>CAKXYN010000072.1:5000000-10000000 GCA_935064755.1 Tragelaphus eurycerus | reverse complement strand
GAATTGATGCTTTTGAACTGTGGTGTTGGACTCTTGAGAGTCCCTTGGACTGCAAGGAGATCCAACCAGTCCATTCTAAAGGAGATTGGTCCTGGGTGTTCTTTGGAAGGAATGATGCTAAAGCTGAAACTCCAGTACTTTGGCCACCTCATGCGAAGGGTTGACTCATTGGGAAAGACCCTGATGCTGGGAGGGATTGGGGGCAGGAGGAGAAGGGGATGACAGAGGATGAGATGGCTGGATGGCATCACCGACTCGATGGACATGCTGCTAAGTCACTTCAGTCGTGTCCGACTCTGTGCGACCCCATAGACGGCAGCCCACCAGGCTCCCCTGTCGCTGGGATTCTCCAGGCAAGAACACTGGAGTGGGTTGAGTGTGAGTGAACTCCGGGAGTTGGTGATGGACAGGGAGGCCTTGTGTGCTGCAATGCATGGGATCGCAAAGAGTCAGACACGACTGATCGACTGAACTGAACTGAAGATACCTTTGAAAAGAAGTAATACAACCCTCAGGCAAAATAAGACACATTTTACTTTTTTAGGTATATTTAAGCTACCTGGCTTCCTGGCTTGGAACAGTCACCTTGCTGTATTCTCATATGGTGGAGGGTGAGGTCATCTCTGTCATGTCTCTTCTTCTAAGGGCACTAATTCCATTCTTAAGGCCTCCACCTTCATGACATTACCTCCTAAAGGCCCCATCTCTGATTTCTATTGCATAGGGGTTAGGTCTTCAATTAAATGAATGTTAGGGGGACACAATATTTAGTCCATAGCAGCACCAAGACTCACTGAAGTTAACAAATGTGTTCAAAATCACACAACCAATGACTAGCAGAGACAAAATTCAAATGTTGTGAACCCAAAACTAAATGTTCTTTCAACCATTTATATTTCTAAAGGATTATGAGAGCTTGCACCTTAAAAAAAAAAAAAAAAAAAAAACCACTGCAAGCTAAATTTAATATGTCATCCTATGGTTTTATGAAAATCAAAAAATGCCCATCCTCCAAGTACCTGAGAGCTTCCATGAAGGATAGGACTTAAAAGATAGAGACGATTGATGTCCTTAACCTTTATTTCATCTCAAACATTCCCAATAAAAAGGAGCTCAAGGTCCCAACCTTTGCATCCTCTTATTGCCCTCTTCTCTTTACCACGACTGGTGGCCACAAATATTATGTTTTAGTGAATCCTCTATGATTTCTTTTGATAAACAAAGGTTTGTCAAAACCTTTGTTTCTGAGGTGGATTTCCTCAGAATGTGATATCTGCAATGCTAGGTTTTGTTGACCTATTTGTGGGAATGCTGTGATGGCTTTCCTGGTTAATGAACTATTTCAACTGTGCCTGAGCAAACCTTCCGTTCCCAGGAAAGTGATTGCCAGGTGAACACCCAATTCTGAACAATACCACCTCATAAACGAGCTGCACTGAGTTAGCACAAAACTCCACAGGTCTGGGCTGGCAGCAGGAGATAGGGATGGGGGTTTTGAGGACATGAGCTCTACAGACTGTTCTCTGGAGAGTACTGGAGAGTAGGAGTCCTGCTCTTCAGAACCCTGGCAGCTGGAATAAATGCATTTCCACTGATTAGTTTGACCTGCAATTTGCAGAAATCTGATTCCTTTTACTACGTTTGGCTATTTCAGTGTTGTGGCATTACCAGCCCTCCACCTGGGCATGGAACTCCCATTGGTTTTAAACTTCTGCTTCCCCCCACTTTCCCTTGCCCTGAAAAGCTATTTCCAAAAATTTCCTTCACAAAAGGATCACCTTTTGTCCTCATTCTTCCTTAGCTAGCATTACAGCTCTGACACCATCAAAATTCTCCCCAGAGACCCAGAAAATGGGTCTTAGAAACACATTTGTACAATCACCCTGTCTTGGTTTTGCTTCAGTCAATTAGCTCCAGGCACAATTTATTAAAAAGTGTATTAGCAGAGGAGATCCAGAGTGTTCAGGGTAGTATGAGTACAGAGATAATGTGGAAACTAAAAAGAAATAATGTGCATGAAATTACAAAACAGAAACAGACTTACAGACTTAGAGAACCAAACTCACAGTTAAGGGGTGAGGATGGTGGAAGGAAGGGATAGTTAGGGAGTTTGGGCTGGGCATGGAGAAGGCAATGGCACCCCACTCCAGTACTCTTGCCAGGAAAATCTCATGGATGAAGGAGCCTGGTAGGCTGCAGTCCATAGGGTCGCTAAGAGTGGGACATGACTGAGTGACTTCACTTTCACTCTTCACTCTCATGTACTGGAGAAGGAAATGGCAACCCACTCCAGTGTTCTTGCCTGGAGAATCCCAGGGACAGGGGAGCCTGGTGGGCTGCGGTCTGCGGGGTCGCACAGAGTCGGACACGACTGAAGCGACTTAGCAGCAGCAGCAGTACACACAACTATACTGAAAACGGATAACCAACAGCGTCCTACGATATAGCACAGGGACTTGGACCGGAAGGGGAGTTTAGAGGAGAATGGATACATATATATGTATGGCTGAGTGCTTTTGCTATTCACCTGAAACTATCATAATATTGTTAACTGTCTGTATTCCAATACAAGATAAAAAGGTTTTAAAAAATACAAATATACAGCGAAAAGAAAAAGTGTATTAACGACCTGACTCTAGGCTTGCAAAGTACAAAGGAGATTGCCTCTGACACAGTTAGTGGAGGAGACACTGAACATTATAAAGCCCGGGGTGGGAACCTTTCCATATTCTCCTTTTCAGGGTTTCGGAAGGTAAACCGTGCCAGGCAATCCGAGTCACCAGGAACTGTGTGTGGAGTTTTCCTGGAGGCCCTTCTCTTCTGGAATCCAAGCTGTCAGCAGCACATGGGGCGGACTGACTTATGGAGAGCGGGGGCCGGGGCTTTGGTATTCTGCGGAGGCGGCGGCGCGTGCTGGGGGCCCCGGGCGGGCGCGCTGGCGACGCCCGGCTCTGCCAGGCTTTGCGCTCC
Source organism: Tragelaphus eurycerus (assembly GCA_935064755.1). Taxonomy (NCBI): domain Eukaryota; kingdom Metazoa; phylum Chordata; class Mammalia; order Artiodactyla; family Bovidae; genus Tragelaphus; species Tragelaphus eurycerus. The sequence goes on along the minus strand of CAKXYN010000072.1, from coordinate 9,997,030 downwards.
CTGTAGCCTGGCCCTGCCTCCCAGCAGGGGCGACCCGGGCTCCGAAAAAGGTTAACTAGCACAAACAGCCATCATTTGTGCCGAGTGGGAAAGCCCCATGTGTTGCCCCGGCTTCTCTTTATGCGGCGTGAGGGGTGGCTTTTCTCTGTCGTTCAGTCGGTTGGCACGAGGTGGGTGCCCAGCAGGCTTCCGCTTGGGGACGGGAAGGGCCGGGCTCCAGGCGAGTGCGCGGGAGGCAGAGAAAGGCGGCCATCGGCGGCCCTCCCGGCTTCAAACCAGGGGAGGCGAGGGCTGGGGGGAAAGGGGGGTCGGCAGGGAAGTCGGGGTTGGGGGGGTGGGGTCCGGCGCCGAATAGCGCGCCAGTGTGCGCTGAATAAAGGCGGTCACCTCGACCTAATCGGTTCAAACGCTCTGTTTTCAGACCCCATCTGCTTATCTCCAGCGAAGTTTGGGGGACAGCGCCGTCCTATTGTGGGCCCATCATTTTGCAAATCTATTCCCGTCAGGGTTCTCATTATCGCAGATGTCAGCGGAGGAATCCGAGCTGTCGGGGGACCGCCGACCATGAAAAGGAGGGGCCCCGTGGCCTGCAAGGCAAACAAAACAGCCGCCCCCCACCCCCCCCACCCCCGCAAACGTAAACAGGCCTGAGTGTCACAATATTTTCCCACATCGCCCAACCATTCCAGGGAACTTATTTCGAAAAGGAAAAGAAAAGGGGGGAGAAAACTGTATCAATAAGGAGGCGCAATCCGCCAAGTTCATTTCCTCCAAATGGAACGATGTGTATAACCTCTTCCTAAAACCATCCCTCTCTCGGCAACACAAGTTGATCAAATGTTTATTCCCCATCAGAGAGTTTCTCCTTAACATGAAAAACGGTGCAGTGGCTAACGTTTAGTCTGGGCAGCAATCAATGAAGTTGAATTCTTTTAGTATTCCTTTTTTAAAAAAATAAACCCTGCCCCACCCCACCTCAAGTGGTGATCAACATGAGACCTAACATTTTGCACACTGTAGGAGTGAGCGATAGTTGCTCAGTCTAACTCTTTGCCACCCCATGGACTGTAGCCCTCCAGGCTCCTCTGTTCGTGGAATTCTCCAGGCAAGGATACTGGAGTGGGTTGCCATTTCCTTCTCTGCACATTGTAGGAAGGAGAGCGCAACTGCTTGCCAGCCCTACCCACTTGCCAGGAGGGCCCTCTGTAGCAGCAGGACATGAACGGTTAAGGGCTACTCATCTTGGGAGGAGTTGGTCTAAACAGGGTTTTCTGTTGTCAAAGGAAAGCAGAATTGGGTTTTGGGACCAGAAATATGGAAAAATCTGGATTTCAGTGGGCTTCCCAGGTGGCACTAGTGACAAAGAACCCACCTTCCAAGGCAGGAGACATAAAAGATGCAAGTTCCATCTCTGGGTCGGGACGATCCCCTGGAGGAGGGCATGGCAACTCTGGAGAATCCCATGGACACAGGAGCCTGGTGGGCTACAGCGCATAGGGTCACAAAGAGTTCAACACAACTGAAGCGACTGAGCATGCACACATGCATGATTTCAGTGGTTTGAAATGAGTGGCAAGTTCTTAGCCCTATATTTTAAGTAAAAGAATATTAACCAGGGAACTACTAAAAATTAGCATTCATCAAAACATATTAATTCCTGGACCCTGAGAGGCTTCCCTGAATTTTGACCCAGTATCAAAGTCCATGGCTTCCCTGGTAGCTCAGTTGGTAAAGAATCTCCCTACAATGCAGGAGACCCCAAACGATTCCTGAGTTGGGAAGATCTGCTGGAGAAGGGATAGGCTACCCAGTCCAGTATTCTTGGGCTTCCCTGGTGGCTCAGATGATAAAGAATCCACCTGCAATGTGGGAGACCTGGGTTTGATCCCTGGGTTGGGAAGATCCCCTGGAGAAGGGAAAGGCTACCCACTCTAGTATCCTGGCCTAGAGAATTCCATGGACTGTATAGTCCATGGGGTAGCAAAGAACCGGACAGGACTGAGCAACTTTCACTTCACATCAGAGTCCATCAGTGATTCTGTCTGAAAGCTAAAGCCCTCGAAGGACCTTCAAAGGAAAGCCGAGCCAGTCACACCAGTTCTTTGTTGAAAAGAAGACAACTTCATAAAAGCGTGTGGTGATTCCTTAAAAGTTTCATTTTACCCAAAACTTTAAAATCTGCATTAGGAAGAGTTGAGGGATTATAGTTTTGGCATAACTTGGGTTCTGATGTTTGGTGTGTTAAGACCAAATGATGAAGACAGATTCCAGTGTTATGGTTTATTTCTGAAATGCTACCCAAATGTTCCATAAACATATCTATAAACAAGAATTCTTTATGAGCTTAGCATATTCTAGGCTTCACAGAAACGAATTTAAATGTCATGACAACTCTCCAAGGCTGCCAGGCAAATACTCGTACTCCCGTTTTACAGCTGAGGAAACTGAGGCCCTCACAGAGCTATGGTTCAACCTGTGTCTGTCCTCCACACCCTGTGTATTAAAAGCCCATCTGCATCACGAATGTCAAACAGCCACAAAAAGGGAAACAAATAAGCAAGAGATGATTATTTACCAAAAATACTAAAGACCTACTGTGCAGCACAGGGAACTCTACTCAGTACTGTGTAATGGCCTGTATGGAAAAAGAATCTAAAAAAGAGTGAATATATGTACGGGTAGAACAGATTCACTTTCTGTACTCCTGAAACTAACACAACATTGTAAATCTACACTCCAATGAATCCTTTTTTAAAAAGCCAATAAAATATTTACAGCATACAAAATGGAAAAAAACCCAATACCAAAAGTGTGTCTAGTATGAGCCCAACTTGTTTTATAAAATGGACTTATACTTAAATTAGAAATGGGAAGCACTGGTGACTCAGTGGTAAAAAATCTGCCTGCAGTGCAGGAGACACAGATTCACCCCTGGGTCAGGAAGATTCCTTGGAGAAGGAAATGGCAACCCGCTCCAGTATTCTTGCCTGGAAAATCCCATGGACAGAGGAGCCTTGCAGGCTACAGTCCATGGGGTTGCAAAAGAGTCAGACACAACTTAGCAACTAAACAACTCTCTGGTGACCTAGATGGATGGGATTGTGTGTGTGTGTGTGTGTGTGTGTGTATACATGTGGCTGAGTCGCTTTGTTATGCAGTGGAAGCTAACACAACATTGTGGAGTGGCTATACCCCAATAAAAAAAAAATACAAAAAAGTAACTAAAAATAATAAAAATCACAGTTATTAGAGGATCTCTCTTAAAAAAAAAAAAAAAAGATGTACTAAAAATATTCATTGTGGTTGTCACTGATTTTTTTTTTCCTATCGCTACTTTGAATTTAAAACAGTTTATACCATAAGTTCATAAAACAGTCATTTTGTCTATCAAGGGGGAAAAAGTATGTATTTGTTCTCAGTGAGAGAAAATTTCATAAGAAAGGAAAGTAGCTGTATCTAATTTTGTTTAATTCTCCACAAACTCCTGACACAATGACACAGAAACTTCTTGGCTTTCAGATCTCCGACCTCCATGGCAAAATCAAACGTTGTCATCTGCCGTCGGACTGCTATGCTTATTAAATTATCATTAGTACGTGTGACCTACTAACTATGTGACCGCGTGCAGGAGAATGAGGATGACTGCTGTCCCCGTTCCAGTGGTCTCCGGGCTTGCCAGCCTCCTCTGAACAAGAGGGTGAGGCACAGCATTGAGTCTTCAAAGAGGTCACATCAAACCACGCTTGCCCCACAGGCAAGGTGAAGCGCAGATCACAGGGACAACGGGGAATTGTGTGTCTGCTGGCAGGACTGGAACCGATGCCAATCACACAAAGACCCAGCCTTCAGTTCAGCCCTTGACAGGATGCGATTCCTTTCAGGCTGACTCGGCCAACAGAGCAGGCTCCTGAATATTTTCTGGCTGCGTTTCCTAACACTAACGATGTAAATGAATATTTAGCCTCGGATATTAACTTGGAGTAACAATGCTGGTTATGTCCTCTAACTCAGTAATCACTGAGCTTGTTGAATACTGTGGTGATTTGTCATGGCTGAAAGCAGCAAATTCGTTTTCGGGAACTTGAATTTTCTCAAATTGTCCCTTCAGATTTCCAGCCAGGAGTTCACTCTGACAGTGTAAAGTTTTAATATTTGGCAGGGCCCGGCTAATCTCAAGTTCGCTAGCTCAATGATTTCAGCGGCTGCTGTCTTTATTGTTCCACTGTGCTTTTTGGTTCTCACAGGTCTTAGGTGAGAAATATCCTCTCCCTGGTCCCCATTTTCTATGAAAACGTCCTCTGGATGACCTCAGGGTCTAGGTAAAACAACGATGCCAGGCATGTCTGGGGAACCAAAGCATGTCCTGTACTCAGAATATTAATGTTTCTGAAGCTACTTTTTGAAAACCACATTTTCTGAGATGTTTACAGCATACAGTTGAGATGAAAATATGTGAAAGCATTAAATAACATTTTTATAGGGCAGAAAGTTTCACAGATCAGCAATTTGATCTTATTCAAGTGCACAATACTTGCCAAGCTACAATTTTCAAGTCATCAGATCAGATCAGTCGTGTCCGACTCTTCGCAACCCCATGAATCGCAGCACACCAGGCCTCCCTGTCCATCACCAACTCCTGGAGGTCACTGAGACTCACATCCATCAAGTCAGTGATGCCATCCAGCCATCTCATCCACTGTCGTCCCCTTCTCCTCTTGCCCTCAATCCCTCCCAGTATCAGAGTCTTCTCCAATGAGTCAACTCTTCGCATGAGGTGGCCAAAGTACTGGAGTTTCAGCTTTAGCATCATTCCTTCCAAAGAACACCCAGGGCTGATCTCCTTCAGAATGGACCGGTTGGATCTCCTGGCAGTCCAAGGGACTCTCAAGAGTCTTCTCCAACACCACAGTTCAAAAGCATCAATTCTTCGGCGCTCAGCCTTCTTGACAGTCTAGCTCTCACATCCATACATGACCACAGGAAAAACCAAATAGGCCTTGACTAGACCAACCTTTGTTGGCAAAGTAATGTCACTGCTTTTCAACATGCTATCTAGGTTGGTCATAACCTTCCTTCCAAGGAGCAAACGTCTTTTAATTTCATGGCTGCAGTCACCATCTGCAGTGATTTTGGAGCCCAGAAAAATAAAGTCTGACACTGTTTCCACTGTTTCCCCATCTATTTCCATGAAGTGATTGGACCAGATGCCATGATCTTCATTTTCTGAATGTTGAGCTTTAAGCCAACTTTTCACTCTCCACTTTCACTTTCATCAAGAGGCTTTTTAGTTCCTCTTCACTTTCTGCCATAAGGGTAGTGTCATCTGCATATCTGAGGTGATTGATATTTCTCCCAGCAATCTTGATTCCAGCTTGTGTTTCTTCCAGTCCAGCATTTCTCATGATGTACTCTGCATAGAAGTTAAATAAACATGGTGACAATATACAGCCTTGATGTACTCCTTTTCCTATTTGGAACCAGTCTGTTGGTCCATGTCCAGTTCTAACTGTTGCTTCCTCACCTGCATACAAATTTCTCAAGAGGCAGATCAGGTGGTCTTTCAGAATTTTCCACAGTTTATTGTGATCCACCCAGTCAAAGGCTTTGGCATAGTCAATAAAGCAGAAATAGATGTTTTTCTGGAACTCTCTTGCTTTTCCATGACCCAGAAGATATTGGCAATTTGGTCTCTGGTTCCTCTGCCTTTTCTAAAACCAGCTTGAACATCAGGAAGTTCACGGTTCACATATTCCTGAAGCCTGGCTTGGAGAATTTTGAGCATTACTTTACTAGTGTGTGAGATGAGTGCAATTGTGCAGTAGTTTGAGCATTCTTTGGTATTGCCTTTCTTTGGGACTGGAATGAAAACTGACCTTTTCCAGTCCTGTGGCCACTGCTGAGTTTTCCAAATTTGCTGGCATATTGAGTGCAGCACTTTCACAGCATCATCTTCCAGGATCTGGAGTAGCTCAACTGGAATTCCATCACCTCCACTAGCTTTGTTCGTAGTGATGCTTTCTAAGGCCCACTTGACTTCACATTCCAGGATGACCGGCTCTAGGTCAGTGATCACACCATCGTGATTATCTGGGTCGTGAAGATTTTTTTTGTACAGGTCTTCTGTATATTTTTGCCACCTCTTCTTTCAGGTCATAGGATCAGAAAATGATCCAGTGAAAAACATAGTATGTGTTAACATTCTACCTCCCTCCTCCATAAATGACAACTCTCCCACCTCGGCACTTTGTGGGCAAAGATGTTTTGTGTGGAGTCATGCCCAGATCTGAACACTAGCCTAGCACTTGCAAATAATGTGGTCAGGGTGAGTCTTAATTTCTCTAAGCCTCAGTTTCCTTGTCAGCTAAATGGGGCTAATATAGGACCTACTTCATAGTGTCACTGTGCCAATGCTTAGCTCCCTGCCTGGTCACATCTTTGAGCATATAGTGACCACTCAATAAATTTACTTCTTTAATGCAATCAACAAAATATATTAAAGATCTATTATCACCAAAAATACCTTTATGGAGCTTACATTCCAATGGATGTTACTGCTTTATCAAAATTCCTTGAGGATCGTTTAAAGATTCTTCTTGTACCAGAAATACCTGCCAGTTACCAGCCTAGAGGATTTTCCTTGTGGCAAAGCTGGTAAAGAATCTGCCTGCAATGTGGGAGACCTGGGTTTGATCCCTGGATTGGGAAGATCCCCTGGAGAAGGGAAAGGCTATCCACTCCAGTATTCTGGCCTGGAGAATTCCATGGACTGTATAGTCCATGAGGTTGCACAGAGTTGGACATGACTGAGCGACTTTCACTTCAGCTCACCAGCCTAGAAATAGCATTAGATTTCAAATAAATATCACAGCAATTTTCCTGAGGCTCTGTACACTCAACTTACACTCTCTGGAAGAGGGGAAAGGAAAAGAATGTGGGGGCACCTCATAGTCATATCCTCCTGTTCCTGCAATTACATTCCCAAATAGTTGACCAAGCATGAATCAGAGAAGCTATGACCCTTTCAGAGAATCCCAGCACTGCTTCCCAGATACTGCTCTAGCCTTAGATAAGAAGAGCTAGACATGGAGCACCATTCCCAACCCTGTGTTACACATAGAACTGAGGGCATTCATTCATTCCACAAATATTTACTCCATTTACCATGCACTAGTCACTGTCCTGGGCTTCCCAAGTGGCTCATTGGTAAAGAACCTACCTGCCAACACAGGAGACGCAAGAGACTTCTGTTCGATCCCTAGGTCAGGAAGATCCCCTGAAGTGGGAAATGGCAACCTGCCCCAGTATTTGTGCCTGAAATAGTCCATGGACAGAGGAGCTTGGTGGACTATAGTCCATGGGATTGCCAAGAGTTGGACACGACAGAGCAACTACACACACACACGCTGAGTCACTATCCTAGGGATAAAGCAATGAAAAGAGATTATACTCTGCCTTCAAGCAACTTACAGTACAGTTAGAGAAAATATCAAATGAACAAGCACTTACAATAAACTGTAATAAGTGGTGTGAGACAAATTTTCCGTGGTCTCTCAAATTTCTGCCTGACTTGTGGGCAGAAACATTTACTGCATTTTTGGTGAGATGAAATTTTCATGGATATTTGCAGAGCAAACAGTATTGGAAAACAGAAATAGTATTTCCCTTCAGAGAAAGAGCAAGTTGTTTTACTGTCCAGTAAAATAAAGGCTCTCCCTGGGATGAATTTTGGGCAGGTTTTCTTGCAACCCATTAGAAAAGTTTCAGGCTCTCTAAATCCAGGATCCCACCCCTGTAACACAACCCAAGTGCAAGTGTCACCCAGCCCCCATTACCTCACCCTGTAGAAACCCAACTCAGAGAGCCAGTACAAGAAAATGATGCTACTCTGGCAACTGCTACTGCTGTGAGTAATAAGCCTTCCTTTGTCTTTGACTCAGGAGTCTGTGTCCTCTGCCAAAAGCTAGGAGACTGGGGGAAGCTAACATTTATTAACATTTTCAAGTCGCCTTCCCAAAGGAAGGGATTGAGGAGCCAAGTCCTGAAGGCTGGATAGAGTTCACTTATCGAAGGGGAAGGAAAGTTGCTTCAGACGGAAAGAATGGTGTGCATATTCCATTTTCCTGAAAGCTAGAAATGACTTTCCTGATCTTTGCTCACCCCACACTCAGCTCTTCCAACAGCTTTGAGAATCTCCAACTCCTTATAATATACTCTTCACTGTTTGAGATACCTTAAGTGGTTTCTGTTTTCCTGGTCCAAACCTTACTGATACAAAGAGCTTGGAGAAGCAAGAAAGGACAGGATCATTTGTGGGAAGAGGACAGGGAGGCAGGGGAGATAAGAATAGCATTCAGAGTGTGAATAAAGGAGTGGGCCTTAAAGAGATAGGAATTATCTTAATTATCTCAGAAGAGAAAGAAACAAGGATGAGTATGAATAAACCCTACAGAAAAGAAGGGTGGGACATCCAAATAGTCATTTCTCTCTCAGGAGCAATAGTATTAATTGCTACCATGTATTGCTCCCCTAATCTACATGAAATAATGATCTAAGGACTTTAAATCTATTTGCTCATTTAGTGTTCACCATGATGCAATAATTATTATACTTCCATATTACACAGAAGGGAACTAACATACAGAGAGATTAACTGCAGAGCCAAAATTTTAACTTGGGAAGTCCATCTCCAGATATACATATATAGACACAGATATAGATACAGACACAGATACTCAGCTGCACTGAATTTGGTTTAATATTTACTTATTTATTTGGCTGTGCTGGGTCTTAACTGCAGCATGTGGGAACTTCCATCTTAATTGTGGGGTGTGAGATCTGGTTTCCTGACCAAGGATAAACCTGGGCCCCTTGCGTCAGGAACACAGAGTCTTAGCCACTGGACCATCAGGGAAATTCCCTAAATTTTACTTAAATGATCTTCCCTTTTTGTTTATTACTTTAATAAGGAAAAATCACCTATCTCCCCAGAATCCAAGACATGAACTTGAATACTAGCAAGTTACATTTACCTATGTGCATCCTCAATGCTGTTCCCATACCTCTCCCCATCTGAAATGGTTTTATTGAATTTTGTCTTCACAAAAGCTTTACTTTTTAAAATACAGTCTTAAGACATATGTGTGTATTCCTAAAATTGTAGGATTAAATTTTCTTAATTTTAATTAAAAGTTGGCATGCTAAACATGTCTGAAACAGTATTTCACCTTATATTGTTCTCATTTATTGAACATGAAATCATATATATTCTTCTCACTTTTCAACTCTTCATAATTTTGTCCCCTTGATCTATCCATTACTGAGAAAGATGTACTAAAATCTCCCTAGAGATTTGTCAGTTTTTCCTTGTAGCTAGTTTTGGTTTCATGTTTTTTAAGGGTGTGGTTGCTAGGCAAATTAGAATTTTTGTATTCTTCTCCTAAATTGAAACTTTTCTCATTGCATAGCAACCTTCATTATTTCTCATGTTGTTCTTTACTATAAAGTTTAAAGTCATTAATATTGCTACACTACCTTTATTGTGATAACATTTGCCAGCTATATCATTTTCTATACCTTTCAAATTTTTGTATGGAATGTTTTAAATTTCTCACTTTTTAAATGGCACGTGGCTATATAAATTTTTTTAAACCCAGTCTGATAATCTTTGTCTTTTAATTAGAATATTTACAATTTAATTTTTTGCAATAACAAATACATCTGGAATTACTTCTACCCATTTCTTATTATATATTATATACATATGAAAAAAGTGAAAGTCCCTCAGTCATATCTGACTCTTTGTGACCCCAGGCTCCTCTGTCCATGGGATTTACCAGGCAAGAATACTGGAGTGGGTTGCCATTTCCTTCTCCACGGGAGCTTCCTGAGCCAGGGAATGACTCCCAGTCTCCTACATTGCAGGCAGATTCTGAATTAGGGAAGCCCATTGTGTACATATACATATACATATACATATACACATACATATACATATACATATACATATACGTGTGTGTGTGTGTGTGGCTGCACTGGGTCTTAGTTGCATCTCTCAGGATCTTAGATCTTTGTTGCAGCATTCGGCATCTCTAGTTGCAGCATGTGAAATCTTTAGCTGTGCTATGCAAATTCTTAGTTGTGGCATGTGGGATCTAGTTCCCTGACCAGGGATCAAACCCAGAACCCCTGCAATGGGGATAGAAAGTCTTAGCCACTGGACCACCAGGGAAGTCCCTCTACCAATTTATTTTGTACTTTAGACTTGTCTCATGTGTTTTTCTTTTTTGTAATCTTCTTTCGGGGGCTTACCAGGTGGCTCAGCAATAAAGAATCCACCTGCAAAGCAGGAGCCACAGGAGATGCAGGTTTGATCACTGGGTCAGGAAAATCCCCTGGAAAAGGGAATGGCAACCCACTCCAGTATTCTTGCCTGGAAAATTCCAAAGACAGGAGGACCTAGGGGGCTACAGTCCATGGGGTTGGGAAGAGTCAGACATGACTGAAGTGACTTAGCATGCACACACCTTCTTTTGGATTGACTTTTTCCCCCATTCCACTGTCTCTTCTAATGATTTAGAATTTATAATCACTAATTCTATTGTTCTAGATTTCCACATAAATCATAAAGTCCAAAATTAATTATATCTTTATCATCTTCCCATGAAATACAAAGCCTTAAGACACTTCAATCCAATCAGTCACTTCCAATTTGCACACTATTGTTATTCTGTGTATTTAATTGTCTTGGCTTATCACCATCAATATTTTATAAAATTATCTTTGTTTTAGACTTATATATAGATTTACAACTTTTCAAGTAGTCATTCCTCCTTGCATCTAAGAACCTTCTGTATGGAGACACCTTTGTTATTCTTCAAGTGCATCCTTTCAGAATTCTCAGTAGTTACAAAGAATCTGTTAATATCAAACATTCTCAGTTTTTATTCTTTCTGAAAATGTCTTTATTTCACTTTCACTGTTTTGATATTAGATATCAAATATTAAATATCAGATATTTTGCTAGGCAATACTAGGTTGACAGGTATTTTCTCTGTACATTCACAAAAGTCTGGTTTTTTTCTGGCTTTCATAGTTGTTCAGAAGTCAGTTCTATTCAATTGCCATTCTTTTGTAGATAGTCTATTTTTATCATAGACAATAGCTGTGAAATTATTATCTTTCTTTGGAGATTTTAAAGTTTGATTGTAAAGTTTCCGAGTGTGTATTTCTTATTATTTGTCCTGATTTGGATGGATTCATTTCTTAAATATGAAGATTGATGCTTTTCATTGGTTCTGAAAAATTCTTTGCTATTATCTCTTCAAATACCCTCTCTCCTTCACGTACCTCTTCTCTTCTTCTGAGACTCCAAATATTAGACCATCTCACACTATTCTTATGTCTCCTCTTTTAACTGTCTTTCATCTTTTTATTTCTTTGTGCTTTGTACTGGATACTTCCTTCAGGTCTAGTTTCCAGTTCATCAATCCTTTTTCTCACTCTGTCTAATCTACTATTAAAATCCATCCACTGATTATTTTTCTTCTAGTACCAGGTTTCAAGGCCGACCATTTTCCTTGCTGTTCTCTACTTGGGGGCTGGCAGCTTTATTGTTAGCTTACCCTTCAAACTCAGCCTGTATGGACTTGTGGGGTTCCAGCTATATTGGGGACCTCCATTATGCTTCCCATTACTTTCTCCCATCTGTAAGAGACCATTACAATCAAAACCCAGCTTCGCTGGGGTTTCTTCAAATGTCCTCGGAATGAAAGTATCTTTAGTTCTTTGTTTACCTCTTGAGATTCATTTCCTCCTAACAGCTCACTGATGCATTTTAGGATTTTTAAAACTTTACTCAGCATTTGAGGATTTCACTTGGAGGATAAGTAGAGTATCTTTTCTACTGTTCTTCCAGAAATAGAAGATTGGTTTGTTTTCAAATGGGAATCAGAACAGACACCAAATCTAACATGCATTCCATTTTTATTACAAACAATTCAAACAGATGTTGGATACACATGCTAAGATACACACTTACTGTCTATCAGGCACTAAATAGGTCTTGCTCTGCATTAATTTATTTGTCCTTAAAACAACTCTGTGAGGAGAGGTGCAAAGGCTGAGAGAAAGTATCTGAGGGAAATCCGATTAGAAAGTCAGATCAGAAAGTCATTCTGATGGAACTTCCCTGGTGATCCAGTGGTTAAGAATCTGCCTGCCAATGCAGGGAACACGTGTTGGATCCCTGGTCCAGGAAGATCCCACATACTGCCTGGCAACTAAGCCTGTGAGCCACAATTACTGAGCCTGTGGTCTAGAGCCCATGCTCCACAACAAGAGAACTCACCATGAGAAGCCCATGTACCACAGCTAGAGAGTGGCCCCTGCTCACAACTAGAGAAAGCCACAGGCAGCAATGAAGACCAAGCACAGCAAAAAAGGAAGGAAGGAAGGAAGTCACCCTGAGGAGAAGGTGATGAAGCCAAGCCCTAAAGAAGGGGTAGGGGTTAAACTGATGATTCAATCCAAGAAATTGGATCTAGGAAACTCAGCATATAATGACTCAATATTAACCTTCTAATTGACTGGCAAAGGAAACTATTTAGATTTTTTAAGACCCAATTACAATTTTGCCCCTAAAGAGGAACCAATGTTTGGAGTCCCAATGAGTTAAACAGGCTTTAACAGAAAGGTCCTGTCATGACTCCTTAAGAGAATGATAAGATGAATTCTATTTTTTAATTATCACTATTTTCCTCATTACTTTTAGGGTTTTTTTTGTGATTTTGTTGTTTAGATAATGAGTTGAACAAAATAAACACTTAGGAGAAACAGTATTTCCTGGGGATCTTAAGGAATGTGAGAGAATAGGAGAAAAAAGAAACTGATGGTGAGGCGGTACAAATGTGAGGTGTTTTGAAGGATGTCATTATAAGATAAATGAAGAATGTTGAAGTGTGAAGCTACTATGCTTAATAAACTTATCATCTTTCTATGCTGTCCAATATGAGGTCAAAAGATACATACACCTATTTAAACTAAATAAAATGAAAAATTAAATTCCTCAGTCTCACTAGTCATGTTTCAAGTGCTCAGTAGATATTTATGGCTAGCAGGTAATGCATTGGAGAGCTCAGATATAAAATATTTCCATTATTGTAGAAAGTTCTGTTTGAACTGAGAGCAACATCTTGGAAGGGAATAGCCCTCCCTAGTGTCCTACTGCACATTTACAGATACAATTTTTAGTGAAGTTTGCAATGGTCTAAAGTTAAATGTCTTACATGGAAATTCTATCAACTTCAGTCAACAGTTATTTATTCTACCAACCCCAGTCTTCTAGATACAAGACACTGAACCATCCATGAGAGGGGGAAGAGGGAGATGGATGAAAAAACAAATTAGACATGACCACTGCCTTCAAGAAGTTTATAACCTAGAAAGGGAGAAAGATATGCAACCTGCTTCAGGGGCTAGAAGAACCCAGGAAACTTTTCCTTGGGCACAATTTCTTCCAAGACTGAAGCTGTCCAAAGTACCCCAATCCAAATTCTCCAATGTTAGTTTCAGGAATGTTTTCGAGACTCTAGGGACAATGGAATGAGATGTGCACACTGTGACAGCAGAGGTCTCCAACAGGGAGTCCTAGACAGGGCTCCTTTTAAAGCTGTCTCCCTCGCCCATTTTCAAGATAAAAGGGAGCATGTTCAGACAGCATCACATGGCCCAGTGTGGTTCACTGTTGTGTGATATTAAATGTTCAGATTCCTCCAAAGAGAGAACGTAAATCATTTCAGTTCAGTTGCTCAGTCGTGTCTGACTCTTTGCGACCCCATGGAGTGCAGTACTCCATGCCTCCCTGTCCATCACCAACTCCTGGAGCCTACTCAAACTCATGTCCATCGCGTCGGTGATGCCATCCAACCATCTCATCCTCTGTTACCCCCTTCTCTTTTCGCCTTCAATCTTTCCCAGCATCAGAGTCTTTTCCAATGTGTTGGTTCTTCAAAATCGGCTTGTCTTATTTCCTCATTTGTAAAATGAACAAGTTGAGACTACAAGACCATCCCCTGCAGCTTCCAAAAGATCATGTTCAAATAATTTATATTTACTTTTATCTGAAAACATGAGGAAGCCAGTTTCACTCACCTGGATTGACCAAGGCTCCCACCTGCGGGCTGCGTCAGAGAGTCTGTGGTCATATAAGGTATGTGAGCAATCGTTAGGCAGCAACAAGATCTCCACAGCATGGAGGCTCTGCCACTCTGCCTTGAGCTTATGGTGACACATGACAGCTGGAGACCCAATGAGTAGATGGATATGTTATACTAATTAAATCACCAGTTTTTTCCAAGGTAACAGTTAAAAATTTTCTACAAAAGACTAAATGCAGACTGAAGATAATGCAAATAGCATAGCTATAGATAGGTTAGACTGCATGAAATTGCCAATGTTTGCTCAGCTTTTATATAAGAAAAATAGCAATTTAATGTGGTTCAAGCTAATGCTTGCAAACAACAAGGAAATGACACTATCCCCGGGGCCAGCCGATCAGCCACGTTATCAGGCAAGACAATGACCATCTCATGAGACTTTACAGGAAGTGAGTTCAGAGAAGGTGAAATTATCAAGATCATTAGAAATATGGACAATATACCCACTAGCCTTAACTATCAACGCCCCTGTAAATATATACTCTGCCTTACGATATTAGCTAACAATAGAATGAAGATATTAAAATGGCTTATTGACTTCATCTTTGCGTTATTTTTAAGTCCTCTTCAGTGGTTTATTTTCTAATGTACATAATATGTTAGTACCGCAGTGCTGATTGGACTATACAATCAAAACCTGTGTAGCTGACTCCTCGATGGCCAACCACGGGGCCTCAGCAGGGCCTCTGAGGAGGATGGTTTATGTTCTGCTGCCATCTCGTGGTGAGCAAACTGGGAGCACACTACTGGGAAGAGTCGGGAGGACTGGTTTGGACCAGTGAACTCCAAACTTCTAAGGATCCTATTGCTCAAAGGAAAGAATCTGAGTTCTCCTGCGTGTCACTATCACAACACCTGGAAAATTTCACAGCTCAAACCAGTCTCTTCTTGGGGTCTATAACCTTAGCAGGTAACCTTACCTCTTTAGACCCCTCTTTCCTTACCTGTAAAATGTTGACTGTTTTCTAACACAGACACCTCCAGTTCTAAAATGGCTATGATATTAATAGTGTCATTTTTTATTTTACTAGCTTCCAAATTCTTTACTATTTTCTTATTCCTTATGCCATGCTATGCTAAGTCACTTCAGTAGTGTCCGACTCTGTGTGACCCCATAGACGGCAGCCCACCAGGCTTCCCCGTCCCTGGGATTCTCCAGGCAAGAACACTGGAGTGGGTTGCCATTTCCTTCTCCAATGCATGAAAGTGAAAAGAGAAAGTGAAGTCGCTCAGTCATGTCTGACTCTTAGCGACCCCATAGACTGCAGCCTACCAGGGGTCCGTGGGATTTTCCAGGCAAGAGTACTGGAGTGGGGTGCCATTACCTTCTCCGTCCTGAACCAGACCCAACCACCACCACCAAAACCCTCCAAAGCCCTAATAAGTTCTGTAAGATACAGATGTGTGCACAGTACGATAGAGTCGGTGTCCCCTTCTCTGCTTCTATCGTACTGTGCACACATCTGTATCTTACAGAACTTATTAGGGCTTTGGAGGGTTTTGGTGGTGGTGGTTGGGTCTGGTTCAATTTTACTTCTTATTTTGGTGTAACTTTTAGATTCACAGAAAGTGGGGGGAGTGTACAAGGAGTTCCTGTGCATCCTTCTCAGCCTGCATCAGTGGTAACATCTCACACACCTATAATACACAACTACTGTACAGAAGCAAAACCAGGAAACTGACTTCAGTGCCATCCAGAGATTATTCAGATTTCACCAGTTTTATGTGCACTGAAGTTTGTGTCTGTGTGTGAGCTGTTCGTGTGTGTGTGTGTATGTGCTCAGTCGTGTCCAACTCTTTGTGACCCCATGGACTGTAGCCTGCCAGGCTCCTCTGTCCATGGGATTTCCGATGGACAAGGCAAGAATACTGGAGTGGGTTGCAATTTCCTCCTCCGAGGGATCTTCCCAACCCAGGGAATGAATTCGAGTCTCCAGCACTGCAGGCAGATTCTTTACCACTGAGTCACCAGGGACGTTCAGAGCCTCGGGTAGCAGCTGATGAAGTATGCAGATTTATTCAGTCCTGTGGGGTCATGATTACAATCCCTGATGGCCTCTGGACCAGGAGATCTGGGGAGTCCCCTTGGAGGACAATTGCAAAAATCAAAGCTCCTGATGAGGGTATCAGCTGCTTTCTGAGGAGTCTTTTTGAGCTGTAGCAAGGCAAAGGGGGATACACAAAGATGGCGCTTTCCTATTTATATTCTCTAGGAGCACGTCCTTAGCCCCAGTTCAGTTCAGTTCAGTCACTCAGTCGTGTCTGACTTTTTGCAACCCCATGAACTGCAGCACACCAGGCCTCCCTGTCCATCACCAACTCCGGGAGTTTACCCAAACTCATGTCCATTGAGTCGGTGATGCCATCCAACCGTCTCATCCTCCATTGTCCTCTTCTCTTCCTGCCTTCAATCTTTCCCAACATCAGGGTCTTTTCAAATGAGTCAGCTCTTCTCATCAGGTGGCCAAAATATTAACGTTTCAGCTTCAACATCAGTCCTTCCAATGAACACCCAGAACTTATTTCCTCTAGGATGGACTGGTTGGATCTCCTCGAAGTCCAAGGGACTCTCAAGAGTCTTCTCCAACACCACAGTTCAAAAGCATCAATTCTTCAGCGCTCAGCTTTCTTTATAGTCCAACTCTCACATCCATACATGACTACTGGAAAAACCATAGCCTTGACTAGACAGACCTTTGTTGGCAAAGTAATGTCTCTGCTTTTAAATAAGCTGTCTAGGTTGGTCATAACTTTCCTTCCAAGGAGCAAGTGTCTTCCAATTTCATTGCTGCAATCACCATCTGGAGTGATTTTGGAGCCCAGAAAAATAAAGTTAGCCACTGTTTCCACTGTTTCCCCATCTATTTGGCATGAAGTGATGGGACCGGATGTCATGATCTTAGTTTTCTGAATGTTGAGCTTTAAGCCAACTTTTTCACTCTCCTCTTTCACTTTCATCAAAAGGCTCTTTAGTTCTTCTTCACTTTCTGCCATAAGGGTGGTATCATCTGCATATCTGAGGTTATTGATATTTCTCCTAGAAATCTTGATTCCAGCTTGTGCTTCATCCAGCCCAGCGTTTCTCATGATGTACTCTGCATATAAGTGTGTGGAAAACATGAAGCCTGTCCCTCAAGGTGACCTTCCATGCTAAGTAAACAGACCTTTGTCATAAAAAGACTGTGAAGCTCTCTTGCTTCACAAAGGAATCAGGAAATAACTGCATGCACCCAGGAGTTTCAGCAATGCAGCAGGAAAGTGCCTTGTATGTACGTGCATTGGTTTTAACACCAGCCCCAGCCAGGGAGTGAAGAATGCTACAACCAACAGAACTTTCTGCTTTAGCAAGGCAGCAGGATAATTCTGTGACTGCTCACTCCTGTTGGGGCTTTCCCACCTGAGCTAGCACAATAAATGGGACTCACAGCGATGTCCACCAATACCTCTAACTCCAGGGACCAGTTCTTCTATTCCCCTGACCATCCAGCCAATGCTTTTAGCTCCTTTGCATACAATCTCTGCACTTTTCAAACTTCTGCTATCTTAGGGAGTCTCAGGTGACTGAGACTGCAGGCAAGCCTTGTAAGAGGGCATTTTGGGGTGTTTGGAAATCAGCCCCATTGGTTTCCTATGCCAGATGCTTTGGGGGCTCATCCTTCTGGTATAGATCCTAGGGGACATGGGTGCCTGATGTGGGGTGCCAACTCTTCAGTCATCCAGGAGAAGCACCCATCTGGTGAGATGCCTCCCTACTGTGTGAATCACACCAGGGGTAGAGTTTTAGCAAGAGCGTCTTTCTGCCTCTCCTACCCCTCTCAGGGTGGTCCTTTTAGCCTTCGTTGTGAAGGAGATGTTCACTAGTTCTCAGGTTCTTTTCAGAGGGAACTGACTGACAGGTAGCTGTATATTTGTTGTGCTCACAGGAGTAGGTTAAGTTCGGACTCTTCCTATGCCACTATCTGAGGTCAACTGCCCTCCCTCTAACTTTTGGTCTTTATCTATAAATGGGATATTTAAACCTTCCCTTTATTCTTCACTGTCATGAACATTACAAGCCAAAACCTGTGAATGTAACCATGAATATGACCTTGTTTGGACCAAGAGTCTTTGCAGATATTAAAGGTCTCAGGACAAAATCATCCTTGACTATCCAAATGGGCCCTCAATCCAATGCCAAGTGTTGTTCTAAGAGGAACATGGAGGAGAGACGGAGGGATAAGAGGGGATAGCCAGCTGAAGATGGGGCAGAGAGTGGAGTTATGCAGCCACAAGCAGAGGAATGCCTGGAAATAAGGAAGAAATCTGCCCTCTAGCCTTCTTAGGGAACATGGCCTCCAGAGCTACGAGGAGATAAATCTGTTCAGTGTTAAGTCACCCAGCTGGTGATCACCTCTTATGACAGTCCTGGGAAACAAATACAGCAGCCAAGAGCAAAATAAACAATATTCAGTTCCAAGAAAACATTTGAGTTCATCCAGAGTCATGCAAGAAGGAATAGAAAATGATAGGAAGAAAGATTGAGCATAGTGAAAGACACAAAGTTTAGAAATCAAAGAAAACATGTCAAAATTGTTAAACTTAAAAAAATTCATTTAAGTTTTTTAACTGAAACCAAAACAAAACCAAAAGTGTCTATGCATGCACATTCAATTGTTTATAAAGTATTTCAGTTGTTGTTGTTCAGTTGCTCAGTCGTGTCCGACTCTTTGCGACCCCATGGACTGCAGCATGCCAGGCTTCCCTGTCCTTCACCATCTCCCGGAGCTTGCTCAAACTCATGTCCATTGAGTTGGTGATGCCATCCAACCATCTCATCTTCTGTTGCCCCCTTCTCCTCCTGTCTTCAATCTTTCCCAGCATCAGGGTCTTTTCCAATGATGTGGCTCTACATATCAGGTGGCGAAAGTATTGGAGCTTCAGCTTCAGCATCAGTCCTACTAATGAATATTCAGGGTTAATTTCCTTTAGGATAGACTGGTTTGATCTCCCTGCAGTCCAAGGGATTCTCAAGAGTCTTCTCCAGCACCACAGTTTGAAAGTTTCAGCCTTTCGTTCAGCCTTTCATTCAGCCTTCTTTATTTTCACTGTGTGTTAAAAGTTGTAGGCCCCATCACATGGGCCTTCCATTATAATTCGGCCCAACTGCCAACATCTGCACCATTTTGCCTAAGGGTTTCCTCTGGTCACCAGAGCCTGATCTGCCTGGGACACATGGCAAGGTGGAGTCCTGAAGGTCCCAGGAAAAACTCTCAATCAGTGTGTAACTGGAGTTGAGGTATACACACCCCAGTGCCCCACATCTCTGCTGGGACTCTCTGACCACTGAGTTGCCAGCAGGACTAAGCCCCAAATGCCTAGAGGACTACCCTGCTCCCCTTCCTGTCTTCTTTCTCTAGTCCTCTACCAGTGTCTCCTAGGATCCCCTCCCAAATAAACCACTTCCCCTTGGATCTTTTTCTGTGGGTCTGTTCTTGAGGAGCCCAAACTAAGGCAGATTGCAAACGCACTGAGCTGGAAGCAGTTCAGAACCGAGAGCATAACATGAAAACTTTGTCTTCTTCAAGAATTTATTTGAACTGCCTACCTGTTTTATTTTAATGTTAGAAAAGTTTCTAAATGTTAAACTGGCCTTGCTTGACATCAACATCTACCAAGGAGATACAAAGAGCTGTAGAACTCTTTTTCTCAACCTTATATCCACCTTCCACCAAGAGGTGAGTTCTAAACCCCAAATACATCTCATGTCAGTCCACTACTCTCTGTTCCCACTGGACATCTAAATGCTTGTGGAAGAGAAGTCATTACCATCAAGGAAAAGAGGTTGGAGGAGATGAAAGGAGACAAGGCCTTGGTAAGGTGAGGTTCTGATGCCCATGAGCTGAGTGACACAGGACACATGCAAAGCAGACTTCATATTTAAGCCTGTGCACATAATTACTGGTGCAAGGATATATACTTAGCTTTCATTAGATTCTTAGAGCAATGTGCGACCCCAAAATGGTGAAGAACAGCCAGTATCTGTGTGCATGGTCAGTTACCAACAGTACAAGGAATGGTTATGTGCAGGTTCTGGAGTGTGACTGGTTTGGAATCCAGTTCAGCTGTTCCTAGTTCTTTCCTGAAGCCTATGGCTCAGTTTTCTCATCTTTAAAATGAGAGTGAACGAATACAGACCCCATGGAGTCACTGTAAGGACACAACAGGATAATGCCTATAAAGCAGAGAGCATATGGTGCTTCTCAATGAATGTTAGCCACTGTTACTATTCCACAAGTCATCCAACAGGGAGATCCATGGGGTCAGTCAGAGGTTCTCAACCTTTTTGGCACCAGGAACTGGTGTTATGGAAGATCATTTTTCCACAGACGGGATGGTTTCAGGATGATTCAAGAGCATTACATTTATATAATGAAATAATGACACAACTCATCATAATGGAGAATCGGTGGGAGCCCTGAGCTTGTTTTTCTGCAACTAGATGGTCCCATCTGGGGGGTGAAAGGAGACAGTGACCCTCCAAGTGTGTTTCATTCCTGTGAGAATTTAATGCTGCTGCTGACCTGACGGGAGGCAGAGCTCAGGTGGTAATGCAAACAATGGAGAACAGCTATCAATACAGACCAAGCTTCGCTGGCTTGCCCACTGCTCACCTCCTGCTGTGTGGCCCAGTTCCTAACAGGGGTTGGAGACCCCTGATGTGAGTAATCCTTCTCCCTCACCCACAGCATTCAATTAATAACTATGACGATTTTCAACCTGAAGCTCTTCAACTCATTCAGCTCATTTTCACTCAAATTTCATTTCTCTAATCAAGGTGCTAGCTTGTCTTCTAGAAGATCCCCATGCCTAATCATCCTTGAATCCTCCCTCCACAGGAGTGATCAGTAGGCACTAAAATCCTAACATGACTTAAAACTCTAAGACCTTGACCTCGACAGGGCTATTCACACCAGGCTCCAAGGGGCCTCTGGAGAGCCTGGGAGGAGATGAGGCCCCTGCCATTCTTGTTTGAGCCAAAGCCAGCCAAGTGTGTAGATTCTGTGCACTGGGCTTCCTCCTAGTGTGAAGAAGGGGCTGCACTTCTCCAAACAAAACACACAAACACACACAAAAACTAGACAAGTAACCACACCCACTCTGTTTTGAAAAATGAATACAATTGATAAAGAATCTGCCAGCCAACACAGGAGACACAAGTTTGATTCCTGAGTCAGGAAGATCCCCTGGAGGAGGAAATGGCATTCCACTCAGGTATTCTTGCCAGAAAATTCCATGGGCAGAGGAGCCTGGTAGACTACAGTCCGTGAAGTTGCAGAGTCGGACACACACACAAGGTCCTGGATGCTATTGTAACACGGCCTCTGGCTGCATCTTTGCCTCCTTCTCTGTTTCCATGTCACTCACCTCTGCCTATATCATTGAGCTACATGATCCAGGAGAGTATTTTTCAAATTGTCTGGTCCACCCTCATACTTTTTTAAAGTATTGAGCCTCAGTACTTATTTTCTTATTATTACTGAAACAAACAACCACAAATTTCGTGCCTCAAAAACAACACAGATGCCTTTTTTCTCCAGTAAGAGGCCTGAAGTGACCTCTAAAAATAGTTCACTATTCACTTGACTCAGAAAACCCCACAAAATCATGTAAATCAAGAGGTTCAAATTTTTGTGTACACTTTAAGAACACTCAGGAAACTGCCCAGGCCATTGAGGGTATGCACATCCGAAATGCCACCAAGTATCTGAAGGATGTCAGTTTTAAGAAGCAATGCATGTCTTTCTGTCATTACAATGCTGGAGCTGGTAGGTACGCACAGGCCAAACAGTAGGGCTGGACACAGGGCCAGTGGCCCCAAGAGTGCTGAATTTTTACTGCACCTGCTCAAAAATACAGAGAGTAATGCTGAACTTAAGGGCTTAGATGTAGATTCTCTGGTCATTGAGCACATCCTGGTTAACAGGGCCCCAAACATGTGACACTGGATTACAGAGCTCATGGTCAGATCAACCTGTTCATGAGCTCTCTCTGCCCCACGGAGATGATCCCAACTGAAAAAGAACAGATTGTGCCTAACCCAGAAGAGGAGGTTGCACAGAAGAAAAAGATATCCCCACCCCACCCCACCCCACCCACCCCCCGTAAAAAAAAAAAAAAAAAAAGGATATCCCAGAAGAAACTGAAGAAACAAAACCTTATGGTCAGGGAGTAAATGCCACAAAAAATAAATACAAATAAAAGTTAAAAAAAAAAAAAAAAAAAAACACCACAAATGTATTATCATACAGTTCAGGCAGCCAGAAGTCCAAATGGATCAGTGGGGCTTCATTCCTACTGGAGATTTTAAAGCAAGTAATTTTGATATGTTCTAATGCACAACATCCTCAAGTCAGGCTCTGCAGAAACAATTTATTATGCTTTTGTAAAAGCCCTGTTTCGTGGAGCTGCTGCTGCTAAGTCACTTCAGTCGTGTCCCACTCTGTGCGACCCCATAGACGGCAGCCCACCAGGCTCCCCTGTCTCTGGGATTCTCCAGGAAAGAACACTGGAGTGGGTTGCCATTTCCTGCTCCAATGCATGAAAGTGAAAAAATAGTCAAGTCGCTCAGTCATGTCCGACTCCCAGCGACCCCATGGACTGCAGCCCACCAGGTCCCTCGGTCCATGGGATTCGTGGAGCTAGAAGTACTTAATTTCCATCTTCACCTTTTCAACTTATCCAGGTGTCTCTTGGCCATTAATACCCAACTGCTGGTGTCAGAGTGTCTGTTTTAAGCAGGGCTGCTGTCTTTTCTCCCCCTTTTCACTCTAGCTCTCAGATTCACCAAAACCTCAGAACTGTTGCAAATGTCACTTGGTTTTCTGGCAGTTGGAATCTGGAAATGGCCCCTATTTGTCAAGCATTTCCTGTGTCAAACCTGACATTTGTCAGCTCGTCCCATGCCTTATCAGCTTCAGTCTTCACAATAACACTTTGCCAGAGGAACAGTGATTATCCTCACTGGACTCGTGAAAGGGACATTCAGAGAAGCCACGTGACTTCCCAGCTCACATGGTAAGAACACAGGCTTCAGTGATCTAGAGATCATCCCCCACCACCCAGCTGACTGTATCCACCAGCGTGATAGTCTCGCCATATGGGGCTCCAACATGACTTCACGATTTCAGGAAGTTCTTGTCCAGGAAGATGAAGATCTTAATAACTCTGCTCCAGAAACTTTCTGTGGCCAAACTACAGACTACTCAGCTAGCCCACCCTGGGGTAAAAGGGACCTTTCTCAGTACTCTTAGCTGGGGTCATCAAACCACTGCTTACTCTCCAAGGCTCACTTCTAAACCCCACTCTCCATGTGCAATAATTCCACACTGTTGTATCTCTAAGTATACCTTTAGAGATACCCTAAGGCAGTCCCTTGCTTTGAAAGATCCACATTAACCAGAACCCTAAAACACTGTCAATCTCCTGGCTGTGACACACCACTCCCCCTTCTATGATGGTCCTAAGACTGGCAATGCAGCTGACCCTACTGCAGCAAGCAACGCATTTGGATCTGCTTGATCAATGGGTTGCTCTGACTGACTCTTCTAAGAGTCAGCCGTCAGTCCCTGGCTTCTCATATAGCTTGTGTGTGTTGCCAGTGTGTATCCACATTCCCTTCAGGTCCCTCAAGCAAGTAAACCTTCACAGGTACCTTTGCCCAACAAACCAGTGAATCACTGACAGCACATCTCTGGGAACCCTGCTTCATGGTCAGCCTGGTTCTCCTCCAGCCTCCAGAATGTATATATATACTGGACTCAGAATGTATATATATCCTGGACTCATCCCAGATATTCTCTGGTCCCCTCGTCAGTTTCTGTTGTATGCTACAGCCAACCAGAGTCCATGCAATAAAAGATCTAGAATTGCCCTGAAGGTCACAGTTGCACTAAGAATACATCTAGCATTTAAAGGCTAGGACAGAAATGAGATTCCCTGGGTCCACGTATCAGTATGTTTTCACGGCACAACTAATAACCACCTCATTGTTATAAGTGTGTGTGCTCAGCCACTCAGTCATGTCCAACTCTTTGCAACCCCATGGACTATAGCCTCCCAGGCTCCTCTGGCTGTGGGATTTCCCAGGCAAGAATACTGGAATGGGTTGCCATTTCCTTCTCCAGGGGATCTTCCCAACCCAAGGATCGAACTCAAGTCTCTTGCATCTCTGGCATTGGCAGGCAGATTCTTTACCACTGTGCCGTTTGGGAAGCCCCCATTGTCATATGACAGTAGGCATTTACTTTTCACCCTTTTGGGCTCAGCTGGGGTTTGGCCTGGGAGCTTTGCTATCTTGTTTCAGTTCAATCACACATCCAGGCGTTGTCTGACTGTAAGATGACAGTCTAGATTGGTTTCTGCTAAGGTTACCGGGGTGACTGAGCTCTGTGCCCCGTGACTCTCACCTTCCAGCAGGCTAGCCCTTGAATGTTCTTGTGGCGATGCCAGAGGATCAGGAGATCACGTCCTAGTGCTCAAGGCAGTTTCAGGCCTCTGCTTACATCACATCTGCTAACATTCCATTGGCCAAAGCCTGTGCTCAGGTCAGGCAGCAGGTGCACTACAGAGCTCCATGGCAACAGGCACTGATGTAAGGAGAGGCAAAGAGCAGGGGCCAGATGAAGGGTTCTCCTTCAGCCCACTGCCCCACAACACATGCTGTGTGCAGCTCCCCATAAAATAAGTCTGTCTCCTACACAGTGATTTGATATTTGCATCTGGACTTCCCATATGGTGCTATTGGTGCAGGAGACATAAGAGACGTGGGTTCAATCCCTGGGTTGGGAAGATCCCCTGGAGAAGGGCATGGCAACCTACTCCAGTATTCTTGCCTGGAGAATCTCATGGACTGAGGAGCCTGGCAGGCTACAATCCACAGGGTCACAAATAGTCAAGACATGACTGAAGCAACTTAGCATGCACACATACACTGTGAAGTGATCACCATGGTAAGTCTAGTAACCATCTGTTCACATGCAAAGTTATTATACTAGTACTGACCATGTTCCTTATGCTGTATGTTAGATTCCTGTGGTTTATTTATTTTACAACTGGAGGTTTGTGCCTCTTAATCCTCTTCACCTATTTTACCCAACTGCCTACCCACCTCCCCTCTGGCAACCACCCTCTGATTCTCTGTATCTATGAGTCTATTTTTGTTTTGTTTTTTTAGATCCCATGTATAAGTAAGATCATATGGTATTTGTCTTTCTCTGTCTGACATATTTCACTTAACATGATGTGAAAGAATGAAACTTTCCCAAACCACATACAAACATAAACTCAAAATGGATTAAAAACATAAATGTATAACCTAAAACCATAAAACTCTTAAAAGAAAATAGGCAGTATGCTCTTTGATATCAGTGTAAGTAATATTTTTAATCTGTCTCCTCAGGCAAAGCAAACAAAAGCAAAAATAAACATATAGGACTACATCAAACTAAAAAGCCTTTTGCACAATGAAGGAAAGCACCCACAAATTGAAAAGGCCACCTACTGAATGAGAGATGATATATGCAAACAGCATATCCTACAGGGAGTTAATATCCAAAATATAAAAAGAATTCATATAACTCAACATCAAAAAAAAAAATCCAACGGAAAAATGGTCAGGGGACCTAAATAGACATTTTTCCAAAGAAGACATACTGATAGCCAGCAAACACATGAAAAGATGCTCAACATCACTAATCACTGTTGCTGTTCAGTTGCTAAATTATGTCCGATTCCTTGCAACCCCATGGACTGTAGCCTGCTAGTTCCCTCTGTTCATGGGCATTTTTCAGACAGGAATATTGGAGTGCGTGGCCATTTCCTTCTTCAGGGGATCTTCCCAGATCAGAATCGAACCTATGTCTCCTGCACTGCATCCTCTTGGTAAGGATGTGGAGAAAGGGGAACCTTTGTGCAATGGTGGTGGGAATGTAAATCGAAGCAGCCACTAAAGGAAACAGAATGGAGGTTCTTCAAAAAGCTAAAGCTAGAAGTACCATATGACCCAGCAGTCTTACTCTCTTGGGTGTTTATCAGAAGGAAAAGAATACTAATTTGAAAAGATATTTGTACCCTAATGTTTATTGCAGCACTGTTTAGCCAAAATACAGAGGCAACCTAAGTATTCACCCACACATGATTGGATAAAGAAGTTGTGGTACACACATACAATGGAATATTATTCAGCTATTGAAAAGATACACAGAAGAACTGTATAAAAAAGAGCTTCAAGACCTAGATAATCATGATGATGTGATCACTGACCTAGAGCCAGACATCTTGGAATGTGAAGTCAAATGGGCCTTAGAAAGCATCACTACGAACAAAGCTAGTGGAGGTGATGGAATTCCAGTGGAGCTATTCCAAGTCCTGAATGATGATGCTGTGAAAGTGCTACACTCAATATGCCAGCAAATTTGGAAAACTCAGCAGTGGCCACAAGATTGGAAAAGGTCAGTTTTCATCCCAATCCCAAAGAAAGGCAATGCCAAAGAATGCTCAAACTACCGAACAATTGCACTCATCTCACACGCTAGTAAAGTAATGCTCAAAATTCTCCAAGCCAGGCTTCAGCAATATGTGAACCGTGAACTTCCTGATGTTCAAGCTGGTTTTCGAAAAGGCAGAGGAACCAGAGATCAAATTGCCAACATCCGCTGGATCATGGAAAAAGCAAGAGAGTTCCAGAAAAACATCTATTTCTGCTTTATTGACTATGCCAAAGCCTTTGACTGTGTGGATCACAATAAACTATGGAAAATTCTGAAAGAGATGGGAATACCAGACCACCTGATCTGCCTCTTAAGAAATCTGTATGCAGGTCAGGAAGCAACAGTTAGAACTGGTCATGGAACAACAGACTGGTTCCAAATAGGAAAAGGAGTACGTCAAGGCTGCATATTGTCACCCTGTTTATTTAACTTATATGCAGAGTACATCATGAGAAATGCTGGACTGGAAGAAACACAAGTTGGAATCAAGATTGCCGGGAGAAATATCAATAACCTCAGATATGCAGATGACACCACTCTTATGGCAGAAAGTGAAGAGGGGCTAAAAAGCCTCTTGATGAAAGTGAAAGTGGAGAGTGAAAAGGTTGGCTTAAAGCTCAACATTCAGAAAACGAAGATCATGGCATCTGGTCCCATCACTGCATGGGAAATAGATGGGGAAACAGTGGAAACAGTGTCAGACTTTGTTTTTCTGGGCTCCAAAATCACTGCAGATGGTGACTGCAGCCATGAAATTAAAAGACGCTTGCTCCTTGGAAGGAAAGTTATGACCAGCCTAGATAGCATATTCAAAAGCAGAGACATTACTTTACCAACAAAGGTTCGCCTAGTCAAGGCTATGGTCTTTCCTGTGGTCATGTATGGATGTGAGAGCTGGACTGTGAAGAAGGCTGAGCGCCGAAGAATTGATGCTTTTGAACTGTGGTGTTGGAGAAGACTCTTGAGAGTCCCTTGGACTGCAAGAAGATCCAACCAGTCCATTCTGAAGGAGATCAATCCTGGGATTTCTTTGGAAGGAATGATGCTAAAGCTGAAACTCCAGTATTTTGGCCACCTCATGCGAAGAGTTGACTCATTGGAGAAGACTCTGATGCTGGGAGGGATTGAGGGCAGGAGGAGAAGGGGACGACAGAGGATGAGATGGCTGGATGGCATCACTGACTCGATGGATGCGAGTCTGGGTGACCTCCGGGAGCTGGTGATGGACAGGGAGGCCTGGCGTGCTGCAGTTCATGGGGTCGCAAAGAGTCGGACACGACTGAGCGACTGATCTGATCTGATTGAAAAGAATGAAATCTTGCCATTTGCAACAATATGTATGAACCTAGAGGGTATTATGCTTAATGAAATGTCAGACAGAGAAACACAAATACCACATGATCTCACTTACATGTAGAATTTAAATTTAGGTGTCCTGTATTTTTTAATTTAATTTTTATTTTATACTATAATCAATTTACAATATTGTACTAGCTCAGTTCAGTAGTTAGGTAGGCTGCAGTCCATGGGGTCACTAAGAGTCGGACATGACTGAGCGACTTCGCTTTCACTTTTCACTTTCATGCATTGGAGAAGGAAATGGCAACCTACTCCAATATTCTTGCCTGGAGAATCCCAGGGACAGAGGAGCCTGGTAGGCTGCAGTCCATGGGGTCACTAAGAGTCGGACATGACTGAGCGACTTCACTTTCACTTTTCACTTTCATGCATTGGAGAAGGAAATGGCAACCCACTCCAGCGTTCTTGCCTGGAGAATCCCAGGGACGGGGGACCCTGGTGGGCTGCCGTCTATGGGGTCGCACAGAGTCAGACACGACTGAAGCGATGCAGCAGCAGCAGCACACTGGGCCAGCCACACACACACACACACACACACACACACAAAACAGATCCATTTCCAAGAAAAACTGGTTTTAGTTCTGTCTCACATTCTTACTTCAGTCCTGAGTCTTATGGTCATTGTCAATCCACAGATCTTGCTAAGGATAGGAAGATTCACTTTCTTTTCCTCTCTCATTATGATTGCTCTGTAACAATACCTAAAACAACAAAGAATTTTTCCCAGATTATCTCCATGCACCCATACTGTTTTCGAACCAAAGGGAACTTCAAGTCATTCCTGTCAACCCCATCATTTAACAGATAAATATATCAGGACCCAAACAGGTGAAGAGATTAATCAAAGCTTATTTACATAGCTCTTTGGAACAGAACTGAATTTAAAGTTCAGATTTTCTCAACCCTGGTCATTGTAATTCCCACTATTTCTGTGGTCACTTTTGCCACTGCATCCAGCAAGGTCTTCTGGGGCCAACACTGTAGCACTTTAAACTGAGTTGAGAGAGAAATTCTCATCCCACATAACACTAACTGTGTGCTCTGCCAGAAAGAGGCCAGACACTCCCAAAGCAATGTGCCCCTTAGAGGCCAGGGAGTACCTCCAAACACATGCATGACCCAGTGCGGCCTTAACTTGCAAAACCCAGGAGAATGTGAGCTCTCAAATTCTCACTCAGCATCCATTGCTTGCTTCGGCAGGCCTCCTGGGGCTGGCCTGTCCGGCTCCTGTTCAAATACAGCTTCCTTTTGTTGACAGCAATTGCGCCAGCTGAGCGACTCTTTTGAGTCACACAACAAAAAGACACCCAAAGAGGCAGCTTTCCAGATCTAATCTATGGCTAAGACCACCCCTCCCTGGGCTAGTGGAGTAGCTGTCAGCTGTCGGCACAGGCCCGCATCCCAGGGTGGAGCGGCAGCCTGTGCCCTCTGCCCAGAGCCACCCCTGATAAAGGCCTGGCTCCGTCCCCCAGGCGACATTCCACCACAGAGCAGCTGCACTTAGGTTTTAATGCGTCCCATTGTCCTGTTGATTTAATGAGGCCTCTTGGGCGCTGGGTTTGTAAATGACAGTTATCGTAATGCCAAGGCCACGGAGACACAAACCATCTTGTGTTTGCCATCTCGGAAGCTCGCACCGCAAAAGGAAAATGTTTTTATTTACAAACAAAATGCAATCATAAAAAAATCCACCAGTCTGGAATTTATTACTTTATTAATTCTCCTCTGGTCCAGCAAGTCATTATAGCAAAGTGGTGAAGAGCATAAGCTTTGGAGACACAAGTCCCACTCCACACCTGCTAGATGGCACACATTGTCCCACTACTTGGAATTCTAATTTTCTTGGCTATGCGTGTGTGCGTGCTCAGTCAAGTCCAACTCTTTTGCAACTTCATGGACTGTAGCCTGCCAGGCTCCTCTGTCCGTGAGATTTCCCAGGCAAGAATACTGGAGTGGGCTGCCATTTCCTTCTCTAGAGAATCTTCCCAACCCAGGGATCAAACCCAGGTCTCCTGTGTCTCCTACATTCAGGCAGATTCTTTACCACTGAGCCATTGAGGAATCTTACCTCCTCAACTGGTTGTTGGGTGACTGAGTGAGGTCACACATGAATAAAGCTTAGACAGCCACCTGGTACTCTGTAAGATCTCAATCAATATTCAAATAAATTACATAAACATATGTATATAATTTGGGGCTTCCCAGATGGTGCTAGTGGTAAAGAATCCACCTGCCGATGTGAGAGATGTAAGAGATGTTGAGTTCAATCCCTGGGTCAGGAAGAACCCCTGGAGGAGAGTATGGCAACCCACTCCAGTATTCTTGCCTGGAGAATCCCATGGACAGAGGAGCCTGGTGGGCTACAGTCCATGGGGTCTTCAAGAGTTGGACATGACTGAAGCAACTTAGCAAGCATGGCTGCTGCTGCTAAGTCGCTTCAGTTGTGTCTGACTCTGTGCAACCCAACAGACAGCAGCCCACCAGGCTCCCCGTCCCTAGGATTCTCCAGGCAAGAACACTGGAGTGGGTTGTCATTTCCTTCTCCAATGCGTGAAAGTGAAA
Source organism: Tragelaphus eurycerus (assembly GCA_935064755.1). NCBI lineage: Eukaryota > Metazoa > Chordata > Mammalia > Artiodactyla > Bovidae > Tragelaphus > Tragelaphus eurycerus. Next base: position 9,966,369 of record CAKXYN010000072.1, on the reverse strand, counting down.
AGTGAAAGTGAAGTCGCTCAGTCGTGTCCAACTCTAGCGACCACATGGACTGCAGCCTACCAGGCTCCTCTGTCCATGGGATTTTCCAGGCAAGAGTACTGGAGTGGGGTGCCATTTATATATATAATTTATCTTACTAAAATACATGTGATACTAAAAAATAATAGCCAAAAATAAGTGTGTGTGTGTGTGTGTGTATAAATATATCATTATTAAGTAAACCTCTTTACCAGGTCTTAATCCCTTTCTCTTAGGGCTTCCCACGTAGTGCAGTGGTAAAGAATTTGCCTACCAGTGCAGAAGACACAGGTTCGATCCCTGGGTCAGAAAGATCCCTTGGAGAAGGAAATGGCAACCCACTCCAATATTCTTGCCTGGAAAATTCCACGGACAGAGGAGCCTGGCAGACTACGGTCCATAGGGTCATAAAAAGTCAGGTATGACTGAGCATGTATGCAGGGGTCAAAAAAACTAGGACCACAGGCAAACCCTGACCACTGCCTGTTTTGGTAAAGTTTTACTGAAACACAACCCTACTCATTAGTTTATATATTGTCTATGGCTGCTTTTGCAGAACAATGACAGAGATGACTAGCTGCCGAAGAGAGCTTATGACCAACGAAGCCTGAAATACTCTCTGGTCCCTTACAGAGAAAATTTGCTAACCCATGGGCTAGAAATAAACAGGCCTAGAACAGCCTTTGGCACATAGTAGGCCATAAGTAAATACTTGTTGAAAAAAAATGAATGAACAGAATAAATGAAAATCAGGAAGTGGCTGATTTACTGCTGGTCCTGACCTATTGAGGGCTTCATGAAGTCACGACCACTTCATACTGATGTGTCAGCTCTCTTATTGTCCTGGGGAATTGTTGGAGCCATTGTTGGACATGAATAGGGCATAAATATCACTTGTAAATCAGACACAATGGTACTGGGTCCCTGCCAGTAGGCTCCAAGTGTTCCATCCTCTATTCAAGCAGAACGAGAGAGGGAGCTGGAAATAGAGGAAAATACACTGAACTTTAGATAATATAGATAAGAGAGAGCAAAGGGGGCAGACTCTAAAATGTGCATTATGTCTCTAGTTGTAGCAAAGGAAAAGGATGTAGCCTAATCCTAATTCTGCAAAACTCTACAGAGAGCAATAAGAAAAGGAGACCTCCACATCAGAGGTCAATGAACACTGCAATTTTGAAAACAAAAACAGGATAAACACTTGTGTTTAGATTTGGCTAAGGCTTGGGTTGGACTCATTCCATAGTTCATCAGGCACTCTATCTATCAGATCTAGGCCCTTAAATCTATTTCTCAAAAAGCAAAATGGCTGTCTGGGGAGGCCTTACAAATAGCTGTGAAAAGAATAGAAGTGAAAAGCAAAGGAGAAAAGGAAACATATAAACACCTGAATGCAGAGTTCCAAAGAATAGCAAGAAGAGATAAGAAAGCCTTCTTCAGCAATCAATGCAAAGAAATAGAGGAAACAACAGAATGGGAAAGATTAAAGATCTCTTCAAGAAAATCCGAGATACCAAAGGAAAATTTCTTGGAAAGATGGGCTTAATAAAGGACAGAAATGGTATGGACCTAAAAAAGCAGAAGATATTAAAAAGAGATGACAAGAAAACACAGAAGAACTGTACAAAAAAGATCTTCAAGACCCAGATAATTACGATGGTGTGATCACTGACCTAGAGCCAGACATCCTGGAATGTGAAGTCAAGTGGCCCTTAGAAAGCATCACTATGAACAAAGCTAGTGGAGGTGATGGAATTCCAGTTGAGCTATTCCAAATCCTGAAAGATGGTGCTGTGAAAGTGCTGCACTCAATATGCCAGCAAATTTGGAAAACTCAGCAGTGGTCACAGGACTGGAAAAGGTCAATTTTCATTCCAATCCCAAAGAAAGGCAATGCCAAAGAATGCTCAAACTACTGCACAATTGCACTCATCTCACACGCTAGTAAAGTAATGCTCAAAATTCTCCAAGCCAGGCTTTAGCAATACGTGAACCGCGAACTTCCTGATGTTCAAGCTGGTTTTAGAAAAGGCAGAAGAACCAGAGACCAAATTGCCAACATCTGCTGGATCCTGGAAAAAGCAAGAGAGTTCCAGAAAAACATCTATTTCTGCTTTATTGACTATGCCAAAGCCTTTGATTGTGTGGATCACAAGAAACTGTGGGAAATTCTGAAAGAGATGGGAATACCAGACCACCTGACCTGCCTCTTGAGAAATTTGTATGCAGGTCAGGAAGCAACAGTTAGAACTGTACATGGCACAACAGACTGGTTCCAAATAGGAAAAGGAGTACATCAAGGCTGTATACTGTCACCCTGTTTATTTAACTTATATGCAGAGTACATCATGAGAAACGCTGGACTGGAAGAAACACAAGCTGGAATCAAGATTGCCGGGAGAAATATCAATCACCTCAGATATGCAGATGACACCACCCTTAGGGGAGAAAGTGACGAGGAAATAAAAAGCCTCTTGATGAAAGTGAAAGTGGAGAGTGAAAAAGTTTGCTTAAAGCTCAACATTAAGAAAACGAAAATCATGGCATCCAGTCCCATCATTTCATGGGAAATAGATGGGGAAACAGTGGAAACAGGGTCAGACTTTATTTTTCTGGGCTCCAAAATCACTGCAGATGGTGACTGCAGCCATGAAATTAAAAGACGCTTGCTCCTTGGAAGGAAGGTTATGACCAACCTAGATAGCATGTTCAAAAGCAGAGATATTACTTTGCCAACAAAGGTTGGTCTAGTGAAGGCTATGGTTTTTCCTGTGGTCATGTATGGATGTGAGAGCTGGACTGTGAAGAAGGCTGAGCGCCGAAGAATTGATGCTTTTGAACTGTGGTGTTGGAGAAGACTCTTGAGAGTCCCTTGGACTGCAAGGAGATCCAACCAGTCCATTCTGAAGGAGATCAGCCCTGGGTGTTCTTTGGAAGGAATGATGCTAAAGCTGAAACTCCAGTACTTTGGCCACCCCATGAGAAGAGTTGACTCATTGGAGAAGACTCTGATGCTGGGAGGGATTGGGGGCAGGAGGAGAAGGGGACAACAGAGGATGCGATGGCTGGATGGCATCACTGACTCGATGGACGTGAGTCTGAGTGAACTCCAGGAGTTGGTGTTGGACAGGGAGGCCTGTCGTGCTGCAATTCATGGGGTCGCAAAGAGTTGGACACGACTGAGTGACTGGTCTGATTTGATCTGATCTGGGTTGGACTAAATTATTTGGATACAATTGTCTGCTAAAACTTGTATTAAAATGCCTAGCTGAGGGACCTAATCAAACTTACAAACTTTTGTACACAAACTATAAACAAAATAAAAAGACAACCTACAGACTGGGAGAAAATATTTGCAGGCGATTTGCCTGTTCAGTTCAGTTCAGTCGCTCAGTCATGTCTGACTCTTTTCAACCCTATGGACTGCAGCACATCAGGCTTCCTTGTCCATCTCTAACTTCCAGAGCTTGCTCAAACTCATGTCCATTGAGTCAGTGATGCCATCCAACCATCTCATCCTCTGCCATCCCCTTCTTCTCCTGCCTTCAATTTTTCCCAGCACCAGCGGCTTTTCAAATGAGTCAGTTCTTCCCATCAGGTGGCCAAACTATTGGGAGTTTCAGCTTCAGCATCAGTCCTTCCAATGAATATTCAGGACTGATTTCCTTTAGGATGGACTGGTTGGATCTCCTTGCAGTCCAAGGGACTCTCAAGAGTCTTCTCCAATACCACAGTTCAGAAGCATCAATTCTTCAGCACTCAACTTTCTTTATGGTCCAACTGTCATATCTGTATATGACTAGTGGAAAAACCATAGCTTTTGACTAGATGGCCCTTTGTTGGTAAAGTAATATCTCTGTATTTTAATATGCTGTCTAGGTTGGTCATGGCTTTTCTTCCAAGGAGCAAGTGTCTTTTAATTTCATGGCTGTAGTCACCATCTGCAGTGATTTTGGAGCCCAAGAAAATAAAGTCTGTCATTGTTTCCATTATTTCCCCATCTATTTGCCATGAAGTGATGGAACTGGATGCCATGATCTTTGTTTTTTTGAATGCTGAGTTTTATGCCAGCTTTTTCACTCTCCTCTTACACTTTCATCAAGAGACTCTTTAGTTCCTCTTTGCTTTCTGTCATAAGGGTGGGGTCATCTGCATATCTGAGGTTACTGGTATTTCTCCCAACAATCTTGATTCCAGCTTGCTCATCCTATCTTTTTAAAAATATTTCTTTATTTACTTTTGGCTGCACTGGGTCCCTGTTGCTACTCCAGGGCTTTCCCTAGTTGCGGCTATTCTCTGGTTGCAGAGTGTGGGCTTCTCACTGCAGTAGCTTCTCTTGCTGGGCACAGGCTCCAGGCACGCAAGCTCAGTGTAGTTGTGACACATGGACTCAGCTTCTCTGTGGCACGTGAAATCTTCCAGGACCAGGGATCAAACACATGTCCCCTGCATTGGCAGGTGGATTCTTAACCACTGGACCACCAGGGAAGTCCCCTCTCCTACTATCTCAATTGGCATGGATTGTGGGGAAAAATTCTTTTACTACCCAAAACAGGTCCTCTACCTCACTCTGTATGCAATGGATTTCTTGAACTCTCCAGGTGTCATATATTAGCAACTAGTGATAACCACAAGCCAAAATTATCAAAGACACAAAGCTATATGTTCCTTCTACTGTGACTGAAAACCTTCCTTTGGAAGGTGGCAGGAGGGGACCCAAGTACAAAATCTAAGATGTCACTTTCACTCTATTAAAGTGAGTTGCTCAGTGAACCAGAGGCAACTGTTTACTCAAATCACCTGTCAAGGCCCCATGAACCTTATCTAACATGAAATTTAGCATCTCTTTATGGAAGATTCCACCCTATTCGGTATCCCCCAGTCCATAAACCCCAGGGAACTGTACAGTCAGAAAGCAGGGTTCACATGCCTCCCACATCCAGGCAGGGAGAAAATTGGAATCTCAAGGCCTGTCATTGCTCCTTTTCACCACACGGGGTCACTGTTAAAGATAGATGCTGCAGGTCTTCATGGCCTTGGCTCGCAGGTCCTGTGCCAGTTGTCCCACACTGACTCTGGAGGGACGGCCATCCTGACTCCCGTGTCAAGTGCAACAGGGGGGCCTGTGGAGCCCCCAAGGTGACTACTTTTAGGGATCAGCTCTTTCAGTTCACAGGCCATGCTGCCTTCCAGAACATTAGCCAACCCCAGGCTCCCAGAATCAGGATTCCTTCTAGCACCCTCCTCAAGGACAGAGCCTTCTGCCACCTTTCCCTCTACAACTATACCATTTTTTTCAAATGGGTCACATCATGCCTCCATTCTGAGGAGACCATCCTCTGTGGCTCCCAGACATTGTGTGTTTAGAAGAGAAACTGCCTGCAGTGATTCCAGGGGCACTTCTCTCACGACAGAAAAGAGCACACAACACATTTAAAACCAGGCGGCGCATCCCACACTAGGACCAAATTGATCATGCTAGTTCCTCTTGGGAGGAAGGGAAGCAAGAAGCAAAGGAACTTGAGACCAGTGCCGTTCACCTCTCCCTGGCACCCCACCGGATTCTGTGGTCTCTCACTTCAAGAGAGGGAGAAGGCAGTGGCACCCCACTCCAGTACTCTTGCCTGGAAAATCCCATGAATGGAGGAGCCTGGTGGGCTGCAGTCCATGGGGTCGCTAGAGTCGGACACGACTGAGCGACTTCACTTTCACTTTTCACTTTTATGCACTGGAGAAGGAAATGGCAACCCACTCCAGTGTTCTTGCCTGGAGAATCCCATGAATGGAGGAGCCTGGTGGGCTGCCATCTATGGGGTCGCAAAGAGTCGGACACGACTGAAGCGACTTAGCAGCAGCAGCAGCACTTCAAGAGATTGCTCTCTCTGCGTCTACTGATACAAGTCCTTCCATTATTTGTATTAAATCCACAGGACACAGAAGAAAATATAACATGGTGTCTATTTTTGCTAAAATCCCACTGACTGTCCTCTTGGGACTATTTTGGATCATTTATGAACTATCAAGGGGTGGCTCATATGCCTTTAGAGCAGGACCATAAAGGATCACAAAAGGGGCCATGACTCAAGGACACAAGATTTTTTTCTTTTTTTGGCCAAGCCCTGAGGCTTCCAGGATCTTAGTTCCCCGAACAGGGATGAACCCACATCCCTTGCAGCAGAAGCCTGGAGTCCTAACCATTGGACCACCAGGGAATTCCTGACGTGGGACTTTTTTTTAAGGTTTGGTTTTTCACCTAATGTGCATCCCAGAGCAGGTAGTCATTTTTTATTATAATTTTTTTCAATAACTTCAATGCATACAAAATTTAGGTAACCAACAAAATATACACTTTATTATGACAAATGCTGGCAGGAGGTATATTTTCAAAGAATAGGAATAATAAAACAGATCTTTGCTCCTTCAACTATCTGAGGTTTCTTTTCTGTTTTCCCTTCTCCACCTTCTTCTTCTGCTCTGTCTTCCTCCCTCACTGTCTCACACTTTTACCCTCTTTACTTTTCTCTTTTTTTGCTCCCTGGATTACTGGTCATATTTAAATGAAGTGTTTTAATCAATTATTTATTGAATAAAATATTATATTCCTGTTCTCTAAGAAACAGTCTTAGTGAAATTTTTTACATCCAAGGCACAAACATACCAAATTACGAAAATCTAAGAGCCAAAACTATAAAAAGTTTTTTAATAAACATCATAGAGTAAAAGTTTCATGACACTGATTTGGCAATGATTTGTTGGCCATAACACAAAAACAGAGCCAACAAAAGAAAAAAACGGACAAATGGGACTTCATCAAAATTAAAAACGGTTTGTGCATCAAGGGATCCTACCAACAAAGTGAAAAGGCAGCTCATGGAATTGGGCGAAAATATTTATAAATTACATATATATGATAAGGGATTAATATGCAGAATATATAAAAAGCTACAACTCAACAACAAGAAACAAACAACTTGATTTAAAAGGACTTGGATAGACATTTCTCTAAAGAAGATACACAAATATCCCATAAACATACAAAGAAATGTTCAACATCATGCTTCATTAGAGATATGCAAGTCAAAACCTCAGTGGGATATCACTTCATTAGGATGGTTTCTAAGGAAAAAAATTCAAAATAACAAGTGTTGGCAAAGATGTGGAGAAACTGAAACACTTGCACACTGCTCATGGAAATACAAAAATGGTAAGCTGCTGTGGGAAGCAATATAGTAGTAGCTCCTTGAAAAATTAAAGAGAACTACCACATGGTCAGCTGCTGGAACGGGTCATGGGGAGGATATTGACCACTGATTGTCCCCGGAGCTGGATGCTGGCATCAGAAGCTCCTCATCCCTGCCCCTGTCCACTTGCTTTCCCCAACATTCCACCTTCTTTCCCCAACATTCCACCTGCTTTCCCCAACCTAGAAGCTGCCCCAAGGACACAGCCTTGAGATAGCAACAGGTTCCTGAGAACTTCTGGACGTGCAAGTGAATGAACGTTAAGGCATCTGTATAAATTTTTAAGACTCCAGGCATGGAGATCTGCTTATCTTCCTGCTCCCAGGACAAGCAACGTAAGAAAACTCCTTTGGTTATTAAAACTGCCACTTATCAATCTGGCGCCATCCGCCTCTTTCTTGAGTCTCTCCTTGCTTTCTGTGGGACCAGTTTCAGATTTTACCCCAAAAGGTCCTGAGGTTATGAACCGACACCAGCAATTCCACTCTTGGGAACATGGGAGGATTTCTGGACCTGGAGGACAAGAAATGGAGACTCTTAGGCATGCACCCTGGGAAGAATGAAACCTACCAACTGAAACCTACCGAGACTGATTTCCTATAAATGCCTGATTACAGAAGACAGAGGCTTATCTCCTGACCAATAAACACCTGCCAAAAATCTTTCCCCATCCTCAAGTCAGTAAACTCGCTGCTTGGACTCTGGGTGGAAACCCTGTTCTTTGCATTCCTTGCCCATGGATACAACCTACCCCAAACCCTCAATGACTTACCTGTGACTTGTACAGCTTGCATTTGGGGAGTTGCAATTACTCTGCTATTCCTGAAAAAAAAAAAAAAAACCTCAATTTCTGCCCTTTTGAGCTTGCCTCAGTAGACTTCTTTATCTGAGTTCACAGATACAGATCCAAAGGAATTGAAAGCAGGGACTCAATGGACATTTGTACAACCGTGTTTGTAGTGACATTATTCACAGTAGCCAACAGGCAGACTCAACCCAAGCAAGGGCCCATCAAAAGATGAACGGGTAAACAGAACGTGGCTATATACACAATGTAATATTATTCAGCCTTGAAGGAAATTCTGACACATGCTTAGACATGGATGAACCTTGAAGACATTCTGCTAAGTGAAATAAGCCAGACACGAAAGGACAAATACTGTTATTTCCACTTGTATTAAGCACCTAGAATAGTCAAATTCATAGACAGATAACAGAATGGTGGTTGCCTTGGGCTGGGGTGAGGGGGGAAGTGGGGAGTTAGTATTTAATTGGTATAGAATTTTCGTTTGGGATGATGAAAAAGTTCTGGAGATAAATAATGGTTATGTCTATACAACAATGTGAACACTTAATGCCATTGAACTGTACACTGAAGAATGGCTAACATGGTAAATTATATGCTGTGTATTAATATATTAACTGCAATAAGGAAATGAACTTCCTTTTAACAAATTATGAACCCTCGAGTTGTATTTTACTTAGGTTACTTAGGTCCTCAACTAGAGAAAGAAAAAGGGAAAATGAAAAAAAGAAAAACTTTCTGATGCAGATCTCCAAAAAGACTCAGCAAAGCTAGAATTAAAAAAAAAAAAAAAGTCAAAACCAGAACAGACTCAACTTGAGGAGCCCAAGAATCCTAATAGTTATGTGACTTGTCCAAGATTGAAAGAAAGTGAAAGTCACTCAGTGATGTCTGACTCTTTGTGACCCCAAGGACTATAGAGTCCATGGAATTCTCCCGGCTAGAATACTGGAGTGGGTAGCCTTTCCCTTCTCCAGGGGATCTTCCCAACCCAGGGATCAAACCCCGGTCTCCCACATTGCAGGCAGAGAAGCCCTTTATACAGCTCGTAAATGGAAAGCTAAAATGTAAACCCTGGAGAATGTACAACCATTTGGTGATTTTTCACAGCTTGGAGTAAGAAGTTGGGGAAAATTTTATTTTAAATGGTTTGGGGGTCTTGTCTGAGAGTCTGTGATAGCTCCACATCGTGTTTGATCTCCGATAAAGGTATTCACTGCAGCAAAGTGCCACCGGGCAAGAGTCCTGGAGAATTGCACAGGCCACCCAGGCCCACTGTAGACTCCTCCTCTCAAGGACCAACCCTGGGCTGGGGCTCCTGTAGGGAATGTGGGGGGTGGGAATGTGAGAGATGGGTGGAGTTAGGGCATAAGCCATGGGTTTGTAGGTGTCACATTGTTACTTAGGATAGACAATGTGGAGTTGTTTTTATGTATATATACTAGACTCTTTTCAGAGCCTAGTTAAAACTTATCTCCCTTCCATCTGGATTACAAACATTTAAAAAACAAACATTTAACATTTCAAAGCTTCCTGCAGAAGTCTCAAGGCCAGAATTGTCACTTCAGAATCTATACATCCCAGCAATACCAGGTAGTGAATTAATTAGGATGATATAAATAGCAATGGTTTTTCAAAATTGAAATTAATTATGAACATCATCCAACTTTCCCTCTCTGTTGGAACATTCCCACGAGCATATAAAACTGCAGTTATTTCTCTCATCTTCCAAAAATCCTTCCTTGACTCATTTCCACACTTATCAGTTACTACATTATTTTTTGCTCCTCATTTGGTAGAGAATCCAATTTTTTAAAAAATTAATCTTCTCCATTGCTAATTCCTCTCATCTCATTCTTTCTTAAACCTACTCCAATCAGGCAGTCTTCCCTACCTCTCCACTGAAATTGTTCTGGTCTAGTTCACCAAAAACCTCCGTATTGCTAAGTCCTGAAGCATAGCCTCAGTCCTTTCCATCTGACATTGTCATGGACACAAGGTGAGCGTTCCCTCCTACCCCACCTGTTCTCCTGCACCTGTTAACGTCAGTGTCCCTGGGGCTCAGTGATCTACTGTTCACCTGCTCTCACTCCTTTATTGATATACCCTAACCCAAGGCTTTAAATACAACCTATAGTGCTGGTGCTTCTCAAATGTCTATGTTAACTCCAGCCTCATTTACTCAACTATCCCTTTCGCCATTTGGATATCAAGTAGCTATCTCAAATGTATCATGTCCAAAACTAAATTTTTCAATGCTTGCATGCCTCCTAAGTCCCTTCAGTCATGTCCAGCTCTTTGCAATGCTATGGACCATAGCCTGCCAGGCTTCTCTGTTCATGGGATTCTCCAGACAAGAATACTGGACTGGGTTGCCATTCCCTCCTCCATGGGATCTCCCCAACCCAGGGATCGAACCCACATCTCTCAAATATCCTTCTGGCAGGCAGGTTCTTTACCACTAGCACCAACTGGGAAGCCTGAATTTCTCAATATCCCCTACAAAATCCTACTTTATTCATATCCTCCTAGTCCAATGGATAGCAACCTTATTCTTTCAATTACTCAAGTCAAAAGCATCAAAGTCATCTCTTTCTTACTTTCCTTACACGCAAACTATTAATAAATTCTGTTCATCCTCCTTGTGAAATAGATCAAGAGTCTGACTCGTTCTCACCACTTCTATGCTCCACTATGGCTAAAGCCACCATCATCTCTCGCCTGGTTTGTTGCAATACCTATTGAAAGCCTTCCCACTTGCTTCTCCAAGATCTATTCTCAGCACAGCAGCTGGAATGATAGTTTCCTGACAAAGCCACGTCTTTCCTCTACTCAGAACCCTCCAACATTTTCTAGAATCTTCACTGAGACTTTTACCTTCCATCTCCCATCACCATGTCCACCTATGGAGCATTTATCCTGCTATTTCCTGTATCTGCACTACTATTCTTGACTATCCACTCAGCAAATCCCCTCAGCAACCCTGAGTCTTTCTCACATTTCACCTTTTCAGTGAGGATTACCCTGTGAGCCCTACTCAAGATGCCTTTTCCAGCTCTCTAAAAACTCCTTACTCTGCCCAGCTGTCTCTATCTTAAAAATTCTTAGTAATTTTTAAGAAAGGGTCCTGCATTTCCATTTTGCACTAGACCCTACAAGTTATGTATCCAGCCTTCCTTAAAGAGCTTTACTTGCCTCTGTCCTTTTGATTTGTAAAACAAAGAAAATAATAGTACTTTTCTCAAAGAAATTTTGAGAGGACTAGGTTAAGAACCAGGCACATTAATACTTATAAATTCATTCAACAACAATTTAATTTACTATTTGTCTACTATGTATCAGGCACTGTTCTAGGCACTGGGGAAATGCCTAGGGTAAACTGCTTTCAGGGAGCTTTCATTCCAGTGAGGGAAAGAGAACCAGTAACAAATATGATACTGTCACATGGGATAAGTACTAGGGGAGAACCAAAGTGGACACAGTGTCTCGATGACCATCCTGCTTAGGTGATCAGGGGCAGCTTCCCTCTGAAGTGACATTCCAGTGAGAACTGATGTACAGGGCGGGATGGGGAGGGTGGGACAAACTGAGAGAATAGCACTGACATACACACACTGCCAGATGTAAAATAGAGAGCTAGTGGGACCTGTTGTGTACCCCAAGAGCTCAGCGTGGGGCTCCGTGATGACCTCGAGGGGTGATGACAAGAAAAAGTCAACTGTGCAAAAATCAGAGAGAAGCACAGTCCAGGCAGAGGAACAGCATTTGAAAATGCCAAAGATGGGAACGAACTTGAGGTGTGGATGACACAGAATAAAGCAGGAGGGGTGCAGCAGAGTGCATTAGCAAGTGCTTCAGGACAAGGCCAGAGAGAAGTGGTGGTGGTGGTTGTTTACTTGCTAAGTCCTGTCCAACTCTTGCGACTCCATGGACTGCAGCCCACCAGGCTCCTCCACTCATAGGATTCTCCAGGCAGGAACACTGGAGTGGGGGGCCGTTTCCTTCTCCAGGGGATCTTCCTGACCTAGGAATTGAACCCAGGTCTCCTGCATTGCAGGCAGATTCTTTACCAACTGAGCTACAAGGGAAGCCACAGAGAAGACCAGTGACCAAATCAGCTAGGACCCAAAGCCACAGCAATAAGTTGGGGCTTGGTTGAAAATGTGATGGCAAGTCATTCAAGAGTTTTAAGCTGGGAAAACTTGGTCTTACATGCTTAAAAGACCATTCTGACTACTGTTTGAAAAATGAATTAGGGGGCAAAGGGGGAAGGAGGGAGGTCAAGTAGGGTATTACAATGGTACTATGATGTGTAGGCAAAAGATGATGGCAGCATGAACCAAGGTGAGAGAGGTGAGGATGAAGAGAAGTGTTCAGATTGATGCTAGGAGTCTACTTATCGAAAAGGAATGAAAAGTGACAGTCACTCAGTCATGTCTGACTCTTTGCAACCCCACGGACTATAGCCTCCCAGGCTCCTCTGTCCATGGAATTATGCAAGCAAGAATACTGGAGTGGGTTGCCATTTCCTTCTCCAGGGGATCTTCCTGACCCATGGATCGAATCCAGGTCTTCTGTTTTGCAGGCAGATTCTTTACCATCTGAGCCACTAGGGAAGATAGGATCAATGGGAATGGCATTCTACCAGTAGAGAGGAAAAGAAGAGAAACAAAAATAACTGTTGAACAATTAGAAGGATAACTGCTCATGAAATATCAAAAATTATTATGTAAATACCAAACAATTAACACCAGCTACTAACTAACAAATGCAGAGTTCCAAACAATAGCAAGGAAAGAAAAGAAAACCTTCTTCAGTGATCAATGCAAAGAAATAGAGGAAAACAATAGAATGGGAAAGACTAGAGATCTCTTCAAGAAAATTAGAGATACCAAAGGAACATTTCATGCAAAGATGGGCTTGATAAAGGAAAGAAATGGTATGGACCTAACAGAAGCAGAAGATATTAAGAACAGATGGCAAGAAAACACAGAAGAACTGTACAAAAAAGATCTTCATGACCCAGATAATTATGATGGTGTGATCACTGACCTAGAGCCAAACATCCTGGAATGCGATGTCAAGTGGGCCTTAGGAAACATCACTATGAACGAAGCTAGTGGACGTGATGGAATTCCAGTTGAGCTATTTCAAATCCTAAAAGATGATGCTATGAAAGCGCTGCACTCACTATGCCAGCAAATTTGGAAAACACAGCAGTGGCCACAAGACTGGAAAAGGTCAGTTTTCACTCCAATCCCAAAGAAAGGCAATGCCAAAGAATGCTCAAACTATCGCACAATTGCACTCATCTCGCACGCTAGTAAAGTAATGCTCAAAATTCTCCAAGCCAGGCTTCAACAGTACGTGAACCGTGAAATTCCAGATATGCAAGCTGAATTTAGAAAAGACAGAGGAACCAGAGGTCACATTGCCAACATGCACTGGATCATAGAAAAAGCAAAGAGTTCCAGAAAAACACATACTTCTGCTTTATTGACTATATCAAAGCCTTTGACTATGTGGATCACAACAAACTGTGGAAAATTCTGAAAGAGATGGGAATACCAGACCACCTGACCTGCCTCCTGAGAAATCTGTATGCAGGTCAAGAAGCAACAGTTAGAACTGGACATGGAACAACAGACTGGTTCCAAATAGGAAAAGGAGTATGTCAAGGCTGTATATTGTCACTCTGCTTATTTAACTTACATGCAGAGTACGTCATGAGAAACACTGGGCTGGATGAAGCACAAGCTGGAACCAGGATTACCAAGGGAAATATCAATAACTTCAGATATGCAGATGACACCACCCTTATGGCAGAAATCGAAGAAGAACTAAAGAGCCTCCAGATGAAAGTGAAAGAGGAGAGTGAAAAAGTTGGCTTAAAGCTCAACATTCAGAAAACTAATATCACGGCATCCAGTCCCATTGCTGCTGCTAAGTCACGTCAGTCATGTCCGACTCTGTGCAACCCCATAGACAGCAGCCCACCAGGCTCCCTTGTCCCTGGGATTCTCCAGGCAAGAACACTGGAGTGGGTTGCCATTTCCTTCTCCAATGCATGAAAGTGAAAAGTGAGAGTGAAGTCGCTCAGTCGTGTCCAACTCTTAGCGACCCCATGGACTGCAGCCCACCAGGCTCTCCCGTCCATGGGATTTTCCCGGCGAGAGTACTGGAGTGGGGTGCCATTGCCTTCTCCCATTACTTCATGGCAAATAGATGGGGAAACAATGGAAAGAGTGAGAAACTTTATTTTGGGGTGTCTAAAATCACTGCAGATGGTGACTTCAGCCATGAAATTAAAAGATGCTTGTTCTTTGGAAGAAAAGCTATGACCAACTTAGACAGCATATTGAAAAGCAGAGACATTACTTTGCCAACAAAGGTTCGTCTAGTCAAAGCTATGGTTTTTCTAGTAGTCATGTATGGATGTGAGAATAGGACTGTAAAGAAAGCTGAGCGCTGAAGAAGTGATGCTTTTGAACTGTGGTGTTGGAGAAGACTCATGAGAGTCCCTTGGACTACAAGGAGATCCAACCAGTTAATCCTAAAGGAAATCAGTCCTGAATATTCATTGGAAGGACTGATGCTGAAACTGAAACTCCAATACTTTGGGTACCTGATGTGAAGAACTGACTCACTGGAAAAGACTCTGATGCTGGGAAAGACTGATGGCGGGAGGAGAAAGGGACAACAGAGGATGAGATGGTTGGATGGCATCACTGACTCAATGGGCATGAGTTTGAGTGAACTTCAGGAGTTGGTGATGGACAGGGAGGCCTGGCGTGCTACAGTCCATGGGGTCAGAGAGAGTTGGACTTGACTGAGTGACTGCACTGAATGACTGACTAATTGATTAATAATGAATGCTAGGGACTGCCCTGGCAGTCCAGGGGTTAGCACTTCATCTTCCAATGCAGGGGGTGAAGGTTTGATCTCCGGTCAGGGAACTAAAATCCTCCATGCCTCAGGGCCAAAAAAAAAAAAAAAAAAACATAAAACAGAAGCAATATTGTAGCAAATTTAATAAAGATTTAAATGGTCCACATCCAAAAAAATCTTTTTTAAAAAATAATGAATTCTAACTAAGAATTAGGATATTATCTTGAAATAATATCCCAATCAGAAACATGCCCTGAGGATGGAGAACAACATCCAGTTAAGATTGGCTGATGGAACGAATGAAGTAGGGGGAGTAAGATGGTGACAGGGAGGGAAGGGGGAAGCCAAAGAGAAACTTTGCCTACTTTACAATTTTGCCTAAAGCAGGACCTGCTGACTAGCCTCCACAGAAAGGAAAAACAAAATCACAAAAAAAGAAAGTTTGCTGCCTGGAAAGATTTGCCCTAACAAAGGAAAAGGAAAGGGCCAAGAGGACAGGGAGACACATGTTTGGACACATCCCCTGCTTGGGAAAGCTGACTCCTGCAAGGGCCAGGATCTGATGAGTGTGCAGGAAACCCTTTTGCCCTGTCAGTTCCTCATAACAACTGCATGCATTTATTTACTGTCTCAAAGCACAACGCAGAGGAACCGGGAGGGGTGTTCAGGGCCAGGTGAAGGCATGGACATTTATCCATCTGTACATTCAGCACTTCCCTTCTGTTAGGAACCATAAAGGAGAGATGATACCATGACCCCAGTGGATGTGCTACCTGGAGACACAGCACTTCAACTCAAACTGACAGTCACTTGAGCCCTTGTATCTTATACTCCCAATAATAACCTTCCTGTAAATTCAGCCCCTGAGAAATGACAATGGACTCGGAGGGTGCCTCTCCCTCCGAGTGAAGATTAAGTTTTAAACAGTTTTTGCATCATGAATAGTGCTACACAGGTACATGTGGGGTGCACCCTGTGAGGTTTATTTTTGACCTAAAAGTATTTCGTATGGTTCAGCCTGATATTTTCCTCTGCAGGCTGATGAAATTGCTTAGGCAAAATACCATCATGACAATAATTCCTAGCTTAACTATATCCCCACCACCCTCTTCTCAAAATCCTGGAATGTTTGTTTCCTTTGAGACAGTCATTTTGAGGGATTTAAGCCAATTCAGACTACTTGGGAGGGAAAATAATTTACCTAGAGTCCTCTAGGATGCACCCAGAATTCAAGTCAATCCCCAAACATGTTCAGGCTTAAAGAAATTTGGAGGGAGAGAAATCTTAGGGTGAGAAATGTGAAAAGAAATTTTTACTTTATTATTACATTAAATTAATATCAAATTATTATATTACACAAAGAAGTTATATTTATTTATTACAACATGCTGTAAATGTGGAGAAGCAGATTATATATCACCTCATTCAACACTCTTCTTTTATTATCGAAGTTGAAGGGCTTGCTCAAGGTCAGGGTCAGTAGTTCGGGGCATCACTGGAGCCAGACCCTTGTATGTATTGAACTAACTCTCTTTTCTGAACCTATATTCATCATGGATGGAAAAAGCCTAGGACTTGTGGATGAAAACCACTTTGTAAGAAATAGAAAAAATGTTTAACAAAAGTTACAAGAATTTTATTTCCCAGGAATCAGAATAATAATCCAACAGAAAAAGATGTGGAAAAAACTCAACGAGCAACAGGGAAATTTTAGAGTGATTCATTTAGAGAAGTATGCTATGGCAGAATTGAGTGGTGTCAAGTGCAGAAAGAACTGATTTGCAGCTCACAGAATTTAAAGAAAAAAGAAAAGTATGTTTCAATAATGTTTTTGGGGTGACAGTGGTGTTTTTGTTGAATTATCTAACCTGTTTCTGTAGCTGAGAAATTTTCACTTCTGAGACTTTTGTCAGTCAACTGTATTGAGTGCTTACTGTCTATCAAGCACCCTTCCAGATATTTGAGATCTATCAGTTAAGTAAACAGACAAAAATCTCTGCCCTAAATGAGCATATATTCTAATTGGGGGGAGCGAGGAAAAAAATCTCAGGATAAGTAGCAGCAGGAGTACTGAGGTGGGAGCTTTCAGTAGAATAGTCTGCACATGTCTCTTGGAGAAGGTGGATTTGAACAAAAGCTAGAAGGAAATGAGTCAAATGACTCTTAGGAGAAGGTTGTTTCCAGGCTAGACAAGTCACGAAGGGAGGGGCATGCTTGGCAAGGGTCTGCCCCACCATATGCTGTGTAGAGCTGGTGTGGTACATGGTCCTGGAACATGGCTAAGTCTTTTTATATACAACAGGAAGCCTCAATCCATCCAATTTGCCATGCCATGCCATGGGCAACAAGAGCAGTAGATCATGCAGTGGACCACTGGGAATTGGTACACTTCAGTTCTGGCGCAAGTATGTCTGTGCTTGTATGAATCTCAATCATATTCCTTATATTTGTTCTTCAGGACTTCTGGTGGTCATGACCGTGTCTCACGTGACAACAAACAGACAAGTTTAACATTTGAATGAATGAATTAGATGAACCATGATAATCCACTCATTAGCTGGTTTATCATAACAGGTAAATGCCTCTATTTTCACATCTACCAAATCAAGATATCACCTTTTTCCCAGTCTATTTCCCAATAAAATTTAAGCAAGATCATATGTGCAAAAATATGGTTAAAGTTATAATGCACAATGCAAGGTGACTTACCCACTTCTGTGTCCTGAGAGCCCAGAATGGTGTCTGGCATTCCACAAATGTCTGTGGTACAAAAGAAAGACTAAGAAAAATTTACAGTGTGGTGGCAGCAGACAAAGCATCCTGTTAGACTCAACATCAGATCAGATCAGATCAGATCAGTCGCTCAGTCGTGTCCGACTCTTTGCGACCCCATGAATCGCAGCACACCAGGCCTCCCTGTCCAGCATCAACTCCCGGAGGTCACTGAGACTCAACCTATGTCTATACAATCAAAGGCATTTGGGAATATTTGGAACAATGACATATATAAACCAGGCCAAATAAAATATTATTTAGACTTTTACTTGAAGACCTTTTAAAGAGGTTATTCAAAACCTGATATGATAAATTGGAAGGAAATCCAAAACAGAGAGTATATAGGTATATGTGTAGCTGATTCACTTTGCTGTACTATAGAATATACTTCTGGAGAAGGCACTGGTGACCCACTCCAGTACTCTTGCCTGGAAACTTCCATGGGTGGAGGAGCCTGGTAGGCTGTAGTCCATGGGATCAATGAGTTGGACACCACTAAGCGACTTCACTTTTACTTTTCACTTGCATGCACTGGAGAAGGAAATGGCAACCCACTGTGTTCTTGCCTGGAGAATCCCAGGGACGGGGAAGACTGGTGGGCTGCTGTCTATGGAATCACACAGAGTCAGACACAACTGACGTGACTTAGCAGCAGCAGCAGCAGCAGAATATACTTCAAGCTATCACTAAGTCACTTCAGTTGTGTCTGACTCATCGAGACCCTACAAACTGTTGCCCTCCAGGTTCCTCTGTCCATGGGATTCTCCAGGCAAGAATACTGGAATGGGTTGCCATTTCCTTTTCCAAAGGATCTTCCCAACCCAGAGATTGAACTCTCATCTCTTGCATTAGCTGGCAGGTTCTTTACCACTTTAGCGCCACCTGGGAAGCCCAGAATAGACTCCAATAAAAATTAATTTTAAAAACAAAATTAAAAAAAATGAAATTTCCATTGCTTATATAAAAAATATGATATGAAATTATAGGATACTTTCAGTTTAGCTTGTTAAGTCCTTTGATTTAGAAAAGTGTAAGATATTTTTTACCCAAAGCAGGGAAGAGAGAAGGGCAAAGAAACAAGAATTCAATATTGCTCTGCAGATGGATACAAGAAAAAACTTTTAAAAACAAACAAACAGAAAGAATGTGGGTTTCTTTTTAGTAATTTCTATATCTGGAATATAATTAGCTGTTGAATTGTTTCAATGTTACTATAAGATAAAGCTGAGACATTACTTTGACAACAAAGTTCCCTCTAGTCAAAGCTATGGCTTTTCCAGTAGTCATGCATGGATGTGAGAGTTGGACTATAAAGAAAGCTGAGCACTGAATTCAATGCTTGAACTGTGGTGCTGGAGAAGATCCTTGAGAGTCCCTTGGACAGCAAGGAGATCCAACCAGTCCATCCTAAAGGAAATCAATCTTGAATATTCATTTGAAGGACTGATGCTGAAACTCCCATACTTTGGCCACCTGATGCAAAGAACTGACTCATTTGAAAAGACCCTGATGCTGGGAAAGATTGAAGGTAGGAGGAGAAGGGGACAACAGAGGATAAGGTGGTTGGATGGCATCACTGACTCAGTGGACATGAATTTGAGTAAATTTCAGGAGTTAGTGGAGGACAGGGAGGCCTAGCATGTAGCAGTCCATGGGGTCGGAGAGTCGGACAGGACTGAGCGACTGAAATGAACTAAGTAAGATGTGAAGGAGAGAAGCAAAGATTTTATGCTCCAGCCAAGATATTTCAGATGCCAAGAATTCTACCCAATGAGTACACAGAAAGAATATCCAGGATAATCATCAGCAAGCTATTCCTATTTAAAAAAAAAAAAAAATGGATTCCACTGAAAATGCAAGCTTGGCATAAAATCCTCAAGCTACGGCACAAGCTCGTTCTCTCTTCTCCTGGGACACTATATTTAATACTGCTTAAAATTACAAACTGCGATTTTGAAAGTCTGTTTTGTTCGTTCTGTTTGTTCCACCTTGGCCAAAATTTAAATTTCATCAACGATCATGTTAGGCTTGGAAGGGTCTGAGTAGGGATGAGCGGCATTTCCAGACAGTTCTCCCTAATTTTGAAATCGTGGGTTAAACCCATTTCACCTATAATCCGCCTTCACTAATCAAGATCGTTTTCATTGTTGCTACAAAACTCACAAGTCCTCCAAGGAGCTTACGGTCTAGAGAGTAAGGTATCTACCAGATTCTTTTCCAGCAACTCTAAGTCATGGCCATCCAGTTCTAATTGAGCTGGTTAAGACCAGTTTGGACCACCCACCCGCCAACTGGGCATGCGCGGGTCCACCTAGTGACCTTTTGAACTTGCAGATGCCAGTAACCTAGTTACACCTGAGCTGAATGTCAATTACCACACCTTCCAATCACCTCTCCCCATGCTCCCTATGCCTTGGACCGCCCTGCTTCGTTATTCATTATCCCGTAAATAACCCCAGCCTGTTGCCTTTGATGCCTCTTGATGAAAGTGAAAGTGGAGAGAGTGAAAAGGTTGGCTTAAAGCTCAACATTCAGAAAACGAAGATCATGGCATCTGGTCCCATCACTACATGGGAAATAGATGGAGAAACAGTGGAAACAGTGTCAGACTTTATTTTTCTGGGCTCCAAAATCACTGCAGATGGTGACTGCAGCCATGAAATTAAAAGACGCTTACTCCTTGGAAGGAAAGTTATGACCAACCTAGATAGCATGTTCAAAAGCAGAGACATTACTTTGCCAACAAAGATTCGTCTAGTCAAGGCTATGGTCTTTCCTGTGGTCATGTATGGATTTGAGAGCTGGACTGTGAAGAAGGCTGAGCGCCGAAGAATTGATGCTTTTGAACTGTGGTGTTGGAGAAGACTCTTGAGAGTCCCTTGGACTGCAAGGAGATCCAACCAGTCCATTCTGAAGGAGATCAGCCCTGGGATTTCTTTGGAAGGAATGATGCTAAAGCTGAAACTCCAGTATTTTGGCCACCTCATGCGAAGAGTTGACTCATTGGAGAGGACTCTGATGCTGGGAGGGATTGGGGGCAGGAGGAGAAGGGGACGACAGAGGATGAGATGGCTGGATGGCATCACTGACTCGATGGATGTGAGTCTGAGTGACCTCCGGGAGTTGGTGATGGACAGGGAGGCCTGGTGTGCTGCAGTTCATGGGGTCACAAAGAGTCGGACACGACTGAGCGACTGATCTGATCTGATCTGATCTGATCTGTTGCCTTTGAGAATGCAGATTTGGGATTTCTTCTCCAGTTTCCTCTTTCGGCACCCTTTTGAATAAACCCTCCTGTTTGCTGAAAAACCTCAGCACCAGCGTTTTGGCTAACAAACGTGATTCAGTAACGGTTTCTCATGCTGAAAGGTTTCAGGGATGTAGTCTTGTTTTCCCTTTTCTACGTTTTTATTTCCCAAAGCACCATTTTCATTTGGAAAAATGCTAGGAGTTCTTGGAGATGTTGAAGCTACGTAAAGCAACTTTTTCCATTTTCTAGATAGCTGCTCAAAAGAGACCAACAGGTATCCACCGTTCTGAGTTCTTTTTCTTCCTGGTAGAAGGCAATGGCAACCCACTCCAGTATTCTTGCTTGAAAATCCCATGGACACAGGAGCCTGGCAGGCTGCAGTCTGTGGGGTCACAAAGAGTCAGACATGACTAAGTGACTTCACTCACTCGTTCAGAAGACTGCTACTGCCTTGACTCTTAGTCACTCAGTCATGTCCAAATCTTTCCAACCCCGTGGACTTTAGCCCACCAGGCTCCTCTGTCCATGGGATTCTCCAGGCAAGAATACTGGAGTGGGCTGCCATGCCCTTCTCCAGGGGATCATCCCAACTCAGGAATCGAATCCAGATCTCCCTCATTGCAGGCAGATTTTTTTTTACCATTTGAACTACCCAGGAAGTCATTAGCCACTAAGTCATGTCCAACTCTTTGTGACCCCATCAACTATAGTCTGCCAGGCTCCTCGTCCATGGGAGTCTTCAGGCAAGAAAACTGGAGTGGGTTGCCATTCCTTTCTCCTGGGGATCTTCCCCACCCAGGGATCGAACCCAAGACTATTGCATTGCAGGCAGATTCTTAAGCTACCAGAGAAACCTAGTCAAAGTGACCAGGGACTAAAATCTCAATAACTGGCATGATGTAGAGAAAGGAGCACTAACAATTCAGAATCCTACAGCCATAGGGATGCTCCACAATGTAACCCAGGAAGTGTTCCCGCATCTCTGTTGCCTTTTCCAATCTGGAACAATCTCCAGATTCCAATCAGGAAATTAACCATCTCACGAGGAAATGATCACCCCTCATGTTGTCATGCTGAGGGGGAGCGGGGGTGGGGGTGGGGGCGCTGGTAAGGAGGTGAGTGCCAGTCGAGGCAGACATGAGGAGGAAGCAGGAGAGAACAGAAGAAAGCCATTCCCAGGCCTTAAATAACTGCCAATATCACAGTAGCAGATACTGGATGGAACAACCTGCCTGTGAAGTACTGTTGATTAAAAATCCTTGTCTGAAAACAACCATGAATGGCTAGAGACAATTTATAACAATCAGCAAAAAGGAACAGGGTCCACTATAATGAAAATGACATCCCACCCCATGAGGCACACAGAGGTCAGCAGAACTGGGTCAACTCAGGACAGAGGAAATTCAGAGCCACCTCGCAGCTCTGCTGGGCTAAGGGTAGAGATGTGTGTAGAAGTCATCTATGACATCAGCTGATTTTAATAATACAATAATATTTAAAATGGCTGAGCACCTCACCTAAGGGTAGAGATTTGTGTAGCAGTCATCTATGACATCAGCAGATTTTAATAATACAATAATACTAAGAATGGTTGAACACTGCACCATTATAACCACTTGTTCATTGCATGTGTATTGCAGAGGCAGTGGTAGAGATTTGAAATAACTTGAAGAACGTTTTTTCATAGCAATCAAATGAGCCTAACAGAAATAAAATTAATAAACCTATTCAACTGCTAAACAAAGCCAGGTATTTAGAAATGTTTCTGATGCAATTAATAAAGTGTATGAATAGGTCCTGGACTGCGGAATCCCCATGGCCACTGGCAAGCTAATTTCTAAACCCTGATATTGAAGTATTTAAGGATAGCATATTCAACCTGCTAAAGTCTAGGATAGTATCTCCCTGAAAAAAAAAAAAAAAAGCAATAGACTGTAGACCTGTACGTGTGAAGGTTAGTTTGCAAAGAGAGAAAACACTCTTGGTCTAAAACTTTTAGAAAATACTGCTTTCAGCAAAGTGAAACTATTTGGTTTTATTACTTTATGTTTTACTGAAAGATTTCTCAGAAACTTGAATGAGCCAATGAGCATGGTCAATCCATAAGAAAGGTACAGCAGAGGCAGAGTGTTCCAAATTATCTAATAGAATTTTTCTCTATAACCCCCTGAAGCATCTTCCACAACCATTTGCTGCTACTGCTGCTGCTAAGTCGCTTCAGTCGTGTCTGACTCTGTGCGACCCCATAGACGGCAGCCTACCAGGCTCCCCCATCCCTTGGATTCTCCATGCAAGAACACTGGAGTGGATTGCCATTTCTTTCTCCAATGCATGAAAGTGAAAAGTGAAAGGGAAGTCACTCAGTCGTGTCCAACTCTTCGCGACGCCATGGGCTGCAGCCTACCAGGCTCCTCCATCCATGGGATTTTCCAGATGAGAGTACTGGAGTGGGGTGCCATTGCCTTCTTCGTCCACAACCATTCAGGAAATGCAAATATGGGTTCATTCCCCCCTCCCCCCACACACACACACACAGGAATCCAACCCATTCCTAGGCACAGACACTAATCCATGTTCTTCAGAGAGAAAAGAATCAGAAAAAAATGCTTTCAACTTCTTCCCCTCAAGTATTAGTTAAAGTAATATAGCTCTGTTAACAGGTTAATCTCAATTTCATTGACTTTACACAATAATCAGATCAGATCAGTGGCTCAGTCGTGTCGGACTCTTTGCGACCCCGTGAATCACAGCACACAAGGCCTCCCTGTCCATCACCAACTCCCGGAGGTCACTCAGACTCATGTCCATCGAGTCAGTGATGCCATCCAGCCATCTCATCCTCTGTCGTCCCCTTCTCCTCCTGCCCCCAATCCCTCCCAGCATCAGAGTCTTCTCCAATGAGTCAACCCTTCGCATGAGGTGGCCAAAGTACTGGAGTTTCAGCTTTAGCATCATTCCTTCCAAAGAAATCCCAGGGCTGATCTCCTTCAGAATGGACTGGTTGGATCTCCTTGCAGTCCAAGGGACTCTCAAGAGTCTTCTCCAACACCACAGTTCAAAAGCATCAATTCTTCGGTGCTCAGCCTTCTTCACAGTCCAACTCTCACATCTATACATGACCACAGGAAAAACCATAGCCTTGATTAGATGGACCTTTGTTGGCAAAGTAATGTCTCTGCTTTTGAATATGCTATCTAGGTTGGTCATAACTTTCCTTGCAAGGAGTAAGTTATATTATTATTAGACAATAATAGTCCATTGTTAAGCAGCTGTCACCCATGCAAGTAGAATCATCTACAAAGCTTTGTAGATTCTAAATGAGGTTGAAATACACTGAACCAAAGGATTGTGAGGACTTCCTCATCTGATGTCTTCTCATTCAGACCTCTGGGTTAGCCTCTGAAGGGCTTATCTGTACCAGAAGTTTCTTGGATTACTGATCAATATAATATAATGTTGTTACAAACATCCAGAGGGAAAGATTTTGTAGAGTTAGGATTATTTAACCAAAACTACTCTTTAACTATGAGTCTCCCAATTAACTCGGTGTCATGAGATATACCCTAAGCCTGTTTTGGTAATTGTTGTTTTTCAGTCACTCAGTCATGTCCAACTCTCTACGACCCCATGGACTGCAGCATTCCAGGCTTCTCTGTCCTTCATTATCTCCCAGAGTTTGCTCAAACTCATATCCACTGGGTCAGTAATACTATCCAGCCATCTCATTCACTGTCGCTCCTGCCCTCAATCCCTCCCAGGATTAAGGTCTTTCCCAATGAGTCAACTCTTCCCGTCAGGTGGCCAAAGAATTGAGGCTGCAGCTTCAGTCCTTCCAATGAATATTCAGGGTTGATTTCCTTTAGGATTGACTAGTTGGATCTCCTTGCTGTCCAAGGGACTCTCAAGAGTTGATTAGCCCAGACTTTATCCTTTGTGGTGCTAAGTCTGACATTTTTCCATCGTGTTGATGAGACTGGAGCACCGCCTGCTATTTATGCATTAAGTATATTTTTAGAAAGTAGAGGATAGTGGTTAATAGTACTAGCTCTGGAGTCACCCAGTTTGAAAACTAGATCCTCACCTACTTGCTGTGTGACCTTGGAAAAGTTGTTGCCTAACCTCTCTGCCTCAGTTACCTCATCTGTAAAATGGGGAGAACAATTCTATTTCACCAAGAATTGTGAGGATTAAATGGGTTAATCCATGAAGAAGTCTAGCAGAGTGAGTAGCACATAGTAAGTTTTAAACAAATGTTGGCTATAGTTGTTTTTCTTATTTTAAAGTACAGTTCTCTGCTCTATACTGCTGGAGTTACAGAAGTTAAAGGCTAGGCCTGCTCCTCAAGAAATTAATAATTGGTCATGGGAGACAGACATACAGTGAAGTGTAGATGCAGGTGACTGGGCTTTCATAGCATGATGTGCAAAATGCTGGGAGGGCCTCCGAGATGAAGATTAGAGGAGCAGGACAGAAGCCTTCCTGGAAGAGGTGACATTAGACCTAGGCCTTGAAGCATAAGATGAGACCTGTAGACTCAGTTATTTGCTGCTAAAGTGACCTGGAAGAGGCCAAAGGATGAGTCAAAAACTCAACCAATGGCATCTTAAAAGAGACATTTCTTTGTGATAGAATTTTCCACCACCATCACCTAAGTCAAGGACCAGCCTTCTGCAACATCCCCTCCACACCTGGAATTGTGCCCATTTATGGGTACCCGCATATATACTGCCTGGTGACAAGCTCGGACCTTTGCATTCAGAGAGAGAAGCTTGCAGTTTTCCATGGTGTGGCTGTGTTCATGTTGGCAGGGCCTGAGGTCAGCAGTAGGCAGGATCAGAGGAGGATGGGCAGAGCAGTGGGAGGCAGGAGATTTTTCTTGGGAGTTTCACAAGGCACAAAAATTCCGGATCATGTCTCTGCCTCGGCCCCTTCAGGATATCCTGTCATTGAGCCAGGACATGTATACAGTTGAGAGTGGCCGATTTCACCACGACCCCTAGATTGGCCATTTTTCCTGTCCAGAGGCAGCTCTCGCATATCATCTGCTACAATCCAGGAAAAAAAGGAGAGGAAAAGATTTAAAAGCAAACACTGAAATGAGAAAGAATTCACTGGGCATTCATCAAGCTAAATTTAAGTAGCTACACAGTCCTGACAGGTGCCTGACACAGAGAAGCAGCGAATATTTCCTCACCATGCTACAAAGTGTAATACTTTTCTTTCTTGGATTGGTGGTACAAAATCTCTGCTCCCTGTCCGAAACTGCAGAACAGGTAAGATGAAACTTATGTTTTTTAAAAGTTTGTTTACCTTCACGATTGTGTTTAAAACCTTTTCCTTTCCTACGTGGTCATGAGTAAAGCGTACTCTCTGGGCTTCACAAAATAAAAAGCTTATGGAGAATAGGATGCTAACAAGGATCCATCTGTCTGAAGGGGTACTAACCCAGTTGGTTCTATTCTGTGCTAAAATGCGATCGCTGGTATCTCTGATTTTAGCCCTAACATTCCTCTCTCCATTGTGGATTTTGCTGTCTTTTCTGTTTGTTTGTTTTAATGAATCCCTCCCATTACATCATTCTGAATGTTGAAAATAACAATGACTGTAGAGAGATGAGTAGAGAGGAGCTCTGGGGAATTCCAGGTCAGGTCACAACTGATTGAGAAACACAAGGTCACCAAAATGCCGGGAATCCATCCATCTACCTACCCTGAGTTGTAGTCAAAGGACCCAGGGTGGTGGAATCAGTGGCCTGATGAAGGACACCGGCACGCCTGCCTGTCCAGCAGATTCACATGAGTTGTGATCATAGAGTAGGTTCAGAACCAGCTCTGCCGCAAGTCTAGGCTAGAGGAGGGTATGTGAGGGACCTCCCTGGCAGTCCAGAAGTTAGCACTCAGGGGCCATTGGTTTGATCCCTGGTCAGGAACATACCAGGGATGTTATGTTATGTTATGTTATGATAACATAAGCTGTGCAGCCAAAAAAAATATAGGAGTGTATGTGAGAGATGATCTAAGTGACTTATTTAAAATGCATTTCACAAGTTAGGATTTCTGCTTTATGATTAATAATACATAAGCATGACTCTGCATCTGTGCCAGGCAATTTCTTTACACACATATATATATACAGTCTTTTTTCATATTCTTTTCCATGATGGTTTATCACAGGATATTGAGTATATCCTGTGCCGTGCAATAAGACATTGTAGTTTATCCATTCTCTGTATACCAGTTTACATCTGCTCATCCCAAACTCCCAATACACCCCTCCCTTATCCCCCCACCCCCTTAGCAACTACAGTTCTGTTTTCTATGTCTGTGAGTCTGTTTTGTGACAGGAAGTTTTTTATTTTATTTTATTGAAGTATAACTGATTTACCATGATGTGTTAATTTCTTCTGTACAGCAAAATGACTCAGCTGTACATATCTATTTTTTTCGTATTTTTTCATTATGGTTTGTCATGGGATGTTGTATAGTTCAGTGTTATACGGTAGGACCTTGTTGTGTACCATCCCACAGATAATAGTTTGACCCTGCTAATCCCCAAATCCCCATTGCACCTCCCCGTGCCAGGCAACTTTATCAATACCAATTTTACTCCAGTTGACTATACTCTGATAATGTTTTTCACTAAAATGTTGGAAGATGGCATATGGGTTAAGTGCTCCAGCTCAGAGATTAGATAGGGGCAAGATTGAACTGGGGCTTTCTTGTTGAATCAAGATCAAACTAACAGCTCTTTGAGGACAAGTGACTGGACTTCTGTAGTGGTTCAGATGGTAAAGAATCTGCTTGCAATGCAGGAGACCCGGGTTCAATCCCTGGGTCAGAAAGATGCCCTGGAGAAGGGCATGGCAACCAACTCCAGTTTTCTTGCCTGGAGAATTTCATGGACAGAGGAACCTGGTGGACTACAGTCCATGAGGTCACAAAGAGATACGACTGAGTGACTCACACTTTCACTCCTTTTTCACTCTCTATGCTCCATGGCTTACTAGCTGTTGAACCTTGAGTGTGTTACTTAGTCCCTCTAAGCTTCAGTTTCTCCCTTGACATTGCTCCACACACAACAGTAGCTGAGTTTACTCTTCAGACAGGACCATATTATAGAAATAATGAGCCTTTCCTTTTGAAAAGAATCATTTGAAGGTCAAGGGATTTCTTGAAAAGACAGTATTAATTCTGGCTTGCTAAGATAGAAAAGAAAAAATAATGTCACCCCACATACTTATCTAAATGATAAACCCTAATGTAAAGAAAATCCTGTTTAAAAAATGTAGATGTGCCCTAACCATTAAAGGGAACGAATTCAAGCAGTATCTAAGAGTAGCTTTTATTATTATTAAATAGTCCACAAAGAACATTCCAGTGCTATTTTGGTTCATAATGATCACCAAATGAAACCTGCCAGTAAAAACAGATGTTTGTTTTCTATATGCCACTATAGTGTGTAGGGAAGAGCAATGGCTGATAAAGAAATCAAAATCTCTGACAGTGTGACCTTGGCTGAGTCACTGAACCTCCCCCACCTCAGTTTTGTCCCTGCTAAAGTGAGGCTAATGATACCTCCTCTATTTATCTCTACGGTGGTTGAGATCAAATAAGGTGATGCCTTTGGAAGCTTGCATGACCATAAATTTCCCTGTGAATGTAAGCTTTCTTCTTATGCAGCCCTTATATATTTCAGTGAATTTAGAAATAGCTATGATGTTCCCACCACCCCTAACCTAGTGCCAGACCCAAGGGATGACAAAGAAACAGTAGAAAGTGGTCCTCTCCTGCAAGGGTCTTTCTAATGGAGAGACCACAAAACACTCTTCACTGACCAGCCACAGGGAGAGGAGGAGTTGAGAGAAGAAAGATGAGTGCGGTTTTGTGGACATGGTGACACAGGATATTAAAGGAGACAAAGTTTGGGTCACCAAGGGAAGAGGAAAGAACACTCTGATCAGTACAGGCAACAGGCCAAACACAGAGGTAAGAACAGAGACGCAGCAGGACTTCCCTGGTGGTCCAGTGGTTAAGACTGCATTTGCGTGTAGGTGTGCCTGCTCAGTCATGCCTAACTTTTTGCGACCCCATGGACTGTAGCCTGCCAGGCTCCTCTGTCCATGGAATTTTCCAAGCAAGATCACTGGAGTGGGTGATCCTACTCCAGGGGATCTTCCTGATCTAGGGATTGAACCCATGTCTCCTGTATTGTCAGGTATATTCTTTACCATTGAACTGTGCTACCTGGGAAGCCTCCAATGTAAGAGGCATGGGTTCAGACTCTGATCAGAGAACTAATATCATTGAATGCTGTATGATGTGGCCAAAAAACAAAAAAACAAAACAGAGAAGCATCACAGGAACTGACATTTATGGCCTGTGACCTTCCAGATACTGGGCCAGGTGATTTGCACGTGTTATACCACTCAGTCTCAATAACCTGTAGAGTGGTTATCAATATCCCCCCTTTACGGATGATGGCAAAGAATAAGGAATTCATTTGAGATTGTATATGTAGCAAGATACTGAGCTTAATTCCAATCTTAGGTCTTTTGAGTCCCAAGTTCAATCTTTTTTCATTGTACAAAACTG
This sequence comes from Tragelaphus eurycerus, assembly GCA_935064755.1. NCBI lineage: Eukaryota > Metazoa > Chordata > Mammalia > Artiodactyla > Bovidae > Tragelaphus > Tragelaphus eurycerus. Next base: position 9,936,801 of record CAKXYN010000072.1, on the reverse strand, counting down.
CTGCTTAAGTTTGATGGGGAGATGAAGGAAACTTGAGAAAGAGGGGGAAATCCATGGAAGATCAGTACCAGAATCATGGATGAGGGACCCTGAAAACAAGGCCACAGTGTGTCTGCATCGTTCACTTTAGCAGTGAATTCTCTGCCACCTGCTGTTGCCAAATGACTATTTATGGTGTGTCTGTGTGATTTCCCACAAGTCACTCATTCAATCAGCAAATCATTACTAAACTCTACTGTGTGCTAGACACTGGTCCACGTGTTCAGAGTACAGCAGAGGACAGTATAGAAAAAGATCACCACCCTCGTGGAGCCCACATCCTAGCTGGATCATAACAAGAGATTGTAAATGTCTTTGGAGCAGGAACTGTATGCTTCATTTAGCACCTATACCACATTATTCCTATGGAATCGATGCTGAAAGAATATTCTTGAGACCTGTTGATTAATGAATGATTGACCTTGAAGAGCCCGCTTACAATTTCCCATTTGAAAAGTGTACCCTGCGGTATACTTTCAGTTTCCCATTTGAATATGTGTAAATAGTGACATTGCCCTATTTTGCCAGACTCCAGACTTGAGATTCATAATGGCAAAGGCGTGGTACCAGCAACAGCTTCCCATGGCAGACACTGATCCCTGTTGATCCCAACACTCCTTTCAGATCTGATGGAAAGACTGGCCAGTCATCACCTATCAACCTCATTGCCGCCCCTGTCATTTACATGAAGCTAATGGAGGAGATTGGCCAATCCAGGCTCTGCTAGTGGGATTTGATATTTTTTTCTTTTTTGTGTTTTCACAGGGAAAAAGATGTGATAAGAAGTCGCTCCTTACAATTAGAACTGAGTGCCAGTCCTGCTCAGTCAACTTTGGAATGAAGTGCCCAGATGGTTACACCAAGATTACCAATGGCACACTGGGGATCCGAGATTGCAGGTACTCATCATGAGATACTGTACACCTGTGCTGGAGTCTTGGAAATTAAGGGATTATGAATCCAAATGGAAACTTCCCGACTTAAAACTACAAAGTATTTCCATGATTTTTTCTTGTTCTAAGGTTACATTGAGCCCAAACTTCAGCAACTCACAACTATGACCGTGAGTCTAAAAATTATATTACGATTCACATTTTCATACAAAATTGACTACATTGCGTTGCACAGAAATATTCTCCTCTCATCTTGTCCTTCTTTATTTTGAACATCTGGGGTTTGTTTCCTCTGGAACGAGTTCTAGTCAGAGCATGTTAAAAGCCATGGGTCTTCCTTCCTTAATACAACATTGTAAAGCAACTATACTCCAGTAAAAATTAATTTTTAAAAATACAATTTAAAAAGGCTTTGGGTCCAATAGTCATCTTACTAACCGGCTTTGCACCCTGATACTATAGAACCCAGAGAAGGGAGACAGACTTGTTGCATTTTAGGTGAGTATTGCATTCTTGAAGACCTCTTTTTGACCTTAAAACTCTCATAATTCAAATTTAATCCTTACAAAGGATGACAAGCATTTCTGCTCACCAGCTCATGAAAGCAGCCAGGCAGCTCAAATGCAAACACAAGTTTTAATTTACTCAGTCTCCTAATTTAAAAATTAAACTATTCAACAAGTTTGCTTTTAATTCAGGGGTGAGGGACTGGAAAAATTTGTATAAAATGAAACAATTAACTCTGTTATATTACACTATTTTAAATTCACGTTTGCTTAATGCAGCTGTGCATCATTACATGCTAAGTCACTTTAGTCGTGTCCGACTCTGTGAGCCCACGGACTGTAGCCCACCAGGCTCCTCTGTCCATGCGATTCTCCAGGCAAGAATACTAGAGTGGGTTGTCATGCCCTCCTTTGGGGATCTTCCCAACTCAGCGATCAAACCCAAATCTCTAAAGTCTTTTGCATTGGCAGGCGGGCTCCTTACCACTAGTGCCACCTGGGAAGCCCTAATGCAGTTAACGGTACTATATTCTAAAACCCCAAGTCATCATTTTTAATAGAAGTTTCCCAGCATTAACTGGCCTGGTATTAGCAAGGATGTGCAGCAGTTGACCACTCAGTTACTAAAGTGGGCACACATTTGCAACCAGATTCTCTGAGGAAGTACATCAGAAAGATTTGGGGCTCAAAAGTTAAAATTATAGGGGGACTTAGAATATTCGTTATACTGTACTCTTCACGACCAAAGTGGGCACTGGGTTATGTGTCCCCACCCCCACTTCTTCCCCTTCCCACAAACACAATATGATTATTGCACTCATGCTGTCTATTTTAGAACTGGAGGCTTTGACATGTCACTCATTTATGCTAAAACAAATCCAAAGCTGGTTTTTTTTAATATAAAGTTTTAATTGAAATATAGCTGATCTACAGTGTTAATTTCATGTAGACAGCAAAGTGATTCAGTTATATACATGTATTCTTTTTCTTTATAGTTTATGACAAGATACCGAATATAGTTCCCTGTGCTATACAGTAGGTCCTTATTGTTGATCTCTTTTGTATATAATAGTGCATATCTGTTAATCCCTCCTAATTTACCCCCCACTTTCCCCTTTGGTAACCATAAGTTTGTTTTCTATGCCATGCCTGGTTCTTGAGGAGACATTTCATTTTCTTTTGCGCTCTCCATTTCCCCTTCTTTGTGAAGAAATGTCCATGCCAGTATGTTCAGCCTTTCAAAGAAATAATCAACTCTATCTCCAACTTGAGTGCGCACAAAGCCAGTAGCTCTGCAGTTAATCAGCAGTGTTCCAGGAACTGGTTTAGGGATACAACCTTGAACTCAGCATCACACTATTCTGAATGGCCCAATGAAAAGAAATAACAGTCAGGAAGAATGCTCTAGATACACTGCAGTCATGTCCTGGAATAAGCCATCCATGCAAAGACCTCTGTAAATAGACAAGTGTTTAACCTCCGTAGTATATCTGTTCCTCAGCTGGTACAAAAACTGTTCTAAGGAACTCATGATTCTCTCTCAAGGAAACCATGGCAAATATTGCTCCCTACCGCAATGGCACCCCACTCCAGCACTCTTGCCTGGAAAATCCCATGGACAGAGGAGCCTGGTAGGCTGCAGTCCATGGGGTCGCTGAGGGTCGGGCACGACGGAGCAACTTCCCTTTCACTTTCACTTTTCACCTTAGAATACCTCTCACAGAAATTTTCCATCTATAGCATCTGCAAAAAATTTGCAAGTCCTAAGTGATCAGTTTATTTTGAAACCACAGATACTGTGCATCACATAACGCTCGAACTTTCCCTTCTTTCACTGGCTGCCAGCGCAGTCAGAGACAAGTCTGACTAGTCTACATCTAACATATGCCTGGAACCTAATATCATTTCTTTCGTCAATTAACTTTATTTCTAACATTTTAGATATTTCACCCTTATTTCATCCTTCCCTGATTTTTTTCATCCAGCTCTTACATTAAAGATGAATCACAATTAAGCTTTATTTTACCTAGGAAGCAAAATGTGTTCAATCTACATGTTTTAAAATATAGGCAAGTGTAAAGACCTGAATAAAAACCTATGGCAATCTCACTGCCCAGAGTTCACTGAGTTGCTGGAATCATGGGTGAACACTCACTGTTTCCCTTCAAGGTACACCTTTGAGGTCAGAGCATACTCCCTGTCTCTCCCCGGATGCCGCCATATCTGTAGGAAGGATTATCTCCAGCCTCAGTGCTGCCCAGGCCACTGGGGCCCAGACTGCATGGGTAAGTGGCCTGCCATGTTTTTTTGATATTTGCTTCTCAATGTCTCATTGTACAGGAAATCAAGAGGAAGGAAGCCCGATAAAAGAGAATGTTAGCATCTTTTTCTAGACAGTTCCTTTTCCATCCATATGTGGAAAACCTTTTCAGCCCTGTCAGCTTTTATATTGATATCTGCTTTTCTCTCTTTAGGGATCTCTCTTTAAGACAATTCCTTTACAAGTCAGAAAAGGCGGAAACTGAAAGGATATTCATTTTTATAAAAGACTTTACTAGCCATAGAAATGGAGAAGGAAATGGCAACCCACTCCAGTATTCTTTCCTGGAGAATCCCGGGGATGGAGGAGCCTGGTGGGCTGTCGTCTACGGGGCTGCACAGAGTCGGACACGACTGAAGCTACTTAGCAGCAGCAGCCATAGAAAGGGAGTAAGAATGCTGGACTAGTATGATCTCATACAATTTTCTTTAAGAAGACATTTGATTACAGTATCTCAAAGACTGTAGTAATTGTTTAGCAACCAAAATAATAATTAACTCTTCTAAAAACTTGTCTTAGGATGCAGTAGCAAACTCTGTAATGACCAGGTTCCATTGTAAGAAAAACCACTGGCCAAACCTGAGTCAGTGGTTAGTTTGAACTCCTGTGGTCCAACATAACATTTCTCAGCTGAAACTGAACTTCCATCTTGATTAAAGATGTTGACCCTCAAACAGTGACTAAGTCCCTGATAACAACATGCTAATTACATGAGATCCCTTTTGGAGAGGGAAGGATAGTAAAAATCGGGCATTTTTATTCATTAATTTACCATTCGTTTTCCGTCTTCTAAAATGTAATGAAAACATCATAAGGATCTACCTAAAGGAAGAGATTAGATCTCTTTTGCTTTGTGTTTTCTCATTAAAATAACATGAGCAAATTGTACATAGCTTGTAAAATTTAGGAAGGTATAAAGAAAGAGGAAAATGTAGTGACTTGTATTATTCTATCACACATAGAAAACTAAATACTTTGGCTTATTTCCTTGTTCCTTTTCCTCCTCATATTGCTTGTAAATAATTGAGCCCATATTATATGCATAATATTGCCTGTTTTTTTCGGAGAAGGCAATGGCACCCCACTCCAGTACTCTTGCCTGGAAAATCCCATGGATGGAGGAGCCTGGTGGGCTGCAGTCCATGGGGTCGCTAAGAGTCGGACACGACTGAGCGACTTCACTTTCACTTTTTCACTTTCATGCATTGGAGAAGGAAATGGCAACCCACTCCAGTTTTCTTGCCTGGAGAATCCCAGGGGCAGGAGAGCCTGGTAGGCTGACGTCTATGGGGTCACGCAGAGTCGGACACGACTGAAGTGACTTAGCAGTAGCAGCAGCAGCCTGTTTTTTTAAACTAGTGATTAAATGAATAATAACTTCAATTTACTCAATACTGCTGACATTAGGTACTAGAGAAGTAGTTGGCCTATATAATCTGATTTTATTCTTAAAACAAATCTTTAAGTTATATTTTCTTATCCCCATCCTGCCTATGAGAAATACAATTTAAAGATTGTCTCTTGCCTCTCTCTTTGGAGTCAGTAAACGAAGCACATTCAAGTTCAGGGCTGCCTGTCACCAAAGTCTGCTCTCTTTCTGCTCTGTCTCACTGCCTGGAGCAGAATTTGTCTTAAAAAACAAAAAAAGGACTTCCCAGTATATTTCTAATTTCTTTTTTTTTCTACAAGTATTTTTTATTTGTTCCCATGGTTTTATTAATTGTAATTGTTGTACAATATTATATAAGTTACAGGTATACAATATGGTGATTCACAATTTTTTAAGTTTATACTCCACTTATAAAATACTGTCTATATTCCCTGTGTTGTACAGCATATCCTTGTAGCTTATTTTGCACCAAATAGCTTGTAGCTTATTTTGCACCAAATAGTTTGTACATCCAGGGAAGGCAATGGCACCCCACCCCAGTACTTTTGCCTGGAACATTCCATGGACAGAGGAGCCTGGTAGGTTCCAGTCCATGGGGTCGCTAAGAGTCGGACACAACTGAGCGACTTCACTTTCACTTTTCACTTTCATGCATTGGAGAAGGAAATGGCAACCCATTCCAGTGTTCTTGCCTGGAGAATCCCAGGGACGGGGGAGCCTGATGGGCTGCCGTCTATGGCGTCCCACAGAGTCGGACACGACTGAAGCGACTTAGCAGCAGCAGCAGCAGCGGTTTGTACCTCTTCATCTCCTACCTCAATATTTGCCCCTCTCCCTTCCTTCTCTCCCACAGGTAACCACTACTTCATTCTCTATATCTGTGGGGTTGCTTATACTGACTAGTTTGTTATATTTTTAGACCCTAAATATAAGCAACATCATACAATATTTGTCTTTCTCTGACTTATTTCACTTAGCATAATACCCTCCAAGTTCATCCGTGTTGTTGAAAACGGCAAAATCTCATTCTTTTTTTATGACTGAGTCATATTCCATTATGTATACCACATCTTTATCCGTTCATCGGTTGATGGAATCTTGGGTTGCTTTAATATATTATCTTGGCAATTGTAAATAATGCTGATATGAATATTGGGGTGCATATCTCTTTCAAATATATACCCAGGAATGGAATTGTTGGATCATATGGTAGTTCCCTGGTGGCTCAGACAGTAAAGAATCTACCTTCAATGTGAGAGACCCGAGTTTGAGCCCTGGGTCAGGAAGATCCCTTGGAGAAGGAAATGACAACCCACTCCAGTATTCTTGCCTGGAGAATCCCATGGATGGAGGAGCCTGGCAGGTTACAGTCCATGGGATCACAAAGAGTCAGACACTACTGAGCTACTTCACTATGGTAGTTTTAATTTTAGTTTTTGATGAACCTCCAAAATGTTTTCCACAGTGGCTACACCAATTTACATTCCCACCAATAGTGTACAAAGGTTGCCTTTTCTCCACATCCTTCCAACGTTTGTTGGCTGTGTTCTTTTTGATGATAACCATAGTGCCAGGTGTGAGGTGACATGTCACTGTGGTTTTGATGTGCATTTTCCTGATAATTAGTAGTGTTGAGCATTCTAATTTTTCTTCTGTTTGGTAGGTCCCTTCAGCCCTCCCAGTCAATTTCTGGATCACGTTCCTTACCCTGGGAAGCTCGGGGTTTAGGGTACCCTGGCCCTTCTCTGTTAACCATTCTGCTCTGTTTCACCTTAACATGTTGGCACTTTGTGTTCTAAGAGTTGGTCACATCAGAATGAAGCAATTAACCCAGACATCCAGATGTCATGAACTTTTTTAAGCACCAGAGAGGGTCATGGTCACATCTGGTTCACAGAATCATCCTCATAAAATTGAATTTTTTAATCCACAGAAACTAATGTGATCTTAATTAGATACACAGTAGACAAGAAAAGGCTTTGTCTCAGATGCAGTAGTGAAAGTGAGCATATCCAGTCTAGTGAATAACCGACCACAGCCCAGAGAGCAAAAGAACCCAGGGCCTGCTACCAGAAGCTTGAGGTTTGAACCTATACCCCTCATCGCTAATTTGGGCAAATGATTTGCTGCTTCTCCAACAGTCTCTTTAGCTATCAAATGAGGGTAGAGAGTCCTACCTTACAAAACTCTAGGAGGGATTTTAAAACATCAATATAGACAAAAGTACTTAATAGAGTCTATGACACAAAGAAAGCTTTGTATAAACATTTTGTATGTGAATAAATGAGAGAATCAGAGTCAAACAGACCTCTGATCATGAAAGGCAGATAAAATGACTCCCTTTCTCTGAGCTCCTTTGAAACAGTGAAGCATTCATAAAACAGTCAACAGGATTCAAAATCTCTGGTGGGTTTCATGCATCACATTGGCTATACCAAAATAGTGGCAATACTTGCACCTACAACAGAAGGAGTCACAGATTTCCTTGAATGTTCAGGCCTTTCCTTGTGATAGGTCTCAAGGCCGGAGAAGCAAAATGTGGAAACCAAGGTCAGGACATTTTTCTGCTGTTGTCTCATTGGGGCAGAAGGGCACTCCCGTTTATCTTCATCTTCCAAACATACCAAACATCTCAAAAGGCTTCCTTCCTTTGGCTCAGGAAGGAGATAAATGCTCTACTTGCAGTGATGACAAGTGAGATCTTGATTATTGCTTTACATTGCTGAAAGGATAAGGCCATTTCAGAGCCACTGACATGTGTCCATCCTTCTTTTTGAGGAAGTGCAAGCCCTGGAACAGGCTTCTTTCCAAGGCAAGGGAGGAATCCATTTCCTTCTCAATGCCACTGACAAAGACATTCACAGTCAACACCTCTGGGTTACTTTAAAAATTCTTTTCATAGTGCCTTATTCAAAATTAGATAATTTGATGATAAACTCTGAAAACTTAGAAAACACAGAAAAGCACAAAGAAAAAACTGACTCATTTTCTAAAATTAGGAATAAGGCAGGAATTCTCCCCTGGGGGGAAAAAATATGTCATCCTGATGTCAGGAAGATGTTTCTACTCAGGTTTACCTTGCTTTTCCCTCATTAAAACTTGTACAGCCTTATCAAAACTGTGTATGGGAATCTCTTCTCATAAGCACAAAAACATTTTTAACCTTGAAACTTAATCACATTTGAACAACCAATATTCTATTTCAGAGGAAATGAATGTTTCAATTTGAACATCCCAGTTCTTTTTCATCCTACTATGAACTTTAGCAGATTTGTTCAAAATCTCAAGAGTGTCAGAAAAACAATGTGGGTGCAGGGTTACACAGAAACTCAATTGTTTCAATCTGATTATTTCATATAAAAATGGCCTTGGTGCTCTGTGAAGTCAATGCCATCAAATTAGGCACATTTATTTTTTTGCGTCGTGTCACTGCATCTTCAGACTTCTTATCCTTTCCTCTTGTGTGTTTCCTGCCATTCACTGCCTGGGTTGCAAATAATGGACTACGTGGATTTGAAAACACTCTGTGAGGCATGTCCTTCTTGGCTGTGAGTGACAAATTCACACTGAGTTCACACAAGGAAGCTAGTTTCATATCAGTTTCCCAGGCAGACAAATCCAGCTAGAGCTGTCAGTGGAATATTCACCATTTTTACAAACCAGGACACAGTCTCTGTCTATCACTGTGCAGCAGGCTTTGAAACAAAGGCAGTGACATAAGTGGCCCCCTCTGGAGTTCCTTGAGAGATAAAGCTACAGGGAGGTCCCTGGCCTCTTGCTGGCCAGGAAGTTCATTATCTGCCTTTGAAAGAACAGAACGTCTGATGATTTGCTGACACCTTGTTGGGGAAAGCCTCCTGCATGAGCAAAGTCACAATGTGATACCCTCAGAGCAGTGCTGACCAAAGGGAAATGTGATAATGACCGAAAATAGCTTTATCAGCTGCCTGAGCCTTCCCCCAGGTTTCAGAAACATGCCTTGAGAACAAATTCTACAAGAGCTTTTTCAAGGGTGGTTGCTGAGAATGTCAATTCTCACCAACTCTTTTTTCCTAATGAGGGCCTGTTATTGTTGGTTCAATTGCTCAGTCGTGTCCCTCTTTGCAACCCCGTGGATTGCAGCACGCCAGGCTGCCCTGTCCTTCACCATCTCTGGAGCTTGCTCAAACTCACGTCCATTAAGTTGGTGATGCCATCCAACCATCTCATCCTTTGTCATCCCCTTCTCCTTCTGCCCTCAATCCCTCCCAGCATCAGAGTCTTTTCCAATGAGTCAACTCTTCACATGAAGTGACCAAAGTATTGGAGTTTCAGCTTTAGCATCAGTCCTTCCAATGAACACCCAGGACTGATCTCTTTTAGATCAGTTGGATCTCCTTGCAGTCCAAGGGACTCTAAAGAGTCTTCTCCAACACCACAGAAGGGACCTGAGGTGATAGAAAATGACTTGATAAGCAGGAAAGAAATGTGCACTTTTAAAATTTTGATTTTAAAACCAAACAAGTTGTTTTCACAAATTGTTAAAACATTCGACAGAGGACAACAGATGAGGATTCTCCATACTCTCACACTCCTGCTAGCTTTTTTCCAGAGTTCCTTCCAGGGTTGGCCAACTTATAAAATTTAGGCATTTCTTGAGCCCCTGTTGTATGCTGCTCATAGTCTCCTACATGATAAACCCAGTCTCTACCCACAAGGAGCTCACAGATCGAGAGACAGGGATGCAAAAATAGATGAGGGAAAACAGACACACCTGAGAGTCCAGGTGAGAACCCTGAGCCTTTGGAGTTTTTGAGGCCTTTTGCCTCAAAGGAGAGCCAGCTAGTAAATGCAGAACAGAACAGGAAACAAGGGCCATCTTCTGCAGAGCCCCAGCTACAACCCATTCCTGTCTCCTTACCCAAATACCTGGTTGTGTTGCCGAGTCAACTGCTGGGAAAACAGCCTGTCCCCCATGAGCCTCCTCCTGGAAAACTTGTTTCCACTGTTAGCTGGGAGCCTGTCACCTGCCTGGAGGTGATTCTTTGATACCAGAGTCCTCCCTAGTTCCAACCTGGCACTAAGAGGCAGTGTGGCTTTACGAAGGTTGTAATCACTGAAGTTAAATTGCCTTTACCATATTCTCCTTCTGGGACCTTGCTAGTTACTTACCCTCCCTGCCCAGTTGCCAGATTTATCAAATAACACTAGAGGATACCCAGTTAAGTCAATTGCAGATAAACAGCAAATAGGCATATAGTATTTGGGACATGCTTATTCTAAAAAATTATTCATTGTTTATCTGCAATTGAAATTTAACTGGCATCCTATATTTTATCTGGTAAATGAATCCTTTGGTCTCAGTTTTCTCATCCGTAAAACGAAGATGGTAGTGGTAATATGCATGGGTGCTAAGTTGCTTCAGTCATGTCTGACTCTGCGACCCTATGGACTATAACCCACCAGGCTTCCCGGTCCATGAGATTATCCAGGCAAGAATAGTGGAATGGGTTGCCATTCCCTTCTCCAGGGAATCTTTCAGACTCAGGGATTGAACTCTCATGTCTCCTGCATTGGTAGGCTGGTTCTTTACCACTAGTGCCACCTAGGAAGCCCTGGTGGTATTATGCCTACCTCCAAAGGCGGTGCTGAGAACTAAGGAAGCTGGTACACATAAAGTACCTAAGATGTGCCTAGCGGATAGTAGGCATTTAGAATATGCTACTTACCAATTCTGTTTCTGTGGTTCTCAGCTCACTGGCTGGCCTCTTTAGTTCAGGAGGTGTGTCTTGGTTTAGTTTTATATTCTAAGCTACTGATCTTGTATACTCTGGCTTAGTGTTAAGGACTCAAAATCTTATGTTGGGGCTGATTGCAATGGCAACTCCAACACTTACCAGATCTGTGATCTTGGGCAAGTTACTTACCTCTCTGAGACTCAATTTTGTTATCTGTAACCTGGAAAGGAAGACAAGGATGAGAGCTTCCTGTACAATTGTTGTGAGAATGAGACCATACATGCAAACTGCTTAGCAATAATATGTATTCAACAAGTTCTCTCCATCTATTGTTGAGCTGATAACTACCTCCCCACTTAGGACATTTCTGTGTATCTCATTTTTTATATGGCTTGTCGTCCCTTGGGTTTATTATTTTTCTTCCCACCAGTGTCTGGCTTTCTGTGGACCCCATGGGTCACCCTGATGCCTCAGGTCAAAGCAAAGGCCTGCCCTTCAGAAATGTGGGGACAGAAGTGGGTTGGTCTGCTGAAGTTGCTTTAACAGAATACCATAACAACAGACATTTATTTCTCATAGTTCTAGGGGCTGGGAAGTCCAAGTTCACCATACCAGCAGTTTTTGGTTCCCAGGGAGGATCTTCTTGCTGGCTTGCAGATGGCTGCCTTCTCTCTGTGGCCTCACATGGCAGAGAGAAAGCTGTGGTCCCTCTTTCTCTTATAAGGGCTCTAAACTCATCATGGGGTCCCCATCCTCATGATCTCATTTAAACTTGGTGTCCCGAAGCCTCCCCTCCTAGTGTCATCAGGTTGGAGGTCAGGGCATTAGCATATGAATTGAGGAGCACAGATATCCAGTCCATAACAGTAAGCATTCACTTTGCCCTTTAGCCTGGTGGATCACAAGCCCCCAGCTGAGATGGCTGGCCAGAATGAGGAACACACTACAGAGAAAGCCTCATGTCCCCTGAAGAATATGTGATGCTTAGGCTCAGGAAGACTCCTGAAGACAGCCAATTCCAGCCAGCAGGCTACCCACTCTTAGCCCCGCTACCCACCCTTAGCCCCGCCATAGGCAGACACTCAGTGGACACCGCATGGATCAGGCTGCTCATTTCAGAGAAGGAGGCATTGGGGCACCTCTTGAGAAATCAGCCTGAAGCACCGAGGTTGCCTTATCAGCCCCTCCCTGCACACAGGCCCTTTTCTGTCCTCACTAAATCTTTACTTTCTGGTGAGGACATGGAGGAAACATTACTAGCTTTGAAGATAATTGAGGGCACTTAGTGAAGGTTTAACTGATTCATTAAATGAATGACTTATAAAATATTTAAGCCATTTAAAATCACTATAAGCAATTCATTCAGAGAAGCACAATCACAAGGCTTTAAAGTCAGACCAGGCCCATGTGAATCATTATCTCTGAGCCCAGTGGCCTGGTGACCTATCTATGAATTCCTCAGTATCCTCATAGATAAAATGATGAATATAATTATAATTATTATAATTATAATAAGCCTATAATAGGCTTATTCCCTGGTGGCTCAGAGGTTAAAGCATCTGCCTGCAATGCAGGAGACATGGGTTTGATCCCTGGGTCGGAAAGGTCCCCTGGAGAAGGAAATGGCAACCCACTCCAGTATTCTTGCCTGGAGAATCCCATGGACAGAGGAGCCTGATGGGCTACAGTCCACGGGGTCGCAAAGAGTCGGACACGACTGAGCGACTTCACTTCACTTTACTTCATAGGGTGAAGACTAATAGTTCACAGTTGTGGAGATTAAATACACCAATGTGATATGTATACAGTGCTTAACATTCCACTCGAGTCTCGATTGCTAACAACAACAGCAATAATAATAAAACAGAACAGCACAGAAAGGATAAACAAGTCATATTGGTCTTTCTAAGACCAACATCTGGCCCAGTGGTTTGCTAAATGGTGTTTGGGACCTGAAGAAACACCTTCTGAACATGGATAGTTTTACAACTACACTGAAGTATTCAAATGAAAAAATTTAGAGGTTGAAGGTAGGAAATTGTTTACCATGTGTTTAAAAACAGCCCTTTATGACTCTAGTTTCTAAATCTGTTTTCCTTTCCAGTGAGTATAAACTGTGGAAGTAGACACCCCTGAGGTCTACATGGAAGTAAAGTTTAATTGTTTATGGGGACATCGACTACTTTTTCCAAATCTGTCATTGAAGAACATGATCTGCTAATGGATTTTTCATTTATGCTTAAGTCATAATTTACATACAGTAAAATTCTCCTTTTTTGGTGTAAAGTTATACACACTTTGATGACCCTAAACAGTTGTGTAACAAGGACCACAATCAAGATAGAGAACAGCTAGGTCATTCCCCAAAATACTCTTTGTGGTCAAGTTCTCCCTCAACCCCCAACCCCTGGCAAATACCGATCTGTTTTCTGTGCCTTTGTGTCCTGTGATTGGAATCATACAGTATGTACCTTTGTGAGTCTGGTTTTTCTCGCTTAGCATATGCGTTTGAGATTCATCCATGTTACAAGATCAGCAGTTCATTCTTTTCTAATGTTTCATAGTCCACCGTCGTCTACCCAGTTCATCTATTCACCAGCTGAAAGACATTTGGGTTTCCAGTTTGGTGCAACTAAGAATAAAGCTGCTATGAACATTCATGTACAGGTTTTAATGTAAACATTAGTTTTCATTTCACTTGAGAGTAAATACTTAGAAGTGGGAGTCCTGGATTGTATATTGAATGTATTTTAACTTTATAAGAACTGCCAGACTCTTCCAAAGTGTCTGCATCATTTTTTCATTCCCACCAACAACATGTGAAAGTTCAAATTGTTTGGTATCCTTGATAGCACTTGGTATAATCAGATTTTTTTTTCTTAATCTCAGCCAGTCTTATTAGAGGCATTTTATTGCAGTTTGTTTTAATTTCCGTGGTTCATGTGCTTATTTGCTATTAATGTATCATTCAGGTTGTTTTCTTACGTCCTTTAACTATTTGAGATATGTCTTTTATTTGGTATATGACTTATAAATGTTTTCTCAAAGTCTGTGGGATGTCTTTTCATTCTCCAAACAGTACCTTTTGAGGAGCAAAACTTCCTAATTTTGATGATGTCAAATATTTCAATTTTTCTTTCATAAAAATTGCTTTTTGTATCATATTTAGAAATCTTTGCCTAATCTAATATCACAAAGATTTTCTTATATATTTCCTCCTAGAAGTTTTGTAGTTTTAGGCATTATTTTTAGGTCTATCATCCATTACAAGTTAACTCTAGCCTGTGACTTGTGGTCTGAATCACAGTTCATTTATTTTTATACAAATATCTGATAATTCCAGCATCATTGCCTTTGGGCCCTTGTATAAAATAAATTAATCATCAATATGTGGATCTATTTCTGGACTCTATTCTGCTCCATTGATCTATGTGTTTATGCCTTCACCTTACCACACTATCATGATTACTGTAGCTTTATAGTAAGTCTTGAAATTAAATAGTATAAATCTTCAAATTTGGTCACTTTCAAAATTAACCTGGTTACTCTAGTTCTTTTACTTTTCCATATAAAGAATCAGTTTATCAATTTCTACCCAAAAAATCCTGCTAGGATTTTAACTAAAATTGCCGTGATTCTATAAATCAGTTTCAGTTCAGTTCAGTTAAGTTGCTCACTCGTGTCCGACTCTCTGAGACCCCATGAATCACAGCACACCAGGCCTCCCTGTCCATCACCAACTCCCAGAGTTCACCCAGACTCACGTCCAACGAGTCGGTGATGCCATCCAGCCATCTCATCCTCTGTCATCCCCTTCTCCTCCTGCCCCCAATCCCTCCCAGCATCAGAGTCTTTTCCAATGAATCAACTCTTCGCATGAGGTGGCCAAAGTACTGGAATCTCAGCTTTAGCATCATTCCTTCCAAAGAACACCCAAGGCTGATCTCCTTCAGAATGGACTGGTTGGATCTCCTTGCAGTCCAAGGGACTCTCAAGAGTCTTCTCCAACACCACAGTTCAAAAACATCAATTCTTCGGCGCTCAGCCTTCATCACAGTCCAACTCTCACATCCATACATGACTACTGGAAAAACCATAACCTTGACTAGACGAACCTTTGTTGGTACAGTAATGTCTCTGCTTTTGAATATGCTATCTAGGTTGGTCATAACTTTCCTTCTAAGAAGTAAGCATCTTTTAATTTCATGGCTGCAGTCACCATCTGCAGTGATTTTGGAGCCCAGAAAAATAAAGTCTGATGCTCTTTCCACTGTTTCCCCATCTATTTGCCATTAAGTGATAGGGCCGGATGCCATGATCTTCGTTTTCTGAATGTTGAGCTTTAAGCCAACTTTTTCACTCTCCACTTTCACTTTCATCAAGAGGCTTTTTAGTTCCTCTTCACTGTCTGCCATAAGAGTGGTGTCATCTGCATATCTGAGGTGATTGATATTTCTCCCGGCAATCTTGATTCCAGCTTGTATTTCTTCCAGTCCAGCATTTCTCATGATGTATTCTGCATAAAGTTAAATAAGCAGGGTGACAATATACAGCCTTGACATATTCCTTTTCCTATTTGGAACCAGTCTGTTGTTCCATGTGCAGTTCTAACTGTTGCTTCCTGACCTGCATACAAATTTCTCAAGAGGCAGGTCAGGTGGTCTGGTATTCCCATCTCTTTCAGAATTTTCCACAGTTTCTTGTGATTCACACAGTCAAAGGCTTTGGCATAGTCAATAAAGCAGAAATAGGTGTTTTTAGGGACAACCTAAAATATTGACTCTTTTAATCCATAACCACAGTGTATCTGGGATTTTTTAATTATTTTTCTCAGTGTTTTATAGATTTCATCTTACAGATTTTACACAATTCTTGTTGTATTCACACCTGAGTTTTGACTTTGGTGTTAAGTTTACTTATATACTTTTATTTCAGTTATCAGTACTTTCATGTTAGTTTATAAAAATGTAATTGATTTTTGTTTATGTGTCCTATGTCCTGAGAACTTATAAATTCGTGTATTAGTTCTAATGAATTTTTGGAGATTGTTTTGAATTTTCTATGTGGAAAATCATATGTCTGAGAATCAAGAAAATTTTCATTTCTTTTCCAATCTGTATCTATTTTGAGTCTTTTTTTCTTACCTTACTGCACAGACCATGTTATGTTTTTTATACCATTGGATTCAGTGGGGATAATATTGTTTAGAATTTTTTAATGTTCAATATTTGTTCTGGATTTTAAAGAATTTACATCTATGTGGGGCTTCCCTAGTGGCTCAGACGGTAAAAGCATCTGCCTACAATACGGGAGACCTGGGTTCAATCCCTGGGTTGGGAAGATCCCTCGGAGAAGGAAATGGCAACCCACTCCAGTACTCTTGCCTGGAAAATCCCACGGACGGAGGAGCCTGGCAGGCTACAATCCCTGGGGTCGCAAAGAGTCGGATACGACTGAGTGACTTCACTTCACTTCATTAGGGACGTTGGTCTGTAGTTTTCTTGTGATGTATTTGTCAGGTTTGGGAATCAGAGTAATGATGCTCTTTGTATAGAATGAACTGGGAAGTGTTCTCTCTTCTTCAACTTTTTAGAAGAGTTTTTTTTGTAATTGATAAGATTTCTTCCTTAAGTGTGAGGTAATATTCACCTGGAATCCATCAGTGTGGAGTTTTCCTTGTGGGAAACTTAAATAGATACAAGGATATTCAGGTTATCTATTTTCACTTGAATGATCTCTGGTGTTGTGTGTGTGTGTGTGTGTGTGTGTGTTTAGTCACTCAGTCGTGTCCGACTCTTTGCAACCCCATGGACTGTAGCCCGCCAGGCTCCTCTGTGCACAGGACTTCCCAAGCAAGAATACTGGAGTGGGTTGCCATTTCCTTCCCCAGGGATTGAACTCAGGTCTCCCAAATTGTAGGCAGATTCTTTACCACCTGAGCCACCAGGGAAGATACTTGGTAGTTTGGAACAATGCATTTATTCACCTCATCTACATTGTCAAGATTATTGGCATAAAATCATTCCTAGTATCTGCTTATTATCCTTTTAATGTCTCTAAGATTTGTGGCAATGTCTCCTCTCTCATTCCTGCTATAATCTGATGAAAAATAATTTCTAAATGAAGGCATTAGACTGAGATCATCCTGAAGTTACAGAGTCTACCTTTTGATCTTGTGTCCCCAGTGTTAATTGAAATCTAGAATATAAGCTCCATGTGGGCAGGACGGCTGGCCTTCCACCAGCTGCCCAGGGCTGCGCTTTGCTCTGAAGCAAGTCTTGGTCCACTTAAATGTCCAGACATTCACTCCTTGCTAAGCTTGTTCACAGCAGACCCTGGCTGAAGCACTATGCTGCTGCTAAGTCGCTTCAGTTGTGTCCGACTCTGCGCGACCCCACAGACGCAGCCCACCAGGCTCCCCCGTCCCTGGGATTCTCCAGGCAAGAACACTGGAGTGGGTTGCCATTTCCTTCTCCAATGCATGAAAGTGAAAAGTGAAAGTGAAGTCGCTCAGTCGTGTCCAACTCTTAGCGACCCCATGGACAGCGGCCCACCAGGGTCCCCTGTCCATGGGATTTTCCAGGCAAGAGTACTGGGGTGGGGTGCCATTGCCTTCCCCGGAAGCACTATGGACCCTGCTTAATGCCGTGCCCATACACAACATAACCATCCCCGTGCAAAGACCCACTGACTCATCACCTCCCAGCAGCCTAAGAAGCATAAAACCCCTGGGGTTGTAGGAATGAGTTAATTAGTTGATTGTAAAGTGAGTAGCAAATGCTCAAGAAAGGGCAGAAGGTCTGACAGGTCCTAGTACGGTCCCTGACTACATTGTGATTCCCTCCTCTCCCCTACTTAACCCTAGATGATGCCTGCATGGTCTTCAATTATTTCTTATCCCTGGCACCTAGCAGATGCTTCATGCATCTTTGCAGAATGCTTGTGTGCAGTTTCAAATGAATATATCTGCCCTTTGATTCCCCAGAGTGCCCGGGAGGAGCAAGGTCCCCCTGCAGTGGCCGGGGCCGTTGTGCTGAAGGCATGGAAGGAAATGGAAACTGCTTATGCCAAGTAAGTTCAAAAAAACAGTGTTCTCCTTCCTGACTCTGCTCTCTCCTTACCTGTTGTCCCTCTGTAAACACGCACTGGGTGAAGACTCTAAGAAGCAGCATTGTTAATGGGGGTGGGTGGGGGAAGTATATGCACATTACAGGCTAAGGGACCTTAGAGCAAGTCAGTTAACTGCTCAGCCTTAAGTGAATCCATCTGTAAAGTGAATTTAATAATAATACTGAAGCAATACTTGTTGAAAAACTGAGATGAGAACAATGCTGGGCTCTAGAAATTGTGTCATTGTTACCCTTCAAAGTCACTACTATTGGCAGACTAGTCTTTGGAGCTGCACTCAGACCCATAGGTAAGCGCTTGATCTGCCAATTGAGGAATTTCTTTGCTATCCCATGAAAGGGACTTTTGCGAGCTTCAAGCCTTACACTGCTGCTACTGCTAAGTCGCTTCAGTCGTGTCCAACTCTGTGCGACCCCATAGAAGGAAGCCCACCAGGCTCCCCCGTCCCTGGGATTCTCCAGGCAAGAACAGTGGAGTGGGTTGCCATTTCCTTCCCCAATGCATGAAAGTGAAAAATGAAAGTGAAGTCGCTCAGTCGTGTCCGACTCTTAGCGACCCCATGGACTGGAGCCTACCAGGATCCTCCGTCCATGGAATTTTCCAGGCAAAAGTACTGGGGTGGGGTGCCATCGCCTTCCCCAAGCCTTACACTATGGGAATACAAAGAAATCCTCTGAAAAGAATTGAGCTCAACTGTCTTTAGAAATGCAAACTAAGAATGTATTCATTTCACCCTTGGGTGGATTTAGGATGTGGCCATCAGTGCTGATTCTCTATACCTTTGAAGCAACTTTCTTCAGAAGAGCTCCAGACTCTTAGCTCCAGACTGATTCGAGGAATGAATGTACAAATTATAACACAAAAAAGAGCAAAGAAGAAAGAGAGTTTCAGGACAGGCACAGAGGGAAGATCCATTTGAGAAATGAATGCTGACCAGATAGTCAGAAATCTATGGTCTTCGTGGGTAACACAGATTGCTTGGGTCTAACACCCTCCCCCCTGGTGTCCTGCAGGAAGGATTCAGTGGAATAGCCTGTGAAATCTGCGCTGCTGACAATGTATTTGGGCCCAACTGTTCAGCAGGTAGGTCCCACTTTGGTGTCATCAAATGCATTTGGGAAGGTCCAAAGTCAGACATGGCTTATACACCTCAACACCCCGGAAATAAAGTTCCTTGTGGGGGAATGCAGAACAATTCTCCAAACCAAGGCTGCACAGACAAGACAACGAGTTGACAACAAATCTTTTAAAAGGCAGTCTGGAAGGACAGACAGTATGTCTGTGGTTTTCGGCACTTGCAGGCAGCCACTCACCAGGAATGCTTCCTGACAAACTCGGGGGTATAGGATTACCTCGCTCTAGGCTCCAGCATCCAACATCCACCAGTTGTTTTCCTGCCCAGCTACTCCCTGAAGTCTTTCTAGACTGTGGTCTCAGCACTGACCTTCTCCCCAGGGGCCTCTATATCCACCACAGGTCCCAACACATTCTAACCTATCCCTTCCTTTCGGAAATCCACAAACACCTGAGGTCATCAGAGGTTGTTGGTCCCATTTTGCAGATTATGGATTTGTCCCCCACATGCGTTTGTCCACTCTCTCACTGTTGGTTCTCCCCAGAAGCTGACGCATTCTGCAAACATTCTCATATAAGTAGCATATTTGAGAGGGGACCCAGGGAAACACTAAGAAAGTGACATAGAGGAAATAAAGGGTGTGCTGACAAGCCAGAGACCAGCGTGAATGACTAGAGCTTAATCCCCTGGGGAACTCTGGAGTCTACAAAGAACACTCACCTTGGAGTTACCTCACCTGAGAGGAGAGGGAGCCTCGGGGTAGTAGGCAGAATAACGGAACCTCACTTCCTCGCCACCAAAATGTCCACATTCTAATACCATGGACCTGGGAATATGTAGCCTTCCGTGGCAAGGGGAAATTAAGGTAGCAGATGACAGAGGATGAGATGGTTGTATGGCATCACCGACTCGATGAACAGGAGTATAAGCAAACTCCAAGGGTTGGTGATGGACAGGGAAGCCTGGCATGCTGCAGTCCATGGGGTCGCAAAGAGTCAGACATGACTGAGCAACTGAACTGAACTGGAATTACAGTTGCTAATCATCTGACTTTACCATGAAGAGATTATCCAGGATTATTCTGGTGGATTCAATGTTATCACTGCTGCTGCTCCTATGTTGCTTTAGTCGTGTCCGACTCTGTGCGACCCCATAGACGGCAGCCCACCAGGCTCCCCCGTCCCTGGGATTCTCCAGGCAAGAATACTGGAGTGGGTTGCCATTTCCTTCTCCAATGCATGAAAGTGAAAAAAGTGAAGTCGCTTGGTCGTGTCTGACTCTTTGCAACCCCATGGACTGCAGCCTACCAGGCTCCTCCATCCATGGGATTTCCCAGGCAAGAGTACTGGAGTGGAGTGCCATTGCCTTCTCTGCAATGTCATCACAAAGGTCCTTAAATGTGAAGGAGGGAGACAGAGACAGAAGATATAGATGTATACCTTCTGATGCGTAAAAGATTCCAGATGTGATGAGATGTAAGAGTGGCAAGATGAGAGAAAGACTCCATCTTGCTGGCTTTGAAAGTGGAGGGGGCCACAAGCCAGGCAGTGTGGGCAGCATCTCAAAGCTGAAAAAGGCAGGGAAAGAATACTCCCCTCTAGAAAGGAGTGGAACCACCAACACCTTGATCGATTTTAGTACAACTGCTTTGGGTTTCTGACCTCCCAAACTGTAAGACAGTAAATGTGTGTGGTTTAAGACACTAGGTTTGTGGCAATTTGTTACAACAGCAACAGGAAGCTAACACATGTGGTCGTTAGGGCAGAGTCATTCATTTCCTGGCACTTCTAGCCCCCAGTGAAGCAGCCGGTGGAGCAGCCATCCCAGGAAGTGTCCACAGGCTACTGCTGCTGGAGGGGAGCTGAACGCGTGGACTTGGTGAGGTCTGAAAATGTGGGCATGGTAGGAACAGTGTCTGCCAGAGCCTTAGTCTTCCAAAAAGGATAGGTCAGGTCACCTTTCTCCAACACCACTTTGGTTTGGCTTTTATGGAAAAATCATATTTGGTAGGTACTACATTGGTTCAAATATTTCTGGCAAGAAAAATACAGACCTCCCACCCCTGTAAGTTTATACACTCTATAGCAAGTTTCCATTGTAATAATGAAGATATTATCTCCCTCTAATCCATGGGGTCCTTGGAGGCTGATGCTATCTTTATCTGCTTCTGTCCTGACCCAGAAGCATGGGTGTTGGGAGGCATGGTATGGAGGTGATTAGCTTTAGACTCGGACTGGGTTTCAGTCCCAGGGCTGCTGCAAATTATGGAAACCTTAAGTTTACTGAGCACGCTTTCTGCATCTTCTTCTGTAAAAATAGAAACAACATTGCCTCCTTTAGAATTATCATGAGGATCTAATGAGATAATCGATGCACAACAAGTGTTAGCAATTATTATGATTATTATTAATACCTACTATTTCCTAATGTTCCCTCCCAATCTTATGTTTTTCTTAATCCATCACTTTATAAAAGAGTATTTCATAAGAATGTTAGCAAAAGCAAATTTAAACCAGATGTTAGCATTCTGAGTGTTTCTTTAACATTATATTGGATTGGCCAAATTTCGTGAATGACCTTTTTGGCCAATCCAATACATTAAAAGACAGTAAAATGTAATCAACCAATTGTTTACCAAGAACATGATAAACAAATTGTCCCTCCCTTGCCACAATACAGTTTAAATCACATATTTTAAATGAATACTGAAATGGGAAGAAAGAAGCCCACACTGCTTACTTAGCAAGAAAGCCAAGTAATTGTTTGTGGATAAAAATTTAGAACGAAGATGAGCTCATGTCACTTCCAGGAAACTAGTGTTGGTTGCCAATGAGCATAGACATACATGGAAATTCCAAACATTTTTTTAATTTAAAAAGTGGCCTCTCTTTACACCTCTTTGTGCCATGGGGAAAGGGCAAGTGAAAGGGAGCAAGGTGGTTTGTTGAAAATCCAAATTTTTGAGCCAGAAAATTGGAAACCTAAACTGAGACTCGGGAGATAAGACTCCCAGTTCTTAGTTCCAACAGAACTTGGTGAGATGATGGAATGTCCGGATCTTCATTATCCAACATGGTAGCCGAAAGGCGTGTGTGCATGCTAAGTTGCTTCAGTTGTGTCCAACTCTTTGCGACCCCTTGGACTGTAACCCACCAGGCTCCTCTGTCCATGGGATTCTCCAGGCAAGAATACTTGAGTGGGTTGCTGTGCTCTCCTCTAAGGGATCTTCCTGACCCAGGGATTGAACCTGACTCTCTTGTATCTCCTGCACTGGCAGGCAGGTTCTTTACCTCTAGCCCCTTTTGGGAAGCCCCTTAGCTCATGTTACTCAATTTAAACTTAAATAGCCTCAAGTGAAAGGAGAAGGCAATGGCACCCCACTCCAGTACTCTTGCCTGGAGAATCTCAGGGACAGGGAAGCCTGGTAGGCTGCAGTCCATGGGGTCTCTAAGAGTCAGACACGAGTGAGTGACTTCACTTTCAGTTTTCACTTTCGGGCATTAGAGAAGGAAATGGCAACCCACTCCAGTGTTCTTGCCTGGAGAATCTCAGGGACGGGGGAGCCTGGTGGGCTGCCATCTATGGGGTCGCAGAGAGTTGGACACAACTGAAGCGACTAAGCAGCAGCAGCAGCAGCCTCAAGGGGCTAGTGGCTCCCATATTGGATAGTGTAGCTCTGGACCATAATAGCCAAGAGAGCAGGCTTCAAGTCAGGCTGGCCTGAGTTTGAAACTAAGCCCAGTTGCTATGGGATTTGAGGCAAGCTATTTGAAACTCCAGTACTTTGGCCACCTCATGCGAAGAGTTGACTCATTGGAGAAGACTCTGATGCTGGGAGGGATTGGGGGCAAGAGGAGAAGGGGACGACAGAGGATGAGATGGCTGGATGGCATCACTGACTCGATGGATGTGAGTCTGAGTGAACTCTGGGAGTTGGTGATAGACAGGGAGGCCTGGCGTGCTGCAATTCATGGGGTTGCAAAGAGTTGGACACGACTGAGCAACTGATCTGATCTGATCTGATTTAACCTCTCTATGCCCTCCTCATCTATAAAACAGGAATAATAATACCTGCCTCATGGGATTAACTTGTAGAAAAGCTCTTAGCAACATGTCATGAGCACTTGGTAAAAGCAAGTATTGATATTAAGCAAGGACAAGAGCAGTTCTACAGTAAGGAGAGCATTCATTCACCTGTGACCGAAGGATGGCTCAGTGATGCTGACCATTTCCCATTGGCAAGAACTGGGGAACCTGCGAACCTTTTTAGCCAAGCATCCACTGGGTGCCAGTGTTGTTTCACCCACTGAGACGCTGGCTGTTGGCGGTGGCAATTCTGTCTGTAAGTAGGACAGCTATGAGTTGCAGTTTTATTTTTAACACTGACTTTAACCTGCTGCCGGAGCATTCTCCTACCTGATTCTTAATGTGCTCAGAGGTAATTTCAAGCTGCATTTATCAAGGGTGTTCATCTCAACCACCAAGGCCCTCGCCTGCTCAGTGCCTCACCCCAGGTTAGGGCAGAAGACAAAGCCCCTTTTTTCTCACATGACCCCAGACCAGTCCCACAATCATGCCTTGTTAATAATAGCTGAATGCCTGCTGGGCACCAGGCAGTGCACAAGGCTTGACACACAGAATCTCTTTGGAACAGCTCTGCAAGCTGGGTTCCTTGTGTTATGAATGAAGAAGCAGCAAGGTTGCTCAAGGTCCTACAGCTACTTCAGGAATAGAGGCAGGGTTTGACCCCAGGTGTCTTACTTCAGAACTTCCTGGGCGCCCAACCACTGCACCATTCAGCCCCTGGCACACATCCACCTTGCATTAGACCCCTGACAGGCGATGAGCATCCAAAGAGGGGGAAGAATAGCTCCCCACCCCCAAAGATCTGGAAATGTGGGTAATGCTTCTGAGCCAGTGCATTAGGCTCAGGATGCAGGATGCTATAGGAGCATGAGAGGGCAGCTACTCTGCCGAGGGGCGTGGCACAAGGGGCTTTGTGCCCTGTGCCTCTGACCCCAATGATCATGGCTTTGGCCGCTTCAGAGTCCCATATCCCAAGGTTCACATGTCTCTACAGATTTGCTATAGCTGGTTTCACAAATGCCCAGGGCTCTTTCAGTGACATTTGGGAATCCCTCTGCCACTCACATCTCCTTCCCAAGGACACTTTCTGGGCAGTGACTGGCAGCAATGGGTGTCAGAAGCTCCTGAAAGCTACTGTGCCAGGTCAGTTAATCCAGTATGGAGATCATGCCAGAAGCCAGGACACGGGGTGCCTGGAAGGGAAGTGTAGCGAGGAGGACAGCCCTTTGTAGTTAGCATTGAGGTTGAGAGCAGGGGCTGAGTCATATTCAACTCCCCTCTTCTGCCCTTGCACCCCCTCACCAGGTACATGACAACGTTTAGGACGTGCGGCATCACTGTATCTTTTAGAGTCTGGCCGTCCCACTACACTGTGAGCAGCTTGAATCCAGATATTGTGAAGGACTTATTTGCATACCCAGTGCCTAATCCAGTGCCTGCCACTCAGGTGGAACTGGGTAGAGTTTTTTTTTTTAATTAAACTAATTTACATCTTGGCTACCAAGTCCATAGTACACTCCCACGTCAACCCAGTTATCTCCATGACCAATGTGACTTCCCTCTGGAACTCTGTTCAAAAGGCTACAGCCAGAGTTTGACATCAAAGTGCTTTGCTAATATGGAAACAATGATAAATTAATTTTTGAAGGGAAGATGATAATTGCAAATCCATTTAATTCTTCAATAATTTGAATAAGTTCTGGAGCTAATTGTCTCCCATTTTTTATATGTAGCATGGGGTTAATTGTCGTATCTCCCCGGGTGCTGTGAGCGTCAGATGAGATCATGCCTGTAAAGCATGTAACAAAACGCCTGAAGGACAGTAAGTGCTTGATAAAGGGTCAAGCAGGGCCAGTGCTAGGCCAAGGTGAAGAGAAACATGTCTTAGGTGCAAAATTTAAGGAGGCATCAAAAACTCAGTAATTGAGAGAAATCATTTTTTAAGATTATCTCGGGTGACTGTGACAAACTGTCGCACACCGGGTGATTTAAAGACATGAATGTATTGTCTCAGTTCTGGAAGCTAGAAGCCCACAATCCACATGTAAGCAGGGCCAGGCTCCTTTGGAAGCCTCTAGGAGAGAGTCCTTCCAGTCTCTTCCAGCTTCTGGAAGCCCCAGACACTGCTGGGTTTGTGAGCACATCACTGCAGTCAGCACCACGGTCTTCACTCCATCATCTTCTTGCTATCTGTGTCCTTGCCTCCTCTTATAAATCATATTGGACTGAAGCTGCTCCACTCCAGCAGGACCTCATCTTAGCTACTTATATCTACAGTAATAACTCTACTTCTAAATAAGGTCTTGTTCTGAGGTCCTCGGAGTTAGGACTTTGGAGGGGACGAAATTCAACCCATGACAACGATATTTTTAATTATTAAGCAAAACATCAAAATGTTAAAAAAAAAAAAAAAAAGAGAGAGAGAGAGAGAGAGAAGCAGGATTCCACCCTGCATTTGAACTTCCCTGCTTCGCTGTCCTCACCCTAACCCAGCAGGACGCTGTCTTTATTCAAACTGAGCTGTGCAGTTGTCAGTATTGTTATAAAATGC
This sequence comes from Tragelaphus eurycerus, assembly GCA_935064755.1. Lineage (NCBI taxonomy): Eukaryota > Metazoa > Chordata > Mammalia > Artiodactyla > Bovidae > Tragelaphus > Tragelaphus eurycerus. Next base: position 9,911,096 of record CAKXYN010000072.1, on the reverse strand, counting down.
TCTAAAAGATGTGGTAGGGAAGCAGAAGGAGAGGGAAAGCCTTCCGTGGGATTCCGATGGAACAGAAGAGAAAAATAGAGAAAGAGAAACAGAGCCCCCGACAGCTGTCAGCCAGTTGCTAGCCTAGTTGTTCCCAGCCAGGCCGTGGTGTGGCTCTGCTGAGCATGTGCAATGTCACAGAGTGTCACCATCCATGATTCCTCTGTCTGTGCTGGAACAAGACAAAAACTAGGCCACCGACTTGTCATGCCTGAATAGAGAAATAAACAGCGACAGAGGGCAACCCAACCGCCATCTCTCCTGGTTAACATGAGTGGCCACTGCTACTTCTCCAGGACCGCTGCACCCCACCCCCACCCCAGCACTGCCGATCTGAACCACTGCTGTGTCCCTGGTGATATTTGGTGGACACCACAAAGTGAATAGTTGCAGCAGAATGTGATAGTGAACAAGGTACAAAGCAAGTGTTGCTGGAGCCCAGAGGGACACAGGTTCTGTTCTGGCACCTCTGAGATGGCACAGAGGAGAGGGGCTCCAGCTGCTCTGGAAGGCTGAGGATTTCAACTGCATGCAGAAGGGAGCACAGTGGAGGCCAAAGCATTGAGTTGTGAAGTACAGCGTGCGTGTCCTGCCACCTCCGCTGGGCACAGTCTTTCCCAGGACAGCTCCACCCCCATCTCTCCCTGGACAGCCTTCCCTTTTCTTCCTGGCCAGCCCTCATAGCCATTGGCTCATTGCTTGTTGTGTTCAGTCAGTAAGTCTTGTCTGACTCTTTAGAACCCCATCAGGTCAGATCAGATCAGATCAGTCGCTCAGTCGTGTCTGACTCTTTGCGACCCCATGAATCGCAGCACGCCAGGCCTCCCTGTCCATCACCAACTCCCGGAGTTCACTGAGACTCACATCCATCGAGTCAGTGATGCCATCCAGCCATCTCATCCTCTGTCGTCCCCTTCTCCTCCTGCCCCCAATCCCTCCCAGCATCAGAGTCTTTTCCAGTGAGTCTTTCCCCATAGACTATGGCATGCCAGACTCCTCTGTTCTCCACTGTCTCCAGGAATTTACTCAAATTCATGTCCATTGAGTCAGTGATGCTTTCTAACCATCTCATCCTCAGTCTCCCCCTTCTCCTCCTGCCCTCAATCTTTCCCAGCATATCAGGGTCGTTTCCAATGAGTCGGCTCTTCACATCAGGTGGCCAAAGTACTGGAGCCTCAACATCAGTCCTTCTAATGAATATTCAGTGTTGATTTCCTTTAGGATTGACTAGTTTGATCTCCTTGCAGTCTAGGGGACTCTCAAGAGTCTTCTTGAGTACCAGTTTGAAAGGATCAATTCTTTGGCACTCAGTCTTCTTTATGGTCCAACTTTCACACCCATACTTGACAACTGTTATGTCATATGACTTGTATGTCATATCTTATGTCATAGCATTGATCACACCATGTTGTGATGGGCTGCTTTCTCCTGCTTTCCAATTGTGAGCTCTTTGTGGGCAAGGACTTCAGGTCCTCAGTCCCGAGCACAGCGCCCTATGCATCGATGTGCCATACCTGTTTTGAAGAAGGTGAGCTAGTGAGTCTTCCCATGCACTTAGATACTAGGATGTATAAAATGAAATGGTGAAATATGAACATGAAAATTGTTAAAGATTGGAGTTGGCTTGGAGAGGACCTTGCTTTCCAAACAGGAATTTAGATTTCATTAGGTAGCAACTGGGAGTCATTGACATATTTGGGGGAAGATCACCTTGATGCCATTACTGATCACATGAAATGGATAACATGCAGAAGTGAGAAGTCAGACAAGAAGTCCAGGTAAAATGCTACTGCAATAGTCTGGGAAAAATAGGATAAGAACCTGCAAGGGGATGGTTCCCATGGAGATTGGAGCTCAGAGGATTAAGGGGGATATGTAACAAAGAATGCAAAGAATGTGAAGGTTTATTAGATATTTGGAATACTTAAAACCTACTTCATCTGGCTTTTCTGGCATGATTAGGATTTAAACTGGTGTCTTCTTATTACGTTTCACTTGAGCTAATGTTAAATTGACTTATGTGTACTAAACACATGCATTGAGGCAGGATAGTGGTCCCCTCAGAGATATCCATGTTCTAATTCCTGAAACTTGAGAATATGTTAGGCTACAGGCAGAGGGAAATTGAGATAGCTAAATAGGTGATTTAAAATGGGAGAAGTTGCCTGGATTATCCAGGTTGGGCCCAATGTGGTCACAAAGGTCCTTGTAAGTAGAAGAGGAAGGCAGAAGAGAGAGGACCAGTAGAGATGGAAATTTGAGAAGGATTTGGCCTCATGTCACTAACTTTGAAGATGGAGAAAGGGGCCAGGAGCCCGGGAATGCTGGCAACCTCTAGAGGCTAGAAAGGTGAGGGAGCAGATTGTCCTCTAGAGTCTCTAGAAGAAATACAGCCCAATTAATACCTTGATTTTAGTCCAGGGAGACATATTTCAGACTTCTGACCTTTGTTGTTGTTCAGTCACTAACTCATGTCCAACTCTTTGCAACCCCACAGACAATAGCGTGCTAGGCTCCTCTGTCCTCCACTATCTCCTGGAGTCTGCTCAAATTCATGTCCATTGAGTCAGAGATTCTGTCTAACCATCTCTTCCTCTACCTCCCCTGTCTCCTTTTGCCTTCAATCTTTCCCAGTATCAGGGTCTTTTCCAATGAGTTACCTCTTTGCACCAGGTGACCAAAGTATTAGAGCTTCAGCATCAGTCCTTCCAGTAAATATTCAGGATTGATTTTCTTTAAGATTAACTTGTTTGATCTTGCAATCCAAGGGACTCTCCAGAGTCTTCTCTGGCACCACAATTTGAAAGCATTAGCCCAAAGAGACATACTTCAGACTTATAACATACAGAACTATAAAATAACAAATGTGTGTTGTTTTAAGCCACTGACTTTGTGGAAATTCATTACAGCAGCAAAAGGAAACCCATACAATACACTTCACAGGGGGCTGGACAGAGGATGCTGGTGATTCAGTCAGACAGTAAATCTTTCTACAAATGAACCACAAGCTGAGTGCTAAAGAGATGAATATTTATTTCAAATGCGCTTCATTTCTCATTCCTTTAAATAAAAAATGTATTTGGCTCCGTCAGGTCTTTGTTGCAGCATGCAGCTTCTTCCTTGCTGTGCACGGGCTTCTCTCTAGTTGTGCCGGGATCAGTAATTGCAGCACGAGGACTTAGTTACCCAGCAGCATGTGGGATCTTAGTTCCCTGACCAGGGATTGGGCCTATGTCCCCTGCATTGGAAGGCAGATTCTTAACCACTGGACAACTGGGAAAGTCCCTCCTTTCTCATTCCTGAAGGGATCTGTTGCGGGGCTGAAAAGTCATCTGTTTCAAGCTAGTCAATGTGGCTTACTTATTCTCTAGCCTTTTGCATTTCTTCTTTACACTTGCATTGCCCTCATCATGTGGGGAGTAGATTTTCTGTAGATTCCTCCTGCCAACAGCGATTAAGTCAATGGTAGCAATTCATGAAGTCGCTCAGTCTTGTCCGACTCTTTGGACTATAGCGATCCCATGGACTATAGCCTACCAGGCTTTTCCATCCATGGGATTCTCCAGGCAACAATACTGGCGTGGGTTACCATTTCCTTCTCCAGGGGATCTTCTCAACCCAGGGATCGAACCCGGGTCTCCCGCATTGTAGGCAGACGCTTTAACCTCTGCACCACCAGGGAAGCCCCTTAAATGTGACAGGTGTGTATATAAGACATTATATGGAGGTATCCGGAGATGAAGTAACTAACTTGAGAGCAGGGAAGAGTACTCCAATGCCTGTGATCTGCCACCTGTGCTTTATATACATGTCCTTATTAAACTCGATAGAAATCCCATGAAGTGGGCATCATTTTGTACAGGTTATAGAGGCTCGGCAGTAAAGAATCCTCCTGTCAGTGCAGGAGACTTGCAGGAGATGCGGGTTCAATCCCTGGGTTGGAAAGATCCCCTGGAATGGTAACCCACTCCAATATTCTTGCTTGGGAAATCCCATGGACAGAGGAGCCAGGCAGGCTGCAGTCCACGGGCTTGCAAAAAGAGTCAGACACGACTGAGCAGTCACACACAGATAGACAAATACAGTAAGTCCCCTTCAGGCAAGTGGTGAACTTTCAAAGATGTGAATGTGCATCTGGTTCCGGCAAGAAACCAGAAACCGTGCCGTGAAATTGCAGCTTGCCCTCCATCTCCTATTGCTGACGATCCTTCAGCTCTACTATTTTCCACCTCCTCTCCCTCCTCCAGTCAGTACTTTTTCTTGCCTCTTCACTCAATGCCAGCCCTTGTATGCCAGCTGCTGTACTATACTATTGCACTTTTCAAGGTAGTGTACTGTAAGATTTTTAAAGCTTTCTTTATTTTCGTTTTGTATTTATTATTAGTGTGAAAATTATTATAAACCTATTACAGTACAGTATTATATAGCCTATTGTGTTAGGTGGGTACCTAGACTAACTTGGTTGGACTTACGAACAAATTGGACTAACGAACATGCGCTCAGAAAGGAACTCATTTCTAGGTAGGGGACTTGCTGTAAACTGAAGCTAATAAAAGGAAGCCAAGAATCAAACCAAGGTCTCTAGGGCTTCAAACCCATGGTTTTCCCCACTTCATCAAGCAGAATCTCAGTCTACACTATCTGAAAACAGAACCCTTCCAGAATCTCTGGAGGAAGTCTATATCAGGTAATGAGAAGTCCCCATCTTCTGTCCACAGTGTGCAGCTGTGTGCATGGAGTATGCAACAGTGGAATACACGGTGATGGGACCTGTGAGTGCTACTCTGGGTACACTGGCCGCAACTGTGATGAGCGTAAGTATTGCTAGTTTCCTTTATTCCACTGGGCTTCCCTGGTGGCTCAGAAGATAAAGAATGTACCCTCAATGCAGGAGACCTGGGTTTGATCCCTGGGTCAGGAAGATCCCCTGGAGAAGGGAATGGCTACCAACTCCAGTATTCTTGCCTAGAGAATTCCATGGACAGAGGAGCCTGGTGGGCTATTTGGGGTCACAAAGAGTAGGACATCACTGAGCGACTAACAGTCAATACATCACACAAATCAAATACACAGATGTATGCATTTCACATGTGTGTTCATATACTGGGGCCCTAGGTGGGTGATGTGCATCGAATGTTTTGCTGGAATATCATCAAAAATTTAAAAAGAAAAAGGACAAAAAGAGAGGAAGGGAGAGGGGGAGAGGTGGGGGAGGAAGAAGAGGGGAGAGATAGTATGGAAGATGGGAAGTCCCAGAAGGTTTGGGAACAACACAGTGACATGGCTGCAGCCATGTTTTAGGAAGGCCCAAGCTGGTGGCAGTGTGAAGATGGGATGGGGAGGAAGACGCTGGGGCCATTGCAGCCAGTTAGGTCCCTTGTAAGGGAGATGAGGCATGTTCTCACTTACAGGTCTCAAAGACAGAGCACATCAGCAGGAAATGGAGGCTCACCAAGGTTAAATGATTCACCAAAGTTCACAAAATAATGAAGAGCTGGGTGGTACTCAAGTCACTGAAATTCTCTACACAATTGATCCCGTTGGGCTCAAGCAAGAGATAGAGGTCACAGGGTGATTGCAACAAGGGAAGTTTAATGTAAAGAATTAGTAATAGGAGAGTGGCTATAAACACACAGAATAAACCACACGGCTGATAGGGCAAACAGAGAAGGCGACAGCCATCCCTAAGACTGGGTTCAAATTGTGTTGGAGAAAGTGTAGTGGCAGCCCGCTTGGTAAGGGAGAAGTTTGATGGTTTGCCAAACCAGCATGGGAGTGCAGTCACCCAGCAGGCAGACTACAGCTGCCAGGGCACCGACGGGCCAAGGCTGAAGAGCACAGAAACACGGAAGACACTGTGACCTGAGAATTTGGGGATGCTCTGGCTTAATACGGCAGAGGTTTATTTTTTACTCAGGTAGCAGTCCGATGTGGGTGTTCCTGGCTAATACCAGCTCCCGCCGCATGGTGTTTAGGGATCCAGAGCTTTCCACTGTGTGTGTCTGTCGGTCTATCGAACCTCAGAATGCTCTGCTTTGAGCCACAGAAGGAGCGATAGAGTGTAGAGAAAGAGCTGCTTATAAAGTCTAGAATGGTACATAGGATGCCCAATATTCCATCAATGTGCTGCTGCTGCTGCTAAGTCGCTTCAGTCGTGTCCGACTCTGTGCGACCCCATAGACAGCAGCCCACCAGGCTCCACCATCCCTGGGATTCTCCAGGCAAGAACACTGGAGTGGGATGCCATTTCCTTCTCCAATGTGTGAAAGTGAAAAGTGAAAGTGAAGTCGCTCAGTCGCAACCCCATGGACTGCAGCCCACCAGGCTCCTCTGTCCATGGATTTTCCAGACAAGAGTACTGGAGTGGGGTGCCATTGCCTTCTCTGTCCATCAATGTAAGCAAGTCATATAACCCCACATGGATGCAAAGGAGGGGGGATTGAAAATGTGACTCTGAAAAGGCAGCCCCTTCCCAGCAACAGTTTGACTTTATGGAAGAGGTGAGGGGATATTCTCTATGAATTTTTTAAATTTTAATCTTAATTGAAGGATAATTGCTTTACAATATTGTGTTGGTTTCTGCTGCACACCAGCATGTATCAGCCATAGGTATACATATGTCTGCTCCCTCCTGAGCCTCCCTCCCGCCTCCCACCCCATCCCTCTAGGTTGTCACAGAGCACAGGTTTGAGCTCCCTGTGTCGTACAGCAAACTCCCACTGGCTATCTATCTATTTTACATATGGTAATATGTCTGTTTGCATGCTGGTCTCTCCATGAGTTCCACCATCTCCTTCCCCACCATGTCCACAGGTCAGTTCACTATGACTGCGTCTCCATTGCTCGCCTGCAAATACGTTCATCAGTACCATCTTTCTAGATTCCATATATATGCATTAATACACGATATTTGTTTTCCCCTTTCTCACTCACTTCACTCTGTATAATAGGCTCTAGATTCATCCATCTCATTAGAACTGACTCAGATGCACTCCTTTTTATGGCTGAGTAATATCCCATTGTACATATGTACCACAGCTTCTTTATTCATTCATCTGTTGATGGATATCTAGGTTGCTTCCATGTCCTAGCTATTATATATTAGAATGCTTCCTAACACCATACACAAAGATAAACTCAAAATGGATTAAAGACCTAAATGTAAGATACTCTCTGAATTTTTGATTCAGCCAGCCAGTATTGGGAGACAAATGTGTACTTCACATTTGTGCACATCTTGGGAGTCATTACTTTGCCAACAAAGGTCCATAGTCATGTATGGATGTGAGAGTTGGACTATAAAGTTGAGCGCTGAAGAATTGATTCTTTTGAGCCATGGTGTTGGAGAAGATTCTCTTGAGAATCCCTTGGACTGCAAGGAGATCCAACCAGTCCATCCTAAAGGAAATCAGCCCTGAATATTCATTGGAAAGACTGATGCTGGAGCTGAAGCACCAATACTTTTGCCACCTGATGCAGAGAAGTGACTCATTGGAAAAGACCCTGATGCTGGGAAAGATTGAAGGCGGGAGAAGAAGGGGACGACAAAGGATGAGATGGCTGGATGGCATCACTGGCTCAATGGGCATGAGTTTGAGTAAGCTCTGGGAGCTGGTGATGGACAGGGAGGCGTGGCGTGCTGCCGTCCATGGGGTTGCAAAGAGTCAGACACGACTGAGCAACTGAACTGAACTGAGAGTCACACACTGACTACCCTTTGTTCCAACATCTTTCTGAGGGTGTCTACATAGCGAACAGCCTTGGAAGATATAAGACCTCCCTTGGGAGCAAATACAGACACACTTACTGTCTGTTAATGGATTGCCTCTCAGCTCCAAATTCACCTTCTTGCCTGCTCTGTTCTCATTTGCCTATCAGCAAGATGTGAGAAACCTCACCAATAGAGGGCGCTAAAGGGACACCAAAGGAGGAAGGATTTTCTTGTCTTGTTTCTGGCTTAGCACACTGCTCAGCCCTGCACAGTTCCTCCAGTACTAGCTTCCTGCGGGGATTAGGATGCTCCAGTATTTGATATCTGCATGCCTTGTCTGGTGATTGACTCAGGCAGCAGCAGCATCAACCAGAAGTCCTTCAGTTCAGGAGAAGGCATGCTGTTCTGTACACCCTCCCCTCAGCCCCATCCACACCAGGGTCCCCGCAGGACTGGCCACCTGGAAAACTGACCACCCACCTTCATGCCACACAGCTGGCTCCTGAAGCCACCCTGCCCCACTCACACAGGAGTGCACCATGCTTCTGAGAGCATGGGCTTCTCAGCTCCTACTTCCAGTAACGTCCTGAGGTGAACAGCCTGCCCAAGCGCCAAGGAAGCCCTAAGGCTTAGCACCTCCCTGTGGATGACCTTCCCTGGAGCCCCAGAGGGATGCAGTCCAATAAGTCTTACCATCAGACACCTCAGCAACCTCTCCACTATAGAAGTGACCAAGATCCTGTCCTTTCCAGTGACATCTGTCTCAGCTCTAGAGGGAGGAGGACTTGCTCTGATCTTAACCCAAGAGGAGTGATGGCTCTTTATTTTTCTCCCTTTATTCTTTCCAATTCTTTTTAACTCTCAGGGGCCATTTTAATCTGTTCATGAATCTTTACACTAAAACTTTCCCTGTTTAAATAATTGTGTGATTTCTATCTCTTACCCAGGCCCTAACTAAAACATTGCCTATTATTTAAAGATAAACAGACAAAACAGCATTTCACTTCCCTAAGTCAGGGCACGTCTTCTGTAATGATACCTGTTCAGGTCTCAGTCTGGCCCTCTTCGCATTGCCTGGTGGGAACTGGGGCTTGGAAGAACTGGTCCAAAAATGCTGACCCTCTGGCTACTGCTCCTGATGTGAGTGATCAGATCAGATCAGATCAGTCGCTCAGTCGTGTCCGACTCTTTGCGACCCCATGAACCACAGCACGCCAGGCCTCCCTGTCCATCACCAACTCCCGGAGGTCACCCAGACTCACACCCATCAAGTCAGTGATGCCATCCAGCCATCTCATCCTCTGTCATCCCCTTCTCCTCCTGCCCCCAATCCCTCCCAGCATCAGAGTCTTCTCCAATGAGTCAACTCTTCGCATGAGGTGGCCAAAATACTGGAGTTTCAGCTTTAGCAGCATTCCTTCTAAAGAAATTCCAGGATTGATCTCCTTCAGAATGGACTGGTTGGATCTTCTTGCAGTCCAAGGGACTCTCAAGAGTCTTCTCCAACACCACAGTTCAAAAGCATCAATTCTTCGGCGCTCAGCCTTCTTCACAGTCCAGCTCTCACATCCATACATGACCACAGGAAAGACCATAGCCTTGACTAGGCGAACCTTTGTTGGTAAAGTAATGTCTCTGCTTTTGAATATGCTATCTAGGTTGGTCATAACTTTCCTTCCAAGGAGTAAGCGATGTAAGTGATAAACTGTCCTTTATCTCTGACCCCGGCATGTCGTATCTTCTAGCAGCATCCATGTACTGTGTCAGTCCAAATTGTTTGCTTTGCAAGCTGGCTCCTTATGTCAGATTCTTTATCATTTTTAAAAGCCATGTAAGCACCATCTGTTGATATATTATAAAGTACTATGCAGTCATTAGAGATCAAAGTACATCCTTAAATACCTCCAAGCTGCTGCTGCTGCTGCTAAGTTGCTTCCGTCGTGTCCAGCTCTCTGCGACCCCATAGAGGGCAGCCCACCAGGCTCCCCCATCCCTGGGATTCTCCAGGCAAGAACACTGGAGTGGGTTGCCATTTCCTTCTCCAGTGCATGAAAGTGAAAAGTAAAAGTGAAGTCATTCAGTTGTATCCGACTCTTAGCGACCCCATGGACTGCAGCCCACCAGGCTCCTCCATCCATGGGATTTTCCAGGCAAGAGTACTGGAGTGGGGTGTCATTGCCTTCTCCAAAATACCTCCATAATGTTAAATTAAAAATTAAGTTCTTAAATATTTTGACAGGATTCCATTTTGTTTAAAAAATGTCTTATATGTAAATGTATTATATTGGTTTTTGCCATTGATTATTTTGAGAGTGGGATAGGAGAATGAGACTAAGAAGACAGCTAATTTTTGCCTTACAAATTCTGTATTCTGTATTTTTTTAATTATTACAAGGAATCTGTGGTCACTTTTGTAATAATAGGAAATATTGTATTTGTTGAGTTTTGTGTTTTTTTTTAAGAACTGGTTGTGCTACTAATGCAATTACCTCAACAATCTTCCTTTCCAGCCATCCCGGAATGTGCAGCCTTGCTCTGCCCAGAAAATTCCAGATGCTCACCTTCCAGCAAAGATGAAATGAAGCTAGAATGCAAATGCCTTCCCAATTACAAAGGCGATGGCAAACACTGCGAGCGTGAGTAGAACATCCATCTTGCAGGTTTATTCATTAAGATGGTTAGATTCCTCATCAGAAAAAGCCTCATAGCCTTCTTAATATTAAAACAATGAACACTTCTATTTCAGTGCAGTTGAATGATATATATTAAAAGTTCTAGGCAAAATGCTCATCATGTGGTAGCTCTTCAATAAATGATCATTTCTTCTGTTATCAAAGTGTATCTATAGGTTTTTAGGGCTTCCCTAGTGGCTCAGACAGTAAATAATCTGCCTGCAATGCAGGATACCCAGGTTTGATCCCTTAAATATATATGTTTTTGCTTTATGTCACCTGAATCAGTGTTAGGATAGAATGCACTGTGTTTGCTTATTCCTTTCTCCCTTCTTTCTATGCTCTTTCACTTCATGAGAGGTTGTAATTGGTTCTGAACATGCTATTGGAACCAGGCCATCTGTGTATAAATCCCAGATCTGCCTGTTAACTGACGACATGACCTTGGACAAATTCTTGAATCTGCCTGTGCCTCCGTTTTCCTGTCTATGAAATGGGCGTAATAGTGGTAACTACCCCAGAAGATTGTAAGGCTTAATGGAGTTCATATATGTCAAATGCTTAGAAAAGGGCCAGTACATATTATAAATTCTATAAATGTTAGTGCTTTCTTTCATGCCACTTTATATTTAAATCCACACATAGCATGGCATAATAATACATCATCACAGTAGTGGTAGTTATCTGAAGTCGCTCAGTCATGTCCGACTTTTTGCGACCCCATGGACTGTAGCCTACCAGGCTCTGAGGAGCCTCTCAGTCCATGGAATTTTCCAGGCCAGAGTACTGGAGTGGGTTGCCATTTCCTTCTCCATCATTCCTGCAAGGCATATATAAATCTATTTGGTAGGTGGAGGTGATCCAGAAGGTAAGATGAAATGTTTTTTACTCTCTAACTGTTAGGTTGCCTGTGCAGCTTCCCTGGTGGCTCAGATGGTAGAGAGTCCACCTGCAATGCGGGAGACCTGGATTCGATACCTGGGCTGGGAAGATATCCTGGAGAAGGGAATGGCTACCCACTCCTGTATTGTTGCCTAGAGAATTTCATGGACAGAGGAGCCTGGCGGGCTACGCAGTCCATGGGGTCGCAAAGAACACAACTGAGCGCCTTTCACTTTTCACTTGGTTGATTTCCCCTCTCCTTCCCTCACAGTCGATTTCCCCTCTCCCTCCCTGCATGTGGTAACCACCTTGTTTGGTCATTCTTCCCCAGCTATCAATCCGTGTTCACAGAATATCTGCCACCCTCATGCTCGGTGCACCTACCTGGGACCAAATCAGCACAGATGCACGTGTCAAGAAGGCTACCGTGGGGATGGCCAGGTGTGCCTCCCAGTGGACCCCTGCCAGGTTAACTTCGGAAACTGCCCAACAGAGTCCACAGTGTGCAGATACAATGGACCTGGACAGGTGAGCTGAGGGTGTCTGGAACTGATTCAAACAGGAGGAGGACCACCCGCCAAAGGCCAAACTGTGCTGGGGTGTAATTTGTCATCCGTGCCCTCCCACTTCTCCCTTTCCATGCTCAGGTTGGGCTTCCTCCCCAGCCAGACCCCCACGTGCTTGGGGTCAACCTCAGTGGGCCCTAATCTACCCTCTGAACTTGCCCTTGCCCAGCTTTCTAGTCAAAACTTCTCTGTCTCTTCTATCCCCGTCCTGTTTAATGACTGACAAAATACATACATATGACTCAAATTTGACTAAGAAATTCATCATTAAATGTAAAGTGAATATGTAATTAACTTTCGCCCACAATCCTCCATTCTCCTAATGTCTTTTCAAAGTGACAGAGGACTCTGAGGACCAAAAAACTGTCCCAAAAAAGATAAGTGCTGATAAAATGTTAGGCACCATGGACAGATTTGTAGGGAGCAATGAAGATGCCCTGCAGTAAGCCATATGTGTTTCTCTAAATCACATCATGACCTTGCCACGTAAAATTCAGCCTGGTCAGGAGACCTTTGCTGCAGAATCCAGATAAGAGAGACCTTTCCCCAGCATCTCATTTACCCACCAAATAGTGGGTGCCTACTGCAGCCGTGTGATCTTCCCTGGTGGCTCAGATCTTCCCTGGTGGCTCAGGCTTCCGTCTGCCTGCCATGTGGGAAACCCGGGTTCTATCCCTGAGTCAGGAAGATCCCCTGGAGAAGGAAACGGCAACCCACTCCAGTATTCTTGCCTGAAAAATCCCATGGACGGAGGAGCCTGGCAGGCTACAGTCGCTGGGGTCACAAAGAGTCGGACACGACTGAGCAACTTCACTTCACTTACTGCAACCATAATTGCACATCAAGTGTCCAGTGGAGGAAATCCATCCATACAGGAGACTACAGCTGCCTGAGTGAAAGGAAAGGCTTCAGTGCCTGACCAAAATCAGCCACAGGTCCCCAGCAGTCTCATCTGCATGCCCTGGGGACGCTCCTAGAGTGCCCTGCAAAGAATCCACCGCATCTCGTCTCTAAGAAAAAGAATACATCTCACAACATTTCTGCTATCAATTTCTGAGGCAGGTTGGCAAGAAATTCAAAGGGCTGAATTCCCATCTTCTAAATGAGACCCCTCATGGGAAAAGTCATGTTACATTGTGAATCAAGGCCCCGTACCTTGGGAGTGAGATTAAAAATATACCTTGTCCCTTAAAAAAAAAAAGAAGAAGTCCCCAGGCATATTTTCAAGTCTTAGAAACATCGTTAACAAAGAAACATTGTTCACATTCATTTTTCCAGAACAAGTCATTCCTCAACCTGGGCATGATTAACACTTTGAACCTGAGACCTCTTTGTTGTAAGGAGTGTCCTGTACATTGCAGGAGGGTTAGCGGCATCCCTGGCCTCTCATGACACTGGCCCCTTCTCCTGTTGTTACAATCAAAAATGTCTCCAAGCATTACCAAGGTCCCTTGGGTTGAGACTCCCAGTTGAAAACCACTATTCTAGAGAAATAATACATCTGAATGTCAATCTCCATCATCTAAATCTAAAAGCAGGAAATATGGCGCCAGGGAGGCCCAGGGTTAGCAAACCAGGAAAGTGAAAGGTGAATTACAAAGTGTATGAATTTCCAAACAGATGAGAAAACATGATTTCCAATTTTAGATAAACTGATGAATTTTAATTTCAGCCCATGCTTTAGACCTACCCCAAGTCAGCTTGTATGCCAGGATAAAGACAGGAATTTAAGAATGTCAGCCTAAGTGACTAATGAAAACCATTTTGTTCTCTTCCCATCTGCTGAAGGCTTACTGCGAGTGTAAGCAACATTACCGCAACTTTGTCCCTGGAGTGGGATGCAGTATGATCGATGTGTGTGAATCTAACAACCCCTGCCACATGCATGCAGACTGCATCACCATCGCACCAGGCCAAACCAAGTAAGTCTTTTCAGTCCCACCACCGTCTTTCCAAGAGGGGGAGGTGGTGGCCAGTCAATGCTGAAATGTCCTTGAAGGGCAGGAAGTGTGTCTTATTCAGCCTTGCATCCACCCCCAACCCCACTCCCACATAGCACAATGCAAGGAGCATAGTAGAGGCTCAGTACGTCTTTGTGTAATCAATGAATTGTTCAATAATGATTTCCTTGATAGTGATCTTGATAACACCCTGAAATATTGACCTGATCTGAAAACATGGTGTAAAGTGGTCAGAGCATGGGAAAATGAATGTCCATGGCAATGACAGGAGTTTGACCTCTAATGCACATGTCGCCTATGAAACAGTGCTTGTCAGTGGTGCACAACAGGGGAAAGTGAAAACTGGGGAATGTGAACATATGCAAGTGGTGTTTTCTGGACTCCAGGTTTCAAAAGAAGGGGTTTACCTTGAGTAAAAAATATTTGCATGAAAATTCCTGAGACAGGGGCAGTCTACCTGGTGGGAAGATGGTACTTGGGGTTTAAAGACCTGGGTTGAAGCCTCCACATTGATATCTGTCAGATTCATGACCTTGGGAACATGATGTGGTCTCTCTGGCTTCAGTTCCTCCATCTATAAAATGAGCAGTGATGTCTACATCATACAGTTGTTGTGAAGATTCATAAGAGAATGTTCTGGAAACTCCTCTCCAGCTGTGTTGTGTTTTATCAGTGGGTGAACCAAGGCTAGAACCCAGGTCTTTTGTCTCCCAGGCAGAGGCTTGCATCTCGAGGCTACTCTTGGTTTTTATTGTCACCACCATCTGCAAAGAGCCCATTCTGCTGTAATGAGCTCAGAGCTCAGAGAACAGTTTCTGTGTTTCCTCTGCTGCTACTGCTGCTAAGCCGCTTTAGTTGTGTCCAACTCTGTGCAACCCCAGAGACGGCAGCCCACCAGGCTCCCCCGCCCCTGGGATTCTCCAAGCAAGAACACTGGAGTGGATTGTGATTTCCTTCTCTAATGCATGAAAGTGAAAAGTGAAAGTGAAGTCACTCAGTCGTGTCCGATTCTTTGTGACCCTATGGACTGCAGCCTACCAGGCTCCTCTGTCCATGGGATTTTCCAGGCAAGAGTACTAGAGTGGGTGACCATTGCCTCCTCCAGTGATTCCTCTAGCATACCTTTTATAGATGGGTCTTGAATGGGTGGATTTTTCCCAGGTTTGATGGTCACTCTGTTCTTTCTGGGCAAGTAAATGGATCTGTACACTCTGTGGGAAGAGAAAGAGCGTGGGTGTCAGAACCCCTGGGTTCAAACCCAGCTCTGCCACTTCGCTTAATCTTTCTGACTTGTTTCTTCTGTCACAAAAGGGGAAAACTTTAGCCTCTAAGCAGGGCTGTGATGAGGATTAAATAAGATTGCATTCATCCATCTCTGAGAGGAACCTGGCACACAGAAAGCTCCATACACACCATGCACACACAAACCCCTCCCAGACGTACACACAGGCACACGCACGTCCGCAGAGCATGTCCTCTGCTGAAACCCAGGTTCTGACAGTGACCACAGCGCTGACCAGCTTATACATTTTGTACTATCCTCTGATAAAACTTGAGCAGAACACTTTAAACATTTTCTTTCTTCCATATTTGAGAAGATAAAATAGAAAAATGAAACTGGAACATCAGAATAATAAAAGTTGCATTAAAACTTGTGTCTAGAATGTCAGTGGAACTAATCATCAGTGTTAGGGGTCTGTGTGTCACTAAAAAATCTCCTTGACTACCTCCCTCAGAAGAAAACTATCCTCAGCTGGGAAGTTGTTTTTGTCATTGTTTAGTCACTGAGTCATGTCTGACCCTTTTGCAACCCCATGGACAGTAACCTTCCAGGCTCCTCTGTCGATGGGATTTCCCAGGCAAGATTACTGGAGTGGGTTACCATTTCCTCCTCCAGGGGATCTTCCCAACCCAGGGATTGAACCCACATCTCCTGCATGGCAGGTGGATTCTTTAGCCACCAGGGAGCCTCAACAGGGACGAAGCCTAGGTTAAAGGCTGGCTGAGTGACATTGATAAAATATGGGGCCATCAGTAATTTAGTTCACCCAGAAGAGGGATTTATTTGGTCTATGCCTTCTTGATGTGGTAATCAGTCTATGCAGAATATTCTGAATTATGCTGCATTGGTCATAGAAGATGACCCCTGCATTGTGTCTTCTGTCAATAGCCCTAATGTTGTTAGTAAACCCATTTCACAGATGAGCAAACTGGGGCCCAAAGATGTTAAGTAATCTTTATCATGTCATCATCAATTATTTGTTTTCAGGCTCATTTCCAGCAACATGATGCTAAAAGAGCAAGATTTTTTTATCTTTATAGCCCTCTCACCTAGCACAGTTTCTAGATTTCAGTAGGTACTTCTAAAATAATTGGTTCAACAATGAGGCACTGTCCCAGGTGCTGGAATACAAGGAGAAGAAATAAGGTGGGATCCAGATTCTAGGAGCGCTTCCAGCTAGCAAAGGGGGAAACACCTGATGAGGCCATTCTGGTAGGAACGGTTGTGGTAGAGGTACTGACAGGATGCTTCTGTGGGGAAAGTGCTGGGAGGTCAGGTAAGGCTGCCCAGAGCAGGTCACACCTGAGCTATGAGAATGGTCCTGGCAGGACACCCACCTGAGAAGAACAGAACAGTCTAGAAAAAAAAGGCAAATTGTTGCTAGAATTTTGCATGAACAGCAGGAAGAAGACATAAGCAAGATCCCCCTCTTTGAAGTCTTGCATGCCTGCTAAGCACTTAAACTATATCCCATAGATCAGAAGTCTCCAACCTGTCTGGCACCAGGGACCAGTTTCATGGAAGACAACTTTTCCATGCACTGGGGTGGTTTCAGGATGATTCAAGCACACTACATTTATTGTGCACTTCATTTCTATTATTATGTCATCAACTCCACCTCAGATCATCAGGCATTTAGATTCTAGAGGTTGGGGACCCCTGCTGTAGACAAAAGGAGCCCCTGAGAGAATTAAGCACAGAGATACCAGATTGCCGTTTAGGACAGACCACCCAGGGCTTGTGTGGAAGACTGACTTAATGGGAGGAAAACTCAGGTCAGAAAGACCAATTAGG
This sequence comes from Tragelaphus eurycerus, assembly GCA_935064755.1. NCBI lineage: Eukaryota > Metazoa > Chordata > Mammalia > Artiodactyla > Bovidae > Tragelaphus > Tragelaphus eurycerus. The sequence continues at coordinate 9,894,189 of CAKXYN010000072.1, read as the reverse complement.
GAGTCATTGCAGCAATCCAAGCAAGGGATTTGTTCAGAAGCATTTTTTCAGCAAACATTGAAGATATATATCTTTGTGCCATGGGACTGATTTAGAAACATAACTGGATTAGCAAGGGCCTTATTGTTCTTTGAAATTGTTCTACACATGAGTCATACCTATGGTATGCTTGCTCACAGCACCCTTGCATCTCTCCTCTCTGAATTGTTCTTCCCCATCTCCTATTTCTCACTTATCGCCAAGATCCTGGTGAATGTCACCTTCCTAAGCACCTTGCCAATTTCAGCCAGCCGCCAGCCAGTCTTTGCTAGGGAGCTGTGGTTTGCTAAAGCTAGGACTTATTGAGTCCTGAGCGCCGATGGTTAAATTCTTAGGAACTTGCTGGCTGGTTACTGTCATGGTAATTTGAGATTGGCCTAGGTGGGAGTGTGAACCGTGGAAATTGTCAAAGGCTGCATATCAGAGCTATTTTTTCCCCTGGAGATTTGGGTGTTTAACATCTACCAGGACACCACTGCTAGTACATCTTTAATTCCATTTCTCTTTTGCGAACCTAAACTATTATATAAAATTCTGTGACTTTCTTTGTTTATATATGTCTGTTTATTTTATAACTATTCATTAAATACCTACTATGGACCAAGGTTTGTGCTGGATCTTGGGTTTATGAGAATGAATGAATACTCACATTGCCCTTGTCCTCACTTTTTTCTCAAATCAGAAGGGGAAGTAGATCTTAATCAAATAACCACTCATATGAGGATAAAATTACAACTGGAACTGGTGCTGCAGAAAAGAGCCACCTGGTGCCATGTGCTACATGGCACACTAAGGGGGATATGATGTACCAAGGTGGGGGGATGGAAAATCAAGGAAGGTTCCCCTAGGAAGGGGTGGTTGAGCAGAGATCTCAGAAAGGAAGAGGAGGGGAAGAAGCTTTCAAGCAGCTCCACAGCTCTGACTCTTTACTTGAGGCCAGCTTCAGCAGCTTATTCTGATTCTGTGCTTCTGCACCAGGGACCGAGACCCTACATTTATAGCAAGTCCTAATGGTTCTGGGCTCCAAAATCACTGCAGATGGTGACTGCAGCCATGAAATTAAAAGGCACTTACTCCTTGGAAGGAAAGTTATGACCAACCTAGATAGCATATTCAAAAGCAGAGACATCACTTTGCCAACAAAGGTTCGCCTAGTCAAGGCTACGGTCTTTCCTGTGGTCATGTATGGATGTGAGAGCTGGACTGTGAAGAAGGCTGAGCGCTGAAGAATTGATGCTTTTGAACTGTGGTGTTGGAGAAGACTCCTGAGAGTCCCTTGGACTGCAAGGAGATCCAACCAGTCCATTCTGAAGGAGATCAGTCCTGGGATTTCTTTGGAAGGAATGATGCTAGGGCTGAAACTCCAGTATTTTGGCCACCTCATGCGAAGAGTTGACTCATTGGAGAAGACTCTGATGCTGGAAGGGATTGGGGGCAGGAGGAGAAGGGGACGACAGAGGATGAGATGGCTGGATGGCATCACTGACTCGATGGATGTGAGTCTGGGTGACCTCCGGGAGTTGGTGATGGACAGGGAGGCCTGGCGTGCTGCAATTCATGGGGTCGCGAAGAGTCGGACACGACTAAGTGACTGATCTGATCTGATCTGATCTGAATGGTTCTGATGTACATGGACTTTTGGTCATGTTGTTATTCAGTTGCTAAGTCATGTCCGACTCTTTGCAACCCCATGGGACTGCAGCATGCCAGGCCTCTCTGGTCCACACTATCTCCCTGAGTTTGCTGTTGCTCATGCTTGGAAAAAATATTGAAAACAAAGAGTATACAAAGAAATCTAGAGTAGCTGGCCAGGCTCCTCTGTCCATGGAATTCTCCAGGCAAGAATATTAAAGGGGGTTGTCATTCCGTTCTCCAGGGGATCTCCCCAACCCAGAGATCAAACCCGTCTCCTGCATTGCAGGCAGATTCTTTACCGTCTGAACCACCAGGGAAGCAATGTTTACATATACTCACATAATTTATTAAATATCCATTTCTTGTGGGCTGCTCTATGTTAACCAGAACATTAGGAAGGCTCACCTGTGTTCATCCCACTCTTCTGGCCTTGTCTCTATCCCACACTGAGCATCATCTTCCCCTTCTGCACAATGAGAGGTTTGAACTGTATGATCTCAACATCCAATGACTTTGGGACCCTGAAAATGTGTTTTCACCCTCTCTGTAGATGCACTTGTCGGAAAGGTTACATTGGCGATGGCTCAACCTGTTATGGAAACATCATGGAGCGACTCAGAGAATTAAACACCGAACCCAGAGGAAAATGGCAAGGAAGGCTGACCTCTTTCATCTCACTCCTGGGTATGCAGGCATGGGTGCACATTTCCACAGAAAAGGCAGCCTTCTGGTGGGCAAGGACATCTGAGACACACAATCACTCAGAAAGGGGTGTGCAGGATAGGCAAGCCTCTTATTTCACAGGATCAGCCCTTTCTAGGAAGGGCAAGTGGAAGGAAATGGACAGACAGATGTCCCAAGGAGACAGGAGTTAGTGCCAAGAGATCCAGTAGTGCAGCAGCTGAGGCAAAAGTCCTGGGTCACCACTGAGTAATAGGTCTGCCACAGCAGTGAGACAGGCAGCTGCAGACGTCAGGATGGATACCATCCTCTTTCCCTTGACCTTATGGGTCCTCCAGATGGGAAACGACATTGACAGGTAATACTGGCAGGCGGTATTCATGCTCTTTAGTGGAGGTGCTGTTTGAATGTGGGGCATAGTCTAGATGGCACGTGACTGACCGTCTCACTCATTGCTGGGTGTTTAGTATCCTTTCCCACCCCTAACCACTAACAATTGAGAGTGACGCATTTCCCACCAGCCCCTGGACAAGGTGACAGCCAAAAACACCCTCCTGCATGTCCAAAGGCCCCCAAGAGGTCATTACCTCTCCCTCCCATAAGAATGAAATAGAGCCGATTACAGCATTAGACAAGATTTTCAACAAGACTCAAATTTTGCTGATCAACAGAAAATGGGCTTGAGCAATCAATCAAATCCTTAACATACCAGTCTCTAGAACTGACCGGTCAGCAAGCACAATTTCCCAGAAGGAGCACAGACAGGGAAGAAAGTGCTCTGCATAGATCGGTGCTGTGTTCTCAAGGCAGATAACATGCATCCTCCACAAACAGCTTGCTCTTTGCAGGACACCCCGTGGGCAGTCTGGCATCACTGGTGGGCCTCTGGGATCTCCCTCCTTCCTCTCTGTGCTTTTAGAATATCAGTGAGAGCAGACAAAGCGGGCAGTGTCCCTTGCAGGCTGAATAGACCCTCAGGCATTTCTCTGAACAAAGCCCAGTCACCCTTCACCACCTGCCTGGTCTACAAGGTGCTAGGACACGTGGCCTCCTGTGTGAAAGCACAGAGCCTAGCCTGCTGTCCCAGCTCCCCAGGAGCATGGAAACAGGACCAGCTATGAAACTGGTAGAGCCCAGTGCAAATGAAAAGACAGGGGTTCTTTGTTCAAAAAGTATTGAGCATGTCACAATGGCAGCCGCAAAGCGTTAAACCAAGCATGAGGTGCTTCTGAGCACTTCCATCTCCTGGATGGAACAAGAGCTACATCTTTACTCACAAAGATGGTGACAGCTCGAAAAGTCAGGCACAGGGGCAGGAGGTGGCCAATGATTTTGTCACATGACCCTCACAGAGCTTCTCATCCCAGGATATCTTTGAGCCAGGACTGTGGTTGCAGGGAAAATCACACAGTTGTGAGGGACATTTGACATTCTTAGTATCTCACTTCCTCGAGGGCCTGCATAATACCAGTTAGAACAGAGAAACTCAGGATCAGAAGGTCTAAGTGGACCACTAGGGCCAGTGCCTTATTCTACTCCTCATGTGCCACTGACCCATTTGCTGTTTTCCTTGTGTATTTCGACTCCTAAGACAAAGCCTATGCCTGGCCACTGAGTAACCTGGGACCATTTACTGTGCTGTTGCCGACAGACACGGGATTAAAAGGATTCAATGTAAGTATTTAAAATAACTTTATTTTATAAATAGGAGCTAAGGCAAAAAAAAAAAAAAACCTTAGACAGTATCCTCTTTATCTAAAGTGGGAAACTTCCATTAAAATTGAATCTACTGATGACAAGGATGGCAATTTCTTTTGTAAACTTTTTGTAAAATATGACATCCTTAGGGACTGTATACAGATTAGGAGTGTACAACTCAATGAACCGTCACGATGTGCATGTCCATGTATCTAGCAAGACCATTTGCAGCTCCCTACAAGACCCCCCCCTCAGTCCCCTCTTCCAATCATTACCCCTCAAGGGTAATCCCTAAGGGTCCTCAACTGCTGTCACATGCTAAATAAGATTTGCATTATGCAAAACTGCTCACTCACCACAGGAAGAATTAAACTTACGTACCAGCTAGGTATTTGTTTCTTTAAAATCACCATAAATGGCAACAAGGATAGAGGAAACTAGAAGAGAAGTGTAGTCTTCAATGTGAGCAGCCACTATCTCAGATAATGCCCACCAGTGGGGATGAAACCCAGAGTACCCAGTGGAGGTGTCCCATTGTGATGGTATCAGTGCCATGGTTAGATACGGTTTAATGTAGATAGTGAACATATTGATTTATATGGAATTGGTTTATCTTAATCCAAGATATTTTGTGATTGTAATGTGTACTGAATTAAATCAACAGTCAGAGAGTTTCAGACTCTCTCCTCCTAATATGCCACCGCCATTCATCTGCCCAAGATGAATATGTCGTTAATCTCTGGAGATGCACTCGCATCTCCCCTGTGGGGTAGGAGAGCTAGTGGATGTTGAAGGTGCCTGGGCTAGACACTTTGCGTGTGATCACCTGTTTAATATAGAGATTGAATTTACGCAGAATTAAGAAAGGTCTCTGTTGAGTGATTGTTGATTATATGCTATGCTATGCTAAGTCACTTAAGTCGTGTCCGACTCTGTGTGACCCCATAGACGGCAGCCCACCAGGCTTCCCCGTCCCTAGAATTCTCCAGGCAAGAACACTGGAGTGGGTTGCCATTTCCTTCTCCAATGCAGGAAAGTGAAAAGAGAAAGTGAAGTCGCTCAGTCATGTCCGACTCAGCAACCCCATGGACTGCAGCCTACCAGGCTTCTCCGTCCGTGGGATTTTCTAGGCAAGAGTACTGGAGTGGGGTGCCATTGATTATATAATATTGACAAAATGTCCATTTGGTCCAGTGGATTTAAAAATTCTTAATTTTTCTATTCAAAATCTCTATTTTTCCACTCTACCAGTGTTTTTAAACAACTTCATATTTCATTCCCAACTGATTCCTGGGCTTAAGATGACTGATTCCTTGACTCTTGCCACCCACCTTGGTCCTTCTGGCCCTAGTGCTCCCCACTGGCTCCCTGTTAGAGCATGCCTCAGAGTTTGAGAGCGTACCATGTATCACCTCCCACTCTCCAAATTTCTGCCCTCTTTATGACCTAGCCCAGGGGAGTTTAACTCTGGGAAAGTCGTCTGTACCTGAAAGAGCCCAGACTCAAGTTGTACACTCACTTTGATGTTCTTAATGATGAACGAGTCATAGCCTGAGTCCAAAACCTCATTTTTCTCCTCCAAACCACTGTAGAGATGGAAGGAATTGGCTTTCTTTTCTCAGGTAAATGAGTTTTTGCTGGATATCAAAGCTGCTCAGTACTTTGTGAAACTCCATATAATTGCTGGGCAGATGAGCACTGAGCAAATGAACAACACGGACACATTCTATACTTTGACGGGAAAGTCGGGAGAGATCTTCAGTGAGGATAAGGTAAGGGTCTCTCTGATCTTCACTCCCCGAACCAAAGTGTCCACTGAGTTGATCGCCACAGCGGGCTCTCTCTTGGTGTCCAGGGGTCATGAAAGGTTATGAAGAACGTCTTTCCTTGTTCCTCATTTGTCACACTACTTCCCTACCTAGGACAAAAACAAAGAGCCAGCACTGGAAAGGGTCAGGTGCGGGGGATGGACTGTTAACAGAAATGGGATTGTAAAGTGATTTTGCCCTGGTCTGAACTAGTTTTCAAGGCAACCTCGTTCAACTGCCAGCAGGAAGGAGAAAATTGCCAGTAAACCCATTTCGTAGAAGCATCAGCACAAAGCCAGATCAGCACTCATCTTAGAAAAGGAAATGGATTATTTGTTTTAGGTGGCCAAGTATTCACCCTCTCCAGTTTAACACTCCATCTCTCCTAATGCCATTAATTCTGTTTTGTTTGTTTTTAAAATAATTTTTTGTGACTTTACTGAGCTGAAGGGCACATGGTCAATCAACAGAGAGTCATGGCGGGGGATAGGGTTGGGGGGTGGTTGTGAACTATCTGGTTGCGTTTCACCAAATATCCATAGTTGATAGATCAATGAGCACTTAGTACATGCAAGATACTGGGATAAATCTCTATTTGTGATATTTAAGGCTCACAACAATCCCGTGAACGTTTTTCCAGTGGGAAAACTGAAAGGTCACACAATAAGGGCCAAAGGCATGATTCAAACTCAGGTCTGCCTGATCCCAAAACATGAATCATTGTAACTTTTTTTTGGCTGCCCTAGGTTTTTGTTACAGTGTGTGGGATCTTTGTCACGACACATACAGTTTCCGTTGCAGGTTTAGTTGCCCTGCAACATATGGGATCTTAGTTCCTCAACCAGAGATCAAACTTGCACCCTTTGCATTAGATGGCTGATTCTTAACCACTGGATCCCCAGGGAGGTCCCCCAAAGCCTGAACCCTAAACCAGTATGTTGTATTGTGTGTATAAGGATGGATGAGTGGGTGGATGGGTGGATGGGTGGATGGGTGGATGGGTGGATGTATGGATGAAGATGTGGTTTCCTTTCTCACAAGGACATGTATTCATTCATTTACCTATTCATTCAGCACATATTTTTTATTGTGTGCCTCTTCTGTCCAAAACACTAAAGTAGGTAAGTAATGAGTTTACAATAAATTGAAGAGTTTGGGGTCCCTTTGTAGCTTTCCATCTTTTGGGGGGAGACTATACAGTAATTCCTTATTCCCATTTAGCAATCATTGATAGTCAGAAGTGATTTCATATGTTATCTCATTTGAGCTCAAGGAAAGACCTGTGAATTCAATGGAGCAGAAACCATCATCCACATTTTAGGTTAGGGAACTTATCCAAGATCATACAGCCAGTAAATGACAGAACCCAGGGATTTAAGACTTCTTCTAATCCAGTGCTCAATTTTCAAGGACACACATTAATTTAGTTTTATTTTTCCTTGGTGTTTTAGGACAATCAGCTAAAGCTTAAACTCTATGGAGGCAAAAAGACGGTAAAAATTATACAAGGGAACATACTTGCTTCCAACGGGCTCTTGCACATCCTCGACAGAGCCATGGACAAGGTGGTGCCCACATTTGAGAGCAATACTGAGGTGAGAACTTCAGGTAAAAGTGATGTCAAGTCAAATCCATCTTCCCTTGTTCCTCAGAGAGTCATGTTCATGAAGAAAATGCAAGTCAGCACCATATGCTTGTATTTCTGTTTTTAGTAGAATTCTGACACCTCTGTGGAGAAAGAGAAAGGCATCACCTGAAGTGACTTAGCAGCAGCAGCAGCAGGTGTAGGAAAGAGGTTGATTTTGTGATCTTTTTCATAGACACACCTGATAACTCAGACCAATTGTCACATAAATTTATCCCTTGTGCATTATAGAGGAAGGCATATCCTCCCTGTGATAAAATTCATTCCCTCTAATCTACTTGATGATGGCCAAAGATTATCTTGAGGCTTCCTAGGTGGCTCTGGTGGCAAAGAACCCGCCTGCCAAATGCAGGAGACATAGGAGATGCAGGTTTGATCCCTGAGTTGGGAAGGTCCCCTGGAGGAGGGCATGGCAACCCTCTCCAGTATTCTTGCCTGGAGAATCCCATGGTCAGAGGAGCCTGGCAGGCTACAGTCCACAGGGCTGCAAAGAGTCAGACATGACTGAAGTGACTTAGCATGCAAAGACTTTCAGAACATGCAGATCTGAACTACTGTTGAAATAAACACAGGAAACACATGTATAATGTGTTGTGGTTAGCCAGATCCTTTTATAGATGTCTACTTTCCTCTGTTTACCCTTAGCTTTCCACCAGAAAAGTGAAAGTGTTAGTCACTCGGTCGTGTCTGACTCTTTTACCTCATGGACTGTGGTCCACCAGGCTCCTCTGTCCATGGAATTCTCCAGGCAAGAATACTGGAGTGGACTCTCATTCCCTTCTCCAGGGGATCTTCCTGACCCAGGGATCAGACCCAGGTCTCCTGCATTGCAGGCGGATTCTTTACCATCTGAGCCACCAGGGAAGCCCATAGATATCCACACTTCCATGAAATCCTGTCATCAGTCTTTTCATGTTAAAGCAGCTGTTTCCTAAGCCACCTCCCTTTTTTGTACTGAACTTTAAGCAAAATGTTTCTTTTTAGCAAACCATAATGACCATGCTACAACCAAGATACAGCAAGTTCAGATCTTTGTTAGAGGTATGTACTTTTCATGAACTCCTAGAAAGTTTTTTATGTCTAGTCCTTGGTACAATAAAATTAGCAGAGGGTATCAATTATAAATACTTTCTGGGGAATTCATATACCTGTCTGAGATAGGTTACAGATACAAATTTTCATTTCTTAAATGCAGAAAACCAGTGTGGGACATGCCTTAAATGAAGATGGGGTTGGTGGACCATACACTGTTTTTGTTCCAAGTGATGAAGCATTGAATAACATGAAGGATGGCACTCTTGATTATCTCCTTTCTGCAGAGGTATTGTAACCTGTGTACTCTAATGGTGTCATGACAGCATCACTGCTTCAGTCTGTACCTACATAGGCTTTTTCTAAATTAAGGACAACATATAAGTAGCACATGTACCACTTACATTTCTGCAACCAAGGCAGACATCATTAATCAATCACAGTGCTCTGCAACTAAGCCTAGATGTGGCTACAATCTCCCCAGTAGAGTTCCATGTCACTATAAGACCAGTCTATGTCCTTTCTCTTCTAAGATTTCTCAATAGCAAAATCATAAATTTTAAGTTCCCTGCAACTCTAAAACCATCTAAAAGTGAAGCCTGGCAGGGCATTCTGGGTCAAGTCTAGGTTAAACGTAAAAAGAATGTTATTTTTAGGGACTCCCAACTCTCCTTTCTATGGTTTCAGTTTTCTCCACAATAACCCTCTCCTTATACATCATAAACCTTCAGCTCTCGCATGTCCTCCTCAAGAAAGATTTGTTTTACTCTTTCAGTCTAGGGTAAAAATAATAGACACCATTTAAAGTGTTTTCCTCTTTCAGGAATAACAGAAAGGAAAAGTGAAAGTCGCTCAGTTGTGTCCGACTCTTTGCAACCCCATGGACTATACAGTCCATGGAATTCTCCAGGCCAGAATACTGGAGTGGGCAGCCTTCTCCAGGGGATCTTCCCAACCCAGGGATCAGTGTCCGACTCTTGGCAACCCCATGGACTATACAGTCCATGAAATTCTCCAGGCCAGAACACTGGAGTGGGTAGCCTTCTCCAGGGGATCTTCCCAACCCAGGGATCAAATCCAGATGTCCCGAATTGCAGGCAGATTCTTTACCAACTGAGCCACAAGGGAAGCCCAAGAATCCTGGAGTGGCTATCCTATCCCTTCTCCAGTGGATCTTCCTGACCCAGGGATGGAACCGGGATCTGCTGCATTGCAAGTGGATTCTTTACCAACTGAGCTATCAGGGAAGCCCAACTGAAAAGAAGGTTAGCCAATTATGGAATTCTTTATTAGAATGCCAAATAGTGAAATTATAAGAAAGGCCACAAGCTTTTCCCCAGTGCCCTGAGGTCCTGCCACCATCTTGGAAATGGGGCAAAACTACTTGTGACCTCACATAGATCAGTGTTGATTACACAGAGGGTCTGAATCTCTTAGAGTAGTGATCCTCAAACTTCAGCGTGCTTAAGATTTACCCAGGGAGGGCTTCTCTGGTGGCTCAGTGGTAAATAATCCTGCCAGTGATGGAGACACAAGTGCAACCCTGATCCAGGAAGATCCCATGTGCCACAGAGCAACCCAGCCCCTGTGTCACAACTGTTAAGCCTGTGCTTTAGAGCCAGGGACCACAGCAAGAGAAACTACTGCAGTGAGAGGCCTGCATACCACAACTAGGGAGTAGCCCCCACTTGCCCCAAGAAATGCCTGTGCAGCGACAAAGATCCAGCACAGCTAAAAATAAGTAAATATTTTTTTTAAATAAGAGAATTACCCAGGGAACTTGTTAAATAGGCAGATTACAGAAGCTCACCCCAAGAATTCTGATTTCATGGCATTGGAAATAGACATTTTGGTAAGCACCAGCTTTCTAACTCAGATATCAAGTCACACTGTTTCTGGCACTTGAAGCTTGTTGCCTGAATGATGCAGAGGGTCACATGGACACATCCCTTTCTGGAATACTTTCAGGTATCTACGAGGATATCCCTCATCCAGAATGCCTGCATGCTTAGTCACTTCAGTCATATCTGACTCCTTGCAACCCTATGGACTGTAGTCTCCCAGACCCCTCTGTCCATTGGATTCTCCAGGCAAGAATACTGGAGTGGGTTACCATTTCTTCCTCCAGGGATCTTTCCAACCCAGGGATAGAACCTGTGTCTCTGCCCCCTGCATTGGCAGGCTGGTCCTTGACCACTAGCGCCATCTGAGAAGCCCTGCATCCAGAATACTTTGCATTAAAAAAAAAAAAAAAAAAAATAGGTATCAAGGAAATAAGTCAGAAGATAATCTCTTAATTACAAGCATATGTTAAACATATTTAGAGATTTGTTACAGGTTTTCATCGAAAAAGTCATATTTCCCGGTGCCTTTAAAAGAGGATGCTATTTTAAAAATATGATTCACACTCAGGTTTCCTGAAACCTAGCTATTATAGGAAAACTCTTATTCTTCTCTTTAGAACTCATATCATATTTAATTTTAAAAGCCAAAGAAGTCATAATTTCTCCCCTGGGAATCTATTAAAATTCTGAGATTATATGGTTTTTCTTTGATACAGATACTTTTTAATAAGAATAAAGGAGTTGTCAGAAACCTAATCAGGTGAACTTAAAATTAAAACCTTTTAGCTAGAATAGAAAGTCACCCTTGCTGCTTTTCTGTCAAGCACTTTTGTTCGAGAAGCTCCTCTCTTTTTGTAACTCCTTCCAGCAGTGACTGGGGCTGCCTTACTCAGGCTCTCGAGAATAGAATGTAACTCTTCCCATCTCCTAGACAAACCTAGACAACATATTAAAAAGCAAAGACATCACTTTGCCAACAAAGGTCTGTGTAGTCAAAGCTTTGGTTTTCCAGTAGTCATGTACCAGTGTGAGAGTTGGACCATAAAGAAAGTTGAGCATCAAAGAATTGATGCTCTCAAACTGTGGTACTTGAACTATGGAGAAGACTCTTCAGAGTCCCTTGGACAGCATGGAGATCAAACCAGTCCATCCTAAAGGAAATCAGTCCTGACTATTCTTTGGAAGGACTGATGCTGAAGCTGAAGCTCCACTACTTTGGCCACCTGATTCAGAGGGCTGACTCATTGGAAAAGACCCTGATGCTGGGAAAGATTGAGGGCAGCAGGAGAAGGGGATGACAGGGTGAGATGACTGGATGGTATCACTGACTCAATGGACATGAGTTTGAGCAAACTCCGGGAGATGGTGAAGGACAAGGGGGCCTGGTGTGCTGCAGTCAGACACGACTTAGCAACTGAGCAATAACAACAACTTCCCAGCTCCATTCAGTGAAATCACATCAGTAGCTTGAACTCAGTCCCTGGTAGGAATATTGACACCATGGAAACTGGCCAGTACTGTAAATCAGGGCTTATTTTTTCCTCATAGGATGGATTTAACAGCACAGCACTGCTCCTGGCTCTCAATCTCATCATTTCTCTCAAAGGCAATATCTTACTTCTCATAAAGAACATATAACTTCAAGTCTCTCAATCCTGAGTCTCAAATTGTTTTTCCATTTCCAATTTCTAGGTGAGGAATAGAATCATCTTTTCTACCGCTTTCTCTGGTCCAGAGCCAATGTGGGTTAAGATTCCTCGACCTGTAGGAAGCTCCCTCTTTCTTCACGAATCTTAATGACATCCTTCAGTTTGAACTTCAGGGAGGAGCCTCAGCTAGAGACAATAAGCTCCCCATCAGTTAGGCCAATGAAATGAAAGGCAGACTGGTTTCATTAGAAGGATGTTTTCCAGTTCTGCTTTGGGAATGCCTTGTTTCCATCCCAGGTATCTTCCTGCTTCTCCTTGAAACAAAATTTCAGTCCTGAACCATCTGATCCCTGCAGAGACCCCAGTGTATGACTTCATCACTGAACTGGATAGAAATAAAAGCAAAGGGAGCAAGAGACCAGCCCCTGCCAATTCACAAAGACCTTGTGAGCAAAATGGGACAAAAAGAGGTGAATTTACAGAGTTCAAGGTCGTAATCACTATTTGGTAGAAAAACTCTCCCTTTCTGTCTCTGGCACCAAACAACTCAGTTTTGTGGTTTGTTTGTTTTCACCTAAAACAGCAAGTAGGAAGTGAGTGTCCACATAAAGGAAAGAATGCATTGCACCAATAAGCTCTCTGACAGCATCACCTGTAAGCGAATCCTATGGATCTAAGCCATCTGGACTAAACTCTGGCTGCATAATGACCCCCAGCCAGATAAGTGACAGGTTCAGACAATAGTGGAGTGATGCTGATCAACTCCTTTGTCCCTTTTATTCTCCAGTTTCCTATAGAATGGGTCCAATGCCAATTAAGTCTTGAGGCTTTAGAAGTGGATAATCCAGCTGATAAAGTCTTTCCTATAAAATAGAGAGCTGGAAGGGGTCCAAACCAAACCTGTTATTTTGCAGTCTAGAGGTGTGAGATGCTTGCTCAGGGTCACACAGAGGAAGAACCAGGACTAAACTCAGATTCCCAAGGTCCAGCTCAGTGACCTTCTCAGGACCTCTTCCCTCCTTCCTTTAATAACTTGCTGGCACAAATGTTTATGCAGGTCCTGCTGTGCTAACTGGGTACACAGTGATTAATAAGCCAGACAGACCCAGTTCCTGCCCTCTGGGAGTTTGAAGTCTACTTTGGTCTGATATTTTCAAGGGTCCCCACTTTTCCCCACCCTTTCTGCCACTGAGCATTCAAGCTTGTATTGGCATTGCTTCTGCCTGCAATTCCTCACTGCTAGATTCCATAAAGTAGTTGTCAAGGAAAGTTAAGATGCAGAAGCTAAGTGATTTGCTCAAGGTCTTATGGTAACAGAACCAGGGTTACAGAAACCATCACTTCCAGGGCTGGCCAGCTGGTGGCCAATTTCAACATTCTTACCAGTCACCCTGCCCTATGCTTAATGCTGTTGATCTATAGATATGGTGGCCTTCCAAGTGTTCACACCAGGACAATTTTGAGAGTGAATGGGGCTGCCAGGATGATCGCTGTAAACCAGGGTTGTTCTAGACCAACGAGGATATGTGGTCCCTCTCCTTACAGGTAATTCCCCTGGCATAGGAGCCAACGGGAAGTACAGAGAAGAATCTGGGTGAATGGAACTTGGGTTCAGCAGGGCTTTCTTTCTGCCTGGGACCTCAGACTGTTGAAACATGTCCCTAGCAGGTCAGCCTCTTGGAGGTTATTATGATCTCAATTTGTGATCCTTTACCTTTCTAAGACACAGTAGATATGGCTGTGCCACTGAAGTAGCAGAATTCAGGGCTTTGAAGCTTGTAACCCCCGGCTCTGACTCAGCTGGGAGATTACAGTCATGCTGCAGTCAATTGCCACCGCCTTCTTCCCCCAGAGAGTGGCCCCTGTGCACCTTAACTCTGTCTACTGTCTCCAGGGCACCCCTATAGGGACTGCTCATACTGCTTAGAGTTCCAAGACTCTTTTTCTATTTCCTGAAGCATGAAAAACCTTAGAGAGGACCTTGAAGGTGAGATGAACATGTACCATAAGAACACAGAAGAAAGAGTCCTGGTCACATATTCCTAACAGGACTGTATGTTCCTAAATAACCAGTACACGGCCTGATGAGCCCACAGTTATTTATGGAGTGACTGAAACAGAATCACAAACTGAGGCTGTCTTAGAAAATCTAGAAGGTAGCCTTAGACATTGAGAGAGGTGATGGAGCAGAGTAACTGGGACCTTGAGTTACTTCTTAGGCTTATAGGCTAAGTTATAAATAGCTTTGTGACCTTGGACATGGCTTTAAAACTCAGCCTTATCACACATAAAATGAGTCAGTAGTATCCCCCTCTCACAAGGCTGTTGGGAGGACTAAATGAGAGGTGCACATAATATTATGGGAACAGCCCCTGCCTATCACAAAGTAAAAAATGTTAGTTATTTGGGGGATGGGTTTTTCTCACCCTGGATTTCCCAAGAGAGATTGTGGGTCATTTATTTTTATTAACCAAGTGACCAGAGTCACTTGATAAATTTTACACAAGAGAGGGAAATCATCTGTGTTTTCCTCAATGACTTAAAGAAGTATTTTGATTCCTTTGCAGGGATCTCGGAAGCTTCTGGAACTCATCAGATACCACATTGTCCCATTTACTCAGGTCAGTCCTCCTTTCCTGCCCTATTTTTTCCCCTGTATTCAAGATATCTGATCTTAAATTTCAGCATTTTAGTGCTAGAGAATGTGTGACAATTATTCATTATCTTAGCTCTGAGTGCATGCTTATGTGAATAATGAACCTGTCATCTAAGAATTCTTCCAAAAACCCATTGCAGCAAAACTCCCATCATTTATTTCATAAACTTTCAAATTATTTTTTCCAGTGAAGACTCTAGGTGCTGCTCTCAGTATCTCTATTGTTCTCTTGTTCTTGCAGCTGGAAGTGGCCACCCTCATTTCGACCCCTCACATCAGGAGCATGGCCAACCAGATCATAAGATTTAACACAACCAACAATGTAAGTGAAAACTCTGTCTCTGGTGTCATTGCTCACATGGGTTTTTTCCTCTGCTTACTGCTGTTCATCGGGTTATCCTACCTCAACGCTAACTCACAGACTTCAGCTCTTTGTGATGGCTCCATTCATTCATTATGGCTTTCTGCAAATATCTGCTGAGCAACTTCAAGTGTGTGAGTCTAAGCTAGAAGGACAGGCCTACATTCCAGCAAGGAAAACAACCCTTAAGCAACTAATTAGTGACCAGTTAGTTATTTAGCTACAATTATAACAGGGCTCCCATGAAGAAGTTAAGAGGGCTCTAGGCAGCAGAAGCAGCAACAGGAGTAGACAGCAGATCTGGGGCTCTAGAAGTCCTTAGTCAGGAGATGGTGCTTCAAAGGATGAGTAGGAGCGAGTTCCAGGCAGAAGGCAAAGCAGATGCAAAGGTCCTGAGGTGGGAGGGAACATGACTTACATAAGAAACTCAAAGAAGGCAGTGTTATTCAGCTAACTTCTCAGGGTTGTAATATTAGCAGAAATCTGACAGCAGAGAGATTATGTCTCCTGTTGGTTCACTATGGATGGTGATGGTGATGGTGATGCCCCCTCAACCTTTCAACAAGTTTCTGTTGGGTGCCAAGAATGTGCCAGGCATCATTCTATGCCCTAAAGTTTGGAACAAACAGATAAAAGTCTCTGGTTGCATGGAACTTTCATTCTAGTAAATAAGATGATAGAGCATAAGCAAATTAAATATATCCTGTATCAGAGTAGTAAGTGTTAAGGTAAAAAAAAAAAAAAAAAAAAACAGCAAAGCAAAGATGGGAAATAGAAAGTGGGAATGGGGCTGACATTTTAGATACAGTGTCTAAGAAATCCTCATGGAGAAGAAAATAGGTGAGCAAAGACCTGATGGAAATGGAGGAATAGGCATTGTGAGTACCTGGGGGAAGAGTATTCCAGAGAGAGGAAACAGAGAGTGCAAAAGTGTGAAGCAAGGAGCATGCCGGCCTGATCGAGGAACAGCAAGGTCCTCGGGGCCAGAACAGAGGGACAAGAGGAGGTCCTCGGAGGAGGTCCAGGCGGTAAGAGGGAGAAGGAGAGATGTGGTCAGGTCACATGTGGCCTAAAAACTCAGGGCAGGAATGAAGGCTCTTAGTTTAAAAGAGATAAAAAGCCATTAGAGGATTTTGAGCAGTGGAATGACGTGATCAGACATACATCCGGGGAGACTATTTAGGAGGGAATGTAATAACTCAGAGAAGAGGGGCAGTGACTAGCGGGGAGACAGGGAAAGGAGCAAAATAGAGGTACACATTACTGGGCAAAAGATAGGCTTAAGCATGTATTATACAACCTGGGGAGTGGAGTCATTATTTTATAATAACTGTAAGTGGAAAATAACCTTTAGAATTTGTGTCAAAGTGTTTTAGTTAAATAGAAGGAATGATGGTAACTGAGAGCAGAGTGGTAGCTGAGACCTGGTAAGGAGTGGTTGAATTCCGAAGGTGTTTTGAAGGAGACCAACAGAATTTGCTGAGGGATCCAGTGGGGGATGAGGAAAGAGGAAGCCAGAGATATTTCCTGAGCTTCTGACTGGAGCTACCAGAAGGATGGTGTTGCCATTAGTATCACCCAGCGAGATTTGGAAGGAAAGTAGAGATCAGAATTCTTTGCTCATTTGTTCATTTTCTGCTCCCTCGCCTACAACATAAGCAGGAACTTGTCTGAGTTTGTTCACTGATATCTCCTGAGACCCCAAAGTAGAGTCACTCCAGTGTATCTGAACAAATGGATCTCCATTTCACCATGGGGGTAAAACAGTTTGCCCAAGGTCTCATAGCAAATATATCACAGAACTCAAATAGTTATACCTCCTCCCCAGTCCAGCACTGGCAAGGACCGTTTCTGGAAGGACATCCTTGCTTAGAATCAGTTGAGAATTCATTCAACAGATTTGTCTTTCCCTGTCAGCCAAGCCCTTCTAACCACAAGCCTCCCCTCAGCAGAAAGTTAAGTGAAATTGAAGGCTCTTTCAGGAAGCTGCCACCATTCGGATTGGCCTGGGGGCCACCAGCGCTCCTCAGGCAGAAAGATGAAAGATGGTGTTGTTTCTCTCCAGGGACAGATTCTGGCAAATGGCGTGGCACTGGAAGAAGTGGAGGTCGCTGCCAAAAACGGCCGGATTTACACGCTGACTGGAGTCCTCATACCTCCCTCCATCATCCCAATCCTGCCCCACCGATGTGATGAAACAAAGAGGGAGATGAGACTGGTAAGGAAACTAGGGAACTCAATAAGGAGATCCTAAAGAGCCCTCACAGAGCAGACCATTCCATCCTCATGATTCTGGGGGAATTGACAGGGAGAGTCTCACATGGGAGCCTTGTTCTAAAAGCTTTTCTGTCTTCATGAAGAGGCAGGGGGACCTAAGGTCCTATTTCATTGAACACAAACCAAAATTCCTGGGGAAATTTCTACACTGACCGTTGCTACCCTGGTATATTCATTTTCTAAAGCTGCCACAAGTTACCACAAAACAAGTGACTCAAAGTAACAAAAAATGTATTCTCTCAACAGTTCTGGAAGCCCAAAGTCCAAAATCAGGGTTTCCTATTTCCATTGCAACTTTTTGGCTCAGCTGGTTTTAATTGGAACAACTAAATTTCAACAAGCTTTTGAACAACCTGGACCAGAGCCACCCCACAACAAGGCGGGGAGTCACAGCTGCCCTTGTCTTCCACAGACTTCCTTCCCTGAACTTGAAGAACAGCTGCTCAGGGTGGGAGAGCTCTAAACAAGTCTAACTGTTGACTCCTATCAAGTCTTTCCTGCAGATTGTTCAAGAGCTTAATCTCCATTTCCCCCCCAAAAAGAATCAAGATGTGGGCTTGAGCCACAACCCAAAGAATTTTAGTTAAATAAGAAGAGCTTCCCCATAGCTACCTTAGAATGAAGTCTTCTTTTACTGTTTTATCTGGATTTAAATCAAACCAATGTGCTCTGGTTTAGGGTTGTTCTGATTAGATCTATTAAAAGTAGCAGTGAATTCTCTGGAAAGTATTGAGGGCTAGTAAACAGTAGGAATAGCTAGTCCCTTCTAGAAATTTCAGTTTTCAGAACCCATAGCTGCATTTGGGCATGTATACTTAGATTTAGAGATTTAATTAATAACTCTTTATACCAGTTAGGATCCCTGCAGGATACAGAATTTATCCCAGTGGTTCAAATGAAGAGACTTTAATTAAGAATCTGTGACAGAGGGGTGGGCAGGGATGAGGAAACAAGCAAGTGATGCTGGGCCATCCAAGGAGAAGCAGAGAAAACCAATACAACAGACAATCAAAGGTGGGTAGGAGGAGGAATCACCTGCAGCCACTGGGAGCAGGGCAAAGGGAAGAAGAGGTGTCCACCAGGAGGTTGAGGGATGGCACTCGAACAGAGAGGGAGCAAGAAAGAGATAGCTTGACCCTGTCTTCCTCCTACCCACCGATATCCTGCTGGCCCCTCACCCAGACCAAATGGAAACTGGTAGGGAAGCCCAAGGTTGACCTGCTGAAGCAAAGAACCCAGTAGCGAAAGTCAGAGGGATTTGAGTGTGTAGTCAATGCTAATGCTTCATCCTTGGAACAGGTGGGCAACTGGAGTGTCCCCTGAGGGGCAGGGGCCTCCCTACATGGCTGAGGGTTGACCAGAAGCCTGAGGCCTGCAGACAGTCTGAACCTGAAAGAGGATGAGGAAGGGGCTCCTCTGAGCAGACCTAGTTACTTCTCCCAAACCTCTCTGGGGTTGACATCACTCCTTCTCTCTAGGGAGGAGGCAGTAGGGGCAGGGAGAGGGGCCAAGAGTGGGATGGTAGTGGGACCACCTTTCTAAGGGGCATAAGGAGACATAAGGGCAGATGCAGTGGCCTGCTGCTCCTTCTTATAGGGACCCCTGCACTGACCCCTGTCCTTCCTTCCAGGGCACATGTGTGAGCTGTTCCCAGGTGTACCGGAGCAAATGTCCTGCTGACTCCGAGCCCACAGTGAGTGTGACAGCTTCAGAGAAGCACACATCACCCCAGCAAACCCACGGGTGTGATTTCTCATTCTTCCCACCTTCCCTCTTAAAAGATAACCATTCCAACTAGGATTGGCTCTTAGCCTACTCTATCTGGGGGGATGGTAGAAAGATAGCTCACAGATCTGTGTTTGAGTTCTTGCTCACTTATCCAAGGTAAGTTGCTTCACATTTTCACTCTAATTTTCTTATCTGCAAGTAGTAGTAGTAATAATAATAGCAGCATCCTCAGCAGAAGCAGGATTAGCATAGATAAAAACCCAAGTGCAATGCCTGGATCAAATAGCCACTCAGTAAACATTCCCTCTCTAATCTTCCTCTTAAATAAAATCCATTGTTTGTTTAAGAGAGACAAAACTTTACCTCCACCCTCTTGGGGTCTGCAAGACCCTGGCTGGGCCTGCAAAATGGCACCCCACTCCAGTACTCTTGCCTGGAAAATCCCACGGACGGAGGAGCCTGGTAGGCTGCAGTCCATAGGTCGCTAAGAGTCAGACACAACTGAGCGGCTTCACTTTCACTTTTCACTTTCATGTATTGGAGAAGGAAATGGCAGCCCACTCCAGTGTTCTTGCCTGGAGAATCCCAGGGACGGGGAAGCCTGGTGGGCTGCCATCTATGGGGTCACACAGAGTCGGACACGACTGAAGTGACTTAGCATAGCACAAGATAAATTAACAGGAGAAAAGCACAATTTTTTTTTTACATGTACATCAGTTCAGTGACTCAGTTGTGTCCAACTCTTTGTGACCCCATGGACTGCAGCACGCTAGGCCTTCCTGTCCAACACCAACTCCTAGAGCTTGCTCAAACTCATGTCCATTGAGTCGGTGGTACCATCCAACTGTCTCATCCTCTGTCGTCCCCCTTCTCCTCCTGCCCTCAATCTTTCCCAGCATCCAGGTCTTTTCAAATGAGTCAGTTCTTCACATTGGGTGGCCAAAGTCTTGGAGTTTCAGCTTCAGCATCAGTCCTTCCAATGAATATTCCAGACTGATTTCCTTTAGGGTGGACTGGTTAGATCTCCTTGCAGTCCAAGGGACTCTAGAGTCTTCTCCAACACCACAGTTCAAAAGCATCAATTCCTTGGCACTCAGCTTTCTTTATAGTCCAACTCTCATATCCATACATGACTACTGGAAAAACCATAGCTTTGACTAAATGGTCCTTTGTTGGCAAAGTAATGTCTCTGCTTTTTAATATGCTGTCTATGTTGGTCATAAATTTTCTTCCAAGGAGCAAACATCTTTTAATACCATGGCTGCAGTCACCATCTACAGTGATTTTGGAGCCCAAAAAATAAAATTTGTCACTGTTTCCACTGTTTCCCCATCTATTTGCCATGAAGTGATAGGACCAGGTGCCATGATCTTCATTTTCTGAATGTTGAGTTTTAAGCCAACTTTTTCACTCTTCTCTTTCACTTTCATTAAGAGGCTCTTCAGTTCTTCTTCGCTTTCTGCCATAAGGGTAGTATCATCTGTTTATTTGAGGTTATGGATATTTCTCCTGGCAATCTTGATTCCAGCTTGTGCTCCATCTAGCCCAGCATTTCGCATGTACATAAGAGTTTCCATTGGAGAAGGAAATGACAACCCACTCCAGTATTCTTGCCTAGGAAATCCCATGAACAGAGTCTGAGCCTGGTGGGCTACAGTCCATGGGGCCGCAAAGAGTTGGACATAACTTAGCAACTGAGCACAGGAGCTTCCATAGGAGAATGAAGACACAGAGAAATAGTAAAACCCAAGTGTTTATAGCGTAGGTTGAGCAAAGATGGGTAACTGTGGAAAAGTAACTAAAATGTGAAATATATTTCACAATATATACCTATATCAAGCCATTATCACTATATGTCTTAAACTGGTGTACAAGTTTTTTGTATCTGCTATTTTTCAAGTGCCTTTAGCTCAAAATAATCCATATGGCACATTTGGAGGGGGCATGTTCTGCTACACTTCATTGGTGTCTGCTCTTCCCAGGCATCTTTCTGGACAGAAATAAATGAAATATCAAGGAAATGACACTAGAACCATCAAAACCTTGCCAAGCTTCATTGAATTCCATACCATGTCTACTGAGGAGTATAGAGTTGGTTAAGGAGCATAAGGGCTTACTTGGCAGCTAAATGGTAAAGAATCTGCATGCAATGCAGGAGTCTCAGGTTTGATTCCTGTCAGGAGGATCTCCTGGAGAAGGAAATGGCAACCCAGTCCAGTATTCTTGCTTGGGAAATCCCATGGATGGGGAGACTGGTGAACTACAGTCCATGGGGTCCTAAAGACACAACCTAGCAATTAACAACTACAACTACACCAGGGGGCATAATGATGAATAAGATGTTGTTTTGTTTTTGTCCTGAGAAGTTCTAATCTAAAAAGGAAAACAGACCATGGTACAATGATCCATAATTCATAGGCCAGGTAAGTACTCTACTGGTTGTAAAAGCAACAACTTTGAAGATAAAATTGATGACAGAAATTCCTGCCTCTAAGTTTGTCCTAAGAAAGACCTTCCCAACCAGAGAGAGAGTTCATCCCATACTAGAATAGATGGCTAAAGAGAGTGATGAGTTTACACAATCCTATTGTGGAGCACTTCATAAAGAAAAACACACACACACACTAAAATAGGCATAAGTGTTCAGATATTTGCTCAGTGAAGCCGGCGCCCCTGAGTCCTGCAGGATGCTGTCAACCAGTGGTTGTGGAGAGGGAGGGGGAAAGAGGAAACTGTGGTGACTGGCATCCCAGTGATTGCTGTGTGCCAGACACTATTCTAAATGCTCTGTGCAGCAAGCCTGCAAGAGAGGCACATTATCATACCGGTGTATAAGCTGAGAACTAAGGCAAGGAGACATAACAGCCCTAGCACAAGGTCACACAGCTGGGAGGCACAGACCATGAACCTACATTGCCTTCGCCCAAGGAAAGAGAAGCAAGAGAGGAAAGGAAGAAATGAGATGCATGGGTCAGAGCCCAGAGAGCCCCAAACTGCCCCTCCCAGGCTCCTGTGGTCTGTATTTGGCTAAGTATCCTGATAGCCAAAGAGAGAGTTGAGTACTTCTTCCTCAATGACCTCAGAATTCTTCCAGACATATAAGATTTTAGGATTTTACTGAATGTGGAAGTTTTTATTGCTCTCTTCTTGTGTAAGAGCCTAAGATGAGGAGTACCTCGATACTAGCTTTTATCTAACAAAATTTGAGCCACGGATTAAATGCTCAGGATGAAAGTTGAGATCAGCACTTTTGTCCCATTTCACAGATTAGGCAGCTTGAGGCCCAGGAGACAGTATGACTTGCCTCTGAGATCCTAAAGTTAGTAGGTGGTAAACCCATTCTCTTGACTTACCACTTACCAGCAGTGCTCCCTAGAAAGAAGATTTAACCAGTCCAGGCCTCAGTTGCCTCATCTATTAAAAAAAAGGAATGAGAAATAGCCACACAGAGTTAAATAATGATGATCTCCTATGGGCAGTGTGTCTGGCCCTATGCTATGCTATACGCTAAGTCGCTTCAGTCGTGTCCGACTCTGTGCGACCACATAGATGGCAGCTCACCTGGCTCCGCTGTCCCTGGAATTCTCCAGGCAAGAATATTGGAGTGGGTTGCCATTTCCTTCTCCAATGCATCAAAGAGAAAAGTGAAAGTGAAGTCGCCCAGTCGTGTCCGACTCTTAGCAACCCCATGGACTGGAGCCTACCAGGCTCCTCCGTCCATGGGATTTTCCAGGCAAAAGTACTGGAGTGGGGTGCCATTGTCTGGCCCTAGGAGGTTCTCAATAAATGGTAGTTCTCAATCATTCTGAGTGGGTATCAGAGGTTAGAGAATGGTAGGAAATCTGCCCCTATAATCCCACAGACTGCACTGTTTTGTTTGGTAGATCTTTGTACAAACTAGGATGGAAATCTCTAATAGCTCCAGAATTTCTGAATAGGAGGTTTTGTGTGTGCACGCTAAGCTGCTTCAATCATGTCTGACTCTTCACAACCCTGTGGACAGTAGCCCTCCAGGCTCCTTTGTCCAGGAGGAGGTTAGAGATAGTTATTAATTGGAAGGAAGGCTAAACCACACCCACAATGCACAGGAACATGTTCCCAGATCAATCAGCAATGTCTGCCAGGACACAAGAGCGGACGAAAGGTACCTATGCCCCAGGTCATCATGCAAACCCTGGGCTGTATTCTCCCAACAAGAAAACAGAGGCTTAAACAGGTGACTGAGTTCTGCCTGGACCCATGTGAGCTGTGTACTTTAGTGCTCTATCCTGGCATTGATGGTAAACTGGAGGAAATATATCATCTAGTGTATACAGAAGCCAAGTGATGCCCAGATGACCTCAAAATGCAGACTGCAGTGCTTTTTCTTCTTGACTTTCTTCCAGACACTCTTTGTTCACAAGTGTATCTACACTGGCCGAATCAGGAGCCCGAAGAATGGATGTACCAGATACTGTAATGCCACCGTGAAGGTGAGGCATGTGTTTGTGGCTGAGGACCTCATCCAGGCCACCAAGGCCCACACAGAAGCCAGCAGGCTGGGCAGTTCTTAGGCCCCACGGTCTGTAAATCAGAGGTTGCCAGTGGGAGCTTGACCACGTTTTCCTGCAAAGGAAGCTTTGAGCAGAGTCTCCGTGTGGTGGCTGAGTTATCTCTTCCCTGCATCTTTGCATCCATCCCATGGTTCCTATGGCTCTTAATACAGAGCGCACACCCCTGACACTCCTCTACCTGGCACACACTCAGCAGTGCCCCTGGCGTGGCTTTCACCTCATTCCCACCTCAGCATGTGTGCCTTTGTTATTTCCTCCCTCAGAATGCTTTTCTAGGTTTTCTCGGGGCTGACTCATCTCTCAAGTCTCCATTCCGCCATCACTTCCTCCGTCACTGCCCAATCCACAGTGGCCCCCCAGTGTCCCCACACCTCTGTCCTCAGCCACCACTTGATAACAGCACTTCATTTTCCCAGCACATACCACTCTCTCAAATCTTCTTTTTTTTTTAATTTATTATTTGTGTCTTCCCTGACTAGCTGGAACACAGGCTCCATGAGCACAAGCCTGTGTCTCTCTTGCTCGTACAGTGCCAGAGCCGGGCAGGCAGCCAGGGGCAGCCCTCAGGAGGTTCACAGTGAACTGATGGCTGAGCACAAGCCACGCTGTCATCCACCCAAGAAAAAGCATTCTCCTGGGGGAGGGGAGGAGGCCGATACTGTTTGTGATTGTAATCGAAATGAAAATGAATAAAATGAATTTCCTTTGAGGAACTGGCACTCTGCTTGGGATTCCAAAAGGCAATATGCATTTTGTTTTTCAGATTCCAAAATGCTGCAAAGGCTTCTACGGGCCAGACTGCAACCAGTGCCCAGGAGGCTTCTCAAATCCATGCTCCGGGAATGGGCAGGTGATGAGGGCTGAGGCTTACTTTTTCACAAAGGCTGAGGTTGACCTGTGTTGTTGTTCAGTTGTTCACTGGACTCTTTTCAGTGCCATGGACTGAAGCATGCCAGGCTTCCTTGTCCTTCACTATCTCCCAGAGTTTCCTCAAACTCATGTCCATTGAGCCTGTGATGCCATCCAACCATCTCATCCTCTGTCATCCCCTTCTGCTCCTGCCCACAATCTTCCCCAGCATTCGAGTCTTTTCTAGTAAGTCAGCTCTTTGCATCAGGGGGCCAAAGTATTGGAGCTTCAGCTTCACTATCAATCCTTCCAGTGAATATTCAGGATTGATTTCCTTTAGGATTAACGGATTTCACCTCCTTGCAGTCCAAGGGACTCTCAAGAGTCTTCTCCAAAACCACAGTCCAAAAACATCAATTCTTTGGCACTCAGCTTTCTTTATGGTCCAACTCTCACATCCATACATGACTACTGGAAACATCATAGATTTGACTAGACAGACCTTTGCCGGCAAAGTAATGTTTCTGACCTGTGTTAAGTCAAAAAAAAAGAATTCTTAAAACCATTAAACCAAGAAATGATTCAATGCCAGTCACAGTTCCCAGGGAACAAAAGAAACAGATCAGTTGCTAAAAGAACAGAAGATGTCTGCAGGAGAAGGAATCTTTCCTGGGGGAGTGGCAGGAGGCAGGGTGTCCGGCAAGGTCCCTTCTGGCCTGCTTTCCTACTGCTGAGGGCATGACCTTGAACAACTCAGCAAGGCTTTCTGGACCCCACTTTCCTCCTGTAGGAGATAGCATTATTGGCCTGTATTGATGTTCCAAAATTTTTTAGGATCAAAATTTTGTTATTCTTTAAGAAAAAAAGAAAAGCTGCTCAGTGAATGCTTTTTTAGCCCATCTACAAAACCTGGCTTAATGAAGTGTAAGAGCCAAAACTTGACTCATCTAGCGTGGAGGCCAGGGCTGAACAAACAAAGGTAAAAGTGTCTGTGGTTCGTTTGGGGAAATCATGGATCTGCACATATAAGAAATCCATGTCAAAAATATGCCTCTTTCAAGGGGAAGGAAAAACTGCCTGACCACCAAGGGGGACAGCACACAGGCGAGGGTAATAGGGCAAAGCTGCTGCGAATTAACCTCTGTAGCTGGGAGATCTGTTTGGGGCCACAAGCCCTATTGTGATGCATGTCAATCAATACAAATTTAACCTTGAAATTGCTGGAGAGCTAGGGGGCAAAATGCGCACACTGAAGGGACAGACACTGCCATTTGGAGTCACATAGCTGAGCACGTGAGAATCTGTAGAGAAAGGCCGGCCTTCATTCTGAAGGTTGGAAGTTTATCAGTCCGACCCTGAAGCATTGTGTAGAGGTTCCAGTTGTGACTGGCCCCCTCAAATGACTTCCTGTAAAGTTCTGAATCCTGGCTCGGGATTCCTATATGTCACTGTCTTAGCTTTGTACCCAATACCCACAGCTCCACTTTCCACAAGGGTTCCCAGAGAGTCATTTCAAGCAGAACTGAATCTGAGTCAAAGAAGCAGGTCAGGAAACAAAAGCATCTGGGACTCCTGGCCAGGGGTAGGGGGTGGGAGGTGTGTTGTCCTGACGGCCAGGGACCCTGTCTTTGTTCCCAGTGCGCCGACGGCCTTGATGGCAACGGGACGTGTGTTTGCCAGGATGGCTTCCGAGGCTCCCGGTGCCAGTTCTGTTCAGACCCCAGTAAATACGGACCTCGGTGTGACAAAAGTAAGTGTCGTTTCCAGAGCTGCCTTTCGCTCCTTAGCCAGGGTCCCCACGGCTCTGCGGTGCAATCCTGGTGTTGGGTGCCCCTTGGCTTGGTGGGTGCCCCTATCACAGGGCATTTCTTAAGCCCTTGGGTCCCAAATGCTAGCATGTGCCAGGTTGCTGAGCCCCCTCACAGAGCTCTGAGATAGAAGGCCTGAGTGGTACCCTGGGGATTTGCATCTCTTGACAAGTGCCCTGGGATGTCAGCACCACTGACCCAAGACCACCTTTAAAAACCAGTCATGCAGGGTTTCCCCATGTACCTGAACTGATCACGGACTTCTTAGCAGCACACAGCCTCCCCACCTTTCAAGCAGTCGTCTTCCGTCAGCTCCTCCCTTTGCTAAATGTGTGGCCTTGGGTTAGTTAGGCCTCCGTTTCCTCATCTATAAAATGAGAGTCATATTGGTAACTACCTCATAAGGCTAGTACAAGTTATAAATGGAAAACACTTGCCCGAGAACAATGCCTGACACCTAGTATGCACTACCAATATTCTTATCTATTATTGTTATTCTTATCTATTATTGTTATTCTTATCTATTATTGTTGGCACTGTTGCCGTTATGCTAAGTTCTGTGACATAAATGTCAGGAAACTCATAGAACATGTAGAAAGTTCCACAACACTAGGTATTGAAAAATATACAGATATATAATCTTAGAAAATGCATTGTTCTTAAAAATAACACAATGTGAATATATAAGTATATAAAGAAAATATACATTTCAGTGTATCTAAGCTAAGATTAGAACTCACTGGGGAGAAAAAATGGCTTCCTTGGTGGCTCAGTCAGTAAAGAATCTGCCAGCAATGCAGGAGACCTGGGTTCGATCCCTGAGTCAGGAAGATCCCCTGGAGAAGGAAATGGCAACCCACTCCAGTAACCTTGCCTGGAAAATCCCATGAACAGAGAAGCAGGCTATAGTCCATGGGTTCAGAGGAGTCGGACACAACTCAGTGACTAAACCACCACTACCAAGCTGAGATCAGAACTTGATGGGAAAAAAAATGAATAGATCAGAGCTTGCTGTGGAGTCAGCCCAACATGAAGTTAAAGCTCCATTCCGGAACTCACTGGCTCTGTGACCTTAAAGGGAACTCCCTGGTAGTCCAGCGCTTAGGACTCCATGCTTTCACTGCTGAGGGCATAGGTTCTATCCCTGGTCAGAGAATTAAGTTCCCACCAGCCATGTGGCACAGTTTAAAAAAAAAAAAAAAAAAAAAAAAACAGACCTTAGAAAAAATCTCTCACTGAAGCTCAGTTTGCCCATTTATAAAATGAAGACAATACTGTACCCACTTCCTAGGTGGCTGATTAAATTGGATCATAATTGAGGACTTTAGCCCAGAGCATGTACCTAGCAAGTAATCAGTAAATGAAGCCATTCTTACTACTAACACTGCTAACTCCACTCATATGTTACCAAATACAACCCCTCTCCTCTCTTACCGTATCTGATTTTCATAGCTACCTCTCAAGAGGGATGGGACACCAGAGCCCAGCAGAGTCAGGGCTGCTGATCCTAGTCCAATGCTCTTTTTGCCAAATAAGGTTTCTGAGGGGAAAGAAAATAGGAGCTTATTCCAAAACCTGTTGATAGAGGCATTTTTATGAGGCTAGCAGGCAATGGCACCCCACTCCAGTACTCTTGCCTGGAAAATCCCATGGACGGAGGAGCCTGGTGGGCTGCAGTCCATGGGGTGGCTGGGGGTCAGACAGGACTGACTTCACTTTCACTTTTCACTTTCATGCATTGGAGAAGGAAATGGCAACCCACTCCAGTGTTCTTGCCTGGAGAATCCCAGGGACAGGGAGCCTGGTGGGCTGCCACCTATGGGGTCGCACAGAATCGAACATGACTGAAGTGACTTAGCAACAGCAGGCAGTGCTAAGGCTGGGAAAGGACTGGTAGGCTTCCTGCTCCAAAGCCTCTTTCTAGGTTTGTGACTGCCCACCATCTCACACTAGGGAGCTTCCTCTTCTTTCTGGGGTTTTGTTCCTTTAGAAGTAAGCCCTGACTTTCATAAAAGTTTATGGAAAGTCTTTTTTGTTTTAAATCTCTTCCAGCCCCCACTCACTATGTTTCTTTTTCCTGGATTCTGGCTCCAAGCCCCCATACTAATTCCTTTCCCTGCAGTCCCTTCTGGGGCAAAACAACAGATTCCTTTATTTCTGATCATATTCAAACCCCCAAATCCTTTCCACCTGCCTTTGAGAATCTCTAGAGTGTGAGCCTGACTCTGATAATTGCTGCTTTTGCAGCAATTTTTAAATATTTGTGATCAAAAGCAAAGTTAGCAGCTAAATTTTAAGATGATAACAAGCAGGTGGAAATGCCAGTCGATTTACTGATCTACTGTTAGTGACTCATGGTCACTAACTGAAATGGAATTTGAAGGTCCGAGTTCAAGTCCCTGTATGGGAACTTACCAGCAAGTTAGGCAAATTAGACAATCACCTCTCTGGGCTCAGTTTCCTCATCTTGAACATGGAAATGGTAAAAGTACCTACCTCTTAAAGCTGGTGACTATGAATGAGGGTGGTTTGGTTGCTAAGTCATGTCTTTGTGACCTCATGAACTGTAGCCCACCAGGCTTCTCTGTCCATAGGATTTCCCAAGCAAGAATACTGGAGTAGGTTGCCATTTCCTTCTCCAGGAGATCTTCCTGACCCAGGGATCAAACCCAGGTCTCCTGCATTGCAGGCAGATTCTTTACTGTCTGAGCCACCAGGGAAACACCGTAATTGAGAGGATACAGGCTAAAGGCTGGCCCAATGCCTAGAACAAGGTCAGTGTGCAAATACTGGCCATGAGCGAGCACTGGTCTGCTATGATAGAGAGTGAAGAACAAATATATAAGCCGCACATCAGGCTGTGCTGGCAGGAGAAATCACTTCTATTTATTCCAGAACATCTTCAGGAGAAGGCAGAAAATGTCAGACTAAACTCTCCAACAGGAAATCGGTGAAAATTGAGCTCCTTGGCCTCTTTCATTCATCACAACCCGCCCTCCCACTGCACCGCACACACAGACATACACAGCAGTACAGAGGTGGAGC
Organism: Tragelaphus eurycerus; assembly: GCA_935064755.1. Classification (NCBI taxonomy): domain Eukaryota; kingdom Metazoa; phylum Chordata; class Mammalia; order Artiodactyla; family Bovidae; genus Tragelaphus; species Tragelaphus eurycerus. The sequence goes on along the minus strand of CAKXYN010000072.1, from coordinate 9,864,881 downwards.
TCTTCTCTCTGAAAGCTGTCCTGGCACAGGGACAGAGATGCTCCCAGAGTCTTCCCAGGCTCAGCCACCAGGTCTGTCCTGACCCGAGTGAGGAGACGGGGGTTGAAGATGGGGGACTTCCTCTGTGGCCCACATGCCCACTGCTAAGCTTGTCCCTAAGCCCTGAGCGGCCCTTTTCCTTCTCCCTCAGCATGTCCGTGCGTTTTGGGAACGTGTGATAACAGGATTGACGGCGACGGTGCCTGCCTTCCTGGGAGCTGCAGGAACGGCTCTGCGGGGAGATTCTGCCACAAGCAGACCTCAGTCTGTGGGCCCTACGTGCAGTTCTGTCACATCCATGCCACCTGTGAATACAGTGATGGGACGGCAAGGTAGGCACAGGGCAGGCGTGCCACCCTGTTACCTGCAGACAGACCCAACCCCTATCTAACCTCTTCGTAAACCAAGGCCTATTCTCTCCAGCTGCCAGCACGGCTTTAGTAGAGAAAAGCTCAGACTGAGCTGGGTTCAAATTGTAGCACTTCCTACTTTTGAAACTCAAGCAGCTGTGTGACCTTGGACAGTTACTTAACTTCTCTGAGCCTCACTTTCCTCATCAGTACAATAAGGGTGATGTTGCATACCTGGCAGGGCAGTTGTGGAGGTTAGAACAACTGAATGCCGAAGCACCCAGCACCAGGGCTAGTACATCATAGGTCTTCAGTCATGGAAACTGCAATAATTACCATCACTCAAGTGAAAGAAATGAAGATTTACCCACCAACTTTCCAACCCTTTAAAATCTCTTTTTCTTCCTAAGATCATTAATAACAACTCCCATATTAAAGACATCTTACAGGAAAACTGGGTCTTTGGATCACCAGTTGATGTCTTAATGTTGTCCAAGATATACAACGGGCTGGGGGAAGGAAAGTCAGAGAAAATTTTCCTCTCTGGGAATATATGGTTCAAAAGTAGCACCTACACAAAAAATGTCCTGGAAAATGCAGACCTGAGGAATTCTTGGCCTTATTTTTGCAGCACTTTTCTTAATTTGGGCTTCCCTTGTGGCTCAGCTGATAAAGAATCTGCCTGCAGTGCAGTAGACCTGGGTTCAGTCCCTGGGATGGGAAGATCCCCTGGAGAAGGAAAAGGCTACCCACTCCAGTATTCTGGCCTAGAGAATTCCATGGACTATATAATCCATGGGGTCACAGAATCAAACACTGAGCAACTTTCACTTTTCTTAATTTGGAGTTACCTAGTTAAGTGCATCCATCCCTGTTTATGGCCAACCTCCCCCACCAGTCTGCAGGAGGCATAGGGGAGAGACTGGCTTTGCTCTTCCATGGTGGTTCAATAGAAATGCATCTTCCTAAGGGGTTATATGGACTTCCCTGTGGCTCAGACAGTAAAGGATCTGCCTGCAATTCGGGAGACCTGGGTTCAATCTCTGGTTGGAAAGATCCCCTGGAGAAGAGAATGGCCACCCACTCCAGTATTCTTGCCTGGAGAATCCCATGGACAAAGGAGCCTGGCAGGCTACAGTCCATAGGGTCGCCAAGAGTCAGACACTATGGAGCAACTAACATTTTCACATTCACACATAGCTTTATAAAGAAGATGTTAAACCCGTTTTCCAGATAAGGAAACAGGCTCCCAAGGATTAAGGGACTCACCCAGGGTCCCACTACCGCTGAAAGGTGGGGCCTGGATTCCCAGCCAGGTGTGTCTGACTACAGAGCCAGGAGCGGCCATGACCACTTTGCCATTTGCTCCCCTCATAAGGGCAAAGCACCAGGGCGCTGAGCCATGAACCCACCCACCTCTAGCTAGCTGGTCTTTGGGGGAGTGGGGTGGGGATAGTTGCTACTTACATTTCTGGGGCTGACTGTGTGCTCACTCTTCTTTGCAGCTGTGTTTGCAAACCAGGATATGAAGGAGATGGAAGCTCCTGTGTGGAGATGGACCCTTGTTCAGGACCAACCCCGGGGGCTGCAGCCGCTATGTGAGTGTTGCTCCTTATCTCCAGGCTGCTGGGTATTTTAGGAAATCCTGAAGGAAGGCCTTCCAAAGGCAGTGCTGAATAACTTCATGGCATGAGGCATATTTGCTTGAACTCTGCATTTTAAAGATGGTGCCAGGTGCTTTCTGTGACCCTCCACTTATGAAATCCACATGTGCTGGGGGTCCAGGACTCTTGGGCTCCTGAAAATACAAACAGAATCAGATAGTCTAGATCATTAGTCATAAACTTGTGACTCAGATGTTACAACTTACAAGTGACTTTCATGTAATGTGATCTCATTTGCTTCTCTCACCAACCCAATGAAACAGATGTTGTTTATTCCCATTTTACTGATCAGAAAACTGACGCTCAGGGACATTAAGTGACTTGCCTTGAGATCTGTTAGTGTCAGGGGTGTACCCCAAACTGACCATCGCTTTCATTAATAACTTCGGAATATCACCACCACCACCTAGCCAAGGTCACCTTCATTCCTTACCTACAGTTTAATAACTGCTGTTCCTGCTGCTTCTCTATAGCCACAGCCAGAGTGGGTCAGATCCTGTTTCCCCTACATGCTGAAACCGCTTCGGGAACTTCCCCTGGCTCTGATGGTGAAATCAGATGCAAGTGCCTTGCCCTACTCTCCAGACTGCCTTTGGACAAGCCCCACCCACCCAGCCTCTTCTGCACAGCTCTCCTGGCACTTCTCACTCTGTCCTTCAGCCTCCTGGGGTGGTCATCCTGAAACGCCTGGAACTCGTACAGATAGGAGCTTGGGTTAAAACATCCTATACCTGGGTTTATGCCTCTTTATGGCTGTGTGACCTTGGGCAAGTCACTTAGCTCCTCTGAGCCTCAGTTCCCTTATCTGTAAATAGAGATAATCACAATACCTTTCTCAAGATGAAGGCTTACACCTGCAAAACATTCAGAACCGTCCCTGACTCAATAAATGGCAGTGATGTTAGCAACGCTGGCCATTAGCTGGCCAACAACAAGCCAATTTGTTCTTTAAATCATCTTAGCTTTTCCATCAATCTCAATGCAAGTGTGTATTTTAATCATTTCCTTTGTACTCCATGCAAATATATACATCTTCAGGGGACCTCTGGAAATCCTTCTTTTGCACTTAATGATCATGTGGCTGGCCTGGGGTTTCAGAGGCTTTGTTGCTGCTTTTCCTCTTGTAGGCAGACTGCATCAGAACTGGCAGGGGGACCCACACCTGCGTATGCCGTGAGGGATGGACCGGGGATGGAAGAGATTGCTCAGAGATCAACCCTTGCTTGCTGCCCAGTGCTGGCGGCTGCCACCACAATGCGACCTGCTTGTATGTAGGCCCCGGGCAGGTAGGCATGATGAGGTGGAGGGCAAAGCGGAAACACGATTCCTGCAGTGGATTTTCTTTTTTTCTCTAAACACAGAAGTACTCTGGCTAGAACTTACTGTAGCTCTTTAATCATTTGTAACAGTGGGAAGGAGTTAATTGTCACAACAAACCTATGACTACGTAGTATATTTTCTTTTACCTTTTGATCCCATTCACAAGACTCTTGAGAGTCCCTTGGACTGCAAGTAGATCCAACCAGTCCATTCTGAAGGAGATCAGCCCTGGGTGTTCTTTGGAAGGAATGATGCTAAAGCTGAAACTCAAGTACTTTGGCCACCTCATGTGAAGAGTTGACTCATTGGAAAAGTCTCTGATGCTGGGAGGGATTGGGGGCAGGAGGAGAAGGGGACGACAGAGGATGAGATGTCTGGAAGGCATCACTGACTCGATGGACGTGAGTCTGAGTGAACTCCGGGAGTTGGTGTTGGGCAGGGAGGCCTGGTGTGCTGCAATTCATGGGGTCACAAAGAGTCAGACATGACTTACCTGATCTGACCCACACCCCACCTCTGGCAGCCACCAATCTGTTCTCCATATCTATGAGCTTGGTTTCGTTTGTTTTTTTAGATTCCACATATACATGAGATCATGTGTTGTTTGTCTTTTTCTCACCTGTTTCACTTAGCATAGTGTCCTCAAGGTCCATCCATGATGTTACAAATGGCAAGATTTCACTCTTTATTTGCTCGAATAGTATTCTAATGTATACATACACCACATATTCTTTGTCCATTCATCTGTTGATGGTCAGTTTGGTTGCTTCTGTGTCTTGGCTATTGTAAATAAAGCTGCAATGAGGGTGCATATATCCTATCAAGTTAGTGTTTTAATATTTTTCAGATAAATGTCCAGAAGTGGAATTGCTGGAACATATGGCAGTTCTGTTTTTAACTTTTTTGAGGAAACTCCATACTATTTTCCACAGTGACTGCACCAATTTGCATTCATACCAGTAGTGCACAAGGATTCCTTTTCTTCACATCCTCGCCAACACATTATTGTCTTTTTGATGATAGCCTTTCTTACAGATATGAGATGAGATACCTCATTGTGGTTTTGATTTGCATTTCTCTGATTATCAGTGATGTCGAGCATGTTTTCATGTACTTATTGGCTATCTATATCTCATCTTTGGCAAAATGTCTGTTCAGATCATTTACCCACTTTTTTAAATTGGGTTGGTTTTTTGTTTTTTTTTTTTTTTTTGCTGTTGAGTTATATGAGTTCTTCATATATTTTAGATTCTAACCCCTTAACAGATTATGATTTGTAACTATTTTCTCCCATTCCATAAGTTTCCTTTTCATTTTATTGTTGCTTCCCTTTGCTATACAGAAGCTTTTTCATTTGATATAATCCCACTTGCTTTTTTTTTGCTTTTGCTGCCATACAGGTACTATTACATAAAAAAGGAGATTGAGGCATGGAGAAGTTACATACTTTGTTCAAAACCAAATTGTGATGTGGAATTCACACCCAGACAGTCTGACTCTGGAACTTCCCTCTTGGTCTTCCCTTGATCTCACTCTATATTTCACTATAACACTCTACAGTTTGTTGATCACGTTCACTTAACCTCATTTAAGGGACACTGAGGCAGAACGAGCTACTTCTTAGGAATTAATTTCACTCCAAGTGAGGTGATGACAGTTGTATCATGATTGTAGCCATGAAGAAGTCCTAATCATGAAGAACTCACTGCATTCTTATCTCTTGCCAAGCATTTGGCCAAGAATTCCATTCGTTTTGGACTCACCAGAGTTGCCACATTGCATTTGAGGAAGAAAAACAATTGCTTGCTCTCAGTATTAGTTTGCTAAGACTGCTGTCACAAAATATCACTAACTGGACGTCACAGAGCAACAGCATTGTATTGTCTCACTGTATGGGAGGCTCGAGGTCCAGGATCATGGTGTCAGCAGGTTTGGTTCCCTTTAAGGGCCGTGATGATGAATCTGTTCCATGCCTCTTGGCGTTCCTCGGCTTACACATGCGTCACCCTGATCTCTGCCTTCATGTTCCCATGACCTTCTACCTCTGTGCCTGCCTATGTACAAATCTCCCCTTTCTGTAATGACAACAATCATGCTGGATTAGGGACCCACCTTACTCCAGTGTGACCTCATCTTAACTAATTCATATTAACAATCGTTTTTCCAATAAGGTTACATTCTGAGTTGCTGGGAGTCAGAAGAACTTCTACATAACAGTGAGGAGGGCTGGGAAGGGACACAATTCAACCTGTAACAGTATCTGTTCCCTTCTGCCCTGTCATCCTTTCTACAAACAAATATGAAAAACTTCTAATGGGGATGATGGAGAAAGAGAAAGGACTTTTTATGGTGTTACATAAGAAGTAAAATAGGCCGTATCTAGGATTGCCCTCAGTAATATTACTAGTTGCCTTGAAATCTTGTAGATATTCCAAATAGGCAAAAGTCCTAATCACCATGAATGTTTATTTTAAAAGACAGACCATGTTGGGGTCAATATATTAGTCTTGGGGGTGCAGGAAGGTGCTACCCCAAGAAGATTAAACACTCTTATTGATAAGGTCTTGCCCTAACTTGTAAAGTTGTCTAGATGAGCATATATTTACATATATAAATGAGCATACATTTACATATAAGATACCCAATTTACCTTATAAAGCATACACAGCAAATAATACTTAAACCCTTAAATATGAAAATTCATAAATAGAGGTTCTGTTCACTTCTTCCTACAACTTAGTGGGTTGTCTTGTATCACCCCTGAATGTAACCACTCTCTAGACCAGTCCCTCAGTAAACCTCCTCCAATCAAAAGCTCCTGCTTTCCCACCTCTGTCCTTTTTTCTCTAACATGTGACCTCAGTTTGCATGGACTCCACACTCCTCCCACCCTCTCTTAAGGTCCATCCACACCACACTTCCCAGAAGAATCTTCCCAGCTCATCCCCCTTCCTCTGAATAGCTGTGGTCTTCATCACAGAAGCATCTCATGTGCCACTTCATCCATAAAACTTACAGCATCTCTTGTTTTCCAGTGTTTGTTAAAGATCAGATTCTTCTTACTTACTTGGTATGCTTTGTCCTCCTCTCTTCAGTGAAAGCAGCTTCAAGGTTCATTGCTGGTTCCATAACGGTCACTCAGTACCTCTGTTTGTTGAAATGATTACTTCTTTTTAAGTTAAGTTTTTTAACTTCAAAATAATGTTGGAAGACATTTGGGAAAATAAAAGTGAAGAGAAAAATTAACACCATTCACAGTGTACCCGCAGTCACCATTTGTGTGCTGATGTATTTTTTCCTTCTGGTCTTTTTTTTTTTTTTTAATTTTTTTAATTTTATTTTTTTTTTATTTTGCTTAACTTTACAATATTGTATTGCTTTTACCATACATTGAGATGGATCCGCCACCAGTATACACATGCTCCCCATCCTGAACCCTCCTCCCTCCCCCCTCCCCATACCATCCCTCTGGATCGTCCCAGTGCACCAGCCCCAGGCATGTGTTATCGGGCATCGTACCTGGACTGGCGACTCGTTTCAGATATGATATTATACATATTTCAGTGCTATTCCCCCAAATCATCCCGCCCTCTCCCGGTCCCAGAGTCCAAAAGTCTGTTCTATACATCAGTGTTTCTTTTGCTGTCTCATAAACAGGGTTATTTTTACCATCTTTCTAAATTCCATATATATGCATTAGTATACTATATTTGTGTTTATCTTTCTGGCTTACTTCACTCTGTATAATAGGCTCCAGTTCCATCCACTTCCTTAGAACTGATTCAAATGTATTCTTTTTAATGGCTGAGTAATACTCCATTGTGTATATGTATCACAGCTTTCTTATCCATTCATTCTGGTCTTTTTAATGAAGAGGTTTTTATTTTCCCCTCCATTGTTGCAATCCATTACATTTTTGTTTGGTTCCTGTTCTGTATTAGCACAGACATTTCCCCATTTTGTCATACACCCCATCACTGTCATATTTAATAACTGCATGATCGGGGCCGCTGCTTCCTTGTAGTTTGCATGCTACACAAAGTATCCAGCCTATGGGGCAAGCCGGGGCTGAAACCCAGCCTGCACCCTGCTCACCAAGGTGTGGACCCTAGTGTGGACCCAAACCTTCCCAGAAGAAGGGGGACATTTTTTTTTACATGGTGAAACAGTCTACCTGCTGAGTCACTTGCCATGTGTTGTTCATGTAGAGATGGTACCTTCCTTACTCAGATCTGCCTGCTCAGAGGGGATGACTGTTCAAAATTACACAATGTGCCTTATAGGCTAGCAGTGGCCTTGTGCATGGATTTCCACCAAATGGATGCCTCATAACTTACTTTATCTTTCCCTCTTAGGTGAAGGGGCCATTTTTTTCAGTGGAATGTTCTTTAGGGTCTCTCTGAGACAAATCTCCATATGGTCCCTCTAGGGTAAGGAATTCAAAAAGGAAGTAACAACCAGCAAGAACCTACTGTCTAGCACAGGGAGCACTCTGTGGCAGCCTGGATGGGAAGGGGGTTGGGGGAGAATGGGTACATTTGTCCCTGTGGCTGAGTCCCTTTGTCGTCCGCCTGAAACTATCACATTGTTAATCAGCTCTACTCAATATGAAATTAAAAGTTTTAAAACTTATCAAAGGTCTTGTAAAAAGGAAAGTAACAAGGAGCTTTAGACTGGGAAATGTAACATAGAATGCAGAGACCAATAGCTCTGGAGTCAGAAGTGTAACAAAGGCATTACTGGTGTTCTCTAAAAGGGCCAAACAGCTATGGTTTCCATAGTTCATTCCTTGGTGCTGTGAGAGGGCAAGGTATGAATGTCTGTTGTTTTCAATAATCTCTTTTACTTTGCTCTTGGAATTACAGAATGTGTGTGAGTGCAAGAAAGAATTTCGAGGCAATGGGATTGACTGTGAACGAATAACATCATGCTTAGAACAAACTGAGAAATGTCATCCACTGGTGAGTTACTTGATTTTTCTCATTAGTACTTTAAAACAATTACTTGAGAAAGAAAGAAGTTTGGGTTATTTTTTACCAGGCCCAGTAATGAACAAAATCTCTCTTATTCCCAAAGGGAGTCCCTAAGCAGAATATGTGTAATTATTGCAAATTTCTCTCCATTCCAAAGCATGGAAGAATCAACACACAATTGTCAGAAAAGATTCCCAGCTAAATCTGAATTTCAAATAAGTGACAATCCTTCAGGACAAGCATGACCCAAATACATAGGATAGATCTAAACAAAAAATTACTCATGACTTATCTAAAATTCATTCTTGGTATTTTTATTTGCTAAATCTGGCTATTCTAAATCAACAGAATAGTTGAAAGGGTAACTAGATTCCCATTTTGAATGTCATAACAGAGTTTAACCCAAATTACTGGTGAAAATGCCCATTCAAGGGTAGGTTGGGCCTTGTGTCTAAATTAGGGAAAAGCAGGCACAGATGTTAGAGTTGGTCATGGTCATGTTTTTAAGAGAACATCACTAAGCACCCAGCATCAGAACCGATGAAAACCCTTAATCACAATGCTTTCAGTTGCAAATAACAGAATCCATAAAAATCAACTTAAGCAAAAAGGAATTTGTTGGACACATGCCACCAGGGTAGCTCCATAGGCAGGAATTACAAAACTTCCCAAGGGCTTAGAATCAGGATCAAGGCAGCTTTTTCCATCAATCCTCTGAGACCACACAATTTCTCATTTTGCTATTCTCTGTGCTTTTACTTTCTCTGTGTCTGTCTCTGTCTCATTCTCTCAAATTTAAGTGCAGTTTTTGCATCTTGGAATATCTGACTCCCCATTCTTAGAGGGACATCTACCAGTGATGCCCACTAACTCAACAGCATCTCATGTCCTAATTCTTACTCATAGGAGAAAGGATCTGACCAGGGTCTGTACCAGAAAGGTTCCAGCCCAGCTGGGTCCAGGTGTCCACATATGAGCCAGTCAGTGCTTGCCAGGGAGTAGGATGACGTGACCCAGCCCAAGTATATGTAGGGAGGTGGGTGATTTTCAAAGAAGAAAAAATGAAAGGAGATATCCCTAAAGTATCTGTTACCCAAGAGTCATAAGACCACTTCACAAAGCTGAAGAAACTCCAACTGTCTTAATTTAAGGCTGACTAAGCCCTGATATTCCAAACATAAGAGATTATTGGAACTTCCACTTCATTCCAAGGTGTGGAAGAACGAGCATAGGGTTGCCAGATAAAGTGCAGGACACCTAGTTAAATTTGAATTTCAGATACTCAGTGAATTCTTTTCCAGCACAAGCATGCCCCCAAATAGTATATGGGACATACGTATACAAAAGCCTCTTTGTTTATCTGAAATTCACATTAACCATGTGTCCTGATTTCTGCTCACTAAATCTTGACAGGGATGAAAAGAATCTAATTGTGATTCCATAAGAGCTACACCAAACCTGCAGGAAGGGCTGAGGGCCTGTGGGTTACTTCCAGCTATCTTTCAGCCCTGAATTTCACTGTAGACAGAGCCCAAGTATTCACAGGTACATCTCAGATCTAATGCTTTACTTAGGAAAGCAGATCATTTCTCATCATCTCCTTTGTATCAGGCAACCTGTCAGCTTACTTCCTCTGGCATCTGGAGTTGTGTTTGCCAAGAGGGCTATGAAGGAGACGGCCTTCTGTGCTACGGAAATGCTGCAGTGGTAAGTCCTCTGAGAGCAACTTCAGGACAGAATCACAAAGACAAAAATCTTCCAGTTTAAAAGAAAAAGACAAATACTCTTGGCTAGGATCCCTTTAAAGTGCTCTACCAATCACATGCTCCGGAAGATTCTGTATGAAACAAGCAAATTCTCACAAATGGCATATGTGCTCTATGGGTCACAAATTTTCTACAAATTGAAGGGAGGGAACTTTTATTTGGCACCTTCTGTGTACCAAAGCAGTCCTGACTTCTCTTTCTTGCCATTCTGCCTCTTTCCAGTCCCAGACTTCCCAAACGAGCAAATAACTGGCACCTGCTGAGTTCCTGGGCAATCCTGTCCAGGTTGTAGGCCTTCTATAGGTATCCAGAGCACGCTGTGCTTACCCCTATCTAGGGTATGTGTGTGTGCACCTGTATGCACCTTCTATGTACCAGGCATCTTACTAAATCCTTAACATGCAGCCGCACTTCATTTAAACCTCATCACAACCCTCTGGGCTTATGCTGTCATTATGCCCATTTTATTGATGAGGAAACGGAGCGCCTAAGCAAACTTTCCTCAGCTCACTCAGCTGTCTATGTGCAGAGCCCAGCACTTAACCATCAGCACAGTCTGTCAATATCCGACACACCCCACTGGACTATCGCCTCTGGAGGGCAGGTCTTTGTCATGTTTGCTACTTCATTCCTACTGTTCATAAAGATCTTTTGAAATGAGAAAGTAAGTTGGTGAATTTTCTCCTCACTCACTTTTTGCTCAGCTCACTGGAGTTTGGTTCCTTCGCCTCCTGTCAATGGGAACCACTGGTCTCACAGTGCCAGGGCTGTGCCTGCCCTAACATGCTCTTTGACAGCTGCAGCGTCTGACCACGGCTGCCCTGCCTGTCAGGGTCCTTCCCACCCTTCACTGCACCTGTTTCTCCTCTTCAGCCCATTAGGCCCATCTCCTGACACCCATACCACGGAGCTTAAACCCAACATTTTCTCTGCACTGTCCATGGCCACATTTTCTAAAATTTTAGAACCCCAAAACCCTGCTCTCACAATGCCCCTCTCCTCCCAGGGAAAACAAGATCAAGTCCAAGTCCTCCACCTGGCACTGCGAGGACCTCGCAGGGCCTCAACTCAGTTTCTTTCCAACCATTTTCCCTGACCTGTCGCCTTCCCAGCTCAACACCAGCTCTGTTCCCCTCCCCCACAGGCCTCGCCTTTGGTCTTTCTCCTCTGAGTTCAGTTCCAGCTCGCACCCTCCTCTCCCTGAAGGGATTACTCGAGCATCTCAGTTCTGTATCACATACCACATGCTGCTGCTGCTGCTGCTAAGTCGCTTTAGTCGTGTCCAACTGTGTGACCCCATAGACGGCAGCCCACCAGGCTCCCCCATCCCTGGGATTCTCCAGGCAAGAACACTGGAGTGAGTTGCCATTTCCTTCTCCAATGCATGAAAGTGAAATGTGAAAGTGAAGTTGCTCAGTCATGTCTGACTCCTCGCGACCCCATGGACTGCAGCCTATCAGGCTCCTCCGTCCATGGGATTTTCCAGGCAAGAGTACTGGAGTGGGTTGCCAAATTGTTATTGCCATTTTCGTGGTGTTCAATAGTTTTTAAAATGTTTTCATATACATTAATGCATGTAATGTTCATAATCCCAGGAGCAAGGTGTCATTATAATCATTATTCAGGTGATGCTCTTTCATCTCAGAGAGGTTAAGCCCAAGATCATACAGCTGGTAAATGGCAGACCCGGGAACTGAACCCAGCCTTTTTAAACTCAAAGTCCAGAGCTTTCCTTACTCTATCACACCTTCAAATGTCACTAATCTACTAGCATTGTGGGTTATCTTTTCAAATCTTGAAATCCCCAAAACAGCTATAAGTTGCATAAGGTCAGGGGCCAGCTTTTCTCTTTCATATCTTACAGCCTCCCTCACTCCAACCTGGTGCCAATTGTGATGGTTCAGTATATATGTTCATTAGCAATCCCCATGGTGGATAAGGAGAAGGCAATGGCACCCCACTCCAGTACTCTTGCCTGGAAAATCCCATGGATAGAGGAGCCTGGTAGGCTGCAGTCCATGGGGTCGCTAAGAGTCGGACACAACTGAGCGACTTCGCTTTCACTTTTCACTTTCATGCATTAGAGAAGGAAATGGCAACCCACTCCAGTGTTCTTGCCTGGAGAATCCCAGGGACAGGGGAGCCTGGTGGGCTGCTGTCTATGGGGTCGCACAGAGTCGGACACAACTGAAGTGACTTAGCAGCAGCAGCAACATAATGGATGTTAGAAATAATAGTGGCTAAAACTTACTGTGTCCTACATGCCAGTCTCTATTCTAAGCACTTTAAAAACATTAACCTTTCCAACTGCCACATCAACCCTAACAGTCAGAGCTTTTATCATCCCTATTTTACAGCTGGGAACATTGAGGCCCAGAGAGAGGAAGTAGCTTGCCTAAGGCAGCAGCCCCCAGCCTTTTTGGCTCCAGGGACCAGTTTCGTGGAAGACAGGTTTTCCAAATTGGGGATGGAGGGATGGTTTCAGGATGATTCAAGCATGTTATACTTATTGTGCACTTTATTTCTATTATTATTATTCAGCTCCACCTCAGAGAATCAGGCATTAGATCTCAGAGGTTAGGGATCCCTGACCTAAGGAACTACGAAATGGCCAAACCAAAAAGAAAACCCAGGTAGTTTGGTTCCATGTCACAAGTCCCTGCTCAATGCTGGCTCCGAAAGCAGGCAGTTTACTGAGCTCTGTGACCTTTATGAGGGGCTGGGTGGCCATGGCCTTACAACCAAAATATAGATTTGGACAAACTTGAGGTTGTTGTTTCATTTGAATTTTCTGGAAATACTCCATTACCTTGAATATAGAAGATAATTTGAGCCAATAAGCATGAAAGAAACTGCATGGCTCTGGCAACATGGGGATTCATCCAGCCTGGGCATCATTCATGTCAACATGGGCAGGGCTGGCAAGGACGATGCCCAGAGCTGCCCAGACATGCCTCTCACTGATCCTCCTCTGTGTTCTCTCTCCTCCCTCTCTTGCACGAAATGAATAAGGAATTGTCCTTTCTCTCCGCTGCAGCTGTATTTAACCAGTGGATAAATGTGAGTACCTTTGTTGAAAATAGGATTGGAAATATATATAATTTGAGAGATACGGACCGCATGTAATAGAAGACTGAAAATGCAGCTGCTGGGGGAGGGAGGGCAGTCGTCGAGAGCAGTGGTTCTCAGCCCTGAGTCCACTTTAGAACCATGTGGAACACACGTCTTTCAATAGCCATGCCTAGGCTCCCACCCCCAGATGCTCTGATCTGATTGGCAGAGGTTTGACCTGGACATCCGTGTATATCAGGAACCTCACAGGTGATTCTAGCATGCAACCAGGGCTCATTACTTCTAGTCTAGGATAAGCCGGGGTGATTGACTTTTCAACCAACCTAAATATATATGTATGGCTTCATTCTTCACTGAAAAAAAGGTCTTTTTACAAACTCAATATAACTCATCATTAGTAATTTGCCAAGTTAGATTTGGCATTTATAGCCAAATCTACAATCCTAGCACACTTCATGTGGGTTTTGCCCTCAGCCCAACATGTCCTGAGGAACTGTCCCCTCTCCCTTGGAAAGTTCTAAAACCAAGAATCTGATCTCCCTCATCTCCAATTGTCTGAATCTCTGTCATCTTTGCCCAAGTGGCCCAAGGTGGCACGTTCAGCAGCCTCTGTGACAAGTGTTTAGTCCCGTTTAAGAAGACAGGTGCCAAGACACGCAGTGTGTGGTCAGCAGCCACTCCAGGACAGCTTCCTGTTGCTTCCACGTGAGGTCTCTCCAATTCCCATCACATGGATGAGGAGGGTCCTACAGTAGGTGCTGATTTCCACTGGACCCACCCCACACGCGTGAGTTTGCCCGTGGTGTGCTGTATCCCGCTCATCCCAGCTTGCAAGAGCACAGCTTTCCCAGCCCCTCTTTCAATGCTGTTGTGATGGCAGCTGGAAATCAGCCATGATGGGAGAAGTTACACCACAGAAATCAGCAAGCACTGCAAACCAGGGCTTTTGTTTGTTTTTTCTAGAGAGCCAGTTGTTAAACATAAGCCCATCACAGCTTCTACCCAGAACTATTAATACCTCTAGGCAATTAGATAAAGTTTGATTTCAGGCCTTCAGTCTCTCTCTCTTGCTGAAACTGTTTCTGGACTCTTCCTACCATCCTTATTCCAAAGACATCCAAGGATTCTCAGGGTCTCTGCACACACATGTGTGCACATACACATACACACATGATCCTGTCAAGACTGCTCTCTGCCTCTTCGTTTAAACTAAAGGGTGAATGACTGATAATGATTTGAAGTGTGGCCTGATTAGGAAGATATACCTTTTGTCAAGGCTTACACATTTAAATAAAAGGAATGAGTATCAGAAGGAATGCGGCGGATCAGTCAGTAGGTGGGATGGATTTGGGATTGGAATCCCTAGGACCTTCCCAGTAACCCTGAAATGATATCACATGGGATATTGGATTTCTGCTAAGGATTAAGTCAGCCCCGTTTGTCCTCTGACATGAGTCAGGCCACTTTCTTTTCCTTCTGGGATTCAGAATGCTTCCCTACAACACCTGCTGTCGACCACCTCAAACCTTACTGTCCTTGTGCCCTCCCAACAAGCCATTGCGGACATGGACCAAGAAGAGAAAGCCTTTTGGTTGACCAAGAGCAACATCCCTGTCCTCATAAAGTAGGTATTATGTATTTTGTTCTTCACAATGTCTTACTAGCATCAATGTGAATGAAGTGCAGTGGGGGTGGGCTCCATGGGCCTTCAGATCCATGCAACTGAACATGTTCTAGGATTGCCCCTGCCTCCGCCCCTTCCCCCAGGATGGAAGTAGTCAACATGACTGACAGCCAACTCTGCTAACTGCTTTTACATACAACCTAGTTAATCCTCTCTGTGAAATAGACATTATAATTATTCCCATTTTACAGATGTGGAAACCAAGGCACAGAGTGATTAAATAACTGACCCCAGAGGCCATGGCCAATAGTTTCAAGGGGAGATTTTGAACCTGGTAGTCTGGCTCCAGAACCTACCCTCTGGAGGTAGGTTGTGTCTCAAGCATCAATACCTCATTACAGCCCTTATGGACTATTGTTATAGGTACCATACGCTACTGGGCACATACGGAGTGGCTGATCTGCAGGCCCTGTCACCTTCTGACATGCTGGCAACATCTTTGCAGGGCAACTTCCTCCACCTGGTAAAGGCAGATGGGGTAAGAGAGCACCGTATTGGGTCTGTTCAATGGAAACTTGTGACATATGTTCATATCGTACTTTGAAGTTTTTATGTTATGGAAATTTCTGAACATGAGCAAAAATAGATGGAGAATAAACCTCCATGGTAGGCATCACCCAGCTTCAACAACTATCAACATATATTGATACACACACTCACAGAGTTACTGTATAGCAGGGCTCCTATAACATGAGGCTCTCTGCCCACTGGTTGGCCACAGGCTCTTCTATTAGACCACAGACTGATCCAGAAAGACAAATATTTCACTTCTTCTGGGTGAAGGCAGTAGAGTTTCAGAACTTGGATTTTTATGGCTAAGAACTTGTTATTGGTAACCTACTGATTGAGTCATTAGAGATCACTACAATATTATACTAAATTAGGGTCAGTCAGTCTGCAGATGTTTACTGAACACCTACTGTATGTCAGGAACTGATCAGAGTGCTGGAGACAGGATAGTGCACAGGAAGAGGGGAGCCCTGTAGATGCTCACCTTCTGGCATTTTCTACAGCATTTCAAGGACTTGGATTCGGTTTCCTGTAAGGAGGTCTGGCTGCCCTGCTGAATGCAGCAGGGATTTAAAGCTCTTTCCATGAACTGCACAAAATGAGAATAGAGGGTCTACTGGGAAGTGAGAACTACCCCATCAATGGATTGTGGGCCATGGTCGGAATGCTCTAGAATTGCAGCTCTAAAGCATTTCTGCCTTCCTACCCATCAGCAATGGTGCTATGAAAAGGTTCTATCTATTTAGGTATTACATAAACATATGTGCTTCATCAGAATAGTCCTTTTAGAAAGCAGAAAAGAGTTACATAGGGCCACATGGTCTCTCTACATTTTGTTACAATAATTCTAGAGCCTTACTTGCATATATCAGTCAATGGGTGGTTTTCCACTAGTGTTTTAAATCATTGACTCTCTGAGCAAGCATTGACTGAACACTCACCTTGGGAAGGTTCATCCCAGGGTTGTAGCTTCAGAAGTAAATCAGTTAAGACCTGTGAATTAGAGGCGGTAACTATCAAAGACATAGTCATAATGAGTTCTTTCTTATGTCTGATATAAATGTCCCCCTGTAACCAAGAGAGAGGTGCAAGGTGGCCAGTGTTATTTGCTTCAAGACCTCTGCTGACGTGCCTAGGATGAGACAAGTCCCCTCAGGATCCAGGGTTCCCAGGAAGAATTTCAATCAAAGTGCAGTGGTGGGAGAAGAGGAGAGGAACCCCGAGAGAGCAGAGGCCAGTTGTGTCACACTTGGTTGGTGGCTGCATGAGTGTGCATTTAGGTTTGCTTACCTCCATTCCCCATGTATTTCATATTCTTGTAAAGTCAGTAACTGTCTGCATTATTTTGCTAAGGCAGCTGTAACCAAGTACCACAGACTAGGTGGCTTAGACAACAGAAATTGTTGTCTCACAGTTCTGCAGGCTGGAAGTCCAAGGTCAAGGTGTGGACAGGGTTGGTTCCGTCTGAGGACTGGGAGGCCAGGCTCTCCCCTTGGCTTGCAAATGGCAGTCCTCGTATTCACTTGGTGTTCTTCCTACATAGCTCCTGTATCCAAATTTCTTCTTCTTATAAGGACACTGGTCACAGTGGATTAGGGTCCACCCTAATGACCTCAATGGATATGAATTTGAGCAAACTCCAGGAGACAGTGAGGGCCAGGGGAGCCTGGTGTGCTACAGTCCATGGGGTCGCAAACAGTCAGACATGACTAAGTGACTGAGCAACAACAACAACCTCATGTTAACTCAGTTACCTGGTATAAAGACCTTGTCTCCAAATAAGGTCACATTCTGAGGCACTGGGGGTTAGGACTCCAACATATGAATTTAGGGGACACAATTTAACCCACCATGCTATCTACAGTGCTTTTTCAACTGCACGGTCTGTTTAGTGAGCCTCAGCCAGCACTATTTTAATGAAATAGAATGGAGTAGAATCAATCAGATGCCTCCCACATGGCAGAGGAAATTATTATTTCATTTCAGTTGTGTGTGTGTGAGAGAGAGATATCAGATAGCTCACAATTTTAAGATATTTCTAACTGTACGTCATGGTCCAAAAGTGAGAAGGTCACTACTGCTCAAAATGTGGAAACCCTAGAAATCATTCAGTCCCCGGGTGTACTCTGTAGGGACTCACCTTCTCACTGTGGTGCATTTACAGAACATCACAATCGAAGGAGCATCCGTCATTGACGGTGACAATGCGGCCACAAATGGAGTGATACACATCATCAACAAGGTACAGAATTGCTCTCTCCTACACATCTGGCATCTCCTTTTGTTATTTATCCTCCTACACAGTAACTTTGGTGGGGTGGGGGGGAGTACTTAGCCTTAATATAAAAGTAACCTGCTTCATTATTTTTATTTTAAAACCATTTAGAGGCTCTACTCACTCAGTAAGACTCAGTTATTCTTTACTTATGCCTGTATCCTGCAGTGGGTTCATATAAAGTGTAGTCGTGTGTATCTCTTATTTATGACACCATCTTTCAAGGCACCCAAGAAGCTTAGTTTTAGGAAGTCCATATACCCACATGGGACATAATCAAGAACTGGAAGAAAGGCAACTATGTATGTGTCACTGGTCCTCTCCTCTCTGCATTATTATGCCCAAGAAAAAAAAATGGAAAATGGTAGAAAAGATATTGTGGAATCTTTATTTTCTCTTCAGATGCAATTCAACAGTATTCAAAGGTATGAAATAGAAAAAAAATAAATGGAAAATGACTTTTTAAGCTATCCTATAATTTTCAGTTACTATGTTAAGAACTTCATTTAAATTTAAAGTTAGAATTTAGGGTATATTGGAAAATGTTGAAAAGTAGAAGATTAGAAAAGACAATTCAGAGAAGGCAATGGCACCCTACTCCAGTACTCCTGCCTGGAAAATCCCATGGATGGAGGAGCCTGGTAGGCTGCAGTCCATGGGGTTGCTGAGGGTCGGACACAACTGAGCGACTTCACTTTCACTTTTCACTTTCATGCATTGGAGAAGGAAGTGACAACCCACTGCAGTGTTCTTGCCTGGAGAATCCCAGGGACAGGGGAGCCTGGTGGGCTGCTGTCTATGGGGTCACACAGAGTTGGACACAACTGAAGTGACTTAGCAGCAGCAGCAGAAAAGACAATTAATTAATTGCATTTTAACTAAAATTATTCTCATTTGACACTTATATACTCCCTTTTTTATTTCAAGTTACAGAATATGTTAACAGTTTCTGTTCAGGAAAGAGAGGCTTCTTATAAGACTTCTGAGTGCAGTATTTTCCAAAGACCTTGCAAGTCTCTTGTATTATCAAGAGGCATAAAGAAATACATTTTATGAGCAAGTGGTAGGTCACTTGCAGAGAACCATGCTGAGTTTATGGCTTCATTTATCAGAAAGCAACATTACCAAGAGTGTTTTTTTCTCCAATCCTGGCTTTTCAAAGTACTAAAAAAGCACACTTTAAAAAAAAAATCATGAAATTACCTCTTCTTATCATTTATATTTTTATTTCTGATGAGCACAACCCCATTAGTAAAATGGCACCCCAACCGATCTCCTATACTGAGCGTTATTATCGTGGGACCAATTCAAAGTCCCACCTCCTCGAAAGCCTTCCCTGATCTCTACAACCCACATCACCGAGGTTAACATAGTATCAAGCACGTAAGTCCTAGAATCATACAGGATCTGGGGTCAGGCATTCAGCTAACTCTATAACCTTGGGCAAGTTACCTAACTTCTCTGAGCTTCATTTTTCCTCCCTTTGAGGATTGAGCAACACCATCTCTCTCAGTGTCTGCTGCCTAGTGAGGCCACAATAAATCTCAGTTTTATTCCCTTTTCCTTCCTCTGAAATCCTGTGGGATTTCTGATATGGAACTCATTTGACATAACTGCACCTCCTTGTTTGATGGTTCTTTATGGACTAGGTCATGAGCACGTCCTGGAGGGGTGGAACTGCGTCTTTTCTCTGTCCTGCATCAGCATCACCACCTCACCTGTCATGCAGTAAAATTGGAATGATTGACAACTCGTTAGGTGCCAGGCATCATGCCAAGTATCATGTATCCCATTTGATTTTTACAACAACCCTAAGAAAGTATGTACCATTCTCCTCACTTGCCAAATGGGACACATGAAGCTCCTATGGCGAAGCAACTGGGTTGAGGAAGAAATTTGTGTGAACACAAAGATTCATGGATGTGAGTCAACTGATTCAAGTTTGCTGCTTAGCCTCTGGGTTGCACTGGCTCCTTGAGGAGCCCCTTTTATATCTATCCATTGAATACTGTGGTCCCTCTTGTCAGGGCCACCACAAACAGCTATGCAGGCTGTTCCCTGTCTAGAGGGGCCTGGTCTAAGGGTGCAATGGGGCTGAAATTCAACCCACTTCATGCCCGAAGCTATACACCCCTGTTTAGTCTTACAAACTATCAGAGAATGCCTTGTTTCAACTTGAAGTGGCCTCAGGATCACATGGGGTTCCATGGCGGTTCAGTGGTAAAGAATCCACCTGCCAATGCAAGAGATGCGAATTTAATCCCTGAGTCAAGAGGTCCTCTGAAGGAGGAAATGGCAACTCACTTCAGTATTCTTGCCCGGGAAATCCCATGGACAGAGGAGCCTGGTGGGCTATAGTCCTTGGTGTCACAAGAACAGACACAACTTAACAACTAAACAACAACATTATAATCATATACTGTTGTAACATGAACCAGTATATTGGAGAGCAGGAAGCCCTACCAACACAAGCTAACAGAATTTTGGGACTTTCTTTCCCAGGTTCTGGTTCCTCAGAGAGGTCTAACTGGCTCCTTACCAAACCTGCTCACCCGACTGGACCAGATGCCTGACTATTCCAGCTTCCGGGGCTACATCATTGCAAGTACCACATCCTCTGCATGACCCTCTGCTCAGGTTACCTGGGAACAGAAGTCCCTCACGTACTCCTGTCTCTCTCCATCACAGCAATATAACCTGGCGACTGCAATCGAGGCTGCTGATGCTTACACAGTGTTTGCTCCAAACAATGATGCCATTGAGACTTACATCCGAGAGAAGAAGGTCACAACTCTGGTAGGTATTAGCAGTAATAACCCAGGAAATTTTTTTCCAGAAATTCAAGCACTTAAAGTTTTCAGTCGATCCATCATGTACCATTTCACTCTTTCATCAAAACTGCCTTGTCAGTATCCACTTATTTAATAGAAACTCAAGCAGAGACTCTCATACCCAAACCTCCCCCAGGCCAGAGCTGCTCATGTATTTCATCCATACCCCTGGAAGCACACACTCAGACTCACAGACACAAAGATGCAGTCTCCCCAGGAACCTGGAAGCATCTTCAGAGCCACCCCTCCTCCCCTCCCTGGCTTCTCCCCCGTCCTGCACAGCGAGCTGTCAGCACAAGGGACCTAGAGGGAATGGACTGTCTCCATCTTCCTCCTAGTCGCCCCATCTCTGTCTTCCCTGATTCCTAACATCTGGGGATAAACAGTCAAAATTTTTTCAAAGGACTTTGTGAAATAATACTGGGTTGGCCAAAAGGTTCATTTGTGTTTTTCTGTGACATCTTATGGAAAAACTCAAACGAACTTTTGGGCCAACCCAATGAAAAGCTCCAATCCCTTCACTCTCTGGCTCAAAACCCTTGGGTGGCTCTCCATTTCCTCAGTGACTAAGTCCAGACTGTCTCCCCAGGTACTTACAGCCTCCACAAACTGGTCACAATTACCTTCTATTCCGTGCTGGTACCAGACTTTCCATTTAGAAGGATCCAGGGGTGTCCCGCCCCCAGCCCCATAGCAAGGGAACAAGTTTAAAGTTGTAATTGCACAGCAAGTGTGCTGTGTTCACTTCTAACTTAATATAGGGTAATGGATGCTAAGGAGACAGGGCTGATACTTGAAGTCCCACTAAGCCACTGTTGGTCCACTGCTCTCTCCCTACCCATTCTCTGCAGACACCATGTGGTCTAACCAGAGTAACGTCATATAGACCTAAAGATGGCAAAGGTGTGTTTGGGGTCCTTGCTCCTGTCTACACACACACACACACACACACACACAGAGGAGCCCTCCAGGCTCTTCTCTCCATGGAATTTTCCAGGCAAGAATATTGGCGTGGACTGCCATTTCCTCCTCCAGGGGATTTTTCCCCACCCAAGGATCGAACTGGGACTTCTGCACTGCAGGCAGATTCTTTACCAGCTGAGCCACCAGGGAAGCCCCCGCCACACACGCACACCACCACCTCATTCAGGAGGGCTGCCCTTCCTCCTTCCTTGCCTCCTAAATCCTCTGCATCCACACTTGATTCTTCAAGTCCAGTCTCACCTTCCTCAGGAAAGCTGGTCTGGCCCCTTCAGTTCAGTTCAGTCCCTCAGTTATATCCGACTCTTTGCAACCCCATGGACTGCAGCATGCCAGGCTTCCCTGTCCATCACCAACTCCTGGAGCTTGCTCAAACTTGTGTCAATAGAGTTGGTAATGCCATCTAACCATCTCATGCTCTGTCATCCCCTTCTCCTCCCACTTTCAATCATTCCCAGCATCAGAGGCTTTTCAAATGAGTCAATTCTTTGTATCAGGTGGCCAAAGTATTGGAGTTTCAGCTTTAGTATCAGTTCTTCCAATGAATATTCAGAACTGATTTCCTTTAGGATTGACTGGTTGGATCTCCTTGCTGTCCAAGGGACTCTCAAGAGTCTTCTCCAACACCAAAGTTCAAAAGCATCAATTCTTCGGTGCTCACCTTTCCTTATAGTTCAACTCTCACATCCATTCATGACTACTGTAAAAACCATAGCTTTGACTAGATGGACCTTTGTTGGCAAAGTAATATCTCTGCTTTTTAATATGTTGTCTAGGTTGGTCACAACTTTTCTTCCAAGGAGCAAGTGTCTTTTAATTTCATGGCTGCAGTCACCATCTGCAGTGATTTTAGAGCCCCCCAAAATAAAGTCTGTCACTGTTTCCATTGTTTCCCCATCTATTTGCCATAAAATGATGGGACCAGATGCCAAGATCTTCATTTTTTGAATGTTGAGTTTTAAGCCAGCTTTTCCACTCTCCTCTTTCATTTTCATCAAGAGGCTCTTCAGTTCCTCTTCACTTTCTACCATAAGGGTGGTGTTATCTGCATGTCTGAGATTATTGATATTTCTCCCAGCTATCTTGACTCCAGCTTGTGCTTCATCCAGCCCGGCATATAAGTTAAATAAGCAGGGTGACAATATACAGCCTTGACGTACTCTTTTCCCAGTTTAGAACCAGTCTGCTCTTCCATGTCCAGTTCTAATTGTTGCTTCTTGACCTGCATACAGATTTCTCAGGAGGCAGGTCAGGTGGTCTGGTATTCCCATCTCTTGAAGAGTTTTCCATAGTTTGTTGTGATAGACACAAAGGCTTTGGCATAATCAATAAAGCAGAAGTAGATGTTTTTCTGGAACTCTCTTCTTTTTTAATGATCCAGTGGATGTTGGAAATTTGATTTCTGGTTCCTATGCCTTTTCTAAATCCAGCTTGAACATCTGGAAGTTCATGGTTCACATACTGTTAAAGACTGGCTTGGAGAATTTTGAGCATTACTTTTGCTAGTGTGTGAGTTGAGTGCAATTGTGCGGTAGTTTGAACATTCTTTGGCATTGCCTTTCTTTGGGATTGGAATGAAAACGGACCTTTTCCAGTCCTGTGGCCACTGCTGAGTTTTCCAAATTTGCTGGCATATTGAGTGCAGCACTTTAACAGCATCATCTTTGGGGATTTGAAGTAGCTCAACTGGAATTCCATCACCTCCACTAACTTTGTTCTTAGTGATGCTTCCTAAGGCCCACTTGACTTTGCATTCCAGGATGTCTGGCTCTAGTTGAGTGATCACACCATCATGATTATCTGGGTCATGAAGATCTTTTCTGTATAGTTCTTCTGTGTATTCTTACCACCTCTTCTTAGTATCTTCTGCTTCTGTTAGGTCTATACCATTTCTGTCCTTTATTGAGCCCATCTTTGCATGAAATGTTCCCTTGGTATCTCTAACTATCTTGAAGAGATTTCTAGTCTTTCCCATTCTATTGTTTTCCTGTTTCTTTGCATTAATCACTGAGGAAGGCTTTCTAATCTCTCTTTTCTATTCTTTGGAACTCTGCATTCATATGGGTATATCTTTCCTTTTCTCCTATGCCTTTCACTTCTTTTCTCAGCTATTTGTAAGGCCTTCTCAGACAGCCATT
Source organism: Tragelaphus eurycerus (assembly GCA_935064755.1). Taxonomy (NCBI): domain Eukaryota; kingdom Metazoa; phylum Chordata; class Mammalia; order Artiodactyla; family Bovidae; genus Tragelaphus; species Tragelaphus eurycerus. The sequence goes on along the minus strand of CAKXYN010000072.1, from coordinate 9,841,278 downwards.
TTGCCTTTTTGCATTTCTTTTTCTTGGGGATGGTGTTGATCACTGCCTCCTGTACAATGTCATGAACCTCCATCCATAGTTCTTCAGGCACTCTATCAGATCTAATCCCTCCTCTGTCCCTGGGATTCTCCAGGCAAGAACACTCGAGTGGGTTGCCATTTCCTTCTCCAATGCATGAAAGTGAAAGTGAAGTCGCTCAGTTGTGTCCGACCCTCAGCAACCCCATGGACTGCAGCCTACCAGGCTCCTCCATCCGTGGGATTTTCCAGGCAGAAGTACTGGAGTGGGGCACCATTGCCTTCTCCAAGAGATCGCATAGAAGCATCTATAACCCCAAAGGCTGGGAGCAGAAAGGAAAGAGGGCAGGACAACTAAAGCTTAGAAACATGGAGGGGCCCAGAAAAGCGGTGACTCAGACCTGTGAGGGGCGGGGCCCATTCGTCTAGTGGCTCTCATGTTGGAGGAGGGTCCCCAGGGGCCCTTGGAGAAGGCATTGCCAGGCTGGTGCTAGCATTTTGAGGAAGAGGGAAACATGATAAAACCACTCCAGGAGTCACAGGTCTCTGCCATTCAGATTCAGCTGCCACTGCAAGTGTGATGAGATGCAGCTGGGATGAGCTCAGTGAGTAGCCCAGTGAGTGCCCAGGGACTGGTGGACCTGTGGGCTGACTTTCCCTTCTGTGTGTCATCCAGGAGGAAGACATACTCAGGTATCACGTGGTCTTAGAGGAGAAGCTGCTGAAGAATGACCTGCACAATGGCATGCACCGGGAGACCATGCTGGGCTTCTCCTACCTCCTTGGCTTCTTCCTCCATGATGACCAGGTGTGATCCTTCCCCTGAGAACACAATGGGCGTCCTAGCTCCTTCATCCGCCATTACTTCCACATTGGATAATCTTCATGACCACTTCCTCAGCCTTATCCACAGCAGACAGCTGTCTGTGTTCCACCATAAAGTAATGACTGGGCCAGACTGGGAAGCTCCCCCTTGTCCACCCCATCACCAGCCCTCAGACCATCAGTGTGGTCTGACTGGTCTTGGGATTGAATCCCAACAGTCACAGGGTCCTTCAGTTTTGCTTCCTAATAACAGACAGTCCCCAAGCCACCTCCAAGATGGCAGGGAACCTGGCAGCCAAACGTAACCCCCCCAAAGTGGCATGGCCCCAGGGTGTAAGGAGCCACCTGACATGTAAAGGAAGGATCCAGCAGCCTAATGAATCAACAGTATTACCATTGCTTGTTCATAAAGACTGCAGACCTAGGGCCAACTGCCCCCACCCCAGTATCCCAGTATTAATCTCACACAACCTCTAAGCACTTAAAATGTTCAGAATTTGTAAAAAGAATTGAGACTAAATACATATTTTAAACATTTCAGTATGCAATTCTATGTACCTATGTCAAATAGCCAGTGAAACAATCAATCTGAAAATTCAATAAGAAATTCACTATGTGACTCTGGTATAAATTCTCACAAGAAAAGGTAATAAAAACTAATGATTATTTAGGAGAAACTAAGCACTATATTAAAATGATGAAAATTTAATCCCAAATTTTTAAGCGATAGTTATTGTTCCCTGTAAAAAAAAAAAAAAGTGCACTTTCTTTAAAAAGCACAATTGTGGAATCAGTATTCTCAGTGTTATCATCACTAAAGCCCAAGTGAATTTTGTGTACAGTTGCTTTTTTATTTTAACACGCTCAAGTTTTGGGGTTGTTTTTTTTTTAAGTCTTTCTGATTTTTCATTACTTAGAGAATAATCTAATGCCAAATATTTCCCTCTGACTCCTATAAATAATCTTACCTATTGTGTAATAATTTTGAGGAGATCCTTTTAAATACATTTTCTTTTTTTTCCAGATAAGGCAATTTTTGTTGATAAGAACCTTATATTTTTGTTTTTATCTTTGTTATCTTTTACTTCATCACGTAGAAATGAATATTCTGGTTAGCTGAGTCGGTTTTGATTCTGTCATGTTTATTTTCCATGTGTTTGAAAAGTCTTTGATCTAGAGCTTTTTTTTTTTTCTTTTACAATAGAGACTGACTTTATCTTAAATAGTTCTATCTTACCATAGAGGTTTTGCTTTTATTGATAACTCATTCACTCTCAGGACAACAGAGATGTGGGAAAATACTGTCTAAATGAAGAGATTTGTGTTCAGATCAAAATTCTAATGCAGCTTGTAATTCTTCAAGTATATCTCATAATAAAAATGGTTCAGATTTTTTTATGCCAAATCAACAGTATTACAACATCAGAAGTTCTGACATTTTGATATTTTAAATCAGCTCAGCCTCTTGGAATTCTGCAGAATTGTTTTGTGATCACCATTTGACTCCACAAGTGAGGCCCCTGCTGCTTCTCCAAAGCTACACAGGCCCTGGACCACTTCTGTGGACCTCAGTCATGATTCAGCCCAACATCCCATGGAAATTCACTTGAGTCCAAGTAAATCATCAGGGACTTTAACATTCAGTGGAAGTTCAAATTTAAACACTTAATAGAGTCACTTCACTCCTGATGCATTGGGGAGTTTGGGAGATGTTAATCATTTTTAAATGCTCATTAGATCTGAAGTTGACATCTGTTTAGTACAACAAAGAATTTCTTCTTCTCCCAACATCAGCCCTGCTACAGCTATACACACACATATGACCCTCCCCCAGTTTTTCAAACAACCATTTGTTTTCAGTTATATTAATTATACTCAGGAATGAATTAATGGCTTTACTTATTTTGCACTAAACAATCATTAAGATATCCTCCCACTTTAAAAAATCAAAACCAAACAAGTTATAACTCAAAGTTGAATTTAAGTTAGAAATTTAGTTCCCATGCCTTACACGCTTACTGACACACTAGGCAAAAACAGTACAAACGTACTACGAACACCAGAGAAGCCCCAAGGAAAACATGATACGGTTAATGCAGATCTCTGAGCAGTCTCCACACCCTAGAAAGTGATCTATCTGGTAGAACACATTTTTGCAAACTCTAAAACACTCAAATATTATATTTATTCTTGTATAACAGTAATTTAGTCTTACTGAGGAGTGCTTGCAAGTTAACCAGGAAGCAGAGATATGCTAAAAGGATGCTAAGTTTCATTCTCTATGTCTTGGCTGTGGAAGGCATCCACACCTCTGAGGCGACCAATAACTAGCACAGCTGAGCACATCCTTGGAGACATATTATCAATGGCACTAACATAGTGATCGTGATTCAGAATATTTTGAACAGTGAAAGCTGATCATTTGGATGATGGAGAGAAAACTTAGAGATTATCAGGAACAACCTCTTCTTTTTATAAAGGAGGAAATTGAGGTTCAAAGAGGAAAAGCAACTGGCCCAAGGTCACACAGATAGAAGGTACCAGGTGCAGAACTGTCTCTCAGACTCCCTTCTCCTAGGGCAGAGCTGTCTCCAGCACAATGTGCTATACCTGCCAGGTGAATGTTGCAGTATCTCCTAGCCTAGTGTCATGCTGACATCCTCCAATCCCTATCATCCTTACTTCCCTCAAAATCACTGTAGTAAAAATTGACAGTTAACCTTCCTGTTCACAGCTCTACGTAAATGAGGCTCCAATAAACTACACCAATGTAGCCACTGACAAGGGAGTGATCCATGGCTTGGGGAAAGTGCTGGAAATTCAGAAGAATAGATGTGACATTAACGACACTACTATCGTACGAGTGAGTTCTATCCAAGACCAATGATGTAACTAAAGAGTGTTGGCTTATTTTTTATAATTTTGAAAGCCTGAGACTCATCTATTAGAGTATCTCAATTCAGTTCAAAAAACCACTAAAGGAACATCTCTAAATGCCAAGGAGAGTACTTGGTTGTGTGTCTACAGAAATAAATAAGACATGACCCTTGCCCTCAATGGGCTCAGAGTCTAGTGCCTTGTATGCCTTGGAAAGGCTGCCTGAAAGGTTGTGTTGAGCAGGATTTCAAAGCCATGGTCTTCCTCAAGGGGAAAATGTGTCATGCCCAGCATAAGCATAGGGAAGGAGCCCTGTACACCCATGGGCAGGGTTGGGCCCACCATCGTCTACCAGGAGAGAAAATATAGAAATGGATCATTTCAGTATAATATAGGAAAAGTAATTGAGACTTTTTACTGAGATGGTTATAGGTTCTCTCAATAATAATGATAACTGTTAACATCTGTTGGGCACTTTTTATGTGCTAGGCACTGCTGTAAATATTTTATATGTATTAACCCATGGAATCCTCACAACACCCTACAGAGTAAGCACTATCACTCTGCCCATTTTGCAGATGGGGAAAATGGGCCATAGAGAGATTAAGTGACACCCCCAGGTTCACAGAGCTACCAAGTGGCAAAGAAGGAGTTCAAGTCCAGGCCCCAGAGCGAGAGCTGTGAATGGCCAAGCTATACCATCCATAGGTGCCTAGTTAAGAACTAGTCACATTGGCCTCCTGTTTTGCAACAGCCTGGCACTTTTAAAATGTCTGTCATTCTTCACTTGTGAATCTTTGTCTCATGGCAGTGGGTATTATCTCCATGCTGACCTCTCAGTTGGACAGTGTGCCCCTAGGGCTGGGGACACTGTGGGTGATGCATTCTTTAATCTCACAGTCTGGCCCAATTCACTAAATAGTGGGTTTTCAATAAATGAGAATTGGTGTTAAAGGAATTAGGATTTAACTGAGTTAAGACTCGCACAGGTTACAAGATTACACGCATCTGAAATGTATAGTGGGGAAAGTGATGCTTCAATGTCCATGACCCGAAGTAGCTGAAGTGTTTGGCTCAAAGGATATGAAAGAGGTTAGCCAGATGAGCTTCTGATTTGCAGTTCTGTAGCCTGAAACCTCCAGCCTCAATTCTGGAAAATATTTGCAGCCTTGTTTTGATTAAAAGTAATAACCATGAAATACTCACTTTGCCTCTGTGTTTTACTAAGGGAAAGTGTGGAAAGTGTCCCCAGTTGCCCATCTGCCCATTTGGAACTAAACCTCTAGTAAGTATTTCTTTGATATCTTCTTTGATAAAACTGTTTCTGGATCACAGGAAGGTCTGAATTAGAAAGTGAGTCTCCAGCACTCCTCATTTCACTGCCCTCCTTCCTTCACTGGGTTTTAATTTAATCTTACCTTTTTAATCTTGTATGCATCTTTCTAAAGTCTTGAATCCATTTTTTTGAACCAAAGCAAAATTTTGATTAATAAATAAATAGAAACAGGAGCTCATCTCAATCAGCGCCCAATGGAAGAAGGGATTTTTCATTTTCTACATCTTTCATATCCTAGTAGCTGGTTGAGGACAGGAGCAGGAAATCTTATCAGAGGAAGTGGACTTCGCAGAAACACTGTTTCAAGCCTTGAGGAGTCCCACCTTCCTGATTCCCTTTATGGTTGAAGTTATAACTAACTTTCACAAAGAAACACATGACAGACTTGGGGGGTGATACATACATCTCTGAATATGTCTGAATGAATGACCTGTCTATGTTTCTTGTAGCTGTTTATAGGGAAAAAGTGCTTCAGAGGATGCTCCAACAATTACAAAGAATCAACACACACACACACACCTTCCATGGCACAATAGTAATTTATGACAATAACAATGCTGACTCTTCTCACTTGAGTTTGCATTTACTCTTGTATAAGTCTTTGTAAACAGCCTTAATCCTGCCTCAGACCAGGCAACCATCAACCAATAAATAAAAAGAAACCAAGTCTCAGTTCAATGTCGAGTGTTGGGAAGATGCTTTTATCTGAGATACTCTATGATTCTTCCTAACTTGAACTAATCTTCTAAAGAAAAGTTCTCTTTATGGAGTATCACTTTAAGGGATAATTATCTGCATTTTGCCACCTAGTATTCTGGCAGCCAACATTTCAATGTTGCATTTTCTTTTTTATGAAGCAGCTCCAAGAAGCCAACCCCCTCCCTTTCCAGAACATTTCAATTAGAGAGACAGCAATGTATCACCCACCCCCTTGCTTTCAGAGATTGGAAAGCTTTGTCCTAACTGAAAAGCTGATGTTCATATAATTGCTGTTACTTTATAGGGCCAAGAGATGAGGAGATGTCTCTATACCATTTATTTCATGGGCAGGCGATCCCCATTCATAGGGTGCCAGCCAAAGTGTGTGAAAACCGTCATTGTGAGTATAACAATTTAATAAGCCCTCTAACAATAGCATATTGAGAAACATAATCATATGCTATACTTTTCAAAGTGCCTTTGCATGGATTCTTTCTGCTATCTTGCCTTCCTTCTCATTATTTTTAAATATTTATTTGTTTAGCTGCATCAAGTCTTAGTTGCAGCATATGAGACCTTCACTGCATCATGCAGGATCTTTTGTTGTGACACATGGGCTCTCTAGTTCTGGTGCATGGGCTGAGTTGCCCCATGATATGTGGGATCTAAGTTCCCTGACCAGGGCTTAAACCCACATGCCCTGCATTACAAGGCGGATTCTTAACCAGTGGACCTCCAGGGGTAATGTAATTATCTCCATTACAGTTGTCACTCAAAATAGCCAGAGTAGCACTAAAACTCAGGACAGCCCTACAAGTCAGTACACTGGTGACAGCTGCAATTTTCAGTCTCATGATGAAGAAATAGAGGGACTGGGAGGCTAAGAGGATCTTCCTGTTCTCACAAGAAAGGGAAAGAGACAGGAAATGGGCAACTCCCTAAAGCAAGAACAGGGGCACCTGGTCATTTAGAAAAGGGGAACCCCAGGGCTAGGGACCTCTCCGCTGTGGCTTTGGAATCTGCAGGAAAATTCTCTATAACATCCTGTCCTGCTCATTTCACAGAAGACACAGCCTCTGCCAATCCTAGAGGCCAGTGATTCAGCTCTTAAGTTGTGGAGCATGCAGCTACAGGAGATGTTGTGTTTTAGTGCACTCAGGAATAAAAGCAGGCCCAAGCAAGCAGATAATCCTGCAGGGCTTCCCGGAAATAAGAGAGTCATTATAGAACATCAGAGGTCTCACCTGCCTCCCAGCCTTCAGTACCAGATGAAATAACACAACACACAGGGGCCAGGGTTGAGGATGACCAGGGCCCTTCCCAGGTGGCTCAGTGGTAAAGAATCCGCCTGCAATGCAGGAGGCATGGGTTCCATCCCTGGGTCGGGAAGATCCCCTGCGGGAGGAAACAGCAACCCACTCCAGTATTCTTTCCTGGGAAATCCCATGGACAGAGGAATCTAGCGGGGTACAGTCTATGGAGTCGCAAAGAGTCGGAGACCACTTAGTACTAAACAATAACAGGGCCCATCTGGCATCACCTACATGACTCTTTCTTCCTGCTGCCCCTCCTCCCTTCTCACTTTTCTCACCCTCTCTTCCTGCTTGCCTTTTTCCTTCCGGTCCTTCTTAACTCTTCAGCAGAAGCCTCCATGCTGGTGCTGGCACCCGTGGAAATTGCATGCCCCCCCAGCCCGTTCTTGGGGGTTGCTGTCCCCGTCCCTTATAACCATTCCACACGGGGTCAAGGCTACGGGCACACATCCATTCCCACCTGCAAGATGTCCACACTGTGGCTGGACACGTCCAAAGGACGGCGGTATGGCCCTGTCCCCACCCAGCCTGGCCCTTCTGTTTCAGACCAGAGAATGCTGTGCTGGCTACTTTGGCCCCCAGTGCCAGCCTTGCCCAGGGAAACCTGAGAACGTCTGCTTCGGAAACGGGATCTGCTTGGACGGAGCCAATGGCACAGGCGTGTGTGAGTGTGGGCAGGGCTTCAGTGGGACGGCCTGTGAGACCTGCGCTGAGGGCAAGTACGGCATCCACTGCGACCAAGGTGCGTATCCCACCACCCCCAGTGGGCTCCCCAAGCCAACCAGAAGTGCAGGAAGAAAGAGAGTCTAAATACATGCTCCCTAACCAGCTGGTGTCCAGGGCAGGCTGGAATCCACCCCCCACCACCTCACCCCCACCGCCATTATCATGTGAATTACAAGAACTTTTGTGTTGTGTAATTTGCACTGGGCAGCAACTCCAAACATTTTCAGTACTGACTAACCTGCACCCACCAGCCCACTCCAATCTGCTCATTGCCACTGTCCAACCCACCCATGTTTCTGTATTAGTCTGTGGGTCCCGGTCTCTGTGGTTACACTCAGTTTTGGACATTGTGTGATTGTTTGAAAAGCAACTCTGTGCACATTATCTCATTTAATCCACACAGGAACCATATATACTGGAGTGCTCATACCCCCTTTTTACAAATGAAGACTTAAGGCAAAGAGGTTGAGTGACTTACCCCAAGGTCACGCCTGGTGAGATTTGAATGCACACTCTGCTGCCCTCCAAAGCCTTGTTATTGAATCAGGCCCTTTACGTGATGGTCACTCTATTGGTCCACACAGCCAGCCACATGCTTTATGTTGTTTTTATGAAAATTGTGATCTGTTTTAGCTAAGTCACCTGCAGTCTCTCACCCTGACTTTCTTGTGCCCAGGGGCACACACTTATGAAGGGGCTGACAGGAAAGAAGGGGTTTTCTAATCCATGATGGGAAAACAGAGCATTTTTTCTACCTTCTATTGAGAGTCATGCGTGTGACGTAGCTATCACTATTTTCTCATCAGCCAGTCCAAGCCAGACAAAATCAATATATAATTGAATCATTATAATTGGGCTATATAATATGTAATTGGCGTTACTGTGCTGATTTTTTCTGTGTTATATGGAAGAATTATATACTTGCATTTATGCAGGATTTCCTAACCTAGGATCCACAGATGATCCTCACAGGGTCCAGCAAACCCCCAAGGCTGAATGCTTTTTTCTGAGAAACGCATCCTTAGCTTTCATCCAGTTCCTAAAGACACTCACCACACTGCTGCATAACAAAGGAATCCGCATTTCTATGTAGTCAATGAAGGCAGTGCCTCACCAGGTTTATAGGATCCTAGCGGACTTCTCTCCGAAACCTACTCTTAGGGAATAAACATGGTTCCATCCCAAGGGATCCCACTTAACCTTGGCTCCTCTGATAACCTGAGCCAAGGACGCTCTCACACTGCTTGGGTCACTGCCCCGCAAATGTTGAAGCACAACCTGTTTCACCATTTAGCCCACTCCTATACCCCCTGCCCTTCCTGGGAATCCAACACCTTCCCCCACCCACCCATTAGTGACACTGATTATCTGGAAGTGGACTGGAGAATTTAAATGCAGAAATGAACCTTTGTAGTAAATGAAAAGTGAGTTGTTGAACACAGGTCAGAAATCTGACAATGTGTGGCTGTGTTTCCACTTAGTGTGTACTTGTGTCCACGGGAGATGCAATCAAGGACCCTTGGGTGATGGTGCCTGCGACTGTGATGTGGGCTGGCGAGGAGTGAAATGTGACAGTGGTAAGAGCCAGCCTTCTGGTACTTGTGATCTGTTCTCTATTTTTTCCTCCTAAAATAGAAATGGCATCTTCATTTCTTTCTTTTCTTCATTTCTTCCTACTTGCAGCAAAAATAGTTTGTAAAATAAAAGCATTAAAAAGAAAATAAAAATTATTCATACTCCCAAAGCAGGGAGAAAACTATCATTAGTATTTCATATTGGCCTTCCAGCCTTTTTCTAGGTATAGACATGTGCATGGGACCATGCTCTGCACACAGTTTTGTGAGTCTCTCACTTCACATAATATATATGATCAATATCTTTTCATATGAATAAATACGTAGAGAAATATCTTTTTTTCTTAATTTCTATATAATATCCAATCGTCAGACAGTGTTAGTGGCTCAGTCGTGTCTGACTCTTTGCAACCCCATGGACTGTACCCCACCAGGCTCCTCTGTCCATGGAATCTTCCAGGCAAGAATACTGGAGTGAGTAGCCATTCTCTTTACCATGTTCTTAAAATCAGTTTTCTGCTATCATAAACAATGCTGCAAAGACTATTTCATTCATATATATATATATATTCATGCATATGTATGTATATATTCATATATATTTGCATTTATCTTATTAATCCATTTGATTAGATTCCTTGAGATGGAATTTCTGAGTTAGCAGTTGGTTCTTTGGGGGAAAAGTTTGCTACTTATTGCCAAGAGATTATATCAATTTATTTCCCACTCTCAGTAGGGTCTGAGCCTGTCCATTTTCCTGAACCGTCTCCCTTCCTACTGCACTGATGATTCCTTATGTGTCCCTATGAGAGTGATGAGAGGAGAGAAAATTTCACACAGAAGGAAGCTTATGGAAAAGCCCAAAGATGTAGGGAGTTCTGCACATCTACAGAACCACAGGATTGCAGGATGAGAGGAATATAAGGGCAAAGAGGAACACGGAATGAGAACAGGCTAGAGATGTGGGCAGGAGTCAGATCATGGAAGCCTAAGGGCGGCAGACCTTCTGCTGAAGCTTCCTGTTGGGAAGCCTTTTAAGGGTTTTGAGCAAGTCAGCAGTATGATGTGATTTGTATTTTAGAAAGGCCATTCTGACACTGGACTGGAGAAATTACCCCTGGAAGCAGGTATCAGAGAGTCTCCCTCTTCTGGGGCAGGAGCTGGAGAGGAGTCACAAGGGTCTGACAGCCCAATGAAAGCTCCAGGGATATGGAGTTATCAGAAGGAGTATCTTTGCCCAAAACTCCAGGTGATGCTAAAAATCAGAGTAACACAGATTTCATTGAAAAGCTAAAGTTGGAAGTGTAAATGGTCTCAAGCCAAGGAGATACCCTAGAGCAGATGTAAAATGCTGGTGTTCCAAGCAAGGGTTTAGAGGGTCTGGGAGGGAAGTAGGGAGCAACGGGGTCACATAAACAGGAAGACAGCCTGGGGGAATCCCTGAAATGGAGCAAGACAGAAGTGACAGCCAAGGATAATCAGGAGGTCATCTGTTGTATCATAGACTACCCTCGTGTGCACATGAGGACCAACCGCATTTAAAGGGACAGGGAACAATCTGGAGGCTGCACAGGTTTTCAGGAGGCAGTTAACAAAAATCTGAACCAAGGTGTTGGCCTGGCTGTGGCAGGGAAAAGGAAGACACTTAATTGTCAAATGAGTTAAAATCAAGAGCACAAGGTGACTAGAGATACAGAAGAAGGGAAGAGGGAGGGAGGGGTCCACTGTGTAGATGATGGGCCAGTTCTGGAAGAGTCCAGCTTAGGGGCAGGGTGCAAGAGGTAGCATGGTTTGCAGGCGGGTGAGTTTGAGGGGCGGAAGAACACCCAGGTGGAGATTCCCAGGAGGTATTAGCTCACTCATTCATTCATCAGACACTTGGAGCTCCTGCCACAGGACTCGGCAAGTGAGCAGTGTGTGGCCCCTGCCCCAGCAGCCGGCAGTCTCGGGAAGATGTGGAAGGTTTCCAGATGGTCACTGTAGAGCAGGTGTGAGTGTGTGGGTGGAAGTCTCAAGAGTGAGGCCAAGGCTGGAGACATACGTGTCATTAAGCAGGTAGAAGTGTATTTGTGCCATGAGGGGAAGAAAGCGGGGCCAACGATGAACCACCAGACTCATCTTCTTCCTGCTTTCTCTACTGTGGAGGAAGACCCCAGTCCACCCCTACCTGCTCACCCAATCTTGGAGCCACCCTCTCAGCCTCCCCCTGCCCTGTCCCTAGTACCGTAGATGAACTATTTCAGCTCCTTCCTCCTGCTGTTCCTCTCACCAGTACCCTTGTGATCCATCTCTTTGCCTTCTGTCACATTTTCCTCCATTCCATTCTTCACGCTGCTGCCACACAGAACCGTCTAAAGCATAGATGTCTTGGTCTGTTCAGGCTATAACAAAGTACCATAGACTGGCTTATAAACAACAAAAAGTTATTTTGTTCTGGAGGCTAGCATTCAGAATCAGGGTGCCAGCATGGCTGGGTTCTGGTGACGGCCCTCTTCTGGGTTGCAGAGGGCTGTCTTCTCACGTGGTGGCAGAACGGGCAAGGGAACTCTCCAGGGTCTCATTTATAAGGACATTAGTTTCATTCATGAAAATTCCACATTCATGACCTAATCACCTAAGTCCCCACCTTCAAGTACGAACATATTACAGATTACATTTCAAAGTATAAACTGGGGACAGGGGACATAAACATCTGGACTAGTATTATTTCCCACCCACACCCCAGGACTTAGTGACCTGCTGTGATTCTCCATTGCTTCCAGGAGGAGAAATTTCATTGCCTATAGGAAAAACACCTTAGGAGGGTGTTCAGTTCAGTCACTCAGTCATGTCCGATTCTTTGCAACCCCATGGACTGCAGCACGCCAGACCTCCCTGTCCGTCACCAACTCTTGGAGTTTACTCAAGCTCATGTCCATTGAGTCAATGATGTCATCCAACCATCTCATCCTTTGTTGTCCCCTTCTCCTCCCACCTTCCATCTTTCCCAGCATCAGGGTCTTTTCCAATGAGTCAGTTCCTCGCATCAGGTGGCCAAAGTATTGGAGTTTCAGCTTTAGCATCAGTACTTCCAATGAATATTCAGGACTGATTTCCTTTAGGATGGACTGGCTGGATCTCCTTGAAGTCCAAGGGACTCTCAACAGTCTTCTTCAACACCACAGTTCAAAAGCATAAATTCTTCAGCTCTCAGCTTTCTTTATAGTCCAACTCTCATATCCATACATAACTACTGGAAAAACCATAGCTTTGACTAGATGGATCTTTGGCAGCAAAGTAATATCTCTGCTTTTTAATATGCTGTCTAGGTTGGTCATAACTTTTCTTCCAAGGAGCAAGCATCTTAATTTCATGGCTGCAGTCACCATCTGCAGTGATTTTGGAGCCCCCCAAAATATAAAGTCTCTCACTGTTTCTACTGTTTTCCCATCTATTTGCCATGAAGTGATGGGACTGGATGCCATGATCTTCGTTTTCTGAATGTTGAGTTTTAAGCCAACTTTTTAACTCTCCTCTTTCACTTTCATCAAGAGGTTCTTTAGTTCTTCTTCACTTTCAAAGCCTTATTTAACTTACATGCAGAGTACATCATGAGAAACATGCTGGATAAAGCACAAGCTGGAATCAAGATTGCTGGGAGAAATATAAGTAAGGCTGTAAGTATACAGCCTTGACATACTCCTTTCCCAATTTGGAACCAGTCTGTTGTTCCATATCCGGTTCTAACTGTTGCTTCTTGACCTGCATACAGATTTCTCAGGAGACAGGTCAGGTGGCTCGGTATTCCCATCTCTTGAAGAATTTTCCAATTTGTTGTGATCCACACAGTCTGTAGTCAATAAAACAGAAGTAGATGTTTTTCTGGAACTCGCTTGCTTTTTCAGTGATCCATCGGATGTTGGCAATTTGATCTCTGGTTCCTTTGCCTTTTCTAAATCCAGCTTGAACATCTGGAAGTTCATGGTTCACATACTGTTGAAGCCTGGCTTGGAGAATTTTGAGCATTACTTTACTAGCGTGTGAGATGAGTGCAATTGTGTGATAGTTTGAGCATTCTTTGGCATTGCCTTTCTTTGGGATTGGAATGAAAACTGACCTTTTCCAGTCTTATTGCCACTGCTGAGTCTTCCAAATTTGCTGACATATTCAATGTAGCACTTTCACAGCATCATCTTTTTAGGATTTGAAATAGCTTAAGTGGAATTCCATCACCTCCACTAGCTTTGTTCTTAGTGATGCTTCCTAAAGCCTACTTGAGTTTGCATTCCAGGATGTCTGGCTCTAGGTGAGTGATCACACCATTGTGGTCATCTGGGTCATAAAGATCTTTTTTGTATAGTTCTTCTGTGTATTCTTACCACTTCTTCTTAATATCTTCTGTTTCTGTTAGGAGGGTGTAGTACAAAGCTATTTGCCAGTTGGCACTTGCCCAGTTTTCCAGCCTGATCTCCAGTGCACAGTCTGTACAAGGAGCACAATCTGTAGAAGGAGCTTCAGCCTAGTAATGGAAATAAATGCTCAGTCATATTCAAAAAATTGTGATGTAAGAGTGCAGAGTGAAGTACCTCTCCACCAGACTAGATTATCCTTTGTTCGCATGCAAACTCCCCATTCCCAAGTCATGTCAGACATCGTTAATTGATCACTGCACTCTTCCCTCTGAGGTCAGATAGGGGCGCCACATCCTTCTCAAAAGAGCACACCACGTGGTCTCTATCAATTAACTGAATCAAAGGTCTAGAGCAGATTACAGAGAGGGGGCCCTAAAAGGTGGCTGGGATTTCAGAAACAACAGAGAGAAAGAGATTTCTGGACTCAGGGACTAGCGCACGTAAAGGCACAGAATGGCACTGCATCCACCTAGCTCATGGGAATCTGTAAATGTTCCCTCTCACAGAAGCACGACCACTCACAGCCAGGCCTCTGTTTCAGGACCTTCTATATAACTTGGCCAGGCCTAAAAGGATTTATTTCCCAAAAGCTCTTAGCCTGAGCAACCAACCCAGTGGGTACTTTTCCATCATCTCTAACAATTTCTTGCCTGATCCTCCCCTGCCAGGAAGTATGTTAGCTGGGCATCCAAGAATAAGAACATAATATTGTTCCAGGAAATTTAGGAATTAATTCAGCAAATAGGTAGTGAGTACCTGCTGCATGCCAGGCTCTCGGCTATTTTTGCACATGCAAAACGACAACAACAATAACTTAATTATAATTAGGTATTTGCTTATTTGGGCTTCCCTGGTGGCTCAGCAGTAAAGAATACACTTGCCAGTGGTGATGGGGGTTGTGGGTTTGATCCCTGGATTGGGAAGATCCCCTAGAGAAGGAAATGGCAACCTACCCCAGTATTCTTGCCTGAGAAATCCTATAGATTGAGGAGCCTGGGGAGCTACAGTCCATGCGGTCACAAAAGAGTAGGACACATCTTAGTGATAAAACAACAACAACAAAATTTGCTTATTTATATCACTCTGTAGCAAAATGATGGGAAAAAAAAAGAATAAGGAACATAGAAAGTATAAATATTGGGTTGGCCAAGAAATTCATTTGGGGCCTTCCATAAGCTCTTACAAAAATCCACATGAACTTTGTAGCCAACCCAATAAAATAGGAAATTAAACCCCGGGGAGCAGTGTGCAGCCTCACCACCTAGCACGGACCTGGCACACAGGAGACACTCTACCGGTGTATTTGACCTTCAGATTTGTCTCTGAGCTTCCTAGAAACCAAGGTAAAAGAGAATTTACATGGTCACATAGTTCCCATGATGTGTACCAGTTAACTTGTGAGGAACTAAATCATTTCCTATCACCAAGTACTAAAAGAGTATTCTTGAGTGAGATTTATTTTAAAAAGTCTGACAGCATTTGGTTCTCTTTTTGCAGAGATCACAAAAGACAACTGCAACGGGACTTGCCACACCAGCGCCAAGTAGGTGCCCTCTGGCCACCTTTGGGAGTGATGCAAAGGGGATTTCTCCTAATAGTGTGTGTCCACCAGACCCCATCTTTAGGGACGCAGCTTCCTGAGACCATTTCTGAGGATTTATGATAGATTTAAGTACAAAACTAAAAATGAGGCCACCATCAGTTTGCCAGATCCAGCCTTTTGAACAAGCTGCCCCCTGAGCTACCTGACATGTTGGCAGAGTGCCAGTTGTTACCCCACTTAAGCCACAGGGACCCTTTCACAGAAGCAGAGGGAGCCTGGTGGGCCTCAATTTCATCAAACCTTACTTGTAATTCACAGCCAAGCCTTCCGTCTTCATAAGTGAACTTCATATTCATAACACCCAGAGGAGCTTAATGGGTTAATTCATTAAGAATCCAGAAGCTGGAGTTAAACTTGAATCAGCCTCTGTCATTTCCATTGATTGTATAATCTTGAGCCACTTATTTATTGCCTCTAAGTCTTGATCTCCTCATCTGTAAAATGGGAAGAATGATAGACCTACCTGTTAGGGCTACTGGATATTGTGTAGGTTATGTGAAGTAGTGTATGAAGTATAGGTTTGAGCACATAGGATGCTCTCTGAAGATGGGCAGCTGCCCTCCATATCCTTGGACCAATGCCTCCATATACACGCTCTGTTGTTTGCCTGACAAGTGACTGCAGTTTTAGCTGCCCATGGCGGGCCTGTGCTAGGGATCAACTCTCCTCTCAAGCCTCATGGGGCAGGAGCTGGGATCCTAGGGGGAAGGGTATTGTGAGTCCCATCCAGGCAGGAGGCGAGATGTGCATTTTTCTGTAAACACTACTTGCCCTTTCTCTTGGCAGCTGTCTTCTCAATCTGGATGGCACAGCCTTGTGCAAATGTGCAGCAGGGTTCCAGGGGAATGGGACCGTCTGCACAGGTAAGTAGAGGAGGAATTTGCTAGGTGGAGAGTAACCCAAGCTATTGAGAGATTTGTGTTTCTGCAGACTAAATGGGCAGCTGCAGGACTTCCCTGGTGGTCGTGTGGTTAAGACTTCACGCTGCCAATGCAGGGGGTGTGGATTCGATCCCTGGTCAGGGAACTAAGATCCCACTTGCCATGTGATGAGGCCAAAAATAAATAAATGGACAGCTGCTACCAAGTAGTGATGGGGAACTGGATGTGGTAGGGTGGCTGATCTCCTTCAGGGGCAGGACACCTACTGTTCACGGATGAGATGTGTTGGTTTTGGAATGTCCAGGGCCACTGCCCTGGTTCTCTTCTCCAAGTCTTGCCCACAATTGGAATCACCTGGAGAGCTTTAAAAATCATGGATTTGGCTGACCAAGGGTGTGGCCTGGGCATGGGGACTCTGAAATGAGACACAAAGAGGCTTGAGCCCTGGTTCTTTTTCCCACTCCCCACATGGCCTTGGGTGGTCTCTAAACTACCCTTAAAGTAAACATAAAACTATGTCCCTTGCAGAGCAATTTGGGATGAAATGACCTCTCCACGTACAACAACAGAATGAGACAGCTGTCAAAAACAGCCCCAATGTTAGACTCCTTGGGTTCAAATCCATGTTCTTACACTTTGTGTTACCTGGGGGCAGTTGCTTGACTGCTCTTTGCATCATTTTGTCATCTGTAAGTTGTAGGTCCTAAGAGAATCTTACTCAGTGGATTGTTGGATAGCAGCATGACTTACTTAATACCTGTGAACATTCCTGGCACAGAGCACTCGATAAATATGAGCTAACACTCTTATGGTGACCAATACATATTCAGTGCTAGAAAAAAATGGAAACAGCATTATTTTCTCTTGACACTGTGTCCACGAAGGCTTCAGTCCAGATTGTGGTGGAGCTAGACAATGATTATACCAGTTTGCTTTCTTTTTCTAATTAATTAATTTAATTTGGGCTTGCATTAGCTTTTTCTGGTTGTGGTGAGTGGAAAGCTACTCTCTAGCTGTGGTGCACAGGTTTCTTATTGTGGTGGCTTCTCTTGTTGCAGAGCACATGCGGGCTTCAGTACTTGTGGCACACGGCTTAGTTGCCCTGCAGCACATGGAGTCTTCCCAGAGCAGGGATTGGACCCATGTCCCTTGCTTTATAAAGCAGGTGGACTCGCAACCACTGCTTCACCAGGGAAGTCCTCAGCAATTTGTGTTCTAAACCATCTGACCCTGGGGATTGTCTCAGGTGTCCCCTGAAGTAGGATGTGTTCAACATACCAGTGAAAACAGTGGAAAGACAAATAACTGTAATGTTCCTCTTGCCCCCTGTTTTAGGGGGAGATAGCAAAATGGAAGCTGTTAGAAACAGTCCTGTCGTTAGACTCCCTGGGTTTAAGTCTCTGTTCTTACAGTGTATGTCACCCGGGGACAGCAGCTTGACTTCTCTTTGGATCATTTTGTCATCTGTAAGTTAATATAATGCTCAATATTTCTATAAAACTTTCATATACATTATCCAAACCTGCGCATAAGCTTGTATGGGTGTACCCCAAAATTCATACTAATTAAGTCATTTGTCTAAAGTCACATGGTGAATGAAGGGCAAGCCAGGACTCATATACACACCTTGGGACTCCAGATCTTTGATCCACTTTGAACTGATTTTTGTATACATGCCTGTGTACTCAGTTGCTTCAGTCCGTCCGACTCTTTGCATCCCTGTGGACTGTAACCTGCCAGGCTCCTCAGTCCATGGGATTCTCCGGACAAGAATACTGGAGTAGGTTGTCATGTCCTCCTCCAGGGATCGTCCCCACCCGGGGATCGAACTCGTGTCTCCTGCTTTACAGGTGGATTCTTTACCGCTGAGCCATCAGAGAAGCTCTTTTGTATATATAGTGAGGTCCAAATTCATTCTTTCACATATAGATGGAGAAACAGTGGAAACAGTGTCAGAATTTATTTTTCTGGGCTCCAAAATCACTGCAGATGGTGACTGCAGCCATGAAATTAAAAGACGCTTACTCCTAGGAAGGAAAGTTATGACCAACCTAGATAGCATATTCAAAAGCAGAGACATTACTTTGCCAACAAAGTTTCGCCTAGTCAAGGCTATGGTCTTTCCTGTGGTCATGTATGGATATGAGAGCTGGACTGTGAAGAAGGCTGAGCGCCAAAGAATTGATGCTTTTGAACTGTGGTGTTGGAGAAGACTCTTGAGAGTCCCTTGGACTGCAAGGAGATCCAACCAGTCCATTCTGAAGATCAGCCCTGGGATTTCTTTGGAAGGAATGATGCTAAAGCTGAGACTCCAGTACTTTGGCCACCTCATGCAAAGAGTTGACTCATTGGAAAAGACTCTGATGCTGGGAGGGATTGGGGGCAGGAAGAGAAGGGGACGACAGAGGATGAGATGGCTGGATGGCATCACTGACTTGATGGATGTGAGTCTGAGTGACCTCCGGGAGTTGGTGATGGACAGGGAGGCCTGGCGTGCTGCGGTTCATGGGGTCGCAAAGAGTCGGACACGGCTGAGCGACTGATCAGATCTGTCTCAGTATCAATTTTTGAAAAGATCATTTCTTCCTGTGATGGAAATAACATATTGGCACCTTTGTGGCAAATCAGTTGACCACAGATGTTTGAGTTTATTTCTGGACTCTTAATTCCATATGGATCCTTCTGCCAGTTCCACCCTGTCTTTTACTAAAGCTTTGTAGTAAGTTTTGAAATTAGGGAGTGTGAGTCCTCCAACTCTGCTCTTTTTTTTAAAGATTGTTTTGGCTGTTCTGGGCCATTTGAATTTATATACAAGTTTTAGGATAATCTTGTCAGTTTATGCAAAGAAATAAACTGGGATTTTGACAGATTGCATTTAATCTGCAGATCAGATATAGGGAGTAATGCCACCTTAACAATATTAATTCTCTCCATCAATGAACATGGAAGGTCTTTCTATTATTTAGGTCTTCTTTTATTTCTTTCCATAATGTTTATTGTTTTCAGAGTGTTTTATAATTTGTTAATGGAGTCCATCTTTTGATGCTATTGTAAATGGAATTGTTTTCTTAATTTCATTTTCAGTTTGCTCATTGCTATGGTCTAGAAGTACAATTGATTTTTGACTGTTGATCCTGTGGCCTACAACATTGTTGAATTCAATGATTCACTCTAATTCTTTTTAGTGAATTCTTCAGGATTTTCCATAGCACATCACATTATCTGCAAACAGAAATGCCTTTACATCTTTTCTGATCTGAATGTCTTTTTTTATTTCTTGCCTAACTGCCCTGACCAGAACCTTCATTCAACACAGTGTCGAACAGAAGTGGTAAAAGCAGACCTACTTGCCTTATTCCTAATCATGGGAGAAAGCATTTGGTCTGCCATCATTAAGTGTGATCTTAGCTGTGGGTTTTTCGTAAGTGAAAAATGTCCTTTATCAAGTTAAGGAAGTTGCCTTCTATTCCTAGTCTATTGAGTGTTTTTATCATTAACAATATTGAATTTTGACAAAAGGCTTAGCTTCTTATACTAGGATGGTTGTATTTTTGTCTTTCATTCTGTTGCTGTGTTCTATTACATTAATTGACTTGGGGGATGTTAAACAATCTTGTATTCCTATATTAGTACCTCTTTCTTACAGTATGTAATCACATTTATGTATTTCTACATTTGACCTGCAAGTATTTTCTTGAGGATATTGAATGTCTATTCATGAAGGATATTAGTCTATAATTGTTTCGTGATAGCTTTGCCTGGTTTTGGTATCAGACTAATACTGGTCTCATAGAATGAGTTGAGAAGTCTTCCCTCCTCTTTCAGTTTTTAAGAGAGCATGTGAAATTTTGGTATTTATTAAATGTTTGGTATAATTCACTGGTGACATCTAGTGCTTTGCATTCTTTTGAATTATCTATGTTTAATCCAATGCCTGCCATTTTGAAGTAACTTCTATTTCTCAGTCACTCAAGTAAAAACACATCCCCCTCCTCCTCTACTGCTCTGTGTCACCTTTCTCTTCTATAGCAATCAATGCCTGTGAGATCAGCAATGGAGGTTGCTCTGCCAAGGCTGTCTGTAAAAGAACCACCCCAGGACGCCGGGTGTGTGTGTGCAAGGCAGGCTATACTGGCGATGGCATCGTGTGCATAGGTAGGTACCACCTCTCACCTGCGATTTCCAACTGCATTTAGTTTTGACCCCTCGGTCAAGGTGCTGTCTGATCCTTCCACTTGTTTTCCATTTACTTGTTTTCCCTTGGCTGCTTATAAGCAATCGGCTAGGAAACGCTTTCACACCAAGCAGAAGTCCTGCTTGCCATCAAAATGTCCTCCTAAATTGAGCATCTACTGATGATTCTTCTCTGAGCCAATTACACTGTGATGGTTACAAATGTGTGTGTTTTTTTTTAATTCCTACATGTCTTCATTCATAGCATGCTGAATTAGACTCCAAAATTCTATTATTTCAAGTCCTTGGCTGCAAACACTCATATTCATTCAATAGAGAGACAGAGTCAAGCCTGCGGATACACCTCTGCTGGCACAGTCCCGTCCCACAGGAGTCAGTTTTGAGAAACCACAGCCAGCACCCTCCCTGTTGGGTTATTTCAGCCACAGAGTTGCCAAGAAAACCAACTCACGCTTTGACACCTGCTCTGCTTGGTTGGTCAGCCATCCTGTGGATCCGTCGAGATGCCTTTACTTAAAAATAAGGCTCGATTCTCATGCCAGGTGTGGGATTTTTGTTTTAAAGAGATCAACCCCTGCTTGGAGAACCATGGTGGCTGCCACAGGCATGCAGAGTGCACACAGACAGGACCCAACCAGGTGAGCTCTGCCTCTCTGGGGGGCTACATTATCTTCGGAGCAAATTCCTGCAGATACAGACCCAGGCCTGAGGGAGAGGGGCTGAGAACAGACCTCTAGAGAGCAACAGGATGAAATAAATACATTAGTGGAAATTCTGAAACAATTCCCCTAGAGATAGCTGTTTTGGAAAGAGGAGGAAGGTGGGAGGAGCAGGGAACAAAGGGTTTGTGAGGAAAAGGCCTTTCCTACAGTGGGGCTTCCCTGGTAGCTCAGCAGGTAAAGAATCCACCTGCAATGCAGGAGACACCGGTTCAATTCCTGGGTCGGGAAGATCCCCTGGAGAAGGGTTAGACTACCCACTCCAGTATTCTTGGGCTTCCCTGGTAGCTCAGACGGTAAAGAATCTGCCTGCAATGTGGGAGACCTGGGTTCGGTCCCTGGGTTGGGAAGATCCCCTGAAGGAGGGCTTGGCAACCCACTCCAGTATTCTTGCCTAGAAAATCCCTATGGACAAGAGGAGCCTGATGGGCTACAGTCCATGGGGTCACTAAGAGTCGGACACGACTGAGCAACTAACACAGCACAGCACAGTGGGAAGAAGTGGACATGTGCAAACACCACATGGCTCTGGAAACATGAAGGTCTCCAGCCATGCTCTCCTTACCTTCAGCCTTCTGATGCCCAGAATCTTACCATTTTTCTTGGGCTTGAGCCTCTGAAATACATGTACAACAGCAGAAGATAACAGTTTTAAGCCCTCTCTCAGTCACATACTCCCCAGCGCTGTGACCGAGGCATTGCCTCCCTAGGGAGAAGGTTAGGGGAGGTGGGAGCATGCGAGGACTCCACATAAAGGAGGGGAGGGGTTGAGGGGCAAAAAGACTTGGGTGGGGAAGCTAGAGGCTCAGGAACTCAGGGAGGACTCTGCCTCCCTCGGTCCCTGTCACACTGTGAGCAAGCAGGAAACTGTGCATTGGAAACTGGATGGATGATGATGGAGTGAGACCCAGCAGGACCTGTCTGTGAAATGCCCCGTTCTGCCTTCTTCCTGGACAGGCCGTCTGTAACTGTTTGCCGAAGTACACTGGAGATGGGAAGGTCTGCACCCTCATCAACGTCTGCTTGACCGTGAGTACGGCCCCCTCCCTGCATCTAGGATGTGGTGTTGAGGTGGCCTCCATCAGAGCTGCTTCTGGGCCAGTTCTTCCTCATGTCCCAGTTGCAGAGTTGGAGACACTGCAGTCTCTGCCTCCATCTTCATGTGACCTCACCTCTATGTCTGGATCTCCTCTTCCAGTGAGGACGCTAGTGGACTTAAGACCCCCTGATTAATCTAAGACATTGCATCTCCGAGATCCTTCATTGCATCTGCAAAGACTCTTTTTCTAAATAAGGTCCCATTCACAGAGACCAGGAATTAGGATGTAGACATAGCTTTGCGGGGGACATAATTCAACCCACCCCAGAGCAGGAGGAGAAGGGGTCTCTGGCCCTGGTCACAGAACGAGCGCATGGCAGAGTCAGAACTTGAGCCCCTGTCTGTCTGACTCACAGGCCACAGCCTTGACCACTTCTCGTGCTTGTTCCTCCACAAGGCTCTGATCCCCAGCAGAGGCCCAGTTCATACACTTTCCCTCCTTATCCATATCTCTGCCCACCTGAGAGCCTCCTGCAAGCATGGAAACAGCACAGATACTCCATAATTAAAGCCCTTTCTCTCCAGGCGAGGTCCCTACTGTCCCCCGTGATGGTCTGTCTATTTTACACCAACTACCTTCTGGCTGGTGACTATTACTTTGCTATGATGAATTAGAGTTTAGCCTTCAGCTGAGAAGTGTCAAACAAGATTGATGTCTTTCTAGTTAACTCCCAGGTGCTGATAAACTTCCCATTTGGCAACTCTGGACTGATCTCTTCAGGGCTGGAGATCTGCTGGGATGGACTTGCCATCTTGAGATATGGGCACACCTCAGAGACATTGTGGCTTTGGTTCCACACCACCAAAATACAGTGACTATTACAATAAAGCAAGTCACAAAAATTTTTGGTGTCCCAATACATAAAAAGTTATATTTATACTATATTGAAATCTGTTAAGTATACAATAACATTATGTCTAAAAAAATACAATGTATGTAAGGCAACCATACCTCAATTTTAAAAAGAAGACATTAAGAGTTAAATAAATAAATAATGTATTGGGTTGCCCAGAAAGTTCATTTGGATTCACTTGTGACATCTTATGGAAAAGCCCAAACGAACTTTTTGGCAAACCCAATACATACCTTAGTTTAAAAAACACTTCATTACTAAACATTGCTAACCATCATCTAACAACACAAAGTCATCACAAACCTCCAATCTGTAAAAATCACAGTACCTGCAAAGTTCAGTAAAATGAGGTATGCCTGTGTAAGGCTGGGTGAGTAGGATGACTCTTACAACTTTAGGGAGATGGAACATAAATTCAGGAAAAGGGCAAATAATGCAAACCAGTCAGTTCAGTCGCTCAGTTGTGTTCAACTCTTTGCGACTCCATGGACTACAGCATGCCAGGCTTCCCTGTCCATCACCAACTCCCGGAGCTTACTCAAACTCATGTCCATCGAGGTGGTGATACCATCCAACAGTCTCATCCTCTGTTTCCCCCTTCTCCTCCTGCCTTCAATCTTTCCCAGCATCAGGGTCTCTTTTCCAGTGAGTCAATTCTTCGCATCAGGTGGCCAAACTATTAGAGCTTCAGCATCAGCCCTCCCAGTGAATATTCAGGACTGATTTCCCTTAGGATTGATTGGTTTGATCTCCTTACTATCCAAGGGACTCTCAAGAGTCTTCTCCAACACCACAGTTCAAAAGAAACCAGTCAGAGAGTAAGACAAAAAGTAAATGTCAATACAGAATTGCTTTGGGAGCATTGGCAGGGCTGACAAGCTAACTGGTCTGATTCCTATCCCTTACTCTTTGGAAATTTTACCAGAATAATGGCGGCTGTAGTGAATTTGCTATCTGCAACCACACTGGACAAGACGAAAGGACTTGTACTTGCAAACCAAACTACGTTGGGGATGGGTTTACCTGCCGTGGCAACATCCATCAGGTAACGCAAGGCATGTTTCTGTAAAGCGAACTCCACTTTCCTCCTTGTGTGAAGAATCTAAGGCACTGAGAAGGGTGCAAGAGTTTTGTTCCATATAAAACTAAAATGTGAGGGAGGTCCCTGGAGGGACCTGGGGATCCAGTGGTTAAGACTTTGCATTTCCATCACAGGATTTGATCCCTAGTCTGGGAACTAAGATCACACATGCCACACAGTTCAGTACAGTCACTCAGTCATGTCTGACTCTTTGCAACCCCATGGACTGCAGCATGCCAGGCCTTCCTGTCCATCACCAACTCCTGGAGTTTACTCACACTCATCCATTGAGTCAGTGATGCCATCCAGCCATCTCATCCTCTGTCTCCTCCTGCCTTCAATCTTTCCCAGCATCAGGGTCTTTTCCAATGAGTCAGTTCTTTGTATCAGGTGGCCAAAGGATTGGAGTTTGAGCATCTGTCCTTCCAATGAATATTCAGGACCGATTTCCTTTAGGATGGACTGGCTGGATCTCCTTGCAGTCCAAGGGACTCTCAAGAGTCTTCTCCAACACCACAGTTCAAAAGCATCAATTCTTCGGTGCTCAGCTTTCCTTATAGTCCAACTCTCACATCCATACATGACTACTGGAAAAACCATAGCTTTGACTAGATGAATCTTTGTTGGCAAAGTAATGTCTCTGCTTTTTAATACTCTGTCTAGGTTGGTCATAACTTTTCTTCCAAGGAACAAGCGTTTTTTAATTTCATGGCTGCAATCACCATCCACAGTGATTTTGGAGCCCAAAAAATAAAGTCTGTCACTGTTTCCATTGTTTCCCCATCTATTTGCCACAAAGTAATGTGACCAGATGCCATGAACTTAGTTTTCTTAATGTTGAGTTTTAAGCCAACTTTTTCACTCTCCTTTTTCACTTTCATCAAGAGGCCCTTTAGTTCTTCATTTCTGCCATAAGGGTGGTGTCATCTGCGTATCTGAGGTTATTGATATTTCTCCCGGCAATCTTGATTCCAACTTGTTCTTCATCCAGCCCACCATTTCTCATGATGTACTCTGCATAAAAGTTAAATAAGCAGGGTGACAATATATAGGTTTGATGTACTCCTTTCTGATTTGGAACCAGTCTGTTGTTCCATGTCCAGTTCTACATGTTCCATGTCCAAACAGCATGACCAAAATGTAAAACAAACAAAACTATAAAACATGGAAATTTTATCTTCCAATAAGAATTCACTTGTTCTGGCATGCAGTGATTCAGATTAACAGTTCTCAAGTCATAAAATGCCTGGGTATGAATTCAGCTCAGCCAGTTATTATGGTAATGTGACTTTAGGCAGATTATATCAACTCTTTGTGATATATCTGTTTTCTAACCTTTAAAAGAAAATAATGGTAGCATTCCCAGCAAGTTGTTATAAGAATTCTTTTTTTTTTTTTTTTTTTAGTTTTTTGAATACTGAGTTGTTTTTTTTTTTTACTTAACTTTACAGTATTGTATTGGTTTTGCCATACATCAAAATGAATCCGCCACAGGTATACATGTGTTCCCCATCCTGAACCTTCCTCCCTCCTCCCTCCCCATCCCTCTGGGTCATCCCAGTGCACCAGCCCCAGGCATCCGGTATCAGGCATCGAACCTGGACTGGTGACTCGTTTCAAACATGATATTATACATATTTCAATGCCATTCTCCCAAATCATCCCACCCCCTCCCTCTCCCAGAGTTCAAAAGACTGTTCTATACATCAGTGTCTCCTCTGCTGTCTTGTATATAGGGTTATTGTTACCATCTTTCTAAATTCCATATATATGCATTAGTATACTGTATTTGTGTTTTTCTTTCTGGCTTACTTCACTCTGTATAATAGGCTCCAGTTCCATCCACCTCATTAGAACTGATTCAAATGTATTCTTTTTAATGGCTGAGTAATACTCCATTGTGTATATGTACCACAGCTTTCTTATCCTGTTATAAGATTTCAATGAGACAACGTGTGTAGCAGGCTCAGAGTACACAGTAACTCTAAGGCATGGCCATGATGTAGGCTATTGTTGGTGTGCGTGTGTGTGTGTGTGTGTGTGTGAACATACCTGAGCATCTGTACTTGGTGGAGAGAGGCTTGGATGTGATACCTGTAGATTTCTACCTATTATAAAGTAAACATCCTGTTATTTGGTTTAAAGAGGGACCAGAGCATTGTGGCTGATTCAAATATTCTTGTTAGCAGAGAAAATAAATCTGCCATAATCCTATGACAGATTTTTTTTAATACTTGGACTTTCAAAAACGCTCTTAAAGCTCAAGTACTTCTATAAATGGCTGAACCTTTCTGTGATAAATCAGATGGTGACTCCAGGAAGCTTTTAGAACTTATGGTATATCCACATCATCATTCTGAACATCAGTCGTGAGCCTACAGATGAGACTTGTTTCAGAGGCCTGCCATGGCAGTGCATTCATGCGTGCTCAGTCACTCAGTTACGTCAGACTCTTTGCGACCCCATGGACTGTAGCCCAGAAGCAGGCTCCTCTGTTCATGGGATTTCCCAGGCAAGAATACTGAAGTAGGTTGCTATTTCCTACTCCAAGTTATCTTCCCAACCCAGGGATCGAACTCACATCTCCTGTATTGGCAGGCAAAGTCTTTATCACTGAGCCACCTGTTAAGCTCTAAAAAGATGGTAGGTTCTCTCAATCTTGGAGAAATTGCCCCGTGATAAACCTGTATTGTTCTTGTGCTTGATTCACAGCCATTAAGTGGATCTTTTTGTCTTTGTTTCCAGGAGCTTCCCAAGAATCCAAAAACATCTCAGTTTTACTTCCAGTTGCTGGTAAGAATGCATCTATGTATGTCTAACTAGAAGAATTGGGTCTCAAACCCTTGATACAGATTAAATATATGAGATAAATCTGTAACCTCTGGAGTAGGTAAAGATAGAAGACAGTCCTGGAACCTACATTTCTGCAATACTCTCTGTGTTGGTCATCTGTGAACTTCTCAGGCCCCAGGTGGGCAGCATACAAGTGGAGTAATGGATGCCCTTGCCTGTTGCACATGTGAGAATGTATTTTATGAAAAAAAACTGCCATCCAACCCGTTGAGACAAGAAGCATTACTGGTGCAATCAGCTAAGTCTTTGGGTGAAAATATTAAGTTAAATCTTACATGAGAATACAGTCCAGAGATATTGAACAAAAAGAATAAAAATCTAGAAGAGTAAAATCTAATTACTTTACAATATTGTATTGGTTTCATTGGCCTCCAATTAAAATAAATAAAATTATATTTTTAAAAAATCTAGAAGAGTAAAATCTAGAAGAAAATACAAGTAACCATAGGTCCTTAACCTTGGCAAGAACATAGAACAGTTGAGTAAACTGTCATATTACTTACATTTGCATTCTTATCTCAACCATAGAAAACATTTAGTGTGTGAAAGAGACACACTGGCAAAAAGTTATCTGGAAATA
Organism: Tragelaphus eurycerus; assembly: GCA_935064755.1. Classification (NCBI taxonomy): domain Eukaryota; kingdom Metazoa; phylum Chordata; class Mammalia; order Artiodactyla; family Bovidae; genus Tragelaphus; species Tragelaphus eurycerus. Next base: position 9,813,656 of record CAKXYN010000072.1, on the reverse strand, counting down.
ACAGAGACCTTTCTAGGTGGTGGGATTATGGGTAGTTATTTTCTTTTTTATACTGTATTTTCAAATCTTTCATACCAGTCAACATATGTCATTCCACAACCAGATAAAAGTAAACATTATTTCCATGTCTAAGGAAGTGGGTGATTCTGAATCTAAGGCTAAATGAAACACAAGTCTCCCCATTCAGTTTTTCTCTCCCCTCTGCCATCATTTACTCTCTCTCTTATTTGTCTGAGCCCCTGCCTTTACTTATGTTAGGTATTGGGTTGGCCAAAAAGTTCATTTGGGTTTTTCCATATGACGGTACAAAAAAGCTTGAATGAACTTTTTGGCCAACCTAATATATGGCATGTGGCCCCCACCTGCCTTCCCCACAGGAACATTCTGTGCGAGACCTGGTTGGCCCTGGCCCCTTCACCGTCCTGGCACCTTTATCTGCAGCCTTTGATGAGGAGCCCCAGGTAAGCATGAAGCTAGAGGCAGGTAGGTAGAAGAGCTTTGGGACTGGAACACAGTCTTTGGGCATTACCCTGGAACCAACCCGAAAGACATTTCTAAACAGGAGATTTAGAATCCGCTGGAGGTGACCAGCAATGAAAGGGGTTGCCTGTCAGTGTGGGAACCCCCATCAGGAGAAGCATTTTAGTGGATTTGGGGTCACCACTAGCAAACTTCTAGAGGACTACCCTCCTACCTAAATAGGGTAGGAGGTTGGGAAAGACCAACCATTCTTAAATAATTTAAACCCTGATAGACACCCCTCAAAAAAAAAAAAAAGAATGCTAGATTAATGGGATATAAATAGGTTCTTTTCTTGCAGAATTTATCAGAGCCTTTACTGTCTAACATTCACTTGGACTCTTCATGCTGGATTATCCATTAATATGTAATAATGTAGCAAGCATTTATTGAATGTTTCCAACCAGAGGGCTGCTAGCTCTGGCTGGAACCCTTGGATCTATTGCAGATTAAGGACTGGGACAAAGGGGGCCTGATGCCCCAGATTCTTCGGTATCATGTGATTGCCTGCCACCAGCTGCTTCTGGAAAACCTGAAATTGACCCCAAATGCTACTTCTCTCCAAGGGGAGTCACTTGTCATCTCCGTGTCTCAGGTAGGAGAAGCCACTTCACAAAGGTGCTCATTTTGCTTGTGCCCTCTCTCTTTCCTCTTCCTTAGAACAGTAAGAGTAATGATAATAACAACTAACGCATGTGGGAATGACTGCTCTATGTCAGCTACTATCCTAAGTGTCTGATGTGTGTGTGCTAAGTCACTTCAGTCATGTCTGACTCTTTGAGACACATGGACTGTAACCTGCCAGACTCCTCTGCCCATGCGATTTTCCAGGCAACAATACAGTGGGTTGCCATGCCCTCCTCCAGGGGATCTTCCCACCCAAGAATCAAACCTGTGTCTCCTATGGCTCCTGCATTGCAGGCAGATTCTTTATCCTGAGCCACCGGGGATATGTACTAACTGATTTAATCCTCAGAATCCTATAATGTAGATATTATTATTTTCCTCAATTTAAAAATTAGGAAACTGAACTCAGGTTAAGTTGCTTTTCCAAGGTCACACAGCAAGTAAATATTAATATTAGAGCTGGAATTGAAACTCAGAGGCAAGGAAGCTTCAGGTAGTCAAGAGAACTGCTTTCAGCAGTAGCTGGGGAGGGATGAAAGCTTTTGTTCAAAGCCTTGACCATGCTGATGCCTTCCCTCACCACAAAAAGAAACACATGGTGACTAAGGAATTCATGACAAAGGGGAAAAGTATCTGGTGGGATCAGAAAGGGGGTTGCTAGAGAAGACATCTGAAAGAGAAGCCGATTTTGATCTGCTTATTATTTCATATTGGAGAATTGCAGTGAAATAACTGCTTTGGTTAATTGTTCAGTCGCTGAGTTGTGTCTGACTCTTTGCAACCCCATGGACTGCAGCATGCCAGGGTTCCCTGTCCTTCACTATCTCCCAGAGTTTGCTCAGACTCATGTCCATTGAGTCGGTGATACCATCCAACCATCTCATCCCCTGTCGCCCACTTCTCTTCCTGCCCTCCATCTTTCCCAGCATCAGAGTCTTTTCCAATGAGTTGGCTCTTCACATCAGGTAGCCAAAGTATTGGAGATTATTTGCTATTAACTTCCCCAGGTGAAAATTATATTTTTGACATATGCTTATGTAATTTGGATCTTCAGATTTTGCTCACAGCTCTACTTGAACATTCACTTTCATGATGATTTTAAATATTCACAGAATATTTTGGAAGAAGTATTTTGTGTCTATTTCTCTTTGTGCTCACTTCCTCTTTTTTCTTTTTTGGTTGATTTCAGGACATGGTATTGATAAATAATAAAGCCAAGATCATATCCAGTGATATCATCTGTACAAACGGAATCATCCACATCATAGACAAACTGCTGTCTCCCCAAAACTTGCTTATCACCCCTAAAGATGCCTCTGGAATGATTCTGGTGGGTGAACTCATTGTCAGACTCTCAGAATGGAGTGACTCACAAGATGTAATTTATTATCTCAATTCTGTTTTTGAGGCATTGTTCAAGACAGTTTAATTTTGCTATTTCCGTCTCAAGTTACTATTAAAAACCTCACTGGGGCTTCCCTGGCAGTTTAGTGGTTAAGACTCTGCACTTTCACAGCAGGAGATGCTGGTTTTGATCCCTAGTCAGAGAAATAAGATCCCACAAGCCACATGTCACACTATCCCCAAAAAAACAAAACCTCATTAATGACTGTTCTTGCCTGCATGCTAAGTCGCTTCAGTCATGTCCAACTCTTTGCAACGCTATGGACTGTAGCCCGCCAGGCTCCTCTGTCCATGGGATTCTCCAGGCAAGAATTCTGGAGTGGGTTGCCATGCCCTCCTCCAGGGAATCTTCTCAAACCAGGAATCGAGGCTGAGTCTCTTATGTCTCCTGCATTGGCAGGCAGGTTCTTTACCAGTAGAGTCACCTGAGAAGCCCATAAGACATACTATTCCTAGTAAGAAGTAAATAGTTGAAAGTCTATTTTAAATAGTTGAATGGATTTTATAAATTATTCTTTAGTTTCCACAAAAGCAGGCTGTACATAGATTTGGAAGATGGAGAAATTACATAGATGGATGATAACGATGATGAGAGAGATGATAGATAGATGATCCACAGGTAGGTAGGCACATAGGTAGATAGACAGATAGACGGACAGATATGATTAAATCTAAACCAGGAGTAAAACATCTTCTCAATGGACAGAAAAGACACTTTCAACTTTTTTGTTACTTTTTAGTGTTGGGTTCTTCATTGCAGACAGCCGAATCCACTGTATCTCATTTAAATAAAAAGGAGCTTCTAAAGATGTTAAGTATATCACCAAATCTCTTGGAAAGCAAGAGAGCCTAATTCAGACACTACACAGCTGGGGACAAAGCAGCCAGGGCACTTGTGAAGGGAGGTCACCTGGCTCCCCCACAGGGCTGTTAAGAACCAGCTCTGCCCGTGCCCTCTGTCTCCAGCCCCATCTCTAGGAAACAAGAGTCTGCACACCAGATGCCTCCAGCCCTGTGACCATCAGAAGATCTAATAGCCCAGCTAGCAGCCACCACCTCCTCGTGTCGTGTCTTTCTACCTATAAGTTTTGTACAAGCACTTCTGCTTGGGGGATGCCATATCACATGTGGGACTCTAGCTGCGGGGCAGTCTGGGAAAATGCAGTGCTTAGCCATCCAGCCCCTGTGATACGGAAAGGCAGGAGTACAACCTACAGAGCCTCCTATATTATCTTCCCCTCGTTTTATTCAGTTGAGCTTTTGTTAAAGTGCTTTGTGAACTGTACGAATAAAAGTTTCATTCCCATTCTTACTATCTTTGCAGCAAAATCTTACAACAGTGGCCATGAACCACGGCTACGGCAAATTTAGCAACTTGATTCAGGTAAAAGCCTAGGAGAAAAGTTGCCTCAAGGAACGTAAGCCACCTAGAGAGGTTTGGTTTGTGGAGAGTTTTTTGTTTGTTATGTAGTTTTTGTTTGCAGCACTAGCCAGCTGTTGTGGGGTTTTAAGGAAGTCTAATGTTCTGGAGAACAAAGTCATACTCTGCCCCTCCATCCCCCAAATGTTTCCTAGCTGAGTTAGAAGTTGAAGTATTTGAGGCTAGAGTGAGGGAAAGGAATTAGGATGTGCCCATTCCTAAAACAGGGGCTTCATGTCTGGAATGATCACCCCCTTTACTAAGATGGGGAAGCTGAGAGGCAAAGATGGGAAATCTCTGCCTGTTAGACAGGCAGAAATTACATTTCAAACCACATTTTTCTGACTTCAGAGACAAGTCCCACGAATTGTGTAGAGAAACTTCTTGTTCAAAGATTTCAGAGAATAATCAGGAAGGAGCAGGTTCTTCCACGACCTCCTCCACCACCTACCCCTGCAGTTTCAGGAGGTCTCTAAGAACCCTGGGGTCCCCATAGCACAGACTGCAAACCTCTGTGCAGACCAGCAATTTCCAAAGGGGTCTGGGGTTCAGACTGTCTGGGGAGATGTTTAGAAATGGAGATTGGAAGGTGCTCATAATAAAAATCTCCAGTGGTGTTACAGACCAGTATCTTTGCCCACCCACCCACTCCCTAAACCTAATGCCCCCACCCCTGGGCATCAGGTCTGCTTGAACACAACCTTTTGTAGCAAGTTAGAAGTCTCTCTGGGTCTCAAAAAGAGGGAATAATAAAGCACTTCATAGGGTTGTAAAAATGTGTATGATGTACAAGAAAAAATGTAGAAGATTCTCAAAATGATTCTTTGCCAGTCACCTGGCAATTTCTTTTTTGAGTCTATGTGATCTAGAAATCTTCTAAATATATACAAGTATCTCAATATTGTATAGGTTTCACATTTTAAAAGGAAATATGGTACGATGCCCTATAACAGATGCCTGGGACTGGAGCACTGGGATGACCTGGAGGGATGGTGTGGGAAGGGGGGAGGGAGGAGGGTTCAGGATGGGGAACACGTGTATTCTGGTGGCGGATCCATCTCGATGTATAGTAAAAGTAATACAATATTGTAAAGTTAAGCAAAATTAAAAAAAAAAAAATAAATTAAAAAAAAAAAAAAAAAGGAAATATGGGGAAAGTGCTAAGTGGGTCTTCCAGAAATTAAAACGTCTGGACAAGAGTAGTGGCAAAAAAAAAAGTCTTGCTGAAGTGTGTTTCCCTATTAACAAGGCCCAGAATTGGCCTTTCTGTTTTACTTGCTGAGAGTCAGAATGATAGGAGTGTGAAGAAAGCCTCCAGTTTCAGGCTGAATCTCGTTTAAACTAGCCAAAGGACTGAGAAGCCCCATGGCGGGCACAGAGAGGGCCCCAGGTTGGCTTTTGCTCTGGCCCTTGGGTTCCAGAGCTAGTGCTTCTTGGCTGGGCTTTTGAGCACACCTGACCATCTCCTTGTGTTTCAGGACTCCGGCTTGCTGAGCATCATCACAGACCCCATCCACACCCCAGTCACACTTTTCTGGCCCAGTGACCAAGCCCTCCAAGCTCTGCCCCGTGAACAACAGGATTTCCTGTTCAACCAAGACAACAAGGACAAGCTGAAGGAGTACTTAAAGTTCCACGTGATCCGAGATGCCAAGGTATTCTGTTTTCACACAGACGGGAATAACAAGGTTGCCCTGGAGGTGATCAAATCCAGGAATTGTCTTTACCTCTCAGTCTCCATGGTGTTGGGAGGTCTGAGCATCCCCTGCCCCCGCTGTGTCCTCCTCTGACTGGCTGTGGGGAACTGACCACAAGAGTATAGCTCATCTGGTTCTGTTTCTCCCCTGCTGTTGTTTTATTTCCCCTAATTTTAACCAATACTCAAAAGCATCCTTCCCCTCTTCTACTGCAGACCAGCTGCCTCCCTTCCCTAGTTTACAAGGCAAAGTGTCTCGACAATTCCCAAGTTTCTCCCAGATGGACTCTTTCTCCTCCAATTCCAGAGTTTCTAGGCAAAGGACGGATTCATCCAGCTGTGACCAGTTGTTGGCTCGTGTACCGATCTACTGTGATTAGGGAAACAGGATCTCGTGGGAACATGGCAGCTCTTGCTAAAACCCTGTCCCTCTGAATCCTCCTCCAGGACACTGTTTCCCCCCAGGAGTGAGACTTCTAATCCAGGAGGGCCCACTGTCCTCACTTTTGTTAATTTGTAGGTCCTCTGTTAGTTTCCTAGGCTGCCATAACCAATGACCACAAACTGGGTAACTTGAAACAGTAGAAATAAATCCCCTCAGAGTTCTGGGGACTGGAAGTCTGAGATCAAGGTGTTGACAAGGTTGTTTCTGCTGGAACTCCTGAGGGAGGGGCTGTTCCCTGCTTTCTTCCTGGCTTCTGGTGGTGTCCAGACATCCTTGGCATCCCAGGCTTGTAGCTACATCCCTCCAGTCTCTGCTTCTGTTGTCACATGGCTGGCTGGCCTCTCCTTGTGTTTCTGTGTCTTCACATGGCACTCTCCTCTTCTCTCTTCTTCTTAAGATGACACAATCTTTTTGGATTAAGGGCCCACTCTGCTCTGGTATGGGCTTCCCTGGTGGCTCAGACATTAAAGAATCTGCCTGTAATGCAGGAGATCTGGGTTCGATCCCTGGATCAGGAAGATACCCTGGAGAAGGGAATGGTTACCCACTCCAGTATTCTTGCCTGGAGAATTCCAGGGACATCAAAGCGCAGCTGGTTACAGTCCATGGGGCCGCAGAGAGTCAGACATGACTGAGTGACTAACACTCTCACTACTCTAATGTGACCTCATCTCAACCATTTACATCTGCAATGATCTCATTTCCAAGGAAGATCACATTTTGAGGCAATGGGGACCTAGACTTCAGTGAAACTTTTGAGGGGTCACAATTCAACCCATCACGGTGCCCTAATGCAATTTCCCTAACCCTGGTCTGTCGCAGGCTTCATACAGCAACACAGCATCTTCCATGAACTCCTGAACACAGAAGGGGAAGGAAGGGTGACTGAAACAAGCTGGAGGAGACTTTGCTACAGAAAAAAAGTCCAACTTCCTAGAGAATCCATACTTATTCTTCCTTTTGATTCTATCTACTGTCATTTTGAAGCTGGAATTTAAAACTCAGAAAAAAAACTTGTATCTAAATTTGGTTTGTTAGCAAAGCTCCTTCTTCAACCCAGATTCAGGGTATTAATGTGATCCCATCACTCCTACAGGTCTTGGCAGCGGATCTCCCCAGATCTGCTCCCTGGAAGACCCTGCAAGGTTCTGAGCTGAGTGTGAAGTGTGGAGCTGGCAGTGACATCGTGAGTATTATCACCCAGAGCAGGGGCAGAGCATGCATGCCCCAACCATTGCCACTTCCAGGAGATGTTTCATTTTTTCCCATGTTGGCAGCAAGTTCTTTCTCTCACTGCTTTTATGACTGTATCCCCTGAATAAGTGAATATGAAAACCCTGATAAATCCTGGCCAGCCCAAGCTCTCACCAGGTGTCAGGGAGCCCCCCTTACACTTGTAGAAAGTAGCTTCTGGTTGATTTTTCAGAAGATTTCTTTTCCAGTGTGAGACACTTCCCTGAAACAAGAAAGAACACTGTCATTCCTTTCCCTTCCTTCCTGGCCCCTCTGCAGCACCCCCCTCCAGCCCTCTCTTGGCAGTCAGAGCCAGCTCTGGGCTATATCTACCTAGATCAGCAAACAGAGAGAAAATTTGCCATTTTCGCCTTCTTTGGCTAGTTCCTGACAATATTACCTTCCTGTAATTCCACATGATAAGTAGATTTAGTGGGATAATAGTAGCTACATCCTGTATCTTATATTTAATGGAAAATGACAATGGCTTAAATATATAAGGGTTTAGCTCTCTTTAAAAAAAAAAAAAACTACAAGTAGCCAATCCAGAGCTAGTATGATAGCTCACTGAGGGAGCTCTTTCTTTCTGCTCTGTAGCATGTATTTCTAGCCTCACGGTTACCTCAAGGTCCAACATGACTGCTTGACTGCTGGAGGTCCAGCCATCACATTTACTTTCTAGGCAGGAGAAAGTGAAAAAGCGATTTACCTCCAAACTGAGTCGGTTACCTTCAAGGAGCCTTCAGAGAAGTCTCAGATAACACTTTGCTTACATCTTCTGACAAGCAAGAATCCCTCTTGATGATTGCATTGGAATGGCAAAGAGTATTAACATCTTTACATCCCAACTTCTGGAAAGTTATCCCAATGTACACTATCAGCTACACTATCTCCATAGAAACTGGACACTTATCAAAAGAAGAATGTCAACAGTTCATCCTGAGTACTCGGAGTGGCACCCTACTCCAGTACTCTTGCCTGGAAAATCCCATGGACTTTCCATGGAGTTGCTACAAGTTGGACACAACTGAGTGACTTCACTTTCACTTTTCATTTTCATGCATTGGAGAAGGAAATGGCAGCCCACTCCAGTGTTCTTGCCTGGAGAATCCCAGGGACGGGGGAGCCTGGTGGGCGCACAGAGTCGGACACAACTGAAGCGCCTTAGCAGCCGCATCCTGAGTGCTAATAAGGCTTTCAGAGCACTTTGTATTCAGAGTACCATTTAGTTAAACTTCATATGCGGTATAATCATTAATCCTATCCACCTGGTGAAAACAATTAAACCTCAGTGAAGTTTAGGGACTGGCTCATATAGTGCAAGAGTGAAAGTGCGGGGATTCACAGTTTTCTAGTGTTCTTTCAACTGAATCACACTGTGTGGATCCTATCAAACACTACTGAACTGTCTTTTTCTTTTCATAGAACTTTCTAAAAGCCTTTTGCTTCCTGTGGGGGGAGGTGGGGAATATATCCATCAATTTACTAGCTGTGTGGACTTTAGGAAGGGATGCTCAAGGATTGTTGCAAGAATTAAACAGAACAATGTATCTAGAGCATGATTTAGACAATGTCTTGTTGTTCAGTCAATAAGTTGTGTGACTCTTTGAGATCCGATGGACTGCAGCACGCTTGGCTCCTCTATCCTTCACTATTTCCCAGAATTTGCTCAAACTCATGTTCATTGTGTCAATGATGCCATCCAACCATCTCATCCTCTGTTGCCTGTTCCTCGTGCCCTCAATCTTTCCCAGCATCAAGGTATTTCCAATGAGTTGGCTCTTTACATCAGGTGGCCAAAATATTAGAGCTTCAGCTTCAGCATTAGTCCTTCTAATGAATGTTCAGGGTTGATTTCCTTTAGGATTGACTGGTTTGATCCCCTTGCAGTCCAAGGGACTCTTAAGAATCTTATCCAGCACTACAATTCAAAAGCATAAATACCTAGTGCATGTGAAAAAGAAGTTGCTATCATTATAAGGTTAAAGCCCATCACTGTATATTTTGGAAAGGAAGTGGTACTGGAGCTTTGCTAGGTGCTGGCACTAAATAAGAAAACTGGGTAACTGTCCGTGAAGTGGCCGTGTCAACCAAGTTTGTCCTGAGCCAGGGCCAGGCCACATCTGCTCCACCTTGTCACCCCACAACTACCATCCATACTTTGATGGAGCAGTATTGCTGAGTAGCCAGGAGTGGGGGGCTGAGGCTGCCAGCCTGGGCATGAATACCCACATCACCACTTTACTGATCGTGTGACCTTGGTGAGTTACCTAACCACTCACTGTCTCAGTTTCCTCATCTGTAAATGGGAATACTGGCAATAGTAGCCACATCATAGGGTGGCTGTGAGAGTTGAAGGAACTTGCATAGGTAAAGCACAAAGAACAGTACTTGGATATAATACATCCTAAGCATTTGTGATATAGACGTTGATATCAACATGTACCAGTTCTTTCTGACTCTGGTAGGTTCTGGCCATATCCCATGGCCTGAGAAGAGAAGAAGTCTGAGGATCACTGACTGTTCACCCTCTCTCTCTCCCTGTCTTGCAGGGCGACCTCTTCCTGAACAGCCAAACATGCAGAATTGTGCAACGGGAGCTCTTATTTGACTTGGGTGTGGCCTACGGTATCGACTGTCTACTGATTGACCCCACCCTGGGGGGCCGTTGCGACACTTTTACCACTTTCGATGTCTCGGTCAGTCCTGAAAACACTACTGTAGAAAGAGACCCTTGGGCCAACAAACAGCCCTTGTGACCTAGCGTGGACCCTGCTGTGAAGACTCAGAGGGCTGGTCCGCAGTGAACATGGGAACCAGGGGATCAGGAGGCCACAGGACAGGGCTTTTCAGATTGACCATCAACAAGCACCTACTCAGTCCCGTACAGGCCTTGCCCATTCTCATTTATCCACCCACCCACCCATTCATCCCCTCACCATTAAGCGAGCAGCTGTTGGAGACCAACAGTATGCCCTGTTCTGCCAATCATTTTCAAACCCACCCATCCACTCAGTCATTCACTTATCCATTCAACAAGTAGTTTTTGAGCCTCTGCCAGAATAAACCAGGTGAAACTGCCATGTTTGACAGAGTATGACTACCAAAATAACCATGTCATATGGTTCCAATATCTAATATATGCTGCCCATACTTCCATTCACTTGCTCATGCACTAACACTGATTGAACCTCTGTCCTGGGCCCTGCGCTGTGTGAGGCACATGTGCATTTCACACTCGTTCATTCATCCAGTACCATTTATTTAGTGTGACCTTTGAGCCTACTATTTGGCTCAATGCCCATCTTACCCCATCCAATAATAGAAATAGTGATCATCAACTCTGTTATGTCAATTTGGAAATTGAGTCTCAAAGAGATAAAATGACTTAAATGGCCAAGTCTGTGACCAGTTGATTTCTATACCAGGTGACTTATAGGTATTCGATAAATACCTAAATTATTAGAATACCAATCAGCAAAAGTAAGAGATGAAAAAACAGTTGTTAACTTCTTAACTTCCAAAGTATATATACACACATTTTTTTTTCAGTTAATCATTTTTCCTCACAAATCCCCTGAAAATCAATAGCAAGAATTAGTATCCCTATTTTATAGATTAGAAGACTAAGGATCAAAGAACGTGATTCACAAAAATTTCACAGCTGATCTCTAAGGGAACTGACACTTGTGCCCACATTTCCCATGGCTGCTATGCGATGTGCCTTGTGACCCTGCCCTGTTGCCCCTTCATCTCATAGGGAGCTTATCACCTCAAAGAGCTAAGCCAAGGAGCTGAGATCCAAGACAGACCTTCAGAATTCTCTATAGCAAAATTGCAGTGCATTTGTTTTTATATTCTTAATCATAGCTTGAATCTTAATCAAGATTAAGTTCTTAGTCAAATAATCTTACGTTAACCAGGGGCATTTGCTTTGTTTCCTGATATTCTGGATTTTTAAGTGTTCCTTTTCTTACATACTAGGGGAATTGTGGAAACTGTATCTTTACTCCCAGTTGCCCCAAGTGGACTAAACCAAAGGTAACTATGAACACAGTAATAATGTTTGGAGAGTGATAGGTTTGTTTCTTTATTAGGCCCCAGTTTCCTTATAGGTATGGATGTGTGTGCATCTGTGGGTGTGTTATAACTGCATGTACCTAATTCATGTCTTTCTTTCAACAATCAGGCCACTGGGATGAGAGGTAAACATTCTTAGCCCAGGGAAACTGTCAGCCCACATTTAAAATCTAGAAGAGTCATGAGATTAAAGACCTAGAAGGGGTTACAAAAACAATGCTAATTATAAAAATAATAGTTGCCTTTAGTTGGTTGCTGCTTATGTCCCTGGCTCTGTGTTGGACTCTTTTTATTTTGACATTATCCCCTATTCCCATTATAATACAGGAAAATATATTACAATTTATGACAAATGAGTCTCAGAGAGGGTAAGCAGTCAGCCCAAGACCACACAGCTATAAGGAACAAAGGTAGGATTAGAGCCTAAAATACAATGTAAGAGTAATGGTTAAGACAATGAAATTCGGAGTCCACAGTTATGGGGACAGATTCCAGTGGGTGATCTTTAACAAGTCACTTAATCTATATGCCTTTGCCCCTGCACAATGGAGCTAATAATAGTTCTGTGTGTGATTATAAGGAAAGTAAGTTTTCAAATGTGGGTACAGAGCCTGGCACATAGTAAGTACTAGTTAAATATTGGTTTAAGCACTTACTCCAAAGTCAAGCTCTTTCTACCATACTAGTAACCCCTCTAACAGAAACACCCCTACAAAAATGAACTGTAACCTCATACCCTCTCTACTGATGATCTTGGGGGCTTGCCAGACCTCTCTCCTGATAGAAATCTACCTCTTCCCCACTTCCTCCCCAGGTAAACTCATCTTTTGCAAACAGCTCTAAAGGCCCCCAGGTCCTTCTTCTTAAAATGGGGCAAAATCTTTTTTCCATGGACTCCACCTCTGCCCCCTCCCCCATTCATTTGCCTCTCTGTGCCCCTGAGAAAAGAATTCCCTGCGCAGGGCTCATGGCCATTTGAGGCCTATTTTCTACTTGGGCAGTACCTAGGATCCTCCACTGGGGGCAGACTAGAGCCCAGGAGCCCAAGTACAGGGATGGAATGTGGAGGGATGGTTGGATCTCTTCCTTTAGGGCCAGAAGCAGAAGTGTCTGTACGACTTGCCCTTCAAGAGGAACCTGGAAGGCTGCAGACAACTTTGCACTCTGGTGATACAGCTCCCCAAGTGCTGCAAGGGCTACTTCTGGCCAGAATGTCAGGGTAAGAGTGCCTTTTATTATCTTGTGATTCTGAAATGACTGCACAATCACTATGGAGCATTTGAAAGTATCAGAAGTATAAAGTGGAAGGATGGGGCATGGGGGAGCAAGGGAATATATTGTTCTTAATGATTCTACTAAGAAAAGATCCAAAGCAATTATTCTGAAAAGTTGTGTAGATTTCCTTCTCCATTTTTTTTTATCATATTTGGTTTTTACAGAGTTGAGATTCTGCTGTACAAAGGTTGTAAATCATGTGTTTTCTGCTTAATGTTATAGAATAAGACAATCCCCATGGTGCTAGAAACCCTATATTTTAGTTTTGAAATGATACTGATTCCAGTCTATGATACTGATAAGCACACTAATTTAAATGCATCTAAGGACATCCACCTCGGCAGGGTGCTATATCAGTGTGGTATGTGTGGGCCATTATTTCCTGAAAAATCCCCTGTTATAAGATGTATAACATCACCCTTCCTCCCTAACCTCGCCCTTTCAGGAAAGGGCTCCTGAAACCCCTGGGTCTAGATACAACTTCTAGCTAATAATGCAGCAGCAACAGCATAACAAATGCCATAGAACTTCCTGTCCACCATGGACTATTTTAAATGAACACATTTATTGAGTGCTACTTCCATTACAGGGCTTCCCTGGTGGCTCAGTGGTAAAGAATCCTCCTGCCAGTGGAGGAGTCACAGGTTTGATCCCTGGGTCAGGACGATCCCCTGGAGAAGGAAATGGCAATCCACTCCAATATTCTTGCCTGTGAAATCCCATGGACAGAGAAGCCTGGCAGGCTACAGTCTAGTCAGTTGACTTAAAGACCAAAGAACAAAACAATTTCCCATATATGGCAATACATCTGAACCTCTCAACAAACCCTAAGAAGCAGCTTCCATTGTCACCCCCATTTTACAGATGAGAAAATGGAGGTACACATTGAATAAGAAGCAAGTCCAAATTCCCCCATTGTGTCTCCAGGAGCCATGATTTTCGGTACAATGGACTTTCCTGGTGTCTCAGTGGTAAATAATCCATCTGTTATACAGGAGACATAAGAGTTCAGTTCAGTTCAGTCACCCAGTCATGTCGGACTCTTTGCAACACCATGGACTGCAGCATGCCAGGCCTGCCTGTCTATCACCAATTCCCAGAGTTTACTCAAACTCATGTCCATTGAGTCTGTGATGCCATCCAGCCATCTCATCCTCTGTCGTCCCCTTCTCCTCCTGCTTTCAATCTTTCCCAGCATCAGGGTCTTTCCCAATGAGTCAGTTCTTCACATCAGGTGGCCAAAGTATTGGAGTTTCAGCTTCAACATCAGTCCTTCCAATGAATATTCAGGTCTGATTTCCTTTAGGATGGACTGGTTGGATCTCCTTGCTGTCCAAGGGACTCTCAAGAGTCTTCTCCAACACCACAGTTCAAAAACATCAATTCTTCGGTGCTCAGCTTTCTTTATAGTCCAACTCTCACATCCATACATGACTACTGGAAAAACGATAGCTTTGACTAGATGAAACTTTGTTGGTAAAGTAATGTTTCTACTTTTAATATGCTGTCTAGGTTGGTCATAACTTTTCTTCCAAGTAGCAAGTGTCTTTTAATTTCATGGCTGCAGTCACTATCTGCAGTGGTTTTGGAGCCCAGAAGAATAAAGTCTCTCACTGTTTCTACTATTTCCCCATCTGTTTGCCATGAAGTGATGGGACCAGATGCCATGATCTTAGTTTTCTTAATGTTGAGTTGTAAGCCAACTTTTTAACTCTCATCTTTCACTTTCATCAAGAGACTCTTAAGTTCTTCGCTTTCTGCCATAAGGGTGGTGTCTGCATATCTGAGGTTATTGATATTTCTCCCAGTAATCTTGATTCTAGCTTCATCCAGCCCAGGTTTCTCATGATGTACTCTGCATATAAGTTAAATAAGCAGGGTGACAATATACAGCCTTGACATGCTCTTTCCCTATTTGGAACCAGTCTGTTGTTCCATGACTAGTTCTAACTCTTGCTTCCTGACTTGCATACAGACATAAAGGATATGGGCTCAATCCCTGGATGGGGGAAGATCCCTGGGAGAAGGAGATGGCAATCCACTCCAATATTCTTGCCTGAGAAATCCCATGAACAGAGGAGCCTAGCAGGCTACAGTCCATGGGGTTTCAAAGAGTTGGACTCGACTTAATAAATCACCACCATACTTTATTTATCATGATCCAGTTGAGAAAATTCCTTAGAGTCTACACAATTACTCAACCTTCACTCCATTCTCCATCACTAAAGCATAGACCATTCACCGAAGTCGGTGCCATCCCATATGTTTGTTTAGTGCTTTATATTTTCAAATGCTACCGGTTACAGTATCTCATTTGATCCTCATAGTCACAACATGGAATAGGGCAAGTGGGCATCATCATCACCATCTTATCATCATCATCTTAACTCTATAGTTAAGAAAACTCTAGAGTTAAGAAAACTCTGAAGCTCAGAGAAAGTTCATTATTCAGCCCAGACCAGCAAACCCAGGTCCACGTGTGTGCTCAGTCACTTTGAATGTGTCTGACTCTTTGCAACCCCATGGACTGTGTAGCACACCAGGCTCCCCTGTCCTGGAGATTCTCCAGGCAAGAATACTGGAATGCATTGCCATTTCCTCCTCCAGGGGATCATCCTGACCCAGGGATCAAACCCATGTCTCCGATGTCTCCTGCATTGGTAGGCGGTTTCTTTGCCAAATCCAGGTCTTCTGACCCCCAAATACAGCACACAGTTCAATACATCGCCCTTCCAGTCCTATCAGATACATTTAAACTATCAGCCAGTAGCTTACCCTAAACATCCAGTGACATTATATGGATATGTCCCCAGGAAAACAGACCTCCTAGACTAATGGAGGACAGAACCCACAGCTGAGGTCAGGTTAGCAGCACATTTACAAAGGCACTGAGCTGCTCTGGGCCTGGGGAGACTGTTCAGTCACTGCTGTTTCATCTCTTCCAGCCTGCCCTGGAGGCCCAGATACCCCGTGTAATAACCGGGGTGTCTGCCTGGATCAGTACTCGCCCAGGAGACAGTGTCAATGCAACAGCGGCTTCAACGGGACAGCATGTGAGCTGTGCTGGCCGGGGAGATTCGGGCCTGACTGTCAGCGTACGTGGCATCCCCTCCACTGAGTTTTCACCTGTCATCAGCTGGGCGTGCATCCTTCCCTGATTCATACCATCCACCTGAGCTAGAAGCATCCGTCCTCTTTTTCCCAGCCTCCCATTTGCCTGCTCTTTTTTCCTCCTTGGATATTTTCCCAATTTCCATCCAATGAAAAGCCTCATCCATAAAATTGAAATTCACATCCCCAGCAGCCACCCAGGCAAGCTGTAGCCAACCAATGCTCATTCAGTCATTCGAGTACCGTGTATACACTGAGTCTACTAATATCAATAGCTCACGTGTATGGAGTGCCTGCCATGTGCCAGGCAGGTATGTTGTAGCATCTCATCCTTACAACAAGCCTTCGAAGTGGGAGCTATTATTATCTCTCCTTAGCAGATGGAGAAGCTGAGGCACAAAGAGCCCCCAAGTGACTTGACCAAAAGCCAGGAATAGTTCTAAATTGTAGGGATACAGGGTATGAGAAGGGGATAGAATCTCAGCTTTCAAGGAGTTACACTCAAAGGGAAGAAACAAAAACAACAGAAACAAAAATAGACATAAAGGTACAAAGAGAAAGAAGAACGTGAAGGGGATCAAGAAAGAAAGGAAATACTACTCCAGAAAACATCTCACGAAATATTTGAGTAGAGACCTAGCAGAGATGAGGGGGCCAGGTGTGGGGATATCCATAATAGCTCTGTCCAGTCAAATTTCAGTGATCCTGGAAATGCCGCCTAACTCTGCCATGAGGCAGCCACTAGCCATGTGTGGATATGGAACACACAGAATCTGTGACTGAGGGACTGATTTTTGTTAATTAGTTTATATTTCAATAGCCACGTATGATAACTGGCTGCTCTGTGGGACAGTGCAGACTAAAGGAATGACTTTCTGGGAAGAGAGGCAAGTGCAAAGGCCCTGAGGCAGGACAAGGTTCAGCATGCAAGGCCCAGCCAAGCGGCCAAGGTAGCTGAGCAGAGTGGGCAAAGAGAGAGAGAACACAGAGATGGGCTCAGAAGGTCGCCAGGGGCCAGATAATATGGGGGCTGCTTGGCCAGAGACAGATCTTCAGCATCTCATCTAAGTGCGGTGGCGGCCAGTGAAGGATTGTGAAAGGGCCACCCCAGGTGCCCTGTGCAGAGAGTACCATGGGAAAGCAGGAGCAAAAGAAGGGCCAGCTTTGGGGATGCTAATGCCCCAATCCAGATGAGAGATGGCAGTGCCTTGGGCTAAGGTGTTGGTGCTGGAGGTGGTCAGAAGCAGAAGGAGTGTTTCTTGAAGCTTTGACTTTTAAATGGATTTCTGTTAGGAGGCCCAGATAAAGTTCCCTTCCCTTTCTGTTCTATTTCATACCCCATGACACCCTCTACTTCTGTAATTTACAACACTCAGCGTACGTATTTATCATTACATGTTCAATAGCCCATTACCCCTAGACTGTAAGCTCCCTGAGAATAGGGACCTTATGTCTTATGATTTCCACTGTAATCTCATTGCCTGGTAGCCTGTGCCTCATGGTAGCCACTCTGTACGTTTATTTTTTGTAAGTTTGAATGAATGAATGTGAATAAGCACGGGGCCTCCCACACTGACCACACAGCCAGCTCATGGCCAGTGAGCTGGCAGATTGGACTTCAATCCCGGATCCCTGCTGATGACCACATTCCAACTCGCTCTACAGCTTGTGGCTGCTCAGACCATGGACAGTGCGACGACGGGATCACAGGCTCCGGAGAGTGCATCTGCGAGACGGGGTGGACGGGCCGCTTCTGTGATACCCAGACAGGTCTGTTCTGAGGGTGATCGGCTGCCAGCAGCCCCTCGCTGCAGCAGACCTTGCCAAGAGCAGCCGACTGAGGGTGGGGGTCTGAGCGACATCTGAAAAAAACAGCTGAGCAGGGGTTCACTTATCCATGAGGAAAGATGGCTATGCGCCCCGGGATCAGGAGGTCTGGGGACCCGGAGAAAACTAGATGAAAAGGTTGAACTCAAACCCAGGAAACCAGACTGCAGTCCTGTCAGTCATGGAAGGACCCACCTCAAGCAAAGGACTGTTGGGCAGGAATGGTCCCTCAGGATCACTGCCCAGGTCTGGTTGTGTGTGGACACAGAGTTGGAGGGTTTCGTGGAAAATACAGTATTCCGTGGAGGCCAGGATCTGACCCTGAACTCTGCTACTTACTAGACAAATGGCCTCGGCAAAGCCACCCTCTCGGAATCTTGATATACTCGTCCGTAAACAGAGAGCCTCTTGCACGGCTTGTAGGGAAGGATTGTTGTGAGGGTCGGGGTCATGGGTTTGGAGCGCCAGTGCATGTGGGCACTCAGGAACAATAGCTGCCAGTATCATCGTCAGTTACTGTCAACTTTGTCATGACCTCAATCCTTACTGAGCTGGCCGTTTTCTGAGTTCTCCCTTGCACCCTGAGCCCTATGTTCCAGTCAAAAGGTCTAAGGTGTGAAGGTTGATGATCAAGTTGTCACTTCATCGTCCCTGGGGGCAGAAGGGCGTGACTGAGCTCTTCTTTTGAGTAACAGCAACCCAAAGTGCCAGAATCCTGGCAGTCCTCATAACTTCAGTCCCTCCCACTCCTCCTCCCCTTCCTTCCCTCCCTGTTTCTCCCCCTCCCCCTTCTTCCTCCGCTCTCCTCCTTCCTGCTCCTTCTCTCCTAACCATCCCATGGCTTCATGCTGCCTCTGGATACTGCAGCCCCTTTCAATCACCAAAGCCCCAGATTAGTGGTACCCTAAGAAGGCTCTTGAAATTCAAGATGTTCAAGCTGGATTTAGAAAAGGCAGAGAAACCAGAGTTAGAATTGCCAACATCCATTGGAGCATAGAAAAATAAGAGAATTCCAGAAAAATATCTACTTCTGCTTCATTGACTACACTAATGCCTTTGACTGTGTGGATCACAACAAACTGGAAATTTCTTAAAGAGATGGGAATACCAGACCACTTTACCTGCCTCCTGAGAAATCTGTATGCAGGTCAGGAAGCAACAGTTAGAATCGGACATGGAACAATGGACTAGTTCCAAATTGGAAAAGAAGTAAATCAAGGCTGTATACTGTCACCCTGCTTATTTAACTTCTATGCAGAGTACATCAGGCAAAATGCTGGGCTGAATGAAGTACAAGCTGGAATCAAGATTGCTGGGAGAAATATCAATAACCTCAGATACGCAGATGATACACCCTTATGGCAGAAAGCAAAGAAGAAATAAAGAGCCTCTTGATGGAGGTGAAAGAGGAGAGTGATAAAGTTGGCTTAAAACTCAGTATTCAAAAGATGAAGATCATGGCATCCAGTCCCATCACTTCATGGCAAAGAAATGAGGAAACAATGGAAACAGTGAGAGACTATTTTCTTGGGCTCCAAAATCACTGCAGATGGTGACTGCAGCCATGAAATTAAAAGACGCTTGCTCCTTGGAAGGAAAGTTATGACCAACTTAGCATGTTAAAAAGCAGAGGCATTACTTTGCCGACAAAGGTCTGTATTGTCAAAGCTGTGGTTTTTCCAGTAGTCATGTATGGATGTGAGAGTTGGGCCATAAAGAAGGCTAAACGCCGAAGAATTGATGCTTTTGAACTGTGGTGTTGGAAAAGACTCTTGAGAGCCCCTTGGACTGCAAGGAGACCAAACCAGTCAGTCTTAAAGGAAATCAGTCCTGAATATTCATTGGAAGGACTGATGCTGGAGCTGAAGCTCTAATACTTTGGCCACTGATGTGAAGAGCTGACTCACTGGAAAAGACACCGATGCTGGGAAATACTGAAGGCCAGAGGAAAAGGCGGTGACAGAGGATGAGATGGTTGAATAGCATCACCCACTCAATAGATATGTGTTTAAGGAAACTCCGGAAGATAGTGAAGGACACGGAAGCCTGGCATACTGCAGTCCATGACATCACAAAGAGTTGGAGACAACAACAAAAAAGACCCTGGAATTTCTGCTCCAATTTAACCATCTCTTCTGGAACCCCGTGCTCTCAGGGCCAAAGAGCTAGTCTGCAAAATTCATCCTTGATGGCAGACTTTGAGGTATAAAGTTTTCATTGGTTGCCCCTAAGGTTAACATCTTTGCATTTTGATCTGGATAACATGGCAGAAATAAAGTCTTAATACAAAAGAATAATTCTGGAATATCAGAATCCCAGGCTGGGAGGGACCTTAGTACAACCCATTGCGACCCATCTTGCAGCTGTAAGGGGCACTTTAGAAACACAGGGGCAGCCAGATGGCATCTCGGAAGATGCCTTAGCTGGATCCCAACGCCTCACATCACAGTGGTAGATGAATTATGATTTCTTTCTTTGCAGCTTTGCCTCCCGTGTGCACGCCTCCTTGTTCTGCTCATGCTACCTGTAAAAACAACAACACATGCGAATGTAACCTGAACTATGAAGGAGACGGAATCACGTGCACAGGTAAGTCCCGTCTGTGCATGGTGGACCAGCAGCGGGGTGCAGGGGCGGAGTGGAACTCAGTCAGGGGACCTGGGCTCCGTCCCAGCCCTTCTGCTTCCTGCTTGGGCCACTTCAGCAACACCCACCCTCTCTGTGATGGATTTGCTCATGCCTAACCTGCCCACTTCCCAGGCCATGACTTTGAACTTGCTTTACAAACTACAATGCACTTTGTTTTACGGTGTTTTTGTAACTTTACAAATAATCCAGTCTTGTTTTATTGAGAAAATATTCTACAGTATCTTAAGACAGTGCTTCCCTCAGATACAACTTAGTGACTAAACAGCAATTTTAAAACAACATTGAAACCTACGCTTATTCTCACCACTCAGTGAGAATCACTTTGAACACAGCTCTCTATGTCTCTGTCTCTAGTAATTAGGATATGGGTTCAGCCACACAGAGATCCAAATAAACAGTGGCATAAACAAAGCAGACGTTTAGATATTTGTTGTTATCTTGTTTAGCACTTTGGATGCAGGTATCCAGAGCTAACATAGGGTTTCTCTGTGAAAGCCTGGGGCCCAGACTCCTTCTGTCTTGTTGCTCTGCCATCGTTCACTCACCTGGCCTGAGATGGCCACAACCAAAAGCACATCCCAGGAAGCAGAACGAAAGAAAGTTGGGGTGGAGGGAAGCAAACCTCGTTCCCTTTAAGGACATACCTAGGGCTCCCCATGTGGCATGGCGCTAGTGGTAAAGAACCCACCTGCCAATGCAGAAGACACGGTTCAGTCCTGGGTCAGGAAGATCCCCTGGAGGAGGAAATGGCAACCCACTCCAGTATTCTTGCCTGGAGAATCTCATGGACGGGGAGCCTGGTGGGGGCTACAGTCCATGGGGTCACAAAGAGTCAGACATGACTGAGGCAACTTAGCACACACAGAAGTTGCTAAACTCCTGTCTGCTCCATCACATTGTCTAGAGCCTCATTCTCTGCCACACCTGGGACAAAGGAACCTGAGAAATGGAGTCTTCGGTTGGCCAAGACTAAGCTATAAATCTCAGATAGAAAAAGGAGACAGGAGATATTAGGGGAAAACTAGCAGTCTCAGATACATGTCCCTTCTGTTTTCATGAACATTAATGAAAACATGAATTCCCTATTCATATAGGGACAGATACTTTCTTTACAGAACTGAGATCTTGCTATTCCCGCTACTTTATAATCTGCCACAAGGCAGTGCAGAATTGGCCCAGCATCCTCAGTGGCAGCAAAGACCCAGGTTCTGTCTGTCCGCTCTGCCAGCCTCGGGCCTTCTGTCCTCATGTTCATGCTCTCAGCCAGAAAGGCAGAGGAGAGAAATCAGAGGGCCTTCCAGCTACTCCTGGGCCTGGAGCCAATCTATTAGTAAGTTGAAACTTGGGGGATTGTGACAACAAAGGTGAAGAGGCAACACAAAAGAGTGGGGGAAATGTGGGTTTTGGAATCAAACCACCCTGGGTTTAAAACCAACCCCTCCACGTTGTAGCTAGTTTGCCTTTGATGGTCAGTTAAGCTCTGAGTTTCAGTTTCTTCATCTGTAGAAGGGGGGTAACAGTGTCCGTGTCACAAGGTGCTCAGTTCAGTTCAGTCGCTCAGTCGTGTCCGACTCTTTGCAACCCCATGAATCGCAGCACGCCAGGCCTCTCTGTCCATCACCAACTCCTGGAGTTTACTCAGACTCACGTCCATTAAGTCAGTGTTGTCATCCAGCCGTCTCATCCTCTGTCGTCTCCTTCTCCTCCTGCCCCCAATCCCTCCCAGCATCAGAGTCTTTTCCAGTGAGTCAGCTCTTCGCATGAGGTGGCCAAAGTACTGGAGTTTCAGCTTTAGCATCAGTCCTTCCAAAGAAATCCCAGGGCTGATCTCCTTCAGAATGGACTGGTTGGATCTCCTTGCAGTTCAAGGGACTCTTAGTAGTGCCTTAACCCTACACACACACACACACACACACACCCCCCAACTATGTCCTAACATTAAAAACCCAAGCTCATTAGAAAACTACTATCAAAGTGGAGCCTAGAAGTTTGTGATTAAAAAGGGCAGAGGTGGACAGATATCCCCAGGCCTTGTCTATTAGGGCGGGGTCCCCAACCTCCAGAATCTAACACCTGATGATCTAAAGTGGAACTAATATAATAGAAACAAGGTGCATAGTAAATGTAATGAGCTTGAATCACCCTGAAACCAACCCCTAGCCCCTGGGAAGATTGTTTTCCATGGAACCAGTCCCTGGTGCCAAAAAAGGTTGGGGACCGCAGTATTAGGGTGTTAGCCACAGGACACTAGTATTGGCAGAGGTAGCACAGAGGCCGGAGAAGGCAATGGCACCCCACTCCAGTACTCTTGCCTGGAAAGTCCCATGGATGGAGGAGCCTGGTGGGCTGCCGTCTATGGGGTCGCACAGAGTCGGACACGACTGAGCGATTTCACTTTCACTTTCCACTTTCATGCATTGGAGAAGGAAATGGCAACCCACTCCAGTGTTCTTGCCTGGAGAATCCCAGGGATGGGGGAGCCTGGTGGGCTGCCGTCTATGGGGTCGCACAGAGTCGGACACGACTGAGCGATTTCACTTTCACTTTCCACTTTCATGCATTGGAGAAGGAAATGGCAACCCACTCCAGTGTTCTTGCCTGGAGAATCCCAGGGACGGGGGAGCCTGGTGGGCTGCTGTCTATGAGGTCGCACAGAGTCGGACACGACTGAAGCGACTTGGCAGCAGCAGCAGCAGCCACGGGGAGAGGAGGCACTGGCATGTCGGGGCCCATTTCCTCGCCCGGCGTGCCCGGTCCTGGGGTGACCCACACCCTGATCCGAAGCCCCTGTTACACAGAGTCTACCTCCCTCTGCTCTTGCAGTCGTAGATTTCTGCAAACAGAACAACGGCGGGTGTGCAAAGGTCGCCAAGTGCTCCCAGAAGGGCACGAAGGTCTCCTGCAGCTGTCAGAAGGGCTACCAGGGGGATGGCCGCAGCTGCACGGCGATTGACCCCTGTGCAGACGGCCTCAATGGCAGGTGTCACGAGCATGCCACCTGCAAGATGACCGGCCCGGTGAGTCTCTGTCCCGGGGGAAATGGGGGGTGGGGTTCCACCTGTGCCTCCCCCAGCCTGGCTTCTCCACTCAGGTCACCGCTGGCCTCTTCCTAAGCCTTCTTCCCACCCAAGTCTATTTCTCTATTTCTTGATAAGTCAACAAGCTAAATACAAGGAAAATAAACCCGATGCAGGAAAAGGACCTTACTGGAAAAACTGGTTAGGTCCCCTTAAAGTCTATTGTTTAGTTAATAGTAACACATCAACACTAGTTTTTTAATTTTGACAATGAACTGTGGTTAGGTAAGATGTTAACATTAGGAAAGACTGGGTGGAGAATATAAGGGGACTCTCTGCATCTTTTCTATAAATCTAAAATTATTCAAAATACAAACCAAAAAAGTTAGTAAGAAGTGGCAGGAAAAGTGCACTCACTTACACCTTTTTAGAGTGCAGTCAGTGCCCTGTTGCCCCTCTCTCTGATGGGAAGGGAAGACGGTGGGAGATGACGTCCATTATGGCTACAAATGTGAACTCAACAGTCAGGCAGCCTCTGAGTCTTGGCTCCTGGCCTGATATGCTGTGCAGTCTGGGGCTGGCTGCTTAACCTCTCTGAGCCTCAGTTTCCTAAGCCACAAATTATGAGCCTCATAATATTGCAGACCTCACAGGATCATTCATGGGGATTAAAGGAGATCATTCACTGGCTCAATAAATGGTCATCAAGCACCTACTATGTGCTATTGTAGCAGTCAGGGATGTAGTGATCAAAAGTTTATACATGATAGAAGGAAGAAGTATGCTCAGTTCTGAAATCAGGCCAGTGTGATAAAAGGGATCAGGAGACAGAGAGGGTCTCTCTGAGGAAGTGACTACTGAGCTGAGACGTAAAGGAGGACAAGCCAACCTGAGTCTGGACAAAAGCAAGACAGAGCAGTAATTCAACTCCCACTGGACAGGAGAGGCATGTTGCTCACCCTTCTGAGCATCTCCTATGCTGGATGGTAGCCCGTGGAGCACATGGGATTCTGGGGGCCCAGAGAAGAGGCTTTTTCATCTTTCCTGCTATCCCCCTAGGGCAAGCACAAATGTGAATGTAAAAATCATTACGTGGGAGACGGGCTGGACTGTGAGCCAGAGCAGCTACCCATCGACCGCTGCCTGCAGGACAACGGGCAGTGCCATGCCAATGCCGACTGTGCCGACCTCCACTTTCAAGGTCAGAGTGATCTTGACCCAAAGCGCCTGATCTTCAGGGTTGGGGAAAGAAGCTCTGTAAGAGCAAAAGGGAAAAGTCTTAAAAACTGGGACCAAACAACCCATGCATTGCCCAGGAAGTAGTGGGCTTCTGCAGTCCAGGGGCAGAGTATGCTCAGAACTGGACTGTGAGTGTTAGAACTAGGAGCTCGACTCACTCTTCCCTGGTTGCTTAGCAACCCCTGCCACTATGGATTGGAATTGAATCTGAGGAGCATGGTTTAAGATATTAAATAACAAAGAGATAGTGCCTGCCACAAGCAGAGCAGCAGTTTCTTAGTAGTGTTTTAATAATAGCACATCGATCAGCATATATGCATTCACTTCCATGGATGATTTGAATGGCTTATCATAAACCCACGGATAGAATCGCACTAAGAATCATAACACACAATAAAAAGCCAGGTAGTACTGCAGAGATGTGGGTGGTGGGGCATCTTGACCCCTGTTGGAGAAAAGCCATCCGGGACCCTCTAGTGGGGTTCTGAGCCCGGGGCAAGGGGTGACCACAGTGGTTCAGAAAGCAATTTAGAACACCATGCATTGTGGCCAATCAGAATTTACTGTTTGTTTTATAGACATGCTAATTTTAGGGGCTTTCTGACATCTCAATAATAACTGTTGACTTAACACCTGCTATGTACTGGCTTGGTCTGTTTGGGCTGCTGCAATATAGCCCAGGTGGCATATAAACAACAGAAATTTATTTCTCAGCTCTAGAGGCTGGAAACCTGAGATCAGGGTGCCCGCGTGGTGGGGTTCTGCTGAGGACTGTCTTCCAGGTTGCAGACCACTGACTTCTCCTAGAGTCTGCACAAGCAGAAGGAACAGGGAGCTCTCTGGGGTCCCTTTTATAAGGGCTCTGCCCACTCATTGTGGTTCCAACCTCCTTACCTAATAATCTCCCAAAGGCCCCACCTTCATCATTGGTCATTTTCAGCATCATGATGCTAACAACATCATTGTTAGCAAATCAGGTCTCACTGCTCATCACTTACAAAATTAATATTCACAAACGTTGGTTGAAAGGAAAGGTACCAGCAATCCGGGGAGGTGGTAGACTTGGTGTCCCCCTCCCCAAACCAACTTCCAAAGATTCTGCTCGGCCATGAAAGCTTTTAAAGGGAAATAGGGACATACTCTCAGTTAATCATTGCAATGAGGGGGGACAGAGTTGTCACTATCCCCCACTGTGTGCAGGTCGACTTATGATTTTTCTTTAGATGCTCTCTTGTTCACACAGTCGGTTCATGAAATGACTGAAGGGGAAGCTAGGGAAGAGATCTGGTCATCTGTTAATTACTTATTCTTCATTTCTACTTCTTCGATCTACAGAAGAAACCAACACATTAGGCAAGGTATTATGTGATCAAAAGATTTGAAAGCTGGACTAGGGTTGGAGATGGGTAGAACATGGGGATGCCTGGTTTAAGGTTAGTGACAAGACAAGGGAGCCTCCTGCAGAGAGCTCTGCCTGCCAAAAGCTGCTTGCTTACATGAGATAAATTGCTGTCATCGGTCTTACTACTTTTCTTCCCCCAGTTTTATTAATCTCAAAAAGGCCTCAACTACATTGGGAATCTCCTTTAAAAAAGAGACAGTGTCATATATTGTCATATATCCTATGTATTTCTCCTGCTTATATACCTTCTATTTCATCCCCCAAATGAGCTGGAGGTGTCTTAGGACTTAATACATATTACGGACTGAATGTTTGTGTTCCTCACAAATTCATGTGTTGAAATTCTAACCCTCAAAGTAATGATATAAGCAGTCTTGGGCAGGAAACAGCTCCCCAGGGGCTACAGTGGAGGCTTAAAAGATGCTTGAGCTGATTAAGCAGAGAGGAGCTGGCAAGGCATTTCTGCTGGGAGGACTTGTGGACAGTAGAGAATTATCAAGCGTAGCTGGGAAGGATGAGGCAACGAGGGGGTATGGTGTATTATCAAGGCCATGACCCCAAGGTAGCAGGGTCTCTACTGGGAAGAGGAATGATACCAGGAGAGAAGGGCACTCTGTAGACATGGAAAGTGAAGAAAAGGAAAGGATCCACCATAATGTAAGGTTTCCATCTCGAGAGGCCAATTCAGTGGTGGTATTAAAGCAATCTGGGAGAAGGGGACCCAAGAACTTTGAAAGCTTGGTTGGGGACATTCTATGTTCAAGGTGATTGTGGATCTTCCAAGTTCTATCACAAGGTGATGGTAGGACTTCAAAGCAGAGATTCTGTAGGCAGTTGCTATGTAGGATGGGGTCAAGAATGATAAGCTGGGATAAGAGATGTTGATTCATGAGTCATTTGCCAGGAGGAATGTGGATTTAAGAGATACTTGGGTTTTTTCTTTAAAGCACAGTTCATTTAGCCAGTCGTGCCTGTTCCCACAGCTCACAGAATCTATTCATTGCCTCGAGTATCACCCATCTTCTCCCGGGGGCTTCATTCTTCTACTTTATTATGAATACCAAGAAAATTATGGTAGTGATACTAAGTGACCAAGAGTCACATTTGGATCCACCTTCTGTTGTAGCTGAGTGGTTACCCTTAGCAAGACAAGACAGCATTGGGATAATGGCCCAGCCGTCCTGGTGGGCAGGTCGCAGAGTCATCCTGCACTCAGGAGGACATGCCTACTCTCACATAGTTCAGAGGAGGGCAAACCGGCATAGCCTTTGAGGCAACCAGTTTGGCAGTGCGTACGAAAAGCAATACAATAATTCATGCCAAGACTTATAGCACCATTTCAAGTGACACATCCTATAGGAATAATCTAAGAATTGAATAAAGTTAACCTGGTGGCCCAGACGGTAAAGAATGTGCCTGCAATGCGGGAGACCTGGGTTCGAACCCTGGGTCAAGAAGATCTGCTGGAGAAGGGAATGGCAACCCACTTTAGTATTCTGGCCTGGAGAATTCCATGGACAGAGGAGCCCAGCTTGCTACAGTCCATGGGGTCACAAGGAGTTGGACATTACTGAGCAACTAACACTTTCACTTCACACCACCCCAGGATTACCTAACATCACAAAAGATAAGAAATTACAAATTAGTAAATGATGACCAAATATATTGTTATATCCTCTCAAAGACACAATTAAGAATTGTCTTGTCATGGCAAGGATATGAGGCTAAACACCTATCCATTCCTCCCCAAGCTGTCCTGTTGGTGAGTGTTTATGTTCCAGATCTGGCTGACAATATTATATGGCCTGTGGAATGAATATACTATTGGCTATGGTCAAAGAAGAAAATCTTGTGCATTTCCTGTTGGTAAATAATCTTCTAGCAATGTAGGAGACCCTGGTTCAATTCCTGGATTGGGAGGATCTGCTGGAGAAAGGATAGGCTACCCACTCCAGTATTCTTGGGCTTCCCTTGTGGCTCAGATGGTAAAGAATCTGCTTGCAATGCGAGAGACCTGGGTTCAATCCCTGGGTTGCAAAGATCCCCTGGAGAAGGGAAAGGCTACCCACTCCAGTATTCTGGCCTGGAGAATTCCATGGACGTATAGTCCATGGAGTGACAAAGAATCAGACATGATTAAGCGATTTTCACTTTCACTGGTTTGGTCTCCACACTTGCCCTGCATGGGGCATAGGTTTGATTCCTAGTCAGGGAACTAACCACTGGGCCGCCAGGGAAGTCACCGGCTTCCCTGGTGGCTCAGAGGGTAAAGTGTCTGCCTGCAAAGCAGGAAACCCAGGTTCGATCTCTGGATCGGGAAGATCCCGTGGAGAAGGAAATGGCAATCCACTCCAGTACTCTTGCCTGGAAATTCCCATGGACAGAGAAGCCTGATGGGCTACAGTCCATGGGGTCGCAAAGAGTTGGACACGACTGAGCGACTTCACTTCAGGGAACTAAGATCCCACAGGCAGAGCATCCAAAAAGAATAAAGAAAACCTTAATCTTAGCTCTTTTGGAGGGTAGAATGTACCTTTTTAGTGGCATCTGATACTGAACTTGACAGTATAAAAATGTGACTTGGTTCTTGATCTATTTCTGATCTCTGCATTAATTGGTTTAAAAGAGATATCATATATTTTAAAGTTATGAATATTTTCTAATATCTAAGGGAAAATGGCTAGAAAACTTTTTTAAAGGGATAATGGCAATCAGAAAATACATGGGTTCCTTGGCAGAAACTCATTTTAATGTATTTTTTTTTCATGGCTGTGAAGTTCACAAAAAGCGTTCAGCTAAAAGTAGCAAGGTAAAATCATGTTGTCAGAGAAAATGTATAATATTGGAAAAGAATCCTCAGAAAGAATGTTATAAGAAAGACTTCTAAAAACTATGCATGCAGCATACTGCCATATTTGTGATATATGTGACCTGCAAATGAATAGAAAAAAGACTGAAAGGGTGAAATTACATCAAAATTAAAAGTTACAAAAATGAAAATTCTGGACGGAAGTACATCAAAATGTTAGCCATGGAGTAATGATTATTTCCAGAGAGCAGGAAGATGGGTGATTTTTATTCTTTTCTTTTCTGTCTGGCCCACATTTCCACCTTGAACACATGCTACTTTCATAGTTAGAAAAGAAATAAGTATTTTAAACGACATCTCAAAGGAAAGTGGCATCCCAAGAAACCCTGGGATGTGGCCAGCATTCCACTTTGAAAATCTCTGCTGGGAGAACTACCACCTGAGGTGTGGGGCTGAACAATTCCTCTCCTCCCCCTTCTAGATACCACTGTCGGAGTGTTCCATCTACGCTCCCCACTCGGTCAGTACAAGCTGACCTTTGACAAAGCCAGAGAGGCCTGTGCTCAGGAAGCTGCAACCATGGCAACCTACAACCAGCTCTCCTATGCCCAGAAGGTGGGTTGCCAGTCTGTGGGTGCCATTCAGACAGGGTCTTCTGGTATACATGGTGGGGTTGCCGCTTCCTTTTAACACAGGGGAGGCTTTGGCTGTTGCCTTGCTGGAGGAGCTTCAGGGAGCTCCCGAGCATGTCCACTGGGGGTCTGTCACATGTCAGCACAGAGTGGGTGTTTCACTGACATTATTGTCCATTCTTACAACATCCCTGGAGGTAGGTGTTCCTACTGCCATCTTACAGATAGGGCAACTGAGGTTCAGAAAGGTAATGTGTCCAACGTAACCCAACCAAGAAGTGGCAGATCCAGGACTCAACATACCCCGACTCCACAAGTCTGCTCCCGATCATGACATTCAACCACCAAGGCAGAGGCACTGACTGGAAGTGTGCACCTTACAGCTAGAAACCAGAAGGAGATCAGTTACCCACAAGCCTAGGGTGTCCCTGAGCCCAAAGGCAGCCAAGTGTCTCTGGAATAGCCCAGGTTCTCTATGCCTGGGGGCATTGCAAAGGGCCTACAGAGAAATTGCCCCAGCTGTCAGCCAGGTAGGAAATGAAGCTCTGTCCAGAGCTCTCTTGGCCTCTAACATCAGAAGCCCAGCCCATTTGGAAAGGTCAGCAACTCGGAGTAGCCTTCTCATGAGTGCTCACAAGATCACTGCCCATCCTCATGATTTTACTTCCCTTCCTCCAACCTCCATCATGACCAGATCTTCAGACCTGACATTTCTTTACGAGAAACAAAGCCCTTGATGCCAGGACCCAGCATCTTGGAGGGTCAGAATTTCTTGTTTCTCCTTCTTGCTCGAGCTTCTCAGGCGGCTCAGCAATAAGAATCCGCCTGCTAGTGCAGGAGCTGCAGGAGACTGGGGGTTAGGAATCCCTGGGTTAGGAAGATCCTCTGGAGGAGGAAATGGCAACCTGCTCCAGTACTCTTGCTGGGATAATCCCATGAACAGAGGAGCCTGGCGGGCTACAGTCCATGGGGTTGCAAAGAGTCAGACACTACTGAGCAACTGAGCATGTGTACGCATGCCTGCTTGCTCGTTGTGTGACCTCAATCAAGGCATTGAAACCCCTGTCCCACCTGGCATGTTTATAAAGGACTAAAGATAATAAGCCACGCAAGGGCTTCCCTTGTGACTCAGCTGGTAAAGAATCCGCCTACAATGTGGGAGACCTGGGTTCGATCCCTGGGTTGGGAAGATCCCAGGGAGAAGGGAAAGGCTATGCACTCCAGTATTCTGGCCTACAGAATTCCATGGACTGTATAGTCCACAAAGTCGCAAAGAGTCGGACACAACTGAGCAACTTTCATTTTACTTCACTTCAAAGGAAATAAGACAGAGTGACTGACACACATGGGAACTCAGGTTTTAAGATTAAGAGCTCTGGAGTAGAGTGCCTGGCTTTGAATCTCAGCTCTGCTACTTGCTGGCTCTATGACTTGGAGCAAGTTACTTAACCCATTTTGCCTCTATTTTCTCAATTATAGAGACCTTTTTTTTTAAGGTTCTATCTCAAAGGGTTGATGGAGGTGATAAAGGTTTTGACACATGAAAAGTGCTTGCAAAAGGACCTGGCCCAGAATAAGCTCTCAGTAAGTGTTATGATGATGGGGATGGTGATGCTGGCCATGATGGTGGTCAGGATGAGGATAGTGATGGTGGTCAGTTGGCGTTCCATTGACCCATAAGCAGAGGAATTTGCACCTAGGGGTAACTAGCTAATTGTAAATCCTTTCTCAAGAGCAGAGGGAAGAAAAATGGGTATGAAGGACTTGAGCACTTACAGGGAAGAGAAGGCACCACTTTCATCCATCCCGAGGCTCAATCAACAAAAATGTAATGAACACCTACTATGTTCCAGGCACAGGGGTACAAGAGGCAAAATGAGCCATAACTCCTGACTCCACGGAGTTTTCGGTCTGATGGGGGAGTCAGACATTAGCCACAAAACTCCACAATACATATGAAATCACAGCTGACCAACATCCACATCTTTGTCTCTACAGGCCAAGTACCACCTCTGCTCAGCAGGTTGGCTAGACAGTGGGCGAGTAGCCTACCCTACATCCTATGCCTCCCAGAACTGCGGCTCTGGTATCGTCGGGATAGTGGACTATGGACCAAGAAACAACAAGAGCGAGATGTGGGATGTCTTCTGCTACCGGATGAAAGGTAATACCCCCAACCTCGCTTAAGATTCCAGGCCATGCAGCTGCTAAGCCATCCTCAGCTGGGCTGGCCAACCTCCCAGCGTGAGATGGGGTAGCCAAGACGCCTGCCGCACCAGTGTGAGACTCCATGTGTTTCTGCCTTCCAGATGTGAACTGCACCTGCAAGGTGGGCTACGTGGGAGATGGCTTCTCGTGCAGTGGAAATCTGTTGCAGGTCCTAATGTCCTTCCCCTCGCTCACAAACTTCCTAAAGGTCTGTACCACATCTGTTTGCTTTCACCTTGGGGTGGAGGGGTGAACTCAAAGCAGATATGAGAGAGTCTAGTCCTTGAGAGAAGGCGGAAGCTCACAGTCATGGTTGAGAGTGTTGACACAGCCGCACTGCCCAAGTTTGATGCTTAGATTTGCCACTTACTTGGTGCATCACCTTAAATGAGTTGCTTTCCCTTCTGGGCCTCAGTTTGCTCATCTGTAAAATGGAAATGACATAATCTCATAGGGTCATTGTGATAAATAAATGACTTGATATTTGTAAAGTGCTTAGCCCTGTGGCCAGCAGATGGAAAATGCTACCCTGGTGTTAGCTGGTAACTCATCTGTCTGTTTGTGACTACAGCAGCTTCAGAGTCTGCCCTGTAGGAATAAGTTGCTCTTTTGTCTTCATGGACAGGGTGGGGCACAGTTAAGTCTGCCTGGTGATCACCCAGTGGCCAAATTCTCAATATACGGTCAACTCGCATTTTTCACTGTACTTTTTTCTTTAAAAAAAAAATTTAGTTTTGGCCAGGCTACATGGCTTGCAGGATCTTAGTTCCCCAACTAAGGATCAAACCCACACCCTCAGCAGTGAAAGCACTGAGTCCTAACCATTAGACTACCAGGGAATTCCTGCACTGCATTTAAAGTCACTTTAATATGCTACAAGTCATGTCCAATGAAGAGAAAGTCCCTGTTAGAGAAAGAATTGGTATTGACTATGGGAAGACTACACAGAAGAAATATATAAAAAAGATCTTCATGAGCCAGGTAACCATCATGGTGTTGATCACTCACCTAGAGCCAGACATCCTGGAATGTGAAGTCAAGTGGGCCTTAGGAAGCATTACTATGAACAAAGCTAGTGGAGGTGATGGAATTCCAGTTGAGCCATGCTGTTAAAGTGCTGCACTCAATATACCAGAAAATTTGGAAAACTCAGCAATAGCCACAAGACTGGACAAGGTCAATTTTCATTCCAATCCCAAAGAAAGGCAATGCCAAAGAATGTTCAAACTATTGCACAATTGTACTCATCTCACAATTGCACTCATCTCATACACTAGCAAAGTAATGCTCAAAATTCTCCAAGCCAGGCTTCAACAGTATGTGAACCATGAACTTCCAGATGTTCAAGCTAGATTTAGAAAAGAGATAAAATTACCAACATCCATTAGATCATCAAAAAAAGCAAGAAAGTTCCAGAAAACTATCTACTTCTGTTACACCAAAGCCTTTGACTGTATGGATCACAACAAACTGTGGAAAATTCTTCAAGAGATGGGAATACCAGACCACCTGACCTGCCTCCCTGAGAAATCTGTATGCAGGTCAAAAAGCAACAGTTAGAACCAGACATGGAATAACAGACTGGTTCCAAATTGGGAAAGGCGTACATCAAGGTTGTATATTGTCACCCTGCTTATTTAACTTATATGCAGAGAACATCATGTGATATGCTGGGCTGGATGATGCACAAGCTGGAATCAAGATTGCTGGGAAAAATATCAATAACATCAGATACGCAGGTGACACCACCCTTATGGCAGAAAGTGAATAAGAACTAAAGAGCCTCTTGATAAAAGAGAAAGAGGAGAGTGAAAATGTTGGCTTGAAACTCAACATTCACAAAACTAAGATAATGGCATCCGGTTCCATCACGTCATGGGAAGTAGATGGGGAAACAACGGAAACAGTGAGAGACTTTATTTTCTTGGGCTCCAAAATCATTGCAGATGTTGACTGCAGCCAATTAAGAGGCTTGCTCCTTGAAAGAAAAGTTATGACCAACCTAGACAGCATATTAAAAAGCAGAGATATTACTTTGCCAACAAAGGTCCATCTAGTCAAAGCTATGGTTTCTCCAGTGGTCATGTATGGATGTGAGTTGGACTGTGAAGAAAGCTGAGCACCAAAGAATTGATGCTTTTGAACTGTGGTGTTGGAGGAGACTCTTGAGAGTCTCTTGGACTGCACGGAGCTCAAACCAGTCAATCCTAAAATCAGTCCTGAATATTCATTGGAAGGGCTGATGCTGAAGCTGAAACTCCAATATTTTGGCCTCCTGATGTGAAGAACTGACTCATTAGAAAAGACCCTGATGCTGGAACAGATTGAAGGCAGGAGGAGAAGGGGATGACAGAGGATGAGATGGTTGGATGGCATCACTGACTCGATGCACGTGAGTATATGCAAACTCCGGGAGTTCGTGATGGAGAGGAAAGCCTGGTGTGCTGTAGTCCATAGGGGTCACAAAGAGTCATACACAACTGAGAAACCAGACTGAACTTATCAAAGAACTGAGCTTTGATATTAATAACAGCAATAATAACAATAGCTAACATTTCCTGTGCATTTTCTTCACACAAGGCATTCTCTGAGGCCGTTCAGGTTACTTTTCACTTGCTTCACAAAACGTAAGCTCCATAAGGGAGATTATTTTCTCTGTCTTGTGGCTAGCATATAGTAGGTGCTCAGTAATACTTGTTAGACAGAATAAATCCTTATGCAACCTTATGAAGTCACTTTTGCCATTATTCCCATTTTGCAGATAAAGAAACTGAGGCTTAGCAAGGTCAAGGACATAGCCAAGGAGAGGGGACAGAGCATAAGTACAGGGCTTGTAGGAACAGGGCAGAAGCTAGACCAAGGACCCCAAAATAGTGAGTCTTTGTTCACAGACCAAAGATATCCTCTTAACTAACCTAAAAACTCAAGGTTACTGTAAATATTCTAAAGATGAACACCCAAATTGATGTTTGTGCTGTGTGGGAGTGTGGCTTGTGACAGCATCTCAGAGAAAAGACTTTGTAGAACAAAACCCACTGGCTGTGTGCCCTTCAGCAAATTCTCAACTTCTCTGGGCAGCAGCAGGGCTCTCTGCATGATGACAGTGCTGAACTGCGTAGTGTGATTTTTTAAAATCTGTTCAGTGAATATTTATTGAGTACTTAACAATGTGCTTGAGATATATCAGTGAACAAAACAGACAAGAAACAGAAGAGAATAGTATTGAATGCTAGAAGGTGATCTAGACTATGGGGGTGGGGAGGGGATCCACAGGGTTCCCATGTTGCCTAGAGTGATGAGAGAAGGCCTTAGTGATAAGGTAAGATGTAAACAAAATGTGGTCAGAAGAGAGGAAGTTAGCCATACAGATTTCAAGGAAGAATATTCCA
Organism: Tragelaphus eurycerus; assembly: GCA_935064755.1. Classification (NCBI taxonomy): domain Eukaryota; kingdom Metazoa; phylum Chordata; class Mammalia; order Artiodactyla; family Bovidae; genus Tragelaphus; species Tragelaphus eurycerus. The sequence goes on along the minus strand of CAKXYN010000072.1, from coordinate 9,778,674 downwards.
GGTGTAAGGAACAGCCAGGCAAAGGATGAAAGGCAGCACATTGCTGAGCAAGCCTGAGGAACGTCAAGGCCAGTGTGGCTGGGGCAGGGTGAGCAAGAGGACAGCTGGGTGCAGGGTCAGAGGAGCAGGAGTCCAGGTGGTTTGGGCCTCGTGGGCACTGTAAGGACTTTGGCTTTTCCTCTGGGTGAAGCGGGCGCCTTGCAAATTTTTGGCAAAAGAAGACTCTGGAATTCACTTAAGATTTGAAAGCCTACACAAGCTGCCTTGTTGAGAATGGCCTGAAAGGACCATAGCATTTATCAAGGAAAGGAAAAATCCTCCTAAAATTTTCCCAAGAGGCAGTCAGAAAGATGAGCAAATGAGTGGCAGCCTGAGCTGGGGTGATCATCAGGAATACTCCCAAAGGGGTGATGCTGCCCTCTCCAGCCAGTCCCTGAACACCACGCTGACCCTTCTGACCACCTCCTTCCTATCCCCAGGAAGTGCTGGCGTATTCCAACAGCTCAGCCAGAGGCCAGGCATTCCTGAAACACCTGACTGACCTATCAGTCCGAAGCACCCTCTTTGTGCCCCAGAACAGTGGACTCGGGGAAAATGAGGTGAGCTGGGTTTCTGGTATCTGTGGTTAGTGCTTCTAGACAGTATCAGTTATCACCTCAACGATGCAACGCCACAAATGACCCCACAGTGCAGTAGCTACATTTATGTGGCTCACACAGCTGCAGATCAGCTGGCAGTTCTGGGCTTGGCCAGGCATGCTTACGTGTCTGAGCGGTGCTGGCCATCAGCCGATCTAGCCTGGCCTGTCTGGGACTCTGCTCCACAGGGCTCTCAGGCTTCAACAGGTTATCTCATCTGCATGTTCTCCTGGCAGAAAATGCCAGCACTTTCTAAGACCCTATCTTGTCTCATTTGCTAACATACCACACACCCAAAAAGTCATGTGGCTGAGCCCAAAGCCAGAGTGGGAGGCCCTCACAGTTACACGGCAAAGGGCAAGGATACAGGGAGAGGTGAAGAACTGGGGCCAGGGATGCAACTGATCTACCACACCAACCTCCTTCGTGTCATGGCACACAGAGGAGCTGGCAGCATTTATTAAGCCCGCCCATAGGCTCCGACAGCCTGGAGCCCTTATCCCACTGAGGGCTGAGAGAAGCAATACCTCTGCTCACTTGTTACCCACTCGAGACCCTCTCCTCTCAGGACATCACTGGGAAGCTTTGCTTAGACCATTAAAATGACTTTCAAAGTGGAAGCAGAAAAGCCAAGGCCTTGAGAAGTGATTTTTGTGTGTGTGTGTCATCCTTATCATGAAAACAAAAATTACTGCTTGACTTTTAAAGACTATTGTTATGTCTCTCCTCTCCTCTCAGACCCTGTCTGGGCGGGACATAGAGCACCACCTCTCCAGCATCAGCATCTTTTTTTACAATGACCTTGTCAATGGTACGATCGTGCACACGAGGCTGGGAAGCCAGCTGCTCATCACCTCCAGCCAGGACCAGCGCCAACTGGTATGAAAAGTCTTCTGGGCTTATTGGGAGAAATGGAGATAATAAATGCAAAGTTTCTAGCATAGAGTAGGTGCTTAATAGATGGCAACGCATATAATGAGAAAGAAAACTCTAAAGCTGCAGTAAGATGGTACCAGCTGAAGACCAGAACACACCATACTGACTGTCTGTCAGGCAGCCCCTACCCCTTGAGAACTAAGCCCCTGGTGACCACTAGCCCCAGAAGCTGATAATGAGGACCTATAAATGAAACCATTCTAAAGCTGTCTGATTCTCTGCCTTTATTTCTGTCAGACTGTCCGCCTATCCCAGGTGTTAACACATGAGCCTTGAAGTCAAGTGACCCTAGTATGTCTGCCGCCCACTAGCTCTAGGACTTTAGGTAACTTGTCTGAACTTCTCTGGGTCCCAGTTTCCTCATCTGAAAGACAAGGGTGTTGGTGATGTGTTGATGATGGCGATAGTAGTGATGATGCTTATGATGGTAACAGTGATATTATTTTGATAATGGTGGTGTTGATAATTGCAATGACGATGGTGGGGATGATGGTGGTGGTTGTGATATTAGATCAGATCAGATCAGTCACTCAGTCGTGTCCGACTCTTTGCGACCCCCAGCACGCCAGGCCTCCCTGTCCATCACCAGCTCCCGGAGGTCACCCAGACTCGCACCCATCAAGTCAGTGATGCCATCCAGCCATCTCATCCTCTGTCATCCCCTTCTCCTCCTGCCCTCAATCCCTCCCAGCATCAGAGTCTTCTCCAATGAGTCAACTCTTCGCATGAGGTGGCCAAAATACTGGAGTTTCAGCTTTAGCATCATTCCTTCCAAAGAAATTCCAGGATTGATCTCCTTCAGAATGGACTGGTTGGATCTTCTTGCAGTCCAAGGGACTCTCAAGAGTCTTCTCCAACACCACAGTTCAAAAGCATCAATTCTTCGGCGCTCAGCCTTCTTCACAGTCCAGCTCTCACATCCAGGTTGTGATATTAGAAGTGGTGATAGTGGTGGTGGTAACATAACCATGATGTTCAAATCATAGGCTTTTAAAGTATTCTTTCAACTGAAGTCTAGTTGATTTACATGTTATACTAGTTTTAGGAGCACAGCAAGATGATCAGTTTTTTATAGATATATTCAGGTATATATGTATTTTCAGATTCTTTTCCTATATAAGTTATTACAAAATATTGACCCTCTGACCAATTGGTGGCTCAGACAATAGCACAGGGAACTATATAGTTCCTATGAGAAGGAACCTTGGAGAAGGGAATGGCTACCCACTCCAGTATTTTTGCCTGGTGAATCCCATGGACAGAGAAGACTGGCAGGCTATAGTCTATGGGGTCACAAAGAATCGGACACGACTGACATTTTTTTCACATTTTGTATGTTAATCCTGTACTCCTAATTTATCCCTCCTCCCACCTTTCCATTTTGTTACCCATTCAGTTCAGTTCAGTCGCTCAGTCATGTCCAACTCTTTGCAACCCCATGAACTGCAGCACACCAGGCCTCCCTGTCCATCACCAACTTCCAGAGTCTACCCATACCCATGTCCATTGAGTCGGTGATGTTATCCAACCATCTCATCCTCTGTCATCCCCTTCTCCTCCTGCCCTCAATCTTTCCCAACATCAGAGTCTTTTCAAATGAGTCAGCTCTTCGCATCAGGTGGCCAAAGTATTGGAGTTTCAGCTTCAACATCAGTCCTTCCAATGAACACCCAGGACTGATCTCCTTTAGGATGGACTGGTTGGGTCTCCTTGCAGTCCAAGGGACTCTCAAGAGTCTTCTCCAACACCACAGTTCAAAAGCATCAATTCTTCGGTGCTCAGCTTTCTTTATAGTCCAGCTCTCACATCCATACATGACTACTGGAAAAACCATAGCCTTGGCTAGACAGACCTTTGTTGACAAAGTAATGTCTCTGCTTTTTAATATGCTATCTAATTTTAACCATAAATTTACAGAAATAGTCTATGAGTCTATTTCTGTTTTGGAGACAAATTTGTCTTTTTATTTTAGATTCCATATATGATACACACAAAATTTAGCTTTCTGACTTACTTAGTAAGATAATCTAGGTCCATCCATGTTGCTGCAAATGGCATTATTTCATTCTTTTTATGGCTGAGTAATATTCCATTGTTTATATGTACCACATCTTCTTTATTCATTCATCTGTTGATGCTCATTTAAGTTGCTTCCAAGTCTTGGCTACTATAATAGTGTTACCATAAACATTAGGGTGCATGTATCATTTTGAATTATGGTTTTCTCTAGCAATTTGCCCAAGAGTGGGATTGCAAGATCATGTGGTTCCTCTAATTTTAGTATTTTGAGGAAACTCCATACTGTTCTCCATAGTTATTGCACCAATTTATATTCCCACCAGCACTGTAGGAGGGTTCCCGTTTTTGCACACCCTCAACAGCATTTGGAGAAGGCAATGGCACCCCACTCCAGTACTCTTGCCTGGAAAATCCCACGGATGGAGGAGCCTGGTAGGCTGCAGTCCATGGGGTCGCTAAGAGTCAGACATGACTGAGCGACTTCACTTTCTCTTTTCACTTTCATACATTGGAGAAGGAAATGGCAACCCACTCCAGTGTTCTTGCCTGGAGAATCCCAGGGACAGGAAAGCCTTGTGGGCTGCCGTCTATGGGGTCGCACAGAGTTGGACACGACTGAAGTGACTTAGCATAGCAACAGCATTAATAATTATTTGTAGACTTTTTGGTGATGGCCATTCTCACTGGTGTGAAGTAATAACTCATTGTGGTTTTGTCAGATCATACGCTTTTATGGAGATTCAGTGATTCAGGGATTTTGACGTGTGATAATGGTATCTGATGCTGGGAGGGATTGGGGGCAGGAGAAGAAGGGGACGACAGAGGATGAGATGGCTGGATGGCATCAATGACTTGATGTACGTGAGTCTGGGTGAACTCCAGGAGTTGGTGATGGACAGGGAGGCCTGGCGTGCTGTGATTCATGGGGTCGCAAAGAGTCGGACACGATGAAGCAACTGAACTGAACTGAACTGAATGGTATCTGACATGTAGCAAGGGCTAAATGAATTTTTTTATAAATACTGTGTATTTTTTAAATTTTATTTAGTTATTTTTGGCTGCACTGGGTCTTCGTTGCTGCATGTGGGCTTCTCATTGCAGTGGCTTCTCTTGTTGCAGAGCATGGGCTCTGGGGCACATAGGCTTTGGCAGTTACGGTGTATGGGCTCAGTAGTTGTGGCTTGCAGGCTCTAGGGCACGGGTTCAGTAATTGTGGCACATGGGTTCAGCTGCTTCAAGGCATGTGGGATCTTCCCGGGCCAGAGATCCAACCAGTGTCCCCTGAACTGGAAGGTGGATGGACTTCTAATCATTGGACCACCAGGGAAGCCCTAATGAATATTTTTAATACTTACCTAATAAATGATCTTTATTATTGAAGATCAGTTTAGACCACTACTTCTCAAACTTTAACAGGCATTTAAATCACTTATGAGTTCGTTAAAATGCATATTGTAATTCAGCAGGTGGGTTGTGGGGCCCCAGGTTCTGCATTTCTAATCAACTCCCCCAGTGTCTGCCCACACCACAAGCCAGTGGCTCACACTTTGATTAGCGAGGAATTAGCTCACTTAACCGGGGAAGGCAATGGCACCCCACCCCAGTACTTTTGCCTGGAAAATCCCATGGACGGAGGATCCTGGTAGGCTCCAGTCCATGGGGTCGCTAAGAGTCGGACACGACTGAGCGACTTCACTTTCACTTTTCACTTTCATGCACTGGAGAAGGAGATGGCAACCCACTCTGGTATTCTTGCCTGGAGAATCCCAGGGACGGGGGAGCCTGGTGAGCTTCCGTCTATGGGGTTGCACAGAGTCGGACACGACTGAAGCGACTTAGCAGCAGCAGCAGCTCACTTAACATCCCTTTCTTGTGTGGTGTGATGTTCACAGCAGTGGGTCTGGAGTTGGGGCATGGGGTTTGCCACCTACTACCTATGTGATCTTGGTGTGTGTGATCACGAACTACGTGATCACACCATTTTCCTTCTGACCCCTCATCTGTTAAACAAGTGGGCCGGATAGAATGACCTCTTGGGTTCTCTGCAGCCCAGAACAGTTTGTTGGCACAAGAACAACTAATGTGCTGTGTTCTGGGCTGTCCAGAGGGCGAGCACAAGCCCCATACTGCCCGTCAGTGAGGATGGGCCTGAAACCCAGGCTCCCGGACCTCAGGGAAACTGGACAACTTTCTTCCATGGAAGGGCTGCTGCTGCTGCTGCTAAGTCTGCCCATATGGAAAGAAAGAATCAGATAGTCAGAGATATCTGATAGACAGCCCTCTTCTCACCTCCCTAGGAGACCAGGTTCGTTGATGGAAGAGCCATTCTGCAGTGGGACATCTTTGCCTCCAATGGAATTATTCATGTCATTTCCAAGCCTTTAAAAGCTCCCTCTATCCCAGGGGTGAGTATACAGCATTCCTGGTAAGGAGGAGCCTCGATGTCCACTCCCCAAGTAGCAAGCTACTCCTGCGAGCCCTGTCACTCCATCCATAGCAGCTGGCCTCAGGGATGCCCAGCCCGTATCCAGTGTGTCAGTGACATAACACCTGTCTGCACCAATATTTGCTGAATGAAAAGGGCAGAAAGTGCCAGTGGAGAAACCACTGGAAGGGGAGTGAAAATCCTGAGCCCCTCCACTTCATAACCATGTGAACTCAGACAAGCCCCAGAAACATCATCGAGCCCCATTTTTCTTATCTGCAAAATGGAGGTCAAAATGCCTTCTTCCCTGGATTCTTGGGAAGACAATGAGTTAATGTAAAAGACAATTCCTGGCACATGCTTTATAAGAGTTGGTCAGCTGGCTGTGGTCAGTTGGTGGTGATGTTAGTTTTCTAACTTTGTTCTAAAGGTATGAAGCTCCAAAACCAGGCTGGCTTCAAAGCCCACCTCTACCACTTATGGGCTGTGTGATACTGGGCAAATGCTTACCCTCTCTGTGTCTCTGTTCTCCTGTATAAAAATGGAAACAGTAGAAACTGTTCTTATCTCTTTGTGTTATTATACATTTAAATGGATTGTTTTATGTAAGGGGGCTTAGAACAGACCCTGGAAGTAGTAAGGGCTAGATACATATTGACAGCTTTATCATTATTTTTATCCCAGCCGGCACAAGATGCCTCACGCAAGCCAGAATGGGGTGGGCTCCAGGAAGCATGCCTCTTTGGAGCAGTCACCAGTTCTGGTACCAACCGCTGCCCTTTCTGTGTCTAGATGCCAGGCCACACCGGCCTGGGAACAGGGGTGTTCTTTACCATCATCCTGGTCGTCGGAGCCATTGCTTTGGCAGCGTACTCCTACTTTCGACTAAACCGGAGAACGATTGGCTTCCAGCATTTTGAGGTAAGACAGAGAAAAACAGGACCATGGGGATGAGGGTCCACTCTGAAACCCAGCCCCGGCTCTGGGCTACTCCAGCAGACCGGCTGCTTCCTTGCTGAGCGCTTGGCACACATTTCCTGTCTCCTGAATGGGGCCTCTACCCTGAAGAGATCAGCAGTGATGACAGCTCTAGGGCCCTCTACCTGACTGTGTCAGGGGATGGAGGAGGCCGAAGGGCAGCCAGTAGCCCTTCATGCCACAGGTGTGGCTTGGAGCCAAATTCACCAGGGGCCCAGGAGGCCCCTCACCTTGGAGGAATCACAAGACAAGCTTCATAGCTGACTCTGAGGGTGGGGACACGGTGGGGGGGCTGCACAGCCAGAGGCCTCAGGTCACAGCCAGTGAAACACACTGGCCCTATTTGAACAGCTGAACCCACATCCAGGTCAGTGGGTCTTAGTTCACCATGGGAGACCCTGCGGGCTGGATATAGCTGCAGCCCCCAAGCAGTAGGTCACTTCCTTCTGGCAGATAACCTATACAAGCATTATATACACCACATTTAACAAAAGTGCCATGCTGCATGATTCCTTTTATATTAAGTTCAAGGACAGGTAAAACCATTCCAGGTGATGGGAGTCAGAAAAGCAGTTACCATGGGTGGGACCAGATATTGGCAGGCAGGGGGCGTGAGGGCACCTCATGGAGGATGGAGATGCCCTGGGTGCTGATTTGGGTGGTGGTCAGGTGGTGGTCACACATGGGTGAACATATTTAAGAAGTCATTGAACTGAACACTTAAGATTGGTGCATGATATTACATCTAAGTCAGATCTCAATAAAAGGACAACAGAAAAGTTCCCGGAGGTGGAGGTGGGGGCGGGGCTTGCCTTAGCTTCCAACTTGGCTGTGACACCCCACCTTGGGGACTTCGTGGTGCTCAGCCCTGTGCTTGTCTGTCCGAGCAGTCAGAAGAGGACATTGACGTCGCAGCTTTTGGCAAGCAGCAGCCCGAGAATATATCGAATCCCATGTACGAGAGCGCAACTTCAGCAACCCCCGAACCTTCCTACGACCCCTTCACAGTGAGTTTGTCTTTTCATCTAAAACAGATTCAGCTGAGGGGGGTCGCGGGGTGGGCGGGCAGGGCAATGATGTCTTTCAGCAGACCTGTGGAGAGCACTGCGCCAAGAAATCTCACTTCTAGGGCACGTCTCCAGGCTACAAGCCTAGAAGCAAGCTGGGTGAAGCCCTGTGGTCGTTCTGTGTTCTGAGCTCTCCTGGATGGATTGTGGATTGCAGAGGCGTCCATCGGTTAGATCTAGAAAAGAACTAGGGGTTGCATAACCCCAACCTTGTGACCAGGTGAGGTGACAAGGAGAAGAAATCTTGGGCTGAATTCTGCCACAACCATTGACGAGGTAGCAGGCACAAAGGAAGACCTAAAACTGCTTCAATATTTACACTGTTGTCCGGGATTCTTCTGCCTATTGTCAGAGCTGCTTCTTACTTTAGGAGCCACGTCTCTTTGATGAGGTTGTTTTTTTATCTAGGGGCGTGGGTTCTGCTCTGGTCTTCCAAGAAAGGGCCACTTGTTTCTAGAATTAGTGACCCTTGAGCTTGGATGGAGCCACCACTGACATCAGCACCGTGGCAGGGAACCCATTCACATCAAATGTGTGAGACACACTCTGCCTATGTTACCAGGTCTGGACTGAGAAGCTAAGAGTGAGATAAGAGAAAACATATTGGTCTTTGCCCCAGAGCTCATAAACTCTGATTTCCTAAGTGGTAAGAATACTAAGGGCATCTTTTGTTCTGAGATTCTGGGTTGGCTCCCGTGTGGCTTCTGGATGGGAGCTGGTCACCAGAAAGACCAAACCATGATTCAAAGGCTGGGATTTTTCAGTTCCACTCTTCACTCTCCAGAGGGAGAGAGAGGCTAGAAATGTAGCTGATGGTCGATGTTAGGAAGTCGCCATAAAAATTCCCCCCCTTTTTAAAATGTGTGTCTATTAATTAGTTTGTAGTTACCGTGAGGTTTTGTTATAGCAGTCCATATATAAACAAGATTATCTTAAGTTGCTGGTCTTTTAATTTCAAATACAGTCCTGCATTTGTGTTCTCTTCTCATGATTGCTGGTTTTGATATCACTTCTGTGTGATATCCATCCTTTACTGGATGTTTGCCTTTACCAATGAGCTTTTCTAGTCATAATTTTGTTTCTAGTTGTGGCCTTATCCACTTAAGAGTAGTTCCTTTAGCATTTGTTACAAAGATGGTCTGGTGGTGCTGAATTCTTAGCTTTTGCTTATCTGCAAAGCTTTTGATTTCTCTGTTAAATCTGAAGGAAAGCCTTGTAATTTTGGTGTTTTCGTTAAGAGGTGAGCTCACATCCCTCTATTCCACCACCATCCATAAATTCCAATGGTAGCGGGTTCAGAGAGCTTCCAGGGTGGTGAACATATCCACACTGGGAGGGTGATGCACCTGAAGTCCACGGGGCAGTGGTTATACTGAATTTTTATAAGTTGGCACTCAAACATTATTCTATTGTACCATTTTAAGCTTAGAATGCAACACTTGTTATTTTTCTAGTGAATCAAATGCAACTATCCCATGGTTCTCAGTGCCTGTGTTAGTAGATTTAATATATTTGCAATACTGAAAAATAATCAGATCTTAAATCCTATTGCTTTTTAATTAAACCCATGTAAAAGTTTCTAGTCCAAATTGCAAGGGCAAGTTCAGTTAAGCTGCATTTATTAATAGTCTATTTCTGTAAGCCTTGTGATATGGAAATCAACCTCATTTTAAAAGCAAGGGGGAAAATTTCATATTCTGTTCAGCGCTCTCCATGGCCTCTCAGCTATCTGGCTCGTCTCGGGGCCCCATGAGCAGTGTCCATGGAATACTCACCTGAGGCAGTTGAGAGTATCCTAAGAGACAGGACTTGGTTCAACCTTCCTAATCAGACCAGGTGGCAAAAATGTTCCAGTTACAGGAATCCTAAGCTGAGGACACCAGCCCCAAATCTGCTTTATTCTCATGCCTTTTATATTGAAGGAGCAGATGTTGCCTCTAGACGACCTGGAGCCAGTCCACACATTGTGAGCATCCATTATGTGAATGGACAGAGCTGCGGTCTGATCAGAGCCAGAGACAGCAGGAGGTTCAGGCGGCCGCCTCTGTACTGTTGCTTCTGATCAGACCCAGTTCAGGATGAACTGTCAACCGGAAAGGATTTTTTTTGTAACCAGAGTAACAGCCATGTTTTGTGGGGTAGTTTTATTTTCCTTAGAGTAGTATCTAACTTAATTCACACACCTCCCTGTCAGGTAAATATTATTAGGCCCCTTAATAGATGAGAAAAATACTGCAGAGGTGAAATGACTTGTCCACGGCCACATACCTTCAAACAGTTTAGACCGTACCCATGTTCAGGCCACAAGTCACAGGACAGCGGTGTGAAGCCACCCTCGCTCCCACCAGATGTGTTCACAAGAGACTGCAGGAAAAATAGTGTTTTTAGGCTGAAAGAGAGGAAAAAGTTTTCCTTGACCCTCTGATGATTTGTGGCTGGGCCTGAAAAGTAAACTGGTAAACACAGACTCACAGAAGAGCATATATATTTTATTGAACATTTATGTGTACGTGGGAGGCTTCATGAGAAAATGAAGACCCAAAGAAGGGACCGGAACAGGAAGCCTTTGCCCCTTTTTAGACTAATGTGTGAGGAATTGACAAGAGAGAGAGCTTTGGACCTAGAGGTAGTAAATGGTGAAGAAGTCACTAGGAAGATAAGAGTTAGTGAACAAGGTTGGTTTGTACAGGTTTCTTGACCCCCAGCTCCCCAGAAGTGATGCATCTTCTTTCCTCTAAAGAAAATTTCATGAGAGAACTTTATTACCTGTTTCAGGGCAAAAGGATAGGGAGGGGGCAGTCAGAGTGACCTTCCACCTTCTGTCATTTAAAAGAATTCCTTCAGTTTGACATTTAACAAGCCAATTTATTGGACTGGGGGGTAGCATGTCGTAAGGGCTCTCCCCAGGGCTTCAGTGGTAAAGAATTCACCTGCCAATACAGGAGATACAGGTTCAATCCCTGGGTCGGGAAGATCCCCTGGAGAAGGAAATGGCAACCCACTCCAGTATTCTTGCTTGGAAAATCGCAAGGACAAAGTAGCCTGGTGGGCTAGTCCATGGGGTCACAAAAGAGTTGGCCATGACTTAGCAACTAAACAACCAGTGTGTCCTAAACCCACCAAGGCCTCAGACCAGTAGCCAATATTATGCTCAACCTGGAAGGATGCACCTTCTGCCTGGTTCACAGACTTCTCTTTTCCAGGACCTTGCCGACCAGCAGCTGGACAGCAGTGACCCCCTGGGGGCGCTATGAGGGCTGGACCTGCCCCCTCCAGACATCACCGCTGCCACCTGGGACCCCAGAGCCACCTCAGAAAGGCCATCAACTGTGAATCCTCAGCCCCAGTTGACTGTGGGAAACGTAAGCTCCTTTAACATTTCAAAGTCTGGAGCACTCAAGCCATACCTCATCTCTTCAGTTGATCCAGGGGATATTCTGTTTCTGTGGGTGAGAGACCATGTTAAGCCCACCCACCACCCAGGGGACTGCTCCCTCCCTGACCCTCTGCTATCTTCCCCAACCTTCAGGAGCACCTTTTACCTTTTGCCCAGCACTCTAGTGACCTTGTCTTATTTCCCTGTTAGACTGTAAGCTTCTGAAGGCAGAGACCTTCCTCATTCGTCTTTGTATCTTGGCACCCAGCACAGTGTGTGGCATGTGAAATGTGCTCAATTATTGGTTACAGAACAGAAATAAAGTCAGTGGAACAAATCCAGTGTCTGGGAAACAAATTGACCGTTTGCCATAGGAGGGGTCAAACTCTGAAGGTAAAATCAACTCATTAGGGCCTCATTAGGGCTGTTAGTTAGTCAACATCTGCATTATGAGTGCTTCTTTTTTAATTCTGTTTGGTTTGCTTGTTTGTGTGAAGAAGACATAACCACAGGGAGATACCACTTCACACCCACGAGGATGGCCATCCTTAAAACACAGACAATAACCAGAATCCGCAAGGGTGTGGAGAAATTGGATCCCTTCTACTTTGTTGGTGAGAATGTAAAATTGTGCCCCTACCGTGGAAAACAGTCCAGCAGTTCCTCAAAAAGTTAAACACAGAATTACCTTGTGATCCAGAAATTCTACTCCTAGGTACAGACCCAAGAGAAATGGGTCCAAACACATGTCCATACAACAACTTATAGAGGCAGCATTATTAGTATTATTCATCATAGCCAAAACATGGAAACAAAGCAAGTGTCTACTGACTTATGAATGAATAACCAAGCTGTTTCTTGCCACACAATGAAATAGCATTCCACCCTAAAACAGAACTAAGTACTGATACATGCAACACCATGGATGAACCTTGAAAACATGATGCTAAGTGAAAGAAGTCAGACACAAAAGACCACATACCATATGATTCCATTTATATGAAATGTCCAGAATCGGGCCAGTTCTTCTCCATGCAGGACTCTGTGCAAGGCTGGATGTCCACCAGAACCTCAAAAGCCCCTAGTGGCCTCTCCATCACTGTGACAACCAAGTGCCTCTAGCCCACCCACCACCCTTTTGCAAGCTACCCCGGGGGTAGCACTGGCCAGGCTCAGGAGCCCCCTCTGGGAAATGGAGATGGGAAAGGCTGGCATGAGCAGATCTCAGACCCCCCTCCATCACCCTCATGGCCCAAACAGCTTTGTTCCAAATCATCAGGGTTTTTGCTGAGCCAAGTCCAAAGTTCAGAAGCCCCTGGCGTCTCAGAAGCTTCCTCACAACTCCAGGAAAGGGAATAAATGCCCATTTCAGGCAGAGAAATGATTTACCACCTCCTCTTGGACAACGTGCTCACATCACATGGGCAATGCCGGCTCTCCAGGAACTCGTTTCCAAGGGGACCGTGGGACGGATTCACTAGTGAGTCCACCAACTCCACCATCAAGGGGACAAAAAGGCACAAGATTAAGAGGAAAAATAGCAGGCACCCACGAGAGGAGTAAATGAGAAGGTCCTGGTACAATAGAGGTCAAAGATATTAAGTTTAAACACATTCAAACAGTTTAAAAAGGCTCTTCAAAATATAAGTATATCCAAAACCCAGCAGTGAACTGGCTTCACAACATGCACTCCTAATTCAGTATTAATATTTTCTTTCCTTAAAACACTGCTTCCAGTTTTCCATTCTCCTCGTACTTTGCAGACAAACAGGTGGATCACTGTCTTCTCCTTGTTCTCAAGGAGGGAACTGTGAGAGACAGAAATTCTAGGTGGGTCACCTGCTGCCCACCTAAGGCCAAATGCACACCCATTTTCCTTCTGTGGCTTCACTACATGGTCTTCAAGCTCAGAACAGGCAGGTGTGCTTTCCTGGGGGTGAGGAGACCAGGGTGGTGAGGAAGGAACCATCAACCTTTTGCCCCTTTTCTCAGGGATATTCTTTTTTGGGCACATTAGAATGTGATATGACTTTTGCCACTAACTGAAGCACACAAAAGCAGATGACTGGGAGTAAACTGGACAATACAATTCAAACTTTTATTTGGCAGTAAGTTCGACGTCATGTAACATAAAATCAATATTTAGAATAAATAGCAAATTCACATTCAGGATAAATAGCAAGTCTATCTAATTTGCATTTACCGTGCCTGAAATTAAACAGGCACCATCTGTCCTCCTACTAAATACTTAGAAAACAGTGTCCTAAATCAAAGTTCAAGGCTGCAGTGTAGAAAAGTACAGAGCAGTGTTGTGGGTCGGTTCCAGAGAGCAGGCATGAGGTGGGGAGTCTCACGTGGGAAGTTTACAGGGAACTGTCCTTGGGATGCACACCTGGGAAAAAGGACGGGGGGGCAGGAAGGAGCTGATGGGCCTTCAGAGTTGCTCCAGGGAGGGAGTCTGACCACACCCTCATCCGAAGCAGGACTCTTCAACAGGGGAAGCTCCCAGAGAGGACCCACAGCTGCAGACAGTGAGCCAGCAGCAACCAACCCCCACAGCAGCTGGGGGATACAGTCCTTCAGGGTAGCCAAGCCCATCACAGCGCTACTAGCACAATCACAGATGAGCACAATGAGAGGTATATTCCGTGAGTGCCGAGCCTGGCCGCTCAGTCACACAACTGACAATCGTGCCATGTGCTGAAAACACAGTATGTTACCACTGGCCACATAAGTGAATATGTCCAGAGAGAAGCTCATAGGGGAAGATGCGAGCTTACCTACAGAACTTCTTTCCACTGGCTGCACACAACTGTGTTCTGTGGTTGCTTACCACCCTGAACACTTTCAGCAAAGTCATCATCTCGTCATGGCCACCCACACAATCTGTCGATGCGGGGGTCGGCAAACCACTGCCCGAGGGCCAAATCCAGCCTGCAGCTTGTTTTCAGAGGCCAGGCTGCCCTGGACCACAGGTAGGCCCAGTCCTAGAGAAGGGGCTGCAGGAAACGGCCTGCAAAGCTGGAAGTCTTTACTGTCTGGTCCTTGACAGGGAAAGAGTGCTGAGCCTTACGTTAGGGAAACTTCACTCCCTTTTTCTGTCTCAATCCACTAGGGTATTAAAGGAAAGGTAAGCTAAGCTAAACTTGGGGGCTTCCCTGGTGGCTCAGATGGTAAAGTATCTGCCTGCAATGCGGGAGGACCCGGGTTCGATCCCTGGGTTGGGAAGATCCCCTGGAGAAGGAAATGGCAACCCACTCTAGTACTCTTGCCTGGAAAATTCCATGGAGAGAGGAGCCTGGTGGGCTACAGTCCATGGGGTCGCAAAGAGTCAGACACTCCACTACTCCTGCCTGGAAAATTCCATGAACAGAGGAGCCTGGTGGGCTTCCATGGGGTCGCAAAGAGTCAGACACGACCGAGCAACTTCACTTTTCACTTAAGCCAGGCTTGGAGCCTAGCTCCCATATGCTAACAGAGAAAAGAAAGGAAATTGGTACAAAAGGAAATCAGTACTAAGCCAGCACATCACAGGCTCCCTAGTAGTTGAATGGAGCAATCAAGGAACCCTCCCTGTCTCTGGCCAGACTGAGTCTGAGAGCACATTCCAGACCAGGGACCCCAAGTGGGTCTTTGGCAACATGAGCATTTGGCAGAGCAGATCCAATTCCAACGTTTAGCACACTCTTCCGCTTTAGAGGCCTTTGGGGAGGAAAAGGGGCGGGGGAAGCTATTTAGTTCACCCAAAGCTAAATTAGCTAACAGGAAAGAGGACTTTGCATTTCTCCTTGGCACTAATTAAGAGAATCAATACCTTCAAAGCAACTAGGAATTTAGTCATAGATGGGCCTGAATCAGTAACAAGTGGTTTATGTTACCTGGCATTAGTGGAGCTGAAGGGAATTTTTAAAAGAAAGAAAAATTTTAAAGGCTATGTAAGGAGGAAAGTGGGAGCTCTAAGCCAAACTCCTAAAATATATTAAAAGCCAGGTTTCATCTACTTAAAAAAACGATTCTGGAAAAAAACAGTTGTGCAGGTCCCTTCCAGGACAAACAGCTACAGCTATGGTGAGTCTGAGGGGCACAGACAGCCCCTGGACTATGAATTTTTGTTCACATCCTTCCAAGAAAATCAGTCTAATTGATGCTAAAAAGGGAAAATATTTTTCAATGTGCAAGCTAATTTTATTCTGCTCACTTTCCAAACTGATCTTTTAAGTGGCAGAAAATAGACTCCCTTCCCTTGCACCCAAATGCATTCATCAGTGGGCTCGCCAGAGGCTAAACCAGGAGGAACAGAATGTTGTACAGGGTGCTGAATCCCAGCTGAGTCACGACAGTGACAAATTCAAACGACCAAGCACAGACAAAGAGTAGCCCTCTGTCCTTCATCCAGAGATGGCCGTCCTGACCCTGACTGTGCGCTGGCCCCAGCGCATGTTCGGTGGGTCCTCCGCAGACAGACCTCAATACCACCCTGCGCCATGGCCTTCAGTTGCTGTTCAGTCGCTCAGTCATGTCTGACTCTTTGCAACCCCATGGACTGCAGCATTCAGGCTTCCCTATTCTTCACTATATCCTGGAGCTTGCTCAACCTTAATTGGTGATAAGTCATTAAAATTCCTTATTCACACACCTAGAAAATGTATTTCTCGCCCCAGGCTTGGGTCTCCTAACCCAGACATACATGACTGAGTTGTTTTTGAGTAACAACTTTCTTGAGTAAACAGAACACCCTATCACTGGCACGTAGGAGATATCCAATGAATACCTGATTAGAAAGAGTTTTAAAATACCTACTTCCTCACCAGCTTCTCCAAAGCACAAACTATCAGCCCAAAGCACCAGCATATCCTCTGAGGACCCCAACACTGAGCAGTTCTGGGCACCACCTGCACCCCTGAGATGCCAGTCTCCAATGCCCTCTGATGCTTAAAAACCCCAGGCACTAACAAACAGCCAACAAAATGCCTCCTGCAGCCTGAAAAGGGAATGGACACCTGTGTTTATAATAAAGGGAAAAAGAAGGCCAACTGGGCCTCTTAGGTCTAGAGTCACCTTCACTATTTTAGTTAAATACAAGAAAAGATCACAGGTACACCTGGTGGCTCGGTCAGTAAAGAACCCACCTGCCAATGCAGGAGATGTGCGTTCGACCTCTGGGTCAGGAAGATCCCCCGAAGAAGGAAATCACAACCCACTCCAGTATTCCTGGTTGGGAAATCCCATGGACTGAGGAGCCTGGTGGGCTACAGTTCATGGAGTCGCCAAGAGTTGACTAAACAACAACAGTCCCATTAGAACACACAGCGTTATACAACATGCTATAGAAGTCACCTAATTTCTGCACTTGCGCAGGTAGCCTGTGGCAGGCCAAGCTCACATTTCCTCAACAGCTGGCTCCACACAAATCCATTAAAAACGCCAAATAAGCGAGCAGTCTCTCCTCAAGCCCCTTTCCTCCGCCCCCGCATCCTTCAGGTTTAAGGACAGGTGCCACTTGCCTTGTCCTCAGAAATGGGCTCACTCACTCAGTGAGGCTATTTCCAACTCTGTTTCTCTCAATTTCAATGTCCTTGATCCACTCCCACCTTAAACACAGACACTAAAGAAATTCCCAAAACAGACACATAAACATGGCAGGAAAGCGATCTAAAGGGAGAAGGTGGGAGACAGCTAAGCAGAGAGGGCCACCTCCCTCGCTCCGGCTGGATTCCAGCCCCTCTCCTCGGCTGATGAGTCAGGAGGAAGGTATCTGCTCACTGCCCTCCAACGAGGAGGGTTTCTGGTAACACACAGTTTAACAAGATTTCAAAACACCTGGGTCACCACACGCCACTAAGTTATGAAGACATTTTTCTTCGTTTCATTTTTCATCCTCCAATGAGCAGGTTCAAGCAACACACGTGTGGTGGCAGTGTCAGGGGTTATGAAGTCCTGGGATACCCACGACAAACGCACTGGTTCCTCTCGCTCGTTGGCATGTAGCAGCCTCATCTACAGTCTGTTCTGCTGGCAGGACATTAAACCAGAAGATCTCTCCCTTGTCCTCCTTTTCTGAGAGAAAAGAGTGAACCTGCCCACCACTTGGGGCACCATGGTCCTTCCCCCGAGTGGGGCAAGACACAGGAAATGGATACTGAGGAAAATCAAGACCAAGGACTTGCAACTTCTCCTGTTCCTTCTCACATAAGACCTCCAGGGAGGCTGAGTCTGCTGTCAAGGGAGGCACCAGTGTGCCAGAGCCCTAGTACCAGATGTCTGGGAACCAGCTGCCGACTGGGTCCATCTCGGCCTCTGACACCACAGTACGCTATCCAAGCGCCCATTAAAGCATCAGCAGTTCACCAAGGGATGCACGTCACTGGGTCCGGCACTGTCTGTGCGTGTTCAGCATTTTCCATGCACTTTCCACAGAAGAGTTAAGAACAGTTTCAAAACATCACCTGCTGGAATACAGAGCAGACATCAAGAAGACTCCCCATCCCAGGAAGTCTGATGCTGGATACAGTACCTTGGGAAATAAGAAGGCTGATCACAGGGTGTCGACAGGAGGCCAGCCGCTGTCCCCTCCCCACGTGCATAGGAGAGCGGGCTCTGCTAGCTGTGAGCTCCCTTCTCCACGAGCTGCGGGGTATCCTCCGTAATGTACAAAACAGGTATCACTAAGACTATCTGTATCATTTCCAAAAGGGACTCTCACATCCCCGCCGAGTCTGCCCAGCATGGGGCCATCACCGTTCTGGCTTTTGGTGCCCAGGGGTGGCGGGGCCGCCAGCTACTTGGCTTGGGCTTCCTGCAGCAGCGGCAGCCGGGCGGCCGGGGGCCGGTCAGACCAGGCGGGCAGCTCGTGCTGCAGTGGGGTCCGCCGGGGGTAGAAGGTGTGGTTGACATCGTAGTTCAGCAGGCAGCTCAGGGACGCCATGTAGATGTCGGCGAACCGCGACAGGCGCCGCAGGAAGTACGTGGGGTTCTGGTCTGTGCGGAACAAGCTCCCAAAGTGGGCATTGAAGAAACCTTTGGTCATTTCCCTGAAGAGGCGAGAGAAGAGCAAAGCAACAGTGTGACTCCCCGAAGGTCTGCTTTTAGTTACTGACATCAGATGACACCAAGATCACTGTATCACAGAGAAGAGATACATGTAGGACCTTCCTGGTGGTCCAGTGCTTAAGAATCCACTTGCAGATGCAGGGTATGTGCGTGTGATCCCTGGTCTGAGAAGATTCCACATGCCGCTGGGCAACTAAGCCCGTGTGCCACAACTACTGAGCCCACACAAGGCAACTCCTGAAGCCAGAGCACCCTAGAGCCTGTGCTCTGCAACAAGAGAAGCCACTGCAACGAGAAGCTCGCACACCGCACCTAGAGAAAGCCCGCGCATAGCAACACAAACCCAGTGCAGCCAAAAAAAAAATTTTTTTAAGATACATTAAAAAAAGTTATATATCTATATAAATGAATCACTTTACTGTACATCTGAAACTAACACAGTTAATCAATTACACTCCAAAATAAAAGTTAAAAAAAAAATAAACAAATGGGACCTAATTAAACTTAAAAGCTTCTGCACAACAAAGGAAACTATAAGCAAGGTGAAAAGACAGCCTTCAGAATGGGAGAAAATAATAGCAAATGAAGCAACAGACAAACTAATCTCAAAAATATACAAGCAACTCCTACAGCTTAATTCCAGAAAAGTAAATGACCCAATCAAAAAATGGGCCAAAGAACTAAATAGACATTTCTCCAAAGAAGACGTACAGATGGCTAACAAACACATGAAAAGATGCTCAACATTGCTCAGTATCAGAGAAATGCAAATCAAAACCACTATGAGGTACCATCTCACGCCAGTCAGAATGGCTGCGATCCAAAAGTCTACAAGCAATAAATGCTGGAGAGGGTGTGGAGAAAAGGGAACCCTCTTACACTGTTGGTGGGAATGCAAACTAGTACAGCCACTATGGAGAACAGTATGGAGATTTTTCAAAAAACTGGGAATAGAACTGCCTTATGATCCAGCAATCCCACTGCTGGGCATACACACTGAGAAAACCAGAATTGAAAGAGACACGTGTACCCCAATGTTCATCGCAGCACTGTTTATAATAGCCAGGACATGGAAGCAACCTAGATGTCCATCAGCAGATGAATGGATAAGAAAGCTGTGGTACATATACACAATGGAGTATTACTCAGCCATTAAAAATAATATATTTGAATCAGTTCTAATAAGGTGGATGAAACTGGAGCCTATTATACAGAGTGAAGTAAGCCAGAAAGAAAAACACAAATACAGCATACTAACGCATATATATGGAATTTAGAAAGATGGTAACAACAACCCTGTATACGAGACAGCAAAAGAGACACTGATGTATAGAACAGTCTTTTGAACTCTGGGAGAGGGAGAGGGTGGGATAATTTGGGAGAATGGCATTGAAATATGTATAATATCATATTTGAAATGAGTTGCCAGTCCAGGTTCGATGCCTGATACCGGATGCCTGGGGCTGGTGCACTGGGACGACCCAGAGGGATGATATGGGGAGGGAGGAGGGTGGAGGGTTCAGGATGGGGAACACATGTATACCTGTGGCAGATTCATTTTGATGTATGGCAAAACCATACAATATTGTAAAGTTAAAAAAATAAGCTACAAAATCCATAAAAATTTTGAAATCACTATCTTGTATATCTGAAACTAATATAATATTGTACATCAACTATACATCAATAAAAAAATTTTTTAATCACTATTTCATATGCTTCAGTTCAGTCACTCAGTCATGTCCAACTCTTGCAACCCCATGGACTGCAGCACACCAGGCCTCCCTGTCCATCACCAACTCCTGGAGTCTACTCAAACTCACATCGATTGACTCAGTGATGCCATCCAACCACCTTATGCTTGGTTGTCCCCTTCTCCTCCCATCTTCAATCTTTCCCAGCATCAGGGTCTTTTCAAATGAGTCAGTACTTCAAATCATGTGGCCAAAGTACTGTTTCAGCTTCAGTATCAGCCCTTCCAATGAATATTCAGGACTGATTTCCCTTAGGATGGACTCCTAAAGGACTGCAAAGGACTCCTAAAGGACTTTCCTTGCAGTCCAAGGGACCCTCAGGAGTTTTTTCTAACACCACAGTTCAAAAGCATCAATCTTCAGTGTTCAGCTTTATAGTCCAACTCTCACATCTATACACGACTACTGGAAAAACCATAGCTTTGACTAGACAGACCTTTGTTGGCGAAGTAATGTCTCCGCTTTTTAATATGCTGTCTAGGTTGGTCATAACTTTTCTTCCAAGGAGTAAGCATCTTTTAATTTCATAGCTGCAGTGATTTTGAAGCCCCCAAAAATAAAGTCTGCTGCTGTTTCCACTGTTTCCCCATCTATTTTCCATGAAGTGATGGGACAGAATGCCATGATCTTAGTTTTCGGAATATTGAGCTTTAAGCAAACTTTTTCACCTTCCTCTTTCACGTTCATCAAGAGGCTCTTTAGTTCTTCACTTTCTGCCATAATGGTGGTATCATCTGCCTATCTGAGGTTATTGATATTTCTCCCAACAATCTTGATTCCAGCTTGTGCTTCATCCAGCCCAGCATTTCTTATGATGTACTCTGCATATAAGTTAAATAAGCAGGGTGACAATACACAGCCTTGCCATACTCCTTTTCCTTTTTGGAACCTGTCTGTCGTTTCATGTCCAGTTCTATTGCTTCCTGACCTGCATACAGATTTCTCAAGAGGCAGATCAGGTGGTCTGGTATTCCCATCTTTTGAAGAATTTTCCATAGTTTGTGATGATCCACACAGTCAAAGGTTTTGGTATAGTCAATAAAGCAGAAATAGATGTTTTTCTGGAACTCATGTGCTTTTTCAGTGATACACCGGATGGTGGCAATTTGTTCTCTGGTTCCTCTGCCTTTTCTAAAACCAGCTTGAACATGTGGAAGTTCACGGTTCATGTATTGCTGAAGACTGGCTTGCAGAATTTTGAGCATTACTTTACTAGCATGCGAGATGAGTGCAATTGTGCAATAATTTGAGCACTCTTTGGCATTGCCTTTCTTTGGGATTGGAACGAAAACTGACCTTTTCCAGTCCTATGGCCACTGCTGAGTTTTCCACATTTGCTGGCATATTGAGTACAACACTTTCACAGCATCATCTTTTAGGATTTGAAATAGCTCAACTGGAATTCCATCACCTTTGTTTGTACTGATGCTTCCCAAGGCCCACTTGACTTTGCATTCTAGGATGTCTGGCTCTAGGTGAGTGATCACACCATCGTGATTATCTGGGTCATGAAGATCTTTTTTGTACAGTTCTTGTGTGTGTATTCTTGCCACTTCTTCTTAACATCTTCTGCTTCTGTTAGGTCTATACCATTTCTGTCCTTTATTGAGCCCATCTTTGCATGAAATGTTCCCTTGGTATCTCTAATTTTCTTGAAGAGATCTCTAGTTTTTTCCATTCTGTTATTTTCCTCTATTCCTTTGCACTGATCACTGAGGAAGGCTTTCTTATCTCTCCTTGCTATTCTTTGAAACTCTGCTCAAATGAGTATATCCTTCCTTTTCTCCTTTGCTTTTCTTTTCTTTACATAGCTATTTTAAGGCCTCTTCACACAGCCATTTTTCTTTTTTGCATTTCTTTTTCTTGGGGATGGTCTTGATCCCTGTCTCCTGTACAATGTCATGAACCTCCATCCATAGTTCATCAGGAACTCTGTTTATCAGATCTAGTACCTTAAATCTATTTCTCACTTCTACTGTATAATTGTAAGGGATTTGATTTAGGTCATACCTGAATGGTCTACTAATTTTCCCTACTTTCTTCAATTTAAGTCTGAATTTGTGAATCTGAGTCACAGTCAGCTCCCGGTCTTGTTTTTGCTGACTGTATAGAGCTTCTCCATCTGTGGTTGCAAAGAATATAATCAATCTGATTTCGGTGTTGACCATCTGGTGATGTCCATGTGTAGAGTTTTTCTTGTGTTGTTGGAAGAGGGTGTTTGCTATGACCAGTGCGTTCTCTTGGCAGAACTCTATTAGCCTTTGCCCTGCTTCATTCCGTACTCCAAGGCCAAATTTGCCTGTTACTCTAGATGTTTATTGACTTCCTACTTCATATGCATAGGACTCAAATTAGCCTAGAGCAGACCTGACTTCTAATTGGGAAAACAGTCTGTTCATCCATCAAAATGGTTCTGACCACATTCCCCACTTAGGCCAGTGGAGAGAACACAGCTGAAGGCTCCAGAGGCAAGGTGGGAGCCCCTAAACGTGCACACCCCATTTCACAAACAAAAATGGAAGGTGAAAGAGCCACTTCTGAAGGTCCACAGAAATGCAGAATATTCTCAGTCTCCAAACTTCCCTTATCTACCGAACAGGATCAAGCTCCCCTTGTCATGAAGTTATAGTGAGGCCTGGTGGCTCAGAGGTTAAAGCGTCTGCCCGCAATGCGGGAGACCTGGGTTCGATCCCTGGGTCAGGAAGATCCCCTGGAGAAGGAAATGGCAACCCACTCCAGTATATCTTGCCTGGAGAATCCCGTGGGCGGAGGAGCCTGGTGGGCCACGGTCCACGGGGTCGCAAAGAGTCGGACATGACTGAGCGACTTCACTTTCACTTTTCACGTAAAGTAAGAGAAATAAAGAGTGTATCATAAACTCGAAAGTACTTTATATCAAGAGATTAAGCATTATATTACAGCAATGTAAGCACACCTCTGGCATCTAATACAGAGCTTCAAGCACCTCCTTGAAGCCTGCATTATAAGCATATATGCATCATATGCCCATAACCCTCTCACCCAACATTTCAGACCAATAATCACATTATAATAACCAATACATTCCCAATAACCAACACGTTGAGAGGGAGGAGGATCAATTCAGTACAGCTGTGGCTTCTACAGCCCAGAGGAATGGACTCTCCCTGCGTTCCAGGCACACCAGTCCCACCAGACTGCCCACTGCTCAGAGGTAAGAACCAGGCAGTGAGCACTACCTCCAAACCTTAGAGACAGCTGTGCTGCCTAGGAAGGAGGTGTGGGGGACCACAAGAGCAGAAATGGCCACATCAACACCGTCCACATACATAGCACCCTCTTCTACAGGGAAGCAAAACTGTCCACAAGGCCTCTTGAGAATAACTGCTCCTTTAAAATCTTTACCATCTAGCCTGAATTAAGTGCCAGATGCTCTGAGACCCAGATTCAATCCCTGGGTCAGGAAGATCCCCTAGAGAAGGGAATGGCTACCCACTCCAGTTTTCTTGCCTGGAGAATTCCAAGGACAGAGGAACGTGGCAGGCTACAGTCCAAGAGGTCGCAAAGAGTCGGACACGACTGAGCAACTAACATCTTCACTTTTACTTTTCATACACACACACACACACACACACACATACTAGACTATTCAGTTCAGTTCAGTCGCTCAGTCGTGTCCAACTCTACTCAGCCATTAAAAAAAAAAAAAAAGGAAGAATGTCATCTGCAGCAACACGGGCAGACCTAGACATTATCATACCAAGTGAAGTTAAGTCAGACAGAGAAAGATAAATACCACATATCACTTATATGTGGAATCTAAAAAATAATACAAATGAACTTATTTACAAAACAGAAACAGATTCACAGAGAAAATAAATTTATGGGTACCAAAGGGAAAAGAAGAGGGGAAGGGATAAATTAGGAGTGTGAGATGAACAGACACATGCTACTATATAAAATACATACACAAAAAGGATTTACTTACTATATAGAACATGGAACTATATTTGATATCATTATTCAACATATTCAATCTTTCCTATAATGGGGAAGAATCTGAAGCTGTACACTTGAAACTAACACAACATTGTAAATCAGCTATAGTTTAATAAAAAGAAAAAACAACTCAAGAATAACTATTCCCTTAAGACAAACACCCACCTGACAGCAGACGGGCGTTTTTCATCAATCAGCATCATGATTTGAGTGACTGCACATACCTAACACAGCAGTGTTACAAATAAGCACCAGCACTGTAGAAGCCCCAAGGATTCACTGCGGTTCAGAGCCACCTCCAACACTGTCCCACCGGCCACACTAGGCTGCTGGCTGCCCAAACGGGGAACTTAAGTGGGACAGAAGGAGGGATGGCTGCGGGGAGGGATAGACAGACAACAAACTCAGGGGTGGGCGGAAGGTAGGAGGGAGCTCGCTGCTGCCTTGAGGAAATGTCACTCATCACTAACAGCATCTGGCTCGTTCTGGATCCTGGGGGTCACAGTCACCCCCGGCAGCTAAGTAAGGCTGTTTCAAGTCCCACCTCTGGCTGGCCTTGGGGAAAGTGTGTGGGCTGAGTGCACGGGGTCACGTCAAGGATTCACTCTGTTCACAACAGGCCACTCTTACCTCATATCCTTCCTCTCCTTCTTCCACTCCTGCAAAACCAGCTGTGACTCCACATCTCTGTGAACCTGCAGGACACAAGCCAATTACTGAGAAGGTTCTGGATACAAATAAACTCATTAGGTGGTGAGAATTTTCTAGCGGGTAGTTCTGGGAGGAATTTTATTCAGATCTAAGAGATAGGGACTTGCATGAAATAATACATTTTCAGACTTCCCCGCTGCTGCCCTTCTTCACCAAATGTAGACATAATACAATGATGCAAACAGGGATGCAAGGTCCCTGTTAAACTAGAGATGTTAAAGTACTATTACAGGCTTTGTATGAGCATAGTACATATATTATGTAGGGCAAAGGCTAATAGAGTTTTGCCCAGAAAACACACTGGTCATAGCAAATACCCTTTCCCAACAACACAAGAGAAGATTCTACACATGGACATCACCAGATGGTCAACACCGAAATCAGACTGCTTATATTCTTTGCAGCCAAAAATGGAAAAGCTCTATACAGTCAACAAAAACAAGACAGGGAGCTGATGGCGACTCAGATCATGAACACCTTATTGTCAAATTCAGACTGAAATTGAAGAAAGTAGGGAAAACCACTAGACCATTCAGGTATGACTTAAATCCCTTACGATTATACAGTGAAAGTGAGAAATAAATTTAAGGGACTAGATCTGATAGACAATGTGCCTGATGAACTATGGACAGAGGTTCATGACATTGTACAGGAGACAGGGATCAAGACCATCCCCAAGGAAAAGAAATGCAAAAAAGAAAAATGGCTGTTTGGGGAGGCCTTACAAATAGCTGTGAAAAGAAGGGAAGCGAAAAGCAAAGGAGAAAAGGAAAGATATAAGCATCTGAATGCAGAGTTCTAAAGAACAGCAAGAAGAGATAAGAAAGCTTTCCTCAGCAATCAATGCAAAAAATAGAGGAAAACAACAGAATGAGAAGGACTAGAGATCTCTTCTAGAAAATTAGAGATACCAAGGGAACATTTCATGCAAAGATGGGCTCAATAAAGGACAGAAATGGTATAGACCTAACAGAAGCAGAAGATGTAAAGAAGAAGTGGCAAGATACACACAGAAGAACTGTACAAAAAAGATCTTCACGACCCAGATAATCACGATGGTGTGATCACTCACCTAGAGCCAGACATCCTGGAATGTGAAGTCAAGTGGGCCTTAGAAAGCATCACTACGAACAAAGCTAGTGGAGGTGATGGAATTCCAGTGGAGCTATTCCAAATCCTGAAAGATGATGCTGTGAAAGTGCTGTACTCAATATGCCAGCAAATTTGGAAAACTCAGCAGTGGCCACAGGACTGGAAAAGGTCAGTTTTCGTTCCAATCCCAAAGAAAGGCAATGCCAAAGAATGCTCAAATTATTGCACAATTGCACTCATCTCGCATGCTAGTAAAGTAATGCTCAAAATTCTGCAAGCCAGTCTTCAGCAATATGTGAACCGTGAACTTCCTGATGTTCAAGCTGGTTTTAGAAAAGGCAGAGGAACCAGAGATCAAATTGTCAACATCTGCTGGATCATGGAAAAAGCAAGAGAGTTCCAGAAAAACATCTATTTCTGCTTTATTGACTATGCCAAAGCCTTTGACTGTGTGGATCACAATAAACTGTGGAAAATTCTGAAAGAGAAGGGAATACCAAACCACCTGATCTGCCTCTTGAGAAACCTATATGCAGGTCAAGAAGCAACAGTTAGAACTAGACATGGAACAACAGACTGGTTCCAAATAGGAAAAGGAGTACATCAAGGCTGTATATTGTCACCCTGCTTATTTAACTTATATGCAGAGTACATCATGAAAAACGCTGGACTGGAAGAAGCACAAGCTGGAATCAAGATTGCCGGGACAAATATCAATAACCTCAGATATGCAGATGATACCACCCTTATGGCAGAAAGTGAAGAGGAACTAAAGAGCCTCTTGATGAAAGTGAAAGTGGAGAGTAAAAAAGTTGGCTTAAAGCTCAACATTCAGAAAACGAAGATCATGGCATCTGGTCCCATCACTTCATGGGAAATAGATGGGGAAACAGTGGAGACAGTGTCAGACTTTATTTTTCTGGGCTCCAAAATCACTGCAGATGGTGACTGCAGCCATGAAATTAAAAGACGCTTCCTCCTTGGAAGGAAAGTTATGACCAACCTAGTTAGCATATTACAAAGCAGACATTACTTTGCCAACAAAGGTCCGTCTAGTCAAGGCTATGGTTTTTCCAGTGGTCATGTATGGATGTGAGAGTTGGGACTGTGAAGAAAGCTGAGCGCTGAAGAATTGATGCTTCTGAACTGTGGTGTTGGAGAAGACTCTTGAGAGTCCCTTGGACTGCAAGGAGATCCAACCAGTCCATTCTGAAGGAGATCAGTCCTGGGTGTTCATTGGAAAGACTGATGTTAAAGCTGAAACTCCAATACTTTGGCCACCTGATGCAAAGAGCTGACTCATTTGAAAAGACTCTGATGCTGGGAGGGATTGGGGCAGGAGGAGAAGGGGACGACAGAGGATGAGATGGCTGGTTGGCATCACCGACTCAATGGACATGAGTCTGAGTGAACTCCGGGAGTTGGTGATGGACAGGGAGGCCTGGCGTGCTGCCATTCATGTGGTTGCAAAGTTGGACATGACTGAGTGACTGAACTGGAACTGGAATACATGTATGTCCATATAAAATGTATGTGTGTATTATATGCGTGTATCTGTTACACATGTGTGTTACACATATAAATATACACCTAATACACACTACCTAATAGACCCATTTATATATATATCATAAATATATGTACTATACACTCACACACATAAAAATGGCAGTGAGTGGAAACAGCAGTGCATCCACAAATTTCAAGCATGTAAAAACATGTGCATTTGGAAATTAACATGAAATTTTTTCTTTAATTTGTTCACAGGTAACAGAATTATAATTGGCTTAATCTTTTTTCTCAATATTATTTTATTAATACCTTTTAAAGTGTTTAAGAGAAAAAAACTGTTTTTGTAAAAGGCAAGAAGGCAGAACACCTCAACCAGATGGAAAGTGGAGAATTCTCCAGGTGGACTGAAATGTGAGCAAAAGGCAAAAAGAAAATGACAGCTGTATGCACCCTAACATGGAATCTCACAAGTCTCTCTCCAAGCCTCCTGGGGTTAAACTGAACACATGAACCAGAGCCAGAGGTGCACGTGACCACAGGGGACCAGGCAGGGTTCCCGCGGTCCACAGTCACAGGGGCAGCCTCAGGACCCAGAGGAAAATGCCAAATGAGCAAACCATCTGCTTTGACATGAGAGCCAAGGCCCTTCTGTTTATCACGTATGCCCAGATCAAGAGCTTGACCAAGTCACCCGCTACTGGCTGCTGCCACTAAAACAAAACCCTGAGCTTGTAATCTCGATTTCCTGCCTGCCACTGTTGTCTACACCAGCAGGAAGCAGCCACCTCTGAATGGCCACTGGATGTGTGTTACTGGAGCACCAGAAGACTGGTCCCTTCTGGGAGTGTCGAGGCAGGTCCCGTGAGTTTGGTTTCAATGAGCTCTCATATTTTAAGTCAACAAATCACTCACCGTAGAATTGAGGCACTACAAAATGTAAGACTAGATCAAAACTCTGTAGAGTGCCACAAAGAATTTGTTTATATATATAAATACACATACATACACACACACAAGTATGCACACAAACATACCTATACAGATACACATGCATACGTATAGATATACATGAATACATATATGCATACATATATACACACAGGTACATATTCAGCACCTCTATGTGGAGAAGTCAATGGCACCCCACTCCAGTACTCTTGCCTGGAAAATCCCACGGATGGAGGAGCCTGGTGGGCTGCAGTCCATAGGGTCGCTAAGAGTCGGACATGACTGAGCGACTTCACTTTCTCTTTTCACTTTCATGCATTGGAGAAGGAAATAGCAACCCACTCCAGTGTTCTTGCCTGGAGAATCCCAGGGACGGGGAAGCCTGGTGGGCTGCTGTCTATGGGGTCACACAGAGTCGGACACGACTGAAGTGACTTAGCATAGCATAGCATAGCATGTGGCAAGTGCTGTGCTAGATACTGAAGATATAAGAGAACGAGATGGGGACCCTGGCAGGGGGCACCCAGGTAAGCAGACCAGGACAAAACAGTGTGACACTGCACAGAACGGGACATCAGTCTTCCTCCCACCTCTGCCCACTTCTTGGTCCATGATCAGGGCCCCTGTGTCCAGTGTGAAGAAGCAGCTTCTCCTTGCGCTTGCAAGAGAGAATTCTCTGACTAGCGAGCAGAAGCAAGACAACCAAAGTGCCCCTAGTGCTTTCTCCTTTTGGAAACTAGCAGCCATAGGCCACGTGACTGTGCCTCTCCACTCTCCCCTCAGCAGGGGCCCCTACCCGAGGGCGGGCTACACGGACATGAAGAGCCATTTCGGGTCTCCAAGTCCACGGCACCTTCTCCAGCCCAGCTTTTCCAGAAGCGGAGCCAGGAATGCAGGATCGTCTCCAGCAAAGCCCAAGACTGCTGAAGGGACAAGCGAAGGAGGAGGAAGGCCCCAGAGAGCTGAGCCAGGGAGCACCCCCTCGAGCAGGGGGCACCTGAGCTCTGGGTGTGTGCACCGCAACCCAGCCTCCCCTCACACCCTCCCACCCACGTCCACCCAGGGCTCCCTCCCACCTGCCCTTCATCATTTATCATCTCTCCCATGTGATCAACCTCCTCCCCTGGAGTCTACCCATCAGCATTTAAACATGCTGAAGGCTCTCCCATTAGAAGAAAAAGCAGTTTCTCCTTGAGCCACCCCTTTCTCCAGCTTGGATCCTCCTACAAGGCCAAACTTTGTAAGACAGCAATCTTAGGAGTCTGATATGTACTTTAGAATACTTAAAAAATAAATAAATAAAATAAAATACTTCAAAGACTGGGTATTACTTAGCTATAATTAACCTTTAAGTGATACCATCTACCAGCATGAGCACCATGAACAGTACCACTCAGGAGGGCACTTCAAGGCTAATGAACAAAAATTATTCTTTATAGCTACTTCCTTAAATCCAAAAATTAAACACTTGCAGTTAATTCATCAGACAGGCTCCAGGAAGACTTTTGGCTTCCAAAATGAAAAAGAAAAGAAAAAAAATCACATCCAACTTCAAGGACCAATTTCTCTTCTCAGAAAATAGTGTCCAGATAATGTGCTCTGTGCACATTATCAGAAAAAGAGGAGCTATAGAAATATCTGACACAGGGTCACTGGAATAATGTATAGTTTTCCAGGTGAACACAGGGATTGGAGGAGAGGAGAAAGGGAACAGGAAGCACAGTGAGAAATGCTGCTCATTTGGGTAATTTTTTAATC
Organism: Tragelaphus eurycerus; assembly: GCA_935064755.1. Lineage (NCBI taxonomy): Eukaryota > Metazoa > Chordata > Mammalia > Artiodactyla > Bovidae > Tragelaphus > Tragelaphus eurycerus. The sequence goes on along the minus strand of CAKXYN010000072.1, from coordinate 9,748,432 downwards.
ATCAATCACCTTCCTCTATGTCCTAGAGAATCTACCCAGACAGAAAGCTGGAAAAGGAAACCAAAGCTAAACCATCTACCTGCAGGCTGCATCTGTATGTCTGACCAGCTGCCCGCATCACAGAGAGACCGTACCTAAGGCAAGGGCTCTGGCTATACACAAAAGCTCTAAACCTCCCAGTAAAACAGCACTGCCGTGCAGTGCCCCAAAGCAGGGACTTGGGCACCACACAGCCCAGGTTCAAGTCCTTGCTCTGTGGTTTTATGACCTTGGAAATGTTACCTAACCTCTCAGACACCCAGTTTCCTCATTCTAAAGTGGAAAATTGTACACAGGACAGCTGGGACGAGTGAGTAGTAATGTTGCAGAGCAAGCGCTCAGCACAATGCCTGGCATCTAGAGAGTAACTATTATTACGTGTAACCTATACACAGACTTGAAGCTGCATTAACCCAGAATCCATGCCTTTTATTTTTAGACAGTCACCTCACAGACAAGCACAGGAAGGGAAACAGAACCAGTCCTCGTCAGAGGTGCGCCAAAGAGCAACACAGCCAAGATGAGCTGGAAGCAAGGCCCAGGGGACGTGCAGGGCCCCATGCCCTGGAAGGTGTGCGCCCTGGAGTGAGCGCCTGGCGCTCCCTGCATCCCTGCCTGAGCTTGCTGCCAGCTGGGCCAGACAAGGCGGTTCCCTGCCCATTTCCAAAGCACGCTGGCAGCCTGTGGGCACCTGGCCATGGCCAGAGGCTGCAGGTGTGTTAGCCAAGACAGCAGGCATCCACGCCCCTGATCCTAAGAGTCAGCACTCAATGCTGAGACGCTGAGGGCCAGGCCAGCTGAACCAGGTGAGAAAGCAAGGTGTCTCATGAGACTTGGCGGGGGTGGGGGTGATGGGTCACAGCTGCAATAGAGGGCATAGTCCATGGGTCAGGAAATTACCAAAGCCAAAATGACTTTCCTCACTATCTGCCTAAAACTGGCCATGTAACTCACAGAGAGAAAACAAAACCACCACTGAACTCCAGTGAGCCATCAAACTGATTCAAAGTCAGATGGAAGCTGCACACAGAGATCTCGATTCTTGCTCTGAGACTCTTCCCAGCAAGCCATGGTGTCCGGCCTGAAGTGTTCATTGCTCTTCACAGATGGGGAAACTGAGGCCCAGAAAGGAGAAGTCCCACAGCAGGCTGAAGGCAGCAGCAGGACTGGACCCAAACACTAGGCAGAGGTTCTCGAATCCTTCTACCCACAGAAGATCTCCCAGTGGGGCTTGGGTGGAGAAGTACGGACTCCGGAATTCCCCACATGGGCCCCACAAAACTCTTTCTCCAAATGGCTTTGGCAGTCATTTTTAAAATCCTCTTTAGGGAAAATGGCAAGATTCTTTCAGGGGCAAAATCACCCCAGTGGTTATTCTGCAGGATAACTTCTGCCTCATGCTCTAGGACCACAATTGAACAGAAAAATATCTGAAATAACTCTGATCAGTGGACTAACCTCAGGCTTAACGAAAAAGTAGGGGAGGATTTCCCTGGTGGCCCAGTGCTTAAGAACCCACCTGCCACTGCAGGGGACACAGATCCGATCCCTGGTCCAGGAAAACCCCACATGCTGAGGAGGAACCAGGCCCACGTGCCACAGTCACACTGAGCCTGTGCATTCTAGAGCCTGTGCTCCACAGCGAGAAGAGCCACCTCAACGAGAAGCCTGTGCACCACAACCAGAGAGCAGCCCCCACTTGCCACAGCTCGAGAAATTCCGCACGTAGCAATGAAGACGGAGCAGAGCCAAAAACAAATAAATAATTCTTTAAAAAGAAAGAAAGAAAAAGTAGGAGAGAAAAAGAATTCCAAACCTGCATCTGCTCCAATAACCCGGTCAGGGTCTGTAGCCACGCCATAGTTTGAACATACCGCTCCGTGTTCATGATTTTGAGCTCGGATCTTAATTCTGGGATAATTGCACCTGTTCGCCAGCCATGCTTCAGGGTCAAGTCCTGATTGCAAAGATCACAAAAAGTCAACACTCATCACAACAGAATTTAAACCATTTCATTACCTTTTCCAGACATAACAGGCATTCAATGAATCAATTTTAATTGTAATGGTTGGTCATTAACCAAGCTGAACTCAATGAATTACACTTAATTAAAGCCAATTTTGTCCCAGGCTTTGGGCAAAAGCCATTCCCCACCCCCCCCCCAAAGAAAGTTTCTGTTCCAGAAATAGTTGCTTGAGTCACAGCCCCCACAGAAACACAGGATCTCGAATGGTTAACCACAGTCTCTAAAACAACAATTAGGTCAGGGGCAGGAGGGTCAATTGAAATGCTACTGAAGGTTTTTTATTCAATCCACCCACAGAACACTGGGGAACACCCATGGCATGCCAAGCCTCCTTAGGTTATGAAAAATTTCAGACTTGGAATGATCATTCAGTACCAACCAACATACATGATCTTATCTTCATTCCAAATATTGTACTCCTATGATATGACAATAAGCCAGAATATCTGATACAAGTTCAGTTCAGTAGCTCAGTCATGCCCCACTCTTTGCAACCCCATGAACTGCAGCATGCCAGGCCTCCCTGTCCATCACCAACTCCTGGAGTTCACCCAAACTCCTGTCCATCGAGTCAGTGGTGCCATCAAGCCATCTCATCCTCTGTTGTCCCCTTCTCCTTCTGCCCCCAATCCCTCCCAGCATCAGTCTTTTCCAATGAGTCCACTCTTGGCATGAGGTGGCCAAAGTACTGGAGTTTCAGCTTTAGCATCAGTCCATCCAAAGAAATCCCAGGACTGATCTCCTTTAGAATGGACTGGTTGGATCTCCTTGCAGTCCAACGGACTCTCAAGAGTCTTCTCCAACACCACAGTTCAGAAGCATCAGTTCTTCGGCGCTTTCTTCACAGTCCAACTCTCACATCCATACATGACCACTGGAAAAACCATAGCCTTGACTAGACAGACCTTTGTTGGCAAAGTAATGTCTCTGCTTTTGAATATGCTATCTAGGTTGGGCATAACTTTCCTTCCAAGGAGCAAGTGTCTTTTAATTTCATGGCTGCAGTCACCATCTGCAGTGATTTTGGAGCCCCCAAAATATAAAGTCAGCCACTGTTTCCCCATCTATTTGCCATGAAGTGATGGGACTGAATGCCATGATCTTCGTTTTCTGAATGTTGAGCTTTAAGCCAACTTTTTCACTCTCTACTTTCACTTTCATCAAGAGGCTTTTTAGTTCCTCTTCACTTTCTGCCATAAGGGTGGTGTCATCTGCATATCTGAGGTTATTGATATTTCTCCCAACAATTTTGATTCCAGCTTGTGCTTCTTCCAGCCCAGCATTTCTCATGATGTACTCTGCATATAAGTTAAATAAGCAGGGTGACAATATACAGCTTTGATGTACTCCTTTTCCTATTTGGAACCAGTCTGTTATTCCATGTCCAATTCTAACTGTTGCTTCCTGACCTGCATATAGGTTTCTCAAGAGGTATGGTATGGTATTCCCATCTCTTTCATATAAGTTATGTCCTGGCAAATTTAAGATATACAATCACCATATTGAATAGCTGTTCATTTTCTCATTTGACAAACATTTATTAAATACTACTGTTTGCCAGGCCCTGTGCTAGAAACTGAGAATAAAATAGTGAACAAAAATAACAAACCTCTGCTCTCGTGGGGAATACGGACCAAAAAAAAAAAATAAGCAAGCAAATACACAATGGCAGGTGGTAAGAAACACAATGGACAAAAATCAAGCAAAATAAGGAGTTACCATTTTATAGAGAGTAAGAAGGCCAGGCTAACAAAGGGACATTCAAGCAGAGATCTGAAGGGAAGGGCAGTAAAAGTATATAAATGTGTGGGAAGAGAAAAATTCTGGCTGGAAAAAGGTCAAGTGCAAAGACCCCAGGGCAGGAACATGCTGGGAGCAGGGTGTGCTAAGAAACAGCAAGGCAAGGAACCTAGGGCAGAGAAGGAGAGAGGGCAGAGAGGCAAGAGGTGCCTTCAGAGAGGGAGGAGAGGCTGGGGAGACAAAGCTCAAGCACAGCAATTGTAAGAAGCCAGGCGTTTAAGGGGCGTTTAAGGGAGAAAGGGATACTTCTAAGGAGAGCGCTTTTAAGGAGAGATGTGGTATATAGTTCACTATTTTGAAAATTCACTCTGGTTACTCCCCTAAAGCTAGAATCCCTGCTCTACAAGTCCTAAGGATGCCTATCTTCTTCCATGGTTGAATTTCTTTAAATCTTTCAATAATTCTCTTTCTCCTAAAATATATGAAACCCTACATACAGCACAGTTTTCTAAGTATTCCCAGTGGTGGCAAACTTTTCAAGATAGATCTTATTTCTGACAATAGGTAAAAAGTCAACTGGAACACTCCTAAGACTAAAAGTATATAACAATGAATTAATGATAATGAAGTTAATTTTCTCCAATGCTTCAAGCTGGCTCTCAAATATATCCCAAAGGGGGCATCTAAATTTATTTTGAGAAACTGCAACAACATCGAAAGCATCTACATTCTCAAGGGATTCCTTTGAAGGGTAATATTCATTGCCCACATAATCTCTGACATGTTAATCAATTCTGGTCTGATCACTTTAAAACTGTGGTTTTCTAACTCCAGGATGGATCCAAATATATGCTGTCTACAAGACAATTTATTTTAGATCTAAGAACACACAGAGTTGAAAGTGAAAAGACTAAAAAAGAATTCCACATAAATAGTAACCAAAACAAAAGTGGCTATCCTAGTATCAGGCAAAACAGACTTTAGGTCAAAATTAGTTACAAGACACAAAGAATGACATTACATCATGATAAAAGGGTCAATTCACCAAAAATATATAACAATTAAAAGCACATATGAACCAAACATCAGAGGTCCAAAATACATGACACAAACATTAACAGAACTGAAGGGAACAAGAGACAGCTTTATAATAATAGGAAGCATCAATAGCCCACTTTCTTTTTTTTTTTTTCCAGCTTTTATTATTTTTTTTTAATTTTATTTTTTAACTTTACAATATTGTATTGGTTTTGCCATATATCAACTTGAATCCGCCACAGGTAATACACGTGTTCCCCATCCTGAACCCTCCTCCGTCCCCGTACCATCCCTCTGGATGGTCCCAGTGCGCCCACTTTCTATAATGGATAAAATAAGGAGACACAAGATCAAACAAGAAATACAGGACCTGAACAACACCACAGATCAATTAGAACACTCCATCCAACAAAAGTAGAATACAATATTTTTCTCAAATGCACATAGAGCATTCTCCAGCAGCAGCTGTATTTTAGGCAACAAAACAAGTCTTGATTAATTTTAGAAGACTGAAATCATACAAAGTATCTTTTCTTATCACTAAGAATGAAACTAGACATCAATAGCAAAAGGAGAAACTGAAAAATTCAGAAATATGTGGAAATTAAAAGACACACTCTTCAGCAACCAATGGATCAAAGAAGAAATCACACACAAAATTAGAAAAATACCTCAGGACAAGTTAAAATGCAAACACAACATACCCAAGTTTATGGGATACAAAAAAAATAAGACTACAATGAAAATTAACACCTCTAGCCATTTAGATTGAGAAAGAATGATCTCAAAACAACTTAACTTTATACCTAAAAGAACTAGAAAAAGAACAAACTAAACTGAAAGCTAGCAGCACAAAAAGAAATGTTAAAGATCGGAGCAGAAATAAATAGAGAATATAAAAACAGAGAAAAATCAATAAAACTAAGAATTGGTTCTTCAAAAAAAAATCAACAAAATTAACAAACCATTAAGTTTGATAAGAAAACAAGAAGACTCAAATTACTAAAATCAGAAATATAAGTGGTGACATTACCACCAATTCTACAGATTAAAAAAAAAGATTATAAAAGAGTACTGAACTACTGTATGCCAACAACTTGGATAATCTAGATGAAATGGACAAATTCCTAGAAACACACAACCTACCAAGACTGAATCATGAAGAACTGGTAAATCTGAACAGACCTCTTACTAGGAAGAAGACTGAATCAGGAATCAAAAACCTTCCAACAGTGAAAAGTCCAGAATCGGATGGCTTCACTATTAAACATAAAAGAATGAACAACAATCCTTCTCAAACTCTTCTAAAAACTGAGGAAGATGAAACAACTCATTCCACGAGGCCAGCAACACCGTGACATCAAATTTTAGCGTGGAAAGCCGAGAACAACACTGACGGCTGGGCCCCGTTATACAGAGCTTCTGTATAACTCGGGAGGTCTGGGGGGAGGCCAGGAATCTGCAGTTCGAACGAGTTCCCTGGCTGATGCCAATGTCACAGGCACAACACTGGACAGACAACTGCAATGTGAGGCTTCGCACAGCACTAAGACCTGTCTCTGTGTTGGGGGACCTCACGGGGCCATGCACCCACATGCCTCCAGGGTCACAGTTATCGCCTCAAGGCCCACAGACCACACAGCAAGAGGTATGTCTTGTGACGCCATGGCACTTGGTTGGACATCCTAGAAGTGCCAGCATCCTGACAGAAGCACTTAAGGTTTCTACTTTACTAAGCACTTTTGTACACATTCACGTGTTTCAGTCTTCATATAAATGAATTTTATTTATATATAAATACATATACATAAATTCATTCCACAAGGAACTAAAGGTGGTAATAAGTGTGACCCACTCATTCTTGTGCCAATTATAAATTAAGTCAAAATTCAAGTCCTGAGACACTCCAGTCATTCCAAAGGGCATGAAAGCCTCATTTTCACCTAATAGCCATTTCCTAGAAATAGCTATTGTACTTGTCACATTTTGTACTCTTTCAAAATGACCATCAGGTAAAAGAAACCCAAACTGATGTTTATAAGCTTTTACAGACCATTTGTATGTTTCTGATGCTTACTCCTTGGAAGGAAAGTCATGACCAACCTAGATAGCATATGCAAAACCAATACAATATTGTAAAGTTAAAAAATAAAATAAAATTAAAAAAAAAAAAAAAAGGCAGAGACATTACTGTGCCAACAAAGGTCCGTCTAGTCAGGGCTATGGTTTTTCCAGTGGTCATGTATGGATGTGAGAGTTGGACTGTGAAGAAGGCTAAGTGCCAAAGAATTGACGGTTCTGAACTGTGGTGCTGGAGAAGACTCTTGAGAGTCCCTTGGACTTCAAGGAGATCTAACCAGTCCATCCTAAAGGAGATCAGTCCTGGGTGTTCATTGGAAGGACTGATGCTGAAGCTGAAACTCCAGTACTTTGGCCACCTCATGCAAAGAGTTGACTCATTGGAAAAGACTATGATGCTGGGAGGGATTGGGGGCAGGAGGAGAAGGGGACGACAGAGGAGGAGATGGCTGGATGGCATCAGTGACTCGATGGACGTGAGCCTGGGTGAACTCCGGGAGCTGGTGATGGACAGGGAGGCCTGGTGTGCTGCGATTCATGGGGTCACAAAGAGTCAGACACGACTGAGCGACTGAACTGAACTGATGCTTAATAAAGAAAGGAAAAGGAAAAAACACTGTCATTTATTTCCTACCTTTTTAAATGGAAAGATTTTTTTTCTGATAACCTGAGTAAATTGTTAATTTCCATCATTTTCCCAAAATTCCTCTACTTCATGACTCTGATCCATTTGGTTTGGTAAAATATGAGAAATTTTTTTAAAAAGCAGCAAGAAATGTGGCCCAGTCCTCATTTTTATGAAAGTATGAAAATAGTCTTAAATAATAAACTCCTCAATAAGTGGGCCTAACACTGTACCCAACAAAGAAATAGGAAATAAGATTTCTCACCGCCAGGTCACTATATATATGGTCACCAAAATACAACACTTTGGAGCCCCTCCATCCAGTAAGCTTCAAAAATTCATATAAATTGCCCTGCAATAACAGAAAAATGTGGGTGTTATATAGCATTATATGACAGATAAAAGGCCTGTACACCCCATGGCCCAAGATACCTACTTTTTTTTTTAAACTTAAAATATTTTTGCTTTTACAGTTTAAGTATCGAAATATTAAGATAAAAACATTTATGTGAAATCTTTCAGCCCTCTCTTTTAAGTCAAATGTACTTTTCAGGAGGGATTCATATTGTATAACTTTTTAAGGATCTTTTTTTTACATTTAACATTCTGTCATTTATTGACCATGTCAATAAATATTCACCTGCCATGTAATTTCAGCAGCTGAGATCTACCCATGATTCATTTCATCAATTATCTGATACTAGACATTTACCTTCCTACCTATTTTGTAAGTAACATCATGATAAACATTCTTTAGCAAAGCTTTAGCTACCTCTTAATAGTTTTCTTCAGCTGGCTACATCTTAATCATTTTCTTCCGCTAGCCTCCTAGATGGGGAATGGCTGTATCCAAGCTAATCTTTCAGGCCTAGAAAATATTCTTAGTGCCAAATCCAGCAGTCTGTTACATATACAACAGGTATGAGCTAGTTGGACAGTATATAATACGAGGAATGTACTACACGGTTCAAAAAAAAACTATATAGTGCTCTTCTGTAATGTTATGTTATAAATATTATACAAATATAAAATGTTTAAAGGATAAAATTTAAAAAACTAATTTCAGTAACACAAAAATGGACAGTGATTCAATCATTTACTCGACATGGGAGAGCTTTACATGAAACCAAAATATATCAAAACTGTACCTGAAACACAGTTCATCAGGAAATAATTACTAATTGGGGTAAGATGCCATGTGATTAAACACTTCTTACAGAGAAACTTCCATTTTACTACTAGCATTCTAAATTTTATATCCTACAGAAAAAATGCTTAAAAATATTTTTTTAAAAGCTACTCAATTTTGAGTTAATTCACACAGAGCACATTGAAAATATATTGACTTAAGCTTAAATTCTGCCACCAAGTTATAAACAGTCAATTCAAGCAGAGCCCCCAGGACTGTGCCTGACTACAGAGAGCCTCAGTGAACACCAGCTGTTACATCATTATAACTGATCGCAAAGCACAGCGACTAAGAGGACAGACGGGTCATGAGATACCTGCTTGTAAATCTGGCCCTTCTGCAGCTTGTAGATTCTATCCCAGAGTAAGACTCCTTTCTCATTCACCTTTCGGAAAGGTCTAACAACATAAACAGGAAACATTACAATGTGTGGTAGCAGTGCAGGCTGTGTGCTGGATGAAAACCGCCTGAAGAGAGGAACGAGCCCCACAACCCAAACCAAACCCCACCACCACGTTCCCCAGCCTCGTGCAAAACATGCCATGCTGCAGACCACGGGACCCAGAAGGGGCTAGTGAAAAACAAACGCCAGAGTCAGATGAATCTGGAAAACACTGTGCCCTAGACATGTCCCTCTTTAAAACTTACCGATGGTTCTGAAAAGCCCTCCTTCTTTAACCCAGATTTTCCAAACTTATTCAACCATGCAGAAAACGTTTTACCAAAAATAAAGCTTATAGAAATACTGCTTATTACATTCATCCAGCTTTGCATTTGAAATGCAGCCAGTCTAGATACAAGACACATCAGAGAATCGGGCATATTATTTTATGATGGAAAATAGGAAAAACAGAACAAAGGCCTCATTCCTCAACCTGGGTGTGCTAGTCCAAAAAAACACAAGATTTATTTGTCCTTTTTCTTTATTTAGGTAACACTTATTCGAACAGCTTTTCTGGTGAGAAAAATATAAACTCACTGCAAAAAACATCTGGAAAATGTAGACAAATACAATAAAGAAAAAGAAAATCATCCATAATTCCAGTACCCAGGTAGAAACACATGAGTTCAGCCCATATCTTTTGCTCTTTATGTATCTGTTCTCTTTCTCTTTTGTATGAATATAAAATAAGGATCATTTCTGGATACTGCTATGTATCTTCTCTTCTCCAAAGCTGTGAGCAATTTCCCATGTGATTCATACATCATTTTTTACAGTCAGGAGATAAGTTCACTGCCCTTAAAAAAAAAAAAAAAAAAAAAAACCTCATTTTTAATGACTGCATAATATCCTCTCATATGGACGTTCCTTCACCTTCATCATTATAAATAACAGAAGGATGCAGGTAGAGGATTTTTAATCCAGACATCTAGAGTGAGAGCGAGTGAGCTGTGCTGGGTTCCTCAGGGAAAACCTAATAATCTAAGACACCATCGTGGCACTGTGCATAAACACAGCACAGGAGGGAGGTCCGTGGTGAAAGGGGGGATGAGGTCCTTCCCCTGACCACCTCCCTGAGATCCAAAAAGAAAAGGCCAGAGAGCACTGTATCAGTGACCAAGCAGCCAGGCAGTGATTACAGCTACAGGCACATCTACATCTAACTCTAAAACCTACAGATTGAACATTCTCTTGAATCCTCAGTCTCTGCACATAGTTCCTGGTTTTGCCTTTTCTTCCAGGAGTCACTGTGACACTCAGGAAACTGGAATTTAGCATCACAAGAGGAATTTAATCCACTCAACACTGACTACAGGACACCAGATTATCAAGCTTTAAATCACCTAGCATAGGAACTTCCCTGGCAGTCCAATGGTTGAGATTTTTGCCTTTCGATGAAAAGGGCACAGGTTCGAGCCCTGCTCAGGAAACTAAGTTCCCACATGCCTTGCAGCCAAAAACCAAAACATAAAACAGAAGCTATATTGTTAACAAATTCAAAAAAAGATCTTCAAAAAGATCTTGAAAATAGAAGAAAAAAAAAAAGACACATCCCATCATGGATATAGTGTTACTGTTAAAAAATAAATCACCTAGCAGAGCAGGGAAGACTGCATGGTTTACCTATTGCAGGACAGAGAAGTGTAGGTAAAAGTGTTTCAAACGCAGGCCATTTACTACACAAATAGGAATCCCAGTGCAGTAACTCTCAATGCCATTGACATTTGGGGACGATGACTTCCCTGGTGGCTCAGATGGTGAAGAATCTTCCTGCAATGTGGGAGACCTGTGTTTGTTTCTGACTTGGGAAGATGCCTAGGCGAAGGGGATGGCTACCCACTCCAGTATTCTTGTCTGGAAAACTCCATGAACAGAGGATCGTGGCAGACTGAGTGACAGTCCATGCATCACAAAGAGTTGGACACGACTGAGCAACTAATACACTCCTGGTGAACAGGTTAGTCCTGGATGTTAAAAGGACATTTTAGGACACTTGACCCTACCCACACCCCACCGGCCACTAAATGCTAAGAGCGCAACCCAAACTCCCATGCCTCTATTTCCCAAAGCTACCAGGGCAGAAAGTCTTAATCTGAGTCTGGGTAGAGATTTACTCCATTTGATGCAAAACCTGTGTTGCAGAGAAGTTTTGCAAAATCTAAGAAGACTCTTAAGAGTCCCTTTGACTACAAGAAGATCCAACCAGTCCATTCTAAAGGAGATCAGTCCTGCGTGCTCATTGGAAGGACTGATGCTGAAGCTGAAACTCCAGTACTTTGACCACCTCATGCGAAGAGCTGACTCATTGGAAAAGACTCTGATGCTGGGAGGGATTGGGGGCAGGAGGAGAAGGGGACGACAGAGGATGAGATGGCTGGATGGCATCATCGACTCGATGGACATGGGTTTGGGTGGACTCCAGAAGTTGATAATGGACAGGGAGGCCCGGCGTGCTGTGATTCATGGGGTTGCAAAGAGTCGGACAGGACTGAGTGACTGAACTGAACTGAAGGACACTTGTCAGTGTACCATTTAGAGTTCTATTGAAGGAGCTACTCGCCAGGTGGTTTGTTGTTGCTATTCTGTTACACTTCACAATGCATCCACATGGAGAGATCTAATTTACTATGTGATGTTAAGTTTGGATTTTAACTGCTGTCGATCATTTTTGTAAAGACTGACTCACAGGACTGACTAGCCTGAGTTAAATCGAGAACTGTTTCAATAATAAGCTATCTGCTATGTACATACTCGTCCTACCTTTTTTCCAATTACTTGTTAGAAGGTTTGTTAAGTATCAAAAGCTATAATGTCAGATGCTTGTGATTTTCCAATTGTATTTCACTAAGACACAGTATCACAATATCACCAAGACAAAGTTCAGTATTCAAAGCATCAGATGAATAAAATCTGGTCTCTAAAAAGACACTTACCGCCGCTTATCATTAAAGAAGTTGGGCTTCTCAGCCTGAACGATGACCACATCAAACAGGTCCCTCCAGTCTTTTCCAACAATATACCTCATCCCTTTGTCCCTAGAACAACATGGCAGCCAGGTTAGCCTAACATTAAAGGGATTAACTATTCTTGCCATTTTTTCTTTCAAATTTTCAACTATTTAAATACACAGAACATTGGAAATGAGCCAGAAACTAGGCAGGAAACATAGAATAACTTACACAAAGCTACTGGGGCTGTTGGTGATAAGAAACATCTTCTTGCCATGATCAGCCAGCTTGGCCAACACCGCACGGGTCTGATCAGCGTAGCAGATGTACTTTTCTAAAGAGCAAGAGGAAAACGCACACAGGGTTTCAGGGTGAAGTCAGCCAATCTGCAAGCACTTCCTAAGGGGGGCAGATGGATCCAGCACTGTCTGGGGCCTTCAAGAAGCCTGGTTCAAATCGGTACACTGATGCCCAGTGAATCAGTAACCAAGACCTTGCCTCTTCAGTCTAAGTGGGAAAAACTTAAGTGGCTGTTGCTCGCTGCCAGCTCCTCTAGAGTCAGGATTATGTCAACTTCTGAGACAAAGGGTAAGGAGACATGTGAGGTGCAAGGAGACAAGGGCCCTGCACTACACGCAGAAGAGGTACTGCGGGGGCTTCCCTGGTGGTCCGGTGGTTAGGAATCTGCCGGCCAATGCAGGGGGCACAGGTTCAATCCCTGGTCTGGGAGCTAAAATCCCCCATGCCACAAAGCAACTCAGCCCATGCGCCACAACTACTGAGCCTGCGCTCTAGAGCCCGTGAGCCACACTGAATCTTGTGTGCTTTACAGCCCTTGCTCCACAACAAGAAGACACTGCAATGAGAAGCCGTCGAACCCCAACTAGAGTAACCTCCACTCGCCACAGCTAAAGAAAGACTGAACACAGCAATGAAGACCCAGCATAGCCAAAAATAATTTTTTTTTTTTTTTTAAAGAAGAGGTACAGACCCTGCTCAGCACCTGGAATGATAGTAAAATGCCTACATAATTACACAACAAAAGGAAATGCTGATCTTCACATAACATCTGGTACATACCAATATCTGCTTCAATTGCTCTGTACATGATTCCTTTGGTGTGCACGTCCCGAATTGAATCCTGTCAAAAGATAGGTTTTTAACTGGTCTGAGTATAACTGAGATAGTCTGAGTGAGAGAACCAAGCGAAAGGTCATATAGGATAATGTCCATCTGCAGAGCCTGGCAACCAAGGCACTAAATGAAATCTACATTCCGGTCCATTTATCATGGGCAGGAAGAAACTTAAGTTTCCATGGTGATAGCAGCAGGTTCCAGTGCAATTTTCGAAAGAGTCACTTGGAGGAGGCAATTTGTGTGAACAATTCTGAATGAAGTCCCACAGGATAAACAGTCATTTATATGCCGTATGAGAACCAGGTAATTTCAGGTCACCCCGACAAATGGAAGGACTGCTGCCTTCATCTTTGCACCCTTCTCTGGACCCCAGCAACAGATTCTGTGCCCTAAAAAAAGAGGCAGAGACCAACGGATAGGATCCTCCTCTCTTCAGTGCTACCAAAAGGCAGGGAACTGTCAAGGAACTCGGAACGCAGGCAGAGCTTTGATCCAGCAGGCAGACACAAGGAAGAGCCTGGCAAAGTGGCAGCCTGATGCCTGGCAGGTGTCAAAGCACAGCCCTGCTCTTAGGGGGCTCTGAGCAGGTCTACTACATAGGTGGGCATTCTTGGAAGCACATCGAAACTTTCTGGAGCCTGTAGCAGAGGACTGGGCTGCAGGAAAAGCTGGGCCATAAGAAATCCCATGGAGAGAGGAGCCTGGTGGGCTACAATTCACGGGGTTGCAAAAGAGTCAGACATGACTTAGTGACTAAACAACGACCACAAAACCTTAGAAAACTGATAGGTGCTTACTGTCAGGAACAAGCACCTCCTGATTGTAAACTCAACCTCAATTACCTTCTGGCAGAGGCCTGTTTCAACTGCACATCAGCAGAAGGCAGTGGTTAAGAGCAAGCCGAAGCCCAGCTTCCTGGCCTGAAATCCAGGCTCTGCTACTTACTAACTGGATGTCCTTGGGCGATTTACTCAGCCTCTCTGTGCCTCTATTTCTCTATCTGTAAAATGAAGATGATGATACCTCATGGCATTCTTGTAAGGATTTGATTAACTAATAGGCATATAGCATTCAGAAAAATAGTGCCTGGAACACAGTAAATGCTCCATGTGTGTATTCACACACATGTAGTGGTAGTTAACACTTGATAGTAAAAACTGAACTTTGTAGTAAACAACTTTCCTCATGAATGCTAAGGGTTACATAACTCCAGTAAATCTTAAAAATTCTTAAAGATAAAGCATCTGTGTTAGCCAAAACAGAGAATGGAAATTAAATATTTAAATTTAGTTAAAACAATACCAAACTGATATTAAGAAACTGTAATTCACCCTGTATTTTCTAAAATACATGATTTGAGGCAGTCGATATTTAAACCTAGTCATGAACACATAATAAAAACATTGTAGTATGTATATATTGGAGAAGGCAATGGCACCCCACTCCAGTACTTCTGCCTGGAAAATCCCGTGGGTGGAGGAGCCTGGAAGGCTGCAGTCCATGGGGTCGCTGAGGGTCGGAGACGACTGAGCGACTTCACTTTCACTTTTCACTTTTATGCATTGGAGAAGGAAATGGCAACCCACTCCAGTGTTCTTGCCTGGAGAATCCCAGGGACGGGTGAGCCTGGTGGGTGGGCTGCCGTCTATGGGGTCACACAGAGTCGGACACGACTAAAGTGACTTAGCAGTGTAGCAGTATGTATATACAGATCTTTTAAAACTCTGCATGCTCAGTCACTCAGTTACGTCCAACTCTTTGGGACCTTATGGACTGTAGCCCGCTGGGCGCCTCTGTCCATGGCATTTTCCAGGCAAGAATACCAGAGCAGGTTGCCATTTCCTTCTCCAGGGGACTGTCCTGACCCAGGGATTGAACCCTCAAATCTTGAGCCTCCTGTGTTGGCAGGTGGATTTTTTATCACTCCGCCACCTGGGAAGCCCCTTTTAAAAATATAGATATTTAAATTATATATATAAAGATGCTTAGAAATATGCATTAAAAATATATATTAAATAAGCAATATATAAACTCATTTTTAAGTACTGAAAAAAGCTCAGACAGCTTAAAGAATCCATCTATAAACACACGTAAATGTGAACATAAATTAAAATACATAAATACAAAATTACTTAAATGATGTGGGTATGTATATACACATAGAAATCTAGGTAACAAGTACCCTCTTCTTTTAACAAACAATTCAACTCATTTCTAATTCTCCTAACCCCTTTCTTAGGATTTCCAAGGTTAAACGGCAAATAAAAGAAATTCGAGAAGAAGGACGATCTCAAACCCCCAGCCAACAATGGAAGCCAGAGATTCTATTACTTCTGAGGAGCTGGAAGAAGCACAGCATGGTGACCCCCCCATGTCTACACAACCTTGACGTCTTTGTACAGGTGCACAGGTTCATAGTCGATGTTGTTCTTCAGAAAGTACTCGTTCACACAGGACAGCAGGGTCATCTCGGGCAGGGAGAAGATGTCCATGAACTGCTTCATGGTGTTTCCGGAACTCTGCAGACAGGGAGGGAGGCTTTAGTGAGGGAGCCAGCATCACAGCAGACTTTACGTCCACCCGGGGGATCCTGGTCATCAACATCTGGCTCCCTCCCCACAAGGAAAGAAAATTTCTAATAAAAAAGTAAAAACGTTCACCCTGTTTCTTGTCCTTCATGGCGGAGCTGATGTCTCACTCTAAGTGCAAATGGGCTTTCCAAGGAAATGCCCTGACTTCCCCTCAAAAGTCTAGCCAGCCTTCCCTTTCTGTTCTCCTTTGGGTTCCATCCAATTTTCAGCTCACACTCTTTCATCACACACAGAGGAAAGGCAGTAAATTGATTTTTGCCCATGTGAATGACACAAAAAGCCACTAACTCTCCTGAATTTGAGCACCACCACTTCCACCCGCTCAAAAGCCCACATGGGAGCTTGGAAAAGAGCATTTCCCTGAACACTTGCGATTTATAAGACTAAGTTTACCAGATGACTAGGCATCTTCCTTGCATTTTGGTAACACAAATAAGAGACTGAATCTAACAAGACAAGAAGCAAAAATTCTAAGGCAAAGAGGACCACAAAAGTTAGAAGGGCAGAGGCCTCCCTTAGGCACAGAGCAGTGTGCTGCCCTGCTCTTAATCTCAGGGGAGGCAAGAGCTGCTACAGAGACGACCTCAGTGACTCCTCCAGAGAGTGGGGACACACCTGGGGAGGTGGCGGCAAATGGGGAGGGCTACAGGGAAGGTGCAAAGAGCCTTCAGCAGGTAGGGAGGAA
The DNA here is from genome assembly GCA_935064755.1 of Tragelaphus eurycerus. NCBI lineage: Eukaryota > Metazoa > Chordata > Mammalia > Artiodactyla > Bovidae > Tragelaphus > Tragelaphus eurycerus. The sequence goes on along the minus strand of CAKXYN010000072.1, from coordinate 9,731,893 downwards.
GGGCCGAGAAAGGCGAACCATGAAAGACCCCAGGAGCGACTCAAACATACTCACCTCTCTCAAATCGAGGGTCTCTCAAAACACAACCTCAATTGCCTTCTTGAGTCCTTGTGAGCAAAGAGTCTATTAGTTTAAGATCCTAAAGCTATCAGGCCACATTTCGTAAAGGAAAAAGATAGGTTACTTTAAATAAATAATTTCTCATTACCTTCCCATAGAAGTCGCTCATCTGTTCCAAAGGCACGTGGGAACCTTCGTACATTTCAATGACCTCTTCATCGGGGACCACACTGAGGCCTCTGGGAAAATCACAGGCAGGGCAGTTAGCACCAATTAGAGACAGCAGTGATATTCAGACCTCCAACGACTGCTGAAATTTTTCAACTGAGGTGCAAGACACACCTCAAGAGGTGCTGTTGTCACAAGGAAGCAGGAGGTGGAGCCACTGGTAACTGCTACAAATAACAGGCATAATGCTGCTACTATTACTACTACTATCATTCTGCTGGTAATGAGAACAGGAAAGACAGTAGCTGACATCACATGGTACCCATTGAATGCCAGAAGTGAATTTCACACAGTAATTCACTTCATTCTCAGCAGTCTTAGGAATGAGGCACTATTATTCTTCCCAATTTCCAGCAGAAGCCACCAAAGCACAGAAAGGTCACAGATCCCGCTCAAGGTCACCAAAATAGAAAGTGCTGGGTCAGGACTGGCTCCTGGGCTCTGCAACCACCACATCACACTGCCTCCTTTAACAAGGTACACGGTCTCCTAATGACTTGCTTTGGGTGGGTTTTTTTTTGTTTTGTTTTGTTTTTAATGTTTTTACTACGTTAGGGAAAGAGGCTGGTCGGTCCCCATCACTCTCCTGCCCTCCGACGCTCTACCCTAAGAAGATCGGTGCTGACGCAGAAAGAGTCAGACACCAGGCTCAGGTGGACTAACCCCCATGTCAGGATGCCGGACACCACCTCTAGCAGGGAATGACCCCAAATGCTGTATCACAGTGAGGGCCAGGTTCCCCATCTGTAAAAAGCACCACCAGCCTGCTTCTGGGGGCTGCACCAGAATCTGTAAATGAATCCAGCTCCTCCGAACAGAGGGAACAAACACTATGGCGTGTGAGTGGCCCAGATTCTACCCCTGCCTCTGGCACCTGTGCTGCGAGCAGGTGCTTTCACCTGCAACTTAATGGTCTCAGACTTCCTGCCCTGGAATCACCTCTAGAGCACTGTGAAGGGAAACGTCTGTTACCCGCCCCCTTCTCTAGAGAAGAAGGCACCAGAGAAACAGACACCAGTGGTGAGCACACCACAGAATGAATGATGGCAATACCATGCTGTGCTACAATGGGTGTAAAAATAACTCAGCTTGAATTTCAGTTACTCATTCAGCTTATCACACAAAATCACTGGTCAATATTAAAGTACATATAAAACGTAATTTATATTTGACATGTAACTTTAATGAAACCATCATCTCAGCCTCTTTCCTCCATTCTCAACTCTTGTCTTACTTTTAAAAATATCCAAGAGGATTCACTGATGTTTTGTGTCCGATCTTAATTAACTTGAAACAACTACTGGCCTTTGAAAACAAAAAAGCACTGTGCTTCCCTTCCATCTTTGCTCCAGAAATCAGATGAGACACCAGGACCACACCAGTTTCTTTTAGACAGTGGCCCTGGAAAACCACTCTGGCTAAAGCAGCAGCAGTAAGCAGTACACGCCCTGAAGGCTCTAACACCTAGAAAGAGACTCAACACAGTAAAAAGGAACTCTGCCGGGTGAATTACCCTTCTTTCCCCACACGAGGACCACACTTCCAGTCCTTCAGCAGCCACTGCCACCTCCAGGACACATTTCCAGACATGTGGCCACACAAGCCACAGCTTTAAGGTCCACATAACCAAGTATCAGCTCAAAAGATGCACTGAACTCAGTGGGTCACACTCAGCTGAATTCTGCTGCAGGCAGTACCCACGACACACAGACCTGCTGGAGCCAGGCTCAGATGGACAGTCAACTGCACCTGAATGTGCCCTAAACCAGAGCTGAAGTCACAATGAAAACTACTTTACACACCCTGTGTGTTTCTGAGAAATAAAGGGTAGGAGCACAGATCTGAACAAGTCTGGCCTGGGTTCAAATCCCAGCTCCCTCAACTGCTGAGGGAATACCTGGACAAGGAACAGGTAATTTAGCCTCTTTGGGTCTTAGTTGCATTTTTTAAATGAGCAGCAAAACCAGTACCCACTTCCTGGTGCTGCTGAGAAGATTAAATGAGTTGCTATAAACAGAACGGCACCCATTGCTTTGGAAGCGCCATCCAAGGTCCATGCTATGGCTATGGTGGGAACAACCCTAGCTTTTCACCAGATTCCTAAAGAGAACTTAAAATGTGGGTGCTAAACAGGCCTGTGGTGGGAAGTTAGTCTCCCGCTCGGCCCAGCAGTGCTCACTTGCACAGCCCACATGCAACCTGAAAGCTACCCAATGGAGGGAGATGCAAGGGCATGGGGCTCAGAGCGGAGCGAGGCTGAGGTGTGAGCACTCCTCCCTTCCATTCGCTCACTCATTATCCCTTCAGAGGAGGAGGAAAGGGACATTTTCCTAGGTGCTGCTAGTGGTAAAGAACTCGCCAGCCAATGCAGGAGCTGTAAGAGACACAGGCTTGATTCCTGGGTCGGGAAGATCCCCTGGAGGAAGAAATGGCAACCTACCACAGTATCCTTGCCTGGAGAATCCCATGGACAGAGTCTGGCAGGCTATAGTGCACAGGATCGCAAAGGGTCAGACATCAGTGAAGCAACTTACGCACACGATGCTCCAAGCCTGCTCTAGTCCAAACAACCAGCCGCCCTGAGGTGGGTGTTGGAATCATGCCCATTTTAGAGAGCAGCAGGGCTGGCGTTCACACTCAGGAAGTGTGACTCCAGAGCCACACACGCACCCCTGCTGCCTCGGCCGCCACACCCCCTCTCAGCACTGAGGCTCCAGTGATCTTCCCAGGACCTCAACCTGAGCACGCCTTCCCCTTTAAATGCCTCAGTGGCTCCTCCTACCTAGTCCAATCTATACCTCTAACATAAAAGACGATTTATCTGGAGAAGAAGGAACAAGCTAATTAGGAGCCACAGGATGGTGTGGCCTAGAAGAGAGGAGAGAAAGACCATGTCAAGCTGAGAGAGTGAGGAGAGGCCTTGCCACCTGTCAGCCGTGCAGAAGGATGAGTGAGATTTCAAGAAGCAGAGAGGAAGGAAAATTGCATCCTTGGAAGAATGCCAGCCTGCACAGATGCAGAGCAGCAAAAAGGAGAACTCTGAGGAAAGGTATTTATCTGCTATTTGCACAAATCTGGTATCCACTCCCTCTGAGACTGGCTGAAACTGTTAGAAAGAATAACTCCCTTTCTCTGCTTGACCTGGAGCTGAGGGTGGAAGCCTGGTACTGCCAGGGTTCACCACGCAGAGGGGCCTGCTGTGAGCAAACCCAGACAAGAGGAGTGTCAAGAGACAGAAAGCACTGACAACAACCATTTGGGCCTCTGGAACCAGCTACACCTGCAACCAGATCTGTCCGACTGGGTTTTTGTTTAAGCCAGCTTGAGTTGTGTTTCAGCCACTTGCAACCACGAGTTTTAACCAATCAAGGAAGTGAAGGAGCTGTGTATGGAAGAGGAGAAAGCCAAGGGTTTAGAGAAGGTTGATGGAATATTTAAGAGATCTGGGCTCTATTTCTTAGACAATGGGGAGCCATCCAGGATTCAGAAGAGACAAGGGGGTTGTTGAAGGCAATGCTTTAGGTAAATCAGTCTAGCAAAATGTCCAGTCTGTGGGCTGTGCTGCAAAAAACCACAGGAGCCCAGGAGAGAAGGGGTAAGTGTCTGAGTCCAAAAGCAGATGGCAGACAGATTCGAAAGATCTGCTGAAGACTACCAGTTAACTCAGACATTCAGAAATGCTGCACATGGGCCAAGAGCACAGTCAGGAGCCAGACTGTCTGGGTTTGAATTCTACTTCCGTGTGGCCTTGGGCAAGTTACTGATTAACATCTTTGGGACCAATAGCAGCATCTACCTTATAAGATTATTTTAGGATCAAATGAGTTAACTCAAAATCGTTCCGGCAATATCTGTTGCACTGCAAAACTCAACATTGTTGAGTTGCTATTTATTATTACTATTACTATTATTATTTGCATCATCACCACCACCTCTTCTCCCTCTTGAAACACCATTAAAATAACAGTAAAAGAATAAATTGCTCAAAAGGTCAAAGGAAATGAGAGCAAAGACATCAGCACATAAGACATTTCAACATGTTTTTGGAAAACAGTTGGTGAAAGGAGGCCCCTGACTTAACATCATTGAGAACAGAGCCTGCAATGGGACCCCAAAGAGGGGAACTGATGAACCACCACAGATCCCCAGACTCAGCCATACGAGGCACCAGGAAGCTACTGCAGGATGTGCTCCAGCAAAGTGAGGGAGTAAAGTTAGAAAGAGGAAGAGATGAGAGCCAGGAAACAGAAAAAGTAGCAAACTGAAGTCCCTGGATGAGCAATCAGAGCAGATTAGAGTAGGAGGCGGTAGTCAAAAAAAAAAAGAGATTATGTAAAACATTTGAGTTGTGGGGAAATAAATGCCTGCTTGATATCTGTGAAGGAACATTTAGGGGGAAATCTAGATAGCTACATAGGAAACTGAGCAAATAAAAATTGAGATTATTAAACCTAGGAAAAACCAAATGCTGCACAAGAAAGAAAACAATGCACTACTTGCTTAAGAATGAACATGACCTGTGGAATCATAATGCAAACAAGATGGTGAAGCAAGCAGAGAGGGATCTTAATGAGGTTAGGAAAATGAGGCTGGAGATGGGGCTGCATGTGTGGGAGGGCCAAGTCCTCAGTCCTCACAGCAGGGACAATGTCCAGAATTAATAAGTTAGGAAACAGAAGTATGAGCACATTATTTAGGAACAGAAAGAAAATACCAAATATTTATACATATGTATAAATGTATAAATATTTATACATATGGTAAAGAACCTGCCTTCAATGTGGGAATCCTGGGTTTGATCCCTGGGTTGGGATGATCCCCTGGAGAAGGGAAAGGCTACCCACTCCAGTATTCTTGCCTGGAGAATCCCATGGACAGAGGAGCCTGGTGGGCTACAGTACCTGGGGTCACAGACAGCCGGACACAACTGAGTGTCTAACACTTTCACTTTCACATACCTATCTATACACACACACACACAAACCACAATCCTCAACACCATCCCCAAATTTGAGAATCAGAAAAGGCAAAACCATTTATTTCAAAGTTACGAAGATCTCTCACTGAGCTCAGTACTTTTACTAATTCTAATAAACAGAAAAAAAGAGACAATGTCCAAACTACTCAACCATCATGGTGGGAACGACCTGCCCCCACCATCCTTCCCCACCTCCTCTTCAGGACTCTCACTCAGGGGGCCACCATCGCCTCTGGAGAGCTCGCCCTCCGCAGAGTCCTCCAAAGTGGCCCCCAATGGCCTGAGCACACAGCCACCCGAGCCTGGGTCACTGTGGACTGCACGCACTGGTTTCCTTGTGTGGATTCCCACCTACGCTCCAAGCCCCTTGAGGACATCCTCACAAGCCAAACCGTTAGCATCTAACATGATAGTGTCCCGATCAATGTTCCTGAATGACGGATGGAGCGGGCAAATGAACGAATGCTCTACAGATACGCACACTGCAGGCCCCCAACACTAAACAGTCAGGGAGTCTTGAAAGCCAAAGCACTTTGCTTACTTGAGCGGGAGGGGGTTAAATTTACCTCCTCGTACTCTTACCTGTAGACAGTTCCCAGCTGGATATAATGAAAAGCATCAATCTTCATCAAGACTGCCTTCAAAAACACAAGCACATGCACGGGTAAATTAACACACCACAAATTGCACATTTAATGAAAGTTCCAGGTGTCATTGTGAATCCTATCAACATTAAGTTGTCATACACAAAGAAACACACTGTATGTTTTTGAAAGGTTTGCTTGCTAATTAAAGCACTGTGCAGCCCATTAAGGGAATGACCTGTCTGCAAAAAAAAAAAATATGACAACCAGCTCCTCCTCAAAACATTGAAATTGACTGTTTGGACATAAGTAGTATTGCCCAGAAGCTAAATGCATTCATGCTCTTCCAATATACAGTCTCCTGAAAAAGACTTCATCCAAAAGTGTTTCAGATAATTTAGTTCTGCAGCCCCAGAGAATATAATTTCAAATCAATTTATGCATGCAGCAAAGAAAAGCACCAAGAATACATTTTATTCCCAAACGTGTTAAACTGTAGAAAAACATGAGAATTACACCTACCCGCTGCACGTCATAATGCAGTCCACGAATTGCAAAGTTTGGGTCATACTCATACTTCCTGATTTCCACGGGATACTAAGAAGGAAGAGAGGAACTGGTTTTAGCCAACGATGTACTAAGGTCAAGGTCAAGATAGCATCCACACTTGGCCTTTTTTTGGAGGTTGTGGAGGCTGGTGCACCTGGGTAGGAAGCTGTAGTCAGAAGAGATGGACCGCAGCTGGCCTCCTGCTTCAGGCCAAGTGCCTCTGGGCCACAGAGCCCCCTCCTCTTTATCTGCCCACACACAGGGAAGGCCTCAGCCCCCAACCTCCCCAGTCTTATATTCTCCCCTCAGCTGCAGGAATCCCTTGGCCATCGATACAGCCTTCCTCCCCTGAGGCCAGAGACACCCTCTCTCAGCACGTGGTTCCCTGTTACGGCTCCAATGCTGGTTCAGAACACGTGGCCTGGCTCCCCTGCTATTTCCTAGTCATAAACCTGTCCCTCCTACTACACAAAAATCCCAGCCCCTTCTTTATCCACTACTTTCCTCTCTCCCCAGATCTCAGAAGTAGGATACCAGTGACCCCACTGGCAGCAGGCCCCACCATGCCCATTTAACAGAAGGGACCTCAGAGGCTTCGGATGAGACAACCTGGCCCAGGCCACACAGCAGGGATGTGGAGGGGCACGGGGGTCAGGGTCTCCCCACTGCACTCAGAACATGGACCTACCAGCCAGAATATCCACTCCCGAGCCCAGGGAAGCTGTGTCCCCACGATCTCCCAATCATGATGGAATCTGCTTATGTAAAGGCCTAGACAACCATCAACCAGCACGGCAGCCCCTCTGCGTGACTGCACTGCCATCTCCTCGTGCACAGCCAAGGTCACGCGTGTACAAGAACACCTCCTGGAATCACCAGGCTGACCCACACGCAATGAGTAATTCCAGCCAAACTGCAGGGAGCGCTGAGTCAAATGTCACATTTGAGCTCATTTATCTAACACCCTTCACATGCGCCAAGAAATCACTCAATGCTATTTCCACTCCTGGGCGTTTCCAAGAATCCTGCACACAGTGTATGGTCCTTCATTTTTACTAATACACTTCACATACAGACACACATACACGGAAACTCTAGCTGGGAACACCGTTAACAGTAACATCTAGTCAAGGAAGTCAAAGACACTCCCATCAGCCAGGAAGTGACACGTCTCTCAAATGACCTATGGCTAGATTTTCTGGACTCATAGAGCTTAGAAAGTGCCCACCAGCCAGAAAAACATGACTCACCCAACGTGTCATGAAAATGACTAGTGTCCCTGACAGCAGAAGAACTATAAAAAATAAAAGACCTTTACTTGGGGTTTTATTAAAAATCTTCTGATTTGGGCTTTGTCTGGGTTTCCTTCAGTTCCTAGATTTGTTCTCATTCTGCATGCAATCTGGACAGGCTAGTGTGTGCAGGCAGAGATCAAAGTTTCCCTTTAAAATGCTACAGAACTGTCCTTTACAGCTTTAAGTAAAGTTAATACTAAAATGCTGCAGAGAAACCCAGGAATTCCCTGTGCATAATTTCTAAAATTCTGTAGCCTGTCCATATGGCCCCCTCCTGGATAATCAATCACGGAGCTCTGGACAGAGCTGCAAAACTCCACATTACAACACTGCCTGTGAGTTCCTGAGGTCCCAATGCCTATAAATATGATATATCTGCTTTTCAGAGGTCTCAGTTTGATATTTAAAGTAACCTAAATTATACGTCTAATTAGAGTAGAGCAAAAGCATATAGAAACAAAATTCTCCAAAATCCACACAGAACATGAAGCCAGGACAAAACTACCTGCATCATGACACTGTCTTAACAGGTGGAATTCAATGAGTACGTCAAGTGTTTAATGAGCACGTACTTTGTGCCAAGGCCTAGGAATGCAATAGTGAACAAAACTGACACCATCAGGACTTCCCTTGCAGTCCAGTGGTTAAGACTCTGAACTTCTGCCACAGGGGGCATGGGTTCGATCCCTGGTCAGGGAACTAATATCCTGTATGCCGTGCGGCATGGCCAAAAAAATTAAAACAACAACATCATCAAAAAAAAAAATTTAAAAAACTGACACCGTCTCTGCCCCTAAGAAGTTTCCATCCTATGGTGGGCAGGCAAAACAAATCAACACTTGTACAGTGCTTCATAGTGTTAAGTATGACGTTTGGAAATCTGGGGGAAAAAAAAAAAAAAAGAGCAAGGCTTCAGGCTACCCGGAGCCAGGCAGGACGTTCCACCAGAGGAACTGGAAAGCACAGAGGCCCAAAGGTAGGAGCGTGTGTGGCGGTTCAAGGAGTAGCCAGGTGGCTGCTGTGGTTGGAGTGCAGCGAGTGAGGGTGGGAGGAGGCGAGGCGGGTGAGGAAGCCGGGGGTCCAGGAGCACTGGGGGCCTTCAGTGTCACTCCGAGCGTAATGGGAAGGCTCGGGGAGATTCTGAGTCCAAAAGTGAGACAACTAGTGTTTAAAGGTTGACTCTTGCTGCCGAATGGAGAAGGGACTAAGGGGCATGAATGGAAGCAAGGGCCCTAGTTTAAGGCCTACTGCACCATCGGGTGGGAGGTGATGGTGGCGTAGACCAGGGTGGAGGCTGGGCAGGAGGTGAGAAGTAGATGGAGGCAAGACATATTTCCACTGAGTATCTTCTGAATAAGTGAAAAGAGAGCTAACAGCTACAGAGACTGACTTCCTCTCATACAGTGCAGCACCGAAGGGAGACTGAGAGTCATCTCTGGTTCGGGAAGGTTCACGTGCCATGGAGCCACAATTACTGAAGCCTGCACCCTAAAGTCTGTGCTCCACAACAAGAGAAGTCACTGCAATGGGAAGCCTTCGTACCACAACGAAGAGTAGACCTCCCCCACCCCATCCCACCCCACCCCCACCCCACCATCCGCCCCCCTCATTGCAGGGAGAGAGAGCCTGCATGCAGCAATGAAGACCCACCATAGCCAAAACAATAAATAAATCTTTAAAAAACTCCCACTTTCTTTTAACAAAAGACGAGAGAATGGATAATTATGAAGAGGCTGGAACATTTACATCTGCTTTTAGGGAAGATGCTAAATTGCAAACTTGCTGCTCTATTACTGTGCATCTCAAAAGCAGATGTCTCTCATCTTCTCAAGTACTTTTAGTCTTTAGCAGGAAAAAAAAAAAGGAACTACACTCAGTGCTTCCAACAGCATCGTGGAAGAATCATTTTCCTATCCAAAACCAGAGAAAAATTTGCATAAGCATAATTGCCTCTATTAATATGTCTGATATAATTAGTGTTAGGACATACTTCTTTTATTAAAGCAACAAACAGACATAATGGGAATGAAATTTCAACTATCTTAAAGCAAGAAGCTTAAGCTTTTCTAATCAGAATGAGTATACCTTTCTTTCCCTTATTTCATCTCTTTGCCCTCAAAGTTCATAAATTTTTAATCTTCATGAATATTTTGTTTTCATCTGAACAATAAACCCATAGGATAGAAAGAAAAGGTGTTATTAATCCCGCAAGGGTCAATGTGAACAGAAGACAGCATCTGTGCCTTGCAAATAGACAGACTGAAGTTCAAATTCAAGGACTTCCCTGGTGGCCCACTGGTTAAGACTCCAGCCTTCCAGTGCAGGGGGCACAGATTTGATCCCCGGTTGGGGAACTAAGATCTACAGGCCATGTGGTTTGGCCAAGAAATAAAAAATAAATAAATGAATGAATGAATGAATTTTTGTAAGTTCAAATTCTGGTTCTGCCTTCTTTCTTGTCTTGTGGCTTTGAACTACTAGCTGGACTCTGTAAGTCTCAGTCTGCTCAAACTGTAAATAAAACAGAGATACTATCTATCTGCAGGGCTGTCACGCAGATTAGTAGTAGTAGAATAACAGTAGTAACAGCTAACCTTTAATGAGTGTTTTCTATGTGCCAGGCACTTCACATAAATCAACTCCTTTAATTATGACAATAACATTGTAAGGAAAGTACTACTGCTGTGCCCATTTCACAGAGGACAATACTGAGGCCCAGAAGCATTAAGTCTGTCACTCAAGATTACCTAAAGGATAAGTGGTAAAAGCCAGGATTCAAAATCCAGAAGTCAGGCTCCAGAGCCTGTGCTTTTGGCACTGAGCAGACAATGAACAGACAGGGTGCTGTTAGCATAATGACTTTCGTTTTATAAGTAGTATCATAGCAATGATATTTTATTAATAAGTTTTATAATTAATGTCACAGCAAACACTGCAGACGACCTAGAATTCAAACACCGGCTGCAGTGCAAGACCCCTTCAGCTCACTCTCCAGCAGGGTGGTGGTGGGGAGATGGTGGGGGCGAGCTGGCAGACAGGAGAGCAAGGGCAGGACCACCTCACTCTTACTCTGCTGCTGCTGCTGCTGCTAAGTCGCTTCAGTCGTGTCCGACTCTGTGCGACCCCATAGACAGCAGCCCATCAGGCTCCCCCGTCCCTGGGATTCTCCAGGCAAGAACACTGGAGTGGGTTGCCATTTCCTTCTCTAATGCATGAAAGTGAAAAGTGAAAGTGAAGTCGCTCAGTCGTGTCTGACTCTTAGCGACCCCATGGACTGGAGCCTACCAGGATCCTCCGTCCATGGGATTTTCCAGGCAAGAGTACTGGGGTGGGGTGCCATTGCCTTACTCTGCTGCCATCCTCAAAGTCAAGGGAAAGGTCTGTAGGTTAGACCCAAGAGAAGGGAGTCTCTTAAACAAATGGAGCCATGCAGCTGGGTGGAGAGTAGCTAGATGAGTTTACCTCTGATCAAGTGGCCATAACTAAAGAGAGCCTGGTGGCTGAGGGAATGTTACTTTGGGCAAGCACCATTCCTCCATTGTGAATAAGGATAGATGAGTTTCTTATTAATCCCACTGACAGCCAAAAGCTGAGGGGTATCAGGAAATACACTGCATCAAATGGCAAGGACCCGAAACTTATGGACCCTTTAACAACATTACTGAAGATCTGCTATCCAGAAACCAGGAAGCTGATGGTCACCCCCTGTTCCACACTAGTCAGACCCCACCTGCAGGAACAGCTTCAGTTCAGAGCCTCATACCTGAGGGGGATAAACCAGAGCATACACAAAATGATGAAAAAGAAAGGAGGCCAAAGGGGAATGGCTGAGAAAACCAAGAATAATCCAACTAGGAAAAAAGAAGACCTGGAGGGCATAACAGTCCATTATAACACCAGTCATTATAACACTTGACTACTGAAATAGTCAAGTAGAAAACATTTGTGTTCATGATTTAGGTTTCTAGGCTACTCATGTCCACCCTTGCTCATCCTCAGCCCACCTCTGCGGATAAACTCCTTCCAGACTCCACTGAAATGTCACCTTCTCGGCTCGTTCCTCAGGCAGGAGGAGTTCCTGCAGAGAAATTCCCTCGGGCAGAGAGAACTGTTCAAACCATCCTCCACACAGGTCTAGCTCTCTGTTCAGATGTCTGTCGGGCTCCAACAGGTGGAGGCTTCATAATTTACCTGCCCACAGGACAGACACCTCACTAGACTGCTGGTTCTCCAAGGGCAGCTCCTGTGTCCTACTCACCTTCACCCTGCCTGCTCCATGACAGCTCAGCACAGAAGAGGCACCGACTAAAGGGTGAAGCAATGTGTGAAGGGACAAATGAAGGAAAAAGCAGGTGTCAGTGGGAAAACTCCCCAAGTTCAGAACACCTCTAGGAGTGATGCCCTCCAGTCACCTCTCTTGGAATGCTGTGGGGGATTTTCAAAGGGCCCTGGTCCAGACGACCTCTGAAGATGCTTCTCATCCTGGTTCCTGAAATTTACTCCAACTACACTAGAGAAAACCACGTTCAGTTTAGAGTGTTTCTTTCTTCCTTCTTTATTATAAGCTCTCAGCAATACTAAGCATCAGAAGACATTCAAATATTCCTTATCTAAGAATGCAATTCAGTTCATTGATGAGGGCAAAATACTGCCCATGATTTGAAGAATTCCTTCTAATCAGAAATTAGCAGACTGCCCCTTCATCAGACTTTGGGAGGACCTGTGTCACTTGCTCTGTGAGAGAGCATAGAGCAAATGACCACGGCTGAATCTCCACTAATGAGTAATGCGAGAGTCATGTCCTAGGCAGATTGATAAGGAGTCTAGGGGTCCCCAAGGAGAGAGCGGTCTGGAATTCTCAAGGAGGAAGAAAGGACAAACTTTTTTTCTTTCTCCACATTCCTTAGGATTATACAACGATAATGTATCCTGCCTGAAGACAGTGTTATCTTAAAATGTATATTAGGTCTTTACAACCTGAGACATTCTTTAGAGTATATAACTTTGTTGCTAACACTAGCAAGGGGGTACGCTTTCTACCCTCTTCTGACGCCTATGTCAGAAGCTTTCTCTATCTCCTTTATACTTTAATAAAACTTTATTACACAAAAGCTCTGAGCGATCAAGCCTCGTCTCTAGCCCCAGATTGAATTCTTCTCCTCCGGGGGCCAAGAATTCCAGTGTCTTCACGTGACACAACAACCTTTCAGTAACTTGACACAATCTTCTGTCAGAGACATCTAAAGATTTTTTTAAACATACAACTACCTTCCAGGTACAAAGTTTCAGTTAGGCAAGATAAACAAGTTCTGGAGATCTATTATACAGCATAGTACCTATAGCTAACAATATTGTATTCTATAGTTAGAACTGGTCATGGAACAACAGACTGGTTCCAAATAGGAAAAGGAGTATGTCAAGGCTGTATATTGTCACCATGTTTATTTAACTTATGTGCAGAGTACATCATGAGAAATGCTGGACTGGAAAAAACACAAGTTGGAATCAAGATTGCTGGGAGAAATATCAATAACCTCAGATATGCAGATGACACCACCCTTATGGCAGAAAGTGAAGAGGGGCTAAAAAGCCTCTTGATGAAAGAGAAAGTGGAGAGTGAAAAGGTTGGCTTAAAGCTCAACATTCAGAAAATGAAGATCATGGCATCTGGTCCCAAGTGGAAACAGTGTCAGACTTTATTTTTCTGGGCTCCAAAATCACTGCAGATGGTGACTGCAGCCATGAAATTAAAAGACGCTTACTCCTTGGAAGGAAAGTTATGACCAACCTAGATAGCATATTCAAAAGCAGAGACATTACTTTGCCAACAAAGGTTTGCCTAGTCAAGGCTATGGTCTTTCCTGTGGTCATGTATGGATGTGAGAGCTGGACTGTGAAGAAGGCTGAGCACCGAAGAATTGATGCTTTTGAACTGTGGTGTTGGAGAAGACTCTTGAGAGTCCCTTGGACTGCAACGAGATCCAACCAGTCCATTCTGAAGGAGATCAGCCCTGGGATTTCTTTGGAAGGAATGATGCTAAAGCTGAAACTCCAGTATTTTGGCCACCTCATACGAAGAGTTGACTCATTGGAGAAGACTCTGATGCTGGGAGGGATTGGGGGCAGGAGGAGAAGGGGACGACAGAGGATGAGATGGCTGGATGGCATCACTGACTCGATGGATGTGAGTCTGAGTGACCTGTGGGAGTTGGTGATGGACAGGGAGGCCTGGCGTGCTGCGGTTCATGGGGTCGCAAAGAGTCGGACACGACTGAGCAACTGATCTGATCTGATCTGATCTGATACTTGAAATTTGCTAAATGGGTGGATCTTAGCTAAGCATTGCACCACACAGACATGCATACACCCAACAATAACAATAAAGGGAACAGGAGGAAACTTAGGTAAGTGATGGATAGTTTATGACCTTGATGGTGGTTTATACACTTATCTCAAAACTCAATGAGCTTTATATACATATGTATGTGTATATATATGTAAATATATATAGCTTTTTACATGTCAATCATAACTCAAAAAAAGCATTTTTTTTAAAAAAAACTATTTCCCAGATAGTCATTTGGAATGGAACCACATCTACTCATACATTCAGCAACAATTTACTAAGTGACATCTACTGTGCCAGGCATGAGGCCAGGTCAGCTCAAATCCCCACGGAGGGCAGGGAGACTGGAAGTCCCTGTGCTCTTACCCGGTGTTCGTTGATGAGAAGGTCCCGAGCAGCATTAAATATCAGTGTGTGGAGGTGTTTTGAGTAAAACACCAAGGTGTAGTCATAATCAAAGCCATAGATTTCAATGTCTGACAGGCTCATCTCGTTGTTTGAGAAGATGGCATCTGGATTTAACAAGTTGTTCATAATTGAAGGAACCAGTTCTAGAAGTAAAGGGGGAAAAAAGACGTTACACCCTATGATAAATAAAGGTTAGCATGACGTAAACAAAATGAGTAAATTAAAGCACAAGAGTAATTAGCTTTACCTTGAAAACATGATGCTAAGTGAAAGAAGCCAGTCACAAAGAGTTGCATATTGTAGGACTCCATTTAAATGAAATGTCTAGAACAGGCAAACCCCTTGAGACAGAAACTAGATTGAGTGGTTGCCTAGAACTGGCAGGATGGAGAGAAACAGAGTGAAGGCTAATGGGTATAGAGTTTCTTTGGGGGTGATGAAAATGTTTTAAAGTTGATTGTGCTGATGGCTGAACAGTGGCTTTGATGATACTAATTCCCACTGAACGGAAAACTAAGTGAGTGAATTGTATGGTAGGTACATGACATCCTAATAAGACTGTTATAAAAAATAATTTGCTTTGACATCACAAAAAGATTTGTTTTTGTTTATAAAAGAATATATGCCAGTTACAGATTTTAGAAGATAGAGAACCATGTAGATAACTAAGTATCACCCATCATACATCATTCAGAAAAACATTGCATTTGCTACTGATATTGTTCTATGTATAGAGTGTACATAGGTGACCTCACACTGTACACACATCTTTGTACTCCACTCTATTATTCTATCATAATGAGTTCTATCATTGCAAAGTTTCTGAGAATATAACTTTAAATCATCATATACAATTGGTATATTGCTCCAAATCAGCCTTTTACTCATACACATTTATGACTTTTCCTATTTAAGAAACAAAAGCAAAAAAAAAAAAAAAAAAAAAAAACCACAGTAATAAGTACCTTCAGATATTCACCTTTGCCTTTCTGGTGATTTCCTCCAGATAGATTATTAGAAATGTAATTAACCCCAGGATACCATCAGGGTCCCCTGGATTCAATGTTAGTTTCGAGTTCCTGTTTTAAGCAGTTCTATTTGTAAGGACTGCTATTTCATGACTTGTATTCTTTCTTGCAGGTTTTTCAAAAACTCATCTTACATCTTACTATACAACTTTCATGAGTTCACCACACCCTTTTAAAAATCTAAGATGCAATATGGGAGGTCAGTGATTTTATTTTCCAACATCTTGAAACTTTTTGCTATTTTAGCATTGCAGGAATCATTTCACCACTGTAAGTGGTGAGTAGGGGGTGGGAGGTGTGGGTGGGCGTGTACTCAGTCACTTAGTCACATCTGACTCTTTGCAACCTCCTGGACTGTACGGCAGGCTTCTTTGTCCATGGGATTTTCCAGGCAAGAATACTGGAGTGGGTTGCCATTTCCTTCTCCATGGGATCTTCCCGACCCAGAGATTGAACTTGTGTCTCCTGCATTGACAGGTGGATTCCTTACAAGTGAGCCACCTGGAAAGCCTACTTCATCATTATCTCTCAATTATTCCCAATCATGATTTTTAATCTACTTGCCAATGCAGAAGACATGCATTCAATCCCTTGGTTGGGAAGATCCCCTGGAGAAAGGATGGCAACCCACCCCAGTATTCTAGACTGGAAAATTCCATGGACAGAGGAGCCTGAGGGCCCATCCATGGGGTCACAGTGTCAGACACAACTAAGCAACTGAGCGTACACATACACAAGAAAGCAAGAGAATGACAGGAACTTGGCCAAGATATTGCAAAAGTAAAAGAAATTATCACTACAACATCACCCTTCAGTTTCCTCATCGCCCTGCCTGAAGTATCGCATCATTTTCAGGAAAGTATATCAAAGAAGTCTGAAGATACCATCTTTGCAGTCATTTCCTTAGCTTTCATGAAACACAGTTGAGAATTCACTGTGTGGAATTCTATTTTCCACCCAGAGTGGCAAAAAGCATAAACCTGTCAGAAGAAAGCATTTCACAATTATCAGATGAGTCAAAAGATGAACACAAAGATATAGAAAGCAACTCTCTAGAGTCTAGTAACGATGGAGAAACTAATCACATAAGTGAAACAGACTATGAGTCTTCAATAACCACATCCCAGATTGCGGGGAGCGAGCTCCACCCCTGACAAAGGTCATGAGGAAGGAGGCTTGGCATACGCAAATGCAGGATCGAACCTCAGGAGCCCCCCTGGAAATTCTCGAGCATCTACCCCCAAAACCAGAGTCTGCCTACTTTCTGCTTTGTGCTCTCACATACACCTCTGACTTTACAGGAGGCTGTCCCCCACTACCTCTCTCTGAAAAAAGAGTTAACTTACAGCTCCAGTTAATAATTCCCAGGTGTGACAGTGTTTCAACCTACAAACTCCTTTGTAAGTCCTCTAGCCTGCCTGAATAGGTTTTTCCGGCCACATGTGATTGCTTAGAGCCTCCCAGCTGTGAGAAGCATGAGATGTTCTAAACTGTCTAAATACAGATTCCTTTGAGCAGTTAAAAGATTGATTAGAAATTGTATTGGTGAAGGGTTTTTCACTTGTTGGGCCAATGTTTGCTGCTAAGTCTCCATATCCCTTACCTACTGTGACCTTGGCAGTGTATTGATTGATATAATTGGTGTATAGAAATGTAAGTAGTAGCCTCAATTACTCAGCCATTAAAAAGAATACATTTGAATCAGTTCTAAGGAGGTGGATGGAACTGGAGCCTATTATACAGAGTGAAGTAAGCCAGAAACAAAAACACAAATACAGTATACTAACGCATATATATGGAATTTAGAAAGATGGTAAAAATAACCCTATTTACGAGACAGCAAAAGAGACACTGATGTATAGACCAGACTTTTGGACTCTGGGACCGGGAGAGGGTGGGATGATTGGGGAGAATAACATTGAAATATGTATAATATTATATCTGAAATGTATTAATTGTTCAAACTAAATACTGTCATGTTACAATTTGTTCATATTAGATGTTTGTAATGTTTCTGATAATCAATAAAAGAGATTCTTGATAAAAAAAAAAAAAAAAAGAATGCAACTTTATCTAATGCTCTTGGAGGCTGGTTCCCGACTTTAGAATAATCACCTTTAGAGAAAAATAAGTTTCTTAAAATGTTAACAGGCCTCTGGGCCAGAAGATGATGCAAATCACTTAAACTTTTGCATATGATAAGTTTGCAGGAAGAAAGCCTGGCTTACTGCATGACTCTACCCCTTTCCCCATTATCCTCTATGCATAACTTAAGGTATAAAAACTACTTTGGAAAATAAAGTGTGGGCCTTGTTCACCGAAACTTGGTCTCCCCATGTCATTCTTTCTCTTACCTTCTGGCTGAATTATTAAGCCTATTCACTGAATTTTCCTACTGAGCTATCCTCATTCTATTGCTCTTTATATCTCTAATTAATATGTAAATAAGTCGCCGATGCCGTCTCCCCTTCGAACTCCCTGGATCCACTGGGGCTGGACCCCAGCATCAGATGAAATTTAGGATCAGGGGTTGCATACTATATTTTTAAAGACAAGGAACTATGATATTGTCATCCAGTCATTTCACAAGTAGTCATTTACACAAAGAACCTCCTCATGCAACATTCTGTGACAAGCACACAAACCATCCCATTTTGCTAAAAGGATATAGGACAGCATTCTCTCACTTTTTACAATGTTTGTGCACCAAAAATATACCTGAAGCAGTTCATCAATAGACAAATGCTGAAGACAGGTGACTTCATGGAAATAGGTACAAAACCACCAGCACATGCACACAGAAAGTGAACTGTCCACATCTTATGAATGAAATTGAACTGTGTGTATTCTACTACACTTTACATTAGTAAGAACCACCTCTGACTCCATCAAAAGAGCTAACACTTATTAAGGTCTTATATTTATTAAGATCTTAACCATGTATTAGGGGCTTCCCTGGTAGCTCAGATGGCAAAGAATCTGCCTGCAATGTGGGAGACCTGGGTTCGATGCCTGGGTTGGGAAGATTCCTTGGAGAAGGTGATGGCAACCCACTCCAATATTCTTGCCTGGAGGATTCCACAGATAGAGGTGTCTGGCGGGCTACAGTCTAAGAGATGGCAAAGAGTTGGACATGACTGAGCGACTTAACTTTCTTTCTTTTTTTTTCTTACCATGTATTACATACTCAGAAGCACTTTGTATCACCTCATTTAACCCTTATGACAACCTTAGCAAGCAAAAGCTCTATCATCCCCATCTGATGTATGAAAACATTAGAGACACACAGAAATTATACAATTTACCGAAGGACACACAACCACTAAATGGCAGAGGTAGGATGTGAACCTGGGACATCTGGCTTCAGAATCTACACTCTTGATGCTCTTCTGCAAGATGAGGGGAGTCAACAAGTATTTGAGAAGCAAGTATTTATTTTCTAAATAAAGTGGAGTCAATCTTTCTTCATTTTAATGCTTACCATAGAGTCTACAGTGTCTCCTTCCCTCTGCTCACCTTTTTCTCACATTATCCACTTCTAAAGAGCCACCTGAAATATCCAAAAAGTACTTACTTTCACAGGGTGACAACTCTAATTAGGGGACCATATGAGCCACAATGACATATTCTGAGCATTTCAGAAGGCTCCTTAACACCGGCAGGGTTGGATCCCTTTGAGAACCTAACAGAAGTCATAGAATTCTCACCCCTCAGAAAAACACAAACACAAACCTTGTGGCAAACTTCAGGGAGCTTGACCCCGAAGCCTATTCATGGTCACCAAGTAAGATGCCACATTACACTAACTTTAAAACCAAGCCTTCACATCCCCACACAGCACATCCAGACCAAAGACAGCAAATGAAGGCATGAACGAATGAATGAATTTCTCTCCCATTGACAACCTAGATATGACTGAATCTACTGAAAATCACAGTCAGGATTCACCAACGATTTCATTTCTTCATTAGTTTCTTTTGTCAAAATCAATGAGATAATAACCTTGGTCTTTTCTTTTTTACATATAAGATTCATCTGAAAATAGGAAACACATTTTAAGAAACTTGAAGGCAGACAGTTCACAGGAACTAATCCTGAGGAAGGGAGAAACCAGTGGCTCCTCAGCATCCAACATTGAAGAGCATCTGGCCATTATCAACAGGTCACCGCCCAGGATGTCACTTTCCGAACAGGACTGCATGGCACTGTCCGAACGAAGTCAGTGAAACAGGATCACTTAGAGAATGACCAAAAGCTCCTCTTTCACAAATGACCTTTGCAAGGGAAGTTCTCACAGCCTGCTGCCATTAGAAGTTTCTATTTAGAACTGGTGCTGGCAGGAAAGTCTCTCTCCCTTTCTGCTACTTGAGAAGAGTATGTGAGGCCCTCAAGGAAACATGACCATGCTGGAACACAGAGCTGACAGTCAGCACATCTCCAGGGGCTGCCCAGGAATGAATTCTCCACTGGCGGGAAAGCCCGCGGTGTAGCCATCACATGAATATCACCAGAAAGCGTGTGTGTTTAATTAGTCATCACTTGAAATAAACACCAGGAACATCAGAAGCTTAAAAGGAGCTCAACACCCCATGCAACCACTTCAAGAAAGTGCTAAGAATGAATGCGAGTCATTACAAGGCAAAAGCAAAGAATGCCAACCACTCAGACAGAGAGAAACGGTCTGTCTAAACTGTGGATTCCAAATATAAACAGAAGGGCCCTTGACTAGTCAGTTATGTACTTGCCCAAAGCAGAGACAAGAGTGGGTACAAATTAAGAGAGAGAATTTCTTTTGCACTCAATGGATGATGACAGCAAGATGCCACAATGAGGACAAAGATGTGGAGAGACAGTTCTGTCACTCTGCCCAAAGCCCCAACCATAGCCAAGTTCCAAGGCAGCCACCCTGAACCGGGAGGTGACCGCCTTTCCTCGGGCAAAGCAGCAAGCTGGGCAACCCCTGCACACTCACAGGTTACCCACTTGCTCATCCCATGGAGCACTGGGACACCCAGTGGACCACCTACAGGAGTCATCTATCAGCTTTCTGAGACTCTGTTTTTGCTTACTTTTAAAGTGTTAAAAAAAGCATAACATAAAATTTACAATTTTAACCATTTCAGTGTACAGCACAGTGGCACTAAGGTGATTCACACTGCTGTGAGACCACCACTACCAACCATCTCCAGAACTCTTTCATCTTGCAAAACTGAAACTCCACACCCATTCAACACTAACTTCCCACTCTTCCTCCCCCAGCCCCTAGCAATCACCATTCTACATTCTGTCTCTAGGAATGTGACTCATATAAGGAGCAGCTGTCTTTTGGGGCTGGCTTATTTTATTTAGCATAGTATCTTCAAGAGTCATTCACGTTGGGGCATGGGTCAGAAGTTTACTTCTTTTTAAGCCTAGGTAATTATGACCAACCTAGATAGCATATTCAAAAGCAGAGACATCACTTTGCCAACAAAGGTTCGCCTAGTCAAGGCTATGGTCTTTCCTGTGGTCATGTATGGATGTGAGAGCTGGACTGTGAAGAAGGCTGAGCAGCGAAGAATTGATGCTTTTGAACTGTGGTGTTGGAGAAGACTCTTGAGAGTCCCTTGGACTGCAACGAGATCCAACCAGTCCATTCTGAAGGAGATCAGCCCTGGGATTTCTTTGGAAGGAATGATGCTAAAGCTGAAACTCCAGTACTTTGGCCACCTCATGCGAAGAGTTGACTCATTGGAGAAGACTCTGATGCTGGGAGGGATTGGGGGCAGGAGGAGAAGGGGACGACAGAGGAGGAGATGGCTGGATGGCATCACTGACTCGATGGATGTGAGTCTGAGTGATCTGCGGAACTTGGTGATGGACAGGGAGGCCTGGCGTGCTGCGGTTCATGGGGTCGCAAAGAGTCGGACACGACTGAGCGACTGATCTGATCTGATCTAAATATTCCATTTTATGTCTATCCAGATTTTGTTTATCCATTCACCCACTGAAGGACATTTAGACTGTTTCCACCCACTGGCTATTGTGAATAATGCCGCTATGCACATATGTGGACAAATATCTCTTTGAGCCCCTGCTCTCACTTCTTGAGGACATATATACAGAAGTGGAATTGCTGGCATATGGTAAACTGGATTGTAATTCTTTGAGGAACCATCATACTGTCTGCTACAGCCACTGCAGCATTTTCTGTTGTTTGCGGTCCTAGTTTTCTCGTTTGTAAGATCACCACAGAAGAATTCCTTCCTTGCCTTAATTTTATCTTTACTACTGACAGAGAAACTGAATGAAATCAGAACTTAGACATAGAAGTCAGACATTTTCCACCTATTTAAGGAAATATTGTTAAACTGTATAAATATCTAAGTTTGGGAAATACAATCTTGGCCAAGTACTTCGTGATGGCACTTTTCTGAACCCTGTGATGTTCAGAAATGCACGATGACTCTTCTTAAAAGGTCTCCAGTCTAACGGAGCAGCGCATGGGGACAGTGCTGAGTAGAAATCTATGGCCTGAGTCACGCCAAGAAATACTCATAATGTCCTCAGAAAGGCAACATGATTGTCCCTCAGCCCTTGGGGACACAACCCTGGGAAGCTCTGAAGGGATCCATTCCCTGTTCTCAGCACTGTCCCAGGAGCAAGTCAGATAAAATCAGGAGGAGGGACGTAAGGGATGAGCTGAGCCAACTGAGGTCCTCCAGGGAGCCCGTGGTGGGTGGTGACAGGGTGTCCTGGCCTTCTGTGTCACCCAGTGTGGCTGGGCCACCTCGTGCTCACTCACATCCTCTCCTTCCAGGCACTCGGGGATTACAACCCTCTCTTCACCCCTTATCCTGGCCACCAACTTCTGCTCTGGCCAACAGGCTGTGGGCAGACGTCAGACATCACTTCCAGACCACAGCACACTCCCTACCCGACTCTATCACAAAACCATGCACAAGGCTTCCATGACACATAGAGCAGGGGATGGAGGAGACCGAAAGGCCCGACAGGCAAGGCCACATGGAGCACAACTGCCCTGGAGAGGAGCCTGAGGCTCTAGAAAACAGCGCAGGAGAGAGAAATGAACTGTGGTTACAGCTGTCTATATTAAGCCACCGAGATTTCCGGCGTCACTGGTCACTGCAGCACAACTTAGCCTAACCTGACTGACATACCTTCTATTTCTCCAGTATGCTCAATTTTCCTGAGAAACTACCCCAAGCCCAGCATTCAGACTGCGTGGTCTTGGGGAGGTTCTGTTTCTGACTCTAAGAGGAAACATGTGATCCAGACCTGGTCAAAGAGATCCCCAGAGTTACCAACATGGATTGATCCGGGACTGCCATAGAACACCCTCTAGCCAAACATCTTCATATGTACCCTAAAGCCACAGGGAACCGAGTCCAATCAGGAAAATTTCTGGATTTATAAGGGAATTTCAAGAAAGAAACATTCGTTTTTCCCAAACATGGACCTAAGAGGATATCTGGAGATATGAGGAGGTCACCTCTAGGAACCTAAAAAAGAGGCCAGTGGGGAAGAGAGCAAGGTCAAGAGACAGAGAGAAGCCACCCGACCACATTATCTGAACTTGGAACAACTCACACTTGAAGCTGAACCAACCCACAAAATATCTTTCCAACTTTCCCTTGTAATTAAATCAGTTTGACTCAGGCTTTTTTAATTTTTTAATATTGCTTGTAGCTCAAAGACTCCTAACTAAAGGTTCATTTCAAGGATATTCAGGTTCTCAAACTTCTTACTGCCTACAAATTTCAACTTTCAACGTGGCATCAAAGGCAGTCCCCATTTAGACATTTTTTTTTAATTTATTTTATTTTTTAACTTTACAATATTGTATTGGTTTTGACATATATCAACATGAATCCACCACAGGTATACACATGTTCTCCATCCTGACCCACTTAGACTTTTATCTGTCTTCCCAATCTGAAATTCTCCTTCATATGCCCTATTTTCAACAAGATGGACCATCTACTAATCTGTGTTTTCCAGAACATACTGTAACTGAATACCAGCTTGAATAATATTCTCTCTCTTTGCTTAACTAAACAAACACTGGTATGCTGTATGGGAAGGATGTTAGGTAAGATTCTCTTTCACGCTATGCTGTAAAACTAACACCATGTGAATGAGTTATGTTTCTTTTAACCATTAAAAAGGTAGGGAAAACATATGGATTACTATTTATTTCATCTAAGAACAGAATATAACTTCCCAATGTAAAAGCAATAGAATAAATCACAAAAGAAAATTATCAACAGATTTACAGTATAAAAATTGTAAACATCTGTGTATCAAAAACAAGGAAGGGTTACATTAGACAAAAAGACAAAACAGCAGATGACTAATATCCTTAGGGTAAAAAGAAGTCATACAAATCCAAAAAATAAAAAGATAGAGTCTCTCTCTTACAGGAAGAGAAATTACGGAGATGCAGACATAAAGAACAGACTTATGGACATGGGCCATGGGGAGGAAGGAGAGGGTAAGACAAATGGAGAGAGTCTCATGGAAGTGTATACAGTAACACACGTAAAATAGACAGTCAGTGGAAATCTGCTGTATGCCTCAGGAAACTCAACCAGGGCTCTGTTACAGTCTACAAGGGGGACAAAGAGTGGGAGGTGGGGACAAGGTCCAAGAGGGAGGGGACATATGTATATCCATGGCTAATTCATGTTGGTGCGTGGCAGAAAACAAACCAAAATGTAAAGCAATTACGCATCAATTAAAAATAAATTTTTTAAGAAGGAAATTAAATGGCTTATAAACATAAATGCTCAACCATTTCAATTATTTTTTAAAGAGCAAATTAAAACAACTGGATAGTTATGAGCCGCTCTCTCTGAAAAGGGATTACAAATGGTTTTAGTGTCTTTACTTCAACATTTTTTTTTCTATAATAAGCACGTGTTACTTGGTTAAACAAAACTAGAATGCAACTTTTCTCTGATAAGACTGCAGTGGTATTTCTGTTGTTGCTGCTGTTGTTATTTGTACGTGGTTTCTTTTTGTTTTTAATGACAGAACACAGAATGGGTATTGGTGCTAAGACTAGGTAGCCTCACTCTTTGCTGTTTAAGAATATAAGTTGGTTCGACCTTTCTGGAAAGTAGGTTGGTAATAAGTACCAAGAGCCTTTTAAAAATATTCATACCCTTTGACCTAGTAATTCTCCTTCTAGGAATGCATGCTAAGGACATGTTCAGAGATACTGCCAAAGATTTATATGAAAGATTTCACTGTAGTTATATTAAAAAAGCAAAACTTGGAAGAAAACATACTGTACTTGGAGGCCCAAACATACACATCTCAGATACCTGAACTCAGGAACCAAACATGGCAACACGAAAATGTTCAAAGAGAAAAGCTGAAATGCATTTGAAAACCCTTGAAGTTCAATTTTTTGGTAATACAAATCCACAATCCCAGAGACATTAAGATGACATTTTTCTTTAACTAATTACTTTTTCTTTTTGGAATATACCCTAGACATCAAGCTGGTCTCCTAAAAAAAATTTAACAAAAAAGAATATAAAGATATGAAGTCTCTTAGGAAGAATAGGAAAAAGCAAAGTGGGAAAAAGAAACTTTTTTCGTGGAGAATTTTAGAGCTTCAAAAAAGAGAAGGAAAGTCTCCACTTTTCCCCATTTACAGTCAGTCTTCCAAATCCTTAGGTTCCACCTTCACAAATTCAACCAAATGCACATAGAAAATATCCCCAAAAGAAAAAATTCCAGAAAGTCCCAAAAAACAAAACTTGAATTTGCCACATGTCAGAAACTATTTGCATAGCCTTCACACTGTACTCACAACTATTTACACAGCATTTACATTGTATTTACAACTATCGACATAGGATTTATATTTATTAAGTATTACAAATAATCCCGGAGAAGGCAGTGGCACCCCATTCCAGTACTCCTGCCTGGAAAATCCCATGGATGGAGGGGCCTGATAGGCTGCCATCCATGGGGTCGTGAAGAGTTGGACACGACTGAGCGACTTCACTTTCACGTTTCACTTTCATGCATTGGAGAAGGAAATGGCAACCCACTCCAGTGTTCTTGCCTGGAGAATCCCAGGGACGGGGGAGCCTGGTGGGCTGCCATCTATGGGGTCGCAGAGTCGGACACGACTGAAGTGACTCAGCAGCAGCATACATTGCATCACTGTAATGTACTTTTGTTACTTTAAACCTGCAGCAGCTGTCCACTACCTGCTTTGCTGGAGATGTGCGGGGCAGTGAACTATTTCACCCAAAGCCAAGTTAACCAAGAGAAGCGTAACCCCTGCAAGTTCCACTACAGCTAGTCCGACCTATAAACCCATTACGGAATAGGGAGGATTATCGTCTCCCCTCGGAGAAGGCAATGGCACCCCACTCCAGTACTCCTGCCTGGAAAACTCCATGCATGGATGGAGGGGCCTGGTGGGCTGCAGTCCATGGGGTCGGCACTAGGAGTCAGACACAACTGAGCGACTTCACTTTCACTTTTCACTTTCATGCATTGGAGAAGGAAATGGCAACCCACTCCAGTGTTCTTGCCTGGAGAATCCCAGGGATGGGGGAGCCTGGTGGGCTGCCGTCTATGGGGTCGCACAGAGTCGGACACGACTGAAGGGACTTAGCAGCAGCAGCACAAATAATCCAGAGATGATTTAATGCATATGAGACAACGTGCCAGGTACCATATGGTCTTCCCTGGTGGCTCAGTGGTAAATAATCTGTCTGCCAATGCAGAAGACCCAGGTTCAATCCCTGGGTCAGGAAGATCCCCTGGAAGAGGAAATGGCAACCCACTCCAGTATTCTTGCCTAGAGAATCCCATGGACAGAGGAGCCCAGCAGGCTAAGTCAATGGGGTCACAAAAGAGTCAGACAAGACTTAGCAACTAAACAACAGGCATCGTGTGAAGCATATCCAAGGACCCCACTTAACTTGAGATGCTAGTTATCGTCCTCACTTTACAGCAGGAAAATGAAGATGAAACAAGATTACCAGCTTGGGGTCATAATTCACTGCTTGCAACATATCTCTATGCTTCTCTATGGAGAAGCTTCTCTATGCTTCTCTATGCTTCTGCTAAATCTATGCTGCTAATAAATCGCTTCAGTCGTGTCCGACTCTGTGCGACCCCATAGACGGCAGCCCACCAGGCTCCCCAACCCTGGGATTCTCCAGGCAAGAACACTGGAGTGGGTTGCCATTTCCTTCTCCAATGCATGAAAGTGAAAAGTCAAAGTGAAGTCACTCAGTTGTGTCCGACCTTCAGCGACCCCATGGACTGCAGCCTACCAGGCTCCTCCATCCATGGGATTTTCCAGGCAGGAGTACTGGAGTGGGGTGCCATTGCCTTCTCCACTCCATTGACTTAAGTGAGGGCAAATTTTAAATACTTGTTTTCTCAAATCTCAACTTCAGTTTATATTTCATAATACTCCTATATTTCATGAATATTCATAAATATTCAAAATCAATTACGAATTAGTTCATATTTACTTAACACAGCTTCAGATTCTTTTAATGTTCACAGGTAGATTGAAAACAAGGGTTCAAATTTTCTTTTAAAACTATACATACAGATTGAAAACACATTTTAAAAAGTAAAGGAATTTTTTGTTTCTAACATGAAGCAGTATTTACATCTGCCCCAAATGTTTCCACAAATGAACTCAAGGTTCCATAACCAAATTATAAACACTTAAACTTCTCATCTACAAATGCCAATTAAAAATAACAAGAAAAAGTCAACCCCCATGATAGGTGATTTTCTCTTAGCAAACCACCACATTACAACTTCCTTCTGACAAGTAAGACTTGGGAAAGGCCAATCAGTTCTGCCACTGACAATTTCACATTCTCTGAAAAATGTTAATTTGTTCTGGTGTAACTAATATGTTAGGGAACAATATGACCATAACACAAGTTTCACAAGTATCTTTAGAATATGGTTTCCTGTCAACAAATGTTACTTGATATGTGTTCATTTAATGTACTTTCTGTTGACACTTTGGCCACCTGATGCAAAGAACTGATTCATTTGAAAATACCCTGATGCTGGGAAAGACTGAAGGCGGGAAGAAAAGGGGATGACAAAGGATGAGATGGTTGGATGGCATCACTGACTCAATGGACATGAGTTTGAGTAAACTCCAGGAATTGGTGATTGACAGGGAAGCCTGGCGTGCTGCAGTCCATGGGGTCTCAAAGAGTCAGACACGACTGAACAACTGAACTGTTGATAATTACAGTCAAAGAAATAAAATTGCATGGCAAGTATGACCTGCAATCAGACAGTTCATAAGAGCACAATACTATTAGTCTTTAGAGATTTTAAAACAACCATTTTTATACATATGGTCAACAGGCACGTAAAAAGATGCTCAACATCGCTAATATTGGAGAAATACAAATCAAAACTCCAATGAGGTACCACCTCACACTGGTCAGAATGACCATCATCAAAAAGTCTACAAGTAACAAATGCTAGAGAGGGTGTGGAGAAAAGGGAGCCCTCCTATCCTGTTGGTGGGAATGGAAGTTGGCACCATAACTATGGAAAACACTATGGAGGTTCCTTAGAAAACTAAAAAAAGGTTTACCTTATGATCCAGCAAAGTCACTCATGGGCATATATCCAGAAAAAACAATAACTATAATTCAAAAAGATACATGTACCCCTCTGTTCACAGCAGCACTATTCACAACAGCCAAGACATGAGGGCAACCTAAGTGTCCACAGACAGATGAATGGATGAGTAAGATGCAGCGCCTCTATATAAAGAAACACTACTTGGCCATAAAAAAGAACAAAATAATGTCATTTGCAGCAACTTGGATGCAATGAGAGATTCCTAAGTGAAGTAAGTGAGAAAGACAAATACCATATGATGTCACTTACACATAGAACCTGAAATACAACACAAACACATCTACCCACAAAAGAGAAACAGACTCACAGACACAGTGCAGATGGTGCTTGTGTAGAGGGGGCGGTGGGGGGAAGGGATGGAGGGGGAGGTTGGGGTTAGCAGATGGTCACAGTAACAAGGTCCTGCAGTAAGGACAGGGAACTGTATTAAATATCCTATGATTAACAATAATGGAGAAGAATGTTTAGAAAAAGAATGTATATATGGATAACTGAATCATTTTTGTGCACAGCAGAAATCAACATACATGACCACT
The DNA here is from genome assembly GCA_935064755.1 of Tragelaphus eurycerus. Lineage (NCBI taxonomy): Eukaryota > Metazoa > Chordata > Mammalia > Artiodactyla > Bovidae > Tragelaphus > Tragelaphus eurycerus. Next base: position 9,703,215 of record CAKXYN010000072.1, on the reverse strand, counting down.
GGAAAAACCATAGCCTTGACTAGACAGACCTTTGTTGGCACAGTAATGTCTCTGTTTTTCAATACGCTATCTAGGTTGGTCATAACTTTCCTTCCAAGGAGTAAGTGTCTTTTAATTTCATGGCTGCAGTCACCATGTGCAGTGATTTTGGAGCCCAGAAAAATAAAGTCTGACACTGTTTCCACTGTTTCTCCATCTATTTCCCATGAAGTGATGGGACCAGATGCCATGATCTTAGTTTTCTGAATGCTGAGCTTTAAGCCAACTTTTTCACTCTCCGCTTTCACTTTCATCAAGAAGCTAACTTGGTTCCTCTTCACTTTCTGCCATAAGGGTGGTGTCATCTGCATATCTGAGGTTATTGATACTTCTCCTGGCAATCTTGATTCCAGCTTGTGCTTCTTCCAGCCCAGCATTTCTCATGATGTACTCTGCATAGAAGTTAAATAAGCAGGGTGACAATATACGGCCTTGACGTACTCCTTTTCCTATTTGGAACCAGTCTGTTGTTCCATGTCCAGTTCTAACTGTTGCTTCCTGACCTGCATACAAATTTCTCAAGAGCCGAAGAATTGATGCTTTTAAACTATGGTGTTGGAGAAGACTCTTGAGAGTCCCTTTGACTTCAAGGAGATCCAACCAGTGATTCTGAAGGAGATCAGCCCTGGGATGTCTTTGGAAGGAATGTTGCTAAAGCTGAAACTCCAGTACTTTGGCCACCTCATGCGAAGAGTTGACTCATTGGAAAAGACTCTGATGCTGGGAGGGATTAGGGGCAGGAGAAGGGGACGACAGAGGATGAGATGGCTGGATAGCATCACTGACTCGATGGACGTGAGTCTCAGTGAACTCCAGGAGTTGGTGATGGACAGGGAGGCCTGGCATGCTGTGATTTATGGGGTCGCAAAGAGTCAGATGGCAATGGCACCCCACCCCAGTACTCTTGCCTGGAAAATCCCATGGACGGAGGAGCCTGGTAGGCTCGTCCATGGGGTCGCTAAGAGTTGGACACGACTGAAGCGACTTCACTTTCACTTTTCACTTTCATGCATTGGAGAAGGAAATGGCAACCAACTCCAGTATTCTTGCCTGGAGAATCCCAGGGACAGAGGAGCCTAGTGGGCGGCCGTCTATGGGGTCGCACAGAGTCGGACACGACTGAAGCGACTTAGCAGCAGCAGCAAAGAGTTAGACACGACTGAGCAACTGAACTGAACTGAATCAACATAACCTTGTAAAACAACTACACTTCAAGTTAACAAAAGTCTAATAAAATAAAAAAAAAAAAAAAACAACTATCTTTTGCCAGAAACTTTCTCCAGTATCTCCACTAACCATTCAGTTGCACATCACTTTTACTTCTGCGACAGCCCACTAAAAGATGCCAAGACGAAACAAAGTGTCCTGGGCATCCTTTCCACTATGAAGATGAACATCTATGGGGTTCCCTGCCCAGCAAGCCCTAACCCTTAGCTAAGAAATGTCCCTTCCCCACCTCTAAAGACACACATTGTGGGCTCTTCTGGGACTCTGCCCCATCCCACCAGCCGCAGTTATTCAGACTAAAACACTTGACTTGTGCTGGGACACATCTAGGGTCCCATCTCCAGGAGTAGAGGGTACTTGCCGCAAGCCAGGCTAAACCAGAGTCCTTCCCTTATTTCTCTGTCTTTACTATACAGCTTTTTTTTTTTTTTTTGGCCCTGCGGCTTATGAGATCTTAGTCCCCTGATCAGAGATTGAACCTGGGCCCTCGATGGTGGAGCAGAGAGTACTAACCACCAGACTGCCATGGAATTCCCTGTCTTTATTATATACTTTTACTGAGTCACAAATGAAATATAATAAATTGCACACAGAGCATACAGTGTGATGAGGCTGGACACACATACACCACAATGAAGCCATCATCAAAATAAAGATAATAAGTATATATCCAACATCCCCAAACATTCCCCCCCGCCACCTTTCTGAATCCCACTTCTCCCTCTGTCCCCTGCTATTCTTCTTCTGGTTAGATTCGCTTGCATGTTCTAGAACTTCATATAAATGGGATCACCCAGTGTGTAACATGTTTGTAAACTGGTTCTCTCACTTACTAAGCACTCAGGAAATTTTTTAATAAGCACTTACTCCACACCCACTATGTGCCAGACACTTTACAGGGCACTGTGTGGGGAATATTAAAAAATAATAATAAAACGCAAGCTCTGTGGTAAGCAACATCCCAGGCAGAGGTGGGAGACCAGGAAATATCACGCTGAGAGGTAGAGACAAGAGGAACGTAACATGAGGCTGGGCGGGCCTGCAGAGGGGTCAATTCAGAAGTCCTTCTACTGCGTCTATTCATCTCAAAAGAAGCTTTCATTTGTCCATGACTTTAGGTATTTTGCACTATCTCCAGGGAAAAGTAATTCATGACAAATAGAATTAATCATCTGAATAATTAATAATATACATGACATTTACACTACTCCCACCAAAATTTACACCTTATTACTTTATAAGTAATACCTGTAATTCTGATGGCTCCATAAATATCTATCATGCTTCCTGAAGTTCCAAATATAAAATTATATGCAATGGCACTTGAAATAAAATTATACAGAGTAACAATTTAATGACAACATAATCTTCAAAGTCATTTAATTTAAAAAAACTGTTCAAAAGAAAAGTACATATGTTTCAAGGGAAAATATTAGAAAAAGAATATTAATCGTATAAAAAGATCAAGCACTAGGCAAGCTATCATGAAATTTTCATCAAAACACAGAGGGAAATAGAAGAAAGTAACTATCAGTGCCTTCCATATGCCATGCATTGCTTCTCTCCAGTCAAACCACACGTGGCCTCTTGCGGTCAGGACCAAGGATCAACAAGGGATGTCGAGAAATTCGAGTACGTGTGAACAAGCGTCCCAAATAATCAAGTCAAAGGGGAGGGCTACGGTGATGCACGATCACCATCTTCCCATTTAGGCAGCAATCATATGGAAGGGGAACTGGAGTTACATACTCTCTGTGACTCAGGCCGTCCAAAATAAATACTGGCAGCATTGGGATCACATGGCAAACTCGAGCAGATGCCAGGTGGCCACCAGCGAGGGCGATGGAAAAGTGATTTCTTCTCGAAGCAGAGGCCTGGGCGCCATGACCTCCAGAAGGCCCTCTGGCTCTCTCCTATCTTAGGAACTCTTTCCTACTCGAAGATATGAAAATGATGCGACACATTTCTCCCTTAAGCCCTTTTGCTACTTTTTCCTGTAGCCAATGATCATTAGTATCACACACCCAAACAAAAGATTTCTTAAGACTTTGTCATGCTATTTTTCTAAGATACAAGAAAGGTATAAAAATAAAACAAACCACACCCACGTCCCCCAACCGCCTTGTGCTGCGTGTGCTCAGTCCCTCAGGCGTGTCCAGCTCTTTGCGACCCGCCAGGCTCCTCTGTCATGGAATTCTGCAGGCGAGAATACTGGAGTGGGTGGCCATTCCCTTCTTTAGGGGATCTTCCCGACCCAGGGATCAAACCCACGTCAAGACATGATTTACCTTTTTTTGCTCATTCTCTCATTAGAGTATGGTTTCCCAGAGGCTTAACAGACCTGTGACACTGCAGCAGACTGAATGCAGAACACACAGATATTCCAGTTGTCTTCTGTTAGGCCCCCATGCAGCTTAGGAAATAAACCCTCTAAGCCCTCACTGCATTCTCCTCCTGCCAAGGAGGTAACCACTACCCTGAATTAGGTGCTTATTATCCTTCTCCATTTCTTTAGACTTTGATCACGTACATGTGTACCCCTACAAGTATGTCTTATATATTTCCAAACCTTTTATAATTAGTACTCATCTGCAACTTGCTTTTTTTTCACTCAGTCTTATTTTGGGGAGACTCATCTATACTGATAAATAAGCACAGCTTTAGTTCAGGAGTCAACATACATTTTCTCTGAAGGCTCAGTTAGTGAACACTGTGGGCTGTAGAGCCATAAAGTCTCTGTTGTACCTGCACAACTCTGATATCGCAGCACAAAAGGAGTAAAAAAATAGATCAGATCAGATCAGTCACTCAGTCATGTCCGACTCTTTGCGACCCCATGAATCGCAGCATGCCAGGCCTCCCTGTCCATCACCAACTCCCGGAGTTTACCCAAACTCACGTCCATCGAGTCGGTGATGCCATCCAGCCATCTCATCCTCTGTCGTCCCCTTCTCCTCCTGCCCCCAATCCCTCCCAGCATCAGAGTCTTTTCCAATGAGTCAACTCTTCACATGAGGTGGCCAAAGTGCTGGAGTTTCAGCTTCAGCATCATTCTTTCCAAAGAAATCCCAGGGCTGATCTCCTTCAGAATGGACTGGTTGGATCTCCTTGCAGTCCAACGGACTCTCAAGAGTCTTCTCCAACACCACAGTTCAAAAGCATCAATTCTTCGGCGCTCAGCCTTCTTCACAGTCCAACTCTCACATCCATATGTGACCACAGGAAAAACCATAGCCTTGACTAGATGAAGCTTTGTTGGCAAAGTGATGTCTCTGCTTTTGAATATGTTATCTAGGTTGTTTCATAACCTTCCTTCAGGGAAACAAACAGGTGTGGCTGTGTTCTGATAAAACATAATACACAAAAACAGGAGGCGAGATTTGGTTTATAAACTGTAATTTTCAGTTCTTCCCATAGTTAACATTATTTCCTTTCAATGCCATTTCAGTAGTTGTCTGATAGTCACACTTGCTGGTTTTCTTTGGTTCACATTTGCCCAAGACGTCTTATCCTATTTCATTAAACTTGAACCTCTTCTACATCTTTTTTCAGGATGGATCTCTTGCAAACAGCATCTAGCTAGATAGTGTTTCTCACATCTGATCTGATGATCTGTTCATCTGAGTTCATCATGATCTCTGATATATTTGGAATTACGTCCACTATCATCTTTCATGACATGTGCTGCTTTTTCTCAGTTTCTTTCACCTCTTCTCCTGCTCTCTTTTGGACTGATTTCTGTATTGTCAATATGTGTTTAAATCTACTCACAGGTCAGTCAATTCCTTTGTTCTTCCTTGGGACCTGGTGTGAAGGTCTATTCATCCAGAAGAGTTTATATTTGCTTCCATCAGGAATCCCAGGCTATCACCCTGGGACCACTTTTAGCTAATTTCTCATCTTGAGGTTACACAAGCAGACCACCCAGGCAGAATAAATTCAAACTCAAATCCATGTGAGGACTAGCCTATGAGTACAAGGTCATGGGGAGACTTTCAGGACACCCTCACCCACATAGGAGCAAGTGTAGAGCAGAAAACAAGACTGACACATTTCCCTGTTGTCTCTGCATGGAAGGCAGCTCCCTGTAGGTCCCAGATTTACTGAACAGTTTCAGACTGTGTATGTCCTCCCAGCAGGACAGAATTCACAGAAATCTCAGTGTACACGTGTGTGTATACACACTCCCTCTCAGCAGCCACAGCCAATAAAACCCAACAAGTGCTCCCAAGACCATAACACCTTCAGGACTGCTCAGCAATCTTCATCTTTAGTCCCTTTGATTTCTCTTCAGTTTCTCAGAGCTCAGCTGTACATGCAAATAATGTTCTTTGTATTTTTCATTCACATGTCAGTGTCCCGTACCATGGGCTTCCCTGGTGGCTCAGTGGTAAAGAACCCACCTGCCAAAGCAGGAGATACAGGTTCAATCCCTGGGTTGGGAAGATCCCCTGGAGAAGGAAATGGCAACCCACTCCAGTATTCCTGCCTGGGAAATCTCATCGACAGAGGAGCCTGGCAGACTATAGTCCACGGAGTCGTAAAAGAGTCGGACACGACCGAGCAACATCAACAACAGAACATCCTGTACCAAAAGGGTTCTGAGACTTCAACAACATCTAGTCTACCAAACTGCTGAAAGCCAAAACCCAAACGAACTTTAAAACACAGAGCATGTCTGTGTTTGCACTTGTCTTCAAGAGCTCGGCTAAGGATTGGTTTCCAAACCCAGCTTGTAAAAATACAGATTCCCTGGCTCCACACCTTCTGAATCAGAATACATGGGGCTAGGGCCTCGAAATCTCCATTTTTAACCAAGCTCCCAGTTGATTCTGGTATGCCCATCAAATCTGACAACTACTGCAACAATAAATATGTTTAATTATACTGACCTTTGAAGACTGGCAATAAAGTTATCTTTTTATCTCCATTTTGTATTTTATCTCCTTTCACCTCCTAAAGTATTCTTTCAAACCTCTGTTTTGGACCATTACCTCCACAAAGGGGGTTCTACAGTTAAATTCACTTCGGAAGTACTAAACCTTCAACCTCCTTCTTGGAGCGTCATGAATTTTAAAGGCTCTGATTCACTAGCTCTGATAAGCCTATCTGTAAAGAGGCTCCTTTAACATACATTTTGCACATTTCTTTAATCACATCTCTCAGGAGACAGTGGAACCCAGTCTGAGAATCACTGGCCTAATGTTTCAATTATCTTACAGGTATCTCTTTAACCCACTGAAGTTCCTCCAGGGAAGGATTTGCATTTTGTGCTTATTCTATACACACTAAGCTTACACCATTGAGCTACACACAGTCCGCATTAAACATCAACCAAGATCTCTGAATAAATCCTTTGACACCCTTTAAGAGCTCAGAAATAAAGGAAAACAAAAGAATGGAAAAAACTAGAGATCTCTTCAAGAAATTAGAGATACCAAGGGAACATTTCAGGCAAAGATAGGTTCGATAAAGGACAGAAATGGCATGGACCCAACAGAAGAAGAAGATATTACGAAGAGGAGGCAAGAATACACAGAACTATACAAAAAAGATCTTATTGTCCCAGATAACCACGATGGTGTGATCACTCATCTAGGGCCAGACATCCTGGATTGTGAAGTCAAGTGGCCTTAGGAAGCATCACTACGAACAAAGCTAGTGGAGGTGATAGAATTCCAGCTGCTGCTACTGCTAAGTCGCTTCAGTCATGTCCGACTCTGTGCGACCCCATAGACGGAAGCTCACCAGGCTCCCCTGTCCCTGGGATTCTCCAGGCAAGAACACTGGAGTGGGTTGCCATTTCCTTCTCCAATGCATGAAAGTGAAAAAAGATGATGCTGTGAAAGTGCTACACTCAATATGCCAGCACATTTGGAAAACTCAGCAGTGGCCACAGGACTGGAAAAGGTCAGTTTTCATTCCAATCCCAAAGAAAGGCAATGCCAAAGAATGCTCAAACTACCGCACAATTGCACTCATCTCACACACTAGTAAAGTAATGCTCAAAATTCTCCAAGCCAGGCTTCAGCAACACGTGAACCGTGAACTTCCAGATGTTCAAGCTAGTTTTAGAAAAGGCAGAGGAACTAGAGATCAAATTGCCAACATCTGCTGGATCATGGCAAAAGCAAGAGAGTTCCAGAAAAACATCTATTTCTGCTTTCTTGACTATGCCAAAGCCTTTGACTGTGTGGATCACAATAAACTGTGGGAAATTCTGAAAGAGATGGGAATACCAGACCACCTGACCTCCCTCTTGATAAATCTGTATGCAGGTCATGAAGCAACAGTTAGAACTAGACATGGAACAACAGACTGGTTCCAAATTGGGAAAGGAGTATGTCAAGGCTGTATATTGTCACCCTGCTTATTTAACTTCTATGCAGAGTACATCATAAGAAACGTTGGGCTGGAAGAAGCACAAGCTGGAATCAAGATTGCCAGGAGAAATATCAATAACTTCAGATATGCAGATGACACCACCCTTATGGCAGAAAGTGAAGAGGAACTCAAAAGCCTCTTGATGAAAGTGAAAGAGGAGAGTGAAAAAGTTGGCTTAAAGCTCAACATTCAGAAAACGAAGATCATGGCATCTGGTCCCATCACTACATGGGAAATAGATGGGGAAACAGTGTAAACAGTGTCAGACTTTATTTTTCTGGGCTCCAAAATCACTGCAGATGGTGACTGCAGCCATGAAATTAAAAGACGTTTACTCCTTGGAAGGAAAGTTATGACCAACCTAGATAGCATATTCAAAAGCAGAGACATTACTGTGCCAACAAAGGTCTGTCTAGTCAAGGCTATGGTTTTTCCTGTGGTCATGTATGGATTGAGAGTTGGACTGTGAAGAAGGCTGAGCACCGAAGAATTGATGCTTTTGAACTGTGGTGTTGGAGAAGACTCTTGAGAGTCCCCTGGACTACAAGGAGATCCAACCCGTCCATCCTAAAGGAGACCAGTCCTGGGTGTTCATTGGAAGGACTGACGCTGAAGCTGAAACTCCAGTATTTTGGCCACCTCGTGTGAAGAGTTGACTCATTGGAAAAGACTCTGATGCTGGGAGGGATTGGAGGCAGGAGAAGGGGACGACAGAGGATGAGATGACTGGATGGCATCACAGACTCGATGGACGTGAGTTTGGGTAAACTCCGGGAGTTGGTGATGGACAGGGAGGCCTGGCGTCCTGCGATTCATGGGGTCGCAAAGAGTCGGAGAGCGACTGAACTGAACTGAAGAACTTATTCTAACACTTTGTACTAATCCCCACACTTCTTTCCACATCTTAATATCCTTAGTAGCCCTGGCCAAGTAACCAAAGATTCTAAAAAACCAGCCTTTGAGATGACCTGTGCAGGGGGAAAATCCACCAGACTACCCAAGTGTACAGCTGGAGTAACTTCTCTTGAAGGCACAGGAACATTCCATCCTGTACCTAACAGACAGGATAATTATCTGATCAGCACACAGGGACGCTCAGGCTTGAGTTCAAAGAAGTCACACACAACATACAAATAACAGAAAATAACAGACCACACACAGGTATATTCATATCTTTAAATTATAGTCACACAGTGATTTCTCAGACTTTCACCATTTTAGGACAAGGCTTCTCAATCTTGGCACTATTGAAACCTGGAGCTTGATGGTTTCTGGGGGAGGGCATACTATACTTTGTAGGATGTTTAGCAGCATCTCTGGCCTCCATTCCTCCCCTCCTTCCTCCCCCTTACTCCCGCCTGAGGCGAACATCACCCTCTTTCTCCCAGTTGCAACAATTAGAAACGTCTCCTGAAACTGCCGAACATTCACTGGGAGTCAAAATCCCCCTCCCTTGCTGCAGATGAGAGCCATAATTCTATAGGAAATTTTTGCTAGAGGTAACCAAAAAGGAAATAAACTAGCATTTCTTTTCCTAACAAACAAAGAACCTTTTCTTCGGGCTAAGTTTGACTTCAGATACATAACTATTACATGTCCAGAAATCTCAAGGTTTTTTTTAAAAAAAAAAAAAAAGAACAAATTCCAAGTGAGGGACATTCTACAAGGTATGTGACTAGTATTCCTCAAAACTGTCAAGGTGATGGTAAACAGGGAAACTGAGGCACTGTCACAGCCAAGAGGGGCCCAAGGAGACATGGTAAGTAAATGCAGTGTGCTATGCTGGATGGGATCCTGGAGGAGAAAAAGAAACTAGGTTAAACATTAAGGAATTCTCAACTAAACAGGGACTTCGCTTAACACTGATACATACTGACCATGGATCAATATTGGTTAACTGTGACAAAGGTACCCATTTTATACCCAACTCAGGTGTGAGTTCTTTCCCCAGACCACCAATGCGTGGACACAACAGGGTGTCCTACAAGACAACTCACTTCTGACACCTCCTGCAGACAGCGTCAGACCCTACAGGTTAAAGGCTCAGTCCTACAAGACCACCCCAGCCCAGCTTCAACCACCAGTGCCGGTGGTCACCTGTGCCTCTGATAGGCCGGCAATAGACTGGAGGGTCCACTGTCTACCTCCTCAGGTTCAAGTAATTGACTAGAGTGGCTCACAGACCTTGGGGAAACCTTTTACTTTCTAGATCGCTGGTTTACTGTTAAGGGATACAACCCAGGCAGAGCCCAATGAAAGAGATGCACAGGGCAAAGTTCGTAGACAGCACAAGGAATTTCCATGTCCTCAATGGGTGTACCACTCTCCCTTCATGAATCTCCATGGCAGTCCTGTAGGACTGAACCCTTGGAGGATCCGACGCTTTCCCCAGCAGGTGTCAGGAGTGATCTGTGTGGAAGGACACCCAGATGTGTCCAAGAATTGGTGGCCTAGGGGAAAAACACACATCTGAATTTGGTGCACAATCTTTTAGATACATTTGTCACCCAGAAGCCCTCAGAACCCGTCCTTCTGCGTTTTTATAGAGACATGTTTGGAGGTGTCTTTATTACGCAGGCATTTATGGAGTCTTCGTTACACGGGCAATGATTGAATCACTGGCCACTGGTGATCCATTCAATCTCCAGCCCCTCTCCCTCCCCGAGGAGTAGGGGGACCAGAAGACACAAGTACTAAGTCTCCAATCACAGGGCTGGGTTCCCCTGGCAACCAGGCCCCCCTCCTTGGTTGCCTAGGAGTACTCCAAAAGTCACCTAATTAATATAACAAAGGATACCTTTATCCATCTGGGTACTTAGGAAATTCCAAGGGTTTAGAAGCTCTGTGCCATATTTCTGATTTTTAAGAAAATCACAATATCACCATCCCATAGTCATGGGGTTTACAGAAACATGCAATTTTCCTGTAAATCTAAAACTGATCTAAACAATAGTATTTTTTAATTTGGTGGGGAAAGGAGGGTGGGAGAGAAAGAGTAAAACTAAGAGTAAAAATCATCTCCTCCCCAAGCAGGCTTCATTCCGGGAGTCTCTTCAAAGAGAAGACACCTGAAAGGATTTTCCAATTAAGGCAAGAGATCAAACACCAGAAAGCAATAATCAGAAAGGGAGAAAATAAAATTTTGTCCTCTAGTAAACTGGGGGGAGTGGGGGTAGGTTTTTGTATGAACATCAGTATCTCCTCTGAGTCTTTACTTCTATAAACACACAGTGTCAAGCATTTCCTGCATATCCCCTAGGGCCGGTTATTTATTAATATCTTCCCCAAGCTGGACCGACACTTATCTGTTTACCAACCTCCCCAGCCATGCGAATCAGGTCTTCGCCCCTTGGCCCCGGCAGGTGCTCAGCTGCTAAGGGCCCCTTCCACTCAGTCGTGTCTATCTATGAAATCAATAGGTTTTAAGCCCACTGAAAGTGAAAAGTGAAAGTGAGATCGATCACACGTGTTTGACTCTTTGCGACCCCATGGATTGTAGCCCACGAAATTTTCCAGGGAAGAGTACTGGAGTGGGTTGCCCTTTCCTTCTCCAGGGATCAAACCCGGGTCTCCCGCATTGCAGGCAGAGGCTTTACCTCTGAGCCACCAGGAAAGCCCTAAGCCCGCTGCTGTTAAGTCACTCCAGTTGTGTCCGACTCTGTGTGACCCCATAGACGGCAGCCCACCAGGCTACCCCATCCCTGGGATTCTCCAGGCAAGAACACTGGAGTGGGTTGCCATTTCCTTCTCCAATGCATGAAAGTGAAAAGTGAAGCTGAAGTCGCTCAGTCATGTCCGACTCTCAGCGACCCCATGGACTGGAGCCTACCAGGCTCCTCCATCCATGGGATTTTCCAGGCAAGAGTACTGGAGTGGGGTGCCATTGCCTTTTCCTACCTGCTTAATAAATGTGTGGTGAATACAAATGCTTGGTGAATGAATGCAGGTTGGGCACATGTACAGACTTCAGCTAAAGTGGTGGTGCAGACCCAGACAGGGTGAAGGAAGAAAGTCCCTGTGTCCTCTGTGGTGAGACAGGGACCACGTGGGCACATGCTGGGAGGTGAAGACAGGACCCCAAATACTGATTCACAGACCTGTAACACTGAAAAAGCTCACATTTTATTTACTCCAGTGGCCTCATTCTACAGAAAGACGACTAAAGAGATTAGGTGGCTTGTTCAAGGCCACATGTGGTACTCCGCTAAACAAAAGGAGACATAGACCCTAGTGCTAACTAGCCCATCTCCACAGTTTACTGAGCATGACTAAGACTGAGTTATTTACTAACTAGCCACAAGAGCTACTATCCCCTGAGTGTCTGCCAAGCCTACTCTAAAAATCCTTGCTTTATCCCCACTCCAGTATTCCTGGGCTTCTCAGCTGGTAAAGAATCTGCCTGCTTTGCAGGAGACCTGGGTTCAGTCCCTGGGTTGAGATCCCCTGGAGAAGGCAACGGCTACCCCTCTAGTATTCTGGCTTGGAGAATTCCATGGACTATACAGTCCATGGGGACGTAAAGAGTCAGACACGACTGAGCAACTTTCACTGGCAAATGAGAGCTGGAGGGTTGAATGATAAAGATCAGATTCAGGCCAGAGTTGGGCTTTGGTGTGGGATAATCCCAGGCGATCTGGAGTAGGTCAACTTGAGGCGATTTTGAGATTTGTTAGCTCTGGTGTTAAGTTCCTTTTCTCTGACCTCAGTTTTCCCAAGCAGATTCTTTACCAGATGAGCCACCAGGGAAGCCCAAGATGCTGGAGTGGGTAACCTATCCCTTCTCTAGAGGATCTTCCCAACCCAGGAATCAACCCAGGGTCTCCTGCATTGCAGGTGGATTCTTTACCAGCTGAGCTGCCAGGGAATTTCATTCACCAGGCAGTGTTCTAAATATCTTTCATGATGGACCCATTCATTCCTCACCACAATCCTCTGATGTGCGTACAACCAGCATCCATCCCCATTTTACAGATAAGGAAACTGGAGCTTTGTGATGTCCCCAGAGTCACAATCTACAGCAGCAAACCTTATCTGTAAAATTGGAATGGCAAAAATTTTGCCTGTGGTGTCCTATAACAGAGAAGGCAATGGCACCCCATTCCAGTACTCTTGCCTGGAAAATACCATGGTCAGAGGAGCCTGATGGGCTGCAGTTCATGGGGTCAGGAAGAATCGGACATGACTGACTGAGTAACTTCACTTTCACTTTTCCTTTCATGCATTGGAGAAGGAAATGGCAACCCACTCCAGTGTTCTTGCCTGGAGAATCCCAGGGACGGGGGAGCCTGGTGGGCTGCCATCTATGGGGTCGCACAGAGTCGGACATGACTGAAGTGACTTAGCAGCAGCAGCAGCAGCAGTGTGTCATATAAAACACACAACTGCCATTCAACCAAACAATGGCATTTAGAGAAATGAAAACGTGTGTTCACACAAAAACCTGTACACAAAGGTTTACAGGAGCTTTATTTATCTGTCATGGTCAAAAACTAGGAGCAACCTTGTAGTGAGCTGTTCCGTATCTTGACCCAAGCTGAATACACGAACCTGCATGTGATAAAACTGTGTAGAACGAAATACATACTCGTAAGTATGAGTAAAACTGCTGCTGCTGCTAAGTCACTTCAGTCGTGTCCGACTCTGTGCGACCCCAGAGACAGCAGCCCATGAGGCCATTCCCCCCTCCCCAAGCCCCCCGTCCCTGGAACTCTCCAGGCAAGAACACTGGAGTGGGTTGCCATGAGTAAAACTAGGAGATTCTGAATAAGATCTGTGGCTTGTATCAATGTTGTTACACTGGTTGTGATACTGTGCTGTTATTTTGCAAAATGTTGCCAGTGGGAGAACCAGGTTAAAAGTTATGCTAGATCTCCCTGTATTAATTCTTACAACTGCACAGGTTACAATTATCACAACTGAAAACTTCAATTAAAAAGTCTTGCCTACCCATCAGGCTTCATGATCTTTTATATTCCTTTCACTTAAGATCTGCAATTGTCAATGTCTCAAAAGCCAGTCTTCTTGCCACCCACACCACCTCAAAAATCCATGCAAAATTAAACTCTGAGCAAAGGAAAACTAAGACAACAAACCCTATTTCACAGAATTTTGCACTGCTGGTCACTTTGAGTTCCCTCAGAAAATTATTCCAGTTGGTGAAAATAAGCCTCTTGTGTTCTTTCATGACTTCTGGACAAAAGATGGAAAATGTGATTCTACAAAATGTTCTCTCCACTAAATATTTTCTCCCTTTCTCTGCCATCTCCACCAGCACTCATCCCCCCGGCCCCAACACACACACACACAAAATATGAGTACAAAAATTTCTATTCTAAATCCTTCTTGAAAAAGCAGTAGGCATGAATTATCACTGGCCCTTTACACCAGTTCCCAAATGATGAGCTGCTACTGCAAGGCAGGCGGGAAACAGGACAATGGGTGTCCGGCTGAGACAGACTCGAGGTGAAGATCGCGCCTTGGCCAGGTTTCTTAAATTTGAGTCTGGCCTCTCTCATCTATAGGATGAGGATGTGGCACCTCCTTCCTAAGTATGGGGAAGAATTCCGGGACACAATTTATGTGTCTGATATTAATATTTACTGGGTCCTCCTCTTTCTAGCCTCCCTGTTTCCCTTACCAACAATCAAATCAAGCTCATTTTCTGGCCACAAAGAGGTCACGCCCTGGAATCCCCTCCTCGCTGAGGTTAGTAGATAACTCGTCACACTCCCAACCTGGACCCCTCTTATTATCAATACAGCAAATCTTACCTATCCTCTAAAACAAAGAAGGAAGATAAACCAGCCTCCGGACCCTGGGCACCTGCCCAGCAGCCGGAATCCAGGGTAACCCGCCGCCTGCCGGACTCCGGCGGTTACTATTATTGCTGTTTTTTAATAACAATACCTAACGATGCGTGGCGGTGACCGTCTCCCAAAAGATGTCTGTGGAAACCCCCAGGAGGGTCCAAAGCGCTTTCGATGTGGATTTCTGGCTAAAAAAATCTCAGGAATGTATAAAGAGGCTTTCCCGACAGGAGAAAGGCAAGAGTAATAAAGTTTCTCTGCAGGCTCATTTTTCCGCGTTTCCAGGAATCGCACTGCAGAGGCGTAGTCGCCAGCGGTTGGGGTTGGGGACGACCGAGGGTGAGGATGGGGAGAGGGGTCTGGCGGTCAGCAGCTGACCTCGCGGGTCCGAGGGTGCCGGCTTCCCGGATGGCCGCGTGGGACAGGACTTGGCGCCCCAGCCCGGCGGAGAGGGGCACTACATGTCCAGAGGGCTCGGGGGCCGCAGCCCCACTCACCTTCCGTGCTCCTCTTCGCCTCCCGGTAGCGCTCCCATAGGTAGCGCTTCATGTCCGGGGCGGTCCCAGGTGCTGTGCACAAGGGCCGTGCGGGGCCAGCACGCGACCGCCCCCGGGCCGCAGTCCGGCAGCCATCCCGCAGGGCCGTCACTACCCTTGCACCGGCTCCACGAGCTGCTGCTGTTACCGCTGCCGTAGCCATGCCTGCCGCCGCCCGGCCGCGAGTGACGCCCCGGGGCCGGTGCTCTGACCGCACTCCGCCCAGCGGGCGGGCGGTCCCTGCGTCTGAGCACGTGGCGGCGCGGCCCGCCCCTTCGGCCGCCGCGGGGGCGGGGCCCCGGGTGGGGCGGAGTCCTGAAGGGGCGGGCCGGAGTCCTGAAGGGGCGGGCCGGAGTCCTGGAGGGCCGGGCCGGGCCGGGGCCTGGGTGGGGCGCAGTCCTGGAGGGGCAGGCTGGGGCGGGGCCTGGGTGGGGCGTCCTGGGGCAGGACTTATTTCGCCGGGCAGGGCCCCAGCTTCCAGACACCGGAGACCACTAGCGAAACATGCTACAGTCACTTCTTGATCGTGTGACGCGCAGAGGTGGCTGTGCGGTAGCGTGAACGTCCCATCAGCCGAGGTCACATGAAATGGAGTGACTCTTTGCTGGCCCTTGACCACGAGTCGGGATCCCAGCACCTCACGCCGACCCCGCAGCACCTTCCTGTGACTGTCCCCCGACCCTGGCTGTACGGAAAGCGCGCCTCTGGCCCTGACTCCAGGAGGCGACCTCTCTGCATTAATGACCTCCACGGCCTGGACCTCCCCTGGATCGCGGGGACGGGTCTGGGAGGTCCCGCGTCCCTGGCTTGGATCCTTCCAGTCCCACCAAAGAGCCAGCATCTGGGCCCAGGTCCCACACGTAGGCCGATGTGCCTGACGGGCAGCCCCGCGCCCCCCACCCCCCACTGCACAGCCTGGCAGGCCAGTGCCCCCCCAAGATCTTGCTCGCGAGGGAAGCCCTTGGGACACTAGTCCCCCTGCTCCAGCCCTCGCTCACATGGTGCAGTGGACAGGTCTTCTCTCAGACCTACAAGGCTGCACCTGTTCTGTGCGTTACGGTTCCACCAAAGCCAAATAAACAGTAAACCTCATGATAGACGTTTCAGTGTCGACTGAATCAGGCTTGGCCCCCGCGGGAAAGCCTGATGCGGCCCACCCAGAACCCAACTTAGAATCCCTGGACTGCGAGGGCTCGCCGAGCTACCCGGGGTTTCAGTGCAGTGCAAAGCAGACCACACTACCACCTGTGACATAGGTGGGGCACGATTTAAGACAAATAACCCAAAGCATTCCTGTAGGCTTAAGTTATGGGCTGAGGGGATCAGATGTTTTCATGGGAAAAGGTGGGCTCTGGGTTAGATCCTGACAGACAGTAAGTACTATTCACTGAAGGCTTGCAATGTGCATTTTCTCATGCAGTCCTCTCAGAAATCCTAAAAAGTTGGCACTATAATTTCTCCCATCTTGTAAGTGATGAAACTGAGGTTAAGTGCAATAGTGCTGTTAAAGTCGCACAGCTGGGCCCATTCTTTCACTTGAATTCCTAATATAATAGGTAGGATTTCGCTGGGTGATAAGCAAGAAGGACGTCAATAATTAATCCTCAGCAGTTAACAGGTAATATCTTACAAATCACTGATAAAATGAGAGGCAATTAAAATGTTTAAGACAGATCTGGTATCAAATCTGTGGACTCTAGTACTTTAAACTAACTTTATGGTTTTAGTTTATTCCAATTTATGTCTTTCCTTTTGTTACTTTGAAGAGATGCAGTGACAGCAATTGTAAATTTTGTGTACAGGAAACATTAATTCATAAATTCATAGACAAATGATAGTAAAAGTAACACAATTAGAACTTTGGTAACATTATCTCCATATATTTTTAGATATGGAATCCTGTGATATCAACAGTTTTCTACCTACCACAGAAATATGAATGACTTAAAAAGTGTTCTTTTTAGCTACAGTCAGTTACAAAATTTAAGGGGCTAAAAAATAAAAATAAAATCCCCAGACCTTGATTATCACCAGAAAATATCTCATCAAAGAATTCTAAATAATGACAAGTAAAAAAAGTTACACAGAAGAGCCCATGAAAATCTTTATTCTTTATTAATATCATTTGAGGTCTTCTATCAACTTTGTTTCAAACTGAGATCTTCTCTGTAAAAAACACTTGTGAGAAACTGAACTGTAATCTGGGCGATGAAAAAGCCACTTCTCTGAGATGAGCTCAGGTACAGATTTCCAGGGATTATTTGCACTAAGAGACTCTACTTGGGGATGCTGGTAATTTGCATTAATTAGGCCTTTTTCACTCTTACTTTTAGCTGACAAAATCCGTTGCCTTGAAAGCTTTACTACACCATCCATTTTACCCAAAGGTAAAGTTTTAGAGGAATAATCTTTCTTTTTCTTCACTGTTTCTTTTTCCGGGCCATTCCATATTTCAATATTACTCTGTGTCTTCCATCGAGTCTTTTCCACAGGCGAAATGGAAACAATGGGTCTCAAGAGCTTTTTCCCTTGTCCTGAAGCATGTTTTGATTTATTTGAAATTGTCTGAGCCACCAAGTCCCAGCTTTTAGCCCCCTGTAGCTTATCTGCTTTGGTGCACATTGCTGAGCTCACTGTGTCTGAACTCTGAGCACTGTGATAGTTTAGTTTAAGCAAGTGCTCCAAAAATGAGGCGCCATGCCTAGGACCTTCAGAAGACTGCTGGCTCATACCTTGAGGCCAATATCTCCTACCCCGAGTCCGCTCAATTTCCCTCAGAAGGCTGCAAAGGAATGAAAGTTGTCAAGAGGTCATTTACAGGACAAGAATAACCTGAAGTATACTTCTTGTTGAGACACAGAACAGAAACTCACTGTAGGATTCCAGGGATCGATGAATGAGAATATCCAAGGTAGGTGGCCCTTAAATCAAGTGATTTGTACAAATAGCCCACGGCCTCCATCATGACTTGATGACAGGAGTCACTTATCAATAACTGACCTGCTGGATATTTGAAAATAAGAATGTTAGAAATTTTTTAAATGACTCTTGGCTTCAGACATTTAAAAGAGAATAAAAAGTATTCTAAAAAGTAGCATTGGAACATTACCTATTGTAGTATTTTTGCCAAAAACATTTAACCTGAGTCTAATGTCAGAAAACAATCAGATACAAATTCAAGACATTGGGACAGGGAGGGGAGGATAGAAATTGACCTAGGCTCTTCAAAGATGTCAATGTCAATGAACGACAAAACAAGTCCTACTAAAATGTTCTTAACTAAAGAAGGCAACCAAATGCAATGGAAGATCCTCAACAGAATTCTGGATCAAAAAGTAAACAGCTATAAAGAACATTTAATGGGACACTCTGGAATATTTGCATATGAACTGTATGTAAGATAATAGTCTTGTGTAATGGTTAAATTTCCTGTGTTTGATAATCCCCAGTGACTCAGCTGGTAAAGAATCTGCCTGCAATACAGGAGAGATAGGAGATGCAGGTTCAATCCCTGGAGAAGGAAGATCCCCTGGAGAAGGAAATGGCACCCCACACCAGTATCTTTGCCTTAAAAGTCCTATGGACAGAAGAGTCTGGCGGGCTACAGTCCAAAGGGTCTTGGAAGAGTAGGACAGGACTGAGCCACTAAGCAAGCAAGAACTTCCCTGGTGGCTCAGACAGTAAAGGATCCACCAGCATGCAGGAGCCCTGGGTTTGATCCCTGAGCTGGGAAGATCCCCTGGAAAAGGGAAAGGCAACCCACTGCGGTATTCTGGCCTGGAGAATTTCATGGACAGAGGAGCCTAGTGGGCTACAGTCCATGGGATCACAAAGAGTCAGACACAAATGAGTGACTTTCACTTATGTAGGGAAATGTCCTATTCTCAGAAGACACATGCTGAAGTATTTAGAAATAAAAATGTCGCATCTGCAACTAACTTGCAAATAATCCAGAAAATACATATATATTTGTGTGTGTGTGAAAGGAAGAACACAAATGTGACCAGAATGTTAACAATTAGTGATCACAGATGAAGAGTATGTAGGTGTTCATTACACAGTGCCCTCTGCCATTGTCAACAATTAATATAATTCTCTAAAATATGTGAAAAGTAAAAAAAAAAAAAAATTAGTCAATTTGCAAGTGGCACTCATCTATTCATTTTACCCATTTACAAGACTGCTTTCAAGGGGCTAAATTGATATTGTTGATTACAAACATATTGTAAGGCCAGTGCCTGTAGGGCATCAATCTTGATGCTTGATAAGAGACTGAAAGTGTTAGTCGCTTAGTCATGTCTGACTGTTTGAGACCCCATGGACTGTAGCCTGCCAGGCTCTTCTATCCAAATAATTCTCCAAGCAAGAATACTGGAATGGATAGCCATTCCCTTCTCCAGGGGATCTCCCTGACCCAGAGATCAAACCCGGTTCTCCTGAACTGCAGGCAGATTCTTTACTGTCTGAGTCACCAGGGAAACCTGATATGACTGTTGAGTATTTAAGGGTAAAAAATACTGATAGATGGCCTAGCCAGCATCCCTGTATTAATAACAATAAACACTGAAATTTATGTAATTACCACCTATCTGGTGTGTGTAATCCTATAAGGTACAAATTATCATCACTTGTCTTTTTTTGTCATCATTAATGTAGCTCAGTCGGTAAAGAATCCGCCTGCAGTGCAGGAGACTCAGGTTCAATCCCTGGGGTGGGAAGATCCCCTGGAGAAGAAAATGGCAACCCACTCCAGTATCCTTGCCTGGAAAATCCCATGGACAGAGGAGCCTTGTGGGTTGCAGTCCATGGGGTCGCAAAGAGTCGGGCACGACTGAGCGGCTAACACTAACACTCTCTTTAACAGGACACACATCCACAGGATTCAAAGATGAAAACGTATAAAGATGTGAAATAAAAAGCATCTCTCCCATCTCCCATCTTGGTCCCCATCTGTGGAGTCTTCTCCAAAAACAGATGTTCTTTCAAAGAATATTTTGTGCATGTCACTGGCTTTTAAAGATGAGAAAACTGAGAGAGGTCTAGTCATTCGCTCCAGTTTGTGGTCGAATGGACAGACATTGGGGCAGCCTCATCCACCAGCCATGCCCCTGACTCTATGCGAGGCCCCCTCTTCCCCGCTCCTGGACTGGCCTTCTGCATATCTGCACTGTGACTCTGTCTGCAGAGAGGTTCTCTCTGTAGCTCTGCTGCAGGGGTCATAGCACAGATCTCACAGTGCTTCTGCTGATAATAGGGAGTTTCAGCTGTTGGCTCCGCTTAGCAATCAATGGCTATTTTTCTTCTTTGGGAATTATGTTCATGACCCTCTATGAGGGTCTCAGTTGCCCCAACAAAGCTCAGCAGAAAGCACTTGCAAATTACCCTGCTCAGGATGATGACCACGTTGTATTGGGCATGCGTGCATGAATGCTAAATCGCTTCAATCCTGTCCGACTCTTTGCAACCCTATGGACTGTAGCCTGCCAGGTTCCTCTATTCATGGGATTCTCCAGGCAAGAATACTGGAGTGAGGTGCCATGCCCTTCTCCAGGCAGTCTTCCCAACCCAGGGATCAAACCAGAATCTCTTCCGTCTCCTGCATTGGCAGGCAGGTTCTTTACCACTAGCGCCACCTGGGCCTGAACACGCCTTAAAAGGTCAAGTAAAAAAGCACAGAGCCAGAATGTCTCAGGTGCTGGCAGCTGAGCAAGAACTCATTACCAGAGTTCCTGCGGATGCTGATAACCAGGCACGCAGACTGTTCCTTCTGCCCGAAGGCCCTGTAAGAGGTTCTGACTTGCTGGGAGGTTGAAACTGTCCCCCAGACCAGCTGCTGATGCCCCTGACACACTCTTTCATGCCTATGCTCCCCACACTCCCTTTTGGCCACATACCTTGGCTCCTCAGGCCCCTTTACCCTCATGACCCATCTGGACCTGTATTGACAGCTTTGACCTCAGAACTTTCTTAAACGCAACCTATCTCTTTCTGGCAGCAAGCAGAGTAGTTGCCAGGAGAGGACATTCTCAGCTCAGGCCCAACTGCAGTTCAGCCCATCTTCCCTCAGCGGTGGTACCAACTGGACAGCACTATCCAGCTTGGTCAGCCCTTTCAATCCAAGTAAGAAGAAAGACCTTGATGAGTTCATTTGCATACAAAAGAGGTCACTGAACCTCCTGCCCACTTCAAATTTCCATTCTGGGGACCTCCCTGGTGGTCCAATGGCTAGGACTCCAGGCTCTCAATGTAGGGGGTCCAGGTTCGATCCCTGGTCAGGAAACTAGATTCCACATGCCACAACCAAGAGTTTGCATGCCACTGCAAAGATGGAAAACCCCGAGTGCTGCGACTAAGACTTGGCACAGCCGAACTAACTAATTCTTTAATTTTTAAAAATTTTCATTCTGGATGGGGAGGGAACCTAACTTTCATTGCAAACTCTGTTGGTCATTTTACATACAGCATCTCATTAAGTCTTCAGAATAACCCTGTGGGCAGAGATGATCATCCTCTTTCTGCCATTAGAAAATTGAGACTCAGACAGCTCATGTCCACAAGCCCAGAAAATAGCGGAACTGGGATTTAAATCCAGGTCCCGAGATCCAAGGGCCATAACTTCTAGAAATGGGAAAAGAGAACCTTCTTCTCCCTCTCATATTGGTTCCTTAGGAGATTTTCTGTAAAACCACAACCAGGAAGGAAGCATCCGTTACCTTTTCCACTGCGTACCTCCCAGCCACACCTGCCTTGTTTCCAAAGGAGAGTGAATTGGGGGTGGGAGTGAGGGGAAGGTCCTAGGATCTAGCTTCCTTGAGAATCTGTTCTTGTATTTTAAATGATAAATTTTCCTAGTTCCCCTGCCTTTTTTTCAGTGCTTAATAGTAAAAAATAAAGTAGCATCTTTATTATTTTAGTATTTCCTCTGGAAATACATCTTTAGTATTTCCTCTGGAAAAAGAAAGTAAGATACCTTCTCCAAAGGCAGTCGTCTGTCTTTTTAAGTAATCTAAGGTACAACTTCTTCTAATCTTTAGTCTACTGAAATTTAAGCCTGTTCCTCTTGCTTCATATAGTATTTGCTGTTGCCTAATAGGTAGATTTTTATACTGCCAGTCCTGTGTTCATTTCCTCCCCAGGCCACACAACTATAATTTAGGTTGCTGTCATCAGGTAACAAGCAAAATTGCAGGTGTTTGTGAAGAGCCTCAGGAAGTTTTTCCTGAATGAGTACAGACTATGGACCCTGCCCGCCAACGAGTTTGCCCACTGTGCTTGGAGCGAATAGTTAAGAAGTGGAAATAATCACAGCCTATATTCTCTATCCAGAAGACAGGCTGCTGACATGTAATGAGAAAGGAGAATTATGCAGGATTTCAAGGTTCTCTGTTTAAACTTTCCTTTTGTTTCATAAGTATGACTAGGCACAGTTGGGCCCATGTAAGTATGACTAAAGTTTGTCAGAAGTCTTTCCATTTGAGAAATGAAGCTTGTTGACTCCTCCTTTCAATAAATGTGTGTCTATGAACAGACTAGGGAGGGGAAAAGTCGATCATTGTCCCAAATGAAGCAATAAAAGCTTTCAATGGGACATTTCCTTGCACTGTATTTCCACCCTATGCTGCTGCTGCTAAGTCGCTTCCAGGCCAAGAGTACTGGAGTGGGGTGCCATTGCCTTCTCTGTTTCCACCCTATAGAAAACAATAAAAGGTTATGGGGATGTGGGGGTAGGGAGGGGAGTGGATCTTTCCCTTTCCACTAAGGCCACTGGCTAGTCTGCTCAGAGGGACCTGGAAGCAGATGGTGGGCAGCGTCCTCTGTCTTCTGCCCCAAGTACAGCAGGAACAATTCAAGGGGCTGGACCTCTGCAGACCCCATCTCTGGGGAGAAGGAACAGATGCATTGTTCTCTCTTACACAGCTTTTGTTCCTACCACTCTACCAAAATTGATGGTTCCCTATGACCATTGTGCTGCTAAATGCAATGGTGTGTCTTAGATCTGGTGGTCAGCTCTCAGCCCCCTCCTTTCTTGGCATCCATGATTTTACTGATTCTCTGCTACCTCTAGAGCCATTCCTCACTTCTCGCTACAACACTTTCCTCAGCCCCTTTCTTTTTTTTCCACTTTATTTTTTTAATTGAAGGATAATTGCTTTACAGAATTTTGTGGTTTTCTCGTTCCAGGGAGCCTAGCTCACCCCCATGAAGGCCTGGGGTCTTCTGCTGTCACCTAAAGGCTGTTTTGTAGAAGTTGTTCCATATCTTGAGTTTTTGATGTATCTGTGGGGAGGCTGGTGATCTCTCTGCCTTACTCCTCTGCCATTTTCTTCCGTCTCTTTGGCCCATCTCCTAAGTTCTGTCTCCTGCCATCTTCTTGTCTTATATTCTTCTTGGCTTTTTCAACTCTTCTACAGGGTTTGGCCATCACCTGTGTACTACGGACTTCCAAAGGTTTTTCTCCATTTCAGTCTGCTAGCTTCTAAGCACCATATTCTGCCTACTGAACATCTCCACTCAGATAAGAGATTCAAGTTCAACAGGCCCCAGATTAGCTCATCGTGGCTCCCATTCCACCTCTCAACTTTGTGCTTCCTGCCTTGGAATGCCCACAGCTCCAGCCACCCAGCTGCACTGGCCATGGACATAGCCATAAACTGGAGAAGGCCTCGGACTAGTCCCTTTCCCTCACCTGCTATATATCAAATCAGGCACTGAGCCCTGTAGGATTTACCTACTAAATCACAAATACACTCTTTTCTATCTATCTTGGCCCTCTCTTAGTGAACACAGGAGAGTTTCCATTCTCCTCTTGATCAATTCCATCCTCTATTCAGCCTCGAGAGTGCTGGATCTAAAATGCAAAATCTAGGGACTTCTCTGGTGGTTCAGTGACTAAGACTCCAGGCTCCCAATGCAAGGGGCTGGGGTTCAATCTCTGGTCAGGGAAATAGATCCCACATGCTACAACTAAGACCCAGCACAGCCAAATAAATAAAAATAAATAAATACTTTTTAAAAATAGATAAGATTCTTCTCAATAAGACCACAAACTCCCAGACCCCAAAAATAGTAGAAAGAGTTCAGAATTTCAGGTCAGGTGCCTGGGTTCCAAGTAATAAGTCTACTGCTTACTAGCTGAAAAGTTTTGGAATGTCACTTGGTCTTTCTGAGCCTCGAGGATTCTACAATAATATCTAACTGATAGGATGCTCTGATAAGCTGTACTGGGATAAGTCATATGAAATATCTTCTATTTCCTTGGCTTTAACATTGCTGAGTCATATCTAGAGTCCATTTCAGGTTTAAAAGTTTAAGCTTATAAGGGATATTTGACATTCTCTTGCAACCAAGAGCATTTACAAATATACAACCATTGTATTGTATAGTATATAATATGTTATTGTACTGTATAACAATAATGTTAAAAATCTTTCAACATATATAACATGTAAAAAAGAAGCTCTGCTAACAGACATAAACTGGATTGCTGGATTAACCAAGGGTCCTCTATTTCCTCTGCAGGACTTTCCATGTGATGCCCAGGACACATTAAAAGCCTGCATTTACAGGGCTCATCTCCACTGTGCTAGCACGCTTCTGTGCAATTCTTAACTGTGCAATTCTAACATGACCAAGACTCAACTGCATTTGTTAAGTCAGTTCAGTTCAGTTGCTCAGTCATGTCCAACTCTTTGCAACCCCATGGACTGCAGCACACCAGGCTTCTCTGTCCATCAGAAACTCCCAGAGCTTGCTGAAACTCATTTCCATTGAGTCATTGATGCCATCCAACCATCTCATCCTCTGTCCTCCCCTTCTCCTCCTGCCTTTATTCTTTCCCAGCATCACATCTTTTCCAATGAGTCAGTTCTTTGCATCACGTGGCCAAAGTATTGGAGTTTCAGCTTCAGCATCAGTCCTTCCAATGAACACCCAGGAATGATCTCCTTTAGGATGGACTGGTTGGATCTCCTTGCAGTCCAAGGGACTCTCAAGAGTCTTCTCCAACACCACAGTTCAAAAGCATCAATTTTTCTGCACTCAGCTTTCTTTATGGCCCAACTTTCACATCCATACATGACCACTGGAAAAACCATACCTTTGACTAGACGGACCTTTGTCGGCAAAGTAATGTCTCTGCTTTTTTTTTTTTTAATTTTTTTATTTTTTATTGAAGGATAATTGCTTCACAGAATTTTGCTGTTTTGTCAAACCTCAATATGAATCAGCCATAGGTATACATATATCCCCTCCCTTTTGAAACTCCCTCCCATCTCCCTTCCCATCCCCACCCATCTAGGTTGATACAGATCACCTGTTTGAGTTTCCTGAGCCATATAGCAAATTCACACTGGCTATCTGTTTTACATATGGTAATGTAAGTTTCCATGTTATTCTTCCCATACATCTCACCCTCTCCTTCCCTCTCTCCATGTCCATAAATCTATTCTCTATGTCTGTTTCTCCACTGCTGCCCTGTAAATAAATTCTTCAGTACCATTTTTCTAGAGTCCACATATGTGTGTTGGAATACAGTATTTATTGTTCTCTTTCTGACTCACCTCACTTTGTATAATAGGTTCTAGGTTCATCTACCTCATTAGAACCAACTCAAATGCGTTCCTTTTTATGGCTGAGTAATATTGCATTGTGTATACCACAACTTCTTTATCCATTCATCTGTTGAATGGATATCTAGGTTGCTTCCATGTTCTAGCTATTGTAAATAGTGCTGCAATGAATAATGGGATACATGTGTCTCTTTCAATTTTGGTTTCCTCAGGGTATATGCCTGGGGAAGGCAATGGCACCCCACCCCAGTACTTTTGCCTGGAAAATCCCATGGACGGAGGAGCCTGGTAGGCTCCAGTCTATGGGGTCGCTAAGAGTTGGACACAACTGAGCGACTTCACTTTCCCTTTTCACTTTCATGCATTGGAGAAGGAAATGGCAACCCACTCCAGTGTTCTTGCCTGGAGAAACCCAGGGACGGGGGATCCTGGTGGGCTTCCGTCTATGGGGTCGCACAGAGTCGGACACGACTGAAGCGACTTAGCAGCAGCAGCAGCAGCAGGGTATATGCCTAGGAGTGGGATTGCTGGGTCGTATGGTGGTTTTATTCCTAGTTTAAGGAATCTCTATACTTTGTTTCATAGTGGCTCTATCAGTTTACATTCCCACCAACAGTGCAAGAGTGTTCCCTTTTCTCCACACCCTCTCTAGCATTTACTGTTTGTAGACTTTATGATGAGGGCCATTCTGACTGGTGTGAGGTGATACCTCCCTCATTGTAGTTTTGATTTGCCTTTCTCTATTAAAGAATGATGTTGAGCATCTTTTCATGTGTTAGCCATCTGTATGTCTTCTTTGGAGAAATGTCTGTTTAGGTCTTTTTCCCACTTTTTGATTGGGTTGTTTGTTTTTCTGGTATTGAGTTGTTTGAGCTGCTTGTATATTTTGGAAATTAATCCTTTGTCAGTTGTTTCATTTGCTATTATTTTCTCCCATTCTGAGAGTTGTCTTTCCACCTTGCTTATAGTTTCCTTTGCTATGCAAAAGCTCTTAAGTTTAATCAGGTCCCATTTGTTTATTTTTGTTTTTATTTCCATTAGTCTAGGAGGTGGGTCGTAGAGGATCTTGCTTTGATTTATGTCATTGAGTGTTCTGCTTATATTTTCCTAGAAGAGTTTTATAGTTTCTGGTCTTACATTTAGGTCTTTAATCCATTTTGAGTTTATCTTTGTGTACTGTGTTAGGAAGTGTTCTAATTTCATTCTTTTACATGTAGCTGTCCAGTTTTCCCAGCACCATTTATTGAAGAGGCTGTCTTTGCCCCATTGTATATTCTTGCCTCCTTTGTCAAAAATAGCCCATAAATGCATGGGCTTATTTCTGGGCTTTCTGTCTTGTTCCATTGGCCTATATTTCTGTTTTTGTGCTAGTACCACACTGTCTTGATGACTGTAACTTTGTAGTATAACCTGAAATCAGGAAGCTTGATTCCTCCAGCTCCATTCTTCCTTGTCAAGACTGCTTTGGCAATTTGGGGTCTTTTGTGTTTCTATATGAATTGTGAAATTTTTTGTTCTAGTTCTGTGAAAAATGTCGTTGGTAATTTGATAGGGATCACATTAAATCTGTAGATTGCATTTGGTAGTATAGTCATTTTCACAACATTGATTCTTCCTACCCAGGAACATGGACTATCTCTCCATCTGTTTATGTCATCTTTGATTTCTTTCATTAGTATCTTATAATTTTCTGGGTACAATTCTTTTGTCTCCTTAGGTAAGTTTATTCCTAGATATTTAATTATTTTTGTTGCAATGGTGGATGGGATTGATTCCTTAATTGCTCTTTCTGGGTTTTCATTGTTAGTATACAGAAATGCAAGTGATTTCTGTATATTGATTTTGTATCCTGCAACTTTGCTAATTCACTGATTAGCTCTAGCAATTTTCTGATACTATCTTTAAGGTTTTCTATGTACAGTATCATGTCATCTGCAAACAGTGAGAGCTTTACTTCTTTTCCGATCTGGATTCCTTTTATTTCTTTTTCTTCTCTGATTGCTGTAGCTAGGACTTCCAGAACTATGTTGAATAATAGTGGCAAAAGTGGACACCCTTCTCCTATCCCTGATCTTAGTGGGAACGCTTTAAGTTTTTCACCATTGAGAATAATGTTTGCTATAGGCTTATCAAATGTGGCCTTTACTCAGTTAAGATAGGTTCCTTCTATGCCCATTTTTTGAAGAGTTTTAAACATAAATGGGTGCTGAATTTTTTCAAAGGCTTTTTCTGTATCTATTGAGATGATCATATAGTTTTTATCTTTCAATTTGTTAATATGGTGTATCACATTGATTGATTTTCATATATTGAAGAATCCTTGTATCCCTGGAATAAACCCAAATTGATCATGGTATATGAGCTTTTTGATGTGTTGCTGAATTCTGTTTGCTAAAATTTTGTTGCATCTATGTTCATCAGTGATACTGGCCTGTAGTTTTCTTTTTCTGTGGTGTGTTTGTCTGGTTTTGGTATCAGGGTGATGGTGGCCTCATAGTTTGGAAGTATTCCTCCTTCTGCAATTTTTTGAAAGAGTTTTAGAAGGATAGGCATTAGCTCTTCTCTAAATGTTTAATAGAATTCTCCTGTGAAGCCATCTGGTCCTGTACTTTTGTGTTGGGGGAGATTTTTGATCACAGCTTCAATTTCAGAGTTGTTCATAATTTATATTTCTTCCTGGTTCAGTCTTGAAAGATTGAACTTCTCTAAGAATCTGTCCATTTCTTCCAGGTTATCTATTTTATTGCCATATAGTTGTTTGCAATGGTCTCTTATAATCCTTTGTATTTCTGCACTGTCTGTTGTAACCTCTTCTTTTTTTATTTCTAATTTTGTTGATTTGGTTCTTCTCTCTTTTTTTCTTGATGAGTCTGGCTAAGGATTTGTCAATTTTGTTTATCTTCTCAAAGAACAAGCTTTTAGAGTTTTATTCATCTTTACTATTGTTTCTTTCATTTCTTTTTCATTTATTTCTGCTCAGATCTTTATGATTTCTTTCCTTCTACTAATTCTGCTTTTTAATATGCTGTCTAGGTTGGTCATAGCTTTTCTTCCAAGGAGCAAGCATCTCTTAGTTTCATGGCTGCAGTCACCATCTACAGTGATTTTGGAGTCTCAGAAAAGAAAGTCTGTCACTTTTTCCATTGTTTCCCACCTATCTGCCATGAAGTAATGGGACCAGAAACCATGATCTTAGTTTTCTGAAAGTTGAGCCAGCCTTTTCACTCTCCTGTTTCACCTTCATCAAGAGGCTCTTTAGTTCCTCTTCACTTTCTGCCATAAGGGTGGTATCACCCCTATTAGTCTAATTTTGGTAATTGACCTAAGTATGGTACACACTAGTAACATAAGAGTGTGAAGTGAAAGAGAGCTGTTTTCTATTAAAAAAATAGTCTGAATGTTTTGGAATTATGAACAAGAAAATCGTAAAAGACTGAAGGCAGAAAAAGTCAACCATTGAAAGGATCCTGCCCAGAAGTATCATAACTGCCTGAAGTTCTCATCCTCCAGAAACCAAAACTAAAAACTGTGGATGAGGCATTTTGAGAGATATGACATTCAATTCCAATCAGAGGACCCATTAAAAACAAAGATCTAACTTCAAATTTTAAAGTTGGGGCAAAGAATTACATGTATATGTTTAAGTTAAAATGAACATGTAAAGTTTGTCTGTATCATTTCCCTGACTTTTCTGATTCAGGGACCTCCTGCTAGCAAGAAGGGGACTCTGGCTGAGCCAAGCATTTTAAAATCAAATGAGGAAAAAAAGACTGACTCATCCCACTGAAAGTCACCCACTAGAGCCTTTGTTTAAGCTCTTCCAAGTGTGACTGAGATACTTGGCATTTCTTCTGTAAAAGATTCCCAGGGAGAGGGGAGTAACAGAATGTTCATCTACCATACTTCATCAAAATACACAATTTCATATAAAACACTCATCAGGACAGAATGGAACATGACAGCCACAGTTGTTTTTTCCTCCCACTGAAATGATTTCTCAATAGGTGGATTTAAACATTTGTAAGAGAAGAAGAATTAAAGAAAAAAAGATTGGTCTGTGTCAAAGGTGGCAGAAAACAATCACAAAAACCCTCTTTCCATGTCTGGGTTTGTCTTAAGTGTCTAGGATTAGCAGTTTTAGGAGATTAAGGGTTGTTCTTGAAATTGGATCAAAGTGGAGAGGAGAAGAGCTGTAAAAGAAATATTGAACATAAAGAGATTTCATTTTTGAATAAGTGCCTCATGAAAATGTGATCAGAAGAAGAAATAAACCTCAGGATTATCACCCTCTCAGGAACCCATCATTTCACTATCATTTGCACGCTTAGTCACTCAGTCTTGTCCAACTTTCTGCGACCCCATGGACTGTAGCCCACCAGGTTCCTCTGTCCATGGGATTTCCCAGACAAGAATACTGGAGTGGGTTGCCATTTCCTCCTCCAGGGAATCTTCCCAACCCAGGAATCGAATCTGTGTCCCTTATGTCTCCTACATTGGCATGTGGGTTCCTTACCACTACTGCCACCTGGGAAGTCAAATTTCTTTTCCAATATGTGCTCAGTATAATCTCATGTATAAAATTGTCGTGAGCATAATTAAAACATGAATGATCATTGCTGGATGCCCACTATTTTTATACCCCTTGGAAGATTATACTGTACCCTACACATTGATTAAATGTAATAAAAGACTAAGGAAGATGCAGGTGCCAAGACTTTCAAACTAGTAATTATCATCATTAATCTATAATCCAAACTGATATCTAAAATGTCCCCTAAAGATTATTGTTCTCAATAGGCTAAAATATAATTACAGTCACTTCTTTTAATGTTGTTATCTTGGAGCAGAGCTGTCACTTCTATAGGAAAGCCAGGCAAATTGTGTAACCCCCCAGAAAGAACCTGTTTATCCACTTTCCTCACACTTCCTGCACTGATAAGAGCACAGTGTTAGACCCACACAGTTAGTACTCTTTCTGATGCTTTGAAGATACAAAGAATAAATGACAAGACTCTTGCCCCTGGAAGTTCATAATCTGTTTGAAAGGTCAAAATACTCACAGAAATAGAAATGAGGTCAAAAATGGGTTCTTTGAGCTCCTTCATGACACTGGACATACAAGACGATTTGAGCATCTTGTGTGAGAAATCTCTGGTGATAACGATGCTGGAGGAATGCAGGACTCTAGGTTCCTAACACTCCCTGGCTTTACAAAAACCTTTCAGCTCTTAAGGCAACATCCCAAGTCACTGACCCAGCCCTTGGGGCCTGTGACACCTCTCTGGTATCCCCCTAGTGCACCCTCTCCCCTCTACATTAGTTTCTGCATCCCAGCCCCATTGGTCCTTTTTGTTCCTTCCCAATTTGCAAATTCTGTCCTCACTGTCTAGATGACTCCTTTCCCTTCCACCACTTAACAAGCAAGTCCTCCTCCTCCAGATTCAGTTTCAGCATCACTTCCTAAGAAGCACACTCCACCCATGCCCCTCCATCTAACAGATCGAGGTCCCCCGTTAGCACTTGTACTTTGCCATGATAGCACTTTGCCAAATTGTAGTTCGACCATTGTGTGTTTAGCTATCCAACCGCCACCTCTATTGTGGCATTTTCCACAATTGAAGCTAAACAGTCTTGTATTTATTAATAGTTGTCTGAAAGCTTGTTGGCCTCAAGGTGAGCTCAGTGAAGATAGTGTGTATGAGTCTACCTGTCCTTCTCACTGCTCTGTCTCCTGGAATTAAAACAGAGATTGTCACATAACAATCTCATTGGCCAAACTCTACTCAGGCTTTCTGAGCTTTTTCAACTAGGCTTGACTTTTGGGCTTCTCTGTTCATCTCTATAGAGTCCAATTCTTCCAATCAGGAAGAATCCTGCTAAGTAAGTTTAGCCATCCTCCAACCTGATCACCCTTGGTATCTAGGCAGATTTCTCACCTTCCACCACCCGCCAGATGATGTCTGAAGCCAAGCCTGGCTTGAGGCTTGGATAGAGGAGCCTGGTGGACTACAGTCCATGGGGTCTCCAAGAGTCGGACACAACTGAAGCGACTTGGCATGCAAGCAAGCATCATATACCATAGTTCTTTTTTTTCCTCAATGAAACAACTCTTAAAGAGGATTGCTTTGATGACTAATGTTCGGTAACACTTTTACTACAGAGGCCTCAAGACTTCTTTAAAAATGACTAGTGATGAGTCCCAGCTACAGGTGGCTCTGGCTTCCTTTGTATTTTATGGAGTCCCCTGAGCACACTCCCTGTAGATAGGCTTTTTCCATTAAAGGTAGATCAAGGGGATTACTGGGGCTTTCCTGGTGGCTCCAGATGGTAAAGTATCTGCCTGCAAAGCAGGAGATCCAGGTTTGATTCCTGGGTTGGGAAGAACTCATGGAGAAGGGAACAGCTACCCACTCCAGTATTCTTGCCTAGAGAATTCCATGGACAGAGGAGCCTGGCAGACTATGGTTCAAAGGGTCACAAAGAGTCAGACACAACTGAGGGACTAACACTGCACTTTCCCAAGGGGAATCACACTACGCCACCCCAAAGTAGGCCATGCTGACATGGGACTTATTATGAGCCTAGTTATTTGAGTTCCTAGGATCCCTTCTGTGCCTGAAACCAGAGCCTGTCACAAGGACTCAAGTGTTGTAAGTCCCCTCCCTGGGGCAACAGGAAGCCAGCACCATACCCAGCCAGACATTGTCACAAACTGCCACGTCATCTATTCTAAGGGTCTATTTATGCTTCCAAAGAGTCATCTGCCCTCCCATGAGTGCCCTTTCCCCACCTCCCTCTCCCCTAAATTAGTATACAGATCGCAAGTTCAACCCACCCCTTGGAGTTGTCATTCCTGAGTGTGTGTGCAAGTGTGATGCACACACAAATAAACTTCTGTTTGATTTTTCTCCTGTTAATCTTTTAGCTTCCCTGGTGGCTCAGCTGGTAAAGAATCTTCCTGCAATGTGGGAGACCGGGGTCTGATCCCTGGGTTGGGAAGATCCACTGAAGAAGGGAACAGCTACCCACTCCAGTATTCTGGCCTGGAGAACTCCACGGGCTGTACAGTCCATGGGATCGCAAAGAGTCAGACACAACTGAACAACTTTCAGTTCACTTCACCTCAATCAATCTTTTCTGAGGCTAGTTTTACAGGGCCCCAGCAGGAGAACCTAGGAGAGTAAAGGAAAAAAATTTTTTTTCTCTTTTAGAGTTTTGGTG
The DNA here is from genome assembly GCA_935064755.1 of Tragelaphus eurycerus. Lineage (NCBI taxonomy): Eukaryota > Metazoa > Chordata > Mammalia > Artiodactyla > Bovidae > Tragelaphus > Tragelaphus eurycerus. The sequence goes on along the minus strand of CAKXYN010000072.1, from coordinate 9,670,434 downwards.
ACAAAGGTGGAATTCTATCATCCAGGACTCCTTACTAGGTCCAAAAACTGCAGTTAAGAGATGCTGGGCCTCTGACAAAAGCCTGTTGAAGATAATATTTCTTACCAAAGCACGCTCTCAAATTTCTGCCTATAGAGTTAGGTGGAATTAGGGTGGAGAAAGTCTTTTCAAGTTAATTTTCAAGCTCAGCTAGGGACCCTGAGAGGATGGAGGAAAAGTTTTTCTATCTCCACGTAGGAAAACCAAAAATATGTCAAAGAACAAATGATTCCAAGGTCTCTATAAACAGTCTATTTCCCTCCCAAGGTCCTCCTCCTCTTGTACTGAAGATACCCATCAGCTCTCACAACCAGGGACTGAAACAAAAGCACAAGAATCCTGCCTTGACAGCTGACCTAACCACCCAGTGTTCCTGTAAGCCTGGAGCGGGCCTTCTGCAAAATGAATCAACTTCAATCACCAGTGGGAGAGAAAAATAATAAAATGATGGCGAGAAAGTGCTCCTTACAGAAAAATACTTGCTTGGAACCACACTGAAAATGGACTGCAGAACTGAAACAAACCATGAAGACTTATTTAAGACATCACCAAATATGACAACTGCCATTACAGAGGCCCTGTTGCTGCTGCTGCTGCTGCTAAGTCGCTTCAGTCATGTCTGACTCTGTGCGACCCCATAGACAGCAGCCCACCAGGCTGCCCCGTCCCTGGGATTCTCCAGGCAAGAACACTGGAGTGGGTTGCCATTTCCTTCTCCAATGCATGAAAGTGAGAAGTGAAAGGAAAGTTGCTCAGTTATGTCTGTTAGTGACCCCATGGACTGCAGCCCACCAGGCTCCTCCGTCCATGGGATTTTCCGGGCGAGAGTACTGGAGTGGGGTGCCATTGCCTTCTCCACAGAGGCCCTGTTATCAGAAAGCAAATGAATACATTATACTTTCATCATAGACAAGCCACCAAAACTGAGAACAAAATATAGGCAACCAGATCAGGTAAACTAGTTCCTTTCCCACTAATATTCTCTAGATTTGCATCTGCATTTTCTCTTTACAAACATAAATCTTTCTTTCACATACTCAGCATGGAAACCCTTACCTTAAAAAAAAAAAAAAAGTAGACACACACATGGGCACACTCATTCCTAAATCTACAGAGTGAAAACAGAAAACATTCTTTCCCTGCAGATATCAAGAATTTTAAGCCTTTTTTGTCAGCAAATGACTAGGCTGAAAGCAATCCTGTTTTACTGTAATACGGACGCCAATCGTACCTGCTGGGGAAAGTGGCCGGTTAGATCAGGGTTTCTTTGTCTCAGCACTATTCACACCTTAGACTGGATAATTTTCACTGTGGGGGCGCTTTCCTGGGCACGTATGATGTTTAGCAACCACTCAGGCCTCAACTGACTAAATGACTAGCACTCTCCACCCCAGGCATGACATCAAACATTTCTCCAGCTTTTTTGTCCTGAGGGTCAAAATCAGCCTGTGTTGAAAACAACTCTTTAAAGCTGAAGTAGACTGTCCTGTGGCGATGAGATTTCAGGAGCTCTGATAGTGTTTCACAATTTTTCTAGTTGTGGCATTTACAGAAACTGCAATTTCTAGTGTAGCCTGCTGGAAGAAATCAACAAAGCTGCCCAAGGGCGAAGAGATATCTATTTGACCATCATTGAACCCTCTCTCTATGTGAACCTACTCCTTGGAGGCACAAAGGTTGGCAAGTGCTGTCTGTGGAAATCACATCCCTGACTCCCCCCAGCCCACCCTCCTGCGGTGGCCTGTCTCCAGCTAACTACCAACCAGTATTTGCAGCCTCCAATTCAACTCTCATTCTCCTCCATTCCCAGGTTTGGGGGTGATACTGTAGGAAGATGACAGAATTCAACATGTGACTATTTCCAAAACATGGGAATGGACTACTGAATCCAGTAAGTACTGAGGCAGTAAAAGATGTGGTCCTGTTACCCTCATCTCTGGCAACAGCAGAGCCTGGAAAACAGGCCCTTGGTCTCAGAGGCTCTCACTTCTCCAACAGTGGCCCTTAAAATGTAAGTAAATTCTGCCTAACTGAGCTAGTAGGGCTTCCCACAGGGTGCTAGCGGTTAAGAAACCACCTGCCAGTGCAGGAGACAAAAGAGACAAAGTTTTGATCCCAGAGTCAGGAAGATCCCCTGGAGGAGAACATGCAACCCACTCCAGTATCCTTGCCTGGAAAATCCCATGGACGGAGGAGCCTGGTGGGGTACAGTTCATGGGGCCATTTGTTGATGTTGGCAATTTGATCTCTGGTTCCTCTGCCTTTTCTAAATCCAGCTTGAAAACCTGGAAGTTCACAGTTCATATACTGCTGAAGCCTGGCTTGGAGAATTTTGAGCATTACTTTGTGAGATGAGTGCAACTTTGGCATTGCCTTTCTTAAGGATTAAAATGAAAACTGACATCTTCCAGTCCTGTGGCCACTGCTGAGTTTTCCAAATTTGCTGGCATAATGAGTGCAGCACTTTCACAGCATCATATTTTAGGATTTGAAATAGCTCAACTGGAATTCCATCACCTTCACTAGCTTTGTTTGTAGTGATGCTTCCTAAGGCCCACTTGACTTCGCATTCTAGGATATCTGGCTCTAGGTGAGTGATCACACCATTGTGACTATCTGGGTTATGAAGATCTTTTTGTATAGTTCTATGTATTCTTGCCACCTCTTCTTAATCTGTTCTGCTTCTGTTAGGTCCATACCATTTCTGTCCCTTATTGTGCACATCTTTGCATGAATGGGATTAGTGCCGTTATAAAAGAGACCTCCGGAGAGCTCTCGGGCTCTCCCCTCCACTCCGTGAGGGCATGCCAAGGAAACAGCTGTCTCCGAACCAGTAGATAGGCCCTTGTGCTCAGCTGCTCAATCCTGTTCAACTGTTCGCAACCCCATGGAAAGCAGCCCACCAGGCTCCTTTGTCCACAGAATTTTCCAGGCAAGAATAGTGAAGTGGGATGCCATTTCCTACTCCAGAGACTCTTCCCCACCCAGGGATCAAACCCACATCACCTACATTGGCAGATTCTTTACCACTGTGCCACCTGAGAAGCCCAAGATAGGCACTCACCAGACATTTAATCTGCTGACACCTTGATCTTGGACTTCCCAGACTCCAGAACTATGAGAAAATTCTGTTGTTTAACCCACCCAGTCTATTCTGTTATAGTAACAGACTAAGACACTTATCTAATGAGGGAAAGTAAATAAGCAGCAAAAAAAAAAAAAAGAGAGAGAGAGAGAAAGTTGAAAATAATACGGAACAGGAGTTGCTGACTTCAAAGATGAAGACTGTTTAAAAATAAGCAAAGTATGCAAGTGAGATGGAGGGGAAAGTCATCTGCTTCTAATAGAAATATGTCAAAGCAATTACCTAATTTACACAAGGTATCACTTAGGCTAATGCTCAGTTGATTCCTGACGAGTGGGGACTTGGCCAGAGTGCCCGCATTTTCCTTTATTTTTATCACTTGTTTATAATATTCAATTGCTTGCTTCCTTTGGAATCTAGAAAAAAGAAATGTAATCAAAGTTTTGCATCGAAGAAGCTTGGCGTTCATCCATGTATCCAACAAACATTCGTGGGATGCTGGTGCTGGGGCCCAGGTGCAAAGATAAGGAAGACTAACCCTTGCTCTCAGAGAGTGCCCCCAGGTAGAAGGAGAGATTGGAGAGTGAAACATAGGACCAACCACTTGTTAAGGGTATTGAGTGTGAACCTAGGAGTCTGGGGCTTCAATAGTGAGGCATTTTCATTAATACTGATGTGGTTCAGGGGCTTCCCTGGTGGTCCAGTGGCTAAGTCTCTGTGCTCCTAATGCAGAAGCCCAGGTTCGACCTCTGGTCAGGGAACTAGATCCCACATGCTGCAACTAAAGATCCTGCATGCTACAAGTAAGACCCAGCACAGCTAAATAAATAATAAATAATTTTTAAAAAAAAAAAAGAGTGATATGATTAAATTTGCATGTTAGAAACTTCACCTGGGTGCAAGTGAAGTAGTAGATGACGATTTATGCAGTGAGACCAGTTGGTCCAGACAAAGAATGACGAGGGTCTGAGCTAATGCAGTGGCCACAGATGTGACAGGAGACCTGCTAAGTCTTGGCATCACATGAAAGGTAGTGGGCCTGGTGCCAGGAGCCCTGGCATCCTCTTGGGCAGTAGGATGACGAGGTTAGGGGCCAGAGCTCTGAAGTCAGGCGGGCTTGGCAGTGACACAGTGGTTAGGCATCAAGGCTCCAAAACCTTGGTTTTCTCACGTTCATAATGAAGATAACAGACCTGTGGTGAGGATTAAGTGAGAAAATGTATAGAGTAGGTTAAGCATGGTGACTGATTATAATAAATATCACCAAGATGAATCATTAAGATGCTGCCCTGGGGTCTGCACTGGGTGACATGGGAGAAGATGCATTTTTTCATGGAGATGGGGTGGATGTGTTCACTGTTGATAATGTTCACTTTGAACTGCCCTAATATGCTGGCTACCCGAAGGGAGAGGGCCAATGGATGCACATGTGTGCAGCTGATGATGGAGGTCTGAAGAGACAGAGACAAGACAAGAAGCCATCGCCTTACTGAATGCTGGCTGCAGCCCTAGGCACAGGCAAGGCTGGGGCACTGTGACTGAGACATGCAGAGTTCAAGAACTGAACCCAAGAGAACACTTCCATCTGGTCGAGAGTTGGGAGAGAAAGAGAAAACCCACAAAAGAACCCGAAAAGGTGTCATCAGAGAAGATGGCCATGATGGAGGGTAGCTCAGAAACCAGGAGAGCAGTTTCAGGAATGAATGATGCGGTCAAACGCTCCCAGAGCAGAGGACCATCAAGATCAAAGTGCAAAGACACAGAACTAGGATGTCCCTGATGACATTCATAAGGATGGACAAAACAGAGCTGGGTGGGGGGAGAAGGTGAATGACATCAACAGGAAGTGAGGCAGTGGAGGCACTTGTCTGTGGAGGGGACACAATGAAAAGACAGCTGCTGCTGAATGGATTCAATGTTGAGAGACAGCAAGACACTGACTTCACTGAGAATATATCCCTGTTCCTCTTATGACCCTTTGTTCATCCTTCTCCTTCCTAGGGTACTGGGGGTTACTTTTAACTCTATGATTTGACCTCATGTATCCATCCCTACCTATCCCCACTCCACAGGGCCCTCAGGACCCTCGGATTATTTCTGTAGGGCATGAGAGCTGTTTCAAGAGCCCCTGGCCACCAGGAGAAAGGATCTCCATATGTCTGAGAGGTGAGCTGAGTCCCACCGCAAAATATTTCCTGGTCTTAACCAATGTGGAAAATGAGGTCACGTGAGGACAACCTTCAGCAAGGAAAAAGGCTTCTCAGTTGTTTCAGAAGGTTGACCATTGACAGTGACATCTGGAAAGAAGGATACCAAGTATGGTCAGCTCCTCCGACTCAGAGGCCACGCACGTGGAACAGCAGCAGGGTTCAGGGTCCCGTGAGTCACGAGCCGCCAGCCCTGGATTTGAGGTGGGGCAGCCAGGCCTAGCGATGACTCAGTCAGTATGCTACGTGTTTAGATTGCTCTTTTACAAGGCAATGATTCTACTGTCAAGCCTTTTGCTTCTCTAAAGAAAGGCCTGTTCTCTGCTCCGCAGTGCTGGTCTTAAGAGGAACAAAAGGAGGTTTATGTGGTGTCAAGTGCCTCAAAAATTCTCTGCTGGGGAGCAAAATAATAATACTAAGAACTCAATTTATCAACTCTTTTAGTGTGCCAGGCATTCTGCTCAGCACTTCACACAGAGGATCTCTCAGTTCTCAGCATTGTCCTGGGAGGAAGATACTGTCACTGCTCTCATTTTACCAACAAGGAAATGAATGAGACACCAACACGTTCAGTATGTGCCCAGGTTCTCACTGTTACCAGGCGGTAGAAACAAAATTTGAACCCCAGAGCCCAACATTTCAGCACTGCTATAGAGCACTGGTAACTTGACTCTTAGAAGCACCTTTATTGGAGCTATTCTTTTTTTGTTGTTGTTTATTGGAGTATAATTGCTTTACAATGTCGTGTTAGTTTCTGCTGACAAGAAAGTGAATCAGTTATGCGTGTACATCTCTCCCCTCCTCCTTGAGCCTCCCTCCCCCTCACCCCACTTCTCTCCCTTTAGGTCATCACAGAGCACCGAGCCCAGCCTGCTGTGCTGTCCAGCATCTTCCCATTAGGGACTACTCTTTGAAAGGTAAATACTCTTGGAAAGGGCTTCCCAGGTGGCTCAGTGGTAAAGAATCCACCTGCCAATGCAGGAGATGTAGGAGACATGAGTTCAATCCCTGGGTCAGGAAGATCCCTTGGAGAAGGGCATGGCTACCCACTCCAGTATTCTTGCCTGGGAAATCCCATGGACAAAGGAACCTGGCAGGCTACAGTCCATGGGGTCACAGAGAGTCAGACACGATTGAGCATGCACACCACTCTTGGAAAGGGTTAATAGTGATCTGCAGTTCAGTGCCAGAGATGACTCATGTCATATTCTTCTTGGGAGCAAAAGCCAGAAGAGGTCCTCTCCCTGGTGTAAATAACATGCTCTCCAGGATGGCGGACAGCGGAAAGTGAAAGGCAAGGCAGGGAATAGGGAGGAGAGGGAGGGGCTGCAAAAGCAAAACCTCAAAACTTTATAATTTCACTTAGAGCATCCCTGACCCTTCAGTCAGCTCACCTGTGTGCAAAACGGTGCAGGCCAGGCAGAAGGAAAGGTGTGATGGACTCTCTGTGGACTCACAGAGAACCTTCGTTCACACCAGCCTGTCAAAGGAAGACGCGGTCTTGCCTGGCAGATCCTAACAGGAATTAGACCCAGAGGGTGATACCTACAACCTGCTTTAAAATACAGGTGCTGACAGAGTCTCCTGACCAAACTCTACACAGGCTCTCCTGAGCAATTCCCAACTAGACCTCAACTTCTGGGCCTGTGTGTTCATCTCTGCCTTGTCCAGCTTCAGCGAGGATCCTGTTCAGTCAGTTCAGCCCTGCTTGATATCTGATTACCGTCCTTCTCCGATTCCTCACCCTCACTGTCCCACAGTGACCTCTGCTCCCCCCGGCCTGCCTTAGCAAGAATCCTGTTAGATCAGTTTACCCAGAGTCTACCCCCACCCCGCCCTTGATGTCTCCTCTTAGTAACTGTCCATCCACTATGGATCACCCCCCTCCTCCACCCACTCCTTCTTGATTCAGAGCTGAGTCCTGTCTGTCTCAACTGCAGAACCCCACTTCGGGGGTCCGTATACCTCTCATGAAAGGTCTGAATTACGGCTGCCTTACCTTTCCTTAACAAGTTCTATGAATACTTGCTGTTTTAACAGCTTTAGCAGTGCCTTGTGTGGGGAGCTGAGGAAAGCCCCACACATGGCAAGAGAGCAAGAGGTCTTCCCCAGCGAGGAGGGGTGTCAGGACAGCGCAGCCTGAGACAGCAGCAAGCTCTTGCACAAGACAGACCAGCAGGCATGATGCTACAGACCCACACTCCACAGAGGCCTCAAGCACAACCCCTTTCCTCACAAGACCCAGGACTGATGCTGAGAGCGTGACACCGTACTCCTTTTTACTTTTCCTCCTGCCAAAACCTCTACATGGTTTGTGAGCTAAGAGTGCCTTTCAAATTCATGATGGTCAGTGTCCTGACAAATAGATCAGGGCGAAATCTCAGGCCTGGTGAGTTTCTCATTTTCTGGACAAGGCTGGAGCCAAAGAAGTGAGATACCCCTATGAGTGAGTACAAACTCCCTGCCAATCGTGGGCTTTTTTTTAGGTGGGTGGAGGGGGAAGAAGACACACGACTTGAAACATTTCATAAAAACCTACCTTTCACTGTGTCTCAGTGGGAAAAACAGTAAATCTGCTAAAAATTCCATAATTTCTCCGACTAGGATGCTTTTCTCACCAAACAAATTTCTCCTGATATTTAAGCATTCCTGAAGTTTCATTTTTGCAAGACAAGTGTTTCCGGCAGCAAATCTGAAAACAAAATGCACGCGTGTGCAACTTACTGGGCACGATATACGTTGGCTACCTTTGTTGTGCTTCCAAAACCAAATCACATAAACGTCCTTTGTATTCAAGACACAAAACAGCACAATAGTTTGTATTAGCAGAGATTTGAGGCTTTCAAAGTGATTGATAAGATGTGCATACATCTTCATGAGAAACTGGGACACTATTTTTCTCCCTCCTCTCAAGCCTCCCTTCCACCACCACCCCAATCCCATCAGTCTAGGTCATCACAGAGCACCGAGCTAAGCTCCCTGTGCAAAACTGCAGGTTCCCACTAGCTATCTATTTCACACCTGGTAGTGTATACATATATGAATGCACGCTCTCGACTCATCCCATTCTCTCCTTCCCGAACTGTGTCCACAAGTCCATTCTCCACATCTGCATCTCCACTGCTGCCCTGCAAATAGGCTCCTCTCTACCATCTTCCAGATTCCATATATGTACATTAACATTCGATATTGGGTTTTTCTCTTTCTGACTTACTTCACTTTGTATGACAGACTCTAGGTTCATCCACATCTCCACTATTGACCTTTAGGGTTGGACACTTTGTTGTGGAGGGTCCTGTGCAGTGTATAATGTTTAGTAGCATTCCTGGCCTGTACCCCCTAGCTGCCAGTAGCAATGCCCCCAGTCACGACAAGCTGACATGTCTCCAGACCTTTGCCAAAGATTCCAGGGGGAAAAAAATTGCCCATGGTTGAGAACTACTGAACCAGAGGATAGAAATGCTAAAGTTCAGCTTTTCTTAACCCAATCAGTCAGGTGGGACATGGATTGGCAAGTATGGATTAAGTAGATTAATTGTAACAATAACAGCTAGTACAGAAAACTAAGACATTTTTCAAGAAAAACACATGCTTACATTAGAACACCTTCGGTGTATTTCATGGTGGCCTGGTCGCAGGGATTACTGTCCAGTAAGCTGGAAATTTCGTTAGCACATTGCAAAATATGGTTTTCTTTTAAGTACTCCTCAGATGCTGACTTTGCCAGGTTGTTCAGCACTCTGCCTGCAGGGAATAAATTTTGGCAAAGAAAATGATGCTCAAGCCTTTTTCCTACAGAAGAGTTAAGAAGTCACTAGGTAGAGCATTTGGTAGCATTTCTTCATCGCTGCCATAGTTGGGGTTTTTTTCTTAATAAATCAATTACTGACCTACATCGCATAGGACTTGGTTTTCAAGTAACAAATTTTGTATGTGGGCAGCAGTTCTGGGGCCAAGGAACAAAGACAATAGATTGAAACCAAATTCAAATCTATTTTACAAATGAACAGGTCAGACATAAAGAATATGGATATAGTGAGACCAACTATCATCATGGTAACTGAGTTCTACAAAAGGCATATGGTACAGCCTTGAATAAGGAACAACAAAAAATTAAAGCCTATGACAGAAACACATGAATAAGCCCCATAAACCTAATTAATAAATAACGCGCTGTACCTAGATACACATCAAATGTACTCTTTGCAAAGGCCTAAGATTTTGCTAGTTATTTTGAGTTAGATATGCTAACAATAAGAGACTTCTAAAAAGTAGAAAGTTTTATGGTTTTCCAAAGTGAAAATGAAAGTCACTCAGTCACGTCCAACTCTTTGCGACCCCATGAACTATACAGTCCATGGAATTCTCCAGGCCAGAATACTGGAGTGGGTTGCCATTTCCTTCTCCAGGGGACCTTCCTGACCCAGGGATCAAACCTGGGTCTCCTGCATTGCAGATAGATGCTTTACTGCTTTACCGTCTGAGCCACCAGGGAAGCCCACACTCTATCATGCAGAGAGATAAAACTATAATTATGCTTCCAGAAAGTGTTATTAGAGCATTGCTAGCAGTAAACAAGGCAGTTTAACTCCCTATACTATGGAATTCAGCTTTAACTACAAAAGATTACCATTAAATTATGAAAAAAGCATCCCATCATCAATAGCACCCCATTCGTTGCCCAACCAGCTCTAAGAGGCCAGTCCTGGAACCCACAGAAGTATCCCTGGTTTCCACATGGCTTTCCTCCGCTCACCAAGGTCCCAGCATGCCTGAAACCAGGCCTGCCTGCATTAGGATGATGACTTAGAAGCCAGCCTCTACATGTGGAGCATTAGAGCTTTATAAAGGCCAACACTAGAAGAGATTCTCCGCAGCAATGAGTTGTGCAGACAGGCCTTAGGGCCAGATAGGCCTCTCAGACTCCTGGCACCAGAGGTGCCAGCGCTGGGAGCTGACATACTTTATTTCATCTCTCTGACCTTCAGTTTCCTCATCTGTGAAATGGGAGTAACTGTATATACACCACAGGAGGTATACCAGAAGACAAAAGAGATGATGAACATGAAGTGCTTTGTATGTAGTAAGCACGAAGCGAATGTTAACTATTACTGTCAAGGTGGATTTACAGGTGAAATGCAGAGAGGGTAAGTAACTTTCCCAAGGTGACCTTAAATCTTACAGCAGACTGTGAAGACAGCTATAATTCTCCATGCCAACCTGTACCCAACTCTCCCCTTGGCAATGCCACTCTGCACCTCCTCCCATCCAGAGGTCAGAGTCTCTTTCTTGGCCCTGGACTGAAGGCTGGCAACTTGCTGTGACCAAGCACATGCAGAGTAAGAGGGTGCTGTGCCAGTTCTCAGTTTAGGCATAAATGTGCGCTCTCACTCAGAATTCTGCGGGTCCCCAGGCGAGCAGGACTGGGCTATTTCCTGAAAGATGAGCAGCTCGTGCCAGAACCCTGTTGCCACCAGACATCAGGGTGAGGTGTTCTGAGAGTTGGAGCCCACTGGCCCTGCCAGCTGGGTTGCAGAAGCTTGCATGAGCCCAGCCCGGACGAGGGGGATCCCCTTCGTGGCCCATAAACACGGGCAACAACAAGTGGTTGTTGGTTTTTGACCCGTTGAGTTTCAGGGTGGTTTGCTATACAATAGAAGCTAATTGACATAGCTATTTAAATACAACATGAGTCTACAGCCCTTATTCCTTGTCTGATTGTAAATCTTTCCCAGCATCAGGGTCTTTTCCAATGAGTCAGCTCTTCACATCAGGTGGCCAAAATACTTGAGTTTCAGCTTCAACATCAGTCCTTCCAATGAACACCCAGCACTGATCTCCTTTAGGATAGACTGGTTGGATCTCCTTGCGTCCAAGAGACTCTTAAGACTCTTCTCCAACACCACAGTTCAAAAGCATCAATTCTTTGGTGCTCAGCTTTCCTTATAGTCCAACTTTCACATTCATACATGACTATTGGAAAAACCATAGCTTTGACTAGATGGACCTTTGTTGGCAAAGTAACGTCTCTACTTTTTAATATGCTGTCTAGGTTGGTCATAACTTTCCTTCCAAGGAGTAAGCGTCTTTTAATGTCATGGCTGCAGTCACCATCTGCAGTAATTTTGGAGCCCCAAAAAATAAAGTCTGACACTGTTTCCCCATCTATTTTCCATGAAGTCACAGGACCAGGTCCCATGATCTTAGTTTTCTGAATATTGAGCTTTAAGCAAATTTTTTTCACTCTCCTCCTTCACTTTCATCATGAGTCTCTTTAGTTCTTCTTCGTTTTCTGCCATAAGGGTGGTGTAATGTGCATATCTGAGGTTATTGATATTTCTCCTGGCAATCTTGATTCTAGCTTGTGCTTCATCCAGTCCAGCATTTCTCATGATGTACTCTGCATATAAGTTAAATAAGCAGAGTGACAATATACAACCTTGATGTACTCCTTTTCCTATTTGGAAACTGTCTGTTGTTCCATGTCCAGTTCTAACTGTTGCTTCCTGACCTGCATACAAATTTCTCAAGAGGCAGGTCAGGTAGTCTGGTATTCCCATCTCTTGAAGAATTTTCCACAGTTCATTGTGACCCACACAGTCAAAGGCTTTGGCATAGTCAATAAAGCAGAAATCGATGTTTTTCTGGAACTCTCTTGCTTTTTTAATGATCCAGCAGATGTTGGCAATTTGATCTCTGGTTCTTCTGCCTTTTCTAAATCCAGCTGGAGCATCTTAAAGTTCACGGTTCACATATTGCTGAAGCCTGGCTTGGAGAATTTTGAGCATTACTTTGCTAGCATGTGAGACGAGTGCAATTGTGCAGTAGTTTGAGCATTCTTTGGCATTGCCTTTCTTTGGGATTGGAATGAAAACTGACCTTTTCCATTCCTGTGGACACTGCTGAGTGAGTTTTCCAAATTTGCTGGCATATTGAGTGCTGCGCTTTCACAGCATCATCTTTCAGGATTTGAAATAGCTCAACTGGAATTCCATCACCTCCACTAGCTTTGTTCGTAGTGATGCTTCCTAAGGCCCACTTGACATTGCATTCCAGCATGTCTGGCTCTAGGTGAGTGATCACACCATCGTGATTATCTGGGTCGTGAAGATCTTTTTTGTATAGCTCTTCTGTGTATTTTCACCTCCTTTTCTTAATATCTTCTGCTTCTGTTAGGTCCATACGATTTCTGTCCTTTATTGACCCCATCTTTGCCTGAAATGTTCCCTTAGTATCTCTAATTTTCTTGAAGAGATCTCTAGTCTTTCCCATTCTATTGTTTTCCTCTATTTCTTTGCACTGATCATTGAGGAAGACATCTTATCTCTCCTTGCTATTCTTTGGAACTCTGCATTCACATGGGTAAATCTTTTCTTTTCTCCTTTGTTTTTTACTTCTCTTCTTTTCACAGCTATTTGTAAGACCTCAGACAGCCATTTTGCTTTTTTGCCTTTCTTTTTCTTGGGGATGGTCTTGATCCCTGTCGCCTGTACAATGTCACAAACCTCCGTCCATCGTTCATCAGGCACTCTGTCTATCAGATCTAGTCCTTTAAATCTATTTCTCACTTCCACTGTATAATCACAAGGGATTTGATTTAGGTCATACCTGAATGGTGTAGTGGTTTTCCCTATTTTCTTCAATTTAAGTCTGAGAGTCAAAAAATAAAAACAAACACGTAAATAAAAGCAACAAGCCTAAAAATAAAAATAATAGATAAATAAAATAAACAAGAGCAAAAAGAGAGTAAGTGGAGAGGCGGGATTTGAACACAGAAAGGCTGGCTTCACAGCCAGTGGTCCCCTTACTGCTCAAAGCAGTATGAGGTGTGTCGCAACAGCCTCCCACATGCCAAAAGGATGGTCTGTCAAAGGAGGGGTGCTCAGGGTCAACCCTCACATGCCCACCAAAAAATCAAGCAAACAAAGCTCACATGCCTGGTTCCCTGTCTTCATGGCTGGTAAGAGCCCAGGAGTCTAACTCTGAACCACAAGAAGTGATGCTCTCTCCATGTGCCCACCCTACCTTTTTGCTTCACCAAGTCCTGGTTGTCTTTTAAATTTCTGGATGAAAATTCCAGCAGGTTGAACCATGCTTTCTGGAAATACTGGAAGCCTTCCTGAGTCATCCCTACTTCCAGACAGAGCTCCCCAATTGCATTCTGTACTCTGGGAAGCATTTTGGTCATGGACTGACTCTACACATAAGGAAAGAGAACACACTTGTGAGGGGACACAGCATTAAACCAGGCACAGCCACCAGATACCCACCGGAGAAAGCTCACTGCATAATGAACTCGCAAAAGATGGCACACTTCACAACAGGTCTCGGGGAATTTTAAATACTTACGGAGTGCTAGTTACAGTGACATGTTTATGGGGAGACACCGCAAAACAAATCTTTGGAACATGTTTTCACAAGCTGTTAGTTAATGGTATTTTTTTTTTAAGGTGAGAATAACATGGTTATGTCTCACATCTATTAAAGTTCACGGAGGAAGTATTATCTAAAATCCAATCAAACACCTAAAATCACCATCTGTGTGACTCTTGAATTCAATTTTGACCAGAGATCTGCTAACTTATGGGGTTTTGTTTGGTTTGGGTTTTTTTGTTTATGTTTTTGTTTTTTTCTTTTTTTGGCTGAATTGGATCTTAGTTGCAGCATGTAGAGTCTTTCATTGCAACACACAGACTCTCTAGTTGTGGTGCATGGTCTTAGTTGCTCTGGGCAAGTGGAATCTTACTTTCTCGACCAGGGATCAAACCCACGTACCCTGCATTGCAAGGCGGATTCTTAACCACTGGACCACTAGGAAGTCCCTGCTAACTTCATGTTTGATACATTTTTGCTTAAAGACATGAATTTCAATTCTCCTTCCTGGTTTAGCATGTTTATTTCAGGGATACTTAAACTTCATTACCTTAAATGAAACCTCTATCAAAACCTTATCAATACATAAGAACACACTAGTTGTTTATAATCTTTTAAAAGAGAGTTAGTGGTGAGTTATCTTATTATTAATATCTCATTTCAGAAAACTTGATATTAACAAGAGTATCTGTGAATATGTTTTGCAATTAATAGGCCCTATTCAAATAGACAGCAGTACCATTATCAATGGTTATATAATACTTCATGCTGTACTGAAATGTACTGAAATGAGACTGAGCCTGTCTCCATCATGGGAATTCTTTCTGCTCTCCTGTACCAATTGAAAGTTACCTTCTGCGGCTTAACCCAGAGCTTTCCAGTAAGTGTCCTTCAAACAGGTTATACCTACTCTGAAATCCTGACCTCAGTCCTGAAGGCAGCTGGGAATGGTGTGGAGTCCCTGGGCACATAGACCTGTAGTCTGTTACATTCCCTCATGGGTATCTTTCAAAGAGCCTCCCTTCTCAGCAGCTATCCTAGATCTCAGCCCTAATGTTCACACTGTCCATCCTCCACTTCAAGATGGCCTGCATGCTGACTTTACTGAGATCAAGACTACTCTGAAAGATTGCCCTCAGATATTAAGATTATGACTGGGTACAAGTAACAGAAAACCCATATTAACAGTGGCTTGATTTCTCTCTAATGCAACCGTCAGGAAGTAGATGACACACCATGATGTCAGAGACATGGTTTCTCTTATCTCACTGTTTGACCTTGCCTGACCTCCATTCCCAAGGATGCCTCTTGGTCTAAAATGGCTGCTCCGTCTCCAGCCATCACATCCACAATCCAAACAGCAGCAAGGAGAAAAGAGGAAAGGAAAGGCACACCCTTCACTTCATGGAAACTTCTCAGAAGTTATCCTCAGCACCTCGATTTAAATCCCATCAGCCAAAACTTAGGCAGGTACTCATATCTTGCTTCAACGGATGATGGAAAATGTAGTCTTCTTTCCAGTCATTTGATGAGGAGGGTGGGGACATAACCTACTATGAAAGGCGGACCAGATATTGGGAAATTACAGTCTCTGGTATGCCTCACTTCCCTTTTCTTTTCAATTTAAAATTAGCAGTGTTTTCACCCATTTTCTTCCTTCCTGTTTATTCCAGAGGAAGGGATACCCAACCTCCTTACCAAGGGCCTGCTCCTTCCCTAGCTCTTAGGAGTCAAGTCCTCCTCACCATGTCCCCACCAGCATCTCCAATCCACCCCTCTCCCTGGGTCATTTCCTGCTCCACACAAATATATATATCCTGGATCAAACCTAACCTGAACCTGGTAATATCCTGATTGCTCATCTTTCACCTTTTACTGACACTTCTCAAATGGGTATCAATACATGCACATTCCCATTTCATTACCACATAGTGACCTCTTAAACTCTGCAGATTGGCTCTTCCCACTATAACCCCCTTCTATCTCAGGGGTTACCACTGACCTCTAATCACAGGCCCAGGGTCCTTCTTTCAGTCCTCATTTGTCCAGACCTCTAAGCAGCAACTGATGCTATCAGCCACTCCCTCTTTGATTTGGGTGAACTAGGCTGTCCTGATTCTCTTCCAATATCTCACTCCTGTACAGGTTCTTTCCCTTTCCTCCTTTTAAGGGTAATTAAGGTAATTTCCCAATAACCAATTCCTACTGTCAATCAGAGATCCTGTTTCCTCTTGTGGTTTCAGCATCCACATGTATGTAGACGTCTCTCCAGTCTCTTTCCAGATTTCCAATCCTGCATTTCCCAGCTGGCTTGACACTCCACCTGGATATCTTTCCTGAACTGCAGACTCAGCAGTGTAAATGTTAAAAATTCATCATTGTCCCTCCAAAACCAGCTTCCTCTTTGAATTCCCCCAAGTCCATCAACCAGACTCAAATCCTCAGGGTTTCCTTGGTTTCTCCCCATGTTATGGCCATGTTTTCAATCAGTCTGAGTGGGGCAGAGTGGGGCATTCTCCCTATCCCGGGGAGAATGACAGCTCCCAACACACCACCAGGCCATGGTGGGCCTTTCTCCCTGACCACATTGCCAGAAATACTAATTGGTCAAATGCAGCTATATACCGTCAGCATCTTCTTTATGAAGACATGTCTTTTATTTCCCTCTTGCTCCAGACCATCTGCTTCTTGAGGGCAGAGACCCCATGGCCCAAGAATTGAGCCTTATGGTTTGTGGCTATTCCGTAAACATTTGTTGATCTGCACAGTGATTGTGAAGCATTCTTGGGCCATGGTCTGTACTGGCTACCACCTATGGAGCCCTGACCAAGCGAAACTCTCACCATACATGACTTCAGCAGATATTTACAGAAACCCTAGGAAATGGGGATTATTACTTCTCTCTTACAGGCAGGGAAGCTGAGGCTCAGTGCTGCTGCTGCTGCTAAGTCGCTTCAGTCGTGTCCGACTCTGTGCGACCCCATAGACGGCAGCCCACCAGGCCCCCTCATCCCTGGGATTGTCCAGGCAAGAACCCTGGAGTGGGTTGCCATTTCCTTCTTCAGTGA
Source organism: Tragelaphus eurycerus (assembly GCA_935064755.1). Lineage (NCBI taxonomy): Eukaryota > Metazoa > Chordata > Mammalia > Artiodactyla > Bovidae > Tragelaphus > Tragelaphus eurycerus. Next base: position 9,653,662 of record CAKXYN010000072.1, on the reverse strand, counting down.
GGTTACATCAATCACCCGAGTTCACATGGCTAGCAAATAGGAGAACAAGGGTGTCCAACACAGACTGGCCTGTCTTCAAAGCTCTGCTCTGCACTTTTTCTTAACAAGTGAGCCTCTGATGCACAAACAGAGGCCCCTTCACACAAGCATCCTTTAGTTTTCCTGTGGCCCAGTGCACCTACTGTTAAGTACTAAAGAGAAGGCCATGAGACTTAGTTTTTTAGTAAGCATACCTACTACTTTAAATCAGGGTTTCTCAGCTTCACCACTATTGATTTCTGTGCCATATAATACTTTTCTCTGGGTGGTGTGGGCTGGGGGGCAGGGCTGGTCTGGGCAGTGTAAAACTGCCCAGTGTATAGTGTATAGTGTATAGAGCATCCCTGGCCTCCACTCACTACATGCCATTAGCAACCGCCCCTCCTAGGTTGTGACCACCAAAAATGTCTTTAACATCGCCAATCTTCCTTCATAAATAAAACTGTCTCCCAGTGGAAAACCCCTGCATCAAAATTTTAAAATAACCTATTGCCGAATGGCAAAAGCAATACAATACTGTAAAGTTAAGCAAAATAAAATTTAAAAAAAAAATAACCTAATTGAAAGAAATTACAAAAGTGGTGTGGTACAAAATGTATATAGCACAAATAACAAGCTCTTTACCCTCAAAAATATTCAGCACATGTTTCAAAGAAGTTGTTATTGCCAAAAATAGTTTTAGAACTTCTCTTTTGGAAATGCCTTCAGAGCCTAAAAATAATTCTTTTAGTCTCTTTTTGGTAGTTAGTCCTAAAGCACTGTCGCAAAAATATTTTGAGAATAAAATCATAAGATTGATGCCTCCGAAAGGAGTGCTCTGAAGTGGGAAATCCTCTCTGAATGTCTCAGCTTTGTCACACTTCCTGAGCAGCCACTGCCTCCCTTCACCCCACCTACTCCACAGGTTACACTTCATCCCTGATAGAAATGCTGGCAGTGACTTCTAGCTAGACTAGGAGCTCTATGAGGGTAGAAACTGTGTCTGCCTCACCTGCTGCTATCATCCCAACTCCCAGCACAGAGCTCAGGCTGGGCAAGACCGTCAGTGAAGGTTTGCTGAGTGAATGTCTGAGTGACTAGGTGAATGAATAAATGAATGGCCAAAGTGAGAAAATGAGGGAGTAAACAAGTGAATGGCTAAGTGGATAGATGACTGAATGAATGAGGGAATGAGTGAGTGAGCGAATGAGTGAGTGGATGAATTAGCAAACGGCTCAGTGAATATATAAGGCAATGACTGGATGAATGAGTAAATGGAGGACTGAGTGAGAAAATGAGTGAGTGGATGAGTGAGTGAGTGAGTGAATGAATGAATAAGTGATGGACTGAGAGCATGGCTGAAATCAGGCCCTCAGTGATGACCTAATAACACAATTGGTGCTTTCCAAGAAGACACGTCAGTGATGAAAACTTAGACCTCATGAGGAAAAAAATTTGGTGCAGGGGGAATTCCATAATCATAAGATATCAGAGAACCACTGGACTCTACTCTGTCAAAATGCAAGAGAGGTTGAGATAGCTCAAATCAAACACATTATCTGTAACCTAGGCCTCGGTTACTTTTTAACCCATGGATGGTAATAAAAGGAGCTTAAGACCTCATTGTGTGTACACGCTGTGTGAAGCACTTTGTGCACCTGCTCACTTCACCCTGTTAACAGCTCACGAGAGATCTCAGAACCCTCAACAATGAAGAACTCTGAGTCAGAGGTTCACATTCTTGCCAAAGTTGCACAGCATTAAGTGCCAAAGCACTTTAAATTTGGGTCAGTCTGTAAATAGCCCAGGCTCCTGCACTACTCCAATGCTACCTTCTAAGGACACAAAGTATTGCAAATTCAAGTTGGCTCATTGATTCATTTGTCACATTTACTAAGCACTGAAGAGGCTGTAATACAGCATGGAAGATAAATAAGCACGACCTCTGCAATAAAGGGACTTGCTGATCTAGAGTCTTACGCATCTCTTTAGATGGAATTCCTTTTAGAAAGATATGTGTTGATGGGACACAGATAGACTTTTATGAGAAGGTGAAGGCCTTTGTTTTCAAGCAAAAATAGCTTTGTCTTGGGTTGTACTACCCTTGGTCCAAAAACTACTACAATTGGTAAATAGTTTTTAAAGGGCCATTAAATGTCATACGAAGAACAGTTATAGTTTTATGTTATGAGTGAAAGTTTCATTGTATTCAACAAGCTCAAAAGCTTCTATTTTGGGAAATGTAAATCAATAATAGGAATAAGATAATCAACCTTCCCAAACATCTTTCTGAAAAGTATAACCAACTCTTTAACCAGTATTTTATTAGTTTATTTCAATCCACTACTCACTTCACCCCTTGTTTTTTTACATTCCTCTTCTCCTCCAAAATGACACCTATGGGTATTCATTCATTCAATCGTACCTCCCATCTATTTATTGCTTGTCATCATTAATACACAGTTTGGGGCATGGATTAAAATCAAAGATTCCTCACTGATCAACATAAGTAATGATTATTTATTATTCATTAGTTCCTCTCTTTGTGGATGAAATTGTAAGTGAGCAAAGGTAAATGATACCTGAAAATATCTAACATAAATTGAATAACAATAGAGGATTTTAAAAATTATTTCCCAATTTACCTGCAGTAACATGTTCTCAATGCTCAAGAATAACTCTTCTGCTTCACTGGTCTTGCCCAGAAGCTTCAGAAATCTTGCAATAAAGAATATTAATCGACATTTGTCAGCAGCAGTAACCTTAAAAAGCCTGCATTCCAACACTAGAATGGAAATAAAAGTCAACAATCCTAAAGCATATTTGGAGAGGAACAAAGAATTCTTATCATTTAATCTTGATAAAAGAGTTAAACATTAAATACATATCTCTATTTCACTGTTTTTCTCTCAAAGGATCAGCACACCTGCTTTTATTAATATTAAGGTTTACATATATTACTAAGTATCTTAAACTACCACATGAAAAATAAGTCAAGGCCTTTGACTAACTTTCATAAGTAAATTTTGAAAACCAAGGAGTCAAAAAAGAGTATTTCTATAGCTCAATCCATATGTTTCTGTCATTTGTATTTGGGAGTGATTTTCGGGCAATAAATAAAAGCCATTTAAATTTCTTACACAATTCTGCCCTCTGTTGCAAATGTCCTGAATTACTGGCTTTAGCAGAAAGAACAAAATGCTAGAGGAACAAAATAGGGAGCATACGTATGTGTGTGTGTGTGTGTGTGTGTGTGCGCGCGCGCGCACGCGTGCTCACGCACAGTTACACCTTACCATGTGCGTAGTCATTCAGTCATGTCTAACCCTTTTGTGACCTCATGGACTGTAGCCTACCAGGCTCCTCTGTCCATGGAACTTTCCAGGCAAGAATACTGGTGGGTTGCCATTTCCTATTCCACACCTTATCATATACAAATGAAAAAAATACAGAATTTTTGAATTTGAAGACTCACATACATGGTGGCACAGAATCATCATTTTCAGAAATTCTCTTTCCAAACATTCCAGTATCTAAATGCTACATTTGTCCATTTGTTACATTTCAAACTGTTGTGCCTAATGTGTCTGGAACAAATAAATTCTTTTTTGCAAGCAGACAGATCTTTTATTAAACAGTCAATGGATAGTACACTCCGAAGACCTGGGATGGGCTAACCCCAAAGGCTAAAATAAATATATTCTTACTCCTCATCTGTTTCTCTGGACAAACTGTTGGCCACCCAGACCTTGGGTATCCTCTTGCTTTCTTTCTGCCAACTTTTTGGTGGATCCTCATTGATGCACAGAATAAATGTTCTGTGAGCATCAACATGTCAGGCAGCATTCCAGGCTCTGAACACCAAGCAAAGCAAACAAGGGTATAGGCCTCAGCATTGGGAGGCCTCCAGGAGCCTCTGAACCACAGCTCTGGTACCTCAGGCTGGGGAGCAAAACTAAACAGAGCCAGGGGAGAAAGAGGGCTGAGAGCCAGAGTCCAAGACGCCTGTCTGGTGGTTGTCTGAGCAAAGCGGCCTGAGGTGGGTAAGAGAACTGAGGGGTTGAGCTAAGTGATGGGGGAACCCTAAGAACCAGAAGTAGCTGCTCAGAGCAGACAGAAAAGGAAAGTGTGAGGGCTTCCCTGGTGATTTGCTGCTGCTGCTGCTGCTGCTGCTGCTAAGTCACTTCAGTCATGTCCGACTCTTAGAGGACATGTCTATGGGGACTCGTGCTGTACCCATAGAGAGCAGACCACCAGGCTCCACCGTCCCTGAGATTCTCCAGGCAAAAACACTGGAGTGGGTGGCCATTTCCTTCTCCAATGCATGAAAGTGAAAAGTGAAAGTGAAGTCGCTCAGTCGTGTCCGACTCTTAGCGACCCCATGGACTGCAGCCCACCAGGCTTCTCCGTCCATGGGATTTTCCAGGCAAGAGTACTGGAGTGGGGTGCCATTGCCTTCTCCATCCCTGGTGATTTACTCAGTGGTAAAGAATCCGCCTGCCAAGGCAGCAGACATAGGTCTGAGCCCTGATAAGGGAAAATCCCACGTGTCATGGAGCAACTAAGCCTGGGTGCCAGAACTGCCGAGCCTGTGCTCTGCAACAAGAGGAGCCGCCTCAAGGAGAAGCCATGCACTGCAACTAGAGCGTAGCCCCTGCTCACCAAAACTAGAGCAAAGCTGTGCAGCAACAAGGACCCAGCACAGTCAATAAAAAAAGAAAATGATAAATCACCTGCCTCCATCCACTAAAAGAAGACCATTTTTAAAAAAGGGGGGAAAAAAAGAAAAGAGTAGTGTGGACACAACTAAGGGATGAGATCCTGCCCACAAGCGGGCCTCTTACACACTCCAGGGGGCCACTGAGTCCAGGTTCCTGTCAAGAGCTCGGGTTGGGAAGGATGCTGTCCATCACTAAGGGACTATTCAGCATCTCCATCATGCTTGGTGCCATTCCAGGCACTGGAGATACAGCAGTGAACAGGAGAGAGGAGAGCCCTACTCTCCAGGAGCTTTTATTCCAGCAGCTGAAAGGGTGAGAGTCAGAGGAGAGGGGAACAGAGATCCAGGATTAAAAGAGGAAACAAGCCAAACTCTGGCAGCTGTGATAGTTATGCCAAGAATTCAAACACGCTAACATAACAGAGAATGCCCACGTACAACGTTCAACTCGAGACGGTGACGCTGCGGCTGAGAGCTAAAGAACCGGAAAGAACCGGCACTACAATGAGTGGGAGAACATTCCAGGCAGAGGGGACCGCTGATGCCAAGGCCCAAAGGCAGAATGGACTTGAAGGACAGAAAGAAGGCCAAGGAGGCTGGCATCCTGAGGCCAAGGGGAAGAACCACACAAAAGGATGCTACCCAGGCACTCGGGGGCCAGGCTGTACCAGGCAGTGTAAGCTAAAGTGAGGTGTTTAGATTTTAGCATAAGTTCAACAGCAGGCCAGTGGAATTTTCTTAATCTGCCATGTGACATGATCTGGTTTACGTTCCTAAAAACTCATCTTGACGACTATGCAGACAACTGATTTTGTAGGAACAACAGTGAAAGTGGGGGGGGAGGGTTTGGGAGGTCTGAGGGGAAGGGGATGTAGGTATATAAATAGCTGATTCACATCACTGCAGAGACTGACAACATTGTAAAGCAATTATACTCCAATAAAAAACAAAGAATGGATGACGACTATGCAGACAACTGATTTTGTAGGAACAACAGTGAAGGTGGGGGGGGTAGGGTTTGGGAGGTCTGAGGGGAAGGGGATGTAGGTATATAAATAGCTGATTCACATCACTGCAGAGACTGACAACACTGTAAAGCAATTATACTCCAATAAAAAACAAAGAATGGGAGTAGGAAGACCAGTTAGGAGACTGTCACAACAGGCCAAGGGAGAGGTGATGGTGACCAAGGCTCACTAGAGTGATCCCACTGTAGACCTGAGGCTAACATGACCCCTCTAACTTCAACATCATCCTGAGAGTCCCAGCGAGTGCAATAAGATAGGAAAAGGAAATAAAAGATATATACGTTGGGAAGGAAGAAATACAAGTCTTTCTTTACAAATGATATGATTATCCACGTAGAAAAAAATAAATTTAAAAGCTCCTGAAACATACACATTACTATATTAAAATAGATAGCCAGTGGGAATTTGCTGTATGATGCAAGAAACACAAATCTGGTGTTTTGTGACAACTGAGAGGTGTGGAACAGGGTGAGAGGTGGGAGGGAGATTCAAGAGGGAGGAGACATATTTATATTTATGGCTGATTCCTGTTGATGTATAGCAGAAACCAACACAATATTATAACTATCCTCCAATTTAAAAAAAGAAAACAACAAAAAATAAGTTACTACTTCAGTCAGTTCAGTTCAGTTCAGTCACTCAGTCATGTCCAACTCTTTGCAACCCCGTAAATCGCAGCACACCAGGCTTCCCTGTCCATCACCAACTCCTGGAGTTCACTCAAACTCATGTCCATCGAGTCGGTGACGCCATCCAGCCATCTCATCCTCTGTCATCCCCTTCTCCTCCTGCCCTCAATCCCTCCCAGCATCAGAGTCTTTTCCAACGAGTCAACTCTTCGCATGAGGTGGCCAAAGTATTGGAGTTTCAGCTTTAGCATCATTCCTTCCAAAGAACACCCAGGACTGATCTCCTTTAGAATGGACTGGTTGGATCTCATTGCAGTCCAAGGGACTCTCAAGAGTCTTCTCCAACACCACAGTTCAAAAGCATCAATTCTTCGGTGCTCAGCTTTCTACATAGTCCAACTCTCACATCCATGCTTAGTTGTTATTAAAAAAAACTTCTGGAACTAGAAAGCAATTATAGCAAGATTATAGGATACAAGGTTAATATTCAAAAGTCATTGCTCTCTTATGAAACAGAAATGAACAACTGGAATTAGACATTTAAAACATAATAGCACACCAAAAATGAAGTACTTAGGTATAAATCTAACAAAATATGTATATGATCTATATACATAATACTACTAAATTCTGATGAAAGATATTAAAGAAAATCTAAATAAATAGATGCAGCTTCTCTAATAGCTCAGTTGGGAAAGAATCTGCCTGCAATGCAGGAGACTCCAGTTTGATTCCTGGGTTGGGATGATCCCCTGGGAAGGGAAAAAGCTACTCACTCCAGTATTCTGGCCTGGAGAACTCCCTGGACAGTATAGTCCATGGATTCACAAAGAGTTGGACAGGACTAAGCAACTTTCACTTTCATTTAGGCTTCCCTGGTGGCTCAGACAGTAAAACGTCTGCCTGCAATGCAGGAGACCCAGGTTCGATCCCTGGGTTGGAAAGATACCCTGGAGAAGGAAATAGCAATCTACTCCAGTACTCTTGCCTGGAAAATCCCATGGACAGAGGAGCCTGGTAGGCTACATACAGTCCATGGGGTTGCAAAGAGTTGGACACAACTGGGCAAAAAATAGATATACCATGTTGATGGATTGGAATACTCAACACTGTTAAGATATTTGACCAATAGATTCAATGCCATCCCATTAAAAATCTTCTATAGATGTCCAACCAACTTTTAACAAAGTAGCAGAAACAATTCAATAGAGATAATTTAATCAACAAATGGTACTGGAAAAATTGAACCTCCATGTGTAAAAAGAAATTAATCTAGACACAGACATTACACTTTTCACAAAAATTTACTCAAAATGGATAACAGACCTAAATATAAAACGAAATATTAGAAAACGTTTAGAAGGAAATGCTGAAGCAAAGCTATGTGACCTCAGATTTGGTGATGACTTTAAACAAAACATCAAAAGCACAATTCATGAAAAAGCATTGTTAGACTTTATTAAAATTTAAAACTTCTTCACTGTGAAAAGTACAATTAAGAGACTGAAAAAACAAGCCACATATTTGTGGATAAAATATATGTTTTAATAACATATATATATCTGATAAAAGATTTCTATCCAAAACATACAAAAAACTCAAACTCAACAATAAGACATGAAAAGATGTTCAACATTGTCATTAGGTAATTGCAAATTAAAACAACAACGGAAGGTATCACCACATACTTATTAGGATGTCTAAAATTTTTAAATTGACATACCAAATACTAGCAAGGATACAGAAAAACAGAAACTCATTCATTGCTAATGAGTCTGGCAGTTTCTTACAAAGGTAAACACAGTCTTATCATGCAATCCAGCAATCATGTTTCTAGGTATTTACTCAACTGATTTAAAAACTTGCATGCAAATGTTTATAGCAAATGTTTGTCCTTCAATAAGTGAACAGGTAAACCGTGGTACATCTGTACCCTGGAATATTATTCAGCATTAAAAAGAAATGAAGTGTCAAGCCATGAAAGGAAACTTAAATGCATATTTGAATCACAATTGTGAATAGGATTCCTGACAGCTTAGAGAAGGCAGTGGTGGTAGAGGTGGACATGTTTGAGAAACATTTAGGAAGTGAAAAATGCCAGGACTAAGTAATAAAATACCTCTGGGGAGGGGAAAAGGAGAGGTTAAGTGTCAAGGATTACTCCCATGTGGTAAATTGAGAGACAGCCCCTGGAACAGATCCTGTTTTGGAGAGACGTTCATGAGTTCAGTTTTAGATGTGTTGGGTTTGAGGAGCTTTGAAGGCATCAGCCAAGTGGAATTAAGTAGGTAGCTGGATAGATGGATTTGGGACTCAGAGGGTAAGTGTAGCTGTGAGTCACATGCATGTCAACAATCACAACGCCATGGACACAGGTAATATTCCTATGGTGAAAATAACAATGAGAGGAAAAGAAAAGAGCTTTAAGGAATTCTAACAGTTGGGAGCCAGGAAGAAGAGGAGGAACTAACAAAAGAAACAGAAAAGCTGCAGCCAGAGAGATGGAAGATGAACCAGGGCATATATTACCAATAAAACCATGACCAGAATGTTTACTAGAGGAGAGCCAGGTCAAAAGTATCCACTGATGCTAACAAGTCAAGTCGGACAAGGACTGAAAACATTCTTTGGATGACCTGTTCAGGATTTTCCATATTTTTATTGAAGTGCTCATCATTTTCTTATTGATTTTAAAAGCATTTTTACATACTAGAAACATTAATCCTTCGCCTGTTGTATATGTTACAAATATTTTTCCCAGTTAGGACTTGTAGTTGCGTTTCTGCTTTCCTCAGAGTTGATTTGTGTTAAAGTTTACACGTAGAAACTTCGTGTTTATGTTGGCAGATTTATCAATTATCTTCTCTTTCATGAGTTACCCTTTTGCTTTCTTGCTTAGACTCATCTACATTTTCTTATAGTGTATAGTTTTCTTAATATAAAACCTCACTTTCTTATATTTAATTCTAATCCTCCTGGAGTTTATTTTGGTGCAATATTTCAGATAACAACTTTTTACCAAATAGTGTATCATTATCACAGTGGTATTTATTCCATAATCCATCTAATTTGAAAAGCTTCTATCATTTACTATATTTTTTACATCTGCAACAGAATCTGAGCTTTCTATTTTGTTCCACTGAGCTATTTTTGCTCCCAGTAGTATTTTAAAAACTATTATTGCTTCATAATATGTTTAAATAACTTGACATTCAAATTGCCCTCATTATTTTAAGCTCTTATTCTTGTATATTTTTTCTCCAAAAACTGTGGAATCATTTTGAAAATTCAGAAATAACTTCATCCCATTGAGAGTTTAGATAAAATCATCTTATGTCTATATGCCTGAGTCAGGAAGATCCCCTGGAGGAGGAAATGGCCATTCCAGTATTCTTGCCTGGAAAATCCCAAGGATAGAGGAGCATCGTGGGCTACAGTCCACGGGGTCGCAAAGAGTCGGACATGACAGAGCGTGCATACACTCACACATCTTATATCTATAAATCAATTGGGGAAGAATTAATAGCTTTATAACACTGAGTTGTCCTATCCTAGAATATGGTATATCTCCCTACAAACTGAAATCTTATTTTCTGTAATTCTGAAGCTTTTTTATAAAAATAAAGCTTTGCAGATTTCTCATTAAATTTATTCTTAGATATTTCATATTTTCTATGGCCATAGCAAATTGTATCTTTTATACTTTAAATTTTTCTGTAGCGCTATTTTGGCCCACAAAATATTTAGAGATTCTGAAGCTATCAAGGGCAAAGCTTCACACATGAGTCATGACAAGCTGATGTTCTCCCATTTACTACAAACTTCTGACAAGATCCGGTAATGTAATGCATTTACCCTTTGCCCTAAAACCCGCCCCTTAAATTTAAAAACATATGACTCTCCTCAACCCTACCACAGCCACCACCTGGAGGGCATCCAGCCATCTAGTGGTCAAGATGGAGCCAGGCTGGGACTCTTCTTTCGGCCGTGTCTTTTCGCCTTTGGCACTGTCCAAAAACATGACGGCAGCCAAAAAGAGGTTTTCTTTACTTTGATGTGACTCAGGACTCCAGCCAAAACCGAAAGTATCATGTTAAAGAGAACCTATAAAAACTGACCTGACTATAAAAGTTGTCTTTTTGAGTCAAATACCTCTCTTCCGGCCTATCAATCAGAGACGTAGCTTTCCCAGCCAGCACGGCTGGATACCGTAGCGCGACCAGGAAGCATCAGCCAAGAAGCGAGTCCCAAACTCAGGACTGCACATCGTTCCACCAACCCAAGAAATCAGGTGTCTTGTTCTCATCGGAGCCACCAGGGGGAGCCAAATCACAAGAGAGGGAGGGATAACGAAGAAGTTGGTCCGGTGCTCCTTAATGGACCGACAGCCTGGTGGAGGCAGGAGAGATGTCTTCTGCTCCCAATCAAACTAAAGCCACTGGGCACGCATAGAAAACTCCCACTGTTTAAGGAACCTACCAGAGGCAGGTCGGGGTCAAAAGTATAAGAAGCCTATTTACCTTCCACATAGCAGATGAGTGGATCAGACAAATTTCAAAATTATATAAATCATACAAGGTCATAAGAATAAAATCTAGAAGTCTAAGGACAAAAAAGGATAGAGTATCGCCCCAATCCTGGTGGCTCAGGGGTAAGGAGTCCACCTGCGATGCAGGAGCCGCAGCTTTGATCCTTGGGTTGGGAAGATTCCCTAGAGGAGGGCATGGCAACCCACTCCAGTACTCTTGTCTGGAGAATCCCATCCACTGAGGAGCCTGGCAGGCTACAGTCCATGGGGTCACACAGAGTCAGACATGGCCAAAGTGATTTAGCAGACACACACGCAACTCCCCAATCCATTCCTAGCTATCCGAGACTCACCTCACCCTGTCTATAGCTCAGTTCCCTTAACTTCAAGAAAAATATTAATAGTATTATAAAGGTCTTATGGGAATTAAAATAATACATACAGTATATTAAACTTATAGCCTGGCATATGAGACATGCTCACAATTTGTTCTTATGATCACTAGATGATAAACCCCACGGGTTTTTTTTAGAGCAGGGATTCGTTCTTTTGAACTTGTTCTGAACTATGTCAGCAGTGCCCTGTGAGTTCATGTCCCAGGGAAGGCACACAGTTACTCTTTGCTGAAAGGATGAATGAAGGTTATTACTGATTAATAAGCCAGGAAATAAAGGATGAGAGAGAGTGAGAGAGAGAGAAACAAGAGGGGCCTACTGTGGAGAGCAAAATAAAAAAAGAAGAATATTAACCAAAGTGTTGTCTAAACCCAAGTCAATAGACAGAAAGTCAAAGAAGAATGTCCCAGTGTGGACTGAGGCCACACTTGACAGCAATTGCATGTTTCCAGCACTGAGTGATGGACAGATTAGTGGTTACATCAGTAGACAGAGGACTACAGAATAAAGGGCAAGCTTGAGGCAGGTCGATCTGAAACAATTTAGGCTTTGCATCTCTTTAATTTGCACTGGTCATTCAGGAAAGCCATTGGTCAAGCAACAAAATTATTAGCAGCTCTTGGGAAATGGGGCATGGACCCTGATACTACAAAAGGTCAAAACTCCAAACCCAGATAAAGAAGGAAGGTGTCAGGGGTGTGGCTGAAGCCACGAGAAAGTAGAGAGAAAGAACACGACTAAAGCTTGGAGAAACAGCCACCACAAGATGAGAAAGAGGAGCCATTTCAAATTTCATACTAACTCTGCCTGTCTTCAGAACTGTGGGTTTAAGTGGTGGGGAGAAGGGCTCCGAGGTCTGGTGAGTTGATCAGAATGGTGTGTGAAAACAGAACAGTAACCCTGGGCCACACTGCAGCCCAGCAGAATGGACCATGGAGACATGTACTCACTGTACCTGAGAGCGTGCATCTCTTCTTCATTTTCTGGCACTGATCTGCTTTGATCTTGGCCGCTGAGAGCAAATAGGCTTCAGTAGCATCATATCCCATTTCTGATAATACATTCCAGTAGTGGATGAGGTGCAGCCTTGTCCAGAAGCTCGGGCTTTGGGTCTTTGTTATAAAGTCGGTGACGCTTGTAACACAACGTATTAGCGGAAGTTGTTTTAGTATTTCATGCCTTGAAGGCAGCTGTTCTGTTTACCACATCCCATTAGCCTCTCTGTAAACTTCTTCACTAATGTGACTTTAGTAGGTCACCAGATAAACCAGCTGAAGCCAATGCCAGCCCTTTGGCCCCTCCTCAGGCCAGGCTCCCTGAATCTGCCAGCAGAGCCAGCCCCTCCCTCTTCTGAGCTCACCTAGGTCTGTGTGAAGCATTTCCCACAAGGACAACAATTCTCTAGCTCCACACCTTCCCTTCTTGGAGAGCCATAGCTCCTTTACTCCCAAATTCCCAGGGCCTGGAACAGCCTGGGAGACAGCAGGGGTCAGTGAGAGATGTCTGCTGAATGAATGTACAAGGGGGACAAGGAGAAAGGGGAGGGAGGGAAGGAAGTGGGGTGGAGGGGAAGAGAAGGAAAGAAACAAGGGAAGGAGGCAGGAAGGCCCAGCAGGAGAGCACGGTCTAGGCTTCATCCCTGCTCAACTCCAGGTCCTCCTCTCCTCGGAAGCCTCTTAACTTTGAGGAGAATCCAGGGAAGTTGAGAGAGGAAAAGAACCCTCTGCAGAGCCAGATGGGGCAACCCCAGAGATCCGCAGGCCACAGAAGTAGATCAAATGATGGTCCCACCTGAATGAATGAACTGGTGTTGAATGAATATATATGAATGGGTGTGTCTTGCTCAAGGGCATTATGATACCTTAGTGCTGCTACTGCTGCTAAGTCATTTCAGTCGTGTCTGACTCTGTGTGACCCCACAGACGGCAGCCCACCAGGCTCCTCCGTCCCTGGGATTCTCCAGGCAAGAGTACTGGAGTGGGTTGCCATTTCCTTCTCCAATGCATGAAAGTGAAAAGTGAAAGTGAAGTCGCTCAGTCATGTCCGACTCTTTGCGACCCCATGGAACTGCAGCCTACCAGGCTCCTCCATCCATGGGATTTTCCAGGCAAGAGTACTGGAGTGGGGTGCCATTGCCTTCTCCGTACCTTAGTGCAGAGCTTAGCAAAAGGAAGAGTGAAATCTGCCAAATGTAACATCAAAACAACGAGACTCACCTGGGACTTGAGAGGAAGCTGCTCAGATCCTCCCAGCAGCCGCTCATCTTCAAGTGCCAGGGAAGCTCCTGATACACTCTCCAGAAATCAGTTTGCCTCTGGAAGTATTTGACCAAAATTCGGTGGAAATGTGTTTTCTTGTGATTCGTTGGGTCCTGGAAGCTATATGGACTGCTCTCTCTGACGGGGAGTGATGACACCTATTCACAAATCAGTTACAGAGTCACTCTGCTGTACAGCAGAAATTAACAATTATTTAGGAAGTAAATCAACTATACTTCAATTTTTTTAACAAAATATAAATCAGTTACGGTAGAATGCATCTGACTTTTTAAGACTGTGAAAACACTACAGCAAACAGATAACAGTTCGGTGGCCATATTCAGACAATAAAAGTCAAAGTATCTGGGGGGAAAAAAAAAACTGAAACATCACAAATGTATCCTCTTATGAGGCAATTAAGAGTTTACCAATGAATTAGTTACAGCTATGATCTCACTGGCCTAGCTTTTGAGAAACTCTGTGAGCATGTTGACTTTTCATGTTGAGTCTTCCCCCTCGGAAATATTTGTAACCTACTTTGCAGTTTTAAATGTACACCATGGATACTGCTTAAATCAACACTTTGAAATATTAGAGGGCATGCATTTTTGGAGAAGTTAATCTCCTGCCTGCAGCTCACAGAGGGCAAGGGGGAGCCAAGCAAATTAATTGCAAATTGGATGTTTGAGTCAAGACTATGATACTGAGTTTCCAAAGAGAAAGGGGTTCCAATAGATCATACCCCCCATAAACAAGCTTCTCAAAAACAAAAGGGTTTTGTTTAGTTCAGTCTTGGTGATACATAGCCTTGAAAACTGAAGCAGAAGTATTTTTAATTTTCCGCTTGACACTTTTTCATGCAAGATAAATGAGGCACATAGCTGGACGAAGCACCAAGCCCAGCTCTTCAGAAGAAATATAACCGAAAAAAGAAGCCCATTGTTCAGGTTATCATCCTGCATTTCTTGTGAAATGAGTTCTAGGTCTTCTGCCCACTTGGAGAGATGCCATGCTAGCTGGTCTAAAATGTGCTGATGTGCCTAGATGGCATCAGACCCCTGGAAGACGACTCCCCTCCCGCACAGGTGTGGAGAAGGCATTTTTGTGGGTAGGAAATTGGGAAAGTGGCGTGGAGAATGAGAGAAAATGAAAACTAGGACAAATGCCACCTTGAGTCCAAGATTTGGAGTGTTAAACGCAATGTGTAAAGTGCGCAAAATGTTTTCCTATCAAACATTGCATTTAATTTTACTCTTTTACAGAATAATCTCTTGAGGAAGATGTGGAAACCCCTGTGCTGGTGAATTTTATATGTTCACTGACAGGGTGAAGGGGAGTCCAGGTAGCTGGTGAAACTTTATCTCTGGGTTTGTACTGTGAGGGTGTTTCTGGAAGAGATTAGCGTTTGAATCAGTAGACTGAATAAAAAAGATTGCCAGTCTTCACACCAAAGCAACTGGGATGCGGGCCTGCGCAATTTGCTCTCTAGAATATCTCCTGCCCTCAGATCACAGCAGTCCTGGTTCTCAGACCTTCATTCTCTGACCAGGACTTATACCACTGACTCCCCTGGTTCTCAGGCCTTTGGACTTGGACTCTAACTGTATGTACCAGGGGCTTTCCTGGGCCTCTAGCTTGTAGACGGCAGATAACAGGAGTTCTCAGCCTCCATGATAGCATGAGCCAAGGCTTCCTAACAAATCTCTTTCTCTAACTCCTTCTCTCTCCTGTTGGTGCTGTTTCTCTGGAGAACCCTGGCTAGGGACTTCCCTCATGGTTCAGTGGTTAAGACTCTGTGCTTCCACTGCAGGGCACACAGATTCGGTCCGTGGTCAGAGAATAAAGATCCTGCATGCTGTGAAGCATGGCGAAAAAAAAAAAAAAGAAAGAGAGACTGCTGCTGCTGGCTGCTAAGTCGCTTCAGTTGTGTCCAACTCTGTGCGACCCCATAGACGGCAGCCCACCAGGCTCCCCCCGTCCCTGGGACTCTCCAGGCAAGAACACTGGAGTGGGTTGCCATTTCCTTCTCCAATGTGAAAATGAAAAGTGAAAGTGAAGTCACTCAGTCGTATCCGACTCTTAGCGACCCCATGGACCGCAGCCCACCAGGCTCCTCCATCCATGGAATTTTCCAGGCAAAAGTACTGGAGTGGGGTGCCATTGCCTTCTCCGGAAAGAGAGACCACCCTTGCTAATACAGTCCCCATATAATAAACAAAACTTGTTTGAAATCAGAGAGGTCAAGTGGCTTGTCCCTGGTCAGCACATGATCTGGGTGAAATAAAATTCATATTTTATGGCAAGACAAGGAAAATTTAAACACAAAAGTTCTCTACTGTTGGGCCTCCTCTCTCCCTGCTCTGTGCATAGTGTGCCTGCGTTATGCACCAACCAGACCTCCCCCATCAGCAGGAAAACCTGCTCAACATTCTCCTGGCATCAACAAGACAGCTCCTTAAAAGATAACATTCCTTCTTGATCTTGTAAAGGGGTCACATGGCCCACCACAATGGTGCTTAGATCTGGATTATGTCAATAATACGTCATTTGATACCACTCCAATATTCTTGCCTGAAGAATCCCATGGACAGAGGAGCCTGATGGGCTATAGTCCATAGGGTCACAAAGAGTTGGACACGGCTGAAGCAACTTAGCACAGCACCCATTTACGCATATATGCGGAATCTAGAAAAATGGTACGGATGAACCTACTTGCAGGGCAGGAAGAGAGATACAGATGTATAGAGCAGATATGTAGACACAGAGGGGGAAGTGGATGGTGGGACAAATTGGGAGAATAGCACTGACATGTTAATATATACACTCATGCTTGTGGTCAGTCGCTCAGTTGTGCCCGATTCTTTGTGACCCTATCAACTGAAGCCAGCCAGGTTCCTCTGTCCACGAGATTTTACAGGCAAGAATACTAAAGTGGGTTGCCGTTTACTCCTCCAGAGGATCTGCCTGACCCAAGGATTGAACCCGCATCTCCTGCGTCTCCAGCATTGGCAGGTGGATTTTTCTCCCACTGAGCCACTTGGGAAGCCCATCCTGGGAAGCCCATATACACATCACCATGTGTAAAGTAGAGAGCTAGTGGGAAGCTGCTGTTCAGCACAGGGAGCTCAGCACAATGCTCTGTGATGACCTAGAGAGGTGGGATGGGGCCGGGTGGGAGGGAGGTTCAAGAGGGAGGGGATATATGTATATGTACAGCTGATTCATTTTGTTATACAGCAGCTCAGTCATGCCCGACTCCTTATGGCCCCATGGACTGCAGCACGCCAGGCTTCCCTCTCCTTCACCATCTCCTTGAGCTTGCTCAAACTCATGTCCATTAAGTTGGTGATGCCATCCAACCATCTCATCCTCTGACATCCCCTTCTCTTCTTGCCTTCAACCTTTTCCAGCATCAAGGTCTTTTCCAATGAGTCACTTCCTCCCATCAAGTGGCCAAAATATTGGAGCTTCAGACTGTAAAGAAATTATACTCTAATTTTAAAAATACATCATTTGATGTATAGCACTCTGTTTCAAAAAACTTATATAACTGTGCCTGGTGATGGACTGGGAAGTCTGGTGTGCTGCAGTCCATGGGGTCACAGAGTCGGATACGACTGAGTGACTGAACTGAACTGAACAGGTGGAACAGTTCTCAGAGTCTTCTGAGATGCTCTTTCCGGGTTTTAATCCTCAAATTTGACTTGAATAAAATTTTTCAATTCTTTCTTAGATTGACTGATTAATTTTTAACTGACACTTCTAAATATAGAAGGATTCAAACCTTCTGACTTAATGTCAACACTCCTCCAATTACATGTGGGATGTGAGGAATGGCTTGACCATGGGATCATCTGTGTTACAAAGTTCAGTGTAGTTCTCATAGACAGACTAACTGGCTGATATTTACACAGTGCTGTTGTCTCTTACGGGCCTCCCAGGTGGCACAGTGGTAAAGAATCTGCCTGCCAATTCAGGAGACCCAAGAGACACAGGTTCGACTGCTGGGTCCAGAAGATCCCCTGGAGAAGGAAATGGCAACCCGTTCCAGTATTCTTGCCTGGAAAATCCGATGGACAGAAGAGCCTGGTGGGCTGTATAGTACATGTGTTCACAAAGAGTCCGACACGGCTGAGGCTAGATTTCACTGTGTGGATGAACAACCCCCCAATTCTCAGTGGCTTAAAAGAGCAAAGGTTAATCATGTCCACCACATGTTGGCTGGAACCCCAAATCCAGGTGGATCTCCTCACCCCAGGATGGATGGAGCAGTCGCCATCCTGAACATGGCCAATGAGCACTCACAACTCATGGGCAGAATTAGCCACAAGCACCACCCAATAAGAGGCAGAGTATTAATTTCAAACAAAAGCAGCCTGCAGGTATATGTGCCTAAGAGACCAGTTTGCCTCAAAATGACTGACATGACATCTGGACAAAAGACGTTAAAACGTAGCCCTTCACCAAAATATCACAGCAGACAAATGCTGTAGCCCCAGGCTTTGGGATATTTTTCATCCTTTAGGAAGGCGCTTACTTCTTATGCCAAAGCTGCATGGAAGTGAATTATTGCAACTACAATTCCTGGTGCTTCTAACAAAAACTAGTATTCACAGCCTGATTCTGAAGCAAGAAAACTTGCCGTTTTAACCACAGTGAATAGTGCCAGCAGTGCTTTATTTTGGGGCTCATGTTACAGAGGAGGAGTACAGCATGAACCCACAATTTTACCAGTAACACCATGCCCCTTCAGTCCCTAGACCTCCAAGAATGCTACTGTTCGTGGTCAGATGGAGAGATTGAGAGCCTTGTAAACCATCATAAAACAGAGTGAATAGAAGAGCTGACACTACATCCGAGAACATCCTCATTCCTCATCCTGCTCTTCTCTGCGTTATGTAACTTAAGAGATGGTGGGAATGATGTCAATGTGGGAGGGGAAAAAATAAAAGGATTCATGTGGGCTTTTCGAAAAAAAAAAAGTAAAAGAGAACACAGTAAACTGAAAAGGAAATTTAAGCTTAGAATCTTGCCAGAGGCTGTCATTTAAAGGGTTTTAAAGTCCTGAGACATGAGGTCCCCTGTGTGAGCGATGCTCAGAGAGTGCTCTGACTCCAGGTAAGGTTCTGTGACTGCTGTTTCTCCGATTCAGATCTGCAGTTCTTTTCAGGAGGGGATAAGAATTTGATTTCAGAACTAAGGCAGAGACTGCTAATTCCACCCCAAGTCCATTTCCCTCATCTTTCTTAGTGACAGATTCCCACTTTGGTTGAGGGGAGCAATACACCCAGTTGAAACCTCTATCCCCAAATTCCCTCGTAACTGTGTGCTGTGCTTAGTCACTCAGTTGTGTCCGACTCTTTGCGACCCCATGTAACTAGCTATGGCCAAATGATGAAGTCCCGGGTCAAAGAGAAGTAAGTGAAAATGGTGGAAAACTTCTAGGAAAACTCCTTAAAAGGAAACACAAGCCCTTCTCCCACACCAGCCCCCATCCTTCCTATTGCTTGAAATATGATGGCTGGAGCTCCAGCAGCCATGCTATTTCCAGTAGTCATGAACATGAGGTAACCTTGAGAATGTAAACCAGTGTAACAGATCAGGGACAGGGAAGGAGCTGGGCTCCAGATGACCCTGAAGAGCAACAGCATAGGCTTGGACTGCTGACCTCCAGAAGTCTTTCAAATGAGAGAATAAATCCTGGTATATTAAGCCATTGAAATTATGTCTCTGTTACAGCCACATACAAATCTTAATTTATACAACCATTTTAATGCATATTTATAGACTCATTTCTACTCAAGAAATCCTAGCTATAACTTTCCCTTGGATGCGACTCTCACCTCCCCTTAGCCAGCAGGTGTCCACACAGATTCGAGCCTTACCCAGCAGCTTGTGTTCCACGGCGCTTCGCAGGGACTGGTGCCGGAAGTACAGGAGGCCGTTGGGCTTCTCCTGGAGCCAGTGTCTAGTGGCATTGCGGAAGGCAGCCCAGTGCAACGTGGTCACTTTGTAATGCCCCTTGTAGCCCAGCATGTCCAAAAGCTGGTATATCTCGTCTTCGGCCAGCCCACAATGCGAGATGCTCAACAGACACAGGGTGTCAGACACCCAGCCGTCCAACCCTGTGCAGACAACACACTGATGATGGTGACAAAGGAGGGCTCACACACGCCAGGCATCACTCTACATGCTGTGTGTGATCAGCCAACTCATTTCTTTCCATCATTCTCTAGGGAGATACTATAACCGCCCCATCTTACAAATAAGAAAAAAGAAGCACAGAGAGGTTAAGTAACTTACCCCATGTCACACAGAAACCAGTGCAGAACTGGGATTGGAATGCAGACGGTATGGCTACAGAATCCATGTTCTTGACCATTAAATTATTACCTACATTGTCACAATGAATCCATCCGTGTCAGCTACAGTTACCAACTGGCAAGCCTGCCAATTCTGACACTTAGCATTTCGCCTGAACAGTCTTTATTTAAAGATTTCCAACATCAGATCTGCATGTACAGGCATGAGAGGCTTTTCTGTCTGGCTGCTGCCTACTGCACATTCATACACACCACACAAGCCAGCCACCTGTTACTCATCTGACCCTCTAGATGTTTCCACCGTAATAGGATCTCCCACTGGACCAACCAACTCTAAAGAGATCCTTAAGACCACGGAGAGAAATGAGAGCAAGGTCTACCATTCGAAATGGATTTCTTATGCTAGGACTGGGGAATGAGGCCCCAGATGCCTGCATCCTTTCAGCAGAGGCAGCTGTTCAGACTGATGTGCACAAGCTTCCTCTGAGATTTGCCCCAGTTCAACTAAGCTCTCCCGGACCTGTGGTTGAACTCTGTGGGCCTGAGTCGGGTCAGCAGACAGCACTGGGAGGAGGAAAATTGCCTATAAAAGTAGCAGTCCCTATGGGGTGTGGGGTGGGGAGGACCTGGGCTTTCCTGTACAATCCTGAAGACATGGGTCTAACCAAGGGCACAGCTGTGGGCAGTTTTGTCTGGTTCTTCCTGGGGCACAGAGACCTTGTTTTCACCTCCGTGCAGGTCAGGGAGGACACACTAAACTTGAAGTTAACTTTCTCTGCAGAAATGCAAGCTCTAGAGCAAAAAAAAAGTGGGGGGAGGTACGGGATAATATGCTGGAGCAACAAACAATGTGCCTTTCATTCCCAGTATCTTCTGGTTCTCTCTCAGAGCTCCACCTCCCCATCCCTGCTCCATTCTAATTCACTTAAAAGACAGCTGTTACAGCAGAAATGAAGAGAGAAAACTCAAGTTTCAAGAGACTTTTGAGGGTCATAGTAGAGCCCATGGCTTGTGAGAATAAACTTGGGTTTTTGAAAGCCTGATTGTTGAATATTGAACCACAGACTCCTGGCCAACTCTTGGAATAATTTTTTTTTTTTTTTACCCACAAAGAGCCTCAGACAATTACAAAAAGATGTAAAGAGGACATTTTTTTCCCACCCAGGAAGAAAAGAGATTTTGCTGAATTCAGAAAAGTGTTTAAAAAGAGACAGATCACCTATTCCATTTTTCTAGATGATCTCTCTGCCTCTCTTTTAACACCTTCCTGAGTTCAGCAAAATTTGCAAAGCTGACACACAGTCATAGAGAACAAATGTGTGGATACCAAGAGGGAAAGGGAGGTAGGTGGGAGGAATTGGGAGTTTGGGATTGACATAAATACATTATTGATACTATGTATATATAGATGACTGAGGAGAACCTACTGTTTGGCACAGGGAACTCAGTGCTCTGTGGTGACCTGAATGGGAAGAAAGTCCAAAAGGGAGAGAATATATGTATGGCTGATTCATTTTGTTATACAGTAGAAACTATCACAACATTGTAAAGCAACTATACTCCAATAAAAAACTGATTTAAAAAAGAAAGAGAGAGAGAGAAGAAAGCAATAAATTTGCTCAAGTGGGTTTCTGAGCAGGGGCCAGAGCCCTCCCTGTGAAGCAAATCAGCTTGGAGCAGAGACATACCGGCCTCTGGATGCACCTGAGACCAGATGAGAGGGAGGACCTGAGCTTCCAAAAGCTCTACAGATTTCCCAGTGCCACAGGAAGAAGTGGGGAGGAGAAACGGCTGTGGGGACACCGGGGGAGACCTACAGGCCCCGGACCTCTGAGTGGCGCAGTGCACGGCCACATTCTCTGTCGGGCACGTAGATACCCACAAGACTGGAGGCTCAAGCAGAGGGAAGGAGTGAGCCGACGATGCCCGTGAGGATGAGGGCACGTGGCAGCAGATGGTGGCATAGATGGAACCGCCCCAGAACAGATGGGAACACAGGCATCCCCGAGGATGCCAAAAACAGGGCACATCGGTGTCGATGGACCATCTGGAGCCACAACCACCTCAGTGAAAGACAGCGGGGACAGGTGCCAACCAAGGTCACCCAGCACCAAGGCCTTCCGATCTGAGCTCAGCCCAGCGGGGTCACGGCAAGGACACCAACCCTCACACGGCTGAAAAAATCCTGAACCGACTGAAAATACACTAAACGGATGAGCTTAACCAGAATTAACCTAGTTTCTGCCATCAGTGGGACTGTAGGCTCAAAAGAGAGATTAAATTGAATCACAGAAATCATAAAGGCTCATTTCTTAGACCTCTGAGAAATGTGACTAAAATCTATGCTTAATGTATTTCTCCTTATGGTCAACACATAGAGCTCCGTGGGTGGGGCTGCCAGATTTAGCAAATAAAAATATAGAGCCTCTAGCTACATCTGAATTCAGGTAAACAATAAATCCATTTTTGGCATAAGTATATTCCAAGCAATATTTGGGATATACTTATATACAAGATAATTTGTTACTTATCTGTAGTTTAAATAATTTTTAGTATATTTCCCATGCAATATCTGGGATATACTAAAAGATTATTTGTTGTTTATCTGAAATTCAAATTTAACTGAGCAAACTGTACTTTCTCTGACAATCCTCTCCCTCAAGCTTCCTCCCTGGAGACGAAGGCAGGTGTGGGCTGGGAGTTGGGGGTGGGGGGGAATCTTCCTCCCTGTGGACTCAGACCAGGTGGTTAATACTGATTAATGCCTACCTTCTCCTGAAGCCACAGTTTCAGAATTTGCCTTTTTTTGTTTCAAAGTCCAACTATAGTCTTCAACCCAGCGTTTCAGAATCAACCCCCAGAGCTCCTGAATCGAGGCCACCCCCAAGTACTCCTTCAGGCACTGGAACTCGTTTCGGTAGATTCTGCACTCTTGGTATTCATTTGCCAGGACTGTGAGCTTTAAAGGACTCAGGTTTGTTTTTTTCCTCAAGCTGTATCTGCTCTGTCGGAAGGGGTCTCTATTGGTAAAAGAAAGATACTCTCTAAAGATGTGTAGTTGGGCTTCTTTGTCCACTGCGCTGACGAGCTCCACTGTCCTCACGTCAGGGCGGGCACACAGCGACCTGTAGGACAGGCTGGAGGAGACGGTGCTCACGATCAGCTTGCAGTGAGGGGACAGCGAGCCTGGCAGCCAGGAGACGTCTTTCACCTGATGAAAAGAGTCAAAGACGCTTGAAAACTTCACAACTTTAAAACTACTTTGCTGGTGTAGGTGGTGGAGAAAAAGGAACCCTCCTATGCTGGAGGAACCCCTCTCCACTATGGAGAACAGGATGGAGGTTCTTTAAAAATCGAAAAATAGAGCTACCACATGATCCTGCCCCCCCGCCAACTACTGAGCATATATCTAGAGAAAAACATAATTCAAAAAGATATACGCCCCCCAGTGTTCACAGCAGCACTGTTTACAATAGCCAAGACACGGAAGCAACCTAAAGTCCATCAACAAATAAAAGGATAAAGAAGATGTGGTATATATGTACAATGGAGTATTAGTCACTCGTAGAAAGAGTGAAAAAAAGTCATTTGCAGCAACATGGATGGACCTAGAGACTGTCATACTAAGCGAAGTAAATCAGAGAGAAAAAGAAACAAAATATGATATCACTAATAACTGGAATTTTTAAAAAGACACAAATAAACTGATTTATAAAACAGAAACAGACAAGATATAGAAAATAAACTTACAGTTACCAAGGAGGGAGGAATAAATTAGGAGTTTGGGATTAAAATATACACACTACTACATATAAAATGGATAACTAACAAGGACCTACTGTATAGCACAGAGAACTATACTCAATATCTTGTAATAACCTAAAATGGAAGAGGATGCAAAAAAGAATATACATATATATGTATAACTGAATCACTTTGTTGTATACCTGAAACTAACACATTGTAAATCAACTATATTTCAATTTTTTAAATTTTTAATAGATTCAGTGGAATATAGTAAGAAAGTATAGGGTAAGGATTGGGGTTCCAGTTATTAACAGTAACTTGGATATCAAGCAATATGGTGCTAAGACAATACCAATTCACACTCCATATTGACAGACTCATATCTCCATTAGGGGTTTGATCGTACAAATGCAGACTCTGAAAAGAAGTTCCTACAAGTAAGTACTTTAACAAAATCACAGACTTCTGAAGAATGACCTACAGTGATGGTTAGAGTGCAAATTGAAACATTCAACTGAAAAAGAAGATACTATCTTGTGCTGAAGAACTGTTACTTTGGGTAGCAATGCTATAATAAATTAAATGGTTTCATTTTGGAATAAAAGAAACACCTAATAAAATCTTTCTGGATTCCTTTAACAAACAGCCTTTCCCATCCCTCTTTGCCTAATAATAGCAACTCTCATATCCTGACTGCTTACTCTGAGCCAGGCACTGTGTTGAGTGTGGACCAACTGCACTGGTTACTTACATTTTTTAAATTTTCTATATCTTACGTTGTTTCCACATCTCTCGGGGGAACTTACAGATCCAGGGAAATTGCTCCTCCCAAAGCCAGCCAGTTCCTGGGAGCGGTGGGCAGCTTGCATGAAACATACCTTCTGTGTGCAGACAACCCATGACCACACCCCGACCCCCCTTCTTATTCAACTTTCGCTCACCAAGCCAGTACTTCCTCTGCCCTAAATCATCCAAGGCTCAGGTGCCAGACAGTGAGGGAAAGCGCCTATGCCCCAAAGTCCACTAGAATTATTCAAACTAGCAATCCAAGACTGTGTCCTCTGCCCTGTCTTGCCTTTCCCATGAAAACCCCCAGAATAATTTTGTTGTATATTCTGTTCTGCCTTATCTATACTGATTTTTCCATATATCAAATCCCATTGATTGGGTGCTATCTTTAGTTTTTCTTCTGTTTGAAGGGATACTGGATCAATGGCACCTCTAATGCTTTTTAGTGTCAGTCATTGCTTTGGCCCCGGGCTCCTGTCTTCTGCCTTCTGACACCCTAATATTTCCCCCCAGAGTCCTGCGTGACAAGGCATGTCTTCTCTCCAAAACAGTAAATCATAAATAATTCTTTCAATGCCATTGGTTTCTCCATACCATCACTCAGTTATCCCCCTATAAATTAAATCCCAGGTATAATTTTACTTCATTAACTTATTCAGTCCTCCTAACAACCCTCCAGAAAGGCCAAGGAGGAAACTGAAGCACAAGAGAGCCTAGACGTTTTATCAAATTCATTACGAGGGTAAGCAGCAGAGCCGGGATTCAAACTAAGGGTCTGGCTGCAGGGGCTGGCTCCCCACCACTGCATTGATGCCTCAGAGAATTGCCTGACAGTCCCTCCTCCTGAAGAGCTCTTCCTGTGCCCCTCTTCCAGGAAGCCTTTTCCAAAGGTCAAATGCTTTCGTTAGAGGCCTTCACAATACTACATACTGATCCCTGCCAGCACTTAGCACAGTTGTAATTTTATATTTATGTGATGATATTACTAATATCTGCCATTCTCTGCTAGAATGAAAGCTCTATTTCTTAGGGACTATGTCTGTCTGCTTATAGTGCTTTTCCCATGGTAAGCGGTCAATAATTATTCGTTGGATGTATAGTGGCCACCATGTACTGAATTAAAAAGCAGATTACAAAACAATATGGTATATAACTTCATTTATATAAGCATATGTATGTATATATAACTATCCATAGAAAAAAGGTTAACAATGGTGAGGCTGTGAGGATATTTAATTTTCTATTTTCTTTTTCTTTCTTATATGTTCTATGAGAAATACACATGAATCACATAATTTATAATTATGCATGTATAAGTTTTAGAGAAAAATGCTTCACAAAGTAATGACTAATACTAAAAAGCATTGGAGGTGCCATTGATCCAATATCATTTCAAACAGAAGAAAAACTAAAGATAGCAAACAATTGATAGAATTTGATATATGAAAACTTAAGTTAGATTAGGCAAATCAAAATATACAAGCTAAAGAATATAATAGGGGCCTGATAAATGTCTGAAGTATAAAATAGCGAGCGAGGCAGAACTGTGCAGCAGTAAGGGCCAGTTTCTAGAACCAGGCTTCCCATGCTTGAATTTCAAGTCCACCATCACCTTAGTACTTTCAGCAAGTTGTCTAACATCTCCAAGTCCAATCCCATTTATATAAATAGGGATGATGATCCCAGTCTATCAAGGATTGCTGTGAGAATTCAATGTAAATATCTCTAAAGTTTCTAGAATAATGCCTGGCTCATTCTGTTACATAAGTATTTGTTTCGTAAAATATTCAGAAGTAACTAGAAGCAGCATTGGCTATAACTATAGATATGCAATGCAAAGGAATGGTATTATGTACATTCTAAATTAAGCCATTTTCCAACAAGGACCTACTGTATAGCACATAGAACTCCACTCAGTGTTATGTGGCAGCCTGGAGGAGAGGGGGGTTTAGAGGAGAATGGCTCCATGTATATGTATGGCTGAGTCCCTTCTCTGTTCACCTGAAATTATTACAACATTGTTAATTGGCTATACCCCAATACAAAACAAAAAGTTCAAAAAAATTAAGGGGTTTTCTTTTTATTAAATAATAATAAAATAGATATTATTTTGAAAAGAGATTACCTTCTCTCCCGAAATCCCATAAATGCCAGCCAATTCTTCAATTCCGTCTACAAGTATACATGGCTTTACATTGATGGAAGCAATGAATACGTCTACAAGAAGTGAAAAGGCCAAGATATCTGCATCCTCATTGAGAATATCAGTTTCAAGCTGGGTACCTACAGCATAGAAATGTGCTCAAATTAGGTATATGTTAATGGGTTGGGGAAGCAGAAGGGGTTGGGAACGACGGGTGCTACTCACAGCTGTATGACACATACAGATGGTGTAGGATGGCGTGTGCGTGCTCAGTCACTCAGTCTTGCCTGACTCTTCGCGACTCCATGGCCCATAACCCGCCAAGGTCCTCTGTCCACGGGATTTTCCAGGCAAGAATGCTGGAGTGGGTTGCCATTCCCTTCTCCAGGGGATCTTCTCGACCCAGGGATCGAACTCGAGTATCCTGTGTCTCTTGAATTGGTAGGCGGGCTCTTTACCACTGAGCCACCTGGGAAGGCCATATGTGTGATTAGCAGTCTCAAAATATTCAACCCTAAAGGGGTAACGAAGAGTTGACTCATTGGAGAAGACTCTGATGCTGGGAGGGATTGAGGGCAGGAGGAGAAGGGGACGACAGAAGATGAGATGGCTGGATGGCATCACTGACTCAATGGATGCGAGTCTGAGTGACCTCCGGGAGCTGGTGATGGACAGGGAGGCCTGGCGTGCTGCGGTTCATGGGGTCGCAAAGAGTCGGACACGACTGAGCGACTGATCTGATCTGATCTGAAAGGGGTAATGATATTTACCACCACATGTCTCCTATATATTTTCAGGATTTTATATAAAAAATAGTATGTATGATCCAAAGCGCTACTCTCACTTTCCAAAATATAAAAATTGATCATGTTACAAAGAACTGGATGGGAAGAAAGAGAAGTCAGGCTATGTGAACTGTGAAGCTTCTGCACCCCCTTAAGATTAGTTCCTGTTTAGGGGTCACAGCCACCTCTCTGGGGGTCCAGCTGTGTGCACGCACGCGCGCGCGCGCGCACACACACACACACACACACACACACAAAATGCCTCCCACCCGCCACCTAGTTTCTTTGCTCCTAGCTCATTTTAAACCTAACACAACTGATCCTAAATTACTCTACCCTTAGTAATGGACTCCAGATTTTGGATTCTGGAAATTACTAGGAAGAATTAAGTTATGAATCAGCAAAGACTAAAGGAAGTAATTTGAGAGGACCAACTTGCAGGATGTGATTAAGTGACACACTAGTAGCACCCCAAAATGGTAATCACCTACCTAATATTCTAAGAGCATTTTGTGACGTACAATTTCTGCCTTGCTTTTAATTTTCAAAACTAATATTTTTCAAATAAATTAAGACCTGTTAGGATCTAGAAATCAAGTTATGCCAAGAAACTGGACTGGATTAAGTTTCTTAAGTATATGAAGATTTAATCTATTTAAAAATCCACCTGCCAATCCTGGATCAGGGATCGACACAGGTTCGATCCCTGAGCCGAGAAGATCCCACATGCCTTGGAGAAACTAAGCCCATGTGCCCCAACTACTGAGGCTGTGCTCTAGAGCCTTTGAGCCACAATACTGAGCCCACATGCTGCAACTACTAAAACCCACATGCCTAGAGCCTGTGCTCTGCAACAAGAGAAACCACCACAATGAGAAGTCCATACGTCGCAACTAGAGAATAGCCCCTGCTCTCCACAACTAGAGAAATCCCTGGGGCAGCAACGAAGACTCAGCACAGCCAAAAATTAATTTTTTAAAGATTTACTCTATTTTGTCCAAGCAGGGAGAGTAACTGTATTACACAGAAGCATAACTGTGCTAACATCAAGAAAGACCTCTTGGGGAAAAACAATGAGATGTTGATGAAGCCCTCAGCACAGCATCTGGCACCCAGAAAGCCTTTGATAAAAGGAGCTCCTTGTTAGTCAGGGCTGCTGCCAGGGTCTGGAGTAATACAGTGAGGAAACATGAAAAGAGGAAAGGCACAGGCTCCTCTCTGACCTTCTATGAAGCCTGTCATGAGGGGGACGTCAGCTGCAGCTGCCTAGCAGGCGAGGGCACTTGGGTCAGAGACTTGGCCATGGGTGGGCAGTTCTCCTCTGCTAGATCCCTATATCCTGGCCAGGAGGGGTAGGGACAGAGGAGCAGAAATGTTAGCTTCACCCAGGGAAGTTTTAGCATCCCCACGACGGGGAGGGAGGGCAGGGCTCACAGCCCACACAGGTGCTGCAGCTGCAGACAGTTGAGTTGGGTACAAGACAATGCTCTCTGCCTGAATCTTCATGTGACCTCTCAGGCCTGGCTGTGCTCTCAGCAGTGGCTCCTCCTCTTCCCACGTCCACCTCCCCCAGGTGAAAGCCAGCTTCCAAGCCAAGGCGGTGATGCTAAATGATGCTGGAGCCAGCCAGCCCTGCTCATCCTGGCTTCCCCTGGGCTTCTGTGTAGCATGCATGCGTGCTCAGTCGTGTTTGACTCTCTGCGACCCCACGGACTGTAGCCTGCCAGGCTCCCCTGTCCGTGGGATTTTCCAGGCAAGAATACTAGAGTGGGTTGCCATTTCCTCCTCCAGGGGATCTTCCTGACCCAGGAACTGAACCCACATCTCCTGCGCTGCAGGCAGATTCTTTACCGTGGAGACACTGGAGAACAGCTACCAACTCTCTTGCTTTCCATCCTCGCTCCCCTTAGTCTAGATAATGAATAGGACTTTCTTGTTTCCCTCAGCTGTTCCCCACTCCCTGCTTCTTTCTCCAGCTCAGTGAGGAATAATAACAAAAGCAATAACAGCAAACTGTGCCAAGGATCCATTTAAGTTCTTTACTTGTATCATCTGTTAACCCTGACACAGCTTTCTGTAGGTACTGTTATTCCCATCCCCATTTTAGAGATGAGAAACTGAGGCACAGATTGCTTAAGTGAACTGCCTAAATCACACAGCTAGTAAATAGTGGAGCCAGAACTGAAAATCCGGGCGGGCCAAGTCCAGAACTACTGCCTTCCCGTTAACAAGGATTGGTGGTGCCTGACTGTCAAGTGTTCACAGGCTGTTAATTAATTTATTCTGCTTTGTCAGCTTAAAGATTTGTTTGTTTGAAAGACAGCAGCTGTTTTTATTAGGCGCTTTCCATACCTAAAAAGACACTCAAGAAAACAGCAATTTATTGGGGGAATAAAATCATACTTGCATGTGTACAGTTGAACATCTAATCATCAGCCTTGCCAGAATGAACACCTTTGGGATGAGCCTGAGTGGTACTAGTCATTTTCACTTAGAATCAGACACACCTGCTGCTACTGATTTTGACTTTACCCACTTAGCACACTCTGAGAAATGCAGCCACTAAAAACTCATGCCCACGTGATCACTTTATTTACTCACAGACACGCCTACACACACACGTAGAAGGAAACTCACGTATTTGTCCCTTCATCCAGAGATGATCTACACCCATCAAAACTCCCCCAAGGCCTCGACACTCGCTCAGTATCCAGAGGCTCATGCGGGTACAAACCCCAGGTGAGAAAGGATGAAGTCTCCAAAGCAGGAAGGGTCAGACACATACAAACATGCAAATACACAGAAGGCACCTAATGATGATAATAATAATATCTAATATCTGTTGGTGCTGCGGTTTCCCTGGTAGCTCAGCCAGTAAAGAATCTGCCTGCAAAGCAGGAGACCCCGGTTCAATTTCTGGGTTGGGAAGATTCCCTGGAGAAGGGATAGGCTACCCACTCCAGTATTCTTGAGCTTCCCTGGTGACTCAGATGGTAAAGAATCCACCTGCAGTACAGGAGAGCTTGGTTCGATCCCTGCAATCGGAAGAGCCCCTGGAGGAGGGCATGGCAACCCACTCCAGTATTCTTGCCTGAAGAATCCCCATAGACAGAGGAGCCTGACGGGCTACAGTCCATGGAGTCACAGAGTCAGACATGACTGAGAGACTAAGCACAGCACTAAATGCCAAGCGTTGTGCTAAGTGGCTTTGTTTCTCCGACTTTATCTTAGTTCATCCTCTCAACTACCTACAAGACATCTTTTTCCTTCCTATCCATATTTCACAAATGGGAAAACTGAACCAGAGAGAGTTAAAATAACTTGCCCAGGTCTCACAGCTAATAGAAGCCATCGGGCTCCCCAGCTGCTCCTAGAACAGAGGTAGATCCCATAGGATTGTTCTCTCTGCCCATGTAAGCCTTGCATCTTCAATATCTCCTGACCAAAGCAGAACTCTTGATTACCCTCGAAACCTGCTGCCCCATCAATGCTGTCCCATTTCAATGAACCACCCTGACCGTCCACCTAGTTTCCTTAAGCCACAAACTAGGAGAATCTGTAATCTCTCCCTATCCTTCAATTCTCACATTCAGTTCCTCAGTGTGTTCCCATCAGTCCCCTTGCTACTCCCCTCCCCCAAGCTATCACCTCTTCCCACTTGGACCACTGTGATAGCCTCTAACAAGTGTCACTGCCACTATGCTGACTCCCCCACACCTATTTCTACACAGGAGACGATTTTGAACCTTCACAAATATCAACCAAATCATGCCAGTCCCCTGCTCAAAATCCTCCACTGGCCTCCCACTGCACACAACAGAATCTAACCCAAGATCCTGTTCTACAAAACTCAGATACAAAGTGGCCCATCCTCTATCTTATCCTGCTTCGTCTGGTAGCACTCCCCACGTCCCCCACCAGAGTCTGGACACACTGCCTTCTTTCCCTTTCTGACTCACTCCACTTTGTTTCCAGCTTAGGGACCTTAGCTGTCCCTTCTGTCTGGAATGTTCTGATCTCCGCATGGCTGGCTCCTTGTCTGTGAGATCTCCCAAGAGTGTAGCAGAGATGGCCGCCTGTCCTATGAAAGTTTATGCTCCCCCTTAAAGATGGTGGGGGTAGCTTTCTATTCCTACCTGACTCCCTCCCAGTGTGGCCATGGGAGCCCAGGGTGGCTGATTTCTTGCCAAAAGAATGAGAGTGGAAGTGACTCGTGTCACAACCTGGCCAAGACTTTTAAGGGAAGGTGTGCCTTTTCCACTCGATTTCCTCTTCCTCTAGCCAAAAGCAGATGACTCTGAGGCCCTAGAAGATGACACAGCCTCAAGATGGAAAGAGCCTACAGCCTCAAACTACCACACGGGGAAAAGCTACTCGTTCTCTAACTAGGAACCCTGAACTGAACTTTGGCATGAGCTAAAAATGGCTCACATGGTGAAGAATCTGCCTGCAGTGCAGGAGACCTGGGTTCGATCCCTGGGTTGGGAAGATTCCTTGGAGAAGGGACTGGCAACCCACTCCAGTATTCTTGCCTAGAGAATCCCATGGACAGAGGAGCCTGGTGGGCTACAGTCCATGGGAGTCTCAAAGAATCAGACACGACTGAGTGACTAACACAAACACGAGCTAGAAATAAACTTCGAGAAGCCACTGAAATGGGATGTATAAACAGCAGCCAGAGTTATTCCAACTAATACAGAGATACAGTTCATGACCACTCAACCTCAACAGCCAGCCCATCATCTCAGCACATCACTCTGTATGGCATTCATTATTATTTGAAACATCTCTTGATTATTGGTTATCTACCTTTCTCAACAGAACATAAGATCTATGGGAGTCATGATCTTGTTTGCCAGGCTCAGTGCTATGTCCCCAGAACCCAAACCAATGACAGGCACAGACCAGGCAACCAATAAATACTTTGTCATGAATGAGTGAGTAAACATGCTTATTAGAGCTACTGAACTGAACGGGAGGAGCAATAGCTGAAAACGAAGAACTATGGCCGCCTCTTGATGAAAATAAAAGAGGAGAGTGAGTGAAAAGTTGGCTTAAAGCTCAACATTCAGAAAACTAAGATCACGGCATCTGGTCCCATCACTTCAAAGCAAATAGATGGGGAAACAGTGGAAACAATCGCAGACTTTTTTTGGGGGGAGGCTCCAAAATCACTACAGATGGTGACTGCATCCATGATATTAAAAGCTGCTTACTCCTTGGAAGGAAAATTATGACCAACCTAGACAGCATATTAAAAAGCAGAGACATTACTTTGCCAACAAAGGTCTGTCTAGTCAAGGCTATGGTTTTTCTGGTAGTCATGTATGGATGTGAGAGTTGAACTATAAAGAAAGCTGAGTGCCGAAGAATTGATGCTTTTGAACTGTGGTGCTGGAGAAGACTCTTGAGAGTCCCTTGGACTGCAAGGAGATCCAACCAGTCAATCCTAAAGGAAATCAGTCCTGAATATTCATTGGAAGGACTGATGTTGAAACTGAAACTCTAATACTTTGGCCACCTGATGTGAAGAACTGATTCATTTGAAAAGACTCTGATGCTGGGAAAGATTGAAGGTGGGAGAAGGGGGCAACAGAGGATGAGATGGTTGGATGGCATCATGGACTCAATGGACATGAGTCTGAGTAAACTCCGGGAGTTGGTGATGGACAGGGAGGCCTGGCGTGCTGCAGTCCATGGGGTCACAAAGAGTCATACATGACTGAGCAACTGAACTGAACTGAACTGAACCTGAGCAATAGCTGAGAGGCACATCCTGCCTTGGAGCCCTTGCATTGGGCTGGAATGTTCTCCCTGAGATAATCTGCCTGGCTCCCTCTTTCAAGTATTTATTCAAATGTCCCTTTTTCAGTGAAGCTTGCCCAGACGATACCTTTAAAGTCCTGAAATCCTTACACATACACACTGCCTATTTTTTTTCTCTGATTTATTTTTCTTCATAGAAGTTAACCGCCTCCAAACATTCTATATTTTTTAGTCATTAACTCTTTGTCCCCTCTGCTCTCCAATAACAAGAAAATCCCATGAGGCTAACGTATTCTGTCCATTTTTTCCCACGGTTGTATCCCCACTGGCATATAAGGCACTCAGTTCACATTTGGGGAAGGAAAGAAGAAAGAAAGGAAGAAAAGAAAGAATTCTGAGAGCAGAAGAGGTGGGCAGAAACATAGCCAAGACTATATAAGGGTTTAGATTGGAACAAGAGAAAAATAGCCTCGTGGGCAGAAGACGGAATGATAACTTTTAAATAAAATTTTTCTGAATGAATTTCAAAGTCTGATTCCATTACCATAGTGTTTGTACTGCAATTCTGTGATGAAGTAATGGATCACGGACATGATGTCACTGCTTTCACAGGTGCTGCCCACGAAATGAGGGATCAGCAACATGTTCGGGTATTTCTTCTTGAAATAGTTCACCCAGTTGGCAAGTAGAGTGGACTTGCCACAACCACGTCCTCCAGACAACAGCAAAATAGACTTGTAAGCTGGAAGAGGATTTATTCTGAAAAACAAACAGGGGAAATGTAGTCAAGAATAACTACCAAAAAAGAGGGAGGGAGGGAAATTTTTCCGGCATACATCTGTCTCTAAGAGATATGAAATTCTAGTATTTCTGGGAGGGAGCTTCATGAAGGAGGGAATATATGTATACATATTACATGTGTGTTCAGTCATGTCCAGCTCTTTGCAACTCCATGAACTGTAGCCCACCGGGCTCCTCTATCCATGGGATTTCCCAGGCAAGAATACTGGAGCGGGCTGCCATTTCTTTCTCTGGGGATGTATACATATAGCTGATTCATTTCATTGTACCACAGAAACTAACACAACACTGTAAAACAATTCTATTCCAATCTTCTAAAAGTTAAAAGAAATTCCAGTCTCTCCATTGTGAACTCACTTGCTTCCAAACAAGTCATTGTCTCTCTGGGTTTGGTTCTGCCCTATATAAAATTAGGAGAGTGGAAAGATGGTAACCTCGGAAGGCTCCTCCAACTACCATAGACTCTAGGGTTGTCCAACATGAACCTGGGGTTACGTCAAGGGCCCAACCTGCCCAGAGATCATGGAAGGGAGACTCTGCACCATCAGGAGAGAGAATAAAAAATCAAAACACTCATACGTCAAGGATTCCCATAATCCTGATGACCATGACACTAGAAATACAACAAAATGACCACAGTTGTCAGTGACTCACTGAGCAGTAGCCAGCTGCTCCATGGGGGTGTTCTGGCTTGTAATAATGAATAAATGACTTCTCTGAACTGGCATGAGTACAGTATAACTTGTCTTGTTGCACAGTCTTAACCACTGGACCACCAGGGAAGTCTGCCGAGCACCATGTTGTCTTAACCAAATAAACTGTCTTCCTCTTGGCATGGGGACCCGGAACCATAAGAATGTTGGTAGCTTTGCAGTCATAGTGGGTGCTGAGACTGGGGCAGAGACAGTGGAGCACAGCCCTGAGCCACTGTGGGTTTATCTCAAATCCTGAAACCCTCACAGAATAAATGATACCTGTGGTAAGATGAAAGTGAAAGTGGAGAGTGAAAAGGCTGGCTTAAAGCTCAACATTCAGAAGATCATGGCATCTGGTCCCATTTCTACATGGGAAATAGATGGAGAAACAGTGGAAACAGTGTCAGACTTTCTTTTTCTGGGCTCCAAAATCACTGCAGATGGTGACTGCAGCTATGAAATTAAAAGACGCTTACTCCTTGGAAGGAAAGTTATGACCAACCTAGATAGCATATTGAAAAGCAGAGACATCACTTTGCCAACAAAGGTTCGTCTAGTCAAGGCTATGGTCTTTCCTGTGGTCATGTATGGATGTGAGAGCTGGACTGTGAAGAAGGCTGAGCGCCAAAGAATTGATGCTTTTGAACTGTGGTGTTGGAGAAGACTCGAGAGTCCCTTGGACTGCAACGAGATCCAACCAGTCCATTCTGAAGGAGATCAACCCTGGGATTTCTTTGGAAGGAATGATGCTAAAGCTGAAACTCCAGTATTTTGGCCACCTCATGCGAAGAGTTGACTCATTGGAGAAGACTCTGATGCTGGGAGGGATTGGGGGCAGGAGGAGAAGGGGACGACAGAGGATGAGATGGCTGGATGGCATCACTGACTCGATGAATATGAGTCTGAGTGACCTCCGGGAGTTGGTGATGGACAGGGAGGCCTGGCGTGCTGCAGTTCATGGGGTCGCAAAGAGTCGGACATGACTGAGCGACTGATCTGATCTGATCTGATCTGTGGTAAGAACTGGAGCATGAGGATAGAAGAAATAAAACAGTCCAAGGAACATCCCTATTTCAAGGGTTGAAACTGGGAAGGACACCACAGACAACCCAGCTCTTTCTTCATGCCCCAGCCTCTTCATGCCTGTGGGTAGTGAAGAGAATATGTCACCACCCAGAAAAGGAAAAGATATGGGGGTCTGAATGAAGAGGACACTGAAAAAAAGTGAAGGAGTGCAAACTTTGGGTGAAGTGAAAGTCACTTAGTCGTGTCCAACTCTTTGTGACCCCATGGACTCTACAGTCCATGGAATTCTCCAGGCCAGAATACTGAAGTGGGTAACCTTTCCCTTCTCCAGGGATCTTCCCTTCCAAGGAATCAAACCAGGGTCTCCTGCATTGCAGGTGGATTCTTTGTCTGAATGAAGAGAACAATGAAAAAAGTGAAGGAGTGCAAACTTTGGGTAAGATAACTCAATTCCTTACACACAGACACAAAGCTATGGCCCATAGTCAGCCATTAACAAGTGTTGTTGGCTGAATATCTTAATAACGAGCTGATGATGTATGTGGAAGTTCTTTGTAAATTATGCAATACTGTACAGATGCATTATTCATGATTCCTAATCCAACTTTTTCTCCTTAAAATCATTTCATCATTGTCAGGAATGACTTAGACAAACTTTGGACTATGGGATTAAAACAGAAGGTGAGCTCTCTGTTCTCCAGAGTTTATAATCTTCTTGAGGAGACTGGAAGAAAGAAACTGAAACAGTCAGGAAAATTTAGCAGTTGCAGAGTGAGTTCTGATGAGGAGATTCTAACCCGGGGGTGGCTTTTTTAGGAAGCCTGTCTTGCAGGCAGGGGTAGAAAGGGGGAGGGAAGGAAGATATTCCAAACTGGAGGAGTCTATTCACTAAAGTCAGACTGCTTTGCTTGGGATTTCTTGATGTCGTACCTGAGAACAGAGTCTAAACTGGAGCCTGCTGCAGGACTGTTAAAATCAGATTCCATATCCTTTAAAGCAAATCTTTCCAAGATTTCAAAGATCCTGCTAGACTCCTTGGAAATAACAAACACTTCCTTGCACTTCTCAGCGAACTCTTCATGATAGAAACGTTCAAAGTTGTGCTTAAAATCTTTAGACACAAAAAGATATATTTTAATGTCTTAGGTTTGTAGTTTAGCATTTTCCATTTCACATGGTTATTATGAATGCCCAGGGAAGTGCTCTGTGTCCCTACCACCATCTTTCTATGTTAGCACAATATTTCATAACCCATTCTACATTGTAATGCAAGGAAGCTCTAGGCAAGCAATGCTACTTGTATCTGAAATCCTACTTAGGATTCCAAGTTATTTCATGACCTCACAATGAACAGGGCAAAAGAAAAAACAACTGGATTTGTTACATATATCCTCTTGTGTTTTTAGATTGTTAGCTAAGTATAAGTTACCAATCTCATGGCATATGTGTTTCTATCCAGGACAATGGTTGGGGGAGGGAGTAGAGTGTATTTTTAGGATAAGATGCCCTAATACAATGATAACCGTGAGTACAGTTTCAACTCTGCCATTGGGCAAGTCCCTTAAACTCTCAGGTAAAGTAAGTTGCAGCCAGACAACTGGATCTCTGAGATTCCTTCTAGCTTCAATTTTGTGTTTCTAAACTCATTGTTAAAGTCAAGGCATTATGGACTGCCAAAATGTACCCCCTTCTCTAGAGATACCTACATCTTCCAGAGTTTGGGAGTGGGTTGTTTTTTAAATGAGGCAGGAGAATGAATATCTCTGGTTTAACCTCGTAAGGTTTCAAGACATCTTATACTTCCATAGTTAACTGGGCTGCTCTCTGGTTCAGGTTAGGGCCAGAACAGACCTAGAGGACCAACAGTTTGGCCAAGGTCAGCTTCAAATTTCAAGATCTTAGACAGAATTGGAGACGATCCCACAACCTAATGGGTCTCTTTAGCTCACCATGAACCTCACTCACCAGTCTCAGGTAACTCCAAGGACCTCAGAAGTGCTTCTAAAAGTCAAGAGTGTGAACTGATAGCTCAACATTGCCTTATGATAACCATCGGCTACCCAAATGGCCTATTTTTACCCCAGCTATGAGATTTTGGAACTCTGTGGGAGAAGGCAATGGCACCCCACTCCAGTACTCTTTTGCCTGGAAAATCCCATGGACGGAGGTAGGCTTCAGTCCCTGGGATCGCTAAGAGTTGGACACGACCGAACGACTTCACTTTTACTTTTCGCTTTCATGCACTAGAGAAAGAAATGGCAACCCACTCCAGTGTTCTTGCCTGGAGGATCCCGGGGACAGGGGAGCCTGGTGGGCTGCTATCTACGGGTTCACATAGAGTTGGACACGACTGATGCGACTTAGCAGTAGCAGTAGGAGTAGGTGATTAAAGGGTATTGAAGATCCAAAAGAAAAATAATTTAGCCTTCTTTTCTAGAGATTTTTTAATAATTCATCCATTCTGTACTTTCTACTGCAGACATGTAGTCCATATATTACATATTCAAAACTAAAGTCTAAAACAAACTAACCTTTCAATAGTAACCAACATCAAAGACTAAGGAGAAAACTATAGAGAAACAATTTGTCTCTCACCCAAATACACAGAAAGGTTTGATTCTTGAACATGTTAGTAAACA
Source organism: Tragelaphus eurycerus (assembly GCA_935064755.1). Taxonomy (NCBI): domain Eukaryota; kingdom Metazoa; phylum Chordata; class Mammalia; order Artiodactyla; family Bovidae; genus Tragelaphus; species Tragelaphus eurycerus. Next base: position 9,615,372 of record CAKXYN010000072.1, on the reverse strand, counting down.
TTAACTGATGGATGCAGTTCACACTGAGACTAGTCAAAAAATTTCATTATTAACTATACTTCAGGCTTTAGTAAAATACATACTATATTCTCCCAGCACTCACTTTTTCATGATTCATCCCCATTAGCATAATGCATGTCAGGCACCGTTTTCGGGTGCTTGCTGCTGCTGATGCTAAGTTGCTTCAGATATGTCCGACTCTGTGTGACCCCAGAGACGGCAGCCCACCAGGCTCCCCTGTCCCTGGGATTCTCCAGGCGAGAACACTGGGGTGGGTTGCCATTTCCTTCTCCAATACATGAAAGTGAAAAGTAAAAGTGAAGTTGCTGAGTCGTGTCCAACTCTTAGCGACCCCATAGATTGCAGCCTACCAGGCTCCTCCATCCATGGGATTTTCCATGCAAAAGTACTGCAGTGGGGTGCCATTGCCTTCTCCATTTTGGGTGCTTAACATATGTTATTACTCTCAAGGTGATTAATGCTAACCAGAAATCAGAAAAAGAAATCTAAGCTTACCAATATTATGTCATTTTCCCAAGGTTGCACAGCTAGAAACTGAAAAATCTTGGATCTGAGAACACGTCCGTCTTTGGACATTCTAAAACTCCAAGGCTGTAGTGAATACTCAGATATTTTGGCACTGCTCAACACCCTATTGAGCTACAGACTATCATTTCAGGTCCCACCTTGTCTCAACTCTCAATTCATGTTAATGTAATGGGTCTGACTCCCTGCATCTCCAGAGGTGGCACAGGACCCAGGATTAGCCAAATCAGAGAATCATATCACATGAATCACAATACCAGTGATTGAGTCAGATACAAGCATATAGTCCAAGTCCTGCTAATCAGGAACAGAAAGACTTAATGGTAGGACTTTGAGTCATTTACTGCTGGACTTGAACCTGGAGCTGCTACAGCCATCTTCCCTCCATAATGGAGAAGCCAGAGAATTGAGGCAGCAGGAGGACAGCAGAGCCGTCAGAGAAACAGTGAGAAACAAGGGCCTGGAATCCTCCTTTGAGCAAGTGGATATAGCTTGAGCTGAACACAGACCTAGGCTTTCAAGTTATATAAACTAATAAATTCCCTTTCTCTTGAAGGCAGTGTAAGTCATTTGCAACCCAGAGTAATGATCAATACAATATTCTTTTCTAAGACCCCAAAATGACTTGGTTTGTAGGCAGAGTCTAGTTTGACCAGCACAAGTGGGATTTCACATCTCACCCCCAACAATGAATGTGAATGACTTTAGATGGGTCAACTCCCTCCTATTCAGCTGGCCACAGATCTGCTCCCTATCATATTACAAGGACTCTACCTGCCTGGTCCCTAAAGCATCTGAGAATGCACCACCCTCATTCCGCCTTCCCACACTACTTGGGCCCTTACAATGGTAATTCATAATCTTTTTTGTGTCATTAAAACTTTTTGATCAAAGACCAAGTGTATTCCTTTGATCGATGTGTTCCTATGCCCCCCAAACACACATATGCATTAAAACATTCAATTTTTCATATAATTTCAGGGCATCGGAGATCTCTCCCAAAGTCTATTCTAAGTGAAGAATCTATTCTAGATTCTAGGTGAAGAATCTATTCTAGAATCTAGGGGAAGAATCTCCACCCTATTCTGATGTTGTTCTTCCCTTTTTAATCTGTACGTGTCTACAAGACACTGCTTTCAAAATAACTATAATCATTTCAATATGATGTCAGGCAGTGCTTTTCAAATTTTGATGCATATGCAACTCACCTGTCATCTTTATTAAAATGCAAATTCTAATTCAATAGACCCAGAATGCATTTCTAGCAAGTTCCTAGGTAATGCTGAGACTACCAGTCCATGGATTACTGACTCTAGTTAAGAGTGAAAGCAAATGAGCATTGTTTTAAAGTCAAAAGGACATGGGTTCAAATTTTAGAATGATCCCTCGCTGGTGAAGTGACATTAGCTAAGTCACTTAACTGCTACATAGCTTTCATTGGTTCATCTGTAAAACAGCAATTATAGCATCTACCTTGCAGGTCTAAATCTTAAAGATTAAAAGTGATAACATGCAAAAATCAATTGACAATAAAAGTTCTCTTCCCTTTAGATTAGGGTTTCTCGACCTTGGCATTATTGACATTTGGAATTGAAAAATTCTTTATTATGAGGGGCAGTTCTGTGCACTGGAGGATGCGTTAACAGTGACCCTGACCTCCACCCGGTAGATACCAGTAGCACACCCCCAACTGTGACACCAAAAATGTCTTCAGATGTAGCCAGAAGTCCCCTGGGGGTAAAATCAGCCTTGGTCTAGAACCTCTGCTCTGGATCTACACATTAACTGCCAAACATTTTAGGTCTTCCCCGAGCTCCTTGACTTCCTAAATCGTCTTCCATGACCTACTATTTACTCTTATTCTCAGTTTCAAAAATCTTCATTTGAAGTGAATGTTACAGGAATATGCTAACAATTTTAAAAGCATAAATAACATTTTCAACCATTTAAAAATTCCTTTCACAAGGAAGACACACAAAACACATGAACCTATGACAATAGACTTAGCTATCTCCATATTTACTAACCTGTATTTTCCGTCATTACAGTGGCTGGGCAAAGTTTGTCTATCACGACCAACCAGTCCTTGAGAATCAGCTCACCCAACTCATGGAGATCTCTATACAACCTGACAGGGAGCCCTTTGCTAATAATCTTGGCCTTCAGCATTCCAATCTTTAATCTCTCCTCATCGTCAGTCGAACAACCCAAAGACAGCATCTCCTCCTTTTCCTCATCCCAAGTCTTCAGCGGCATGGTTCCCCTCCTAAAGTAAAAATACTGAAATTGAGACTCATTCAGAAATGCTGCTTGGATGACCTCTAACTCCATCAGACTGCAGGTGGGATACTCCAGGACCCAAGGATAACCGTTTTTTGCAGCAACATAGAGATTCTGTTCCACTCTGGATAAACTTGACAAGTCAGTTGCCTCGGAGAACATGACAGGTGAGTAGTTACGGAGAAAGTCCCCGTATGTCTGACCCAGCAAGCAGATGAAAAAAGGAAAGCAGCTGTTCACGTAGTCGAGACAGAGCTTCAGGTGTTGCGACTGGAGACAAAAATGCTGTCTAAACAGATTGGAGAGTGAGGGTACTTGGGCCTCCAACCCTGACCATCTCAGGTCCACAGCTTTGAAATATGTGCCCCGGGAATTGCAGAGTTCATTCAGCTGAGGGAAGATGTAGCTTGCAAAAAGTCTCTCTCTTCTTCAAAATCACCCAGAGTCGAGCAGATGTAAGGCTGAATGGGTTTCTGTAGCTTTAAAAGCAATTGGGCAGACCTGTCTTCACTCTCATTTGCCTTCATTTCACTTTGCTCAGAGATGATATAACCCTTAAAACGGAACAATTTTTGTTCTGGTGCAGCCACCAACCTCCACTGCTTCTACAACTTTCTCCTAATTATGTTTGCTATAAACAGATTGAAATCTTTCCCCAGAATGTCCTCTTCTTATAGATACTATAATGTGAGTGATGTCAAACAATGCACAGATCAGACTTGAAAAACAATTGAGTTTAAGTCAGGACTGAAAAAGGAAAAAAAAAATTCTTTTTAGGATTCCAGGAAGTTCATTGATCCTGTTTCCCTAAAGCTTTTGCTGAAGAGCTGAGATCCACAGGTGGTAAGTGGGCACTGAATACAGTTCTCCCTGTTTGCCTCAGCACCCCCCATCCTACCTTTCCAGAGTTCCTTTGGCCACCTGCTCCTTCTGCCCCTCCCTGTAAATTTGGAGTCTATGCAAGGGAACTTGCTAAAGAGTGTGGAAAGGAAGGCAAATGCAGAAAAGGAGCCCAGCGTACCTAGCAACAGAATAAGCCAAGACCCATGACTGTGACCAGAAGCAAGAATGAAAATTGTTATGAAGTTGAGGTCAGGAAAGAGGAATGAATTAAAATAGCAATATAATAAGGCCCAAGACCAATAATGCACCTGGCATCTGAGAGGCAAGGAAGTCTGGATCTAAGAACTTCATTGAGTACTGTGATTATTTCTATCTCAAGTTGTGCGGGCTCTTACGACATTCCATTCACCTACATGCATTGGGAACTCAATTCCACTGAGCTAATGGAAACACACACACCCTCCAACAATGAGGTAGATATGCTTGCATCTTGCTCAGAAGCAAAAGATTCAATGAAAAGTACCTACTTTATGAGCTTTTTCTTGATGCAACTCATTTCCTTACCAAATGTTGCTTCACTGTTTGTTGCTTTCACCTATAGGGAAACATACCATGTTATCATGAATAGGGCAATTTTCCATCAAGATCACCTGACAAGAATATAATAACAGCATTATCTTTTGAAAAAGTGTTAACCCTTTTGCATTTAATTGTAACAATAATCATACAATAGATAATATTACCACTTTGCTTCACTGATGAAGAAACAAAAGTTCAGACAGGATAAGCAACATGTCCAAAGTCACTTGGCTAGTAAGTGAAGAGCCAGGATCTAAACACAAGTCAGCCCGACTCCAGGACACACACATTATACTGCCTCCATATCACATGGGTAAGATTCTAGGTCTTGAAGATACCATAGATCAATGCGTAGAAAACACCTATACAATAAATGATACTGTAATAAGTAGGTGACAATTTGAAACAATTAATCTCACACAAACAAAATCTAAAAGATAACTGAAGAGGCATCATGAGCACTTTATTAAAAGACTTTTTGCCTGCCATGTAGGAGGCTAGAATTAGATTATCAGTACTTGAAAATATTCACCTTTTCCTATTTCCAAGTGATCAGAGGTAATTTGTATCTTGGTCTCTGCTGCTGCCAGGTCCCAAACAGCCAGCATAAAGACTGGCTCAGAGTAGGTGACAGGTGAATATTTGTTGAACAAAAGAATTTAGTATAATTTTTAAATGAACAGAAAACATAATTAAATATTAATCAAACTGGGAAAAGATTTCCAAAACTTTTAAGCTATAGAAGAAATCACAAAAGAGGTATAAATAATAACCACATTTTTAAAAGATGTAAAGGCAAACAATAGACTGTAAAAAATATTTGCCACAAATAAACTTATCTTTATTCTAAGAAAAATAAGTAGATATACAAGCAAAAGATACAAATAAGTTAAAAAAATACAAGAATATATATAAAAGTATTTTCAACACTTCTAGAATTCAGAGAAATTTAAAATGATACAGATATTTGATCAATCTGCATCAAATTCAAGGTCACAAATTCAAGTCTGTGAATTTGAAATATCAAATTCAATATCTATCAAATATCTGTATATTATTATACAGATAATCAATGATACAGATATTTGAAAGTATAGCTATTGAAACCATGGAGTTGCAAAGAGTTGGACACAGCTTAGTGATTAAATAACAATAACAATCTAAATATTGGTGAAATTTATACCTTATGTATACTTATGGAATTGTAAACTGGTAATTCTGGAAAGCTATTAGAAGGTATGTTTGGAAAGTAAATGGCAATATACTTCAAATTATATTACAACTTTCTGGGAATCGCTCCAAGGAACTAATTAAAATAGTGAAAAACTATAACTGTTAGGTGTTCATTGCATTGTTTATAATAGAAAAAAAATAGAAAAAGAAAGAAAGCAAACTAAATGGTCTTCTAAATGACATAACTAAGAGGGTAAAAGTACAGTCACTGATGGCAAGCAATATATATATATATATTAAAAAGAAAGTTATGGGCTTCTGCTTCCAGCCATGATAAATAACAGGGACAAGACTTACCTACCCCTCTTCAAAAAATTAGAAAACTGAACAAAATATATGAATTAGCTATTTTCAGATATTATACATCAGGCAGTACAAAGTGTGTTATCCTAGACAGAAGTAAACTAAGGGAGTTATCATCAGAAAAAGTAGACTTCAGAACAAGTGTCACTGGTAATAGAAAGTGACATTACATAATGACAAAGTAGTCCACGAAGAAAGTACAATAATCCGAAGTGTGCATGCACCTAACAACAGAGTTTTAAAACACACAGAGCAAAACTGGTAGAAATGACAGGAGAAATAGACAAACCCATAACACAAGTTAGAGGTTTTAAAACTCATCTCTTAAGTAATCGATAGTTTAAGTAGTCAGATAATCAGCAAAGATGTAGAAGATCTAAAAAACACTATCAAGCAAATTGATTTTGAACATTTCACCCAAAAGCAGCAGAATACATATTCTTCTCGCGTGCACATAGAACAATCACCAAAACGAACCAGCTTCTAGGCCAAAGTTCAGCAAACTGCAGCCTAAAGGCCAAGGCCTACCTGTTCCCTGTTTTTATAAAGAACGTTTTACTGGAACTCAGCCACTTTCACTTACAGTGAGTATTTAATATTACAACAGTAGAGCTGAGTAGTCATGATAGAGATTATTTGGCCCACAAAGCCTGAAATATTTTCTATCTGGCCTTTTAAGCAATAAGTGTGCTGAAGTCCATCCTAGGTCATAAACCATCCAAGGGCATAAACCAATACGCTAACAAATCTGAAAGAACTAAAATCATATAAATTCTGTTCTCTAACCCCAATGGAATTAAATTTGAAACTGATGACAGAAAGATATCTGAAAAATTGACAAGTTTTGGAAATTAAATAATACATTTCTGAATAACTCACGACTCAAAGAGAAAAGCAAAAAAAAAAAAAACACAAAACACAGTGAATGGTGCCAGAAAATAGACCATTACTTGCCTGGTAGAGGATGGGGAGAAAATAACTGGGAAGGGAACTCTTTACGGCACCGGGAATGTTTTCTATCATAATCATAGTGGTAGTTAGGTGTAGGCATTCATCAAAACTTACCAACTGACCACTTAAAATGGGTGCCTTTTATATAAATTAGACCAAAAATAGAGCTGATTCTTTAAAAATCTGAGAACTAGGACTTCCCTGGTGGTCCAGTAGCTAAGACTTCATTTTTCCAGTGCAGATGGCCCAAGTTCAATTCCTGGTCAGGGAACTAAGATCCCTGTGGTATGGCCAAGTAATAATAACTCCACAACTGCTAATAAAGAACCTTCCCAGTTTTTGTAGAAATAGAAGATTAATGAGGACAGGAGTCGGGAGGTGGACAGAAGTAGAAGAAGTTATCCTGGAGTGGAAAGATAAAAGTAGGATATGATTTTTTTATTTTACTTTAAAACAATGTAAGCAAAAAAACATTAACTACAAACTTTTCATGATTACTATAAAGTGCAAAACCCTTATCACATGTCACAAATAGATAGTAGCCATAAAAATAATGCATTAAAAACCAAACAGTGCTGCTATATTTAAAATGGATAACCAATAAGGACCTACTGTATAACAGAGGGAACTCTGCCCAATGTTATCTGGCAGCCTGTGTGGGTGGGGAGTTTGGGGGAGAATGGACACATGTATATGTATGAATGAATCCCTCTGCTATCCATCTGAAACTATCACATCATTGTTAATTGGTTATACCCCAATACAAAATAAAAAAGTTAAAAAAAATTTTAAATAGAAAACAGCATTGAATAAATTCTATTAGATACATTCCTCTTTTTATGGAAAAGGTAGACTAATATGTGCTTATCAGAGAGCTACTTAAGACAAACTTGAACCAAACTGACCTTCTCTTGGCATAATCAGGAAAACTGAAACAGAACTGAAAGAGTCCAACAACTGTGCCAGAGAACCAAAGCTATTTAATATCTGTCCCTGGCCTACTTGATCGCAACAAGTGGCATTGGAGTGGCACCTTCCACATTGTTGCAGATAAAGAGGTTGAGTGTGGGCTCTGGACTGACATAAACACCCCCAAGATCTCACTCTGATGGTAGCTCTTGCAGCTGTGAGTTTGAAAACAATGACCACATCCGATATAGCAGGATTAAATGAGACTCTGCATAATAGCCACCTAATAAATATTTTTTAAAAAATTTGTTTTCTTTTACCATCGCAAAGATGAACTTATTAAGAAAGCACATTCCCTAGTAAGGGCTGAGGACTCCTGTTTCAGTGCCCTAGATGAACATTACTGCCCTGGGTATCCTGTTGATCCTGAGGCCTGGTGTCTAGCTTTTCCTTCCACTCTATGAACTCCTTCACCATCTCTTCAATAAATTCCCTGTTCTTATTTCCAAAAAGAAATGAAGAGACAAAGAGGGAGGGAGAGAGGGAATGGAGGAAGGAACAGTCTTCCCAACAGATTTGTTAAGCAAATCATCACTGCTTAGTTTACATTCTAAGCAAGGTATATATAAAGTCCTCAATCAATGTTTGCTATTCCTACTGCTGTTGTCAGTGTTAACATTACCTCTACAGCAAATATTTGACTTCAAATTTTGTGATAAAGTAGCCTCAAAGTAGTACCACTCTATTTATCACTGCAATTTAGAACTAGAAGTTATGAGACTATTTACAAACTGGTGAAAATTTCTTCTGCTTTTTATTTTTTCCAGAAATTTCTCTTAATATGCTTCAGATCAGATCAGATCAGTCGCTCAGTCGTGTCCGACTCCTTGCGACCCCATGAACTGCAGCACACCAGGCCTCCCTATCCATCACCATCTCTCGGAGGTCACTCAGGCTTAGAAATTTCTTTTTTTTTTTTTTTTAGAAATTTCTATATATAAATAACACCCCCCCACCCCCACCCTTCATGATCACAGCATCTAACTTTAGTAATTTTAGTTTGACAGCCCCAAGCTGCACTTTTTCTTTTTTAAAGCTTTTTATTCTTAAAACATAATTTGGTGGGAATGTAAACTGGTACAGCTTTCCTAGAGTGTAATTTATCAGTATCAAACCCTTTAAATACAACTCATTTATTTTTATCAAGCATTTCAATTTTAAGAATTTATTCTATTTGTCTATAAGGATTCAATTTCAGTTTAATTTTTCTAAGTAGTGGCAGACTCTTTACGACCCCTTTAAAAATGGTTGCTCAATCATAGTTAAGGAGGTCTCCCCCATTCCTACTATGTACTCACAACCTTTCTTATTTCCTCCTAAGCTGGATTTCTTTTTTATATGGTATAAGATAGGAGTCAACTTTATTTTTCTTTACATGAATAACCAGTCAAGGCCAGCATCATTTATAAAACAAACCATCCTTTCTCCTCTAAACTGAAACATCTATTTTATCATGTATTAAATTGAAACAATCTATCTCTGGATTCTCTCTTTACCTACATTGTTGTGTTTGTCTATTCAAACATGTATTGGATACGTATCATCCTTTTTCATTGTGCAGCATTTGGATCCCCTTCCTATTTGGGGGGAAATCCCCACTTCTGGCTCTTGCCCCCACCCCACTCCCTCCCCCTTTCACCAGCCCATTACTCACAAAAGAAGCTGAAGATGCCAGCTAGATCCTTTCTCAGCTTCTCTTGCAGCTAGGGTATGGTAACAGACAGCTTCTAACACTGGCCCCAGTGATTTCTGACTGCTGGTATTCACCTCTTTACATAATCACCTCTTTCACTAAGTAGAGTTAATTGTAGAAATGACAGTGTGTGATTTCTGAGGTTAGTTATGAGTTATCACAGCTCCTGCCTTGTTTCCGATGTGGATCACTCACTCTGGGGAAAGCCAGCTACCATACTGTGAGCACACTCAAGCAGCCCAAGGGAGAGGGCCAAGCAGTGAGGAACTGAAAACTCTGGTAAATACCTATGTGAGTGAGTCATCACAGAGCAGGTTCTCCAGCCCCAGCCAAGTCTTTGATGTCAGCAGCAGATGCTGACATCCTGATTGCAGCTTCATGAAAGATCCAGAATCAGGACTACCAAGCTAAGCACTCCTACATTCCCCACAATAGACACTGTGAAGATAATACATGCTTATTTTCTTTAAACTACAGTTTTGGGGTAATTTGTTACACAGCAATAATACCCTATAGGGTATGGATGGCACCAGACGCAACTCCATTCGTCTTATATTGTTCAATAAGATTTTACAGTTTTCTTTATGTTGGAGCTATGTCCTTCAAGTTTATTCCTAAGTATTTTATGGTTTTGGTCTCTAATATGAAGGTGTTAGAATTTCCATTTCTGTGTTTTCTGCAAGATTCAGTTCAGTTGCTCAGTCGTGTCCGACCCTTTGCGACCCCATGAATTGCAGCACACTAGGCCTCCCTGTCCATCACCAACTCCCGGAGTTCACTCAGACTCACATCCTTCGAGTCAGTGATGCCGTCCAGCCATCTCATCCTCTGTCGTCCCCTTCTCCTCCTGCCCCCAATCCCTCCCAGCATCAGAGTCTTTTCCAATGAGTCAACTCTTTGCATGAGGTGGCCAAAATACTGGAGTTTCAGCTTTAGCATCATTCCTTCCAAAGAAATCCCAGGGCTGATCTTCAGAATGAACTGGTTGGATCTCCTTGCAGTCCAAGGGACTCTGCAAGATTAGGGTAAATCTATTGATGCTTATTTTCCCCCTAGCTAGAGCCTCTTGAATTTTCGGATAGACAATTATTTCACCAGTGAGAAGGAATTTTAAAGTGAAAGCCCACAACTGTTCTAAAATTAATGCTATGTGGGAGAGGGTGGGACGACTGGGGAGAATAGCATTGAAATATGTATAATATCATATCTGAAACGAGTCAGTCCAGGTACGATGCCCGATAACAGATGCCTGGGACGGGAGCACTGGGATGACCTGGAGGGATGGTGTGGGGGGGGGGGAGGGAGGAGGGTTCAGGATGGGGAGCACGTGTATTCTGGTGGCGGATCCATCTCGATGTATAGTAAAAGTAATACAATATTGTAAAAATAAATAAATAAATAAAAGGGAAAAAAAAATAAAATAAAATAAAATTAATGCTATGAATTGCAGCCCACTAGGCTCCTCTGTCCATGGGATTCTCCAGGCAAGAAAGAATACTGGGGTGGGTTGCCATCCCGACCCAGGATTTGAACCCAGGTCTCCTGCATTGCAGGCAGATGTTTTACCAACTGACCTACGCAGGAAGCCTCACTTCATTTTTTTGTCTCAGACACTTTTACACAGTGTGGAACAATACTGACAACTGGGGGCATCTCTGCCTGGTTTCTGCTTCCTACTGAAATGGGTTTTAGTGTTCTTTGTTTTGGGTTTTTTCTTTGTTGTTGTTCTTTAAATTAATAGCTGCTATTAGGGTTTTTGGATTGAGGTATAATTAACATATGACAAAATTCACTCTTTTCAATTTTTAGAGTTTGATGAGTTCTAATCACCATGAAAATTAAGATCAAGAGCATTTCCATCACCACCCCTCAAAATTCCCTCATTCTTTTGCATTCTTTTATATCTTTGCTTCAGTTTAAATAAGATGCATGCACTGATGATGGTAATATTTCTTCAAGTTCTGCACAGAGACCATATCTATATTGCTCTCCATTATACTGCCAGCACTTTGCATAATCCTAGGGATATACCAGGTCTCCAACACTGCTGAATAAATAAATGAAACAGTGAACTAAAAAATGAACCAAGAAATTCACCCTGGAGCTCAGCTCCATACACCAGTGCTCTCAGATGCCAACTGCTATCCTGTCTTCATCTCCCCAGTCTGCATCCTCCCTGACTCAGCAGTAGACGACCCCTGTCAACCAGGTGAGCTATCCATTGTTCCTAATGACACCCCAGTGCGTGTCTGGTTTTTCTCTCCCAAGTTTAACCGCAAAGGAAGGTGCTATCTAGTGGAGTTAACTGTGCTCAAGAAGAAGCTTAACAACAGCAACAGGAACAATAACACAAACAACAATGGTAGCCTTTCCAGTAGTATTCGTGGACACTGTCAAAAGGGAAAAACTAAAATTAGGAAGGAAAGGACTCAGATCCAAAGGTCAGGAGCTTAATATGAATCTGAAGTGTAAGTTCTGGAGAAGCTAGGCCAAGATAAGACCTGAGGATCAATCATGGGTCAAGTGGCAGGAGAGGTGGAGACCACAGGGGAGAAACAGAGGCTGGAAACAGGGTAAGCTGCCCATCCCTTTGACAGCGTGCACAGCCGTGAATCATGTCTTAAAGGGACAGAGTTGAGCCTGACAACAACCAAGCATCTTTTTCCGCCAGCCTGTCCTGTGTTCTGACTGTCTTGTGCATTCATTGTTTGCAGAAACATGTGCCCACAAGCAATGGATCTATTTTGGAGGGCCCATCTCACTCTCAGTTTCCTCCAGGTGCAGCACAAGTGACCCACCACTGACCAGTTAAGATGGAGTTTGCAATTTCAGAACTGGTTGCTTACTTGTTCAGAACTAGAGAAAAAGGTGAAGCAAAGTTATGAAATGCAGAAAAGTCAAGGCACTCATCTTTTTCTAAAAGCAAAAAATAAACAAGAGTTGAAACACACAAAACCACAAATATCGAGATTTATCAATGTAATTCATACCCTAGTATACCCTTTAAAAAAAAAATGCAAGCACAGAAGCGTGACAAAAGCTTTGTAAGCTAAACTTTTCTTACTAACAACAAAGACAGGTAATTTAGGCAGATGTAAATGAAGTACCACCACAATGGGTAAGTGCTGACCACAGATTTAAGACTGGCAAATCTAAATAGGGGAAGTTATAAATAAATATGATAGCCTGTCATTGAAACCTTGCCTTCAGGAATTCGGATGATTATCTGAAAACAAATTTGAAGTTCAATTACCCTGTAGGAAGCAGTAAGGAAGGCAGTGTTTTTGTCAGAAACTGGGGTGCGAGTCAGGGTGGGGGTTATGTAAAGACTAGGTTAAAGAGACAGAGAAAATATTTTCCAAGGCGCAAGCTTAGGGTGAGGGACTTCCCTCACACGAAAGACACCTGGACTTTCTGTACTTCTACGAAGTTACAAAGCTGTACTCCCTCTCTCATTTGCAGCCCCACAGGTTTTGCTTTCAAAGATCTGCAGGTGTATCCTCCTGCACTTCAAACTGAAAGTGTTTCTTCTTTTTTGTGCTAGACTGGACTTTACTACCATGCTCTCCACCTGACTTACAGCAGAGACTCTGGGACCACAGGGTCACCGCCTTTGAACTTCATGAGGGAGTCGGTGCATTAAAGTTGCTCGCAATTTCCTTCAAGGGAAGGTGGAGTGAGCCCCACTACTCTCTTCTTGAAATCGAATCTGGAGGCCTGGGATTCCGGTCGTGAAAGGAGCAGACGCAACAGGGATTCCGGCTGCCCAAGTGACGCAAAGGAAAGCAGATTCGGAAAAGGCTCGCGAACGAGCACGAGGCTGGGACCAGACTCAGAGAGGCCGCCCTGCTCCCCGCCCCCCCCCCGAACACGGAGGGATCTCGGCCAAGGCCTTGGGGGCTTTCTAGGCCCGCTTCTAAAGGATGTACACTGGAGAGTCTGGAATACGTACAGACCTCTACGGCAATGGGAACGACCGGTAAACTCCAAAACACCCGGCGCAAGCTCCCGCAAAGACGCGGGGGCAGAAATGCAGAAGGAAGAGCCAAACTACGCAGTTGATCAAAGACTACGATTCCCAGCATGCGCTACGGAGTTTCCTCTCTGGTACGTTGCATGCTGGGAACTGTAGTTCTTCATCACTCGCATGGAAAAGCGCTTCGGGGTATTTTCAACCTCTCGCGTGTGTCACTTTACTAAGAAGCACTGCCAAATAGAAAGCTGACTGCGAAAAGTCGCTCTGGAATCATTCCCAACGTGACCCCACGCGTGGACATGGAAAAGGTGGAGAACTCGTTGCCGTGGCTACCGCTTCCCCTGGGCACGGAATAATCGCGCTCTAGGATCCGGAAGTGGTTCCGCGCGACCTCTCCACAAGTGGCGATGAGTTCTGTGCTGACGTTCATTGGACGGTTTCCCTTAGAGGCCAGAACAAGCCAAGCAAAGGGGCGGTTCCGAGTGAGAGGGGCCCGCGGAACCATTTGATTGGAGAAAAGGGGCCAGGACTGACCAATCGGGAGGAGCCACGCTTCGGGCATCGGGCCCCGCACCTGGACAGCTCCGATTGGTAAATTGCGGTCCCCCCCACGAGTCCCCATTGGGTACAGCGGGTGCGTGGTGCGGCACGATTGGTGGGTTCGTGTTTCCCGTCCCCCGCCCTCGAGAAGTGGGGGTGAAAAGCGGCCGGACCCTCTCGGGGGGTAGTGGGCGGATCGCGCTGCTTGAGGTGTAATCCTCGGAACTCCGGCGTAGGAGGGGGCGGAGGCGGCTCCTGAGCTCAAAGGGGACTTGAGACTCACCGGCCGTGCGCCATGAGGGCCCTGTGGGTGCTGGGCCTCTGCTGCGTCCTGCTGACCTTCGGTGAGTGATCCTGGAGGAGAGGGTACCCCGGGACGCCCCCCTCTCCTCAAGCGCGGCCTCTTCTCGAAGGTTCTGGGGGCGTTGAGCCTGGGAGGAGGGGATAACAGGGTTGGGGTTTGGGCCGATGGGGTGTCCATCGCTCTTCCTCGAAAGAGGTTCGGGGGATTTCCTTTTCTGTCACCTTCTGAAAGCGTAAAAGGGGACTAGAGTCGTTTAAATCCCGTAAGATCTGGTGTACGCTCCTAGCAGTCTCAGCCTCCTCGGGGTGGGGGCCTCCCTCGGGCTCGCGACCCCCCAAGAGCATCCCTTGTGCCTTTTCCGGAGGACTTTTGTCAGACGCTGCAACCTTTGATCATCCGAGTTTGAGGGCACCCCCCCCCCCCCCCACCGCCCCTAGTCTCCTCGCCAACGCGTGTTTCCTTTCTTAGCTGTTGGGCTGTGGAGCGTGGGGCCCTGGGGCATCAGCCCGGCAGTGTCAGCGGTTTGATTCACTTTTACTCTAGCTCCTGTAGGTCCTAAAATTTCTTATTATCTCTTCCCTTTCCCAGGCCCCTGCGGCCAATTTCAGTTCTCCTCGCTAGAGGTTGCACAAACACTTTGTGCTTTCTGACCTGTGATATTGAAGGCCTAAGTTTTGGCATGGTCAGTTTGGAGGCCCTGTCTCGGCCTGCGCGCAACACGTGTGAATGTAGAAAGGACCTGGTATCAAGTCGGCTAAAAAGTATTTATAAAGGATCCCGGGGCTACCCTTTTAGAGGTGATGGACGCCTCCGTATTTAAAAATCTCCTGAGGGACCTAAGTGTCTGAACTGAAATAAGAAATATGCCGACTTGGTTACGTCGGTTATTTAAACCAGTGGATCCATTCTTCCATCGCCGGCTCCAATATTTATCAAGTGAATTTTGCAACCCCTACCTGGGCCCTGTTCCGTCTTGGTACTTCATGAGAAGTACATGAAGCAACGATGTGTGAGAGTTTATTGATGTTAAATCTTCCTTCAGGGTCAGTGCGGGCTGACGATGAAGTGGATGTGGATGGGACAGTGGAAGAAGATCTGGGTAAAAGTAGAGAAGGCTCAAGGACAGATGATGAAGTAGTACAGAGGTTTGTGTTCTTCTGAACCTATACATATAACCCCTTGGGAACCTGGAAGGCTGTAGCTTCTTTGTATCTCTTCTCCAAAGTCCCAGAAGTACTCTAAATTTAAATAGGTGAAAAATAAAGACATTAGGGGTAGCAACTGTGTGCATACATAGTATCTCCTGACTTTGCCCCTAATAATGACTGGTCAGAATAAGATGAATTAATTCCCTTGGAAACTATTTTGATAACTATTTCAGAATACTAGCACGATAGCCTTGCTAAGATCTTAGAAAAGACTTTGTATACTCAATAAGTGTATACACTTTGTAATTGTTGAGCAACATTTTCATTCAGCCTTTTAGGACTTAAAACTTTGTAGACTCTTAGAAGCCAGAGTTTCCCTGGCATGTGTCCCATGTGAGGGAACAGAAATGTGTGTGACTTTGCTTTATAGTAAAGGAAAGTTGGGTTCACTTTCCTGACAATTTTAAGCATAGAGTATTTCCAGCTTGGTATTAAAAGTAACCTATCATTGTGGAAAAGTAATAGTGTGATGGTAGACTGGTAATATAAAGGTTTCCTTTTTACCCTTTCAACCCTTAAGACCATTGTGCTTTCATCACAGATGCTGTATTTTTGAGGGAACTAAGAAATGCAGTATTAGTTGATCAAATTTTTTTCCTCAGAGAGGAAGAAGCTATTCAGTTGGATGGATTAAATGCATCCCAAATAAGAGAACTTAGAGAGAAATCAGAAAAGTTTGCCTTCCAAGCGGAAGTTAACAGAATGATGAAACTCATCATCAATTCATTGTATAAAAATAAAGAGGTAAGCAGCCCATGGTTATGATGTTATTTTGTTTCTGTATGGTAGCTAACTTGATGACTTTCACAGTTAGTGCTTTGTTGCTGTTTAGTTGTGTAGTCCCTAAGCCATGTGTGACTCTTTGTGACCCCATGGACTGTAGCCTACCAGGCTCCTCTGTCCATGGGATTTCCCAAGCAAAAATACTGGAGTGGGTTGCCATTTCCTTCTCCAGAGAATCTTGCTGACCCAGGAATCAAACCTGTAACTCCTGCCTTGGAGGCCGATTTCTTTACCACTGAACCACCAGGGAAGCCAATAGTTAATATGCTTACACAAATAGTTGTCAAAGTTTAAAGACCCAGCATGCGCACGAATGGCTACTAGATACCTATTTGTATTTGTGGGAAGGGGGAGAGACATTTTCTCTTCTTTCTCCCTTTCCCCTCCAGTTGTGTTCATGGCCTGCTGAATAGTTGTGAGTCTTAAGGACATTCATACAAACTGAGCCTCAAGTATTGAATACATTAAGGTCACTAAGGGAAATAGAGTAGTAACTACTCTGACCAGTTCAAGTGTTCTATATAGTTGTTCCAGTCCTTTGTGTAAAGAACTGTATCTCCTTTTACCAAGAGAATAAAGCCACCCTTGTACCATAATAAGTCTAGTCCTTAAAGAGAGTTTTTTCAGAGTACAGAGGAGAAAGAAATGAATTTGATGTTAAGTTTGATGTCATGTATTTTGAGGCTAATTGAAGTGTGTATTAAATCTGGCTTCCATTTAGATTTTCCTGCGAGAACTGATTTCAAATGCTTCTGATGCTTTAGATAAGATAAGATTAATATCACTGACTGATGAAAATGCTCTTGCTGGAAATGAGGAGTTGACGGTTAAAATTAAGGTAAGTTTAGAACAATTTTAAAGTAGAAAGAACTCTTAGAGATAGGGAATCCATTGTCAGTCAAGGTAGACTAGGTTAGGGACAGTAACAGTTAACTACCGACTGTCAGGGACTTAAATCAGGGGTCAGTCAAATATGGCCTGTGGGCCAAATCCAACCTGCTGCCTGTTTTTATAGATAAAGTTTTATTGGAGTGTAGCCATGCCCATTTGTGAATTATCTGTGACTGCTTTTGACAGAGGCCGTATGACCTATAAACCCTAAGATACTCTCTGGTCCTTTTCCAGAAGAAGTTTGCCAACCCCTGGCTTAAGTCATTAATCACAGGCTGCCTTGGGGTCTCTGCTTTGCATCATCCTCACCCTAGGACACAGGCTGATGGAACAGCTGCCATCTGGAGTGTAGCTGGTTGTCATGGTGTAAAGAAAGTTTGGAGGGTCTCACACCAGTTAAAGGCTCCACCCTGAAAGCCATGCTTTTGACTCCCACTTGTAACTCATTAGCCAGAACTTGTCACATGGCCTTAACCAACTATCAGTGAGGGAAATATATTCCGGTAATATTTCTGAAAGGCAGAGAGCTGGGAATATTTAGTGAAGAACGTTGATCCCCACAGATTACAAAGACAGAAAAGACAGAAGTCATTTAAGTTTCAGATCCTTTTATCTTCTATCATTGAAATAGAGAAAACATAAAATTTTATTTTTCTTGATTTTTTTTGTTTTTCCCCTTAAATAACTTGTTCTGTTTAGGTCTAACTCTGCCCATTGACATTTAGACTGGTCCTTGCTTCTTACATTGATTGATACTTTATCAAATACACTAAACTTAAAATTCTTCTCTATAAAGAAAGATGTTTGTACTTAAGATGTATGGTTTTTGAAAAGACTATAAAATACTATCTGGAAGAGGGAAGGAGTTCAGTTTTTTTTCTGCATTGGAATTGATGTGCTTCAAAGCTGATAGCTTCTCAGTATATAGCTGAGTATTTCCTTTCCATATTATGAGTATTAAGCAAGTGTAATTGTCTTGTTCTTGGTTTTAGTGTGACAAGGAGAAGAACCTGCTCCACGTCACAGACACTGGTGTAGGAATGACCCGGGAGGAGTTGGTGAAAAACCTTGGCACCATAGCCAAGTCTGGGACAAGCGAGTTTTTAAACAAAATGACTGAGGCACAAGAAGATGGCCAGTCAACGTCAGAACTGATCGGTCAGTTTGGTGTTGGTTTCTATTCTGCCTTCCTTGTGGCAGATAAAGTTATTGTCACCTCGAAACACAACAATGACACCCAACACATCTGGGAGTCCGACTCCAATGAATTTTCTGTAATCGCTGACCCCAGAGGAAACACTCTCGGACGGGGAACAACCATTACGTGAGTATTACTCACTCTTAATGAGAATTAATAGCCGTAGCCAGGCTCTTGACTCTCCAATTCTAGCTCTCTGAGCCAATGGCCTATGCTGGCCCTTAATTTCTTTGCCTGTAAAAATGAGGAATGTGAAACCAGTTCTCATCATGTTAAGTATTTTGAGACCTTGCTAAGGATGGGACCCAGAGTTATGGTGGCTGCTGTCAATGGAGGGCATCAAGTAGGAAGGGTTAGCTCTTCCAGCTGAAGGCGTGTCAGAGGACTCACAGACAGGTGGCTTGTCCAGGTTTTCCAGGGAAGCAGGACTCAGAAAAGTGGTGGCAGTCTGTGGAGCATCGTGGATAAGGGCTTGGCAATACAATGTGTTCACAAGATTCAAGGAATGCATTTCAGGCAATGGCAGTTACTCATTGAAATTGTAATGAAGTTTTTAAAGTTTTCTGAAGGTGGTGTGAAGGGTGGCAGGAGCAGTTGAGAAGAGACTCTCGGTAACCTGGGTAACCGTTGAAAATATTCAAGGTTGTAACTAGGGTTGGGGGCGGGTTAGAGAGAACAGGTACAGATAAAGGACCTGAAAGAGAGTTATGAAAGTTCTCTGGAAGAAAATGTCTCACTGGAGGATAGTTAGATCTTGCCTGGTGGCTCAGATGGTAAAGAATCTGCCTGCAATGCCGAGACCCTTGTTCAATCCCTGGGTTGGGAATATCCCCTGGAGAGGGAATGGCTACCCACTCCAGTATTCTTGCCTGGAGAATCCCATGGACTGAGGAGCCAGGCAGGCTACAGTCCATGGGGTTGCAAAGGGTCAGGCATGACTGAGGATAGTTACAAGTCATCGAATTTGAAGTGGAATTTAAGTCGCCACCTTTGTAGGGCTAGGGGGAGCTGCATTGAGTTACAAAGGCTTCTCTTATCGTAGAGCACCGGCTCTCAAGCACATGGGCTCAGTGGTTGCCATGCATGGGCTTCTCTTGTTGCAGTGCATGGGCTCTCTAGTTACTTAGTTGCCCCAAGACCTGTGGGGTCTGATTTGAGTTCCCCAGTTCAGTTCAGTCGCTCAGTCGTGTCCGACTCCTTGCGACCCCATGAATCGCAGCACACCCAGGCCTTCCTGTCCATCACCAACTCCTGGAGTTCACTCAGACTTACATCCATTGAGTCGGTGATGCCATCCAGCCATCATTCTCTGTAGTCCCCTTTTCCTCCTGCCCCCAACCAGGGTTCAAACCTGCATCCCCTGCAGTAGAAGCTTGGAGTCGTAATCACTGGGCCTCCAGGGAAATCCCAAGCCAGTAACTATTGTTGGTGTAAACAAGGCAGATCTTAGGCCCAGTATCTCCTGGTGCTTACAGCACTGTGAAGTGTGAAGCAGACAGGAGACAGGACAGCTTTCTTGCTTTTGTTTTTTTATCTCCATCATAGAGATAAAGAAATTCCAATTTAGAAGTCAGTTGACTTACCCAGTTCTGCCAAGTGAAAATGTGCCCACAGCCCTGCTTTTTCCTTTTTTTCTTAATTCAGTTTAAAATCTTCTCAATTAACTGATTTTTAAATATGCAAATAGGAAACAAACATATATCTTATTTCAACATTTTCTTCATCCCAGAAGACATTTTTTGCCTTCACTGTCACAAATTTTCCTTTAATAAAAACTAGAAAACTGCAGTTTAGTATTTTTACTAATTTTTCATTCTAAACTTACCTTTCCCTCCCTTTGTTATTCACATATCCTGATCTCTTTAGGAGGCATCACTGATAGTTATACCCAAGTGCCCTCTCTGTTAGGTGGTAGGAGAATACAGGTAAATCACATCTCTTAACTAGAAAGACAGAAGATGATGTCCCAAGAGGTGTTCGTGTCTTGTGTTGCTAAGAGACAGGTGAGATGTCTAGATATAAGTTCCACATGAGCAAACGTTTTGTTGATACTCCATTCCCAGTGGCTAATGTGTGACTGGCAGATATTTGTATGAATGGATAAGGGTCAATCAGGACAGTTTTCATGAGGTAGTATGGATGGTTGGTCAGTAAACAAAACTTTACAACAGGTTCTCCTTTCCTTGGGCAAAATTGCCTTTTTTCTTCAAGGCCTACCCCACCAATTCACTCAGTGGATACTTGCTTGAATGTCTATTAACTGCTAGAGTTTAGGGCTACAGTGGAGAATAAGACAGTGGCTGTTCCTCTTTTCACATGGCTCATTCAACTAAGAAAGAAAACACATGAAATAATTTCAGAATGGCAAATGCCAGAAAGGAAGCTAAGGGACAATCCCCTTATCAGAAGGTCTTTCTGAAATGGTTTTGAGTTAGGTTCAGATATTCTAGGCAGCAAGCACTGCACGTTAGACAGTTTCAGAGGCACATTTGAGGAACTGAAAGTCTAGAATGGCCAAAGGGAAAAGAGCAAAGGCAAGGAAGTAGCAAGGTCAAGATCTTGCCCTGCCTACATGTTACTTCATCGTAATATTGGACCAGTAAAGTAGAGGCTGTCTGACAATTGTTTCCTCCCTACTCCTGTTCTTACCCTAGTGAGCCACCACTTATGAGAGATTTAGTGAAGAATAAATGAGATCGTGAAATCAGCATCTTGTAAATGCTAACATAAAATGGCTTCTGCCCCTTCTGCTATCATGAAGGGCATATTCTACATTTCTCCCTAAAGCTAGTCACTGCTTCTCATCTGTTGTCTCTCATGCCATCTCCTCAGAGATGAGAGAGTTAAGTACTGCTGCATCTTTTAAAGTCAGCCTTTCCTGAACACCTTCCTCTTTGCCATCAAAGTGTAAACGTATTGAAGTCTGTCTGGGAGAAGGAAGGGCAGGCAGGTGATGTACCTTTCTGCTGTCGGGCACATGCGCTCTCGTTTTCTTTCCCATCTACTGTTGGGCGTTTCGAAAAAGCATGCTTGCCTTTGCTGCTACTTGACCTTCTGTTCCCCCCTCAGCCCACGGTATTTTGACTTTATCCACCACTTTTCCATGGAAATAAATTACCAGTATTCCTTGTTGCTAAATCCATTAGATTCAGGCTTATTTTAGTTGCTGTGATCCCCAGCAATAGCGTCTCTCTTTTTTTTTTTTTTTTTTTTGGAGTTTTTGTGTTTTCTACAAAATTTGCATTTTACTGCTCACTCCTTTTAAAAATCCACTCAGTACCTAGCATCATTTTTTTTAATTTCCTTTGCCTGTTTCTTAAATGTTGATAGTCTCTTTTCTTCAGAAGTTCAGTTTTAGCCCTCTGTGTCCTGTGTCCATCATGCAGTCTTAACCACTGTTGTGGTTAAGGCTCCAGCTCCTTCTTGGGCTTCTCTATAGTCTTAGCCAAGATCAGGAGTCAGCAGACTTTTAATTAAAGGGTCAGCTAGTAAATATTTTAAGCTCATGAACTATAGGATCATGAGATCTCTCATGTCAGAACTCTCCTATCCATAGTTTGAAAGCAGCCATAGACAGTATATGATGAGGTTGTGTCCTGATGAAATTTCTTGTGAGTGGCAACCAGAGTTTGCCAACCCCTGGTCTAGATCTTGCTACTGGGTTCTAGGCTTATATGTCTAATTGCCTCTTGAATACCTGACTAAGATGTCTAATCATCAGCTTCAATTTGCATCCAAAACTGATGCAACTTGGTACCAACCTAGGATCACGAGTATGTATACTCTGAGACCAGAGGTTTAGTCCCCTCACTAGGCTGGGTCATCATGTACTGTGTACTTGCTGGAAACTCCTCCTAAACCATACGCTTTTGAGGCAAGGAGGGGACCATGGATACAGCATTCTCCATTTCTACTGGGAGCACAGACATCAAGATACGGGCTACCCACTGTGTTTGAGAGTATGATGTGGCTGTTATTTTTGGTGGGTGGAGGAGATGTTTGCAGAAAGGGTGGTAAGGAAGAAGAAGCAGTGCTACAGTTTTCGGTACTGTAGTTACTATCTCAGTGCTGTTCCTGGTAGAACTTTCTGTGGTAGACATGGTCTTTCACTACACTATCCAGTATGGCAGCTACTTGCCACATGTGACTGTTGACTTGGAATGTGGCGATTTAACTAAAGAACTGACTTTAACTGTTATGACTATAACTTTATAACTGACTATAACTGACTTTTAACTCTTAACAAATAGTCACATGTAACAGGTGGGTGGCTCCTGTTTTGTCTAGTGCAAATAAACAGTAGTTCAGATTAATGTTGTAGCTATTATTTTAAAATAAATTCATTTATTTATTTTTGACTATGCTGGCTCTTTGCTGCGCAGGCTTTTCTGTAGTTGCGGTGAACAGGGTCTACTCTCTCGTCATGGTGCGTGGGCTTCTCACTGCAGTGGCTTCTCTTGTAGAACATGGGCTGTAGGGCACGTGGGCTCGGTAGTTGCAGCGCCCAGGCTCTAGCGCACAGGATCAATAGCTGTGATGTACAGGCTTAGTTGCTCCACAGCATGTGGGATCTTCCTGGATCAGGGATCAAAACCATGACTGTTGCATTGCCATGTGAATTGTTTACTGCTGAGCCATCAGAGATGTCCTCTAGCTTTTTCTTAAGGATCGTGTTTTTATTAGGGGTTAACTGTCTACAGTATGTAATCAGTTGATTTCTAGGGAAGCTAGCAGAGTGCGCATGATTCAACTTTTCTCCAGAATATTGCAGAGACTTCCCACCTTCAGCTAGCTTAAGATTTCTGTTCTTCAAATGAAAAAAAAAAGTCCAGCACATTGAGGAAATTGGAAACCTTTTCATTTTTTGCTTATAATGAAGACTGTTTTCCACTTGAGGGAGTACAAGAAAGATTCTTCCTTTTACTATACCCATATTTGGTACATTTAGCTCACAAACCTTTATTGGTGATAAGAGTTCTTAACATGAATAATGGGGGCTTTGTGGGTTATGTACAGTTGGCTATTATAATCAAATGAATATTTACACAAATTTATAATCAGAACTTTTAAATAATGACGTGTCTCTAAATGTCTTATTTTCCTTGCAGCCTTGTTTTAAAAGAAGAAGCATCTGATTACCTTGAATTGGATACAATTAAAAACCTCGTGAAGAAATATTCACAGTTCATAAACTTTCCTATTTATGTATGGAGCAGCAAGGTAAATTTATATGAATAAAATTTATATATGTATATTATCTTGGACATATTTAAATATTTAACACATAAAGAATGAAGGTTAAATGTGGTTCTTCTAATGCAGGATACTCAGTGTTTTCTTACTGAAGACTATTTTTTTGAGCTGTAATTTTGTTTTACATCTTATAGATAAAATCAAGAATTATGAAACATTAGCTTAACCATCATTCTATTTTCTACATAAACAGACTGAAACAGTTGAGGAACCTGCCGAAGAAGAAGAAGCAGCAAAAGAAGACAAAGAAGAATCTGATGATGAAGCTGCAGTAGAAGAAGAAGACGACGAAAAGAAACCAAAAACTAAAAAAGTAAGCCTGGGTCATCCTCCTACTTAAAATATTGTTTAGGTTATAAGGTACCAGATTCCTAGAAAAAGGGGTAAAATTTCTTGTTGTAGGAGAGGGGTTTGGGTTGGAGGAAGGTGGTCAGAGGATACAGCCCTCCAGTTATAAATGAGCACCAGGGACGCAAGATAGAGTGTGGTGGGGCCAGCACTGCTCTGTGATGTATAGAAAAGCTGTAAGAGTCTTAATTCCTGAGAGTTCTCATTATAAGGAGATTTTTTATTTTGGTCCATGTCTTAAAATTGTATATTCTTTTATTTTCATCTGTATGAGATGCTGGAGGTTAGCTTCCTGTGGTCATCATTTTCACAGTATGTGTAAACCTTTATGTGGTACACCTGCAACTCGTATAGTAAGGATCTCAACTGTATCTTGATAAAACCAAGGCAAGGGAGGGGGTAGAAAAAAGGTGGAAAATATTTTTTAGATTATGTTAGAAAAAACACAGAAACCCGGATATGCACAGACTGATTTAAGCTTCAGTTCTTCATGATCTTTTCTCAAGGAGTCTGCAGGCCCAGCTTTTAAAGTCCAAGCTGTTTGTGTGTGTTTTGTCTCCCTAGAAAGTTTTAAGTAGCAAACGCAGATCATTTTTATGAATAGTTCTCTGACTTCTATATATTGCCCAGGACTGGTGGCTTATGATAAGTTTTGAATTTTAAAATCTTGAAATATTTTTGCATCTTCTTTTGTCACATATATATGAACTATTAATTCTCTGGTCTGCTCAGGTAGCAGAGTAGATAGAAGTGATGGTGAATTTTGAGAAATATATAAGATGTTGGATTTCTGTAAGTCATGAAATAGAAATACATAATATGTATATCCTTCTAACCTCAAAACATATATTCAAGAAATAACATTTTAGCTAGTTAAAAATAACTGAAAAAAATCTTAATTGGAGTGTTACCAATTATTACAACCATTTGCCTTTGTTGTATTAAATATCAGTCTTAAATATTTAGATACTTAAATTTTTTTTTTTAATTTTAAATATTTATTTATTTGGCTGTTATGGGTCTCAGTTGTGGAGCCCAGGCTTAGTTGCTTCATGGCGTGTGGGATCTTCCCAGACCAGGATCAAACCAGTGTCCCTTGAATTGCAAGGCAGATTCTTAACCACTGGACCACCAGAGAAGCCCTTTAAAAAAATTTTTGATCCATTTGGCAGGAACCATATTACAATAGAGATACTCTGTATTATTTTGAAATGTTCTAAAGCTGTAGTTACTGTAGTATAAGTATTGATACTATTGGTGTAACTTAGGAGAAACTAATCAAATACTGTAACTTCAGGTTGAAAAAACTGTTTGGGATTGGGAACTGATGAACGATATCAAACCCATATGGCAGAGACCATCGAAAGAAGTAGAGGAGGATGAATACAAAGCTTTCTACAAATCATTTTCAAAGGTAAATGTTATTTTAAAATAATATGATAAGAAAACATCCCTATGTCAAAAATAGGTTTAAAAACAGGTTTATAACTATTTCAGCACAACCAGTTTCCTTTTTAATCCTGTGTGTTTCATATTATGCATTAAAAACTTTACTCTGAGATGGAATCTATAGGCTTCTAGACTAGATCACCAAGGCTGTAGGCTACAAAAAAGATTAAGAACCACCTACGTCAATAGATGCCTGATTTTTTGCTACAGAACCTGTAAGGCATAAAATGATGCTATTGAATGGCTTTTACCATAATCTTAAAGGCTTGTTTACAGCATCAAACATTTATTTTGAGGCCATACCTAAAAATGATGACTAAATCTGTTGCCTTATTTTTTTTTTTTTTTTTACTGATCATTTCTTATAACTCTTAGAATTCAAAACTAGCTTTGACTAAGATGGTTTCAAGTTAATGTTTTCTCAAACAGCATTTTGTACAAATAGAACAATTTAATGAACTTAGCATGGCTAGTGGAGAAGGAAATGGCAACCCACTCCATTGTTCTTGCCTGGAGAATCCCAGGGACAGGGGAGCCTGGTGAGCTTCCGTCTCTGGGGTCGCACAGAGTCGGACACGACTGAAGCGACTCAGCAGCAGCAGCAGCATGGCTAGAGTAAACTGTGTCCATCATGCAGTCTTAACTACTGTTGTAGATTCAGGCTCCAGCTCCTCAGGGTTCTCTAATCTATATTTTTAGCCTAGATCAGCAATCAGCAGACCTTTAATTAAAGGGTCAGCTAGTAAATATTTTAAGCTCATGAACTATAGGATCTGTGACATGTCAGAACTCTCCTATCCATAGTTTGAAAGCAGCCATAGACAGTATATGATGAGGTTGTGTCCTGATGAAATTTTTTATGAGTGGCACCCAGAGTTTGCCAACGCCTGGTCTAGATCTCGCTACTGGACTCTGATTGTTCTTTATTCCATCTGCTGATTCGTTACTTAACCTTTGTTTCCCTTACGTTAACATCCAACTACCCTTTAAGCTTTACCTCTAAAAACTTTCCCTTGGTTCTGCCTCCTTTTTCATTCTTGTGTAACCTAAAATCCTAGCGTATGTAGAGGTACTTTCATCTTAACAGCTATATTAGAAATATGTGAGCAGTATGTGATTTTAAGTCTTTTAGAGGCTACATTAAAAAAAAATTGAAACAGGCCAAGTTAAATTTTAATAGTCTATATTTTTCTAACCCAGTATATCCAATAGTATTTCAACAGGTAATCGATAAAAAAAATTGGTCCTTTTTGGTTTTTTTGTTTGATTGGGGTTTTTTGTGGGATATTTGTTGGTGCTACATTATCAAAGTCTGGTGTATGTCTTACACTGACCAACACATCTCAGTGTGGACTAGCTACAGTTCAGGTGCTCAGTATGGATAATATAGGAATTTTCTGTCCTTACATACCTCTTGGATCCACTGCTGCAGTCCAGGTTTCTTGGAAGAAATCTGTTGCTGAGTGCTTTTTTAGCTGAACAGTACACTCACAAAATTTATCATGTCATTTTGTCATTTAGACAGGATGGTGGTTTTCCTGCCCTATCCTCTTACGTGTGTAGAACCTAGACTCAGCCATCCTTCCCAGGGGTAGGCAATAGAGAAACGTTGACAGCCACATCAGAATAGCCATGTCCAGCCAGTTAGAAGTGCAGTCTTAACTGTTTGTTCTTCCCTCTTCGCCTTCCTCTCCCCTTCACTTATTTGGTAAAGGAACTTTTTTGTTAGTTGACTGTTAAACTGCATGTGTACCACATCCTGTGTTGCTTAGCCTTTGCACTGCCTTTTCCTTGTGCCTTTTGAGTGACCAAGATACCAACTTTCTAGGAAAGCGATGACCCCATGGCATATATCCACTTTACTGCTGAAGGGGAAGTTACCTTCAAGTCAATTTTATTCGTACCCACGTCTGCCCCACGTGGTCTGTTTGATGAATATGGATCCAAGAAGAGCGATTACATTAAGGTGAGTTTTTAAATAGTATAAACTGAGTTTAAAATTTGGAAGCACAATTTGCAGAAAGTGACCTTTGTTTTTTTGGTCTCCACTTTAGCTGTATGTGCGCCGAGTATTCATCACAGACGACTTCCATGATATGATGCCCAAGTACCTGAATTTTGTCAAGGGTGTTGTAAGTATCTGGAGGTTATTGGGGGAAGAGGGGAGTAGAGTGGGGGTCTTAAAGTAGGGTTTTTTTGGTCGGTTGGTTGGTTTTGTTTTTCTGACGTTTGTATTGCTCGTTGAACTTGTGCTGTCTGCAGGTGGACTCGGATGATCTCCCCTTGAATGTTTCCCGTGAGACACTTCAGCAACATAAATTGCTTAAAGTAAGTGAAGTGATGTAGCTTCAGTCGTGTTCGACCCTTAGCGATCCCATGGACTGCAGTGTCCATGGGATTTTCCAGGCAAGAGTACTGGAGTGGGTTGCCATTTGCTTCTCCAAAAGTGCCTGTTGCTACTGCTAAGTCAATTCTGTCGTGTCCGACTCTATGCAGACCCATAGACGGCAGCCCACCAGGCTCCCCTGTCCCTGGGATTCTCCAGGCAAGAACACTGGAATGGGTTGCTATTTCCTTCTTCAATCCAAATGTTCAAACATAGAGGTTGAAAGAGCCATACAGTGAGCACCCATATATATGTACTATCTGGTCTAAAGTTAGAATATAAACATGAAAGCAATCTTGAAACTGTTGCCAGTGACAACTTAAGTTTCCATTCAGTCTGACACAGGAATACTTGGCCATTCCCTGCCCCCCTTGGTAAATACCAGTGTCTTTGTATCTTTCTCCACTACTCCCCTGCTACCTTACATAGTGTAGGTTCTCAAAAGTTTGTGATTTATTGAGTTACTCTGTAATTTTGTTTAGGTGATTAGAAAGAAGCTTGTCCGTAAAACTCTGGACATGATCAAGAAGATTGCTGATGAGAAATACAATGATACTTTTTGGAAAGAATTTGGTACTAACATCAAGCTTGGTGTGATAGAAGATCACTCAAATCGAACACGTCTTGCCAAACTTCTTAGATTCCAGTCTTCTCATCATCCAAGTGACATGACTAGTCTAGACCAGTATGTGGAAAGAATGAAGGAGAAGCAGGACAAAATCTACTTCATGGCTGGGGCCAGCAGGAAAGAGGTGAGAGAACTTTGACTGGTCTGCTGTGTAGCTAGGGATTGATTTATAGCCAACTCTTGAGAGAGAAAAAAGAAAATTTGTAAACTGAAATTGTTCTGAGACCTGGTCAGTCACGTGACTGACAGGAAAAAAGTCATTTGTATTCTCTGCATCTCTTAATTCCCCACCCATATAATGGGGTTGTTGGTACTCTATCTGGATGAAGAAAACATACTAAGGCCAAACTGGAAATTTGTGTTATTTCTTTGAATTTTGTAGGCCGAATCTTCTCCATTTGTTGAGCGACTTCTGAAAAAGGGCTATGAAGTGATTTATCTCACAGAACCTGTGGACGAATACTGCATTCAGGCTCTTCCTGAGTTCGACGGGAAGAGGTTCCAGAATGTTGCCAAAGAAGGAGTGAAGTTTGATGAAAGTGAGAAAAGTAAGGAGAGTCGTGAAGCAGTTGAGAAAGAATTTGAGCCTCTGCTAAACTGGATGAAAGATAAAGCCCTCAAGGACAAGGTATTCTAGAAATTAGAAACACTGAAAATTTTAGCATCTGTGTTTTAAAAAATTGTTTTGTTAGCAAATTAAACTTTGTAACTGGTTACTTTTGTAGTCATTAAAAGTTATACAGAACATTTAATATTGTTATATTATTGGGAGGACAAGCTTAAAATTGATGAACTGAAGAATTACAGGGATATGTAATTATTCTGTATATAGGTACTTTTTTTTCCTTTGTAACTGAAAGTTTTTCATAATTTAATATTGTCTTTACAATAGCTTAAATTTTTACAGGTTAAACTTAAGTTGTATATGTTTTTGAAAGTTTGTGTATAAGTATTTCTGACTAAAAAATTCAGTTATGAAATGACAGTTTTCCTAAGAATCTGAATGAGAGGTACTTTTCTGAACTATCTGTTTGTGATCTTAAGTGATGAGTCCTTAAGGAGTTGAAATGCAATTACTTGACAACTTTTACTGTTGATATTTAGAGATAACTAACTTTTGCTTTTCCTCCAAAGATCGAGAAGGCTGTGGTGTCTCAGCGCCTGACAGAGTCTCCGTGTGCTCTCGTAGCCAGCCAGTACGGGTGGTCTGGCAACATGGAGAGGATCATGAAAGCCCAGGCATACCAGACAGGCAAGGACATCTCAACCAAGTAAGCATCCTCAGGGAAGGCCCTGCCAGGATGTAAGCTCTCGCCCATTAGAAGATAACACAGCTTCTGCACAAAGAACTAATGGGTTTTAAGTGTCTACCACTCTCCATTATAGAGAAGTTGACAAAATGATTAGATTACTAAAGAAAAGGTCTTCCACTTGTGATTTATATTAAGTATTTTATATACAGATGGAAATTTTCTTAATCTGTTACATATAATGTCTTTCAGCATTAGATTTTCTGCTTGGCCTAGTATCTGGACTGCCTTTATATTTTCAGATAATAGTTAACGATGAAGTTAAGGACAGTTATATTTCTTAAATGAATTAAATCCTTTTTAATTACCCCTTCTACCCCAAGTGGTATTCTCCACTAAATACAGGGTAGAAGATGCACAACCAGCAATTGAACTCAAGGACCAAGTACTGGAGGTACACTAGGTCTCTGGTACCCTTTATTTTTAAGAAATACGTATTTCAGGTTTATATTTGAATGTAACAACAATAGTTTTGAAAATGACTTCTTCCTTTTATTCTCTCTTCTACCTGGACTGTCTTCTTACTAGCTACCTATTGTCACACTTTTTCCCCCAAGCGTAGCTTAAGGATTCTTCTATCCTAAGTATAGTTTACATTGTTACAATCCCTAAACTCCATTTAAAATATACCTGTATTTCATAATTAGCATGGCTCAAGTGTATAATATTTATAAAATTAGATGCCAGAGTGCTGTTTTATTTGTCTTGTACCTTGGCTAGATTGTACATGTCAGATGGAAAATGGGTTTCTGCTTATATTCCATTGCTACATTACAGTAGCCATTTAAGTCCACCTTTTCAGTCATTTATTAACAGGATGGTACCTTCTATCCAACAAACATTTGAGCACCTACTGTGTCTATATACTGATGCTGTACAGTAGACATCACTGCTCTCTTTTGCAATGTTCAGACTAGTCAGGATTGAGAAATCAAGGCATAATTCTGTAAGCCCTGTGTGTATGATAGGTATGCCAAGATGTAGGGAGAAGGGTTCCTTCCTGTCCTCAGCCTGCAACTGCAGGAAGGAGAGCAGTCATGGAGGACAGGTAGGACGCTAACAATGATGAAGGTATACCCATAATGCATTGCAGCCAAGCTTAGTGAAAAGATGCCATTTTTCTTGGAACCATATTGGTTGAGGCATCAGAAGAAGGTGTTAACTTGAGCAGCACCCAGAGCCTGTTCTTTTCCAGAACTCTGGGGAGACACAGTTGCAATTATGATAGTGAATACATTAAGAGGAGATGAACAGGACATTAAATCAGTTCATCCACTCACAAAAGTCACTTGGGATTCATTAGTAAATAAAGTAGTTCTTTATTGTACTATTTGATCTAACCATGCACATTGCCCTTTAAAAGGTAAAGCATGATATAACAATATATAAGCATGTCTTGATTTTTTAAAAGTTATCTGTAATTATGTAAGTTATACTAGAATATGGAAAATGTGTGGACCCTCAAATTTGATATATTTGTTAACGTTCATTTCTACCCTGTAACAGTTACTATGCCAGCCAGAAGAAAACATTTGAAATTAACCCCAGACACCCACTGATCAGAGACATGCTTCGAAGAGTTAAGGTGAGCAGTATCATGGCCTTACTCCTCTTTTAATTTGACTTCTTTGGACCCTTTAGTATTAATAAAGTGTGTGACTCCTTCCCTTTCAGGAAGATGAAGATGACAAAACTGTTTCGGATCTTGCCGTGGTTTTGTTTGAAACAGCAACACTGCGGTCAGGATATCTTTTACCAGACACTAAAGCATATGGAGACAGAATAGAAAGAATGCTTCGCCTCAGCTTAAACATCGACCCTGATGCAAAGGTTTGATGTAACTTACTGAATGTCTGAGTCCCAGTATCAGGCTCTGTGCTAAAAATGAATGAGAAATTTCCCCTTTTGCATCCATTTTCTTTTTTTGCCTGTCTCCCTTTGTTAGCTTGACTGTTAACTCTAATTACAGGGTTTCCTCTATGGTTCTGTAGTTAACAGAATCAACCGAAGTGAAGTTAATTATCTTACATATTTAAATGAACAAAATGAACAGAGCCAAGGTGTTTGATGCATTATGGGCTCGTAAATGTTGCCCTTAGGTTGAAGAAGAACCCGAAGAAGAACCCGAGGAAACAACAGAGGACACAGCAGAAGACACAGAGCAAGATGAAGAGGAAGAGATGGACGCAGGAACAGACGAGGAGGAACAAGAAACAGCAGAGGTAGAGCACACCAAGAGGGGGACTTGCATTTTTACTTCTTGAAAGTCAGAACTATTGCCAAAGTCAAGAAATAGGCATCTAATATCAAATTCAAAAGCTGGAACAAATCACTTTATTTAAATGTGTATTTTGATCCTCCCCACTGCCTTTACTTCCTTAGCCATCCATTCCTTCTATTTTTAAATAGGGAAGGAGCCTAGGGAGACAGGGACTGGCAGCTGCAACTTAATCTTTTTATTGGCTGTGCTGGGTTTTTGCTGCTCTTCGGACTTTCTCTAGCTGTGGAGAGCAGGCACTTACTCTCCTCGCGGTGGCTCCTCCCGTTGCAGAGCAGGGGCTTCAGTAGTTGCGGCACATGGGCTCAGTAGCTAGGGCTTCCAGGCTCCAAAGCACAGACTGAACAGTTGTGGCGCAGCTGCTCTGTGGCATGTGGGATACTCCCAGCTCAGGAATCAAACCCGTGTCTCCTGCATTGGCAAATGGATTCTTTATTCCTGAACCACCAGGGAAGCCCTCGCCATCCATTCTTGAGGTGTTTTTCAGCAGATTACTCCTTAGTCCACGGTGCTTCCATGTTCTCTGCCACTTGCTTCTGCCTTACAGTAACATTAACCTATTTTAAATTTTTGATTCTTCAGGGACTATTGATCTTATTGGGTTCTAGGTTATTTTGCAGATTAGCAAGCTGAGATTCTAGCCTATAGATCAGATAATGGAAACAGGCTGGATCTATTTCCATTTTTACCATACATGAACCTTTGGTGAGCAAAGGTTTGTTGTGCTAGTTTTTAATGTATTCTGATTTTTCTATTTTCACAGAAATCTACAGCTGAAAAAGATGAACTGTAAATTATACTCTTACCATTTGGATCCTGTGTGGAGAGGGAATGTGAAGTTTATTTCTTTTGGGAGAGACTTTGTTTTGGATGTGTCCCCCACCCCCGTGCCCTCAGCCCCCTTCTCCTCTGCACTGTAAAATGTTGGGATTTTGGTCACAGGAAGAAGTGGGTTTTTTAGTTGAATTTTTTTTAACATTCCTCATGAATGTAAATTTGTACTATTTAACTATTCTTGGTGTAAAATCTTGTCGTGTATAAAAATAAAAAAGGTCCCAAATACCCAATGTCTCGCTTGTCTTTTTATAATTAATTGTATAGAGCTCCCTGATACTTGATTTTTCTTCCAGTTTTTTGGTGATAATACAGCATGTCTTGACTTACGTACATCAGGAAATGGTACAAGCAGTGAATATCCATCATCTCATATAGATAAAATAAAGTAGTTATTAGATCCTGTGTCCTGAGTTTTCTTCTTACAAAAGTAATGTATACTTAAGAAAAGTGGCTTTTAAAATTATTCTTAAAAATCATAGAAAGAAAGGACATACTCTTCTTTACAGAATTCCAAATAGTACATGTAGATACTCCCCCTTCCAGGAAGTGGAGCTGAATCCTCCTTTCCTTTTTGAACATGGGCTGGATTTAATGACTGTCTTCTAGAGTGTGGGGACAGGAAACAGTAACTCTAGAGCAGAGAACCTTGGCAGATGCTACCCTAATAACCAAGTAATCAAGGTTTGTATCAGCCAATGATGTCATGCCCTGACGTGTGAAGGAGGGCACTTCACTTCTGGTATTCTTCAAAAACTCGGCCTAACCTAGAATATGTGAACAAAACTAAGGAAAGAAGCCTCACAATAGGAGACTAAGGAGACATGGCAACTAAATGTCATAGTAGCCTGGATGGATGAAAGCTGGCGAAATCCAGAATCACCTACTTCTGGCATGTGTGATCTGTACCATGGTCATGTTACATGAGGGCATTCACGGAAATGGAGAGGGATTTGGGAACTGTGCTGTCTTCGCAGTTTTCCTGTAAATCTAAACTTCAGAAGAATCCAAACCCTAGAAATACTAACCTCTCATGGTCAATGTCACTTTTATTATAGTTAATTTATAATCCGCATTTGCCATTATAGTCAAGCTTACTCAGAGAAATAAGCCAAAATTATAAGGGCAAGAGACTAACTACACTCTGGGTATCTATCAAACTACAGAAGCTGGTGATATAAACTGGCAGTTTTCAAGATTACCTGGTCAAACCATAACTAAATCAGTTAACATCTACTGAGCACTTCCTCTTGCAATTTGTATTAAGTGCTTAAATAAACAATTTCACTCATTCTAAAAATACGTATTTAATTCTCATTCAGAGTTCTTGGCACAGTTGAATTTTGATGTTCCTGTTGTCTTTCTTTCAGTCCCAAAAGCTCTGTTTTAAGTTCTCCAGGTTTGGGTGGAATTTCAGGTATTGTCTATAAAATACAAAAACAAAATATACAGATAGCCGTGCTTTTTTTACACTGTGAATGTGACCTGAAAAACATCAAAGAAAGTAAAGAGTAAAAAAGAACAAAAGCCCCCTGCCACTCAATGGTAAATATTATGAGGACCTGCTGTTGATCTAAGTTATTTTCTAACCCTCTGTTTACAGCTATCACCATGGCTACAGCTTAAGTACTAAAGGACTCAGAGGAAGTTTGCATCAATATCAATTGACAGGCCACAAATTTGAACAAGGTTTCCCACATTGGGAAATTCTTTCCTGCACTATTTACTGACTTCTCTAACACGCCTAGCCAGAAAACGGGTATTAGGAATCAATTCATTTGTTAAGAAACAGTGCCTACTATGTGCAAAGCATAAAACAGTAGGCAAAAAAAATTACAACACTGCCTTCAAGTAAAGTGACTTCTCAAAAAATTCGTAACAGCTTTAGTAAGATAATTCACAAACCATGGTATGGTTTAAATATTGGTATGGTATCTTTAAGTGAAAGTGAAGTCGCTCAGTCGTGTCCAACTCTTTGCGACCCAGTGGACTGTACAGCCCACCAGGCTCCTCCATCCATGGGATGCTTCAGGCAAGAATGCTGGAGTGGGTTGCCATTTCCTTTTCCAGGGGATCTTCCCGACCCAGGGATCGAACTTAGGTCTCCTGCATTGCAGGCAGACACTTTAACCTCTGAGCCACCAGGGAAGCCCATGATATCGTTTAAATACCACCTATTTAAATATTCAATACCTTTGGTATAGCCACAAAGTTGCTATACCACATCCACCACTATAATAAATTTTGAGAACATTTCATCACCCCAAAAAGAAATCCCAAACCCATTAGCAGCCATCCCCATTTCCACACAACCCTCGTACCACCGCCACCATCACCAAGCCACTGCCTGTCTATAGGCACGCCTCTTCTGAACATTTCACATAAATATATCACACAACATGCGGTCCTTCATGACTAGTTTTTTTCACTTAGCATGTTTCCAAGATTCATCCATATTGTCACCTATATCAATACTTCCTTTTAGGACCAAAAAATACTCCATTATATTTATTTATTTATCCACTCACCATGTATCCATTTATTTACATGGATACAAATAACTGTGTCCATTTATTTATCCACTCACCAATTAATGGATATTTTTTGGATTGTTTCCACTGTTTAGCTAAAGTGACAATTCAACTTTGATTAAAATAAAGCACTTATTTATATACAAATACATAACCAATTTTAATATGATTTTGGCATCAAAAGTTAGGAATGTTGGCACAGGTCCTAAATAGCAGTTTTTGTATATATGGCTATTTCTGCTGCTGCTAAGTCGCTTCAGTCGTGTCCGGCTCTGTGCGACCCCATCCCTGGGATTCTCCAGGCAAGAACGCTGGAGTGGGTTGCCACTGCCTTCTCCAATGCAGAAAAGTGAAAAGTGAAAGTGAAGTTGCTGAGTCTTGTCCGACTCTTAGCGACCCCATGGACTGCGGCCCACCAGGCTCCTCCATCCATGGGATTCTCCAGGCAAGGGTACTGGAGTGGGGTGACATTGCCTTCTCTGGCTATTTCTGGAGACAGCCAAAAATAAATGCTTTAACAAGGAACTCTGCTCAATAAATAGTATATGGCAGCCCAGAAGGGAGAGGAGTTTGGGGTAGAATGGATACATGTAGATGTATGGCTGAGTCCCTCTGCTGTCCACCTGAAACTATCACACTGTTAACTGGCTATACTCCAAAACAAAATTAATTAAGATGTCAAAAAAAAATATCATAGTAAGTGTTGTAGAGAAAGGCTTTCAATATTTTAATTGAGAAATGTAAAATTCAAAATGTCTAAAGTGCACTTTACTTAAAATGATTCAGGATGAAAAAAAATTATGATCAACAACAAAAAAAAAAAACAGTGCTTTAAAATGAGTCCAGAGACTGTCATTTGACCTACTATGCCTCCAATAGTAAACAGAGAAAAGAAAAACAGAACAAGTAAAAGTAATGCCGGGGAGAAGGAAATGCAAAAGGGAAGCCTGAGGAGAAAACACTCAATTCCAGGACAGAACATCTGCCTTGAGTCTGAATCTGCTCCTGGACTGGATGATTAGGAAAAGGTCCCTTTAAAGCAGCAGTCCCAAACCTTTCTGGCACCAGGGACTGATTCTGTAGAAGACAATTTTTCCACAGCTCAGGGGTAGGGGGTAGGGGGTGGATGATTTCGGGCTGATTCAAGCACGTTATATTTATTGTGCACTTAATTTCTTAATCAAATGCTGCTGCTGATCTGACAGGAGGTACTGGTCCAAAGCCTGGAGCTCAGGGACAACTGCCTTAGAGCTTCTGCCTTAAGACAGCACTGAGCACAAGCCCCAGGCAGCCCTCCTGGTCTCCTCTGCTCTGAAATACACCCCGACTTATAGCTGTATAGGCTGAAAGAGTCCTGCAAAGGCTGGTGATAGTTACAATAGTCACAATAACTGCTGGAACAACACCAACAGACACAGATAAAAGAACATAAATCCCTTAAGTGTTAGTAAAGCCAACAGTCTCCTACACAGAGCCTGCCAGCCCTGGCCATCAAGTCCCTACAGAGGTCCCCTACTGCTGATGTCACCACCCAGTCAGGATGAGGTGGCCTGGGACACGTCAATATGCCCCTTCTAGAGATTCCTGTCCCATGCCACCTCCTCCCAAGGTCCAGGCAGCTGCTGGTAACAACCCTTGAACGTTCTCGCTGATGAGATGGGAGAATGAGGGGTCAATTCCCAGGCATTCCTCTCTTTGTGAAACCTGTTTGATGTCTATTCCTGCACAAGCTAAAGACGTCTATTCCTGAACAAGCTAAAGACCAAACAAATTGCATTTCTGTGGAAGATTCTTACCCCTTCCCGTCTCTACTAACTATCCTTGATGATTCCCTAAAATTCAAGAGAAGCAGTCTAAAGTGGTAAGAAAGAGCTACTGCCGCATTGTCTGCACAAAACCTAGATACCAACTAAATGTCCAAAGGGAACTGAGTAAATAGTATATGGAATATCTACATTATGAAATACTATTCAATGACCAGAAAGAAAAAAAAGCTATTAATGTAAACAAATCTATCCATACAGTCGTTAACCAAAACAAGGAATCCACAGAGAAACATGTATGAGTTTCTCTTTATATGAGGAAAAAGCACTCCATAAACTCTGTGTGTGTGTGTGTGTAAATCTGGACGAATATGCCAACCAACAAATGGCAGTTAACTGGGGAATAGACTGGAGACAGGGGTCGTCAGTGGGGGGGATTTTTCACTTTTAGTCTGTGTGCTGTACTAAGTCGCTTTCAGTCATGTCCAAGTCTTTGCAACCTTATGGACTGTAGCCCACCAGGCTCCTCTGTCCATGGGATTCTCCAGGTAAGAATACTGGAGTGGGTTGCCATGCCCTCCTCTAGGGAATCCTCCCAACCCAGGTCTCCTGTGTCTCCTGCACGGCAGGTGGATTCTTAACCACTGAGCCACCAGGGAAGCCCATTCACATCCATAGCATAAGACACCAAGCACATTCCTGTAATTATTTGCACTGTACTTTCTTGCCTCCATTTGCCCAGGACCGTAACTCCTCAGAAGTATCTCTAGTTGCCAGTTCTAATCCGAAGAATGCTTATTAAATTCCTCCCTCCTTTGAAGGCCTACATTCACTCCTTCATTCAACAAATATTTATTGGGCATCTAATACACTCTAAGGTCTTTTCTAGATGATTGAGACAGGAGAGCAAACCAGACACGTACAGTCTCCCCGCCCTGGAAATGATACTCTAGTGGAAGAAACAAAGAACAAGAGACAAATGAATAAGATTACTGCAAATTGTGACAAGTACTCTATCCGAAATGAAGAACTAAGACGGAATTCTTTGGGGGCCATACATAGAACACTCATTGCTAGAGGAGATCAGATCTGAGCAGAGACTTTAAAGTTCTGAAGAAGTAAACCAAAACAAAATCTGGGAAAAAAAAAAAAAGCATTCCGAGAAGAAAAAAAGCATGACCCTGAGGTGAGGACAGGCTTGATGAACTGGA
This sequence comes from Tragelaphus eurycerus, assembly GCA_935064755.1. Lineage (NCBI taxonomy): Eukaryota > Metazoa > Chordata > Mammalia > Artiodactyla > Bovidae > Tragelaphus > Tragelaphus eurycerus. Next base: position 9,577,084 of record CAKXYN010000072.1, on the reverse strand, counting down.
CAAACAGCAAAGAAGTGTGTGGCTGCAACAGAGGAACAAAGAAGAAAGAGGAGAAGATAAGGTCAGTAACAGGCAAGTGACAGACCCAGTAAAACCTCAAAATTGAGTAGACTGTTTTAAGAGCGGGCCATGTACTGCTCTAATGGCAACGAGATGCCACTGTAAGGTTTTAGGCCCCAGGCAGATGCAATCCTAATTTCAATATCACTTTTGCAGAGTTCCAAAGAATAGCAAGGAGAGATAAGAAAGCCTTCCAAGTGATCAACACAAAAAAATAGAGGAAAACAATAGAATGGGAAAGACTATAGAGATCTCTTCAAGAAAATTAAGAGATACCAAGGGAACGTTTCATGCAAAGATGGGCACAATAAAGGACAGAAATGGTACAGACCTAACAGAAACAGACGATATTAAGAAGAGGTGGCAAGAATACACAAAAGAACTATACAAAAACGATCTTAATGACTCAGATAACCACAATGGTGTGATCCTCACCTAGAGCCACACATCCTGGTGGCCGAAGTCAAGTGGGCCTTAGGAAGCATAAGTACAAAGAAAGCTAGTGGAGGTGATGGAATTCCAGCTGAGCTATTTCAAATCCTAAAAGATGACACTGTGAAAGTGCTGCACTCAAAATGTCAGCAAATTTGGAAAACTTAGCAGGGGCCACAGGACTGGAAAAGGTCAGTTTTCATTCCAATCCCAAAGAAAGGCAATGCCAAAGAGTGTTTAAACTACCGCACAATTGCACTCATCTCACATGCTAGAAAAGTAATGCTCAAAATTCTCCAAGCCAGGCTTCAACTGTACATGAACAGAGAACTTCCAGATATTCAAGCTGGATTTAGAAAAGGCAGAGGAACCAGAGATCAGACTGCCAACATCCATTGGATCATAGAAAAAGCAAGTGAGTTCCAGAAAAACATCAACTTCTGCTTTATTGACTATGCCAAAACCTTTGACTGTGTGGATCACAACAAACTGTGGAAAATTCTTCAAGAGATGGGAATACCAGACCACCTGACCTGCCTCCTAAGAAATCTGTATGCAGGTCAAGAAGCAACAGTTAGAACCAGGCATGGAACAATGGATTGGTTCCAAATTGGGAAAGGAATATGTCAAGGTTGGATATTGTCACCCCACTTATTTAACTCATATGCAGAGTACATCATGTGAAATGCATGGCTGAAGCACAAACTGGAATCAAGACTGCCCGGAGAAACATCAATAACCTCAGCTATGCAGAGGACACCACCCTTACAGCAGAAAGCAAAGAGGAACTAAAAAGTGAAAGAGGAGAGTGAAAAAATTGGCTTAAAACTCAACATTCAAACAACTCAGATTATGGCATCCAGTCCCATCACTTCATGGCAAACAGATGGGGAAACAATGGAAACAGTGGCTGACTTTATTTTCTTGGGCTCCAAAATCACTGCAGAGTGACTGCAGCCAAGATATTAAGACACTTGCTCCTTGGAAGAAAAGCTACGACCAACCTAGTCAGCATATTAAAAAGCAGAGACATAACTTTGCTGACAAAAGTCCGTCTGGTCAAAGCTATGGTTTTTCCAATAGCCATGTATGGTTGTGAGAGTTGGACGAATAAGAAAGCTGAGCACCAAATAACTGATGCTTTTGAACTGTGGTGCTGGAGAAGACTCTTGAGAGTCCCTTGGACTGCAAGGAGATCAGTCAATCCTAAAGGAAATCAATCCTGAATATTCATTGGAAGGACTAATGCTGAAACTCCAATGCACCGGGCAACTGATGCAAAGAACTCACTCATTGGAAAAGACCCTAATGCTGCGAAAGACTGAACGTAGGAGAAGGGGATGACAGAGGATGAGATGGTTGGATGGCATCACCACTTGATGGACATGAGTTTGAGCAAGCTCCTGGAGTTAGTGATGGACAGGGAAGTCTGGCATGCAGCAGTCTATGGGGTAGCAGAGTTGGACATGACTGAGCGACTGAACTGAACTTTGCCGCTGTGAAAATGAAGTGGTCCAGGAGCGAGGCGCAAGGATTCTCCGGCACTCACCAGGTCTGGTCGGTAGTACCTATGCACCACCTCAGCGCCGGCGCACATGGCCAGGAGGCTGGCAGCGAACATTTTCAGGTAAGACGTCCAAGACACACCCGCGGGCATCTTCGGCTAGCTGGACGGGGAGGGAAAGCAGCCGGTGTTAGAAGGTCCTGAATAAGCCGTAAGAGGAAACGAGCCCGACTGCAGGGCAGCTGCGGAGTCAAAACACCTGGGACCTCAATTATGAAGAGGGCGCTGGGCGCACGAAAGCCCCCTAGAGGCGGAAGACCAGCCCTCCACGGGTTCAGAGTTTGGGGACCCGGCCTTCGGAGTTCAAAGGCGGCTCTAGCCGAGCGAGCGGAAGGCTGAAGGGGGTGGTTCCCCACCAGATGGTTTACCGTGCCCCTGGAACTCCAGGGAGGAGAGGGACTACAGACCGCACTGCCCAGCCTACAGATGTGCCCCGGGGGAAACTATACCGCCTGCTGCACGGGCGCTCGGCAGCGGGTCAGAGGACGGCGGAACGGCGCTAGGGAGCCGGACGGGTGGCCGCGGGCCGGACCGAAAGTGCAGGGGATAAGGCCTGCGTCGGACCAGAAAGAGGTGTCACTGCCGGCGCGGGAACGTAAACCCGAACGGAAGTGGGGCTTTCGGCCAGAGCATGCGCCTTCCCCCCTCCGCCCCAAAGCCATTACCCAAAACCCTTCTGGACCCTAGGATTTGGGCGCCCTCATCATTTTCTTTATAACTGAATTTTCCTTGCAGATGTCGAGTCTTGAGCTGAGTTCTGGCTGGATTGTTGCATCGTGTGTGCTTTCCCACGCACAAAGGAGGTTGCTCCCGTTTCTACCTTTCACGAGTGGGTGGAGAATCGCATACTGAGCCGTGCTTGCTTAGGTGAGGCCACTCTGGAGCAAATGAAATTAAAAGCATTCTCTGTTGTTCCCTGTGAAGGAAAGTTACACGGCTCAAAATAGCCTGGAGTTAAAAAACTCCCCTCCAGTCCTCCCCACCACTCTATGCAAAACAACTGTCTCACCAGAAAGGAAAAAAAAAATGGACATTAAGGTTGATTACACCCAGCTCCCAGCCGGTCCCAGCCTCTGGCTGATCTCCAGAATTCCTTGCCCCAGCCGGTTAAGAGATAACTAGCCCGAAATACCTTGGAGAAGAACAGGCCCCCTTAAGACAGTAAATGCTCACATGTATGCCTATGTATACTTACTCATTTCTTGGGTTAGTGCAGCAGCTCACTAATCTCACCTCATTAAAGGCGATCTGTTCCTGTAAAGTGCCCCTCTCTTTCTTTTTTCCGAACCTTACCTTCTCTAACCCCCTTACCTTACACATCGTTTGTCACCTGAAACAGAGCCACACCCAGACAGCTATGACAGTGTGCTGCGCTGCCACTGGAAAAATGGAAGAATGAAATCAACATTTAGCCTATGTTTTTAAGATTGTGTTTTGCAAACAAAGTAAACAAATTTATGGTTACCAAAAGGGGAAGGGGGTGGGAAGGACGGATAAACTGGGAGTTTGGGATTAACAGACACTACTATACACAAAATAGATAAACAACAGGGACCTACTGTATACCCCAGGGAACTATATTCAATATCTTGTTACAACCTATAATGGGAAAGATTCTGAAAAAGAATATATATTCTTCTATATATTTATCTGAATCAGTTTGCTGTATACATGAAACTAACACAACACTATAAATCAAGTAAATTTCAAGTAAAACAAGATTATGTTTTGTTTCATTAAGCAAAAGGTTAATGAAAGAATCCAAACAACCTTCTATGTATAATATGTATCATGATACAGTCACATTTTTAAAAACAAGTTTATGGTGGTATATTTGACATTCTGTAAACTGCATGTATTTAAAGTATACAATTTCGATGAGATCTGACATATTTGTACACCTGTGAAACCATTACTAGTATCAAGATTATGAACACATCCGCCACCTTTAAAAGTTTCTTTGCACCTCTAATTCTGCCCACACGGCCTCATTTCTTAGGAAACAATTGATCTTATTTTCTGTCACTACAGATTTGTTTGCACTTTCCAGAATGTTAAAGAAATGGAGTCATACAGAATGTACTATTTTTGGTCTGGCTTATTTCATGCAGCACAATTATTTTGAGATTCATCCACACTGTTGCATTTATCAGTTGACTCTTTTGTATTGCTGAGTATGTTTACACGATGAATGGCTTATCCATTCACCTTTGGTGGACATGTGGGTTGTTTCCAGTTTGGGGCTAATATAAATAAAAACTGCTCTGAACAGTGAAGAGTGCCAGAAAAACGTGTACAGATCTATGAACATATGCTTCCACTTTTTGCATACATTCCTAGATGTAGAATGGCTGCAGCCAATGTGGGTATGTAGCTTAACTTTTTGAGAAATTGCCAAACTGTTTTCCAAAGTAGTTATATGATTGTACATTCCCATCAACAGTGTATGAGAGTTCTAGTTTCTCCACATACTCTTCAACACAGTGTAGCACTCTTTTCAAATTTTAGATATTCTAATAGGTAGGTAATGGTATCTCATGAATAATCATGTTGAGAACCATTTGGGAGTATAAGTTCAAGTCTTTTGCACATTTTAAAATTGGGTTTTTTTAATTATGAGTTTTGAATCTTCTTTATACATTATGGATCACTTCACTTCAGTTCAGTTGCTCAGTCCTGTCTGACTCTGCAACCCCAGGGACTGCAGCACGCCAGGCCTCCCTGTCCAACACCAACTCCCCGAGCTTGCTCAAACTCATGTGCGTCAAGTCAGTGATGCCATCCAACCATCTTATTCTCTGTTGTCCCCTTCTCCTCCTGCCTTCAATCTTTCCCAACATCGGGGTCTTTTCCATTGAGTCAGTTCTTTGCATCAAGTGGCCAAAATATTGTAATACTATAAATTAATAGTATACAGTATTGGAGTTGTAAGATGGGTCGGATCTACAAATACTTTTTCCCAGTCTATACTTTGACTTTTCTTAATAACCTTTTGAAAAGCGTAAGTTTTTGATTTTAATGAAGTCCCATTTCCATTTTTCTCTTTAATGGGTCATGCTTTGCTGTTGTATCTAAGAAATTCAACCCAAGGTCATAGATTTTCTCTTGTATTTTCTCCTAGAAGTTTTATAGATTTAGGATTTACAGTTAGGTCTATGATCCATTTTGAGCAAAACATTTTGTATGGTGCGAGGTATGGGCCCAATTTTGTTCTGTTTGCATGTGTGTGCTTAGTCACTCCAGTCCTGTCCAACTGTTTGCGACCCCATGGACTGTAGCCCACCAGGCTCCTCTGTCCGTGAGATTTTCTAGGCATGAATACTGGAATGGGTTGCTGTTTGAGCAACTCAAATGGGTTGCAATTTGAGCCCTCCTCCAGGAAATCTTCCCAATCCAGGGTTCAAACCAGAGTCTCTTGCACTGCAGGCGGATTATTTACCACTGAGCCACCTGGGAAGCCCATATGCATATGGTTATCCAATTGTTCTAGCACCATTTGTTGAAAAGATGCTAATGCTTTCTCCACTTAATTGCCTTTGTACCTTTGTGGAAAATCTGCTGATTAACTATGTATGTGTCTTTCTGGACTCTATTATTTTCCATTGATATACTTTAATCTATTGTGATACCACACTATCTTGATTACTGCTGCCTTATAATAAAAACCAGGTAGTGTAGTCCTCCAGTTTTTTCTTTCTTTTTGCTATATTCACTATTTTGTTCTATTTTTTTAGATTACACATATAAGTGATATTATACAGTTCTTTCTTTATAAAGAATGTTTTGGTTATTCTAGATCTTTGAGTTTCTGTATGACTTAGAATCATCTCGTCAATTTCTACAATAAAGGCTGTAACGATTTTGATTGTCATAATATTGAATCTGTAATCATTTTGACAATATTGTCTTCTGATCTATGAACATAATGTATCTCTCCAATTATTTAGGTCTTACTTAATTTATCTTAGCAATATTTTTGTAATTTTGGGAAAATGTTTTTTACCAGATTTATCCCTAGGTATTTCATATTTTTTGGTATTAATGTGAATGGTGTTTTTCTGATGATTTGTTGGTAGTATATGGAGTACAACTGATTGTCCTATACTGATCTTTTATCCTACAATTTTAACAAAGCAAATTTCTCTCCATAATGTGAGTGGGCCTTATTCAATCAGTTGATGGCTTGAACAGAACAAGAAGGAATTCTCAAGCAGATGGCCTTCAGATTTGAACTGGAGCGTTGGCTCTTCCTGTTCTTCAGCCTGATAGCCTTCAAATTTGAGCTGTGACATCTGTTCAAGAGTTTCCTCCTGAGAATTATAAGGATTAATACACACAAAGCACTTAAAGCAGTGCATGGTACAGTCAGTAAATGTATGCTGCTGTAAGTTCCACCATCATCACCACTGTTATCAATATAACTGCTGTCTTTAGTACCCACTTACCCTGCAAGACACCCTCTATTCCACAGCGACACTGTACATTAAATCTTCCTCTTTAACACTTGTCAACAGGATCAAGTAATAATTTGTAAACATCAGTTCAAAGTAAAAATGCAGGCCCCTGTTAAATGAATAATTTCAAGATGGCAGTAGCAGAACAGTTAAGTCAATTACAGGACCCTATTCAACTACTCGGACCTCCCTAGTGGCTCAGTGGTAAAGAATCCACCTGCTAATGCTAATGGGTTCAATCCCTGACTCAGGAAGATCTGGAGAAGGAAGTGGCAACCCACTCTAGTGTTCTTACCTGGAAAATTTTGTGGATAGAGAAGCCTGGCTGGCTACAGTCCATGGGGTCATAAAAGAGCTGGACACAACTGAGCAGCTAGACAACAATAAATTCAACCACACAGATCACATACCCATAAAGCTAGCCCTGCCTGCCAGCATCAGAGATGATCTCCTATCCAAGATGATGCTGCTACTGCTAAGTCACTTCAGTTGTGTCCAACTCTGTGCGACCCCATAGACAGAAGCTCACCAGGCTCCCCCGTCCCTGGGATTCTCCAGGCAAGAATACTGGAGTGGGTTGCCATTTCCTTCTCCAATGCATGAAAGTGAAAAGTGAAAGTGAAGTCGCTCAGTCGTGTCCGACTCTTAGCAACCCCATGGACTGGAGCCTACCAGGATCCTACATCCATGGGATTTTCTAGGCAAAAGTACTGGGGTGGGGTGCCATTGCCTTCCCCGATCCAAGATGATAGCTTCCTACTTCTTGAGCTTCCCATTAAAAAAACCTGCACTTCTACTTAATTTCCACATTATTCTCACCTTTTAAATTCAGGCATTTAAAAATATATTCAGGATGGGGAACTTCCTGGTGGTTTACAGGTTAGGACTAGCATTCCCACTGCAGGGGGTATAGGTTCCATCCCCATGGGGGAGATAAGATACCACATGCTGTGGCAGCCAAAAAAAAATACAAGAATACCTTAAGAGATGTTGCTTTAAACCTTCTCCAGAGCAGTTAGCAAACCAGAGAGAAAGAGGATGGGCTGTTGCTACTTCAGTCACTCAACAGATAGTCACTGAATACCGCCCATAACTCAGGTTCTGAGTGATATCTACCAATAAGCAGAATATTCATGTAAGTTCTGAAGAGTTTAAAAATGTTCGAAGTTTCACTTAAGCAATTCATAATACAAATCAATATTTCTGTATTTACTCATGAAAGCCCTTTTCTGAATCCTAGAATGAAGAAGACAAACAGCAGAGCTTCCACCATTTCCCAGCTCGTATATTAATCAATGAGTGACAAAAAACCTGCTGTAAACCACTGAGATTTTGGACTTATCTAGTAACACAGCCGGGGAAGGCAATGGCATCCCACCCCAGTACTCTTGCCTGGAAAATCCCATGGACAGAGGACCCTGGTGTGCCGCTGTCCACGGGGTCGCTAAGAGTCGGACACGACTGAGCGACTTCACTTTCACTTTTCTGCATTGGAGAAGGAAATGGCAACCCACTCCAGTGTTCTAGCCTGGAGAATCCCAGGGACGGGGGAGCCTGGTGCGCTGCCTTCTATGGGGTCGCACAGAGTCGGACACGACTGAAGCGACTTAGCAGCAGCAGCAGCAGTAAGACGGCATAAACTATGGAAAGCAGCCATGTCTCCCATCATGCAAACTAGAGAAACAGCAAAGCCTATTTTCATGCAGAGTTAATGAAGTCCTTATATAAAAACCAGTGATAACTTGAGAACTAATGAAACAAACACGAGGGGCAAAGTCATCAAGAAATTAAGAGTTAGCCCAGAAGGTTGAAAGGCGGAAGTCATACTTGAATGCCATCTACTCTCATAGACTTCGAACTTTTATATTTCTATACAATGAGAGAAAAGTAGAGAACAGCTTAGGTAAAGTTTCATTTTACAAAACCCTTTTACAATCACCGTCATTTCACATATTGAGACCCAATATGGCACAGTGCCCAGGAGTCCCAAGTTTTCTGACTGTAAAGTCTCTTCTCTTACCTCACAGTAATTACTTGGTAATTAATGCAAAGCACTGTTTTTTAATCATAATAAAATGTTGGGCGGAAATGCCCGGATAGTTCTAACAAGCATAAAATCCGTCCCTACACAGCGCCGAGGACTTCACCAACTCGCAAGCACCTCCCTACCCGGGCATCACCATACACTCAGGCAGGACAAAAGCTACGTCAGCTAAGTGCTTCCCCTCCCAGACTTTTTATCCTCCACCCTTCCCGAAAGGCCAACTGGCAACCAGAAGAACCAACGAGAGGAGCGCGAACGTAACTGGACGGCTGGGCATCACGTGATAACCACAGGGCGTGGGATTTGGCTCTGAGCAGACGGAAGCGCTGAGGGTGGGGCTGGCCTAGTGGGGGAGGGGGAATTGGAAGCTTGGGGGAGGAGCCTGTGCACCAGCCACTGTCTGAGTTCTGCCAGGAATCCAGTCCGAGTGTCTGGCTATTACTGTACCGCCATTCGTGCGCCGCGGTACTACAGAGTCGCTGGGTTGCCGGGCCTGAGTAGCTGCGCGCGCGAGCGGCAGCAGGGAATGGAAACAGGGAACGTGGGCAGGTAAGGCCGGGGTGGAACACCGCCCCTCCCCCCGCGCCCTTCGCCGCGGGGCAGGCCGCGGGCGCGCGCGCGCGCACACACGCGCACGCACGCCGGGGTTCTTTAAGGCCGCGTGGTCTCTGTAGCAGGGTCCGGGCCGCGCATGCGCACTGACGGCCCGCTCAGGCCACTTTTTGCCTAAGTCTTTCCAGACACTCAGCTGACATTAAAATACGGTCGTAAGCAACCTGCCGTCTCCAATTAATGTTTCTTCCGGGTTACCTTTCTCCGCTACATTTCCCTTCACCCTCCATTATCATGCACGGCTGTAAGGATGAAGTGTCACATGTATCACTCTGTGTGTGTGTGTGTGCGTGCGTGTGTGTGAGTCGCTCAGTCGTGTCCGACTCTTTGCGACCCCACAGACTGTAGCCCACCAGGCTTCTGTCCATGGACTTCTCTATGTGTGTGTGTGTGTTTGTGTGTGTGTCGCTCAGTCGTGTCCGACTCTTTGCGACCCCACAGACTGTAGCCCACCAGGCTTCTGTCCATGGAATTCTGTGTGTGTGTGTGTGTGTGTGTGTGTCGCTCAGTCGTGTCCGACTCTTTGCGACCCCACAGACTGTAGCCCACCAGGCTTCTGTCCGTGGAATTCTCCAGTGGATTGCCATTCCCTTCTCCAGAGGAACTTCCCAACCCAGGAATCGAACTCTTGTTTCCTGCATGGCAGGCAGATTCTTTACCGTTTGAGCTACAGGGAAGTCTCTCTGTAGACTCTATGTATCACTCTAGGAGTTTTCATCTCAGAGTTGTAGGTTTATTGTGGCTTTCTTCCTCAAGGGTGTACCTGAGGTGCATGAGGTGGATAACGTTGCCATTCTAGAGCTCTTGAGTTCTGAAACTAGGAATAACACTTCAATAAGTTGTCTAAAATTGTGTTCTAGTGGTCTTGGGGTCGATCTTAAGTATTTACTTGTCATGTGCCCTTTGGGGAGTGTGAGGTGCGTGGGGACTTTTGCAAAAGCAGAGATTTCGAAATTGGAACCTCTGATGGAAAGCCAAATTAAAGACTAAGTATAAAGGAAAAAAAAGTTTACATCGGAATACAATACTGTTAGACCTCATTAAGAATTATCCTGATTTGGGGCTCTAAACTTGGGGAAGACACTGAAGTTCTCTGGGCCTGTTGATGTCTGTAAAATAGGGCGTCTGTGGAATCTGGTTCTGACATGCTATGAGTCAGTGTTATGTGGAAGGGGAGTGCTTTAGTAACCAACAGAGATTGTCTTAGAGTTTAGGGAAGGAGATAAAGTGCAGACTTCATCCTGACATTATGCATCAAATCCTGAAATAAAGAACTCCATTTCTTTCCCTAAAGAACTTTACAAATAAAACTTGTGGAAATCGCTCCTGTCTTTATGATCTTCATTCAGATCAGAATTGAAACCTGGGTAAACGCCTACCATCAAATAGATTGCGGTCATCTCTCTTGTATCCATACATTTGTTCCAGGCCCTTCAGAGACACCAAAATCTGTATGCTCAAGTACCTTAAAAAAAATGGCAGAGTCCAGTTGGCCATTGTGTAGGTTCTAGAATGCACACAGGGAGTGTCTTACAGCAAAGTAATAGTTTTCTCTGGTACAATGTTTAGCTCAAAACTGTCTGACTTCTATTTGGTCTTAACTGAATCCATTGGGTTATAGATCATTTTTTATTCTGACTTGTAACATTTTCACTTTGGGAAGTATGGGTAACTCTGTGTTAATACTCTAAGGAGTATTTTGTTGGGGATTCTGAAATGACTCAGGCCACTGGTAATCCTGAGAAAGTAGTGCTTTGTCATCCTTTACTTTGTGCTCATCATGGAATGTTTGGTATAGTTAATTTCCTTTTTATTTTGGAAGAGGTTAATTTCAAAAATCTACATCTTATAGATGTAGACCCTTTTTTTAGAATGAGAGTTCAAGAGTCTTAAAAAGTACTAACCAGAGAGAAGAAAAGGAAGAAGAGGACCCGTGTATTTTCTAATGAGCTCAAGCATGAAAAAGATTTACCAAAGATGGGAAGTAGGATGCTGAATCAATAACTGGAAAGGTGTGAAACAGACCACTGAGAATACAGACAGGAAAGATTAACCTTCAAATGAGATGGGAACTTTCTAGAAATGTTAAAGAGATTAAGAACTTGTTTTCATTAGTGTAGACAACAAGAAGGACAAGAAAGGTTTGGGTTTTCTTCCTAGTTCACTGACTTGTTGTTAGATGACAGAAAACGTAAGCACTTAGTTCTGATTTTGATTTTTCATTTCGTGTTAAGAAAATTGAGTGTAGATGGAAAATGGCAAATGGATGTCTGTAAAAGAGATGTAAAGCTCAAGATCAGTGAGGGCATTTAAGAGAAGTTTCAGCTGCTCTAGCAGAAATCATGTTTGCTGGCACAAATCAGTTGTATTTCAAGTGAGAGGCAAGATTACAACATTCTTTAAGAATCTGCAGAAAACAGCGGAGGGGCCTTAAGCCCAAATATAAACACATGGGTCCCTTTTATTTTCCAAAAGTAGACTCTACCATGGAATTTACTGACTTTGATTCTCAATAAAATTTTTATTTCTCAGTGGTTATTGAGCATATTTAAAAGGATACTGATCATTAGGCAAAAGTGTGAGTTGAATAAAGCAAGACCTACCCAGCTAGGTTCTTTCCCCTTTTGATAATGATACTAGGTTAGATAGCATCAGAAGGAGATGACAGGAGTACCTCAAATATTTAATCATCTCCTGTTTCCTTTGTTTTTGTTATGACAAATGTATTATATACCAGGCACTGTTTGGGGATTTTGTTTGCTTTTTTGTTTTGGGTCACATGGCTTATGGGATCTTAGTTCCCCAGCCTGTGCCATCGGCAGTGGAAGCTGAGTCCAAACCACTGGACCACCAGGGAATTCCCTATCAGTCTCTGTTTTAAGTGTTCTACATGTGTTAACTAATGTAATCCTCACAATCAATAAATTAGGTGCTTTTCTTCCTATTTTACAGATGTGGAAGCGAGGATGTAAAAAGGTTAAGGAACCTGCCTACAGGGCTAGTGGCAGAGCTGAAGTTTGAATCCAGGCAGTGTAACTTCAAAGTCTGATTCCACTGCCTCTTGTGGGAAAATGAGGATGGAATGGTGGTGGTCATATTCAGTTCAGTTCAGTCACTCAGTCGTGTCCAACCCTTTGCAGCCCCATGAACCGCAGCATACCAGGCCTCCCTGCCCATCACCAACTCCCAGAGTTCACCCAAACCCATGTCCATTGAGTCGGTGATGCCATCCAATCATCTCATCCTCTGTCATCTCCTTCTCTTGCCCTCAGTCTTTTCCCAGCATCAGGATCTTTTCAGATGAGTCAGCTCTTCGCATCAGGTGGCCTAAATATTGGAGTTTCAGCTTCAACATCAGTCCTTCCAATGAACACCCAGGACTGATCTCCTTTAAGATGAACTGGTTGGATCTCCTTGCAGTCCACGGGACTCTCAAGAGCCTTCTCCAACACCACAGTTCAAAAGCATCAATTCTTCGGTGCTCAGCTTTCTTTATAGTCAGACTCTCATATCCATACATGACTATTGGAAAAACCATAGCCTTGACTAGATGGACCTTTGTTGACAAAGTAATGTCTCTGTTTTTTAATACGCTGTCTAGGTTGGTCATAACTTTCCTTCCAAGGAGTTAGCGTCTTTTACTTTCATGGCTGCAATCACAATCTGCAGTGATTTTGGAGCCCTAAAAAAATAAAGTCAGCCACTGTTTCCACTGTTTCCCCATCTGTTTCCCATGAAGTGATGGGACCAGATGCCATGATCTTAGTTTTCTGAATGTTGAGCTTTAATCCAACTTTTTTACTCTCCTCTTTCACTTTCATCAAGAGGCTTTTTAGTTCCTCTTACCTTTCTGCCATAAGGGTGGTGTCATCTGCATATCAGAGGTTATTGATATTTCTCCTGGCAATCTTGATCCCAGCTTGTGCTTCTTCCAGCCCAATGTTTCTCATGGTGTACTCTGCATATAAGTTAAATAAGCAGGGTGACAATATACAGCCTTGACGTACTCTTTTTCCTATTTGGAACCAGTCTGTTGTTCCATGTCCAGTTCTAACTGTTGCTTCCTGACCTGCATACAGGTTTCTCAAGAGGCAGGTCAGGTGATCTGATTTGCCCATCTCTTTCAAAATTTTCTACAGTTTATTGTGATCCACACAGTCAAAGGCTTTGGCATCGTCAATAAAGCAGAAATAGATGTTTTTTGGAACTCTCTTGCTTTTTCGATGATCCAGCAGATGTTGGCAGTGGTGGTCATATGGGGTGAGATCAAAACTGCTTTACTACCGAGAGTCAAAGGCAGATGGAAGAGAGGTCTATACTGATGTTCCATGTAGTCCTCCTACCCCAGCTTTTCACAGTTTAACAGCTTTGAGGTTGTAATGGCATGCTGATAAAATATTTGAGTGACCCAACTCTGGGAGGGGTTTGTGGAATTGATAGACTGAGTCAGAATCCAAGTTAGTCCCAACTGACTAGAATGTGAAGCATCTTTTAGTGTGAGATGAGGGAGCAGCAGTGAAGGGCAGTTTTCACTGATGGTAAACTCGGTGCGAATCAGCAGTATAATGTGGGTGCCAGGAAAGCTAATGTAATGGATTTTGTTATGTGTCTCCAGAATGAAGAATTTGATCACCCTGCTCAGTTTCAGGTCAATGAAGCTATGGAGCATTTTTATTTTATCTTAAGCTCCAGAAAAATGATCATATAGTGAGGAAACTTGAAATTTTGCTGTATGCAGTAGAGTTTAATAAATTGGGGGTCCTGGCTCATTCTGTTTTTAAGTTCACAGTATCTAAATAGACTCTGCACAGCAAGTACCCTGTAATGCATGGTGAATACACACATTCCCACTTAGCAATATTGAATGTAGACTTTAGATAGTTCAGTTCAGTTGCTCAGTCATGTCTGACTCTTTGCAACCTCATGGGCTGCAGCACACCAGGCTTCCCTGTCTATCACCAAGTCCCAGAGTTTACTCAAACTTATTGAGTCAGTGATGCCATCCAACCATCTCATCCTCTGTCATCCCCTTCTCCTCCCCCTTCAATCTTTCTCAGCATCAGGGTCTTTTCCAGGGAGTCAGGTCTTTGCATCAGGTGGCCAAAGTATTGGACTTTCAGCTTCAGCATAAGTCCTTCCAGTGAATATTCTGGACTGATTTCCTTTAGGATGGACTGGTTGGATCTCCTTGCAGTCCAAGGGACTCTCAAGAGTCTTATAGTTCAAGAGCATCAATTCTTTGGCTCTCAGCTTTGTAGTCTTATAGATAGCTAGGATAATATTCCATCATAATTTATGTAATAGTCCCTTTTGATTGAGCAGTTAGTTTATTCAACATTGATATTTTGTAAGTGTTCAGTGTTATATATGCTTGTTTAAATGAAGGTAATAAAATGTTGCTGTGTTGTTTGTGTCTATCCAGAATTCGTATGTTGAAACCTCCAAGCCCCAGTGTGGACATTGGGAGATGGGGTCTTTTGGAGGTGATGAGTCCATGAGGCCCAAGCCCACCTAAAGGGGAGTAGTGTCTCTGTGAAAGAGGTCCCAGAGAGACCCCTCACCCCTTCTGCCATGTGAGGACACAGCAAGAAGGCAACCTAAAATGAGCCAGAAAGCAGGTACTCACCAGACAATGAGTCTGCCAGCACTTTGAACTTGAACTTTCCAACCCCCAGAACTGTGAGACACAGATATTTGTTGTTTATAAGCCACTCAATCTGTGTTGTTTTGTATAGCAACCTGAAGGGACTAAGACAAATATATTTAGGGAAAAAGCAACTTAAATCTTTTTTTTTTTTTAATTTCATTATACATTAAAAATAAATTTATTATTTTAACCAGCTTTAAATGTTCAATTTAATGACTTTTATTTTGTTATTTTTTTAAAATATAAATTTATTTTGATTGCAGGTTAATTACAATATTGTATTGGTTTTGCCATACATCAGCATGAATCCGCCACAGGTATACATGTGTTCCCCATCCTGAATACCCTTCCCACCTCCCTCCCCGTTGAACTTACATCTTCAACTTACATCTTTAGAACAGTGGAAAATTACTGAGGATTAAAGAAGTTACTCATCTTAGAGAAACCTCCAAGTGTTAGTTTTTTGAAATACAGCAAAATCCAAATTAACTGGACTCCTTACTTAATCGACTGTGTGTGTTTGTATGTATTTTGAGAAAGACAGTTCAAAAATCCACACTTCATCAAATTTCAGACAGTGGTAGAAAACCAGTCCTTTGAGCACTGTTGAAGTGAAGAGGGTGTTCTGTGGAGGCTAGGAGA
The DNA here is from genome assembly GCA_935064755.1 of Tragelaphus eurycerus. NCBI lineage: Eukaryota > Metazoa > Chordata > Mammalia > Artiodactyla > Bovidae > Tragelaphus > Tragelaphus eurycerus. The sequence continues at coordinate 9,561,629 of CAKXYN010000072.1, read as the reverse complement.
GAGTAGAGGGTTAACTGCAGGCAAAGGGGAGAGGTGCAAAACCGTCATCATGAGGACAGACATAGATGATAGGGGACAGAAGTCAACAGGGAAGTAAAATCATTTATCATGCTCCTGAGATGGATATCAGGGAATCACAGAAAATTACAATGTTTCAGGGCCTCTTCTGAGTCTGGACAGATTTGGTCCTATTTCCTGCACTTTCTCCTTACATGTGGGAATCGCAGAAATCTCCCCCTCATTTTCATGGGGAAGGAAGGGAGGTCCTAAGAGGGTGAATGACTTAACTAACTGCGCCTCTTCTGCTGTCTCTCACACAGGGAAAATTATTGTTATAAACACTGCAGAATTCTGATACGAAGGGGCAGTTATCCTATGTTTATATACACAGCAAATATATTTAGGAATTATATCCACATTAAGTTTGAAATATGTTCATGCTGCTTACAAACTTAGCCTTTATTAGATAATAGGAATGAAATTCGGAGAAGGCAATGGCACCCCACTCCATTACTCTTGCCTGGATATTCCCATGGACCGAGGGGCCTAGTGGGCTGCAGTCCATGGGGTCGCTAAGAGTCGGACACGAGTGAGCAACTTCACTTTCACTTTTCACTTTCATGCATTGGAGAAGGAAATGGCGAACCACTCCAGTATTCTTGCCTTGAGAATCCCAGGGACAGGGGAACCTGGTGGGCTGCCGTCTCTGGGGTCACACAGAGTCGGACACGACTGAAGCGACTTAGCAGCAGGAATGAAATTATCCAGAATTGCAGTTCATGAAGGTGGAAAGTACAGGTGGGATGCTGTCTTCTGCCGAGTAGTAAGAATGGTGTAGTCCACCCTCTTTCCTTGTGTTCCAGCTATTGTTAGGAAGCTGTTAAGATGATCCAGCTAAATCAAATGCTCAGAAAGAGTATATTTCCTCAGAACTTACACATTCTATTATCCATAGCCTTCTCTATTTCCTTTCTAATTCATCTTATGATAAAGTGCCAGGGATAATTTTAGAACAATTAAGGGACACATCTATATTACAGACAAGTTTCTGAATTTTGTTTTTCTAAATTGATGCACATCTCTAAAATAAGACCACATTTTCTCTTATTTTTTTACTTTTTCTTCAGCCATTTGACATATAAAACTTTGATTTTCAGGTTTTGAACCTCAGAATTTAATGATCTGATAGTATGCTAATGGAGCCACATTTTGGACATTTTTTTAAGTTCACAACCCTTTTGTAATGTGAATGTTGTTTCCCTGATTTATATATGTTAGTAGTGGATTTTTGTGAAGTACTCAAAATGGGACAGATGGGTGAAACTCAGAGCCATAACAGTACACATCGGGGAGAGTGAGATGCCATCCTGATGCCGCTGTGACAAGCTAAGAACAGACCTTCCCACACGCTTTTGGCCGCTCACTCACCGTGACCACAGGAGTGTTCTTTTATATATTCAAGCTGAATGGGGCTCTTGGCGTCTCAGGACCCTGTTACTGGCCACAATCAAAAATCACATTATATCTTACTAGAATTTCCAGAGGACAGCCACACGAGATCACTCGACTAACTCAGCTATATCCAGCTCCTCATTAGAATATCTGAGTCTTTAACATGGAACAACCAGTTCATCCAAAAGTGCTGTGAGTGTTACTAAAGAAAAGTGTGAAAAAAAAAGGACATTTGACTTCGTGCCAGGCAAGGTTTAAGCCCTTTGCTTCTTTTCAATTTTGCGTCTTAATTTCTAGTCCTTTCCTACATGCTTTCTCTACGTGCAGCCTTGGCTCACAATGCCATTTTGTATTCTTTTCCACTTTATATTAAACATTCTCTGTGCTTTTAAATATTAATAAACTTAATTTTTGTAACTGCATAGTATTCTCATGTTGCTGTACTGTAGTGTACTAAATCACCATATTGTCTTTATTTTTTGTATAATTTGTAAACTATATTTAAAGAAATAAAACTCTTTTAAGATAGTTTAATATCGTTCTCACTAATTCTTCACCTTTTCTTTACCATCTTACCCCTTAGAGATAGCTTGAAGCTAAAATGCTTCTCCAGTGGTTTGTCTATTGAGTTCGGGCCCCAGTTTTTCTTTCAGTATCCAGTGCTCTAGCCTAGCTACTCCGCCAATATTCTGTGACCCTGTGTCTGCATGCGCCATTTAAGTTTCTTCTGGAAATATTTTGGTTTGCCTTTTTAAAAAAACAAAACAAAAAACATTTTATTAAGATATGATTTTATTAAGATATGTTGTGAAGCTCACCCATTTAAAATGTACTCAGATCAGACTAGTTTGCCTTTTTTTTTAAGTTCACCTTTTTAACCTCTGCTTTCTGAGCACCCTGTTTTCTTTCTCCACACATCACAGAAAGAGAAAACCATTAAGTAGAGTAGCTTGTCAGAGAAAACATGGCTTTTCCCTCCAAATGGTAAACGTTGTTACTCATTGTATTTCCAAGTGCTTTTCTTCCTTCTGCATATTTAATGGCATTTTTTGGCATCAGCTGTCACTCGAGTTTCATAAAACGTGTGTTTACTTCCCTAGCTCTGTGCTGATAGCAACAGCTTGAGGTAGTAGTTTATAGCCCCCAGAAATACTTTTTAGCAGTATTGTGAAGGCCTGTGTTCCTTACACTGAACAAAACACTTTGAACAGCGTTTGAACCGTGTTCAAAAGAAAAGTTTAGAGTGGTCTTTCCCATAAATTCACAGATATTTATAGAAATATCTATTTCTAACCCTCATTTAATGACAAAAAATCCAGCGACCAGGATGGGGAGATGGTGGTCAAAGGACACAAAGCTCAAGTTATAAGATTAACAGGTTCTGGGGATCTAGGATGTACAGCATGGTGATTGTAGCTGATGATCCTGAAGGATGCACTTGAAAGCTCCTGAGAGCAGATTTGAGATGTTCTCACCACAAAAAAGAAATGGTAATTAGGTGCCCTGGTGGAAGTGTCAGCTAAGGCTTTGATGGTAATCATTGTGTAGTATATGTGTGTCAGGTCAGCACTGTTGTACACATTAAACATAAACAATTTTGCAACATATCAACTATATCTCAATAAACCTGAACATAAAAAGGTTACATTGCACAGGATTTCTGTGACAAGAGAATTAGATACTGAAGGTAGGAAAACAAATTATTTTTGTGGATATTTCAACTCTATGGGTTTGTGGGCCTTTCAGCTCTGCTAGAAAATTCCCATGATCTCATTTCAGGGAAAGTATAGGCTTGCCTAACAGGACTGGTAAGTTTTACTGATGACACATCATTGTGTAAGAGTTAATTATAGTTGGTTAATAGGCACCAGGTGAAGATTGGGTAAATGTACATATGGGAATAGATCTTCTGCCTCTTTTTGCTCCTGTTGTCAACTCTAAATTCTATAATCTGGTTAGAAATAATTGAATCCTGGGGGTTTTTAAGAGCAGATCATTTAAACTTACATTTGGGTAATTTTGTCTTCCTATCTTATCCTTAATTGTTCTTTTAGCTATTCTCTTCAGCAAGCTCAAGCTTTTTATACATTTCCACTCCAACAAATGATGACTGAGGTTCCTAATATGGCAGTTATGAATGCACAAGAAATGCCAACCGAAGTTCCAGCCACAGCACCTGCTCAGGAACCCACACAAGGTAGTTTTCGCCAAGATAGTTTGGAAAATTGCCATGGCATTAGCCTACTTATTTAAGAAAGGGTTTAATGATGAATTTTAACTCTGTTTTTGTGTTAAAAAATTTAATCTATTTTTAAGTACTTACTATGTTTCAGGCACTCTGATAGGTTTGGAGGGATAAAAGAACATAGCTTCTGCCCTCAAATCATCTCATAGGAGAAAATAAAAGTGAATGTGGAACTCCTCAGCACACCAAGTGGTGAAGAGGAACACAGGATGCTGTGGGGCTGGCACCTAACTTGGACTGAGGCTCAGAGGCAGTTTCATGGAGCTCTGAATTTCAAGGGTGAGGGAGCAGTACAGGAAGAATGGGAGGAGGAAAGTTCCAGGCTGAGGGAGCGGCATGCATCAAACTATAGACGTGAGGAAGCATGACATGGTTCAAAAACCATAATTCTCTGTCATTGGAGACTGGAGTGGAGCAAAGAAATAGTGAGAGAGGAGTCTAGATAGGGGGCAAGCAAGGCTTGTTTAACCTAAAGAATGTGTGTTCTACTCTGAAGGCAATAGGAAGCTATAGACAGAATGGAAACAGTGACTTAATAAATAGATTGACATTTGAGTATTCAAGAAAATAGACTGTAGCAGAGATATGTAAAATACATATCTAATAATATAAATAAAATAAGATGGTGGAGAGCAGGGCAGAACTTGGAGGTATGGCCATGTTAATGGATTTCATGCAGGGGGATGAGGAAGATAGAGGAGTCTGGAAGTCACTCCCAGGCAGTCGGAAGAAGGAGGTACCATTCACCAAGACAGAGAGTTAGAAGAGAAGGACAGATTCAGCAGTGGATGGTGGGAAGAGGGTAATGATTTTCCCCCGTGCATCAGTGTGGTGTGAGGAGAGTACTGAGCTTCAGTTTATGGTTGCAGAGCACGTGTAACTCCACTGCGTGGAAGGTCCCCCTGCCTTCAACTCCTCTGTTTTTCTGGGCAGGAAGCACTAGGACAGCTACAAGCTGATGGAGGTGGATCCCTTAGCACAGGCAGTGGCTGCAGCAATGTGAGGAGAAAAGAGGATGGATGGAAGGCTCAGATGAGAAAACGCCAAGTACTAGTGGAATAGGGTGGGGGCCTGAGAGATGAAGAGCCATATTAGGGGAGTTGTGGGTAAAAAGGCAAGGCTTCTTGTTGGATAATTTTATGTCACTGGTTCTTGTCCACGGGGGTTTATGGCATTGTCTGGAGACACTTGGTCATCACGACTGGCAGGATGCTACTGGCATCTAGTGAGTAGAGGCCACTGTTGATAAATTATTCCACCTAAGATGTCAGCAGGGCCAGGGTTGAGAAACTGTTTAAGGTCCTGAGATCAGAGTCCTAGTCTTACCTTTAGACAAACACTGCCAGCCCAGAGAGTTCATCCCTGGCACCTCTCAATTCACCTCCTCGACTGTGTGAAGAACAGAATGTACACTCAGTTCAGGGGAAAGAAGCCCGCAAACCATTTGAAGTTTTCTTCTGCTGGAAATTACGGGGGAAACTGAGTTAAAATGTTTCCTTTCCTCCCTGTTTTTCTATTTATTCTTTCATTTGTTCATTTAGTTATTTATGTATTTACATTTAGAATTCTTATAAATGGTATGTAGCTACTTTGTGTCCCTGGAGAAGCCATGATGCCAGGTAAGAGTGTATGGAAAATCAATCTGTGATTGTTAAGGATCTCTCATCCCAAGAACTGCCAGCAGAGGAAGGAAGGTGGGGTTGGGACCACATAGACCCAGTTCTCCAGTGAAGGAAGGGGGAGACATTACAGAGGAGAGTGATGTCATGAAATAGAAGAGAAAGCTAAGGATGTTGATGGGTGACTTTTCTGGGAAAGCTGCATAAAGTTTGTAAGTTAAGGTTTTCTGCAGCTATATCCTGGAAATCATTGTGTTTCAGAGACTCCTCCAAAAGGAAGGAAAAGAAAACCCAGAACAACAGAACCAAAAACGCCAGTGGAGCCCCCAAAACCTGCTGAGGCCAAAAAATCTGGCAAGTCCACAAAGTCAAAAGAAAAGCAAGAAAAAATTACAGACACATTTAAAGTGAAAAGAAAAGTGGACCGTTTCAATGGTGTTTCAGAAGCTGAACTTCTGACCAAGACTCTACCAGACATTTTGACCTTCAATCTGGACATTGTAATTGTAAGGATTTTGTCCTCCTTTGGGTTTATAAGTAGCATTGGTGGATTAACGTGACTTAACCATATCCTTGCAAAGAGCATTTTGCCGAAAAGAACCGTTTCTGAGAATCCTTATGGTGGTAAATGGTGTCACCTTCTTCAGGTTGTATCATATGGGTGTGTTTAAGATGGTGGGCTCTAGGGCAAGGCTGTCTGGTTTCAGATGTTGCCATGTGGGTGTATGACCATGGGCAAGCTTTAGCCTTCCTGAACACTTAATTTGCTCATTGATGAAGCAGGCGTGATGATAGGATGGAGTGGGTCCTCTGGCAATTACACGAAATGATCCACATGAATCACTTAGGTTGCATGACACTGGTTTCTCCCTGAATGATAACACTGATTTTGAACTTTGATTTTTGTCAGTAACTGTAGGAAACATCAGCATGTAGACAACTGTGTAGGTGATGTAGAGTCAGCTGCTTTTGGGGAGCTGAGAAACAGACTTGCAGCTGGACATGAGCTCTGGTTGATTGATTGTTCCAGGACAGTTGGGAGTGAGGGTGCTGGCGATATAAGGGACTCAAACTGGTTTTTAAAGGCAACAGCAAGGAGTTCCCCTTTGGCCTAGTGGTTAGGATTCCAGGCCTTCACTATCAGGGCCCAGGGTTAGTCTCTGGTCAGGGAACATTCCCCAAGCTACACAATGCAGCCAGAAAGGAAAAAAAAAAAGCGAAACTTTAATATAAAGGAAATCTCTTTCCTCAAAATGGAATGCTTTGTTCAGGTCAAGAGTAGATAATTGATAAAGCTTATGATGCTGGATTCAATTTTTATTTTAATCAATTCACCACTCCTCCACAGAATCCCTAAGACATAAGCCTACTTTTCAAGACTAAAATATATAAACATTTTGTTTTGTAGATTGGCATAAATCCAGGACTGATGGCTGCTTACAAAGGGCATCACTACCCTGGGCCTGGAAACCATTTTTGTAAGTGGTTAACCTTCTTTTACTATTTTACTTTTAAACTAGGTGTCCTTGTTAGTAGTTTGGGTTTGTCTGTTTTTTTTAAAACCAAAATGTGTTTTTAAAAAGAAACTGGTTGAGTAAGTATACATACATATTTTCAATGTGTGTGTACAAAAAAATGAAAGGTGTGAAATCCTCTGACACTTAACATTTTGGTTTATAAGAGTGGAGGGATATGGAAAGGAATACTTTCTCTTTTGTTTGTTTTCAGTGAGTTTTACTATCTTTTTTTAAAACAATTTGTCTTTTTTTAGTTGTTATCTACAGAATATTAACAGTAATCATGCGAATGCAGACACAAAACTTAATACCTTTCCAGAGTTCTACTCATCTTATTAACTAGGAGAAATGAAATACATTGGCCATCAAGTTGTAATAGTTAAGAAATGCTCTAATTGTAGACATTCTCTATGGATAATTTCCATCTAGCAGAAATTAGTATTAAAGACCCTCATACTTGTAGAGTGCGCTTTAAAACCAAGTATAACTCCTGTTGTATTATCTTATATATAAATCATCTTATCTAACACTGCCTAACAGACAGTCAGGAGTGTAACAGATTATCAGGAAACACTAGCTGATTATCTTAGTGCAGCATTTAAAAACTTCTAGGACAGGGGACTTCCCTGGTGGTCCAGTGACTCAGCACTCACACTGCAGGGGCCATGGGTTCAGTCCCTGGTCAGGGAACTAAGCTCCTACATGTATGCAGTGCAGCCAAGAAAAAAGAAAAACACTTTTAGGACAAATGAAAGTAATACATTTTTAGAACTCATAACATGTTGTCTCCATTATTTGAAAAAAAAAATTTCTAGAGATATTTCACTTTTTATTTTCTCCTCTGTCAGTATGTCTGAAGCCCTGAATCACTGGTGTATATTTTATCTGTTTGGGGTTTCCCAGGGGCAGGTGGTGTTACTTCCAGTTGGTAAAAACCTAAACAGTTTCAGAGTTTACTGCGCTGCCTAGCTGTATACTCAACAAGCATTTCCTTCGACTGCCTATTAAAAGGAGATAAGTAATAGTGATATCTCATAAGATAGCTATGATGATTAAATGAAATAATGCATATGAAGGACTTAGCATAGTACCCAGCACATAACTGCTTGGTATGGTATTTGACCTATGTTATAATTTTTTAAATATACTAAATCTTTTTTCTTTTTTTTAATTTCAAGAATAGACCCACATAATTCATGGGGCAGAAAAACCTTTGACCTTCTACAGAAATAAACTGAACTTTTTCTAAATTAAACGCTCTTGTTCAATTCACAGGGAAGTGCCTATTTATGTCAGGGCTGAGTGAGGTCCAACTGAGTCACATGGACGATCACACTCTCCCAGGGAAATATGGTATTGGATTTACCAATATGGTGGAAAGGACAACACCAGGCAGCAAGGATCTTTCCAGGTGATTATGGAACATTTGGTTTGATACGTTGGAACCTTGGCCATACTTGTGCCTTACACACTGCAGGAGCGTGCTGGGTATCTAACTAGTTCAAGCTGAGCATAGCAGTTTTATGATTTGCTCTTTTATTGAAAGCTGTCTGAATTTAGCACATTATAAATACTGTCATATTTATATTTTGACTACTTTTTAATTCAATTTTAGTAAAGAATTTCGTGAAGGAGGACGTATTCTAGTGCAGAAATTACAGAAATATCAGCCACGAATAGCAGTGTTTAATGGAAAATGTAAGATTTACTTTTAAATTTTATCTTTTTTCTTCGATTAACATTGTGAGCAGTGTAAATATATTTGTATTTCATTTTAGGTATTTACGAAATTTTTAGTAAGGAAGTTTTTGGAGTAAAGGTTAAGAACTTAGAGTTTGGACTTCAACCCCATAAGATCCCAGATACAGAAACTGTAAGTTCTTAAAACTGCATTTGTAAATCAGATAAATACAAATTTTTTTCTAGCTGGTTTTCCCTTTTTATTTGTTCTGTCCATTTGTAATTTTTGCCATTGAAAAAAAAACACTGTATTTTGTGGAATAATATCTGCATAGTAACTTGAACTAATAGTTGCAGATTAATTCAGATACTTTTACAGTTATATTTAGAAAAAGAAACATTTGTCAGATAAATGCCTTTATAACATTACATTAGTTACATTATTTGGCCAAAATATTGAGAGGCGATTGCTCACATGCTGCATTCAAAATACATTTAACGGGATGTTCTTGCCAAATGCTAGTGGGTTAGCCCGTATTCATTTGTGAAACAAATGTAAATATAGACACAGTTCTGATCAGTGAAGCTGCTTATCACCCTTTGTTGGTGTATCTTGGCCCAGTCTCACATTAGAGCCATATAAACAGAACAGCCCAGTCGCAGACAGGCATCCTGCCAACCTGACTGGCATTTGGTGCTGTTGTCCTTAAACATAAGGGCATCATACAATAACACATTGGTTTTAAAACTCTGTATAAATTTCTGTGGAGTTTCTGCAGACATTTGGTTCAAATTTTGCTTCTTAGATATAGTTTTAAGTTTTGTTTACAACTTCTGAAATAAAAATACACATGCACAGACTTCTGTGCTATAGATGATTTTTTAAACAATAAGCCAGTGTGCCAACAAGTTTCTGTGGAGACCTCGGAATACAGTTTCTGCCGCCAGTATATATTTTAACTTTGTTTATAATTTCTTCTGTTTTTAACTAGTAAATGTGTAATTGATAAAGTAGGTTGTAGCACTGATCACTCTTTAAATAAAGGCGTACCCTTGTCTCCTTGGGTAAAATTGCAGGGATGATTCACTCCTTCCTATAGAAGGAGCATTATTGTCCCTGAAATGCCAGAGGAGCCTTGGTGTATCTCTTGGGACGTGTGATCACAGTAGTGCAATGATAAGTGAATCTGAATCATATCGAGATAAGTAGCTTTGGCTCCTACAATGATCCGTGAGTGCATTTGTCTTATAAAATTTACTCTTTATCATGAAATATTCATGGGTATTGGTGATGTTAGTGATCCAGCTTTGAAAAACATCTGCTTTTTCAAGTTTCTGGATCACTTTAATTGAAGGCTGTCTTGAGATTGGAAAAATGTGCTATTACAAAAACCTGGTAGCATTTGTACCTCTGAATCAGGCTTTTCTAAATATTGCATAAGCAAAACAAAATAAGTCAATAATGGTTTGGGGTTTTTTTTTCTATAACACATGGTATAGAGGCCAATTTAAAAATTACAAAAAATTGCAACCAGAAAGTCCATGGCTGAGCAGTCTCACTCTTTTATATATAAGATATATATTTTTATATACTCTGCAGGACAGTTTGTCAGCATCATCCAAAATGATAAATGCAAATATCCTGCTTTCTGGCTATTTCATTTCTAGAAATTTATCTAACTGATACAGTCATATATATTTAAATCTAAATATGTACAAGGTTTTTCACTACAGTTGATAATATTAAAAGATTGGAAACAACCTAAATGCCCATAGGTAAACACTGGTTAAATAAATTATGAAACTACTACACAGCTATAAAAAAGGGAACTTATTCTGATGTAGATACCTGATACAGAGTTATCTCTGAGAGACATTGTTGAGTGAAAAAGCAGGGTGCAGGACAGGGAGTAGAGCATGTTACCATTTGTGTGTTTTTTTTTTTTTAATTTGATTCTAAATTCATGGAATATCTCTGGAAATAGCAGTGTAGATTGCCTTTGGGAAGGAAAACTAGGTGGATAGAAACAGAATTAGGAGGAAAGACTTTTCATTGTTTAATTATATGCCCTTTTGTACAAACACTGAGGGGGAAAAGACTCATTGGTTTTGATTTATTGACTTTGTAATAAGTAAATATTAGAAATTTGAACTCAAACACAACTGCTGTTACTGATTTTGCATATATTGATATGTGGTAAGTATCAAGTTATTGACCCAAAGAAAAAGGTTTCTAATCTCAATACGGAGAAGGCAATGGCTCCCTACTCCAGTACTCTTGCCTGGAAGATCCCATGGATGGAGGAGCCTGGAAGGCTGCAGTCCATGGGGTCGCCGAGGGTCGGACATGACTAAGCGACTTCACTGTCGCTTTTCACTTTCGTGCATTGGAGAAGGAAATGGCAACTCACTCCAGTGTTCTTGCGGGGAGAATCCCAGGGACGGGGGGGCCTGGTGGGCTGCCGTCTATGGGGTCACACAGAGTTGGACACGACTGAAGCGACTTAGCAGCTAATCTCAATATGAGTGGATTCAGTAGAATTATAAGATTGCTGTAACTGTAAAATGTTATGATTCCAGCTCTGCTATGTGATGCCATCATCCAGTGCAAGATGTGCGCAGTTTCCTCGCGCCCAGGACAAAGTACATTACTACATTAAGCTGAAGGACTTAAGAGATCAGTTGAAAGGCATTGAACGAAACACAGACGTTCAAGAAGTGCAATATACATTTGACCTACAGCTCGCCCAAGGTGCGTTACCATTAATCAGTCCTGTTGTTCGCATCATGTATATCTACCTTATAGAAAGTATGTTGTGAATTTAAAAGCAGTAGAAAAGAAAACGATTTATTGGCAGCCAGAGTGTTCTGATAACAAGTGTTAGTCACTTTTAAAATCTCCTTTTACCAAGAGCTTCCAGTCTAATCTGAGTGTTCCTACACATGCTGAGAAGCCAAGCTGGAGTGTAGGTCACCTAAAATTAAATCTCATAGGCTTTTACACTTCTTAGGAGTTTATTTTGTTTATGTTAAAAAGAGTTTAATATGAAAGTTGTTTCTGTGGATGTGAAATTCAAGAAAAAGATTTATTCTTGATAATTGCTGAATAAAGCTATCTTCAAAATTGTTACACAAAGTCAGTTTTAAATCCCTCTTACCCTCCTCACAGAGGATGCAAAGAAGATGGCTGTGAAGGAAGAAAAATACGACCCGGGTTATGAAGCAGCGTATGGCGGTGCTTACAATGAAAACCCCTGCCCTGGCGAGCCTTGCGGATTCTCTTCAAATGGGCTGGGTATGTCCCCTCCCCCTTGTTTGTCCCTTTCAAAGACTTGGTTTTGCCAGGATTGGGGGAAAGAGGGTTTTTTGTTTGTTTGTTTGTTTTAAGAGAGAGTTAATTACTGAAGAATGGGAATGGAAATACAAAAATCTATTTAGTGACTGGGGGACTTCCCCGGTAGTACAGTGGTTAGGCTATCGCCTTACACCACAGAGGGCCTGAGTTCGAGCCCTGGTTGGGGAGCTAAGATCCCACATGCCTTGCAGCCAGGAAACCAAAATAGAAGCAATATTGTAACAAATTTAATAAAGACTTTAAAAATGGTCCACATCAAAAAGAAAAATCTTTAAAAAGTCTATTTAGTGATTTAGAGTGAAAATTCTATAGTTATTTGATGTTCAACTACACAGGCTGTTACAGCTCATTTTCTTGAAGTTACTGACTCGGAGTCCTCCTTGGTGCATTTCCCTCCTTGAATAACAAGAATTTATCAGTCCTGTATCTTAGAATAAAAATTTAAGTTGTATTCAAGAAGCTTGCTTAGCTATTTTAGTAGCAACTCTCCTACAATAGACTGTTAAAATCTCCTAATTATATCACTTAAAGCTTTTAAATAGAGTAATGTTCTTTTCCTCCCTCCCACACCCCCATCCCAGCTGCTGACAATGGAGAATCAACTTTCAGTGACATTCCAAATGGACAGTGGATGACCCAGTCGTTTACAGACCAGATCCCTTCATTTAGTAATCACTGTGGGATGCAAGAACAAGAAGGAAACCATGTTTAAGGATGGTGTTTTTCAGCCCTGCTTGAATGCTGCAGTTTTAATGCAGTTGTCAAGTGGCCCTCGGTTTGCTAGCTGAAGCATTTTATTCGTGTGTTGTGATTAAGGTACAGTGGAGTCAACTGTACAGACCTAAGTAGTTTGGAAGGAAAAGGGGTTTTTCTGTATATGAGTTTTTGTATTTGAATTAACCATCATTCCAGCTTTTTTATAAAACTGTATTTCATTTATGAAGAAATTAATTTTCTTTTGGGTGTCACTTTTAACCTGTAATTTAAAAATGCAAAAGTCTGCATCTTTAACACTTGACTATGAACTGTGCGTAAGCTTAGATGCACCATTCTCCCTTTTCATGCCTAAGAAGGGCATGCTGCTAATAAGATTCCTGCTGGTAAAGAGGCAAGTGTGCTGATTTTCATCTGTGAGGTTAACCCTTGTTGGAGTCTCATCTGGTAGTTTTTCACAGTGTTTAATGGGCTTCTTGAGTTGTGTTCACACTCGGGCCTCCTTGCTTTCCCAGTGGTGAGCATTTGTGAGGTTTTGCAGTAGAAATACAGAGTATGGCCTGGCAGCAGCGAGGTTAACCCGGCCTTACCTGCCAGGGCGTGAGCCCTGCCTTTGGTCCTCTCACCCCCATCTGCTGATCCTCTAGTAGGAAGAAACTATTCTGCTGAGATGGTAAGTTCCAGAGAATGCAGAAAACCTGTTAAACTTTGCTACTTCATCTGTGTTTTACTTGAGAGACATAACATTTGATAGGAAGGAGACTGAACTTCTCTCTCAGTATCTATCACCATTCTAATTTTATCCTCCTTGACTTATAGCATGTAACATAGAAATGATGAGAAATGAACTTTCAGGTTGAGAAACAAGAGGCTGGAGGTTGTTTGATAATCTTATTTAAACTGGTGCTTTACGTACATGAGATGTACTAAAATAAATAATACAGAATTTTTCTTGCTAGATAAATCAAGTAAGCCAGTAATTTTTAAAAAATTGTCTGCATCATTGCTGTTTGTTACTGTGGACTAAGTGAACCTCATGTCAAGCTTAGTTTGAAGTAATGTACTTTTGTGATTTTCTAATGCATATTCCATGGTGCTACAAATAGTCCAGACTACTAGGCCTGGTAGATATCAAAGCTGGGTATTCAGAAATGCCACTTTATTTACTCCTGATCACATCTGAATATTCTGATTTTATTCCTACCCAGGGAGCATGTTATTTCTCAATATGAAAATATTTATGAAATTTTTTTTTCTAAAAGATTATATAGCCTGTTCTTTTTATAATAAGAGATACAAATTCTTAAGAATTTTAACTTGGTTTTTAGCTGTAGCCATGATGGGTTTTATTTTTCCTGTAGTCTAGGTCAAGCCATGTAAAAGTCATTCATGTTATTTAAATCATGTACTGTATTGCTGTTTACATGGATGTTTTGTGCAGGTGCTTTTACGTGCCTTGCATCAGGGATTAGGAACAATTTAATTATTTTTTCATGGGATTATGTAAAGCATGTAACTAGGTATTGCTTTGGTTTTTAATGATTGTAATCTTTACATAGATTTTTTTTTTTTTTTGAGTGGAGAAAATATTCTTTAAATTATGGTGGACACTCACTAGAGAAAGGGTTTAAGGATTTTTCCAAGTATACAATAATGGTGTTTTTCATTAAATATGACAGACGAATAGTACATGTTGATATACACTATACATGAGAGTATGAGACTTTTTCATTAAATAACATTGAAAAAGTTTTAAAATTCATTTGAAAGTCTGATTGATTTTTACAATAAAAAATATTGAGAATGATTATCCTTAAGTTGCAGTGTTTTCTGTAGCAAGACTCTGGTATTCTTTCCCTTGTTAATCTGAGATCAGTTTACCTGCTATTATATTTAGCATGTAGAATAATAGATTATGAAAATCATTAAAAGTCTATCAATATTTTATTTTTTTAGACATTCCTGTTTTAAATATAATATATTGTTCTACAGAAGACAGTATTGGCAACTCATTAAAAAAATACCTACATGTAAAAAATACATTTAGAAATTTTTAAAATTTATGGCTGTAATTTTCATTCAGAGTTAATAAGCAAATTGCTGAAACCTAGCTGGGTTTCGGAGAAGGCAATGGCACCCCACTCCAGTACTCCTGACTGGAAAATCCCATGGACGGAGGAGCCTGGAAGGCTGCAGTCCATGGGGTCGCTGAGGATCAGACACGACTGAGTGACTTCACTTTCACTTTTCACTTTCATGCATTGGAGAAGGAAATGGCAACCCACTCCAGTGATCTTGCCTGGAGAATCCCAGGGACGGGGGAGCCTGGTGGGCTGCCGTCTATGGGGTCGCACAGAGTTGGACACAACTGAAGTGACTTAGCAGCAGCAGCAGCTGGGTTTATTTCTTTGCAATAATATATTTCACTCACATAATCTTCTATAATTGTCACTTGTATTTAAGGAACTAAATCAATACCTATAGGGTTCAAGGTATTATTTGTACACATTTTGTTTTTGTGGATCATTTGTATCAGGTTCTGTTCACAAAGAACAATGGAATAATAGGCTACAAATGGACAGTTCCGCATATTTATACAGGAAATATTTTAAATGTCAAGTTATATCAGCTGTTGGGGTGGTGGAGTTTAAATATCCCTGCCGGGTCAGGAACAAACCAGCTCTCCCATAAGTCGTTGTGGACACTCGGGAAGTCCCACGGTTTATGTCTTCCATTCCAGTGGAGTAGTTTTGCCTCCTGCAGAAAATGCTCTGAATATCTGGTATCTGGATTCCAGCCTTGATTGTGTTTAGGGGACAATAATAGATTCGTTAGAAAAGTAAAATTTTATATTAAAAATTGAATACAAGTGCATTGTAAAAAAAAAAATGGGATAAATTGATGGGTATAAAATGAAGAATTTACCCCAACCCTGATTTTCAAAGAAACAACTGTTAAAAGAGTTTCTCGTGAAATTCTTCCAGTAATGTTCTACCTGTATACCTGTGTGTGTATTTTTGTACCTTGCCTTTTTTTCAAAGGTGAATATTTTTATGATAAAAGATACAATTCACAAAGAAAATAGACATCATAAACCATTAGACACCTAACAACAAAGAAAGATACATAAAGCAAAAATCAGAAGAAATACAAGGGAAAAAATATATATATAATCATAGTGAGACATAGTAACATTCCCCTGAGAATATTTTATCAAGTGCAGAAAAAATAATAGCATCTTGAATGATGTCATTAATAATTTAATATATTTCTATGTATATATATCCTACACAAATATATTTAAAATTTTCTATCTCATACATTGTTATTAGATTTCCATAGGACTGTACCTTGCATTTTGAAAATTACTATCTTGGAAAACTTTCCACAGCAGCACATGTGAATTCACTGAATCATTTTTAATAATTGTATAGAATGGATATGATTATTTACTGAGTTCCTTAAGGACATTTAGGCTCTGTCCCTTCACAGGCAAAAGTTGTAACAAAGATGGCCAAGATGTTACAAAGATTGCTGCAGTAAACAGCCTTCTATGCATGTCTATACAGATGTATCTGTAGGATAAAATCTTGTAGATGGAATTGCTAGATTGAAGGGTCTGTGCCTTTTAAATTTTGATGAGGGATTTTCAAATTATCCCCCAAAGAATTTACATCATTTCCATCCTGCCCAGAGTTTACAGGAGTTCTTTCTCTGCATTTCTATTATTAATATGGCAACATTTTCTTTTAAGCAGTCCCATTTTTATCCTATAAAATGTGCCTCAGAATAAGATCTGCTTTTATCAAACAACTGTCTCTATTTGAATATTTTTCCCCTCATAAGTAACTGCTTAGAGACTATGCGTAACCCTGATATTGTTATTGTGCAGGATATTTTTAGAGTGTATCTTCCAGAAGTACATTAAGATCTTGTGAATGTAAATTTTTAAAAAATATCCTCTGTTGTATTACATTTTCTTTCTATGAAAGGGAATGTGATATTTTCAAACAACTAAAAATCCACTGAGGCAAGAGAGGATGAATAGCTAGAATATTATAGTTGTAACGTATGATGTAAGGGGGGGAAAAACCCTAAACCTTTCTTCTGTTATTCATAAACATAGTTGTGTAGGTAGTTGCAGAAGAGGAGCTAGGTGTTCGGGCTATAGTAGCATCATTGGAATAATTATCATGTAGAAGAATCTACATAGGAAATGCTCATTTGGAGAGTGGAGCCTTCACATGGGGTCATCTCCAGGAAGCAGAAGAGCAAGTCTCAGCCCCACAACTGAAGGACTCTGTAGGGACTTGCAGCTTTGCTTTTCACTAAGTTTCATAAATTTTTAAAACCTTAAGCCTTAACTGTTTAGACCCAAACTTAATAGCCATTAATGTTAATATGGCTTACTGCTTTAAAATACTCTAAAATGGAATCATTTTTCAAATGATTTCTGTGTAGCTTTACTTTGCAGAACATCCCCAATTCCAAAACCTTCAGCACAGATGCAGGCTCTGTTCTATAAGAAAAGATGATTCCTCTCCCTTAGAAGGTTCTGTCCCTTCCTGCTTGTCAGTAAATTAGATAGTTCGTAAAATGTAATTCAGAGTCTCTTTTCCAAGATCATTAACTTCTCTAACCCAGTCTAAGCTCCACATCACTGTTTCTACACATATTTTATAGCTATTCTACTTTGATGGGATTTTCTCCACACATCAGCACTTGACCTAACAGTGAGCCCAGCATTATAAAGCAAAGCAAATGAAATATTAGTGTCCTCAGTGTCTGCATATCACTCTTCTGTGCATACAGATGTTCAGGAAAATCAGGGGTGATACTAGTGAGGAGACAGGAACTATTTATGCAGATCATAAAGAGGAGACAGTCATGCAGTTTCCACAGTTCTGTGTGGCCTCCCTTTTACAAGGGACAGTAGGAGACATGCCATCCTATAGGATTGTTCTGAGAGAAGTGATGTTCATATCAACCCCCAGAGCCTAGCCCAGGGCTTGGTAGTGTGTGCCCACAATCCATTGTCTCCAATTCTAAACTAATCAATCCCCAAATGTTTGAAAGCAAAAGGATTTTTAATAACTTCTTTGGCAGCAACATCTAGAACCCCCTCAGTGTATTGCATGATGTAAGTATAGGCACATTACCTTTTAAAATTTCAGAACCTTTCTAAATTTCTAAACAGGTCTGGCCCAGTGGGTTTGACAAATGGGTTGAAGCCATACATTTGAAAGAATGTGAATGTCCTCTGTGTCAGGCTCTGTTCTAAGCAGTTTACACATATTAGGTAATTTAATCCTTGTAAAAACTTAATAAGGTTATATTAGCTTCCATTTACAAGTGAAGAAACTAAGGCACAGAGGGCTTGAGTAACTTGCCTAAGGTGTTAGATAATAGCAAAGTTGGGATTCCTGTCCATACCCCAGAGCCTGTACTCCTGTAGTGAAGAGTGAATAAAAGACTTGAGGGACTCACATAGTATACAGTCAGCAAGCAATTTTTTCCTAAAAGATAAATTACAGAACTTGCCTTGTGGTCCAGTGGTTAAGAATCTGCCTGGCAATGCAAGGGTCACAGGTTTGATCCCTGGTCAGGAAACTGTGATCCCACATGCTTCAGGGTAATAACTAAACCCACTGACTGCAATTACTGAGCCCGTGCTCTAGAGTTCATGCTCTGTAACAAGGTAAGCCACGAAAATGAGAGGCCCACACGCCACAACTAGAGAACGCCCGTGCCCTGCAACAAACACCCGGCACAGCCAAAAAAAAAAAAAGATAAATTGCCAGCTATCTAAATTCATCATCAACTATTACGCTAATTCATTTGGTTCTGTCCACTATAGGTTACTGCAAGAGAGCAATAAAGGTATGTGGAAAAGTTCTGCCAGTGAACATAGTATCTCAACAAAAGTTCGTGTTTACTGAGCACATACTGTATGCTAAGCATGATTCCAGTTGCTTTTCCTAGAAACATCTCTCAGGTCATTTTTTATCAGCTGCAGTTGCAGAATCTGAGCAATGAAGGTTAAATAATGTGTCCCAAGTGAGATCCCAGATCACCTGGAGGATTTGAATTGAGGAAGCTGGTATAATAGCACACGCTCCTCACCTTGGTCCTCACCGCATCTATAAAATGTACCTTGGTGTTCTAAAATACGTACCCAGGTGCCTTATGTGCCATAGCGGGTTGATGGTGGAGTATTTCCCGTGAAACACAATCAGCATTGGGGAGGTGGCTACCCCTCCTCCCAGCGAGCTGCTGTAGAGATTTTCCCTAAGAAACAAAATAGGAAAGCAACAGTTGGCCTGGAGTCCCACAGACCCAGATGAAGTAGAATCTAATTATTTTAAAAGGTTTGGCACAGTGGTAAAGAATCCGCCTGCCAAAAAGGAGACATGGGTTCAACCCCTGGGTCAAGAAGATCCCCTGGAGAAGGAAAGGGCAACCCACTCCATTATTCTTCCCTGGGAAATCTCATGGACAGAGCAACCTGGTGGGCTACAGGCCATTGGGGTCGCAAAGAGTCAGACATGACTTAACAACTGAGCATGCATAAGACAATCCCTCACTGTGTAATAAGCCTATGGGCTTTGATTTTTCTCCAACTTTTTATTTTGAAAGTTGTTAAACCTACCCCAAATTGTAAGAATACCATGAACTCCTATATCCTTTACCTTGATTCACAGAATGTCAATATTTTGCTGTTTTACTTCTCAGGCTTTTTTATAGCAAACATTGAAGATCCCAAATTCTGATCCTACATTATTTAGAACGACTTTACTCACAAATTCAAGGTTATGATAATATTAAAAGTATCCAGATTTAAAAGATGGACAGGATATACACTGCCATGATAACAGTGGTTGTGTTATTTTTATTATCTCTTAACATTTCGATAATGAAAAATGATTTAATTCAACCTTTAAAAAGTCGACTTTATAAAATAATTCTTAAATCTGTGTAAGGAGAAGCTCTACTAAGATAAATGATTTGTAGTTGAAAAGGTTCACTGGCATTCTGGGAGAAGATTTAAAATCACATTATTTAACAACATATTAGAAAATGTTTATATTAATAAGGGATTGCACAGGATCTCACTGCCTCTGACATATCATTTGAGAATAGCTTTTTCATCCACTGATCCCTTTTTTCTCAACAGTGCCTCTAAGAAAATCTGACCTCAGATTTCTAACCCCTGAGTTATGCATAGAAAATTAATGGAATAATGTTCCTGAGCATGGAAAAAATGATAGAGACCCACACATACTCCACATTTTTTTGCATCCATTTCTCCAACTGTTTGGTAATCCGCTGGTGCTTCCATTCTGTCATGTTGGCAACAATCACACCAGGATTGAAAGAGCAAGTGCTGGGGCTGATGCCAAGGTCTTTTATTGTCTTCTTCCGGTAGTCCAGATAGCCCATATATGTGTTCTATAAAGGAAAAGGATACACATTCTTTTGACCAAGGAATCTTTTGTTTCTGGAAAACAACCACTTAGGCAGTACCTGGGCTTCCTCCTGGGCACTGGCCACTTCCTCCAGTGCTTCCCCAGTTTTCTCTTGGTTCCCCAACCTCTGAAAGCTGGGTGCCTCTAGTCTCATGTCTAGCATCTGCTCATTTCTCCAACATGAACTCCCTTAACAGCGTCATCTGGCTCTAACTCTCTCCATGCAGACATCCCGGACCTCTCTGGGTTTCCAGCTCCACTATATCTGCCAACTCAATTTGTCTGGTTGCTTAGTAAGGCAGGTCTTCTTAGAGCCCCAAACTGATCCCAGTCCTATCCCAAACCTGCTCTGCTACAACCTGCCCTACCTTGATGGCCACTCCATCCTTCCAGTTAGAAAACTTAGGGTCATGAGTTCATCCTAGACTCCTCCTCACTCACTCACTTTCCATATAGATCTCAGCAACCCTGTGGTCCCATCTTCCAAAATATTTTCGGAAGCCAACAACTTCTTTTTTTTTTTTTTTTGCCGCACCATATGGTTTGTGGGATATTGCCATGTGGCTTGTGGGATCTTAGTTTCCTCACCAGGGATTGAACCCGGGCCCTTAACAGTGAGAGCGAGGAGTCCTAACCACTGCACTGCCAGGGGATTCCCCAGAAGCCAACCACTTCTTACCGTCTACTGCCTTCCTGGTCCAGACCATCATTACCACTCACTGGATTTCTGCCAGCTCCTCCCAACCTGTGTCCTGCTTCCACCCTTCTCAACCTGCTCTGTCTGTGTTACTCATCTGCTCAAAGCCCATCCAGTGGCTTCCCCTCTCATTCAGAGTAGATGCCAAACTCCCTAAAATGCCTGCCGTGCCCTCCACCATCTCCCCTGTCCCCATTACCTCTCCATCTTCTATTACTCTCCCCTGTGACCCCTCTGCCACCCTGACCTTGTTCCTTTAATATACCAGATACTCCCCTGCCTCCACATTTGCTGTTACCTCTCCTGGAATGGCTTCCCCTAAATATCTGTGAAGATAGTTGCCTCAAGTCTTTCAGGTGTAGGCTCAGAAACACGGTCTCCACAAAGACTTCCCTGAGCACCCAGCTTAAATTTCAACCCCACCTCCTCTTATTCTCTGTTCAATATTTTACTTGTTTGCTGACCATCTCTTCCCACTAGAATGGAAGCTACACAAAGGCACAAATTTTAGTTTTGTTACTGTGTTGCTGCTAAGTCACTTCAGTCGTGTCCAACTCTGTGCGACCCCATAGACGGCAGCCCACCAGGCTCCCCCGTCCCTGGGATTCTCCAGGCAAGAACACTGGAGTGGGGTGCCATTTCCTTTTCCAGTGCATGAAAATGAAGAGTGAAAGTGAAGTTGCTCAGTCGTGTCCAACCCTCAGCAACCCCATTGACTACAGCCTACCAGGCTCATCCGTCCATGGGGTTTTCCAGGCAAGAGTACTGGAGTGGATTGCCATTGCCTTCTCCGTGTTACTGTGTTACTAGCACCTAAATCAGTATCAGGCACATAGCAAGCACTCCATAGCTGGTTGCTGAATGAAACATGAGGCAAAACACACTATTTCACCCACAGAGGCTGTCATAATCTGCCTCATGGGATGCTCAAAAGACCTGGACATAATGGAACTATCTGAGCACTTTCCTACGTGCAGACACTGTTCTAAGAACTTCACACACTTTAGCTCATTAGTTGCATGCAATAACTTATTAACTAAGTTAACTCTCCCAATAACCCTACCAGGAAGGTCTATTATTACCACTATTTGACAAAAGAGGGAGAAAACGACTGGTTAAGTAACTCGCCCAAGGTCACAAAACTACTGAGTGATGGAGCCAAGATTTTGACAGGCAGGTCTGGGCCCAGGGCCTAGCCCTTAAAATGTGTCACACTTTAATGTCACACATATGTCATTATTTCCTGGAACTTTTTTTTTTTTGAAGAACAGCATTCGATTTGTAATAGCATCTTGTATTTTAAAGCCATTCTTTTGATTTCAGTGTTATGTCTGGGTTTGATTTCCTTCATTTCTACAAGGGTAAGGAACTCTTTACCTTGGAACAAAGTCAGTATTTTCCTCTACTGAAAGGGGATGTGGGGAGAGACAGTCAAAACTCTGAAAACAGAACCAAAGTTTCAGTGAATCTCTTTTAGAGAAAACACCAGTCTCTGCCAGAGTGTGGTTACAAGTGACTTAAGTAACAACCATCATTTCTGGAGCATTTAGTGGACACTTTGACATCATGTTATTTCATCACAACCCACAAACACGACCAAGTAGGTGCTATGGTTGCCATGTTCCAGATAAGGAAAGGGGGACTTACAGAAGTAAGTAACTTGACCCAGAGTCACTGGGAGCAGAACTGGGATGTGAATGGGCAACCCAGACCCCTGGCTGCGTGCTGCCCACCAGTCCTGCCCGACTGGCTGGCTTCTCAAAGGTGACGATGACACTTGCTCTGAATGCTAGGAGGAGAAGGAGTGAAAGTAGGATCCCCAAGACGGGTGCCCACCTGCAGCCCCACGAGTCTGTGTATGTCCTGGGAGGAGGGCAGATCGCAGTCGTCCGAGAAAGCTGCTGCGTGGCCCAGGGCCAAGGTGGTATCGTACAGCTCTTGTATGTCCCCTGAATTAACAAATACCAGGAGTTACAATAGTATAGCACTCATTCCAGGACTAGATAGAGCTTAGAGCATAAACAATCCCCGATTTTGCTGTGGGGGAAAAGTATGTAATCTGTGGTTTCAAGTGGTTTGGCGTTTTGCTTGATAAGAATAGCTCATATCATGTGAAAAGCCACTTGATAATAAGCTCCTATCCTCATTGGTCAGATCTCTTTATTTCTGTGGCTTTGTAGGCACTTCACCAATGCTCATCTTATTTTGCATGCGGGAAAGAGAGAAGACAGCATTTAACATTACGGTTTAGCTTGCTTCTAATAACATCATCAGTGAGGCTTTATCCCTTTGTGTTTCAGGGTTGCAGAGTACCTATTACAGACTTTGACAGGGAGTGGCTCTCAGAAAGTCAACTGAATTGTCCCAGAAAGTGAATATCAACCTTTGTTTTCAAAATATTCTCTGATTTTTTATAATACTACCAAATTTAATAAGCCATGAAAAATCACTGAACCACTAGGTATTTCAAAATTGAACAGAGATGGGCATTCTACTTATCAGCTGCTCCTTTTCTGAGTATTCTTAGCATCGGCGAGTATACCTTGGACGATTACATCATCATCCAAATAGATGACTTTCTCATGTTGATGGATAAGCAGAGGGAGATAAAATCGAACAAAGTTCAGCTGTTAAAACAAGAAAAGAAGTGATGGTGAGGAAGAGACAGAAGTTCCAGTGTCTAATAGGGGTGCTCATGGGTCAGGTTCATCCATGACCATGGCTCAGCTCTAGGTTTGGAGCAGATAAAACAGAGACTGCAGAGAGGCCTGCCTGAGCTTCCTAGTGCCCAGTTTACTTGGGGCCCTGGGACTGAAATCAGCACTCATCAGAGGTTCTTCTAGATCCAACCTCCGCCCCCACTGCTGAGACTGTCACTATTTTCATCGCTGTGAACTGCTACAGTGGAAGTCACAGAGGCTATTAATCTTTCTGGCCACAAATTGCCTGCCTTTCTCTATACTAAGTAATTTGACACTGGTCAACTGAAACAGCCTTAAACACACACACACACACATATGCATCATCCCTCACATCATCACATCACACACACAGGCTCAATGTTTTAGCTCCTTGAACCAGAGAAAAGCCAGAGATGCATGGGCTGAGGATGGGTGTCATAATATTTTAATGTGCTGTGCTCAGTTGCTTAGTTGTGTCCAGCTCTTTGCAACTCTGTGGACCATAGCCTGCCAGGCTCCTCTGTCCATAGGATTCTCCAGTCAAGAATACTGGAATGCGTTGCCATTTCTTCCTCCAGGGGATCTTCCTGACCCAGGGATCGAACTCAGGACTCTTGCATCTCCTGCACTGGCAAGCAGATTCTTTACCACTAGCACCATGTGGGAAGCTATAATAATGTATAATGCAAGGTGCAAACTCAATGAGCACTCTTGATAATAAATATCTGAAATTTGGAAAAGATCGTATCATTAGAAGGCTTAGAATTTAGTAAATTTTCAAGGATGTATTTAAGTAATAATCATACATAGAAGGAAGCTGAATTTTCTGTAAACCTGCCATCAAAACACCACTTTTTATGCAGGAAAGTGTCCTTCTTGTAAGAACTCTTGCAGTGAAACCCTTTAAGATTGCTAGTACCAGGGGAAAAGTTGGTGTTGCCTGAAAATATTAGTCATTACTGTGAAGTAAATACCCAATCTTGTTACAGTTTTCCCTTAGTCGCCAGGATACTCTGAGCTGAATGTAATGTCCGATCACAGTACACACAATGGCCAATGGGTGGGGAATGTATTTTTCTTGTCTCACTACTTGGCACCCCAACCACCCCTTAGGTATATTTACACACATAAAAGGATCCTACATTTTCTTATGCTTCATTTGTTCTTTCATTATGTAGCTTCATTATGTAAACCATCTTACATCCTTTCTGCAACAGATGCCTTATAAATGATCAAAGCAGAGTTTGGTGGAGATCTAACACTGCAAGGCTTCAGAAACATTTCATGTGCACCCAGTGGCTGGCCCTCCACCCCGAATAAGCGTCTCACCAAGAACCATCCCCTACATGTGTAATCCCTACTCACAGGCTGGAGCAGCTCAGGCCTTGAGGAGTCCGGTCTGATCTTTCCTTTAAGGACCACAGGGTTGAATTCCACGATTTTAAAGTTTATTTCTCTCAGTTTAGAATGTTCGATCCATTTCCTAAAGAGATAACAAAAACAAAGAACAACATCTAGCACACACCTCCAACCTTGCCTCAACACACCTATTGCCTTGGAGTCAATGTCTTGCCTCCTTAGAAAATTAAAAATACAGCGTGTGTAACCTTAGTCAATTCTAGTCTATAAATCCTGATTTTTTTCCCCCATCTGGTTCAGCTTTGAATCTTTTTTTTTTTCATTCACGTAACTCCTTTTGCAAAGGAAATGAAGCAAAAGAGTAATAACCAAATATCTCCCCAGAGCCTCATAATATCTCCACAGGAAACTGGAAGAACAATAAGCGTTCCTTCTTTTAAAAATACAAAACAAAAAACTTTATTTATTTATTTAGACTGCCTTGGATCTTGGTTGCAGCACACAGGTTTGGTTGCTCAACAGCGTGTGGGATTTTAGTTCCCCAGCCAGGGATCAAACCCACGTCCCCTGCAATGGAAGGCCAATTCTTAGCCACTGGACCACCAGGGAAGTCCCAGTGTTCCTTCTTTCTTATAAAGCAGCATCTGTAGTTGTTGATGTTCTCTTTGCCATGGGGTAAGAGCCCTGTAAGGAGGCAGGGCATCCTTTGACTGGATCATGTTTACTCTGCTGTTTGGACTCCAAGGGTGACCTAAATTTACCTTTACCTTTCAATCATCTGTCTTTGCTCCCCACCTTCATCTCCTCTTCTCCACCCTCTCCACTTGTGTGTGCTCGGTCTTACAGAAATTTGTAATATGATTCTTCATAGAAATCATTTCAAAATTAAATTTCCAATTTTATTTTTCATGTGGGCCACACATTTTAAAAACACACATGGTAACATTTCTGCTGATTAAAAATCAACAAGAGGGGTTTCCCTAGTGGCTCAAGAATTTACTCCCTAGTGGTAGAAGAATCCACCTGCCAAGGCAGGAGACACAGGTTCGATCCCTGGTCCAGGAAGATCCCACATGCCGAAGAGCATCTAAGCCCGTGTGCCACAACTACAGAGCCAGTGCTCTAGAGCCAGGGAACTGCAACTGCTGAGCCCATGTGCCACAGCTACTGAAGGCTGTGCGGCCTAGAGCCCATGTTCCACAATAAGAGAAGACACTGTAACGAGAAGCCCACACACCGCAACCAAGAGTCGTTTCCACTGCCCACAACTAGAGAAAAGTCCACACAAAGCAATGAAGACCCAGCACAGCCACAAATAAATAAGTAAATAAAATTATTTTAAAAAATCAACAGAAGGATTCGCTCTTCCAAACAAAATTTAGACCTGCAAAATTTGAAACATAAAAAGCAGTCATTTATACAATGTTAAATATCAAATATATCTCAATAAAGCTAGGGAGGAAAAAATCATATAAACAAGAAAAAAAGAGACAACCAACAGAAAAATAGGCCAGACACTTGAACACGTACGTTGAAATGGTACGGAAACATGTGGGAAAAAAGGGCTCACCCTCATTAGAAATCAAGGAACCTCAAATTAAAACTGCAATTCAATATCCCTGAACACCATCAGAATGGCAAAGTTAGAAAGATTGACCATGCCGAGCACTGGTGTTATAGGGGTGTGTTTACCAAAGGATTCCACAAAGATGATCATTAAGCTGTACATGGGGTTTATACAATTCTCTGTTTGTGTGTTATATGGCAAAAAAAAAAAAAAAGAATTTTAAAAACATTTTAAAATAGGGTGGTGGAGATGACAACCAAGAGCTGAGAAACAGCCTCTGCTTAAAAGTCATGAGGCCCTGCCGTTCCTGCCTCCCTCTGGTTCAAGTACAAACCCTCACTCCTATTACACATGCCATCCTTCTGGTTTTGTTATCTGCTATTCATACCCACAGATAATTAAAGAGCTGTTAACAACAGGCTAAGTGAACAATCTGCAACAGTAAGTGATAAGAAGAGTTTGGTGCTCTGGTTTGGGGTTTGGTTATCTGGTTTTCATGCGTGCATGCTTGTGCTCAGTCGCTTCGGTCATGTCCAACTCTTCATGATCCCATGGACTGTAGCCTGCCAAGCTCCTCTGTCCATGGGATTCTCCAAGCAAGAATACTGGAATGGGTTGCCATGTCCTCCCCCAGGGGATCTTCCTGACTCAGGGATCAAACCTACTGGATTGCAATGTTTCAGTTGAATGTCTCCTGCATTGCAAGCGATTCTATACCCACTGAGCCACCTGGGAAGCCTGGTTTTCATACCCACAGATAATTAAAGAGCTGTTAACAATGTGCTAAGTGAACAATCTGAAATAATAAATGATAAGAAGAATCAGAAATGAGACAGAAAAACCCACAGCAGCCAAGGACCCTTTAGATAAAGAGCAATTGTGTTTTATATCTTAGTACCTCCTGTGGTGCTGGTTAAAAAAAATCTGATTATAAAAATCAAACATGAATACATTCTCCTTATAAATGATGGAAACAACACTTGAAATACCTTGAACTTCTCTTCATATCTGTTCTCTCCACTTCTTTCATTCTCCTTAAAAATAATTACTTTTTAGAGCTGAGGAGTATTTCTGGGTCTTTTTTTTTTTTTTTTTTACAGAAATACATACATGTACATGTACACATTTATAGTTTGGGGCTTTTCATTCTTTTGCTTCAGATTGAATGCTGTGTCCTCCACATATTTGTATGCTGAAACCTAATCCCAAGTGTGGTGGTATTTGGAGGTGTGGCTTTTAGGAGGTGATTAGGTCTTGAGGGTGGAACCCCCATGAATAGGGTTAGTACTCCTATAAAAGAGACCCTGGTGAACCTCTCTTATCCCTTCTCCCTGTGAGAACACAGCAAGAAGGCAGCCTGCTATGAGCCAGGAGGTGAGGCCTTACCAGACATGAATCTGCTGGCCCCTAGATCTTGGGCTTCTCAGTCTCCAGAACTTGAGAAGTAAAGTTCTCCTGTTTTTAAGCCAAACCATCCAGACTGTGGCATTTGGTTACAGCAACTCAAATGAATTAAGACATTCATAAAGTGGGTCAGTATATGAGGAGTACTGCAACTTGTATTTTCCACTTAATAATATGCCTTGGGGATCTTCCATGCCTTCTTTGTTAATAGCTGGATCACATTCCATAGTTCATTTAAATATTCTTCCATTGATGGACATTTAAGCACTTGGCAGTTTTTTTTTAAATTATTTCACGTAATGCTGAAATTAACATTGTTGTACGTATGTTTTGGTAGTGTGTACTAGAATTTCTGTAGTACATATTCCCAGCTGTTGAAATGAAATGGTGAGTCAAAATATATACACAATGCCATTCTACCATACTGTCCTCTCAAAATGCTTTAGTAATTAATGAAATGTGCATTGTGCAAATAAGGAATAAGCATGTCCATTTTCCTGCACAGGATGGTGCTGTCCTATTTAGATTTACCATCCTGATGAGTAGACAACTATATGTCATTGTTTTAATTTGTATTTCCCTACTAGTAACATGGAACATCTTTTCATGTTTGCTGGCCATTTATAGCTTTTTGTTCTGTGAATTGTCTGTGTTCTGTGCTTATTTTTCTACTATATGCTTGTCTTTTAAAACTCTTTTGGTAAGAATTCTTTATACATTTTGGATAGTAATCCTTTTTCTACAATACATGTTGAAGACAGTTTTCCTAATCAGTTATGTGATCAGTTTTGCTCAGCGTTTTTCATCAGTTAACATTTTGTCAATATTAGCAGTCAAATCTGTCCATTTTCTCCCCCTGAGGTCTGCAAGTCACTCTCCATACCAAAATTATACAACTATCCTGCAATTTAGTAATACATTTAGAATTTATCTCCTGTTTATTTCTTCTAAATCCAACTCCAATTTATAGTTTAGTGTGGTGTGTGATAGGAAAGAAGTCACTTTGCAGTTTATGAATTATAATTAATGATGACTCTGAGCCATATTAGATGATTACATTAATAGCCTCTCAGGTTAAGAAAAGCAGAGAAAAGAGAAACTTGGAGAAAGAAAGACTCTTGTAAGTGGCTTAAGGATTGGGTTTCCTTCATGCATTAAATAATTCACTTCTGTAGAACAACGCACTGCCCTACCAGATTAATGAGGCTTTGCTGAAATTTCCTTAGCCAGGCAACACATTTGTCAGGCCATCAGGTAAACCTCAGGTTATCCTCTCATTAATTTGAAGAACATTTATCAAACCCAAGAAAGAAGAGAATCCATATAAGGAAAGATAAGAACAATTAAAAGGAAGTAGAGGGACTTCCCTGGTGGTGCAGTGGATAAGAATCCAGCTGCCAATGCAGGGGACACAGTTTCGATCTCTGGTCTGGGAAGATTCCACATGCCCCAGAGCAACTAACTCTGTGTGCCACAACCACCGAGCCTACGTGCTGTGACTACTGAGCCTGCACAGCTAGAGCCCGTGCTCAGCCACAAGAGAAGCCACCACAACAAAAAGTAGCCTCTGCTCGCAGCAACTACAGAAAGCTCATGAGCAACAATGAAGACCCAGCATGACCAAAAATAACTACATTAAAAAAAAAAAAAGTTGATTTTTTAAAAAAAAGGAAGTAGAAAACTCCAGAGTCTACAGTACACATATTACCGTATTCGGGACAGAGTGTTCCGGAGCCCAACTACATAAAATAAGATGTTGGCATCAGTGTTGCTGTAGATGCTGTTGATGGCGGCCATGGCAGCGCCCATCCTGCCTGCTGCTGCACAGATCACCACCGGAATTTCATCCTCCATCTCCTCCGGGGTCTCAGAGTCATCATCTGGAAACATCAGAAGCAGAGTCTTGGAACATGAAGGAATCTCACAGTCCGGCTTGTCTTTCCCACTCTAGGGGGAAGACACACAGTGGGGAAGGGACTGTCCATCAGTCTCCAATATCCAACCTTTCCTTCTCTCAGAACACTGGAAATTTAGCTGGCACATAGCCAACCACTATTTTTCTAGACTCCCTTGCAGCTTTAAGCAACCAAGTGTTGACCAGTGAGATGCTGATGTCAGTATGTGCAACTATTGGGTGTGCCTTTAAAAAGAATGTGGGAATTTCCCTGGTGGTCCACTGGGTTAAGTGGTTGAGTGAAACTATTCTGTATTCTATGATAGTAGATGAATGTCATTATAAATTTCTCAAAACCCATAGAATGAATAACACCAGGGGTAAACCCTAATGTGGACACTGGTGGGGATTCCCTGAAAGTTCAGTACTTAGGACTCAGAGCTTCCTCTGCAAGGGGTTCGATGCCTGGTCAAGGAACAAAGATCCTGCATGCCTCATAGTATGACCAAAAAAAAGAAGAAAGAAAGAAATTAACTATGGACACTGGTGATAATGATGTGCTAATGTAAGTCCATGGAATGTAACACATGTACCACTCTGTTGCAAGATGTTAATAGTGCGGGAGGCTGTGTGCATGTGTGTATATGCGTGTGTTTGT
This sequence comes from Tragelaphus eurycerus, assembly GCA_935064755.1. Taxonomy (NCBI): domain Eukaryota; kingdom Metazoa; phylum Chordata; class Mammalia; order Artiodactyla; family Bovidae; genus Tragelaphus; species Tragelaphus eurycerus. Next base: position 9,531,321 of record CAKXYN010000072.1, on the reverse strand, counting down.
CTGTCTCTGTGTGTGTGTGGTGAAAGGAAGAATGGGAGAAGTCTGGGAGAAGTGGGAGAAGTGAACTTAAAACTGCTCTAAAAAGTGAAGTCTATTAAAAAATCAACACGCACTTCTCGAAAAACTCCAGCCCAAACAGAAGAGGATCCAGTAAATGGTGATCGTTTTCTGCAGCCCTCTCAACCTCCATTTCAAAGGCAGACCTCCTGCCAGGTGGCTGTGTGTCTCTCAAACCCTTCTTAATATACACACCCAAAGCATGTAAACTACACACTGTATAAATATTACATGAAATTTGATGAATTATTTTAAAGCCAAAATGAAATCATACTTTCATAGTCTCTGTAACTTGCTTTTTTCATATAACATACCACAGATATCCATCTTTCAATGCCAATATTGTGTTCTTTTGGGCAGTATTTCATAGCACCGATTGCTTTTTAAAATTTTAACACTGAATGGGATAAACATGTGCTACTGCATAAATTTATGTGGTCCAAACACTTGATCACATATAAATGTATGGCCAGTTAATTAGTCAGGATATGTGCTTTCTAACAGTTCTTTTAACAGCTACTATAAAAGCAACTCCGGAGAAGGTACTAGCAACCCACTCCAGTACTCTTGCCTGGAAACTCCCATGGACGGAGGAGCCTGATGGGCTGTAGTCCATGGGATCGCTAAGAGTTAGACACAACTGTGTGACTTCACTTTCACTTTTCACTTTCATGCATTGGAGAAGGAAATGGCAACCCACTCCAGTGTTCTTGCCTGGAGAATCCCAGGGATGGGGGAGCCTGGTGGGCACTCATCTGTGGGCAGGCACAGAGTTGGACACGACTGACATGACTTAGCTGCATAAAAGCAACTCATTTCTTTCCATGAAGGAGTTTACAGTGGGATCAGCCAGCTGAATGTGTTGGACTATGGGCAGGAAGTGAAATGTGAGGAGTAAAGAGCTCGAAGTTCAAACAACATTTGACTTTATATGACCTCTCTTTCTCAAAGCAATTTACCGAGTCATTCTTTCCATACTATTGTGGACTGAATTGTATATCCCTAAAATGCATAATGCTGAAGCCCTGACCCCCTAGTATTAAGTTAAATGAGGCCATTGTGCATGTTCAGTCACTCATGTCCAACGTTTTGCAACCCCAAGGACTGTAGTCCATCAGGCTCCTCTGCCCACGGAATTTTCCAGGCAAGAATACAGGAGTAGGGTGCCATTTCCTTCTGCAGGGGATCTTCCTGACCCAGTGATTTCTTGCATCTCCTGTATTGGCAGGCAGATTCTTTACCACTAGCATCACTTGGAAAGCCCTAAATGAGACTATTTTTGCTGATTAAAAATTGACAAATGGGGCTTCCCTGGTGGGTCGGTGATAAAGAACCCACCTGCCAATGCAAGAGACGCAGGTTTGATCCCTGGTCCAGGAAGATCCCACATGCCGTGGTGCCACTAAGCCTGTGCACCACAACTATTGAGCCTGTGCTCTAGAGCCCTCAGACTGCAACTGCTGAAGCCAGCACAGAGCCCTCACTCTGCAACACGAGAAGCCACCACGCTTAACGAACAGCAGCCCTGCTCTCTGCAACTAGAGAAAAGCCTGCACCGCGGTGAAGACCCAGCACAGCCACACATAAATAAATTAATTTTAAAAAGATAGATTGGGAAAAAAACAAACAAACAAACAAACTTGGGGCCAGGAGTGTGTTTTAACACACCCTCTGTGTGGTTCTTATAAGTGTTAAAGTTTGAGTAGGAGTAATAACTCTAGAATACAACTAAAATGTTAGTCTTGGTGGGTTTTCTACAAACAAGTCCTTGGAAACTGACCAAATTTTTGCTTGTCTCTGAATCTACCTATTGAAAGAACTCAAACTGTGTCCTTAAGTATTTCATCTCATTCATTCCTTTATTTAGCTGTCCTGGGTCTTAGTTGGGGCATGCAGAATCTAAATTTTATTATTATTATTATTTATTGGAGTATAACTGCTTTTCAATGTTAGCTTCTGCTGTAGAATAAAGCAAATCAACTATATGTATACATGTATCCCCTCTTGGACCTCCCTCCCACCACCTCCCCTATCCCACTCATTTAGGTCATCATCAGTTATGGCATGCAAACTCTTAGTTGTGGCATGTTCCGTGACCAGGGATTGAACCTAGGCCCCCTGACCAGGGACTGAACCCAGGGCCCTTGCATCTGGAAGCTCAGAGTCTTAGCCACTGGACCAGGGGAGTCCCAATTAGGTATCTCTTCTTGGTGGACTACATGCCTACTTACCTGCTTCATTCTTTTCTATATTTATTTTTGTTGTGCTAAAATATGCAACATGAAATTTACCATCTTGGAATTCCCTGATGGTCCAGTGGCTAAGACTCTGTTCTCCCAATGCAGGGGGTCGGGGGTTTGATCCCTGGTCAGGGAACTTGATCCCACATTCCTCAACTAAGAATTCACATGTTGCAATTAAGATCTGGTGTAGCCAAATAAGTATATTACAAAAAAATCTTACCATCTTAACCATTTTCAAGTGTACAGTTCAATGGTATTAAATACATTCACAACTGTTGTACAACCATCAGTATCATCCATCCCCATAACACTTTTCATCTTGTAAAACAGAAACTCTATACCCAGTAAACAATAATTGCCTCCCCCACCCACTCAGCTCCTGGCAGTCATCACTGTGCTTTCTGTCGTCATGAATTTGACTATTCTGTCTCATATTAGTGGAATCACACAGTATTCATCTTTTTGTGATTGGCTTGCATCACTTACCATACCTGCTTCATGCCTGAGCATGGTCCCCTTATGAACTTTCTTATACAGAATCCCACAGAGGGTCACAATCAGAAGGAACAGCAACACCTGGTTAACTGAAATGAAGATAGAAACATGTTCAAGTCTAACCTGTCAAACTGAAATTGTGGATTAAGTTTAGCATAGCCAGTGTGAACACATGTGCTCCCTGACATTTCTGACATACACAGAAGTAGAGGTCTAGAACCTTTCTCTAAGCAGACAGCATGTGGAGTAAAGGGTTAATCTGTGATACTGGTGATACTCAAGGATGCCAGGTGTAGTTTAAGAAGAGACAGGGCTCTTCCCAGGCAGTCTGATGTACAGATTACTTAACCTCTCTGAGCCTCAGTTTGCTCATCTGCTCAATGGGGATTGTAATAATAATCATTACCTTTCAGGGGTGTTTTGAGAGTTAACAAAGCCAATGAAGCCCCAGTAAAGACTTTAAAACTCTTATGTATTATTATTTACTATTTTTGTGCATCAAGATATTCATTTATTGGCTTCATACTCATCTATTTTCTGGCCCCTAGGCATTTGTCTACACATTTGTAAAAGGAAGGAGTTGGACAGTCTTCATGGATGACTTTCAGAGCTACATCCTAAAAGCTCAGTTGTTCTGCCTTACTGACATCCACCATCTCCTCTCTGCCTTTCTGGGTTATTAGATTCAGACAGAGACAAGCAGATACTATACTCAGTTTAAAATAGAAATACAGAGAAGCAGAAGACAAGAGACAAAATTTAGAGTTTGTCAGTACAACTGATTAACATTCCAATCCCACAGCCAGTTTGGGGAAGCAGCTCAATGCCTCTACCATTTGACTCTTTTTTAGTATAAGTATGTCCCATGCAGTTTTGGGGATATACTTACACTAAAAAAATTATTCATAGTTTATTAGAAATTCAAATCTAACTGGATATTTTATCTTTTTTATCTGCTACGTTGGGCAGCTCTACTCTGAGGGTAACAGTAACACAGTTAGGTTATTATTTTCCCACTAGATTCACAAACAACTGGATATAAAATCAGAGGCAAATCCAGGTTTTGATGGTGTTATAAGATTAAATAATTTGAGATGACTCTTTAAGAATAAGAAGACAGATTACAAATTAGACAGAAACATGAATATTTATTTAAAATGAGAAAATAAAACATATTTGCAACTTTTACAGAACCATCAGACCACTCTCATGAAAAATCTACCCCTGAGCAAAACACTTAACTTTCTACAGAAATCATCCTCCTGTGATGATGCTAAGAATTGCCTTTGGAAAACTATCCATGAAAATGAAAGAAAATTTCATTAATAAATAAATAAATAAATAGAAGAAGACCCAGCATCAAAACAGTCCTCCAAAATATCTATTTTAAATCATAACTTTCCAAAGTTTATAATCTTACTTTTTCGTAACAAAGCCATATGGGTTCACGTGGATAAAAACTGTGACCTGTGGATTAAAGAATAAAATTTTGCTTAAGAGATAATCAACCTGAATGTCATAATACAATTATTAAGGACTATGTCTTTGACTGTTTGATATATGGCAAATCTTGTAATCATTCTTAACTGTCCTGAATTTAGAATTTTGGAAACTATTTCATGAATGTAGATCTCACCTCTTCAGATTAATTTCTCTGGTTGTACAAAATGTGCAAAAGGCCCCCAGTTGTAATCTCTTACCTTCTTCAAGAAGCTGTGATACATATACACAATGTATTACTCAGCTATTAAAAAAAATGCATTTGAATCAGTTCTAATGAGGTGGATCTTAGAAGGCAATGGCACCCCACTCCAGTACTCTTGCCTGGAAAATCCCATGGACGGACGAGCCTGGTAGGCTGCAGTCCATGGGGTCGCTCAGAGAAGGACACGACTGAGCAACTTTACTTTCACTTTTCACTTTCATGCATTGGAGAAGGAAATGGCAACTCACTCCAGTGATCTTGCCTGGAGAATCCCAGGGATGGGGGAACCTGGTGGGCTGCTGTCTCTGGGGTCGCACAGAGTTGGACACGACTGAAGCGACTTAGCAGCAGCAGCAGCAGCAATGAGGTGGATGAAACTGGAGCCTATTATACAGAGTGAAATAAGTCAGAAAGAAAATCAGCAATAAGTATATTAATGCATATATTGGAATTTAGAAAGTTGGTAACAATAACCCTATATGTGAGACAACAAAAGAGACACAGATGTAAAGAACAGACTTTTGGGCTCTGTGGGAGAAGGCAAGGGTGGGATGATTTGAGAGAATAGCATTGAAACATTTATATTACCATATGTGAAATAGATCGCCAGTCCAGGTTTAATGCATGAGATAGGGCGCTCAGGGCCAGTTTACTGGGATTACCCTGCGGGATGGGATGGGGAGGGAGGTGGGAGAGGGGTTCAGGATGGAGGATACATGTACACCCATGGCTGATTCATGTCAATGTATGGCAAAAACCACCACAATACTGTAAAGTAATTAGCCTCCAAAATAAATAAATAAGTAAAGAACAGCCATGTGAGTCCCCTGAGTTAGCAGGTCAGATGGCACTAACTAAAAGAAATGTCACATAAGAAAATTTACTTGATATAAACTATCAATTCCATGCCTTTTCCTCTGCTATCATAACTTCTTTCCTTTGATAAGGATGCTCCTACATCTTTAGGAAACAGTAAGAAAACAGAACCATCCTTAGAGGAGTACATTTTACACCCCATTCAATCATTCATTCAGTAAACATTTACTGAGATCCTACTAAAAGTCCAGCACTGTGCTATGTCCTGGGAATGCAGTAATGAACAAACCAGTCCTGGTCCCTAACATCATGAAGCTATTTTCAGTGGGAAAAACAGATATTAAAATGTAACAAACAAAATAATTGTCAGTAGATTATGAATAAAATAATTAGACATAAAGGAAACAACAGAGCTGCTGGAATAAAGATGAATAGAGGTAGGGAAGCATCTTGAAGACAAATCAGGAAAAGCCTTGAGGAGATGACATTTGATCAGAAGAAAGAGCAGGAGCCAGTGGAGAGAATGCAAAAGAGCATACCAGGTAAAGGGAGCAGCAAGTGCAAAGGCCCTGGGGCTGAGGATCCTAAGTATCACAAGAGGCTCAATGTAGCTGGAACATAGTGGACTAAGGGAGAGACTGACCAGAGCAGCCTGAAGACAAACTGTGGGGGTCAGTAAAGGAGTACGGATTTTATTTTAAGTGCATGTAGTCCCCTTCATCCACCTTTGTCTTCCTTAAATCCCTAATGTTTTTCAAACATTCCCACAAAGATTCTTATGATAAAGGAGAGCAGACACTCAAAATCATCCACAGTGAGTTGAAAATACCTAACAAGTTTCTTGCTTTACCTTTAAATTCATGTAAACTGTTACAAAAATATCTGAAAAAATAGTTCCTTTCGTTGTCAGAAGAGCTCTTTTGGGGAGAAAACTCTTCATTATGAAATCCAGGTTTTCTATGCATAGATGAATGGATAGAGGTAAGAGAAGAAGAAAGCTAAGAGTAAGTGATGAGCTGGAATCCTGTGGTTTGGCAGCAGCCCCAAAAGAACAGCATGTAAGGTGGAGAAAGATCCTGGGACAGGAGCTGTCAATCACCCATTAGAACTTACTAAATAACACATTTCTAAATAACCAACAGGTTACTGAAGAAATCAAAAGGGAAATAAAAAAATTTCTAGAAACAAATGACAATGAAAACACAACAACTCAAAACCTATGGGATGCAGCAAAAGCAGTTCTAAGAGGGAAGTGTATAGCAATACAATCCTAGCTCAAGAAACAAAAAAAAAACATCAAATAGACAACCTAACTTTACACCTAAAACAAATGGAAAAAGAAGAACAAAAAAACCCAAAAATTAGTGGAAGGAAAATAATAAAGATCTAAGCAGAAATAAATAAAAAAGAAATGAAAGAAATAATAATAAAGATTAATAAAACTAAAAGCTGGTTCTTTGAGAAGATAAACAAAATTGACAAACCCTTAGCCAGACTCATCAAGAAAAGAGAGAGGAATCAAATCAACAGAATTAGAAATTAAAAAGAAGAGGTTACAACAGGCAATGCAGAAATTTAAAGGATTATAAGAGACTATTATGAACAACTATATGACAATAAAATGGAAAACCTGGAAGAAATGGACAGATTCTTATATAAGTTCAATCTTCCAAGACTGAACCAGCAAGAAATAGAAATTATGAACAACATAATTATAAGCACTGAAATTGAAGCTATGATCAAAAATCTCCCAAAAAGCAAAAGCACAGGACCAGATGGCTTCACAGGAGAATTCTATCCAATATTTAGAGAAGGGCTAATGCCTATCCTTCTAAGTCTCTTTCAAAAAATTGCAGAGGAACACTTCCAAACTCATTTATCACCCTGATACTAAAACCAGACAAAGACAGCACAAAATAAGAAAACTACAGGCCAATATCACTGATGAACGTAGATGCAAAAATCCTCAACAAAATTTTAGCAAACAGAATTCAGCAACACATCAAAAAGCTCATATATCATGATCAAGTTGGGTTTATTCCAGGAATGCAAGGATTCTTCAATATACACAAATCAATCAATGTGATACACCATATTAACAAATTGAAAGATAAAAACCATATGATAATCTCAATAGATATAGAAAATGCCTTTGAAAAAATTCAGCACCCATTTATGATTAAAACTTCAAAAAATGGGCATAGAAGGAACCTACCTCAATGTAGTAAAGGCCATATATGATAAGCCTACAGCAAACATTATACTCAATGGTGGAAAACTGAAAATATTCCCCCTAAGATCAGGGACAAGACAAGGATGTCCACTTTTACCTCTATTATTCAGCATAGTTCTGGAAGCCCTAGCTACAGCAATCAGAAAAGAAAAAGAAATAAAAGCAATCTAGATCAGAAAAGAAGAAGTAAAGCTCTCACTGTTGGCAGATGACATGATACTGTACATAGAGAACCCTAAAGATAGTATGAGAAAATTGCTAGAGCTAATCAGTGAATTTAGCAAAGTTGCAGAACACAAAATCAATATATAAATCACTTGCATTTCTATACACTAACAATGAAAAATCAGAAACAGAAACGAAGGAATCAATTGCATTCACTATTGCAACAAAAAGAATTAAATATCTAGGAATAAACTTACCTAAGGAGACAAATTAACTATGCCAAAGCCTTTGACTGTGTGGATCACAATCAACTGTGGAAAATTCTGAAAGAAATGGGAATACCAGACCACCTGATCTGCCTCTTGAGAAACCTGTATGCAGGTCAGGAAGCAACAGTTAGAACTGGACATGGAACAACAGACTGGTTCCAAATAGGAAAAGGAGTACATCAAGGCTGAATATTGTCACCCTGTTTATTTAACTTATATGCAGAGTACATCATGAGAAACGCTGGGCTGGAAGAAGCACAAGCTGGAATCAAGATTGCCAGGAGAAATATCAATAACCTCAGATATGCAGATGACACCACCCTTATGGCAGAAAGTGAAGAGGAACTCAAAAGCCTCTTGATGAAAGTGAAAGAGGAGAGTGAAAAAGTTGGCTTAAAGCTTAACATTCAGAAAACGAAGATCATGGCATCTAGTCTCATCACTTCATGGCAGATAGATGGGGAAACAGTGGAAACAGTGGCTGACTTTATTTTGGGGGGCTCCAAAATCATTGCAGATAGTGACTGCAGCCATGAAATTAAAAGACACTTACTCCTTGGAATGAAAGTTATGACCAACCTAGCTAGTATATTGAAAAGCAGAGATATTACTTTGCCACAAAGGTCCGTCTAGTCAAGGCTATGGTTTTTCCAGTAGTCACGTATGGATGTGAGAGTTGGACTGTTAAGAAAGCTGAGCGCCGAAGAATTGATGCTTTTGAACTGTGGTGTTGGAGGAGACTCTTGAGAGTCCCTTGGACTGCAAGGAGATCCAACCAGTCCATCCTAAGGGAGATCAGTCCTGGGTGTTCATTAGAAGGACTGATGCTAAAGCTGAAACTCCAGTACTTTGGCCACCTCATGCAAAGAGTTGACTCATTGGAAAAGACCCTGATGCTGGGAGGGATTGGGGGCAGGAGAAGAAGGGGATGACAGAGGATGAGATGGCTAGATGGTATCACCAACTCGATGGACATGAGTTTGAGTGAACTCCAGGAGTTGGTGATGGACAGGGAGGCCTGGTGTGCTATGATTCATGGGGTCACAAAGAGTCAGACACAACTGAGCGACTAAACTGAACTGAAGGAGACAAAAGAACTGTATACAGAAAATTATAAGACACTGATGAAAGAAACGAAAGATGACATAAACAGAGAGATATTCAATGTTCCCGGGTAGTAAGAATCAATATTTGTGAAAATTACTATACTACCAAATGCAATCTACAGATTCAATGTGATCCCTATCAAATTACCAATGGCATTTTTCACAGAACTAGAACAAAAAATTTTACAATTCATATGGAAACACAAAAGACCCCAAATAGCCAAAGCAGTTTTGAGAAAGAGGAATGGAGCTGGAGAAATAAATCAACCTTCCTGACTTCAGATTATACTATAAAGCTACAGTCAACAAAACACAAAACAAAAATATAGACCAATGGAACAAGATATAAAGCCCAGAAATAAATCCATGCACCTATGGGTACCTTATTTTTGACAAGGGAGGCAAGAATATACAATGTGGCAAAGGCAGCCTCTTCAATAAATGGTGCTGGGAAAACTGGACAACTACATGTAAAAGAATGAAATTAGAACACTTCCTAACACAACACACAAAGATAAACTCAAAATTGATTAAAGACCTAAATGTAAGACCAGAAACTATAAAACTCTTAGAGGAAAATAGGCAGAACATTCAATGACATAAATCAAAGCAAGATCCTCTATGACCCACCTCCTAGAGTAATGGAAATAAAAACAGAAGTAAACAAGTGGGACATGATTAAACTTAAAAGCTTCTGCACAGCAAAGGAAACTATAAGCAAGGTGAAAAGACAACCCTCAGAATGGGAGGAAATAATAACAAATGAAACAACTGACAAAGGATTAATTCCCAAAATACACAAGCAGCTCATACAACTGAACGCCAGAAAAACAAACAACCCAATCAAAAAGTGGGAAAAAGACTAAGCAGACATTTCTCCAAAGAAGACACAGAGATGGCTAACAAACACATGAAAAGATGCTCAACATCGCTCATTATTAGAGAAATGCAAATCAAAACCACAATGAGATGTCACCTCACACCAGTCAGAATCAGATCAGATCAGTTGCTCAGTCGTGTCCGACTCTTTGCGACCCCATGAACCGCAGCACGCCAGGCCTCCCTGTCCATCACCAGCTCCCGGAGGTCACCCAGACTTGCATCCATCGAGTCAGTGATGCCATCCAGCCATCTCATCCTCTGTCGTCCCCTTCTCCTCCTGCCCTCAATCCCTCCCAGCATCAGAGTCTTCTCCAATGAGTCAACTCTTCGCATGAGGTGGCCAAAATACTGGAGTTTCAGCTTTAGCATCATTCCTTCTAAAGAAATTCCAGGATTGATCTCCTTCAGAATGGACTGGTTGGATCTTCTTGCAGTCCAAGGGACTCTCAAGAGTCTTCTCCAACACCACAGTTCAAAAGCATCAATTCTTCAGCGCTCAGCCTTCTTCACAGTCCAGCTCTCACATCCATACATGACCACAGGAAAGACCATAGCCTTGACTAGGCGAACCTTTGTTGGTAAAGTAATGTCTCTGCTTTTGAATATGCTATCTAGATTGGTCATAACTTTCCTTCCAAGGAGTAAGCGTCTTTTAATTTCATGGCTACAGTCACCATCTGCAGTGATTTTGGAGCCCAGAAAAACAAAGTCTGACACTGTTTCCACTGTTTCCCCATCTATTTCCCATGCAGTGATGGGACCAGATGCCATGATCTTCGTTTTCTGAATGTTGAGCTTTAAGCCAACCTTTTCACTCTCCACTTTCACTTTCATCAAGAGGCTTTTTAGCCCCTCTTCACTTTCTGCCATAAGAGTGGTGTCATCTGCATATCTGAGGTTATTGATATTTCTCCCGGCAATCTTGATTCCAACTTGTGTTTCCTCCAGTCCAGCATTTCTCATGATGTACTCTGCATATAAGTTAAATAAACATGGTGACAATATGCAGCCTTGACGTACTCCTTTTCCTATTTGGAACCAGTCTGTTGTTCCATGACCAGTTCTAACTGTTGCTTCCTGACCTGCATACAGATTTCTTAAGAGGCAGATCAGGTGGTCTGGTATTCCCATCTCTTTCAGAATTTTCCATAGTTTATTGTGATCCACACAGTCAAAGGCTTTGGCATAGTCAATAAAGCAGAAATAGATGTTTTTCTGGAACTCTCTTGCTTTTTCCATGATCCAGCGGATGTTGGCAATTTGATCTCTGGTTCCTCTGCCTTTTCTAAAACCAGCTTGAACATCAGGAAGTTCACGGTTCACATATTGCTGAAGCCTGGCTTGGAGAATTTTGAGCATTACTTTACTAGTAATTACTTTACCAGTCAGAATGACCATCATCAAAAAGTCTACAAACAATAAATGCTGGAGAGGGTGCAGAGAAAAGGGAACGCTCTTACACTGTTGGTGGGAGTGTAAACTGATAGAGCCACTATGGAAGACGATATGGAGATTGTTTAAAAAACCAGGAATAAAACCACCATATGACCCAGCAATCCCACTCCTAGGCATATACCCTGAGGAAACTAAAATTGAAAAAGACATATGTATCCCATTGTTCATTGCAGCAGTATTTACAATAGCTAGAACATGGAAGCAACCTAGATGTCCACTGACAGATGAATGGATGAAGAAGTTGTGGTTCATATACACAATGGAATATTACTCAGCCATAAAAAGGAATGCATTTCAGTCAGTTCTGATGAGGTGGATGAATCTAGAACCTATTATACAGAGTGAAGTGAATCAGAAAAAGAAAGATAAATATTGTATTCTAACACACATATACGGAATCTAGAAAAATGGTACTGAAGAATTTATTTACAGGGCACCAATGAAGAAACAGACATAGAAAAAAGACTTACGGACATAGGGAGAGGGGAGGAAAGGGTAAGATGAATGGAAAGAGTAACATGGAAACTTATATTACCATATGTAAAATCGGTAGCCAATGGGAATTTGTGGTATGGTTCAGGAAACTCAAACAGGGGCTCTGTATCAACCTAGGGGGGGTGGGCTGGGGAGGGAGATGGGAGAGAGGTTCAAAAGAGAGGGGATATATGTATACCTATGGCTGATTCATGTTGAGGTTTGACAGAAAACAAAAAAATTCTGTAAAGCAATTATCCTTCAATAAAAAATAAATTAACAGCAACAAAAAGAACTTCTCTCCCCGTACAGATGGACTCTCAGGACTTTCGAAGAACTGGAATTTCCAGTACTCAGTCTGCAGCCTCTCCCATGCTCTGCACCTTCTAATACCCACCCTGCCTCCACACTGCTTTTCCTGTGAATCTAAAGACACACGTTGCTGTATTTGAGAGGAATCAAGGGAAGAGGGCACGTTCCTTATTTTGAACATGGAGGGTGGGAGAGAGAAGCAACTGATCTATAAAGCCCTGTGGGTACTGGACAGGAGAATGGAAGCCGTCAAGGACTGGTATAAAGTTTGGAGGGAATATCGCATCGGGGAAAGGAGAGTTAATTTCCTCTGAATCTCCAAATCGATGGTAGATGGCTAGAATCTTAACCTTTTTTGACACAAATATCTCGGAAGTTTGGTAAATCCTACAGATCTCTTCCCAGAATAATATCTATAAAAGCTTAAAAGGTATATTGTGTTACAAAGAAAATCAATGATAAAATTTTAAAGCAAGCCATCAGAATATTGGGGGGAAAAGACAAATTTGTGATCTACCAACAAACACACTTCTTTATTAAATAACAAGGAATATTAGCAGGTAGAATACTTACTGTAACTTGAGGTAGTGATGAACTTTAAAAAATGTGAGATATTTGTAACAACTGTAATGTAATATGAAAACATCTGATTTATACTGATAATGAAGTCACAGGTATCACAATTTCTGTGGTTTGTTGCCTATATTCACAAGGGAAGGAAATGCTCAATTTCAATGAGAGGTTAGTGAAAGTAAAGATTCATTTTTTCTCATCTAAGTGCCTGAGAAAACGAAATGTACCTATGGACACTTTAAGCATCTGCATATCTCAGGTTAAAGATTACAGAATCTCTGAGGCTGATTCAATGGTAGCTAAGTTAAGATGTCAGAGAAAACTGACGTTTTTAATGTTTCACCATCTAGTAAAATTGCTTCTTTTGCCAGGCTTGTGCTGTAGCTTTTTGTAGCCCCAGACGCACAGTGTGCTTGTGTGTGTGTGTGTGTGTGTGTGTGTGTGTGTGTGTGTGGCAGGGAATGGGGGTGGGGTGGGGAGGAAATCAAGGGTGGGCTGTTGTGCACTGCAGAATGAGAAATTGTCTCAGGCAAACAGTAGGAGAGGAGCAGGTTGACTCTCAAGGTGACTGCCAGGGGTGAGGAGCACAAATGAAAAAGAAAGCCCTCACAGGAAGGCTGGAGGCACGCCAGAGACTGATCTGGGATAGGATTTGCCTGTTTTTCATAGCTGTACACTGCCAGGAGTAATTACAATATCCGTCTTTTCACAACTTCATATAGACCAGTGTTGAAACACCTGCCTCTCCACTGAACATTATAGAAAATAAAAAAGGGCCCAGGACACAAAACAGAAGGAGACTTTTCACTTGGTAATGTTATAGGACTTACTAAATAACCAATATGGCTCTCTACACCAATCAATTAAAATGGGCAACACTGATGTCCCACTAGTCTGTTCTGACTGATAAACAGAAGCCTTGGCACCCATAGAATGTTGAATGACATAAATGTATTATCTACGCAGTTAAATAAATAGTTAAGCATAAGAGAAGCTAAACACACATGCGCACGTGCACACACACACACACAACAAAGAGTGGCTGTCACATCATCGACCATCCTCCTCTTCTCCCAGAACAACTTATTTCTTTTGCCTGAGACAAATGCATAGCAAATTCGAAGCCATCTATCTACCAGGCTCGTCTGTCCATGGGATTTTCCAGGCAAGAGTACTGGAGTGGGGTGCCATTGCCTTCTCTAGAAGACTGTAAACTGTGTGATTCCATTCATATGATATTCTGGACATGGCAAAACTATAGGGACATTCTTCTTATAGCAATCAGTGGCTAAAAAGTAACATATCATCAAATAAGGATTCAACAACATTTTCCAAGTAGCACCAGACTTAAGGAGACAGGAAAAGGGCTGATACATCATTAAAAAGTTTCAACCAAACATTTCCCCAAATCCATTCTATCTTTGCACAATATTCTGGAGTATTTTATCTGTGCTTTGAAAATTCGAGAGAGCTAACAAACTCTCTGCTCTCAAAATATACCTCTTATAACTCTGCTTCCGGGTTGTCCCAGTTCCCCATTTATCTATATGCTTATCATAATATCTTATATGTTCATTCGAAGAAGCAGTGGGCATTAAGAGAAGCAGAAGATAGCAGAGTAAGTTAGAAAAAACATGAAGTATAATCATTAGAATTTTAGATTTTAAAATTCATTTTAGCTTGGAAACCTAAAATTAATTTTGTCACATATTCAATCATTTCTTTCTGGCATTTTCCAGGAGTTGAAAACTGATTTCCTTTATCTTAAAAAAAAGAAGAGAAAGAAAAATATCTAATTTGCTATAAGTAACAATTTGTCTTGAAAACTCAAAGTTTATTTTAAAATTAAATTGATGCTTCTTAATTCTTCTCTTTCTAAGTAACTTCTGAACTTGACATTTGACCAGAGGTAACAGTCGGCAAACAAAGATTATTAACCTTTAGGAATTAGCAACATGACAGAGACACCCCAAGGGATGAAATCAGGAAGGCAAGGTATCATAGCACTCCAGGGATTCCTTATGAACCAAAGTGTTGTGAGAACTTGTTGGCAGTGATCTGGGGAAACGCTTCAACGGGGATTTGATTCAAGCCTTTAATTCACTGTAAACAACTGGCTACAATGCCTCTTTCATTTTCCTGGGGTTCAGACTGCACACCCAGGAGCTCTGAGTGCATTGGCAATGGCCCTTTTCCTTTTCTCCTCATGAACTTGGGGAAGAATTGAGTCAAAAAGCACATTATTTATGATTCTTCTGAGACTGGTTTCAGGGACTTTTTATCCACCTACTATTCTAGATGATATGTGTTAAGCTAACTTTTTGAGGAGATGTCAGCCTAACATGGTCTTTGACCACATGTCTGTTCCATTCCAAAGACGATGTAGTACCATGGGAGAGAATGAGAGGGAGGCCAGAAGGCTCTGGGCTCTGAATTCCTGAGGCCAGCTCCTCCCTGGATATCCCAGTCAGCCAACCCAATAAATTCCTGTCTTTTCCTTAAACAGCTTTGAAATGATGTTCCATTTCTTGCAAACAAGGATCCTTACAAATGCATTCCTTGTAACCAAAACAGTGTGCACATTTAGAGAGAAGCTTGCAGGGGCCAGAGCCAGATGAGAATAATAGGTACAATTTACAGAGCTTAATTTGCACCCAGATCTATGTTGACCATTTAGGTACGTTATTATCTTCTTTAATTCTTATTAACAAACTCAGATGGATATATTACTAATTCCATTTTTCAAAAGAGGAAATTGTGACTCAGAGAGTAACTTGCTTAAAATCACGCAGCTAGTATTTAAATAGTGGAACAGGGATTTGAAATTAGGGCTTTCTGACTTCAAAGCTGATGCTCTTTAACCACAGGCCTCTTGAAGAGCTATTTTGGCTACCCCAGAGGCAGGGGAGGTGGGCTCCAGGTAACAGATGTCACTCTGTGTTGATGAAATTCACAGCTCCCAGGGAAGTTGGTCCACTTTCCCCTGAGTGCTCGGTTACTCTAACTACCAAGGTCATACCAAAGAGTAAGTATCGATGCATCTGAAAAGGGTGCTATCTTTTCCTGTCCAGCATGCTGTCAACTTTAAACTCTGTTTAAGATAAAATAAGAGGCTTCAGAAACCTGATATGGCACAGCAGTGGTGAGCCAAGGAAGGGAATTCCTTAAACAAATTCTTATAGGAAAACTTCTAAGGTGATTTTGAAATGCAAGGCTGAGAGGAGTTCTTGAGAAGGTTTCCAAGAAAAAACCTGTTTTGTTTACTTTTTTAAAAGAATATCAGATTGTTATAGAGATTCAGTATGCCAGATTGGCATCTTTCTCCCTCTCTTTACAATTTCATCTCATCTCTGACAGTGGCACATTCCATTTAAGCTGCTGTAAAGAGGTGTTTCCAATACTTGCAGGCAAAAGCATTCTAATTAAGTTAGGTGCCCAAGAGATGTTTGCATCTTTTAGAGAGGAGCTGATGGTGTGGATTTGGCAGAGGGAGCAGAAGTGTAAAGGGGTAGAACAACAATGGGAGAGATCAGGGACGAGAGCTAGAGGGAACGGCTGCAGGATACCTTAAGAAGACACAGAGTAAGAAGCAGAGATCTGGGGCCAAGAGAAACTGGGCCAGAGGCTGAGAGAGCTCTTCTGAGCTAACATGGCTCCTGCCTGCGAGGAAGTGCATCACAAGACTCATTCCACATGGACGAGAACCCAGAGCACGGCCATGCAGACCACCTGCCAGCTCTCTCCCACTCTACACGCATCCTGTGTGTAGCCTATGGAACCTTGCTTGCTTTCCCACCCACTGTGTGATGGCTCATTCTCAGATTCTTCAGCTATTCCCTCATCTCCAGAACTTCTAAATGGTGGAACAACTCAGGACTCAATTTTTTATTTCTTCTCTCTCTAAACTCTTGCTTTAGGCAGTCTCACCCTGTTTCCTGGATTGAATGCATGCATGCTCAGTAGCTCAGTTACGTCTGAGTCTTTGCAACCCTGTGGACTATAAACTCACCAGGCTCCTCTGTCCAAGGGATTCCCCAGGCAAGAATACTGGAGTGGGTTGCCATTTCCTTCTCCAGAGGATCTTCCCAACCCAGGAATTGAACCTGGGTCTCCTACGTCTCCTGCATTGGCAGGTGGATTCTTTACCACCTCACACCTGGGAAGCCCCTCCTGGCTTGAGATACCATTTACATGCTGATTACTCCCAAATTACTGCCTGCAGCCCATTTCTCTCGTGTGGACTCCAGACTCCTAAAGCCAAGTGTCTGTGGGCATCTCCACTTGGAGGCATCCTCATGCCGAAATCTTAGCTCCTGATGTTTCCCCACCATCATCTTTCCCAACTCCATTTTTATAATTGCTCATGAAAATAAGCTTGGTTTTGTCCTTGACTCTTCTCTGTTTCTCCTTCTCTACAGATGGACTGACAACAAAGCCTGTCAGTTCCATCTTCAAAATACATCCAGAATCTTCACCACCTGTACTGCCTTCGCCCTGGCCTGATCAGCATCATCCTTTGACAAGATGATACTGTCACTGTCCCCCTTTAATTGATTATTTTTTATATTAGATTTCTGTTCAGAATTCTCCAAGGCCTCTCTATTTTTCTTAGAGTAGAAGCTGAAGTCCATACAGTGTCCTATAAGATCTCACCCGATCACACTGCCCTCCTTGCCAGACAATCTTCTGCCTCAGAGCCTCTTACACTCCTGGCACCTGGCATGATGTTCCCTTCACCCAGAACACTCCTCCCAGATATCCACATGGCCCGCTTCTTCACTTTGCTCATACTCAGGCAGAAACCCCCTCACCCCAGCAATACATGTATTACTTCTTAGTTCCCCAGTTAGGGATTGAATGCCCCCTGCATTGGGAGCACAGAGTCTTAACCACTGGACTGCCAGGGAAGTCTATATTCTTCTCAGCAATGACCACCATCCAACATGCTGCCCATTTTTCACTGGTTTATTGTCTGTCTGCTGCCAACAGCAGGGGATTCCCTCATAGCTCAGTTGGTAAAGAATCTGCCTGCAATGCAGGAGATCTGAGTTTGATTCCTGGGTTAGAAAGATCCCCTGGAGAAGGAAATGGCAACACACTCCAGTATTCTTGCCTGTAGAATCCCATGGACAGAGGAGCCTGGCAGGCTACAGTCCATGGGGTCGCAAAAGTTGGACACCGACTTAACAACTAAACCACCAACATCCAATGATAGGCTACAAGTTCCATAGATGTAGGGTATTTTGTCTGTTTTTGTTCATTACCATATGCCCAGCACAAGTGCCCAGAGATACAAACTCTCAAAAATATTTACAGACTGGAGGGAGGGATAAGCAAGTGGCCCTCTCCTCCAGGAAGTTGCACAAGAACATCAAACATCATCTGTTTTCACCTGAAATCAGCACCTACCCCACAGAAGCGCCTCTGGTGTTCTCTGAGCATCCTCCTCTGCTTCCTCCCAATCCCTCATCCAACCAACCTCTGATTCTGACAGTTTCACCTCGTGTTTCTTAACCCCTCTCCTTTCTCTCCTGCCTCATCTCACTCATTAACTCTGCAGGAACTTCCCACCTAGACTTTCTACATCTGGAATCTCTGCTCCCTCCCCTTCCCCAATCCATCACTGGTACAGCTGTCACAGTGACTATCTTTACTGTTTAATAATTATATCAAATTAATTGGAAACATACACTCAGCTTTAGTATCCTTATTTTTTGTTTGATTTTTCCTTTTATCACTTGAAACATTTCAAGTCTACAAAAGCTGAAAGAATGAATTTTCATATACCCTACACCAAATTTACCAATTAGTAACATATTGCCATATTTCCTTTCTCTCTTTCTCCCCACTTCCTGCCTCCCTCCTTACACACATACACACACACACACACACGCACATGCACACACACACACACACACACACACACAGCTCTTCAGCCCTAAATACTTCATCATGCATCTCTTAAGGACAAGGACATCCTCCTGTATAATCACACCACCATTATCACACCTAAGAAAAATAAGAGAAAGGCCAAGAAGAAGACCCAAGCCCTCTGCTTTTATTCTCGGCCTTTCTCTTACCTTCACAACAAGGATGCCCAGAACTGTATCCTCTGCACCTCTGTAAGCTCTCCTAGGCTGAGTGACTTCTGTGTTGTGGTTTCCCTATAGTAACAGTCAAGCCTTGAACATTCAGAGTCCATAGGCCTGACTACAGGACGGCAAGAAAGAGGCAGCTGGGGTGTCACCTAACAGTCAGTGCTGGAAAGAGGGAATCCTTAGGAAAGGCCCTGAATGGTGGCAAGGAGGATCTTGCATGGGGAGTTGTTTACCAGATGCCAGACTTTGGGGCTGCAGCCAAATCTGGAAAGAATGTTTTGAGACCTGGCAGTTGCTAAGGGGATTAGCTCTGCCTTGGAAGAAAAGGCAAAACTGGGAAGGACTCCAGAAAAGTATTCCAAAAATCAGAGCCCATAAGTTTTATTTTACATGCCAACTCTAATCAGTTGGTAGGAGCTTTCAGAATTGATAAAATGGAGATGGCATCTAAAGCCATCACCAGACTCAGTAAAAGAAAGAAAGAGAGAAAAGAAGGAAGAAAGGAAGCACTGTGATTGATTAATCATGTCTGCCATGGGTTCAGGTAAAGAGTAATGGGAAAGGACCTGGGAATCAAAAGGAAGATAAAAGTGAGGGCTTCTAAAATGTACTTTTGAATGATTTAAATCCAGCAGAGCATATACCTGAGTGGAAACAACAGAGGCTTTGTGACTTTGAATCCTGGTTCTGCCTCATTTCTTATTGTGTAATCTTGGGCAATTTACAAAACCCAATCTGTGAAATGGGACTGTTTTGCAGACTAGGTGAAATAATGCATTACAAAGATAATTACTTACATAGTAATTTCCATGAACCAGACATTGTTCTAAGACCTTTGCATGTAAATTAATTAATTTGATTCCCACAACAACCCTACAAGGTTATTCTTCCTAGTTTATCCCAGGAAACTGAATCTCAGAGAAGTTAAGAGAATTGCCAAGAAGATCTGTGATTTCATGGAATTCTATAAGACTCGACTCTGAAGTTCACAGGTGCATAAAACACAGTCAGTAGGGCACTTCAGCTTAAACCAGGCAGGCTACGGACTCATCAACAGGACAGGAACACGGGTTCACTTGAAGAGAAGAAAAAGGACAAAACCAGGACCCAGGAATTTGACCTTCAACAAGACACCTCTGGCCTCCTATGTTTTGCCGGAGCATGAAGGTCTTACATCAGATCCACCAAAATACACAGGATAGGGAAGTCTTCATTTTGCAGAGGACCCATCCTGCTTTCTCCTGCATTGAATTCAAGCATTCTTTTACAACACAGCCTCAGATCAGGTGTCGACAAACTACAGCCAGATCCTGCCCATCACTGTTTGTTTTTTTCTAAATAACGTTTTGTGGGAACATAGTCAGGCTTATTCTCTGATGTTGATGTTTGATGTTTTTCCATGGCTGATTCCACACTACTTCCACAGAACAGAGCCATCATGATGGAGACCACCTGGTCTGCAAAGCCCCTTATACGGCCCTTTGCAATAAACATTTGCTGATTCCTGCTGCCCACCTTAGGCCAGACTTTGTACATATTAATATGTCATGTATGACCAATCATCTTGTGTGTTCACCAGGGGAGGTAGCAAGTGAGACATCCATAAGAGGAACCAAGATAAAAACAGGTGTGGGCAGAAGAGGATATTGCAAAGCTTCCCTGGAAGTCCAGGGGTTAATGCTCCAAGTGTCCATTGCAGGGGGCACAGGTTCAATATCTGGTCGAGGAACTAAGATTCCACATGTCATGTGGCATGGCCCAAAAATAAAAATTAAATTAAAAAAATAGTATATTGCAGAGTAATAACATGTTAAGCTATGTGATGTGATAAAATGGCTCGGCATCAACTGGGAACTGCAGTGTTAAACAAAGAAGCAGATTTCTGCGGAACTTCTTAGGACTTTTAAAATGCCATCACGACTTGAGCGTGCTGAGAGGAGGATATGGCTCACAGAACATGTTTTCCTCATGGGACTATCTTCTTTGGAACATTCTTTGGCAGATGCTGAAATAAAAGAAGTCTTTAGAATCAAGCTCCCTGGGAACTAGGAATAAAATGGTGAGGGCTGTGGCTTGGTGAGCACATCTTTCTCTCATCGAGGAAAGAGGCAGGAGAACTAAAGAGAGGCAGAGTGGAAAAAAGGAGAGGTGTTTTAAGAGAAGGAAGAATGTCGGGCCCTGGAGAGACAACTTGGGTGGATGTGAGGAACGTCTGGTGAGTGGACTATTAGGGGGAACCGTGTATCCAAAGCGGGGCTATGGCCCAGTGCAGTATGTGTGGTCACTTTCCCCACCCCCAGCATCATCATCACTAGAGATGCACCACTAGAGAAGCTTCCCTCCCTCCCTGAGGGCTCAGTACTCTGCGGATCCTGCATTATGTCCTTCCAGACACATGAAAGTAAAAGTGTTAGTCACTTGTCACTTGGCAAAGCCTTGGTGCTTCCCTGATGGCTCAGCTGGTAAAGAATCTGCCTGCAATGCAGGAGACCTGGATTTGATGCCTGGATTGGGAAGATCCCCTGGAGAAGGGAATGACTACCAACTGCAATATTCTTGCCTGGAGAATCCCATGGACAGAGTAGCCTGGCGGGCTACAGTCCATGAAGTCGCAAAGAGTCAGACACGACTGAGCGACTGCCAGTGCAGGAGACTCTGGAGACATGGGTTCAATCCCTGGAAGATACCCTGGAATATATTCTTGCCTGGAAAATTCTACAAACAGAGGAACATGGACAGTGTGTGGGACCACAAAGAGTCGCACACAACTGAGAGACTGAGCACACAACACATTCACACGTATGATGTTGCTTAATTCCTATTTTACAAATAAGAAGAGTCACCCAGAGTCAAAACTTCTAAGTGGCAGTGCAAAGACTCATCTCTGTGAGTCAGACCCCAGAGCCCATGTTCTCACCACTGCCCTGCACAGCTCTGAGTTAGATAGAGACCCAGAATTCCATCATGCAACATGCAAAAGCATTCCGTGTATGGATGCAACATCAAAACATTCGGAGGAAAAGACAAACAAACCAATGTCGCTTGGGATATTTGGCTCACAGGGCCAGACAGCTAGGGACTGCCTTTTCCACAGCACATTCAGATGTTTGGATATCATATTTTCTTCTTCTCTTTTTCCTCTTATATTAAATATCCCTTCTTAACTTATGTCATAAGTTACATATCAGTCTTTATCAGGCTTAGCCAATGTATTATTCTTGCTCATAAAGTGAACATAAGAGGACATTTTTTGAACATTAAAAAGCATTTTTCAGCCTGAACACTATGACTACTGTATTTATAATAAGCCTTATTTGGATTTCATATGATTGCTAGTTCTTTGCGGGGGAAGGGGGCGGTGCTTGGAGCCCTCAGAACAGCTTCCTAGGACAGATTCTGAAAACAAGATTCATAACTCAGTTAAATCTTTTGTGACTCAGAAACATACCTGTCTTAAATGCTAGCATTTATCAAGTCTTAGCTAACCGATGATTTCCACACTGAAAATATGAGGAAAACAGTAAATCAACACTCTTTGGCGGGTAGGGAGATGGAGATAAATCCAGGTCTGGAAAAGCAATGCAGGATGTGAAAAACTTGCACACTGTTTTGGATTTGCGGCGATGGCAAAAAAATGAAGCAGATTCTGCTGCCATGCTACAAACATCAGCTGGGGGCGCCTGAAGGCGGTTTGCATGGGACAGTCCACCTCAGATCTACTTTCTTGCGTCTACAGCAAAATAAAGGACAGCTGCCAGCAGGCCAGAGTGAAATAGACAGGCTGTCACCCTGTTGTAAATTTCTGTTTACCTGGTGAGCGGTGAGGTCAGGGTTCTGTGTTCCTCCGTCCAAAGAGCTGCAGGGCAGAGCGTTCAAATCGTAGCTGGCCCCAGGGTACTGCCCTTCATGGTGCTTCAGCTGCTTCTAAGATCCCATTGGAAATCTCAAAAGGCTGGAGAGCCTCAAGGCCAACATTCCGTTTCCAAAAGAGTCCTGCTCCCCCACTGCACCTCCCTTGCTTGCGTCGACTTTGGAGCGGGTCGGGTTTCTTCCACCCCTGCTCCAAGCAGCTGGGAATCCAGGCGCTGTGCTGGCCGAGTGAGGAGGCCTCTGAAACCACTTCCAGATGTGCTTGGCTGGCTGGCTCTGATGCGCCAGACTTCCTTTTGCAGCCTCCTCCGGCAGCCCGCAAATCATTTTGAAAACAAGGCTGCTCTGGAGGTAAAGATGCAAAACCGGAAAAAAGCAAATGCTTGGAGGGTGAATTTCTACCACACATTGGGTCTCAGATAAATGTTGAGAGGGCGGAAGTGAAGAAGTTAAATGCATACTAATTTTAAGATAGTCTTCATGGCCACTAGCTTCATCTGAAATGCCCTTGTCATTAGAATGCGTTCGTGTCCAAATCAAAACCCAGATAACAACCGCGGTATCCTCTGCCAAGGCAATGATAGTGACAGAAAGTTTCTAGAGGGTATGTTTTGTGCCTGAACATGGAAAGGAATCAGGCAGTTCATCAGCCCCACCCAGTTATGTGCTGTTCTGTGTTCCTGCCATTTATTCTCAGAAACCCAGGAAACCGTGCCAGCACTTTGCCTGGGATCATGGAATGTATTCAGCAGTGGCTTCTCTCCCTAGTTCCTACAAGGAAATGAGTCTGCCTCTGCTCACTGCCTCCGTCTAAAATGATATTGCCCAACAGAAATATAATGCAATCCATATTGCCATTTAAAATTTTCCAGTAGTCGCTTTAAGAAAAATATTGTGTCCACAAGTTTCCTCTGTGTTGGCGTCTCCACTGCTGTCCTGCAAATAGGCTTATCAGTGCCATCTTTCTAGATTCCATATATGTGTGTTAATACAGTGGGGGAAGGTGGAGGAGGGGCGAATCGAAAGAGTAAGAACGAAAAATATACATTACCATATGTAAAATAGATAGCCAAAGGGAACTGCTGTATTAAACAGGGAGCTCAAACCTGGTACTCTGTGACAACCTAGAGGGGGTGGGATAGGATGGGAGGTGGGAAGGAGGTTCAAGAAGGAGGGGACATATGTATACCTATGGCTGATTCATGTTGATGTGTAGCAGAAACTAACACAATATTGTAAAGCCATGATCTTCCAATAATTAAAAAATAAAAGCTCTTATTTTAAAAAAGTATAGTTGACTATGCCAAAGCCTTTGACTGTGTAGATCACAATAAACTGTGGAAAATTCTGAAAGAGATGGGAATACCAGACCACCTGATCTGCCTCTTGAGAAATCTGTATGCAGGTCAGGAAGCAACAGTTAGAACTGGTCATGGAACAACAGACTGGTTCCAAATAGGAAAAGGAGTACGTCAAGGCTGTATATTGTCACCATGTTTATTTAACTTCTATGCAGAGTACATCATGAGAAATGCTGGACTGGAAGAAACACAAGTTGGAATCAAGATTGCCGGGAGAAATATCAATAACCTCAGATATGCGGATGATACCACCCTTATGGCAGAAAGTGAAGAGGAACTCAAAAGCTTCTTGATGAAAGTGAAAGTGGAGAGTGAAAAGGTTGGCTTAAAGCTCAACATTCAGAAAACGAAGATCATGGCATCTGGTCCCATCACTACATGGGAAATAGATGGAGAAACAGTGGAAACAGTGTCAGACTTTATTTTTCTGGGCTCCAAAATCACTGCAGATGGTGACTGCAGCCATGAAATTAAAAGACGCTTACTCCTTGGAAGGAAAGTTATGACCAACCTAGATAGCATATTCAAAAGCAGAGACATCACTTTGCCAACAAAGGTTCGCCTAGTCAAGACTATGGTCTTTCCTGTGGTCATGTATGGATGTGAGAGCTGGACTGTGAAGAAGGCTGAGTGCCGAAGAATTGATGCTTTTGAACTGTGGTGTTGGAGAAGACTCTTTAGAGTCCCTTGGACTGCAAGGAGATCCAACCAGTCCATTCTGAAGGAGATCAGCCCTGGGTGTTCTTTGGAAGGAATGATGCTAAAGCTGAAACGCCAGTATTTTGGCCACCTCATGCGAAGAGTTGACTCATTGGAGAAGACTCTGATGCTGGAAGGGATTGGGGGCAGGAGGAGAAGGGGACGACAGAGGATGAGATGGCTGGATGGCATCACTGACTCGATGGATGTGAGTCTGAGTGACCTCCGGGAGTTGGTGATGGACAGGGAGGCCTGGCGTGCTGCAGTTCATGGGGTTGCAAAGAGTCGGACAGGACTGAGCGACTGATCTGATCTGATAGTGAAGTAAGTCAGAGAAAAACAAATAATGTATAATAACGCATATATGTGGAATCTAGAAAAATGGAACTGATGGGCCTATTTGCAATGCTGGAACAGAGATGCCGACGCAGAGAACGGACTTGTGGACATAATGGGCGAAGGGAAAGGTGGGACGAATTGAGAGAACAGCACTGACACGTATACACTACCATGTGTAAGGTAGACAGCTGGAGGGAAGCTGCTGTATCGTGCAGGGAGCTCAGCCTGGTGCTCTACGATGACCCAGAGGGGTGGCGTGTGTTGGGGGAGTGGAAGGGAGGCTAAGGGGGAGGGCATCTATGTGTACATACAGCTGATTCACACTGTTGCAAAGCAGAAACTAACATGACATTGTAATGCAGTTATCCTCCAATTGAAAAATAAAGCATTTTAAAAATCCTTCACAAAAAAGAAAAACACAAAGAGGTCAAATTAATTTTAATCATAACTTTTATTTAATTCAATATATTAAAAATACTATTTCAACATTTAATTGGCAGAAAACATATTAACAAGACATTTTACACTTTTAGTTTTGTATGAAGCCTTTAAAATCTGGTGTGTCTTTTACATTTGCAGCATGTCTCAATTCCAACACTAAATTTCATCAGAAACAACTGATATGTATTTAGATTTTATAACATTTATAATTTAAAAAACAGATTTGCAGGCTCAGGCTCTAAATACACTTCAAACTTTTCCAGTCCCTGGATCGTGAATCAGTTTTTCAACTGAAATTGATTAAGACTAGGTACAATTTAAAATTCAGTTCCTCAACGCAGGCTGGATTCTTACTATGCAGAAATGACTCAAAAATGGGGTTTTGGATCTTTGTGATTGTGACTCAATAGATTACTGTGTTTTATATTTGAATCAGAGGGCTTCTTGTTTGAGTAACAGGTTCTAAATTGTTGGAACTGAGGACAAGAATAGCTTGTTATTGTTATCTGTGATAACACTTTTCCAAACTCGTGATAAGAACATAATGAATTTTCTTAACTATTTATTAATATTATGAAAAATAGATATTGCCACATCAGAATAGTAGGTCATGTTTGGGATTTTACAAATGAAATATAGATAAAACAGTAAGGGCAGTTTATTCTGTGGCTTTTTATATGATAGGTGCTGTGTGGTATGAAGAAGAAACTCTGATTCAAACACCGTTTCTCACATTCACCAGCTATATGGCCTTAGATGAGTCATTAAACTTCAATAATCTTCATTTCCTTCTTCTTTCAAGATACCTTACCCATCTTCCTAAGAATAGTTTTTAGAATTTAGGATCATGATTGTAAAGCACCTAACACAACGCTTGGCAAATGATGGCGCTGAATACATGCTAAGACTTGTTTTTGTAACACTTATACAGTATTTCTGTTACTGCTGCTGCTGCTGCTGCTGCTGCTGCTAAGTCACTTCAGTCGTGTCCGACTCTGTGCGACCCCATAGACGGCAGCCCACCAGGCTCCGCTGTCCCTGGGATTCTCCAGGCAAAAACACTGGAGTGGGTTGCCATTTCCTTCTCCAATACACTAAGAATAGGATATTATGAATATAATTTAATTATATTACCTTGGCTTTAACAAGCGGTTTTCTTGATCTTTTTCTTGAATGGTATGATCCCCAGCTGAATGTTATTTTTATCATCTTGATTTCTATTATAAATCTTTTGGTTTTTTAATTCAATTTTTTTTCCTTGAAGTATAGTTGATGTACAATATTGTGTTCGTTTCAGGTGTACGGCAGAGTGATTCATTTATATGTATATTCTTATAAATCTTTAATTACCTCATTGGATTGGACAAAAAGCACTAATCAGAGACCCTGCAATAATAATTCAGCTCTTCCGTCCTCCCCCATTCCTTCCAAAATTACTTTTAGAATTATTAAAGTATTTTTTAGCAAAAAAGCATATCATAGAAAAAATTCAACTCCCTGTATTGTAGTTTCTTTCAGAGAAGGCAATGGCACCCCACTCCAGTACTCTTGCTTGGAAAATCCCATGGACAGAGGAGCCTGGTAGGCTGCAGTCCATGGGGTCGCTAAGAGTCGGACATGACTGAGCGACTTCACTTTCACTTTTCACTTTCATGCATTGGAGAAGGAAATGGCAACCCACTCCAGTGTTCTTGCCTGGAGAATCCCAGGGACGGGGGAGCCTGGTGAGCTTCTGTCTCTGGGGTCGCACAGAGTCTGACACGACTGAAGTGGCTTAGCATAGCAGTGGCACTAGTCACATTTTAAGTTCTCATAGCCAGTGTTGCTAGTGGCTACTGTAACGAACACTGTGGCCTGAAGGATTTAGTGGGGGCTGGTTTCAGACTTGAACTTGCAGAGTCAGAGTATCTAGACCCAATCTATTTGTATAGAACTTCGAACATTAACAAAGCATTTTGATATCTTCTATTTTGTTTTATTTGTATAACATTCTTGTTAGGTAAGTTGAACAGATGTTTTTTGCCCCAGTCTGCAAATGAGCAAGCTGAGCCTTTGAGCAAGTTAAAGTCCAAGTTCCCACAGCAATATAGTAATGAAGCAGGGACTGGAATTTCTGTTCAGCGCTTTGCAACTGTTTCTTACTTGAGAGGTGTTTCAAATACTAGGATTTGAGGCAGCAACTCTGGGGTTAAATTGTATCCATAATTATTTCTTCACTTGGTCATCCTTCAAGTGAATTACCGGGCAGTCCATTGGTTGGGACTCAGCATCTTCACCGCCAAAAGCCTGGGGAACTAAGATCCTGCAGGCAGCAGCATGGCATGGCCAAAAATTAAAAAAAAAAAAAAGAAGAAGAAGCCAACAAGGTCATCCTTCAGAAGCACTGTAGAGAATGACTGGCAGTCCTGTGTCCTTCTCTTGTATACCCTATCCTAGGGCCTCCCTGGTGGCTCAGCCGTAAGGAATCTGCCTGCCAGTGCAGGAAACACAGGACCCGGGTTCGATCCCTGGGTTGGGAAGATCCCCTGGAGTAGAAAATGGCAATCTGCTCTAGTATTCTTGCCTGGAAAATTCCATGCACTGAGGAGCCTGGTGGGCTACAATCCATGAGGTTGCAAAGGAGTCAGACAGGAGTTAGTAAGTAAACAACAAAGAGCCTTTACACCACCAGCAAGTGTGCCACCTTTCTTTGGAGCAGACTCGACTTCACGCTATTCCTCTTCTCTTTTTACTTCCAGGAACCTGTTTTAAACCACAACTCTCCTCAATGTTTCAGCTAACAGCTGTGATTGTAAGATATTTATCTTAGGTTGCAGCAAAGATACATTTTATATATTGATCACCTGCAGGAAGCCAGAAGGTTCTGGGTGATAGCTTGGGGTACTGTGTGCTAAGTACTCTTGTTCCAACCCTCACTGCAACTACATGAACAAAATACCAACATTTCCTGGCTCACGGCTGGCCACTGCCATTTCAGAAGCTCCAAGCTCCACACCTGCCCAGTCCAGTTTTCTCCAAAGGCTGGGTTTTTCTCTCCTTCTCATCTCTCATCCACTTAGCAAAATGCCTGACCCTGTGGAAGAGGTGGTGAATAAGGAGGTTCAGAGAGTATGAGAACCAAGCACCTAAGAAGGGGACTCAGAAACAAAATAATGATCATGTTGGTTCATAGACCCTGCTTGCTGATCATACTTCAATACAGAGCCAAATCTCTCTGTCATTGTTCTTGGTACACTTTCTCCCTGATCCCTTACTGCCTCCAACTGCAGATTCTCCTTTATTTCTGCTGGGCCATGTTCTGAGGATGCAAGAGGCTTATTATCTATGACCTGGATTTCCACACTGGATGCATAGACTCTCCCCTGTGGAAGAAATAAGAATACAAAGAGATGCAGGATATAGGAGCACCCTGAGCAGTGCAGTGGTTACCAGCCTGGGCTCTGGAGACTGACAGAAATCTAGGTGTCAACTCAGGTGTTATACTTAGACATTCCTGAAAAGCCCACTTTCAGTTTCCTCATCTGTAAGATGAAGACGCTTCCTGTGAGGGTTAAAAAACATCATGCATGTAAAGCACTAAGGGCTAGGGTTAGGATATAAGCTATTATTAGTGTTGTTGCAGGAAGACACTTCAAAGTATGAACAAAAGAAAAACATTGTAACAGTGAGTGAATGGTGACTTTTTGTCTTAAAGTCCACATTTGTTATACCCTGTTGCCAACATTGATAGCCTGGTATTACTTAGTAACCTCTCGGCTTCTTCCCTTCAAATATAAAAAGTTTTGGGAAGACAGAATTATGAACTTGCCTGAAAAATGGCAGAAGGGAGTGGAACAAACCTACATGGAATATGTTGTTCAATAAAGTTCTTGGGGAAAATGAAAAATGTGTCTTTCATTTTTACTTAAAAACCGAAGGAACTTTTTGGCCAACTAATAGAAACACTCATTTGAAGTGGCAATTGTCCAGTGAAAAGTATTCACACCTCCTCTAAGGTCCTGCGGCCAGAGCAGCATGTGAGCTGAAGTTGGCTGTCTGGGACTTCCTAGAAAGCTACTGTTTTCCTGGCAAAGAGCCGTTTGGTGCCTTTTGCCCTTTCCTCCTGTCTGAAATCCAACCTTGGAGCCTGAAGGTGGAGTAGCCATCTCAACACCCTGTGGCTGAAAAGACCACCCTGTGCTGCTACCTATGGTCCTGCTGGGTGTACGCAGAGACCACCATGTTGAATCAGTCAGGGTCCCAACAGGACACACACAGCTCACTCCAATGGGCTGATGGTGGAGACTTGGAAAACAGACACTATTTGAAAAGGTGTAGTCGGTGTTAGGAAACACAGTTAAGAGTCAAGGCTGTAGCCTAGGGTTAGCAATGCAGGGAGCATTTCCAGTTCTGTGGGCAGGAGAAGGGACCAGGACCAAGAGAAAACAGCTGTGGGGAAGGGCTGCCTGAGAGGAGCAGCCTTTGTTCACCCCAAGAAAGGGATGAGGAGGTTCATTACCCCAACCTTACAATTTTCTGTGGGTAGTGCCTTCCATTGGCCAAACCCAACTGGACACCCGAGACCTAGAGAGTTGAGGCGATGCAATACATTTAGGTCAGTCTCAGAGCACTGAGCAAGTTAAAGAGGAGTATAGATCCAAACAAGCAAATGGAAAATATCTGTGACCTGCCATTGTGTGATTCAGCGGTCCTGAACGTGATAATTAAGAAGGACAGAGCAAAAGTGTATGGATGTGAGAGTTAGACCATAAAGAAGGCTGAGCACTGAAGAATTGATGCTTTTGAACTGTGGTGCTGGAGAAGGCTCTTGAGAGTCCCTTGGACTGCAAGGAGATCCAACCAGTCCATCCTAAAGGAGATCAGTCCTAAATACCTACTGGAAGGACTGATGCTGAAGCTGAAGCTCCAATACTTTGGCCACCTACTGCAAAGAACTGACTCATTGGAAAAGACCCTGATGCTGGGAAAGATTGAAGGCAGGAGGAGAAGGGGTCGACAGAGAATGAGATGGCTGGATGGCATCACTGACTCAGTGGACATGAGCTTGAGCAAGATCTGGGAGTTGGTGATGGACAGGGAGGCCTGGCGTGCTGCAGTCCATGGGGTCGCAAAGAGTCAGACAGGACTGAGGAACTAAACAGAACTGGACTGAGCACGAATAGGGCTTCCCTGGTGGCTCAGCAGTAAAGAATCCACCTGCCAATGCAGGAGACTTGGGAGACACGGGATCAATTCCTGGGTTGGAAAGATCCCTGGAGAAGGAAAGGGCAATCCACTCCAGTATTCTTGCCTGGGAAATCCCATGGACTGAGAAGCCAGGCAGGCTACAGTCCACAGGTTCTGCAAAGGGTTGGACATGACTTAGCGACTAAACAAGAACAAGAAGAAAGAACACAGGAGGAGCCTCAGTCCTGATGGCTCTGGGAGTCACCATAGAAGCCTGAGCTATTTATGGGGCATATAACCATGTGAGGAAGATATACAGGATCCA
The DNA here is from genome assembly GCA_935064755.1 of Tragelaphus eurycerus. NCBI lineage: Eukaryota > Metazoa > Chordata > Mammalia > Artiodactyla > Bovidae > Tragelaphus > Tragelaphus eurycerus. Next base: position 9,500,237 of record CAKXYN010000072.1, on the reverse strand, counting down.
GTTAAGCTGCTCTGGTCAGGTTTCAGTTGCTTGCTTGAGTGCCAGCCCTATGCGATCCATATGCGTTTTCCACTTGTGCTGTCATTAGTCAACACAACTCCAATTATCTGAGTTATTATTATTCCATGTTTATTTCTTATTGGTTGAAAGCCAAATGTTTATCATTTTTTACCCAACAGGCCTGCCTTGGCTGAACGTTTTACTTTGTATATAAGTAGGCAGTGGCACCCCACCCCAGTACTTTTGCCTGGAGGATCCCATGGACGGAGGATCCTGGTAGGCTCCAGTCCATGGGGTTGCTAAGAGTCGGACACGACTGAGCAACTTCACTTTCACTTTTCATTTTCATTCATTGGAGAAGGAAATGGCAACCCACTCCAGTGTTCTTGCCTGGAGAATCCCAGGGACAGGGGAGCCTGGTGAGCTTCCATCTATGGGGTCGCACAGAGTCGGACATGACTGAAGTGACTTAGCAGCAGCAGTCTTTACATTACTATTGTTTCTACTCATCCTGAGCTATAGGATGGAGGGTGGGGCTGGTGCTGAGAGGCAGCAGACAGTGCAGTATTTTCAGTTAAGAGTGTAAAATTGCCATGTCCAAGGGACACCTTAATCTCAGTCGAGGACTCAGGCCAAGGGCTTATTGGCAGCAGTCTGACCTGGGGTGTGAGGAGCGCCAGCAGATGGGCAGAGCTCAACAGCAGAGAGTGTGGGCAGGCGCTGTTCCCACCATGAAGGAGGTAGATGGTGTTTGAGAGGTCTGCTCGCAGATCACAGGGCTCCGGCCATGGCTAGAGCAGCAGCCAAGGCGTGGAGAGGGGGGCACTGGAAGGATCAACACAGGACTCCAAGCTAGGGAGAGGCTACACCAATGACCAGAGCAGGGAACTGGCACAGAAGCCAAGGAGGAAAAGCAGTCATCTCATGGGGGAGAAGGGGACCCCAGCGTGCTAAGAGTCAAGCATAGGAGTGATTGACACAGCTAAGGGAGTGGCAGAGAAGAGACAGAGCGTCTGAGCTCCAGACAAGGAGATGACCCATCACTGAGCCCCCATCATCCAGGGAGAGGGAATGGAAGCCCTCAGAGTCGTATTTCCTGCCCCCATGCAGTTGATCTTGGAGCCCAGCCGCGGGAGACCGAGGCAATAAATAGAGCTCATTAGTGTGGCCCAGGGCAGCAAGTCAGTGCTACTGCCAATGCTGCTGCTCCCTTTCCTTCCAGTCATGTTTATCAGCTTTTATAGACTTTATCATTAAAAGCACCGAAGAATTGATGCTTTTGAACTGTGGTGTTGGAGAAGACTCTTGAGAGTCCCTTGGACTGCAAGGAGATCCAACCAGGCCATCCTAAAGGAAATCGGTCATGAATATTCATTGGAAGGACTGATGTTAAAGCTGAAATGGCAATATTTTGGCCACCTGATGTAAAGAACTGACTCATTTGAAAAGACCCTGATGCTGGGAAAGATTGAAGGCAGAAGGAGAAGGGACGACAGAGGATGAGATGGTTGGTTGGCCGACTCAACGGACATGAGTCTGAGTAAACTCCGGGCGTTGGTGATGGACAGGGAGGCCTGTTGTGCTGTAGTCCATGGGGTTGCAAAGAGTTGGACACGTCTGAGTAACTGAACTGATGTATGGATATGAAATTTGAACCATAAAGAAAACTGAGCACCGAAGAATTGATGCTTTTGAACTGTGGTGCTGGAGAAGACTCGAGAGTCCCTTGGACAGCAAGGAGATCAAACCAGTCCATCCTAAAGGAAATCAGTCCTGAATATTCATTGGAAGGATGGGTGTTGAAGCTGAAGCTCCAATACTTTGGCCACCTGATACAAAGAACTGACTCACTGGTAAAGACCCTGATGCTGGGAAAGATTGAAGGCAGAGGAGAAGTGGGAAATAAAGGATGAGATGGTTGGATGACATCACCAACTCGATGGACATGAGTTTAAGCAAGCTCTAGGAGTCAGTGATGGACAGGGAAGCCTGGCATGCTGCAGTCCATAGGGTCGCAAAGAGTCGGATACAACTGAGGGACTGAACTGAACTGAAATGTTTGTATCCCTGTCCAAATTCAAATGTTGATATCTTCACACCCCAAAGTGATGGTGTTAGGATATAGAAATTCTGCTCTTGATCTAAGGTCATGAAAGTGGGGCCCTCATGAATGGAATTAATGCCCTTATAAGAGATCCCAGAGAGCTCCCTCATGCTTTTCACCAGATAGGAAAGAGTGAGAGGTCAGCAGTGTGAAACTTGCAAGAGAAGTCTTCATCAGTATCTAACCATGCTGGCACCCAGATCTTCCAGCCTCAAGAATTGTGAGAAATAAATGTGGGTTGTTTAGAAACCATCCAGCCTGTAGTGCTACAGTAGCCTAAACTGACTAAGACATCTCTAACTTTTTCATCTGAATTCTTCCTCAGGACCACAATCATGTTCAAGTTTCATCCCTGGAAAAGAATAAGAATAGCTTGCTCTGTACCCAGCCACTCCTCCCCTCCAGCCACTGTTTTTTCTTTCCTTTCAGGGGCAAGTCTGTGTAAGAAGTCAAGTATACATGTTATCTGTGCAGCCTCACTTGTTATTCATTCTTCGATCTTCTGTGGCTTCCCTCCTCCCACTCCACTAAGTATTTTAATCTAGGCCATTAATAACCTCTTAGTCTGCAAATTCAGCAGATGCTGCTTCTTGGTCTTTTTCTTATCTGACCTCTCTATGGCTCTTGGCTTTGATAACCACTTCCGCTCTGTGAAAGCCCCTTTGCCTGCGGCTTCTTTGACATCGCCCTCACCCAGTTCCCTTTTGACTTCTCTGGCTATTTATTCCCCATTTCGTTCATGAGAGCCTCCTCCGTCTTTATCACTTAGAAGTTGGTTTCTTTAGGGTGCTATTCTGCCTCACTCTTCCCTTTCGACACTCTTCTCCTAGATGGCAACTTGCATTCTTAAAGTTTCAAAGATTGAAGGTAGCTTTCTCGAGAACTGGGGACCTATTCTAAACTTCTCACTTAAGCAGAGCTGAGCTGAGTCATAGGTACTCTGTTAAAGTATCTTTCATAGTGGATTAAGCATCTTGTCATATATTGAAATGTGTTCCCCCAAAAGATATGCTAAAGTTCTAATGCCCAATAGCTGTGATTGTGACATTTGAACACAAGGTCTTTGCAGCTGCAAACAGGTTAAGATGAGGTCAGCAGGTGGGCCCTAATGTGATATGACTAATGAACTTCTAAGAAAAGGAAAAGAGCCACAGACACAGGGAGGACACCATATGAGGATGGAGGCAGAAGTTGGAGTGATGTGGCTACAAACCAAGAAAGGTCTATGATTGAGAGTCACCACCAGAGGTTAGAAAGAGGCAAGGAAGAATCCTTTCCTACAGGTTTCAGAGGGATTATGTCCTTGCTGATACCTTGATTTTAGATTTCTAGACCCCAGAAGTGTGAGACAGCACCTTTCTGTGGTTTTAATCCACATGGTTTATGGTACTTCATTATAGCAGTCTTAGGAAACTAATACAGACGTGTCCCACTATCCTGAAGCTCCTTATCTAAGCAAGCAGTTATCACTTGTAATCTTTTTTGTCTTAACATTTTGCCTTCATCTTTCCCTTAGTTCAGAGGTTTTCAGACTTTCAAATATCATACACCAGTTTGGATTTTTTAAAATCTGAGTATCAACATTGGGTTTACAAACTTTTAATTTTACCCTTAGTCATTTGCTATAAGGACATTAAAACAAAACAAAAACAAACTACCATTCACTTACAAGCATCATTTATAAAAGCTAGGACATTTTAACACTAAACTCTCAGAATAAAGTACAGTTCTTTAAACAAAATATTTAATGTTTTATGAAAAATTCATTGCTCTATCCCAACTTTTCCAGTATTGTTTCAGATAAAAAATATATAACCAAAACAGTTAAAAGCCCATGGTATGTATGTAACCAAAAAAAAAAAAAAAAAAGTACATAAATATTCATAGCTTTCTTTCTTTGTTTCCAGACATTTTCCTATTCCAAGTTCTCTTTGACCATATTATGAAGTTCAGGCATTAATTAGCAAGAGTAAAAACTTGAGAAACAGGAGCTGTAAAGAATAGTAAGAATTCCTTCTTAGAAGGAAGAGAATGACCTCTCAAAAGGACGTTTAGATGAATGAGAAGGTGGGAGAGGCATGGTTAGGTTTGAGAGAGTTGGGGACAGGAGATGAGCTAGGCATATTAAAGAAACTGAAAATAAGATGAGGAAAACGAAATTTTAGGAAATTTGGTCTACACTATGTGTATTCCCTCTCTGATACCTTAAGAGTGTGAGGTAGGGATTTATATTGCTTTAAAATTTCTTTGGAAGGAATGATGCTGAAGCTGAAACTCCAGTACTTTGGCCACCTCACGCGAAGAGTTGACTCATTGGAAAAGACTCTGATGCTGGGAGGGATTGGGGGCAGGAGGAGAAGGGGACGACAGAGGATGAGATGGCTGGATGGCATCACTGACTCGATGGACGTGAGTCTGGGTGAACTCTGGGAGTTGGTGATGGACAGGGAGGCCTGGCGTGCTGCGGTTCATGGGGTCGCAAAGAGTCTGACACGACTGAGCAACCGAACTGAACTGAATTTCCCCCCACCCGCCACCACCCCAGCCCGGCTTCTCCCCAGCTCTCCCCTCCCCGGCCAAGACTTTAAGTGTGATTCTTTATAGGACCAGATCACAAGGCAGCCCAGACTTAAAAGGGTTACTTATGACTGCATTCAGAGGAAGTATGGTATAGTGGTTAGGGGTTGGTGCTCTGGAATCAGAAGTTGTGCCTTTGAATTCTGGCCCTAATTTTTCTCTGCTGTGGGCCCACGAGAAAATTACTTTTCTGTACCTCATTTCTCCATTCACTAAAAGGAGAAAACAGTACCCACTTCACTGGATTGTTGGGAGAATCATGAGTTAACACATAAGGCAAGGAGGACAGTGTTTGTCAATTAAACACCCTCAAACGTCTGACAACAATAAAACAGAAATCTATTCATAACCTCCCATCTGCTTAAACAAAACAACTTTCGCGGCTCACGTTCCTAAACTTCTTGGCATGGCACCCTCCAAATCTGATCTGCCCTATTTGTCTTGGCAAGCTTAGCTCCGGTCTTCCTCCAGAGTTAGCTGCAGCGGGCACGCGGCGCTCGCAGACGCTCGGTCGTGGTCCAGATTCCCTCCCGCCCTCAGACCGGCTCCCCCTACCCCCCCACGCCTGATCACCCCGCCCGCCTCCCCTACCCCTCATTACCTCCGCCCGGGTCGCCCCCATGCCCCCGCCTTCGTGGGCATCCTCGCCGCCCTCGCGGCGCCTGGGCACGCGTGTCACGCCCTCTGCGGAGACCAACTCCCCTCTCCTCTCGCCCCGCTCCCGGCACTTCAAAACCTCTAAGCGAGCTTTTCTCTTGCTGTGCTGTCATTGTTTAAAGGGTCTGACTCGTTGCATATCCTAGATGCTCAATTAAAGTGACCGTAAAGGGAAACGGTCTATCTACTCCTGCAAACACAAAACTGGAGGGACTGGGTGGGGAGGGGAGACTGGTCAGCAGGAAATTTCCTTCCATCCTAAAATCCGTTGCCCCTGGTGCCCAGACCAGCCACGTCGCCCGGGGGTAGGGGCGGTACTCCCTTCCAGTACCTTGCCCCCCACCTTGCCCCGCCCCGCTGTGCTCCTCACAGCCTTCCACCCTTGCCCTGGACCCCCGCGGTCACGTGACCATCATCCCCACCTTGGGGTACCGTTCCCCGCCCCAAGCGCACAGCTGGAGGCCGGTCCCCGCCCACCCCCGGGAGCAGCGGCGCCGGAGCGGGCGCGGTGCATTGTGGGCAGAGGGGCGGGGGTTGGGAAGATGGCGGCTCCCAGCCTCCTCAACTGGAGGCGGGTTTCCTCCTTCACGGGGCCGGTACCCCGCGCCCGGCACGGACACCGAGCGGTGGCCATCCGGGAGCTGATGATCATCTTTGGAGGGGGCAACGAGGGCATCGCGGATGAGCTGCACGTCTACAACACCGGTAGGCGCGGCGGCGGTTCTTCGGCCCCTCCTGCGGGAGCCGCGGAGGGGGAGGGGAGACGAGGCGGCGGCCGCGGCCCTGACAGCTGTCACCGCCGGGTCACTGCCTTCTCCGACCGGCGGCGAGGAGTGCGGCTCGGCCGGGTGGCCCCGCTCCCGCAGCGTCCCGGGCCGTAGTTCCGTTTCCCCGGGTTCCCCTCGGGCGAAACCGGCCCCGGAGCGGGGCGCGCCGGCCCTCTGGCAGACGGTCGTGGACACCCCCCTCCCGGCCCGCGCCAACGCTGCTGGCGGACGTAGGCGAGAGAGACGGTTTTCACCCGCCTGGGCCTCTTGCCGAAGTCTCGCCCACTCCGGTGCCCCGAGATCCCTCCCTGTCAAAACCCAACTCCAAACCAGCGCTCCTCGGGGCCTTTCCTGTCTTTGCTTTCCTTCCTTCGTAGGAAGAGAATATAGGGGAAATAAGGAGGGAAAAGGAAAGGCCTTCTGGTACTTTCACCCCCAGTTGAGCCCCGTATCTGGCAGGTGGCAGTCAAGATATTTACCCCGTTCTCAGCGCTCTTAACTGGCGGGGAAGTGGTTCGTGGGTGAGACCGGCGCCTGGGTCTGCGCAGTTGGGTGTGTGTGCCCGAGCTCAGCCGTTCGGCGCTCCGCGATCTGGGAGGGCCGTCGGCTTCAGCACCGCTGCGAATGAGAAATACCTCGGGCCGCGGAGGCCCTTGCCCTTGAGTACCTCTGTGGAATATAAGGGAGGTTGGACCTTGATTTTTTTTCCCACTTGTAAATGCGCCAACTGTCATAAGAAAGCTGTTTTCTTGGTGTAACGTTAATTGATGAGTTTCAGATCAACGTCGCGATCCGTAACTTTTCTTTGGCCAAATAGCTTAATTGTAGCGGTCATTTAGAAATGAATAAAATGGTGGAGTAGGAGAAATTTTTTATTTTCTCACCTTCTCCTCCTTCTGGCACCCCAGCCTAAAAAGTTAGAAAGTTAATCGGTACTTCGGTAGAATGTGAAAATCTTGGCTTTGAAGTTAAGTTAGACCCAGTTTGAATTTTGCTCTGCCAGTTGCTTAGGATCCGCGCTAAAGTTAACCTAAGTGTCAGATTTTTCACTTGTAAAATGGAGAGGATGATACTCCCTAGGTAGGGTTTTTGTTGAGAAATTAAATGATATATAGATCAAGGTTTTTCAGCAGCATGTCTATTGACATTTGAACCGGATAATTTTTGGTTTTAGGGGGCTTTACTGTGCATTGGGCTTCCCTGGTGGCTCAGACGGTAAAGAATTGGCCTGCAATGCGGAGACCTGGGTTCAGTCACTGGGTTGAGAAGGTCCCCTGGAGGAGGGCATGGCAACCCACTCCAATATTCTTGCCTGGAGAATCCCCATGCACAGAGGAGCCTGGCGGGCTACAGTCCATGGTGTCGCAGAGTCAGACACGACTGACCGACTAAGCACACGGGTACTGTGCATTGTAAGATGTTTGGCAGTCCCAGTCCTCTACCCACTAGCTGCTAGTAGTACTCCCGCCCTTCCACTTATGATAGCTAAAAATTTATTTGTCCCTGACCGGGCAAAATTATTTCCAGTTAAGAACCACTGATATAAACGATCCTTATAAAAATACATACTCATAGTTTATGATAACTTTATTATAATTGGTTTTCATTTTATTTTGGCTACTAGTTACAAATCAGTGGTTCCTACCAGCTGTTAGAGGAGACATCCCTCCAGGTTGTGCTGCCCATGGATTTGTCTGTGATGGTACCAGAATATTAGTATTTGGGGGAATGGTTGAATATGGAAGATACAGCAATGAGTTATATGAGTTACAAGTAAGTGTATTTCAAATTTATTATCTCAGACTGAAATGTTAATAATGATATTGCACTTAATTCTTTGAAAGATTGCAAAATATTTCATTAACATGCTGAAGGTAAGTGTGAGCGCCACATTTTATAAACTTCAAGGAAAACGTTTCCACTTCACTAAAAAGCCAAAGTTTCTAATGTAATTCCTTTTCCAATACCCAGTGCAACATTTGTAACATTAAGATATCTGTTACTTAGCATCAGTTGTACAAGTTATATTTGGGCTTTTGTATCTTAGTGCAGTCTTTCTTAAGCTTTAACCTGCAACAGAAGCAGGGGGCGGGTTTGTGAAAAGATTCCTGAGCCCCGCCCTCAGAATTTCTGAATCAGTATTGTCTACAGAGAATTTGCATTCCTACTAAATTCACACCTGCTGCTGATCCCCAGACCAGACCTTTTGGAAAACTTCTGCCTTAGTTATAAAAATTGTTCCTCTAACACTAATAATCCCCCTCCACCCCCTGCCCCAGCAATGCATACAAAAGAGGTAACAGTTTCAGATAGCCTTCCAAATTTGACTCTCCAATGAACCGGACTCAAAGCCCACTGTGACAGCCCTGACTAATTTTTATTCCTAAACTGTGCTTGTATTCCCAAGGCTGTGATCATGAGGGTGTTTGGTAGTTGGCAGATGTAGATGGATTATGCCTGTTTATAATCAGTTCATTCCAAAAAATTTCAGTCCATGACTAGAGAGTAAGTTTTGGAGTTTGGTTTGTTAAATGGTCTTTACATTGGACTTCCCTAGCAGGCCAGGGTTAAGACTCTGCATTTCCACTGCAGGGAGCACAGGTTCTGACCCTGGTTGGGGAACTAAGATCCCACACGCTTTGTGGTGTGGCCAGGAAGAAAAAGTTGTTTTTTATGATCTTTATGTTTGTTTAAAGATTAAAATATATACCATTCATGGATTAACTAATTCAAAAGTAAATTAATCTTAAATCTTAAAGTTGTAAATCATTTTGAATACCTCATTTGGAAAATATTGGGTTGGCCAAAAGTTTGTTTGAGTTTCCCCATGATGTGTTGCTGAAAAACTCTAACAAACTTTTTGGCTAACCCAATATTTTATGATTACTAGTGTTAATGATTATTAGCTTAGTTTGCCATTGTGGAAACCTGTGAATATGGAAGACTAGACTGATTTTCTGTTGGAACACTCATTTTAATTTCAGAATTTATTTGGTTATTTGTCATTTGTTCCCAAAGTAGTTTATTGAAGCCTTCTGATTGGATTCAGATTAAAAAGTATTGGTATGATATTTTAGTATTTTAACAGGAATGTTTCATGATTTTGTCTGAGTGTATCTATGCTCTTTTTTTAGGCAAGTCGTTGGTTATGGAAAAAAGTGAAACCCCATCCCCCTTCGTCTGGTTTACCTCCTTGTCCTCGACTGGGACATAGCTTCTCTTTATATGGTAACAAATGCTATTTGTTTGGTGGTCTGGCAAATGAAAGTGAAGATTCAAACAATAATGTTCCCAGGTATGCCAACACTTTTTCAGATCAAATGTTTATATATATTTTATGATTTAGATTAAGAACATGTAATTTCTTCCATCTTTAATTATTAAAAGCAATGAAGCTTATCCCTTTGCATTTGAACCTAACAGTGAACAAATTTGTGTCCGTTTGTGATTTTTCCTTAGTCCCTGGAGTATATCAATTTTCAAAAGCGTATCTTTTTTAATCAAATCATCTTACTAAATTGGTATTAATATAACTGCTGGTGGCAGTTATATTGTATATGTTGAGCCATAATGTGTTTTAGTTGTTGTAAGTGATAATGAAAAGTAATAAATGGTTATTTACAAATTATATTTCTCTGGGAATTTGGTGACAAAAATCTGAATATCAAATGAAGGCCATCATTTCCACTTTTCACATAGGAAGCTGTTAAGAGTGGTTCACACAAGCAAATACCTTTAGAACCAATCCTCTTCTTTTTTCGAACAGAATTAATCACTGCCTCTTTTCTTTTTGCATAATGTTTTGATCACATGGTCATTATAGCATCCTATAGCATATAGGATTTGGAGGTTTAGAGTCCACAAGGCTGTTTTCTGATTCACTGCTTACCATGTATGTGTTCTTTAGTGGAAGTAATCTAAGCCTGTTTTCCTTCACTGTGAATGGGAGTGATTAAATCCAGTGTCATTGTGATTGCTAAATAAGATCATTGGCATAATTTTCAAAGCACTTTCAAGTTGCCATCAGCAATATCAGTAGTTGTCATCACCATTATTAATGTGTCTTTTTATCTACATTAGATTGATTTTAGAGCCTTACCTTTTTTTCTCTACAAACTTAAAAAAAATAACATGCTAAATCTACGTAGAAAATTTGGAAACTAGAGAAAAAGAGGAAAAAAATGTATCCCCCACACTAATCCAGATACTTTTAGTACATGTCTTTTTTCATTTTTCCATTAAACAGATTTCTTTTGAGATACTGACTTGTGAAATTCAAGGAATCAGACAATGTAGAAAGTTCTTTTTCGCAGGATCCCTATTCCCCAACATAGGAAGAAACACATAATTCAATTTGATGTGTATGTTTTGGGACCTTTTTCATATAACACATTGTATTATTCAGTTTTTGATGTGTTAAGGGTAAGCTTCTCAAGTTTATGCTGCTTGAGAGAATAACTAAATACATGTGATGCTTTTTAAAGCCTTGATTAAAGCCAGCACATTCATTTCTGTTGACATTCCATTGTTCAAAGCAAGCTGGAAGGCCAAGACCTGAGTGGGTGATGCAAGGATACATGTTTTGCTTTCTGGGAGAAGGGACTTGGGAGTATTAATCTGATTCTACTCTTTTTTTTTTTTTAAATAAAGTGAGAGCTTTCCTTTTGCTTTATGACTTTTTGTGTTTACTTGTTTGGGTTTTTTTGTTTGTTTTTTTTACCTTTAATATATGTTTGAGTGAACTCCAGGAGTTGGTGATGGACAGGGAGGCCTGGCTTGCTGCAGTTCATGGGGTCGCAAAGAGTCGGATACGACTGAGTGACTGAACTGAACTGAACTGAATATATGTTTACATGGCAGTAGATATGGATTGGCCTGTTATTAACAGTGGAAAAGTAGTCTGAGTTATGCAAATTATCTAACCATTCCCCTACAGATGGACACTTAAATATTTCCATTTTGCTATTATAGTTTTTGCATAATATGAATTTTTTTGTAGGGTTGATACTTATAAATAGAATTGGGAAGGAAATGGTGGTGATCAAAGGATACATTTTAACTCTGTTCAGTTGAGTTCAGTTCAGTTCAGTCGCTGAGTCTTGTCTGACTCTCTGCTACCCCATGAACCACAGCACACCAGGCCTCCTTGTCCATCACCAACTCCCGGAGTTTACCCAAACTCATGTCCATTGAGTTGGTGATGCCATCCAACCATCTCATCCTCTGTCATCCCCTTCTCCTTCTGCCTTCAATCTTTTCCAACATCCGGATCTTTTCAAATGAGTCAGCTCTTTGCATCAGGTGGCCAAAATATTGGAGTTTCAGCTTCAATATCATTCCTTCAAATGAACACCCAGGACTGATTTCCTTTAGGAAGGACTGGTTGGATCCCCTTGCAGTCCAAGGGACTCTCAAGAGTCTTCTCCAACACCACAGTTAAAAAGCATCAATTCTCTGCACTCAGCTTTCTTCATAGTCCAACTCTCACATCCATACATGACCACTGGAAAAACTATAGCTTTGACTAGACAGACCTTTGTTGACAAAGTAATGTCTCTGCTTTTGAATATGCTATCTAGGTTGGTCATAACTTTCCTTCCAAGGAGTAAGCGTCTTTTAATTTCATGGCTGCAGTCACTATCTGCAGTGATTTTGGAGCCCCCAAAATAGTCAGCCACTGTTTCCTCATCTATTTGCCATGAAGTGATGAGACCAGATGCCATGATCTTAGTTTTCTGAATGTTGAGTTTTAAGCCAATTTTTTCACTCTCCTCTTTCACTTTCATCAAGAGGCTTTTGAGTTCCTCTTCACTTTCTGCCATAAGGGTGGTGTCATCTGCATGTCTGAGGTTATTGATATTTCTCCCGGCAATCTTGATTCCAACTTGTGCTTCTTCCAGCCCAGCGTTTCTCATGATGTACTCTGCATAGAAGTTAAATAAGCAGGGTGACAATACACAGCCTTGATGTACTCCTTTTCCTATTTGGAACCAGTCTGTTGTTCCATGTCCAGTTCTAACTGTTGCTTCCTGACCTGCATACAGATTTCTCAAGAGGCAGGTCAGGTGGCCTGGTATTTCTATTGCTTGAAGAATTGTCCACAGTTTGTTGTGATCCACAGTCAAAGGCTTTGGCATAGTCAATAAAGCAGAAATCGATGTTTTTCTGGAACTCTCTTGCTTTTTCAATGATCCAGCAGATGTTGGCAATTTGCTCTCTGGTTCCTCTGCCTTTTCTAAAACCAGCTTGAACATCTGGGAATTCACGGTTCACGTACCGTTGAAGCCTGGCTTGGAGAATTTTGAGCATTACTTTACTAGCGTATGATATGAATGCAATTGTGCAGTAATTTGAGCATTCTTTGGCATTGCCTTTCTTTGGAATTGGAATGAAAACTGATCTTTTTCAGTCCTGTGGCCACTGCTGAATTTTCCAAATTTGCTGACATATTGAGTGCAGCACTTTGACAGCATCATCTCTTAGGATTTGAAATAGCTCAACTGGAATTCCATCACTTCCACTAGCTTTGTTCATAGTGATGCTTCCTAAGGCCCACTTGACTTCACATTCCAGGATGTCTGGCTCTAGGTGAGTGATCACACCCTCATGATTATCTGGGTCATGAAGATCTTTTCTGTAGAGTTCTTCTATGTATTCTTGCCTCCTCTTCTTAATATCTTCTGCTTCTGTTAGGTCCATATGATTTCTGTCCTTTATTGAGCCCATCTTTGCATGAAATGTTCCCTTGGTATCTCTAATTTTCTTGAAGAGATCTCTCAGTTCAGTTCAGTTCAGTTGCTCAGTCGTGTGCGACTCTTTGCGACCCCATAAATCGCAGCATGCCAGGCCTCCCTGTCCATCACCAACTCCCGGAGTTCACTCAGACACACGTCCATCGAGTCAGTGATGCCATCCAGCCATCTCATCCTCTGTTGTCCCCTTCTCCTCCTGCCCCTAATCCCTCCCAGCATCAGAGTCTTCTCCAATGAGTCAACTCTTCGCATGAGGTGGCCAAAATACTGGAGTTTCAGCTTTAGCATCATTCCTTCCAAAGAAATCCCAGGGTTGATCTCCTTCAGAATGGACTGGTTGGATCTCCTTGCAGTCCAAGGGACTCTCAAGAGTCTTCTCCAACACCACAGTTCAAAAGCATCAATTCTTTGGCGCTCAGCCTTCTTCACAGTCCAACTCTCACATCCATATATGACCACAGGAAAAACCATAGCCTTGACTAGACAGACCTTTGTTGGCAAAGTAATGTGTCTGCTTTTGAATATGCTATCTAGGTTGGTCATAACTTTCCTTCCAAGGAGTAAGCGTCTTTTAATTTCATGGCTGCATTTGCCATCTGCAGTGATTTAGCACGTATCAAATGTTTTTTCCTTTTTATTGTTGAATAATACTCCATTGTACTGATATGTCAGATTTTATTTATCTGTCATCAGTTGATAGACATTTGGATTGTTTCCAGTTTGGGGCTCTTATAATAATGCTATTATCATTTGCCTACACGTCTTTCTATGGATATGTATTCATTACTCTTGATTAGATAACTAGTAATAGAACTGATGAGGCATGTGGGAAATTTATATTTAACTTTTAAGCACTACTGGACTGTTTTCCAGTGACTACCATTTTACCTTCCCACCAGTAGTGTATAAGGATTTCAAATTTTCCACATCCTTGCTAACATGTTATTGTCTGTCTTTTTGACTGTAGCCAACCTAGTGGGTATAAGGTCATGTCTTATGGTTTTGGTTTGCATTTCCCTATTGACCAGTGATGTTGAGTTTCTTTTCATGAGGTTTTTAGCCATTTATATATCTTCTTTGGTGAAATTTCTCTTCAAATCTTTGTTCATTTTAAAATTAAGTTGTTTGATATAGATGGCCAATAGGCTAAAGAAAAGGTGCTGAACCTTGCTAATTATTAGAGAAGTGCAAATCAGAATAACAATCAGGTACCCCCTCACACTGGTCAGAATGGCCATCATTAAAAAGTCTACAAATAACAAATGCTCAAGAGGGTATGGAGAAAAGGAAACTCTCCTACACTGTTGATGGGAATATGAATTGGTATAGCCACTATGGAAAATAGTATGGAAGTTTCTAAAAAAACTAAAAGTTGTCATATGATCCAACAATCCCACTCCTGGGCATTTTTCCAGAAAAAACTATAATTCAAAAAGATACCTTGCACACCTATGTTCATAGCAGCACAGTTCACAATACCCAAGGCATGGAAACAACCTAAATGTCCTCAGACAGATGGATGGATAGAGAAGATGTGGTACATATATACAATGGAATACTGCTTGGCCATAAAAAAGAAGGAAATACTGCTATTTGCAATAACATGGATAGACCTAGAGATAATCATACTCAGTGAAGTAAGTCAAAAAGAGAAAGACAAATGCCATATAATATCACTTATATGTGGAATCTAATATATGATACAAATAAACTTATTTATGAAACAGAAATTGACTCACAGACATAGAGAACAGGCTTGTGGTTGCCATGGGGGAGGGATGGATTGAGAGTTTCAGGTTAGCAGGTGCAAACTGTCGTATAGAGCTGGGTAAACAACAAGGTTCTGCTGTGTAGCACAGGGAACTATATTCAGTATCCTGTGATAAACCATCATAGAAAGGAATATAAAAAAGAATGTATATAGATATGTGTAACTGAGTCACTTTGCTGTACAACAGAAATTAATGTAATATTGTAATCAACTATACTTCAATAAAATAAATTAAAAAAATAAAATTTAGTTGCTTGTATTCTTATTATTGAGTTGTAAGACTTCTTTATATATTCTAGATACAAGTTTTTTTAAAAAAATCAAATATATGATTTGCAAATATGGATTATGCTTTTAGCATCCTTTTTAAGAACTGTTTGCCTATCTTCAAGGTCATAAAGATTTGTTCCTCTGTTTTGTTCTAAAAGTTCTATAGTTTTATCCTTTACATTTATATCTGTGATTCTTTTTGAAGTAATTTTTATGCCTAAAGTTACTGAATAAATTCATCCTTTTACAAACGGATATTCAATTTTCCCAACACTATTCATTGTAAAGATTATCCTTTTCTTATTATATTGTTTTGGCATCTTTGTTGACTATCAACTGACCATAAATGTAAGAGTTTATTTGTAGACTTCTTTTTTTTTTAATTTAATTTTTATTTTATTTAACTTTACAATATTGTATTGGTTTTGCCATGTATCAAAATGAATCTGCCACAGGTATACATGTGTTCCCCATCCTGAACCCTCCTCCCTCCTCCCTCCCCATACCATAACTCTGGGTCGTCCCAGTGCACCAGCCCCAGGCATCCAGTATCAGGCATCAAACCTGGACTGGCAACTCGTTTGATATATGATATTATACTTATCTCAATGCCATTCTCCCACATCATCCCACCCTCTCCCTCTCCCAGAGTCCAAAAGACTGTTCTATACATCACTGTCTCTTTTGCTGTCTCGTATACAGGGTTATTGTTACCATCTTTCTAAATTCCATATATATGCGTTAGTCTACTGTATTGGTGTTTTTCTTTCTGGCTTACTTCACTCTGTATAATAGGCTCCAGTTTCATCCACCTCATTAGAACTGATTCAAATGTATTCTTTTTAATGGCTGAGTAATACTCCATTGTGTATATGTACCACAGCTTTCTTATTTCTAGGCTTCTAATTCTGTTCCACTGATCTATATTTCTGGTCTTATGCCAGTACCACATTGTCTTAGTTACTGTAGCTTTGTAGTAAGTTTTGAAATAGGAAGATCTAAGTTCTCAAATTTTATTCTTTTTTCAAGAATGTTTTTGCTATTCTGAATCCTTTGCATTTCTGTGTAAATTTTAGGATCATCTTGCCAGTTTCCGCAAAAAGTTCTCCTAAGATTTTGATAGGGAATGTGTTGACTGGATATATCAATATTTGGAGAGTTTCTATCTTATTAATATTGAGTCTTCTAGTCTATAAACATGGAATGTCTCTACATTTATTTAGATCTTCTTTAGGTTGTTGGTCAGCAAATGTTTTCAGATTTTCAATGTACTAATCTCGCTCTTGTTTTGTTAAATTTATTTTTCATCTTTTATTCTTTTTGACATGGTGACTAGATTTGGCTTCTTAATTTCATTTTTGGATTGTTCATTGCTAGCATATAGAAATAAAGTTGGTCTCTATTGATCTTGACCAGTATATTGATCTTGTATCAAGTGACAAGATTTCATTATTCTAATCATATTTTCATGGATTACAGTATTTCTTTTTATTACTGTTTTTTATATGTTCTACATATCTATATGTTCTAAATATTTTCCAAGTCTTTTGTTTGCTACCCCCCTTTTAAGAGTTTTCCTTTTTCCTTTATCAAGTATGATGATATATGTATTTTAATGGCTTTCTGGCTCTGTGTCTTGCTTATTAAGAAGACTTTCCTATCCCAAAACTATAAAAATAATTTTTCTATCAGTTTTACTTTTTATGTTAAAATGTTAATGCACTTGCAATATATTTTTGTAGCTTTTTACTTTTTCTTCTGAATGAATTTTCGGTTCTCCCACAACCATTTGTTAAATAAGCCAATCCTCTTCCACCTCCCCACTGTTTTGAAGTCCCATCTCTGTCATATCTTAATTCTCATAGAAATGGGTCTTTTTCTAGTCTCTCCACCCCAGGGGTTACAAACTACTCTTTGTATGTAAAATTTGGCTTATTGTCTGTTTTTGCTAGTAAGTTTCATTGGAACACAGCCATTCCTGTTTATATACATGTTGTCTCTGGCTGCTTTCTTATTAAAAGAACAGAGTAGAATTGAATTTATGACATATAAAGTCTAAAATATTTACTATCTAGCTCTTTATAGAAAAATATTATCAGCTTTTATTCTAAACTCTATGTTCTGTTTCATTAATATACTTACTATTTAACTATCATTAAGTGATGTTTGCTATAAGCTTCCATTATATGCCTTTGGTCAGATTAAGGAAGCTTTTTTAAAAAAAAATTATATATACATATATATGTGAGGTATGTTGTTGTTCAGTCACTGAATCATGTCCAATTCTTTACTTGTTTATGAAATATCATGTCATGTGCCTTGTGATCAGTTGTGTCCAACTCTTTGACCCCTCGGACTGTAACCTGCCAGGCTCCTTTGTGGATGGGATTATGAAGGATAGTTGGATAATATATATAAGTTTGAGGTGTACAATATAGTGGTTCACAATTTTTTGAGGTTATGCTCCATTTATAGTTGTTACAAAATATTGGATATATTCTCTGTGTTGTACAATATATTCTTGTAGCTTATTTTTTACCTAATAGTTTGTACCTCTTCATCCCCTCCCTCTATGCCTCCTCCCTTCCCTCTCACCACTGGTAACCATTACTTTGTCCTTTATATCTGTGAGTCTGTTTCTTTTTTGTTATACTTAGTAGTTGTATTTTTTAAAGTTCCTGTATATAAGGAAGTTTTCTTAAATCTGTAGTTTGATAATTCATTTTTTTCTCTTTTTAACTAAAAGTGTATGTTGAGCATAATTTAAAAATTTTTTCAAATGGAAAATTTTGTTATTATCACTAGTATCTAGTTTTATTATGCTCAATTTAAAAAATATGGTCTGTGGAGTTTCTTCTTTTTAGTGATTATTTTTGTGGTCTATTTCACAGTCATTTTTTGTAACTATTCCATAGTTGTTCATAGGATCATGAGTTCTTGACTGTTCTTAAAAGGTTCTTTATTAAATCAGTGTCTTAAATTATTATTCAAAACTGTCTTATGCTGTAGATCTTGGTCATATCAGCTTCTGAATGAATGTTAAAATCTCCCAGTGTGATTGTGAATTTGTGTTTTGTTCCTTATATATATAATTTCAACCTGTGTATATTATTTTGTTACAAACTTACCTTTCGTAAATAGAACTAACAGTTAATTAGTATGAACTGTTTACAGCATACTGGCTGGCATTCATTCTGACCTGTTTAAATCTATGCCATATCAGTTGTTAAATAGTTTTATTATCATCCTTGCTATGCTTCCCTGGTGGCTCAGCTGGTAAAGAATCCACCTGCAATGTGGGAGACCTGGGTTTGATCCCTGGGTTGGGAAGATCCCTAGGGAAAGGCTACCCACTTCAGTATTCTGGCCTGGAGAATTTCATGGACTGTATAGTCCTTGGTGTCGCAGAGTCGGACATATCTGAGTGGCTTTCACTTTCACTTGTTAATAACTTATAGTTGGATTTGGGGTTCTTTTGATTCCTCTACACATTCCCTACCTTGAAGAGACTTTGTCTTATAATAGGGAGGTTTTTTCCTGCCCATGTAATTTTATGTCTTCTATAAACTCTGCTTCTTGTTGCTTCTCCATACCCCTTTCTCTACCTTTGTAGATTTGTAAAAGTTGTGATGAGGGTGAATATTTGTGTAAGTGTATTTATGTAATTTTTATTTCCTGTTCTGTGAACTGCCTATTTATACCTTTTACCTATGTCTATTGTGTGATTGGTTATTATCTTGATTTCTTGATTTTTATGGGTCTTTATATTAAGAAAATTTGATCTCTCTTCTGTGATGTATACTAAATTGTTTTCAGTTTTTTTTTCTCTTGACACTGTTTATAGTTGTTTTTTTCCTATCCTATCTCTATAGATTATGCTTTTTTTCCCATCTTCCTTATTGTTGATTTATTGTTTTTTTCCGATTCATTCTTTCCTTCTAATGATTTGAAAATTACACATGCTATTTCTGTGCTTCCTTTTGTTGCTTGGAAACTATCACACACATTTAAACCAAAGATACCTTTTCATCTTTGGAAATAGGTTTTCTTTATCTGTAGCCTTTTTTTGCTTACTCCCTTTTTTCTGTTTTGTAGCCTTGTGAATCTTATTCCAAATGACAATAATGTTAAGAAATTAATTTTTTGATTAGTCTTTCTCAGTGATTATTTAGACCTCACAACCACAGTTATCAACATCAATTTAAATTTAATTATAAATTACTAGTTTATTTGTACAACCATTTCTTTTATTCAGTGTATTCTTTCTTGGATTTCTTTTTATTTTTCATGGATGATCTAGAATCATTTTTTCACAAAACAAATTATATGGCTAAACTTTGAAGTTTTATATGTTCTGAAATGTTTAATTTTGCCTTCATACTTGAGTAATAATTTGATTACTCAATTTATTGAGAAATAGATTCCTATGGAAATCATTTTGCTGAAAACATAGAAAACATCCATGTCACAGATGAGAAGTCTGATGCCAATTTCTAGGATAAAAAAGCTATGTAGGACATTGCTATGACATTATAGAGTGAAAATTTATAAAGAAAAAAAAAGTTGCAAAGCAACATTTGTAGTATACCTTGCTTATACGTATGTAGCTATCCATAGAGAGAGAGGTCTTAAAGGGTATTTACTAATTATTGTCAGTAGTAATTGTTCTGGTTATCTAGTATCATATAATAAATTGCCCCAAAAGTTAGTGATGGAAAATAGCAACCATTTTATTGTGTCCATGGATTCTGTCCTTTGAAAATTCATACAGGAGACATCAGTGATGGCTAGGCCCTCAGATGGGAAGGCTTGAATGGTCACTCCCATGTCTGATGCCTCAGCTGGGATGGCTGAAGGATGGACTCAACTAGGACTGTCATCCTGTGTGCCTGCGTGTGTCCTGTTCAGATGGTGGTTTTCCGACAGTTGAACTTAAATTGAGGTTCAGGATTCCGAATGCAAGTGTTCACTAGTGAAGCTGCATTGGCCTTCTGTGACTCAGCCCCAGAAGTCACATAGTGTCATTTCACTGTACTCTATTAATTAAAGCAGTCGCAACCTACCCAGCACCAAGGGGAGTGGACATAAACCCTACTTCAGTAAGGAAAAAGGTCAGGGAATTTGAGGCTATGTTTTAAAACCATCACGGTATTGTCATGGACATGAGTGTTGGGTGTATGGTGGCAGGTTTTTTTAATCTCCTCTGTTCTCTGGTGATCCCCGCAAGAGTGCCTAGTACACAGTAATGTTTGATAAATAGCATTGAATGAATGAGTTATGGGGTTTCTGCTCTCCTAATATTTTTCTGTACTGTATGACTTTTTCACAGTAAGCATATATTATTTTTATAAATAGAAGTAAAAAGCAAATATAAGGTATATATTTTATTAATGTTTTAATTTCTTTCATTATATCCTAGATATTTAAATGATTTCTATGAGTTGGAGCTACAGCATGGTTCTGGTGTTGTGGGTTGGAGCATTCCAGTGACTAAAGGGATTGTGCCTTCTCCAAGAGAATCCCACACAGCTGTTATATATTGCCAAAGAGATTCTGGAAGTCCTAAAATGTATGTTTTTGGTGGAATGTGTGGTGCTCGCCTGGATGATCTATGGCAACTTGACTTAGGTGAGCTTAAGTTGATTCAGGCTTAGAAATTCATTATGATTGATAAAGACAAATATAAAAATTGCCTTGAAAAATATAAATATTGAGTTGTACTTAGATTTAATATGAATGATTGCTGATGAGTCAAGTTGAACATATGAATGTTTGATTTATGATAGTGACGCTCCTGGGCTCCCTATAAGTAGAATCACCATATGTTCTGGTTTGCCTTTAATGGTCCTGTTTTATGCTTATTGTCCCATGTAATTATCAGTAGTACCTCCTTTCACTCTGTAAAGTGTCCCAGTTGAGGATGATTGAATTTCTGTGGTTACCATGTCTATAGTAAACGTGGCATTAGTAATGGTACAGCTGATCGATTAAAAAAAACAGCTATTTTAAGGTACTCTAGGAATGAATATTTGGAAGATGCATATGCTGTCACTTCTGAGTGTCTTCTGCACAATGTGCTCTTACTTAAAATGTTAAAAACCTTAATCTAGTCTTAATTCAAAATTGTTTGCACCCTAAATACACCTCTCCGTTGGAAATACTAACATTCAAGTGTAAATAGATTGCTGTGATTGACAGTTTGTGTCAGCTGGAAATGTTTAAGATGAAATTCAAATAATGGTTTCCAAACATTTTAGCTTCATTTTGGTAGGTCCCTTTTTAAAAAAATTTCTCGAAGTTGAGGTAATTCTCTATTATTAGATTAAGTTGCTAATATACTTGTTTTTATTTTTAGAAACTATGTCATGGTCAAAACCAGAAACTAAAGGGACAGTGCCACTTCCACGAAGCCTTCATACAGCCAGTGTTATAGGAAATAAGTATGGTGTTATTTTGTATTTTGGTCTTTTTTTCTTTTTAACAAACTTAAGAAAGATATGTACAAAGAAGAGTGATGCTGCTAGTTTCTTGAAGATGATTTGATAATGCTTGCTTGCACTTACTGAAACCAAAATAATATGTGCACAGGAGCTAAAATATCATGCATTTTCTTGTCACACTCTTTCTTCTGCTTCTTTGTATTCCTTACCTCATGCACAGAGTAGGTATTACATAAGGGTAAGGCAGGGTGATGTCAAACTTATCTGTCCTCCATCAATAGATTTGACACATGTAACTCATTGTTTCTTCTTACACATTTTTGGTAGTGCTTGATTCATACTCAGGTGTATATTTAGCTTCTGTGTTCAATGATTATACTTTGGATGGCATTATGGATAGAAGGTGGACTCTGTAACCAGATTACCTGAATTCAGGTCTCAGCTTGGATATTTGTACTGTCTGTTCAGGGGCAAAGAAACTTAATCTCTCTGTACTTCAGATTTCTTGAGTATCAGTCAGTTCAGTTCAGTCTCTCAGTCATGTCCGACTCTTTGTGACCCCATGGACTGCAGCACACCAGGACTCCCTGTCCATCATCATCTCCCAGAGTTTACTCAAACTCATGTCCATTGAGTCAGTAATGCCATCCAACCATCTCATCCTCTGTCATCCCCTTCTCATCCCGCCTTCAATCTTTCCCAGCATCAGGGTCTTTTCAAATGAGTCAGCTCTTCGCATCAGGTGGCCAAAGTATTAGAATTTAAGCTTCAGCATCAGTCCTTCCAAAGAAATCCCAGGGCTGATCTCCTTCAGAATGTACTGGTTGGATCTCCTTGCAGTCCAAGGGACTCTCAAGAGTCTTTTCCAACACCATAGTTCAAAAGCATCAATTCTTTGGTGCTCAGCTTTCTTTATAGTCCAACTCTCACATCCATACATGACCACTGGAAAAACCATAGCCTTGACTAGACAGACCTTTGTTGGCAAAGTAATGTCTCTGCTTTTTAATATGCTATCTAGGTTGGTCATAACTTTCCTTCCAAGGAGTGAGCATCTTTTAATTTCATGCCTGCAGTCACCATCTGCAGTGATTTTGGAGCCCCCCAAAATAAAGTCAGCCACTGTTTCCACTGTTTCCCCATCTATTTGCCATGAAGTGATGGGACCAGATGCCATGATCTTTGTTTTATGAATGTTGAGCTTTAAACCAACTCAAGTATAAAATGGGGATAACAGTAAAACCTCCTTCACAAGGCTCCCATGAGGACTGAATGAATCAGTACATGCAAAATGCTTCCAACAGTGCTGGGTACATAAAGAGCACTCCTTCAAGGTTAACTGTCATCAACAAGTTCCCTTTTTTATGCAACACTGAGTCAGGATTAGGAATATTGTTTCAAGTAGAATTTAAGTAAGTACTTATCTCTGTAGACACTTTATCTTAAAGGTAATCTTTTAGGAGACAACAGTTATAATTTAGAACCTCATTAGTTCTTCTCAAAAATAACCATAAGCAAAATCTAATAGGATATTCATTTTTTTAAACAGCAGAACTCTTTTATAAAATGTGGTTTTCTACTGGAACTATAATATAGAAAACAGATTTTAAAAAACAGAGCTCCTCTGGTTGGCGTGAAGCTACATGGCCTAAGCTCTGCCTGATGAACCTTACCTTTTCAGTAACCACTGGGCATGTCTCAAGAACCTTTAGGGCTCTGAGGAACATAGTTTAATGTTTTTTATTTGATGATATCAGTGACCAAAGTTATATGAAACTGAATTTTCTTTGGTTACTATACACATCAATTCTAAATTTGACTTTCAATGTCATGCTTCTGGCTGAGGTACCCCTTAGTATATTGCATACAATATTGATTTTTAAATGTGTTATTTCCTGCTTTAAATAACTGGCCAGAGAGCAATTATTTTGATTCTGTATGGCTTCATAAAATTATAAACTCTAGAATGAAGACCACTTTATTCATTATTGTATTTGCATTTCCTTGACAGTGATAAGTGATTTTAAAAAGAAAACCAGCTCCTTTATGTTTTCCTTTTGTTGTTGTTCAGGATGTACATCTTTGGTGGATGGGTTCCACATAAGGGGGAGAATATTGAGACTTCACCTCATGATTGTGAGTGGAGGTGTACCAGTTCATTTTCTTACCTGAATCTTGGTGAGTCTTTTAAGAATTATTTACTAAAATAAAATTTATTAATAAAATAATTTGTATTATTTTGTCAGTTAAGAGAAGTTGATCAGTCATGGATATTTCTGTGTTTAGATACAGCAGAATGGACCACCCTAGTATCAGATTCTCAGGAAGATAAAAAAAATTCAAGACCGAGACCAAGAGCTGGACACTGTGCTGTTGCAATTGGCACTCGATTATATTTTTGGAGTGGAAGAGACGGCTACAAAAAAGCACTGAATAGTCAAGTTTGCTGCAAGGATCTTTGGTATCTTGATACTGGTAGGTAAGAGTATTTAACAAACAAAGTTGTTCCTTAGATAAATAATCAAGTAATGTCTATCTTTTGAGCTTGCTATCATGTCACTACCTCTCTTTTCCATAATTAAAAATGAATGGAAAAAATGATATGTATAGATATTTTCCATTCTAGAGGAGTTTCTTAATTTCCCTCTCCTTGAGTTTAGAGTGAATTTAGTGACTCCCATTCGAAGAGTAGAGTATGAAAAGAGACAACTAGTAGTTTCGCAGTGTAGAAACCTGGCAAGCATCACTTTAAATAATCAAGGTCAGTATCACTAGTGATAAGTTGTGCTGGTATCACTTAGTCCCTGCCTCCCATATCATGTGATAAGAAGATACTTCACTTCTGTGGTACTTTTCCCCAAAATGCATACTCCCATTCTAAATATGAGAACATATCAGACAAATCCAAACTGAGGGACATTCTAGATGTTTTACAGGATATGTGAACAATATTCTTCAAAAGTTTAAAGTGATGAAAAACAAGGAAAGACTAAGAAATAGTCACAGATTAGAGGAGACTAAGGAGATATGACGACTAAATATAAGGTGATATCCTGGAACAAAAACCATTCATTGAAAAAGTGGTAAAACCTGAATAGTCTGTAGTTTGGTTAATAAATAGTGTTGTTGTTTAGTTGCTCGGTTGTGTCCAGCTCTTTTGCAACCGCATGGACTGTGTAGCCTGCCAGGGTCCTCTGTCCATGGGATTTCCCAGGCAAGAATACTGGAGTGGGATGCCATTTCCTTCTCCAGGGGATCTTCCTGACCCAGGGATTGAACCTGTGTCTTCTGCATTGGCATGTAGCTTCACCACTGAACCACAAGGGAAGCCTTGATAAATACTGTTATTCCAGAGTTCATTTCTTAGTTTTAACAAGTGTATTAGCATTAGGAAATACTGAGTAAAAGGTATATGGGAACTCTGCAATTCTTCTATAAATCTAAAATTATTCCAAAATAAATAAGTTTTTTAAAGAAGTATTATAATAAAAAACAATTTTTAGTATAGAACTCACATCCATTTTTCCATAAATATTTGTTGATTTATTGGTTGACAGGTGTGAATAGGAACTGTTCTAAATACTGAGAATAAATCAGTGACTAAGACTGATAACGTCTGTCCTCTCAAATAACTTATATTCTATAAGAGAGTGTGAGGACAGAAGGTTGATGGGCAGTTATCAGATCAGACAAATAAACAAAATAAATTTAGTTTTGGGTAAGTATCTGAAGACAGTAAAATAAAACAAAAAGATAATATTGGGAGGTACTAGGAATGGGGTGAAGAGTTGACTCATTGGAGAAGACTCTGATGCTGGGAGGGATTGAGGACAGGAGGAGAAGGGGACGACAGAGGATGAGATGGCTGGATGGCATCACTGACTCGATGGATGTGAGTCTGAGTGACCTCCGGGAGATGGTGATGGACAGGGAGGCCTGGCGTGCTGCAGTTCATGGGGTTGCGAAGAGTTGGACACGACTGAGCGACTGATCTGATCTGAGGAATGGGGTGAAGTGGGGTGGCTACTGGAGAATGGGTAGTCAGGAAAGGGTGAACTGGCATTTGAGATATAATCCAAATGAAGAGGGCATGACAACCCATTCCAGTATTCTTGCCTGGAGAATCCCATGGACAGAGGAGCCTGGCAGTCTACAGTCCATAGAGTCACAAAGAGTCGGACATGACTGAAGCGATTTAGCACAGTACAGGACCAAATGATGAGAGAGTGTTATCCATGTAAAAAGCCAGGGGGTTGGGTGGGGAGGGGACACTACAGGAAGAATGAAAAGCAAGTATGAGGACCCTGAGATAGGAATACTTGGCATGTTTGGCACCAGATCTGAGCTGAGTAAAAGAGTGTAGGCATGGAGATTAGAGCGATGACCACAGGGCAGATCATGTAGGACCTGGAACATCATGGTCAAGATTGCATTGTTTTTAAAATACAATGGTAGAGGGATTTATTAGTTTGGAGGAGAGATGTGTCATGATCTGATGTATATTTTAGAATTGTCAATGAACTTGTGTGGAAAATAAATTGTAGGGGGCAAAAGTAGACACAGAGAGACAAAAAGAGGCTTTCGCAGTCGTCAAAGAAATCTTCGACTCCAGAGGTGGAGAGAGTGGATAAGTTTGAAATCTATTTTACTTGTTAACAGAACTGACTGATGAGTTGGTGTGGCAGTTGACAGAAAGAGAAAAAAAGGATGAAGTTTTTACCTTGAATAATATGGTGTTATTTCCATTTACTGAGATGGGAAAGATTGTGGAGAAAACAGGCTTGTGGAGAAAATGAAAAGTTCCATTTAAACCTCGCTAAGTTTGAAATAAGGAGATCAGTTAAGCAGTTGAGGGAATAAAGAAATCTGGAAGGCAGTAGAGAGATCAGATCTGGAGACATAATATGTGTTGTTTTATGAGAAAAGCAGTTATAAAACATACCTATGATTCCAGTTTTTCTTTTAAGTGTATAAACAGGAAAATCTGGAAGGGTATACTGTGTACCAAAGTAATAGTAGCTAAGAGGTGAGATTATACATTTTTTAAAAAGGTTTTCTCTCTTATCTGTAGTTTCTACAGTAGCATGTGTTGCTTTTATAATGTAGAAAGTTTAATTTTAAAATTAAGATTAAAAAATTTTTCAAGATACTTGAAAAAGTAATAAATGGAACAATTAAGTTAGAGGCTAAATGCTTTCTATGCAAAAAGTAGAAAAATGAGCATATTAGGCTAGGAGTTAGAAAAAAAATACAGAAAATTGAACTTATGATTCATCTTTGAAGTTGGGAATTACGAGCTGATGTCTAAGGATAAGATTCTAATCAGTCTCTGAGATTAAAAGAAAAATGTGCACATATAAATTTTTTCCAGTAGCAACTATGTTACTTTAACAAGATTATCTAAGAGATCTGAGACTTTTAAAAGATCAAAAATCACTGTCCCTGAATGGCCAGTTTTTCATAAACCTTTCCATAAAAGGATATAGACAGGAATATCTGTCTAAAAGTAATCATGGCCACTATCATAAAGATAAAATTTAGATTTTGCTTTTTCTCTTGCTAACTTGGCATCAGTTTGGGTAGGGGAGGGATATAAAGATTCTTCATCTTGCCTTTTTTTAAAACTTTTAGTTAAGTTTTGTGCACTTGAGAATATATAAAGATTAGTATACTTCCATAAGGTGTTTTAAAAAATGAAAAACAGCAGTGTTTTGCTCCCACTTTCCTCCCATCTTACTTGTTTCACAAGCATGTGCTTTCAGCTTTGTTAAACAGTTCCTATGGTATTTACCTTCATACCTCCATATGACATGAATCAGATCAGATCAGATCAGTTGCTCAGTCGTGTCCGACTCTTTGCGACCCCATGAATCACAGCATGCCAGGCCTCCCTGTCCATCACCAACTCCCAGAGTTGACTCAGACTCATGTCCATTGACCTTCCAGTCCTCTGGCCAAATTTGCTGGCATATTGAGCACAGCACTTTCACAGCATCATCTTTCAGGATTTGGAATAGCTCTTTTTTCAGTTTAGTCATAATATGCTCATTTTTCAAACTGTGGAAGTCATGGAAGTCAAGGATTTCTCACTTCTTCCCATCACTCCTTACCTCTCTCCTATGCACCTTTTCTAACCCCTACTCTCTCAGTCTGACTGATTACAATTACACCATCATTTTGTTAGATGAGAGTTCAGTGTTTTACGTTCAGTTCAGTTCAGTTGCTCAGTCATGTCTGACTCTTTGAGACCCCATGAACTGCAGCATGCCAGGCCTCCCTGTCCATCACCAACTCCCAGAGTCCACCCAAAAGCATGTCCATTGGGTTGATGATGCCATCCAACCATCTCATCCTCTGTTGTCCCCTTTTCCTCCTGCCCTCAATCTTTCCCAGCATCAGGGTCTTTTCAAATGAGTCAGCTCTTCCCATCAGGTGGCCAAAGTATTGGAATTTCAGCTTCAACATCAGTCCTTCCAGTGAACACCCAGGACTGATCTCCTTTAGGATGGACCGGTTGGACCTCCTTACAGTCCAAGGGATTCTCAAGAGTCTTCTCCAACACCACAGTTCAAAAGCATCAATTCTTGGACGGTCAGCTCTCTTTGTAGTCCAACTCTCACATACATATATGACCACTGGAAAAACCATAGCCTTGACTAGACAGACCTTTAACCATATAAACATATTCACAGGTAAGCTATGTAGAATACCTAGAGAGGTAATTATCTCTCTTGTACAACTTCTTCATTTGCTTTGGATTAGTAATGGTCACCTTGTTTTAGATTTGTATATATTTACCACTAATTCAGTCTATGCTCTCTTGTTTAAATCTTCTCTCATTATGATTAGATGCATCAGATATTCTATCAGATTTCCTCACCTTGAAGAAATTTCTCCTCCTCCAATCTGGGATGTAAAGAGTATATTGGAACTCTGCCTTCTACAGATTGAACACACCTATCCTCTTAGAGTTTCCCTTCATCATCTTCCTGAGGATGTCTTTGGCCTGTCACCTGTGCTGGATTCCCTGCTTCCTGGATCTCTTATTTTCCCACTTTCTTAGTTTACTTCCTCATTTTTTGTAGAACACATCTCAGGAAAAGGGTGCATAGGTGATATATTTATTTTGAGATTTTGCATTGTTTGAAAATACATTCAGTATTCCTTCCAACCAAATTGGCAGTTTGAGTAGAAATAGAATTGTATATTGGAAGTCATTATCCTTCAGAATTTTGGAAGCTGGGGAAAATATTTTTTGAAAGGTGTTATATTGTATTCAAACTTCTGGTGTTTTTGTTGAGAAATCTAAACCACTTCTGATTTTTGGTCCTTTTAAATGTGAACTTCTCCCTCATGCTTAATAACTTTTAGGATTTTTTCCTTGTCTCTACTGTTCTTTTTTTTTTTTAATTAAATTTTATTTTGCTTAACTTTACAATATTGTATTGCTTTTGCCATACATCAAGATGGATCCGCCACAAGTATACATGTGTTCCCCATCCTGAACCCTCCTCTCTCCCTCCCTCCCCATACCATCCCTCTGGGTCGTCCCAGTGCACCAGCCCCAGGCATCCATTATCAGGCATCATACCTGGACTGGCGACTCGTTTCAGATATGATATTATACATATTTCAATGCTATTCTCCCAAATCATCCCACCCTCTCCCGTTCCCAGAGTCCAAAAGTCTGTTCTATACATCAGTGTCTCTTTTGCTGTCTCGTAAACAGGGTTATTGTTACCATCTTTCTAAATTCCATATATATGCGTTAGTATACTGTATTTGTGTTTTTCTTTCTGGCTTACTTCACTCTGTATAATAGGCTCCAGTTCCATCCACCTCATTAGAACTGATTCAAATGTATTCTTTTTAATGGCTGAGAAATACTCCATTGTGTATACGTACCATAGCTTTCTTATCCATTCATCTGTGGATGGACATCTAGGTTGCTTCCAAGTCCTGGCTATTGTAAACAGTGCTGCTATGAACATTGGGGTACACTTGTCTCTTTCAATTCTGGTTTTCTCAGTGTGTATGCCCAGCAGTGGGATTGCTGGATCATAAGGCAGTTCTATTCCCAGTTTTTTGAGGAATCTCCATACTGTTCTCCATAGTGGCTGTACTAGTTTGCATTCCCACCAAACCCTCTCCAGCATTTATTGCTTGTGGACTTTTAAATTTTATGATGTGTGTTGTGTGTCTTGTTGTGTGTCTTTTTTTAATTCCTTGTGTTGAGTACTCAGTAAGTCCATTCAGTCTGGAAGCTCATGTTCTTCAGTTGTGGGAATTTTCTTGATTTATTTCACTGATTTACACCCTGCTGTTTTCTCTATTTTTCTTCATGTAACTTCTGTTATGTGGGTGGTGTATCTTGTGGACTTGTCTATTTGTCTGCTTTTTCTCAGGTATGGGTTGCCTTACTTTGAGAAACATAAATAAACTGAGTTGTGAATAGGATCATGGAGGAATTTACATGGGAGTAGTTGAAGGAACTTGGCTTAATTATCCTCTAAAATAGGGTCATAAGGCTTTTTTTGGTAAAGACCCAGAGGGTAGATATTTTAAGTTTTGTGCACCATATCATCTGTATTATCAAAGTCACTCAGTCATGTCCAACTCTTTGCGACCCTGTGGACTGTAGCCCACCAAGCTCCTCTGTCCATGGGATTCTCCAGGCAAGAATACTGGAGTGGGTTGCCATTTCCTTCTCCAGGGGATCTTCCTGACCCAGGGATTGAACCCAGGTCTCCCACATTTCAGGCAGACGCTTTAACCTCTGAGCCACCAGGGAAGCCTCCATGATCTCTATTACAACTACTCAACTCTACTGGTGTAGCATAAAAGGAGTCATGTTGTTGTTTAGTTGTTTAATCCTGTCTTGACTCTTTCGCAACCCCATTGACTGTAGCCCTCCAGTCTCCTCTGTCTGTGGGATTTCCCAGGCAAGAATACTGGAGTGGACTGTCATTTCCTTCTCCAGAGGATCTTCCCTACCCAGGGATAGAGATCTTTCCTACCCTTTCCCTTCCCTTCCCTTCAAACCCACAGGGAAGCCCAAAAACTGGACTCACAATGTATAAACAAATGAACATAGGTGTATTTCAGTAAAACTTTATTTACAAAAGTAGGCATAAACTGGATCTGGTCCATGAGCCATAGTTTGTTTTTGCTGACCCCTATTCTAAAAGATACAAAGAGATAGATATTAGACTTATTATATAAAGATTATAACTTACAGATTTCGGCTCAGTGAACTGAAACTGTTAGGCATTCAGTCGTGTCCAACTCTCTTTGTGATTGCATGAACTGTGGCCCACCAGGCTTCTCTGTCCATGGAATTCTCCAGGCAAGAATATTGGAGTGGGTTGCCATTTCTTTCCCCAGGGGATCTTCCCAACCCAGGAATCAAACCTGGGTCATCCACTGCAGGAAGAATCTGCAGGCAGATTCTTTGCCTTCTAAGCCACCAGGGAATTTCAACTCACTAGAAGAACAGATTTTCCTTATGTAACTGTCTAGAGATGGAATATACTGCTCTGGGATTTGTGAGTTCCCTAATTTGGTAGGTAAGCAGAAAGAAAACTGGGATATTGTAGAAGTAATTTTAGGTACTTTTTTCCAGTTCTAAGAGTCCATGATTGTAATTTGTTTTAGAAATATTGGTAATATTTTATGCCAAAATAATTACCTGTTTTGAGTAGTACAAGTTTTGATAAGAAGGTATTAACTTCAAAGAAGTTATGTTTTTCCAAAATATCAGCTCTAAATCATATTTGCTAACATTAACAGTATTTCTAACATGTATTCTCTTGGCTTAAAATTGGCTCATAAAATTAAAAGCTCCTGAAGAAGGTAAAATAGTATAGCTGTAACTGTCAAGTACTTGGTTTACCCCCCTCTTCTAGGATTACATTTTTTTTTTTTAATTTGGTGACTCAGCTTAGACCTGGATTATTTTGTTTGTAGTTTTATTTGCATAAGTAATTAGATAAATACATTGAATCAGAACTAAATTATTTTCATTTGACCTGCTGTAGCTTTGCTTATCTGAGTGAATTTTTTTCCCTCTTAGTAAACAGATGAAATATTCATAGCTTTTATTGTTTTCAGAATTCCAGGTCTGTACAAACTATATAGAGAAACTGTTGATACCTTTGAAACTTAAATACTTAATACCAGTTTTGTTCTTTAGAGAAACCACCGGCACCATCACAAGTACAACTGATCAAAGCCACTACCAATTCTTTTCACGTCAAATGGGATGAAGTGCCTACAGTTGAGGGCTATCTTTTGCAGTTGAATACAGACTTGCCATACCAAGCTGCATCATCAGATTCTTCAGCATCACCAAATATGCAAGGTAGTATAATTTTCACACTTAGAGCATGTATGCTCATATGCTTTACAAAAAAAAGATAACTATAGAAAAGCTTGTGATTAGATCTGGTTTAAGAAATGTTATGCTATGATGTTTCCTACCTGGTAAATCAAATGTTTCAACTCTGAAACTTGACTGTGTTACCATCATGATATAATAGAACACATGCATATATAGGGTAGAATGTTTTTGTAGTTCATTTTGATGTGCTTTCTTAATTTGACATGATACTTGACTTGTTTAATTAGTTTTTGTAAATATTTCAGCTTTCAAAAATATTTTTAACTAACAGGCACTTGGAAAGTAAAAGCAAATTTTAATTTTACATGTTCTTCCAAAAAGGATTTAAATCAACTATTAAGCAGACTGTTAAGAAAACAGATAAACTTTGATAGTTACTACTTTTTAAACCTTTAATATGTAACTTTTAAAAATATTTGACTGTAACATATTTTCTTGGAAGTTTATTTATAGCATATCAGTCTGAACTTTCCTATTCCTACAGGAGTCAGGATGGACCCTCACAGACAAGGCAATAATAGCATCATTCCTAACAGTGTAAGTTGAAAAAATGTATAATGGTAAATGGATGTTTATGGTTATAGTGCCAGTTTTTATTAATATTTTATATTACCTTAGGATAAGGAATCTCAACCATGGTTATACATCACATTCACCTCTGAGATTAAAAACAAACAAATAAACACAGGTTCCCATGCCTTTCACCAGATCCAGTGAAACAGAATCTTTAAGATGATGAACAGGTAACTGTTTTTAAGGAAAGCTCTGCATATCATTGTGACAGTAGCCTGAATTAAGAACCCTTGGCTGGGAGATTGAAGTCTCATTGGACATAGTATCAGAGGCTAATATACACACAAGCATACACACCATATATATTTTTAAAAATAAATTTAGGTGGTACTACAGGGTTTATAATAAAGAGCAACAGTCCCATACTCTGTTCCTATTTGCTCTTGATCCTGCCTCTCTAGAAACTATTACTTTCAAATATTTTATCTTTCTTCTGTATCTACCTTTGTGCATATGAATAAAATCCTTGTGCTGCCACTCCCTGACTTTCTAGTTTTAGATCAATTGCCTTCAATAATGGAAGATGAAGATTTTTTGGTCTCTTAAAATATTGCTGTTTCCTCCCCTTTCTCTTCCCATGCACTTATAATATTTTTAGTTGAATCATTAGGTGATATTTACATTGTGATGATGACATACTCAGAGCTGAGCCCTGTAATGTGCTATGAACATTGTTCCTTTTTCATGTAATTTTTTGTTTTTCTTGGCATTTTTAACTGCCTTACTTTTTCATTTGCTTGATTTTCTTCTTGCCTATCATTAATTCATACTCTGATTTTCCAATAAAATAATAAAACTCAAAATATTCGAACATATAGTTTCTTTTTTCTTTCTTTACCACCTCTCTCCGCCCATAACCATCCCTATGGAAACCTCTGTCTTGATGTTCTAGTTTGTACTAATTATTCTCTTAAGTCTGCTACTCAGCTGTAATCTTAAAACTTCCATTTGTTTCTTTTTTTAAAAAACAAATTTTATTTATTTTTTAATTTTTTTGGCTGTGCAGGGTCTTCTTTGCTGCATGTAGCCTTTCTCTAGTTGTGGCTAGTAAGGGCTACTCTGTAGTTGTGGTGCATGGGCTCTTTTTCCTCTCCCCTTTTTTCTTATTTTTTAATTGGAGGAAAATTTCTTTACAATGTGTTGGTTTCTGCTGTACAACAGTGTGAATTAGTCATAAATAATTTGCCTGCCAACGTAGGGGACATGGACATGGATTCAATCCCTGGTCTGGGAAGATTCCACACGCTGCAGAGCAGTTAAGCCTGTGCGCCACAGCTACCAAAGCCTGCGCTCCCCAGAGCCAGTGCTCCTCAACAAGAGAAGCCACTGCAGTAGCTGTGGCACACGGGCTTGGTTACTCCATAGCATGTGGAATCTGCCCAGACCAGAGACTGAATTCATGTCCCCTGCAGACAACTTCTTAACCACTGGGCCACCAGGGACGTCCCTGTTTGTTTTTTATTGTAAGCTTCTTTTATCTCTTTTCTGTGTTGGAGCCTATGTTTCTTGATCTCATGTCATTCTCTTTTTTTGATATTCTCCAATAGTTTCCTGAGAAAGGGAGTATGAAAGGTAAACTTTTTAAGATCTTCCATATCTGAAAATGCCTCTTCTCTGTTTACATTTGGTTGGTAATTTGGCTGTGTTATAGAATTCTATATTGGAAATGTTTTCCTGAGAAACTGAAAGGCATTTTTCTACTGTCTTGTAGCATTCAGTGATGCTGTTAAGAAGTCGGATGCCACTTGGATTCCTGATCATTTACATGAGACCTAATTGTTTCATTTTAATCCCCAGTTCTCAGAAATTTCAACAAGGGTGTACCTTACAGTGTATGTCTTTGCTTTATTCACTGTGCTGTCCTGTCAGTGGACTGTGTCATTCTGGGAACTCAGGGCTTTCATTACTGATTATTTCTTCTTTCCACATTCTCTTTTTTTTGTTACTCCTGTTATTGAATGATGGTACTCCTGAACTAATCCTCTGATTTAACTTTTTATTTTCTATCTTTTCTTCTGTCTGGTCTGCTTTATGAAAAGTTTCTTCATTTGTATTATAAATCTCTTATTCAATTTTTAAATATATTCGGCCACATAGTTACTCTCTAAAAGTCTGATCCTACTCTTTCTTTCTTTTATGGCATTTTATTTTTGCTTCAAAAATATAATATCTCTCTTATCTCTTCAAGAATTGTGCTTTTTTAAAAAAAAAGTTGAGTTATATTCTGCTCTCAGCATTATTTCTTTTTTTCAAGCTCCCTTTAAAAAAAAGTTGGTCTTGGACTTCCATATTAGAGCCTGTCAACAAATGTCTGGTGATGCTTAGTATCCTTTCATGTTTAAAGTGAGGCATTAAAAAGGAGCTTGGAGGCTGTCTTATTCCATTTGGCCTGCTCTAGCAAAATACCATAGCCTAGATGGCTTATAAACAAGAGAAATTTATTTACTGCATTTCTGGAGTCTGGAAGTCCAAGATCAGGGCGCCTGTATGGTCGAGTTCTGGTAAGGAACCTCTGCAGGGTTGCACACTGGTAACTTATCATTGCATCCTCACATGGTGGAAGGAACAACTGATCTTTCTTGGCCACTTTTATAAGGGCACTAGTCACAGCCCAAAGATGCTGCTTTCTGATACCATTACCTTGGGGGTTAGATTAACATGTAATTGCAGAGGACACAAATATTCAGACCATGGTGGCTCTATGCATATAGGCATGTTTGGTTAGTAGACCTTAATGAGGGTTTCTGGGTGAGAATCCACAAATACTAGTATCTTTTCTCTTGGACCAATGGGTGTCCTCTGAGACTTCTCCAGCCTCTTGCTTATGGGTTTTAAGCCTGGAGCTTAATGCAGGGTAAGCAGTATCTCTCTGTTCGGTGTACAGACTTAATCTCCATTTTCAGTAGGTTGCCTGTTCTCCAACCTCACCAGAGAGATACTGTACCACAGTCCAGAGCCTCCCATTTCAATCTTTGTGCCTACCTTCCTTCTTCAGTTAGAATGGAGGTATGGAATTTGTTTGCCTTTAT
Organism: Tragelaphus eurycerus; assembly: GCA_935064755.1. Lineage (NCBI taxonomy): Eukaryota > Metazoa > Chordata > Mammalia > Artiodactyla > Bovidae > Tragelaphus > Tragelaphus eurycerus. The sequence continues at coordinate 9,464,898 of CAKXYN010000072.1, read as the reverse complement.
ATACTGGAAGAGCAGAGCTGGGGCTACAACCACTTTTTTTTTAAGTTTTAAATTTAATTTTAATTGAAGGATAATTGCTTTATAGAATTGTGTTGGTTTCTCCCAAACATCAGCGTGAATCAGCCATAGGTATACATATGTCACCTCTCTCTTGAATCTCCTTCCCACCTCCCTCCCCATACAACCACTGTTTATATAGTCTTCTATATGATGGTCCTCTGGTGTTTATTTGCACTCTGTACTTCAGCCTCCAAAGAACCTGATGCCTCCAATTTCCAAGCCTTTCTGGGCTCTTTAGCAAAAATGGTTCACCTGTCCATGACTTTCCACCTACAGGCTCTTAGCTTCAGCCTTATCTGCTTTATAAAGGCATGCCTCATTTTTTGCACTTCACTTTCAGATAGTATGACATGGAGAGTTCATAGTGAAATAAACTTGAGGTCAAATTCTTGCTTTGCTGCTTGATCATGGGTATGTTATCTAAGATCTCTAAGTCTCATTATTTTCCATCTATAAGCTAGGGTGATATTATCTAATTTAGAATTCTTGTGAAAATTAAGTGAGATTCAGACTTTATAAATATGTATCATGGAGCCTATCAAGTAGTATAATGGTCCCTAATGGTTGTGGATATCATCATCATCATTTATTAACACTAGTATAATCACCATCAGTTAGAATGGAGGTAGAGTGTGTATTGGGCTTCCCTGGTAGCTCAGCTGGTAAAGAATCTGCCTGCAAAGCAGGAGACCCTGGTTCAATATGTGAGTCAGGAAGATCTCCTGGAGAAAGGAATGGCTACTCACTCCAGTATTCTGCCTGGAGAAGCCCCATGGCCAGAGGGGCCTGGCGGGCTACAGTTCACGCGGTTGCAAAGAGTCAGACCTGACTGAATGACTGAGCACAGCACAGAGGGCATATTATGAACAAGTATCCTTTGAGCCATGAGAAATTATAATTGACTATAGTTCTAATTGACATTAAAGATGGAGACAGAAAAGTAACAAAAACAGGTAACTAAAAAGAGGCAGGCAATATTGGGGTATTTGAATGAAGCCAGATCACTTTTATGGTTCAGCAAACCTATAGTTATTGCTATAATAATAACTGATACTTACATTGGTGATTTGAATTACCAGAAGGTTTAAATGTGTTTATTATAATATCTTTAAGAAAATAAACAGGTGATTAAGAAGATTGCTATCTAAAATGTTTAATGGTGAAGAATATTGATATATGTATGTATTAAATCTTGATGCCTATATGGAAAACTCAGTCATACAAAATAATTCGTATGCTTGAAGGTTTCATGTAACAGATTTTTCTTTTAGGATCAAAAGATCTTTAGTAAGGGCTTCCTAGGTGGTGCTATAGTTGTGAAGAATCTGCTTGCCAGTGCAGGAGACATAAAAGACACTGATCCCCAGGTGGGGAAGAGCCCCTGGAGGAGGGCATGGCAACCCACTCCAGTATTCTTGCCTGGAGAATCCCATGGACAAGGGAGCCTGGCAGGCTACAGTCCATGGGGTTGCAAAGAGTTGGCAACGACTGGAGTGACTTAGCACACACACAAAATCTTTAGTATACATGTCTAATCTTGTTAAGAAAATTTGACCAGAATGTTAAACTCAGTACCTTGGGTGTTGTCACCTATTCAGTTCAGTTCAGTCGCTTAGTCATGTCCAACGCTTTGAGACCCCATGGACTGCAGCACACCAGGCCTCCCTGTCCATCACCAACTCCTGGAGCTTACTCTAACTCATGTCTATCAAGTCAGTGATGCCATCCAGCCATCTCATCCTCTGTCGTCCCCTTCTTCTCCTAGTTTCAGTCTTTCCCAGCATCAGCGTCTTTTCCAAGGAATCAGTGCTTTGCATCAGGTGGCCAAAGTATTAGAGTTTGAGCTTCACCATCAGTCCTTCCAATGAATATTCAGTGCTGATCTCCTTTAGGATTGACTGGTTTGATCTTCTTGCAGTCCAAGGGACTCTCAAGAGTCTTCTCCAACACCACAGTTCAAAAGCATCAATTCTTTGGCGCTCAGCCTTCTTTATGGTCCAACTCTCACATCCATACATGACTACTGGAAAAAACATAGCTTTGACTAGAGGGACCTTTGTTGGGAAAGTAATGTCTCTGCTTTTTAATATGCTATCTAGGTTGGTCTAGCTTGTCCGTATTTACTTGAATACTAGCTACCACTTGTAAAATATAAATTTTATTCCCTCGAAATTTACTGTTCCTTTTCCCTTCAGAACTGATCTTTTGAAAATGGATATTAAGTGAAAAGAAATTGTTTTCTTAAGCTATTATAAAATTTAAAGAATAATATAAGGCTATAATTTAAGCTGTTTTATATTTTGGAGAATTTATTTTCAAAAGCATTTAAGTTGTAAATTATTTTGCTTGTTTCTACATATATTTCTATTTAATTGAACATTACTTGCTGCAATAAATTATTTTCTTTCTTGTAGATCAGTGATATAGTGAACAGTGTAAAATCTGAACATACAGCCATGAAAGGAACTTCAGTGAAAACCAAACCAGATATCAAAGCATCAACTGATTCTAATGCCTCTTTGCATTCATCTTTGGCAGCTAATGCTTCTAATCATAATAGTTGTGTGGCGGATATGCTAAGGAAAAATGAAGGTATAAAGATGGCATTTTAAATAAAGCTAAAGCTTTTTATAATAATGATAGAAAATTTTAGAGTCTTTGAAAAAGTAGATGTTACATAGTTTGGATCCAGTTTCAAAAGATGATATATATTTACTATATTAACCCTAATTAAAATGATGTCATGATGCCAAGCAAGAACTTACCTAAGTAGTGATGATTAGTTATTAACTACAGAATTTAAATGAGGCAAGCTCTCGTATGCCATTTGAGGTTGGCCAGCATGTTCAATGTCACTGTTCCATTATTCTATTGTCCTAGTGCTTATAACTATCTGTAATTATTTATTTTGGGTCAGGATTTTGTCTGTCTTGTTCACATATATTTCCCAAGCACCCAGATCCATGCTTGGCAAATCGTAGTCACTTAATAAATAAATATTTGTTTAGCAAATAACTATATTATCCTTAGAAAAATAGTTCATTTATGAGAACTGTTGATTAGCTTATTGAATGCATGGAACAGCTTATAATTTGATAGCTCTTATATTTAAAAGATTTTACTTTGAATATTCTGATATCATTTGTGATATATTAAATGTTACCTCTGATTTCAGTATCTAAAATTACTTTATAAATCTTATTCTGATATATCCCTGGCATAGTAATACATGGCTTCATTTTTAATTTGAAAAAATTGTGACAGTTAATAAAAAGCTAATCCCTCTTCAGTAAATAACAAGACAAATATTCTTTTTATTTCCATTTTTCCTTAAGAATCCATGGTAGATAAAAATATTCAAGAAAAATAGTTTCCTATAGTTTTTCTGATTTCATTACTTGTGGAAGAGGAGAGACTTTGTTTTGTTGACTTGCTGATGTAAGCGAATCATTTGGTCAGAATTATAAAAGCTTGGTACTAGACATCAATTTAAATTTTTATAGTGATTTTCTATGTCCATCATGTAAAGAAGTTTACATTGTTGAAAACAAATATGAGCTTTGAGATTTTAGGATGCTAATGTACTCTAAATCATGTACTCTAAATCCTACTTATAAGGCAGTTTGGATAAAATTAATATTAGGCAAATGGGGAAACGAGTGGTTATACAATGACAGCATCTGGCACATTGTAGATATTCAAATATGTAAATGAATAGCTAGCTAGTCTCAGGTTAACAAGAGGAGATTGGGCTTTTCCTCTGTAGGTTGGAGTAACTGGTATTTTTCAAAAGTGAAAGAGTGGCACGATTAGTTTTTGTTTTTTATTTTGGAAAGGACATTCTAGCCTCACCATCAGGAAGAGCTATTATAGGAGATGATTGGGAGATTTGTTAGAAAGAGATATATAGAGACAAAAGCAGTGGGTGAGATGGAGAAGAGAGAATACATTAGTTCAGAGACTTTTAGAAAGTAGCACCTATTAGACTAGGAAACTGGTTGTATATGAGAAATGAAAATGAGTCGAACATGACTCCTAATTTTCTGGGTTGGATATTCAGTGGATGATGATACTCTTCATCAGGATAAGAAATACAGAAGCAAGAACAGATTTGGGAATAAGATAGGTTCAACCTTGAGCTTGATATTTTTGAGGCACTTGAGGAACATGTTGGTAAAGATTTCTAATGGGCAGTTGGATACTTAGGCCTGGAGTCTAGAAGGCAGTTCTTGGCTGGAAATACTAATTTCAAAGTTAAGAATATCTAATATCCACAAGAACAAGGACCTTCACTGACTTGTTCACTGCTGGATTCTCAGGACCTGACACTGTACCTAGGACATACATAGTTGAGAGATGTATGATTTGTAAATGGTAGCTAAAGCACCAGGGAAGTATGCAAAGGGAGACAAGATAGGGCTTGGAAAATACCTGCGAGCAAAAGAAGTCAGCTAAAGAGATTGAAAAGGATTCCCAAGAAGGTTAGGCAAAGAACCAAAAAAAAATGGTATCATATTTTTTACCTCTGTACTGGATATTACTGGAAGAAGGCAATGGCACTCCACTCCAATACTCTTGCCTGGAAAATCCCATGGACAGAGGAGCCTGGTAGGCTGTGGTCCATGGGGTCGCTAGAGTCGGACACGGCTGAGCGACTTCACTTTCACTTTTCACTTTCATGCATTGGAGAAGGAAATGGCAACCCACTCCAGTGTTCTTGCCTGGAGAATCCCAGGGACAGGGGAGCCTGGTGGGCTGCCGTCTATGGGGTCGCACAGAGTCGGACACGACTGAAGCAACTTAGCAGCAGCAGCAGCAGTGGGTATTACCATTTATAACTATACATTTCTAATGGTATCATATTTTTTACCTCTGTAGTGGGTATTATAATTTATAACTATACATTTATGATGCATGCATGAGTGAATACAAGTAATAGACAGAAACAACTACAAAAAAAGTATGTGGTCAGCATTGTTTATATTACAGAAAGGTCAAGTAAATGAAAATTGATCAATATCCCTTAGAGCTAAGTATCCCTGGACATTTGTCAGAGCCATTTCCTTAGAGTGGTGTGCTCAATCAGATTGGGGTGGTCAAGAAAGTAGACTATTCTGAAGGAAAGTAGCAAGGGAAGATGGTGACTGGAGAAGACTTGATAATGTGTGTAGACTGAGGGCCAAAACTTCTGCAGAAGAATTTGAAAACCCCGAAGAGAAAGGAATGATTGATAAGAGAGGATCCCAAAATATAGGGGAAGGAATGGGACCAAGAGCACAAGAGAATAGATTAAACTTATCTTAGGGAAGAAGTCATCTTCTGAAATGGAAGAGAAAACAGAGGGGCTGGGCACAGTCATAAATACACTTCTAGTTTAGGACAAGAGAAGGCAGAAAATGGGTGGCATTCATGCCTGATGACTTCTATTTCTTTCCCTAAAATGGAAGGCAAGGCCATTTGCTCTATGGTTGAGTAGAGTTTAAGAACAGTGATTCAGGGTTTAGAATGGAGGAAGGAGCTGAGAAGTTGGACATCCATGGATATGATGCATTTTATTTTTCTAAATGTTGATATTTTATGCTTAATGGTTAAGTCGTATGGCTGACATTTGTGGTGTTCACGTTTAATGATTTTAAAATTGAAAATGCTTAGAACTGGGTGACAAGAACTCTAAGATACAGCAGTTACTTGCAGATATTCATTTGTTAATCTTTTCCGTTTAATTTTAGGTCCTCATACTTCAGCAAATATAGGTGTTCTAAGTAGTTGCCTGGACTTAAGAACAGTAATCCCTGAAACTTCTGTATCCAGTACTGTTTCCAGCGCACAAACTATGGTAACCCAGCAGACCATTAAAACTGAATCATCCAGTACAAATGGGGCAGTTGTTAAAGATGAAACTTCACTAACAACATTCAGTACCAAAGCTGAAGGTTTGAAATGTGTTTCACATACTGTATTTTGAGCCATTTTTGTATAGAAATTCAGCAAACTTATTTGTTTCAGATGGGAATTGCATTTCATCTTGGATTGAATTGAATATAAAAAGATAAAGGCATTTCATTTAAAATCATTATATAATATATTCTCTGCTGCACTGTAATACAATCAGACTTTATCTTTCCTACCATGAGTTTATTCAGCAAAACTTTTTTTCCTTAGAAAAGATTAGTTCTCTGCTATGGAGTAACAGTTCTTATCAGATCAGATCAGATCAGATCAGTCGCTCAGTTGTGTCCGACTCTTTGCGACCCCATGAACTGCAGCACGCCAGGCCTCCCTGTCCATCACCAACTCCTGGAGGTCACCCAGACTCACATCCATCGAGTCAGTGATGCCATCCAGCCATCTCATCCTCTGTCATCCCCTTCTCCTCTTGCCCCCAATCCCTCCCAGCATCAGAGTCTTCTCCAATGAGTCAACTCTTCGCATGAGGTGGCCAAAATACTGGAGTTTCAGCTTGAGCATCATTCCTTCCAAAGAAATCCCAGGGCTGATCTCCTTCAGAATGGACTGGTTGGATCTCCTTGCAGTCCAAGGGACTCTCAAGAGTCTTCTCCAACATCACAGTTCAAAAGCATCAATTCTTTGGCGCTCAGCCTTCTTCACAGTCCAGCTCTCACATCCATACATGACCACAGGAAAGACCATAGCCTTGACTAGGTGAACCTTTGTTGGCAAAGTGATGTCTCTGCTTTTGAATATGCTGTCTAGGTTGGTCATAACTTTCCTTCCAAGGAGTAAGCATCTTTTAAGTTCATGGCTGCAGTCACCATCTGCAGTGATTTTGGAGCCCAGAAAAATAAAGTCTGACACTGTTTCCACTGTTTCTCCATCTATTTCCCATGTAGTGATGGGACCAGATGCCATGATCTTTGTTTTCTGAATGTTGAGCTTTAAGCCAACCTTTTCACTCTCCACTTTCACTTTCATCAAGAGGCTTTTGAGTTCCTCGTCACTTTCTGCCATAAGGGTGGTGTCATCTGCATATCTGAGGTTATTGATATTTCTCCCAGCAATCTTGATTCCAACTTGTGTTTCTTCCACTCCAGCATTTCTCATGATGTACTCTGCATATAAGTTAAATAAACATGGTGACAATATACAGCCTTGACGTACTCCTTTTCCTATTTGGAACCAGTCTGTTGTTCCATGACCAGTTGCTAGCTTGATCAATTTCTGATTTTGTAAATTCTTATTTTATAATTTTGCAATAGGAATTGTATTTCATGTTTGACAAACATTCTCTGAAGTTCGAGCTAGTCATCAAATCCTTGAAAAATGAGCTTTGTGAATTAGTTCAAGTTAGAGGGTCCGTATTTCTAATTGTGATTTTTTTCTCCCTCTGGCTATTTTTGCATATTTATAAGTTATATTTTAATTTGTCTGTTTGCTCAGTGATTATATAAGTCTTATCTGATGAATTGTTTAATTTTTAGTTGATGAAACATGTGTACTACCTGCAACTAAGATAAGCCGTGTGGAGGCACATGCTGCCATGATGCCGTTTTCTGTAAGTATATGCCCTGGAGATGAGACATGCTCACAGATGGCTAAAGTTGCTTTAAATGCTGAGCAACTTCAATCTAAATTCAGGAAAAGGCTATTGGGTATCCTCTTAGTAATTACTTGACACAGATTGAAAAATGGAGGCTTAAAGAGAAAAATGTTCACAGTATAATCTTAAGTGGAAAAAGTTGGATAAAAAAATAATATATATAGTGCATTCCCAATTTTATTAAAAACACACAGTACATACATTCACATTCACATTCTCACATGAGTCCACATAAATCTACACTACAGTGCTAGATGATTTTCTTCAGGTTGTGGGGCCAAAGATAATTTTTACTTTCTCTTTATGTTTTCAGTCTTTTTCTATAATGTTAACTTTCATAATCAGAAATGTGTGTATATACATGCTGCTGCTGCTGAGTCACCTCAGTCATGTCCGACTCTGTGTGACCCCATAGACCGCAGCCCACTAGGCTGCCCTCTCTCTGGGATTCTCCAGGCAAGAACACAGGAGTGGGTTGCCATTTCCTTCTCCAATGCATGAAAGTGAAAAGTGAAAGTGAAGTCGCTCAGTCATGTCCGACTCCTAGCGACCCCATGGACTGCAGCCTTCCAGGCTCCTCCGTCCGTGGGATTTTCCAGGCAAGAGTACTGGAGTGGGGGTGCCACTGCCTTCTCCGTGTATATACATAGATATATGTATATATGTAAATTACTTAACAATTTAAAGAATAAAAGGACATGTTATAGAACATAAAACTTGAATGGTTTTATTGCTAGCTGCTTAATAGGAGAACAACAGAATATTGCAATCTTGAGTCAGACATACCTGTAGGATATCCTAATAATCTCTAACATTGGATTTTTTGGTGGAAGGCCAGAATTAGCCTGCCTGGTACCAAATTTAAATGCCAGGAATGTGCCTCACAAATATTATACTAAGATTGTCTCAAGTGGATGAATAGGAGGATAATACATACATGTGGTTTTGCATGTTTTTAAATTATTAGTCATTTCAACTTTATTGCTATGAACAAGAGTTTTTATTTAACCTAACATTTACCATTTAGAACCTTCAAGAATAGTCTGTAGTTTTAGTTTTCTTTCAGTCATGATTCTGTGGATTTTGATCATGTCTTTACCTTCATCAGCTTTCACCTTTCCAGAATGTTAAGTGCTAGTGTTCTAATAACTCTTCTCAAAGAAGAATTATTAAAATGATTTTTTTCTCTTAAATCTGTTTTACAGTGCATCAGTTGGAATGGTATCTATAGTTGCAATTGGAGCCAGTTGTTTTATAAAAGTTGTTGAAGAGCGTTTTAACAAGTTTAAAGCTATTTCTCTTTTAAAAACCTTTAAGACTCTTCTGGTTAGCTCACTTTGTCATGTGTGATAGCCTCAATAACAAGTACTGTGAATTATAAGCATGTACCTCTGCTGTTATATATTTAAGACAGAAGTAAATAACTGAAGTACATATTTGTTTTGAGCTTCTGAAAACAGTGTCTCATTTATAAAGAAGATGGGCTTAAAAAGGATAAGTATAATTCACTTATCACTAAAAGTAGTTTAAGGTACAGGAAGTTTTATTTGTTAAAGCAAGATAAAAATGTCAAACTGTTTAATCTGCTCCTCTGTAGTGTATGCTAAATTATATTCAAATTGCATTTTAGTTTTGAACATTTTTTCTCCTTTTAGGTTTGGAGAATCGCAGGTATTTCAAGTGCAAAGATCACTGAACTTCTGCTAGTTGTTTTTGAATCTAGAAATAAGCCAGCTTGCAATGAATTTTTCCTTATTTGCTCCTTTTGGAGCGAGTTGTAATGTCACACTAAAGGGATTATTACATTTTCTGAGAGAGTCTCTGAAATGACAATGTTCTATAAAACAGCTGGCATTTTAACGTATCACTGATTGGAAAGCATGCTAACTCCAGCTAGGTTGATAGCACAGAGCTACTGACTTAGAGAATGCCTGTCACTCCCTGTGTTTGAATTGGCATCCCTGTCTCACTGTCAGTTGACCTAATCTGTTAAGAGTTTATTTACTTATGAGCTATTAATGTTGTGGCATTTAACCATATATATATTTGTAGATCACTGCATGAAGTTATTAAATCTTGGCATTTCTTGTATGTTCAGTAAGAGTCTTCATAAATTTTTCTTTCTCTGAAATTAGAAAGAGACTCCTTCAAATCCGGTGGCCATGGTGAAAGCAGGAGAACGACAGTGGTGTGACGTAGGAATTTTTAAAAATAATACAGCTTTGGTGAGCCAGTTTTATTTGCTGCCAAAAGGGAAGCAAAGCATTTCAAAGGTAGCTATTGACGTGTTTTCTGCACTGTTAGTTATAAGCCTCAAACATGGAACTTTAAGAAGTAAGCCTGATTCAGGACATTTGAATGAGTGAAATTGCATCTGTTTAGTCCCTATAATTAAGAGTTTATATTAGTTATTGTATTCTTTTTTAAGGCTCTGTTTATAGACTGTATCACAAGTAGGTTATTTTAAAAAGTCTTATACACTCATTGGGCTGGATTTTAAGTCATAAATGATAGAGTCTGGCCAGTACAGATAAAGATTTCTTGAAGTATCTCTAATGTTGTTACTTGGAGTGTTTAGAACAGAACTTTCTTTTTAACTTAGAACTTTTGTTAGTCCCAATTTCATAATTTAAGAAATGTAAAGCCCTTAATACTATTGAATACAGTGAGGACCTTATATAGATAGAGACATTAACCTTCTAAGAGTTATGAAATAGATAACAGCTCCAAAGCATACTGAACTAATTTTTTTCTGGAATGGGAATTGCAGAGAGGGAATTGCCAACAAAATGGATATTCAGGTTTGAATCTCCCAAAGATCTTACAAATGGAGAATATAACATTTATCATTATATTTTAGTTTCTCTAATACTACTTTCTGGTGTCCCACTTTTACCTATTGAATCTTCCAATTCTTAGCAAAAATAGATATCCTGATTAATATTGTGTTAGTATTATGCCTAACAAAATTTCTGGCTGTAGTTTGATTTCATATATATGGAAATACCTGTATCTAAGGGCCTGTCTTTCCCAAAAGAAGGAAACATATAGTAAACTTGAGTTTGAGTTATCAGTTTCAGCACTTGACAGTGTGACCTTGGACAAATCACTTGTTTAACCTCGCTGAGACTCAGTTTCCTCATCTGTGAAATGAAGTAACTCCCTTAAAAATGGGATGAAACGTTGGTGCTATTTCACAGTGATGTAGTGATGTAAAAACTGTTTGAAAGTTGTAGGTGTTATGAGCTTCCTACCTAGAGTATGCAATCTGGTTATTTAGTATTTATTCAGTATCTGCTGAATATTAATTTTTAAAATGCTCTGTGCTGGCATGCTAGTTGTTCCTTTTCTATCAAGCTTGCTTGCCGATGTCCAAAAGGTATCATTCCTGGCTAGACTGACAGTAAATCTTCTGAGATTTTTATTCCAAGTTAAATTTACATGGAGATAGTTGTTACTTTGTTAATAGTGGTTAGTTTTTTTCTCTTTTCTCTGTATTCTTAATGTGCAGAATACCTTTATATTTCTTTTTATAACCAGTGACTCTCAACTGGAAAGGCACTTTTCCTCTGGATGAGAATCACCAATTTATGGGCTTATTTACTTTTGTTTTGAGAGGGTTCATTCATATATGAAAGAGGAAAATAAATAATGTGCACTACAACCCTAAAACTTAATTCATTCTTTAAAAGTTTTGTTATTCAATGAAAAATAATTAATTGCATCTTTTCTTTGACTTTTGCATATATTACATTTTAGATAGGAAATGCAGACGTACCTGACTACAGTTTACTTAAGAAACAAGATCTTGTTCCAGGCACAGGATACAGATTCAGGGTTGCTGCCATCAATGGTTGTGGAATAGGCCCTTTCAGCAAAATCAGTGAATTTAAAACTTGCATTCCCGGTTTTCCTGGAGCTCCTTCTGCGGTCAGAATTTCAAAGGTGAGACATCCGGTCAAGACTTAATGATTTAAATTACTGAAACTTTGTACATGAAGTAAAACTATTAGTTTAAAGATTCCTTTTAGTGTCTGATGAAATGAGAGATATCTAAAAGGGATGGATTAAATTTTTTAAAAATATTTTTTGCTAATCACTCAGAGAAGTCAATGGCACCCCACTCCAGTACTCTTGCCTGGAAAATCCCATGGACAGAGGAGCCTGGTAGGCTGCAGTCCATGGGGTCGTTAAGAGTCGGACACGACTGAGCGACTTCACATTCACTTTTCACTTTCATGCATTGGAGAAGGAAATGGCAACCCACTCCAGTGTTCTTGCCTGGAGAATCCCAGGGGCGGGGAAGCCTGGCGGGCTGCCGTCTCTGGGGTCGCACAGAGTCGGACACGACTGAAGCGACTTAGCAGCAGCAGCAGCAGCATGATATATATTTATTTAAAATATTTTAATTTATTTGGCTGTGCTGAGTCTTTTTTAAAAATTATTTATTTATTTTTGGCTGTGCTAGGTCTTTGTTGCTGCATGGGCTTTTCTCTAGTTACGGTGAGTGGGGGCTACTCTCCCATTACTGTGAGCGGGCTTCTCATCATGATCACGCCTCTTTTTGTGGAGCACGGGCTCTAGGGCCCAGGGTCTTCAGTAATCGTGGCACATGGGCTCAGTAGTTGTGGCTCATGGGCTCTAGAGTGCTCAGTAGTTGTGTGTACTGAGTCTTAGTTGCAACAGGTGGGATCTCGTTCCCTGACCAGGGCCCCCTGCATTGGGAGTATAGAGTCTTAGCCACTGGACTACTAGAGAAGTCCTCATTCATGATATTTTAAAAATTTATTTATTTTTAATTGGAGGGTAATTGCTTTACAATGTTGTGTTGGTATCTTTTATACATCATCATGAATCAGCCATAGGTATACACATGTCCCCTACCTCCTGAACCTCTCTCCACTGCCCATGCCCCCTTCCCACCCCTCTAGATTATCACAGAGCTCCAGGCTGATTTCCCTGTAACCTCCCATTAGCTATTGGTTTTACACATGGTAATGTATATATTTCAGTGCTGCTTTCTCAATTAGTCCCACACTCTCCTTCCCCTGCTCTATCCATAAGTCTGTTTTCGATGTCTGAGTCTCTCCTCCTGCCCTGCAAATAGGTTCATCAATACAATTTTTCTAGATTCCATCAGTTCAGTTCAGTTCCTCAGTTGTGTCTGACTCTTTGTGACCCCATAGATTGTAGCACACCAGGCCTCCCTGTCCATCACCAACTCCTGGAGCCTACTAAAACTCATGTCCATTGAGTTGGTGATGCCATGCAACCATCTTATCCTCTGTTGTCCCCTTCTCCTCCCACCTTCAATCTTTCCCAGCATCAGGGTCTTTTCAAATGAGTCAGTTCTTCACATCTGGTGACCAAAGTATTGGAGTTTCAGCTTCAGCATCAGTCCTTCCAATGAATATTCAGGACTGATTTCGTTTAGATATGTGTTAATATATGATATTTGTTTTTCTGTTTCTGACTTACTTCACTCTGTATAACAGGCTCTAGGTTTATCTACCTTTCTAGAACTGACTCAAATTCATTCCTTTTTATGGCTTAATAATATTCCACTGTATATATGCCATAACTTCTTTTATCCATTCTGAACAACATCTAGGGTGCTTCTATGTCCTGGCTATTGTCAGTAGTGATCCAGTGAACATTAGGGTACATGTGTCTTTTTCAATTTTGATTTTCTCAGGGTATTTCCCAGTAGTGGGATTAAAAAATGCTCAACATTGCATATTATTCAGTTCAATTCAGTCGCTCAGTCATGTCCAACTCTTTGCAACCCCATGAATTGTAGCACGCCAGGCCTCCCTGTCCATCACCAACTCCCGGAGTTCACTCAAACTCATGTCCATTGAGTCAGTGATGCCATCCAACCATCTCATCCTCTGTTGTCCCCTTCTCCTCCTGCCCCCAATCCCTCCCAGCATCAGAGTCTTCTCCAATGAGTCAACTCTTGGCATGAGGTGGCCAAAGTACTGGAGTTTCAGCTTTAGCATCATTCCTTCCAAAGAAATCCCAGGGCTGATCTCCTTCAGAATGGACTGGTTGGATCTCCTTGCAGTCCAAGGGACTCTCAAGAGTCTTCTCCAACACCACAGTTCAAAAGCATCAATTCTTCGGTGCTCAGCTTTCTTCACAGTCCAGCTCTCACATCCATACATGACCACAGGAAAAACCATAGCCTTGACCAGACGGACCTTGGTGGGCACAGTAATGTCTCTGCTTTTGAATATGCTATCTAGGTTGGTCATAACTTTCCTTCCAAGGAGTAAGTGTCTTTTAAGTTCATGGCTGCAATCACCATCTGCAGTGATTTTGGAGCCCCCCAAAATAAAGTATGACACTGTTTCCACTGTTTCCCCATCTATTTCCCATGAAGTAATGGGACCAGATGCCATGATCTTTGTTTTCTAAATGTTGAGCTTTAAGCCAACTTTTTCACTCTCCTCTTTCACTTTCATCAAGAGGCTCTTTAGTTCCTCTTCACTTTCTGCCATAAGGGTGGTGTCATCTGCATATCTGAGGTTATTGATATTTCTCCTGGCAATCTTGATTCCAGCTTGTGCTTCTTCCAGCCCAGTGTTTCTCATGATGTACTCTGCATAGAAGTTAAATAAGTAGGGTGACAATATACAGCCTTGACGTACTCCTTTTCTATTTGCTTATTATTAGAGAAACGCAAATCTAAACTACAACGATGTATCTCCTCACACTGGTCAGAATGGCCATCATCAAAAAATCTACAAATAATAAATGCTGGAGAGGATGTGCAGAAAAGGGAACCCTCTTGCACTCTTGGTCGGAATGTAAATTTATACAGCCACTTGGAGAACAATATGGAGATTTCTTAAAAAACTAGTAATAAAACTACTGTATGATACAGCAATTCCACTACTGGGCATGATATTTTTAAGGACACAAATTTCAAGCAGAATTATAGCATCCAGATTTTGGAAAGTCAGGGATATCTGTGTATGCTTCTTATATTAATTTTGTTCTTGTTATAGAAACGAAAAGTATTATGCTAGAGAATTTTAATGTGTGTGTTCAGTCGCTCATTCATCTCTGACTCTTTGCCACCCCATGGACTGTAGCCTGCCAGGCTCCCCTGTCCATGAACTTTCCCAGGCATGAATACTGGAGTGGGTTGCCATTTCCTACCCTTCTTAGTTGGGAAGGGGATCTTCCCAGCTCAAGGATCAATCTTATGTCTCTTGCGTCTTTGCTATTGGCAGGCAGATTTTCACCACTGTGCCACCTGGCATTTAATTGGATTATATTTTATCCTAAGGTCATACCTCTGTTTAGAGAAGAAAAGGTCTGCTTTCAGATAAGAAAGATCTCGTTCTTTGGGTGTACAGGCAGACATTTAAGCCTAGTTATGTTTTTTAAAAGGGCATAAATTAAACATTACAGATCCAGGTAAGGTAAATTTTTAAAAATCAGCAACAAAAGTTGTAACATCTGATACAGTTACTTTAGTGAAAAGCATCTTGTGTTCTAAACATAACATAATTAAGTGCTATTAGAGAAAACTTCAGAACCTTTATCTGTTTTTGTTTTTCTGCTCTCTTCAAGAATGTCGAGGGCATCCATCTTTCCTGGGAACCTCCAACTTCACCTTCTGGAAATATTTTGGAATATTCAGCCTACTTGGCTATCCGCACAGCACAAATACAAGATAATCCAAGTCAACTTGTGTTTATGAGGATTTATTGTGGTCTTAAGACATCATGTATAGTAACTGCTGGGCAGCTTGCAAATGCACATATTGATTATACATCCAGGCCTGCCATTGTGTTCAGGATATCAGCAAAGAATGAAAAGGGATATGGACCAGCTACACAAGTTCGATGGCTTCAAGGTAACAATAAAAAAGCACCTTTAAATTGATTTTCTTTTTTTTTTTTTTTTTTTTTTACTGAAGCTATTGTGATGATTATTTATTAGTAACTGGTTTTGGAGATTTGTCATTTAAAAGAATATTCTCTGACTGTATTTCTAGCAGTTATGAATTTGAGTTTGTAAGTTGTTCTTAAAATGTATTTGCTCAATTCTAGATCCAAATAAAAACAGATTAGAAGCAAAGCCTCTCTGAAAATCAGTATATGAATTCTTCCCTATAGTTATAGCTCTATTATAAAGAAAAATAGTAAAATTAAGATAAAAGCTAAAGGCTTTATTACCCCAATATCTTTTATAAAGGCCATGTAACTCAGTCATCCTAGAGTTATTGAGATGATTCTAGTAACTGGCTGTTGTACACTGTGCTGTCTTATATGGTAAATGTTCCCTACACTGAAAAGGTCCAGTCTTTGAGTACTCCCTCTCACTTTATTCTATATGAGCAGTGGTCCTCTAGCAACTATCTTCTACTGGATAATATTTGTAATACTGATTTTAGGAGCCATTTGATTCATTTCTTTAGCTGCAGTTAGCACAGAGCTTAAGAAATTTAAAAAAAGAAAGAAGCAAGTTCAGAAACTCTGCTTTGGAATTTTTATCATTTTCCAAGAATCATGGCAATGTACAAAAAGATTAATGGGTTTTCTTGATTCATACCAGGTTGATATACTGGAATATATTTTTGGCCAAAGCACTTACCTGGCCCTCAGTTTCCTGATTAATAGATGAGGGAGGTAAAAAAAAGTTTACCTTTAAGGTACCTTTCAGCACTTAAATTCAGTATGTTCATTAGAAGTGAAGTTTATCCCTAAATATTTTAACATCTGTCTTAATGGATCTAATTTTGCTTTTGCTGAAATTAAAATGTTCATAATTAAAAATTCAGAGTTTTTTGTCCTCCTTATCACAGAAAGAAAGAAGCACCTTAACAGGACATGAGTTTTGAAATAGTGTTTTAAACATTTGTAAGATTTTTGTAAATGCTCTAAATGTTTTATTTTTGCATTGTTTTTACCTTGAAATTGTATAAACTTTTTTACAACTGAAATATAAGCATTAGGCAGCTTACTCAGGTTCCATTACAACCTTAAAGATACATATAGGCATTATGGAAAGTCTGCTACAGGTGATTTGTTTTAAACCTTTTAGGAATTTCATGGTTCCACTGCCTATTCGAATCCAGACTAAATATATAGAGCAATAATTGCAGAAAAGACATTTCAGACTAAGCTGCAGTAACTGCAGGAGCACAGGTCTGTCCTTTTTATATCATGTAACCTTTTGCCAGTTGAGGTTGACTGAGTAGCTATGTCCTCAAACTTCATGTATAATACTCCCAGCAAAGATGGATTTAATTGTGCAGAACTGATATGTATGTATGTTCCAGTTACTAATTTAAAGTGTATAGAATATTTTAATATATAATTTTTGTAAAGAACTGGGATTTTTATACTACAGTATTTGTAATTAATGTGTCTTCACTAATTAAGTTTCTCTTGAAGAAAATATGCAAACTGTTAGACACGTATTGAGAGATTTCCAAACTCTAAAGGTAAAATAAATGCACTACTGTGGTGTTGTTAGAATACCTTTTTTGTGGCTATATGAATCCTTGATCTCTAAATGTGTACTTTACAAACAGTGTTTACAAGGAGCTTCTCTGGTTTGTTAGCCCAGCACCTGCCTTGGTGAGAGCTTCATTCTGCATTTGTTTAACTCATATGCATTGCTTTTGGCATATGCTTGCTTTTTGCACTAGTAGAATTTTAACTTACCTCATTATTATGTTTGTAATCATTTGTATAGCCTCCATAATATGTCTTATATAGGCTAAAGAAGTACTTAACCAAAGTTAAAATAAATGGTAAGCAATTTTGCACATATTAAATGCTAGGGTTTGTTGTATATGTGTGTATGTTTAGTTATAAAAAGAGTTAAGAATGGAAAGTTACAGTAAGTATATATTTCAAGCCCAGTCATTTTATAATCTACTTGCTTTATTAGGAAAAGGTCTGGCTTTTAACCCCTTATTCTCATTAAGGATTAACAGTTTGTTAATCAAACTGCATTAACAGTTTGTTAATCAAACTGCATTAACAGTTTGCATCTTGAAGCACTTCTCTTAATGACAAGGAATAAGTTGACTTTAAGCAAAGAACAAAATATTTGAGTGTGTACATTTCTAACTATTTAGTATTTTGTTTTTTGGTTTATTTTGCTTAAATGCCTCTTCTGTTCCAGACTAGCAGGTGAAAATGAACCTGTGGTTCTAAAATATGTCCTATTTTCTAGAGTGAAAGGCAGTCTTTGTATACCAAGGGATTTACTTTGAGAATTACCCCAAATTCTTAACATGTTTTTATAATTATACATTAACTTCTAGTCATATTTATCCCTTTGATAAATGGTTGGTGACTTAAAGATGCCATAGAGAAATCTCTGTGGCTTTGACATTAATAGTTAATAAGAGATCGTTGAGCTGTGCTTATGAACAGAATGGATGGAGATAAATAATAGAAGTGCATTTAGCTTCTTATGATTTGCACATTTTCTAAGTGAAGATCCTCTGGTGTTGCAGTGGGTTTTAACATGCAGATATCTTTCGTAAGAGGATTTACACTGAGTTAAATTACTTTCTTTACTCCGCCTAGCTGAATAAGCAATTCAGATGTACAAGTCTTTGTGCCACAATCCTCCTGGACTCTGCAGCTTTGGTTCACATAGTAGTAAAAAGATTTTTCTGTAGCACGCTCTTAGAATTATGTTTTCTAAAACATTGTACTGACTTCATTTTAGTTTAGTAAACTTTTCGGCAACTGAACTAGAAGTAGGGTATTATAAACTCACTTTTACCCACATTAAAAAAAAAAAACCAAAACAGAAATAATCTGATTGCATGTATGAGCCCCTGCTCCCTCTAACCCAATCACATAAATATAATGATCTGTAAGAAGGTCAAACTGTTGATCCATTATTTCAAAGACTTGTAGACTAGCAGAGTTTTGTTGCAGAGATATGGTCTATATAACTGGAGATATTTTTAAAAATTGCAGCATTTGTAGCATAAAAATAACTTGTAACATTGGATATGAAGAGATTATTCGTATTTAAAAGTATTGTAGTCATCTGATCTTAAATGATCTTAAATGAAGTAGGTTACAAAATAGACTTGGTCCTTGACCATTGAAGGTATAAGTAACTGACAGTTATGTTTTCCAAGACTAATTTTAGGCAGTTTTATGTACCGTGTACCAGTGACATGTAAAATAAAGCACCTTCTCTACTGTAACCAGTTACAGGTGTTATTTATTTTGAATTACGTGGAAGAAAAATTAGTGATGGCATAGTAAATCTGTAGAAATGTTGACTTTGTATAAATCACTTAAAATGATATAGGCAATCTTGTAAATAATGTTGCTGTTAGTTGTTTAGTCGCTAAGTCATGTCCAACTCTGCGACCCCATGGACCGCAGCACACCTTTTCCTGCACTATCTCCCAGAGTTTGCTCCAACTCATGTCCATTCTGTTGATGATGCCATCCAACCATGTTATCCTCTGTTGCCCCCTTCTCCTTCTGCCCTCAATCTTTCCCAGCATCAGGGTCTTTTCCATTGAGGCAGCTTTTTGCATCAGGTGGTCAGAGTATTGGAACTTCAGCATCAGCATCCTTCCAGTGAATATTCAGGGTTGATTTCCTTTAGGATTGACTGGTTTCATCTTTTTGTCCAAGGGACTCTCAAGAGTCTTCTCCAGCACCACAATTCAAAAGCATCAGTTTTTTGGCACATTAAGAATGAAATGTGTCTAAAAACTTGTTTATGAGTTAGTGGGCTGTGTTTGGGAGTCATTTTCTGATACAAATATAAAGCTTCTCTAAACTTTATTGTAGCTAAGATAGTATGCTTGAAAGTAAAAAAGCAAATGGCTCCAAGAAACAGATTAACCAAGTTGTCCTGTTCCTTTTTTTTTGGTCTTGTTTACTTTCAATATTTTTTTCTTTGTGCTTTTCATTCTAATTCACAGCAGCCTGTCTTCTGTCCTAGCTGCTCCATCAAAATGGCTGTAGCAAAGGTCAGGGGTAACATCTCATTTCCCAAATCCGGTGAATTGTTTCATTGTACTTAATCTTATCATTTGAAACTTTAACCACTTTAAACTTGACACTTGCACCTTTTTTTAGCTTTTGTCAAACTGTTCCCTCTCTCTTCTTATGTACCTCCTCTGTCTGCAGTCCTCTTTTCCACTCCCACCTGTCTCCAGAGATTCACGTATATGTTGCCAATATGATGAAGCCTTTCCTGACATAATTTATTTCTAGGGAGACTTGACTCCTTTTTCCTGTGCCCCCACTGCCCTTTGTTCAGTCTTGTCATAGCAGCTTAAAAGCTGTTGTGCCCTTACTTGTCAGCATTGTTCCTCTCCCTCTGCCAGGTGGTAGGTCTCTAGGGCAGAGACTGGGTCTTTATCTCTCTTCCATATCAGCCATTTAGCTGGTACTTAAATATTTTAACAAATGATTAAAGAAAATTGTCACCTTTATGTCTCTTTCCATACTCCCCCTCCTCCTCTTCTCAAATTGCATCAAAGTGCAAGGGAGGCTTTCAAAGGGAAAGAGATTTTAGCAGATTTAATAAGCTTCTGGAGGAAATACAAGCTCCACCTTTGTCTTACTCTACCCTGCTGTTACTTAAGTTCCTAAGAGAAGTTCTGAGATAAGTAAGAGATATGTTACTATGTATTTATTAGGCTAAAAATTTAGGATTTAATAGGGGTGTGTATAGATATCAAGAGGGATTCTTTGATCTAAAAAGATATGAGCATTTAGTGAAATCAGTTGGCATTACTAGATAATGATTTTTAATGATCAGGATTTCTAATGATTTTGGATGATAAGGAAAATGAGCTAAAAATATTTCCAAAGTCAGTCTCTGATTTCCATACAGGAAAGCCATAGACAGTTGTCTAGAAGAAGCTACCTACCTATTTAATACGTAAGCACAGGGAGCTGCTGAAGGACACAGGGCCCCAGCATTAGTACTGCACTGGAGTCTGTCAGGCCACGATGGTCACCTCTAAGCTTACAGGACAGAGGATTTTTACTTGAAAATAAGATGACAGTGGCACACCTTCCTTCCAGGTTTCCCAGTTATACTTGGAAGTTCTTATATAGTTATACATTTTTATAACTCAGAAAAGACTTTTTAAAAATCAAGCCTGGAAAAACATGAACTACAGCATTCTGGGGAGGAACAATTAATTCTAAAAACTGAACAATGAAAGAAAAAGCTATAATAGCCTCCTTATCCAAAATAGATTTCTGTATCTTCTATTTCTGTATCTATATATATTAAAAAATAAATATGTTTATTTTTGAACAAAGAGTTCAATTCAATTACTCTTTGAACAAAGAGTAATCTGTTCACTAGCAATTCATGGTCCAGCAAATGTCCAGCTCTGACCAAAGGAATTATCCATTCTTCCTCCTCTCTGAAAAGACAGAGTGGAAGTTCCTTAAGAGCTTGAGGAAAGTCCCCTCCCTGTTTCTCTTTTTCTTATTGAAGAAGGAGGGCAAAGCTACAGGTATAATAATTATATCCGATTTAACAAAGGTGTGGGTGTGCCACTTAAGGCAGCATAGCATATAAGAGAGTGGGCGAGACCCTGTAGGTCTTGTCAACCACTTGGTCCAAAATCACCCTGCAGCCAGTTGCTGTTGAGCACTTCCTGGTGGCAGTGTCCATTCTAGTTCACCTATGGGTAAGATTTTGGGTCTTGCAGCAAGCAGCCTAGGATTTTACAAATAGCATAGTGATGTCTGGAACTTTCTGAATGATTGGAACCCAGTTGGGGAGATAGGACCTAAAGGATACTCTGTCTGCTCTCCATTTCCTGGGAATGTGTTGCCAGCCGTTTGCTTCCAGGCCTAGTCCACCTCTTGTACCAACTCCCTAACCCAAGATAATAACTTTGGCCTGTGTTGTTGGGTACAAGGCATAGATCCAATGTTTCAAGATTTTTTTTCTTTCAGATTTCTAGATTGAATACCAAAATGTATAGTTAATTCCCTCAATCAGATTAAATTGCACTTTAACTGTGCCTTGTTTAATCTGCAAAATGTCACTGCTGGTGATGACCCTGGCAGAGACATGATTGCAAAATTGTTATGACACTTGTGACCAACTTGGGCACCTGTTATTGACCAGTGTGGAGAAACTAGCTACCATGCACTTTATTTTTCAATTGCTTAATACATAAATGCACTATTAGGAGAATGTGCCAAAGGGAATTTGTACTTTTGAAAGTCAACAGAATTCAGTAGAGTCAATATCTTCTCAGTTTATTTTGGGATTTGCATCACTTACCATTTTATTCTCCACTTATACAAATAATTATACCCAGTGAACAGAGTAACCGGTTAACCAGAATCATGCCAGTGGCTGAACCAACTTGGCAGAGCAGCACTGTAATACTGCCATCTCATTAGATCCCAGCTTTCTGGGAACGTAATTAACTTCTGTGAAGAATAGCTCGTATTTATTCCTTTCTTCCTATTACTATGTACTTCTTCCCCACCAGTTATAGTAATTGGCTGATTTGCAATGCAGAACAGTGGCTGAAATATCAGATATTCCTTCTCTTTGTTGGTGAAATTGTATCACATAACCTTTTTTTTTCTTTTAAAATGTTTGTTGAGAATAAAATGATCACACATGTCTTCAGCTTAAGAATTAGAATACCCTCAGATGTATACAGCTCCCCTACTTTGCCTTCCTTCCACACATACCACATGAGGTATACATTATTCTGGATTATTTGGTAACAACTCTCATGTTTTTATTTATGGCTTTGCATTCTATGTTATGTATCCCTAATAATATATTATTTAGATTTACTTGTTTCTGAACTTATATGTAAATGGTATGTTTTATATATTCTCCTGTGACTTTTTCTGACATTGTTTTTGAGATTCCTATCAATGTTTATGCATGTAAGTGTATTTCATTTGTTTTCACTACTGTATAGTATTCCATTGTATGACTGTACCACAATGTATTTATCTGTTCCCCTGTTCATGAAGGTTTGGATTGTTTTCAGTTTTGGCTATTCTGAATAACACTGCTATGAGCATTCTACCAATTACAGTGTAAGCTCCGTGTGGGCAGGGGTTTTGTCTTGCTTCATCTGATTTTGTCTAACACATTCACAATGTCTGGAACAAGGCTGGTACGTGGTGGATGTTTAATAAATATCTGAGGAATGAGTGAATCCTTGTACATGTCACCTGGTGCACATGTGCGAGAGTTCTCTAGGGCAGTTGTTTTCAAATATGGTCCAGGGACTCTTGAGGACCCTGACACCCGTTCAGAGGGGAGTCTGTGAGGGCAAAACGATTTTCATAAGAGTGCTAAAACATTATTTGTCCACTTCACTCTCATTTTTCACATTTAAATGTTTTTCAGATATATGATGACATCACTCAACAGCTTACCAAGGGTGTACCTGTATATTTTTGTTTTGAAAATGTCTGTTTTAACTTCTTCTATGGTAAATTTTGATAAGTATAAGCCACATGAACAACAAGCTCTTTGAGGTCCTCAATTTTTAAGGCTGTATAGAGGTTCTGGAGTAAAAATTTTAGAACTGATGCTCCTAAAAGCAGGTTTCACTTAGTCATGCTGAACTGTTTTCTACAGCATTTGTACCAGTGTGCTCCCACTGGCAGTGGTTGATTGTTACTGCAAATGTTTAGGTCTTAGCAAACACTTAATCTGGACTATCTTTCATATTTGCAAGTTGGGTGGCGATTATATAGTATCTTACTGTGCGTTTAATTTGCACTTCCCTGATTACTAATGAAATTGAATGTTTTTTCATATATAAACGTGTTTCCTCTTTGTGAAATACCTGTTCATGTCTTTTACCCATTTTTCTGTTGATGTCTTTTATTTCATTGATTTATATAATTTCTTTATATATTCTGAATCCCAGTCCTTTGTCACTTAAATATGTTGTATGTATTTCTCCCAGTTTAGGTATTATCTTTTGTAATTGTATTGAAACTTATTGATTAGCTTGGAGAAAATTGGTATCTTTTCAATGAGTCTTCCCATCCAAAAACGTTGTGTATTTCTCCATTTTTTAAATATCTCTCAATAAACTTTTAACTATTTTTCTCCATAAAGGCCTTCATGTCTTATATTAGTTTTCTTTATATATATTTTTTAATGCTGTGGTAAATTTCTTAAAATTACACTTTCTAATCTAAGTGGTTCTTACTGATTATAGATATATTGTAGCTATGTGTTGATTTTGCTTCTAGCAACCATGCTAAATTTTTATTAGTTCTTATATTTAGATGTCTTTTGAGTTTTTTATATAATCGCATCATGTGAAATGGTGGCAGTTTTCTTCCTTTTCTTGAACTTTCTCCCTTTAAAAAAATGTTACATTCTGTACTTGCTAGGAGCTGTAGTACAATGTTGAAAACTGATGAACATCCTTGTCTCAGTCCCAGTTTAAAGGGAATACTTTTAACATTTCAGTTGACTGTTTTCTTTCTTTTTCCACAAATGGCCTGTCCTCAGATTAAGGAGATTCTTTTCTATTTCTAGTTTGCTAATATTTTTATTTTTCTTTTTTTAATATTTATTTACCTTCATCGAGTCTTTGTTCCAGCTTGCAGGACCTTTCTTGCCTCATGTAAGATCTTTTGTGACACAGACTGTACTTGTGGTATGTGGGCTTAATTGCCCTGTGGTATGTGGGGTCTTAGTTCCCCAACCAGGGATCAAATTCGCATCCCCTGCATTGCAAGGTGGATTGTTAAACCAGGGAGGTCCCTGCTAATAGTTTAATATGAATGAATGTTGAATCTTATTGAATGCTTTTTTCTCATTTATTTAAAGAGATGAGTTGTTTTAATGTTCAGATCAGATCAGATCAGTCGCTCAGTCGTGTCCAACTCTTTGCGACACCATGAACTGCAGCACGCCAGGCCTCCCTGTCCATCACCAACTCCCGGAGGTCACTCAGACTCACGTCCATTGAGTCAGTGATACCATCCAGCCATCTCATCCTCTGTCGTCCCCTTCTCCTCCTGCCCCCAATCCCTCCCAGCATCAGAGTCTTCTCCAATGAGTCAACTCTTCGCATGAGGTGGCCAAAATACTGGAGTTTCAGCTTTAGCATCATTCCTTCCAAAGAAATCCCAGGGCTGATCTCCTTCAGAATGGACTAGTTGGATCTCCTTGCAGACCAAGGGACTCTCAAGAGTCTTCTCCAACACCACAGTTCAAAAGCATCAATTCTTTGGCGCTCAGCCTTCTTCACAGTCCAGCTCTCACATCCATACATGACCACAGGAAAGACCATAGCCTTGACAAGGTGAACCTTTGTTGGCAAAGTAATGTCTCTGCTTTTGAATATGCTATCTAGGTTGGTCATAACTTTCCTTCCAAGGAGTAAGCGTCTTTTAATTTCATGGCTGCAGTCACCATCTGCAGTGATTTTGGAGCCCAGAAAAATAAAGTCTGACACTGTTTCCCCATCTATTTCCCATGTAGTGATGGGACCAGATGCCATGATCTTCGTTTTCTGAATGTTGAGCTTTAAGCCAACCTTTTCACTCTCCACTTTCACTTTAATCAAGAGGCTTTTTAGTTCCTCTTCACTTTCTGCCATAAGGGTGGTTACTGCATTAAATTGATAGTTGACTTTTTAATACTGAACCCATCTTTAGTTCCTAGGATAAACCCAATTTGGTCCTGGTGTGTATATGTGTTAATACATTGTTGGACACAACTTGCAAATATTTTCTTTAGGATTTTTGCCTCTACATTCATGAGTGAAATCAGCTTATAATTCTCCTTTTATGTCCTGCATTGTCTGTTTTGGTGTCAAGGTTATACTAATCTTACTAGATGAGTTTTTCAACAGTCTGGAAGAGTTTAAGATTGGAACTAGTCTTAAAGCCAGTGGTCATTACGAGCGTGTAAACTGTTGATCCATTTCTTTGAGGATTATAGCATCATTAAGCTATATTATTTTTGAGCCAGTTTTATTAAATTTAATAAATTCTTCTAGTGATTTCTCCATTTCATCTTAGTTTAAAACTTCTTGATATTGTTATCCATATTATCTTTATATCATTTTAGTTTCCACAGCATATGTAGTTATGACTGTTTCTCATTCCTGTTAGTTTTCTTATGCCTTCTCATTTTTTCTTCATTATTAATCCTTCCAGAGGTTTGACTGGTTAACCCACTAGTCATTTAAAAAATGTGTTTCCAAATGCTTGGGTGGGTTACAGTTGTCTTAATTTTTATATCTAATGTCATTTTGCCAGAGAATATGAGCTATAAGATCTGAAATTTGAAACTAGCTTTATGATTTATCTTGTGACCAGTTTTTATATATGTCCCATGTGTACATTAGTGAGTGTATATTCCTCAGTTGACTAGTGTCCATTAGATCAAATTTGTTAGTTGTGCTGTGCAGATCTTCTTTACTGATTTATCTTATACTTGGTTCTTATTTACTGAAGAGCCTCAAGATTTCATTACTAGCAGATTTCTCAGTTTCTCTTGAAGCTGTTTTTGCTTTCTCTTTGGGCTTTATTTTTAGATGAATGCATGCGTGCCTAGTCACTCAGTCGTATCTGACTCTTTGCAACCCCACGGACTATACCTCACCAGGCTCCTCTGTCCATGGGGTTCTCCAGGCAAGAATACTGGAGTGGGTTGCCATTCCCTTCTCCAGGGGGCCTTCCTAACCCAGGGATTGAACCCACGTCTCTTGTCTCCTGCATTGGCAAGCAGTTTCTTTACCACTAGCGCCACCTGGGAAGCCCAACTTAGAACTTTTCCATCTTCCCGGTGAATTGAATTTTTTATAATTATGTCATGACTCTGTGAATGCTGTTTGCTTTTATCTTTTTGTTGTTACCTTTACTTACTATAGCTATATTTTGGTTAGTGTTTATCTGAGTATCTTAGATATTTCTTTAGCCTCACATTTTGATACACAAGACCACAGAAAACTTCGAATAGTTTGATACAATAGTTTGATACTGTGATTACAAATATAATTTGGACTAATTCCTATGATTTCTATTTTTATGCTCTCATATCTTTTTAAAATTTTTGTCTACTTCTTATCTTTCATTTTCATTTACTTTTTCCCGTTTATTTTTTATGAGTTCTATTTGTTTTACAAATGTACTTGTTCTTTTTCTGTATAATCTTTTGCTCCTTATTCATATTTTCCATGCTTCTATTACTTTATATCAATACATCAATTTTTCTTGTGTTGATACCAATATTCATTGTGGGTGAGTGTACTGTCTGTTGTATAAATTTGTCTTTTCATTTATGGTGTCATTTCCCCTTTTTTTGTGATATCCGAAACTTGTTTTCCTCGGAAAAAATGCAAATTACATGAAATAAGGACTGAAATTGAGATCTCCAGGAGAATTTGTCTGTTCTGCCAAACACCTAGGGACCACTGAGACCAATTTCAATTATGATCTTGAAGGTTCTCTGATTTCAGATCATGAACCTTGAGGGCTCACCAGTGATGATGAATTGTAAGGTGGTCGTGATTTAGCCCCGCCACCCAGCACCAAACAGCCAGGTTCCTCGTGCCCACTTCTCAAGTGGTAGCTCAGCTAGATTCTGGCCTGAGTGAGCCTCAGGCTTTCCGTCTCATCCCTAGCTACTGGCGGCTTCCAAGTTTGACAGAACTCTCGTGGCAAAGGTGGGCTTTTGCGCTAGCTTCCCTTACAGGTTTCCTGTTTGCACTTCAGTTTTGGCATTTTGCAGATGCCTTTTACTTTCTTGTCAAATCGGTGATAAACATTTTTTAAAAATATATTATTTAATACTACTTTAGATTGTTTCTTACATTTTTTCAGCATTTGTTTTTTAAAGCAGGAGTTACTGAAGGTATCTAGACTGCCTTACTCTCGGAAAGGAAGTAGAAATTTAAATTTGCTTTACTTTGCCCTAATATAAGTAGGAAATATAATAGGTTGTAGTCTATTCAGAATTACAGGATATCTTGTTCTCTCCATTGTACTGTCCTGCGAGACAGCACTTTTATGTTATGGAATTGTATAGAAAACTACTTTTTTAGTCACACTCTTCCTCCACAGTAAAGAATGGCTCTGCCATTTCCTTAAATGGCTATTAGCCCCAATATTACTTGTGTTGATTAGTGACTGCTGGTCTGGAAAAAAGGATTTGGTTTCTTATAAACCTAATATTGGGCATTATATATGCATGAATGGGCCCTCTGACATACCTGTCCTGGCTGAAACCCACTATCTGTTATGACTTGTCTGTTCCTAGCAACTTGTTTTCAACCAATTTATTGTTTAGTAGCTAAGTTGTATCCAATTCTTTTTGCGGCGCTCTAGACTATAGCCCATGAGGCTTCTCTGCACATGGGATTTCCCAGGCAAGAATACTGGATTGGATTTCCATTTCCTTCTCCAGGGGATCTTCCCGACCCAGGGATCAAATCTGCACTTCCTGCTTGGCATGCGGATTCTTTACCACTGAGCCACCGATTACCCAATGCTTAAAGGTTCAGGACTGTCTTTTCAGATGTGCTTTGAAATTGAGCCCTGGAAAAGAGGTGTAAAAGTAAGACGCAAAATTGTTACCATTTGCACTTGAGAGTACACTCAAGGAAGACCTAAATTATGCCTTTTTAAGAGGCAAAAACTTATGCTGTAGTGTGAGAGTTTTTTTAATCTTTTTTTTTGGAAGATGGAGCATTACCTATCAACTTGTACGTTCTGCCCCTAAAACCAATACAATAGCCATTAGGTCTCTATAGACACAGCCAGCACTTACTTTACTGACTTCATTTGGCATGCTTGGTGGCATTAAACTTGGCAAAGGAGTTCTTCCAGTACATTGCCTTGCACAGGTGTCTATTTGATATGCAGTGCAAAAGGAAATTGTCTTTGGAATAAGGTCAGAGAAAGCTGTAACCGTATTAATAGGCAAGCTTATGTCTCAAAATGTGACGCCCAGAAGTCAGAGATATCAATCTATCCCACTGCCGTCTATGGTCCATGATTTGAAAGGATTCTGCCTTCTGGTTTTAAAATTCTTAAAATCAGGTATATAAAGCAGCAGTCTTGAAAGAAACATCCAGGAGTCTATAGCAGCCAGCATATGGGCTATGACAATCCAGTCTTAGGTGGCACTATTTTCTGTGATGATTAGTACAGTTTTTACACAAGTTTTAAAGGCTTTCCTAATGAAGTTTAAACTAAGATCTGAAGGATGAGTAGGCCTTAGCCAGGCAGAGGAAGAGAAAGAATGTTCTAGACAGAGGGAAGTTTTATGTGTTTAAAGCCATGGCAGGGTGGTGGGAAGAATCAAGGAACAGGGCACAAGGAGTCAGTGGGCCAGGATGGCAGAACAGAATGAAGCAAGAGGAAGCTCAGCTTGGTGAAATTAAGCAAAGTAACATTTCAGCTCTAAGAGCAAGCATAAATTAAAACTGAGTATTTTTTAGACAGTATAGTACAGCTCTTTGAAAGACAAAGTTAGCAGAGTTCTGTTTTTTACTCAAGAGCACACTGTATGACTTATAAGTTTAATGCTATATATGTATATGTAAATTATTACATAAACTAATACATAAATAGTCAAATTCAGGGAGACCAAAAATATACATTTAAAATTGACTGGCTTTGGGAATTCCCTGGCAGTGTTTAGGACTTGGTGCTTTCACTGCCAGGGGCCTGGGCCTTATCTCTGGTTGGTAAACTAAGATCCTGCAAGCCATGTGTGTGGCCAAAAATATAATAAATTAAAAAAAAATTTTTTTTTTCAGTAAAATAGACTAGGCTTTTGGTAGAAATCTCATCCAATAACATTTAAGTGACTCAGAAGCATAATTTACTACATAAATCAACAAATAATTGTCTTGTTTTAGACTGCTGATAACAGGTTTCCCTAAGGGAAAATATATTTTCCAAGAAAATTTTACACTGCAAGATTTCATTCTTGGTGAATGGTAGAAACTATTTAAAAACACTTTCTTTAAAATTTTCATGCCTAATTGATACTGCTGTGAAATCATTTTAGTTGGGACTTCATAATAGCTGTGTTCAGTTAGCATTATTAAAGGTTAAGTGGTATGCCTATGACCCAGTAAGGCCATCTAGAAAACTTGAAGAAAGGAAAATACTGCATAGGTAGTATACAGTAAGAGGAAAAGAAATACAAATAGCTTAAAACATCATCATAACCAAGCATATGACAGTAGGAAGGTAGCATTAAAAAAACTCTAGAGCATCTCCATTACAATGAGGTAGTGAGGGTATATAGAAGCTACTTAAGTCCTTTCTTCTATGACTTAGTCACTGATACCCATGTCTCTCTTAGATTCTCATAAAGCAGTATGTACACAATTATTTTAAAAACTCACTTGTAGGTTAATGTAAGAGCTTATGTGGGCTTCCCTGGTGGCTCAGACGGTAAAGAATCTGCCTGCAGTGCAGGAGGCCCAGGTTCAATCGCTGGGTTGGGAAAATGCCCCGGAGAAGGAGCTTATATACGTAAGAAGTTCCAGGGAGGGAGGAAACATGACATTCAGTTACATGCGACATAGCCAAGTGAGAAGCCAACACTGTCTCTCACATGCATCAGATGGGGACTATGGACCCGACACCTGAAGGTGGCAATGTTCTTTCAGAGTCTGAAGCCCGTATAACCCAAAGTGGACCAATTTTACCTTTTCAAGTTTTGGTACTAATAGCAAATTATAAAATTTAGAATTTCATTTTGGTATATATTGATGTAAATTTTAAAGTTCTTCAATTCCTTTTTTATCTTGATTCTTAAACAGCCCAATCTTTAAACTTTAGAGAAAGAAGCTGATAACCAAAGATCAAGTGCTTTTATCAGTTATATAATGACATGCTGCCTGGATCAAATAGAAGATATTTCAAAAATACAATTATATATGCATCAAAAGCCTTAATTTTGCATATCTATTAAACCAACAATTCTGCTACTAGAATTAACTTGAAGAAAACAGTCATGTATGTACACAAGATTCAGTGAAGTGTTGTTTATAACTGAAAAGATGTATATAGTCAAAATGTCCAACAGAGGATTAAATAAATTATGTTTGAGCTATACAACAAAATAATAAAGAAATAAAAGTAGAACTTACATAATGACCTGGGAAAGATGTTCACAATATATTGTTAAGTGAAAAAAGCATGTTACAAAACAGTATGCAAGTATGAGCCCATTTTATAAAAATAGACATATTTAGCAAATAAAAGGACAAATATTTACCAAAATATTAACACTGGTTACCTTTAACATTGTAGGGTGATGGTTGATTTTGCTTAACCACCCTTTTTTGCCTATTTGAATTTTCTGTAATGAAGATTATTCTTTAAATGGGAAGGTAAAGAGGGAGTTTTTAACTTCAGATTATCCCAGTTGTACCTTCAAAAGCTCCTTCTGGCAAAGAAAATGTTTCTGTCCAGCCCATATCTGGGAAATTGCTTCTCCATTGTAAATTTGAGTGTTCTTCCAAGATGACAGTCACTCAAAGTGTCTTTTAGGCAAACCATACAAGAGCAATTGTTGATTAAAAAACTATCACCAAAAAGAACAGGTGAGAAAATACAAATCTCCTCACTTTAAAAAAGCAACAACCCAAGTACAGTGCTATTAAATTATACAAAGTTACATTATCTAAATTTAGTTTATTGCAAAGATCAAGACAGCACACTAGAAGTTGGCAGCTTCTCTTTCATACCATTCACAGCACTCACTCCGCTCTTCATTTCATTCACTCACCCATGCAAAAAAGGTCTGTACACACACAATGATGTCTGACATTTCCTGGTTCCCATAGTATAATAGGAAACTTGACATTTCAATTAAAAAGGTAAAATGAGGACATTTACCATCAGACTAAAATTCCTCTTCTGGAAGAGGGTATTACGTAGTATTTGAAGATATGCTTTGGAAAAATCATACACAAAATGAAAGGGGCACCATTTCTAGAGCACTAGGACTACAATAAACTTATGAATTCCAACACTCATAATAATATAACTCGAAAACAAATCTTGTCTTAACAAAAGCTCCAATAAACTAAAACTACCTTAACAGGCACAAGGAACAGTGTAAACACTGTTAACGGGCACCAAGTTGAATAGGGCAGACAATAGTTGCTTCTGCATTCACACTTAATCTCTCAATTACATTAAAAAAATGGTACTGTTTAAGCTATGAATGTTTTACAAAAAAAGTTAATTTTTAATAAATATGGCAAATGCTAAAAAGCTAGCTAGGTTATCATGCAAGATATTATATAACCAAGACAAACTCAAATTCATAATAAAGGCAACTTGCATTCAAAATGAACTCTACCCTTATATTTTATTAAAAGGGCAAACATCATGAATTAACCCAGCTGCTTACTTGAATTACAAAAGTAACATGATTCAATATGAAAATAAGAAACTGTCTACAAATCTGACAGTAATAAATTGCAATATACAATGCATACAGGAGTCATACAGAGCAACAAACTCTCGTACAAAACAAAAATATTTTAATACCTTTAAAATCCAAATTTTTCTTTAAAATCATTCATGAAAAAGATTCTCAAGTCAGAATTAACACCTCAATTAGTCAAGCATTGGGAAGCTACATTACAGCTATTTAATATACAAAGAGACATCTTTTCACCAGTCAGTTCCTTCTAATGTCTCTGTTCCAGAATCTGTATACAGACTTGGTTTTCTATACTCTCCGTTCCATCATTTCTTCAGATCATGAAAACTGAATTTGCTGAACACCAGAAATCTAAGATGTGAAAATTTAAATTGAGCATAATTAAAGAAAATAGTTTAAACGTAGCATGTATACTACAACATTCAAAGAATAAAAATAGAAGGCAATGAAACATAAGACTAGTTCCCATCCCAAATCTCCATTCTCTCTACCTAAGGGAGCTACTTCAATAATCTCTTGTATATCTTTATAGAAATCTATGTGAATACACACATTCCCTCAATATCCACGGCAGACTGGTTCCAGAACGCCCTGTGGATGCCAAAATGCACAGATGCTCAAGTCCTTTAGTCAGCTTTCAGTATCCACGGGTTCTGCACCTGCAAATTCCATCTGCGGATTCAACCAACAACGGATTGGGCACGGCATATGATCCACGGCTGGTTGAATCCATGGTGTGGAACCCGTGGATATGAAGGACAGACTAAATGAACATCTGTGTACATATCTGTAACCGTAAGAGAATACTATACACGTTATATATTTTGAGAAAACAGTTTTTAACAACCCTCTTTATCCAGTTCTTAATAATTATGTTGATGTTAACTACCTGTGATTAAAAAAGAAAAAAAATCAATTAATATGATTTAAGTAATTTAAAATACAAAAAAAGTACAGTACCTGTTGATACGATGTTGTGTAAACCATAACATTTTGTTGCTGACCATCTGCAGTTATTAAGCCAGCTGGTAACTGGTTAGCTAAAAGACAAACAAACAAACAAGTGCTAAAGTAGGTAAAGAAGTGCATCTGCTTTCTTGACCTGAATCTTAAGGCTGGGTGATTTTCCATTTAAAAAAAGTTTCCCCAAAAGCACATTTTGTCCTATAGCATTTTTTCAATTTTCTGAAGTGTACTAACTGCTCATGTGCATAAAAGATGGATTAAGTTTCTGATTCATAAATACACCTAAACTCTAGGCTTAGGCTTGTCTGAGAACAACACTTATATAACTAAGCAGTATGTATTTTTAAATATGAGAAATATAAAACATATACATATAAATTTTACATGAGAAATATAGTCACCATAGACCTTTTATTTCACCAATGCCTAATGTCTCAATTTTTAAGAAACCAGTTCAAATTTATTTAAATCACAAGATTTAATATTGTAAACAATTCTCAATATTCCAATCTCATCAATCTTAAATAAAAAATTAGGGACTATGGAAATCAGAACTATTGGTAAAAGATTATAATCTCTGCATAATTAAAATGTACACACTTATCCCTCACGGACTTCAAATATAAGGGCATGAACTAGTAAGAACTATTCAAAATAGTGCTATGTCAAAACACACAGTGCTAATATTCCAAAAGTTCCACTAAAGACATATCCTATTAATTACTGCCAACAATTTAGTTGCATAAATGTATCATAACACTGCTTACTAAATGCCTCATCTGTAAGCTCTTCGCTTAGTCCATCTGTAGCTGTGACTGTTCCACCAATTCCTTTCTCTCCTTTCATAGCCTGGGGAAGGAAATGAAGCAGTAATCACTTGTACTCAAAACAACAACAGCAGCAACAAAAACCTACTTCTAAATAAGAATGCTTACTTAGTTCCTAGAATTAGAAGCTTCTATTACTATAAAACTATTAACACTTCTGGTTAATAACATATGGAGAGGTCCTTCAAAATGCTAACTGCTATATATGCAGTAGTCATCACAAGACAGTGTTAGTAATGACCTAGAAAATCTAAAATATTTATGAGTAAAAAGAAGTTATTCTAATTCGACACTATGTCAAAAGGAAAAGTCTAATTACAGATGAAGTAGTCTGCAAAATATACTCAGCTTGCAAATCTACTACAAGTGATCCCAGTATCATTTAACTATATACACATCTCTTGGCCAACTGGGCAGCACTGAGGCAGACAGCTGGGAGTTTAAAATTCCTAAATCAGAATTAGAGTTTGGATCAAAGACCGCTTAAGTGTCTGTCCACTCTCAGGTTCTAATGATCTAATGATGCTGAAGATCTGGAAAAGTTCTGTAAAACATATTCTCTTCCTACTCCAGTCATTTTGTACAGATATCACAAAGTTAATGGGATTCTAACACTAAAGACATTAAGAAAATATTTTGAGAGTAGTATGAATCTGACACCCAAGTTGGAGTGTAGAATTTAAAAATATGCTGATCTCAATTCATTTTCACAAATTCATACCATAGGCAAAGTAAAACCAAACATGAGATGTAGAAAAATTTAATTAATATAAGAAAATGATATAGTTGTAGTTCCCTATCTTTTTACCTCTTTTAAATTAGTAACAATAACAGCATGTGGTATTAATGACATTATTGACCATTCAGTATGTGCCAGGCCAAGGGTTGTACATGGATTGTTTTACTTTGTCTTAAGTCCTATTATTAGCCTCACTTTACAGACCAGGAAACCAAGGCCTAAAGTACTTAAATAGTCTACCCAGGGTCATGGAGTTCAGCATCCAGGTGGTGTAAATCCAGAGTCCATGCTCTTTTAGTCATTACATAACTATGCTGCCATTAGTAATAAACAAAGGGAAGAAGAAAGGACTTACTATTTAAGTTCAATAATATAAGTGGTTACATACTTATGAGAAATGATTCAAATGTTTAAAAAGTTAAAGGGAATAGTGTACCTTAAGGGAATAGTGTACCTTAATTTTCTTAAAAGCATAATGGAAGACACTTTACTTACCTCTCTAAACTTTTGAAGGTATAATTTCAGAGGTTCTACATAACTGTCGAAGCCTAAGGTAGACATGGCAAAAAGAATATCTTCTCCATTGATTGTCTTCCGTTTCTCTTGATGGCATCTTTCACTTGCTTCAGATGTTATAAAGCTGATGAACTCGCTTACACATTCTTGAACACATTCTTTGGCATCTTTTGCAATCTGAGGAGAAAAATCGAAGGTAAATCTGGAGGGCATATAATCACTACTTTCCTAACAACCTGCAAAAATAAAAGGCTATTCAGAAGAATATAAATTTCAGTTAATGACTGTTAACCTTTAATCTTTAAAAATATCTGCTAGTAACACTGAATAAAGTATGCTATCAAAATTCAAACCCCCAGAGTGAGACTGAAAACTCAAATGCAAGGAGAGAGGCTTTGACAGCTATTCACAGAAAACAGAATTTAGGTACAAAAGCAACCACTAGATGACTCTATTACCCAATAAAGATGAAAATTCTTACTAACCAAGTGCCCAAGAAAATCAATCCTGTTATGTCTGGAGTGTACTGTGGGCTAGACTCAAGTCCCGCTTCTCTGCCCTGGCATTTCCACCAGTGAGGACACGAGAAAGTTTTTAAAAACAAAATAAATAAGTTTGTGTAAGGCTTACAAGGGAGTGCCTGGAAAATCCCATGGACGGGAGAGCCTGGTGGGCTGCAGTCCATGGGGTCGCTAAGAGTCGGACACGACTGAGCGACTTCACTTTCACTTTTCATTTTCATGCATTGTGGCAACCCACTCCAGTGTTCTTGCCTGGAGAATCCCAGGGACGAGGGAGCCTGGTGGGCTGCCGTCTATGGGGTCGCACAGAGTCGGACACGACTGAAGCAACTTAGCAGCAGTGACATTTTTAGTAGTAAAGACACAAAGTGTCAGGGATAGGTTTTGAGTTTATGAAAGCCTACCAAAACAAGCACACACCTGTCATCTCATTATAAAAACAATTCTTCACTAAGCAATCTAGGGTTTCAAAGTGAAACTGTAATAGAGTAAACCATGCAATTCCAAAGTCACGTCTAACAGGAATGACCAAATCCTTGCTAAAACACACTTTCACCTCCATGCCTATTTTATACCCTGGAGAAAAGTAACAAGAGTTACTGGAGAAATGCAGTCAAGCAAGATAATATACTGTGAGCTGTATACAGGACTTTAGATTTTCTAGCAGCTACGCCAAAGAAAAAAAAGATGAAATTAATATATTCTGTTTAACCTAATAAATCCAAAATATTATCATTTAAACATAGAATCCATTTAAAAGTTGAAGTATATGTCAGTATAAAACATTTAAAAAATTGAGATATCTTTATTCTTTTTTTCATACTATGCCTTCAAAATCTGGGGTATGTTTTATATTAACATCACATCTCAAGTCAGACCAGCCAACATTTCAAGTGCTCAGTAACCACAGGTGGCTAGTGGCCACAGTACCCTGTGGCGCAGGCCTGCTTAAGTAGCAGCTAGGAGCAGTTGTGCTTCTTTCCCCGTAACACAGGAGAACCACTCAAATTGCAACATCTAGGCTTAACCATCGGGGAAGGCAATGGCACCCCACCCCAGTACTTTTGCCTGGAAAATCCCATGGACGGAGGAGCCTGGTAGGCTCCAGTCCGTGGGGTCGCTAAGAGTCGGACACGACTGAGCGACTTCACTTTCACTTTTCACTTTCATGCACTGGGGAAGGAAATGGCAACCCACTCCAGTGTTCTTGCCTGGAGAATCCCAGGGACAGGGGAGCCTGGTGAGCTTCCGTCTATGGGGTCGCACAGAGTCGGACACGACTGAAGCGACTTAGCAGCAGCAGCAGCAGCAGGCTTAACCATATAATTTAATAATATACTTCCTTGTAAGCCTTATTACTTTCATAAGTATTTTCTAAGCTACAATAAAATGAGAGAAAGCTTATTATGCAATGTAAAACAATATAAAAAGTGTGGACTTCAGTTCAGACCAAGTGATAAGCAGAATGACTAAGTTTTTAAAGCTGTTATAGGTTAACTATTTATATGGTTGTTTCTCTATGAGACAAAACAACTTAGAAATGTCATGCCAAGGACTTCCCTGGTGGTCCAGTGGTTCAGACTCTAGGCTTCTATCATAGGGGATACGGGTTCAAACCCTGGTGGGGATCTAAGATCTCACATGCCATAGTACATGGCCAAAAATAAATAAAAATTTTTAAAAATCATGTCAGCTGAAATTTGAATGTATTATATTAACATTTACAATTATAGACAGAGTTTCCAGATATATAGACTTGGGGGGAATATCCATTATTGGATATTCCAATGATCCAATTTTGATGCAACATTTTAGAAGTTACAACTTCACAGACCCCAAACCTGATAGTTCTAACAATGTACCTATTTTTAAAATGATTCTTAATTCTGTTTTATCTGCTTCCAGCACGTGGGGAGGGGGAACTTTGGGGGATATAAGAGAACTGAAATTGGAACACTGCTCAGTAACCACGTGTGTTCCACTGAACTAAGTATTCTGCTGAAAGGCTGAATGACTGAAATCAATAGCTAACTACATTCATGAACTATGTGTTCATGTAGTTTTACCTTCCCCCTCTTCACCCCTGAAAAATAAAACCTAGTTAAATTTCTCCTCTGCATTACCTTTCCCGTTTGAGGTATGGCGTTTTTCATTATCCTTGCAACATTTGCAATTGGAAGGTATATATCTTGTTCTCTAAAACTTTCTTTTGAACCGTTTGTGTCTTCATGATCATTCATGCTGTCCTCAGTATCTAAACGAAAATAACAGGTTTATAGGTTCTTGTAATTTTCACTTCAAGACAGAGAAGACTACCTGAAACAACCTAGGATACAGTCTGATTCATCTCCTAATTATTTTTCAGGATTAAAATGGCAGGTCTTTATACAAGTTTCCCACAGCCATAACTAAATAAATATCCTCATTAATTTCAAACCCACTGCCTAGAATACTTTTATCCTCAACTCTGCCTATTAACTCTCCAAAAAGCTCAAATACGTCTCTACTGCACCTTGAGAACCAATCTCTCTCACAAAATATCACATGTGCTTCTTTGTCTCTTCTCAACACATTTTGTAATTCTTATTTCTCATTCTCCTCTTAGCTTTTGGCTGAGACCAAGTATCAGCTTTATGTTCTTCCATTTGGTAAAGCAGCTTCAACAGAGGAGGTTGTTGAACAAATAAATATTTGTTACATAACTTAGCTATAAAACATAAGAGACTGATCTATGGCTCCATGCATATAGCTAGATTAAGAGGATGTATGTTTATCCCAAGCCAAGTTTATATAGGACAGAAAAACTGGACGTGAATATCACTGACCCAATTGGATTATTACTAAGGTAGTAATAATAGTTTCTGAACAAAGCTATAGCGGTAATATATAAAATTTTCAAATTATATAGATGTAGATATCACTGAAGTGTTCACAGTACAAGTATCCTTTTATGATTAAATGCAGTATCCTAAAAGTAAACTTCCCATTCTTTTATATATGTTACATAAGAAAGGTACTTAAGTTGATTCAATTTTAAAATGATGTTATCAAAATTAACTTGTTTGAATTGTTTAAAAATGAAGTAAATAATCAATCACCCACCCTCAACTACCTTCATCTTAGTATTTCTTAATTCTACTCGTCAGAATGCCACAAAAGCAAATTATTTCTGACAGGCCAACATAATGCTGCCATTCTAATACAGAGTTAATACTTAATATTGAATAAAAAATAAAACTACATATATTCATAAGTAGTGGAAATATAATAGCTAGCACCCACCCACTAAAGAACTAGTTTACTCTATCAATTGAATAAGAATTTTCCATATACAATCATTCAGAAAACTAAGATCATAGCATCTGGTCCCATCACTTCATGGGAAATAGATGGGGAAACAGTGGAAACAGTGTCAGACTGTATTATTTTGGGCTCCAAAATCACTGCAGATGGTGACTGCAGCCATGAAATTAAAAGATGCTTGCTCCTTGGAAGCAAAGTTATGACCAACCTAGATGGCATATTGAAAAGCAGAGGTCCGTCTAGTCAAGTCTATGGTTTTTCCTGTGGTCATGTATGGATGTGAGAGTTGGACTGTGAAGAAGGCTGAGCGCCAAAGAATTGATGCTTTTGAACTGTGGTGCTGGAGAAGACTCTTTGAGAGTACCTTGGACTGCAAGGAGATCCAACCAGTCCATTCTAAAGGAGATCGGTCCTGGGTGTTCTTTGGAAGGACTGATGCTAAAGCTGAAACTCCATACTTTGGCCACCTCATGTGAAGAGTTGACTCATTGGAAAAGACTCTGATGCTGGGAGGGATTAGGGACAGGAGGAGAAGGGGACGACAGAGGATGAGATGGCTGGATGGCATTGCTGACTCAATGGACATGAGTTTGGGTGAACTCTGGGAGTTGGTGATGGACAGGGAGGCCTGCCATGCTGCGGTTCATGGGGTTGCAAAGAGTCAGACACCACTGAGCAACCGAACTGAACTGAAGTAGGGAATCAGTAACAAATTAATGAAACTGTACCAGCTTTAAAAAAAGCATACTTTTACAGAATTCTTTTCTAAAACCCATCATTCTTTTGAAAACTATTTCTAATAAAAATAAGCAAGTACACCTTTTAGACGAACACTGAACTGTGACAAAAGATTTCAAATTTTCCTGTAAAGACAAAAGTAACCTAGAACATCACATCAATAAAATTTCCACTTCTCATTTTTCCTACTTGTGAATGTGTTTCTAATTGTGGCTTTCTTACCATCATGAGGCTGTATAACATAATGACTCCCTCCAATATAGTCTGCAGAAATTCCTAGTTGAGAAGCATCTGTGGTAGAACTGTCACCATCCATCTACAAGAAAAAAAAGCTTTTCAATAATCTTCAATAAAACTTATCTAAAACTACATAATAGATTCAGTGCTCATAAACTGTTATAGGATGCGTCAATTACATTTTACATAGCTTTAAGCTATGGAATGTTTACTAAAAGAAACATTTACTAAAATGTTTACTAAAGGAAAACATTTTCACTTCTTGTTTTGGAAACCTTTTAATCATATGCCAACGATTCAAGATTCTCCTACCTACCCTCCATTAAGTGATAAGCCTACAAGGAAATAAATCTAAATCTTTCTTTTCAATTGCATGATCCTCAAATACCGTACAGGCAAGCGTGACTTACAACCTAATTTATCCCTGGAATAACAAGAGCCAAAATCAGCTTGTCAGTGAGTCACCTGGAAGTCACCTACATCCACCTATTCAGCTCTCCTGCTAAAGCCAGGTGTATTCCTACATGAGCATTTTTGCTCTTGCTGCAGACTTTCTTTGCTATCTCAGAAGTTCTACAGAGACAATGTCCTGGTTCAAACTATTGTTTGGTATAAGAAACATGGATTCCTTGCACAATTCTGTACCCAAGCAGCCCAAAAGTATATCCACATTTTGAACAAGCTCATCACCTCTAACTGAAAGGTTAATTTTCTCTCCTCCCTACCCACTACTCCCAGACTTTTGACTTGTACAGAAAAAAAGAAAAGGAGGGGTCAGGGAGATTGGAGATCTGCATATTATAATATGAAAGTGTTATAACCACGGACAAAAATGAGTGTTAAAATGAGTATTTTAAAAGAACCCTGGGAGTTCCCTAGTGGTCTAGTGGTTAGGATTTGGCACTTTCACTGCTATGGCCCTGGTTCAATCCCTGGTCAGGGAACTGAGATTCCTCAAGCCATGCAGTGTGGCAAAATAAAAATAAAAGAACCCTGCTTGATTATATGTACGGCTTAGTCTCTTTGCTGTTCACCTGAAACTATCACAACATTGTTGACTGGCCACATCCCAGTACAAAATAAAAAGTTCAAACAAAACAAAATAAAAAAGAACCCTGCTTGCTTAATTTTGCTCAGAAGTAAAAGAAGGAGAATCTGGAAGGAAGAAAAACTAAAACCATAAGCCCTGAACTGTCTCCATTCCAACATGGCAAATCCTGGAAGTCCTTCTGCTTTGCAAATAATACTATTGAAAACAATAAAGGATTGGCTATTTGTGGTAGAAATTTTTTGAATGTGTTATCTGAATAAAAAATATAGCAAAATTAAATCTAATTTATATATGTTTTTCAAGGAGACACTTAATCCTAAATGTTTGTCAAGGTCCATGACCTAGCACAAACTTGAGGTTATTAACTGCAATATTTGAGTCCTTATGCAATACCTCTTTTCCATCTCTGTTGGATTTTTATCTATTAAATAATACTAAAATACCAAGCTAGTTTCCAAGTCTTCAACAACATGGCATTTCATGCATCTATTGAGGGGCAGAGCAAAGAATTCACCTACTTTTAGTAATTTGTAGAAGTACAGGGTACCTATTAATGATGCTTCTTAGTGCCCTCTGCTGCTGCTGCTGCTGCTAAGTCGCTGCTGTCGTGTCCGACTCTGTGCGACCCCATAGATGGAAGCCCACCAGGCTCCCCCGTCCCTGGGATTCTCCAGGCAAGAACACTGGAGTGGGTTGCCATTTCCTTCTCCAATGCGTGAAAGTAAAAAGTGAAACTGAAGTCGCTCAGTCATGTTCGACTATCTGCGACCCCGTGGACTGCAGCCTACCAGGCTCCTCCGTCCATGGGATTTTCCAGGCAAGAGTACTGGAGTGGGGTGCCATCACCTTCTCCGCTTAGTGCCCTCTAAGAGGAGGTAAATGATAGTCAGTGAGCTTGGATTTAGACTCTCACTCATCACTGAAAACAAGCATCCTTACCAGTTAAATGTATTTCTATACAAAAGGGAAATAATAATTTCATCTTCCCCACCTTAAAACAGCTAGTATATGCATGAAATATTAGCCAATTATAAAATGCTATTTTGATCCTAAAATGCTAAAAAGATACTAAGAGAATAGCCTTTAATAGATATGATGATGGATTTACTACCCATGAAAAAGTTCAATTAGGATAGCTGTGAATTGACTGGTTTTTACAATGCCCTAGGGGAGATTAAGGTACCAGAGACAGGATCAAAGTGGTTGTTTAAGAGTGTACAACTGGAAACAAATCTAGTTTGTTTTTTTAGGAAGGTGGGGGGGATGAAGCAGTAACAAATCTTTTGCTAAATCAATGTCTACAAGATAGCCTGGATTTTTAATTAGCTGATGAGCAAGACTGTTGAAATAACCATGGTCTAAGGCAATGGCACCCCACTCCAGTACTCTTGCCTGGAAAATCCCATGGACAGAGGAGCCTGGTGGTCTGCAGTCCATGGGATCGAGAAGAGTCGGACACAACTGAGCGACTTCACTTTCACTTTTCACTTTCATGCATTGGAGAAGGAAATGGCAACCCACTCCAGTGTTCTTGCCTGGAGAATCCC
The DNA here is from genome assembly GCA_935064755.1 of Tragelaphus eurycerus. Lineage (NCBI taxonomy): Eukaryota > Metazoa > Chordata > Mammalia > Artiodactyla > Bovidae > Tragelaphus > Tragelaphus eurycerus. The sequence continues at coordinate 9,422,418 of CAKXYN010000072.1, read as the reverse complement.
AGGGAGGGGGAGCCTGGTAGGCTGCCGTCTATGGGGTCACACAGAGTTAGACATGACTGAAGCGACTTAGCAAGAGATTAATTAATTTATAAATACAATGTAAAAAAGTATTAAAGGCAAAAAGTTTAAGTCACATTATCTTGTCCTGAACTGGAATTAGCAGCAAGATCATCCCCGGAATTAATAGCATTAGCTTCTAAACCTCAGTCTTCTAAAAAATATTTCTACAAATATTTCATAGAGTTGTTGGAATTAAAAAAAGAACAGAAACCTGCTAAGGACGGACTCTGGCACACAGTGTACTTAGGAGACATCACATCTTGCCATCCCTCCTTTGAAGATGAGCCACACATCATCCGCTTAGTTGTGTGTGTCTTTGGTTCTGCAAGCCTTAGCTTTTCTGTCATTTCACCACTCCTGTCTTCCTCTCCTCTATTTTTCTACCATTAAAATCCTGCTTAATACTTTAATCCCAGTGTTCATCCATCTTCCTGAATCTGATTTACCCTATTCTGTAAGCCAAAATTAGTGTTCCCATCTTTGAATCCCCAAGGCTCTTACCATTCCACATATTAGCCTCATCTTTGATGCCTATAATATGCTAGCTATTCTCTTATTTATATGTATAAAAAATGAGGGGGGTAACTTGCTAGATACATCCCAAAGGTTTTTTCTAGTTCTAAAACTTCCTACTAAAATTTCAAAATAGTTTGTAGAGCATAAGTAAGCCAGTGAACAAATATTTACCAAGTAAGCACCTAGTATTTATCAGGTCTGTACCATGTGCTGATGACCTAACAGGTCAACAACAAAGACAAGGTCTCTTTCCTGTCTTGGAGATAAGATAAATATTATGTAAACTGGGGGCAAGGAGAAGGGGTGGGGAGCGCAGCCCATTCACATTTCCAAGGCACAGGCTCTGGAATCAGATCATCTGATTTGAATTCCCTGCTAATAACTGGCAAGTGGGATGAGCACAGTACAATAAGAGTACTCAGTAAATGTTATATATAGCTATTAAATAATTATAAATCATTAACTAATTGCTAGTGCCCAATGCTAAGGAAAACAAAGATGTTTTATGATACACTTTTGGAGCTGACTCCATAAGGGCCCTCAATCAAGGAAGGGCATCTTACGAAGATGACATTTAAACTGAGACTGAAAGATGAACAGCAATCAGGCAAACAAAGATAGGACAAGAATGTTCCAGGCAAAGGAAACTGAGACACAGTACTGGTGGCCTGGAATGAGCTAAGTAGAGGCTAGGTCAAGCAGTGCCTTGTGGACAAGAGTAAATCAAATTAGAGTTTTAACAGAAGAATGCCAGCCCGATTTCCTTTTAAAAATATCACTCTGGCTATAGTCCCGTGTAGACAATGAACTGGAAGGGAAGCAAGAATGGGGTCAGAAGACCAGTAAGAACCATATGCTGCGTTTAAGGCAAGAGTTCAGGCAAGATGACGAACTTTTCCAGTATTGACAGGAAGCAGCACTGGAGAGCAGAAACAGAGACTACAAAGCTTTTTCATTGGTAAACTCAACAGACTTGGTGGCTGACTGAGTAAGAGCTGGCGCAAAAACCAAGGATAACACTGGGATTTTTACAGCTGGGGAGACAGATGGCTTTCCCTGGAAGAATGCAAAAGGGGAGTGGAGTGCTGGGTGATGACGGGAGCCCAGCTGAAGCTGGTGTCCAGGCATGTCTAGTGGAACCGATAGGTCCAGCTGTGATACTTACAAGCTTGGTAAGAACACAGAATCTAAAGTGGTGGATTCCATCCAGACAGCAAACAGGAAAGAACACAAGGGATACTAATAAGAATGATCGATCATTAGATCCAAGAGAAATGAGAAATACCAACAAGGAGTTAAATCCCATTAAGTTAACTATCCTAAGTATTTAGTTGAACTGGTAATATTGTTCTCTAAAATATTAAGTGCAATAAATGGTCAGCTGATTAAGTAGTAAATTTTATTCTGTAATTTTTTGATGGGGCAGTATTTTAACTATACTAATAATCTGTTGATCAAATTGCCAACATCCACTGGATCATGGAAAAAGGAGAAGAATTCCAGAAAAACATCTATTTCTGCTTTATTGACTATGCCAAAGCCTCTGACTGTGTGGATCACAATAAACTGTGGAAAATGCTGAAAGAGATGGGAATACCAGACCACCTGACCTGAAACCTATATGCAGTTCAGGAAGCAACAGTTAGAACTGGACATGGAACAACAGACTGGTTCCAAATAGGAAAAGGAGTATGTCAAGGCTGTATATTGTCACCTTGCTTATTTAACTTATATGCAGAGAAACACTGCATCATGAGAAACGCTGGGATGGAAGAAGCACAAGCTGGAATCAAGATTGCCAGGAGAAATATCAATAACCTCAGATACGCAGATGACACCCCCTTATGGCAGAAAGTGAAGAGGAACTAAAAAGCCTCTTGATGAAAGTGAAAGAGGAGAGTGAAAAAGTTGGCTTAAAGCTCAACATTCAGAAAACGAAGATCATGGCATCCAGTCCCATCACTTCATGGGAAATAGATGGGGGAACAGTGGAAACAGTGTCAGACTGTATTATTTTGGGCTCCAAAATCACTGCAGATGGTGATTGCAGCCATGAAATTAAAAGACACTTACTCCTTGGAAGCAAAGTTATGACCAACCTAGATAGCATATTCAAGAGCAGACACATTATTTTGCCAACAAAGGTCCATCTAGTCAAGGCTATGGTTTTTCCTGTGGTCATGTATGGATGTGAGAGTTGGACTGTGAAGAAAGCTGAGCACAGAAGAATTGATGCTTTTGAACTGTGGTGTTGGAGAAGACTCTTGAGAGTTCCTTGGACTGCAAGGAGAACCAAACAGTCCATTCTAAAGGAGATCGGTCCTGGGTGTTCTTTGGAAGGACTGATGCTAAAGCTGAAACTCCAGTACTTTGGCCACCTCATGTGAAGAGTTGACTCACTGGAAAAGACTCTGATGCTGGGAGAGATTAGGGGCAGGAGGAGAAGGGGACGACAGAGGATGAGATGGCTGGATGGCATCGCTGACTCAATGGACATGAGTTTGGGTGAACTCTGGGAGTTGGTGATGGACAGGGAGGCGTGGCATGCTGTGATTCATGCGGTCGCAAAGAGTCGGACACGACTGAGCGACTGAACTGAACTGAATAATCTGTTGCACAAAAGCGTAAATAGTGCTCTTTTTAATATGTTTAACACTTACTGAACGCTTTCTAAATATCTTATGCAATGTTCATGACCCAATGAAACACGTGAGAAAACAGAAGTTATATGAGGCTAATGACTTGCCAAAGGTGGCACCCTAAATGGGAGTGAAGTCTGGAGTCTCATATGCCAAGTACTGTACAGTATTTGTTCTTGATGGGTTTTCAAATAGTCCTTAAGCCTATATCTTTAATTTTTGCCCTCTAAATTCTGAATCTACTAACTGTATACTGAAAACAGTCAAAGATGCTCCTCAAGCAAGGACAATATTAACTTTCCCATTTTCAAAATGAAGTTACTATGAAAAGGGAAGTACTGTATAAAAAGCACTTAGCAAAATGCATGATACACAGTAAGAACTCAACAAATGTAACCTAGTATTATTACAGTCTCTTCAAATACAGTTCTCATCTTCTTCCCAGGCATAAGTGTTTTCTCTTTCACACAACCCCTTTCACTTGTTCTCTGGATCAATTCCTTATCTCTTTGTAGATAAGGAATAATACAATGATTCCTCATCTCTGATACCAGCTTCTTCATTCTTCCTTAAACATTCTTAATCTCCCTCATTAAACACATTGAAGGACACAGACACCTACAACCTTAATTCTGTTACACACTCTGGTTCATTTTCACCCTGACAGTCCTTACACACCCTCTTCATTCCAACTGAAACTCCATAACATGTGCGTTTCCATCCCAACAAGATAGTGAAACTGCTCACAAAAGTTGCCAGAGATTTTGCCTTCAACCTACTTGACCATTCTACTATTCTTTGTAGTGCTGGCTTCTGCTAATCCCACATTTATGCTTGGAATTCTTCATTTCCAAAGCAGTATTCTTCCCCCCCCCCCGCCCCCGTCCCACTTAACTGTTAATTTTAACCAACAATCATTTTTTCTTTCTTCCCTTACTTTCTTAATAAACTCATTACATATCACTTTTATGCTCATAAATCCTACATCTACAACCATATCATGACTGCCACTCACGCAAGCCGGGCCTGTAAGATATGTTTGATTATCCCGCCACTGGAAACTTAAGATACTGGAAAACGAAATTCACCTTCCCCATCCCTTGCAGGGAGGCAGGGAGGGGAGCTCCTTTTGAACTGTTCCATTAAGAACAATGCCATCTCTCTACTCCTCCAGGCTAATTATACAGTGTCATCTTAGGCTCTTCCATCTCCTCCAAGCTCTACCTAATCTGTGACCTCTTTTTAAATGTTTTCTGGATATGCCCTTCCTTTTCTCTTTCCACTGGACTACAATCCAACCTACTTGGGTACATAATGTTTTAAGACTAATGTCACTGAAACATGGCTTTTATAGCTCTTGAACCTATGATGGTTCTAAAAGTCTTCCATGTCAAATCCAAACCTAGTTTTCATGGCTTTACATGAGTGATTCCCTTGTTAGTTTAGTTAGTTTACCTAACTAAACTAAACCAGTTGAAAACTGATTTTCAACTCTCTTCAGGGCTAAAAAACCTTATTTATGGATCACCAGGTACAGTTCTTTTACAGTGAGGTAATCCTGTCTCAAGGAAGTTGTGACATGCTTCATGTCACAGACATAGTATCCCATTCAAAAGTAAAGTATTCAGACAGGCCAAGTGGTATCTCTTCACTAGATTACCCTGTGAGATCCCCACCTGCACCATGTAGATCCACTTCCCTGCCACCAACAGAAGTCACTCAGCCCTGCCTTCAGGGTTCAACTTCTGGTGACAGCATCTACCTATTCAACCCTACTCATCCTTCAAGGCTCAGTTCCAGCCCTACTAGTTCCTTCTGTGACATTCCCAGCTACCCAGCCCACCACACCTCTCTTCTTTTCACTTGTGCTACCACCCTTAGAACCAGCATTTTCTGATCTACACATAACTTGCCTCTAAATATTCAATTTGACTAAAGCCCTGCCAGCTAAACAGACAGCCACCTGAGATGGGACAACTTTAGCCCTGCATCCCAGAGGAAATACTTAATACATGCAGGTCACTGAGAAGAAGGAAGCAACAGGAATGGGGAGAGGTACTGTCTGGGGAAAGGCTCTCATTCTAGCAGGAATCTCCAGTATAAACCAGTTATAATTTTGTTTTCAGTTAATTACAGTTCAAATCTAATTAACAACCAGAATGATAAAACATACTTACTGTCATGAAATATGCTGAGAACCGTGTTGTCAGTGGTACTCAAGAACACCTGCCTAAAAAAGGTGTCTAATCTCTGCCCAATTTCAACCTAGAAGATAAACATCTATTAGTAGTTAAAAAAAAAAAAAAAAAGGTATAGCCCATAGGCTTTCTTCCTAGTAAAAGTTTTAAAGGCATGTATACTTTTACCTACTATTATTTAACGTAATATATGGCAATAAAATGATGCAAAATGCAAGCACCCAATAAATGTTTGTTAAATTAGAAGATATATTTTGGAAAACTTACAAAAAAGTTAATGCCATTGGGGAGAGATATTGCTTTTCCAACATATATTTAGTCATGTTCATCATAAATATTCATCACAACACACCAAATTATATAATAGGCAAGAGACCAAAAAAAAAAAAACCCCACATCACATATCTAAACTATTTAAAACACCAACACCCAGACTTATCAACTTAATTTTTTGGTGAGGGTTTTCTTTGTTAGGGTCCAAAAGCTCAAAGGGGGAGACAAATTTATCTCAGAATATAATGCTTTTAAACATCCCATACTATAGTGAGAAGACGAATGTTGCCCAGAGAACAACAAAATCAATTAAGACCTTTATTTATCATTTTAAGGCACCACCATTTTGGACTAAAATTGCATCTGGATAGCACTTCATTCTCACTGTAAGGCATAAACAGCTGAATTAACTGGCATCAACTACAATGTTACAATCTTTCTTTCTCATCTGCTTTTCCTTTTCTCAAGTAAAACAAGTAAATGGAGAGTGGGGGGGACAAAAACATACCCTTTGAGTGTTAATTTCTAAAGGAATAAAAAATATGGATATGCATTCAAGCATGAAATCTAGTAAATAGCAGAAAAAATCGTAACCACTGAATTGAATTTTAAAATGCCATCACAAGGGTCTAGGTAGTAAGATTGGCTGGCACTGTCTATTCTGCTATAATCTTAAAAGCAATTTCTAATTTCTTTTCAGATAACGTCCTCTTTCTAACCCATAGTTGCATGTAAAAGTCCTTCCTCGTAGCTTTAAGTATTATTTTTCAAAGGGAGTCTGGAGGGGGGCAGGGGGAGAATCTTCAGAATACTTAAAATGTAGAAGCTGTATTTATGTATTTTGCTCGGGGAGAGGGTGCACACCTCACTATAATCGCTCACCCAAATAGTTGAGTCAGTATATATTTAGACTTGGTATATTAAAAACACTATCACCGCATATGGTATATATTTTCTTAAAGGCAGGTTATGATATATGTGAAAGCTCAAGGGAATGCATACATCTGTTTAATGTTTAAAGAAATGCAAATTTGTATCCAAGAAAAGCAGCAGACTCTTCCTCCACCCTCCAGTCTCTGGCATCAAGACCCGAGTTTTGCATCAATGCAATCCCTAAATTAAACTACAGGAGCAGTGTGAGGAAGGAATAATTGCCTTTTGAGGTATTGGGATTCAACTTTTTATTTTACAAGTAAAATTCCTATTTGTTAATAACACTTACATTGATCAGGTTACCTCATCACTTCATATTGTTGATTAGTTTCCATATCAGAGAGCGGAAACCATCCCGGCAATTCGTGGCACGAACCGTGGAGTCCACGCAGGTTAAGAGGGAGGCTATTCTTTTTAAGTCTTACTTTATCTAACCTTGCTTAAATCATCTCATTAAAGTACGCTGGGCAAGACTACGACTTGTGGGTGCCCCGTAATTCTTTGTTCTCGGAGACTACTACTAAGGCCCGGCACATCCTCCCCGCCTCCCACCCAAGATTAAAACCTTAACCCAATCCGGAAAGCTTCCTTCCCACCTTCGGGGCAAGTCCAGGGACCGCAAGCCGCCAGATGGCTGCATTCTTTACGCGTAAACCAGACTGCGGAGAAACGAAATCCATTCCTTCCTCCCGGGGACCTGGCTTCCTCCCCTACGAAGGTAAGCAGGCTGGCCCCGGCCCCCCGGCCCGCTCGGCCGACCTGTCAGTCCCGCCTGCGCCGCGCGGGCTTCCCTGGCGCGCATCCCCCCGACTCGCCCGGCCCAGGCCCGGGCCCGGGCCCGCGCCCAACGCCCGCCGCCTGCCCGCCGCGCGGCGCCCGGGGTGCCGGGGCAGCAGACAAAGCGGCCCGGCCCCGCCGTGCCCCCGCGGGCGGGCGGACAGGCGGAAGAGGGGGGCGCCCCCGGGAACCCCCGCGAGGGGGCCAGGCCCAGGAGTGGGGGCAGGATCCGGGCCGGGGGTCCGGGCCTCGTCCCCCGCCCCCACGGCCGGCTCTCCGCACAAAATGGAGCCGGTCGGGACGCGGCCGAGAGCGGGCCCGACGGTGCCCCGGTGCTCCCTCCTCGGCTTCGGGCCCTGAGCTCGGCGGCGGCGAGCTAGAGGCGGCCTGGCCCGCGTCCCGCCGCTCCTTGGCCCGGCGCACAAAGAGCCGAGGAGCGGCCCCGCGCCCGCTCCCCGGCCGGGCCCGCAGCGGGACAGGCCTCGCAGTCGCCCGCCCGGCCCCGGCCCCGGCCCAGGCGGGAGGGCGGGTGGGCAGGAGGGAGGCGAGTGCCCCCGGCCGCGGCGGCGTTGGCGGCGGGGACGGCGCCGGGAGGAGACGGACATTTCATTCGAGCTAAAGTGGAGTCGGTTTAGGAGCGATCATTGGCCGAAGCGAGACACAAACCTCCAATGCAGCCCTGGTTGGCTCCCGTCTCCAATCGGCTGTTTGGTTGGACAGAAAATGGCTGCGAAGGAACCAGTCCCAGCGCGGAGCTCCGCTTCCAGGACTCGGCCTCCCCTCCCTCCGCCGCGGGCCGCTTCCCTCGGCGCGACACCCTCCCTCCGCGCCTCTCGCGCGCCCTCCCGGCGCGGCCACGCCCCAGCCCCGGCCCCGCCTCCGACCCCGCCCCACGCGCCGGGTGGCCGAGGCTCCGCCAGCTGCAGGCTGCGGCGGACCGGTCCTGCGGGGCTATCGGAGCCGTCCAGTGGCCTCCTAGTTCGGCTGAGGCTTCCAGGGACTAGGGCCCGAGCTAGCTGCTGCTGAGGTCTGTGCGGAGTTGCTTCCCGCAGTGTTTTCCCCAGGCTTTGAGAAGGGTGATTTCATAGCCCGCCCTCTTTTTTTCAATCCCCTCCCTCCCCCACGTGGAAGCGTCTCACCAGCCTGAGTGCAGCTGCCTGCGCCTCGATTTTTAAGAAGGGTAAACCAAGGTTAGAAGCCTCGGGCCAGGGCGACACCCAAGCTACAGGGTGGATCTGTGCGGCGATTGCCTCCTGGTGCTGAAAGTACCTCGTGTTCGCCCTGTGTCGCTGTAAATGTTGCCACAAGCACAGCGGTCCTTCTCAGTCGACCACCGAGCTCCGGTGTTAGTTTTTCAGATTCCATCTAAAGATACAGTCCTCTCCTTCAGGTTTAACAAGTTGTCAGACTAATGAGCCTTCACCCCAGCGTAAAATAATGCATACCCCTTAAAATATTGCGCATCCCTTAAAATATTGCAACACCAACGTGTGGCTTTTCCCAACCAGATGACATTTGGGCTGCAAGAATCCATGGCCCGTTCTTGCTTCGGTGCAAGCTCCCGCGTTGTCTTTCCCTGAGTGCAGTCTGGGTCGGTCTTTCCTGGACCGTTACCACCACAGATGGGCGGCGAGCCAGACACCACTCGCTGCAAAGCGCGCAGGGTTTTTGCAACCAGAGCCGGGAATCGCGTTCCCTTTACTTCCACTAAACAAGTGGCTTCGTGGCACATTAAACTTTCCAGCTTTAATCATTTAAAAATATATAGCTATGTTTTATTTATAAAGTTCCTACTGTTGAGCTGCATATTTTCACATTTCTGGAGCAAATACGGAAGCAAAAACAAATGAAAGACTCCAAATTATTCCAAGAGGAGTAAGTAAGCAATACCACGCTGGGATCAGACAATCTGGCTTGAATTCCAACTCCCCCTCTTACTGGCATGTGACCTTAGCCAGATTTCTTTAGCCCTGGGTAAGTACCATAACTACCTCTGCAATAGGAGTAATAGTAGCCACTTCTTAGGATTGCTAAGGAATCCTTAGGAATTTACTTAAAAGTAAATGCACATAGAAAGCCCTTTAAAAAAAAAACTTGGCCCATTAACTTAAGATATTTGTATTACATGAATTTCAATCTCCATCAAACTTTTTATTTTTAAAGTTTTTATTTTTAATGTGGACGATTTTTAAAGTCTTTATTGAATTTGTTACAGTATTCCTTGTTTTTTGTTTGGGGTTTTGGCCTTGAGGCATGTGGAATCTTAGCTCCCCTACCAGGGATCAAAACCACACCATCTGCATTGAAAGGCGAAGTCCCAACCGTTAGACCACAATGGAAGTCTCCTACGTCAAACTTTTATAAACTGTTATTTGCGAAAAAGGAGTAAAGTTGGCCTATGTTTTAACTCCTCCCTTTCTTTATGATTATCCATAAAGTAGAGTTTTAGGAGTGAAATCATGTACTCAAAGGTAGAAAATATAAAAAAGGAACAATAGAACTGGAAGTATGATGAATCCACACACTGGATGATGACTCAAAAGATGCAAAGATGACTGACTACTTTCCCTGAATTCCTATGGTATTATTTCAGTGCCACTGATCTAATCTACATACTTTATTCAGAGTCAACAGATTATCCAGCTCCTACTGTCCACAAGCACTGTGCTAGGAGTGTGGGGGCTACAAAGGTGAATAAAGCACTGTCTTTCCCCTGGGAGCTACCACTAGGAGACAGGAGACCCAGGCCACACCCCCTCTGCAGTTGAATGCCAGTTACCCAGCCTTGACAACCTGTGTTCTCTGTGCCTCTAAAACCTGTGTTCCAGAAGCCTCCAGTCAACATCCACCATGTTTCATGATCACACGGTGAAAGAGAGGGATGTGGATCACAATTTAATGCCTGGGAAAAGACCTCTGGACTAACCTTGACTTTGTATTACAGGCCAAAGGACAGGTAATTTGACTTCGTTCCTTTTCTAGTCCATGGGCTTCCCTGGTGGCTCAGACGGTAAAGAATCCGCCTGCTATGAGGGAGACCTGGGTTCGATCCCTGGCTTGGGAAGATCCCCTGGAGGAGGGCATGGCAATCCACTCTAGTATTCTTGCCTGGAGAATCCACTTGAACAGAGAAGCCTGGTGGGCTACAGTCCATGGGGTTGCAAAGAGTCAGACATGACTGAGCGACTAAGCGTGCACATACTTTCCTAGTCCATACACCACAGCTGCCCCTTATTTATACCACCATATATGAGTCATAATTCGGCAAACATTAAAACAGTATCCCTGGCTCAATGAAGACTCTTCAGTTGGATTTTACTTTATTGCTTTAATGAGACCTCATAAATCCCCATGATGACAGTATCTATTGTATTACTAGTATTGTCTCCGTTTCCAGCTTCCTGGTCTACTCTTGCCCTGTCCTCTCCATCCATTCTCAGCACTGAGGGCCTGGAAGGGTCCAGCTTCGGCTTCCATCTCCCACTTCTGATATCACTCTGGGCCCACTCCCACCTCACCACCTTCTAGACACACTGGCCTCAGCTCTGCTACACACACACACACACACACACACACACAGGCTCTAGCCTTGGGGTCTTAACTGGCTTCTTTTCATCTGAGGCCTCATCTCTTCAAGAAGGTTTTCCCTCACCATTGACCTCTTTTAAAACCCGACTCAGTTACTCTCTATAATCAGAGAGAGTCATCCAATCATATCGTAATAATATTATTACTTTCATTCCAATATGCTTAGCCTCATTGGATGACCTTGGTTGTTTGTTGTCTATCAATATATCCAAAATGGGAACATATCTCCTTCCGTCTGCTCTCACCAAGGCAGCTGCAGTGACCTCCTAAAGTGCACCCCCTGCTTCTACTCTGGCTTACACAGCAGCCAGAGTGATCCCACCAAAATGGAAGTCAGATTGTGTCACTCCTCTGCTTAAAAAATCCTCCAGTACCTCCCCATTTTCCCCAGAGTAAAAGATAAAACACTCTACGGTGGCCTTGCCAGCAGAGAGTGACAAATTTGTGCATTTCAAGTTGAACAAAAGAAAAGACTAATTGTTCTTTGGCCATTAAACAAGCAACGCCCAGAATCTTTTTTAATCAATCAGTGACAACTTCCCAATCATGGCTGCTGCTGACTTCAAGAAGTTAGCCCATCAACAACAGGCACACCACTAATCCTCGTCCTTCTTCAGCTAAAGGCCAATTCAATTCTGATCAGTCTAGCTTCTAAAAGTTCCAGTCGCTGAACCCTGCACTTCTTAAACACTATATACAAGACCTTAGACTTCTCTGTTCAAAGATGCTCTGCCTTATAATACAGCTGTCCTTGCTTAGCCAGAAATATATTCATCACTTTTTATTTCTGTCAGATATGAAGATTGGGCTTCGCTGATAGCTCAGTTGGTAAAGAATCCGCCTGCAATGAAGGAGACCCCAGTTCGATTCCTGAGTTGGGAAGATCCCCTGGAGAAGGGATAGGCTACCCTCTCTAGTATTCTTGGACTTCCCTTGTGGCTTAGCTGATAAAGAATCTGCCTGCAATGTGGGAGACTTGGGTTCGATCCCTGGGTTGGGAAGATCTCTTGGAGAAGGGAAAGGCTACCCACTCCAGTATTCTGGCCTGGAGAATTCCATGGACTGTGTAGTCCATGGGGTTGCAAAGAGTCAAAGACACAACAGAGTGACTTCCACTTTTCATGAAGATTGGACCAGATTTCCTCTCTACTCCCCCTCTAACTTTTATATCCTATTTTCTCCTTTGCTCACTCCACTTCCTTTTATCTTTATTTATGGCAGGAACACTCCTGCCTCAGGGCCTTTGCATTTGCTATTCCATCTGCCTAGCACATGCTGCCCTCTGATAACCACATAGCTCACTCTCTTACCTCCTGCCATTTCTCTGTGACACCAGCCTGTTCTCTTATATAAAAACTGTAATACCAGGACCTTCCCTGGAGGTCCAGGGTTTAAAACTCTGCACTTCCAATACAAGAGGGATGCGTTTGATCCCAGGTCAGGGAACCAAGATCCCACATGCCCTGGGGATGCAGCTAAAATAAATAAATACTAAAAATGCAATTCCAGTTCCCTTCCCTATTCTCTCTTAATTGCTTTATTATTATTTTTTCAGTAACACTTTATCACCTCTGACATGCTATCAGTCAGTTCAGTTCAGTTCAGTTGCTCAGTCATGTCCGACTCTTTGCGACCCCATGAATCGCAGCATGCCAGGCCTCCCTGTCCACCACCAACTCCCGGAGTTCACTCAGACTCACGTCCATCGAGTCACTGATGCCATCCAGCCATCTCATCCTCTGTCGTTCCCTTCTCCTCTTATCCTCAATCCCTCCCAGCATCAGAGTCCTTTCCAATGAGTCAACTCTTCGCATGAGGTGGCCAAAGTACTAGAATTTCAGCTTTAGCATCATTCCTTCCAAAGAAATCCCAGGGCTGATCTCCTTCAGAATGGACTGGTTGGATCTCCTTGCAGTCCAAGGGACTCTCAAGAGTCTTCTCCAACACCACAGTTCAAAAGCATCAATTCTTCGGCGCTCAGCCTTCTTCACAGTCCAGCTCTCACATCCATACATGACCACAGGAAAGACCATAGCCTTGACTAGACGAACCTTTGTTGGCAAAGTAATGTGTCTGCTTTTGAATATGCTATCTAGGTTGGTCATAACTTTCCTTCCAAGGAGTAAGCGTCTTTTAATTTCATGGCTGCGGTCACCATCTGCAGTGATTTTGGAGCCCAGAAAAATAAAGTCTGACACTGTTTCCACTGTTTCCCCATCTATTTCCAATGAAGTGATGGGACCAGATGCCATGATCTTCATTTTCTGGATGTTGAGGTTTAAGTCAACTTTTTCACTCTCCTCTTTCACCTTCATCAAGAGGCTTTTGAGTTCCTCTTCACTTTCTGCCATAAGGGTGGTGTCATCTGCATATCTGAGGTTGTTGACATTTCTCCTGGCAATCTTGATTCCAGCTTGTGCTTCTTCCAGCCCAGCATTTCTCATAATGTACTCTGAATATAAGTTAAATAAGCAGGGTGACAATAGAGGTTCCTTATTTATTTTGTTTGTGTTTTGTCTGTCTTTTCCTGTTAGAATGTAAGCTCTATGAGGACAAGGAGTTTTGCTTATTTTGTGCATCCCAAGCACATAGTAGGTGTTCAAAAATACTTGTTGAGTGAATGGATTTTTAACATTTCACTGTATAACAATATAGACTTCTTGAGTGCAAAGACCAAGTGTTTACTGCTGTATAGTCAGGGTCTGGAAGAGTGCCTGCACACAGTAGATGCTCCAGAGATATGTATGGGATGAGTGAATGAGCAGAGGTTGGATAACACCACATGGATGGCCCCCAACCTAAAATGGTTTGATTTTTGGTTTTTCAGCTTTGCAATGGTGCAAAAGCAATATAGAGTCAGTAAAAAGTTCTTCAAATTTTGAGACTTTTGTTTTGTTTTGGCTGTGCAGCTTACAGGATCTTTAGTTCCGTGACCAGGGATCAAACCCATGCCCCCTGCAATGGAAGCGTGGATCTCAAACCACTAGACTACCAGGGAATCCACCAAATGTTGAGTTTTGATCATTTTTCAAACTGATGGTATTCATATTCTCAGAATGCTGGGCAGTGGCAGTGAGCCACAGCTTCCAGTCAACCACAAGATCATGAGGGTAAAAATCGGTTCGTTCACAACCCTTCTGTCCCCACACAGCCATTCTGCTTTTCTCTTTCAGTACATTATTCAATCAATTACATGTGATATTTAATACTTTATCGTAACATAGGCTCTGTGTTAGATAACTTTTCCCAACTATAGGCTAATGTAAGGGCTTCCTGGGTGCTCTTCACCAAGTGAGCTGGTGGTAGAACCCACCTGCCAAAGCAGGAGCTGTAGAAGACATGGGTTCAATCCCTGGGTCAAGAATATCCCCTGGAGGAGGGCATGGCAACCCACTCCAGTATTCTTGTCTGGAGAATCCCATGAACAGAGGAGCCTGATGGGCTACACAGTTCATAGGGTCACACAGAGTCAGACAGGACTAAGGCAACTTACCATGCACGCATGAAGGCTGATGTAGTATTCTGGGCATGTTTAAGGTAGGTTAGGCTAAGCTGTGATGTTCAGTAGGTGAGGTGTATTAAATGCATTTCAACTTATAATATTTTCAGCTGCCTATGGGTTTATCTGGATGTAATTATGTAACCCCATATAAATCAAGGAAGATCTGCATTTTAATTGATAATATAAATGACCCTGAAATTACCAAAGCCATATGTATCATTTCTCTCTAGAGAAACAGAGCTAATAATCATATTTTAAATTCCTCAAGTTACTATGAAGTGTTCATCAAATATTCAAAATGTATTCATCACTAGTTCTGCATGGATTAGATGAATTAATATATGAAGATGTTAAAACATCCTTGATCCATCTGAAAAAGATCTTTCTCTGTTCTAGGGCTGCCCAGGCCAAGGACCTGTGGAAAAATTGATAGAAAGGAAAGCCAGAGAACAAGTTTTTCTCATTTTGTTTGCTTTCGCTTCAATTGTTGTCTTCTCTGAACGAGTGACCCTGTCTGCAGTCTCTTTTTGATCTATTTAATATGACAGGTTCAGATTAATCTTCCTGAAACCCAAGTATTACCATGTTATTACCTTTTAAAAATTATGACAATAGTTCCCACTCACAGCATGTTTACTGCATACTGGGTACTCTAGTCATTCACATGTGTTTTCTCATTTTAGTCACACAATGACCTTGTGAAGTAGGTATTATTATTCCCATTTAAAAGACTTGACAGCAGGCTCAGAATTTAAGAAACCCAGACATGACACAGCTAGTAAGTGGGGGAGCCAAGGCTAACACCTCCTCTTAGTCTCACCCCATTGCAAGTTCATTCTGACCCCAATCTCTCTTATAAAAATCCTGTTTATAAGATCTGAATAGATGATCTTCTATGAAGATGTTTAGGTGGCCATTAAGCACGTGAGAAGATGTGCAGCACCATTACTTATAAAGGAAATGCAAATGAAAACCACAGTGTGATTCTACTTCACAACCATTAGTTTGGCTATCATAAAAAACAGCTAATGACAAACGTTGAGGATGTAGGGAAATCCTCATACACAGAGCCCTCATACACTGCTGGTGGGCAGCTGTGGTGGAACTGTTTGGACAGTTCCTCAAACAGTTAAATATAGAGTTAACATTTGACCCAACAATCAACCCCACTCCTAAGTATATACCTAAGAAAAATAGAAAGAAAAAAAAAATCTGCGCAAAAACTTGTACCTGAAGCTTCATAGCCGTATTATTCATATAGCCAAAATGTGAAGATAACTCAGATATCCATCAACTGATAAATGGATAAACAGATGAGGTGTATGAATATTATTCAGCCATAAAAATAAAGTTCTGTCACATGCTACAACATGGATGAGCCTTGGAAACATCCGTGCAGAAGAAGGCAGACCCAAAAGACCATAGAGTATATGATTTCATTTATAGTAAATGTACAGAAGAGGCAAATCCATAGAGACAGAAAGTCAGCTGGTTGTTTAGAACTCCAGGAGGGGATGGGAGAATAAGGGGTGACAGCGACAGGGTATGAGGTTTCTTTTGGGGTGATGAAAATGTTCTAAAATTGATTGTGGTGATAGTTGCACAAATCTGTCAATATACTAAAAACCATTGTACACTTTAAATGGTTAAATAGTATGGTAGGTAAACAGCATCCTAATAAAGCTGTTATTTAAAAAAATCCTATCCACTGTTAATATCTTTATGTGTGAAATGCATACAGATTGATAAGAAAAACACATATCTCCAACAGAAAAACAAGCAAAAGACATAAAATAGAAAACTCACAAAAGAGAAATACAAATGGCTAATAAACATGTGGTGCTTGGAGGAGGGGAGTTTCCCCTCAAATCAAAATAAGAAGTGAAAAAACTGGCTTAAAACTCCACATTTCAAAAACTAAGATCATGGCATCCAGTCCCATCACTTCATGGCAAATAGATGGGAAAACAACAGAAACAATGACAGACCTTATTTTCTTGGGTATCCATCACTGCAGATGGTGATGGTAGCCATGAAATTAAAAGATGCTTGCTCCTTGGAAGAAAAGCTATGATAAACCTAGACAGTATATTAAAAAGCAGAGACTTTACTTTGCCAACAAAAGTCCATCTAAGCTAAAACCATGTAAAAACCATCAAAGCTATGGTTTTTCCAGTAGTCATGTATGGATGTGAGGGTTGAACCATAAAGAAGGCTGAGCATCAAATAATTCATGCTTTTTGAATTGTGGTGTTGGAGAAGACTCTTGAGAGTCCCTTGGGCTGCAAGGAGATCAAACCAGTCAATCCTAAAGGAAGTCAATCCTGAATAGTCATTAGAAGGACTGATGCTGAAGCTGAAGCCCGAATACTTTGGCCACCTGATGCGAAGAGCCAACTCATTAGAAAGCACCCTGATGCTGGGAAAGATGTAAGGCAGGAGGAGAAGGGGACGACGGAGGATGAGATGACTGGATGGCATCACCAACTCAATGGACATGAGTTTGAGTAGGCTCCAGGAGTTGGTAAAGGCCAGGGCAAACCTGGTGTGCTGCAGTCCGTGGGGTCTCAAAGAGTCAGACGTGACTGAGTGATGGAACAACAATCAAATAAGCTAAGAATTGTACAACAAAGATGAAGATGTGGTGAGATAAGTGTTCCCGTACACTGATGATAGGAAACGTTCTAGAAAGCAATTAGTGAGTGTGCATTAGCGGACTTTAAGATGCTCTTACCCTTCTAGTCAATAAATGAATCATAAGGAAATAATTGGTAATGCAAGTAATAGTATATTACCTAATAAAATAATTTTGTAATGCAGGTTATATTATATTATCTAATATAATAATTAGGTAATAAGAGATTCAGAAGAGCTCTGTCAGTAGTAGAAAAATTGGGGAAAAGCTATGTGGTAGGCAGACTCTAAAGTGGCCCCCATCCTACTGTATAGCATAGGGAACCAGACTCAATATCTTGTGATAAATTATAGTACAAAAGAATAAAACATAAAATGGCCTGCAATGATCCCTACTTCCTGGTATTCATACCTTTGGGCAAATTCGCTCCCCTGTTTACTTCCCTGGCGGTCCAGTGATTAAGACTCCAAGCTTCCAGTGCAGGGGATAAATATTGATCCCTGGTCGGGGACCTAGGATTCGACATGCAGCCTGGTACAGCCAAAAAATTTATAAATTAACCTCCCCTAGATTGTAGGCTGGATTTATTGATTCACTTCCAGTGAATAGAGTATAACAGGTAAAATTAGATTACAAAAAGACTGAATTCCATCCTTTCTCTCTTTCTAATAGATACAGAGATACGTAGATAGACATAAATAGTAAATATAGAGAGATTTGTATATAGATGAAAAGTAAAAGTGGAAGTGTTAGTCACTTAGTCATGTCTGACTCTTTGTGACCCCATGGACTGGATAGCCTACCAGGCTCCTCCATCCATGGAATTTTCCAGGCAAGAGTATTGGAGTGGGTTGCCATTTCCTTCTCCAGCCACCTTAAGAAGCCTGAGCCAAAGCCACTGCCAGATTCCCACCTCATAGAAACTGTGAGATAGAAAATGTTTACTGTTTTATGCCTTTGAGTTGTAAGGTATTAATTTGTCACACAGTAATAGATAACTAATACAGCCTCATTGTCTAACAGACTGAAAATGCTTAAAGTAGGTGAATAGTATGTTACACTGCTGTTAAACATCTGTTAAAGAATTTTTAGTAACACAGGAAGATGTTCAGATTACAATGTTGAGAAATAAACTCCAAAAAGATATACAATATGATTCCAAATTGGAAAGTCTATATTTGCATGAATACTTACAGGGAAAACCTGCAAGTGAGTGTGTTAACAGTCAACAGTTTTTTCTGAGACACAGAATAGTTTTTCCTCACATGCGTGTGGATTTCAGTTAGAGAATCATTCATTCAGTTCATTTCTACTGAATATCTACAGTGTGCCCACCAGCCCTGAGAACATCTTGCTCTCGTAGGGAACAAGACCAAGTCACTGCTCTCCTGAAACATGCTTGACGAGATAGCTCATGGAGGTTTCTTCTATGCTAGAAGTAGAGAAATGGAGAGTAGTGGATAGATTGTCAGATACATTTTAGGAATAAAACATTTTGGTGCCAAAAATGTATATGAAGAAATAGAATTTTCTCTTGGCCTGAGTAGCAGGGGAGGATTCTAGAGCTGGAGTGCTTGGTATGCAATCTTGGGATAATAACCACCAGCTAAGTGACCTTGGAGGCACAGACTACATAATCTTTGTATGCCCCAGTCTTCTTATCTTCAGAGTGATGGCTTTCTCATCCATTTTAGAGATAGCCATATAACTCTTGAAAGATGATGCTGTGAAAGTGCTGCACTCAATATGCCAGCAAATTTGGAAAACTCAGCAGTGGCCACAGGACTGGAAAAGGTCAGTTTTCATTCCAATCCCAAAGAAAGGCAATGCCAAAGAATGCTCAAACTACCGCACAATTGCACTCATCTCACACGCTAGTAAAGTAATGCTCAAAATTCTCCAAGCCAGGCTTCAGCAATATGTGAACCATGAACTTCCTGATGTTCAAGCTGGTTTTAGAAAAGGTAGAGGAACCAGAGATCAAATTGCCAACATCCACTGGATCATGGAAAAAGCAAGAGAGTTCCAGAAAAACATCTACTTCTGCTTTATTGACTATGCCAAAGCCTTTGACTGTGTAGATCACAATAAACTGTGGAAAATTCTGAAAGAGATGGGAATACCAGACCACTTGATCTGCCTCCTGAGAAATTTGTATGCAAGTCAGGAAACAACAGTTAGAACTGGACATGGAACAACAGACTGGTTCCAAATAGGAGAAGGAGTTCGTAAAGGCTGTATATTGTCACCCTGTTTATTTAACTTCTATGCAGAGTACATCATGAGAAACACTGGACTGAAAGAAACACAAGCTGGAATCAAGATTGCCAGGAGAAATATCAATAACCTCAGATATGCAGATGACACCACCATTATGGCAGAAAGTGAAGAGCAACTAAAAAGCCTCTTGATGAAGGTGAAAGAGGAGAGTGAAAAAGTTTGGCTTAAAGCTCAACATTCAGAAAACAAAGATCATGGCATCTGGTCCCATCACTTCATCGGTAATAGATGGGGAAACAGTGTCAGACTTGATTTTTCCGGGCTCCAAAATCACTACAGATGGTGACTGCAGCCATGAAATTAAAAGACGCTTACTCCTTGGAAGGAAAGTTATGACCAACCTAGATAGCATATTCAAAAGCAGAGACATTACTTTGCCAACAAAGGTTCGTCTAGTCAAGGCTATGGTTTTTCCTGTGGTCATGTATGGATGTGAGAGTTGGACTGTGAAGAAGGCTGAGCGCCAAAGAATTGATGCTTTTGAACTGTGGTGTTGGAGAAGACTCTTGAGAGTCCCTTGGACTGCAAGGAGATCCAACCAGTCCATTCTGAAGGAGATCAGCCCTGGGATTTCTTTGGAAGGAATGATGCTAAAGCTGAAACTCCAGTACTTTGGCCACCTCATGCGAAGAGTTGACTCATTGGAAAGGACTCTGATGCTGGGAGGGATTGTGGGCAAGAGGAGAAGGGGACGACAGAGGATGAGATGGCTGGATGGCATCAGTGACTCGATGGACGTGAGTCTGTGTGAACTCCGGGAGTTGGTGATGGACAGGGAGGCCTGGTGTGCTTCGATTCATGGGGTCGCAAAGAGTCGGACACGACTGAGCGACTGATCTGATCTGATCTAACTCTTAGATTGAGTTGGGGGCATGAGTTAGTATAAGGAACTTAAAAGAGAGCCTAACACATTGAAGATTGGTCAAAATCATTAGCCATTATTTTATTTATTTATTTTTGGTTGTGCTGGGTCTTCGATGCTGCAAGTGCTTTTGTCTAGTTGCAGTGATCCCAGGCTACTCTTCATTGAAGGGCGCAGGCTTCTCATTGCGGTGGCTTCTCCTGTTGTGGAACACAGGCTCTAGGACCCAGGAGTTTCAGTAGTTGTGGCATGTGGGCTCAGTAGTGACAGCTCCCAGGCTCTAGAGCACAGGCTCAATAGTTGTGGCACACTGGTTTAGCTGCTCTGAGTCATGTGGGATCCTCCTGCGCCAGGGATCAAACTCACGTCTCTTGCATTGGCAGGCAGATTCTTTACCCCTGAGACACCTGGGAAGCCCAGTCACTGTTGTTGTTATAATTATTGAGATGGGGATGACTGAGAAAGAAATCAAAATTAAGAATAACTATGAGTACGTAATATAATTGAGAGTTATTAATGTCCTTTTTTACAGTGGAATCAGGCTATCTTTAAAGGTTATCTAGTCTGCTCAGTTATGGGAGTAATGTATATGCTATGTAATCATTAACACCCATGTCTCTTAGATTTGAGGTGCTTGGGCGAAGGAATAAAAGGGCTGCTGCTGCTGCTAAGTCACTTCAGTTGTGTCCGACTCTGTGTGACCCCATAGATGGCAGCCACCAGGCTCCTCCGTCCCTGGGAATTTTAATAGGCATGTTAGGGAGTGGGCCTACAAGAGAGGTGTGATGAGGCAGGCTGAGCCCTGGAGGGGAAGGACCTGCTGGGGGAGGTAACCTAAGGGGGAGGAAATGGGGAACCAAAGACCTCCCTCCCACCTCTTGGTGCGGGACAGCTCCTAAGGATTTTCAGTGGCCCTAGGCATCTAAAAGATTATGATGCCATGTCGCTCACATCTAATTCAAAATTAAAAGGAGACTTTATTGCAAAATACATGGATAGAAGTCCCACAGAGTTTTAACTTTCTCCCAAATGGGCACTCTGGGATGTTTTTCAATATTAAGCTCTTTCCAAAAAATATTTCCTCTCATTTTCTGATATCCTTGTTTTGCTGGTCCTTAAACACATTCTTGGTATGCATAATGGTTCATTCCACCTGGGAAGTTTGGGTTAATGACCTCCCCTGCGTACATGCTCAGTCGTGTCTGACTCTCTGTAACCCCATGGATTCTAGCCTGCCAGGCTCCTCTGTCCATGAGATCTCCAGGCAGGAATACTGGTGTGGGTTCTTATTTCCTCCTCCAGAGGATCAAACCTTGGTTCCTGCATTGGCAAGCAGATTCTTTACTGCTGAGCCACCAGGGGTAGCCCACTGACCTCTCACCCATTGACATTTGCCTGGCTACTGCTTACATATCCTCCAGAATTTAGTGTAGATATCACCCCCTCTAGGAAGCCTTCCTGATCCTCCAAGTCCAAGCCTTAGAATTATAATCATCTAAATATGCCCTTATGTGAGTGTAGATTCTGCGACAGCCCAGCCACATCCACCCTGTTCATCACTGCACCCTATGACAGTGCCTGGCTCAGAGCTGAATCAAAGTTTACTAAATGAACAGATTATCTAATGAGTGACCTTACCCCCCAACTCCCTCACTGCCTACAAGCCCGTGGACAAAGCTAACAGGCCAGCTCTGTGCAGGTTACTCTGATGGGACTCCAGGACCCTTGAAGTTCTCCTGCCTCAGAACCAGAGACCCTTCTACCACCATGCCTTTGACTTGACTCTGACCCAGTCCAAGGAGAACCCAACTCAATCAAAGGATACACAATTATGAGCTAAGACTGAATCAACATAACTGAATTTTCTGAACCTAGAGTGATAAAGTTTTCTTTTTTTTTAAAAGTCATTTGTGACTACACTCTGGGAAATCACTGAGTTTTATGAAATGTAAAGGAAAGGATCCTTCCAACTTGGCACCTCCCGCATCTTCATTATCCTTCTGGGAAATAGGGTTTTTCTGGCTGCAAAGACTCCTCCCACTTGTGTTTGATGATAATCAAACTTACAAATTCACTTGCACAATTGTGAAGACATTCTAGGCCTTCTAGCTCCAAGATTGCAGACTCCTACCCAGCCAATGTGGTCTCTGGAGGCAGCACACATACTTTTATGTCACTTAAACACCTGACTGAAAAAACTGACTCATTTGAAAAGAACCTGATGCTGGGAAAGATTGAAGGTGGGAGAAGGGGACAACAGAGCATGAGATGGTTGGACAGCATCACCAACTCAATGGACATGAGTTTGAGTAAACTCTGGGAGTTGGTCATGGACAGGGAGGCCTGGTGTGCTGCAGTGCATGGGGTCTCAAAGAGTTGGACAAGACTGAGCGACTGAACTGAACTGACTGGTACACGATTTGGAGCTTGGAGCTGGGAGGGAGGAATTTAAGTTTTTTGGGAACAGTGGTTTCTTTCACTTGCCCCAGGTCCCACCAATCCCTGGCTTCTACCAGACTATTCCTTACCTCTTGTGACCTGCCTGACTTCTGAAGACAGGTCTTGGTGTTGGCAATTGATGCTAGTTCAGCCTTCAACCCATCCCGAGTAAGAATGCTTGACATTAAGGACAGCAAATGTCTACCTCTGTCTGCTGTCAAAGCTGAGAGGAACTGGCCTGGCAATTGCCTGGCCCCCAGCCCCATGGAGACAGCCAATACACACACACACACACACACACATACACACACACGCACGCACACACAGAAGCCAAGAAAGGTCTCAGCTGGGTTCTAGTTTCTGGTTCACCACTTTGTCTAACTTTTTGCCAACTTAGTACTGGTCATCAACTTAGTACTAGCTGGTTCTTTTTTTTTTCTTATTCTTCCTCTTTATTTCTTATTTTTTCATTGAAGTATAGTTGATTTACAATATTGTGTTTCAGGTATACAGAAAAGTGATTTGATTCTACACACGTGTATATATGTACATTCATTTTTTCCTGATTATTTCCATTATAGTTTATTACAAGATATTCAATGTAGTTCTCTGTGCTATACAGTAAATCCTTGTTGTTTGTCTATTTTGTGTATAGTAGTGTGTATCTGTTAATCTCATACTCCCAACTTATCCCTCCACCTCGCCTTCCCTTATGGTAATCATAAGTTTGTTTTCTATGTCTGTGAGTCTTTCTGTTTTGCAAATAAGTTCATTTATACAATTTTTTAGATTCCTCATATGTGTGTGTGTTCAGTCATATTTGAGTCTTTGTGACCCCATGGATGGTAGCCCACCAGGCTCTCCATGGAATCTTCCAGGCAAGAATACTGGAGTATGTTGCCATTCCCTACTCCAGGAGATCTTCCCAACCCAGGGATCGAACCCACGTCTCTTGTGTCTCCTGCATTGGCAGGCAGATTCTTTATTACTGGGAAGCCCAGACACCTGGGAAGCCCAGGTTCCTCATATACATGATATCGTATAATATTTGTCTGTCTCTGTTTGACTTACTCCACTTGGTACTAGCTGCTTTTTGTCCCTTGAAGTTAAGTCCTGAGTAGCACATCCTGTGTCTAGTATGGTCTCAGAGGTAATAACCACAGAGGGGATGTTGATTTTGTTCTTTGTGATACTGCCTCCCAGCTCCTTTCATCTGAGTTAATATATACAGTCACCTTTCTACCACCCCAGGTGATATGTAATACAAAAGAAATCATCACAAAGCTTATAATTAGGGAGATATCGTATCCAGGAGAGAGCCATGGGAGAGGGCAAGTACAGAGAAAGAAACAGCCAGAGGAATCAAAAAAGAGAAACACTGGGAACTGGACTTTCATTTTTCAAGTTTTCAACTGAAAAAAAAAAAATTATGGCACTAGAATCGAACTTTAATGTGTCTAGTGTGATCATTTGGAAAACTCTTCAGCACCATCTCTCACCTTATATCTTACACTAAATTGATCCCAGATGTCCTATTCACAGCTCTCTCATCTGACAAGTACCCTCCACCATTCCACCAACAACAGAGCAGGAATCATGTGCTCACCTTTGTCCTGTCGATTATTCTAAGGATCTTAGCGCTGTAATCATGGCAGGCACTTGGGAAAATCGCTGTTTCGATGTGCTGAATAGAGCAGATTTGGCCTGTGCATACAGCACACATCTCTCTGCCGAGCACACCTTTCCATCCTTCTTCAGGTAACATCACTCTCCTTCAGTGACGTGTGCTTGTCCCCCACTCCAGCCATGTGGTCTGAGTGGGTATGGCCAGTCAGATGCTGTGGGTGCTGGACACAAGCTCAGCAGGTCATGGTGCCTCAGCTCCATAGCCACAGCAAGTAGCTCGGGGAGTGGGTGCCAACCCAAGTCAGGACAGACAGGACCCTTTCATGGGGTTTTGAAATACAGCTGTAAGGGAAGAAGAGGCAAAGAACTTTCCTCACAGGTGGTGAAGCTGTGATGTGACTGAGAGTTCTCAGCAGGCACCTCTCTTGAAGTATAGAAAATACTCGTCCGCATAAGAAATGCAGAGAAAATAGAATATGAGTTCAGTTCCTGGAATCCATGCTTTCCTGAGGCTGAATAGTTATGTTTCAATTTGGAGAACCACTCCAGGATCCAATAAATTACTCCATCTTTCTTTTTGTTTTTCTTCTTAGTTTGAATTCAGTTTCTATTGCTATAAACAAAGAATCTTCAACAGACCCACAGACTTAGACAACAAACTTATGGTTGCAGGGACAGGGGGTAAACAGATAAATTGGGGGTTTGGGACTGACTTGTACACCCCGCTATATTGAAAATAAAATGCCTTTCCATGACACAATAAAATAAAAAAAACAAAGGGTCTCCATCAGTTTATAAATTGTCTGCAACCTATTTTTGATTTCCCCAAGGAGCATCAGAGGACCTAAGGGGAAAGCCTGTAGATTGGGAACAAACTTTTAGAACAAATAGTCTTCAAGAGGGTAATAGAAAAGAGTAAGGACAGAAAAAAGCTCTAAACGGGAATATATTTGGTTGGCCAAAAAGTTTGTTCAGATTTTTCCATCAGATGATATGGAAAATCCAAAAGGAAATTTTTGGCCAACCCAATATTTTGTGACTCCTTCACTGACCTAGAGCCAGACATCCTGGAATGCAAAGTCAAGTGGGCCTTGGAAAGCATTACTACTAACAAAGCTAGTGGAGGTGATGGAATTCCAGTTGAGCTATTCCAAATCCTGAAAGATGATGCTGTGAAAGTGCTGCACTCAATGCCAGCAAATTTGGAAAACTCAGCAGTGGCCACAGGACTGGAAAAGGTCAGTTTTCATCCCAATCCCAAAGAAAGGCAATGCCAAAGAATGCTCAAACTACCGCACAATTGCACTCATCTCACATGCTAGTAAAATAATGCTCAAAATTCTCCAAGCCAGGCTTCAGCAATATGTGAACCGTGAAATTCCTGATCTTCAAGCCGGTTTTAGAAAAGGCAGAGGAACCAGAGATCAAATTGCCAACATCCGCTGGATAATCAACAAAGCAAGAGAGTTCCAGAAAAACATCTATTTCTGCTTTATTGACTATGCCAAAGCCTTTGACTGTGTGGATCACAATAAACTGTGGAAAATTCTGAAAGAGATGGGAATACCAGACCACCTGATCTGCCTCTTGAGAAATTTGTATGCAGGTCAGGAAGCAACAGTTAGAACTGGACATGGAACAACAGACTGGTTCCAAAAAGGAAAAGGAGTACTTCAAGGCTGTATATTGTCACCCTGTTTATTTAACTTCTATGCAGAGTACATCATGAAAAACACTGGACTGAAAGAAACACAAGCTGGAATCAAGATTGCCGGGAGAAATATCAATAACCTCAGATATGCAGATGACACCACCATTATGGCAGAAAGTGAAGAGGAACTCAAAAGCCTCTTGATGAAAGTGAAAGAGGAGACTGAAAAAGTTGGCTTAAAGCTCAACATTCAGAAAATGAAGATCATGGCATCTGGTCCCATCACTTCATGGGAAATAGATGGGGAAACAGTGGAGACAGTGTCAGACTTTATTTTTCTGGGCTCCAAAATCACTGCAGATGGTGACTGCAGCCATGAAATTAAAAGACGCTTACTCCTTGGAAGGAAAGTTATGACCAACCTAGATAGCATATTCAAAAGCAGAGATATTACTTTGCCAACAAAGGTTCGTCTAGTCAAGGTTATGGTTTTTCCTGTGGTCATGTATGGATGTGAGAGCTGGACTGTGAAGAAGGCTGAGCGCCGAAGAATTGATGCTTTTGAACTGTGGTGTTGGAGAAGACTCTTGAGAGTCCCTTGGACTGCAAGGAGATCCAACCAGTCCATTCTGAAGGAGATCAGCCCTGGGATTTCTTTGGAAGGAATGATGCTAAAGCTGAAACTCCAGTACTTTGGCCACCTCATGCGAAGGGTTGACTCATTGGAAAGGACTCTGATGCTGGGAGGGATTGTGGGCAAGAGGAGAAGGGGACGACAGAGGATGAGATGGCTGGATGGCATCACTGACTCGATGGACATGAGTCTGTGTGAATTCCGGGAGCTGGTGATGGACAGGGAGGCCTGGTGTGCTTCGATTCATGGGGTCGCAAAGAGTCGGACACGACTGAGCGACTGATATGATCTGATCATAACAGCTATTGCTACCTATGAGGTAAGGATTATCTCCATTCTACAGATGAGAAAGCTGGCTCAGCAAGGTCAAACAACCTGTAAGTGACTGGCTTTAAACTCAGGTCTTTGTGATTTCCAAGCTTCATCTTCATTTCTCCAGACTAGAGAATGTTCCTGGCATGAAAAGCAAACCTTCCTTTTGTTCAGTTGCTAAGTCCCATCCAACTCTTTGTGACCCCATGAACTGCAGTACAACTAAGTTTCACTGTCTTTCACTATCTCCCGGAGTTCCTTCCTTTAGTCTCACCTATTTTTAGGAAAATATTTGAGATGAAGACATTGGAGACTGGACACTGGAAATTTCTGCCGCATGTCCCTTGTTAGTGGTTAGTCAGATACTCATGCTTCCCTTCTTAGACATCTATAGGAATTAAGGCAGAATCTACTGAGTCATTCATTCCTGGTACACCAAAAGAAGTCCAGATTGTTTATCTGTCAGAAGCCAGAACTGGGAAAGGTCATTTGAATAGATACATCACAAGTCTGTGTGAAGTCACTCAGTCGTGTCCGACTCTTTGTGACCCCGTGGACTGTAGCCCACCAGGCTCCTCTGTCCATGGAATTCTCTAGGCAAGAATACTGGAGTGGGTTGCCATTTCCTTCTCCAGGGGATCTTCCCAACTCAGGGATTGAACCCGGGTCTCGTGCATTGCAGGCAGACGCTTTATCCTCTGAGCCACGCAAAGCAGCCAATTACATCATTCTCTGCAAACTTGTCTCCATAGTTTTCAAAGCGGCTATTGGTGGACTTCTTCCCAGTGCCTCCATAGCCATAGGAGAAAGGCTTTTCGCCTAGCTGAGTGCTGCAAGAGTCCAGGGACCAACCAATGCAGACCACGTGTGGGTCGGGCTCTGTAGACGGAAGGTGCTTCACAGAAGTTTCTTCATTGATCTTCATCTCAAAGCACACACGGCCCCTTCTGACCCCGTAGCTGGCACGGGCTCCTGACCACAGGTATGCAAAGCCTTCAATTGTGAGCGGGTAGCCACTACTCCGGTCTCGGGCCACCTTGAAGTGGAGGTCGCAGTTGTATGTGTCAGTGGCCACAAGGGTGTCATCAAAGTCATCTTCATCACAAGTCTACCTGAAGGCAAAATGATAAAATTCTTAAGAGTTTATAGCTTTCAGGCTTGCTGTGTTTAGTGGAGTGTCAGTCAGATCAGATCAGATCAGTCGCTCAGTCGTGTCTCAGTCAGACTCTTTGCGACCCCATGAACTGCAGCACGCCAGGCCTCCCTGTCCATCACCAACTCCCGGAGGTCACTCAGACTCACGTCCATCGAGTCAGTGATGCCATCCAGCCATTTCATCCTCTGTCGTCCCCTTCGCCTCCTGCCCTCAATCCCTCCCAGCATCAGAGTCTTCTCCAATGAGTCAACTCTTCGCATGAGGTGGCCAAAGTACTGGAGTTTCAGCTTTAGCATCATTCCTTCCAAAGAAATCCCAAGGCTGATCTCCTTCAGAATGGATTCGTTGGATCTCCTTTCAGTCCAAGGGACTCTCAAGAGTCTTCTCCAACACCACAGTTCAAAAGCATTAATTTTTTGGCGCTCAGCCTTCTTCACAGTCCAGCTCTCACATCCATACATGACCACAGGAAAGACCATAGCCTTGACTAGGCGAACCTTTGTTGGCAAAGTGATGTCTCTGCTTTTGAATATGCTATCTAGGTTGGTCATAACTTTCCTTCCAAGGAGTAAGCATCTTTTAAGTTCATGACTGCAGTCACCATCTGCAGTGATTTTGGAGCCCGGAAAAATCAAGTCTGACACTGTTTCCACTGTTTCTCCATCTATTTCCCATGTAGTGATGGGACCAGATGCCATGATCTTCGTTTTCTGAATGTTGAGCTTTAAGCCAACCTTTTCACTCTCCACTTTCACTTTCATCAAGAGGCTTTTTAGTTCCTCTTCACTTTCTGCCATAAGGGTGGTGTCATCTGCATATCTGAGGTTATTGATATTTCTCCCAGCAATCTTGATTCCAACTTGTGTTTCTTCCAGTCCAGCATTTCTCATGATGTACTCTGCATTTAAGTTAAATAAACATGGTGACAATATATAGCCTTGACGTACTCCTTTTCCTATTTGGAACCAGTCTGTTGTTCCATGTCCAGTTCTAACTCTTGCTTCCCGACCTGCATACAGATTTCTCAAGAGGCAGATCAGGTGGTCTGGTATTCCCATCTCTTTCAGAATTTTCCAGTTTATTGTGATCTACACAGTCAAAGGCTTTGGCATAGTCAATAAAGCAGAAATAGATGTTTTTCTGGAACTCTCTTGCTTTTTCCATGATCCAGCGGATGTTGGCAATTTGATCTCTGGTTCCTCTGCCTTTTCTAAAACCAGCTTGAACATCAGGAAGTTCATGGTTCACATATTGCTGAAGCCTGGCTTGGAGAATTTTGAGCATTATTTTACTAGCATGTGAGATGAGTGCAATTGTGCGGTAGTTTGAGCATTCTTTGGCATTGCCTTTCTTTGGGATTGGGATGAAAACTGACCTTTTCCAGTCCTGTGGCCACTGCTGAGTTTTCCAAATTTGCTGGCATATTGAGTGTAGCACTTTCACAGCATCATCTTTCAGGATTTGGAATAGCTCCACTGGAATTCCATCACCTCCACTAGCTTTGTTCGTAGTGATGCTTTCCAAGGCCCACTTGACTTCACATTCCAGGATGTCTGGCTCTAGGTCAGTGATCACACCATCATGATTATCTGGGTCGTGAAGCTCTTTTTTGTACAGTTCTTCTGTGTATACTTGCCACCTCTTCTTAATATCTTCTGCTTCTGTTAGCTGTTCCCATGGACTATAGACCACCAGGCTCCTCTGTCCTTGGGATTCTCTCTGGAATGGGTTGCCATTCCCTTCTGCAGGGGATCTTCCTGACCTGGGGATCAAACCCAGGTCTCCTACATCACAGGCAGATTCTTAAGTGTCTGAGCTAAAGGGAAGCCCTGCAGATTATAAAGCTCTGTAGTTTATAAAGTTATTTTGAAACACAACCAAACAATTCATTTATGTATTGTCTGAGGCTACTTTCTCACTATAATGGCAGTTGAGTAACTGTGATGCAATACAAAATAGTTACCATCTGGCCCTTTGAGAAAAATCACCTCTGGCCCAGGACAATGCTCCAAACAGAAGTGAGAAAACAGAAGAATAGTTTTTAGGTCATTTCTGCTCCAAGCCCAACTGCCCCTGGGTTCTACCCCTCAGAGAACATCCTGACACTCCACAGGCAGCCACAGTATATACTGTTTCCACCCCACCTTCCTTGTTCCTGCCCTGATCCTCACCGTGGTTTTTCTTTCATTTTGACTTTCCATCCCATGCATAAATTTTCCCTCTGTCTCCTATTTTACATGCACAGCTCTATTTCCTATTCCTATTTCTATACTCACCCTAATTCCACTGGGGTTCCAACTGGGGGATGCAAGCTCTACTCCTGAGTTTGGCCAATGGGGAAGGAAATCAAAGGCAGAAAGACAGTGGGTTTGGGGTGTGTATTTTCCTGATTACTTTCTCTCTTGAAGCAGTGGATTTGCTGTGTCTCTCTACCAAAGGCCACAGTCCTATCTAGACAGCCCTCACCCTTCAACTCCTCTGCATATATTCTTTTTCTTTTTTTAAATTTATTCATTTATTTTGGGCTGCACTGAGACTTCATTCTGTGCTCAGGCTTCAGTAGTCGTTACAGGACCTAGAGGACAGGCTCAGTAGCTGTGGCACATGGGTTTAGTTCCTCTGGGTTTAGTTCCTCCCCAGCATGCGGGATCTTCTAGGATCAGGGATCGAATTCGTTTTCCCTGCATTGTCAGTCTGATTCTTAACCACTACACCACCAGGGAGGTCTCTCTCCATAGATTCTGAAACTATTCCCTCCCATTGTTCCTTCATTGCTCATGATTTCCTGGTCTTGCTAACCCTGGGGGACCCACAATGTCTCCTATTGATTTACAGATCCTGCTCACATCTTTGGCCATTGTATATCTTCTTTGGAAAAATGTCTATTGAGACCCTTTGCCCATTTTTCAGTTGGGTTATTTATCTTGTTTATCATTGCGTTGCAATAGTTCTTTGTCTACTCTGGTTATAAACCTCTTACTAGATGTGTATGTTTTGTAAATATTCTCTCCCATTCTGTGAGTTATCTTTTCATTTTCCTGATGGTGTCCTTTGAAGGACAGAAATTTTTTTTTAATATTATTAAAATTATTCTCTATTTTTTCTTTTTCTCTAGTGCTTTTGGTGTTGTATCCTTTAAGAAGGCTTTGCCTGACCCAAGATTCCAAAAGTTTGCTCTTATATTTTCTTATAAGAATAGGTTTTACATTTAGGTCTGTGATCAATTTTGAGTTCATTTTTGTGCACTGTATAAGGAAGGAATCCAGTTCCATTCTTTTAAATATCCACATGGATATTTAGTTTTTTCAGCACCATTTGTTGAAAAGAGAAGCCTACTATTTCCCCATTAAATTAATTGATTTTCAGCAAAAGTCTTGGCACCTTTGTTAAAAATCAGTTAACCATAAATCTAAGGGTTTGTTTGTCGACTGTTGATCTATATGTCTTTCTTAATGCCAGTATTACACTACCTTAGTAATACATTTTTAATGTATTTTGCAAAGGTATCAAATCACAATGGACTGAAAAAGAAAAACTTTGTTGCTGGGTTTTATTCCCCATCACCAAAAAGAAATGTGCCAATGCCAGCTGTTGTTGTTCAGTTGCTCGGTCATGTCCGACTCTCTGCGACCCCATGGACTGCAGCATACACAGGCTTCCCTGTCCTTCACTGTCTCCTGGAGCTCGCTCAAACTCATGTCCATTGAGTCGGTGATGCCATCCAACCATCTCATTCTCTGTCATCCCCTTCTCCTTTTGCCTTCAATCTTTCCCAGCACCAGCTGAGTGTCCTATAATTCAATTCAATTCTGACAATATCTACCTGGAAATAGTATCAGGTCCCACAGGAGAAGGGCTCACACCTACAGGATACACTCCCTGCATCCTACTTCAAGACACCAGTCACAAGTCCAGCTGTCACCTGTGCTTCCAACCACTGGCTAAAGATTAGAGGGTCCTACAACACCCTTCTCAGGTTCAATTAATTTGCTGGAGTGACTAACAGAACTCAGAAAAGAACTCAGAAATATTTACTTCTGTTTGCCAATTTATCATAAGGGGTATCATAAAGGAAAAAGATGAACAGCCAAATGAAGAGATTCATAGGGTAAGGTACATGGAAAGTAGCTTGGAGCTCCCATGCCCTTTCCTGTGTATCAGTCTCCCCAAATTTCAAACTGCTCATCCACTGGAAACTCTTTGAACCCCATCCTTTAGGTTTTAATGGACACTTCATTCAGATTCAGTTCAGTCGCTCAGTCGTGTCCGACTCTTTGCGACCCCATGAATCACAGCACGCCAGGCCTCCCTGTCCATCACCAACTCCCAGAGTTTACTCAAACTCACATCCATCGAGTCAGTGATGCCATCCAGCCATCTCATCCTCTGTCATTCCCTTCTCCTCCTGCCCCCAATCCCTCCCAGCATCAGAGTCTTTGATGCTTCATTACATAGGCACAATTGTTTGAATCATTGGCCATTGGTGATTGAACTCAATCTCTAGCCCCTCTGCTCTCTTGGCAGGTCGGAGGGCGGAGCAGGGAGGACCGAGAGTTTCAACTCTCTAAACACCTGGTTGGTTCCCTTGGCAACCACCCCCCATCCTTAGGAGCTTTTAAAAAGTTGCTTCACTGACATAAACTCAGGTGTAGTTGAAAAGAGTTTATATAAATATGAAGATACCTTTATCCCCTTAATAGGAAATTCTAAGAACTTTCAGAAGACCAAATGTCTTTCTTACTATAAATCACAGAATCACAAAATCAACTCGTCCTTCACCCCAAAGAGCTTGAGACGCCCTGGCAGGTGCATTCACCCTACCTCCTCCCAGTTGATCTAAACTTCAAGGTGAATAACAGCCCAGTGTGGTGTGACCAGGGGCCATTTCTTTCAGACAAACATTGAGTTGTATGTATTGCAACAGTCTGTTTAGCTGTCTTCTTGTCTTGACTATGAATTTTTGGAAGGCTAAGATGTCTTTTGTTATCCTTGTCATATGAGCCATAAACACTCCATATATGTTAGTTTAAGTGAATACACAAATGAATAAATAAGTGAAATGAGTTTTTTTTCCACGGCCGAACTAAAAAGGCAGGTTGGTTTTGCGAATTGTGAATACAACTTGGTTTATGGACATCAAAATACTCTAGAAGTGTTTCTTAAGTGTCCGTAGAAATGCTATGCTACCACAGAGGAGGGGAAAGGATCCCATGCTCAAATGAGTTTGGAAATTTCGCACTCAAAATGAAGTTAAAATGTGTTGTTGTTTTTTAATTGCAGGACCTCGGAAAGCTTGTACTGTGTAATATGCACTGTGATTTTCATGAGGAGACAGTTTGGTTGCCATGTTCACCCTCTTTGGAAAAGCTTTTTTCTGGGACTTCTGTGATGGGGTCCACACTTCAAGAAATGCTTATTGGGTCTCTAGAATTTAAGAGATGAGGAAACCATCCTTTGCTTTTGGTGTAGTTCAATAAACATTTGTTGAGTGCCTACTACGTACCAGGCATTAGGATTACAAACATGAACAAAACAGACAATGTTTCCTGTCTTCAAAAAATGATCCAGCAAGGGAGATAGCACCTAATTCTTATGACTTCAGGGTGGAATGTGCAGTGAAGAAATTGTGTTTGGGGGAGAGATGGAATATAGAAGATGATGCTGTTAACTCTCTCAGGGCAGGATGCAGTATTAGGAAACCCTCAGAGAGGATGCAGACAATGAAACAGATTCTGAAAAGTAAAGAAGCCATTACTCACTGGTTAGACAAATGGGAAAGGACTAACAACCTGTTTGCCAAGACATCACTCAGCTGGACTAGTGAGGTAACGGCTCCCCTACTCTCCTGGATCCCCAGGGCACACTGACCGATGCCAGAGACACTGTTGACTTGGTCTACGATGAGCTGCGTTCTCTGTAGTTGTACAACATGGTGACTCACTCCATACACCTATCATACCTTGTTCTCCATTTCAACTCATCCTCACCATCCTACACCACCACCCTGCTTAAAAATCTCTTGCCTAGCTCAGTTCTGGGTTAGTTCACAACTATAGAAAACTTCACTTGTGTACAGCTACAGTAAAGAATCCGTCTGCAAAGTAGGAAACTGGGATTCGATCCCTGGGTTGGGCAGAGTCCCTGGAGAAGGGAATGGCTATCCACTTCAGTATGTTTGCCTGGAGAATCCCATGAACAAAGGAGCCTGGCAGGCTACATACAGTCCATGGGGTTGCAAAGAGTCAGACTGGGGCTTCCCTAGTGGTTCAAATGGTAAAGAATCAGCCTGCAGTGTAGGAGACCAGGGTTTGACCCTGGGTTGGGAAGATCCCTTGGAGAAGGGAATGGCTATACATTCCTTTAATTCAGTTCAGTTCAGTTCAGTGGCTCAGTCGTGTCCGACTCTTTAGGACCCCATGAATCACAGCACGCCAGGCCTCCCTGTCCGTCACAAACTCCCGGAGTTCACTGAGACTCAGGTCCATTGAGTCCATGATGCCATCCAGCCATCTCATCCTCTGGCGTCCCCTTCTCCTCCTACCCCCAATCCCTCCCAGCATCAGAGTCCTTTCCAATGAGTCAACTCTTCGCATGAGGTGGCCAAAGTACTGGAGTTTCAGCTTAGAATCATTCCTTCCAAAGAAATCCCAGGGCTGATCTCCTTCAGAATGGACTGGTTGGATCTCCTTGCAGTCCAAGGGACTCTCAAGAGTCTTCTCCAACACCGCAGTTCAAAAGCATCAATTCTTTGGCGCTCAGCCTTCTTCACAGTCCAACTCTCACATCCATACATGACCACAGGAAAAACCATAACCTTGACTAGATGGACCTTTGTTGGCAAAGTAATGTCTCTGCTTTTGAATATGCTATCTAGGTTGGTCATAACTTTCCTTCCAAGGAGCAAGCGTCTTTTAATTTCATGGCTGCAGTCACCATCTGTAGTGATTTTGGAGCCCAGAAAAATAAAGTCTGACACTGTTTCCACTGTTTCCCCATCTATTTCCCATGAAGTGATGGGACTGGATGCCATGATGATGCAAATAGCAACACAAACATTAACAAGATTAAATGCATTGTATTTATCTCATCCTCTTCTTGTTATCTTGTCACTGATATCAGGCTGTATTTCTGGCTCTGAGTCTTATTTGCTTGGGCCATTTTCAAATTTCCTAAATTACATAGGATCAAACAGATCAACTCTTGAATTTCAGACACCTCCAAGTATATATAGGCAGTGCAGGGACCAAAAGAGGCAATTCAATAAGTGGCACTTTATTTATTCACTAAGGAATGAGGAAACTAATGCTGGTAAAACAGCCTTTGGAGCTGGCTATGTGCTTATCAACAAAGGTCCGTCTAGTCAAGGCTACGGTTTTTCCAGTAGTCATGTATGGATGTGAGAGTTGGACTATAAAAAAACCTGAGAGCCAAAGAATTAATGCTTTTGAACTGTGGTGTTGGAGAAGACTCTTGAGAGTCCCTTGGACTGCAAGGAGATCCAACCAGTCCATCCTAAAGGAAATCGGTCCTGAATGTTCATCGGAAGGACTCATATTGAAGCTGAAACTCCAATACTTTGGCCACCTGATGTGAAGAGCAGACTCATTTGAAAAGACCCTGATGCTGGGAAAGACTGAAGGCGGAAGAAGGGGATGACAGAGGATAAGATGGTTGGATGGCATCACCGACTCAATGGGCATGAGTTTGAGTAGGCTCCGGGAGTTGGTGATGGACAAGGAGGCCTGGTGTGCTGCAGTCCATGGGGTCGCAAAGAGTCGGACACAACAGCGACTGAACTGAACTGAACTGATCTGCTTACCTATGAGGCCACAAAACCAGAATCCTTCAGGTTTGCTGCCAATAAATGCTTTTAAACATATGCTTTGAAGGAAAAATTGATTTAGAAGTTCAAAGTTCTACTGCTCTTTTGATCTTTGAGTCAGGCTATGCTTATCCTTTAATTTTTTGATACATTGCAGACTTCTTATTAAATCATGCTTGGAATGCATGTTTATCCTGTGTTCAAAGTTATCTTTAGGGAGGGTTCATAGCTAGTAATTCTCTAGCAGGTGAGGGCCTAGGGCAAATTACACTCTGTTTCTTCTTCCCAGCACCAAACATTTATGGCAGATTAAGTGATATTAAAATAAATGCAAAGAACAAACACAAGTGGAAAAATAAGATGCACAACAAGATGACTGAGAGCATGAGGGATCCCAAGGTCCCATAAACAGTGTCAAAGGATCCAGTATTGGAGAATTTCATAGGCTGTTGTTGTTCAATCATTAAGTCACGTCTAACTCTCTGCTACCCCATGGACTGCAGCACCCCAGGCTTCCCTGTCGTTCACTATCTCCTGGAGTTTGCTCAGACTCATGTCCATTGAGTTAGTGATGTCATCCAACCATGTCATCCTCTACTGCCCCCTTCTCCTGCCCTCAATCTTTCCTGGCAACAGTGTCTTTTCCAGTGAGTTGGCCCTTCACATCAGAGGGCCAAAGTATTGGAGCTTCAGCATCAGCCCTTCCAATGAATAGTCAGGGTTGATTTCCTTTAGGATTGAGTGGTTTGACCTCCTTGTTGTCTAAGCAACTCTCAAGAGTCTTCTCCAGCACCACAGTTTGAAGCTGACTACGTGCAGATCTTTTTATGTTTTCTATTGCCTAGACTATTCTTACACCCAGTTAGTTGGTTACTACACAGAAACGAAATGCAGGAATCTCATTGGCTAGACTTTGTAAAGTCCTCTAGCATACAGTATGGATGGAGGTTCGTGACATTGTACAGGAGACAGGGATCAAGACCATCCCCAAGAAAAAGACATGCAAAAAAACAAAATGGCTATCTGAGGAGGCCTTACAAATAGCTGTGAAAAGAAGGGAAGTGAAAAGCAAAGGAGAAAAGGAAAGATATACCCATTTGAATGCAGAGTTGCAAAGAATAGCAAGGAGAGATAAGAAAGCCTTCCTCAGCGATCAATGCAAAGAAATAGAGGAAAACAATAGAATGGGAAAGACTAGAGATCTCTTCAAGAAAATTAAAGATACCAAGGGAACATATCATGCAAAGATGGGCTCAATAAAGGACAGAAATGGTATGGGCCTAACAGAAGCAGAAGATATTAAGAAGAGGTAGCAAGAATACACAGAAGAACTGTACAAAAAAGATCTTCATGACCCAGATAATCACGAGGGTGTGATCACTCACCTAGAGCCAGACTTCCTGGAATGTGAAGTCAAGTGGGCCTTAGGAAGCATCACTACGAACAAATCTAGTGAAGGTGATGGAATTCCAGTTGAGCTATTTCAAATCCTAAAAGATGATGCTGTGAAAGTATTGCACTCAAATGCCAGCAAATTTGGAAAACTCAGCAGAGGCCACAGGACTGGAAAAGGTCAGTTTTCATTCCAATCCCAAAGAAAGGAAATGCCAAAGAATGCTCAAATTACCACACGATTGCACTCTTCTCACACGCTAGTAAAGTGATGCTTAAAATTCTCCAAGCCAGGCTTCAGCAATACGTGAACCATGAACTTCCAGATGTTCAAGCTGGATTTAGAAAAGGCAGAGGAACCAGAGATCAAATTGCCAACATCCACTGGATCATCGAAAAAGCAAGAGAGTTCCAGAAAAACGTCTATTTCTGCTTTATTGATTATGCCAAAGCCTTTGACTGTGTGGATCACAATAAACTGTGGAAAATTCTGAAAGAGATGGGAATACCAGACCACCTGACCTGCCTCTTGAGAAATTTGTATGCAGGTCTGCAGGTCAGGAAGCAACAGTTAGAACTGGACATGGAACAACAGACTGGTTCCAAATAGGAAAAGGAGTATGTCAAGGCTGTATATTGTCACCCTGCTTATTCAACTTATATGCAGGGTACATCATGAGAAATGGATGGATGAAGCACAAGCTGGAATCAAGATTTCCAGGAGAAATATCAATAACCTCAGATATGCAGATGACATCACCCTTACGGCAGAAAGTGAAGAAGAACTAAAGAGCCTCATGATGAAAGTGAAAGAAGAGAGTGAAAAGGTTGGCTTAAAGCTCAACATTCAGAAAACTAAGATCATGGCATCTGGTCCCATCACTTCATGGCAAATAGATGAGGAAACAGTGGAAACAGTAGCTGACTTTATTTTTCTGGGCTCCAAAATCACTGCAGATAGTGACTACAGCCGTGAAATTAAAAGACACTTACTCCTTGGAGGGAAAGTTATGACCAACATAGATAGCATATTGAAAAGCAGAGATATTACTTTGCCAACAGGTCTGTCTAGTCAAGGCTATGGTTTTTCCAGTAGTCATGTATGGATGTGAGAGTTGGACTATAAAGAAAGCTGAGTGCGAAGAATTGATGGTTTTGAACTGTGGTGTTGGAGAAGACTCTTGAGAGTCCTTTGGACTGCAAGGAGATCCAACCAGTCCATCCTAAAGGAGATCAGTCCTGGGTGTTCATTGGAAGGACTGATGTTGGAGCTGAAACTCCAATACTTTGGCCACCTGATGTGAAGAGCTGACACATTTGAAAAGACCCTGATGCTGGGAAAGATCAAGGGCAGGAGGAGAAGGGGACGCCAGAGGATGAGATGGTTGGATGGCGTCACCAACTCATTGGACATGGGTTTGGGTCAACTCTGGGAGTTGGTGATGGACAGGGAGGCCTGGTATGCTGTGTGTGGTTCATGGGGTCACAAAGAGTCAGACACGACTGAGCGACTGAACTGAACTGGCATGCACTAAGCTCTCTTAAGTGATTGGGGAAAAAATTTGAGTTGATTGCCGTGCCCAACTGAATGCATTTCTTAGGCTCAGAGTCTGAATTCTGACTCTGCAGTGGCCAACCAACCCTGTGAGGTACAGAGAAGTGGGAAAGCCAAAATGCATTCCTTGGGAGCAAACTGAAACTGGCCTCTCAAGGAAGAATACACTGGGATCTTCATTCTGCAACTAAATATCCCCCATGCTGCAAGTAAGACCTAGTACAGCCTAATAAATAAATATTTTTTAAAAAATACACTGGGATCCACTCCAGAAGATGAGTTGCAGATATACCAAAGAGGCAGATAGAGATAATGGGGAGGGATGTTGAAAGGTGACAAAACCAGGACAGGAGGATCTAGTTGATACAAACACCTAAGAATTTCTGCCCCAGACCTCAGGTGTTTTATACACTGGGCAGGAGAGGCCCAGGGCACAGGGCCTGTGAGATGTTTGGAACTTTTGAAAATATTTGGGATCTTGCAAAAAATACTGCTCTAAAATACAAAGAGAAAAATCTCAGAATGTAAGTTAATGAAGGTTGCTGTGTGTGCTTAGTCACTCAGTCGTGTCCGACTCTGTGACACTATGGAACTGTAGCCTGCCAGGCTCTTCTGTCCATCAGATTCTCCGGGCAAGAATACTGGAGTGGGTTGCCACGCTTCACTCCAGGGGATCTTCCTGACCCAGGGACTGAACCAGCATTTCTTTTGTCTCCTGCATTGGGAGGCAGGTTCTTTACCACTAGTGCCACTTGGGAAGCCCCTTGTATTAAAACCATGAACTGTGAAGCCACATTGCCTGTGGTCAGATCCTGGCTCTTCATTTACTTTGTGACTTCTGGCCAACAACACCTGAGTTGTTGTTTATAGTCTCCCTGAGCTTCTATTTCCTCATGTTCTGTAATCCCATGTATAAGATGGGGATAGTTATACTACTAATTTCAAAGACTGTTGAAAAGGTTAAATGAGCAAAACACTTAGACATGTGCTTGGCATACTCTAAGGATGTGTCAGATCAGATCAGATCAGTCGCTCAGTTGTGTCCGACTCTTTGCGACCCCATGAACCGCAGCACGCCAGGCCTCCCTGTCCATCACCAGCTCCCGGAGGTCACTCAGACTCGCATCCATCGAGTCAGTGATGCCATCCAGCCATCTCATCCTCTGTCGTCCCCTTCTCCTCCTGCCCTCAATCCCTCCCAGCATCAGAGTCTTCTCCAATGAGTCAACTCTTCGCATGAGGTGGCCAAAATACTGGAGTTTCAGCTGTAGCATCATTCCTTCTAAAGAAATTCCAGGATTGATCTCCTTCAGAATGGACTGGTTGGATCTTCTTGCAGTCCAAGGGACTCTGAAGAGTCTTCTCCAACACCACAGTTCAAAAGCATCAATTCTTCGGTGCTCAGCCTTCTTCACAGTCCAGCTCTCACATACATACATGACCACAGGAAAGACCA
This sequence comes from Tragelaphus eurycerus, assembly GCA_935064755.1. NCBI lineage: Eukaryota > Metazoa > Chordata > Mammalia > Artiodactyla > Bovidae > Tragelaphus > Tragelaphus eurycerus. The sequence continues at coordinate 9,382,112 of CAKXYN010000072.1, read as the reverse complement.
TAGCCTTGACTAGGTGAACCTTTGTTGGTAAAGTAATGTCTCTGCTTTTGAATATGCTATCTAGGTTGGTCATAACTTTCCTTCCAAGGAGCAAGCGTCTTTTAATTTCATGGCTGCAGTCACCATCTGCAGTGATTTTGGAGCCCAGAAAAACAAAGTCTGACACTGTTTCCACTGTTTCCCCATCTATTTCCCATGCAGTGATGGGACCAGATGCCATGATCTTCGTTTTCTGAATGTTGAGCTTTAAGCCAACCTTTTCACTCTCCACTTTCACTTTCATCAAGAGGCTTTTTAGCCCCTCTTCACTTTCTGCCATAAGAGTGGTGTCATCTGCATATCTGAGGTTATTGATATTTCTCCCGGCAATCTTGATTCCAACTTGTGTTTCTTCCAGTCCAGCATTTCTCATGATGTACTCTGCATATAAGTTAAATAAACATGGTGACAATATGCAGCCTTGACGTACTCCTTTTCCTATTTGGAACCAGTCTGTTGTTCCATGACCAGTTCTAACTGTTGCTTCCTGACCTGCATACAGATTTCTCAAGAGGCAGATCAGGTGGTCTGGTATTCCCATCTCTTTCAGAATTTTCCATAGTTTATTGTGATCCACACAGTCAAAGGCTTTGGCATAGTCAATAAAGCAGAAATAGATGTTTTTCTGGAACTCTCTTGCTTTTTCCATGATCCAGCGGATGTTGGCAATTTGATCTCTGGTTCCTCTGCCTTTTCTAAAACCAGCTTGAACATCAGGAATTTCACGGTTCACATATTGCTGAAGCCTGGCTTGGAGAATTTTGAGCATTACTTTACTAGCGTGTGAGATGAGTGCAATTGTTCGGTAGTTTGAACACTCCTTGGCATTGCCTTTCTTTGGGATTGGGATGAAAACTGACCTTTTCCAATCTTGTGGCCACTGCTGAGTTTTCCAAATTTGCTGGCATATTGAGTGTAGCACTTTCACAGCATCATCATTCAGGACTTGAAATAGCTCCACTGGAATTCCATCACCTCCACTAGCTTTGTTCGTAGTGATGCTTTCTAAGGCCCATTTGACTTCACATTCCAAGATGTCTGGCTCTAGGTCAGTGATCACATCATCATGATTATCTAGGTCTTGAAGCTCTTTTTTGTACAGTTCTTCTGTGTATTCTTGCCACCTCTTCTTAATATCTTTTGCTTCTGTTAGGTCCACACCATCTCTGTCCTTTATCGTGCCCATCTTTGCATGAAATGTTCCTTTGGTATCTCTGATTTTCTTGAAGAGATCCCTAGTCTTTCCCATTCTGTTGTTTTCCTCTATTTCTTTGCATTGATCGCTGAAGAAGGCTTTCTTATCTCTTCTTGCTATTCTTTGGAACTCTGCATTTAGATGTTTGTATCTTTCCTTTTCTCCTTTGCTTTTCGCTTCTCTTCTTTTCACAGCTATTTGTAAGGCCTCCCCAGACAGCCATTTTGCTTTTTTGCATTTCTTTTCCATGGGGATGGTCTTGATCCCTGTCTCCTGTACAATGTCACGAACCTCATTCCATAGTTCATCAGGCACTCTATCTATCAGATCTAGGCCCTTAAATCTATTTCTCACTTCCACTGTATAATCATAAGGGATTTGATTTAGGTCATACCTGAATGGTCTAGTAGTTTTCTCTACTTTCTTCAATTTCAGTCTGAATTTGGCAATAAGGAGTTCATGGTCCGAGCCACAGTCAGCTCCTGGTCTTGTTTTTGCTGATTGTATAGAGCTTCTCCATCTTTGGCTGCAAAGAATGTAATCGATCTGATTTCGGTGTTGACCATCTGGTGATGTCCATGTATAGAGTCTTCTCTTGTGTTGTTGGAAGAGGGTATTTGCTATGACCAGTGCATTTTCTTGGCAAAACTCTATTAGTCTTTGCCCTGCTTCATTCCGTATTCCAAGGCCAAATTTGCCTGTTACTCCAGGTGTTTCTTGACTTCCTAAGGATGTGTACTGACTGTTATTATCATTGCTTTCTTAGTTGGAAAGAAATTGTAGCCAAATTAAATGAATTTCTCATGAATATCTCAAATTAAATGAAATTAAAGTAATTTCGGGGCTTCCCTGATAGCTCAGTTGGTAAAGAGTCCACCTGCAATTCAGGAGACCTGGGTTCAATCCCTGGGTTGGGAAGATCCTCTGGAGAAGGAAAAGGCTACTCACTCCAGTATTCTTGGGCTTCCCTTGTGGCTCAGATGGTAAAGAATTCACCTGCAATGCAGGAAACCTGGGTTCCATCCCTGGGTTGGGAATATCCCCTGGAGAAGGGAAAGGCTACCCACTCCAATATTCTGGCCTGGAAAATTCCATGGACTATATATAGTCCCTGAGGTTGCAAAAGAGTTGGACACTACTGAGTGACTTTCACAGGAAAGTAATTTCAAAAGCAAAATTATAAGAACTTTTTCTAAAAGATTTCTTAAAACACTGTATCAAGCAAATACAAATGTAAAGACAATAGTGTCAACCATGATCAACTCATGGCCAATCTTGTTTATCTACATCCCTACCCACTGCCCTGCCCCCAAGCCAGGATTATTTTCAAAAACATTCTAGACATCCATCCTATCATTTTGTTCGTAAATATTTCAACATTTACTTTGAAAAAACAAGGGCTCTTAAAAAAATATAACCACAAAAACACAAAATATAACCCCCCAAACCCAGTAAATATAAATAAACAATAAAATTGTAATACCATCAAATATCTAGCCAGAAGTTCAAATATGTGTGTTTGTTTATAGAGCTGTTTTTTTTTTTTTTTAAGAGTTGTTTGAATTAAGGTCCAAACAAAGTCCAGTCATTGTAAATGAATGATGTCTCTTAAATGCCTTTTGATCTTACTGACAATTTTTCTTGAATAAACCAGGTGTTTGTCCCATGGAATTTGTCATAGTCTGGATTATGCTACTTTGTACCTTTCAGAGTCACTTCACACTCCTTCTTTTCCTAGTATTTCCTCTGAGTTCTTTGGTAGTCAGACCAAGTTACCTGATTAGATTCTTATGTAATCAGAATTTTTTAGAAACCTCAGTCAGAGGACCTCTATCAGGAAGCACACAGTATCTGGCTATATTTCTTTTTGAGACATTTGCAACCATTGATGATCATTGCCTAGACCCATTAATTGATTCAATGTTGTAAAATGGTGATATTCTAATTTTATCATTCCTTCTTTTAATAATTGGAATACTATAAAAAAGAAATGTTCCTTCATCAATTAATTGGTTACCCCAAAGCATAGTTTGTATAAAACAGGCAAGGTAAATGTTTGATTCTTTCTCTTTATTAATAGTTTTCAGAATAATGACTTAGTTCTCTAGCATCTTCCAGTAGAGGGTTGTTTGCTATTTTGGTCACAGTTATTTTCTTCATAGTATGGTTATATTACAATTAAATATACAGTTAACTTCTTTCTTTTTTAAAAAAACTTGCTTTCACTGTTAAATATTATTTTTTTATTTAACATTATTTTTCTAATTATATAAAATATCAAAAGATCCCTTGAATCTGCAAAACAAGGTACATTCAATGACTAACTTGTATTTCTATTCTTTTTCTCCCTATAGATAACTGTTCATTTTAATGGTATATTTTCCCATTGTCCTTTCTCTGCCAAATAAGTAAATATACATAAATATACATAAAGATTTGTATCTCCATCTTTTTAGATAAACATTGGCATATTAAACCCTCTTTTCTCTATCTTGAGCAAATAACATAGCGAAAATTTAAAAAGTATATTTAATATATGATGTGGTGTTCTTTGGAGGGAATGATGCTAAAGCTGAAACTCCAGTACTTTGGCCACCTCATGCCAAGAGTTGACTCATTGGAAAAGACCCTGATGCTGGGAGGGATTGGGGGCAGGAGGAGAAGGGGACGACAGAGGATGAGATGGCTGGATGGCATCACTGACTCGATGGACGTGAGTCTGAGTGAACTCCGGGAGTTGGTGATGGACAGGGAGGCCTGCCGTGCTGCAATTCATGGGGTCGCGAAGAGTTGGACACGACTGAGTGACTGAACTGAACTGAGGGGGGCCAGGCGTGCTGCGATTCATGGGGTCGCAAAAATCGGACACGACTGAGCAACTGAACTGAACTGAACTGTGGTGCTATTTTAATGTTTGCTATAATAAGCAAGCAGGCCTACGCAAGCTTTAAAAAAAAAAAAAAAGAGCCCGCTGCTTTTATCTTTCCAGCCAGATAAGATCCATCTCTAAATCAGGCCAGTTTGAGGTGCATAGAGTGATTGAAACCAGCCGGCTGAACGTGGGAAGCTTCGTGGAAAGGATCCCGGTGCAGAGTTCTATCCTCAACACCTGCTTGGGCGTTCAGAAGGTATTATGAATGATCTCATTAGGTGGACCGCATTAGCTGTTTGACTCTTAACAAATACAGCACCTTAGAATGAGACTTACAAAAACAGCACCTTAGCATGAACACTTTCTGTGCTGTTTTGGTTTGTAGTTTTTAGTTTTTGAGTTTGCAGCTCAAAACATCCCCTTGTATCCGGAGAGGTGGACTCTAGACCTAGAAACCCACCGGCCAGCAGGGGGCGGGGCGGGGTCGGGTCGCAAGTGGGTGGTGGGTGGGGCTGGGGCGGGGTCTGACTGTTCAGCGGGGCGTGGCCGGGCTCCCGCCGGGCGAGGCAGGTGGAAAGCTGGCTAGGCTGGGTGGCGTGGAGTGGGTGTGAGTTAGCCCACCGAGCTCAGCCTAGGCAGCTGAGGCTCTTCCTGCAGGATGATTCTTCCGTGTAAGCCCAGTCACGCCTCTTCTCTCTCGCGGCCCCCAGAACCTGGTGTACCAGGCAGCCGAGAAGGAATAGAGGCCGGTGGAGTGAAGGAGCGAAAAGTATCTAGAATAATCTGGAATACTCGCCCTCTCTTACGCAGTCTCAGGCTGCATCTCGGTGACCAGGTCTCGCTGGGAGGTCTGTCTTCTATTATACTCAACGTCTGCCCTCTCTAATTCCTACGTCTGACTTGTTTGCTCAAACTAACTCTGGTGTTCATTAGAAAGTGTATTTCCCCCTGCACTGACAGCGACCCCGAGGCTGGGATGGAAAGAGGAGGAACATAATCATCTGACCTCTAAAGAAAGCTCCACCGGGGATTCTCAAGTCTCTTGACCCAGAAAAAGGGCAGGCATGAATGATCGTAGGTAGAAGCACATTGATGAGGGCATATACCCACATAGAATTCTGTGTGGCTGTGAAAAAGAAAGACAGGTAGATCTATAGGTACCTATATGGAGGAATGTGTATAACATATTGATGACTACAAAATAAATCAAGTTGCAAAATTATGTGCATGCTTGTAAATGTATTGGAAAAGTGCATAGTAATATTATCAGAGATTTCTTCTAGGAAGTGAGGTTGGAGAATAATTCTGTCTCCGACAGTGCTTTCTGCTGCAAGTAAAGAAAACCTCAACTCAGGGGCTCACACAATAAGAAAATATATTGCCTTCAAAACAAGAAGTCCATGGGAAGGGGGACCCTGGGGTTGATCGGTTCAGCAGGTCAGAACACCATTGGAGACCTAGGTTCTTTCCATCTCTCTGCCTTGCCATTCTGTGGGAGCAGGCTTTGTTTTCAGGCAGCTTCCCTCAAGGGGCTTACATGCAGCAGTCTCAGAAGAAGCATCCATACTTAGAATCCTCAGCAGAGAAGGCCAAAGGCACCGAGTGAAAGTCAATTTTGATCAAACTTCACCTGTCAGGGGAGTCCCGTGTCTCCCAGGAGCAAGTCTGTCTTAGCATCCCAGCCACACTTCATCACTGGCTGGAACCCGCCCTGGGACGCAGAGCCTCAGGTGCTCAGAGACTGTCAGTCAGTTAGGGTCCCTGTAGCTGGAGAGCTGAAAAAGCATTCTCTCTTTTTAGAAATAAATGCCCCAGCAGACTTTTCCTGTGTGTTACAAGGATCACATGTCCGTGTGTAAACCAGCTGAGACACTATGATTGATAAAGATAGACCAATAAGGGCCATGCCTTCAAGATGGTCAAGTGCCCATCTCCCCAGAAGCATGTGTCTGTTGGGTGGAAGATGGGAAACTGCAAAAATATTCTTTCTGTTAGGAAGAAGAAAGTGAGCATATATAGGAAAGTTAAGAGAAAGGGTTTTAGCATCAAAAAGAAAAATATTTGATTCCATTTTCGTGACTTATAATCTGTAGTCTTGGGCAAGTAATTTAACATCTTCAGGTCATTATTATTAAAAATTTGAAAGTGATTTTCACATTTTAAAAAATATAGAATACATTAAAGAGATATAGGTTTCTCTTTTGTCCTAGGGAACAAATTATTCCATATCTAAAGATTCAGAAACACATGTGTTATATTATTTACCACTTTAGATTTAGTTATTGTTTTAATATTTCAAAGAACTGGAAAAATACATTTCTTCTATAAGCACAAAGGAAAAAATCACAATGATTTATTTTTAACAAGCTGAGTAAAAGGTCCTTCTAGTTCCTTTCAATTTGTTTGCTGTTTAGAATGATAGAATAATGTATTTCCCAGAAGGTTATAAGTTATGAAGTTCTGTGGCTGTTTTGAAAATGATCAGTTTAGTTCTGTTTAGTCATATAGTTAAATATAATCTTGGCTTTTAATAATTTAAAATTATATGAAAGCCCAGTATCTTAATATCACCTTAAGATATGCTAAGAAAACTAGGAAGCTGGGGAATCTTGATTTATTAGTAGGTTTAGATTTAGATATTTTCCAAAAGATACTGGGTCTTGCAGAAATGAAGTGGTCTTTAGGATGTAAAGTAAGAATTAAGATACACCCCCAAACTCTGATGAGATCTTAGTAGAATCATTTATCTTTGCTGCTTTTTAGTTTTCTTGTTTAAAAAATAATAACTAAGCTGTTTAAAGATTTCACCATATCAGTTATCTGCTGCTGCTGCTAAGTCACTTCAGTCGTGTCTGACTCTGTATTGCTGCATAAAAAGCCCCTGAAATTTAATGACTTAAAACAAGAATCCTTTAATTTCCTCAACATTTCTTTGGGTTATTTATTTAGACTGAGCTCAACTAGATGGATTTTCTGCTGGTTTTCTAGCTTAACTCCTGTGATGACAGTCGTCTGGTTGAGAGCTGACTGATCTCTGAGGCCTCAGCTGGGATACTCATCCTCCAGGAGGCTAGCTCAGGCTTCCTCACATGTCATTCTCAGGGAGCAAGAAATGGCAAGCCCAGTGTTCAAGCACTTTTAATTCTCTGCTTGTATCATGTGCTGAGTTGTGTGTGCATGCTCAGTTGTGTCCCACTCTTTTTGACCCCATGGACTGCAACCTGCCAGGCTACTCTGTCCATGGGATTCTCCAGGCAAGAATACTGGAGTAGGTTGCCATTTCCTTCTCCAGGAGATCTTCCCGACTCAGGGATTGAACCCACGTCTCCTGTGTCTCTTGCATTGATAGGTGCATTTTTTACCACTGAGCCACCTGGGAAGCCCCTGCTTGTATCGTGTCTCCTAATATCCCATTGGTCAAAGCAAGTCCCATGGCCATACCACATGTCAGTGTGGGAGGGGTCTACCTAAGAGACTGAATCTGGGAAACAGTGATAGAGTGGGAGCCATTATTATAACAATCTGCCCAAGGAACAGCACATAAATCAGTCAGCAAATAAGGAGAATTACTTCAGATTCTAAATTCTAAATGAGTTATAGTCATAAAACTTGGGGGTAAGTAAAGCAAATTACTCAAAGTACATTTAAAACTGCACAATACCTGGAGAAAAGAGTGGTCTTGAATTCAAAATGAAATTTATTAATATAGCAAAATTGTCATTAGTTTGACATCTGCTTGGCTAGAAAAGCCCTCCCCAGATGAAAGGTGATGTGGACAGTCCCACTCAGAATCTAGTCTCATCTTGACCACCCATCTTAGGAGCTTCTCTGCTCTCTTCATTTCTTTTCCTTGCACCTGAAATCAATTGTCTTTATACATTTAAAAGAGTTTGTACATTTTAACTATACATACATTTGTTTATTGTCCTTTCCTCCAGTACAGTGTATAGAAAGCTCCATGATGACAAGAACGATGTCTGTTTCACTCCTAATTTGTACCCAGCATCTAGCATGGGACCTGGCATGTAACAGGACCTAATAAATGTTTCTTGAGAAGTGAATGAAATGATGGACTTCTCTGGTGGTACAGTGAATAAGAATCTACCTGCCAGTGCAGATGACAAGGGTTTGATCCATGGTCTGGGAAGATTTCATGTGCCACGAAGCAACTTAGCCCATGCACTACAATGACTGAGCCGCTTTCTAGAACTTGTGAGCTGCAACTACTGAGCCCATGAGTGAGCCCACGCATCCTAAAGCCTATGCTCTGCAGCAAGAGAAGCCACTTCAGTGAGAAACCCATGGACCACAAGGAAGAGTAGCCCCTGCTCATCACAACTAGAGAAAGCCTGCAGAAAGCAACTGAGATGCAGCCCGGTCAAAAATAAAAATAAATACATTTAAAAGTTTGGGAGACTTCTCCGGTAGTACAGTGGGTAAGAATCTGCCTGCCAATGCAAGGAGACACAAGTTTGATCCCTTGTCCAGGAAGATCCGACATGCGCAGGAGCAACGAACCATGCACCACAACTACTGAACCCACGTGCCACAACTACTGAAGCCTGTTCTCCACAATGAAGAGGAGCCCCGGCTCTCCAAAACTAGAGAAAGTCCATGTGCAGCAATAAAGACTCAGCACAGCCAAAAATAAATAAATATATTTTAAAATTTTTGAAAAGCGAATGAAATGAAAATCCACACGAATGCAACACATACCTCCTGATGCATCCTAGAAACAAGCAAGCATCTTCTGTTCTGAAACTACAGTGACCTTTCCCATCTCTTAATGGATGATTCATCCTGTCAATAATTTGCCAGGGGAGGGCAGTAGCTCCTTACTTTAAACTCTGGTCTCCCTATATCTCTTCTGTGAACCAGTTCTTCTCTGAATTGTGGCAGAATCAAGTCCCATGGATTCTACTTGAGCTCAACCTGAGCTCTGCCTCCCACCCTCCCTTCTGCCATTGCCTTTGGGGGCTTTGTCACTTCTGATCAGGATTCCCAACTTAGCCTCCAAACTGGGCTCCTTGCCAGCCATCTTGCCCAATCCCACCTCACCTTCTTGTCAGCTGCTAGAGACATCATCATAAAAATATTTGAAAAATTAATTATTGGGTGAAAAACCTCCCCCAAACCTAGAAATAAGATCAAGTCCGAATGTTTTGGCGTGAGGTTCAAGGTGCTTCACAGTCTGCCCTGAGGTCCCTCTCCTGGCTCCTCTCTCATCACCGGCCCTCCTTCCTCCCATCCAGCCCCTGCCCCAGCTGTGGGGAATGTTCCAGTGTTGAATAGATGTGCCTACCCTGCCAGAATGGCCATAACTTGATGCCAGCTGTCTCCTTGACCTGGCATTTCTTCACCTCTCCTCCCCCACCTCTGATCTCCTTTATCACTGCTCAGACCTGACTCAGAATTAAATTCTCAGGAAGTCTGTCCAGCCTCCACTGTTCACATCTCTATTAAAACCCTCGAATGTGATGTTGTAAGTCTGAAATCCCAGTTCCAACTGTTTCCAGCAAGCAAGGAGATTTGTTGAATAAAATGATTGAAGGGAGGAGGAAAACAAGAAATTAGACATGGGAAAAAAAAAAGTGTGTTCCACAGTTGGCACCCCATCCTTCACCTCTTTCTTCCTTCTGCTTCTCTATTAGGCCGAATAAGTTACTCCGGGAGGTCTTTTGTGGAGAATACCTGTTGTAATTGTCTGCCTGACATCCCTCCCCTCTTCTGCAAACAGCATCCTTCTTCCTTGTAGAAAAACCTTCCCATTTAGTATGAGTGTGTGTGTGTGTGTGTGTGTGTGTGTGTGGAATGGCTTAGTTGTGTCCAACTTTTGTGACCCCCATGGATTGTAGCCCACCAGGCTCCTCTCTCCATAGAATTCTCCAGGCAAGAATACTGAAGTGGGTAGCCATTCTCTTCTTCATGGGATCTTCTCAACCCAGGGGTTGAACCCGGGTCACCTGCATTGCAGGCAGATTCTTTTACCATCTGAGCCACCATAGTTTTGCTCATATCCAGCTCCCAAGGGACTCTATATCCTCAGACATAATGAATGGCTCTGGATTGGGCACATGACCCAGATGAGACCATTCAAAATCCTACTTGAAAAAAAGAGTCTTCCTTGAGACTTTTCTGCCAATGGGCTTTGGGGAAATGCTCTCCTGCCTCTGAGGAGACTAAGCTGGTAGGAGGTAAGTTGGAGCTGCCAGTGATCATTATATTATCCAGTAGAGAAGACCTGTTTAACAGAAAGGGAGTCCTGATAACATCATTTGAGCTCCTGGATCAAGATGTGCCTGAAGCCAACAGCCTTTCCTTCCCATGTGTCAGTGAGTTGTCTTTTCATTTAATCTAGTTACATTGGTGTTTATGCCAATTGCACCTGAAAGAGTCCCCAGTGACTTTATTTTTTGAATAAAAATGCTTCATTATTATCTCACCTTTACTCTGAGAAAGTGTGGATTAGACATGAAAAGTAAGGCACTGCTCTCACAATATCGGGTAGGAGGCAGAATCTTTGGGTGAGGAAACTATGGGTCTCTAGCCTCTTTTGGTTCAGTTTCTGTGAATCAGAGCAGAGTCTTGGGTCACAGCAGCTTCATTCTTGTCTGGTTGTGCAAGAAATCAGGCAAACCCATTTCCAAACATAAATACCAAAATTCATTCCTTTGGCCAAGTTTAGCTTGTTTTGGCTTAGTTCTCTTTTGGATTGTAAACATTCTTACTGTTGCAGATACTATCCGTATGGCCACTTTAAGATGTCTGGGTTAAGAAGCCTGTGCTTGGTACTTCTCTAGTGGACCAGTGGCTAGGATTCTGAGTTCCCAGTGAAGGGGGCTAAGGTTGGATTCCTGGTCAGGGGACTAGATCCCACGTGCTGCAACTAAGAGTTCACATGCGACAACTAAAGATCCTGAAACAGCACTGCCAAATAAATAAATTAAAAGAAGAATAAGAAACCTGATGTTCCTTTTCCAAGTACTAAAGCCATGGGCCTTTCCACTTTGTTCCCCCTGCTCCCAATGATTTTCACAAACCATAAAGTTTATTCTTACTAATGTTCAGAAAAATCTAAAATGAGCACTTACTCCTAGATCCTTCTGTCAAAGTCCATCTCAAGCACAGAAGGTGTATCATGGCTGCTGAATAGAAATAATAGGAAACTTGAGAAAGGCCTCACACATTTTTGGGGAACCAGCTGGTGCTTGTGGGTGCATACTCAGTGGCTCAGTTGTGTCAGACTCTGGAATCCCATGGCCTGCAGCCTGCCAGGCTCCTCTGTCCATGGAATTTTCCAGGCAAGAATACTGGAGTGGGTTGCCATTTCCTACTTTAAGATCTCTCCATATACAGGGCTTCAAAGGGTTGTTTTTTTTTTTTCCAAACAGAGAATCCTTCTTTAGAGGTTCTTAGTAAAATTATGGGCCATTTTTGGAAAGAGAAACTGTAAAAGAGGCAGGAGTGACAAGACTCAACTAGTACAAAAATCTGCTTTTAAACCATTGTTGGCAGCTCAAAAGAGGCCTCTGAACCCCTGGGGTGATGCTGAGAAAGGAGCACAGGTGACATGCCCGCCAAATACACTGGACTCTTTCACTTGAGGACAGCTTGTCTAAAAGGGTCCATAAAAAGCTAGCATTAGAAAGGAGTGTCCAGGAGGCCAGGAACACGAGCTATATGTGGCTTGCTCATTGACCTTTTCTTTTGCTCTTTAGCAACCTTGAGATCACTGCCGAGTGAGCCCCTTCAAGGGGTTCTCATTGAGATCAGGTGCAAATCTTCCATCTCATAGTTATCGATAAACATGCTAGGAGACTTCCTTGGTGGTCCAGTGGTTAAGACTCCTCACTTCCGATGCAGGGTGCGTGGGTTCAGTCTGGTGGGGGAACTAAGATCCCGCATGCCGCACAGTGCAGCCAAAATAAAAAAATAAACAAGGCTGGCACTAATCTCCCTGAAACTTATCTTGGGTCCATGCTTATGAAGCAATACACAAACTTGGCAGCTTACAACCACGTGCCATATACCACCTCACAGACTGGTATCCAGGAATCAGCCAGGCTGCGTTCTCATCTGAAGGATAAATAGAAAAACCTGCTTCTCAGCTCATTTTTCCTTTTTTAAATTAACACATTTAACAAACATTATGTATTTATTTATTTTGCTGCATCGGATCTTATTCTCTTCATGTGGGATCCTTCGTTGTGGTGCGTGGTGGTACATGGACTCTAGTTGTGTCCCAAAGGCTCAGCTGGTGCAGCACACAGGCTTTACTGCTCTGCAGCATGTGAGATCTTATTTCCCCAACCAGGGATTGAATCCACAGTCCCTGCATTGGAAGGCAGATTCTTAGCCACTGGCCAGGGAAATCCCCTTAACTTTTTAAAAGGAGTTTTCTTTTTAAATATAGTTTGCATTCATGATTCAAAATTCAAGAGATACCAAAAGATATATGCAGCCGAAGTCACACCCACCTCTGTCTCTACTTCCCTAGTCTTTCACTGGAAACAACTATTGTTCAGATCAGATCAGTCGCTCAGTCGTGTCCGACTCTTTGCGACCCCATGAACCGCAGCACCCCAGGCCTCCCTGTCCATCACCAGCTCCCGGAGGTCACTCAGACTCGCATCCATCGAGTCAGTGATGCCATCCAGCCATCTCATCCTCTGTCGTCCCCTTCTCCTCCTGCCCCCAATCCCTCCCAGCATCAGAGTCTTCTCCAATGAGTCAACTCTTGGCATGAGGTGGCCAAAATACTGGAGTTTCAGCTTTAGCATCATTCCTTCCAAAGAAATTCCAGGATTGATCTCCTTCAGAATGGACTGGTTGGATCTTCTTGCAGTCCAAGGGACTCTCAAGAGTCTTCTCCAACACCACAGTTCAAAAGCATCAATTCTTCGGCGCTCAGCCTTCTTCACAGTCCAGCTCTCACATCCATACATGACCACAGGAAAGACCATAGCCTTGACTAGGCGAACCTTTGTTGGTAAAGTAATGTCTCTGCTTCTGAACATGCTATCTAGGTTGGTCATAACTTTCCTTCCAAGGAGCAAGCGTCTTTTAATTTCATGGCTGCAGTCACCATCTGCAGTGATTTTGGAGCCCAGAAAAACAAAGTCTGACACTGTTTCCACTGTTTCCCCATCTATTTCCCATGCAGTGATGGGACCAGATGCCATGATCTTTGTTTTCTGAATGTTGAGCTTTAAGCCAACCTTTTCACTCTCCACTTTCACTTTCATCAAGAGGCTTTTTAGCCCCTCTTCACTTTCTGCCATAAGAGTGGTGTCATCTGCATATCTGAGGTTATTGATATTTCTCCCGGCAATCTTGATTCCAACTTGTGTTTCTTCCAGTCCAGCATTTCTCATGATGTACTCTGCATATAAGTTAAATAAACATGGTGACAATATGCAGCCTTGACGTTACTACTTTGTAAATCCTTACACAGATAGAATCTGTACTTATAAGCAAGTACATATATAGATTCTTTTTCTCTTTTCTTTTTTTAAAAACAAAAAACAGAATGGTAGTATGCTATTCATGTGGCTATATACCTTGCTTTGGCTTATTATACTTAAAAATGATTTTGGAGACTGTGCATATTAGCACGTTAAAGCTTTCTCATTCTTTTTATGGAGGCCAAGCATTTCATTTTATGGATACGTTGTAATTTATTTGGACTTCCCCTGTGGCTCAGCAGTAAAGAATCTATTTGCAATGTAGGAGACGTAGGTTCAGTCCCTGGTTGGGAAGATCCCTAGGGGAAGGAAACGGCAGTCCACTGCAGTATTCTTGCCTGGGAAATCCCAAGGACAGAGGAGCCTGGAGGGCTACAGTCTAGAGGAAGTTGCAAAAGAGTTGGACATGACTAAGCAACTAAACGGCAATGCTATACACTGAATGTTTGTATTTCTCCCAAATTCATGTTACATCCTAATGCCCAGTGTGATGGTATTAGGAACCAGGCCTCTGAATGGTAATTAGGTCATGATAATGGAGACCCCCTGAATGGGATCAATGTATTTATAAAGATTAAGATGTGTTTACAAGACTCCACCAAGATCCCTCTCCCTTTCTACCAGGTAAGGACACTGCAAGAAGATGGCTCTCTGTGAACAAGGAAGTGTGCTCACACGAGACATCAAATTTATTGGTGCCTTGATCTTGGAGTTCCAGCCTCCGGAAATGTGAGGAATAAATTCATGTTGTTTTTAAATCAACTCTCCATCCATTTTTCCCTACTATCTTATGTTTCCTGTCCCAGGACACAGCCAATGTTATTAGTTTCATTTGTGAATTGCCAGAGAAGGTTCATGAATATGCAAGCATGGACATACATGGATAGATAGATAAACAGATGTTAGATCAATTGATGGATCTATCGGTATCTTTTTTTACACATTATTACACAAAAGGAAATGCTAACCCACTCCAGTATTCATGCCTGGGAAATGCCTTGGACAGAGGAGCCTGGCAGGCTACAGTCCATGGGGCTGCAGAGGGTCAGATACAGCTTAGTTAGCAACTGAACAACAACCACACACCATATTCATAGTACACCCTGCAGTACAATGGCTTTTTAGAAAACTCAACAATATAGAGCGATCTAGAAGAAATTGAATGCTTTTAAAAATGTGTTATTCAGTAAGCTGATTATGTGAACATTTAAGATGCACATGGGGACATGTCAAGAATTTTGAGCCAGTCAGAATGGCTGTGATCCAAAAGTCCACAAGCAATAAATGCTGGAGAGGGTGCGGAGAGAAGGGAACCCTCTTACACTGTTGGTGGGAATGCAAACTAGTACAGCCACTATGGAGAACAGTATGGAGATTCCTCAAAAAACTGGGAATAGAACTGCCTTATGATCCAGCAATCCCACTGCTGGGCATACACACTGAGAAAACCAGAATTGAAAGAGACACATGTACCCCAATGTTCATAGCAGCACTGTTTACAATAGCCAGAACGTGGAAGCAACCTAGATGTCCATCCACAGATGAATGGATAAGCAAGCTGTGGTACATATACACAATGGAGTATTACTCAGCCATTAAAAAGAATACATTTGAATCAGTTCTAATGAGGTGGATGGAACTGGAGCCTATTATACAGAGTGAAGTAAGCCAGAAACAAAAACACAAACACAGTATACTAAAGCATATATATGGAATTTAGAAAGATGGTAAAAATAACCCTATTTACGAGACAGCAAAAGAGACACTGATGTATAGAACAGACTTTTGGACTCTGGGACCAGGAGAGGGTGGGATGATGGGGGAGAATAGCATTGAAATATGTATAATATCATATCTGAAATGAGTCGTCAGTCCAGGTATGATGCCCGATAACAAATGCCTGGGGCTGGAGCACTGGGACGACCTGGAGGGATGGTGTGGGGAGGGGAGAGGGAGGAGAGTTCAGGATGGGGAACACGTGTATACTGGCGGTGGATCCATCTTGATGTATAGTAAAAGCAATACAATATTGTAAAGTTAAGCAAAATTTTAAAAAATAAATAAATAAATAAAAGAATTTTGAGTTTCCGTTCTCTCTTCTTTACAACTGTGAGGAAATGAAGTTATAATCATGCTGCTATTCCAGCCAATCATGGAGAGGCTTCCCTGGTGGCTCAGATGGTAAAAATCTGCCTGTAATGTGGGAGACCTGCGTTCTATCTCTGGGTCAGGAAGATCCCCTGGAGAAGCAAATGGCAACCTACTTCAGCATTCTTGCTTGGAGAATTCCATGGACAGAGGAGCCTGGCAAGCTACAGTCCATGGAGTTGCAGAGTCAGACATGACTGAGGGACTAACGCTTGATGGAGAGGTGTCACAAAAGCACAAAGGACTGGGATGGATTTGCCTACAGGATTCTTTTTTTTTTTTTTAATATCTATACTTATTATTTATTATATTTATATAAATAAGCATCGGAGAAGGCAATGGCACCCCACTCCAGTACTTTTGCCTAGAAAATCCCATGGGCGGAGGAGCCTGGTAGGCTGCAGTCCATGGGGTCACTAGAGGCAGACTTCGCTTTCACTTTTCACTTTCATGCATTGGAGAAGGAAATGGCAAGCCACTCCAGTGTTCTTGCCTGGAGAATCCCAGGGATGGGGAAGCCTGGTGGGCTGCCGTCTATGGGGTCGCACAGAGTTGGACACAACTGAAGTGACTTAGCAGCAGCAGCAGCAGCAAATAAGCATGTATTATCATTATTTCACCAGTACTCTTGCCTGGAAAATCCCACGGATGGAGGAGCCTGGTAGGCTGCAGTCCGTGGGGTCGCTGAGAGTAGGACATGACTGAGCGACTTCACTTTCTCTTTTCACTTTCAGACATTGGAGAAAGAAATGGCAACCCACTCCAGTGTTCTTGCCTGGAAAATCCCAGGGACGGGAAAGCCTGGTGGGCTGCCGTCTATGGGGTTGCACAGAGTTGGACACGACTGAAGTGACTTAGCATAGCAGAGCATCATTATTTCAAAGTACAAGCAACGTTTACCCCAGGATGCTGGCGAAGGGCCTTTCTCCTTCCTTCCCTCTCCACGTAGACTTCAAACTTTCACCTTAATTTGAGAAGTGACCCCAGGGCACAAGGCACCGGCCACCAGGAGGGTGCTTTCAAACGGCTTCGCTGTTTGGTTGGAAATGTTTGGTCTTTTGAATTTGTGTTCATTCCTCTTCTAGACCATGGCTTCCTCCTCTGTTTCTGTAGGTCTCACTTTCTTTCCCCCGAAATGTATTTGTCATTTTTTTCCTGTAAGTTTTTCCAGAGTCTGAATTTTGGTAATTGCACCCCGCCGGCTGGGGCCGTTTAAAAGCCTCCTCATCTGTCTCTTACATCTTCTGGAAATGATACATCCAGAGGCTGAGTCCGACTTAGGTTCCTTTATCTGGCACGGACACTTGTCGGTCAGCAGTCTTGTGTACTTCCGCTGGGAGGCACGGAACATACGACTCTGCGACGCTGGGCTTGTTCAGAGGCTTTGGGCCCTGTCAGGCTGACTCATACGTGATGAAGTGCTGTCCATGTCTTCACCTGATGCCTTTTGCAGCAATTGGTGATGTTTGCTCACACCCACGATTTCACTGGAGGCTGCAGCTCTGGGACGCTCTGAGTCTGCAGGGCCCCTTCACTCTCAGCTGGGCCGTCTCTGGGAAATTCCCGCCAGGACAGAGGATCCTGGCGGGCTGCAGTCCACGGGGTCGCAAAGAGTCGGACATGACTGAGGGGCTGAACAACAGCAACTCTCAGGGCAGGGACAAGAGTGTGAAGGCGGAGAATATTAGGGGCCAGGAGCCTTCTCAGTGGTTTTCTTCCCCAGAGAGGATTTGCGAACGGCGCCTGTGAGCAGCTCTCTCTACTGAGGCCTGACGGCCACCTGCAACTGCTTCCTGTCTCTGTGCATCTGCTTAGTCCAGACCTCTCAGATAAGCGGAGTCATAATATGGGGTCTTCTCTGATTGACGTCTTTCACTTATCTCAGTGTTTCCCAGGCTCTTCCAAATTGTAGCACGTATCAGTACTTAGTCTTTTTATTGCTGAATAATCTTCCACTGTAAGGATAGGCCACATTTTATTTATCCATTTATAATGGACACTGGTCTCCGTGTTTGGCTGGAAATACTGCTCCTCTGAATATTTCTGTGCAGGTTTTTGTTTGAGCCCTGTTGTGGAGCCTCTTGGCATCAGGAGTGGGGTTTCTGGGCTACACAGTGACTCTGTGCTTAACACTTTGAGGAACTGCCAGATTATTTTCCAGGATGGCATGCACCACTTTACATTCCCATCAGCAATCTGCGAAGGTTCCAGGTTCTCTGGAAAATCCCATGGACAGAAGAGCCTGGTAGGCTGCAGTCCATGAGGTCGCAAAGAGTTGCACACAACTGAGCGACTTCACTTTCACTTTTCTCTTTCATGCATTGGAGAAGGAAATGGCAACCCACTCCAGTGTTCTTGCCTGAAGAATCCGAGGGACAGGGGAGCCTAAGGGGCTGCCGTCTATGGGGTCGCACAGAGTCGGACACGACTGAAGTGACTTGTCCTGAAGGATCCTGGATGAGCCCCCAAGATGAAAGGTTGTCGTTGAATCACGCGAAGACACCGGGATTCTTGGCCCCCGAAGGAGAAGAATTCAATCCGGGGCCAGAGACGAGGCTTGATCGCTCAGAGCTTTTGTGTAATAAAGTTTTATTAAAGTATAAAGGAGATAGAGAAAGCTTCTGACATAGGCATCAGAAGCGGGTAGAAAGAGTACCCGCCTACAGGATTCTTAAGTGCAGTGACACGTGAGGCTGCAGACCAAGCATTTCTAAGACTACCGGCACTTCCAGACTGGTTTTGAATGCACGTTCACATATAGTGTTGTGTTAGTCAGGGCTCTCCAGAGAGACAGAACTAACAGAATGTGTATGTTTATATACAGAAAAAGATTTTAAGAAATTTATAAGGAGCTGGCTCACATGGTTATGGAGGCTGGTAAGCACAAAATCAGCTGTGTGGATGAGCAGTCTCAAGACCCAGAATTGCTGACGATGGAGGTGAAGTCTGAAGTTTTTGCAAAAAGGAAAATGTTCTGAAGCTAGATGGTTGCACAACAATATGCATGTACTTGACACCACCAAACTATACACCTAAAAAATGGTAAATGTTATGTGTGTTTTACTGCAATTAAAAAATAAATTACATCACTTAAAAAACAACCTTTTATTGTCTCACTATTTCTGTGAGTCAAATTTAGGAACATGAGACTTCCTGATGGTCCAGTGGTTAAGACTCTGTGTTTCCACTACAGGGGGCACAGGTTCGATCCCTGGTTGGCAAATTAAGATCCCAAATGCTGCAGTGTGGCCCTCTAAAAAAGAGATTTAGAAGCAACTTAGCTGGGTGATTCTGGTACAAGGTCTCATAAAGTTGCAGTCAGATGTTGGCTGGGGCTGCAGTCATCGAAGTCATCCGAAGGCTTAACTGGGGTTGGAGGATCTGCTTCCAAGATCCTTCCATGTGACTTACATGGCTGCTGGCTGGAGGCCTTGGGTCCACACTGCTTATTGGCAGGAAGCCTTAACTTCTCACCACATGAACCTCTCCCTAGGGCTGCTTGAGCATTGGCATAACATGGCAGCCAGTGTCCCCCAGGACCAGCCATCCCAACCTCGTGAGAAGCACATGTCATTTATGATTTAGCCACAGATGACTCATATTTATGCAGTATCCTCTTTGTTAGAAGTGAGTCACTGAGACCTGTTATGCTCAAGGATATTAGTCTCCAACTTTTGAAGGAACTAGCGTTAAATAATTTGTAAATATGCTGTAAAATCACTCTGGCATTCAAACTGAAGTAAGAAGACATTCTAATAAAAACCACTTAATTTCTCTAAGCGTTTGTTCGCTCAAATGACATAAAGATTCTTTTTGTTTGCTCAAATGTCAGTGATCAAAGTGATGAAGTATGTGACTGGTCTGGTCTAGGTCTCCTTGAACGTCATGGTATGTGTTGCTGCTGCTAAGTCACTTCAGTTGTGTCAGACTCTGTGCGACCCCATAGACGGCAGCCCATGAGGCTCCCCCATCCCTGGGATTCTCCAGGCAAGAACACTGGAGTGGGTTGCCATTTCCTTCTCCAATGCATGAAAGTGTAAAGTAAAAGTGAAGTCTCTCAGTGTGTCCGACTATAAACGACCCCATGGACTGCAGCCTACCAGTCTTCTCCGTCCATGGGATGTATGTGTTACTCTACCGAAAAAAAGATGGATTCTGTTTCCCAGGGGAAGGGGGATGGGGTGCTAGGTAGTCCAATGTGGCCAGATATCCACAGTACACACCGCATTAACTCGGAAAGTGTCAACATGAGCATACTCCAACAAAGGCATTGCCCTCTGACTTGAGTTAATACTAATTTACCTCGTATTCATGAAGTCAGTTAAAGGAGTCAACATTTTCCTTCTTTTTAATTTTTAAAAATTGTGATCTAGGAATTCCCTGGTAGGCCAGTTGTTAAGACTCCTCACTTCCATTGTAGGGAGCACAGGTTCAGTCCTTAGATGGGGAATTAGAATCCCACTTGCCTCTTGGCACAGCCAAGAAAAAAACAAAAGTAAAAGACACAGAACAGAAAATTCACCATTTTAACCATTTTCAAGTGTCCATCTGAGTGGAATTAGGTACATTCACATTGTTGTGCAACCACCACCTCACACATCCACAGAACTCTCTTCATTTCCTCAAACCGAAATTCTGGGCCCATTGAACACTAACTCCCTGTTTCTCCCTCCCCACAGTCTCTGGTAACCACCATTCTGCTCTGTGTCTCCATGAATTTGCCTGCTTTAAATATCTCGTATAATGGAATCATGCATACTTGTTCTTTCATGTCTGACTTATTTCACTTAGCACAATGTCCTCTCAGTTCATCTATGTTGTAGTGTGTGTCAGAATTTCCTTCCTTCTTAAGACTGAATAATGTCCCATTGCAGGCCTCCCAGGTGGCACTAGTGGTAAAGAACCTGCCTGCTAAGGCAGGAAACATCTAGTATTCTTGCCTGGAGAATTGCATGGACAGAGAAGCTCGGCAGGCTACAGCCCATAGGGTTGCAAAGAGCTGGACACAACTAAGCCACTTAGTGTGCAGGCAATGCCCCAGTGCAGGTACAGACCACATTTTGTTTCTCCATTTACCCATCAGTGAACCCCTGGATTGGCTCCACCTTTTGGCTCTTGTGAATAATGCTTCTATGAACACAGATGTGGAGTCCCAGCATTTGATTAGACTTCAGCAATGGAAGACTTTATTCAAGGATTTAGGTCCTAGTCTCTAGCCCTTGCAGGTGTATCAGAGGGAAGGGGCACCAGATTGAAGAAGAAGGTAGAAGATGGAGGTTGATGTCTCCAACCTGCCTCACATCAGCTACATGCTCTTGAGTGTGTCACCTTACCTCTCTGAACCTCATTGGGTTTCCTGGAGACTCAAAGGAAATAATAAAAATCGAATGACTGTGCAGCCACTATGGAAAACAGTATGAAGTTTCCTCAAAAAATTAAAAATAGAACTACCATAAGTTCCAGCAATTTCACTCCTGGATTTTATCCAAAGAAAACACTAGAAAAGATATGTGCACTCCTATGTTATTGCAGCATTCTTTAAAATAGCCAAGATATGGAAGTGACTTAAATGTCCATTGACAGGTGAATAGATAAAGAAGAATATTGTTGCTGTTGTTCAGTCACTAAGTCGTGTCTGACTCTTTTGCAATCCCATGTACTACAGCCCTCTAGACTCTTCCGTCCATGGGATTTCCCAGGCAAGAATGCTGGAGTGGGTTGCCATTTCCTTCTCCAGAGATCTTCCTGACCAGGTATCAAACCCACATCTCCTGCAATGGCAGATGAAATCTTTATCACTGAGCCATCAGAGAAGCCCAAAGAAGATTACTCAGCCATAAAAAGGAATGAAATCTTATTATTGGTGATCAACCTAGAGGACAAATGCTGTATGATTTTATTTAAATATATAATCTAAAAAATAACAAGTGTGTGAACAACAAAATAGAAACAGTATCATAGATGTGGAGAACAAACAGGTAATTGCCAGAGGGGAGGGGCCTGAGGGAGAAGGAAAATAGGTGAGGCAGATTGAGGCGCAAACTTCTAGTTGCAAAATAAATGAGTCACACATATGAAATGCACAGTGTGGGGAATATAGCCAATAATAATGTAATATCTCTGAGTGATAACATAATCAGACTTATCTTGGCAATCATTTTGAAATGTATAGAATTTCATACATTGAAATTCTATACATGTGGCTTAGCAGTAAAGAATCTGCCTTCAAGGCAGGAGTCACAGGAGATGCAGGTTCAATCCCTGGGTCAAGAAGATCTCCTGGAGGAGGGTATGGAAACCCACTTCAGTATTCTTGCCTGGAGAATCCCATGGACAGAGGAGCCAGGCAGGCTACAGTCCATGGGGTTGCAAAAGAGTCAGACCCAACTGAAGCGACTTATCATGCATGCACATGTGTAACAGGTTGCGTAACAGGAACTAACAGAATGCTTTAGATCAATTATACTTCAAAACCAAACAAACTCATTGAAAAAGATATCAGGGTACTTCCCTGGTGTTCCAATGGTTAAGACTCCATATTTCCAATGCAGGGGGTGTGGGTGTGATCCCTGGTCAGAGAACTAAGATCCCACATGATATGTGGAGTGGCTGTGGGGGAAAAAAAAAAAAAGATCAGATTTGTATTTACCAGAGACAGAGGGGTGGAGGGGTTGACAGAAAGGGGAATTGATGAAGACAATCAAAAAGTACAAACTTCCAGACTTCCAGTTATAAGATAAATAAGTACTAGAGATGTAATGTGCATGTGTGTGTGTGTGTGTGTGTGTGCGTGTGTGTGTGTGTGCGCGCGCTTAATCATTCAGTTCTGGCCAACTCTTTGCGACCCCATGAACTGTAGCCCACCAGGCTCCTCTGTCCATGGGATTCTCCAGGCAAGAATACTGGAGTGGGTTGCCATTTCCCTCTCCAGGGGATCTTCCCGACCCAGGGATCAAACTCCGGTCTCCTGCATTGCAGGCGGATTCTTTACCATCTGAGCCACCAGGAAAGTCCAGGGATGAGATGTATAACATAAATATAATTAACACTGCTGGGTGTTTTATATGAAAGTTGTTAAGAGATTAGTAAATTCTGAGTTCTCATCACAAGGAAAACTTTTTTTCTAGTACTTGAATTTTGGTTCTGTATGAGATGACAGATGTTCACTAAACATATTGTGATCATTTCATAATCTATGTATGTAAATTATTGGGCCGTACATCTTGAACTTATACAGTTCTGTATGTCAGCTATGTCTCAGTGAAACTGGAAGAAGGCTATAAAACAAAACAGGCAGGGACCAGATGCTAACTCATATGCCCAAAGCTCCCTCTGCCACCAGCTCCACGGGGAGAACTTCCTGAGATAGCCTTGCAGTTTTTGTAACGCGTGCCGATGCAGCCTTTTATACATAGCAACACTGACTCAGGCAGGCTGAAATAAATACGTCTATGATGATTAATTCTGCCATAAGAGTGGTGTCATCTGCATATCTGAGGTTATTGATATTTCTCTTGATGAAAGTGAAAGTGGAGAGTGAAAAGGTTGGCTTAAAGCTCAACATTCAGAAAACGAAGATCATGGCATCTGGTCCCATCACTGCATGGGAAATAGATGGGGAAACAGTGGAAACAGTGTCAGACTTTGTTTTTCTGGGCTCCAAAATCACTGCAGATGGTGACTGCAGCCATGAAATTAAAAGACGCTTACTCCTTGGAAGGAAAGTTATGACCAACCTAGATAGCATATTCAAAAGCAGAGACATCACTTTACCAACAAAGGTTCGCCTAGTCAAGGCTATGGTCTTTCCTGTGGTCATGTATGGATGTGAGAGCTGGACTGTGAAGAAGGCTGAGCGCCGAAGAATTGATGCTTTTGAACTGTGGTGTTGGAGAAGACTCTTGAGAGTCCCTTGGACTGCAAGAAGATCCAACCAGTCCATTCTGAAGGAGATCAATCCTGGAATTTCTTTGGAAGGAATGATGCTAAAGCTGAAACTCCAGTATTTTGGCCACCTCATGCGAAGAGTCGACTCATTGGAGAAGACTCTGATGCTGGGAGGGATTGAGGGCAGGAGGAGAAGGGGACGACAGAGGATGAGATGGCTGGATGGCATCACTGACTTGATGGGTGTGAGTCTGGGTGACCTCCGGGAGCTGGTGATGGACAGGGAGGCCTGGGGTGCTGCGGTTCATGGGGTCGCAAAGAGTCGGACACGACTGAGTGACTGATCTGATCTGATCTGATCTGATGATGATTAATTCACTTTTTAGGAACCGTGAGTTTGTGCATTACTATAAATAGAGGAATATTTTAGTGCATAAGAAAACTGAGGGGATATTTTATAAGTCATCATAATAAGAATGGGCTTCCCTGGTAGCTCAGCTGGTAAAGAATCCTGCAATGCAGGAGACCCAGGTTCGATCCCTGGGTCGGGAAGATCCCCTGGAGAAGGCTATGGCATCCCACTCCACTATTCTTGCCTGGAGAATTCCACGGACATAGGAGCCTGGCAGGCTACAGTCCGTGGGGTTAAAGAATCAGACACGATTGAGCAACTTTCACTCACTAATGAGCATGACATTCCAGTGAAATATATAAACGCCACCTGGAATATGAATAAAAATGGTCAATAACCATTGGGATAAAATTAAAGATTTAAAAACATTTAAAGATTTAAAAACATTATTAGCTTCACTTCGATGAAATGTTGATTCATATTACTCTGAAGAGTTTTATTCACAGAAAGTTTAAAAATGAAGGAAGGACTTTCCTGGTGGTCCAGGGGTTGGGACTCTGCACTTTTCCTGCAGGGGGAGTCATTTTGGTCCCTAGTAAGGGAAGTTCTGCGTGCCGAGTGGTGAGGATAAACTCCAAACATTTCCCAGGGAAGAGTCCTTTTCATGCTTAGGGCTCAGTGGATTGCACTATCACAATGATTAGAGAGACTAGTGGGTACGAGCAGAGGCCTGGGAGCTAGGAGAACCAGATTGGCCTTAGGATTCTCATCTGTAGATTAGGAAGAATAATAGTCCCTACCATGTGAGGCTCTCATGCAGATAACATTAAGGTGAAAAGGACTAAACTGGATGCCCAAGAAATGATTGATACATGATAGGATGACTCAAGCATAAGACTGTCGGCTACTTCTGCTAGCTTTTATTTATTTATTTATTTTCTAATAGGAAAGCCATGGAAAAGATCCTGGTGCTGGGAAAGATTGAGAGCAGGAGGAGGAAAGGGTGACAGAATGAGATGGTGAGATGGCATCACTGATTCAATGGACAGGAGTTTGAGCAAACTTCACAAGATAGAGGACAGGGAAGACTGATGTGCTGCAGTCCGTGGGGTCACAAAGAGTCGGACAAAACTGAGTGACTAAACAACTCATTTTAGTTAAACGTGCGGTATAAATACAGAAAGAGAAAAGACAACCACAATTGGAATTTTGCTGACAAAATAGTAGTCTTAGCATAAGTTGAACAAGCATATATATTTTTTTAAATCTCTGAAACAATCACTCCATCTGAACAAAGGAAATAGACTTGGTTCACAGAGGGAGGGAGCTTTCCTTGCCTTTAGAAGGCTGCGGGCTTAGTTATATTTAGTTACTATTAGGATGGACAACAAACATGAGGCTGTTAATTAGGATTCACTTTGGCTTGGGGCAGTGCCTGTTTTTAACACCCAGTGTTTTCCAAGAGCATTTTGATTCTGGGTTGCTCCCCAAAAAAGCAGGTAACAAGCTTGCCCACAAACCCAGATAAAAAGCAAGAGCCTGCAGCATTATCACACATCTGGTGACCAGACAAGTTCCCTGAATCTAGCTGGGATGGAAGTTCCTCAAGAGCAGGAAACTTGTATTAGACACCCTGTAACCCTAGAACCGGAGAAGGCAATGGCACCCCACTCCAGTACTCTTGCCTGGAAAATCCCATGGACAGAGGAGCCTGGTGGGCTGCAGTCCATGGGGTCACGAAGAGTCGGACACGACTGAGCGACATCACTTCCACTTTTCACTTTCATGCATTGGAGAAGGAAATGGCAACCCACTCCAGTGTTCTTGCCTAAAGAATCCCAGAGATGGGGGAGCCTGGTTGGCTGCTGTCTATGGGGTCGCACAGAGTCAAACATGACTGAAGAGACTTAGCAGCAGCAGCAGCAACCCTAGAACAGAGGCAGATGTGGGTTGGATGCTTCACATATGGTAGTTAACCAGAAGAAAGAAAAATAAAGCACTGCACTGATTGAGAACACTGACCACCCCCCCCCCCCCCCCCCGCCTCCCAGCTTGATGTGGCACAGTGTGGTTTTGGTGTTTAAAAAATCACTCTTGGGGAGTGGTGGAACTTTCATTCATTACTCCTGGGAGTATAAGCAAGGACTGCTTTTCTGGAAAAGCAATTTGGCCATGTGTAAGGAGAGCCTTAAGGCTGTAAACACAAAGATATTCAGGGCAACATTATTCATATTTTAAAATAAGCAAGAAACTAAATGTCTAATGAAGAGAACCGAGGAGGCCTAGTACTTTAGCTCTACTGGAAGCACTATTACGCTGCTGATTGTGTAAGATATGTTTCCTCTCTTACACCTCTTGATATTGAATTTCTGTAATGTCCTGGGCACTGTTCTGGACTGTTGGGATATAACAAAGGAGAAAAAACATGCAAAGAAGTTATTCTGCTGGGTTATACATTTTAGGGGCTTCCATAGTGGCTCAGTGGTAAAGACTTCACCTGTCAATGAAGGAGACACAGGTTCAATCCCTGGGTTGGGAAGATGGGAATGACAACCTACCCAAGTAATTCTGTCTGGAGAAACCTATGGACAGAGGAGCCTGGCTGGCTACAGACCATGGGGTCGCAAAGAGTGGAATAAGACCGAAGGACTATGCAATAACAACAGTACATTTTAGGAGGAGACAGGAGATAGCCTGAGACGGAGAAAATAGGGCAAGTTATAAGGCTGTCAGGGCTATACAAACAAAAGAACAAGGTAAGGGGTAGGGGTAGTCTGAACAGGCTTCTGTGTAGAATACAATGGCAGTGTAAGTCTCATTCTTTGGCAAACTCTGAAGTGTCCATGGAAGCCAGGCAGTTATCTGGCGGACTACATAATAAGACGGAAAATGCTAGTATTAAGTGAAAAGCTGGGTGCAAAGCTATGCATTGTGTGTGTGTGGGAGGTGCTGCTGCTAAGTCGCATCAGTCTGTCCGACTCTGTGCGATCCCATAGATGGCTGTCCCTGGGATTCTCCAGGCAAGAACACTGGAGTGGGTTGCCATTTCCTTCTCCAATGCATGAAAGTGAAAAGTGAAAGTGAAGTTGCTCAGTCGTATCCGACTCTTAGCGACCCCATGGACTGGAGCTTACCACGCTCCTCCGTCCATGGGATTTTCCAGGAAAGAGTACTGGGGTGGGGTGCCATTGCCTTCCCCCGTGTGTGGGAGGGGAAAGCTGAAAAGAAGTAATCAGTTCAGTTCAGTCCCTCAGTCCTGTCTGACTCTTGGCGACTCCATGAACCGCAGCACGCCAGGCCTCCCTGTCCATCACCAACTCCTGGAGTTTACTCAAACTCATGTCCATTGAGTCGGTGATGCCAACCAACCATCTCATCCTCTGTCGTCCCCTTCTCCTCCCACCTTCAATCTTTCCCAGCATCAGGGTCTTTTCAAATGAGTCAGTTCTTCGCATCAGGTAGCCAAAGTATTGGAGTTTCAGCTTCAGCATCAGTCCTTCCAATGAATATTCAGGACTGATTTCCTTTAGGATGGACTGGTTGGATCTCCTTGAAGTCCAAGGGACTCTCAAGAGTCTTGAGAAGAACTAATAAACACAGCAAAAGCAGTTTGAAGGGGAAGATTTTGGATGATGCTTTTTCTTCTTCTTTCCACTTTGCATTTTCCTAATCATCTTTGGCTGCTGCTGCTGCTGCTAAGTCGCTTCAGTCGTGTCCGACTCTGTGCGACCCCATAGACGGCAGCCCACCAGGCTTCCCAGTCCCTGGGATTCTCCAGGCAAGAACACTGGAGTGGGTTAAACAAATAAAAAACTACGTCTTGAAAGAGGTCTCTCCGACGGAGGCCGGCAGGGGGCGTGCGGCTCCCGCTCAGCGTCGCTCGGCCTCGAGTTCCCACAGGGCCCCGCGCGCTATGGGCTGCGCCAAGAGCAAGGAGGCGCGGGCGGCCGAGCGGAAGGCCAAACGCAAGAGTGACCGGGGTGGTCGCACGGCAGGTACGACCGAGGGCGGAGGCGCGGCTCCGGGACCCTCCAGACGGCCGGCGCTGGCCCGCTGTGGTTGGGGCCCCGCGCTCCAGGCTCCTCGGCCGGGCTGCCTTTGGCCGTCGTCGCGGGCCTGACGGGCGCCAAGCTGGAGAATCCAAAAACGGGCGAGGCCTGTCCGGCTGCGGGCGCCGGCGATGCCCCGCGGCGGAGAGAGGCCACCCTCCCCGACCCCCACCACCCGCCACACACCCGTTCACCGAGAGACTCGGAGGTGGCGGCTGGCGGAGGGCCGCCCGGCTTGTAGCTTTCAAGGGGATCAGAGGCAGGTGCCGGCAGACCCGACCTGCGAAGAGCGTTCAGAGTCCACCTTATGGAGAATTACTGGCCTTTTTTTTGTTTTTGGCTCGCGGGGTGTGGAAGGTGCACCCTTGTTACAAGCATCGCGTTCCCAAAGAAGGAGGAGAGGGGAAGGGACCAAGCCACTTGCTGCTGCTGCTGCTAGGTCGCCTCGGTCGTGTCCGACTCTGTGCGACTCCATAGACGGCAGCCCACCAGGCTCCCCCGTCCCTGGGATTCATTCTCCAGGCCATTTCCTTCTCCAGTGCATGAAAATGAAAATTGAAAGTGAAGTCGCTCAGTCTGTCCGACTCCTAGCGACTACCGGGGGTAATTACCCTCGCCTTGCAGGGTTTCCCTTGTAGCTCAATTGGTAAAGAATCTGCCTGCAGTGCAGGAGCCCTGGGTTCGAACCCTGGGTCAGGAAGATCCCCTGGAGAAGGAAATGGCAACCCACTCCAGTGTCCTTTCCTGTGGACAGAGGAGCCTGGTGGGCTGCAGCCCATGGGGTCACCAAGAGTTGGGCACGACTGAGTGACTAACACTTACTTACTCAGGAATCCAGGATCCTGGGCTTAGAGTGACAGACTCAAAGAGATTCTGATTGGGTAGGTCTTGTGTGAGGTGCCCTGTACTCTCAGGCCCCCACACCCTCTTGCCATCTATCCCCAATCTTATCAGACAGATCTTGCCCCCACTCCGCGAATCTTCAGCACGTTTCTGACCCACTTTATCCTTCAGCACATTTCTGACGCACCCCACTTTATCCTTTCAATTACTCTTTAAGGTGAGAAAGGTTCTTGTATTTCCTCGGCTTTGCAGGTAATGGCCATAGTGGCTAACAGTTAATAAGCACTGTTTCAAACACCTGACGTGGACAATCTTGTGTCATTTTACCAGCAATACATCCCCCCGCCCCTCCTTTTACAAATACAGAAACTGAGGCACTTAGAGGTTACAAAACCCGCCCAAAGTTCCACAGTTGATTAGTGGTACAACATGGGTGGTAGAACATGGCTGAGGCAATTTGATTCCAAAGCCCAGGTCTTCACCATTGTACTCCACCTCTCACCTCTGATTTTCCCAAGTGTAAGAAGTGAGACCCACAAAAGTAACTTGCCCGATTAAAAAAAAAAAAAAAAAGTTTTTTCTTAAACCAAGGTGTAGTTGACTTACAATGTTGTGTGAATTGTAACCTGCCCACCTGATGGAGTTGTTAAATGCTGTGGGGTCTGTCTCTTTCAGAGACTTAAAATTTAGTTAGGGCAGCATATCAGATCAGATCAGATCAGATCAGTCACTCAGGCGTATCCGACTCTTTGCGACCCCATGAATCCCAGCACGCCAGGCCTCCCTGTCCATCACCAAGTCCTGGAGTTCACTCAGACTCATGTCCATCGAGTCAGTGATGCCATCCAGCCATCTCATCCTCTGTCGTCCCCTTCTCCTCCTGCCCCCAATCCCTCCCAGCATCAGAGTCTTCTCCAATGAGTCAACTCTTCTCATGAGGTGGCCAAAGTACTGGAGTTTCAGCTTCAGCATCATTCCTTCCAAAGAAATCCCAGGGCTGATCTCCTTCAGAATGGACTGGTTGGATCTCCTTGCAGTCCAAGGGACTCTCAAGAGTCTTCTCCAACACCACAGTTCAAAAGCATCAAT
Source organism: Tragelaphus eurycerus (assembly GCA_935064755.1). Classification (NCBI taxonomy): domain Eukaryota; kingdom Metazoa; phylum Chordata; class Mammalia; order Artiodactyla; family Bovidae; genus Tragelaphus; species Tragelaphus eurycerus. The sequence continues at coordinate 9,352,174 of CAKXYN010000072.1, read as the reverse complement.
TCTTTGGCACTCAGCCTTCTTCACAGTCCAACTCTTCACATCCATACATGACCACAGGAAAGACCACAGCCTTGACTAGGCGAACCTTTGTTGGCAAAGTAATGTCTCTGCTTTTGAATATGCTATCTAGGTTGGTCATAACTTTCCTTCCAAGGAGTAAGCGTCTTTTAATTTCATGGCTGCAGTCACCATCTGCAGTGATTTTGGAGCCCAGAAAAACAAAGTCTGACACTGTTTCCACTGTTTCCCCATCTATTTCCCATCAAGTGATGGGACCAGATGCCATGATCTTCGTTTTCTGAATGTTGAGCTTTAAGCCAACCTTTTCACTCTCCACTTTCACTTTCATCAAGAGGCTTTTTAGTTCCTCTTCACTTTCTGCCATAAGGGTGGTGTCATCTGCATATCTGAGGTTATTGATATTTCTCCCAGCAATCTTGATTCCAACTTGTGATTCTTCCAGTCCAGTGTTTCTCATGATGTACTCTGCACATAAGTTAAACAAACAGGGTGACAATATACAGCCTTGACGAACTCCTTTTCCTATTTGGAACCAGTCTGTTGTTCCATGTCCAGTTCTAACTGTTGCTTCCTGACCTGCATACAAATTTCTCAAGAGGCAGATCAGGTGGTCTGGTATTCCCATCTCTTTCAGAATTTTCCACAGTTTATTGTGATCCTCACAGTCAAAGGCTTTGGCATAGTCAATAAAGCAGAAGTAGATGTTTTTCTGGAACTCTCTTGCTTTTTCCATGATCCAGTGGATGTTGGCAATTTGATCTCTGGTTCCTCTGCCTTTTCTAAAACCAGCTTGAACATCAGGAAGTTCAAAGTTCACGTATTGCTGAAGCCTGGCTTGGAGAATTTTGAGCATTACTTTACTAGCATGTGAGATGAGTGCAATTGTGCGGTAGTTTGAGCATTCTTTGGCATTGCCTTTCTTTGGAATTGGGATGAAAACTGACCTTTTCCAATCTTGTGGCCACTGCTGAGTTTTCCAAATTTGCTGGCATATTGAGTGCAGCATCATCTTTCAGTATTTGGAATAGTTCCACTGGAATTCCATCACCTCCACTAGCTTTGTTCGTAGTGATGTTTTCTAAGGCCCACTTGACTTCACATTCCAGGATGTCTGGCTCTAGGTCAGTGATCACACCATCATGATTATCTGGGTTGTGAAGATCTTTTTTGTACAGTTCTTCTGTGTATTCTTGCCACCTCTTCTTAATATCTTCTGCTTCTGCATATGGTGAAGGTCTAAGAGGAATGTTAGAAACAGCCAAGTGGGGAAGGATTTTGCAGGGGTATCTCAAAGATTTCTTGCTCTGGGAATAGCTGATAAAACCAGCCTGGAGGTGGTAAGGACTTGAATTGGGGGAAGGAAAGAATGAGAGAAAGTGGAGTAGGGGAGTTGCTGCTCAAGGTCACACAGGTCAGGGTTAGGGTTAGTGTTAGATTTAGGTGAAGGAGTTTGTCTGTGTGTCCCAAATTTGCCTTCCGTGTCCCAGTTGCAGAATTTTTTTCCCATATTCATGTACTATGATCTATTTTTCTTTAATTACGTCACCTTCTGAAATACTTTTTAATTGAAGTATACTGTATGTACAGAAAAGTGCAATTATTTTTGCAAACTGAACGACCCTATCCAGCCAGCACCCAGCTAAAGAAACAAGCTTTCCAATACCTCAGAAACCCCCTCATGCCTCTTACTGTCACATCACCACCCCAAGGGCAACCACTTTACTGATTTCTTCTTTTTTTTTTTTTTTGCCCCACCTCAAGGCTTGAGGGATCTTAGTTTTGCCACCAGAGATTAAAGCCAGACTGTCAGCAGTGGAAGCATGGAGTCCTATCCACTGGACTGCCAGAGAATTCCCTTTGCTTATTTCTAATAGCATAAAAATGTCACCTTTGCATTTACTTTTCAAAATAAGTTTAGCATTTTTTAAGCATTAATCTATAGAAGCACTGCTTTGTTCTACACGTTTTTCTATCAGGGAAGCCCACATATTTCTATACACATACATATATGCATCCTGTTGAACTTTAATAAAAATGTTCTTCCATGTATCACCTGTAAACATTCTAGAAGTTACCTTTCTCTTTCTTTTTGAAGTTACCTTTCTTGAGTCTCACCAGTCATCTGCAAATTTAGTGAAATGTTAGATCATATGTTCTCGAAGTTCCCTCCCACTATAAAATTAAATGGCTAGGTTTCAAGAAACTAATTTCTTAAGTGAGCAGCCAGAATCTAAAGTGAAGCATCTCACAGTCGTGAGTTGCCCAAGTTGTAATGATGAAGAATGGGTTGGATGACTCTTCAAGCAGACATCTATTTCTTATCAGGCACTAGGGACGCCAGAGTAAATAAGGCATGATCTCAGCCCTTGAACCTACAGTCTAGTGCAGAGGAGTAATGCAGAAAAATGCTGTGTCATTATGTGTAATCATAAAAGTGGACGGGTACAAGATACTTGAGAAAGATGGTAGAAAGGCTTAACTTCTGGGAGCTTAAATTTTTAATCTGTATTTCTGCCATGACACATAGTCCATTCTATTTTAATTAACTTGTAAACATTTCTTTTTCCTGCTGGATATTTGAGGATCCAAAACATATCTTGTTCATTATTCCATTTCCCACAGTCCTTGGCATTGCAGCTTAAAGATAGCTGGGAGTCAGTAAATGTGTCCATATTGTAAAGGGCAATTTTTAAAAGGATTTATTTATTTATTTTTGGTGGGGTTGGGGTGAGGGGCTGTGCTGGGTCTTCACTGTTGCGTGGACTTTTCTTTAGTTGCGGTGAGCCCGGATTACTCTCTAGTTGGGATGCGCAAGCTTCTCATTGCCATGGCTTCTCTTATTGCGTAGCATGGGTTCTAGGGTGCTGTAGACCTCAGTAGTTGCAGCTTGTGGGCCCTGGAGCACAGCCTCTATAGTTGTGGCACATGGGTTTATTTGCTCTGTGGCATTTGGTATCTCCCAGGATCAGGGATCAAAACCTTGGCTCCTGCATTGGCAGGCAGGTTCTTTACCACATGGCCACCAGGGAAGCCCAAGGGAAGATTTTCTTTTTTAGTGAGGAATTTTTCATCAGCCGGTGTTACTAATGCTGACCAGCTTCTTCAGACAGGCATGGAGACAGAATTTCTGTGGTCCTAAGACCACCTGCCAGAGAATTAAGCATGTAAGAATTAGTTACGTGAGGCAGTGTTTCTCCAAGTGTTATCCTACTACCACCTGCGAGAGATCAGATCAGATCAGTGGCTCAGTCGTGTCCGACTCTTTGCGACCCCATGAACCGCAGCACCCCAGGCCTCCCTGTCCATCACCAGCTCCCGGAGGTCACTCAGACTCGCATCCATCGAGTCAGTGATGCCATCCAGCCATCTCATCCTCTGTCGTCCCCTTCTCCTCCTGCCCTCAATCCCTCCCAGCATCAGAGTCTTCTCCAAAGAGTCAACTCTTCGCATGAGGTGGCCAAAATACTGGAGTTTCAGCTTTAGCATCATTCCTTCTAAAGAAATTCCAGGATTGATCTCCTTCAGAATGGACTGGTTGGATCTTCTTGCAGTCCAAGGGACTCTCAAGAGTCTTCTCCAACACCACAGTTCAAAAGCATCAATTCTTTGGCGCTCAGCCTTCTTCACAGTCCAGCTCTCACATCCATACATGACCACAGGAAAGACCATAGCCTTGACTAGGCGAACCTTTGTTGGTAAAGTAATGTCTCTGCTTTTGAATATGCTATCTAGGTTGGTCATAACTTTCCTTCCAAGGAGTAAGCGTCTTTTAATTTCATGGCTGCAGTCACCATCTGCAGTGATTTTGGAGCCCAGAAAAACAAAGTCTGACACTCTTTCCACTGTTTCCCCATCTATTTCCCATGCAGTGATGGGACCAGATGCCATGATCTTCGTTTTCTGAATGTTGAGCTTTAAGCCAACCTTTTCACTCTCCACTTTCACTTTCATCAAGAGGCTTTTTAGCCCCTCTTCACTTTCTGCCATAAGGGTGGTGTCATCTGCATATCTGAGGTTATTGATATTTCTCCCAGCAATCTTGATTCCAACTTGTGTTTCTTCCAGTCCAGCATTTCTCATGATGTACTCTGCACATAAGTTAAATAAACATGGTGACAATATGCAGCCTTGACGTACTCCTTTTCCTATTTGGAACCAGTCTGTTGTTCCATGACCAGTTCTAACTGTTGCTTCCTGACCTGCATACAGATTTCTTAAGAGGCAGATCAGGTGGTCTGGTATTCCCATCTCTTTCAGAATTTTCCATAGTTTATTGTGATCCACACAGTCAAAGGCTTTGGCATAGTCAATAAAGCAGAAATAGATGTTTTTGTGGAACTCTCTTGCTTTTTCCATGATCCAGCGGATGTTGGCAATTTGATCTCTGGTTCCTCTGCCTTTTCTAAAACCAGCTTGAACATCAGGAAGTTCACGGTTCACATATTGCTGAAGCCTGGCTTGGAGAATTTTGAGCATTACTTTACTAGCATGTGAGATGAGTGCAATTGTTCGGTAGTTTGAGCACTCCTTGGCATTGCCTTTCTTTGGGATTGGGATGAAAACTGACCTTTTCCAATCTTGTGGCCACTGCTGAGTCTTCCAAATTTGCTGGCATACTGAGTGTAGCACTTTCACAGCATCATCATTCAGGATTTGGAATAGCTCCACTGGAATTCCATCACCTCCACTAGCTTTGTTCGTAGTGATGCTTTCTAAGGCCCATTTGACTTCACGTTCCAAGATGTCTGGCTCTAGGTCAGTGATCACACCATCATGATTATCTGGGTCTTGAAGCTCTTTTTTGTACAGTTCTTCTGTGTATTCTTGCCACCTCTTCTTAATATCTTCTGCTTCTGTTAGATCCACACCATCTCTGTCCTTTATTGTGCCCATCTTTGCATGAAATGTTCCTTTGGTATCTCTGATTTTCTTGAAGAGATCCTTAGTCTTTCCCATTCTGTTGTTTTCCTCTATTTCTTTGCATTGATCACTGAAGAAGGCTTTCTTATCTCTTCTTGCTATTCTTTGGAACTCCTCATTTAGATGTTTATATCTTTCCTTTTCTCCTTTGCTTTTCGCTTCTCTTCTTTTCACAGCTATTTGTAAGGCCTCCCCAGACAGCCATTTTGCTTTTTTGCATTTCTTTTCCATGGGGATGGTCTTGATCCCTGTCTCCTGTACAATGTCACGAACCTCATTCCATAGTTCATCAGGCACTCTATCTATCAGATCTAGGCCCTTAAATCTATTTCTCACTTCCACTGTATAATTCATACACTAAGGGATTCATACACTAAGGGATGTGGAGATTAAAAGCTCTTTTTCCTGGTCTCTACCCTGGGCCTGCTAAATCAGTTTCAGGGCATTGGGCCAGGAATCATCACTTTTGGAGGCTTGATTCTGTTAGAACCAAGGTCTCAGAATGCAGCAGTGAGGTGTCTGGGCCAGAATCAGACTGTCTTTTCCTAAAATAGGCTCTTGTCCTCGGCAGTGGGGCTAGATGTGGGTGAAGGCAGCCTCTGCAGATCACTGAGGCTGATAGAGTGAGTCAGAAGGAGGAAGAGGAAACTGAAAGCTGTGAGCCAAGGATCATCTTGGCTGACATGCTAGGAATCTGCAATTAGAGGCTAATGTTGCTTTGTTTACTAGATAATTGAAGAGAAAACTTGTTTTTCACCTGCATTAGCCAGATAATTTTTTAAAATTTATTTATTTTTTGGCCGTGCCTCAAAGCATGTGTGGTTCTAGTTCCTGAACCGGGGGTTGAACCTGTGCCCCCTAATAGGAAGCACAGAGTCTTAATCACTGGACCACCTGAAAAGTCCCAGCCAGATAATTTAAATAAAATCTTTGCCCATTATTTGGATCTTCACACTTGAATATTCACTTCTTTGTACTAATGTGTACTGAGTATTTAAAGCTTTTAAATTGTTCAGTCTTTTTTAAAATGTGAATTTCGGACTTACAGTTGGATTAAGTTCTTTTATATTTTTTGGGCTCTGGGTCTTTGTTGCTACACGAGGGCTTTCTCTAGTTGTGGTGAGCAGGGACTTCTCTTGGTTGCAGTGTGGGGCTTCTCATAGAGATGGCTTCTCGATACAGAGCACAGACTCTGTGTGCACAGGCCTCAGAAGTTGTGGCTCCTGGGCTCTAGAGCACAGGCTCAGTAGTTGTGGTGCAGGGGCTTAGTGGGTCCAAGACATGTGACATGTTCCCAGACCAGGGATTGAACCTGTGTCCGCTACATTGACAGGTGGATTCTTAACCACTGTACCACCAGGGAAGTCATGGATTAAGTTCTTGAAAGAAGGCCTTAATCTGTATGTCCCCACCTTGTTAACCTTCATAGAACATCTCTGAGTATTTCATGGATGTTCCTTTTGTCTTGGTTTTCAGTTCTATAGCTTGGAGAAACTAGACCACATGTGTAGAGCTGTAAATCACCCTTTGTTTTTAGAAGTGAACACTTTGTTGCCTATTGGATCAAGTGATAGTTCAGTGGGTTTCAGCTCTCAAGTGTGTTGAAACTTCCATATGGTTGTGGTACCAACTGTTGATCAATATGTAAAAATTATTTTTTGCTACAGTTCATTGTGTGTGTGTGCCCATGTGTGTGTGTGCCCATGTGTGTATAGGATGTATATACATACATACAGACTAATACACTTCAGATGTCAAGTGTCTGTTAGATTAAAAGCTGAACTGAGCAGGTGGTGGGAAGTGGTATAGATGGAGAAATAACTTATTATGAGAAGAATTAAAAGGCCAGGTTGAGAGGATTAAGACCCAAATATTTATATGGACAGCGAGTAATACAAATGAATGAAGCAGGCAGGTGGTAAACAATAAGGAGTGGTGGGGACTGCAGCAGACTGAGGGGAGAAGGCTCTAAAGGGGGCAGCGTCTACTCAGGTCCCCTTCCGTTGGGTGCAAAGATGAGAATGCTGTTGCCAGAACTTCTGACTTCTCAGACGAAACTAGAAATCCATGTTTATTATTTTTGTGACTTCCAGTTTGTAAATGTCAGCAATAATTCAGTTAAATAAAACAAAAACAGTTAAATAAGGGCCAACCAAGATATGGTTGTATGATTGCAGGTAATTATGGCCCGTGAATGTGTAAAATAATGTCAAGTTGGCACACAAGGAAAGAAAAATGTGCCTTTTGAATATGTGAAAAGGCATGGCCAGGGCAGAAAATAACTCTTCTTAGAATACAATGCAGAGAAATGACTGAGCAATGTAATGACTGTTATCAAAATATGATCTTCAACAAGTTAAAAACACAAATAAGATGAACCCATATAAAAATATATTGAACGCATCAATTAATGAGGGAATCAATAAGGTAGCAAAGCTGATTTAAAGGAGAATTCAAGGAATAGAGACCTACATAATCAAAGAATTGCTGAATGGATTTTGCTAATGATTACAAAACTGATTAATGTCCTACAGGTCAATAAACTGGTCAATAAAACTGTAACCTTTGGTATTATTGGACAGAAATATACAAGTTAATATGAAACGTCTATGTCTGGACTCTAATAAACAGTAAATTGTACAGGTACATTCTCTTAGACTGTTAAATGAGCCTTGAGTAGGTTTTTTAAACAATGCCTCAGGATGACATTGAAATAACACTGTCATCCCTTCATTTATTTCCAAGTTTGGGATACTTTTTCTGAAGATCATGGTATTGTACCTTATTTATGACTACCTCGAAATTATTGTTCACTTATTTAGTAGTATTTTAAGCTGTTTTCAGTTCAGTTGCTCAGTCGTGTCTGACTCCTTATAACCCCATGGTGTGCAGCACACCAGGGCTCCCTGTTCATCACCAACTCCCGGAGTCTCCCCAAACTCATGTCCATTGAGTCAGTGATGCCATCCAGCCATCTCATCCTCTTTTGTCCCCTTCTCCTCGCACCTTCAATCTTTCCCAGCATCAGGGTCTTTTCAAATGAGTCAGTTCTTCACATCAGGTGGGCAAAGTATTGGAGTTTCAGTTTCAACATCAGTCCTTCCAATGAACACTCAGGACTGATCTCCTTTAGGATGGACTGGCTGGATCTCCTTGCAGTCCAAGGGACTCTCAAGAATCTTCTCCAACACCACAGTTCAAAAGCATCAATTCTTTGGCACTCAGGTTTCTTTATAGTCCAACTCTCACATCCATACATGACCACTGGAAAAACCATAGCCTTGACTAGACGGACCTTTGTTGGCGCAGTAATGTCTCTGCCTTTTAATATGCTGTCTAGGTTGGTCATGACTTTCCTTCCAAGGAGTAAGCGTCTTTTAATTTCATGGCTGCAGTCACCATCTGCAGTGATTTTAGAGCCCAGAAAAATAAAGTCAGCCACTGTTTCCATTGTCTCCCCATCTATTTGCCATGAAGTGATGGGACCAGACGTCATGATCTTCGTTTTCTGAATGTTGAGCTTTACTCCAACTTTTTCACTCTCCGCTTTCATCATGAGGCTCTTTAGTTCTTCACTTTCTGCCATAAGGGTGGTGTCATCTGAATATCTGAGGTTATTGATATTTCTCCCGGCAATCTTGATTCCAGCTTGTGCTTCTTCCAGCCCAGAGCTTCTCATGATGTACTCTGCATATAAGTTAAATAAGCAGGGTGACAGTATACAGCCTTGACGTACTCCTTTTCCTGTTTGGAACCAGTCTGTTCTAAATAGGAACAGTCCAATTGTAACTGTTGCTTTCTGACCTGCATACAGGTTTCTCAAGAGGCAGGTCAGGTGGTCTGGTATTCCCATCTCTTTCAGAATTTTCCACAGTTTATTGTGATCCACACAGTCGATAAAGCAGAAATAGATGTTTTTCTGGAACTCTCTTGCTTTTTCCATGATCCAGCAGATATTGGCAATTTGATCTCTGGTTCCTCTGCCTTTTCTAAATCCAGCTTGAACATCAGGAAGTTCACAGTGCACGTATTGTTGAAGCCTGGTTTGGAGAATTTTGAGCATTACTTTACTAGCGTGTGAGATGAGTGCAATTGTGCGGTAGTTTGAACATTCTTTGGCATTGCCTTTCTTTGGGATTGGAATGAAAACTGACCTTTTCCAGTCCTGTGGCTGCTGCTGAGTTTTCCAAATTTGCTGGTATATTGAGTGTAGCACTTTCACAGCATCATCTTTTAGGATTTGGAATAGCTCAACTAGAATTCCATCACCTCAAGCTAAAGTACTAGCTTTGTTTGTACTGATGCTTCCTAAGGCTCACTTGACTTCATATTCCGGGATGTCTGGCTCTAGGTGAGTGATCACACCATCGTGATCACGTGGTCATGAAGATCTTTTTTGTACAGTTCTTCTGTGTATTCTTGCCACTTCTTCTTAATATCTTCTGCTTCTGTTAGGTCCATACCATTTCTGTCCTTTATCGAGCCCATCTTTGCATGAAATGTTCCCTTGGGATCTCTCATTTTCTTGAAGAGATCTCTAGTCTTTCCCATTCTATTGTTTTCATCTATTTCTTTGCACTTCTTCTCAAATTGTGCCACCCTAATTCAACTACTTTTTCAAGCGTGTCCAGCACCCTGAAGAGGTGTAGCCACTGTAAGCATATTGAAGGCTTCATGCCCCTCTCCCCGTATCCGGTTAATAATTGTTTCGTTGAGTGCTTTATCACGAAGATCTGTTTTGAGGTGGGCACAGCACTGTTGGTCATCATATTTGTTCATCATGTTTGTTTTAGGTTTACAGAAGTAATCTTACCTAACTAAGCAAGAGCTAGATTTTTTTTTTTTTTTCCTTTTATGTATGCAATGAGATCAAGGAAGAAGGTGGGGGTAGAAGGAACTGAAACTGAACAAGCATCTCTCCACCCCTGAGGCAGGCTTGTCAGAAATATAATACTGGGCTAAACAGTCCTGGTGTTGGGAGAGCAGGAAGCATGGTTTGTTTCCTTGTACCCATCTGCAGCAAGCAGGGCTCTGTGGTATCTTCCAGGGTATGGTTTTATCTGCTGGACTGGTAATTCTCAGGATTTGGCTAGGCTGATCTGGCTGGGAGAGAGAGAATTCCAGGTCAAAGCAGAATGTAAGGGAAACTGAACTGGGATTTGGCCTTCAGTCAAGCACAGGGACTAAGCTAAGAGGCAGCTGAACATAGGGACAAGCAGGAGGGAAGCATGAGCAGGTGTGTGTCTGGCAGCTTGTTTTAGGGTACAGCCGTTGGGACAGGCTTGCTAAGTAGTGTTAATTGTATTTATTCAAACAACAGCAGCAAAACAAAACCCAGTAAACTTCTCTGGCTATGGGTGTGAGCAGAGGAGTATGGGAGGGGGAGGTGGTAGATTTTAAAGGAATTTGCGTGTGAGATCTTTTCTTTCTTTGGCTGCTCTGAGTCTTCATTGCTATTGCGTGGGCTTTTGTTAGTTGCAGCGCAAGGGCTCTCTTAGTTCCCCTGACTGGGGATCGAACCCACATCCCCTGCATTGAAAGGCAGATTCTTAACCACTTGACCACCAGGGAAGTCCTTTTCTTTTTGCATGGGCACTGATTAATGATCATTCATACTGGATAAGGCAATGCTGAAACTCCAGCTGAATTTTTTAAGAGCTAAGAACTTTTGACAGGTTTAGGACTCTTTTAAAGCCCTCCTGTCTTGGATTTGACAGTTTTGTTTTTCTGTTTTGTTTTTTCTGTTCCTTAACCTTGACAGTCACCTTCACTTATTTTATTCTTGAATGTTTGATTTCTTCTGCCTGGAATACCCTTTGTTTTTCTCTTTTTTGGGCAAACTCTCCTTATCCATCAAGACCAAGTCCAAGTGACACTTTTGTGATTCCCCAAATAGAGTTAGTATTGCCTTTTGTGAACACCCGGCCCCTTTGCATTTCTGTCATAGGACATATAGTGTATTGTGTACTATATTCTACTAGACTGAGTTCTCAGGGCAAGGCTATCTGGTTCAGAGTTAAATTTCCTGTTTGGGATAGTGCATGGCACATAGTCGGTGCTCAGTAAATGTTTTAATAAAGTGAGTCAAGTTTTTCTCTCCTGTCTAATTTTCCCCCTCACCTTTGATCAATTCGAGAATCATTTTCCCCCCTTGGAAACCTCCTTTATCTAATTCTCATGCTTCTGACTCTTTGAAATATTACAAATGAGACAGCTCAGACAGGTAAAACTGCCCTTGTCATGAGGGAGAAGGAGTGGTTTTTCCAGCATTCCATATGGGATATTGTAGTTCCAAATAGTATAGTTTTTTGAAAGAGAGGGTAACTCCTAAGGTGGGCTTCTCTGGTGGCTCAGATGGTAAAGAATCTGCCTGTAATGTGGGAGACCTGGGTTCGATCTCTGGATTGGGAAGGTACCCTGGGGAAGGGAATGGCAACCAACTCCAGTATTCTTGCCTGGAGAATTCCAAGGACACAGAGCCTAGTGGGCTGTAGTCCATTGGGGTTGCAAAGAGTTGGAAACGAGTGAGCAACTCACACACACAGCTCCTAAGGTAATCTTGTAAATTGGGTTGTATCTACTCACCCAACACCTACTAACCATCTTCTAGATGTTAGGCCTTATTGTCAGGGCTGGGAATATGAGCAAATGTGCACTTCTGAGGTTGTTTTCTGAAGTGATATATAACGTCTGAGACTTTTTATGAAAAGTAGTGATATTTGTGAATGCTCATTCTGAGCCAGGCACTGTGCTGAGTACTTTACATGTACTAACTCATTGAGTTATTGCAACAACCAAATGAAGAAGATGGACACAGAGAGGTACTCAGGGCATACAACCAGTAGGCAGTGGAGCCAGGGAGGAAGCTGGTGCTCTCTCGCCTCACTCAACAGATTGATGAGCCAGATTTAACCTAATGAGAACCTCCATCGCTCATCCCCTCATAAGAGTTGAAAGTAAAATATTTTGTTCCCATGAAAACAAGCAGTTGAATTAAAATAAAACTTTCTGGAGGATTGCCAGTACCTGGAAGGGGAAGAGGAGCATATTCAGGACAGTTTTACCTTATGTTTAAGGACAGGTAGACTAAAAATGAGTCAAAGAAATCTTGAATACAATTAAAAATGTCCTGTTTAGGTGGTGAATGCTGAATGTTTGTGGGCTCACTGATCCTGCCTAGAAAGCAGAGTAGAATCCCTTCATCACTTCACGTCCATAAGATCAGTCGGGTTCCTGCAATGTATATTTGAATTGGAAGATCCTGATAAATAACACTTAGCTTCTAACATTGATCTCAGTATTAGAACCATAATTACAGAGAGTTCTTGTTATATTTGACGGGTACTTATTTAGACTGTGGCTCCACAAATGACTTGAGGGGGAGTGGAAAGAGAATCAGAGCTGAGAGGAGTTCTAGTTCTGTTTTATCATCAATGAACTGTGATTTGAGACAAGTTCCATGGCACTTCTGGGCCTTGATTTCCTCATTTGCAAAATAAAGTGAATGGATAAACCTTAAATCCTTTCCAGCTCTTAAAATTCTGAGAATCTGTCTCCCAGGAAAAAAGGTAGTGACGTCCTTGGTGGTCTAGTTGTTAGAACTCCATACTTCTACTGCGGAGGGCCCAGGTCCAATACCTGGTGGGGGAACTAGGATCCCACAAGCCTTGCAGCGTGGCCAAAAAAAAAAAAAAAAGGCAAATGCATAGAACATGTAATAATTTCATACAAAAATTCCTAGCATTTTATAGGATTCCACAATATACAAGGTAATTTCACATCTATTATCTCAGACATGCCTGTTTTCCTGTCTTGGCTCCTGGAATGCATGCCTGAATATCTACTAAGCTTTTAACCCTTCACTTCATTTTATGTGAACAAGTCAGCAACTCCTGAGATAGCAGGAAAGAACTTGCTTTAAAATAATAACTGTATTAATATCCAACTGTATAAAATCCAAAATAATGTCTTAATTGCATTTGGAAAAGATTTGAGTACAGGGATTTGCATAAATTCGAGTATATTTCTGGAAGCAGTTCTCTGAAAGGAATGATCCTTTAATTCATGTCCCTGTTCTCTACATATGATCTCTGTTGCAGTCTTGTTTTCTTTTTTTTGTAATGACAACTACTTAGTAAATGAGTATATCTTTTGGGATATCTTTTAAAATTTTATTTAAAAAATTAATCTCTAAGTAAAATTGACATTTTGGTTGTCAGTTTTATAGGTTTTTAAAAATATATATATTTATTTATTTGGCTTCTTTGATCTTCCTTGTAGCATGCCGGATCTTTAGTTTTGGTAGTGAACTCTTAGTTGTGGGATGTGGGATCTAGTTTGCTGTCATATCCAAGAAATTATCCAAGGCCACAAATATTTACTTCTATACGTTTTTTCTAAGAATTTTATAGATTTTATTCTTTCATTTAGTTCCATGATGTATTTTAATTTTTGCATATGGTATGAGGAAGGGGTCCAAATTCATCCTTTTGTAGGTAGATATACAATTGTCAACCGTTTGTTGAAAAGACTATTTTTGCCCTTTGAGTTGTCTTGACACCCTTGTTAAAAATCAACATCCTGGTTTATTTCTGGAGTCTCAATTCTATTACCTCAGTCTGTTGTCTGTGCATATGCTGGTACCACAGTGTCTTGATTACTATTGATTTGTAGTGAGTTGGAAAAGAAAGTTGGAAAAGAAAAGAAGTGGGAGTCCTACTTCTTTCCTGTTTTTCCAGGTTTTGGCAATTCTGAGTCCTTTGCATTTCCATGTGAATTTTAGGATCAGCTTGTCAATTTATGCAAAAAGACAGCCTAGGATTTTGAAAGGGATTATATTGAATCTGTAGATTAATTTGGGAGATACTACCGTCTTAACAATATTATGTCTTCCAGTCAATGAATTTGAGATGTCTATCCATTTGACTCAGATAATCATGATGGTGTGATCACTGACCTAGAGCCAGACATCCTGGAATATGAAGTCAAGTGGGCCTTAGAAAGCATCACTACGAACAAAGCTAGTGGAGGTGATGGAATTCCAGTTGAGCTATTCCAAATCCTGAAAGATGATGCTGTGAAAGTGCTACACTCAATATGCCAGCAAATTTGGATAACTCAGCAGTGGCCACAGGACTGGAAAAGGTCAGTTTTCATTCCAATCCCAAAGAAAGGCAATGCCAAAGAATGCTCAAACTACCGAACAATTGCACTCATCTCACACGCTAGTAAAGTAATGCTCAAAATTCTCCAAGCCAGGCTTCAGCAATATGTGAACCGTGAACTTCTTGATGTTCAAGCTGGTTTTAGAAAAGGCAGAGGAACCAGAGATCAAATTGCCAACATCCGCTGGATCATGGAAAAAGCAAGAGAGTTCCAGAAAAACATTTATTTCTGCTTTATTGACTATGCCAAAGCCTTTGACTGTATGGATCACAATAAACTGTGGGAAATTCTGAAAGAGATGAGAATACCAGACCACCTGACCTGCCTCTTGAGAAATTTGTATGCAGGTCAGGAAGCAACAGTTAGAACTGGACATGGAACAACAGACTGGTTCCAAATAAGACAAGGAGTACATCAAGGCTGTATATTGTCACCCTGCTTATTTAACTTATATGCAGAGTACATCATGAGAAACGCTGGACTGGAAGAAACACAAGCTGCAATCAAGATTGCTGGGAGAAATATCAATAACCTCAGATATGTAGATGACACCACCCTTATGGCAGAAGTGAAGAGGAACTCAAAAGCTTCTTGATGAAAGTGAAAGTGGAGAGTGAAAAAGTTGGCTTAAAGCTCAACATTCAGAAGACGAAGATCATGGCATCTGGTCCCATCACTTCATGGCAAATAGATGGGGAGACAGTGGAAACAGTGTCAGACTTTATCTTTTTGGGCTCCAAAATCACTGCAGATGGTGACTGCAGCCATGAAATTAAAAGACACTTACTCCTTGGAAGGAAAGTTATGACCAACCTAGACAGCATATTCAAAAGCAGAGACAATACTTTGCCAACAAAGGTCCGTCTAGTCAAGGCTATGGTTTTTCCAGTGGTCATGTATGGATGTGAGAGTTGGACTGTGAAGAAGGCTGAGCACTGAAGAATTGATGCTTTTGAACTGTGGTGTTGGAGAAGACTCTTGAGAGTCCCTTGGACTGCAAGGAGATCCAACCAGTCCATTGTGAAGGAGATCAGCCCTGGGATTTCTTTGGAAGGAATGATGCTGAAGCTGAAGCTCCAGTACTTTGGCCACCTCATGTGAAGAGTTGACTCATTGGAGAAGACTCTGATGCTGGGAGGGATTGGGGGCAGGAGGAGAAGGGGATGACAGAGGATGAGATGGCTGGATGGCATCAGTGACTTGATGGACGTGAGTCTGAGTGAACTCCGGGAGTTGGTGATGGACAGGGAGGCCTGGCGTGCTGGGATTCATGGGGTCGCAAAGTGTTGGACACGACTGAGCGACTGATCTGATGTATTTTTAAAAAATCTGATAGTGGTGGTGTTTTTGTGTTCTTTTCACATGAACTGAATAAAAAGCTTTGTTAAGCTATGGGATCTGCAGAAATCCTTGACTTCTTCAGAGCTCTTGCATCCAGATGCTTTTAACCACAGGCAACAGGTTAAAAACACACATGTCAGAAACCCACAAGCCAGAAAGTGATGACAGCAGGCAAAGTGGAGAGCTGTAAAATTTTTATCATCACATTTGAAGTGATCATGTTGCTAATTAATGGAAAAAATTCAAGTTCTAACAAGTGGCAGTTCCAGTCTGTGTTTAACCTTGCCATTTTGCTTTTTTTCTTGGGCTCTTCTTTCCCCTCCCCCATGTTTCCCTGCTTTGAAGTTCTTAGGTTACTTCTCTTATTCTCTGAAGGGTGTAAACCTCTTAAACTTGTTCTGGTCCCTTGAAAATTCTCATCAGTCAACTCTCCTGATGAGCAGCTGGTTTTATGTTAGTTGCTGTGAACATGAGGTAGAAACACAGGCCTTTGCACCTTCATGCAATGATTAAGGATCCAGAAAGTTGGAGTTGTTGATGGACCTCTTCCTTACAGTCCGGCTGTTTCTGCTGTTGCTGTTTCTTCTGCTGCTTCTTCTCTTGCTCCCCCTCCTCTCCTCCCTTCTCCACCCCTGCCTCCTCTTCTCTTCCTTCCCCTTCTCCTTATTCTTCTCCTCCTTCTTCATTTTAAGTTTCCTGGAATTAGAGCTCATAACAAAAGAACAATACTAACAACAATTTTTTAAAAAGAGGCCTAGAGGACTGCCCTATTCCAATTAATTTTAGGGGCTTTGAAAGAGAAACCAACCTGTGTTCTCTTAGGTTTAAGAGAAGAACTTGTTTGTTTTACAAGCCTAGATTAAAATTTGGGGTCCTAATGAAACTCCACTTTTCACATATTCTCTTTCAAACTTTTCAAAATGTCAAGGTTGGTAGTTTTCAAAAATTTGGTATCAAGTCTTTACTCTTAAACATTATTAAGGACCCCAACAGTGAAAAATACAAATGTATCTTATTATGAAAATAGTTTCACCTCTAAAAAGGTGAAGAGACCTCTAAAAGTACACCTACCACATTTTGAGGGCCACTGTTTAGAGATGTTTATTTTGCACCAGAGAAGTCGTTGGGATTCTGTCTGAACAAAGGAAATCAAGAAACCAGTCTCAGGGATTGCTTCTCAGCTTCTTAATGTCTCTAGGGTTAGCTGACTTGAAATTTCCTGAGTTTTTCAAATGCAAACCACCCTCAGTGCAGGGACAAGATTGAAGGTGATGGGATGAAGATGAATAAGCCAGACTTTCCTCACAAATCCAAACAGAAATATACTATTGTGCACTCTATACAAAAATTTTAAAAACTACTAACCCAGAAATCTAACAATTCACCCAGGTCAACAGTTAAGTGAAAGAGTAATATTATAACTACTCATATTTCATTCACAAGATTCTTATTTCGCTTCCATCACCAACTTCCAGACTTTACACAAACTCATGTCCATTGAGTCGGTCATACCATCCAATCATCTCATCCTCTGTTGTCCCCTTCTCCTCCTGCCTTCAATCTTTCCCAGCATCAGGATCTTTTCAAATGAGTCAGTTCTTCGCATCAGGTGGCCCTAGTATTGGAGTTTCAGCTTCATCATCAGTCCTTCCAATGCACACTCAGGACTCGATTCTCAAAAGTTTTCTCCATCATCACAGTTCAAAAGCATCAATTCTTTGGTGCTCAGCTTTCTTTATAGTCCAACTCTCACATCCATACATGACTACTGAAAAACCCATAGCTTTGACTAGATGGATCTTTGTTGGCAAAGTAATGTCTCTGCCTTTTAATATGCTGTCTAGGTTGGTCATAACTTTCCTTCCAAGGAGCAAGCGTCTTTTAATTTCATGGCTGCAGTCACCATCTGCAGTGATTTTGGAGCCCAAAAAACAAAGTCTGTCACTGTTTCCACTGTTTCCCCATCTATTTGCCATGAAGTGATGGGACTGGATGCCATGATCTTAGTTTTCTGAATGTTGAGCTTTAAGCCACCTTTTTCACTCTCCTCTTTCACTTTCCTCACGAGGCTCTTTAGTTCTTCTCTTTCTACCATAAGAATGGTGTCATCTGAATATCTGAGGTTATTGATATTTCTCCCGGCAATCTTGATTCCAGCTTGTGCTTCATCCAACCTGGCATACCCCGGGCCAGAGGTCAGGGGCAGCGGCCGAGAGGAGCTACCTGGTGCCCGAGGTCAGGGGCGGCCACCGATAGAAGCTACCCTGCGCCCGAGGACAGGGGCGACGGCCGAGAGGAGCTATGGCACGCCCAAGGTCAGAGGCAGCAGCCTAGAGGAGCTACCCTGTCCTCCAGGTCAGAGGTGGCGGCCTAGAGGAGCTACCCGGCACCCGAGGTCAGGGGCGGAGGCCGAGAGGAGCTACCCAACGTCCGAGGTAAGGAGCAGGGGCTGCACTTTGCTGGAGAAGCCATGAAGAGAGACCCCACGTCCAAGGTAAGTGAAACCCAAGTAAGAGGGTAGATTCTGAGAGAGGGGATCAGAGGGCAGACAGACTGAAACTACAATCACAGACAACTAGCCAATCTGGTCACATGGACCTCAGCCTTGTCTAACTCAGTGAAACTAAGCCATGTGGTATGGGGCCACCCAACATGGAGGGGTCATGGTGGAGAGGTCTGACAGAATGTGGTCCACTGGAGAAGGGAATGTAAACCACTTCAGTATTCTTGCCTTGAGAACCCCATGAACAGTATGAAAAAACAAAAAGGTAGGACACTGAAAGATGAACTCCCCAGGTCAGTAGGTGCCCAATATGCTAGTGGAGATCAGTGGAGAAATAACTCCAGAAAGAATGAAGAGTTGAAGCCAAAGCAAAAACAACACCCAGTTGTGAATGGGACTGGTGATACAAGCAAGGTCCAATGTTGTAAAGAGCAATATTGCATAGGAACCTGGAATGTTAGGTCCATGAATCAAGGCAAATTGGAAGTGGTCAAACAGGAGATGGCAAGAGTGAACATCGACATTCTAGGAATCAGTGAACCAAGATGGACTGGAAAGGGTGAATTTAACTCAGATGACCATTATATCTACTGTTATAGGCAGGAATCCCTTAGAAGAAATGGAGTAGCCATCATAGTCAACAAAAGAGTCCAAAATGCAGTCCTTGGATGCAATCTCAAAAACAACAGAATGATCCCTATTCATTTCCAAGGCAAACCAATCAATATCACAGTAATCCAAGTCTATGCCCCAACCAGTAATGCTGAAGAAGCTGAAGTTGAATGGTTCTATGAAGACCTACAAGACCTTTTAGAACTAACACCCAAAAAAGATGTCCTTTTCATTATAGGGGACTGGAACGCAAAAGTAGGAAGTCAAGAAACACTTGGAGTAACAGGCAAATTTGGCCTTGGAGTACAGAATGAAGCAGGGCAAAGGCTAATAGAGTTCTGCTAAGAGAACACACTGGTCGTAGCAAACACCCTCTTCCAACAACACAAGAGAGACTCTACACATGGACATCACCAGATGGTCGACACCGAAATCAGACTGATTATATTCTTTGCAGCCAAAGATGGAGAAGCTCTATACAGTCAGCAAAAACAAGACCAGGGGCTGACTGTGGCTCAGATCATGAACTCCTTATTGCCAAATTCAGACTTAAATTGAAGAAAGTAGGGAAAACCACTAGGCCATTGAGGTACGACCTAAATCAAATCCCTTATGACTATACAGTGGAAGTGAGAAATAGATTTAAGGGACTAGATCTGATAGAATGCCTGATGAACTATGGATGGAGGTTCATGACATTGTACAGGAGACAGGAATCAAGACCATCCCCAAGAAAAAGAAATGCAAAAAAGCAAAATGGCTGTCTGAGGAGGCCTTACAAATAGCTGTGAAAAGAAGGGAAGCCAAAAACAAAGTAGAAAGGAAAGATATACCCATTTGAATGTAGAGTTCCAAAGAAAAACAAGGAGAGATAAGAAAGCCTTCCTCAGCAATCAATGCAAAGAAATAGAGGAAAACAATAGAATAGGAAAGACTAGAGGTCTCTTCAAGAAAATTAGACATACCAAGGGAACATTTCATGCAAAGATAGACTCAGTAAAGGACAGAAATGGTAGGGACCTAACAGAAGGAGAAGATATTAATAAGAGATGGTAATAATACACAGAAGAACTGTACAAAAAAGACATTCACGACCCATATAATCATGAGGGTGTGATCACTCACCTAGAGGCAGACATCCTGGAATGTGAGTCAAATGGGCCTTAGGAAACATCACTGCGAACAAAGCTAGTGGAGGTTATGGAATTCCAGTTGAGCTATTTCAAATCCTGAAAGATGATGCTGTGAAAGTGCTGCACTCAATATGCCAGCAAATTTGGAAAACTCAGCAGCAGCCACAGGACTGGAAAAGGTCAGTTTTCGTTCCAATCCCAAAGAAAGGCAATGCCAAAGAATGCTCAAACTACTGCAGAATTGCACTCATCTCACAAGCTAGTAAAATAATGCTCAAAATTCTCGAAGCCAGGTTTCAATAATATGTGAACCATGACCTTCCTGATGTTCAAGCTGGATTTAGAAAAGGCAGAGGAACCAGAGATCAAATTGTCAACATCTGCTGGATCATATAAAAAGCAAGAGAACTCCAGAAAAACATCTACTTCTGCTTTATTGACTATGCCAAAGCCGTTGACTGTGTGGATCAAAATAAACTGTGGAAAATTCTGAAAGAGATGGGAATACCAGACCACCAGACCTGCCTCTTGAGAAACCTATATGCAGGTCAGGAAGCAACAGTTAGAACTGGCCATGGAACAACAGACTGGTTCCAAATAGGAAAAGGAGTACGTCAGGCTGTATATTGTCACCCTGCTTATTTAACTTATATGCAGAGTACATCCTGAGAAATGCTGGGCTGGAGGAAACCCAAGCTGGAATCAAGATTGCCGGGAGAAATATCAATAACCTCAGATATGCAGATGATACCACCATTATGGCAGAAAGTGAAGAGGAACTAAAAAGCCTCTTGATGAAAGTGTAAGAGGAGAGTGAAAAAGTTGGCTTAAAGCTCAACATTCAGAAAACGAAGATCATGGCATCTGGTCCCATCATTTCATGGCAAATAGATGGGGAAACAGTGGAAACAGTGGCTGACTTTATTTTTCTGGGCTCCAAAATCACTGCAGATGGTGACTGCAGCCATGAAATTAAAAGACGCTTACTCCTTGGAAGGAAAGTTATGACCAACCTAGACAGTATATTCAAAAGCAGAGATATTACTTTGCCAACAAAGGTCCGTATAGTCAAGGCTGTGGTTTTTCCAGTAGTCATGTATCGATATGAGAGTTGGACTATAAAGAAAGCTGAGTGCCGAAGAAATGATGCTTTTGAACTGTGGTGTTGGAGAAGACTCTTGAGAGTCCCTTGGACTGCAAGGAGATCCAGCCAGTCCATTCTGAAGGAGATCAGTCCTGGGTGTTCATTGGAAAGACTGATGTTGAAGCTGAAACTCCAATACTTTGGCCGCGTGATGCAAAGAGCTGACTCATTTGAAAAGACCTTGGTGCTGGGCAAGATTCAGGGCATGAGGAGAAGGGAATGACAGAGGATGAGATGGTTGGATGGCATCACCGACTCAATGGACATGGGTTTGGGTGGACTCCGGGAGTTGGTGATGGACAGGGAGGCCTGGCATGCTGTGGTTCATGGGGTCGCAAATAGTCGGGCATGACTGAGCGACTGAACTGAACTGAACCCTGCATATAAGTTAAATAAGCAGGATGATAATATAACCCCTTGACATACTCCTTTCCTAATTTGGAACCAGTCCATTTTTCCATGTCCAGTTCTAACTGGTTGCTTCCTGACCTGCATACAGATTTCTCAAGAGGCAGGTCAGGTGGTCTGGTATTCCTATCTATTTCAGAATTTTCCACAGTTGTGACCCACACAGTCAAAGGTTTTGGCATAGTCAATAAAGCAGAAATTGATGTTTTTTTGGAATTCTTTTGCATTTTCTATGATCTAGTAGATGTTGGCAATTTGATCTCTGGTTCCTCTGCCTTTTCTAAAACCAGCTTGAACATCTGCAAGTTCATGGTGCACGTATTGCTGAAGCCTGGCTTGGAGAATTTTTAGCATTACTTTACTAGCATGTGAGATGAGTGCAATTGTGTAGTAGTTTGAGCATTCTTTGGCATTGCCTTTCTTAATGATTGGAACAAAAACTGACCTTTTCCAGTCCTGTAGCCATTGCTGAGTTTTCCAAATTTGCTGGCATATTGAGTGAAGAACTTTCACAGCATCATCTTTTAGGATTTGCAATAGCTCAACTGGAATTCCATCACCTCCACTAGCTTTGTTCGTAGTGATGTTTCCTAAGGGCCACTTCACTTCACAGTCTGGCTGTAGTTGTGATCATACCATCGTGGTTATCTGAATCGTGAAGATATTTTTGTACAGTTTTTCTATGTATTCTTGCCACCTCTTTTAATATCTTCTGCTTCTGTTAGCTCCATACCATTTCCGTCCTTTACTGAGCTTATCTTTGCATGAAATGTTCCCTTGGTATCTTTAATTTTCTTGAAAAGATCTCTAATCTTTTCCATTCTATTGTTTTCCTCTATTTCTTTTTACTGATTCCTGAGGAAGGCTTTCTTACCTCTCCTTGTTTTTCTTTGGAACTCTGCATACGGATGGGTATATCTATTTTTTCTCCTTTGCTTTTCACTTCTCTTCTTTTTACAGATACTTACAAAACCTCCTCAAAGAGCCATTTTGCTTTTTTGCATTTCTTTTTCTAGGGGATTATCTTGATCCCTGTCTCCTGTACAGTGTCACAGACCTCTGTCCATAGTTCACCAAGCACTCTGTCTATCAGAGCTAGTCCCTTGAATCTATTTCTCACTTCCACTGTATAGTCTGGGATTTGAATTAGGTTGTACCTCTTGAGAAATCTGTATGCAGGTCAGAAGCAACAGTTAGAACTGGTCATGGAACAACAGACTGGTTCCAAATGGGAAAAGGAGTACATCAAGGCTGTATATTGTCACCCTGCCTATTTAACTTATATGGAGAGTACATCATGAGAAATGCTGGACTGGAAGAAACACAAGTTGGAATCAAGATTGTTGGGAGAAATATCAATAACCTCAGATATGCAGATGACACCACCCTTATGGCAGAAAGTGAAGAGGAACTCAAAAGCCTCTTGATGAAAATGAAAGTGGAGAGTGAAAAAGTTGGCTTAAAGCTCAACATTCAGAAAATGAAGATCATGGCATCTGGTCCCATCACTACATGGGAAATAGATGAAGAAACAGTGGAAACAGTGTCAGACTTTATTTTTCTGGGCTCCAAAATCACTGCAGATGGTGACTGCAGCCATGAAATTAAAAGACGCTTACTCCTTGGAAGGAAAGTTATGACCAACCTAGATAGCATATTCAAAAGCAGAGACATCACTTTGCCAACAAAGGTTCGCCTAGTCAAGGCTATGGTCTTTCCTGTGGTCATGTATGGATGTGAGAGCTGGACTGTGAAGAAGGCTGAGTGCCAAAGAATTGATGCTTTTGAACTATGGTGTTGGAGAAGACTCTTGAGAGTCCCTTGGACTTCAAGGAGATCCAACCAGTCCATTCTGAAGGAGATCAGCCCTGGGATTTCTTTGGAGGGAATGATGCTAAAGCTGAAACTCCAGTATTTTGGAGAGTCGGACACGACTGAAGCGACTTAGCAGCAGTAGCATGTGAAGAGTTGACTCATTGGAGAAGACTCTGATGCTGGGAGGGATTGGGGGCAGGAAGAGAAGGGGACGACAGAGGATGAGATGGCTGGATGGCATCACTGACTCGATGGATGTGAGTCTGAGTGACCTCCGGGAGCTGATGATGGACAGGGAGGCCTGGCGTGCTGCAGTTCATGGGGTCGCAAAGATTTGGACACGACTGAGTGACTGATCTAATCTGATCTGATCTGTACCTCAATGGTCTATTGGTTTTCCCCACTTTCTTCAGTTTAAGTCTGAATTTGGCAATAATAGTTCATGATCTGAACCACAATCAGCTCCCGGTCTTGTTTTTGCTAATTGTATGGAGCTTCTCCATCTTTGGCTGCAAAGAGTGTAATCAATCTGATTTCAGTGGTGATGTTCATGTGTAGAGTCTTCTCTTGTGTTGTTGGAAGAGGGTGTTTGCTATGACCAGTGCATTTTCTTAGCAAAACTCTATTAGTCTTTACCCTGCTTCATTCCGTATTCCAAGGCCAAATTTACCTGTTACTCCAGGTGTTTCTTGCTACTTTTGCGTTCCAGTCCCCTATAATGAAAAGGACATCTTTTTTGGGTGTTAGTTCTAAAAGGTCTTGTAGGTCTTCATAGAACCATTCAACTTCAGCTTCTTCAGCATTACTGGTTGGGGCATAGACTTGGATTACTGTGATATTGAATGGTTTGCCTTGGAAACAAACAAAGATCATTTTATTGTTTTTGAGATTGCATCCAAGGAGTGCATTTTGGACTCTTTTATTGACTATGATGGCTACTCCATTTCTTCTAAGGGATTCTTGCCCACAATAGTAGATATAATGGTCATCTGAGTTAAGTTCACCCATTCCAATCCATTTTAGTTTGCTGATTCCTAAAATGTCGACGTTCACTCTTGCCATCTCCTGTTTGACCACTTCCAATTTGCCTTGATTCATGGACCTAACATTCCAGGTTCCTATGCAATATTGCTCTTTACAACATCGGACCTTGCTTCTATCACCAGTCACATCCACAGCTGGGTGTTGTTTTTTGCTTTGGCTTCAACCCTTCATTCTTTCTGGAGTTATTTCTCCACTGATCTCCAGTAGCATATTGGGCACCTACCGACCTGGGGAGTTCCTCTTTCAGTGTCCTGTCTTTTTGCCTTTTCATACCGTTGATGGGATTCTTAAGACAAGAATACTGAAGTGGTTTGCCATTCAGTGGGGAAGGTCAATATATAAGGTTTTGGTGAAGGGGGAGTTCCACACCATGAAGCACTCATTTTACAAAAAGTTTTTTGTTAGTCACAAGGATCTGATATCACCATGAAGGGATTTAGTGCTTCTCTAGATATGAGGAGATGCAAGGATTAAGATCATGAAATCTGCTCCTAAAAATACTAAACTATCTAAAGACCTGTTCCACCAGATTCTCTGGAACACAGTGTGCCTCACTCCACCCTCAACTCCCTCCAGGGTTGTTGAAGATCAATATCTATAGCAGCATGGGGTTCAATCTCCATAGAGGCTAGATGGCAAATTCCTTTATTGTTCACTCCTTGGCAATGCCCTTGGTAAGTGCCAATTTGTAGTCAACAGTTCTTTCTGGAGTTATTTTTCTACCCTTCTCCAATAGCATATTGGGTACCTACCGACCTGGAGAGGTCATCTTTCAGTGTCATATCTTTCTGCCTTTTCATACTGTTCATGGGGTTCTCAAGGCAAGAATACTGAAGTGGTTTCCCATTCCCTTGTCCAGTGGACCATTTTCTGTCAGAACTCTTTGCCATTATCTGTACGTCTTGGACTGCCTTGCAGGGCATGGCTCATAGTTTCATTGAGTTCAGGCTGTGGTCCATGTGATCAGTTTGGTTAGTTTTCTGTGACTGTGGTTTTCATTCTGTGTGCCCTCTGATGGATAAGGATAAGAGGCTTATGGAAGCTTCCTGATGGGAGAGACTGAGTTTGGGGGAAACTGGGTCTTGTTTCCCCCAAACAAGTGATGGAATTCCAGTGATGCTATTCCAAATCCTGAAAGATGATGCTGTGAAAGTGCTGCACTCAATATGCCAGCAAATCTGAAAAACTCAGCAGTGGCCACAAGATTGGAAAAGGTCAGTTTTCATCCCAATCCCAAAGAAAGGCAATGCCAAAGAATGCTCAAACTACCGCACAATTGCACTCATCTCACACGCTAGTAAAGTAATGCTCAAAATTCTCCAAGCGAGGCTTCAGCAATATGTGAACCGTGAACTTCCTGATGTTCAAGCTGGTTTTCGAAAAGGCAGAGGAACCAGAGATCAAATTGCCAACATCCGCTGGATCATGGAAAAAGCAAGAGAGTTCCAGAAAAACATCTATTTCTGCTTTCTTGACTCTGCCAAAGCCTTTGACTGTATGGATCACAATAAACTATGGAAAATTCTGAAAGAGATGGGAATACCAGACCACCTGATCTGCCTCTTGAGAAATCTGTATGCAGGTCAGGAAGCAACAGTTAGAACTGGTCATGGAACAACAGACTGGTTCCAAATAGGAAAAGGAGTATGTCAAGGCTGTATATTGTCACCATGTTTATTTAACTTATATGCAGAGTACATCATGACAAATGCTGGACTGAAAGAAACACAAGTTGGAATCAAGATTACCGGGAGAAATATCAATAACCTCAGATATGCAGATGACACCACCCTTATGGCAGAAAGTGAAGAGGAACTCAAAAGCCTCTTGATGAAAGTGAAAGTGGAGAGTGAAAAGGTTGGCTTAAAGCGCAACATTCAGAAAACGAAGATCATGGCATCTGGTCCCATCACTACATGGGAAATAGATGGAGAAACAGTGGAAACAGTGTCAGACTTTATTTTTCTGGGCTCCAAAATCACTGCAGATGGTGACTGCAGCCATGAAATTAAAAGACGTTTACCCCTTGGAAGGAAAGTTATGACCAACCTAGATAGCATATTCAAAAGCAGAGACATCACTTTGCCAACAAAGGTTCGCCTAGTCAAGGCTATGGTCTTTCCTGTGGTCATGTATGGATGTGAGAGTTGGACTGTGAAGAAGGCTGAGCGCCGAAGAATTGATGCTTTTGAACTGTGGTGTTGGAGAAGACTCTTGAGAGTCCCTTGGACTGCAAGGAGATCCAACCAGTCCATTCTGAAGGAGATCAGCCCTGGGATTTCTTTGGAGGGAATGATGGATGCTAAAGCTGAAACTCCAGTATTTTGGCCACCTCATGTGAAGAGTTGACTCATTGGAGAAGACTCTGATGCTGGGAGGGATTGAGGGCAGGAGGAGAAGGGGACGGCAGAGGATGAGATGGCTGGATGCCATCACTGACTCGATGGATGTGAGTCTGAGTGACCTCCGGGAGCTGGTGATGGACAGGGAGGCCTTGCGTGCTGCAGTTCATGGGTTAGCAAAGAGTTGGACAGGACTAAGCGACTGATCTGATCTGATCTGGGTCTTGTTGTGATGGGTGGGGCCATGCTCAGTAAAACTTTAATCCAATTTTCTGTTGATGGGTGGGGCTGTGTTCCCTCCCTATTGTTTGGCCTGAGGCCAAACTAGGATTAAATTTGATAAACAGTGTGCCTGAAGAACTATGGAGATTTCTGACATTGCACAGGAGGCAGGGATTAAGACTATCTCCAAGAAAAATAAGAAAGCCTTCCTCAGTGATCCTCAGTACAAATAAATCAGATCAGATCAGTCAATAGAGGAAAACAATAGAATGGCAAGACTAGAGATCTCTTCAAGATAATTAAAGATACCAAGGGAACATTTAATGCAAAGATGGGCTCGATAAAGGACAGAAATGGTATGAACCTAAGAGAAGCAGAAGATATTAATAAGAGATGGCAGAATACACAGAAGAACTATACAAAAAAAGATCATGATCCAGATAACCACGATGGTGTGATCACTCACCTACAGCCAGACATCCTGGAATGCAAAGTTAAGTGGGCCTTAGAAAACATCAGTACAAACAAAGCTAGTGGAGGTGATGGAATTCCAGTTGAGCTATTTCAAATCCTAAAAGATGATGCTGTAAAAGTGCTGCACTCAATATCCCAGCAAATTTGGAAAACTCAGCAATGGCCACAGGACTGGAAAAGGTCCATTTTCATTCCAATCCCTAAGGAAGGCAATGCCAAGGAGTGTTCAAACTACTGCAGAATTGCACTCATCTCACAAGCTAGTAAAGTAATGCTCAAAATTATCCAAGCCAGGCTTCAACAGTATGTGAACCGTGAATTTCCAGATGTGAAAGCTGGATTTAGAAAAGGCAGAGGAACCAGAGATCAAATTGCCAGCATCAATTGGATCATAGAACATCTTCTGCTCTATTGACTATGCCAAAGCCTTTGACTGTGGGAATTATGGCAAACTGTGGAAAATTCTGAATGAGATGGGAATACCAGGCCACCTTACCTACCTTCTGAGAAACCTGTATGCAGGTCAAGAAGCAACAGTTAGAACTTGACATGGAGTAATGGACTGGTTCCAAATTAGGAAAGCAGTACGTCAAGGCTGTATATTGTCACCCAGCTTATTTAACTTCTATCCAGAGTACATCATGTGAAATGCCAGGCTGGATGAAGCACAAGCTGGACTCAAGATTGCCAGGAGAAATATCAATAACCTTGGATACGCAGATGACACCACCCTTGTGGCAGTGAAGAGGAGCTAAAGAGCCTCTTGATGAAAGTGAAAAAGAGTGAAAAAGTTGGCTTAAAGCTCAACATTCAGGAAACTAAGATCATGGCATCTGGTTCTATCACTTCATGGCAAATAGATGGGGAAACAGTGGAAACAGGGTCAGATTTTATTTTGGGGGGCTCCAAAATCACTACAGATGGTGACTGCAGCCATGAAATTAAAAGACGCTTACTCCTTGGAAGGAAAGTTATGACCAACCTAGACAGCATATTCAAAAGCAGAGACATTACTTTGCCAACAAAGGTCCATCTAGTCAAGGCTATGGTTTTTCCTGTGGTCATGTATGGATGTGAGAGTTGGACTGTGAAGAAGGCTGAGCACCGAAGAATTGATGCTTTTGAACTGTGGTGTTGGAGAAGACTCTTGAGAGTCCCTTGGACTGCAAGGAGATCCAACCAGTCCATTCTGAAGGAGATCAGCCCTGGGATTTCTTTGGAAGGAATGATGCTGAAGCTGAAGCTTCAGTACTTTGGCCACCTCACGCAAAGAGTTGACTCATTGGAGAAGACTCTGATGCTGGGAGGGATTGGGGGCAGGAGGAGAAGGGGACGACAGAGGATGAGATGGCTGGATGGCATCACTGACTCGATGGACGTGAGTCTGAGTGACCTCCGGGAGTTGGTGATGGACAGGGAGGCCTGGCATGCTGGGATTCATGGGGTCGCAAAGAGTCGGACATGATTGAGTGACTGAACTGAACTGAGGCTCTGGGAGTTGGTGATGGACAGGGAAACCTGGTGTGCAGCAGTCCATGGGGTCGCAAAGAGTTGAACATGACTGAGCTATTGAACTGAACTGATCATGATTACTCCTGAATTTATGGAACTTGTACTGAAAAGGGAAGTTTTCCATTTACTAGGTGATGCTGCTGCTGCTGCTAAATCACTTCAGTAGTGTCCAACTCCAAGCGACCCCATGGACTGCAGCCTACCAGGCTCCTCCCTCCATGGGATTTTCCAGGCAAGAGTACTGGAGTGGGTTGCCATTGCCTTCTCCGTAGGTGATGCTAGTTATATTAATAAAATCTACAGAAAGCTTTTATGAGACTAGGAAGTGAGATCATTTTTGTGAATGCAGTATAATATTTTCATCGTTTAAGTTTCTTTTAAGATAATAAGCCAGGTGAGAGTGCTAGGTTAAAATATATATATGGCCCTTTCCATTTCGATCCACATTGTCAAATTGTTTTCCAAAAGAATAGTAATAGTTTATTTACATACCCCCTCATATCCATGGACTGTCCTTAGTGTACAATTACCCACTAGTGGGAATTTCCATTTTTAATATGTAAGAAATGGTTCTTCATTGTTTTAATTTGCATTTCTCATTATGAAATAAAATCAATAGACCTTTTAAATTCTAGCTTTGCTCTTTTATTTCTAATAAATTAAAGAATTTCTGTTCTTTATTCATTTTATCATTATGGTAGTGCTGTTTCTCACCAATTTGCTTGTTGCTTTTTTTGTTTTGTTTTCTTTTAAATGTAAATATTTTCTCTAAGCGAGTCTTTTGCCTTAATAACCCTACTATTATTATTATTATTTTGCAGTATAATCTGTTGCTCTTTTCCTTTGTATTTACTCCTAAGCTTAGGAAGTTATTGCCTCAGAGATATGGTAAAGTTCCATTTAGTGTGCTTTGTCATATAGTAAGAGATAAGGGAAAAAACTTTTTTCCAAATTATCAAGTCATCATAAAAAATACATTCTCTCTTTATTGTTTTGTGATATATTTTATTATAAATTATTCCATATTTGTCTGTTTCTGGGCTATCCAATCTCTTTTATTGATGTAAATAATTCTTATAGATGTTTAAGCATGGAGCATTTTCTTTTTTTTATTATGCTTTAGAGTTTTTGTAAGTGGACAGTAGATACGTGATGGATCAAAATATTACGAATTGATCTCAGGCAGAAGAGTTGGGGCAAAATAGAATAAACATTATTTTATGTGGATTTTTCTGACTACCTGGTCCTGTGTAGTTCTTGCAACAT
Organism: Tragelaphus eurycerus; assembly: GCA_935064755.1. NCBI lineage: Eukaryota > Metazoa > Chordata > Mammalia > Artiodactyla > Bovidae > Tragelaphus > Tragelaphus eurycerus. Next base: position 9,322,252 of record CAKXYN010000072.1, on the reverse strand, counting down.
TTACTTAATATATTTCTTTCAGTGCTGCTTCAAATTTTATTTCAAAATTGAGGGGGAAATTTTAAAAATAAATGATAAAATGAATAAATTGTATTTGCCTTTGTTAGAGGTGGAATTTAAGGAAAAATTCTGATGATTATGTTTATTTGGGCAATCTCTTGTTATTTATTTATTTACCTATCCATCTATTTGTTTGTTTTATTTTTATTTGTGGTGAATAGTCTTTCGCCAATAAGACTGCAGCTCTTTTGATTACGGAAGATATTCCTTTCCTTGCCATGGCACTTAGTACTGTGTTCTGCGTATTGACAAATATCTGAGCTTATTAGGAGGGTGGGGCCTTTAGCATAGATGTTATGTAAGGAATTATCACCTTCTTTTAGAATCAGTCATCCCCGTGAAGTCAAGAGAGGCAATAAGGCATAATGGGATAGGAAGCTTGTGTGGTAGCCCTGACAGCCGATTCATTGCCTGTTTGGACCTCAGTTTCTTTATCAGTAGAATGAATCAGTTAGCTTAGTGGCTGGCCCCAAATGTCTTTCCCATGCTCATATCCTGTGATTCTCTTTGTATGAGATTTTACCACTAAGAATCCTTGTATCCACTGTGCCTTCTAAAATAAGCAAAATGGAAAATACAAAATGAAAACCAGAGCTTAATTACAATTTTGCTAAAGTATAGTTCTAGAGAACTATAACCCTGATTTGAATTTTAACTCCATCACTTACTGTAAGCTGTACAACCTTGGGGAGGTTGCTTTACCTTTGAATGTTTCCTTATTTGCAAAATAGGGGTGATAAGATAGCAGAGCCTGCCTAATGGTATCCTTGTAAACACTAAATGAGATGATGCGTCTAGATATTCACTCCCTGTCTAGTAAACACGAGTATGAACTGTGAAGATGATGAAGAGATTGGAGAACAGTTAGGTCTCAGATAAGCAAAAATGAGAAGAAATAATTCACAGAGCAAGTATTATAGTAAGGGTAGGATCCAGTTTGATTTGTGTGTGAGCCCTGAAGAAGACAGCTAGTTTAGACATTTACAAGCTGGAGGTAGCAATCTGTCAGTGGTTTTGGCTGGTGATGCTGCACAGGATGACAGAGCTATCATGTGGGGATCACATACCATTCTGCTGGATCATGTTGATTATGGTGCCAGATTGGGCCCCAGTAAAGTCTGGGGAGGAAACAGAGATGCTGGAAAAAAGTTGTTTTTGTTTTTTTTTTTTTTTTAATTGGCTGCTTCTGTGTCCTAAAAGTCCTGTGTCTGCTTATCCAGAATTAGCTGGAGGGAAAGGAGGAGGGCTTGGTTTGAGCTGGCTGTGCCTGTGTCCCTGAGCAAGTTGTGTGAGAAGGGGACATAATGTCTGATTTGGGGCCTCTGTGTGTCAAACATGAGTGGGAGTGAGGGTCGGGTACATGTGGCCCTCAGTGTCCAGAGCCTCTTACTAACTCTTGTACCTTCCAGGGATGGTTCAGGCTCTTGCTATCATTTGTCAGGATCCCCTGAGAACTAACTTTGAGTATGGTGAAATGAGTGGAGAACAGCAAATGAACTGCTGGAAGTCTCCAGTCAGATGACAGAACTAAAGATGTAATCCATGGTAGAGTCCTTCCTCAGAGTCCTTATTTTGGCTCCTGGGGCTAAAATTGTAAGACTTGTAGAGTATACCTAATATTAGAAGCTGCATCATCGTGTTTTTCTTTCTGATAATTAGCGTCTTTGCTTCTATTACTTGTAGCTAAGGATCATCCCTCTAGTCAAATTTTGCCAAAAAGCTCAGCTGTCGTGGTGAGTGGCCACCTCAGGGCCCACCAGCACGGCCCTCGAGGGTCCCAGAGCCCAGGCACGGGCCTTTATCCACAGTTGTGGTCATCTTCAGCAGGTCCACGTGCAGATGCTATACTGAGGTAAGACTTTAACCTCAGAGGGTGGTGACAAGTTGTTGAATGAGAGAAATTCAACAGACATTTGAGCTTAGCTGTAAAAATTGGATTTCACCTTAGGAAACAGGTATGTATAAGTGTAACTTGCTTCAGAATACTTGGAGGTTGTTGATTTGAGAACAAAATATTGCTTCAGTAATCTTTTTCTTAGCTCTTGCAAAATCCTAGATGTTGTCAGGTAGTCAAGGTCAGGGAAGGAAGATAAGGTGGGGGAGTTAACCAAACTGGGTAATTTGCTGCCCTTTTGTATATGTCAATAGGGAATATTTCCAATGGAATCGTTACTTAAGGTACTCCTAATTTGGATAAATATCTCTTTATGCTCTGGTTTTTTATGGACAAAGAATGAACTGTGCTTCCTGTTTGGTTCATGATCTTAGATTAAACGAAAAGTTCAGTGATCACAGCCGTGGGGAGGATTGGTTTAATCCTCCTCAAATTAACTACAGATTGAAGTTGAGAATTTATTTATTTATTTATTTTTTTAATCAAGAATCTCTTTTATTGATTATCAGTGAAGTTGAGAATTTAAAGACAGACTTGGTCAGGTGCTTAATAGGAAGGTTGAGGGCATCTAAATATCACTGAAGTTCAGCTTTAAATTATACTCAGGGTAGCTCTGAGATTAGATATCCTGGACTCTTAAGTAAAGGTAACTGGCCATCTGTGCAGGTAATTCATTAAGTTCAGTTTTCCCTCAGCTTACGTATCTCTTGACTTATTTTCCACTTCTCAGAAATTGAATTCAGAAAGCCTTTTTATTTTGGAAGCCTTACCTAGAGACAGGCTTCTTTGATCGTCTGTGTGTTCTCTTTTGCCAAATACAAATGAAGGGAAGGAAGGCAAGCAGTTGACACATTTAAAGTAGGCAGAACCTTTCATCTTTGTTCTTCACCTTAACATAGTCTGCTTCATTGTCACCTAAGGCCTCATCCCTACTGACGCCATCTGACACCCTTTGTGTGGGACATATATCGGGAGTAGGGTTGCCCAGAGGTAGGAGGCATAGGTCCCATCCCTAGAGGGTTTATTCAAATCGAGAAGGCAGAACATAGGCTTAGAAAGAAAGATGATCTAAGATAACCCATGCTATTAATACATTCTGAACGATTAGTATAGGCAGTAAATGGTAGAGAATTTTAAAAATGACTGGGTCTTAGAAATCTGTCGTATGATTCCTGCCCTCTGGAGGCTCAGTTATCAAGCTCTGGTGATCTTTTGAAATCTTCTCCCTTGTTTAACCTTTAAAATGAAGAGCTGAGACTAGTTGACGATTGAGGTGATTTTAAGTATGAGGTGATGGGGTTGTCTAACCTTTTGTGTTACAAATAATGGTTAAGAGCCTGAACTCTGAAGTCAGAGTTTGGATCTTGGTTCTATATCCTATTAGCCATGTTACCTTGGATAAGTTATTTACCTATTGTGCTTCAGTTTCCTCATCTGTAAAATATGGATAATAATAGTACTATTTGAGAAGTTCGTTGTGATGATTAAATTAATAAATATTTATAAAAGCCATAGAACATGCCTGACACATAGTAAATGCTATTTAAGTGCTGGTTAAATAAGAGAGTATTAGTTGCTGTCGCTCACTCTTTTCGACCCCATGGACTGTAGTCCACCAGGCCCCTCTGTCCATGGGATTCTCCAGACAAGAATACTGGAGGAGGTTGTCATTGCCTTCTTCAGGGGATTGTCCCAACAAGGAATCAAACCAGGGTATCCTGCATTGCAGGCAGATTCTTTACCATCTGAGCCACCAGAGAAACTATTTGCTCTTCCTGTTTTCCTGTCAAGACTTAAGACCTGGGATGGTGATCTTCCTTTGGTCAATTCTGAATCTTAGGAAGATGGCAATTAACAAATATCAATCTCTCTTCCAAGCACAATTGACCCTATTAAAAACTGGTTTCTTGTTCTAATCTAGCCTCTCCCTTCATAGCTCCATCCTCGTGCTGGTACCACAGAAAGAACAGCTGAATGAAAAATACCTCAGTTTTCTTTCTGTAAATCTCAGTTTCCTCAACAACAGGGTAATGATGGCAGTGCCACCTTATCCACTACACCTGTAAAATACATAGCTTCATTATGAGGCCCGGATAATTTCAAGTCTATGTAAAAGTACTTGGAAGCCTACCAAGTATGTTTTTATTAGGAAGCCCTAAATAAAATTATACATTTTAATAAATGTGCAAATACTTATTAGTGTCATTATCTGAATAATTTCTGGGTATACCAGGCCTTCTGGACAAATGTCTTCTGGTTTTACCTTGACAAATACCAGTTCCTTAGCTTTTTAGAATATATATAATATATAAGCTGTTTTCATATTCATACCAATTAATATGGAAATTAATTTTCAACGTCTTTGGTCATGAAGGATGGTTGGGTACCTTTCCTGGTAAAAACAGTGACTTTCTTCTGAGGGGGGTACAACTTATATACTTGGCTGTTCACATTTATTTTTAAAAAGTTTGCCTTGGAATAGTATTTCCTCAGGTTATTTTCTTCAGTTTTTATTTTTGTCATCTCATTTGACAGTTGTGATGTGAATGAGTCATAGTGGAGAAACTTCATTTTTATATTTGTACTTGGCCTGATTGATTCATATTTCTCTCTAGGATGAGTAATGTAATTTGCATTAATTCAAATGGGGAAATACCCACAAGGAAATTAAATTCTACATAAAGTTACATAGAAGTTCATTTCCTGCTTATTGCATAACACATCCTTACTGTGATCCCACTGTGAAGTGTGGGTTTTATAGATACACCTCCCCTACCCCCGCCCGACCTTTTTAGAAAATATGATTTTTGTTTCAGTGGACAGTCAGAAGTATGCAGTTGGGATTAGCAAATGATATTTCATTATAATTTATCCACTGCTTGATATCTAGATCCACTGCCATTTTCCCATGTGGTTATTTTACAGACAAAATTTTATCATTTTCTACTTTTATTAATAAGAATACCCTAGAAACTGGCACTTCTGATATTCAATACAAATCTTTAATCTTATACTGAGGAACAATGCTTAAGTTTAATCAGAGTTAAAATAACTTACAAAATAGTTTATTTTTTAAAAAATTTCTTTATTTATTTTTGGTGGCCCTGAGTCATCTTTTCTATGCACAGGCTTTCTGTAGTCGAGGCAAGTAGGGGCTACTCTTCATTGCGGTACAAGGGCTCGTTATGGTGGTTTCTCTTTTGCAGACTGTAGGCTTTAGGTACCTGGGCTTCAGTAGTTGGGGCATGCAGGCTCAGTAGTTATGGCTCACGGGGCCCTAGAGCTGGGGCTCAGTAGTTGTGGTGCCCAGGCTTAGCTGCTCTGTGGCATGTGGAATTTTCCTGGATCAGGGATTGAACTTGCGTCCCCTGCATCAGCAGGTGGATTCTTATCCACCGTGCCACCAGAAAAGTCCCAAAATAGTTTCTTCAAGTGGGTTCCTGTGTACTCTAAAATTTAGAGAATATGTATTCTATAATTTCGCATATCATGTTTTGATAATTTTAGAATTTTGATAATTTACTATTAGAACTTGCTTTCTAAATCTGGAAAACTTTTTGTTGTTGTTTTTGTAACAAACTGTAAATGGTTTACTTCTAAAACTAAGCAAATAAGGAAGTCTTAAGAGTCTATACTTTTATGTGATAAACTTTTTATTTTTAGTCTTAGAAAATGAGCATTAGAGTAGGAATTGACTTTTGTCCAGGCAGTGTTCCAGTTATAGCTTTCCTTGCCCTTTCCTTTAAGTCCCTCTTTATACACCCCATCATTCATTGAAAGGATTCTTGTCTTTTTAAATGTATGCTGCCAGAGAAGCTGGATTCAGACTGGGGCACAGGTGCTGTTCAGAGAAGTGTAAGAGAAAGCCCACTGAGGTTGTATGAATGAACTCGTTCTCTCATTTTTATCAAAATGCTATATTTGGTCCTATAGAAATGATAGATATCTTTAAATGTACTTCTGTATGATAGAAAGCCTACTGTTTTAGTAGTTATGTGAGAATGGGACAAGAAGACATTCTCTTTTTTTTTAATAGGTCAGTTTATTTTTTTATTTTGGAAAAAATAGTTACAAATGGAGACTGACAGATAGTATCTCAAAAAAAAAAGTCCTCTTCTCCAAACCCTTTCATTTCCTTACCTGGACCACAAGAGCCTCTCAACTGCTGTCTTTACTTGCGATCTCATGTGAATGTCCTTGCCTCTTCACCCTTCATCCCCATCAATTTCAGGAAAGTATTCAGACTCACAGAATCACTCTATGCAGCTACCACTAGGACTGTGAGGCTGCCAAGACAGAGGCAAGATTTTCCTTAGTCATTCTTAGTCTGCCTGAATGTACACGTGCACTGAAGTCATCCTTGGATGGACCATGTGCTGCATGCTCTAGTTGTTCCAACAGCTGGAAATATCTCTAATTTAAGAAGATATTCTCCTCTTTGATGATTTCTATGAACTCCAGGCGAAAGTGCTGGTCTTTTTCATTTTATGCTGGAGGAATGTGGTTCTACACTTTTCTGAAGTATTAATAACAGGCGATTTGTAACTTGTATGTAAATGTAATTTTAAACTCTCTTTTACTCAGTAATTTCAAAGTTATTTAGTGGTAATTTTAAATATCATTGAAATGTAAGCACCTTGGAAACGACAAGCTCTGAACTTGACTCCAGACTCTGTTAACATGCCTTGGACAAGCGCTCACATTTTTTACCTGTAAAATTGCAACAGTGACACCAATTTTATAGCACTATTTAAAGAATTAAATAAAATACCTAATAAAATGCCCCTCCAAAAGTTTTTTAGCATTATAAATTTGGCACATGTAACTCTTATTCTTCATGTAAAATTTTAAGTTTTTGCCATTGTAATTTTAATGTAATCTTGCTCATATGACTTTTGTAACAGATTTGTTGCTTAAAAATTACTTGACCAAAAAATAAATAATACTTTGACCATAGTAGGATGTGTTTTTTCCTCATAATGTTTTGGAAACATTAAGTATTCCAGTGCCTTTTTAAACATGGTTAGTACTAAACCCATTTTATTGTGGAGTAGACTGAGTCACTAAATATGTAGAATATATTTTATGAAGGTACACAGGTGAATCACTGAAGACAGAATAGAATCAACAGACTTCAAATACTCTTAAATATCTCACTGTCAACAGGGAGAATCTTGTTGGTTACATAAAAATGACTAAAAAGTGTTCAGAGGAGAAGGCTGCTTGAGGAGGAAAGTAACAAAGTGGGTAAGAGACTCAAATGTTGGTTATAACTTTTTTTACATTTTCCCCCTTGTTTTTCAGCTTCTTCCAGGTAAAGAAGTTATTTAAATCTATATCTGTTCCTTATTTTTTTGCTTGAACTTGATCAGGTAGGTAAGATTCTGTTTAATATGTAAATTATATCTGCTGACTGTACATTTCATTTAATCTATTGTGTCTGGCTTTTATTTTTCTTCCTCAAGGTTTTTGTTGTTCAGTAATCTCTTACCAGTTGATTCCTCTTACCTCTTAGTTCCATTTAGACAGGGCTTTCCAGTAGGACCAATCCTATTTACCTTTAGTCTTTAGTTTATTATAGCTTAGATATTACTCTGCATTTCCTATTGTTGGAATCATTATTTCTACTAACCATTAATCTAGTTACAAGTACAGTATATGCTAGTTTTATGGTAACTTTATTATTTTTGAAAATTTGCCTCCTTCCTGGAAAGTCATACCAAATAATATTTTTAACTAAATATAAATTGAGATGTATTGAGAAACTGTGGTAAGGACATATAAAGACCAGTAATGATAAAGATCCATGAAAGGGGCCATTGGAAAATAGTTGCATATAGCTAGAAATCCAAAGGAAAGAAAGGTAGAGTAAAGTAGCCTCTTCCCAGGACCATGGTGCTCAGTTTTTTGTTTATGGGTCAGAAAATCCCAAAGACTCAGCAGTCAAGCATTATGAAGAATCTGATCAAGTGCACAGCATCATTTCTGTTGTAAAAAGGGGATCCCTCCAGGTCAGGAAGTATAGGCAGGTAACCTTCATTCCTAGTAGCTTGGGGAAGCAGTCCTAGGTATTTATAGTCTCAGCCCAGTCTCCAAAGGAATCAAATGACAGAAGAGACTCAGCTAGAGAGAGCCATGGTAATTAGGATAGAGAGCTCATTTCTAGGATCAGGAGGTGGTGGTGGGGCAGAAAACTATTACCTGATGCTTCGAAAGACAAATTCCCTAACACAGAACCAGATAATAGCTGTCACTTACTGAGTGCCTGCTGTCTCACAGAGACTGTGCTGGGTTTATACACAAAGTCACTAATACTCATAGGAACTCTGCAAGGAAGTTATTATCTATCATTACATTTTACACATGAGGAAATTGAGTCCCAGAGAGATCAAGTAACTTCCCCCAGATCATAAAAGTAGATCTGTAACTTGGACACAGGCCTGTGTAATTCCAAAGTCTATGTTCTTTCCATAATACCATGTTGTCTGTCTCTCCTAGCATGACCTTTCTATTCCTCCATCAGGGAAGACTCTTGCCCCTAAACACTCCATAGTATAGGAAAGGAAATCTCAGTAATTAAAATTTCATTTGGGCCAAGAAGTAGCCTTTTTTTTGGGAAAAAAAAAAAAAAAGATTTATTTATTTCTGTGCTGAGTCTTCAGTGATGTATGTGTGCTTCCTCTAATTGAGGCGCGCGGGGGCTACTCTTTGTTGTGCGCAGGTTTCTCGTTCCAGTGGTTTCTCTTGTTGCGGAGCAGGGGCTGTAGGCATGGGGGCTTCTGTAGTTGCAGCTCATGGCTCTAATGTACAGACTCAATAGTTGTGGCACACAGGCTTAGTTGCTTCATGGTATGTGGGATTTTCCCTGCTCAGAGAGCCAACCCTGTGTCCCCTGCATTGCTGCTAAGTCACTTCAGTCGTGTCCGACTCTGTGCGACCCCATAGACGGCGGCCCACCAGGCTCCTCTGTCCCTGGGATTCTCCAAGCAAGAACACTGGAGTGGGTTGCCATTTCCTTCTCCAATGCATGAAAGTGAAAAGTGAAAGTGAAGTCGCTCAGTTGTGCCCGTCTCTTAGTGACCCCATGGACTATAGCCCACCAGGCTCCTTCAACCCTGGGATTCTCCAGGCAAGAGTACTGGAGTGGGGTGCCATTGCCTTCTCCAGCCCTGCATTAGCAGGTGGATTCTTAACCACTGGACCACAAGGGAAGCCCCCAAAGTAGCCTTTTAAAAATAAAAGTTTTCTGGGAAAGTTAAGTCACATGCAGCTTGGTGTGAATTAGAAAAAAAGTAATTAAACTAACAAGACAAAGCAAATGAACACATTAATTAAGGATGGGAAAATAAGGGAGGTAATACTGAAAGAGGATGGGCAGGCTGGATGTACCAAGTAGTTAGGGGGCAGGAGTTGGAAGGCAGGGAGATTGCCGAGCATGCCAAAAGGTGGATGGGAATCAGTTAAGGCAAGCTTCAACTACTCTGAAATTTTAATTCTGGAGCCACTAATCAGACAGAAGCTCTTTTATTTTGTTGTATAAGTGGCAATAGATCTGTAGATACCTGCTGGGAGTTCCCACTCACCCCTTGCTAAAGTCCTGCCTGAGAAAATCTGAAGTATGTGAATTGGGATATGTTGAAACTGTCTGTAGTTTAAGAATGGGAACCTCTTACTGGATGGCCCTCTGTGTCCTCACTTGTTAATTTGTCACACATTAAGAAGCTATCTTGTGTTGTTGGAAGAGGGTGTTTGTTATGACCAGTGCATTTTATTGGCAAAACTCTATTAGTCTTTGCCCTGCTTCATTCCTTATTCCAAGGCCAAATTTGCCTGTTACTCCAGGTGTTTCTTGACTTCCTACTTTTGTGTTCCAGTCCCCTACAATGAAAAGGACATCTTTTTTGGGTGTTAGTTCTAAAAGGTCTTGTAGGTCTTCATAGAACTGTTCAACTTCAACTTCTTCAGTGTTACTGGTTGGGGCATAGACTTGGATTACTGTGATATTGAATGGTTTGCCTTGGAAACGAACAGAGATCATTCTGTCGTTTTTGAGATTGCATCCAAGTACTGCATTTTGGACTCTTTTGTTGACCATGATGGCCACTCCATTTCTTCTGAGGGATTCCTGCCCGCAGTAGTAGATATAATGGTCATCTGAGGCAAATTCACCCAGTCCATTTCAGTTCGCTGATTCCTAGAATGTCAACATTCACTCTTGCCATCTCTTGTTTGACCACTTCCAATTTGCCTTGATTCATGGACCTGACATTCCAGGTTCCTATGCAATATTGCTCTTTACAGCATTGGACCTTGCTCCTATCACCAGTCACATCCACAGCTGGGTATTCTTTTTGCTTTGGCTCCATCCCTTCATTCTTTCTGGAGTTATTTCTCCACTGATCTCCAGTAGCATATTGGGCACCTACTGACCTGGGGAGTTTCTCTTTCAGTATCCTATCATTTTGCCTTTTCATACTGTTCATGAGGTTCTCAAGGCAAGAGTACTGAAGTGGTTTGCCATTCCCTTCTCCAGTGGACCACATTCTGTCAGATCTCTCCACCATGACCCGCCTATCTTGGATTGCCCCACGGGCATGGCTTAGTTTCACCGAGTTAGACAAGGCTGTGGTCCTAGTGTGATTAGATTGACTAGTTTTCTGTGAGTATGGTTTCAGTGTGTTTGCCCTCTGATGCCTTCTTGCAACACCTACCATCTTACTTGGGTTTCTCTTCCCTTGGGCATGGGGTATCTCTTCACGGCTGCTCCAGCAAAGCACAGCCATTGCTCCTTAACTTGGACGAGGGGTATATACTCACTGCCGCCTTTCCTGACCTTCAATGTGGGATAGCTTCTGGACATCACCAGATGGTCAACACTGAAATCAGATTGATTATATTCTTTGCAGCCAAAGATGGAGAAACTCTATACAGTCAGCAAAAACAAGACCAGGAGCTGACTGTGGCTCAGACCATGAACTCCTTATTGCCAAATTCAGACTGAAATTGAAGAAAGTAGGGAAAACCACTAGACCATTCAGGTATAACCTAAATCAAATCCCTTATGATTATACAGTGGAAGTGAGAAGTAGATTTAAGGGCCTAGATCTGATAGATAGAGTGCCTGATGAACTATGGAATGAGGTTCATGACATTGTACAGGAGACAGGGATCAAGACCATCCCCATGGAAAAGAAATGCAGAAAAGCAAAATGGCTGTCTGGGGAGGCCTTACAAATAGCTATGAAAAGAAGAGAAGCGAAAAGCAAAGGAGAAAAGGAAAGATATAAACATCTGAATGCAGAGTTCCAAAGAATAGCAAGGAGATAAGAAAGCCTTCTTCAGCAATCAATGCAAAGAAATAGAGGAAATCAACAGAATGGGAAAGACTAGGGATCTCTTCAAGAAAATCAGAGATACCAAAGGAACATTTCCTGCAAAGATGGGCTCGATAAAGGACAGAAATGGTATGGACCTAACAGAAGCAGAAGATATTAAGAAGAGATGGCAAGAATACACAGATCAGATCAGATCAGATCAGTCGCTCAGTCGTGTCCGACTCTTCGCGACCCCATGAACCACAGCACGTCAGGCCTCCCTGTCCATCACCAGCTCCCGGAGGTCACTCAGACTCGCATCCATCGAGTCAGTGATGCCATCCAGCCATCTCATCCTCTGTCGTCCCCTTCTCCTCCTGCCCTCAATCCCTCCCAGCATCAGAGTCTTCTCCAATGAGTCAACTCTTCGCATGAGGTGGCCAAAATACTGGAGTTTCAGCTTTAGCATCATTCCTTCCAAAGAAATTCCAGGATTGATCTCCTTCAGAATGGACTGGTTGGATCTTCTTGCAGTCCAAGGGACTCTCAAGAGTCTTCTCCAACACCACAGTTCAAAACATCAATTCTTCAGCGTTCAGCCTTCCTCACACAGAAGAACTGTACAAAAAAGATCTTCACGACCCAGATAATCATGATGGTGTGATCACTGACCTAGAACCAGACATCTTGAAATGTGAAGTCAAGTGGGCCTTAGAAAGCATCACGCTAGTGGAGGTGATGGAATTCCAGTTGAGCTATTCCAAATCATGAAGGATGATGCTGTGAAAGTGCTACACTCAATATGCCAGCAAATTTGGAAAACTCAGCAGTGGCCACAGGACTGGAAAAGGTCAGTTTTCATTCCTATCCCAAAGAAAGGCAATGCCAAAGAATGCTCAAACTACCGCACAATTGCACTCATCTCACATGCTAGTAAAGTAATGCTCAAAATTCTCCAAGCCAGGCTTCAGCAATACGTGAACTGTGAACTTCCTGATGTTCAAGCTGGTTTTAGAAAAGGCAGAGGAACCAGAGATCAAATTGCCAACATCCGCTGGATCATGGAAAAAGCAAGAGAGTTCCAGAAAAACATCTATTTCTGCTTTATTGACTATGCCAAAGCCTTTGACTGTGTGGATCACAATAAACTATGGAAAATTCTGAAAGAGATGGGAATACCAGACCACCTGATCTGCCTCTTGAGAAATCTGTATGCAGGTCAGGAAGCAATAGTTAGAACTGGACATGGAACAACAGACTGGTTCCAAATAGGAAAAGGAGTATGTCAAGGCTATATATTGTCACCCTGTTTATTTAACTTATATGCAGAGTTCATCATGAGAAATGCTGGGCTGGAAGAAACACAAGCTGGAATCAAGATTGCTGGGAGAAATATCAATAACCTCAGATATGCAGATGACACCACCCTTATGGCAGAAAGTGAAGAGGAACTCAAAAGCCTCTTGATGAAAGTGAAAGAGGAGAATGAAAAAGTTGGCTTAAAGCTCAACATTCAGAAAACAAAGATCATGGCATCTGGTCCCATCACTTCATGGGAAATAGATGGGGAAACAGTGTAAACAGTGTCAGACTTTTTTTTTCTGGGCTCCAAAATCACTACAGATGGTGACTGCAGCCATGAAATTAAAAGACGCTTACTCCTTGGAAGGAAAATTATGACCAACCTAGATAGCATATTCAAAAGCAGAGACATTACTTTGCCAACAAAGGTCTGTCTAGTCAAGGCTATGGTTTTTCCTGTGGTCATGTATGGATGTAAGAGTTGGACTGTGAGGAAGGCTGAGCACTGAAGAATTGATGCTTTTGAACTGTGGTGTTAGAGAAGACTCTTGAGAGTCCCTTGGACTGCAAGGAGATCAGCCCTGGGATTTCTTTGGAAGGAATGATGCTGAAGCTGAAACTTCAGTACTTTGGCCACCTCATGTGAAGAGTTGACTCATTGGAGAAGACTCTGATGCTGGGAGGGATTGGGGGCACGAGAAGAAGGGGACGACAGAGGATGAGATGGCTGGATGGCATCACTGATTCAATGGACGTGAGTCTGAATGAACTCCGGGAGTTGGTGATGGACAGGGAGGCCTGGCGTGCTGCGATTCATGGGGTCGCAAAGAGTCGGACACGACTGAGCTACTGCTCTGGCCGATCTGAAGAAGCTATCTTCCTTCTCGTTTTCACAGTCTGGGCAGCTTGCAGGGACAAATCAGAATTTGTAAAGTCAACAATTCTTAAAATGTGGTCTGCAGACCTCTGGTGGTGCCTGTGAACTCTGGTGGTCCTCACAGTCAAAACTTTTTTCATAGTAATGTTGAGATGTTATTTACCATTTCATAGTAATGTTGAGATGTTTTGACATTTTCATTGATAGTGCAAAGCAAGGCTGGGTGAAACTGCTGATGGCTTAGCATGAATCAGACTAGGAGGATCAAACTGTACTAGTTTATATCATATTCTTCACCACCACAACACACACAGTGAAAGAAATGTCAATTTTATTTAAGAGTATCCTCTATGAAGTCATAAACATTATTAACTTTATTAAATCTCAACCCTTTGAGAATAGATCTTTTTAATATTCTGTGTGATGGGGAAAGTATGAATAAAGTATTCTGCTACATGAAGTATGATGATTTTCTCAGGAGAAGCACTTATGCAATTAATAGTTTGACTTGCAAACTGAACTAGCAGCTTTTTTCATGGAACACATATATACTTGAAAAAATAACTGACAGTCAAATTGTGGTTATTCGAACTTGAGTACTTGGCAGACATTGGCCCCAAAATGAATGCAATGTGTCTGTCTCTTCAAGGATAACAATTGACAGTGTTTGTTGCCAATGGTAAAACTGAGCTTTCACATGAATATTAGAATTTGGGAAGTTGTATCTGCCATATGAACTCAGTAGCTTTTTAATACTTAAAGACTTTTCTGGGACTTACTGGTGGTCCAGTGGTTAAGACTGTGCACTTCCACTTCAGGGGCTCTATCCCTGGTCAGGGAACTAAGATACTGCATGCAGCTTGGCCAAACAAGAACAAAAAAATTGCAACAGGGAACTCTGCTCAATGTTATGTGGCAGCCTGGATGGGAGGGGAGGCTAGGGGAGAATGGATACACGTGTATGTGTGGCTGAAATTTTGATGTTCACCTGAAACTATCACATCATTGATTGTTAATTGGCTATACCCCAATACAAAGTTTTAAAAAGACTTTCCTGATGAGGTTAGTGGTACTATTTATGAATATAATTATTAAAAAATATTCTGTGTTAAAATATGCCAACATCTGGAAGATTTGTTTAACTTAGTGAATGAATATTTTCTTAATGATAAATATATGACCTTACAAAGTCATTCATGGGTAACAGAGCCTTTCAAAGTGTAAGACCAATGGGTTTAAATGTGATAGAGTATAAAGATGTCATCCACATAGTTTCTGATTCCCTCTTGTACCTAACCTTTAATCAGTCACCACTCATTGAGTTTTGGTGTAGTATCAAAAAAGAATATCCACAATTATCTAAAAAAAAAATCTATTAAATATTTATCATTTTTCCAACCACTTGTCTTTGTAAGGTTGGATTTTCTTCATACGCTTCTACCAAAACAACATATATCACAATATAGTGAATGAAGAAGCAGATATGAGAATCATCTTTTTTTAAACCAGACACTTAAAAAAATAGCAGAAAATATAAAATAATGCCAACCTTCTCATTATATTTAAGAAAATATAGTTATTTTAAATTAAAATGTTAAGATGTAATGGGTTTATTATTAATTTTAAGACAATAAATATTTTTTAATGTTTTAATTTCTAAATTGAGTAGATATTAATAAATGTAACCCATATAAACAAAAATTCTTTGGGATCCTCAACAATTATTTAAGAAAGTAAAGGGGTATTGAGGTCGTGTGTTTGAGGCCCAGAGTTTGAGGTCGTGTGTTCCAAGGCAAGGAGGAAGTGTGAGCATTAATACAGTCAGTCAGTCTGGATTGTGAGACTTACTTGTCTGGAGCATAGGAGGAACACAGTCCAACATGTTGGGAAAGGGTGGGCTCAGAACCAGTCGCACGGGAGAGTTATGTGATCTTGTCCATGTCTTCAAGAAGCTTGTGATTACGGAGCTGAAATTGCTGATGTGATCTCTTAAGTGCTGGTTTCAAAAGATATAGCTTCTTATCTGTTTGTGCTTGACCCCACGAAGAAACATAGGCATGCCTTTCACACCTGTCTTGGCTCCCTAACCCTTCTAGTGCCTGAATTAAGAGTAGATTCTCAAATAATTAGAGGGCCAGTTGGTAGTCAGGGGTATTTGGTATAGAATCAACTGGGTGCATTTATTCATCTAGCATGTTTCCTGAATGCTTGCCATGCTAGACTCTATACTAAACACTGGGAATACAGTAGGGAACCAGGGGGTGTGTTATCTGTTCTTATGAAACTTACGTATTTTTATTTTCCCCAGAAAATGCCCTTAATCTTCCTTTAGAATTGAGGGCCTGTGGCAGCTAGTGCTGTGTACCGTCTAACTGGATTGGTAATAGAGTGAATTCTGGTGTTTGCAGTACTATCAGCTGTCAAAGAAAACCAAGAAGGGAGGCTGTGCCAGCAGGGAGGATTCTCTGGAGAAGGGAATGGCAACCCTCTCCAGTATCCTTGCCTGGGAAATCCCATGGACAGAGGAGCCTGGTGGGCTACAGTCTATGGTGGCGAAAAGAAACCGCCATGAGACTAACACTTTCAGTTTTTTTAGATGAATTAAAGGTATTACTTAGGACTTCCCTGGTGGCTCAGACGGTAAAGCGTCTGCCTGCAGTGCGAGAGACCTGGGTTCAATCCCTGGGTTGGGAAGATCCCCTGGAGAAGGAAATGGCAATCCACTCCAGGACTATTGCCTGGAAAACCCCATGGATAGAGGAGCCTGGTGGGCTACAGCCCATGGGGTCGCAAAGAGTTGGACATGACTGAGTGATTTCACTTCACTTAAAGGGTATTACTTGAGAACAACTGTCAAGGTGAACTCAGATCTGTCAGGATTGGTATTGGAGAGAGGCACTCAGCATGGGCAGGCACGGCATTAGCATCTGTGTGTGGGCAGTGGGAATGGTCACAAATACCGTCCTCCCTGTGCCAGAGGCTCATGCATGCTCTCCTGTTTACTCCTCAGAATACTATCTGTGAGGCGCGTAGTGGTGCCACCTTCATATGAAGAGGAAGCAAAGCATAGAAAAGCATTGATAGAGAGGATAGTTGACTTGCTAGTAAACACATTGGTAATATTTGGCTGCTCCCGTCTACTTCCTCCACCTCCCTCCTCAGAACCTTTCGTGACTCACCCTACCCGCCTTGTGTGTGGTGTTCATAATACAGATATCATGATAGGTATTTCTAGACATGAAGATGGCTGTTGTAACCGGATGGCTGTTGTGCAGCCTGCCACTGTGACAGCTGTACCTTGGCTCTTCCGGTGTGGGAGCTCCCACTCACAGGGCTCACTGATATACGAAGTCTTGTATCTTGGTCTCGAGTGTCTGCCCAGTGACTGATATGTGCAGCAGACAGCATCAAAGTAATCCTCTTAATTTGGTCTGGCAGCTGCTGCCATTCTTTAGCTATTGATGTAGAAAGCAGATATAAAGTCTGAGAGGACATGAGTGACAGTTTGCCACAAGTATGGATCTGGATGCTTTATGTCACTAGCCCAGGGGTTCTGAGATTCGTCACTCTTGTCCCCAAAGCTGCTAAAGCATGGTTTTAATGCCTTCAGCAGAAGGGAGAGGAACTAACATTTGAGTTGTTTTGATGAATTAACATTCCCTTTTCATGCCAGTGTTTCACATCTCTCTCACTTAATCCTCACAATGACCTTGTGGGGCTGCTGGGTTTAATTCTGTTTTGCAAGTGAGGAAGCAGATGCTCAGCATTTTAGTAGCTTGTTCACCATTGCTGTGACAAGCCTAGACCTGTCTGGTTCCTCATTCACTTCTTCAGAGATGGCTTTCCTTAAACAAATAAAAGCCCCTTACAGGGACCTTCCTGGTTGCCCAGTGGTTAAGACGCAATGCTTCCAATGCAGGTGGTGTGGGTTTGATCCCTGGTTGCGGAACTAACATCACACATGCCGCCAAAAACAAACAAAAATAAAGCCAGCCCCTTATAGGCAGAGGTGCCCAGGCTAGTTCAGATCTCACCACTTTGGTAACTGATACTTATTTGTTCAGCAGATGTGTTTGGGGCACCTGTTTACATGCCAAGCACTGACAGGAGAGGAAATGAATAAGGCACAGAATTGTTCTTTTTTAAAGAACATCCTTCTTTGTCTCATGTAATCTTTTTTTAAAACATTTATTTATTTATATTTATTCTTGGCTGCGCTGGGTCTTCACTGCTGCATGCAGGCTTTCTCTAGTTGCAGTGAGTGGGGCATACTCTGTTGTAGTTCGCAGGCTTACAATTGGGGCGGCTTGTCTTATTGGGGAGGACAGGTTCTAGGCGCTGGGCTCAGCAGTTGCAGCTCCTGGGCCCTAGAGCACAGGGGCTTCAGCAGTTGTGGCCCACTGGCAAAGTTGCTCTTTGGCACGTGGGATCGTCCCAGATCAGGACTCCAACCCCTGTTGCCTGCATTGGCAGACAGATTCTTAACCACTGGACCACCCAGGGAAGTCCCACAGTGCCATTCTTTAAGGTCATTTTTCTCATTTGTCTGTCTCCTTTCTGAAGGCTGTGGAATCACAGAGTAGCTGTGATAGGGTGTTGGGTAGATGTTCTCCTGGTAGAAAAAAATAGGAAGGAATTCAAGGCCATAAACAAAAAACAAGTTAGAAGATATCACGACTTGTTCATTTAGAGTGACTATACTAAGGAGGGTCTAATGGAGAGAATGATGAGAGATTAAAGTGTAAAAGTGTTGCACTCAATATGCCAGCAAATTTGGAAAACTCAGCAGTGGCCACAGGACTGGAAAAGGTCAGTTTTCATTCCAATCCCAGAGAAAGGCAATGCCAAAGAATGCTCAAACTACCGCACAATTGCACTCATCTCACACGCTAGTAAAGTAATGCTCAAAATTCTCCAAGCCAGGCTTCAGCAATATGTGAACCGTGAACTTCCTGATGTTCAAGCTGGTTTTAGAAAAGGCAAGAGGAACCAGAGATCAAATTGCCAACATCTGCTGGATCATGGAAAAAGCGAGAGAGTTCCAGAAAAACATCTAATCCTGCTTTATTGACTATGCCAAAGCCTTTGACTGTGTGGATCACAATAAACTGTGGAAAATTCTGAAAGAGATGGGAATACCAGACCACCTGATCTGCCTCTTGAGAAATCTGTATGCAGGTCAGGAAGCAACAGTTAGAACTGGACATGGAATAACAGACTGGTTCCAAATAGGAAAAGGAGTATGTCAAGGCTGTATATTGTCACCGTGTTTATTTAACTTATATGCAGAGTACATCATGAGAAATGCTGGGCTGGAGGAAACACAAGCTGGAATCAAGATTGCTGGGAGAAATATCAATAACCTCATATATGCAGATGACACCACCCTTATGGCAGAAAGTGAAGAGGAACTCAAAAGCCTCTTGATGAAAGTGAAAGTGGAGAGTGAAAAAGTTGGCTTAAAGCTCAACATTCAGAAAACAAAGATCATGGCATCTGGTCCCATCACTTCATGGGAACTAGATGGGGAAACAGTGGAAACAGTATCAGACTTTATTTTTCTGGGCTCCAAAATCACTGCAGATGGTGACTGCAGCCATGAAATTAAAAGACGCTTACTCCTTGGAAGGAAAGTTATGACCAACCTAGATGGCATATTCAAATGCAGAGACATTACTTTACCAACATAGGTTCATCTAGTCAAGGCTATGGTTTTTCCTATGGTCATGTATGGAAGTGAGAGTTGGACTGTGAAGAAGGCTGAGTGCCGAAGAATTGATGCTTTTGAACTGTGGTGTTGGAGAAGACCCTTGAGAGTCCCTTGGACTGCAAGGAGATCCAACCAGTCCATTCTGAAGGAGATCAGCCCTGGGATTTCTTTGGAAGGACTGATGCTAAAGCTGCAACTCCAGTACTTTGGCCACCTCATGTGAAGAGTTGACTCATTGGAAAAGTCTCTGATGCTGGGAGGGATTGGGGGCAATAGGAGAAGGGGATGACAGAGGATGAGATGGCTGGATGGCATCACTGACTCGATGGACGTGAGTCTGAGTGAACTCCGGGAGTTGGTGATGGACAGGGAGGCCTGGCGTGCTGTGATTCATGGGGTTGCAAAGAGTAGGACACGACTGAGTGACTGATCTGATCTGAAAGAGACTTTATCAATAGGAAGTGGGGATCTCTGGGAAGTTGTTCTGTTTTTTTATGAATGAGACTTAAATTTTATATGCAGAAATGTTCATTTTAGAAAATTTAAAAGACTACAGTATAATAAAATACAAAAATTACTTATATCCAGAGATAACCACTATTAACATTTTTTGTGTATCTCTTATGTATCCCGTGTACTGTTTTGTTATTATAGTATTTTGCATGTTATTATAAGTTCTTAATAATTTCCCCATTTTTATATTCCATGTAATATTTTTATTTAGCCATTCCACTGTGGTTGGACATTTTCTATTGCCAATTTTTTGCTCTTATAGAATAACAGGTTAGAAAATATTTCACTTCAGGCATAAAATTTTTGCTGAATACTTAGAATTATTTTCTTAGGATAGATTATTATAATTAACTTCTGGGTCAGAGTACAAACATTTCTAAAGTTCTAGGGCCTTTTAAATAATGTGTATTAATTAGTAACTCCACAAGTTCAAATGGGCCTTAGGAAGCATCACCATGAACAAAGCTAGTAGAGGTGATGGAATTCCAGTTGAGCTATTTCAAATCCTAAAAGATGATGCTGTGAAAGTTCTTCACTCAATATGCAGGCAAATTTGGAAAACTCAGCAGTGGCCACAGGACTGGAAAAGGTCAGTTTTCATTCCAATCCCAAAGAAAGGCAATACCAAAGAATGCTCAAACTACCGCACAATTGCACTCATCTCACACGCTAGTAAAGTAATGCTCAAAATTCTGCAAGCCAGGCTTTAGCAATACGTGAACCATGAACTTCCAGATGTTCAAGCTGGTTTTAGAAAAGGCAGAGGAACCAGAGATCAAATTGCCAACATCCGCTGGATCATGGAAAAAGCAAGAGAGTTCCAGAAAAACATCTATTTCTGCTTTATTGATTATGCCAAAGCCTTTGACTGTGTGGATCACAATAAACTGTGGAAAATTCTGAAAGAGATGGGAATACCAGGCCACCTGACCTGCCTCTTGAGAAACCTGTATGCAGGTCAGGAAGCAAGAGTTAGAACTGGACATGGAACAACAGACTGGTTCCAAATCGGGAAAGGAATATGTCAGGGGTATATATTGTCACCCTGCTTATTTAACTTCTATGCAGAGTACATCATGAGAAACGCTGGACTGGAAGAAGCACAAGCTGGAATCAAGATTGCTGGGAGAAATATCAATAACGTCAGATATGCAGAAGACACAACCCTTATGGCAGAAAGTGAAGAAGAACTAAAGAGCCTTGTGATGAAAATGAAAGAGGAGAGTGAAAAAGTTGGCTTGAGGCTCAGCATTCATAAAAGTAAGATCATGGCATCCATCCCATCATTTCATGGCAAATAGATGGGGAAACAGTGGAAACAGTGACAGACTTTATTTTTTCGGGCTCCAAAATCACTATGGATGGTGACTGCAGCCATGAAATTAAAAGATGCTTGTTCCTTGGAAGAAAAGTTATGACCAACCTAGATAGCATATTGAAAAGCAGAGACATTACTTTGCCAACAAAGGTCCACCTAGTCAAGGCTATGGTTTTTCCAGTAGTCATGTATGGATGTGAGAGTTGGACTATAAAGAAAGCTGAGCACCAAAGAATTGATGCTTTTGAACTGTAGTGTTGGAGAAGACTCTTGAGGCTCACTTGGACTGCAAGAAAATCCAACCAGTCCATCCTAAAGGAAATCAGTCCTGAATATTCATTGGAAGGACTGATGCTGAAGCTGAAAGTCCAATACTTTGGCCACCTGATACAAAGAGCTGACTCATTTGTAGAGACCCTGATGCTGGGAAAGATTGAGGACAGGAAGAGAAGGGGACAACAGAGGATGAGATGGTTGGATGGCATCACTGACTCAATGGTCATGGGTTTGGGTGGACTCCAGGAATTGGTGATGGACAGGGAGTCCTGGCGTGCTGTGACTCATGGGGTTGCAAGGAGTTGGACACAACTGAGCAACTGAACTGAACTGAACTGAACTGAACCACAAGTTCAATGAGTTTTCCCTGTAATTGGTATTAAGAAATAATAATAATAGTTTCTTTAAAATTATATTTTTGTTACACTAACATAGTAATGTTATTGTATTGAATATCTCTCATATGTGCGAGCTATCTTGTAGTTCTTTTTTTTGTCAGTCTTTCATATTCTTTGCCATTTTTATTTAATTGAATTATTGGTCATTTCCTATTGACTTGTAACTGTAGTATATGTGTAAAGAAAATTGGCCTTGTATCTCTGATATGTTGAAATTGTAATACTGGTTTTGATTTAAAATTGAATCAAAAGCTAGGCTGAAAAGTGTTGTGCTTAGAGATAAGTTGTTACAGAGGGAGGTGAGCACAGTGGTATTCACTGTAATAAATATATCACTTTACCTACAAAAAATTAGTTTTTGCCAGTTTGAGGGGTAGAAATATGTCTTTATTTCAATCTGTATTTCTTTGATTATTAATGTGGCAAAAATTTTCCATGTGCTTTATTATATTTGAATTGTCTGTTCATGTTTCTCAGGAAACCCTTATGTAGCAATTTCTATGAGCCACTGCTGTAAGCACTTCAAGCGTTAACTAATTTAGTCATGTTCTGTGAGATAAATATTACTGTTATGTTCATTTCACAGCTAAGGAGATAAGACACAAAGACATTAGAGAACTTGCTCAACATCATACAAACAGTAAGTGATAACAGCTGGAACTTGACACTAGGGAATGTCTCCAACGCCAGGCCTTGCCGATCTGCTTTCTGATCTAACCTGTGCTTATGCTCTTATTGGTTATGGTTCTCCCACTAACTGGTATACACACTCATGCACACACACACACACACACACACACCGCATATCTCACACACTAGGGCAGTTTTTACTCCTGTATTAGCACTATTTTCAGAAATAACCACTGCATTGATTGGGCTGTTCATGTGTGCTCTGCTTTTATATAAATGGATCAAGAGGATGGAGACTGATGGTTGTATAGAACTCACATCAAAGTCCATACATATATAACTTCTATTCAAGTAAATTTCTGTCTTGGAATGAATGCAAGTAGGGAAGCTGATTATCCATTTAAGAAAACAATACACAGTTTATAAAAAAGAATTTCTCTTAAGAAAGAAGTAGAAAATATATCTTTGTATTATGCAAACCTGGGTTCCAGTCATGGCGGGTGGCACAGCATTACTCCTCTGAGTCGTTAAAATTAAAAAGGATGTTTGTAATGCATATAACATGGTGTTTAATTAATGTCCTTTTCTCAATGTGCTGAGATATGAAAAGAATAGATTAAGCTTTTTATAAGGCAAGTAAATCTCTTTTTAATTGTCAGATATACATTCTTGTTAATAGTCGATTCTTTTAATTCTTTCAAGAGATGTTGGAGGGCCTGCTCTTGTACATAAAAGATGTAAATTCTGCCTTTCATGGGCTCATGGTCTATTGTGGCTCATTAGTCATCACAAGTAGAGGACTCTGCTTCTCTGAGCTTTTGTTTATTCATCTATGAAGTGAGGATGTAGTGAGGTTGTATATAAAATGCCCATACTGTTCCTGACACATAGTCAGTGCTTAGCAGTACCTGCTAGTTCATGTAATATTATCCAGCCATTAAAAATGATTCACATAGAATTTTTAATAATAGGGGAAATTTTCTGTACTCTAATGATTAATGAAAAAATAGGGTTTAAAGTAGTGTTTATAGAATAGTCACATCTTGCTTCGAAAAGTATAGGAAAAGACTGGAAAGAAATGCACAAAATGGGAATAATCACTCAAATATTTGTGCATCTATCTTGCCATGCTATAGGTACTGAGGAAACACAGGTGAATAAGAGCTGATTCTTCCTTAGGGGAACATTTTATTTATTCTGGGGGAACCTTTTTAGTAGGGGAGACAGATGATCACAATGCAATGTCGGTTGAGGTATAGGGAGAAGTCAGGCAAGCTGCCTTGACCTCTGCCGTGAAGAGAGGGGATGGTGGTATCAGTCACTGAGAAAGGGGACGGAATTTAGGAAACATGATGACTTTTGTTTTGGACACATTGTGATTGTACAGTATGGATATATATAGGCTCGTGGGTGTGTGTAAGTCTAGATGAGCAGGAGATAGAGATTTGGGAAGGCTTAATCGCCAGGTGAGGTTTGAGGCTGTGAGAGTAGACGGAGACACTCAGGGAAAGTTTGCCCAGTAAAGTGACAGTTAGATCTTGATTACATACAGACCATGAAATTTTGAATAATTTTGTTTTCTTCCTTTGCTTTATTCATTTAAAAAATTCCTACCATGTAAATGTGTTTCCTTTAATGCACATGTGTTTCGATTAGAACAAGGTTTGGCTACATGTGACAGCAGACCTTCAACAACAGTGGCTTAAAGTAGATCTAGGCTTATTTCTCTGTCACCTAAGAGAAGTTTAGACAGAAGTAATACGTCCAGGGCCTAGACGGTACTCTACCATGTTGGAGACGATACCAAGTCCTCCTGTCTTTATGTTCCACAGTCCTGAGTGTTTGTCTTCTATATCACATCCCAAGATGAGTGCCCCAACTCCAGTCATCAGTTCGAAGAAGAGTTGAAGGACGACATGTCCTTTCCATTTGAGAACAATTTCTGAATCTTGCTCCTGACAGTTTGCTTACATCCTATAGGCCATAATATAGTCACTTGGCCATATATTTGTTGAAAGAAGATGGGGAAATGAAATTGTTATCTTGGGGAGCTAAAAATCAAGAATCTAGTTAGTGATACTAGTAACATCTAGGTTTTGCCTGTGGAAAAGCTGAGGTTTGTTTGTCTGAAGGAATTAGTACAATAATTTCCATATAAAACATACATTCATCTCCTACTTCAATCATAAAAAGAGTCACCATACTAAGATCAAGATGGTAGTAAGTTGGAAAATACTTTGTCTTCTTAGAAAGGCCAATGACCAAACATTGAACCAGAGGCCTAGTAAACTCACTTAATGGTTAACATTGAACCCTGTCAAGATAAGTAGGTCATCTAGCTTCCTTTATTGCAACACAGCCTCAAGAGAGTTCCTAAAATTATTGAAAGATTAGGTGACAATTGTAAACCTGTAGATAAAGGAGTTCAGGAATACTTTGGTCTGTCCTTAGGATAGAAAAGTTGGTCTTAATACATCTGAGGTTATAAATGAGATGTAGGTCACTTTTAATTCAAATCAGGCTCTGGTGTATTATTTGCCAATCAGGTAGATTCAAGGCTGATTTATGGGTGACAACACACCTCCCCCAATGACTGGTCATCAACTGTCTTGGGATTAATAATGATAATAAACTGTATAGTACTTATTTCATCTGTAAGATCTAAAAGCTGTTTACAGCTATTAATACATGACCCCTTGACTGGTGGTGAGGGTGGCTGATCTCTAGTCTTACAAGATGAAATGTACGCGGGACTTCCCTGATGGTGCACTGACTAAGACTCTGAGCTGCCAGTACAGCGGGGGATGGGTTCACACCCTGATTGGGAAACTAAGATCCCACATGCTATGCAGCCAAAAAAAAAAAAAAAGAGAGACGTCTGAGAGTTGACTTCAGTAAAGCCTGTTCCTCCTGACGTTCTGCTGGCCAGTTGTTTTCTAGGTTAAAAATGTGATCTTTCCTCTAGAATTGAAATGGGACACCATGAGACCTAAAACAAATGGGGTGTAGGAAGGGAATGTTCGTGCTTGTTCCAGTGTCTGTACAGTATGCATGTATGTACATGTAATACAAAATGCATGTACTATTTTTTTTTTAAGTTCCTCATGTCTTTTCATTTCTTTTACCAGGTTGATTGAGACAATTATGTTTTTCTCTTACCAGGGAAAGAGCAAGCTCTGAGCCATGAGAATGGATGACTATGAAAAATGACATGCTTAACTATATACTGCTAATTAAAAGAAAGATGAATAGGTTACCCCCTTGAATTACATTTTATACAGAGTCTAGTGTAACACATTTTAAACAGTTATTGTGGGAAAATCCTAATACTGAGGCCTTCCCTAGTTTTGTGCCATGCCTAAAGGACATAACGATGATAAGAAAAACTCAAAAAAAAAAATCACCATTTACAGATCAGTAAACTGAGGCACACAAAGGTACTGGAAACTCCTAAGTGGGAGTTTTTATACCATGGAAATTGGCAAATGCTCCAAATGAGGGCTTCCCCCCACTACCATCCAAAGCTGGTTTCCCAGAACACCTTAGACTCTTTTCTCTACTTCACTAACATTTGAAAGCCTGCCATCCTACCAGTTGAATTCAAACCTCGAGTGAGTGCCTGCCTGCTATGGGGAAGGCACTGTGCCAGGTACTAGGGGTGCAAAAACCAGCCCCTGAGTGAAAAATACTATGGTGGAGAAAGAACATGGGGCCTGTGTCCTGGACTAGCTGTCAGACCTTTGACCACTCACTTATCCTTGGTTTACTATCTGCAAATGGAGGTGATGATACATCTCCCAGAAGGTTATTAAGATGATTAATGAGAACATGACATGTGAAGCTCCCGCCAGAGAGGTGCTTAGTAAGCGACAGTTCTGAGAGTGGCAGCCATATAAACAGAAAGCTTTAATGTAGCTTGATGTAAAAAATAAAGATGGAGTGACTAATGCTGTGTTTGATCAAAGAAGGCTTCACAGAGATTATGGTCCCCCAAGCAGGATTTCAGAGTTTTCAAGGTAGATCTTTCATGGATGAATTCTGACCTGATTCTTGTCAGAAAATTCATCCTTTCTTTTGTCCCCAGAGCATGTTCCTTTTGCCTCTTTTTCAGCCCATACCTCACTATACATTACTGAATAGTAAGACAAACAGTAGATTTAGAAATAGGCACACCTAGATTTATATCCCAACTTCAGCACACCTGCTTTGTGACCTTTGGCAAGATTCTTAACTTCCTGGAATTTCTGTTTCTTATTTTATAATATGGTGTAATACTTGGGTTATTGTGAGGATTAACTGAAAATGTAGGGGACAGAGCCATACACTAGACTGCCTTGGGAACCCCAGACTGACCCTAGCATTTATTTATTGTTTCATCTCCCCTTACATTTCAGCATCTCATACAAAAACACGTCATTTCTTTTCTACTACTGTGTCTTTATACATGATTCCCTCTGCCAAGAAAAATTCAGTTCATGAGGTACAAGAGCATCATGGTAAGAGCCAAGGGCTGGGTATCAGCCTCAGCCCTGCCATTCATTAGCAAGGTGACCATGGGAAGATGATTTTTGTCTCTATACCTCAGTTTTTTCAGTTGTCTGTAAAATGGGGAAAATAATGGTATATCACTCATCAGATTATTGTGAGGATTAAATTAGCCATATAAAAACCCAAGTCTATGCCTGGTACATGGTAAGCACTGGAAACCTCTCAGGACTTCATCCCCCTCCCATTCCTACCATCTTTATTATTCCTCCAGATATAATTCAAATATCACCTGCTTTGTGAAGTCTTCAATTTCCCTACGCTTTCATTCACTTGCCCTCTGTGAAGCTGATGGATCACCACATGTTCCAGGTACACTTCCTGGGCATATTGCAGGTGTTATTTTATCCAGATCACCCCATATGTTCTTATTTACTATCCCAGCCATCCTCTGGGGTTGATCAAATTTTCGAAGGTCAAATTCACCTTTATAGGAGGACTGAGAATCTTTCATAGCTGACCCTGTCATGTAGAGACTCTCCCCTCCCCTTTTCCTCTTAGAAAACGATTAAATCTACAAGTTAACTAGTCATATCCCTATTGTACAGATTGAGTCTTTCAACAAATAATTATTTTAAAATATTAATGTATTTATTTGGCTGCATTGGGTCTTAGTTGGGCACATGGGATCTTTAGTTGCAGCATGTGGGATATAGTTCCCTGGGCCCCCTGCATTGAGAGACCTGAGTTTTGGCCACTGGACCACCAAGGAAATCATTCAACAAATATTTACTGAGCAGTTACTAAGTGTGGGCACTGAATTAAGTGTTGGGAAGACTGTGGGGACATAAATAATCTTTGCCACATGTGGCTATTTGCATTTAAATTAATTAAACATAAATTAAATTTAAAACTCACATCTGTACTTGTCATATTTTCTGAGCATTAAATAGGGAGAAATCGAATGGAGATGCTGGGAATTGAACCCAGGACCTCATACATGCAAAGCACGTGCTCTACCACTGAGCTACATCCCCAAGTACTTTAGTTGTGTTTTATTTGTTCAATAACTACATGTGGTTAGAGGCTATTGAGTTGGACAGTGCTGATACAGAATATTTGCATCATCACAGAAAGTTCTATTGAACTAAGCTATTCCAGAGGGGAGGCTGACATTTATCAAATATCCATACATGAAAATATAACTGCAACTGTGGTAAATACTAATCAGAAAGAATGCATGGTGACACAGCATTTCAGAGGGCAATTAGCAAGACATGTTTGAACTAAGATTTGTTGAGTGAGTTAGCAAAGCCTATAGGTAGATTAATTAAAGAGATTGAATTTCCTTTGCTACATCTACTGTGGAAATGAACCATTCTCAGCAATCAGACTATTCCGGAAAATGCCAGTGTTACTTTGAAGGGATGCACAGTTATTGTGAAGAGTCCTAAAGGCACCTGTGGAGGGACTTCAGTCACATCAATGTAGAGCTCAGTCTCCCTGGAAAGAAAAAGAAGGGGCTCCAGGTTGATAGATGGTGGGGAAATAGAAAAGAATTGGCGACTGTTTGCACTGTTTGTAATCATGCACAGAACATGACCAAGGGTGTAACACTGGACTTCCGTTACATGATGAGGTCTGTGTGTGCTCGCTTCTCCATCTATGTCAAGAATGTTTCTCTTGTTGAAATCCAAATTTGGGGAGGTGAAAAATACATCCCCTTGGGGTTCATATGAAGCAAGGTGTTGCTTGTTTAGTGTCTCAAGCCCAGAAAGATGAGTTGATTCTTGAAGGAAACAACACTAAGCTTGTTTCAAATTCAGCTGCTTTGATTCAGCAAATAACAGGTAAAAACAAGGATACTAGGGACTTCCCTGGTGGTGTAGTAGCTAGGAATCCCCGCTCCCAATACAGGGGGCCTGGGTTTGATCCTTGGTCACGGAACTAGATACCCCCATGTCTAACTAAGACCCAGCACAGTCAAAAAAAAAAGATTATTATTCTTTTAAACAAACAAGAATATCAGAAAATTTTTGAATGGGATCTGTGTTTCTGAAAAGGAACAGTTCAGCAAGCTGATGATTAAGATCTGAGTGGTCTGGCTACAGAAACAGCAAGATGCCAGATGGTTTTTCGGACTCATTTGTGATATTTAAAGATGCAATAAAAGCTATTTTGATTTGAGGGGGGAAAAAGAGATCGAAAAAAAAGGCTAATGGCTAGGGCATAGAGATGGAGAGATTTGGGTGACTATCGAAAGAGGTAGAAGGACCACAGAAGACCTTGTAGAAAAAGGGCGAGAAAGCTGAGAGGCTTAGTAACTTGACTCTCTAATCAGTGATAGAACCCAGATTTGACTTAAGTCTGTGCTGCATAATGGATGTATATTCAAAGGACTTTACCTCTGTAATTTACAGATCTCATCTTGCTACTTTCCTCTTTGGAAATCACCAGATTTCCCTAGATTATTTCTTCAGCAAAAAATATGCTATAATAATTTCCTTCTTAGACAAAACAAACCCCAAAAAACCTTCCTACATCCCTCTTCAGCTACTTTCCCATTTTTTTTTCCTTCTTCTGTTTTTACAACAAAACTCCTTGAAAGAGTTGGCTGTACTTATTACCTCCAGGTAGCTCACGTGGTAAAGAACGTGCCTGCTTATGTAGGAGATGCAAGTGACTCAGGTTCAATTCCTGGGTCAGGAAGATCTCCTGGAGGAGAAAATGGCAATTCACTTCAGTATTCTTGCCTGGGAAATCCCATAGACAAAGGAGCCTGGTGTGGGCTACCGTCCGTGGGGTTGCAAAACATGACTGAGTACACAT
Source organism: Tragelaphus eurycerus (assembly GCA_935064755.1). Lineage (NCBI taxonomy): Eukaryota > Metazoa > Chordata > Mammalia > Artiodactyla > Bovidae > Tragelaphus > Tragelaphus eurycerus. The sequence goes on along the minus strand of CAKXYN010000072.1, from coordinate 9,292,646 downwards.
GCGTTACCTCCATGTCCTTTTCTCTTTTTTTTCTGTTTCTTGTTGAACCTCCTCTACTTAGGCTTTCCTCAGCCCTCACACATTTTTTTCTTTTTTTCTGTTTCTTGTTGAACCTCCTCTACTTAGGCTTTCCTCCTCCCTCACACATCCTTATAATTTTCAATGAAGTTAGCAACGACTTTGCTGACTCAATCCTTATCTTGCAGGATTTCTTAGCAACACCTGATATAACCGATCTTCCTCCTTTTTGGAGCATGTTTTCCTTGGCTTTTGATTTACCACATTCTCTTGGTTTTCCTTCACCGCCCTCCAGCTCCTTCTCAGCCTCCTTTGCTGGACATGTCTCCTTTGCACTTTGCCAGGGCTCAGTCCTTGATTGTCTTCATTTCTCCAAATACATTAACTTACTAGGTAATTTCATGTAGTCCCATGATGGCTGATTTTATGGTACCCAGTTATTTGATCAGACTGTTACCAGTCTAGATGTTGCTGTGAAGGTGGTTTTTTTTTGATTTGAGCAATGGCAGCCCACTCCAGTACTCTTGCCTGGAAAAATCCCATGGACGGAGGAGCCTGGTAGGCTACAGTCCATGAGGTCGCTAGGAGTCGGACACTACTGAGCGACTTCACTTTCATGCATTGGAGAAGGAAATGGCAACCCACTCCAGTGTTCTTGCCTGGAGAATCCCAGGGACAGGTGAGCCTGGTGGGCTGCCGTCTGTGGGGTCACACAGAGTCGGACACGACTGAAGTGACTTAGCAGCAGCAACAGCAAAATCAATAGACATTGAGTAAAGCAGATTACTCTCCATAAACTAAGAAAGCTTCCTATAATCAGTTGAAGGCCTTATGAGAAAAGATTGAGGTGTCCTGCAGAGGAGAAAAAATTGGGCCTTCATGCTCAAGACTGCAACATTAAGACTGTTGGAGTTTCCAGCCTGCTGGCGTGTTCTATCTGTTTCAGACTTGTCAGCCCCGACATCCTGTGAGCCAAATACATCTCTCTCAGTCTCTGTTGCTTTTGTTTCTCTGAAGAACCCGATATTATATACAATTCTATATCCATGGCATTAAGTGTCTTTTATGTTTGACTTCCAATTTTTATTTCTAACCCTGACTTCTCCCTTGAATTCCAGATTTGCATACCAACTGCCTACTCAAAAATCTCCATTTGACTAGCAGTAGGTCTTTCAAACCACGCCATGGATTTGTCCAGAACTATTGCTTTCCATCTCTCCCATCTTTTCCCCTCTTCCCGGAGCATCCCCGCTTTTAATTAAGGAGTAACCACATCTATCAGCCAAGGTCAAAACCCTGGAGTCACCATTGATTTTTTTCTTTCTTTTACATTCTTCATTCCATCCATTTGTAAAACTAATTAGCATTATCTTCAGATAATATAGTCTCACCTCACTAATGCAAACCTTCATCATCTCAATTTGTACCACCACAGTAATTTCCTGACTGGTCTGGGTTCCTCCACTTTTGAGTCTCTATCTTAGTCTGTTCTCCACACAGCAGAGCAATCCTGTAAGGGTGCAAATTAGATCATTTCTCTGTCCTCTCTTGTGACACTTTGGCTTCTTATCACATTAAGAATGAAATCCAAAGTCCTGACTATGGCCTTTGGGATCTGACCCCTGGCTACTTCCCTGACCTCCCTCCCTACCACTTTCTGCCTCACTCATTGAAAATTATAGACACACTGGTTCCTTTGCAGATCTGCAGGCAAATCAGGCAGTCTCCCCGTTTAGGGGTTTAGTTTACCCTGTTTCCTCTGCTTAGAAATATTTCCCCCTTAAGTCTTGCTCCTTCATTTCACTCTGGTCTCTGCTGAATAATTAGATCGGTCCTGACCTCTCTACCCTACTTTATTCTCAGGGTACAAAGAATTCTTCCCAAAAAGTTTTTTTTTTTTTTTCCTCTCCTGTGAGGGGAGCAGTGAAGTTAGGCTGGTAACTACAGGGATTGGGCATCTGGGATCAGGGGAGATTTTTAAAAATGGGAACACTACAGTGTGTTTGTGTGATGATGGGAATGATCAGGTGGGAACAAAAAGCGATGATGCCAGAGAAGAAGGCTAATTTGAGGAGTGAAATTATTGAAGATTGAGAAGTCAAGAAAACATGAAAATCCGAACACAAGTGGAGAGGTTGGCCTTCATTAAAACAAGGATGAAGGCAGGGAGTATGCCAGCTTGGTGGTTGTGTTGGAAATAGGTGGAGGTTCTTTCTGGTTATACTATTTTCTTAAAGTAAAAAGCAGGTCATGAAACTATGGCAAAGTGTAGGTGTTATTGACTTAAAGAAAAACACAAGAGTTGGGAGTTTATTCAGGCTCTTATTGAGAACTATATCCCAGAGACAGGGCTCATGATGTTTTTTTTTTTTCTTTTGGCTAGGAAGTCAAGCATGTGTGTGTGTGTTTAGTCGCTCAGTCATGTCCGACTCTTTGCAACCCCATGGACTGTAGCCTGCCAAGTTCCTCTGTCCATGGGATTCTCCAGGCAAGAAGACAGGAGTGGGTTGCCATGCCCTTTTCCAGGGAATCTTCCCAATCCAGGAACTGAACCCAGGTCTCCTGCATTGCATGTAGGAGCCACCAGGGAAGCCCAGGAAGTCAAGCATACATCTTAATAAAAGATTACTGCTAATCACAAAGGAAAAGTAGCTCAGCTTAATGAGTTTAGTGATTATTTAAGTATACTACTACTACTAAGTCACTTCAGTCGTGTCCGACTCTGTGCGACCCCATAGACGGCAGCCCACCAGGCTCCCCTGTCCCTGGGATTCTCCAGGCAAGAACACTGGAGTGGGTTGCCATTTCCTTCTCCAATGCATGAAAGTGAAAAGTTAAAGTGAAGTCGCTCAGTTGTGTCCAACTCGTAGCGACCCCATGGACCACAGCCTACCAGGCTCCTCTGTCCATGGGATTTTCTAGGCAAGAGTACTGGAGTGGGGTGCCATTGCCTTCTCCATATTTAAGTATGGGAAGATGCAAAAATCTGGGGTCATTGAAATTCTTCCTGGGACCTGCCTCTAAAAACCACTGCAATAAGAAGCCCGTGCACCACAACTAGAGTTGTTTAAGGATCTGTTTATCCAAAGCATAGACTGCTTCATCCTGCTTCCATCCTGAATTCCTCTCACATTTGTGGGCAGTTGAATTGGGTTGCAACTTAATCCTTAGAGAACTGGGTGTTGAGTGTTGAGGAGGGGGAAATTTCCCAGTCTGACTCTCTTGAGTCCTTGTGGCTGGACTAATAATAAAATTGACACAAGACAGATTAACAAGATAAAAAGGAACAAATTTTAATTCATACCCATGGAGCTTCCATAGAAATGGGATCCATGAAGTGGCCAAAGGAGGCAGCTTTTATATTTTTTAGACAAAGAAACAGTACATTTGTGAGGAACCGACAGGACAAAGAAACTGAGGTTCTCTGTGCCCAAGTAGTGGCAAATACAAACATAGTGTGGGCTTGGGGTATATTAAGTTCAGTTCAGTTGCTCAGTTGTCCGAGTCTGCAACCCCATGGACCACAGCACACAAGGCCTCCCTGTCCATCACCAACTCTTGGAGCTTGCTCAAACTCATGTCCATGAGTCAGTGATGCCCAAACAGGTTTGCTTCTATAGGCATCCTGGCCCCACATTCCCTATCTTTGCTGATAAGTGTATCCTTCTGCCTCCAGGTGCAGGAGTGCACTTTCACATGAGTGACTTATTTCTTTCTCTCAGAGAGAAAGAAATTCTCTATTTCTTTATTTTTGCTGTGCTGTGTCTGCTTTGCTCTGCATGGACTTTCTCTGGTTGCAGTGAGCAGGGGCTACTCTAGCTGCGGTGTGCGGACTTCTTATTGCAGTGGTTTCTCTTGTTGCAGAGCACAGGCTCAAGGGTGCATGGGCTTCAATAGTTGTAGCTCATGGGCTTAGTTGCCCCAGAACATGTGGGATTTTCCCAGATCAAGGATTAAACCTATGTCACTTGCATTGACAGGCAAATTCTTAACCATTGGAGCACCAGAGAAATCCTGGGGCCATTTCTTAAGTAATTAGTTTAAAAAAAATCAGCATTGAGGCACATTTTGGGGTGGCATAACCTGGGCCCCAGCTTGAGCAATGCTCTTTATTTTCCTTTGTTCACAGTGTATTAGAGGTTTAGTATGAGTCGATGAATGTGAGTCTGGGTGACCTCCGAGAGCTGGTGATGGATAGGGAGGCCTGGCGTGCTGCAGTTCATGGGGTCGCAAAGAGTCGGACACGACTGAGCGACTGATCTGATCTGATCTGATGAAAGAGTCACTCTGGAAATTGGGAAAACAAATATATCAGTGATACAAAGGACTGCTGGGCAGCTTTGGAGACACATTGAGATTAGTGGCCTTGACTTTAAAGTGAAATAACTTTTAATTTCTTTGTTTTCTCCAGCTGTGTTTTCTGGTTAAGTAGGGTACAGAATATGTGGATATCTAGATTTAACAAGGGTGGCCCTTGCCAAGTCAGTACAACTGAGGACTTTGGACCTTATTTGGAGGTTCTCAGAGAGCCACTGAAGGTGTTAACAGAGAAGATTTGAGTGTCAGAAAGGTGACTCTAGCTCAGTTTGTGTTTAAGTGTGTGTGTGTTGTGTGTGTGTATGTGAGAAAGGCTTATTGAGGAACAGTAGTTTAGTGCAATGGTACCCTTGATCAAACACTTACGTAGACCCATTAATACTGTGCTTAGACAACAGCTCAGGAACAGAGGGTCTTTTCCAGCATTTTCTGCACTCTTACTATATATAACAGGTTCCAGGAGGGCATAATAAATCAAGCAAGATTTTGCCTTCTCAAAACTCTGTTGGATTTAGATGGTTTGTGTAATAAGGCTATGGTTTTTACTGTGGTTATGAATGGATGTAATGCTGAAGAAGCTGAAGTTGAACTGTTCTATGAAGACCTACAAGACCTTTTAGAACTAACACCCAAAAAAGATGTCCTTTTCATTATAGGGGACTGGAATGCAAAAGTAGGAAGTCAAGAAACACCTGGAGTAACAGGCAAATTTGGCCTTGAAATAAGGAATGAAGAAGGGCAAAGACTAATAGAGTTTTGCCAAGAAAATGCACTAGTCATAGCAAACACCCTCTTCCAACAACACAAGAGAAGACTCTATAAATGGACATCACCAGATGGTCAACACTGAAATCAGATCAATTATATTCTTTGCAGCCAAAGATGGAGAAGCTCTATACAATCAGCAAAAACAAGACCAGGAGCTGACTGTGGCTCAGACCATGAACTTCTTATTGCCAAATTCAGACCTAAATTGAAGAAAGTAGGGAAAACCACTAGACCATTCAGGTGTGACCTAAATCAATTCCCTTATGATTATACAGTGGAAGTGAGAAATAGATTTAAGGGCCTAGATCTGATAGGTAGAGTGCCTGATGAACTAAGGAATGAGGTTCATGACATTGTACAAGAGACAGGGATCAAGACCATCCCCATGGAAAAGAAATGCAAAAAAGCAAAATGGCTGTCTGGGGAGGCCTTACAAATAGCTGTGAAAAGAAGAGAAGCAAAAAGCAAAGGAGAAAAGGAAAGATATAAACATCTGAATGCAGAGTTCCAAAGAATAGCAAGAAGAGATAAGAAAGCCTTCTTCAGCGATCAATGCAAAGAAATAGAGGAAAACAACAGAATGGGAAAGACTAGGGATCTCTTCAAGAAAATCAGAGATACCAAAGGAACATTTCCTGCAAAGATGGGCTCGATAAAGGACAGAAATGCTATGGACCTAACAGAAGCAGAAGATATTAAGAAGAGATGGCAAGAATACACAGAAGAACTGTACAAAAAAGATCTTCATGACCCAGATAATCATGATGGTGTGATCACTGACCTAGAGCCAGACATCCTGGAATGTGAAGTCAAGTGGGCCTTAGAAAGCATCACTACGAACAAAACTAGTGGAGGTGATGGAATTCCAGTTGAGCTATTGCAAACCCTGAAAGATGATGCTGTGAAAGTGCTACACTCAATATGCCAGCAAATTTGGAAAACTCAGCAGTGGCCACAGGACTGGAAAAGGTCAGTTTTCATTCCAATCCCAGAGCAAGGCAATGCCAAAGAATGCTCAAACTACCACACAATTGCACTCATCTCACATGCTAGTAAAGTAATGCTCAAAATTCTCCAAGCCAGGCTTCAGCAATACGTGAACCGTGAACTTCCTGATGTTCAAGCTGGTTTTAGAAAAGGCAGAGGAACCAGAGATCAAATTGCCAACATCCACTGGATCATGGAAAAAGCAAGAGAGTTCCACAAAAACATCTATTTCTGCTTTATTGACTATGCCAAAGCCTTTGACTGTGTGGATCACAATAAACTGTGGGAAATTCTGAAAGAGATGGGAATACCAGACCACCTGATCTGCCTCTTGAGAAATCTGTATGCAGGTCAGGAAGCAACGTTAGAACTGGACATGGAAAAACAGACTGATTCCAAATAGGAAAAGGAGTTCATCAAGGCTGTATATTGTCACCCTGTTTATTTAACTTCTATGCAGAGTACATCATGAGAAACGCTGGACTGGAAGAAACACAAGCTGGAATCAAGATTGCTGGGAGAAATATCAATAACCTCAGATATGCAGATGACACCACCCTTATGGCAGAAAGTGACTGCTACTGCTACTGCTAAGTCGCTTCAGTCGTGTCCGACTCTGTGCGACCCCATAGAAGGAAGCCCACCAGGCTCCCCCGTCCCTGGGATCCTCCAGGCAAGAACAGTGGAGTGGGTTGCCATTTCCTTCCCCAATGCATGAAAGTGAAAAATGAAAGTGAAGTCACTCAGTCGTGTCCGACTCTTAGCGACCCCATGGACTGGAGCCTACCAGGATCCTCCATCCATGGGATTTTCCAGGCAAAAGTACTGGGGTGGGGTGCCATCGCCTTAAGAGGAACTCAAAAGCCTCTTGATGAAAGTGAAAGTGGAGAGTGAAAAAGTTGGCTTAAAGCTCAACATTCAGAAAACTAAGATCATGGCATCCGGTCCCATCACTTCATGGGAAATAGATGGGGAAACAGTGGAAACAGTGTCAGACTTTATTTTTCTGGGCTCCAAAATCACTGCAGATGGTGACTGCAGCCATGAAATTAAAAGACGCTTACTCCTTGGAAGGAAAGTTATGACCAACCTAGATAACATATTCAAAAGCAGAGACATTACTTTGCCAACAAAGGTCCGTCTAGTCAAGGCTATGGTTTTTCCTGTGGTCATGTATGGATGTGAGAGTTGGACTGTGAAGAAGGCTGAGCACTGAAGAATTGATGCTTTTGAACTGTAGTGTTGGAGAAGACTCTTGAGAGTCCCTTGGACTGCAAGGAGATCCAACCAGTCCATTCTGAAGGAGATCAGCTCTGGGATTTCTTTGGAAGGAACGATGCTGAAGCTGAAACTCCAGTATTTTGGCCACCTCATGCGTAGAGTTGACTCATTGGAGAAGACTCTGATGCTAGGAGGGATTGGGGGCAAGAGGAGAAGGGGCCGACAGAGGATGAGATGGCTGGATGGCATCAGTGACTCGATGGACATGAGTCTGAGTGAACTCCGGGAGTTGGTGATGGACAGGGAGGCCTGGCGTGCTGTGATTCATGGGGTCGCAAAGAGTCGGACACGACTGAGCGACTGAACTGAACTGAAGAGGGAAGGAGTGATAAACACTCAGGTAGAATCAGGCAAGCCCTCCCAGACGAGGTGACATTTCAAATGAGCTTTGAGGGAGGAGTCCCTTAGGGAGGGAAGATAATTTTAGGCAGGAGTAATAACAGGAACCCAGTCAACAGAGGCAAGATGTACCACTGGAACAAATTCTGCCTGATGAGAGATGGGGGGCGATGAGGCTCTTTTCCCATTAACCAGCAACTAAATAGAACTAAGGCATTCTCTGTATTTCCTGACAAGGATAAGATAGCTGGGCCTGGAAGTGCAGCAAGAATCGTTTGAAAGGAAAGTGAAGCTTTTTTTAATGGTAATTTTTTTTTTTTTTAAACATAAAAAGTAACTACATGGGGCTACTCTTGGGATTTGTGTTGTTAATACAATCTACTCACTTAAGAACAGTGTGAAGGGGACTTCCCTGGTGGTGTAGTAGTTGAAACTCTGTGCTTCCAGTACAGAGGGGCATGGGTTTGATCCCTGGTCAGGGAACTAAGATCTGCCTGCCATATGGCCAGACAAACAAAAAACAGTGTCAAGTTAAAAATGCCTTCAGTTCAGTTCAGTCGCTCAGTCGTGTCCGACTCTTTGCGACCCCATGAATCACAGCACGCCAGGCCTCCCTGTCCATCACCAACTCCCGGAGTTCACCCAGACTCACGTCCATTGAGTCAGTGATGCCATCCAGCCATTTCATCCTCTGTTGTCCCCTTCTCCTCCTGCCCTCAATCCCTCCCAGCATCAGAGTCTTCTCCAATGAGTCAACTCTTCACATGAGGTGGCCAAAGTACTGGAGTTGCAGCTTTAGCATCATTCCTTTCAAAGAAATCCCAGGGCTGATCTCCTTCAGAATGGACTGTTTGGTTCTCCTTGCAGTCTAAGGGACTCTCAAGAGTCTTCTCCAACACCACAGTTCAAAAGCATCAATTCTTTGGCACTCAGCCTTCTTCACAGTCCAACTCTCACATCCATACATGACCACAGGAAAAACCATAGCCTTGACTAGACGAACCTTTGTTGGCAAAGTAATGTCTCTACTTTTGAATATGCTATCTAGGTTGGACATAACTTTCCTTCCAAGGAGTAAGCGTCTTTTAATTTCATGGTTGCAGTCACCATCTGCAGTGGAGCCCAAGAAAATAAAGTCTGACACTGTTTCCACTGTTTCCCCATCTATTTCCCATGCAGTGATGGGACCAGATGCCATGATCTTAGTTTTGTGAATGTTGAGCTTTAAGCCAACCTTTTCACTCTCCTCTTTCACTTTCATCAAGAGGCTTTTGAGTTCCTCTTCACTTTCTGTCATAAGGGTCATGTCATGTGCCTTATCTAGCCTTTTCTAGTAATTCTGCCTGTCTGTCACAGAAGACTCTTAAAAGACAACCTTTATTACTTGCTTTTAGCACATTAAGTTAAATGATTTTAAAGTCCTTCTGTATCCTAAGACATGCTTTTGAAATAAACTGTTGTTTCTAAAGATTTTTAAGAATGCAGAGTTATGACCCTGGTTTGTGGATTATTTTGTATAGCTTGAATGAAATAAGGCATATATATGGTTAATATAGAGCTCAGCATCGCAGCCAGGAGTAAATGTTAAGTTTTCTCCCTTAATCCCAGCTTTATTTCCTTCACATTTACCATTCTTTGCTCTCTTATGTCATCTTGTTTCCTGAACACTTATGTGCTAGACCCATCCTCTCTTCTCAGGACTCCAGAATTGTAGTGGTCCATGCGTGGGTTGGAAAAAAATTTCCAGACATTAGAATGAGAGGCAAATAAAATTTATTAGAGTGGGAGATGCTGTTAGAACAGTGGGCCAGCTCAAGCGAGAACTGACGTTGAACAGGGGTTCTTAGTCCACTTTTATAGCCAGGGTACAAGGAGTGGGATAGGTGTCTTGCGGGTCATTTGCTGATTGGATGAGGCACATATACTGGGTGGGGGAAAGGGTAAGGCAAACACCTTCTCCCTGTGGGGTGGGAGGGGAGGCAGGTTGTATGGCTCAGGAGGATCTGAAATCCATTAACAGTTACAACATGGGGGAGAAAGGACAATAAGGGTCTGGTTTTTCCGTACCTGCATTCCAAGACCCTCCTTAGTTTTATCTGCTCTTTCTTCTTTGGGTCACCGCAAGAATCAGGTGAGGCATGCACATAAACAACCACCAAAAGGGAGAGGGTCAGTTTAGCGTCTTGTGTGCTGCGATTCATGGGGTCACAAAGAGTCGGACACGACTGAGCCACTGAACTGAACTGAACTGAACTGAGAGGAACAAAACTTTTCACCCCAAAATGTGTCTCTTTGGTTTGAGGATTCTTTGGGGTCGATTATTTTTAAGAAACAAATCCTCAGGAAGAACTTTTTACCTTGTCCCTTTACCGGCGAACAGGGCCTATTCCAGGAAAAACAATTATCATCATAGAAAAGTATAACGTGAACTAGGTGTGGTAGATGGGGAACTCAGCAAGGCCTGTTTGATTGAGGTTCTCTCTGGGTCCCGCTGTGCCTGCATGTCTGCATGCTCAGTTGCTCTGACTCTTTGCAACCCTATGGACTGTTAGCCCACCAGACTCCTCTGTCCATGAGATTCTTCAGGCAAGAATACTGGAGTGGGTTGCCATGCCCTCCTCCAGGGGATCTTCCTGACCTAGGGATCAAACCCGGGGATCAAACCCACATTTTTTTTTTTGGTCTTCTGCATTGGCAGGTGGATTCTTTACTACTAAGCCACTTGGGAAATCTGCATAACGGAACAAATGTTTATCAGACATTTGCTCATTTTCTTCTTCCTATAAATTTCCTTTCTTGCCTTTGAAGTCTCAAACCCTTTACCTCCTTCTTCTCTGGGACAGTATACAAGCTTCATCCTGCCTAACTTTTCCTTGGACCTCATATTCTCATGTTAATTTTGTACATGTTTAATTAAATTTTATGTTCTCCTGTAATGTGTCTCATGACAATTTAATTCCTAGACCTCTAGAAGAACCTAGGAGACTGGAGAAAAGGTTTTTTCCCCTCCCCCAAATATATAGTGTATGTGTGTGTGTGTGTGTGTGTGTGTGTGTGTGCATATGTGTGCGTGTGCATACATTGAGACTCCAAGGGGCTTCACTAAGCCTCTGCCTTGCACTGGGAAAGGGACTCAAAGGAGCAAATTGTGGCTTCATGGATTTTTTAGAGACCAGCAACCCTTTGACCCGAGTGTGCTTCAGTCAGGCAGTAACCATCACAGTGGAAAAGGCATTCAGTTATTTATTTATTCAGCAAATATTCATAGCCACCTACCAGTACCAAGTGCTAAGTAAGAATATGAGTAAGAGCAAGGAAGTATGAGAGTGTGTGGCTCAACTGGGCAGCTGGCTGCAGGTGGCTGGCATGACTGGAGTTAAATATACTCTCAGTTTTCCTTAAGACAGACATGACAAACCGAAATCTGAGTGGGATAAGGAAGAAGTACTACAAAGCGAAGTTGTGCTTGGTAAGAATTTGTCACTTTTTAGAATTAGTCAGGATGGACTGGAAGTTTCTTTTAGACGCATCACTTCCTTTACAGAATCACCACACTGACTAATCCATTACCATAGGGTAATGGATCCCAAACTGCTGTTCACTAGAATCATTCAGGGAGTTTTAAAAAAACTCAGACACCCAGGTCGCAGCCAATACCAATTATTAATACATCAGAATGTTTGGGAGTGTGTACCAGGTGTCAGTATTTTTAAAGTTCCTTGCCTGATCACAATCATAACAAAGTCCCAGGGTCACTGCCTGAGGGCATAGTCCAGTTCAGTTAAGGCACACTCTTGTTCCGGTTCCACATAGTTCCTTAAATTGCGTTTGCACCTTTCTTGGGTTGGGGGCGCTGTGAGCAGGAAGAGGATGTGCTGTCACCCAATTAGAAGATCCCACTTTGGTAAGCCCATCCGCGCGGTCGACAGGGCTGCACGAGGAGTGGATTTTTGCTTTGTCATTCTGACTCTGGCGGTTTGCCCGCCCATTTAAGGGGAGGGCGTGGCTTCTCGGAGCCACTGGGAACCCGCGGACCTTTCGCTCAGTTTGCTCCAGTCCCGCATTGCATCCGGAGCTGAAGGTGCTGGCACGTCCGGAGGATCGCCGGGTGTCCAAGGGCTTGCGTTCGTGTAAGCTTCGGGTTCACTGGAAACCGAGGAAGGCTGGAGCCCCCGGGCTGTGAGGTCGCCGGGCCCAGAGCATCCTCCTGCCGGATGCCTTGGGGATGCAGGGGGAAGGGAGACATTTGAAGGCGTGTCTGAGCAGGGGTGAGGCTTCTCCAGGCGAGGGAGCTTTTTGGCGTTGGTCATTGTTTCGCCCGGGTCGGTGAAAGCTTAGCGCGTTGGTAGGTGAGACCGGCCCTCTGTCGACTGGTAGTTTCCTGTCTAGCTTTTCTTTATAGGGACGGTTTGCAGAATATTGGAGAAAAATGGGGTTTTGTATCATTTCGTAGAGCACGAGTAGGTGCAAATACGGTAAATAGTTTGACAGAGCCTTGTCGGCCTTAAGCGAGTGTAACAATTTAAGGATGCCTTTAGAGTAATCTTCACACCACTGAATCTTAAGAAATTGCGAGAGGTTGGCAAGTCATATGTGTCTCCGTGTGTGCAAGCGGGGAGACCACGCTCAGACTGCTGTGACTCCTCAGGCTGTTACAGGAGACTACCAAGAGGAACTGGTGCTCATCTCACTGAATCAGGCAGGGTAGGCGTTTAAAGGCTACACTGCACTGCCGGGTTTGAATCCTGGCTCTGCTGTTGGGTAGCTTGCTTGAATTTGGGCAGGAAAGTGTTTCTGTGCCTCTTCCCTATCTGTGAAATGGACCTGATAAAACATATTATGAAACGGTAGTGGTGAAGATCCAGAATTAATACATGCAAAGCACTGCAGAATCAGTCTTGCTGTTATTATCAGACTATACTTTTGGGTGCTTGGGTGGTTTTTGTCTGATGAATGGACCTGATGTCAGGATAACTGGAGTCTATTTTTAATTCTCACTGACTCATTCTCTACCTGAGTTCACCCGTTTGTAAAATTGGACCACTTGCACCCAGGCTGTCATGTAGGGTGTTGCTTTATTATTTCAAGGCTCTTAAATAAAAGCACCCTCAGTGGGCAGATGTCCTTAATCTTACCCCGTGGTTTCAGATTTCAAGGAAACTTTGGAAGTTGGTTTTCCGAATGCTTTAGCGATGCAGAGTTCAAAGGAAGATTAAGTTGGGAGGTGTTTTTAATAAAAACTGAGATAATTGTGCCTTAGCCTTCTTTATGAGGCTTTTCTGAATTCTGGACTTGCCGGTAAAGTAGGACGTGTATTTTAGCGAGACTTGTTTATCTTAGAGTCCGGCCGGAACCCTGGGGTTTGTCGCTGGTCGCGATGCCACGTTTCCAGGCCGCGTGCAGGTGCGTGGGTCCGAGACCCGAGCCGGCGCGCGGCCGTGGTCAAGGTCAGGGCCGGGGCTGGAGCCGGGCAGTCGCCGGGGGGAGTGCAGTTGGGGACGCGGAAGCCCCGCCCTCGCCGCGCACTTCCCGCCGCGGCCCCGGGGCGGAAAGACTGACCCGCTCCGCTCTGCTTTTGTGCCACAGAGGACGGGCTGGGCCTCGAGGGAGCGCTGTCCGAACGGACCTCCAAAACCCTTGTGAAACGCAGAAAGATAGGCCACCATGGTCCGACCCTGAAGGTAGGTGGGAGACCTTAACGTCTGTTTTACCCGCCTGAACTGGGAACAAGCTCACCGAGTTGGTCGTGTTCTCAGACCCAGGGTGATTGTGAGCGAACCTCCAAAAGGAGCACATCCTTAGACAAACGACGAAGAAACGCGGGCGCCTGCTCACGTGTGAATCGACGTGGATGAGACACATTTCAGAACTGGGAAGCTTGGAAGGGCAAAGGGACCTATTTTCATCTCCTTTCCTTCTTATTTCCCTCCCTTTCTTTTCCAGTAAATCTAAATAACTTACTTTTGTTTTTTTTTTTAACAGCAGTGTAAACTGCTGTAAGTGAGTTGTTTAGAGAAGTACCGAGAAAAGTGGATCAGGGAATGGTTATCTTTGTCTGACCCTATCATCTTCCTTTTTAATTCTCAGGGAGGGAAACCCAGAAACCCCAGGCTCAGGGGAGAGCAAACTCAAGCTCCTGGAGTGAGTTCATTTCCCTGCAGTAGTCTCTTTTCTAGCTCAGAGTTAGCCGGGTAGAACCAAAAGAAAGAAAGAAATCTTTTCCTTTGGGTGGTGGTGAGCTGGTGGCAGTCCTCCCTTAGGACCATCTACTGAGGGCTGGATGGGTCATAGCCTACCTCACTGGCCCAGTGCTGGTGGGCAGGATGCACCTTTGGAGGAATATGCACCATGGATGATGTTCTATTAATACATCAGGTGTGGGGGATACTCAGAATCTTATCATCTTGATATATTTGCTTTAATTTTTGCTGATTTTTTTTTTGGTCGTTTTTGTTTAATTGTATCTATAATTTTTAAGAAATGGAACTCATACTTGACCATTGCTGTCTTAAGTAAGCTTGAGTTCTCAGTTAAGTCTAACAGTGTATTTAGATATGTTTGCCTTCAGGATGACTGTAACAATTAGTTTGCATTTTTATTTACTATCTTTTTTTCTAAAAGAATCATTACCTTTTTGAAGAATGGGTATAGAAAATGGCGATAGACTTCAAAGACACAGTAAATAATGGAAAATAGTTGAAATAAAAAGGCTTTTGTTATTTGTTGTTTAGTTGCTCAGTCATGTCCTGCTCTTTTTGCTTCCCCATGGACTATAGCCTGCCAGGCTCCTCTGTCAATGGGATTTCCCAGGCAAGAATACTGGAGTGGGTTGCATTGCCATTTTCTCCTCCAGGGAATCTTCCTGACCCAGGGATAAAACCCACATCCCCCCACTCTGCATGGGCAGGCAGATTCTTTACCGCTGAGCCACCCCTAAAAAGGCTTTTAGCTTGATATATGTTGTGTTACTCAAACCTTTAGTTTGCAAGCAAAATGAAACAAAGTCCTATTAATATTCCTTTCTGTCTGATCTTTCTACTTGTGTCATAAATTTGCACTTAAGGTGTATAGGCATTTGATCTTTATATCAGTTCTATAGATGATCTTGGCTTTAATGCCAATGAGAGTAAAAAGAATGTTTATGAATTTTTTAATAAGCTTTGCACCCACTTACGGAGAAGGCGATGGCACCCCACTTCAGTACTCTTGCCTGGAAAATCCCATGGACGGAGGAGCCTGGTAGGCTGCAGTCCATGGGGTCGTGAAGAGTCTGACACGACTGAGCGACTTCACTTTCCACTTTCATGCATTGGAGAAGGAAATGGCAACCCACTCCAGTGTTCTTGCCTGGGGAATCCCAGGGACGGGGAAGTCTGGTGGGCTGCCATCTATGGGGTCGCACAGAGTCGGACATGACTGAAGCGACTTAGCAGCAGCAGCAGCACCCACTTAATTGATAAGATCTGATGTTCTCAATTCTATATGATCATAGTTAATTTTAGCCATTTAACGAAGTGCAGTGCCATGAAGGAAAAGCCTACTGCCAAATTATAATTAAAATTAAAAAAATTATTTAGCACATCTCTTCCAAGTAAACTTATCACTCTCCTTTGTATCATTTATTTTTGGTTTTTAATGAGTACTAAAAAATGGACGAAGACCTACGTAAGGACTACTGCTTTGAAATGTTTATGAATTTGCAGCAAATTGATCACTGCTGCTACTGCTGCTGCTAAGTTGCTTCAGTCGTGTCCGACTCTGTGTGACCCCATAGACGGAAGCCCACCAGGCTCCCCTGTCCCTGGGATTCTCCAGGCAAGAACAGTGGAGTGGGTTGCCATTTCCTTCTCCAGTGCATGAAAGTGAAAAAGTGAAAGTGAAGTTGCTCAGTCATGTCCCACTCTTAGCGACCCCATGGACTACAGCCTACCAGGCTCCTCCATCCATGGGATTTTCCAGGCAAGAGTACTGGAGTGGGGTGCCATTGCCTTCTCTGAAAGGGGAATTCTACTTAACTATGAACATGAAGTCGCTTAGTCGTGTCTGACTCTTTGCGACCCCATGGACTCTAGCCTACCAGGCTCCTCTGTCCATGGGATTTTCCAGGCAATAGTACTGGAGTGGATTGCCATTTCCTTCTGCAAGGGATCTTCCCAACCCAGGGATCGAACCCGGGTCTACCCACATCGTAGACAGACGCTTTACCATCTGAGCCACCAGGGATTGGGGCTAAATGGTGGGTCCTGAAATTCTTAGGGAAAATTGGGTTTGAGTGGAGAAAGGCATTTATTTAGTGGAGAATTGAGTGCTTATAGGATTAGTGCTAAATCCTAAAGTCCACACCTTAAAGGTTAAGATTTCCTGCTTTAAGTGCAACCTAAATAATGAAGTGGGAGTTCATAAAAATGTCTGCTTTTCTTTTCTCCTCTTATACTGTTTTCTTCATTTGCTTTCCTTTCCCCTCAATAAACAGCAGCAGCACCAAAAGCTACCTTGCATTTACAGTGAACTGTAGGAGACCAGGGAGTAGGGTCCTACTGGAAGGAACTGATAAGTTTAGATGATAAAGGCTTTAAAGAAGTGCCTTTCAAAAAAACTGCAGTCACCTGGAATGCATGGCACCCCACTCCAGTACTCTTACCTGGAGAATCCCATGGACGAAGGAGCCTGGTAGGCTGCAGTCCATGGGGTCGCTAAGAGTTGGACACGACTGAGCAACTTCACTTTCACGCATAGGAGAAGGAAATGGCAACCCACTCCAGTGGTCTTGCCTGGAGAGTCCCAGGGACATTGGAGGCTGGTGGGTTGCTGTCTATGGGGTCGCACAGAGTTGGACACGACTGAAGCAACTTAGCAGGGCTATGAGGTCTTATTCATTGAACTCTCTGGAAAGGGCTAGGTTCTGCCTTTTAATTTATTTTAAACAAGCCCCCTCATGTAATTCTTATGATATATATCCCGTTTTGAGATTTACTTTAATGTATGAGGTAGTTTGGTCAAGATTAGTTGCTAAATAATTAGAATTGAGGAAAACCAAACAAAAGAGTATGGCTTAATACCCAAAAGGTATTTTAGTTAAATATTTTAGTATAAAGGTAAATATTTTAGTTCTTAAGAGCAAGTTTGCAAATTTTCTTATAGGAAATCTTAATGTAAATTAGCATCTCCTGGGTTCCAGAGTTTTGAAACCACTTGTACAAAATGAATGCCTATTGGTGGTATTGAGAGGAAAAGCAAAGTGAGTGAAAAAGCACTTGCTGGAATAGGAAGGGCCAAACGTAGTTAAGACTTAAGTAGTTTGAGAGAATAACTTGGGGAGATAAGACTAAAACTTGCAACATGGGACTTAATTTATTCCAGGCAGTAACAGGAAAGGTGACAGACACAGAGCAGTGTGTTTTGATGAAGACCCAAGTGAATTATGGAGCCAGTGTCGGGGAAGCTGAGGGGTGACAGTGTGGTGGTCAGGCTGCGGGGCCTGGGGTGGGCACTGAAATAGGCAGGTCTCCTTTCAAGCTGAACTTCTAAAGTTACCAGAAACCAGAAACTCCTGACTGAATGGACATCAGGAAATGGAGCGGTAATTTAATAACTCTGACAGTCCACTTTCTTTCTTAATACTCTACTAAAATGAGCAGAAAATGTCTGTGCTTTTCAGCCTAATTAAGGTTAAGGCCTAAAGGGCGTTGAAGGACTGCTTTGACCCTGGTTTCTTAAAAAGGTAAGAGGTAAGGACTAACAGTGTTTAAAAGGGGCATAGATTTTTCGTACTGCAAATACATTTATCTGGTGCTGATTCTACAGTACAGTTTTTAGTAGCTGTGAATCTATGGTGAGACCCAGTGCCTTCTCTCACTTTAACCAAGAGGTGACTCAAACCTCTTCGCTGTCTGTCCTTGTACAGTGGTGTCACTGTTCTGGTCCAGGCTTCAGATTTCTTTTCATGTTTTGTGTTCATTCGCCAGGCCTGACTGTTTCCCATGTAGGTGCCTTCTGCCTCTGTTAACTTTTGCCCAGGCTGCTTCAGGTACTCACTGCCCCTTGCCTCTACAGTCTCTTAACTGGCTGCCCTCTTCTCTCTTCCTGTCTATATGCTGCATAGTCATCTTCCTGACTGCTTGTTTGCTGCCCCTGGATCTGCATCCAGGATAAAGTGTACATTTCTTAATTTGGTTTTCTGTGTTCCGCAGGGTTTGGCCTCAACCTGCTTTTCTGGTTGTCTCTTGCTCTGCTCCCTTGCTTATACTGGAAGCTCGTGGGAATACTGTTGCAGCTATAGTCCCTAACATTTCCCTCCTTTGGTCTGTTCTTTATTTCATTTCAAAAGTCATTTTCTGACTTTTCTTCCTGCTCAGACCCATTTTTCCACCTGCCCACCTGGGTCAGAGTACAAGGCCAGATTTGCCTTTCCCCTACTCTGTGCCCCCTCAGTACTCCCACAAATGAAAAGAGGAGTCCTGCCGACATCAAGAGTGAACAGCTAGACTTATTCTTAGTGCCTGTGTTTCCAGATCTGTCTTAGGATCTCATCAGATATGTAAATGAGCGTTCCTGTCAATGAAAGTAGCTATCATGTATTGAATGTGTCTTCTGTGCTGGCTTCTAAATGCTGTGATCACTAGTTGATTTAATCCTCACAAGAGTGCTATGAAGGAGGTGGTATGATCCAGTTTTCCAGATGACAGAGTGGAGGCCCTCAGAACTTAAGGAGTACGCCCAGATGACACAGCGGCAAAGCCAGGTTGGAGCACAGGGCTGTCTGTAAAGCTCACTGTGCTGTTCTTGCACTTCTGGCACTGGGCTTTGCGTTATCTCTTTTGGGATGCATGCCTGATGTCTTGGGTGTGATTGTATGTTCATGACTCATGGCTGAGCCCATGCAAATCTTGGTATTCCTAGCATAGTTCTGACAAATTGGCATTGGTGTGCAGCATACCTGCAGACTGGAATTACGTTCCTCTGTGCCTACTACGTTGTACCTTCCTTTAGGACAAAAATGGTTTATTTTGTGTCTTCCATGTGTTGTGTTAATAGCTGGTAGGCACTCAGTAAATACTTGTGGAATGAACGGTTGATGGCAGAGCCAGAGGACTGACTTTAGTGAGGGATTTAGCTATGAGGTGTCTGATTTTGTGAAAGTGGAGTGTCTCTATCAGTGATTATGCTCAAAGTGGTTCAGGAGAGGTTCTAGGCAGCATATACTGCAGTTCAGACTTTTAAGGAACTGTGTGATTGGAGCATTGTCCACTTAAGTTATGTAGCTGTGTCCAGGTCAACTGAGAAGAAAGTCACATTATGTCTGTTTAGCTAATGCTTATTGAGTCCCTGCATTCTCACTGTTGAGCTAGGCCCTGTCTTTGTCATCTGTAACATCTGTTGTGAAGTCGCTCAGTTGTGTCTGACTCTTTGCAACCCCATGGATTGTAGTCTACCAGGCTCCTCCCTCCTTGGGATTCTCCAGGCAAGAGTACCAGAGTGGGTTGCCATTTCCTTCTCCAGGGAATCTTCCCAACCCAGGGATTGAACCCGGGTCTCCTGCATTCTAGGCAGACACTTTAACCTCTGAGCCGTAGGCAATGTATATATTTAAAAATACATTTGTCACCTGATATTTGTAATATGGTTTTTTACAAAGAGTTAAGGCTACTCTGTATGACAGAGAAGTCATCTGATGGGTGACATTTACAAATGAGGAAAGTCAGACTCTGAAGAAAGCACTACTTTTAACTCTGGCCTCAAGGGCTGAGTTTTTCCAAGGCTGCCTCCTTTAGAAGCCACACACCCAGTGCTTCCCTACCCCTAGTCTATCAAAATTATGTTTCTGGTCATTGCTGGCTTCTGAGATGTCCCAGGAAAGTTGATAATGGCTCTTACAATGGGAAATATTCTCTTTTCATCTCACACCCTTGTTTATGTTAGTTGTGGGTGCTTGGCAAGTCAGCCAGTACTTGGTTTTCTGAAGTGTCAGTTAAATGTATGACTTTAAACCACAGAGCAAGGGCGGAGGTTTTATGTACTCTAAAGTATCTCAATGGGTGGGTCCAAGTTATTTTGTGGGACATGACTGTCATTTTATCTTTTACTTCAGCTGACAGTAAAGCCTTATTTGAACAGAACAGTTATTCAAAGCCTCTTTTAGATACAGAGTATTTTCAAAGAAACTGCTGAAATCCATTTATAGATAAATACATATAAAGAATTTTGCATATAATTTCAGACTCACTTTGTAGCCCAGATTTAGAATATCTAGTAGAGTGGTTGGAGAAGGCAATGGCACCCTACTCCAGCACTCTTGCCTGGAAAATCCCATGGACGGAGGAGCCCAGTGGGCTGCAGTCCATGATGTCGTAAAGAGTCGGACATGACTGGGCGACTTCCCTTTCACTTTTCACTTTTCCTGCATTGGAAAAGGAAGTGGCAACCCACTCCAGTGTTCTTGCCTGGAGAATCCCAGGGACAGTGGAGCCTGGTGGGCTGTCGTCTATGGGGTTGCACAGAGTCGGACACAACTGAAGTGACTTAGCAGCAGCAGCAGCAGCAGCAGCAGTAGAGTGGTTTACCTTTCAAAGTGGTATACACAACTGTCGCCTCAGTTGTGCCCGACTCTTTGCGACTCTATGGACTATAGCCCATCAGGCTCCTCTCTCCATGGGATTCTCCAAACAACAATACTGAAGTGGGTTGCCATGCCCTCCTCCAGGGGTTTTTCCCAGTCCAGAGATTGAACCTGCATTTTTTATGTCTCCTGAATTGACAGACGGGTTCTTTACCACTGGCAATACCTGGGAAGCTTAACTGAAGCCTTAGTAGGTTTTGAAATTGTATTTCACTGGTATTATTATAGTGAGATATATTTCTGTTTTCCTCCTATGGATTTAGCCTTTAAAACATTTTTCTGTTCCTAAAACAATATCCAGGAGTGAAGCTACTGGTTTGTTACATTTTTTTCCATTTAGTGTTTTATTTATTAATTTTTTAAAATTTTATTTTATTTAACTTTACAATATTGTATTGGTTTTGCCATATATCAAAATGAATCTGCCACAGATATACATGTGTTCCCCATCCTGAACCCTCCTCATTCCTCCCTGCCCATACCATCCCTCTGGGTCGTCCCAGTGCACCAGCCCCAAGCATCCAGTATCATGCATCGAACCTGGATCGGCGACTCGTTTCATATATGATATTATACATATTTCAATGCCATTCTCCCAGATCATCCCACGCTCTTCCTCTCCCAGAGTCCAAAAGACTGTTCTATACATCAGTGTCTCTTTTGCTGCCTAGTTTACAAGGTTATTGTTACCATCTTTCTAAATTCCATATATATGCATTAGTATACTGTATTGGTGCTTTTCTTTCTGGCTTACTTCACTCTGTATAATAGGCTCCAGTTTCATCCACCTCATTAGAACTGATTCAAATGTATTCTTTTTAATGGCTGAGTAATACTCCATTGTGTATATGTACCACAGCTTTCTTATCCACTCATATGCTGATGGACATCTAGGTTGCTTCCATGTCCTGGCTATTATAAACAGTGCTGCGATGAACATTGGGGTACACCTGTTTAGTGTTTTAATGTTTATTAAACATTTGCTACCTTTGGGATAACTGAAGATTTAAGTAACTACTCAGTAGTTGTAAATATTGTCAAATCTATTATGTAATTCTGATTCATTCAATACCGTAGCTTTATGACAGAGTAGTAGTATTCATACTTTACAGATGAGGAGACCAGAGGCTGACAGGTTAAGCAGCCTGTCTGAGGAAATGCTAATAGGTCATGATTGGACTTCCCCCATGGCTCTAGTGGTAAAGAATCCACATGCAATGCAGGAAACACAGGAAATGTGGGTTCAATCCCTGGGTCGGGAAGATCGCCTAGAGAAGGAGATGGCTACCCACTCCAGTATTCTTGCCTGGAGAATCCCATGAACAGAGGAGATTGGTGGGCCACAGTCCATAGGGTCGAAAAGAGTAGGATATGACTGAGCACGCATGCATTACACATGATTGGAACCCAGCTTTGCCTCCTTCCACTGCCCATGGAGTTTTCAGAAGCTCATTTTAAAAACAGATACTCTGCCTTGATCATTGTAAAGTTTACCTTTAATATGAAAAGGCAAACAAAGCAAAAACATACACCTAAAAATATAGCCTTAAAGGAGATGAAAATGAAAAAGAACACGTACATAACACCCTGCTGCTCCAGCAAATCAAATTAGGCCTTCACCATATCTCTTCACAGCTTACCCTGGCAGGATGAAGGGAGAAAAACTTCTGTGCAAGAAGGAACAGGCACGTGTCAGGAGGTAGCTAATAGCAGGATATCTTTTAGCATGCAGGCAGGACTAACCCAACTGGTTCCTGGCTTGGCTCAGAGGTCTCTTAAATATCTCTGTTATAGATTAATCAGGCAGTAAAAACCCACTGGAAAAGATAGTGAATCCTGTATGACTTAAAATTTGACCATAGAGAGACCTGTAACACACTGTAATATTCATCCATCCTGTTATGTTTCTGCTGAACACTGAGGGTTGTGGAAGGAGCTTAAGAATACTTGGAACGAATGAATCTGAACTCCTAGCAAAGGGACTGAACATTAACATTGCAGAAAAATATTGAAGAAAAGAAGAAAGGAAATAGAGGCCTTATGGAGCCTTTAGCAGCAACTCCATTCTTCAAATGATCAGGGGAAATCATTAGATTTGAGATTTTTACTTTGTGGCCACATCTAAACCTTGTGCTCTCAAGGCAGATACAAAAAGGCAGAGCACAATGCAAGTGTGACTTTCTGAGGATGCTATGTGTTACCCAGGTTCTGAGGAGCAGGGATTTAGCAGAGAGCAAATTTAGCACTGGAAATCACAACTTAATAACATAATGCTTGTCTTGATGTGTGCTGTTGCTCTGAGCAAGTTGTGTGGGCTGTTATCTCCTGAGAAATCCCTGTAAATGGTATTAGTAATACTTTATAAGTAGGTTGGGAGAATTCATTTACTTTTTTAAAGCATTTAAAAATTCTCTGATGAAAGGCTCTGTGTGGAGCAAATTGGTGCTAGCCTGTTTTCCATGCTCTGAGCTAGGGGAGAATAGACACCTTAGGGTGGAAAGGTTGGCTTGTCTTTTGGAGTTCATCTATAAATTGCTTTTATTGAATTTGAAATGGATATCAGAAAGTCCCCAAAATATGGTTAACTATAATACCAAACTTTTTGGGATTTGGAACTTGGGACTATGAGTTTTCACCAAAGATATAAAACAGGTTAAGTATTAGTTTGTACTTGGCCAGGCTTGGGGGTAAAATATACCCCTTAGATGATCCTGGGCCCCAACTTTCCTGTTGAAGGAAATATACAGCAACTTTATATACAGCAACAATATACAGCAACTTTCCTCTTGCTTTTTCTTCATTTCAGAGAAGAAATAAGGCTGAATTATGAAAAGCAGTTAACTTTTATTATCTATGTGTGAGATTTATTTCTTTCACTAGAAGAAGTTCATCTTTTGCTGCCAAATAAATGGCAATAGGTGCTGGAACAGTTTTTCATTTATGCTTATACATTGAAATGTGTCTATTCGAATATATCCATGTGAAAACAGCTTAGCTTGGAAGATTTACAAACAAATTCTTGCTTTAGGGGAGCTAACAGTCTAATTTGTTGCTATTTAGTCACTAAGTCCCATGTTTAACTCTTTGCAACCCCATGGACTGCAGCACACCTGCCTTCCCTGTCCTTCACTGTCTCCTGGAGTTTGCTCAAACTCATGTCATTGAGTCACTGATGCCATCCAACTATCTCATCCTCTGTTGCCCCCTTTTCCTCCTGCCCTCAATCCTTCCCAACATCAGAGTCTTTTCCAATGAGTCAGCTCTTTCTTTGCATCAGGTGGCCAAAGTATCGGAGCTTCAGCTCCAGAGTCAGTGCTTCCAATGAATATTCAGGGTTGATTTCCTTTAGGATTGACTGGTTTGATCTCCTTGTGTCCAAGGGACTCTCAAGAGTCTTCTCCAGGATCAGTTTGAAACCATCAATTCTAAGGCACTCACCCTTGTTTATGGTCGAACTCTCACATCCATACGTGACTACTGGAAAAATCATAGGTTTGACTATGCTTACCTTTGTTGGCAAAGTGATGTCTCTGCTTAGTATACTGCCTAGGTTTGTCATAGATTTTCTTCCAAGGAGCAAGCAACTTTTAAAAAATTTTCATGGCTGCAGGTCACTGTCTACAGTGATTTTGGAGCCCAAGAAAATAAAATCTGTCACTGTTTCCATTTTTCCCCCATTTCCCATGAAGTAATAGGACTGGATGCCTTGGTTTTAGTTTTTTGAATGTTGGGTTTTAAGCCAGCTTTTTCCCTCTCTGCTTTCACCTTCAAGAGGCTCTTTAGTTCCTCTTCACTTTCTGCCCTTTGGGTGGTATCATCTGCATATCTGAGGTTGTTGATATTTCTCTCTGCAATCTGATTCCTTCTTGTAAGTCATCCAGCCCAGCATTTCGAATGGTGTACTCTGCATAAAAGTTGAATAAGCTTGGTGACAATATACAGCCTTGACCTACTCTTTCCCAATTTTGAACCAGTCCCATTGTTTGAACAGTCTAATACAGCAGGATGATATATATGTACAAGTAACAATAATGCATACTGTTTTTGAAAAACGGATGTTTCTTTCTGAATTTTAACCCTACTTTAAAAAAATAATGTTGAACAAAAATAGTAATATAACTATTTTTGAGTAACTTAATACTAGCCTTGCTGGCATATCGAGTGCAGCACTTTCACAGCATCATCTTTTAGGATTTGAAATAGTTCAACTGGAATTCCATCATCTCCACTAGCTTTGTTCATTGTGATGCTTCCTAATGCCCACTTGATGCTTGCTCCTTGGAAGAAAAGTTATGACCAACCTAGACATCATATTAAAAAGCAGAGACATTACTTTGCCAACAAAGGTCCATCTAATCAAGCTATCATTTTTCCAGTAGTCATGTATGGATGTGAGAGCTGGACAATAAAGAAAGCTGAGCGCCAAAGAATTCATGCTTTTGAACTGTGGTGTTGGAGAAGACTCTTGAGAGTCCCTTGGACTGCCAGGAGATCCAGCCAGTCCATCCTAAAGGAGATGAATCCTGAGTGTTCATTGGAAGGACTGATGCTGAAGCTGAAACTCCAATACTTTGGCTACCTGATGTGAACTCATTTGCAAAGACCCTGATGCTGGGAAAGAGTGAAGGTGGGAGAAGGGGACAACAGAGGATGAGATGGTTGTATGGCATCTCCAACTGAATGGACATGAGTTTGAGTAAACTCTCAGATTTGGTGATGGACAGGGAGGCCTGGCGTGCTGCGGTTCATGTGGTTGCAGAGTTGGACACAACTGAGCGACTGAACTGAACTGAATACTAGTGCTGTTCACGCATTTACAAGAAACTGTGCTCTCAGTCGTTTCAGCGGTGTCCGACTCTTTGCGACCCCATGGACTGTAGCCCACCAGGCTCCTCTATGGGATTCTCCAGGCAAGAATTCTGAAGTGGGTTGCCGTTTCATACTCCAAAACTGTGTGCTATTATCAAAGAAAAGTGAACCAGTAAAGATGCATTGGAGGGAAGGTAGGACAGAACTTGAGATGCACTGAGGTGTTCTCTCTCCCTCTCCCTCCCTCCCTCCCTCCCCTCTTGTGACTAATGAGCTGAGTCCTTTCTCCAACTTTACGTGATTTCCCCGTGAACTAGTGGGAGTATTTCCTACATAAATTTGTCACGTGACTCAACAGCGTTCATGTTCATATCCTCGTAACAGATTGTGTTTAAAGTCTTCACAGGTTTCTCACCTTTTAGGGTTCAGATTTACTATCCACTCGGGGTGTGTGACCTGTACTTTTGCAATCTTCCAAATAGTTCTTTGGCGGAGACCCTGTCTACTTTATTCTTGTACTCTTGGATGCTGGAGAATCAGAGATCAGTTGCCTAACACTGGGGGACGGGGTAGGGGTGGGGTACGGCAGCGCACCTTTGCGCATGCCCCAGCCCGGACCCTTGCTTACCCAGTCACCCGCTCCCCCTCCCCCATTGGAGTAGATTGGCGAGGATTTGGCTTTTGAAGGCCTTCAAAACACAATTTACATTTGTATAGTGAAGACGGAGTTCCTAGCAACCACTTTGCAAGTGAACCTTGGGAGTTCAGTCTTTCTGCAATGGAGACAGTTTTTAAAACAAAAAACACCACCCCCCCACCCCGCCTCATCTTTTAATGACAGTATGCAGCAGTATGTGACAGCTAATGTTTTAAAGTACCGGCCTTTTAGTCTCCCCATAGTTTTGTCGTTAGATTTTGCAAGCGTTTCTCTGAAAGCTAGATGACACTGTCAGTAAACGCCAAAATAACGGCTGTCGCTTGAACCAGCCGGTGTTACTCCAGTGACACGCCAGGACCGGTTCTTGCCGGCGTTCTACGCGGGCGGGGGGTGCTTGTTCGTTAACTGAGGGGGCGGGGCCGCTAGGCCGCCGCTAGTGCGCATGGGTAGCGTCTTCCTCCGCCCTGGGTGACCCCTGCAGTTGCCGTTATTGTCGGAATCGTCGCGACGACCGTTACCTGAGTGCTGCCCGCCGCCGACATGGCCGATGAAAATGATTGCCTGAGGGAAGCCGACGAGACTAGAGCGCAAGCTGTGGTGACCATCCCCAGTAGTGCGTACTTTCTGAAGCAGGTGGAGGAGGAGGAGGAGGAGGCTTTGAAGGTGGAGGTGGAAGTGGCAGCGGCGTCTGACTCGGAATCTGATACCTCCTCTGAAGACCTGAGCTGGGGGAAGACCGTCATCGACTTCAGCCTGCTGGAGCGGGTGGATGAAGATAAATGTCGGGGTATCCGCAAGAAGTACCGGAAGCTCATCTGTACCATCCAGCAGAACCGTGACGACATAGTGAACACGGCGAGCGACTCCTTAACCGAGGCTCTCGAGGAAGCCAATGTCCTGTTTGATGCGGTGAGTCGAACAAGAGAAGCGGCTCTCGACTCTCAGTTTCTTGTTTTGGCTTCTGATTTGGGTAAAGAAAAAGCAAAGCACCTGAACTCTGACATGAACTTTTTTAATCAGGTGGCATTTTGTGACTTTCTGTTTGTATTTGTGGGTCTAAATTGGATGGAAGATGACGGACGTGATCCGCTGAATAACTGTGACGATACCATAGCTCTTTCCTTCTGGGAGACAGTACAGAAGGAAGCGATATCGTGTATATCACAAGCTGAAACATTCCACTTTCTTTTTGGTTCGTTCAAACCAGAGTCTGCCGCGAGAAAGCCGCGACGTAGTCAGCGGAGGAAAGTTCAGAAAATGGAAGAGAGTGGGGTTATGCCTGCAAAGCTGAGGAAGCTGGATCTGAGTGGTAATCAAGAAGCCACAGAAAAAGAAGTAGAAAGAATCTTGGGATTGTTGCAAACGTACTTTCGAAAGTATCCTGATACTCCTGTGTCTTATTTTGAGTTTGTGATTGATCCGGACTCTTTCTCTCGTACTGTGGAGAATATATTTTACGTTTCTTTCATTATAAGGGATGGTTTTGCAAGAATAAGGCTTGACCAAGACAGACTGCCAATATTAGAGCCAATTAATATTAACCTAGCCGGTGAGGGAAATGATCCCAGTTTCCACAGCAGGAAACAGGGAGTTATATCTTTGAGTTTACAAGATTGGAAAAATATTGTGGCAACTTTCGAAATTTCAGAGGCTATGATCACAAACTCGTACTAAAGATTTCTGTTCTTAGCATAGGATGCAGTTTTGTTTATTTTCTAAAGCATAACATTAGTGAAGAGTAAAATCCAAACAAGCGCATGCTGTATTTCTTGTGAAAAAATATTTTCAAGAAAATAAGTTGTTTTACTGTGTGTTGTATTTTTCTTGGTAGTTTTATAAAGTTGTCAAGATCTTCTGTTGCTTAAAAAATTCACTGGCATGTTCATGCAAAAAAATTTTTGAACTGCTCCTTAAGGCTTTATTAATAATAACTGAATTCCATAAAATAAAAGGTGTTTAATAATTTTAAAAAATGAGTTATGATGTTCTGTGATACTGCATTGCTTTCTCTGCTACAGGGAACTAAGGGAGTCCCATATGGGGCTCTTGACCAGGTTGGGGAAAGGAATGGGTAAAAAAAAATGGTCAAGAAAGACTGTAGGGCAGTGCGTAAGTCATGTTAATACTGTAAAAAAAAAAAAAATTCAGATGCTATGCTTCATTTCAGAGACCGCTCATAAGATTAATGAGTGGGTGTCCTTGTTCTAAATAACTTCTACTGTGATGTGGGCTTAACAAAAGTAGACTGTCTACTGTAATAGGTGAGCCATCAACTAAGTACTGAAAGGTGAGTAGGAATTGATCAAAGATCAGGAGGGGAAATATGGAGGGTCAAATATGTGAAATTGTGAGAAGTTATGGCTCCAGAGAAATCTATGTTTTTTTTGGAAAACTATTCTATTTGAATGTTATACTAGGCAAAAATTGATTTACCTCATCTGTTAGTGCCCTCTCTTTGTTAGATTATTTCAAACACAACATCTTTTAACATCCAGTTAGAATTTTTATCTACTTGTTTTGTTTCTTCTCTGGCCCCTAGTTTCCCTTTGTAATTTCTGCTAGTACACAGAGTGTTCCTCAGAATTGGTGATGTTTCATTATGTACTGGCCTTGAATATTTGTTCCCAACTCAATTTTGATTTCTTAATAGGACTTTGAATGCCTGGAAACTCTGCCTCTGTAAATTGAAATATCAGTATATGATTATAATTTATCCAAATTTCCTTCACTTCATATAAAGCTTTAAAGGCTTTTGTTGTTGTTGCTTGTATTGTTTTAAGAATATAAGTTACAACCTTATTTGGACGCTCCTGCTGAAAATTTTGGTTTTTAAGGAAACAGTTTTTGAAGGTGTAGTGAGCATCCTTGCAAGCTGTTTTTCTTGATCTCTGTAGAAAGTCTTTGGTAGTAGTGGGTCTTATTTGGCAAGTGGATAAGGATCTGCTTTGTGTAACAGGAATAATAAAAATTTCCTGTTAAGTCTGAATGTAGTACAGGGAAGGGAAATCCAGAAACTAAATGAATGACATCTAGATGGAGAGGAGATTGAGAAGTTCTTCAGTAATAGTGCAGGTGTTTCTTTTGTTTGTTTGTTTTATGAGAAGGGAAGTTTCTCATGAAACTGGGCCAATTATTTTCTAAAGTAGTCATTTCTTTCCCTTTTCATATGAAGGGATACCAACTCTTCCCAGTGCCTACAACCTTTTGATCTAGTAGTTGTGGAAGTCTCTCTGATCCTCCCTTTAGCATGCCTCTACCATCCGGGTTCCTTAGGTTTTCCAGACCTTTGCTTTTTGGGGAAAAGATAATCTTAGAGATAGCGAAAAGATCTTGCCTCAGCTCTGCTTACCACCAGATTGCTCTTTACACACCAGATGTCTTTACTGGGAATATTTGAAGATGTAAGTGTTAACTAAAAGCATGTATGGAGAATGTGGAGGTTTAGGAGGAAGTAATCTTTTGGGTCTTCTCTAAAATTATAGCTGTTAAAATATAAATCTGACCACTCGTTTCAATTTAAATTGGTTGTCATGACGTATAAATTGGAAATTAAAGCCAATTACTTTCTAAAGTAGTCGTTTCTTCCCCTCTTTACCCTGAAGAAAAAAGGTAAATTGGCTAATAGATAATTCATTTATAGAGATTAGATGTGACCCAAACTGCAAGTCTGCTGGTTTCTCAACAATATATTTAGAGTGGCTTTAATTTCACAGGTTTAATAAAGTCAGCTCTATACATCAGTGTCTCTTTTGCTGTCTTGTAAACAGGGTTATCGTTACCATCTTTCTAAATTCCATATATATGCGTTAGTATACTGTATTTGTGTTTTTCTTTCTGGCTTACTTCACTCTGTATAATAGGCTCCAGTTCCATCCACCTCATTAGAACTGATTCAAATGTATTCTTTTTAATGGCTGAGTAATACTCCATTGTGTATATGTACCACAGCTTTCTTATCCATTCATCTGTGAATGGACATCTAGGTTGCTTCCAAGTCCTGGCTATTGTAAACAGTGCTGCTATGAACATTGGGGTACACGTGTCTCTTTCAGTTTTGGTTTTCTCAGTGTGTATGCCAAGCAGTGGGATTGCTGGATCATAAGGCAGTTCTATTCCCAGTTTTTTGAGGAATCTCCATACTGTTCTCAGAGGGTGGGATGATTTGGGAGAATAGCATTGAAATATGTATAATATCATATCTGAAACGAGTCGCCAGTCCTGGTATGATGCCTGATAACAGATGCCTGGGGCTGGTGCACTGGGATGACCCAGAGGGATGGTATGGGGAGGGAGGAGGGTTCAGGATGGGGAACACATGTATACTTGTGGCAGATCCATCTTGATGTATGGCAAAAGCAATACAATATTGTAAAGTTAAGCAAAATAAAATTTAATTAAAAAAAAAAAAAGAAGCAGGAAGGTCAGGGGTCCTGAGAACTGGTAGTAACACTGAAAAGTCAAGATGGTTTATCTAAATCATTGATGATTTACCTAATAAACAGAAATATCAAGCTAAAAAAAAAATAAAGTCAGCTGATAGGAAAATATCATGGAAATTTTTTAAACTAGGATTTTGTTGTTTAACAGAACCTCTTCTGATCGAAGGACCT
The DNA here is from genome assembly GCA_935064755.1 of Tragelaphus eurycerus. Lineage (NCBI taxonomy): Eukaryota > Metazoa > Chordata > Mammalia > Artiodactyla > Bovidae > Tragelaphus > Tragelaphus eurycerus. The sequence goes on along the minus strand of CAKXYN010000072.1, from coordinate 9,262,243 downwards.
GGGATCAGATCCTGCCTTTTAAAATTCTAGTTAGAGACTGAACAAATTATTAAACCTGCAAGCCTTAGGTTTTTTTATTTGCTTACTGGGGATAATGACCTATTAAATGTATAGTATGTGACAAGTACTTTGATTTACTGGGTATGATACAATGAGAAAAGCAAGAGATTTGTAATCGCTTAGACCTGGGTTTAATTCTTTACTCATGGACAAGTTTCTTAATCTCAAAAGATTTCTTTATTGTCGTTTCTGAAATGAGAATGACATATGCTTAGAAGACTATTGTGAGGATTAAATGGGATGATATGTACAAAACATCCAGCACAGTGTTGGCCTCATTGTGAGCACTCACGTTAGTGCCTCACTTGGTAGATCAGCGTCAGAATGCAGCTGCCGCCTCCTTCCATGGTGACTTCTCCATCTTGGTTCATTCAGTTTAAGTCTAGACCTGGCTTTCTCAAATTCTTGCCCTTGTTTTGTGGAAACCATTATCAAGTGATTAGAATTAGCACTTGGTTAATTCACTCAGCAACTGTGCCAGACACTGCACTAGCACTGAGGGGAAAGGATAGATTGAAAATTACCCTACTCTCAAGGAATTTATATTTTAATATGTGTGTTAGTTCCCTATTACTGCTGTAATGAATTACTATTTGGTGGCTTAAAACAACACATATTATCTTAACAATTCTGAAGGTTGGAAGTCCAAAGTCAGTTTCTCAGGGTGTGCAAGGTGTAAAATCAAGGTGTCAGCATGGCCGGGTCCTGTTGAGGCTGTGAGGGGAGAATGCTTAGCCTTTTTGGAGGCTGCCTGCATTCCTTGATTCACAGTCTGTTCCTCCATTTTCAAAACTGCCAGTGCAACCTCTGTCTTCATTGATTTCTGTTGTGTCTCCATGTGCCTCCTTCTTATAAGGATACTTGTGAATAAGTTGGGCCTTGTGGGGGTAATCCTGGAAAATCTCACCAGATTCTTAACTCACCAGATTCTTAACTCACATCTCAAGAATCTCTTTTACAGGTAATGTATTTGCAGGTTCTGGGGATTCAGACTTTGATGTTGGGGGGACTCTTGTTGAGCCTAACAGAGTGGGAGACCACAGAAATTCTGTCAGTGATGACTGCTCTGAAGAAAAACTACCTGGAGAGTGGTTGAGATGCTATGTTGTGGCTGTGTGTTGAGGGGGTGGGGTTGGGGTGTAAGGCAAAGCCCCTGGCAGGGGGCATTGAAATGGAGTCTACTTGTTGTAAGTAATTTGCCTGGATACTTGATTTAGAGTCCTTTAAATGTTACTGATTATGTGAAAGTCGCTCAGTTGTGTCCAACTCTGGGAGTCCATGGAATTCTCTAGGCCAGAATACTGGAGTGGGTGTAGCATTTCCCTTCTCTTGGGGATCTTCCCAACCCACAGATCAAACCCAGGTCTCTCTCATTGCAGGCAAATTCTTTACCAGCTGAGCCACAAGTGTTACTGTGGGCCCTTAAGTATTTTAGGCACATGTTAGCTGAAGGTCTAGATAGTTAACTGGTAATGGAGAATCAGTGTCCCCGGTTCTTCTGGCAGAAAGGTAGTACAGCCAGCATCTCGACCTCCAGAGCAGGAAGACAGTTCTTTGATTTGTGCTTACCCCTTAGTATTACTGTAGGGTACTTTTCATCCAGTACCACCTATCAGCATTAATTAAAATTTCCTTTAAGCCAGAAGTTGGCAATTTTTGTCTTGTACAAAGCCAGGTAGTAAATATTTTAGGCTTTGTGGGCCATATGGCCTTGGTCAAAACTAATCAATTGCGCTCATGTTGCAGAAACAGCAGCCATAGACACTGTTGCAACAAATAGGCTGGGCCTTTTTCCAATAAGATGTTACTTAATGGATACTGAAATTCAAGTTTCATATAATTTTCATGTATTATGAAGTTTTACTCTTGATTTTTTTTTCTTGCTTAAAACTTTAAAATATTAAGAAGAACAATTCTTAGCTCAGGGACTGTTTAAAAAGAAAAGTAGAACTGCAGGCCTGCGAAATTTGCCCCTCAGACTGTAGTTTGCTAATTGCTGTCATAGGCTTGGGGCCCACTGGGCTCTTCTAGAAAGTTTGTAGCATTTAAACCATCACTTAAGTGTTATTTCTCTCCTGGCCCATGGTCTTCCAAAGCACAGAGGCTTGACTATATCCCCTAGGGGATGCTGCAGCTTGTTGGCAGCAGCATCTGATACAATTTATATAACCATGCAGACAAGGAGCCCAGGCAGGAGAATTAAGCAGTTTGCTCAGGATCACATAAATAGCAGAGTCAGATTCAGATGTGGACTAAATTTGAGCTCCTAACCAATATGCTACACACCTGGTACCTTTTCTAGTGTTTTCCCACAGTTTTGTTTTCATGATGAGAAAACTGAACTGCAGCCCAGCCTCTGAGTACATGTAACACAGCAGGAATGAGCACTCAGGTCTTTTATTCTAAGAATGTTTTTGAACATCACATCACAGGCATGTGGAGTTGGCACTGGTGATGCCAGGATGAAAGAAAAGAACTATCCTTGTGGAGTTGATGGGATTGTGTGCAGATACCAGCAGGGGCCTCAGGAGAGGAGCCAGTCTGCCGTCAGCTAAAGGCTTCTAGCTAAATCTTGAAGGACAGGAAGTGGCTGGGGTGGAACAGCCTTCACTGAGTGCTCTGAGAACCTGTATTAATGCAGTTGTGAGAAAAAAAGATAATGTTGTTTGGGAACCTTAGGGAAACAATGGAAGGAATAGCCTTATGTTGGGATCTGCAGATATTGGTAAAAGAACCTAAAGGAATGTTTTAGAAAGGGTGATGTATAACCTGCTGTCAAGATACTGGATCAGAATTTGGTGGGAAGAGGGCATTTCAGGTGAGCAGTGATGCAGGGAAGTGTAGGGGATAATGTCTGCAAAACACCAGAGCTTTTTGACTCAGCCCCTTGGGCAGGCAGGTTCCTTTTTGTAGGAAGGGGAGAATTAGTGAATGTAGGGATTTTTCCTTCCAGCCACTGTGCTATAATATGCATTATCTCAAACTCAGTAGTTGAGAGGGCATGCTCATTTTACAGAATGTAAAATCAGACTCTCAAGGATTAGGTGATAGCCAAGATCACCTAGCCTTGAGAATGGTAGAGCAGGTATTTTAACCCAGGTCAATTTTACACCAGAGCTCATGTATAATGGGTTAAAAACCAAAGACCAGTACACATCTGCCCGAAGGGTAGAGTCGTGTTTAGGGGGAGAATCAGTCAGTATCAGTTAAATTCAATTGCTCAACTCCTTTGCGACCCCACGGACTGCAGCATGCCAGGCTTCCCTGTCCATCACCAACTCATGGAGCTTGCTCAGACTGATGTGCATTGAATCGGTGATGCCATCCAACCATCTCATCCCATCATTCCCTTCTCTTCCTCCCTTCAATCTTTCCCAGCATCAGGGTCTTTTCCAATGAGTCAATTCTTTGCATCAGGTGGCCAGAGTATTGGAGTTTCAGCTTCAGCATCAGTCCTTCCAGTGAATGTTCAGGGTTGATTTCCTTTAGGATTGACTGGTTAGATCTCTTTGCAGTTCAAGGAACTCTCAAGAGTCTTCTCCAACACCACAGTTCAAAAGCATCAATTCTTCAGCCCTCAGCATTCTTTATAGTCCCAACTCGCACATCCATATGTGACTCCTGGAAAAGCCATAGCTTTGACTAGACGGGCCTTTGTTGGCAAAGTAACGTCTCTGCTTTTTAATATGCTGTCTAGGTTGGTCATAGCTTTTCTTCCAAGGAGCAAGCATCTTTTAATTTCATGGCTGCAGTCACCATCTTCAGTGATTTTGGAGCCTGATTTTGGAGGGGAGAATAAAGATGACTTATTCTAATTTTAAAGAAATGTTAATTGCTTTCTGTATTGTGCCTTTCTGGGGAGTCTGGAGCAGTGTTTACTAGGGGTGGGTTAGAGGAAAGGCATTGAGAAGCAGATGGAAGAATGTACATTCTGTAAGCCTCACCAACAGCAGCTGGGGAGAGGAGGGTATATGTTTACATCTCTGTGGGTAGTTCTCAAAATGTGGTCCAGATCCCCACTCCAACTCCTACCCCTTCAAGAAGTCCTTTAGGTCAAAATGATCTTAATAGTAACTTGCTCTTTGTCTTTTTCACTCTGATTCTCTTACAAGTCTGCCATGGAGTTTTCCAGAGGTTACACAGCAGGTGATGTGGTGCAGCAGACTGAACACAAAAGAGATGTGTACTGTCTGTTATCAACAAACATCAGAGAATTATGAAGATATAAAATAATGCCACTTTTCTCACTAATTAAAAATGTTTTTAATCAGTTGTTTACGTTTAACAGTAATGTTTTTTATTTAAATTTTAAAGATATTTTAATAGTTTACATATTTTTATATTTAAGATATTAAAATTTTTTTCTTAGTTTTAGTTTCTAATAGTCAAAGCCCCATCCACATTATTCAAAGCTCTTTGTGGGAAATCCTAAATAATTTAAGGTTCTAAAGGCATCTTGAGACTGAAAGTTTGAGAACTCCTGTTCTTTATCAGCTGCTCTGGTCAGTGGCCACTGTTTCTAACAATTGTAACTGGAGAACGGGGGACATTTTTCTCCCGTCTCTCCTTACCCCATCTGTGTGCTTCTTCCTTATGCTGTAGAGGAGAAGGAGATGTCTGTCTGTCTGTCTGTCTTACATCTCCGGTGGGCAACCTCTTCCTTAGAATTGAATGACAGCAACTTCAGTTTTAAGTTGGATTATGATTTTAGAACATCATGTTTAGTTCTGGGGTCAGCTGAATACCTCAGTTCCCTGTCCTTCTGATTTTACTTTACAGAACTAAAAATATTCAGGTTCACCCAGAGCTTTCTTTGTAAAATTGGTGCACTGGTTGATACAATTTTTCTTAAATTTGAACCATAAGAACCCAGGTCTGATACAGAATTTCAGTAGAGAGCAGATTATGATGGTTGGTGGAGGAAGCATGCTTTTCAGCATGACAGTTTCCTTTGTTTTATTCAATGGTAGAGGATATGGTTATAGGAACTGGGTGGTTTTTATTTAGGCAGCCAGTGATCGTGTTCTGGCACCATCTGTGTTAAGTGCATGCAGATAAAATGAGGCTTAGATTAAAAATGGTTATTTTCCTAGAAGAACATCTAGCTTCATTTATTTGTTAATTCTTCTAAAGCAGCGAGTCAGCCCTTATGCTGTGAGATCAGCTAGAGAGAGTAAGCTTCAGCTTACAACCTGAAGCTCATATTGATCCTCTGATCTGAAGGGCTTTTTTTCTCCCCACAGTGCCTTGCATTGGAGGAGGAACCTCGCCATAATGCCAGTTGATGAATACTGGCTATGTTTACCAGCCTTTCATGTTAGACCTTTTGTGCATACAGTCAGGATGATGCAGTCATGCCCCTGCCGTTGCTGGTTCCCCGGCGTTCTCCCTTTAGTCCCTGAACCGTCATGCATACCTGCTGCACTGCCTGCCGGCAGCCGCAGTGCCCCGCCTCCTCCACCTTTTCACACCGCACCCTCTTCCGCATCCCAAGCATCCTCTTCTACTGACCCTAAGCTCTGCCTTTTGCCCCCCACATCTGATGGTAGGCAGGAGGAAAATGTGCAGTCTGGGCTGGTAAGTCTGGGGGCTTTTTTGATTATGAAGGTTGAAACTTGATTTAAAAAATTGTGTGTGTGTGTGTGGTAACAGCTGTTCCAATCATTCTCTTATGTTGGCAGATTTTTGTTTTAATAAGAAATTTTAAATGCATCACCAAAACAATGTTCCACCCAAATGTGTAACTAGTGTGTTTTAAAACTAGTAGAATCAAAGGATTTTGTAAAATTAAAAGTTTATATTATCAATGCCAAGTATATGGAAAGTAAATATAGATAACTTCATGCATAGGCAGATTAAAGAAATGAGCTTTATCTGCCTAAGGCTCACTTACTTATTTAACTCTGCCCCCCCTCCCCCGCCCCGCCCCCTGCAGCCACCCCTGTTTATTTAAAACATCTTATGAAAGCAGGGACTTTTAACTTTTCCTGCAGGTAAATGGCAGTTAATGATTTTCTACTGGATTTCTGGGTTTTATGCTTTACCTAAACAATGTAGAAAAATAAATACTTGGCTAACTTGATTCCGTTGCCGTTTGCAGGGTCCTGTCTTACTCTATAACCTTAGTATACTCATTATTCTGCCTTTGACTAGAAAGTGTAAATGTTTGCCAAATTGTATTAAGTCTACTAAAAACATACAGTACAGGTGTTTTTAAAATCTAATTTAAAGCATAGTTTAAAAATTCTAGGAAAAAGCTGATCACACTTAACTCAGGTGTGCTGCTGCTGCTGCTAAGTCGCTTCAGTTGTGTCCGACTCTGTGCGACCCCAGAGATGGCAGCCCACCAGGTTTCCCCGTCCCTGGGATTCTCCAGGCAAGAACACTGGAGTGGGTTGCCATTTCCTTCTCCAATGCATGAAAGTGAAAAGTGAAAGTGAAGTCGCTTAGTCGTGTCTGACTCTTAGCGACCCCATGGACTGGAGCCTACCAGGCTCCTCTGTCCATGGGATTTTCCAGTCAGGAGTACTGGGGTGGGGTGCCATTGCCTTCCCCAAACTCAGGTGTAAGTTAATTCTTTTGGGCCATCGGGACCTTAGTTTTGTGTACTCTGCAGACCCATTACAGTAGCTGTCTGCCACGTGGAGGGGGCGTGAGGACAGTCCTACCACAAAGCAGGGGACTGATCACCAGAGGGAAGGGTGAGCATTTCCCATTGTGTGCTGTGATGTAACAAACTGTGTTTCTCCTTTGGAAGTGCCTTCTGATTTTCTTCAAAGGGACCTTTTACAGAACTTTTCAGACATTGCTGCTTTTGAGTTGTTTTCTCTTCCATTGTTTTTCTTCTTTAGGCTTTTCAGGAAAGCAGACTTCAAAATCCAGTGAAGATGAATGGCTCCAAGGATCTCCCAGAGCCCTACGACTACGACCTCATCATCATTGGAGGGGGTTCTGGAGGACTGGCAGCCGCCAAGGCAAGGCTCCTTGTGTGTCCTGGGATATGGGGAAAGTAGTCAGATCCTGACAACTGTAATCTGCATGTTGTTAGAACTACCCTTGTTTAATTTTTACGTTGGAGTTGCACTAGTCATCTTAGTATATGAAATTCTCAGGTATTAATAGTTGGTTATGCTTTAGACATTATAACTGTGTTAAAATAGCATTGATTTTTAATGGTCCATTTCCAGTCCATCATGTTAACCATTCCAACTCATTTTAATAATTTATTTTCCAGGAGGCAGCCAAATATGACAAGAAGGTGATGGTTCTGGATTTTGTCACTCCAACCCCTCTTGGAACTAGATGGGGTAAGCTTTTAAAGTACTTTAGAAGCGAATTTGTAGGAGCAGATTTTCCCCTGGCTTTGGTTTGAATGACTTCTAAAATCCAATTTTGAAATTAAATAAATTAAAAAAAACAAACGAAACACCTACCTCTTTCACTTGTGCTAGGTCAGAATGGACTCCAGTTAAATGTTGAATACTTAGGTTCCTTGGCACAGAGTCAAGATAATACAAAACCGTATCTACAGCTGTTTTGATGATTTAAAGATAAATATTTGAGTAACTTAGTATATTTAGGGGCTTTCTCAGTGAAAGTTTAAACTCTTCCTGGATTTCTGTTTCAAATCTGTCTCCTGTGTCCAATAAGAACTGGAATTAGATACCTTAATGGATAGGCCTTGCTTCTTCTTAGTCTTGGTGAATTCTGTGTTCATTATTTATTCAATAAATATTTATTGAACACTTACTATGAATGAGGGCTGTGGAGATATAGCAGTGAATGTGTAGACCTGATGTGAAGTTCCTGCTTCTGTGGAGTTTACATTCTCGTGGAAGACAAAAGATGAACAAGAACTTTACCGATTGTGATACATGGTACTGAAAAAGTTACTTGGTGGAATAGAGAGGAACTGGGTAAAGAAAGGAGTTTAAACTTTGAGGCTGTTATCAGTGGTGATCTCTAAAGAGGTGGCTTTTAGATGAAACCCAAAGAGTAAGAATGAGCCAGCCCTGCCAAAAGCTGAGGAAGAGTCTTCCAGGCAACTTTTCTCTTTCTCACAAAAAGGCACATTAAAGGCCCTGGGGTAGGTTTGGTGGTTGTGGCATGGGTAATAGAAGCTGGAGCTAAGACTGGAGAGGAAGGCAAGTGTCAGACTGTACAGGTCCTTGTGGACCAAGATGAGGGATTTGCTCCTGATAATCCAAGCATAATGGGAAACCTTTGGGAAGGGGAGTAATGTGATAGGTAAATTTCATCAAGATGACTTGGCTGTGGAAATTAGGAGGAGGCAGGAAGTCTGGGTAAGCCAGTGTCACAATTTCTGATTCATTCATTCATCAGGTACTTGTTAAGGTGTTGCCTCTTGTCAGGCATATTCTTATGCTGGATGTAGTCCTGCTGGCCTGTGGAGCTCACACACTGTGGTGCCACTCAACCAGCATTCTCCTTGGAGGGCTGCTGGTTTCCCAAGCTGTGCAGTCCTCTGCCATCTTGCACTCTTGGCATTTTGGGTGCCTCCCCGTTTTGGCTGCTTACATTATGTTCTAATGGAGACAGGTTATCACCATGTTCTTTAAGTTCAGGGACATTAAATCTTTTTAGGGATGGGCAAAGTGTTAGGAATCCTTTGGTGAGAATCAGTGAAGGCTGTGGACCACCTCTGTAAAAATTTGCTCATGTACACTAGACTTTTTTTATTACTTTTTGGCTGCAGCATGTGGCTGTGGGAATCTTAGTTCCCTTAGTTCAACCAGGCATCAAACCCATGCCCTCGGCAGTTAAGTGTGGAGTCCTAACCACTGGCCTGTTAGGAAATCCCCTTTACCAAACTTTGCATGTGGTTTCAGACCCACTGCAGTCCATCCATGTCCTTTAGTGGCAAGAATAAGGTTGTACACAAAGTAAAGTCTCAATATCTGGCTTTTTTTATCAGCAGTATATTAATTATGAATTTTTTAAGTACATGGAAGTTGTTTAAGTCTGCTCCTTTTCGTTTTAGGGTAGTTTTGCCGTGTTTAGTCTGTAAGGCTCTCTGATCTTTGAAATGTCGTGACTTAAGAATAAACTCGTATAAACAGTGTTGACTACATTAAACAAATGAATTGCGATGTTTCATAGACTAGCATTGGGGCTAGGAGTGGGCCACCCAAAATATGCACTATGGCACGTTGATTATTTTGAATTAAAGTTTCTTAAGACATGACCAATGGGACACTCTGGCCCTCCTTTCTGTTGCCTGAAAGCAGGAAGTACATCACATGAAAGGTGCACTCCCTACATCTAAGGAAGTAGAAAGACACCCTTTTCACAAAAGATAGGGAATTCGGGGCTGAGAAGCCTCATGTAAAGAAAACTGTTACTTCTTTACCTGTTATCCCAAACCCATACTCTGTTTTGATTCTTAACTAATTGAGCACCCAAAGTGTCAGTTTCTTTGTCCTGTCAGTTCCTCACCAATGTATTATTTCTTTGTCTAAAAAATAGAAAAGCTGTCTGATTTGGTTACTTCTTAGGTCCCATTTCTATGAAAGCGTTGTGTGGACAAATTAAAATATATTTCTTTTTCTCCTGTTGATCTGTCTCATGTCAGATTTGTTTGTCTAACCACAAGAACTGAAGAGGGGTAGATGGGGAAGTTTCCCTCTCCCTTATAATGGTAATAACTGTTGGCCCTTTTCTTTGGAGGATTGTACATCAGGCTGTAAACTGATTTTGCAATGCTTTTGCAGGTCTTGGAGGAACGTGTGTGAATGTGGGCTGCATACCTAAAAAATTGATGCACCAAGCAGCATTGTTAGGTCAAGCCCTACGAGACTCTCGAAACTATGGGTGGAACGTCGAGGAGACAGGTACGTGGAGGAAGCTACTCTTCCATTTGTGCTGTTGAGGGACTTGAGCTGGGATCTTGCAGTGCACCATCCATTCTTACAAGACTAGCATATAACCTGGAAGTCGTTTCTATTTGTTTTCTTAGTGGATAAAATCAGTGTGGTTAAAAAAAAACACAACAGTGTGGTTATCCTGTGTCTTGTTGGCTGTGTAGTAACTATTAATGGTAAGAACAGATATTGTACTTGGAGTATCTTTTTATAACAGAAACCCAGAATTCTTTCAAAGAAATTCTCATAATTCTAGAGTTTCCTATGGAAATGCAAATTACATTTGCTTTCCCTTGAAGCTGTTATTTTTCTCTCATCCAAGAAGTCTTGTTTCATGAGCTGATATTTGGGAGGGTTATTTGTTGAGAAGGCAGTTTTGTTGGATTAAAAATATTTAGAGTACCATGGAAACCACATCCTTTTCTCTTGCCCAACAAAAAAGGCAGTGAGGAGCCTCAACCTAATGGAGCATACATTTATCACATAATCTGCTGATGGTCTACCTCTCTTCCCACCTCTACCCCGCCTACCCTGCAAGTTACTTACTCCTGTATCTGAGTACCTGAATCTGCCATTGGTCCACTCTTTCCTTCCTGGGAGCCTGGTGTCAGTGTACCCAGTTCACAACAGAATCTCCTTTCAGTTAATGAGTTAGATTTTTTCAGTAGACTTTTCAGAAATCCTCCTAGTGAAGTTATATAATATTACTATTGCTTACCCACTATTTGCACTTGGTTCTGTGCTGGGGAAGTATATAAATAATACAAATCTGTAGATACATAGGTTCTGTTTTCATCAACGTGCTGATATCGTTGATACACCAGCTAAGTACCCTGGGTACCCAGAGGTGGGGTCAGTAAATGATATAAGAGGTGACTGGAGATGACTTTTTAGATGTTGTGTCCTTGACAATAAGCAGAGGAGAGGATAGTCAGTTCTTTAGACAGAAGAAAAGGAACAAGGTTTGTACTTGGAAAATAGTAAATACGTTGGCATCTCTAGAGCAGGGAGCACATGGGAACAAAAAGCAGACAGTTGCTGTGGGCTGAATGCCCTGGGCAGTTTGGGATAAGGGTAGGAGGATAAATGTGGACCAGCTTAGCGAGCTGCAGTTGTGCTGAGGGCAAGTTGGAACAGATGTTTCATGGTTCTTGGGATAGCAGGAAGAAGAGGGGAGAGGAGGTAAAGACCATAGCTATAGCAGAGAGGAAGCTCCTGTTTTTCCTCAATACCCACCTCATGGCTTCACTGGGGTCCTGCAGGTCAGGAGTCATGTTAAAGTCAAGTCATTTTCCTTATTCTCCATTCCATCTTACTGCAGTACATATATGAGCCTGCTGTCCCTGAAGGGGGATCCCATTGTTCCATTTGGCAGACAAGCAGACTGAAGCTCGGGCGGGAGTGTGAAGTGGTGCCCCCATATCATAGCTAAGAAATGGGCAGCAAGGCAATGGCAACCCACTCTAGTACTCTTGCTTGGCAAATCCCATGGACGGAGGAGCCTGGTGGGCTGCAGTCCATGGGGTCGCTAGGAGTTGGACACGACTGAGCGACTTCACTTTTACTTTTCACTTTCATGCATTGGAGAAGGCAATGGCAACCCACTCCAGTCTTTTTGCCTGGAGAATCCCAGGGACGGGGGAGCCTGGTGGGCTCCTGTCTCTGGGGTTGCACAGAGTCAGACATGACTGAAGCGACTTAGCAGGGCTTCCCTGGTAGCTCAGCTGGTAAAGAATCTGCCTGCAATGCAGGAAACCCTAGTTTGATTGCTGGGTCAGGAAGATCCCCTGGAGAAGGGATAAGCTACCCACTCCAGTATTCTTGGGCTTCCCTGGTGACATAGATCATAAAGAATCTGCCTGCAATGCAGAAGACCTAGGTTTGATCCCTGGGTTGGGAAGATTCCCCTGGAGGAGAGCATGGCAGCCCACTCTGGTATTCTTGCCTGGAAAATCTCGATGGACAGAGGAGCCTTGCAGGCTACAGTTCATGGAGTCAGAAAGAGTCAGACATGACTGTGTGACTCAGCACAGCACAGAGTTTAGACTGAAGTCTCTCTGACCTCAAAACACATGGGGTTTACACAAGTGGTCTTCTTTCAGCCCTCATGGCTTCAGTGGCAACTCCTCTAGAGGACCAGGGTTTTGGGAGCTGTTGTAGAAGCAAGTACTCAGAGCTTCTGACCTTGGTCTTTGTGTACCTCTCCTCACCATTCTCTCCCCCAGAAGGGGCAAGTTCTGTGTGCAGTCTGCAGTCCACACTCGAATTTCCCTTCTGGGTCTTTGGGAGGAAAACCCAAGAACCACTCATTTTATTTGCTAACCACTCTCGTAAGATCTGTAATCCACCCCTGTCCTTCCACACATATTCTTTACCAGTACTCTCAGGGAGACTTCATTCCCTGGGGCCCCCAGGGATAAGATCCTTTCTTCACCTCACTGAAGTATAGGTTGTTGGAGTAGACAGATGCGGGTGGTAATTCTGACTTTGCTGTTTACTGCCTGTGTGGTAAGGATTAAATACAATTCAGTTTAGTCACTCAGTTGTGTCTGACTTTTTGTGACCCTGCAGCACACCAGGCCTACCTGTCCATCACCAACTCCTGGAATTTACTCAAACTCATGTCCTCATGTCCATTGAGTTGGCGATGCCATCCAACCATCTCATCCTCTGTCGTCCCCTTCTCCTCATGCCTTCAGTCTTTCCCAGCATCAGGGTTTTTTCCAGTGAGTCTGTTCTTCGCATCAGGTGGCCAAAGTATTGGGATTTCAGCTTTAGCATCAGTCCTTCCAATGAATATTCAGGACTGATTTCCCTTAGGATGGACTGGTTTGACCTCCTTGCAGTCCAAGGGACTCTGAAGCGTTTTCTCCAACACTACAGTTCGAAAGCATCAATTCTTTGGCTCTCAGCTTTCTTTATAGTCCAATTCTCACATCTATACATGACTACTGGGAAAACCATAGCTTTGACTAGACAGACCTTTGTTGGCAAAGTAATGTCTCTGCTTTTTAATATGCTGTCTAGGTTTGTCATAGCTTTTCTTCCAAGAATCAAGTGTCTTTTAATTTCATGGCTGCAGTCACCATCTGCAGTGATTTTGGACCCCCCAAAATAAAGTCTGTCACTGTTTCCATTGTTTCCCCATCTATTTGCCATGAAGTGATGGGGCCAGATGCCATGATCTTCGTTTTCTGAATGTTGAGCTTTAAGCCAACTTTTTCACTCTCCTGTTTCACTTTCATCAAGAGGCTCTTTAGTTCTTCTTTGCTTTCTGCCATAAGAGTGATGTCATCTGCATATCTGAGTTATTGATATTTCTCCCAGTAATCTTGATTCCAGCTTATGCTTCTTCCAGCCCAGTGTTTCTCATGATGTACTCTGCATATAAGTTAAATAACCAGGGTGACAATATACAGCCTTGACATACTCCTTTTCCTATTTGGAACCAGTCTGTTGTTCCATGTCCAGTTCTAACTATTGCTTCCTGGCCTGCATACAGATTTCTCAAGAGGCAGGTCAGGTGGTCTGATGTTCTCATCTCTTTAAGAATTTTCCAGAGTTGTGGTCCACAAAGTCAAAAGCTTTTTAGATACAATAAAAGTAAAGCAAAGCAAAGTCACTCAGTCATGTCCGACTCTTTGCGACCCCATGGACTATAGCCCCACAGGCTTCTCTCTCCATGAGATTTTCCAGGCAGGAATACTGGAGTGGGTTACCATTGCCTTCTCCAGGAGATCTTCCTGACCCAGGGATTAAACCTGGGTCTCCCACCTTGTAGGCAGATGCTTTACCATCTAAGCATGGGAAACGGGGAATAAATGCAGAAAATATCTGAGTCACTCCTAGGTAACAGGCCCCAAGAAGCAGACGTGAGCACTTTCAGCTCCCTTGCATGGCCACCAGGTTAGAATAAGGTTCTCCGCCTAACGTCACAGAGCTAGGAGGATGTGTCTAGCTTCTAGCCCACACTCCTCTAACTAATTGTACTACCTCCAAGGTAGCTATGGTTTCTAGGAATTTCCAGTCTGTTCCATAAAAAGAGCAACACGAGGCTAGCACTGTCCTATTTCCTCAACAGTTTCTAGCTAGAAACCACACAACATGCTTGTCCATATTTTCCTGAGAATGTGATTAAAATACCTGCCAGCCTTAGTTTCGGTCCCTTCCTCCTGGAACAACTTCTAATTTTTCCCTTCAGAATGTCAGCCAATTGGAGTAGACTCTGCCCTGCACTTTTCTTGGTTCTTTGTTTAATGGGTTGTAGAGAAACGTCTATGAATCTTTAGAAATTTGTATGTTTGAACCAATTTATTTCCCTCAAAGAGAAGGGCATGTAACAAGAACACTAATTTGAAAAAGTCTAGAGTTTGATGGAAAATGTATGGTTGTTCCAAGCAAATTTTGATTTATGCGGTAATATAATTTCCATATAGTGTCTTCTTCATAGTGAATGTCAGTGGCCCTTAAATTTCAATAATAGTTCTGGAAAGATACAACTCGTGATCATTAAAATGTTGTTCATTCATGGAAGGTCTCATACTTAAATTGGTATGTAGTTGATGTTAGCTTTAAACTGTCAACTCCAGAAAAATGAAGTAGGTAGAACAGAATAGCTTAGTTTGGTAAGAAAGATAGGAAAGTACATGTAACAGGTCTTTAGAATCTTTAAGAGACAAGTATAGGCCTCTGCAGAATAAATTTTAATAACAGGGTCAGCAAAGTATAATTCTAGTAAGTTCAGTAATCAAATGAGTGATGAACTATAACTTGGTGAATTGACAGATCTTCTTTCCAGCAAAAGAAAAGTTTATAGTTGTCACGTAAGAATAATAAGAACTGGCTTTACTTAATTACCTTGACTTTATTTCTAAAGTACATAAGAAACTAATATATGTACAGAGATGAAGCAGCCACTACCAGTGTACTGCAGCTCTGCACAGTAAAATCAGCAGAAGCTTTCTGAATTTTAAAACATAAACCAACTCAAAAGTTATCTTACTTGTGTATCTCTACAGAAGTTATTTTATTCAACTAATTTAACAGTTTTAGCTCTTTCATGTTTCTTCCCCTTTTCCAGATTTTAAGATAGAAACATATATCTTTGTATTTTTATACCTTCCACCTCTTGTAGATCTATGTCAGGGACAGTAATCCCAAAGTCTTTGACGGGAGATGTGCCCTCTATTTAAATCCCTTCCCTCTTCCTAAGTGGAAGCGTGGTGGCTTCTTTATTGTTGTCTTTCTCATTACTCCTTGTGCTTTCTGAAGCAAACTTTGGCTTCTCTGTGGGGACCAGAGCTGGATGCTGTGCGAGTGGCTGGCCAGGCCTGCTGGGGATCCACCACCCAGGGAGCACTCATCGCCTCCCTCCTTTTTGTGCTAAAATGTTGGTGGTGAAGGATACAGTGGACTTAGACAAACACTTTATCATTAGATCTTTGAGGAAGAAAGAAACGAGGTATATTTTTCAAATGAGAAGCCACTAGAGGCTCCTGCTCCATGTTCCCAGGAGATGAGGCATGAATGTTTATTTTGCATTTTCAAATAGAAACACATCTAATCTCATGCCCTTGACCAAAGAACAGTGCTTCTATTTTCTTGGAAGACTAGACTGTCTTCTCTGACACTGCAAATAGCTCTGAGCCTGGTGAGGGAGGAAAGGCCCTTTGGACCTGGTCCTGGACCAGGCAGCACAGCTGAATCTGCCTGGTAATGGGGTGGGAGGTGGGGAGAGGGGGGTGACTTGTCCAGGACTCAGCCTGCACTCTGCTCTTCTCCTGAAAGCTCCAAGATGAGACTGTGATAAGAGAAAAATTACATGAACTCAGTTATGTAAACTGGAGGAATTGGTCCTTTCTGGAAGATTTAATGGCTTCGTATTTTCTTTAGATATATCTGTTTGAATTCTCTTATGCTCAAGAGTTAAATGTACCTTTTAAAAAATTGAGCATTTATGAAGTTTTAGGATCCCATAGTCCTTAGAGAGAAAGCACAATTATTGGTTTGCAGTTGGGGGCTTGCAGAGATTCCGGATGCATGTATTCTACCATGCTCAGCTGACTCTTCACATCCAGTGTGTCTATGCTGCTGTGAGTTCCTGTGTAGCCCTGGGCAGGTCATCCATCCATCCTTCATTTCCCTGTGTATATACTGGAAGGAATTTGTGGCCCTTCAGGGTATTTGAGGCATAAGTGAGCAGGTGCAATGAAGATGAAAGGATGCTAGTAGCTCTCTTAGTCTGAATACTGTTGTCGAACCTAGGGGTGTATAGTAGTGGGGGGCGGTTCAGGAGCATGAGAGAATTGGCTTAAGACCTAGTTGCCAGGATGGGCATAAGGGCGCACCCAGGTGAAGTACAGTCCTTGCCTAGGTAGCTGGAATGAGCATTGCAGAGGCTAAGCATTAGGTTACCGATGGTTGACCAGGCCAGTGGAATCGGGAGGCCTGGGGAAGGTGCTGGGCTTTGCCAGTGGGTGGGCTGTTTAGGAACGGGGAGTGTCCATGTGGTATATGGGAATGCAGGAAGGTGGGGGATTTGGGGCATTACTGGAAAGCAGGGCAGCCCTAGAGAACTGGGGTTCTGCGCATGTAACCACCCACAGTCCAACAGGAATCCGGTTACCACCAGCAGCATGTAAAGTAGGAATTTGGATTTTGTGAGACTGAAACTCAGTTCTCAGAATGAAATGCAAGACCAGGACCATAGGAGCAGCTAGAGTATCTTGATGCTGAATCCCAAAATAGTGGGCTGCAGCTTTTTTCATTTCTTCTGCCTGAGCATAACCACACTAGAGATTGGTGCCTGCCTACTGTACCCGAGGATGAAGGGACTTAGGTAGAGAAAAGGGGTTTGAGGAGTTTGGAAATCACAGGGGGCCTAACAGTTACAAAGTTTGTCCCTAACAATAGAATTAGTGTTGAATTAGGTCTAATCATTGAATTTCTGTCGTTGAAGTAATTTTTTTGTACAGTTACTTAATCCCAAATGTGTCTTCTTTTTGAATATGGTATCTCTTATAGGATTGGCAGAGTAGAATCCACTTAGTACTTCTACCACTGTAAAATTTCAGAGTGAATTCTGCCTTTGATCTTGTTCCTCCCTGGGCGTGTTATTAGCACGCTGTGCTGGACAGCTCCAACTTGTAAGGAACCAAGGTAGAGGATAGTTAGCGTCACTGGACATCCCTGTGTCAGTCAGTTCAGTCTCTCAGACATGTCCGACTATTTGAGACCCCGTGGATTGCAGCACGTCAGGCTTCTCTGTCCATCACCAAGTCCCGGAGCTTGCTCAGACTCATGGCCATTGAGTTGGCGAGGCCATCCAACCATCTCATCCTCTGTCTCCCCTTCTCCTCCTGCCTTCAGTCTTTCCCAGTTTCAGGGTCTTTTCCAAGGAGTTAGTTCTTTGCATCAGGTGGCCAAAGTATTGGAGTTTCAGCTTCAGCATCAGTCCTTCCAATGAATATTCAAGATTGTTTCCTTTAGGATTAACTGATCTCCTTGCAGTCCAAGGGACACTCAAGAGTCTTCTCCAACACCACAGTTCAAAAGCATCAATTCTTTGGCACTCAGCTTTCTTTATAGTCCAACTCTCACATCCATACATGACTCCTGGAAAAACCATAGCTTTGGCTAGATGGACCTTTGTTGGCAGAGTAATGTCTCTGCTTTTCAATATGCTATCTAGCCTGGCCATGGCTTTTCTTCCAAGGAGCAAGCGTCTTTTAATTTCATGGCTGCAGTCACCATCTGCAGTGATTTTGGAGCCCCCAAAAATAAAGTCTGACACGGTTTCCACTGTTTCCCATCTATTTGCCACGAAGTGATGGGACCAGATGCCATGATCTTTGTTTTCTGAATGTTGAGTTTTAAGCCAACTTTTTCACTCTCCTCTTTGACTTTCATCAAGAGGCTCTTTAGTTCTTCTTCGCTTTCTGCTATAAGGGTGGTGTCATCTGCATATCTGAGGTTATTGATATTTCTCCTGGCAATCTTGATTCCTAGTTGCATCAGAGTGACAACCAAAACCATTACCAATAAAATCACCACTGATAAAACCACATCTGGGATTTGCTTAAAATATTTTAATTAAAAAGAAGACGTGTTATGTAATGAGATTGGTTAAATGTTGGTAATTGTTAAATATGGATGATTGGCACATGGGAGTGAGTTAATAACTATTCTATTCCATTCCTTGTGGGGAAACAGTAAGTCCTGTCCAGTATTTCCATGGTGGTTGATGGACAGCAGACAGGCTGGTTGAGGCTCTCTGTAACATCTGTTGGGCCCTAACACCTGGTCCACCTGGCCTCATGACCACAGTGGCCTCCAAAGTTCCCCCACCCCAGCTGAACTCATATCTGAAGGTTTGCTCCAGTTTTTGCTCTATATCTGAAGGTTTGCTCCAGTTTTTCCAGACATTTCTTGGTTCTATGAATTGAATCCCTATAATCTGTTCTCTGGTAGGCCACCAACCAGCTTTTGTGCTGTCATTCCCACTTCAGAGGCTGGCTGCTGGTACCCATAGAATTGATTCTAGTACTTCTTGCCTGAACTGAGCTACTTAACCCTGACTCTAGGACTCAGACTGCTCATTTCTGTGTCAGAGGCTTTCAATTTGTGTTGGTTCTCTTCTTCCTCCTTCCAAACCGTAGCTTCCCCAGAACCTGCCTTCTTCTACCACCAGAGTAGGTTTTACCTGTGTCCTATTTTTTCAATCATTGTTGAAGTTGTTAATGAATGAATGACAGGATTTGTTTTTGTCCATTGAAATTCATTATTAGTGCCTTTGCTCAAAGAGTTAATTTTATTATAGAATTTTAAGAATCTTCCTCTTTGGTGAGATAGGAGGTTTGGGAGATAATGAAGCAGACTGTTAAACTTCTGTCTGGACCAGGGATCGGCACACTTCTGTAAAGGGCCACATGGTAAATATTTTAGGCTTTGTGGGCCTTGTGGCCTATGTCAGAACTGCTCAGCTATGGAAGTAAATGATCGTGGCTGGATTTTAGTAAAGCTTCATGTATAGAGGGGGTGGTGGCTGAATTTCACTGATGGGGCCTTAATTTGCCAGCCTCTGGTCCAGACACTCTTTCCAGCTTATTAGTACTACAAACCTGGCTACATCAGAATCCCTTGGAGATGGATATACATTCTAAATCCTAGGTCTTTTACTTAAGTACCCCATGGACCCAGCAGTCAGTGTTCATAGTCCAAGGTAAAATTCCTGTTTGTTTCTAGATAAAGAAGAAAAAAGTTTGGGTATAGTTATTTTAGTCTTAAAAATTTCCAGGATTTTTATACTAATTAATTGTTTGGTAGTTTTCTAAAGGGAGAAAATACTTGAAAAGGTTGTTTATGTGCTTGAAATGAAGGCCTTGCTGTTTCAGACCAGTTCTGATACTTGTCAGGCGGTTGAGAAGCTGAGCATGGTGTCTGTCTTTCTCGTGCAGTTCAGCATGACTGGGAGAGAATGACAGAGGCGGTCCAGAACCACATTGGTTCTCTCAACTGGGGCTATCGCGTGGCTCTGCGGGAGAAAAAGGTCACCTACGAGAACGCGTACGGGGAGTTTGTGGGGCCTCACAGGATTAAGGTAAGCATGTGACTGCCTAAGAAGGTTTTTTGGTTTTGTATCTTCAAGCTTTTGTTGGGGGAGGAAAAGTGAAGGTGATTATCCTAATAAAAACATTAGTGACCCAGACTGTCCAGTTGGGTGATTTTGCGGTCACTTCTTAGGGGCTTTCTCTTGTGGTGTAGTGAAGGACTGGGTTTGGGGCCAGATTAGCAGGATTTGAATCTTGGCTCTATGTCTGCTTCCTAGCATTGTGCCTTTGAGCAACCTCTCACTGCATTAGCAAATTGTTATGGAGATCAAATTGGTCTCTGTAGTTAACAGCCTTTTGAATTACAATGTTGACAATTCTAAAGGATAATAACTTATTAAAAATTGATATATTGGTTCCTTTATAGGCAACAAATAACAAAGGCAAAGAGAAGATTTACTCAGCAGAGAGATTTCTCATTGCCACTGGTGAAAGGCCGCGTTATTTGGGTATCCCCGGTGACAAAGAATACTGTATCAGCAGGTAAGGACAAATTGGGGGAGAAAAGAGGATTTCTGCTTTTTCTGTTTTCTTCAAATCCTTTTAATCCTTTTCCTAGAACTTAAGTTTTTCATGACATTTTTGCCCAAATAAACAGGGGATTAGGAAAAAGAGAAAGGAAAAAAATTTTAAACCAGAGAACATTAAAAAAATTCAGGATTATAAACATTGGTCATTTTATCACCCAGAGTTAATATCTCTACTCATATGTAGATTATGCTTGCAATATTCATATTTGAAATTTATATGTATGTGAGTATGTCTTATAAATGTATACTGTGTAAAACCCAGATGGATATTTACAGATACTTTGGAAAATAATTGATACATATGTCTGTACCTTTTTTTTTCCCTGCAAAATTAGGATTACATATTACCCTTTATGTAGATACTATACAACTTAGAGGATAACCGGCCATTTAGGTTTCTCAACCCTAGTTTTTCCTTACTCTTTGCCATTTGAATGGGTGCAACGTCAGTGCAGAGGGACTCTCTGAAATCAATGAGTCAGGCAAGGTTTTGCTCTGTGGCTTATTTTTGCCCATCAAGTGGAAATACTGGTGACATTATTGTTCAGTAGTTTTGAATTATGATGTTATTAAGATAGATTGTTGATAAATATGTCTCCTTGGATGCTCTTTGCCCAGGAGTTTCTTATTTTCTGATCATGTTATAACTATTTATTTTTACACTTTTTTCCCTTGTAATATGAGTTTATCCTGTGAACCTTTGCCCGGGAGCAGCTCAGTTGGCATCTCTCCCTTGTCATATTTTAAAAAAACTCGTCTACCAATAATACTTTTAGAATCTCTTATGTCTGGTGTCCTCCTCACTCTGCTAGAAGATTTTGTCAGGCTTTACTTTGAATGGTTTTTATATTACAAAACCCACATGTCGACAGCTTTTCTCCACCTCTTTCCCCACCGTTGGTGATTGGTGTGGTAGTTGAGGAAAAGTAACATAGGTTTTCCACTTCAGAGAGAGCTGGAGTGGTGGGACGAGGGTAGGGGTTTGGGTTTGCACATGTGTGATTTTAAACACATAAGTGGAGAATTACTCCAAATAGTAAAAATAAGCTTGTTTGACTGGGAGTTGGACTAGTGTCAGAGTTGCTATGGTTTGCTGTGCTCAGGCATGGAAGCTTGAGCTGCTCCCACAGCAGTTGAGTGGTGAGAAAGGAAAGTGTCTAAGACCTTGTAAAAATTTCTCAAATATTATGTGCGTAGCTAATTGGGATGGTTTTAATCCTAAAAATGTCTTGTTCTTAAGAAAGTAAAAATACCTACTTTAATTTGGGTCATTATACACATATGGACATTTTTCTGTTCTTTTCTTCCTTTAAAAAAATCTTTTTTTTTTTTTCAGTGATGATCTTTTCTCTCTACCTTATTGCCCGGGTAAGACCCTGGTGGTCGGAGCATCCTATGTTGCTTTGGAATGTGCTGGATTTCTTGCTGGTATTGGTTTAGACGTCACTGTTATGGTACGATCCATTCTCCTAAGAGGATTTGACCAGGACATGGCCAACAAAATTGGTGAACATATGGAAGAACATGGTATCAAGTTTATAAGACAGTTTGTACCAATAAAAGTAAGTGCGGTTGCCTGGAGGTTTGTTGATTCTGTATTCAGATTAAAAGGTGAGAGAGTTGGGGTGGATGAGGGAAGAAGCCTCCTTTCAGCATTATGAACCATTGGGGATACTATCATTCCTCAATTGGGTGGTTTAGGTATGTATTCTATTTCTACCTAAATAGGTCCTACCACCTAAATAGCTTTGTTCTTATTTGCAGATTAATGATTTCCTTCCCCTTTCAACTTTACCATCTTTTATTCTCTTCTATTGAAATGCTTTGCTTTATGTGTTCCATTATTTTATTATCTTTGACCTGTTATATTAATACTTGTTTTTTTCTACATACCAGTGATTTAAATAAGAGTTTAAGACTAGACTGATATTTTTCCTTTCTTTCAAAGATGTTTCTCCTTAGTATACAGTATAGTCCGCAGATGTACTGTATTATTCTGGCTTCCCTGGACATGATTATCGAATTTTGTTATGTCGGCTGGCCTTGTTTTGCTTATTTAATCTTCTTTTCGGTTCTTTTGAAAGTGCTGAATAATATGCCAAATTATATTTGGTACTTGTTAACCACAAATGTTCTGATATACAAGAGTGACAGAATCGATCACTTGACATATCTCTAACAGATTCCTGTAGGGCAAGTAAGGATGAGCTGATATTATTTAAATTAAGGAGTTTTATTGTAATATTGTTTAAATTAAGGAATATTAGCTGTTGTTTTTAAAATTGCTTAATGGGCTAGTAACTTGGGGTTTTTTTGTGGGAGCATGAATCTCTTGATGCTGGTAAATAACAGAATAAGTGTGGGGATTAGAAAGACCTGAGTTCAAATCCTGTTCTGCCAGTTTCTTGCCATGTGACTCTGGGAGAATGACTGCTCCAAGCCTCACTTTCTTTTGTGAAATGATAATTGATAATATCCATCTCACGGTTCTCATGAGAATTCTACTAGCATTAGGACTGTGATTAGAAGAAACAGCTGTGTATATATGCTGTACTGATAAAAAGTAGCATCTTCCTTTCTAATCTCTGAACATTTTGGATGTTGTGGGCCCTTTGAGAACATGGTGGACTATCCCTGGTGAAATAAGCCTATGTCTGTGTACATAACGTTCTGCTCAGTTTACCAGGGTCATTTAAAGGTTGTGGGCTTTCCTGGTGGCTCAGACAGTAAAGGATCTTCCTGCAATGCAAGAGACCCAGGTTCAATCCCTGGGTCAGGAAGATCCCCTGGAGAAGAGAATGTCTTTCCACTCCAGTACTCTTGCCTGGAGAATTCCATGGACAGGGAAGCCTAGTAGCTATAGTCCATGGGGTCGCAGAGAGTTGGATATGACTAAGCAAATAACTTTTTAAATTTTTTTCTCAGAGATAGTAGTGTGCTTTCTCTGGCTTTTTTCTTTGCTGATTTGCTCTCTGAATTTTATTCTATTTGAGAATTATTTGAAGGAAAGCCCCTCTATCAAACAGTAGGCAATGAGAAAGAAGGGAATAAATAAAATAGTCTCATGTTGTCCTAAAGATGTTGATGTGAGGGAGATGGGACATAAAAGACCTTACAAGCCAGATTTTGTATTTTAACTTTGGGTTAACCAGATAGGAGAGGACATAATTATCCACCTTGATGTTGACATATGTCTTTGTTGTGGAATAAAACCTTATATCACTTTCACAGGTTGAACAAATTGAAGCAGGGACACCAGGCCGACTGAGAGTGATAGCTAAGTCCACTAATAGTGACCAAACCATCGAAGGAGAGTATAATACGGTAAGGAATGGACCTCGGTCAGATTTCATTAGAAAGCAAATCATATGCTTATGCTATATTTGCTGGGTTGCTGTTTCTAAACTGTTAGTTCTGTTCCTATTCTAAGACACCTTTATTACTTATGATATTATAATTTGTTTTGGTACAGGGATGGATTTAAATTTTTTCTACTATAACTTAAATATTATTTATCAAATAGTTATTGAAAAGTATTAGCATGTTGAAATGAGCTAGAATTTCTCTGTCTCATGTTCTTGTATTTCCCCAGCCCACCACTTTAAAAAAAACAACTTCAGTGCTAGGCTATGTTTTATCTCTGTACTTGGCTAAATTTACTAAGGAATTGTTAATTCCATTTTTCTTAAGAAATCTGTACAGCTTCTTGCTATATCATGTTTAGAAGATTTAATTTAAGTGATTTTGATTTGTTTAAACTCTTGGCCTTGTTTTCTTAATAGAATATTTCTTTCCAGGTCTGGAAAATGAATCAGATTGGCTTAATGGAAAAAAATCTGATGAAATAACTCATGCACAGCCTTTTTATTAACAGTCACTATATATTAATGATTTTTCAGGTATTGCTGGCAATAGGAAGAGATGCTTGCACAAGAAAAATTGGCTTAGAAAACGTGGGGGTAAAGATAAATGAAAAGTAAGAAAAAATTTTTTATTATGTTTTATTAAATACTATTTCAGTGATGTATAAGCCTCCTTAGTAGTGGAGTTTTAGGTGTTTGCTTGGTTTCTCTTTTGTTTGGCCATGCAGCACGTGGGGTTTTAATTCCCTGACCAGGGATGGAACCCTGGCTCCCTGAAGTGGAAGCATGGCGTCTTAACCACCGGACCGCCAGAGAAGTCCTTGGAGTTTTAGATTTTTAAAGTTAGATTTTACCACAGTTGGAGCATTCCCTTTTTAAGCTTAGAGGACTCTTCATTCAGTGCTTATCACCGTCTTTCCTGTTTGTCTTTTTTTTTTTCCCTTTTTCAAAATCTAAATGAAAGATGCACTGGCTTTAATTTTGTTTCTTTAATGTGTATATGTACAGTAAAAGATTCAGCTCCTCACTGAATTGCAGTTACATGCTTTAACAGCTTCATTGAATATGCAGATTTGAACCAAAGCTACCAAGTCTTAGAATCACTAGAGTGGCTAGTGACAGCTGCAAATACGAAAACTTTGCTGTTTTATTAGCTAAAATCCTTTGCACTGTACCACTGCTCTGGATAATTGAGACTCTGTTTTCTGCTTCTGGAAGGGGCATGGGATATTTTCCCAGTATCACCTTTCCTACATCCATTTGAAAACAAGTGCTGTGAAAGGCTAGGTGCCTTGGAAATTGAAAATAGAGAGTCCCCACTACCGCTTCCTACCTCCCTTCCTTCTTTCAGGAGGAACATTTATTCAGAAAGGATTTCTTAATCTTAATATGAGGATTTTTGTTTTATTCTTTTCCCCCTTGGGTTGGAGAGACAAGGGAGTTACGGAGGTCTAATAAGATTTAGCGGACCAAGTGTTCTACCATCTTGAAAACCTACTTGCCTGTGTGCACGTGGGACCAAGGTTTAGATTTTGTTTAATATTAACAGCTCACATTTATTCTGTACTTACCAGGGTCCATGGTCTGCTGTGCTAAATGTTTTGTACACATTTCTCATTCAGTTCTCACAACCCCTTTAGGTAGATGATGATATTTTTTTCTTCTGTTATTCCCATTATCATCATCCCTATTTATAGGTGGAAAAATGAGGCTTAGAGATGTTAAATAGCCCTCCCAAGATCACAGAGGTAATAACTGACAGCCCTAGTTACTGCAGTTCAGAATCCTCCTTTGTTCTTAACCACTGTGTTCTACTTTTCCCGTTCCACGGTTTCCTAACAATTTTCTTATTCCTTTGATTTTCAAAATAGGTAGAATGTCTAAGATTTTGGCTCCTCTGAGCTTTGTTGTTGTTGTTTTGGTAATACATTAGAACATTACCCTCAGCCAGACTCCCGATTTTGGGTTTCTTTGGGAGAAAGGGGATTTTGGACTTAATAATTAACAGTGGTAATGGATAGTGCTTTTAACTGAATGAATTTGCAGGACTGGAAAAATACCTGTCACAGAGGAAGAGCAAACCAACGTGCCTTACATCTATGCCATCGGTGATATATTGGAGGGGAAGCTGGAGCTCACCCCCGTGGCCATCCAGGCAGGAAGGCTGCTGGCTCAGAGGCTGTATGGTGGCTCCACTGTCAAGGTGAGTGTTGGGGCTGTCACCACTTAGATGCTATTCTCAGTGGTCCTCCTGGTGCTCTGGGTAAGCTGGTGGTGAAGTTTTCCAGGTTTTGAATAATTTAGTTATTTTGATGATGGCATTCCCACATGTGCTTTAGTAACTATTCCGGGCAAGACGTTGTTATGACCTCTCTACCTTTGTGATTTATTATGGACATTGTCACTCTCAGAATCAAACGAGGAGTAAAATGAGCTTGAGTAAATCAAGTTTCAGCCCTGTTATATTCTGTAAATTCCTAATAGTTGCATCTTACATCCATTCATTATTACCAATTGGTATATAATGTTCTAAATCTGTTTATGGCACCTGACTAGGCTATAAAAGGATTTGAGGATGTAGGAAAATAATATCAGTCTTCAGAGCTGTTTGAAGTGATATTCAGGCTTTATTCCCCCATCCTTTATAAAAATAGATCTGTTCTTGGAATGTTGAATGTGTTATATGAATGTTCTAAAGTGATTTTAAAAGTCAGTGTAGGAAATTAAAACTCTTACTTGTATCTTATGAGACTAGATGGCAAGAAAAGAATAAATATGCTCAATTAATTTTTAAGACATTCTTTAAAGAACAGTTTTAGCTTCACAGCAAAATCGAGAGGAAGTTTGGTGGCTGAGCAGTAAAGAATCTTTCTGCAATATAGGAGACGTGGGCTCAGTTCCTGGGTTGAGAAGGTCTCCTGGAGAAGGAAATGACAACCCACTCTCCAGTATTCTTGCCTGGAGAATCCCATGCACAGAGGAGCCTGGTGGACTGCAGTCTATGGGGTGGGAAGAGTTGGACACAACTGAGTAACTCAACCACTACCACCATAGAGATTTTCTATATATCCCCATTATTATCAATGTTCCCTTCCTAATTATTTTTTTAAAGGATTCTGGAAATTATTTTTTAAAAATGGATGGTAAAGAATTTAGTCACTCCCCATTTTCCTTGTGCATAAATCATCATAGGTTGATTTAGTTAGGTTATAGCATTGGAGCCTCAAAGAATACTGCTAATAAAATTTGTGACAAGCATTTTGAATGTATATGGGGTTAGTTTGGATTGTAGTATAATAAATCTTAATATTTTGAGATTAACAGGATTGAGGTTGAAAAGAGTTTTTAATACAAGGTTGTCTGATCATGCAGGGAATAGTAGTTGGTTCATAGTCCATGGGGTCGCAAAGAGTCGGACACGACTGAGCGACTTCACTTGCACTTCTCACTTACATGCATTCGAAAAGGAAATGGCAGCCCACTCCAGTGTTCTTGTCTGGAGAATCCTAGGGACCGGGGAGCCGGGTGGGCTGCCGTCTAGGAGGTTGCACAGAGTTGGACATGACTGGAGCAACTTAGCAGCAGCAGCGGCATATTACTATTTGGAATAAACTTAACTGCTTCTTTAAATTAATTATGTCTTTTATACTTTTTGGAGTTTTTGAGTTTATGGTAAATCAAGAAAAGGTAATTCAGAAATATAATGAGGTGCATTTAATTTTTTTTGACCTTTTTATCTTTTTGATTTCCTAAAGTAAAAAGGAAAAAAAAATTTATACCAATAATAATCAGAGGGCAAATATGCAAAAAATTGCTAGTAAATAAATGTGAAATGTAGCACCAATCTTCTTAAAAATCCAGTGAATCCACCTACTTTGGACATAAACTTCTTTGTGTGAGCAGAGTACTATATTCTAGCATCTCCCAGGTAGAGCAAATTCTTTCTTAAAGTGCCTTCAGCTTTTATCAGCATCTCTTTTGTTGTTCCTTTTTCACGCCCTGTTTTTTAGTCTAAATAATAGGATAAGTACTTTACTGAACAGGAAAATAAACAAGTGTTGCTAAGTCCCTGAGTTTGAAATCTTATCAGTCTATTTGTCAAGTATAGTAAAACAAAACTGCAATACTAATAGATACCTAGGTTAATTGTATTTGGCAATTACACATTGCTTTAAGAACTGTGTAATCCTTTTAATTTTGTCCCGTGTGCATTAATAGATCATTCCCATATATCTGAGAACATTAATGGATCCACATCCACCTGGCTTCCTTCTGAAGCAGCAGCTAGCTGTCTGTTGAAAACGTCAGCTTAACATAAACACCTGCCTAAATTAAATCTGTTGTGGGATTTTAAGAGAACCCAAATTGAATAATGGGTGTTTGTGTCTTCCTCTAAAATTGATAACATATATTCATTGCCCTATAAGAGTGTTTGGAGAAAAGAGGACAAAGAGCAGCTATGTTTGTCCACGCCTGGCACTGTGCTCAGTGCCATGTATGCACGCACCTCATTCCACTATAGAGCAGCTGTAGAGACTGATGACACGTTACAGGGAATTAGGTAACTGTCCAAGGTCACAGTGCTTGGAGGCAGCCAAGGCAAAACTCCAGTCCATATCTGATTTGTAGGTACTGCTGTGTTAACCGTGAAAATGCATCTCGTAAAGATGGCTGACATGGTAAAGAATCTACCTGCAGTGTGGGAAACCAGGGTTTGATCCCTGAGTTGGGAAGATTCCCTGGAGAAGGGAATGGTAACCCACTGTTGTATTCTTGCCTGGAGAAGTCTATGGACAGAGGATCCTGGCAGGCTACAGTCCATGGGGTCATGAAGAGTAGGACACGACTAAGCAACTAACACAAAGATGTGAGGAAGATTTGGGAAGTATCGATTATAAAAGGTGATGAGGGTAGAAAAGATGTCTCAAGACTTTAAAGACTACCACTAATACAGAGGTGCTTGTACTAAATGAAGTGGAAAATATATTGAAAAAATTTAAATGAATCTTTTTCACAGTAGATTAAAGTCATTTTCAAAGCTGCTAAACATATTTGCCCTTAAATATTCTGTTATTTTTGGGAACATGAGGAAGGAGAAAAATATTTTTATCATTTCAAAAACAGAGAACAGATCATAAAGCTGAGTCAACCTGTAGGTGATGGACATTCTAGTAAGCTCTTTAAAAAGCCAGATGATAAGACACACGTACATTAAAAGATTGTAATGGGCACTCATTTGAAAAGACCCTGATGCTGGGAAAGATTGAAGGCGGGAGGAGAAGGGGACAACAGAGGATGAGATGGTTGGATGGCATCACCGACTCAATGGACATGGGTTTGGGTAGACTCTGGGAGTTGGTGATGGACAGGGAGGCCCAAAGAATCGGACACGACTGAGCAACTGAACTGAACTGAACTGAACTGAATGGGCACTCTAGTTGTTTTCTCCAAGGAGCAGTAGATTTCTTGGATTTTAGAATTGCTCTCAAACACTTGAAATAATTTTATTATTACTTAAAATGGTGCTTTGTAAGCTCAATTTTACAGTAAATATAAAAATATTTTATGTCAGAACTATAGAGAAACCACAGTACACATCTCTGCAATTGGAGGATGGATTGTGTTCTGAAAGTTTATTAACTTGATTAGCCCAATAGAAGTATTGAGAAAAAGGACTACATTTCTCAGATTAGGTCACAATAGTCAGTTAAGCCAATTGGAAACAGTTTGGGGACCAAGGAGAAAAAATATCTTTAATTTGGATCCAGGTTTCCATCTGATACATTATTTTCTGCTATCATTTAATGTACATCTGCTTAAGGTTTTTGGTTGGTGTTATAGTTTATTATGCTTTCACTTTATACTTTTTGGAAGATATTTTTGCTGAATAGAGAATTCTAGATTTACAGTGTTTATTTAAGTATTTTAATAATTTGCCCATTGTCTTCTGGTTACATAGGAGCATATGCTATCATTTTTATCTTTGTTCCTCTTAAGATTTTCCCTTTCACTGTTTCTTAGCAATTTGATTATTGCATGCTTTGCCATGCTTTTCTTTATAATTATTCTGCTTATGGTGTGTCAAGATTTGGGGATATATCTGTTCATAGTTTTCATCAAATTTGTAAATTTTTTTAGCTATTCAGTTAAGTTTTTGCTTTCCTCCTCTTTTGTCCCCCCTCCAAGCCTCAAATTAATGACTGGTGGTTCACTTGCTATTATCCCATGGGTCTCTGATGCTCTGTTCATGTTTTTCCCCATTTCTGTGCTTTTATTTTCTCAGAGAGCCTATTGCAATGTCTTCAAGTCCACTGATCTTTTCTTTTGTAGTCTTGGGATGTAAATCCCATTCTGTGTAATTTGCACTTCAAATAGTTTCATCTCTACAAGTTACATTTTCCTTTTCCGTCCTCAGCAGACTGCATTTTTATCTACCTTCTTGAGCCTACAGAATACGTTTTTAATAGCTCTTTTAATGTCCTCTGCTAATCCCATCATCTCTTTCGCAGTGTCTATTTCTATTGATTAGTTTTATTCTTGATATTAGTTTGGAGGGATGAAGACTTTGTGCCGTTTACACTGTTGGGTGCTGGGTTTTGTTGCATTCCTTTATATAGTGTTGGAGTTTGTTTTGGTGGCCCGTTAAGTTACACAGGAGTCATTTTATCCTTGTGTAACCTGCTTTTCAGCTTTTTTTGGGTGTGTCGACAGTAACGTTTCATTTAGGCCTAATTTATTTCTACTCACTGGAGGCCCTTCCAAGGAGTCTGTCCCATTCCTCCTCCTGTGAACTCTTTCCCTACTCTGGCTTGTAAGAGTAGGTCATTTTGGGGCTCACTGCTTGCCGGTGGCTCCTTCCTCACCCTGATTGCTTTCCTCTGGCATTGATTTACAGATCAGTGCTCAGCCCAAATCTCAGGAGGCCCTCTCTGCCGATCTTGCTTTCTCTTTATGCAGCCTCACCCACTTAGCTGTTCTGCCTGCAGCTTCCGGCCATGTTGGCATCCCTAAACTGGAATCTCTGTTGCTATAACTCAGAAAGACCACTCTGTACTCTGTTCCCTTTCCTTACCAAGCCCTGGAAAGTGCTCTGGGCAGGAAACTCTCCTCATTTGTTGCCCTTCTCGTTTCCCATCTCAACAGCAGCCATGGTGCTGCGCTACCCATGGTCCAGTGTCTAAGAAGTGTTTCATATTTGTCTGGTTTTTTTTTTAAGTTGTTTAAAGCAGGAAGTAAACCTGGTCCATTATGGGTGTAAGCAGAAATCTGTCTTTACTTTTGAATCAGAATTCCAAGGATTTGTATTAGAGGAAAAAAAGACTATATATTGCTAATTCTAGAGGGAGGCACATTTTAAAGATTCCACACTACTGTGTTCAGATCAGATCAGATGAGATCAGTCGCTCAGTTGTGTCTGACTCTTTGCGACCCCATGAATCGCAGCATGCCAGGCCTCCCTGTCCATCACCAACTCCCGGAGTTCACTCAGACTCACATCCATCGAGTCAGTGATGCCATCCAGCCATCTCATCCTCTGTCGTCCCCTTCTCCTCCTGCCTTCAGTCTTTCCCAGCATCAGGGTTTTTTCCAGTGAGTCTGTTCTTCACATCAGGTGGCCAAAGTATTGGGATTTCAGCTTCAGCATCAGTCCTTCCAATGAATATTCAGGACTGATTTCCTTTAGGATGGACTGGTTTGACCTCCTTGCAGTCCAAGGGACTCTCAAGAGTCTTCTCCAACACCACAGTTCAAAAGCATCAATTCTTCGGTGCTCAGCCTTCTTCACAGTCCAGCTCTCACATCCATACATGACCACAGGAAAAACCATAGCCTTGACTAGGCGAACCTTTGTTGGCAAAGTAATGTCTCTGCTTTTGAATATGCTATCTGGGTTGGTCATAACTTTCCTTCCAAGGAGTAAGCGTCTTTTAATTTCATGGCTGCAGTCACCATCTGCAGTGATTTTGGAGCCCCCAAAGATAAAGTCTGACACTGTTTCCACTGTTTCTCCATCTATTTCCCATGTAGTGATGGGACCAGATGCCATGATCTTCGTTTTGTGAATGTTGAGCTTTAAGCCAACTTTTTCACTCTCCACTTTCAGTTTCATCAAGAGGCTTTTTAGTTCCTCTTCACTTTCTGCCATAAGGGTGGTGTCATCTGCATATCTGGAGTGATTGATATTTCTCCCGGCAATCTTGATTCCAACTTGTGTTTCTTCCAGTCCAGCATTTCTCATGATGTACTCTGCATAGAAGTTAAATAAGCAGGGTGACAATATACAGCCTTGACGTACTCCTTTTCCTATTTGGAACCAGTCTGTTGTTCCATGTCCATTTCTAACTGTTGCTCCCTGACCTGCATACAGATTTCTCAAGAGGCAGATCAGGTGGTCTGGTATTCCCATCTCTTTCAGAATTTCCCACAGTTTATTGTGATCCACACAGTCAAAGGCTTTGGCATAGTCAATAAAACAGAAATAGATGTTTTTTCTGGAACTCTCTTGCTTTTTCCATGATCCAGCGGGTGTTAGAGAGTGAGAATTGTATTGTTCATATTTTAAGTTCAGAATGACTTAACCTCTTTGTTCAAATGTGACTGGGTAGGTTTTTACCACCTGGCATTTGCAAATGTATTTGGCATCTCTGTAATTGTGTTTTTCATAATTCACATCAGCGTATTAAAGCCTCTGAGAAAGCTGATGGTTGAGAAACCTATTTGCTTAATACAGCATTTTACAAACTTGTTTGACTTCAGAACCCTTTTGTCATCTCTATTAAAGTATACTTTTGGAAATACTGTCATAGTCATGAACTTTTTTTTTGAATAATTTTGTTTATTTATTTATTTTTGACTGTGCCGGGTCTTTGTTACTCCACAGGCTTTTCTCTAGGTGCAGCCCGTGGGGGCTGCTCTCTCGTTGGCGACGTGCAGGCTTCCCATCGTGGTGGCTTCTCTCGTGCAGCACAGGCTCTAGGGCACAAGGGCTTTGGTAGTCACAGCTCCCAGGCTCTAGAGCACAGGCTCAGCAGATGCGATGCGTAGGCTTGGTTGCTCTGTGGCATGTGGAATTTTCCCAGGTCAGGAATCAAACCTGTCTCTTGCATTGGTAGGCAGATTCTTTACCACTGAGCCACCAGGGAAAAGCTCATCGTGAACTTCTTTTGTTCCTTTGTCTTCGTTACCATGTTAATCGCTGCATAAGATTGCACTGATAATCTGTACTATAGAACCACTTTCTTATTTGAATTTTAAAGCCACTCTGATATTTCCACTATTGATGAGAACTGTGACATTGCTCAGTTAATTTACATAGCTTTTTCTGTATATTAAGTTATTATCATAGATTTCTAAAAGTGAGGTTATTGTGCCAAAAACTGTAAAATGTTTTTATGGCTCTTGATTTGTATTATCTAATTGATTTTCCAGTAAAGTCTGTTAACTTCTGCATTAGTAATAGACTTTCAACATTGGGTGCTTGAGGATTGTTTTTGCTTTATTTAATGGAGAGAAAACATGTGTTTATCAACATGAGTTGGTAGCTGGATGAGAAGCCGCATGAGTCTCTTATTCATGACTAGTCTTGACAGAATGTAAACCTCTGCTGAAATATTATCACATCAGTTAATGGTTCTCAATACAGTAGGCTTTTATTAGTCCACTTTTCTCTCCTCATTTTGAAGTTTTTTGAAGTATATGTTCTTTTGAATTATAATCTCTCCCATCATAACTCCCTTCTTCTATTTTGAAATAGTGTGACTATGAAAACGTTCCAACGACTGTTTTCACTCCTTTGGAATATGGGTCTTGTGGTCTTTCTGAGGAGAAAGCTGTGGAGAAATTTGGGGAAGAAAATGTTGAGGTAAGTTTTACTCTTCACTACTTAGTACTCTTTTTCCCAAAATTTAAAATAATTTCTAGCATAAAGAGAAGCTGAAAAATAGTGCAAAGAACTTTTGTATACTCATTTTCTAGATTCATGTATTAGTAATATTTTGCCCATTTGTTTTATCCTCGTCATAGTCTATTTATCTCTGTGCATCTGTGTGTATTTCTTTTTCCTGAACCATTTAAGAGTAAGTTGAATGCCCCTTTACCCCTAAATGCTTTAATACTATGAACAAGGACATTTTCCTATCTAAACACAACGGTAGCTACTACTTTTTAGACAGTTTACTGTTGATATAATATTGTTATCTGACCTACCTTCCATTCATCAGTTGATCCAGTAATTCTTGGTTCTGTTTTTCAAAACCACTTTTACTGGTTTCTTTTTATTATTAATATGGTTAAAAAATACAGGGGAAAAAACTAAAAAGTACCTACATTTCTACTCTTCTATTAGCTTTTTTTTTCCCCTACTATGCTATGCTATGCTATGCTAAGTCACTTCAGTCGTGTCCGACTCTGTGTGACCCCATAGACAGCAGCCCGCCAGGCTTCCCCGTCCCTGGGATTCTCCAGGCAAGAACACTGGAGTGGGTTGCCATTGCCTTCTCCAATGCATGAAAGTGAAAAGAGAAAGTGAAGTCGCTCAGTCATGTCTGACTCTTAGCGACCCCATGGACTGCAGCCTACCAGGCTCCTCCATCCGTGGGATTTTCCAGGCAAGAGTACTATTACCCTTTAATTTATAGCTAATGTTGCCAGTCACTTTTTATCCTATATATAGTCAAGGAAGGGATTCCCTTGTAGCTCAGTTGGTAAAGAATCTGCCTGCAGTATAGGAGACCCAGGTTCAATTCCTAGGCCAGGAAGATCCCCTGGAGAAGGAAATGGCAACCCACTCCAGTATTCTTGCCTGGGAAATCCCATGGACGAGGAGCCTGGTGGGCTAGTTTATGGGGTCACTAGAGTCGGGCAGGACTTAGCTACTAAACCACCACCAATGTCAAGGAAACTGCACATGAAGTAAACTACTTTTATATACACAAATAATGCCACACAAAGGGTCTGCTGTTTAAATCATTTGGGAAAAAAAAGTTTGCAGTAAAACCTAAAAGACCAGATTTGTGAATCAGAGTACATTTTGTAATATGAAAGTCTATTTTAAATTTCTCAACAACTTCTTTTAGTCTATATTTTAGTAATAGCATGTAATATTGATCTATCAGTAACACGTTATTAGCATTTTTTCTGGTTATAAGAATAATATACCCTCATAGGAAATTTTCAAAATATTAAAAAAGAAAATTTTAATTCATGAAAAGATAACTGCTATTAATATTTTTGCATGTTCTAGTCTAAGTATCTATTTTATATATGTATAATTTTGTGTTGGTATACATAGCTTAATTTTTTAAGTGTGATTAAGTTACATGCAATTTTCTCTTGTACTTGACAATTAGTGTTAGATCACAAGCATTTCTCTCTAAAAGCACCATTTTAAAAAATGACTTTTGCAATAATTTCCTTTCAGGGGTGCTACTATACAGTAATTTTTTAAGCCATTTTATTAGATTAATTTTTCACTATTATGAATAAAATGATGAACATCTTTGTTACTCATTGTCTCTTTCTCTGATTGTTTTCTGAAGATATATTGCTATCAAAATATAACTTAAATTTTAAGGTTCTTAATATTCTATATTTTTTCAGATAATTTTTTGTATTTGTTTGATTAGAATTTGCATTTTTCATTATAAAGGCAAGGCATTTG
Organism: Tragelaphus eurycerus; assembly: GCA_935064755.1. NCBI lineage: Eukaryota > Metazoa > Chordata > Mammalia > Artiodactyla > Bovidae > Tragelaphus > Tragelaphus eurycerus. Next base: position 9,227,143 of record CAKXYN010000072.1, on the reverse strand, counting down.
AGTTGAAGAAATCTTGAAAAATACAAAGGAAATAGGAAACAATCCCTCATAGACTTATGTTTATAACACAGCTGTTGTTAGCAGTTTTTAAAATCATTTTTTCCCCTGTGTAATTGTCGTGATACTATGATACTATACATTCAGTTTTGTAACCCACATTTATCAAAAAATTTATATCATATTACAAGGTAAAAGAATGTTATATAATGTTTAGATAATCAGTGTATTTTTAAAATAACAACCTTGTATGTTTTGAATCGAGGCTAGCAGTTGAAGGAGAAAAAATTCTGTTAGTCATCCAAGACTTAAGTTTATGAAATGTCAGTAAGGATGTCTGTGTCCTTTCATCTGTCATCTCTCCCTCCTTTCTTCCCTCCTTTGGTACTTTTGGTGGATAATTTCAGAGAAGGAGATGTCTGTGGAAGTATTAAGTAAGAGAACTAGATAATTGCTATAATTGTTCCTGGCACCTTACTTGTTTCTTGCCCAAAGTTGTCATTCTTTTGAGGTAAGAAGATAGTGTTGGTTTCTTTTTTTTTTTAATGCAAGATGGAAAGTAATTACAGGCTTCTTTCTCTCATTGGCTTGCACTTTGTTGTTGTTACATAAGGTTGATTCATTGGAGGCTGAAGTATAATTAAGGGATGAGATTCTGGCAAACGAGTTGTCAACTATGAGTTTAAAGTTATTTACCTTCTGATCAGGTTCTTATATGTTCCATGAATTTTTTTAATAAAAGTCTAATTATTAAATATTAAAGAGCATCCACTGTCTTTACACCACAACTAGTGTTTGACAGACATACTTCTTGATACGATTGGTCTAAACTGTGCTTCTGTCTTCCTAGGTTTACCATAGTTACTTTTGGCCGTTGGAATGGACAATTCCATCAAGAGATAACAACAAATGTTACGCAAAAGTAATCTGCAATATCAAAGACAATGTAAGTGCTATTCATATTTACTCCTTTCTACTGATTTCATTTTTACTATGCAGCTCTGTTTTGACCACATGATAAACACATTGCATTCTTTTTGTATTTCACCTGTGAGTCTCCCCAGCTGTGTGGACGTTACACTAGGGTGAGGCCCATGATGACACAGCCTGACTCCCCTCTGCTTGAATGTGTTGTGGGCAGGCAGTCAGAACCAATGAAGCCATTGACTATCTAAAAATAATGACAGAACAAGAAAGGAGTAACCCAAGTTCGTATGCTAAGCAGCTAGCACTAGTGAGAAAGCTGGAATGGGGGAACTCTTAATTGGGTTCTGATTTAAGATTTCATTGCTTGCTGCTTTGTGTAACAACTAGTAACAAAGACCTAAGGATAAGCCCTCTGACCTCACAGGCTTTGTTTCCATACCGACAAAGTGATGAAGTCATCGGTTTTCAGACTTTCTGACTACTGCCCCCATTTTCTGTATTGTCACCCGGGACAAGTGTATGTCTGTGCACATGCTCTGTAAGTGTTCCGTGTGTGTGATGAGAGCTCGGGATTTACTCTCTTAACAACTTTCATATCTAACTGGCAGCAATGTTACTTATATTTATCCTGCTATACATTACACCGCTGGGGCTTCCCAGGTGGCTCAGTGGTAAAGAATCTCTGCCATTGCAGATGTGAGTTTGATCCCTGGGTCAGGAAGATCCCCTGGAGAAAGAAATGGTAACCCACTCCAGTATTCTTGCCTGGGAAATCCCATAGATGGAGGAGCCTGGTGGGCTGTACAGTCCACGGAGTGGCAAGAGGTGGACATGACTGAGCACACATGCACACACGTTATACCCTGAGTGCTTATTTAGTCTTATAATTGGAATTTTGTACCTTCAACTAGCTTGATCCATTTCTCCCTTGCCACATCCCCTACCTCTGGTAACCACAAATCTGATCTTTTTTTTCCAAGTATTAATGACTCTCACAGCACTGTGTTAGTTCCTGGTATAGAACATAAAGGTTTGATTATTTGATATTTCTGTACATTTCAAATGATCACTATGATAACTCTAGTTTGACTGTATTCCCCACACTGTACATGACTGTATGGTGACTTATTTATTTTGTAACTGGAAGTCTGTACCTCTTGGTCTCTCTTACCTTTATGGGTTGAATCTTAACGAGAATTGGTATATTTTTAACTTAGTTGAGATCTTAGTTTTCAAAAAGTGTCCCCAATAAAAATATAAACAACTAAAAGAATCCATATGTTAATAGCCTAATGAATTCATTTTTTTCATTTTGGGATTTGAGTAATTAAGTGGTATATTTGGAGAAGGCAGTGGAACCCCACTCCAGTCAGTACTCTTACCTGGAAAATCCCATGGACAGAGGAGCCTGGAAAGCTGCAGTCCATGGGGTCGCTGAGGGTTGGACACGACTGAATGACTTCACTTTCACCTTTTACTTTCATGCACTGGAGAAGGAAATGACAACCCACTCCAGTGTTCTTGCCTGGAGAATCGCAGGGATGGGTGGAGCCTGGTGGGCTACTGTCTATGGGGTCACACAGAGTCGGACACGAAATGATGTATTGGTTTAGTAACTACTGCTGTACACAGCACAGTTGTAGATTGCTTTTTTGCAGAGCGCAGGGTTCTAGGAAAGCCTGGATTCACTACAAAAAAGGTCATCAATAGATGCATTTAATAAATAGACATACTAGGATTACCTCTAGCAAGCTATACAGAATTGACATAGAGAACAGTTTTATGTAGAGTTTTGTCCGTTTAGATGTAATTTTAATAAAGTTATTTGTATGAGTATCCATTAGATACCATGCCGCTACAGACAAAAGGAGAGAATGTCACGTGTTCCTGCTGGCAGTCTGATATCTAGTAGGAAATACTTTATTTGCATACAGCAGTCAGTGAAACCTCAAAAGTTTCCTTTATATCAAGCAAATCTATTTTAACTGTACCCAGTTCTCTTGTTCTTTTTTTTTTTCTTTTACTGCTATGTCATTTGTTCCAATGGCATTTTTTATATAATATGAAAAATAACTTATACTACCAGTGAAAGCTCATTTTAATTAAAATAACTGAGGATAGTATTGTTGGATGGTATTGCTGTCAATTATTTTCATAAACAAACACAGTATTACAAGAGATGAATACTTGTCATTGCTCTTCTGTCATAAGTCATCCTATATAAAAGCTTGCTCCTGGTTTTTGACCATCCTTTGGGCAGGCTGTATTCATTTTGAGTTGGGTTACTTCACAGTGACTGAATGTGCTTGGTTTTAAATAGTACTTGCTTGCTAGGCTTTTATTTTTTTTGTATGCTATACTTTTTATACACAGTGTATTTGAAATTTGCAAAAACGAATAGGGCAAGTAAGTATGGCAGATCAGATCAGTCGCTCAGTCGTGTCCAACTCTTTGTGACCCCATGAATCACAGCATGCCAGGCCTCCCTGTCCATCACCAACTCCCGGAGTTCACTCAGACTCACGTCCATCGAGTCAGTGATGCCATCCAGCCATCTCATCCTCTGTCGTCCCCTTCTCCTCTTGCCCCCAATCCCTCCTAGCATCAGAGTCTTCTCCAATGAGTCAACTCTTCACATGAGGTGGCCAAAGTACTGGAGTTTCAGCTTCAACATCATTCCTTCCAAAGAAATCCCAGGGCTGATCTCCTTCAGAATGGACTGGTTGGATCTCCTTGCAGTCCAAGGGACTCTCAAGAGTCTTCTCCAACACCATGGTTCAAAAGCATCAATTCTTCAGTGCTCAGCCTTCTTCACAGTCCAGCTCTCACATCCATACATAACCACAGGAAAAACCATAGCCTTGACTAGACGAACCTTTGTTGGCAAAGTAATGTCTCTGCTTTTGAATATGCTATCTAGGTTGGTCATAACTTTCCTTCCAAGGAGTAAGCGTCTTTTAATTTCATGGCTGCAGTCACCATCTATAGTGATTTTGGAGCCCAGAAAAATAAAGTCTGACACTGTTTCCACTGTTTCCCCATCTATTTCCCATGAAGTGATGGGACCAGATGCTATGATCTTCGTTTTCTGAATATTGAGCTTTAAGCCAACTTTTTCACTCTCCACTTTCATCAAGAGGCTTTTTAGTTCCTCTTCACTTTCTGCCATAAGGGTGGTGTCATCTGCATATCTGGGGTGATTGATATTTCTCCCGGCAATCTTGATTCCAGCTTGTGTTTCTTCCAGTCCAGTGTTTCTCATGATGTACTCTGCATATAAGTTAAATAAACAGGGTGACAATATACAGCCTTGACATACTGCTTTTCCTATTTGGAACCAGTCTGTTGTTCCATGTCCAGTTGTAACTGTTGCTCCCTGACCTGCATACAGATTTCTCAAGAGGCAGATCAGGTGGTCTGGTATTCCCATCTCTTTCAAAATTTTCCACAGTTTATTGTGATCCACACAGTCAAAGGCTTTGGCATAGTCAATAAAGCAGAAATAGATGTTTTTTCTGAAACTCTCTTGCTTTTTCCATGATCCAGCAGATATTGGCAATTTGATCTCTGGTTCCTCTGCCTTTTCTAAAACCAGCTTGAACATCAGGAAGTTCACAGTTCACATATTCCTGAAGCCTGGCTTGGAGAATTTTGAGCATTGCTTTACTAGTGTGTGAGATGAGTGCAATTGTGCGGTAGTTTGAGCATTCTTTGGCATTGCCTTTCTTTGGGATTGGAATGAAAACTGACCTTTTCCAGTCCTGTGGCCACTGCTGAGTTTTCCAAATTTGCTGACATATTGAGTGCAGCACTTTCACAGCATCATCTTTCAGGATTTGCAGTAGCTCAACTGGAATTCCATCACCTCCACTAGCTTTGTTCGTAGTGATGCTTTCTAAGGCCCACTTGACTTCACATTCCAGGATGTCTGGCTCTAGGTCAGTGATCACACCATCATGATTATCTGGGTCGTGAAGATCTTTTTTGTACAGTTCTTCTGTGTATTCTTGCCATCTCTTCTTAATATCTTCTGCTTCTGTTAGGTCCATACCATTTCTGTCCTTTATCGAGCCCATCTTTGCATGAAATGTTCCTTTGGTATCTCTGATTTTCTTGAAGAGATCCCTAGTCTTTCCCATTCTGTTGATTTCCTCTATTTTTTTTGCATTGATCACTGAAGAAGGCTTTCTTATCTCTTCTTGCTATTCTTTGGAACTCTGCATTCAGATGTTTATATCTTTCCTTTTCTCCTTTGCTTTTTGCTTCTCTTCTTTTCACAGCTATTTGTAAGACCTCCCCAGACAGCCATTCTGCTTTTTTGCATTTCTTTTTCTTGGGGATGGTCTTGATCCCTGTCTTCTGTACAATGTCACGAACCTCATTCCATAGTTCATCAGGCAGTCTATCTATCAGATCTAGGCCCTTAAATCTACTTCTCACTTCCACTGTATAATCATAAGGGATTTGATTTAGGTCATACCTGAATGGTCTAGTGGTTTTCCCTACTTTCTTCAATTTAAGTCTGAATTTGGCAATACCTACTGCAGACTCTGACTATTAACATGTTGGTGTATTTGCCTAGAGCTTCTCTTATGAGAGACATTTGTGTCATAGAGGCAGTTTATAACGTGTAGGTGCTCAGTTGTGTCCTACTCTTTGTGACCCCCATGGACTATAGCCCGCCAGGCTCCTCGGTCCATGGAATTTTTCAGGCAAGAATATTGGAATGGGTTGCCATTTCCTCCTCCAGGGGAGCTTCCCCACCCAGGGATCAAACTCTGATCTCCTGCCTTGGCAGGCAGATTCTTTACCCCTGAGCCACCGGGGAAGCTCACAGTTTATAATAGGCTATATTTACGTATGAACATGTTAAATGTGTCAGCCATTGCTTAATGGTCTACATGTACTAACTTATTTAATCCCTGTATAATCCTTTGAAGTACTGTGCTATTGTTATCCCCATTTTATAGACAAGGAAGCTGAAGTGTGGAAGTTAATTGTGCTGGGAGCTGGAATTCAGTCCAAGGCAACTAGAATCCATGCTGTTAACCTCTAGCCTAATTGTCTTTCACAGTCCTTCTGGGTCCTCCACCCCCATTCCTTCCCTGCCCCAGAGGCTGCACTCTCCTCATGGGCTGTCTCACTGTTCATACGTTTATATATCTGCTGCCTATTATGTCCTGTAAACATCATACATCGTGGTTTAAAGAAAGGTGGTATCCTCAGCTATTAAATAGAAGCCTGTACCTTTTCCTTTTTAATCTCACTTTTTGAGATATATCCATATTATTGCATTTAAGTCTTGTGCTTTGTTTATCCATATGCACAACCCCTGATTGCCAAAATGAATAAAGCAAGAGTCTAACATGAAGTGGATTACATACAGAAGGCCCTTCCTAACTGTTTTCAGGGAGCCATGGAATATCAGATAAGGCTCTGCGCCTCATTGCCCGAGCTGCCTCGTCTGTTACAAGAGGATTGGATTGGGTGGGCCAGCCCAGAGCTCGGAAAGTCTGCACAGTAGAATGCAACAGGTTTCCCTGCTCTTGGCAGGGGTAGCCTGAGTTTGGATTTAGCATTTATCCAAAATGATTCCCACGCAGGTATTTCAGAAGTGCCAAATATTTTTCTCTTGCTTTCAAAAATGTTTTCACATTGGAAGGCTCTCAGATTCTTCTGTCTACTCCCAAAACTTCAGTTTAAATGTTTTTTTAATTTGAATGGCTGCTATTAAATGTTTCAGCTACCACAGGTAGTTTACCTGGAACTTTGAGACAACTGGATAGAGATGAGGGCACCAGTGAACAGCCCTTTGAAAACACTTTCCAGAACATTTTGGTGCTTACGGGGTTGCACACATTTTTCCTTTTCCAAAGTGTTTTGCCTCATCATCACCAGTGGCTGGTTCTTTCTCTTCTTGCTTAATGTGACCACAGTTCTGTATTAGCCCGTGTTGCAGTACCTTCTGCCTACGGAGCTTTCAGCAGCAAGCATCAGTATTTCTGAATGGTTTTTTTTTAGATTAGACTGGAAAAATATTCCAAGCTGTTAAGGAGGGAAAATTCTACATAATTATATCACTTTTTTGTATCTTAGGAACGTGTTGTGGGCTTCCACGTACTGGGTCCAAATGCTGGAGAAGTGACCCAGGGCTTTGCAGCAGCGCTCAAATGTGGGCTGACCAAAGACCAGCTGGACAGCACCATCGGAATCCACCCCGTTTGCGCAGAGGTGCGTCTCCACACTTCCTTTTTTATTATTATTTTTTCTCCACACTTTCAATTAAGGCTAGACGGTGCCTGTCCATGAGTGTCAGTCATGTCTGACTCTTTGTGACCCCATGGGCTGTAGCCCACCAGGCTTCTCTGACAGTGGCATCCTCCAGGCAAGAATGCTGGAGTGGGTTACCATTTCCTTCTCCAGGGGATCTTCCCGATCCAGGGATTGAACCCGAGCCTCTTGTGTCTTCTACATTGGCAGGTGGATTCTTTACCACTGCACCACCTGGAGAGCCCACTAGATAGCACTGTCATGGTGCTGAATAGTAAAAACTGTGAGAGTGATTTATACGGATATGCTTCAAATCGTTTATCATGTGTCATAAATTATTTTCATGGCAATCAGCTGATGATGACATTCAAAAAGAGCATCAATCCTAGATATCCCTGAGCTACCTGGAGGCTAATGATGTTGTCTCCCTCGTTAGCTTTCAGCGTCAAAGGATGAGAAAGTGAAGCTTGTGAAAGAAAGATCAAGCCGATGACAGTAGAACTGGAGATTTCCCAGTGGGGCCGCCGGTGTCAGTGTTTCTCCACACCTGTCAGTGCTCATCCACGAGCCACTCACTTACCGTGCTACGACTAGGCAGGGCTTGTAGACTAGGCACGCGTCTACACTGGAGAACCCGGGGGCCGGGGCGTTACGCGTCGAGAGGCTCAGGAACGGAGCTGAGCAGCGCAGCCTGGAGGCTGTGCTCGTTTCCTTTTGCTCTGTCTTTTCCCTGAGTGTCTTCCTCTATACTGTGCACCTGTTTAGTGACCAGGTCATTATTCACAGAAAACTTTGTATATGTTGTTTGGTTGTGGGTTTTATTTGTGGTTGTTTTGTTTTTGAAAACTTTTTTTTTGTGAAGTAAAACTGAATTTCAAAAGTGACACATAAAAATTGAAAAGAGAATAGATTTTTAAAAGCTCTTGAAGATTGTGCAGTGTATCTTTTATTCAGTGTCGTGACTAAGACTGTCTAGGGAAGGGGAGGAGCCAGTTAGTGTCATTCTTTTTCAAAAACAGTGTGAGGGTTTCTTGGGGCTGACATAACACACTACTGCAACTTAGGCGTTTAGAAACAACAGGAATGTCTTCTCTAAGAGTGCTGGAGGCCAGAGTCTGAAAGCAGGGCCATGTTCCCTTCCAGGGCCTCTGGAGACAAGGCCTTCCTTGCCTTTACAGCCTCTGCCTCTGGCTTCATGTGCCTTACCTGCTGTGTGTCTGGGTCCACATTTCCCTCCTACTGTGAGGTCATAGATTAGGGCCCCGCTGATCCAGCATGGTTTCGTTTTCACTTGGTTACATCTGCAAAGACCCTGTTCCAACCAAAGCTACAACGTTCATGGGTACTGGGGCCTAGGGCTTGAGCTTCTCTTTCTGGAGGACTTTATTCAACCCATGACGGTGGGTATGGTTAAAAGTCTAGGACACTTTAAAACAACAGTCATCTTCAACCGGGATAAAGACGTCCCTTCCCAACTTGGTTATGCGAGTGTCTAGTTTTTTAATCTGAATTTGGTTCTCAGCAGACTGGTTAAAAGGCTGACATGAGCGTGGCTCCTGCTGCCTCCCTTGGTTGGGTCATGTCGTGTTGTGACATGACCCAGTGGCAGCACGCGGCACTGTCTGCGGGCTGGCTGCCAGCTGGGCAGAGAGGTGCAGTGGAGAAGGCAGGTGTCCCCATGAAGTCCAGGCCCGCAGAGAGGTCAGCCAGAAAGGCCTGTCCCCGCGGTGCGCCTGGCATGCTGGAAACCCTCCTGAAGCATTTGCCGCTGTGCATCTCCATTTGTTGTTTCTCTTATAACTTTGAAGCTCAGAGGTGAACATTCACTCTGTTCATAGGGCTTTTCTCTTTGTCTTGTTTCCACGGTGGCAACTGATTAATGAGATTACAAAACTGGCCGCCGTTGTCTCCCTCTGAGTACATTTGTTGTGCAGCTGTGTGCCTAGCTCCGTGCTAGGTGCTGGGAGCAGCAGGGGTTTGAGTTAGAGCAGCGAGGCGGGTGAGGGAAGGGCCGGGCACACATCCGGGCGGTGGGTCCCAGGCTCAGGACAAGTGCGCAGTGACGTTTGGGGCAGGAGGGTTGGGGGCAGTTCTCGCACAAGAGGAGAAGCAGGCATTTGTGTCAGCCAGTCTGGGGAAGCACCAAGTACGAGAACCCTGTGTGGCAGAGATCATGGTTTATTCGGGGACCTGAAGGCCCTCAGGACTGCTGTCGCAGTGCCACACCAGCTGTGGGTGGTTTGTACCATTTCTATAAAAGAACCTGGGTGATTGCACAACCTTTGGCTCCAAAGTAGTTGCCTACAGGAGTTGACGCATTCCTCGGTGGAGGCTTTGCTTTTTTGGAGGAAAATAGTTTGCACAGGGTTTCCTTCTGGAGTCGCTGTGGGAGGAGGAGAGACTACTGGTATTTTGACTGAAAGCCCCTTGGTGTCAGTGAGAGAGAGATTCTCAAGGCCTGAGGAGTCAGTGACGCATGAGCGTTATTCAGTTTGAGGTTGGTGTGATGGTTATTCATCCTGGACATCTGAGCAGTAATAATTGAGGAGGAAACTGATCACATGTGATTTTGAGTAGTAATTTCAACTAATTAAGTTTATCTGTAGAGAAAAAATAATGGCTTAAGAAGAAGGAGCATCAGAGACAAGACCTGTGAAATATCTTAAATGAATTTTAGTGCCAAACATCAAAAGTTTTGTTTCATTAATAGTCAGCATAATCACAGTCTGCAGTGAATGGGGTGGGAGGGTCTTGTAAGGCTCAGAGGGGTTGGCTGGGTAAGAGACGTACATGCCTCCCATAGTGTTTATTTTCCCTTTTGTGAGCGTGTTCTTTGTCCTGGGATCAAGAAGCTGCCTCTGCTCACTTTTTTCAAGTATATTTTTAGGACAATTGTAAATCAGGTCTGTGCGTATAAGATCCGTGTAGGAATTGACCCTGTTTGTTTTTTTTCCGTATAGACTAACCAGCAATGGTGGTTTGGCTTCCCCCGTGTCTTTAACATGTTTTCAGTAGAAAAGAAATAGATAAGGGCTCTTTCTTTCCCCCTTCATTTCTTTCCATTTTTGATGGGTTTAGTTTTTTATCCACACATCCTACAAGTTCTATTTCTAAATTAATTCCTGAGAAATAAAACATAAGCTTGCATATTCACAAGCATGAAATTGGCTTTAATGTATTCCCTTGCTCATTATTTTTCTTCCTTTAAAAATTTGGAAGGAGAGCATGTTTGATGGTATTTTTAAATTGCCTGTAATACCAGCATCCGAACACAGCTATTTTCATTAATGCGTATTATCTTGCTGTTCTCATCCACAGTCACACATTTTTTTTTAAACAAAGGAGTTACATTGCTCTTCAAAAAAGAGTTGTACTAGTTTATAGTGTCCTCAGCTTTGAATTTGAGTGCTCGTGAAAATGTTGCAAAATTCAGTATAACTTTTTCTGTAATAAGTTTAAAAGAAAGGACTGTTTCAAGCCTTTTCATACATCTTTGTTAATAAGGATGAACTTCTTATAATTATTATTTTTGGTAATGTGACTTGTTCTCACATTTTCTTCTGGGTTCATACTTTAAATGTTTTACTAGCCATTGTTACTTGGGTCTGACTTTTTTTGCAGTGCTGCTGATAAATGGCATAGAGGGGGGAAAAAAGGCTTTGTCACTGCTTTAAGGCTAAATAGACCAGGATTTTTCTCAGTATTGTTCCTCCTTTACACAGAAGTGTTTTCCTCTCTTATTCACAAGTATTTTTGATGCTGATTCCTATTGCTTTGACCTGTAGAAGTCAAACGGCCTCAATTTCTTGTGCTTTCCTCTTTGTATTAAAAATCAGGAAACTAGATATTTCTTAGAATCAAAGATGCAGCTGACCAAAGAGGGTGTCCAGGTATGCTGACAATAAGTCTTGCCTCCACTGGGGACTCTCCCAAATCAGCCATGGCCTCTTGACACTCACTGGCTCGCTGAAGTGAAGTGAAAGTCGCTCAGTCGTGTCCAACTCTTTGTGACTCTACGGACTGTACGGTCCATGGAATTCTCCAGGCCAGAATACTGGAATGGATAGCCTTTCCCTTCTCCAGGGGATCTTCCCAACCCAGGGATCGAACCCAGGTCTCCCACATTGCTAAACACAAAATTATTTTCTGTTTTCATGCCTGAGCAGTATGGATAGTCAGTTTGGGTGTGGTTTTTTTTTTGCCTGTATGCCTTATGGGGCTTTGAGATCATCACAGATCAGCTACAGCCCAGCTCCCATGCTGTCATCACTCCAGGACCCAGCTGACGGGGCAGCTTCTTCTGGGGCCACTGTGGCTTAATGGCAGAGAGACAGGAGGTGCAGGAAAAGCACCTTGGTGCTCAGGGCCTGTGTTCCCAAGTGATGCTTTCCACTTCCCCACCGTGGCCGGAGCAAGCCCCTGTCCCTGACATCCCTGTCCAGTAGGGCAGGAATGTATAACATATGTCCATACAGGGTCATCACAGGGAGGTGAGGGCACCATTTATTTTGGAAACAGAAATATCACAGTAGGGTTAACACGAAGAAGGATCAGATTTGACAGAAAAGAAGCAAGATACCTAAGATACCTAAGACTTACTAATTGATGATCTATCAACAGTGGTGGAAATAGAGGAATTAAGAATCAATTCCAAGTGCATGGCCTGAGCAGCCAAGTAGTGGTGATGCCGATCACCAGGAGGAGCTGGGTTAAGGGAAGACAGAGGGTCAGTGCCGGACAGAGTTAGGTCTGAAGAGGTGTGGGTCCGGTCTTAACTGTCGTGAGCTCGGGAGAGACAGTGGCTGGAGAGGATCTCTCCAGCTGACTCAATCTGCGTGAAAGGGAGTAGTCAACTGAAGGAGATCATGATAAGAGTGTCTAAAGGGAGAGAGCTGAGGATCAGCTCAGGAAGGGGGATACACATGGGGTTCTAACCACATTCTGAGGCTGTCTGAGCTGGGTGGGCACAAGGGTATTTGGAATAGTACACTTTACTCCTTTCTGTGTATCCAGAATATTTCATGGCGTGTTTCTTTTAGAGAATTAATAAGCAACCAGGGAGATTGTTTTAATCACTTAATAAATCACATGCTAATAATAAGTGCTTTTATTAGGTAGAGCCTACATGTTCTCTGCTTTACCTTGGTGAAATGCCTACCTTGGTCGTGTTACTCCTCTGTCATGTACATTTTAAGTACTCGGCCAAGTCATCCTTTGTACATATGGTGTTATCTCAACTCTTCTGCTAACTTTCGTCCCGGTGTCTGAAACTCTCGTGTTGTCTCCACCCCTGCAGGTGTTCACGACTCTGTCGGTGACCAAGCGCTCTGGCGGAAACATCCTCCAGACCGGTTGCTGAGGTTAAGCCCCAGTATAGATGCTGCCGCCTAGACTCCAAACCACCGATGTGTTTCTTGCCCAAGTCCAAGGCGAAGCGCTGCGAAAGGCTCTCGGTTCTGGCACCTGCGTGTCTGGTGCTTACACTCCCCGAGGCCCCCTTGGATCTCACGGGTGGGAGGCGATTCGTGGAAGGCAGGCAGCATCGCATTGGGGTTACCGTGATGGACTGCAAACTGGCTCTTGGCAGAGCATCGGAGCGATGCATCCATGAAGTCACCAGCCCTAAGCCCCTTGCGGTGGGTGGTGATGGAACCGTCAAAGCAGTTTTCTCTTGGCCTTTGTGGGTTTTCTTACGTTCACCGTCAAGCTTTCTAATGTTGATTCTTTTTTCACTTTTTCTCCTCGGTGTTAGTGATACTAGAGATGATAGCAAACAATTTTGGTCCAAAAACAAGTGATGGCTACCATGTGCACATACAAGCGACTCATCACCGGGAAAGCATGGGGAAGCTCCCTGGCTTGTCCCGGGAGAGACCACCCTGTGGCCCAAGTCTCCTCCCAGAACAAGGGAAGCACGGTTGGCCAGTTGCTCACGTGCCACACCACTGGAGATTGTTTCTAGTTCTGTTTAGAAGAGGCAGTGGCTACCCGGCCAGCCTGTCTGAAGGAGTCTCCGCCACAGAGGACTCGGTAGTGCAGTGTGGTTTCCATGTTCTTCAGGCAGACGTACACCTGAAATGGGGAAAAACAAAAGATGTCTTTATTTAGCCTGTTGTGTGGTGGTCTAAGTGAGCTGAGATCTATTGCAATGGAAAACATTTAGCAGTTGTTTAAAACTGTTTTGGGGAGTAGCTTTTGCTTTAAGCTGAAATCACAAGATACCACAGCTTTATTTTTCATGTGCGCTATGTGTCTATCCCTTCGAGAACTACATTCATAGGAAAAAAGCCTTTCTACACTTGAAAATTTAACTCTTGTGGTAATTGCTTTGTTTTTAAAAGGAAGCTGTTAATATCATAATTTATTATTTTTGAACACAGGTGGATGTGAAGGATTTTCATTTAAAAACCAAGTGGGTTTGACTTTTTCTGTTGACCGTACTTGGTGGAATTTGGGCAGAAGTGTTCATGCTCTGCTAGCATTCCAACTTGGATTATCACAAAGAGGTATTAACCCTGCAGTTAGAGATTTCCGGCTACGGCTACTGACCATGCATTATATCCAGGCCGTGTCCCCTCTGCAGAAGTAGGGTGTGAAACACGCTGTGGCCGGCAGGCCTCCCACCAGCAGCTCTTGCAGCCCCCAGCCCTCTTTTGGGGTCTTCCCTCTGTGTGTGTTTCTCAGCCACAGCACTGAGCGGTTGGTTCAAAGTCTATTTCTCGATCACCTCAGGGAACTCTGTGTCTGCCCAGCATTCGGTCAGCAGGGCCCCTGACCTCCCACGGCCCTGCCTCACCCCACCCCATCTGGTTGTGTGGAGAGAAGGGAAAAAGGAAAAAGAGAGGGGAATTGAGGTAGCTGACTGTGTTCAGTTTTATTTATTATTTTTTAAAATTTTTTATTTTCCCCTTCAAGTCTGCCAATTTCTGAAACTAGAGCACAGGCAGTACAGGGTGATCAAGCTTAATCATGTTGTGATTCTGTCTTCTTCGTGGAATGGAATATTCTGCCCCCACAAGAAGAATCCCACCTTATAGACTTGTCTCTGTAATCGCCCAGTGTGTTGAAACTCATTAAATTCCATGTATTTTTTGTTATAAATCTTCTGGAAGAAAAAAAAAGCAATGTGAAACATTAAAAGGTATTAATATCCACTGTGTTGTGCCTTCTTACTGAATGGTAGTCCTGGGCTCGTTTGCCTGAGAACTGAATGGACTTCCAGGCTCATGTTGGTGATGCTGAGAATTTGGTGCTCAGTTTCATTGATGCTGCACTGTCGGGCCTGGTTGATGTGCTGAGGTTCATATTTTAGTCTTGTTGACCCCTTGCAGATGGCAGGTAGCGTTTGAGACTTCTCAGCCTCCATATTTGGGGCTTCCCCAGTGGCTCAGTGGTAAAGAATCTACCTGCAGTGTGGAAGACCCAGATTCGATCCCTGGATCAGGAAGAGCCCCTGGAAAAGGGCATGGCAACCTACTCCAGTATTCTTGCCTGGAGAATCCCAGGGACAGAGGAGCCTAGCGGGTCACAAAAGGACATGACTGAAGCAACTTGGCACTTAGCACGCACATATTTGCACCAGCCAATTCTTTGTAAAGAATCTATTACCTATATCTATCTGCCTACCCATCCCCTACTGGTCCACACCAAAACAAACAGATCTCACCTCTGAAGGTGTGTGTGGTCAGGTAGAGTGGGTGAATGTACATCTCCTCCACAGATACTAGGTACCAGGTACTGTTCTCGGCAGGAGAGTTCAGCAGTCAACAAGAAACATCAGTAATCCTTGTCAAAAATTATATAGAAGGAAACAAGTAAAAATAACTAAATAGGTCAATTGTATTGAATGTCAGATGGTGTTAAGTACCCTGGAGAAAAACCTAAGCAGGGGAGGGGAGAGGTCTGTAGGGCGTGAGAAGTGGAATTTTAATGAAGATGGTGGAGGTAGACCCCATAGAGAAGGTGACCTTTGAAGACAGAGGTGAAAGCAGTCCTGGGGGAAAGCACTCCAGGCAGAGGTCACCAGATGTCAAGGCCCTGAGGCAGAGAAGGACTGGGTGGGGGAAACGTCAAAGTGTAGCATGGTGGGTGAAGCCGAGAAAGAATGAGTCAAGGTCAGCGATAACAGGAAGGGGCAAGTCAGGTAGGATCTAGAGTGGGAGCCAGTGGAGGGCTCTGAGCAGAGGAGGGTGTGACAGCTCTCCCAGGGGGCCAGGAGCACCGGGGCGGCTGGGCTGAGGGCGGCCCGAGGCTTTGTGCCAGGTGGAGGGCGCTGCAGTGGTTGAGGGGAGAGGGATGGTGTTTGAGCTGAAGGTGAGAGCAGAGCCAGTAGGACATAGTGTTGGGTTGAATGTTGGGGTGAGGAGAAGGAAGGACGATTCCCCCGTCGGGGGCTTCAACACTGGAAGGACTGAGGCTAGAGGTGCCATTTCACTGAGATGGGAAAACTGGAGGAGGGGCAGGTTGGAGGGGGATATCAGAAGCTCAAGTGGAGGGTGGTGGGTCTCAGGTGCAGGAGGCAGAGGTGGTGCTGGATTGGAGTCAGTGTCTACACAGCAGGTGTAACGGCAGCCATGAGATGAGTTGGTGGTGTTGAAGGAGGGAAGGGTGTAAGGGCAGGTTTGGGCCCTGTACAACTTGGAACTAGACTCTACACCCTCGGCTCCTCACCTTTATCCACTAAGAAAAAAAGATCTAGTGTTTATAAAGACATTTGAGACCTTTTACAAAATGCTTTAAAATATGAAGGGAAAAAAAATGCAGCAAAATTACAATGGACAAATCTTTAAATGCTTCCTATAGTATTATTTTAGCCAAATACCATTGGATCCATTGCCCCTATATTTGTTTTTTGTTGTTTTGTGTTTGGTTTAATTTTTTTTTTTAACTGCACTGGGTCTTTATTGCCGCGCGAGAGCTCCAGAGCATGTAAGCTCAGTAGTTGTGGCCTGTGGGCTTAGTTGCTTCCTGGCGTATGGGATCTTCGTTCCCTGACCACGGGTTGAACCCACATCCCCTGCACTGGAAAGCGGATTCTTAACCACTGGACCACCAGAGAAGCCCCCACTGCTCGTGTATTTGTAAATGTTAGATCGAACACAGGAAGGGCTGCCTTCATTATATTTGGAATGATGTGGGAGTAACTCAAGCAAGCACAAGGGCCTGGGGATAACAAAGTTCTTAAATTGGCCATGAGAGGAGCTATAAAGAGATGAGACATTATTAATGAGAACCGCGGTCAGGAAGTAGAACTGTACCTTCAGGTCACTTTATGTGCAGTGACTTGTTTTGTTAATCTTTGTAAGAACCCTCAGAACTGTGGTACCCGTTTTGCAGGTGAGCAAAGTAAGGCTGGGACTCACTTGGTCTTTTATGCCAGCTCACATGGCTTGTAAAGCGGAGAAAGGGAAGGTGCGCCGCCTAGTGTCTACCTCTGTGAAGAGCAGGCTGCTGCTTTGCAGCCGACCTTTGTGAAGAGCAGGCTTTGCACCCGTTGCTGCTGCTCAGTCACTTCAGTCGTGTCCGACTCTGTGTGACCCCACAGACGGCAGCCCACCAGGCTCCCCCGTCCCTGGGATTCTCCAGGCAAGAACACTGGAGTGGGTTGCCATTTCCTTCTCCAATGCATAAAAGTGAAGTCACTCAAGTCGTGTCCAATCCTCAGTGACCCCATGGACTGCAGCCCACCAGGCTTCTCCATCCATGGGATTTTCCAGGCAAGAGTACTGGAGTGGGGTGCCATTGCCTTCTCCATTGCACCCGTTACTTTGCTTTAAACACAAACTACTCTCCTGAAGAAGCAAAGCCACAGAACTAAATAGTTGCAGAAAATCAAAAGCAAAATACCTTAGCAGATAATGCCAGAGAAACTCAATTACTGTATGTATAACAAAACAGTATCAAAACTAGCCATAAAACAAGAGTAAAGACCTAAATATATAACATACAACCATAAAGTTTATGTGGTAAATACTGAAAATATATCTGTAATGTAGAGGTGGAGAAAAACTTCATATACCATGGCCTCAAGGTATAAACCACAGGGAATGTCCTGGTGGTCCAGTGGTTAAGACTCCATCACTTACTGATGTGGGCCTGGGTTCAATCCCTGGTTGGGGAATTAAGATCCCACAAGCTGCATATTGGGCCCCCCCCCCCCCAAAAAAAAATCCACAAAGCATAAGGCAAAATTACTGCATCAAAAGGTCTGACCACAAAGACCACCATGGAAAAGTTATTAGACAACATCAGGCAAAGACAATTTCAGTGTCTAAAACTGACCAGAGATTTAGACCCAGGTGACAGCGAGGAATCCCAGGTCATCAGTAAGAAGACAGGAGCTCCAAAAGAAGGAGGCAAAGGACACTGACTTGGTTATTCCTCGCAGAGGAAACCCCAGAGTCTTTACAAGAGGGCTGTGTGTGTGCTCAGTTGCTCAGTCATGTCCAACTCTTTGTGACCCCCACCAGGTTCCTCTGTCCATGGAATTTTCCAGGCAAGAATACTGAAGTGGGTAACCACTTCCTAGGGGATCTTCCTGACCCAGAGATCAAAGCCGCGTCTCCTATGTCTCCTGCATCAACAGGTGGATTCTTTACCACTATGACACCTGGGAAGCCCAAGAGATGAGATATGTGCAAACTCATGAGTGATTAAGAGGTGAATATAAATAACGAGAGGCCACTTCATACTCGACAGACCTGAGAAAGCTGTTTAAGGCCGAGTGAAGGGACTCCCAGGCTCTGCTGGTGCAAGAGTAGACCACTGGCTTCCCGGCGTTTAGACAGATCAAGCATTGCCCACTGTGATCTAGCAGTCCTGCTCCTGGGCATCAGCCCCAGCGAAGTTGATGGATCTCTCGTGTGTCCGTAAGGGAACGTGCATACAAATGTCCTGTGGCATCATCTGTGGTGTTGGGAGGTGGGACTCAATCCTGACATCTCTCATGAGGGAGGGACTGGTGGGCCAGGAGGAGGCAGGATGATGAAATAGTATTTTGGGATGTGCCATGATATGGCTGGGAAAAAACAATAGGGAAGGGAATGCACCGAACAGCCACTTGTGTAC
This sequence comes from Tragelaphus eurycerus, assembly GCA_935064755.1. Lineage (NCBI taxonomy): Eukaryota > Metazoa > Chordata > Mammalia > Artiodactyla > Bovidae > Tragelaphus > Tragelaphus eurycerus. Next base: position 9,208,882 of record CAKXYN010000072.1, on the reverse strand, counting down.
ATTGTAAAGATGCTCCAACACCCACCAAGGACCCCTGCAGACGGCACACTTTCAGCAGATCAGAGCAGCTGAGTGCGGAGCACGGAGTAGGAAACCATGGCAGTAAAGGGGAGTTGAAGAAAGAGGACATCGCCCTGACGCTGGGAGGCGGAGTCCCTGGCAGGTGAGTCTTAGCTTCTCAGTGGCCTTTTCTTCCCCTTTAAACAGGGGTAATAACAGTGCTCATCTCCCAGAGGTGCCGGAGGATTAAGTTGTTTATGCACATGGTCAAACGCTTAGAATAGCAGTGGGCACAACGGGGGTGCTGGGTGAGTGGGTGCTATTATTATTATTTGAATACGAGTAATGCAGGTCTCAGCATATGCGATCTGAAAATGTGAACGGGCAGCATTGTCAAGTTCAAGACAATTCCCTGTCTCTACTGCACTCTGGCTCCCTCCTGCCTACAACAGCCTCCAAATATCATTCCAGGGCCCCAGGCCAGGGAGTCCTTTGGGAATTGGGGAGCATACTCCACATTTTAAAATACCTCCCAGGGGACCCTGAGCCCAGCTGGTGAGGAGTGTGTCTCAGAGCCTCAGCTGATGCTCAAGGATGTGAGGGTGACCCTGGGGAGAACACGGGGTCAGCCGGAAGGAGAGGCAGAAGCAAAGGCCCGCCTCTGCCTCAGGGCCAAGTGCGGAGAACAGGAAGAAAGGCCCCTCCATGCGCTGGGCCCATCTTCACCAGGAACCCTCACAGGCCTCATCTGAGTGTGTGTGGGCTGTGTGCTCAGTCGTGTCCCGACTCTTTGCAATCCCACAGACTGTAGCCCACCAGGCTCCCCTGTCCATGGAATTCTGCAGGCAAGAATGCTGGAGTGGGTTGCCATTTCCTTCTCCACCTCATTTGAGAGTAGTTACAAAATTAAACAAAGGAAAACACAGCCTTGCATTGTGTCTTCCCCTTTAGGAGCCCTATAAAGTGATGGGGTGTTGTCAGGAGCTAATACTCCCCACTCTCCCCCAAAACCCTAGTGTGGGAAGGGGATTTTGTGCAGGTGCTCTAGGGCGTGTGTGTGTGTGGCGGGGTAGTTGGTTCTGTCACAGGCACCTCCCTTCCCGGCCCCTTTCCTGCTGTAGTGAATTTGAGCCTAATTTTTGGTGAAATGAATTTCTCATGGTGAAAATGAGGAGACAGGAACATGATTTGGAATGCAATTACCTTGCCTCCTGTGGCTCACACAGCTCAACAACTGCCTTCTTCTAAATTTCTTTTTATGATTCTTGTGGCATTCTGCCGGAGTCCACACTGAGGGCCATTAAGCAAAGGAAGGCAAGAAAAGATCAGGGCTGGGCCTGCCCGGGGTCACTTCTGGTGTGTGTGGGGTCCCCCCACCACCCCATGTGAATATCAAGAGCCGTGCTTCACAAGGGCTTAGCTCACTGTCACTGTTATAAACTCTGCTCCTTCCCTGAGCTTCTGAAATAAGGATAGTCTAATAAAAACACCCTCTCTGCCTCACGCGATGAGGTACTTACATGCAGTGTTTCATTTGGCTCCCCGATGGACCAAAGAGCTGGGCATTATTGTCCCATTTTCCAGAAGAACCTCTGGGTGGTAACATATACACAGAAAGGGGACAAACAATCTGGTTTTAGCCAGATTGAAAGAAGAAGGAAGGACCCAGGCAGGGTCCCTGGATGGCCAGCCCCAGAGAGCCCTGCCCACCTCCATCTGCTGAATGAGAGAAAGACACGTGTGTCTTATCTGGATCACTCTTTGAAGATACAGCACTTTGGGGTCTCTGATACAACAGCTTAGCTGTCTGTACTTTAACTAATAGAGCTATTCATTTTTTGTTTTCCAGAAAAGATTTAATGATATGAGAAAAAGCTTATAGGTTATAGCTCAGGGGGAAAAAATCAGTATATGAAAAGAGGATTCTTAAGAAAAAGAAGACTCTTAGGGCAGTGAAACTATATGATACTGTTATGGTAGATACATGTTGTTATACGTTTGTCTAACTAAACCCTAGAATGTACAAAACCAAGAGTGAACCCTAAGGGAATCCATGGGCTTTGCGTGATAATGATGTATCAGTGTGGACTGTAATGCACGTGCCATTTTGGAGGTGCTGATGGTGGGTTGGCTCTGTGTGTGTGTGTTTGTGTGTGTTTGTGTGTGTGTGTAGGGGCAGGGAATATGTGGGAAATTTCTGTAACTTCTGTTCAGTTTTGCTGTGAACCTAAGACTGCTCTAGGCTTCCCTTGTAGCTCAGCTGGTAAAGAATCTGCCTGCAATGCAGGAGACCTGGGTTCAGTCTCTGGGTTGGGAAGATCCCCTAGAGAAGGGAAAGATCCCACTCCAGTATTCTGGCCTGGAGAATCCCATGGACTGTGCACAAAGAGTCGGACACGACTGAGCGACTTTCACTTCACTAAAATGGCTATAAAAAATAAAATCTTTTTTTTTTTAAACCCCAGCTACATAGGTATACACCAAATGTGGGAGACCCACATGTTTTTCTGGGGTGTGACCTCGGCCTTCTCACAGCTCACTGTGAGAGACACACACGTTTATCGAAGGCAATGCTGGACTCAGAGCTTTGTGTCTCAGGGAATAACTCTCTATGTAAGATGCTCAGGTAGGTGCCTCAAGATTCAGCTGGCCCTGAGGACCTCAGCATCCCTCCAGCCAATGAGAGAGCAAGAATTCAGGGATCACAAGAAAATCAAGCCTGTTACTATGTAAGCAAGCATCACATGGCACATGGTATATCACAGAGTGACAGTTTATGACAGCGGTAGGCATTTCTGTGCATGTTTTTGAAATTAAGCTTAGCATCCTGTGCAATGGTAAGCATGCCGCCCCTTTTTGAATTCAACATGGCTCCTAAAGCTATTTATAAGAAATACACGCTTCGAGTTATAAGGGCTGATTTTTAGGGTCTGTGGCTATCTCCTGCAATCTGACTTTAGTTATGGATAATGACAGGATGTGACTCTCTTGAAACTTTGTTCATTAGATTCACGAGGTGTTGTGTCTGAGACGAGTAAGAGTGTTAATTGTATTTATAATGAAATTCATTAGAGCATAAATAAAATGCATTAATATTTTATTCGTTACGATGAAGGGCTGCAGGGCAGGCCGGTGCTGGGAACAGGGAGTTTGAGCTATTGCTCCATTTTGGCACCTTCCCTGCTCCTTTGTTCAGATACACGGGGGCCCAGGGGCACTCCCACAGGCACGCTTGTGCTACACGTCTACACCAAGGCCCCTTGTGCAGCAGGAGGAAGAATAGTGTCCACGTGACGCATCCTTTCTGGAAGCAAACACATGTCAGGCGTGATCTAATGGAACCTCTATTCCTTGGGTATAACAATAGAAACAGAGAGACCCCAAGTGGTCTGACGTTCTGTGGGAGACAGGAGGCCCAGGTCCTACTGAGAGATGCCCTGCGTAGCTGGGAGCCTTCTCGGTAGGTTCTATGCCCTCTGCCTGGGCTCCCCTTCCTTCAGGATAGAAGGGGTCCTGGTAAGGGGCTGCTCTTGAAGCTCAACAAAGCACCTTCCAGCCTTCCTCATGGGGGAAGGAGGAGCAGGTGAAGACCCTGCTCCCACCCGCCGTCCTGCGGAGATCCCTGTGGACTTCCTGTGTGTGTCATCCCACCCCCAATGCACCTTTTTGTCACCTCTGTGTATTTGCTCGGGCTCCTCTCATGGCTCAGTCAGTAAAGAATCTGCCTGCAGTGCAGGAGACCTGGGTTCGATCCCTGGGTTGGGAAGATCCCCTGGAGGAAAGCGTGGCAACCCACTCCAGTATTCTTGCCTGGAGAATCCCCATGGACTTCAGCCTGCCAGGCTTCTCTGTCCATGGGGTTGCAAAGAGTTGGACATGACTGAGCGACTAAGCACAGCCCAGCATACCTTAAAGTGGGCTTCCCTGGTGGCTTCCTGGTAAACACATTTATTTGAAAAAGAAAACATGTCAAAATCATAAATAGGAACCAAGCTCATTTGCCATAAATAGAGAGCAACTTTTTAAATAAACGCTTCACTTGACTATCCAAGCTGCCAAGAGGACAAGTGAAACTAACCATCCAAACGCAGTCTCCTTTCCCCCCTTTCCTTGTTGGAAGGCTTGGATGCTAGTTAAACCATCATTAGGCGGTCTCAGCATCTGCTTGAAAACCTCTTCTCTTGGGATCCTCCTTGTTATGTTTGTTTTTTGTTCTCATTGCGTCCAGGACCAGTCAGTTCTCTCTGAATAAAACCAGCGAGAAAACTTCTGTGTATGTTTCAAAGCATACAGGGCACAGAGAATGCTGGCTGGGCTGAGGTGTGTTAATTCATTAACGGGGGAGAAAAAAAAAACTCTTGTCAATATTTGCAGAGAAGAGAAGTCTCCACGAAGTAGAAAGGCCACATTATGGAAATGGAATGTTTTGTGCGGAGACAAGTTTTAGAATCAGAGAAGGTCCGTGCAGAGGCTCAGAGGGCGAAGTACTTGTACATAAGGATACGGCAAAGACCAGTCCACTGACTGAGAAATAAAATAGGACTTTGTAACCTAGCCCTCCCCAGGGCCCCCGAGTCCCATGTGAGGAAACAACAGGCATTTCCCAGGGATGGTTTTGTGGAAAAATCTAGATGTTTATGCCAGAAGGAGCTCGGGGAGAACCACCGCTATGAATCACCACAGTGTCCTGTGTTCTGAAATGGATGGGCTGCTTTGTTCCTCTTCAGTCAAAAAGGATTTAAGGGAGGGTGGCTGAACCAATAGCTTCTATTTTTTTAAATGGAGTTTAAAAATATTTATTTGTTTGCTTGTTTGGCTGCGCTGGGTCTTAGTTGTTATGGGCTTTTTAGTTGGGGCGTGCAAACTCTTAGAGGCAGCTTGTGGGACCTGGTTCCCTGACAGGGACCGACCCTGGGCCCCCTGCGTTGGGAGCGTGGAGTCCGAGCCGCGGGGACCGCCAGGCGAGTCCCGACAGCTTCTTACATTTTGGACAAGCTGTGTTCAAATCCTAGCTTAGCGTTTGCTGTGTGACTTTGGGCTTGTCGTTTAACCTTCTGGGCCTCAATCACCTCAGCTGTGAAACGAGGTGGAAACATCAGTACCTCCCTCATGTGGCTGTTTCAAGGACTAGATCAGTTAACCTGTCGGTAGGGTACTGACAGGGCTTCCCTGGTGGCTCAGACAGTAAAGCATCTGTCTGCCGTGTGGGAGACCTGGGTTCGATCGATCCCTGGGTTGGGAAGATCCCCTGGAGAAGGAAATGGAAGCCCACTCCAGTACTCTTGCCTGGAAAATCCCATGGACAGAGGAGCCTGGTAGGCTATTGTTCATGGGGTCACAAAGAGTTGGATAGGACTGAGCGACTAATTTTCTTTCAGGGTACTGACAGGGGCTTCCCAGATGGCGCTAGTGGTAAAGAATCCACCTGCCAATGCAGGAGATAGAAGAGATGTGGGTTCAATCCTTGGGTCAGGAAGATCCCCTGGAGAAGGAAATGGCACCCCATTCCGGTATCCTTGCCTGGAATAAATTGCATAGACAGAGGAGCCTGATGGGCTATGGTCCATAGGGTCTCATAGAGTTGCATGCGACTGACCACACACACAAGAGGGTACTGGCAACAGAGCTGGCCTTAGAAAGTACTCCACTGATGATGTTGTTCAGTCTGTCAGTCACGACTGACCCTGCAGCCCCATGAACCCCATGAACTGCAGGACGCCAGGCTTCCCTGTCCTATCTCTGGGAGTTTGCTCAAACTCATGTCCATTTTCAATGATGCCATCTGACTAGCTCATTCTCTGTCTCCCCCTTCTCCTGTACTCAATCTTTCCCAGCATCATGGGCTTTTCTGATGAGTCAGGTCTTCACATCAGGTGGCTGTTGGTGTTAGTGATCATTATTGTTCATGAATCATCGGCAGGCTCAGATCTGGCTGTCAGGAGACACTGGCCTTTTTGCAGCCATGCTCATGAATGTCTTGTATGATCAGTCAAATAAAACATTTTCTCTTTGGTAACCGGAGCAGTGATTTTGCAAGCAATTGTGCATCCTCAAGAAGGGGGGCATGAGAGACGGGGTGACCATGTGCTGATACATGGCATAGCACAGGGGCTAGGAATTCGCACTTTGCCATCAGACACGTTGTGGTTTGAACTTGATCACTGCTACTCACCAGGGCGATCCTGGAGAAGTTATCTACCCTCAAGTGTAAAGGAAAATTGGTAAATGCTCCTGGCTCAGAGGGCTGCTCAGAGACTCAACAGGACAATGATGAAGAAAAGTTCTTGGTACACGGTAAGGCTTGAGTAAGTGAATTTAATGATGATAATTCAGTCAAAAGCAGCCCATGGCTGAGGGATTTGCCTCCTGATTATCGGCCCTGTAATCTGTCATCCCACCAAACGGCAGACTCAGACCAACCACAGGGTCAGTGTTTTACCCCGGTCCTGACTTTGCCATTTTCCCACCCCAACCACTTCCGGTCACCCCTCAGCCTGCTGACAGGGTCCCAGAGCCCTGGAGAGCCAGTCCCAGTGGCCGGGCTTTGAGAGGAGCTGTGTGTCAGGAGCGGGTCTTGGGTGGAGATGGGGGCTGTAAGCAGGATACTGGACCACCTCACCCGTGCCTCTGGAGTCCCCACTCCTGTTTCCATGCCGCATCGGGGTGGGCAGGGCCCCCAGCTGCAGCTGCAGCCTTCCCTCTTTTAGGAGAGGAGTGAGTTGCCTGACCCGGGGGGTGGAGAGAGCGCTGAGCAAGCTCAGCACGTCCTCTCCCTTTTGAGAGCAGCCTGTCTCCGGAAGAATACTTCCCACCCACACTGCAGCCCACTCCCCAGCCGTTGAGAGAGGCGGGCCCCTGGTGGGAGTGGTGGTGGGGAGAGGCCTGCAGAGGCCCAGACCTGCCCTGTGAGGGGCTGCAAGTTCATGCCCCAGTGGCCTCTCAGGCACCTTGCACATGGTCCCTGATCTCCTGCCCCGTGGCTCCTGTAGGGATGAGCTGCTGTACACGGAATATTACTCAGACAGAAAAAGGAACAAAATCAGAAAATTATTACAGAATAGACTGTTCGGCCTTTGGGACAGAGACTGTGTCTGTTTTGTTCACTTACCCCCTGAGCCTAATGTAATAGGTATCCAATAAACCTATATTGAATAAATAACAGAAAAGTATGTAGTTGGTCTGTGAATATACCACCTGTACAAAGATGTTTGTTGCAGCATTATTTATCAATGTAATAGTGAAAAATGATTTTTTATAGTCTGGTGAGAAGTTTGTGGTATTGAATATGATGCTGCTGCTTCTAAGTCGCTTCAGTTGTGTCTGACTCTGTGTGACCCCAGAGACGGCAGCCCACCAGGCTCCCCCGTCCCTGGGATTCTCCAGGCAAGAACACTGGAGTGGGTTGCCATTTCCTTCTCCAATGCGTGACAGTGAAAAGTGAAAGTGAAGTCGCTCAGTCGTGTCCAACTCCTAGCGACCCCATGGATTGCAGCCCACCAGGCTCCTCCACCCATGGGATTTTCCAGGCAAGAGTACTGGAGTGGGGTGCTATTGCCTTCTCCGGAATATGATGAAATGGATGCTATTATTAGAATCAAGGTGAGGACTATAAAAAACCATTAGAAACTGTTACAGAATATAAAGAAAAGGGGTATAAATGAAATCTAATAATACTGTGATTGCTATGCTATGCTATGCTAAGTCACTTCAGTCGTGTCCGACTCTGTGCGACCCCATAGACGGCAGCCCACCAGGCTTCCTCATCCCTGGGATTCTCCAGGCAAGAACACTGGAGTGGGTAATACTGTGATTAAAACAATATAAACATGGAAATTTGTATGGATTAAGATTGGAAGGCATGTTTAGAAATAAAGCTATTATTGTGTAAAGTCAGTGGGCTTATGAGCTATGAAGAAACACATTTGATAAAGTTTTATAGTGGATTCTAGAATATATTCTAAAAATCTTTTAAAGAAATCCTGGCTGTACTTTCTAAACAGATGAGCCAGTTGTTTGCTGTTTTCCAGGGTCTGTTTGGTGAGCTGTGAAAGGTCCCATTGGATGGGGGGCTTCTGAAAATTTCCATCTCTGCACGTCCTGGTGGAGAGCAGTTAGGACCTGACAAAGTTATTCTTGGCAAATGTGATCTGTCTGAGTTCTCGGCACAAAGAGCCTCCAGCAGCTGAGGTGCTAGAATCTGTGCTGGTAAAACCTGGTCCAGAGTGGGGATCTAACAGAGGGCTTTTCAGGCTTTTATTTCCAAGTCTGTTCCTTCTCCTCTTCCCCGTCTCTCTTTTCGATTTTGGTAAACAACCCAGGGGTGTATCCTGCACTCTTCCAGGTCCATGTGGTTGGAACACGGGGAAGGATGGCTTCTCCTGATTCCTCCCCTACCCTGCTCTGAACCAGCCCAGCCCAGACCTGTGCCCTCCCCCGACTCCAGCCACGGGGCTGCCCTCATCTGCCCCTCCCACCCTGGCACCCACCTGTGGTCTCCCAGAGGACCCCAGCCCTCTGCGCCTGCTCTCACACCTCCTCCCGGTGGGCCACCCGTGTCCTTAATGCCACAGCTCAATTCTGTGGGACCTGCTGGTGTCTTGCCCAGCACTTGGGGAAACTTACTTCTGTAACTGCAGCTTCGAACTATCCTGCGGTTCATTTGCAGCAACCACACTCTGGGACACCGAAATAGGTCTCTGAGGAGGTCCAGGTAGGGCCGGCCTGGGTACTGCCCCACACAGCCAGGGCGCCAGGGCACAGAGGGCCCCAGCGTCACCAGGTCGGGCAGAAGCCAAGCGGGGCCACTGGGAGCAATTCCACCATGGCTCCTGGTGGGCCCTTCCTTCTCCCCAGATTTCTGGGCCTTCCACTTAGCTGAGTTAGAGTAGACTCCTGCAGGTCAGCTTTGGGGGCTGACAGACGAGAAGGAACTTAGTCTTTATCTGACCCCACCTGGCATCACAGGGCAAGCAAAGACTTGCATTTCCCTTTTATTTCCCAGTGCCGCCATTCACTTGTGCAAGTTTGTATGTGTGATTTTTTTTTTTTTTCTTGCACGGCATGTGGAACTTTCCCAACCAGGGATCAAACCCACAACCCCAGCATTGGAAGCATGGAGTTTTGACCACTGGACCACCAGAGGCGTCTACCTAGGCAAGTTTAATAACTCTTCTCACCTATTCAGTGCTAGCTGGGTATATGCTAAAAGTTTTGTATGCTCCATTCTCTATAGTCTTCTCCACAGCTCTGTACTCTTCAGAGATGAAGCCCAGAAAGGGCAAGCTACTGGCCCAGGGACACCCAGCTTGCAGTTGGTGAAGCCAGGATCCAAACACAGATGGATTTTCCTCCCAAGCTGCTGACTTCATCCTTACCCTGCCTTCTCTCCTCTTGTCCCGCTAAGCCAGTTTCCCTCACAAAGCAGCAGAAAGACTACAGACCATGGTTCTTTCTCCAAAAATCTGAGCTACAAAAATTCTGGCCTCTGAAAGTTGTTTTTTTCTTTTTTAAACATACTTCTAGCTCTAAAACGTATCTAGTGGCAAAACCTGACCTGAGCTCCCACGAGGCTGTTTGTGGTCTTGAATTGTCTGACTTACTATCAATCTTCATGTGTTTTACTGAGGAAATTGTAATGAGTTGGATTGTGGGTCTGCCCTGGAATCTTCTGGAAGTACAAGATGGCACATAGAATATACACTGTGGTGTTTCTCTAGAAACCAGAAAATTCTGAATTCTGAAGTACATTTGGTCCCAAGGGATTCAGATAAGCGCCATGGATCTGTATTAAACTGCCCACTAACCTCACAGGTCCTGGTGCTCACCCACCCACAGATGTAGGCAATAAAGGTCAAAAGTTGATGCGTACGTGCCTCAGCAATTCCTCTTCTAGGAATTTCTTCTAAGGATTTAAGAATAAGGGTATTCATCCCAGCAAAAATCTAGGGACAGCCTAAACATCCCAAACTAGATGAAACAGTTAAAATAAGAGCTGATACACTCATACAGGGGAATGTGATGTAACCATTAAAACCACTTCTTGACTTATAAATTTAGTACTGTGGAAAAATACTAAGTGGCCAGGGCGTGGGGAACCCAAATTTACAAAATGGCCAGTACTACACGGTCCCATTTTTGTGAAAGGGGGAGAGAAAACGACAAGAAAGAAGAGTGTCAGTGCATTTCCAGTCCTGGAAGAACCATTGTCTGCTTTGCATCTCCTAGACAAAGGGTGGCCCCGGGCTGCCAGAGTGCTGAGCTGGCTGAACTGGCTTTTGATCTGTGATAATGAAGGACGCCGTCTGTCCATCTTTATGTCACTAGGACCCTTCCTATCCTCATCCCTGATCTCCCAGAGTGAGGGGCCCGGGCTCAGGTGGCCAAAGCCCCCAAACAAATTTTAGTTGGGCAGTTTCCACAACCCGATGTGGGGTCATTCAGGGATTCTTTTCACCCATTCCTTCAACAAAGGTCTTTTATTTGTGGAGCACCGCACTTGATGCCAAGGGTGCGGAAATGAACAAGACGAGAGGCTGTGGCTGCGTCTATTCATCTCTGTCTGCCATGTTTAGCACGGGACCTGCCACCTCCTAGGTGGGGCTGGCCAGACGAGTGATGGATGAACAGGGTCCCTGTCACGGTCTAAGGAGGGAAAGAGATGAAGAAATAAGCTTGAGAAAGTGTTGTTGGTGGTCCCAGGGCGGGGGGCTCGGGGCACGGGAGGGAAAATTTATTCTGGGGGTAGTGGGAGGGGACGCCTGGTGCTAACTCAGCCTTTATTGGTTTCACAAGCACTCTCTCTGGAAGGATGATCTCATCACACCGAACTGCGCGGTTAAGTCCAGCGCAAAGAACAAGCTTATTCAGTGCCTCAGAGTAAATAGGGTGAATGAATGCCTGTGAGGAGCTGGGACAAAGGGGCCCTCCTGTACATCCCTAGTAAAGGCTGGTGACAAAAAAAAAAAGGACAATTTAGTCTCTTGCCTACTCAACCCAGCTGGGTCTCTTCTCCTTTGCTCTATCAAGTCAAGAGGACAGCGGGGAGGGGCAGAATCCTGGGGAATTCACAGGTGGAACCAATTTACTTTTCAGAATCCTTACCCTGCCCTAAAGATTCCTTGCAATCTGTTTATCCCTCCCTCCCCCGAAACCCCTGACAACCAGTGATCTTTGTGCCATCTCCATAGTTTTGCCTTTTCCAGAATATCATCCAGTTGGAGGGGCATCCCTGGTGGTCCAGTGGCTAGGACTCACCCTCACAATCCAGGGAGTTCAGTTCCTGGTCAGGGAACTAGATCCCACATGCCGCAACTAGGAATTCAAATACTGCAACTGAAAAAAGATATCCTGCATGCCACAACCAAGACTGAAGATCCCAATATAGGATCTTTTCACATGGGCTTCCTTCGCTTAGTAACATTATGCATTTAATGTCCCTCTGTGTCTTTTCATGGCTTGATGGCTTGTGTCTTTTTAGTACCAAACAGTATTCCATTCAGAGAAGGCAGTGGCACCCCACTCCAGTGTTCTTGCCTGGAAAATCCCATGGATGGAGGAGCCTGGTGGGCTGCTGTCTATGGGGTCGCACAAAGTCGGACACGACTGAAGCAACTTAGCAGCAGCAATATTCCATTGTCTGAATGTACCACAGTTTATGAGTTCCTCCACCTGCTGAAGGACATCTTGATTGCTCCCCGGTTTTGGCGATTATGAACAAAGCCTCCATAGACACCAGCGTGCACGTTTTTGTGTGGACGTAAGTTTTCAACTCCTTTGGGTAAATCCTGACGGAATAACTTGGTTCATGGCCATTCTGCTTCCTGGTTCATGACCCAGCAGGAAGGACCTGGAGAGGAGACGCACAGTCAAGGGCAGGACCAGAGAAGTTGTGGATCTGGGCACCGACAGACAGCTGGGATTTTAAAAGGTTTGTAAATCAAAGATAATATCTTCATTGCCTGCTTCATAGAACTGTGGGGGGTGGGTGTGTCAAATGAGATAATGGATGCAAGAATGCCCAGTTAAATGTAAAGTGTGAACCTGTGAGGTTTGAGGTTTTATATTTGTGGAGAAGGCATTGGCAGCCCACTCCAGTACTCTTGCCTGGAAAATCCCATGGACAGAGGAGCCCGGTAGGCTGCAGTCCATGGGGTCGCAAAGAGTTGGACACGACTGAGCGACTTCACTTTCACTTTTCACTTTCATGCATTGGAGAGGGAAATGGCAACCCACTCCAGTGTTCTTGCCTGGAGAATCCCAGGGACGGGGGAGCCTGGTGGGCTGCCGTCTATGGGGTCACACAGAGTCGGATACGACTGAAGTGACTTAGCAGCAGTAGCAGTACCCATTTTGCCACTGTATAGAGGCACTTGATAAATATTATCTGCTTAACTTTATTTTCATTTCAACCAGTTTTTAAACTTTGTTGAATTTTTTAAATTTTATTTTTTATTGAAGTGTGGTGAATTTACAGTGTTGTGCCAATCCCTGCTATATAGCAAAGTGACTCAGTTATACACATATAAATTTTAAAAAATATTTATGTTTATTAAAATTAGTCTCTTAACAAGTTGTTCCAGAGTGCCTCCTCTGTGCTGGAAACCCGGTTCTGGGGTTTCAGTGATAAACTGAAGGATTTGCTCACCTAGATCTGATTTTCTGTTGAGAGCCCCTTGCCCCCTTCAAATGACAGTACACGTGGAGGTGCAGATGTAGGCTAGACGCTCTGAGGACACCAGAGGCACTGGGGTATCTGGCCTTCATGGCGCAATGAGTAGCGGACATATGCAGGGGGACGTGGGCAAGGGAAGCCCCATGTCAGCCGGGAGCCTTCCTGCATCACCCTCCCAAACCTGAAAAGTTTCCTCTTGACCTTTTGGAGGTAGTCAGAGAGACTGCTGTCTATCCACCAACCAGAAAATACAGCCACCTGTAGGTTCCTGATCACCATGAGGTCACTTCAGTCCTTTAAATGGGGTTTGTGGGTTCCCTTCCCTTAATAACAATTCTAACTATGGCACTGAATGCTCTGGATATTATTCCAGGCACCATTCTAAACGGTTTACATGCAGTAACGCATGTAACATTCTCACAGCTCCATGAGGGTAGGTCCTGTATTATTCTTCTCGTATTCAGTTTTCCAGGTGAGGATGCTGAGGTAGGGAAAGGTGAAATAGCTTGTCAAAGGTCCCAGCTGATAATCCGAAGGGTCAGGATATGAACCCAGGCAGACTGAACTCAACACTCATTCTCCTCACCTCTAGGCTTTGGCATCTTTGATGATACGACAGTGTGTAGAGTACAGTCCACGTACAGGAGGGGTTCAGGCCGAGTTGAGGGAGGCAGGCCTATAAATAAGTAGCTATACTGTGATGCAGTCAGAACTGCGATCATGGTGTGTGTCTGACGGTGGAGGAATGTTGAGAGGGAGGCTGCCCAGCAAGTGTCTGTCTGCCTTCCTCTCTCCCCTTCCTTTCCTCTTTGGCTCTGTTCCTGCCTTTCTGTCTTCCATCTCCAAATACTGATTGAGCATTTATAATATACAAAGATAAGGACCAGGCTATAAGATACACAGGGTCCTGCCCCTGTGTCTGTCTAATAGAGAAAACAGAGAGTAAGCAGTAATTCTACGGATCCTATGAGGCTTGTGTAGATTTATCAAATTGTCTTGGCGTAGTACATAAAGTCCTCAATTCTGGGAATGCCCTTGGTGCTGCTGCTAAGTCGCTTCAGTCGTGTCCGACTCTGTGCGACCCCATAGACAGCAGCCCACCAGGCTCCCCCGTCCCTGGGATTCTCCAGGCAAGAACACTGGAGTGGGTTGCCACTTCCTTCTCCAATGCATGACAGTGAAAAGTGAAAGTGAAGTCACGCAGTCGTGTCCGACTCTTTGCGACCCCATGGACTGCAGCCCACCAGACTCCTCCGTCCATGGGATTTTCCATGCAAGAGTACTGGAGTGGGTGCCACTGCCTTTTCCGGGGAATGCCCTTAGTCCTGGGCAAATGGGACAATTGGTTATCCTATCTGTGTGAAAGGGGAAGCATGAATTATTAACTTCTGTTTGATTTACTTGTAAATGTGGTCATTTGACTTTTTTCTTTTTTTTGCTCTGCCACGTAGTACTCGAGATCTCAGCTCCCTGACCAGGGATTGAACCCAAGCCATGGCAGTGAAAGCCCAGAATCCCAACCACTAGGGCCCCAGGGAACTCCTTTAATTACTGTTTTTACGTGGACTTTCTTTTGATCATTAAGGTTAAATGATGCTTTTGATAGTTTTTAACCAGATGTATCTACTTGTTTGTGAATCAGTGGCTTCTGTCTGTTGGCAGAATTTATCTGAGGCAGAAGAGTGGACATTAGAATTACCTGGAGGGAGGAGGGCTCTTAAATTAGCCTAAAAATCCCAAAGATTTTCTCCTATCTTTTCCTGAAAGTTTTATGTTTTGCCTTTAAGCCCATGACCCATTTTAGAGTTAATTTTTGTATTAAGTGTATAGTTTAGGTTGAGAGGGAGCTTTTTATTTTCAATTTCCTTAACAGTTGTGAAAGTGAAAGTCTCTCAGTTGTGTCTGACTCTTTGTGACTCCATGGACTATACAGTCCATGGAATTCTCTAGGCCAGAATATTGGAATGGGTAACCGTTCCTTTCTCCAGGGGATCTTCCCAACCCACGGATCAAACCCTGGTCTCCCACACTGCAGGCAGATTCTTTACCAGCTTAGCTACAAGGAAAGCCCTAACAGTTGTAGGGATATTCAAATTATCTAGTTCATATTGAGTGAGTTGTAGTTATTTGTGTTTTTCAAGGAATTGGCCCATTTTTATCTAAGTTGTCAGGTAATCTGTATTCTCAATAGCTTTTTAAAATTCACTTTCCTCTATTATTTCCTTTCACACTGAAAAGAGATATCAATTCCTACCCCAGTAGATACCTTCCCCACCCTCTTTCAGGCCTTGGAGCTGAGAAATGACAGAAAGCATTATTCTGTATCTCAACCCTAGCCAGCATCTGGGCCACCAGGCAGAGCCCAGGATGCGACAGTCCCAGTGTGAGCTGTCAGGTTTTCAAGGAAGCATCTGGCTTTGGGGGCTTCCCAGGTGGCACAGTGGTAAGAATCCCCCTGCTAATGCAGGAGATGCAAGAGATGTGGGTTCAACCCCTGGGTCAGGAAGATCCCCTGGAAGAGGGCATGACAACCCACTCCAGTATTCTTGCCTAGAAAATTCTATGGATAGAGGAGACTGGCAGGCTAGAGTCCAGGGGGTCCCAAAGAATCAGACATGACTGAACACACACAATACAACACACAGCAGGCTTTGAGTTTCTCTAAAGTGTCCTGGAATCCGAGAGGGATGAAGACCCTCTAAGTCTGGGGTCTCCAACCTCTGGGATCTAATGCCTGATGATCTGAGGTGGAGCTGATCTAATAGTAATAAAAATAAAGTGCACAGTAAATATAATGCGCTTGAATTACTCTTAAACCACCATGCCCCCGTTTCATGGAAAAACTGACTTACAAATTTTTGCCTCGTGCCAAAAAGTTTTTGGGGACCACTACTCTAAGTCACCCAAGCCTCCCTGCAATGACCTCAGAGGAAGGGAGATACTCCAGGCCCCCTTCCTCTTGACCAGGTTTGAGAAGAAATGCTGGGGACCCTGGACACCACTAGGTGGCGCCCTAAACACACAGTTGCTTGCAGTGGTCAATGGTGGCTCCAAGAAGCTCAGCTCAGTGAGAGGAATTCTAGAGTTCAGAGCCTGCAGAGACCCCCCACCTGCCCCTCCAAGCGCACTGGGCTGGTGGAGTTGGCAGCATTTTTCAGACTTCCCCTGCAGACAAAGTTGCTACAAGCTTGAGAGGGTAGAGCTGGCTTTGAGATGTCAGAATCACCAAAGAGGAACTGCAGAGACAGGATGTCCACCGGAACCTCTGTCTGATTAGGAAAAAGTGATGCCCAGCAAGTCCTGGAGCAGAATCTGGAAGAATCTACCCCAGTCTTCATCCAGGTCTGGGTCCCCCACACCACCCTCTTGCCCTGCTACCATCCGGCCAATCTAGCCCCCTTATTAAGGAAAGAGTCCTCTGGAGTCCATAGGAGGCTGAGATTGGTTGTTTTTGCATCTGTCTGTAACCGAGCACCTTGGACAAGTGTTATGCACGCATTATCTTTGCTAGATTCTGGACTAAGTCTCAATCCTGACTCCAGCGCTCGCAGGCTGTACAACCTTGAAAGTTCCTTAACCTCTGTGAGCCTCAGGTTCATGTCTGTCGCATGGGGATGACGGCACCCATCTCATAGTGTCGTGACACTCTAGGTTGATGGGCAGGACAAGTTAGTAAGTAAGCAGAGTAAGTAAGCCCTCGATGGATGATGGCACTTTTATTATCACTCTTGTTACTAGTTTCTGTGCCTGTCCGGCTCCAGCCCCAGCAGTACATGAATCTGTTTCCTCCTGCTGCTATAACAAATGTAGTGGTTTAAAACAGTGCAGATCTATTCTCTTAAAAGTTCTAGTGACCAGAAGTCTATGATAAAGGTGTTGGCAGACTGAGTTCTTTCTGGATCCTTCCCAGAAGCATTTGTTTCCCCAGCTTCCACGAATCACCCACATTCCTCAGCTCGGGACCCTGTTCTCACATCTCTCCCACCTCTTGCTTCTATTGTCACATCTCCTCCACCTAACTCCCATCCTGTATCCTCCCTTTAAAAATAAAAGTCTTCACTGAATTTGTTACAATATTGCCACTGTTTCATGTGCTGGTTTTTGGCCACATGTAAGGTTTTAGCTCCTTGGCAGGGATTGAACTGGCACCTCCTGCATTGGAAGCTGAAGTCTTAGCCGGCAAAATCACCTTCCCTCCCTCGTTTAAGGATGTTTTTTACCTCGGACTCATTCAGATAATCCAGGATAATGTTGCCATCTCAAACTCTGTACCTTAATGATGTTACCCAGTGAGCAAGGGAGCCGTTTGTGAGAGGCTCCAGGGAAAGTTCTCTCTTCCACAGGGCATAAATGAAAATGACAATCACTCAAGCAGTAGGTGTGTAGAATATGACATATGCAAAAGATTTTCATCACAACTTTGCCTATAACAGTGAACAACTCGAAGAAACCATAGAATTTGGTTAAGTACCTGTTGGCCTATCGATAAAAGATGACCTGCTGTTACTTGAAATTATATGGTGTCTATAAGACATGAAGAAGAGTTTAGAGAATAATCTTAAGAGCAAAAAAGATGCTCAAAACTGTGTGTGTGTGTGTGTGTGTGCGCGCGCGTGCTGTGATTATGACTATGTAAACATTATGTGGGTTTATCAGAATTAAATGAGGCCTTTATTAATAAATGGAAATAATTACTTTGTAAGGCTGCTGGGATTTTGAGTAGTTAAAAATACACTTTAAACTACTCTACAGTGGACTCTATATTTTATTTTCCTAAAAGACACTCCCCCCCACCACCATTTATTAATAAATGGAAATAATTACTTTGTAAGGCTGCTGGGATTTTCAGTAGTTAAAAATACACTTTAAACTATTCTACAGTGGACTCTATATTTTCCTTAAAGACATCCCCCACCACCACCATTACTGCAGTAATTTCTGAACAGGCGGACCAATTGGTTGCCATTTTCCAGGCCATGCTTGGTGGTCACATTATCCTGATTTCCCTGGCAGTCACACTCCACTCTCGTGGATTCCAGGCTTCAGAGGGACGCTGCGTGTGGCAGAGTGGAGGGACAGAAAGGGACCAGGTGTCTCAGGATCTCAGTGAACTGCTGGCCCGCACTCCTGCCCTCCTCCTGGGTGGGCCAGTGTACTTCCCAATTGTTCAACACAGCTGGGATTGGACCTTGGGTGGAGGCAGAAAGCACCTAAAGGTCAACCCTTTCCATGGTTTGTCCTTGGCTTTCATCTCATTTTAACAGCACTATAAAGTCAACATATTACCTTTAAAAGGTGTTGAAAAGAGCCACTTTTGGAAACTGTGCTCTAGAAACAACTTTTTCTTATGCTCCCCTCCCCCATGGCCTTTCCCCATCTCTTGCCCATTTTTTCCTACCATGATTTTTTCTAGAGATGTGACCCTCAAATTTAGGCTATGTTGGATTCATGGGGAGGGACCAGTTTTGTTGTTTTTTTTTTAATGCAGATTCTTGAGTCTAACTTCCAGAGGCTGCTTTAGTCCAATTCCTGAGTGGGTCTTTGTATCTACATTTTTACCAAGCTCTCCAGGTGACTATATCGGAGAAGGCAATGGCACCTCACTCCAGTACTCTTGCCTGGAAAATCCCATGGATGGAGGAGCCTGGAAGGCTGCAGTCCATGGGGTCGCTGAGGGTAGGACACGACTGAGCGACTTCACTTTCACTTTTCACTTTCATGCATTGGAGAAGGACATGGCAACCCACTCCAGTGTTCTTGCCTGGAGAATCCCAGGGACAGGGGAGCCTGGTGGGCTGCCATCTATGGGTCACAGAGTCAGACACGACTGAAGTGACTTAGCAATAGCAATAGCCAGGTGACTATATAGCTACTGGATTTGAGAACCACTGTTTGGCTGCATTTTAGGGGTGCTCTGGGCAAACCCAGAGAAGATACAGAGATGAGACCATCTGAAGAGAATCAACACTGCTTGTTTCCTTTTCCTTCAAATTCATAATCAAACACCTGAACAACAAATGAAAACAGTATTTGCAAATTATGTATCCAATGCAGGGTGAATCTCCAAAATTCACTCAATAACAAAAAAGCAAACAATCTGATTAAAAAACTGGCAGAGGATTTGAACACTTCTCCAAAGAAGATACACAAATGGCCAACAGGTATATGAAGAGGTATTCAACATCACTAGTCTTCAGGGAAATGAAGTAAAAACCACAATCAGGGACTTTGCTGGTGGTCCAGGGCCTAGGTTCAATCCCTGATCAGGGAGCTAGATCCCATATGCTGCAACTAAGACCCGAAATAGCCAAATAAATAAAAACCATGTATGGAGTATGGAGGTCCTTCAAAAAATTAAAACTAGAACTACCATATGATCTAACAATTCCACTTTTGAGTATTTATCTGAAAGAATTAAAAATACTAATTCAAAAAGATATATGCACCCCACATTCATTATACCACTGTTTACAATAGCTAAGACATGGAAGCAGCCTAAGTGATGGATGAATGGATAAATAATTTTGTTGTATATTTATACAATGGAATATTATTCAGCCATAAAAAAGAATGAAATCTTTCCCATTTGCAATAACATAGATGGATCTTGAGATCATTATGCCAAGTCAAATAAGTTAGAGAAAGACAAATACAAATAAGGATGATATCACTTAAAAGTGAAATCTAAAAAAACAACAATAACAAAAAGCAGCTCAGAAGCAGAGGAAATGGAGGAATGAATGGGTGAAGTAGATCTAAAGATTTAAATTCCAGTTACAAAGTAAGTAAGTCATGGGGATATAATGTACTGTATGTTCGAAAGCTGCTGTGAGAATAATTTTTTAAAGTTCTCATCATAAGAAAAATTTATATATTAACTAGACTTATTGTGGTGATTATTTCATAATATATACATAGTATTGTGAAATACAATGTATTTGACAAATATTGAATTATATTGTACACCTGAAACTGATATGTTACATGTCAATTACATCTCAATTTAAACAATGACTTGTGACTTGCCCATTCAGAGAAACTTTGGTAAAGATTTATATGCATCTGATTTGGGTCAAAATTAAGTAGCCAAGCTGAAAACTGTGCCCTTGTGGAATGACAAATTGCTTGTGCTCAAAAGATGCTTTTACACAAGTGCTTGGGATCTTAACCAAGGTTCACAGTTCTTTACAACTAGATGAAGGCACAGACTTTGATGATTCAATCATTTTTAGTATGCTTTGTCTGTTTTTTTTATAATGAGAATGTAATACTATTTACATGCTTTCACTGATTCTAAGATGCTGCCCCTGCACCCTCTACACATACTTTTAGCAGCTGTGTGATTGGAGTGCCTTACGATCAATGTCTTATTGACACAAAGTCATGACTTGGTTGTCATTGTCATTACCTCTGATCACATTCAGAGAGTGGCACCCTTGAAAGAAACACTCTCTCACTGATCCCATTGATCACCCGCAGGGCAACTTCAGGTTGAAAATATGAACCCTGACAGCACTGAGTTGAAAATCCCTAAGATTTGGATTCTGTGAAGAGGTTTTGAGGATAACTTAACCAATTTATTTCAGTTATACTTTCCTCTTTAGGTGTGTCCAAGGGCCACATGCGATATGTCTAAATAAGCACTTTTGATAAAGCTAAAATAAAAATGTTAAGAGCTAAAGCACTGGGTCATATTTTAGTTGGCAGCATTTTTTTTTTTCTTTCTTAGTTGTATACGAAACAGTGGTGCTTCTTATAACTGATGGCGTCTTAGATAAAATGAAATGAAGGAAGAGCGAACACACAGCACTCCTTGCTTGCCAGGCATGAGCATTCTGTATGCACTGCTGCTGCTACTGCTAAGTCGCTTCAGTCGTGTCCGACTCTGTGTGACCCCATAGACGGAAGCTCACCAGGCTCCCCTGTCCCTGGGATTCTCCAGGCAAGAACACTGGAGCGGGTTGCCATTTCCTTCTCCAATGCATGAAAACGAAAAGTGAAAGTGAAGCCTCGCAGTCGTGTCCGACTCTTAGTGACCCCATGGACTGGAGCCTACCAGGTTCCTCCGTCCATGGGATTTTCCGGGCAAAAGTACTGGGGTGGGGTGCCATTGCCTTCCCCGTCTGTATGCACGAACTTATTCAAATCCTCATGATTGTTAGCCCATTTTACAGATAAGGAAACTGAGGCACATAGCTAAGATCACACAGCCAGAGACTGGTAGAGCTGGGTGGGGTTCCCACTCAGGCAGTTAACTCCAGGGTTCAGACTCAGAAGCTGCACTGCAGGACCTCACGTAGAAGGGTGTAAATTTACAATGTGTCAGGTAGTAACTAATGAAGCCTTTTCAATCCAACTGGTATTTTAGCATTTGAGCCAGCATAGAATTAATTAGGGGGAAAGGTGCAAATGTGTTGCAAAGACAAGGTCAAATCTGTGACTAGCAAAAAAGATAGTAGCCTGCCTCCAGGTTATTTCTCACCCTGAACTCCCCAGCAAGTCCCACCTCTTTCTCTATGAGCATCTCACATTGGAAAGTTTCTCTCGGTTTCTCTTTGCATTCAGTGGAGTACTGAAAAAAGCAGAAACAAAAATTGTTTGGCTACTCATCTTTTTCCATCTGACAAGGAAGTGGGGAATGACTTTAAGTAAGACTTTTGCACAGAGGTTTGCTGCCTTTTTCAGGGGAACAGACAGTCCCAGTCTTCAGGGACAAGATTTGGGGTTGACTTACTCTTCTTTGTGAAAGATTAAGTTGACATGAAGGCAAAGGGTAAAGATGTCTATTCAGTGTTGGACCCAAGATAAGGGCTACCGCCCCTCCCAAGTTTCCTTTACTTAGCAGATATTTTTAAAACCCTGAATTAGTGCAGATTTTATATTATCTTACTGCTCTTACCAGCCATGATAAGATTGATCCCATGACAATGAAATTTGAGATATGGGTGACTGCAGTTGATCAGGAAAACTGAATCTTTGAAGGTGAAGACAGAATCATTTACAGGTGACAAAAGTTATAGTCTCCATGATAAAACAGGAACAAAAGAATCAGTCTTTGTTCATGGAAAATGTCTTTTGAAAATTGTCTTTCTTCCAAGGTAAAAACAGCCATCAAAAACAGAGACTGGGATCAGAGCCCTTAGAGCTATCGTTTGACCCAAGCTTCCGGCCCTCTCAGCAAGAGGATGTTCATAGACATCCTTGGGACAGGAGCCCCAAAGAGGTGCAGGAGGCTTCACCCCCATTCCCACCCTGCTACAGCAGCACTGTCCCTGTGACTTCCCTGCCACCATCTAACTTCTGCAACCCACATCTTTATGTGCATCTGAATTCTCAAAAGCCATGCAAAGATATTGCCTGGGTTCCGAATCTGCTATGCAGCATTTACTCCGTCAATTCAGCCTCAATTTTTCGGAACTTTAGCCTTGGTACTTTAGCACTGACTGAAAAAAAAGGCAGAAATTTTTAGGAAACAAATAATTTAAGGCATTAGTTTTATATTAAGAATCAGATGCAGCTGTATTACTGAGGAAAATGTGAAATGTAGGTGACTTTTAAAGAGAAAATTAATATTAGCAGATTGGTTTTTGTCTTCCTGGTAAGCTTCAGATGAGATGGGGGTATTTCCCCCCAAAATACCCCCCCACCGTGCCCCTCCCTTCCTGAAGCCCCCGAGATTGAGTATTCATTTTTAGTTGCCCTGAGGGATACTGTTGTGGAAAAGTTTGAGAAGTTCTGCTTTACAAAGACTCCCTTGAGCCTCATAGCCATTGGTCATTAGGCAAGAAAATACAGCCAGTTCCTTCTGTCCTGGGCTGCCTTCCATTGCTGTCCACCCATGACCATGGTCTGCGCGTTGATGGGCAGGGTCTTCAGAGTTGAGGTCTCCCTTGGCAGAATGTCCCCTGTAGTTTTAGCCCAGGAACCCATGTTGTGTGGTTTTTCAAGGCTAAATTAGAGACCACCCTAGAATTTGGGGGCTGAAATGAGGCCTTTTCCTCTCTCTGTCCCATCTGCTTTGGGGGTAGTGGGGAGTCAGAGCTCTGACAGGCTCAGTTTGGGAGCCCAGTGAAGCAACCAACAGAATCCACACCTCTGTGCATAGGCAGAATGGAATCTTTGCAAATCTTTGAATAAAATTTTTCTTATTGTACTGGATTTTTAAAAGAAGAAAACACATTTCCATCGTCCCTCCCCTGTCTTTCACTATCTCCCAGAGCTTGCTCAAACTCATGTCCATTGAGTCTGTGATGCCATCCATCCTCTTCTGCCCACTTCTCCTCCTGCCCTCCATCTTTCCCAGCATCAGGGTCTTTCCCAATGAGTCAGCTCACATAGCCAAAGTATTGGAGCTTCAGCTTCAGCATCAGTCCTTCCAGTGAGTATTCAGGGTTGATTTCCTCTAGAATTGACTGGTTTGATCTCCTTGTTGTCCAAGGGACTCTCAGGAGTCTTCTCCAGCAAAGGTGTGAGAGAAGGAGAGAAACTGGGGAGAATTCCAAGGGGAGACAGCCAGCTTCTGACATGGCTCCTAAAAGACCCCCGTCTCCTAGCTGTCACATCTCCGTATAACTCTGCTCCTCTTGAGTCGAGGCTGGACCAGGTGACTTTCTTCTTTTGACTAGGATATGGCAAAGTTGATGGAATGGCACTTCTGTGATTAGGTTACAAAAGACTGTGACTTCCTTTTGCTGGCAGATTCTCACTACTGCCCTCTCGGCTTACACCCTTCAATGAAGCAAGATGCCTTACTTGTGAGGTCCACATGTCAAGGATCCAAGGGTAGCCCCTGGCCAACAATCAGTGAGGAACCGAAGCCCTCAGTCCAACAGCCCATGAAGAACTAGATCCTGTCAACAACCACATGAGCTCAGGGTGGGTCCTTCCCCAGCTGAGGTTTGACTTAAGATTGCAGTGCCTGCTGATACTGTGATTACAACCTATGAGAAACCCTGAAGCTGAGGGCCCAGCTAAGCCATGTCCAGATTGCTCACCTACAGAAATGGAGAGATAATACATATGTGTTTCAAACTGTTATGTTTGGGGATAATTGGTTATGCCATGATGTGTAACTAATACACAAGAGTTTTTGGTTTGGGCAACTGGAAGAAATAGTGATCATTAATCATATCATAATGTATGTGTATATAGAAGCACTTTCTGATTGGAAAATAGTCAACTTGGTTTTGGATATGTACTATACACACATATTTCTGTTTCTGTGATTCTGTTTCAAATGGTAGTTAGCTATCAGTATCTATGATCTAAATGCTCTCCCATGAACCACTTTAAAAAATGTTAATTAATGCATCTTCAGAAATCAGAGTCTATAATGATTTTAGTCACAATTATTTCTAGAAACAGAGAACATCAAATCCAGTACCAACCTATTAATTCTGGTGTCTCATTTTGGGAGTTTTTTTTTTTTAACTTATGCAAAAACTGGGATAATTCATCTTTTTTATCTCTTTAAGGAAAAGATTTGCTGGAACAAATTGACAGTGCAAACCATTTAACAGAAAGGATCTTTAATTTTTAACATGTAAGAAGTGTTTATTTATACGTTAACAAAATTATTCACTGTTAGTAGAAATTGCCAGAGGCTCTGAATTATGATAGCCTAGATGGAGACCAGAAGTCAGGCACAGAACCAAGAGAAATGAAGGAGGTAAAATTGGCAGGCTGGTGGTGATCGGCTGGGTGTTGGGGTAAGGAAGAAGGAACTGTGCAGACACTGTATGCTGCTTATCCACTGCCTCATCTTTCTTACCCAAAGAGCACCATCTTGGTTCTGGTATTAGGTGGCCAGTGTGACGAGAGAGAGGGTCTCTACAGGACCCCAGAAGGTGAGTCATTGTTAATCTCAGCTGTTGTGATGATTCCATTCCCTTTGCCCATGACTGGCTTAGGGACGGATATATGACAAAATCCTGGCCAGTGGGATGTGAAGGAGATTACATCCTTCACAGGTGTGGGGCACCTCTGTGGAGGGTTTCTTTGCTCTTTAGAAGAGAATGGTGAGGGGAAGCTTTGCTCTCCTGCTTCCAGACATTGCTGTCCGCTTGTGTGACTTGGAACCAGGGAAAGCATCTTGGGAGAATGAGGGCAGTTGGGCTAAGAGACTGAGTGAAGAGGCTGAGGGTGGCCCAGTGGAAAGACAGAGGAACTTGGGCCCTCAGCACTGTGTTTGCTCCACCACATTAACCAGTCCCAGAGCTGCTGCATTTGGGGGCCTTGTTTTTATATGAAATGGAACATTTCCTAGTGGTTTAATGTATTTGGAGTTACGTTTTCTGTTACTTGCAGCTGAAAGCATTCTGCAATGGGAGAATTCTAGGCTAGATGTAGTTTTCTGGCTTGATTGATGAACTCATTTACTGACATGGGGAATTCAGGAAGAGAAGGTGCCAGGGTTGGGGGTGGAGAGGAATGACGGCCTGGTTCAGAACCCATTTGTTAGAGGTGTCTGTGGGACAGCCAGGTGAGGACATCTGGGGAAGTTCTGCTGTGCAGTCCTGCAGCCCAAGACTGAATTCTGAGCAGAGAGAGAGCTGTGAGACTCCTCATTCAGCACACAGGAGATGGCTTTATCACAGCCTTGACTTGGGCTGGAGTCCAAGCTTTACCACTTGATACCTATATAAGCTAAAGCAGTTAACTTAGAGTGTAAAGTGGAAATGTGTATCTTAGTGCTTCTCAAGGAGGAATTTTACTGCAGTATAGCAGTGTGTGTGTGTGTGTGTGTGTGTGTGTGCTGTGCTCAGTTCAATCATGTCTGACTCTTTACAGCTCCAGGGACTGTAACCCACTAGGATCCTCTGTCCGTGGAATTTTCCAAGCAAGAATACTAGAGTGGATTGCCATCTCCTCCTCCGGGGGATTTTCCCAACCCAGGGATTGAACCTGTGTCTCTGGTGTCTCCTGCATTGGCAGGCGGATTCTTTACCACTGTGCCACCTGTGTAGCAGAGACTATGCTAGATCTTCACTATACCTGTTTTCCTTCATCTCCTGGATCCATGGGTAAACCTCCCATCCCAGTGTCCCATGCTGTTAGGTGGGGTCATGTGGATGAATTCTGATCAGTGGGATATGATGTTCTCCCTTCCCTTATCTGCCAGCTGGATGCAGAGAATCCAAGGGAGGCCCTGAGGCTCCAGGAAATGATGGAACCTTTCCATGGAAAAAGCCTGGGTCCTGGAGTGACTTTGTAGAGAATCCCCACCTGCCCATCACCTACATAAAATGGTGACATGACAATGGATAAACCTAGACCATGTTGTTTCTGCAGTAATTAGCATTCCCTGCCTTGACTCACCGACCCAGCATTCCCTGCTTTGACTCACCTACCCAGCATTCCATGCTCTGACTTACCGACCCAGTATTCCATGGCACCCCACTCCAGTACTCTTGTCTGGAAAATCCCATGGATGGAGGAGCGCTGTGGGCTGCAGTCCATGGGGTCGCTGAGGGTCGGGCACAACTGAGCGACTTCACTTTCACTTTTCACTTTCCTGCATTGGAGAAGGAAATGGTAACCCACTCCAGTGTTCTTGCCTGGAGAATCCCAGGGATGGGAGAGCCCGGTGGGCTGCCGTCTATGGGGTCGCACAGAGTTGGACACGACTGAAGTGACTTAGGAGCAGCAGCATTCCTTCCCCTAACATGCATACCCAATATTTCCCAACGTCTGATAACCAAGATGATTTAGATGGTATCCAATTACAAACTTTAAATTGTAACACACTTATTTTATAGGTATTAGAAAAAATATAGACATACACAGAAAACTAGATCACCAGTCTTATGATTTCAGAGATATCAATACTCGAGACAAGGGCTGATTTAATGAATTGAGTCGGTTAAAAACGCTGAGTAAATACAGAACAGGTGTTAAGTGAAAATGGTAACAATGCACGCACACGTTGGCTTACTTTGTGAAGTGGTTGTGAGAGTAAAAAGACGTGATGCAAGCCAAGTAACTCTCCTAGGCCTGACACATAGGAAGTGAATGATAAATGGTAGCTCTTATCATGTAGCTCACGAACCTGTAACATAGGATTTATCACACTGCATCGTGTGGCTGGCTTATTGTTTACTTGTTCATCACCCCTGCTCACACTGAATGCCTTAGGAGTAGGGATCTATCTTATCTCTCACAGAATCTCTAGTATTATCTCAGTGACGGGCACCTAATAGGAAGCCAATAAATGGAGATTGAATGTTGATAATCTGGGAGTGTAACATCCTTTCTAGGACTGCAGATTTGAATACATTGGACTATGAACCTCACACAGACAAGACCTATGTCTAGCTCAATGCTGGGTGCAAGCACGCAACCCATTAGCTGATGTATTGTTGGTACTCAAGAAAGACTTGTTGTGAATAAATGTGTTTATTTTCATCATTATCACAGAGTATACCATCCACACAGTCCTGGACCAAGAGAACAATACTTCTCAGCTCTAGATGAGGGAAGTGAAATCTGGAGAAGCAAAGTCAACTTAAGAGATCACATAGACACAGGAATATACAGTGGGGCCTGTGAAAGTTCCACAGGATGTGGAATAATTCTTCATTGTAAAAGACTGTTCTGAGCATCGCAGGACATCTAGTATGCTTGCCAATGCCTGCTCCTACCCATGGTGTCCCCAGGTATTGAGCTCATCAGATATGCTCTCATAGATCTTGAAATGCTCCATAGAAAGCAGTACCCTATCTGGGAACTACTGGTCCAACCTACCCTCTGAAATAGATGAAGAAACTAAGACCTAGATAGGGAGAGAGACTTGCCCAAATGACAGAGCCAGGATTTAGACCCGAGTCTCGATATTACACCAATAATCTTTCTCCAATCATTGATAGTATGAAAGTTTAGATTAAAAAACTGAGTTTTGGGAGGGAGCAGGGGTTGGGGGTTGGCCATGACTTAGCACCCCAAGATGGTCTCAGGGCCTCTGCCACCAGCTGATGAAGTGTGGAGTCCGTGGGATTCCCCTCCCTTTTCCCCTCATCCCTTCTCTTGTCTCCCAGCAGCTCAGTCTGCCTTGGGGGAGAGACTTGGGAGAGCAGAGAGTGGCTGATGAATCTCCCTCCCAGGTAAGAGCTGGCTCTGCCTCCTAATAGAACTGAGATGACTGTGTGTATTTTAAAGCAAATAAATGTTTCAGGCCCCGAAAGGGAGATGTTAATGGCTCCATTCGAATCCAGTGGAATTTATTTTCCATCAGGTCCAGACTTTCTGAGAAGCATGGTTCAATCAAGGTTAGACATGAAGGAAGCACTTGTGGACTGAATGGACACAAAGTCAACCCCAAACATTCATCCACTGCACATTTCTTAATTAAATCTCCGAAGCTGCAGCTGCCTCCGGCTGGTACACAGAGAGACATACTAGCTTTTGCTTGCTCTTTTTGGCTTTTTCCATGGTGGAAAAGGTAATCTTTTCAAACTTGTTTTCACAATCAGCTTTGAGACAACCAGCTAACTAACTACCCAGGCTAATCCATGTATCTCCATCCGAGAGGGTGCTTGTCAGCCAGTAATGAGAAGTTTGGCCAGCCCTTTCAAAATGATTATTTTAAACAATGAATGGTGTTTACAGAAGTGAGACTGGGAATAGAGATTCATAATGAATAGCTTGAGCAATAATTACTTATTTTCTATATTTATCGAAAATGACTACATACAGTATTGCTGTTTTCTCCAAAGAGAAAAATGCGGTAATTATCACAACTATTTATCTACTTTCCTATTTTAATGAATCACAATTGGTATTTTTTAATTACTAGGGCAAAAAAGGAAAATGGCAACCCTGAGGTGAGATGGCTCTAGTGTCATTAAGAACGTGTTTGTACATTAATATCAGTAACAGTGTGCAGAGAAAAAAATATATATGTCAGGCTTTGGGGCTTTGCAACATAGCACCCAGCTGTTAGGCCTATGACAGAAAAGCAATTTGGCATTGAAACTGTCCCTTGGATTCCTCAAATGAATTGTTTTCCTTGGAATTGTATGGAAACGACCTCTTTTAACCAAGGAGACATATTCTGATAGCACATGTTCATTTTTGTTTAATGATATACTGGCAAATGTTCAACAACCAGCTTTCCAAGGAGAAAAAGTCCTGATATAGTGTTGGCCAATTTCTGTGGTGTAAATGGTCCCTTCATGGCAGATTTACAGATACCCTTATGATATCATTGAACATGCATTTGGGTCAAGATGTGTGTAATTGACTCTCACAAGCCATTGTGAGCTGGCTCCAGCACATCACTGGATATAAGTTACATCTGATACATACTTATTGAGACCCTACTGTGCGTGAGTCACTGTCCTAGGTGCTGAAGTCACCACAGTGAACCAGATAGGCAAAGCTCCTGCCCTAAAAAAGTGTAGAGTAGGAGAGACAGATGAAAAACAAACAAGCTGGTCAGTAAACATGTAACACACCTTCAAAAAGCTATGAGTGGAAACAGAGTAAGAGGGTGAGTTGTGACAAGGTGCGGGCAGGAGTGTTTTTCTGTACAGTGGACAGAGAGGCCCTCTCTGGGGGGTGTCGTGAGAGCACAGGTTCAGTGAAGGAATGAGTCTCAAGGAGAAAACAAGCATAGAGTTGGTGAGGCGGGAGTGGGAAGGTTGCGTGGGGGTTTTATTTGGTCTATTTCCAAAGGGCCAAGATGTGGGAAGCCTTGGGTTATCATCTAAGACCCAGACATATTTCTGGTGATTCATGCTCCAATGAAGCATTCTAGCCCTGAATTTAGGTAAGGGTCAAGACTGGGTGGATGATCCACAACTCTCTCGCTCATCTAAGTACAAAGGCTCTCTTTTGAGATGTGTGATATCCTAGTTTTTATTCTTGTGTCTACCATGCCTCCAGCTCCCTGTTTCTTCATGGAGATCAGCTCCTGATTGCCATATCCCTCTTACATTCAGACTTACGCCCCCTGCCTGAGATGGCACTCTATAGGGAAGGATTTGTTCACTGCTGATTTCCCATCTCCCAGGAAACTGCCTGGTCCCTTGCTGCCGCCCCCCACCCCCCCCCCCCACCCCCCGCCACGGCACCCCCCTCCCCCAGTCAACATTCAGTAAATATTGCATTAATTAACACAAGAAGATGCAAGCATCTAATTAGTTCATTAAGACTTCCAGTGAGGTCTGGCCTAAGCTGTTACCTCACACCCTAAACATTTCAATGGAGAAGGAAATGGCAACCCACTCCAGTATTCTTGCCTGGAGAATTCCATGGACAGAGGAGCCTGGAAGGCTATAGTCCATGGTGTCACAAAGAGCCTGACACTACGGAGAGACTAACACACTACCTACATTTAAAAACCCTCTCCCTGCCAGTCTTGCTCACTGTTCGGCACCTTCAGAATTGCCTGGGAACAGGTTCTCATAAACCATTCAGCCATTTATTGAGTGGTTGAAAGCATGGATCTTGTTTTATTCTTATTGACTTTAATTTTTATTCTAAATTACTTTTCTTATATTCCTCCTACTTTCATTATAGATAGGGCATTCTATTGATTTTTTTCTTCAATTGTGTGTGCAGGGAGGTAAAATTATCTATGAATTTTATTTCAACACAGCAAAAGAGGCATTACAATCTGTTGTTCTATGAAGGGGTTGCTGGATCTGACAGGTGTGAGAATTCCTGGGCTGGACAGAATGAGTCTTGGCTACTTTCCAGTTGCTAACAGGCCTTGAGGGGTCACCTTGAGCATCTCTGAGGCTGTAAGAGAACATGGGCAGCCTGAGGGCAGCTTGCAGGACCTTAGGAAATGCCACTGGGGTCTTCAATGAGACCCACGTCTGGAACAAAGGCAGGCATTCCTTTCTGGGCATCCCCAGTGAGCATGAGTTGAAATCAAGAGCAAGAACTGTTTCATTTCTGGTGCTTTTAGAACCTGTGCAATGATTCAGAGTGTGGGGGTTTAAAGTGTGTTTCTCACTTGACGCCACATTTGATGTTCAGCACACAAAGAAAGTACAAAGTCAGAGAGGTGATCCGAGAAGTGAGGGTCCCTTCCTGGTGGGAGAAAGTCTTGCTGGGTTTAAACACAAATCAGTGTGCTCTATGCTAATAATGAGATTGGGAAATGTATTGACAGTGGAGGTGTTTTAAGTGCGAAGATAAAACAGACGCTTCTTTTCATCTATTTATTGGTGACAAGTCTCCCAGCTCGAGATTTTGTTGTTCTATTTTTTTTTTTTTTTCCCACGCTGGTTTCTAAGGTAAAGAATTTCACAGCAGGACTTAATCTTCAAAAATAGGTAACTGGCAGCTCAGGTTTGAGAAAATGATACTAAAGACTGTCACCACAGTAATCATTGGCTCTATCCCTCGCACCCTGCCATCGAGACTGGAATGGTCATTTCTGTGTGAACAAGGAAACCAGGTTCATGGAGGTCAATGGATTTGCCTGAGACCAGCCTTCTGGTAGGGGCAGCCCAGGGCTCAAACATATGCTTTCTGGCTCTAAGATTTTTGACAGGGATTTAATAATGCAAGGCAAGAACCATACTGTACAAATCAGAGCTCTACGGAGAAACAAAACTGATACATGTCTATCGAGAGAGAACATATTCTAAGGAATTAGCTCACATGATTATGAAGGTTTGGCAAATCCCAAACCTGTAGGTTAGGCTGACAGGCTTGAAACTCAAGGAAGGGTTGCAGTTTGAGTCCAGGGGTCGTATACTGGCAGAATTTCGTCTCACTCAGAGGAGGTCAGTTTTTGTTCCAGTCAGGCCTTCAGCTGATTGGATGAGGCAAATCCACATTATGGAAAGTAATCTGCTTTAATCGAAGTCCACTGGTTTCAGTGTTGACCTCATTCAACCACCTTCACAGAAACATCCAGAATAATGTTTGACCAGATATCTGGGCACCGAGGCCCAGCCAAGTTGACACTCTAAATCAACCATCACAGATACATTCATTTTAAAATATATTTCTTAATGATGGCAAGTGCAGTCCATATTCAATATATAAATATGAAAATTGCAAAAAATATATAAAAAAGAAAGAAATTTTAATCCTACCAGGGCCTACTGGGATGGATCCTCCTTATTATCTTCATTCTAGGTATACAAACAGTATAAAAATGTATTTTCATACCCACAAATGATATCATTTCACAATAATGTTTGGCAGTGTACTGTTTTTTTTTAATTTAGCAAGACTCTATGAATTTTTCCCCAGGTTAATAAATATTTTTCTCCATCCTGATTTTTAAAGACAGCACAGCAGTTCTGTCTCACGATGGCTGTGGTGAATGGCTTCTCCTTCTGCTCAACATCTTTTCTCCTTTTTGTCTGATGACAATATTTGGTTCAGGTGGTGCTAAGTCTTACCTCTTGACCCAAAGGACAGACAAGAGTTGTAAATATCAAGAAAGAGCATTTTCTTCTCTTTGGGTTTATAGGCTGGCACAAGATGGGTCCAGGACTGCTGGTGGTCATTTTTATCAATACTTGGACTTGATCCTAAGAGCAAAGCTAGTCTAGAGGAAAGCAGAGAAATGAAGAGAAACCAAGAGTACATTGTTTGACACCTGGATCCAACCGTGCCTGAAGCTACTCTCCTTTATGTTTCGGCTCTGGGAGCTCATAAATTCCTCCTTTTTTTTTTTTTTTTTTTGCTTAAGTCAGTAGTTAGATTCTGTTACTTTCCCAGGAAGAGTTCAGAGGCCTGTCTGAACTGTCTGATATGGTATCACTCAACTTACGTGCACCAGTAGATGACTGTGATTTTTTTTCTGATAATTTACCCATGATGGGCAAGGTGTTGCAGAGAGGTTTAGGGATTGCAAGATGATTTAGATATAAGCTCTCATCTCAAGGAGCCTGTGATCCAGTAACTGAGCCCAAGTGCATTTTTGTCATATACAGGGATATAATCCCAACGGCTGTAGAAATCAGGACAACTTCCCAAAGGGATAAACATTTGATATTGATCTTAAGAGAGAGGAAGAAAGGGTTTAAGATTCCTTTTCAGGATCTGAAAGGTCCAACATGGCCTAGTTTTGAGCCACATATTCATGTACATATGGATGGCCTGGGATCTTATTAAAATGCAAATTATAATTCAGTAGGTCTGAACAAGTTCCTGCATTTATAATGAGTTAGAAGATGAGGTCCACAGGCTGCCCTCTGAGGAGGGAAGGTATGTCTCTCACCCATTCCTCCAGCTCATCTCACACCAGCCTGTACATGACCCCTCTGCCCAGATCCTTTGTGTCCTGGGAGTACACCCAGCTCTGACCAGCCTCAAGGCCTGCCACCCACTGGACCCTTTGCCTGGATTGCTCTTTCCTTCAGTGTAGGGCTCCTTTCCGATCTCTGCTCACATGTCCGATCTCCGCTCACATGGCCACACAGTGCTTCCCCAGCACTCCCTGTTTTTGAGCTTGTCTCTCATCATGGTGAAGGCAGAAAATGATACTCACCAGACTAAAGGATGAGGGAAACATCAAGGAGCTCTGTATCTCTCACATCTGTGATCTGTTCTTGGTGCATGGCCTGGAAGCTTTCTTAGCAGCTACCAGAATCTGCAATTATCAAGTTGATTTGTTCACTATCTGCCTTTTCCAATAGAAGGAAAGTCCTGGAAGGTAGAACCTCGTTCATCTCGATCACTGCTCCTTCCTTCATGGTGCTGGACATGTGGCAGGTGCTCAGCGAATATTCCCCAAATGAATTGGATGCAAGTGCAGAGTGAAACAGGAAGCAGGAAGGACATTTCTGGCGAAGGGAAGATCATGAGCAAAGATGGGGGATAAAATGAGTAGCTCAGTTTAGCTGGAGCCTGAGCAGAGTCTGTACAAGAGGCAAGAGGTGGTAAGGAGGGCTGAGAAAGGGCCCGGTGAGGAGCCAGTAGGTGGTGGGCACCAGAATCAGATCTGATCCCAGTTCTGCTTGAGGAGCATCTCTCTGGCTGGCAGGGAGGAAGAGAGAGAGAAGAGGGGCTGGGAATGGGACACAGAAAATTGCCAGAAAGCTCTTAAGGCAATTCAGGTGAAAGTGGAGGTGGTGGGGGGAAGGGAGGAATGAAATAGATGTGAAGGCAGGTGAGGACTGGGCTTGGGAGGGTGATGAAAGACCCAGCACTTGGTGATGAGAGACCCAGCACTTGGTGGGGACAAGAGACCAGGGGTGCACAACTGGCAAGGGTGATCAGAAATGGAGAGGTTAAAGCGAGTGAAATTAGAGTCATTCCTTGATTCGCTGATTCTAGTTTGGAGGACAGATGGAATTATATAACCTGAAGTTCCACACTTAATGAAGGTGTCAGCCTGCGGTACTGACAGCAATAGCAGGAGATGCGTCACCACCTTGTTCTGAACGTCAGTGTCTACGATCTAGAATGGGGGTGATATGCATACCTTGTAGAGCAGTTGCGAGGTTTAGAGACAGCACACGTGGGCGAGTGTTCACGGGAGGATGTAGGATGAGAGTCGTGCTGTGCCAGCCGGAACCCCTCCAGGACAGAAGCATTTATTTCCCCAGTTACTGGGCACCTTGGAGGCTTATGGGTGATAGAGAGCCCTGACTCACCCAAGGTCAGCCACACCCAGGGACGGGTTGATGTCGGGCTACAAAGGCCCAGCTCCCCGCCAAGTGGGGACAAGTCTGAAGCACCAGCCTAGCACCAGAGCTCTCACTGGGGCGAGCTAAGGCTATGTTGTGATGGCCCTGAAGCCCTACCTCTCCCTCTATCTTATACTGCATCCTTGCATGCACCAACAGGACAGGTTTTGTTCCCAAAGACACTCCCCAGTAAATTTCCTGTACGTAAATCTCCATCTCTGAATCTGCTTCCTGGGGAACCCGGCGTGCAACAGAGGGTATTATCTTGGCACAATGATCTTAAGCCACCTGAGTATCAGGCGTTACTAGCTGGCCAGAATCTTAGGCACTATTCTGTGACATTTCAGACACTGAGCAGGAAAGTGATTGTCTGATGGCCTGACCTGTCAAGCTGCTTCTCAGGCAGGTCAGAAATTCTTTACTGTGCTCTGGACCTTTTCTTAATGCTTAGAAATGCATAAAACAAATGCATCATGTTGCAAAGTAAGCCAATTTTATGGAAACACAATTATCAAATTGTTATCAAAATAGACTGACTATCAATATATGGCATAGCAGTATAGAAGGCATTGTGATAGAGTAATATAATTAACAAAAAACCTATCAGTCGGTCTAAAAATCTAAAAAAACAGGGAGTGTTGATATCTCAAGATGTATATAGCCACTGCTGTGTGATATGGAAAGATCTGACTTCTGTTGGTGAGAAGCTACAGGGCTTGCAAATACCGAGGTCAACAAATATCAAGATGTCATTCTCCCTACCCACAACCATGGGCCTCCTGAATTCTATTCATGGAAGCCCAGGGTGTTTATGGATCTCTGGTTTAAAAAAAGCCTTGGTATTCTGTAATTTACTCAAAGATGCTTAGTTCTAGATGGTGCAGGCAGGTAGGGATTCATACTCCTAGGGAGACATAACATTTGATCAGAAGGGTCACACCTCAAGACACTTGCTACCATCTCCTCTGTTTTCAGCATCTCTGGTCAAGCTCAGGTGTATTGCTAATTAGCACAGAGAATAGCAAAAGAGGGGTTTTACTAGTGAAATTTGTGGCCAACAACCTAACAGATGTTAGAACTGGGCTTTCGTTAGTAAAATTAGTGGTATTCAAGATGAGGGGATTGGCTGAAGTGACACTCTCCCTGCTTGGATGATTGAGGTAGAGGAGTCAAACAAGGCTCACCCTGCACCTTCAGAGATGGTGCCTGTGTCCAGCCATGGGGTTGCAGGTTATGTGGTTGCTAACCATAGGAATAGCAGGATCCTGCCTCTGAAACCTTGTCATCTAATTCTCAAGAAAATGTACCCTGTAACATGCGAGCAGATCAGTTAAAAAGTTCGAGAGCTGGAACTTAACCAAGTTTATAATTACATGGTATAAGCCATTTGTTAACTGCATGCCTGTTAAAGGTAAAGTCTGTGAAGTGTGATAGAATTTGATCTGAAGTTCACTTTCAATGTAACTATAGTAAGGTTGTAAGAGAAGAAGTTAACCCTTGCCCACTTCAAACATTCTGGAAATTCTTACAGCTATCAAAAAGAACCCAAAAGATTGTGCATAATTATATGGGCTTGGGTAGGTTTCCAGCAATGACACTTAAATTTTCAGGAGTTCTGTCTATCTAAAATCAGGGTAAAATACCCACTTGCCAAGGCAGGTAAATGTAAGAGATGTGGGTTCGATCCCTGGATTGGGAAGATCCCTTGGAGGAGGGCACGGCAACCCATTCCAGTATTCTTGCCTAGAAAATCCCATGGACAGAGAAGCCTGGGCAGACTAAGGTCCATAGCGTCACAAAGAGTTGGGACACAACTGAAGCGACTTTGCCTGCATCCAAAATCTACACCACCACCAGTACTTTACAAGAGACAGGTTTAGGACACAGATGGAAGACCAATCAGAACAAAGTGGGTGGAGCTTTGAGTTAATTACCCAGTGGATGTTTAGGTAATTAGCCTGCAGGGGATGAGAGTAGGTCAGAGCTTTACCTAATGGCCCCAGAGAGAGGTTCTATTTGACTTGGCTGCCTCCCTATGCAGCTAATGTGAACAATTCTTGCTTTGTTGGGATGATTCCAGTCTTAGCAAACAGCCAGCAGGGCTCCCCTAAATGCTCCTCCAGAGAGAAATGAATCCTGAAAAGGGAGGGTCGGGGAGAGCTGAATGAGAGAGTGCTGTGTCTGCTCTCCTTGCTGTGTTGGGCTTCACTGGGGATGAAGAAAAATCTCTTTGAGTCTCTTACTTGAAAAGGACTCGAGGTTTTATCAGGAATGGTTTGTAATCCAAACTAACCTTTTCTTTTTACCAATAATACTTTTGTATAAAATCAAGTGGTAATCACAAGACCGGGTGAAGACAGCAATATGCTAAAGCACCTGTAAGTTATAAGGAAAGGGAAACAGGAGAGAAATGAGTAGGACTTCAGCCCACATCACCTCAATAAACACTCTGCTCATCCTCAAACATAAACTGTAGACCAACAAACTCATCCAGCCAAACATCCACTCCATTCAATGCGTAATTTTTACCACCTACAGTGCCCCAGTTCCTATGCTAGGTGCTGGGGGCATATAAGGAGCAGGAGAATCAAGGTCTCATAGATCTTAGACTGGGGGGAGAGACAAACAACAGACACATATTAGCAAGCGTGCGTGCATGCATTTGTGCTCAGTTGTGTTTGATTCTTTGCAACTCCATGGACTGTAGTGCTAGAATGCATTATACATCACAGGCTAATACAGAAATTAGCCTGTAATTCTAATCATGATAAATGTAAAGGAGGAAAATGGAGGATAACATGAGAATGTAAAATAAGAGGAGAGGTGGCATCTAACTAAGCTTGGAAGATCAGGGAAGACCTCCCTGAGGAGGTGACATTTAAGCTGAGGCCTGAAGATTGAATCAAACATCAGAATTGGCTCCTAGCCGGTGAAGGGTGTCTGTGTGTGTGTGTTGAGCATTCTTTGTAGAACTCATGCAAAAGCCTGAAAGCGGGTGGTAGCCTGGCCAAGAAGTAGAGAGTAGGCAGTGGGACATAAGGCAGAATGGTAGGGGAAGAGGCAGGGAATGTGCTAGGATACAGATTAGCATTAGATACAGCTGTCCTTGGGGCTCACCATCAAGTGGGAAGGATGTGTGTGATTGGGTGAGTCATAGCAAAGTAGCGATATCTACCAGGGGACTGAAGGACTTCAGAAAATAGTAAGACTGGTACTGCCTAAAGGAGTCAGGGAAGGCTGCCCAGAGGAGGTGATATTTGACCTGGGTCTCAATGGTTGCATAGGAGTTTGTTAAGCCAAGAGAAAGGCAGAGAGGAAAGCATGTTGAAAGGCCAGGTGAGCAGTCAGCGTGACCAGAGTGTAGACTGTGGTACAGGAAATAAAAGGAAATAACCTAAGGCTTACAATAAAAGCTGAGGGCCAAGGATGTTTACTACTTTTCTTTTAATTTCAGTTCAAATGTGAATTTATTCCGCCTTGTAGACACATTCAGCTACGTTTTTCTAATTATAAACACTGAACATATTGCCATCATTTTTGTTTTTGAGCTCATAAGTGGATTCAATTCTTGTTCTTGGTTGGGCAGAATCTTTTCAATGACCCCAAGCTAAGGCCTTTGCAAATATCTTTAAAGTAGTTATATTCTTGCAAATTTATTCTACACTATCCAGCCCTGGAGTTGGTGATATTTACATAACTCAGATGTCTGAGCTGGGGGGCCATGACACTGATTCAGCTTTGAGGAATTTACATTTTTCTATTTGGAAACTTACTGAAGCACAGAGATGATTCTTCTGTATTCTGAGAATTCTCTCATCACACATATGCACTTCATTGCGTAGATCTATCTGGGGGCTTCTTATTTCTGGAATAGTCACTAATCCTACCCATTTTCCAGTCCATCAACAACATACCTGGTCTACCATTTCTTATCAATATAATCATGTATTTGTTTTGGTTGACTATTAATAGTGAAACTATACCTGTAATTCAATG
Organism: Tragelaphus eurycerus; assembly: GCA_935064755.1. Taxonomy (NCBI): domain Eukaryota; kingdom Metazoa; phylum Chordata; class Mammalia; order Artiodactyla; family Bovidae; genus Tragelaphus; species Tragelaphus eurycerus. The sequence goes on along the minus strand of CAKXYN010000072.1, from coordinate 9,170,617 downwards.
GACGTGAGTTTGAGCAAACTCTGGGAGATAGTGAAGGACAGGGAAGCCTGGCATCCTGCAGTCCACAGGATCTCAAAGAGTTGGACATGACTGAACAACTGAAAAAAAAACAAATACTCCTAATTAACTAGTAGTGTACTAGTTAATGGGGAGGAGGACTTGCAGTGTTCCAAATTCTGTGGTGGTAATACTCCCATCATACTAGTTCCAAGCTACCTATTCTTAACGACTGGCTCACAAAATTCCTGAAAAGTTAACGACTGGCACACCACTGGAACTGTGCAACCTTTGTTAGCTTACTTAACGTCTTCAGATTTGTTTTCTAGTCTACAGAGTGAAATAATATCCATAAGAGTAACTATGGCCTTGGGTGGTATGAATATTAAATAAGTTGATACATTGAAAGCACTGGCCAAAGTACCCGTATATGTAACAGAATGTGAATTCAACAAATACTTGTTGTGACTATTGTTTTAGTTTACAAGTACTTGGTTGTTATTTAATGAGTTAAGCCCAAATAAACAAATTACGCCCTCCAGAGCTTCTATTAAGTTGAGGATTTCTACAGATTGCCAGAGGGGTGGGTCATGTATTGCTATTTTGCTGCATGTGGATCTTTGGTTAATAGGTCAAGTTTTATTCACTTCTGTTTAGCAAAATATAGTTCTGCAATTGCTTCAACAATGTCTTGCTAGTGTATTGTTGGACTTTCATGACTCTGTCTCTTAAAAAACAAAGCTTTTGTTTCTTCATGATTCAAAAGAAAGTCCTTTATGATTTTCTCTTTAATACCCATAAAGGACTGAATTATACCCTATTCCTTCGTGTATTTCAGAGGGAACGGAAATTAACTTGCCTGCTTTGTGCCACTAATAATATAGTACACAGCGCTGTCAAAACAGCTTTATAGATTAGCAACACTACCTGCGAATGCCCTGCCGACTTCCAGACGTTATATTAATGGGCAGCTGCAGAAAATCTGGCAGAAGGAGCATCTGAGATAATGTTTTTGGTGAGAGCTTCTGGAAAGGCTTTTGTGATCCTTAAAGAAAAACAGACGAGAGGGTGTAATAATCTTTCGTTTTATAATAAAGTGTCAGGATGTGTCTGGCTACACATTACAGAATACCTAACGATGGCTGTAGCAAGAAAGACATTTAATTATCTCATAACAAGATGTCTAGCAATAGGCAGTTCCAGGTTTGTGCAATAGCTCCGGATGACTTCCTCACTCCCCCCGTCACCCTCAGTATGCTGTCTTTGTTCGTAGGCTTGATGCCTCATGGTTGCAAGATGGCTGCTGCAGCTCCAAGCATCTTGTCCCTAACACCAGCATGTTCAAGGCAAGAAGAGGGGAGTGGCTGGTGTTAAGGACCTTTCCTCTCAGCTTTTCTCAGAAGCCCCCAAGCTGACTTCTCCTTGAAGCTCATTGGCCAGAACTCAGGTATGTGGCCATGCCTAACAGTACAGGAGGATAGAAAGACAATATCTGGTAAAGAGCAATTGGTCACCGTATTGGTTTAGCCCAGTCATGGCTAATTGCTTGGGGAGGAGTCCTCAGTCCCTGAATTCAAGAGCTCTTTACCATCTACCAGAGCAAAATTTAAGTTCCAGGTTCTGTTAGCAAGAGATGGGGCTGGGGAGGGAGTATAGCAGTATATGCCACCCGTAATAAATAAATGTCACCTGTGTGACCCTCGTATGTTAAATGTGACTTTGTGAGGAAGTTGAGGTTGAGCAGTGGGCACCTGATTCTGTCTGCCTGATGTTGCTTCCTCTTTCTTCTGATGACCAAGCCTTGATTTGCCTTTGGCGAACTGCCTCTTTCCAGCTCCTGGAATATTTTTTTCTAATTGAAGTTGAAGTACAATGTTGTGTTAATTTCTGCTGTGCAGCAAAGTGATTTAGTTATGCATATATATACATTCTTTTTTAAGACATTCTTTTCTATTATGGTTTACCATTGGATATTGAATATAGGGGCTTCCCAGGTGGCACTGGTAGTAAAGAACTTGCCTGCCAATGCAGGAGACGTAAGAGACGTGGGTTCAGTCCCTGGGTTGGGAAGATCTCCTGGTGGAGGGCATGGCAACCCACTCCAGTATTCTTGCCTGGAGAATCCCATGGGCAGAGGAGCCTTTCTGGCTACAGTCCATGGGGTCACAAAGAGTCAGACACAACTGAAGTGATTTAGCACACACACACACATTGAATATAGATCTCTGTGCTACACAGTAGGGCTTTGTTGTTTGTCCATTCTATATACATGAAAGCTTATATCTGTCACCCCCAGACTCCACCCCATCCCCCCCACTCCCCACCCCCTTGGCAATCACGCTGTCTGTGTCCCTGATTCTGTTCCTGTTTCATATATAGGTTCATCTGTGTCATATTTTAGAACACACATGCAAGTGCTATCATATGGTATTTGTCTTTCTCTTTCTGACTTACTTCATTCAGTATGATCATCTGTAGTTGCATCCATGGTGCTACCAATGGCATTATTACATTCATAAGACAGCCTGGGCATTCCCAGCTGGTCCAGTGGTTAGAATTCTGTGCTTTCCTTGCCCTGGCCTGGGTTCAGTCCCTGACCTGGGAACAACAGATCCTACAAACCCTACACTTCTGTAGGTTAGAAGTCAGACGTGAGACATGCGTCCCACTGAGCAGAATCAAGATGTGGGCAGGGCTGTGTTCCTTCTGGAACCTCTAAAGAAGAGTCCGTTCCCTTGCCTTTTCCAGCTGCTAGAGGCAGCCCACATTCCTCGGTTTGTGGTTTCCTTCTTCCAAGGGAGCGATGGCGGGTCAAGTTCTCATGTCTCATCACTCTGATCCTGATTCCATCCTCGATCTACTTCTCTGACGCCAACTCTTTGGCCTTCCTCCTCCCAATGTAAAGGGTTCCATTCAGCCTCCCTGAATAATCCCCCTATTTCAAGCTCAGCCAATTAACCTTAATTCCATTGGCAACTTCAACTTTAATGCCCCTTGTCATGTAACATAACGTAGTCACAAGTGATGGAACATATGCACAGGTTCTGGGCACCTTTAGGAATCTATTATTCCATGCCATGTCATCAAGGCTTTTTTTGTTTTAATGTTTAAACGAGACAGTACATGTATATGGTATCCAGTAAGTGCTCAATAAATATTGGTTATCATTTCTGTTTCTCCAGTGCCTAGCACATAGCAGATTTTTAAAAAATTTTAATTGCTTTACAATGTTGTGTTGGTTTCTGCCATACAACAGTGTGAATCAGCCATACGCAGACATATGTCCCCTTGCTCTTGAACCTCCCTCCCACCCCCCACCTAATCCCACCCCACTAGGTTGTCACAGAGCACTGAGTCGTGGCGGGTTCTTGTCAGAGCCTGAACTCTTCTTACTGAGACGTGGGATCTATGTCCCCTCTCTTGAATCTGGGCTGCAAGATTGCTCAACCAGTAGAATATGGTGGAAGCGACCCTGTGCCAGTTTGGAGGCCTAGGTCTTAAGAAAATAGGAGCTTCTGCTTCCTGTCTCTTGGGCTGTGCTGTGCTTAGTCACTCAGTCGTGTCTGACTCTTTGCGACCACATGGATTGTAGCCTGCCAGATTCCTCTGTCTATGGGATTCTGCAGGCAAGAATGCTGGAGTGGGTTGCCATGCCCTCCTCCAGGGGATCTGCCCTACCTGGGATCGAACTCAGGTCTCCTGCATTGCAGGCGGAGACGTTACTGTCTGAGCCACCAGAGAAGCCTGTCTCTCGGGACACCGGTTCTCAAACCCCAGCCACCCGGCCGTGAGGACGCACAAGGAGAGGACCTGACAGCCAGCCCCAAGCCAACGACCACGCGAGGCAGCCGGCTTAGAAGTGGACGGTCCAGCCCTAGTGGAGCCGCCCCAGTGACCCTGAGTGGATGCTGTGATGTGCTGCCCAGCAGAGTCTCGCTCCGATTGCATCTTTGTGAACAAATGAAAGGATCATTGCTATTTAAGCCACTAAGTTGGGGGGTGATTGGTTATGTAGCAACAGATAAAAATATAAGGCTCAAAAATGATTCAGGGAATAACTCAGTAAATAAGCCATCAGGATTCAAGGAGAAGAAGCAATCTGCTCTCTTTAGAATTCTTACACGTTTCACCCACAGATCACTTTAAAGCTTATGAAGCATCTTCACAAAGGGATGAGGGATGACGTCTTGATAAATGACTAATGCCCTGGCTGCATTTGTACCTTGTAACAATCAATCGAAAAGTAAAAACATTCAAGAAAGACCACTTCATTCTGAATGGTTGAACCGGATGGAGGTATTGACACAGACTTTGTGAGATGAAGCTATTCACAAACGAATATCTCTGAGTTCGCTCTGCTGTGGTATCTATCCCCACCCCCGCCTCCACCCCGAGGCCAAATCTTGAACTGGGAGCTGGAATTGGGTTCCCAGGATGGGAGGATCATTTCCCACCCAGTTCGGGCATCACACAGGGTGACATTCTCATTCAGGTGCAAGCCAAGGTTCGATTACATCCCTGACAACTCAACTGAGGGGAGAGCACAGAAGCGCTTTCAGAGGAAAAAGGCATTAAGAATGCAACATCAAGATCTTGATTTATAACATTCGCAGCTACCTGTCAGTCTCCTTGGATACGCCTCTCAATTACTGGGTACGGTTTCAGTTAGGAATTCTGCTCACATACTGGGGTTGGTATGGCTGCATAATTAAACGAGAAACAGCCACCCGAGGAAGTTGGAGAAAGATGATTGCCTTCAGATGGATGGCCAGGGAGGAAGCCGAGCACCTCCAAGCACACCGCGGCTCTTTGCCACTTCTTCCTACCAGACTGGAAGATGTTTTGCTGCCTGCAGAAGGCACGGGTTTATCAGAACTTCCTCTGACCTTTATTTATTTTAAACTTTTTAGTTTGTATTGGGGTATAGCCGATTAATAAACAATATTGTGATAGTTTCAGGTGAACAGCGAAGGGACTCAGTCATACGTATACATGTGTTCATTCTCCCCCAAACTCCCCTCCCATCCAGGCTGCCTCATAACATTGAGCAGAGTTCCCTGTGCTACACAGTAGGTCCTTGTTGAGTATGTGTGTGCCCAGTCACTTTAGTTCTGTCCAACTCTTTGTGACCCTATGGGCTGTAGCCTGCCGGGCTCCTTCTGTCCATGGGATTCTCCAGGCAAGAATGCTGGAGTGTGTTGCTGCACCCTCCTCCAGGGACTCTTCCCAACCCAGGGACTGAACCCACGTCTCCTGCATCTCCTGCAGAGCAGGCAGATTCTTTAGTATTACTGAGCCGCCGGAGAAGCCCGTCCTTGTTGGTTATCCATTTTAAATATAGCAGTGTGTACATGTCCATCCCAAACTCCCTAACTGTTAATATCCTTCCCACTCATCCTTCCCCTCGGCAACCTAAGTTCGCTCTCTAAGTCTGTGAGTCTCTTTCTGTTTTGTAAGTTCATTGGTATCATTTCTTTTTAGATTCCACATATAAGGGAGGTCATATGACATTTTTCTTTTTCTTTTTCTGACATTTTTTCTTTTTACTGATTGCATGTCCTAGGTCCGATGCCATAGCTTACTAATCCATACATGCCCACCCTCAGTCTGCATTAGGCTGACTCAACTGCTCACTCCTGCCAAATGCAGGGCTTGATCACTGTAGTAGGTTGAATAGTGTCCCCCAGCATTCAAGTTCACCTGGGACCTCAAATTGTGTTCTTCTTAGACATAGGATCTTTGCAGATATAACTGGAAAAGATAAGATCTTACTGGATCAGGGTGGGCTCCAAATGCAATGACTGGCATCCTAATAAGAGGAGAGGATACAGAGAGAAGACCCTGTGAAGACAGAGGCTGCGATTAGAGGGGTGCAGCTGCAAGTCAAGGACACTCAGGACTGCTGGCAGCCACCTGAATTTAAGAGAGAGGCTGGGAACAGTCTCCCCCTGGAGCCTCCGGAAGGGACCAGCCCTGACCACACCTGGATTTCAGACTTCCAGCCTCATGAACTGTGAGAGAATGAATTTCTGTTGTTTTAAGCCACCCAATTTGTGGCACTTTACTGTGGTAGCCCTAGCAAATTAACACGATGGTCACGGACAGTAATGTACTCGACAGGATCCAGGGCAAGAGATGCCTGAGAGACAGAGCCAGGAATGCCTTGGTCCTTTCCCTACTCACCAGAAAAACGAGTCACTTTTGGGATTGGAGGAGGAGCCAGGAACACGACCCCAGTGGATAAGAAGCAAGATGAGACAAGTCTCCCCCAACACTACACCAACAGCCATCACCCCAGTGGAGCGGCCTTAAAGCAGTCTTTTGCACTGACTCAACCAGAGTCCTTACCTAGTGAACTCTCATTGTTTGCTCTCTCTACTCCTCAGAAAAATAAGCAAGCTTATCGCAAGTACTTAATCAAAACATAACCATGGCCTGGGGGCGGGGTGGTGATCATAACCACACGCGGATGTTTTTATTCACAGAGTCACATGTACACTGCTGGTCTCAAGAACAGTGACCACAGCTGTTCAAAATGGCATGGGTTCCAGGGGCTCAAATTACTTGGGCAGGAAAAACCACTAATAAATGCTGTATTTTCAACTTCTGGTCTGGTATGACTTTGCAAATAAGAACATGCAATCAAGCAGAACATATATATATATTTGCTTTGAAAATCGTAGTTAATCAAATTTCACTTCTGACCAAGCCAGTGGAACCCAGCCCAGATGACACAAAGCAGAGAGGAGGATCCTGGTAACATTGCCTGAGGCCTGGATCAAGCTATGCCTGAATCTGTCATTGCCTAATGCCATTAAAAAAAAAAAAAAATTGGACAGCAGTAAAGAAGACTGGAATGCAAAAGTAGGAAGTCAAGAAACACCTGGAGTAACGGGCAAATTTGGCCTTGGAATACGGAATGAAGCAGGGCAAAGACTATCAGAGTTTTGCCAAGAAAATGCACTGGTCATAGCAAATACCCTCTTCCAACAACACAAGAGAAGACTCTATACATGGACATCACCAGATGGTCAACACCGAAATCAGATCAATTATATTCTTTGCAGCCAAAGATGGAGAAGCTCTATACAATCAGCAAAAACAAGACCAGGAGCTGACTGTGGCTCAGACCATGAACTCTTTATTGCCAAATTCAGACTTAAATTGAAGAAAGTAGGGAAAACCACTAGACCATTCAGGTATGACCTAAATCAAATCCCTTATGATTATACAGTGGAAGTGAGAAATAGATTTAAGGGCCTAGATCAGATAGATAGAGTGCCTGATGAACTATGGAATGAGGTTCGTGACATTGTACAGGAGACAGGGATCAAGACCATCCCCATGGAAAAGAAATGCAAAAAAGCAAAATGGCTGTCTGGGGAGGCCTTACAAATAGCTGTGAAAAGAAGAGAAGCAAAAAGCAAAGGAGAAAAGGAAAGATATAAACATCTGAATGCAGAGTTCCAAAGAATAGCAAGAAGAGATAAGAAAGCCTTCTTCAGCGATCAATGCAAAGAAATAGAGGAAAACAACAGAATGGGAAAGACTAGGGATCTCTTCAAGAAAATCAGAGATACCAAAGGAACATTTCCTGCAAAGATGGGCTCGATACAGGACAGAAATGGTATGGACCTAACAGAAGCAGAAGATATTAAGAAGAGGTGGCAAGAATACACAGAAGAACTGTACAAAAAAGAGCTTCACGACCCAGATAATCATGATGGTGTGATCACTGACCTAGAGCCAGACATCCTGGAATGTGAAGTCAAGTGGGCCTTAGAAAGCATCACTACAAACAAAGCTAGTGGAGGTGATGGAATTCCAGTGGAGCTATTCCAAATCCTGAAAGATGATGCTGTGAAAGTGCTGCACTCAATATGCCAACAAATTTGGAAAACTCAGCAGTGGCCACAAGACTGGAAAAGGTCAGTTTTCATCCCAATCCCAAAGAGGGGCAATGCCAAAGAATGCTCAAACTACCGCACAATTGCACTCATCTCACATGCTAGTAAAGTAATGCTCAAAATTCTCCAAGCCAGGCTTCAGCAATATGTGAACCGTGAACTTCCTGATGTTCAAGCTGGTTTTAGAAAAGGCAGAGGAACCAGAGATCAAATTGCCAACATCCGCTGGATCATGGAAAAAGCAAGAGAGTTCCAGAAAAACATCTATTTCTGCTTTATTGATTATGCCAAAGCCTTTGACTGTGTAGATCACAATAAACTGTGGAAAATTCTGAAAGAGATGGGAACACAAGACCACCTGATCTGCCTCTTGAGAAATGTGTATGCAGGTCAGAAAACAACAGTTAGATCTGGTCATGGAACAACAGACTGGTTCCAAATAGGAAAAGGAGTATGTCAAGGCTGTATATTGTCACCATGTTTATTTAACTTATATGCAGAGTACATCATGAGAAATGCTGGACTGGAAGAAACACAAGTTGGAATCAAGACTGCTGGGAGAAATATCAATAACCTCAGATATGCAGATGACACCACCCTTATGGCAGAAAGTGAAGAGGAACTCAAAAGCCTCTTGATGAAAGTGAAAGAGGAGAGTGAAAAAGTTGGCTTAAAGCTCAACATACAGAAAAAGAAGATCATGGCATCTGGTCCCATCACTTCGTGGGAAATAGATGGAGAAACAGTGGAAACAGTGTCAGACTTTATTTTTCTGGGCTCCAAAGTCACTGCAGATGGTGACTGCAGCCCTGAAATTAAAAGACGCTTACTCCTTGGAAGGAAAGTTATGACCAACCTAGATAGCATATTCAAAAGCAGAGACATCACTTTACCAACAAAGGTTCGCCTAGTCAAGGCTATGGTCTTTCCTGTGGTCATGTATGGATGTGAGAGCTGGACTGTGAAGAAGGCTGAGCGCCGAAGAATTGATGCTTTTGAACTGTGGTGTTGGAGAAGACTCTTGAGAGTCCCTTGGCCTGCAAGGAGATCCAACCAGTCCATTCTGAAGGAGATCAATCCTGGGATTTCTTTGGAAGGAATGATGCTAAAGCTGAAACTCCAGTATTTTGGCCACCTCATGCGAAGAGTTGACTCATTGGAGAAGACTCTGATGCTGGGAGGGATTGAGGGCAGGAGGAGAAGGGGACGACAGAGGATGAGATGGCTGGATGGCATCACTGACTCGATGGATGTGAGTCTGAGTGAGCTCCAGGAGTTGGTGATGGACAGGGAGGCCTGGCGTGCTGCAGTTCATGGGGTCGCAAAGAGTCAGACACGACTGAGGGACTGATCTGATCTGAAAGAAGATTGACCTAATCACAATCCTCAGATCATGGCACTTTATACAAAATCTCCTAATATTTCTTTATTTCCAGCAACTTACTTGTATTCCTTTTTCCCATTCCTTCCCATGGGTAACCATTATGATATATCTAACATGTAACTTTGTGTTTGTATGCTTTATTGCATGTATTAAAAAAATTTTTTTTGGCTGTTCTGGGTCTTTGTTGCTGCAAAGGTCTTTCTCCAGTTGTAGCAAGTGGGGCCTACACTCCAGTTGCAGTGCTTGGGCTTCTCATTGTGGTGGCTGCTCTTGTTGTAGAGCACAGGCTCTGGAGGCTTCAGTACTTACGGCTCCCAGGCTCTAGAGTACAGGCCCAGTAGTTGCGGTGCACAATCTTAATTGCTCTGTGGCAATGTGGAATTTTCCTGGATCGGGGATCAAACCTGGGTCTCTTCCCCTGGCAGGCAGATTGTCTACCACTGAGCCACCAGGGCATATTACTATATTTTATATATCCATTCCCCTGCAACAAAATATACTGCATGAACATGCAGTATATTTCCCTTGATAGAGCCAAATAAGAATTTCCATGGGTCATAACACTTGCATTGGGATTGCTGGTTCTGGGAGCACTTCATTTGACTAAGTTGCTGATTTCTCTGGGTAATATCCCAGTCTACACTCCCAACAACAGTGCCTAAGGGTTTCTCTAGATGTTTGACTCTTTGTGACATCTGAACTGTAGTCCGCCAGCTTCCTCTGTCCATGGGATTTCCCAGGCAACAATACTGGAGTGTTGCCATTTTCTTCTCCAGGGGATCTTCCTGACCCAGGGATTGAATCTGAGTTTCCTACACTGGCAGGCATGTTCTTTACCACTGAGTTCTGCCAGCACTTGGCATTTTCCAACTTTCTAGTTTCTGCCAGTCCAGTAATTATAAGATGATGGTAAATGTTATTAAAATCAACATTTCTCTGATTACTAGAGATTTTGAGCATCTCTTCATATAGCTGTAAGTATTTTGAGTCATCCCTTCTACAAACTACCTTCCATAAACTCGTTCAGCTGCCTGTTCATGTTCTTGCTCAGTTCCTCTTGTTGATTTGCAAGGATTTCTTCTATTTTATAATGAGCAACACTTGGGGGGTTTAGAAATTGAAATATTTCCCTCTGCCTTTCATCTGTCCATGAATTTTGCCCATAGTGTCCTTTGTGGACCAGAAGTCCTTCATTTGAAGGTCATTGTGGTAGGTAGACATCTAAAGATGTCCCCGGAAGATGTCCAATCCCTGATTATCCAATCAAGCACTAACAGCTACTGCAGTGCAGGGAACTTGCAGATGTAATTAAGGTTTTGGGCTGCCATAGTCCATTCTGGCTGCTACAATGAAGACCAGAGACTGGATGGCCTATAAAGTTCTGCTTTGTTTTAAATAAAAATGTGTTTCTCTCAGTTCTGAGGATCAAGGTGTTGGCAGATTCAGTGTCTGATTCAGAGACGGCACCTTCTAGCTGTAACTTCATGTGGAAGAAGAAGCAAGGGAGCTCTGTGGGGCCTCTTTCATAAGGACACTCATCCCATCTAGGAGGCTCTGACCTCATGGCTGAGTCATCCTGTGATAGCCCTGCCTCCTAACACCTTCACCTTGGGGCTTAGGTTTCCGCATATGAATTTTAAAGGACACAAACATTCAGAACTCAAAATAGGGAGATTATCCTAGATTATATGGATGTGCCCAAGCTAAATACCTGAGTCATTAAAAGCAGACAATTCTCTGGTTGACATCAATGAGATGCAGGTGGAGAAATCAAGGAGAAAGGAGGTCAGAAAGATTGGAATTGGAGAACTTGATTGCATCCTACTGGCTTGAGAAACCGAAGAAGGAAGCCAGGAGCCCAGGAATGGGTGTGGCCTCAGGAAGCTGAGCAGGCCCCCTGGGCTGATGGCTAGCAGGCAAACGGGGTTGAGGTAGGGGGAGCTCAGACCTACAGTTGCATAGGACTCACCTCTGCCCACATCCTGAATGAGCCTACCTGTGGCTTCTCTTCCAGAGCTTCTGGGAAAGAGTCCAGACCGGCCTGTGGGGCCAAGTTCCCAGCTGAGCCCACTGCACTGGGGACCTAGAGAACCGTGAGATAATAAGTGAATGTTGTTTGAAAAGTAAGTCATTATGGTGGCAATAGAAAACTAGTATAGTAATCTTAGGGCTTTGACTCTGATCAGTTGGTAAAGAATCCACTGGCAATGCAGGAGACCCTGGTTCGATTTCTGAGTCGGGAAGATCCCCTGGAGGAGGGCATGGCAACCGAGTACAGTAGTCTTCCCTGGAGAATTCCCATGGACAGAGGAGCCTGGCGGGCTACCGTCCATGGGATTGCAAAGCGTCGGACATTACTGAACGACTAACCTCGTTACTGCATAGTAGTTATACATATGTCTTCTGCTTGAAGATATGTGTCTGCTTTTATTTATTTTAAAATGTTAATTTATTTTTACTTATGTATTTGGCTCTGCCAGGTCTTAGTTTCGGCATGTGAACTCTTGGTTACCGCGTGCGGAATCTGTTTCCTCGACTAGAGATAGAATCTGGGCCCCCTGCATTGAGCGTGCAGGGTCTTAGGCACTAGGCCACCATGGACGTCTCCTGTGCCTGTTTTTCAATGCATGAAACAGGGCACTCAAAGCTGGGTATTGGGACAACTCAGAGGGATAGGATGAGGAGGGAGATGGAAAGGGGATTCGGGATGGGGACACATGTACACCTGTGGCTGATTCATGTCAATGTATGGCAAAAAATACCACAATATTGTAAAATAATTAGCCTCCAATGAAAATAAATAATTAATTTAAAAAAAGTTTATTCTAAACTATATGTGTGCAGCATTTCCAGTGGGTGGGGTGAAGTGGAGGTTGATCACCTTCAAAAGGTGAAAATGATATAAAGAATATCAATGATATTCTATATATTCTATAGTTTTTGGGGTGGGGAAGGATGAAAGGAATTTAAACTCCTGTTATATATAAGGCGACTAAACTACCACCACCATATATATACAGCACAGAGATATGTACGATATATATACAGAAAATTGGTATAATTTTGGTATTAAAATTTCCCTGGGGTGAGGGTGTGGGGTTCCATTTGGGGGTGAGATTGTCTAAAAAGACTCCTTGAGAGGTGAAAATAGAAAAAGATTGAAAAATGTCAACCCATGTCACAATGATATTCTGTAGTTTAAAACATTAACTTTACAGTTCTATCTTATATAAGGAAGTCTTTATGTAAAATCTTACTGAGTTCCTCTACAAAAAATCCATATGGGATTTTTATTGGGATTGCATTGAATTGATAGGTTAATTTGGGCAGAATTGACAATTTTATACTATTAAATCATCCCACCAAGAACGTATTAAATACAAAGTCATTTCACTTATTTGGATCATCTTCTGTATTCTTTACCAGAGTTTGAATGTTTTCCCCAGAAAGGCCTTGTGTATTCCTTGGTAAATTGTTCTGAAGACACTTTAAAATATCTGTGACTATTATGAATAGTGTTATATTTTCACTTCTGTATTTATTCAAATATAAAATGCCATAAATGTAAGATGCATTCCAATTTCAAAGGCATTAAAATGTGGAAAAAATATGTCTTAAACTTACTTTTTCCTACTGATGTATTGCTGGTGTAGAGAACCGCTATTGATTTTTATGAGCTAATCTTGTACCTGGCAATACTGCTTATAAATTCTAATATTTTGTCTGTTGATCCTCTTGGTGTTTCTCGGTAAATGATGACACTTTTAGCTCTTACCTTCCAATTTCTACACCATTTCCTTCTTTCTTTATAGACTTGGCTATGACCTGTAGTACTGTGTAATCATTAGTGGCAATAGTCAACTGTGAATTTTCAGTTTACGGGCTGGTCAGCTATTTTTCTTCAGTCAGTACACGTGGGTTTTCTTAAATTTACAATCCAATAATCCTAACTAATATGAACTGACTTCTTCAAGGATATCAAGTGTGGAACTATATAGCCAGTTCTTCAAGGAATCCAAATTTTTTAGTTATCTATCTTCTCTACTGCACCTGGGAGAAATGTAGTGGCTTAATCCCACCTTGGTTTGTGGATAAAGGCAACTTCTCTTAGAAAGGGGTGTGGGCAGGAAGAGAATAATTGGTGGGCTTAGTAGAGTGATAATAATAATTAGGATAATTACAAAGATGATGATTCTTCCACCTTTATGACTTTCAGTTTTCAACGTAATCCTTTATCATATTTGATGCTCATAATAGTCCTATGAAGTTGGGTAGGAAAAGTATCATTATCTTCATTTTCCATGAAGAAAGGAGAGCTTTCTTTTCTGTCTTTTTTTGGCTGCGTTGGGTCTTTGTTGCAGCACACAGCAGCTGGTGTGGTGCGCCGGCTTAGTTGCCCTGCGACATATGGGATCTTAGTTCCCCTACCAGGGATCAAACCCATGTCCTCTGCATTGGAAGGCAGATTTTTATTTTCTGCTTGGGTCCATGGGTAGCTTCTTAGGAACTGGCTTACAAGAAGTGGGGGGTGGGGGTGGAGGGCAATGAGGTAGAAGGGTCCCTGGATCAAGTAGAGCTGGGGTGCTGCTTATCTAAGACAGCCTGCAAAGCATGGCTCAGATAAAGAACTAGAAGTAAGAAAATTCACAGTGTCAGAAAGAGTATTGATGTGAATGGGAAAGGCGGTCTAGTGTGGTCATTCAGAACTAAGACTTTGAACCCAGGTTGGTGAGAGACCATGCCTGGAAAAAAGCCCACATCATATTTAAAATTTTGTGTCTGCATTGTGCTAGCATTTGCAATAAAGGAGTTGGAGGGGGTAACTTTGTTTGAAAAATTTTAAAGGTGTTTCAGCCCCTCTGTCAGTGAGGATTCCACCAGAAAAGCTGAATCAGTAAAATTCATTTATATATATATATATATAAATACACACGTATATATTCTATATGATATATTAATATTATACTATGTAATACATATTATATATGAATTACATATTACATATCTTTATATATGTCTAAAATCTTTCCTACTGATTATAAATAAATGGAGAGAGATTGATTGCAAGGAATTGGCCTAGGCAATTGTGGGAACTGTCTAGGCGAGTCTGAAATCCACATGGAAGGCCACGATGAAGGGCAGGCAGAATTCTTGGCCATGAGCTGAAGCTGCTGTTCACAGGCAAAATTCTGAGGCTCAGAAAAGCCTCAGTTCTGCTCTGAAAGCCTTTCAACTGATTGAATCTGGCTCATTCAGCTTATCTAGGATAATCTTCCTCTCTTAAAGTAAACAGATTATAGACTTTAATCACATTTATAAAATACTTTCACAGCAACACCAAGATGAGTGTAGGATTGAATAACTGGGAACAGTAACCTAACCAAGTCAGCCCGTGAAGCTCACCACCCGAGCCCCTGTGGAAATACACAACAGAGCCATGTTCATCCACTGAGTCCATTCACACTCGAATCCATTGGCTCCAGATAGGGAAGGTTATAGAAAGCTAAAGAGTTCTGCCTTGCATGAAAGGGAGGAGGTAGTAGCAGGTTGACGGCATCAGTTTCTTCCTCCCCAACGACCTCTCCCAGTCTTCCTTACTTGCTGCTGACTGGCTGACAGGAGCAAACAAGCTGTGCAGGCAGAAGGGTAATCTGAGAGAAATATTAAAACTAAAAGGAGTGTCTGATTCATTTGGCTGTGTTCCAGAAACTAACACAACATTGTGAAGCAACTATATGCCAATAAAAAATAAATAAAAAATTTCAAATGATAACAAAATAAATCACCGCCACCAACAACAAAAGAAAAAAATGTATTTGCTTAAAAATAAAGGAGTGTCCACCCCCTGGCCTCAGCTCCCCACCCTTTTTGTCTCTTTGGTGTCCTTGTCAATCCTGGAAAACATAGATTATGTAAATCAGAGGAGAAGTGTATTGTGAAGTTCCTGCACTTGTTCACTCTTCTTGCTTAGGTATTTACGATGCCCTTGTTATTTTCTTTTTAAAAAAATCTATTATTTATTTTTGGCTGTGCTGGGTCTTCGTTGCACTTTTCTCTAGTTGTGCTGAGTAGAGGCTACTCTCTAGCTGCAATGCACGGGCTTCTAATTGCGGTGACTTCTGTTTGTGCTGGAGCACAAGCTCCAGGGCATGTGGGCTTCAGTAGTTGCGGCACTCAGGCTGAGTAGCTGGGGCTCCCGGACTCTAGAGCACAGGCTCAGTAGCTGTGGCACAGGCTTAGTTGCTCCATGGCATCTGGGATCTTCCCGAATCCGGGATCAAAGCTGTGTCTTCTGCATCGGCAGGCATAAAGAATTTACGTTTATCGCTCAGCGGTAAAGAATAAAACAGGTAAAACAGGTAAAAAACAGGGGACCTCTGCCCTTCTGTTTTTTTGTTTGTGTTTTACAAACTCTTCTGAGGGTTATATGGTGAGTTGCAAAAGGTAAGGTTTGAAGCAGAAGAGGAGAGTGCTAGGGCCAGGTTGATGGGCAGTCCTGATGCAGTGAATGATGGAGGGTGACAGGTGGGCCCTGACACCGGAAGTCAGTGATGAGAAATTACAATCTTCTGAGACATCGCACAGTGCTATTAATTAAGGGACACAAGTGATGCTATTCTTCACAATGAAAATCAGTCATGAATTGGTTTCCACAAGCTGGTGACTCCCGAGGTCATGTTCCACCATGTCAATGGGATAGACAACTCGCAAGAGCAGGAATGGCCTGGCCCACTGAAAAGACGCTGAACTACAGGCCACGCCATTGGATAAAGAAAGAACTGGTCATTTTTAATGGCAATTGGAATCTCAAACAGTGTAAAGTTTTGGAGAAAGAGTCACATTCAGGCACAGAAAGCAAATTATCTAGCAGCAAAACTTAGTGCTCAGAAAAGGAAAAGCCATACAGTTGGTGAAAACCTAATAATAACGGTAAAGTTTTAGTGAGCAAAATGGCAGGACGAGACACAGGATGGGGAATGTGAAAGGTGCTTCTCTCAACACATGAGAAATCAACACACATGTCATGTCACAGGATGCTGAAGAAATTTATGTAATAAACTGAAAAATAATAGCTACTCTATCCAGAGAAAATGACAGTAGATTTCACCAATCCATGTCATGGTGTTGCATTGGTAAAATTTATAAATGAGGACATGTAAGAATACTTTTTATGGTGGAAGGAGTTGCTCCAAATGAGTAAAGGCCAACATGTACTTTTTTATTAAGGTTTTTGCATTACTTTAATGTTTCCAACCTAGATAGCATATTCAAAAGCAGAGACATTACTTTACCAACAAAGGTTCGCCTACTCAAGGCTATGGTCTTTCCTGTGGTCATGTATGGATGTGAGAGCTGGACTGTGAAGAAGGCTGAGCGCCGAAGAATTGATGCTTTTGAACTGTGGTGTTGGAGAAGACTCTTGAGAGTCCCTTGGACTGCAAGAAGATCCAACCAGTCCATTCTGAAGGAGATCAATCCTGGAATTTCTTTAGAAGGAATGATGCTAAAGCTGAAACTCCAGTATTTTGGCCACCTCATGCGAAGAGTTGACTCATTGGAGAAGACTCTGATGCTGGGAGGGATTGAGGGCAGGAGGAGAAGGGGACGACAGAGGATGAGATGGCTGGATGGCATCACTGACTCGATGGATGCGAGTCTGGGTGACCTCCGGGAGCTGGTGATGGACAGGGAGGCCTGGCGTGCTGCGGTTCATGGGGTCGCAAAGAGTCGGACACGACTGAGCGACTGATCTGATCTGATCTGATCTAATGTTTCATTATTAATGTGCAATTGTCATACACTAAATTGCATAATTTGATGAGTTTTGACATATTTGTTCACCTGTGAAACCATTACTGCAATGAAGATAATGAATATACTCATCAACCCCAATGTTTCCTCATGCCTCTGTGTAATCCATTTCTCTCTAACTCCTGCGTCCAGGAAAAATATTGGTCTTACTGCTACTGTAGTTTGTATTTTCAGAATTTAATATAACGCAATCAATGCAGTATGTATTTTTGGTGTCTGGCTTCCTTCACTTGACAGAAGTATTTTAAGATGCCACAGAATCATCCTGTTGTGTGTATCTATAATTTGTTTCTTTTTATTGTTGAGTTGTGTTTGATGGTGTGGATATGCCATAGTTTATCCATTCACCTGTTGATAGACATTTGATTTTGTTTCTTTTGACAAAGCTGATAACACTCATATAACTGTTTATGTAAACATATACTTTCATTTCTTCTGAGTAAACACTTAGAAGTGGAATGACTGGGTCATATGATAGGCATATGTATAATTTTGTAGGAAACTACCAAACCGTTTTATAAAGTGGTTGTACCATAGTACATGTATTACCTGTAGACTATAGGAGTTCCAGTTGCTCTGTATTTTCATCAATATTTGATATGGCCATTCTTTTTTTGTTGCTGTTGTTACTTAATTAATTAATTTTAATTAAAAGATAATTACTTTACAATATTGTGATGGTTTTTTGCCTACATTGACATGAATCAGCCATGGGTGCACATGTGTCCCCCCATCCTGAACCCCATTTTTACATTATTTTTACATCAATTCCTGGATCCCAATTCCCAGCAGGTGATGTGAAGAGAATCAGATGACATTGGCACATGCAGCAATGTGTTACAAAAGGACTCGGGGTTTAAAGATCTGAGTCTCTTATCCTTTTATATATATATAAATTTATTTATTTTAATTGGAGACTAATTAGTTTACAATATTGTATTGGTTTTGCCATACACTGACATGAATCCGCTGAGTCTTTTATCCTTACTAGCAAATCTTCCCTTTGCTCATGAGAGAGATACTGTATCTTCCAAGAGTGTTTGCTATACAACCTTGAAAAGATAGTTCAGAACAATGGACAGTAAATGCTTTGCTCAGAATTTGTGCAGGCACATGATGAAGCCATAGAGGATTACTTCCCAGCAGAGTGCCCCTTGAGAACAATTTATTGCACCAGCCTCAGTCAGATGACCAATTAATGATTTCTGACATGACCCTGGAGGAAGGAGTTGCAGCATTTATGCCACATATTGTGTATTACATAATTAGTTACCAAAAAGATATAGAACTATAAGAACTATAAAAGAATTCAGGGGAAATATGCAAAATAAGTATATATGAAAGCATAAGGTAGACCACATCTTCTAATCCTAAATTTTATCCTGCTTGAGATTTGAATGGCTTCTTGAATCTGTAGCTTGACATTTTGGAAAGTTTCAGAAAATTGTCAACCATTATTTCTTCAGGTAGTGCTTTTGCCTCATTCCTTCTTTCCTCTCTTCCTGAATTTTAAGTACACGCATGTTGCATCTTCTTTGTGTCTTCTCTGTCTCTTAATCACTCTTAATTTTTTCACTCTTTTGTGACTCTGGCATTTTTAAAAATTAATTAATTTTTTAAATTGAAGGATAATTGCTTTACAGAATTTTATTGTTTTCTGTCAAATCTCAGCACGAATCAGCCATAGGTATATATATATCCCCTCCCTTTTGAACCTCTCTCCCATCTCCCTCCCCATCCTACCCTTCTAGGTTAATACAGAGCTGTTTGAGATACAGCAAATCCCCAAATTCCTGTTGGCTATCTATTTTAAATATGGTAATGTAAGTTTCCATGTTACTCTTTCCATACATCTCACCCTTTTCTCCCCTCTCCCCATGTCCATAATTCTTTTCTCTATTGCTGTGATATGGCCAGTCTTTTTAATTTTAGCCACTCTGGTGGTAGATATTGTTATCTCATTGTACTTTTAATTTTTAGTTCTTTAATTAGCAATATGTTGAGCATCTTTTCATGTGTCTGTCTGCCACCTGTACCACTCCTTTAGCGAAGTGTTTGTTCAAATGTTTTGTCCATTTTTTTTTTATTAGGTTGTTTATCTTCTTATTGAATTGTTAGTACTATTTATATTCAAAGGATATACGTCCTTTGTCAACTGTATGTTTTGCAAATATTTTCCTTCCAGCTAGGTTTGCATTTTAATTTTCAAAGCTGTCTTTTGAAGAACAGTTTTAAGTTTGGATGAAGTCCAATTCACTGATTTTTTTTTTATTTCACAGTTCATGATTTTTTATGTTCTACTTAAGAAATCACTGCTAAACCCAAGGTCATTAAGATTTTTTCTAATGCTTTTGTTTAGAAATGTAATATATTTAACATTTTTTGACATCTAAAAGCAAATAGTCTGTCTTGAAGGAATTATTTGGCCTCTGTGAGGATGGTACTCCATTCATGGTTGACTCCAGGAAAGGTTTTTTTCTCTCTTATAAAACAGAAAATCTGGATGTTGTCAAAACATTCTGCTTTCTTCCTTGACACCTAATGGTATGAAAACCTAGTGTAGATTAATTGAAAAAATTCTAGTTGATGCTATAATGGTTAACTTTATTAAGCGAGGACAGGGCTTCCCTGGTGGCACTAGTGGTAAAGAAACCTGCATGCCAATACAGGAGAATTAAGAGACACAGGTTTGATCCCTGGATTGGGAAGATCCTCTGATGGAGGGCATGGCAACCCACTCCAGTATTCTTGCCTGGAGGATCCCATGCACAGAGAAGCCTGCTGGGCTACAGTTCATAGGGTCACAAGGAGTTAGCCCTAAAGTTAAGTCATGACTGAAGTGACTTAGCACGCACAGCACAAGCAAAGACACATTCATTCACGATTGTTTCAAGATGGTGTGAAAACTGGGGAGAGGAAGGACTTCTTTTCTCCTAGAATGCTCACTCTTGCAATCCAGCTGCCGTGTGAAGAAGCCCAAGCTAGCTACGTGACCATGGGAGAGGAAAGAGAGAGAGGTTCAGCCTTCCACTGCTATGATGCCAGATGTGTGAGCAAAGCCATTTGGAAAGTTCCAGTCCCAGCTGCCATCTTACTGAAGCCACAGAAGAGACCCCAAGGGAGGCCAGCAGACGTTGTTACGGTGCAAAGGGCTCAATGTCCAACACACACGGAAGCCAATGTTACAGTACTGGTTTTTGGGAAAAGAAAGAGGTGTATTGTGAGGTGGACCAGCAAGGAGACAGGAGGCAAGGCTCAAATCTACCTCCCCAGTCTGGGGTTCAGGCAAACTTCTATGAGTTAGAAGAGGAAGGCTGGGGTGTGGTGGTGCTGGTGGGCAGGCATTGGCTGAAGGGCCCTGGAACTTGGCCTTTTACAGTAAGGTGTGCTAGAGGGGCTTCAGCATCAGGTTTTCCTGGACAATGGACCCTGTGCTTCTAAAAGGGCTCCAGCCTTCAGGTTCTGGTCATGCCCCTGTCCTTGGGTTCCAGGCGTGGTCTGAGGTCAAAATCTCCTCTGCGCATGGCAGCTGCCCGACTTGGAGTTTTGTTCTTTGTCTCTGGAAAACAACTCAGTATCTTGTTCAAAACAGGATAGGGCCAGTTTGGGGTTGGTTCTGCGGTTACAAAAATGAACCAGCTGGTCAACTCACAGAATTTTTGTGAGATAATAAAATGGTTGTTGTTTTAGCCATTAAAAACTAGGATAGTATATTACCTGTCAATTGATAGGCAAGCGACCTAGTATAAAAGTCCCCATCCAAAGCTTTCAGGGTTGAGAAAATAACCCTGCTGTAGAGTGTGACATCTGCTCTCTTCCAGCCTTTGGAATATGCTTCCATTACTGGTGAAGCGCAAAAAGCCAACCTCTGCCTCTCTCTTGTCCTGTGGCGGGTCCCAGCCTCCTCCGAGTTCAACCAGACCCAGAGCAGCGGGTCTGGGGTCAGAGGTGTGGACTTGCATTGCCCTGTGCATGCCTGTCTCAGAAGTGTTTTCCCTCATGCCCAAGCATCCCTCTGTCTTTCTAGAAAGATCTCTGCCTCTCAGGTTTGTGGTAAGAAAAAATACACCGGTGTGACTTGTTAAAATGCAACCCTCTTGGGCCAGGATGCTGTAGTTTCGCCTTCAGGATGCATGTTTTTACACAGCAGGTGATTGTGTAGAGGGATTTATGGGGAACATGGTTTGAGAAACTGTGCCCAGGGTTCAGGTTCTCCTAGTGGACAAACACTGTTCTTTGTCCTGAGTCGTTCTTGATGTGAGATGGCGTGAATGCGCATGTGTATGTATGTGTGAGCACGTGACTGTCAGCACATGAGCCTGTATGAGTGAGAATGTATGTGTGATACATGCGTGTCAACTCGGCCCCATGAGCATGCACAGGGTGCACTAGACCCAGGGTAGCATGCAGGCTTGGGCGGCCGCAGGAGCTAGGTGCAAGGTGGGGAAGAGGTGTGGGTACCCTTGGAGAAGAGAAGACTTTGGGGTGGGACACATTAACTAGGTGGCAGTATCAGCTGGCCCTAGTGGCCGCCCGCATCCAGCATCTGCTTTGCTTTTCCTACAAGTACATGTGCCTGTGCTCAGGCTGAGTCCAGAAGCTCACGTTATAAAAAGGTGTCCTGTGCCGGTAATGGAAAAAGGGCAAAGAAAACCATATGGACCCGGGAGGGGATCTGGAGGTTGGCAGACAGCCTGGGCCCTCCCGGGACCCCCACTGCCCCCTGCCAGCCCTGCATGGCCCATGGCCACGCTCGTAAAGGTCCTAGGTGGTGGGGGGATTATACTTTGGTACCACCTCTTGGCCCCCTTTAAGCGAACTCCTGGCAGTCAAGCTGGGAATTAGTTGTGGTGTGCTTTTCAAAAGTTCTCCACTGCCGTTTGGAAAGTCAAAGACATAATAAGAGTAATAATAACACTTGCTAGAATTTATATGGTGTAGCTCTCCATTCCAGACGCTGTGCTGAGTGCTTTTGGGGCCTTTGCACATTTAATCTCAACTTGGAAGATCACAGACATCTTCTGGAATAGCAATCCTGAAATTAACATTTGAAACAAAGTATAAATATCTCTGCTTAAAAGAAAAGTTTTAAGTAAAAATATATAGGAAAATTCACAGTCCATCAGTGTGATTCTCAATGAGTTAGCACAGGTGAGCACAGCTGTGTGACCACTCTCCAGGTAAAGAGATAAAGAAATAGAGCTTTGCCTCCTTCCCAGACACTCGCCCTGCCCCGCAGGCTTCTCTCTGGCTTACCTCTGCTTCCTTCCCAAAGGAATTTCGGTCCTTTCCTCTAACTGATGGGTTCATAAACTTTCTATGAGTTGAACCACACAGTAGGTAGTTTCTTGTGTCCAACTTCTTTCCCTTGACGTGTGCCTGTGAGATGCATCCATGTTGGGACAGGTGACAGCGTCCCCTTCATTTTCCCCTTTGTATTCCATTGTGTGACTCCACTTTGCTGTCGAGTATTCCATTTATCCACTCTGTTGTTGACAGATTTCTTTTTTTCTGGATTGGGCCATTACAAATACTGCTTAGATAGTTCCACTTTTCCTCATTTGGCTTAAGGAAATATTATGATGTAGTCATATTCAACTCACAGTCAAAAGTGCTCAGAATTTCGCTGGTGGTCCAGTGGTTAAGACTTTATCTTCCAATTCAGGGGGTGAGGGGTCAATCCCTAACTGGGGAGCTCAGATCAGATGTGCTTTGGGGCCAAAAAGAGCAAAATGTAAAACAGTGGCAATATTTTAACAAGTTCAATAAAGACTTAAAAAGTTGTCCACATCAAATTAAAAAATCTTTTTTAACAAAAGTGCTAGATTCACATTTTTAATCCACTACTGACTAGCTCTGTGAGCTTCTGGCAAAATCCTTAACTTCTCTGAGTCTCAATTTTTCCCCTCTAGAATGAACAATAATGACTGCCGTCTTCAGTCTCCTCATCTTTAAAGTTCTTGTTCAGTTGCTCAGTCATGTCCCACTCTTTGTGACCCCGTGAACTGTAGAAAACCAGGCTTTCCTATCCTTCACCATCTCCCAGAGCTTGCTCAAACTCATGTCCATCGAGTCAGTGATGCCATCCAACCATCTTATCCTCTGTCATCCCCTTCTCCTCCTGTCTTCAATCTTAACAGCATCAGGGTCTTTTCTAATGACGTCTTTTCACTGCATCAGGTGGCCAAAGTATTGGAGTTTCAGCTTCAGCTTCAGTCCTTCCAATGAATATTCAGGGTTGATTTCCATTAGGATTGACTGGTTTGATCTCTTTGCAGTCCAAGGAACTCTCAAGAGCCTACTCCAACACCACAGTTCAAAAGCATCAATTCTTTGGCGTTCAGCCTTCTTTATGGTCCAACTCTCACATCCATACATGACTACTGGAAAAAAACCATAGCTTTGACTATACAAACCTTTTGTCAGCAAAGTAATGTCTCTGCTTTTTAATATGCTGTCTAGGTTGGTCATAGCTTTTTTTCCAAGGAGCAAGTGTCTTTTAATTTCATGGCTGCAGTCACCATCTGCAGTGATTTTGGAGCCAAAGAAAATAAAGTCTTGTCAGTGTTTCTATTGTTTCCCCATCTATTTGCCATGCAGTGATGGGACTGGATGCCTTGATCTTAGTTTTTGAACTTTGAGTTTTAAGCCAACTTTTTCAGTCTCCTGTTTCACTTTCATCAAGAAGCTCTTCAGTTCCTCTTCACTTTCTGCCATAAGGGTGGTGTCATCTGCATATCTGAGGTTATTGATATTGCTATATCTTTCAAGTAGCAAAGAAGAAAATCTACTTCCTAGGACCTCAGGGAAGGATGGCTAAGATAAGTCCTCCTGGGACTGTTGTTGAATTAAATAAGGTCATTCTGTTGACATGCTTGATGACATACTCAGAACTGAGTGAACACACGTCTCTGTCCTTGTGTTAGTACTGGGAAAAGAAAAAAATATTCATTCCTGGAATATATTAAAGAGAAAAACCACAGACCCCAAATGGTGTCACTTCTGCTAAAGCCCATGATACCAAACCTAGATTTAAGACCTAACCTAATTGTAGTTTCAGTGTTCACCAGAAATGTGACCTTAATCAACCAGCCTGAAAATTTCTGGTCAGCACAAATGAGGTGATTTTCAAGGGGACTATATCTATTCCTGCCTGTCCCGACCTCCAGAAGAAGAGGAAGCAATGTGTATGTAAAACCTTTGTAGTTCTCTCTGCCACAAAAGATGTCCTGGCCTAAAAATAATCCTTTTGTGTCTTTTGCTAATAGCTCCCTTGCCCCATCCTTCGTCTACATAAACCTTCCAGTTTGTTCAACCCCCTCAGAGCACTATGGATGCTGCCCCATTTATAAATTTCCTAATAAAGCCAATTAGACCTTCAAATTTACTTGCTTGAATTTTGTCTTAACAAATATAAGAATGTAAGCCAACTCAAATAGTTTGCTTGTCAAGACTAACAGCTTTGTAATGAAGAATCCCACCTCTTGACTGATACCAGATCAAAAGCTATTTTTATCATTGTTTATGCCCCAAATTGCAACAATCCCCAGCCATGCAAGACACACTTTGAAACCAACTATCTCCAGCCCTAAACCCTTTAACTGTCCTCTGAGACATCCTTCTTCTGAGACATCCTTCAAATGTCATGGTGACATTCTCTCTTAACCACAATCAGTCCGATGAACTTAGCTTTGCTTGATCTATGGGTTTTTCTGTCTTTTGGGAGGTTGGTGGGCAACATTCCCCTTTCTGCCCTCTTCCTCCTTTCATAGGCATCATCTCATTTAACCTTTATAAAAGCCCCAGAAAGTGGATTTTATTTATTCCTATTTTGCAGATGAGAAAACTGAGGGTCAAAAAGAAGTAGCTTGCTCAAGGCTATACAGCTGGTGGGGAGAGGGTTTGAACTCTGGTTCCCTTTAAACCTTTGCTTGTCTTTTGCTTTGTCCTAAGCACATGGAGGCATAGTTTACATTGTTATTACCTAGTTAAACTGAGCCACAGGGAGTGTAGACTTGGCCCATCAGGGTTCCTGCAGGCTTGGAGGCCAGGGTGATCTGCCCACTACCTTCTGCAATGAGCCATCTGCTTTAGACCCTGTTTGGTACAAGAGAAGGGGCTTCTTCCCTTCTAGGTTCTACTCTCTGAAAAGGTGGAAGTCCTTGCTTTAAATACCATCTTCTGAACTTCCCTGGTGGTCCAGTGGTAAAGAATCTGTTGCCAATTCAGAGGGCATGGGTTTGATCCCTGCTGAGCCTGCGCTCTAGAGACCTCAAGCCACTCCTGATCCTGCGTGCCACAACCACTGAAGCCCGAGAACCTGGAACCTGTGCTCCATAACAAGAGGAGCCACCGCAATGAGAAGCCCGCACACCACCACTAGAGAGTAGGCCCTGCTACCCACAGCTAGAGAAAGCCCATGTGCAGCAACAAAGACCCACCAAGCCAGAAATGTAAATAAATAAATAAAATAAGTCGATCTTTAAAAAAAGAAGCATGAATGAAGAAAATAGAAATGTTTTTTAAAAAATAAATACCATCTTCAGCTAAAGATAAAATAAGATGTTTGGGATGGGGAGTCAGTAATGGGAGATTCACCAGGAAAAGGGGCAGTGGACAGGGGTGAGGTTGTGCTACAGACGTAAGTCCTTGTCATCCACCAGTAAGAGTTTTTAGAAACTGAGCCATCTCCCTCTTCTTGGTACAGCAGGGAGACACCCTTACGAACGGAGATTTCCATATACATGGAAACATCTCTTATGAAGGGTAACTTCTACTGTATTTTCAGAGCCTCTCCCACGTCTGCTGTGTTTTTTTAAAAATAACCATGCTTATGCCAAAAAGACATACTTTGGGATGGGGAATTCGGCTCCCCTACATTTTATATTCTAAACTAAAATAGTCTTCTCATCAACACTAACAGATGAGTAGTGAAGACTCCCACCCTTTGGCTCATCTCAAACCAAAAGCTATTGTATCACATTCTATTCACCCAATCCCATACACATGTTACTATTCTGTACTTGGCTCATAGTGGAAAGTGCTGGATTCAGGTCCTAGATACAGGGCTTCCTAGCTCTGTGAAGCTTGGGAAAATTACTCAACCTCTCTGGGCCTCATCATTCTCCTCTAGAAGGAGTAATGCTTAATTTGTCTCAGTTTCCTATTCAATCAACACGTATTTATTGAGCATTTATTGCATGCCAGGCACTGTTCTAGGAGATTGAGGTGCCAACGGCACAAAGATCCCAGTGCTGTTTTGTGCCTTTGTCCTTTCTGGTCCCCATTTTTCCTTCTAGTTCTATTGAGACATAACTGACATGCATTCAGCACTGTATAAGTTTAAGGTATACAACATAATGGTTAGATAGCATCACCGACTCAATGGACATGAACTTGAGCAAACTTTGGGAGATAGTGAAGGAACAGGGAAGCCTGGCGCGAGGCAGTCCATGGGGTCACAAAGACTTGGACGTGACTAAAAGACTGAACAAGAACTTGAAAGAGTCAGACAGGACTTATTGACTAAACAGCAACAGCTTGTACGGGAAGATGCAAGAATTTAGGCTCATTGAAATTATTCTTTACTGTGCGCATCTTAGCTATCTAGGGCCAATATCCTGTTTTGATCCACCCTGAATTCCGCTCAGGACACACTGCAGGGGCAGCTGCAGTGGCTGTTAGCTTGATGGCAGGCAACATTCATTGTTTACTGGTTTGGCAGAAAACATTTTTTTGTCCACACTAGCTTGAAAAGTGTCTATAATCTTTTATGGTGGTCCAGAGGTGAAGACTCTTTGCTCCCAATGCAGGGGACCTGGATTTGATCCCTGATCAGGGAACTAGATCCCACATGCTGCAACTGAAAAAAAAAAAAAAAAAAATCCCACATGCTGCATCTAACACCTGGCACAGCCAAATAAATAAATATATATGTATATGTACATTCAGAAAACGAAGATCATGGCATCTGGTCCCATCACTGCATGGGAAATAGATGGGGAAACAGTGGAAACAGTGTCAGACTTTGTTTTTCTGGGCTCCAAAATCACTGCAGATGGTGACTGCAGCCATGAAATTAAAAGACGCTTGCTCCTTGGAAGGAAAGTTATGACCAACCTAGATAGCATATTCAAAAGCAGAGACATTACTTTGCCAACAAAGGTTCGCCTAGTCAAGGCTATGGTCTTTCCTGTGGTCATGTATGGATGTGAGAGCTGGACTGTGAAGAAGGCTGAGCGCCGAAGAATTGATGCTTTTGAACTGTGGTGTTGGAGAAGACTCTTGAGAGTCCCTTGGACTGCAAGGAGATCCAACCGGTCCATTCTGAAGGAGATCAATGCTGGAATTTCTTTGGAAGGAATGATGCTAAAGCTGAAACTCCAGTATTTTGGCCACCTCATGTGAAGAGTTGACTCATTGGAGAAGACTCTGATGCTGGGAGGGATTGAGGGCAGGAGGAGAAGGGGACGACAGAGGATGAGATGGCTGGATGGCATCACTGACTCGATGGATGCGAGTCTGAGTGACCTCCAGGAGCTGGTGATGGACAGGGAGGCCTGGCGTGCTGCGGTTCATGGGGTCGCAAAGAGTCGGACACGACTGAGCGACTGATCTGATCTGATCTGATGTATATGTATATATATATATACATTTATATTTAAA
Organism: Tragelaphus eurycerus; assembly: GCA_935064755.1. NCBI lineage: Eukaryota > Metazoa > Chordata > Mammalia > Artiodactyla > Bovidae > Tragelaphus > Tragelaphus eurycerus. The sequence continues at coordinate 9,142,852 of CAKXYN010000072.1, read as the reverse complement.
AGTACTTTATGTATTTTAACTCATTTAATCATCTCAACACCCTTCAGGGAGGAGCTGTCATTATCGTCAATTCATAGATGTGGAAACCAGGGCACCAGGAATTTGGGGAATTTGCCCAAGGCTACCCCGACCCATGGAGAAAGCAATGGCACCTCACTCCGGTACTCTTGCCTGGAAAATTCCACGGATGGAGGAGCCTGGTGGGCTGCAGTCCATGGGGTCACTAAGAGTCAGACAGGACTGAGCGACTTCACTTTCATTTTTCACTTTCATGCATTGGAGAAGGAAATGGCAACCCACTCCAGTGTTCTTGCCTGGAGAATCCCAGGGACGGGGAAGCCTGGTGGGCTGCCGTCTCTGGGGTCACACAGAGTTGGACATGACTGAAATAACTTAGCAGCAGTAGCAGCAGCACCCTGACCCAGCCCAGAAATGGCGACCTGGAAAGGAGGCTGTGGTCTTGACCACCATAGACTACATGCCACCCTCGAAACTCATTCTAGAAACTTCCATAGAGCATGGTCGCACAGGCTCTTCACCTGTTTACTTAGGGCCAGTTCCTGGCAAGTCAAAGGGGCCAAACACATCTTCCTTTAAAAGCACAGACTCCCTTTGCCTGTCTTGTTGAGGCCTCAGAAAGGGTGAATTGTTGCCTTTGTGCCTCTATGCTGCTGCTGCTGCTAAGTCGCTTCAGTCGTGTCCGACTCTGTGCGACCCCAGAGACGGCAGCCCACCAGGCTCCCCCCGTCCCTGGGATGCTCCAGGCAGGAACACTGGAGTGGGTTGCCATTTCCTTCTCCAATTCATGAAAGTGAAAAGTGAAAGGGAAGTCACTCAGTCGTGTCCAATTCTTCACGACCCCATGGACGGCAGCCTACCAGGCTCCTCTGTCCACGGGATTTTCCAGGCAAGAGTACTGGAGTGGGGTGCCATGGCCTGCCTTAAGAGAGCAGTGACCTGTATATATGGGAAGCACAGGGAATTCTAATGATAATGTATAGATAAATTCAACTCCAGATGTATTGATGATAAAATGAATTGATAAATTCATTCATTTAACAAATACTTACTGAGCACCTACTTTGGGCCAGTGTGAAGAACTGGACTAGACAGAATTTACATTTTTGAGATGGGAAGCACACAGAAAAAACAGTTTCCACCCCCCGCATCACTTTTCTTTCTTTTACTTGCTTAATTTATCCAAATTTTGGTATTTTGGCTTTCCTTCAAGCATTTCAGTCTTGCATTTCCCCCTAAAATATGAAAGAATAATTTAAAAGCATTTAAACTTAAAAGCATATATATATGAAAGTAAAAATGAGAGTGTTAAAGAGGGATTTATACAATCTAAGAAACATGAAATTATAGTGTTGGAAAGGCACTTTCTGATCCAGACACCTGTCTTGAGTGAATTCCATATGAAAAATCACAGCCCATTAGAGCTGGCAAGGACTTCTGAAGTCTACTAGGCCAGTATTCCTCAGGCACTGATTTACGCAATGGCCTTGAATTTCGGGAAATTTTCCTATTTACAAAACTTTAAAATCTGAAGGTGCTTACTTTTGACTCACCTGGACACAGATAGACAAAAACAAACCTGACTCTCGATGGTCAAGCCAAAATGGTGATTTTTTTTAATGGATCTATCTGTAAATATAATTTCTCTACAAGGATCTGTGGGGTTTTATTAAGGATAATGAATAAAAAAGGAAAGCTTAATAAGAAATTCCTACCTCTACTGAGGAATGTAGTATAGGTTCTATGGGCTGCATGACTGTGTCTTTTCACAATTCATTGGCTGAAAACCTAATCCCCAATATGACAGCATTTGGAGGCAAGGCCTTGGGAGATAATCAAGTCTTGAGGGTAAAGCCCTCGTGATGGGTTCACGGGCCTCTCTCTCCTCTTTGTCAGGACAAGACAAGAAGGGATCTCTCTATGGCTGTGAGGTGGGCTCTCCTCCCCTCACTGCCAGCCTCCAGAACTGAGAAACGCTTGTGGTTTAAGCCACCCAGTGGATGGTGATTTTGTCATAGCAACCTGAACTAAGACAATATGCTCAGACACACGCTTATATATAACTATGCAATTTTAATGAGCAATGGTCAAGAATTTAGATATTGTAGCATTCCAAATCTCCCTGAAAGATACGGAGGGACTTCTCTAGTGGCCCAGTAGCTAAGACTCCATGCTCCCAATGCAGGGGCCAGGGTTCAATCCCTGGTCAGGGAACTAGATCCCACGTGCCACAACTAAGAGTTTGCATGCCTCAACAAAGATTGAAGATCCTGCATGCTGCAACTAGGATCCAGCACAGCCAAATAAAATAAATAAAACAAAAATAAATATTAAAAAAAGAAAGATATAAGCAACTGAGGCCAGCAAACACCTACATTCCCTCAGCACATCTAGTCTTCTGATCTGGGTGTGGGGGAGGACTCTCAAGCGACACCGAGAGGCATGGGGGAAAGGGCCTGGGTCGGGGGTCCCTAAGACCACCCCAACCTTGCAGACTCACTAGGAGGGCTTACAGGAGGCATCATGTATTATATTCATGGCTGTGACTTATTACAGTGAATGGGTACAAAGCAAAGTCAGAAAAGGGCCCAGGCATAAAGGAGCAAAGTCATCAGAGGAGGCTGGAGGAAACCAGGCGCAGAGTCCAGAGCCTCCTCCCCATGGAGTCACACAGGACGTGCTCAATCACTTTAGCAGGGAGTGTGACAACACGTGTGAATCAGTGTCTATCAAGGAAGTTCCCTGAGCCTAGGAGTTCTGGGACCTTACTGGGGCCAGGCATGTAGGGATCCTTTGTAGCAAAACTCCAGACTTCCAGAAGGGGTTCTGCGTAAACCGCATTGTGAATACAAAGAGTTTCAGAGAACCACTGTTGTCCATTCTGGGGATGTTGAGAGCCCTCTACGGATCCAAGTTCCCAGATGCCAGCCAAGGGCTACCCTTGCAAACAGTCTCAGGTCGGCTACGTTAACTTTTTTGCACAGGGCCTCCGATCCATGGGTCTTCTCTGGATCAGTGACCACTGCATCATTATAGATTCTAGGTTCTGCTGGAGGTAAGTATCTTTATTTCTTTTTAAAATTTTGGCTGCACCTTAAGGCATGTGGAACCTTAGCCCTTTGACAGGGATTGAACCTGCACCTCCTGCATTGGAAGGTGGAGTCTTAACTACTGGACCGCCTGGGAAGTCTGTGAATTGCTTGCTGAAGCCATGCATATCCCACGCAGGCCACCTTGCCAGCCAGACACATCCTTCCACCAATGCCATGACTCTGTGCTGAATGTGGCTGCAGGGAAGCTTCTTGCTTGCTGCTCTCGCCTCCAAGTTACTTACGGAAAGAATGGCATGACCCCCTCCCTCTGCTCAGAGTCTGATATGCCCCTTGGGTCTGATCATTCATCTCTGGCTGGGTCCCAATGTGGAGGTGGGAACTGGTGGCTCCTCTTGTCTTCAAGGTCACAACATCCTATGAGGAGTAAACTCTAGATTCTGGGAGACCAGGCCCGGTGGTTGTTAATGGTTAATGGGAGCTGAAGAAATACAGTCTTTTTCTCCCTTGGAAATCCTGGCTCCCAATACTGCTTCATGCCTCAGAGCTGACGAATAATCTTTTTGCTTTAGATGAGACCTTTCCTTCTGCGAGGAGACCCTGTGGCATTATTGTTGCTATTGTTCAGTTGCTAGGTCATGTCCAATGTGTTGTGATCCCATGGGCTATTGTCCACCAGGCTCCCCTGTCCTTCACTATCTCCCAGAGTTTGCTCAAATTCACATTCATTGAGTCAGTGATGCTATCTAACCATCTCATTCTCTGCCGCCCTTCTTCTCCTGCCCTCAAACTTTCCTAGCATCAGTGAGTTGGTTGGCTTTTCACATTAGGTGGTCAAAGTACTGGGAGCTTCAGCTTCAGCATCAGTCCTTCCAATGAATATTCAGGACTGCTTTCCTTTAGGATGGACTGGTTTGATCTCCTTGCTATCTCAAGAGTCTTCTCTAGCACCCCAATTAGAAAGCATTAATTCTTCAATGCTCAGCCTTCTTTATGGACCAACTCTCACATCCGTACATGACCATAGCTTTGACTATATGGACTTTTGTCAGCAGAGTGATGTCTCTGCTTTTGTCATAGCTTTCCTTCCAAGGAGCAAGCGTCTTTTAATTTCATGGCTGCAGCTACTGTCCGAGTTATTTTGGATCCCAAGAAAATAAGATCTGTCTCTGCTTCCACATTTTCTTCCATATCCTCACATTTCATTGCTGAAAGGATCATCTGCATTTGTATGATGTTCACAATGTAAATATGCTTTTATGAATATTGTGTCACAACAACTCAGCCACTGAGGTAAGCCTATTCATTGCATGGGTAAACTGAGACTAAAAGAAGGCTAGTTCATTGGCAGAACTTGAATTTGAACTTATGTCTTTAGACTTGATGTCCAGTAAACTTCTTTTTGGAGAAGGCAATGGCACCCCACTCCAGCACTCTTGCCTGAAAAATCCCATGGATGGAGGAGCCTGGTGAGCCGCAGTCCATGGGGTCGCTAAGAGTCGGACAAGACTCAGCGACTTCACTTTCACTTTTCACTTTCATGCATTGGAGAAGGAAATGGCAACCCACTCCGGTGTTCTTGCCTGGAGAATCCCAGGGACGGGGGAGCCTCGTGGGCTGCCGTCTATAGGGTCGCACAGAGTCGGACACGACTGAAGCGACTTAGCAGCAGCAGTAGCAGCAAACTTCCTTTTTAAAAATTTTTTTATTATTTATTTGGCTGCACTGGGACTTAGTTGTGACATGCAGGATCTTTAGTTGCAGCATGCAGACTCTTTGTTATGGCATGTGGGATCTAGTTCCCAACCAGAAATTGAACCTGGACCCTCTGCATTGGGAGCTCGGAATCTTCTCCATTGGACCACCAGTGAAGTCCCTAGAAAACTTCTGACCTACATGACATTCCTTGCTGGCCAGAGACAACTTATTGACATTTGTATGCTGTGGACAGGTGCAGATGTAGTTAAAAAAAAAAAAAAGTAATCTTTTCTTTCCTGTCCACAATGATGGTCTGAGTAATGGTCCACAAAGATGTCCAATCCTAATCTCTGGAACCCATAAATAAATGACCTTATATAGCAACAGGAACTTTGCAAATGTGACTAAGTTAATGATTTTGAGATGGGAAGATCATTCTGATTATCTGGGTGGATTCAGATAATAATGCCTTATTAAGGAGACAAAAGCGTCAAGAGTCAGAGAGAGAGAGAGATTGGAAGATGTCATGCAGTAGCTTTGAAGGTGGAAGACAAGGCTACAAGCTAAGGAATGCAAGTGGCTTCCAAAAGTTAGAGAAGGCAAAGAAACACATTCTTCCTAGAGTTTTCAAAACCGACACAGCCCTGATGACACTTTTTAGCCCACTGAGCTTGACTTCCCACTTCTCACCTCCAGAGCTGTATGGTGATAAATCTGTGGTATTTTAAGCCACTAAATTTTTGGAAGTTTATTACAGAAGCAGTGGGAAATGAATACATCTGGCATCCTGTCTTATAGCAGAATCCATCTTGGCCTCTTGGGGTGGTGGCCTCTGGGGAGCCCCCCGCTGCCACTCTTGCTTCTTGTGGTGTGGGTAGGACTGATCTCATATCTGGCTCCAGGATGAACATACTGTCCAGAGCTGGCCGATGAGAACACCATGATCTCTGTCCCAGTGACAGGTGATCACAGCCAGGCCCAGCCAAATGAAGCACTGGACACTTGCTGGAGCTGTTCAGAAGGAGGCAGGCACTTCTCACAGGGGATGCAGTGCTAAAGAAGGTAAGCCTGGAGCTTACCTGGTGGCCACCTGGAAATGAGAGCGACACAGGTGAGCAGGTGGAGTGTTGCAGAGAGATACTGTCCTTGAGACATGTCTTCAAACCTTGAATCCACTCATGCCTAAAGTTGGCTTTGCCCCTGGAAGTTCCCTTTTGGTTCACCCTGGTTGGAATTGGATTTCTGACTCTCAATGTCTCTGACTAATACAGTTGCTTGGTCAGGAGTCACTTAAATGGTATCATTGGATGATTGATTTTGGTGAAGATCAACTCTATTGAGCGTAATCTAGTACTACTCAAGAGGAGGCGTGTTCTGGTCTAAATGGTATTGATGTTGCCGTTAAAACCAAGGAGAAGAGATGGCTCCTTCCCCCACCCCGCTAGAGACTGTTACCAGTGAGAGTTACTACCTGAGTCCTTTTGCTGGTGTGTGTGTTAGTCGTTCAGTCATGTTGGACTCTTTTTGTGACCCCAAGGGCTGTAGTCCACCAGGCTCCTCTGTCCATGAGATTCTCCAGGCAAGAATACTGGAGTGGGTAGCCATTCCCTTCTCCAGGGATCTTCCCAACCCAGGGATTGAACCTGGGTCTCCTACACTGGCAGGCAGATTCTTTACCACCTCAGCCACCAGGGAAGCTCTTTTACTCAGCATATCCTAACAAACACTTAGGTATCTGGATATTGAATTTCTCTGGCTTTATCTCAGGTGCCTATTGAGTCCCAGGGAAGGAGAATGACTTGTTTTAAGCCACATGATCAGTTGGTGGCTGATTTCGGATATCAGAACTCCTGCCTCTGAGACAGGGTACTGCACTCTCTCTGAGGCATAATCCTTCTGCTCCCTTGGCTCTGAAAATTCACACCCTGCTGTGCGCAATTAGTCCTTGCTGCTCTCTCTGGCTGATCAGCATTCTTAGTTTCATTTTCAGAGCCCTGGGTTTATCATTATTATAATGAGATTATTTAACATCTTGAATATTAAAAATTTGACTCCACAGAATAAGATTTATGTTCCAAGGTACTTGTTGTTTGCCAGTGCCCAACATTCAACCTGCTCTTTTTTGAGAAACATCATTTTGAGGGCTATACACCCCGCTCCAACTCCTGGTAGAGGTCATGTATAAAAGGATCTCTGTTTGAGTTCCAATTATTAATGGCACTGACCTGATCCAACTACAGGAATCTGGAAATATCAGGTTTCAATTCAACCTGCCCCAGAATCTTAAAGGTTGCTTAGTCCCATCTTTAAATTTAAATTCTTTAAATCATATATTTTTCCTATAATTTAAAGATGTCTTTTTAGGGAGTTCCCTGGTAGCCTAGTGGTTAGGATTCTGGGCTTTCACGGGTGTGGCCTGAGTTCAATTCCTGGTCAGGGAACTGAAATTCTGCAAGCTGAGGTGTGGCCAAGAAATAAACTAATTAATTAAAAAAATACTTGAAGATGGCCTTTTAAAATTAAGACAATTTCATAGAGCAATTCAAGGTTTACAGCAGAAGTGAGGGAAAGTAGAGATGTCTCATATGCCTGCCCCAACTCATGCACAACCTGCCTGATGGAACATTTATCACAACTGATGAAGTTGTATTGACACATTATAATCACCCAAAGTCCATAGTTTCCATGAGGGTTTGCTCACCATTATGGTATCATACAGAGTGTTTCACTGCCCTAAAAATCCTCTGTGCTCCAACTATTCATTCCTCCTTCCCCCTAATCTCTGGCAACCACTGATTATTTTATTCTTTCCATAGTTTTGCCTTTTCTAGAATGTCATATAGTTGGACTCATACAATGATTTTTTTTTTTTTTTCACTTAGAAATACACATCATTCCTTGCATTTTCCCATGCAGAAAGTGAGCTTTGAAAAGTCAAGTATATGTCAATCAGAGTTCTTGGTTAAAGGCAACTACTCTGTTAGCTAAGAAGATCATGAATATTTTAAAGACTGTTCAGTAGCTAACACGGATCAGGGAGGTCAGAGAAGCGGAGAGCTGTCTCTTTAACTAGAACCAAGTCCTTAGGGGCCGCTCCAGTAAAGTCATCGCTGTCACTGTCTGTAGTGGGTTGTAGCCGGGCTGGTTGCTGTCATACTTCATGCGTTACACGTAACCGCACGTGGTATCTCAGCCTCTCTGCTAGGATAAAGGACATCTGTGCTCCCGAGGGGGTTGTTCAAAGGGAAATGTATCATTTTATACAAACCTTTGCTACTGTGATACAGGAATATGGCATGTTTTTGTTTGGGTTTGCTTCTCTTAAATTATTGAGTTTGTATCTTGCCTAGTTCTATTATCAAGTTGTATTTCCTTTCTGCATGTGTGAAGAATCCTGTCCGTGGTTTTTGTCCATATGTCTACTGAGACTTGATGGCATTATTAGTTTTTATATGAGCTCATTATATATCATGGTTTCACCCTTCATTTTTCTCTTTTTCTCTCTTTCCCTCTCTCTCCCTTCCTCCTTTATTCAACTTCCTTCCTCTCTCCCTCCCCCTTTTTTCCTTCTTCCTCTCTGTCTCCCTCAATGAATGTTTCCATCATGATTTTGCTTGCTGTTTAACTTTGCTCCTTTTCTTTTGATATACAGGAGTTTAGTATTTTGAAGACAAGTATGTAACAAGTATGTAATATTTCTCAGGCTGCCCACATAATGCAAGAGATCATTTTAGGAAAAAACATCTTTCACCCTGAATATGTAGATAATTGCTCTTTTTGTGTGTCCTGACACCTCACACTACTTTTGAGTCAGTAGGTTTATAGAGAGTCCTTTCATCTCCACAGAGGGTCATAAACAACTCTGAGAGGCATAGCTTTTCACTACACCCCAGGGCAAAAAGAAAAAAATGAAGGTGAATATTGATTGAACCAATCTTTTATGCAGACTCAACTTATCCTCCCATCTAAATGACTGTTGTAGGGTGAGAGAAGGGATGTTAAACCATGATTTAAAAGTCACTGAGATTTGACCTGCACTAGGAAAGGCTGTGAAAGTGAGCATGTCTGTGAGCGCAAAGGCCAGAATCTAGATGACGAGTAGAAAATCTCTCCATTAACTCCTGATTGGTGGACCCCTAATTCCCCTGCATTTATATGATCTCTGCCCCCAAGCTCTTTGAAGGGTTGATCTTGATTAGACTGATCTTGATGAGAAGTCTAGGTGAGGTGCTGTTCAATGTTTGTAGTATGGATAGAGACATGGTTGATTCACTCTCAAGTGTGAGTCTTGGTGCCACATAATTGTGGTTCAAATCCATGTCCTACAAGCATATGACAGCAGTGCCAATGTAAGCAAGTCCCTTAATCTTTCTGAGGCTCAGTTTTGTCATCTGCGTAATGGGCTGTGGGGATTTTCAGGTGGTTCAGTGGTAAAGAATCTGCCTGCCAATGCAGGAGATGGGGCAGACACAGTTTGATCCCTGGGTTGGAAAGATCCCCTGGAGGAGGGCATGGCAACCCACTCCAGTATTCTTGCCTAGAAAATTCCTTGGACAGAGGAGCCTGGTGGGCTACAGTCCCTAGGGGTGCAAAGATCTGGACATGACTGAGTGGCTGAGCATGCACACACAACACACGTAACGGGATGCTCATGCTGTCTTTGTGTGATTGAGATGAGGATTAGTGGTGGTGTGTGTCACATGTTAGCAGTGTCTGGCCCGGGGTAGGTAGCAATAGGAGACCATTGTAACATATCAGGAAATTAACTAGCAAGTCCTCATGGGTCATCTGCTGCATATTTAGCAGATGTCTGTGGCAACAGGTCCCAGTGTTGCTCTTCCTCAGCTTATGCAGTGTGGCCCAGGAGATGGAGTACAGCTCACCAAATGACTCAAATGTATGGCAGTGCTGAATTATACTGTACTCATGCGTGCTCAGTTGTGTCTGACTCTTTGTGACCTTATGGGCTGTAGCCCGCCAGGCTTCTCTGTCCATGGAATACCCCAGGCAAGAATACTGGAGTGGGTTGCCCAGAGGATCCGCCCAACCCAAGGATCAAACCCATGTCTCCTGTGTCTCCTGGCAGGCAGATTCTTGACCACTGAGCCATGTGGGAAGCCTACTGAATTATAGAGGAGGGGTCTAACACAAGCAGGAAGAGATCTCCGTAGGCTGAAGTAAGTAAAGAAAACATCACGGAGGAAGTAGGGGTTTAATTGGGGTTTGGTGATTGAAGAAACATATTCTCCTTTTATTAGAATATTTTTCCCTCTGAAAATGAAAATAGTTATACAGTTTTCCTTTTTAAAAAATAATATGTACTCTTTAAAAAATACTCAGAGAATACAGTAAATCAATTTAAAACAACTCAATACCCAGGAATACCTACTATTAATACTTTCTTGTATAATATATACCTTTGTTGTTGTTGTTTAGTTACTAACGTGTGTCCACTCTTTGAGACCCTCATGGACTGCAGGCTGCCAGGCTTCTCTGTCCATGGGATTTGCAGGCTGTGGTCCATGGGATTTCCCAGGCAGGAGTACTGGAGTGGGCTGCTATTTCCTTTTCCAATAATATATACATATGCTGCTGCTGCTGCTAAGTCACTTCAGTCGTGTTTGACTCTGTGCGACCCCATAGATGGCAGCCCACCAGGCTCCCCCGTCCTTGGGATTCTCCAGGCAAGAACACTGGAGTGGGTTGCTATTTCCTTCTCCAATGCATGAAAGTGAAAAGTGAAAGTGAAGTTGCTGAGTCTTGTCCGACTCTTAGCGACCCCATGGACTGCAGCCTACCAGGCTCCTCAGTCCATGGGATTTGCCAGGCAAGAGTACTGGAGTGGGTTGCCATATGTATATAAATTTATTTATATCTGTTTATCCAAAAACAGGAGCAAATATACACACTGTGTTTTAACACTGTTAACTGATTTAGTCACTTTACTTTTTAGTAACTGTAGAGTATTCCATCATATGGAGGTTTTATAGTTTGTTTAGCCAAACCCTAATTATTAGGCACTTTGGTGGTTTTAGCACAAAGTACATGAATGCTCTGACTCTCTCAACAATTATTTGGTGATATTAGACAAGTTATTGCTGGATCACTTTTCAGAAATGTTATAAAATTTGTATCAATTTATAATCACTTCCACCATCAGTATGTATGGCTTCTCTTTTCTCCATACCCTTCCCAGCACTGGGTTTCATCAATATTTTATAATCTTTGCAGGCTGCTAGGTAAAAATCATATCATTCATTTCATATGTATTTCTAGACTGCCTCGTGTCTACACTGTCATATTAGGTGTGATATTCATATTAGGTGTGATATGGACATGGTCACAGTGGTTCCCAGAGCTCAGAGACCACTGGAAAAAGACACATTAAATAAGTGCCCCATGAGATTTTTCAGTAATGTAACCTCATGTTTATCTGAGGACCGAGGAAGTGGCTATTCTTTTAGCCTCTGTTAACTCATGGAAGGATACAGTGACAGGGTGATTCAGGAAAGAAAGATGAACTCAGTCGTGCTCTTCTGACCTCATTTCTACAGCATCCTTGGAATCCTATTATTAATGTCTCGAGGACTGCACCATGCCTATGGGGATTTATATCCTGGTGTGGCATCCTTTGAGTGTACAACATTGCTTGGGGTCGTGTCCAAGGGTCTGAGGGTCTGAGGGTCTGACAGGCTTCTTTGCTCAGTAAGGGAGGGAGAGGAGTCTCTTGGGCCTAAACTGGGAGGAAGGGCAAAGGCAGCATCTGAAAGCAGAACAATAATAGTGCCTCTCCTCTTCTTCCTCTACTCCCTCCCTTCTGTCTTCCCTCCTTCTCTATTTCCTCTTCTCTCCTTTCTCTCTTCCCTACCTTGTTCTGAAAGGCCAGGGAAGAAGAGCCTCGCTCAGAGCCATGTCATGAGTGACCCACTTGCGTCCTCGCGGTTTACCGACCTGGAGCAGGGCTGCACCCTCAGACCTCCACATGCTGTGGGCACACGGTTTCTTATTCAACTCCACAAATATTTACTGTGCTCTGGTTAACTGAGCGTGCTTTGTGCTGGAGGTGCCAGAGAGATGCAAAAAGGCAAAGCCCCTCCTGGGAGGGGCTAGTCTGGGGCCCCTGCCTGAGGTTGGCCTAAGACAGGCCCCCTTCCTCAAGGATGCAAAAGAACACTCTGTCTTCCAGTGCCCTGGGCCCAGGTCTCTCTCCAGAAACTGGCAGCCAGTTCTGCCAGATCTGAACAAGACGGTACATTGAAGGTGTCACCTACAGGAACAGGATAGAATTCAGCCTACAGGTACTGGTGGGCTTGGCAAGTGTCTGTGTTCACTGTGGATGGTACACACAAGTCAGAATTCTGATTTTGTATCCATTCCTGCCTTGCCTCTGAATTTCCCAAGATCATCCACAGAGACTTTTCTCCTCAACAGTTTCTAGGGGCCATGCCAGGTTTTGAACTAGACAGACCCCAATTTCATTTGTATGTTGTTTTACCTGGAGAGTGGGCTTCCCTGGTGGCTCAGATGGTAAAGCATCTGCCTGCAATGCAGGGAGACCCAGGTTCGATCCCTGGGTGGGGAAGATCCCCTGGAGAAGGAAATCGCAACCCACTCCAGTATTTTAGCCTGGAAAATTCCATGGATAGAGGAGCCTGGTAGGCTACAGCCCATGCGGTCACAAAGAGTTGGATATGACTGAAGGACTTCTCTTTCCCTTTCACCTGGAGAGTAAGAGTCATGCCTTACAATCAACTGAGGCTTAGCCAGGCTTCACCCTGAGGCGGTGCCGATGGGCAGAAGCTCTTGGGGTGAAAGGGAATTTAGAAAAATGATTAAATGAGGTCTGAAGAGGGATGGGAGGATTGCAGCTAGGAGGACTATTTCCCAAATGCTTTGGGCTCTCTGACTTCCTAGTCTGGGTGGGATGGGGAGCAGTGTGTGAGTAGTTCTGGCTGATAAATGGTGAGTAGAAGCGACATGTGCCTCTTCTGGGTGGGAATCACTGAATTGTGGGGGCTGGAACTTCAAGAGATCCTCTTTTCTTGGGCATTGCCAGGTTTTAGGTCGGGCTACTTCGGCTTCATCCTGTATGTGGTATTCCATGAGTTCAGCCCCTTTCACCTGATTTCAGGTGAGAAATCAGGAAAGGCTTCTTGGAAGAGGTGGTAGTTTCACCTGTCAAAACCTTATTCTTCACTGTATGTTTGGGCCTGTGTGCCTGTATGCTCAGCTGTGTCCTACTCTTTGCGATCCCTTTACCTCTGCGCCACCTGGGAAGCCCATGTTTGGGTCTGTGACCCACAGTAGACACGTGGTGGAGTTAAGACCTAAGCCCTAGTTGTTCTGAGCCAGTGAAGTTGGGGCTCATTTGTTATTGTAGCATAACCTTGCCTGTTCTGAAGGCTACACTGGGAAAACAAAAGCTTGATTTCAGAGGCAGCCTTCCACTGACCTCTCTGCAAAATTCAAAATATCAGGACTTCCCTGGTGGTATAGTAGATTGGAATCTGCCTGCCAATGCAGGGAACATGGGTTTGACCCCTGGTCTGGGAAGATTCCACATGCCATGGAGCAACTAAGCCTGTATGCCACAACTCCTGAAGCCCAAGGGCCCTAGAGCCTGTGCTCCTCAACAAGAGAAGCCAAGGCAATGAGAAGCCTGTGCATCGCGACTAGAGAGTAGCCCCTGCTTGTCGCAACTAGAGTTAAGTCTGAGCAGCAACAAAGACCCACTGCAGACAAAAACAAAATAAGTAAATAAGTAATTAAAAGACAAACAGAATATCAAATCTCCTTTCTCCTCTGTTTTATCAGTCAGCATTTTCCTTTATCTGGTCAATATTTATCATGTAGCATGCATAAAAGATACAACAAAGCTTTGTAAGGAGAAGGATGGAAAGAAAGCAATGACTGTAATTGTGGTTGGGAAGTTCATTGCAGTGTGATGAAGAGATAAGAAATTAGAACTTTTCTCTCACCTCCAACGTGCACAGAACAACAGAATTGCAGACCATTACCACTGATCATGACCACAGACTTTAGAGGGGATCTAATTTAACTTCCTAGTCCAAGAAAGTATCACTTCTCCATCTCAGACTTATTTGTACTTACCAGGCACCAGTTGCTCTGCTGAGCACTGGAGAGAAACAGAGATGAATAAAACTCAGCTTAGTAGGTACAGCAACCCAAGAGGGGTTTGGACCTACTGCTCAGAACATAGAGGGGGAAAGAGGCTATTCCAGGTGAGAAATCAGCAGAGGCTTCTTGGAAGAGGTGGTAGTTTCACCAGTCAGAACTGTATTCTTCACCGTTATGTTTGGGCCTGTGTGCCTGTATGCTCAGTTGTGTCTGACTCTTTGTGATCCCATGGACTGTAGCCCACCAGGCTCCTCTGTCCATGAGATTATCCAGGCAAGAATACTGGAGTGGGTTGCCATTTTCTCCTCTAGGGGATCTTTTCTACCTAGGGATCGAAACTGCATCTCCTGTATCGCCTCTGTCTTCATAGGCAGACTCTTTACCGCTGTGCCACCTGGGAAGCCAATGTTTGGGTCTGTGAGAATGCAGAAATGGATTCAGGGCATGGTTCCTCATTTTTCCTCACCACATGGGCTAACTCAACCCTCCCACCCCCGACCCATCAGGGATTCCGCTTCTGACCTCCCTGTGACTTCCCAGACAGTCTTATGCATGTCTAGGCTTTTGTACTGGTACAGCATGGTCTCTGCCCTGGGAGATGAGGGACCAATTGGGTAACCTGGAAGCAAAGCCCAGCCTGCTCTGTAAAAGTAGGAGTTAAATGAGAGCTTGCTATTCCAGGCCAACCACTGCAAATGCCCATCTAGTCATGCTAACTGCAGGGATTCCCTGCCCTGGTCAAGGATGGGCGGGTGGGTGGGTAAGTCAGTTCCTATTCCTGCGCTCCTGGGGTGGAAATCACTGGGGAATGTACTGGATCTTGTTCAGCTCGACTGCCTTTATTATGCAGCTCATTTACAAGTGAGCACAAATTAATACAGTACAAACTGGCTACATAAATATTGTGCTGTAATTGATTGTCTTCTTGTAATCAAAGGCAAGGCTGCTGACTTTGTTAGTTTCTCTGCTTTGCAACTGCTGGAGGAAGACTTTGTGGGGAAGGGAACCCAGGGTGTTGAGGTGGTTTTCGCTCCATGTATCTGTTTGCATGTTGTGTTTCTGATGTATTGAGAGGAGGATAAGGCCCATTACATTCAGATTCAATAAGTATCAAATGCTTGCTACATGAGAGGCAAAGACCCATTATCTTATTATTAATTGTGTTCATAGTAGTATGCTGCTAAGTCACTTCATTCATGTCTGATTCTGTGTGACCCCATAGACAGCAGCCCACCAGGCTCCCCCGTCCCTGGGATTCTCCAGGCAAGAACACTGGAGTGGGTTGCCATTTCCTTCTCCAATGCATGAAAATGAAAAGTGAAAGTGAAGTCGCTCAGTCGTGTCCAACTCCTAGGGACCCCATGGACTGCAGCCTACCAGGCTCCTCCGTCCATGGGATTTTCCAGGCAAGAGTACTGGAGTGGGGTGCCATTGCCTTCTCCTCATAGTAGTATAGCTTTGATGAAAAAAGTGAAAGTGTTAGTTGTGTCTGACTCTTTGCCACCCCATAGACTGTAGCTTGCCAGGCTCCTCTGTCTATGGGATTCTCCAGGCAAGAATACCAGAGTGGGTAGCCATTTCCTTTTCCAGGGGATCTTCCAGAGCCGGAAATCAAAGGCAGATTCTTTACCTACTGAGCCACCAGGGAAGCCTAAAGATTTGATAATGTGTGCAAAAGAGTCTTTACAGTAACTTTTTCCCTGGTATATGTTATTGTTAGAATTTAAATAATCCTTTAACTTTTAAAAACATGCTGTAAATTTATAAGGAAAATAAAAGGCTCTAACAGTCTTTTCTCTTTGCTTAGGTTATTCCCAAAGGGCAGAACAACAAGATCTTCCATTCTAGGTAGTTAGATGAGCCGACTACAGTAACCGATTTTCTGCAGCTGGTACTAGGTAGGTGACACAGTGATCCCTGCACTGTTTACCTGCAGCCACCTTGACTGCTAAACAACCTAAACGCATGGAATTGGAATTTTAAAATCACTTCACACAACACAAGAAAGCAACGCCATCTTTCCATTTACCTGCCAGTGCTAAGGCGGGCTGGTTTTTTTCCAGCAGTCAGTTGTCCTGGGAGGAGTGACTCTGTGGGGGCTTCCTCTCCCATCCACCCCGCTGAGACTCGCACTTTGAGGATGTGGAGGGAGCTCTGTTCTTTGGAAAATCAGACTTCGAAAATCCACAAAACCTCCTTTGCCTTGATTGGGGATATGTGTGTGTGTGTGTGTGTGTGTGTGTGTGTGATACACACACAGAGAGAGAGAGAGAGAGAGAACTGCATAAACCCCCAGGAAAGCTCAGCTGTCGCCTGACCCCTGCGAGTTATGCAGTTTTCCTAACCTTGACCTGAAGCCAGACGTCTTTAACCCCTTTCCAAAACGTCGCTCGTGCTGGGCTGCCATTGGAAAGGGGAAAAAAAAGAAAAAAGAAAAACGAAACCTCCCTATTCCGAGACTCGGGTAAAGAGCACTTGCTCCCAGGGGGCTTGGGACAACTTGCCGGCTTCCCTGCCCAGGGCTTTGAAATCAGCACAAACCGCCGGACCGCTTCGCACTTCGCTTGTCCGACCCGCATCCCGCCACTTCCCTCTTCATACGCCGGCAGGAGGGGGTGGCAGCACCGAGGCGATTTTATTCGTATGTTTTTCCTCCGGGTTTTGTCATGGAAACGCTGACACACAAGCTCCAGTCGGCCGCCGGCCGGACCCGGGACTGAGGGCCTTTGGGACCCTGCGGAGCGCGGCGCGCACTCCCCGGGAAACAGCTGGACGCGACCAAATCCCGGGTAGGGGCGGGGGGAGCGAGACGCTCCGCCCCCGCGCTCCGGTCCCGCCCTCCGCCCGGCTCTCCGCAGGCGCCCTCCCCTCGCCGGGGGCTGCGAGTTGCATTTGGTAAAGCCCAGCCCCGGAATATATAGATCATTGGAGCGCAATGAAGTAGCCTTTGGAGAGGAGGGAGGGGGCCGGTCCGACAGCCACAGCGGCCAGCGCAGCGGCAGCGGCGGCGGCACCACCATCAGCATCACCGCTCGCACTCCAGTCGCCTGGCCCGCGAGGAGGCAGCGGCGGCCGCCGGCGGGAGCGGAGGCGGCGGCGGCCGAGAGGCGAGGAGGAGCCGCGGGAGGAGCAAGAGCGCGCAGCCGGCGGGTCCACGCATCTCCGCACTTCCAGAGCAACTCCGGCGCCTTCCACACCCCTGCCCGGGGCTGGGGGGCTCCGAGAGCAGCCGCGAAGCCAACCCCTATCCTCCCAGCGATCCTTGCCCAGCCCTGTCCTGCGCCTCCCGGGCTCCGCTCCGCGCCGCGGGGTCCCCGCTCCTGCGCTCCGGGAGCGCCTCCCGGACACCCGGGTTCCCGTAGCCAGGACAAAGCCATGAAGCCGGCGCTGCTGGAAGTGATGAGGATGAACAGAATTTGCCGGATGGTGCTGGCCACTTGCTTGGGATCCTTTATCCTGGTCATCTTCTATTTCCAAAGTATGTTGCACCCAGGTAGGGGGCGCGTTAGCGTGGTTTTGTTGGATATTTTCTTCTTTCTCTTGCTCTCGCTCCCTCGCTCACTGTGGCTGGTTTCTGACTCTTCCAACCTTACCTCTTCTCTCTGGGCCACCTCGGGGTTCCTTGCTGACCGGATCTGCCCGGATCCCCGAGTCGGGCTGGGGAGAAAAGATATACTCCTTCCTCTTTTTCCTCCCAACTCCAGGCTGGAGAATGGGACCAGTGGGGCGGTAGATTTTTTTTTTTTTTCCCTTTGTGTCTCTTGTCTGTCTGCGAGGTAGCAGAGCAAGGTAGAGGTTGTGGGAAGCTCCTGGGGTGGAGGATCAGTTTGAAGAGAACGAAACTCCCTCCCCGCTTCTGCCGAGGTCCGAGGATGAAAGAGGCGCCGGGAGCCAGTCACCCCGCTCCCCAGAGAGCTGCCTCTTCCTGGTGGGGGGCCGGGGACGAAAGGTGAGCGCCGGGCGAGGTTGCCCGTCTGGCCGCGAGCTTGGGAGCCTGAGGCTAGGCTCCCACGTGTGCGGGTTTCGGCGCCGCGCCGAGCAGGTGGAGGGAGAGATTGGGGGTGCCCGACACTGCCCCCCGCACCAGCTGGGGTTGGGTCCTGGAGCCGGCTGCTTGCCCCCGGGGTTCGGCTCCGCATTGACCTTGCGGCTGGTGCCACGGGGCCTGCTCCCTCCTTCACAGAGCGGCTCGCGACCCTGTGCTGGGGGGTTCTCAGAGCCCCGGGATCGCGCCGCTTTAGTTTGGGAGGAAACTTTGGTCGGTTCTGGGCTGACCGTCAGTTGCAGCTCCCCACCGCACCCCCCCCCCCCCCACACCCCGCCCCCCACTCGTGGGTTCTGAGCATCCGGAATCCCCCGGCGCTCGCCGGACTGTGTGGGGAGAAACCCGCCCCTACCCGCACCACGCATCTCCGCGCAGTCCTGGGTGGCTTAGACAAATTCTACACCTGAAATCTGGACTCGGAGAGGGACGAGGCTGCCCCTTCCGAGGGGCGGGAAGGAAAGTTTGGGAGGGACGGGCGGCCTCGAGCGTGGTGGTCCCCGGATCGCAGCTCCACTCCGAAGCCCAACAGGTAAAACCTTCCCGAGAAGCTTCCGGGGAAACGGGCATCTCGCTGTGGAGTCGTGATCTTCCATGCCCTGGCCCCCGGCAGGTCCCCACCACATGGGCTCCCAAATCTACCAATCACGCCTCCCAGTTGCCTTTCTCAGTATAGTCATGGCAATAATTTGCTTTTATAATTGCAAGGAGGAAGCTGGAAGCCCATTTCCTTCCAGGGCTATAGGGTTATGTTCTGCTTTCAGTGTGTATCTGACCCAGAGGCAGCACCGAATTCATCTAGCCTGCTTTGGGTGGTGGCACAGGACCAAAGCTGTTCTTTCCATCAAACTTTGGGATTCCTTGACAGCTCCGACAGAACGGCCCTTCTGCCTGGCTGGGCCTGGAGGAGTTGTTAAGGCGGCCCCTTGGCCAAGAATAAAGTCTCAGTCTGGTGTGGCCTGACACTACCACATGTAACCTCAGGACGTCAGAGCCAGCCTGGTAAAGGGTGGCTTTTGTTTGCAGCTGGGTATTTTTAGTTTCATGTGAGCAAACTGCAGCGGTGTTTGTCTCCTCACCCAAACCAGTGGTTGTGAAACTTCTTAGGGAATTTAAAAATGGACCTGGCTTGCCTGCCGGCTGCCAGGCAGTGGTTGCAATGGGCAGGACCAGACAGACTGCTGTGTCCTGGGCCAGGCTCCACCCGGAGTGCTGGGGGATTGGTGTGCAAATACAGTGGGGGCCCAACAGCTCAAACAAAGAGCTGAAAGATTTGGTCTAGACAGTACAGATATGTTTAGGCCACTTCGGTTTTGCCTGGACCGAACGTGCCGGGTAGTTCTCTGCAGAAATGCCTGGAACAGTGAGGTGTGTTAGTCTCCAGCAGGAATGTGCTATAACTTCTCTGTACCTGTTAGTTGTCCAGGGAGATACTAACTAGTAAGACTATTGCTGCCCATGATTTTCATGCATCCTATGTTTCTCTTACCCTGTGTGAGATTTAGGAAATAACTTTCCAGCCAGGGATACCAGGAAGAAATTTCCAACTTGTAACTGACAATTTGTGAAAATTTCCAGCCCTAGTTGGAATATTAAGTTGGCTTGAAAGTGGTGTTAGCTGCTTTCAGTCTGGCTTTTCGGTACCAGGGAAAAGGCTGGTACCAAGGCTTTCCAGATAAGGGTTTGCCATCCTTGACCCTCTGCTCTCAACCTTGGCTTCCCTTCCTGGTCCCACTTCCAACCCCAAATGGCATTTATGGATTATTGCTTATATGAGTATGCTCATCTGTTATTTTCTGCCAGTCTATAGCAAAGACTACTTTCAGTACGTTCTATTGAATGTAGAACTGTATCGGTCTACATTCAACTGAAAGGTCTTCCCTTATTTTGAATTATATATAATTGTTTCACTGTTCCATGAAAACTCCATGCCAATAGTTTATTATGATATGGGACATAAAAATATACTTTGAAATTAATATTAAACATTTACACCCCCACACACACATGCATTCTATTAAACTATGCTCTTGATGACAACGGATGCTATCTCTTTTTCCTACTGCTTGGAATTTCCTTAAAAGTTAGTTGCTCTTTGCTTCTCTGAAGGATTTCAGGTTGTGACAGCTGATCTTTTAGCTTGGCACTGCAGTTTCCATTTCTCCAGATCACCCTGGGAGAGGCAGAAGGGACCACAGCATGGCACAGATTGTGTTGCTAAAAATTAGGAGCCCTCTAGCAGAGAGGCTATTTCTATTCCTATCTGAAATAGAAATGTAGTATTCCAAAAAGAAATGAATCCCTGGCTTCATTGATGGCTGGAGAATACCTGGAGTGTGTGAGGAGGAAGGGAAAGAATAAACAGAGACAGGCTGGCGAGGGGCTGGCTGGCTGTTCCTCTGATTCTAATTTGGGGTCATTGTCTTTTGTACTTTTCTAATACAGCAACTTGAGTAATTGCTCTTTAATTTGGTTGTTGGGTTCAGCAGAAGTGGGCTCCTTGTCAGTACAGGCAGTTTTCTTTAGGTCTTTGACACTCTAAGTTAATAGTCTTAGGGCAGGGTCTGGGTTTTAGGCTCTATTCTAATCCCAGTGTCTGGCACAATGCCCAGCCCATAGTAGTTTCTCAATAAAGTATTTGCTGGATGAGTGAATGAAGTGACTAGATTCTAGGAGATCTGCTTCTCCAGTTTTTGGGAAGTTGTATCAAACCTTGCCAAGAATGCCTCGTCAGTAAGTCTGGCTCTCTTGAGGGGGGTGTGGGACACTGGAGACAAGGTCTGGACACTTCTCTATCCTGGTCTCTGAGATCCCTCAAGTCATGGGTCAGGTTTAAGCTCATCACACCCTAGACAGAACGCTCCTCTTGGCCTAAAGTTGCTGCCCTGAAGTGTGAGACAGTGAGTCTGGGTGTCTGGGGTAGGGGGAGGCTTGGTCTCTTTTAGCCACTGACCTGTAGAAACCCATCTGCAGGAGAGACACCCTCTGTGGGCGTGAACTGCTCCTGATCTCAGTGAGAATGGAGCACCATGCCTGTGCTTTCTGCACAGGTTTGTGTCCATCAGCGATCACCCCCTGAACTTGACTTGTCTCAGGTACCTGCCCCAGACAGGCAGCCTTTGATGGAGCTGTGTCTTGGGGTGGGCTAGGCAGAGCTGAAAGGCCCCCAGGCTGCATTTGTGCTGAGTGTGTGAAGGTGGCTCCCCTGAACCTTCCTTTTGTGTTACTCAGTAGGGTTGTAATTTTGTTTGAAAGCTCCTGTTCATAGGAGAGAAGCCTGGGGAGAAAGCCTTTCTTCTCTCTTTCTCTTCCTCTGTTTTTTTTTTTTTTTTAATGTTTACTTTCACTGTCGCCTGGGATTTCTTTGCCTTGGTCAAATGTATTGGAAGATTATACCCTTTATTTAAAGGCTTCCTTGGTTACTTCTTTGTAGTTCACTTGATTAGATTGGATGTAAAACACTTGCATTATAATTTTAACCTAATTATAAAAGTAATATGTGCTTCATTTTAGAAAATTTAGGAGGTATAGAAGACAAGTAATCATCCATTAATCTACCACCAGAGGCAAGGGGTCCTTTTTTCCTGTCTATTATAGAATATATATATTAAAAAAATAATTGAGATCCTATCCTGTGTTTTGTACCTTGTTTGATAGATAATATGTATTTTAGACAAATACATCATTATGGTCATTATGGTGACCAGTGATTAAGTTGAAAAACAGAAAACTTAGCCACAAACTTTTAAATTTATAGGGTTGCCTATACCTCTAACCTCTCATCCCCACTACTTTGCAGAGTGCCAGTCTGGTATTGTGTTTTGTTTTTTTCTTCCTGCACGTATTTAATTTTAGAGAATCCTTTTGCTGATACATGAAATGAATTTGGTGTTAGACCAGGTTGTAGGGGCTGTTCTCTTACATATCTGAAACTTCTTTTGAAAAGAAGTCAGGAAGTTCTCAAATATGACACTGTTATAAATCCTGGAAACTGCATCAAATAGCTGAAAGATAAGATGTTTCCAGCATCTGGTCTCCCCTTGACATTTTAAATGTTTGTACCTCCATGGGGAGTTTCATAGCTGCACAAAGATGAGACAGATACACTTGGGCAATTTACTTCAACAGTTAGATCTGCCATCCAGGAGTCCTCATTTTGTTGCCTCTGAAATAAAAGTGGTGATTGGACACCGGAGGAAGAGTGGTTGGGGGGTTTCTGATGGACGAGGGGTGGGAGAATCAACCCGCCAGCAGAAGGGCCTGCTGTTTTTATTTATCTGGATGAAAAGCCATTTTGCTTATGAACTTTATCGGCCACAACCATTTAAAAACAGGAAATCAAAGGTTTACAAGTGAGCACTGCCCTTTTCCTTCTTAAATCTACCAAGAGGACAAAGCTCTTCTTAATCTGGGGACAGTGCATGGAAAGACTTCCATGAAAGTCACAGCCACTGGTAAGGGCAGATTCTGAAAAAACCAGAAGTAGTTTTATGTATTCATTTTCTCTTTTTTATTTTTCTTCTCTTGAATTTTGAGACTCCCATCTTTATCACAAATGAGGAGTGAGGCAGTCCCTCCCCTGAGATCATTGAATAGTCTGATCTGTCCATTAAAAATTCCTAGAACTTGTAATTTGATGCATCTTACATCAAATGTGATTCATCACAATTTGAGATCAGAGTTGCTCTTTCTTTCTCTGTCTCTCTCTCCTCTACTCTGTGCCAGCTATTGTTCTGGGCACTGGGGATACCATAAAACATTATTTCTGCCCTCACAGAACTTACCTTCTAGTGAGGTATAGGCAGACTTTAAGGAAGTGCAGAAGTCACATACATAGGTGATGTGTCAGATGGTGTGAAGAGAGAAGAACAAAGCAAGAGATATGAATGAGGGATGTGAGAGGCCAGCGTTGCAGTTTAATACAGAGGTCATTACAGGATGTCACTGACAAGTTGACATTGGAGAGCAGAGATGGGAAGAAGTGAAGGAGCTGGCCACATGTCAACCCAGTCCCAGATAGGATATTCCAGGTCTGTTCCCTGAGGCAGGACCTCACATGGCAGGCAGCTCTGAGTGTCTGGAGCAGAGGGAGGAAGCAGCTAAGACCAGAAGGTACAGAGAGATTGTGTGGATCTCGGCCTTGACTGGCGACAGGATGGGAAGCTCTGGAAGAGTTTGGACTGAGGACTCTTGGGGGAGGGGTTGTGGAATGGGTGGACAAGCCCAAAGCCTCTTCCTTGCACTTTTGTGTTCATCTTCAAGCAGCACCGCAGTGCAGTTGGGTGAAGTGTTTACGGTGTAAATCCCACTTCTCCTCCATCAACCTCTGCCTCCCCCTCACCTCCAAACTAGACCACCCCCTTTTTTTCAGTTTTTTAAAGCAGTAATGTATAACTCAGAACAAAATAAAACAAAACCAATTTGACAGGAATTTTAACTGAGTTTGCGTTGGGAAATTCTTGAATGTCTAAGGTGTGATCCACAGCATTCATAGATGGAAACCACCAGCCCCTGACTTCTAGAGGCACTCAAGAAAAATAGAGAAGGAATAGATCAATGATTTGGGAGTGAAAGACCCAGGTCCTAGTTGGACATACCCCTTCTGCCTGCTCCTGTGAATTACTATATTTTATCAATTGTAAAACACTCATTCTTCTCACCTTTCTGACATTTGACTTGTTGTAACTGATAGTATCTTAGTGCTGTGCTGACCTTTATTGCATAGCCTTTATTTTCCTAGTGGAACATAAAGTAACAGTGATTCTTATAGTTGATGACCTTGGACCCACCTCTGTAAATTGTGAAAGTACTTTCTGTACAATGTGGCGTACCTCAGAATCTCAGTAAGGTGATCAAAATGGCACTCAGGCTCCAGCTGAGGGCCTGGGGGGTACCTGATTAATCCTGATCACCTGCTTCATAAAGGCTTTGCTGGTTGGCGGGCCGTTCAGTCTTTTCTGCTGTACCTGGGAAATTTGCACCTATTTTCAGAGCCACAGGGCTTGTATCTCTTTCTGATTAACTGATGAGGTTGGTAAGAGTCAGAATAGGAATGTGGGGAAGTGAGTTATTTAATATGGGGCTCAACTCTGGAAGATCACAGAGAAATAGACTTCGTGACGTTTGGGGAAAATGTCACCAGTGTGGATTTTGCTTTCGTTCAAGGCTGCTCAAGTACCATGGCCTTGGTCATTTCCCTTTTCTGTTGTTGTTTAGTCGCTAAGTCATATCCGACTCTTTGTGACCCCATGGACTGCAGGACACCAGGCTTCCCTGTCCATCACCAACTCCCTGAGTGTACTCAAACTCATGTCCATTCCATCTTATCCTCTGTCATCCCCTTCTCCTCCTGCCCTCAATCTTTCCCAGCATCAAGGTCTTCTCTAACGAGTTGGCTCTTCGCATCAGGTGGCCAAAGTATTGGAGCTTCAGCTTCAACATCAGTCCTTCCAGTGAATATTCAGGGTTGATTTCCTTTAGGGTTGACTAGTTTGACTTCCTTGCTGTCCAGGGGACTCTCAAGAATCTTCTTCAGAAATGCGTGGTAGTTGTTTGTTTACTTGTATTCAGTACGTGTTCCTCTTTTGAGGAACCTCTGCCAAGTTTCTCTTTATAGCCTCTAAGCTTGGCCCAGAGGTACTTAGGAAACATTTAAAGAGGAAATAAGTGACTGGCAAAGATGCCTCTTCCGCCCCTGTGCCCACCTCCCCAATATGCATAAGCCCAGGGGGAAGAGCAGGGTGGCTTGCTGTGACCAAATAGCTTCTGGTATGGTCTGCTTTGTTTCTCAGATCTCTTTGCTTCTGGCTTGCTGGGATTCAGCCAGGCTTCAGGGTGTGAACTGGGAAGGGGTCTAGGTATTTAAGCAGAAAGGTATTTAATGGAGAGAATCTGGTCCTTAAAAAAGTTGGGAATGCTGGTGGTCAAGAATCCACCTGCCAATGCAGGAGACGCAGGACATGCAGCTTTGATCCCTGGGTCGGGAAGATCCCCTGGAGGAGGAAATGGCAACCCACTCCAGTAGTCTTGACTGAAAAATCCTGTGGACAGAGGAGCCTGGTGGGCTACAGCCCATGGGATTGCTCAGTCATGTCTGAGCATGCACACACATAGATGCACAGGGCTCTCAGCTGGACCTCCAGGAATTAGCCTCGGGTAATAGCAGTAGCATATGTAACAACAGAGAAGCAAACACATACAGGCCTGGCTACTCAAAAAGACTGGCCCACACGGTGTGCTGCTCCCTCTGAGCCCATCTTTGAAACTACCAAATCCAAGAACAAACTAATGGCACTGGAACCCTGGGGTCAGAAATCCTGGTTCCAGAATCGGGATGCTCCTACAGCCACCTCTCACCCAGCAAGCCAGAGAGTGGTCCCAGAGAGTGTTGCCAAAACCCCAAATAGTTCTCACATCATCAGGAGGGTGAAGAAAACCTGGAAGGCGAGGAGGTGGCCTCTCACCTATGGGCTCTTTCTAAATCTGAAGTCAGTGTTTCTGTCTAGGGGAGCCACACTCACATTCAGAACCTTAGCTTCAGAACCAGGATGGCTCAGAAACATAGCTTTTGAATCAACAGCCCTTACTGTACAGAAAGGCTTTCTAGAAGGGAGTAGAATGGGTGATGAGCAGACATCCAGAGTGCTCACCACTCCCTATTGGTAAAACATATGTGAGCAGCCATCTCCCACCTATTTTGCTTATAGTAAGTGTATTCATATTATTCCCATTATCTAAATATGTAGGATAAGGATGTTTCTGTTTGTAACAATAGTTGTTGTAAACCCACATGTTCATTACCATCTGGGAAATTCTGTTAGCGAACTCCCAGTCAGCTCCGATTCTCTTACCCTTTTTACCTTGTAATGTGGCATACAGGGGGCTTCCCAGGTGGCACTAGTGATGCCCAGGTTCCCACTTGCTAGTGCAGGAGACATAAGAGACACAGGTTCGATCCCTGGGTCAGGAAGATCCCCTGGAGGAGGGCATGCCACCCCACTCCAGTCCTCCTACCTAGAGGATCTCATGGATAGAGGAGCCTGGAGGGTTGCAGTCCACAGGGTCACAAAGCGTCGGACACGACTGAAGTGACTTAGTATGCAGCACATGGCATACAAGACGGAGGGAGAGAGAGGAATTTTCTTCTGTGCATTTTTTGGTGCACATAATATGTGCATGCATTATGAGTATTATCTCCAAGCTGCAGTGTTTTTTTATTTTTAATTTTTGCAGCTTGCGGGGTCTTAGTTCCTCTGTGTGTGTGTGCTTAGTCGCTCAGTCGTGTCCGACTCTTTGCGACCCCACGGACTGTAGCCTGCCAGACTCCTCTGTCCATGAGGATTCTCCAGGCAAGAATACTGGAGTGAGTTGCCATGCCCTCCTCCAGGGGATCTTCCCAATTCAGGGATAGAACCCAGTCTCCCACATTGCAGGCAGATTTCTTTACCGACTAAACCACCAGGGAAGCCCAACCAAGGCTTCCGCAGTGAAAGGGCTGAGACCTATCCATTGGACCACCTGGGAATTCCCTCCAAGCTGTAGTTGCTTGACTGGAATCTCTTTAAGCTTCTATTCCACTTTGTGAGGACTGCTGCTGCTGCTAAGTCACTTCAGTCGTGTCCGACTCTGTGTGACCCCATAGATGGCAGCCCACCAGGCTCCCCCGTCCCTGGGATTCTCCAGGCAAAAGTAGATTATGTAATCTGTAAATCTACTTGGGATTCAGTTGTAAATGGTGATCTGAGAGCAGTGGGTTGACTAATTTCCTTGGTCCCTCTCTGTCTCCCTCCTCAGGATGTCTGAATTTCGTAAATGCATGTAACTTGGTACAATGGGTTAGATGAAGGTGTTTGTTCCAATTCGTATTTTACATTAATTCATGTTTTTAACATTAAATTTCTTTTTCTAAATTCACTGAAAATGGAAGGCCTGATGTTTCCTTTCCAGGCCCCTTTGTGATAGTTGGAATGTGTCAGCTAGACTTTGGAACCTGAGGTGGAGACTGGTCTTGAATGTAGTTGGTGATTGTCAGACCCACCACAGTCAAGTTTGGGTATAAGTATAGTTTGCCACCCAGGTGGCTCAGTGGTAAAGAATCTACCTGCCCATGCAGGAGACGCAGGAGACATGGGTTTGATTCTTGGATCGGGAAGATCCCCTGGAGTAGGAAATGACAACCTGCTCCGGTATCCTTGCCTGGAGAATCCCATGAACAGAGGAGCCTGGCTGACTACAGTCCACGGGGTCACAAAGAATCAAACATAACTGAGTGACTAAGCACGTACACGCATTAGTGCTGCTTCGTTCTAAAGATAGTTCTGACAGTGGTGAGTCAGAGTTTGGCATTAGACATGTGGTGTGGCTAGGACTGACATTTCCAGTATCACTGGAGTTCAGGTCTCACTCAGATAGGTATGGATAGAAATAAAGAGGGCTTTCCTGGTAGCTCAGATGGTAAAGAATCCACCTGCAGTGCAGGAGACCCAGGTTCAATCCCTGAGTCAGGAAGATCCCTGGAGGAGGAAATGGCAACCCACTCCAGTATTCTTGCCTGGCCATGAGGTTGCAAAGAGCTGGACATGACTGAGCGAGTTTCAAGCCCAGCAGTGTAAATGTTGAAATCCATATCAGTCTTCGGCTTAAGTGGTTATCTTAAAGGCCTTGTGAAAAACACCCACAAAGGCAACGGCAATTAAACAGGCTGGTAGTTGGGTTTCTGTTAGAAACTGCTCATTTCAAAGAATCCCAGAAGAGGGAAAATACAAAGGCTCCTCTAAGGTAGTGTTGTAACACTTTACATTTCTTAATGGTTGACATATCTTACCTTCAGGACCGTTGTTCATGGTCATTCACTATGGTGGAAAAAAAAAAAAAAAAAGGCACAGAATTTGCAGCCCAAGATCAGCTCTCAGGCTCTGACTGTCTACTGTGTCCATTCGACATCACTCAGGATGGTTTGGTTGAATGCTATTGAGAGTTAGACTCTGTGCTGGGTGCTGGAGATACAGCAAGGACCCAAGTGGACAAGACTTGAGGTGGGGAGATATAATAGAAATAAATGCATGTTTGAACCATTGAGTCTGTTGGATGGTGACAAGTGCTGCAGAGAAAAAAAAAAAAAAGTAAAGCCAGGAAGGAAGATGTGAAATGGAAGCAGTGAGTGATCACTTCTAAATAGAGTGATCAGGAAAGGCTCCCTGAGAAGAGGGCTTTAGGATCAAAGGAGGTGAGGGTTCAAGGGGGTGCATTGACAAATTTGTGCATACAGCTATTTATTGGGTATTATTTCCTGGAGGCTGACAAAGGTCAGGTGTTTAATATGTTTTACATATTCCTTATAGGGATCTTACAGGGTTCATCTCTTGTAATCACCATTTTACAAGGAGGGTAGGAGACTAGGGTGGACTTGGCAGGTGGCATTAGTAGTAAAGAACCCACCTGCCAGGGGCGGGGGAGCCTGGTGGGCTGACGTCTATGGGGTTGCTCAGAGTTGGACACGACTGACATGACTTAGCAGCAGCAGCAGCAGCCAATGCGGGAGACACAAGAGATGTGGGTTTGATCCCTGAGTAGGGAAGATCCCCTGGAGGGGAGGAGGGCGTGGCAACCAGTCCAGTATTCTTGCCTGGAGAATCTCATAGATAGAGGAACCTGGCCGGATACAGTCCACAGGCTTGCAGAGCGTCAGGCATTACTAAAGTGATGTAACACAGCAGCACGCAGGAGACTAGGGCACAGGGAATGTGACTTGTCTGAGGTCACACAAGGACTGATGACTCTAGAATTAAACCATGGCTGTCTGACTCTTTCTATAAATGTCTAGTTGGGGCTCTCAGTTTGGGGGCTCTCCCTGGCCTCCATACTTGGAAATGTGTCATGATGTGCTTGTTTGTCCCAAAGATTGAGGACATCAGTTTATCGGGCAGAGCCAAGGATGCTAGACATCACGCACGGGGGTGGGATCTTTCCTCCCATCAGATCGCCATCCTAGCCATGGGCCAATGACTCTTCTTTTGGAGAAATCCCTTAAGACTCTCCACGCTTCAGTGGTGTCTGGCATAGTACCTGGCCACCCTCAATGACTTGGGAGAGTGCCCGGCACATTGTAGGGGCTTAATAATTGATTGATTACAAGTCACCAACTCAGAGATTTGGTCTCCTCATTTGCCAAGGGAAGGTAATAATATTACTTCTTTTCCTTGGTAGTGGGGAAGATTAAATGAGAAATGAGATGTGAAAATACATTGAAGATGGGTGCAAAAACAGTATGCATATATTTTTTATATAGGTTCACTGTGGTTCCTTGTTCTAAGCTTTTATTCTTCGTGTTGATGACAGTGCTCCTGTATTGCATCCTGCTGGAATCTTGAGCAAATGTTTATCTGTTTCATAGGTGTGACCTACCCTGTAAGGTTTGCCTGAAGGGTCCTGCTTTTCGGCCCCAATGACACCATCTTTCTGGATGTCCTGACCCTCCATCTGCTGTGCTGTCACACCTCCCCTGCCAAGGCCAACACGTAGCACAGCCTCCGTGGAGCTTGGAGTGTTTTGCAAAAGCTGAGTTTATCTGGTAAAAAATCAGCTTTGAGGTTTCACACCAAATGCAGAGACCATAGCTCCCCTCCTCCCCATTATGCACAGTTACCTCTCAGGTTCCCACAAACTTTAAAAAAGAGCACTTGAAAAATACAGCACAGGCCACCCGGCAGTGCCGTTTCTGCAGCCGAACTCTGAGGAGGATGGAAGTCATTTCGGAAGAGGAGACGTTGTGGAATGTCAGGGTGCATTACACGGGACAGAACTGATTATCCTTGGTCTCCACATTCGAGCCCGAAGTGTGCACAGGAGAACTTTCTGGGTTCTTCTTGCACAGAGACCAGTCCTCCCAACTGCAGGGGTGGAGCCTCCTTGGCAGGCTGGTACTCAGAGCACGGGCAGAGGCCCATTTCTGCTCACCGTCACCAGAGCAGTACTGAGATGCAGTTGAAAGACTGTGATCCTGAGTTGGGCGAGGCCCTGGGTTCTTTAGGATTCCTAGATGGCTCAGTGGTAAATACTGCACCTGCCAATGTAGGAGACTTGGGTTTGATCCCTGGGTCAGGAAGATCCCCTACAGAAGGAAGTGGCAACTTGCTCCAGTATTCTTGCCTGGAAAATCCCATGGAGCAGAGGGGCCTGTCAAGGTATGGTCCCTGGGGTTGCAAAGAGTCGATGCATGGGCACACACACAGGGTTCTTCGGACCTATCTGATGCTCCTCTGCTCCACCTCTGGCCCCTCAGACAGTCCCTGCTGGGCTTGATACTTAACAGAGGATGGAAGAGTCTGTCAGCGCTCGGAGTTCTTTTTTTTCAGGCAGGGCTTTATTGGTGCCCCTGTTGCAGCAGGTGGAAACCAGGAACAAACAAGTCCCCTTGCTTTTCTTACTCCCCAAGGTTGGGGCAAACTTGTTCCTTATATGGGGTGAGGGTCGGGGTCCAAGTTGAAAAAGTATCTTTAAGCATGTGGTCCTCTGGATGAACTTTCTGTCTCATCTAATTGATTTAGAGGTGGGGTTCTCAATGGGTGACAGTTTTGCTCCCTTCTCTTCCACATGGCAGGTGACCTATGTCAATGTCTGAAGACAATTTGGTTGGCACAGCTGGGCAGGTGGGTCCTACTGGCCTCTAATAAACAGAGGTCAGGGATGCTGGTAAACATCCTACAGTACACGGGACAGCCTCCTACAATGAAGAATACTCCAGCCCAGAGCATCAGTAGCTACGAAATCCTTAGATTCCCTGTTTTCCTGGTACTTTACTGAAAATAGCAGTAATGAGATGATCAGTTAGTGATACTATGTATCAGACAACATGCCAGCTGCTGTACTTAGATAATCACATTGACTCTTTACCACAGCCTGGTAAGTTGGGCATTTACCAATCCCATTGTACAGATGAGGAAACTGAGGCTTTGGGAGGCTGAGGAGCTTGCCTGAGGTCACAGAGCTGAAAAGTTGGATCAGGATTCCTGCTCAGGTCTGACACTGGAGACTGTACTCTTCATCTCACCAGTGTATCCCACCTACATGTGCTTGGTTTTAGCTAGTTAGGTCAAGAGGTAATTATTCTATAAGGGCCTTCAGCGCAGCTGTGGGCTTTGTGTGGGACATGAGTGGCGGTGCCTTCTCTTCTACCGTGCCCTCCAGCCTGGGCGAGCTCATCCCCTCTTGGGGCCCGTGCTGTCACCTGTGTTTGGATGACATTCACCTCTTCAGCTTGGATTTGTCTTAAGGTAAAAGTCCAGTTTATATGTTACCTCCTGTGCAAAACCAAGATCCATCTCCTTTCGGTCAGAGGAAGGGGGCGTGTCCCGTGGCACCCGGCACGTGCACAGCTCTGTTATTACGTGTTGGTGCACTGGCTCGTCGGGAGCAGGCCGGTTCTGGGGATAGTACTGGCTTACCTTGTTCGAGCTGCTGCAACAAAACCCCACTGACTGGGTGGATTATAAAGGACTGATGTTTGACTTCTCTTTGTATCTCCACAGGGTAGAAAGGCTGAGGGACCTTTCTGGGGCCTCTTTTTCAAGGGCACTCGTCCCATTCATGAGAGCTCTGCCCTCACGCCCTAACTGCCTCCTGATGGCCCGGCCTCATGATATTACCACTTTGGGCATTAGGTTTTCAGCATATGAATTTTAGGGGGGACAGAAATGTATAGACCATGGCAGCAGGCAGGAAATATTGAGTGAAAGAATGAGTACATTGGGACTTCCCTAGTGGTCTGGTGGCTAAGACTCTGACCTCCCAATGCAGGAGGCTTGGGTTCGATCCCTGGTCAGGGAACTAGATCCCATATGCTACAACTAAGAGTTAGTGTGCTGCAACCAAGGATCCTGCGTGCCGAAATGAAGCTCAAAGATCCCACATGCCACAACTGAGACTTGGTGCAGCCAAATAAATAAATAATAAATTTGTTTTTTTTTTTTTTTAAGGAAGGAATGAGTACGTTCTTCCCTGGGCTTCCTTGGTGCCTCAGATGGTAAAGAATGATTCTGCGGTGAGCTGCATGTAAGAGAGCAAAGAGCAATTCATTTAACACCGTGGCTAGATGCAGATGCAACAAAAAAAGTGAGCATCTCTCAAAGATAGTGCTGTATAGCGCTGTAACCAGTGTGTGTCAGGAGGGGGTCTGCAGATCCAGCTCTGGGTGCCCTGCTGGGGCAGTGCCACCCAAGAGAAGATGCTGTCAGCAGTGCGTGTGTGCCAAGTTGCTTCAGTTGTGTCTGACTCTTTGCGACCCCACGGACTGTAGCCCACCAGGCTCCTCTGTCCATGGGATTCTCCAGGCGTGAATACTGGAGTGGGTTGCCGTGCCCTCCTCCAGGGGATCTTCCTGGCCCAGAGATCAAACCTTCGTTTCCTGCGACTCCTGCATTGCAGGCAGATTCTTTACCACTGAACCACCAGGGAAGCCCCAGCAGCACATGGCACTCTGAACTTTCTAGTAGCCACATTAAAAAGGTATAAACCAACAGGTGAAATTAATATCTACAGTAGTATCATTTTAAGAGGCAATACTTTTTTTTTTTTGGACGTGTCACAGGGCATTTGGGATCTTAGTTTTCCCTGCTGCTGCTGCTGCTAAGTTCTTTCAGTCATGTCTGACTCTGTGCAATCCCAGAGACAGCAGCCCACCAGGCTCCCCCATCCCTGGGATTCTCCAGGCAAGAACACTGGAGTGGGTTGCCATTTCCTTCTGCAGTGCATGAAAGTGAAAAGTCAAAGTGAAGTCGCTCAGTCGTGTCCGACTCTTAGCGACCCCATGGACTGCAGCCCACCAGGCTCCTCTGTCCATGGGATATTCCAGGCAAGAGTGCTGGAGTGGGGTGCCATTGCCTTCTCCATAGTTTCCCCTACCAGGGATCAAACCCTCACCCCCTGCACTGGAAGTGCAGAATCTTAACCATTGGATTGCCAGACCCAAGAGGCAATAGGTATGAACAATTATTGAGATATTTTGAATTTATTTTTTTGTACTAAATCTTCAGAAATTCAGTGTATAGTTTATATTTAAGCACATCTTAATTCAGACTTGCCACATTTCAAGTGCCCCATAACTGCATGTGTCTCAGGGCTACCTTGCTGGAGAATACAGCTCAGAAGTGTTGGAGAACTTTCTGTGCAATGGATTATAGTTTTTTTGTTTACTTTTCAATCTCTCTCTCTCTCTTTTCTCCCCCTTCTCCTTTTTTCAGTTGAGTTCAGTCGCTCAGTCGTGTCCGACTCTTTGTGACCCCATGGATTGCAGCATGCCAGGCTTCCCTGTCTATCACCAACTCTCAGAGCTTGGTCAAATTCATGTCCATCGAGTTGGTAAAGCCATCCAACCATCTCATCCTTTGTCGTCCCCTTCTCTTTTTTAAGGGGACGTTTTCCCTCCTGGCTTTAAGCAATACTCTTTGGAAACAGTGTTGACTCTCTTAGGACTCTAGGTATTAAATAACAGTTATTGGTAGTGGAGTCACATTTGTATAGCTAAAGTAATGTCAGTCCTCTGAGGCATCTTCACAGTCTTCTGGGAATCAAGGCCATCTGACACTTAACCCTTTTTGTTGCTGTTCAGTCGCTCAGTCGTGTCTGACTCTTTGCGACCTCATGGACTGCTGCACGCCAGGCTTCCCTATCCTTCACTATTTCCCAGAGTTTGCTCAAACTCATGTCCACTGAGTCAGTGAGATCCAACCATCTCGTCCTCTGTCACCCCTTCTCCTCCTGCCCTCAGTCTTTCCCAGCATCAGGTGACCCTCCTAATTCTCATAGAGCCTAACAAACTCTGTAATGTAGACAGAGACTTATCAACTTCATTCTACAGATGAGGCAGTGGAATCTCAAAGAGGCTTGGGGAGTTGCTTAAATTTGGTTTAAAGTGAGGTCTGGGGACTTCCCTCGTGGTTCAGTGGTGGTTCTTACTCTCAATTTATGGGACCTGAGTGCAACTAAGAGCTGGCATGGCCAAATTAAAAAAAAGAGGGGGTTCTAAAGTAAACGTTCACATGCAAAGACTGGTCCAGGAAGGATTTGTTCTATCAAGGTGGACAGAAGCACACATGACTGAACTGTCTGTGGGGCCAAGTGTGATGGGGGTTACAAACGGAGATAAAGAACTCAGGAAGGGGCTGATTGATTCAGAGAGGGGTGTTAAGGAAGACTTCACAGGAGAGGTGGTGTTGGCACTGGGCCCTGAAGGGTGCGTAGAGATTTGCTGGGGGGATTTAGAAGGAGAGGGCAGGCACTCCAGGTGAGGGTACCTGCCAGGACCAGGGTGAGGCAGGAAGGATAGTGACGTCTGCGGGCAGAAGAAGTTCCACGGCGGAGAGGTGGATCAGCCACCAACTTGGAGAGCTTGAAAGGCTTTGAAGTTTGAATTTTATTCTGGGGGCCCAGGAGCCATAAAAGGTTTAGGGTAGTGTCTTCTGTTTTTCAAATGATGAAATGTAAGTTCAGTTGAATGAAACACTCATGTTTCTTTAGAAGGGTAAAGGTTTTCAACTCACTTTCTTCAAAGTGAACCTGGAGTCATTTTGAAATGGTTTCTATTATGATCATTTAATGGTGGGGGAAGAAGGTTATTCACGAATGTCTAGAGTGCAAACTAAGAAATAGCTTGAAAGCACTCTGGGATGAGATTGAAAACTCCGCTGTTTGCATTGCTCCTGCCAACATCTGAGGCCATGGAGGTCGCCTTTCAGGCTCTCAGTTGCTAATGGTGCCCTCCGTTCACCCTGGGAGGGCCCTGGGAGAAGTGGCAGGAGAAAGGGAAAGTATGTAAATAGTTGCCCGGTGGAGAATTTCTTGCTTCAGTGTAAACTCTTGGGTCTGTCTGGGGTCAGGTTGAGGCTGTGGACTGCCCTGGAGATGAGCAGTGCAGGCTGGACGAAAAGTCAGCCTCTTCCTCCTGGGAACTGAGACCCCAGGCTTTCATTCCACTCCCCTCGCTCCCCCCACTCACCCCACTCACCCTGTGTAGTGTGTGTGGGATCTGATCTTCTTTGTCCCCCTGAAAGATACTGCCCTGTGTAATCTTCATATCAAAAGGCTGCCTCTTTTGAGTCTCTACTCCTGGGCTGTGGGAGAGAGGATAGGTTAATTGTAGAGGTCTTATGCTATAGAGAAAGCCACCTCTGGCTTTCAGAATCACTTCTGGGGGACATTGGGCTTGACTCAAAACTGAGGGCCCCCTTCCTTTTCTCTGGTGGCCTGTGGCGCTTGACATTCATTAATAAATGAATGTCATCTGGAGCTGGTTTCCTCATGGGATATCTCACCACCCTTGATCTCTGGTTTTTGTTTTTTTTTCTCATTGAAATAACAATACACAAGGAGAACTCTCTCAGTCTTAACTTTTTTTTTTAAAAAAAGAGAAAGTAATGTCATCACAGCTGTGCAGCATTTTTTCAGGGGTTGTGTGGCTGCACAGGCTACAGTGGTTTTGGGATTTACACTTGCCAACTTGTATGGATCTAGGGACTAGAGATCGGAAGGCCTAATTAAGACAATGCTTGTTATTGGGAGTCTGTGCCAAAATATCGGAATGGAGATTGTTCTGAAAATGCATAAGTTAGGTCATGAATCTTTTAGGACCCAGTTTTTTATGGTACGTAGGGCTCTCTGTATAATTCTGCTATTCAAAAATGGAAGTACAGGTTTGAAATCAGAAACTGAACGGGCAATTTTTTAGTCACTTGTAATAAAACAGCTTTTATTGGGAGAGTGCGAGCCATTCTGTGAAAGACAATTATGTGCTTAAAAACATTAACAGTAACTTTGCTCCTTTTAGGATAATCCGTTTAATTCAGGAGGGGAGTGGCTCGGGGCTTTTTCCTGTAGGATTCCACAGAGAATTCTTTTGAGACTTGTGCAGACTATGTTTCCTGTGTCTGTAAAAGCAAATTGAGAATTTAAAAATAAATATAGGTCTGATAGCAAGTACCTTCCTGCAAATGGGATTCAAGTGATGTGAACGATATTGTCATTGGAAAGTCACAGTGACATTCCTCCTTTATTTTCATAGGAAATAAAAGAGCCATGGATTCAGAGCAATGAGTTCTCAGCCTTGTAAACCTTGGCTGCCAGAACTGAGTGTTTGGTTTGTTCTAAAACATGGGTAGCCCCTACTGGAAGAGGAGGTACAGTTAAGTAGAAAGGGCATTGGGTGGGGAGGTCAGGAAATGAGCGTTCTGGTCCTGGTTCTTTTGCTGCCTTTTGGAAACCCTCTCACATGGCTCAGATGGTAAAGAATCCACCTGCACTGCAGGAGACCCAGGTTAGATCCTCAAGTTGGGAAGATCCCCCGGAGAAGGGAATGGCAACCCATTCTAGTATTCTTGTCTAGAGAATTCCATGGACAGAGGAGCCTGGTGGACTACAGTCCATGGGGTTGCAGAGAGCGTGGCAGGGTATAGTTCATGGGGTCCCAAAAAGCTGAACACAACTGAGCGACTAACACTTTCACTTTTCACTTCACCTGTTACTAACGAATGTCAGTGTTTGTTTGCAGTTTTCAAACTATTCCTCCAATCCCGAAGGGTCCAGAGCAGATAATGCCAAGGAGAGTTCTGGCATCCAACCCTCCTCAGAGTGGCTCTGTGCCTATTTTATATTTTGGGGTTCTGAGTCAAATTTTGTTAGGAGAAAGTGTCTCGGGGCTAAAACCATGAACAACTTTGTAGTTAGTTGACTGCTGAGACTATTTCTAAAACTTTTACCCAACTCAGGTCTTATTCTGTTAGCAGCTCGCAAAATTGATGCACATTTACAGTTAGAGTTAAATCTCAGTTGAAGTGAATAATTACTGTGAATCCAGTATGAACAGGCTGACATCTCTCCACCTCTCCATCCATCACTCAAACGTTTATTGACCAAACATTCATCTGACTACAGAGACAAATCTAAATAAGACTTAGTTCCTGCATTCAAATAACTTGCAATTTAGCGAGTGGCAGCAGACCCATAATTGTGAGCTGTAAAGCTTTGTAATAACAGCTCTGGGTCTCTAGAAAAAGAAGAGTAATTAGTTTAGGGGAGGTCAAGGAACTTCACAGAGAGGAAGAACGTTTGAGCTGGACTGCAGTCATTTATTCAGTTTCTCAACATGCATTTACTGAATACCTTCTGTGTGTGCCAGGACCCTTCCGAGAGCTAAGGAAACAGAAGGGGACAGAACAGACAAGATCTTTGTCGCAATGGAGCTGACATTTCTTAGCATATGATTTATCAAATGGCAAGGGTGGTGATACCCCTGGCCTTGTTCCACCGTTGCCCCATCACCTGCCCTTCAGTATCAAAGTAAAGCAATGGTTTGTGTATATATGTATATTTTTTCCCCTTTTTTAAGATTATAAACTTAATTCAGGCATGTTACAGAGAATTTTGAAAGAATGAAATCCACTTCCAAAAATGTGACCCCTTATCCTACCATCCAGGAGGAATGTCTGTTAACCTCTAGTCTGTTTTTCTATGCATCTTAAAGTGACTTAGCAGCAGCATGGGCTTCCCAGGTGGCTTCGTGGTAAAGAATCCACCTGCCAATGCAGGAGACTTGGGTTCGATCCCTGGGTTGAGAAGATCCCCTGGAGAAGGAAATGGCTACCCACTCCAGTATTCTTGTCTGGAAAATCCCATGGACAGAGGAGCCTTGCTGGCTATAGTCCATGGGGTCACAAAAGAGTTGGACATGACTTAGTGACTAAAAATAAAAATCCCATATATATATATATATATATATATATATATATATATAAATTTCTTTTTTACAAAGGTGAAATTATCATTCATATTATTATAGTGTGTCTTGCTTTCTTTGCTTTATACTGAACCATAGGCATTTTTCTCATGTCATCCAATTTTCTTTGAAAACACTGTAATATTCAGTCATATGGATGTCATAATATTCCATCATATGGATATGTCATCATATGAATGTAATTTAGTCGTGCTCTTTTGTAGAACATCTTTGAAAGTGATTTTCCCTTAAAAAAAAATGACACAATACACCTTTCTGTACATAAACCATTGCATTTTAATGTCTCTCTGGAACAAATTTTCAGAAGGGGAATGCACAGGTCATAAACTATTGAAGGCTCTTGATAGGTGTGGCCAGAGCGTTTTCTAGAATGTTGCATCTATTTATGTTCCAGCTGCAGCCTATGAGAGTGTTGGTTGTACCGAAAGCAGCCAGTTTGATTTGGCTGCTATCCAGATTCCTAACGGAGCCTTTCTCAGACTCAGCGTGGATGTTCTTGTTTAGTTTCCAGGCCACACTAGATAACAGACTTCCGGAGAGCATGGAATAAGTCCCCAATGCCTGTCCTGTCGCAGACTTGCAATAACATGCAGGTTTGTTGAATACGCGCTTGTGTGTCTGCATACATGAGCCACAAAGGGTAGGAGGGAAGTCTCCCTTGACAACTGGGAAGAGAGTAGACCTCCCGTCAGTGTCCCAAAGCACCTTATCACTGTACTTTGAGGAAGAGGGAAACCCAACAATACACAAGTGCTTGTCTGAAATCCAGCTCCACAGTCTCCATGTGAGCCTGAGAGCTTGTAGATCATCCACAGGGTTGAAATTCACTTAAAAGATAAGTCTTGGCTACCGACTCCCTGGCCACCTTTATCTGTGTCTCAACAGCCTGGCAAAGGAGGCACTCATCTTTAGGTGGGACTCAGAGAAAGTTCTACAATTAATTTTGTAAAAAATTTATTTTTTGGCTGTGTTGGGTCTTCATTGCTGTGCTGGTTTTTTCTCTAGTTGTGGCAAGCAGGGGACTTATCATTGCTGTGACTTTTCTTGTTTCAGAGCATAGACTTAAGGGTTTGCTGGCTTCAGTAATTGGGGCTCCCGGGCTCTGGAGCACAGGCTCAGTAGTTGTGGCACATGGGTTTAGTTGCCTTGTGGCATGTGGGATCTTCCTGGACCAGGGATTGAACCTGTGACTCCTGCATTGGCAAGTGGGTTCTTTACCACTGAGCCACCAGGGAAGTCCTGTAACTAACCTAAGTTAACAGAGCACTGTGGTCTAAATACTAGTGTCCTCTCAAAATTCGTGTGTTGAAATGCTAACTTCCAAAGATGGTGGTATCAGGAGGAGAGAATTTGGGAGGTGCTTTGGTCTTGAGGATGTAGCCCTCACGAATGGGATTAGTGCCCTTATAAATGAGAGTCCAGGGAGCTCCTAGCCCCTTCCACCATGTGGAGCATAGAGTGAAGGTGCCAGCTGTGAGGCAGGGAAGACCCTGCTGGCACTCTGATCTTGGATTCCCAGGCTTCAGAACTGGGAGACACTGATTTCTGCCATTTATAAGCCACCCACCCTGCGGGGTTTTGTTGTAGGAGCCTGAAGACACACAGCTGGCTAATGGTAGAGCTGGGATTCCTACTGAGGAGCTAACTTCTGGGTGCAAAGCAGGGGTTAGTGTCTGTATGAAAACCTCCTTTCTGTGACTGAGGAGAAGAAATGGACAGCAGGGTGATTCCTGAACTGGAAGGAAAATGGCCAGCTGCTGAACACTGATAAGACATAATATATAGCCTGGGAGGCACTGTGCACTCCGGGGTCCTAACCAATGTGAGGAGGGAATTCAGATTTGCGGATGTTTGGGTAGTGACCAGGCCTGAGATACTGAGGCACCGTGGGAGGACTCTCTGCACACCTGCACCATTCCCAGGAGGGAGATGGTTCGTAGCACCTAGAGAGGGAAGCCTTTTCCTGGGAAGCTGTGCCTTGATCATGCTCT
The DNA here is from genome assembly GCA_935064755.1 of Tragelaphus eurycerus. Classification (NCBI taxonomy): domain Eukaryota; kingdom Metazoa; phylum Chordata; class Mammalia; order Artiodactyla; family Bovidae; genus Tragelaphus; species Tragelaphus eurycerus. Next base: position 9,103,132 of record CAKXYN010000072.1, on the reverse strand, counting down.
CAGTGTTATGGGAACAGGCCCCCTTCTAAACAGGAAGCAGAAGTGGAGGCGGTGGAGAGAGAAAACCAAAACCAAACCTGACTCATGACTATGTCTTTCCTTTTGCAAAAGTGAAAGACCTTGCTGTTGGACACATACACACACCCACACATACCCCTCACCCCACCCTCTGCCCCCCAGATGGGGGTTTCCTGTGCGGTCTCTGCATTGCCTCTGCCTTCGAAGGGGAGGCCTGGATGTATTTCATCCCTCTTTTCTTGGATATTTAATGATGAGATTTTCCATTTTAAGAAAAACCATGGTAAACATTTTTATACATGTATCTTTGAGCTTTATATTCTTCCTTTGAAACAAGAATGGAAAGTAACTTATTCTTGATATTAGAGTGAAACTGCGTATAAGCCACTCTACTGGCAGCACTAACAGGTGTCTTGAGGCAAACTGTGGCCCCATCATTATTTCCACTAGTCTGCACTGGATCACCCCAAAATGCACGTGAAGGAAAATGCAACATCTGCTATGCAGATGTGGCGCTTAGCACCTCTCTTCTTCCAGATAGTCTCCTCAAAGCCTTTTCATCTCTGAACTCTGGAGTTGTCATTGTCCCCCTCCCCATATTTTTGTAATACACACTCTGACTTTCCATCAGCCTAGTGTTGTGGTAGAAGTGGACAAGGGGGAAGTGAGATGAATCTAAAATAGCTGGCTATTGGGTTTCCTGTTAAGTAGGATGTGGTCAATTAATTTCGGTTGTCTGTGGGCCTAGTTCAGGCCCTCTTGCAACAGTGGGTGTGCAGAGGACCCCAGAGCATGGTGGTCTCTGCCTGGGCTGAAAGCAATTTAAGAAGCACAGGGACCCAGCAGCCACCTTGAGAAGAGCCAGTGTGACTTAGCTCTTTAGGAAATAAAGGTGATGTTCCCTGTAGCCCTCAGTGGTGGCAGGCAATCTCAAGAGCTCCAGGTCCAGGCAGTGGCTGGAATCATCTAGTCTCTGGTTGTTTGTGGGCTAATGCACAGTGGTTTGGTTCCTAATGGACAGTGGGAACAGCTGTGACCTGGTCCCTCCTTTCCAAGGTTTTATTAGAGGGAGGTTCTTTTCAAACTAGAAATGACAACATGGAAGGCGGAGAGTGAGTGCCTGGGGGTGAGGAAATGTTCAAGGGCCAGTTTCAGAAAAGTTACCTGTCTTTGCAGCATTTCCAGATGTGCCTCAGATGTCTGAGGAAGTCTTAACATATTGGTCAAAAATTTTTTTTTGGACCATGTTGCATCGCTTGCAGGATCTTAGTTCCCTGATCAAAGATTGAACCTGTCCCCAAGTGAAAACACTGAGTCTTAACCATTGGACTGCCAGGGAATTCTCAGGAGTCTTTTTTTTTATTATTATTATTATATTGAAATATAATTTGCAGTGTTGTGTTGGTTTCAAGTATATAGCAAAGTGATTCAGTTATATATTATATGTGCTCAGTTGCTCAGTCATGTTCTACTCTTTGTGGCTCCATGGACTGTAGCCCGCCAGGCTCCTCTGTCCATGGAATTTTCCAGCCAAGAATACTGGAGTGGGTTATCACTTCCTCTTCCAGGGGATCTTCCCCACTCAGGGATTAAACCTACATCTTTTGCATCTCCTGCATTGGCAGATGGATGCTTTACCACTGTGCCACCTGGGAAGCCCCATATATGTGTGTGTGTGTGTGTGTGTGTGTGTGTGTGTGTGTGTGTGTGTGTGTGTTATTTCTTTTTAGATTCTTTTCTTGTTTTAGGTTATTGTGAGATAATTGCAAGAAAGGCTGAGCAAGGTAGTCTTTATTCTGTGTGGTCATGTGCTCAGCTAAAATGTTGACCTTTTAGCTTTAAAGAGTAGAGAGAGAAAGAGGGAGAGAGAGGGAGGGAGGAAGGGAGGGAGGGAGACAGAAAGTATATTGAGGGATAACCAGTAGATCCGCTGCATTAAGGTTCTACACTTCAGACTGTTAAGTGCTCAACCTTTGTTAAAGGCAAGTATATTTCATAACCTTCTGCCTGGTCAGTGTGCTATGCTGGATGGTGCCCCTCCAAAATTCATGTCCTTCCTTGAACTTCAGATTGTGACCTGATTTGGAAATAGAGTTGTTGCGGATGTTATTAGTTAAGAGGTCATACTGGAATAAGCACAACGGTGTGTGGGAGGGTCCCTAATTCAATATGACTGGTGAACTTAGAAGAGATACAGAGACATAGGAGTACTCACAGGAGGAAGGTCAGGTGACAACAGAGGTAAAGATTGGAGTGATGCTGCCACAGGCCAAGGAATGCCAAGAGCCACCAGAAGCTAGAAGGACAAGGAAGGATCCTCCCTTAGAGGCCTTGGAGGGTGCATAGCCCTGCCAGCACCCTGATTTTGGACGTCTAACCTTTCAAACTGTGAAGGGATAAATTTCTGTTGTTTTGAACTGTGGAGCTTGTGTACTTTGTTACAGTAGCCTGAGGAATTGAATACAGTCAGGAAGAATGCATTTCTGGCCTTGACCCAGTGGGAATTGTTTCCAACTGGAGTCAGTGGTGGCTTCTCAGCTTTGCCCTGTGTCCAGGTGTGAGTCAACTGAGGTCACAGTCCAGGGACATTGTAAGTTGTCGATGACACATAGCTATGATAATTGTCAGTCTGATGGAAGATCAGACATTAAACAGATACATGAAGAGGTGAAGGTGTTAGTCGCTTTGCAACCCCATGGACTGTAGCCTGCCAGGTTCCTCTGTCCACGGAATTCTCCTGGCAAGAATACTGGAGTTGGTAGCCATTTCCTCCTCCAGGGGTTCTTCCTGCCCCAGGGATGGAACCCACGTCTCCTGCATTACAGGCAAGATCCTTTACTGTCTGAGCCACAGTGGGTATATTTAATAGCAATTAATTGTCATACAAAAGAAAAGGATATCTCTTTTGTTATACAGAAGGAAAGGGTATCAAGAAAGGCATGGAAACATGTATAATATCATATAAGAAATGAATTGCCAGTCCAGGTTCGATGCAGGATGCTTGGTGCTGGTGCACAATGGGATGACCCGGAAGGATGCACTGGGATGACCCGGAAGGACGCACTGGGATGACCCAGAGGGATGGTACGGGGAGGGAGGTGGGAGAGGGGTTTAGGATGGGGAACATGTGTACGCCCGTGGCGGATTCATGTTGATGTGTGGCAGAACCAATACAATGTTGTTAAGTAATTAGCCTCCAATTAAAATAAATAAATTTAAATTTAAAAAAAAGATAAAGGCCATAGCAAGGAAACCTAGTCTTGTGTTGGCTGGTGGGGTTGGGGGCAGTGGTGGTGGTCACTGAAGGTTTTCTCTCCTAAGAAAGCCGCACTGGAGCTGAGACGTGGGTGAGTGAGAGTTAGGACAAAGACGGGAAAGGAGTGGGGACCACTTTCTTTGGGAAACATGGCTTGGATGTCAGGAGCTCACAAACATGGGTGCTCTTTGGGGAGTTACATTTCCAGGCCCCGCCCCAGACCTTCTGTGTTGGGCTTTGGGGAGGGTGCTCTCAGACTGTGGGGTCCAAAAGTGTGTGTTTCTTTTAACTTGCCCTTGGACATTGTGGTGGCAGGGATTGTTGCACTGGGGCAGTCGGTCTCAAACATTCATGTGCTTGTGCATGAGCTTGCTCAAAATGCAGACTTGGGGTTGGATTCAGTAGATTTGAGGTGGAATTTAGGAATCTGGGCTTCCCTGATGGCTTAGAGGGTAAAGAATCTGCTTGCAATGCAGGAGACCCAGGTTCAATCCCTGGGTCAGGAAGATCCCCTGGAGAAGGGAATGGCAACTCACTCCAGAATTCTTGCCTGGAGAATTCAAAGGACAGAGGAGCCTGGCAAGCTACAGTCCTTGGGGTCGCAGAGAGTCGGCTATGACTGAGTAACCAACACTTTCACTTTCAGTCAGGAATCTGTTTACCAAACAAACCGTACCACCCCGCTGCCCCTCGTGATTCTGATAGGAGTTCCCTGACCTCATTTTGAGAAACACATCCCTGGAAGGTTGGGTGACTCTGAAAAATCTGCAGTTGATCTTTGCAACAGCAAATGATTCCAGTGGAGAATATAAGGGGTCACCGCAGGAACGCCTGTGTTTGATGTTAGAAAGTTGGGAGGGGGCGGGTCAGACATGCAGCAGCAAGGGGGAGCCTGGGATGGCAGGTCGCAAGAAGGGTCCATGGACACTGGGGACTGTTCCAGGTCTTCACCTCACCCCGGAGGGTGAACGCAGCACCTCTGACATCCAGTCGTGACTCGGGGCTGATTGGTTCCTGTCCAGTTGTGTCAGCAGTAAAATACTGTCCATTGTCAGTCAGACTTGGGAGCCGGGTCGTGGGGAGCCTTAAATTCAGATTCAGAGCTTGGTCTTGTTCACACCGCTTTTCTGATCAATGGGGCTCATCATAGCACTTGAGCTGGAAATGGAAGCAGTGGGAAAATGAAAAGGCCTCTGACCATAGACTTCCTGCTGACCCACCTTCCTCCTCCACTCGGGGTACACCTCTGGTTGTAATTACCTACACGCCATTTTTAGGTGGCAGGGCGATCTAAGGTGAACCGGGGCTTTGCACAGCTTGGCTTGGTTTGAAGCTGGAGCATAAATCATCACGCAGCTCCGTGTGTGTGTATCCATGTGTGTGTCCGTGTGTATGTGTGTGTCCGTGTGTGTGTGTGTGTCCGTGTGTGTGTGTCTCTGTGTGTGTCCCTGTGTGTCTGTGCCTCCCCTCCCCCTCACCCCCTTCTCTTCCCTGCTGGGGATTCAGTGCTTCCTGCCCGTGAGCCTCACTTTGCTGGATGGCTTCCATCCTGTGAGACTGCAGCTAGTCATTCCTGCTTGACCTTTAGATTTTTCTCTTTAGGGAAAATATGATCGTTAGTCTGTATTCTCGAGCAGATATATATGACTCACAGGCCACCTTCCCACCTCACTTCACATCCATGGAAGAAAAGGGTTTTTAAAATCCATGTACATGTCTTCCTAATTTTTATTTTATATTGGAATATTGTTGATGAATAATGTGTTAGTTTCAGGTGTACAGCAAAGGGATTTAGTTATACAGATACATGTATCTATTCTTTTTCAAATTCTTTTCCCATTTAGCTTATTACAGAATACTGAGCAGAGTTACAGAAATGAGTATTAGGTCAGAGGACCTGCTGTATGGCCACTGGCTGTTCAGGTGGGCGTCCTTGCTTTTGGAAATGATGACTTCAGCTTTTGGGGGTCTGACTTTTTGGCCTGTGGGCCATATGTTGTGGCTGGACAGTGGGGTGGATTAGCCAGAGTCTGATGCTGGGCCTCGCAGACATGTGTGCTGGGGAGTTGGAGAGAGCCAGGCCGAATTCTTGGGCTGCCTGTTCCGCTTCATTCCTCTGGATGGTGAGATTGTCTCGAGGGTGTGTTCTGGAACTTTGCAGTCAGGCTTCACCGTGGTGTGTATTTAATGACCACACACGGAAGGCTTGACTGCCAGGGCCGCTCCCTAGGACAACCCTGATCATGGACTCTCAGAGCTGGAAAGAGCCCCCTGCGCAAACCTGAGGGAGGAGAACTTCCCTGGGATGAGGGAGACCCCCAACTTGGGGTTCCAGTTCCAAAACCAGGACTTCTGATGGAGAAGTCTGTTTAAAAGCACTGGAGGACTTGCCAGCTTTCTACTTTTGTTACACAAATTAATAATGGTCCATTGTAGCAGTCTGGGAGAAGAGACAGACCCAGATAAGAGTTAAGACTAAACAGCCAACCACATTTCCGGTCTGAGCTATTTTTAAGTCTCACCTTGTTTTTGGTGCATCCATTGGTGGATGCTGGGTAAACGAAGAACCCAGCCTCGGGTGATTTTCATTTCTCTTTGCCTAAAAATAGCCTTCTTCCCCTCCCATGACTGTCAAAAATTCTTGCGTGTAATGACCCATTGTTCCCAAGAATTGCTATAGACTTCTCTCAGTGGCAACTTTTCTTGCGCTGCCCAGTGTACTTCAGAAGCTATGCCGTGTTTTATATTAATTCAGCTTTAGAGGGGTTCTCATTGTCCTTATTTTATAGATGAGGAAGTTGGGCTTGGAGAGGCAGGAAATTTCTTTCAGGATCACTGCTACTGCTGCTAAGTCGCTTCAGTCATGTCCGACTCTGTGCGACCCCATAGATGGCAGCCCACTAGGCTCCCCCATCCCTGGGATTCTCCAGGCAAGAACACTGGAGTGGGTTGCCATTTCCTTCTCCAATGCATGAAAGTGAAAAGTGAAAGTGAAGTCGCTCAGTGGTATCCGACCCTCAGGGACCCCATGGACTGCAGCCTACCAGGCTCCTCCATCCATGGGATTTTCCAGGCAAGAGTACTGGAGTGGGGTGCCATAATGGAACTTAATTCACTGGTTCCTTTTGCCTTGAGAAACCTGTTAAAAAGGCACTTGAAATAGTATGTATCTGTTTTTGTTTAAAAAGAGAAAAAGTGAATCTTTCTGGGTGGGAGGTAGAGTTATAGGCCATTTTATTGTTGCTATTTCCTTGTGTGTATTCTTTGCATACTGGTAAACTTTTCAGAGGGGTATTATCTGAAAGCTAAACTTTTGATGTGGATGGGGACTTTTTTCTTTGGTTAGATTAGCTGGTGAGGGCCACTTCTGGGAGTCAGGCTATGCACATGGGACTAGTGTTTGAGAGGAGGAAGAAGAGGCTCCTCTGCCCCAAGAGGGAAGTTCAGGTCAAGGCCCCAGGGAGACTGAGGATTTGCTCCATCAGCTAGAGCAGCCTCAGAGTGGGGCAGTGTGTGTGTGTGTGTGTGTGTGTGAGTGTGTGTGTGTGTGTACACACTTAAGCCTGCTTGGTTTTCACTGTTATATCTGCTTGGGCTTTCACGAAAATAAACAACCTCAGACCAAGTGGCTTTAACAACAGCAGTTTTCTCACCATTCTGGAGGCTGGAAGCCCAAGATCCAGGTGTGGGCAGGTTTGATTTCCTCTGAGGCCTCTCTTCCTTGGCGTGTGTAGGTGGCTGTCTTTCCCTGTATTTTTACATCATCTTTCCTTTTTGTGCATGCATCCCTGGAACCTCTTTTTGTGTCCAGGTTTCCTCTTCTCATAGAGATACCAGTCAGATTGGATTAGTATCTACCCTGAGTATGTGCTTAGTCATTCAGTCATGTCCATCTCTTTGCGACCCCATGGACTGTATGTAGCTCACCAGGAGCCTCTGTCCATGGAATGCTCTAGGCAAGAATATTGGAGTGTGTTGCCATGCCCTCCTCCAGCGGATCTTCCTGACCCAGGGATCAGACTGGGTCTCCTGCACTGCAGGTGGATTCTTTACCGTCTAAACCACCAGGGAAGCCCAGTACCCACCCTAATGACCTTCCTAAAACTTCAGTTACCTCTTGAAAGACCCAGTCTCTAAATACAGTCACATTCTGAGGTCCTGGGGGTTAGGACTTCAGCATCGGAATTTTGGAGAGATGCAGTTCAGCCCTTCACAACCAACATTGGCTTATCTGGGCAGAGACCTGTGCCTCCAGCATTTCAAGGGAGCAAAGGGCCATTGGGACTCCTGTGTAGTCTATTTCAGGAGTGTGAGGGTGAAAGCACGTCTGCAACCAGGTTCTGCCTCATGTACATTTCCAGAAGGCAGGAGCTCTCCTTGCCAAAGATGTAACATTATCCACCTATTTATTGTACATAGTTGAGTAGTGAGGTTTAAAATAGTGATTTCATTATTAATATATAGTTTATTTCATGATAAAGGATCATTTTTTTTCTTCAGATATTTTTCTTTAAGCCTTATGACATCCCGAATTGAAAAGCTCCTTCAGATGCTACCTGGGGCTTCTCTGGCCAAGTGCTGTTGTCTATACTTTCAGGCTCTCTGACCGCATCTTGCATAGAGGTTTCCCTCCCAGTAGAAGAGAAAGTTCTGGCGCCAATTCAGCTCACTTTTTAAATGAAGCAGGCATCAGCATCCTCTGCAGACATCGGCTTACAGAGAGCAAGCAGAGCTCTGGGTCAGAGTGTGCTCTCAAAGATGAGGGTCTTGGCCTACAGTTTGTTGAGGAAAAGTGGAGAAGTTTAGCCTAGCCATCTTGAACACCACTCACTTCACGGATGCAAGATTATTTCTAACATTCACTAAGCTGAATTTCCCACCTTCTGGTCCTTGTGGGAGATAAAGATTGTGAATGTGCAATTAGATGGCCAACGGGGAGTGGGCTTCTGATGGTCATCTCTCAAATACCGGCCACCCCCAGCAGTGTGTGTTTCCTGTTTAGGGACCTTCGAGGTTACCTGACTGCCCCTAGCTTAAGACAGACGTACACTGTATCACGCAGCTGGTGCCAACGTGTAAATTGCAGACAACATAAGAGTTTGTCAGAAAATTTCACCATATCAACATTGTGTCTTGAGCCTGTACTGTTCCCAGATCAAGAGAGAAGCACAGTGATTTATTTCTTTTTTTGAAAAGTTCAACAAAAATCAAGAAGGAGATTGGATTTGAAGCTGCATTTTTATTATATGTTAGGTCTTGAAAATGTTTTTACTGAACATTGGTTAGGGGAATTGACAAGTAGAAAAGGGCCTTCTTTCAGCCTTTGAAAAGAGAGAATAGATTCATCTCAAGAACTGACATCTCAAAAAAAAAAAAAAAAGCTTTAGTGTGTGTGATGTGTCTGAGATAACAGTTACATCTCAGGAGTGCCTATTTTTGAACTGTTTCCAAAATTCTAGAACCAGATTTGAGAAATAATAAAATATTGACCATCGTTCAAAGAGAAACATACAGGGTGATCTTTGGCAAAGCTTGTCATTTTGCTTACATTTTACTCAGTTCTCTGGCTTGTTGGGAGTCCCTGCTGTGGACCAGGCCCTCTGCTGCATGCCAGGGGTAGTCTCTGACTTTTTTGATCTCCATCTTCGCATCAAGTTTAGTGGAAAAGGTATATTGAATCATTTATCCAACAAGCATTTCTGAGAGCCTGGTGTGTTCAGACATGGTTCCAAGCTTTCAAGTATTCTCTCCTTGGGTACATAGCAAACGCACGTCCTGTTGGATTGTCTCCGGACGTCTCCTTTCGTGACCATTGGAGAGAATCCTGCTGTTGCCAGTCCCATCGACTATACCCACTTCATTTGATCCAGACTTTTCTGAGAGTGATCTGGGGTAGGACGGACAGGAGAGTTTAGCCAGAGCATCTAAGTAAAATCCACAAGGATTTCCCTGGCAGTCCAGTGGTTAAGACTTTGCCTTCCAATGCAGGGGTCATGGGTTCGATCCATACAGAAGAAATATTGTTAATGAATTCAATAAAGACTTTAAAAATGTTCCACATCAAAAAAATCTTTAAAATAGATAAATACTCAACACACACACACACACACACACACCCCAACTAAAACACTACATCCATGTACCCACCATCCAACTAGAGAAATATAACATTACAGATGTAACTGAAGCCCAGTACATACTACCTGTGTCCCCCAGAAAGATATGCTCAAGTCCATGTCCCTGTCCCCTGTAAACGTGACCTTATTTGGAAATAGGGTCTTCATCATTGCAGTTACCTTAGGGTCTAATTTAATGGAATCACCCTGGATTCGGGAGGGCCCTAAATGGGCTGAGGGCTGTCCTTATCAGAGAAAGAGGAGTGAGGCTTGAGACACAGACACAGGGAAGAAGGTCGCGTGAAAACAGAGGCAGAGACGGGAATCGTGCCACAAGTCAAGGAGGGCTGGGGGCCACTGGAAGCTGGAGGTGTCAAGGAGAGTTCTCCCATAGAGCAGCTTGCTTTCAGACTTCTGGCCTCTAGACCTGTGACAGAATAACTTTTATGTTATTTTTTTTTAACAGCAAGACATAAACAATTTTATGCTGTTTTAAGTCCAAATAAACAGGTGAATAGAATCCACATTATGAAGAATTGCTGCTCATCCTCATAATCTGTTCTTTGTGCAATAGTTTGAAAGAGATTTTTAAAGACAAAAATCCAGAGATTGCCACTGTGCTTAGGATGGACTTCTGAGTATTACTTCCTAGGGTCTATAAGATGCTTCAAGACCAGGCCCTTATTCACCCTTCTGACTGTTTCCTCACCCTCTTGGCCTCACTGGCCGTGCTTCAGTCATGTGGATCTTCTTTCTGTCTCAAAAATGGCCCCAGGGATTTTGCACTTACTAGTCTCTCCATGGAAAATGCTATTGTTCCTAAAGACTGGCTGATGTCCATGAATTAGTCTCTGCTTACATGTTACCCCCACTTGGAGACACCGTCCCTGACAATCTGTTCTAAAGAATTCCCTCTTATTACATCACCCTCTTTTATTTTCTTCAAAGTACATATCACTCTTTGAAATTCATTTTTCTTTTTCCTTTTTATCTCCCGCCCCACCCCCCCAATCAACATAGAGGCTGCCTGTGGGCAGAACCTTTGTCTGTTCATCCCTCCCTGGGTATCCCTGGTGTGTACCTGACTGCCAGCTCCAAAGAAGGAACTCAATAAATATTATTGTTGACTCACTGAATGAATAAATTCCTGTTAATGCACTTTGGAAGTTATAAATAAAGAATGAAATTCCTGTTTGAAATCATACTTTTGGCTGTTGAACGGTCCTTCTGGAACAAGATTCAGCTTGGAGATTCCACCATGGGGTATGACATCAGTTGTGCTGATGAAGGTTTTATTAACAAGCATCCAGGATGTAGCTGAGGAAAATTGTGGTGTCGAAATCCTGTGCCACACTTCCCCATCACTCTCTTTCCTGCTTTCAGCCGAGTTGGATTTTCTGGAGCTGAAAGAAGAAGCTCAGAAAGTGAAACAAGACAGTAATCGAATGGTGTGTTACAGCTCAGCAGTTTGCTGGCAGCAGGGTAGCCTCACCTGGGGAACCTCATCAGGGGAACCTCTGATCTGTGTGTACTTGGGAACCGGTGTCTATTGACAGCACAAGATCTTTATTGCGTTCTCATTAAATGATGGATGTGGAAAAGAACATTTTTACCTGGAACCAGGTGGGCTTCCTTAGGACATTTGATTGACTTTATTTTAATAGACACAGGTGTTTCAGAGGGACGCGGGTATTCCCTCAACAGATACTGACTACCTCCTTTCAGGTGTGAGGGGCTGTGTATACACTGCTACGTAATCTAGACATGCTGGTTTGTAAAGCTAGTGGATTGGACCTGTCCTGGGTGTGTGCTAGTCGCTCAGTCGTGTCCAGCTCTTTGCAACCCCAAGGACTGTAGCTGCCAGGCTCCTCTGTCCATGGGATTCTCCAGGCAAGAATACTGGAGTGGGTTGCCATTTCTTTCTCCAGGGGATCTTCCCAACTCAGGGATCGAACCCAGGTCTCCTGCGTTGCAGGCAGCTTCCTTACCTTCTGAGCCACCAGGGAAGCCCCTGACCTGTGTGAGAGAGATGGAAATAATATATGCAAATATGTCAAATGCTTCATAAATGGCAACCTCATTTCTTACGTATGTGGGAGGCGTGCTGTGGAAGTGAACTTCAGGTTGGGAGTGGAGGGACCGTTTGAAAGCCTGAGGATGAGAGCAGCCAGCAAAGCTTCCCTCCCTCCATCCTTTTCCCTACCCCAACTCTGGCTCAGACTCATGCTGGCAGTGACTCGCCCTGAGATCAAGGGAAGGAGGAGAAGAACTTGTATATAAGAACACAGGTTTAAGGTCTGTGGAGGGCAGTTCCTTCTGAAGCATCTTATCACTTGGTGTGATGCTCCCTGGGGTCTGACATGCACAGAAATGTGCTTTTCATTATCTGTGACCCAGTTGCTCTATAAGGACTGGAGTCCAGGGGCTGATGGATAGAACTGGGCTCATTCCCCCAACACTCCACAGGATCCCCTCTAAAGGGGTGCCCTGGAGGTGAAAGATAGAGCCTGCACCTCTCAGCAGAGCCTGGGACTTGGCAGCTTGCTGGTGGGCCCCTCTGGCCTCACTGGTATTTCTAAGCCCTCACTGCCTTGGAGCCATCGCATCACATGTTAAATGTTCCATATCAAGGCTCTTATTTGAAAAGCTCAGTGATAACATCTCTGAAATGAAAAGTAGGGTCTCCACTTCTGAGGATGTGATGAGTGAGTTGGAGGCAGTTTCCCAGGGGAAGGATTTTGTCTCCCAAGCTCTGAAATAGAATCCATTCTCAGTCAGAAGGTTTCTTTTAATTTCCTCAAAACCCTCCAATCCTGATCCTCTCCTTAAGGGGAGGACTTCAGGCAGTGAGCTCCACAACTTCTTGAGCAATCTTTAGGTAAACACAGCGTGTGTGTTAGTCGCTTTAGTCGTGCCTGGCTCTTTGCAACTCCATGGTATAGCCCACCAGGCTCCTCTGTCCAGAGAATTCTCCAGGCAAGAATACTAGCCACTCCAGGGTGGCTATTTGCTTCTCCAGGGGCTAAAAAAATCCCCAAATTTACCATTTTAGACATTTTTAAGTGTACAGTTCAGTAATGTTAGGTATATTCCCATCATTGTGCAACACATCTCCTTGCTTGCAAAGGACTCTTTGCTTGCTTGCAAAACTGTATCCATTAAACAATTCCCCATTGCTCCCTACTCCCAACCTCTGGCAAGCACCATTCTACTTTTGTTTCTTTGAATTGTGACTCTTGGTATGTGTCTTGTGACTGACTTATTTCACTTGGCACAGTGTCCTCAGGGTTCATCCATGCTGTATCGTGTGTCAGGATTTCCTTCCCTTTTAAAGACTGAATAATATTCCCCTGCATGTATGTACCACATTTGCTTTATCCATTTATCCATCAGTGGATGTGTGGACTGCTTCCACCTCTTGGCTATTGTGAACAGTGGTGTTGTGAACATGGGTTTACAAATATCTGTTTGAGATTCTACTTTTACTTCTTTCAGACATATGTCCAGAAGCGGGATTGCTGTCATATAATAATTGTTTTTAATTTTTTGAGGAATCTTTGTACTCTTTTCTGTTGCAGCTACACCATTTAATAATCTTACAGTGTATGAGGATTTCGATTTCATTACATCCTCACTGGCACTTGTTATTTTCTGTTTTCTTGATAGTAGCCATCCTTGTGGGTATGAAGCAGTATCTCATTATGGTTAAACAATGCAGTTTTATTACTTTATACTTTATATTGTAATCAATATATAGATTGGTACTAATACAAACTGCTGGGCTTCTCGGATGGCTCTGTGGTAAAGCACCCACCTGTCAGTGCAGGAGATACAAGAGATGCATGTTGGATCCCTGGGTCGGGAAGATCCCCTGCAGCAGGAAATGGCAACCCACTCCAGTATTCTTGCTTGGAGAATCCCCATGGACAGAAGAGCCTCGTGGGCTATAGTCCCTGGGGTCGCAAAGAGTCAGACATGATTGAGCGACTGAGCACGCAGTCCAAACTAATAGCAGCTGTTTATTGAGTGTTCACTAAATCTTCTAAATGCCTTGTGTGACTTAACTCTCACTATGACTCTGTGAGGAAGATTCCAATTTTTACTCCATTTTACAGATGAGGAAATTGAGGCTCAGAGACTTTGAGTAACCTACCCAAGATCATGCAACTAGCAAAGGCTTATATCTGGATTTGAACCTGGCTGTCTGGCTTCCACAGAATTCTCTGCCTCCTTCTTCCTAACTAAGTTGTTTAAAATTCATATCCCGAGCTGACCCATATCACAGAAGGTTTAATGGACAATGAGATCCTTTCTTGAGAACAGACTTCCTTCATGGGCTCAGGAGTGGAAGATTCCAGAATAAGGCCCATGCCACAGTCGTCATGGAAGTGTCCTATAGCACATGGACTTCACAAATAGTGGCCAAGTTGCTTAAGCCCTTGGCTTATAAAAGACTGTTTTTTTTTGGCCTGAGTTCCCCTAAGTCTTGAATAAATAATAGAAAAAAGTGAGGAAAGAGACACATAATTTTGAATATTTTTTTCTTGGCACTATTCAGGTCCTGAATTTGGTTTGTATTCTGTATGTGTATGTGTTGGGGGGTGGGGGATGTTGCATTAATGAGTTATTATTGCATTAGAAGGTTTATTTCTTTGAGTCCCTGGATTTTCTAGAAAGCTGTGGGAGCACTGAAATGCCTGCCAGTTTAAAAATAGCTGTCAAATACAGCTTTCCATTGATATTTTCAGGGGCTTGATTCTAGAATCTCCTGAAGATACCAGAATCGCTCAAATTCCTTATATAAAATGGTGTAGTCTTTGCATATAATCTATGCCTATCCTCCTCTGCACTTTAAAATCACCTGTAGATTACTTGCGATACCTAATACAATGTAAATCATGTGTAAATAGTAAATACAATGTGCATGCTGTGCCCGTGCATGTTAAATTCAAGTTTTGGTTATGGAACTTTCTGGACATGTTTTTTTAAGTGGAAGCAAATTTATTCTATAGAAAGAATGTTTTCCCTCTCAGAAGGTGAGAGCCTAGAAAATTAAAAAAGTATATTTTTGTTCCTTGTTTGGTTGAATCCACGGATGTGGAACCTGTAGATACGGCTGACTACATTTGGTTTATTTTTTGTTAATCTTTATATTATCTGATTGTGTGTGTGTGTGTTTAAATAACACTTTAAAATATTGTGTGTGCTTCACTGTACGTCATGTGGAATCTTAGTTCCCAGACCAGGGATTGAACCCGTGCATGCTACAGTGGAAGTGGGAATTTTAACCAATGGACCACCAGGGAAGCACCCTAATTGTTTTTGATTAGGCCTAATATTAGTCACGTTTCCTTTAGGGTGTTACCGAAGTGACTGCTGGCCGCAATTCCCCATATCACTTCTGAAGTTTGCGTTGGCTTATTGTATTAACAGACTCTTCAAATTACATTAGGAAAAATACATTGCATTATTTCAAGCCAGGGGAGCAATTCCACACTCACATCTGCTAATCCTATTAGTAAATAATGGCCCAGAGCCCATGAAATCTGCAGGCCCCTCCTCACTCTTGGAAATGCCCTGTTTACAGTTGTCTTGTTTTGACACTGTAAAATCAAATCTCAGTTAAGAACTTAACTCACAGATTAATCCCCTGAAACTTTTTTTTTTTTTTAAAACAAGGTCAGAAAACCCCCATGATGTGTCATTTCCTGTCACAACATCCTGGACAGAGTTTGAAGGATGAGTTTTCTGGTGTTCTGAGGATCATTGAACTGAGGAGTCTGAAAGAATTTGCCATCTAGAAACAGTCTTTCCACTGGGGCTGGGGAAGGAGGCCTTGCTCTTCCGCGTGCTGGGCTCAGACCTACCTCTGTTCTTAAGCTTGTGGGTTATTTAGCCACTTTCTATCTGTGTGACTTGTAAAGGAGAACATCTGCCTCATGGGAACTCTGCAAAGATTTAACAAACCGAAGTGCAGCAAGGACCTGGCATAATCTGATTATCAGATGCCTTAAGTGCAGTGATTCCCAACCTTTTTGGTACCTGGAACCGGTTTTGCAGAAGACAATTTTTCCACAGACCAGGGGATGGCAGGGATGGTTTCAGGGTGATTAAAGGACATTATATTTGTTGTGCCCTTTATTTCTATTATTATTATATCAGCTCCACCTCAGATCATCAGGTATTAGATCCTGGAGGTTGGAGAGCCCTGCTTTAAAGGACAGTTACTGTCATTGTTATTTGTTTTGGGCTGAATTGCTTCCCCTCCTACTTTCATACATCGAAGTCTTAACCCCTGTGACTTCAGAATGTGACTGGAGACAGGGTCATTAAAGAGGCGACTGAGTTAAAATGAAGTCACATGGGTGGACTCTAATCCAGTCTGACTAGTGTCTTTGTAAGAGGAAATTTGGACATACAAAGGGTCAGCAGAAATCCACGCTCACAGATGAAAGACCATGTGGACATGGGGAGAAGGTGGCCGTCTGCAAGCTGAAGAGGGAGCCCGCAGAAGAAATCAGCCCTTCCCTGCCTCCTTGATCTTGGACTTCTAGCCTCCAGAAAAGTGAGACAGTAAATGACTATTTCTTCAGCGCCCCCCTCCCCACCCCCCGCCCAGTCTGTGGTATTTTTTATGGCAGCCCTAGCAAACTCATACATGATTTCATTCCTCTGATGCTGTCACAACTTCTTGAGTACCTTGTGAATGAAAAAAAATTAACATTGTTTTCTCTAAAAATAGTTTCCTTGGAGTTTTCTTCTTTAGCTGTTTTCTGGGAGGGGCTGAAATTCTTGGCCCCCACTGACCTCTCTCCTGTATGTTGATTTCTGTATGTCTGCTTTGTCCCATCCTTTCTGAGGTCCTGGGGGTGAGAGATTGAATGGAGAGGAGGAGGGCCATGTGACAGCAAGCCTGCTGAAGGCACCTGTTCCTTGACAAGGCCACTCTGCCCTGCAAGAGCCACTGGTGGGCATTTCCGAAGTACTTCTTTCTGCCCCCTACTTTGTTCCATCCTGTGACTTCAGGGATGTTGGACATCACGTTTCACCTTAATAATGTCACCACCATCTTTGAGGGAGCTCTTGTCTCCCTCCTGGGCTGTGTGTGAGTCAGATGTAAGATGGTTCCCTAAGCAGATGGGTCCATTTTATTTCAAAGGCTTTACTACCAGCCATTACTGGGAGTTGGGCAGATAGAATAAGGAGTGACTAGATTTTAGGGGAATCTTCAGCTGCCAGGGTGAGCTTCACTTCAGCCCACTAAAAAGCTAGAAGAACAAAGGGATGTGCACACGAAGAAAAGGGATAGTGTTAATGTCTCATGACCGCAGTAATCCACCATGCAGTTCACAGGAGGGTCAGGCCTTCAAAGATGCTTTTGTTGGAAACTGCCCTTAGAGATTCTTTTCATTGAAGATTTCAGCAAGTTTCACTTCTGGGTTATCTGACTTGTCGGGAAGGGGTCTTGGCTATTTGTGCAGCTCTTAATGACTTCCGAGAGCCCATTCAAGTGGAAGTGGGGAGGATTCAGTTCAAAGAGCTGGGATGCTTGAGTTAGCTATTGATTTTAATAGTCTTTTGCAGCTGATAACGTTGTGCATGCAAGGTTTCTTTGAGAAAACTTCGAATAGTTTTTAGGTGGCCAGAGGAAGGAATTATTTCTGTTAGTGTTCTTTTCCAGCAGTAAGAAGGGAGAAAGAAGTGATTTGGTTGTGAATTTCTTTTCATTGTGTCTTTATCTTTTTAACTCTTTTTCAGCAGGGCCACCACCCTATTGCTTCACAACATTCAATGACTCACTATGGCCAGTCCTCATCCTCTTTTTCTCCCCAGGATTAGTTTCATTTAGGTTTCTCTGGTCCATGGTTCTTGTTTTTCAGTTCACATGGATTCTGAAAAATAGAGCAGTCACTTAGCAAATATTTATTGGTGAATATTTTTTGGGGGGAAGGAAGTGTTTGGTTTTTCATCCTTTTCTTAAAGCCTGTTAGAGAAGCAAGTTTTTTCCTCATTTTTTTTTAACTGAAGTGCAGTTGATTTACTATTTTGTGTTAGTTTCATATGAAGTGGTTCTGTTATATATATTTTTTCAGATTATTTTTCATTATGGGTTATTGCAAGATATATATCCCCTGTGCTACAGTAAGTCCTTCTTGCTTATCTGTTCTTTGTGTGTGGATGAAACCATAAAGAATTTACTTATCTATTTCATGTACAGTAGTCTTTACCATGGAGAAGGCAATGGCACCCCATTCCAGTACTCTTGCCTGGAAAATCACATGGACGGAGGAGCCTGGTAGGCTGCAATCCATGGGGTCACTAAGAGTCAGACACGACTGAGCGACTTCACTTTCACTTTTCACTTTCATGCATTGGAGAAGGAAATGGCAACCCACTCCAGTGTTCTTGCCTGGAGAATCCCAGGGACAGCGGGGCCTGGTGGGCTGCCGTCTATGGGGTCACACAGAGTCGGACACGACTGAAGCGACTTAGCAGCAGCAGCAGTAGTCTTTACCAATTTTTCCCAAACTTAGAATTTTAATCCTTCCCCCCTCCTTTCCTCTTTTGGTAACCATAAGTTTGTTTCCTGTGGAGAAGCAGACAGTTTTGATTTACTTCTCTGTCCCTGGGCTTTCTGTAGAGGCCATTGGGGGTGGGAATGAGAGTGATGGGTAGGGTGGGTATCTTAGAGCCTGGATTGAAATTGGGGTGAAGTCTGTAACCAGCCATTGGAGCTGCAACAGCTGAGGTAGAAATGCCTGTAGCCTCCTTCTGGTTTCTCACCTGGATGTGGGGGGAAGGGAGGACTTGGGGGACCCCATGTCCAGATGGCTAGACTGTCCTTTGACCTTCCCACCCAAGCCTGGAATAGCAGTTGGTTACTGGATCATCGATTTTATGCTCTTCTGGGGCCAGACTCTGCATTCTTTAACCCTTGGCCTCAGCAAGAAAATATCAAGAGCGAAGACTTGGAGAAAATGTGCCCCGAGCCATGCTAGTGGGTCATGAGAGCTTTGTGAGTATAAAGTAGTCATTATTATATAAATCAAATAGATACTTAAGTCTGGACAGCAGGTAGCTCAAGACTGAACAGTTTAGGAACTGCCCCCCCACCCCCCCCCCACCCCCCACCCCGAAAACAAAAGACAGAAAGAGGAATCATCAAAAATAGGTGTTGGTTCTTTGGGGCCTCAGACTGCCTCCTGCAGTGGTCTAGTTCCTCAGCAGCCCCCTCTCATTGTGACCCACCTTTCCCTGTTGTCCTCCTCTAGGCATCCCAGCTGGCCACGAGACTGCCACAGTAGAGTCTAGGGCATTCTCTGAGCCCCATGTGTCTGGTACAGGCAGCCCGTGCTCCATCAACATTTTTTGGAACCTTTTTTTCTTTTAGATTTTTTTTTTTTTTTGAATGTGGACCATTTTAAATTCTTTATTGGATATTTTTATGTTTTGGTGTTTTGGCTGGAAGGCATGTGGGAGCTTAGCTCCCTGGTCAGGGATTGAACTGCACCCCTGTGTTGGAAGGTGACTTTTTTTTTTTTTATGTAATTTTATTTATTTATATTTGGGATCTTTCTCAGACCAGGGATTGAACCCATGTCTCCTGCATTGGCAGGAAGATGCTTTACCACTGAGCCATCAGGGATGCCTTGGAAGGTGAAGTCTTAACCACTGGACCATCAGGGAAGCCCTGGAAGGTGATGTCTTAACCACTGGACTGCCAGGGAAGCCTCATCATCAGAATCTTTTGATAGAACTAAATAAGATTCGTATGGCATTGTAGGATTTAATTGTGGACTTTTAATCCAGCACTCCTGGTGACCCTTAATCTCTGTCTGTTTTTCCCTGGAGCTGTCTTCTGAGATACACTTGCCAGGCCTTGTTAATAGTTCATTTTTTCCGCTTTGATTTATTAGATTAGAAGCTCTGTTCTTGGCCTCCCCTTCCCTTGGGAGAAGTTCTTGCTTTGTCTCCATAAAACGTTGCTATTGGGCCTTTCCCTGGTTTATTACTTTGCATTAATACCTGGCAGTTTATATTTCAGCTCTCCTCTTATTTCCTTCGCATATAATATTGCCTCTCTTTCAGAGGGCCTGGTGCTTGCTAAGAGTTTGTCGGCCTCTCATTTTTTATGTTGGTAGGTAAGGATTTGCCTTGATCAGTCCCAGCTTAGTGATAAGCAGCACAGAGAATTTGAAATGTTGGTTTTAAGCCACATGATTAGCAGAGGCAGAATGAAATGAGGGTCCAGAAATGGATGAAAAAGGGAGAAGGCGAATGACCTTCTGGTGTCTTCTGCCCTTTGGTGTCTTACAGACATAAAACTGATTTGTGTTTGACTCAGTGTTTCTCTGTGAAGCAGTAGAAGGGATTATGTGAACTGAGAGAGGAGCATTCAACAGGAAAGGGGTAGAGGAATAAAATGCCATGATGATTATGGTGCTGGATCTATTGAAGTTAGAGATACACTTTCCTCCACAAAACATGTTTTGGTAGAAGAATTATAGATCCTTTGCATTGCCAGGTTTCAGCTGGGTGACAAAGCTGAATGAATAGTCATTTTTTTGTGCTGGGCTGGTGGGGGACTCATTCATCCAAAGGGTTTTAGCTTTCGGTGCATCTGATTCCCTGTGGTAAGGAAGGAGAGAACTGAACTGTTGCAGCAGGCTGGCCAGTTAGTCTAGAATGTTAGGAAATGAAATGGAGGCAGGGGAGAGTGAATTCCCTGGTGATTCAGTGGCTAAGACTCCGAGCTCCCAATGCAGGGAGCCTGGATTTGATCCCTGGTCCAGTGGCACCCCACTCCAGTACTCTTACCTAGAAAATCCCACCGACAGAGGAGCCTGGTGGGCTGCAGTCCATGGGGTCACGAAGAATCGGACACGACTATGCGACTTCACTCTCACTTTTCACTTTCATGCATTGGAGAAGGAAATGGTAACCCACTCCAGTGTTCTTGCCTGGAGAATCCCAAGGATAGGGGAGCCTGGTGGGCTGCCGTCTATGGGGTCACACAGAGTCAGACACGACTGAAGCGACTTAGCAGCAGCAGCAGCAGGGAACTAGATCCTATATGCTGCAACCAAGTGTCTGTAGGCTGCAACTAAAGATTCTGCATGCTGCAACCTGGCATAGCCAAATAAGTAAATCTAAAAATTAAAAAAATGCAGGGAGGTTCCTCAGGTTCTGGTCTCTGGAGGGTCCCAGGCAGGAAGGTAGGTTTGATTGAGGGGTTGAATAGAGTCCTTTGATTCTATCCCTAACACAGGGCTGACATTCAGTGTAAACAGGGCCTGTTGATCAGGATGCTTCGTTCCTCTCTGAGTCCTTGAGGATTAGAAAGGCTCTGAGCTTCTCAGACTTCAGGAGAAAGGGGCAAAAAAGTGGAGCAGCTTTTCAGAGCATTCTGGAAGAAGAGATGAGACCACGGTCTGAAGATGGAGTAGAAAGATGCTCGAGATAGGACTCTCCCTTCTTGCCTTCATAGCTGGACCTTGAGTCCGTCTGTCTTCTGCAGGTTCCCTGGCCTTGATTGTAAAGCCGGCACCTAGGAGTTACCAGAGAAGGACAGGTGTTAGTGCACACCTTGGGTGGATACATAGTAGGGCCTGGGACCCAGGAAGTAGCAGGAGGGCACTTCCAAGTCCCTGGAGGCAATAACTTTGCTGAGTGGTCTTGTGGAGGCACCGAGCAGAAGGTACTGGACTCAAGTGCTTTTCTCCTTCTTGGGGAATGTGTTCGAGCATTGTATGGTCACATCCTCAGTTCCAGTCTTCGCCTGACCACAACTAGATTCTTGACATTGAGTGAGTCACTTAAGTGTGCAGGTACTCAGCTGACCTGTTAAATGGGCTCAGGTTGGGACAGGAAGTGCCCTCCTGGGTATTTTTGAGAATTTAAATCATCTCAAACGGGAAAAGTGCTCAGTCCCAGGACTGGCCAGTCACGTTGGCCTGGAGGGAGTGAACTTGTAGTTACAATCTGCACTTGTTCAGGTCCTTCAGGTGCCCCCAGATGTGGGAGGAAGGAACCAGCCTCCCCCTTGGAACACAGGCCGAGTCTTAAGTCCCCTTTACCAAACCCTGGGTTGGGAAGATCCCCTGGAGAAGGAAATGGTAATCCACTCCAGTTTTCTTGCCTGGGAAACCCCATGGACAGAGGAACCTGGTGGGCTACAGTCCGTGGAGTCGCAGAGAGTCAGACACGACTTAGAGACTGAAGAACAACGACAGACCACTTTGGTGTCAGTCACCGGGGAAAGTATTACTCAGACCCTCAGCTCTTGCCAAACTCCTGACCTTCCCCTCTTCCCCTGAAGGCACTTCTAGGACCTCAGCTGCTCTTTCCTCTTCCTTCTAAGTGCATGGTTTTTACAATACATTGGAATGACCAATTGATGGAGATACACTTGTCATAGTACCTGTCGATTGCTATGGGGCAAAAATACCCCCCAAACAGAACTCAGGTCTTCTCCCCAGATTGCTGTGTCATTCAATTGGATGGAGATCATTTAATTAGTGAGTGATAATTTCCATCTGCCCTGCAATCAGTCTTTGAACTTTTGAGCTCCACCCTCTGCATGTGCGAGACAATTAACATGGGAGCTCCCTGGGAGGCAGCACGGTGCTAAATCAGGCAGCTGGCAGACTGTACAGTTCAGACTCTCACGTGCCTGTGAGATGAGGTGGAGAAAGGAGAGAGCAAAGGTGCTCATCAGGAAAGAGTTCACAAGGGAGTACAACAATGGAAATGGAAAAATCTTATGTTAGACTCCCCAACCTCCTGAGGCCCAGACTCCAGGAAGCGGGAAGTGGGAGGCAGCTCCTTACATTGAATCAGGAAAGTAAGGATCTTATCAGCACTTCTCAAACTGGATGCAAGAGGTTGGGGCAGGACTGAGGATTCTGCATTTCTGACAGGCTCCCTGGTGATGCTCCTGGTCTGAGGACCACCCTTGGTGTGGTCAGGTCTTAGATCAGGAGTCCCCAACCTCCAGTATCTGATGCCTGATGATCCGAGGTGGAGCTGATGTAATAATAATAGAAATAGAGTGCACAGTAAATGTAATGTGCTTGACTCATCCCGAAATCATCTCCCCCAATCCTGGCCCGTGGAAAAACTGTCTTCCACAACCGGTCCCTGGTGCCAAAAAGGTTGGGGACCACTGTCTTAGATGGTAGATTAGGCATTACCTGCAGGTCTGTATCATGTGATTAGAGGTATAGGTACACAAGGGAAAAGGAACCATTGGCACATGAGATCAATACAAATGTTTGCCAAACACACCCCGCGGTGGTGAGTAGCATTGCACGGCCTCTGTTCAGACTCCACCTCTGACACTTCCTAGGTGTGGAACTTTGGTGTCTTAGTCTGTTCCTGCTGCTCTCACAAAACACCCCAAACTGGGTAGCTTATATACAACCAATGGATCTCTCCCAGTTCTGGAGTCTGGAAGTCTGCGATCAGGGTATCAGCATGGTCAGGTGAGGGCTGTCTCCTTGGTTCATAGCTGGTGCCTCCTAGCTGTGTCCTCCTGGCAGAAGGGACTGGGGATCTTTCTGGAGCCTCTTTTATGAGGGCACTAATCTTATTCCTAAGAATTCTACCATTATGATCTAAGCATCTCTTCAAGGCCCTGGCTCCTAATGCTATTATCTGTAGGTGTTACAATTTCAACCTATGAATTTTGGAGGGACACAGACCTTCAGACCATACAACCTGGACAAGTCTTTAACCCTCTCAGAACATCATTTTTGTTGTTCAGTCGCTGTGTTGTGTCCGACTCTCTTGCAACCTGACAGACTGTAGCCCACCAGGCTCCTCTGTTCATGGGGTTCTTCAGGGATTGAACCTGCGTCTCCTGCATTGGCAGGCAGATTCTTTACCGCTAAGCCCCCAGGAAAGCCCTCAGAGTCTCAGTCATTGCCCACCTGCAAATTGGGGATATTAATTAATACCCACCTTTAGAAGTGTGTATGGGATTAGGAGTAAAAAGACAAATCTGTGTAAATGCTTACAACAGCTCCTGGCCCACATGAAGCAGCCAACTAGGTTCTTCCATCGTCTCGTTTGGGAGCGCCTCTGCTTAATCGGACTTGACCAGGGAGACTCTTGTCCTGTGGCCCTCTGTCCCCAGCATGAACTCCAGGACTTCGAAGCTGGTCTCCTCTCATCTGGTTCACGGCAGGGCTGCCTTGATCCTCCCCTGGAATTCTGGCACCTGGGACCCACTTAGACCTATAACCCCTTTCTCTGTTTCAGGAACTGGTAGGAAAAGTCAAAAGGAAGGGCAGTGACTGAATGGATGAGGATTTATGGGAAGAAAAAGAAAATCTTTGTAAAGAAAGAAAACACAGTTGGGTAGATTCATGAATAAAGTGGAACACTTTTGGGCTCAACCTACTGTTTTTGAGCTCAGAAAGCCCACGAGTTGCTTTTCCGTAGGACAGAGTCTGTGTCCAGTAACTTGGTGTTTAACTCTAGGAAATTGCAGGTCTGTTTCTGGGACCAGGGGGCATGGCGGTCCTGGCTTCTGTTTACACCCTTGGGGGTGTTGACTGAATATTAAAGTTGGTTCACGAAGGTTTCCTTCAGAGGGCTGTTGTTATTTAGTTGCTAAGTCACGTCCAATTATTTGCCACCCAGTGGACTGTAGCCCACCAGACTCTTCTGTCCATGGGATTTTCCAGGTAAGAATACTGGAGTGGGTTGACATTTCCTTCTCCAGGGGATCTTCCCGACCCAGGGATTGAACTCAAGTCTCCTTCATTGGCAGGTGGATTCTTTACTGCCAAGACATCTGGGAAGGCCTCCCTTCAGATCCAGGAAATAAAAAAGCAACAAGATGGGGCCTCTAGGTTTTTTAGAAATGAACCCAGTTCCCTGTCCTCTGTAAGTGCTGAGTGTCCAGGGCTCTGAACCCCACTTCCCTCACCTGTAAGATAGAGGTGCTCAGGCTGCCTTGGAGCCTGGCTGAGTTGGGGTGAAGGAGACAGTGTGTGTGTGTTGGACGTCCTCCGTAAATGTCAGCTGTGTCTTTTTGACTCTGCCGAGAATCTTTGACTGAGCCTGCTCTTGCTTAGGGAGAAGGCAATGGCAAGCCACTCCAGTACTCTGGCCTAGAAAATCCCATGGATGGAGGGAGCCTGGTAGGCTGCAGTCCATGCGGTCGCTAGGAGTCGGCTGCGACTGAGCGACTTCACTTTCACTTTTCACTTTCACGCAATGGAGAAGGAAATGGCAACCCACTCCAGTGTTCTTGCCTGGAGAATCCCAGGGATGGCAGAGCCTGGTGGGCTGTTGTCTATGGGGTCGCACAGAGTCGGACACGACTGAAGTGACTTAGCAGCAGCAGCAGCAGCTCTTGCTTAGGATGTGTTTCTGGCCCTCTGGCATCTTCCCTGGGCTGCCCCATATATCCAGGGGCATCCTCTGCAATCAGCGTCTCCCTGCTTGGATAATCTTTGCTGTCCTGTGCAGTGTAAGATGTCAGTCAGCACCTAGGACGAGTTAGTAGAGAGACATTACTAGGGAGAGTCAATAACTAGGCAGGATCCGCTCCTCCGGGCCTGTGTTAGCACCAAGTGCAGCTCTGGGAAACAGTCTCACATGTGTTTCTCCTTTCCCAAGATTGCCCATGGCTGGAACAGCCCCACCTCACCTGACTCCCTCTGACTGTGTTAATGAAATTAGTGGCAGGTTCCGCTATGCTCAAGATAGTCCAGCCCTGCAGGCTGCCTTCAGTCTTGCTTAGCACCCTGCTGGAGGTGGGAGGCCGCCGAGGTGCGCCCACAGTGCCTGCTGGGGCCTGGAGTGTGGTTCCTGCTGCTCGGATCTCAGCTGGGGCAACCTGAGGATTCCTGGACTCCCGGTAGGTAACATGGGTGGGTGGGGAGGAGGCCTGAGTCACTGACCATGAAGGTAAAATCTTACAATTCAGGGCCTCTTGAAATGTTCTGCTCTAGCGCTTCCTAAAAACCAGTTCAGGGATGGGATGCCTTAGAGCATCTTGAGGAACTTGTTAGAAAAGGAAATCCCATGGGGTGGGGTGGGGTGGGGAGGGCACCCCTTAATCTGTATTTTAAAAAATATTTGGCTCTGCCAGGTGTTGCAGCATGTTGGATCTTTAATTATTGCATGTGAGATCCAGTTCCTTGATCAGGGATTGAACCCAGGCCCCCTCCATTGGAAGCTCGAGGTCTTAGCCACTGGACCACTAGGGAAGTCCTGTAATCTATATTTTTAATAAACAACTCCTGGGTGATTCTGGTATGCAATGAGGTTTGGAGGAACCCTGCCCTAGGAACCCTGCTTTATTGGTGGTGAGGCTGGATTCAGGGGCACAGACCTGATTCTGTCACTCCCAGCTCCACTGGCCAGGCAGTGACAGACCTGGAACCCAGTCCCCAGAACTTAGAAGTTCTTTTTTGGCTAACACATCCCTGGCACACAGGCCTCCACTTTGTGTACACAAACCCCTGCTCCATGCCAGAAATTCAGCCCAGCGGAAAAGCACTCTCATCTAGCCAGTGGATTTCACCTGGGGGCTATTTTACTCTTGGAGGGAACATTGGATACGGCTGTAGATCATTTCAGTCATCATGATTTGGGTGGGGAAAGAGGAGTTACTGCTGGCATCTAATAGGTATACTAGGGTGGGAAGTACTGCTAAACACCTTATACTGCACAGGACTGCAGAGAATTATCCAGCCCCAAACGTCAGTACTGCTTGGACTGAGAAACCCTGGTTTAGATGAATGCTTCTCAGACTTAACTGTGCACTTGGTCCTGATTTCATAGATCTTGGGTGCGGCCTGAGAGTCTGCATTTCTAACACGCTCCTGGTGGATGTTTCTGCTGCCCTTCTGGGGACCACTTTTTGTATAACAAGTGTTTTTACTGCAGTTGATTTCAGGGTGACTCCAATGTGGGTTGGAATCACAGCTCTGCTACTTAATTAGCTGTGTGACCTTGGGCAAGTTAACCTCTCTACATTTAAGTTTTTTTATCTGTAAATTGCTTCCCAGGTAGCTCAGTGGTAAAGAATCTGCCCACAAGTGTGGGAGACGCAGGTTCAATCCCTGGGTTGGAAAGATCTTCTGGAGGAGGAAATGACAACCCACTCCAGGGTTCTTACTTGGAGAATCCCTTGGACAGAGGAGCCTGGCAGACTACAGTCCATGAGGTCACAAAGAGCTGGACATGACTTTGTGTCTGAGCACAACACACACACAGTCTGTAAATTGGGGATAATGTTACTTAGGCTCAAATGAGATAATATCTGTAAAGAGCTTGGCTGTGGCAAGCAGTCAATAAATGTAGCTGTTATTTTCATTATTACCATTATTATTATTTGCTTAGCAATTCAGCTCTGTTTCTATAGTGTCTCATTATTTACCTACTTTATGCTTAATGCTTTGCTAAAATAGGATTAGCTGGAAGGAGATACAAAAGATTGTGGCAGTGAACTATAAAGACAACTAATGTCAATTTTCCTTGTAAGTCGCCCTATCTCTGGGACTGGGTGGGAATTGAGGCTAGAATAGATGTTAAATCAAGTGTTCTTCACGTCCATGGAACACATTTTTACTACACTTTCTCATCAAAAATAAGTATGGTGAGAACTTCGTAAAAATAAGGTGCCTGTTTTCTGAGTTTTCATTCTAACAGTGGCTTTATGGGTAATAGAGAAACATGACAAGTTAACATAGGTGCCCAGTTTTATCAGCTTTTGAAAATATTATAGTTCATCTAGCTTATGAGAATTGCAGAGCAGGTTTAGAGCTTGGGGTTGATCTTTGTTCAGAGCCCTACATTGCCAGGTATTAGCCGTGTGACCTGGGGATTATTTAAGATCTCAAAGGCTCAGTTTCCTCATCTCAAAATGGGAGAAAAATTGTACCCACTTGTAGAGTTGAAATGAGGCTGATGTGAGATGATGCATATATTGCCTGCTGACCATGGACCAGATTGTTCTCGGCAGCCTGCCTTGCAAGGTCGTCTCTTGGAAAACTTTTCAAGAGTGAGTGCGTTAGAACCATATGGGAACCTTACTGTGATGAACTTAAAACTAACCTTCTAAGGCTTCCTTAGGTAGTCTGATTCATTAGGCTAGGTTCAGGAACCTGCCTGGCAAAGCAGCAGCCCAGGGGATTCTGTACTGTGTGCCACTTTGAGAAATGCAGTCCTAGTGCTGACATTAGCGTGGTCACATTGAGTACCATGGTGCCCAGCAGAGATGGAAAATGCACAGGACACCTGGCCAGGCAGAGGGGTAAGAGGACACAGTAACTCCAGAGAGCTGTTCTGACAGACCTTTTGTTTTGGCAGAGGCTTCTGCTTTCTTTGCCAAGCCATCATTCATCACTTGGAAAGAGGAGGGAGAATGGGGAGGGGAGAGGGGACAGATACAGCTGGCTGTCAGAACAGTTGACCTCCAAATGGGATAACCTCGAAGTCAGGCTCGAGCAATCTGGAAATAAGAAGTGGAGGTGAGGGAGGTGAGAGCAGAGGCACATGCTGGAGGCATTTCTGCCGATTGCCTGGTAAATGTGGGAAGATGATGGAACGCTTGGCAGTGGGTCAGCCTGGGGGGAGGGTGGGTGGACAGGAAGCTGCTCTTGGCTCCAGCTGCAGTTGTTACCAAACCAAACTCAAGTCTCCTTGCCTGACACATAGCAAAGCCAATCTACTGATGCCCGTGGTGGAGAAGGAATGTGCCGTGTTTATGGCAGGGCTGGTGCCAAGCAAGGAGAACGGGCAGCTCGTGCTCTGAAGACTCGAATTCCCCGATGGCGTTCAGGGAAGGGTTTTTAAAGGCAACATTTAAGCTGAGGATTGTGGCTCCTGGATTTTCTTTTGATTAATTGGTGGTGTGATAACAGGATGGTGTTTTTTGAAATCTCCATCAACCTTCTGGTTCCAGCCCATTTGGGGTCTTGTGCTTGTGGTCAGCATGTAGTCATCATCTTCCACTGGGTTGTAGGGGAGGTCTTAGTTTATGCAGAACTCAAAGATATGCATCAGATTATTATCTGTAGCCCTTCAGTTGAAACTAGGAGTCCTGGGACTCTGTTAACTGCTTGTCTGCTTTTTGGAACTTAGGCCAAACAAAGAGGAGCTGACATGGAGGGACTTTTGTCCCCAGGAAAGCCCAGCAGGGTCTTGCTTGGTTTCATCTTCACCTTTTCTTTAATCCTCCTTAATCCAGAGGGTAACAGGGACGGAAAGGAAAGGGAATAAAGTTTTGGATAGAGGGGTTAATAAATTCAGCAGGGGAATTCTGTTTTAGGGGGACCTGGTTTCACTGGCTCCAAGGAGACCTCTTTGGAGGACCAGGATGTGAGTTGTGACAGGGCAGGGCAGGGAGAGCTCAGGGGGAGAGCAGATGGTCCCCATCACTGCCAGCACTAAATCATGACTGGAGGAAGGTGAATGGTGCCAGTTAGCAGGATACCCAGGATCCCTTCTTCCAGCCTGGAGGCCCCACCTGGAGCCCAGGCAGAACACTTTGCCTCTTTAGATAAAGAGTCAACTCTTACTGCTTTATAGCAAGAAGTTATGATGAACAGAATGGTTAGGAGCAGAGATTATAGAGTCACTGCCTGCTTTCAAATTCCAGCTTTGCCACGTATAAGCTGTGAAATCTTTTTTTTTTTTTTTTAATTTATTTTTGGCTGCACTGGGTCTTCATCGCTGTGCACAGATTTTTAGTTTTGGGCTTCAGTGGTTGTGGCACATACTAAGAGTTGGATTCACAGCTGACACAGGACGATGGGCTCCAGGGATAGGCACATTTGAGGAAGCCCCACAGCCAGTAGGGGCTCTGAGAGGCTTATAAATGAATTCTTCATGCCTTACTGTATTACATAAGGTAACCCTAGCTTCTGTAACAGAAGTCTCCAGGTCACAGTAAATGAAAGCAAGAAGAGCTTCTTACTTACGCACCGGTCTAGAGGAGGAGTTCCTGCTGGGGCAGCCCTCTTCCATTTGGTGTTTCAGGGACCCAGGCTCCTTCCGTCTTGTTGATTGGCCATTTTTCAACACGAGGTACCCAAGGTCACTCTGAAGGTCATCTCCTTTTTTTTTTTTTTTTTAAGCCAGCCGGAGATTAAGGACATTGAGGTGACTGAACCAGGCCTGGAATTGGCTCCCATCACTTCTGCTCTCATTCTGCTGGCCAGAGCTTAGTCTCCATGGGGGCAGAGAAATGTAGTTAGCTATGTGTTCATTGTCTATTTAGCAAGACCTCCCATGATAGTTTTTATACAGCATCTTTTTTTTTTTTTTAATACCTTTATCTGATTTTCTGCTGTGAAGCCAATCTTAACCAAATCCTACTTCATTTCATGCAACACTTGGTCTTGATCTGCAAGCTCTGTGACAAAATGAGCATCTTGGACCGGGAAGGAGGGGTTGGAGAATGTGAGCTGCTGTTTGTGACTTATGCTTTTCACTCTGCTCTTTCCTAGAACACAGTGAATTTTTAGGGTACATGTGTCATATGTGGTGTTGCTGGCTGGCAGCTACAGGGACCCAGTGCTCATTTTGCTTGGTTTAAAGCCTTTGAGATCAAGGATGGTGAAGTGTGCTTTTGGGAGCAGGTTTTAACCTGCAGGGAGCTGGTGACTACTGAATTTAGTGACTTCAGCAAAACTTTGTTTCTTTTGCCTCATCTGGAAACATTGTACAGCATGTCTTCCATAATCAATACAAATGAGACCTTAATGAAGAGACTCTTGTTTGGCAAATAAAACTTTCTCTTTGTTGGGACGCTCAGCCTGTTTCCTGGAAGTGTTTATGAGAAGGCAGTTTGTGATTCCTGCAAGTGTGTATGTAAGGTTCCTGATTTTTTTTTTTTTTTAATGCAGAAGTCAACAACCCATTGAGTTCATGGAAAGTATTTTGGAAGCTTGTCATTTGAGGAATGTACCCATGAGAGTCCCTAGTTTTATGGTTTTGGGACATTTGTACATTAAAATAGGTGGGGTGGAGGCTGGACATTGAACACAAGCGTCTCACTTTAAAGAAAACCTCTTGTGTTAGTTGTGCTCCTGCCATCAATCAAAGCATTATGGGATATGGATTTTCCAGGCTTTCTGTGTGGAATTTCATGGCCAAGGAGTTGGACAGGAACTTCCCTGGTGGTCCAGTGGTTAAGAAAGCTGCCTGCAATGCAGGGGATGTGGGTTCAGTCCTTGGTCAGAGAGCTAAGTTCCCACACGTCACGGAAGAGTTAAACCTAGGTGCCGCACTGCTGAGTCCTGGCGCTCTTGAGCATGCGCGCCACAGCTAGGGTCTGCACAAGGGAAGATCCTGCGCGCACGATTAGGGTCTGTGCAAGGAAAGATCCTGCGTGCCACAGCTAGGGTCTGCGCAAGGAAAGATCCTGCGTGCTTCAACTAAGGCCTGATGCAGCCAAATAAATACGTGAATAAATATTTGAAATTTAAAAAAAAAATTTGGACCAAGTGCCAGAGAACCCTTGATTCAGTCATTCTCTACTCTCATGGAGTTTGCAGCTTAAATTCCCTTCTCTCCAAAAAACCAATTTTCGTCAGTTCTATTTAGGAATAGAATCTCTTTCCCCTCCTCCCACTGTTTCCCTCACCTCCCTTCAGAAAAGCAGGTGCTCACTTCTTTTCATCGATTAAGAAATTCTGTTTGTGAGTTCCATCTGGTCCGGAAAGCTTATTTGGTACTTAGACATCAAGATGCCAGTTTCTGCTTCGGGTTTTTTTTTCTATCAGTTTTTGCTTTTTCTCAGAGAGGGGCTGTGCTGTATGTTATCACAGAGTCTTGCCAATGTTCTTCCAGGTCTCCTCTTTTTCAGTGAGTCTGAATCCACATCATGTTAGAATAAGAATCAGTACAGTAGACAGTGGTATACTTGGACCATGCATTGTCAACTTCATGACTTTGTACAGTTCACGGGATGTTATGCCACCTTGTCTCAATGGTAACATGGTTTTGAAAAATTAACACTGTGGAACCAAGATATTAAGGTTGGTAAGTTTCCTAGTCAATGGAAGGGAATGAGCTTGGCCAGAGTCTGTGATCTTATGGGGATTATTTATCCTTGCTGAGCTTCTGTTTCTTCACTTAGAGACTTAAGTCTACACATACATTCCTTGTCGGGATTGTTAGGAGAATGTATCTAAGGTTCTTCAACTGTGATTCGGAGAAGGCACTGGTGACCCACTCCAGTACTCTTCCCTGGAAAATCCCATGGACAGAGGAGCCTAGTAGGCTGCAGTTCATGGGGTCACTAAGAGTTGGACATGACTGAGCGACTTCACTTTCACTTTTCACTTTCATGCATCGGAAAAGGAAATGGCAACTACTCTAGTGTTCTTGCCTGGAGAATCCCAGGGACAGGGGAGCCTGGTGGGCTGCCGTCTATGGGGTCGCACAGAGTCAGACACGACTGAAGCAACTTAGCAGCAGCAGCAGCAACTGTGATTAATGTTCACAGGATTCAGTAAGTGATAACTATTTATTATTATTAATATAAAATCACAATCAATGAGAGATTAAAAAATAGCCATGGTGGAAATAAGATAAAATAGAATATCAGAAGCAGGGATTTTTCTGGTATGATTGTATTTTATAATGATCTACAGCATCCTTTATGGAGACAGATCTGTAGTAACTGGTATTTGTGGTATCATTTTAAAGTGCCTATTGTTTCAATTCCACAAATGTTTACTTGGCACCTATGGTGTTTCAATGCTCTGTGGGACTTTTTGGTTGAAAAGGTGGGACGGAGTTAACAAGACAAGACAAGTGCTCTCCCTCTAAGACCTTATCGGAGTGACCTGTGCCCCAGTTTGGGACAATCCTGGCTTATTGTGGTTGTTCAGGCATAATGTTTTATAGTGCCCCTTTCATTTCAAAAGTGTCCTGTTTGGGGAAACCAATTATATGGTCACTAATGACAAACCAAGACAACATATTAAAAAGCAGATACATTACTTTGTTGACAAAGGTCTGTCTAGTCAAAGCTATGGTTTTTCCAGTGGTCGTGTATGGATGTGAGAGTTGGACGATTAAGAAAGCTGAGCACCGAAGAACTGATGCTTTTGAACTGTGGTGTTGGAGAAGACTCTTGAGAGTCCCTTGGACTGCAAGGAGATCAAGCCAGTCCATCCTAAGGGAAATCAGTCCTGAATATTCATTGGAAGGACTGATGCTGAAACTCCAATACTTTGGCCACCTAATGTGAAGAACTGATTCATTTAAAAAGACCCTGACGCTGGGAAAGATTGAAGGTAGGAAGAGAAGGGGATGACAGAAGATGAGATGGTAGGATGGCATCACTGACTTGATGGACATGAGTTTGAGCAAGCCCCGTGGTTGGTGATCGACAGGGAGACCTGGCGTGCTGCAGTCCATAGGGGTTGCAAGGAGTTGGACATGACTGAGCAACTGAACTAACTGATAATCTGTTATTGAGACAGAGGGAGTTCATGGAGAGAAGGAGTGCTGAAGCACTGACTGAACAGGAAGGAGCAAGATGAAAGCTGTTCTTCAGTGAGTTGAGTCCAGGCTAGAGTTAGGACCACAGGGAGGAGGTAGAGGGGAAGGCATTTTGGAGCCCGAATAAGTGCTTCCATGGGATCGATAGAAACCCAGTCGGAAATGCCATGTTGAATTCTGGAGTATGAAGAACCAGACTCAGATGCCCAGGCTTTTTATGTTTAGGTTTCATCCATCAGTTGGTCCCTGCATTTTTGTGGAGGCCCTAACTATTAGGTTTAGCTTTTGCCTAAAGAATTCCCTAGTAAGATGAGGGAAGGACACCTACTGCCTGCATGCCGAGTTATTGCCCTGGTTTTTATGACCATTTCCCTTTTCTTTCCTTTTTCTTTTTTAATTCTGGGTGCTCAGGTCCTCAGGGGTGAAGCTCAGGGTTACTTTTGCATTTCCACCAGGGGTTCAAAATGACCTGATTCCTGAGTGGAGGTGGGGCAGGGTAGTTAACTCTTCCTTGACAGAGTGTTTGTAATTGGAGGGCTTTTTTGTGTGTGTGTGTGCACACCACGTCTCACATACATCGAGAGAACATTGGTTACAGTAGATTTGAGAAGTATTATAAAATGATATGTCCATGTGTCCAGAGGTAATAACCTTAGAAATAATACAGAATGCAGTTCAGACTTTTTAGATGTGAATTTTTTTCCCCCAAGTATTTACCTTTGGTTTGAATGTCTTAATTACCATTCAGGGAACCTTTAGGAAATTAAGGTGGAAAAAGTCACCCCTGGCTTAGGTATTAAAATATAATACTAAGTGTTTATTGTGGAGGCTTCACCTTTAGAATTCCTATTTGCAGTTGTGGGCAGCACAGCCAATTTTCTGTGTCGTTAACTTTTTCCTGTAATGCCAAAGGGCAGGCAGGAGGCTGCTGGTATCCACATTTTGTTTCTCCGAGGCGAGTTGAACAACCATCTGTGCTGTGAAATGGATGATGTACAGTTGCCCTCTTGATTTGGCATTTGTGTATGGGGTGTTTTTTTTTTTTTTTCTGGCTGCACTACAGGGCACGTGGGATCTTAGTTTCCTGATCAGGGATTGAACCTGTGCCCCTGCAGTGGAATCGTGGAGTCTTAACTGCTGGACAGCTAGGGAAATCCCTGGTATTTGTGTTTTAATACACAAATCTTTGCTGATGCTCACTTCACCAGAACGTTACCTGCTAATTCTCTGAAACCAAAAATGGCAGCCAGTATGGAAAATAGTATGGAGATTCCTTAAAAACTAAAAATAGAGTGACCATATGAGCCAGCAATCCCATTACTAGGTATATACGTGGAAAAGATGAAAACTACAATTCAAAAAGATATATGCACACCAATGTTCATATCAATACAACTTACAGCAGTCAAAACACGGAAGCAGCCTACATGTCCCATCGACAGATGAATGGACAAAGATGTGGTATATATATGTACTTTGGAATATTGCTCAGGCATAAAGGAGAATGAAATCATGCCAGAAAGAGACTTACAGACATGGAACAAACTTATGGTTACCAAAGGGGAAAGGGTGGGGAGGGAGGGATAAATTGGGAGTTTGGAATTAACAGATACTATATATAAAATAACCAAACAGCAAGGACCTACTGTATAGCACAGGGAACTATATTCAATACCTTTAATAACTGTAATGGAAAAGAATCTGAAAAGAATCTATAGTGTATAATGGAATCACTTTGCTGTGTACCTGAAACTAACACAACATTGTGAATCAATCTATACTTCAGTTTTAAAAAATGAAAACCAGTAATGGATTAATCGAGGTCTTTGTATTGATACTGGTGAAGGTTTGTGACAGTCTGTTAGGTGCAGAAAGAATTCTGGCAGTGGAGCGAAAAGGCCAAGCTCTGAGACTTCAGATGCGTCCTGCCAGGCCTCAGTGTGCGCAGAGGTAACCTGAGATGGAGAAAGAGTGAAGAACCCCCTTCCAGCGTTGTCCTGAGGACGAATAAGGTGACGGTTGTGAAAGGACTCTGGGCCACCCCCAGGGTGCAGTGGTTTTTTTTTTTTTTTTTTTAATAAATTACCCAAATTCACAAAGACCTGGAACAAGGAAGAGCAAACAGTGGCCCACGTGCCACATCTAGCCCATCTCCCCTTTTCTCTTGGCCTCTCGAGCCAAGAATCATTTCACATTTTAAAAAATAGTTGGGGGAAAAATCATAGAAGAATAATATTTCCTGACACATGAAAATTCCATGCAATTCCTATTACCAGTGTTCTTAAAGTATCTTTGGAACCCAGCCCTGCGCGTTCATGTATGGATCTTCTGTGGCTGCTTTTGTGTGACTGTGGCCGAGTCGAATGGTTGATCCAGAGACAGCAGGGTTGAAAATGTTTGCCTGGCCCTTTACAGGAAGAGGTGCGCCAACCCCAGTCTAGAGCAGTGATTGTTGTAGCAAGATGAAGCAGGTTCTGCACAGAGGTCCTTGGCCTAACGCGGCTACAGCCTGGGGAAAGCTGAAACCCTCAGCTTTATCAGGAAGAACTCTAAGCTAGTTTATTTGTTCGTTCATTCATTCTTTCACCAAATATCTTGAGTTCCGGCAATGGGTGGTGCGGAGAAAACAGTTAAGGGACATAGAAAAAAGATCACTGCCCTCAGGGAGCTTCCAATATGATGGGAGAAATTAGATAAATACTACACAGGTCGAGGTACTTGTCAGGGCGTGAGCAGCGCTCTGAGGAGAAGTGGGGGTGGTTAGGAAATGAGGAGGTGATCTGTGAGCCCCGAGCACACACAGTGGGATGGAGGCAATGAGGCAGAGCTGCCCAGCAGAGGGAAAAGCAAGTTGCAAGACCTTGGGAGGGGAAGCAGTGGAGAAAGTGGAACTGCGCAAGGCGTGCACAGTGGGGGTTATTTATTTTCAGCACTGATCGCAGAGCTTGGTCATCTGATCAACGGTTCAAATAGTATCTGTTGTCCTCTTCGGGCACATTAGAAAACAAGAAGGGGGCTGATGTAGTGCAGTGGATAAAAGAGGAAGTTCCAGAGTGGGACTTTTCAGCGTCTGTGCTATTGACATTGAGGTTTGAACAATTCTTTGCTGTCCTGTGCAGTGTGGGATGGTTGGGTGGTATTCCAGGCCTCTCCCCACTGGATCCCGGTAGTAATCCCCCAGTTGTGGCAACCAAAAGTGTCTCACAACGTTACACATCCACTGGGGGCAAAATCACCCCCACTGAGAACCACTGCTTTGGGGTTAGGTTGCTTGCTGGCTGTGTGACTTTCAACAAGTTACTTACCTTGTCTGGGCCTCCGTTGTATTATCTGTAGAGTGAAAGCATGACCTCCACCTGGCATCCCAGGGCTGTTGAGAAGTTTAAAGGGGGAGTGCGCCCAGTGGAGCTTGGTGCTTGGTGTGGCCCAGGCCCTTGCCAGATGTTAGCTGGGGGAGCAGAGATCTCAGCTCTCGTTTTCCTCTCATTTATTCTGCAGCTGAGAGCACAGTGTCTGTTCTTATCTTGGTGAGGGAATTGTGTTTATGAGATTGGCTCAGATCCTTTTGTTAAAGTACAAGCCACCAAAATGTCATTTTTTGGTTTTATTTTCCCATTTAATGATCACCATCCTTCATATGTGGCTGCTGTTTGACAGCTTCCAAATTGACCTGCGATGCGGAGAGGTGGACATCATTTCTTCCACTTTCAGGGGTGGTGGGAAATGCAGGGCCTCTGAGCTAAGGAACGTGCCTGAGGTCTCCCTGAGTTGAAGGGTGGAGGCTCTAGCTCCCGGTGGTTGGCTCTGGGCAGCCTGGCTGATGGTGTGTGAAAGGGGAAGAGGGAAGAGGGAGAAGTCTTTGTACCTTTTCTCTGTGGCTCTGCTGGTAACGCATTTGTTTAAAACTGGCTTCTTTAGTGATACAAGTGAACTTATTTACAAAACAAAAATGGACTCACTGACTTAGATAATGAATTTGTGGTTGGGTTGGGGGAAGAATGAGGCAAGGGATAGTTAGGGGGTTTGGGCTGGACATGTACACACTGCTATATTTAAAATGGGTAACCAGCAAGGTACTACTGTGTAGCACATGCAGTCTGCTCAATGCTGTGTGTCAGCTCAGACGGGAGAGGAGTTTGGTGGAGAATGAACACAGGTGTATGTATGGCCGAGTCTCTCTGCTGTCCACCGGAGACTGTCAGTACATTGTTAATCAGCTATACTCCAATATAAAATAAAAGATTAAAAAAAATAAATAAAAATAAAAGGAGTTCTTTGCCCCCAGGGAGCCCCCAGGACACCCTTCCTGACTAATGTCACCCCTGGCCCTGTAGAATGAAAGGGATGCCTGCTGTAAAGAGGAATGGCCACTGGAAGGAATTGCAGACACTTGGCAAACTAGTGTTTTCATCTCCCAGTCTGCTCAGGGCACTTGGAAGGCGCACATGGGGAGAGCCTGGAGGAAGTACCTCTGTGGTTCTGTGTCCTGGTGGACTCATCTGGACTCATTTCCTCCCCAGTACCCCCTCACCTGTGCCTGAACTGGTTGCAGGACAGAGTTCCTATTGGCGCTTCCTTCTAGACTGTTGGATGGCCATGTTTCAAGCCCTTAGGGTGTCCTGGAAAGCACTCTCTTGTGTCATCTTCTTTCACCCTCTTCCTTCTCCATGTCAGGGCTGTTATCTCCACTCAAAGACCGAAAAGAGAGTTCCAGAAGGTTAAGTAACTTTCCTAGGCTCAGCAGTTAAGTAATTTGGAGAAAGTGGAATTTCCTAACAGTTTTTTTTTTCTTTCATAAAATCTTGGATGCAGCAGAAGAGGAGGCTGATGACTCTCCAAAGAAGTTAAAATTGTACCCCAAAGTTCAGTGCCTGGTGGGATTCCTGGGCTCGACCCTCAAGGCCTTTCACCTGTCACTGAATGTGGATGAGTCCCTAGAAGTCTGTCTCAGTAATGGACCACAATGGATTGACATCTTTCTGGGGGGTTATTTTTAATAGTCTTATAGTGTCTTCTTCCTTCTGCCCATCCTCTTCTGAAGCTCGTCAGAGTTAGGGTTATTTTGGAGAACCGAGGTGTATGAGGGAGCCCTCCTGACCACCCCCACCCCTCCGTCCCTTCAGTCATCCTTTATAGAGCATACCCTGAAGTGGGGAACCTCCCGCAATGAGCGTGCTTATGCATGCTCAGTTATATCTGGCTCTTTGTGATCCCATGGACTGTAACCCACTAGGCTCTTCTGTCCGTGGGATTTCCTAGGCAAGAATACTGGAGTGGGTTGCCATTTCTTCCTCCAGAGGATTTTCCTTACTGAGGGATCAAACCTTTGGTTCCTGCGTTGGCAGTGGATTCTTTACCACTGAGCCACTGGGAAGCAGCCCCTCCGCCCCCAACCCCACAAGCCCCTGCTGCTGCTGCTGCTAAGTTGCTTCAGTCGTGTCCGACTCTGTGCGACCCCATAGACGGCAGCCCACCAGGCTCCTCTGTCCCTGGGATTCTCCAGGCAAGAACACTGGAGTGGGTTGCCATTTCCTTCTCCAATGCATGAAAGTGAAAAGTGAAAGTGAAGTCGCTCAGTCGTGTCCGACTCTTAGCGACCCCATGGACTGGAGCCTGCCAGGATCCTCCGTCCATGGGATTTTCCAGGCAAGAGTACTGGGGTGGGGTGCCATTGCCTTCCCCACCACAAGCCCCTAGATCTGGTTAAAAAGCAGATTGTGATTCCTCTGTAGATCTGGCCTGGGCCTTGACTCTGCATTTCAGAAAAGCTCCAGGG
The DNA here is from genome assembly GCA_935064755.1 of Tragelaphus eurycerus. Lineage (NCBI taxonomy): Eukaryota > Metazoa > Chordata > Mammalia > Artiodactyla > Bovidae > Tragelaphus > Tragelaphus eurycerus. Next base: position 9,064,488 of record CAKXYN010000072.1, on the reverse strand, counting down.
TGATGCTGAGGCTGCTGTCCACTGATCACACTGGGTAGCCAGATATATCAATAGCTGATGATTCTCTTGCCCTCACTTCAGAGACTGAACCAAATATTAGGTTCCAGCAAGAATTCTATCTTTTAGCAGCACATGGAATCGCTCACAGTGAAGTGGTGTTATCTAAACTGACTACTGATGAGCCTGGTGAACTTAAGCCAGATATTTTATGATTGGTCCCTTCTACTAAGAGTAGCTAGCATTTTCTACATACCTACTGTGTGGATTTCCATTTTCCCACTGGGTAGTAGCACACTGGATCACTTCGGATCTAAGGTCACTCTGGCAGTGAGAAATGCAATTCATTTCTAATAAGCTCCAGTTTTGAGTCATCAAGCCTGACATCAATTTGCATGCCAGGAGCCCGTGGGTAAGAGGTGAGATTCAGATTTTACACACATTGTCATGCTGTATTTCCTTTATTAGTTGGACGGGTTCTGAGGCAGCTGGCTTTTTGGAGGCTTGGTGAGGGATGTTAGGGAGTTTCGTCGACTGCCTCTGTGCCAGGCTCACTTAGACTCTCGTAAAGCCCCTGGAAAGACCTTTACTCTCAGACCCCGTAACGTCTGTGCTTGGTGACCTGGATGGCATTCAGCAGAGCCTGGGCAGATACACTGTCACAGTCGCAGAGCCCCGGGCTTCCCCCTCGCTCTGCATACAGTGGCTTACGTGAAGGACAGGTTGACTAGAAAATCACTCGTGTCACCTGCAGGAAATACCTCCGGTAATGAGACAGGATTTGAGGACTTGAGGATCTGAGTGGGCAGGTGATTATAACCAACCCTTCATTCCTTCTCTCCAAAACAGTCAACATGCTGTCTCCTGAGCTGCGTCGTGAATGTAACATCCAGCTAGGGATGTTAGGAGGGTTTATAATTTTTTGTAATCCATGACCTGTTATTAATTTGCCTTAAACAAAAGAAGTAATTTACCGCGAACTTCTTAGGCTTATGGTGTTTCTCCAAAGTCCTTTTATCTTGCAAAAGGTGGTGTTACGCATTTTAATAGAAACTATTGTTTTCTTAAAAAGAAAACAATAGCTTTCTTTTAAAAAATGCTTTCTTCTCTCTTCAATCAAATCATAGAGCTAATACTGTAGAGCAGCAGTCTCCAGCCTTTTTGGCACCAGGGGCTGGTTTCATGGAAGACAATTTTTCCATGGACTGGGGGAGGAGGGTGATTTCAGGATGATTTAAGCACATTACATTTACTGTGCACTTTATTTCTATTATTATTGCATCAGCTCTGCCTCAGAGAATCAGGCATTAGATCCTAGGGGCTGGGGACCCCTACTGTATAGAGAGCTTTGAGACTCAGAACTGCAAATCTGTTCTTCCTAACAGTACCAGCCGTAGGTAGAAGTATGGTATACTTTTGTGGACAAAAGTGCTGTTTCTCTATCAGGGGATCTGAGCCTTCACAGTTGTACCCTGTGGATTGTCGTGCCTGTGTATGACGTTTAGCCAGTCTGTCAATTACAGACTTCCTTTAAGGAGTTTTCAGGAAACCCTCTTAGCATGAAGTTACAAATTGATGTTTTTCTAGTTTAATTACAGCAGTTTAGAAAGGAAGCACCTTTCACACAATTATCTAAAGCTAGCTTCCTCTAAAATTAGAGGAGGGCACAGCATAATATAGATGGAAATCTGCCCTGGCATGCTCAAAAGCAGGTGTGCCTTGGGGCACTCATATGATGTATTTTTGACCTTGGAGAAGAGTTTTGTTTTTTGGAGATGCGGCTGGAGATTATCTGTGGAACAGTGAGTGGATTGCCTAACTCTTAAGGCTGTCATCATACTTGTCCAATTCCTACTCTATCTTTAGTGACCATCCCCCTGCCCTCCAGTGAGGTGACCCCCAAGGAGCCTGTTATTACAGTCCTGACTTGATGGATAATCGCTGGTTATGAGGTCTGAGTTGACACCAGCGCGTTGTGTGATAGTGTTGGACTTGCCTGGCTCAAGTTGGTATTTCCATTCAGGGGCTGCAGCGTGGAAGCATGCTTGCAATGGGATTTGCCAAAACATGAAGATTTTCTGTGTGATAGCTGGACCAGGACAGCTGTCCTGAGAACTGTTTCAGCAAAACTTTCTCAGTTGGTTCCGTGAAGGTTTTTCTGAGGGTGTGGGGTTGCACTCTGGAGGATGATAGCCTGACTTTCCTGGGAGACTGCTGGCAGCATTGTACACATGTGTGTATATGCGTGTGTGCATGGACGTGTGTGTGTGTACACATGTGTGTGTCTAGTGTAAGAGGCCCAGCTGTAGAAGAGAAGGAGACTCGGTTGGAGCATAGGAGCCCCTTCTGCTGGCCTTCCTACCTGCTGGCATCAGTATAGGACAAGGGTACAGAGCTGTCATCAGAGTCGCTTGTCTTTGTTCACAGCCGTGCTGCAGGCAGTGAGTGGGATGCAGTAGCTAAAATAACAACAACAAAAACTTAACTGCTTTATCAGCTGTGAGCCCTTAAAGGAGTTTCTGAAACTGCTTAGCATCAATTTTTAAAATCTGTTAAATGGGTCTAATAATATGTGCTCTGCATATCTCATATGGTCTTAAATATGCTGTAAGATGGGCTTCGCTGATGGCTTAGCAGGTAAAGAATATGCCTGCAATGCAGGAGACACAGGAGATGCCGGTTTGATCCCTGAGTTGGGAGGATCCCCTGGAGAAGAGAGGTGGCAACCCACTCTGGTATTCTTGCCTGAAAAATCTCATAGATGGAGGAGCCTGGTGGGCTACAATCCAAAGAGCTGGATGTGACTAAATGACTAAGCACACACACACATGCTGTAAGATTCCCACAAGTGAATGCTTTATAAACCAAGAAGGAATAGACGTGGGTCTGTTCACTGAGAGGCAGTATGGCCTCATAGTTAGTAGTGATACACCAGCAGAGTGGTTATAGCAGTTGTTAGTAGTAAGATCTAGTTAGATCATGGGTAGTGGTTAGGAGGAGTACAACCACTGCTGCTACTGAGCCAGTTGTTGGGGTTGCTTTTTTAAATTTGCTTTGCTTTTTCTTTTTCCAAAGCACTTGTTGAAGGGGATTCTTAGGGTGTACTCGTTTTGTTCTGAGATAGGATCTCTTACCTGGGGCATGGCCCTGGCAGTGGACAGGACAAACTCTGAACTGAACCAGCGAAATGTCTTCTGTGGCTTAAACTGAGTCTCTTCTGAACATCGGAGGGGGGAGCTTTTGAATTCCCTTGAGAGCCCGTGACCTTGGCATGACTCTGCTCAGGAAGTCAGACAATCTACCGCCCTGATGCCTGCATCTCCCCATGTGTTTTGTGGCCTTGGAGGCTGTGGGCCTTTTGTTCTGAAGTCAACTGTCTGATATTCCTTTGGAATATATGAGTCAGGGGGAAAGAACTGGACGTGTTCCCAGTCTTACTCATGAACTTTTTTCATCTATTAAAGGAATCTCAGTATCACTTAATTAGATGTCTTTTTTTCCTTCAGTTGATTTGATTAAATATTAGTAATCATAATAATTAATAATCATAATTGATCCCAGTGTCCCCCCACCTAGTCGCTCAGTGGTGTCTGACTCTTTGCAACCCTATGGACTGTAGCCTGCCAGGCTCCTCTGTCTGTAGGAAGTCCTAGACGAGAATACTGGAGTGGGTTGTCATTCCCTCCTCTAGGAGATCTTCCCAACTTGGGGATCAAACCCAGGTCTCCTACGTTGTAGGTGAATTCTTTACCATCTGAGCCATGAGGGAAGCCCTCCAGTGCAAGTAGTTGCTCATGTATATTTACTCAGTGAGTATTTGGATTTGGAGAGCTACAGAGGAAGATTTAGAGATTTAGTATTAGCTTCAAGTCTAGGGACTATTAAGGCAAACATTTCTTTTTTAATTGAAGTATAGTTGATTTACAATGGTGTGTTAATTTCTGCTGTACAGCAAAGTGATTCAGTTATACATATGGGTACATTCTTTTTTAAAATTCTTTTCCATTATGGTTTATTACAGGATATTGAATATAGTTCCCTGTGCTGTACAGCAGGACTTTGTTGTTTATCCATCCTAAACATAATAGTTTGCATCTGCGAATCCGAAACTCCCAATGCATCTCTCCCCGCCCCTCCTCCCCCTTGGCAACCACAAGTGTGTTCTCTGTATCCGTGAGCCTGTCTCTGTTGTGTAGGATAGGTTCATCTGTGTCATAGTTTAGATTCCCCATGAGAGTGAGTACCATATGGTATTTGTCTTTTTCTGACTTCACTTAGTCCGATAATCTCTAAGTCTGTTCACGTTGATGCAAGTGGCATTATGTCCTTCTTTTTTACAGCCAAGTAGTATTCCGTTGTGTATTTTATACATATACACCACATCTTTATTCATTCGTCTGTTGATGGAAGTCTAGATCGTTTCCATGTCTTGGGTATTGTGAATGGTGCGGCTATGAACACAGAAGTGTATGTATCTTTTTGAATTTTAGCTTTGCTGGATGTATGCTTAAGAGTGGGATTACTGGATCATATGGTAGCTCTATTTTTAGTTTTTTGAGGAACCTCCATACTGTTTTCCACAGTGACTGTACCAACTTACATTCCCACCAGCAGCGTAGGAGGGTTCCCTTTCCATCATCCTTTGCAGCTGTTATTTGTAGACTTTTTAATGATGGCTATTACTGAGCAGTGTCAGGTGGTACTTTATTGTAGTTTTGATTTCAGTGTTTTTTCATGTCTTGGCCATCTGTAAGACAAATTTGAGGATAGGAGAAGGGGGCAACAGAGGATGAGATGGTTGGATGGTATCACCGACTCAGTGGACATGAGTTTGCGCAGACTCTAGAAGATGGTGAAGGACAGGGAAGCCTGGCGTGCTGCAATCCATGGGGTCACAAAGAGTCGGACATGACTGAGCAACTGAATAACCACAATTCATAGTCTTTTTTCTCTGGGTGCCTACCCTTTACTTCTTCTATGTAACCACTTTCTTATCTGCTTATATATGGCAGTGTGTGTGTCCCATAGATGAGTCTCCATTACAATTACAGGCAGGGTGATTTTCTCCCTCCTATAGCTTCTCCCCAACACCCTGCCACTGCATAGACTATCCTGCCAGCCCAGTGGCTACTGTAGTCTGGGTTTCATGTGTTGTCGGAGCTGGTGGGAAATTCAAAGAGGGTCTTATACTACCTTTGCATTCTGGAAATGCAGGCCCAAGGGGAACTGACTTGGCCAAGAACACACTGAGTTAGTGAGGTGGCCAGATATGAACCTTGTGCTCCTGGCTCCTCCTGCTGCTGCTGCTGCTGCTAAGTCGCTTCAGTCGTGTCCGACTCTGTGCGACCCCATAGACGGAAGCCCACCAGGCTCCCCCGTCCCTGGGATTCTTCAGGCAAGAACACCGGAGTGGGTTGCCATTTCCTTCTCCAATGCATGAAAGTGAAAAGTGAAAGTAAAGTCGCTCAGTCGTGTCCGACTCTTGGCGACCCCATGGACTGGAGCCTACCAGGCTCCTCCATCCATGAGATTTTCCAGGCAAAAGTACTGGGGTGGGGTGCCATTGCCTGTCTCCTCCTAGCCCTGACCCAATTCCCAGACAGCAGACTGTACTTCAGCCTGAAAAGTCCAGCAGAGATGGTATCCTGGAGGAAGGTGTCCTGCATGGGGGTGTTCAGGGTACCCCACTCTGCCCATGGGTGACTGATTCTTTAGACACTAAGGAGAGATGGGCTTGGATCTTCTCTACCGTCTGAAGATGGGACTGTGCCTCCCCCAGCCTGGGAAATGGTATCCTCTTTCCCTGCCAGTGGGCGTTTTCTGCCTTTATCCCTTTCCTGGCTGCTGAGTGCAGTGCCCAGGCTGTGGCCGTCAGAACTGCCCTGCAGATGAATGGATTTGGACTTGTTAGGTCCAGTTCTGCTTGCTGGTGAAATCCCAACAGGATCCTCACACCCTATCCACACCCAGGAAATTCTGGAGTCTGCTGGAGCTGATAAAATCGGGATGTCTGTCTCCTCTGATACTGCTTTCTCAGTTTTATTAATCAATAATAGGAAATGAAGTCAAGACATTCTTGAATCTGTGCCGGCCTTTTCAGTACTTTTATGATCTCTGTGTTCTAACACTCGCTCTCTTTTTCTTAGAAGATTTTTCTCAGCATTGTAGGAGCACAGGACTGGCTTTCTTGGGGAAGCCTGGGAATTCATACATGCTGGGCAAATCAGTATATATTGATGGATTCAGGATTGAGTCTGCAAGTGGGTGAATTTGCAGCCCTGTGGATAAATAGGGCTGACTCTAAGGCTATTGAACACTGGGGACTTTGATATTTATGGGTGTGGGAGAGGTGCTCTGGAGCCAATTTCCCATGGAAACTGAGGGATGACTGTATTACACTGAGGCCCAGTTTTCCTCTCTGTGGTTGTTATTTTAGTTGCTAAGTTGTGTCCGACTCTTGCTACCCCACGAACTGCAGCCCACCACGACCCTCTGTCTATGGGATTTTCCAGGCAAGAATACTGGAGTGGGTTCCCATTTCCTACTCCAGGGGATCTTTCCCTGAATGGGTGTAATTGTGCCAGTCTTGAAGATGTAAAGATGGCTTGACGTTATACTTTGTGTGGAATAGGTCTCCCTCATTGCTTGGTGGATCTGTACATTAAGGTGTGTGCTGTCCAGACAGCCTTCCTTCAGAGTGATCTGTGTAGGTGCATTTGTGCAGGGGTTTTCAAGCCTGCTGGTCATCAGAATTGTCTGGGTGCTTTCCAACACTAGCATCCCCTGCACTAGATGTCTGGGCCCTTCTAGACCAGCCACTCATTCAGATCTCCAGAGGTGGACCCAGCATTCTATCACATAAAAAGTCTCCCTAGGGAATTCCCTGGCGGTCCAGTGGTTAGGACTCCACTTCTGTTGGCTGAGGGCCCCTGTTTGATCCTTGGTCAGGAAACTAAGATCTCACAAGCTGAGTGGTGCTTCCAAAATAATGATGATAGTAATAATAATAAAATGAAGAGGTTTCCTGGTGCTTCTTTTGATCCCCAGCCATGTTTGGGAACCTCTGCAGGGTAGGTTTTATTCTAACCCTTTTTGATCAAGGCAATATGGCGGTGTGGTATAAATGATTTGAGAGTTTAAATATTCTGGCTATGAAGTGGTGTTAGATTTTGGCTCTGTTTTTCATAGCACATTATTTTCATGTATTGGGATGGGTTGGGTGAGAAATAAGAAAATTATAAGAAATTGCCTAGTAAGAGAAGGTGTGATGCTTAACTAATTAGAAATGGATAATTTGCTCCTTAAAAGGCCTTTTTCATAGCACGAAAGTCCAGTTGGATTGTCTCTATTCGGGTGCCCCTGTTGTCATTTCCTAGACACGGGTTTGTCTGTGAGATGAAAGCTTTGAGATGGAGTCAGTCAGCCTGCAGTTCCCTCTCTGTGTTCAGATGTGTGGGTTGAGTTTCTTCTGTCTCCCCCACCTGACTCCGTCCCTCACTCCTCCCCTGGCTGGCTTGGTGCTGGGAGAACTCTTATCACCTCGTGCAGGACTCGGTGCTTGTGGAGTCAGGGAAGCCAGTTTAAATTTTGGCTCTAACTGTTAGATGTCTGGAAACCTCATAAGGATGGGAACTGTTCCCAGCTTGGAACTTACCTGAGTATGGCCTGGCACTCATCATGAAGCCTTGAAGTGTTTCTGTTGAGCAAATAGAAATATATCAGAGTGGGATGTAAAACGTGCTTCTTTCCCTTTCCTGGTTCTATGACCTGAGACAAGAAATTGATCTCATCAAGTGAGCTGTGTTTCCCTTCCTGGTTAAATGGAGTGTTCACATCCCTCTCCTTAGCTTTCCCAAATGAAATATTAAGATGCTTTGTAATACCAGAGAGCAGTGTCAGGTTCTTATATGAGGAATATTTCATTGCTTGTTGAACACTGGCATTTGATCAGAATTCTTTATGATTTGTTTGCCTGTTATTTCTGCATTATGGGGCTTCCCAGGTGGCGCAGTGGTAAAGAATCTGCCTACCAGCGCAGAAGATACAGGGGACACAGGTTGGAAAGATCCCCGGGAGTAGGAAATGGCAACCCACTTCAACATTCTTGCCTGGAAAATTCCATGGACAGAGGAGCCTGGTGAGCTACAGTCCATGGGGTTGCAAAGAGTCAGACACGACTGAGCATGCAAGCACAGCACACTACAACAGGGCAAATGATTTGTAAGTTTCTTTTTTGCTTTCTAATGCCTTGGTGCTGAAGAATTGATGCTTTTCAACTGTGGTGTTGGAGAAGACTCTTGAGAGTCCCTTGGACTGCAAGGAGATCCAACCAGTCCATCTTAAAGGAAAATCAGACCTGAATGTTCATCGGAAGGATTGATGCTGAAGCTGACACTCCAGTACTTTGGCCACCTGATGGGAAGAATTGATTCCTTGGAAAAGACCCTGATGCTGGGAAAGATTGAAGGAGGGAGGAGAAGGGGACATCAGAGGATGAGATGGTTGGATAGCATCACTGATGCAATGAACATGAGTTTGAGTAGGCTCCGGGAATTGGTGATGGACAGGGAAGCCTGGCATGCTGCAGTCCGTGGGGTCTCAAAGAGTCAGACACAACTGAGTAACTGAACTGAATGCCTTGGGAACCCTGCTGCACAAGGGTGCTCTGGGAATCTCACATGGGTTTCCCACACCCCACCTCTGAGTTTATCTTGGAAAGTCCATCTCATGCGCTGTGTTGCTGGGGAAGGGACATAGATGCATGTGAGTTGTGGCTCTGACCGGCGGCCTTGGAGCTGCAGTGCTCACAGAAGCCAGAGAACTGTTTTTTTCTCTTTGCTTCTCATTGGAATCGAGTGGCACTGCAGGACTTGTTTTCTAGAGTCGTTACTAACTCAAAGTGACTGATTATTGCTTCCCACTGTGGTGACGGACGAATGGGAAGGACGCAGGGAGAAGATGACAAACGTGCTTTGGTGCCGACAAATGGGGCTGCCTTTTGGAAGAGTTACTTGTATTCAGTATGTGTTTAGTAAACGGGCAGTTACAGAGCGCAGTTGCTGGCATCCACCTGCCTGTCCTTGGGATGGATGCAGCTAACATTTGGCCCTACTGTAATTGAGTTAGTGGGCTCTGAAGTTGGATCATTTGTTTGAGTCCAGGATGGACTGTTGAAAATTACATATCTGGCCAGAAAACAATCTTAAACATAGAAATAGAGCAAGAACAAGTTCCTTAGAGATAACTTTAGTATTTAAGCATTGGTTTAACCATCCCTTCACCCATCCATCTATGTCGCCATCCATCCACCTTCCATTTTGGGAAACGGTTATTAAGCATCTTTGGTTTAGTCGCTCAGTTGTGTCTGACTCTCTGTGACTCCATGGACTGCAGGATGCTGGGATTCCCTGTCCTTCACTTTCTCCCCTAGTTTGCTCAAACTCATGTCTATTAAGCATCTACTATGTGCCAGTTGACTCATTGGAAAAGACTCTGATGCTGGGAGGGATTGGGGGCAGGAGGAGAAGGGGACGACAGAGGATGAGATGGCTGGATGGCATCACTGACCCGATGGACGTGAGTCTGAGTGAACTCCGGGAGTTGGTGATGGACAGGGAGGCCTGGCATGCTGCGATTCATGGGGTCGCAAAGAGTTGGACACGACTGACTGACTGAACTGCCTGCCTGACTGATGTGCCAGTTTGTGCTAGGCTCTGGGGATAAAAAAATAACACAAGACATGATTGCTGTCCTCAAGGAAACGGCAATCTAGGGTGGCAGATGTTTCCCTAAATTTCAAGTCAAATTCTTACTTGACACATACCTATTTTTATTTTGTTTTGGGTCTCATCTCTTTTGAACAAAGCACAGCATGTAACCGTTGTGACATTCTCACTTGTTTTTATAAACCCAAGTTGTGGAGTTGGATTTCATGTTTTGTATAACTCTAAGCACAGTGTAAGTGCTTGTATTATTAAACAGAAGAAGAGGGAAGAAATCGTAATCCAGAAAAAAAGACCAAATCTTAGAACAGCAAAAAAGTCTTAAGGTACCCAATGGAATTCTTAAAAGCTTTTTAAAAAGCCTTATCGTGTATAATATTCAAAATTGCTTTTTGAGCCCTGGGTAAATTTAAGTGCAAAACGTCTTCTAAACGTATTAAACTAGAAGGCCAATTGGAAGGCATAGAGTTCTGTCTTAGCACAGGGACATGCCATTAAAATGAGTGATTCAGAGCATAGGTTTGAGACTGGACCATTTGGGATTTGGTCTTCTGTTTTACTGCTCTTTACCTGTGTGACCTTGGGCAAATTTCTTAACCTCTCTGAACTTGAGTTTCCCTTCTTGTAAAATGGAAGTAGCGACGGTATTATTTACCTGAGAGAATTATTATGAGGCTGAAGTGAGGGCAAAGATTTGCCAAGTGCTCAACACAGACCTGGTTTGTAGTACATGCTCTGGAAAATCTAGCTATTTTGATGATTTTTAGGAGAAAAGGGATCGGGGTTATTCCAAATCTGTGTATGTGTAAATCTGGGTGACTAGAGGTTTTTAGTGGTGGAAATGAGACACATGATGCCTTTTGGTTTTACACAACTAACAATCCCTTGAGAAATATTCATGCAATGTTTATCTTCTCTGGTGGCTCAGACAGCAAAGAATCTGCCTGCAATGCAGGAGACCTGGGTTTGATCCCTCAATTGGGAAGATCCCCTAGAGGAGGGCATGGCAACCCATTCCAGTATACTTGCCTGGAGAATCCCAGTGGACAGAGGAGCCTGGCGAGCTACAGTCCACAGGGTCGCAAAGCATCGGACACAACTGAGCAAGTAAGCACACAGTGCTTCTCCTGTAGCCCTTTCCTGCATTTTTGCTGCGCTGGGCATGAATGATGAACTAGCTCTTTCTGCAACTAAAGGATTGGTGTTTGTGTGTGTGTAGAGAGTGGGGAGAAGAAAAACTGCTGTAAGCCTCTGAGCAGTGTCATAGATTTTCGGCTAACAGGCCTGAGCTGTTAGCGTATCATTCAGGGGGGTGACCTACTCAGGACAAAATCCCATTCTGAAATTAATTTCAACAGATCAAAAGGCAATTGGTAATTGTAGCTGAAATTATATTTTTTTAAAGGGCCGACTAGCAAGTTGGACTTTTCAGTAACACTTGAAGCAGTGGGTTTGGTGCAGTGGAAATTTCACAAAAGGATCGTTTTCTTAAAAAGAGAGAGGGGAGGGGGGTTTCTCTTGATGTTTTTTTTCCATGGAAGGTAGTTCTATATACTGTTTATAGAAGCCTTGATCCTTTTTAAACTTTAAGGAGCACAGTTGGCCTCTGTGGTAATAAATCGAGAGGCATATGGGGGCTCAGGGACCCTTAATTTATGTGCTCGACTCCTTCCCTCAATTCAGCCGGCTACTTCCTGGGATGGTGTACTTGATTGATGAGTTTCTGGTGTTCTGTGCTGCTGGGATGTCTTTTGAAGTTTCTCCTACAAGGCTTGAGGTTTGCCCCTGTGAGGTGTTAATGGGCTTCCTGCCGGGGCGTTATTTGTAAGGGGTGCTTGTTAGAGGGGCCTCAAAGGGCAGCTGGGGACACCAGAGTTCTTGTTCTCCTGAAGGGTTGACTCTCGGGCCTTGGGTCCCCAGGCTTCCAACTTATGTTTGGAAGACACTGCAGCGTTGTTTTTATTCCTGTTCTCCAGGCCGCTATTTGTTTAGCTTTAGGGGGCCCCTACACCATGGCAGGTATTGGTGGTAAGGGATCAGACCAGCCTGGGAACAGGCAGGAACAGTGAGTCCGAGAAGAGACTCAAATCCACATGGACGGGAAGACTCCTATCTGAGGACCCTGGGTAACAAGAGATTGTGTCTTGAGCCAAACAGTCAAGTTCCAACTAAACACACGCCCAAGACTGGTGCCTGTGTTGTGTCCTCCGTGGCCTGCCTGCCTCTAGGCTCTCCCTTGCCCAATTCTATTCTCATCATCACCACCAGAGCGCTCTTCATAAAGTGAAAGCCTGTTTATGTCACTCTCCTCTTGCAGCTGTGTTCATGGTGTGTGTGCGTGCTCAGTCCCTCAGTCATGTCCGACTCTCTGCTACCCTGTGGGCTGCAGCCTGCCAGGCTTCTCTGCCCATGGAATTCTCCAGATAAGACTATTGGAGTGGGTAGCCATTCCCTTTTCCAGGGGATCTTCCTAACTCAGGGATCAAACCCAGGTTTCCTGCATTGTAGGCAGATTTTTTACCATCTGAGCCACCGTTTAGATGGCCCCCCGAGGCCCTCCTCGCCCACCCCTCCTTGTCTCCACAGGCTTGGATCTTCTCACTGATACGCCTATAGCACCAGCACTTACCTCAGCCACAGCTTTACCAGTCGTTCTGTTCTTGTGTGTTCTTTTGTCTCTTTCCTACATTAGATTTTGAGAATGTTGAGTCTAAGGATTTTGTTTATCTTTTCTCCCTAACATGCAGCTCTGAGTCTGGTAATTAATCAGCATTTACTGAATCAGTGAAAGCACACCGTTTACTGTTCTGTTGCCTTAGGATGCCCTTTCTCCCATTTTGTACTGTATTAGAAGAGTACTTAAGAGTCGGACACGACTGAGCGACTTCACTTTCACTTTTTACTTTCATGCATTGGAGAAGGAAATGGCAACCCACTCCAGTATTCTTGCCTGGAGAATCCCAGGGATGGGGGAGCCTGGTGAGCTTCTGTCTATGGGGTCGCACAGAGTCGGACATGACTGAAGTGTCTTAGCAGCAGCAGCAGAAGAGTACCAAATCAACCTCGATTCTCTATGGGGTGTTCCTAGCTCCCCACAGGTGTCCCCAGGTGACAGTGATACAACCAGTAATTTTAGCTAGTGTTGATCAAGCACATTCTGTATGTCAGGTGAGCATACACCTCATCTAACCATTACAATACCCTTTCAAGGAAGGTTATCTTTGGATAAGCTTGAGCCAACTTTACCTAGAGGGTGGTATGTCCTTAGGTGTGAGCAAGAAGATCTGAATGTTAAAGGCGTCCACATCCTTTCTGGCAGGTCTTGATACCCAAAGCAGAATCTTCTGAAAATACTCATTAGCATAGCAAAATTTCAGCGAAACTGGCAAAATGAAACCTCCTTTAACTCACTCTTCCTTTGAAAACAAGAGGGGAGCTGCTTTCAGTGACGGCTCTATTCACTGCAACTGCTGGGGATTCCCTGGGCACCCTGTGGCTAGAGAGCTGGGTCACTAGTAGCTCTTCTTTCTGCTGCTTTGGGAAATTTCTGAGACTTTGTCAGGTCCTAAGATAAGTTAGTGAGTGAACCAACCTCTATGCTGCTTTTTCTTTGGTGTCCAGACAGAATTTTAAATTCACTCCTCACTCTCGGTGCTCTTGGGACTTTTTAGCTGTACTTGACTTTGAAAACTTGTGAAAGAAGAATGACGACTTGGCTGTTTTTCGAGTCAATGTACTTGACGGCATTTCCATGTGCTGCTGTGTCCCCAGGACTGACTTTGCAGTTCTTTCTGAATTGTACCATGAGGTGGGGGAGGGGTGTACTTTTTGGAAGGGAAGTGAGAAGATTAAAAAAGTGTAGAAATGCAATAAGCCCCTCGCCAGACTTAGAGGATCTCAGTCTAATGTTGAGACACCCAGCTGATGTCGAGAAACAGCTGTGTCTGCAGGCTTCAGCAGCATGCCTATTTCACCATAGTGCTCAAATCTACCCTGCGGAGGACATGAGATTTAGCTGGAGAAGTGGCAGTCTCTAGCTGAACTTCCCTGAATCTGAGAGAAAGGAGAGGAAGGGCAAGCTAATCCCCCAGAGACTGCAATGGCCAAGGACAGCCAAGTGGTTCAGCCCACTCACCTTTGGCTAGAGAGGTTGTTAAGCCTAGCCTCAATCTTTGGAAATTGGTCAGATTCCTTCCTTGGTTCCTGTTGACTGTGTGGTGGGGAGGTGCTATATATATATGTACACACATGGTATATATAGTGTATATATAAAATGAGTGTGTGTGTATATATATACACACACACATGATTTACAATGTTAGTTTCAGGTGTATAGCAAAGTGATTCAGTTATATATATATTCTTTTTCAAATTCTTTTCCTTTATAGGTTATTTTAGCAATAAGCTATTGAATATAGTTGTATGGACATCCCATAGTCTAACTCCCAGAATCTGGCTCTGGGGCCCTCAACCAGGCCCTAGTTTGCTTAACATATGACTTGCCTCGCTGGGCCCCAGTATCCTCCATGGTAAAATGAAGATAACCATGGTACCTACTTTGGATACCATAGGTAGAGGCACCAGGAAGCTTGGAAGTCCCACAGTGATTAGGGACTCAGCTTCTTTTTCCTTGTATCATTACTATCCTTAATATGTGCCTTCTATCTCATGGTCCAAGGTGGCTTCTTTAATTCCTGCCATCGTTTCTACATTCCAGCCAGGAAGGGGAAAAGGGAAATGGAGGGTGTGGCCTGAAAGTTGCCCACTGCCTCATTCCATTGGTGAGAACTTAGCCATATGACCATGTTATTCAAAAGTAAGTTAGGGAAATTTTAGTCTTTAACTGACACCCAACTAAAAAATCTATTATTATGTTAAACAGAGAGATTGGCTATTAGGGAACAACTGGTGGTTTCTGTTCAAGTGTTAGGTGTTCAATAAATGTTAATACCACCACCACCGTCATTACCACAATCAATGACCATCATCATTTCTGATCTTAGCTTATAAGATCATCCTCCATGAACTTGGTTCCTAACTTGCCCCTTATTTTCCATTTTAGAGCATCTTAGCTTGCACTTTGTTCCGTTGCACAATTTGTTCAATATCCATGTACCTCTGACACCTTTTTGTAGCTTTGAGTTGTCAACATAACCATACCCCTCAATGTCCCATGTGACAGAAATGGATATTAAAGCTGATGGGATATTGACAGCTTAGAAATAGGGGAGACTCGAGCATGAAGTCTTAATAACCCATTTAGCAGCTTAATTAAAATATTGCAGGAAAAGTTGATGAAAAGAAGAAAAAAGCCTAACTACCTTTAAATGTAGGTTAAGACTTTTATTTTTAACCCCTTCCACTTGCATGTTTGTGGGCCTGTGTTGAAGACGCATGAATCTCCATGGAATTCTTCTCAAGGCTTTAGTCTGGCTGTCTAGACTCCTGACAGTCCTTTGAGGTTTTCAAAATCCTTGTCCCTGGAAGGATGTGAAAACCAAGTTTCTTCTAATTTCGAAGCAGTTGAAATAAATGAAGGGATTTGTTCTGTGGATCTTTATTCATGATTTAAATGCTCTGCAGGAGTCTTTTCTGGTAGAGATGGTTCATTGAGAAATCACATGGACTTTGGACTCATTAAAACCTTGAGGAAGACAAATGCCACTTTTCTGCTACAAATCCCACTGAGGCTAATTTAATGGAGTTCTGGCTAGCCTTTATGGTTTCCATCAGCCACATCTCACCTCCATCATTTGTCTCCTCCTTTCTCCTTTGAAAAATACTGTGTCAGAAAGTGACATTTTTCTCCTAGAAGAATTGTGACATGTTTATAACCTTGCTTCTTTCTACCAAGTCACTTATCTTTAAAGATGAAGCCATGGAGACAAAGAACTGGGAAATCCCTGGACAGAAGCATTGAAGTCATCGTCATTTTTTCGCTCTTTTTCATCCTTTTCTCCTCCCTGTTGATGCTCTCTGAGAAACTTCTTGGCAGTTCCTTTTCCTTCTGTTCCTTTTATTATTGTTCTAGCCAGGCCTTCAGCATTCCTTGCTAGGACTGTTGCAGTAGTCTCCTGGTTGCCCTGCCTTTTGTGTCTCCCCATCCTATGCACGTTCTCTCAGCACAGGTCTGGCCAGGACACATTTTTGGTTATAGATAGTCACTTCTTTCTGTTGCAGTCAGTGGTATGGAGTCAGCTTTCCTTGACATGAAGTCTGAGGCCAGATCATTACTATGGTTGCTTGCTAACACATCAGTAAAAGGCAGAATGGATAGCATGGTGATAGGTATCATTTACAATCTGCTTTTATGGCTGAAGAAATGGAGCCTGGGAGATTAAGTAACCTACTTCATGACACTTGCTAAAAAGTAGTGAGATCAGAATTGATCTTTGAACTGTCACTCAGGTGTCACATCATATGTTAGGCTCATTTCTTTCTGGCCTTTCTCTGGCCGCCTTCCCTTGTGCTCTGGCTTCTAGCCCCACTGATTGCCATTCATGCCTTATTGTCTGGAATGTCAAGACCTGGAACCTTCCCCTTGTCACTGTGTGTGCCTTTGCAGTTCCTTCTGTCAAGAGTGCCCTCCTTTGCCTTTTTGACTGGCAGAGCATTCCTTTGAGGTCTAGTTCCCAGCGGCCTCTATGAAGATCGCCCCTGTCCCTTGTGTTATGTAAATGAGCCAAAGATGGCTACTGTGTCTTGGCTGCAAGATATGTATTTCTGCACTGCAGCCTGAGTGAGACCTACAAGCTCAAAGACCCAATGGCACCAAATGCAAATTTTTACACATGCAATTGCTTTAAAATTAGCCCAAACAAGTAGATTTTTAGCCATTTAGGATCTGTCTGCTTTGCATACCCTGTGAAATAGCACCCAGCATCTGCTGGTCATTGATAAGATGGAGCCTTGTGGTTCTAAACCCCAAGCTGCTACTGTCTTTGGAGCTCTGTGACTCAAAGTCCCCACCTCCCTCCCCGCCGCTGAGCGACAGCACTTAGACAAGTAAGTCTCCTCTCTGGTTCCCCTCCCCCAGGAGTTCCCTGATCCTTCTTCCCTTCTGAATGGTGAACCTTGAGCCAAGCCTCTGGGTGGTATCTTGCCACAAAGGACGTCCCTTCCCAATAAAGCTTTCCTTGGGCCTCTCATGCTCATATCTTTTCCCTTGCCCAGCCCCCAAGTCACTTGAACCCCTACACACCCAACGGATTGGATCACTGTTTTATGAGTTTCCATCATGTTTCTTCAACCTGTTTCCTTTACTGTACTCATCGCATCATTGCATTACCCCAGTTGGCCGTGTATCACAGAACATGAATCAAGGAAGCCGAGGAGCCCTGGGTTCAGCACTGGAAGAAGTTTCACCCATGAGCATGATTGTGTTTTCCCATTGTTATGGATCGATTTATTGTTTTGCACTTAATTGTACTTTATCTTGGCATCCAGTATAAAACTGTCGGTATTTTGTGAAATACTCAGGGTTGATCTCATGAATTTAATTTCCCCTGATTTAGGGGGAAAAAAAAACCATCAGAAATACACTGGGTAGGAGGATGGCTAAAATTTAGAGCACTTTTCATCAAGTCTTATTTTGATAGTTGTGCCTGTCCTGGCCCCTCCTTTATCTGGTTTGCCAACAAAAACAGAATAAATAGAATCAATAAATGAGGGGAGGGTTATTGGCATTATGAAAGGATTCTGCTCAACACGAATCTTTCCCAGCTGTGCTCCCCTAAGACAGTGGTGGTTTGTGGATCTGTAAGGCTTGGTGGGGAGAATGGAAATGCAGGAGCTGGCAGCAAATGCCGATCAATACGCTGTGAAAAGGAAGTGCTCTGAAATGGCCTGCGAGTCATGTGCAGCTTTTCTAGAACAAGTCTTTTTAGGGTCTTGCTTGCGCCCTGTGTATATAAGCCTCCTAGATTGCCCTAAAGCTAGCAATATGAAGACATTTCTTTTTACTTTCTTATTTTTTTTTAAAATTTTTAAAAATTTAATTGTGCAGCAGTTTTCCCCCTGGTTTTATTGAGAGATCACTGATACCCATTACTGATATATGTTTAAAGAGTCCAGCAGGATGGTTTGATTTACAAATATTATGAGATAATTACCACGACAAGTTTAGTTCATATCCATCATCTCATAGAGATACAGGAAAAGAAAAAAAAAATTCTCCTTGTGATGAGAACTCACTTATTTTAACACCTTTCCTATATATCCAAAGCAGTGTTAACCATAGATGTCGTATCAGCCCCTGGTACTTAAAACTGCAAGTTTGTACCTTTTGACCACCTTCCTCTAATCTCCCTCCAAGACATTTATTTAGAATGAAACTAAGATGTTTGCTCCCCCCAATTCTTTAAATGAGGTTAAAGTTACCCTGTACTAAAAGAAATGTCCTGGGTTAATAGAGAGGCTTTTTAAAAAAACAAATACACCCCCCCCCCCCAACTCTAAAATATGGATTGCTTGGCATTTGGCAGGGTTCAGCTTGAAGTAACTGAGTCCTTTTTTTCCTTCAAAATTATTGTCAGAGTGATGTAATATTTTAAGGGCAAATAAACTTACTGAGCCAATCGACTGACTTAAAATGTCTGTGACCTGTTTGGTTTTTCAGTTGAGAATATGAAGGAGGCAGAGCGGCAGAACGCGTGTCAGGGCTGTTCCTTTCGTTCCTGTGTTCTTTGGTGGTGTAACAGACACCACACACGAAGACATTGGCCCTGAAACAGTCTGTGGTTTCCCTAGCGAGTCTCAAGATTGAGCTTCTTAACTCTTCTCCCCTCAGAGCCAGCGAAATCGAGCAGGAACACAATTTCCGACAATATTTTTCCAAGCTGCAGTTAGCCACTTGCCGCTCACGGCTCCTCTTCAGCAATTTCCACTTCACTGAACTTTTTGCTGAGCGTGGAGTGACTTTTAAATTTGTTTTGATCCAATTAGAAGCACATGTCTGAGGGTTGCTGGGTGGATGGATTTCAGCTGATCGTGTGGAGGACAGGAGAGAAACTTGTCATTTTTGTGTCTCCTTTCAGGAAGGAAGGAAGTTCGGAGGGAGGAGGTAATCCCGTATTGGCTCCGGGTGGTTATGCCAGCTCATCTCCAATCTGCCAGATTAAAGAACAGAATGAATGTGTCAATTGATTTCGTGGGAGCTTTCCTTTTGATTATTTGCATACTAGTTTATTAAGTGGCAGCACAGAAGGGCTAAGATTTTTAAAAAAATTTTATTATGTCAGGAGTTCCATTATTCTTTGTTCGCAGAAGCCAAGTTTGTGATGAAGCTGTACCACCCCATCTTCATTAGGCAATTTAAGATGTGAATTATACATGTTTTAGAAAGTAGCTAATTAGGGTACAACCTGACACATTTGCATTTCCGTGAAACATCTTTCTGCAGCAAAGATTCTGGCGAGAAGACTACACCATACTGAGTTGTAAAATCTCTCCTGGTGCGAACTATTTCTTCTTGTAAGGAAACTGGTAAATGTGGAAAGACAGCATGTTATGCCTTCTGAGCCTCTCCAGAGGCTTCACGCCCGTTGGAGTCTGTGGGCTGTTACAGTCCAGGGGCTCTGTCCTTGACATCCCTGTTGAGATGCCCTCATCCTCCTGGGCTTCAGGGTGGTGGGGGTGGGAGGACAGAGGAGTCCAGAGATGGTAGAGTCTGACACTGCCTCCTGTTGAGTGTCAGCTTGTCTTTGGGTGTGTCTGTCCTTGGTGCTCTGCAGGGTACCATGCACCAGTTCTGAACTGCACACTGTCTCAGCACCATGGGGTTTCCATGTCTGGGTGTTCTGATCTGCCCATCCCAGCGAGGTTTGTGTGTCCTTAAACCTCAGGGCCAGATTTCACACTGCCTCTGACCGTGCTGCATTCCAGAAGCTGTGTGGAATGTTGCTTACCTCGAGGAACATAAACCTTACATTGTGAGGCGAAGGCATTTGAAAATATCTTCTCCTCTCCTATTGCCAAGGTGGCTCGATGTGCACTAAAATTAAATCCATATGTGTGCACTGAGCAGATGGAGAGCTTTGGCGGGGGTTGGAAAGTACACTGCCTTATGTGATTGTGATGACACTCACCCAGAGGGAACCTCAGAGTTATAAACCAGGGCAGTATTGCGTAAACAGGATCATGTCCTCATTTATGGTGCTCTAGAAAATTTCATGTATACCTATGAAGAAGATCCTAGCTCTGGACTCATTGTTAATAATCAGATTCATCCTCGAATTCCACATACAGTTAGATGGTAAAGGCCAATTCTTTTTATTTTATTACATTAACTTTCCTTTATGACATCTAATAGTTAAGCTATTTTCAGTGGCAGGTCAGCAATATTTAGAGGGAGTGTGCATTAGAAATGGGAGAGACTATAAATTGATAAAGCATATCAATTCAGTTATTTATATGTGTGTGTGTGCGTATGTGTGTATACACACACACATGGGTTTCCCTGGTGGCTCAGACAGGAAAGAATCTGCCTACAATGCAGAAGATCTGGGTTTGATCCCCAGGTGAGGAAGATACCCTGGAGAAGGAAATGGTTACCCACTCTAGTATTCTTGCTTGGAGAATCCCATGGACAGAGGAGCCTGGTGGGCTACAGCCCATAGGGTTGCATAGAGTCTACCACGACTCAGCAACTAACACTTTCACTTCACTTTACAGGCACACACACAGTAAAGCTGGACAGTCTTCTGGTCTAGTAAGGGCCAGATGGACTGAGAAGGCATCTTAGGGACATAGGTTCCAAAGGCTGAGAAACGATTCCTTGGGGCTCATGAGAAATGATACTGGGGGCTTTTTCAACATCCTTTTGGGCCAGGTAAGACCATTTACTTCAAGTCTGGTGTTGGTGTCCATAAACCCAAGCTGTAAATCTAACGAGGCCAGTCTCTCCTTCATATAGAACGGTCCGTGAGTTCATGGCCTTTGTTGCTTGGTGAGGGCTTGTACTCGGACGTGTGGTCTGAGGACCCTCTGCACCAGCATCACTCTTGTCAGATGTTAGGACCCAGCCTTGCCTGCCTGTGTGTGTCCTTGTATAAACAGCCTGCACGTTGCTTCACTGTCCTTCCCTGTTATCCATGATAGCCTGTGACACTGTATATCGTCTTCTTCCTTGGATGGCAAGGAGTCCTTGGTTTTGCCATTCAAAATTTGTCTGTGTCTCTGCCTCATTTTCCTCATCTATCAAGTAGCTGCTGCTGCTGCTAAGTCGCTTGAGTCGTGTCTGACTCTGTGTGACCCCATAGATGGCAGCCCACCAGGCTCCTCCATCCCTGGGATTCTCCAGGCAAGAACAGCAATACCCTCATAGGGATTTTTCAAGCATGAAGAAGACAATATTTGTAAAATACTCATCCAGGAGCCAGATGATAGTACACGGTGGTTATTAGTGCAGTAATGGTGATACTCGTGTCTCTTTCCCTTTCTGATAGGACCTGCCTTTGAAAAAAGGTTCCCGCCTGCTTTCATCTTTGTTATATTCCAGGCCCCTTCTCTGTGTCTGGAGCTTGTTTGATTGGTGATTGGGTTGTTGCTTAGCACTAGCATTAGAATCCTTGGTCTTTGGAAAACTTAATTTGAGTCAGAGATAGCAGTCCTGATAACTTTAGCTCCACGGGGAGCATTCTAGAAGCCTGTTACTGGACAGCTTCTTTGCTAGCAGGTTTGGGCAAGTCCACAACTGCTGTTTGGGGTGTACCACATCGCACACAGGTGTATGGAACGAGAAGGCGTAGTTGCTGAGCAAAGGTCAGCTCACAGTTTCCATCATCATGTCACTTTGGAATGAGGTGGAAAATGAAGAGCCTGAAAAAATTTTCAGTTGTCTTAAATTGCCCATCAGCTTGGGCAGATGTCATTTTGGATGGGGGGTGGTTGCAAGACACAGAAGCTTGAAAACAACAAATCCTAGGGCAGTGGGCTGGGGTTGACCATGGACACAGCCAGTTAGGTGGGACTTGTAATCACAGGCTTCCTGAACGGCCAGCATTGAATTAGCATTGGTCTTGCAATAGTCATAAAAGGGCTTTCTGTCATATTAGGGGGTAATGAGGTCATGTATTAACTAGGTTGGCCCTGAGGTCTGTGACCCAGGTTAAAATCTTAACCCTGTTTTCTAGCAGTCAGATAACTTTCTATATCCTGTGCGTGCTAAGTCGCTTCAGTCATGTCTGACTGTTTGCAAGCCTATGGACTGTAGCCCACCAGGCTCCTCTGTCCATGGAATTCTCCAAGCAAGAATACTGGGCTGGGTTACCATTTCCTTCTCCAGGGGATCTTCTTGACTCAGGGATTGAACCCTCATCTCCTGTGTTGCAGGTGAATTCTTTAAAATCCATCCTATTTCTTTTTTACCACTAGATCATAAATTCTTTTATGAAGAACCATGGCTTATTTGTATAAACATTATACATCATTTGGTCAAATTACTTGACATTTGGGATCAGCTACCGGATTTCCAGTCCATACCCTGGCTCAGTATTATAGTGTCCATCATTGGGAAACATTACTGTCTGTATTTTGGGATGTGCTGATTTTTGAGTAGTTGAGGCCTATAAAGTTCACAGTATTAACAATGGAAGTTCACACCCACAGACTCTTCTTGTGTGCTGGACACAGTGTTAGCCTTAAACACTTGTTAACTTTTTTAACACTGTAAGAAGCTACTGTCATTTTCATTTTACAGATGAAGAAACTGAGGCACGGAGAATTGAAGTGCTCAGAGAAATATTGCCCAAGGTTGCACAGCTTGTAAACTGCAGAGCCAGGCAGTGGGATTTGGGAAGCAAAAAGGTTATCTGTGTGTTTGCACACTCTTTTCCCCTGCTACCCAAACTAGCTGATCACTCCAGTATCCTCTTCCTCCTGTGAGAGCACAGAGTCCAGGCTTTGGAGCAGGACGGCCCTGCATTGATTCCGAGCTCCAGCACCTACCTGCATGTCACCTTGGGCAGTTAGGTGTCAAGGTGTCACCTTGACCTTGGACAAATTTACTTCCCTTCTCTGTCTCTGTATCCGTAAAATGCAGATAATAATAATATAGGTACTTTCCTGAGAGGCTTTGATAAGATAATGCAAGTAAAGCACCCAACTAATTACAAATACAATGGCCATGTTTTCTGAATTAAAAGTAGGGAGACAGATGAAAAACTGTCAGTTTAGGGATAATAAAATGGACTATCTATCTATTCATTTAGGATCAGTCAGTTCAGTTGCTCAGTTGTGTCCGACTCTTGGCGACCCCATGGACTGCAGCACGCCAGGCTTCTCTGTCTGTCATCAGCTCCCGGAGCTTACTCAAACTCATGTCCATCGAGTTGATGATGCCATCTAACCATCTCATCCTCTGCTGTCCCCTTCTCTTCCCACCTTCAATCTTTTCCATCATCAGGATCTTTTCAAATGAGTCAGTTCTTGGCATCAGGTGGCCAAAATATTGGCGTTTCAGCTTCAGCATCAGTCCTTCCAATGAATATTCAGGACTGATCTCCTTTAGGATGAACTGGTTGGATCTCCTCACTGTCCAAGGGACTCTCAAGAGTCTTCTCCAACACCACAGTTCAAAAGCATCATTCTTTGGTGCTCAGCTTTCTTTATAGTCCAACTCTCACATCCATACATGACCACTGGAAAAACCATAGCCTTGACTAGATGGACCTTTGTTGGCAAAGTAATGTCTCTGCTTTTTAATATGCTGTCTAGCTTTTCTTTCAAGGAGCAAGCATCTTTTAATTTCATGGCTGCAGTCACCATCTGCAGTGATTTTGGAGCTCCCAAAAATAAAGTCTGTCACTGTTTCCATTTTTCCCTGTCTATTTGCCATGAAGTGATAGGTCTGTATGCCATAATCTTAGTTTTCTGAATGTTGAATTTTAAACCAACTTTTTCACTCTTCTCTTTCACTTTCATCAAGAGGCTTTTTAGTTCTTTACTTTCTGCCATAAGGGTGATGTCATCTCCATATCTGAAGTTATTGAGATTTCTGCTGACAATCTTGATTCCAGCTTGTGCTTCATCCAGTTATTTGGGATAACTTCTCCTTATTTTCTTTCTTTATTTTGGCTGTGCCATTTGTCATGTGAGATCTTAGTTCCCTGACCAGGGATTGTACCGGTGCCCCCTGCATTGGGAGCATGGAATCCTAACCACTGCATCTCCAGGGAAGTCCCAGATGATCTATTTTAACTAGGGATCATCTCCTAAAAGTAGGACAGCTGCCCAGAAGAATTATAAGATGCTTGCAAAGAAGGTGGAGGAGCTCAATGGTGGAAGAGACTGAGAGGCCAGGGCCAGTCAGGACCCGTGTTGTTTGGGAGGGGCGTATCTCGGGACATTCTCATATACCCTCAAACTGTCAGCCATAATAGCATAATACCTAATAAAATATAAACTGAAAAATTTCAGTTATCTTTTCAGACTGTTAATAGTTAATATAGGAGTAAAGGTTAAATATTAGTAAGTAAAGCTTGCCATTAAAGCCACCTCTGTCTTAAAATTGTTATTGCAATTTAAAATCCATGAGAGGAATATAGGTAGCATGTCAGATTTAGGGGAAGTTACCATCTTTAAGACCCTGATGCTGGGAAAGATTGAGGGCATGAAGAGAAGGGAATGACAGAGGATGAGATGGTTGGATGGCATCGTTGGCTAAATGGACATGAGTTTGAGCAAGCTCTGGGAGACAGAGAAGGACAGGGGAGCCTGGTGGACTGCAGTCCATGGGGTTGTAAAGAGTAGGACACAATCGAATGACTGAATAACAACAACCATATTTCAGTTCAGTTCAGTCGCTCAGTCGTGTCCGACTCTTTGCGACCCCATGAATCCATATTTACGAACCATCAGTTCCTAGACTTTTAAATTTCAACTTTGCCTCTATCAGTAGGTCTGGCAGACCAGCTTTTTGGGGAGAGTTATACTTTTGCAAAGAAAGAATGAAAGGGAAAGAGTGTGTGTAAGAGATGAGAAACCCCATGCCACTGGGCCATAAGGGCGGCTCTCTGATGACCCAAGGCCAGGCTCCTGGCCTTTTCCACTGTCAATGCTCTTGACTCAGATTTATGCCTCGGCAAAATTGGAAACAATTGACCACACATCAGCATGTCAGGTTAGGGAAAGTTGCAGATGGGTAAAACAACACTGTTTGGTCTAGGAAGGCCAAGGCTGCGTCCTCTCTGATTACAAAGCTAATGAGGACGGGAGGCAGGGCTGCAGATGGCCTCTATGAGCCAGGAAGAATTTTGATGCCCTAAAATGGCACATATTTTTATCCTGGAAACATGCTGTTATCTAATCTTGAGCATGTTGGACTGAAGCAGTGGAATGGCAATTGAACTTTGCTTCTAAGATTTTGCTTCCTGAGTTAAGGTTGAAGTCAGGTCAGAAAAATACTGTTTCATCTGCCGTGTTTTGAGAGCAAAAGCAAAGAGCCAGTGGCAGAGCTTCTGAACGATTTTTAGAAGATGACCTAGCATCCCTGAAGTATCCAGCACACCAGCTGGTAAGATCAAGGATCAAAATGAGATTTTTGTTCCCCAGAATGTTTTCAAAGTAAGAAAAGTCTCAGAGATTACACTCAGCAGCCCTGTTTGGTTTGGTTTTGTTTTAAACACACACACAGAGTTAAAAAAGTTTTCATCTGCCCTGGTCATGCTGTCCTCTTTTGATGATTAATTGGCAGTCTTGGCTTAGCCCTATAGATGCCAGAGCCCTTGAAGGTGACCTGCATGGAGTGGTGTCAGCCTACAGAGCGACTTATCACAAGGTTGAAAAGTTAACATCTTAAGTGACAGTCTGCCTTAGTATCCCTTTTGGGGGTTTCTTCTCAGTGTCCACAACACCCTTTCCATTCAGAGTGTTGCTTTTTTCAGCTTGCATGTGAACTCTATGCGGTCGCTTCTTTTCACTGAAGCAAAAATAATGGTAATGTTCTCTTTCTGATTTCTTAAACCTCCTTGCCTGATGTTTATGAAGCGATTCTATTTAATGTTTTTTTTTTTTTTTTTTTTTTAATTTTGGCTGTACTGGGTCTTTGTTGTAGCATGTGGGCTTCTCTCTAGTTGCCCTGCAGCATGTGGGGGCATGACTAGTTCCCCAATCAGGGATTGAACCCATGCTGCCTGCATTGGAAGGTGAATTCTTAACCACTGGATCACTAGGGAAGTCTCTCTTTAACATTTTGAAAATTTCCATGGTGGTCCAGTGGATGTTTTTGAAATAGAATTTTGGCTATTGCCTCTTCCTTTCCACTCTCTCTGTTGAGGGTGGGATATTTACTCACAATGCATGTGCTCAACATTTTAGAGACAACCTTGCTCTTTGCTCCTTTTTCTGGGGAAACTGGGAAAACAGCTGAGGAAAGGGCAGTGAAATTTCTTTCAGGACAGCTAATCTAGAGGGAATATCTTAGGAGTAAAGACCATTAGACAACTTGTTGTTAGACCACAAGTAATCATTGGATTTTCATTTCTAACAATTCTCATGCCTGTTATTCGAGATCTTGTATGTGCAGGATCAAGTAGTGATTAATAAGTAATTTCATTTTTCCTTAACTGGGAAAAGTGAGGAATGCATTTTAAAATGTAGTATAGAACGTTATGGAGAATATGTTAGCATTTGTCTTAGAAATAATACACAGGCAGCCATAAAAGGGAAATGAAAAAGGGTCAGCTGTAGAGATATGGATGGACCTAGAGTCTGTCCTACGGAGTGAAGTTAGGCAGAAAGAGAAAAACAAATATTGTGTATTAATGTATATATGTGGAATCTAGAAAAATCATACAGATGAACCTATTTGCAGGGCAGGAATAGAGATGCAGACGCAGAGAAGGGACATGTGGACACAGGGTGGTGGGAAGCGGGGGGAACGGGACAAATTGAGAAAGTAGCATTGACGTATATACACTGCCAAGTGTAAAGCAGATCGCTGGTGGGAACCTGCTGTGCAACTAGGAGCTCAGCTTGGTGCGCTCTGATGACTAGATGCAGGGGGGCAGGGGGTGGGGGAATGGTAGAGGGGTCTAAGAGATAGGGCATACATGTGTGCATATAGCTGGTTCCCTTTGTTGCACAGCAGAGACTAACACAACATTGTAATTATATCCCAATTTTAAAAAAAGCAATCCGCATGTGGTTGTGAAGAAAAGTAGTATGGCAGAGCCTGAAACCTTTGATGTAGAATTATCAGTGGAATTCACTTCTGGGTGCATACTCAAAAGAATTGAAAGCAGGGACTCAAACAGATATTTGTACACCAACATTTATAGCAGCATTGTATATAACAGCCAAATCTTGAAGACAACCCAACTGTCCATTGACAAATGAATGGATAAGCAAAATGTGGTATATCTGTTTGTAATGGAATAGTGTTTACCCTTTAAGAGGAAGGAAGTTCTGGCATGTGCTAAGCATGGATGAATCTTGAAGGCATTACGATAAACGAAATGTCGGTTACAAAAGGATAGTCACTGTTTAATTCCCCTGCTATGAAGTACTTGGAGTAGTCAGATTCGAAACAGTGCATAGAGTGTTGGTTGCCAGGGGCTGGTGAGGGGAGGAGGAGGAAGTTGGGAGTTAGTGTCTAATAGACTTCCCAAGTTTCAGCTTGGGAAGGTGAGAAAACTCTGCAGGTGGATCATGGTGAAGGTTGCACAACAATGTGGGTGTGCTTAGATGCCCTGGACTGTGTTCTTAAAAATGATTAAAATGGTAAATTTTATATTAGGTCTTCCTCACCAGAATAGGAGGAAATGACATTTCTCTCCAACATTCTTGCCTGGAAAATCCCATGGACAGAGGAGCCTGGCAGGCTACAGTCCATGGGGGTGGCAAAGAAGTATGACTTAGCGACTAAACACAGCAACTTCACCAGAATATTAAAAAAAAAAAAAACACACATACTAGCACGTGGACCCACCTGCCAATGTAAGCACAGACCTTTTGGAGGAAGATGCACAGAAAACTGGTACCAGTAATTATATAAAATTATATACAGCAGTCCAGGGCCCAGAAGCATGGTGTTCCAGCACGCGATGTATGTTCTCTGAATACTTTTGAATAGCCGAGGGTGGGTGGAGGGGAGGAGGGAGGGCGTACTTTCATCGTCGGTATCATTTCACGCCTTTGGGATTTTCAGGTACCGTGTGGCTTCATTACTCATTCAAAAAATAAATTCACTCCTCAGATCCAGTGGCAGTGAAAATGGTCCGGGGTGATGTAAGCTCCCCTGAGAAAGTTTGGGGTTGCAGAAGGGTCGTTGCCTTATAGACAGTTGACCAGAGCCCCCAGCCTCTGAGGGAGCCCCTCCGGGACAAAGATGGGAGCTGGGGGTGGGCTGGGCAGGGGATGGTGACTCTAGGAGTGTTTCCAGTTTTTACCTGAGCCAGACAGGTGTTCTTGTCTCATGTATTTTCTTTTGTTCCTGGATGGGGGCAGGGGAGTGGTGCTCTCTTCTCACCTGCAAGGGCTTTAAAATTTTTCTGTAGCAGAATGTGGTCTTTTCCCCCCACCCACCTCCTCCCTACCTTGGAATTGGTCTAGTCTTGCAGGAGTCCCGAAATGTAAATTGAGGGAAATTTAATGCATCTGGTTCAGTCCTGCCTGATGTCCTTTCTATCTGTGACCTCATGAAATGCACAGTGACCGTCAGTGAAGTCACCTGATAACTTTTCTCTCTCTCTGCACCCCACCCAGTGACCATCATATTCCACTCACCTGGGCCAATAATTGATCTTCTTCTCGCTTAACTGTGGGTGCCAGTTGAGAGGCATCATAAGAACCTATTCATGTCCATATGTAGGATTTCTGAAGAGAACACTCCTGACTCTAAAGAAGGTGCTGGCCAGTTAGCCTCTCTGGGCTAGTTTCTCAGATGGTAATGAGCAGAGTTAAAGATATTGGAGAGAAGGGTAAACTGTTGGGCATGTGGAGAAATGGCCAGTTTGGGGTAGTTGTGGGGAGAGGAGAAAATTTGTTCTGCTGCTGTAGAAATCAGGAGTCTGAGCTGAAGTGATGGACTGCGATGGTCAGAGCCCTTCCCTGGAGATAACAAATGAGGTGCTTCCTTTTGGTTTCTCAAAATAATAACACAGGCCTTTGCAATCCTCTCTGAATCATCACAGTAAGTTCAAACGGGGCAGATGCTGGCCTTTTCACAGCAGCCAGGCCGTATAGAAGTGAGCCATCATTTTGCCCTGTGGCCAGAGGCTGGGGTAGTGCTGGTTTTTAGATCCGGACGAAGAGTTCTTGTTTTGAGAAGTGGGAGGGGGTGGCAGTGGTACACAGTCCTTCTGGTTGGGATGGTCTCTGGGGAAATTGGGACTCCCTGGCGCAGGACACAAATCCTAGCTGAGCATCCTTGCTGTTACCCTGCAGGGTGAGAGAGGAAAAGGACCGAGGTGAGTTTTGTTACAGACTGGACAAAGAAATCAGCTTATTGCCACCTTAACTTCTCTGTTGTGTTGTGCATGAGAGGTTTACAGACTGTGAGCTGCTGGCCCCTCGAGGGAAGGGGGCTGTCTCCCGACTCTGCAGACCGCTGGTGTTGTGACCTTTGGAACAGATCCATCATCTCAGCGTTCCTTTGCGGAGCTGGTCCAGGTTTCCTTCGCTGAATGAATGTGGACTGTGTTCTGATGAAGGCTGGAGGAAGAAAAACCACCTTGAGTCAGGGTTTGGAGAATAGCAGTCCTTGTCTCTCTGCTGGGCACCCGCTTGGTTGATTGATTGAAAATCTAGAAACCTGTGCTTAAATATAGAACAAATAGATATTAATATACTCTTTTTTGGGAAGAAGAGGGAAACTAGGGAAACTACTATTTATTGAATGGAAGCTCTGTGTTCTATGTAGAATTTTTTTCATAGTTCTCCCAAGACTCTAGGGAGGCAGATAATAATGAGTAACCTTAATTACAAACAAAACTGTGTGTCAGGTCTCTTGTGAGTATTTGGTGTGTAAAATTTACAGATTTACTCCTTTCAAGAGTGTTCTGAGGGTAGATGCAAGAACTCAAGATGGTGAAACCCAGTTAAGTAACTAGTTCAAGATTATATTTGGTAAGTGACAGAGCCAGGATTCAAACCCAGATATTCTGGCTCCAGAGCCCAAGCCTGCACTTACCCATTTTCTTCATGAGAAGAAGCCACATGTGATTTGCCCAAGATCATGGGGCTGTATGTGCTGTTTTAGTTTCTTATTCATTCCGATCGATCAAGGGTAGTGAAAAGTTTAGCCTTGCTTCCCAAGGTCTTCTTGGCTAGAATAGTGGAGATACTCTGAGCCACCCAGGGTGCCCATTTAGAAAGCTTGGGTTTTGCTTCAGTGCATATTGAAAAAAGCAATTGAAAGGCCATCACAGAAGGAGGTGGGTCCAGCACATGGAGACTTTTCTTTCCAGGAGGGGGAACAGTTCCATCGTGTGAAGTCCTTGCAGCTGCTTCTGTCTAACTGCTTCTTTTCTCTCCTGAAAAAACCCAAAACAAAGCAAAACAAAACGTCCAGAGGGGAGTGGTGGTCAGATCAGCTATGTTCCCTTTGGGTAGGTGGCACTTGCTCTGGCATTGAGGCCAAACTTGCCATGACAAATACAGCCCCAGGTGGTACCTTTACTAAGAGCATCATCCTTTAAAGCGCTAGGTAACTGGTGCTTTGATTTCCAAACCGGATAGAGGCCTTTCTCTGCAGATCAGGATTTCCGAAGCTGGCATATATCATAAAGGCACCAGAGCAACCAAGCAGAGAACTTACTTTTTCTACTGAAAACTTTGTTATTAATGAAGGACTGAAGTCTTCTATCCACTGTAGCACAAATACTGATTTTGGTTTTTTTTCTCCTGCTGCATCTAAGGAGGATAGTTTGTGGTGGGGATACCATTGGAGTTGGGATTTTCTGTGATGGGGAATAAATTGAAATAGTACAAACTGTAAAATCTTCCCAAGCGGCGGTTACAGTGAAAAAAAAATGCGGCCCCAGCAAAGGGGGTGTGCAGTTACAGGCAGATGGGCCAGGGAGATGGTCTGATTGCCAAGTGGATGGGAGCCCGAGTCTTCAGGTTTTCAAGTAGGTAATTAGCACAGGAAGGAGCCAAATGCAGGCCTGCTGGCGCCCGGAACAGCAAGTTTTTCCATTCAGGTTGGATAGTGTTAGAGCTGAGATGGGTGCGTAGCAGATGGAAGCACCTGATATTATGCCTATGATTGGAGGTGGGGGTCATAGAAGAATGAGCAAACAGGATTTCCATTCCTGAGCAACAGAAGAATATTGGATTGAAAGAGAAATGCAGGCAGCAGTGGAGAACCATCGAAAGCAGATAGTTAAGCGGGAGATCGTGTACTTTTGCTCCCAACTGCTGGCTGCTCTAGTTAGTGGTATATGTGAATGCGCACCAGGAGTCAGAATGTTTGGGTTTATGTTCTGGCTGCTCATCTGTGTGGCTTTGAGCAAGTTAATTCATCTTTAGGGGCTTAAGTTTGCCTATCTATAAAATGAGATTAGTCTAGTAACTACCTCATAAAGTTGCTTTGATGATTAAATGATTATGTTCCTGGATAAAAAGAAAAAAGCCATTTGCCTCTGTTTCTTGCTTTTGAACACAGGCTTGATACCTGGAACTGCAGCAACTCTCCTGTACACATGAGACAATGAACATGAGGGGGAAAGTTGATAATGTTGGGATCATTAATGACCCTGCTGGTCAGCTAGACGTGTGTCCCTGCAGACTCTAGACTCCCTCCATTCAAGAATGAACCATTGCTAGTTGAGATTTCTGCTGTGTGTAGCCAAATGTATGATAATTCATACCATTTATTGTATAATTTTAAATTCATTGAAAGCAGGGCAATGATGTAATTACCTTTGAGAGTTCTCAAGGAGACCCTAACATAATGCTCCACATACAGCAGGTACCAGTGGTTTATGAGGAAGTACATTGTTGGAAAGAGGAGGAAAAGGAGGTTGGTTCAAGTGGTATGCTGGTAAATGTTTAACTGTTAGCTCTCTGGGGGAAAAAGGTCCTGATTTGTAGCTTGTGTCAATTTCCACAGTGCAAGTATTCCCAAAGTGGCTGATTTCAAGCTACAAACTCAGTGATGGGTAGAGACACATGTGCTCAGCTCTTGTGATCTGGTACAAACAAGCCCCAGCTCACTACTGGAGGGACAGAGGGGAAAAGGAGGGAGAGAAAAAGGGGGGAAAGGTTTTTATTAAAATTAATAATAGTAATAATGATGAGACTAATAACCCCTAAAATTGATTGATGAGGTTCTGCTCTGAGTGCCTCCCAGGGGTCTTCTCTCTCCTCCTTGTCCTGAATAGGGTCACATGATCTTTTCCAGCTACAGGAGAGGCAGACAAGAGAGAACATGGGGGAATGGGCATGCTGTAAATGACCATTTTTGTGTCATTCCCTAGAGCCGGGTCCCATGCCTCTCTGAACACAGGTAGCCATCTGTCAGTGATAAGGGATAGCTCTTGGATGGGCAGCCAGGAGTATCCAGAAGGGCAAGACTTTCCAAGCAGAATGAGTTATTTCTCAAACTTCAGAGCTGCCTTTTCAGCAAAGTGAACTAGTCCCTTTAATCATCAAATTATAAAGTTCTCCCCTGTCTTCTTCCATCTCTGGATACCACTCCAGACATCATAAACTGACCTTGTCCTTCACAGTAGAACAGTTGGTTTTCTCGACCAAACAGATATCAACCTGAGTGATAAATGAGGTGGGAAGAAAGGAGATATGTGCAGATCGTCAAAACACAACTGTAATAAAACATATCAAGAACAAAAAACAAGTGCTTCTACTGCACTTAATTTGGACTGAAGTCCTACGTGGGTTTGGGGTGGGGACCAGCTATGGCTGGAGTGAAGTGGAGAGAATAAGGTGATGGGATGCCTGTGGGCAAATTCCTTCCATAGGGGATCAGCTTCCTCCTTTACATATTCTCCCAGCGAATTGCTCCCATCAGAGTCCAGAGTCGTCACTGTCCTCTGGCAGGTAGAAAATATAAAGGAAAATGTCAACACTGGAGTTACTCTTGTGGGAGTTGGGGGATGGTGGTGGAGAAAGGCAGGGACTAAGGGATATTCCTGTATCATCTTCAGGATTTTTGCAGATTTTATATCCAGGTGTCAGTTCCATTAAAAAACAAAAGATTACAAGTGATTTATTGGTTCTAACTCGTTAGAAGCCCCAAGAGGGTAAGCAGAGAGGGAAGAGACAGGAGGAGATGAATGAGTCTGCTCAAGAGGACTGCTCATGAGCCTGGGCTCTGCTGTCTATCCACTGAATGTGAGAATGCTGAAGGGCTGGGAGACCAGGCCGTGCTTTGCAGTGAAAACTCATTTTAACTGGAAGAAACATCTAGAAGAACAGAGGTTCATAGAAGCTGTGATTTCTCAGCAGATTGCAAAGTTGATCGGGAGTCAAGAGTTGATCCCTACTTTACTTCTTTGTTCCAGGCCAACATTGGTGGAGCTGTCAGTCTTTTGGGGCTTTTCCAGGGTAGAACCTATAACCACAGTCAAGGAGCAGTATTGATTCTTTGTTATTTATGGTGCTTTTCCTGGGTCGGCTGGCATCCTCTCAGTAGGTCCATCCTGTTGTTATAAAGGCAGAATTGCTTTAAGTTAGGTATCGGCATCTCTGGGGAATCTGTCATCAGCCAACTATTTTGACCTTTCTTTAAGGAGAATGGAAAATACCTTGTCCTTTCCCTCTGCTATGAGCATTGCTTAATTCTTCTAAAGCAGGATCTGGCACACTTGTTAATGGGTCAGGTAGTAAATGTCTTCTTAGGCTTTGTAAGCCATATGTTGTCTGACCCAGCTTCTCAGCTATGCAACTGTAGAGGGAAATCATCGATGGGTGATAAGTCAATGAGTGGGCATGGCTGTCTTCCAATAAAACTACATATTTACCAAAGCAGGCAGCAGGAGGGGTTTGGTCTGTGGGCCATTGTTTGCTGATCCTTACTCTATGGGAGTCTTGGATGGAATGGCCCCTCTCTTGCCAGAGTGGATGATAGTACATTGCAAACATCGATGCGTTGCTATGGTCAAAGACTCTTCCCCACTTGAGTTCGGAGTGGGGAACAAAAATGGGCTGGTAGACCCCTTCTTGTCCTGGTGATGGTGATGTGGCTAGTCACTGGGTGGGGCTGGCAGAGAGCTTCAGGCCACTTAAATGATGTCACTGCCCTCGTCTGGATGATGAGCCACTGCGATTCCCATGAGATGGTGTTAGTGTGTTTCATGTTGGCTGGCCGGCCACCATTTAACTTTCTGTCTAGGACTTTTCTAAGGCCTTCTCTTACTTCCTTCATCCTTCTAATAGTCAGGATAAAGAGGAAAATAAGGTGAGTGCTGACAATTCCCATTTGACACACATGGTAGCTTATACCTCAGCAATTTTCAGGCTCTTAACTTATTTCAAAGGTGACTTACTCTACCATCTTGAAGTGAGGATTGGGATCCACTAGCTTTTCCTTCCAGATGGAGGATGACTCTATGAAGTGAGGAAAGCAGTTTCCAGTTTTACGAATGTGATTTCCCTAATAGGCTTTCAACAGGAAGAACTCACACACAATCGCATGCTGCACAAATCTATTTTCACTTGAAGACCCAGAGGAGGTGTGCTGGGATTAGGCTGACACCGCATAGACCCACACATTCAGTATTAAAATGTTCAGATGCTGACAGCTGCAGTTCCATAGGGTGGGGTGCAAGGAGGTTGGCTGGTCTTATACGTTGTATCTACTTGCTTTTGTATACCTACACTGCTTATAGATTGTTAGGAATAGTTCAGCTTCTTCACTCGATGAAAGCCTGGCTCATGTTGCTGGAACCATCCAATTTCAATCACTTTGAAGTCTTGCAAGAAGAAATGACACAACCTCACCCCCTCTTTTCTGGCTTGCACTGTCCCAGCTTAACTTAGATGGGCACCCTCTCTGTGAAAAGGCTGGGTTTATGTATTTTGCTCATTATAGCTGTCAAATTCCTTGAGGTGATTTAATGGTGGGGAGGCTTACCAAGTGTGAAGAGTATTTTTAACCCTGCCATGTGGGTTTGATAGCCATTTGCAGACTAGTAATGGAATCTATAGCTCTACGTGAGGCTGTGGGAAATAAAGGGGGAGGTGGCGGGGGACTGAGGCTGTCGAAGACTTGGGTGTGGACAGCAGTTGGGTGTTTTGATTCTCAAGTGGGCTGGTGGTCTCCTTCCATGCTTTGCTGACAGTTGTCAGTTTGTGGCTTGCTTTATAATGTATGAAACAGACATTCTCCCTGCTGTCCTGAGTAGGGAGGCTATAAGGGGTACAGGGGGAGCTGGAAACTTGATCAGCTGGGCATTCATTCATTCATTCAACAGTCATTTTTGAATGCCTTGCAGATATAGCACCCAGACAGCCTCCCCATCCTAGACACCAGGGAGGGACCACGTCTGTTGAGGAAGTGCCTGTCTTGGTGGATGTGGCTGGCCAGTGGTGGTAGGTGGAGTGACTGGGGATGAGAATGGACTGTGAGCAAGGATGTGTGGACTCTGGTGTTGGCACCATTGCTTCCGGCAATGACTGAGGGTGTGTTCCTTGCTCTAGCCTTCCATTGCGTCTGTGGCATGAGACGAGATGACACATTTCCATGTGGGTGTCAGGGAAGTTGGACTCCACAGAGGCATCTCAGGGGCTGGGAAGGATGGAGGAGGGGGAGATGAGCAGTTTCTCCTCATCACAACAGCTTGGCTTTAATCTGTGTTTGACACTGGCTCTTCTGGCCAAGGTTTTCTTTGAAGAGAGACTTCCATGACTTACAGTCCAGTTGGAGCAAGCTGCCATTGGAGGACCCTCCTCTGCTGGCCCCACAGAGTGCTCTCTTTGAGTTCACAGGGGCTTGAGCCGAGACCCGACGGGTAGACCCTGAGCCGGTTAATTATACTGGCGTTGTTTTCTCATCCAGAGGTAGGAGAAAAAGGGACCTGAGACTGAACAGGTTGGATGGGGAGGTGGGTTACTGAGTTATTGGAAAACCAGTCTCTGAGCTTGTGATCAGAACTGTTTACTTCATTCCTTGGCCCCTCTCAGGCATCAGTTCCTTTGTTCATTCAACCCTGTGTCAGGCATGTGTTCAGTGTCACCATGGGGGCTTCTCAGGTTCACCACCAGTGAATTTTGTTAATGCCAACCACATGGCGTAGGAGACTCCAGTCCCAGCCATGACAGGGAGGTGGGTAACAACTGAGGTTCTGCTCACCGCTCCATGGGGGAGGCCACGAGACCCTGTTGCTTTGATCTCATTAGGTCAGGATCATCCCCCTCCCTCTTCTTTGGACCCCGTGAAAGGAGTAAGTGTGGAAAGAATGGGCAGTGCAGATTAGTGGGGTAAGGTGGACTTGACCCCTAGGAGTGGGAAATGTATTTTGGTAATAGGATTTTCACTGTTTAGACTCATAGGTTAAATTCCACGAGTCTAGAATAACCCAGGGAGAAGTCACACTGGTTTTCTAGACTAAAGGCACACACACCTTTCCCCTTCCTCTTTCCCCCTCACTTCCTGTCTTCCTTTGCTTATTTTTAACTTTTATAAAAGACCCTGCTCAGAGATTCAGGACTGAGAGCCACAGCGGATGCTGGTTTAGGGACTTACTGCTACTAACCAGCCATGGGACCTGAGACCAGTCTCCCAGCCACCCTGTGCTCTGGTGACGAGGTGGGGGTTGGGCCACAAGATTTTGAAGGCCCTACTGGCCTTGCCTGGAAGGCAGGCTTCTGTCTGATTGCTGTGTCCGGAAGCATTAAAATTCATTGTCTTCCCTGGAGCCAACTCTCGCTCCATTAAACAGCTTGTCCCCAAGGCAGATGGAGTTGGCAAGGGGCCTGTCCTTAAAAGCAACAGGTTGGGTGCTGGCAGGCTCACAAAGGAAGTCTCCTGGGAGGTCCAGCCTCCCTGCTGTTCTTAGGGGAGCAGAGGGGGCTCTGGACCCTCTCCCAGCCCATGGGGTGGGAGAGAAGCCCTGTCCTCTGGGAGAAGGGATTACTGAGTCTGGGGATGAGGGAAGTGCTCCCAGAGGCAGACCCTGAAACATTTGATAGGGGTGGAGGATGATCCTGGAGTGAGCTCTGGACAGACAGGAACGAACTCTCAGAAACAGGAGTTGTAGTAGTATCAGCCCATTGCTTTTCTGTATCTTCTGTCTGCGTAAGCAAGTTATGTATGTTATCAATAGTACCCGGGAGGACACGGTGCCCCATTTTACAGAAGGGAAATGGAGGCTCCGAGAGCTCAAGGGACCTGGCCCAGGTGATTCAGCTGGGAAGCGACAGAGCTGAGGTTGGAAGCCAGGTCTGGCCTCAAACCCCCATCTTTCCATTGCCCCCAGTGAAGAGACTATAAGAAGAATGGAAGATGGGGCTCTGAGTGGTCCTGGAGTTCAGATGGCTTGGTTTCCAAGAACTGCTATAACAAATTACTACAAACAAGGTGGCTTAATGTGAACTTGCTGTATGACTCAGAGAACTCAAATTGGGGTTCTGTAACAAAATCAGTCCTGGGTGTTCTTTGGAAGGACTGATGCTAAAGCTGAAACTCTAATACTTTGGCCACCTCATGTGAAGAGTTGACTCACTGGAAAAGACCCTGATGCTGGGAGGGATTGGGGCAGGAGGAGAAGGGGATGACAGAGGATGAGGTGGCTGGATGGCATCACCGACTCGATGGACATGAGTTTGAGTGAACTCCAGGAGTTGGTGATGGAAGCTTGGTGTGCTGTGATTCATGGGGTCGCAGAGTCAGACATGACTGAGCAACTGAACTGAACAATCTAAAGGGGTGGCGTGGGGAGGGAGGCTCAAGAGAGAGGAGACATAGGTATACCTATGGCTGATTCATGTTGATGTTTGGCAGAAACCAACACAATGCTATAAAGCAATTATGGTTCAATTAAAAATAAATAAAATTGTAGATTAAAAAAAAAAAAAAAACAAGGTGGCTCAACATAACTGCAGTTTATTCCCTCACAGTTCTGGAGGCTGGAAGTCTGAAATTCTGTCCCTGTGTCCAGATTTCCCTTTTCTTTTAAGGACACCAGCCATCTGAGTAGGAGGGACCTGGGCTGTAATCTCCAAGCTTCCTTTCACCTCTAACATTCCTGGGTGTCTGTGATTCTGAATCTGCACAGGCTGTGGCAATCAGAGGAGGCTTCCTGGGTGAGATGGTCTTGATGGGGCCCAGAGCTGAGCCGAGTGCATTGATGCTCCCGGAGAACCTTTCCCGGCAGCAGCAGGGGCTGTCCTCCTGTCACGGGACATGGAATTACTGTCCCTTATTAATATTTCAGTCTCCAACTTCAAAGGTGCCTTCCTCTGCTTCTCGCCTTTGTCAGCGGCCTCTAAATAAAGGGAAGAAGTGCTGCTGGCCCAGCTGGTGGGTCTGACAGAGGGGCTTCTTGGGCCCTTTGAAGCCTCTGCTTCTGTTTGTGACTGGAGACAAATGCGACTTCTGGAAATGGAGCCCCCAGTCCCTTCACCTGCAAAGTGGGGCTGTCATGCCTGTCCCCCCAGCTTCCCTCCTCAAGTGTGCACAGTTAATTCTGTTGTGCTGTCATCCTTCTCTCCCTTCACACAGACACCTCCTCCCAAGTGCTCAGGGACCAGTGGTGTCTCTCATGGAGACTCTTCAGAAATGGTCTTCCCTAGTTGTCGGAGGCGGGGGTGGGAGGTGGGCAGAATGAGTGAAGCGGGGGCCAAGGCTACAGCCTTCTAGTTAGAAAACAAGTCATGGGAGTGTCATGTACAGCACGGGAACAATAGTTAACAATACTCTAGTGCGTGACTGACAGTTGCTAAGAGTCGATTTTCAAAGACCTCGTCAAGGAAAAAAAATATCTGTACCTGTGTGTGGTGATGAATGTTGACTTATTGGGGTGATCATTTTGCAATATAGAAAAATAGCAAATCCTTAATGTTGTACACCTGAAACTAATGTTATATCTCAGCTTAAAATATAGGAACTTGGGGCTTACCTGGTGGTCTAGTGGTTAAGGCTCTGTACTTTGAACGGAGCGGGGTGGGCAGGTTCAATCTCTGAACTGGGAACTAAGATCCCACATGCCATGTGGTATGACATAATAAATAAACTATTTATGTGTCCATTTAAAAAAATGGGAAAAATTTAAAAATAGTTGTAAGCTTCTGTGTAGGTGACTACGTTTAAAGCAGAACCCTCGCTTACCCAGCATGAGGAAACGGTGTGGTTAGAGTCTCCAGGTGGGGTAGGTGTGGAACCCTTCTCTCCTATAAGTGGACCAGGCTATGTATCTGAAGGCAGAGCGTATGTCATATAGGTTTGGGTCCCCCAAAGGGAGTCAAGGGCTTGTGGTTCTTCAGTATCACGCAGTGGGGTGGGTGTGGGGGTGCTCCCGGAACACGGTGGGCGCACTTTCCTCTAGCACTGACCGGCTAGACAGCTCCCTCCAGGCACCTCCCTCTCTCAGCTGTGAGTACAAGGATAGGAGCATTGCCTTGTTTGGTTTAAAATCTCTGTATCCTTAGAGCCTCATGCAGTACATAGTAAATGTTGGAGCAGAGTAAATGTTCAACAAATGAATGGATCCACTCATTTTGAAAATACTTACTGAGCACCTTCTGTGTCCCAGGCTCCCCTCCTAGCTCTAGAGGTAGAGCAGTGAACCCAGTAGGGACAGTCTGCCCTCACAGAGCTTCCATTCCAGTAGGGGAGACAGAATGTCCATAATGAACACATGTCTGGTAAATAACATGATTTGGGGTAACAAAGAATGCCATTTAAGCAAGATTCGGGAACAGAATGAGAAAGCTATCTGGGGAGGGATGCTTGAGGAAGGCCTCTCTGAAGAGCCGACTTTGGAGCAGACACTTAAGGGATGTAAAGGGGTGAGACAGGTGAAATATTGAGGAGGAGTGTTTGTGGCAGAGGGAACACTGAGGATGAAGGCCCAGAGGTGGGGGTGAACTTGGCGGATTAGGGGAATGGTGGCTGGAAGGGAGTGGAGAGGTAGGCAAGGGCTAGATCATGCAGGGTCTCACAGGTCAAGGTTGGCCTCATTTCTAGGAAGTGTGCTGGTGCAGAGGATGATCTTGGGGGTTTCCTGGAAGTCTTCCATGTTGTCTATATGGAATAGAATCCATTGGTAGAAACAGTTTTGTGGGTTGGCTGCTTGGGTGCAGTATGTTCTCAGAACAGTTATTTGAGGTCCTACTATGTGGATGCACTGAGGCGGCTTCAGGGTCAAGGCGGGTTCAGAGGAAGGAGGCTTTGTCTTCCAGAAACTCTCTTCAACAAGACTCAGGCTTCCTCCAGCCTGCCCTCGTCCCTATAGCTCCAATGACTGGCACACCCCAAGGTGGATCGAGGCCTGGGTTTCCCCTGGTAGGTCTCCTGCATGAGTCTGCATGGTTCAGCATCACAGGGCCCCCTTTTGCGGACTGGTCCAGCTGGGCATTACATGTAGATCCAGATGCTGAAACTCAGATCCCAGCCCAACCACTCCGTGGCTCCCAGTTTGGTGCAGTGCGTGGAGCCATGTGTGAAACACATCTATGCCGAAGGAATGACTAACCAGCGTGTTGCCTTGGGCAAGTCACTGAATCTCTGGGTGTCTCAGTTTCTTACCTACAAAGCAAGGATGATGGAGGATTAAATGAGAGAGTGCTTCTGATAGTAGTCCAAGTGGCTGTGCCCAGTGTGTGGCAGGTGCGCAGAGAACATAACTGCTATTTTTATGACGTTGTTCTGGTTGCACCTGACTGCTCAAGGCTTTTAAAGCCTAGTTTCCTTTCCACATTCACTCCCCATCACGTCTCTTCCTTTTCCCCCCAGGTCTGTCCAGGATGAGAACCAATGATCGTTTGGCAATGTATTATTTTTCTCCCAGTAGGACATTTGTCATTTATTTCCAGGGGCCCCCGATGGTGCCACTTGAGGCTGTCTGTTTGCACATGGTGGTGAGAGTCAGAACCAGCTGCAAGTGCCTCTCAACTGCCAAGCTGGAATAGTCTCTGGAGACCACCGTGTGCAGCCCTCATTTTTTTTAGGACATCAGTAATTGCTTCCTGTATATTGGCCAGTGGCTCAGAACGCCCCCAGGCCGCAAGACTCTCTGCCATGGGTATTCCAGGAGTCTGTGGGCAGCGGCTGGGGGTGGGGAGCTGTTAATGCATGAGGATGCCAGTGCCCCGGGGAGGAGCTGTGTGGTCCTGATGTCACCTGCCCACCTGCGGGTTAGAAGCCTGGCTAATGAGGGCATCCTGCGCTTGGTGATTTCTTGTGCTTCTCGGCGGTCCCTTGAGATTATGTCCCCAGGAGTGTTCTTTCTTCAGCAGGTGTAGCATCTCCCCTCGACTGGGCAGGCTGGAGGGAAGTGGAAATGGAGACCGAGACGTTGGGATGGAAACACTCAGACGTGTGCTGAATTTCTCTGAGCCATGGGACAGGCTGTGTTTAGACTATGTTCTTCCTTTGTGCATCCTCTTTTGTCTCCACTTTCTAGGGCCTGTCGATGTTCCATGCCCTCCAGCCCTGCCCCACTGCAGCCCCAGAGGTGTGTCTAGTTGGTGTTCCTATATAGAGGAAAGGACAAGGCTTAGAAGTCAGTCACTAACTGTGTGATCTTCCCATAGAGTTAATGTCATGACCTGGGCCTCGGTGTCACCACTGTATGGGAATCTAGAATGTCAGGTCATGAGGCTTCAGAGTCCTCATGAATCAGTGGTCCCCAACCTTTTTGGGACAAATTTCATGGAAGACAGTTTTTCCATGGATGGGGGTGGGAGTGTGGGTGGGGGGAATGATTTCAGGGTGATCCAAGCACATTACATTTATCATGTACTTTGTTTCCATTATTATGACATCAGCTCCACCTCAGGTCAGCAGGCATTAGATCCCAGAGGTTGGGGACCCCTTCACTCCCTCTCTTCAGTTCTATCTCAAAATCCATAGAAATTCCCTTTCTCTTTTTTCCTTAGTTGCATTGGGGGAAGGGGGAGCTGCTACTGCTGCTGCTGCTGCTAAGTCGCGTCAGTCGTGTCCGACTCTGTGCGACCCCGTAGCCCAACAGGCTCCTCTGTCCCTGGGATTCTCCAGGCAAGAATACTGGAGTGGGTTGCCATTTCCTTCTCCAATGCATGAAAAGTAAAAAGTGAAAGTGAAGTCACTCAGTCATGTCCGACTCTTAGCGACCCCATGGACTGTAGCCTACCAGGCTCCTCCGTCCATGGGATTCTCCAGGCAAGAGTACTGGAGTGGGTTGCCATTGCCTTCTCCATACATAAAGTGAAAGCTGCTCATAATGGAAAAATCACTTTGGACCCTTATGGAAGGGTCCTTAATGGATAAAAATAACCTTATTGTTATTGTGACTCAACCACTGTGCAGAAATGCTGGCAAACCATTCCCTTGCCCCACCAGGTCCCAGAGGAGGAGACTCGACTGTATCTTGGGGGCCTCTGCTCATAGGGAGCTCATAGGAGTGGGTCTAGGAGGGATCATCCCAACACAAACAGCATTTTTTTTTCTCTGCAGCGCAATGTTAGCTTTGAACCCATTAATGTGGCTTTTATCATTCAATGCTCAGAGTGTTTGAACTAATCAGCCTTAAGAGAGTGTTCTAGAATCTCTTCTCTTTAGGATTCAGATGATTATTCAGAATCCTAGGTCTATCTGGAGGATTCTTTGGGCTGATTCAGGTACCAGCAAACACACCTTCCTTCTCTCCTCAGTGTGACCGGGGCAGACATCACTAGTGGATTGAAGTACCTTTCTCCATGCAGAACCAGAGTGGAGCCCTGGGATCCTTGCCCCACAGTGTCCAAGCCTGAGAAACTTGGTGCCTGTGTGTGCTCAGTTGCTCAGTCATGTCTGACTGTGGGCCCATGGACTGCAGCCTGCCAGGCTCCTCTGTCAATGGGATTCTCCAGGCAAGAATACTGGAGTGGGTTGCCATGCCCTCCTCCAGGGGATCTTCCTGACCCAGGGATCAAACCCGTGTCTCTTATGACTCCTGCATTGGCAGGTGGGTTCTTTACCACTAGCTCCACCTGGGAACCCCCGCCTTGTGCCTTTGCAGTTATAGAAATTGAGCCTGGGAGCCTTATGTGTCCAGCTGAAGGCAGATCTTCTTGTTAGGTGGGTTAAAGCACAGACACATTCATACATACATAAAGTTTATACACATATAAAGTTTATATGAGCAGCTTTCATAATGTATAAATACACTTGTGTGCATATATGATATTATATATAAAAATTTCTCCCCCTATTTCTTTAAATCTGAGATTCTCCATCAGGACCAATCTACCAAAGGCAAAATTTGCTAATGTCTCTAAAGAATGAAGTGTACTGTCACTCCAATAAAATATCAAAGCCACTTAAGCCAGCCACGTTAGAGGCGCAAGTATCTTTTGGAAATTGAACCTCGTGGGTCAGATGGACCACATCTTGTGGAACAGGCAAGATGCATCTGACAGGAGGATGGCTGATAAGTTTGGACATCTTTAGATGGGCAGGGGAATGCAGCTACAAAATATCTTTGAGTTGCAATCAGATCTGGCAGAAAATTGAGCCCTTCCTTAGAAGGCAGAAGAAGGTTTGTTTTAAATGGTGAGTTTCTCTTCTGATGGACGGTGTCCCTGGGTGTGTAGTGCTGTTTGACTGCCCTTCTTTCCCCGCCTCCTCTTCCCTTTCCTCTCGTCTCTTAGGATCCAGCTCCCTCCTCAGGAAAGCTTCCCCTCTCCCGAGAGCCTGAGCCCTTCTTGTTAAGTTCCTGCTGAAACACACTTGTGTCTTGTGTTGTGTTGTTGCATGTCTCCCCAGTGAGACATTTTCAAGCTCCAGTTGGGCCCGTGCTGTCCTGTGGATCTCCTGCCTCCCTCTCTGAGGCACAGAGTGGGGTTCCAGGCCCACCTCGACCTGTGTGGAAGGTATAGAGGCTAAGTTGGTCCATGCACCTGTGGCTTCCCAGGGCAGGTAACTGGTGGGTAAGGGCCAGTGTGTCTGTTCCTTTCCACACCAGGATTCAGGGGCTTGGGCTGCACCCTGTCACCAGGGCTGCTGTTTAGGGCCTCCTGGCCTTTCAGCCTCACGGATGCTCTGATGCTTATTGTGTGGAGAAGCCAGGTTCTCGTCTCTTGTTGCAGTCTGTTGCTGCTCTGCTGTCTTGGTAGCTCTTGTTGCCATGCAACAGTCAAAGGTACCGCGCCAGTGGGCCCCTTCCACTGTTTGTGCATCAACCCTACTGTCCGTCTCCCTTATCTTTTAGCCCTGTGGTAGGATGGGGACTGAAGGGACTGGAGCTGCAGGCTGGGCCAGTTTTAATTGAATTCTGCCTGCTACACCGTCACTGAGGGTCTGTATGTTAGCAACTTTGAACAGAAGCTAAGATGGGACGAGAGTGACTCATGACTGGTTTGCCTAGTTGCTTCCTGGGTCTTTGAATGTCATCCTGAGATTTTACAAATGTGATCCTATTTGTTGCTGGTGGGACCGCCCCTGG
Source organism: Tragelaphus eurycerus (assembly GCA_935064755.1). Lineage (NCBI taxonomy): Eukaryota > Metazoa > Chordata > Mammalia > Artiodactyla > Bovidae > Tragelaphus > Tragelaphus eurycerus. The sequence continues at coordinate 9,020,246 of CAKXYN010000072.1, read as the reverse complement.
AAAAACAGTGACAATGGCAAACTGTCTTGCTTTGATACTGTTTACTGTGTGCTTGTGGACTTGCCTGGGGGCTCAGTGGTAAAGCATCTGCCTGCAATGCAGGAGATATGGATTTGATCAATGTGGGAGATGCACGTTTGATCCCTGGGTTGGGAGATCGCCTGGAGGAGGAAATGGCAACCCACTTCAGCATTCCTGACTGGAAAATCCCACGTTCAGAGGAGCCTGGCAGACTACAGTCCATGGGGTTGCAAAGAGTCCTACATGACTTAGGGACTAAACACGCACACACTATGTTTGTACTTACACAGTTGTGAAGGCAGTGTTATTTCCATTTTACAGAAACTAAATCTCAGAGAGGTTCAGTAAGTTGGCCAAGTAAGAGTAACACAACAAGTAAGACAGAACTGGGATTCAGTGATAGGCAATGCGGTTTTATAGTTTGTGTTCTTAGCCAGTATTACATACTTCCTTTCTGCTAATAAAAGTTGAAACTTACCCTGCTGCTGCTGCTAAGTTGCTTCAGTTGTGTCTGTCTTTGCGACCTTACGGACCAGGGTCATCTGTCTGTGGAGATTTTCCAGGCAAGAATACTGGAGTGAGTTGCAATGTCCTCCTCCAGGGGATCTTCCTGACCCACGGATTGAACCTGCATCTCTTCTCCTGCACTGGCAGGCAGGTTCTTTACCACTAGTGCCACTTGGGAAGCCTGAAACTTACTCTCAGTGCAGTTGCTCAGTCGTGTCTGACTCTTTGCGACCCATGAATCACAGCACGCTAGGCCTCCCTGTCCATCACCAACTCCTGGAGTTTACCCAAACTCATGTCCATCGAGTTGGTGATGCCATCCAGACATCTCATCCTCTGTCGTCCCTGTCTCCTCCTGCCCCCAATCCCTCCCAGCATCAGAGTCTTTTCCAATGAGTCAGCTCTTCACATGAGGTGGCCAAAGTGTTGGAGTTTCAGCTTCAGCATCAGTCCTTCCAGTGAACACCCAGGGTTGATCTCCTTCAGAATGGACTGGTTGGATCTCCTTGCAGTCCAAGGGACTCTCAAGAGTCTTCTCCAACACCACAGTTCAAAAGCATCAATTCTTCGGTGCTCAGCTTTCTTCACAGTCCATCTCTCACATCCATACATGACCACAGGGAAAACCATAGCCTTGACTAGATGGACCTTTGTTGGCAAAGTAATGTCTCTGCTTTTGAATATGCTATCTAGGTTGGTCATAAATTTCCTTCCAAGGAGTAAGCGTCTTTTAAGTTCATGGCTGCAGTCACCATCTGCAGTGATTTTGGAGCCCAGAAAAATAAAGTCTGACACTGTTTCCACTGTTTCCCCATCTATTTCCCATGAAGTGATGGGACCGGATGCCATGATCTTCGTTTTCTGAATGTTGAGCTTTAAGCCAACTTTTCAATCTCCTCTTTCACTTTCATCAAGAGGCTCTTTAGTTCCTCTTCACTTTCTGCCATAAGGGTGGTGTCATCTGCATATCTGAGGTTATTGATATTTCTCCTGGCAACTTACTCTAGGAGAGTTTAAAAACCTGGTGACCTTTTCAAGGCACTGCTGCCTTATGTATATAGCTACATTTATTAAGTACTTACTTAATAAAGGAAATACTTAAAAGTGTGCTAGTCACTCTTAAGTGCTTTTGTAATAGTGCATTAATCCCCACAGCAGTCCTGAGAACTGTTCTGACTTTCCCATTTTAGAGATGAGAAAACTGAGGCAGGTATAGACTCAGTAACCAGTCCAAGGTCATAGAGCCAGGAAGTGACAGAGCTGAAATTGGAACCCAGTGGTTTGATTTTGTATTCCACACACATAAATAAAACTACAAGTTTATAAAACAGAACAAGACATACTTCTCAATTTGGGTATTCTGAAGGAAGAAATTCCAGGAACAGAAAACCTGGAGTTACCAAATTAGTTACCAGAGCTCAGCCTATGAGACTCCTCATTTTTCACAATGTTTTATATGCTGAATAAAAAAAAAAGTACATGACAAATGCAACCCATCAGATTTACTTAAACAATCATTAGGGTTTGTGGGCAGTTTACCTAAGAACTAGTTTCCCTTATTTTCTCAATACTCTGTTCTGAGAATTTGCCTTTAAAATCTAGAGAAGAGCTCTGAAGATGTCTGATTGCATTTTGGAATCTTCCTAACATGTAGTTTCATAGCTCAGGACATCATAGGCACTTGGGAGCCGAGTATAACATGTTACATTGATTGAAAATTGAAGTGTTATATGTGGGATAAGAAGACACTGAAGTGAGGAGAGTCCAGGGTAGGTACTTAGGGACCACGTTTTTTGGGGGTACTTCCAGGGTACATATTTTCCATCTCTTCCCCCACTCGTGGATCCCTGGAGACAAATCACAGCCTTGTTGGCAACGGTGGTACAGGTAGGGTGGTCCATTGACCACGTGGTGCCAAGACCCCCTAGTGCCTGGCTTTCTCTCCTGAAGGCCAACACTCCACGTGGCCCTCTAGATTCTGCTTCGTAATCTTAGTTTACGGTTGGCAGAAGAGGACAGGATTGCGAAAGAAACTCTTTGCAGTCACAGTGCTTGGCCCTCTGAGCAGCTCTCGTCCACTTTCTGCCAAATTGCTAAACTCGAACAGTTAACGGTCGGTCTTGATGTATCTGACCACCTACAAAACCGACGTGCCCTGCCTCTGAGGTTTCCATTTGTGTCAGAAGAGCATGCAATGAGTATGTGAGCCAGCCCGTGACACAGCTCCTAGGGGAGGATCTAAATGAGATCGGGGGCTCCCTTGTCTTCCCCTACTCGACTGTTGTCCAGTCTCCTGTGCCCCCCATGTGCCTCTTCCTCCCAAAGGGTTAAGTTGCATAAAAGCTGGGCCCAGGTGCCTGTGTCTCTCCTCCCCGCCCTATGTTTGTGTGTTTCCCTCCCCATCACCCTCTTCCTGGGTGATCTTGTTGTCTAAGAGAAAGTTGACTCATTTGTAACATTTAACCAGCCTCCCCTTCCCAGTAGTAGGTGTGTAAGCAGCTGGGGACTTGACCATCTGTGAACCCTCCACACTTCCAGCAAATTCTCTTCCTACCTTTGTGGCAACCTCCTCCAGCTCCGTGCCTTCTCTGTGCCCCATCTGCCCCCTCTCTCATACCAGGAATCAAGCTGAGGGTGGGGATGGTCATGGGATGACTTAGAAAATAATACCCAGTCATTTTCTTCCTGATAGAAAGTGTGTCGGGCATTTAGTGTTAGAGATAGAGAAGTAAGTGCACAGGATTCCTGCCCTGAAGGAGCTCATGCTTTTAGGAGGAAAGGCAACATTATACTATTACTAGTTGCTATAGATTAGTGAGTACTCAGGGTGTAAAAGGCACTGTGCTTTACCCAGATGATCTCATCTGAGCTTTACAACAACCTCGTGAGCTCAGGAAGTCTTCTCATTTTGAGAAGCAGCAAGGATGGTAGGTCAGTTGGCCAAGGTCACATGGCTGGTAGGTGGAGGGCTCGGTCATTTGTCTTCAGAGGAGAAACGATGTTATTATTATTCATAATAACATTTATGGAAGGTCTACCATGTGCCGTGTATCACGTGCCTACATGGATGCTGACTTTCAGTCTCTCTGAAATACTCTGAGGATGGTTTTATCAAGACAGTTGTGATTTGCTGAGGACCACACAATAGGAAGTGGCAGCTTGGGATTGACACCAAAGTTGGTCTGGTTCTAGAACCTCTAGGCTCCTAACCCCTGGGCTGTATCACCTCTTGTTAGAGCTGTTTAAGATTCACCATTGAACCAGCCACTTGTTAGAGTGAAAGGAAGAGCTATTAAATGTGATCCCCAGACCACAGTTATGAATGGGACCCATCTCAGGGTATCTGGGTTCCATGTTCACCCTGGAAGGATGTACGATTCAGGCATCAAGTATTTTCTGATGTGCCAAGCACTGTTGTCACGGTGAGCAGGGCAGCGGGGACTCTTAGAGCTAGACATTCAAGGGGGAGAGGAGGAGGGGGCTGTGATGAGGTTCCTTCAGGTGGGAGGGGAGGTCAGTGCTCTAAAGAAGACACACAGGATAATGAGATAAAAAGGGGTGCGGGATAAGTCCTCCCTTAGGTGGGGCAACTGAGCTGCAGCCTGAGGGACTGTCTGGGTGACGAGGGCCTTGGCTGAGCATAGAAAGTTCTGGAAGCAGGAATAGCTTGACCATAGGAGGGAACAGAAATTCCTGGGTGTGTTCTGAGACCTGTGAGTGGTTCTGTGTGTCTGGAAGTTGACATCAGTGGGTGAGGTGAAATGCGGCTGCAGACTGTCCTGCCTGAGACACAGTGGCCCCCTTCTGAGGGAGGTGGTTCTGGGAGCAGTAGGGTTGGGGGCCTTCCTGATAAAGGAGGCCTCTCACCTGGAGAGAGGAGAAACTCTCATTTGAGATAGGAAGGTTGGATTCTCAAAGTCATGCTTGTCACCTCTAAGCCCAAGGGTCATGATTTGTAATCACAGGGTGGATGGCTCACACAAGCTTTGGTCTTTTCTTAAATAATAAAAGTGTGAACACTGTCATCACATTTGTTCCCTACCAAGCCCCTCCACGTGTAGCATATGAATAAACATGATAACAGTTAACATTCCTGGCGTGTTCTTGTCTGTGTCCCGGTGGGTTGAGAGCTTTTCTTGCATTCATCCGTTTGGTCCTTATGAGAGCTCCGTGAGCTTAAAAGTCTTGTTATAACCATTTTAATGATGCAGAAGCTGAGGTCTAGAGAGGTGAAATGTAAAGAGCCCAAGGCCAAACAGTTGGGAGAACAGGCCTGGAATTCCTGATGCAACAGGCCGAGGAGGCAGCCAGGGCAGGTGCTGTCAGGCCCATTTGACAGAGGGAGAAGACTGAGGCATGGTTATGAAAAGGGTATGGAGGAGAGTTGGGCCTGGCTGCGGTTTTTCCAGCCCTGCCTGTAACTCAGTGATAAGTTTATTCTGGGAAATGGTGTAAGCAAGCCTAATTGCCCTCACCTCTAAGCCATATCAGTAATAAAGCTGAGCATTGGATCTCCAAAAGAAAAAAAAATGCATTGGACCTGGAATCCAGGTGTTCTGGTGGCCGGTCCTCTAGCCATACGGAGGGTGGCGGAACCGCACACCATGTACTTTGCTCTGACTTGTTCAAAGCCGAGGGCCTCCTTAAAATTGGGAGAACGCCCTGGGCGGCCTTTGCCAGGAGTCAGAGTTGGCGGCAGTCCCACGGCCACACCCCTTTGGCTGACTCTAGAGCCCATGTAAGGGCTGCATCTGGTCCATCCACCCTCCTTCTCGACTCTTTAATACACTCCAAGTTTCCCCACCTCACCTGGGACACGAAGCCCAGAGAGAGGCCTGCTGAATCAGGACCTTGATCATGGGGTGCTGGAATCTGCATTGACCTCCCCCTAGGCGGAGCGGAGAGGGGTGTTCAGGTTGGAGAACCCACTTGTCTAGGTCTCGGCACTGAGCACCCTGGGAGGGGTGGAAATGGCCATGGATTTCCTCTAAGGCCCGAGGCGTGATGTTTAAACAAATTCCGTGGTTGCTTTGGCCAGGGCAGAGGCTATTATCATCGGCCCTAGACGTTTTGGGGACGTGCTGGAAATAGCTCGCTGGCAGGGTGCTTCTATTTTGCATCAGGATGATTAGGTGTGTCTGCAGCCTGTCTCTCTTTTTTTTTTTTTTTGGTATCTTTGAAAAAACTGTGCTAAAATATACATATCATAAAAGCAGCCATTTGAATGATTTTAGGTGTACATTTCAGTGGCATGAAGGATATTCACTTTGTCAGGCACACAGCCCAGTCCAGGGGGCTCCTTTTGGAACCGTCTAGGAGGGAAAGGCTGTGGACACTTTTGGTGCTTAAAAATTGCTTTCAGATGACCATGGACTATAGCCTGCCAGTCTCCTCTATCCTTGGGATTCTCCGGGCAAGAATACTATAGTGGGTTGCCATGTCCTCCTCTAGGGGATCTTCCCAACCCAGGGATCAAACCCGTGTCTCCTGAATCTCCTGCACTGCAGGCAGATTCTTTACCACTGAACCAATTACTGGAAGATGACGGTGGAGCAGCAGGGATTATTGGGGTGCTGGGGTAAATTCTTAGGCATTAAGTAAGCATCCCCACTTCTGACTTTCTTATGAGCAACTTAACTTCAGTCTGAGAGGCTGGTGGAGGAGACGCTGATGAGCTGAGTTCAATGCTCAATTTCTATTTCTGGGCCAGAAAGGAGGATGAGTTCATTGTCTAGTTAATGCCAAAGGCTGGTCAATGCCAAAGGCAACTTCCCCTGCCTCCCCCAGCTCCCCAGCAGAATAGAGGCTATCTCTGTAAAGAACCCGTTTCCCCCCTGTGTATGTGTGCCGGTAAGAGGCAACCCACGGTCATGACTGAGACTAGGCTTTCAAACGCTGCCGACGCAAGACCGATCGAGTTGAGAACTGAACAAATGGGTCTTTTTATATGTAAGAGGAGATTATTTTACCCCGTGTCAACAAAAGATCTGTAGACAGTCTTGTTCTACATTTCACACTGCTGACTTCATACGTGTGAGAGGGCTCACGACCCATTTACATTTTTTGGTGCATTTGGGTTCATTTCTGTGGTTACCACTCGGAGGATGCCTACAAAAGCTGGCCTGTTCCGTGCTGGAGTGTGTTGCCAGTGGAATTCGGTGAGCCTCACAGCGGTGCAGGGGAGGGCCTTGAATCAGCGAGTGGACTGAGTTACAGCAGGATTGAATATTGCAGCTGAAAAGGATCTCAAGTAGAGTAACCCCCCTTATTTAAAGATGAGGAAATCGAGACCAAGAGAAGGGTGTGTGGGTCCTTACCCAAGGTCACCCTGCTAGCTAGGAACCCAGCCCAACATTGCAGGGATTGAACCTGGGTGTCCTGCATTGCAGGCAGATTCTTTACCATCTGAGCCACCAGAGACGGCCCAAATCATTTATATATTTTGTGTCGTCTCCATTTGCCTAATTCTGCTGCTGGGCTTACAAAATGCAAGGTAGTTTGAGTAATTTTTGAGGCCAGATATATCTGGAGATTGGAGCTAAATGTCCAAGGAGCCTGTTTAGCAGTCCCAGCTGACTAGAAGGGATATTTTAGCTGCTTGTGAGAAGCCATTCATACCCTTTACCAGCATTGATAATTGAGAGACACATGGAATGCTATTTGTAATTGAAGACCACAGATAATGGTCACATAAGGTCAACGCTAAGTTATCAGTCTCTCTTATTTCTGCTAGACATTTGAAGAAAAGGGCCTGAACTTTGAAGAACACTATTCTCCTTTTTGCTTTCACAGCCCTTCAGTTATTTCATTAGGAGACTGAAGCCAGAAATCATTTGTGACTTATCTCCCATATATTATAAATTTGGGGGATAAAATGTCTTTGGGAATTTATTTAAACGAGAAGGAAGAGTTTAGGCTTAAGCAAGAGTATAAAAGAAAACTGAAACCAAAAATTGGTTTCTTGATTTGGCTAAAGTTTTCAGTATAGTTCAGCCACAGAGAAACCAGCTTTGACTACTACATGCATGGGCTAGAAAAGGTCAGGATGTTAAAACAAAAAGGTTTAATTATGTCAATTAGGTTTGATGTTAGGCCGCAGGTTTCCAGATACCCTCAGGCTCAATTATGCTCCCCGTGAAAAGCAAGCGTTGACATTTATTGCTATCAGAAGGAAGTGAAAGGCCAAAGTGCTTTTCCTCCGTCTCTGTGGCCCTGCTCCTTCTGTCCTGATTTCTTTCTCGGTGAAGTCATTCACCCTTGACCTTGGACAACCAGGAGCTTGCTTCTCTCTCCAGAACCTTTTAGAAGCAGGTGCATCCTGCTTGTGGACTTATGAGCCTCACTCTTATGGTCTTGGGTCCTGCTTCCAGGATTCCAGCCTCCTTGACCTGCTGGAGGAAAAACCTCAGACTTGGTCAGATGGAGAATCGACGGGAAGTCACTATGATCTAGTAATGTTTTTACGGTATTAGATTCTATTCATATATGTGCATATCTGTTCACATATATGTCAAGCACAATGATGTCAACTGTTTAACAAAGTTTATGGGAGAAAGGCTTGGTAATTTAGAAAATTCAACCCCTATTTGCTGGTTGTAAAGTATAGTTACTTTACAATGTTGTGTTAGTTTCTGCTGTACAACAGAGTGAATCAGCTGTATGTATAAAAATATCCTCTCCCTCCCTCATGAGCCTCCCTCCCACCCCCGCTATTTGCTTGCTTTTGATGTTGTAGTTTTTCAAACTTATAGAAAGCTGGTTGTTAATTTGATTTGGTGGCGAAACATTGGCGACGCTGTCTGGGATTTCTGGCCTTAGGAATTCTGTCACCTGTAGGATGAACATCTTTAGCCACTTTGTTCTACCCACCAGTATTGAAGTCTGGGCAGTTATTTGGAGGATGATTGGGTCTTATATTAATAACAGAGGATCTTTCTTGATAATGCTGAAATGTCCCGCTCTGCCTTGACATTCACAGGGTGTGGTGGCTTCCATGAGTGTTCAGGACACCGGGGGCAGGGGCCTTGACATGGTGATGAATGGCTTGGGCACTGGACTGTCTCAGGGGGCTGGTTATCCTGAAGCTCCCTGCCTGTACCTGAGTGAACCCTCTATTTGGGATCACCCTAAGAGGGTACAGGACATTTTGATGCCGCAGTACTGTGTCATTTGGACTTGAGTATATTTGTCTTGGGTTGGAAAAGAAAGCATTAAGTTTGCAGCCAAAGGAGAAAGAGGAGGGAGAAAGGGCAGAGGACACAGTCTTTCCAGGGGTTTGGACTTAAGTTGAGGCATGGAGATGGAGATAGGGATGTGGGGAGGCCCACAGATCTGTGGAGGGAGTCAGGGATCACCACCACCACCACCACCATCATCTTATCCTTTCCTGTTTTATTCAATCTAAAAAGACTCTAATTGTAAGATGCACCTCAATTTCAAAGACGTTTTAAAAAAAAAAAATGGAAATGACATGAATCATGACCAGCAATGTATTCGATGTTTTCATCTCATGTAATCCTCTTAATAACCTTGAAAGGCAAGTTCTCTCATTCCCATCTTCTTGGGAGGAAAACTAGGACACAGAGGGGTCAAGAACTTGCAGATCACTCAGCTGGCTAGTGGAGGAGCTGGGATTGAAGCAGGAATTCTACCATCGTTGGGGCTAATATCTTTAGCCACTTTGCTCCCTTTGGCAATGAACCTGTGATGTTTGAACACTTTGATGTCAGCATTTTGACCCAGCTGTGTCACACAGATATGTTAACTCCACACCAGTACTTTGAGCAAGCAGTTTAAATATCATTGACATATTTTCACAGTATTATTCTTAATAAAGGCAGGACCCAGGGTTGTAAAATGCTGCTTTGGTGTGTTTCATGTCTTTCACATCAGTAGATCTCTACTGATAACACTTAGAGATACTAAACACTTAACCTGCTCTATTAGTAGCGAATCTGTTAGTTACTGGCTGTGTGTGTGTGCACACGCGCATGTGCACTCATTTGTGACCGACGCTTTGCAACCCCACGGACTGTAGCCCACCAGGCTCCTCTGTCCATGGGATTTTCCAGGCAAGAATACTGGAGTGGGTTGCCATGTTTTTCCTTCAGGAAATCTTCCTGACCCAGAGATTGAACCTGCATCTGGCAGGCAGATTCTTTACCACTAGTGCCATCTGGGAAGCCCTACCAGTACTCTTGCTTGGAAAATCCCATGGACGGAGGAGCCTGTTAGGCTGCAATCCATGGGGTCGCTAAGAGTCGGACACGACTGAGCGACTTCACTTTCACTTTTCACTTTCATGCATTGGAGAAGGAAATGGCAACCCACTCCAGTGTTCTTGCCTGGAGAATCCCAGGGACGGGGGAGCCTGGTGGGCTGCCGGCTATGGGGTCACACAGAGTCGGACACGACTGAAGTGACTTAGCATAGCATTAGTAGGGAATCTGTTTGTTATTGGCTGTGTGACTTTGCAGATACCTCTTTGCCCTTGTTTCCTCATCTGTAAATTGGGAATGATAACATGTTTCAGAATGGTATTGAAGAAAGGAAGGTTAAATAACATTTACTAAAGTGCCTGGCATTCGGCATGGTTTATGATAGGAACTCAAAATATTCCCTGCTTGTTCCTGTCCCCCTTGTCCCTGGGTCACCAGGTAGCAGGTGGCCACAAGCCCTGAATCAGAACTGCTTTTAACACACCTGGCTGCATCTCATATAGAAAGCAGTGGCTCTCATATCTTCTTGCAGCTGGGACCATTTGCAAACACTGTCTTATTGTTTTACAGCTTTTTAATTTGTCTGCACAAATAGAGCCTGCCTGGCTGACTTTGAAGGAATTTTAATAGCTAAACCCAGTCTGGACATGCGTGGTGCACCAAAAGATCATGCCTTCCTGCTGATCATGGCAGCGAGGATATTGTGCACGGCTTCCTTCCTTTTTGGAGAAAGATGGAACTCTGTCCCTTTGTAGTGTCACAAAGGCTTGCCTTTTTTTTTTTTTTCTTTTAAAGAAAAGCCTAAAAATGGGAAACATTTTTCTGAGGAAGATCACTAAGGTAGCTCAAGTCTTTTCTTGCGCCTCCTGGGGTTCATTCCCATCCCACTGCATGTCTTCAGAGGAACTGTGGTGTGAGGTTCAGCCTGCATCTTGGATATTCCCTAAGAGGGAGGGAGGGAGAGGCGAGAGCATGGGCACTGGTAACAGGAGGCAGCTACAGTGGTCTTTCCCCTCTGACCATTTTTCAAGAAGAATAACATTCGAAGTGCAGCCTGGCTTCCCCCCAAACCCCTATGTGCCTTCTCTGTGCCCATCCTGAGCCTCCCCCTCACTCATTTTTTGGATCATCTCCAGCAGCTGCCTCATCCCTATACCACTTAATGGTGGCAACGTAAGTTATACTTTAGTGACATTTGAGACAGGCAAAAATGAAGTGATCTCATTTTTCAAAGATCTGTTGGATTTATTGAAGAATATCCACCTCAGGGGCTGCAGAAAATTTTGGTGTCTTCCTCGGGAAAATTCCAGCTTTTTGTTTAGAACTTCTCTGGGCTTTCCAGTAGCACCTTTAACACCGACAGTTGATTTGTATCTAGTATTATGTTGAAGTATTATGTTGAAGCCATCATTTTTGAAATGGGAAAAATGATATATAGAAGAAGGCGAGAGGCACTCTGACAATTGGTTTCATTTTTTTGTCTGTGTACTTACCTAGCCAAGATCCTGATCCTCATGATATTATGAATTCTGCTGCTTTCACTTAAATCCCTTTTCCATGTCTCCGCATTATTACTTTTAATAACAGTATCATTTTTTTAAGTTGTGAATGTACTGCAATTTGTTCACGACATACCTAAGTGAACTGTGATTTACTAAATTATTCCTCTGATCTTGGACATCTTAGAGTGTTTACAGTGTTTGGCCATGGGACAGGAAATATTATAGTAAACATCTTTGTGCATAAATCTTTTGACTTCTGTTGAATTATTCCCTTGGTGTAATTTCCCAAGGGTGATTGTTGGCGTTGAAGGCAGTAAACACCTACACAGCTCTAGTGGCGTAGTGTATGTGGGGATTTATTTTTTAAAATCAATATTCTCTCTGCTAATGTCTTGTGCCAGAAACATGTCAGGAGAAAATAATACAAATGAACAATTTTAAAAAAGATAATTTCCATCTTTAACTCATCTGCTGCTGCTGCTGAATCGCTATAGTCGTGTCCGACTCTTTGGGACCCCATAGATGGCAGCCCACCAGGCTCCCCTGTCCCTGGGATTCTCCAGGCAAGAACGCTGGAGTGGGTTGCCATTTCCTTCTCCAATGCCTGAAAGTGAAAATGAAGTCGCTCAGTCATGTCCGACTCTTAGCAGCCTCATGGACTGCAGCCCACCAGGCTCCTCCGTTCATGGGATTTTCCAAGCAAGAGTACTGGAGTGGGGTGCCATTGCCTTCTCTGTTAACTCATCCACACGTATGGAAATGAAAATGTGGGTTTGTGTAGATGGGTGACTGGCTTCCTTGGAAGCCTACCGCTCTTTATTACTGGGAGTAAGTCTTTCATTGTGGGAGACACTCTAGCTAGCTCTTGCTTTTGGGGAAAAGGTATGTACAATGTCTGATCAGCATCCCTGCTTCAGCATCAGGCTTCTGCCTCATGCTCATTTTGAGCAGAATGGTTAGACCTCCATCGTACACCACCAGCTGTGATGAGACTTCCTCTCCCATTTGTGAAATAACCTAGTGTCCACAGATTGTGTGTATATCATGTGCACAGCCTTGAGATTTGGGGTTGGAATAGAAGAGGATTTTGAGGTGCTCTTTGGGAAGATAGAGGAAAGAACATACTGGATATTAGGAATTATAGTGTGTTATGCATTTACCTTCGACCAGGTGCTGTTAAAAACACTTGACATAGATGAATTTATTTAGTCCTCACAACATCCCTAACTTAGTAGGCATATTATTATCCCCATTTTACAGATGGGGTTACTGAGGCTGACTGACTCTCTTGTCAGGATCACATAGGATGTGAACCCATGTGTATTCATTTCCTAGACCTGCCATAACAAAGTACCCATGTGGGTATGTATGTGTATATGTCTCTGTCCTCTCCTCTTCTCATAACGACACCAGTCATTGAATTTAGAACCTGCTCTAATCCTGGACTACATCTCTTAATAACATCTGCCAAGACCCGATTTTCAAATAAGGATTCATTCTGAGGTTCTGAGAGGACATGAATTGAGGGTGGAGAAATGGGAAGGAAACCAGCAGTGGAGGCAAGAGCAAGTTTTAACCTGATGGTATTTAGAGAGGATGGGTCCTGCGAAGAGGTTGTGTGGTGGGGAGTGAGTGGAGGAACCCAGTCCAAGAGATAGGGATCCCCAGTGCAGCTTGACTGTGTCGGCATGAGATGACCTGGCCCGGAGCCAGCTAGCTTTGTATACTCGATGGGAGAGAATAGGTCTGGGCTTAATGCTCTGCCGTGCTTGAGTAGCTTAAGGAAAGGTACCTAGAATACTTCCTGTCTCAAGCAGCCCCGTTATTTCTTATACCGTGAGTCTGAAGCTGTGGGGGAACCCCAGAGGCAGACATAAACGTCTCCAGGTCGTAAAATCAAACTTGGAGCACCAGCCACAGGGAAGAAAGTATTTTGGCATATTATCTGCATCACTGCAAAATAGATTTATAAAACATGCCAAGGAAACTGCAGGGGAGAGTGTAGAAAATTCTCCAGCAGGCAAGGAAAGGTAAATGAAAATTAACTGTACCGTGCCCATAATTACTCCTTCAAGGTGTGGAGAATGTAATTAATATGATCTGGACTGCCGTGCTGTCTCTCGTTTTATTTAAGTGAACATAAAAGGTAATTTATAAGGGTTTTCCTAGGTTAACTGCCAATTTAATTCCTTGAACTGTGTTTTTCCACAGGCTCTTAGGTTTCTAACAATAAAAGGCATCCACCGCTTAGGGGCTTTCAGGAATTTGTGCTGAGGTCTCGGGATGGGGGCCGCTTGCTCAACCTCTCCACCCTTGGTCTAACCCAAAGGTGTCAATGCCTGTTAATTCTCTGTTAATGTGAGTGTTTTCATGTCACTGAGTGTGACAGTTGTGTACAACTGACAGAAGCTTTTAAAAAAACTTTTAAGTTGCAAATCTAGCAAGCTGTCCTTTAAGTTAAAAATTTTACTCTTCAACTCATAAATCTAGTAAATTTTTAACAGTTACATTTAAGGTAGTCTTTGATTAATAATTGACCCTCGAAGAAACTTCACCTTCCTTTAACATTTTAAATTGCTCTTTAAAATTTCATATATTTAAATCAGACTTCAGATGTCTGATTAACAAACATACTTAAATAATGTAAATCCAATACCTCAATGACAGACATTAAGTTTCTTAAATGTTCTAATATTATATGTAAACTTAGAAGGTTTCAATTTAAAATCTCAAGTCAAATAAATTGTTCAATTAAATGCTTCACATGGGGGAAAGTGTTAGTTGCTCAGTTGTGTCCGACTCTTTGCAACCCCATGGACTGTAGCCCGCGTGGCAAGGTAAATCCTACTCGAGTAGGTCAACGTCTTAAAAATGTGAATCTTAATGGGTTTTCTTCTTAAACATGTCTGTCCATATTTTAAAAAATAGCCTTATTGAGATATCATTTACATAAAAATTCACTTATTTTAAGTGTAGAAGTCAGTGAATTTTAGTGTGTTTGCAGTTATACAACCATCACCACAATCTGATTTTAGTACATTTCCATCACCATAAAAAGAACTTTTGTGTCTATTTACTATCCCTCTTCTCTGTCTCCATCCTTGGCCCTAGGCAACCACTAGCTGACTTTCTGTGTCTTTGCAGTTGCCAATTTTGGACTTTTTTGGATACTTACCTTGAGATCATGCTGGGTTTTTAAGGAAGCAATTTTGACATTTCAAACAATTTTGGGGTCACCTCCAGCAGTTTTTGGGGTTACTGCCTCTGTGGCTGGAAGTGTCTGTGAGCTGACCTCTGGCTGAGAAGCTGAGCTCTGCCTCTAAATGGGGGCTCTTATAGGAGAAGGGGACGACAGAGGATGAGATGGCTGGATGGCATCACTGACTCGATGAATGTGAGTCTGAGTGACCTCCGAGAGCTGGTGATGGATAGGGAGGCCTGGCGTGCTGCAGTTCATGGGGTCGCAAAGGGTCGGACACGACTGAGCGACTGATCTGATCTGATCTGATAGCCCATGATGGAGAAGGGAATGGCACCCCACTCCAGTACTCTTGCCTGGAAAATCCCATGGGCGGAGGAGCCTGGTGGGCTGCAGTCCATGGGGTTGCTAAGAGTCGGACATGACTGAGTGACTTCACTTTCACTTTTCACTTTCATGCATTGGAGAGGGCAATGGCAACCCACTCCAGTGTTCTTGCCTAGAGAATCCCAGGGATGGGAGAGCCTGGTGGGCTGCTGTCTTTGGGGATCACACAGAGTCAGACATGACTGAAGTGACTTAGCAGCATCATGGCCCATGACCCAGACTCAAGACACTTACTGTTGAATTCAAGTGGCTTCCCATGGAAGACCACACCCCATCTGGTGGCTTCATTCCATTCTGATTGCCTGTCCACCTGCTGGACTCACTGCTCTGAAGTGTTAGTTGCTCAGTGTGTCTTGACTCTCTGTGACCCCATGGACTGTAGCCTGCCAGGCTTCTCTGTCCATGGAATTTCCCAGGCAAGAATACTGGAATGGATTGCCATTCCCTCCTCCAGGGGATCTTCACCACCTCGAGATTGAACCCACATCTCCTGCTTGGCAGGCAGATTCTTTACCACTGAGCAACAAGGCCAAGCTGGCTGCAGAGGCCGGTTAAGAGGATTTGGTCCTAGCCCCAGAGGAGGTGATGGTGGCTCGGACCAAGTGTGAGGGGCCAAGATGAGCTGATGGAGAAGGGGGGTGATGGTGAGTGAGAGAGGGGAATGAAGAATGACTCCTGGCTGTTATGTCTGCCCAGACAGGCACATAGTGGTGGTGTTTACTACAGTGGGGGACACTAGGAGGGACATTTCAGGGGTGGAAGTCGTGAGTTCCCCTCATCAGTATAGTTGAATCTCAGTGAGCCCTCTTGTCCCTGACCTGACTCTTCTAAGATATGTAAGTCAGGGAGTTTTGAACAATATGTCTTGACCCATCAGTTGGTTGTAAAATCACTTCAATAAATTGGACTATGCTATGCTATGCTAAGTCACTGCAGTCGTGTCCGACTCTGTGTGACCCCATAGACGGCAGCCCACCAGGCTCCCCTGTCCCTGGGATTCTCCAGGCAAGAACACTGGAGTGGGTTGCCATTTCCTTCTCCAATGCATGAAAGTGAAAAGTGAAAGTGAAGTCGCCTAGTTGACCTACCAGGCTCCTCCATTCATGGGATTTTCCAAGCAAGAGTACTGGAGTGGGTTGCCATTGCCTTCTCTAATATTAAATAGAGCAGGGAAATAGTGCATCTCGTGTAGTGAAAGTGAAAGTCACTCAGTCATGTCCAACTCTTTGCGACTCCATAGATTATAGAGTCCATGGAATTCTCCAGGCCAGAACTAGAGTGGGTAGCCTTTCCCTTCTCCAGGGTAATCTTCTCAAACCAGGAATCGAACCCAGGTCTCCCGCATTGCAGCTGGATTCTTTACCAGCTGAGCCACAAGGGAAACCCAAGAAAACATATAAACTGGGTACAAAAGGAGAAAGGGGTGAGAGCAGGAGTCAGGAGCCCCTTTTTCTAGTCACAGCTCTGCCTCTGACAATCCATGGGCCTTGAGCGAGTCCCTTATGCTCCTGTGTCCAGGGCTCACCCTGTAAAATGGGGCAGCGGGCAAGGAAGGCTCCACTGGGTTCTCCCCATCCTCCACCTTTTCTCGCCTTCACCTCTTCCACACTGCCTCAGTGGGCAGATAGCAGACATTAGCAGTCAGGAAGGTCGTTACTGAGCTTTGCGTCCTACCATTTCTCTTGTTCAATCAAAACCAATTCAGAGGGCACTTTTCCCCAGCTGTGCAAACCCAGGCCCTTTGCTGGTCTCTAAAGGCTCTTCTTGTGGTCAGTGTGCTTCTGCCAGCACTAACCTATCTGACTGACAGCTGGTTTGCACTTGGACAGGGATCTTGGGCTTCTTGAAAGTCAGCACAACCCTCTCCTTGGGGCACGTTTTCACAGATGTCCCAGGATCATCTAAAAGATGGAATGATTTGATTGCCATTGGTTTTGGTGAGCATATTTGATAGCCGAGTTCTCCCAGCAGGTAAATGTACTGTATACAAGTATATTCTTCAAAGCTGAGAATCAGAGTCCTTTAGTGGAAGGTTTCTATGCAGTAAATCTCCTGGCTCTTAGATGAAGCTGTGTTCTTTCTCTTCTTGAGGTACACCAAGCGCATCTACCTAATTCTTAGATTTATACCCTTGACCTTCATCTGCCAAAAGTTTAATTCATTTTAGTTCTGAAGCCACAGGCTAGGCATCAGGAGCTTTGAGGAGCTTACAGTAGGAGAGGAGATCGACATGTTCAGATTAGCCCCAAATCAGAACCCCAGGTGCCTCAATATTCTGGCTGGTTGTAGGGTCTCCACTAAGAAGAAGTAGATCTAGAGATCATTTTGAATGGCTCTGGGCTGTCCCTGTTGAAGGGACTGTGAGAAGGAAGAGATAGTAAGTTGGAAAATTGAAGTTTGTTAATGAAATATTAGCGACAACCTAGGCTGAACCCAGCTCCTACTTCAGTGTTTGGGGTTCCTGGAAAGTCCCCTGTGAACACAAGTGTGCTGAGTGTGTGTAACACACCTGAAGGCTCTGGTTGGCTGGAGAACAGTGCCTCAGTATTCAGGACTGCCTTTTTTATTCTTTGCCTGGCCTTATCCAGTTGTGCATGTCCATGACCTATAATGTCAGGGACCTGTAATGTGTCTCGTTTCAGAGGAGTAGGAGGACATGCAGGGTTTGGACTCCAGCTCTGCCACTCACTAGCTATGTCAGCGGGTAAATTCCTCAACCTCTCTGAGCCTCAGTGTCCGGGTCTTTAAAATGGATGTGAGTCCACCTGCCTCCAGGGTCCTCATGAGGAGTAGAGGAGAGACAGTATGGCAGGCTGATATTTATGGAGTGCTTGTCAGACTCATTGAAGGCGCCTCCCAGATCCATGAGAACACACCATTACTTTTGCTTTTTGTTTGTTTAATTCCTTTGACTAAGAAAGCCAATAAAAGAATTTTGAGGAAGTTTGCTAGGAAAGAACATGTTAACTTCTCTTCTTTGCTGTTAGTAAATGGTTTGGCCTGATACCTTTTGGCTGAAAAAATATCTTTGAAACTCTCAGATGACCTGTTGTTTTACTTTCATTCATTTGACACACATGTATAAGTATCTACTCTGCACAAAGCACTCCCTTAGAGGGCAGGAGACCAGGCAGATGAGGCCTGCGTGGGGCTTGGCTGCCAGGGCCTGGGGTTGGGGAGGACCAGTTAGCCTGGGGAGGTGGGGTAGGCCTGGTCCTGCCCTCCCAGCCCTGCCATGGGGCTTTTGGCCATTCTGTGCCCTCCTGGGGCCCGTTTTCTTCTCTGAAAATGGGCTGGGATGGTTTTTCCAGTAGTCATGGACAGATGTGAGAGTTGGACCATGAAGAAGACTGAACAGTGAAGAACTGATGCTTTTAACTCTTGAGAGTCCCTTGGACAGAAAGGAGATCAATCAATCCAAAAAGAAATCAACCCTGAATATTCATTGGAAGGACTGATGCTAAAGCTGAAATTCCAATACTTTGGCCACTTGATGTGAAGAGCTGACTTATTTGAAAAGACCTTGATGCTGGGGAAGACTAAAGGCAAAAGAAGAGGGTGGCAGAGGATAAGATGGTTAGATAGTATCACCGACTCAATGAACATGAGTTTGAATAAACTCCAGGAGATAGTGAGGGTCAGGGGAGCCTGGCATGCTGCTGTCCATGGGGCCGCAAGGAGTCAGATACAACGTAGGAACTGAACAACAGCAACCATATTCAACAAATTACATGAGATATTCAACACTTGATTATAAAATAGGCTTTGCGTTAGATAACTTTGCCCAACCATGGCTAATTGCAATGTTCTGAGCATGTTTTAGGTAGGCTAAGCCATGATGTTTGGGAGGTTAGGTGTATTAAATGCATTTTTAAACCTATATTTTCAATTTAGGATGAGATTATGTCCTGATAAACCCATCGTGCTACTGCTGCTAAGTCGCTTCAGTTGTGTCCGACTCTGCGACCCCATAGACGGCAGCCCACCAGGCTCCCCCGACCCTGGGATTCTCCAGGCAAGAACACTGGAGTGGGTTGCCATTTCCTTCTCCAATGCGTGAAAGTGAAAAGTGAAAGTGAAGTCGCTCAGTCATGTTCGACTCCTAGCGACCCCATGGACTGCAGCCTACCAGGCTCCTCTGTCCATGGGATTCGCCAAGCAAGAGTACTGGAGTGGGGTGCCATTGCCCTCTCTGTAAACCCATCATAAGTCGAGGCATATCTGTAAACACAACTGTTTTCTGGGTCCAAGAAATCATACTGTGAGTTGAACCAGTTAGATCCTTACAAAATGGTCTTGCATTTCATTCATGTTTAGAAAGGAGAAAACAAGTCCTGTAGCTAAAGAAAACTCGTGGTGGGTGGGCGGTGGAAGGCCACCGTTAAATGTCCTTAGGGATTCCTTTCTTAGGGCTTTTGATCATCAGACCTTTCATTTTCAAAGGAAAAAAATAACAGCAGCCTGTTGCCAATGGCAGTTTCCTTTTTACCTAGCAGGAAACAATGTCTGATGGGTGTAAAGGAAGCCTTGAATCTTACATCATTCATGAACCTCTTTGAGTGCCTACTGGGCACCAAGCACCAGAGAAACAGCATGAATACGATGGAGGGGGTCTCTGCCCCCCATACCTGATGTCTGGCATATCCAAGGTGCTTAATAAAAATTTGTTGAGTAAGAAAATGAATACAGATAATAACTGTTAACAGTTTTTCTGTCCTGTCACATCATTTTGATGACTCCTGTAACACTGGGTTACATTTTAAATCACCTGTCCTAGAGGTGGCCAGCCAACCTGGTCTGGGGCCAGCAGGAACTATTGAGATGCTTGGTGGACTTGACACTTAATGTAGGTCCAGCATGGCAGTTGAGACCGTGAGCTGCATGTGTTGGAATCCTTTCTTCGCCTCTTCCCAGTCATGAGACCTGGGTGGGTTCCCTGACCTTGCTGTGCCTCAGTGTTCCCATCTGTAAAGTGGGGACAGTAGTGGTGCCCAACCCCTAGGGTTGTGGTGTGGCCTACACGTGTGCGCTGTGTGGTGCACTTTGACAGCCCTCTAAATGTTAGCTGCTACCCTCTGCGTGTGCTGTTCCCTTGACCTCCTGTGAGGTATTAGACACACAGGATAAATACACCCAGGGTATGAAGGAGCCCAGTAATGAGGTTTGAGTCTCAGCTTGGCAGCTCTCTCCCCACATGGCCTCCGCCTTGGTCAAATTCCTGAGGTTAAGGGCGGCTCAGAAAGGTTAAGGTCCTTCCTTCACTGTGTGAAGGATTATATGGAACCCAAGTGCCCAGCACATGAGGCACCCTCCATAAATGGCAGGATTGTTGTCAACCCCATAAAAAGCACACCAGGCCCCTTGGCTTTTGTGGCCTGGAGTGTCATAGCTGGTTCACGGGGCGCCCAGGGAAGTCGTGGGCAGGCCTGGAGGAGGCCCTGAGGGCGGCTGGCCTTGGGAAAGGGCCCACGTCGCAGGCCCCACACGGTCAAAGCATTTTAAAGGCCTTGTATTAGAAAAATAAACCAATTAAATAATACTGCCCCCCATAAAAGCTGACTTTTAATGGGTTCCATGGTGGGGTTTTGCTCTGTGGCGGTCTCATAGCCATTGGTCTTGGGGCGACTGTCTGCCGCCACGGGGAGAGTTTAATCTTGCACGGGGTGGGCAGAATTTTACAAGTTTTACAGCTGTTTTTCCTCCTCCGAAGTGTTGCTATGTCATTGTGCGCTGAGGGCAACCTGCATGCATTTTAACAGTTTACCTCGTTTGGGGTGGAAATGAAAAATGAAGTAATAAATTAAAGAAAAACACAACGTGGATTTTTCCCCTCTTCTCGAGGCAACCGTGGAAGAACAAAGAACCAGTGTTTCCCCGGACCGACTGCTTAATCAAATTCTAATGGCTTTTATGTATGAACCCTTGCCCATGGGACCCGCCTCCTCCCCAGCAAGGGCTCCAGGGCACAAGGGGTGTGTTTGGGGCTTGTCCTGCCGACCCCAGGGTAGAGGGTCAACAAACGGCAGCCCAGGGGCCACATCCGAGCCACTGCCTGTTTTTGTGAAATGATTGGGGGAAACAAATCAAAAGAAGATTTCCTGACATGTGAGAATTACATGGTGTGGACACGCCTGCAAGCTGGGGAGACCCAGGGGGCCCCGTGGCACTGCGCAAAGGACTAGCTCAGCCAGAAGCTGGTTCTCTCTCTTCCTTTTCCACCTGTTTCTTCCTCCCTCCTCCGTGCCTTTTTCTTCATCAGACAGCAAATGTTTGTTGCCTATTTCTGATGAGCGTTCGCTTTCTCTCCTCAGTCATGCGGAGGAACCCCTTTGGTGTGGACATCTGCTGCCGGAAGGGGTCCCGAAGCCCCCTGCAGGAGCTCTACAACCCTACCCAGGTAAGCCCTGGAAACTTCTTTGCTTCTCCAGTCAGAGTCCATGTGTCAGTTTTTGGGGGAGGCAGGGGGATTGAAAAACTCCAAAATTCTGGTCTTTGGGGATTTGAAATTTCTTTCCACTGCCTGTGTTTTTACCTTCAGCTGGTTGCTTTCTTGGTCACCCTTTCTCTATAGAGTGGCTCTGCAATTCTAGCAAGAGGTATTTCGAATAAGAGGAACGGCTTGGTGGAGTGCTGGACTGAACTTTGAACCTACTCAGGTTTGGGGTCCCTGAGAACCACATAGCTGCAGGTGCCAGGAAGGGGACTCTGAAATTGCAGAGCCTGCCAGGCTGTGCAGTCTCCCCATGGATGTCCCCAAAGAAGGCCCACATGGGGGATGAACTCACCACCCCAATCTCAAGTCCAATTATTAGAGCCCAACAATGCCCTCAAAATGTACATCTCATTACACCAGTCTGACAAGACCCTTGTGTGGGGAGACTTTTTGCCAAGTGACTGTCATGGTAAGTTGAACTTGATTATGAAGAGTTCTTCTCTGAGCAAGCTAAGCGCCAACCAAGACGCAGTGCCCTCCATGGAAAACTAGGAGCAAAGGGGGGAGGCCTCGTTGCCATGGTGATGGCAACTTTGGTGTGTGTGGGTCTTGATGAGAAGACTCCAAGGCCCTTTTGGGAGAACATTAATTAGCTTGTGATGCCAAGAACTGGTGAATGAACAACTAGTGATCCATTAGCTGACCTTTGATAGCTGGTGGGAAAGAAGGGGAAATGTACTGCTTTGGCTATAATCTCTGAGAATGATTTTGTATCAGATTCTTAAGTTAGCATTTCTGTGGACCAAGGTGCTTGCAGAGGAAGAAACTCTTTGCTTCCCTAGAAGTGCTGAATTCCTGGAAGTCTTGCCAAAGGATGAGCCTGAGAACTTTCTGATTCCACATCTCTTTCTTGTCTTTCACCCTTTGGGAAAGTGGACTCTTGAGTTTGTGCAAAATGAGTGCCCTAACCACGTTAATTCACACCCCTCTTTCAGCCCCATCACTTTGGAACTCAGTGTGGTGGGGCCAGATTAACCAGGTCATTGCAAACTCAGATTGCCTGATGTCTCCTTTACTGGGCTTTCTGGTAACTCAGCAGGGAATTGGCCTTTTAAAAACATGGTTATTGAAGTATAGTTGATTTACAGTGTTGTGTTAGTTTCAGGTGTACAGCAAAGTGAATCAGTTATATATGTATATATAGTTATATATAGATAGATAGATATGAATACTTTTTTAAAAAAATGCTCTCTTCCACTATAGGTTATTACAAGATACTGAGTACAGTTCCTTATGCTATACAGTAGGTCCTTGTTGGTTATTTTGATTTGGGTTTTTGTTTGGTGTCCTGATAATCTGATTACTATAGGCTAGTCTCCCGCCTGTTCACATATTGGTCCTAGGAAGAGACTTCAATAGAAAGGATTTCTGGTTGGTGAAAGTGGAAGTGTTAGTTGCTCAGTCATGCCCAACTCTCTGAGATCCCAAGGACCATAGCCCACCAGGCTCCTCTGTCCATGGATTTCTCCAGGCAAGAATACTGGAGTGCATTGCCATTCCCTTCTCCAAAGGATCTTTCTGACCCAGGGATTGAACTCGGGTCTCCTGCATTGCAGGCAGATTCTTTACCTTCTGAGCCACCAGGGAAACCCCTCTTCCAGTAAGCCATGTTGAAAACATGTGCTATCAAGACGCAAACCATACCTGTCTCTTTCAGTTGACCTCCTCTGTTCTCAGATTATTTTCTCTTTTGAAACAAGACTGCTGAAGGGCTCCTGCTTTCCTGAGCAAATTTTAT
This sequence comes from Tragelaphus eurycerus, assembly GCA_935064755.1. Taxonomy (NCBI): domain Eukaryota; kingdom Metazoa; phylum Chordata; class Mammalia; order Artiodactyla; family Bovidae; genus Tragelaphus; species Tragelaphus eurycerus. The sequence continues at coordinate 8,997,181 of CAKXYN010000072.1, read as the reverse complement.
GAGCAGCAGATGGTGTCATGGGAAAAGCTATTTCTGAAGTAGATGTTTCTCTGGACAGGTAGTCTATGGACTGTGTCAGCACCAGCCATCATTGTGTCCCCAACCCTGGCCTGTAGTGGGTGCCCCCTGAGTGTCTGTGATTGAAAGAGTGAAAGTCCAGGTTTAAATTCCTCCTTCGCTCACAGCTGGCTGTGCAACCTTGAATACTTGATGAGTTCTCTTTAGGGTCAGCTTTCCCATCTCTCCGGAGTGTTGGGAGGATAAAATAATTCTGATGTGTCAGGAGCAGGGTAAGCAAGGTTCATCATTATCATGATTGTGAGAATGGCTTCACTACTGGAAGCCTTGACTCAAGGGTCAGACCTGGGTTCAAACTTTGTTTTCTTCATGTACCAGCTATGTGAGTGTGGGCAAGACACTTAACCCATCTGAGATTGCCTCCTTCCTTTATAACATGGTGCTAACAATTCCTGCCTTGCAGGCTTCCATGAGAAGATGTGCCTTGCTCAGTGCTTCCTATGGAGTTTGCTCCTTCCCAGATTCATTCATTCATTTACTCATTCATTTCTTCGTCCGCTGTTGTGAACGCCCAGTATATGTAGCACAGTGCCACGCACTGGGCACACAAGGCTGAGCAGGGCTCGTGTGGTTAGCCTTCTGCGTCTGCTTCTCCTTGTTATTTCAAGGTTGACTTTAGTGGGTTACCTGGTGAGGAAGACCCTGCTTGTTCTATTTGTTAACCAATCAAAGAAGAGAGAACGTTCCATCTCTTCCATCTGGCAGTGTTGGATGAGATGCTCACTTAGAAGCCTAGGACCTGGGAGGAAAGATGGGGCTGGGGAGGCGTCTCTAGGAGCCGTTTGGGAGGTGGGTGAGTCACCAGCCTCTATCAAGAATGTTGTAGGCAAGCTGTCTGTCCCCTTTTGCTGGTAACCAGGAAAATGTCCCTGCAGGAAGATCGCGTTTCCTAGGGATGTTGTCCCGGAATGTTTTTTCTTAGGCTGGTTTCCTTTACAAGCTGCAATTATGTTCTCTTCCCACACACGTTCCATTGGTGGCGCTTCTCCGAGAAACTGTCTTCGTGATCTTTGGGATGGCTGTAGGCTGGAGAGTTCAGAGGAGAGAAGGGAGCAGGAGCTCCTGTGGAGCCAAGTCTGGCTTTGTGTCTATAAGACATTCACAAACGCTGCACCCAGCGGGGCTTGGCTTTGGTTTCTCGTGTTCCCCTACCAGCCGAGCTCTGGAAGCTGCTAAGTCTGGACCGATGTTATCACAGAGGCAGATGACAAACACTGTAATTGCTAGAAACCAAACTGCTCCCGGAGATGCCATTTCCCTTTTTATGCTGACTGGTTGTTTGGGTTTGATATATGATGGTGAAAACAGGAACTGTATATTTTAGACAATAAGGAAACCAACATTATGGCAAGTAGAGCCATCTTAGTTACCAGGTACTGGGAATGTAGGCCAAATGCTCTCTGCATGCATGCATGCTAAGTTGCCTCAGTCCTGTCTGACTCTTCTGTGACTCTGTGGACTGCAGCCCATCAGGCTCTTCTGTCTGTGGGATTCTCCAGGCAAGAGTACTGGAGTGGGTTGCTGTGGCCTCCTGCAGGGGATCTGGACCCAAGGATGCTCATAAACTTCTCAAGGACTGTTTGTGTCAAGCCCTAAAGTAGGTGGTACACCCCCATTTTACATACGGGACAACTGAGGCCAAGGAAGTTATCACACAGCTTGTAAGAAGTAGAGTAAAAATTCAAATCCAGGACAAGCTACAAATCCATTTATCTCTGTGCTGTATTCACTGTTGCCAGCAAAGTTCTCTTGGCAAGAATTACCCCATCCAAAAAAGAAAAAAAATCACATCCAGATTTTTACTGGACAAAAATCTTAAAAGCTCCCTTAGGAAAATTGGCTATAATCTGCTTTTAGTGTCCAAGGTTTTCTTATTTTAGTGCCTTGCACACCCCTAACCATTAAAACAACAGTGGGTGGAAAAAAAAGTTTGTAGGTGATATTCTTAGAAAAACTGTACTCTGTTGTCTTATAATTTTCCTGGTTCTCCGCTGTCTTCCTGGCCCCAAAATAAAGCGTAATTGCTGATCATATCAGCTGGCGTCAAGTCACCGAAAGTTCAAGAGTTGCCAACTGCATATTTGTGGGCCGAGCACATGTGCGGGCCGCCCCGCTCAGCCCAGACAGCAGGGCAGAGCTCTGCTGTCAGCCATTAATAGGGCATAATTGCCCCAAAAATGCCAGCGAGGGGTGGGACAGCCTGTCTTGCCTTACCCACCTCCCGGTCCTCTCGTGGGTTCCCTGAAGTCTTCCCGGCATCACTCATGTGGTTCAGCCCTGCCCTGCCTGCTTCTTTCTTTAGCGTTTGCACTTGCTCTGTGATTACTATGTTCCAAGAAGACAGATGCTCAGTCCAGGGGCTGACCAGGAACTTCTAAGTCCAAGAGGCCTCCATGCATGCGCCAGTGGCCTGCAGACCTGCGCCAGTGGCCTGCAGATCTTCCTAGGGGCCCCTGGGGACCAGGAAATACAATATTTTGACCAGTCAATATTTTATTGTAATAATAACTTAAACAATTGGACCTTTATTGGTGCAGTCTTCTATGTGTTAAAGTATATTTACTTCTCCATAAGATGGGCTCCAAGAAGAAGGATGGAGAGAGGAAGAGAAGGGAAGGAGGAAGGGAAAGGAGGAAGAAAGTTACTGTTCATTGAATGTCAGTGACTTTCCACACGTATCTCATGGAATCTTCACAACAGTCCTAGAAGGAAGGTTATCTATAACTCCATCCTTCAGATAAGTTAAGTGAGGCTCAGAAGTGCTAAGCAATTTGCCAAGATCCCATAGCTCCTTAATGGTTGTGCTGAGTCCACCTGACCTGGAGAGAAAGTGGGAGGAAGAACTTATATCCCATTATCTTTCCTGGGTGGAAAAATGCTTTATTGAGGTTCTGTTTCATGGTGACTGAAGCTGAGCTCAGGATAGTTGCAGAATTCCTGAAGGCAGGGGCCAAGGTTCATGGAATGCATGGTAGATGTCCAATAAACAATTGCAGATTTGTTTTTTTCTCATGGAACATGATATTTGGAGCAGTCTGTCTTTCCTGGCTGGAGCCAGGCTAAGTGGGAGTCCCTTCATTCCACTTCCCCAAGAACTCTGCTATAGGAGAGTACAGCTTGGTGACATTTGGAGTCGGGGTCTTTGATTAAGTTTTAGATTGAAAAAGGCTTGAGTTGTCCAAGGGAAGGTGGGAAACTCTTCCAGCTCCAACCTAAATAGTTTTCTGAGCAAGGCTTGCCAAGGTTTATTTGGTCTACAGATGTTTATCAGATAAACAGAGGGAAAAGACATGGGGAGGAGAGGCGTGTAGGTAACAGAACATGATCAGTGCTGTGCGAGGAAACTGGAAGCTTCTTGAAAGTTTATGGGAGGATCAGGAGCAAGCAGTTAACCCTTTGAGGGGCAGGGCACAATGGGAAGCTTTCTGGAGGAGGCGGCTTTTGAGCCAGGCTTCTGAGGGCATACCAGGCTTCTGAGGGCATACCAGTCTTCATTGGACAGAGCAGAGGGACCGGCATTACAGAGATGAAACAGCAGGAGTGAGGCGTACAGGCCGGACAGTTCATGGCACGTTCAGAGAACGGTGAGGGGTTTGTAGCAGGCGCGAAAGAGCATGTTGGAAGCTGACTGGAGAGGATACGGGAGAGGGGCAGGTTGGTACCAGCTTCATAAGGCTTGTTCACCCTTCCAGAGGGGTTAGTGGTCCCTAGAGACCCCCAGAGATGGTGTGCAACTTACAAAGCAGCTTCTGCTTCTGGCTCGGCTGCTTGTTAACTTCTTTTAGGAGGTCTGGCCCCTCCTGACTACAGTCTCCTCCTCTGTAGCACGAAGAGGTTGAATTGTACCCATGCTTCCCCACACCTTGTGCACTTGTGAGCTTTGAAAACTTCACCAGTGCCCAGATCCCCAGGGATTCTGATTTTTTTTTTTTTTTTTGGTTGGTCTGGGATAGGGCTGGGGTGGAACCAATGTTCCCTAGTTGGTTTTGATGGGCAGCCTGAGTTCCGAAGCACTGGGTTGGAGATTCTGGAAGGACCCCTCCAGTTTTCAAACCTTCAAGGGGACGTTACTGGCAGTCCAAGGCAGGGGTGTGGGTTTGATTCCTGGTCGGGGAACTAAGACCCCACATGCTATGCAGCATGGATAAAATATAAAACTAAAAAATAAAATCTTTGATTCTTTGGTTCTTACATCGCTTGTTTCATGAAAAGGAGCTCGGAGCACGTGTACTGAAGTGAAGTAAGGTGAAAGTAGCACAGTCGTGTCTGACTCTTTGCAACCCTGTACAGTCCATGGGATTCTCCAGGCCAGAATACTGGAATGGGTAGCATTTCCTTTCTACGGGGGATCTTCCTGACCCAGGAATCAAACCCAGGTCTCCCCCCTTGCAGGCGGATTCTTTACCAGCTGAGCCACAAGGGAAGCCCATGTGTACTGAGGTTGCTTCCTATCTTTTCTATGGTCTTTCTATATGAAGGACCATGTTACCTATTTGCACTCAGCCTCATTCACCAATACGAGGTGACCACATTCCTTCCTGTGCTCCATGGAAGGTCAGTTGATGCCCTGAGCTTTGGAGACTCATTATGTGAACAAGCCTAAAAAGTTGAGCCCTTGGGCAGTGAATCAGGCAGAGCCCCATGTAAAGGACACTTGAGCCACTTGGCTCTTGATCCCATAAAAAGGAGAACCCCAGACTGGTTCCAAGCCAGACATCAGGTGGGCGCTTCTGAAGGATCAGCTTCAGTCTCACAAATGAGCATGAAAGGGCTCTCTTCCTTGAAAATCATTCTTCGGGAAGAAAGATACTGAATGGCCGTATCCACTGGGGAAGGCAAGAGAGCAGACATTGGACAGTCCCCAACTCTGGTCAATTAATCCCTTCATTACCAACCACCTGGTAAATGATGAGTCCATCTAATTATCTTGCTTTGACCCAACAGCTGTCTACTTAATTGATTTAGTTGTGGATTGTCTCCTTATTCAAAGATATTAGTTACTGTCGGCCCAGCAGAATGGCAGCTGGCCGGCAAAGATGAAATATTACATCAACTTGATCTTACACACAGCACTTGGGAGCATGCTTCATTATTCATTGCAAATCACAATGGATGAGCAGAGCCCATTGCAGAAACCAGGGGCAGCAGGTTGCCTTTTCCACTATGACCAGCAGCTTCTTTGTTCTTGAACCAGAGAAGCTGTCCTTGGTCAGATTTCCAATCCAGCCGGGACGGCTGGGGGATCTGGTGTCAGACACAGTTTGGGTTGGCAGAGATGACTGGATGCTGGAAGAAAGGAGAGGATCCCAGCCCAGGTGTATGACCTGGGGCAGTTACTTAACCTCTTCAAGCCTTGATTTCCTTATCTGTAAAATAGGAGTGTGATACCAGAGTTGCAGGTTTGTGAGGTTTATCAATAACATTGTGTATAAAAAGCACCTAGGACATGCCCAGAGCAGAGTGGGTGATCGTCGCTAGTCATTAGTGATCTGGGTTGAGTTAGGTAACCTGGGACTTTTCTTTGGGGGTCTCGGATCATGCTTGGTCCCTGTCCTGTAGGCTCAGATGTTTGGCAGATGCATACTTGGACTTGTGTTGAATAATAAGATAGATGATTTCCTCTTGCCTGAAAGCTACTAGCTATTCATCATGAGCACTACCTAAAAATTTTGATTGATTTTATGTGTCTGGTAGACTCAGTTGTTGGGAAGCTTGCTGTGCTGATTTTTAAGGCCATGAGTACCTCTGGATGGAGTGTGTGTGTGCATGTCTACATTCAACCCACATCCTGGAAAATGGACAAATTCAGCTGTTAAGTTTTAAAGGTCTCCTGTGGTTGCTTGTGTCTGTTTTACCTCTAGCACGTAGGTAGGTGTGCCAGTGATAGCTGTTATAAAGTAAGACCATCTCTGGTCCATGTTAATGCGAGGCCATTGATTTCATGATTGGTTCACATTTCACTCAGGCTGTTTTTATAGGCAGTTCTGTTTCTGGACGCCTAATTTGACCCAATATATTCAAATCTCGGTAGCTGAGCTCTCTAATGGGGTCCTTCTGTATCAGGCTGCGTGGATATAGTCTGGTAGGTTTCAACGAGAGGAAGGCATTCAAGTGACAGAACGACCTCAGCAATTTCCAAATGGTAACACAGCTGTAAAAGCTGCCATTTTGGGAAAGTTATTTCCTAAATTGCCCTCAATTATAAGAGGCCTCTACATAATTTGATTTTTCTGTAAACTATACAACTCAAGGAGCTTCACAGTCAACTGGATTTTAACCTTGTTTAGATGGATAGAACTGAGACAAAGCCCTGGCTTGTTCTTAAATTCTCTGTAAGAAAGAAATGGGAGTGGGAAGGGGGTGAGGTGGGCGTCAGCCTCCTCCCCGTCCTGCTTCCCTCTTGATGGCCAGGGTGGCCTGTGAGTCTTGTGGGGAGCAGAGTTTACACCCTGCCTCCAGCACTAATTACTGTGAATTCTGGGGCAAACAGCTAAACTTTTTCAAGCCCTGGAGACTTTGTTTATAAAGTAGGAGTAAAACATCAACTATTCAGTTATTAAGAATTAGGATTTATACTGCAAGTTCTGGGCACATGGCAAGCTGCTCAATCAGTGCTGTTTTTTAAACATTTATATTAGCTCAGATGAAGCCTTCTCCAGGAAGAAGAAGAAGAAGATTCCCTGATTTTTCTCCCTTCAAACTCAGGTTAAATGTCCTAGAACGGTACTGCCTGCTTACAACATAATAGGATTTGTATATGTCATTTGAAATTTTCTAGCAGTCACATTTTGAAAAGTAGAATGGAAAACAGGTCAAATTCACTTTAATAACATTTTATTTAATCCAGTATAACCAATATATGATCATTGCTACCTTCAATCAATAGAAATATTAAGATATTTTACACTCTTGTTTTTGTATGGACTTTTTCAAGTCTCATGTGTATTTGACACAGCACATCTCACTTTGGGTTGGCCATGCATCACGTGCTTAGTGGCCATACCTGGCTGGTGACCGCCATACTGGACAGTGCAGGTCAATGAAATGCTGCACTCTCCTCATCCCTGTGTCGTTCCTGACACTTACCTTATGTGTTTGAAATGATCTCAGTAGACTTTGAGCTTCTTGAGAGCAGGGGCTGATCAATCATCTTAGTACCTGGAGGTTACTCCAGCCAACCACAGAAAAGGAGTTCAGTAGGTGCGTGGCACTGAGTAAATTGCTTGTCCTGGGCTGTGAGCAAGCCCAGTGTGTGGAGATCATGCTGAGGAGGTGACCAGGGCTTTGTGCCCCTGGAGGCACTGACGCAGCTGACCGAAGGTTTGCTGGGGCCTGGTAGGTCCATGGTATGAAGAGGGCATCTCCACTCCAGGCTGATGCCTGTTCTTGTTGTTTGTCACTCAGTCATGTCCGACTCTTCGCGACCCCATGGACTGCACAGCATGCCAGGTTTCCCTGCCCTTCACTATCTCCTGGAGCTTGCTCAAACTCGTGTCCATTGATTTGATGATGCCTTCCAACCATCTCATCCTCTGTTGCCCCCTTGTCCTCTTGCCCTCAATCTTTCCCAGCATCAGGCTCTTTTCCAGTAAGTTGGCTCTTCCTATCAGGTGGCCAAAGTATTGGAGCTTCAGCTTCAGCATCAGTCCTTTCAGTGAATATTCAGGGTTGACTTATTTTCGAATTGACTGGTTGGATCTCCTTCGTGTCCAAGGGACTCTCAAAAGTCTTCTCTAGCACCACAGTTCAAAAGCATCAGCTCTTTGGCACTCAGCCTTCTTTATGGTCCAGCTCTCACATTCGTACATGACTACTGGAACAACCATAGCTTTGACTTTGCAGACCTTTGTCAGCATGGAAATTTATTTCCTCCCAGTCCTGGAGGCTGCAAGTCCAAGACTGAGGTGTTAGGCTGAGTTGGTTCCTCTGAGAGCCTGGGGAAGAATCCGGTCCCTGCTCCTTACCTGACTTCTAGCAGGTTCCTGCCCATCCCTGGCTTTTCTTTATAGAAGCATCACCCCAGTCTCTGCCTTCATTTTCACACAATGTTCTCCCTGTGTGTGTGTGCCTGTGTCCAAACCTCTCTTTTTTAATAAGGACTCCAAATGTATTGGATGGGGACCCACCTACTCTACTAGGACTTTGTCTTAACTAATTACATCTACAGCAACCTGCTTTCCAAATAAGGTCACATTCTGAGGTATCCGTGTTAGGATCTCAGTACATGGATGGGGGTAGGGGTGTGTGCAGTGCAATCCATGACACCTGCTGTGTGCATAGCTCTGTGCTAGATGCTCAGCCATTTAAGGAAAGGAAGTCCTTACCCTCGATTAGTTCATAGTCTAATGGGTGAGTCAGGCCAGTAAACTGACCATCACAAAAAGAAGTTCTATTGAGTTCAGTGTATAAAGCTGGAGGAGCTTAGAGAGGGAACAGAAAGTTAGAGGAGGCCCATGCACATGTGAATGTGTGCAATCCTGGGTGCATGTGTATATGTGTGGCCTTTGTCACCCTGATTGAGCACAGGCACAGAAGTGGTGGCACACAGAGGGTGTGTGGTTCCAGCCTCCCCTGAACAAACACCAGCCACAGAGAGAGGACGCCCTGACACGAGAGGGACTGGAGCTGTGTCTTTCCTGGGGTGCACCCCCATCGACACCCCTCCGGTGAGGACCGGCAGCCCAGGGATGTGAGAAAACCAATTTCACTGTCGTTCCTGACTTGTAGAGAAGTCTGCAGCTCCAGTGTCTCCAGCTGATACCCTGCTCTTTGGTATCTGCATGACCATGCCGGGGGACGCTGCCAGGTTGGCCCTGCCTCAGCCTTGGCAGGTGCAGAGCCGCTCTGGAAGGAAGCTGGTCTTTCTGGAACATGCCCCAGGGGTGGGACGCCCAGGCAGACTCTGCTGCTGCCTAAAACGGCCTGGTGCAATGTTTCCTTCCCTTTGTCTTCCATCAGGGGTTTAAAGCCACAGAATGGCCAGCATAGAGCTCTGGCTGTTGTTTGGATTGTTGGAGAAACCACTCCGCCCATGTGTTCTTCTCCAGCCTGTGCCCTATGGAGTACCCGCAGATAGGTCCACAGCTGTAGTGGCGTCTTGCCAGGGCAGGGCTTAGCTGCGGAGGGCCTGCCAGCTCACTGCTTGCTTGGATCCAGGTCTCACATCCTGTCCCAGTGTTTGGGGGAAAGTTCTGAGGAAAAAAGGGGGAATGTCTGAGGCTTTAGCAGTGGTTAAGAGCACACGCCTTAGGACCAGCTGGGACTCCAGAGCCACCTGTGCCAGCTCTGTGGCTTGGGGTGGCTTCTTACCATCTCTGTCCTCAGTTTCCTCACCTGTAAAATGAAGATAATCATACTAGCCCTGACCTCATGGGGTTCTTCTGAGGATTGTGTGAACCCACAGAATGAGGCCGGCAGAGGTGTTTGCTGTTTGCTATTTGCTGTGACTGTCATTCAGGAACAAAAGCCAGGAAGGAGGAAATGATCCTGGGGACAGATGAGAAAGTTGAAGTCTAGATCACTGGGCAGGCAGAGCTCCATGTAGCCAGCTCATCTTCCACTTGTTTAAAGGGAACTCCATCTTCTAGAGCAAGAAGGTCTCTGTTTTGGCTGCCCTTCAGAATCAAAAAAAGAAATTTAAAACACCCTCACTTTCAACCCCTAAATCAGAATTTTGGGAAAGCTGGTACTTTTTTCAAAGCTCCCAGTTGATCCCAGGGTGCAGCTACAGTTTGAGCACCACTTGCTCTGGGTTTTCCTAACTCAGAGACAGTTCCGGAGACCAGCAGCCTGGGAATCACCTGGGAGCTTGTTAGAAATGCAGAACTTGGCCTCGACCCCAGTCTGCAGAATGGAAACCTGCATCCTTCCAGGGTCCCAGGTGGTCTACACCAGTGATAAGTGGAGAGGGCTCCTGAGACAACAGCTTGCTCTCTGCGGGCTCCCAGAAGGAGCAGCTGTCCCTGCATTTAATGACGAAGGACAGGTGGCACAGAGTTTGCATGGGTTTTGGAGATGGAGACCAAGAAAGTATCCTTACCTTTCCTGGAGCCTGGCTTGCTCTGCTTCTCTGAAAACTTAGAAAGTGGATGCTGCATGGGGTTCTTGTCAGAGGCAGGGAGCTGGCGTCCCGTGGCCAGTTAGATGGATGGGCAGCCTTTTGGATCCTTTGGATATATTAAATGTTCATTAATTGTCTCAACTCAGGGAGAAAGAGGGCTTCCTTGGTGGCTCAGATGGTAAAGAATCCGCCTGCAATGCAGGAGACCTGGGTTCGATCCCTGGGTTGGGAAGATCCTCTGGAGGAGGACATGGCAACCCACTCCAGTATTCTTGCCTGGAGAATCCCCATGAACAGAGGAGCCTGGCAGGCTATAGTCCATGGTGTCGCAAAGAGTCAGACACGACTGAGTGACTAAGCACAGGGAGAAAGCAGTGTGGCTTTGAATAGGGACCAGGGACGCAAAGGCCATGTGATGCCTCTGAAAGATAGCTTCATCCTTCGTGGGTGCTGTACCCCTGGGGTAAAGGGGATGAGCAGGGTGAGGACCTGAGCTGGGCTTCCTTGGGTGGCTACAGTCTGAGTTTATTCTCTTCATGGTTTGGGCTGTTCCTGATCTCACTTTGTCAAGAAATAGGAAAGAGGTCCCAAGAATTGGAAGATGGCTTGCGTTGAGTCTGCCCTGGTTAGGCCCGGTAACCGCCTGTAATCGTCCCCTCAGCTCGTTCTTCTCAGGAGAGGCCTGTTTTCATTAGTGCCCCTGGGTCTGTGCTGTGAACTTACTGGAGACACCACTTGGTCACCGTCTTTTCTCCTCTTGCCAGAACCCCAACCAAAAATCTGTGTTCAAACAGTAATCAGGATGATTCCAGGTCTCTTTCCTACTTAGCAGGAAGCACAGAGCCTTCCTGGTGAAGGCAACCAGGCAGCTTGATAAGGCCAGGGTAGGGACGGCCCGTGTTGGGGAAGGGTTTACCACACCAAGTGGTAAGTCCACTGGGCTTCTGTTGAGTCAGTGTGGGTTCCACAGTCTGGCATGGACCACAGCACTAGCTGGCAGAGGAGATTACAGGAAAGGGTTCACTCACCCCAAAACCCCCGATCACTTAGAGTAAAGAATTAAATATGCCCTTGGTTTTCACAACCCAGACGATACATTCTGAGTTCCACTTTTTTTCAAGGACAACCTGGAAACCCATTATCAGGGGGGTACTTATCATCTTTCAGAGGGACACATTTGAATCAGAACAAGCCAGTGCCTTAGCTCATCCTCAGCTCACCCAACCGTCCCCTCAGCACAGCTGCTGTGTAATTCTGTAACTGTTATTCCTGAAGACCCTTCATTCTAGAACTGCTGGAGCCTCTTGAAAATTTCATCTCATTTTATGGGGAACTTGCATGCTAGCTTGACCTTCAGAAATGAGGAGGCTGTCTTGGGACCTGTCCCTCCATGGTATTTTGTCACCACATAGACTGGCTCACAAATGGTACCCCCACTTCTTCCCACGTGCTGCCCTGGGTCACTCTCATTCATGATTGTTAATCTCAGCTGAGGGCCTTGGCTCTCAGTAGGTTTTCTTCATTTTACAGGATAGATGAGCTGGTGTCTGAAAAGAAATGTAACTTTTGAAAGGAATTGGCAGACACCAGAGGAGTTCAGAAGTGGCTGATAATCCAGTTATTCACGGTCATGAGGGAAAGGGATGAATGAGAAATAGAATGCACATGTAATCTCCAGGCCTCATGTTAATCGCTCATGTTAATCAATCGCCTTCTCTTCCAAGATGGCTTTAACCAAGGCCAACAAACAGGCTGATTCATCACTTTCTTCAGAACTAACCTGAGTGTTCGGTACAAAAGAGATAATTTGCCAAGCCCTTTTTTAATGAGTATATAGAAGAACTGCAGTTCTTTTTTTTTTTAAGTGTATTATTATTGCTGTTTTTGTTATTCATGCAGAGTAAAGTGTCATTTCCCTTGAGAAAGTGACAAAATGAGCTGTTTCTGCGGATTGGTTTGTTCACTGTTGTCTTATCAGAGAACAACATATAACATGGTGATTTTCTTTTTTTTTTTAATTGGGAAAACAAAAAAATACTATTGAGATTCAGACTTAGATCATGTTGAAATAAGGATCAGGAGCCAGGAGAATGAGGCTCAATTATAACTGACCTTCCCCCAGATTTGGGGGTGTAACTCAATCAGAGGGGAAGGAGTGATTAGCATCTTGAAGAGAGAAAGCCTGCTTAAAAGCAGCCCATGGCAAATTGCTGCCTTTGGCTATCTGATTAATGTCTGAGGTACAGTCTTTCTTGAGCCTAAGAACCCCCTGCTTATATTATCAGTTGCTCAAATTGAACTTGATAAATAGCAGTGCCTAAATCCAGTGCAAACTTTGGGAGATGGTGGTGCATCTGACCTCAAGTTGTATACAGTGGGGTCCTGGGGAGCCCTGCAGACCACTGCCACCAGTTGAGGGGCATCTTAAGCAAGCACCCAAGCAAGCAAGCTCAGTTGCTTCAGTCGTGTCCAACTCTTTGAGACCCTCTGGACTGTGGTCCGCCAGGCTCCTCTGTCCATGGGATTCTCCAGGGAAAGGATCTGTTTGGGGAATAAAAGCCAAGCTGGACTCAGAGGTGAAGTGTGTGGCTCTCTACCTCTCTGAGTGCTCATTTGTGTCCAATTCTTTGTGAACCCATGGATGGTAGCCCACCTGGCTCCTCTGTCCATGGAATTTTCCGGGCAAGAATACTGGAGTGGGTTGGCATTTCCTGCTCTAGGGGATTTTCCAGACCTGGGGACTGAACTGTGTCTCCTGTGTATCCTACACTGGCAGGTAGATTCTTCACTGCTGAGCCACGAGTGAAGCCCGCTGATGCCTTAAGTTGGTGCCTTAAGCTCTAGACCAGAGGTCCACAAGCATTTTCTACAGACAGAACTTTAAATGTCTGTTACAATGACTCAGAGGAGGGCATGGCAACCCACTCCAGTATTCTTGCCTGAAGAATCCCATAGACAGAGGAGCCGTGGGCTACAGTCCATGGGATTGCAAAGAGTCTGCCACGACTGAAGTGACTTAGCACAGCACAGCACAATGACTCAACTCTGCTGCTGTAGTCTGAAAGCAGCTGTCAAAAGTATATATAAATGAGTGGCCATGGCTAGATTTGGTCCACAGGCAACCTCTGCTTTAGACGGTGCTGAGAGCCAGAAGCCTCAGGTTCAAGTCCCAGCCTCTCCACCCTACAAGGGCATTCTTGGCAAGACATGCAGACTCCCAGGACTCAGGTCCTTTACTTTTAAAAATAGGAATCACAGTGTTCCTCTCAAGAGATGTGAGAGCATTTGTAAACTGTAGAGAACTGAACCTAATTTGGTTATTAGCATTTTGTTGCTGATGTGCAGTCATGGTCCAGGTCGCTAATGGTGGATGAAGCATGCATGTATATTTGGTAGAAAACGTTAGGTGCTGGCCAACCAGCTCTCCTGTCTGTAATTGCATGATGAAATTAGGAAAGTGCTATTTAATTTCAATTACATTCATTTTCTTCAGGGATATGAGAGGAGTACCAGCCTCTCAAAGCTTCCCTTTCCCGCCATGAGAAATTTCTCAAGCAGCAATGCTTTCAGTCTAATCTGAATTGATCTCCATTCTGGAAATTGCAAATGAGCAAAATGACCGTGATAAATGGGGGCTCTGGAGAAACACAATGCTTGGGCTCAGTGTCTTAGACTGGAGAAGGGAAACTGGAGCCTTTATCTGGGAAGATGGGTGGTAAATGAATTGCCAAGCGGGAATTGGAGGATGGTTAGTGAATAAACCCGTTGTGCTGAGCAATTATGCATCTCATTAAGATGCACTTGGTTTTGGCCTTGATACTATGAGAATTGTCAGAGCAAATATGTGCAGACCTCAATTTTGAGGTCTGAAAAGGGGTCAGTGCATAATTGGCAGGAGAAGTAAAAGAAGGGAGATGGTTCAAACAATAGGTATTAAATGGCTATTGCAGCAAAGAGGACAGAGATGTAAAGAGTCAGACACCCTGATCACTCAAGACACAGTGCGTGTGGTCTTAGAGTCACATTCGGGCCACGTGGACAGTGCCTTTGGTGCTCTTAATAAGCCTTCTTGGGATCAAAGCGGTTTGCTCTATAGAAAGTTTCAAGAATGCTTGGTATGTGTTTGTTGAATGAATGAATGACTGGTGCTGGCCTCATGATTGTCAAATAAGTGAATGAAGGTGGGAGGGAATTAATGAGCAAATTAATAAACCAACAATTCGTGTAAAATGAAGATGATGATAGTACCTACCTGTATCATAGGGTGGGAGGATTAAATGGGAGGATGCGTCTAAACCCCCGGCACAGTGCCTGAGAGCAGCAGGCACTCAGTTCAAGTTGGTTCTGTTACTACTTTCACCAGCCATAACAAGACACCTCAGACTGGGTGACTTAAACAACAGATACTTATTTCTCAGTTCTGGAGGCTAGAAGTCCAAGGTTAAGGTGCAGACAAGTTTGGTGTCTGGTGAGGTCTCTCTTCCTGCCATGCAGATAGCTACCTACTTGCTATATGGTCTTTTCAGATCTCTGGTGTGTCGTCTTCTTCTAAGGTCATCAGTCCTTTTGGATTAGGGCCTCACCCTCACCTGATTTAAACTAATTATGTCCTTAAAACTGGAGTAGGAAATGGCAACCCACTCCAGTATTCTTGCCTGGAGAATCCTGTGAACAGAGGAGCCTGGCGGGCTACAGTCCATGGGGACGTAGAGAGTTGGATCCGACAGAGCAACTGAGCACATTTCCTTAAAAGCCCTGTCTCCAATTACAGTCACACTGGGGAGCTGGATGGTTAGGCCCTCAATATATGAATTTGGGGAGGACACGATTCCGTATATTACATTCAGTAAAGAATCAAACCTTGCTTTTGCATTTAGAAGGCCTAACCTTGTCATTGAGCAGCTACACTGGAATAATCTTTTCCTGGGAAGAGAAGTTGGAGGTGCCCCAGTGTTCCGGAAAATTGGGTGAATTTCCGACAGCATACATTCTTCCCCATGGGGGTGTCTGTCTTACGTTCTTTGAAGACCTTAGCAGTCAGCTTTTTACTTTCCATTGTTAGACAAGCGGGCAACTGACTCAAGCTTTTTTCCTAAAAAAAAAAAGCAAAATACCTGAACTCTGTCTCTAAGGCTTCCGTAAAACAGATGCCCTAGGAGAGGAGGTCAGCCTCATTGAAGCTGCTATTCTGTGTTAGCATGAGCACTAATAGGATCTCATTTCTTTCTCTATTTTCATTTTCATCTCCAAATCTGCCTGGAAGACAGTACGAGCTCATTAATTTGAACTTGCTCGTTTGAAATATGTAACATTTCCTGCAAGTTCCCCATGAAGTGGGATTCATGAAGCACATTAATTGTGTGAACATAATTAGCAAGATGAGTGGTGCAGAGCAGGGTGGTGCCTGGAGGTGATCCAGTCCTTTCCCTTGGTGACTTTTTCTTTTCCAATGTAGGAATGGAGACCCAGTGCATGGACCTGGCCCCTCCAAGCTCACCCAGTGGTACCCTTCCCCCTTTCTTCAGGACCCCAGCCTATTCAAGGAGTCTTGTTTATTTGTGAAAGACACAGGCACTTTACTATTGTGGGTTCGACTTCACATATTAAAAGTACATTTAAAAAAAATATTCTGCATTTCAGGCTTTTCCACTAATTATGACTGGCCTTCTCCCAAGCTAGTTCGAGCTATTTTGGTGAGGTTTTATAGTTATTTAATAAGAAAAAGTTTTTTTCAAAACCTCATAAAACCTTCTGTACAATTCATTCTAACCAACACTCCCTCTTACAATTATGTCACTAACAACTTCTCTTTAAAAGGCCAGAACTTTTGTCTATTCATGTTAACCTTAAAAGCGGCATTCACCGAACTCCTGAGAAACAAGAAGTGTAATACTTTATAGGATTGGGACAGAGCGAATGAAATAATGCACGTGAAGGCATTCTGTACATTAGGGAAGCACAGTCAAATGCTTTATGTTTTCCTTAATTGCCATTTCTGCGCTGGGCAGCCCCCCAAACAGTGATCAAAATGTGTCGGTGGATGTAAAGGCAGCGTTTCTGTGGGGATTCCCCAAGGAATGGGCTGTTTTTTTCATGGGATTTGAAAAAAATAAATGAGATGCCTATTTATTCATCCACATCAAACTATAACTGCCACAAGGCCTGGAATGTTCTAGCCAGAACATCACCATGTCCTCTCTCTGGAATCAGACCTATTAAGGCACCAGACAGATTATTACATGAACCCAGTTCAGAGCACTGGTGAGGTGGACACAAATGTGTTCCTTAGCCTTGGGACTTGAGGAAATCTTTGCACGGCCATGGCCAACAAGAGTGGAACACTCCCAGTATTTGGGTAGGGGGGACTTCTGAATCTCTCTTTCTTGGGTATTTAAGGTTTCTTTAACTCCATTTTGGGATTGTGGAAGATAAAGTGTTATTTCCCTATTCATAACACCAGCTCTATACTTGGTAGGATGCTAAGGATGATGGTGATGGTGCTGATGGTATAGCAGTGGCAGTGGTAATAGCAGTATTCGGTTCAGTTCAGTTCAGTCGCTCAGTCGTGTCCGACTCTTTGCGACCCCATGAACCACAGCACGCCAGGCCTCCCTCTCCATCACCAACTCCCAGAGTTCACTTAGACTCAGTGTCCATCGAGTTGGTGATGCCATCCAGCCATCTCATCCTCTGTCGTCCCCTTCTCCTTCTGCCCCCAATCCCTCCCAGCATCAGGGTCTTTTCCAATGAGTCAGCTCTTCGCATGAGGTGGCCAAAGTATTGGAGTTTCAGCTTCAGCATCAGTCCTTCCAATGAACACCCAGGACTGATCTCCTTTAGGATGGACTGGTTGGATCTCCTTGCAGTCCAAGGGACTCTCAAGAGTCTTCTCCAACACCACAGTTCAAAAGCATCAATTCCTTGGCGCTCAGCTTTCTTCACAGTCCAACTCTCGCATCCATACGTGACCACTGGAAAAACCATAGCCTTGACTAGACGGACCTTTGTTGGCAAGGTAATACCTCTGCTTTTGAATATGCTATCTAGGTTGGTCATAACTTTCCTTCCAAGGAGTAAGCGTCTTAATTTCATGGCTGCAATCACAATCTGCAGTGATTTGGGAGCCCCTCAAAGATAAAGTCTGACACTGTTTCCACTGTTTCCCCATCTATTTCCCATGTAGTGATGGGACCAGATGCCATGATCTTCGTTTTCTGAATGTTGAGCTTTAAGCCAACTTTTTCACTCTCCACTTTCATTTTCATTTTTAGTTCCTCTTTACTTTCTGCCATAAGGGTGGTGTCATCTGCATATCTGAGGTTATTGATATTTCTCCCAGCAATCTTGATTCCAACTTGTGTTTCCTCCAGCCCAGCATTTCTCATGATGTATTCTGCATATAAGTTAAATAAGCAGGGTGACAATATACAGCCTTGACGTACTCCTTTTCCTATTTGGAACCAGTCTGTTGTTCCATGTCCAGTTCTAACTGTTGCTTCCTGACCTATATATAGATTTCTCAAGAGGCAAGTCAGGTGGTCTGGTATTCCCATCTCTTTCAGAATTTTCCACAGTTTATTGTGATCCACACAGTCAAAGGCTTTGGTATAGTCAATAAAGCAGATTAGTAATGTTCCTTGCACATTCACTGTGTACTAGACACTCTTCTGGCACTTCACACATGTTATTTGAATCATCTCAACCCTATAGTGTAGAATCTCCATTTGACAGATGATGATGCCAAGGCTCAAAGAGGTTAACAGATTCACCTTAGGTCACACAGCTGGCAAGTGACAGCCATGAGAAGTTAACCCTGGCCGTCCGGTGCCCTTTCACTGCTGCCTGGTGCAGTGCTCTGTCTCCATCTGCCAAGGCTCTTACAAGTTGCAGGACACATGCCGCTCCCATTATGATGACTCAGGACTGGAAGCAGTGTGTATCAGGGCCCCAGCATTAAGCCTGAAGTCAGGAGAGAGGAGACGGTCTTTATCTTGCTTAATCCCAAATGTCCCATTTCACCTGCATTTCCTTTGGGGGCCTTACCTTCAGTTGACAAGTGCTGACAGTCCACTGACCACATGTGCCCAGACTGTCTCTTTAGGGTTCAGTTTTTTTGCATTCAAGAAAAGACAAAGGGCAGAAGATTTGTTTGCAGCTGCTAGGGTCACAATGTGAGCCTCCCCAAGCTTGCTGAGTTTGGAAGCATTTTCGGTTTCCTTCTCAGAAAGCAGTAATTTGACTTTGGGCCACTGGTGCTCAGTGAAGTGAGTTTCTGTCACTGAGGGTAATGTGGTGTCGAATTCCTCTGGTGGAAGATAATCAGCACCAGCTATTGTGAGTAGCATTGTTTCAGTTGAACTGGCTCCTCTCTCCCTCTTCAGTCTCGTGCCTGGCCCGTCTTTCCCTTCCCGCCCTATAGGACCTGGTTCAGTTCTTTGGCTGTATGTGTTTTTTTTTCCTGCCACTGGGCCTTTGCACATACTGTCCCCATTGCCTAGAAAGCTTTCTGCTCTCCTCACCTCTACTTGGTTGACTCCTGCTCAGCCCTGCTACTGCTAAGTCGCTTCAGTCATGTCCGACTCTGTGCGACCCCATAGACAGCAGCCCACCAGGCTCTGCCATCCCTGGGATTCTCCAGGCAAGAACACTGGAGTGGGTTGCCATTTCCTTCTCCAATGCATTGCCTTCTAGGACCTGTTATATGTGCCCTTAGCTCTTTTACTTCTCTTTTAAGCCATTTATCTATTATGTGTATGTTAATCACTCAGTTGTGTCTGACTCTTTGCAACCCCATGGACTGTAGCCCACCAGGCTCCTCTGTCCATGGAATTCTCCAGGCAAGAATACTGGAGTGTGTTGCTATTCCCTTCTCCAGGGGATCTTCCTCAACCAGGGATCGAACCTAGGTCTCCTACATGGCAGGCAGATTCTTTACCATCTGAGCCACCTTTGTAATTAGTTTATTTTACTTTTGTTTTTTATGTGCCATCTTCCCTGTTGGATGCTAAGGTCCGTGCTGTCTGCCTCCGTGCCTGCTTTCTGGCTAGTGTAGTTCCTGAAACATGGTGGGTACTGGGTGGATGCAGTGAGGATGGGGCTCCCCAAGCTTCATAAGACCTGGGTCTTCCAATCAGTCTACCCAGTAACCCTTTTTCTATCCACCCCAAATCCCAGATCTGGAGTGGCACAAGGATAAGTGGCTAAGGTGAGAACCCTAGACTTGGGCTGTCCCGGTTTGTATCCAAATCTTGCCTCTTGCTAGCTGTATTTTTCTGTTTCTGTGTGACAGATTACCACAAAGGTAGTGGTTTACAGCGCATACATTTATTATCCCAGTTTCCATGGTTCAGGAGTCTGGGTAGTGTTGGCTGGGACCTCTGTGCTCAGGGTCTTACCAGGTTGCAGCCTAGTGTGGGACAGGGCAACGGGCCATGGGAGGCTTGGATCCGTGTCCAGACTCTCATGGTTATTGGCAGAATCCAGTTTCTCTTAGCTGTAGAAATCACAGCAGCTTGGGTTTTCCAGACCAGCAGGAGAGTATTGCTGAGTTTAGACAGAAATCTAAGCCCTCTTTAGAATGCTTCCCTGATAAGATCAGGCCCATCCAGGATCATTTCCATTTAGATTTGCACACCTGAACATCTACAAAATCCCTTTGCCTTATAATGTAACATAATCACAGAATTGATATCATATTCCCAGGTCCTTTCTGCGGTCAAGGGGAGAGGATTATACAGGGCAGGTATACACATTAGAATTCTGACTTCTGCTCTAGCTGTGTGCCTTGAGTAAGTTTCTTAACCTCTCTGTGTCACTGTTGCCTTATTTATAAAGAATAATAGCAGTACCCACTTCACAGGGCTTGTTGTAAAGGTTAAATGAGCTAATTTATATTAAATGCTTAAAACAATTCCTGGCAGGTGGTGAGTATTCAGTCAATGTTAGTTGTTACAACCATAAAGACGCTGCAAGGAGATCCAACCAGTCCATTCTGAAGGAGATTAGCTCTGGGATTTCTTTGGAGGGAATGATGCTGAAGCTGAAACTCCAGTACTTTGGCCACCTCATGCGAAGAGTTGACTCATTGGAAAGACTCTGATGCTGGGAGGGATTGGGGGCAGGAGGAGAAGGGGACGACAGAGAATAAGATGGCTGGATGGCATCACTGACTCGATGGACGTGAGTCTGAGTGAACTCCCGGAGTTGATGATGGACAGGGAGGCCTGGCGTGCTGCGATTCATGGGGTCGCAAAGAGTCGGACACGACTGAGTGACTGAACTGAACTGAATCCTCAACCAAGCCAGCGGGATCTAAGTTTAGAAACACAACCCACCAACTGGCTGGAAAATGAAACCTGAGAAGCCAGGCGTGGGGGAAGGAAGGAGGAGCCTGGAGACTGTCAACAAGCTTGGTCAGTTGGCCATGTTGAAAAAGGGTTGACAGCTTCCACCCCACAGGGCAGACACGGGTGAAGCAGATGGAAAGCTGTATCAAGTTACTGAAGCAAATTGGATATACGTAGGTACATGCACCCCCTATTTTAGTTCCTTTTATTAAAACATCTCCTCTCAAGGCAAAAAGGAATACTGTCTCTCCAGAAAGATTAAAATCCCTCACATCAGGAGTTTTAGTTAAGACAGACATCCCAAATATGAAGAAATGAACATCACTGGATGTTTGGGCAACTTTTGTAAGCAGCTGCACCCCCAAATTTAGGTCTGACCTAAAGGAAGGCTTTCTCCTAAAACAAGATCCCACTGGTTCAGTTTAAACATCAGGGTCCCCCGTCACCCTGGTGAGACTCTCCGTTATGTGAAGCCGTATTATGCGATGTGGCTGGCAGGAGGCCGGTGTGGAAACCTGCTCTGTGATGCATGCGTTTTGCTGGGTCGTGTTAAGCATTGATTTGTTGTTCCGTCTGGGATGCTGTTAACCAAATGTGGGCAGACGCAGCGAGGTGAGTCAATGAAGCAAGTTCACGGTGGCATATTTATGCATAGCGGCTGGCAGGGGGAGAAAGATGACGCAGCTCCTGTCTTCGGAAGGAAGTCGCTTCATTGAAATCCCTTTCAGTCGGGTCACCCAGGGCAAGTCATTCACTCTTCTTTAGATTGTGTGCTTTACATCTGATAATACAACTCAAGTACTATTGATGGTGGTGGACACTGTTGGCTCTCTGCCCAGACCCCCTCGCATCCCCTTATGGTTTCCGGGCACCCATCCTCCAGCTTCTACGTGCTTTGTTTCCAATGGCTGCACCTGCGACTTGCTTCTTAGGCTGCATTTGGGCTCCTGGAGTTGCTTCCTCCCATGCACAGAGATGGAGAACAGGCCAGAATCAGCCTCTTCCTGGGCAGCCCTTAGCCTGGCTCCATCACCTCATGTTGGGACAAAATCAGAAACATGAAGTTACACTCCCAAGCTCTCCATGGGATCCAGGTTAAGACTGGTATTAAGCCTGAAATTACATCCTTACTGGGCTTCTTCGACAGAGGGTGAGGTGGTTGGATAGCATCACCGATTCAATGGGCATGAACTTGGGCAAACGCCAGGAGATGGTGAGGGACAGAGAGGCCTTATGTGCTGCAGCCCATGGGGTTGTAAAGAATCAGACACAACTTAGCAACTGAACAGCAATGAACATCCTACTCCCAGGACTAGTGACATAATTTGCAAGGCCCCTTGTTAAAATATTATTAAAAATTTAGGATCTCAAGGTGGTGATAGCAAAGTGGTACATCCAGCATGAGACCCTTGTGATTGGCAGGTCTTGTGTGACTTCACAGGTAACATGCCTGCAAAGCTGGCCCCTCCAGTTCCCTCTACTTTCCTAGGAGCATCCCTTATTAAGTCACTTGCATGTGAATTCTTGTCTTATGCTCTGCTCAGGATGGATTTTAAGATGAATCCAGCACCAAGCTTTCACTTGAGGAGCCTAGGGAAGACAGATCATTGTATCACACATCAGACCATGAGGCAAAGCCTGATCCTGGAGGTACACACAGTGAGCAGTGTGGGGAAGAAAATGCTGTCTGTGAGCTAATGAGGACTCCTGGGCCCAGGCCAGGATTATTTTATCTGTCCCAGGAACATACTGTGTGCCTGAAATGCTGGACAGACAGATTTGGGGTTGATGGTCTGAGAGAGGAAGGGCAGATGACTTTAGAAAGGAAGGCACAGCATGAGCAAAGGCCTAGAAGTGGGCCCTCTGTTTATTTAGCAGGTGCTTACTGTGTCTGTGTGCTCAGTGTAGAAGGTTTGAATTTTAAACCACCTAGTCCCTACCCTCAAGTTGCTTCTGAGAACTGCTTACAACCACTCAGATTGAATTCTGCGCAAGGGAAATGCTAAGCTGAAGTGAGCGAGAAGTACTAAATTTGAGAAGGAGTCTGGTGTAAGAAATTACCATTGGGCAATTCGAGTCCTAGAGATTCACATCAAAGAAAATATTCTCTTAACTGTGGAACTTCAGAAATTGACAAGCTGTCAGGATTCCTTTCAGGGGAGGAAAGGGGAAACTTCTGGATACTACTCCAGGTGATTGGTTCTCTAGTCTGTTAATCTGGTTCCCTCGGTCTGACTTATCAGTTGGGTCAGGTGTCAGTGTTAAATCCTTTTCAAGTTTGTTGGATTCTTATTTGAAACGACTCTAGGTCCCTCAGTTGCTTTCACCTGCATTCCAACCTGGGCTGGTGATGCTGCTCTGCAGACAACACCCAGGGAGCCTACAAACACCCGCTGGTTTCCCAGAACACTGAAGCCACTTGTGGACATTAAGGAGATTCCCACCCCCGCCACTTCCGCTCCCTCAAAGCTGGAAAATGCAGGCCCTGGCTGTGGTCCTCCCAGGGAGGGCGGGAAGGGGAGGTGGTGTTGAAATGCCCGAGGTTCGGGGGGCCCTGGGAAACTCTTCTTTATCAGCAGCTTTGTCAGGCAGAGGCCATCCCTCATTTTTCACCGCATGCCTATGGGCAGGCAGATGATAGCTCTTCCACTGGGAAAAAGGGCATAAATGCCATAGAAGCTGCTGGGCTTTGCCAGGAAGCAGGAGGAGGGAACCGTCTTCCACTTTATGTTGTGCTGTCTTTCTGATGCTTGAAATATCTAGCTGTTCCGATGTGAACACCCAATCATCAAGGCTCATAATTCTTCCTTGGCAGTTGTCCCATTTGGGACAGTAACTCACAATTTCTTCACTGCCTTCTCTTAAGCAATTAAAAGAAGGCAGACATTATTCTTATGGATATATATAATCAAATGATTTTTAATTACTTAGTGTGTTGGAAGAGGGAGAGAACAGTGAGGGGAAGAACCTTATGGTTTCTTCTCTTCCTCTGCTGTCTTAGATTTTTTTCTCCCACCTGAGTCTTCAAAAGCATCCTTGAACAGGGCTCTGCACGACAGGGCCCCTGCCAGTTTCAGGCCATATCTAGGGTCCTGTTTTTCAGGAGGTTTCTTCTGGCCCTTTGACCCTCCAGCTGCTCCACACACCTGACTGTTCCTGCTGCCTGTAGCATCCTCCACAGTCTCAGATCCGTCATTAACACGGCTTCCTCAGAAAAGCCTTCTCTGGTTCCCTTATCAAAGGCTCTCTCTGTGCCTTTTGCTTTTCTTTTTAGCGCTTCATTCATTCAACAGATTTTTACTGAACACCTACTGTGTGGCAGGCTCTGTTCTAGGCACTAGTGACAGATCATGAACAAAACAGACACAAACCCCTATCCTCATGGAGCTTGTATATTCTAAACTCACTGAGGTTGTGATGACAAAGAGTTATTCAGCAATTGGTTTATTGACGCGTCTTCCCCATTTGCCTTGAAATTCCAGCTTGTGATCGGAGGCTGCCGTTCAATCATCTCGGCTCCCCAAGGTGGTGATGTCTTCCTTTGGACGCCAGGCATCTTGGTGTGAAATTGACTTCTCAGGACCGGGTTACAGACCATGAGAGGGAATGGTGAGGGAGGAGGAGTTAGCTTAGCCACAGGGTCTAAGCCACAGGGTCTTCCAGAACCCTGGGGGGTCTCCTCCGTCCATTCTCTATGATGTGCCCCACAAATCTTGCACCATTTCAAAATCTCTCTTCTATCCAGCTTCTGTGTAGTTTTACAACTTCATGGGGTCATTATGTTTTATTAAGTTTTATTTGTGTATGTATTTTTGGCTTCATTGGGCCTTTGTTGCAGCGCGGGCTTTTCTCTACTTGCGCAGAGCGGGGTCTAGTCTTTGTTGCAGTGCGCAGGCTTCTCATTGCTGTGGCTTCTCTGATTGTGGAGCACAGGCTCTTGGGTGCACGAGCTTCAGTAGTTGCAGCTCTCAGGCTCTGAGCACAGGCTCAACATTTGTGACTCATGGATTAGTAGCTCTGTGGAATGTGGGATTTTTCTGGATCAGGGCTCGAATCTGTGTCTCCTGCACTGGCCGGTGGATTCTTTCCCAGTGAGCCACTAGGGAAGTCCCAGGTCATTATGGTAGATCTTTATTTGCTGGGTGATTGTGGTGGTGGTGGCTTAGTCACTAAGTCGTGTCCTACTTTTTGCACCCCATGGACTGTGTGTAGCCTGCCAGGCTCCTCTGTCCATGGGATTCTCCAGGCAAGAATACTGGAGTAGGTTGCCATTTCCTTTTCCAGGGGATCTTCCCAACCTAGGAATTGAACTCAGGTCTCCTGCATTGCAGGCAGATTCTTTACTGACTAAGCTATGAAGGAAGCCCTGGGTGACTGTGAGAGACCCTATACTTGCCTCGAGGCCACCTCATTCAGGTGTCACGAGGGTTCTCCTTGTTTTTTAGAGTTGGTCAACAATGACTATTTTAGCACCTTAATTTGGAAATGCCCGTCCGCTTGCTTCTAATCTGTCTTCAGTTCAGGCATTAACCTCTTAAAGGCCCTCTTGGAAATTTCAGTTGAAAAAATGGATCATTGCCTTCCTCAACAAGATGTATTTGCTCCATTTATCTCATGGGGTGATTCATGTGACCACTTGTCCATTATGCAGTCATTCATAAAGTGAGGGAAGAGCGGAGGAAGGGAGGGAGCAGGGCCAGGACTGGCAGGAGACAGGCAAGGCTCTCAGATTGTGAAGGGAAGGCAGCACTGACTGTCAGGGCTGGGCAAGGGCAGAGCAAGTGCCAGTGGGCAGATCTGGTCCTGGGAGGGAAGGAGGGGGAAAAGGAGGGTATGTAGGTATGTGTGAATGAAGGCATGAAGGCCCTTGTCTAGGGAACAGCAGTAGCGGTGAAATCCTGCCCTGTCTCTATCACCAGCTCCACCCCCTTTTAAATTTCATTGATCACAAAAGCCTTTCATTAGGTGATCCTCATGCCAGATGTGAGCCCAGGGTAACATGTTGTGGGGCCTTAACACAGCCTTCCCTGATCCCCTCGCTATGTCTGTACTTTGTATGTAGCCCAAAGCCTGCGAAAGACAATGTGGAGAGGGGAGAGGGCCAGAATCTCCTCTTTTTCAGAAATAAAAAGTATAATACATATTTCCATTTAAATTATAATTTCCAGATGGCAAATGCTACCTGGTCATCTAGTGGCACATGTCCAAGGCTTCTAATCTTTTAATATATGCCCAGACTCTTAGAAAGACCGTAATTGCCAGTTGTCTTACAAGCAATCATCTCATCATAGAGGGAACTGGGAAGAGACTTCAGGAGCCTTCAGAAACATCAGCATGAACACCTGGCAAATCCAGTTCAGCTGGATAATGTCTTCGAACCAGACCAAAAATGACCTTGTGGACAGCTCCGCATTTCCAGACATTTGCTGGGTTGATAGTCGTAGGACCGTCTGTGGCCACATCTGCTGTCACAGCCCTCATTGAGTGTTGTGAATCCCCATTTCTCACTTCTAATCGGGGAAGAGTGCATCAGTGCTGGCTTCATCTGAAGAAGTGAATTAGGGAGCCCAGTGGTTGCAGATGTGGGGCATGGCTCAGGAGTCACTAGTGGAGAAGCAGCTGCTGCTGATCAAGTCCTCTGTGTTCATCAGCTCCCTGGCCAACACACGACACAGCCTGGGTGACTATCATTCCCATTTGGCCTTGTGGTGGCTTTCTTTCCAGGCAGGATGGGCTGGACCTGTAACAGTAATAATAATACAGCTGACACTTACTGTAGATTATGTGCTAAGAGCCTTATATCAGGTTCTACTATGGGTTGTAACCACGATCACTCCCATTTTACAGATGTAGTCACTGAGGTCAAGGGAGCTTTGTGACTGATCCGGGGTTGTAGTATAGATTTGTCAGCATCCAAATCCAGGTCGTAGGCCCTCCTGTATACTCATTTTTGTGTTCAATGTTCTCAATGTTGACTTCTCCACCCAATCCTGCCACCTTGTACTTTGACCAGACTGAGTTAATCTCTGACTCCCAGAAACATCACAGGCCACCTGTTCCTTTCCAGAGGACAGTGGAGGTCTGGAGAGGGGAGGCTGAACCAGCGGAACATCCTGGGTCTCAGTCCTTTGCACAATTCTGTACTTTCCTTCTCTGTGTTTGCTCTGCCACCTTAAGGTGCTTCTCTAAAAGTCCTTGGCCCCTTAAGCATGCTCCAGAATTCTTCATCTCTGTGGTATCTTTTATGGCCAATTCAGTTAAAGAGAGAAGAAGGAACATCCTCTTTCCTTCCCTAACACTTGTTCTTTATGTGCTATCTATTCATTAGTGGCATGGTAGAGTGCAGAAGAATCTTATGAATAGAATCTTGGCTCTGCTCTTTACCAACTGTGTGACCTTGAGCAAGTCACTTAACCTGTCTGTGTTTCAGTTTCTTCATCTGTAAAATGATGGTGATGTTAGCAACAGATGTGGAATGAGGGTCAACTACATGCCTAGATTTGAACTACCATGCTTCCTAATAGAGGTGGGATGGGAAAGGATGATCAGCACCCAATTGCTGCTCAAATTATCAGCACCTACCATGCTCACAATAAAGGGAACTTTCTGGGCACAGGGTGGTTGAAATGGGGTGGATCGTGGTGCAAAGGTAGGGTTGTGGTAACACAGAAAACCAGCTGACACGTCTGCCAGGAATCACCTTCTATCAACCTGGTCAGGGAAAGAGCGGTGGGAATTTCTCTCCAGTGTCTCTTCCTGTGTCGCTTTGGTGAAAATGTCCAGTGAATATGTGAGAGAAGAGTTTCTTTATCTGCACAGGTCCAGGTCCTACAATTCTTCTTGTTTGTAACATTATTTTCTTTAGGTTTCATCTTTTTTCCTCCCTTCCTTCTAAAACAAGAAAGATATCAGCAGCAGTCTTCAAAGAGTGGTGACTTTGAGTTTAGCAAATCCCAAATATCAATGGTAGGCACAGATCCAAAGAGCTGTGCACAAGCCTTTTCTCCTGGCACTCAAGCTGAGCATGTCTTTTCTAGAAATGTCAGTCTAGGAGTGGAAAGCTTGAAAATGTCAGTGTAAAGTGCATTTCCTGGTCTTGTTACTCTAGATTCACCTTGCTTTGTGACTTTTAGGGACTGTGGTTTGCAGAGTTACATTTGGCTTCCCATGACCTTTGTTAGAATTTTATGCCATCCTGGGACCACTGGGACATGTGGCAGTAACTTCTGATTAATGCATGCTGAGATACAGGTTTGGAGTCTCATATCCCATATTGTCATTTTTGATATCAGTTGACATGGTTTGAACTATAATCAGACATGCTTGTATATTACAGGTTGAAAATTAAAATGACAATATTTTAAAGCAGTTGGTCATAGCATAGAGATTGTCCATGAATGTTCATAGCATTATTGATAAAGGCTATAGACTGGACACACACAAATGTCCACAAACTTGTGAATGGATATATAAAATGTGGTATATCCATGCAATGGAGTGCTACTCTGCAATGTAAAAGCAGCAACTACTGATACATGCAATAAGAAGGATGAATCTCAATAACATGCCAAGTGAAGGAAGCCAGACTCAACAGATTGTGAACTAATTCCATTTCTATGAAATTCTAGAAGAAGGAAAGCAATGGTGATAACAGATCAGTTATTGCCTAGAGCTGAGGTGGGGCAATGATTGACTGCAAGGGGCAGGAGGGAAACTTTTGGGGATGGATGGGGTGATTTTAAAATTTGGAGTTTAAAATCTGTAGTTTCAGTTATTAATGTACTTTACATTCACTGAAACATCAAACTGTACACTTTAAATGAGCAAGATTTATTGTGTGTAAATTATAGCTCAATAAATTGGTCAACATTTTTAACTGGCAAGACAGTATAGTTGGAATAAGCAACATGACCTAAAAATTAACAGAGGACACGCAGTACACAAAAAGTGAGCCCTAATGCGAACTAGATATTAGTTAATAATAATGTATCAATACTAGCTTCTTAATCATAACACATGTACCACACCCATGAAAGATATTGATAGTAGGAGAAGCTAGGGCTGTAGAGAGAAGGGGTAATTGAGAACTTTCTGTACTTTGTATTCTACTTTTTTCTACAAATCCATAATGGCTCAAAACCTGCCCATCTATTAATTTAATAAAAAAACAAAACAAAACAGTGGGTTGACTCTACTCACCTTCACACTGGCGACAAGGGAAAGATGGATGCATTCTCTTGGGTGTTGGCCAGGGCATTCAACTGCTGGAGGGCATGTTAGCAATAGGTGACAAAAAAGTTTGTAATCCCCTAAGCTGGCTTATTCTACTTCTAGAAGTTTGTCTTAAAGCAGTGGTTCTCAGCTGCCTAATGTCTGGACACATTTTCAGTTGTCACTGGGGAGATGCCACTGGCATCCAACAAGTAGAGGCACCTGAAAGGTACAGGTGGATGCTGCTAAACGTCCTGCCCTGTGCAGAACAACCCCCCACAACAAAGGGTTGTCTCGTCCCAGATGTCGTCAGTGCTGCTGCTGAGAGGCTCAGTTGGGAAAGTGGACAGGGACATAGGTACTCATCTCAGTGGTGTTCATAGGAGTGAAAAATTAGAAATAACCAAAACATCACTTGGAAGAGGTTAGTTAAATAAGAGATAATGTATTCATACTATGGAAATCTGTGCAGCCTTAAGAACAACAGTGTAGACCTATGATTTTAATATGACAAAAGTGTTCGTGAGACATTGTAAATGAGAAGAGATTACAAAGCAACATACAGAGAATAATTCTGTTATTGTTAAGATGGAGAACGTATCTGTACTTTTCTTAAGACATCTGGAAAGATACCTACCCAAATCTCAAACCTGTGTCTGGGTGGTTGGAATATAGGTGCTTTTGACCTTTGGAAATTATTTTTGATATTTAGAATTAAAAAAAATGAACAGATTATTTTTATAATTAAAACAATAAAATAAAAGTACATTTTTTAATTAAAAAATTGTGCAGCTGGAAATGTAGTCAAGTAAATTTTCAATGTTGTTGGAGCAAATGTCATTGCTCCTCAGCCCTGTTGCAGAAATAAGGAAGCGAGAAGGTTACCTGGGTCAGTAGTGATGAGGTCATGCCCTATGGTTTCCAAATCCAAGTCCTTCTCCTGCTCGACCATAGTAGGGTCTCAGCCATAGTGCATGGTAATGTAGGATTGTCAGTAATACATTAGATTTTCTTCATTATGTCTTTTAAAGAACCCTAACACATGTAGGTGATTTCCATTTTGAGAATTTAGAGAACATTCTGAGAATTTCTACTGATACACACAAAAAAGTTTTAAGTATTTGCTAATGACACGTGGAGGGTTTTTTCTTATTTGGAAAATTTCTGTTGTCTGGAATAGCCCATTCTAGGTCAGGGATGGCATTGTAAGTTGTGCTGAAGAGTCGGGTTTGAGTCTCTTAAATGTGTTTACTGGCTTCCAAGAAGCAAAGGCTTTGCTGTTCCAACCTGGGAAAAGCAAGGAGCACATCACAGCATTTCCCGGCTGTCCTCTTACAATCTGAGAGTCATACCTTGTTCCTCTGGTACCAAGGAGAAGCAGTTTGGGTTTCCTTATTTCCCCTGGAGTTTGTGAATGCAATTAGCAAGGAAGGGGACCCCTTAGGCGTCCTCAACTTTGCCACCTACTAGTAGACTAGTAGAATCTGGTGTTTTTGAAGGGTTTCTGCATGAGGACTGTCTGGTGTAATTTGGAATGACCCACAGAGTGGAGAACTGCTTTGTATGAAGGGGGAGGCTTCCTCTCCCTTATCACAGCCCTTATGATGCTGGGAGGCTGGTGGGAAATGAGTCCTGCAGCTTCCACCTGACACTCACCAGAACAAATACTTCTGAGTATCTGTTCAGAGGAGTTTCCCGACATCCCCAGCGTGATACACACACACACACACAGACACACAGCCTCTAACACACCTGGGCACTTCCTGCATCCTCCTGTGGCATTTTTTCTCAGACTGACTTTTGACTCTCCACCTCTTAAAAGTACATGCTACAGCGTCCCCAGATATCACCCTACCCAAATATCACCCTCCCACCGAGTCTTTCCTCCATTACCTTTTAAATGCTTTTTTCTTGGTTCCATCCATCGTCAAGGGCAGATTCTAGTACCTCCTCCAGTGTCTAACAGGTGGCCAGTCATCTCCCTTCAAAAGCAGACCGACTTCATGTACCTTCCAAAAAGGCACACCTGTATCCCAGCCAGCATCCGGGCATCTGGCAAGTCAGTCTCCCTTCCTTCTGGAGGAGTGTTCCTGCTTCCTATTTTAAAGACCCCCGGGGCAGCTTTGGGGAACAGAGGAAAGGGCCCCAGGGTTGGGGTCTGGGTTCAAGTCCTGGTTCAAGTCTGGCAGCAAACAATTTAACCTTGCTCTTGTCACTATGGTACGCCAACAGGGTGATCCTTTCTCCAGGGGAGGCTTCAGGACTGTCCAGTTGGGGTAGAGAAAAAACATCGGGGATCCCTAACTCAAGACCTTGCCTTGAATGTGGGATTCAGGCTAGACCCCCTGGGCACCTGAGTCAGGGAGACAGTCAGGAGTCAGAGCTGGGAGGAGTTTATGGCAGAGGCTGGGCTGGGTACTGGAGTAGCCCTTGGCTTATCTGCGTGATGGAGGTTTATCATATTCAGTACTTTCCAGTGAATAACAGTAGTTAGCTGCAGTTTGAGTGCACTCACTGTGTCTGGTATTTGCCACAATCCTCTGAGACAGCTGCTCTGATTACCGTCCCCATCATACAGGTGGGGAAACTGAGGCTCAGAGAAGTGAGAGAACTTGCCCAGCACAGAGCCAGGGGCCAGGCCAGGACTCGAGCTCAGGGCCTCCTGGGCTTCTGCTTTGGGAGAGGTGTTAGTGTTGAAAACTCGGCCCGAGTTGGCAGAGGAGTGACCACAGGTTGGGGTGGGCATCGTGCATGTCTTTGCTTTGGCCTCTCCCAAGTTTGCTGTCTGTCTGCCTGACTTCTGGAGGGCACCCCAAACCCTGCTCTCCCCGACCTGGGCCTGACCACCAAGGTCCCCCAGCCCTCCATTCTCTCCTCCTCTGGGCTTTGCTGAGGGCTACTCCTGCCTGGAAAATCCCATGGACGGAGGAGCCTGGTGGGCTGCAGTCCATGGGGTCGCTGAGGGTCATACACGACTGAGTGACTTCACTTTCACTTTCATGCATTGGAGAAGGAAATGGCAACCCATTCCAATGTTCTTGCCTGGAGAATCCCAGGGACGGGGGAGCCTGGTGGGCTGCCGTCTATGGGGTCACACAGAGTCGGACACAACTGAAGCAACTTAGCAGCAGCAGCAGCAGCAGTCCTTCGTCCCATTAGATGAGCCAAGACAAGATTAGGGCTTTATTAAAAGGAAATTAAACTAGGAAATGAAAGGATAAACAAATCCCCAAGCAGAAAGAGCAGCAGCAAAGCAGATGAGTCTCCAGGCCCGGTTCTTTATCCTCGGGGGTGGACACCTACACACACACACACAGGTGTGTCTTCCATCAGGCGTTGTTCCCCTCCTGTATCCCCGGCCCTTGCCAACTCTGCAGGTTGGCCATGGTCAAGCTGGTTGTGGCACTTGCAGCAGACGTGATTCTCCATGGACCTCAGTGTGGGGCCATGGTCTCCAGTACCTTGCTCACAGTGATATCTCTTTTTGGCCTGTTCTGGACTCTCATGTAGAGAGCTGCCAGGTCAGCCAGCTGCTCCCTGGGGAATGGTCCCAACTGATGGCTTCTGTATGTCTTATGGCCTCTGTGGGGAGAAGCTGCATTTCATACTCCTTTATCCCGCTTCCCAGGGCCTTCAGTGGCCCACTCTGCCCATCTCTTTAGCACCACTGCCCTTCCTCTCTTGTGCCCCACTGTAGTTTCCCTGTTGGCCCAACTTCTAAAGGCCCCCACCTGTGCTCTGCCCTGCCGGCCTCTTCCCCCTCGCCCGCTCTTTTCTTGGCTGGTGTGTGAGAGCTCAGTTGTGTCTGACTCTTTGAGACCCCATGGACTGCAGCCTGCCAGGCTCCTCTGTCCATGGGATTTTTCAGGCAAGATGTCCAGAGTGGGTTGGCACTACTTTTCCTTTAGACCTGGTCTTAAATGTCTGTCTATCAAGAAGGCTTTCTTCCCTGACCTCCCTGAGCTAGTTTCCCCATGACCCCTTGAGATCCTTCATTACATTTATCGTAGTGCCAATTAGGGATTTCTTTAATGCTTGTCTCTTCTCCGCAGCTCCTTGAAGGACCCATTGAGCTTTGACCCACTCCCATTGACTGGATCCCTGAGTCTTAAGTTCCTGGCAAATGCTATTTAGTCATTTAGCCATTCACTTCTTGAATATATTTCCTGAGTATCTACTGTGTGCTGGTTACCGTGCTAGGGGCAAGAATATAGCAATGAACATGGCAAAGTGCCCGCTGTCATATGGAGTGCTGCTTATGTTTAGAAACCTCTGTCTATTCTCACTGAGGCATTTCGAACAAGGAGAGTTCAACTAGTAGACCAGATGTCTCGGGTAGAGGTGAGCTCCCCATCGCAGAAAGCATTCAAGCAGAACCTGAGTGACCCTTTGTCATGCTGCTGCAAGTAGAGCTTCTTGAGGATCCATTTCACCTCCAAACTTCTTTGAAGAACACCACAGGCTGGCTGCTGTTGGGTAGATGTCAAACCACAGCTAGGTTAGACCTACAGGGAGGAAGAAAAATGGAATGGATCAGGAAAAGTGCCCCAGGCAGCCTGTAAGGTACACATTGTCTTCGTGTTTTCCTGGTGGCAGTAAACAGACTCCTCTTGAAAGCTGGAGCCGTGCATTTTCAGTTTATGTAAAATAAATTTCCATTAAAAAATACACTGGGAAAGCTGTATTTTGAAAGTACACTTTTTAAAAAGCAGAGTATCAAAAGCGATCATTTCAGAAAACACAAAAAGACTTGAAGAAAATTGAAAGGACTCTAATTCATCTACCCAAAGATAGTAGACATTTACATTATCTTCTTCCAGTCTTTTTTTGATGAGTATATAAACATATTTTAAAACATGGGATGACAACTTATAGCTTGTTGTTTTCAATTAGTAGATTGTGAACATTTTTTGAAGTGAAGTAAAGTGAAGTCGCTCAGTCATGTCCGACTCATTGTGACCCCGTGGACTGTAGCCCATCAGGCTCCCCCATCCATGGGATTCTCCAGGCAAGAACACTGGAGTGGGTTGCCATTTCCTTCTCCAGGGGATCTTCCCGACCCAGGGATCGAACCCAGGTCTCCCGCATTGCAGGCAGACGCTTTAACCTCTGAGCCTCCAGGGAAGCCCACTAAATATTGTTCCAAAATAAGGTTTTTACCTAATATGTGATGTTTCCATTGATCTGTTATCTACTGAAATCACCCCCAAAGTTTAGCAGCTTAAAAAACAATAATGACCATTATCTCTTACAGTTTCTGTGGGTCAGAAACTTGAGAGTGGCTTGGCTGGGGAGTTCTGGTTTGGGGTCTCTGGTGTAGTTGCAGTCAGGTGTTGGCTGGGCCTGCAGTTATCTGAAGGCTGGACTGGAGCACCTGCTGCCGAGGTGGTTCACTCTCATGCTGGCAGGTGTGGTTTTCTCACGGCCTTTCCACTGGACTGCTTGTTGCTGTTGTTCAGTCACTCAGTCATGTCTTACTCCCTCTGACCGTAGGGACTTCAGCACGCCAGACTTCCCTGTCCTTCACTATCTCCTGGAGTTTACTCAAACTCGTGTCCATTGAGTCAATGATGCCATCCAACCATCTCATCCTCTGTTGTCCCCTTCTCCTCCTGCCTTCAGTCTTTCCTAGCATCTGGGTCCTCTCTGAAGAGTCAGCTCTTCTCATCAGGTGGCCAAAGTATTGGAGCTTCAGCTTCAGCATTAGTCCTTCCAATGAATATTCAGGGTTGATTTCCTTTAGGATTGGCTGGTTGGATCTACTTTCAGTCCAAGGGACCTTCACGGGTCTTCTCCAACATCACAGTTCGAAAGCATCAAGTCTTCAACGCTCAAACTTCTTTATGGTTCAACTCTCACATCTGTACATGGGTACTGGAAAAACCATAGCTTTAAATATACGGATTTTCGTCGGCAAAGTGATGTCTCTGCTTTTTAATATGCTGTCTAGGTTTGTCATAGCTTTTCTTCCAAGGAGCAAGCGTCTTTTAATTTCATGGCTACGGTCACCGTCTGCAGTGATTCTGGAGCCCAATAGAATAAAGTCTGTCAGTGTTTCCATTTTTCCCTGTCTGTTTGTCTTGAAGTGGTTGGGTGTCCTCAAAGCATGGCACCTGCCTTTCCCCAGAGTGAGAATGAGCCAGGCAGAAGCTGTGTCTTTTCTGTGACCAACCTTGGAGGTCACACAGTGTCATTTGGGCAGTATTCCCTTTGTCATACAGGTCAGCCCTGTTGTGTTGGCGAATCTTTGGGGACACCCTCAGGCTAACTACCACATCATCCTATTTCTCTAACCTCCACTTACTTGACCAGTCCCCTATTGCTGGACATCTACATTGCTTCCACTCTTGCTATTGTATGGAACAAGCTTCAGGCGCCTGCTGTTACACAAGTGTCCCATCTGTATTTGGTTTCACTTTGTCAGGATCTCAAAGTCATTTGGAGTCATACTCAAAGTTGGCTTTGGACCACTCCCTTTAAGCACTGACAAGATGATGGTCCTCTGAGGGGACTGCCAAGGTAATTCAGTGAATTATCAGGGTCTGGCAGGAAATCGAATTCAGCTCAGACTCTAATAAAGAAAGTACTTCTAGAGATGTGAGTTGGGGAGGAAGCTAATAAGATCTGAGGCACCCTGAGACAGGCCACTAGAGATAAGCCACTGTCACCCTGAGCCCTGAAGGGATGGGGCCACACAACTGCTGGAACTGCAGGGCAAGCAGGGAGAATGTACCCTGACCTCTCCTCTCTGTCCACTCTCCAGTCTCGGTCTGTCTCTCTCTGTCCATCTCTTTCTCCATCTGCTGGTTCCTCCTGTTGGCCAAATGGAAACAGAGGTCAACCAGTAGCCAATATGGAGCCTGGTTGATGCGGTCCACAGGGTCAGCCTCTGGTGAGGAGAAAAGCATGAGGAATGGATGGGAGGGCGGCAAGAACAGGAAACAAAGAATAACCAGCACTGTTAGTATTTTTGAAACATCAATGAGTACAGAACCATGTATCAGAACAGAGGTAACTAACCCTGCCATTAGTGTAGATGTGGGGCAATTTTATTATTATTCATAATCATAACAGCAGTTTAGCCATAATGTGTTAAGTATTTTCCATGTCCAGGGCAGTGTGTTACATTACAGGGCATTTTACACATACTATTTCTAATCTTTATAGCCAATCTGTTGGGCACATGTTATTATGAGCCTTTTTCAGGCAAGGAAAAATGGGCTTGGAAAGGCTCAAGATCCTGCCTGAGGTTGCAAAATTAGTAACAGAGCTAGGATTGGGCTCCAGTCTGTTTTATTCTAAACTCCAAATGCCTTCTTCTAAGGCAGCCTACACCAGCCTCATGGGGTGGACTGATGTGGTTTCTGCAAAAAGTGTTCAGTGGCTTCTTCTAAAACAGAGTGATACTTTTTTTTTTTTTTAAAGAGTAAATCTTTTAACATACCATCTCATCTGGACAGCTGCCCAGGAGTTAGAGAGTATCGTGTGTTTGTCAAATTATGAGTTTTGTGCCAGCGCATATAAAGTAGTCAGGAAGGAAAAAAGGAAAGATCCCCCTTGGAATAATGGAATGAGGAACACCGTGCTCAGTGTGGGGAGCTGACATTCTAGAGGTCACCTTCCTGATCTTAGTAAATTATTGTACTGAGTCTGCTGCTCATGGGCCAGGCATGCCAGCAGCCCCTGAAAACAGCGTCCTGGCAGCCCTGGGCACCCAGGAAGCACTTGGTCAGTTACTTGATTCTAGAAGGAAATTTCCCCAATGCTTCAGATGGATGGGTATGAAGAGGGTTGGAAGGAAGAGGAGTGAAAGTAAGGGAAGAGAGATTCAATGTCAAGGCATTAATTTTGCACTCAGCATTTTGCAATGAAAATTCCCCACTCTGTTTTCTGGACATGTGATCCAGAACATTCAGGAACTTCCTTGGTGTGTTTTCATATGTGTCCTTTGGATTTGTCCCACGAGGGGAGGATGGCTGTAGTGATGTGATTGGGAGGTCACCTAGGTGAAAGTGCTATCCAACATCACATCACATTCATCTCTAAATTAACTTAAAGCTCTGTGCCTGTTGCTTATTTGCATAAAAAAAATTAATACTGAATGTAAGAGCCCTGGTTTACAACTTGGTGTCCATTCATGGGAAAATGATCTGTGAGTTCATGCTGAAAAAGTTCAACATCAGCCAAGAATGTGACACCCTGGCTAGTTTGGTTTGAACTGGAGGATGTTTGGGTGCATATAATTTAATTAACACTGATTGAACATTTCCTCTGTTCAAGGCCCTGTGCTTTTCATCATCAAGCTCAACAGTGCCGCCTCCCACCCCCACCAGTATTTTTGAGAAGGGAAACACTTTCAACAAAAATTTGAACTTGGAATCTCAGATAAAGAGAATGGATGGTTCCAGTTTGGGATGGAATGGGAGAAGCCTGGGCCCCTCACCCTCACCCCAGCCTTTTTGCTGTGAACCGGTCCTGTGCAGGCTTCCCTGGCCTCACCCCCCTCCCTGGTCCCTGCTTTGTGTAGATGAGAGAACTGACCAGAAGTCCCCAACCCAAAGCCCTTCCGGGGGGTTTTAATAAGATAAGTCCAGAGGCCATGACTGCCAGCCCAGTGGTCTTAGGTCTTTTATTGTTCTCTGCTCCGTATTTAAAACAAAAACAAAACTTGTTCTCTCTATTGCCTTTGACTCCTCCCAGTTCCAGTTCTTACTAACTTGACCTAGTTTCTTAGGCATTGGTTTCTTGCTTCCAGAATAGTTGTTTTGGGGATTGGGGTGGGGATGG
The DNA here is from genome assembly GCA_935064755.1 of Tragelaphus eurycerus. Classification (NCBI taxonomy): domain Eukaryota; kingdom Metazoa; phylum Chordata; class Mammalia; order Artiodactyla; family Bovidae; genus Tragelaphus; species Tragelaphus eurycerus. The sequence continues at coordinate 8,959,699 of CAKXYN010000072.1, read as the reverse complement.
TATTTCCACTCTTCCTTTATCTAATACAAAACTGATCTCTGCCTTTCTCTCTCTCTCTCTCTCTCCACCCTGCATCCTTCATCCCTCTCTCTCTTACAGCCCCTGTTTTCTGGATTTAATGATTAGATGACCTTAGACAGGGGTGCTAATTTCCCTAAGCCTCCATTTCTTTTTAAAATTTTGGAGTTTAGTTGCTTTACCAGGTTATGTTAGTTTCCTTGTACAGCAAAGTGGATCAGTGTAGAGATAAGCATGCCCACTTAGCTGGGCTGTGAAGCATAAAGCAAATGTGGCTGAGCCCAGCACAATGTCGGGTCTCCTCCTTCCTACCTGTCCAACTCTGAGAGATTCATGAAAAATGCACAGGTTGCTGTGTTTTGGGATTTGTGTGTGTATGTTTTTTAAACAGTTGTTTACATTTTTGGTGCAGTCAAACTTGTAGTTTGATTGACAGGAGAAGAATAACCTAAATCAACTCAAACTGGTACTGGGCAATGACAGTAATTGTCGACAGCAGGATAATTGATCTAATTAGATAAACGAAACAGCCTGCTGGGGAGCCATGCCTATCCGTCCCTGCAGGCAGCAGCTGACGCTGGGTCCCATGTCCCGGGTGACTGCAAGAGGACTAGAACGCTCAGACAGGTGAGGGGGCTGCAAGGAGGGTAGCATGCCTGACCACAGTAGGAAGCAGTGCCAGCCTCTAGCAGACCATCACTTCTGTGCATCTTGCTGCATTGTCTCTGGAGAGCAGAGCGACCATTCAGAATAATTTAGAAAATACTTTACGACTGCCGCGTTTACTGTTAACTCGCTCAGTCCTGGTAAATTCCTGAGACCTGAGACAGAGGCATCATTTACAAACTCAGTCTGGGAAGAGCCACCCTCTCCATCTTGGGAACCTTGATATGGCTCCCAGGTGAAAGTGAGGCTGCGAGTTGGTGAGTCTTGTTGGATTTGATCCCGAACTATATTCCTCTCCAGAAGCAGGTACAGAGGGCCAGAGGGTGCTCCTCTGTACTGGGGGATGCAAAGGTGAATTAGAAGACAAAGTTTCTGGCTTCGTGCAGGGAGTTTTTTTAAAGACCATAGCCAGAAATGTAAAGGGAGTCTGCTCTCTGGCTTCCCGCAGCACAGGACAAATTCCTGGACAAATAACCACCCACAGAATCCTCCAGGCTTATCCTAACACTTGGTGGGACCCAAAGACTTTTCCTCTAGCTCCTCCCTGAAGAGAGGAGTATGAGAGAAGCTGCTTGGTTGTCAGAACAGGGTGGTGAGACTAACAGAAAGGTGCCCGTAGGCTCAGTGGGAAATGGCCCAGGACACGTTGCTGAAGCTGAGTGAGTGGCACAGGGTCCCTTCTAGAATGCTGGTGAACTTGATAACCATACAGACCCTCCATCCTTGCTTTCTATTCATCTCCACTGCCAATTTCCCTCAGATATGGACCTCATCATCAGATCACCAGGCCCTCCTTCCCAGTGGAGACGGTCTTAGCACGTTCCTCTACCCAACCCCTGCCCCGCCATGAGGACTGAGTGAAGTCGATATGAAATACTTGGCACAGTGGCAAATAAGGAACATGCTGTTAGCTGTCATTTCTCTCTTGGCGTTTGCCTACTAACGTGTGTTTTGGGGGTTTCTCTCTTAGTCCTTCATGAAATTCTGGGAAGTGCTCAGAAATTGAGGTGAGAGGGCTGCATTCATGCCCAATAACAGTTGATGGACATGGCAGGGGGCTTTGTGGAGTCGACAGGGAAGGTTTCTGCCTACAACTTTGGGTGATGGAGGGGTGAGTGTCTTTATATAGCTCAGAGCAGACTTCCAGCTGCTCAACACAAATCCCCCCAACCTTGGAGCAGACAGCAAGCAGGTATTGCCAATTGGTAGCAAGTTAGTACAAAAATTTCAGTGTTTCTGACATACTGGGAAAGACCCATGGGTATTGCCTGATTGAACTTTATCTTTTTTTTTCTTAATTGATGAAGAAAGAAAGCAAGTATGGTTCAGGAAAATTAAATGAGTTTACGTAGGGCCACAAAGCTGGTAAAGCAGCGATCCCCAACCTTTTTGGCACCAGGGACTGGTTTCATGGAAGATAATTATTCCATGGACTGGGGTTGGGGGGGTTTACTTTCAGGATGATTTGAGCACATCACATTTATTATACATTTTATTTCAATTATTATGACATAAGCTCCACCTCAGATCATCAGGCATTAGATCCCGGAGGTTGGGGACCCCTGTTGTAACGCTTATGGAGCCCAGTCTCAGCTCTGGGTCTCTGCTCAGTCACTCAGGCCCTGAGCTACCTCGCTGATTTGTTTTGCCAGTTACATAACCGTCTAATGGGATCACATTCTCTGTGCTAGGAAGCATCCATAATTCACAATGTGCAAGTCTTTCTCATCTCTGGGAGAAAAAAACAAAAAGAATAAACTTTGAAGGTTTCACACCCTTCACCTTACATGACCGTTTGCATTTTATGCTATATGTTCAGTTATCTGCATTTTCTAACAAGGCTCACTAGATTTAGCTAAGTCTCGTGGGTGAAAGGTATGATTGATTAGGACCTAAGAGGCTGTTCACAGAGTGGAATATGAGGTCTTTCAGGAACATGCCTCTGAAGCAGCAGTTTTCAGGGTGCAGAATTGATCTGGGAGTCATGGAGCCTTCTTTCCTCCGTAGTAGATGAGAAAAACCCCTCGAAATCATCTACAGTCCATTCCTGCCCTCCCCCATGTTCTGTCTGTGAGCAGCATGTGAGAAATAATGCATGTCACATTTCACAGCTTGGAAAATTAGCAATAATTGTCTCAAGTGGCTGGGCTTGGGGAAGGAAAAGAAGATAAAATTCCAAATGCCCCGTGTGTCTGAATGAACAGGGCATCGTGGTGCTGGCCGCCTGAGCAGCTTCTGCCACCTTCCGCCTTGGTCACTGCAGCCTCAGGTCTTGGAAGAACGTCTGTGCATTTTTGAGGGTCCAAGGGCCCTGGTGGCGTGTGCTGGGAACACGCGGAGGGAGAACCTCACTCAATGGGCCACTGTGTCTGCCTTGGCTCAGGCTGGAGCGTGGTGTCCAAGGGAGCCTGGGCCTGAATAAAGACACGCTTTATTTCCTTCTCCGTTGACAGAGGGGGATTTTGAAGGTAGCAGGGGAAACAGAGTGAGCAGTGTTCAGGGACGCAGCCCACCTTCCTGGGTAGTTTTCCGCTGCGACAGCCCCACTGAAGTGAGCTGGCCAAGGAGACGGAGGTTTTACAAGCGAGCTGTGTGGACTGGGGCCGCGTGCCGACCTGGAGGCCTTCTGGCAGGTCCCCATGGGCAGCGTTACTTGGTCAAGGGGGATGTGGAAGGTGCATGTCCGTGTGTGTTTCCTATAGCTGTCGTGACAAAGTTCCAGAGCAAGATACTGGAACTCCCAGTGCTGGGGGACACTAAAGAGAAGTGAAAGCCGCTCAGTTGTGTCCGACTCTCTGCGACTCCATGGACTATACAATCCATGTAATTCTCCAGGCCAGAATAATGGAGTGGGCAGCCGTTCCCTTCTCCAGGGGATCTTCCCAACCCAGGGATCGAACCCAGGTCTCCCACGTTGCAGGTGGATGCTTTACTGCCTGAGCCACCAGGGAAGCCTAAAATACTGGAGTGGGTAGCCTATCCCTTCTCCAGTGGATCTTCCCAATCCAGGAATCGAACCCAGGTCTCCTGCATTGTAGGCGGATTTTTTTACCAGCTGAGCTAGCATGGAAGCCTGGTAGGACACTGTCATCTTCCAGTTCCGGAGGCCAAAAGTCCAAGTCCAAGATGTGAGTAGGGCTGGTTCCATGTCAGGGCTGTAAGAGCACGCACTGTCCCAGGCTCTCTCCTTGGCTGGTAAAGGGCCTTCTTCATGTTCATATGGCCTTCTCCGTGTGCAGATGTCTGTGTGCAGATTTCCTCTTCTCATGCAGACATCCACCATATTGGATTAGGGCCCTTCCTAATGACCTCAGTCTAACTTAATTGCCTCTACAGAGACCCTACCTCCAAATAAGATTACTTTCCAAGATTACTGGGCATGCACTGGAGAGGGAAATGGCAACCCACTCCAGTGTTCTTGCCTGGAAAATCCCAGGGACGGGGGAGCCTGGTGGGCTGCCGTCTATGGGGTCGCACAGAGTCAGGTACGACTGAAGCAACTTAGCAGCAGCAGTAGCAGCAGCAGGACTCCAAACTATGAATTTTGGAAATACACACACAGTTGAACCCATAGGAGCATGTACCTTATATTCCATCTTGTGTATCTGGAGATTGACAAAGCAGCTGTGGAGCCCATAACTCTGTCACTTCATAGTTGATTGATGATTGGCGCTTTTTCTCTGCCTTCTTCTTCCATCTTCCCCCTTCCAGACATACCTTTCACAAATCCCCAGCATCTGAACTCTGTTTGTACTGTAATAGTTAGAGCTACTCCTTACTGATTGCTTCTTAAAGTACCAAGCAGGTGCTGGGTACTTTATTTGTATTAATTTGTGTAACCTTCATGATGGCCCCTGAGATAGGCTCTATTATTCCCATTATACATATAAGGGAACTAAAGTGTAGGAAGGCCAAGTAACTTGCCCCAGGTCACACAGCTAACTCAGTGGTAGAGCCAAGATTTTAACCCAGACCATTTGATCAAAGCAGGTACATTATAAACTACATTCACTTTACTTAATAGACTCAATATTTAACAGGTATCCCTCTATAGCTTCCGTGTGCAAAAATTGGAGTGGTACGATGGGTCAGAGCACAGGTTTGGGTTCTGCATCTGTTTGTCATGGTTTACCAGCAGTGTGACTTTTGCAAGTGATGGACTCTCTCTGTACCTTACTTTAGTCATCTGTAAAGTGACGATGACATTCTCTTAGGTCTTCCCTGTAGCTCAAATGGTAAAGAGTTTGCCTGCAATGCAAGAGACCTGGGTTTGACTCCTGGGTCAGGGAAGATCCTCTGGGGAAGGAAATGGGAATCCACTCCAGTATTCTTGCCTGGAGAATCCCATGGACAGAAGAGCCTGGTGGGCTACAAAGGGGTTGCAAAGAGTCAGACACGACTGAGCTACTAACACTACTAAAGTGGGGATAACATTCTCTTAGAGATGTTTGGGGGTGATCATGTGAATGACTGGCACATGGTAGCTGATTAATAAATATTATTATCCAGTCCTCTTGCTTGGAAAATCCCATGGACGGAGGAGCCTGTTAGGCTGCGATCCATGGGGTCGCTAAGAGTCAGACACGACTGAGCGACTTCACTTTCACTTTTCACTTTCATGCATTGGAGAAGGAAATGGCAACCCACTCCAGTGTTCTTGCTTGGAGAATCCCAGGGACGGGGGAACCTGGTGGGCTGCCGTCTCTGGGGTCACACAGAGTTGGACACGACTGAAGTGACTTAGCATAGCATAGCATAGCATTATTAATGATAACATTTTCCCACCTCATTCTCTATTTTTACTGTGTCCAGTGTGGAAGCTGCAAGCCCCAGGTGGTTTTTGAGCCCTTGAAATATGGCTAATGGGAATCAGGATGTGCTGAAAGCATTAAATACACTACATAATTTGAAGGTTTAGCATCTCCCCCACCAAATGTAAGCTATCTCATTAATAATTCTATATTGAATATATATTGAATTTGTGTTTTATATATATTGGGTTAACTAAAATAAATTATTAAAAATAATTTGTTTTACTTTACTTTTTAAAAAATATGACTACTAAAAATTATAAAATGCCATGTGTCCCTCACATGATACTTCTGTTGGACATTATTGGTCTAGACTTGGGTCAGATGCTCAGTCACATCTGACTCTCTGTGACCCCATGGACTGTAGCCTGCCAAGCTATAGAATCTCTGTCCATGAGATTCTTCAGGCAAGAATGCTGGAGTGGGTTGCCATTACCACCTCCAGGGGATTTTCCCAACCCAGGGATTGAAGCCATATCTATTACATCTCCTGCATTGCCAGGTGGATTCTTTACCATTAGCGCTACCTGGGACGCCTCATTGGTCTAGACTGTAGACTCTAATCTCTAGAGGCCACATTTGTTGTATTTACTCTTATATCCTGGCATTTTGCTCAGATCCTAGCCTTATAGGAGATGTCAAAAATATGGTTGTTGGGACTTCCCTGATGGTCCAATGGTTGAGACTTTGCACTCACACTGCAGGGTTGCAAGTTCGATCCCTGGTCAAGGAACTAAGATCCTGCATGTTGTGCGGCATGACCCACCCCACCCCCCCACCAAAATGCAGTTCTGATTATACAAATGCTCTGTTCTTAGCCCAAGATAAGTCTCTAGGGTACAGGCTCAAGAAGGGGGAAGCCCTCAGTTCCCAAAACTTGGGGAAGCCCCACAGACTGGAGTTTCCAGCTCACCCTTGAACCTGGCCCAGGCCGGCCTCCCACTGAATGGCTGGGTGTGATGGTCAGGCCTCCACCTCTCTTGAGGTAGCCTTGCTGTTCAGCCCTAGGGAAAACACGGCTGTGGAAGTGTCTTCTATTTTCAGAGAAAGCAGTTCTGCACAGAGAACGTGAAAGCTCACTTCATCAGCCAAAGGAGGTCTGTGAAAGAGGTCACTATGTACAGCAAATGGGAGGGAAGGGCCTGGAGGAAATTTCCACCAGGTTTGAGGTCCTCATCTATACTTGGTATCTCAGATTGAGCTTTTTAAAGATAGAAGATTGACTCTTTCTGCCTGTGTCCCTCCACCACATCCCCATCTTCCCAAAGAGAACCCCAACACCAGCCCTTGTCAGGGGGCATGTATCTGACATTCTCATCAGACCTCACGTCTCTGGAAACTGGGGCCAGCTCCACCCACAGTCCTGACAGATCTCAAGATTTGTGATCACTGATTGGAATGAGGGATTTCAAAAGAAAGCTGGAGCTGGATGGAAGGTCTGAGGAACTGGTCTGGTTTCTGTGGTTGGATTTCTGTGTTTCTCGTCCTTCCAGTGACATCTCTGCTGCTGGGGAGGGCTTGGCATGCAGGAGACATGAACCCAGATGACCTCATCTAGAGTTTAAACGGGTCCACTTTCTCCTTGTGCCCTGAGTCTGGGCTTTTCTCAGTCGCTCTTCTGAGGGCGATGTCACAGAGTTTCTATGCACGTTAGTTCACGTGTCCCCAAATCCTGATGTGGTTTTGCTTGAGTCATGTGTCTTAGAGCATCTGACAGCTTCTCTGAGACTCGGTTTCTTCTATTCACATGGAAATAGTAGCACCTGCCCAGCTTGTCATTGGGGTTAAATGAGATAATACCTCAACAGTGGCAGGCAGTGCCCTGCATGTTCTCCCATGCAGAACATGGTAGACACTTCAGAAGCATGAGCGACCCTCCTCTACTGTTTCTTAAGGATTTTATTCTCCATCTTGCCCTGCTCTGCCTCCCAGTTCACGCCAGCTTCCTCTAATTAAGGCAGGTGAGAGCAGGTAAGGGCTGGTTTCTATTGCATGCTGCGTTTTCACCCCAACTTAATGGCCCCCAATGGCACAGAGGAAATTTGTACAAAGTATCCTGGACATTGAAGATCACTAGTATTCCTACCTCCTTGCTTTTCAGAGGCCACCTGTTCTTTGTGTCAGGATTAGAACAAGGAATCTTGGCAAAGAGGTGATGTTACTTTTGATTAAACATCTTGAGCCTCATTTCTCACTTTGGGGATGACTCAGCTCCATCTGGGTGAAGGAGAAGGGGAGCAGGAAGTCATTTTTACGTGAAATATAAGCTCAGATGGTCCTAGAGGTTATTACCTAAAGTGAAGTCTTCACATTGCCTGGATGGCACTTGGCACCTAGTAGGATCTCTGTGTGTGTGTTGATTTTTTTGTCTTTGGTGTGGCACCTGAAGAAAGTCATAGAGGAAAGGAGAAAGATTGGAGTCCTTGACCTCAGTTCAGGAGGCAGCACAGACTCTCATTAGCTGTGTACCCTCAAGCAAGCCACTTTTCATATCTTGAGCCCCAGAGAATTTTCACCTTGAAAACTGGAATCACCACAACTTGGCCCATTTCATGCAGTGGCAATGGAGATTGAATAACTAAATGAAACTATTCTGTAATGGCAAAACAGTCAGTATTAGTTTCTCATCCTTAATTATCGTGGGTAATGATAATACCCACGATAATACCCACTCACAGAGGTAAAAGTATCTCTTTGATTTGTCAATTCCCAGTCGTGACTCCAATTTTTTTCTGAATAATATGGTTTTTAGACCATTTTCCAACCAATTATCAATCATGTTTGCTTTGGGGAGGCAAAAACTTAGGTGTCTTTCATCTTTTATTCTTTACTCCCTGATCCATAAGCAATCCTCCACTCACCAAGGTACCAAATGGGAGATTAGGAGCGCTTTTAAAAAGGAAGAAAAAGCTCTTGGAAAAAAATTGCTGATATAGGATGTTTAACTTCAGAGAAGGAGGTGGCTGTTTTTGTTTTTTAGGTGCGATGCAAGTAGAGTTTATTGCTACTTGAGCTTTTAATTGGCTTACTAATATTTTTTATAGCTTCTTATTTTAATGTTTGCAGGTCCCCAGATGCTGAGATTTACTGACATCCATGAAGGGATTGATAAATGATTTAGTTGAAACAGCAAAACTGGAGGCATTATATGAATTAGAAATTGTGCCACAGAACCCACTCCGGAGTCACTAATTTGTTTAACGTGATCTGTGTTCTGCATCTGTTCCTCACCAAGTCACAGGAAAAACAAATATCCGCTGTTCCTCAAGCCAAGCAGGGGTCGGAGGGCACCCAAGGGATTGGGGCAAGGCCTCTCAAGAGTGTCAGATGGGGGCTGGCGTCAGGTCAGCATGAGTGGGCTTCCCTCTCTGGGTCCACTCCGCCATCACTTCTCTGTGAGTCTGATGAGGTTTGTCCACATAGATGGAGGGGAGGACGGATACGTGATTCACACATCACTTCAGAGCAGCTCTGAGGTTTCTACAAGCAGAGTGACCCTCCTCCGTCAGCTGGGCTAGAACCCTTCTCATTTCTTCCTACCTCACAATTCTCTGTGGAATCTGTGATTTTGTTGAAGCTGATTTCTGTGGCTTTGTTTTACTGTTACTTCTTCTATGGCACAATTATAGATTTCTTGTAATTTTAAGTGATTTTTTATGATATTAAAGAAATATTTATAACAGAAAATTTAGAAAATACATACAGGTTAGAATGAATAAACTAAAAATTGCCAGCAAATCCTTCATCTGGAGATAATCATTGTTTTCTCCCCTTCCATTTATACATGAACATGTATCCATTCTTTCTAAAATTCTTTTCCCAGTTAGGTTGTTACATAATATTGATCAGAGTTCACTGTGCCATACAGTAGGTCCTTATTGGTTATCCATTTTAAATATAGCAGTGTATACATGTAAATCCAAAACTCCCTAATTATCCCTTCCCTCCCGTTCTCCTCAGTAACCATCAGTTTGTTAGAAATAATCATTGTTTATCAATTAATAACTATCCTTCCACACTTTTCTCTGACATACATCTTTGTGTTTTGTGTTTTTTTTTTTTTTTAAATAGACACATGTAGACTATATTGCTTGGTAACCTGTTGTATTCACTGGTCTTTTTTGAGCAGTTTTTCTCCATAATAGTGAACAGCCTCTCTTAGTCTGCTGTTCAAAGGGGCTTATTCAGACTGACCCTAAGAACAGATACCTTGCTAGGACTGGTTTGCCCCAGTGCATTGTGCCCTTGCAGAGATATGAGATTGGCTACAGCTCTGCATTTCTGTTTGGGTTGCTTCAGTGTCATATGGGATTCTGACATATAATAACAGGAGCCCATCCCCCATTCATTAGCCTATTTAAGGTACCATTCTTAACAAGTTCATAAGGGTGACTTATTTTGTTCCTTTTCTTTCTTCCTTCTATCCATCCACCCATCCTGCCAGCCATCTGTCTGTCCTTCTTTCCCTTCCATCCATGCATGCATGCATCCATCCAATGTACTGAGCACCTAGATTGTGCCAGGCATTGTGTTTGGTACTAAAGAAGCAGAGATATATGATGTCAGCCTCGGCCCACCAGGAGGTACCAGTATCCACCCAGAACTAATGTCTGCCCTGTACTTGAGATGGCAATCCCCATCTGATGTCTCCATTGTGAAACTGATCACTTCTAGTAGCTATCAGGCAGATGACTAGGGATAAAACAGGTAATTCCTGCTTTACAATGGAAGCATCTTGAAGGTAGAACCTCTGTATTGCTTCTTTTCTGTAAACCCTTAGATGCCAACTAGGCCTCTAGCCCCATACACGGTGAGACCACGAGATGAATTGAATACTAGAGCAGACTAATGTGGCAGCAACATTTTTAGAAAGCTGTTTCTCACCACATCTAGTATGTATCACATAAATCAAAGAAGAAAGGATTTTGATTCTTCTTTTGTAAAAAAAAAAAAAAAAAAAAAGTGTCCTTCTTAAGTCTTGGAGAGGCAGCGAGTCTATTCTATTTAGCTTTAAACGATATTCCCCTCCCCTCATGGTGTGTTCCAGAGAAGCATGGCTTTGTGTAAAAAGGTAAGATTTATTTTTGCCAGTAAAATATAACTCAGAGCACAGCCCAGCAACGGCATACAGCAGGAGGAAGTACCTCACTGGATGCCAGCGGCAGTTACAGTAAAATGTTACAAGTGTGAACAGCCCCGTGCCCCCCGTCAGACAGAGTAGGCTGCGTTTTTTTTTCCAGAGAAGTGGGGTTTTTTTTTGGTTACTTTTTGTTTTTTTATGGTACCATTTTGACTTCCTAAGACCGCCATAGATTTATAAGGAAATAATTCTTCCAGTGGGCCTTAGTGACATCTTAAAGTTTTACATGTGCCATTTATGAAATTGCTAAAACTGTTCCATGCAAACATTTCCACGTCACCAACTTAGGCCCATTTATTACATTTATGCAACTATGCTATATGTGGTTTTTTAAAAGATACCAAAATATTTTTAATAACCCCAACCCTGAGGCAAACCTCGGAGGTTAATTGTAATAATGAATGTAGTCCTTACCCTTGCCATCCAGAAAGAAGCAGACAGTGACTCCTGGCTGTGTCAGAGTGCTCCAGACACCTCTTCCATTAGCACAGAACAGGAGGTTCCTCCGTGAGCCCTCTCGTCTTCATACTCCCTCCCTGCTGTTACATCTCTTTCTGTGGTCTGGCCACTCTTTGTTGATTACAGATGTACGGGAACAAGCTGAATCTGGGGTCTGGCTCTGTCTACCCAATTTATTGTTAGCTCCGTGGCTTTGACTAAGTTACTCTCCTCCCTTGGGCTTATTTTTACACCTGTGAAAGGCTGTCATAACAACACTCATCTCAGGATTTGGAGGAAAATAGAGCTTTGGAAGGGGAGCAAGAGGCAACATAGGAAGAAAAGTGCAAGTGTTAGTCACTCAGTTGTGTCCAGTTCTTTGTGACCCAGTGGACTGTAGCACACGCCAGGCTACTTTCTCCATAGGATTCTCCAGGCAAGAATACTGGAGTGGGTAGCTATTCCCTTCTCCAGGGGAATCTTCCTGACCTAGCGATCATTCTGTACCCTCTGAGCCACCAGGGTCTTTAACTTTTGCTTTCATCATCTCGGGGGTGGAGAGGGGAAGGTCTCATTTCGAACTATGCCATCTATGTGGAGGTAGTTGCATGTAGAGGTTACAAGTGCAGATTCTGAGGTCACATTGCCTGGGGGTTGGGCAAGTGTATTAATGTGTGCTTTGGGCAAGCTGTGCATCTTCTCTGTGCCTCCATCTCCTGTCTGTAAATTTGGGATGATAATAGTAGCTCCTTGTGGGTTTGTTCTGACCATTGGCCTAGGTAATCAGTCTGCAGTGCTGTGCGTAGTGTTTGGCACATGTATGTTCAATAGATGTAAGTAGTAGCGTTCCTAATTTTTAACTTTTTTCTGTCTATTGAAAACTCCATATGTAAATCTGATACAAATTTATAATTTTCCCTGGGTACAGAGCTCATACCCATTTTATGTGCTTTCCCCCCATCTTTCTTTCCTCCCATCCTTCCTTCCCTTCTCTTTGAGCATATTTGTTGTTGTTTAGTTGCTCAGTTGTGTCTGACTCTCTTTGTGACCCCATGGACTCTAGGCCACCAAACTCGTCTGTCCATGGGATTTTCCAGTCAAGAATATTGAAGAGGGTTGCTATTTCTTTCTCCAGGGCATCTTCCCAACCCAGGGATCGAACCCACATTTCCTGAATTGGCAGGCAGATTCTTTACCATGGAGCTACCAGGGAAGAAGCCCTAGCATGTTTAGACCAACATAGATACAATTGACATTGGGTTATGGCACCCTACTCCAGGACTCTTGCTTGGAAAATCCCATGGACGGAGGAGACTGTTAGGCTGCAATCCATGGGGTCGCTAAGAGTCGGACACGACTGAGCGACTTCACTTTCACTTTTCACTTTCATGCATGGAGAAGGAAATGGCAACCCACTCCAGTGTTCTTGCCTGGAGAATCCCAGGGACAGGGAGCCTGGTGGGCTGCCATTTATGGGGTCGCACAGAGTCGGACACAACTGAAGTGACTTAGCATAGCATAGCATACTTTATTTAAATAACTACCAGTTTCAAGTTCTACTTAAGTTAGAAATTTACTTTGCATTATGAGATTGTGGCAAGTGTACCTTCTGTCTCACTGAAAAACACCTGAACTGTTTTCCTCAAACTTCCCAAAACAAAGAACCTAGAGGCAAAAATAGAGAGATTTAATAAAGGAAGTTTCTTTTTCCAAATGCAATACAGAAGACCAGGGGCTATTGTGAAACATGGGCAGCCTCCTGCAGCCCCCTCTGCCTTGAATTCCGCCTTACCAAAGCATGATTTTATTAAGATGAGGCCATCCAATTTCCTTCTGTTGTTCTTGGGACTCTGCATTTTTTTTGGTAGCCCATTTGCATCTGTCTGCATGTTGAATTCTAGAGGGTGTGATTACTGACAAATAAAATGGGATGAAGTAATCTGGGTATTCTTCCTACATTGATATTCAAATTCAGTATTCAAAGCTCAACATGCCTGAAATACAGATTTTGCTTTGAAATACAATGGATGGCCAACAAATGTTTCTTGATTAAACAAAGAAGGAGAGAAAGGAAAAGGAGGAGGAGAGGGGAGAGAGAGGAGAGGCAGATAGGGGCATCCAATGTGTAGAGGTAGGTTGGGATCAGAGAAGGGGGAGCAGTGTGATAACTCCATGTCCACTGTTCAACAGCACTGTGTGTGTGGGTCTGATGAGAGCCAGAATGACAAGTCGCTGCTCCATCCTGTTTTCCAAAACTTTGCCAAGGGTAGCTGACAAGGACTCTTGGTTATATTCCTCTTGCTTGGCAAATAGTAGATGCCTTGAAAATACTTGCTGAATGAAACATTCCATTAACCTGACTTCCATTAACCTAACTTAATGAATATAGCCATTTCCATCTACAGTGAGTCAAGTGAAACGTGCAGTCGTGTTCAACTCTCTGTGACCCCATGGACTATACAGTTCATGGAATTCTCCAGGCCAGAATACTGGAGGGGGTAGCCGTTCCCTTCTCCAGGGATTTTCTCAACCTCTGGGATCAAACCCAGGTCTCCTACATTGCAGGTAGATTCTTGACCAGCTGAGACACCAGGGAAGCCGAATGATGTAACCGTAAATGCACTAAATGATATAACTATTTTGAGATGTAAGTGGCCCTGACTCATCGGGAAGAAAAAATTTGGTGAATTTGGTTCAGTGGAGACTCTGGTTCTTAATAGCCATTTGACTTGAACTGTTGGCTGCAAACAGTAAGATTCTTTTAGCCTCTCTTATAAGATGTGGATAGCATCTTGGTGCCTGGAGGTCTGCAGGTGTCCCCCTCCCTGGCCACTGTTTTTGAAATAAGATGTGAAAGTCATGCAGACTCCACTCCTGTGACTGGGTGCTCTGTCTCCCATGGGTCCTGCAGCTCTCAGATTGCACAGAAAGGCTGTGTCTTCCATGGGGTTTGCAAGAACATGGGCTTTAGATAAATGCTTTATGGAAATAAAACATATGCTCTCAAAAATTCTGGCCCTCGGAGTTTCCTGCCAGACCTTCACTTGGATCTCAGTCAGTGACAAAATTTTGCCCTTTGTTTGGGAGGGGGCCTAGTGGAAACAGAGGGGCCCTGACCTCTCCATCCATGCTATCATACAGGCCAGGATGTTGAAGCTGGAAGGGTCTCCAACATTCATGAGTAGGCTCTGCTTCCGACTCATTTATGACCTTGGGTGTCCATGAACTCCCCTGGGCTTCAGTTTCCTCATCTGTAAAGCAAGGATAGTAGTGGGCATATCCTTAAAGGCTGTGAGGATTGAAGGCGGCTAGTCAGTTTCTTAGCACTGCCTGACGGCCCAGGTGATATTGGTTATTGTTGTCACACATCACATCACCTGGAGGGTCTTTCCATGGCCTGAGATGCCCAGACCTACTGAATCAGAATCTCCAGAGGTGAGGGCCCAGTAGTTCATGTTTTTTAAAATTCCCAGAGATAATTTTCATGTTTAGCCAGGAGTGAAAGTACTGATTCTAAAAGAGCTGGATTCACAGGGGCTTCTCTTTGGAGTCAGTATAGCCATTAGTTGTTGTTATTGTTCAGTCTCGAAGCCATGTCCACCTGTTTGTGACCTCATGGACTGTAGCATGCCAGGCTCCACTGCCCTCCACTATCTTCCGGGCTTTGCTCAAGTTCATGTCCATTGAGTCAGTGGACCTATCTAACCATCTCATCCTCTGCCTCCCCCTTTTCCTTTTGCCTTCAGTGTTTCCCAGCATCAGGGTCTTTTCCAATGAATTGGCTCTTGGCATCAGGTGGCCAAAGTATTGGAGCTTCAGCATCAGCCCTTCCAAGGAATATTCAGGGTTGATTTCCTTTCAGATTGACTGGTTTGGTCTCCTAGCCACTATAGAAGCCAGAGTCAGAATATTTGTGTTGCAACCCTAGCACACCTCCTCTTTGCCCCCACCCCAAGCCATTTGCCCTTGCCCTTGAGCCACGGACTTAACATCACTGAAAGTCAGTTGATGCAACAAGAAAATGAGGACAATATTAGTATCCCTCATAGGGTCATATAGGGATTAAATGAGATAATATATATCAGTCTTATAAGTACCCCATTAAATAATAAGCACTTTGTACATATTAGCTCATTTAATCTTCATAACAACCCTATATAGGTTCAGTTCAGTTCAGTTCACTCAGTCGTGTCCTACTCGTTATGACCCCATGAATCCCAGCACGCCAGGCCTCCCTGTCCATTACCAACTCCTGGAGTTCACTCAGACTCACGTCCATTGAGTCAGTAATGCCATCCAGCCATCTCATCCTCTGTTGTCCCCTTCTCCTCCTGCCCCCAATCCCTCCCAGCATCAATTTTTCCAATGAGTTTTTTTCAGTGAATCAACTCTTCTCATGAGGTGGCCAAAGTACTGGAGTTTCAGCTTTAGCATCATTCCTTCCAAAGAAATCCCAGGGCTGATCTCCTTTAGGATGGACTGGTTGGATCTCCTTGCAGTCCAAGGGACTCTCAAGAGTCTTCTCCAACACCACAGTTCAAAAGCATCAATTCTTCGGTGCTCAGCTCTCTTCACAGTCCAACTCTCGCATCCATACATGACCACTGGAAAGACCATAGCCTTGAGTATATGGACCTTTGTTGGCAAAGTAATGTCTCTGTTTTTCAATATGCTATCTAGGTTGGTCATAACCTTTCTTCCAAGGAGTAAGTGTCTTTAAATGTCATGGCTGCAGTCACCATCTGCAGTGATTTTGGAGCCCCCCAAAATAAAGTCTGACACTGTTTCCACTGTTCCTCCATCTATTTCCCATGTAGTGATGGGACTGAATGTTGAGCTTTAAGCCAACCTTTTCACTCTCCACTTTCACTTTCATCAAGAGGCTTTTTAGCCCCTCTTCACTTTCTGCCATAAGAGTGGTGTCATCTGCATATCTGAGGTTATTGATATTTCTCCCAGCAATCTTGATTCCAACTTGTGTTTCTTCCAGTCCAGCATTTCTCATGATGTACTCTGCATGTAAGTTAAATAAACATGGTGACAATATACAGCCTTGACGTACTCCTTTTCCTATTTGCAACCAGTCTGTTGTTCCATGTCCAGTTCTAACTGTTGCTTCCTGACCTGCATATAGGTTTCTCAAGAGGCAGGTCAGGTGGTCCGATATTCCCATCTCTTGAAGAATTTTCTGCAGTTTATTGTGATCCACACAGTCAAAGGCTTTGGCATAGTCAAGATAGCAGAAATAGATGTTTTTCTGGAACTCTCTTGCTTTTTCCATGATCCAGCGGATGTTGGCAATTTGATCTCTGGTTCCTCTGCCTTTTCTAAAACCAGCTTGAACATCTGGAAGTTCATGGTTTATGTATTGCTGAAGCCTGGCTTGGAGAAGTTTGAGCATTACTTTGCTAGCATGTGAGATGAGTACAATTGTGTGGTAGTTTGAGCATTCTTTGGCATTACCTTTCTTTGGGATTGGGATGAAAACTGACCTTTTCCAGTCCTGTGGCCACTGTTGAGTTTTCCAAATTTGCTGACATGTTGAGTGCAGCACTTTCACAGCATCATCTTTCAGGATTTGAAATAGCTCAACTGGAATTCCATTACCTTCACTAGCTTTGTTCATAGTGATGCTTTCTAAGGCCCGCTTGACTTCACATTCCAGGATGTCTGGCTCTAGGTGAGTGATGGGTAGGTACTATTAAATACTCACATTTTACATATTTGGAGACCAAGATATGTGCTTGTGTGCATGCGTGCTCAGTCATTCACTCATGTCCAACTCTTTGTGATTATGGACTGTAGCCCACCAGGCTCCTCTTTCCATGGCGTTTTCCAGGCAAGAATACTGAGCAAGTTGCCATTCCATGGGGTTATTTATGTAACTGCTCTAAGGTCATAGGTGTTGGAACCTGCTTCTGAAATGCTGTGCTCATGACAGCACAGAACATGCCATGATGAGCTGTTAAGTGAGCCAGTGGTTCTACTACGTGGCCTGTGATTGCCTGGTCCAGGAGCAGTTGCTGACCACAAAAGTAGGCACAGAAAATATTCTCCATAATAATGTTTATCTCATCTGGAGCTTGAGATCAGCTGTGTGGTGCAGAAGGAAAGAGGTTTTCCAAGTCTTTCTAGCTGTGACCAACCTAGATAGCATATTCAAAAGCAGAGACATCACTTTGCCAACAAAGGTTCGCCTAGTCAAGGCTATGGTCTTTCCTGTGGTCATGTATGGATGTGAGAGCTGGACTGTGAAGAAGGCTGAGCACCGAAGAATTGATGCTTTTGAACTGTGGTGTTGGAGAAGACTCTTGAGAGTCCCTTGGACTGCAAGGAGATCCAACCGGTCCATTCTGAAGGAGATCAGCCCTGGAATTTCTTTGGAAGGAATGATGCTAAAGCTGAAACTCCAGTATTTTGGCCACCTCATGCAAAGAGTTGACTCATTGGAGAAGACTCTGATGCTGGGAGGGATTGAGGGCAGGAGGAGAAGGGGACGACAGAGGATGAGATGGCTGGATGGCATCACTGACTCGATGGATGTGAATCTGAGTGACCTCCGAGAGCTGGTGATGGATAGGGAGGCCTGGCGTGCTGCAGTTCATGGGGTCGCAAAGAGTCGGACACGACTGAGCGACTGATCTGATCTGATCTGATCTGCCTGTGAACATTTACTGTGCACCAGGGGTGGACAGCAGTAATTCATACCAGTCTGATGGCAGCAGCCCCTGGAAATGTTGGGGCCCCAGCAGAGGAGAAAGATTCATACCTCAAACCTGTGCTTTTCAGAGGGAGTTGGATTCTGGGAGTTTCTAGCCCTCCATAAACTGTCCTCCCTTTTGGAATCAATACAGTTGTCTTCCTGTAAGAACAGAAGGGCCCCAGGCAACGCTGGGTACTGGCAATGAAGGTGTCCTCCAGCAGCCATGGCAGCCCTACTGTTCCCTCTCCCATTTTCATAAGCAGGGAAGACTGCCTCCAGGAACCAGGGGGTCCCCAGCATGCCTTAGGCACACAGCCCTCTGAGAGCAAAAAACCCACACAATTGCCGGCTGTCTCCTGCCAGCCAGCTGGGCTGAGTGTTCCTGGGCACCCGAGCCTTTTACTCCCCTCTCACCCCTCCCCACTCCTCCTGCCCCCTGGCTCCACACCCTCCTGAATGTTCCTTTCTAAACAGCCACAATCAGGAGCCTGTTCCTGTGCTGGGAAAAAAGAGCAGCATGAAGGCTTTTAAACTTGCTGGGTAATTTAAGGTATTTATCGCTATTTGGAGAGCTTTGCTTGTTTTGAATCCTTTCACCCTCCAGCTTTCAAAAATGGTGCAAGAGATTTTTTTTTTTTTGTCCTGTAAAGGATGCTTCTGGGTCCTTCCGCTGCCCCCTGAGGCTGGAGTCTGAATGCAACCTCTAGACCTGGGTCCATTAGCTGAGGTTTTGTTCATTCTTCAAACAGGCTGGCCATAAACATTCATTAGGCGCCTCCCTGGTCCAGGCCAGGCTCCTGTTTGTAGACTGCTCCCTGTTTCCATGCAGGATGGTGAGTGTTTACGATACCTACAGCAGCAGCCTTGGAAGTCAGGAGCCCGTTGTGGTCTTTATGTCCAGGTTGACCCTGAGGTCCAGCCGTGTTTTGCCAAAGGGCTATGTGACCCTGGGCACAGTTCTCAGCTTCTCAGGAACTTTGATTTTCATATGAAAAATGAGTGTGATAACAGCTCCTACCTTATTGCTTTAGACGTCGGATGACCTGGGTTCAAATCCCAGCTCTGCCACTTCCTCATGATGTGGTCTTAGCTTCTCTATTATCTGATTTAACTTACCTTTAAGTTCATAATCGGAGAAGGCAATGGCACCCCACTCCAGTACTCTTGCCTGGAAAATCCCATGGATGGAGGAGCCTGGTAGGCTGCAGTCCATGGGGTCGCTAAGAGTCGGACACGACTGAGCGACTTCACTTTCACTTTTTAGTTTCATGCATGGAGAAGGAAATGGCAACCCACTCCAGTGTTCTTGCCTAGAGAATCCCAGGGACGGTGGAGCCTGGTGGGCTGCCGTCTATGGGGTCGCACAGAGTTGAACACGACTGAAGCAACTTAGCAGCAGCAGCAGCAGCAGCAAGTTCATAATAACAGGAAGTCCTTAAAAGGGAGTGAGCTAAAGCACACAAAGATCTAGTGCCTGACACTTAGAAAGGGCTTGATGAAACCATGGGTGGTTGAGAGAAAAGAGAGAGAAAACATACACACATACACACACACCCCCTTCCATGGCAAGAGAAGCTTGATAAATCGAACTTCTCCCCCTCCCTCCTTACCTCAAACCCGAACAAGCCAATAGCTGGACAGCAGCAGGAGCTTGCCAAGAAAGTGGAAGAGAATGGACTTTCCACTTGGCTTCCTGAAGGTTTACTGACCTGATAAGAAACGGAAGGAGAAGGGTGTCCTTCCCCCAGTGTACTCTGGTCAGAACAGTCCACCGAAGGTCCTGTGGTCTGCTGACTCCCTTCTGTCTTTGAGATGCTAAGGGAGGTCCTCTCTAGGGGACCCGCAGCAGAGACGGTGCTCAAAACCAAGGCTTAGAATTAATAAGCAACGTCAGCTCTCTGAGACAGAATGGTCCTTCCTCGTTCCTCCCTGTTCCAGTCATGTCTCTCCACAAACTGTTTCTACCCCCCCTGGTGTCCCCAAGTCAGCCCTCTTTATCACACCTTCTCTCTCTCTCTCCCTCCCCTCCCGCCCTGGCTTAATGTTTCTGCTTCTGCCTTGCCAGTTACTTTGATTTTCCATGTGTGGGTTACCTGAAAATCAAAATTGGTTTTCCTGCCCTGCCTTCTGAAAATGATGGGCTAATCAGAAGGCCCTAAGACCATGTATGGAGATGAAAAGATGATTACCGGGTTGGAAGATTTGAATCAAAACAAGCAAATAGCAAGTCTTATCTTTTCTCCCTAACATGGGATGAGGTAGGCGATCTTTCCTCTTTAGCTTCGTTACATCCGGTCTATTGTTCCGTATCCCCTCCTTCTGGAAGCCTCCTGTGATCTCCACTCCTATTGGATTACTAGTTTTGTGCTGCCCGGACCCACCAAGGGATGGGGATGTGGGACGACCAGTCAGAGCGAGGCTGCTTGATTGAAAATCTTGACCCTGCGAGTGATTTGCTGTGCCTTGGTTTCCTCCTTTGCAGAATGGAGCCCTTATTTAACCCCTGTTTCATAGCTTGTTTGGAATATTTAGTGAGATGATCCATATAAAGTACTTAGAATGTCTGGCCATCTCTCATTACTATTACTAGTATCTTCACGATGTTCATCACAGAAGCACTTATTGGACTGTAATCAATGATTCACTTGTCTCCTTCCTTCCCTCAAGGGTCTAGAAGCAAATTAAGAGCCCAAACAGTATCCTATTTAACTCCAGGGAACAATGGTGATGGAGAAAAGGCCATTGTTACAAGCAAGGTGATAATTCGTTTCCAGAAGACTCCTTTACTTCCAGAAAGGCTGCCTTTTGACTTGATACTTTGATATTTCACACAGTTTTTTTTTTCTCTTCTCACTTTCTCCCATGTCACATAAAGTAAGCAGAGTCATTTCGACAGCACAGAGGAAGCCCCTGTGCCCTTTATAGGAGTGTGGCAGCAGGAACACGCAAGCTGGCCGACTGTGCCGTGACTCAGCAATTTTCTCCCCGTAACTGGGGTCACTGCCAGCATCTCTTCTGACTGGGGGACCATGTCATACAATCGTATTTTGATTATCAACAATGGAGGAAATATGCTAAGATTTATGCTCTGATTTGAGATATTTTGATATGATTCAGGGTTTTTGAGCCTTGATGATGAGAATGCCTGAGAATGCCAGGGGTGGTGGTACAAGGGCAATTGTTTCCAGAAGCATGGTGAACAAGGGGCATGCATGGTGCCTATGAGTTCACTGAGGTCCATTTGGTGGAATAGAAGCTTCAGGAATAAGGAGGCCATGGGACAGTTTCCAAGCAGCAGCAGCAGCACATGGCATGACAGCTTGTAGGAGTGACGTGTTCCACGCTGCCCCGAGTTGTCCGACTGTCTCATTGCAGGTGTGCATGTGGAGAAAGGCAGGAGGAGCAGCCAGCTCCAGAAATGGAGAGTAAAGAAGTTGATGCTTTCTGCTTCCTGGCACATTCTACTGAAGTACTATAATGAATGAGAGACTTGAAAGGAAAATCGCTTTTATGAGATATCGTGCGACTTGTGTCTGTGATGGATTTTGTGAACAAGTCTTTCTTTCTGGTCCTGGCTTCGTTTAGCAGGAGAAGTTGGCTTCAGATCCTAGTCCCACCTCCAAAAAAGACCTGGGAAGGAATAACCTCCCAGTCGAGCAAGACATCCCCTGGGATGGGCAGCTCCATACATGACAGGGAGTGTACACATTGCTGGCAGCTCTCCTGGCTGGAAAAATGGCTCTTTCTATTGATTTTGAGTCTTCCTCCTGCAGCGGCCAGACAGTGAGCCTCCTCCGGGACTGCCATACCACTCAGGCGGCAGGCACCCTGTCCTCCCACTCTGTCCGCCCAGATACACAGACCTGAATATGAGTCTCAACTGCTGGTGCCGGCTCTTACCTTTCCTGTTGCTTGCCTCAGTCTGCCTTGACAAACCACCACAGACCAGCTAGTTTAAAACAACAGAGATGTATTCTGTCCCGGTTCTAGGGGCCAGAAAGGCATTCCTTCAGGAGGCTCTCTCTTGGCCTCTCCCAACTGCTGGTGGTTCCTGGCTTCCAGGCCTAGGGCTTCATCTCTGTTCAGCCTCCTCTTCTTCCCCTTACAAAGACACTTATTGGATTTAGGGTCCACCCTAATGATCACCTAATTCCCAGGTGGCTCAGACAGTAAAGAATCCACCTACAATGCAAGAGACCTGGTTTCGATCCCAGGGTTGGGAAGATCCCCTGGAGAAGGGCATGGCAACCCACTCCAGTATTCTTGCCTGAAGAATCCCATGGATAGAGACTGGTGGGCCACAGTCCATGGATCACAGAATCGGACATGACAGAGTGACCTGGTAGAACATAGAACTGGTGATCATGGATGGTCTGATTTCAAAAGCCTTAACTTAATTTCATCACAGAGACCCTTTTTCCAAATAAAGTATCATTCAGAGGTTCCAGGGATTCAAATGTGGGTATACTGGGGAGGGGGGCACATTCAACCCAGGTCACCTCTTAATGGAAAGTTACTTATATGAATTAACACTGACTTGAGGAGGTTTTCTGTGGTGAGCCTAAAGCATTTTCCCAAGAGCAAACATCTGGTGATGCCTCTTTCCAGCTGTTTGTTTGACAGATTACTTAACCTCTTTGGACCTGTATCTTCACCTGTAATATGGGAATAGTAATCATGTGTTGTTGTTCAGTCACTAAGTCACATCTGACTTTTTGCAGCCCCATGGATTGCAGCACGCCAGGCTTCCCTGTCCTTCACCATCTCCTGGAGTTTGATCAAACTCATGTTCACTGAGTCAGTGATGCCGCTCAACCATCCCATACTCTGTCGTCCCCTTCTCCTCCTGCCTTCAATCTTTCCCAGCATCAGGGTCTTTTCTAAGGAGTTGGCTCTTCACATCAGGTGGCCAAAATACTGGAGCTTCAGCATCAGTCCTTCCAGTGAATATTCAGGGTTTATTTCCTTTAGGATGGACTGATTTTTATCTCCTTGCTGTCCAAGGGACTCTGAAGAGCCTTCTCAAGTGCAGTTCGAAAGCATCATAGTCCCTACCCATAGGCTTGTTGTGAGGATTAAATGAATTCACACAAGTACAATGCTTAAAGTGCCACGTGGCACATAGCAAGCACTGTCTAAATATTAGCCATTTGTATGGTGATTATTGTCCTGGCATTGTAATCACCCTCGGAACTTCCCTCACATACTGAGACTTTCCTAGATCACTCATTTTACATTGAGTGTATTCTTCTAATGTGCTGGTCCCTTATGTCTCAACTTCTTGGAACTTGCTGTGTGACTTTGGACAAGTTCCTTAATCTCTCTGAGTCTGGTAGAACTTTCCCCTTGGCAGAGCCGCTAAGGGATTTAAAGCGGGTCAGTCGTGTGACACACGGTTTACATCAGTCCACATTGGCTAGACAGCAAGAAGACAGCGTGTGCACAGGTTGTGGCCACGCCGTAAACATGGGTGGCATCTCCCCCGCCTGTGTCTTCACTGCCCTTTGGAAGTGAGACTCTGCAGTCAGGTCTCCCCAGCCTGTAGTAACGACTTGCAGTTAGGTTTAGTGAGTTTCCTTCTCTGAGCCTAATTTTTCTGCAGTTTCCAGCACAGGTGAGGCCCTGGGATTGAACCAGGGCCCCCTGCTTTGGGAGCGTGGAGTCTTAGCCACTGGACCACCAGACAAGGTCCAGGAGCTAATGTTTCTTTAATATTACTCTTCCTTCACCCTGACTCTGCCAGGCACTGTCCTGATCACTCTACATTCCCGTCTTCTTCCCATCCTAGTGGGGAAGGTCCTGTTACAATCCTCATTTTACAAATGAGGAAAGAAATGAGGCCCAGAGTTTCAGTAACTTCAGTAAATTCTGGACTTCAGACCCAGACACTTGAGCAACTGGATTTGATCTCCTCATTTAATGTCTGCAACAATTTCTAGGAGGCCCAGAGTTCCATAAGTGTTTTATAGAATTGAATATTGAACGGCTTTTCCTATTAACTGAGGAGCCTTGGTCTTTGCTAGCAAACTACAACATTTTCTTTGCCCCCCTAGGCTTGAGAGTAGTGCAAATTTTTCTTATTGGTTTTCCAGTTGGTTGGAAATTTGCCTGTGTGACCTTGGATAAATTCTTTAACCCCTCTGAGTCTAGTAGAACTTCACCCTCCCCTCCCCTAGGAAAGCTGCTAAAAGATTAAAAACAATCTGTCGTTTGACACATGGTTTACACCAATTCATATGAGCTGAACAGTAAGAATGGATGGTTCTTTAATCCCAAATGTTGTGTGACCTGCACAAGCCATATTACCTCTCTGAGCCTTTGTTTTCTGAGGTTAATAGCATTTAACACATTAAATATGCTAATGTATAGAAAGTACCAGGCACAATAACAAGTCTCGATATACAGTAACTTGAAAAGGAAAATAAAAAATACTTTTCAGTTTTCTCAAGAAAAGTGTATTTTTAACTATATTTTGCTTAAATTTCATACAGATATCTCTTATAATAGCATGTGTTTTTAGTAGAGATCATGCTAATGTTATGTATATTGAGCTATTCTGGCCAAATGAAAAGTTTGCAAAGAAATACTTTTAAAATTGAATGAGAAATGAATGGCGATAATCATCATTATGTATGAAACAGAATCATTTACCATTGAAAAGGATCTAATTAAGAAACGATAATAGACATTAATTACTTCAGCTTCTTGATGAGAGTTGTGAACATTCCCAGGCTTCTTCCGTAACCATGAAGCATGGTCTAAAATTGCCCTGCATGGATCCTGGCCCTTTTCCATCTGGACGATTGGAGGTTTTTGGTTCTCCAATCTTTGTTTTTCTTCTCTTTTTCTCTTAGCTATGTAGTGTCACTAGGATGCATTACCAACTTCAGGATCCAAAAAGTTGACTGGGACTGGGAGTTATAATAGCAGTAATAATAATAATATTATTAATAAAAATAATAAATAAGTTCTTTCAGGTTTTTCTGTAACATCTCACCGAAAAACCCAAACAAACTTTTTAACCACCCCAATACAAATAATAACTGCCATTCTGAGCTGAGCACACACTCAGTATCAGACATCCATGTTAGCTATTGAAAAACCATCAGCTCTGACATCAGATTCCTGGTCCTCAGCCCCGTAGTTGACTAAGCAAGCTACTGCTCTGTGCCTCAGCTTCCTTTCATGTGGAAATGGCATTCATACATTACTCTTCTTATAGGGTTGTCTTAAGGTTTAAATGAAATGGAACGTGTTTAGTAGGTAGCATGCTCTCTGGCAAGCTGTAAGTACTTGGTCATATTAATTGCTGTTAATATCTTGAAGAACTTTCTGGTGGAGATGGATGAGGAACTCAGGCTCAGCGAGGCTTGGGGGCTGGCTCAGGGTCACACGTGCTTTAGTCCGTGTGGTTGAGGGACATGGGCTCAAGCCTAGCTCTGACTCCAGAGGTGGGGCTCACACCCTAACCCTATGTCAACCTTGTCGTCATGGGTAGTGTTGTCTGCACAAGAGGGAAAGTGCTCAGTGATTGCCTTTTTCATATCAGGTTGATTTTTGAGCCATTTTCTAGAGACTGGATTTCACTTTATGGATGATGTATTAGTTTCCTGTTGTTGCTGTACCAAATTATCGCACGTTAGGAACTTAATACAAATATATTATTGTATTAGCTAAAAAGTTCATTCAAGGTGGCCTGTAACTCAAACAAACTTTTTGACCAACTCAATATTTTAACTTTCTGAAGATCAGACATCTGAAATGGGTGTTATGAGGTTAAAATCAAGTTGTCAGCAAGTCTGAGTTCCTCCTGAAGAATTTGGAGGAGCATCTGTCTCTTGGCTTTTCCAGCTTCTCAAGACTGCCTGCGTCCCTTGGCTGGTGGCCCCATCATTCCAACCTCTGCTTCCACTGTCACACCTCCTCTGACGCTTTCCCTTCTGTCTGTCTCTTATAAGGACCAGTGTGATTATCCCCGGAATAATTCAGGATATCTTTTTATCTCCAGATCATTAATCACACTGGCAATCTCTTTTGGCCACATGAGGTCACGCATTCACAGGTCCCAAGATGAAGACATGACCTCTCTCGGGGCCATCCTGTTGCCTACCACGAACGGGCCTCATCTTGCCTGGAAGTGGATCCTGTTCTCCTTTCTCGATCTGCTGTATGCTGTTGGCTTCAGGGCATTGCAAATTTAGTCCTAATCCCTAGCCCCTCTTTTCACTGACATGCAAGCCCAGGCAAGAGTTTCATTTCTTTGTGCCCCATTTTCTCCCTTCTTCATCTGAAAAAATAAAGACTGCACCCATTTTGCAAGGCTAGTAAGAGCACAAAATGAAGTACTGTGTATAAAATGCCTGGTCCTAATTGGTTCTCAAAAATGGGAGCCTTTATTCTCATGATGATTACTTTCAAATCATTTTTAATGCTCCTGTAACAACAAACAGAGCCCAGTGTCTTGGTTTAAAAAATGAACAAGGGTTTTAGCATGTAGGTCAAGAGGTCCCTGATCATGGCCTGCAGAAAAGCAGGAAAAGAAAACCCCAGCATGGTTCCAACTTACCAGAACTGTATTCGGTTGGGAACAAAAGGGTTATTCAGCTGACCAGATGATGGGTGTGAACCAGAAGGGGACAGGGGACAGGGAGTGGGATTAGCTTGGCTAACAGTATTTGACTGTGAAGACTGCAGATCAAGGCAGTCTTCTGTAACCACGTTTATACTAAAAGAGGCACAAGATATTTTACGACTCCTATCGAGGTCCAAGGACTAAATAGCAACCCTGTTTGATCAGCCTTTCATGGGTTATATTATGGAGGAATTGGGTATAAATCTCTCAATTTGAAAGTGGGAAGAACCACTGGGAATTTGAGAGGAGTAGAACAGAGAAAGCGAAATGCAAGTCTAGCCTCTCTGAGCTGTCACAGAATTTCAGACACAGGACGCAGCTGCCTTGGGCACCATATTGCCAACATGGGTAATTGGAGCCTGTGCGACAAGGGGAAAGTGAGTCTTTGTCTTCTGAGGAACCTTCTCGCTCTACCAACCTCATCTCATATCACTCTGCTTGCTAACCGCATCCTTCAAACTTATTCCCACTGTGAGACTTGGGTGGTGGTCATTCCTCCCTGGGAGCCCACATCCCTATAGATGCCCACATCCCTATAGATGCCCACATGGTTGGCTCCTTGTCAAGTCTCAGATGAAATACCACCTCTTCCAAGAGGCCTTCTGTGCTGCAGTCACTCCTGGTTGCATTGCCATGTTGTATTGTCTTCACCATCAGCAGTGGTTTGCTCGTTTGTTTGTTTGTCTGGTGCCTCTCTCACCACCTCTGAAATATAATCTCTACAGAAACAGGGACCTTGACTGTTACCTACCATTGTCACCCAGTGCTGGAACACTGCCTCCCACATAGAGGGTGTCTGTGATAATAATCGCTAACACTTATTTTGTTCTGCATCCTCCCTTTGTAAACTAATTCCTTTAATTTCTCTCATCTATTTCACAGGTGAGGAAACTTGAGATATAGTTTGATAAATTTTGTTGTTCATTGTTCAGTCGCTCAGTTGTGTCTGACTCTTTGCAACCCCATGGACTGCAGCACGCCAGGCTTCCCAGCCCTTCACCATCTCCCAGAGCTTGCTCAACCTCATGTGCGTTGAGTCAGTGATGCTGTCCAACCATCTTGTTGGCTGTTGTCCCCTTCTCCTCCTGCCTTCAATCTTTGCCAGCATTAGGGTCTTTTCTAATGAGTCTGCTCTTTGCATCAGGTGGCCAAAGAACTGGAGCTTCAGCTTCAGCATCAGTCATTCCAAAGAATATTCAGGATTGATTTCCTTTAGGATGGACTGTTTGGATCTCCTTGCAGTCCAAGGGACTCTCAAGAGTCTTCTCCAGCACTACAGTTGAAAACCATCAACTGTTCAGTGCTCAGCCTTCTTTATGGTCCAACTCTCACCTCCAAACATGACTACTGGAAAAACCATAGCTTTGACTATATGGACCTTTGTGGGCAAAGTAATCTCTCTGCTTTTTAATATGCTATCTAAGTGCGTCATAGCTTTTCTTCCAAGGATCAAACATCTTTTAATTTCATGGCTGCAGTCACCATCTGCAGTGATTTTGGAGCCCAAGAAAATAAAGTCTGTCACTGTTTCCATTGTTTCCCCATCTATTTGCCATGAAGTGATGGGACCGGATGTCATGATACTAGTTTTTTGAATGTTGAGTTTTAAGTCAGCTTCTTCACTTGCCTTTTTCATCTTCATCAAGAGGCTCTTTAGTTCCTCTTCGCTTTCTACCTTAACAGTGGTGGCATCTGCATATCTGAGTTTATTGTTATTTCTCCTAGTAGTCTTGATTCCGGCTTGTGTTTCATCCAGCTTGGCATTTTGCATGATGTACTCTGCATATAAGTTAAATAAGCAGGGTGACAATATACAACCTTGATGTACTTCTTTTGCAATTTTGAACCAGTTCATTGTTCAATGTCCAGTTTTAACTGTTGCTTCTTGACCCTCATAGGATTTCACAGGAGGTAGGTGAGGTGGTCTAGTATTCCCATCTCTTTAAGACTTTTCCACAGTTTGTTGTGATGCACACAGTCTAAGGCTTTAGTGTAGTCAGTGAAGCAGAAGTAGATGCTCTTCTGGAATTGTTTTGCTTTTTCTATGATCCAACAGATTTTGGCAATTTAATCTCTGATTCCTCTGCCTTTTCATAAGTCAAATTAATAGACTACTAAGCCATATTCCACATATGACTGAATTAACTTAGTATCAGTTATTGCTATCGCCAATCCTTGTAACAAAACACCCCATTTCTTCATGATAATTGTCAAGGGCTTCAAGGCACAGAAAGAACAAGGTTCCTTTTGTTTTTCTACTGGGTGGGAAGTAGATTGCATTTTATATTTTCAGAGAATTGCTGCACAGATTAATTGAGCATCTACCTGGTGTCAGGCATTCTGCTACGTTTTATTTTATTTATTCACTGGGATTCAGTCTCCATTGTTGGGTGCACTTTATTTTTAAATACACGAAGCAGCCCTGAGAAGTACAGCATTGCCCTGTTTTGGCCAGTTTGGAAAACAGAGACCAAGAGAGGTAGAAAACCTCCCACCCGCATAGTAGTTTCTATTCTACCTGTATTTCTCCCCAGATTCTCCAGATACATGCTCTACCCCAGACCAGAGCTCCTCGGTCATGGTAGATGCTCTGTAAATGTTGGCTGAGTGAGTGGAGAGGGGACAGGATGTCAGCCAACCTGTGAGGGCATGTTTATTATCTTCTGGTTTCAGAGAGGAAGATTCGGGTCAAGGTCACCCAGCTAGTCAATGAGACAAGAATCCATCCCAGGCATTTCCAACTCCTCCAACCAGTAGAGTTCAGGATCCACAACATCTCCTCTGCAGTTTAGAGGCAAGGGGGATGAGGGTATACATGAAGCTTGTGACCCCTGGGCAGCTGCCTATTCAGGACCAAAATTACCCATAAGCACTGCAGGATCCCTTTGAGTAGAGCTGTGTTCTGCATTGGCCTCTGCCTGGGATGTGGCTCAAGGAGGAGGGATTGGAAATAGAGAGAGAGCCCTCAGAACAAAGCCATTCTGCCTGGAGGTTTTCCATCATTGGTGAGGCCAGGCCTGTGTGGACTATGAGTAGGATTCAGGGCTTGGCCAGAGTGTGGCAGACAACCAGCACTGATACCTGCTGAGGTGGGAGTGGGCGGCTTTCATCTCTCTGGAGGCCGCCCTTGCATCATTCACCACAGAACAAGGGAAAAGGTGAAACAGAGCTCTGCCCTGTGGAAAATCTTAGCTTCTAGAAATGCTGCCAGTAAAGTGGCTTTAAAAAAGGTGTAGTTTTATGACTTTCAGGCATAGCGCATAGCCTAAAAATAAGACCTGTTAAGTGTTAATACAAAAATTATCTGAGAAGATTACCATGTACGGTTTGCCTCTGTTAGGTTGTTAGTAGAAGCTCATAGGTTCCCGCCTCATAGGTTGTTAGTAGAAGCTTGGTAGCTATTGTCTGGATGAATCAATGAAGTAGTGAGGCAACGAATGAATGTGTGCGTGAACACATGCATTGACATCTGTGGGACAATTCATTCCTGTAGTATATTCACCCCTGGATTCAGTTCCATCATGCTGGTGGTGTTTCTTAGTCATAGAACCCAGGCTGGAGAGGCAGCCTGGAGAGGCCTGGAGTCCTACCAACCTGGTGGATGAGCAGAAGGGCAGAGAAGAGAAAGAATGTTCCCATAATTGTTGGCACTTGACTGTAAATGCACACAGCTGGCAGAAGACCAGTCAGCAGTGGAAATGAAGGAGAAGCCAGGAGACACAGCAGAAATAGGGGGAGGGCAGGGCTGCAGATCCCTAAGCTGATGGCAGTGTTGGCAAGAAAAGACTCTTTCTGCAAAACTGTGTCCAGACACATGGGTGTGCCTCCCTTCCAAAGGAGCCCTTTTCTTTCTTTCTTTCTTGAAGGATTACAGGATAAATAGGAATTGATAGGAAATACAAATGGACAGGTGGATGGATGGGTGGATAGATGGATTGGTGGGGATCAACATGGGCTTTCTAAAGAGCGCTGGTCTTGAGCAGCAAAGCAAACAGCCCGATTCTGTCATCTGTAAAAAGAGAACAATCAGCCCTGGTCCTCCCTAGTTCCAAGGGCCATCAGAAAGCTCAAAATAAAAGCCAGACACCTTTGTTCAGTCCTGGTGCTCAGCAGCTGTAAGGAATTATTATCTGGGTCACCTCTTCCCCTCCAGAGACTATCTATCGTCCCCTGCATTACAAGTATATTATGATTAAAATGCAAAACATAAGTCATAATCTTAGTAAACTCTGTGATCACATTGGAATTCCTCCAATGGACTCTACATGGATTTTTCTTTCCTCCTCTCAGCTCCCAAGCTATTTTTCTTACGTTGGAGGTTGCCAAGATTTTATGGCTATTTGGTTATCTTACCCATGCATATGGTTAGCATTAATTTATGCTGAAATAAATCTGTAAACCTTCATCTGTCTTATTGCTCTAGAAGGATTAGTTGTAAGGCCTAAAAAAAAAAAAAAAAAAATCTTAATATATGATCTCTGAAAGAGCTGAGGTGCAATCTGCCTGCTTGTTATTCCATTTAGCTTGAAATTCTTCTTTTCTACCCTTTGATATTTTTATATAAGCAAATTAGGCTGTTTGGTATTAAAAAAAAAAAGAAACCAACTTATGCCCCTTAATATGTATGCTTGTCTCAAGTTACTTAGAGTTGCTTTGTAAAGAGAAAAATTAAGCAGTGATTTATCATCCAGTGATAAATTCTGAATGCCCCCTTTTCCATTGTTAAACATTTCTCGTTAAGGCATGATACACTGAATCAGTGACCAGGGATTCAAACACTAATTAACTGTGTGATCTCAGACAAGTCTCTTAGCCTAGCTGAGCTCCATTTTACCTGTAGATAACCAGCTTGGAGGACTGCTGTGAAGATTAAATATAAAAATGTATGTGGAGTGCTTGGCATATAATAATACTTGGTATCAATAGATGCTGTGAGGTCATACTGCTGTTGCGGTTGTGCTGATGAAGGATTTGGGGTGAGAGGTTGGACTTGGACTTCCCTTTAGAGCAAGTGAGATAGAAGTAACAGCTCCTGGCACTGCCAGCATTCAGCCCATGCTCTCTGTCTGTGTGTTCATTCCCTGATGCTTGGGTTGATCTGCACCCTTACTCTTGTGTTGGGAATTTCTCAGGCTTATGCTCTGATATTTTCTGATGGCTACAGAGATTCATTCAGAGCATTTCTATGTATGATTCTGTGATTGTGTGACTATTCCTAAGAAAAGTCCAATGAACACCAGTTCAACCTGTCTTACCATGCCCCAGGGTTAGGCTGGCTTGTCACCCCCGACCAGGTGCTGACCTGGGAGGACAGCCTTCATGTAAGAGACCGTCCTCTGCATTTCCCAGCTCAACCAGGTGCAGAAGCCCTGATGACCAGGTAACTGGCAGATGATTATGGTCATAAGTAATAGGTTACTTGATTCTGGTACATACTGCTGCTGCTGCTAAGTCGCTTCAGTCGTGTCCAACTCTGTGCAACCCCATAGACGGCAGCCCACCAGGCTCCCCCGTCCTTGGGATTCTCCAGGCAAGAACACTGGAGTGGGTTGCCATTTTCTTCTCCAATGCATGAAAGTGAAAAGTGAAAGGGAAGTTGCTCAGTCGTGTCTGACTCTTAGCGACCCCATGGACTACAGCCTACCAGGCTCCTCCATCCATGGGATTTTCCAGGCAAGAGTACTGAAGTGGGGTGCCACTGCCTTCTCCACTGGTACATACTAGGCCCCCACAAATTCAGTTCCTATGTGCTACTCTCTATGGGCTCTTCTTTAAAAATTTATTTTTATTGGAGTATAGTTGATATTCAGTGTTGTGTTAGTTTCTGCTGTACAGCAAAATGAATCAACTGTACATATAGCCACTCTTTTCCCATATAGGTCATTACAGAGTATTGAGTTTCCTGTGCTATGCAGTAGATGCTTATTGACTATTTTATATATCATAGTATGTATATGTCAATCCCAATCTCCCAGTTATGAGTTTGCTTTCTATATCTGTGTAACCATAAGTTTTGTTTTCTATATCTGTGTCTCTGTTTCTGTTTTATAAATAATTTCATTTGTACCTTTTTTTTTTTTGATTTTAGATTCCAAATATAAGCAGCAGCATGTATTTGTCTTTGTCTGCCTGACTCTATGGGCTCTTGATTTGGAATTTTAGGTTCTGGACAAGTCTTGAAATTGTGGAGACCTTTTTAAGACTTTCTATTGTGAATTGGTTTCCCTATGTTTGTCTGTAGGGGTTGGTTTGAGACTTGTTTGTGTGGGTCCCAACTTACAAGACACAGGGTCCTTCTCGTGTATGGATGCCACAAATCCACAGTTCACGCAGCACACTCTGGACGTTGCCAGGTACTAGGAGGGGTTGTGATGGAGCCCAGGGTTGCCTGCACTGGGAAGCCAGCAGGGCCCAGGCCAGTCATCACCACTTCTGGGTCATCATTTTCATACTGAGTGCTTTATGACTTGTTATCTTCTCACTTGAGTGTTCATTCCGATGGTTGTTGACTGAATTCTCAAAAGCACCTTGAACATTAGAGGTACTAAGTAAAAGTGTATAAATATTGGCTAGCACAGCAGTAATCATGACTTATAATAATGACTTGTATTTCTTGGGCACTTACTGTGTACCACCCACCATTCCAGATGCTTTACTTGGATTATCTCATTTCACCCTCCCACCACCCTATTAAGTAGATGCTCTGAGATCTTCATTTTACAGATGAAGCCGAGGCCAAAGAGCTTACAAACTCACCCACAGTCACAGCTGGAAAGCAGGGGCAAGGACTGGATCCTAGGGTGGTCTTTAGAAACTTCTAGAAGTGGACAGATGTTATGAGGTAAGATGGGAGAATGGAGGCCAAAATCAATTTCACTCAAAATTTTTTTTTCAAGGAGATGAACTTTTCTACCCAGAACTGTCATATTCCAGATAGCACCCATGAAAATTTTCTTTCGTAACTTTAGGTTTTAGATTGAGAAATGACCTAGATTCAGTCTTCTGGTCCACAAGCCACGAATCATCACATGACAATCACATTTCCTCTTGTTTAATGCGGGAGGGTGGGGGGTTATGGTTCTGTATTTCCTGCCTGCAGCCAGTGTGTGGAGGGGTAGAAGTTCACACATAAATTTGGCAACAGTGTGGTCATGTTTTCTGTGCATCACTTCCCAGCACAGCATCTGATGGGCCTTAAATTCTCAGAAAACACAAAGGTGTGCGGTTATGTCTGTGTCTGTAAACTGGGGACCCGTGTGTGCTCTAAGGCTGTTGCAGCAGAGAAGACCTTGGAGACCAGTGCCTCCCCATCCTTCCATTTTGTAAATGAGATGCAAGCCTTCAGGTGACTCATCCTGCTGGGTTTTAACTGTGGTTGATACATGTGCTGTTAGAAAAGTGGGTTCAGAGAAATTCCTGGAGCTCTCGTCCTGGTCTATGATTTGGCCTGAGCCAGACTTCCTTCCTTTCCAACCTGCTGCCTCGGGACCATCCATCAGTGGTTGCTTCCTACAGCAAACATGCTTCCTTCTGCTCGAACCACATTGGAAGCTTCGTCTGCTTCCAAGGGTGGGGCCAGTGAGTGCCTTAAAGAGCCTCATTTGTCTGTTGTGTTCTGGTTAAGATTGGGGCAGGACTCACCCCCCACCATCCAGGAAGCTAAGTGCGCCCAGTCCGTTCATGAGTCATTTAACAACCTTTTCTAGAGCACTCGCTATAATTATATGATGAATAATAGTAACTATATTTATATAATGCTTCTCTGCACTTGGCTCTGTGATAAGTGCTGTCTTACATCAGCACCCAAGGCTGGAGTGGGCAGGAGAGGCACCTGGCCTTTACCATGAGGGAGAGGTTGGGGCCGCCCTGCAGGGAGGGAAAGCCCCAGGAAGACTGTCACTGGGAAGACACAGGCCAGAACAGGCGCCATCTGTGTCTGCTTGTGTCCCGGCCCCCAGCTCTGCCGCCTGCACAGGCCTTCCTGGCCCCATCTCACAAGAAGATCCCTTTCCACCTCTCTTTACTACCCCTGCCCACCCCTCATCTATACCACTTTCGCAAAATTCTACCGTATATTGGTTTTTTTGTTGTTGTTTCTAAATTTATTTTTTAATTGAAGCATAATTGCTTTACAAAATTGTGTTGTTTTCTGCCAAACATCAACATGGTTCAGCCATCCCCATCCCACCCCTCCAGGTTGTTACAGAGCCCTGGTTTGAGTTCCCTGAGTCATACAGCAAATTCCCATTGGTTGTCTATTTTATATATGGTAATATCTATTTACCATAGATTTTTGATTTAATACCAATGTGTATTAAATCCGAGAAATCACAAATTAGGTCACAACTAGGTTGATTCCATGTGGGAAGCTAATGAGACTGCTGGAAGTTCTCAAGAGTCTTTTTGTCTAAGAGCGATTATCTCCCTTCAGGTGGGCTCATACTCTTGGGACTCTGGGTGAAGATTTAAATATAAATGATTCCCATGTAGTCATAGGAACTCGACTGAGCAGAGAAAGGTTTGGAAAGAAAGAGCAAGAACGAGCAATATTTAGTTTTCATTAAAATAACATGGTGCCTATAAATAAGGTGAGACTCAGTTAATAGCTTTCTATTCAAGGGGACTTGGCACTCTGGAGACTATGTATGGGGGTCCTTGAAAATTGAGACGTTCCTTTCTAGTCACAGCTTTTGTTCATTCTGAGGGTTGAATTAATTCATTTGTAGTTTTCAATTAGCTAAAACTATTGTTACTTTTAAAAAAGTTATCTTCACTATTGTTCCTCTTGGGTAAGAATAAAAGTTGACTTCTGACTTTGAAAAATGGAAGCATTAAAACCAACATCCAAGGTCATCTTCTGGCCAGTCATGGAGCAAACAGTGTGAAACAGCCTGCTTTCAAAGAGAGAGGAATATCTTAGAAAATTTCCCCGAGCATAGAGAGCTCCCACAAAGATATTCATTGTGGCACTGTTTATAATAGGGGATGTTCAGAGAGTCAAACTATGTTCATCAAACTATGAACTACGATGTTCTAATTAGGAAGAACAAGGTAGATCTAAGTCTAATAAAGTCATAGTCTACTGTTGAAGGAAAAAAGCTAAAAAATACTTTCAGTCTAATACCATGTATCCTAAGACAATTGCCATATATTTTCTGTGGATGCATTTATAATAGAGGCATATGAATGTACAGAAAATAGTCTGGGAGGATTTTAATCAAACCAAAAGCAATACCTATATCTAAAAAGGAAAGAGGGGACCAGGAATGACCCAGGGAGTTCCACCCTCCTTGGTCCTTAGAGTAGGAAGCCAGAGGATGAAGCTGTTGGCTTGAATGCTCCTTGACCAGCTGTGTGAAGCTGGACTTTGGAATTGGCTCTGCCCACCCCTGAGGTCAGGCATCATTCATCCAGGCGGTGGGTGTGCCAGTCTAACAGAACACGACATTATAATAACTGTCAGGGATCCAGCATCTTATGTAGGTCCTGCAGTTTGTCAAGTAGCATTCTAAGTGTTTATGTATGTTAACTCATTGAATCCTCACAACCAACCTATGATATTAACACTATTATTATTTCCATTTTACAGAGGAGGAAATTGAGACACAGAGAAGTCAAGTCATTTATCTATTGTCACACTGCTAGAAAATGGAAGGACTAAGTCAGAGCTGTACACTTAAGCTGCTATTCAGACATAGGATGGGAATATGTACTGAATAGCACCTTACGTGTCCGGGGATGCTTTTGAGAATGAAGTTGTTGTTGTTTAGTCACTAAGTCATTTCTGCCTCTTTGCGACCCCTTGGACTTTAGCCCGCCAGGCTCCTCTGTCCATGGGATTTTCCAGGCAAGTATACTGGAGTGGGTTGCCATGTCCTTCTCTAAGGGATCTTCCTAACCCAGGGATCAAACCTACATCTCCTGTTTGGCAGGAGGATTTTTTTTTTTTTTTTTTTAACCACTGAGCCACCAGGGAAGTCCTTTTGAGGACGAAGGGGGCCATCGTTAATACTTTCTCAGATCACTAGGCCTGAGCTGACGCATCCTGGTCACACCAGGATGTCTGGTCACTAAATTGTTTCGCCCCTGACAGAATGGCACCTGCCTTTGTAGAGCTGGCTGCTCAGGGGATGGGAGATGAGTGAGTGGCAGCACTAACACAGTGTTTCATGTGCCAGCATGTGGAGGCCACAGTGGCTGGGAGAGAAACAGCAGCACAGAGAAGGGTCCCTGATTTGGTCTCTGGGAATCAGAGAGGGCTTCCTGGAGGAAGGGACAGCTAAGTTGACACTCTTAGATGAGTAGGAGTTAGGCAGGCAGAGCCGACTGTGTTTTGACGAGAGCTGACCTTGGAGGGACAGCTCTAGGACCCCAAGGCTTGGGTCTAGAGGAGACATCTCTGGCCTCGGGCACATCCTTCCCCTCTGGAACCTCAAGTCAAATAAGGTACGGTTTATATCAGGGGTCTGCAAACATTTTCTTAGGGCTAGATAGTAAGCATTGTAGGT
Source organism: Tragelaphus eurycerus (assembly GCA_935064755.1). NCBI lineage: Eukaryota > Metazoa > Chordata > Mammalia > Artiodactyla > Bovidae > Tragelaphus > Tragelaphus eurycerus. The sequence goes on along the minus strand of CAKXYN010000072.1, from coordinate 8,922,783 downwards.
TTTATGGACCAAAAGGCAAAATTGAGGCTGTTGTGTAGAAACCTACATAACTGTGTCAATGTAATCATTTAAAGTATAAGAATCACTCTCAGCCCTAGGACTGCAAACGGGGCAACTGATTGGATTTGTCCCTGGGTGGTTATGCCACATTTACTGTCTTGCCCAGGTTTAACTGGCATATCTATTCGTCAAGAAGCTTTGCCAAGTATTACACGGACGATGGTGTAGAGTCAGGAACATGACACGGTTCAAAACCCAGAGACCCAGCAGCCCTGAGTTCAAAATCATTTTTGCCACCCACATGCCTTGAAACCTCCCGGAATCTTGGCTTCCTCAACTTGTAAGATGCAGATGATACCACCCACCCTGCCACTTCCTGGGGCTGCTGGATGACCCAGTGAGCATCCACTGGTTATGTCCCCTTTCCTCTTGTTCAACATCCACCACTCACTTATTCTGTGCCAGGCACTGCACCAGGCTCTGAGAGGTCAGAGCCATACCTGGCAGCCAAGACAGCCTTCACAGTTTGGGTGGTCATTTCTGTGCAAAACCCGGACCCGTGGTCAGGCACACAAGCCCTTGTTCCACCACCACCCTGGTGGAAGCAATGAGTAGGATGTGCCTTCCCCTGGGTCTCCGGCCAGGATTCTACCTGGGATCGTGTTTACTTCAGTAAAATGAAGCCTGAATGTGACGGAATGGGTGTGAGGTTCTTTGAACTCCTGGGATAAAAAAAAAAAAAAAAAAACAACGAGATGTCACCAAAGCCTTCATCTCTGGCATGAGTCCTGGGGGTGAGTGGAGAGTGATTAAAGCCCATTGGTAGCTTCCTTTTGCCTCAGAACTTTCTGCCCTCCTTGTATGCTTAGTCAGAGTGACTTTCAGTTCTCAGCTTTGATGTGGGAATGAGAGTTCCTCAAACCTAAGTCAGATTCCCGGCCCCGACACTGCAGAAGTTGGGAGTTTCCACTGGTGTAGAGAGCTCCCACCAGACCCTTTGCTGGCCAGAGAGGAGTCTGGAAGTTATTGGTCTGTGAATCAGCTCTTGGGATGTTGCAGCAGCTAGGGGCCTGGGGAGTTCTTTAGAGATGGATGAATTGCCCTCAAATCCTGTCATTGTCATTTACCAGTAAATTGTGTGACTTGCAGGTCACAGGACCTCTGTGAACCTCATCTTTGCCCATCTGTAAATGGACGTAGTATAGCCCATTTACTTGGTTTGCCATGAGGAACAACTAGTGACCATTCTTAGTGGTTAATGAGTACTTCCTATGTGCCAGCTATTGTGCTGAGAGCTCGGCTCTTGAAGATGCTATGAGGTGAAGGTACTGATCATAGAAAGGTTTCATGTCTGTTCCAAGAACTTAGGCAGTTTGGTTCCAGAATCAAACATCCTTAATCATTAGTTGACATTGCCCCATTAAGAGAGAGAAAACTTGCAAACAGAAACATAGTCCTCAAAAACATGTGTGTGTGTGTGTGGCAGAGGGGAGGTCATGCAGTTTTACTTCATGAGCAAGCATTTCTTCAACACCCACTCTGCAAAGCCCTGGACACATAAAGACACAGAGGCACTGTTCCTGGCGACAAGGAGGGAGCTCCATGCAGGTACTTCTATCTTGTCTTGTAACTAGTGATAAGAATGCTTCCTTGCACTCAGTTCTACCCTCCCTATGCTTTAACTTACTGTTAAATCATTTTGAAAATTCTGTGTCCCAGAGTGTTTGGCCAGAAATGGGGGAGGCATCCTTGTGTAGAAGCAGCCCTCATGTGCCCCGTCACACTTCTTTCTTGGGCATGTCCGGTCCTCGCCACATACAGGCCTGACTTGGATGTGAGATGGCTGTGCAGTCATGTTATAGAGTGCCGGGAACAGTGGGACAGCCTGGGAGGAGTAACACTGGTGGAAGTGAACGTGTACAGAGGACCTTGTGTGAATGAACGATGTGACCCCCCACCCCCATTTGGTGGCACTGCTGGGCTGAGAAGTGGATGCACAGGAAAGGAGTTTATTTTGCCCTCACCAGAGCAGTTGTTCTGAGTGTACCGAATATGGTGTTAGACCCCAGGGGGACCCCTAGGTATGTTAAATCACCCTTTGCACCCCCTTTGCTGTGTGAAGCCCTCAGTTGGTAGGGGGCTTGGTGAACAGTTTCTAAGCCTTCTGCTTTGTTCCCACCCACTCCATTTCTTTTTCTTTCTCCTCCCACCTCCTTCCCCTCTCCTCCTTACCCCTCCCTTCCCTCCCCCCCCCCTTCCTCCCCACTTCCTCCCTTCCTTTCTCAATTTCAGACATTTTTGGAGATAAAGGGAAGTCTGCATGTGCATACTAGGTTGCTAAGTCATGTCTGACTCTTTGTGACCTCCTGGACTGACTGTCATCTGCCAGGCTCCTCTGTCCATGGGATTCTCCAGACAAGAATATTGGAGTGTGTTACCATTTCATTCTCCAGGGGATCTTCCCAACCCACGGATCAAACCAGTGTCTCATGCATCTCCTGCATTGGCAGGCAGATTCTTCACCGCTGAGCCACATGGGAAGCCCAAAGGGAAACGTAGCAAATGATATATTGATAATAAACACTCTTTTATTCACCATCCCACATTAGCGAATATAACATCTTGGCATCTTTGCTTCAGTTCTTTTATAGGTCTGCCATATAATCGAAATAAACTGTCACCAACGTAGAAATCCCTTTTGAACCTCTTCTTTGTACCTCTCCTCTCAACCTTGTATTATGAATTTACTACAAATCTCAGTCTATGTTTTTACACTTTAACTTCCACTACGTGTAGTCATATATAGTTCAGGTGTGTGTGTCCACAATTCAGATAGATGCCATCATCCTGAATATGTTTTTCTTCAATTTGCCTGTTCCACTCCACCTTGTGTTTTGAGGGTCAGCCCCATGGATCTCTTGGTTTAATTGCTGTGTTGTCTTCCTTCATATGACCATACCACATTTTATTTATCTATCTCTCTATAGATGGAAACATAGGTTGCTTCCAACTTTGCGTCATTAGAAACAGCGCTGATTTGAACATTCTGGTGCATGTCCACCTCCAGGTACAAGAGTTTCTCTACAATCTGTGTGTCAAGACACCCACGAGAAGTGGGAGAGGGCTTCTATTTCCCTGTATCCTACCAGCCACTTGATTTGGCAGATGTTTTGCACTTCTTATGACCTCTCTATTGAAAAAATTGTAAACTAAGGGGAAAATGAGGAGCTGGTACAGAAATGTCGTCAGCCCACAAAAAGGAATACCTTGTAAATCTCAAGATTCAGCATCCTCCTTCCACAGGCTCTTAAGAGATACTGGCTTCATGAGCCTCTTCCCTTTTTCATGGAACTTTTCAGCCTTTAGCACAATACTGTTTACTGGCCTTAGCCAAGTAAAGGGTGACTTCCTATAGCAACTTCACCAAGTCTTGACTTTCTTCCTCTGGGTCGTTTGAAAACCATCAGTGCTTCATCTCCCATCTGCTATCAGCACTTGGTCCAAGTCTCATTACCTGCCTCTCACCAGCTGACCCTCAGCCTTACTGGCTTCCTGGCTTCAGTTTCCCCTCCCCCCACTTTAAGACTTCCATTCATTTCATATAACCATTTATCAACCAATTTATCCATCCATCATTGACCAAAGCTGTGCTACGTGCATCTGTGTAACTACAGCTGTGGCCCCTGTGACCTGCTGGACTGAATCCACATGCCCCTTCCCCAGCAAGCTCTCCGCCTTTTCCACCCCAGCCATCCAAACTCCTTGCCCACAGTTCTCCAAACATTGAAAACACTGTCCTCACTCTCTCTGCCAAAGGTCCTGGTCTCTACCTATTAAACACTTTGTAGAGGCTGGAGGGTCAGCTATGTTCCTATCAGAGGGGCTTTTCCCATGCTCCAAGGCAGACCTGAGTTTTTCCTTCTTTTGTTCCCACAGTGCTTTGCACATTGTTAACCATCTTGCTGCAACTGTGGAGACTCTCCAAGAGCATGTCCCACCCTCATTCACCTCTGTAACCTCAGGGCCGAGGGCTGTGTCTGGCATACTTCCCAGGTGGTTCCGTGGTGAAGAATCTGCCTGCCAATGCAGGAGACACATGAGACACTGGTTTGATCCCTGGGTTGGGAAGATCCCCTGGAGAATGAAATGGTAACATACTCCAATATTCTTGCCTGGAAGGTGCTTAATTAAAGCTTTTAATGAATATCTCCCAACGCCTTCATTGCTGAATTTACCAGATCAGCATAGGTATCACTGCCACCCAGCTGTCCATTGTTTGTTAAGGAAGTTTTCTGTTGAGCAAATTAGTGCGGGAAGCATGTCAGGAGGTTTGTTTGTTTAATCTTTTTTAATCAGGAAATCTTATCTAAAGCAAGCACTCTCTACTTGAAAACTCTTTTTCAAAGTAATTCAACTGAATGTTATCAGATGTTGTCTTTCAGTTCAATTCAGTCGCTCAGTCATGTCCGACTCTTTGCGACCCCATGAATCGCAGCACGCCAGGCCTCCTTGTCCATCACCAACTCCCAGAGTTCACTCAGACTCACATCCATCGAGTCAGTGATGCCATCCAACCATCTCATCCTCTGTCGTCCCCTTCTCCTCCTGCCCCCAATCCCTCCCAGCATCAGAGTCTTCTCCAATGAGTCAACTCTTCGCATGAGGTGGCCAAAATACTGGAGTTTCAGCTTTAGCATCATTCCTTCCAAAGAAATCCCAGGGCTGATCTCCTTCAGAATGGACCGGTTGGATCTTCTTGCAGTCCAAGGGACTCTCAAGATACTTCTCCAACACCACAGTTCAAAAGCATCAATTCTTCAGCGCTCAGCTTTCTTCACAGTCCAGCTCTCACCTCCATACATGACTACTGGAAAAATCATAGCCTTGACTAGACAGACTTTTTTTGGCAAAGTAATGTCTCTGCTTTTGCATGTGCTATCTAGGTTGGTCATAACTTTCCTTCCAAGGAGTAAATGTCTTTTCATTTCATGGCTTCAATCACCATCTGCAGTGATTTTGGAGCCCCCAAAATAAAGTCTGACACTGTTTCCCCATCTGTTTCCCATGAAGTGATGGGACCAGGTGCCATGATCTTAGTTTTCTGAGTGTTGAGCTTTAAGCCAACTTTTCCACTCTCCTCTTTGACTTTCATCAAGAGGCTTGTTAGTTCCTCTTCACTTTCTGCTTTGGTATAGTTTTCTTCAATTTCTTGTGCTTGAAGTTCATTGAACTTCTGGGTTCCGTGGGTTTAATGGTTTCCCTGAGGGGAATTCAGGGTGAAGGAAAACAGGATACTGGCCCTAGATAGCTGAAGTGGAGGTGTTAGTCACTCAGTTGTGCCCAACTCTTTGGTATCCCACAGCCTGCCAGTCTCCTCTGTCCATGGAATACTCCAGGCAAGAATACTGGAATGGGTTGCCATTCCCTTTTCCAGGGGAATCTTCCTGACCCAGGGATTGAACGTGGGTCTCCTGCATTGCAGGTGGATTCTTTACCCTTTGAGCCACCAGGGAAGCCCCAGTAGTCTTCAGCAGGGTCCCCAAATAAAACATTAACTCGTGGCTTTTAGGTTGTGCCAGATTCTGTTTTACTTTTCAGTTGACACGAGGTTTGTCCCCCAACCTTGTGTGAGCTCTGGGAACTCTTCCTGAAGTTTTACCTCTCTTTAATTTTCGTCGGTTTGATCACTATGTACACTTGTGTTCCTCCTTGGGTTCATCCTGCCTGGGACTCTCTGCACTTCCTGGACCTGGTTGACTGTTTCCTTTCCCACGTTAGGGACCTTTCCAGCTATTACCTCTTCAGATATTTTCTCGGGTCCTTTCTCTTTCTCTCTCTTCTCCTTCTGCTGCTGCTAAGTCACTTCAGTCGTGTCCGACTCTGCGCGACCCCATAGACGGCAGCCCACCAGGCTCCCCCGTCCTGGGATTCTCCAGGCAAGAACACTGGAGTGGGTTGCCATTTCCTTCTCCAATGCATGAAGGTGAAAAGTGAAAGTGAAGTTGCTCAGTCGTGTCTGACTCTTCGCAACCCCATGGACTCCAGCCTACCAGGCTCCTCCATCCATGGGATTTTCCAGGCAAGAGTACTGAAGTGGGGCGCCGTTGCCTTCTCCGCCCCTATAATGTGAAATGTTGGTGCATTTAATGTTGTCCCAGAGGTCTCTTATAGTGCTCTCATTTCTTTTTATTCTTTTTTCTATATTCTGTTTTGCCTTAGTGATTTTCGCCATTCTATCTTCCAGGTCATGTATCCATTCTTCTGCCCTTGTTATTCTGCTATTGATTCTTTCTAGGGTATTGTTTATCTCTGTTGTTTGCTCTTTAGTTCTTCCAGGCCTTTGGTAAACGTTTCTTGCATCTTCTGCATTCTTTTTCTGAGCTCCTGAATCATCTTCACTGTCATTACTCTGAATTCTTTTTCTGGAAGTGAAAGGTAGTTGCTGAACCATGAAAGGCTCCAGGATTCTTGGCCTCTGGAGGAAAAGAATTCAATTTGGGGCCAGTGACGAGGCCTGATCGCTCAGAGCTTTTGTGTAATAAAGTTTTATTAAAGTATAAAAGAGATAGAGAAAGCTTCTGACATGGACGTCAGAAGGGAGCAGAAAGAGTGCCCCCCTGCTAGTCTTTAGCTGGATGTTACATAGCTACTGCTGCTGCTAAATCGCTTCAGTCGTGTCCGACTCTGTGCGACCCCATAGACAGAAGCTCACCAGGCTCCCCCGTCCTTGGGACTCTCCAGGCAGCTACTAGCAGTTCGCTAATTACAGAAAGGAAATGTCTCAAAACTCAGAGAGTGGCGCCAGGGCCCTCACCCACAACATGCATTGAGATAACATTGGCACCAAGTGAGTCATCCCGGGCATATAAAACGATTGACATGAATCTTGAAGAAAAGCAGATTTCCATATAAATACATAGTTTCATTAACATAGATTAGGAGAACAAAGTATGAGTATAACAAACTAATTTGTCAAGTAGGTTCTGAGACCTTAGGCGGAACTGACTTGAAGACAGCGTCTAGGGTAAATGCAAAGTATATTAACATAGCTTAAGACAAATATTTCCGTAAGGAAAATGTTGTCTTTAATGCAGATCAAATTTTCTTAGTCCATAGGAATTTGAGAAGGGGCCTTACTGGCTATCTGGTTGATATTTATTAGGCTGCATTTTAGGAGCTCACTGGTTTCATAATGATGAGCTACATCAGAATCCCTGGAATACTGTTAAACTAGAGTCCCAGGCCTCACCCCAGATCTACTGAACTGAATCTCTGAGTAGGACCTGGAAATCAGTATTTTTAACAAATTCTGCACATGATCCCAATACACAGTGAGATGGAAAATCGTGGTTCCAGATCTATGCTCTCCAATGTGGTAGCCCCTGGCCACGTGTGGCCATTGAGCCCTTGAAATGTAGTCAGTTCACCGTGAGATGTGCTATTAGTGTTAAATACACACTGAATTTCAAAGACTTCAGTCAGTTCAGTTCAGTTCAGTTGCTCAGTCGTGTCTGAGTCTGTGACCCCATGAATTGCAGCACGCCAGGTCTCCCTGTCCATCACCAACTCCCAGAGTTCACTCAAACTCACATCCATCAAGTCGGTGATGCCATCCAGCCACCTCATCCTCTGTCATCCCCTTTTCCTCCTGCCCCCAATCCCTCCCAGAATCAGAGTCTTTTCCAATGAGTCAGCTCTTCACATGAGGTGGCCAAAGTACTGGAGCTTCAGCTTTAGCATCATTCCTTCCAAAGAACACCCAGGACTGATCTCCTTCAGAATGGACTGGTTGGATCTCCTTGCAGTCCATGGGACTCTCAAGAGTCTTCTCCAACACCACAGTTCAAAAGCATCAATTCTTCGGCACTCAGATTTCTTCACAGTCCAACTCTCACATCCATAAATGACCATTGGGAAAACCATAGCCTTGACTAGACGGACCTTTGTTGGCAAAGTAATGTCTCTGCTTTTTAATATGTTGTCTAGGTTGGTCATAACTTTCCTTCCAAGGAGTAAGCATCTTTTAATTTCATGGCTGCAGTCACCATCTGCAGTGATTTTGGAGCCCCAAAAGATAAAGTCTGACACTGTTTCCCCATCTATTTCCCATGAAGTGATGGTACCCTCACAAAAGAGACTACATCATTAATATTTGTTAAATATTGATGACATATTAAAACAGTAATATTTTGGATCTTTTGAGATAAGTTATTGATATCACCCATTTCTTTTTACTCTTTTCATGTGGCTGCTAGAACACTCTAAAGTACCAGTGTGGCCTGCATTGTGTCTTTATGGGATGGCTCTGGTCTGGATTGTCACTAGGAACATGGTCCTTGCTGCCGCTAAGTCACTTCAGTCGTGTCCGACTCTGTGCGACCCCATAGACGGCAGCCCACCAGGCTCTCCCATCCCTGAGATTCTCCAGGCAAGAACACTGGAGTGGGTTGCCATTTCCTTCTCCAATACATGAAAGCGAAAAGTGAAAGTGAAGTCGCTCAGTCATGTCCGACTCTGTGCGACCCCATGGTCCTTACCTCCTGGTAAATTTCAGACAGTAAATTTCATCACGTGTCTGTTAGATGAATGAATGAATGAAGTTGATCGGTAACACATGGCTTCCTCTTACCTACTGTGGGACCTCAGACAAGCTGTTTCACTTCCCTGGGCCTCCATTTTCTCATAAAATAAGCAGAGTAATCAGAGCCCCCATTTTCTGCCTTCAGATAGATCTCTTCAGTGATTTGGAGAAGGAATTTTAGTCTTCTGCCTCCAGGGACTGCACAGTGTTGCTCACTGTGGGCAGGGAATAATGGTGTCCCCAGCTTACTGAGTGGTAAGGTCAGAGCCTTGCTGGAACCCTCGATGATTTCATATTCCATTGCAGCCCTTCCCAGATCGCCTCTGGGTTTCACTTAGAACCGAGAATAGTCTTGCTGCAGTGCCCATCTTTCTTACAGCTGTCCCCACATAACTTCTGGAATTTATTATTCATTTTTATCCCCTCACTCATAATTTATGACTCAACTCTAGAAATATCAGGTTACACAACAGTGTTTTTTTTTTTTTTTCCTCCTATATTTTCTTTGAAAATTATGTATTTGTGAGGCTCTGTGGTGGTCAAATGAACCATTTCCAAAATCAGATCATCTGGGTTCAAGTTCCACCCCCCACACATCTTACTATTAGAGTTATATGACTTTGGGCAAGTTACCTCAGTGCCTCATTTTCCTCATCTGTAAAGTGGGTAAAATGCTAATAATTAATTCATGTAAGATAGAGAGGGTTACATGAATGTAATGTATGCAAAGCAATTAGCATGGTTCCTGGGACCTGGTAATATATTATTGTATATAATTATATCATAATTCATATATATGTGCTGTGCTAAGTTGCTTCAGTCATGTCCTACTCTTTGCCACCCTGTGGAACTGTTGCCCGCCAGGCTCCTCTGTCCATGGGACTTTTCAGGCAAGAATACTGGAGTGGGTTGCCATGCCCTCCTCCGGGGGATCTTCCTAAACTAATGATCGAATCCACATCTCTTAGGTCTCCTGCATTGGCAGGTGAGTTCTTTACCACTAGTGCCACCTGAAAAGCCCAATTCATATGTATATTTTATATATAAATATGATTATGCTGTGCTTAGTCGCTCAGTTGTGTCTGCATCTTTGTGACCCCAGGCTCCTCTGTCCATGGCAATTCTCCAGGCAAGAATACTAGAGTGGGTTGCCATGCCCTCCTCTAGGGGATCTTCTCAACCCAGAGATCAAACCCAGGTCTCCCGCATTGTGAGTGTATTCTTTACCATCTGAGCCACCAGGGAAGCCCATATATGATTATGGTATTGATTATATTTTCAAAACGTATATTCCCTACCCACTCTACACCAGACATTATTGGGATATCGCCCAATATTCAAAACAGAGAAAGTTTTACCCCCATTACAGTAGCTTTTGGGGAAAATAGCATAGCAAAAAGATCAAGGGTGTGAGTACCCATAAGATTCACAAAGAAAAAGTCAGAGGAGCTGGCCAGGAAAAAAATGTAACAACAACAAAAATAATAATAAAGCTAAATGCCTGCCATAGTCTAGTCTGATTATACTTTGGCTACGTACATGCTCTTGTTTCATCTTTATAATTGTTCCATTTGACACATGAGGAAGCTGAGTTTCAAAGGCTGAGCCCAAGGTTGACTTTCTACAAAATGGCAGAGCTGACAAGCCCACTGTTCTTTCTTCCACCTCCAGGTCTCTCCATTCAAGTGATGGGGTCATTTCTTCTGATGCGTCTGAAAATTTTCTTTTCCTATAATAAGACACTTTCCTCCCCAACATTATTGAAGACCAGATAAAAGCAAATTACTGAGGTTAAAACCAGTAGGCCCCACTTTCTGTGAAGTGTACACCTCAGGCACATTGTGGGTAGGCTGCTCTTTTAGTATCAGGGGTCTGATGATGGTTAAAGCTGGGCTGCCAGGGTAGGTGGAGCGCCTTGTCATGCATGAAGCTGCTGCTGCTGCTGCTGCTGCTAAGTCGCTTCAGTCGTGTCCGACTCTGTGCGACCCCATAGACGGAAGGTCACCAGGCTCCCCCGTCCCTGGGATTCTCCAGGCAAGAACACTGGAGTGGGTTGCCATTTCCTTCTCCAATGCATGAAAGTGAAAAATGAAAGTGAAGTCGCTCAGTCGTGTCCGACTCTTAGTGACCCCATGGACTGGAGCCTACCAGGATCCTCCGTCCATGGGATTTTCCAGGCAAAAGTACTGGGGTGGGGTGCCATTGCATCAGGCTAGGAGAGGCTAAAGGGGCAGCATCAGAAACAGTCCCCATTTTGAGAGACTGGTGAGGTCCCTCCAGGTGAGACTTTAGGAAAAAGTCAGAGATGGAGCCGGAAATCAGACAGGAAGCTGGAACCTAGGCTGCTCAAAGTCCAGTTAGCGTGTTCAGTTCTGCTCAGACTGGGCAGGGAAGACGGATCCTGGTGTCCACATGGGGGCTGGGGCATGGCAGGGGCACAGGGTGGCCCTGGCCACAGACCATCCTGTGTTTCCCTCCCCAAGTCCTGGGCTCCACTGTTTCTCTGAGTTGACCTCTCTTGGGGTTGGGGTCAGTGTGGGCTCAGCAGGCAGTTGCTCCTGATAGCCAGGCTGAGACTAGAGTGGGCAGGACTCACAGATCCACGTGCTGTTCCAAGCACATGGTCATCACACTCAACTTGGATTCTGAAAGTCCATCTTTTATTCATTCAACAAGCAGCCTGAGAAATTCTTCTCTCTTCAGAGCTCCTTGGAGAGAGTTTCTCCACCTTGGGTAAGTCACAATAGCATATCCTTCACCTTGCTGTTTACAGGTTATCTATGGCCCACTTCAAAGACAACCTAATGCCAACATATTCCAGGGGCTTGGTAAACAGTAAATGCTAACAATTAGGGAGTGCTTACTGCGTGACAGATAGCATTTTAGGTCATGCTCTACTATTTCATTGAATCCTCTCAGCAATTCTCTAAGAGTTCACAGCAGCCCTAATATAGAGATAATGGAGATGGCACAGAGAGGTTGAGTCCTTTGCCCAGAGTCCCACAGCCAGTGAGGTCAGAAACCCTGGTGGCCCCAAACCTGAGCTCTGAATGTGGCCACAAAGATGCAGACCTCTGGGATGGATGTTGGAGGACTGAGCCCAGGTGATGCCTCAGGGTCCGTCAGGAAGCTTCCAGAAGGGCTGAGGCAGCCTTTCTTCCCAGGAGATTGAATGACCTCCAGCCTGCTGCAGTGGATCCTCTCTCTCCCCTGCTCCCTCAGCTCCTGCCCAGATCCCTCCCTGCCCCCAGCAGTGTCTGAAAGCACAGTGGAGACATTAACTGGTCCCCTGTTATTCATCTTAGCTGGTGTTGGCTCAGGCAGTGCACTTTAGACATGTTTCCAGGAGCAGACAGCGGGTCAGGGAGAATCGATAATGGATTCCAGCAGATTGGACTCCGTTCAGGTTGGATGCGAGCCTGGCGTCCAAGTCCTCCTCATGCACTAGCAGCTGCTGGGTGCTGCCCCCAGGGAGGGGCCTGGGCCCCGGGGCACCTGGGGGCTCAGCAGGCAGGTGGTTAGGGTCTCTGATCTCCAGGTCCCCCCAGGTCTTCCCTTGTCATCATGCCCTCCCATGCCTGCTCTGCTGGCTTTCACAGAGCCGAGACTTTTTGTTTCTGGCTACATTTTCTGCAGCCGTGTCAGCTCATAGTAGGCACACAATTGGGTATTTGTTGAATGCAGCACCGGCAGTTCTTGTTCAGAGTATTATTTGGCTGACACAGGGGCCCCCTGGACTTCAGTCTTCTCTTCCATCTGCTTCTTGGATGTCTTCATTGGACACTGCATGTTTAATATGCCAGAAACTGCAGAAAGCTGTTCAGCGCACATCTCCCACCTCGGGTCATGGCAGCCCCCTCCTTCCAGCTGCTCCGGGCAGAATCCTCAGAGCCCACGTGGACACTTCCATTTTCATGCCACATGTTCAACCCGTATGCAGTTCCTCTCAGCTCTGTCTTCAGTATAGTCCAGGAATGCAATGGCTTCTTCCCCCACCCCACCCGACCGCTGTCTCTTTCCTCCAGTCTTGCCTGGACCCTCCTAGCTTCTATCTTTTACCACCAGAGAACATTCAACTACTTCAGCCAGAGCTGTTCTAGAGTATAAGTGGGATCCTGCCATTCTTGCACGCACGTCTCCACCTCCCTGTGAAGGCCTGGGTCCTCCCCAAAGCCTGGGGTACCTGGCGTTCCCTACCCCATTGCAGGCTCACTGTGGGACTTTGAACATGCCAGGCACACACCTGATCGGCCTTGGTCTCGCTTCCCCAGATATACTGGTCAGCTTCCTCACTTTCTTCAGGCCTCTGCTGAGGAATCACTTGTGATGCTGTGAGGATTAATGAGTTAACATGGGGAAAGCATTCAGGACAGTGCCTGGCTCGTTAGCTGTTAGTTACTGCTCCATTCTTATAACGGATCCTTAGGGCCTCATTCGTAGCAGACACTCAGGTTGGTCACTGGGCTACACGTCCAGGGCCTGGCCCAATTGGCCTGTCACTAAATGGGAACTCAAACGTTTGTTGAACTGAAAATATAGAGATGAACAGAGTGAAGCAGTGTACACCCTGCCTGGCACAGACTATGAGAACTTAACAGTTTCGGGAAAAGTTGGAAACCCATTGTTTCTGTGTCCTCTGGAGGCAAAATTTTGTGCCTGTCCGCACTGCCCCAGCAGCCTGGGGAGCTACCTTGGCTTGGGTCTTCCCTAGGGCCTCACCCTTACTTCCTGGCTCCAGCTCAAAGACATCAGGGAAGTCTTTGATGTCTCAAAGACTCCTATCAAAGATGAGGAGTGCTGGCAGGAACTGAACTCCTGAGCAGGCTTGTAGGGTGGCTGAGGCTGTGGGGAGAGGGAGCGGGTGACGGAATGGAGACAGCTCTCCCTGCAGAGGGAACCCCTTGTGCTGGGCCTGACCCCCCTCATCTCACACACTTCCGGTTCTGGCAATTGTTGCTGGTCAGGTAGGGTTCGAGAGCTGGGACCTTTTGCCTCAGCTGTCGGCGCTTCTGGCCTTTCTTTTCTTGGTCCCTCCCCTAGAAGCTTTTGCCTTTAAGAGTCCAAAGATCAAGACTGTGGCTCGAGTCCCTTGGTCTCTTTCCAGGGCAGAAAAACCTCGTGAATCTGCTCTCTGTTTAGAGTAGCTTCTAATTTGAAGCAGCTGCTGTCCCCAAGCAAAACCACTCTGTAGGTGTCCCAGAACCCCAGCCCTCAGAGGTCTGCCCTGGTTAATTTGACCTTGGCTGTTTGTCCCTGAGGTATAGAGGGAAATGGGAGGTTGTTGTGTCCCCTCCCTGGGCCCCCTTGACCCCTCGCACCGCCCCTAGGGGCAACTTTGCACACCCAGCTTTCACTGCAGGGCACCCAGCAGGGGTACTCAGTGCATGGTTTCTGCCTTTTTGTGTTGCATGTGCCCCAGTGTGCTGGAAAACAAAACACATGGAAACTGCTTATGGATAAAACTACACCGTGAAACTGCCCTCCTGCTCAGAGGGGGTGATCTGGTTGTTTGTCATAGAAGCATCTTTGGTGCTGTTAGCAACACCCCCTTTTTAGGCAAAACGAAGAGCAGGGCTCTGTGCCCACGGAGCTTGCTCTTGGATGGGACTTGGTTTGGGTCCTCTGCTGTATGCAACAATTAATTTTTAAGAAAATTCTATTGCAGTGTAGTTGATTTGCAATGTTGTAATAATTTCTGCTGTACAGCAAAGTGATTCGGTTATATGTATATATATTATTTTTCACTATGGTTTATCACAAGATATTGACCAGCGTTCCCTGTGCCATACAGCAGAACCTCGGTGTCTGTCCATCCTGTAGATGAGCGTTTGCCTCTGTTAGTCCCAAACTCCCAGTCCTTCCCTCCTCCGTCTACTTCCCCCTTGGCAACCACACATCTGTTCTCTACGTCTGTAAGTCTGCTTTTGTTTCATAGATATCTTCATTTTTACAGTATTTCAGATTCCACGTGTAAGTGATATCATATGGTGTTTTTCTGTTTCTGACTTACTACACTGAGTGTGCAGCATTCCTATTTTGTGGGTAGAAGCGTCAAGCCTTGTGGGTTTGGAGTCAGGGAGACCCAGATTTCAGCCCCCAATCCATCGCTTATTTACTGTGTTTGTTTCGCTTCTCTGAGCCTTTATCTTACCATCTCTAAAATGGGAATCAGTACACACCTGGCAGGATTTCTGTGAGCACTGGAGACCATCTTGGTACAGAGCCCAGCACCTAGTAGGTGCTCAGGAAATAGCAACGTTATTCATCGACTCATGCAAGAGCCATGTATTGAGCACCAGCTGGGGAATGACAGTGACAAAAATCCCTGTCCTTGTGGAGTTAATGTTCTAGATGGGAGCTGGATAACCGGATAAAGAGGTCTAATAGATAAGTCAGGAGGAAGGGCTGCAGTTCAACTAGTGTGGGCAGGGGAGACTTGCTGAATAGATGATATGTAAGCAAGAACCTAAGGCAGAGAGGGAGCTGGCCACACAGATACCCTGGAGAAGCAGTGCTGGCCTTGAGGGGGGTGGGGGGCTTGCCCACCACCTCTGGCGCTTTTGACCTGAACTTTCCTACATGTGGTCTCTGAGCCCCATTGCCTGGTCTCTGCCCCTTCATTTCTGAGCCTTGTTGACCAGTCGGATTAGCCTCCACACGAGATTGACTATGTCTTCCAGGAGTTTGTCCTAATAACAGAATTAATCAGACCAAATGTTATTTTGAAATGTTCCAGGCAAAGAATGAATATGTGCCCATGTAGGGCTGCCAAATTTTGATGTCAAGTATTTGGGCAACATGTAGCTGAAAGGAGAGAAGGGAGTGAGCCCAGAGAAAGATGGATAGAATCATGGCCAGTATCTGAGTCAAGGTTCATTTCTAAACTTTGATAGCAGAGACTGCAGAGAAAATACTGGCCAGCCCTTCTCCCCTGCCTCTTGCCATGGCCAGCTCCTTCTCATCATTTGGGTCACCTCCTCCAGGAAGTCCTCCCTGACCAACCACTGAATTACCTTCAGAGATTTTGTCACCACATAAAATTATCTTCAGTGTTTTGGGGTTTGTGGTTTATTTTCTCCTTTAGAATGAAAGTGCCAGGAGCACAGGAAACTTGTTTCCTAAGAACCTAGACTAGTAGTTGGCACATAGTAACTGCTTTATGTGTACTTGGTAAATGGATGGATGAAGTCACTTTATACAGAGCTGGGGGAAGAGTCACTACAGACCAGTGTTTTTCAAACTGCAAGTTATATCCCATTAGTGAGTTGTGACATCAGTTTAGTTGGCATTTGAAAAAATGAAATAGAAAAGAATTTAACATCAAAGTGTATCACACATGGTAAGGATAAGTATTAAGAAAAATATATACATGTACATACATATATGCTTACGTATATATGCAACGACATACTTTATTTCCCACTGTGGAGTTGATAGAGAAGTTTGAAACAGCAGTGAATTCTTAGTTTTCTCAGACTTGATCTTCAAAAGGCACATTCTTCCCTCAGAGATTGTAAACCTAGTCACATAAAGTTTACATTCTGGGGCCCCAAAGTAGAACTTTAAGAAAAGATTCCTTTGTTTCATATTAGCTGAAAGAAATGAATAACTTTCTACTACAGAGGTGACATAGTCTTCTAAGTCTGCTGACATGTGAGGGCTTGTTTACACACTCACCAATACACACCCACCATCATACAAGCACACACCAACACATATACATGGGTACCCAGACACATCCACACTCCGTACATACACAAACACACACGTATGTACCCACAGACAGGAACACACAGACACACAGTAATACAAACATATATCTATAAATACAGGCACACATGCATTCAATGGCACGTTGGCAGATACAGACACAAACATTCGTGTATACACAGAAACAACACACAGTTATGGACAGACACGTGTGTGCACACACACACTTATATCCACACAGGAACTTTCTTCTTCGACTTTGTGCATGTCTCACCCCCTCCACCTTGGAGACTCCCAGGCCATTTTCAGAGAGGCACCAAGGAAGGGGCATCCAGGCAGGGGTGTCTGCAGAGCCCAAGCTGCCCCTGACCAGCGTCTGTGGCTGCTGGGTCCAGGAGAGTCCACAGCCTTTGCAGATGGGCAGACTTGCATTTGAACTCCCCCTGACTGGCTGAGTGACCTGGGTCAGGTTACTCCATCGCATGGAGCCTGATCCCTCACCTGGGAACTGGGGTGGGTAACGCCTGCTTCCCAGGGCTCATGAGGCAGTGGGACAGGCTGAGAAGGGGCACGGCCCCCTCACCAGCTGCCCCTGCAGGAGCATCAGGACCCACTGTGCCACTCTCTCTAGGCGATGTTGGACCAGCGTCCTGGCCCTCCATGCTTCTGTTGTAACAAGAGGATCCTCTGGCAGGATCCTGAGAGGAGAGCTAAGATCTGCAGGGGGATGTGGGCATAGTGGCTGGTGACGCTTGTCACACACTGCATATCCCAAGGCTGCATTTCCCCCATGTGGCCCCACCCAGCCCCCACAACCCCATGCTGTCCTTTGGGGCTGTTTCTCCCAATTTATGGAGTAATGCCAGTCTGAATTCTTGAGGAGCTAGCCAGGGTCTCCCTAGAAAACCGCCCTCTCTGCCATTGAAAGATCTCTCTTTGAAATGACACCTATGAGTTCTCGGATGGATCCACTCTCCCTCAGGCTTTAGAAGCAGCTTCACCGTGTCCAGAAGGCTCTGGTGTGGGGAATCCCATGTTACCTGCATTGGGGTGCCCTGAGGTCTCCCCGGGGTTCACTGATGCACATCAGCTGCGAAGATTGTGTCAGTTTCACCTTCGGCGAGGAGATAACAAGAGTCGTGAATGTAGGGAAAGAGAAGGGGTCACCAGGATGGAGTGGGGGTGGCAGTCCTGATGCAGACATGGCACATCCAAACAGAGCAGCCGAGATGGGGAGAAACCGTGTATCCCCCGAGTATTTTCTGTTTTACATTTTGCCTCCAGAACAACACAGAGCAGCAGATGTCAGTGACAAAGAAACTGAAAAACAAAGAAACGCATAAAACGTAACCAGAGAGCAGCAGAGTTTGTCTGCCATCTGGCGCTGCCTCCTGGCCATCCCGAGCCTGCATCCATCCACATGTGGAGAACCTGTGAGCTGCCCACAGACCTGCCGGAGGCCCTCCGTGGGCACGGCCCCCCTCTCCTCTCTGCTTCCTGTCTGTCATCAGCCAGCAATGAATGCTTATCGACCCTCTGATATGTGCCTGGCTCGTGCCAGGTGCCCTTGGGGACAAGCAAGTGGAGGAGACCGACACAGAGGTTTTCATCAGAGGGATGGACAGACATTACTCGACTCCTGACAGCCCTGCCGCTGGGCATGCTGGGAGATTTGTTTCTCTTCCAGTTCAGGGCAGAGCCACAAAGTGGTTAACTGGGGACATCTCCTTTTGTCCTGACCACTTCCCTTTGAGGGAAGGACTCCAGTGGCCCACCGAAAGAGCCCAGAAAGTTGCAGGCCTGGGGGGTCAGGTCAGCACATATAGTTGTTTCACTTAGAAGCCAGTCACAGAGAACCACATTCTATATGATTCCATAGGCAAATCCATAGACACAGACCATAGATTAATGATTGCTCAGGGCTGAGGGGACCAGGGGCTGGGAGGTGATAGCTATGGAGAGCCTGAGAGGAACAGGGTTTCTTTTCAAGTAATGAAAATGTCTTGAAATGAATTGTGGTGATGGATGTCCAACTTTGTGACTATTGAAACTCATTGAACAGGACGCTTTAAATGGGCGAATTGTAAGGCGTGTGGCTGCTGCTGCTGCTGCTAAGTCACTTCAGTCGTGTCCGACTCTGTGTGACCCCATAGATGTCAGCCCACCAGGCTCTCCTGCCCCTGGGATTCTCCAGGCAAGAAAACTGGAGTGGGTTGCCATTTCCTTCTCCAATGCATGAAAGTGAAAAAGTGAAAGTGAAGTCGCTCAGTCGTGTCCGACTCTTAGCGACCCCATGGACTGCAGCCCACCAGGCTCCTCCATCCATGGGATTTTCCAGGCAAGAGTACTGGAGTGGGGTGCCATTGGTGGATTTTATCTCAAAAAAGAGGGTTTCGATTTCACATTTAAAGTTGAGCCCTCTTCCACACACACTCCCCCACCCCATTCAGCAGGCCTCTCCTGCAGCTGGAGCAGGTTCTTCCTTGTGCTTTTAAGTGGTGGTGGTTGGGGGGGGGGGGGGTGGAGGAGGGGCAGGAGAAGTGGAAAAGATGCAGGAAGGTTCTTGCATGAGTGACACAGTCTTGAGTTGGCCTTGGCCCCCTTGAGACCCGGCAGGCTCTCTCTTTCGTGGGTTGTTTGGAGACTTCTCAGTCCCCAAGGATTTCTCACCTTCATTTTCCGTAATAAGGCTCTTTTTCTGCTTGTTGCTGCCACTTTGTTCCTCAGGACTGAGAATTCCATAGTTACCCTGTGGGCGGCCTAGGGATGAGCCTTGCTGGAGATTTCCTTGAGCTGGTGGGGGTGGGTATTTGGTTCTGAGGAAGCCACATTCAACCCTTCCCTAATGAAGCTGAGCGGGCTGGCTGATCTCCAGTTCAGCACATGTTCTTACTTGTTGTCAAAACTGCTCGGAAGTCACAGATTTGAGCCTCTGACACCGGATAGATGTGGCCTCTCACATGGTGTGATCGGGGGCACATATATTAAATTCTTCAGTGATTTCAAAGGCCCACTCCCTCAATTTAAGACAAAGGGTAAAGCCTCCCAGCCTCTCAACTGGGGTGTATTTGCAGGTGGGATTTTGGCTCCTCAATACCTGTGTCTAGTAAACTACTCTAAAACCTCTTTCCCAGCTCCTAAAACTCAACCCGTTCTTGTGGATGTGGGCCAGGCTGGGTGGGATTGTGGGTCCAGGTTAAGAGTTGGGCCACTCAGCTCTTGGTGTCTCCTTTGTAAAGTCTGCCTATAGTCCAGTACCTGCGTTGTAGTGAGCTGTTTCATGTATAATGTAGCTTTGTGCTTCATTGGAAACTTCCATTTCAATATCCTGACACAGTTATAAAATATTTGCAGCAGACAGAGATCGTATTCTCACATCTTCCCTGGAGTAGCCGTGTCGTGTTCAGTAAAATCATATTCATGCCAAGATGGGCTTGTCCACTGCATACATTTCCTGAGATGCCCCACAAATGCTTTCTAAACGTTTCCCTTGTCAAACGGTGCCTGAACTTTCCAGAGGATTTGATTTTTTTTCACTCGCTTATGGATGAGCTTGCTTTCGTCGGAGGTCACAGTATTTTCTTGCCTGGCTGAAACACCATTTGAATAGGTTATATATATCCAAATAAATAACAAACACTTAAAAAAAAAAAAACTAAGAAAGTTGACATTGGAGAATTACCCTGGCATTTTGATCTGTTTGCTGACACATTTATCCTGAAGCCTCTGACGAAGATATCACAAGAAAAGACTAGAAAATAGTATTAGAAACTATCCCCCTTTCCTTCCTCCATGAACAGCCAGGCTCATTCTGTTTAATGCCTTTAGTGTTGACTTTGCAATTATTCTTAGGAAGGACCAAAGGACAACATCAGCCAGTTTATAATTGAATCCAAATTTGTGGGGGAGGGGTGGAGGCTGAAGTAGGAGGGGAGAAGTTTGTTCTCTTCTCAGCCATGTGCAGTGTCATTTTTTAAGCAGTGCCTTCAAGGGTGAATGTAAAAGGGACTTCAAAGGGCAAAGTCGAGTTGCCAACCAGACTCTTTGAAGATGAAGGATGCTTTTGGAAAGAGCTTTGAAAGGAAACAGCTAAGACATAGAACCTTGATGAAAACCTCGCATTGCTTGGTTCTGAGTTCACCTTTGGCTCAGGTTCTGACCCGTTTACCCTGTCTCTCTCCAACAAGGAAAAATGAGAAGCCACCATAGACGGGAAAATCTTCCTTGACACTTCAGTGTAGTACATCTGATGCTTTCTCTGACCCCAAGGAGTTAATTTTATGGGAGGGACAGAATGATGGACACCAGACGTAGTTTAGGACAGCAGAGTCGTGTTAGAAATGTGTTGATTGGTGCATACGTGCTAAGTTGCTTCAGTCATGTCCGACTCTTTGCGACCCTGTGGACTATAGCCTGCCAGGCTCTTTTGTCCATGGGATTCTCCAGGCAAGAATATTGGTGTGGATTGCCATGCCCTCCTCCAGGGAATCTTTTGGGTGTGAGGGTAAATGAAGATTGGGCTGAGTGGGGTCAGGAATGAGTTGTTAGGATGAGAAGTCACCCTGAGAACTCCCATTTTTTAAAGTGCTTGTTCTGTACAAGGCACTGCGTGAGCATTTTTTTTTTTTTTTTTACTTTTTTGAATACTTATTTATTTGGCTGTGTCAGGTCTTAGTCTCGGGCTCTCTAATGGTGGAGGTCAGTCTTAGTTGCCCTGTGGCATGTGGGATCTTAGTTTCCTGACCAGGGATCAAACCCACATTCCCTGCATTGGAAGACAGATTCTTAACCACTGGACTGCCAGGGAGTCCCCAGGCATTTTATACAGATAGTGTCCTTTGATTTCTGTGAAGTCGGTGCTGTTATGACTCTCGTTTTACACCTGAGGGACCTGAGACACAGAGGAGCCCAGCTTTCCCCAAAGTCCACACCAGCTGAGACACAAAACCAGGACTGGGGTCTGCCTTCAGAGCCCCTGTTTTATTTACTCATCTTCCCTGGTGAGGGAAGAGGCAAAAGGAAAAGATGATACCTTTTGGTTGTATAAAGCTCACTGCTGACTGAGTATGATCATCTCTGGGTTCTCTGGAGAGTCCAGTTGGAGCTGGACAGTAGACACATTGGATGCATTTTTGCCAGCCCACCCTGAGCAGGCTCTTTGTGGTCCTTCCAGCAGCAGGATCTCCTTGAGAGTCAGGACGCTATGCTTTTTAAGGAAACTGGGCAGAAAGAGCTGCTTCCAAGTCTCCCTGACCTGACATGTGCCATCAAGACGGCTAATGGGCAGCACCATGGCCCCCTGCCTCCCCCAAGGATGTCTTGGAGCTTTGCAATGTGGTCATCTCAAGTGCAATACCCAGGGCTGTGCACATGCACTGATGTTTATATTACATTCTGAAAGGCCAGACCAAGCCCACAGTGAAGGAGCACCAAGAGGGGCTCCTCAGGACTCTGTGTGAGCAAACTGACCCAAGTCCCCATCAGGGGGCAGTCCCCTGTGTAGAGGGGCTTCCTCTTGCCTCTCCCACAAATGCCAGAGGATGAGTGGTTTGGGGGTGCCAGGAAAAAGACTCCAGCGTGGGAAGTGACAGAGCTGAGTGCAAAGCCCCGTCTGCTCCCTGAGGACTCAGGGCTTGGCCGGTTTTACCTTCTGCACACTGTGCGCCTTCTCTCTCTGTCCAGGTGGGCTGAGGTCTGAGGGATGGACAGGGAGGGGCATGAAGATATAAAAAGGTGCTCAGTAAACGGTAGAAATCGAATTTGCCTCGATGCTGCTGCTGCTTGGGGAAGGCAATGGCACCCCACCCCAGTACTTTTGCCTGGAGAATCCCATGGACGGAGGATCCTGGTGGGCTCCGTCCATGGGGTCGCTAGTCGGACACGACTGAGCCTTCACTTTCACTTTTCATTTTCATCATTGGAGAAGGAAATGGCAACCCGCTCCAGTATTCTTGCCTGAGAATCCCAGGGACGGGGGAGCCTGGTGGGCTTCCGTCTTGGGGTCGCACAGAGTCAGGCACGACTGCAGCGACTTAGCAGTAGCAGCAGCTGCTGCTGCTGCTCATGGCGACAACAGTCCTGAGCTCTGCCAGACACAGCGCTGTTTGACATTTGACTTGGCTCAGCCTCTGAAAGCTTCTCTTCAGAGTGAGCTTCGATGGTGGTGGGGAGCCCTCCCTAGTACATGGTCTGTGTGATAGGGGAGCATGCAGTTTATATACAGCCTCATAGGTGACAAGGAGACTGCCGGGATTCCACATCTGACTCCACTGCCACCCAGCTCTGTGACCTTAGACACATCACTCAGATTCTTTGTGCCTGAGTTTCTTTATCTGTAAAATGGGCGTGATAGCAGTGCCTCCCTTATAGAGTTTTTTTGTTGCAAAGACCTTGAGCTAAAACCGGAGAACACCATGGTCTGGTGTTCAAATCCAGACCACGTATAAACAGTGCATCTGAGCTAGAGGCAGAGCTATGGGAGGAACCAAGTCTTGAGTCCTGGATGCGAATCCTGCCTGGGTCCTTGACTTGCTAGGAGTCCACAGGTAAGTTCTAGCCCGTCTGGGCACCTTAGGGTCCTCATCTGTAAAATAGAGACAGTACCGGTGTTCTCTTCTCTCTGAGCCATGATGAGGGATTAAATAAGACTCTGCGTGACATAAACATAGCTCACGCTGTCTGTGGTCTTTAGGTGCCAGCCGCCCAGCAAAAACACTTCACATTGTCTCAGTTAAGCCTTCCTGACCCCTTCAGGCAGGTAAGATGTTTTTTTGAATCCACAAAATATATTTTTATTTTTATTTTATATTTTTATTGTAGTATGGTTGATTTACAGTGTGTTATTTTCTGCTGTACAGCAGAGTGAATCAGTTACACATATACATGTATCCACTCTTTTTTTAGATTCTTTTCCCCTATAGGTCATTACAGAGTATTGAGTAGAATTCCCCGCGCCACACAATAGGTCTTTTTTAGTTATCTATTTTCTACATAGTGGTGTGTGTCAATCCCAGTCTCCCAATTTATCCCCCACCACTCCTGCGGCAGGTGCTATTATTGTTCCTTACTTTATGGATATGGGAGCTCATGTCCCAAGAGGTAAAGGGGCAGCATGTTGGGGGAGCAAATTGAAGGATGCTGGTGCTCTGCGAGGCTCCCAGGGCAGCCTCCACACGCTGCAGCCCCCTCTCCCTGCTCTCACACATCAGCTGCCATGGCTCCCCCTCCCCTTCCCCCTCCGCCAGTGGGAAGCCTTTCTATCTTGCTGCCCCCACCCTCCTCGGGGAATATTGCTCTGGGATGAATGGGTCTGGGATTGCAGGCTGTGGCTGGGATAAATGAGCTCATGTGTGTCGTGCCTGTCTCTTGTTGAGTGAGCATCAGCCTAGGAATTCTCGATGAGCTTACCCAACGGACAGCCGTATTGGATCAGCTTTTAAATGGACAGCCTTGTGCTTGCAGAGAATGAACAGTCAATAGAGGCCTGTTGACTGCTGGCTGGCTTGCCCTGCTCCGGCTCAGGCGTGGGGTCTCTGCCAAGACGGGAGAAAGGTGCAGCCCCCAGCTCCTGGGGATCTGGTGGTGCTGATTTTTGCATGGGGAGTACCAAGGGCTCTGGGAACCTATTTAGCATTTGCTTTCACACCCACGTGCTCAAAATCACAGACACTTGCTCTAAATGGGGGCTTGTCATTCTCTAGGCCAGAGGGACATCTTGGGGGCCACAGTCATGCCTGCATCTTCTCTGGGATGATCCCTGTTCCCTGTCATTTTAGATGCAACTCAGCAGAGTGTACAAAAGTGCCTGGATTCCGAATCTGGTCTACCACCATCCAGCTCTGTGCCTCAGTTCCCTCATCTGTAAAATGGGTGTGCTAACCTGTGCCTTGGTACTTTCCTCATGAGGGCTTGTGCAGATCAGACGAGTTAATACATGGCACAGTGCCATGCATGTGGTAGGCTCCATAAAAGGGTTCCTAAGATCGTCTCCTGTAAATATCAGTTCAAGGTCAGTGTCCACTCTTGTCTCTGAGCTCCACAAGAGCAGGGGGCCTGTCTGTCCTGTTCACTGCTGGGTCCCGAGGACCTAGTGCCAGGTCTGACATGTGGCAGGTTCTCAGAAAGTATCTGCTAAAAGGATGAGTGAGTACATGTAAATAATACTGCTCCAAATGTGGGATGGAAGAGCAGTCTCAGTGTGCTCCTGAGCTCCTTAGGGGTTCACAGGCCAGGAAGGAAACATCAGGGACCGTATTAATTTCCTATGGCTGCTATAACGAATTACTCCTAATTTAGTGGTCCAAACAACACAGATATACATCTTACAGTTCAGGAGGTCAGAAGTCTGATGTGGGTCTCACTTGGCTAAAATGAGGGGCTTTTAGTTTGTAGGGGGCCCTGAATTCTTTGGCTTGTGGTCCCCTGCCGTCTTCAGAGCCAGCACTAGTCTTTCTCATATTGCATAACTCTGATATCGACTTTTAACTCTTCCCCCTGTAAAGAACCCTTGTGATTATATTGGGCCTACTTATATAATCCAGGATACTCTCCTTAAAATCAGATGATTAACAACTTGAATTCTATCAGTTACCCTAATTCCTTCCCCTTTTGCCAGGTAACAAAACATATTCAAAGGATCCAGAGAGTGGACATTCAGGGGACAACTTTTCTACCTACCATAGCAACTTTCACTTATTCAGGAAGATGGGAAAGCTACGGCAGAGACTCTCTAACTTTCCCAAACCATGAAGATTCAGGTCTTAGAATCAGCACCTCTTCTACAGTAGCTCTTCCTGAAATGCTCAGCCCTCGCCTGTGCTATGGTGATTTTCTGCAGCTGGTGGCAGGTGCCAGTAAAACCAGCCTTAATAAAGGATAATAGCCCAGAATCACAATCAGGAAGTGTTTAGGGAGCCCCTCCCGTGTGCCCCAGCGTTAGTTGCACTCAGCAGCATTCCTGCTATTCCAGGTCAGTCTTTTTGAGCACTCACTGTGGGAAAGGCACTCACTGAATTCTTGTGTTGGCCCCTTAAGGTAGGTACAGTTGTCACCCCTCTTGGCAGATGAGGCAACCGTGCACAGAGAGGTTTAGTGACTTGCCCAAGGTCACACAGCCCGTCAGTGGCAGAACTAGGATTTGAACCCACGGAGTTGGACTCTAGGCCACTACTGTCCCCTGGTTTGCTCTCCTGCTTCTCTGCTATTCATGCACTTTATCTCTTTTCCAGTGCACATCTACCCTATGAGAGTAGGGTTTCTTTTTAATACCCATTGCTCAGATTAGGAAACTGAGGCCAGGAATGTTACCATGGCAAGCCCAGCCTTACCTTGCTGCTTAGTGCCCTGCTTAGGCTATTTCTCTCTATCAAACTGCCTCACTATGTGTTACTGGTGAAGAATTAATTTAGAAAAATGAATGTTTTCACAACATACCTGGACCCCCAGTCCCTTTCAGGAGTGTTGGATGTTTTCAGTCCCACCCCTCCTCCTTACAGGTAAGTAGTCACTGCTATTTAGAAGGAGAATTGGATGGCATTTTCCCGCCTGCCACCCAAGACTTTCATTTAGGGCCAGCCTGAAGACTGCAACAGGCAGGCAGGTGTGACGCTTGAAAGAGTATACACGGCTGGTCTCCCAGGATCTCCTTAATGAGAAATTACAATCTTATGGATGAGAGTGGAGCAGACACAGCCCTCATTACTACCTTTGTCTAAATTAAATAAGACAAGGGAGGCTCTTGAGACAAAAAGGCAGAAGTTACTGACTGGTGATAGAAGCAAAGTCCAATGCTGTCAAGAACAATATTGCATAGGAACCTGAAATGTCAGGTCCATGAATCAAGGCAAATTGGAAGTGGTCAAACGAGATGGCAAGAGTGAATGTCGACATTCTAGGAATCAGCGAACTAAAATGGACTGGAATGGGTGAATTTAACTCAGGGACCATTATATCTACTACTGCGGGCAGGAATCCCTCAGAGGAAATGGAGTGGCCATCATGGTCAACAAGAGAGTCCGAAATGCAGTACTTGGATGCAGTCTCAAAAACGACAGAATGATCTCTGTTCATTTCCAAGGCAAACCATTCAATGTCACAGTAATCCAAGTCTATGCCCCAACCAGTAACGCTGAAGAAGCTGAAGTTGAACGGTTCTATGAAGACCTATAAGACCTTTTAGAACTAACACCCAAAAAAGATGTCCTTTTCATTATAGGGGACTGGAATGCAAAAGTAGGAAGTCAAGAAACACCTGGAGTAACAGGCAAATTTGGCCTTGGAATACGGAATGAAGCAGGGCAAAGACTAACAGAGTTTTGCCAAGAAAATGCACTGATCATAGCAAATACCCTCTTCCAACAACACAAGAGAAGACTCTATACATGGACATTACCAGATGGTCAATACCGAAATCAGATCGATTATATTCTTTGCAGCCAAAGATGAAGAAGCTCTATACAATCAGCAAAAACAAGACCAGGAGCTGACTGTGGCTCAGACCATGAACTCCTTATTGCCAAATTCAGACTGAAATTGAAGAAAGTAGGGAAAACCACTAGACCATTCAGGTATGACCTAAATCAAATCCCTTATGATTATACAGTGGAAGTAAGAAATAGATTTAAGGGCCTAGATCTGATAGATAGAGTGCCTGATGAACTATGGAATGAGGTTCGTGACATTGTACAGGAGACAGGGATCAGGTCCATCCCCATGGAAAAGAAATGCAAAAAAGCAAAATGGCTATCTGGGGAGGCCTTACAAATAGCTGTGAAAAGAAGAGAAGTGAAAAGCAAAAGAGAAAAGGAAGATATAAACATCTGAATGCAGAGTTCCAAAGAATAGCAAAGAGAGATAAGAAAGCCTTCTTCAGTGATCAATGCAAAGAAATAGAGGAAAACAGAAAACATTTCCTAGAATGGGAAAGACTAGGGATCTCTTCAAGAAAATCAGAGATACCAAAGGAACATTTCCTGCAAAGATGGGCTCGATAAAGGACAGAAATGGTATGGACCTAACAGAAGCAGAAGATATTAAGAAGAGGTGGTAAGAATACACAGAAGAACTGTACAAAAAAGATCTTCACGACCCAGATAATCATGATGGTGTGATCACTGACCTAGAGCCAGACATCCTGGAATGTGAAGTCAAGTGGGCCTTAGAAAGCATCACTACAAACAAAACTAGTGGAGGTGATGGAATTCCAGTTGAGCTATTCCAAATTCTGAAAGATGATGCTGTAAAAGTGCTGCACTCAATATGCCAGCAAATTTGGAAAACTCAGCAGTGGCCACAGGACTGGAAAAGGTCAGTTTTCATCCCAATCCCAAAGAGGGGCAATGCCAAAGAATGCTCAAACTACTGCACAATTGCACTCATCTCACACGCTAGTAAAGTAATGCTCAAAATTCTCCAAGCCAGGCTTCAGCAATATGTGAACCATGAACTTCCAGATGTTCAAGCTGGTTTTATAAAAGGCAGAGGAACCAGAGATCAAATTGCCAACATCCACTGGATCATGGAAAAAGCAAGAGAGTTCCAGAAAAACATCTATTTCTGCTTTATTGACTATGCCAAAGCCTTTGACTGTGTAGATCGCAATCAACTGTGGAAAATTCTGAAAGAGATGGGAATGCCAGACCACCTGATCTGCCTCTTGAGAAATTTGTATGCAGGTCAGGAAGCAACAGTTCGAACTGGTCATGGAACAACAGACTGGTTCCAAATAGGAAAAGGAGTACGTCAAGGCTGTACATTGTCACCCTGTTTATTTAACCTATATGCAGAGTACATCATGAGAAACGCTGGACTGGAAGAAACACAAGTTGAAATCAAGATTGCTGGGAGAAATATCAATAACCTCAGATATGCAGATGACACCACCCTTATGGCAGAAAGTGAAGAGGAACTCAAAAGCCTCTTGATGAAAGTGAAAGTGGAGAGTGAAAAGGTTGGCTTAAAGCTCAACATTCAGAAAACGAAGATCATGGCATCTGGTCCCATCACTTCATGGGAAATAGATGGGGAAACAGTGGAAACAGTGTCAGACTTTATTTTTCTGGGCTCCAAAATCACTGCAGGTGGTGACTGCAGCCATGAAATTAAAAGACGCTTACTCCTTGGAAGGAAAGTTATGACCAACCTAGATAGCATATTCAAAAGCAGAGACATTACTTTGCCAACAAAGGTTTGCCTAGTCAAGGCTATGGTCTTTCCTGTGGTCATGTATGGATGTGAGAGCTGGACTGTGAAGAAGGCTGAGCACTGAAGAATTGATGCTTTTGAACTGTGGTGTTGGGAAGACTCTTGAGAGTCCCTTGGACTGCAAGGAGATCCAACCAGTCCATTCTGAAGGAGATCAGCCCTGGAATTTCTTTGGAAGGAATGATGCTAAAGCTGAAACTCCAGTATTTTGGCCACCTCATGCGAAGAGTTGATTCATTGGAGAAGACTCTGATGCCGGGAGGGATTGGGGGCAGGAGGAGAAGGGGACGACAGAGGAGGATGAGATGGCTGGATGGCATCACTGACTCGATGGATGTGGGTCTGAGTGACCTCCGGGAGTTGGTGATGGACAGGGAGGCCTGGCGTGGTGCAGTTCATGGGGTCATAAAGAGTCGGACATACTCAGCAACTGAGCTGATCTGATCTGATCTGAAAGGACAAGGTGCAGGAGAAGTGCTCCTGTCAGCCAAGATTCTCTGACTTTCTGGGGTGTATGGAACCCCAACATATTTCTCCTTTGGAGCATCAAAATCCACTGAGGTCGAGGGTATAGAACAGACACAGCTATGACTCTGGCCTCCTCCTCTACTGTCCTCTGGCTCAGCCAGGCCTGGGCTGCAGGCCTGGCCCCAGGACTCTTGTCCCTGCCATGTTTCCAGAATGGGGGGCATCCCAGTGCCAAAATACCTCCCTGATGCCCTGTCTTCTAGATGACAGCCCTGGATGGCCCTCCAGATGACAACCTGAGATACAAAGTGGTCCAGTGCGTTTGTTCTAGGAGTCACCATGCCTGCTTCAATTTTACTCATTCATCCAATCTACTGTCCGCTTGCCATTCATTCATTCTCTATCTCTCTGTCTCTCACACAGACATAACACACACACACACACACACACACACACACACACTCTCTCTCTCTCTCTCTCTCTCTCTCTCTCTGCTAGCTGAGGTCCAACAGGAATATAGGCTTCCTGCCATTAATTGGAAGCTCCTGACTGCAGACACAGCATAACAGTCTATTCATAGTCCTTTTTTAATTCCAAGAAATGCTGCTGTAACTAATACCTACTTCAGGGCAAATGACTGGTTGGCGTATCAGCACTTTTCAAGTTATAAGCACCCCCTTTTAGCTGGGACTCCTCGTTTCTTTTAAGTGTTCTTCAGACTGAAGCATTATCGAGTGGCCAGCAGGCCTGGGGAGGTGGTACAGAAGATGAGCTGCCCAGAGAAGTGGCCCACGATGCTCAGGGAGGTGGGGGACCAAGTGACCCATGGGTTCCACTCCTTTCAGAAGTTGCAGGAACCATGGGGCCCAAGCCACTTCCTACACAGCAATCCTGGTCACAGCTTTCTTTGCTGGGCACCCATTTCTGGAGGAAAAGTACAAATACTTTAGAAATTGATCCCTGCCCCATAGCCTCTCAAAAGTAGTCCCTCTCTCCAGACCTTCTCTGCCTTCCAGGCTCTTCTACACTTTGGGGTCTGAAGCTGTTGTTGTTTTTGTTTTTTTTATAAACATGTTGCTTTTTGTAAATTGAGTGAGTGGACTTTTCTGGTTCCGTTAACCTGGGCTGGAGGCATCCAGGGCCCCAGGAAACATGCTTCCCCCTGAAACACACCTCCAGAGCAGGCAGATGGCGCCCAGAATGTCATACCCACTCTCATTTCTTGAAGACCTACTCTGTGCCAAGCATTTTACCCATACAATCTGTTTCTCTCCTATGTGATGGATAACCTGACTCTCCTTTTCATGGCCAAGAAAGATGAAACCGAGGAAGAGGCGATAAACTCATTCACAGCTTCAGGATCGTGAGAGGCAGGGCCAGGACTGATGATGTCAGAGTAGGACAAGCACGTGACCTGAGTTTCTGAGGACTTGGGCACTCATCACTGCCCTGTTTTTGAGATGTTTGTCTTTGGTTCTGTGCCCATCGCCCCCTGAGGGCTGTGACTCAGCCTCCCCATCCAGACTCTGGTCCTCTTGCCAGACATGCCTGCCATTTATGTCCCCCCATTCAGCAAGATGCAGGTACCCCGGGACTGAGCCACAGCCACTCTGACCCATTAGCTGGGTGAGTCTGCCCTTGGTCTCCCCAGGACCCATTTCCTCCGAAGATGAATCGTTGCAGCTACTAATTTTGAACAGTAAGAAACACCGAGGTCAGTGCCAAGACTGAACAAAGCCAACAGATGCTTGGCCTTTGAGGGAGGAGAACACTGCGAGCTCTCCTTCGCCTTCCTTTTGATTTGCTATTCAATTAAGAAAGAAAAAACATTGGAGAGGATCAGTGAGTAGAAATCTAATTGGAAAAAAAACAGAACCAGTTCAGACAAACAGGAAGTGTGGTGTGCTGTGAGCTGGTCACGTGCTGCTTCGTGGCTTTTTACAATGACAGTGCATGTTCTAGACCCAGTGTGCATCTCCTCTTGCCTCCATTCTTCAGCCTGGGTTCTTAGGCTTAGCTTCCTGGGAGTCAGAAGAACAGGGCTGAGCACAAAGGATGCGGGGATAACATCTGCATTCTTTGCTTTTATGACCTCTTTCATATCATGTCTTCCTTGGGAAACGTTTGCTTGCAAAGGATAAAAATCCACCCGGAGGTGCTAAAACAAAAGGGAAATTTATTACAGCAGCAAATTCTGGGGCAGGAAGGGCATTTAGGTTTGTGCCTGGCCCCCACCCCATCAGCATCACGGGATCAAGGATTCAATTGTGACTCTCCAGCACTCTCTGGCCCTTGAGTCTCTGCCACTGATGATTTCTTCTGGTCTCTCTCCGCCACCTCCCTCTCTCCTTCTGTGTCTCACATACAGAACGCATAGCCACCTTGAAACAGTACCTTTAGCCTAGAGCCTTCATTTCCGTATGGTCTACTGCCCACCACCAGCTCATCCTGCCTCTCAGATCTTCAGTGCCATATTCGTGGGAACGAGCAGAGGATTGGTCTAGTCTCTCCCTCCACTTCTGTAAAGATAGTGACACTAATAGTACCCTTGTCTAGAATTTCTGTGAAGACTGAAATCAGTTAGTGTTGCTTAACTCAAACAACTCTCTGCCTGTACATAATTAGTGCTGAAAACTTGTGGTTATTACCACTGTCCTTTTTATTATTCAGTGGTCCTTGTGCAAAGAGTAGTGTGATCAGATGTTTTCCAGACTACCTCAAAGAGAAAGCAACAGGCATAGAAAAAACTTTTTTTCCTTCTCTTGAAGAACTAATATGAGTACTTGATAAGTAAGATCTTTGTAAGATATTTTGTAATGTTCAAAGTATTGCCACACACACATTTCATTTGATTCCCCTAATATCCTGCGGTATTGTTAAGATTGTTTAATAAGGGTTCGAAACTGAGGTATTGAGAGGTTAAATATCGCCTGTGGGTACATGGTCTGTGAGTGATCGAGCCTAAATTCACATCTGATCTCAAGCCTAATTCCTGTGTGTTTTCAACTTCATCAGAAGTGGAAGATTTCATAATTTATTATGTTTCCCTTTATACCTTGGCTGCTAGGAAGCTCAAGCTAAGTATGATGCCCACATTCAGCACTCTCCTAACCATGGTTATTAGTATGTTTCTTATATCCCATGGATGGAGGAGCCTGGTAGGCTACAGTCCATGGGGTCGCAAAGAGTCAGACACGACTGAGCAACTTCACTTATATCATTAAATGAAGTTCTTAGATATGGTAGATTTACTTTTGCATACATGCCTCTATTCCAGGTGGTGAATCATGCCCTCCCAAGGCATTCATTCAGAAGTGATGAGGATGAGTTTGGCTTGTAGAACATAATGGTTTCTGTTCGTAGGAGACGGCAGGCTCTGGGTGGATGCAACCTGAACTGTCTGCCTTTCTGCAATCTGGGTCTCCTTTCCAGACTCCATGTCAGGGTCTCTGCCCATCTGTTTCCAAAGAGAAGAGGTTCCCCTCTTTCTCCCTAGGCTCTCTCTGCTTCCTTCTGATAGCCTGTGGTGAGAGGGGAGGCTTTTCTCAAAGACCCTGGCAGTGACACATGATCAAAGAAAAGTTAGTTGAGACCTTTCTGAGGCTGAGATGGGGGGATGGCGTCTTTTCAGAACTCTTACTCAGGTTCAACCCTTTGAGGGTTTTAAACTTGCCACCAACAAACCGAAACGTATTACGGGAAGGGCTGATACGTGTCTGGGTGGAGTCTGATGATTTTCTTGGTTTTTGTCTCCCAGTTCTCAGCAGGGGTGTTGCTCAGGGTACCCAGTCAAACATCTCACATAAGATTCTAGAGTCTTCCAGAGTTCCCCTTTCCAAAGACAAGAGGCAGACTTACCTGGCCTGAGTCCTCACTCCAGCCCTCTGCATGGCGCCCCCTCCGAGCCTCTGTTTGCTGATCTGTGACCTGGGGACACTGGGATTAACAGCTGGCAGTACTGATAACACTGATAACAAGGGCAGTGACACTTGGAGAAGACTCTTCTTGGGGTGTGAGAATACAAGCTAATGCTTCTTGACTGCTCGCCATATCTCAGATGCAGTGGTTAGCGCTTGGTGTGTTTTATTGAACTTACAAATGTCTCACAACAGCAGATGAGAAAACAGAGAGGTTAACAACTTGCCCAGAGTCACACTGCAAGTACGTGGCAGAGGCAGGACCCAAAGATGAGTGGAAGACACTAGCTCAGACCATGGCGTGCGGTGGGTCTCTCTGCCCTTCCCCAGGGACCTTGCGGCCAGCAGCCTGTCTTCTTTGTGGGCTAACGCTTGTCAGCAGGGCGGCCAGTGCCTCGCCTTGTTCCTCTTTCTCTGACTCTCTTCCACTCGTTGCTTTTTTTCCTTTAGTAAAAACCCAGCCTTGACCTTCACAGGCTTCATGAGGGGCTGGTTTTCCATTAGAGGTGAGCTGGTGATCACTTCCCCTCTCTCCAGGGGGCTGGTCTTTCTGAGGGAGCCAGTTTACAGTTGGTTGAGACATAAACGGTCTGTTTACAAAACCCAAAGTTGTTAGCAGATGAAATGCTCATCCCCCCACCCCACCCCGCCTCCCGCCAGACGTGGCATTCAGACCCTTTGAGCCTGGGGGCAGTTTCCACCTTAGAGCACCTGCTCTGGCCCCAGTCCCCCTCCCCCAGGGACGGGGACACCCCACTGATTCAGCAGGTGGCCTGAGGGCATCTGACCAGAGAAAGCAAAGGCACTTGTCTGGCTCTCGCTTTCCATCTCCTTTAGTTTTGCCAGATCAGTCCTATTTGTAATCTAGATGAATCCTATCCCCCACGCCCCACTGACAGACTTCTGACACACCCATCCAGTGGGGCTGTCTCCTGAGCGCTGCCTCAGTACCCCACCTTATGGAAAGCAACCACCCCTCCTGAGTGCCGGCCTATACCAGGCCCTGCAGCACGGTTGACCGAGCCTCACCCCCTAACCCGGGGAACCACCCTGTCAGCTCGGTTACAGACAGTGCGGTCTGTGACCTCCCTGCCGAGGGGCCTGTGGGTCCCCTCTGGGATTCTATCTGTGAGCCCCACTAATGCCAAGAGGCTCGCTCAGCCTGTGGCCTGCAGCCAAATGGGAATTGACTCTTCTCCCTCCCCAGATGCTCACCCTTGATAAATCACTCCCTGTTTTAATGGTATTGTTAGAGCCAAAATAAAGCCTCCTTGGAGGGCTCCATATATCTGCCTTTGGCTTATTGCTGGGACCTCTGGTATGGAGAGAGGTGCCCCCAGGAGGTGGTGAATCCTATAAAATCGTCGGGGGTCCAAATTGGGCTCTGGGGAGAGGGTTGTCTCAGCTTCTCTGACCCCCGACCAGTGTCCCCAGCTGCAGTGATCTCAGCCAGCCCTCCTTGGAAAGGGGCTCCCTCCTGTCCCATTAGAGCCCAGAATACTCAGTGAGTGTATCTGGGTGGTTTTCTGCATCTCTTTCCAGAGAGAAAATGTTATATGAAGTGAACTCTGTTCAGCCTTAGAAAGAAAGGAAGTTACGTGCTCCATGCTACGAAGTGGATGAACCTCAGTGTGCTATGTGCAATAAGTAGATGCAAATACTGCATGATTCCACCATATGCTGGACATGGAGGGGTCAGATTCATAGAGACAGACTGCAGTGTGGTGGCTGCCAGGGCCTGGAGGAGGGGATGAGGAGTTAGTGTTTAATGGGGACAGAGTGTCAGTTCGAGATGATGAAAAATGTCTGGAAATGGGTGGTAGGGATATGACTGTCCCTAATGCCACTGACCTGTACACTTAAAAGTGGTTAAAATGGTCAATTTTGTGTATATTGCACCACAGTTAAAAAAAAAAAAAAAAAGCAACCCAGGCGGTTTTCCACCTATGTCACTTCCCAGGGAACTTGTGCCACGTGGAGACGTTTGTTCTGCAGAGTGAGGGGTTTAGGAGCCATCAAGGGACCTCCTCGGGCCTCCTTCCTGCACCTTCAAGGCCTTGTGTCAATCTCCCAGGCTGGTCTTTGCTCAGAACCATCGCTGGGGAGCTCGCCTGGTCGTTCTCTCCTCCAGTGGAGCTGAGGTACAGAGCCTTAGAGTGAGCAGCTCAGTCTTGTCATTTTCACAGATTTCTGGAGACCCAGAGAAGCTTGCCTGGCTCAACACAGCATGTTAGGGAGGAGCTGACAATGAAATCCAGAATGCCCAGTTAGCGTTAAATTTCATAAACAATGAATAATGTCTTAGTATAAGTATGTCCCATGCAGTATTGAGGACACGCACTAATTATCTGAAATTCCAGCTTCACCAACTATGTATTTTCTTTGCTAAATCTGGCAAACTGACCTGAGAGGCAACCCCGATCTCATTCTCCCCAAGTCAGAGCTTCATTGCTGGCAGCTGGGGGCGTGCAGAGGGGGAGGGCATGGGGAACACAGGCTTGTGTCAGACTCCCCTGATAACCTGTGTGACCTTGGGCAAGATACTCAGCTCCTGAGCCTCAGTTCCATGTCTTAAAATGTGGATAATAACAGCAGCCTCCTTATGAAGTGGTAAAAGATTAAATGATCAAACCTATGAAGCCCTTAGCACAGTCAGCATTCAATTAGTGGTAATACGTCAGTTATTCTTGATATTTTCCTTCCTTTGTGAATGAAAGATAACCATTTACTCGATGAGCGTTTGTCTGTGGAGCCGAAACTGGAAAACACTGGTGTGAAGATCCGGCTCCTGTCCCAGCCTTGCTGTCATATGCTGTGTGACCTTGGGGAAATCAGTGAACCTCTCTGGGTTTCAGTTTCCTCAGCTCTAGATTGGATTAGATTGTTCTAAGATGCCTTTCAAATTTAGAAGTGTAAATTCTACCTCAGCAAAGCTATTAATAATCTTCTAAAATTCCTAAGTGGTCCTCCCTTGTGTCTGTACAAGGCACATATCGGGTTTTCTCACATAATGCTTGAAACCAGGTGCAATAGGGGGGTTCTTTTCCCTACGTGGCTAATGAGTCTCAGGACTCAGAAAAGCTAAGTAACTTGCTCAGGGTCACATAGCTATTATGTGACAGAGCCTGGCTTCCAACCTTGGCCTCCTCGTCCTCCTAGTCTTACCATCCTGATCCCTTACCCTCGGGGATCTTCTTTGGAGGTCGAGGAGAGCAGGCAGGGCCCCAGAGCTGCAGTTTCAGGTCATGTCTCCCTGGATGGATTATTCTTGGGCAGGTTCACCACTCACCAGACTGCAGCAGATTTGGTTGGGTAAGTCTATATGGTGCCCATGGGACCATAGAAGTGGTGAATGGATTATCTTCCCTATTGCTTTGCTGCTGCCATCTTGAATAATTAGAATGGAACTGGAAAACAGAGATCTCTTAGCCTTTAAGTCACTGATGCCTTTTTTATCTATCCCTTAAGCCAGTGAAGTAGGATTGGCAGAAACAGTGCCTACGATAAAGGCATTGCTCAGCGAGGCCTCTGTCAACCAGAGGACAGGACAGAAAACAAATATGCCCCTTTCCTGCATGGCATTGCAAGTAATTGCATACTTCATAAGGGGTTCTTAGTGTCTCATCTAGAATCCTTAGCAAAATATGTAACCAGATACTGTTTAATCCTTTGCTTTAGGTCCAGCTGCAAAGTTCAAAGGAGTTTTTGTCCTTTTCATTATCTAGACAGACCATTCAGAAGTTGGGTTTTGGGTGGTCTCTGCTGACCCACAAAGACCATACAGTACATCCCTTTGGGTGCAGAGTCCAAGGTTAAAGTAGATGCGGCACCTGCCCCACTGAGTGTTCTAAGAGAAAACCAGGGCAGCTGGATTAAAATGGAAACCTAAGGGGCTTTTAATTAAAAGTTTGTGGTACAGACCAGAGGCCAGGGAGGTACCTGCTATTAAACTAAAAATGGATCCTTTCCACAAAGCAAAAGGGAGAATCCCAGAGATGATGGGCCACTGGGGGCTGGAAAACAAGAGAGACCACACTGGTCTGCCTTCCGTCTCCACATGCCACACCCTGCCCTCCAAACAAAGGAGTTCAGCAGCCCTGCTGCAGAAGGGGTTTTTCTGGAAAGGGCAGTCCAGGTGTACTGGTGTCATAGGCTAGGATGGGTGGGGTGTGCTAGGGTTTGAGAGGCCTCAGAGTTTACTTGTAAACCTGCCGTAGGGCTAAGACATTAGAGTGTAATTTCTCAAGATGTTTCCAGATACATGTGTTTTAACTGGATTTAGATATGTGTGATCTGAATCCACTGCCTAATGAACCCCTGAGCCAGGTTTAAGATTTCTGAAGATATCTTAGCTTTAGATATCTGAGCCTTGACATAAGCAGCTGCTGGCAGTCCTGTCGTTTTTCACAGGAGATTTCTGGAGACCCAGAGAAGAACCAGGTCTAGCAGAACGGAGGGGTCCTGAAAGACTAGGATGTGGGGACAGATAAATTTGGATAATGGATTAAGGAAGATACTAGGGACAAGTCTAGAACATGTCAAATAGTGTAATTCGGAAGGATGGTTTTGTCCACTTGGCAGTTTTGTCTGGTTCACCAAGCTGTCTTAGGTCACCAGTGTTATTTTGAACTGGTAGGTCTCTAGGGATCTAGAAGGAAACAGGTATTTATGTTGCCTCCCCCCAAGGGATGATGTAGTCATGGAAATAAATTACATTATTAGAACCTTCTAGAAGGTATGGTACCTACTCCCTGACTATCACTGGGGGTTCCTAAGATCTTGATGGAGAAATTTTGTGTTATACTCCTCAGGATCTGACATTCCAGACCCTTTAAGGTCAATCTTGTTCCTGGCTCATCCCATTCAACCTTGTGAGGAGCAATAGATGGGTTAATCTAACTGAGAGCTGACATCAAGGCTGGGGAAGTGGTCTTTCTGCCCAGGTGACTGAAACTTGTTCCTCCAAGCCCAACAAGCAGGGCTATGGAGCCCACAAGAGGGTCAATGGGAGTGTGTGGGGCTCAGAACCTCAGGGCTCTCAGGAAGCCAGTTGCCCACACCTTGGCGTGGTGTTGGATGGTGGTGGAGTGGAGGTGATGAGACTGGACCAGTCAGCCCACGTCTCAACATGCTGCTGATGTTCCTCAATGCTGGTTTTCTTTTTTCAAAATTTTTATTGATTTATTTTTGGCAGTGCTGTGTCTTCGTTGCTGCACGGACTCTTCTGTAGCTGCAGAGAGTGGGGCTGCTCTCCAATTGCAGTGTGTGGGCTTCTCATCGTGTGGCTTCTCTTGTTGTAGAGCATGGGCTCTAGGGTGCTCAGGCTTCAGTGGTTGTAGTGAGTGGTTGCAGTTCCCAGGCTCTAGAGCACGGGCTTAGTAGCTGTGGCACATGGGTCTAGTTGCTCCTCGGCATGTGGACCAGGGATCGAATCTGTGTTCTTTACCACTGAGCCACCAGGAAAACCCCTCAGTGCTTGTTGAATGAATGAAGAAGTCAATGTGCTTTCATAATCATGTTTAGACAGAAATCTGTACTCAGGAGCCAAGGAGGAAATCTTTTGTCCTCCAGTCTTCTTCATTCAGTCTCACTCAGTAGGCATTTATTGAGCATCTGTTAAGTGCCAGGCAGGGTTATAGGTATAGCAGTGAACACACAAACAAGCTCTTGGACCGCACAGAGCTTGTGGAACGTGAGCGGGTGGCCACAGGATCATGAGAAGTGCTGGGATGGAGGAGGAGCACAGGGGACTCTAACCTGCCCAGGAAAGCTGTCCTGGGAAGGAACATCTTAGCCTCTGCCTGACAAGTGAGTTAGGGGTGGGCAGGCAAAGAGGGGAGGGAGGAGTAGATCCAGGCAGAAAGCCAAGCCTTCTGGCAGGTGTTGGGGTAAAATCTAGTATTAAAAGAGCTGATGGCCTGTAGACATAGCATGATTTTAGAAAACCATGACAACAACAATAATGGCTGCAGTTTCTCACTGCTCTCTGTCAAGAGCATCTCCACCACCCTTTCACGGGCTGTGGGTTTAATTAGTCGGGTATTTCGTTTAGAAACAGAGATTGTCATCATTCACTGTTCTGAAGGAGGTCTTCGCAGGAACTCATTTGCAAGTCTCTTCAGACTTGGCCTTAAAACTTTCCCAGAGCTGTGAGGACGTGTCTGTCAAAGCCCCGAGGAACTGTGCTGGATTTCAGACTGAATGATAAGAGGAAGTCAGACGTGCCTGCAGTCAGCAGACACGCCAGCTCAAAGCGCTTCTCAGTCTCTGTTCAGAATCTGGAGTAATCAAATGGTCTTCAACTCCAAACTCCTTAAAAAAAAAAAAAAAAGAAGAAGCAAAGAAAAGGAAGAGTCCTGAGGTTAGTTTGCATCAGCTCTGAGTTTGTTGTCTTTTAAAAGCAAGGAATTGGAGTAGGAATCTCAGATGCAAGCTACCCATCCCTCTGAGGTTAGCGTGATTTCAGCATCCCTAGACTTGTGTTTAAAACTGGTGTCCTTCATAGTCCTTCTAACGCATAGTCCTTCTGCGTTTTGCAGTGTCCCTGTGGAAAGTGCTAGCTACAGTGTGCTATTTTTGCCCTGGTTCAGTTCAACATTGGTGGTGGTGATTTAGTCACTTAAGTGCTGTCCGACTCTTTGTGACCCCATGAACTATAGCTCGTCAGGCTCCTCTGTCCATGGGATTTTCCAGGCGAAATACTGGTTTGGGTTACCACTTCCTTCTCCAAGGAATCTTTCCAAGCCAGGGATTAAACCTGGATCTTCTGCTTGGCAGGCAGATTCTTTACCACTGAGCCACCCTCTACTCTACATTAGAGACCCTTGAAGTCCTGTCCCCAATGACTTGAACATCCAGAGGTCCCATCCCTGCCCAGGAAAGCTTGCTCCCTCTCTCTCTGGGGAGGGTGGGGGGGCGATCACTCTTACACTTGCTGGAGGGGATGAGGAAGAGGATGAAGGGAAGATGGCCATTAAGGAAGGCAGTGGACAGAAAAGGACAAGGTAGACAGCCAGCCTCTTTCTTCCTCCTCAAGGTCCAGTTAAAGCAATACCATCCTTGCTTTTGGGTAACTGTTGGAAGAGAAAGTGTGGCTTAAAAAACAGTGGAATCACAATTAAAACAAGAATAAAGCTGGAAAAATACACCAAACGTGAATAATACACCAAAACATGAATACTTATCATCTCTTGTAAATGGAAGTTTGGGGGATTTTTGTTTTTCTCTTATTGTTGACCTCTAATTCTTTTAGTTTTTAGAATTGTTTTAAATATTATAGCAGGAAATAAAAAAAGACTAAAACAGAGTCATAGAGGCTGGGATAAGGTGGCAGAGGCACCAGACACATGGCTGAAATGACCCCTAGACCAGGGCAGTCTAAAGTTTCCTTCTTTTCAACTTGCTGTCACCTTGAGTAATGACTCTTTGAGCTTCAGCTTTCTCTTCTGTGCAGTCATGCTTGTGACTTCTGTCTGGACCATCTTATCAGTTTTTGCGATGCTCAAGGGTTAGTAGGGGGACCTGGTAAATTATGAGAGATTGTATATATGAAAGGATCATTTTGATCCAGTAATTAGGTACTGAGGATTTAAACTGTTTCTTCAGTGATTTCCTGGAATCATTTGTTAAGAATGCAGATTCCTGGGCACAGAGTGGATCTCTGGCACAGATTGAATCTCTGGGAGAATGACCCTGGCATGTGGATTTTAAACAATCACATATATGCCCCCTTTGCCTGCCCCGTGGATTCTTGTGTTCATTAAAGTTTTAGATTTTAAGGAATTCTGGCCTTTTAAAGAAAACAGCATCATAGCAGGAACATGAGACATGGAGATGCAAAACCATATGGTTTGCACGATAAGATAACACGTGCATTTGTGTGTCCAAAGAACGCTCATAAAACTGGGGAAGGGAAATCTACAAAGAGTAGATCAGATGCAGAAGGACTGAGAAGACAGGAGCTGTGGGGCATCTGACTGGGGGGTTCCCAGGGGGATCAGGGGCCCAGAGGTGGGGGATGTCCTCCCCTCTCCTGGCCTTCCTCTCTGGCTCTGTGTGTCAGGCTGCTGGAGTGATTTTTCACTCTCTAGTGCCTGATTTCCACCTCCCCCATGGCTGGGTGCTCTAGGTAGCACTAGGCTGGCAGTACAAAGAGGCACCTGGTTCCCTAACCTGCTGGGCTGGCTGTTGTCAGACGACAGCAGAGCCACTCCAGAGACAAAGGCAGCACCACAGCCTGCCTTGTGGGCCTTGGATGCACTGGTCTGCTCCCAGTAGACTCTGAAAGCTCCTCTGCTTCCCCACTTTCTTCACTGATTTGAGAGGCAGCATGGCATCATGGGCAATGCACTCAGGAGCCACCTGCCTAAGTTGGGATCCTGTCTCTGCTACTCACTTACTCACTTTGTGACCCGAGACCAGCTCCTTAACCTCTTTGTCCATGTGGCATCTTGTCACAGAGGGTTGTCATAAGGATTTTCACGGAGATAACCCCACAAAAGCCTTGTCACAGAGCTTGGCACATGGGAGGGCTCCATGACTGTTGTTGTTCAGTTGCTCAGTCGTGTTCAACTCTTTGTGACCCCATGGACTGCAGCATGCCAGGCGTCACTTTCACTGTCTCCCAGAGTTTGCTCAAACTCATGTCCACTGAGTTGGTGCCATCCAACCGTTTCATCCTGTTAGCTGCTGATAACAGTTATCAGCTGTTCTTCCAATAACCATTTATGGAATAGCTACCATACTAGGTATGGCTGCTGCTGCTGCTAAGTTGCTTCAGTCGTGTCTGACTCTGTGCAACCCCAGAGATGGCAGCTCACAAGGCTTCCCCGTCCCTGAGATTCCCCAGGCAAGAATACTGGAGTGGGTTGCCATTTCCTTCTCCAATGCATGAAAGTGAGAAGTGAAAGTGAAGTTGCTCAGTCATGTCCAACTCTTAGCGACACCATGGACTGCAGCCCACCAGGCTCCTCCATCCATGGGATTTTCTAGGCAAGAGTACTGGAGTGGGGTGCCATTGCCTTTTCCGTCACTGGGTATGGAGGAGGGGCTAGAAGCATGACATGATTGAGCACATACACACTAGAAGCATGAGGAGCTTGTGGTCTGGGGCCTGAACAAGAGTGAGACAACTTCCTGTGACATGGTGTGATGTAGTGTGTCAGGACACAGGTAGCACAAAGTGTGGAGCAGCTGCCTCATCATTTGGTCCGGAGGAGGAGACCCTTGGGTTGGGCCTTGAAACAGGTCGGGGCAGAATGGTGTGTGTTGAAGGGGGCATGCATCCCAAGCAGAGGGAAGAGCTGTGAAAAACCCACCTAGGGTATGACATCCTCACTCATTGTCTGCTCTGCTTGCAAAGAAATGGGATAGGAGGGCCTCTTTTGGGGGGGAGGCTGCACTGGAGTTTAGTTGCAGCATGCAGGATCTTTGTTGCATTGTGCAGATCTGTTGTGACACACAGGTTCCAGAGTGTGAGGGCTCAGTAGTTGGGGCACTTGGGCTTAGCTGCTCCAAAGCATGTGGGATCTTAGTGCCCTGACCAGGGATCGAACCAGCGTCCCCTGCATAGCAAAGTGGATTCTCAACTGCTGGACCACCAGGGGAGTCCTAGGACAGGAGAGCCTCTTGATCGCTTGTTTTCTGTCTCACTGGGGGCCACCAGTTGAATCCAAGGCCACCTTGGAGCAGACAGAGGGTGCAACAGTTCCCTGGAAGGACTCTCCTGGCTCCAGGTTACAGCTGCCAG
Source organism: Tragelaphus eurycerus (assembly GCA_935064755.1). Taxonomy (NCBI): domain Eukaryota; kingdom Metazoa; phylum Chordata; class Mammalia; order Artiodactyla; family Bovidae; genus Tragelaphus; species Tragelaphus eurycerus. The sequence continues at coordinate 8,880,158 of CAKXYN010000072.1, read as the reverse complement.
CAGAGTCCCAGCCTGCAGGCACCCTGCCCCAGGTGTGGGATGGTCAGCCTTGCAGAAGCACCTTGGCAGCCCCAGTGTCAATGCTGGTACAGGGTTGAGCATCTTCTCTCTGACCCACAGCAGCTGTTCAGCATCCTTCTGTGTATGGCCCTCTGCTCTCCGTTTACAAGCTGTCTTCCTGGGGCCAGTCTTTGCTGCCTCTCTCCCCAACCCCTTCATTCCTGTTCGTACTGTGACTGACTGTCTTCTATAGCATTCCAAGCCAAAGAGCACAAACTAACCAGAAACTTCTTTGGAGGGTTGGTTTGCTGCTTGCATGGGCTTTGGAGAAGTGGAGGGCAGACATACCTATCACCCAGACTTGGCCGACCTCGGCCTTGAAGACAATTACAGCCCAAACAGTTACTCCCCACTGCCAGCAAACCAAACAGGAAGTCCAATCCATAAGCAAACCAAAGCCAAAAGGAGTGTGCCAAAGAGATTTCATTATTTTCCCAGGGTGTGTGGGCCAGTGGCGCTCTTTTACACTTCGACTTTAGAGGGGGAGCCCTGCTTGGGTTGGAAGTGTCGAAAAGACAGGCCTTAAAGAGAGGCTTTTCCAAGTTTTGTTTGAGGGGAATGCGGAGAAGGGAGGAATCTGGTACCTCCTGTCCAGTACGTGGGGGTTCAAATTATCACTCAGAAGGCCCATTTTATTACAGAAGAGTGAGCAAGCTGGTATGAACCCCTGCACCCCCTCCCTGCCAGCCCCAAGACTTGGGCCAGAACTAGACTCTCTCAGTGTTCTTGTCTGTCAATCAGAGATGAGCTTACCCTCCTCTCAGGGTTGAAGAAGGGACAGGGGAAATACACCAGATTTCCAGCCCTAAGAAAAGGTTTCCAAACATTGGTTCACTCCCTACCTTTCCCCACGGTGATGTCTGCGCCCAGTAATGATTCCAGAATGTGGTTTTAAATGAAACAGTGGCTTTCCCCCATGGAGTGTTCATTCACCAAATAGTTTAGAGTGAAGCCTGCCCATGGAGGGTTCTGTTGTGGAAATGGCTGTGGAGCCTGCCCCCGGGGTCTGGCAGCCGGGCCATGACTCCAGCCTTTGCTGGACTGTTTGGTGATGGCAGATCTGTCCCCATTTGACTCTGGTCTAGGGCAGGAGAGAGCAGAGTCAGTTCCCCAACTCTGCTCCTTTCCTCCAAGGAGATAATGGAACTGCTGGTGGCCAGAAGTTCTGTTCTGATGGCACCTCCTGTATCGGGTCAGGGAGTGTTGGGTCATGTCCATGCTATGTAAGGCCTCCTGGGGTCAGTGACTTCCTGGCACGATCCAGGCTGTGCTCATAGCATGCTCTGTATTGGCCCATATGCTGGAAGCCAGCAGGGCTTTTCCTGCACACTTGCAAACCGTGGAAAGATGAACCTTAAAGACCTTCCACCCTTGGACTGGGTCCCGGCAGGAGATCTAGACCATGGCATGCTTTCACAGCTGTTTTAACCCCAGGGGCATCTGTATGTGGCCTGATAACCAAATCACTGGACTTTTGCTTACTTTTAAAAAATTCATCTTTCTCATTTGAAATCAACCTTCTTCCCCCCATCTCTTTTCCCTCTCCAAACTCACCCTCCAAGGGGTCAAGGATGGGCAAGACACCAGGATGGGGGCTGGGCAAAAATACCTGTCACCCATGTTACCAGATAATAAAACACCTCTTGCTGTTTCACCGGCTGAAATGACCTGGTCCCACTGTCCCTCAAGTCAAAGTGTTGGGATCAATCCCCACCCCTTCTTTATCAGTGTCGCAGCATCCCTGGGGCATTTGCTGAATTTATCAGCAAATGGGCAGTTGACGTCATCTATCAATAAATACCCTTTGTCTCTAGAGTCTCTTTGGCTTCCTCCATCCCCACTTGCTACTCACTTATAAGACCAGATGGCAAAACAAATGGTGATTTATTTTGCAGGGACATGAAGAACTGGAAGCTAATTTTCTTTCTAAAATTAAGTATTTATTAAGCATTTTTAAAGCCCTTATTTCCAGACACATTAGAAAAGGTATTAGCCCTGTACTCTAAATTTGACATGTACCATCTTGTTTAATCCTCTCTGTGTACTCTTGTGTGGCAAATGTTACCAGCCCCATGAGAGGTGGGGAAACTGAGGCCCAGACTGGGATTTCCCCCACCCGCTGCCAACCCGCCCCTTGACTCTAAAGTGTGTGTCCCTTCCACAATGCTGTGCTGCCCTCAGGCTCTTTAACTAGGTGATGTAGGTAAGAGGTATCTTGCACATAAGTGTAGAGGGCACAAGGCCAGACTTTGATTTTTGCTTGATGTAAGCTGTTCAGATCACACAGGGAAACAATCTCCAAATCGATTCAAGATTGCTGAGTGGAACAGAAGAAAGAGAAAAGGGGGATGTCCATAAGGCCTCTGTGGGAGGGAGTAACAGGGACTGTGGATGTCAAGAAACAGCCCTGCCTGCTGTGGGGGCACCTTCAAATTCAAAAGGTGCCCCTCCTGCACCCTGAGCCTGCCCACCTAGCAGGATTGAGCCTGAGCCTGGGTCACATGGCAGTAACAGCAGCTAACGCTTTTGAACATGCTGGGTTTCAGGCATTCTTCTGAGCGCTTTACCTATTCTGTGAGGTTGGTTCAATCGACTGCTATTCCCACATAACAGATGAGGAAATTAGGTTTAGAGAGGTAAAGTAACTTACCCACGGTCACACAGCTAGCCAAGTGACAAAGTTGTGACTCAAACCCTGAGAGACTGGCTCTTATCTCCACTGGCTCTGAGAGAAGGAACTCTGCATTTGAGACTTGAAGTTAGGAAAGGTGGGCTTGGTGGTGGAATGGGGACAGGATTTCTTTGAAAAGCCAGCTGGAGGTGATTTGAGCTGCAGATGCTGTGATGTCTGCTCTCCAGGGCCACCCCTAGTGAGGGTGAAGGCCTCGATAAGTGTTCATGGGGCTGCCCGGGATGCAAGCTCAGGCCCGTCCCCACCTCTCCAGCTGTTTCTGCAGCCCTGGCTGGGCCCAGCTCCTCAGTAAAATGCAGCAGAGCTTCCAGGTCATGCATCAGCAGCTCGCAAGACAAAGGGAGTGGAGGGCTGAGAGGGCCTGATTGTGGAGTGGCACCTGACTAGTGCTGCTGCCAGGAGGAGCCCCGGGCATGCTTGTTCAGACCCGGCTTGGAGAGGGACCAATGACTTCACACCTGTTTATAGAAGTGGACCTGCCTTTTCTGTTATTTTTATTAATTTTTTTCATTTCAAAGCAGTTGGAAATACTTAACCGCTGGAGGAAAACCCAATCCCCCAAACCAGAACCAGGTCAGTTGATCTCAGGATCTGGTGTTGGGTCCACTCTGCCCAGGAGAGAGGTCCCTCCTAAGGAGCCAGTAATTCCAGGCCCTATGTAGGTAGGGGATGGATGGTGTCCATTTACCTCTCAACCCCAGGCCCATTTTACAGAAATGGAAACTAGGCTGGGCTGTGGGCAGTGGATGTCCTGGAGTCTGGCAGACCCTGGGCACACCGCAGTGCCGTTCCCAGAGGCGAGGACATGGAAGAGGTGGGTGACAACTCACCTTCAGATATTTGGAGGTGGAGGTTCCTACAGGATGTTCCAGGGGCAGTGACCAGTGGGAAGGTGAGAACATGCTTCTTGCTTCCCATGAATCCCACCCTCTTCAAAGGCCTCCCTACAACATGGCCACCCGGCCCTGAAAGCCTGCATGGAAGGAGCTTTCCATGTGGAAGGAACAGGAAGGTCAGCCACGCTGAGATGAGTTCGGAGGAAGGAGGAAGTTAGAGGGGTGAATGATGGAGGAAAGGCAGGACGGAAGCCATCTTGCAAAGGAGGATGCTGGGAAAGAGGCCAGAGACTCGCAAGTTTGCGCAGTGAAAGCTGGACCTGGCAGAGCCGGAACTGCACCCTGAAGGCGTCCAGTTTAGCCCTTTGTATTTCCAGATGTTTCTGGTTAGACGTTCCTATAAAACTCGGAGAAAATGCCCCACCCTTCTGGATTCTGGCCTGTTCGAAGAACACCCAGACTGTTCTGTAGCAGAGACTGGAGCTGCAGCGCGGTTGGAAGGGGGCTGGGCCCCGACATCGAGGGTGTCCCTGGAAGCCGCGTGGACGGCTGTGCGCCTGCGCGAGACCCCGGCGCCGTGGCCGTGACCCCTCGCCCTGAGCTGGCCGCGGGGGCACCCTTTGTAGAGACTGGCTCTGCTCTGATCCGCTCCTCAAGTGACTGCTTATGGAAGCCGGGGTCTCCCTTAGCTCCCCGAACAGAGCTGTAGATATGCTAGAAGTCGTGTGTAAACCACCCTGAAAATCTCGTTTACGAACTCCAAGAAGAAAGGCGGCCGTCCCTGTGCTGTGTGAGGCTTCCGGATTGCCCCACTTGATTGAAACAAAATGTGGCTTCAGGGAACAAGGCAAACCACACCCTGTGGCCTCCAGAACTGAAACTGGTATTGTCCTTGGGAAGAAAATCTGATTTCTCACACCAGTTATAGATGATCTTTATTGAACATGCTGCCTAGAGGATAAATTATGAGAATGGTTGAAACTGCTTAGTAACTTCAGGAAGAGAATTTCATCGTGTTTCCTTCCCTAGAGCTTGGTTCATTAATTATTGCCCTGGTGTTTTCCATGCACCCAGAAGTCATGCCTGCCCCTCCGAGGTAGATCTGGGCTGTGGATTAGCCTGTGTGCTTCAGGCTCTTTCTGATGGGAATGGCTTAGGATCATAAATAAAGTGAACCAGCCACAAGTCAGTGTGGGGGTGACTAGCTCAAGGCTGAAGACCCTGCTCCAGAACTGGGCCACCAGGGTTGAATCACAAAGTGTGGGCCTTGCGATAAGTGTTGGAGCACCCTGAGCCTAAGTGTACTAGTCAGTAAAGTGGGGATGACACTTCAAGGTTGTCCTGGGGACTACAGTGAGATGGTGGCTGTCCAGTGCTTAGCAGGATACCTGGCACATGGCAGGTGCCTAGCCTTCCCATCCCATTACTGGTCAGGGACTGCCACTCTATCCCTGTGGCACCTGGGCACATTTTCCACAGAGCAGACCATGCTCTAGACACAAAGGTCCAGGTCACAGTGGAGAGGGCTTTTTTGTGTCAAAAAAGCAAAGACAGACTGACAACCTTGGAAAATTGCTTAACTTTCCGAGCCTCAGTTTCCCTATCTGTCAAACGGAGGTGTTAGTTTGCATCTCACAGGGTTATCAGAATCAGAGGTAAAATTAGGTAGAGCCCCAGCCCCTTGGGTAGAGCCCAAGGTCTCAGTCTGCCCTTGTTATCAATGGTGACTCCACATTTGACAGACGGGCCTCCTGCTGTCAGTCTGGTTCTGGTAATCCATGACCTTGTTAATGGATGCAGAGGTTCCCATGGTCGTAAAGAGGCAGGAATCCCCACATTTCCATATATGTCTCAGTACTCTGGGTCCCAGGCAAGGGTCCATCACCACACAGAGTCTGGATCCCTATCCATGGTCTTCCTGGTCTACCCCTGTCCACATATCTGATCCCCCGACTGGACCCAGCTCCTCTACCCCATGACAAGTACGCACTAATGTTGACCTCAGTAAATGCAACATCTGGTTTTCTTCCTTTTCCGCCTGAGCCTGCAGGTGAATTTGTAGCTTTCTGTTTGGGGTCATGGACTTGTTAACAAATGGTCAGTTGACCTAGAATTGTTTAGCTCATTCTGTTTCACTCCAGACCTCATCTGGAACCTTTGCCCAGCGCCTTCCTCGGGGCAGTCCAGGAGACACAGTGTGGAGGTATTCCTGTCTCTCTTAAATCACTGTAGTTTTTATGGTTTTTCAAAAGAAAACAGAAATAGGGGAGGAAGAATCCTCGCAGGTGGTTTTGCACCCTGGGCCCGGCCTGGAGAGTGCGCAGAGCAGGAGGAAGTGAAAGCTGAGGCCTGGGGGAGGGCAGTACCAAGGCCTGTCCCCTGGGGAGGCTGTGGTGGCCTGTCCCTGGCTGTCGTCAGGTTTTTGGTCCCTAGTGCTCAAGGGCCTCCCCTGGAGGCTTCAGTCGCCACAGGAAGGAGATTCATTCATGAAAATCAGTCCCCCCAGGCCCTGATCCCACTTGCTTTTCTGAACCTCTGTTGCTTTGGCCCAGAGAATGCCACTTAGTGTATAAAAAAAGATTCCCAGAAAGCTGCCTCTCTCCACCAGTGTAATTATGTCTGTGAAGCTTCCTTTCTGGAAGGCCGGGGGGCGGGGGTGCCTAGCCTCCCCTGGGCTCCGTAGGCTCATTTAGCCTGGGCAGATCACCCTGGCCCTGTCACTGGGGGCTCACGGCCTGTGCAGACACAGCCCTGCTCCCTGCTCCTGCTGAGTCTCTGTGCTTCCAGTTCCCACCCCTTCTCCGGTTCACGTGTCCTTTTAGCCCAGCTCACAACTTCTCTCTCCAGCTTCCCAGGAACACTCCTTTCTCGGGGAAATCATTTCCTCCCAAAGAAAGGGCATTGCCTGTGCTATCCTGTCCTCCATCCTCACACTGACCTTGTGAGGTAATGAGCTCTCAAGCATTGAGTCATATGTCAGGGCACATGTCATTCTTCTCAGCTGATATTTTCCACCACCTTTGAGAGAGGGACTATTGCTTTGCCCATTTTACAGTTGGGAAAATAAAGGCTCAGAGAGGTCAAGAGAGCCCTGTGCTTCTAAGCTAGTAGGTGCTAGGTCTGGGAATCTGATCCGGGCTCCTAAGCTAGTAGGTGCTAGGTCTGGGAATCTAACCCCTGGGTGAGCGCTTGTCAGCTGCCACACTGCATTACCATGTTTTCCTTTGCTCTTCTGTGTCCATCATTAAACTGCGAGATACCTCCCTGAAGACAAACCTTATCTGGCTCCAAAGTGGCTACCTGCCAGCGCCTGAGCCTTGGTTGGTTAGCCTGTGCCAGCTGAGGGATTGAGGTGGAGTATGAAGCATCTGCCTGGTGTTAGGTGTCCCTCCTGGGCTTGGAGAACACGGCCGGGAGGTCAGTGGCCTGCTGGGCAGTGGGGGAGAGGCGAGCTGACCATCTGAAGCCCTCTGAGGGATAAAGTGGGACCTCCATCCAGGTGATGATGGGCTAGGTCAGCTGAGAGCACTGTGTGCTGTGCCTGCCAGAGGTCAGAAATCAGCACCTTCCCCACCCACTCAGGAGTGCAGGCGTATGCAGCTCAAGCTTTCCCTCCCACTTCTCTCTGGACTCACCACTGTTTGGCCTCCACCCGAGAGACAGGGGAAGTGAAAGGACAAATGACATCAGCCACTCTCCCTCGTTGTCAGCACTTTATGGCAGAGGTTTATGGGGAAAGTAATGTGGGGAACTTCCTCATCTCTTCATTATCACACTGGTCTTACAGAAGACAAGTGATGCCTCCAGGACAGTCCGCTGTGCACGCCTCGTGTTTTGGGCATACAGGGAGCTGTCATCACCACCACGTCAAACCTTAGATGGTCAGTGGTGTTCTCAGCCCCATTTTACAGGTGAAAATATTGAGCCACATGTCAAGTAACTTGCCCAATCTCCATAGCCAGTAAGAGGTAGAGCCAAATTTTAACCTCTGGCTGTCTAGCTGCAGTGTCTGTGTTCTGCTTCTTGATGGAAACAGCTAGAAAATAAGACCTCTTTTTTCCCTCCATGGGAAAGAATTTTTAACTCTGAATAATACTTGCATGTACATTAAGAGCAGCTACGGGCCAGGTGATATGCTTAGTTCTTTGCAGATTTTACCCCTACAAACCTCACGACAGCCTATAAAGTATGTGTTGATATCAGCTTCCACTTTACAGATACAGAAACCGAGGCTGGGAGGGTGGAAATGACAATCCTGGATCATGTGGTTCTTCAGGGGCATTGCCGGGATTCAGGTCCAGATGTGTCTCCCTGACTTCAGAGTCTGACCTCCAATCTCTGTGTCAGGCTGGCTGAGCAGCATCCTAGGCTTCTTAGGCAGGGTAAGAAACCAAATACTCTCAATATTTGTTGAGTATTCATTTTATGGGATCAGGGAGATACTGATTTTCTGTAAAAATTCTATCCTGAAATTGAGTTACTTATTTTCTTCTTCCACTGGCCCAGTCACTGTTCTTTTTTTTCTTTTAGTTTTCTGCATTCTTAAATTTTTTTTTAATTTTTATTTGATATTAGGGTATGGTTGATTTACAAGGTTGTATTTTCAGGTATACAGCAAAATGATTCAATTATATGTATACATATATAAATATTCTTACTCAGATTCTTTCCCCATATAAATTATTACAGAATATTGAATACTGGGCTATGCAGTAGGTCCTTGTTGATTATCTATTTTACATATAGCAATGTGTATCTGTGAAGTGCAAACTCCTAATTTATCTCCGCACCCCACCTTTCCCCTTTGGTAACCATAAATTTGTTTACAAAGTCTGTGAGTCTTTTTCTGTTTTGTAAATAAGTTCATTTGTATCTTTTTAGATTCCACATATAATTGATATGTGATTTTTGTCTTTGACTTACTTCACTTAGTATGATCATCTCTAGTTTCATCCACGTTGCTGCAAATAACTTCCATTGTATATATGTACCGCATTCTTCTTTATCCATCTGTCAACAGATATTTAGGTTGCATTGTAAACTGTGCTGCAGTTAACTTTAAGGTATGTGTATCTGTTCAAATTATGGTTTTCTCCTGATACATGCCCAGGAGTGGGATTGCTAGATCATATGGTATTTCTATTTTTTGTTTTTAAGGCACCTCCATACAGTCCTCCACAGTGGCTGTACCACCTCCCATTCCCACTAACAGGGTAGGAGGGTTCCCTTTTCTCCACACCTTCTCCAGCACTTGTTATTTGTCAACTTTTTGATGATGACCATTCTGACAGGTGTGAGGTGATACCTCCTCGTAGTTTTGATTTGCCTTTCTCTAATACTTAGTGATGATCAGCATCTTTTCATGTGCTTTTTGGACATCCTGTATGTCTTGGAGAAATGTCTACTTAGGTCTTCTCATTTTTTGATTGGGTTGTTTATATATATATATATATATATATATATATATTTAGCTATATGAGCTGTTTATATAGACATTAATCCCTCATCAGTGATATAGACTGCAAATATTTTCTCTAATTCTGTAGGTTGTCTTTATATTTTGTTATAGTTTGCAGTGCAAAAGCTTTTAAGTTTAATTAGGTCCCATTTGTTTATTTTTGTGTTTGTTTTCATTACTCTAGGAGGTGAATTCAAAAAGATATTACTGTGATTTATGTCAGAGAGTGTTCTGCCTATGTTTTCCTTGAAGAGTTTCATAGTATCCGGTCTTATATTTAGGTCTTTAATCCATTTCAAGTTTACTTTTGTGTATGATGTTAGAGACTGTTTTAGTTTCATTCTTTGACATGCAGCTGTCCAGTTTTTCGTCCTCAGAATTTCTTGGCTATTTGGAGCCTTCTGTGTTTCCATACAAATTGTAAAACTTTTTGTTCTAGTTCTGTGAAAAAATGCCATTGGTAATTTAATAGGGATTAAACTGATTGAATCTGTAGGTTGCCTTGGATGGTACAGTCATTTTGATGATAATGATTCTTCCAATCCAAGAACATGGTGTATCTTTCCATGTTTGTGTCCTCTTCAGTTTCTTTCATCAGTGTCTTATAGTTTTCAGAATACAAGTCTTTTGCTTCCCAAGGTAGGTTTATTCCTGGGTATTTTCTTTTTGATGTGAGAGTAAATGGGATTGTTTCCTTAATTTCTCTTTCTGATTTTTTGTTGTTAATGGATGGAAATGCAAGAGATTTCTGTGTGATAATTTTGTATCCTGAAACTTTACTAGAACTCATCAGTGAATTTGGTAGTTTTCTAGTTGCATCATTACGATTTTATTTGTGTAGTATCATGTTATCTGCAAATAGCAGTCACTGTTCTTAAAAAAAAAAATCATCAGACCTTTCCTAGTTCTTATTTCAGTTTTCTTTAATGGGTTCTTCAATCCAGCCAGCCCAGGGGAATCTATGCCATGGTCCCTATTTTTGTTTAGGTACTCAGTGGTGTCCGGCTCTTTGCGACCCCATGGACTATAGACTGCCAGGCTCCTCTGTCCATGGGATTTTCCAGGCAAGAATACTGGAGTGAGATGCCATTTCCTACTCCAGGGGATCTTCCTGACCTAAGAATTGAACACATGTCTCCTGCAAGTGTTCTGCACTGCAGGCAGATTCTTTACTGCTGAGCCACATAGAAGCGCCATGGTCCCTATCAGATCAGATCAGATCAGATCAGGTCGCTCAGTCGTGTCCGACTCTTTGTGACCCCATGAACTGCAGCACGCCAGGCCTCCCTATCCATCACCAGCTCTCGGAGGTCACTCAGACTCACATTCATCGACTCAGTGATGCCATCCAGCCATCTCATCCTCTGTCGTCCCCTTCTCCTCCTGCCCTCAAATCCCTCCCAGCATCAGAGTCTTCTCCAATGAGTCAACTCTTCGCATGAGGTGGCCAAAATACTGGAGTTTCAGCTTTAGCATCATTCCTTCCAAAGAAATCCCAGGGCTGATCTCCTTCAGAATGGACCGGTTGGATCTCCTTGCAGTCCAAGGGACTCTCAAGAGTCTTCTCCAACACCACAGTTCAAAAAGCATCAGTGTATAGTAAAAGAGGTCACTGGCTCCTGTTCAGCTTTAGGAATTCCACCAACCATGACTCTACATGTATTACCAAAAGACTTCCTAAGTTGGTGGAAGCAGGATTGTTTTCTAACCTCAGAGATGTTTTAGCGCCATGGAGATGGCACTTGGGCTGGCTGTCCCTTCACTCTGTTCCTGGATCCATCCCTGGGCCGTGCATGCACTGCTGGGAGGATGGGATGAGAAACTTCCTCTTTTTGCTGTACAGTCAGGGCAGCAGATTCAGGTTCCAGCCCCAGCTTCCCCACTTCCTGGGAGTGAGTGGAGGGATTAGCATCTTTGGGCTTCAGTTTTTCCATCTGAAAATCAGCATGTGATCTCAGGTGATTACAAAGTATTCTCTGACTCTGAAGCTGTGTTTCAAGGGCTCTGTTGTTTAGTCCCTCAGTCATATCTGGCTCTTTGTGACCCTATGGACTGTAGCCCACCAGACTCCTCTCTGTCCATGGGATTCTCCAGGCAAGAATACTAGATTGCCATTCCCTTCTCCATCCAAGGTCTAGGGATGGGAAAGTACTCTGAAGATCTACAGACAGGCGGCCATGCCCACACTTAATGCCATTAACTTGAGGATCTTATTCATCTGTGAGCCCCTGGTTGAAGTCCATGATATCATGTACAGCTGTTATGTCCCTAGAAAAAGCCCATGTTCTTAAGTTTCTCCATAAGCAATTGTTAAATGGTCTTTCTGTGGCACTTTCATTAGCATCCCAAATGGACCATCCTTGAGGGAGGGGAAAGGCATTCATGTGTTATTCAGTTCAGTTGCTCAGTCGTGTCTGACTCTTTGGAACCGCAGCATGCCAGGCCTCCCTGCCCATCACCAACTCCCAGAGTCCATCCAAACCTATGTCCATTGAGTCAGTGATGCCATCCAACCATCTCATCCTCTGTCATCCTCTTCTCCTCCTAAGTCCTGCATGTATTGGGTATTGAGCACTTGACAAAAGATACCTAGGTCCTATCCTAAAAGCCTTGGGAAGTCCATTGAACCTACATCATTCATGGTGCTGTATGATCAGGATGGAGGAGCTTGATACACAAGAGCCTGGGTGAAGGTGGTAGAAATGGCTCCTTTGAGGCCCCCTCTCAGAGCTGCCTCTGCCTCTCCTCCTAGGGAAAGACTAGCCTTGCCCTCCCTAGGAAACACACAACATGCAGACATGAAAACCCAAGAATGTACCCTTTGAACAATAGAGAAATGGGATACTGTTGAAACATGCTTGTCTCTCAATCCACAGTTCACTGACTCTGAAATTCCATGCATACTATACAGTCTGTTAATGCATATTAATAGCTAATCTCTCTATAGCTAGAAAATTGCTCTTCAGATCTCCAGTGTGCTTAACAGCTGCCAATCCAAGTTGCCTCCAATTTTTTCCATCCGTCACCAATGTCAGTGAGATATTGAATCTCCCCGAGCCAGATGAAAAATGTGTTGGATGTTCACTGCAGATCCTATGCATGTAAAAGTAATGTTTGGTCAGCAGTTTTCAAATGGAACACAGGACCACCAACCTTGGAACTGACATGGTAGAATCACCCTGGGGCAGCCATCCAGAGCAGGCAACCAGACCCACTGAGTCAGAGTTTCTTCTGGAAGTGTCTAGGAACCCACATGGCACCAAAGATGCACTGTGCTTCTCCATACGCTGCTGCTTGCGAAGCGCCATTAGGCTGAGGAAGGCAGGGTGATATGCTCGCTGTACTGCCAGCCACCTCTGTAATATTTAAAATGATATAGAGAGATACTGTTTGCTGAGTGCCTGCTGTGTGCACAGTGCTAAGTGCTTTCCTGGTAGGTTCTCACTGAATTCTCTCAACAGTCTCGAGAAGGACATACTATTGTTGCCCCCATTTTACAGATGGGATAACTAAGACCTGAGGGGCTCAAGTGATCCGGGCAAAATATGAATAGTAGAACATCCTGGTGAGTCTAGAAAGAGAACTGATGAAGCCAGTTCATCCCAAGGAGGGAGAGACCAGAAGGAGAAGCTGTGGGCAGGAGTTGCTACCCTCTGCCTCAGAAGAGTGTCGCCCTCTGGGAGCCCTTATCTGGATGGGGTGCTGTCAGCCCCCAGAAGTCACTGTTGGCTGGGGGATGGCGTGAGCCCTTTGAGGCTGCGCAGGGGAGCCCCCCCCCCCCCCGCCCCTTCCAGCCAACAGTGATTTCTGAGGATCCCAAAGTGCCAGTCAGCAGGTGCATATTCTTCCTGCCCTCTGACTGCTGCTTTCCCAGGAAACCCAGGGCTGCCCCCCCTGCCCTGAGCAGCGTGGGAGCCACATCCCTTCCCCACCATTGTCCCAGTTCTGGGCCCCCATTCATCGGATGCCCATCCAGCTTGGCAAGAGCCGCATCCTCAACTCTCTGCCCCTCCCGCACCCTGCCCAGGCCTCCGGAAGCCCAAACAGCTGATGTGAGATGGAAATAAACCCCCTCCAGCCACATCTGGTCAGGCTGAAAGGGGCCCCTTGGCACTGGCACCCTCTTGAGTAATTCTGCCGTGCCTCCTGCTTCCTGGCCTCACCATTCAGGTGGAAAGTGCCAGATTCCCTCCACCCCCCGCCACATCAAAGTCCGCTGCAGGCACCCTGAGCCCATTTCCACCCAGCGCCAAGCACCCCAGCTGCTGGTCTCTTGGCCTCAGGGCTGATTCTAAGCTCTTGTGTTGCAGCTGCAGGATCTTTGTCAGAAATCCTCCGTGGGAAGATGGGCTGGGCTGCAGGTTGAGGCACCAGGAGGCCCATGCAGCCTCAGCAGCCACTTGTGGCCTTTAAAATCCCTGTCACCCCAAGTCATTCATTCATTCATGCATCTGTTCGCTCCTTCAACAGAACTCTGAGTGTCTACCATGTGCCAGGGACCGAGGATACAAGACAGAACAAAAAGTGAGAAGTACCTGCCCTCCTGGAGTTTACATTCTAGAAGGGAGAAACACACAAAATGGACAGTGATCAGAACGTTAGAAGGAGATGTTACAAAGAAGAGTAGGGTGGGTAGCGCTGAGGTTCCAGGGGTGTCTCTTAATAACCACTGATCCTGAGCTTTCCTAATTGCATTCTGGGCCATTCCACCTGAGGTTTTTGCCCCCACCCCCACCTGCCTACAGCTCCTGAGCAGGGCAGCTGGATGGGAGGCAACTGTGGTGGGCCCAGCTCAGAACAGCCCTTTCAGAGAGGGCTCTTCCTTACAAGCCTCACTGTCCTCAAAAGCCTGGGTGAGGGCGCCGACTGCTGGCCCTCAGGCAAACCCAGCCCAAACAAGTTAAAAACCTGTTAAACACCATTTAAAAAGTGGGTTTTTTAAAATAAGTGATAGTTAACATTTGAGAATGCAGATTATGCATAAAATTGGGCTTTCTGATTTTCTTGAGAATTCAAAAGGCTAGGTCCCCATTCCCTCATAACTACATGATCAAGATTTAAGTGGTATCTCCCATACCTTCAGTGGGCCAGGGACTCCCTGCTGGCTTGGAAGAGCATTTGAGTAGGCACTGACCCTAATCCAGGTCACCAAATTTAAACCCAGCATAGAAGAGATGTACCTTAACCACTAGCTTGGAGGGGTGGAGGGGGACAACAAACTGCTTGCTTGTTTCTGCCCTTCAAGTGCCCGAGGTTAAAATGCAGCTCAGCACCTTAGTTCACATGTGGCTCATCTGAGCCCGACTGGGAGGCTGCATCCAGAGGCCCTCTATCACCCAGGGTCACCTGCATCCCCCGCCTCACCCTTTCCAGGGCTCAAGAACCCTCCCCATCCATTGCATGTTTTCCTTCTTTTTGCTTTGGAAAGGTCGGGTGAGCTCCTGTAGCGATTCAGTCCTTGTAATTAAACAGGTGACAAGTTGAAATCCTAAGAAACCAATTTCCTGAGGCAAGAGTAGACAATGGGAAAAAGTCTCTTTAGCAAGTGGTGTGGGGAAAGTCAGCCGCATGTAAATCAGAGTGAAGTTAGAATGCACGCTCTTAGCATACACAAAAATAAACCCAATCTGACTTAAAGACTTAAACATAAGACATGACACCATAAAACTCCAGAAGAGAACATAGGCAAAACATTCTCTGACATAAATTGTACCAGTGTTTTCTTAGGTCAAGTCTCCCAAGGCAAAAGAAATAAAAGCAAAAATAAACTAATGGGACCTAAACAAACTTAAATCTTTTTTCAAAGCAAAGGAAACCGTAAACAAAAAACAACATACAGAATGGAAGAAAATATTTGCAAACGATACAACTGACAAGTGCTTAATTTCCAAAAATATACAAACAGCTCGTACAACTCAAGCACAGAAAACCAATCCAAAAATGGGAAGGACCTAAATAGAGATTTCTCCAAAGAAAAAATACAGATGGCCAATAGGCACATGAAAAGATGCTCAACACTGCTAATTATAAGAGAAAAGCAAATAAAAACTACAATTAGGTACCACCTCACACCAGTCAGAAAGGCCATCATTAAAAAGTCTACAATTAACAAATGCTGGAGAGGGTGTGAGGAAAAGGGAACCCTCCTACACCGTTGATGGAAATGTAAGTTTGATACAGCCACTATGGAAAACAGTATGGAGGCTCCTCAGAAAACTAAGAGTAGAACTACCATATGATCCTGCAGTCCCACTCCTGGGCATACACCCAGAGAAAACTATAATTCAAAAAGATACATGAACCTTTACGTTCAGAGCAGCACTAGTCACAACAGCTAGGACATGGAAACACCCTAAATGTCCATCAACAGCTGAATGGATAAAGAAAGTGTGGTGTATGTAGTGGAATATTCACTTCAGTTGCCCAGTCATGTCCGACTCCTTGCGACTCCATGGACTGCAGCACGCCAGTCTTCCCTGTCCATCACCAACTCCTGGAAGCTCATGTCCATTGAGTCGGTGATGCCATCCAACCATCTCATCCTCTAGTCATCCCCTTCTCCTCCTGTCTTCAATATTTCCCAGCATCAGGGTCTTTTGCAGTGAGTCAGTTCTTCTCATCAGGTGGCCAGAGTATTGGAGTTTCAGCTTCAGCATCAGCCCTTCCAATGAATATTCAGGACTAATTTCCTTTAGGATCGACTGGTTGGATCTCCTTGCAATTCAAGGGACTCTCAAGAGTCTTCTCCAACACCACAGTTCAAAAGCATAAATTCTTCAGCGCTCAGCTTTCTTTATAGTCCAACTCTCACATCCACACATGACTACTGGAAAAACCATAGCTTTGACTAGACAGACCTCTGTTGGCAAAGTAATGTCTCTGCTTTTGAATATGCTGTCTAGTGGAGTACTAGTCATAGAAGACAACAAAATAATGCCATTTGCAGCACCATGGACACAACTGGAAATTATCATACTAAGTGAAGTACGTCACAAAGAGAAAGACAAATACTATCTGATATCATTTATATGTGGAATCTAAAATATGAAACAAATGAACCCATCTATGAAAACAGAAACAATGGACATAGAGAACAGACGCAGTTGCCAAGGCAGAGGGGGCTAAAGGAGGGATGGAGTGGGAGATTGGGGTTAACAGATGCAAATTTTTATATACAGAATGAGTAAACAACACGGTCCCCCTGTCTAGCACAGACAACTATATCCAATATCCTATGATAAATCATAATGGAAAAGAATATTTTAAAAGAATGTATATATGTATAATGAATCACTTTGCCGTATGTGCTGTGTTTAGTCACTCAGTCATGTCCGACTCTTTGTGACCCTATGGACTGTAGCCCACCTGGCTTCTCTTGCCTGGGGATTCTCCAGGCAAGATCCCCAGCTCTCCTGCAGGGGATCTTCCCAATTCAGGGATGGAACCCAGGTACCCGCATTGCAGGCAGATTTCTTTACCATCGGAGCCACCAGGGAAGCCTGATTAATACAACATTGTAAATCAGCTATAATTAAACTTCTCAGGCAATGTTAATGTCCATTAATGTGAAATCACTGTTTTCCTAAACCCTTTAAGTTTTGCAACAGGTTCAGAGTAGATTCTTTCTTTAAAGGCTCAAAGGCTTTTTCTTCTTTCTTTTCTAAACATAAAGGGTTTTAAGCATTATAGAACTCCTAGCAGTTCACTAAGCAGTTTGCTAAGGATATAGCCAAAGACATCAGCATTATGGCTTTCTAGAACTTTGATCTGTGGCCCTACAGGATGGAAAGCCCCGAATTTCAAATCTGAAGACTAGGAAGGTGAAAACTTGCCCAAGATCACACACAGATCATCACTCAAGTCCACTCTGCTTTAGTTAACAGCTGCCAGCACTGGAGCCTCTAAGCCAGTGACCCCCACCTGGGCAGCTTTTGAATCCCCAGGGAGCTGGCCACGCCCAAAGCAATGGCATCAGATCTCTAGGCTGGGGCCCCCAAGCTTCAGTGGTACTGAAGGTCCCCTGTGAGCTGCCAGCACAGACACTCATGGCTCCAGCAGCTGCCCTGGAGATGGTAACTTCTTGGGAGGGCTGCAGATCCTGGGAGGCTGCACAGTGCGGGGGCTCAGAGCATAGGCTACATGGATTCGAGCCCCAGCTCCTAGCTCCCTGATCTTAAGTAAGTTACCTGTTCTCCCTGTGCCTCAGTTTTCTCATCCATAAGTTGGGAATACTAACAATACCTGTGCCCTAGAGTGCAAGGATTAACAGTGGCTCAAAAAGTGGTAGCCAGTATAAACTCGGGCCTCTTTTCTGCTATGGATGTGGTTTCTTTGCGGATTCCTCCATGACTAGCCTTTTAGGTTAGAGTTTAGGAATTTCTGTAATGAAGGAAAGAGAATAGAATCACAGCAAATCAGATCACTGGATTTTCCTCTCCTTCCCCACAATTCCAAAATTCAACAGAGGAGCTTCCCTGATGGTCGACTGGCTGAGACTCCGTGCTCTCAATGCAGAGGGACCAGGTTCAATCCCTGTTCAGGGAACTAGATCCCACATGCCGAAACTAAGAGCTTGCATGCTGTAACGAAAAGATCCTGCAAACCGCAGTTAAGGATCCTCCGTGTTGCCATGAAGATCAAATATCCCACATGCCCCAGCTAACACCCAGCACAGCCAAATAAATATTAAAAAAAAATAAAATCAACAGGATGATGGCAGTGCCACCAGGATGCTAGTGGGTCCAAGCAGACAGTTGTTAATGACAGGTTTTGCCGGTCCACACTCTCTGGATGCCTTTAAATTTACCTTTTTCTCTGGGTTTCCACTCCTCTGCATCTCCTCCACTCAGTAAAATGGACCAGCTGTTCCTCCTTCCATTTGGGTTCTTGTGTCTGAAAGAAATTGTAAACACCACAAAAGATGTTTTAATTTAAGGGAAACCAGCCTCCCTTCCTTTTTAAGATGAAACGTAGTAAAGTTTTAAAGACTTTTTTCAAAAAGTCCCTAAATTTGGTACTTCAACTAATTATACTTGCCTTTTTTAACTGTCCAAATTAAAAATAGACAGCTAAAAGAGAACGCAAGATACAGCTCAGAGCCTGTAGCCATGTCCATGGTTTCCTAGAATCAGCCTTTCTCTTACCTAATTGATACTTTTGGGAGATCAAAGGGAGGTGAGGGGAGTCGGGGCTGGAGCTGGAGGTAGACCTGGGAGTTGCCTGGCAGCAGATGACGAACTTGATTCAGGGTTCTATAATTAAGACCAGCTCTGGCACAACATTATAAAGTAATTTTCCTCCAATTAAAAAAAAAAAAAGACTAGCTATGAATTGGTGAAAGATGTTAGATTACAGTCCTTTCCTCGTAGTATAAAGATGTTGTCCTCAGCCCATCAGCGTCACCTGGTGGAATGGGCTGAATTGTGCCCACCCCCAATATTCATATGTGGAAGTCCCAACCTCCAGTACCTCAGAATGTAACCCTGTTTGGAGATAGAATCTTTAAAGAGGACTGTGTGTGTGAGCTCAGTTGTGTCTGATTCTTTGTGACCCCATGGACTGCAGCCCGCCAGGCTCTTCTGTCCATGAGATTTTATAGGCAAGAATACTGGAGTGGTTGCCATTTCCTCCTCCAGGGGATCTTCCAAATCCAGGAATCAAACCCACATCCCCTGCATTGGCAGGCAAATTGTTACCGCTGAGCCACCTGGAAAGCTCTTTAAAGAGATAACTGAATTCAATAGAGGCCATTAGGGTGGGCCCTAACCCAGTAGGACTAGTGTCCTTATAAGAGGAGAAGAGACCCCAAAGGGTAAAGATGCACAGAGGGACGGCAGGTGGAAAGGCAGCAAGAAGGCAGACATACACAAGCCAAGGAGAGAAGCCTCAGAGGAACCCAGCCCTGCCTGTACCTCCAGGACTCAGAAAATCCATTTCTGCTGCTTAAGCAGAAATGGTATTTTGTTACAGCAGCCCCAGCAAACTGACAACATGGCAACTTTAATGCAAATTCTCAGGCCCAGTCCCAGACCTGCTGACTTGGCAACTTGGGGTACGAACCAGCAAACTCTGTTTCAGTAAGCCCTCTGGCTGACTACCATGCATACTCGGGGTTGAGAACCATTCATGTGAAGTATTGTTAATACCTGGCAGGAGCCAGCCCAGAAAAAGATGATACATGGTTGGAAGCTTGGGCTGGTCTGCTAAATATAAACTTCCTAAAAGGAAGGCTCTGGAAGAGTCTCAATGGGACCTTTCCATGGGACGGTGTGTGAACATGCTCTGTGAATGCTGAAACACCCTGTAGACACAGGTGTAGTGAGGCATGATACTAGTGACTGGTGAGGAAAGTGACTCCCTGAATATGCCAACATTGGCAGATTGAATCCAACAATCTCCCTCCTCGACTCAAATTTCTGAGTCCCTTAAGGTTGTGTACATTTTCTGGGTCCTCCCTGGTGGTCTGGTGCAGGACTTCACTCTGCCAATGCAAGGGGCCCAGGTTCCATCCCTGGTCAGGGAACTAGTTCCTACATGCTGATTGTGGACTTCCCATTGGAAAAGACTCTGATGCTGGGAGGGACTGGGGGCAGAAGGAGAAAGGGACAACAGAGGATGAGATGGCTGGATGGCATCACCGACTCGATGGACGTGAGTCTGGGTGAACTCCGAGAGTTGGTGATGGATAGGGAGGCCCTGCGTGCTGTGATTCATGGGGTCACAAAGAGTTGGACACGACTGAGTGACTGAACTGAACTGGTGGCTCAGTGGTAAAGCATCTGCCTGCCAATGCAGGAGGTGCATGTTCAATCCCTGGTTGAGGAAGATCCCACAGGCTGCAGAGAACTAAACCCATGAGCCACAACCATTAAGCTTGTGCTCTAGAGCCCAGGAGCTTCACCTGCTGAGCCCACGTGCTACAACTACTGAAGCCTTTGTGCCCTAGAGCCCATAGTCCACAATAAGAGAAGCCACTGCAATGAGAAGCCCATGCAGCTAAGGAGTAGTCCCTGCTCCCTGCAACTAGAGAAAAGCCCGAGCAGCGATGAAGACCCAGCACAGCCAAAAACCAATTAATAAAGACTGTGTACATTTTCTGCCCTAAACAGTCGGAATGGTTCTCCTTTCTGAGAATAAAAGCAATGAGATTTAATCACATTTCCAATTTCGTCCCTGCTACTAGGAAGCCCACCACCAAAGGAGATCCTTAATCACAGCCCTCTTTTTTTTTCCTATTTCAATTTTATACCACACATCTGTCTTTTGTACAAATACTTTTGAGAAAAGAAAAAGAGGGGAGATAAAGGGAGTTAGTGAACAAGAGATTGATCTCGCAGCTCAGATAATTATCAGCACAACAAACCCTCTTTGTAAAATTGATAAAACATGGTTGGAGAAGACACATGTTTTCTGTCTGTGACAAGGGAGTGAACTGTTCCCCCAAAGAACGCTCTTTACTCCTTCGTTTTCCTGATGTCCCAGAGCTGTAGGTCCCTTGACTAGATCCCAAACTGATACTCAGAGAATGTTATTAGTTGCTGAAGCATTGGGACCATTACAAAAGCTCTTGTGAAACTGCTTAGGATACAAGTGTGGAAATGACATAACCAGATCTGCATTTTCTTTAAGGCTAGAAACAGTGGTTTATCTGATTACAACTTCTAACCTGCTGTTGGTCCTGCTAACAAGTGTGGAGATAACTGCAACAGCCCAGGCCACCATCCGAAATCTCTCCTGCTCCATCCTGACCGTGATGGCAAAGCATTCCTCTACTCCCTCTGACCCGTCCAGGGCTCTCCTTAATCCAGGTTTCTTAAACGAAGGTTCAAGGGGTCCACAGATAGAGCTCCCAGGGATCCAAGTTCTAAGAATTAATTTAAATTTTTATTTTGTACTCTTATTTGTGTTTTTGAAAAAGTTAAAGCATTTCTGGATTATCCCCGGGCCACCCCTGCTTACCTAGTCCTACCATGTGAAATTATGGCGCATGTGTTCATTGATGGCCGTGGTGGTACTGTGTAGCTCCATTTTTATTGTCTTGGGCCATTAGAAATGCAGAGAGACAGAAAATATATAAATGATGTATTTGGACCAAGTAAAGGTCAAGTGATATTCCAGGGTGCTGGAATTGATAGTACGTAGAAATGAGAAAGTGGTGGGAGAATTGAATGGCATATAGAGGAGGAATGCCACACTGCAAAGATGCTGCCCCAGCACAGACAGCAAGTACCTTGTATGTTTTTTTTAATATAAATTTATTTAATTGAAGGCTAATTACTTTACAATATTGTATTGGTTTTGCCGTATATCAACATGAATCTGCCATGTACATGGGTGTACACGTGTTCCCCATCCTGAACCCCCCTCCCACCTCCCTCCCCATACCATCCCTCTGGGTCATCCCAGTGCACCAGCCCCGAGCAGACCTTGTATGTTTCAAGCAGGGCCTTGGTTCCAGTAAAACATTATCATCCATCATTTGAACGTTTGGTCTCGTCTACCTACTTTTATATTTGTGCATACTTTAAGTACCATTATACTCTTTTTTTATGTTTATATTTATTTTTTATTTTATTTAACTTTACAATATTGTATTGGTTTTGCCATATATCAAAATGAATCTGCCACTGGTATACATGTGTTCCCCATCCTGAACCCTCCTCCCTCCTCCCTCCCCATACCATCCCTCTGGGTTGTCCCAGTGCACCAGCCCCAAGCATCCAGTATTGTGTATCGAACCTGGACTGGCGACTCGTTTAATATATGATATTATACATATTTCAATGCCATTCTCCCAAATCATCCCACCCTCTCCCTCTCCCACAGAGTCCAAAAGACTGTTCTATACATCAGTGTCTCTTTTGCTGTCTCGTATACAGGGTTATTGTTACCATCTTTTTAAATTCCATATATATGCATTAGTATACTGTATTGGTGTTTTTCTTTCTGGCTTACTTCACTCTGTATTATAGGCTCCAGTTTCATCCACCTCATTAGAACTGATTCAAGTGTATTCTTTTTAATGGCTGAGTAATACTCCATTGTGTATATGTACCACAGCTTTCTTATCCATTCATCTGCTGATGGACATCTAGGTTGCTTCCATGTCCTGGCTATTGTAAACAGTGCTGCGATGAACATTGGGGTACACGTGTCTCTTTCAATTCTGGTTTCCTAAGTGTGTATGCCCAGCAGTGGGATACTCTTAATAAATCTACACTAGCCTGAAATCATTTTCAAATAAGAAGTTAAAAAAATAAAAATTTAAAAAAAAAGAAGTTAAGAACCTCTCTGGTGGTCTAGTGGTAGAGAATCTGCCACTAAGGCAGGGGACACAGGATTGATCCCTGGTCCGGGAAGATCCCACGTGCCACAGGGTGACTAAGCCTGTGTGCCAAGTTACTGGGTCCGTGCTCTGCAACAGGAGCGACCACTGCAGTGGCCTGCACACCACAGCTGCAGAGCGGCCCCCACCACGAGTGAAAACCCGAGCGCAGCAACAACCACCGAGCGCAGCCATACATTTTTAAAAGTTTAAATAAAAACAAAATCTTTTATTTTAAAAACTCAACACCAAAGGCCTGGGTGAGTTTTTTCCTCTGAGAAGCAATTGCGCATGTGTCTCAGGATCGGGAGTATACTTATTCCCTTGATCTGTGCCCCCAAGTCCTCCTGAGGGGAACTGTGCTGCCTCATTGCAGCAGGTGCGCCACTGGCCACCTAGACTCTGAAGGAGGAAATGGAAAAGAAAGAAACCGCGAATACCACATTTCAAACCCCTCTGAGTTATTTTCTGTTTCTGCAACTGGACGTAAAACGACGCCACGGTATAGTTTCCATTTTTCATGGCTTTGTGGTCCTGAGTGCAGTATTAACTGACACGCTGCCTCCCTGGGGAGTCAGACAGCCATAAAATTGTCTCCTGCTGAAAACTGAGGGGAAAGTAGCAAGTCCCCCCGTTTCTCTGCTCGTTTGGCCATTCACGGCCTTCAAACCTGTCCAGTAGTGATTTAAATGGACAAAATTGATGCACCCTTTCCCCCTCCTTTTCCTTCCATTTCTTTTAGAACAGTTCTATTTGTTTTTTTCAAGTGGCATGAATGCTCTTAAGGTGATGAATACATCTGCTCAGAAGTCAGGATGTGCAAAAGTCAGCGTTTTAGTGTTCAAAATAAATATGAATTGAACTTCATGACCTAGGGTTGACCTGCAACAAAAATCATAGAGCTGGTGAAATTTGTATTTGAAATTTCTGGCCTCGTATTTTTAATTTTTTTCTTCTTTCATAAAGAATGAATTGCCCCTGGGTACCATACCTTGTACCTGAACTAGACCTGATGTTATTTTCTAAATGCTAAACCATACTTTGTTTGATTTAATCAACGTCCCAGAGGGTAGGTGGCACTGTTTCGATTTTGCAAATAATAGAACCGAGGCTTAAAAAGTTGAGGGTCTTGCATAGGTCTTCTGATTTCAGGTCTCACCGACTTCCTACCTAGTGCTCTAATACTCTCTTCTTACTCTTCTATGTAAAAATATGATCATGTATAACATTACCCACTCTTATACACTTATATTTTATATCAATTTGCTCAAAGTCATAGGCTGAAGGCTTGGCTCCTGCATTAATTCCCTAAGACTGCCATAACAAAGTAGCACAAATTCATTGGCTTACAGTAACAGGAATTTATTCTGTTACAGCTCTGGAGGCTAGAATTTTAAAATCCAGGTGTGAGCAGGGCCGTCCTCTCTATGGCTCTAGGGTACACCCTTCCTTTCCCTCACCCACTTCTGGTTGTGGCTGCCAATCCTGAGCATCTCTTAGCTAGCAGACGCATCACTCCAGCCTCTGCCATCACGTGGCCTTCTCTCTGTGTCTTTGAGTCTCTGCATTCTCTCCTTGTAAGGACACTAGTCATTTGACTAGAAACCACCTTAACTCAGTATGACTTCAGTTGAATTGCATCTTAAAAAAAAAAAAAAAAAAACCTATTTCCAGGAACTCCCCTCGTGATCCAGTGGTTAAGGCTACACACTCCAATGCAGGGGCCTCAGGTTCAATCCCCAGTCAGGGAACTAGATCCCACATGCTGCAACTATGAGTTTTTATGCCACAACCGGGCTCCAGGTGGCGCTAGTGGTAAAGAACCCTTCTGCCTATGCAGGAGACGTAAGAGATGTGGGTTCAATCCCTGGGTTGCAAATATCCCCTGGAGAAGGGAATGGCAACCCACCCCAGCATTCTTGCCTGAAGAGTCCCATGGACAGAGGAGCCTGGTGGGCTACAGTCCATAGGGTCACAAAGAGTCAGACATGACTAAAGTGACTTTGCACACACGCCTGCCACAACTAAAGATCCTGGAAGTGAAGCGATCCCAAGTGCCACAACTAAGACCCGAAGCAGCCAAATAAGTATTTTTAAAAAAACTTATTTCCAAATAAGGTCACATTCTGAGGTCCCTAATATAAGCCCTTCCCAATTGCCCCGTGCATGTTCTAAAATGAATTGTACGGACTGTGGTTCAGAGTTGGAAATGCAAGGTCAGCTTCCTGTATGCCACTCAGGCCCTTGGCTCTACTGATTTGGTTTAGAGGAGGGAGTTCCCTGATCCCTCTGCATTCCCAACTCTAGACCACCCCCAGTCCAGCCTGGAGGGGGCAGACCTCACAACATACATTTGAGTGGATGGATCGGTGGCTCAGTAGATGAATGTGGCAGAGAGGAAAAGATCAAAGGTAATACATGTAAATACCCACATATTTTGCTTCCAAATGACTTAACCCAGACAGACTGCCTTATGCACCAAAGCAAATATACTGACTAATGTAACCGCAAAGCCCAGAATTTGGGGGTCTGGTTTCAACAACATGTGGACCGGGGTATTCAGATGATGTCCCTGGAAATACATCCCCGTCTTTCTGCTCATCTTTCCTCAATCCCCTTCATTTCCAGTTTAGTGCTCCGTGCATGGTAGCCCTCCTCTCTGTCCCCAAGCTCCAGGCTGCATTCTTTGAGCTCAGCAGCTTGAGAGGGTAGGGAGCAGGGGATGAAGGAGGGCAGGTTCCCAGAGGAGAATCAGGGCACTGGTACTGAGGAAGCAAAAAGCGACAGGTGTGCACAGTGATAGGCTTGCATAGAAATTGGATCCTCTTGCTTTAAGATAGATCAATCCAATTCCAGAACTCTAGGCTTCTGTCCTGCTTTATCAAGAATATGGGAGAATTGACATCAGATTAGAGTGGAAAGTGGGTAGCTTTGGTTGCCAAGCAGACCTGAGTTTGAATAGTGACTCTCTTACTATGTGGTCTCAAGCTAGTAACAATCTCTTTGAACCTCAGTTTCCTTTTCTTTCCAGCTGGACTTTCAGCTGGTAACTGCTCCATAAGGGCAGTTACCTTGTACTTTTTCATTACTGCAACCCTATTTGGTGGCAAGCTATTTGATGTTGTTCAATAAATCAATAATGGGTCAAGCCTTTCAAGAAGAGAAAAACTCTATATATGAAGCTCTGGTACAATGCCTGGGATGTAGAGGGTGATGGACAAGTTATATGTTGATCATTATTATTACTCTCCAGAGGAAATACAGTGGAACGGAGAACCAGAACAGTCCTGATAGCTGATAGAACTGGAAATGGAGACAGGCCATCTAGGCTGGCAGTGCCAGCCTTGGTGGCCCACGTCGGCCATCGTGGTTGTGGACGGTGGTCCTGTATCAATATCCCACATCAAGTACTGATCTCTTATCCCTCTTTTGTCTCCCCTGCAGCTGGAGCTCTCCAACACCGCGGTCCTGCATCAGATGCGGCGGGACCAGGTCACCGACACCTGCCGGGCCAATAGCGCCATGAGCCGCAAGCGGCGGGTGCTGACCCCCAACGACCTGAAGCACTTGGTGGTGGATGAGGACCACGAGCTCATCTACTGCTACGTACCCAAGGTGGCGTGCACCAACTGGAAGCGGCTCATGATGGTTCTGACCGGCCGGGGCAAGTACAGCGACCCCATGGAGATCCCGGCCAACGAGGCGCACGTCTCGGCCAACCTGAAGACCCTCAACCAGTACAGCATCCCGGAGATCAACCATCGCTTGAAAAGCTACATGAAGTTCCTGTTCGTGCGGGAGCCCTTTGAGAGGCTGGTGTCGGCCTACCGGAACAAGTTCACGCAGAAGTACAACACCTCCTTCCACAAGCGCTACGGCACCAAGATCATCAAGCGGCAACGCAAGAACGCCACGCAGGAGGCCCTGCGCAAGGGCGACGACGTCAAGTTCGAGGAGTTCGTGGCGTATCTCATCGACCCGCACACGCAGCGCGAGGAGCCCTTCAACGAACACTGGCAGACGGTGTACTCCCTCTGCCACCCGTGCCACATCCACTACGACCTCGTGGGCAAGTACGAGACCCTAGAGGAGGATTCCAATTACGTCCTGCAGCTGGCGGGCGTGGGCAGCTACCTGAAGTTCCCCACCTATGCCAAGTCCACGAGAACTACTGATGAAATGACCACAGAGTTCTTCCAGAACATCAGCTCGGAGCACCAGACGCAGCTGTACGAAGTCTACAAACTCGATTTTTTAATGTTCAATTACTCAGTGCCAAGCTACCTGAAATTGGAATGAAAGTGGGGGGAGGGTGTGGGCGGGGACAGAGAATCGTGCTTTTTTTTTTTAATTTAAGATTTTTATTTGTCAAAAAGAATTATATGGATATTGGGTTATTTTGTAAATTAATGTTTCTTTGGGGATTGATGCTGCGAGCAGCGTGGTGAGAATTATTTAAATCCTTACTAGGGAAGGACGGCTGTCTTGGCAGGGGACTAGGATGGGTGTCCTTGTTTTTTTAGACGTGAATCCCATGACACTGTCTCAGAGGTTTCTTTGTGTTCTGGTGAATTCCATGAATTGTGCATTCCATAAATGCTAATTAAGTTATTTATAGTTATTTAAACATGGTCTCTGTATAGATTTCTTTGGGGGGGGGGGGGCAACAAGATTTTAATGTCTTTTCCGAAGAAATCTGTGTTTTCATTCTGTGCTTGCAAACAGCTCCTGCAGGGGCATGAATGTTCTCCTTACTAACCGCTCAGAGTCACGGTGATAACCATTGTGCTGTCCACGGATAATACCATTCTTAACATTCTGCTGGAAATAAATAGAGCCACCTTGGCAAGGGACCGATTCCAAAACTGATTTCAGTCATGTCATGCTAAAGAAAAGTGATGTATATTTTTTTAATCCCAAGGAGAAAGCTGACTGTGGCTTTCCCCCTCCCCACCAGAATTAGCAATCTGGTAAAATAGGCTTTTGCACAGAAATTTTGAACTGGCGGTGCCAGTTGTGATGAAGGTGAAGTGGCTGTTGCTTTACATGCAACACATATTTATTGAGCAACTACTATGTGCCAGGCCTAATTCTAGACCCTGTGGGTAGAGCGTTGAACAAAACCAATAGTCTCAGCCCTCAAGAAGCTTTACATAGACACAGAGTATCCAGCTCGACAATTAGCAAACCCCTGGTATCCACAGATTTATGTGAGGTTTGGACTCTTCATGGACAACCCCAGGAGTATTGGATCCCTACAAATTCATATTTTTTATGGTCCAATTTGAAAACCACATGCTTGAAGCAGGCCACTTGAGTAGTCCGAGCTCTTTGCCTAACACAAGAGGTGACCAATTCCCTGTCATGTGCCCATTCCAGTTTATTGGTAATATTTGCCTTTAAGCCCCAGAAGAGATGTGCCAGGCATGGCATGGAAGAATGCTGTAACTGATTAGTGATGTCTGCCTTGTTGAGGGAAAGGGAGATATTTGCCAACCGCCTCCTCCTGTCATTTCCAGCCGAGCATTCAGGTCTCCGCCTAGAAGTGCTACTTTCTACTCTTTGCCATGTAAAAAAGATTAAAATTTTGTGGCAGGACTCCAACATCGGAAGATTTGCAGTGGCCTGGCGTTTCTACTCCTGGTGAGGGTCAGAGGCAGACTGTACACACAAGCACAGGCATACCCTCTCCCATGTCCTCCAGAGGCCAAGAGACCATCAGCGCCTTCGAGACCACCAGCAGTGAGCAGCAAGGACCGCCTTCTGGGATGGTAGTCCACACCCCTTTCCTCTGGAAGGCTGGAAACATTCCATTTCCTGTTCCTGGCTAATTAATGTCTGCACGTGCTTCTCATTTCCGAGGCCATGGTTGAAGTTTGAGCCACCTCCCTCTTATAGCCAGTGAACGAGTTGGTAGCAGAGACTGTATATAATAATAATGATGATGATTATAGTGCTAATAATAGAGGGTGGGGTGGGGGTAAGTTTTGCTTTTTGTTTTTTTGATTCAGTGTATAGCACAGAGGTGAGAGTATTCTAAACAAACAAAAAATGATAATTTATTCACAGAAACTATTAAAACTGTATCAGCAAGCTCACAGCCAGCTCAGTGAGCAACAGCTGCCATGTCTCATTGAGAAAATTATTTTACTGAATGTGAGTGAGGCATGCACTGGAGAGGGTGGCCAAAGCTATTTATAAAATGTCATATGCCTTCTTCCAAGCTCTCTCTCCCCTTTGCGAAGGGCACAGTGACCATATCCTTGATGGATAGAGATGTATGCAAGTAGAGTGACAGACTTCAGCTCTCTCTGGTATTATTCCTGGACCCTATGACCAGGCCTCAGAGACAAAACTTCTACTAATGAAAGAGGTTTCTGGCATTTCCTGATAACGTGCTTCAGAGAACACAGGTTCTCCCCAGACACGTGTTGGTGTGATGCAAAATAAGGGTTTTGTGGTCAAGTGTCTTTGGGAAACAAAGCTAAGTCCATTTCCTTTCTGCAGGACTTTTCAGAGCCTTGATTGTGTGCTATGTCTTGTGAATCCCCAGGAGCATCACTGATTGAGTCTGTGGCATTTCCTGACCTTCCATGAGCAGGATGCTGTATTTTACAGACTATCTCACAGAGCTAGCATTGCACTGTGTAGGCTTTGGTTAGGTTGTTTTAGCACATCTGAGGTGTTCTAGGATAAAAACTGCTTCCCTCACCCCTCCCCTCCAAAAATACCCAAAACACAGCAACAATAAAGCAACACCACTGTGCCCACCTGATTTATTATAGCAGTGAAGGTACTTTACCAAATGAATTCAATTTTCGCCTAAGTGCAGTGGTTCTAATTCTGGATATTACATGGGCCACAGTTCCCTCCCTGCTGTAGGGAGCAGAGAAATCTTGAGTGGTGTGGACAGAAAGGAGGGAGGGGACACAAAGCCTCGGCTAGACCCCCAGCACTCTAGCTTAAGATTGCTCAATGCAAGCTGACTATTCAACCCTTAACGAGTGCTTCTTCAATTCTATAGTTTGGAATTGTTCACTATGTCCTTTTTGTTTTTTTAAGTGGAAATTCACGTAGATTTCAAAAGCTTTGTGTTTCTGCGTCTCGTCCACTTTTTGATCAGCTATGATGCCTTCTTTCGTCTATCTTCTCCCTCTAGTGAGGAAGAGTGTCCTTCAGGACCATACGGCAGTGTGGTTCAACCACGAAGGGCTCCTTCTCATCCTGTTTTGTGTTCATAGTTTATTTTCTAATGCCATAAAAAACTTAAAAAAAAAAAAGATTCAACTGTTTTTGCAGAATGTAGAAAGAACTCTGCATCCTTGGTTAAAAAGAATCCATAGGTGAAAATGTGCCTGGAAAAATAAAAGTTCTTGGTTCTTTTGTTTCTTTTCTTTTTTTTTTTTTTTTTAAGAAAACTGAACATGCTTTCTGTTGCATGCTTAGCTGGAGAAAAGTACAGGCAGGTGTCCCATCTTCCAGCAACTTTTCAAAGGTGCTGCCTTGTCTTCAAAACCAGGTACAGAGTAGCATTTACAAGGACTTTCCTGCTTAACCTGTCCCTTTGGTTGGACAACTCTGTTAGCCACAAGGTTTGAATTCCTGCAGCTGCTCCAGACCCTCTCCCATCTCTGCCTCCCCAGCTGGTCTGGGAGAAAGGACAGTCTGCTGACCTGTGGTGTCTCAGAGGGAAACCTTCCTTCCCACCTGTCCACCAGGTGAGTTTCACTGTCCTGCCTGTTCACGTGGATGGCATAGGATGGCAGTGGACAGTGGAAACTTGATCAGACCAGTGTCCTGGTGGCGAAGGTGTGGAAACACCAGGGTCCAATCCCTGCTGGTAGAAAATTCCCAAAACAAAAGCTTAGCTGGTGGGGTCTGGACCAGTGCTGAGCTAGTGATTGCAAAAGTCTTGATTCTAAGCTAGCCAGATGCTGAGGGACTGTGTCCCTGGTGAGTGGGGCTCAGAGCAGATGTCTCACAGCCCAGCCCTCCCCTCCACATACATACACACGTGATCTGAGCTGCCCTGCTCTGTGTGATCCTGGGGACCAGAGTCCCTTTCCCCTTCGTGTCAGCAGGACTGACATCACTCCCGCAAAGTCCCCACAGCCAGTATTTCCTCCAGCTTTTTTCCATCACAGCCAACTGGACCCTACGAACAGGCGGCAGGATCTTCTTCAACCAGCTTGACTCTCGGCTGTTAACAGGCGAATTTCAGCCTGTTACACTTTGTCAGGCACAGAAGGGGCAGCCCGTACTGTTTTCTTATGAGCAAGCTCAGTATGGCGTATGGACCTATAATTTAACATCTTTGTGGATGGAGTGTGATTTTTATTTTTACATAGTTGTATGCAGTAGAGGGCTTATAGAAAACTCCCTGTATCTTACTGTACTGTTCAAGAAAGCTGAATTCCACATTGCCAACAAAAGCGTGAAAATGTTCATGAACCTTCTTCCAGGAAAAGCCATTCAAGCTTGATTATTTTTCTAAGTAACTTCAATTAAATTGAAGAAAAAAAGAAGCTTCTCTCTGTGTATGGTTTGTTCATGGCTCATCGACATAAGACTATAGGGGTGGGGTGGGCTGTGTTCCTTAGCATGTGGGGGGCCCTGCTCATGTGTATCAGAGGATAGAAAGGGAGAGACGGAGACGCTGACCCCACTGGCAGCCTTGGCCATGGAAAGACCTCCACAGACCCAAACCCTGTCTGTCTAGTGGATAAACAGAAGTTTCATTCCTGTAGAGGAATGCACTAGAAGGCCCACCCTGATTGTATAGACTACCATCCCCATGAAAAATAAGGAAACAGGCCCTGGAAGGCTAAAGGGTGTTGATGGCAGAGCCGATATTCCAACATGGGTTAACACATATCTTCAGAGTTGTGGTGCTTGGGACTTCCCTGGTGGCCCAGGGGCTATGACTCTGCACTTCCAATGCAGAGGTCCCAGTTCAGTCCCTAGTTGGGAACTATATCCCACATGCCACTGCTAAAGATCCCCCATGGCCAAATAAATAATAAATCATTTTAAAAGAGTTGTGGCACTCGGTGACACGACTGTCCTCACTTCAGAAGTTGTAGACCTTTCCTTCAAAGCCCTATTTTCCCTCCAAATCTGCTGCTTTTCTGACATCCTACACAGCTTCTTTCAGTCCCGTTAATGACTATTTTTAGCTTTACTGATAAAAATTATTTATATGCCAAAGAAGAAATCATCTCAAAGTTGCAACTTTATTGTACCCTAATTTAAAAAAAAATGTATCATGTAAACATTTTAACATGAGAATATTGGATTAGAAAATATACCCCATTTTTTCAATCATGCCAGATGTGGGGTCTAATATGTCCATTTACCAGCGGGTTGTTAACACCGGTGGCCTGGCTGCCTCCCATTCCTGGTGTCACTGCTATCGTTGCTCTGGTTGGGAAATGTCCCCATGGAGCTTAGTTTTCTTAAACAAATGGGAAACGTGCTTGCTCTTTAACATGGTGAGTGAATATGACTGTTTTGGCCTGTCCCTGTCTTGTTTGGAACAATGTAAATGTCAGTGGGAAGCAGGGCTGAGTAAAGACACCCCCAGTCTTAGCTTACCCACCTTATAGTAAGACTAAAATGCCCTCTAATGCTTATTTCTGATGGTGCCACAGGTGTCTTCTGGGTAATGAGGCATAAGCTACAGAAACCAAGCAGCCTGTGGCCAGGACACTGCCAAGGCCAGAGGTTATTGCCAATCCCCCACCAAGTGAGCAAAAATAACCTCAGGCAGAATCATGAGTGTCTGACGCCAAAGTGCCCTTTCTTGGCAAGAGCTCTCCTTTCTCAAGTGACAATTTTTGGTATTTAAATCACTTTCATGATGGTAGGTGTTAACTGACATTGTGCTTAGTCCCTCAGTAATGTCCAACTCTTTGTAACCCCACGGACTGTAGCCCACCAGACTCCTCTGTACATGGGATTCTCCAGGCAAGAATACTGGAGTGGGCTCCCATGCCATCCTCCAGGGGATTTAACTGACATTAGAAAATACAATTTCATTTCAGCACCCAAAGCCATTTCAAATATTTTCTCAGAAAGTCCAAAAAGACGAGGAACCATTAACCAAGAATGCGTGTAGGGGTGGAGGTAGGCAGAAACCCAAGAGAGTTGGATGGAAAACAGCCCTCTGGGGGAATCCTCCCAAGGGACAATTCTGATCCCTGATGCACACTGTGGGTCCTTGGGACGCTGGGATGACTTACAAGATGGTAAAGACTGATCTGGTCTATATTTCCCATAAGGAATTTATCATACATCTTGTTTCTGGGCTGATAGACATTTCCAGTATAAAACTTTTTTAAAAAAACAACATTCTAGCAAGACTGACATGAGAAAAAAATAAATAAATAAACCAAACAAACAACCTTTCCCCTGGCCCACAATCCTCTCCTAGCAGCAGCCTCATCCTTACATCTTAACAATCCATAGACGTAACAGTCAGAATGGAAGAGCCTGCTGATTCCAAACACTTGGCTGGCTGTGAGCGGTTCACAGACACAGTGCCTCAGTCTCTTCTCCTTTGAAACAAGAAAAGCAGCAACATCTGAATTATGCCAGAGTTGAGGTTAACAAGAACCCCTCGTGGAAACATAGACATTACCGTATGTAAAATAGATAACCAGTGGGAAGTCTCTCTATGACTCAGGGAGCTCAAACTGATTCTCTGAGGCAACCTAGAGGGGTGGGATGGGGTGAGAGGTGGGAGGGAGGGGACATATGTGTACCTATGGCTGATTCATGTTGATATATGGCAGAAACCAACACAGTATTGTAAAGTGATTATCCTCCAATTAAAAATAAATTTAAAAAAAGAAACAAGAACCCCTGAGGTTACTAGCCCCAGTTCATCCACCAAGGAGTTGTTTGCAAGCTAGAGGTAATCACATTCAGTTTGGATGTAAGTTTCCTTATCAGTAAAATTACAAAATTGAGCTCTGTGGTTTTTCAGTTTTAGGGGAAAAAATGAGCCTAAAAATTTGTTGTGCGCTAACCACTCATGTAAAAATAGATGAAATGGAGATAGTGTGAGGCCCAGCTGAGCCTCTTGTGTAAAATGCCTGTGGACCTCCAGGGAACCCTACGGTTCTAAGAAGCACCCTTTGAGAAGTCAGATGACCTCATTCCTTCCAGTGTTGACATTCTCTAATGATCTCCCCAAATCCTACTCTGTGACTCTTTGTGGCTTTACACCAAAGAGCAATTAGCAATTAGATGGTACCATGGAAGTAAAAACTTTCAAAAACATAGTTAAGGCAATAGCATTAGAATGAGATAAAGATGGAAGACATTCGGAGGAAAAAAAAAAAAAAGGTAGAAGCAGCTGCAGGAAAGAAATAACTCACACCCAGATTTAAGATTGGAGACCAGTTAACCCTTCTCTTTTTCAATGGTCTACCAAGGAAACACAGGCTCCAAGTTCCTACAAATCCCCATTAATTTGAAATACAAGAGACTGGAATAAAAAACAGTCTCTGTATTAATCTGCTTTTTATTTCTCAATGTTTGTTTTTAAAAATAATAGAGCATCTCGCTACGGGAGAATAACAAGGGCTTTGAATTTCACATGGGTTTGGACAAGCCTGCAGCTAGAGAAGATCTTTTGTGGCTGCATCCAGCCTTGGACCTTTACCTGATAGATCAAGCCAGAAACAACTCTGTGCTTGGAACCAAACTGGCAACAGGATGGACGAAAAATGCCTGAAGAAGAAATGAAGGAAGAAGGGGCTCTGTCTACCGGAATGATACCTGAGCTTCTCTGTACAATGAGCATAGATTCAACTGCAGGTGCCTTGAAATTGCTGGCTTTTCATGTAGTCTTTTCCAAAAATAATTAGCTTCATAAACAAAGTTGACCATAAAAGTGACTAACTTCTATTAATTTACATAGTTTACTATATGACTCGTAACACATTAAATGTTTTCCATTTAATCCTCACAGCAACCAACAAGGTAGATACTTCAAGATAGGTTTTTTTTTTTCCATTTTTAAAAAGCTGAAGTATGGTTGATTTGCAATGTTGTGTAAGTTTCTGGTGTACACAGATACAAACTTTCCCTCTTTTTACAGATAAGGAAGCAGATGGTTAGAATGCTTAGATAACTTGCCCCAAATTACTCATAAGTGACAGAGACAGGATTCAAATCCAGGTCTGGTTGACTCCCTAGCCCACTGGAATCAGTATCACTGATGGGCCAACAAGGGAGAGAGCCAGAAGTGTGAATTCTGGGAATGATGATGTTAATGAAGAGACTTTAAAACTTTGGCTGAAGTGGCAAAAACTTGATTAAATACAAGCAAAGAGAGGATACAACAAAAGAGCTGGAAGACTAAAAGGGTAAATTTCAGACTAAAATAGTCCCAGAAAGCTAGATGATTCGTCCAGATTAAAATTCTCCCTGTGTTGTCAGAGGAACAACTCAGTTCCCCTCCTGTTTCTCCTTCCCTCTCACACCACTAATCTCTGACACCAGATGTGGGGAAGTTTTTCCCACAACAAGCAATTCACTGTGACACCAGGTCAAAGACTGAACGTGGCTCAGTCATATTCAACTCTTTGCAACCCCCTGGACTATACAGTCCATGGAAATTCTCCAGGTCAGAATACTGGAGTGGGTAGCCATTCCCTTCTCCAGGCAATCTTCCCAACCCAGGGATCAAACCCAGGTCTCCCGCAATGCAGGCGGGTTCTTTACCAGCTGAGCCACCTGGAAAGCCCACACGAGGGAAGACACCAGATGAGTGCCCTACAATCTAACTCAATTCTGACACTATCTGCCTAGAGATGACATCAGATCCCACAGGTTAAGGGCTCAGTCCTACAAGACAACTCACCCCAAGTCCAGGTTGTCACTTGCGCTCCTGACCAATTGGCTATAAATCAAAGGTTCCTACCACCCCTTCCTCAGGTTCAATTAATTTGCAAAAGTGGCTCACAGAACTCAAGAAAACAGCTTCTTTGTTGTTTATAAATTTCTTATGAAAGGATATGATAACAGACACAGGTGAACATCGAGATGGAAGAGATGCATGGGCAAAGTGTGGAAAGGGGCTCAGAGCCTCCGTGCCCCCCTATGAATGCCCCCTCCATGGGTTCACCAACCCAGAAGCTCTCTACATCCTGCACTGTGGGAATTTTTAAGGAGGCTTCATCTCATAGGCAACGATCAATCATTAGTTCCATTTCCAGCTCTCTTCCCCTTTCTGGAGAACAAAGGATGGAGCTGAAAATTCCAACCTTCTAATCATGGCCTGGTCTTTCTGA
The DNA here is from genome assembly GCA_935064755.1 of Tragelaphus eurycerus. NCBI lineage: Eukaryota > Metazoa > Chordata > Mammalia > Artiodactyla > Bovidae > Tragelaphus > Tragelaphus eurycerus. The sequence goes on along the minus strand of CAKXYN010000072.1, from coordinate 8,844,487 downwards.
TGACCAGAGCCTCCACCAAGAGTTACCTCATTAGAACAAAAAAGACATTGCTATTACCCAGGAAATTCCAAGGGATTGAGGAGCTCTGTGTCATGAACTGGGGTCAAAGACTATTAAAATAAAAGTTGCTCTGATTACTCAGAAAATTACAAAGGTTTCAGGACCTCTGCATCAGAAACCGCGGCAGAGACCAATACTTGCATTCTCCATCATCTCACAGTTCTCTATTTCAGTGTCTTACCAAAACAGCTGTGGATAAATTATTCAGAAGGGCTGAGCTTCAACTAAAAGCCAAATGGCAAAATTGAAATTCAAATTGGGATCTCAGAGGAGTCTGCGAGTCTAACGAATGGAACACATAAGCTATAAGTACTCTGATGGGCTGGACAGACAAGTTAACCTGGGCTTCAATGATAAGCTCCAAATCCAGTGTCAAGGGTAGCCATTAAGGACAAAGATGTTGTATTCAAACAGCTGTTCACATAGCATTGCTGCATGGTGCACCCTGGGTGAGCAGTAGTAAGATGAATGACCTTTATGAGCAGTGTAAAGAGACCAGACAAAAACGGGTCAAGACAAAGGCCGAAGGGCAGGTGGAAGTGTCTAGGAGCAGAAACAGCTTTGAATGTCTGCGACGTAAGGCTCCCAGCAGACATGGCCAGGTGTTAGTCTAGCCCTGGGCAGATCTCCTGCAAGCTGAGGTCTGAGCATCCTCACCCTTTTAAGGAGCCTGCAGCTGTCAGGGGAGACTTTCATTCATTGTTTAAATATGTTAAGCCTCTGTCTGTGTTAGACCCTGAGCAGGATGCTAAGAATGTGGAGATTCTTAGAACTTATAACCAAGTGAGAACACAGGAATATTAGTAGTTACAACATAGTCAAAACACACACGATAATGAAACATCAAACCATCCCCAGGAAAGAAGGGGTGCAAGTACATTGCTGGAGAAAGAAAGATGAAGGAGTGGAACACTGGTAGTTTTGCCATTGCAACATTGGTGATTTTGCCCTCCACTGGACAGACACCCACAACAAAGAACTGTCTGGCTAAAGCATGCCAAGGCTGGGAAACCCTGAATAGGAGAAATGCTGAGGGGTGGGGAGAGGATACAATCTGTGGTTTTTAGTAGCTAAATGAATGTGTAGTGAGAAAAAGAAAAATGAGGTGAGAAGAGTGGCATGTTACCAGCTTGGGATACAGTCAGTGGAGACTGGAGCCATTAATGGAGATCACATGACGAGGAGCAGGTTTCTGGGAAAGCTGAATGTAACTTTCGAACTTGCCCCAAACTGGCCCTCCTACATTTTAAGAGGCCATGTGATTCATTAGCAAGTTCACATTTGAGAAGCAATGGTCTAGAGAACAGTCTGAGACAGAGCCATAGCTCTGGGGAGGTGGCAGGGGGTCTTCTTACTTTACTGTGTATTTTTCCAGCAACTCTAAGGCATGAGGATAATCAGAGCTGCCATGTCTGGTTGCACAGGTTGTGTACTTCACAAAGGTGCCTGGTTCAGGATGGGGTTGACATTTGACATTTACCCTTCCCAGGTGGTGCTAGTGGTAAAGAATCCACCTGCCAAAGGAGACATGGGTTCAATTCCTGAGTCAGGAAGATCCTCTGGAGCAGGCAATGGCAACCTGCTCCTGTATTCTTGCTTGGGAAATTCCATGGGCAGACGAGCCTGGCAGGCTACAGTCCATGGGGCCCCAAAGAACTGGACATGACTGAGCACATACATTCTGAAAAAGAGATGCATTTTTTTTTTTTTTCCACCACAATTGCCGAGTTATCTGCACAGGGGCTGTGACCACCCAGAAGATGTATTGTTCTAATTTGCACAAAAGCCCTATGGCTGAGCAGTGGCCCTAGAGATAGTACAGATCCACATCGCCTTCTCTGCAGTTTTTAAATCTACAAAATCCTGAAAGTCAAAAGGTTTTTTAATAGATTTGCAGCAAGCTCACTTGGTAGCAAAACCTGAACTTAACTAACATGAAACTAATTATAGTCTCTATTTTTCTCACTTACTGTGAGTATTCCTACATTTTCCTGCAGAAATATTAATATAAATGAATTTTCTGTGTAGTACACCTCCACACATGGCCAGAGCATGAGGTAATACTCAGAATGCACAGCATTAGTTTTCTAAAATTTGAAACAATTTGGAATTCTAAAGTACATTTGATGGACAGGGAAGCCTGGTGTGTTGCAGACCATAGGGTCGCAAAGAGTTGGACATGACTCAGTGACTGAATTGAAGTGTTTTAGACAAGAACTTGTACTAATCCAGTTTTACAGATGGGGAAACTGAGACACAGAGAGGTCAAGTACCTGATGGAATCAAGGTTCAAACCCTACCTCTCTGTGCATCACACTAGTTACAAGAAGCTTCTTGAGTAAGATAAGTCTGTGTATAGTCCAGGCCCCTCCCTCACAGGTACTCACGGTATATTTTCAGACACAAAAAACGGGTAAGAGGCACCAGAATCTGCCTTTTGCAGGGGTCTCCCATAATAGAATGCAAGACCCCATGCTTGAGCAGCATGTTTCCAAACCAATCTCTGGATGTTCTGACACTTAGCCTAAAGCTAGGCACCCCAGAGTCATCCATCAACCTCAGGCTTGCTAGCAGACACAGAGAACCCCAGGAAGACTGAATAAGGATGAAAGCAAGTGAATTCTCATTTGATCTGTGATTGAGACAATGCAGACCAGAGCAAAACAGCATGGGATGGTCTTCTGTTGTGCTATTCTTATTCCGCAGATGGAGGTCTCCAACAGCTGCAGTGAGATCCAAATGTCTGTTCCTTCTTGAAAAGACATGGGTGTGATGCGGAGAGCAAAGCACCTGTCATCTCTACAGAACCACGGGTTGCTCTGCTCCTTCAACAAAGAATAGACTCTATTCCAACAGAAATCAGCCTGGAGCTGTAAGTTATCAGCCACATAAGAGTCAGTGTACCATCTTCTCTGAAATTCTACAGATTCTAAAATTATATTCATGTGATGTATCCACAGCTGTATTCTTCACCTTTGAGCTTATATATATGACCAACCTAGACAGCTATTAAAAAGCAGAGACATTACTTTGCTGACAAAAGTCCGTCTAGTCAAAGCTATGGTTTTTCCAGTAGTCATGTGTGGATTTTCTATACAGAAAGCTGAGCACCGAAGAATTGACGCTTTTGAACTGTGGTGTTGGAGCAGACTCTTGAGAGTTCCTTGGACTACAAGGAGATCAAACAAGTCAATCCTGAAGGAAATCAGTCCTGAATATTCATTGGAAGGACTGATGCTGAAGCTGAAACTCCAATACTTTGGCCACCTGATGTGAAGAGCTGACACATTGGAAAAGATCCTGATGCTGGGAAAGATTGAGGGCAGGAAGAGAAGGGGACGACAGAGGATGAGATGGTTGGATGGCATCACCGACTCAATGGACTTGAGTTTGGGTGAACTCTGGGAGTTGGTGATGGACAGGGAGGCCTGGCGTGCTGCAGTCTCTGGGATCACAGAGAGTCAGACACAACTGAGAGACTGAACTGAACTGAGCTTATGTATTTGGGTGTTGCCACAAGGTAGACGCTTGGAGGACACAAACTCCTTGTATGTACCAGGACCCAGGGAAAGGAGCAGTGATGACCAAAAGAGCGCGAGCCAGACCTCCCTGTGAGTGTTTGAGAGTCTCCTGCAGAGGCGTAGGTCAGAAGTGACCTGCCATGGGGACGGGGTCTCTGGAGCAGCAGTCCTAGGAGGTGCAGCATGTGGCATAAGTCCTCATGGAGGAGGTTGCTATTAGCCCCACTATAGGGCTTCCACAGTGGCTCAGATGGTAAAGAACCCACCTGCAATGTGGGAGACCTGGGTTCAATCCCCAGGTTGGGAAGATCCCCTGGAAGAGGGCACGACAATCCACTCCAGCCTTGTTTAACTCAAGGAAAATTTTACCATGACATGTAGAGCCACCCAAGATAGATGGCTCATGGTGGAGAGTTCTGACAAAACTTCGTCCACTGGAGAAGCGAATGGCAAACCATTTCAGCATTCTTGCCTTGAGAACCCCATGAATAGTATGAAAATGCAAAAAGATATGACACTGAAAGGTGAACCTCCCCCCAACCAGGTCAGTAGGTATCCAATATGCTACTGGAAAAGAGCAGAGAAATAGCTCCAGAAGGAATGAAGAGCCTGAGCCAAAGCAGAAATGAGGCTCAGGTGTGCATGTGTCTAGTGGTTACAGTCCAACACCGTAAAGAACAATATTGCATAGGAACCTAGAATGTTAGGTCTATGAATCAAGGCAAATTGGAAGTGGTCAAATAGAAGAGGGCAAGAGTGCACACCAACAATATAGGAATCAGTTATCTAAAATGGACAAGAATGGGTGAATTTAATTCAGATGACCATTATATCTACTACTGTGGGCAAGAATCCCTTAGAAGAAATGGAGTAGACCTCATAGTCAACAAAAGAGTCTGAAATGCAGTTCAGTTGCTCAGTCCTGTACGACTCTTTGTGATCTCATGGACCGCAGCACGTCAGGCCTCCCTGTTCATCACCAACTCCCAGAGTTTTCTCAAACTCATGTCGATTGAGTCACGGCAACCATCTTATCCTCTGTCGTCCCCTTCTCCTCCAGCCTTCAATCTTTCTCAGCATCAGGGTCTTTTCCAGTGAGTCAGCTCTGCATCAGGTAGCCAAAATATTGGAGTTTCAGGTTCAGCATCAGTCTTTCCAATGAATATTCAGGACTGATCTCCTTTAGGATGGACTGGTCGGATCTCCTTGCAGTCCAAGGGACTCTCAAGAGTTTTCTCCAATACCACAGTTCAAAAGCATCAATTCTTTGGCACTCAGCTTTCTTTCTAGTCCAATTCTCACATCCCTACATGACTACTAGAAAAACCACAACCTTGATGAGACAGACCGTTGTTGGCAAACTAATGTCTCTGCTTTTTAATATGTTGTCTAGGTTGGTCATAACTTTGCCTCCAAGGAGTAAGTGTCTTTTAATTTCATGACTGCAGTCACCATCTGCAGTGACTTTGGAGCCCCAAAAAACAAAGTCTGCCACTGTTTCCACTGTTCCCCTATATATTTGCATGAAGTGATGGGACAAGATGCCATGATCTTTAGTTTTCTGAATGTTGAGCTTTAAGCCAACATTTTCACTCTCCTCTTTCACCTTCATCAAGAGGCTCTTTAGTTTCTCTTCACTTTCTACCATAAGGGTGGTGTCATCTGCACATCCAAAGTTATTAACATTTTTCCCGGCAATCTTGATTCCAGCTTGTATTTTATCCAGCCCAGTGTTTCTCATGATGTACTCTGCATATAAGTTAAATAATCAGGGTGACAAAATACAGCCTTGATGTACTCCTTTCCCTATTTGGAACCAGTTCGTTGTTGCATGACCAGTCAGTTCTAACTATTGCTTCCTGATGCACATACAGATTTCTCAAGAGGCAGGTCAAGTAGCTTGGTATTCCCATCTCTTTCAGAATTTTCCACAGTTTATTGTGATCCACACAGTCAAAGGCTTTGACATAGTCAATAAAGCAGAAATAAATATTTTTTCTGAAATTCTCTTGCTTTTTCGATGATCCAGCAGAGGTTGGCAATTTGATCCCTAGTTCCTAGATCAGATCAGATCAGATCAGTTGCTCAGTCATGTCTGACTCTCTGCGACCCCATGAATCGCAGCATGCAGGGCCTCCCTGTCCATCACCAACTCCCAGAGTTCACTCAGACTCATGTCCATCGAGTCAGTGATGCCATCCAGCCATCTCATCCTCTGTTGTCCCCTTCTCCTCCTGCCCCCAATCCCTCCCAGCATCAGAGTCTTCTCCAATGAGTCAACTCTTCGCATGAGGTGGCCAAAGTACTGGAATTTCAGCTTTAGCATCATTCCTTCCAAAGAAATCCCAGGGCTGATCTCCTTCAGAATGGACTGGTTGGATCTCCTTGCAGTCCAAGGGACTCTCAAGAGTCTTCTCCAACACCACAGTTCAAAAGCATCAATTCTTTGGTGCTCAGCCTTCTTCACAGTCCAACTCTCACATCTGTACATGACCACAGGAAAAACCATAGCCTTGACTAGACGAACCTTTGTTGGCAAAGTAATGTCTCTGCTTTTTAATACGCTATCTAGATTGGTCATAACTTTCCTTCCAAGGAGTAAGCATCTTTTAATTTCATGGCTGCAGTCACCATCTGCAGTGATTTTGGAGCCCAGAAAAATAAAGTCTGACACTGTTTCCACTGTTTCCCCGTCTATTTCCCATGAAGTGATGGGACCGGATGCCATGATCTTCGTTTTCTGAATGTTGAGCTTTAAGCCAACTTTTTCACTCTCTACTTTCACTTTCATCAAGAGGCTTTTTAGTTCCTCTTCACTTTCTGCCATAAGGGTGGTTTCATCTGTGTATCTGAGTTTTTGATATTTCTCTTGGCAATCTTGATTCCAGCTTGTGCTTCATCCAGCCCAGCGTTTCTCATGATGTACTCTGAATATAAGTTAAGTAAGCAGGGTGACAATATACAGCCTTGACGAACTCCTTTTCCTATTTGGAACCAGTCTGTTGTTCCATGTCCAGTTCTAACTGTTGCTTCCTGACCTGCATACAAATTTCTCAAGAGGCAGATCAGGTGATCTGGTATTCCCATCTCTTTCAGAATTTTCCACAGTTTATTGTGATTCACACAGTCAAAGGCTTTGGCATAGTCAATATGCCTTTTCTAAAACCAGCTTGAATATCTGGAAGTTCATGTATTGCTGAAGCCTGGCTTGGAGAATTTTGAGTATTACTTTATTAGCGTGTGAGATGAGTGCAGAGTACGTCATCAGAAATGCTGGGCTGGATGAAGCACAAGCTTAAAGTTCAACATTCAGAAAACTAAGATCATGGCATCTGGTCCCATCACTTCATGGCAAGTAGATGGGGAAATAGTTGAAACAGTGACAGACATTATATTTCTGGGCTCCAAAATCACTGCAGATAGTGACTGCAGCCATGAAATTAAAAGATGCTAACTTCTTGAAAGCGAAGTTATGACCAACCTAGACAGCATATTAAACAGCAGAGACATGTTACTATTGACACTTTCTCAAATTTTTTGTCCTGTTCATTACTTTCAGGTGAGTCCTCAAAACAATGTGTACGTCATTGTCTTTACTGTTTTTCTATTATGGGAACTCCTAAGGTGATCAAAACTGATAATGGTCCCGGTTACACTAGTAAATTGTTTCAGACTTTTTGTGCTCGCTTCTGCATCCAGCATAAGACTGGCATTCCTTATAATCCACAAGGACAGGACATTGTCGAGCGTGCTCATTAACGCATCAAACATCAACTTTTAAAGTTAAAATGGGGGAATCCAGCTGACTGTTACCAAGTTTCACCTCCTAACTTGTTGAATCATGCACTCTTTACTCTAAATTTCTTGTCTCTAGATGCAAAGGGTTTGTCTGCTGCTCAACGATTTTGGGGAAAGGAGATCAATGAGAAAAAACCCTTAGTAAACTGGAAAGATCCCCTTACAGGCCAGTGGCATGGCCCTGACCCCGTTTTAATTTGGGGTAGAGGTCATATATGTGTGTTCCCACAGGATGCCGAGGCGCCGCGCTGGTTGCCGGAGAGGTTGGTACGCACGACGACGCAGAGCTCTGAACTGGCAGATGCAACGCCTGACGCTGCGCAGTGAGGACGACAATTGGCCCACTCCTCAGCAAGTGGAGGCGCTAATGCAGAGAGCTTAAAATACAGCACATGCACAAGCTAACATTTCCCCTACTAATATTATTATGATATTACTCATGCTGTTACAACAAATCCGTAGCAGTAGTTCATCTGTTTATTGGGCTTATGTTCCAGATCCTCCACTTATCCAACCGGTTGAATGGGAGCGGGAAGTCATCCCTGTATATGTTAATGATACTATCTTACTAGGGGGACCCTCTGACAGCCACATAACACCTCAAAAAGCTAACATGTCTTACTATGGACTGACTACGGAATATCCCATGTGTTTTTCTTACAGCCAGACCATCCCTAATTGCATCACCGTGGCCCCCATCGTGTCATATCTTCAGACAAGCTTCCCCGGAATAAACAACATCACAGGAACAGCAACTACAATGCACAACAGTACGGGGCCACGAGATGTTCCCTTTTGTAGCTATAACCTAGCGACTCCTCTGGGAATAGCGCTTCCATGGACTCGATGCTGTTCGACCAATGCTACAGTTTACAACCTCAACACCACTCAACTCTGGGACTGGGGTCCACAAGAGCCTAGCATTTGCCCCGAATGTCGAGGGTTACATCCTCCGATATTGGGACTTAGATCAGAAGGGACATTCCAGACAGAGATTTGGAAGCTATTGGCCGCTTTTGGAGCCAGTGGTCCCACGCTATATAAATTAGAAAAAAAATGTCACTAGAACCAAGTATGGAGACATAGGAAATCTGGGTCGCCGGTACCCGAGAGCTTGTCTCCCTTTCCCTTTTATGCTTTTAGTAGGAGTGACTAAAATATCCTTGTCTAACAATGAATACCATGTAAAATGTGATGATTGTACACTTACTAACTGTATTAGAGGGATCCCAATTGGACAACAAGTAATAGTTGTAAGGCAGCCTGCATTTGTCATGCTGCCAGTAAAAATCACGGGAACTTGGTATGATGAAACTGCTCTAGAACTTATCCAACAAATTAATACCGCCCTCTCGCGCCCAAAAAGAGGAATTGGTTTAATAGTGTTAGGAATTGTATCTTTAATCACTTTAATTGCTACTGCTGTTACCGCTTCTATTTCCCTTGCTCAATCGGTACAAGATGCTGATGTTATTGATTCTTTGTCTTATAATGTAACCAAAGTAATGAGAACCCAAGAAGACATCGACAGAAAAATTGAAGATCGATTATCAGCTCTTTACGATACCGTATGAGTTATTGGGGAAGAAGTTCAGAGTCTAAATCTACGTACAAAAATTAGGTGTCATGCTAATTATAAATGGATATGTGTTACTAAGAAAGAATATAATCAAACTGATTTTCCTTGGTTTAAGATCAAAAGACATTTAATGGGAATTTGGCATGATTCAAATGTATCTTTAGATTTATTGCTACTCCACGATGAAATTCGGCAGATAGAAGACATGCCTAAAGCTACCCTGGACATTGCCAAAGAAGCTGAAGATTTTGTGAATAATCTTTTCTCTAATTTTCCAAATTTACGTTCACTTTGGCATGGTATGTTGGCAGTAGGTATAGGCTTAGCAGGGATTTTGCTCCTGATGTGTTTAGCTCCTTGCCTTATTCGCACTCTCTTTCAAGAGATTCTCTCAGTTAGAGCTATGGTGCATAAAAATACCTTGCATCATAGACAATTAGTGGAGCTTTTAAAAAATAAAGAAGAGGGAGCTGCGGGGGACTGACTCGGGAAGGGTTAAGTCCTGGGAGCTGCCTCGCTGTGTTATCTCGGCTTGAGGCCTGTCTTCTCCAGCTCTCTGTCCCACCATCCTCAAGAATGTTTTATACAACCTTAAGACTCCAGCGAGTCTGGCTTGAGGCTACACCTCAGGGAGCAGAAACCTTTTGTATTGCTAATGTAAAACCAGGCCTAGAGATAAGCAAGAGTCTTGTATGTCGAATGTCACGTACTACATGGTATAAATATGAACATCAATAAAGACTGGGATCAGTCCAGTGTTGTCCGATCCTCTCAACCCCATCTTGCTTTCACTCTTTTCTTCTAAGCTCCTCGACAGCAGGGTTCCTGGGGGTTTCGCTTTACAAGCGCTGGCCGCGGCAACTTTGCCAACAAAGGTCCGTCTAGTCAAAGCTATGGTTTTTCCAGTGGTCATGTATGGATGTGAGAGTTGGACTATAAAGAAAGCTAAGCGCTGAAGAATTGATGCTTTTGAACTGTGGTGTTGGAGAAGACTCTTGAGAGTCCCTTGGACTGCAAGGAGATCCAACCAGTCCATCCTAAAGGAGATCAGTCCTGGGTTTTCATTGGAAGGACTGATGTTGAAGCTGAAACTCCAATACTTTGGCCATGTAATGCAAAGTTGACTCATTGGAAAAGACTCTGATGCTGAGAAAGATTGAAGGCTGGAGGAGAAGGGCACGACAGAGGATGAGATGGTTGGATAGCATCACCGACTCAATGGAGATGAGTTTGAGTAAGTTCTGGGAGTTGGTGATGGACAGGGAGGCCTGATGTGCTTCGGTCCATGGGGTTGCAGAGTCAGACATAACTGAACGACTGAACTGAACTAAGATGAATGCAATTATGCAGTAAATTGAGCCTTCTTTGGCATTGCCTCTTTTTTTGGGATTGTAATGAAAACTGACATTTTCCAGTCCTGTGGCCACTGCTGAGTTTTCCAAATTTGCTGGCATATTGAGTGCCACACTTTCACAGCATCATCTTTTAGGATTTGAAATAGCTCACCTGGAATTCCATCACCTCCACTAGCTTTGTTCGTAGTGATGCTTCCTACGGTCCATTTGACTTCGTATTCCAGGATGTCTGGCTCTAGGTGAGTGATCACACCATCGTGATTATCTGCATCTTGAAGATCTTTTTTGTACAGTTCTTTTGTGTATTCTTGCCACCTCTTCTTAATATCTTCTGCTTCTGTTAGGTCCATACCATTTCTGTCTTTTATTGAGCCCATCTTTGCATGAAATGTTCCCTTGGTATCTCTAATTTTCTTAAAGAGATCTCTAGTCTTTCCCATTCTGTTGTTTTCCTCTATTTCTTTAAACTGATCACTGAGGAATGCTTTCTTATCTCTCCTTGTTATTCTTTGGAACTCTGAATTCAGATGCTTATATCCTTCCTTTTCTCCTTTGCTTTTCACTTCTCTTCTTTTCATAGCTATTTGTAAGGCCTCCTCAGGCAGCCATTTTGCTTTTTTGCATTTCTTTTTCTTGGGGATGGTCTTAATCCCTGTCTCCTGTCCAGAGTCGTGAACCTCCTTCCATAGTTCATCAGGCACTCTGTCTGTCAGATCTAGTCCCTTAAATCTATTTATCACTTCCACTGTATAATCATAAGGGATTTGATTTAGGTCATACCTGAATGGTCTAGTGGTTTTCCCCACTTTCTTCAATTTAAGTATGAATTTGGCAATAAGGAGTCCATGATCTGAGCCACAGTCACTCCCACTCTTATTTTTGCTGACTGTATAAAGATTCTCCATCTTTGGCTGCAAAGAATATAATCAATCTGATTTTGGTGCTGGCCATCTGGTGATATCCATGTGTAGTAGTTTTCCCCACTTTCTTCAATTTAAGTGTGAATTTGGCAATAAGGAGTTCATGATCTGAGCCACAGTCAGCTCCCTGTCTTGTTTTTGCTGACTGTATAAAGCTTCTCCATCTTTGGCTGCAAAGAATATAATCAATCTGATTTTGGTGCTGGCCATCTGGTGATGTCCATGTGTAGAGTCTTCTCTTGTGTTGTTGAAAGTGGGTGTTTGCTGTGACCAGTGCATTCTCTTGGCAAAACTCTATTAACTTTGCCCTGCTTCAATTTGTACAACAAGGCCAAATTTGCCTGTTACTCCAGGTGTTTCTTGACTTCCTACTTTCGCATTCCAGTCCTGTATAATGAAAAGGACATCTGTTTTGGGTGTTAGTTCTAAAAGGTTTTGTGCTTGGGTGCAATCTCAAAAATGACAGAATGATCTTGGTTCGTTTCCAAGGTAAACCATTCAATATCACAGTAATCCGAGTCTATGCCCAAAGCACTAATGCCGAAGATTAGGTTGAACAGTTCTGTGTTCTAAGACCTACAAGACCTTCTAGAACTAACACTAAAAAAAGATGTCCTTTTGGGCTTCCGTAGTGGCTCAGTGGTAAAGAATCCACCAGCCAGTGCATGAGACTTGGGTTTGATCCCTGGTTCAGGAAAATCACACATGCCATGGAGCAACTAAGCCCATGTGCCACAACTATTTAGCCTGTGCTCTAGAAGCCAGGAACACTACTGAAGACCACATACCCTAAAACCTGTGCTCAGCAACAACAACAGAAGAAGCAGCCACACACAATGAGAAGCCTACATGCCGCATCTAGAAAGGAAGCCTCCCTTCTCCACAACTGGAGAAAAACCTGCACAGCAGTGAAGACCCAGCACATCCAAAAATAAATAAGTAAATTAACTTTAGAAAAGATGTCTTTTTCATCACAGGGGGTTGGAATGCAAAAGTAGGAATCAAGAGATGTCTAGAGTAACAGGCAAGTTTGGCCTTGGAGTGCAAAATGAAGCAGGGCAAGGGCTAAGAGTTTTATCAAGAAAACGCAGTGATCACAGCAAACACCTTCTTCCAACAGCATGAGATGACTCTACACATGGACATCACCAGATGTCTGGTCTATAACCAAATCAAATTGATTATATTCTTTGCAGCCAAAGATGGAGAACCTCTATATAGTCAGCAAAAATAAGACTGGGGATTGACTGTGTTTCAGATCATGAACTTCTTATTGTCGAATTCAAACTTAAATTGAAGAAGGTAGGGAAAACCACTAGGCCATTCAGGTATGACCTAAATCAAATCCTTTATACAGTGAACGTGATAAATAGATTCAAGGGATTAGATCTGATAGACAGAATGCCTGAAAAACTATGGATGGAGGTTCATAACAATGTACAGGAGGTGGTGATCAAAATCATCCCAAAGAAAAAGAAATGCAAAAAGGCAAAATGGTTGTTGAGGAGGCCTTACAAATAGCAGATAAAAGGAGAGAGATGAAAGGCAAAGGAGAAAAGGAAAGATATACCCATTTGAATGCAGAGTTCCAAAGAATAGCAAGGGGAGATAAGAAACCCCTCTTAAGTGGACAAAGTAAAGAAACAGAGGCAAACAATAGAATGGGAAAAACTAGAGATCTCTTCAAGAAAATTAGAGATACCAAGGGAAAATTTCATGTAAAGATGGGAACAATAGAGAGCAGAAATGGTATGGACCTGACAGAAGCAAAAGATATTAAGAAAAGGTTGCAAGAATACACAGAACTGTATAAAAAAGGTCTTAATGACCTGGATAACCACAATGGTATGGTCACACACCTAAAGCAGACATCCTGGAGTGTGAAGTCAAGGGGGCCTTAGGAAGCATTACTATGAACAAAGCTAGTGGAGGTGATAGAATTGCCAGCTAAGCTATTTCAAACCCTAAAAGATGATGCTGTGAAAGTGTGGCACTCAATATGACAGCACATTTGGAAAATTTAGCAGTGGCCACAGGACCGGAAAAGGTCCGTTTTCATTCCAATCCCAAAGAAGGGCAATGCCAAAGAATGTTCAAACTAGCACACAATTGTACTCATTTCACATGCTATCAAAGTAATGCTCAAAATCCTTCAAACTAGGCTTCAACATGAAGCCTAGAAATTACATGAACCTAGAAATTCCAGATGTATAAGCTGGATTTAGAAAAGGCATAGGAACCAGAGATCAAATTGCCAACATCCACTGGATCACTGAAAAAACAAGAGAATTCCAGAAAAACCTCTGCTTCTGCTTCATTGACTATGCTAAAGCCTTCGACTGTGTGGATCACAGCAAACTGTGAAAAATTCTGAAAGAGACGGGAATACTAGACCACCTGATCTGTTGCCTGAGAAACCTGTATGCAGGTCAAGAAACAGCAGTTAGAACCAGACACGGAACAACCAACTGGTTCAAAATTGCGAAAGGAGTACGTCAAAACTGTATATTGTCACCCTGCTATTTCACTTATATGCAGAGTACATCATGCAAAATGCTGGCTGGATGAAGCACAAGTTGGAATCAAGATTGTGAGAGAAATGTCAATAACCTTGGATATGCAGATGACACCACCCTAATGGCAGAAAGCGAAGAGGAACAAAGGAGCCTCTTGATGAAGGTGAAAGAGGAGAGTGAAAAAGCTGGCTTACAACTCAACATTCACAAAACAAAGACCATGGCATCCAGTCCCATAACTTCATTGGGCAAATAGCTGAGTAAAACACTGAAACAGTGACAGACTTTATTTTCTTGGGCTCCAAAATCACTGTGGATGGTGACTGTAGCCATGAAATTAAAAGATGCTTGCTCCTTGGAAGAAAAGCTATGACAAACCTAGACAGTGTATTAAAAAGCAGAGACATCACTTTGCTGACAAAGGTCCATATAGTCAAAGCTATGAATTTCCCAGTTGTCATGTATGGATATGAGACTTGGACCATAAAAAAGGCTGAGCTTAAGAATTGATGCTTTTCAACTGTGGTGCTGGAGAAGACCCTTGAGAGTCCATTGGAAAGCAAGGAGGTCAAACCAGTCAATCCTAAAAGAAATCAACCTTGAATACATATTGGAAGGACTGTTGCTGAAGCTCCAATACTTGGGCCTGATGGGAAGAACTGACTCATTGGAAAAGATCCTGATGCTTAGAAGATTGAGAGCAGGAGGAGAAGGGGGCCAAGGGGATGAGGTAGTTGGATGGCATTATTAACTCAATGGATAAGAGCTTGAGCAAACTCCAGGAGACAGTGTAGGACCAGGAAGCTTGGCCTGCTGCAGTAAATGAGATCACAAAGAGTCAGACATGACTGAGTGAACATAATAACAGCAGCAACAAGATGATAATTGGAAATTTGGTATCTTGTTGCCAAAATCAATGATGATCCACTCTTTAAATGAACTTAAACTTTTATAAGAATATTTGTTTTTTAAAAAACCTTTTACAATATTTCAGTGAACACTGTATTCAAAATTGTTTTCTGATTCATTTCTACTCTTTTGATTGTGTATATACCAATTACACATGAATGTGTATTTATCACTTTATTATTTTATATACACATTTACATCCCTTCTGGGAGACAGTGAAGGACAGGGAAGCCTGGTGTGCCCCAGTCCATGGGGTCTCAAAGACTTGGACACGACTGAGTGACTGAACAACAACAGAAATCCCATCTCTGGAAAAGTGCTTATTCAACTCTCTTGGCCATTTAAAAATTGGTTTATTATTGAGTTGTAAAGATTCTTTATAAATTCTACATCAAAGTCAATCAGAAATATGCTTTGCAAATATTTTCTCCTAGTCTGTGACTTGCCTTTTCATTCTTGAAAATGTGTCTTTCAAAGAGAAAGTTTTAAATTTTGTTGAAGCCCCACTTATCAATTCTTATCTTATGGTAGGTTATAGGTCAAGTAAGACATCTTTGTTCAACCTAAAGTCTCCAAGATTTTATCCAGTGTTTTCTCATAGTTATTATAATTTTAGCTCTCATATTTAAATCTATATTTATTTAGAGATAATTTTGTACATGATATGAAGTAAGGGTCATAGTTAAGATCATATGTATATCCCATTTTTTTAGCTGTTTTTTGAAGGAACTATACTCTTCTCCCCTTGGTACTTTTGTCAAAAACCAAGTGACCATATATGTATGGATAACTTTCTGGCCTCTCTCTTCCTTTCCCCTGACCTATATGAATTTCTTCATGCTGATACCACAACATCTTAATTACTGTCATTTCATAATAAGCCTTGAAATCATGTAAGTATAATTTCCTCAGTTTTTTTGTTTTTTAATTGCCCTGGCTATGACCTCCAATACAAGGTTTAATAGAAGTGGTTAGGAGGAAAGTGGGCTTCCCTGGTGGCTCAGAGGGTAAAGAATCTGCCTGCAATGCAGGAGACCTGGGTTTGATCCCTGGGTTGGGAAGATCCCCTGGAGAAGGGAAAGGCAACCCATTTCAGTATTCTAGCCTAGAGAATTCCATGGACCATGGGATTGCAAAGAGTCAGAAACGACTGACCAACTTTCACTGTATATATCACCGTAGGGAGAAAGTATTCTGTTTTGACTATAAAGTATGATGCCAGATGTAGGTGTTTTGTAGGTGTCCATTATTAGCAAATTGAGATGGCCAGTTAGTTATTTTATTAGAGATTTTGCATTTACAGTCACAGGAAATACTGTTCTGTATTTTTTTTTTTTTTTTCTCATAATCTCTTCATGTGCTTTGGTGTCAGGGTAATGCTGATCTCATAACAAGACTTCTTTTATTTTCCGGAAGAATCTGTATATAAATTGTATTATTTCTTCCTCGAATGTTAAGTACTATTCACCTGTGAAGCCATCTGAACCTTGATTTTTCATTGCAGGGAAGACCTTTAATTACAAATCCATTTTACTTAATAGATATATGGATGGGCTTCCCAGGTGGCGCTGTTGGTAAAGAATCTGCCTGCGAAAGCAGGAGACACAAGAGACAACGGTTCGTTCCCTGAGTCAGGAAGATCCCCTGGAGAAGGAAATGGCAACTTGCTCCAGTATTATCTAGAGAATTCCATAAACAGAGGAGCCTGGCAGACTACAGTCCATGGGGCCACAAAGTGTCAGAGACGACAAAGAGCACACTCACACAACAGACACATGAATCCTTAAAATATCTAATTTTTCTGGACTGAGTTTTGGTGGCTTATATCCTTTAAGGAGTACATCCATTTCCTCTAAATTGCTGGATTTATTGGCGTGAAGTTGTCCATAATATTCCTTTATCACTTTAGTGTTTGTTGTATGTCGTTAAATCCCCTTATATGTTGGTGGTTGGTATCTTCTTTTTGCTTCACCAATCTATTGGTGAAATTTATCTGTCTCACTGATTCTTTCTAAAATAAGCTTTAGTTTCATCAATGTCTCTTTGCTTTTCTTTTGTTTTCAATTTCATTGATATATGCTTTCATTTTTTAATTTTCTTCTTGCCTTGGGATTAATTTGTTCTTTTTCTAGTTTACACTGGAACCTAAAAATATTAGTTTGCATCCATTCTTCTTTACTAATATAAGCGCTGAAAGCTATAATATTCCTTATAGGCACTATTTCTAGCCACATTCCATATATTTTGGTAAGTTGTGTTTCCACTTTTATTCAATTCAAAGTACTTTCTAGTTTTCCTTCTTTGACTCATGGGTTACCCTAGGCATATGATAGGAATTTCTCATACATTTTTCAGTCTTTTATTTCTAGTTAATTCCACTGTGGCCAGAAAACATAATTGTATGATTTCTACTCTTTTAAATTTATTGAGACTTATTTTATGGTCCTAAATAGCATCAATCCTGATGTTTGTTCTCTGTGTAACTGAGAAGAATATGTATCTTGCTGTTACTGGGTGGAACATTCTATAACCAGCTGGGTCAGGTTGACAATGTTGCTCAAGTTTTATATATCTTCATTGTTTCATCAATTGAGAAAAATGGTGACATTGTCTATTATAATTGTGGGTTTATCTATTTCTCCTTGAGGTTCTATCAATTTTTGTATTGATGTATTTTGAAGCTTTCAAAATTAGGTGCATGCATATTTAGTAATATTGTGTTCTATTGAGGAATTAACCTTTCACTATTACGAAAAGTCCTATTTGTCCCCATTAATGTGCCTTGTGCTGAAGTCTACATTTTCTAATACTAATACAGCTACTCCATTTTTCTTTTTTCAGATTTTGTACTGTAGTCTTTTCCTGCTTTTTTTCACTTTTACGTGTGTCTTTATAGTGTTCTTTGTTGACTACGTAAAAATGGATGCTTTTAATCTAACAGTCCTTGCCTTTTAATGATAGTATTTAATGTAATCTAACCTGACAACTCCTGCCTTTTATTTAGACAACTTACATTTAATCTAGATGGGGGGAGGGGCGGGTGGTTGAGGGGAGGATGGATGAACTGGGAGAGCTGCACTGATATATATACACTCTGCTTAGTTGCTTAGTCATGTCCGACTGTACAACCCCATGGACAAACCAATGGATTGTAGCCCATCAGGCTCCTCTCTCCATGGGGATTCTCCAGGCAAGAATACTGGAGTGGGTTGCCATGCCCTCCTCCAGAGGATCATCCCAACCCAGGGATCGAACCCAGGTCTCCAGCATTGCAGCCAGATTCTTTACCCTCTGAGCCACCAGGGAAGCCAAAGAGATCGCCCAATGTGGGGCTTGAACTCACGACCCTGAGATTAAGTGTCTCATGCTCTACTGACTAAGCTAGCCCAGGAGTATGTATAAAATAGATAACCAGTGGGAAGCTACGGTATAGCAAGCACAGGGAGCTCGACTCAGTGGTCTGCGATGACCTAGAGCGGTGGGAAGGAAGCTCAGCAGGGAGGGGATATATGTATACTTATAGCTGATTCACCTGTTATACAGCAGAAACTAATAACATTGTGAAGAAATTACACTCCAATTTAAAAAAAAAAAAAAAAAGAGTGGTGGACTGAGTCTGGGATTTTTCTGTGGGCTGCAGTATGAGGATTACCTCCAGGCAGAAAACTCTGGCAATGGCAGACCTCACCTCGTTGTTCTCTTTTCTCAAGGATCACAATTTGTTTCTGCCTGTTGTCCCCAACTTCCAAAGCTAGTTATTTCCTATATTTTGCCCATTTTACTATTTTTTTTTTTTTAATCATGGGAAGGTAATTCTAGACTGTGTTAATCCCTCATGGTCCTGTGCAAATGTCTGCTCATTGTTTTAATTGTTGTTCAGTTGCTCAGTCCTGTCTGACTCTTGCAACCCCATGGACTGCAGCATGCCAGGCTTCCCTGTCCTTCACTGTCTCCCAGAGTTTGCTCAAACTCATGTCCATTGAGTCGGTGATGCCATCCTACCATCTCATCCTCTGTTGTCCTTTTAATAGCTACAGCAAAATTTACACCCCCTGGCTTAGTTATTCCTTTAACACTGAGAATTTGGATTATATCTTTAATTTTTAAAAAAAGTGCCAATATGAACGCTGTTGTTTGTAAAAAACTTGGATTTTCTTCAGAATATATTTTCTTGATACGTAGTTAAGTTAGCAGAACAAACGGTGTGAACAATTTTACAGTTCTTGTTGCAATATCCTAAGTGATCCAAAAAAGAGAAAATCCACGTACAGTGCTGTAGGCACTGTAATATGAATATATATTTCTCCTGATTGCCAACATTGGACTTTATCACTTTATTTTTGTAAATTGAAACCATGAGTAATGGCACCTAGAAGATGGTTTATTTTTTCTTATATTGCTATCAAAATTGTGCACTTCCCATCAAATAATTAAATGGCTGAGGTATGTTGTGCAGAAACTGTTTATCAACCTTGACAACATATCAGGAAAAATTAAAGTATTCATTCTGTAAGAACTCATCACATTCTGTATGATAGTAAGCTACACAGTTTAACCTTATTTACTTTACATATAACTTTCATTTTTTAACTGCCTCTCTTTAAGCCAATTGTTTACTTTTGTTCTTAATTCTGGCAGTGGCTCTTTATCCAGATGATTCCATCTTTTTAACTTACATATAAATGATACATTATTATTTTTTTTGAGAGAGAAGAATAAAGTTTATTAGAGTGGGAGATGCTGTTAGAACAGCAGGCTGGCTCAAGGGAAAGCTGAACGCTTTTGCAGGCTAGTAGCCAATTTTTATAACCTCAAGACAGAGAAAATTCCTACAGGAATGGTGGCATTAGGTGATTGGTTAGGATGCTACATGGTGGATGATAGGGTGAGTATTTTACATAATATGGGGTCAGGGTACTGGCCAGTTTAGGTCCAAAGGCTCATGGCAACAGTGGCTGTGGGGCTTGGTCAGTTCCAGAGATTTTTATCCTGTGACCTTGGTATCAGTTCAGTTCACTCAGTCATGTCCAACTCTTTGCGACCCCATGGACTGCAGCATGCCAGGCCTCCCTGTCCATCACCAACTCCTGGAGTTTACCCAAACTTATGTTCACTGAGTCAGTGATGCCATCCAACCATCTCATCCTCTGTTGGTCCCTTCTCCTCCTGCCCTCAGTCTTTCCCAGCATCAGGGTCTTTTCAAATGAGTCAGCTCTTTGCATCAGGTGGCCAAAGTATTGGAGTTTCAGCTTCAACATCAGTCTCTCCAATGAATACTCAGGACCGATCTCCTTTAGGATGGACTGGTTGGATCCCCTGCAGTCCAAGGGACTCTCAAGAGTCTTCTCCAACACCACAGTTAAAAAGCATCAATTCTTTCGAGCTCAGCTTTCTTTATAGTCCAACTCTCACATCCATACATGACCACTGGAAAAATCATAGCCTTGATGAGAAGGACCTTTGTTGACAAAATAATATCTTTTCTTTTCTTTTTTTTTTTTTTTCAATTAAATTTTATTTTGCTTAACTTTACAATATTGTATTGCTTTTGCCATACATCGAGATGGATCTTCCACAAGTATACATGTGTTCCCCATCCTGAACCTTCCTCCCTCCTCCCTCCCCATACCATCCTCCCAGGTCATTCCAGTGCACCAGCCCCAGGCATCTGCTATCAGCCATCATACCTGGACTGATGACTCGTTTCAGATATGATATTATACATATTTCAATGCTATTCTCCCAAATCATCCCACCCTCTCCCGTTTCCAGAGACCCAAAGTCTGTCCTATCCATCAGTGTCTCTTTTGCTGTCTCATAAACAGGGTCATTGTTACCATCTTTCTAAATTCCATATATATGCGTCATTATACTGTATTTGTGTTTTTCTTTCTGGCTTACTTCATTCTGTATAATAGGCTCCAGTTCCATCCACCTCATTAGAACTGATTCAAATGTATTCTTTTTAATGTCTGAGTAATACTCCATTGTGTATATGTACCACAGCTTGCTTATCCATTCATCTGTGGATGGACATCTAGGTTGCTTCCAAGTCCTGGCTATTGTAAACAGTGCTGCTATGAACATTGGGGTACACGTGTCTCTTTCAATTCTGGTTTTCTCAGTGTGTATGCCCAGCAGTGGGATTGCTGGATCATAAGGCAGTTCTATTCCCAGTTTTTTGAGGAATCTCCATACTGTTCTCCAAAGTGGCTGTACTAGTTTGCATTCCCACCAACAGTGCAAGAGGGTTCCCTTTTCTCCACACCCTCTCCAGCATTTATTGCTTGTGGACTTTTGGATCGCAGCCATTCTAACTGGCGTGAAATGGTACCTCATAGTGGTTTTGATTTGCATTTCTCTGATATTGAGTGATGTTGAGCATCTTTTCATGTGTTTGTTAGCCATCTGTATGTCTTCTTTGGAGAAATGTCTATTTAGTTCTTTGGCCCATTTTTTGATTGGGTCATTTATTTTTCTGGAATTGAGCTATAGGAGTTGCTTGTATATTTTTGAGATTAGTTGTTTGTCTGTTGCTTCATTTGCTATTATTTTCTCCCATTCTGAAGGCTGTCTTTTCACCTTGCTCATAGTTTCCTTTGTTGTGCAGAAGCTTTTAAGTTTAATTAGGTCTCATTTATTTATTTTTTATTTTATTTCCAATATTCTGGGAGGTGGGTCATAGAGGATCCTGCTGTGATGTATGTCAGAGAGTGTTTTGCCTATGTTTTCCTCTAGGAGTTTTATGGTTTCTGGTCTTACATTTAGATCTTTAATCCATTTTGAGTTTATTTTTGTGTATGGTGTTAGAAAGTGTTCTAGTTTCATTCTTTTACAAGTGTTTGACCAGTTTTCCCAGCACCACTTGTTAAAAGAGATTGTCTTTAATCCATTGTATATTCTTGCCTCCTTTGTCAAAGATAAGGTGTCCATAGGTGCGTGGATTTATCTCTGGGCTTTCTATTTTGTTCCATTGATCTATATTTCTGTCTTTGTGCCAGTACCATACTGTCTTGATGACTGTGGCTTTGTAGTAGAGCCTGAAGTCAGGCAGGTTGATTCCTCCAGTTCCATTCTTCTTTCTCAAGATAGCTTTGGCTATTCGAGGTTTTTTGTATTTCCATACAAATTGAGAAATTATTTGTTCTAGCTCTGTGAAGAATACTGTTGGTAGCTTGATGGGGATTGCATTGAATCTATAAATTGCTTTGGGTAGTATACTCATTTTCACTATATTGATTCTACCATCCATGAACATGGTATATTTCTCCATCTATTAGTGTCCTCTTTGATTTCTTTCACAAGTGTTTTATAGTTTTCTATATATAGGTCTTTAGTTTCTTTAGGTAGATATATTCCTAAGTATTTTATTCTTTTGGTTGCAATGGTGAATGGAATTGTTTCCTTAATTTCTCTATATTCTCATTATTAGTGTACAGCAATGCAAGGGATTTCTGTGTGTTGATTTTATATCCTGCAACTTTACTATATTCATTGATTAGTTCTAGTAATTTTCTGGTGGAATCTTTAGGGTTTTCTAAGTAGAGGATCATGTCATCTGCAAACAGTGAGAGTTTTACTTCTTCTTTTCCAATCTGGATTCCTTTTATTTCTTTTTCTGCTCTGATTGCTGTGGCCAAAACTTCCAAAACTATGTTGAATAGTAATGGTGAAAGTGGGCATCCTTGTCTTGTTCCTGACTTTAGAGGAAATGCTTTCAATTTTTCACCATTGAGGATAATGTTTGCTGTGGGTTTGTCATATATAGCTTTTACTATGTTGAGGTATGTTCCTTCTATTCCTGCTTTCTGGAGAGTTTTTATCATAAATGGATGTTGAACTTTGTCAAAGGCTTTCTCTGCATCTATTGAAATACTCATATGTTCTTTATTTTTCAATTTGTTAATGTGGTGTATTACGTTGATTGATTTGCGAATATTGAAGAATCCTTGCATTCCTGGGATAAAGCCCACTTGGTCATGGTGTATGATCTTTTTAATGTGTTGTTGGATTCTGATTGCTAGAATTTTGTTAAGGATTTTTGCATCTATATTCATCAGTGATATTGGCCTGTAGTTTTCTTTTTTTGTGGCATCTTTGTCAGGTTTTGGTATTAGGGTGATGGTGGCCTCATAGAATGAGTTTGGAAGTTTGCCTTCTTCTGCAATTTTCTGGAAGAGTTTGAGTAGGATAGGTGTCAGCTCTTCTCTAAATTTTTGGTAGAATTCAGCTGTGAAGCCATCTGGGCCTGGGCTTTTGTTTGCTGGAAGATTTCTGATTACAGTTTCAATTTCTGTGCTTCTGATGGGTCTGTTAAGATTTTCTATTTCTTCCTGATCCAGTTTTGGAAAGTTGTACTTTTCTAAGACTTTGTCCATTTCTTCCACGTTGTCCATTTTATTGCCATATAGTTGCTGATAATAGTCTCTTATGATCCTTTGTATTTCTGTGTTGTCTGTTGTGATCTCTCCATCATCATTTCTAATTTTATTGATTTGATTTTTCTCCCTTTGTTTCTTGATGAGTCTGGCTAATGGTTTGTCAGTTTTATTTACCCTTTCAAAGAACCAGCTTTTGGCTTTGTTGATTTTTGCTATGGTCTCTTTTGTTTCTTTTGCATTTATTTCTGCCCTAATTTTTAAGATTTCTTTCCTTCTACTAACCTTGGGGTGCTTCATTTCTTCCTTTTCTAGTTGCTTTAGGTGTAGAGTTAGGTTATTTATTTGGCTTTTTTCTTGTTTCTTGAGGTATGCCTGTATTGCTATGAACTTTCCCCTCAGGACTTCTTTTACAGTGTCCCACAGGTTTTGGGTTGTTGTGTTTTCATTTTCATTCATTTCTATGCAGATTTTTATTTCTTTTTTGATTTCTTCTGTGATTTGTTGGTTATTCAGGAGCGTGTTGTTCAGACTCCATATGTTGGCATTTTTAATAGTTTTTCTCCTGTTATTGAGATCAAATCTTACTGCATTGTGGTCAGAAAAGATGCTTGGGATGATTTCAATATTTCTGAACTTACCAAGGCTAGATTTATGACCCAGGATGTGGTCTATCCTGGAGAAGGTTCCGTGTGCACTTGAGAAAAAGGTGAAATTCATTTTTTTGGGATGAAATGTCCTATAGATATCAATTAGGTCTAACTGGTCTATTGTATCATTTAGAGTTTGTGTTTCCTTGTTAATTTTCTGTTTAGTTGATCTATCCATTGGTGTGAGTCGGGTATTAAAGTCTCCCACTATTATTGTGTTATTGTTGATTTCTACTTTTATACTTGTTAGTATTTGTCTTACATATTGGGGTGCTCCTATGTTGGGTGCATATATATTTATAATTGTTATATCTTCTTCTTGGATTGATCCTTTGATCATTATGTAGTGACCTTCTTTGTCTCTTTTCACAGCCTTTGTTTTAGTCTATTTTATCTGATATGAGTATTGCTACTCCTGCTTTCTTTTGGTCCCTATTTGCATGGAAAATCTTTTTCCAGCCCTTCACTTTCAGTCTGTATGTATCCTCTGTTTTGAGGTGGGTCTCTTGTAGACAACATATGTAGGGGTCTTGTTTTTGTATCCATTCGGCCAGTCTCTGTCTTTTGGTTGGGGCATTCAACCCATTTACATTTAAGGTAATTATTGATAAGTATGATCCCGTTGCCATTTACTTTATTGTTTTGGGTTCGATTTTATATACCCTTTTTGTGTTTCCTGTCTAGAGAATGTCCTTTAGTATTTGTTGGAGAGCTGGTTTGGTGGTGCTGAATTCTCTCAGCTTTTGCTTGTCTGTAAAGGTTTTGATTTCTCCTTCATATTTGAATGAGGTCCTTGCTGGGTACAGTAATCTTGGCTGTAGGTTATTTTCTTTCATCACTTTAAGTATGTCTTGCCATTCTCACCTGGCTTGGAGAGTTTCTATTGAAAGATCAGTTGTTATCCTTATGGGAATTCCCTTGTATGTTATTTGTTGTTTTTCCCTTGCTGCTTTTAATATTTGTTCTTTGTGTTTGATCTTTGTTAATTTGATTAATATGTGTCTTGGGTTGTTTTGCATTGGGTTTATCCTGTTTGGGACTCTCTGGGTTTCTTGGACTTGAGTGATTATTTCCTTCCCCATTTTAGCAAAGTTTTCAACTATTATCTCCTCTAGTATTTTCTCATGGTCTTTCTTTTTGTCTTCTTCTGGGACTCCTATGATTCGAATGTTGTAACGTTTAATATTGTCCTGGAGGTCTCTGAGATTGTCCTCATTTCTTTTGTTTTTCTTTTTTCTCCTCTGATTCATTCATTTCTACCATTCTATCTTCTAATTCACTAATTCTGTCCTCTGCCTCTGTTATTCTACTGTTTGTTGCCTCCAGAGGGTTTTGGATCTCATTTATTGCGTTATTCATTATATATTTACTCTTTTTAATTTCTTCTAGGTCCTTGTGAAACCTTTCTTGCACATTCTCAATGCTTTTCTCCAGGCTATTTATCTGTGATTCCATTTTGATTTCCAGATTTTGGATTAATTTCACTATCATTATTCGGAATTCTTTATCTGGTAGATTTGCTATTTCTTCTTCTTTTGTTCAGTTTGGTGGACATTTATCCTGTTCCTTTACCTGCTGGGAGTTCTTCTGTCTCTTCATCTTGTTTAAATTGCTGAGTTTGGGGTGTCCTTACTGTATTCTGGCAGTTTGTGGAGTTCTCTTTATTGTGGCGTTTCCTCACTGTATGTGGGTTTGTACAGTTGGCTTGTCAAGGTTTCTTGGTTAGGGAAGCTTGTGTCGGAGTTCTGGTGGATGGAGTTGGATTTTTTCTCTCTGGAGTGCAATGGAGTGTCTAGTAATGAGTTATGAGATGTCTATGATTTTGGGGTCACTTTGGGTAGCCTGTATATTGGCTTGGTTTCAGTGTAGGTTTGGAGGCATTTGATGAGCTCCTGTCAATAAGTTCCGTGGGATCAGGGTTTGGACTTAAGCCTCCTGCTTCCAGTTATCGGTCTTATTTTTACAGTAGTCTCAAATACTTCTCCTTCTATACTGCACTCCACAACTGGACCGCTCAGAGATGTTCACGAAGTTATACAGAGAAGAAAAGAGGGAGGAAGGAGACAGAGGTGGTCAGGAGGGTAAAAGGAGGGAATGAAAAGGAGAGAGACAGATCCAGTCAGTAATAGGCAGAATTTGATTACATATACCAGAAAGCATAAATTAAAGGTCTAGATTAGAGTTTGGAGTTTCAGGAATACAATGTCGAAGAAAAGATGAAGAGATAGAAAGAGAGAGGGAAAAAAAAAGTCACAAAAGTTATAAAAAAAAAATGAATAGGTAAAAAATTGATAGCAATTACCATTAAGCTAAACTTATGAATCTAGAGCAGAGTTTGGAGTTTCAAAAATACAATGTTAAAGGAAAGAAACAAAAAGGAAAAGAAAAAAGAAAGAATAAAAAAAAAAGGGTTGCTTTTACAAAGTAATCAGATCAGATCAGTCGCTCAGTCGTGTCTGACTCTTTGCGACTCCATGAACCGCAGCACGTCAGGCCTCCCTGTCCATCAGCAGCTCCCGGAGGTCACCCAGACTCACACCCACCAAGGCAGTGATGCCATCCAGCCATCTCATCCTCTGTCGTCCCCTTCTCCTCCTGCCCTCAATCCCTCCCAGCATCAGAGTCTTCTCCAATGAGTCAACTCTTCGCATGAGGTGGCCAAAATACTGGAGTTTCAGCTTTAGCATCATTCCTTCTAAAGAAATTCCAGGATTGATCTCCTTCAGAATGGACTGGTTGGATCTTCTTGCAGTCCAAGGGACTCTCAAGAGTCTTCTCCAACACCACAGTTCAAAAGCATCAATTCTTCGGCGCTCAGCCTTCTTCACAGTCCAACTCTCACATCCATACATGACCACAGGAAAGACCATAGCCTTGACTAGGCGAACCTTTGTTGGTAAAGTAATGTCTCTGCTTTTGAATATGCTATCTAGGTTGGTCATAACTTTCCTTCCAAGGAGTAAGCGTCTTTTAATTTCATGGCTGCAGTCACCATCGGTTCTAAAAGTGGAAATTAAAGGAGTACTAAAGGATAAAAAAATAAAAAAAAATTTAAGAAAAAACAAATTTTTTTAATAAAAAAATATATTAATAAAAAAAGAAAAAAGAAATAAAGAAATAATGATGGTAAAAATAGCAACAATATATATACGACTTTCTCTGTTATTGTTGTGGGTATTGTGGGTTCAGTTCATTTTCGGCTAGTTCCTTGTTCCGGCTTAAAATTTCTCAAGATCTATTGGCCCCTTTCTCTGTAGTTGGTACTAACCGCGGGGTTTTAGTTTATTGGCTGTCGCTTCCACGGTGGTTCCCTCTGTTATAGCTTCTTCTGTTTGCTGGTCTGTTCAGTGTCTGATTTCCGCCCTGATACAAAGGGGGCGGTGGTGGACACCCTTTTTTTTTTAGGCTCACTTGTTCAGTCGCGCTCCTATTAGAAGGCAATGAGTTGCTTTTCTGGGTGTCTGATGTCCTCTGCTGGCATTCCGAAGTTGTTTTGTGGAATTTACTCAGCATTTAGATGTTCTTTTGATGAATTTGTGGAGGAGAAAGTGTTCTCCCCATCCTATTCCTCCGCCATCTCAGCTCCTCTGTCTATCTTTGCTTTTCAATATACTATCAAGGTTGGTCATAACTTTGCTTCCAAGGAGTAAGCGTCTTTTAATTTCATGGCTGCAGTCACCATCTGCAGTGACTTTGGAGCCCCAAAAAACAAAGTCAGCCACTGTTTCCACTGTTTCCCCATCTATTTACCATGAAGTGATAGGACCGGATGCCATGATCTTAGTTTTCTGAATGTTGACCTTGGTATAGGGCTCAACCTTCCCCCCTCTTTTTATTTATGGGCCAAATCTTTGGCTCCTTAACAACCTGCTCATAACTAACTGTCTACCTATCCTTGTCTTGGGGCATGGGGACCAAGTCATTGGGGAGAGAGGTGATGACTGCTCTGGCTTCTTCAAGCTCGTCAGGGGCGTGATGTCCATTCTCTGGGTCCCAATGTCTGCTCTCTGTATGTGTGCATTTACAGAGGGAGGTGGGAATCCATGGAATGATATGGCAGCTTGTTCCAGCATTGTCTGTGTTTTGGCCGGGGGATATTCTTGTCATGCTATCTAAGTGATACATTTACATTAATATTTGTCACCACCTTCCATGTACATTTTTAATTGCTACAATGGCTTGGTTTTTAATTACATAGCTGCCACAGTAAAATGTAATGTCTTGATTTCTCTTCATTCTGTCCTCTCAATCTTGTTGTTTAGTTGGTAAGTCATGTTAGACTCTTTTGCGACCCCCTGGACTGTACCCTGCCAGGATCCTCTGTCCATGGGATTTCCCAGGCAAGAGTACTGAAGTGGGTTGCCATTTCCTTCTCCAGGGGGTCTTCTTGACCCAGGATTGACCCCATGTTCTGCACTGGCAGACAGATTCTTTACCTCTGAGCCGCCAGGAAAGCCCCACCCTCAAGCTACGAACTTTAAATTTCACAAACCATGTCTGTGCTCTTACCACTGTATATCTAACGTCTAGAATTCTGATTTATTTAAAAACAATTATTGCAATCTTATAATGAAAGCTATGGAGACCAAGTGTGTGTGTTAATTCAGAAATCTGACATTTCTTTTTAAAGAATCAAGTTTGTATCTCGTGCTTCTCATATTTTTTGGTCTGACAGATACGTACATTCCTTCACTCACCATGAATCCTAGGAGGCACTAGGCAACTTCTCTTTCAGAAAAGCCTCATCCAATTCAAATCCGCAGGGCCCCTCATAAAAGTGCTTGCAGCTATGGGATTTGTTTCAGAATCTCTTACAAATGCCGCTTTGGCTTCTAAAAAAGGTCAACATTGTGTCTGCTAAAGGTCAAGGTAAAGGCCAGCCTAGCAAACCCTGCGAGAATACTAGCAATCCAATTTCTCTTAGCTTTGTGCAAAAATTTCCCAGAGCCTTCCTCTTCTATTCTCTAAGGTTATAAAGGGTAAACTCCAAATTTGTTTTATTTTTATATCTCCCAGTATTTCTTTTACTCTTAAAGACTTAGAAGATCCTGTCTTTAAATATGATGTTTGAAGCTTTGACCAGCATCTGTCTTTCTTTGAGCTTTACTCCTATATTGCTTCCTCACCATGACTGAACTGAGGCTGCCACTCAGATCAGAATATTGATCTTGAATGATTTCCATTCATCCTGGCCTTTCCTGTGGAATCCTAGACACTGTTGGGATCTGTTTTTTTTTTCAACTTAGTTTATCGAGTACCTGCCAGGATTTCCAATGTCTGACCCTTTGGCTTGCATTTTACCGCCTGCCTTTGTGATTTGGTCTTGATTCAGATTACCATACAGATACAACTTCCACTTTTCTGATTGGCTTTCTGTGCTAGTGCAGCAACATTCATTTAAACTTTGCATGAACTTCCAAATGATGGGTTCAAATGAAATCTTGGAGCCTATTATACCAAGTGAAGTAAGTCAGAAAGACAAACACAAATACTGTATATTAACACATATATATATGGAATTCAGAAAGATGGTAATGATGATCCTATGTGCAAGGCAGCAAGAGAGACACGGATGTAAAGAACAGACTTTTGGACTCTGTGGGAGAAGGTGAGGGTGGGATGATTTGAGAGATTAGCATTGAAACATGTATATTACCATATATAAAACAGATGACCAGTGCAAGGTTGATGCATGAAGCAGGACCCTCAAAGCCGGTGTTCTGGGACAACCCAGAGGGATTGGGTGGGGAAGGGGGTGGGAGGGGAGTTCAGGATGGGGGAACACATGTGCACCCATGACTGGTACATGTTGATATATGGCAAAAACCAGCACAGTATTGTAAAGTAGTTATCCTCCAATTAAAATAAATTAATTTTTTAAAAAAGAAGCCTAACCTTGTAATAGGGATGAACGTATCTGACCCCATATTGGATCTGTTTCTTGTACTTTAACCTGTGTATTCCACTGGGCTTCTCAGGCGGTGCTACTGGTAAAGAGCCTGCCTGCCAATGCAGGAGATGTAAGAGATGCAGGTTCAGTCCCTGGGTCAGGAAGATCCCCTGGAGGAGGGCATGGCAACCCACTACAGTATTCTTGCCTAGAGAATCCCATGGACAGAGGAGCCTGGTGGGCTACAGTCCATGGGTCACAGAGTCAGACACGATTGAAGAGACTTAGCACACACACACAAGTTAAGGATGTTGTCTGTAATCTGAAATATATAGGACAGTCCATTCTCAAGGTTCTGACCTTCAAGCGTATACTACTTTTCCATTTATACAGCAATTAAAAGTTGCAGATAACATAGAATAACATTTGTCTCATTGAGGTCCATAGGAATATCCAGCCTATTTGGATGGCTATAAGAACAAAGGATTTGGCTTGCAGCAACCAATCCTAGCCCCTCCTCTTTAAGTATAAAAGAAGCCTGAATTCGAACCTGGGTGAGAAGGTATTCTGGGACACTAGTCCCCTATCTTCTTAGTCTGCCGACTTTTCTAATAAAGTTGCTATTCATTGTCCCAGCAAGTGGTCTCTTGATTGGCCTGTTGTGTGGTGAACAGTATGAACTTTGACTCACTCAGCTGGAAAAATAGACACATGCAGAGCTGCTTTGGTCTTTGGTGGCGGTGGGAGAAGGAGACTGAGGTCTGGAGCCTTCTCAGCCTCATCATTTCCCAAGCAAACACAGAATCCAAGGGCTCCTCTGAGGAGCTGGACTCAAGCCACTCTTGTTTGTCTTACCCCCACCCCCACCTCAGTTTCACTTCCTGGCCACATTCATGAGCCTTGGTTCTGTCTTTCACGCTCCACTCTTTTTTTTTAACAACCATCATTTCTTAATCTTTCACATTAACTCCTTTCTTATCCTTCATGATTCCTCGAGGGTCTTTGCGAATCTGGGCTGATTTGGTTAATATTTTAAAAAATCTATTTACATTCAGGAATTGCAAGGAAGCCAGAAAAGAAGTGTTGGATTTTTTAAAAAATACACATATGGGCTTCTTTTTATTTATTAACAGCTTTTATACATTTTCAATATTATTCCTTAAAGCAGCTGTTTCTTTGGGTTCTCTTTCACACCTGCCTGTCACTTGAAACTTCCATTTGTT
The DNA here is from genome assembly GCA_935064755.1 of Tragelaphus eurycerus. Lineage (NCBI taxonomy): Eukaryota > Metazoa > Chordata > Mammalia > Artiodactyla > Bovidae > Tragelaphus > Tragelaphus eurycerus. Next base: position 8,813,688 of record CAKXYN010000072.1, on the reverse strand, counting down.
AATTTACAAATCCGAACTGGAAGTGAGAAAACTAAAGCACAAGGTAATTTTACTCATTTAAAGATTTATTTATATGTCTGAGAGTAATTTAGAAGCTCTGTGTAAAGCCAGCTAGGATCACAGAAAGACCACTGGCTTATTCTCCATCCCTTAAATACTATTTAGCGACTTCACTTTCATGCATTGGAGAAGGAAATGGCAACCCACTCCAGTGTTCTTGCCTGGAGAATCTCAGGGACGGGAAGCCTGGTTGGCTGCCAGACTGGGGTCACACAGAGTTGGACACGACTGAAGTGATGCAGCAGCAGCAGCAGCACTACTACAACATTTGCCAAACTTGTATTAGTTATGTTTGTGTATTCTTCCTCCACTCGATTGTAAAACTCTGAAGGGAACATTTCTTCTCTTTATCCATTATTGTACTTGGTATGATGCAAATGAATAATAGATGCTTCAATGGGAAAAAAGTGAAGATGATAAAGAATCTGCCTGCGCTGTAGGAGACCTGGATTTGATCCTTGGGTTGGGAAGAATCCACTGAGAAGGGAATGGCTACCCACTCCCATATTCTTGCCTGGAGAATTTCACGGACAAGAGGAGACTGGCAGGCTACCTTCTGTGGGGTCGCAAAGAGTCGGACATGACGGAGCAACTAACACTTTCACTTTCACAATGAGAATGAATAGATGCTTCAGTGGGAAAGACATCATCTCTTTATCTTTTCAAAAGGTATTAAGAAGCCTGTTAAAAATGTTAATTATCTTGATGTTGGAGAAAATATGATAAACTGTCTTAAAAAGGGAAAAAATAATAGAGATAATGTTCCTTTTCCTAGATGGAAAATAATATAATGTTCACCATTGGTCTCAAAGAAGGCGCATTTTCAGATAAGTGGTTATTCAGGTTAGTGAGATGGCAAAACAACAGAGCTGACACAATACTGATAGCACTTTAATGTGGAAAATACAAGATAGAAAAATATCCAAATCAAATACACACAAGGGATCGCCATACACAGTCATCCCTTGATAGCCCCAGGAAACTGGTTCTAAGAGCCCCTGCAGATACCAAAATATACAGATGCCCAAGTCCCATATATAAAATGGCATAGTCCATCAGTCCTCTGTATACCCGATTTTGCATCTGCAAATTCAACCATCCAGGGATGGAAATTTCCATCTGCAGTTGGTTGAATCTGCAGACATAAAACCCAGAAATAGAAAAGGCTGACTGTTTATGGGGGGAAAAAAACCTCTATAAATGGACCCACACAATTCAAACACCATGTTGTTCAAGAGCTAATTGTAGTTAGAAGCCATTATCTCCATGTTCAGTTTTGACAAAAAGGATCCAAGAATGAATTTGGCCTCATTGCTAAGCATAAGCAGCAACACAGCACAGTGGAGATGATGGCCATTCTGACGGGTGCTAAGCACCTGCAGACCCTTGTTTCCATACATTCAATCTAAGTCGCCTCACCTGGGGTGGATCACTAAGGGCCTGGGTGGGGGACCTCTGACAGAGCAGTTAGTTGGCCAACAGTATTAGGTTGGTGTTATTTGAGTGTCTGGGCAAGGCTCTAAATAAATTTAGCTTATCCATTTATTCATTCCACAAGCATTTATTGAGACATTGAGGAATATCCCGATGAATAAATGACAGTCCTTGTCCTCAGCTGGCCACAAGTGATAGTACAATAATAAAATATGGTAAGAGCATACTTCAGTGTGTTGCCAAGAAGTCATGTGTAGACAAGAATACTCTGGTACTCATGTCTGGCACTCTATGGTTGGCTATTATTCCTTGCCTTCCAATGTGGGAATAAGCCTTTTACAATATACATGTTAGTTGAGATTCTGGAGAAAGGTCCTCCAAAGAAATGCCCAATTGCCCTAATGATTCTAAAGTGAAATCCATGTCAGCAAATGAAACCATATGTGGTCTTACTCTTAACTATAAGCTGTTAGAATAATTAAACAAGGAGACTGTTTGCTTATGTAAGCCATACGGCATCAGTCACCAGAATCTAAGCCTGTAAATGCTTTAAGGTTATGAAATGAACACAGTAAGGACAAACAATCACAAACAGCAAACTAGGCTTTAAACTATAGCCAATCAAATAATTTCCTTTCTTTGCTTCCACATTTCTCTATATAAGTCTTTCCCTGGTTGCTGGGGGTACATTTCTAACCACTTTCCATTCGGCACTGCTTTGAATGTACTTTTGCTCAAATGAACTCTTAAAAATTTTAATATGACTCAGTTTAATCCTTTAACAAAGCAAATAGCAGAGAATCTCCAAATATTTGGGAAAGCCATCAAAAACAAAAGAACACAAAGCAGAGAGAGAGAAAAAAATAAATCCAGAGGAAATAGAGAAGATGAAAACAAGCAAAACCCACCAAGTGGAGCTGGTATCTTCCAAGAGGTAACAGAGGATATTGTATTCATAAAACAAGAAATGCCAAGAACAAGGAACAGATAGAGAATAAAAAGAACTTTTGGAAATTAAAAATAGGAGAGCCAAAATAAATTCAATTGAAGGATAGGGAGATGAAACCTCACAGAAAGGAGATTAAAAAGAGAGATTCAAAGATAAAAAACAAGAAAGATGAGAGAGTGGTTAACCTACTCAGAAGGCACAATTTCCAACTTAGGAGTTCCAGAGAGATAAGACAGTGAGTAGAAAATTATCTAAATATAGTGGGAAATTTTCCAGGAGTAAAGGAGAGACTCTGCTTACCACAATGAACAAAAACATATCCAAGAGGCATATCATTATAAAATTTCATAATACCAGGCACAAAGACTTCTGGTAAAAAGATAACAAATGCAAGTAGAAAAATAAAGGCATTATCATATAGTGGGGACAATAAGAAATATAATAGGCTATTTCCTGGTGGAAGATGACATATTGAGCAATTGAGTTTACCCCCTTTATCATTTCAATGTGTTTCTGGGAACAAGAAGTCATCTAGGGTGGTAGTGAAGATGAAAAAGAGAGTCAGATTTTAGAAATATTTTGAAGATAGAGCTGGTAGGATTTGCTGATGGTTTGGCTATTAGTTGTGAGAAAAAAAGAGAAGTCAAAGATAATTCCAACTTTTTGGTCTCAGAAACTGAAAGGATAGAGTAGTCTTTTATTGAGATGGGGAAGACTGTGGGAGGAGGAGCATGTTGGGGGCTTAGTTTTAGACAAGTTAAACCTGTGATATATTTATTAGTGAGCTATTGTGGCATAACAAATTACCCCACAACGTAGTGGCTGAGAAACAAACATGTACTGTCTCACAGATAACAATTTAGAAGTTAGGTGGTTTAGCTGGGGGCCTCTGGCTCATGTCTCAAGAGGTTGCACTCAAGCCCAGTTGAGGGTCCGGGGCTCTGCTTCCCAGCTCACTCATATAATACGTCGTGGGTCCTGCTCTCCGACCACACAGGCCTCACTGCGGGGCTGCATTATGACATGGCAGTTGGCTTTCCCTAGGGTGAATGACCCAAGGGAGAGGTAGAAAGACTGAGTGTCCAAGCTGGAAACCACAGTCTTCTATTTACATAATCTTAGACTTAGACATCCCAGCATGTCTTCCAGGTCAGACAACCATTATATCTAATACTGTAGGCAATAATCCTTTAGAAGAAATGGAGTAGCCCTCATAGTCAACAAGAGTTGGAAATGCAGTACTTGGGTGCAATCTCAAAAGCAACAAATGATCTCAGTTCGTTTCCAAGGCAAACCATTCAACATCACAGAAATCCAAGTCTATGCCTCAACCACCAATGCCAAAGAAGCTGAAGTTGACTGGTTCTATGAAGAGCTACAAGACCTTCTAGAACTAACATCAAAAAAGATGTTCTTTTTATTATAGGGGACTAGAATGCAAAAGTAGGAAATAAAGAGGGCAACAGGCCAGTTTGGCCTTGATGCACAAATTGAAGCAGGGCAAAGGCTAAGAGTTTTGCCAAGAGAATGCACTGGTCATAGCAAATACTTTCTTCCAACAACACAAGAGACGACTCTACACATGAACATTACCAGATGGTCAAACTAAAATCAGATGGTTATATTCTTTGCAGCTGAAGATGGAGAAGCTCTATAAAGTCAGCAAAAACAAGATCTGGAGCTGTCTGTGGCTCAGATCATGAACTCCTTATTGCAAAATTCAGGCTTAAATTGAAGAAAGTAGGAAAACCACTAGACCACTCAGGTATAACCTAAATCAAATCCCTTACGATTATACAGTGGAAGTGACAAATAGATTCCACGGATTAGATCTGCCCGAAGAACTATGGATGGAGGTTAGTAACCTTGTACAGATGGCAGTGACCAAAATCATCCTCAAGAGAGAAATGCAATAAGGCAAAATGGTTGTCTGAGTAGGCCTTACATATAGCTTAGAAAAGAAGATAAATGAATGGTAAAGGAGAAAAGGAAGGATATACCCATCTGAATTTCCAGACCATAGCAAGGAGAGATAAGAAATCTTCTAGAGTGAACAATGCAAAGAAATAGAGGAAAACAATAGAATGGGAAAGACTAGAGATTTCTTCAAGAAAATTAGAGATACCAAGGAAATATTTCATGCAAAGATGGGCACAATATAGGACAAAAACAGCAAGAACCTAACAGAAACAGAAGAGATTAAGAAGAATAAACAGAAAAAACTATGCAAGAAACGTCTTAATAACCCAGATAACCACGATGGTGTGGTCACTCACCGAGTGTGAAGTGAAGCAGGCCTTCACACCTGGAGTGTGAAGTGAAGCAGGCCTTAGGAAGCATTACTACGAACAAAGCTAGTGGAGGTGATGGAATTCCAGCTGAAGTATTTCAAATCCTAAAAGATGATGTTGTTAAAGTGCTGTACTCAATATGCCAGCAGATTTGAAAAACTCAGCAGTGCCCACAGGACTGGAAAAGGTCAGTTTTCATTCTAGTCCCCAAAAAAGGCAATGCCAAAGAATCAAACTACTCTACAATTGCACTCATTTCACATAGACTGCAAGGAGATCAAACCAGTCAATCTTAAAGGAAGTCAGCCCTGAATACTCATTGGAAGGACTGATGCTAAAGTTGAAGCTCCAATATTTTGGTCACCTGATTTGAAGAACTGACTCACTGGAAAAGACTCTGATGGTGGGAAAGATTGAAGGCAGAAGAGAAGGGGATGGCAGAGTATGAGATGGTTGGATGGCATCACCGACTCAATGCACATGAATTTGAGCAAGCTCCAGGAGATGGTGAAGGACAGGGAAGCTTGGCATGCTGCCATCCACGGGGTCACAAAGAGTTGGACACGACTGAGTGATTGAACAACAGAACATGCAAGCAAAAGTAATGCTCAAAATCCTTCAAGATAGGCTTCAACAATACATGATCTGAGAAATTCTAGATGTACAAGCTGGATTTAGAAAAGACAGAAGAACCAGAGATCAAATTGCCAAAAATCCACTGGATCATGGAAAAAGCAAGGAAATTCCAGAAAAAGATCTACTTCTGCTTCATTGACAACACAAAGGCTTTTGACTATGTGGATCACAACATACTGGAAAATTCTTAAAAAGATGGGAATATCAGACCACCTTATATGTCTAAGAAACCTGTTTATAGGACAGGACTATTGATGGTTAGACCTGGACATGGAACAAGGGACTGCTTCCAAATTGGGAAAGGAGTACATCAAGGCTGTATATTATCACCCTGCTTATTTAACTTACAAGCAGAGTATGTCATGTGAAATGCCAGACCTGATGAATCACAAGCTGGAATCAAGATTGCTGGGAGAAATATCAACAACGTCAGATATGCAGATGACACCATCCTAATGGCAGAAAACGAAGAGGAACTAAAGAGCCTCTTGAAGGTGAAAAAGGAGAGTGAAAAAGCTGGTTTAAAACTCAACATTCAAAAAATGAAGATCATGGCATCCAGACCCATCACTTCATGACAAATAGATGGCAAAAAAAGTGGAAACAGTGACAGATTTTATTTTCTTGGGCTCCAAAATCATTGTGGACAGTGATACCAGTCAGGAAATTAGAAGATGATTGCTTCTTAGAAGAAAAGCTATGACAAACCTAAACAGCTATTAAAAAAACAGAGACATCAATCTACTACACAGTACAGACTATACAGATGAAGGTCTGTATAGTCAAAGCTATGGTTTTTCCAGTAGTCATGTATGCATGTGAGAGTTGGACCATAAAGTAGGCTGAGTGCTGAAGAATTGATGTTTTTTAACTGTGGTGCTGGAGAAGACCCTTGAGAGTGCCTTCGACTGCAAGGAGATCAAACATATCAATCCTAAAGGAAATCAACCCTGAATATTCAATGGGAGGACTGATGCTGAAGCTCCAATACTTTGGCCACCTGATGCAAAGAGCTGATTCATTGGAAAAGACCCTGATGCTGACAAAGATTGAGAGCAGGAGGAAAAGAGGGTGACAGGATGAGACGGTTGGATGGTATCACTGACCAAATGGACATGAGTTTGAGTAAGTTCTGGGAGATGGTGAAGGACAGGGAAGTCTGGCACACTGCAGTCCATGGGGTTGCCAAGAGTCAGACATGACTGACTGACTAAACAAGAACACGTTTGTTATACTCTATTCATTAGAAGTGAGGCAATATGCTCATCCTGTCCACACTCAAAGGGAGGATTATACCAAGGCATGAATACCAGGAAGTGGGGCTCACTGAGTGTCCATGTGGCAAGGTTATGTGTGCAGTTTGAAAAAATCTGGAATTTGGGGGATAAATTCAGCTAGAGAGTCATCATCAGGAAAGCATGGTATTGGGTATTTGGCACCTTAGGCAATCTTGAAAGAATAGGAGGAATCAACCTGGAGTCTCCAGGAACACCTTCCAAACCATATCACAAAACTAGTCCTGTGGAGGGTGATCTGTGGTCCCTGCTGCTACAGATCTCAGAGAAATTTTGCCTTGGCCTCCCCTCAGCGCAAAATAGATGTCATGTGACCTAGCAACTCCCTCATACAACCAACTTTAGAATCAAAGTTCTCTTAGAAACATATTTTGGCTGACAGAACCAAAGTCTAGTTACTGGGAGTTGCAAATTTGATTTTTAAAATACATCTATTGTGGGTAGAAGAAACTAGTATCATAGAGAAGTATTAAAATATAGAGTGTTCAAAAGATGTGAGGCCTCTATAAAGGACCATTGTCATCATATTCTGAAGGACCTGAGATAATTTAGCAGAAATTGGAGATCATAAATCTGACTAAAGCCACAAAGAGATGTGGATAGGTATTAATTATGTCCATTAAAAACTCCAAAAAGGAACAAAGAACAAGAAATTGTTTGTGATCAAGATATGGGTACAGAAATTTTAAATGTAATATTTAAATTAGGTGAAAGAAATAGAGATCTTCCAGCATATAGAAATAAACGGAAAATCTGAAGAAAGAAGATAGGAAACACACAATCTTAATCCAACACAGCCTACATTTAACTAAGATGCTCAAGAAAGAAGAGAGAAAATGGGAGTCATGAAAGTATTTTTTAGATTTCCAGAGTTTAAGGAAGATACTTGAAAGGGTGTTCTAAGTACCAAGTTTACTGAGTGCAAAAGGACCTACAGAGCTTTAGTATCATGAAATTTCAAAATACCCAGGGTAAATATAAAGATAATGATAAAATTGATTCCAAAAAAAGAGCCAACACTTTTATAGGGCTATCTATGTGTCAGTAGCTGTTTTAACTTGATATATATTAGGTAATTCAATTCTCGCAATAGACCTATGAGTTACTGTTATTATTATTATCATTTTTCATATGAAAACTCAGAAGAATTTACCCATGGATATAAAACCAGCAGCTAGCAAAGTGTAACTGAGTAGAACCCTATGGAGTTTTCCCAGGACAGATGCCCACCCCACCCCTATGTTTTCTGCCTACTTATCTGTAGAAAAACTTTATCTAAAAAATAAATTTAGTCAGAGCAGTGAGAAAATGCTGCAAGAAAAACAGTCAAGCAAGACAAAACAATAATTGTTTAGCCATTAAACAAAGTCAAGGACTTCAGTTCCTCCTCAAGGGCTATAGATAATACTTTGAGCCATATCTTTGAGCTGTTGGGCAGATGCTCGAACTGCCACCAGGTGGAAGAAGTTAACCATATTCTGCCCACAGCACATAGACCCCCAGATCATGTGGAACCAAAAGGACTAGCCGACCTTCTGATTTGTGGCTCAGATAATATTCCAACCACAAGTGAGATATGACCACTATTTGGAATTGTGTGATTGAGACAATCATCTCTGAAAATAGTTTACCCCCTCCCCAGGATGTAGCCCTTTCCTCTTTTCCCCAAAATCTCCAAATAAAACCTGAGGAGTTGGTTCTTTGAAATCTTGGAATCATGGAAATTTCTCCCCAGAATCACCAACATCTTTAATAAACCTATTTTTCCTTTTACCCAACACTTGACTCTTAGTATTGGATACTGAGCAACAAACAAACCTCAATTTGGTAACAAAACCAGCAGTTTGGGGACTTTCCTGTTTGTTTGGTGGTTGGGAGTCTGCCTGTCAATTCATGGTGCACAGGTTCAGTCCCTGGTCCAGAAAGATCCTACATGCCGAGGAGCAACTAAGCCAGCACACTGCAGCTACTGAGTCCACACCCTCTAGAGCCCACGAACCATAACTAGAGCCACAACGCAAGAGCCACATAATGCAATGAATAATCTGCATGCCGCAACTAAGACCAGGCAGAGCCAAACAAACAAAAACAAAAAAACTAAACAAAACCCAGCAGTTTGGCTTAGTACTCTTAACCACTACTTTTCAGTGACACTAAATTCTAGAAGGTAGTTAAGAAATACCTTCAAAGTGGTTCTGAATGAAAGTGATTTTGATTGTAAAATTAACCAAGCCATTAATCAGATTATTACAGGCGTATAATACATATTCACATATGCAAAAATTCAGCTATCCTCAAACCCATTTTCAGACATGCAAAAACTCAGATAAGCAAAAACTTATTTTTAGATATACAAACACCTATGTTTTCTGGGAAAGGAACTTGAAGTTCTACTTTGGCAAAAGGAAAAATAAATCAAAGAAAGTACCGTGACCTATAAGAACAGTGAAACTCAAGAGTGTAACAAAAAGTACTCACAGGATAAGGTCTACGCACATGGCCTAGAAAAGCCAGTGCATATTCCTGGCTTCAAAATGTATCAAACAGCTGGAAGATATTAGTGACTGGGAGTGGGTGGGAAATTATCCTATCAAGAAAGAACAAATTTTAAAACACCAGGGGTACACAACAGTACAAAAGTATTCATTCCAAAAGCAAAACAAACTATACACGGCAAGATTGAACTGTTTGATGGAGTTTAGAGGAAGAGAAATGGATTTGACTTTTACTCTTGGAATATCCCCATTGATATGAAATTAGATTTTCTATCTTGCATGGCCAGTCAACCTGTCCCACTTCTTTATCAAACAATATTTTAACGTAACTTTTAAAACTGTTTTCCACTTAGATAAACAAAGTAACCAAACAGCTAACTGGACTTGGAAAGAAAAGAGAGGAGTAGAGGAATATGTAGGCGTGTATATTCCTTTATCTTACACATTAGTAAGTAAAAGCAGTGTATCTAAAGAGTATGAACCAAGAAACAAGTCTAAGCATGTTACTTAAAATTATAAAAGTAACCAAAGAAAGAGCCAGTCATTAAAAAATACAACCAACAAAAATCAGGAGGAGGGTGTCAGAAAAGAAGATGGTACCAGTGAATTAAATTTCACGTTTTTCACCTTGGAAATTCACAGACATTACTTAAAACCAAGAAATCACGAATTAGAAGTATAGCCATACATTTTCACATCAGAGGTAGCCATGGTAAGACTTTGAAATAGTCAAAGGGGCTTACCTGTGCGCAGTAGGGCTGGGCATGGGCAGGAAGATTTTATCTTTGTATTATTGCAATTTCAATTTCCGCATGTATCTTGAAAGAAATTTCCAAAGGGTGATAACTCCCCACTCAAAAAAAAAAAACTGGAGAAATGGAGAACTGCTGGCCCACAGCATTCACAAGTACTGGCCACCCCACAGATGAGAAACTCAGTTCCAGGTGGCAGATTTTTCGGTTTGAGGCCAATTCATATTTTTCCTCTTGGAACGAGGCAGATATGATGTCTGTGTTTTGGCCAGTGCATGGACTTGAGCCTGGAGAGGGGCTGCAGTTAGCATCCGACACCATGTCTGAAGAGACGCTGACTGACCCAGCAGGAGGCAAGCAGGGCTGACCCCTCACTGAGGGCATCTGGGGAGTAAAGGCGTAACTGCCGCTGCTGCATGGGCCACGCACAGCACAGGCCCTGGAAGGGTGCCCTGCTCTGGACTTCCACGGTTCTGCAGCTTTGGGATCCCTGGGAGATTTGACAGGCAACCCCAGGTTCTGAAGGCAGGCACTCCTTTCCCAGGTGGTATCTTGAGCTTTTAGCATGAGCTAGGAGATACTGGGCTGAAGAGAACTGAGAGAAGACCCTCCCCGCCCAGGACCACCTAGAAATCACTGGGTGAGACACAGAGAGGGAGCTGGGGGGTTCTGTGATGTACAAACTGAGTGCTCAGGAGACGTTTGAGTAAGTACCACAGATTGTAACCATGAGACCTTAACCTGTACTCAGATTGGTGAGGTCGGGGGAAACTTTAATTATGTTTACCCAGCTTGCAAATTAGCATTACCATCATCATCCTATTTGGTTGAAACACAGTATAACAGCAAGTGTGCTTTATCTTGGGCTTCCCAGGTGGTGTTAATGCAGGAGAGTTAAGAGATGGGGTTCATCCCTGGGTCAGAAGGATCATCTGGAGGAGGCCATGGCAACCCAATCCAGTATTTTTGCCTGGGGAATCCCCATGGACAGAGGAGCCTGGAGGGCTACAGTCCATAGGGTCACAGTCAGACACGGTGGAAGCAATGTAGCACACACATGCTTTATTTCACTTTCTTTTTGGATGCACAGTGTATGTTGGTGCCCTATTCCAGCTTTGCCATCCTGAGCTTCCTATCCACAGTGTAGTCCACAAACCCACACAAGCAGCACACCTGGGAATCTTTCACGAATGCAAACTATCGAGCCTCACCCTAAGCCCGCTGAACCAGGATCATCACTGTAGCAAAAGCTCCCCCACCCCCACTCCCGGGATTGATAAAAACATTAAAGTCTGTGGAGCCCTGCTCTGAAGGGGTAGTTCTTAACCTGGCTGCACTTTAGAATCATCTGGAACACTGAAAACCTTTGAAAGTCCAGGAACCACCTCAAGCAATTAAATCAGAATCTCTGAGTGTGGACCCAGGTGGCCGTATTTTAGAACAGCTTCCCAGGTGATCCTAATGGTCAGCCAGTGTTGAAAACCTTTGCTCAAAGAATCAGTCTGCTTAGATTTCATGAAAGCTTTTACCATGACTGCCCCCTTACCAATTCAAATATGCATCCCGCTCCTTCTCTTTGCCATGGGTTTACCTACCTCTGGCTCCCTCTTTCTCCAGAAATGATTCCTTGTTGAGTGCTAGACAGGTGTCAGACATGGAAGAAAATAGAGAAGTAGCATGGTTGATGAGGGGCCATCCCTCATGGGGGATGAGGAGGCCAGCCCTGACACCAGCGAAAGCTTGTGTCAAAGGGAAACGAGGGGGCTTCCCTGGTGATCCACCAGGGTGACGTTGTCCACCCTGGTTGGACATCCACCGGCCAAGGCAGGGGACATGCGTTCTGTCCCTGGTGTGGGAGGATCCCACATGCCTGGGACCAACTAAGCCCATTGCCACAACCATCGAGCCTGTGTGCTCTAGCATCGGTGCTCCACAACAAGAGTAGCCACTGTGTGCACTGCCCACACTCATGGCAATTAGAGAAAGCCCGCATGCAGCAATGAAGACCAAGCATAGCCAAAATAAATTGTTTTAAAATGTGAGATGAGGGAGGGAGCACCATGAAGGACTTTGATGGTTGGGCAGAAAAGTCTGTTTAATGTGGTGGAGGAAGATGAAGCCACTGACGACGGGAGAGAGGTGAGGAGGAAGGTGTGATGAGAATTTAGCTTGGTGAAGGTGACAGTTGCTCAGCTGTGTCTTACTCTTTGCGACCCCATGGGACACTGAATCTATATCTGAAAATACATCTTTATCTACTTCAGACTTTGAAATGATGCTAACTTAGGTATTTGTCTGAAAATATCTACCAAGGCGTTCCCCATACCAGTCTGCTCTGGAGCCCATAATGAAATCCAGTAAACGCTTGCTAATTACATTCCCTAATGAACTGTGAGACTGCCTAATCCACAGGTCAGAGCTTTGTATAGTCAATAACTGTTAAGTAGCTTCAGTGACTTATGTATGATGTCTAATTTTGGTGTTATTTATACCCATGAGCCTACACAGAATAAATTCCTGCAGGATGGTTAATCCCCTGGATTAGGAAATGGCAACCTACTTCTGTATTCTTGCCTGGAAAATTCCATGGACAGAGGAGCCCGGCAGGGTACATTCCATGGAGTTGCAAAGAGTAGGACACAATTGAACACACACACACAAACATGATTAATGTGCTGATTCCTCTGAGGACTTAACCACATTTTTCTTGTCCTGAATTTATTTGACCTTCTGGATTGAGGGACCAAAAAATCAAAATCTCTTCATGTGAAATGCTTCAGAATCTTTGAATTAAAACTCAGACTCAACCCTACTGGTGTTTCCTGCTCACAAAGGTGACAGATGAAGGAAAAGTGACTAGACTCGATCCTTCAGAACCACTTGAAGAAGAACTTTTGTAACTTGAGTTAGCAGTTTTATGAGTCAAGATCTTCTCTAGCTAATTAAATCAGCTCCATTTACCAAACTAAGTGGGCTCCAAATGTCCCTTTACTTTCGTGGGCATGTATCCCTGATGCTGGGAAAGATAGAAGGCAGGAGGAAAAGGGAATGACAGAAGATGAGATGGTTGGATGGCACCACCAACTCAGTGGATATGAGTTTGAGCAAACTCTGGGAGATGGTGAAGGACAGGAGAGCCTGGTGTGCTGCAGTCCATGGGGTCACAAAGAGTTGGACACATCTGAGGGACTGAACAACAGCACATGCTAGCTAAGTAATGCTCAAAATCCTGGGCAACTGAACAACACTGTTAATATACTTGAGAGCACCATCTTACTTCTGATGGCACATTTCAATGGATGTGGTTGAGATGGTTGGCTCCAAAGGACAGCTTACTCCAATAATCTGATTGAGAGCAGGGTGGAACAGAGTAACTAAAGTTTTAGTTAATATATTTTATTGCACACTAGAGCTTAAGAAGATATCATGGTGTGTAATTCTCGATAGAACAAGTTATATTTTGCCCAATACATGTTTGATAGAGGTTTTGGAAGCCTAGGAAATGCAATTAAGAGCTCTTGTCCTGTATGATCCTGGCAACTGCACACAAAAGGCGTCACTTGCTCACCTTAAAAGAACGCAAGAAGTCCTTAAATCACTATCTTGTGACAATGTCAATCAACTTAGTATTAACTGATAGTGATGACAGTAAGCTGCTGCTGCTACTGCTGCTGCTGCTAAGTCGCTTCAGTTGTGTCTGACTTTGTGTGACCCCAGAGACGGCAGCCCCCCAGGCTCCCCCGTCCCTGGGATTCTCCAGGCAAGAACACTGGAGTGGGTTGCCATTTCCTTCTCCAATGCATGAAAGTGAAAAGTGAAAGTGAAGTCGCTCAGTCATGTCCGACTCCTAGCGACCCCACGGACTGCAGTCTACCAGGCTCCTCCGTCCATGGGATTTTCCAGGCAAGAACACTGGAGTGGGTTGCCATTTCCTTCTCCAATGCATGAAAGTGAAAAGTGAAAGTGAAGTCGCTCAGTCATGTCCGACTCCTAGCGACCCCACGGACTGCAGTCTACCAGGCTCCTCCGTCCATGGGATTTTCCAGGCAAGAACACTGGAGTGGGTTGCCATTGCCTTCTTATGGAGACCCTAAGGATGTGGATAAATGTGAGTACTGATGCTGTTCTCCTAAAACAAGCTCTGAAATCATAGGCCTGACCTTTGTAAGGTTTCATTTCCTTCCTGCAGTATTTATTCCTCCCTGCCTGGGCTGTGTTATAGTTTCCTTGCCTTAATTTACCAGGAAAATTGGTAAACCCAAGTTGCTTCTTTGTTTCTCCTTAATCTCTAGGTGAGGGTTGGTAGAAGACAATCCACAATAAGATCAAACTGCATATATCCTGAGTTTTCACTTATATTGTGAAAATTTCCCCCATGTGATTAAATGTTTGGGGAAAATATGATCACACATGATGATGTATATTTTACATATATTTTGCAAATTGGGTACCATAATTTTTAAACCATTCCTCTATTGTTGGACATCTAGTTTGTTTACAGTTTTTACTCTTATCAACAACTGCTGTGAATTTTCTTATATATACATCTTTGACCCCTTCAGAGATTATTTACGAAGAATGGCAAGTACCTCGTTTCATCTTTGGAAATCTCTTCAGCACTAACAGCAGGAGTGGCTTCACATATGGTGTATAGTGAAAACTCATTAACTCCACTCATGGTCTAGATCAGCTTGCATTGGAGCCCTATAAAAACTGTTTCTTTACTATTAAGCTACACGAAATCACAAGACTGTGCCAAATCCAATTAGCATCTATCATGAGCTAGGCATCTCACATTTTGTTATATTCAATTTCTGAAATGCTATTAGCAGAAACCATTAAGGCATTCGGGAATCAAAGCACAAGTAATAATTAAAAAAAAACACACACTTTCCAATGAATGTATATATCATGTATTATCTATTCATCTGCTACAGCAACAAAGTCCCCTGTTCAAATGATGACCTTTTGAGAGGAACTATTTAACTAGGCAATACTAGGGCCTCCCTGGTGGCTCAGATGGTAAAGAATCTTCCGCAATGCAGGAGACTCAAGTTGGATCCCTGGGTTGGGAAGATTCCCTGGAGGAGGCATGGCAACACACTCCAGTATTCTTGCCTGGAGAATTCCATGGACATAGGAGCCTGATGGGCAACAGTCCATGGGGTCGCAAAGAGTTGGACACAACTGAGCCACTAACTTTCACTTTAAGCAGTTTAAGCTACTTTCTTGGTGCCTTATATGATGTATATCATCATATATGATGTATACCATCATGTGCAGATCATAGCATCAAGTCCAGATTTGACAGTTACAAACAATATACACACACACACTCACATCAGTGCACACATTCACACTGTGTATGACACTAACACCCCAGCACTGATAGAACAATCAACTGTTGATTCACCAAGAGGAGGAGAAAGGCAAGACAGAGGAAATCTACATCCCAAAGCTACTTGACTACTGCCTTTGTGGTAAACCGAATAACAAAAAGCAAAACATTTCCAGAAATCACCTTTCAAGACTTTAGTTTTACCATCACAAAATAGTGCATGCATGCAAAGTCGCTTCAGTTGTGTACGACTATTTGTGATCCCGTGGACTGTAGCCTGCCAGGCTCCTCTGTCCAGGGCGAGTATACTGGAGTTGCCATTTTCTCCTCCAGGGGATCTTCTCGACCCAGGGATCGAAGCTCTCTCTCTTAAGTCTCTTGCATTGGCAGACAGGTTCTTTACCACTAGCACCACCTGGAAAGCCCACCACGAAGTAGACTGAACTCAAATGCTATTTTATTTATTATTATTTTTTTAATTAAATTTTATTTTGCTTAACTTTACAATGTTGTATTGCTTTTGCCATACATATCAGCACAGCCCTGGGCCCAGAGTTTCTCACAGAATACAGGTTAACTTGACCAAGATTTAGACTGAATCCATTTACTTCTCTTTCCTGCAGCTCTTTCCATTCTCTGTGGTTTTACCTGATAGAAACTTCTTTTGATATGAGGGGAAAAGAAATTTGCTGTATTCAATCTAAGAATATCCTACTTCCTAGGGACAACTGGAGATTTACTATTAAAAAAAAATCCAAGTGTTTTCTATGCATATTCTGTGTTTAGCAGGCTATTTTTAGGCTCTTAGATCTCTATGTTATATAACTTTACCTTGCAACTTTTACTTCCTAAAGTACCAAGTTATAGTAACACACAGTATAAGGAAAAGGTTGTTTCCTGATCTGTTTTTAGCAGTTGATAAAATAATTTTTCAGGTCACCTTACCTGGGATGTGAAGATTGGCTTGGTGTATACCCTAGAGATGCCAGTCCTCTCCTCTGTCCTCTAAGAGGGCTTATACAGGCAACCAATTGCCTGGAACGCCTGACTTTATTGGCCTCGGCTGACCGGATGCCAGATCCAAGATGAGTCAATTAGGTCTGCTGCCCTGTGCTGCTGTGCTTAGTCACTCAGTCGTGTCTGACTCTGTGCAACCCTAGGGACTGCAGCCCTCCAGGCTCCTCTGTCCATGGGGATTCTCCAGGCGAGAACACTGGCATGTGTTAACAATTCTGACACCCAACACATGTGTATTGGAACTGAACAATTAAGTAAATACAAGCAGATGGTGAGCCAGGCTTCTCATTGTTGGAATTTATGGATAAGCAAGAGGAAGAGGCGGAGAAGGCAATGGCACCCCACTCGAGTATTCTTGCCTGGAAAATCCCATGGGCGGAGGACCCTGGTAGGCTGCTGTCCATGGGGTCGCGAAGAGTCAAACATGACTGAGCGACTTTATTTTCACTTTTCACTTTCATGCATTGGAGAAGGAAATGGCAACCCACTCCAGTGTTCTTGCCTGGAGAATCCCCCAGGGACAGGGGAGCCTTGGGGCTGCCGTCTCTGGGGTCGCACCGAGTCAGACACGACTGAAGTGACTTAGCAGCAGCAGTAGCAGTAGCAAGAGGAAGAGACTAGAATAATCCTCACAATAACAAGAGTTGGAGACAGTATGAGCTCATGTTTAATATATAGATGGCTATATATAGAAATATTTACATGTATAGGTTAGCATACACACATTTCCTTGCTCTCTTAGCCGAGAGGGCCTGGAAGCAACCACTTCCCAGTACCCAGGAGCAATGAATACATCTAGTGTCCAGAGAGTGGTTTCTAATACTATTTTCCAATAAAAGGAATGAGGGCTCCTTGGAGAAATTGCTAATTCTAAGACTGGGCAGGAAATGAACAAGATGAGCCTTAAAAGTTCTAGTCATCAGGAGAAAAAATTGTAATTAAGTGTGAGTACAGATAGTAACTAGACTTATTGGGGTGATCATTTTTATAATATATACATATATGGAATTATTGTGCTGTATAACAACCAGAAACTAATAGAATGGCATGTCAAATATCTCAATAAAAATTTAAAAATTTAGATTAAAAAATAAAATAGGCAATTTCTCCAATATTTGCTAAGCTTATATCTCATAGAAAATTTATATATGAAGAACTACTACTCAAAAGACAGCCCAATGAGTTGAAGATGTTTGTGCTATAGTACTCTTAGGAAACATGATGTAGCCTTAGGACTAGCAGACATTCTAACATCTCTTATGACACACAAAACCAATGTGTTTATTCCATCACAGCAAAATGCTTCTTTGCTAAGACCAAGATGAAATAATGAGGTTTCTTCTATGCCCACCTTCTGGCAAGTCTTTATCATAAATGGTTGTTGAATTTTGTCAAAAGATTTTCCTCCATTTATTGAGCTGATGATATGATTTCTATTCTTCAGTTTGTTAATGTGGCATATCACATTGATTTGCAGGTATTGAAGCATCCTTTCCTCCCTGGAATGAATCCCTCTTGCTCATTGTGTGTGATCCTTTTAATATATTGTTAGATTCAGCCTGCTCTATTTTAGTGAAGATTTTTTGTGTCTGTGTTCATTAGTGATACTGGACAATTTTTTTTTTTTTTTTTTTTGGTGGTATCTTTCTCTGATTTTGGTATCAGGGTGATGGTGGCCTCATTGAGTTTGGGAGTGTTCCTTCCTCTGCAATTTTTTGGAGAGGACAGGTATTTCAGAAGTTTCAGAAGGACAGGTGTTAACTTTTCTCTAAGTATTTGATTTAGAGAAGCCGTCAAGTCCTAGACTTTTGTTTGTTGGTAGTTTTCAATTTCAGTTCTTTTGATTGATCTGTTCATATTTTCTACTTCTTCCTGGTTTACTCTTGAGCGATTGTGTGTAAGTAAGTATTTGTCTATTTCTTCTAGGTTGTCCATTTTATTGGCATATAGTTGCTTGTAATAGTCTCTCAGGATCCTTTGTAGTTCTGTGGTATCCATGCTAACTTCTCCTTATTCATTTTTATTGAGTCCTTTCCTTTTTTTCTTGATGAGTCTCTGCCTAAGGGTTTATCAATCTTGTTTATCTTTTCAAAGAACCAACTTTTAGTTTCATTGATAATTTTCATTATTTTCTTCATCTCTATTTATTCTGCTCTGATCTTTATGATTTCCTTCCTTCTATGAACTTTCAATTTTGTTTGTTCTTCTTTCTCTGCTTTGCTTTGTGTTTGGTGAGGTGGTTTACTTGAGATTTTTCTTGTATCCTGAGGTAAGACTGTATTGCTATAAACTTGCCTCTTAGAGCTGCTTTTGCTACATCCAATAGGTTTTGGATTGTGATGTTTTCATTTTCATTTGCAGTAGGCGTTTTCAAAATTTCTTTAGGAATAATAGATACAGATGTCATTTGAAACAATCAGGCAAGGTCACCTAGGGATAAAAAATAGAGAAATGGTAATAAAAACCAAGTTGCAGGGCATTCCAACACTTAGAGGTTAAGAGGTGGAGGAACCACCAGCAAGATGAAAACGAGGCTTCCAGCAATGCAGAAAGGAAAGCAAAAGCAGATTTTTTTTTAATAAGTGAAGAAAGTATTTCAAGGGAGGAGGAGACTCTGTCAAATACCTTTAGAAACTAAGATGAGGATAAGGAAATCAACTCTGAATATTCACTGTAAGGACTGATGGTGAAGCTCAAGCTCCAATAATTTGGCCACCTGATATGAAGAACCAACTCATTGGAAAAGACCCTGATGCTGGGAAAGATCAAAGGCAACAGGAGAAGGGGGCGGCAGAGGATGAGATGGTTAGATAGCATTACCAACTCAATGGACGTTGAGTTTCAGCAAGCTCTGGGAGATAGTGAAGGACAGGGGAGCCTGATGATAGGGTCAGTCCATGGGGTCACAGTCAGACACGACTTAACGACTGAACAACAAGAAGATGAGGATTCTTACTGAGAACTAAGCACTAGATTTGCAACGTGGAGGTCATTGGTGACCTCAACAGGTATACTTATAGTAGAGTGGTAGGGACAAAAGCTTGATCTCTCAAAGAGTGAAGTGATTAGAGAAATAGAGGAGACTGCTGGACCGCTGAGGGTTAGCTTGATGTCTGAGGTTATGAATTTACAGATTTGCCATGTGTTCTTCATGAACCATGCTCAGCTGTTCAAGTGTAGGCAAAGCATCGGCAGAGAGCTGTATTTAACCAGAGCTGTGCAACAGGAATGAAGGAGATAGTTGAGGATATACAAATTGATGGGCCAAGAAATGTAAACTGAATAGTGAAAACAGTACTTAAGAGTGAAAAAGTGGTAAGGCAGTAAAGTGGAGGTCTACGTATGGTCAGAGCCCAGTTTATTATGCTCATAAACAACATATATACATTCTCTTCTGGGTGAGTTCCACAAGGCTCAATGTTCATCTAGTTTATCAAGAAGTAAGTACAACAAGGCTGGGTAAATATGTCTTAAATTTTATTATTTGAGTTTACAACAATTCAAAGATGGCAGATGCCCATTATAAATGGGTATGCTATACAAGAGCTGTAGTAAAAGGCAAGGAAACCCAATTACTGAAAGACCCCTAAAAACGTACTTAATTTGGCTACATCATTGATAGTCTATGCCGTAGAATTTTCAGTGTTTCCCAAAAGATACATTACTAACAGTTTCTATTTTATTAGGTTCTAAGAAACTTTATTTCTTAAAGAATAAAAAGCAATTGGTGGGCAAAAATAAAGTCTTTGAAAAGATTATCTGTGTTTAAATAAAGTGCCTGATAAATTAGTGAGAGGAGGAAGTTCAGAAAGCAAACTTACGTGGTGTAAAAATAAACTTTGTTAATTTGCTTTACATACAACTGATAATAAATGCATTTTGTGGGTAGGCAAAGTTATCTTGTTCGTTCTTTACTTATGTAAAGGCTTTCAAAAAACAGTAAAAAATTTTTTTAAAGAATTTAAATCTGTTTTATAAATTAATTCAGCTAATTGGTGACTGATTTTTCCAAGTCTTTATTTTTTTCCCCGTTACATGTCTTTTAGACATTTTGTTGCTGTAAAAAAGATTGGGTAGCAAAAAAGAAAGAGGACAGAACTCAGATCAGTCATTCTAGTTATTTATTAGCATCTATGGAAAACGGCTAGATTTGGGAAGGCAATTAAATATTCTATGAAATAAGGCATTGTTCTTTCTTCTAAAGTTTTCATTTATCTTTGATTTGCTTGGTCTTAGGAACATGAATAATTTTAGAGTTATCTATATTTACCAGTAAGATATATTAAATGAAGATTTCCCTGTCTGAAGTTGGAAAGCTGTAGCAACACTCTATTCTACCTTAGAAGATCTTGTTTCTGTGGTTGATTTCCTCATAGTTGACAAGTTGTATACACTTGTTACATTTGGAGGGTCACAGAAAAAGAACTGGCTTAGGAGACTGATGATCTAGACTAAATCACAACTTGGGGCCCTTTGTAGCTGTGCAAAATTAAAAATGTAACTTGGCTGATTTTCGCTTCCTTCTGCTGTAAAATAGAGATAGAAATATCTATCTGACCTATTTCACATGTATTGTTGTGAGAAATAAATAACATGATGTATTTGAATGTACTTTGGAATATGTAATGAACTAAAGTTGTTGGTAAATACTTTAAAAACGTGATTTGCTGTGCATTTTTTAGGTAAAAAAAGAAAACAGAAATTGTTGGGAAATACAAATGCTTATGAATTATACACCCAAATATAAATAATATACAAGTGCTTTATAACAAAATTAAAGAAATTATTTACGGATTTTTTAAATAAAAAATTTTGCAGAATGTTCACTACATGATATTATAACTCTCCAAAGGAGAAATCCTATAATTAGTTCAGCTCTCTGCCTTACAACTTCATTATAAGGCAGAAGAATGGAATAATTAATGTTTTAAAATAAGCAAAATATATAGCTCTAAACCACAGTCCCTTTATTTTAAAGAGCTTAATAAGAACACTTCCCCCAATATATATACAAACAACCTACTGTTTATATAATGTTAACACTAACACAATTTAAACCATGATGATCAAAGTCAGTGTGCATTTCTTCTTCCCTTTATCAGTTAGATTATTAAATATCTGACAATCTTGAGAGTTTCCACTGTATTTTTCAAAATGTATGTAATATAAAAAATTCTTACCTACTGAATAACTAAGATGTTGGTCAAGTGTTTGGAATACAATCAGAGTTTTAGAAAAATATTTGAGAAACACAGCAGTGTACCTGATAGTGTCCCATGCAGACGTGAGCCTGTGCAGAGACGATGTGCACAGGCAGGAACAACACTGAAGTAACCCACCAACTCCTCCTTTAAAACGGTAAGCCTGCAAGTTTCAACAGACCTCTTAAGAAGAACAAATGAACAATTTGCTCATTCTAAATCTGATAATATCTTGATTATATTAAATGGTACCTTTTTAAAAAAATTATGAAGGAAGTATTAATTATAATATAGCTAACAAATACTATATTCTGGGCAAGAGGAAAATTTTTATACCACATGACAAAAGCATGTCAATAAAATGTGCTAAAAGAATAACTATAGAATGCTAATATCCCACTATGATCTTTTCTATCAACAAGCCAAGATTCAGCACTCCATCAACGGCTTCTGTCTCTCTCTTTCACACACCCACACACACACACACACACAATTTCTCACACCATCTTGATCTACAAATGCAGAGCAGGTCATCTCATTTTCAACTAGTAAGTCTTCTGAAAAAGATCAACCATCTTTCAATAAATCAATCATCAAAAATGACCCAGTGCTTTCACTAAAGGCAATTCTGTGTTTAAAGGGTAGCCTGCAGAGAACTTGCAGGGTTGAAATAAAATTAGCATTGGCACAGAGAAATTCATACAAGCAGATAAAAGTGAGTTTATCTCATACTTAGTAGAACATATTGAGGTCAGGTTAGGAGCAAACAAATTGGTAAATGGATCCTCAGCTGGCAGAGAGGTGGGCATAATTAAAACAAGCTTGCCTGGGCCCCTTTCATTTTAAAGTCTGCTTTGCAGAACAAACACATCTGTGAGACAAGAAAGATGAAACCAGAACTCTTGGCATTATAAGTTAAACAGTAAGACAGTACATTTCTGCTATGTCTGTGGTTCTAAAATTATTCATTGTAAACATCTTATATTCCTTTCTAGTTAATCAATTTCAGAGCTTGAGCTTGTGTCTATGTCTATGTCAAATTATCATTTATTCTATGAAAAGCAGCACAGATACTGTTCATTCTCATTTCAACACAAATTCCTTAAAAAAAAAAAAAAAAAGTTAAGGCCATTTAATGGAATCAGGGCCAACTGAAGATTACCCTGGCAGAAGTCAAACTACCAAATTAAAAATTGTGAAAAAGAGTCATAAGTGGTTGTTTTGTATTTTCCTTCTTGGTTACTTGAGAGTAGCTTGTAGGATTAATTAGTCTCCAACATCTCCATCTCGATCTCCAATAAGCCAGAGAAAATGAAAACTTAAGGCCAACAAGGCTGTCCCAAGCAGATCACCGAGTGCCGTCAGATAGGGGATGGAGAAGCTATCCGGGTCCTTTCCTTTCCTCCAGAAATGATGCACCATCCAGTCAGCGATCCACAGCAAGGTAAACACCTAAAAAAGAACATCAAAGATTATTCCTGTCGCCTGGACAGTCCCAGCCCAGTAAATACGGCCATTAGCCTAGGTCACGGTTCTCTGAAAGGAACAATATGTGTCTAGGAGAAAAAGTTAATTGACAAGAAGGTTTTCTTTTCACCAGAAAAAAAAATACTATATGTCTTTGCAATCAGTGAAGTTTTTGGGCTTCCCTGGTGGTTCAGTGGTAAAGAATCTGCCTACCAATGCAAGAGACATGGGTTTGATCCCTGGTCCAGGAAGATCCCACATGCTGCAGAGCAAATAAGCCTGTGCACCACAACTATTGAGCCTGTTCTAGAGCCCAGGAGCCACAACGACTGATCCCAGAAGCTGCAACTACTGAAGCCCACACACCTAGAGCCTGTTCTCTGCAACAAGAAAAGCCACTAATATGAGAAGCCCATGCACCGCAACTAGAGAAAAGCCCATGCGGCAAGGAGACCCAGAACAGCCAGAAAAACAAATAAATAAATTTGAGCTTTTCTTCAACTTGTCACATATATCTTCTCATTTTCTCTAGCCTCCCCCAAACTACCATGAGCCTTAACTTTATTAGTATTGTACATTTTGCCAAACCACTATCGTTTCAACTCACTGCATCACTGCTGTAAAGGTCAAAAATTGGAAATAACCTAAAATGTTTAATGCCTCAAGAATGGCTAAATTAACACTTAGGTCGTACAACCAAAGGGCTTCCCAGGTGGCACTAGTGGTAAAGAACCTGCTTGCCAATGCAGGAAACTTAAGAAAGTGGGTTTGATCCCTGGGTCAGGAAGATCCCCTGGAGGAGGGAATGGCAACCACTCTGGTATTCTTGCCTGGAGAATCACATGGACAGAGGGGCCTGGAGGGCTATAGTCCATAGGGTTGAAAAGAGTCGGACACGACTGAAGCAACTTAGCATGCATGCACAGTTAACAGTGGGATTCCTTCAGACCTTCATTTTGTTCCAAGGGACAGGCAGAAGTCTAACTCCCCAGAGAGGAGGTTAAATGTTCAGAATTGGAGGGCTCCCCCGAAATGGCCAACCACCCCTGCCCCAATCCTCCAATAGTAAAGTGCCCAGTCAACCACCATCTCCCACCACCAAGCTACTTAGCCTCTCCATGCCTCAGTTGCCTTTCTGTAAAATATAGAAAACAATTCCTCTTTCACAGAGATGGTAACACGAGCATTAAATAATGCAGAGCACTTAGAACAGTGCTGGACACACAGAAAGAACATAACAACTATTTGCTATGCTTTAAAAGAAACTAGGTCATATATGACGGAGAAGGCAATGGCACCCCACTCCAGTACTCTTGTCTGGAAAATCCCATGGACAGAGGAGCCTGGTAGGCTGCAGTCCATGGGGTCGTGAAGAGTCGGACACAACTGAGTGACTTCACTTTCACTTTTCACTTTTATGCATTGGAGAAGGAAATGGCAACCCACTCCAGTGTTGTTGCCTGGAGAATCCCAGGGACGGCAGAGCCTGGTGGGCTGCCATCTATGGGGTCACACAGAGTTGGACACGACTGAAGCGACTTAGCAGCAGCAGCAGCAGTAGCAGGTCATATATGAAGAAACAAGAATCTGACTTTTCAACAACTGCAGTAGGAAAAAAGCTAGCGATACCTTCAAAATCCTGAGAGAATATTTCTGACTGTAAACCTGCACCCAGTTTATCAACCGAGGGTTGAGGATAAACTAGAGGTATCGTAAGACATGCTGGCACTCAGGAAAATTCTCCCCTGTTCTCTTTGGAACTTTCTTGAAAATGTGTTGATGCAAAATGAGGGAGAGAACCAAGAAAGAGAAAGACCCGAGGGGCTTCCCTGGATGTCCAGTGGCTGAGACTCCATGCTCTCAGGGCAGGGGGCCTGGGCTTGGTACCTGGTCAGGGAACCAGATGTCACATGCCCCAACTAAAGATCCTATATGCTGCTAATAAGACCTGGAGCAGCAAAATAAATAAATATATATTTTTTTTTAATAGAGAGAAAAACCTGAGAGCCAAATAATAGAAGTGCCAACCTAAGAGAGAGTGAGGGAAAGCTCCAGAGAGAGACACACAGTAGGCTGGGAACAGAGTCCAGACAGAGCTGGAGGTTGGAGTCCTCTGGAATTGAAATCTCCAGAAAAAAGGCAAGCTGGTAAATTATCTGATATAACAGAGTTTAGGGGAAGGGACTAGGTGGGTGATAGATATGATGGAACATTTGGGAAAAAATTAAAGATAGGTATACAGACACCACCCTTATGGTAGAAAGTGAAGAGGAACTGAAAAGCCTCTTGATGAAAGTCAAAGTGGAGAGTGAAAAAGTTGGCTTAAAGCTCAACATTCAGAAAACGAGGATCATGGCATCTGGTCCCATCACTTCATGGGAAATAGATGGGGAAACAGTGGAAACAGTGTCAGACTTTATTTTTCTGGGCTCCAAAATCACTGCAGATGGTGACTGCAGCCATGAAATTAAAAGATGCTTACTCCTTGGAAGGAAAGTTATGACCAACCTAGATAGCATATTCCAAAGCAGAGACATTACTTTGCCAACAAAGGTTCGTCTAGTCAAGGCTATGGTTTTTCCTGTGGTCATGTATGGATGTGAGAGCTGGACTGTAGAGAAGGCTGAGCACTGAACAATTGATGCTTTTGAACTGTGGTGTTGGAGAAGACTCTTGAGAGTCCCTTGGACTGCAAGGAGATCCAACCAGTCCATTCTGAAGGAGATCAGCCCTGGGATTTCTTTGGAAGGAATGATGCTAAAGCTGAAACTCCAGTACTTTGGCCACCTCATGTGAAGAGTTGACTCATTGGAGAAGACTCTGATGCTGGGAGGGATTGGGGGCAAGAGGAGAAGGGGACGACAGAGGATGAGATGGCTGAATGGCATCACTGACTCGATGGATGTGAGTCTCAGTGACCTCCGGGAGTTGGTGATGGACAGGGAGGCCTGGCGTGCTGCAGTTCATGGGGTCGCAAAGAATCGGACACGACTGAGCGACTGATCTGATCTGATCTGATACAGAAAGCTGAGGAGGGCAGGGCAACCCACTCTAGTATTCTTGCCTGGAGAATCCCTGGTGGGCTATGGTCCACAGGGTTGCACAGAGTTGTACATGACTGAAGCAACCGAGCAAACACACATACAGAAAGCTATGAAAGTGAAAAAACGGGGCAATTATCTCCAGAAAAAAATAAAGAGAGATAAAAATAAAGGAAATGTATTGTAATACACAATGTGGCTTTGTGATCAATGATATTTACAGCCATAGAATATAAACAGTATTTATTATATAAAAATAAAAATTGGGCATTACTGCATTAGGAGGTTGAAAGTTGGGGAAATAAAGCATGGAGTTAGAGAGCTAAATCCTCACTACCATAAGTGTGGGTCCATAAATATTTTTTTAAATTGATAGAGCAAAATGAGCAATGCAAGTACAATACAGAGATAAATAACAGAAGAAACAGCTACATGAGCTCTGGAGGACTATCAGTATTGAGCACTTTATCCCCCTAATACAAAGAATATCTTTTGTTAATATACATAAAATATCCTGTTTCAATAGGTGATGCATGCATGGGCTATGAAGCAAATTTAATATAACTGGTCTTAAAACAGTAAATAGAATAAAATGAATATAATGAAATAGAATAGAAAGTATCAGCATGAAAAAAAAAGTACTAGCATGTACAGCACACAGTAAGGATATTTCATAAAACTTTAATTTCAGTTATGAAATTATATGTTTAAAAAACATATAAACATGTGTGTGTGCATGCATGCTCAGTTGCTTCAGTCATGTCCAACTCATTGCGACACCATGGACCATAGCCCTTCAGGCTCCTCTGCCCACAGGATTCTCCAGGTAAGAATACTGGAGTGGGTTGCCATGCCCTCCTCCAGGATAAATATGTGTGCATTTATTGAAATACAAACATATTTCTTACTGAGGTCAAAAACATTTGAAAGCTACTGATCTAATACGTACCCCTTGCTGTTACATTCCAGGGGTCCAATGTGTAACTCCCCAGAAGGGGAAAACCATGTCTTCTTTCTACTTGATCTCTTGGTTTCCAGCAAAACGCTTGTACATGATAAGCCTGAAACTAATGGCTGGTGTTGAAGAGGCTCTACCACTGAGTTAACAGTGTTGCTATCAACAAGTGAAAAAGCCTCTTAGTTTCCTCATCTCTAAAATGAGACTCACAGGCTAGTTGCAGAAATTGAGATGTAAAGGGTTAAGCAAATGTTTGGTACATAATAAGCACTCAATAAATATTAATGCCATCATCATTGATAGTGAATTGTTACACTGTCTCAGAATTTACCACCTTTATTTAAAAGGTAATTTGGCATAAAAGCATGACTTCTCACCTTTCTAAGCCTTAGTTTGGACTTCTTTTAAAATGAGTGAATTGATGTCTCCATGATCTGTTTTAGTTCTAAAGCACAAAGGTAAGAAATCTGTGGTCATAAATCACATACTGATTGCTCTCCTTACCTCAGCATTTTTTCCTCCGCCTCTCCCACATTCTTAGTCTCATAATTGAATTTAAGTTCTCTTCCCATGCAATTTTTTTTTTCAACGCATAAGTTTTTTGATATTTATTTATTGGCTTGTTTGTTAACAAATATTTATTGAGCATCTACTATGGGTCAGGTACTGCTGCTGCTGTTGCTGCTAAGTCGCTTCAGTCGTGTCCGACTCTGTGCGACCCCATAGACGGAAGCTCACCAGGCTCCCCTGTCCCTGGGATTCTCCAGGCAACAACACTGGAGTGGGTTGCCATTTCCTTCTCCAATGCATGAAAGTGAAAAGTGAAAGTGAAGTCGCTCAGTTGTGTCCGACTCTTAGCGACCCCACGGACTGGAGCCTACCAGGCTCCTCCGTCCATGGGATTTTCCAGGCAAAAGTACTGGGGTGGGGTGCCATTGCCTTCCCCAGGGTCAGGTACTACATATAAATAAACAAATATTCTTGCCCTTTCACAGCTAACATTCCAGTGGGAAGAAACAAATTAAAAAAAATTAAAATACAAATAAATAACAGTATATTAAAAGATGATAGATACCATGGGAAAAATAGAGCACAGTAATGGAGATGGCAATGGAGAGAAGGAATGAAATTTTAAATTTTCTGCATTTTAACTGAAAGTTATTACCAATGAAGCTGAAGTCTCTGTTTAAAAAAGAAAAAAAAGTATTGTTTCACATTAAGTTCCTTTCTCTGGGAACATACTCTCTACCATGCCTAATTATATTAATGCTCTGCTGAAGCTGGAGACAAATTTCGTTCTAAAGCAAATAAATAATTAATAAGGTAAATAAAAATCAATACCACATAATTGAATACCTAAAGAAACTATTATTAAATGATGGTAACAGTGCTCCATAAAGTTTTTTTTAAAAGATATTGTGATGACTTAAAGTTAAAACAGGTTTAAACTTATTGTTTTTGGCAAGTTAACAAAGGATATCAGTGTTTCTTGGAACACTGTGTATAAATGAATCATTAAAATCACAGTAAGTATCAGATACTTCTTAATGCAACATGTTTTATTTTCAAACTAAATGATAAGGAATGTATGCTTTTTTACTGGGAAAACACATCAAAAACCTAACCAAGCGTTGACTGTATTTTTACACGGTCTGTTTATTTTTATGAAATATGCATAACTACTTTGGGTAAATATACCTCCTGAAAAGGCAAATCTGTAGCCCCAGCTAGTTATGCATGTTCTAGGTGTATTATTTGGAATCTAAATAAATGTATAAAGCACAAGAATATATATTTGCTTTGGACAATTGATTTCCTTGGCCAGTTCCTTTTCTGAGCTAGAATCAACATTCTCATCCATGAGCATCCCCTCAATGCCCCATTGCCAGTAACAGCCTTGTGTATAATGTGAAGAAAGATGAATTCTTTGGGAGAGGAATGCTTAGAAATATGATATAAATAAATACAAGGAATAGTAAATTAGTATATTTCTTCCTAAGCCTTAACTTACAAAGGTAGAAGCACATTTTCCCTATAAAAATGTGCTTCCTTAATCCAGTTCCAGACTGGAAATGCTACTCATTAAAATATAATATTTTAATGTCTGCTAAGAATAATTTAGGATTATTAGTCAACAGGAATTCAATCTACTCCTGATATACAGATAAAAGCATCTTTTTTTTGGCCTAAATTATTCTTGTGAGGTGGGAGGTGAGGGAAGGCAGGAAATGAAGGAAACTTATTTTAAGAAGGAGCCCATAATAGTCACCAAACTTCTCAAGAAGTCTACGGCACAAATATGGTTAAGATCTTCTTAGAATGGAAGGACCTTTCTTCTATCCAAAAGAAACCCTTAGAATGTGTTCAGGAGACAAGATAACAATATTCACAGCCTTGATTTTTAATAGTAAAAAATTACAATCGAGGGCTTCCCAGGTGGCTCAGTGGTAAAGAATCTGCTTGCTAATGCAAGAGGCGTGAGAGACGTGGGTTTGATCCAACTAAAATCAGTGAATAATAGGTACACATATGAATGAATCTCAAATACAATGCTGAGCAAAAGAAGAAAATCATTTAGCACAAGTTCACTATGATTCTATTTTTTACAAGTTTCAAAACCATGTAAAACTAAAATCATATTTTTTAGGTTTTCAAATAAATGCATTAAATCATAGGGAAAAGCAAACACTCATTAGCTATGCAATTCTAAATGAATAGTTTGCTTTGAAGAGGAGGAAGGAACAGAGTTAGCTTTAAAAGGTATAGGTACTAGATTACCGGTAGTTCCTAATTCTTAAGCTGACTACTGAGTGTCCTGGTGGTCACTGTATTATTAATTTTTATATCATGTGCATGTCATTGTTTATCTATTTAATAATTAATACACAGTTGAACTTTTTTTTTTAAATACAGTAATTTTTGCCGAAGCGTCAGGCTTCCCTGGTGGCTCAGATGGTAAAGAATTCGCCTGCAATGCAGAGACCTGGGCTCGATCCCTGGGTTGGGAAGATCCCCTGGAAGAGGGCATGGCAACCCACTCCAGTATTCTTGTCTGGAGAATCCCCATGAACAGAGGAGCTGGGTGGGCTCCAGTCCATGGGGTTGCAAAGAGTCGGACATGACTGAGTGACTAAGCACAGCACACAGCACATTCACCCCAGCCCAGTGATTCTTGCCACTGGTCATGTGACCGTGTTATTCCATTCTAATCATGCAAAGACCAGTGATAGCCAAGGTCACTTAATATTATGAAATGATAACCTGAAAATCCAGCAGAAATTCCAACTAAATAAGATGTTTCTTAGTTTAAAAATAATAAAAGATAGAAATAAAACATACAAACTGCTAGAGGAAATTAACAGTTATTGACTGCCTACTACATGCTTCCTTCTGAGAAACCTGTATGCAGGTCAAGAAGCAACAGTTAGAACCGGACATGGAACAATGGATGGGTTCCAAATTGGGAAAAGAGTATGTCAAGGCTGTATATTGTCACCCTGCTTATTTAACTTCTATGCAGAGTATATCATGTGAAATGCCAGGCTGGATGAATTGCAAGCCGGAATCAAGATTGCCAGGAAAAACACCACCAGCCTCAGATATGCAAATGATAGCACCATTGTAATGGCAGAAAGCAAAGAGACACTAAAGAGTCTCTTGATGAGGGTAAGAGAGGAGAGTGAAAAAGTTGGCTTAAAACTCAACATTCAAAAATCTAAGATCATGGCATCCAGTCCCATCACTTCATGGCACATAGATGAGTAAACAATGGAAACTGACAGAATTTATTTTCCTGGGCTCCAAAATCACTGTAGATGGTGACTACAGCCACAAAATTAAGATACTTGCTCCTTGGAAGAAGAGCAATAACAAACCTAGACAGCAAATTAAAAAGCAGAGATCACTTTGCCAACAAAGGTCTGTATAGTCAAAGTTATGGTTTTCCTAGTAGTCATGTATGGATGTAACAGTTGGACCATAAAGAAGTCTAAGTGCTGAAGAATTGATACTTTTGAACTGTGGTGCTAGAGAACATTCTTTGAGAGTCCCTTGGACAGCAAGAAGATCAAACCAGTCAATCCTAAAGGAAATCAACCTAGAATATTCATTGGAAGGACTGACACTGAAGCTTCAATACTTTGGCCACTTGATGCAAAGAGCTGACTCATTGGAAAAGATGCTGATGTCAGGAATAATTGAAGGCAGGAAGAGAAGGGGACGACAGAGGATGAGATGGTTGGATGGCATCATTGACTCAATGGACATGAACTTGAGCAAACTCTGGGAGACGGTGAGGGAGAGGGAAGCCTTGCATGCTGTAGTCCATGGGGTCGCAGACTCAGACACAACTCAGCGACTAAACTGAACTGAACTACATGCTAAATAAAATTATTTTAAAGATGCTAATATCCACAGAATATTAGGAGAATATGCAATCAGCAGAGATTAAGTCCTGAACACCTCAAGTGTTCCTTCCTCACCCTCTGCCTGTAGCCCCCCCACTCTCCCAGGTGAAGATGGCTCTGCTTCTATACCTTCCCCTTTTCAAATAGGAAGACTTTGTTGCCTACAGAAACATTTCAGTGGAAAAAAGAATATTCAGTCACTTAAAACTATTAATATTTACTGAATGCCTTTCTAATACATTACTCAAGTCTGAGAAATAATTTTTTTAAATAGCACACCAAAATATTTATGGTGGTGACCTAAGAGTATGGGGATTTTGGCCTGTCAGACTCCCTGAGTCCAAACTATACGACAAAGACACAGTAATCAAAACATTATGGTACTGGCACAAAAACAGACATATAGATCAATGAAACAGGACAGAGAGCCCAGAAACAAAGCTAGGTACCCACACTCACTCAATCTATAACACAGAGGGCAAGAATATACAATGGAGACAAGACAGGCTCCCCAGTAGAGTGGTGCTGTGAAAAGTGCACAGCTACATGTAAAAGAATGAACAGTCTGCAATACCATACACAAAGATAAACTGAAAATGGATTAAAGACCTAAATGTAAGACCAAATACTATAAATCTCCTAGAGGAAAACACAGGCAGAACACTCTGTGATATGAATTGTAGCAATATTTTTTGTATCTGTCTCCTACAATAATGGAAATAAAAACAAAAATAAACAAATTGGACCTAATTAAATGTTTCTGCACAGCAAAGGAAACCATAAACAAAATGAAAAGACAACCCATGGAATGGAAGAAAATACTTGCAAATGATGCAACTGACAAGGGGTTAATCTCCAAAATATACAAACAGCTTATACACCTCAAAAAAAAAAAAAAAAAAAAAAAGGACAGAAGATCTAAATAGACATTTCTCCAAAGAGGACATACAGATGACCAAGAAGCACCTGAAACATGATCAACACTGCTAATTACTAGAGAAATGCAAATCAAAACTACAATGAGGTTTCACCTTACACCAGTCAGAATGGTCATCATCAACAAATACAGAAACAATAAATGCTGGAGAGGATCTGTGAAAAGGAAACCCTCCCACACTGTTGGTGGGAATGTAAACTGGTACAACCACTATGGAGAACAGTATGGCGATTCCTTAAAAAACAAAAAAATAGAGCTACTATATAACCTTGCAACCCCATTCCTGGACATGTATCCGTATAAAACCATAACTGAACAGATTACATGCACCCCAATATTCACATCAGCACTATTTACAATAGCCAAGACATGAGAGCAGCCTAAATGTCCACTGACAGATGAACAGATGAAGAAGATGTAGTACCTATAAACAATGGAATACTGCTCAGCCATAAAAATAATGAAATAATGCCATTTGCAGCAACATGGATACAACTAGAGATTATCATACTAAGTGAAGTAAGTCAGAGAAAGACAAATATATCACTTATATGTGGAATCAAAAAGATGATACAAATGAACTTGTTTACAAAACAGAAACAGATGCACAGAATTAGAAAACAAACATCATACCAAAGGGGGAGTGGGGGGAAGGGATAAATGAGGAGGTTGGGATTAACATATACACACTACTACATATAAAAAAGATAACCAACAAGGACCAACTGTATAGCACAGAAAACTCAACTCAATACTCTAATAACCTATATGAGAAAAGAATCTAAAAAAGAATAGATATATGTGTAACTGAATCACTTTGCTATACACCAGAAACTAACATAATATTGTAAATCAACTATACTCCAATATAAAATAAAATTTAAAAATCCATTAAAAGCAATAAAGTTTATCACTCTATTTAAGTGGTTAAGCTGTTTCAAAAAACCTAGTTATAACACTTAAGCAGTCAATTACAGAATATTTTATTTGTATTTGTTAAACATTTAATACTTCTTTAAAAAAGGCATCATCTTCAAATAATTTTATGTATATATTTCACCACTCCAATGGATTTATTCTCTCTTTTAGATGAGGAATCTTGTCAAGTATTTGCCTTATTACCCAAATAAAGTACACTCAATACATCCTGAATCCAATTTAACAAATATTTATCTATATCGAACACAGAAAACACTGTGGTGAGCTTTCTGGAGCAGCAGGAAAAGAATAAGACATGGTTATTGCTTTCAGTGAGATCAGACTCTAAATGAAGAAACATAACTGAAATGCCAAGAATAATCCAGGAATAATATAAAGCTGAATATTCATTTTATAAATATTTACTGTACCAGGCAGGGACTGGATGCTGAGTCTATGATGATGAATAATACATAATCTCTGAATGAGCCTGAACTAGCAACATACTCTTCTGTTCTCTGGGGGGAAAAAATGGAATAGACCTTTACACAGAGCTGGAAAGTAACACCATAGGGAACCTCAACTGAAGTTCTCCAGAGCACTTCCCGAAGCAGATGACTCACAGAAGCTGATTATTAACTCAAGATTCTCAGAGGAAAGAGATGACCACACAGAGTAAAGAGCTTCCAACCAAGTCCAGCAAAGTAACAGCTATTGTTACAGATAAAAGAATGGTGTTGGACTTTCTTTTGGCCAAGCAGATTGATGGCTGACACTTCATGTTATACCCAAATTAATGTTACAGGTGAAATCAAACAATCTGTATCTAAGCTAAAAGAAAAGGCGGTCTGGAGACCAAGGAAATCACTGGGACGTGTTTTCTTGGTCAGGTCTGAAAAATCTCAGGTTATGGTAGTGAGTTCCTTCTTGTTGTGTATTGTTAAGTCAAAGTCTGACTCTTTTGTGACCCCATGGATTATAACCCGCCAGGCTCTTCTGTCCACGGAATTTTCCAGGCAAGAATACTGGAGCAGCTTGCCATTTCCTTCTCCAGGGGATCTTTCCAACTTATGGGACCTTTCTGAAATATGGGACCGAACCCATATCTCCTGCGTCTCTGCACTGGCAGGTGGAATCTTTACCACTGATTCACCAGGGAAGTTCCTTCTTACAGTTAGAAGTTCCTTCTAATTAGTCTTGTTTATCTCATATTTAATGTTTATTATCCAATGTCTGAAATGTTTCAACCCAACCCATCAGATGTTTCAATAAATAATTCAAAGACCCCTCCTCCCATACTGACGGAGTCAAATTGAAAATCAGATATGCTACTTTCAGGAAGAATTGACAACAAAAGTGAAGTTCTGGATAATCCCTAATGATACTCTGCAGCTTTGACTGAGTGAGGAACAAAGTGGAGACTGAGAAAGTAAAAAGTTCCCACACTCCCAGGAAAAGACTGTTCTTTGGCTATGGTAACAAGCAGCCACCAGAACTGGTTTCATGTTCATTTAATCAATAAACAACTTGCCTTATTGGAAGCATTTAGAAGGAAGTCAATTAATGACAGTCCTTGCTCCTGAAGTAGGCAATTAGGAATACATTGGGTCCAATAAATACCCAATATTTATTTGTTTTTATTTATCCAATAAATACTCCAATAAATATTTATTTATCCAATAAATATCCAACAAATACTCTGAGGACCAACTAACAATAGTAGTCACACCCAAGTATCCAGACCTTGACAGAGGACATCCGTCTACTCAAGCTTCTGGACATCTGCCCATCCCTGGACTCCACGCATCCCTGAAACTCTATAAAGACCAGTAGTTGCTCTGCTTGCAGAGGTTTTGCCTGCTCCCAGCTTAGCTTCTTCACAATGATGAGCAATAAAATCAATTTTGTCTTTTTACTTCAAATACTGAATGATAGTCTCATCATTTTTTGACTTCCTTTAAACACCCCTTCTAAAAAATGCAAAAATCTTTACTTTCTGCTTTTACATATTTCTCTATATGGTACAAAAATCACAAGTTTGATTAGCTTTGTTATGCAGAACTAACACAGACACTTATTTTTAAGATAAAAAACAAGAATAGTGCTAAACATCTATTTTTTTAAACAGGAAAAAAATTTTAATGATTGAATCCCTCAGGTCAATATTGTCTGGCTGAATATCCTAGGGTCGCAACCAACCAAGATTTTATTCTCACAAATTTCTTGAAAGATAGTTTTTATGCTTTTCAAGTCAGTGCTTTCACATAGGCTGTGTTATAAGATTTTTTTTTTAAGCAGATGTTGTGAAAATTCCTCTAAGTCATGTCTGCCATTGCAGCAGAACTCAGAGCACAGGAGTAATATCCTTAACCAGAACACTAGAAAAAGAAGGCTTAGCTTCTCTGGTCCTAACAGTATCAGGCTTGACAGGATGGAAAAGAGCCCTCTTTCTGAATGTCTTGCTCCACGGGGCTCTGGCATGCCATGCCTCTGATGAGGCAGGCAGTTGTTTCACCTTCTTTGTTTACTGGCCTGGAGCACAATTATACCTCTCCAGAGAATGAATCATAAATATGGATTTAGGAAAGTGTCTCAATTTTAAGATCCTGTAATCTAAGCTGTGAAGAAAGCTGAGTGCCGAAGAATTGATGCTTTTGAACTGTGGTGTTGGAGAAGACTCTTGAGACTCCGTTGGACTGCAAGGAGATCCAACCAGCCCATTCTAAAGGAGATCAGCCCTGGGTGTTCTTTGGAAGGAATGATGCTAAAGCTGAAACTCCAGTACTTTGCCACCTCATGAGAAGAGTTGACTCATTGGAAAAGATTCTGATGCTGGGAGGGATTAGGGGCAAGAGGAGAAGGGGACGACAGAGGATGAGATGGCTGGATGGCATCACCGACTCGATGGACGTGAGTTTGAGTGAACTCCGGGGGAGATGGTGATGGACAGGGCGGCCTGGTGTGTTGCGATTCATGGGGTCACAAAGAGTTGGACATGACTGAGCGACTGAACTGAACTGAATCTAAGCTATAACAGCATAATACAATATTGTATCACAACAAAAGGTAATCCCAGGCCTAAAGTCCCAGGTTTGATCCCTGGGTCAGGAAGATCCCCTGGAGTAGGCAATGGCAACCCACTCCAATATTCTTGCCTGGAAAATTCCACAGAGAGAGGAGCCTAGAGGGATACAGTTCATGGGTTCGGTCACAGAGTCAGACACTATTGAGTGATTGAGCACACAGGGCTAAAAAGGAATCTCAAAAAATACTTGTTTCAACTTCCTTCTTTCACTATATTAATCAACTCCTAAAGTTAAACTAGATTTTTACAACTAGAAAAAATAACTCCATGGAACTATAGGTCTCCCTTTACACTTCCTTTATTATTCTCTTCACAGTTTCCACTCAACCCAAGCTGAAAGACAGAAACTCACAAACAGACAGGGACAGAAGAGTCACACAGAATTCAGGGATCCTTACTTCCCCGTTGGAACCTGGTGGATTTAAATCCTGATAAAGGAGGAAAAATGTGCATGAAATCAGACAATCTGTTAAAATCTCTTCATTGCTTAGCTCTTTCCTTTGAGATGACATCTGGGAATAGGATTTGACTTAATGTCATAATTAAAGGCTTCCCTGATAGCTCAGTTGGTAAAGAATCCACCTGCAATGCAGGAGACCCTGGTATGATTGCTGTGTCAGGAAGATCCCCTGGAGAAGGGATAGGCTACCCACTCCAGTATTCTTGGGCTTCCCTTGTGGCTCAGCCAATAAAGAATCCGCCTGCAATGCAGGAGATCTGGGTTCAATCCCAGGGTTGGGAAAAATCCCCTGGAAAAGGGAAAGGCTTCCCATTCCAGTATTCTGGCCTAGAGAATTCCAAGGACTATACATTACATGGGGTTGCAAAGAGTCGGACACAACTGAGCGACTTTCACTTTCATAATTAAAAAAAGACATAACCACACCATATAATAGGGGCCTACTATGTGCCAGGTATTTAAACATTGTAACTACTGTGAAAAGAAGAAACATTATCCTCATTTTACAGGCAAGAACAATAAGACTCCCCCAAGGAATTAAGTAACTTGCTCAAGGCTAAGTCAATTAACTTGCTCAGCTATTTAGAGTCTCTTGGACTGCAAGGAGATCCAACCAGTCCATCCTAAAGGAGATCAGTCCTGGGTGTTCATTGGAAGGACTGATGTTGAAGCTGAAACTCCAATACTTTGGCCACCTGATGCGAAGAGCTGACTCATTTGAAAAGACCCTGATGCTGGGAAAGATTGGGGGCAGGAGGAGAAGGGGACGACAGAGGATGAGATGGTTGAATGGCATCACCAACTCAGTGGACATGAGTTTGGGTGGACTCTGGGAGTTGGTGATGGACAGGGAGGCCTGGCATGCTGCAGTTCATGGGGTCGCAAAGAGTCGGACACGACTGAGCCATTGAATTGAACTGATTGGGTGGTTATCTTGGGATATCAATTATGGCCACATTGTCACCATATGGTTGCACTGTCCTTACTTAGAAGAATGAGCGCAAGGAATGAGTTGGGTATTAGAATCATGAAAGAGATTCAGCACTAGATTCCACCAAGTTCCGATCCTCTCATTGATAACCTGATACTTACTGTCCCAGTAGTCTACAGCCATAAGAGATGATGATATTATAATAACAAGACACTACTGGGGACAGGGAAGGGTAGAGGTCCATCCTTAGCCTCTTTTCACAGATGAGAAAACAGATGAGAAATTACCTTGATCAACCTAATACAGGCAATGAGTGGGGAAACCAAACTCAAGCCCTCCCACATTATATGATGCTGCATCTGAGGAATGTATCAGATCTCTCAAGTTTGTTGGGAATGGGAAAAATGTTGAAAATCTTCATTCTGTAGAATAAACTGAACTCTTCAGTCTGGACTTCAAGACCCTTTTATGATCTTATCATAATCTGAAAATTTCAACCTTATTTTCCATTATTCCCATCCATAAACTCTTTGCTCCAGAAACATTCTTACTTTTTCTGTAATTTTTTTTACTATTTCTGACAACTATTACTATCGCCTTATCCTGAGTTTTCTCATTTATTCAGTGAAGGACAGGGAAGCCTAGCAAACGGCAGTCCATGCAGTTGCAAAGAGTTGGATACATATTGGGACTGAAAAATAACAACTCCTTTTGGTCAAATGGCATTTTCTTTGGATTGCAAGAAACAAAATTTTATCCATTATAAGACTTCCCTGGAACTTCCATAGCAGTCCAGCGGTTAACATTTGGAGTTTCCAACACAGGGGGCGTGGGTTTGATCTCTGGTTGGGGAACTAAGACCACATATGTCTCATGGCGTGGCCAAAAAAAGAAAAAAAAAATAAAAAATAAAGGTTCCCTCCCCACTTAGAAAAATAACCTCCCAGTACTGAAATTCCATAGCACTGAGTCCTTCTCTCGGGATATATTTATGTCCTTGCCTGGATTCCTACTTAACTTCAGTAGGCACAGATCCTAAGTAAACTCTGTGGAGTGAATGCCCTTTAGAGGCAGAACACCGGACTGGAAGAAGCATGAAGAGCTAACAAAACCTGAGAAGAAGCAGTTGTAAATTTTCAAAAACTACATCCTAAAAACTATGGCCCTCACTAAGAGCAAAACAGTGTCAAATATATTCTTGTAAAATACAGTGGTTAGCAGTGTTCACTGGATCCAGACTATCTTGCTGTGTGGACTTGGACCAGTCGCTCAAATTCTCCACATCAACTGCCTCATCTGTAAATGGAAACTAGTTATAACTTACCTCACTGGGTTGTGGTGAGTATTCAGTGAGCTCATGTACCTGAAGTGCCTCGTAGAGTGCATGGCTCAAAATATATGTTATATAAGTATTTCCTATTACCATTTTGTAAATATATATATATTTGTCAGAGAAGGAAAATTTTCAGAATGAACAACTTAGGTGATAAGGAGATACGCTGACTTTTTATAAGAGAATCGGTACTCTTTTCCTCTCAAAAGTCACAGATCAGGAGGACATAAAGCTGAACAGTGTAAAATAACAAGTCACACTGTGGCAGAAATAGGTAAATACAGACTTTTAGGTAAAATACAGAGATATTAGACTACAGAATGCATCTGGGAACCTGAAGGAGATTGTTTTAGGCTGAACAAAGGCAAAAACAGATACTTTCTAACATAAAAACAGACTAATTCAAAATTAGCTCTTTGGACTTAGAACACAATTTTTTTAGGAAAATAACACTTTATGTGTTGCCTGGGTTCTCTGGCTAACCCATAAAAGCCAACTGAACTTAATATTACCTTAGCAGCAATTATGGACGTTAATATCAAATACTGTCTTAGTTGCCAGATAATTTTAATATTAGCATATACATTACTATGTACAACAATGCTTTGTAATATATCATCTTTATCGGAGGAGTGGGAATTCACAAAATCAACTACTGGAAATGCAAGAAGGGATCTGAGTGATCACTGCAGTCAATCTACTTCTGGTTTGCCCAGGACAGTCAGGGTTTATGCTTGTCTCTCTAATCATAATTTGGAGTAGGAAATGGCAACCTGCTCCAGCACTCTTGCCTGGGAAATTCTATGGACAGAGGAGCCTGGTGGGCTACAATCCACAGGGCTGCAAAGAGTCAGACACGACTGAATGCACGCTACTTCTACCAAGCACTGTATACTATTAGCTTAGTCCTCCTTACTATCCTTTGAGGGAGGGAAAAAAATAAGGCCAGAAATGTTATGGAATTTGACTAAAGTCACAAAAGAAGCAGCAGAGCAGA
The DNA here is from genome assembly GCA_935064755.1 of Tragelaphus eurycerus. Lineage (NCBI taxonomy): Eukaryota > Metazoa > Chordata > Mammalia > Artiodactyla > Bovidae > Tragelaphus > Tragelaphus eurycerus. The sequence goes on along the minus strand of CAKXYN010000072.1, from coordinate 8,773,687 downwards.
AATTCAGACCCTGCTCTGACGACGAAGAGCTCTGTGATGTTTCTACAATGTTCTGCACATTGATCTTATCTTCCCTTTTCTTCCTTTGTCCTTTGTATGTGATATATGTGGTGATTTACAAGGTTTATAAATACTTTCCTTCTGTGAAAACATTTATTCATTTATCTTTGTAGTTAAAATAATGACAATGAATCATGTGAATGTGACTTCAGAACTAAGACATTGCCAACTTAAGATGTTGTTTTTGTTAGGATGTCCTTGGACCATATTTCTGCCCCGAGCATGTTCTACTAGATGAAAAATGGAAGATGTTTACTCTTAATCTGCATTTGTGCTGTGACCACGTTCATGTTACCAACACAGATCTCAAAACAAATACACTATTATTTATGAAACAGAAACACTTCTTAGGAAATTCATTATTCAGTATTTAGATTATTAATTTTATTATGAGAGCCATTCATTTGTTAAGTTGGGCTTGGGCTTTGCTGAGAATATTTTTTCTAGAAAACATGAACATATTTCCAGAAAAAAATAAACATCCTTGGAAATGTAAGATGGTGCAATTGGCATGTAAGTATAAAATGGCCTCCCTGGTGGAATCTGCCTTCAATGTGGGAGATCCAGGTTTGATCCCTAGGTTGGGAAGACTCCCTGGAGAAGGGAATGGCTACCCACTCCAGTATTCTTGCCTGGAGAACTACACTGACGAAGGAGCCTGGCAGACCACGGTCCATGGGGTCACAGAGCTGGACACTACTGAGTGGCTTTCACTTTTAATCTTCACTTTCATAAAATGAAAAAACAAAACAAAACACTGCCTACTGAAAAGGCAGCAATAAAAACTACAGAGACTCCTGCTTTCAAAATTATATTAGTAAGAAGTATATGGGACTTCCCTGGTGGTCCAGAGGCTAACGCTCTGTGCTCCCAATGCAGGGTGGGACCTGGGTTTGATCCCTGGTCAGGGAACTAGATCCCAAATGCCGCAACTAAGACCTGGTGCAGCCAAATAAATAACTATTTTTAAAGAAACAAATGTAAGTATTACTGTTTTGCTAAGGGAAGTTTCATATTTACTGATATTAATTCAAACTTCTCATCAGATATAGTGTATAATCTGATCTTCCCTTTTAAACCATCCTCCCACCCCAAACCTATTAAAGCACTTTTAAAGAACGAAATCATGCATAAGTGTAAAGTTTGATTCTGAAGGTACATGGGAAGATGCTTATAACTTACTGTTATATGGAGGTTAAGTCTTCAGCTCCTCTCTAATTATTTCATGCATTTAAATCTCATTTCCCACAGCTAAGAGAAGGCTGTGCAGGGCAGGGACAATATCTTCTATTTCTTTTGTACAGTGACTAGCACCATGGAAGATTATGAGCATTATACAGTGGGTAAAATCTTGATATTTATATTTTCACCTTTACGAGTTGAGAATTCATCATTCCACCACTGAAGGGAAACATTTTGCCTCTCCACATTCAAGAACAGACATAGTCAGGTTTTTCACAAATGTTCACAAGAATTTCCCATGGTATTTGGTACTGCTAGGAGTTTAGAAACGTTCTTAGCAAACTAATTTTGAATATGAAACAATTGGTGCCTAAAAGAGGGAATTAAAATTTTCATTTAGAAATGGTTTTGCTTTATTCTTTCTGAATTATATTAACAAACACTTTGTTGGAATTTAATAGGCCTCTCGGGCTAGAAAAGTCTCATTTTTCGTTCTCACTGAACTATTTTATAGCAGAACAAATATTAATATACTCCATATGGGCCTATCTTTTTGCCTTTTGTAGGTTATGTCATCTGATGTTTAAGCTTTTATCTCTTCACAGACAAAGGAAGCATATTTAGGATTTCAAACACTAAAGTGAACTAGTAGAGGTTTTAAATTAAATAGGGAAATGAGTTGCAATGAATGCTGTTCTTTCTTTGATGAAGAGATCATCAGTCTGCTCATCTGATTGATAGTTATCTTTGTACTTTCTCAGGTTTATTATGCTGTCCAGGTACTACATCCTTGAAAAAGACTGCAGGGAATGAGGCAAATAAGTGAATTAGAAAACCCTGAGGAGATATCAAAATTCCCTTTGCACATCTTAGAAGGAAGGCCAACAAGGTCCGTCATAGCCTGGAATACTGTATTCTGCCTTTGATTTAACAAATTAACAGGTTCTGAGCAGTCAATGGAGCATTTGAATAAACAAGATGTGAAGGCAGAGGAAATGACTGCTTGGCAAGAAAAAAATCAATCATCTCTAAGTCTGCAGAAGAAAGTATGCACTCTGGTTCTACGAAATCAAAGTTGTGGGTTCCATGAGCTAATTTGATGCAGATAAAAAGTCTTGTTTGAAGCCAGCAACTGTACCCTTAGCCAGAGCCAGCAGTCTCCTAAATGCTGACTGATGGCACCAAAGGCAGAATGGGTGATCAGCATGGCCAGCTTGGTGCCGATCCATTCTTAATGTTGAGAAAACAAAAAAACCCTCAAAATGCAGTGTTGCTGGTGGTGAACCAAGCTGAATGCCTTCGGCACATTACTCCAGCCTTGACATATTCCATTTACTCTGGCTGCTCCTCAGCTCCAGGCAGGAACAAGCGTAAGAGCACAATCCATCACACCTACTGACTTTATGAGAACTAAACGTCACATCACAAAAGCACATTCATTAGGGTCCTTCTAATTTCAAGACACAGGATAAATACCTAAACAAGGAAATTTGTGACAAGTATGTAGACTTTTAAATTTAAAAAACAGTTTCAAAAAATGGAGTCAATGTGCACCTGGGGCAAAAAAAGACACGAACTCAACCATTCTAAGTCCCAAACAATTTCAAGTTTACTTTTTATTTTAAGAAATAATCAGCTATAGGACCAACATTACTAAGTCGATATGCTCTGAAAAACCTTAACTTTAAACACTCCTTACTGGACTTCCTGGTGATCCAGTGGCTAAGAACTCACCAAGAGACACAGGTTTGATCTCTAGTCTGGGAAGATCCCATATGCTGAGTGGCAACTAGCCTCAGCGCCCCAGGGCTTGTGCTCTGCAACCTGAGAAGCCACTGCGATGAGAAGCCCACGCACCACAACTTGGGAAAGACCGCATGCAGTAATGAAGACCCAGCACAGCCAAAAACAAGTAAATTAATAACATTTTACAATTCCTTACTATGTAAAAATTCAAACATACACAAAAGTAGAATACAAACTGTCCCCACATCACTCTCATGTCCTATTCCCTCAGTTGTATCCATTTTCAACTCATTTCCAATTTTGCTTTATCTGAAGTCAACCGTGCAGGTTCCCTTAAAGTGAAAGTGCACTATATTTCATCTCTAAGCATTTAAGTTATTTCATCTCTAAACATTTCAGTAAATCCTTACAATTCTGAGTGCCAACAGAATTTGTGGTATTTTGTGTTTTATTTTTCATTGCCTTTTATTTTAAATACCTAGGTCAGCGAAAAGAGGAAATTTGGAGCAAGGAGAAAATTTAGATTTCTCAGTTTTTCTGGAATTTCTGGTACCTAAATACAGTTGTAAACTTTTCTCTTCCTGAAGAGGGAAACAGAGCTAGCAAGATATAGTCATTTAGTTTAACAAATATTAATTGAGCACTAGAGATGGGGCAAGGTGCCAGAGACAAAAAAAAAAAAAAAAGAGTAAAACAAAGACCCTCTCTGTAGAACGGGTGAGACAGACACACGAACAGATAATGTCAATACAATGTGGAAAAGCTAGGGTAATGGTATTCACAGGGTACCATGGGAACAGAGAATAAAGGCACTTAGACCAAATTAGGTATTCAAGAAAGACTTCCAGGAAGATGACATCTGAGTAAGTGCAAAAATACTGCAAAGAACTGTCACTATGTCATTATAATAAGTTCGATATCAAGTTTCTTTCAAGTGGATTTACTTCATTTTCTTGGGTGAGGAATTAGGTGGTGGGGGGACGTTTCCTTAAAGAATACTAGTCTGAGAAGAGAGTGAAATATCAAGAACTGAATTGAGAGAGTAACAGGGACATATATACACTACCATGCGCAAAGTAATAGCTCGTGGGAAACTGAACTAGCACAGGGAGCTCAGCTGGGTGCTGTGATGGCCTGCAGGGGTGGGGCGGCGCTGAGGATGTATGTCACAGCTCATTCACTTTCTTGTACAGCAGAAACTAGCACAACACTGTAAAGCAATTATACCCCAATCAAAAAAACAAAACCAAACATTCTATCATGTCTTGAGAGAATACCAAAAGGCTTGGTCTCTACCCTCAAGGAGGTAGGAGTCTATATAGAGAAAAATTAAGCATGCATTAGAAAAGTTTACTATGGAATAGCTAATCAAATACAGATTTTAGTGATGGGAAGACAGGTACGGACTGAAATATTTAAGAGCTGGGACTTCAATCGAGATTTTGAATATAAGTTTAAACCTAGATCAAAAAAGGAAGCCAGCTGAGTAAAGAATATTAAAATATATGTCTTAAGTGGTGAAGGATTCTTCATATTTAAAAAGTTTTATTTATTCTTCCATATTTGGATTAAGTGAAGTAGGCAGGGAAAGGTCAGGATTTTTAATCTAAACCTCAAGCCTCCACAGAGATACGTGAATGTGTGTGCTCGTGTATGTGTTAGATATGTTAGTGCTGGAGCATGAAGATTTGAATTGAGAATTTACAAGCAGATTATAAACTATTCCATTGGAATAATACAATGTCAGGTACAAAAACAAAGATCTTCTCTGGAAGGTATCTAATTCTTGGGGAGGAATAAAAACATAAACTCATAAAAATCAAAGTTGTAAAAGACACATAAGAAAATTCAATCAATACTACAAGATTAAAAAAAATTTCAATTGTCACTCAGAGATTAATGATCCACCATTTATAATTCCATGTTTAATAACAGCAACAATAACAACAGCATCAGCCAACATTCATATAGCATGAACTATGAAGCCAAGTAATTAAATCATTTAATCCTCCAAAGTGCCTATGAGGCAGGGACTACTAGAGATCTTCCTTACCTTATGATGAGGTTACATCCAAAAAAACTATGGTAAGTTGAAAACCCTGTAAATGCATTTAATACAACTACCCTACTGAACATCATAGCTTAGCCTAGCAGCTGCCTTAAATGTGCTCAGAACACTAACATTATTCTACAGCTGGGCAAAATCATCTAACACAAAATCATCTAACACTATTTTGCACTAAAGTACTGAATAGCTGATATAATTCATTGACTACTGTACGGAAAGTGAAAAACAGAATGGTTGTCTGGGTACAGAATGGTCTTAAGTGGATTGGTTTATTGGTTGGTTGCCCTCATGATCGTACAGCCGACTGGGAACTGTGGCTCACTGTCACTGCCCACATCTTAAGACAGGATTATACTGAGTATCACTAGCCTGGGAAATGATCAAAATTCAAAAACTGAAGTATGGTTTCTACTGAATGCATTATTGCTTTTGCACATCATAAAGTTGAAAAATCATTTAAGTTGGACTGTCTATATCCCTCCCACTTTATAGAGGAGGTTTCAAGACACAGTGAGATTAGTAATTACTCTTTCCTTAACTCTAGTTTTTCAAACTTAATCAGAATTTGGGCTTTCCAGGTGGTTCAGTGGTAAAAAACCCATCTGCCAATGCCGGAGATAGGGGGTCGATCCCTGGGTCAGGAAAATCCCCAGGAGAAGGAATTGGCAACCCACTTGAGTATTCAAGCCTGGAGAATTCCACAGACAGAGGAGCCTGGAGGGCCCCAGTCCCTGGGGCACAGAGTCGGACACGACTGAGCATGTACCCACAATCAGAATTTACATCAGAGGCTAACAAAAGACATACAGGTGTACTGTGAGAATAAGGTTGAAATCTAATATTTGTATAAATTCAGATAAATGTCTTGTATTCTCATTAACTTAAATGAAATGGTGCATGACACTATCTTGGCAAAGAACCATAAAGATAAATGTCAAATCCATCCATGAGGTAAAGAGGTAAAGTTACAAATAGGAACTTACCCCAAAAATGGTGTGTTTAATAGACCAAAGAATGGTCTCTTAAACATTTCCCATCAGATTGCGGAAAGCATCTTTTTCATAATACTTACATACATGGAGAAAATAAATTATAATAAATGACCATAGCATATACAGCAATGAAGATAGCCAGTAGTAACAACGCATTTGAAATAACTTCTGTCCCTACTGAACAGTAGAAAAGTATTACTCCCCAGACAGGATTAGTTGCTTTTTTTTCCCAACCTCTGACAGCAAATTATGCATAGCTATTTCCAGCATTTATTTATATTACGTGACATTATAATACAGTTATTTGTTCAGTAGTCCTCTCTTCAGGCTGTGAGTCTTTGAGTATAGGGCCTGAATTTACGCATCCTGGGGTTTAAAGCCCATACCTGCATCCAGTATCATGAACAGAATGAAGGCTTACTGAAGGAATAAATGAATGATGATTTGATAGGTGACATCTAATAAAATCTCGAGCACTATAAATCATTATAGAAAAGTTAAAACATCAATAAGGTCACAAGGGTTTTGTTACTTTATGATAGATTCTTGTCTCCCTTGTTGAGCATTTAAGGCCTTTTTACATTGGTCCTAATCTACCCTTTTAATCTTTTTCATCTTCTCTTCTTTTAGTTAGATCCGCTCTATGAATTACTTTCATTTTCTGGCTTGGGTTCTGTGCTCTATCATCTCTATACTTTTACTCAGTAATCTCCAAAAGTTTTAGCTTATGCAGTCCTTCAGTATAAATAAGTATACTTTACTTAACACTGTGATAATATGCTTATTGTAAAGCAATCATAAAAACAGAAGAAATATTTTAAACAAATGAGGTGGACATACATAAACAGAAGTTTTAATCTTTCCTTTATGTAAACAATGTATTGTTTTGCATGTACTTCACTTTTAAAATCACTGATTTATATCAGAAAAACAAATCCTATAGAGTACTTGTGAGAATAAAATGAATCTCTACATGTAAAGCACTTACAACAACACTGGTCATATAGGTAACACAGTAGATGTCAGTTAATTTGGTTAACATTATTATTGTCAATGCAGTTTCTTTCGACTGGAATATTAATAATTCCACATACTTATCCTCAAGTCCCACTCCTACAAACCCCTTAAAGGCCAAATTCATATGATATCTTTTCAAATAATTATTTGACTGCATCTCTTAAGTTAGGATTTCTCAAAGTAGGAGGTACTAAATCCTACAGAGCTTAGCAAGAAGCCACAGCTAAAAAGCCAAAATAAAGATGGAACAGTTGGAAAAAATTAAGGATGGGTTTCTAGAAAATGAGGCAAATGAAACAAGAAGTGATTATTAACCCTAAGAAAAATAAAATACACAAAAAGGAAATACAGTACGCTTGTGTGTGTTAGTCGCTTGGTCATGTCCAACTCTTTGCAACCCCATGGACTGTAGCTAGCCAGGCTCCTCTATCCATGGGGATTCTCCAGGCAACAACACTGGAGAACATTATAGGGTTGCCATGCCTTTTTCCAAGGAATCTTCCCAACTCAGTAATCTCCCAGGTCTTCTGCACTGCAGGCAGATTCTTTATCATCTGAGCCACCAAGGAAGCCCAAACAATGTTTAGACAGACCTAATGACAGAAACACTGACTACTAATTTAACCCCAAACTGTGATATAACCATATGGGAAAGACACAGCATTATACCAGCCCCCAAATCCTCAACTTTTGTTATCAAAAGTCTAAAGGGAATTAAACATGAACTAGAAACTTAGGTATATTACTTTAAAACTCATAGATAAGTACCAGAAGAAATTTAAAAACAGTAGGGAAAAGAAAAAGATTTTCTTCCTAGAAACTTCTAGAAAGATAAAAGTAGTTTTGTATCATGAGATCAGCAGTGAGAATGGCATCTGCTCTTCTTTTCAATAGTAACAGAAGTTAAAAATAAAGGAAGCTTTCTCCTTGCTTTCAAAAATTTAAAAGAAAATTTAAAAGAAACAGAATTTCATATCCAGTCAACCTATTCAAAGCATTTTACAACATGCAAAGACTCAAAAAATATTCTCCTATGCACCACTCTTCCTCAGGAATTTATCTGCCAAGACACATTCATTCTAAAGAAGAGAATTTAAAAAAAAAAAAAAAAAGAGGAGGACATAGAATCCAGAAAATAGGAAATCCAATAGGTCTATTGATCAAATCAATTAAAAGTTATTGGTTTTCCCCAAACGTCCCACCCTCTCCCAGTCCCGGGTCCAAGTCTGTTCTATACATCAGTGTCTCTTTTGCTGTCTCATAGCAGGGTGATTGTTACCATCTTTCTAATTCCATATATATGCGTTAGTATACTGTATTTGTGTTTTTCTTTCTGGCTTACTTCACTCTGTATATAGGCTCCAGTTCCATCCACCTCATTAGAACTGATTCAAATGTTTCTTTTTAATGGCTGAGTTCTCCTCGTTATATGTACCACAGCTTGCTTATCCATTCATCTGTGGATGGGCATCTAGGTTGCTTCCACGTCCTGGAGGGATGGTGTGGGAGGGGGGAGGGAGGAGGGTTCAGGATGGGGAGCACGTGTATTCTGGTGGCAGATCCATCTCGATGTATAGTAAAGTAATACAATATTGTAAAGTTAATAAAAATTAAAATAATAATAATAATAATAATAATAAATAAATATTTCTTTCCCACATAAAAAAAAAGTTATTGGTTTTAAGAAGATAAATATGAAAGCATTCAGCTGAATTTTAAAATGTTAAAGTATTTCTTGTGCTTTTAGACTTAGTTATACTTTAACATTAATCTGAACATTTACAAGAGGTTTTCTCTCTTACCTGTAACACAGCAGCAAATAAGTATACTACTACAAAGATCACAGTTAAAGAAGTGTGACCACTTTTCATCAAATGAATAGTGTAGAGGAAAATTAAATGTCCAGGTATCACTAAAAGCAGCAGAACTTGAGCAGACTTATTATTTACTCCTGTAATATAAAATATAAAAGTTGTTAAAACAAAATCATGTATTGGTGAATAATAGATCATAGTTATTAAAATTTGAGGATTACTTCTAGTTATTACTACTGTAGTACACAGAATCACATAAAATTCAATTGCTAAAAATAAATTTTAACTATTTATAATTTGCTTAATTTTTAGAAATTTTCCCTGTATGTTATATATTAATTAAATGAAAGGTGGTTGATGAAAGCTTGCTGTGAAGAACACTGATCAAACTATAACATTATAAAAATGGAGGGAGGACAAAAGAAAAAATATGAAGTTCTTAAAGTACCGGAACATATTTTTTTCCTACATCATTTAATTCCTTATTATTGATCATTTTAATAACTAAATGATACCTAATCATTTTCTAATGGAGGTTTTTTGGTCATTAAATGTTTTAATTTTATTTTTCCTTTAGAAGTCTTTCACTGCTATTAAAAGACTGGGTATTTCTGAATATCATTCAAAAGTTACACTTATTACAATACATTTATTTTCATCAGAAAAAAAAAGTTTTCAAGAATTGTGAGGTTTAAAATTGTGGTTTAGATGTTTTCCTGGTGGTCCAGTGGTTAAGACTCTGAGCTTCCACGGCAGGGAGCATAGGTGGAGCATAGGTTTGATCCCTGGTTGCATAAGTTCTGTATGCTTGCCACATAGTGCAGTCAAAAATAAAATAAAATTGTGGTTTAGTTTTTTGGATATCATATGCCTGGGACAACAATGTCCTTGTAACTGAAGTTATCCCCTCTCATACTGCTTGTTGGGGATCAAATGCCTACATTTAGAAAGGTCAAAAGATTAATGTATGAAAGAGCATGTGCTATGTGGTTAGTTGCTCAGTTGTGTCTGACTTTTTGCACGAAGGACTATAGCCCGCCAGGCATCTCTGTCCACGGGGATTGTCCAGGCAACAGTACTGGAGTGGGTTGCCATGCCCTTCTTCAGGGGATCTTCCCAACCCAGGGTTGAACCCAGGTCTCCTGCACTGCAGGCGGATTCTTTACCAGCTGCGCCACTAGGGAAGCCCATGAAAGAGTATGCTTCCCTAAATCACCTAACAATGTTTTCTTATATGCACAAGGTTCTTCTTTCCTAACTTATAAACAAGATATCCAAGAGAAAGATAAAAAAGAAAAACTATACAAAGTTCTTTAACAATTGCAGAGTTGTTCCACAGTCTTTTGTTGTTGCTGTTCACTGAGATTTAGTGAACAAAATCTACTCTATTTAAAATATATCTGGCTCTCAGAAACAGAAAATTGGGCAACATTCATAAACAAAATATGTATTTAACAAATGTTGCCTGCCTGTACTCACAGAGAGGAAGAGTTCCAGGAATAAAATATGCAAAAATCCACAAGCACCTACCTGGACCAAAAAAAGTTCTAAAAGGGTAGTAACAACCTTTGGGTTCATCAGGCAATTCTCCTGGAATGCTGTGTAAATGAAGGTAGGTAGAAATCCTACTGGCCTGAATGGCCACCAAATTACCACCAATACCTGAAATAGAAGAAAAAACAAATAAGATAGTTAGCTTCGTATTTTCAATAATGTGCACAAATTCAACTGAATTTATGTCTCTACGTCACCCTCTGGGCCAATAAAACAGAACAAAGAGTTCTTCTGAAATGTTGATTTATTTGATGTTGATGTAGATATTCCAAAGGCATAAAATTCCTGCTATGAAAGACTCATTCATTGTTTTTTCAAATCTAACTCACTGTTTGGTCTGAAAGCAGAGTAAGTAATTTTTAAAAATTCCTATTGCAATCAAGATGTAAAACTAGGTAACAATGTTTCACATTTATCATCTTAATAAATTTATTCAAATAGATAAGGCTTGATACATGTCTTCTCAGATTTTGTTGGGGTCCTTTAATGGACTGGGACCTGGTGGTCTGGAGTCCACGATAAGAAAGTGAAAGAGAGAAAGAGGCTGATATTCCCTGGTTTATGCAGAGAAACAATAAAGCCCTTGACACAGGGCTTGCATCACTCACGAAGGCACAGGGAGCCCTCTCGAGGGGATGAGGCACAGGACGCCTTCTTGAGGGGGTCTTGGAAGCCCAGGCAGGAGAGTGAGCATGACAGGTTTCTACGTTCCAGAGAATTAGCCAGAGAGAGAGAGAGAGAAACAAAAAAGACATGGGGACCTAAGCTCTGATGGAGCAAAGGTGCTTTAATGATCTTTCTGTGAGTATATATAGGCTGTTGTACAAGAAATTTCTTTTGACAAAGATAAAGATCAGAAAACCAAATGTACAGCAACCGTTACCAAAGGAGCAAGGGATTAATAATGTTCACAGGGTCAGGAGACAATCCATATCTCAAGAAAGAGGATTGAGACTAAGCAGTTTTGTCATAAGGAGTATGTTTACTGAATCTCCTTCAGTAAACATTTTCCTTATGACAAAACTGCTTAGTGACCTCAGTCACAGTGACCTCAGTCCTGGGAACAGCTTGTTGCTCCACTTGATAAGGAACAGAGGATTTATGAGAAACAGCACATAGGAATCCTCCTGTTAAACATTCCTTGACAAGATTACTAAAGAAATTGGTATAAGACACTGAAAAAAAAAAATACTCAAGAAAGTCCTCTTTTAACCTAGATTATCCTCTCATGTACTCTGAGGAAGAGGAGTTAATGCCAAGAGGCAAAATTAATTCCAAAGGGTGGTAAGTACCCCCAGGGTGAATTAGGACACCCAAACTCTTCCTACTTTGACAGATTATGAGAGAAGGAGGTAATAGCCATAAAAACAAGTAGGAAGAAAACAACTGAAAATTTCAAATTGTTGAATGCTGAGCATGAGCTAAAATAATCATTAAGAATACCTCCTGTGAGCCCTGGACACAAGGGGCGTCTACACCCACTGTCAACTACTTCTGCAAGCATGCCATGAGTGCTTGGGAGATAGACTCAGGCAGGACAGAACACTTGAGAGAGCCAAGCTTGGTGGCACACAGCAAGGAATCACATCCAGGACTTTCCTGGTGGCCCAGTGGTTAGGAATCTGCCTGCCAGTGCAGGGAGCACAGGTCCCATTCCTGGCCTGAGAAGACCCTACATGCCACAGAGCAACTAACGCCTGTGAGTCCCAGCTGCTGAGCCCTCATGCTCTAGAGCCCATGCTCTACAAGAGAAGCCACTACAATTGGAAGCCTGCACACTGCAATTAGAGAGTAGCTTCTGCTCACCACAACTAGAGAAAGCCTGCACCCAGCAATGAACACCCAGCATAGCCAAAAATTAAATACATAAATAAATAAGTTTTTAAAAAAGAGAAAGAAACTGCATCCATTTCTGACTCCCTCTCTCATACGAGGGCTTCCCTGGTGGCTCAGATGGTGAAGAATCCGCCTGCAATGCAGGGGACCTCGGTTGGCAAGATCCCCTGGAGAAGGAAGTGACAACCCACCCCAATATTCTTGCCTGAATCCCCATGGACAGAGGAGCCTGGCAGGCTGTAGTCCATAGGGTCGCAGAGAGCTGGACATGGCTGAGTGACTGAACAACAACAACAAAATTGGGATCATCTAAACTGAGTCCAGCCGGCTGATTCTAAATATTAAAGTTTTCACTATAAAAAATAAAAGCCTGTGAATGAATGGAGTAAGCAAATGTCTGCAATCTCTCATCATTCTTAAAACTGTTCTGCTCAAGAGGGAGAATAGAAGAATGTTTTCTATAGAAACTGAACAAGAGAGACTCAGGCCTCAAGGATACCAGACACTATGTGGTACTGATGGAAAATAAGGATGAACTGGAAGTCTGCATAATTAACAGTGGGATTCCTTCATACCTTCATTTTGCTCCAAGGGGCAGGCAGGAGTCTAACATCCCAGAGCAGAAGTTCGATGTTCAAACTTAGAGGGCTCCCCATGACATGGCCAACCAACCCCACCCCAATCTTCCAATAGTAAAGTGCCCAGTCAACCCCCCTCTCCCACCTCCAAGCTACTTAGCTTCTCAATGCCTCAGCTGCCTTCCTGTAAAACAGAGAAAACAATCCCTCTTTCATAGAGATGATGACATGAGCAAGTTATACTTGGCGACTTTACCACTCTTTTCTCATCAACTGATAGACCATGCTGATAAAAAATCAGAACTATGAAGAAGTTTTTTAACAATATTATCAATCAACTTGATCTGAAGGACATTTATAGGACACACCACCCAACAATAGCAGAATACATACTTTTTACAAGTATACACATGGGAACATTCACACAGATGGACCACACTGTGAGCCATAAAACACGTTTCAATAAATTTGAAATAATTGCAACATATAAAGTATGTTTTCTGGCCACAATGGAAAAGATAGATATCTGAGAATTTCCCCAAATGCTGGAAAGTAAACAATACCCTTCCAAATAACCCAGAAATCAAGGAAAAAGAATCACGTGGGAAATTTTAAAATATTCTGGATTTAATGAAAATGAAAGCACCAGGGCTTCCCTGGTGGCTCAGAGGTTAAAGAGTCTGCCTGCAATGCAGGAGACCTGGGTTCAATCCCTGGGTTGGGAAGAGCCCTGGAGAAGGAAATGGCAACCCACTCCAGTATATCTTGCCTGGAGAATCCCATGGGCGGAGGAGCCTGGTGGGCTACGGTCCACGGGGTCGCAAAGAGTCGGACACGACTGAGCGACTTCACTTTCACTTTCACCTAGAGTAGTACTTATAAATTCACAGCATTAAATCTTACATTAGAAGACAAGAGTACTACTCTATATAAAATAACTAATAAGAAACTGCTGTATTGCACAGGGAATTCTGCTCAGTGCTCTATAATGGCCTATTTGGGAAAAGACCCTAGAATCTAAAAAAAAAAAAAAAAAGAGTGGATGTATGTATAACTGATTCACTTTGCTGTACACCTGAAACTAGCACAACATTGTAAATCAACTATCCTCCAATATAACGTTTTTAGAAACTCACATAATGAGACGAGCATACCTCCGCGTTCAAAATCCAACAATGACTATAAAAAAGGAAAATTATAAGCCAATCTTGTGAATCAAAATAAATGTAAAAAGATATCAATCTGCTGGCAAACCAAATCCAGCAAAATGTTAAATGTGTAAAATACATCACCAAAAAGTCAGATTTCTCTTAGGAATATAAGACTGACTTAATAATTGAAAATAATACATATAGCACATTAACAAATAAATGAAGGAAAAATATGATTATATTATATGAATAAACAGAAAAGTTGATAAAATTCAGCATTTTATTATTTATTGTTAAAAATGCTTAGCAAACCAGGAATTGAGGGGGACTTCTTTAAACTGATAACCACATACACTCACCCCCCCACACACACACATCCACACACAAGAAATCTGTCATATACAAAAGAAGTACTGCAGATCAATAAACACTGATATAGATTTTTCAATAAATAGTGTTTTTTAATTGCATGTTTTTAATTCAAAAATTACTATTAAATGGAAGTCTTTTAATTACTCTATCGTAAAAGCCCTAAGTAAAACAGTTCATTTTAACTCGGGTAAACGGTTTTCATGGCAGCCACAGCATTACATTCATATATGTTGTTCTCCTGTCATATAACATCCAACAGATAAGGTACCAAGAGCTCAGAACAGTTACTAATGGTTTGCTCTTTACATTTTGTAACATAAATAGCCACTATCTCAATCAAGCTACAGGCATCATGATAACAGGGAATTTGTCTTACTGCTAGCTGTACATAGCAGACACTGATCTAATTTGTTGGATAGCTATTTCATATTTTAAAATATAATTTTAATTAATTTACTTATTATAATTGGAGGCTAATTACTTTTCAATATTGTGGTGGTTGTTGCCATACATTGACATGAATCAGGCACAGGTGTATAAGATAGTTATTAAATACCAAAAAAAAAAAATACCAGTGGGGGTGTAATGGAATCGTGAATTAGTAAAGATTCCCTGGTGCTTCAGACGGTAAAGTGTCTGCCCGCAATGTGGGAAACCCGGGTTTGATCCCTGGGTTGGGAAATTCCCCTGGAGAAGGAAATGGCAACCCACTCCAGTACTCTTGCCTAGAAAATTCCATGGATGGAGGAGCCTAGTGGGCTACAGTCTAGGCGGTCGCAAAGAGTCGGACACAACTGAGCAACTTCACTTCAAAGGTGAAGTGGCCAGTCTTAGATGAAAGAGTCCACTCTTCTTCTGGGATACAAGTAGAAAAGGTTAAGAGTAGAGGTTAAGGTTAAGAGGTTAAGACACTCTTACCAGTCAGAAGAGGGGTAAAGGAAGAGGAAGGAGAAGGAAGCTGGGGGTACTGGCCTAAAGCCTCTGTCTTCTCTGCACGGCTGCCCTACAGCAAACATTAAAGGAACTTCTGGTAGGTGGAAAACAAAGCTAGATGGAAATCTGAATCTACAGAAAGGAAAGAAGAGTGCTGAAAATGTTAAATATATCAGATCAGATCAGATCAGTCGCTCAGTCGTGTC
Source organism: Tragelaphus eurycerus (assembly GCA_935064755.1). NCBI lineage: Eukaryota > Metazoa > Chordata > Mammalia > Artiodactyla > Bovidae > Tragelaphus > Tragelaphus eurycerus. The sequence continues at coordinate 8,758,178 of CAKXYN010000072.1, read as the reverse complement.
CGACTCTTTGCGACCCCATGAATCGCAGCACGCCAGGCCTCCCTGTCTATCACCAACTCCCAGAGTTCACTCAGGCTCACGTCCAACAAGTCAGTGATGCCATCCAGCCATCTCATCCTCTGTCGTCCCCTTCTCCTCCTGCCCCCAATCCCTCCCAGCATCAGAGTCTTTTCGAATGAGTCAACTCTTTGCATGAGGTGGCCAAAGTACTGGAGTTTCAGCTTTAGCATCATTCCTTCCAAAGAAATCCCAGGGCTGATCTCCTTCAGAATGGACTGGTTGGATTTCCTTGCAGTCCAAGGGACTCTCAAGAGTCTTCTCCAACACCACTGTTCAAAAGCATCAATTCTTCGGTGCTCAGCCTTCTTCACAGTCCAACTCTCACATCCATACATGACCACAGGAAAAACCATAGCCTTGACTAGGCGAACCTTTGTTGGCAAAGTAATGTCTCTGCTTTTCAATATGCTATCTAGGTTGGTCATAACTTTCCTTCCAAGGAGTAAGCGTCTTTTAATTTCATGGCTGCAGTCACCATCTGCAGTGATTTTGGAGCCCAGAAAAATAAAGTCTGACACTGTTTCCACTGTTTGCTCATCTATTTTCCATGAAGTGATGGAACTGGATACCATGATCTTCGTTTTCTGAATGTTGAGCTTTAAGCCATCACTCTCCACTTTCACTTTCATCAATACGCTTTTGAGTTCCTCTTCACTTTCTGCCATAAGGGTGGTGTCATCTGCATATCTGAGGTTATTGATATTTCTCCTGGCAATCTTGATTCCAAATTGTGTTTCTTCCAGTCCAGCGTTTCTCATGATGTACTCTGCAAATAAGTTAAATAAACAGGGTGACAATATACAGCCTTGACATACTCCTTTTCCTATTTGAACCAGTTTGTTGTTCCATGTCCAGTTCAAACTGCTTCTACCTGACCTGCATACAGATTTCTCAAGAAGTAGATCAGGTGGTCTGGTATTCCCATCTCTTTCAGAATTTTCCACAGTTTATTGTGATCCACATAGTCAAAGGCTTTGGCATAGTCAATAAAGCAGAAAGAGATGTTTTTCTGGAACTCTCTTGCTTTTTCCATGATCCAGCAGATGTTGGCAATTTGATCTCTGGTTCCTCTGCCTTTTCTAAAACCAGCTTGAACGTCAGGAAGTTCATGGTTCACATATTGCTGAAGCCTGGCTTGGAGAATTTTGAGCATTATTTTACTAGCGTGTGAGATGAGTGCAATTGTGCGGTAGTTTGAACATTCTTTGGCATTGCCTTTCTTTGGGATTGGGGTGAAAATTGATCTTTTCCAATCCTGTGGCCACTGCTGAGTTTTCCAAATTTGCTGGCATATTGAGTGCAGCACTTTCACAGCATCATCTTTCAGGATTTGGAATAGCTCAACTGGAATTCCATCACCTCCACTAGCTTTGTTCGTAGGGATGCTTTCTAAGGTCCACTTGACTTCACATTCCAGGATGTCTGGCTCTAGGTGAGTGATCACACCATCGTGATTATCTGGGTCATGAAGATCTTTTTTGTACAGTTCTTTTGTGTATTCTTGCCATCTCTTCTTATGATCTTCTGCTTCTGTTAGGTCCATACCATTTCTGTCCTTTATCGAGACCATCTTTGCATGAAATGTTCCTTTGGTATCTCTGATTTTCTTGAAGAGAGCTCTAGTCTTTCCCATTCTATTGTTTTCCTCTATTTCTTTGCATTGATCACTGAAGAAGGCTTTCTTATCTCTTCTTGCTATTCTTTGGAACTCTGCATTCAGATGTTTACATCTTTTCTTTTCTCCTTTGCTTTTTGCTTCTCTTCTTTTCATAGCTATTTGTAAGGCCTCCCCAGACAGCCATTTTGCTTTTTTGCATTTCTTTTCTATGGGGATGGTCTTGATCCCTGTCTCCTGTACAATGTCACAAACCTCATTCCATAGTTCATCAGGCACTCTATCTATCAGATCTAGGCCCTTAAATCTATTTCTCACTTCCACTGTATAATCATAAGGGATTTCATTTAGGTCATACCTGAATGGTCTAGTGGTTTTCCCTACTTTCTTCAATTTCAGTCTGAATTTGGCAATAAGGAGTTCATAGTCTGAGCTATAGTCAGCTCCTGGTCTTGTTTTTGCTGACTGTATAGAGCTTCTCCATCTTTGGCTGCAAAGAATATAATCAATCTGATTTCGGTGTTGACCATCTGGTGATGTCCATGTATAGAGTCTTCTCTTGTGTTGTTGGAAGAGGGTGTTTGTTATGACCAGTGCATTTTCTTGGCAAAACTCTATTAGTCTTTGCCCTGCTTCATTCCGTATTCCAAGGCCAAATTTGCCTGTTACTCCAGGTGTTTCTTGACTTCCTACTTTTGCATTTCAGTCCCCTATAATGAAAAGGACATCTTTTTTGGGTGTTAGTTCTAAAAGGTCTTGTAGGTCTTCATAGAACTGTTCAACTTCAGCTTCTTCAGCGTTACTGGTTGGGGCATAGACTTGGATTACCGTGATATTGAATAGTTTGTCTTGGAAACGAACAGAGATCATTCTGTCGTTTTTGAGACTGCATCAAAGTACTGCATTTTGGACTCTTGTTGACCATGATGTCCACTCCATTTCTTCTGAGGGATTCCTGCCCGCAGTAGTAGATATAATGGTCATCTGAGTTAAATTCACCCATTCCAGTCCATTTCAGTTCGCTGATTCCTAGAATGTCAACATTCACTCTTGCCATCTCTTGTTTGACCACTTCCAATTTGCCTTGATTCATGGACCTGACATTCCAGGTTCCTATGCAATATTGCTCTTCACAGCATTGGACCTTGCTTATATCACCAGTCACATCCACAGCTGGGTATTCTTTTTGCTTTGGCTCCATCCCTTCATTCTTTCTGGAGTTATTCTCCTCTGATCTCCAGTAGCATATTGGGCACCTACTGACCTGGGGAGTTTGTCTTTCAGTATCCTATCATTTTGCCTTTTCATACTGTTCATGGGGTTCTCAAGGCAAGAATACTGAAGTGGTTTGCCATTCCCTTCTCCAGTGGACCACATTCTGTCAGATCTCTCAACCATGACCCGTCCATCTTGGGTTGCCTGACGGGCATGGCTTAGTTTCATTGAGTTATACAAGGCTGTGGTCCTAGTGTGATTAGATTGACTAGTTTTCTGTGAGTATGGTTTCAGTGTGTCTGCCTTCTGATGCCCTCTTGCAACACCTACGGTTTTACTTGGGTTTCTCTTACCTTGGTCTTGGTTAAATATATAGGGAAATATAAAAAGATACTAACCCCTCAGTTTTAATCTTTAAAAAAAATAACTGTGGAAAGCAAAAATGTTACAGGGTTTATAACAAAGTAGAATGTATGACAAAAAGAGCTCATAAGAAAGAGTGAAATTGCAAAAGGATAAGACATAAGGTTCTTATACATAAAGGATAAGAGATAAGGTTCTTATCCTTTATGTAAAGTGGTATACTGCTGTTTGAAAGAGACTGTGATAAAGATATAATAAGCCCTAGATTAGTAGTTCTCAAAGTATGGTCTGGAAAGAAGGTTAGAAGGAAGGTTAGATTCAGAAATTCTAACTCCTAGACAACATACGTACCAGAAGGGGAGGTTCACATCATATATTAGCATGGTAAAAGCTTTATGAAATTCTGTGGAAAAGAAATCTTTTTAACCTAATGTTTCCCAAACTTAGCTGACCACAGAACTCACTTATCAAACTATACTTATTAACATATCGAGAACTATTGTTACAGGAAATATATTTTAGAAAACGTTACTGGTTCTGAGAGTTGTTAATAAAATTTAAAAGATACCCTAGATATGAGTCCTTATCTTTATTTGAGGATTAAATAGTATGCATGCTGCTGCTGCTGCTAAGTTGCTTCAGTCGTGTCTGACTCTGTGTGACCCCATGGACGGCAGCCCACCAGGCTCCCCTGTCCCTGGGATTCTCCAGGCAAGAACACTGGAGTGGGTTGCCATTTCCTTCTCCAATGCATGAAAGTGAAAAGTGAAAGTAAAGTCGCTCAGTTGTGTCCAACTCTTTGCGACCCCATGACTGCAGCCCACCAGGCTCCTCCATCCATGGATTTCCCAGGCAAGAGTACTGGAGTGGGGTGCCACTGCCTTGCTGCTGCTGCTACTGCTGCTAAGTCGCTTCAGTCCTGTCCGACTCTGTGCGACCCCACAGACGGAAGCTCACCAGGCTCCCCATCCCTTCTCCCTCCGTCCCTGGGATTCTCCAACTGCCTTAGAAGACCTAAAAGTCATTTGCCACATAGTAGCGATTATGAAGAGTTGACTCATTGGAAAAGACTCTGATGCTGGGAGGGACTGGGGGCAAGAGGAGAAGGGGACGACAGAGGATGAGATGGCTGGATGGCATCACTGACTCGATGGACGTGAGTCTGAGTGAACTCCGGGAGTTGGTGACGGACAGGGAGGCCTGGTGTGCTGTGATTGATGGGGTTGCAGAGTCGGATAAGACTGAGCAACTGATCTGATCTGATCTGAGGGGGCTTACTAAATAGCAAATGATGATGATAATGATAAGATAAAGACTATGACAAAACAGGGATCTTTTAAATAGTACATGCCTTAGCACATTTTAAATGAAATTCAATTCTCAGAAGTTCCACTTTTTCTGAGGAACGTGGAATGACTCTTCTCTATCAATGTTTTTAATGAACAGCATTTAACACTAGAAAGAGTTTACAGTGATACTCAACTAAGAGGTTTACTTACTGAGATAAATAAAAGATTTACCACCATGCCAAACCATACACAGACTTCTAAAGATAGCACGTCAGCAAACTGTTTCTTATGGAAGGTGAAATTACAGAGAAACTAAAACCTTACTGCTAAAGGGGTTGTAATTTAAGTTAAATTTCTCATTAAAATGCTGGGCAGCACGGTTCTATCCGGGCAACACACTTCTAACAGTCATTGTTGGATAATATTTATCCTAGTAAACTCATCAAATACTAGTCATTGAAAAGGATTTGAACAGAGGGAAAGAAAGTAGTAGCTATTCCAGGCAGTGAAAATTACAGCCTGTACAGCCACAATACAAGAATCAAATCATGATGAAGGGTATAGTTGTATGCATATAGGGAGAGTCTTGATAGCTAGGGAGAAAAACTCTAATTTGATTGGACAGGCAGGAGAAAATCACTGTTTAATCCCATTATCTTAAAACTAATGTAATAAAAACAATGCTTAAGGTAGACCAGTCTTCTAGTGACATTCAATTTGTATTGAATAGGGAGTGAGTCAAGAAGGCTACTTTATTACTTGACTGATGGCTGGACTGAGATATTAGTGGACTAAAGTGGTAAGACATACTTGTTATATAAATAAATGAACAGATAAATTATGTTAATGTACAAATAGATAAGTTTTGGTCATTATCTATTCAAAGAGGATGAAGAGCCAGGTAGAATCAAATAGTTTTGTGATTTTACGGGCAGGGAGAATGTTGGTATCAGGAAAACTGGAAGGGGCATCTCTGCTGCTGTTGCTGCTAAGTCGCTTCAGTCGTGTCCGACTCTGTGCGACCCCATAGACGGCAGCCCACCAGGCTCCCCTGTCCCTGGGATTCTCCGGGCAAGAACACTGGAGTGGGTTGCCATTTCCTTCTCCAATGCATGAAACTGAAAACTGGAAGTGAAGTCTCTCAGTCATGTCTGACTCCTGGTGACCCCATGGACTGCAGCCTACCAGGCTCCTCCACCCATGAGATTTTCCAGGCAAGAGTACTGGAGTGGGGTGCCATTGCCTTCTTCTCAATTTATTCATTTACTGAAAAATTAAAATGTTAAGTAAAAATTTTAGATATGGGGACTTCTCTAGTGGCTGAGCAGTTAAGAATCCATCTTGCAATTCAGGGGACATGGGTTCCATCCCTGGCTGGGGAACTAAGATTCCACATGATTCAGAGCAACTAAGAACCCACACACCACAACTAGAGAACTGGTGTGTGGCAATGGAGATCTCATGTGCCACAACTAAGACTGGATGCAGGAAAATAACTAATTAAAAAATTTTAGATATGAAATTAGATTTTAGAGAATTTGCCTCTGTAGAACATATTTTCTTATCTATAAATATATAAAGTGATTTATATTAAATATTATATCCTCTAATATAGTTTCCTCCAGGTAGAATGATTTTAAATTATATTGGCTTAGGTTATCATGAAATCCAGTTTAATGACAGCCAGCCCTAAAGCCAGTGGGACTGGATTAAAATTATCTTTTTTAAAATGGTATTTTAAATGGAATTTATTAAAAAAATCCCTGTGAATTTAACTATTATAATTCCCATTTTATACATAAGAAAAAACATAAAGCAGATCTGAAAAGGATCAGCAGAGGAATGATAGATTTTAATGGGCTGAATTGACTTCAGCGTTGCTTAAATCTAGCTAAATCTAATTTAGCCACAAAGATTGATGAGGGCAGCAACAAAACAATGTAAGAGAGCATATAAGATAAGCCCAGAGTAAATAATAATAGACTACCGAAATATCCTATGTGGCTCAGATGGTAAAGAATCTGCCTGCAGTGCAGGGGACCCAGGTTCAATCCCTGGGTCGGGAGATGCCCTGGAAAAGAGAGTGGCTACTGCCTCCAGTATTCTTGGCTAGAGAATTCCATAGACAGAGGAGCTACAGTCCATGGGGTCACAGAGTCAAACATAAGTGAGTGACTAACACTTTTTTTTTTTTTCATTCTGCACAGTAACTTTAAAAATCAAGTATGTTTGACTCTTAAATTAATATCTAGAGATAAGATTAAGTAAGAGTTTTTTTCAAAAATATGTTCTGTATACTGAGAACATGGAATTTAATTTCTTCCACAAGCAACAACCTGGTACTGAAAACAAAACAGATGCAACATTTATTTATTTACTAAATGGACAGAAATAAAATGAAAGAGAGACCTCTGAATTCAAAGATTCCTGTTCATACCTAAGAATACCGAGATATACTACATCGTTATGAAACAGTAATTCTTACCATTAATAACTGGTGTGTAAACAACAATCCCAACCAAGTTTGGATCGGATACAGTTGTGTCCAGAATAAGGCCCCCAATGCTGAAAGATATAAAATCATGTAATTTAGGGAAGAGGAAAGGAAATGGACTAATTTGAAATTGTTTTTTATATATAAACACTCCTAGTTTTAAAAATAAATATTTAGCTATTTTAAAAATTGAATAAAAAGAAAAGATATTAACAGTAAAAATCAATGTCAAAAATAAAATGTTGATAATAAAACATGGCATAAGCTGTAGCTCCACATTTCAGGGCTCTCCTTCTGGCCTGTATATTTACATATGCTATTTGTGAAAACATACTTTCAGTGCACTAAAATGTCTGGAAGAGCATATAAGAAATTACTAACAACGTCTATCCCTAGGGCTGAGACTGACAGGAGACTCAGGGTTACTTAATATCCTTCTTTGCTTATTCGCTTTTTTTTTAAAGTCATGTGCATTTTATTATCTTTATAATTTAAAAAATTTTTAAAGAGTATTATGTTACATTTGAAGTAAGCAAGCCACTAAGGGATGACTTTTATTCTGTTCACATTAGATATAGTACATGACAGTATGTTATCATTGCTAAGTAATGAGTTGTAGCCAGAGGAGGAGCTGACCTGGAGAACAGAGGTCCAGAAAAGTAACATACTTTTTTCTTTTTATATAGTGGCAAGACACATACTATCAATATCTCAATGGATCTTGGAGATTTTTTTTGTTGTTTCCAAGACCATTATCAACTGGCTAACTTCAGTCTGTTGGTCTACCTAGTATTATATAAAACAGTGTCGGTCCCAATATTTCATGGGATCCTGTTGTTTAAATCCACATTACAGAAAAATGAACTATTTGTTGTCACGGAACAGGGTTGATGGTCAAAGTATTAGATCCAATGTACTTAAACACTACCAGATAGTTAATACTAGGAAATTATTTTTAAAAATTTATTATTAAATCTTTATTATTTTAGTTCTTGAATAATTGAAAGGCTTAATATGCTTATTCTTCCAGGAGTTCCCATAAAATGGTATACTATAAAGTCCAAAAATAGTTATCCTTAGAAATATTTTACTATTTTATGCCCTAATTTAAAAAAATACATATTTCCTAGAATAAAGTAGTCACATGTCAAAGAATAAATCTCCCTGCCAAAACACATAGATAATGCTGTGCAGAAAACAGGAACACTTGCTAAAATACATTTTTAAATAGTTGTATTACCCAGGCAATAAAACTTATAGAAAAGATAGAAAATACAAACAAAAAGAATAAAATAAAAATCAACCATAGTTACATCATTCAGAGTTATACTGTTATCATGTTGATATACAGACTTCGAAACATTTTTAAACATGTATATCTTAAAAAAAAAAAACCTCAAATTGTAAATGTGCTTCTGCTGCTACTGCGAGGTCACTTCAGTCGTGTCTGTGCGACCCCATAGACGGCAGCCTACCAGGCTCCCCCGTCCCTGGGATTCTCCAGGCAAGAACACTGGAGGGGGTTGCCATTTCCTTCTCCAATGCATGAAAGTGAAAAGTGAAAGTGTAGTCACTCAGTCGTGTCCGACTCTTCGCAACCCCATGGACTGCAGCCTACCAGGCTCCTCCGTCCATGGGATTTTCCAGGCAAGAGTACTTCACTTTTATTAAACTGTATTTTTATCAAACAAACATATATGCATCATTTAAAAGGTGAAAGTACCACAAAGCATGTAACATAGTCCCTAGCCCTAACCCCATGTCCTGCGCTCCACTAGCAATTCTTTTTAACTTCTTTAACTATTTTTTCTGACATTTACTCCTCTATTTCTAAACAGTAAGTTTATACTGCTATTCCTTGATTTTTAATTTCAGACATTTACCTAATGACGTCCAATAACAGGATGAGCATTTAGTCTCTCTTTCTCTTCCCTCCCCACTGAAGTCCCTTCATAATTCCCTTCCTTGCCCTCTCCTGCCAATCTGGTGATAGCATTCTAACTTTTGGTGAAATATTTAGGTTTCACTTTATTAGAACAGTGAAATCATTATTCACAACTATTCTCCTCTTTTTATTATTAAAAATTCCACTGTGAAGAATATTCTTACAATTCAATCATTTGCATATATCCATAAGTGTATCTTTAAGTCCTGTCAGAGTCCTAGAAGTGGAGTAATCCAACAGTATGTACACTTCTAAGGTTTTCTGATATTTACTTGAGCAACTTACTGTTCAAAATAAGCAATGTCCTTGTCAGGTTAAAACTCACACAAAGACAAAAACACCACTAGATTTCAATCATCAACCTCGTTAGGATTTGGTTGGGGAAAGATATGAAACTGGTAGCACATGAGGGTCTATGCATCTACTGATTTCAATAATCCTTGTCACTCATATCTCAATCACCTGGGATAATAAAGAGTTGGCTACATAAAATGATAGACCTGAGAAATAAAAATAGGCAATTGGTTTGCTTTAATATATACACAGATACATGCATATATAATAACCCATAAACACACACACTTGAATACTAACCTACTTATAACCATAGCAGTTATGACAGGCTCCCAGCCTGAGTAGAGAACTGTCCTTGTGGCTGGATGTTTGGCAGCTATTATAATCCAGATGGGAGTTAGAGCCAAGAAAACAACACCAACTAATGGAGGAATGTAGTAGTATGTCTCTAAAATCAGAAAAGACAACATTTCAATCTCTCTTCTAACCTTGTAGCACATGTAAATATTAAAAGTTTACCAGAAGATATATTATCAAACATACTCATGCTATATATATATATATACTTTATATAAATTTCAAGCAAATTGAAAACTATAGACAAGGTAAAAATGTTACATAATGTAACTGAAAACTAATATATTAATTCAACATTTATTGAAATAGTTATGTGACCTAGAAGTGAACAACAACAAGAAGAAAAACAACAGCAGTTAAAGACTTACTTGGCTCCTACCATTTCCCAAGTACTGTGCTAAAAGCTTTGTGTTCATTATCTCACTTAATTTGTCCTTAAATGTATGAGGTAGAAACTCATTCCTACCTTATAAAGAAACAGAGGCTTAGGAGTTTAAGTACATGCGTGTGTGCGTGCTCAGTTGCTTAGTCATGTCGAATTCTTTTCAACTCCCTGGACTGTAGCCCACCAGGCTCCTCAATCCATGGAATTTCCCAGGCAAGAATACTGGAGTGGGTTACCATTCCCTTCTCCAGGGGATCTTCCTGACCCAGGGATTGAACCCTCATCTCCTGCATCTCCTGTACTGGCAGGTGGATTCTTAACCAATGAGCCACCGGGGAAGCCCCAAGAAATAGGAAAAATTGGGAGAAGAGGACATCTGTTTGACACCAAAGTTAGTGCTCTAATTGCCAAACTATACAGACCAATAGGATATTATTTTTACCCATCAGCAACTTATAGCATATGCATTCCATAGAACACTGGCCAATCAATTGATAACAGATATCCTCTCCATCCTGAATAGTGTTCAGTTCAGTTCAGTTCAGTTGCTCAGTTGTGTCTGACTCTTTGCAACCCCATGAATCACAGCACACCAGGCCTCCCTGTCCATCACCAACTCCCGGAATTCACTTAGACTCACGTCCATCGAGTCAGTGATGCCATCCAGCCATCTCATCCTCTGTTGTCCCCTTCTCCTCCTGCCCCCAATCCCTCCCAGCATCAGAGTCTTTTCCAATGAGTCAACTCTTCACATGAGGTGGCCAAAGAACTGGAGTTTCAGCTTCAGAGTCATTCCTTCCAAAGAAATCCCAGGGCTGATCTCCTTCAGAATGGACTGGTTGGATCTCCTTGCAGTCCAAGGGACTCTCAAGAGTCTTCTCCAACACCACAGTTCAAAAGCATCAATTCTTCAGCACTCAGCCTTCTTCACAGTCCAACTCTCACATCCATATATGACCACAGGAAAAACCATAGCCTTGACTAGATGGACCTTTGTTGGCAAAGTAATGTCTCTGCTTTTGAATATGCTATCTAGGTTGGTCATAACTTTCCTTCCAAGGAGTAAGCATCTTAATTTCATGGCTGCAGTCATCATCTGCAGTGATTTTGGAGCCCAGAAAAATAAAGTCTGACACTGTTTCCACTGTTCCACCATCTATTTCCCATGTAGTGATGGGACTGGATGCCATGATCTTCGTTTTCTGAATGTTGAGCTTTAAGCCAACTTTTTCACTCTCCACTTTCACTTTCATCAAGAGGCTTTTTAGTTCCTCTTCACTTTCTGCCTTAAGGGTGGTGTCATCTGAATAGTGTTACAAGTTCTAAAATATAAGTGAAATACTAGATCTAATAAACAGATTTCTTCACTGCAAAATTCCTCAGAATCTTCATTATGTCAAGACAGAATATAGTATACTATATTAACCACAGTTTGGCCAGACTTCCTCATTTCATATCCGGATGTTACAACTTAACTTGGACAAGAAATTTAACTTCTATACACTTCTATTTCTTTATCTATAACATGGTAAAATTTATAATAACTATTTCATGAGGTTATTATGAGTCTTAAGAGAATTAACACATGTAATTTAACTATAATAGTGCCCTGGCACATAGCTAACATTTACTGAACACTTACTATCATCATAATCATCATTGCCATTAACATACTTTTATTTGTGACATATTTAGGTAACAGACTACCATGACTTTTTTTAATACCTCTTGTGGTAGACTGTCTTACTTGACCACAATTATCCTCTCCTCATTCTTGTTATGCTTTCCTATAGAGTTCAGCAAAGCGTACTGACTTTGGCTTGGACTGTCTTGCTTCATAGATGTGACGTATTCTATCTCTGAGCAAAATCTAAAATGTGTTTTCAGAAATCACTATAAATTTACATATATATTTACATATATATAGATAGATATAGATATATCTATATCTATATAGATAGATAATAAGTTGCTTTCAGGACACTGATGACTATTATTACAGTTCTGTGATCCCTGAGACAGGAGGAAGAAATGAGATAAGCCCTACAATAGCCTGAAGTACTGTACTGTGAAGTAGTGAAATGTCACTCAGTTATGTCTGACTCCTTTGTGACCCCATGGACTGTCGCCTGCCAGGCTCCTCTGTCCACGGGATTTCCCAGGCAAGAATACCGGAGTGGGTTGCCATTTCCATCTCCAAGGGATCTTCCTGACCCAGAGATTGAACCTACATTTCCTGCATTGCAGGTGGATTCTGTACTGCTGAGCCACTTTCTCACTAAAGGCACATTTCAGACCACAGCTCAGAAAGAGAGAATTCCAGCAGACTAGGTCTAAGGCAGCAGGAATTCACAGGGCAGAATACTGGAGAAGAGGAAGCTACTAGAGAAAGAGTCTGCAAACTGAACACCAAGCCATGCACACCTAGGGCGAACTCCACAAGGCTAGACTAAGAATAATGGGAGAGCTGTAAACTGAAAAATTCCCAGAGTTTACAAAGGGGTAGAAGTCATTTGAGATCTAACCCCCAGAGAAGAGAGTCTATTTGAACCCTGAAAACATTTAGTGAAGACCAGAGAAGGTCACTTCTTAGCAGTAGCACTAGTAGCACTAAAAAGTGAAGTCACTCAGTCATGTCCAACTCTTTGCGACTCCATGGACTGTAGCCTACCAGGCTCCTCCATCCATGGGATTTTCCAGGCAAGAGTACTGGAGTGCGCTGCCACTTCCTTCTCCAGGGGATCTTCCCCACCCAGGGATCAAACCTAGGTCTCCTGCACTGCAGGCAGATGCTTTACCATCTGAGCCACCAGGGAAGCCCATTTGTTTATTTTCATTTTTATTTCATTACACAATAGTGTAATGCCTATTATAAATCTATTCCAATGAAGCTTAAAGCCAAGCCTTGTAAGGCTCAAACTAATCCACAAATAGTTGCCTACAAGAACAAAGTCCATTAAAACTATAAGATGCTGATGAAAGAAATTGAAGGCAACATAAAACAGATGGAAAGATACACTGTGTTCTTGGATTGGAAGAATCAATATTATTAAAAGGACCATACTGCCCAAGGCAATCTACAGATTCAAAGTAATCCCTATCAAATTACCAATAACATTTTCCACAACACTAGAACAAAAAAATTTTATTTGTATGGAAACACAAAAGACCTCGAATAGCCAAAGCAATCCTGATAGCAGAACGAAGCTGAAAGAATCATACTCCCAGACTTCAGACTATACTACAATATTACAGTAATCAAAAAAGTATGTTACTGGCACAAAAACAGACATATAGATCAATAGAACAGAACAGAAAGCCCAGAAATAAGCTCACACATTTATGGCCAATTAATTTACAAGAAAGGAGGCAAGAATCAATAATGGAGAACAGTCTCTCCAATAAAGTGGTGCTTGAAAAACTGGACAGCTACATGTAAAAGAACGAAATTAGAACATTCTCTAATATCACGCTCAAAAATAAACTCAAAATGCATAAAGACCTAAATGTAAGACTGGATACTATAAAACTCCTAAAAGAAAACAGGCAGAACACTCTTTGACATATATTGGAGCAATATTTTTTTGGATCTGTTTCCCAGAGTAATGAAATAAAAAAAAAAATAAACAAATGGGCCCTATTATAAACTTAAAAGCTTTTGCACAACAAAGGAAATGATAAAGAAAATGAAAAGACAATCCTCAGAATGGAAGAAAATATTTGAAACTGATGCAGCTGTCACACAGAGTCGGACACGACTGAAGTGACTTAGCATAGCATAGCATAGCAGCTGACAAGGGATTAATTTCTAAAACATACAAACAGCTCATACAGCTTAATATCCAAAACACAAACAATGTAATCAAAAAATGGACAAGAGACCTAATAGACATTTCAAAGATGACATACAGATGCTGCTGCTGCTGTTGCTGCTGCTAAGTCACTTCAGTCGTGTCCGACTCAGTGCGACCCCATGGACCGCAGCCCACCAGGCTCCTCTGTCCAAGGGATTTTCCAGGCAAAAGTGCTGGAGTGGGTTGCCATTGCCTTCTCTGACATACACATGACCACATACTAATTATTAGAGAAATGCAAATCAAAACTGCAATGAGATATCACCTCATACCAATCAGAATGGCCATTATCAAAAAAAATTATAAACAATTAATGCTGGAGAGAATGTGGAGAAAAAGGAAACTTTCTACACTGGTGGGAATGTTAAATTGGTACAGCCACTATGGAGAACTGTATGGTGTTTCCTTAAAAAAAAACCTAGAAATAGAACTATCATATGATCCTGCAATTCCACTCCTAGACATATACCCAGAGAAAATTCTAATTCAAAAAGATACATGCAACCCAGTGTTCATAGCAGCACTATTTATAACAGTCAAGACATGGAAGCAACCTAAATGTCCATCAACAGATGAATGGATAATGAAGATGTGATACATATATACAATGGACTATTGCTCAGCCATAAAAAGAATGAAATAATGTCATTTGCAGCAACATGGATGGACCTAGAGATTATCATATTGAGATACGGAAAGACAAATGTCACATGGTATCACTTATATGTGGAATCTAAAGAAATGACACAAATTAACTTATTACAGAAACAGACTGACACACATATGAAACAAACATGTTTATCAAAGAGAGGGGATGGGGGATAGAGGAGAGAGATAAATTAGGAGCTTGATATCAATATACACACACTGCTGCTGCTGCTACTGCTGCTAAGTTGCTTCAGGCGTGTCCAACTCTGTGCGACCATATGGACAGCAGCCCACCAGGCTCCTCTGTCCACGGGATTCTCTAGGGCAAGAATACTAGAGTGGGTTGCCATTTCCTTCTCCCATACACACACAGCTGTGTATAAAACAGGAAAACAACAAAGACCTACTATATAGCACAGGGAACTATATTCAATATCTTATAATAACCTCTAATGAAGAAGAATCTGAAAAAGAACATCTGTATATATATATGTATAACTGAATCACTTTGCTGTACACTTGAAACTAACATAACATTGTAAATTAACTACAGTTTTTTTAAAGCAAAAAAAAAAAAAAAGAACAAAGTCTAATACTTTGTAGGAAAAAAGTCAAGCACTTAACATTACATTAATAATGTCTAACATCCAACCGAAGATTATTTTTAAGAGTTTGAAATTATATTTGGTTATATTTACAAACTTAGTTAAATACCCTGAGATATTCTACTTTGGCATTTCATTTAACTCACAAAAGATTCCTAGTACTTAAACTAATCTTGCTACATCAAACAAATGTATAAATATGCTGAGTCTTAAGTTTTCATAAATATTCATACAATGTATATAAACTTGGTAAGATTTCTATTTGACAATTATAAGGATAAATTAATAACATAATTATAAATTTTAAAATGGAATCAAAAGACTGACATGTTACTATAATGGCTTAAGAAACAAGTATATTTAAAAATAAGTACTGCTTTGTTAGCATAAAATCATTCATACCATAATTTTGATTCTCAAATATTTTTAAACTGAGTTCTAAATCTCCTTAGGGTTAAAATTTTGCCTACCCATTCTTGAAACAGTTGCATCATCTCAAGACATTTTTGGTAATACCATTCTAGCTGATAAAGCTTTTATTATTATCAGAGATTTTAGCTAAGACATTCCTGGATTTTTCTAAAGGATTCTAATGCTTATTTTGTATAGTAGAGACTTCATAACTTAAAGACAGAGTTGATCTCATGGTCTTTTTAGCCTACCAGCCCTTTTCTGGCATTCTTCAACTGTTATTCTTGGATTAAATCTTATATTTTATCATCTTCTTAAGATATTTAAAGATATCCTCACCTATGATTAAGTGTTTGAATTAGAAATTCATTTTTTTCCAATCAGGTAGGAACAATTACTATAAATATTAAAATAAAGCCGAAACAAATTTTATACCCATGGTTTTAGCTGGATTTGCTACCACATCTTCAAAATAATTATGCTAACAAAATTCATTAAATATTAAATATTTTCTTCCACTTGAAAGGATATGACTAATGCTACATATAGAGCAATTTTCTCCACAGTTTTTTAAAAGATGAAAAACCTTTATTGGATGCATTCCCAGTTCTCCTTGCTAAGCCATTAGAAGAGATGAATAACATTCAAATTAAGAAGCATTGTTACCTCCTAAAACAACTAAGGTTGCCAACAATCTCTTTATAGACTTAAACAGAAAACTAAAAGCATTAAAACCCACTAACTACAAATGAAAAGAACTATCCTGCTAGGTCAGATCATCTTTGTATTTCATTTTCAGGTCAAGAGAGGAGCACCATGCCAGGCTTTCAATTTATTCTCAATAACAGATCTCTGGAAGAACATCTGAAGTTGAAAAAAACACTCACCATCCTAACCCCAGAACCACTGCACTGAATTTTCAAAGAGGGGGAAGAATTTCTCAGGAAAGAAATAAAAAATGAGTGAGCAGTTTCTCAAACGTTAAAGACCTATCATATGACCCAGAACTTCCACTCCTAAGGTATATATCAATAGAACAGCAAACATATGTTCACACAAAAATGTGTACAACAATGTTCAAAGTAGCATTATTCATAATAGCCAAAAAGTGGATGCAACCCAAATGTTCATCTAACGGTAAATGGATAAACAGAATGTGATCTATCCATACAATGGAGTATTATTCAGCCATATTACTAGTCCATATAGTGAAATGTTATCTAGTACTGCTTGGTATTCAGTACTGCTTCATGATAAAGCATGAAGCTTAGAAACATACTAACAGAAGGAAATAGAATATAAAAGGTCACATGTTGTATGATTCCTTTTTTTGAAATGTCTAGAATAGGCAAATCCATAGAGAGTGAAACTATATTAGTGGTTGCCAGTGCTGGGGGCGGGTGGGGTGGAATAGGAAGTGACTGCTAAAGGTATTTTTTGGGGGGAGGGTGATGAAAATGTTCTAGAATGAGATAATAGGTTTCACAATCTTATAAATATGACAAAAACTACTGAATTGTATACTTTTAAAGATGAATTATATGATATGATTGAATTATATCTCAAGTTTTTAAAATTCCAACAATGAAAAAAAAAAAAGGTGAAGGCTATATTCTTTAAAAAATGTCAATGTTATAAAAGACAAAGAGCATACACATATTCATAGAGGAAGATGGACAGAATAAAAGATAAAGTAATACAGCTAAAGTAGTCCAAATTGCTGTAATTCCACTTAACTGTCACGCATAACTGCCATCTTTTTTTTCTGGCCATGTCACATGACATGTGGGATCTTAGTTCCCCAACCAGGGATCAAACCCGTGCCCCTACAGTGGAAGCTCAGCATCTCAACCATTGCACCACCAAGGAAGCCCCAAAATTGCCATCTTTTTTATTCACAGCTTTACTGTTTCTAGAGATTAAGATGTAGACGTCTTTGAGTACAATCATTATTCAGCCTACCACAGTACCCATTTATGATATACCCAGAAATCAAGGCAAAATATTATTTTTGAGCAGGATCATTTAGATGTATCTGACTTCGAAAGCTAGACACTTGTAGATTTCGATATTAATGCAGAAGCTCCTGTTTGGCTTTTAATCAGTTTCTCTTGCTGCTTGTGTCATTAGGGGTTTTCTAAAAACAATTCTTTAATATTATGACATTTGTAAAACATCAAATAAATCCGGATGTCATAATATTAAAGAATTATTTTTAGAATAAGGCAAAGGGGGCTCTGCAGATGTGACTAAATTAAGCATTTTGAAATAGGGAGCCCTAATGTAATCACAGGTGTCCTTTAAGGCAGGAAGCAGAGAGGAATTTGACTGCAGAAGACACAGTGTGACCACAGCAGCAGAGATCAGTAACATGGCTGCAAGCCAAGGAATGCTAGTAGCTACGAGAAGATGGAATATTTAAGGGACAGATCTTCCTTTGAAACTTTCGGGCGCCCTGCTGTGCCTTGTTGCCCCTTCCTGCCTCCGCGTCCCTGCTCCCCTGCCGGTCCCCCCCTCTCCTCCCCCCCCTCCCCCCCCCCCCCCCCCCCCCCCCTCCTCCCCCGCCCCCCGTCCCCCCCCCCCCCCCACCGCTCCCGGGGGGCCGGCCCCCCGTCCGGCGGGTTCCTCCCGCCTCCTCTCGCTCTCACGCGCGTCGCTCCTTTCACCTATCCCCGGCGCGGCCCTCTCTTACCTTGTCACTCTCGGGGTTCGGACTACTCGGCGCCGTCTACAGTGCTGCCCTCCTGAGCCTTTCCTCTGCATCTGCTCTCCCTGGAGGCTGACGCCCTTGGGGGGCCCCCAGTGCTCTGCGCGGCCTGCTGGCTCCGTCTCTGGGTCACAGAGTCAGACCTGGTGACAGCAGCAGTGCGAAAGAGGTTAAATCCTTATATGCAGTCGAGGCAATCATGTGTGCTCGCCAACTTGCGCTTAAGGATGAAGTGACCACACAAAGCTTTTGATGCTACATATTTTTATACACATGACTGTACTTCTCTCTCGACTTGACCCCATGGAATAGCCTGCCAGGCTCCTCTGGCTTATTCTCCGATGCGTGGTTTGCCATCCCCTTCTCAGATCTTTCCACCCAGGGATCAAACCCATGTCTCTTACATCTCCTCACAGGCAGACAGGTTCTTTACACCAGTGCCGCCTGGGAAGCCCCTGATACATAAACTACCACGTGTAAAATAGATAGCTAGCGGGAAGCTGTTGTATAGCAGAGGGAGCTCAGCTCAGTGCTCTCTGATGACCTAGAGGAATGGGATGCGGGCTCAAAAGGGCGAGGACATACGATTGTTAGTTGCTCAGTCATGCCCGACTCTTTGCGACCCCATGGAGTGTAGCCCGCCAGACTCCTCTGTCCATAGAATTCTCCAGGTAAAATACTGGTGTGCATAGCCATTCTCTTCTCTAGGAGATCTTACCAACCCAGGGATTGAACCCATGTCTCCTGCATTGCAGGCAGATTCTTTCCCGTCTGAGTCAGGAGGGAAGACCTGCTATATATACATACAGATACATATAGCTGATCCACTCCGTTGTACAGCATAAACTAACACAACGTTGTAAAGCAATTATATTCCAATAAAAAAAGGTTACTATATGTTTAAGCATTACTGTATGAATGAATAAATGCCTTTATATTTTGTCTGCAAGTCAAATCTAAGCATATCATAATCTAGAGCTTAGATTACACTGTAAACTTGTATTTCCTCTTCTATTTTCATTTGAAATAGGTCTTTTCCAGCCACAGGTTGTCCTTTTTACTTTTCTATGGTGATACTAGATGCTTTCTGCTAAGGCAGTATACCCTTCCAATAACTTCCTTATACTATGTCTTCTCTAAAAGGATCATTTTTTTTTTCATTACAATCTATTATGTTATTGGGTAGGTACTGTGGCAAAGTCATCCAGAGGGATATCTGTCCTCCGTTTTCCATATATACACCACTTCCTTAATAATTTCTACACACATTAACTGGATAGCTTTCAAAAAGAATAAAGCATGTGATGAAGTGCTATTTATTTAACACTCATTATGTATACAGTATATGGGGTCTACCAAACAAATACATAAAATAAAGACAGTTTTGTCCTTCCTCTATACCTTTATAAGGGAAGACACATTTACTTTAAAAGCTATAATGATTGGCCAAATGTAAAGAATGTCTTAAGAGAAATGTCAATAACATGCTATAGGAATTCAGGGGAGAAAAAGTTTACCTAAGATTAGGGAAATCTATTAATTTAGTACTGAAAAATGACGATTCTGATTGACCTTCAGGGAGAGGAGGGAGATAACATAAGAAAGAAAAAACAAAAAACACCAGCATGTAGGAGAATCAGTAAATGTTGGAGTTTGGATGGAATATAAGAAAGGGAGGGGCGGCTGGGAGCTTGAGAAGGCTACGTCTCCAAGAGGCCTGAACACCAGGCTTAAACTCCAACTCTGTTCACTAAGCTATGGAGGCTTCCCCAGGGCTGCGACAAAATTAAGTCAGGAAGAGTAAACAAAGCTTAGTTTCTTTTGTCTTGTTTGTTTTGGAGGACTGGATAGGCGGGAAGGGGGAATTCCATATTTACTTTAGGCATCAGAAATCAGCACATTTTATTGGGAATGAAAGAAAGGTAGCGAGCGCATTGAATGCCTGTGGAGTAAGCCTTCGTACACATGCTGAAGCCCACAGGACACCAGGGGAGCTATTCAAAGTCATCTCCGAATATCCAAAACTCTTAAGTGGGGAGTTAAGTGAGACTTCTCCGTTTGGTTCTTTCAGAGCCACACAATTCACGGCCTCTATTTACAATCAAAGCCTATGGTTGCCATGAAATCCTCTTTTTATCTCTAAAGACTGCAAGTGTTTCCAATATATAATAGTTCAGGAATTAAACCTTTGTTTCTCAGAGCTAGGCATCCCACTCGGCAGCATGAGGGGATCTTGGAATTTTTTAAAATTAATTTATTTTAAATGGAAGCTAGTTACTTTACAATATTGTGGTGGTTTTTGCCATACACTGACACGCCTCAGCCACGGGTGTACATGTGTCCCCACTGTCTGGGCCCATTTCTAACCTCTGTTCAGAACACCCTCAGTACTAGGATTCCAACTCCTGGTGCTACGAGGCCCCCTAGTGCTCATAATACAAACAGTGACTTCAGAAACACCTTCAAATTAACTGGAATCAATCAGCAGCCCATTAAAACAATATCATTTTAAGGAACCAAAATGATACTGACGAAGCATAAAAGATTCTGTTTTAATGAATTCATCTTGAATTATGATGCATCAACTTTCAGAACACAGGCCTAGAAAAGTCTAAGCAATATTTGATAACAAAACTATTTTTCAAAATTATGATCTACACTATTATCATTATATTTCACTTTTTATTTCCTGACTTAAGCACTATTATATCATCTATAACAGTCAAAATATTAAAATTTTTAGAGAATAACACATTTTGATTAAGTCTTTTGTCAGGAGAGTTTACCACTTGTATAATTTTTAGAAATAAATTTTAAAAGTGAGATTTTCCTCAAAAACCAATTTATCATATAAAATATCATAATATTTAGTCTGTTTCATTATAACAACTGTCATATTTATAGTAACATTCTTCAATGGCTTTAACTGAGGAGACACCCTGGTATTTAGCAGGCAGCTGAGAAATGTGTTACAAATTACTTCACAGTACTTTTGAGTGTTCACGTGTGCAAATACTATACCTTTATCTATTATGGGAACAAGATCTTACATTTGGGTCCTTGATCATTACTTGTCTTCTACCTTACAACACGTAGACACATCTTATCTTCCAAAAGAGAATTTTCCTTGAATATATACATCGTCTTAATGAGTATTGCTTTTTATATCACTCATTAAATAATGGAAAGTACTTTTATATACTAAATGAAGCTTCTCTTGATATCTCCAAAGGTAGCAGAAAATCACTGCCTTGGTTAGGTTAAAAGCTCTTTCTTTAGTTCAAAAACATTTATCTGAGATTCTGACTTCTTTAAACCAAATGTACTTTTGGACTTATTCTAAAGTATACCATAAATCTGTCTAGAATCCATGAAAATATATGAGGATATGTGAATATATGTTTGCTTCTGCCTTGGCTGATAAACTACCTTTCTCTCTCTTTTTTGTATTACTGTGGTTTTATATTTTCTTTTAATTTTTTTAAAAATTTGGCATCTAAAAAAATGAAACTACAATCAACTTTTAGCACTAAATGTATGTTCACAAATCATATACATTTACATTGACAATAGCTCTGGAGCATAAATTTGCATTAAAACAATTCATTAGATTATATAAACACCCAATAACTATTATCAGGAATTGCATATATAAGATAACTTCAATATCCCACAATACTCAGGCTAATTTTCATGGTGATTTTTCAGCTGCTATTATTAATTGCCACACTGGTTTCTGATATGGGGGAAAATCACTAAATTTCAAGCACAACCTTATGCTCTGAGACAACAGTGCAACATGTTTCAGAATCCTGTGGGTTGACACCTCAGCTCTACATATTCAGAGGAGAGAATTCAAAGACTATGACAGACTTGCATTCAACCTTCCTACGAACAGTGGGTAATACACATAACCTCTATGACCCTCCATTTTCTCATCTGAGGAATCAGATGAGATGATATTCAAAAATCAGCAGATGAAATCAGAGATGATATTCCTTATCTTTTAGAGTGCTAGATCCTTTATGAAGAGAAGTATGTGAGAACCACAACATATAGCAGGTGTACAGCAAGTGGCAGTGATTGTTCTAATCAGCCTCAACCACAGTTCCAACACAGATGAAGGCCACCGTGCGTCATGATATTGCTGCAACAATATTTATCTAAAGAGACTCTGAATAACACATTATATTTAATTTCAGGTCAACTTACCAAGACAGGAGTACAAACCCTGACTTATCCAAGCTAATATGGCAAGAGTTATAAGGTCGCCAAAACTAGCAGCAATGGGTGTAGCAACATTATCAGGGTTTATACCGGTCTTCTTTGAGCCAACGATAACCCCAACCATTATTATTCCTAGGAAAAAAAAAAAGTTAATTACTTTTTGTGCTATGGTTTAAAGAAAATCCATTCCCCTAAATACTGAAGTACACACACTAGACAAACAGAGCATCAGTTCCCGTTAGGCTGCTTACATAAGCTGACTAAAGCAAACAAAACATTTTACTTGAATGTTTTGGTAAAGTGTCTTTCAACAAATTCCAAGTGGGGATCACAAAAGATGTGAGAAGTTCAGTGTTGCATTTAGAGACCTGAAAGGCTACTGTAAAATAACATTAAAGTTTCCAATTTAGTAACATGCATGTCTTGGATGTAATGTATTCATGTGTACAAAGCCAAGGATTTTATTTTAACCCTCAAATAAAGTATGAAAATGTCAAAGAAAGGTGAGTTATATTTACACATATAGCAACTGAGGGGGCCAACAAAACCAGATTTGTTTACATAGAGGTAGCCAGAAATGCTTGCCCCATTTTTTATTAAAAAGTGTTGAAGTATTAGGAAAAGAAGAGTAATTAAATTTTGAACACTGGAGGTCAGAATACAAGAAGCAGTCTTTGTAAAGGATATTCTTAAACCCCAAAGTTTCTGTCTATAAGCCTACAACAACAGAAGATGAAAATGTGGCTGGGTTCTTGTACATTTAAATCCTCATATTCTTGAATATAGAAATGGGAGAAAAATGGTAACATCATATCTACACCATACCGGACAGATTTTCTCACGCCAACATGTTAAGAGGATGCAGTACAGAGAAAATGTAAGATTAGTTAACTTACATGCTAAGCATAAATTAAATCCTTGCTTAAGGTCACACAGCTTGTAACAGTGTTTTTCCTACTACCCATAAGGCCAAAATTATTAAAAGTGTAAATTTTGTCTTGGTTCAATGCCTCACATCTTATATTCTGGAGGCTTTTTCAATCTATGGACTTACCTTTCCTATAATATCATTATAAATAGAAAAAAAAAACATAGCAGGAAAAACATTTAAATGTATATTACAATAATCATTCAAGATGTGATCATATAAAATTTTTTTCAAAATTAGTACATTTATAAATCAATGTGGAAAGTTCTCCTATAACAGAATGCTATTTAACTTTTCAGCTGAAAACAAGTTATTTTGCCATCATGGACCAGTGAAAAGAGTTGGGAGACAAGAAACAGGTTTTAAATCTGATTTTTCTGTTAATAAGCTGATGAAATTATACAAGCCAACTTACCTAAGTTAGTTTTCTCACCTACAAAAGGTGGTTCAATACCATCTGCTCTACATATATAAAAGTCAAGTTACTATAAAAGTGGAATACACATTATTCAAAATAAAAGTGTAGACATATATTTTTTAAATCTGAATTTTAAAGTTTTTAAAATCCCAGCCAATACAGATACTTGTTAGTCTGAAATTTTTTAAACAATTCTTTCTAAATGAAACTAGAGAGAAAACAGAAGCAATTGAGACTAAAGTAATAGTGTTAATGCTTTAACACTTTTTCTTATCAGAAATCAATTTTCCAATAGCATAACTTCACTCTGCTTTACCCATGTTAACATCAGTCAATTCCAGTAATTCTATATAAAGACAAGATACTACCTTTGGTATAATTTGAGTACTAAAACAAAATGCTTTAAAATATTTTTGTAGTCAGGTCTTAATTTTAATAAGAGCTTCTAAATGATTAGAAAAGAAAGAAAGTGAAGTCGCTCAGTCATGTCTGACTCTTTGCAACCCCATGGGCTATAGCCTGCCAGGTTCCTCCACCCACAGTATTTTCTAGGCAAGAATACTGGAGTGGGTTGCCATTTCCTTCTCCAGGGGAATCTTCCCAACCCAGGGATCGAACCCAGGTCTCCTGCATTGCAGGCAGACTCTTTACAGTCTGAGCCACCAAATTATCAGAATCTAGCCCCAAAAGTTACCTTCATTGTATGAGATCACCTGATATGAGAGTATTCTGTTTTTAACCTTGCTGGTGCTATAAAATGAGAAGATGGCAATTATAAATAAAAATTAACAAGTCTTTATGATTATGATTCCATAATCTAGTTCTCTAGTGTGAAGTTCATATAAATAAATCAATATAAAAATGGTATCCCAACTAAAAAACCTTCTGGCTCTTTAACATTCTATAGCCAACAATATGCTATGTTAAGCATATGGTTATACTTCTACTGCCATAAAAACAGTAAAGGAATTTTTTTTGAAATCTGAAACTTCAAAAAATTTTAACAGAGGGACAGCTTTTGAAATCTAGAATTCCTGGAATACTTGTTACTCAAATGACAAGCTAGCAAATGTTCTGCATGATTTCCAGAAAGGAGTTTCTCAATTAATTTAACTTACAGAGACAAATAAAATCTCTAGGCTATTTTCCTGGTCTTGTTTGGGAGCTGTACCAGGGGACCTAAAGCCAAGACACAACCTTAGAAAGCTTGCTCTGTATGCTAAGGTTTACATGTAATACATATAAATGTATCGGAAATAAGCTATTTGAAAAGTTGTAGATAAATTTTCTCTGTTTTTTTTTTTAAGTAAAAATAGCTAACATGGAAAATGAATAATTAGAAAGTAGAGACAGCAGAGTAGACACTGACAAATTTACTTACCCTGCAGGAGCGATGCAATGAAGGCAGTTGCTACACTGCTAGAGCACAGAAGTATGGAATGATCAAGATAGTATTTTCCCTCTGGAATCCAGCCCAATATAATTGCTGCCACAGCTGCTAGGAAGCCAACTACTGTTGCTTGAACCTTAAAAAAATATTTAATAAAACCCAACTGAATTATTCATTGAGAAAACATTTTTTTTTAATTTGATGATGTCAATAGGCATATAAGGAGTCAAAAGAAAGTATTATATATGGTAACTGAGCTGCCTTACCTTCTGAAGAAGCTACTACATTTTAGTTTTACTATTCCCTAAGCTAGTGGGTCAGAGAAGGCAATGGCACCCCACTCCAGCACTCTTGCCTGGAAAATCCCATGGATGGAGGAGCCTGGTAGGCTGCAGTCCATGGGGTCGCTAAGAGTCGGACACGACTGGGCGACTTCACTTTGACTTTTCACTTTCATGCACTGGAGAAGGAAATGGCAACCCGTTCCAGGGTTCTTGCCTGGAGAATCCCAGGGACAGGGGAGCCTGGTGGGCTGCTGTCTATGGGGGTCACAAAGAATCAGACACGACTGAAGTAACTTAGCAGCAGCAGCAGCAAGCTAGTGGGTTCTCAAAGTACCCTATCTGGTAGCAGTAGATACGGAATGGGGTTTATGAATGCATTTTTAACAAGCATCTTAAGTGACTTTGGTGGTGAAATCCATAGATCATCTAAGAAAATACCAACCTTAAGACTGAAAAGTACCCAATCCACATAGCTTAAGTCTGACTCTTGAGGCAATATTGGCAGGAGACTGAATTCTATAATCAAATGATAAGGGTTTCATTCCTAGCTATACCACTTAATCTTGTGGTAAGTTATTCAACAAGCATTAATTTAGGATCTGCTATATATAAGGTGCTATGCTTGGTGTTAGGCTACAACAATGGTCAAAACAAATTTATTCCCTGCTCTCACAGAGCTCATGGTCAATGGGAGAGGCAGACATTAAAAAATAACTTCACACACAGCTATTAAAAACTTCAGCTCCTAATCTGAAAAATGGTAATATTGAACATGGAAGGGTTATTTTTGTATTTAAATGAATTACATGAATATATAAAGTACTTTCCACAGTGGTAGCACAAAACAACCCTCAAAGAAAAAAAAAACAAAAGCAACTAAAAAAAGTCACACTGTGAACTCTTAGAATCACATTAGACAAATGCTAGAACCAAAAGAAACCCTAAAGGCACCTCTAGTTCACTTATTCTTATTGTGTTTGTGTCATGGACTCCTTTGACAATCTGGTGAAAGTTTTATAGATTCTTCTCTCCAGGAAAACACAAATGTAGTCAAAATTTTGAGCAGAATTTCTGTGTGCTCAGAGACTCTCTGAAGCTAATCCATGTACAGAAATCCAGGGCTCCAGGTGAAAAACCTAAGTATTCTGATTTTGTCATAGAGTAAATTAATAGAAAAGCCAGGCTAGCAAGTTCAGACAGCCTGGATTCCAACCCCAGATCTTTCACTGTAGCAGATTTAGTGCTGAGAGTCAAGCTGCAAGCATCACTATGCTAGCACCAGTTGTTAAGACACTTCAGCATTCTGATCCTGGTTCAGTTCAGTTTAGTCGCTCCGTCGTGTCCGACTCTTTGCGACCCCATGAACTGCAGCACGCCAGGCTTCCCTGTCCATCTCCAACTCCCGGAGTCCACCCAAACACATGTCCATTGTGTTGGTGATGCCATTCAACCAACTCATCCTCTGTCGTCCCCTTCTCCTCCTGCCCTCTATCTTTCCCAGCTTCAGGGTCTTTTCAAATGAGTTAGCTCTCCGCATCAGGTGGCCAAAGTACTGGAGTTTCAGCTTCAGCATCAGTCCTTCCAATGAATACCCAGGACTGATCTCTTTTAGGATGGACTGGTTGGATCTCCTTGCAGTCCAAGGGACCTCAAGAGTCTTCTTCAACACCACAGTTCAAAAGCATCAATTCTTTGGCACTCAGCTTTCTTTATAGTTCAACTCTCACATCCATACATGACTACTGGAAAAACCATAGCCTTGACTAGACAGACCTTTGTGAACAAAGTGATGTCTGGTACTGGTTAGTAAATAATGTATGTAAAAGTGATAAAATTAATAATTTAAATTCTAATACTGTGACTCCAAGATTTTTCTTAGAAATAAAATGCAGAGTTTTTGTTTATTGGAAATGAAATACAGAGCTAGGAAGTCTATGGAAGACATTGTAACATACACACAGCTGAGATAAAGAAGTCCTATTGTGTAAACCTGCAAAGGAAACACCCAATTGTACCCAAGAGAAGAGCAAACTCCAGGTTAAGGAGGAGCTGGGGAGGTTAACAGGAGTCACGGGCCTAAATAGACGTGAACACAGGATACATCTATCCTGGCGAGGGAATGACTCTTCACTGAGATTGGGAACTCTGGGGTTCAAAAGAAAAAAATACCTACTTTACTTGACAATTTATGGACAGGTTGAGGTGGTCACTGTGTACAACTGTAAAGAAATTCTGTGATGGTCATCTGCTTGGGATCCCATTTAATAGTCAGAAGAACACACACGCCAGCTAATGCCAGCATGAGGTGCCTCTGTCCTTCTCATCCCTCCCCACTCATCCCCTCCACAGCCAGCCTCAAGTCAGATGAGCTCTGCCAGCCTGCCCTACTCCCCCAGCCAGCCGTTTCCTCCCTCACAAGCTGGATCAGATAAAGCTTCAGAGATGGCACCACTGTCACCCCCCACCTGACCTTATTTTCTTCTCCCCTCTACTTTTGTCTACAGGTAACTAGACTCCAACCAGTTGCTGCCTCACTGGCTTATACCAACTGGGTCCTGATGAGCCCGTGTGAGTTCCCCATTTCTCATGCATCCTTTGTGGAGTGAGACACAGACACAGACTTCAGGCTGTGGCAACTATTATGATAGGATCAGTGAAACCCCAGCCATCTCTAGCTCTCATCCTGACCAACAGTTATGGAAAGAGAGGATGGCAAGGGAAGGGCAGAGACTAAGAGTGAAAGGAAAAGTTAAAAGCAGAGATGGGGACTTCCCTGGTGGTCCAGTGGTTAAGAATCTGCCTGCCAATGCAGGGGACAGGGGATCCATCACTAGTCTGGGAAGATCCCACATGCTGACGAGCGACTAAGCCCATGAGTCATGACTACTGACATCTGCACACCTACAGCCCATGCTCTGCAACAAGAGAAGCCACTGCAATGCAAACCCTGCGCACCGCAACTAGAGAGGAGCCCCCACTTGCTGTAAATAAAGAAAGCCCACACAGCAATGAGAACCCAGCACAGCCATAAATAAATAAATAAAATTTTAAAAAGGATGAGCGCGTCTTATGAAAATAAAACAAAAGCAGAGGTAGAAAATTATTAGAATAATTTATAGTCTAACTCATATTACTCAGTAAGAGTTTAGGGTATTTTAAAGAATAAAATAGGATATATATTCAATTTTTCATTTATCAATTTATAAATAGCCTACTGGTTGTTGGATATATTGGTTATTACTCCAGCATAGATTCATACAGTTTCAAGCTGAAAAGGATCTTGGGGATCTCTAGTGCGATACTGTGGAAATGAAGAGGAAAATGAAACATAGAAGAAAGGCTAAATTAACAAACATTATACAGCTGGTGATTGCTAGAGCTGAGACTAGATTTCAAATTTTCTTGTTTCTAACCCTGTGATCTTAGAAATGCAGATACCTTTTAAAAGCCTATATCCCCAAATTGCCTGTCTTTCTTTGTCTTTCAACATTACATGAAATTTCTTTTCTGCAACCACGTTCTCAACATTACGTCTGAGTTGACCTAACATTAAAGTTAGTTGAGCCAGACTTCTCCAATGGTCTAGTGGTTAAAACTCTGTACTTCCAATGCAGGGGGCACAGGTTTGATCCCTAGCAGGGGAACTAAGAACCCACATGCTGCACAGCGCAGCCAAATTAAAAAAAATTTTTTTTAAATTAGCGAGCACTTCATAAACTCAGATTTGCTAAAGAGATGATGGGGGCTACAGTCTTGTGTCTTGGGGATAGCAGCAGGTAGTGGGAGAGAAAGAGATATTCCCCTGAGATTAGAAAGACCTGTAGATAATCTATATATAATTGACAATTTAATGTGCTCATTTGTATTAACACTGATAATATTAACAAATTAAGGAAAATTCAGCTTACACATCCTATCATATAAAAATGAGTGAAATTTAATTAGAGTATTTACTTTTAAAAAGTCAAAGAAAAATAGCATCTAAGCAATGAAGTGCTACATATTTATTTGTACACATATTAATTTAAATTCTGGCTACAGAATTTGAATTAATTACAAATTAATTACAAATTAATTTGTAATTAATTCAAATTACACACAGGAAAAAATATTTTTTATTTTTACTCTATATTTTGCATGTTGTACTTTTTCCATATTTAGAAAAATACGATGTTTCTAGAAAAAGAAAACATTCAGGAGTTATCCATTTATTCTATCATTTGTTCATAAATATATGTGTGTGTATACCCATATACATATCACTTACCTGTTTTAAAGCCAAGTTGCCAATTATTAGGTTCCACTTTTCAATGGGTGAATCCATCTTCCCAATGTTTACCTGTTAAAATGAATATTTTCATGTATCACTGAGTAAGCTATATGCCCTCTATTCTGCTTAAATAGCATATTAAGTATTAAAGCCAAAAACAATCCTTTAGTATATCTGATGAGCTTATACTGCATATTAACTATAATTCTAAATTCACTACAAGTCTTGCATCTCATATTTAGCTTGCCTGAGATGTTTAGAAAAAAATTTTTTTCAACTTAATTACTAGCTCAAAAGAACCAGTGGACTAGTTAGTACTGTCCACCTGCCCTGCGTTATCTTACAACTAACATCAAGTATCATCCTAATATGTTAAATTTTGTCTACTGAGGCCCAACATAAATAATTACATAATTTTGAGATGTTACCATTTAATTCCACATCATGAAACTTATGCATTGACCAAAAAACCAGATGTAAATACATAATTCATACTACATAATTTATATTTGAGTCATAATTGAGTCAAAATTATCAATAAAAAATTCATGTTGTTCACATATGAATGTTGATAATGTATCTCACTATTAAAATGTATATATCAGTTGGCTAAATGGAAGAATATTCTTCAAAAATTAATATTTTATTCACACATTCAACCGCTCTGTAAGCTAAATCATACTTTTCAACAACTTAGGATTCAAAAGACATATATCCAAACCTGACAGTTTTTCTAATGCAGTCATTTGGAAAGCAATAAGCAATCATTATTAAAAATTCACTGAGCCAAGTTTCAATTATTCATCATATGGTTGGTTATTGAAGACAGATGAATGGGTAAAGTATGGCACCCCACTCCAGTACTCTTGCCTGGAAAATCCCATGGACGGGGGAGCCTGATAGGCTTCAGTCCATGGGGCCGCTAAGAGTCGGACATGACTGAGCGACTTCATTTTCATTTTTCACTTTCATGTACTGGAGAAGGAAATGGCAACCCACTCCAGTGTTCTTGCCTGGAGAATCCCAGAGACGGGGCCGCCTGGTGGGCTGCCGTCTATGGGGTCACACAGAGTCGGACACGACTGAGGTGACTTAGCAGCAGCAGCAGATACATAAGGGTAATTATTTATGGGTAGTTAACCATGGACAAACCATAGTTTAGCTCACTGGTTTCAAACCAACAGGTTAAGTGCCACATCAACATTCCCTGTTTCAATCTGGAAAACAGATTCTGTTCTCTAACTTGACTTTTGACTGTTGTCTCAAAGTATCAAGCAAATGCACATATTAAGATTTTTCAGTGTTTCAGAATAATTATTCTTGCTCTCTTTACTTGTATTATTTGCTTCCTAAGCCCAGAAGTCTGAATTATTCATAAAACTTGTGTTTGTAGCTCTGAGTCTCTGCTCTAGTGAATAAAGTATAAGTGAAGTGAAAGTGAAGTCGCTCATTCGTGTCTGACTCTTTGCGACGCCTCGGACTGTAGCCCACCAGACTCCACAGTCCATGGAATTTTCCAGGCAAGAGTACTGGAGTGGGTTGCCATTTCCTTCTCCAGGGGATCTTCCTGACCCAGGGATCGAACCTGGGTCTCCAGCATTGTAGGCAGACGCTTTATGTCTGAGCCACCAGAGAAGCCCTATAAAGTATCAGATCAGATCAGTCGCTCAGTCGTGTCCGACTCTTTGCAACCCCATGAATCACAGCACACCAGGCCTCCCTGTCCATCACCAACTCCCGGAGGTCACTCAGACTTACGTCCATTGAGTCAGTGATGCCATCCAGCCATCTCATCCTCTGTCGTCCCCTTCTCCTCCTGCCCCCAATCCCTCCCAGCATCAGTCTTTTCCAATGAGTCAACTCTTCGCATGAGGTGGCCAAAGTATTGGAGTTTCAGCTTTAGCATCATTCCTTCCAAAGAAATCCCAGGGCTGATCTCCTTCAAAATGGACTGGTTGGATCTCCTTGCAGTCCAAGGGACTCTCAAGAGTCTTCTCCAACACCACAGTTCAAAAGCATCAATTCTTTGGCGCTCAGCCTTCTTCACAGTCCAACTTTCACATCCATACATGACCACAGGATAAGCCATGTTTAAACAGTGGACCTATCTCAGGTTTAGTGTTTAAGAAACAGGTATAAGAGAAACTCATGTTATTTGTAATAACTTTTAGAAAGATATGTACAGGTATAGGAATCAATCTAAAATGATTCCATGAAAAAGTACAAGATGTCAAGACTTCAGAACCCCTTGATGATCAATGGAGACACAATCATTACAGTCTAGGAAAACAAAATAAGTAAATAAATAAGAAAAACTGGTTTGAGAAGTGTCATTTGTATTCTTTGCTTCCCCTCAATGGGTCTTACAGATGCTAACAAGAGTACTAGAGTAATCAATGTTGACAAAAAACTTGTAGGGAAAGTCTAGCTATTACTTTCTACAAGGTAAATTTTAAAAGGAATTAAGAAATATTTAGATGGTTATTTAAAATGGGAGAAATAAAATGGACATTTATGTGACAAAAACAAGATTTGATACTACTACACTGTGCTGTGCTGTGTTCAGTCCCCTCAGTCGTATCTGACTCTTGGTGATCCTATGGACTGCAGCCCACCAGGCTCCTCTGTCCATGGGACTTTTCAGGCAAGAGTACTGGAGTGGGTGGCCATGCTCTGCTCCAGGGGCTCTTCCCAACCCAGGGATCAAACCCATGTCTTCCTGCATCTCCTGCATTGCAGGTAGATTCTTTACTGTTGAGCCACTGGGGCAGCCCCTTATCATACTACCCTCAGGTTAAATGGGCCAAAAGGGCCCCCTCCCACTAGTCCCTAATATTAAAAGCCAAACAAGTCTTTTCTACTTACCCCAGTATTAAAATATATATATTTAAGGGGCTAGAAAAATTTACCCTGAGATACATGACTAGCAATTATTTGTGGCAACAGTTAGGCCAAAGAGCATGACCTCCTTGGCTTAACCCCACTATGGGGATTCCAGAACTCTTAAGTGGGTAAAATAGACAAGAAACAAAAGAAAAACTTTTAAACTCCTCCTCTAAGATCAAAGATAGTTGACTGGATCCCAGTGAAGACTAAAGTTAAGGTGGGCTTCCCAGGTGGCGATAGTGATATAATCCACTTGCCAATACAGAGGATGTAAGAGACACAAGTTTGATCCTTGGGATGGGAAGATACTCTGGAGTAGGAAATGGCACCCCACTCCAGTATTCTTCCATACACAGAGGAGCCTGGTGAGCTACAGTTCATGTAGCTGCTAAGACATGACTGAGCAACTGAGCATAGGAAAAGATAAGAGGGTAAGTTCTCACACTGGTCAGAATGGCCATCACTAAAAAGTCAACCAATAACAAATGCTGCAGAGGATGTAGAGAACAGGGAACCCTCTTACACTGTTGGTGAGAATGTAAATTGGTACAGTCACTATGGAGAATAGTAAGGAGGTACCTCAAAAAACTAAATATACTTACCATATGATCCAGCAATCCCATTCCTGAGCACATATCCAGGAAAAATTATAATTTGAAAAGATATATGCACCATTATGTTTATAGCAGCACTATTCACAATAGCAAAGACAGGGAAACAACCTAAATATATGTCTATTGACAGATGAATGGATAAAGAAGATCTAATGGAACACTACTCAGCCATGAAAAAGAATGAACGAATGCTATTTGCAGCAGCATGGATGCAACTAGAGATTATCATACTAAGAGAAGTAAGTCAGACAGAGAAAGATAAATACTATAATATCACTTATATGTTGAGTCTAAAATACAATACAAATGAACATATCTATGAAACAGAGACTCACAGACCTAGAGAACAGACTTGCAATTGCCAAGGGGAAAGGAATACAGGGTGGGGCATGGATTTGGAGTTTGGAACTAACAGTTACAAACTATTACATATAGAATGGATAAACAACAAGAGAACTATATTCAATATCCTATAATAAACCATATTGGAAAAGAATATGAATAAACAATGAGAAAAATTATGATTCTATTTATATGAAATTCTAAAAAAGTAACTGAAAGAGCAGAGATTACTTGAGGTCAGAGGGATTATCTGGCAGCTGAATTACCAGCAAAAGTGCATCAGGGTGAGAAAAATGTTCTGTACCTTGTTGATGGTGGTAGATACACATTTAATATATTTGTCAAAACTCATCAAATTATATAGTTAATATTTACATATATTATTGAATGTAAACTATACTTCAATGAATTTAACTATTATAAAGATAATTTCATGCACCAGCAATTGCTTTTATGCTCTTCAATAACATTTATATTCCCACTACCTGGTTTGGTCAAGTATTAAAACTTTTACCATATGTAGTATACAAATATATCACACATACGTTTAACAAAAAAGATCTTAATGACTCAGATAACCACGATGGTGTAATCACTCACCTAGAGCCAGACATCCTAGAATGTGAAGTCAAGTGGGCATTAGGAAGCATCACTATGAGCAAAGTTACTGGAGGTGATGGAATTCCAGCTGAGTTATTTCAAATCTGAAAAGATGATGCTATGAAAGTGCTGTGTTCAATATATCAGCAAATTTGGAAAACTCAGCAGTGGCCACAGGACTGGAAAAGGTCAGCTTTCATTCCAATCCCAAAGAAAGGCACTGCCAAAGAATGTTCAAACCACACAACTGCACTCATTTCAC
Source organism: Tragelaphus eurycerus (assembly GCA_935064755.1). Taxonomy (NCBI): domain Eukaryota; kingdom Metazoa; phylum Chordata; class Mammalia; order Artiodactyla; family Bovidae; genus Tragelaphus; species Tragelaphus eurycerus. Next base: position 8,723,715 of record CAKXYN010000072.1, on the reverse strand, counting down.
ATGCTAGCAAAGTAATGCTCAAAATTCTCCAAGCTGGGCTTCAACAGTAGGTGAACCAAGAACTTTCAGATATTCAAGCTGGATTTAGAAAAGGCACAGGAACCAGAGCTCAAATTGCCAACATCTGTTGGATCATGGAAAAAGCAAGAGAATTCCAGAAAAACATCCACTTCTGCCTCACTGACTACACTAAAGCCTTTGACAATGTGGAGCACAAAGTGTGGAAAACTGTGGAAAATTCTTAAAGAGACAGGAATACCAGACCATCTCACCTGCCTCCTGAGAAACCTGTATGCAGGTCAAGAAGGAACAATTAGAAATTGACATGAAACAATGGACTGCTTCCAAACTGGGAAAGGAGTACATCAAGGCTGTATATTGTCACCCTGCTTATTTAACTTATATGCAGAATACATCATGTGGAATGCCAGGCTGGATGAAGCACAAGCTGGAACCAAGACTGCTGGGAGAAATATCAATAACCTCAGATATGCAAAAGACACCATCCTAATGGCAGAAAGCAAAGAGGAACTAAAGAGCCTTTTGATAAAGGTGAAAGAGGAGAGTGAAAAAGCTGGTTTAAAACTCAACATTCCAAAAAACAAAGATCATGGCATCTGGTCCCATCATTCCATGGCAAATAGATGGGGAAACAATTAAAACAATGACAGATTTTATTTTCTTGGGCTCCAAAATCACTGCAGATAGTGACTGAAGCCATGAAATTAAAAGACGCTTGCTCCTTGGAAGGAAAGCGATGACAAACCTAGACAGCAGATTAAAAAGCAGGGATATTACTTTGCCAAGAAAGGTCTGTCTAGTCAAAGCTATGGTTTTCCCAGTAGTCATGTATGGATGTGAGTTGTATCATAAAGAAGGCTGAGCATCAAAGAATTGATGCCTCTGAACTGTGGTGTTAGAGAAGACTCTTGAGAATCCCATGGACTGTAAGATCAAACCAGTCAATCCTAAAGGAAATCAACCTTGAATATTCATTGGAAGGACTAATGCTGAAGCTGAAACTCCAATGCTTTGGCCTGATGCTGAAGCTGAAACTCCAATACTTTGGCCACCTGATGCAAAGAACTGACTCATTGGAAAAGACCCTGATGCTGGGAAAGATTGAAGGCAGGAGGAGAAGGGGACAACAGAGGACGAGATGGATGGATGGCCTCATCGACTTAAGGGACATGAGTTTGAGCAAGCTCTGGAAGATGGTGAAGGACAGGGAAGCCTGGCATGCTTCAGTTCATGGGGTCACAAAGAGTCAGACATGACTGAGCAACTGAACCATGACAACAACAATGTTTAACATCATTATACAGTCAGATATCCAAGACTCAATTTATGATGTCTTCATCCTTTTCCTCTTATTTTTTCCGATTGAATAATTTCTACTGATTTATCTTCAAGTTCATGAATTCTTTCTTCTGCTCTCAACAATCTGATACATACACACATTAAGACACATTTGTTTAGTTCTTTGAACATTTTTTCCTTTAGTTCTTTGAACACATTTATATTAGCTGCTTTGGAAGATTTTGTTAAATCCAACATCTGGGCCCACTTTGAGTCACTTCCTGTTGACTGAATATGAATCACACTTTTGGGTTTGGTTTCTTTCCACTAGTGATTTCAGTCAAAAACTAGACAGTATAATAATGTGTTATAATAACTCTGGATAATGTTATGTTCTGCTGAGGATAACTGGATTTTCCTTCTAATAGGCAGTTAATTGGTCTAGACTCAAACTGCAAACCACTGTCTCTCCCACAAGGTGCAGCAGTTCATATCTCTGCTTGGTTCTTTCAGCTACCATTTACTGCTTTTCAGCTCAGCTTTTGGGGAGGCTCTCTCCTCACCTATGTAGTTTAATGGTCAGCCAAAGATTTTGACAGAATTAATGCTCAGATTTTGGGGCTTATCCTCTTTGCAGTTCTCTTGCGGCTGGGATTTCCCCATAAATTTCTACCTGCTCTGTCATCTTCAAGCTCTGTTATCTGATAATTCATGCCACCAAAACTTCAACTTTCTGCCACTATGGGTAGGCATAATAACAGAAGGCACTTAGTCAAAAAATGCAAAAATTCAAATTTTAGCCAGTGTATTTGTCTTTCAAGTATAGGATGCTTCACATTTTGCCTACTTTTGTTCTTTTTTTTCTTTTGCCAGACTCTTTGAACTTTGCCACCTCAAGTTGGGAAGACTATGGGTTTTCTACCACATGAGATTGGGGAATTCCATCAAGAAAAAGAAGCCACAAATTTTGCCATTCTTACCCACTGCAGTTATGGCCTCTTAAGGGAGATACCAAGGGCACATTTCATGCAAAGATGGGCTCAATAAAGGACAGAAATGGTAGGGACCTAATAGAAGCAGAAGATATTAAGAAGAGGAGGCAAGAATACACAGAATAAAGAACTGTACAAAATAGATCTTCATGACCTAGATAATCACAATGGTGTGATCACTCACTAGAGCCAGACTTCCTAGAATGTGAAGTCAGGTGGGCCTCAGGAAGCATCACTACGAACAAAGCTAGTGGAGGTGATGGAATTCCAGTTGAGCTACTGCAAATCCTGAAAGATGATGCTGTGAAAGTGCTGCCTCAATATGTCAGCAAATTTGGAAAACTCAGCAGTGGCCACAGGACTAGAAAAGATCAGTTTTCATTCCAATCCCAAAGAAAGGCAATGCCAAAGAATGTTCAAACTACCGCACAATTGCACTCATCTCACACGCTAGTAAAGTAATGCTCAAAATTCTTCAAGCCAGGCTTCAGCAATATGTGAACTGTGAACTTCCAGATGTTCAAGCTGGTTTTAGAAAAGGCAGAGGAACCAGAGATCAAATTGCCAGCATCCGCTGGATCATGGAAAAAGCAAGGGAGTTCCAGAAAAACATCTATTTCTGCTTTATTGACTATGCCAAAGCCTTTGACTGTGTAGATCACAATAAACTGTGGAAAATTCTGAAAGAGATGGGAATACCAGACCACCTAAACTGCTTCTTGAGAAACCTCTATGCAGGTCAGGAAAAAACAGTTCGAACTGGACATGGAACAATAGACTGGTTCCAAATAGGAAAAGGAGTACGTCAAGGCTGCATATTGTCACCCTGCTTATTTAACTTATATGCAGAGCACATCATGAGAAGCTCTGGGCTGGAGGAAGCAAAAGCTGGAATCAAGACTGCCGGGAGAAATATCAACAACCTCAGATATGCAGATGATACCACCCTTATGGCAGAAAGTGAAGAAGAACTAAAGAGCCTCTTGATCAAAGTGAAAGAAGAGTGAAAAAGTTGGCTTAAAGCTCAACATTCAGAAAACTAAAATCATGGCATCCAGTCCCATCACTTCTTGGCAAATAGATGGGGAAACAGTGAGAACAGTGGCTGACTTTATTTTTATGGGCTCCAAAATCACTGTGGATGATGACTGCAGCCATGAAATTAAAAAAGACACTTGCTCCTTGGAAGGAAAGTTATGATCAACCTAGACAGCATATTCAAAAGCAGAGATATTACTTTGCCAACAAAGGTCCGTCTAGTCAAGGCTATGGTTTTTCCAGTGGTCATGTATGGATGTGCGAGTTGGACTATAAAGAAAGCTGAATGCCGAAGAATTGATGCTTTTGAACTGTGGTTTTGGAGAAGACTCTTGAGAGTCCCTTGGACTGCAAGGAGATCCAACCAGTCCATCCTAAAGGAGATTAGTCCTGGGTGTTCATTGGAGGAACTGATGTTGAAGCTGAAATTTCAATACTTTGGCCACCTGATGCAGAGAGCTGACTCATTTGAAAAGACCCTGATGCTGGGAGGGATTGGGGGCAGGAGGAGAAGAGGACGACAGAGGACAAGATGGTTGGATGGCATCACGGACACAATGGACATGGGTTTGGGTGGACTCCGGGAGTTGGTGATGGACAGGGAAGCCTGGTGTGCTGTCGTTCATGGTGTTGCAAAGAGTCGGACACAACTGAGAGACTGAACTGAACTGAAGGGTAAACTCTAGTTTCTAGTTGGTTTTGTAGGCTTTCAATAATCTACAAATTATCTATTATCTTGATTTTATAACTGTTATTCTCTGAAAAGGTTCACAACTGAATTGGGAACACTATTAGAATGTTACATGCTTGAAATATTTGATAATAAAACTTAATATGCTAAAATATACACACAACCCTAATATCTTTCTGAATTGTCAGGGGTGAAGCATATGCTTATAATCTTGATTGTGATGATGGTTTCACAGGTACATACTATGAATTGAAACTCATCAAACTGAAGACTGAATTTGTCTGGTTTCTTGTACATTGATTATATCTCAAAAAAGCTATAAAGAAGAGGAGAGAGCTTAAAAATCTAGTTGATTAATATAGTTCTTGATTAAACTTAAGCAGTTCCACTCCACAAAATTATGACTGTGGGTTCGTAGTTATAACTTAAGGAACATATCTTACAATTAAGAACTATTAATAATAGGAATTTGTACTCTTACTTGTATCAAACAGTGAGGGTATGACAATAAAAAATAAAATTTAGAATTATGCCAAATTTAGGAAAAAATACTGAGACTTTAACAGTACCTACATTATGTCAGAGTTATTAATGTCATTATTGGGGACTTTCTTTTTTTAATTTAGAAGTTTTATAGTTTGAATGGAAAGTCTAATGTAAAATTATTATGGAAAGAGGTTTTTTCCAACTGCATATGCCTCCACTGGAATGTAAGCTCAAAGAAGGCAGGAACATTTTCCAGTTTGTTTATTACAGATTCCCTAGCACACAAGGCGGAGAAGGCAATGGCACCCCACTCCAGTACTCTTGCCTGGAAAATCCCATGGACGGAGGGGCCTGGTGGGCTGCAGTCCATGGGGTCGTGAAGAGTCGGACACGATTGAGCGACTTCACTTTTGCTTTTCACTTTCATGCATTGGAGAAGGAAATGGCAACCTACTCCAGTGCTCTTGCCTGGAGAATCCCAGGGACAGGGGAGCTTGGTGGGCTGCCGTCTATGGGGTCGCACAGAGTCGGATACAACTGAAGCGACTTAGCAGCAGCAGCAGCAGCACACAGGGCACTGCTTGACATATAGAAAAGGCTCAAAAATATTTTTTCAGTGAATGAATTTAAAAGGTAGAATGTTTCAACATAACTTCAGAGAACCAAGGTTTGAGGCAACAAAAATAGCAATTTGCACCCAGAAAATAGTTTTAAAAGCTTAAAAAAAAAATAAAAACCTACTATCATTAGGACAGTGAATATCATTCCTGACTCTTTAGCATTCAGAAGCAGAAAATTTTAGACCTCAGATGACAGAACTTAAACTCAGCAATTTATAGAATCACTGTATTTGGTTTATTTTTCAATTATAGACTACTGTTATATATTTATAAGAATATCTACTCTAACATATATCTACTGTTGAAAAGATAAAAATCTAGGGAAAAATTTTCAAGTTCATTATTAGACCTTTAGAGATAAATTTTGACTAAAGTAAGGAGGGTGAGATAAATTCGATTTGGATTCAACTGTTATGAAATCTCCCTTGTTGAAACAGGAAATCTATTTTATTGGAATATCTTTTCTTATCTGTGAATATTTAATCTTTAGCTTTATAAAACAACAAATTTTATATACAACTGACCTTCAACAGATGGGATGAGCAGGCTGTATCTGATATCTTGTGTTTTAAATTCTCTATCTTTATAGCCCTTTCTTAAAATCCTGTAAGTTCATTTAACCTATTTCTATTGCAGACAATCATAAAAATGAGAAAAAACTATATCATGGAGCAAAAGATTAAAGTAATCGTGGACTAGCCTTCTACAGCTATAATGATTTTTACTCCTACTTGCACAAATGAAAATAAATAGATCATAGAAAAATTATAAAATATATAGAAGAATTATATTTTGACCATAGATGGAAGAGGTGACTTTCAAATAGTGCTTGTTTTAAGTTAAAAAAAATTATATTCGTCCAACCTTCTTCCTGGAACTAGGGAGTTCAGTCAGCAGTCTGCTAGAGCATCCCAATTATAGACAACAGGCAACCAAATTAAAGTGGTGGCAGGTCGGGCGTAAGAGAAAATGATGAGGATTTCATAGGTGGAACTGACAGACTAGTCAATAACTAGATAGAGGGAGGGTAAGTGATTATAACGAAAATAAACTGACAAGACAGACAGAAAGCTGTCTGTCTTACTTGTTAGAGTAAGAGAAGACAATGAGTTTAGTTTTGAAACTACACTGCAGTGAGTAGTGCAGATAATTGAAAATTTCAGCTTGGGAGTCAGCAAAGAGATCGGAGATACAAATCTGAGAATCAGTAATGTTTTAGCAGTGGTGGACTATAATTATTGATGGAGAACATGGAAGACAAGGTACTGAAACTTCAAGAAAGTCTCGCATGCAGAGAACAAGCAAAGAAGAAGAAGAAGCGGTGAAAGAGGTGAGAGCGTAGGACAGTGTGGGGTCTCAAAGTCAAGAGTAATAAAAATTTCAGGTAGGCTGTTTCAGAACAGTCAGTGAAGAGTCTCTAGAAGGTGAGGCTTTGGGGGTTTTGTTGTTAAAAAGTGATTAACTTAGAATTGCTTTAACAGCAAATAGGACTACCCTGGTGGCTCATTTGGTAAAACAATCCGCCTGCAATGCAGAAGACCCAGGTTTGATCCGTGGGTTGGGAAGATCCCCTGGAGAAGGCCGTGACAACCCACTCCAGTATTCTTGCCTGAAGAATTCCATGGAGGAGCCTGGTAGGCTATAGTCCATGGGGTCACAAAGAGTCAGACACAACTGAGGGACTAACACACACACACAGAGCTTTGGAGCTGAACTATAAGTTGATAAAGATTCTCCAGTACTCTACCAGAATGGCAGTATTCTACCTAGAAAACCTGAAGTCAGATTCTCTAAGCAATTAAAATATCACAAGCTAGATGAATATCATCTTGGAGAAGGCAATGGCAACCCACTCCAGTACTCTTGCCTGGCAAATTCCATGGACGGGGGAGCCTGGTAGGGTGTAGTTCATGGGGTCGCTAAGAGTAAGACACGACTGAGTGACTTCACTTTCACTTTTCACTTTCCTGCATTGGAGAAGGAAACGGCAACCTACTCCAGTGTTCTTGCCTGGAGAATCCCAGGGACGGGGGTGCCTGGTGGGCTGCCGTCTATGGGGTTGCACAGAGTCGGACATGACTGAAGTGACTTAGCAGTAACAGTAGATGAATATCATCTAGTCATGTCATCCATGTCATCGAAGCTTGATGCCACAAGTGACTACTTTTCTATGTTCTAATTTGGCTATTTTTGCCCCTCTCAAATTTAGAGAATATTTCAAGTCTTTAATTTAGCTAATCCATCAGCCAACTCTGTCAACTTCCCCTAGAAAATGAGTTTTGGACTCCAACTCTGTCTCACTACATCCTCTGCTTGCACCCACCCTGATCCAAGCCAACCTCATTTCTAGTCTGCAGTATTATTGCAATGGACTCTCAACTTGTCTCCCTGCTTTAATTCTTGGCTTCCTACTGCTCTGTTGCAACACAACAGTCAAAATAATCTGTTAAAAATATCTATCAGATCACATCATTCAACTGCTCAAAATCTTCCAAAGGCTTCCCATTCACACAATAGCCAAAGTCCTCACAATGACCCACCAGGTGATCTCGCATCCTGTAATTTCCCCCTTCTCTCACTTGGTCCCAACCCTATCGGCCTCCAGGCCATTCATTTAACAGGGTGGTTCTCAAACTCTGATGTGTCTCAGAATCATCTGGAAAGATTGTTCAAATACAGATGGTAAGCCACACCCCAGAATTTCTGACTCAGTAGCTTTGGAGTGGGGCTGAGAACTTGCTATTCTAACAAGATGCTAACACTAATGTTCTGAAGACCACATTTTGAGAACTACTGATCCAACAGTGGCCCTGCCTCGGGCCCTGGCAATACCCGGGACATGTCATCTTACCTCTAATAGCCTCAAAAAATAAAACTAAACAAATTCGTAGATGGAAAAGTAGTAACTCATGACATCAAGCTTTAATAACAGGGTTTATTCATCTCTTTATAGTATTTTAATTGCTTAGAGAACTGAATAATTTCATTAGTTTATGACTCAGATATCTTATAATCAGTGACACAATTCTTGACCTATGGAAGATAGCAACTCCACCCCAATCTTCCCAATGAAAGGCCCAGCTAAATGATCCTGCAGTAAAGACCCTGTGCTGAGCTTCTATTCAGCTTTGGAGTTCTCCTATCTTAGATATGAACAGAAAAATAAATATAATTAGACATATGATAAAACGTTCTAATATAAAATATAGTCACAACAAATAAAGTTCAAATAAAAAGATGAAATTCAGCTTTAATGGTAATGGGTGTATGTGTGCCAAGTCACTTCACTTAGTCATGTCCGACTCTTTGTGACCCCATGGGCTGCAGCCTGTCAGGCTCTTCTGTCCATGGGATTCTCCAGGCAAGAATACTGGAGTGGGTTGCCATGCCCTCCTTCAGGGGATCTTCCTCACCCAGGTATCAAACCCACGTCTCATGTCTCATACATTGGCAGGTGGGCTCTTTACCACTAGCACCACCTGGGAAGCCCCTTAATGGTAATACATGATCAAATTAAACAATTCAACTTGCAGCATATTCTTTTTTAATCAGATTCCCTACAGCATGGCCTATTTTAAAATGGACTGGCATGTTTAATCTATTATTTGAATCTAAACAAATGCTGGGTAATGCTCAATAATGCCACTTTCAGAAATATTTTCTTTGCAGTAAGTTAGACAAAATTTCAGTTTTCCTGGCAAACTTATCAAGCTGCTTAAATGTTTGTATGCCTAACTATATTTATCAGAAAAAAATTCATTTTCTAGCAAAATGAAACTAAAGCTACCTTTTAACTCTCATTCTAATAACTTTCTTTTCCCTTAAATGTTGTCACTCTTGTTTTTCAAGACCTCTTCTTTATTCACGTCTCCTGCCAAAAAGCCTTTCGGAATGAGTTCTATCTAGGTAACCTACCAGCTCTTAAGAAAGATACAAGTGTGGATCACTGGGAAAAGATGGTAGATTAAACACATGTAATTTCACTAACTTGGGAAACTACATAAACTAGTAAAACTACATAACTAGTAAAACTACATAAACATACTGTTGTTTTTTAAGACAAAAGTTGAAAGTATAGTAGCTTTTACACACATGCCACACATTCCAGTCGGATGCTAAATGTTAAAAAACAATATTCAGCTGACAGCAATATTCAGCAATGTCACCATTACATGATGAACTTCTGGAATATTAGAACAAATGTGAAATTTAATGAAATTTTAAAAACCTTATTGCTGCTGTTGTTGTTCAGTCACTCAGCTGTGTCCTACTCTTTTGCACCCCATGGACTGTAGCCCCTGAGACTCCTCTGTCCATGGGATTTTCCAGGTAAGAACACTGGAGTCGGTTGCCATTTCCTTCTCCAGAGGATCTTCCCAACCCAGAGACTGAACCTGTGTCTCTTACACTGCAGGCAGATTCTTTACCACTTAGCCACCAACTGGGGAGCCCAAAAATCTTATTACCATTTTATTTCTAAATTTTGTAGAAATAATTTCTTAGCACTGAGGCCTGCTAGACTGATCTTGTGGCCATTATACTTCATAGCTGTAATACTATGCAGATGCCCACTTTCAGATGAAGTCATTAGAGAATCAAGATTGTTTTTGGCTAGTTTTGCCAGTCTAGATACTGCTGAGAATGATGGTTTATCAAATTATTAGGCTTTCTCTCCTAAACAGGAAAGAAACATAATTGATAAAGGACTTCTATACTCTTTAATTTCCAGGTTTGATGTTTTGGTTAATAGTAATGATGCATTTTCACTGAAATAATTCCATAAACTGAAATTTTGTATATTGCTTCATGATAATGCTTTCTAAATATTTTCAGAGTCAAAAGAATGTTGCCTTAACACATTTTTAAATTTTAATATTTTACACATACTTACTGCTTCACATGATCACTAGAGAAAAATCTGCGTTTAAATTTTGGATCTTTTCAAAGTGTAACAATGGAGTGATGTGTCTGGCTTCCAAGACATCAAAAAAGTAATGAAATTTCATTGGTATCTCAGCTTTTATTGAATTCATGACAATTTTAGTACCTTCTCAAGAGTAGGATAGTAGGATAGAGATCATATAAGAATAATTTGTATATTCAAGGTGCATCCATTTGGGTACTTAAGATGTTTCCAATAAAAAAACTGCTTTTCTGTAAGCAATCACTGATTATTAGAAGTCCTGTGACTGTTGCCTTCAGTGTATACTAGTAAGGCTATTTTATCCAAGAAATCCTTCTAAATAACTTTTCCCCCTAGTTTTTATATCTTACTGAAGTACATCACAAGGCAGCTTTGAAATCCCTTCTATGTCATGTAATTTTCCTTAGGACAGAAGTTTTGAATCTGTAAGAGGGACTCCAGCTTTGAGAACCATAGCTTTTAAAAGGCCCCACTTTGGTCCTCCATTAGCCGTGCCCCTTTCAACAGGGTGAAGAGTGCATGGGACCCAAGCAGTGTGTCTACTTAACACCTGTGCCTCATCCCCTTCTAAGCCACACTTCAGATACCTAAGACCATAGAAGTCCATGACCAAATGGCCTTGAGTCCAATTCCAGGGCCTCTTCCTGAAGCCAATCCTCCTGAAGACAGGCCATGCCACCTCTGGTGCATGCCCAAACCCAGGAGTGCTCAGAGGCTGGCTGGCTGTTGAGGGTGTAGATGGATGTGAGGTCTGAGGGATGTGTGAAGTCTCCCACAGTGCAGACCATCGAGCCAAGGGTGGGGAATGAAGTGGGGCAGGGCTCAGACCAGGAACTGGCTCCTTCCACAACACTGTGTTCCAAAACAGAACCCAAGGAGTCCAAGAAGTATAAATTTGATGTTGGACTTTCAGATCGTCAGAGGAAATATTTGCAAAGGTGGAAAGATGGAGATTTTTTTTAATGTGTAAGTTTGTTGTATAATTTTAAACTAAGTACACATATGGCTACATGGGCCTCTGTTTTTATTCCTGCCCCAGGCTCAACTGTGAAAGTGAATCTGTATAGAATGCTTTTCAATATCTGATACTATTACATTGACATCATTATACTGATCAGATACAATAGGAAACTGGAATGGTCTTTTCCCAGATTTTGATAATGCCTGACTCACTTTTATCATTTAGGTTCCTTGGTAGCTCAGCTGGTAAAGAATCCGCCTGCAATGCAGGAGACCCCGGTTCGATTCCTGGGTCGGGAAGATCCCTGGAGAAGGGATTGACTACCCACTCCAGTATTCTTGGGCTTCCCTCGTGGCTCAACCGGTAAAGAATCCACCCACCATGTGTGAGACCTGCATTCGATCCCTGGGGTGGAAAGATCCCCTAGAGAAGGGAAAGGCTACCCACTTCAGTATTCTGGCCTGGAGAATGCCATGGACTGTATAGTCCATTGGGTCACAAAGAGTCGGACATGACTGAGTGACTTTCACTTTCCATTTTCCAGCTTACACACCACCTCAGAGAAGTCGTCCCTAACCTCCTAATATAAAACAGCTCTTGTGAATCACCCTTCATCACATTACCCTGTTTTATGTTCTTTACTGCCTCTACCAATATCTGAAATTATTTATGTAAATTCTACCACAGCAGAGACCATGCTTGCCTTGATATTCATCTGCAAACTCATGGATTCTTATCTAGTGCTATGAGTTATAATTTGGAAATATTATTTATTTTGTTGCTCGAATTGTCCCAGATCTGGTTTGTATGTTACCCTCTCATCATTACCTATCATTCTTTGTTTGTTTCTTCTAGCATTTCTTTCCTTTATGGCACAAGATGTTCCAGGGTCATTTTGAACTTTTATGTTCAAATCCAAGGAACTCCAGCTTCTATTATTCTCCAGTTCTTTAAAGACTAAAGTGAACTTACAAAGTAATTCTATGTGGTTTGGTTCCAACTGATACCTCTGTATATTAACTCCAACTTACTCCAGAGATAAGCCACAGGGTTATATTTACAAATAATATTTTTTAATATAAAAAGTTAAGTTTTAAAACATACATACCCCAGATATAGTATAGTGGTACTAAGACCAAGACCATAGGAGAGCATTTTTACAATGTAGAGGAGGAGATTATTCAGTTCAGTTAAGTTCAGTTGCTCAGTTGTGTCCGACTCTTTGCAACCCCATGAATGGCAGCACACCAGGCCTTCCTGTCCATCATCAACTCCCGGAGTCCACCCAAACCCACGTCCATCAAGTTGGTGATGCCATCTAATCATCTCATCCTCTGTCGTCCCCTTCTCCTCCTGCCCTCAATCTTTCCCAGCATCAGGGTCTTTTCAAATGAGTCAGCTCTTCCCATCAGGTGGCCAAAGTATTGGAGTTTCAGCTTCAACGTCAGTCCTTCCAATGAATACCCAGGACTGATCTCCTTTAGGATGGACTGGTTGGAACTCCTTGCAGTCCAAGGGACTCTCAAGAGGCTTCTCCAACACCACAGTTCAAAAGCATCAATTCTTTGGCACTCAGCTTTCTTTTTAGTCCAACTCTCACATCCATTGGAGAAGGAAATGGCAACCCACTCCAGTGTTCTTGCCTGGAGAATCCCAGGGAAGGGGGAGCCTGGTGGGCTGCCGTCCGTGGGGTCACACAGAGTTGGACACGACTAAAGTGACTTAGCAGCAGTAGCTCACATCTATACATGACTATTGGAAAAATCATAGCCTTGACTAGACGGACCTTTGTTGACAAAGTAATGTCTCTGCTTTTTAATATGCTGTCTACGTTGGTTGTAACTTTCCTTCTAAGTAGTAAGCATCTTTTAATTTCATGGCTGCAATCACCATCCGCAGTGATTTTGGAGCCCATAAAAATAAAATCAGCCACTGTTTCCACTGTTTCCCCCTCTATTTGCCATGAAGTGATGGGACTGGATGCCATGATCTTAGTTTTCTGAATGTTGAACTTTAAGCCAACCTTTTCACTCTCCTCTTTCACTTTTATCAAGAGGCTCTTTAGTTCCTCTTCACTTTCTGCCATAAGGGTGGTGTCATCTGCATATCTGAGGTTATTGATATTTCTCCCGGCAATCTTGATTCCAGCTTGTGCTTCCTCCAGCCCAGAGCTTCTCATGATGTGCTCTGCATATAAGTTAAATAAGCAGGGTGACAATATGCAGCCTTGATGTACTCCTTTTCCTATTTGGAACCAGTCTGTTGTTCCATGTCCAGTTCTAACTGTTCCTTCCTGACCTGACTACAGGTTCCTCAAGAGGCAGGTCGGGTGGTCTGGTATTCCCATCTCTTTCAGAATTTTCCACAGTTTATTGTGACCCACACAGTCAAAGGCTTTGGCATAGTCAGTAAAACAGAAGTAGATGTTTTTCTGGTGTGGCTGAGAAGAGCTACCCGAGGCCCGAGGCCAGGGGTGGCAGCTGAGAGGAGCTACCCCAGGCCTGAGGTAAGGAGCAGCGGCTGAGCTTTGCTGAAGCAGCCATGAAGAGATAACCCACATCCGAGGTAAGAGAAACCCAAGTAAGATGGTAGGCACTGAGAGAGGGCATCAGAGGGCAGACACATTGAAACCACAATCACAGACAACAGGCCAATCTGATCACACGGACCACAGTCTTGTCTAACTCAATGAAACTGAGCCATGCCATGTGGAGCCACCCAAGACAGACGGGTCATGGTGGAGAGGTCTGACAAAATGTAGTCCGCTGGAGAAGGAGATTATTAGGGTTTTGCTATTGTGTTTATTTATTGGTTTTATAAACTCAGACACAGTTATCCTGTACAAGTAAAAGGAAAAGTTCTGGAATATGACTTATTTCACCACATACTACCTCTGTGTCTTCGGGAAAGTTACTCAACTGTTCAAAGCCTCAGTTCCTCCTCTGTAAAACAGGAATAGTGTTTATCTCATAGGGTTTGTTATAGACATCCTAAAGCAGTTAGCACATTAGTGCTGGCACATTATGCGTACATGTTAAGTCCCTTTAGTTATGTCAACTCTTTCCAACTCTATAAGCCTGCCAGGCTCCTCAGTCCATGGGATTCTCCAGGCAAGAATACTGGACTGGGTTGCCACTTTCTTCTCCAGGGGATCTTTCCGACCCAGGCATCAAACTCATATCTCCTGGCTCCTGCATTGTCAGGTGGGTTCTTTATCACTAGTGCCACCTGGGAAGCCCGGCACATTATGAGAACTCACTAATACCCAATACTTCATCATTGCCTGGGCGGAGTATAGCTATATGACCTTTTATATATAAGCAAATGGCTTAGAAGTTTCCATTGGGTATATGTAGCAGTTCTTGAAAAAGCAAATAATAATGTTAATAAAATATTACTTAATGCATTTCCTTTCCAAGCATCTGTTTCACTCAAGAAAACTTAGGGACCTCACAGCTGCCTGGAGAAAAATGAGGAGAGGGGAGGAGGAGGAAAAGGGGGCTTCTAGCAAAACACAGCTGTTCAGCTTCCACATCTCCATTACCTTTAGATACACAAATGTTTTTTCCTAGTTCACAGACAGATTCATAGGTTGCATCTTCTTTAAAGGAAAAAACAAACCTCATATATTAACAGCACTGCAATCAGTAATGACAGCTTAGTTAATTTGGGGCTAACATTCAATGTGATGCTGGAAAAGACTCTTGAGAGTCCCTTGGACTGCATGGAGATCAAACCAGTCAATCCTAAAGGAAACAACCCTGAATATTCACTGGAAGGACTGATGCTGAAGCTGAAGCTCCAGTATTTTGGCCACCTGATGCAAAGAGCCAACTCATTAGAAAAGACTCTGATACTGGGAAAGACTGAAGGCAAAGGAGAAGAGGGTGGCAGAGGATGAGATGGTTAAACAGCATCACCGACTCAATGGACATGTATTTTAGCAAACTCCATGATACAAGGGAGGACAAAGGAGCCCGGGGTGCTACAGTCTACAGGGTCGCAAAGAGTTAGACATGACTTAGCAACTAAACAACAACAATAACGTTCAATGGGCTGATGGTTCATTGAAGTGAGCCTCACTAGCTACATGGATTAATGATAATTTGGTTCCACGATGGTGGAACCCCCAAAGAATATTATAGTGAGAAAACAAAATCCCTTTTGTCTACTAAAAAAAAAAAAAAACACCTCAGAACGCTGCTAGTGGCAGTATTTTTAAAAGTGTTTAATGTTTCTGGATGACTGTTTTCTAGTATGTGGCTAAAGCCATAAAAGTATGCTTTTTTTCTCCCCTGAACAATAATTTCATCTTAGAATTTGCCCAAAAGAAATTAGAGTATAAAACTGTATATACAAGAATAGTCGTAACAGCAAAACATTAAAAAGAACCTACATATTCAATAACAGATTAAATCCCAGTAGAGCTATACAACAGAAAAACACACAGCCAATAAAAATGGCATAGGTCCACATTTCTTGATATGGAAAGATGATCATGATGTCTCTTCAAATGGATATCAAAGATTATAAATGAGAATATGTATGATTCCAGTTCTTTTTTTTTTAAGAATACAGTTAAGAATACAGTTTTTAAGAATACAGTTGTGTGTGTATATATATATATTTATATATATCACATTATGCCATACTTATGTGTAAGTAGAGTTATCCAAGTATAAAAGGATCTATAACAAAATAGTAATAGAGATTGTGTCTAGGTAAAGAATTGAAGGTAGTTTTAAATTTTCTTCTTTATACGTTTTCCCTTTCCTTCAGTTTTTACAATAAGTATTACTTTCACAATCACAGAAAGTCTAAATGCCAATCAACCAACCATCAAACTCTAAAGAATCTCAGTGTCTGACTTGCCCATGTCTTAAGCAATGATGATGATTGCCAGAATCCCCTGAAGTGAAAGGAGGCAAGAATGTTATTTCTTCTCAGGGGAAAGGAGGGCCTGTAATTCCCAAATCAGACAGCCCAGGGAACTTTCAGGACATGGTAACAGGCATAACTACTTAGCATAGCCCTGAGGTTCAGAAACTTATCAGTAGAGAGAGGAGAAAATTTTTTTTCCTCATAAAAGTTCTCCTCAATAGAGAGGAACAGCATATGTGATATATATACACACAAAGAGACACAGAACCAGACACATACACACATATATACCCATGTGTGTGTGCACATGTGTAGAAAATACACATACTTAAGAGGTAGGAATGAACTTACTGCAGTGGATAATCTGGATGCCAATGTCATTTCCAAGTTCCCTTTGAGACCAAGAAGTGCAGGAACTAAAATGAAAACTTCTGTTACTTTTTTGAACACCTCCCAGTGCTGTAAGGAAAAAAAAGAATTTTCAACACTCTTTAAAAATACTTTAGAATAAAGATTTCCAAAATTTTCAGCTTTTTTTCCCCAATGTTGCATCTACGTTTTAAGTAACCACATAGGTCATTTAATCATTGAACATTCAGCTTAACCCATTCCCATATATGGGAGAAAAGTGGAAACAGTGACAGATTTTGCTTTCTTGGGCTCCAAAATCACTACAAATGGTGACTGCAGCCATGAAATAAAAAGATGCTTGCTTGCTCCTTGGAAGAAAAGCTATGACAAACCTAGATGGCATATTTAAAAGCAGATATTACTTTGCTGACAAAAGGTCTGTATAGCCAAAACTATGGTTTTTCCAGTAGTTATGTATGGATGTGAGAGTTGGATCATAAAGAGGGCTGATTGCCAAAGAACTGATGCTTTCAAACTGTGGTACTAGAGAAGACTCTTGAGAGTCCCTTGGACTGCAAGGAGATCCAGCCAGTCAATCCTAAGGGAAGTCAATCCTGAATATTCACTGGAAGGACTGATGCTAAAGCTGAAGCTACAATAGTTTGGCCACTTGATGCAAAGAGCAGACTCACTGGAAAAGACCCTGATGCTGGGAAAGATTGAGAGCAGGAAAAGAAGAGGGTGATAGAGGACAAGATGGCTGGATGGCATCATCGACTCAGGACATGAGTTTGAGCAAACTCCAGGATGTAGGGAAGGACAGGGAAGCTTGGCATGCTGCAGTCCGTGGGGTTGCAAACAGTTAGACACGACTTAGCGACTGAACAACAACAACTTCCAGAGTTCTGAAGCCTTGAGTTACTTTAGAAGACTCAGTTAGAGTTCAGAGTAATAGTTGATAAAGTCATTATATCTCATAGTATATCTAGCTTGTTACACAATCTTTTTTTTTTTTTTTGGCTGCCCTAGGTCTTGTGGCACACAGACTTTCTCTAGCTCTGGTATGTGAGCTTAATTGCCCAGCATCATGTGGGATGTTAGTTCCTGGATCAGGGATCGAATTCCACATTCCTGTAAAGCGGATTCTTAACCATTGGACCACCAAGTTAAGTCCAACTCCGTTACTCTTACAGTCTACTTTATCTCTTAATGATGCCAAGTCAGTGTAACTAGTGATTAGGAGCACAGGTTCAAGAACCAGATAAACTGTATTTGAATCTTGGTTCCAACACTGATTATAACCAACCTACAGAAAAATTACAGTAATATTATTAGCTAGTTTCACAAATGAAGAAATATAGATTCAGATAAAGTGATTTTCCCAAGACCAAAAGATGGGACCTAAAATTGACCCCAGAAGTTCTGAGTTGTCCCACGTTCTGCTCCCCATTTTAGGATGTGAAGCAAGAGGCTGTAGAGCAGAGGATCATAAAGAGCACAAAAATGGAAATCAGAAGATCTGTAATCAAGGCATGGATCTGACACAAACTGGCTGTGTGATCTTTGATGAGTTATGTATTTTTCTGATTTCAACTTCTTCAACCATGAAATGAAGATACTATCTGTCCTGTTGAGCCTATGGAGAAATACCATAATAATGAAAATAACAGGTATTAGAGCACTTGATAAACTGGAAATGCCATACAAATAACTAACACAAAATGCTACTTTACAAGTGCTGTTAAGAGGTGATTGTCCCAGTATGAGACTTTAGTAACTAAGCATCTTAACTTATGCCAAAACATATCAAGAATACAGTCCTGTCACTAACACCAATACAGTTGAGAAAAGACTTAAATCTATCAGATAAGTGAAAGGAAATTTTAATTTGTCTCCAAAGTTTCCCTAGAGGCTGTTCCAAATAGATGTAGAACTAGGGACTAAAGAGAGTTCAGGAAGTATTTGTCAGACCAGTCTCTGGTAAAAACCTGGTTCAAAGGAGTCACAGGTGAATCCATCCAGGAATTCAATTAAGGATGGAGCTAAAAGAAGTCAATAAAGGATGGAGCTAAAAGAGGCACTAGGGGTCCAGAAACCTCTCAGATTCCTTAACCTATCAAAGAAACTACCAAACAATTTTGCCTGTGTTTTATGTTGGGTAAGAATTCTGCTGTCCTAGTGGTATATGCATCCTTCCGAGATGATGGTGATGATGATGATAAACAACAACAGACAATAATAATAATAAATACGAACAGCAGTCAACATTCACTGATTGCTTGTTATGTGCCAGTCACTGTTCTAGCCTTCATCATTTAATTTTCACAACAAACTTATAAGATAGCATTTTTATCAGATTAGACATAATTCAGGAATATGTTTTACCTAGGTCATAATTTTAAGACACCTACCTATACAATGATTTTCAATTTCTCTATCAGTCACATGCAATCCCACTGTGGATCTGTTGGGATGCAGTCCATTGGGTTACTAACATCCTTTCCGAGTGTAATTAAAATCATATGCTCCTGTGAGAATTCCTATGAAAACACTTACACCTGAGCATTGATATAACAATAAGAACTTTCACATACTGCTTTCCTACCTTGTGCCCAATAGATTCGGCGTTCTTCTCTCTATAACCTGCACATATGTGCTTATTGAAGTTCTCAAACTTTCTCAGCTCACAGCACCCGTAGCATCTCAGAAATGTTTTCATGGCTTCCTTTGGTCAAAAGAAATACCTAACAGTCCTGCCAAGCAGCTAGGTCCAAACAATTTAATAGGTATTTATTCCCTAACAATTTTATAGCCTTCTAAAGAAATAACACAAACACTGGAAGGAAAATATTGTATTTTTATGTCCTCTAACAACATTAATTCCTAATGGGATGTGTGTATCTGTTGGGCACTGCATAACTTCTCAAACCTTGTAACCAGAAACTACTGCCTTCATTTCTTGTTACATATTGATTTTTGTGTGACACCTGCTTTTTTCCCCAGCAATGTTGAAAATCTAGCTTTGCAGAGGTATATCATCAAGAGAAATGGAGTATGATCTAATGCTGAATGCTGAACCACCTCCAGCCAGTGGTCTGGAGAGATGTACAAGAGATGTCACTGTGTTTCCCTCAAAAATTTAATATATACCACAGCGCCTCTAAGGTCCAGCCACACAGTTTGGGAAATACAAGAACAGTGAGAAACACTATGGTACAGTAGTCAAAGGGAGGGATTCTGGAATCAGATTATCTGGGTTGAAATTCTGATACTAATGAGAAGGTAAGAGGCAGGAAGGCCAGGGGTCTCCTAACAGAGGAAATAGGCTGCAAGTGTCAGACATTTTTTATCTCTCTCTTTAGTGGCAGGAGGAAACAAACTACTAGTGTTATATTTTTTCCCCTTCTCTATAAAAATAAAAAGAGGTTTCTTTTACAATTCTGTGTTGCCACGACAACACCTGGTTCCACCTGAACTTAATGATTTCAGTCACTCAGTCGTGTCTGACTCTTTGCAACCCCATGGACTGTAGCACACCAGGCCACCCTGTCCATCACCAACTCTCAGAGTTTACTCAAACTCATCTCCATTGAGTCGGTGATGCCATCCAACCATCTCATCCTCTGTCATCCTCTTCTCCTCCTGCATTCAATCTTTCCCAGCATCAGGGTCTTTTCAAATGAGTCAGTTCTTTGCATCAGGTGGCTAAAGTATTAGAGTTTCAGCTTCAGCATCAGTCCTTTCAATGAATATTCAGGACTGATTTCCTTTAGGATGGACTGGCTGGATCTCCTTGCAGTCCAAGGGACTCTCAAGAGGCTTCTCCAACACCACAGTTCAAAAGCATCAATTCTTTGGCACTCAGCTTTCTTTTTAGTCCAACTCTCACATCCATACATGACCACTGGAAAAACCATAGCCTTGACTAGATGGACCTTTTTTGGCAAAGTAATGTCTCTGCTTTTAAATAAACTGTCTAGGTTGGTCATAACTTTTCTTCCAAGGAGTAAACATTTTTAAATTTCATGGCTGGTCACCATCTGCAGTGATTTTGGAGCCCAAGAAAATAAAGTCTGTCACTGTTTCCACTGTTTCCCCATCTATTTGCCATGAACTGATGAGACCAGATGCCACGATCTTCATTTTTTGAATGTTGAGTTTGAAGCCAGCTTTTCCACTTTCTTTCACTTTCATCAGGAGGCTCTTTAGTTCTTCTTCTTCACTTTCTGCCATAAGGGTGGTGTCATCTGCATATTTGAAGTTACTGATATTTCTTCTGGCAATCTTGATTCCAGATTGTGCTTCCTCCAGCTGGGCATTTTGCATGATGCATTGCAGAAGGAAATGGCAACCCACTCCAGTGTTCTTGCCTGGAAAATCCCAGGGATGGGGGAGCCCGGTGGGCTGCCGTCTATGGGGTCACACAGAGTTGGACACAACTGAAGTGACTTAGCAGCAGCAGCAGCTCTGCATAGAAGTTAAATGAGTAGGGTGACAATATACAGCCTTGACGTACTCCTATCCCAGTTTGGAACCAGTCCGTTGTTTCAAGTCCAGTTCTAACTGTTACTTCCTGACCTGACTACAGGTTTCTCAAGGGGCAGGTCAGGTGGTCTGGTATTCCCATTACTGTACGAATTTTCCACAGTTTGTTGTAATCAACACAGTCAAAGGCTTGGGCATAGTCTATAAAGCAGAAATAGATGTTTTTCTGGAACTCTCTTGCTTTTTCGATGATCCAGCAGATGTTGGCAATTTGGTCTCTGGTTCCTTTGCCTTTTCTAAATCCAGCTTGAACATCTGGAAGTTCCCAGTTCATGTACTGTTGAAGCCTGGCTTGGAGAATTTTGAGCATTACTTTACTAGCATGTGAGATGAGTGCAACTGTGTGGTAGTTTGAGCATTCTTTGTATTGCCCACCCCAACTGAACTTTTCTCAAACCTTGAGTTAACCAATGCATTTTTCTTATGGAGATGTTAGTCTTAAGCTATGTTAATGAACTACGTATTTACCCTAGACTCTGTCTTCAAGTCAGTTCTGCCTAAGACTCAGAACCCACCTGACAAGCCAGTATATTTTACTCAGGCAAATATTCTCTTAAACTATGTTAATGAGACTGTATTTACTTGGAAGCCTACCTTTCTTGTCATGTCAATCATTGTATGGCTGGAGACAACTCACCTTGTGCCAATTTTATCTCAAAATGCATGTTGTGGGTAAGGGGCCTGGTGCCAGTCTCTGAGTTTTGAGACATTTCCTTTCCTCTAGCAGACTGCCCACTCCAGTGTTCTGGCCTGGAAAGTCCCATGGATGGAGGAGCCAGTAAGGCTGCAGTCCATGGGGTCGCTAAGAGTCTGACACAACTGAGCGACTTCACTTTCACTTTTCACTTTCATGCATTGGAGAAGGAAATGGCAACCCACTCCAGTGTTCTTGCCTGGAGAATCCCAGGGATGGGGGAGCCTGGTGGGCTGCCGTCTATGGGGTCGCACAGAATCGGACACGACTGAAGTGACTTAGCAGCAGCAGCAGTAGCTATATAACATCCAGCTAAAGACTAGCAGGGGGGCACTCTTTCTGCCCTCTTCTGATGTCTATGTCAGAAGCTTTCTCCATCTCTTTTATACTTTATACTTTAATAAAACTTTATTACACAAAAGCTCTGAGTGATCAAGGCTTGTCACTCGTCCCAAATTGAATTCTTCTCATCTGGAGGCCAAGAAGCCTAGTGTCTTTAGAGGCTCAGCAACAACCTTTCACTATTTTTACTGTATGCCTTGAGTATGCTATGTAAAACTATGCTTTACTTTCTTCACCTAAAATAGGGTCATAATTGTACATACCTCATACAGTTGTGTTCAGGACCATTTCTGTACATTGTAATAAATAACAATATTGAGAGTTTATTAGTTCTAACATGAAAACATATTATCAGTTAATCTTCTTATAAGGAGGAAGTAATGAAAAGAAAAAAAAAAAAAATCCAGAAAGGGAATGCTGATACAGCTAGTGACCCTGTTAGGGAAAGCACACGGATTGAAACCGTCCACTCTGGCCAGGCACCATAGGAACTATTTGCATGAGTTGTTTTCCGACAGGAGGTCCTGGTAAGGAGTACGGAACTAATAAGCCACCACCAACTGGAAGAGCTCAGGAAAGGTCAAAAGGAAACACCACATGTCCGACCACCTCCCAGAATCCTTCTCTCTGGCATCCATCTTGGCCGAACAGGCATGCACCACCAGGAAGGACTCTGAGTCAGATGATTGGCTAAAGACAACCTGAAAACTAATGCCATCACCATAAAACCTGAGACTGCAAGCCATGTGACACAGCTATTCTCTTGGGTTCCCTTACCCTATCGCTCTCCACATGAGTGCCCTTTCCCAATAAACTCTCTTGCTTTGTCAGCACATATGTCTCCTCGGACAATTCATTTCCAAGTGTTCGACAAGAGCCCAGTTTTGGGCCCTGGAAGGGGTTCCCCTTCCTGCAACACCCCCAGTAAATTTCACCTACTTACAAATTTTGCCATGATACAGACATGTCCTCCGAGGCAGATTATTATGCAGTGCTAAGCTTCCACAAAAATCTGCTCTACAGGAAATCGATTTTTAATCTTACCTAATTTTGGACACCTGTCAATAACCAGGATCTTGGGCAAGAACCCACTACTCAAACGTAATGTCGGATTGCTTACAAATGTACTACATTTGAAACCTAAAAATCCATGAGTGCCCCAAAGAACAAACAAATATGAAACTTAAAAAAAAAAAAAATAACACAAGCTGCTGCTGCTGCTGGGGAATACATAAATAGAGTCTTAAAAATAAATTTAAAAAGTTAAAAAATATCTGATTGGTAAAACATGCTTATGCAATTTTAAAACATAACAGAGAAGAATTGTTTCTCATTTTAACTTAGTTTTAAAAAGTTAAACCCATTCACTTTTAAACATATGACTCAATGACCAACCTCATTCATAATTATAAAATGCAAATTAAAAGATGATCAACTTTCTTCTGTGAGACTGAGGTACAGGTCAAAAAGTTGGATAAAGTTTGAGAGTTTAGAATGGACATGTATGCATTGCTATATTTAAAATGGATAACCAACAAGGACCTATTGTATAGCACATGAAACTCTGCTCAATGTTATGTGTCAGCCTGGATGACAGGGGAGTCTGGGGGAGAATGGATACATGTACACGTATGGTTAAGTCCCTCAGCTGTCCATCTGAAACTATTACAACACTGTTAATCAGCTATATTCCAATACAAAATAAAAAGTTTAAAAAAATAAAAATTTAAATTTTTAACAACTTGAATAATACTCTGTTGGTAAGAGTATTAATATAAGGAAAGAGGCACTCTACTATACTTTTGGTGAGAACATAAATGTAAAGGTTTAACTTTGGGGGGTGGAATTCAGCAATATGTATCAAATGTAAAATGCACAGAACTGTCAACTAAAAACTCTACTCCAAGGAAAGTTATCTTACGGATAAACTTAAACATGAGTTCAAACACATACATATAATGAATCAATTTCATCATTGTTCAGAATCACAAAAGATCTGAGGCACTTTATTTATTTATTTATTTATTTGCTATTGTAGCTGTTTTTATTTTTTTTAATTAAATTTTATTTTGCTTAACTTTACAATATTGTATTGCTTTTACCATACATCGAGATGGATCTGCCACCAGTATACACGTGCTCCCCATCCTGAACCCTCCTCCCTCCCCCCTCCCCATACCATCCCTCCGGGTCGTCCCAGTGCACCAGCCCCAGGCATCCGTTATCGGGCATCGTACCTGGACTGGCGCCTCGTTTCAGATATGATATTATACATATTTCAATGCTATTCTCCCAAATCATCCCACCCTCTCCCGGTCCCAGAGTCCAAAAGTCTGTTCTATATATCAGTGTCTCTTTTGCTGTCTCGTAAACAGGGTTATTGTTACCATCTTTCTAAATTCCATATATATGCGTTAGTATACTGTATTTGTGTTTTTCTTTCTGGCTTACTTTACTCTGTATAATAGGCTCCAGTTCCATCCACCTCATTAGAACTGATTCAAATGTATTCTTTTTAATGGCTGAGTAATACTCCATTGTGTATATGTACCACAGCTTTCTTATCCATTCATTCAATTCTGGTTTTCTCAGTGTGTATGCCCAGCAGTGGGATTGCTGGATCATAAGGCAGTTCTATTCCCAGTTTTTTGAGGAATCTCCATACTATTCTCCATAGTGGCTGTACTAGTTTGCATTCCCACCAATAGTGTAAGAGGGTTCCCTTTTCTCCGCACCCTCTCCAGCATTTATTGCTTGTGGACTTTTGGATCGCAGCCATTCTGACTGGCGTGAAATGGTACCTCATATTGGTTTTGATTTGCATTTCTCTGATAATGAGTGATGTAGAGCATCTTTTCATGTGTTTGTTAGCCATCTGTATGTCTTCTTTGGAGAAATGTCTATTTAGTTCTTTGGCCCAAACTTAAAAGCTTCTGCACAACAAAGGAAACTATAAGCAAGGTGAAAAGACAGCCCTCAGAATGGGAGAAAATAATAGCAAATGAAGCAACAGACAAACAACTAATCTCAAAAATATACAAGCAACTCCTACAGCTCAATTCCTGAGGCACTTTAAATCTCCTTCATTAGGTAACTTGGTAGAAAAACAACGATACATCTTTGCACAGCTGGAAAAGAATCTGGTAAATCTGAGTCTATCTATAAGGGAACTCCAAGATAAATTAAGAAGAGCAAGGTAACGGGCAGCATTATAGGGTGTTTTTTGCTTGTGTTTTTTACTGAATACACACACATGGAAAAAGCAAGAGAGTTCCAGAAAAACATCTATTTCTGCTTTATTGACTATGTCAAAGCCTTTGACAGTGTAGATCACAATAAACTGTGGAAAATTCTGAAAGAGATGGGAATACCAGACCACCTGTTCTGTCTCTTGAGAAATTTGTATGTAGGCCAGGAAGCAACAGTTAGAACTAGACATGGAACAACAGACTGGTTCCAAATAGGAAAAGGAGTACAGCAAGGCTGTATATTGTCACCCTGTTTATTTAACTTATATGCAAAGTACATCGTGAGAAACGCTGGACTCGAAGAAACACAAGTTGGAATCAAGACTGCTGGGAGAAATATCAATAACCTCAGATATGCAGACGACACCACCCTTATGGCAGAAAGTGAAGAGGAACTCAAAAGCCTCTTGATGAAAGTGAAAGTGGAGAGTGAAGAGGTTGGCTTAAAGCTCAACATTCAGAAAACGAAGATCATGGCATCTGGTCCCATCACTGCATGGGAAATAGATGGGGAAACAGTGGAAACAGTGTCAGACTATTTTTCTGGGCTCCAAAATCACTGCAGATGGTGACTGCAGCCATGAAATTAAAAGACGCTTACTTCTTGGAAGGAAAGTTATGACCAACCTAGATAGCATATTCAAAAGCAGAGACATTACTTTGCCAACAAAGGTGTGCCTAGTTAAGGCTATGGTCTTTCCTGTGGTCATGTATGGATGTGAGAGTTGGACTGTGAAGAAGGCTGAGGGCCGAAGAATTGATGCTTTTGAATTGTGGTGTTGGAGAAGACTCTTGAGAGTCCCTTGGACTGCAAGGAGATCCAACCAGTCCATTCTGAAGGAGATCAGCCCTGGGATTTCTTTGGAAGGAATGATGCTAAAGCTGAAACTCCAGTACTTTGGCCACTTCATGTGAAGAGTTGACTCATTGGAGAAGACTCTGACGCTGGGAGGGATTGGGGGCAGGAGGAGAAGGGGACGAGAGAGGATGAGATGGCTGGCTGGCATCACTGACTCGATGGATGTGAGTCTCAGTGAAATCCGGGAGTTGGTGATGGACAGGGAGGCCTGGCGTGCTGTGATGCATGGGGTCACGAAGAGTCGGACACGACTGAGCGACTGATCTGATCTGATCTGATGCATCTTCATGCATTTAACTTCAGTTGAAGGAGACAAAAAAATACCACTAAATTCTAAAGAAGAGAATAGGGTAAGGGCACACAGAAGACTCTTTTCTCCATTACATATTCTTTCATTCAGCTTAGATATGCTCAACCAGATACACGGTTTTCATTAAACTTTTTCAAATAATTATACATTCACATGCAATTATAAAAAATAATACAGAGAGATTCCCATGTACCCTGTATCAAATTTATCCCAATGCTAACATCTCTCAGAATTCTAGGACAATCTCACAACCAGGATAAGGACATTGATAGTCAAAATACAGCACATTTCTCTCACCACAAGGATTCCCTATTGCCCTTTATAGCCATGTCCACTTTTCTTCACTTCCAGTCCCTTCTTAGTCCCTGGCACACGACTAATCAGCTCTTTATGTCTATAAAATGTCAACTCAAGAATTTTTATAAATGAATACAGTATGTATAACCTTTTGAGATTTGCTTTTTCCGCTCAGTATAATTCTCTGGAGATTCATCTAGATTGCTGCATGTGTCAATAGCTCATTCCTTTTTGTTGCTGAGTAGTATTCCAGCATATGGATTTACCAAAGTTTAACCATTCAGTTATTGAAGGACATCTGGCGTGTATCCAGTTCTTGGCTATTATGAGTAAAGCAGCTGTAAACATTCACATACAGGAACTGTATAAGCATAAGTCCTCATTCTCTGCAGTAAATGTCCAGGAATGCAATATCTAGGTTGCAAGACAGTTAATATCTAGGTTTTTGTTTTGTTTTTAAAGAAACTATTAAAGTGTTTTCCAGAGTGACTGTATCATTTTAAATTCCCACCAGCAATATATGAGTGATGCCACTTCTCTGCATTCTCAGTGTATTTGATACTACTACTGTTTTTTATTATAACCGTGCTGATAGATACATAGTGATAGCTCATTGTGGTTTTCATGTGTATTCTCTAATGGCAAAAGATACTGAATATCTTTTCAAGCTTATTTACAATCCCTACACATTCTTCAGCAAAATGCCTTTATGTTTTTTTGCCAATTTTCTAACTAGGCTGTTTTTGTTTTTATTGTTGAGTGTTTGAGAGTTCTTTATTCTAGTCTTTGGTCAGATGTGTGGTTTGCAAATATTTTCTTCCACTTGGTAGCTTGTGTTTTCCTCCCTTTAATGAAGTCATTCACAGAACAAACATTTTATTTGATGAAGTCCAATTTATCCATTTTTCCTTTTGTGGATCATCCTCTTGGTGTCAAGTCTAGGCATGTTCACCCCTCCACCAATACCACAGTCCCAATTACTGCGGTCATTTTAATAAACTTGGAATCAAGGAGACAGATCTTTTCCACTTAATTCTTATTTTCAAAAAAGAAAATTCTACATTCTGTCCCTCTGTGTGTACATTTTAGAATATTATTTATTCTATTAAGAAATCTTATGGAGATTTTAAAAGTTCTGTTATGCTATGCTATGCATTCTATTAAGAAATCTTATGGAGATTTTAAAAGTTCTGTTATACACTACATCAATTTGGAGAGAACTGACATCTTTACTATGTCAAATCTTCTAAGTCATGAATACAAGTGTCTCCATTTATTTAGATGTTCCTTGATTCTTTCATTGGTGTTTTATAGCTTTCAGCATATAAGTCCTGTACACATTTTGTAAGATTTACATCCAGGTATTTATTTTTTGAGTAAATGTTATTGTTATCAACCACAAACTGGAACTTGCCATGGGTAATTGTCATCTACAAGGATTAAATCAGGTATTGCTGCAGCCGTTGACCTCCAACATCCCCTGAAGGACTTCAGGGTGGAAAGCAGAAATGAGGTACTCTGCCAGGAAAATTGGAGGGACAGGTCTTCAGATAGTCAGATATTCTCAGGAGCTGATTTTATGAGCCCAATTCTTCTATCTCCTCATATCTAGAAAAACACTAAAATCCTTCATGGTGATGACTGTTTCTCATGACTAGCAGAAGCTTCACGAGACCAGCAGAAACTTTCTACAAAAAAACATATGCTTGATTGCATGTGCACCCCCCCTTACCAAAATCACATATATACTGTCCTTTCCCCCTGCTTCTCTGGGGCAGTCTCTCAAAACTTAAGTCACATCTCTCACATTGTGCTTTTTTTTTTTTCAGTTGACAGTTATTTTTAATTTCAGCATACTCATTGCTAGAATCTGAATTTCTTTTTTTGTACATATTGGGTATCCATGGCCTTACTGAGCTCATTTATCAGTTCTCAGAGTTTTTGTTTTGATTTTGGTAGATTCCTTGGGATTTTCTAAGTAGACCATCATGTCATCTGCAAATAGGAAGTTTTATTTCAACCTTTCCAACCTGTATGTCTTTTATTTCCTTTTCTTAAATTATTGCGTTATGCTGAATAAAGGTAATGAGTGTGGACATCCTTGCTTTGAACCTGTTCTTAGGGGAAAAGCAATCAGTATTTCACCATTAAGTGCAAGGTTGAGGAAGTTCTACTCTATTCCTATTTAAGTTTGTTGTTATGTTTTATTTTTATCATGAATGCATGTTGAATTTTGTCAACTGCTTTTTCTGTATCAGTTGATACAGTCATGTGATATTCTTCTTCAGCCTATTTATATGGTGAATTACAGTGATTTTCAAATTGTGAACAAGACTTTCATCCCTAGAATAAACCTCATTTTCCATGGTGTATAATTCATAATATGTTGCTAAATTCTATTTGCCAATGTTTTGTTAAGGATTTTTTTTTTTTTGTCTACATTTATAGCAACCCACTCCAGTGTTCTTGCCTGGAGAATTCCAGGGACAGTGGAGCCTGGTGGGCTGCCGTCTATGGGGTCACACAAGGTCGGACATGACTGAAGTGACTTAGCAGCAGCAGCAGAACTATTGGTCTGTGGGTTTGGGGAGACGGGGGTTGGGTTTGTTTGTTTGTGTTTTGCATTGTCTTTGGTTTGGTATCTGGGTAATACTACTTCTTAAAGTGAATTGGTAAGTGTTCCTTCCTTATCAATTTTCCAGAAAAGCTTGTGTAGAATTAGTGTTGATTCAGCTTTAAACATTTGGCAGAATTTTTGGGTGAAACCATCTGTGAAGATTTCTTTTTGGGGAGTTTCTAAAAGTATAAATTCAAATTCCTTAGTGAATAAGAGCTATTCAAAATACCCACTTCCTTTTGGGTGAAATGTGGTAACTGCGTTTACACTTTAAGTTGTAAAATTTATGTGTGCAGAGTCATTTATAGCATTTCTTTACTATCCTTTTGATGTCTGCAGAACCTGTAGTGATATCCCCCATGTTGTTCTGATACTGGTAGTGTATTCTCTCTTTTTTTTCATTGTCAGTGCTACAAATTGTCAGTTTTACTGATCTTTTCAAAGAATCAAATGCTTGTTTCACTGATTTTTTTTCTATTATCTTCCTGCTTTCAATGTCATTGAGTTTTGCTTTTATATTTATTATTTCCTTTCTTCTGCTTGCTTTTGGTATATTCTATTCAGTTTTTCTAACTCTGAGATGGGAGCTTAGATTATTGATTTGAGATTTTTTTCATTCTGAGGTATGCATTCAGTTCTATAAATTTCTATCTCTGGACCACTGCACCTGTGACTCACAAATTTTGATATTGTACTTTTATTTTCACCCAGTTCAATGTTTTATTTTTTTATTTTTTCTTGAGACTTCCTCTTTCACCAACGGATTATCTGAAAGTATGCTGTTTCATCTCTGAAGATTTTGCTGTTACTGCTTTCAAATTTGATTACATTGTGGTCGAAGAACATACTCTGATTTCAATATTTTGAATTTGTTGAGGTTTCTGTGATGGCTCAGGATATGGACTTATCTCTAAATATGATCAGTAAGAGCTTGAACAGAATGGCATTCTGCTGTTTTTTGGGTGGAGTGTTCTATAAATGTCAGTTAGATCTTGTTGATTGGTCCTGTTGTCAAATTCTTCTATATCCCTACTGATCTACTCTCTAGTTGTTCTATCAATTACTGAGAGAAGAGTGCTTAAGTTTCCAACTATTACTGTGGGTTTTTCTATTTCTCTTTCCAGGTCTCTTGGGGGCCTCTCATTATCAGCTGACAAGATGAAATTCCCAGCACTCTACTTGCCCTTCTCTGATACCATCTTGGCTAAAGTACAACAGCACCTCATTTCAGCCTCCTTCACCCCACCCCGGCCCACAGCTTTACTGAGGTATAACTGACAAACAGAACTGTAACATATTAAATGGTAAAGTAGGATGACTTAAAATACATAAACATTATGAAAGCAATTCCACCGAAAAGTTAATTAATATATTCATCACCTCACAGTCACTTTTTCTTTTTTCAGTGAGAATGCTTAAGACCTATTCTCTTCGCAAATATCGAGTATACAATACAGTGCTATCAACTACAGTCAGCATGCTGTACAGTAGATCCTCGGAACACACCTAGCTTATAAGTGAAAGTCTGTACCCTTTAACCAGCTTCTCCCTGTTTCCTTCACCCCCTCAGGCCCTGGCGATTCCACTCTACTCTCAGTTTTTATGGCTTTGACTCTCCTTTGATAAGAGATACCATGCATTATTTGTCTTTCTCAATTTTATTTTATTTTACTTAGCAGAATGCCCTCCAGGCACCCCACTGGGGCTCTGCTGAGGTGGCTGTGGGTGGGGCCACACTTTTCTCTGTAGTGTTTGGCTAGAGTAGAGCAGTTATTGTCTAAAACTTTTCTGTCTTGTTAGGGCGTTCCTCTCCTAGTCCTTCAGCTACAAAGATCAGCCT
The DNA here is from genome assembly GCA_935064755.1 of Tragelaphus eurycerus. Taxonomy (NCBI): domain Eukaryota; kingdom Metazoa; phylum Chordata; class Mammalia; order Artiodactyla; family Bovidae; genus Tragelaphus; species Tragelaphus eurycerus. The sequence continues at coordinate 8,692,720 of CAKXYN010000072.1, read as the reverse complement.
TCTGTTGGTTTGGCTTTGTCTGCCGTTGTTTGCATATCTCTGCTGCCGGCTTTTTAGTTCCAAATCTGGGATAAATGTGGGCTTCCCTGGTGGCTCAGACAGTAAAGAATCTGCCCGCAATGCAGTTGACCCAGGTTTGATCCCTGGGTAGGGAAGCTCCCCTTGAGAAGGGAATGGCTACCCACTTCAGTATTCTTGCCTGGAGAATTCCATGGACACAGGAGCCTGGAGGGCTACCATCGGTGGTGTCACAAAAAGTCAAACATGACTTGAGCAACTAACACTTTCATTTTCTGGGATACATGAAGCAAAAGAAAACCTCGGGAACTCATTAATGTTCTGCTCCTTGAGCCCTAAGGGGCCTCGCCAGCCTCTTTCTTCTTTCTTTCAGAGTCTTATGTGTGTTTTATATAAAGTTTCTGGGGTTTGGGGGGTACTTAGTGGGAAAGAAAAGTGAAAGTATATTTACCACAGCTTCCCAAAAGTAGAATTACATTTATTATTTTTGAAATAAAAACCAGACCATTATATCAGAGTGCTAGTGCCTTCCTCAGGTCACGGTTATGTTAAAAGAGGAATTTTATCTATAATACAAACTCTTAAAACTACAGCTATATCTTGTAAGGAGGGACAAACGTGATGTCCCTAGCTTTGCGAAATGAGAAACTGATGACAAAAAATTAATCTAACACTCAAACTGTCCTCTTACCTCCTCTTTGCACTTTTTAAAACACACTGGTATTTAACCCATAAAACTTCAACACACTATCCCTTTCCTCTCTGATCTCTCTACTTGATACATCAGAAAAACAGTGTTACTCAGAGTTCCAGGGTCAGTGCATCATTCTATCTGAATTTTGAAACATACACAAAGTGCCTTAGCAGCATAGTAATTAAGGAATACTTGAGAGTCATACTATGGTTGATTTCAAAGGAAGATTTTTCAGCATTCCAATAATACTGTCTTCATAAAATACAAGATCTTGGGGTTTTGTAGCCATCAGCTTCCAATAATACTCTAAGTATAAATTTACCTAGGAACTACTAGAAAGTTCAAAGGTGACAGCTCAGTTTACTTGTATTTCTTTTAGATGGATGGGTGGCTATCACTAATCCTACGTGATAGATTAAGTCTATAGACAATCTGAGATACATATATAGCATGTTATACAGGGAACAGGATTTAGCCACATAAAGGGCTCTGTCATTTACTAGCTGTATATTCGTATATTCTTGGGTAAATCACTTACAACTCTGTTCATTTTTAGTAAGAGAAGAAAAAACAAGGAGCTTTGTTCAGGTGATTTCTAAGGATTTCCAAATCTGACATTCTATGACTTAAAACTCTTAAATTTGATTATCAAAATTCAGGGATCTTTATAACAGAGATAGAGTTTAATTTTATTTCATTCATTATATTATCAAGGAATCACCGAACATCTGCTCTGTGTAAGGCATTAGGCAGGTTTTTTGGTCTGGGCCCTACTTAAATGGGACCAAAAACTATGTGGCCTAACTATTCTACCAGATCCCATTTACTAGCAAGAAAGCAACCTGGATTACTTTAGATGATTAGTTCTCAAACTTTTACCTATAAGATTCTTTGCAACCCCATGGACTGTATAGTCCATGGGATCCTCTAGGCCAGAATACTGGAGTAGGTAGCCTTTCTCTTCTCCAGGGGATCTTCCCAACCCAGGGATCGAACCCAGGTCTCCCGCACTGCAGACAGATTCTTCACCAGCTGAGCCACAAGGGAAGCCCATCAAGACACCAGGAATGCTTATGTAGATCACTGGGCCCCACCCTTATGGTTTCTGATTCAGAGGAACTGGAATGGAGCTTGAGAATTTGTGTATCTAACATGCTCCCAGATGTGCTGGTTCAAGGAGCACACATGGAGAACCACTGATTCAGATAAAGTCCCATGTGTCAGGGGTCTCTGCTGTAAAGCTGGTGCTCTTGCCTCTTCACTCTTTTATCTCCATTTTCCTTGCAACAATATTCATTCCCTCTCTATTGAGAAGCAGTTACATTCCTTTTTTTGTGTGTAGTTCTGATAAAATTACTGATCCGAATGCCCCTCTGTTCCAGGAATAGAAATGTAAATTTAAATGGGCTAATCATCACCCACTGATCCTGGGGGTAAGCATGTGACCAAAGACAGGCCAACTACTGAGCTCTGCCCTAGAATTTGCCAACTTACAGAAGGCCAGCTCATTCTTCCCTTCTGTAAAACAAACTAAAAGGGTATGACCTCACAACTGTCAGCAGCCACATGCAATAGGAGTGAATGAGGGCCACAAACAAAAGTTGAAGTGAAAGGCAGAGAGAAGGTACTCATGAATTTAGTCATAAATGTAAGCCCCAGATCTACTTATATCTGAGGTAGATATATATATATCTGAACAGACTCACTGGAAAAGACCCTGATGCTGGGCAAGATTAAAGGCAGGAGGAGAAGGGGACGACAGAGGATGAGATGGCAGGATGGCATCACTGACTCAATGGACATGAGTTTGAGCAAGCTCCAGGAGTTGGTGATGGACAGGGAAGCCGGGTGAGCTGCAGTCCATGGGATTGCAAAGAGTCAGACATGACTGAGCAACTGAACTGAACGGATCTAAAAATTAGCTATGTTCCCTATAAATAAGGAGATGGTATAGTAGTTGAAAGCATGAGTTTTAGAGTAACATACTTGGATTTAATCCATCCACTTACCACTAGCATGACCTTAGGCAAATCTCTAAGCTTCATAAAATAAGAATAACATCACATCTACTTCAGAGTCTTTCTTATAGGCATCAAATGAGATAATTCATGCAGAGTCCTGACAGGGAACATCCATGCAAAGAATGATACTTGTTAGTATTACACCACTTATGCAACGTTTATCTCCCAGGTACTATAACTGGTGCTTTATATGTTCTTTTACTAATCTGGGACCAAAAATGAATATAAAGGATGTTCAAGGCATAAGCACAAAGAAGTAGTTTAGACTGGCACAAAAGCTTACTCCTTTGGAAAACCTTGAATATGTAAAAGCAGACATTCTATACTCCTACAGGTCTTTTTGTTACCTCTACAGAATTTCTATAGCACTCACTTTTTACCTCTATAGATATATGAACATACCTGCAACAAGTAGAAAATAATTTTTTTAGAATTGTATCACTTGGCATAGTATTGTGCTGTGTGATTAGTCGCTTAGTCGTGTCCAGCTCTTTGTGATGCCATGGACTGTAGCCCACCAGGTTCCTCTGTCCATGGAATTCTCCAGGCAAGAATACTGGCCTAGGTTGCCATTTTCTCCTCCAGGGGCTCTTCCCCACCCAGGGATCAAATCCGTGTCTCCTCTGTCTCCTGCATTAGCAGGCCGATTCTTTATCCACTGAGCCATCCAGGAAACCCTTACAATAGCATTAAAAAGTATCAAATAACTAGAAATGAACCTAACTAAAAATGTAAAAAGACTTTTGTTCAGAAATTGTAAAACATCAGTGAGGGGAATTAAAGATGACCTAAACAAATGGAGGACTATTATTCCACATACATGGAACAACAGAGTCAGTTCTCCCCCTAATTATCTCTGAATCACAACTGCAACAACTATTTTTGAAAACTGACATGTTTTTACACTAAAACATACATGGAAATGCAAAGGGAAAGAATAACCAAAGCACTCTTCTGGAAGACTAAGGAGAGAAAATTCTCTACTAGATAGCAAGACTTATAGAGTAATGATGACAGTGTGGCTTTCATGACAAGAGACATAAATACACTGAAGGAACAGAATTGAGAGCCCAGAAGTAGCCCTACTCACAAATGGGCACTTGACTTACAACAAATATTTTAGTTATACGATAGTGAGGACACAAATGAAAATCCATGTGGAAAGGAAAAAATAGAACCCCTACCTCACACTCTATACAGAATGGATTCCAGGGAGGGAAAGGTCAAAGTGTAAAAGACAAAACAAGGACACTTCAAGGAAGTATTATCCGAGAATATCTTAATTCACAGGGTGTAGAAAGATTTCTTAAACAGCAGACAAAAAGCACAGACCATAGAAAAGCAGGGAAAAGAGGACTGTATAAAAATTAAGAACTTCTGCTCATCAAAGCATACCACAGAGAGAGTAAAAAAGCAAGCCACGGTGAGGGGTTGGGGGTGGAAATATTTGTATCACATATGACTAAAGGGCTTGGGGCTTCCCTGGTGGCTAGACAGTAAAGAATCTGTCTGCAATGTAGGAGATCTGGGTTTGATCCCTGGGTTGGGAATCATCCCCCTGGAGAAGGGCATGGCTACCGACTCCAGTATTCTGGCCTAGAGAATCCCATGGACGGAGGAGCTACAGTCCATGGAGTCACAAAGAGTCAGACATGACTGAGCAACTAACACTTCCACTTTTTACTTTCACTAAAGGGCTTACATCTATAATATAAAAATAACTCCTATAAATCAATTAAAAAAAAGACAAACAACTATATACAAAAATGAGCAAAGAAACTTAACAGCAATAATATACAAATGATCAGCAAACATCATCATAGGAAAATCCAACTTAAAACCTCAATGAGATACCACCTCACATATGCCAGACTTTCTAAAATTAAAATGACTGCTAGGGCATCCCTGCTGGCTCAGTGGTTAAGAATCCACCTGACAATGAAGGAGACATGGGTTCAATCACTGATCTGGGAAAATGCCATATGCCACGGAGCAACAAAGCCTGTGCATCACAACTGCTGAGCCTGCGCTCTAGAGCCCATTGAGCCGCAGCTACTGAGCCCATGTGCTGCAGCTACTGAAGCCTGCGCACCTAGAGTCTGTGCACTACAAGAGAAGCCACGGCAATGAGAAGCCCACATACCCCAACCAGAGAGGAGCCCCTACTCACCGCAGCTAGAGCAAAAGCCAGCCCAGCAACAAAGACCAAGAACAGCCAAAAATAAATAAATAGTAAATTAAAATCATTTTGGGCTTCCCCTGCTTATTTAACTTCTATGCAGAGTACATCATGAGAAACGCTGGGCTGGAAGAAGCACAAGCTGGAATCAAGATTGTTGGGAGAAATATCAATAACCTCAGATATGCAGATGACACCACCCTTATGGCAGAAAGTGAAGAGGAACTAAAAAGCCTCTTGATTAAAGTGAAAGTGGAGAGTGAAAAAGTTGGCTTAAAGCTCAACATTCAGAAAACAAAGATCATGGCATCCGATCCCATCACTTCATGGGAAAGAGATGGGGAAACAGTGGAAATAGTGTCAGACTTTATTTTTTTGGGCTCCAAAATCACTGCAGATGGTGACTGCAGCCATGAAATTAAAAGACGCTTACTCCTTGGAAGGAAAGTTATGTCCAACCTAGATAGCATATTGAAAAGCAGAGATATTACTTTGCCAACAAAGGTTCGTCTAGTCAAGGTTATGGTTTTTCCTGTGGTCATGTATGGATGTGAGGACTAAAAAGAAAGCTGAGTGCCAAAGAATTGATGCTTTTGAATTGTGGTGTTGGAGAAGACTCTTGAGAGTCCCATGGACTGCAAGGAGATCCAATCAGTCCATTCTGAAGGAGATCAGCCCTGGGATTTCTTTGGAAGGAATGACGCTGAAGCTGAAACTCCAGTACTTTGGCCACCTCATGTGAAGAGTTGACTCACTGGAAAAGACTCTGACGCTGGGAGGGATTGGGGGCAGGAGGAGAAGGGGACGACAGAGGATGAGATGTCTGGCATCACTGACTCGATGGAAGTGAGTCTGAGTGAACTCCAGGAGTTGGTGATGGACAGGGAGGCCTGGCGTGCTGTGATTCATGGGGTCGCAAAGAGTCGGATATAACTGAACAACTGAACTGAACTGAACTGAACTTGTAGCTCAGTTGGTAAAGAATCTGCCTGCAATGCAGAGGACCCGAGTTTAATTCCTGGGTCAGGAAGATCTGTTGGAGAAGGAAATGGCAACCCACTCTAGTATTCTTGCCTGGAGAATCTCATGGATAGAGGAGCCTGGGCAGGCTACAGTCCATGGCATTGCAAGAGTCGAACACAACTTAGAGACCATACCACAAAATCATTTTTAAAAAGACTGCTGATACCTTGTATAAATTAATAATATAGGACAGTGGAACTGCTCGTATACGGCTACATTTGTCTGTAAATTGGTACAACCACTTTGGAAAACCATTTGACAAATATTACATTTAAACACTTGCATATTCTAAGACCTAGAGATTCCATTTCTACCTATATATACCCAAGAGAAACGTATGCATATGTATACCAAGAGCCTGGAAACACCATTCCGCCCAAAGTCCATCAACAGTAGAATGCACTGAAGCAAAGCGCAGAATGGATAAATTGTCATGTAGTTATACACTGGATTACAACACAGCAACAAAAATAAATGACCCACAGTTTTCTAAAATTTTACATAATGTTGACCAAAAAAAAAAAAAAACCCAAACGTGAAGGTATACTCCATACTTCCATTGCATAAATTTTAAAAAGAATTAAGTAAACCCAAGCAATGGTGTTTAATAATACACACTTATAAAGATAAAAAAGTACTGAGAAATATCAGGTTATTGATTATCTTTGGTGATGGAGAAAAAAGAAAAGGTTTTGGAAGGGAGCACCAATGAAAACTAATGTAATACAGGTAAGATTCTATTTGTTGACCCAAGTGACTGTTATATGGTTATTTGTGTCATGAAAGTTCACTGAGCTGTATATTTCTGTTTCTTACACTCTATATATTTTAAACTTCACAATCTAATAAGTTTTGAAAACCTCATCAATTTAAATCTTTCAAAACATTTACATTATACCTTCATGGTTTTTAACACCAAAGTTTAACACTATAAAGTTCTTAGGGCTAGCAGTGTTAAAGTTCATAAAATGATAAAAGCAAGGGCTTCCATGGTGGCTCGGTGGTGAAGAGTCCGCCTGCCAATGCAGGAGACATGGGTTTGATTTGTGATCCGAGAAGATCCCACATGCTGTGGAGCAACTAAGCCTGTGCACCACAAGTACTGAGCATGTGCTCTGGACAACCCAGGACCTGAAACAACTGAAGCCCTTGCTCCCTAGAGTCCATGCTCTGCAACAAGAGAAGCTACTGCCTTGAGAAGCCCGTGCACTGCAACTAGAGAGGAGCCCCTGCTCTCTGCAACTACAGAAAAACCCACACGCAGCAGTGAAAACCCAGCACAAGCCAAAAAGAAACAAATAAGGAAAAAATGTTTATAAATCATAAAAGCAACTTTTCCCAATTACACACATGCTCTTCTCTCAAATATCAACAAATCAGTGAGCATACACCAGAGGAAGGGACATAATAACTTGTGTAACTATTCTACCTAACAATCTATATACACTAACATATTATTCCGATGTTGTCATACTGCTGCTACTGCTGCTAAGTCACTTCAGTCGTGTCCAACTCTGTGCAACCCCATAGATGGCAGCCCACCGGGCTCCCCTGTCCCTGTAGCTAACTGTTGAGTGTTTCTTCAGAATAACTGTCACCAAAAAGTCAGAAAAAAAAAAGTCAACCCAAAACATTATATTCATTTTAGCAGTTATGATGCTATGGTAATAATTTAAAACAATCATATTTCAAGTGGACAGATGATAGGTTTGGTCCCCCTTTAGTATTACAGTCTATTCAAAAATTCAATATACTTAGCAGTTCTCTTCATATCTTTTTTCCACCTGATGGTATAAAAATTATGTTTCTATTTAGATAAAATGTACATTTTCCATTTAGATAAAAATGTTATGTTTAAAAGTGTCTTAGAGTCATAAACGACCTGAGATTTCCTTTAGAGAGCAAACAGTGAAAGAGAAAGGCACATTGCGATAATGTATCTAACACTTTCCTAGACACAATCTTCTGACTGATGAATGAAAATTGATAGTAACAGAATGCTACCTTTTTACAATGTACTATGTTAGAAAGGTAATTATATAACAGGTAATTTTTTAACTTTATATAATACTACATTAAGAACTCCTACAAGTAAGTAAGTAATGTACACATTTTAAAATGGACAGAAAAGAAAGGAGATGGCGAAGGAGTAGGTGGACATGGAGTACATCTCTCTCCACAGATATATCAGGAATATACCTTCAGACACAGAAATTCATGCAGGACACCAGATGAGAGCAGACAGGAGTACCTGACCAGAGGAAAAGAATGTATACGCAACTGCAAGTCCAGCAAAAGACTCCTCGCGCGTAGGCACGAAGAACTCAGGACGGCAGGGGGAAAACAGGAGTGTTAGTACGACTGGACCTGCCCTCAGCGGGTGGGGGAACTGAAGCAGAGGGCTGATCCCCACATCCGGGCAACTGTCTGAGTCAGAGAAACATTTAACGCTGTGAGTGAAACAGCTGATCTGTGGCAGCCTAAATAGAATGAGAATCAGACAGTCCTTGCCGCAGCCATACATACCCCGGACAGGGACACAGATTCCCTGGAAGGGCTGCGGCTGGGAGCTGGAGTTTAGGGATTGTGGAGCAATTCCAGGGCGAGGGCTGCTGTTGACTGTGGAGGGACGGATTAAGGGGATGTGAGGGGAGGAGACTGTAGTGGGAAATGTCTGTGGAGGAAAGCCAGGCAGCCATGGAAGCAAGGCGATACTGCTGAGTCATGCTAGGGGATGGAGCCATAACCACAGCCTCTCTCTCCCCACATGCCAGCATCAGCAGCTGAACAATAGAGAGGCTGGCCCATCAAACACCTGCCTGATGCACTGAACTACAGAAGAGGGTCCTGTCCAGGTTGCCCCTTTAAGTGCCTGACGCGCTGATCTACAGAGTAGGACCTCAGCCACAGGGGGGCCCTCTATGTGCCTGATGAACCAAACAACAGAAAAGGACCCAGGCAAGGGAGCCCTCTAAGTGCCTGAACAGGCGGAGCTACGGATAAAGACTGGCCAAAGAGGCCTTCTGATCACCAGCTACAAGAGGCTCAGAAAAAGACTCTGATAGGGCCATAACTCCTGTGGCTGAGGCAGTCTGTGTCCCTGCACACTTGGTGCCACCAGGGTCCCTGCAAGCCAAGAAGCCATGCCTCCTTCACGCTCAACTCACTGCGGCTGAGCTGCCACAAGCAAAAAAAGTCTTGCATCTATGCACGCAAGGTCACTTTGGTAGTGTCCAACTCTGCGACTGTGGCCTGCCAGGCTTCTCTGTCAGGGAGGGGATTCTCCAGGCAAGAATATTGGAGCATATTGGCCAATACTGGTTGCCATACCCTTCTAGAGCACTGTATTTCCTGCTGCCCTAGCTGCCAACTCCCCTGAGTATCTGATGCTGCCAGAACCCCTGCAACCCAAGCAGCTGCACCAGCTCCACACCTGGCCCTCAGAGGGGCAAACCCAAGTCTTCCAGGGCAGCCTCAGGAGCAAACCCCAGGGCACGGCCCAAACGCAGAGGTGGAAATAAAACCACCTGAGTTTCAATTTCAATAAAATTGAAACACAGGGGCAGTGTGACTAAGGAAGAAGACCCCAAACCTTCCCACCAGCTGTACAAGCTATAGATTAAATCCACACAATCAACTAGGCAGACTCTGTGTCTATGGAATATATAAAAGGTCAGTAAGAGCTCCCACAAAAGAAAGTGCACTAATTCTGATAGCTGTGGATACTGGAGGCAAGAACACAGAGTAGGACCAGAATAGAATCTGAGCTGCCCCCACAACAGGTCCAGAAATCAGCACAGTGTTGGAGGGCATCCTAGGGAGGTGAGGTGGACTGTGACTCCCAGCGAGGGAAAGGACTCTGACAGCAGTGACTCAAGAAAAACATTTATTAAATTCTTATGTTTTGACTTGTTCTTTAGATTCTTTTGGATTTTTTTTCTTTTTTTCCTTTATCCCCCCTCTGTTGTAAGTGTCGATTTTATTGGCACTATGAATCTAATTAAGCTTTTGAGCTTTTTTTTCTTTTTTGTTTTTCTCAGTCACTTTTTTTATTGTTGTTATAAACTTCTGCCTCTACGTTGGGCTTTTGCACTTCTGGGGAGTTTTCCTTTTTCTTTTCTCGTTTTATTTTTAATTTTTAAACCTATTATTATTTTTCTACATTTATTCCTTTGTTTGCTTTTCCTACTGTTCTTTCCCCTTGCAGTTAATTTATAATGTATATAAATCTTCTTTATCTACCTCTATTTAACTTTACATATCTATTCTTTCTTTCTTTTCTTTCTTCTCAACATATTTGTTAGTTTTATTTTCATTGCTTTATTCCCCAATTGGCATCTTGCTTTAGTTTTGTTTTTCAGTTTCTGCTTTAGTTAGTTTTATTCTGGTAGACATAATTTTTGGTTTCCTTTGTTTGCTGGGTTAATCTATTGTATTTTATTTTTGTTGGACTGTGTTTGATTTTGTTTATGAGTGTATACGTATATATGTATATTCAGTCACACTTTTTATTGCTGTTATAAACCCCTGCCTTTACGTTGGGCTTTTGCAGATATCTGAAGTTTTCCTTTTTTCTTTTTCTTCCAGTATTTTTTTATTTCTCTTTTTTATAATTTTAATTTTTTTAAACGTACTATATTTTTTCTACATTTATTCCTTTGTTTGCCTTCCCTACTGTTCTTTTCCCCTTGCAGTTCATCTTTAATGTATATAAATTTTTTTCATCTACCTCTATTTAACTCTGCATATCTATTCTTTCTTTCTTTCCTTTCCTCTCAACATATTTGTTAGTTTTGTTTTCATTGCTTTAGTTTTGTTTTCTACTTGTGCTTTGGTTACTTTTGTTCTTAACTGGTAAATATAATTTTTGATTTCCTTTGTTTGCTGGGTCAATCTATTGTACTTTATTTTTGTTGGACTGTTTTGAATTTGCTCATGGGTGTATATGTATATGTTTATATTCCATTATTTTAGTTGTTATTTGCCTGATTTTGTAACTGCCATTTGTCTGGGGTTCATTTTTGGTTTCATGGTTTTGGATATTTGTTTTAATCTCACATAATGTCATAACAAACCACTTGTGGAATCTTCATTCCTGATCAGAGATCAAGCTCTGAGGCATTGGAGTGGGAGCACTGACTCCAAGACCCTAGACTACCAGAGAACTAACCCTCAGATCAGATCAGTCGCTCAGTCGTGTCCGACTCTTTGCGACCCCATGAACCGCAGCACGCCAGGCCTCCCTGTCCATCACCAACTCCCGGAGGTCACCCAGACTCACACCCATCGAGTCAGTGATGCCATCCAGCCATCTCATCCTCTGTCGTCCCCTTCTCCTCCTGCCCTCAATCCCTCCCAGCATCAGAGTCTTCTCCAATGAGTCAACTCTTCGCATGAGGTGGCCAAAATACTGGAGTTTCAGCTTTAGCATCATTCCTTCTAAAGAAATTCCAGGATTGATCTCCTTCAGAATGGACTGGTTGGATCTTCTTGCAGTCCAAGGGACTCTCAAGAGTCTTCTCCAACACCACAGTTCAAAAGCATCAATTCTTTGGCGCTCAGTCTTCTTCACAGTCCAGCTCTCACATCCATACATGACCACAGGAAAGACCATAGCCTTGACTAGGCGAACCTTTGTTGGTAAAGTAATGTCTCTGCTTTTGAATATGCTATCTAGGTTGGTCATAACTTTCCTTCCAAGGAGCAAGCGTCTTTTAATTTCATGGCTGCAGTCACCATCTGCAGTGATTTTGGAGCCCAGAAAAACAAAGTCTGACACTGTTTCCACTGTTTCCCCATCTATTTCCCATGCAGTGATGGGACCAGATGCCATGATCTTCGTTTTCTGAATGTTGAGCTTTAAGCCAACCTTTTCACTCTCCACTTTCACTTTCATCAAGAGGCTTTTTAGCCCCTCTTCACTTTCTGCCATAAGAGTGGTGTCATCTGCATATCTGAGGTTATTGATATTTCTCCCGGCAATCTTGATTCCAACTTGTGTTTCTTCCAGTCCAGCATTTCTCATGATGTACTCTGCATACAAGTTAAATAAACATGGTGACAATATGCAGCCCTGACGTACTCCTTTTCCTATTTGGAACCAGTCTGTTGTTCCATGACCAGTTCTAACTGTTGCTTCCTGACCTGCATACAGATTTCTTAAGAGGCAGATCAGGTGGTCTGGTATTCCCATCTCTTTCAGAATTTTCCATAGTTTATTGTGATCTACACAGTCAAAGGCTTTGGCATAGTCAATAAAGCAGAAAGAGATGTTTTTCTGGAACTCTCTTGCTTTTTCCATGATCCAGCGGATGTTGGCAATTTGATCTCTGGTTCCTCTGCCTTTTCTAAAACCAGCTTGAACATCAGCAAGTTCACGGTTCACATATTGCTGAAGCCTGGCTCGGAGAATTTTGAGCATTACTTTACTAGTGTGTGAGATGAGTGCAATTGTTCGGTAGTTTGAGCATTCTTTGGCATTGCCTTTCTTTGGGATTGGGATCAAAACTGACCTTTTCCAATCTTGTGGCCACTGCTGAGTTTTCCAAATTTGCTGGCATATTGAGTGCAGCACTTTCACAGCATCATCTTTCAGGACTTGGAATAGCTCCACTGGAATTCCATCACCTCCACTAACTTTGTTCGTAGTGATGCTTTCTAAGGCCCATTTGACTTCACATTCCAAGATGTCTGGCTCTAGGTCAGTGATCACATCATCATGATTATCTGGGTCTTGAAGCTCTTTTTTGTACAGTTCTTCTGTGTATTCTTGCCCTCTTCTTAATATCTTCTGCTTCTGTTAGGTCCACACCATCTTTGTCCTTTATCATGCCCATCTTGACATGAAATGTTCCTTTGGTATCTCTGATTTTCTTGAAGAGATCCCTAGTCTTTCCCATTCTGTTGTTTTCCTCTATTTCTTTGCATTGATCACTGAAGAAGGCTTTCTTATCTCTTCTTGCTATTCTTTGGAACTCTGCATTTAGATGTTTATATCTTTCCTTTTCTCCTTTGCTTTTCGCTTCTCTTCTTTTCACAGCTATTTGTAAGGCCTCCCCAGACAGCAATTTTGCTTTTTTGCATTTCTTTTCCATGGGGATGGTCTTGATCCCTGTCTCCTGTACAATGTCACGAACCTCATTCCATAGTTCATCAGGCACTCTATCTATCAGATCTAGGCCCTTAAATCTATTTCTCACTTCCACTGTATAATCATAAGGGATTTGATTTAGGTCATACCTGAATGGAATGACCCTACTTTCTTCAATTTCAGTCTGAATTTGGCAATAAAGAGTTCATGGTCTGAGCCACCATCAGCTCCTGGTCTTGTTTTTGCTGATTGTATAGAGCTTCTCCATCTTTGGCTGCAAAGAATATAATCGATCTGATTTCGGTGTTGACCATCTGGTGATGTCCATGTATAGAGTCTTCTCTTGTGTTGTTGGAAGAGGGTATTTGCTATGACCAGTGCATTTTCTTGGCAAAACTCTGTTAGTCTTTGCCCTGCTTCATTCCGTGTTCCAAGGCCAAATTTGCCTGTTACTCCAGGTGTTTCTTGACTTCCTACTTTTGCATTCCAGTCCCCTATAATGAAAAGGACATCTTTTTTGGGTGTTAGTTCTAAAAGGTCTTGTAGGTCTTCATAGAACCGTTCAACTTCAGCTTCTTCGGCGTTACTGGTTGGGGCATAGATTTGGATTACTGTGACATTGAATGGTTTGCCTTGGAAACGAACAGAGATCATTCTGTCATTTTTGAGATTGCATCCAAGTACTGCATTTCGGACTTTTTTGTTGACCATGATGGCCACTCCATTTCTTCTGAGGGATTCCTGCCCACAGTAGTAGATATAATGGTCATCTGAGTTAAATTCACCCATTCCAGTCCATTTTAGTTCGCTAATTCCTAGAATGTCAACATTCACTCTTGCCATCTCTTGTTTGACCACTTCCAATTTGCCTTGATTCATGGACCTGACATTCCAGGTTCCTATGCAGTATTGCTCTTTACAGCATTGTCTAACTCAATGAAATCTAACTCAATGAACTAACCCTAGAGAGTATCAAATAGTGAGAACCCACACAAAGGAAACCACTTGAATACAAGACCTGGCATCACCCAACCACCAGTAGCACCCTGTGCAGGATGCCTCATCTAAATGACAAACAAGACAAAAATAAAAATCCAATCATCATCGGACAGGATTACCACCTGACTCAGCCTTGCCCATCAGAGGAAAAACAAACAAAAAACTCAGCACCAATCTCAGCCTATACAAAGCTAACACAAATGACTAGACCAAACTTAGGAGGGCAGAAACCAAAAGGAAGAAAGACTTCAACCTTGAAGCCTGGGAAAAGGAGACCTCAAACACAGTAAGTTTAATGAAAAGGCAAAGAAATACTACATAAATGAAGAAACAAACTAGAAACACAGAAGCAAATCAATGAAGAGGAAACAGGCAAACTACCTGAAAAAGAATGTGTTATAATGATAATAAAGATGATCAAAAAACTTGAAAACAAAATGGAGAAAATATGCAAGAATCAATTAACAAAGACCTAGAAGAATTAGAGAATAAACATGTAGAGACAACACAATTGCTGAAATTAAAAATACTCTAGAAGGACTCAATAGCAGAATATCTGAAGCAGAAGAACAAATCACTGAGCTGGAAGGAAAATGGTGGAAATAACTTCTGAAGAGCAGAATAAAGTAAAAAGAATGAAAATAACTGAGGATAGTCTCAGAGACCTCTGGGACAATATCAAACGCACCAACATTTGAATTATAGGGGTCCCAGAAGAAGAAGAGAAAAAGAAAGGGTATGAGAAAATTTTTGAAGAGTTTATAGTTGAAAATTTGCCCAACATGGAAAAGGAAATAGTCAATCAAGTCCAACAGGCACAGAGTCCCATACAGGATAAACCCAAGGAGAAACATGCCAAGACACATACTAATCAAACTAACAAAGACTAAACACAAAGAAAGAACATTAAAAGCAGCAAGGGAAAAACAACAAGTAACATACAAGGGAAACTCCATATGCTTAACAGCTGATCTTTCATCAGAAACTCTGCAGGCCAGAAGGGAATGGCAGTATATATTTAAAGTACTGAAAGGGAAAAATCTACAACCAAGATTACTGTGCCTGGCAAGAATCTCATTCAAAATTGATGGAGAAATAAAAAGCTTTTCAGACAAGCAAAAGTTAAGAGAATTCAGTACCACCAAACCAGCTTTACAACAAATGTTAAAGGGACTTATACAGTCAAGAAATACAAGAGAAGAAAAAGGAACTACAAAATCAACCCCAAACAATTAAGAAAATGACAATAGGAACATACATATCAATAATTACTTAGAATGTAAATGGATTAAATACTCCAACCAAAAGACACAGAGAGGATGAATGAATACAAAAAAAAAGACCCATATATATGCTGTCTACAAGAAACCCACTTCAGACCTAAAGATACATATAGACTGAAAGTGAGAGGATGGAAAAATATATTCCACGCAAAAGGGAAGCAAAAGAAAGCTGGAGTAGCAATCCTCATATTAGACAAAACAGATCTTAAAATAAAGTAGATTATAAGAGATAAGGAAGGACACCACATAATGACCATGGGATCAATCCAAGAGGAAGACATAGCTGTAAATATCTATGCACCCAACACAGAAGCACCTCAATACATAAGACAAACACTAACAGACATAAAAGGAGAAATTGACAGGAACACAATAATAGTAGGAGACTTTAACACCCCACTCACAACATTGGACAGATCATCAAAACAGAAAATTAATAAGGAAACACAAGTCTTAAATGATACATTAGATGAGATGATCTCATTGGTATCTTCAGGACATTCCATCCAAATACAGAAGAATACACCTTCTTCTCAAGTGCACATGGAACATTCTCCAGGATAGACCACATCTTGGGTCACAAATCAAACCTCAGTAAATTTAAGAAAACTGAAATCATATCAAGCATCTTCTCTCCACAATGCTATGAGACTAGATATTAATTACAGAAAAAAACTGTAAGAAACACAAATACATGGAGATTAAACAAAACATTTCTAAATAACCAAAAGGTTACTGAAGAAATCAATCAGAAATAAAAAGATTTCTAGAAACAAATGACAATGAAAACATGACAACTCAAAACCTATAGGATGCAGCAAAAGCAGTTCTAAGCAGGAAGTTTATAGCAATACAATTCTACCTCAAGAAACAAGAAAAACACTGAATAGACAACCTAACTTTATACCCAAAATAACTGGAAAAAGAAGAACAAAAAGCCCAACATTAGTAGAAGGAAAAAAATCATAAAGATCTGCAAATAAATGAAAAAGAAATAAAAGAAACAATAGTAAAGATTAATAAAACTAAAAACTGGTTCTTTGAGAAGATAAACAAAATTGACAAACCTTTAGCCAGACTCATCAAGGAAAAAAAGAGAGAAGAATCAAATCATCAAAATCAGAAATGAAAAAGGAGAGGTTACAACAGACAATGCAGAAATACAAAGGATTATAAGAGACTATTATGAACAACTATATGGCAATAAAATGGATAACCTGGAAGAAATGGGCAGATTCTTAGAAAAGTTCAATCTTCCAAGACTGGACCAGGAAGAAATAGAAATTATGAACAACCCAACTACAAGCACTGAAATTGAGGCTGTGATCAAACATCTCCCAAAAAAAAAGCCCAGGACCAGAGAGCTTCACAGGAGAATCCTATCAAACATTTAGAGAAGAGCTAATGGCTATCCCTTTAAAACTCTTTCAAAAAGCTGCAGAGGAAGGAACACTTTCAAACTCATTCTACGAGGCCACCATCACCCTGATACCAAAACCAGACAAAGACAACACAAAAAAAGAAAACTACAGGCCAATATCACTGATGAACATAGATGCAAAAATTCTCAACAAAATTTTAGCAAACAGAATTCAGCAACACATCAAAAAGCTCATACACCATGATCAAGTTGGGCTTATTCCAGGAATGCAAGGATTCTTCAATATATGCAAATCAACCAATGTGATACACCATATTAACAAATTGAAAGATAAAAACCATATGATAATTTCAGTAAATGCAGAAAAAGCCTTTGACAAAATTCAGCACCCATTTATGATTAAAACTCTTCTATGCCCATTAAAAAATGGGCATAGAAGGAACCTATCTCAACACAGTAAAGGCCATATAAGATAAGCCTACAGCAAACATTATTCTCAATGGTGAAAAACTGAAAGCATTCTCCCTAAGATCAGAAACAAGACAAGGGTGTCCACTTTCACTACTATTATTCAACATGATTCTGGAAGTCCTAGCCACAGCAATCAGAGAAGAAAAAGAAATAAAAGGAATCCAGACTAGAAAAGAAGTAAAGCTCTCACTGTTTGCAGATGACCTGATACTGTACATAGAAAACCCTAAAGATAGTACCATAAAATTACTAGAGCTAATCAGTGAATTTAGCAGAGTTGCAGGATACAAAATCAATACACAGAAATCACTTGCATTTCTATATACTAACAATGAAAAATCAGAAAGAGAAATTAAGGAATCAATCCCATTCACCACTGCAACAAAAAAAAATTAAATATCTAGGAATAAACTTACCTAAGGAGACAACACAACCGTACACAGAAAATTATAAGACACTGATGAAAGAAAGATTACATAAATAGATAGAGAGATAGTCAATGTTCCTGGGTAGGAAGAATCAATATTGTGAAAATGACTACACTACCAAATGCAATCTACAGATTCAATGTGATCTCTATCAAATTACCAATGGCATTTTTCACAGAACTAGAACAAAAAATTTCACAATTCATATGGAAACACAAAAGACCCCAAATAGCCAAAGCAGTCTTTAGAAAGAAGAACGAAGCTGGAGGAATCAAGCTTTCTGACTTCAGATTATACTACAAAGCTACAGTCATCAAGACAGAATGGTACTGGCACAAAAACAGAAATATAGACCCATGGAACAAGATAGAAAGCCTAGAAATAAACCCATGCACCTATGGGTACCTTATTTTTGACAAAGGAGGCAAGAATATACAATGGGGCAAAGACAGCCTCTTTAATAAATGGTGCTTGGAAAACTGGGCAGCTACAAGAATGAAATTAGATTACTTCCTAACACCATACACAAAGATTAACTCAAAAAATGGACTAAAGACCTAAATGTAAGACCAGAAACTACAAAACTCTTAGAGGAAAACATAGGCAGAACACTCGATGACATAAAGCAAGATTCTCTATGACCCACCTCCTAGAGTAACGGAAATAAAAACAAAAGTAAACAAGTGGGACCTGATTAAACTTAAAAAGCTTTTTCACAGCAAAGGAAACTATAAGCAAGGTGAAAAGACAACTCTTAGAACGGGAGAAAATAATAGCAGATGAAACAACTGATAAAGGATTAATTTCTAAAATACACAAGCAGCTCATACAACTCAATGCCAGAAAAACAAACAATCCAGTCAAAAAAGGGGAAAAAGACCTAAACAGACATTTCTCCAAAGAAGACATACAGATGGCTAACAAACACATGATAAGATGCTCAACATCACTCATTATTAGAGAAATGCAAATCAAAACCACAATGAGATCACCTCACACGGGTCAGAATGGCCATCATCAAAAAGTCTACAAGCAATAAATGCTGGAGAGGGTGTGGAGAAAAGGGAACGCTCTTGTGCTGTTGGTGGGAATGTAAATTGATACAGCCACTATGGAAGATGGTATGGAGATTCCTTAAAAAACTAGGAATAAAACCACTGGATGACCCAGCAATCCCACTCCTAGGCATATACCCTGAGGAGATCAAACCTGAAAAAGACAACATGTATCCCATTGTTCATTGCAGCACTATTTACAATAGCCAGAACATGGAAGCAACCTAGATGTCCATCAACAGATAAATGGATAAAGAAGTTGTGGTACATATACACAATGGAATATTACTCAGACATAAAAAAAGAATGCATTTGAGTCAGTTCTGATGAGGTGAATGAACCTAGAACCTATTATACAGAGTGAAGTGAGTCAGAAAGAGAAAGATAAATATTGTATTCTAACACACATATACAGAATCTAGAAAAATGAAGAATTTATTTACAGGGTAGCAATGGAGAAACAGACATAGAGAAAAGACTTATGGACATGGGGAGAGACGAGGAAAGGGTGAAATGTATGGAAAGAGTAATACGGAAACTTATATTACCATATGTAAAATAGATAGCCAATAGGAATTTGTGGTACGGCTCAGGAAACTCAAACAGGGGCTCTGTATCAACCTAGAGGGGCGGGATGGGGAGGGAGATGGGAGGGAGGTTCAAAAGGAAGGGGATATATGTATACCTATGGCTGATTCATGTTGAGGTTTGTCAGAAGACAACAAAACTCTGCAAAGCAATTATCCTTCAATAAAATATACATTAAAAAGAAAAAAAAACCTTAAAAAAAACTCAATAGAATATAAATTAAAAAGAAAAAAATAAACCTTAAAAAAGTAATTCATATAAGAAACATTCACAGAAAAGGTAAGAATGGCCAATAAACATATGAAAAGAGGCTAAAACATGAATAGTAATTACTGTTAATTAGAATAGGATAACATTTTCCTATCAACTGGCAAAAATGGAAAAGATTAAGAACATCAAATGTTGATAAGGGTATGGAAAAATAAAAGTATTTACATATTTCTGGAAGGACTACAAATTGGTACAAACTTTTTGAAAGGCAATTTGACAATACCTATAAAATTTTAAACACACACACCTGCTCTAATACCCAACAATCCCATTTTTAAAATCTATCTTATGAAAAAATTAGTATGAGTGTATAAAAATAAATTTGTAAGGATATTTGTTATAGCACCAGCATAGGAGAATGAATAAGTAAATTTTGGTATATATATATATACAATGAAAATATCAAGCATTCTTTTAAAAGTGCTAAATATCCTTTTTACTAATTTAGAAACATGTTCAAGATATATTAATAAACAGTGAAAATAAACAGAAAAATACACACAGAATTTAATTTTTATTAAAAAAAAAAAAATCTCTGCACATGTGCTTGTATATAAGCACAGAAAAATCGATCCACAAGTATATACAGCAAACTCTTAACAATGGTAACCTCCAGAAGGGAAGAGAGTTTTGATTTGGAGATGAAGAACAGGACTTTTTATCATTTACGTAATACTCTGCATTGTTCAAGTTCATTTTAATGGACATATCATTTTTTATTTTTAAAACAGGGACATATTTAAATATACTGAGTTATTCATTTAGCTGATTTACCCTGTTTGGGATTACTTTATATTTAATATTTTATGAAGAATTACTTTATGATCATAATCAGACAATTCTCTTAGAATTTCGGAAAACAAACAAAAGATACCTAGAAAGAGCAGATTCTCCACCAGAGTCTGCGTCAGTTCATTTTAACGAAGGGATAAATTAAAACTAAATATAATGTCTGAGATTAGTACCTGACACAAAGCACTTTAAACAACAAAGTCAGTGAAGTTAGACAAAGATGAGAACCTACCTGGACTATATCCAAAACCATGCCAGCTGAGACTGTTCCAAAGCCAGCTAACAAAAATGGCACAAGTATTTGCAGTGCCATGACACCACTGGATTCCTTTGGTAATTTCTGGCTTGTCTCCACAATGACATCTTCATCAGCATCACTAGATGCAGCGTCACCTTGTAACATGGCTGTAGTTTCTGAAGCCTCCCGCCCAGCACAGTAACTGTAGTTGGCACAGTCGTCATACCTTCTGGCTACAGCTTGATGGCGTGTGCCCACTGTTGCCACGAAAAGACTGCTCCGAGAAATCGTGATACTCCATGTGCTGTTCAGATCTATTACTGAAAGTCTGTGCTGCAGCTGATAACCCATCTTGCCAAATGCTATTTCCTTTTTTGTGCCTGTCTTCCTGGTTTTTCTGGTATACTACTGGAACCATACTCAGCAGTAAGTTTAAAAACTTATCAGACTGAATTGTATTTAAACTTAAAGTCCAGTCCACAAAACCTCCTCCACTGCTTCGACCACCACTTGATTTATTAATAATAGATCTTCCTCTACTATTAGTCATATTGTCATTGCAAAAGACCCTGTTTGCCTTAGATCTCAAGCTTCGTGAACCAGAGCAGATGAATCAGAACCACACGAATGCTGGTGTAAATTAAGATGTTGACTTCATTGTGCAGAAAACAGCACTTCCACTAATAGAAGATGTCTAGAAGCTCCACACAGGGACTGGATCTGGAAAAATAAAATAATTTTTAAAAGTCAGAATAACTCTTTGATACCTCATAGTTACAGGTATAAAATACACATGTTCTTAAATGAACCCCGAGGTACTGACATTATACTCTGTGGGCTTAACACATAACTGGTTTGTGCCATGCAACTGCTTTGGATGCAGAAAGCCAGCATACAGCTTTTTTTTGGTGGCCTATTTTGGTTAAAAGCACTTATTTTTGCATACTTTATGTAATTAATACCCATATAATGTCTTCAAAGTGAAAGTTGTTCAGTCATGTCTGACTCTTTGCAACTCCATGGACTGAATAGTTCATGTAATTCTCCAGGCAAGAATACTGGAGTGAGTAGCCTTTCCATTCTCCAGGAGATCTTCCCAACCCAGGGATTGAACCCAGGTCTCCCACATTGCAGGAGGAAGAATAGGAGGGGGTAGCCTATCCCTTCTCCAGCGGATCTTCCCAACACAGGAATCGAACTAGGGTCTCCTGCATTGCAGGCGGATTCTTTACCAACTGAACTATCAGGGAAGCCTTTCAAATGTCTTCAATGTCTCTGCAATTCTACAAAAGAAAAATTTATTAAAGTAATGGCTTCAATTACTTATACTGAAGTCTCAGAATTAAATTGCTACCACCCTTTACATATATCAGCACAAGGTAAAGTATATGACATTATATTTTAACTATATTAAATAATATCTATTTATCTCCAACTTAATACAGTATACATCTTGCTATTAAAATATGAAGAAACAATGATAATGTTTGCCATGAAATTACTTGATAAATAACCTAAATAATGTACATGGTATTTATTTCACACATAAAAGTATGTTGATGTCATATTTGTAGTTCCAACAACAACAACAAAAATCATTATAGTTGATTTAGGGATATAATAATGTTACCTAAGAAATAACCAAAATGAAAAGGGATTACAAAAAATCACTTAATCCTATTTTGCAAGCCAACCAAAAGAAAGCTTTTAATGCCCTTCTCAAAGTTAGCTCTGACCTTCAACCTCAGAGTAGGCTCCTGATTGGCTAGTCAGTGATGAGATTCTCTCTCTGAAGATCTTAAACTAGAGACACATAGTGCAAGCTTTCAATCCTAAAGGAAATCAGTCCTGAATATTCATTGGAAGGACTGATGCTGAAGCTGAAACTTCAATACTTTGGCCACCTGATGCAAAGAACTGACTCATTGGAAAAGACCCTGATGCTGAGAAAGACTGAAGGTGGGAGGAGAAGGGGATGACAGAGGATGAGATGGTTGGATGGCATCAGCGACTCGATGGACATGAGTTTGAGTAAGCTCTGGGAGTTGGTGATGGACAGTGAAGCCTGGCATGCTGCAGTCCATGGGATCACAAAGAGTCGGATGCTGTTGAACAACTGAACTAAAGTGTAAGCTAGTTTGAAAGTGACAGACACTGAAGTTGTGAGGTCATATATCACATGCCCAGGTAGAGAGTCTCTTTGGACAGCTGCCACCAAGGTACAGAGGTTTTCAAAGTTATTAGAGTGGGCCTAAAGCTGCAGGTGTTTCTCAGGAATACCCAGCCCTATCTTACACTTCCAAGAGCATTCAAGATCAACTGATTAGCCCTGATTTGATAAGGGACAGACAGCCCCACTGCCTAACTGGATTGTTCACCAACCAAACTAGACTAAGAACTGTTGCTGCTATACTGCTGCTTTTAACGAAAACCATTCTATTCTTCAATATTTGTTTTCAACTTCTTAGAATGCCAATCTCCTCTCCTCGGATAGGAAGATCAATGGCAAGAAATGGCAAAGGGAAAAAAGAGAAGGGGCTGTGTCAGGGGAAAGTGGACACTAGGGCCTGCGTTCATCCATTTCATCATTCACTCACTTGCTTTCTCTTGTGATTACAGACGGGTCTGGGAATTCCTGCAAGGGAAAAGTCTCAACATGTAGATTCTAGGACTCTAGACCTACTGGCTCAGAATATGTTTGAGGCATAGAAATCTTTTCTTTTTTTTTTTTACACTCCCCAAGTGATTGCAGTACAGATATTCTGTGGACTTGCAGAGAATCCAATGAGATGAAGTACTGGTTGCCATTTTTGCCACTGGCAGGTGGATCAGTATACAAACTCAGTGTTTAAAGAAAATCAAATGAACAGAAACAATGTCCAGAATGAAGCAAAGAAGAAACCAAGCAATCCAGAGAGAAGGACAGAATGGCTCCTTCCTCGAGGACCCTTGCCGAAAGTGAAGAGGGGCAAAGCTGATGAAGTGAAAGTGGAGAGAGGCTGGCTACCAACATTCGGACATGTGTAACTGGGGAAGGGGGAGTGTCTGGAGCCTGCAGAGACTGACATGAGTCAGACTGAGTGGGTTTCTTTCCACGGTTCCTGTCAAGCCAATGTCTCTCCTGTGGTCAATAGTGAGCACTTGACTGCCCCAAGATCAGATCAGATCAGATCAGTCGTTCATTCTGGTCTTTTCGTTCCGTATTTTGCGACCTCAGGACGGCAGGGGGGCGCGGGGATGGCTGGATGGCATCACTGACTCGGGGGGGCCTCGGAGGGGGGGGGGGGGGGGGCCCCGCCGGCCCCTGAACTGCAGCCGCCGGCCTCCCTGTCCATCACCAGCTCCCGGAGGTCACTCAGACTCACATCCATCGAGTCAGTGATGCCATCCAGCCATCTCATCCTCTGTCGTCCCCTTCTCCTCCTGCCCCCAATCCCTCCCAGCATCAGAGTCTTCTCCAATGAGTCAACTCTTCGCATGAGGTGGCCAAAATACTGGAGTTTCAGCTTTAGTATCATTCTTTCCAAAGAAATCCCAGGGCTGACCAAAGAGATCTCTTATCAAACAAAAAACAGAACCAACTTTTAAGATAGTCTGAGTGACCTCTGGGAGTTGGTGATGGACAGGGAGGCCTGGCGTGCTGCAGTTCATGGTGTCGCAAAGAGTCGGACACGACTGAGCGACTGATCTGATCTGATCTGATTCCACTAAAGGGCCAGTGAGGGACAGAGGCAATTTCTTCATCCTCTTAAAGCAGAATTATAAAGTAATCAAACTGGAAATGCAGAGAAATGTAGATGACAGTATGTATATTACCATTCAGTCAGCATTCACCTCAAAATGCATGGTCAGGAAACTTGACCACCTAACCCTAAATAGAAAAAATGGAGGAAAGAAAAAAGGGGGAGGGAGGAATTTTCCAGAAAGTTATCTCTCTTAGAATACCTGCAGGGCATGGCTAAGCATAGAGTCTACACTGAGTTGGCCAGCGGGATCCAGATGCATCCAGCTCACACACTTTTGCCCCTGGTATTGTTTCTCCAGGGAAGCTATGAAGAAAGTGAGATGGAGACACAGATATTCAACCGGGCCCAGTGGGCACAGACCAGGCAGAACTTAGGGGTAAATTTAAAGCAATGCCTCCTGGAAAAAGCCACAGGTGTGGAGTCTCGTGTTGGATTTCAATCCCTCTCCCTCCCCTCAGCCAAGCACCCTCATGCACTGCAGAACCTGCACAACTTTACACACACACTGGGCAGCTGAGTGAAACAGTAAACCATGATTAAAGGCCATAAAATACATGTGCTTTTGTTGTTGTTTCCTCAGCACCTTTTCCTAATTTTTCAGCTTATAGTAGCTCCATTTCCCATGTGAAATCACACTTGCCTGGTCTATGGGGCTCTGGTGTGCCCAGTAATCAAACTTCCCTCTCCTCCAGACCACATAATGACAACTGCCTGGGGCAGGCCTGAGTCCTACCCTGGAATTTCACATACCTGTTGCCTTATTATTTCCTGAATGGCTGATGGATGCCAACAGAAGAAGCACTACTTCTTCTTCAACGATTTTACCTTGTGGTGGAAAGGAAAAACAATCAGGTGAGCAAATAAGTAAAGGAGATAATTTGTGATAAAGGTAATGAAGGAAACAGTTGATAGAGCAAAGAGTGAATGACTTACAAGGCCACTTCAGGGGGGGAGGCTTCTGGAAGAGTGTTTTCTCAGGACCTCGCTGGTGGTCCAGTGGCTAAAACTCTGCACTCTCAATGCAGGGGCCTGGGTTCAATCCCTCGTCAGGGAACTAGATCCCACATGCTGCAACCAAAGATCCCACGTGCCAAAACTAAGACCCAGTGCAGCCAAATGAATAAATTAATTCTTTTAAAAAAGAGTGTTTTCTCACTTCCTTTTTGAATGAGAAAATTCTGAGGTTTGTCACTATATTTTTATCCTCCAAAAACTCCCTCCACCACCATTACCACTATTTACACTTGGAGGAAAGCTCACCCATCCACAGAAACAGAGAATCACAGCTAGGAGATGTTGAGAGGGTTCTGATAACACTACACGATTAGGATATCTCATTTATTTAAAGCCCATTCCATCCCGGTTCTCCCCAATTTTATGGGCTAATAAATCTCCATTGCTTAAGCGAGGCTAAGTGGTGCTTCTGTCCTAACATCTGTTTGTAAAACAATGCAATTTGGAAGTACTAAGAATTATCTTGCTACAAGTGTATACCATAGACCACATACCACAATCTTGCACTGAGGAAAATGTGCTCATTTTTATTTATCCTTCATTTTACCCAGCTAATGAGTGATCAGTTAGTCTAATGCTTGCATACTGACAAGGTCTATAAAGATCCATAATCTCCCTTAAAGATTTCTTGAATTTTCTTCCTTTAAAGAAGTCACTTAGAAACTTGTTGAATAATGACTACAATCAAATTACTTTAAGTTGATTTAAAATGGGTAATGTACACATATGGCACTAAATAAAAAATCAATTGGGTTGCTCTATATTGCTCTTCATCCATAAACGAGTAAAAATTACTAAAAAGTTTAAAAATAAGTAAATAGAATTGGGCAAAATCTCTCTAGTTTTACGTGCTGTAAGTGCAAGAGTATTAGTGGAGATATTTATGGGTCACAGGTTCAATCCCTGGGTTGGAAAGATCCCCTGGAGTAGGAAATGGCAACCCACTCCAGGATTCTTGCCCAGAAAACCCTATGAACAAAGGAGCCTATGGGACTGTAGGTCCCCAGTCTCCCATCACTCTTTGTGATGGAATCTCAAAGAGTCAGACACGACTGAGCACAGGACACAGCAGCAACAGCATCACCTGGATGGTTATGAGAAACGCAGGATCCCAGTTCCCAAGCATAACCCGACCTACTGAATCACAACCTGTGCTTATAGTATTAATACCATCTTCATGTGCTTTGCTTCCCTGGTAGTTCAGGCAGTAAAGGATCTGACAACAATTTGGAAGACCTGGGTTCAATCCCTCCTGGGTTGGGAAGACCCCCTGGAGAAGGGCATGGCAGCCCACTCACTCCAGTATTCTTGCCTAGAGAACGCCATGGACAGAGGAGCCTGGCAGGCTACAGTCCACGGGTTCTCAAACAGTCGGACAAGACCAAATGACTAAAATACATACCATGTGCTGTATGTAAACATGGAAGTTTAAGAAGCACCTCCCTGAACATCCAAGAGAATTTGATTTATACACATTAGACTAAAAATTAGATGTTGTCAGACTTTCAGATGTGACCAAAGACCTGAGTACTGGTAACACATACACCACCACTAGTGGGAGCGGAAACTACACAACCACTTTGTAAAACAATGTGGTCTGATCTACTAAAATTGAAGACACATATGTGCCACATACCAACAATTCCACACTGTCGGGAGCCGCTGTGGAGAGGCACTCTACTCGTGACAAAGGTCATGAGGAAGGAGGCTTGGCAAACGCAATGGTGAGATCAAGCCTCAGGAGTGCCCCCGGATATTCTTGAGCATCTACCCCCCAAAAACCAGGGTCTGCCTACTTTACTGCTTTGTGCTCTCACCTCTGACTTTGCTGGGGGCGGTCCCCCACCACCATCTCGCTCTCTCTAATAAAGAATTAACTTACAGCTCCAATTAATAAAGTTCCTGGGCATTCAGATCAGATCAGTCGCTCAGTCGTGTCCGACTCTTTGCGACCCCATGAACCGCAGCACGCCAGGCCTCCCTGTCCATCACCAGCTCCCGGAGGTCACTCAGACTCGCATCCATCGAGTCAGTGATGCCATCCAGCCATCTTATCCTCTGTCGTCCCCTTCTCCTCCTGCCCTCAATCCCTCCCAGCATCAGAGTCTTCTCCAATGAGTCAACTCTTCGCATGAGGTGGCCAAAATACTGGAGTTTCAGCTTTAGCATCATTCCTTCCAAAGAAATCCCAGGATTGATCTCCTTCAGAATGGACTGGTTGGATCTTCTTGCAGTCCAAGGGACTCTCAAGAGTCTTCTCCAACACCACAGTTCAAAAGCATCAATTCTTCGGCGCTCAGCCTTCTTCACAGTCCAGCTCTCACATCCATACATGACCACAGGAAGGACCATAGCCTTGACTAGGCGAACCTTTGTTGGTAAAGTAATGTCTCTGCTTTTGAATATGCTATCTAGGTTGGTCATAACTTTCCTTCCAAGGAGCAAGCGTCTTTTAATTTCATGGCTGCAGTCACCATCTGCAGTGATTTTGGAGCCCAGAAAAACAAAGTCTGACACTGTTTCCACTGTTTCCCCATCTATTTCCCATGCAGTGATGGGACCAGATGCCATGATCTTCGTTTTCTGAATGTTGAGCTTTAAGCCAACCTTTTCACTCTCCACTTTCACTTTCATCAAGAGGCTTTTTAGCCCCTCTTCACTTTCTGCCATAAGAGTGGTGTCATCTGCATATCTGAGGTTATTGATATTTCTCCCAGCAATCTTGATTCCAACTTGTGTTTCCTCCAGTCCAGCATTTCTCATGATGTACTCTGCATATAAGTTAAATAGACATGGTGACAATATGCAGCCTTGACGTACTCCTTTTCCTATTTGGAACCAGTCTGTTGTTCCATGACCAGTTCTAACTGTTGCTTCCTGACCTGCATACAGATTTCTCAAGAGGCAGATCAGGTGGTCTGGTATTCCCATCTCTTTCAGAATTTTCCACAGTTGATTGTGATCCACACAGTCAAAGGCTTTGGCATAGTCAATAAAGCAGAAAGAGATGTTTTTCTGGAACTCTCTTGCTTTTTCCATGATCCAGCGGATGTTGGCAATTTGATCTCTGGTTCCTCTGCCTTTTCTAAAACCAGCTTGAACATCAGCAAGTTCACGGTTCACATATTGCTGAAGCCTGGCTTGGAGAATTTTGAGCATTACTTTACTAGCGTGTGAGATGAGTGCAATTGTTCGGTAGTTTGAGCATTCTTTGGCATTGCCTTTCTTTGGGATTGGGATGAAAACTGACCTTTTCCAATCTTGTGGCCACTGCTGAGTTTTCCAAATTTGCTGGCATATTGAGTGTAGCACTTTCACAGCATCATCATTCAGGACTTGGAATAGCTCCACTGGAATTCCATCACCTCCACTAGCTTTGTTTGTAGTGATGCTTTCTAAGGCCCATTTGACTTCACATTCCAAGATGTCTGGCTCTAGGTCAGTGATCACATCATCATGATTATCTAGGTCTTGAAGCTCTTTTTTGTACAGTTCTTCTGTGTATTCTTGCCACCTCTTCTTAATATCTTCTGCTTCTGTTAGGTCCACACCACCTCTGTCCTTTATCGTGCCCATCTTTGCATGAAATGTTCCTTTGGTATCTCTGATTTTCTTGAAGAGATCCCTAGTCTTTCCCATTCTGTTGTTTTCCTCTATTTCTTTGCATTGATCACTGAAGAAGGCTTTCTTGTCTCTTCTTGCTATTCTTTGGAACTCTGCATTTAGATGTTTATATCTTTCCTTTTCTCCTTTGCTTTTCGCTTCTCTTCTTTTCACAGCTATTTGTAAGGCCTCCCCAGACAGCCATTTTGCTTTTTTGCATTTCTTTTCCATGGGGATGGTCTTGATCCCTGTCTCCTGTACAATGTCACGAACCTCATTCCATAGTTCATCAGGCACTCTATCTATCAGATCTAGGCCCTTAAATCTATTTCTCACTTCCACTGTATCATCATAAGGGATTTGATTTAGGTCATACCTGAATGGTCTAGTAGTTTTCCCTGCTTTCTTCAGTTTCAGTCTGAATTTGGCAATAAGGAGTTCATGGTCCGAGCCACAGTCAGCTCCTGGTCTTGTTTTTGCTGATTGTATAGAGCTTCTCCATCTTTGGCTGCAAAGAATATAATCGATCTGATTTCGGTGTTGACCATCTGGTGATGTCCATGTATAGAGTCTTCTCTTGTGTTGTTGGAAGAGGGTATTTGCTATGACCAGTGCATTTTCTTGGCAAAACTCTATTAGTCTTTGCCCTGCTTCATTCTGTATTCCAAGGCCAAATTTGCCTGTTACTCCAGGTGTTTCTTGACTTCCTACTTTTGCGTTCCAGTCCCCTATAATGAAAAGGACATCTTTTTTGGGTGTTAGTTCTAAAAGGTCTTGTAGGTCTTCATAGAACCTTTCAACTTCAGCTTCTTCGGCGTTACTGGTTGGGGCATAGATTTGGATTACTGTGACATTGAATGGTTTGCCAATGTTTTAATCCAAACCCCTCAGATAGCTCTCTAACTAGCCTGACAAGTTTACCCGGACTCCTATAGCTATGTATACGATTGTTTACAGTTTCTCAGCCTCGAGAGGCAAGGGAAGCTTAAGATATTCAAATAGCTTAGAGCCTCTCAGAGAGTTAGAAACTGTCAGAATAAAAACTAGTTCATTAATGAGCCAATGCTTTTTGCCAAGTTTTCACATCCCCCGTTTTGTATCCTTGAATGTGTATAGTTGGTTTGTAGAAAAAATAAGTAGTGGCCTTGGTACTAGTAACTTTAGACCCTTAAGGTAATAAATTCTTTTCTTTGTTGTAAACCCATTGTGCCTCCCCCCTATAGGAATGCAAGTTTATCTAACACTTCAGATGAAGATGGCGCCAAACCTTAAAATAATTACTCTTAGAGAAAATAAGTCTTGCAGTTGACAAACCTTTGTCAAGAATCATAAAATGTTAATAGGCCTTCTGGCCAGAAGATGATGTAAATCACCTGAACCATTGGTACACAATAAATTTGCAGAAAAGAAACCCTGGTTTTTGATAAGAATCAAAGACTGCTGACTTTGCATCCCCTATTATCCTCTATGTGTAACTTAGGGTATAAAAGCCCCTGTTGAAAATAAAGCTACGGGCCTTGCTCACCAGAGCTTGGTCTCCCCCCATGTCATTCTTTCTCTCAATTTCCATTTCCGGCTGAAGTCTCCATCTGGAGCACGGAACCCACCAAGCTTGCTAATCATGCCTGGGCTTCTAAGACCCACTCGAGAAAGTGCCTAAGGTGGGGCACTTTCCGCTATTCGAGCGGGCGCCTGCGGCCTATGCAAGTGGTGCAAACCTCTTGTCTTGAAGTTTTATTGGTCTCCCTCGTAAACCAAGCTACTCAGCCTCTTCCATTCTGTGAATATTCCTACTGAGCTATCCTTTAATTACTCTTAATGTCTCTAATTGATATGTAAATGAGTCACCAACGCCGTCCACCCTCCAAAGACCCTGGATCAGCCAGGGCTGGACCCCAGTACCACACCAAAGTCCATACCCTGAAGCAACTCTTGCTTTGTACACAGAAGACACATAAAAAAAAATATCCTTAGCAACACTTTCACATTAGCAAAAAAAGAAAAGAAAAAACTAGAATTAACACAATAAAAGATAAATTGTGGGATATTCACACAATGGAATCTATGAAGGAGGGGATTATAAGCCAGCACAAATTTCAAGAGAATGGTTACATTTGTGAAAGTAGTACCAACACCACACAGGGAGCTCCAAAGGTAGTGGTTATATTTTTTAAGCTGGGTCAGATCAGATCAGATCAGATCAGTCGCTCAGTCATGTCCGACTCTTTGCGACCCCATGAACTGCAGCACGCCAGGCCTCCCTGTCCATCACCAACTCCCGGAGTTCACTCAGACTCACATCCATCGAGTCAGTGATGCCATCCAGCCATCTCATCCTCTGTCGTCCCCTTCTCCTCCTGCCCCCAATCCCTCCCAGCATCAGAGTCTTCTCCAATGAGTCAACTCTTCGCATGAGGTGGCCAAAATACTGGAGTTTCAGCTTTAGCATCATTCCTTCCAAAGAAATCCCAGGGCTGATCTCCTTCAGAATGGACTGGTTGGATCTCCTTGCAGTCCAAGGGACTCTCAAGAGTTTTCTCCAACACCACAGTTCAAAAGCATCAATTCTTCGGCAGATACCTAAATGTTTATTATTGTTCTTTATACAGCTGATACTCAGTTGTATCTGACTCTTTGTGACCCCATGGACTGCAGCACGCCAGGCTTCCCTGTTCATTACCAACTCCCAGAGCTTGCTCAAACTCATGTCCATTGAGTCGCTGATGCTATCCAACCATCTCATCCTCTATCAATCCCTTCTCCTCCCTTCAATCTTTCCCTGCATCAGGGTCTTTTCCAATGAGGCAGTTTTTCGCATCAGGTAGCCAAAGTACTGGAGTTTCAGCTTCAGCATCAGTCCTTCCAATGAATATTCAGGACTGATTTCCTTTAGGATTGACTGGTTTGATCTCCCTGCCATCCAAGGGACTCTCAAGAGTCTTCTCCAACACCACAGTTCAAAAGCATCAATTCTTCAGCGCTCAGCTTTCTTTATAGTTCAACTCTCACATCCATACATGACTACTGTATGGATGTGGTACATAGCTACATCCAAAAAACCATAGCTTTGATGAATCAAACCTTTGTTGGCAAGTTAATGTCTCTACTTTTTAATATGCTGTCTAGGTTGGTCATAGCTTTTCTCCCGAGGAGCAAGCATCTTTTAATTTCATGGCTACAGTCACCATCTGCAGTGATTTTGGAGCCACATAAAATAAAGTCTCTCACTGTTTCCACTGTTCCCCCATCTATTTGCCATGAAGTGATGGGACCGGATACCATGATCTTAGTTTTCTGAATGCTAAGCTTTAAGCCAACTTTTTCACTCTCCTCTTTCACTTTCATCAAGAGGTTCTTTAGTTCATCTTCCCTTTCTGCCATAAGGGTAATGCCATCTGCATATCTAAGGTTACTGATATTTCTCCCAGCAATCTTGATTCCAGCTTGTGCTTCACCCAGCCTGGCATTTCTCATGATGTACTCTGCATATAAGTTAAATAAGCAGGGTGACAATATACAGCCTTGAATCCTCCTTTCCCGATTTGGAACCAATCTGTTGTTCCATGTCCAGTTCTAACTGTTGCTTCTTGGCCTGCATACAGGTTTCTCATCTCTTGAAGAATTTTCCACAGTTTATTGTGATCCACACAGTCAAAGGCTTTGGTGTAGTCAGTAAAGCAGAAGTAGATGTTTTTCTGGAACTCTCTTGCTTTTTCGATGATCCAACAGATGTTGGCAATTTGATCTCTGGTTCCTCTGCCTTTTCTAAAACCAGCTTGAACATCTAGAAGTTCATGGTTCATGTACTGTTGAAGCCTGGCTTGGAGAATTTTGATGATTACTTTGCTAACGTGTGAGATGGGTGCAACAGTGCAGTAGTGCAGTAGTTTGAACATTCTTTGGCATTGCCCTTCTTGGGATTGGAAAGAAAACTGATCTTTTCCAGTACTGTGGCCTCTGCTGAGTTTTCCAAATTTGCTGGCATATTGAGTGCAGCACTTTCACAGCATCATCTTTTAGAATTTGAAATAGCTCCACTGGAATTCCATCACCTCCATTAGCTTTGTTCATAGTGTTGCTTCTTAAGGCCCACTTGACTTCATATTCCAGGATGTCTGGCTCTAGGTGGGTGATCACACCATCATGGTTATCTGGGTCATGAAGATCTTTTTTGTATAGTTCTTCTGTGTATTCTTGCCACCTCTTCTTAATATCTTCTGTTTCTTTTAGGTCCATACCATTTCTGTCCTTTATTGTGCCCTTCTTTGCATGAAATGTTCCCTTGGTATCTCTAATTTTCTTGAAGCAGTCTCTAATCTTTCCCATTCTATTGTTTCCCTCTATTTCTTTGCATTGATCACTGAGGAAGGCTTTCTTATCCCTCCTTGCTATTCTTTGGAACTCTGCATTCAAACGGAACATTTTGATTATTTGGCATGTGTGCTTCGGTCTGAATGATTCTGTGACAGATTTTATTACTCCCCATTATTGCTTCCCTCCTGTAAGAGGACTGTCATCTCTGCCTGTTGCCAAATTACCTGCAGAGAGTATGTAAAGATTACACTGCCTCATCTCTACTGACATCAAGTCTGGGCAGATGACTCAGGAAGCAACAACATCTACAAACAGAAGCAGTTCAACTCTGCCTTCTTTTCCCTCCGACATGGGAACGACATATCCAAGGTTCAGACTGGGTCCTGGGACAAAGATAACACCCAGAGCTGCAGGTACTGAAGCTTATCTGCAGCAACCTACGGGCAACATGTAGGAGGAGAGAAAGAAAGCTTTGCTGCTGAAAACCACCGAGGGTTCAGGATTGTTTACTACCACAGCAAGATTTAATGAAAACTAAACTCAAAAGCAGGCATCTTAAAAAAGAATCTGACCCAAATATTCCCATCTATTTTAGTTTAATAGAGTCTCTCTGATATACTGAGCATGTAAGGATTCCATCTACGGTTAAAGAGCTTTAAAAGAGTGTTTTCCAAACATTTAGATCTTGTTAACCACATTACCCCTCAAATTTTATCAAGTTAACAATGATTTTTCCTTTAAAATATAAGTGCACATTTTAACACCAAACAAGTAGAAAGGACAGACTCTTAGACTAAAAGCCTTTCCATTGAATACATTTAGATTTATTAAGAACTCACTCCTTGCTTCCTGTGGAAGCTCTGTCATGGGCCAACATTAATCAGAGTTGTGTTAGGGAACCACTGACTTGAAGGAAAACAAACTAATATCAGACAGTCCTGACTAATTCAACTGCAGTTACAAAAATAATAATAATGTTAAAATTGCTTGTTTTTAAAAGTTAAGGAAAAGAATTGTATGTGTGCTGATTTACTAAATCAGTATCTTGGAGAAAATCTGCCCATTGTGCTGGAAGAGGCAATCTGTTCCTTTGTAAAGGTTAAATAATACACTTGAAAAATTCATCAGAACAGCTGAGTTAGCAGACTTACGTCACGCCTCATTACTAAGAAAGGCAATAAATGGAAGTTTAATACTTTATCTTCCCATTAGAACAAAAAGATGAAAGTATTTAGTCAAAAATCTCAAATCTTGTCACAGCACTGTCACACACATATATTCACACTAAATGACCTAGAAGTCAAGGCAGATCACAGTTATTATGTATTCTTAGTTTTGCCACTCTCCAAGTGTGCATTCTGCTTTTCACTTCCTCTGAATGTATGTATTCTACATCTCTGTTTGTTAGAGGATGCAGATAGTCACCAAACAGGATGTATTATGTGGTCAGTTAAATCAGATTTCAGAGACGTCATGCCAGACAAAATGAGACCTTAGCTGATGTTGTACAAATTATTTCCTTATTTTTTAAAAAAATTTTGGCACATTTTTTTCAACGATACCCAGTACGTACTGACTTGTTTCACTGGATAGCAGGTTCACAAAGAAGGATTATATCTATTTATAATAATTTGCTTTTTTGCAGCACCCAAACAGCAGGCTGCCTTCATGGCTGATCCGTTTTCTTTCACTATTTCCATTTAAAGAATAAAATCTATGTAAACACAAATCCTCATTGATTTCAATGATTACTATTTCCATTTAAGCAAAAATTATTTTTAAAACTCTCAATAGTCTTTTCGATACCCAGTTCAGTCACATGAATTCCTTAGCAACTCCATTTCTTATCCCAAACTCCATTTTCCTGAAGAACTGACCATCAAATCACTTTTCTCAGCACATATCCCAAACAGCTCTTAAACAATCCCCTTTTTCTCATGTTCATTCTGACACCAGCTTTCTGCTGTCCTGCCATAAACTCACTGCCAAAGCCTTCTTCCTGGAGAACACATCAGAACCCACAAGGTCACCCTAGTCCCAAGCATGGTTATCACAGCCTTGACTACTAAATCATACTGAAGAGCTCTATTCCCCATTTGAGCTAGTCCAACAGCTATTACTAAAATCAAATCTCATTAAAAAAATAATTTTTTTTTTTTTTTTGGCAGCGCTATCAGCATGCAGGATCTTGTGTCTGTACTAGAGATCGAATCCAGGCTCCCTGCATTAGGGGTGTGGAGTTTTAACCACTGGACTGCCAGGAAAGGCCCATCATTTCTCATTTTAAACCCTTTGACTTCACTATTCTCATCCACAGGGGTCCCTACATGCTGATTTTGGGTTCCTTATTGTTTCAAACTAATTTTTTCTACTCAATTTCCTAAATCAGCTAAATTATTATCTCTTATTCTTCTTTAAGCTTCTTCTATTCAACCAAATTTCTTCTATTCAGTTGTCCCTATACTTTCTATTAACTGTTCTATCATGCATTGGAGAAGGAAATGGCAACCCACTCCAGTGTTCTTGCCTGGAGAATCCCAGAGACGGGGGAGCCTGGTGGGCTGCCGTCTATGGGGTCACACAGAGTCGGACACAACTGAAGTGACTTAGCAGCAGTGTTCTGGAACTTTGGCCTCATTCAAAAGGTCACCATAAAAATTGACCACCTCAGAGAAATCTACCTAAATTAATGTAGAGTTCAGGGTACAGACAGGAAAAAAAAAACACAGTCAAAATTAAATGTCCAAAACAGTGAGCAATCTTCTTATCATGTACAGTTTTAAAAGAATTTTTTAAAAATAAAAGGTATCTATTTAGTTTCCCATTGCCAATTCCTACAGGGCAAAGAGAACATCTTCTTTTTCTGATGATACTTGCTATATCACTTGACCCTCAAAAGCTAAAAATCAATATGGCAATGAAAAAGAAATCTCCAGAACTCCAAATGTACCAATATTACTGCTGCTTGGCAGAGGTATATATAATTCATAGTATCCAGTTGGTTTTTCCAGTAGTCACGTATGGATGTGAGAGTTGGATAATAAAAGAAGGCTGAGCACCAAAGAATCAATGCTTTCAAATTGTGGTGTTGGGGAAAATTCTTGAGATTCCCTTAGACAGCAAGGAGATCAAACCAGTCAGTCCTAAAGGAAATCAACCCTGAATATTCACTGGAAGGACTGATGCTGAAGCTGAAGCTTCAATACTTGGTCCACCTGATACAAAGAACTGATTCACTGGAAAAGACCCAGATGCTGGGAAAGACTGAAGGCAAGAGAAGAAGGGGATGACAGAGGATGAAATGTTTGGATGGCATCACTGACTCAATGGACAGAGTTTGAGCAAAATCTGGGAGACAGTGAAGGACACTGAAGCCTGGCATGCTCCAGTCTATGGGGCTGCAAAAAGTCAGGCACAACCTATGGAGGGAACCACCCGACCAGGAAAAAAACAAATGTATGGATCTGGTTTTTTGCCCATTTCCTGCAGTTAACCAAGGAAAAGGAACAACCCCAAGGCAACGACTCTAAACAACAAAGGTGCATCCAGGCAGTAACTATCCCACAAACTCCATGTGGTGTAAGTCTCAAACTGGTCCAAACAATAGCAATCCACATTATCTTATCTCACAATTTCTATCAATGTTCAGGGCATTTAAAGTACTTGAAAATTGAAATATAAAACATGCTACCTTACAAATACTGTCCTCCTTGATGAAAAGGCTCACCTCTAAAGTAGAATAAAGTATCTGTCCCCAACTCCTTTTTTGTTTTGGCTCAAATGCACAGAGTTAGCTCCTAAAAAAAAAAAAAAAAAAGAGTTTTTTTATTTAAACTGGAAACTGTCTACTTA
Source organism: Tragelaphus eurycerus (assembly GCA_935064755.1). NCBI lineage: Eukaryota > Metazoa > Chordata > Mammalia > Artiodactyla > Bovidae > Tragelaphus > Tragelaphus eurycerus. The sequence continues at coordinate 8,655,661 of CAKXYN010000072.1, read as the reverse complement.
AAGTGAAATCAAGCATTCACACAGGTTTCATTTATGTAATAGGTAGTGATGTCGAACTTTATTGATCTGGCGGTCCTGATAGTCTCTAACAAACATAAAAGCTTGAGAAATCATGGGAATGATTCAGCTCCTGATATCCAAAAGCTAGCTGACTCCATAAAACAGTCATTCTAAGGCTACCCACAGATAGAAAAAAGTAACAAAGTTTCTACAGGCCTAAAAAACAACTAAACATTTGTAAAGAATCTGAGTCCAGAGAAACAACCAGTGGGTATAATAAATCCTCTGTATAATAAATCCTCAATACACTTCAAATAATTTTCAAAGGAAACCAGACCCAGACAAGTGATTTTGTTTTCAGAATCACAACCCTCAATCCCACTTAAAAAAAAAAAAAAAGTCACTTTTAAAAGAATGCTTTATTTGGAAGAAGGATACATCAAAGACAAGCCAATGAATCAACTAAAACAAAATCCACAGTGGAACCATTTTTGCTTATTGAGAAAATGTTGACAGAATAAATAGAGTGTGCATCCAAAGAACAAAGTGTATTGGATAAACAAAACAGTCTATCAACTGCCAACAGTTAGATTACATTTAGCCCTACCAAACCAACTGAAAAGTGAAAAACAAATCATTTTACTAGATATTTTGGTTAGATTAATAACAACACATAAATATTTTTATAATATGGTAACTGCAGCCATGAAATTAAAAGATACTTGCTCTTCGGAAGAAAAGCTATGACAAACCTAGACAGTGTTTTAAAAAGCAGAAACATCACTTTACCAACAAATATCCGTATAGTCAAAGCTATGGTTTTTCCATTAGTCATGTATCGATGTGAGAGCTGGACCATAAACAAGGCTGAGCGCCAAAGAATTGATGCTTCTGAACTGTGGTGCTAGAAAAGACTCTTGAGAGTCCCTTGGACAGCAAGGAGATCAAACCAGTCAAACCTAAAGGAAATCAACCCCGAATATTCATTGGAAGAACTGATGCTGAAGCTGAAGCTCTAATTTGAAGCCAACTCAATGGAAAAGACTCTGATCCTGGGAAAGATTGAGGGGAGGATGAGAAGGGGGCAGCAGAGGATGAGATAGTTGGATGGTATCACTGACTCAATGGACAAGAGTTTGAGCAAACTCTGAGAAATAGTGAAGGACAAGGAAACCTGGCACGCTATAGTCCGGTGGCGGGGGGGGGGGGGGGGGGGGTCCCAAAGAGTCAGACTTAACAACAATACAGGTAGTAGATAATAATCAGAAATATGAGTACTACTGTTAGAAATAATTCAGTTAATGGTCAAATAACAAAGAAGTTAAAGCACAGAAATCTGTTTTGAAGTAGAGAAACTGCTTTTAAGCAACAAAAAAAGTGTATTTCTCCCACTTTAAAACATTTCTTACATGTATTTTATTAAAAATAAAAAAACTACCAATTAATGATGCTCTTGCAATTAAATTGCAATTGACATTCATTAATTTCCTGCAAACTATTGCTAAGAACAGGCTTCAAAGGTAGCTCAGTGGTAAAGAATCCACCTGCCAAAGCAGGCAATGCACGTTCAGTCCCTGGGTAGGAAGATCAACTACAGTAGGAAATGACAACTCGCTCCAGTATTCTTGCTTGGAATATTCCATGGACAGAGGAGCTTGGTAGGCTACAGTTCATGGGGTCGCAAGGAGTCGGACATGACTGAGTAACCGAGCACACATTGCTAAGAGCATCACCTTATCAATCATCCCTAGAGAAAATCATATAAAACTTTACTTAAAAATTATACTACAGAAAGCCTTGTTACTGAAAACTGGCATTTTTCTTTTTCTTTAAAAAAGATTGAGCCACCCTTTAGACTTCCCGGGTGGTCCAATGGTTAGGACTCCCAGCTCCCACTCCAGGGTGCCCAGGTTCAATCCTTGGTCTCCTGGTTGAAGAACTGGGATCCCATAAGCCACATGGCCAAAAAACAAAGCAAAACAAAGATTGAGCCACCCTTTTACTTTACTTCAGCAACAGGAAGCTTACAGCCACATCTGAAATGCAAATTTATGATCAATTTATTCACCTTAATACTTTGGTTACCTCATGCGAAGAGTAGACTCACTGGAAAAGACCTTGATGCTGGGAGGGATTAGGGGCAGGAGGAGAAGGGGATGACAGAGGATGAGATGGCTGGATGGCATCACCAACTCGATGGACATGAGTTTGAGTAAATTCCAGGAGTTGGTGATGGACAGGGAGGCCTGACATACTGCAATTCATGGGGTCGCAAAGAGTTGGACATGACTGAGCAACTGAACTGAACTGAACTGAATGTTACATTCTTAGTTTTATTTTCTCTTGTACTGGCTTCATCACTTTTTTTAAAAACCAATACTTCTTGTAGCTGTTTTTATAAAATGACTCAACAGCTTTGTGTAAAAGGTAGTGTACATGAGAATAAAACATAAATGATACATTTCCTTACTGGTTTTCTCTGGCATTTATAAATCTGAAATTCTTAAATATAGATACTAGGTAACATAATAGGATAAGATGAACTCCAGCATTTCAAATGAGGAGAAATTATTATTCAGAACTCTCTGGAGTATACTTCCATATTTTAGCCTTAATATATCCTTATACTTTTAAAGAAAATTCAGTTTGAAAAATCCAAACACACTTCTGCAGACAACTTAAAAGATATACTTTATTCTTTGCATAATTAAACTGAAAGCTGAATATAAAATCTTCCAGAATTGTAAAGTACAGAAAAGATAGTCATGTGTCAAAGCAAAAATCTTCTTTCTAAGAAAAGGCAAAGGGAAACATGATATGCCGTGGGTAAGGTTAACATTTTTCTTTCTTTGAAGACCAAGAGTGCCCCATCATTTTCACGGTGATTCCATTCCCAGTATTTACTCAGAGCAGTTTTATTCCTCTAGGGACCCTGGTTCCTCCCCCCATCCCAGAGGTGAAGTGGCACACTACATCCAGACAAGCAGGCCACACTAAAGTACTCTACCTTCCACTAGGTGATGGAACAGGACAGCCCCCACATCGATCTAGCATCACCTTCCCTCCCTGGGACACCTTCACCATGGCATCACCCAGGGAGACGAAGCCAATCTTCCACATTCCCAAACTGGACTTTCGCTCAATACTGCTCCCTGGTACACGGTGCTGTGAAGTCCACTCAAGCACACAAACTCAAGGCAAGAGACTCTTTGCAGAAAAGGTGAGCCACAGGTACACGGTGTTACATTAGTCAACTATTTTGGCATCAACCTCAAAGCATGATCTAACTCTTGCAGTATCTTTACTCTGGGAAACCATGTCTCTACCTTTGGTCAGGGCTGCATACTTTCTTGTTCAAATAACACTTTTAAAAAAAAAGGAGCCCAAAGGCTTTAAGTCCAACTTGGAGTTCAAACCAAAACTATCCTCAGGTAGTTAAAATAACCTGACTACCTTTCCTTCTCAGCTCATTTGAAATGGTGTTTCTGATGTCCACTGGCACATATTCTGTTTTTCACAGAATACGTGTTAAATTGCAAAAAAAAAAAAAAAAAAAAGGGGGAGAAGCCCAAAGGACAAACAAGAATTGTTTATTTTAGAAACCCACCATTCAGAGATAATCACTGATCATATAATAGTATATATGATAACTTTGCTATATTTTCTCTATATATACATATATGTTTAAATAAAAAATACACTCATACACACTGTTTGTATACAAATACATCCTGCTTTTGCATTTTGTAAAGTATCAAAAGACTTTCTTATCAGTATTCTACAAAGTTATTTTTAACAGCTACTTATAATTTCCTCTTTCTAAAACTCTCAGGGGCTCTAAAATTTATTTTTCCTACTTTATCCCCCTCCACAGTGTCCCAACAGGAACACAACTAAAAGGCAATAGTCTTCATTCATCAACACATCTTAAACAGCTTCCAGAAAACGAACATTCTGCTGTATTCATAGAAGTGATTTCATTTATACTTTATTCTGAGAGAGATGGGAATACCAGACCACCTGATCTGCCTCTTGAGAAATCTGTATGCAGGTCAGGAAGCAACAGTTAGAACTGGTCATGGAACAACAGACTGGTTCCAAATAGGAAAAGGAGTACGTCAAGGCTGTATATTGTCACCATGTTTATTTAACTTATATGCAGAGTACATCATGAGAAATGCTGGACTGGAAGAAACACAAGCTGGAATCAAGATTGCCGGGAGAAATATCAATAACCTCAGATATGCAGATGATACCACCCTTATGGCAGAAAGTGAAGAGGGACTAAAAAGCCTCTTGATGAAGGTGAAAGTGGAGAGTGAAAAGGTTGGCTTAAAGCTCAACATTCAGAAAACGAAGATCATGGCATCTGGTCCCATCACTGCATGGGAGGGGGGACAGGGGAAACAGGCAACTTTTTTTTCTGGCAAGAATAGATGGGAAGGAAACAGTGAAACAGTGTCAGACTTTTTCTTTTCGGCTGTCTTCCTGTGGTCTAACGCGAAGAATCACAGAATGGCAGATGGTGACTGCAAGCCATGCCCACACATTAAATAGATGGGGAAACAGTGGAAACAGTGTCAGACTTTCTTTTCTGGGCTGGAAGGACTAGCCATGAAATTAAGTTAAATATGACCAACCTAGATAGCATATTCAAAAGCAGAGACATCACTTTGCCAACAAAGGTTCGCCTAGTCAAGGCTATGGTCTTTCCTGTGGTCATGTATGGATGTGAGAGCTGGACTGTGAAGAAGGCTGAGCGCCAAAGAATTGATGCTTTTGAACTGTGGTGTTGGAGAAGACTCTTGAGAGTCCCATGGACTGCAAGGAGATCCAATCAGTCCATTCTGAAGGAGATCAGCCCTGGGATTTCTTTGGAAGGAATGATGCTAAAGCTGAAACTCCAGTACTTTGGCCACCTCATGCGAGGAGTTGACTCATTGGAGAAGACTCTGATGCTGGGAGGGATTGGGGGCAGGAGGAGAAGGGGACGACAGAGGATGAGATGGCTGGATGGCATCACTGACTCGATGGATGTGAGTCTGGGTGACCTCCGAGAGCTGGTGATGGATAGGGAGGCCTGGCGTGCTGCAGTTCATGGGGTCGCAAAGAGTCGGACACGACTGAGCGACTGATCTGATCTGATCTGATCTGATCTGATCTGATTGTTAGATGATTGTGGATACATAACTGCATCTACCCAACCAAGCTCCAAAGCAGTGCCAGGGTGCCACCAAGTCCATGGGGTGCCTCTCCCATGATCCATCACATATAATTCAAAATGGACTTTCCCTCAATAATTCAAAATGATAATAACTCCAAAGTTAGAGTCATAACAAGCTGTGACTTTTCCTAGAAAGACCATCTCATTGTTTCTTTAAAGACTACAAAATATTAACAGATGGCTAACAGGCAACAACATATTCAGTTCAGTTCAGTTCAGTCGCTCAGTCGTGTCTGACTCTTTGCAACCCCATGAATCGCAGCACGCCAGGCCTCCCTATCCATCACCAACTCCCAGAGTTCACTCAGACTCACGTCCATTGAGTCAGTGATGCCATCCAGCCATCTCATCCTCTGTCGCCCCCTTCTCCTCCTGGCCTCAATCCCTCCCAGCACCAGAGTCTTTTCCAATGAGTCAACTCTTCGCATAAGGTGGCCAAAGTATTGGAGTTTCAGCTTTAGCATCAGTCCTTCCAAAGAAATCCCAGGGCTGATCTCCTTCAGAATGGACTGGTAGGACCTCCTTGCAGTCCAAGGGACTCTCAAGAGTCTTCTCTAACACCACAATTCAAAAGCATCAATTCTTCGGCCCTCAGCCTTCTTCACAGTCCAACTCTCACATCCATACATGACCACAGGAAAAACCATAGCCTTGACTAGACGGACCTTTGTTGGCAAAGTAATGTCTCTGCTTTTGAATATGCTATCTAGGTTGGTCATAGCTTTCCTTCCAAGGAGTAAGCGTCTTTTAATTTCATGGCTGCAGTCACCATCTGCAGTGATTTTGGAGCCCAGAAAAAGAAAGTCTGACACTGTTTCCACTGTTTCCCCATCTATTTCCCATGAAGTGATGGGACCGGATGCCATGATCTTCGTTTTTTGAATGTTGAGCTTTAAGCCAACTTTTTCACTCTCCTCTTTCACTTTCATCAAGAGGCTTTTTAGTTCCTCTTCACTTTCTGCCATAAGGGTGGTATCATCTGCATATCTGAGGTCATTGATATTTCTCCCGGCAATCTTGATTCCAGCTTGTGCTTCTTCCAGCCCAGCGTTTCTCATGATGTACTCTGCATAGAACTTAAATAAGCAGGGTGACAATATACAGCCTTGACATACTCTCCTTTTCCTATTTGGAACCAGTCTGTTGTTCCATGTCCAGTTCTAACTTGCTTCCTGAACTGCATACAAATTTCTCAAGAGGCAGGTCAGGTGGTCTGGTATTCCCATTTCTTTCAGAATTTTCCACAGTTGATTGTGATCCACACAGTCAAAGGCTTTGGCATAGTCAATAAAGCAGAAATAGATGTTTTTCTGGAACTCTCTTGCTTTTTTGATGATTCAGTGGATGTTGGCAATTTGGTCTCTGGTTCCTCTGCCTTTTTTAAAACCAGCTTGAACATCTGGAATTTCACGGTTCACATATTGCTCAAGCCTGGCTTGGAGAATTTTGAGCATTACTTTACAACATATTAGAGAGATGCAAATCAAAACCACAATGAAGTATCATTTCACACTGGTCAGAATGGCCACCATCAAAAAGTCTAAAAATAATAAATGCTGAAGAGGGTGTGCAGAAAAGCGAAGCCTCCTACAGGGTTTTGTTGTGGTTTTTTTGTGTGTGTGTCTGTGGGAATGTAAATTGGTGCAGTCACTATGGAAAATAATATGGAGGTTCCTTAAAAAGAACTAAAAATAGAGTTACCATATGATCTAGCAGTCTCACTCCTGGGCATAATATCCAGAAAATATGAAAATTCTAACTCACCTCAGTGTTCACAGCAGTACTATGTACAATAGCCAAGACATGGAAGCAACCGAAATGTTCACTGACAGATTAATGGATATTATTCAATGATGAATGTAATAAAGAAAGAACGTCATTTGCAGCAACATGGATGGACCTAGAGATTATACTGAGTGAATTAAGTCAGAGAAAAACAAACATATGATATCACTATATGTGGAATCTTAAAAAATAATACAAGTGAATCTATAAACAAAGCAGAAACAGACTCACAATCACAGAAAACAAGCACATGGTTACCAAAGGGGAAGGAAAGGAGGGGAAGTGATAAATTAGAAGTATGAGATTAACAGATACAAACCACCATACACAAAACAGATAAGCCACACAGCTCTACTATTTAGCACACAAAACTACATTCAATATCTTGTAGTAATCTATAATGGAAAATAATCTGAGATATATATATATATATATACATATAAAACTGAAAAAACTACAAAACATTATTTAAATATTTTTGTGTTTTTGGTGCCCCTCACTAATGCTCAAACACATGCTTGTGTGTGTGCTTAGTCACTCAGTCGTGTCCAACTCTTTGTGACCCCATGGACTGTAGCCTGCCAGGCTCCTCTGTCCATGGGGATTCTCCAGGCAAGAATACCGGAGAGGGTTGCCATGTCCTTCTCCAGGGGACCTTCCTGACCCAGGAATCAAACCCAGGTCTCCCACACTGCAGGCACATTCTTCACCATCTGAGTCACCAGGGAAGCAAGACTGTCTATTAAGCACTGCCCCCAGAGACTGAGGAAAGAATAGGCTTTTTTCCAAGGAACAATATGAGTTTAAACTCACATGATAAAATCTATGCATAATCAAAATCTCAGACTTGAATACACAGATTTCAGTCTAACACATTTTGAAAGGGACAATATTAACTACTTGTTCAAAGTTGTATTATTCACGTGGAATCACTGCCAAATGCTTTATGCCATGTTTGAAACTGTACAAAACTTCCTGAGATATTTGGCATGCTTTCATTAGATGAATAAACTGATAACATGATTTACATTGAGTGGTTTTATGGGGAAATTTCAAGTGACTTATTCAGCAAATCTTCACACTTCAATTAAGAGAGATGATTTGCTTCCAAAAAATTAAATGTGAAGAAGTGTCAACACACTAAGGATACTGACAGTAGTTAAGAGGTTGGCCTCCAAAGTCAAATTTTGTTGTTGTTGTTTAGTCGGTAAGTGGTGTCTCTTTTTCGACCCCTGGACTGTAGCCCACTAGGCTTCTCTGTCCATGGGATTTCCCAGGCAAGAATACTGAAGTGGGTTGCCATTTCTTCCTCCAGGGCATCTTCCCAACCCAGGCCAGCATTGAACCCACATGTCCTGCATTGCAGGAGGATTCTTTACCACTGAGCCACTAGGAAAACCGTGGTTTGGGTTAAATTCTGACTTTCACTAGCTATGGGACTTATGCCTCTATTCCTCAGTTTCTTCAAGGAAAAAATATCTCCTCCACACGTTACTGTGAAGATTAAGTACTTTACTACATGTAATATGTGTAGAACAGTGTATTGAGTCTTCAATAAATATTAGCTAGTTATCATCATCATTACTCATCATTATTACTCTACACTTTTTGTAAAGGGCTCATAACCTAACTTTCTACCTCTTTCTCCCCATAATTAGGAATATACCAGTTACACATTGCTATATTAAACCTCTGCCTTATAATTTTCAGATCAACTGTTTTGTTTCAACTTTCTCTAAAAAGTCAACTTAAGTTTAATCTTTACGTCCTCATCCTACTTTTTATTAAACTGCCAGCATGACCAGACGGTACATATTATAGATACTGAACAACACAGGTCTTTGGGAAACCACAATCTCCTAAAAGAAAAAAAGAAAATGAAACCTGGAATAGGTAGTAACTCTAATCCTGTTGTTAAATTTAAATATCACATCTAATGTATGTTTTTACTTCTAAAAAGATATCTAAGTAACATTTTTATAATTTACAAATAAAACAAACAACCTTAAACCATCTCTGTAAGGTTCATTCTAGATTAGAGGACTAAGCCTGCTCAACCAGAGCAAGAAATATTTCAAAGAATCCATCATGAGTTTGCCTGGGGTTATTCTGAAACCCACAATCCAGAAATAACAGACAAGAATTTTCCGACTTTTCTTTTTCCAAGAGTACTAGAATGTTACCATAAAAATTATTTGTTTATGTGAAAGACAGAGGACAGCGGCACATAAAATGAAGCAAGGAGGCCAGGCTTTGGACTTGGTTGCTGCTGCTACTGCTAAGTCGCTTCAGTCGTGTCTGACTCTGTGCGACCCCATAGACAGCAGCCCGCCAGGCTCCGCCATCCCTGGGATTCTCCAGGCAAGAACAATGGAGTGGGTTGCCATTTCCTTCTCCAATGCATGAAAGTGAAAAGTGAAAGTGAAGTCACTCAGTCGTGTCCAACTCTTTGTGACCCCATGGACTGCAGCCTGCCAGGCTCCTCCATCCATGGGATTTCCCAGGCAAGAGTACTGGAGTGGGGTGCCTTCTCCATTGGACTCTGGTACTACCTGTTAATTTTGCTTTCTTGATCAGAGATATGACAGTCTGCTTAAAATCCCAGAATACACTGGCTAATACTGAAAAAGATTTTTCTCCACTAAATGTTAGCCTTATTACCTTCCTATACTGTTTATTTGTACCTTACCAGGAATATGAACAGCTTATCAAAAAGCCACTCTTGAACTAAAAAATAGAAAAACAAAAAGACGCTTCTTCAAAGAACTAGTCAGGGACTTCCCTGGCAGTTCAGTGGTTAGAACTTCATGCTTTCAGTGCAAGGGGCGCAGGTTCAACCCCTGGTCCGGGACCTAAGATCCTGAAAGACGTATGGCATGGCCAGGAAAAAAAAAAAAAAAGAACTAGAGTCTAATCCATACGTCCTACAAAATATTTAAAAACTTGAACCCAAAAGAAAGGAGAATAATCACTCATTCTTTAGAACAGGGGTCCCCAACCTCTGGGATCTAATACCTGATAATCTGAGTGGAGCTGATATAATAATACTAGAAATAAAGTGAACAATAAATGTAATGCACTTGAATCATCCCAAAACCACCCCCACCCCATCCCCGATCCATGGAAAAACTGTCTTCCACAAAACCGGTCCCTGGTGCCAAAAAGGCTGGGGACCTTCTGCTAAGACAACAAAACCACTGAAAGCAAAAAGAAGAGACTTCGTTGGTATGTACTTGTGTAATCTTTTCTGAAAACCTAGGAGATAGACATGGTCATACACCACAGCTCAGGAAACTGAGTCTCAGAGAGGTTAAGTAATATGCCCAAATTATAAAGTAAAATAAAGAGCCTAGAAAATCCCATGGACGGAGGAGCCTGGTAGGCTGCAGTCCATGGGGTTGCTAAGAGTCGGACACGACTGAGCGACTTCACTTTCACTTTTCACTTTCATGCATTGGAGAAGGAAATGGCAACCCACTCCAGTGTTCTTACCTGGAGAATCCCAGGGACAGGGGAGCCTGGTGGGCTGCCGTCTATGGGGTCACACAGAATCGTACACGACTGAAGCAACTTAGCAGCAGCAGCAGGCTTCCCTGCTGGCTCAGAGCTAAAGACTCTACCTGCCAATGCAGGAGACATGGGTTCAATCCCTGATCTGGGAAGATTCCACATACTGAGAAGCAATTAAGCCCACCGGCGGCAACTACTGAGCCTGTGCTCTGGAGCCCGCATGACGCAACTACTGAACCCTGTGCACCGAGAGCCTGTGCTCTGCAACAAGAGAGTATCCTCCGCTCTCTCCAACTAGAGAAAGCCTGCGCAGCAATGAAGCCCCAGCATAGACAAAAATAAATAAATACATAAATATTTTTAAAATTAATAAAGACACAGGACTCAAATTCAAAACTTTAGAAGCAGCTAACGATAAAGAAGAAATGACAGGCATCCCCCGTACAGCAGTGGGAGTAGTCGGAGAGGAGGAATACAGAACCAAGGCCTGCTAGTGCTTCCTCCCAAATCCACTCATGCCCAGCACTGGATGGATTAACTGGATTCAAGCTCTCAAATTGAATTGTGTTCAATTTGAACACAACTGATGGCTCAGGAATGGAAACAGCTTCTTCCCATGTCTCACTCCCTAAGTCACAAGTACATTATCTTGTCTTACTCAATAAACGAGCAGTTACTGAAGACCCAGAAATGTAATCATCCCACAAACTGACCATTTTATAAGTGCCACACTCCAGTATTCTTGCCTGGAGAAATCCATGGACAGAGGAACCTGGTAAGCTACAGTCCATAGGGTTGCAAAGAGTCAGATACTTAAAAGTGCTATATAAGACAGTGTAAAAGAGGATATTTATATCTTTAATATCTGTCCCTCAAATGCTCTTGATTTGCAGTCATTGCACTTATATGAAGTTCAGCTGCCTTTTACTAGTCTGTGAGCTCTTGATACAAAATTCTGTATATTCCCCACTCGTTGTTGTTTAGTCGCTAAGTCGTGTCTGACTCTTCTGCAACACCATGGACTGTAGCCCGCCAGGCTCTACTGTCCATGGGATTTTTCAGGCAAGAATACTGGAATGGGTGGCCATTTCCTCCTCCAGAGTATCTTCCCCAATCAACCTGTGTCGCCTGCACTAGCAGGCAGATTCTTTACCACTGAGCCACCAGGAAGCCCCACTCAGTATTATGTAGGTGGCGTCCACTAAAAATGTTAAAAGGAGCAAAAGAAACGATGATGAGTTGAACCTTAAATAACAGGAGTTAGAGAGATGGGAAAAACGAAGGGAAAGTGCATTCTAATAAGGTGGCTGGTAACCAGGCAGACAACTCCTGGGGAAATTAACAGGCAGGTCAGAGCAGAAGATCCACATCACCGAGCGGCAAAAATGGTAAACCGAAGACGTGGAATTCCTTTCCGGGGGGTTAGGATTTCCTTTTCTGAATTAGGCTGATTTGTTTTTAAACATTTATTTTAATGCAGGAGAATTCTGTGTTTAAATTAAACCCGATGTGAAACCCCACTATAATCGATAGAAAACAGGTACTCTGAAGCCCCACTCAGTCCCCACCTTATCTGACTTGAGAAGACTCCAAAGGTCCTCCTTGGACCACAATCTGAAAAACCCTGGGTTAGAAAAATGTCTGGAAGCACAGATGCCAAAGGGCTCAGGGCACTGACCTCTGGGTTGGCCTAGGTTGGCGAACATAGTAAGGAGGGACTTGAAGTAATATTTTCACTTTTTAAATCTCGCAAATTTTTAAATTATTTGAATTGTTGTTTATATTGAGTACTTTTTACTTTCTAGACTTAAAAATAAATAAGACACCATTGATCTAAAAAAAGCATTTTTTAATGGTTCAATTTCTTCAAGTGGATTGCTACATTTTAATGAACCACTTACTTATAATTGCAGGATACTTTTTAAACTAAATTACATCGCAATGAAAATGAACATCTCTGTGCATAAGACTTTCCCATATTTAGAACGATTTGCTTAGGATAAATTTATACAAGTTAATGGTTTCCATCTAAGTTCTATAATACATGGCTTAAAATAAAACTCTCTAGAATATAAAAAAATATAAAATTCAATGAGTATTTTTTAAATGCCATTCTACAGTAGCAAGATTTTGATTCCAGCATTCATGATTAAGATACATAAAATCTAATTTATCAAACTAATCAGCAAAGTTTCCACATCTCGAAAAATGTATTAAAGAGAAATCTGAAACAGAAATTGAAAGTGCTCTACCTTTCATGAATTTTTCATAACTTCTCTTGCCACTTATCAAAACCATACACTGAAAGAATCTCTCTTCACAGTTGGGTTTCACAATCTAATTCTGTGAAGTCACAGTTCTGTGACAGTACAATCATTCTCTGGCAACAAACTAACATCATTAAATTCTTATTTGGAAGTTCTATGGGGTATAAGGATGTTCTATTTTTACTTCTAAGATCAAAATCTATTTTGTGTTGCCTCTCCAGTAAGCTCCTATGATTGATACATCTTGACCTAATTTATTCTCTTGTTCCCAGCCATCTTTATAAAACTACCTTTTGGTGAGGGCTCAGAGAATGCCTGTCTCTGTTCAAACAAAATATAAATGGTTGCTGGATTGCCTCTGCCTGTGAACAATCAGTTAATGCTCTGTACTCTTTGGAAGGTGAAACCCCAAAGTCAGAAAGTGTGTTTTCTTTTTCTTATCTCTATTACTGTTTTAATATAGCATAAGAGTACTTTTTACTAAATTATCTTTTAAATAAGTGAATGGGGATCCATCACTAAGGTTTCCAACTGGGCAAAAAGAATTTCTAATAACCCCTTTTTCTTTTTTCCAAAAGCAAGGATTGCTAGACATCAAGGTCATTTGTACTAATATGTAAAATTCTAAAAGCAAGGATGGCTAGAAATATCAAGGTCATTTCTACTACTATGTGACAGTTCTAATTTTAAGGGTATTCAGACTATATCAGCAAAGATTTGCTTAGTCCTGCCAGGCACAGGGCACTATGCTTCTGTGTGAACAAGACAGAAGAAAAATCTGCTCTCATGGGCCTCTCTCTCTTGGTGCAAAGGCATGTTTGTACACCACAAATCTTTATGAAATGAGAAGTTCCAATATCAAAAACAGAAATATGCTTTAGAAGAAAGAGACTGGAATCAGATTTTGGAATACCTGTCAAGGCCAAGGAAGGTGGTGTTTATGTCTGAATAAAGGAAACCTAGGTATTCAAAGGGATCCTTAGAAAATATTAATCTATGCAGGCACTAAAACTTTTGAATGGCTTCTCATTTCCTGTAAAAGAAATACAAAATCTTTAAAAGAAAATCTTGAAAAGGGTAACTAAATCTTGTGTCATCATCCCCACCTACCCAAGATCTTGGGTTGTGGTCACACTGCACTTCTGTTTCCCCTATTGTAGGGATTTTCAAACTTTTATACACTGTCATTTACTAAAGTATCAATATATGACACACTTATTTTTTATTTTTTAAAAAACATGCAGGTCACAACCACTAAACTGATTTTATAATCTCCTGGTCAGTGCTTAGGTACTGCAGTTTAAAAAATAGTACTTTAGCATATACCACACTCTCTCTCGGCTTCCCAGGGAGCACTAGTGGTAAAGAACCCACCTGCCAATGCAGGAAATGCAGGAGACACGGGTTCAATCCCTGGGCCCTGAAGATCCCCTGGAGGTGGGCATGGCAACCCACTCCAGTATTCTTGCCTGGAGAATCCCATGGACAGAGGAGCCTGCTGGGGTTTTATAGTCCATGGGGTCGCAAAGAGTCAGACACAAGGGAAGCAACTTAGCACACAGGCACACTCTCTCTCTCACTTCTAGGCCTTTCCATGCATTCTTTTTGTCTGTAACATTCTTGCTCATTCTCAATTTTTCCTTTTTTCTGGCTACTTCCTATTCTACTTTGTGACCTGAGCACATAAACATCACTTCCCTGACCCTCTTGGATTAGTTTTCTGTCTTCTGTGTTCCTAATACTCTATGCTTTCTAATGTTCATTAAGCTTTACTGTAATTGTACATGGCCTGTCTTTCTAAATGGCAACCCACTCAAGGACTCTTGCCTGGAAAAATCCCATGGACGGAGAATTCCGGTAGGGTACAGTCCATGGGGATGCAAAGAGTCAGACATGACTGGGCAATGTCACTTTCACTTTGTCTTTCTAAGATGTAAATGCCATGAGCATCAGGACCCATTCTTGTTCATCGCTGAATCCTGAGAGCCACACCTAGTGCCTGCTACAGATTAGGCCCTCAATCAATGTTTGAGGAGTAAAACAAGTGAGGAAATGGACTTGAATAATCTATATGTTAATATTTAACCACATGATGAAATGAGCACCCACTTAAAAACTGTTAAAAGGTTTAGCTAGTTCCAAGGAAAATATATGCTCAGTTCCAACTGTATAAATGGTGATAGGCTCCTAAGCGGGCCTGCAAAATACTATTAGCACCCCCACACACTTAACTGATGAGAGGACAGCTGCTTATTTCCCTAAGAGTACGCCTACAAGGCAGTAGACCCAGGTTTGATCCCTGGGTCAAGAAGATCCTCTGGAGAAGGAAATGGCAACCCATTCCAGTACTCTTGCCTGGAAAATTCCATGGACACAGGAGCGTGGTAGGCTACAGTCCATGGGGTCACAAAGAGTCAGACATGACTGAGCAACTTCACTTCACTCCTTAGAGCAAAGTGACCTAGCTAATGGCTGAGATGAGATTAGATAGCTGGTGGGAAGCACAGGGAGCTCAGATCTGTGATAACCTAGAGGGTTGGGATGGGGATGGGGGAGAAAGATTCAAGAGGGAGGTGATATATGTATTCGTATAGCTGATTCACTTTGTTGTACAGCAGAAACTAATACAACATTGTAAAGCAATTATACTCCAATAAAAAAATAATAAATGAGAAAAAAAAGAATAAAGGTCAATATTCCAGACAGGCCCCACCCCTGAGCTCTCACTGGTTCTTGAATCTGTCTGTATTCAAGAAGATAAAGTTTTCCTTTCCCTTCCAAATCCTATGAGGAAATCTTTCTGAGACAGGACTTTCTGTACCTGCAGTTTTTTAGGTCCTAGACAATCATCTGGGCAGATAAAGCAAGAAGGAACACAGTAAATATGAGTCTAAGCTAAACTCTCCAAACCAGCTTTCCCAGAAATGAAAAATTAAACTATATTTTAATAGTACTATAATTCACACCTGGCTTCATGAATCTGCAAAGTCGGGAGACAGAAGAGATGTAATCAGGAATAGTTACAACAGTCATCCCAGTCTGATTCCTGGGTCCCAGGAGAACAGCAACATACAGGAGCAAGGTGGGACGAAAGGGAAGGGAATTGCATGAAAGCTAAGGTTTCTTCCACTTCTCCTTTTGAATTTTTCTTGGGCAAAAATGACTAAACAAGTTGAATCTATCTTTGTATACTACAACCTTCCCTTCCAAATTTTCATTCTTACTTCTCTTTTCTCATCTTCCGAATCCCCTTATGCTGCCCAAAGATCTTCATTTTCAACACCCACACTTCTAGAAATAAGCAAATTTTTCTCAAACCTTCAAAATGTTCCTTGAGCCCATACCACTAACCTCTCCTCTCCCTCTTCACACCAAAACTCCTACTTTCTCAGTGCAGCTGATCAGCAGGAAAGCCATCTGACTAAATCCATTCACATTAAGATAAAATAACTGACAGCCCTAGCTTTTAAACCCTCCTAGAAATACATCTGGGCTTCCCTGGGGGCTTAGCAGTAAAGAATCTGCCTGCAATGAAGGTTCAATCCCTGGGTCAGGAAGATTTCCTGGAGAAGGGAAGGGCAACCCACTCCAGTATTCTTGCCTGGGAAATCCCATGGACACAGGAGCCTGGCAGGCTACAGTTCATGGTGTCACAAGAGTCGAACATGACTTAGTGTCTAAACCACCACCACCAGAGATACATGTATGTTTTATTTTATACACACATACATTTTTAAGCTATAGACAGCTAACCACAGTAATTTCAGAGAAAAGATGAGGGGTGCCTAAATTTGCCCTAAAGGAGTCAGGTCTGCTCTGACCAGCTTTCCCAAAGATCATGTCCCCAAAGTTGTTCCCACATTTTCCCCAGCTTTCAGTCCTTAAGAGACACTAAAAATCCAAGAGGACAGAGAAAGCCAACTTGAGAAAGCATCTATAGCTACAGGATACCTATTCATTGATGGGGCAAGTCAATGACAATCAACATTAGATTTGGATAGGTTATACTTTAAGTATATCTGATAATCATTCCGTTGGGTAAAACAAAAACATTCACTCAGGTTATATATTGCAGTTATTGCCGCATTCTACAAATGAGGTCAACGAGGCGTAACGGGTTAAATAACATTCCCATTGTTTAAAGTTCAGTAGTTGAAGAACAGGATGGATGGCTCTTCACACACACTGAATAGGTTGTTTATACATTAATTCCACTTGAAAATCTTTAATTTTATTTTCCATAATGTTTCTGAAATTTGGCAGTATACTTTAAAACAGTCATTAGAGTAAAAGAAAAATGACTTGAATTCCTGGGAGGCAAAATCATGTCTTTTTTCAGGGGTTTTTGTAAGAAAGACCTAAGCCTGAGGTTGAATTTGTGTGCACTCAGAAAAAAACCACAAAAATAGGCAAAGTAGCATTCATTCAGCTCCAAGTGGTTCTTAACTTCAGCACCATGAAAAATACTTATTTGCCACCCAAATAAGAATAGAGCTATAATAAAGATTACACAAACTGAGGATAATAAGATCTTTCACTTTGCCTGAGAGATACGTGAAATTTTAATTGAGGAATCAGTGTTTGCTGTTTTTTATTAGTTTGCCTAGCTAGCCACCAAAATAAATTACTTGAAATTAAAGTGATAACAGGAACTTTTCAAACCGAGAACAGAATATATGAAAATGCTAACTGGGTGTGGTCTCCCTTGCCTTTGGTCATGAACACACTTTTTGTGGCTTTTCTCAAAATTCCAGAAAGAGTAAAGGGTCAGTAAGATTCCCAAGAAATAACAGGTTATTCAGAAAGACTGAAACAGCATTTATTCACCTCCCCCAAGTACAAGCATTGTGTTGCTTGGTATGGAGTTGTTTGGTTTTTCAGGCAGTGCTAGCCCCCCAAACCTAGAATTTTTAACACATAATTCAACAATAAAAAGACAATTAACCCAATTGAGATACCGGCAAAAGATATGAACAGACATTTCTGCAAAGCAGATATGTAAGTGGCCAATAAGCAAATGAAAAGACACACGACATATTTAGCCATAAAAAACGCAAATTAACACTACTTTATTCCCACTAGAATGTCTATAATAAAAACTAGTAAATAGTCAATAACAAGCGATGAGAACGTGGAAGAATTGGAACTCTCATACACTGCTTGATGAGAATGTAAAATGGTGCAGCTACTCTGGAAAAGTTTGACAGTTTCTTAAAAGTTAAATATATAGACCCAAAACAATGTAAGACATATGTCCACCTAAAAACTTGTACACAAATGTTCATAGCAGCATTATTTACAATGACCAAAAACTAGAAACATCCTTAATGTTCATTAACTGAAAACCAGTAAACTGTGATAATGCGGTACACTCATACAACGGACTATTATCCAGCCATAAACAAGAGTTAAGCACCGATGAATTCCACACGTGGATAAACCTTGAAAACATTATGCTATGTGAAGGAGGCCAGACACTAAAAGCCACATAAAGTACGATTCCATTTATATGAAATTTCCACAACAGTCAAATCCTTAGAGACAGAAAGATTAGTGGTTGCCAGGGAGTGGGATAAGAGGGAATAAGGAGTGACTGATAATGGTACAGGGTTTCATTCTGGGGTGATGAAAATGTTCTGTACAGTGCTGACAGTTGCAAAAGTTGGTGAAAATACTAAAGACCGTGCTTGAAAAGGATGGATTTTATGGTGTGTGAAGTATATCTCAATTTTTTTTAAAAAAATTGTTCATTTACGGAAAGAAATTACATACACATGTAAAGTACCTTCAAGTGTATTACATACATATACGTAATCTCTTTCTAAAAATCAACGTTTGGGGTTTTTTAAATGGAGCTATATTTCACATATATAAAGAGAGAAATGAAAGAACACGGTGACACGGAGCAACTGTGAGCCCTGAAGCCGTGGATCTGGGGTGTGCCCCAGTCCGCCTCGCAGCGTCCCCATCCTGCTCGCCTTCACCCATCACTCAGCCCCCACCCGCCGTCTGGTTCAGTGTCAGGGCCGGGGACTACCCACCGCGGCTGCCCGGCTCCGCGGCGGGCGCCCAGGGCCGGCCAGCCCTCCCGCCCAAGGTGGGGCAGCCGCGGCGGGCCGGGCTCGGGCGCTGCCCGCGGGCCCGGAGGGGGATACGGAGCTTCGGGCCGGCCCCGCCGCGCCCCCTGCCCCGGCCTCCCCGCGTCCTGGCCGCGAGTCTCAAGCCCGTCGCCGCCGCACCTCCCTCCAGTACCTGGGATGCGCCCGAACCCGGCGCCGCGGCCAAAGCCGAGACTTTCCCTCCATATCACCTGCCCGGGAGCGCGGTGCAAGGAGAGGGACCTCGCCTCCTCAGACGCGACCAAGGAACCGGCACCAGGGACACGGAAGGGGAATTCACCTAGTCCCCCGGGCGGCGGCTGAGGCAGCTGCCCAGCGCCCTCGGCTCCTTCCTCTCGCGCGCCTCCTTGTGCCGTCCCGGCCCGGAGCTGACAGCCCCGGAGCCGGCGCCAGCGGCCCGCTGGCTCCTGGCCGCCCACCCCGCCCCCGCGCGGCCGCCCCGCGCACGCGCAGCGGCGCCTGAGCCCGAGGGGAAGCGAGAACCTGGTGATGTGGCCGCGGGGGTGGCGACCTGCAGCGCCAGCGCCGCCCAGTCCTAGACCCTTGGCTTCACCCTGACCGACGCGCTCCGGGAACCCGATAGAGCAGAGCAAAAGGGGAATCTTCATGGGAGCCTACTCAGCAGAGAGGGGCTGTGGCCTTCCTTGTTCGCCAGCCCACTCCATCCCTGTAGCCCTACAGTTCCCACCGCCCCACATCCACATCTCTGGCTGCTCCTTGGTCCTAACGCTCAAATTTATGACTCATGACTTCTGTTCTCAAGCCGGGAGCCTCCTGGTTGGCTGGCTTCGTGTTTTCTTCTCTCGCGGAGACTGGGATTTAAACTGTGCAGAATGGTCCAAGTTTGATCCTAGGCAGGAAAGAAGGGGATTGGCCCCCAAATGGGATGATAAGATTTAGGGCAGGTCCCAGCAGTGGGAGAGTGGTGTTCAAAGCAAAGTGCATGGACCCAGTGGAGGTGGCTGGAATGCCAGACTTTTTAAACTTGCTCATGCTTGTTTTTAAATCTGTGTAAAAAGTAAGCTAGAGTTTGCAACGTAAAGCCAAGAATTCATTTACATTATTTAACAACTATTATTCGAGCATCTTTTGCAGGTAATGGGTGAAGCCCTGGAGGTATTCCAGTGACCAGAACAAAGGTTTCTGTCCTCAGGCTCTGCTAACAGAGACTGCCCTTTAAAAATTACCCAGCACATGACACTTCCTCAAGTCAAAGCTTCCACCAAATCTTAAATTACTTCAATGATTTAATAGCAGATTTTCAGGTGCTAAGATATCAGAGAGTATATTTAGCCACTTTTTTTTTTTTCTTGAGGCACGCTCCTTTTTTTTTTTTTTTTTTTTTTTTTAGTTGCAGCATGCAAATTCTTAGTTGCAGTATGTAGGATCTAGTTTACTGACCACGGATCAAACCTGGGCCTCCTGCATTGGGAGTGTGGAATCTTAGCCACTGTTCCCCCAGGGAAGTCTCTGCCATGAGAGTTTTGACCTTCACCTTCACGATGAAGGGTACTTCTGTATCAGTTTTGTTCATCTGAGGTAATGCTTTTTATAATGGCCCATGCAAGTTTAAGGACAGGGAAGCCTGGGGTGCTGCAGTCCATGGGGTCGCAAAGAGTCGGATACGACTGAGTGACTGAATTGAACTGAACACTCAAGTGTTCTTCATCCCTAAACATACGTTGGGAATGAAAGTATAATTGCAAGGAAGTGGAAAAACAGTGCTTCCACTGCATTTTCAAATGGTTTTTGTTCTCAAGGTTTTGAATTCCATATCACCCCGAGGTAATTAACTGCTCTTGAAAGCTTTTGACATTGTTGTTGTTGAAAGCTTGCTTGAAGTAAAAGTTCCAAAAAGATACATACCTCCTCTGGGTCCTGTAGTCTCACGATTTCTGCACAAACC
Source organism: Tragelaphus eurycerus (assembly GCA_935064755.1). Lineage (NCBI taxonomy): Eukaryota > Metazoa > Chordata > Mammalia > Artiodactyla > Bovidae > Tragelaphus > Tragelaphus eurycerus. The sequence goes on along the minus strand of CAKXYN010000072.1, from coordinate 8,634,850 downwards.
ATACATAGGATACACCACCCTCTGCCAGTTTAGAAAATCCTACCAACGTTTTTTTCCTGAGAGCTAATGGTTTCCATTGCCCTGAATTTCACTAGTCAGCATGTAGCAACTTTCTCCTCATGCAGTGCCTCTCATTCTATATGCCACAACATGGAGTGTGTGTGTGTGTATATATATATATATTTAGTTATTTTAAGCTTCAAATTGGAATCCAAATTTAAATCTCAACCCTGAAAATAGCTCAAGGTGGAAGCTGGTGAAGGGATACCCTCTTCTGAAAAGTTAGGTCCCAATGTGTGCAGGCAATAGCATTGTATTACAACTTCATCTTCTACCTGACAGCTGGCAACTCTAAATATGAAGCAAGTGACTTAGAATTGAGGATATGTAGTAATCACGGTTGTGATGATTGCTAGAGAGACGCCTGGGAGTTATGAAAGTGTGTAACAAAGGGACCTGTCTGCTCTAGAGGCAAAGAAAGAGCCCTTTGAAGAAGTGACATTTAATCTGAGCCTTGAAGAATAAGGAGTAGGAGGCCTGGCAACAAAGGGAAGGGGATGGCGTGGGGAGTGGAGTCTGGAAACTGCAGGTTTGAAGGCCCTTTGGTAGGAAGGGGTTCCACCTGTGGAGGCCTTGAGAAGGGACCACTGTGGCTAGAGTGAGATGGCTAATACTGCAGGAGAGGACAGCAGGAGCCTTGAGTGCCACGATGAGGACTTTATTTATTCTGAAAGACAAAAGGAAGTCACTGAAGAGCTGGAAACGGTCCATTTGGACATGATCAAATTTGTATTTATGGAAGACATTTCTGGCTGCAGCGGGGAGCACGAATAAGAAAGGAGCCACAGAGGAGGTGTGAAGACCAGTTTGTAGGCAATGGGAACTAATAAAACAAATAAATGAGGGTTCGAACTGCATAATGCCTGATTTTTGACTGTGTGTGAAAAATGGAGAGAAAAGTATCCAAAAATCACTCCCCATTTTCTGGCTTGAGCTTATCCTTTTCCCAGAGAGGGGGAACCTGAAGGAGGAAGTCTAAAGGAGATCATTTTGAGTTGCTTTGGCTATGATGGGTTTGCTGACTCTATGAGATATCCAAGTGAAGATGCTAAGAATATATTTGGAGAATAAATCTGGAACTCAAGAGATCTGGACTGGAGATAAACTCAAAGCTAAACTTTAAGATAACATGAAATATAAATACAGTAATTTGAACTGCTTTCTTGATGAAAAATAAACAATTTGTATATATAAAAAAAGATAACATGAAATATGATTTGTTTGTAAGAATTTAACCTCTAAACTGTAGAGAAAATGAGAGAAGCAAACAGAACCTAAATTGACTGTGAGACACTTCACAGAGGTTATTTTAATCCTCACCCCCTATGAAGGATTATAGTTATAATCCCATTTTTCATATGAGGAAACTAAGAGGTAAATCCTCACTCAAAATTACTTATGCTATGCTAAGTCACTTCAGTCGTGTCCGACTCTGTGCGACCCCATAGATGGCAGCCCACCAGGCTTCCCCATCCCTGGGATTCTCCAGGCAAGAACACTGGAGTGGGTTGCCATTTCCTTCTCCAATGCGAGAAAGTGAAGTCGCTCAGTCATGTCTGACTCTTAGCAACCCCATGGACTGCAGCCTACCAGGCTCCTCCATTCATGGGATTTTCCAGGCAAGAGTAATGGAGTGGGGTGCTATTGCCTTCTCCAAAATTACTTAAAATCCCAATTAAATAAGAATCTCTGCGGGTAGCTTTGATGATCACTGAGGTTCAAGAACTACCCTGTGGATTGTTTGAAAGTGGTCCTGCAGGGACTTCCTTGGTGGTCTAGAGCCTAATTCTCTGCATCCCCAATGAGGGAGCCCAGGTTTCAATCTCAGATCAGGGAACTTGATCCCACATTGCTCAACTAAGAGGTCAGGGAACTTGATCCCACATTGCTGCAACTAAGACCTGGAAAAGCCAAATAAATACATATTTTTTTAAAAGTGGTCCTGCAAACCATATAAAATACTCATAAAGGAAAAAAAGGATTAGAGAAAACCATGACTCAGAAGACATGCAGCCCATGCAGTACATGTTTCCAGGCATATGTTCCAGTTTCTTCATCCCCATCCCGTTATCAACACCCTTCTTGGAAATTTCTAGAACATTCACTTGTTCATTCAGCAAGTATTTATAGTGGACCTAGTATAGTTAGTTGCTCAGTTGTGTCTGACTCTGTGTGACCCCATGGGCTGTAGCCTGCCAGGCTCCTCTGTCCATGGGATTCTCCCAGCAAGAATAGTGGAGTGGGCTGCCATTTCCTTCTCCAGGGATATTTACACTATCATGTGTAAAATGGATAACTAGTGGGAACCTGCTGTATAGCACAGGGAACTCAGCTCAGTGCTCTTTGGTGACCTAAAGGAGTGGGAAGTGGGTGCGGAGTGGGAGGAAGGTCCTAAAGGGAAGGCCTATTTGTATATATAGTTGATTAACTTTGTTGTACAGCAGAAACTAACACATCATTATAAAGCAACTATATCCCCAATTAAAAAAAAATGTTTTAATCAGTTCAGTTCAGTCGCTCAGTCATGTCCGACTCTTTGTGATCCTATGGACTCTAGCATGCCAGGCTTCCCTGTCTATCACCAACTCCTGGAACTAAAGTTTTAATTAAAAAAAAAAAAAAAAAAGAGCCATGTCCTGTGTGACTGGAATGACCTGATCAAGGGGACAGTGGTCACAGATGTGGTCAGGACAGTGGGTAGAGGCAGGTCACGGGATCATAGATCACAGTAAAGTCTTTGGCTTTCACTCTGGGTGACACAGGAGCCACCAAAAGTATCTGAGCAGAGAAGTGGTTTAGGGAACAATGGTGTCACCATGGAGAACTGAGTGAGGGGAGGGAGGGCAAAAGCAGGAGGACCAGCAAGGAGGCTTTCACAATAACCCAGGTGAGAATGCTGGGGGGACAGGCCAGGGTGGTTGCAGAGAAAGTGGTGAGAAGGGCCTGGACTCTGAATATATTTGTCTGACAGTGGAGCTGAGAGATGGGATTTGCTAATAGATTAAATGAGGAATATTCTAGAAAAGGGGGCTTCCCAGGTGGCACTAGTGGTAAAGAACTCTCCTGCCAATGCAGGAGACATGAGAGACGTGGGTTTGATCCCTGGGTTGGGAGGATCCCCTAGAGAAGGGCATGGCAACCCACTCCAGTATTCTTACCTGGAGAATCCCAATAGATAAAGGAGCCTGGTGGGTCCATGGTGTTGCAAAGAGTCGGGACACGACTGAAGCGACTTAGCATGCATGCATGCAGGATAAAAAGAGAAGTGTTCAGGAGGTCTCCAACGTTTTGGTGTCAATTGATGGAAGAATGGAACTACCATTTGCTGAAAGGGGAAAGACTGCAAGAAGAAATTCAGGAGACTGGTGTGAGGTCACCTGGTGAGGGCTCATGGTTCTAAATCCCATCTAGGCAAACTCATCCAGTCTTCATGACAACTCTGTACAGTAAATACTATTGTTATTACCATTCTGTGGATAAGGAACTGAGCCCTGACTGTGCCTCAGATGCCACAGCTGTAAAGCGCAGAGACGACTCCCGAGTTTACCACTGTACTGTCTGTAAGGGAAGACAGACCACTCAACAGACAACTACAGCAATATCTGGAGCTGTGGGAGAGGGAGTCCGAGGGGCTGCAGTTGTACCGAGCGAGAACATCTCCCAAAGTTTCCGGGAGGGAAGACAGGCAGAAGTCAGAGAAGCCTTACAAGAAGTGATCGTGGGCTAAAGTATAAAGGATCAGTGGCTAAACTAAAAGGCATTTTAAGAGGTAAGATAGGATAGGAAGGAGGGAGTCTTCCAGGCAGAGGGAACTACTTGTGCAAAAAGGGGGGATGGGGATTTTAAGGAACTAAAAAATTTCAGAGTGGTGCTTCTGCCTCTTTTAGAGCAACTTGTTGATTGATCCCTATAGAGAATTTTCCTCCACAAAGTCACGGTAATGGTTCAAGGGTTCCCTTTCCTGCTGTCTTAGACTGTATCACTGAAAAAGCAGAGGTCAGCTGTCTTTGGTCCCTTATCAGGGCCCTGCTGTTCCTCAACTGTGCTCACTGGTTCCTGGCTCCCAGCTTCAGGGCTTGCTGTTCTCATTAACTAGGACACTCCATTCTCCCATAAGCCTTCCCAGGTCTGTACCCACCAGCTGAACTCAGAGTCTTCCCTCTTGGTTTCCATGACAGCCAGTGAAGGAGATGATCATAGCACTTAAAAATACCACGTTGTAATGTGTAATTATCTGTCCATCTTTCCTTTTTTTTGTTTTATTGAATCACCCACAGGTGCTTGTTTTAATTACAGACCTCCTGAATCCAAACTTTCCAGGAGATTTGGAATCATTTTTTTAATAGCACCTAGGTGATTTTGTTTAAAACTTTCTTGACTGCACCTCACGCATGTGGGATCTTAATCCTCCAACCGGGGATTGAACCAGTGCCTCCTGCTCTGGAAGGCAGAGTTTTAACCACAAGACCACCAGGGAGGTCCCCATCTGCCCATCTTTCCACTAGGCTGTCAGCAGGCCTTTGTATCTCAGATGAGCACACCATTTTTAGCCTTCAACAGATACTCAATAATTTTTACCCTGAAATGAATGAATAAATACATTTTAATTGAACTTCCTTTGCATTTAGTGGTGCTGCTACTGGCATTTTGATTTTCTGTTCTAGTTCCACTCCCAGCAGAATTATTAATAGATTTTAAAATGTAATTACATATGGCATTGTTCTTGCTCCTTGAGCCTGACATTTTGGATGTTGTTGGGAGACAGGCTTTCTCTAACACTGGGATGCTGGTGGCTATTTTTCCAGCCTTTTCCAGTTTCTAGAGGTGGACCACATTCCTTGGCTTGTGGCCCCCTTCTCTGTCTTCAAAGACAGCAGTGTACACAGCACTGCTCACATCCTCTCATCCTCACAGTTCTGATTCTTTTTTTCTGCCTCCCTCTTCCACTGTTAAAGGCCCTTGTGAATACATTGGGCCTACCCAGACAATCTAGAATAATCTCTCTATTTTAAAATTAGTTGATTAGCAACCTTAATTCCCTTTTACCATGTACTGTATGATGAATAAATATATTGAGAATAATGAAAGTCAGGTTTCCAGTGGTACTCTGCTAAACTGGTTCTCTGTTGGAGGAGGAGGGAAGGGTAATAAGAAAACTTGATTTGCAGCATTTGCCAATCACAATGGTATAAATGGTCCCATGACTGATTTTCAGGCAACAATCAGCTCAAAAAATTACAAATAGCTAGTCAGCTTTTGTGAGCTGGTTCATATGGTTCCAGCACACTGTGGCAAGCTTCTCATTCTTGAAGTTTTTAAATATAGATAAATATAGAAATAAATATAGATATATTGTGGATAAGGATATGTATGTGTGTGTTTCCTTGCCCTCTACAATGGAAAAGCCTAAGAGCTAGGGCACATCAGTAGCAATTAGCATGTGTGTTCCTGCTCACTCACTCACTTGTATCCAACTCTTTGTGACCCCATTGACTGTAGATTGCCAGGCTCCTCTGTCCATGGGATTTTTCAGGTAGGAATACTGGAGTGGGTTACCATTTCCTCCTCCAGGGGATCTTCCCAATCCAGGGATTGAACCTGCGTCTGCTGCATTAGCAGGCAAATTCTTTACCTAGGAGCCACAATTAGCACACCTAGCTAACTAATGAAAACGGAGAAGGCAATGGCACCCTACTCCAGTTCTCCTTGCCTGGCAAATCCCATGGACGGAGGAACCTGGTAGGCTGCAGTCCGTGGGGTCGCTAAGAGTCGGACACGACTGAGTGACTTAACGTTCACTCTTCACTTTCATGCATTGGAGAAGGAAATGGCAACCCACTCCAGTGTTCTTGCCTGGAGAATCCCAGGGACGGGGGAGCCGGGTGGGCTGCCGTCTATGGGGTCGCACAGAGTCGGACACGACTGAAGTGACTTAGCAGCAGCAGCAGCAGCTAACTAATACATTCAGATCTTACTTTCCAAATACCACTCTCACCATTAAAAGGAATCTTGGAGAAAAGGTTAATTCCAGGGCTGGGGACAGGAAAGTACAAAATGAGACTGCAACAACTTGTACCAGAAATTAATGAAGTGTGCAAAAAAAGATGAGGATACATGAAAAGGAGAGATTTGCAAATAGAAAGAGCTCCCTCTGAGACAATTTTAGTGTCAAAATAAATTATAATAGTAATGGCTTAAAGCCCTTTAAATAGAATAAAAATCCATGAGTTAAACAGACATAAATAAGTGAATAAATAAGTAAATGGGAGGAAAGAAAGCTTTCTCACAATAGAATACCAACTAATACATAGAAATGCTATGCTATGCTAAGTCACTTCAGTCGTGTCTGACTCTGTGTGACCCCATAGACGGCAGCCCACCAGGCTCCCCTGTCCCTGGGATTCTCAAGGCAAGAACACTGGAGTGGGTTGCCATTTCCTTCTCCAGTGCATGAAAGTGAAAAGAGAAAGTGAAGTCACTCAGTCGTGTCCGACTCCCAGCGACCCCATGGACTGCAGCCCACCAGGCTCCTCCATCCATGGGATTTTCCAGGCAAGAGTACTGGAGTGGGATGCCATTGCCTTCTCCAAATACATAGAAAATCTGCCTGCAATGCAGGAGATTCCTAAGTCGATTCCCCAGTTCGATTCCTAGGTCGGGAAGATCTGCTGCAGAAGGGATAGGCTACCCACTACAGTCTTGGGCTTCCCTTGTGGCTCAGCTGGTAAAGAATCTGCCAACAATGTGGGAGACCTGGGTTAGATCCCTAGGTTGGGAAGATCCCCTGGAGAAGGGAAAGGCTACCCACTCCAGTATTCTGGCCTGGAGAATTCCATGGACTATATAGTCCGTGAGTTGCAAAGAGTCAGACATGATTCAGAGACTTTCACTTTCACATAGAAAATCATCAGTAGATGAAAAATTGAGTGAAATTTTAATGAGACAATATGTTTACATCTCTCCCCACAAATACTTCTTAATTGAAAAGAAATAACTAGTAATTTGACAGAGCAGAAATTTCACAAATACCACCTTAACAGATTGACCAAAGTTAATATTACCAGTAGTGAGACAAATCTACATCATGTACATACATGATGGACTGAAAGGACCTAATATCAGCTCTGTGATTGATTTGCCAGAATATATGATTTGAGTCTAACCACAAGGAAACAGGAGAGAGACCCAAATTGAGGGATATTCTATGAAATCGCGGCTATCCTCTTTAAAAATGTCAGTTATAAATGACAAACGATGACTGATGACTGAAAAACTATTTATCACAGATTGATAAAAAGGTTTGAATGCAATGCATGACCTTGTGTTTGATACTGGCCTGGCCAAAAAAAAAAAAAAAAAAAAAAAAAAAGTCATAAATGACAGTACTAAGACAAAGTCTGAATACAAATAGTGGGTTCCATAGTGGAAATAAATTCATGGTAAACTGTCTGATTTTGTTTATTTTACTATGGTTATGTAAGAAAATATCCTTATCTTATACTTAGGAGTTACACACTAAAGTACAGACTAGGAAGTTTACAATTTGCTCTCAAGTTATTCAAAGAAAGAATTGGGTTGTGTGGTGTGGGGAGAGAAAGAGAAATATGACAAAGGGTGGCTCAGTGATTCAGTGATAAACAATCTACCTGACAATGCAGGAGACATGGGCTCAATCTCTGGTCTGGAAAAATTCCATGGGCCATGGTAAGCCCGTGAGCCACAACTATTGAGCCAGAACTACTGAGCCACAACTATGGAGCCCATGGTCTAGAGCCAGTGGACCACAACAACTGAGCCTGTGAGCTTCAACTATCGAGGCCTATGTAGAAGCCTCTGTGCTTCACAACAAGAGAAGCCACCACAGTGAGCAGCCCAGGCACTGCAGCTGGACAGCAGCCCCTATTCTCTCCAACTAGAGAAAAGACTGTGCAGCCTGGAAGATACAGCACAGTCAGAAATCAATCAATCAATAAATAAATGGGGCAAAATAGATCCATGTTTGAATCTGGGTAAAAGGTTTATGGGGCTTATGCTGTTATTGCAACTTGTCTTCTTTTAAATCAGAAATTATATCCCCCAAAAATGTGACCAAAAAATTGAGATGGGGGAAGTGTGTGTGTTTACTCGCTCAGTCGTATCTGACTCTTTGCGACCCCATGGACCTTAGTCTGTCAGGCTCCTCTGTCCATGGAATTCTCCAGGCAAGAATACTGGAGTGGGTTGCCAGAGATGGGGGAAGAGGGACATAAAAAGTTATTTTGGTAAAATTCCACCAGTGCAGAGGGAAAAGCCATACAAAAACATGATGGTTGTATTTGCTCTTGCTCTCTATTGATACCGTCTGTATTCTTGGCTAAAACAAAACAAAACAGGAGCTTCTAACCAGTGTGTAGGTGGTCTGTTTGGGCAGCTTCAAAGACAGCTTTTGTGAAAATGAAAGTATTCATTTTAAAATCAAAGAGATCGGAGAAGGAAATGGCAGCCCACTCCAGTATTCTTGCCTGGAAAATCCCATGGATCTCGGAGCCTGGTAGGCTACTGTCCATGGGGTCGCAAAGAGTCGGACAGGACTGAGTGACCTCACTTTCACTTTCACTTTCTTTTCAGTGTGTCTGTCCTCTGATGCCCTCTTGCAACACCTACCGTCTTACTTGGGTTTCTCTTACCTTGGGCATGGGGTATCTCTTCACCGCTGCTCCAGCAAAGTACAGCTGCTGCTCCTTACCTTGAACAAGGGGTATCTCCTCACCGCCGCCCTTCCTGACCTTCAATGTGGGATAGCTCCTCTAGGCCCTCCTGTGCCCGCGCAGGCACCGCTCCTTGGATGTGGGGTTGCTCCTCCCAGCCACCGCCCCTGGCCTCCAGCGTGGGGTTGCTCCTCCCAGGTTGCCGCCCCTGGCCTCGGGGCTTTATTGACTATGCCAAAGCCTTTGACTGTGTGGATAACAATAAACTGTGGAAAATTCTGAAAGACATGGGAATACCAGACCACTTGACCTGCCTGTTGAGAAATCTGTATGCAGGTCAGGAAGCAACAGTTAGAACTGGACATGGAACAACAGACTGGTTCCAAATAGGAAAAGGAGTACGTCATGGCTGTATATTGTCATCCTGCTTATTTAACTTCTATGCAGAGTACATCATGAGAAACGCTGGACTGGAAGAAACACAAGTTGGAATCAAGATTGCTGGGAGAAATACCAATAACCTCAGATATGCAGATAACACCACCCTTATGGCAGAAAGTGAAGAACTAAAAAGCCTCTTGATGAAAGTGAAAGTGGAGAGTGAAAAAGTTGGCTTAAAGCTCAACATTCAGAAAACGAAGATCATGGCATCTGGTCCCATCACTTCTTGGGAAATAGATGGGGAAACAGTGGAAACAGTGTCAGACTTTATTTTTCTGGGCTCCAGAATCACTGTGGATGGTGACTGCAGCCATGAAATTAAAAGATGCTTGCTCCTTGGAAGGAAGGTTGTGACCAACCTAGATAGGATATTCAAAAGCAGAGACATTATTTTGCCAACAAAGGTCTGTCTAGTCAAGGCTATGGTTTTTCCTGTGGTCATGTATGGATGTGAGAGTTGGACCGTGAAGATGGCTGAGCGCTGAAGAATTGATGCTTTTGAACTGTGGTGTTGGAGAAGACTTGAGAGTCCCTTGGACTGCAGGGAGATCCAACCAGTCCATATTGAAGGAGATCAGCCCTGGGATTTCTTTGGAAGGAATGATGCTAAAGCTGAAACTCCAATACTTTGGCCACCTCATGCGAAGAGTTGACTCATTGGAAAAGAGTCTGATGCTGGGAGGGATTGGGGGCAGGAGGAGAAGGGGACAAGAGAGGATGAGATGGCTGGATGGCATCACTGACTCGACGGACGTGAGTCTGAATGAACTCCGGGAGTTGGTAATAGACAGGGAGGCCTGGCGTGCTGCGATTCATGGGGTTGCAAAGAGTCGGACACGACTGAGCAACTGAACTGAACTGATGCCTGCTGTGCTATTTGGCCCTGAGGAAAAAAAATATATGTAAATATCATAATCAAGCATATTGATTGTGTGATTTATTTATGCATAATATCTTGTGAAGTTTTCCATGTGTAGACCTACAGAAATATAGGATATTAAATTTGAATGGTGTAAAAAATAAAATAAAAAATAAAATCAAATAGATCTCTCTGTCCTGCATAACAATTTGGGAGCCCTGTCATAGTTTGTAATCAGAGTGTCTAATCTTACAAAATATTCTTTTTTTCTTTCCTAAGTCAATTTCCTTTTTTTTTAATTTTTAAAATATATATTTTTAATTCATTGATGATTGCTTTACAAACTTGGCTTGATTTCTGTCATATATGAACATCAGTTAACCACAGGTATACATATGGCCCCTCCCTCTTGAATATCCTTTCCATCTCCTGCCCATTCCCACCTATCTAGGTTATTACAGAGCCCCAGTTTTTAGTTCTCTGAGTCATACAGTAAATTCCCATTGACTGTCTGCTTCCATATGTTAGTGTATATGCTTCCAGGCTCTCTTTATTTATCTCACCCTCTCCATCTTCTCCCCTACCCTTGCCTATAAGTCTGTTCTCTGTATCTGTCTCTCCACTGCTGCTCTGCAAACAGACTCATCAGTACCATCCTTCTAGATTCCATATATATGCATCAATATACAATATTGTTTTCCTCTTTCTGACTTATTTCACTCTGCATAATAGGCTCTAGGTCCATCCGTCTCATTAGAACTGACTCAAATGTGTCAATTCTTGCAAAATATTCTTAATGTAAGATAAATGAAAGAGGTAGTATGTAGGATCAGAATAAGGGAACAGTAAAACCATACCAAATTTATGGATTTTTTTAAAATAAAAAAGTATTTCCTTCCAGTCCTCTCTTGGGATTTAACTCATGGGTATTATTGCTTCTGGTTCATTAATATTTAGCAGAATTTAACACATCTCATTTGTTCCTTTTGACGAAGAAATGATGCCTTGCACTATATACAAAATTCAACTCTTAAAAAAGTAACTTAAAAATTCCAGCACATGAGGCAGAGAATCAAGGTTTAAGCCAGTTTAGCTAAGGTGGCTTGGAGAAGGAGATGGCACCCCACTCCAGTACTTTTGCCTGGAAAACCCCATGGATGGAGGAGCCTGGCAGGCTGCAGTCCATGGAGTCCCAAAGAGTTGGACACGACTGAGCGACTTCACTTTCACTTTTCACTTTCATGCATTGGAGAAGGAAATGGCAACCCACTCCAGTGTTCTTGCCTGGAGAATCCCAGGGACTGGGGAGCCTGGTGGGCTGCTGTCTCTGGGGTCGCACAGAGTCGGACACGACTGAAGTGACTTAGCAGCAGCAGCTAAGGTGGCTAGTCTTCAGGACGAAAAATAAAATCTTGTTCTCCATGCCTCCCTGCTTCCTCCACTGGGTGAACATTTTATGTTTCTAGAAAATAAATCATTTCTTTGACACAAATGTTTGATTTGATCCCTAGTGTTAAATAGATGAATTGAGAGGCTAATGAAAATCAATTATTTGCAATCTAATTACACCATAATTTTTAGCATTTAAGTATCCGTATCTCTAGAGACAAAATAGTTTTGATTTACAAAACTGGATAATTAAGCATATAGGCCTATAGGCCTGAGAACCAGGTAATAGCAACTTGAAAAGTTAGCAATATAAACAACCAGTTTGGTTGGTCTCCTGAAGATTAAAAAAATGAGTAAAATTCACCCCTGAGGAGAAAACCTCAAAACAATAAATCCCAAATATTACTGACTTCAGTAGACATGTGAATGCTTCCCTAGTTTCCTTTGCAGTCTCTCCCTATCACAGCAGCTCTGCCTTCTGGGTGATATTGACCCATCCACCCCCAGCTGGACGGGTAGGCCTTGTTTGTCCTAAACCAATTAGGATTGTCCTAATTGTCTCAGCTAGTTCAATAGCAGGCCTTGACCCAAGTTGGTTAGTTTTACATTTAATTTCTGGAGAGTATTCTTTTTTATTTTTTGCCATACCACACAGCACATGGAATCTCAGTTCCTTTGACCAGGGATCAAACACACATCTCCTGCATTGGAAGGGCAGTCTTAATCACTGGACCACCAGGGAAGTCCCTGGATAACAATCTAAATTCCAGTTTCTTGGGAAAGTTTTATGGTCACACCCAGACACCATCTAGGACCTGCCTCCCTTCTCCCATGATCAGAGCTTGCCCATGATCATAACTGTATACAGTAGAAGTGACAAATAGAGTCAAGGGGTTAGATTTGATAGACAGAGTGCCTGAGAAACTACGGACAGAAGTTCATGACATTGTACAGGAGGCAGCGATCAAGACTATCCCCAAGAAAAAGAAATGCAAAAAGGCAAAATGTGTCTGACGAGGCATTACAAATAGGTGAGAAATGAAGAGAAGCGAAATGCAGAGGAGAAAAGGAAAGATATACCCATCTGAATGCAGAGTTCCAGAGAATAGCAAGGAGAAATAAGAAAGCCTTCCTCAGTGATCAATGCAAAGAAATAGAGGAAAACAATAGAATGGGAAAGACTAGAGAGCTCTTCAAGAAAATTAGAGATACCAAGGGAACATTTCATGCAAAGATGGGCACATTAAAGAACAGAAATGGTATGGACCTAACAGAAGCAGAAGATATTAAGATGAGGTGGCAAGAATACACAGAAGAACTATACAGAAGAGATCTTCACGACCCAGATAATCACAATGGTGTGATCACTCACCTAGAGCCAGACATCCTGAAATGTGAAGTCAAGTGGGCATTAGGAAGCATCATTACAAACAAAGCTAGTGGAGGTGATGGAATTCCAGTTGAGCTATTTCAAATCCTAAAAGATGATGCTGTGAAAGTGCTGTACTCAATATGCCAGCAAATTTGGAAAATTCAGCAGTGGCCACAGGACTGGAAAAGGTCAGTTTTCATTCCAATCCTTAAGAAAGGCAATGCCAAAAAATGTTCAAACTATAGCACAATTGTACTCATCTCTGCTGCTGCTGCTACTAAGTCACTTCAGTTGTGTCTGACTCTGAGCGACCCCAGAGACAGCAGCCCACCAGGCTCCCCCGTCCCTGGGATTCTCCAGGCAAGAACACTGGAGTGGGTTGCCATTTCCTTCTCCAATGCATGAAAGTGAAAAGTGAAAGTGAAGTCACTCAGTCGTATCCGACTCTTCGCGACCGCATGGACTGCAGCCTACCAGGCTCCTCCATCCATGGGATTTTTCTTGGCAAAAGTACTGGAGTGGGGTGCCATTGCCTTCTCCATGTACTCATCTCACACATTAGCAAAGTAATGGTCAAAATTCTCCAAGCTAGGCTTCAACAGTACATGAACTGGGAACTTCCAGATGTTCAAGCTGGATTTAGAAAAGGCAGAGGAACCAGAGATCAAATTGCCAACATCCATTGGATCATGGAAAAAGCAAGAAAGTTCCAGAAAAACATCTATTTCTGCTTTATTGACTATGCCAAAGCCTTTGAATGTGTAGATCACAACAAATTGTGGAAAATTCTGAAAGAGATGGAGACATCAGACCACCTGACCTGCGTCCTGAGAAATCTGTGTGCAGGTCAAGAAGTAACAGTTAGAACTGAACATGGAACAACAGACTGGTTCCAAATCAAGAAAGGAGGACATCAAGGGTGTATATTGTCACCCTGTTTATTTAACTTATATTCAGAGTACATCATGTGAAATGCCAGGCTGGATGAAGCACAAGCTGGAATCAAGATTGCCAGGAAAAATATCAATAACCTCAGATATGAAGATGACAGAAAGTGAAGAAGAACTAAAGAGCCTCTTGATGAAAGTGAAAGAGGAGAGTGGAAAAAGTTGGCTTCAAACTCAACATTCAAAAAATGAAGATCATGGCATCTGGTCCCATCACTTCATGGCAAATAGACAGGGAAACAATGGAAACAGCGAGAGACTTTATTTTATGTGGCTCCAAAATCACTGCAGATGGTGACTGTAGCCATGAAATTAAAAGACACTTGCTCCTTGGAAGAAAAGCTATGACCGATCTAAACAGCATATTAAAAAGCAGAGACAATACTTTCCAACAAAGGTCTGTCTAGTCAAGGTTATGGTTTTCCCAGTAGTCATGTATGGATGTGAGAGTTGGACCATAAAGAAAGCTGAGCACCAAAGAATTGATGCTTTTGAACTGTGGTGTTGGAGAAGACTCTTGAGAGTCCTTTGGACTGCAATAAAATCAAACCAGACAATCCTAAGGGAGATCAGTGCTGAATATTCATTGGAAGGACTGATGCTGAAGCTGAAACTCCAATACTTTGGCCAGCTGATGTGAAGAACTGACTCATTTGAAAAGACCCTGATGCTGGGAAAAATTGAGGACAGGAACAGAGGATGAGATGGTTGGATGGTGATACTGACTCGATGGACATGAGTTTGAGTAAGCTCCAGGAATTGGTGATGGACAGGGAAGCTGGGCGTGCTGCAGTCCCTGGGGTCGCAAAGAGTCGGACATGACTGAGAGGCTGAACTGAACTAATGATCATAACTGTAACTTATAATATATGCAGGTCAACCAACAAGCTTCTTCTATGCCTTTTAAGTATCTTAACGTTTAAAACAGTTTATCTTCCTTTTCTATGATTTTCCTTTTGAATAAAACAGAAATTTATCCTGTAGAATTTCCCATATTCTAGATTTGATTGGTTGATTTCTTGAGTGATTTCGCTAATCCCTGTTTCTCATTTTTCCTATAAAATAGTAGTTTGTACTAGGGGCTTGATTTAGAAATGTCATTGTTTTACAAAATGTATTAGGTGGCACTGTGTGCTTCCTAACACATTAAAGTCAGAACCACACAAACTCGGGTTGGTCATAGTTTTAATGATGTCAAAATGGTTGGCAGAGTCAGATTTAGTTCATTTGGGCTGGTGAAAATTTCTGGAGTTAGTTCCAGATTCCTTTTGACATGACCCCAATAGTACTTGAGAGCCTCCTTGCTTTCTGGTCCCCCCAGTGTCCCAGGTTAATATTTCCTGACCCAGACATGAAATCAGCCATGTATCTAAGACGCTCTATTCCTTTTCTTAATAGTGGGGAAAGTTGTTTAATGGGCACCACCTGGGCTCAGGAATACATGTAACAGTGGGTTGTTACTGTTTCTAGACGTGCCAGTGGGTCAAGCTAGGGAATAAGTAGTTTTTCAGAAAAAGAAAAGGAAATCATGAATTTATATAGATAGTGCCAATTCAAATTTAAGATTATAGAAGAGCTGACTGGTTCCAAATAGGAAAAGGAGTACATCAAGGCTGTATATTGTCACCATGTTTATTTAACTTATATGCAGAGTACATCATGAGAAATGCTGGACTGGAAGAAACACAGGCTGGAATCAAGATTGCCGGGAGAAATATCAATAACCTCAGATATGCAGATGATACCACCCTTATGGCAGAAAGGGAAGAGGAACTCAAAAGCCTCTTGATGAAAGTGAAAGTGGAGAGTGAAAAGGTTGGCTTAAAGCTCAACATTCAGAAAACGAAGATCATGGCATCTGGTCCCATCACTACATGGGAAATAGATGGAGAAACAGTGGAAACAGTGTCAGACTTTCTTTTTCTGGGCTCCAAAATCACTGCAGATGGTGACTGCAGCCATGAAATTAAAAGACGCTTACTCCTTGGAAGGAAAGTTATGACCAACCTAGATAGCATATTCAAAAGCAGAGACATCACTTTGCCAACAAAGTTTCGCCTAGTCAAGGCTATGGTTTTTCCTATGGTCATGTATGGATGTGAGAGCTGGACTGTGAAGAAGGCTGAGCGCCTGAGAATTGATGCTTTTGAACTGTGGTGTTGGAGAAGACTCTTGAGAGTGCCTTGGACTGCAAGGAGATCCAACCAGTCCATTGTGAAGGAGATCAGCCCTGGGATTTCTTTGGAAGGAATGATGCTAAAGCTGAAACTCCAGTATTTTGGCCACCTCATGCGAAGAGTTGACTCATTGGAGAAGACTCTGATGCTGGGAGGGATTGGGGGCAGAAGGAGAAGGGGACGACAGAGGATGAGATGGCTGGATGGCATCACTGACTCGATGAATGTGAGTCTGAGTGACCTCCGAGAGCTGGTGATGGATAGGGAGGCCTGGCGTGCTGCAGTTCATGGGATCACAAAGAGTCGGACACGATTGAGCAACTGATCTGATCTGATCTTACCTCTTATCTCTTAAACAAAAAATCCAAGCTGCTAATCACATTTATATAACTTTATTTGCTTTATCTAAGAATGTTTAAGAATCTAACAGTATTTAAAAACCTAAGAATCTGAGCAAACTCCACGAGATAGTTTATGGACAGGGAAGCCTAGCGTGCTGCTGTCTACAGGGTTGCAGAGTCAGACACGACTTAGCAACTAAACAATAACAACAAGAATATTCATATAAGCAGTTTCAAAATAACCATATCAATAGGAGTACTAAAAATTAAGATGATTGAATACATTTTAAGATTTGTTGAGGGTGTGTGGCTATTGTCTTTGTCCTTAAGATATATCTTATTAAGGATGTACTGTCCAAATATTAAGTTTTAGAGTTATCTAAAATAAGTCTTTTCTGTGTTGTTGTGCCACAAACTTGATACACAGTTAAATTCAATTACTTCAGTCCATTTTTAGTTTTGGGAACAGGGTTCTTTCTTTTTGTATTTAATTTTTTAAAGTATATGTTATTTACAGGATTCCAAAATCAAAATGGTTAAACAGAACACATTCAGAAAAGTCTAATACCCTTCCTTGTTCCTTCCTTCCCCCTCTGTTAATGTTATGAAATGAAGTAACATTTTTATATGAAATGAATAACTATTTTATTCATTTTTGGCTTATGCTCCATTGCTTCTTTTTGAAAATATACATGCATTTGCTTCTGTGTGTGTGTGTGTGTATAAACATATATAGGTAATTTCTTATTTTATTAAACAAATTTGCTTTATTTGCTTATAAATATATCCAGAAGATCCTCCATAGTAGGATATACATATTTACCTCATCTTTTTACCATGCATAGTATTCCTTTTTGTGTTTATTCAAATAGACCCCCATTGATAGACATCTAGGTTATTTTAATTTTTACCATTACAAATAGTGCCACAGTGCCTACATTATCTTGAATTTTTTCCCAGAATATTGATAGGAATTTCTTCGTATAAAGGTAAATGCATATATGTAATTTACTGGATAATGTCAATTCCTTTCCATAACAACTCTATTATTTTTCATTCCCAACTTTAATGTACGACACTGCCTGCTTCCCCACTACTTTGTCCATGGATATGTTTTAATTTTTCATTCTTGCCATTCTGATAGATGAGAAGTAGCTCCCCAATGTCATTTTCTTTTATGTGTGTGTGTGTTTTAATATGAGTGTGTTTCAGCATTTCTTTTTTTAAATATGAGTGTGTTTGAGCAATTTTTATATTTCTGTGAATTGTTGGTTCACTTTTCTAACCTGTTTTTCTGTGGAGTTATTGGTCTTTTTCTTCTCAGTTTTTAGAAGCTTTTAATGTTATGGGTATTAACTCTGTGAGATAAGTTGGAAGTCTTGTTTTCAGATGTGTCATTTGTCTTCTGACATCACTTATGCTGATTTTTCTTCTGAAGCTTTTAATGTTATGGGTATTAACTCTGTGAGATAAGTTGGAAGTCTTGTTTTCAGATGTGTCATTTGTCTTCTGACATCACTTATGCTGATTTTTCTTCTGTAAAAATTATTTTTGAATTTTTATATGGTCAAATTCATGAATCTTTTCTTTTTTTGATTCTAGATTTTGAATGATAGTTAAGAAAGTTTTTCCCATCCATTTCAGCTATAAAGAAAACATTTTATTGCCCTCTCTCTTCCTAGTACTACTACTACTAAGTTGCTTCAGTCGTGTCCAACTCTGTGCGACCCCACAGACGGCAGCCCACCAGGCTCCCCCGTCCCTGGGATTCTCCAGGCAAGAACACTGGAGTGGGCTGCCATTTCCTTTTCCAATGCATGAAAGTGAAAAGTGAAAGTGAAGTCACTCAGTCATGTCCAACTCTTAGCGACCCCATGGACTGCGGCCCACCAGGGTCCTCTGTCCATGGGATTTTCCAGGCAAGAGTACTGGAGTGGGCTGCCATTTCCTTCTCCAATGCATGAAAGTGAAAAGTGAAAGTGAAGTCGCTCAGTCGTGTCCGACTCTAGTGACCCTATGGACTGCAGCCTACTAGGCTCCTCGGTCCATGGGATTTTCTAGGCAAAAGTCCTGGAGTGGGGTGCCATTGCCTTCTCTCTTCCTAGCTCTCTCTTATTACTTTCAAAGTTTCATTTTTTAAGTTTGACTCTCTAATACATTTGGAATTTGTCTGGATGCATAGTGTGTGGAATGGACCCAAATTTACCTTTTTTTTTTTTTCCCCTCAAATGGCTATTCTTTTGTTCCAATACCATGTTTGTTTTGTTTTTGGCCACACCACATTACCTGTGGGATCTTAATTTCCCAGCCAGGGATCAAACCCAGGACCCCTGCATTTAAAGCATGGAATCTTAACCACCGGACCACCAGGGCAGTCCCCTAGTACAACTTAAGTACCTCTCTTCTTTACTGATTTGAGATGCTCCCTTTATCTACACTAAAATTCCCAAAGCGTGGGGATCTACTACTGAATTTTATTTTTTGTCCTCTGTTTAGTTTGTGCATCAGGACTGTTTTTGATTAGCAGGCAGACTTTACAGTAGGTTTTACTATCTAAAAGAGGAAACACCCCCCTCTCATTGTAGCTCCTCTTTCTCAGTCTCCTTGCTGCTACTGCCATTCTGTATGAACTTTTTCATCATTCAAAGGGAAAAGATTACCTGATGGCATTTTTATTAGGATTATGGAAATTTCATGGTGGACTTTAGGAGACTGATGGTATTTTTGATATTGAGTCTTTCTATCCAAGGCAGTGGATATATCTGTTACATTTTTCCTTTTATTCAAATATATTTTTATCTTTCAAGAATATTTTATGGTCTTCGTTATATACTTTTTGAAGATTTCTTGTTAAGCTTATGCCTAGGTGTTTTAGTTTATTTTAATCCTCTTATAAATGGGTTTTCCCTTCCACTATATTTTGAAACTAGGTGGCGTTTCTCTACATTTATTTCCTACTATTTTACAAGATTCTAATTTGTAGCAGTTTTTCTGATTCTTTCCCCACCCCTATTCTCAGATATACTATTGTAACATTTGTATATAGAAATAGTCTTACCTCACACTTTCCAAGTCTTATGTTTCTGTTTCCTCTTGTGTAAATGTTTTGGCTAATATTGCCATTTCAATGCTTAGGTAATAGTGAACATCCTTGCATTTCCTCTAGAGGCTTTAGAAAGAAAGCCTTGCATTTATCCATTAAGTAAAATGCTGATTTGTGGGCAGAAGTATATATGATTTTATTATGCATAGAGATCAGATCAGATCAGTCGCTCAGTCTTGTCCGACTCTTTGCGACCCCATGAACCGCGGCATGCCAGGCTTCCCTGTCCATCACCAACTCCCAGAGGTCACTCAGACTCACATCCGTCGAGTCAGTGATGCCATCCAGCCATCTCATCCTCTGTCGTCCCCTTCTCCTCCTGCCCCCAATCCCTCCCAGCATCAGAGTCTTCTCCAATGAGTCAACTCTTGGCATGAGGTGGCCAAAGTACTGGAGTTTCAGCTTTAGCATCATTCCTTCCAAAGAACACCCAGGGCTAATCTCCTTCAGAATGGACTGGTTGGATCTCCTTGCAGTCCAAGGGACTCTCAAGAGACTTCTCCAACACCACAGTTCAAAAGCATCAATTCTTCGGCGCTCAGCCTTCTTCACAGTCCAGCTCTCACATCCATACATGACCACAGGAAAGACCATAGCCTTGACTAGGCGAACCTTTGTTGGCAAAGTAATGTCTCTGCTTTTGAATATGCTATCTAGGTTTGTCATAACTTTCCTTCCAAGGAGTAAGCGTCTTTTAATTTCATGGCTGCAGTCACCATCTGCAGTGATTTTGGAGCCCAGAAAAAGAAAGTCTGACACTGTTTCCACTGTTTCTCCATCTATTTCCCATGTAGTGTATCAATTTTCATCTTACTGAATGCTCATCTGTAGATACGATTGTATGATTTTTTTGGTAACTGTTAAACTGATATATTCTGGAGAAGGCAAGGGCAACCCACTCCAGTAGTCTTGCCTGGAAAATCCCATGGATGGAGGAGTCTGGTAAGCTGCAGTCCATGGGGTCGCTGAGGGTCGGACACAACTGAGCAACTTCACTTTCACTTTTCCCTTTCATGCATTGGAGAAGGAAATGGCAACCCACTCCAGTGTTCTTGCCTGGAGAATCCCAAGGACGGGGGAGCCTGGTGGGCTGCCGTCTATGGGGTCGCACAGAGTCGGACATG
Organism: Tragelaphus eurycerus; assembly: GCA_935064755.1. Taxonomy (NCBI): domain Eukaryota; kingdom Metazoa; phylum Chordata; class Mammalia; order Artiodactyla; family Bovidae; genus Tragelaphus; species Tragelaphus eurycerus. Next base: position 8,614,350 of record CAKXYN010000072.1, on the reverse strand, counting down.
ATTGAAGCAACTTAGCAGCAGCAGCAGCAAACTGATATATTAATGACAATACTACTATTAATATACTAAAGATTATACTAATTCCTCTCAGAATAAGCACCTCTTGTATGGCATCTAGTTTTTAATGTACTCTTGGATTCTCTTACTAGTATTTAATTTGTTTCATCTTAAAGAGATGGGAATACCAGACCACCCTATCTGCCTCCTGAGAAACCTGTGTGTAGGTCAAGAAGCAATAGTTAGAACTGAACATGGAACAATGGAGTGGTTCCAAACTGGGAAAGGAGTACATCAAGGCTGTAAATTGTCACCTTGCTTATTTAACTTATATGCAAAGTACATCATGTGAAATGCCAGGCTGGATGACACACAAGCTGGAATCAAGATTGCTGAGAAAAATACCAATAACCTCAGATAGGCACATGACACTACCCTCATGGCAGAAAGTGAAGAAGAACTAAAGAGCCTCTTGATGAAGTGAATGAGGAGAGTGGAAAAGCTGGCTTCAAACTCAACATTCAAAAGATGAAGATCATGGCATCCAGTCCCATCACTTTGTGGCAAATAGATGGGGAAACAATGGAAACAGTGAGAGACAGTTTTGGGGGCTCCAAAATCACTGTAGATGGTGACAGCAGCCATGAAATAAAAAGACACTTGGCTCCTTGGAAGAAAAGCTATGACAAACCCAGACAGTGTATTAAAAAGCAGAGACATTACTTTGCCAAGAAAGTTCCATCTAGTCAGAGCTTATGGTTTTTCCAATAGTCATGTATGGATGTGAGAGTGGGACCATAAAGAAGGCTGAGCACTGAAGAATTGATGCTTTTGAACTGTGGTGTTGGAGATGACTCTTGAGAGTCCTGTGGACTGAAAGGAGATCCAACCAGTTAATCCTAAAGGGAAACACTCCTGAATATTCATTGGAAAGACTGATGCTGAAGCTCCAATACTTTGGCCACCTGATGCTAAGAGCCAACTCATTAGAAAAGACCCTGGATGCTGGGAAAAATTGAGGACAGGAGCAGAGGATGACAGAGGATGAGATAGTTGGATGGCATCACCAACTAAATGGACATGAGTTTGAGCAAGCTCCGGGAGATGGTGAAGGACACAGAAGCCTGGCGTGCTACTCCATGGGGTCGCAAAGAGTTGGACACGACTGAGCGACTGAACAACAACAAATCTCTCACATCAATATTCATAACTAAGATTGGTCTTGTCGTAAAGGTTGTCAGTGCCTCACGCACATCCCATTGGCACTTACTATTTATATACACTTCTGCCCAATTTTCTTTTTTCAAAAAATTGTTTTAATTAATTAATTACATTTAATTTTTAGCTGCGCTGGGTCTTCATTGCTGGCATGGGCTTTCTCATTGTTGCCATGAGCAGGGGCTACTCTCCAGTTGCCAAGTGTGGGTTTCTCATTGCAGTGGCATCTCTTGTTGCAGAGCATGGGCTAGAGCCCATGAGCTCAGTAGTTGCAGCATGTGGGCTTAATTGTCCTGAGGTATGTGGAATATACCTCAGACCAGGGATTCAATCTGTGTGCCCTGCTTTGGCAGGAGGCTTCTTAACCACTGGACCACCAGGAAAGCCCCTGCCCAATTTTCAATGACCAGCATTTGTAACTCTCTGCCTGAAGATTTTCTCTTGCCACTGGAGCCCACTTAACTAGAAAGCAAAGAACAGGCCGGAAATGCGGGGCAACTTGTACCGCGTAGGAGCAGCCCTCAACCAATAACTGACATGAGCTAGTAGACAAATACCTAGGCTCACTGAGGATAACTGAGAATTCCCCAGCAGAATTAAGTTCCAGTTGCCCTTAGCCACAATTTGCTTGATAGTAACACATTATTGCAGAGAAGGCAATGGCACCCCACTCCAGTACTCTTGCCTGGAAAAATCCCATGGATGGAGGAGCCTGGTAGGCTGCAGTCTATGGGGTCGCTAGGAGTCGGACACGACTGAAGCAACTTAGCAGCAGCAGCAGCAGCAACACATTATTGTGGATTCTCAGGTGGCGCTAGTGGTCAAAGAATCCGCCTGCCAACACAAGAGACTTCAGAGTAGCAGATTTGATTCCCTGGGTTGGGAAGATACCCTTACCCTGCAGTACATTCTTGCCTGGAAAATTCCGTGGGCAGAGGAGCATGGACAGTCCATGGGGCAACAAAGAGTTGGACACAACTGAGCATGTAACACAATACTGGTTCCCTTCCTTCTTTGTTTCTCTTCCCCCTTTTGGCTCCAAAGCTATTTGCACTCGAACCTCATCTCTAGGCTGGCTTCTACAGAAACCAATTAAGCCAGTTCTATGATTTTCTTTTTTGTACAATCTTTCTGAAGTTTGGGTATCAATGCTATATTCATTTCTTAGAACTTCGGAATTTTACTTTATTTCCCATGCTCTGAAATAGTTTAAGAAGCATTAGGTTTATCTGATCTTTGAAAGTTTGATAGAAATCCCCTTGTAAAACCAACTGAGCATGGTGTTTTTATGTGAGAGCTCTGACAACCCTCTCTGTAACGTCTATAAAAATTGCTCTATTTAGACTTGCTATTGAATTCTGGGGAAATTTTGTAAATTATATATTTCTGGAACATTAACCATTTCAAATGGTTTCATTTAGGCTTTCAATTTCCTTTGCATAGAGTTGTGCAAAGTAGCGTTTATACGTTTTTATATATTTCCTTTGATTTTATGGTTATTGTTTCATTACCTTTTATTTCATATATTTATACCTTCAAACCTTCCTTCACCCCTGTATTTTGACTCACATTAAGCTAGTGGTTCATCATTTTCTTGACTTTTTCAAAATAGCTTTTTAAGGGCAAAGGTTCATTTCATTATTTCCTTTTAGTACAAGGATTGATTAGCAGTGTGTTTTTACATTTTTAGGTGGAAGAGATTTTTTTTTAAGTCATTATTTGCTAGTTATATAGAATTGTGATCACAGAAGGCCGCTTATATCATTTATATTTTTGGAATGTATTGAAATTTTGTGGACTACAATATGGCAATTTTGTGAATTTTTCATGTGACTTAGAAGAAGGTTTAATCTCTGTTATCAGGATTCACTGTTTACATTTATTAGATCTGTGTGTGTGTGCTCAATTGAATCTAACTCTTTGCAACCCCATGGACCATAGCCTACCAAGCTCATCTGTATGTGGAATTTTCCAGGCCAGAATACTGGAGAAGCTTGGCATTTCATACTTTAAGGTATCTTCCTGACCCAGGGATCAAACCTGTGTCTCTTGCGTCTCCTGAATTGGTAAGGTGGATTCTTTACCTCTACTTTATTTATAATTTTGTTTAGGTCTTCTGTAACCACATAATTTTCTGTCCAATTAGATACAGTCTGTTCTGAAACAGTGTTAAAATTTACAATTATTAGAATTTTTGCTTAATTTTCTTTGCATTCCTTTTTAGTTTCTGTTTTATAATACTTGTTGCTATTTTATTAGGCACGTGGATATTAATGATAGTTTCCTCTTTGCAGATTCTAGTATTTAGCATTATATTTATATTTAGCATTATAAAGTATCTTTTTGTTTCCTTTTAGGGGAAAGAGCCTGAATTCTTTTCTTTCTATCTTATTAATTTTTATATTTATGAATATTTTTTTTGTTCTAATAACTGTACTCAATATCATTCAGTCCGCTTTTATTTTGATATTGTCTTCTTACCATGAACAACATTGTAACTTACAAGTAACCTCCTCTTTCTCTTCTCTCTGTTACCCCCAACATCTAACTTAAAATATTATCCTTTTATTCCAAGTTTTTAAAAAGTCAGATTTCCTCTTACTATATAGTCTTTGCTTTTTCCCCCTTTTTTGTCTTATATCCACACTATGAAAACCTATACAAATTAAAGACTATTCTTTCAACCTTATTCTCACTGTTTTCCCCCAATTCTACTGTAAAATGCTCACTATCAAAAGTTGCATTTCTCCGATTATTTTCTGAATCATATTTTCTAGGAAATTCCTCAAGGAGGGTTTGGGAGCAATATTTCCTGAGTTCTTGTATGTTCATAATGGTCTATGTCTATTATCATATATCTGGTAAGAAAATATAAATAATTCCTACAATTCAACACCAACAAAGCAACCTGAACTAAAACAGGCAGTGGATGTGAATACACATTTCTGCAATGTAGATACACAAATCGCCAATGAACACATGAACACATGAAAACATGTTGTACATCACTAATTGTTAGAGAAATGCAAATCTAAACTACAGTGAGTTATCACCTCATACCAACTAGAAAGAAAGAAAAAAAGTGAAGTCTCTCAGTCGTGTCCAACTCTTTGCAACCCCATGGACTGTAGATTTCTAGCTCCTCTGTTCATGGGATTTTCCAGGCAAGAATACTGGAGTGGGTTGCCATTTCCTTCTCCAGGGGATCTTCCCAGTCCAAGGATTGAACCCCGGTCTCCCACATTGCAGGCAGACGCTTTACCATCTGAGCCACCAGGGAAGAACTCAACTAGGATGGATCAGATCAGAAATCAGATCAGTCGCTCAGTTGTGTCTGACTCTTTGCGACCCCATGAACTGCAGCACGCTAGGCCTCCCTGTCCATCACCAACTCCTGGAGGTCACTCAGACTCACATCCATCGAGTCAGTGATGCCATCCAGCCATCTCATCCTCTGTCGTCCCCTTCTCCTCCTGCCCCCAATCCTTCCCAGCATCAGAGTCTTCTCCAATGAGTCAACCCTTCGCATGAGGTGGCCAAAATACTGGAGTTTCAGCTTTAGCTTCATTCCTTCCAAAGAAATCCCAGGGCTGATCTCCTTCACAATGGACTGGTTGGATCTCCTTGCAGTCCAAGGGACTCTCAAGAGACTTCTCCAACACCACAGTTCAAAAGCATCAATTCTTTGGCGCTCAGCCTTCCTCACAGTCCAGCTCTCACAACCATACATGACCACAGGAAAGACCATAGCCTTGACTAGGTGAACCTTTGTTGGCAAAGTGATGTCTCTGCTTTTGAATATGCTATCTAGGTTGGTCATAACTTTCTTTCCAAGGAGTAAGCGTCTTTTAATTTCATGGCTGCAGTCACCATCTGCAGTGATTTTGGAGCCCAGAAAAAGAAAGTCTGACACTGTTTCCACTGTTTCTCCATCTATTTCCCATGTAGTGATGGGACCAGATGCCATGATCTTCGTTTTTTGAATGTTGAGCTTTAAGCCAACCTTTTCACTCTCCACTTTCACTTTCATCAAGAGGCTTTTGAGTTCCTCTTCACTTTCTGCCATAAGAGTGGTGTCATCTGCATATCTGAGGTTATTGATATTTCTCCCAGCAGTCTTGATTCCAGCTTGTGTTTCTTCCAGTCCAGCATTTCTCATGATGTACTCTGCATATAAGTTAAATAAACATGGTGACAATATATAGCCTTGACATGCTCCTTTTCCTATTTGGAACCAGTCTGTTGTTCCATGGCCAGTTCTAACTGTTGTTTCCTGACTTGCATACAGATTTCTCAAGAGGCAGATCAGGTGGTCTGGTATTCCCATCTCTTTCAGAATTTTCCACAGATGGCCACTATTAAAAAAAAAAAAAGAAAGAAAGAAAGAAAAGCAAATAAACATTGACGAAGATGTGGAGAAATTGGAGCCCTTATGCCCTAGTGGTAGGAATAGGATAGTGCAATCACTATGGAAACACACTGAAGGTTTTTAAAAAGTTAAAAATAGAATTACCATATAGTCAGTAATCACACTTCTGGGTATAATATATCCAAACAAATTGAAAGAAGAGACTTCCCTGGTGGTCCTGCGGCTAAGATTCCAAGCTTCCAGTGCAGGGAGCCCATGTTTGATCCCTAGTCAGGGAAGTAGATCCCTTATGCTGCAATGAAGATGGAAGATCCTGCATGCCACAACTAGGACCTGGCAGAGCCAAATAGATACATATTAAAAACAACTGAAAGCAGTACCTGGAAGATATATTTGCATATCTATGTTCACTGCCTCATTGTTCAGGATACCCAGGAGGAAGCAACCCAAATACCTGCCAAGGGACAAAATGGGTAAAGAAAGTGTGGTATATGCATGGAATGGAATACTATTCAGTCTTTAAAAAGATGGGAATCCTATTGCTATGCTATGCTATGCTAAGTCGCTTCAGTCGTGTCCGACTCTGTGCGACCCCAGAGACGGCAGCCCACCAGGCTCTGCCATCCCTGGGATTCTCCAGGCAAGAATACTGGAATGGGCTGCCAGTTCCCTCTCCAATGCACGAAAGAGAAAAGTGAAAGTGAAGTCGCTTAGTCATGTCCGACTCTTAGCGACCCCGTGGACTGCGGCCCACCAGGCTCCTCTGTCCATGGATTTTCCAGGCAAGAGTACTGGAGTGAATCCTATTACTTGCTACAATATGGATAAACTTGGAGAACATTATACTAAGCGAAATTTGCCAGTGAAGAAAAGACAAATTTTGTATGATTTTGCTTATATGAAATATCTGAAGTAGTTAAACTCACAGAAACAGAAATTAGAATGGTGGAGGCAGGATGCTATGGTGGGGGAGGGGGTGGGGGTGGGGTATGCCTCAATAAATATAGAGTTTCAGTTTTGCAAAAATTCTACAGATCTGTTACATAAAAATGTAAATAGTTAATACTTCTGAACTATACCCATAAAAACAGGATTATATGGGGCTTTTTTAAGATTTCTTTTTGATGTGGATCATTTTTAAAGTCTTTATTGAAATTGTTTTAATATTGCTTCTGTTTTATATTTTTATTTTTGTGGCTGGGAGGCATGTGGGATCTTAGCTCCCAGACCGGGAATCCAACCTATACCCCCTGAACTGAAAGTCCTAGTCTTAACCACTGGACCGTCAAAGTGTGTCCTATGTCACAGAGGTTTAAAGAGGACGGCAGCCCCCGTGGTGCGCTCTTCACTTTTAAATCGAGCCTTGCTAGCTCTTTCATCCAATCACAGGATCTCTAGAGCCTCCGCCTACCTTTTCTCCGGATAGGAATGGCCTCCTCACTCCGCTAGGTGCCGCCCTCGCCGCGGGCCTCCCTCGCCCTGCCCCTCGCCCCGCTCCTACGAGTTTCCTCCAATCGCAGTCCTGGCCCCGCCTCCTATCCCAGCCTTTTTCCTGCATCCGGGCTTGGAGAGGCCGCTGTGAAGACCAGCGAGCAGCATGGAGGTTTCCGGCGAATCGCAGTCCGGCCCAAGCTGTTCATCGTCCTCCCGGGATGGCTCCGGGGTCTCGGTCTCCAAGGAGTTGCTGATGGCGGGGAGCGGCGGCCGCGGAGGTGACGGACGGGTGGGCGGCAGCGGCGTGGGGCGCGCACGTGCAGCTGGGGGCGGCGCTGCTGGAGCCGCGGGGTCAGGGGCTACCTGCCTAGCTAGCCCCTGCACCGCCCAGGGACCCGGACATGCCCCCTGCTGCGGGGTTGGGGGACTGGCCCGCCTAGGTGTGGGCATCCGGCCTCGAGCCCGAGGGCGGTTTATGTTTTCATGTTTTAGGCACAGTGCTGAGTGCCCATTGCTGAGCGCCGCAGCACGACCTTCCCCCGCCCGTCTCTCCCCTCCTCCCCTCCCCAAGGGGACGACCTTAGAATCAGGTCTGGGTTCCAGCAGTTGGTTAGTAAGGGGAGCAGGTGAGTATTATGGATTGAGCACCCTCTCTCTGCAGATGCTCACAGAGCCACCCTTAGTGCGCTGCTCTGGCAGAGGGAGCCGCGTCCAGGAAACCCTCATAGGTTTTTGGAGAAGGAAATGGCAGCCCACTCCAGTATTCTTGCCTGGAGAATCCCAAGGACCGGGGAGCCTGGTGAGCTTCCGTCTATGGGGTTAGGGTTTTAGACATTATAATAGAGAGCTAAAAAAAACCAGGGTTCGAATCCCAACCCCACGAGTAATTAGCCGACGAACTTTTTTTGGAGGGGGGCTGTGTTTGAGGAGAATAAAGTTCATTCGAGTGGGAGACGCTGTTAGAACAGATGGCTGGCTCAAAGAAGAGCCGGACCAGCTGTGGAACTTTTGTGGCCCAGACGCTTTGCGACCCCATGGACTGCAGCACTCCAGGCTTCCCTGTCCTTCACTATCTCCCAGAGTTTGCTTAAACTCATGTCCGTTGAGTCGACGATGCCATCCAACCATCTCATCCTCTGTCGCCCTCTTCTCCTCCTGCCCTCAGTCTTTCCCAGCATCAGGGTCTTTTCCAGTGAGTTGGGCTCTTCACATCAGGTGGCCAAAATATTGGAGCTTCAACTTCAGCGTCAGTCCTTCCAAAGAAAATATTTCAGTGTTGATTTCCTTTAGGATTGACTGGTTTGATCTCCTTGCACTCCAAGGGACTCTCAAGAGTCTTCAGCACCATAGCAGGAGAGTTGTTTACATCCCCAAAGCTTCAGTTTTTACATTTGGAAAATGGAAGTAGTAGCACCTATAGTGTTTTCTTCTTTTTTTTTTTTTTTCTGAGAAGAAGAATGAGTGTAATGTCTTGGGCATATCCTCATTAAATATTAACTTGAAAAGAGATTCTTTGAGAATCCAGAGCATCCAAAGACATTATAATAATAGCTGAAGCTTCTTAGTGCCTACTCTGCCCCAGGAATTAATTCGCTAAATTTAATCCTCATAGTTTCCCTGTGTGGAGTTGGTTCTCTTAGGGCAGTTGTATAGATGAGGAAACTGAGACCTGGTGTTTCACACAGATAAGTAACTTGTTGGAGATCATGTGGCTGAAAAGTGGCAAAACTGGGATTTGAATCCAGTTGGTGTGGCCCCAGAGTCCATGCTCTTTTCACTAATCCAATTATTAGGTATAAGCTATTAATAGTACACTAGGAGTGTTGAGCTGCTGCTTTGAGGGTGAACAGGATTTTTATACCAGAGTGAAGAGATTTTCCAGGTTGTGGGAACCAGGGTGCATAAAGCCTTGGGTTTTGAAAGGTAAGTCCTGTTCTCTGTGCTCTGATGGGCTGGAGAGTTGGGTTGATTTGAGGAGCTGTGAAAAGGCTAAAGGGGTTCTCTTTAAAGGGCTGTTTTGTCTACATCAGACATCTTGACTGAAAGGGAACTTACCAGGCAGAGATGTTTTATAAATGAAGAAATTAATGCTCAAAAAGTGTAGGTGATTTGCCCAGGATACTGTAGCTGATAAACCATTTCTAGCTTTACTTAACCCTTATGTACTCTGTACTGCTTACTGCATTCTGTCATTGCTGACCTCCATTTGTTGCTGGTAGATTTCTGGCCCAGAAAGGTCCAGTTCAGTGGGCATTTATTACCTAGCATGGGTGAGGCAGAGATATAAGAGACAGGTTTAAAGGGAGGAGGTCTGTAGAAGGAACTAAAATGTAGTAATGGAACTTGGAGTGTTAGAAAGTGAGGAAGGAACAGTCAAGACTTGAGGGTGGAGAGTGGTCTCGGAAACTTTGCTCTTGGGCTCCTATTTCTTTGCGCTGTAATAAAGGAAGTGTGTGTGTGTTTTCAGGTGTATGGGACAGGTTGCTCATCAACTCCAAGCCTAATTCCAAAAAGAATTCTACTCTTCAAACAGTTCGGATAGAGAGGAGTCCCTGTAAGTACCCTTCCCTCTCTTCTCTTTCTCTCTCTCTCTTAAGAACCCTCCCTGATGTGAAATTCTGCCTAATTAATCCCTTATTTGTTGGGACAGTGTCTGCTTTTGTTGTCAGAGAGTCCATTCTAGCAAGTCTTACTTGGAAATTACATCCTGGATTCAGTGCACAGGGATAAAATTTCTTGTATTATTCCCCTGCTTTAAGAGGGTGGGGCTTAAACCAGGCAGGAGACTCAGGTTTGATTCCTTTGTTGGGAAGATCCCCTGGAGATGGGAGTGGCAACCTACTCCAGTATTCTTGCCTGGAGAATCTCATGGACAGAAGAGCCTGGCAGGCTACAGTCCTTGGGGTCACAAAGAGTCAGACACGACTGACTAACACTTAAGAGGATAACCTTGCCCAGAAAAACTTGTGGGATGGATTTTTGGAAATCAAAATCAATTATTGTTAAACTCCATGGGAAATTTTTCCAGAGGTTACTGACTCCCCAATTTCACACACAGATGTGGGAAAACACCACCAGATTTGATTAAATTGGACACAGTTACTTAAATGGTAAATGTTACTCATAACAGGGCCAGTTCTTTTTATTAATTACTCTGTGGTATTGCTGTACCACATACTCTAAATATAGGTGAGTCAGACTTTGTTCAGATAGCATCATGTAATACTTAGCATTTGTGTAATTCCCTCTTAATATTTAAAAGAAAATAAAGATAAGAAGTAGTAAAAATGGTATAAATGATACATGAGGTTATCATGTCTGTAAACTACAAAATTGTGAGTAGTCGAGGGGAAGTTAACCATAATATGCACTAAATGTACAGCAGCTGAAATGATTGCATGGTGGTTCCCCATTCAAATATAAGTTTTTGTGTGAACATAGGTTTATATTTTTGGAGGTACATATCTCTGAGTGGAATTTTAAGAATTTTTATTTTTTAGTATTTTGGCCATGCCACCCATCATGTGGGAAATTAGTTCCCCAACTAGGGGTGGAACTGTCACCCCCTGCATTGGAAGCATGGTGTTTCAACACTGGACCCCAAGGGAAGTCCCCAGAGTGTATTTTTTAATAGAGAAAAGATTGCCAAATTCTTTTCCAAGTTGGGTATACCATCTGGAATCATTCCAGCAGTCCTGTTTCACAGTTCAAGGCCATTTCTTGGTCCTCACCTCTATTCTCTTCTTCCATGCTTTGAACAGTTTAGTCCACTGTTACATGGCTGTATCAGTGACTTAAGTTCTGAGAGCTCGTGATGTGCATGGTTATATGCTGGGCCTCTCGAGAGCTAACTCAATAAATGACATATCCCTGTTCTTTGTCTCCCCTGTGCTCAGCACAGTACCTGATAGTTACTATCCGTTTTACAGATGAGTAAACGGAGGTTTTGATTGGTTAAATTAAATGTGTTAGATTCTTGTGGTTGCACATGAATGAAACCCAGCTCCAGTTGCCTTTAGCCAACTGGTGTTGGCTCATTTTGGGGGGAAAAATACCCCCAGTGATTTTAGGTACATCTGCATCCAGGTGCTCAGCATCATCTGGGACCTGCCACTCTATATCTCTTAGTTCTACTTTCCTAGGTGTTGACTTTATCTAGAACCAACTCTTCCCTGATGATGGGTGGTAGGTGGGCCAGTTATCAGTAGCTGTAGGTTTACATTCAGCAACTCACCTAATCATTGACTCTGAAAGAATGGACATCTTTCTCAACAGTCCAAAACAGAGTCCCAGGGTGATCTCTAATTGGCTTGCCAGATCACAGTGTCATGAGATTGAATCACAATGGCCAAGGTGGTGGAATACATAGGCATGAACTGGGTAGGGACAAGAGTGACTAAGAGTGACAGAGCTTAAGAAAAGTCATCATTATCCGAAGAAAGGGAAACAGATGTGGGGCTTCATTAACATCCGTTGCTTCATTAACCTGCCCCAGATAACTCAGATAGTAAGACGTGGAACTGGGGTTCTCTGAAGAGCCTCAGCAGACTGACCCCAAAGCCTTGGAGTCTCATGCATTTAACTATTAAGTCCAACTGCCTACTTACTCAGTTTACTGTCTGTTGAATGCCATTCTTCTAGGAATTTTCAGTTCTGGGCATATATGAAAACCAGAAAACATTGAGAAATAATTGCTGAATTGTACAGTCATACTGTTTTCCATGGACAGACAAATTCCCCAGACAAGAATACTGGCATGGGTAACCATTCCCTTCTCCAGGAGATCTTCCTGACCCAGGGATCGAACCCAGGTCTCCTGCATTGCAGGCAGATTCTTTACTGTCTGAGACACCAGGGAAGCCCACCATTTTAAGAATTCAGAAGAGAATGGAAAGTTTTAAAATAGAAGGAATTTGAATGCTCTTTTATTGAAGTGTTGTTATTATTCCTGTCAAATTGAGAAGTGTTTTTATAGAAATTCTGAATTTAAAAGTTTGGCCAAAGACTAACATAAATATTGATAAATGATATTTTTGCTCCTTAGTATTGGACCAAGTACGGACCTTTCTCCCACAGATGGCTCAGGCAAACGAAAAGCTAAGAAAAGAGATGGCAGCTGCACCACCTGGTCATTTCAATATTGAAAATACTGATGAGACTCTTGGACAAGTTATTCAAATGGTAACTATGCCTTATTTTCATGTCATAGTATAAAATAAACAATATGTTCCATCACCTGAAAAAGAAAGAGAACTTTTAAATTTTAATTCCAAGTGTTATTTTCCTTCTTGCAAAGTCAGCTCATGTTTCCAGGACTGCACAGGTGCTCAGTCATTTGATGATTAAATGACGGAGTTATTTAATCCTAATAACCTCATAAGTCAGCAAGCTTCCCTGGATGAAGTCTAGGAATTTAGTCATTCAGAATCAGAGAAAGGCTTTTTCAACTCCAATAACACATGTGTTATCTAGAAGCATTTATATACTAAGTGTCCTGAGGTTTTTAAAATTTTCCCACTCAAGGCCCAAAAGAAGTAATCAGAGTCTGATTCATTGAGAATGCAAAAATAAACAATGTGTATAACAGAAAAACTGCTTATATAAAACTCAGGTGTGAAAATTGTCTTTCACTTTGCTGCTGCTAAGTCACTTCAGTCGTGTCCGACTCTCTGCGACCCCAGAGACGGCAGCCTACCAGGCTCCCCCGTCCCTGGGATTCTCCAGGCAAGAACACTGGAGTGGGTTGCCATTTCCTTCTCCAGTGCATGAAAGTGAAAAGTGAAAGGGAAATTGCTCTGCTGCTGCTGCTAAGTCGCTTCAGTCGTGTCTGACTCTGTGCGACCCCAGAGACGGCAGCCCACCAGGCTCCCCCGTCCCTGGGATTCTCCAGGCAAGAACACTGGAGTGGGTTGTCATTTAATTCTCCAATGCATGAAAGTGAAAGTGAAGTCGCTCAGTCATGTCTGACTCCTAGTGACCCCATGGACTGCAGCCCTCCAGGCTCCTCCATCCATGAGATTTTCCAGGCAAGAGTACTGGAGTGGGGTGCCATTGCCTTCTCCAGGGAAGTCGCTCAGTTGTGTCCAACTCTTCACGACCCCATGGACTGCAGCCTACCAGGCTCCTCCATCCATGGGATTTGCCAGGCAAGAGTACTGGAGTGGGGTACCATTGCCTTCTCCAGTCTCTCACTTTGGGCTTCTCTTATTTCTGCACTGAAATCCCCTTTATAACACTCGTGTCTGGACAGATCTGACACCATTTTTAATAATCATATACCTGATCCATCAGCAGATAACGGCAGCTCTGCATCTAAAGTACATCCCTAATCAAGCCACTCCGGCTCGGCACCACTCTTCCTCGACAGGACCCTCACTCTAGGTGATGACAGTGTCTCCTCTGGATTATCCCAGGAAGTTCCCAGCCAGGCTTTCTGCTCCCACTCTTTTTTCCCCCAAAACTTGTTCTTGACACATTGCATGTGGCCCCCAGTTTGGAAACCAGGGGGCTTCCCGTCACATTTCTAATTAATTCAGAGTCCTTCATGGGCCAGTGTGATCCTGCCTCCAGCTCTCCATTGACCTTCTCTCCCACCAAGGACCCTCACTGATTGTACTCCAGCCTCCATCTCCTTGCTCTGGGCCTTTTCCCTCTGTAAAATCCCATCCCCAAATTCCTCCATCTTTCATCATTTGTCACCTCAATGGTTTTCTTTCTTCTTTAACTTTTCACTGCCCTACACTGTGGTTTCTGAGTAATTGTCTATTGCCTTTAAAAAAAATACATTTATTTATTTGGCTGCACCAGCTCTTAGGCTTTTAGTTGCAGCACGTGGGATTTAGTTCCCCAACCAGGGATCAAATTTGGGCCCTCTGCATTGGGAGCGTGGGCCCACTGGACCACCATAAAACCTGTTTCTTAACTAGAACAGAGGTCAGCAGCCATTGTATGTAGGGGGCCAGATAGTAAATAACGTTAGGCTTTGTGGACCATGCTGTCTCCGTTATGACTGTCTATTTCTGCCATTTTCATGTGAAGACAGCTGTGTGTGTGTGTGTGTGTGTGTGCACTCGTTAAGTTGCTTCAGTTGTGTCCCAACTCTTTGCAACCCTATGGACTATAGCCTGCCAGGCTCCTCTGTCCATGGGATTCTCCAGGCAAGAATACTAAAGTGGGTTGCCATGCCCTCCTCCAGCGGATCTTCCCGACCGAGGGATTGAACCCACATCTCTTATGTCCACCTGCATTGGCAGGTGGGTTCTTTACCACCAGCGCCACCTGCGAAGCCCCAAAGACAGCTGTAGATGATGCGTAATGAGTAGGCATGTTTTATAAACTTTTTATGGAATCCAAAATTTGAATTTCATACAATTTTTGCATTTCATGAAATACTTTTCTTTTGTTGTTTTGTTTTTTTCCTACCACTCAAAATGTAAAAGCATTCTTAGTTCATTAGCTGCATGAAAACAGGCAGGGGGCTGGGTTTGCCCTGCAGGCCATGGTTTGCCAACTCCTGCTCAAAAAAATGAGTTCCACCAAGGCAAGGATTTTGTTGTTGTTGTTGTTGAGATTCTAATGTGGTGCCCGGTTAATGTTGGGATTTGTTAATATTTGTTGAGTGAGTTTTGTTGAATAGATTCAGCTATATAGAATTCAGTTGTGAGGAACTTTTTAGACTTGTAATAAAAGAAAATCCTTAGGCTGGACTCTGGCAACTGAAAGAATAATAGTATTGTATTAAAAACATTTCCTGTCTTCTGTGCTTCAGTATTTGTGCTAAGTGTTGGTCATTCCCAAAGTTGTTTTTATAACTTTTTAGGGAACTGCCCCAAAATAAATCTCCCACATGGTTTGTATTTTTTTTTCTTTCAGGACGTGGCCTTGTTTGAGATGAATCAGTCTGATTTGAAAGAAGAGGACAGTTCAGAAGAGAATTCACAAGACAGTTCAGAGGAAAGTTCGGAATCAGAGGATGAAGATGACAGCGCGTCTTCCGAAGGTGAAGTCACCATGGATAACATTAAACTTCCTCATTCAGAAGACGGAAAAGGCAAGATAGAGGTTCTGGACAGTCCTGCTAGTGAAAACAAAGAAAAACAGGGAAATAAGTGATCTGAGAAACAGGTGATGGATGCCTGCTAATTAAATGGCAACCCACTCCAGTATTCTTGCCTGGAGAGTCCCATGGACGGAGGAACCTGGTAGGCTACAGTCCACGGGGTTGCAAAGAGTCGGACACGACTGAGCAACTTCACTTCACTTCTATGGAAAAGAGTGTGACTCACTAGTTGTTTTGCATTTCAGATACCTATGGTGCTTTTTTGCGATATTGAATATACTTTGTTTCTTGGAGAAACAGAAGCTGGCTTTTAAAGAGCTGGAAGAGATAGCATTTGGGGATCCTCTAAGAGCACACTGTATTTGATTTCATGCTAAAGAGATTGCGTTTAGAAAGCTTAATTTTATGTATGGTAATGAGTGAGTTTGTTGGCATCCTTCTTCATAGCATAGACTTCAGAAATCTCAAACTTATTTTAAGATAAAAATGCATATCACCTGTTTGTTTTTACTTTAAATTGTTCACTTGGATAAAACAACCTAGGTTGGTTTTTATATTTTAAGTTGTTATAAAGTCAGACTTATTTATTACCATCAAAATGGGGTCAGTGAGGGAGAAATCTTTTAAAGAAGTTTTTTACAAAGAAAATAATTACTTACATTTAGCCACCCTCAGACATATCTACTTTCATTAAAAAAAAAAAAAAATTCCTTTCCAGTTTGTGCTGGAAAACTGGTGTTCTGGTTTAATCACTGGTTTAAACTGGATTAAACTGGTTTAATCACTGTCAATGACTCTGCAGCCCCTTATTACATACTAATATGTAGATTTTTAAATTTTTCCCTTGCCATGGCTGTCTCATATAATACAACTAGGTGTTCTATACAGTTAAAGAAGTCATCTAAGTTCAGTTCTTTGAATTGTATGTAGAATTTACTTTTTTGGTTTTGTTTTTTTCTTTTTCTCATAAAGCAATGTTTTTGTTTGTTTCAACTATTGAAATTATTCCTCACAGTTGCCCAGTTTTGAAATCTGTTCATTGTAGAGAGTAGGGACACCCCAAGAAAAATAGGGCACAGTACATAAAAAGATAGTAATTGGTTTTCCCTTTCAAAAGACAAAATGATCCTACTTTGGGGTCTCCTTTTTGTCTTATTCTTGACCTTATTAAACTTGTTTGGGTTCTTATTTGCCATGGAACTGGCTTTGCTCAGGATGTAAACTAGAGAATTTAGAGGAATGTCTTCAAGTGCATTGAGCTGATGGAACTTTGTTCCCTAAAGTTTTAGGGGTTTTCTTTTTAACTGTTTTTTTCTTACTCCTCACCTTATCCTTGTGAATACTCTGAAGATTATTCTCAAGGTTCTTTCTGGTATTTCCCATTGGAAATTGGAACCCAGACTGTGCCTTAAAAGTGTGCAGAGTGAACAGATCTGGAAGCCAGATTTCTCAGCTAGGAAAGATACTATGTTGTACCGTGTAGCACCAAACACAGCTATGATGAATTACTGGTGTAAATATGTATTTAAATAAATTAACAAATATTTAAATAATGTCTTCTACCAGCTAATATTTATGCCACATTGTGGGAAGAATTGCATTTGTCTGGTTCACTCCTTAGCATGGTGCATGGTACACAGTAGGCACTGAATGATGTAGGTAAATGAATCAACAGGTATATGGGGATGTACAGGGCATTTTAAGCCATGGTATCCATGGGGATATGAAGGTGTAAGTTCGCCAGAAATGCATACCTAAGTAGTAGACTGGTCAGTGAAAGAGACTAGTCAGTGCAGAATTACATACTAGTATATAGAATTTTAATATTTCTCCCCTTCCATGGCTATCTCATATAATACAACTAAGTGTTCTATACAGTTAAAGAAGTCACCTAAATTCAATTCTCTGGACATTCTTATGACATTGGAGGAAAAAAAGAAATCTAATATGTGATAGGGTTGTCCTTTTCAGTTCAGTTCAGTTGCTCAGTCGTGTCCGACTCTTTGCGACCTCATGAATCTCAGCACGCCAGGCCTCCCTGTCCATCACCAATTCCCGGAGGTCACTGAGACTCACATCCATCAAGTCAATGATGCCATCCAGCCATCTCTTCCTCTGCCGTCCCCTTCTCCTCTTGCCCTCAATCCCTCTCAGCATCTGAGTCTTCTCCAGTGAGTCAACTCTTCCCATGAGGTGGCCAAAGTACTGGGGTTTCAGCTTTAGCATCATTCCTTCCAAAGAAATCCCAGGGCTGATCTCCTTCAGAATGGATTGGTTGGATCTCCTTGCAGTCCAAGGGCTCATCAGATCACATCAGATCAGTCGCTCACTCGTGTCTGACTCTTTGCAACCCCATGAATCGCAGCATGCCAGGCCTCCCTGTCCATCACCAACTCCCGGAGGTCACTCAGACTCACATCCATCAAGTCAGTGATGCCATCCAGCCATCTCATCCTCTGCTGTCCCCTTCTCCTCCTGCCCCCAATCCCTCCCAGCATCAGAGTCTTCTCCAATGAGTCAACTCTTCGCATGAGGTGGCCAAAATACTGGAGTTTCAGCTTTAGCTTCATTCCTTCCAAAGAAATCCCAGGGCTGATCTCCTTCAGAATGGACTGGTTGGATCTTCTTGCAGTCCAAGGGACTCTCAAGAGTCTTGTCCAACACCACAGTTCAAAAGCATCAATTCTTTGGCGCTCAGCCTTCACAGTCCAGCTCTCACATCCATACATGACCACAGGAAAGACCATAGCCTTGACTAGGCGAACCTTTGTTGGCAAAGTGATGTCTCTGCTTTTGAATATGCTATCTAGGTTTGTCATAACTTTCCTTCCAAGGAGTAAGCGTCTTTTAATTTCATGGCTGCAGTCACCATCTGCAGTGATTTTGGAGCCCAGAAAAATAAAGTCTGGCACTATTTCCAAGGGCTCATACCATGTACTAAAGTCAAAGGACAAATTGGGAAAAATATTTGTAATAAAAGGCAAAGAATGAGTGTTATTAGTATAAAACAAATTAGTAAAAAAAAGTAATAATCTCAGTAGTGAGATGTGAGCAGATAATTCACAGGGAAAAAATGTTCAGTCTCATTTCTCAAAGAAATGCAAATAAAACCAAGGTTGTACTTTTTTACCTGTTGATGAAACAACAGCTAGTACTTAACTAGTACTTAACCTTTTTGTGTGCCTGCCACTATTCTGAGTGTTTTGTGAGTTACCACCACTCTCACACATAGAAAAATTTATCGAGTTACACATTTAACATCTGTGTACTTTATGTATGTTATACCTTAATGAAAAAGCTGTTTTGTTTGTAAGCAGCTTGCTCTACAGTCTCTTGGAAACTGAGTCACTGTCATGCTTTGGTCTGACCCTGTGCCTTCTCTGCCTGATGCTTAGGTGTAAGGTGACGGCTGCCATTTGAACAGTCTTGTTCCTGCTAAGGCTGCTGGAATGTTCTCTTTAACCTTGTGTGTTATCTTTGTATGGCTCTTTGACAGTCATAAACTGGGTAGTTAGGTTTAATGGTCTTGGAAGCAATAATACTCTTAATGAATCTCCTCTATCCTCATAATACTTTGTGCATCAAATGTATTTATTAAAAAAAAAAAAAAAAACTGCCTTGCCAAGTAGCTTGTATTCCTGTGCCTGAGTCCACTGCTGTGGCAGAAAAGACAAGAAGAGATTGAGTCTTTGATTTGTATTTCCCTCAGTGCCTGGGATGGTGCCTTTCACTCGGAATGCACAATAAATGTTCATGAAAAAAAAATTTTTTTTCCTCTCTACGCCAATAATACATCTTAAACATCAGTGGTCACCAGTCCTGAAGAAAGACAGGTTTACTACTGTCTTTTGTCTAACTGAATAGTAGACTTTTCCCCAGAGTTTAATGTTGGCATCTTTGTGGGTGACTCCCCACCATATGGGCCTCCCTGGTGGCTCAGACAGTACAGAATCTGTCTGCAATGCAGGAGACCCGGGTTCGATCCCTGGGTCGGAAAGATCCCCTGGAGAAAGGAATGGCAACCCACGCCAGTATTCTTGCCTGGAGAATTCCATGGGCAGAGGAACCTGGCAGGCCACTGTCCATGGGGTCACAAAGAGTTGGATACGACTGAGTGACTAACACTTTCACTTTCTCCACCATTTGTTCATGGAAAATCCTGGCAGTGATTGGTTTGGGGGCAGGGTATGTGACAACCTTCACAAAGCGGCACAAGCCAAGTCTTGTTAGTAGACTTTCTGGAAAGATAAAGGATTTCTTATTCCTAAGAAGGAGGCACATGAAAAAATGGCTCCTTCTTTGGAGCCATGGATATCTTGTGGTTGGATCTGGCTCTTGCCACTCTGACCTAGTGGGCATACCTGGAGCCACAGTCAGCACACCAAGGAGAGCACAGAGAACCGAGGAACATCACTGAATTCCTGCATCAAATAACTGTTGACAAAGCTAGCACTGGCTTTCTAGTTTTGTGACAGTGACTTTCTTTTTTATTAAAAAAAGGCCACTACCTTATGAGATACTCTTACACCTACTTCACAGATTTAAAGAAAAAAGTGGCAGGGAGACACTAAGCAAAAATTGTAAGCCTCCCAATAGGTAAGTGGTGGAGAGACTTCCCTGGTGGTCCAATGGCTGACTCTCCTTCCAGGGTAGGGCGCCTGGGTTCAATCCCTGGTCCAGGAATTATATTGCACATGCCGCAACTAAGACCCCGTGCAACTTGGGTGGTGGAGCCACATTTTCAATTCAGTCAGCCACACGCTGCCATTATGGGTCTGCCAGTCACAAAGCCACAAGTGTAGGCTCTGAAGTGGGATTGATCCCAGCCCAGCCACTTACCTTAGTTTTTCCATTTGTAAAATGGGAATAATAGTATCTCCCTTATGCAGTTTTAGTATTAATAAGAAATGAATGACGTAATACCTATCACGTGCTTAGAACAGTATTTGGTAAGTGTAAGGTGTTATGCTATAAGGCAAATACAGTGGTGGCAAAAATGTGGAGAAACGGTTGGTAAGATTGCTATATCCTTTTAATCAGAGATTACACTCTAGGAATTTATTCTAATAAAGCAAATACAGTTTTGTTCACAAATTTCTATATAAGATTGATTGCAGGGACCTCCCTGGTGGTCCAGTGGTTGAGAATCTGCCTTGCAGTGCAGGGGACTGGGGTTCAATCCCTGGTCAGGGAACTAAGATTGCACATGCCTTGAAGCAACTAAACCCGTGTGCTGCACCTACTGAGCTCACGTACTGCAACTAGAGAGTCTGCGTGCTGAAACAAAATATCCTGCGTGCTGGGATCAACTAAGACCCAGTGCAGCCAAATAAATATTTTTTGGGAAAAAAAAAGATGGCAGTGTTTAAAACAGTCCAAAAGCAAATATAAATGTCCAACAATAAGAGAACAAGTTGAATTAAAGCCAATGAACATATATAGAGGTATGTTTATTGACATAGAAAGATGGTTACATATTTTTAATTGAAAAAAGCAGATAAAGTTATGTACAGTATATACTAGTTCTAAAAAAAAGTATATTCATAGGAAAAAATCTGTAACAATCTCAGATATCATCTGGTTATTTGTGGAGAGTCGTTGAATCTTACCTTCTCATTTTATTATTTTTACAAAATAAGGTGTGACTTAATCATTAAAAATCCACTTAGGTATTATTTGCCTAATAGTAATAATCATAATTCATCCTTTCAATCATGTTCATGTCTGATAACCTTCTTCTAGACCAGGTTCCCTTGAGAGCTTCTGTTTTCTTAAAAAGGCAGGTATAGGGAAACCAATTTGTTTCCACAAAAACTCTCACAGTTCATGTTCCACTCAGTTTAGCTTTGAGTTTGACAAGTATTTAACACATGCCTACTATTCATTATCCAGGGTCTGATTTGGTTATGGGCAACAACAGGATCTTAGCTTGGTTAAAAGACTTTCAGCTTCATTGCTTGAGTACCTGCTCTGCTACTGAATAGCTGTTTGATCTGGGCAGGTTACTTAACCTCCTTCATTTGAAAACAAATATTTATTGAACTCCTCCTATGTGTTAGACACTGGAGATACAGCATTGAACAAAAACCCCTGTTGACAAAGCTTCAGTTCTAATGGGAAGAGATGGATGATTAATAACTAGGCGGTGATAAGTGCTGCAAAAACAATGCAGGAGAAGGCAAATGACAAAATGAGAGGACAAATGAGGTGTGGATGTGGGAATCTTATGTGCTATTTTAGGAAGAGTGATCAGCGAATGGACCTCCACTGAGATGATGTTTGAGCAGAGACCTGGAGAAGATGAGGCAGCCTGTTGGGAGGTGGCGTGTGGGGCAAGTTTCAAAAAGAGGCAGTGGTGTACTGGCTCTAGCCCACAGTTGTTCTAATCACACACATTTCTTCCCAATTCTGTGTTCAGTGAAGTTTGTACCTTGAAAGCAGCCAGTATGAGAGCATTTAAACATAGAAATCAGAAAATGCTACAAGTCAGAATTTTGTTTTTGTCTTTTTCCCCAGAGAGACACTTGTTAAATATTTACCAGCACACTGTTGGGAAGAAGGAGCAGTAAGTGCAAAGGCCCTGCACTTAGGAGTTCGGAGTGTGCTTGATCAGTTTGAGGAACATCAAGGCAGCCAGGGTGGCTAAACAGAATGAGAGGATAGATGATAGGAGATGAGGTTAGAGGTAGCCAGGAACAAAGTTGATAGGACTTTGCAGGCATGGTAAGTGGTAGGCTTTATTTAAGTGAAATGGGGGCCATTAGGAGGTTTTGTGCAGAGGAGTGACACATTCTGACTTAGGGTTTGAACCACACAGGGAGGGATCAGGAAGGCCAGTCAGGAAATGGAATAACCCTTTGGTGGGGTGGAGCCAGTAAAAAGAGCACCTCGATTTATTCCTCTTTTCAGATGTGAAGTTTAAGTAAGTTGGCTTAGCATAGTGACTAGCATACAGCAGCCCCTACATAAGCGATAGCTGTTATTATTGACACATGCCAATCCTGGGAGTGGGGAAGGGGTTCTCATATCTAATTAGGAAGACCAATCATTCCAGCACCACGTGGTAAGAACTGTGTTCCAGACAAAGTATAGAGGAGAGATACTTAAAACCAAGCTGGGCACAGGAAAGGCCCGGAAGGGTGTTTGAACAAAAGGGCAGCACTGGGAAATGGAATTGGAAGGAAAATAGAACTTTTAAAAGTGTCTACACCTCCTCAACTCCCCAGTTAGGGGAACAAATCACAGCTTTATCCTTTAGCAAAATAATCAGTGATGTAAAGAAATGGTGATAAATTACTCACTAGGCAATGGCACCCCACTCCAGTACAATTGCCGGGAAAATCCCATGGACGGAGGAGCCTGGTGGGCTGCAGTCCATGGGGTCACTAAGAGTCAGACACGACTGAGCAACTTCACTTTCTCTTTTCACTTTCATGCATTGGAGAAGGAAATGGCAACCCACTCCAGTGTTCTTGCCTGGAGAATCCCAGGGATGGTGGAGCCTGGTGGGCTGCCGTCTATGGGGTCACACAGAGTCGGACACGACTGAAGTGACTTAGCATAGCATAGCATGTTAATTAAATTACCTAGTAGGCTGTGTATCATATTCTCATTCAAATTCACTTGTCATTTTATAAATTCCATGTAGCCTTTGATTCTTGTCAGCAATCGGATATAAAAATTCAAGCCACCAAGAACTTCAAAACTCACTATGGAAAAATGAGTTCTTAATCTGGAGCTCAAGCATGGGTTTTAGGAGGTCTGTGAATTTCTTGAAGACATTTGCAGAATTAGGGGTGAAGGTGTGAGTTTTGGACAGGGGGATCCTTAGCTTTTATCAGATTCTCAAAAGAGGTTTATGACCCCCCCCCAAAAGATTAAAAGCACTGCTATTGAGATTAATATTAAAAGGTAAAAGTCAGTCTAAAAAAAATGGGCATGTTTTTGTTTGCCATTTCATCTATCAGTAAAATATTCTGTAAAGTGATACTTTAAATCACATAAAATCAGTAAAAACACTGCATTTAAAACGTGGTTCCTTTATAATAAGAACTTTGTCATTTTATTCAAATATGAACTGTCAGTTTGGACCCTACTGGGTCCAAATTTAGAATTTTACCTGTGCCAACTGGCTTACAGGCAAAATTTGCTCTATTGATCATGCCAGGATCATACCTGATATTCTTCCTTTTGAATATTTTCTGCCCCTGACTTTTATTATTGTTGTTTATTGATTAACAATTCCCTGCACTCTTCTTGGTTAAACTGCTGAGTTCCAAAGTAGTAAGAAATCCCTCAGGGTTTCTTCAAAGCCAGAGAGATAGGAATGTTTACTGAAATTTTACTTTAATAAGAAAATTAATGGAAATTAATTGCTCTGACAAATTTCTAGAGACTCTTCAAGTTAGGATCTTACCTTTTGCTAGTCATACCTGGACTATTTACCCACCTATTTTTGTCTGACAGCAGGCAATTATGAAGTGCTTCATGAGTTGTAATAATTCCTCTTTCTTGAGCACAGAGAATGATCTAGACACCTTGTTGAGTGCATTATGTATATAATCCCATTGAATCCTTACAACACCTAATGAGATAGGAACTATATCCCTATTTTATAGATTCCACCTCTCAGCTTTATATTGATATATTAGGTAACCAATCTGCCCTTTATTGAGTATTTACCATGAACAAAGCCCAGTGCAAGGTGCTTTACTAAGATTATTGCATTGAATCCTCACCTTATCATAAGGTTCCTGAGGGAGGCATTACTGTCCCCATTTTACATACAAGGAAACTGAGGCTTGGAGAAATTGCATCGGTTTCCCCAAGTCACATAGATAGTAGATGGTTTGATATGAACCAAGATCAGCCTCCAAAAGCTACTTACTTTATAATATATCATACTGTAAAATTCACTTTAAAAGCTATTGACAAGAATTTCAACTATTTGGGGTCAAAGATCATGTCATTAAACTTTGTGTACTCCTCAGGACATAATATAGCACCTCGTACTTAGTGGTGCTATAGTACGAGGTGGTCACTTATCACAGTGGATTGAAAAATAGAACATCAAAGGTATAAAGATGTATCTTATTTCTGAAAGAAAATAAAAAAAAAAAAAAACTTCCTTCACTTTCCTTGGGGGATATACTGTTTCTTGAGAGCAAAATAATAGGGGAAGAAAGAATGAGGCGAATGGAGGAAGTGGTATTGACATGTATATGTTACCATGTATGAAACAGATAGCTGGTGAGAAGTTGGTACATAGCACAGAAGTCCAGCTTGTGCCCTCTGATGACCTAGATGGGTGGGATGAGGGAAAGGGAGGGAGGTGATATACGTATAATTATGGCTGATTTGCCTTGTTCGGTGGCAGAAACCAACACTATATTGTACAGCAATTATCCTCCAATTAAAAAATATATTTAAAAGATTACATAAAATCTTTTTAATAACCCCCACATGCCGGGTTCATAGGTTAAAACCTTACCTATTATACAAGGGTTCCCAACTTTCTGTATTATAACTGCATCATATTGATGTTTGCAAAACGAACAACCTTAATTAGGATTAGTCTTGGTGGGGGAAAAAAGCAGCTCAGTATCTTAGAAATACGTGTGGTATACAACATAGTCAAAACCCAACATCATTTCAAAAGGGGTATAAAAGGGGTATTAGAAAACACTCAGGCACAGGTGTAAATGCTTAGACATGCGGCCCCACCCTCTTCATGGTCCACGTGTGTGATTTTTGGCTGGCGGCTGACACCCCTGTCCTCGGCACAGCCAGGCTTCTTCAGTGGGAGAGCTGAAGAGTGGTGGGCCCACGAGGAGTTCCTGAGGATGCCACTGCTCTAGTATTCCAACGTCACAGACTTGGTTTTGAGGTATTCGTTTAGAGCTTCCTCGCCTAGGAAAGAGAAAAGCAGTTGATGGACCGTGTTCACAGGTGGACGTGATGGCGCCAGGTGTAGCGTATTAGTCACTGAGCAAGAGTGGGGCTGAGACAGTGCTTCTCAAACGTTCGATTTCATGTGAATCACCTGATCTTATGACACTGTAGAGTCTGATTGGGTTAAGTCCAGCAGAGGCCCCAAGGTCATAAGTGAAAGTTGCTCAGTCCTGTCTGACTCTACAACCCCATGGACCATAGCCCACCAGGCTCCTCTGTCCCTGGGGATTCTCCAGGCAAGACTACTGGAGTGGGTTGCCATGCCATCCTCCAGGGGATCTTCTCAGCCCAGGAATAAAACCTGCGTCTCCTGCATTGCAGGCAGATTCATTGCTGTCTGAGCCACCAGAGAATCCCTATATGCTTCTAACCATTCCCCAAATGCTGATGCTCATGGTCTACACTTTGAGAATAAGGGCTTAGACCAGCTACCAGGCCTTCTAAGGACCACAGTGTTGACTTATCAACCTCTACCCAAAACCCTTCTCCTTTACGTCCTGGCTTGATGACAAATCTTCATCCCTCTTCCTCACCATTTAAGCTGAACAAAAGTGATCAGGATACCATCCTTCCAATTACATTCAACGTAATTATATTAAATGCAGTTAAATGCATTAAATCCAATTACATTAAATGCAAAATAGAGTGAAGTTTGAGATCATTTTGTTTCATTTTGTTAGAGAAGAGAGAAATGTATTTTTCCTGACTTACATAGTATGTTAAAGACACAGAAGGCATGCATGCGTGCATGTAGTTAGTATAATCGTGTCTGACTCCTAGCAACTATGGACTGAAACCCTCCAGGCTCCTCTGTCCATGGGATTCTCCAGGCAAGAATACTGGAGTGGGTTGCCAAGGCCTCCTCCAGAGGATCTTTCCCACCCAGGGACTGAACCTGGGCCACTTGTGTCTCCTGCATTGTAGGCGACTTCTTTACCCACTAAGCCACCTGGGAAATCCACAGAAGGCATATCCAGGCAAAAAATAGGTCTGCCATTTTGTTTCTCTTCTGTTCCTGTTTTGAGCTTCCGCAATCATCGATTTCTACAGCAGTTAAGGGGCATGAATACCATGAGTGAAACTAATGAGTATATGATTCTGGAGTTAAGTTTAAACTCAGGGTTCTTACTGTTAAATTAGAATCACCTTAGGGAGCTTTTAAAATTCCTGATCCCAGGTCACACCTCAGACCAGTTAAATAAGCATTTTTGCATTTTTTTTTAAAGCTCTCAGGTGATTCTAATCCAGTGTGCAGCTGGGAACCATTGAACTGAGGGAGTTTCAAATTCAGAGAGGAACAAACTGTTAAGACAAAGTATACTGTGTTATAATAAAACAGACAAATTGATAATTCTCTATCAAAAGACAAATGGAACACTATTGCCTTCCTGATGATGCTCACACTATTGCTTCCTGATAATAATTTCCTTAAGAAAATCTTCCCCTGTAGTTTAAATCCAGGGATGAAAGCCAGATTGAAGACATGAAAAAAAAAATGAATTTACCTTCAACTCAATGGAATTTAAAACGGGAGTCACTCTTATTGTTGCAAATAAATTGTCAAATGTCATCAAGAAAGAGATGTAAAAATACCCCCAAATTAACCAAGCAGACTGTAATTTTGGTAAATCACAAACATTTCAGCTTTTGAAACAACATGCCAGACTGACTGTGAGGGGTGAGGACATGGGCTACACAGCTGGAAGACCTCGCTTTGCAGTCTTTTTGTCCATGGCTGGCTGACTTTCGGCAAGTTACCCAATCTCTCTGAGGGCCATTTCCTCATCTGTAAAATAAAGATAATGATAGCACCTGGGCTCCCATGGCTGGGACTTCCGTGGTGGCTCAGTGCTAAAGAATCCGCCTTCCAATGCAGGAGATTCGGGTTCGATCCCTTGATCAGAAAGAGCCCTTGGAGAAGAAGAGGAGCCTGGTGTGCTACAGTCCGTGGGGTCGCAAGGAGTTGGACACAATTTAGCAACTGGATAGCAGTGCTCCCCTGGCTATTGTGCTGCTAAGTCGCTTCAGTCGTGTCCGACTCTGTGCGACCCCATAGACAGCAGCCCACCAGGCTCCCCTGTCCCTGGGATTCTCCAGGCAAGAACACTGGAGTGGGTTGCCATTTCCATCTCCAATAAGGGCTGCTCATATGCTCTTACAGGCCTGGTATGTATTTAGTTTTCAAAATAAGCTATTACTGGAAATGTGATAATGTTGCTGCCCACTGTAAATTATGTTTTTGGGGGCTTTCTGCAAACTCTCCATCTGAGCTCCCAGAGGCCCAGAAAACTCTGCCAGTTTCAGTGTTGACTCTGAAAGACCGCCAAGTGGTTCAGAGACGGCATACATTCTTGGAGCTAGCTGGTTGTTGCCTTCTACCCATTTTCCTTTCTTGGTTCCACTTGGTCCCGTGACATCTAAACCAAGTTCATGCTGAATGTCAGGTTAAAAGAAACAACCGAACATATTTTAGCTAAATTGTCATTGTTTTCTTTTCGATAGGAATCTTCTTTTTCAAAAGGAAGCCCTTTTCCATACAATTTGTGTTCTTTTCTATATGTATGTTATGTTTAATAAAATGTTTAACCATTGATATGTGGCAGCCTGGGATGGGAGGGGAGTTTGGGGAGAATGGATATGTGTATATGTGTGGCTGAGTCCCTTTGCCATC
The DNA here is from genome assembly GCA_935064755.1 of Tragelaphus eurycerus. Taxonomy (NCBI): domain Eukaryota; kingdom Metazoa; phylum Chordata; class Mammalia; order Artiodactyla; family Bovidae; genus Tragelaphus; species Tragelaphus eurycerus. Next base: position 8,586,651 of record CAKXYN010000072.1, on the reverse strand, counting down.
CATGTGATATTATCAATATTGTTAATCAGCTATACTCCAAATAAAATAAAAAATTTAAAAAAAATGTTTAACATGGAAAGAAAAATCAATACCCTGGAAACCCCAGACTCAACTACCATGTAGGAAATGCCCTTTAAAGCACTATTCAAGTGTTGGACGAAGCATGAAGCGGGCTTTTTGTGATGTGCAGTAGAAAGGTAAGGCATATTCATACCTAAGTCTTTTCCAAACCCAGACTGCTTAAATCCACCGAAAGGAGCAGCCACATCCGTCTTGTTGTAGGTGTTAATAAAAACAGTTCCTGCTTCTAGTTTTTCACTCACATACATGGCTTTATTTATGTCTCTTGTAAAAACTCCTGAGGCCAAGCCGTATTCTGTATTATTTGCTCGCTGCAACACTCCATCGATGTCCCTATAAGATGTTTTTAGGAAGACATAAAACCTCATTAAACATAAAAGCAAAACACTTTCATTTTATGTTCTAATATTTTTCCCCTCTGTGCTAGAAACAGGAAAACATTACTGCCAGTGTGCTTACATTTTTATAAATGAAATATTCCAGCCTTACACCAAAAGAAACACCCAATGAGATATTACAACCCTAGTATTGTATTTTTTCACACATATCATGTGACACCCTTTAAAATCTGAGCTGAAGTCATCTTTTCAATCTTCTTCATTGGGTTTCCTTCATGACTACCCCATTTGTCTTTCCCCTGAGTTCTATATATAGATATTATATATTCTCAGAGCACCCTCTCAGTCCCTGCATCTATTCAGATTTTACATGCACAGTTCAGGGGCTCATTTCATGCCTCACCCTGAAGCCTTCTCAGATCCCATCAGTGCTACTGCTTTGGCGGTCGAGTGGAGTGGTCCAATGAGAAGGCTCAGCGGCCAGACTGCCTGGGTGACCTTTGGGCAAATGACCCCAACTCCCCCAGCTTTTCTGTTTTCTTGTGAAAAAATGGAAATAGTAATAATAGCACCTGTCTGTTGTCATAAGGATTAAATGAGCCAATAGTGTCTGGAACAAAGGAAATGCTCAGTGAAAGCCACCTATAACTGGGTCACCCACATTCCTCCAACTTAGTCACCTTCCAACTAGACAGGAAGTTCCCTGAGGAGAGAGAGAACATTTCATTTTTCTTTATACTAGGATGTGGCAACATCAAATGTGAACTCAATTAATAGGCTAATCCAAAAAAAGGGTAGTAAAATCATTCCTTCAGTGATTCCTTCAATGATCATTCCTTCTGGTGACTTCCCTGCCTTTTGTCTCAGTATGTGTGCATGGCCAAGTCAGAGCAGACATGAACCCACTCGTGTCTCAGCTTGTTCCAGTTCCCATGTGCCTGCCATACTGTATCTCATTTTTATGAGTGTCATCCTAATGTTAAAAAAAAACCACAAAAAACATGAAATTTCTACAACATGGCCAGTAAATGCAAGCCAAGATTTCACCTGGGGATCTGGCAAGGAAATGGGATTTCTGTTCCAAAGCTGGAAAAAAAATTAGTTGTGCTGAATTCTTTGAAGAAACAACAAAGGCTTGAATGTGGTGCCTCCCCTAGGGATTTTCAAAGGTAATTTTGTCTCTATCCAGTTTTCAACTTTCATGAGAAATGTGGAATCTCACTTGGAGTGGACTAGGCTCTGCTAAAACTCTCATACTTGATGCACTGCACTTGATTGCACTGAAGATATTCATAGATTGGACTAAGGCTGAAAGACGGCAGGATGCCATTGCCCACTGAGGACTGCTGAGATCACACAGCTTCATTGCACACCTTGTCCACTTTTAGAATAATAACAATGATTGCAACTGCACCAACAGCAAACACATTTAAATCTTCAATTCAATCGCTCAGTCGTGTCTGGCTCTTTGCGACCCTATGGACTGCAGCACACCAGGCTTCTCTGTCCATCACCAACAATGACCCCAAAACATAGATACTATTAATAACTAGCCCAACTTCACAAATAGATAAACTTTACAAATCAGATCAGATCAGATCAGATCAGTCGCTCAGTCGTGTCCGACTCTTTGTGACCCCATGAACCGCAGCACACCAGGCCTCCCTATCCATCACCAGCTCTCGGAGGTCACTCAGACTCACATCCATCGAGTCAGTGATGCCATCCAGCCATCTCATCCTCTGTCGTCCCCTTCTCCTCCTGCCCTCAATCCCTCCCAGCATCAGAGTCTTCTCCAATGAGTCAACTCTTCTCATGAAGTGGCCAAAATACTGGAGTTTCAGCTTGAGCATCATTCCCTCCAAAGAAATCCCAGGTCTGATCTCCTTCAGAATGGACTGGTTGGATCTCCTTGCAGTCCAAGGGACTCTCAAGAGTCTTGTCCAACACCACAGTTCAAAAGCATCTATTCTTTGGCGCTCAGCCTTCTTCACAGTCCAGCTCTCACGTCCATACATGACCACAGGAAAGACCATAGCCTTGACTAGGCGAACCTTTGTTGGCAAAGTGATGTCTCTGCTTTTGAATATGCTATCTAGGTTGGTCATAACCTTCCTTCCAAGGAGTAAGCGTCTTTTAATTTCATGGCTGCAGTCACCATCTGCAGTGATTTTGGAGCCCAGAAAAATAAAGTCTGACACTGTTTCCACTGTTTCTCCATCTATTTCCCATGTAGTGATGGGACCAGATGCCATGATCTTCGTTTTCTGAATGTTGAGCTTTAAGCCAACCTTTTCACTCTCCACTTTCACTTTCATCAAGAGGCTTTTGAGTTCTTCTTCACTTTCTGCCATAAGGGTGGTATCATCTGCATATCTGAGGTTATTGATATTTCTCCCGGCAATCTTGATTCCAGCCTGTGTTTCTTCCAGTCCAGCATTTCTCATGATGTACTCTGCATATAAGTTAAATAAACATGGTGACAATATACAGCCTTGACGTACTCCTTTTCCTATTTGGAACCAGTCTGTTGGTCCATGACCAGTTCTAACTGTTGCTTCCTGACCTGCATACAGATTTCTCAAGAGGCAGATCAGGTGGTCTGGTATTCCCATCTCCTTCAGAATTTTCCACAGTTTATTGTGATCTACACAGTCAAAGGCTTTGGCATAGTCAATAAAGCAGAAATAGATGTTTTTCTGGAACTCTCTTGCTTTTTCGATAATCCAGCAGATGTTGGCAATTTGATCTCTCGTTCCTCTGCCTTTTCTAAATCCAGCTTGAACATCAGGAAGTTCACGGTTCACATATTGCTGAAGCCTGGCTTGGAGAATTTTGAGCATTACTTTACTAGCGTGTGAAATAGAGAAACTTAATAGAGGAATTACGCTAGTAACCCAAGCCCACAGGGGTGGTCAGTGCAGACTCCACCCACTGCATTTCCCACCTACACCCTCTCGGGTTAACTGCCTGTCTCTTTGTCTGTCTCCCCTATTAGATGGTGAGCTCCTTGAGAATAGGATCTGTGATTTCTGTAGGCTTACATTCTCTAAACCTGGCTTCTAATATCTGCATGGTTAACACAAAGACTATCATATAAGGGAATTTATAATTAGGAAAAGAGGGTTAAAAGGGCATCTTCGGATCAGTATGTCAAAATGTTATGACAATTTAGTGTCCCCAAAGTTCTCTTACAATCTATCAAAGACCAAAAAGCCCTTCGGAACTGGGTATTCTGTTTTTTACCACCTTCTCATTGGTTAAAGGAAAACTAAAGCCAGAATTCTAAAGAACTGTGTGTAGTATACCAGTGAGTCTATTACATTAAATATTATGATAGGAACTCAGTTACCATATGGACTTCTTTGATATGCTAAACACTTTGGAAAGTTTCAGGGACCCTGACAAACCAGTACGTCATTTATAGTCTATTATAAGGTGACTGTGGACTTTCTACAAAGAGCTGAGTTTTAGGTTTTGGGGGGTACGATCCCCTGTGGAGAAAATACTCCACTCTTTCTTTGGGAAAATCAGATTTCATAGATGCTGCCTTCTCTAAAAATGTAAATGCAAAAACCACTTCTGTTAGTCTCAGTTACTGACCTTATTCCAGAGATGTTTCAAAGGCCAACTGTACAAAAATTAAAACTAGCAAATACCATATAATGTCAGCCATTAATTTAGGCTAAGGAGCAAAAATTTATTACAACTTACATTGTAAGTTAGCATTCTCTTCTAATTATTTGTCAATTATAATTATGGTAGAAATTGTATGTTCATTAATTTTATGCTTTGTATATATAGCACAGTGGTAGGGAAAAAAAAAACCTGTATCTAGTTAACCGGGTTAAATTATGCCTAGGAACATACCCATTTTGGAATTTAGAAATGACCATAATAGGCCCAAAGGATTCCTCTTTGGCAAGATACATGTGGTCTTCCACATCTGTGAAGACAGTAGGTTCCATAAAAAAGCCTATTTGAAAACCAGAAGAAAATAACATCAATTATAGTGTAATTTTCGATTAGTAGTTCTCTCATTTAATTACAACTTTTTTTTTCTTCCCTTCTGGGTCAGTAAAACCAAGAAGACTTTCATTTTCCTATTTGGTGTTAACAATCCTAGGTTCTTATATTTTTAATGTCCTATTACAAAAATTTCAAACATATGTAAAAGTAGAGAAAATAGTATAATGAATAGTAAAATAAATCTTTATGCATATATTTTGCTATATTTGATTCATTTTTCCTTGCTGATATAGTTTAAAGCAAATTCCAGAGATCATAGATTTGTACTGGAATACTTGGAGTATAAATTGTAATGTACATTATCATACTTAACAAAATTAATGCTAATCCCTTATTCATGGTTTGTTTCAACTTAACTTCTAATTTTTTAATTGAGATGTAATTGACACATAACATTAATTTCAGGTGTACAACATAATGATTTGATATTTGTATTCAATTTCTGATTTCTAGAAAATATCTCTGTAGTTGATTTGTTTGATTCAGGGATTCAAATAAGTTACACTTTGCATTTGGTTGTTAGATAGCTTTAATATGGAACATTTCCTCCCTTATGCCTGCCCCTTAATTTTCCTGCCACTGACTTGTTAAACAGGTGAATTCACAGTGAGAAAGAATCTGCTTGCTAATGCAGGAGATTCAAGAGACACAGCTTCAATCCCTCGGGTGGGAAGATTCCCCTGGAGTAGGAAATCGTAACCCACTCTGATATTCTTGCCTGAAAAATCCTACGGACAGAGGAGTCTGGCAGGCTACATACAGTCCATAGGGTCGCAAAGAGTCGGACATGACTGAAGTGACTTAGCACAAATGCATTACTTTGTTAAACAAACTGATTCAGTTGTCCGGCAGAATATCTTAGGCATTTCACATTTGTCATTGCTTCTTTGGGATGATATTTGATTTGTTTCCCTATCCCCTGTGCTTCTTTAAATAGAAAATATGACGTAAGGGCATGGTTAGATTCATGGTGTGAAATGTTTTTTGGCAAGAATATTTCATAGGTGATGCTGTGTTACACACTGGATCCCACAGGAGACACATCATATCCAGTTGTACTGCTGGCACTCGGTCTACCTATCACAGAAAGACAGGAGGTTTTACAACTGTTTGTTTGTTTTTCTCTCCTTTTGGGTATCATGACATGGAGTCATTCACATACTTCTGTAACAAGTATGTGTTCAGTTCAGTTCAGGCACTCAGTCATGCCCAACTCTCGTTCAGTTCAGTTCAGTCACTCAGTCATGACCGACTCTTTGCACCGCACACCACCAGGCTTCCCTGTCCTTCACCAACTCACAGAGCTTGCTCAAACTCATGTCCTTAAAGCAGTGATGCCATCCAACTATTTCATCCTCTGTCATCCCCTTCTCCTTCTGCCTTCAACCTTTCCCGGCATCAGGGTCTTTTCTAATGAGTCAGTTCTTCATTAACAGTTACCAGGAATGACTCCTTCCCAGGCTAACCTGGCCAAGATTAAGCCTCACATTGCCAGGAATGAAAACCGCCAGTGCCTGAAAAACACTTATCCATTACGCTTGTTTACTGTACAGCTAAGGGCCTGTCACATCATTTTATTTGATTTTCACAGCCTCATAAAGCAGGATGTGCACATTTCATCACATCTTACAACCAGGACTCAACAAAACTATTGTCGAAGGTGTCACAGCTTAAAAGTGGCCAAGCAGGATCTAGAACGTACTTCTTCTGATCATAACATAAATGACACTGTTTACTTCTGAGGCAAGATGGTGCTGTAATGAAACCTGTTACCAATTATTCCAACTTAAGAAGCCAGGCCCCCAGCATCCCTCCCCTGGAGGTGATCATACCTGGCCTTTGGACTTGTCTTCCTCCGTACACCAGGGTGGCCCCCTCTTTCACTCCAGCTTCACAGTACTGCAGAAGCTTTTCCAGATGGGCCTTATGATTTTGGGGCCCATGATCGGTAGATCTGTCAAGTGGATCACCAATTTTCATCTTTTTAATTTCTTCCACCTGTATGTCACCCAGTTCACAGAACACAATTGACTGTTAATAATAATAATAATGGACACCCTTCATCGAGCTTCCACTGGGTGGTGGGTGTTGTACTGAGCTCTTCCCAGATGTGTCCTCACTTAGTCTTCATGGTAGCATTGGAGGTGGATATTTATTTCCATCTTACATATGAGGAAACTGAGGATGAGAGGGGCTGCTAAGTGACTAGCCCAAGGGCACACAACCACTAAATACTGTAGAGTTTTCTTGATGTGAAAGCCCAAGCTTTTAACCACTGAGTTTTAAACAGAACACAAGCTACATGTATTATATTAAAATTATCTTGAATGTTAATCCATTAAAATATCAAACCTGATATTCTGGAATTTTTGTTGATACAGCATACTCTTAATGGCAAAATAATTTCTAAAATGGCCACATTGTTGTCTTTTTCCTCTCCCTAAATGTGGCAGACTGCCCTGTGAAAATCTCACAGGATAGCCACACTGGAGAATATACTAGAATGTTCTGATGAAAACCCATCTTTATATGAAACATTCATGATTCACACATGCTCCTTGGTTATCTTTTTTTTTTTTTTAACTTTTTATTTTGGAGTATAGCTAATTGACAATAGTGTGATAGTTTCAGGTAGACAGCAAAGAGACTCAGTCACACATATACAAGTATCTATTCTTTCCCAAACTCCCCTCCCACTCAGGCTGCCACATAACATGGAGCAGAGTTCTCTGTGCTACACAGCAGGACCCTGTTATCCATTTTAAATACAGCAGTATGTACATGTCCATCCCAAACTCCCTAACTATCCTGTCCCCCCATCCTTCCTGCCCTGGTAAGCATAAGTTTGTTCTCCAAATCTGTGAGTCTGTTTGTTTTGTAAATAGGGTCATTTTATATCATTTCCTTTTAGATTCCAATATAAGGGAAGTTATACAATATTTCTCCTTTTCTGTCTGACTTACTTCACTCAGAATGACAATCTCTAGGGCTCCTTAGTTATCTTAATCTGTTTCTGAATTTCTTGTTGTTAAAACCAATTCTAATAAGGAGAAAGAATGGGAGTTACCATAACCCCACAGGGCCACGCATTTTGAATTTAAGTCTGGCTAAAATCCCTCAGTAAGTGCTCAAAAAATAGCCGTTGACTAAAGACATTAATTCTGTTCCTATGTGTGCAAAACATATTATTGATGGACTGATAGCAGCAAATCCGTGACATTTCTGGTCTTAGCATTTGAAATTTCAACAAGTTGTAGTTGTGAAAGCCCATGATGTGTCATGCTGTGGCCTGTATTTTACTAAGGCACAAACGTGAATTTCCAGGGTGCTCATGAGCCAGACACTGCCCGCCATCTGCCCTTCTGTATGGCTTCCTTGTTTCCTACTCTCATGAGGAAAGATGCCTTTGCTTCTTGGGGGTGGAATTGGGGAATTGGCTCTGAAGGAAAAGAAAAGCTGGGTGCTGGTTTTTCAACTAGAAACGAATTTGTGATTACTACAACCATAATGATGATACACTGTAGTATGTTTAGAGTTCATTTTTACCACAGAATTCATCTTAATAGTTCTATAAATGCTTCTAGTCTCATATTTATGGAATCGTGTCCAACATCAGGGGGTATGTAGGTATGGAAATGGCAACCCACTCCAGTATTCTTGCCTGGAAAATCCCATGGATGGAGGAGCCTGGTAGGCTACAGTCCACGGGGCCACAAAGAGTCGGACCCGACTGAGCGACTTCACTTCACTTCACTCATCTATCTTAGTGGAGGAAATATATATGCTTTCATTGTACTGTAAATTCAGGATTTGTAAGAATCTAGTGGTATACCTCTCATAGGCAATTTAGGGATTTATAATAACCTAGGGGTATATGTCCCATAAATATCAAGAATCTAGTATACTATATCAGAGAAGGCGATGGCACCCCACTCCAGTACTCTTGCCTAGAAAATCCCATGGATGGAGGAGCCTGGTAGGCTGCAGTCCATGGGATTGCAAAGAGTCAGACACAACTGAACGACTTCACTTTCACTTTTCACTTTCCTGCACTGGAGAAGGAAATGGCAACCCACTCCAGTGTTCTTGCCTGGAGAATCCCAGGGACGGGGAGCCTGGTGGGCTGCCATCTATGGTGTCGCACAGAGTCGGACACAACTGAAGTGACTTAGCAGTAGCAGCAATATACTATAAATACAGAGCAAGATAAAGGTAATAATAGCTCTTCAGTATACTTTATCAGGTTTTTTAATATAGACCTATAACTTTTTACCATGAAAAATTATAATTATATATTAAAGTAGGCAAATAATATAATGAAACTCCACATACCCATCAGTCAGCTTCAACAACTGCCAACCCATGGTCAATTTATTCCCTGACTTACTTCCTCCTCTTCTGCATTATTTTGGAGCAAAATCCAGATATCATAATCTAATCTATAAATATGTCAGAAAGTACTTCTAAAAAATAAGGATTGTGTTGTTTTTTAAAAATATACTATCATCATTAATAGTCCCAGAAGTACTTTGAAAGTAAAGACAATTTCTATCCAACTCACAGAGCACATCTGAAGATGCTTACCACTCTTGTCACAAATTCATCGTGGATGGATTCTTCCACAAACAGCCGACCAGCTGCAATACAGTTTTCTCCTTTGTTGAAAAATACTGCCCCCATGCCCTTTGGTAGCAAAAGACAAAATACTGTTGTTATTTGGGAAGTTAAGGTTGTCATAAAATTGCACACACTAAGAATTGTCTTATCATAAAATACCAGACAATGCAGAGAAGTCAGAGAAAAAACACAAGCCCTTGGTCTAGTTAATGATGCTTAGAGATTCTTGGTTTTGATATTTTTAGAAATTTTATTTCTCCTTTCCCCTTTTCTATCCATGAGTACTTTACAAGAGATGTACCTATCAAGGATGAAATATCGATAAAAATATTTTGTGTTCTAAGAAAATGTAGACTACTCTATACATTTAAATATAATATTTGTATGCCAAATTTTGCTTTTAGAATCTCTACATCAGTTTATATAAATCATGAATGTTTATAAATCTCTTCATCTGTCTGTAAAAAGCTGGCCTCCAAGTTTTAAAAATACCTTTAATTATAATGACATTATTTTTTAAATTAAGTGCCCTGAGCAATCCCAAATCTAAGCATAAAGAGAATGGTTTCTGTTTATGATCAGATAAAACCAAACCTCATTTTAAGGCTCCTGATAAACAAGAAGCTGAAATGTGTTTCAGAAGTAGGCACCTATTTCACTGGACTTGACCTCCTCTTACCATTCGCACAGCCTTGTCAAGTTCACAGTCACTGAATATTATAAGTGGGGATTTTCCACCAAGTTCAAGGGAAACTTTCTTCAAGTTGCTCACAGCACAGCTGGAGAAAAATAAATGGAATATGAGCATTTACTCTCTCAGTTTCTTTCTCTTATTTCTTGGACACAATTACTACTTAGCATGGAAAATATAATTGAGCCTCAGAAATATTAAGAAACTTATTCAAAGACAAAACATGCATGGTAAAATGGTGATGACAGCTGAAGCTGGGTGATGAGCACATACATGGAGGTTCATTACACTATTCTGTGAACTTTGTGACTATTAGAAATCTTCTGTAAAAATTGCTTCTTTTAAAAATTCTGTGGTCAAATAATTAGAGATTCTCATGGGTAAATACAGATTCTTTGGGTGTAAGAATTTTGATTACATAAAGGCCTGGCAAAGAATTTAACATTTAACTGGATTACTGGCACATTGGAGGAAAATATCCATTTTTAGAAGTTATTAAAATTCTGTTTATTACTTCCTATTTGCAAAAAAATTGTTACTTAAAGCATTTAAAAATACTTTAAAAAATTCAGAAAGAAGGAAAAAAAATCACAAAATTCCATTCCATGGCTCACTGATGACTATTTTCTTTTTTTAAACCATTTTGATATACTTGTTTCTGGTCTGTTTCCAAACACAGCCTTTGCCTTAGTTAACATAGTTAAGATTACCCAATATGTACAACTTTATACCTTATTTTTCTTTCCATTTACCATTTAATAACAGTCTAGAGTTATTAAAAATCCTCCCTGACTGCACAGTATTCCATTATGTTAACAAACTTTAACCACTGCCTTATTTTAGACATTTAGATGGTTTGCATTTTTTTGAACTAATGTTACTGTTTTTCAGGAATGCATCTTATAAATAATCCAGATTTGTCTTTTATATGTCTTTTCAGTTTCTTACTTAGGCTTCCAAAACCAATTTGGGCCACAGTTTTAGTATCAAAAATTTTTTGTGCCAGATTGTTAAAGCTACCAGAAGCCTGTAGGCTTTCAATACATCTCCGGTTTTACTGACTTTGGGTTTTACACTTTAGAAAGTATTTTACTGTATTCAAACATTTCAATGCCCTGGTGTGATAGGATCTCTCTTTTACATTCGATGTGATTTTTCTCCTTCCAAAAGCACCTTATTTAAAAAAGTAAAAACAAAGCCAAAGCCCTGGTTTAACAGGATCCTTAGCAAATCAGCACACTAAAGCCAATACCTCTTCATGATCTGTTTGCCAATCAGAGTGGAACCAGTGAAACCAAGTTTGCGGATATCAGGGTGCTCTGAAAGGTGCTGTCCCACTACACCACCTGTGCAATTAATGGAATAAAACACAAATTAAAACTTTATCAAGGTCTTAGGGTAAAGGTGTCTTTGAATTCACTGAAGCAGTTTTCCAAGCTCTCATTTAAATCTTGGTTTTACATTTTCTATAATAATAACAGCGTGACAAAAATATGAATAATGTCCTCCATGCAATTGTCAGTACCCCAAAGATGGGTTATGTCTCAATTTTTTTAATCTTCTAAAGTAATTTTAAAAAACTGAAATGGGACACCGTAAGATAGTTTTATGACTTTGTACAACTTCCACTCTCCCACCCAATTCACCTGCCACTGTATTTCCACTTTAAGATATTAGCACATGGTGAGTATGTTTCTATTGCACTGTTGCTAAACTGTATTTAGTTTTAGTATTTTGGAATGGACAGAATGTTCATTCAGGTTTTTCCATAGGATGTCATGGAAAAGCCTGAATGAACTTTTTGACCAATCCAACAGCTATGTCAGGACAAGACTCCAGTGGGAAAACTCAGTTACCCTTGACTGTTCATTAGTTACAGCAAAGTAGGTTCTTGTTGGCTTACCTGAGCCTGGAATGATGTTGATTACCCCCTTCGGAAAGCCTGCTTTAACAGAGAGCTCAGCAAACTTCAAAGCAGTCAAGGGCGTGACCTGAGCAGAAGTAGACAGCAATTGCCTTCTTCAGACTCTGTCCTGTCCTGTGGATCAATACCTAGCTATCCTTTTGTGGCCACACTAGTCTTGTTGTTGTTTTTACTAGAGTTTACTTTTCTCTTACTTTTACGTAATTTCTGACTTATAGAAAAGTTGCAAAAAACAGTACAAAGAATTCCTATGTATCTGTCACCCAGATTCTTCAAATGTTAATATTTTACTGTTTGCTTTGTCCTCTTCCTCTCTCTGTGCGTTTTTGAACTGTTTAAGGAGTATGATAAAATCTCAATATCCACAATATATTTTATTTATTTGCTTAGTCCTAAAATATACAGAAAATATTTTGAAAATTACTAAGCCACGTCCCTATGAAAAAGAAGCCTACTAACTTCAATACTTATTTACAGTATTTTTGCCTCCAGTCTGAGGCCATATAGTCCAAATGTCACTCAAAAGTTTCTTGGGTTAGTGCTTCCTCATTGCCTTTAGCATGATGCTGTTATTAATTTGAAATTTGGCTTAATTGATTTTTTTTGTATTCAATGTTGGCCTCATCTATGTTGGTTATATTTCTTTTCTTTACTTGTTCATTTGTTGTTTTGTAGAGTATGGGAAACATGCTTCCAAAAGTGAGGATTATACAACAGTACATTCAGAGATGTGTTGTTCTCCTGAACACCCCTTCCCCCATCCTTCCTAGGTCATCCTCCCAAGTTAATCAATCTCATTAGTCTCTGGTTTATCCTTACCATGTTTCTTTTTGCTCAAATGAACACATAATATTTTCCCTTTCTTTTTACCAAAAAAAGTGGTATAGTTATGGATCTCATCTTAAAGATCTATTACAGCAATGCATATCTCAGAAGCAAAATGAGAGTAATATGTTTATACTGAAAAACCAATGCTGATTAAGTCTTAAATTAGTATTCTGTTAGCTTGGTCTCAAAAAATGGAATGGACGAAAATTGAGTTGTGAATAGAAAAATAGTAGAGCTTCTATTTATAGATTTTAACAGAGAAAGACAGGAAATAAATAAAACATAGCTAACAGTTAATATGGGGCTGGATAACAGTACTCTCACTCTGTCTGAATGAAGGTCAGATGATCACCGATCACAGTTAAGTGTGGTGTCCTAGGAAAGAACAGGAGCTTACAAGGCCAAGAGACAGACTGTGGCTTCCTCACTTGCTCACTATGCTTTCAGAATATTGCCATGTGTTGGAGTTTACACGCCTGCTTGCATATTCATAGACTATATTGTTGTTTTAGCTAATAAAATGGTCAAGTGACTGAAAAGGAATCTATATAGAAACTGCATAATAAATAGTAATATTAATAGGATAAACACAAGCAACAACAATAAAAAAGAAGGGTTAACATTTTTCCTCCTTCTAGTAACAGGTCCATGGCAATAAACATTATGACGTTTAAAAAAATGTCAACCTAGTTATACTTGATGAGAAATTTGTCAAATGCTCAAATATTTAAAATTGGCAAGAAGATATTTCAAATGGTGGCTTTATATCTACTATAGTTAAAGAAAATCCTAGCTCAAAGTGTATATTTTTATGCCTTAGGATGAAATCATCATGATTAGAAAGACTTTTAAAAACTATCCTGAATTAGTAATTTCCATGGGACAGAAATTTCATGTCTTTGTCACTGATAATATGCCTGACAATTAGTGTGCACTCGATACATGTTTGTAATTTTTGAATATTCCATGTAGTCACTGGAGTTTTCCAATGCTTAGGACTCTCTTTGAATACCACCATCTAGTGGGTCTCAACTCTGGCTGTACCTTAGAAACTCATGTGAAGAAATTAAGTAATACCAAGGTCTGGCCTCTGACCCAGACCAATTTAAATCAGAATCTCTGCCAATGGGGCCAAGGTATTAGTATTTTTAAAAGAGAATTCTAAAATTTAGAATTTTAAATTCTAGAGAGAATTTAAAAGATGATTCTAATGTGCAGCCAGGATTGAGCACTAGTGGGCTAAGTTATCTGCCTCCTCTCTTCATTTTACTAGTTTTTTGCTGTTTAATGAGTGCTGCTGCTTGGGAGAAACAGCACTCATACAGGATGCTGGTGAATTAGTCAATCCTTGTGAAAGAATGAGCCAATATCCATCACACAAAACATGGATCTATTAACTAAGTGATTCTGCTATTAGGAACATATCTTACAAAGATAGTTGCACATATCTTACAAAGACAGTTGTACATGTGCATGAAGCTGTATATTTTTTTCAATTAAAAAAAATTTTCTTTGCTGTGCTGCATATGGGATCTTAGTTCCCTGACCAGGGATCAAACCCACGTGCCTTACACTGGAAGCTCGGAGTCTTAGCCACTGGACTGCCAGGGAAGTCCCATGATGCTATATTTAAAAGGTTATTAATTGTAACACAGTTTATAACAGCAAAAAGGCGGGAAAATCTCAATATCCATTAATTAGGTATGCTATGCTATGCTAAGTCACTTCAGTCGTGTCTGACTCTGTGCGACCCCATAGACGGCAGCCCACCAGGCTCCCCCATCCCTGGGATTCTCCAGGCAAGAACACTGGAGTGGGTTGCCATTTCCTTCTCCAATGCAAGAAAGTGAAAAGTGAAAGTGAAGTCGCTCAGTCGTGTCCGACTCTTAGCGACCCTATGGACTGCAGCCTACCGGGCTCCTCTATCCATGGGATTTTCCAGGCAAGAGTACTGGAGTGGGGTGCCATTGCCTTCTCCGTTAATTAGGTATAGGTTAAATAAAATACTGTTTATTTTTTACACTGGGCTTACCTAGTGGCTCACATGGTAAAGAATCTGCCTCCAATGAAGGAGACCAGGGTTCTATCCCTGGGTTGGGAAAATCCCCTGGAGAAGGAAATGGCCACCCACTCCAGTATTCTTGCCTGAAGAATTCCATGGATAGAGGAGCCTGGCAGACTATAGTTCACGGGGTAGAAAAGACTCGGACACAATTGAGTGACTAACACATTTTTTACACTGGAAACTTTTTTTCTAAGTTTTTTCCCTTTTTGGTAAGTATGTATAGAGTGCTTCTATTTTACCTCATTTTATCTTTATATTGTATTGTATTGTGCTGAGAACACTTAACGTGACATCTACCCTCTTAACAATTTGTTTAGTGGACAATACAACATTATGGTTATTCAACTGCTAAGTCATGTCTGACTCTTTGTGACCCCATGGACTTCCCAGCATGCCAGGTTTCCCTGTTCTCCACTATTTCCTGGAGTTTGTGCAAATTCATGTCCAATAATATGATGTATAGCAGACATCTAGAACTTACTCATCTTACATAATTGAAATTTTATGCCTCTTGATTAGCAATTTCCCATTAACCCTTCTCCTCCTGTGTGGTTTTCAGTTGGTTAAAAAATATTTAAAATATTACCTAATTATTTAATTTAAAAAATATCCTTGTATACACAGAGAATATATCTGGAATACCTCAGAAACTAATAAATAACAAAAAACTGGTTGCCTCAGGGAGGTACACTTGTTAGCCAGGAGAATAAGAGGGAGACTTTTCATCATCTATCTCTTTGTATTTTTTAATTAAAAAAATTTTGAATGTGTATCTTTTTTTAATGAGGAAAACAAGATGGCTGTGGTCACATGACTATATAGTTGCTCCAAATGAAAAAAAATTTTTTTAATCCTAAAAGAAGAAATAAAAAAATAATAGGTAATAAACTGTAGACTCTTCTTAAATAGAGACTAAGTTTTCCCCACCAACTTGGGTACCTCAGAGAGTACCTCAGAGAGTGTCCTCTCCTGTGCACTGTCTGGGGGAAATGCTTAGCCAGGTGTTAAGTTTGCTACCACGTTTTCTTTTTTTTTCTTGAAAAGCTACTCTAGCATTAAAAAGATGTTTTTGAGAACTCTGTCATTTATTTTTAAACTAACTTTCTGTTTTCCACATATATATGTATTTCAAACAGCTACAATTATGTACATTATTTGCATGCTTTTCCCATGTCTTCTTATTGTAAATAACTTTACAATATTATTGATAATTAAAATTTGAATGCCTGCATAAAACTTCTTTTGATATTTCATAACTACTCTAAATAACTCCCTCAGTTCAGGGCATGTGGCATTTTGCAAGCATTGAACTGGTTTGTAGAAATTCTGGGGATTTCATTGACATACACTACGCTGCTTCCATTGTCATGGACGTTCTAAAGTTTGGAATCCCCATTTTGGGTCGCTATTAAAAACGAATATTTACTAATATGAAAAGATGCCCAGGATATATGAAAAGATGGTGTAATATATGATTCCATTTTTTTCAAGAAATAATATTTGTCAACGTACATCTGTGGGAGGGGATAGATGCCACACCTGGCCTTGCGTGTCTTATTACCTGCGCGGGCTTGAGCACTAAGGTGTTGCCTGCTGCCAGACACGCGGCACTCTTCCACGCCAGCATCATCAGCGGGTAATTCCAGGGGATGATTATGGCACAGACTCTGCAAGGGGAGAAAGAGACAGCCTCAGGCCCCTCAAACCAACTTAACACACTTCACTCAGAGGCACTCTCCTTGTCTTACCCAAGTGGCTCCTTCTTGGTAAAGGTCAGATTGCGATTTGGACGGGCCTGGTTGATGGGAATTGTAGAACCCTAAAAAATAAAAAAAGGTTGATACTACTTTACTAATTTCATTTTTTTTCCTTTGCCATGTGGCATGTGGGATCTCAGTTCCCCAACCAGGGGTCAAACTTGCACCCACTGCACTGGAAGCATGGAGTTTTAACCACTAGACTGCCAGGGAAGTTCCTACTTTATTAATTTAAATGAGTAAATTTAATGTCAATGAATCCATTTTCTATCTGCCTCTCTTACTTTCTCTTAGCTAATATTAAAAAAGCAGTGTTCACATGGAACTCTATTCAATGTTATGTGTCAGCCTGGATGGGAGGGAAATTTGGGGGAGAATGGATACATGTATATGGCTGAGTCCTTTCGCTGTTCACCTGAAACTACCACAACATTGGTAATCAGCTATATCCCAATACAAAATAAACAGTTTGAAAAAAAGAAGCAGTGTTCAATTTATAAGAAACTTCAGATCAGATCAGATCAGTCGCTCAGTCGTGTCCGACTCTTTGCGACCCCATGAATCGCAGCACGCCAGGCCTCCCTATCCATCACCAGCTCCTGGAGTTCACTAAGATTTGAGTCCATCGAGTCAGTGATACCATCCAGCCATCTCATCCTCTGTCGTCCCCTTCTCCTCCTGCCCCCAATCCCTCCCAGCATCAGAGTCTTTTCCAATGAGTCAACTCTTCGCATGAGGTGGCCAAAGTACTGGAGTTTCAGCTTTAGCATCATTCCTTCCAAAGAAATCCCAGGGCTGATCTCCTTCAGAATGGACTGGTTGGATCTCCTTGCAGTCCAAGGGACTCTCAAGAGTCTTCTCCAACACCACAGTTCAAAAGCATCAATTCTTCGGCGCTCAGCCTTCTTCACAGTCCAACTCTCACATCCATACATGACCACAGGAAAGACCATAGCCTTGACTAGGCAAACCTTTGTTGGCAAAGTAATGTCTCTGCTTTTGAATATGCTATCTAGGTTGGTAGCCATGCCTAAAAAGGAACTGCTATGCCTTTCTCAAAAGAACTAAAACACAGGAGAAGAAAAACACATAATTCTAATTTGATCATCTCCATTCCCAATTTCTGGGCATGGCAGAGAATGTTAATTGCCTGCCCAATATCTATTCTCCCCTCTGTTCTTAGTAACAAATCCTTGATTAATAATAGGGATGGTAATGTGCCAGATAAAGTACTATGTTCCCCAGTTTCCATAGCAAATGGTGATGATTAATGGAAGATGTAAGTACAACGCACTGGAAGGGAAACTCTTTAAAGCAGGCTGACTCGGCTAAAACAAGTGCTGTTTTACCCATTCCCTCACTTCTTCATTCTTCCTTCCAGAATGTTGCTAAACAGGTTGGCGCTGCAGTGGCTATCAGGACACCGAGAGGCAGCCGTGAAGGTAGCATCACACGGTACTAAGGATGGCCCGGCAAAGAGAGAGAAGGAATCTTCCTGTCTCAGACTAGTCTTGATTGCCTGCTTTTGGACTCCTTGAAAGTGAGATAAAAACAGACTCCTTGGTTGGGTTTTCTATTATATGCAGCTAAATTTGATCCCAACTGATTTTTGGCAGTAATCTTTAACTGAAACTATCCATCTGTTTTGCCACATAAAATATTATTGCTGTTACGCATTCAAGTGTATAATCTCTCATCTGAAACCCTAGGGTCAGGTGTACTTTGGGATTCAGAATTTGACTTTAGAAACATAATATAATACATAAACAATACCTTATATAATGTTATAATATCTATAACACCCATTAATGTCTGGGGTAGCCTCCCATAATCAAGCATATTAATATTTATCCAGGGCTTTCCTGGTAGCTCAGCTAGTAAAGAATCCACCTGCAATGTAGGAGACCCCAGTTTGATTCCTTGATTAGGAAGATTCTCTGGAGAAGGAATAGGCTACCCACTCCAGTCATCTTGGGCTTCTCTGGTGATTCAGATGGTAAAGAATCCACCTGCAATGCAGGAGACCTAGGTTCGATCCTTGGGTTGGGAAGATCCCCTGGAGAAAGGAAAGGCAACCCACTGAATTTATTCAGTGAACTATGAGTATTCACTCTAAGTAAGATGAATAAAACTTATAGACTCATGTTGGTTTGGGTAAGATTTTGGCACCAAATGAGTTTGAGTCAATCAAACAAATCAATTTTCAGGTTTCAGAACTATTTAGATTTCATAATTGAGAATAAAGGATGGACTTAAACTGCTCTTACTAAATACTTATGACTTTGTAGCTGAACAATAATAAGAACTACACTTATGTGCAAGACCTACTATAGTACAGGCTTTAGTTCTGTATATATAAACACTTGTAGTATATAAACACTCATTTCTAATTCTCAGAAAGTAGTTTGCAAGGTATGGATTATCATGACCATTTTACAGATGAGGAAAGTAAGGCTGAGAGAGGTAAATAACAACTGCTCTTCCCCCCCCCCGCGCCCCCCAGTCTAAAAAAAAAAAAACCCGCCGCCCACCCACCAGACCACCCCCCAAAAAAAAAACGGGGGGGGCCAATGCCTTCCCCAAGTAAGTGGCAAAGATGAGGCCTGGAACCAGGTCATCTCTCTGATTCTATAAAAATGGTGGTACAGCAAACTGTGACCAGAAAAAACTTTCCCAGTATCCTTAGCAGATAGAGACAGCCAATGGGAGATATAAGCACAAAGTGTAGGGAGGATGGGAATGCTTTTTAAAGTCCTTTTGCCTTTCTCCCTCTTCCCCACTCACTCCTGGCTTCTGGGAATGTGGCTGTGATGGCTGGTGCTTCAGTGGTTGCCCTGAGATTAGAAGTGGCATGCATTCTGCTGTTTGCTGCAAGCCCTATTTCCCTTCTATATCTCAATACCAAAGCCAAGTGTAGTTGCCATTTATCATCACACATGTGCTATTTATTTTCTTGTAAAAAGAAGGAAATTGACATTTTTATCGAATTTATGTTTTTAAGAAATTTTTCTTATAACCAGTCTGCATAGCCCAACTATGTTAGCTCTCTGACCTCCTCAGGTATTTGAGTCTTCAATTCCTCCATGATATCAGGCTTCTCTCTATATGCCAACAAGACTATTAGATGCTCTCAAGAGATATTATAGTACAAAACAAAGAACAACATTAGATTTTAAGCTCAGAAAATCTTGAGTTCAAATCCTAGCTCTACTTACTATGTGACCATAGGTAAATCATTCATTGTCCTCAAGCCTCAGTTTCTTCACTTGTAATAAGAGGTAACAACTATCTACCTACCTCAGATAACTGTTATGAGGATCAGATGAGAAAACCTACGGAAGTGGTGATTCTGACAAGGGGTCTTTATAAACTAACAAACATTCGTCCATTTTCCTCTAGGAATGATCTCCATGGAAACAAACAACATTTTGCACTTACCTGAATTTTGTCACACCAGCCAGCAAAGTATCTGAATGTTTGCACAGACATTCCAATGTGAGTCTTCAGAGCCAAGGTGTAGACAGCCCCCGAATCGAGGGCTTCGATGGTTGCCAGTTCTTCTTGTTTCTCTTCCATTAGGTCTGCAAGTCTGTTGGCCAGTGAAAGAAATCCATTCAACAAATATTGAGTCTCTACTGTGTAAAAGGCGCCCTCCTAAGGGCTGAGAACTCAGAGGTGGACACAAATGGGCCAGGTCTCCGTCCTCATGGAGAACGTGGTCTCATAGGGAACGCAGGCATTGAACTAATAATTGCATGAATAATTTGTTTTAAGAGTTTTCATGAAGAGGCAGAGGGTGTTGGAAGTCTGTATCATTCGCATTAAAGACGCATAAGTAAGAGTGATGGAGTCACAGTCAGCCAAGGAGATCAGTGACAGAACACAGTGGGACCGTGGATAGTTCCTGAATACACTGGGAGATGTTAGAGGGCAACCCACACCCCTGGAGAACCCACAAACACCTGAGGATTTCTGGTTGGTGTAGAAATATTTCCAACACTGGCTGAAAAGGACAACACAGAAATACATGGGATGAACTATAAACTCCACAACAAGCTTCTGTTTGTCTGGTTTCTGTGGAAAGATGACTAGAAACTGTCTAATGACTATGAAATAGTCAAAATTTATCTTTTGTGTTCACCTCTTCCATTTGTTCTCCCCTCTTCCATTTGCTCTCCTTCCTTCCTTCCTTTCATGGTTCTGACCCGTTTCTTTCAGACCATTCCAGGTCAGGCTTGAAAACTTCCTCCCTAATATTTCTTCCAGATCCTGCTCTATGAGATCTTTTGAGGAAGGTCCGCTATTAGTCATTTAGTAAGCAGAAAACTGAATCTGGGATTGAATCTAATTATGCTTGGCATACTCAGCTACCGATTTATAACACCCTTTCCAGGCCTTCGTGTTTTTCCTCGTTTCTACTCCTCACACATCAAGTAGATTTAAAATTTCTCTTTGGAAACAGCAGGGTGCTGGATGTTCTCCATGTGCTGCTTGTAATCCAGTTTCCGCCCTGCTCTGTGACCCCTGGAAGATGACTTTTATAGATTACATCACAGGCTTTGACAGATCAGTGGGAGGCAGCCCCAGGAGACCAGCAAACTGGAGGATAAAGTGGTCTGGGGATGGCTGACTGGTGGGCTGTCGATCCGCAGCGGTAGCTGCTATGTTCTTCCACTGAAACCCACGGGTGTGGTCTCCTCCTGTAGCCATAGATCTTGCCAGATTCTAGTAACAGCTCCTTCCTCTGTCCCTTTAGGCCTTGCAGTAAGAGCAGTTTCCCTGTTCTACCCGCCCCCCGCCCTCCCGCAGCCTGAGTGCTTCCTTATCCTTTGCTGGATTCCCTTGATCTTGCTTACATCTTTACAAGTAAGTAGTCCTTTACTAAACTGCTCATACAGGGACGGGGACTGAAACAAGCGAAAATACAAAAATCAGGAACTCCCATATATGGGAGTTTATATGATGGAAGTAACAAAAGACATGCTATCTAATAGGTGCATAATAGAAAGTCTTGAAAAATTTTTTTTAATCTTGGCAATGTTAGTAAGTATCCAAAGCCCACAGATTTGTGCTCTTTTTTTAAAAAAATATTTATATATTTGTCTGCACCAGGTCTTATTTGCCGCATGCAGGATCTTTAGTTGCAGCATGTGGGATCTAGTTCCCTGACCAGGGATCACACCTGGGCCCTCTGCATTGAGAGCATGGAATCTTAGCCACTGGACCACCAGGGAAGTCCTCTGAGTTGTACTCAAAAAAATCATACCGATACATCAATCTTCCTCTGTCTCGTGCATTCATTCTTCCCCATTCACCGTTTTCAAAAGCATCTTTTGCTGCTGCTACTGCTTTATCAACATCCACCAAAGACGCATAGGATACTTTGCATATGGTCTATTTCAAGGTAAGAAAACATAGGTTATAGACTATTTTTATAGAGAGATATACACCTTTTTCTTGAGATTAATATTATACCATAAAATTCAAAGGATTTTTATGATGGAAAATCAATAATTCTAGTAAACTTCTGGTAATATAGTAAAGAAAAAGAAACCATTTTAACACGAAAATTGTGAGCCTAAAATTCAGTACTTCTCATTCACACTACACTATGAGAAGACACATGTAGGACACTGTAACTATTTCTTCTCCTGCCTAAGGAAAGCTGAATTTCTCACCATGAGCTTGCAAATTCTGAGATTTTTCTCACATATACAGCTCCATGTGGAATTGTACCTCTGATGTATATAGGTATAGCTGCGCTGCTTAAATCTAAATTCATCATAAATATTCATTCTTAAAAGTAAGTTACAGTAGATAACAGCAGCCAGAACCAGAGCTGAATAGTTTAAAAGAATACATGAAGTACATTTATATTAAGTGCTCAGACAGAGTAACAGAATAATAGAGAGACAGAGTAATAGAATAAGTAATTTTTAAGACTGTTTTACAATGGTGTATAAATGAAAAAAATCCACAATCAGTGGTTATTGTACACACTAAGTCACAACTCACAGATCCATCTGTTGGGTTGATAGTATCATAAGTCTTTCCATCTTCAGCATCTGTGAACTGTCCATTTATGAAACACTGATATGGCATTTTTACTGTCATGTCATTGATCTCCTTTGAAACCTAAGAGAGAGAATTACATTAATAAAGTCAACAGATTTCTGTATTTATGCAAAAAAGAAGCTTATTCACTAATGCAGACAGAGAAGTTGTCAGTGGGACTCTAGTGCTTACTGTTCAAAAGAGACAAGCAGATGTAATAGTTAGGCCTTATGATGCTTAGAGTGGCCATTGAGACAGGAGGGCAGCTTCTGTGACGACCAAAGTGGTCTGAGTAGGGCATTGTAAAGATCTGTCTTTTCCTCATTGAGATGAAAGATTGCTCAGCCCTCCAGATAGTGGAAACACTGCCATCTAGTGGCAGTACCTGTGGAGTTCAGCCGTTGCTGTCACAAATGTTGGAAACTGTCCATCAACACTCTTTCCATTTATACTGGTGACATTTTAAGTTTTCTTTCCAGTGTCCTTCCCCATTTTCAGTCTCCCCCTCTTACATATGTGCTGCTTAAATTGTCTGTATTATTATAGAGACATATTATTATTATATCTGTCTGTATTATTAGCTGGCAAGTTAATTTATATTCGTCCATCAACCTCTATAAATCTCGGTTTGTTTCAACAATAAAATGATAATATACCTGCCGTCACTGGGGTCGCACAGAGTCGGACACGACTGAAGCGACTTAGCAGCAGCAGCATACAGTCATTAAGAGACATAATTAAAATAATATATGTGAAAGAGAACTATTGGTATAAAATCCCACTTCAATGAAAGGTATTAAAGAGAAAATTTAATGATTTAGGAAATTATTTTATATAGAGAAATTGAGGATGCTTAGAAAAGAAACAAAAAATAGAAAAAGCGTAGTTTGCTGCTCATCATCACTAATTATTAGAGAAATGCAAATCAAAACTACAGTGAGGTACCACCTCACACTGGTCAGAATGGCCATCATTAAAAAGTCTACAAATAACAAACGTTGGAGAGGGTGTGGAGAAAAGGGAACCCTCCTACATTGCTGGTAGGAATGTAAATTGGGGTAGCCACTACAGAAAATGGTATGGAGGTTCCTTAAAAAACTAAAAGTAGTATTGTTAGGAGAAGCACACTGATTGAAACCCCCCACCCTGGCCAGGCACCGTAGTAACCATTTGCATGAGTTGTTTTACGGCAGGTGGTCCTGGTAAGGAACACAGAACTAATAAGCCTCCACCAACCGGAAGAGTTCGGGAAAGGTCAAAAGGAGACACCAGGTGTCTGACCACCTCCTAGAATCCTTCTCTCTGGCATCCATTTGGCTGAACAAGGCGTGCACCACCAGGAAGGACTCTGAGTCAGATGATTGGCTAAAGACAACCCGGAAACTAATCCCATCACCATAGAGACTGCAAGACAGAGCAGTTCTCCTGGGTTCCCTTACCCTACTGCCTTCCACCTCCCAGTAAAATCTCTTGCTTTGTCAGCACATGCGTCTCCTTGGAAAATTCATTTCCGAGTGTTAGACAAGAGCCCAGTTTCGGGCCCTGGAAGGGGTCCCCTTCCTCAACAGTATCATATCATCCAGCAATCCTAGTCCTAGGCATATATCCAGACAAAATTCTAATTATTAAAAGATACATACACTACAATGTTCATAGCAGCACAATTTACAATAGCCAAGACAAGGAAACAACCTAAATGTCCATCAATGTATGAAGATGTGAGATATATATATAATATTTTACTATACTATATATATATATATATAATATTTTACTATACTATATATATATATATAACGGAGAAGGCAATGGCACCCCACTCCAGTACTCTTGCCTGGAAAATCCCATGGATGGAGGAGCCTGGAGGGCTGCAGTCCATGGGGTCGCTGAGGGTCGGACACGACTGAGCGACTTCACTTTCACTTTTCACTTTTATGCATTGGAGAAGGAAATGGCAACCCACTCCAGTGTTCTTGCCTGGAGAATCCCAGGGACGGGGGAGCCTGGTAGGCTGCCGTCTATGGGGTCACACAGAGTCGGACACGACTGAAGTGACTTAGCCTAGCCTATATATATATAAAACCTACAATGGAATACTACTTAACCATAAAAAGCAATGAGCAATAACTGAAAATTTTAAAGTCATTAGAGGGGTTCAACAGGAGAGTCAATCAGGCAGAAGAAAGAAATAGAAAACCAAACAATGGGTCAATAGAGACATCCAGTCTGAAAATAGGAAAGAAAAATAATTTTAAAAATGAATAGAGTCGTAGAAGCCTGCAGGACACTATTAAATGTATTAACATGTGCATAAAGAGAGTCTCAGAATGAGGAGAGAGGGATGAAGGGGTAGAAAGAATATTTGAAAAAATAATGGCAGAAAATATCCCAAATTTTGTTTTAAAAAATTAATCTGCACATCCAAGAAGCTCAATAAACTCCAAGTAGACAAATCTCAAAGAGATCCATCCTAAACACATCATAATAAAATGGTCAAAAGACAAAGACAAAAAGGGAATCTTGAAAGCAGCAAGGGAGAAGAAGCAACTCATCACGTGAACGTGATCCTCAATAAAATTAACAGGTGACTTATCCTCGGAAACCACAAAGGCCAGAAGGCAATAAGATTATATATTAAAAGTGCTGAAAGAAAGAGAATGGCAACCAAAATTTCCATATACAGCAAGAATATCCTTCAAGAACAAAGGAGAAATTAAGATATTCTCAAACAAACAAAAACTAAGATAGTTCATTGCTAGCACATTGCCTTTTGAAAATGACTAAAAGGTGTCATTGACAGAATGAAAGACAGTGACTTATATCAACCTGAAAAGATAAAGAACACCGACAAAGGTAAACATCAGATCAAATCAGTCGCTCAGTCGTGTCCGACTCTTTGCGACCCCATGAACCGCAGCACGCCAGGCCTCCCTGTCCATCACCAACTCCTGGAGGTCACCCAGACTCATATCCATCGAGTCAGTGATGCCATCCAGCCATCTCATCCTCTGTCGTCCCCTTCTCCTCCGCCCCCAATCCCTCCCAGCATCAGAGTCTTCTCCAATGAGTCAACTCTTCGCATGAGGTGGCCAAAATACTGGAGTTTCAGCTTTAGCATCATTCCTTCCAAAGAAATCCCAGGGCTGATCTCCTTCAGAATGGACTGATTGGATCTCCTTGCAGTCCAAGGGACTCTCAAGAGTCTTCTCCAACACCACAGTTCAAAAGCATCAATTCTTCGGCGCTCAGCCTTCTTCAGAGTCCAGCTCTCACATCCATACATGACCACAGGAAAGACCATAGCCTTGACTAGGCGAACCTTTGTTGGCAAAGTGATGTCTCTGCTTTTGAATATGCTATCTAGGTTGGTCATAACTTTCCTTCCAAGGAGTAAGTGTCTTTTAATTTTATGGCTGCAGTCACCATCTGCAGTGATTTTGGAGCCCAGAAAAAGAAAGTCTGACAGTGTTCCCACTGTTTCCTTATCTATTTCCCATGAAGTGATGGGACCAGATGCCATGATCTTCGTTTTCTGAATGTTGAGCTTTAAGCCAACCTTTTCACTCTCCACTTTCACTTTCATCAAGAGGCTTTTGAGTTCTTCTTCACTTTCTGCCATAAGGGTGGTATCATCTGCATATCTGAGGTTATTGATATTTCTCCCGGCAATCTTGATTCCAGCTTGTGTTTCTTCCAGGTAAACGTAAGTCAATATAAATGTAATTTTTATTTTAAACTCCTTTCTTCTCCTATCTGATTTAAAAGAAAACTGCATAAAGCGATAATTATAAGACTATGTTGATGGGCTTATACTGTATAAAGATGTATTTGTATGACATTAATACCACGGGTAAGGGGGTAGGGAGCAGAGCTATACTGTAACAAATTTTTTCTACACTATTGGTATTAAATTGGTATTAATCTGGGCAAGACTGTTTTAAGAAAAACGTCTCTTGGAATCCTCAACCACTAAGGAAATAAGTAAAAGTATATAGCAAAAGAAACAATAAGAGATTAAAAGGGCGTACTAGACAATATCCGTTTTACAAAAAAGAGAGCAGTAGGGAGGAAGAGAGGAGAGAAAACGGCGTAAATCAAGACCTACAGAAGCACACGTGGCCAAAGGACAGACAGATTAATCCAACTTCGTCACATTTTAAAACTTGTGTGTTAAGGGATACTATCAAACAAGTGAAAAGAAAACCCACAGAATGGGAGAAAATATTTACAAACAATGTATCTGATTAGGGTCTACTATTTAAAATATACTTGGAAAAGACGCTGATGCTGGGAGGGATTGGGGGCAGGAGGAGAAGGGGACGACAGAGGATGAGATGGCTGGATGGCATCACTGACTCGATGGGTATGAGTCTGGGTGACCTCCGGGAGCTGGTGATGGACAGGGAGGCCTGGCATGCTGCGGTTCATGGGGTCGCGAAGAGTCGGACACGACAGAGTGAACTGAACTGAAGGTCATTTACAACTAAAAAATTAAAAAGATAAATATCCCAATTAAAAAAAAAAAAAACAGGTGAAGGGTTTGAGGGACTTCCCTGGTGGTCCAGTGGTTAGGACTAGGTACTCTCACTTCCAGGGGCTCGGGTTCTATCTCTGGTTGAGAAACTAAGACCCCACAAGCCACCTGGTACAGCCAAAAAACAAAGGAGTTGAACAGATATTTCTCCAAAGAATATGTACAAATGGCCAATAAGCACATGAAAAGATATGTATCACTAGTCATTAGGAAAATGTAAATCAAAACCACAACGAGATACTACTTCACACCCACTAGGACAGCTGAAATAGAAAAAAACAGACAACAGCATATGCTGGCGAGGACATGAAGAAATGAGAAGCTTCCTGCATTGCCAGTGGCAGTGTAACATGATGTAGTCACTTTGGAAAGCAGATTGGTAGTTCCTCAAAAAGTTAAACACAAGACCTCCCATATGACTCACCAATTCCACTTCTAGATATTTACCCAAGAGAGCTGAGAACATATGTTCACACAAAAACTTATATTGGGTTGGCCAAAAAGTCCATTCAGGTTTTTCTGTTACATCTTACCAAAAACACAAACGAACTTTTTGGCCAACCCTACGTGAATTTTCATAGCAGTGTAATTTATAATAGCCAAAAAGCAGAAACAACTCAAATGTACACCAACCAAGGAAAGGATAAATAAAACATAGCTATCCACATGATGGACTATTGCTTGGCCAGGAAAAGGAATAAAGTGATAATCTACTCTAGAATGTCGATGAACCTTGAACACATTTTGCTGAGGGAAAGAAACCAGCTGCAAAAGGCCACTTATCGCCTAATTCCACATGTATGAAATGTCTCAAATAGGCAAATCCATAGAAACAGAAAGTAAATTGGTGGTTTCCTGGTGCCAGGGCCCAGGAGAGGAGAGCAGAGAATGAATGCCAGTGGATATGGTTTGGGGGAGGTAAAAAAAAAAATGTTCCATAATCAGATCGTGATCATGGTTTCACAACTAAGTGAATATACTAACAAACAATGAATTGTACATTTTTTAAAAGGTGAAATGTATGGTATCTGAATTATAATCTCAAAACTGTCATTTTAAGAAAGTTATAAATGTAAAAGCAGGAAAGGCACAGCATTCTTCTATAGCATGATGGTCTTAACCGTGTACATTTTCAACACCATGGACAGGCTTACATAATCCACCACTAGCTCTGCTTGCTGATCCTCTCCTCTCAGTTTCCTCACGACTTTTTGGATGAAGTCTTCAAATTTGGTGGCCATATAAACATCCTCATTCTGTAACTGAAGCCCTCCACACTTCTGTCTTATCTCTTCAACCAGTCTGAAAAGAAGAACCAGCTCACGTTACTTATGTATTTTTAGAGTTTAGAGGACCGTATGATGACATTTAGGTTGCTTTGAAGTAGGACGTATGTCACATACTTATTTATAGTCCATGAGATCATCTATATTAGTGAGAGAAATTAATGAGATTGAGATTAAAAAATGTTAAAGCTTTCTCAAAGTCAGTGGCAATTTTTTTTAATACAAGAAACTGAAGCAAAGGTATTTTCATTACTTTCAAGAGAAGAGTTGGACACAACTCTTCACTGAGCGACTAAGCACAGCACACAAGCAGGTGATAAAGGGCACAGAAAGTCAGTTTCTATCCTTTCAAAAGTACTCAAGGAATAAGGAATGAAGAAAATTTCTGAACTGTGATAATTATGAGAGACCAAAGTCATATCATAGACTATTTTCTCTGGATCTGGTGCAAGAATAAAACAAACATTTGTTTGTATTACATGGCTAAGTGAAAGTTTTAGTTGCTCAGTTGTGTTCAACTCTTTGGGACCCCATGGACTGTAGCCTGTCAGGCTCCTCCGTCCATGGAATTCCCCAGGCAAGAATACTGGAGTGGGTAGCCATTCCCTTCTTCAGGGGATCTTCCCAACCCAGGGATTGAACCCTCATATCCTACACTACAGGTGGAGTCTTTACCCTCTGAGCCACCAAGAAAGCCCACATGGCTAAGCTGGGTACTAAACAGAACCTTCCCAGGTACTGCAGTTAGCAAAGAATCTGCCTGCCAAAGCAGGAGATGCAGGAGATGTGGGTTTGTCCCTGGGTCAGGAAGATCCCCTGGAGTACAAAATGGCAACCCACCCCAGTATTCTTGCCTGGAGAATTCCATGGACAGAGGAGCCTGGTGGGCTACCATCTATGGGGCTACAAAGAGTTGGACACAACTGAGTGTGTACACACACACACGTATATAAGATAGATAACTAATAAGAAGAACCTACTATATAGCACAAGGAACTCTACCCAATGCTCTGTAGTGACCTATATGAGTATAAAATCTAAATAAGAGTGAATATATGTGTATGTGTGAAATGAAACTATCTCCTGACATTTCAATAAACAAAAAATGTTGTGCTGCTGCTAAGTCGCTTCAGTCGTGTCCGACTCTGTGCGACCCCATAGATGGCAGCCCACCAGGCTCCCCCATCCCTAGGATTCTCCAGGCAAGAACACTGGAGTTGGTTGCCATTTCCCTCTCCAGTGCATGAAAGTGAAAAGTAAAAGTGAAGTTGCTCAGTCGTGTCTGACTCTTTAGCGACCCCACGGACTGCAGCCTACCAGGCTCTTCCGTCCATGGGATTTTTCAGGCAAGAGTACTGGAGAGGGGTGCCATTGCCTTCTCCTAAAAAATGTCATAGCCATCAGCGATTTCTGGCCTCCAAATGTGAATAAGGGCTCACAAAACAGATCCAGCGGATGCTGCAACCTTCATGGTGATTGCTGAGGAGCTGGGGGAATGCAAGAAGCAAGGTGAACAGGGAAACAGGATTGTGCCCAGGTAGCTGAGCTGCATGTGAAAGGAAAAAATTCAGCTAGCCCAGAGGCATGCATCTCCCCATACACAGAATGCTAAATTCCTTACCTCGGATACCTGATTTTTGATGTTCAGATGGCCTGCTCCCCTTGTTGCAAACTTGTATATAGCCAGACTTCCCCTCCTGCCTCCTTGGAGCAGTTTTCTCAGAGCTACTGAGATACTGTCTCCTGGGCTCAGAGTCCTAAACATTCCCACCAAATAAAATAACTCTCTACTTTCAGGTTGCGACTATATTTTTTAGTCAACAATGTGTAACTGATTCACTTTGCTATATAGCAGAAAATAACACAGCACTGAAAGTTAACTATACTCCAATAAAAATTATTTTAAAAAATACATGAATGAATAAATGAACAGAATATTCATCAAGAACACTTGCTTTGTCAACATGAAGATTTTTACCTTGTTTATTTAGTAAATGGCCATATAGTGGCCCTCAAAGGAAAAGCACCTCTACAAGACTCTCCACTATTAGGATCCTGGTCTGCTCTTCATGCCCTAGGGCAGCTTTCTAGTCCTCTAGCCCTTTCTACCTACTGCAAACTTCTGCAGAGAAATTCTGACTATAGAGTGACAACCCTTACTCTTGCAAGAAGTCTGATAATCCTCATTCTAGATATACTATACTGGGTAACTTGGGGAGTTAGGAAAAAAGATTTGGTGTAAGCATAACCAATGTTAGGTATCCTTTTAGATGCAATTATATAGGAAAATTCTGATTAACATTCTCACTCAGAGCTTCCCAATTCCAATTGGAGGAGAATTGGCTAAGAAATATGAAGATATATTTTTAAGTGAAATAAACAATTAGTAGGGTGGTTTTCTAGGTGTATAGTCAATATGAAAACACTCCTAGTTAGCAACAAAGAAAAGAGAACAAATACATGTATTTGACCATGGAAACAAGCAAAGAAAGATGAAGGAAAGAGAAATACAGTGATAACATCTAGTACAGAGGATTTAGATTCGATTTTCAAGGTCAAAGTGAAAATCCCTGGTGCAGGGGTGTGAGTCACTAAGGTGGTGGTTTTACCTGGCAACATCCATTGAGCTTGCTCCAGATTTAAAGAAGTCTGTTGAATCTTCAATAGCAGGGACATTGCTTAAAATTCCAGCCCAGATGACCTACACGACACGAGGGACACTTTTATGAGGGAGCTGTCATGCAGAACACTGGCAGAGACTAGCTAGCTTCTCACGAAACCTACTTCTTTACACGTCTCAGCATCTCTTCAATTAGAGAGGGCTGTTTGACCAACTTCCAGCCAGTGAATATGAATATAAGTGACCTGTGCTGTCAATCTTGCTTCCCTAGTGGTTAAAAAGATCCACCTGCCAATGCAGGAGATGTGGATTCGATCTCTGGATTGGGAAGATCCCCTGGAGAAGGAAATGGCAACCCGTTCCAGCATTCTTGCCTGGGAAATCCCATGGACAGAGGAGCCTGGCGGGCTACAGTCCATGGGGTTGCAAAAGAGTCAGACGTGACTTAGCGACTAAACAACAATAACACTCTCAATCGTGGCCCATGAAAAACCTCTGTCACATGATTTTCTGTGCTCTTGCTCTTCTTGGCTGTCTGGGATGGAGATAACGCCCAGCGGGTCCTTGAAGATAGCAGAGCCTGGGTTCTTTCTTGACTCCACCCCTAACCCTCATATTCCCACTTTACCCCCATGCAAACCTAGAACTGCCTTGGATTACTTATATGAATGAGAAATAAATGTGCATATAAATTTTGGTATTGATTTCCTTTTGCAGCTAGTACAAAAAAAGAGGAAACAAAAGTTTCATCCCAATTCCTTTGAAGATTAATGGTACGAGTTACAAAAACGGTTACAAGAATTGTTCCAAGACAAGAACATTAAAAACTTCACGTGTTCACCTTGATGGTCTCTGCCACCTTCACCTCTTCGGCTGTGAGTTCCACCACTGACATCTCACCCGATGAAAAGTACTGAGAGGCAGGAATCATTTTTCCATCTTCAAACTGCAGATTTCTCACCATCAGCTGTAAAATAATGACAAAACAAGCAGAAGAATTGGGAATTAGGACGATTCAAAAGTGAGATTGGTGTGAGAAAGAGTCTTATGTGAGTATAAGGACCAGCTTATTTGGCAAATACGAAAATATGGATTAAAAGCACTACCTACTATGTGTAAAAGGGCTGAAATGGTATTTCAGTTATGGCAGCAGAGAGGAGAAAGTTAAGTCCAGGGGTAGATATATCTCAAAATGGATGCTGCTGCTGCTGCTGCTGCTAAGTCACTTCAGTTGTGTCCAACTCTGTGCGACCCCACAGATGGCAGCCCACCAGGCTTCCCGTCCCTGGGATTCTCCAGGCAAGAACACTGGAGTGGGCTGCCATTTCCTTCTCCAATGCATGAAAGTGAAAAGAGAAAGTGAAGTCGCTCAGTCATGTCCGACCCTTAGCGACCCCATGGACTGCAGCCTTCCAGGCTCCTCTGTCCATGGGATTTTCTAGGCAAAAGTACTGGAGTGGGGTGCCATTGCCTTCTCCAAATGGATGATAAACACCCCTAAAATTGACATTTGGATGCAGGAATTGGGTCTAAAGCTGACAATGACTACCACTGTTCCTAATAGCACTATTACTGCCTCTACTGGCATCTTCTGAGCTCTTCGTCTGCAGCATGCACAGTGCTAAGTACGTATATGCTGATTATCTTATTCAGTCTCCTAAATCCTGATAGATGCAGCTGTCCTTATTATCCCCATTTTACTGATAAGCAAATGAAGGCTCAGTGAGGTTTAGTAATTTGCCCAGGGCCTCACAGCAAGTAACAGAGTTGAGGTTACAACCCAGGACTAGCTGGACTCTGAGGCCTGCAATCTTAATAACTGATGTATCCTGTGAGCCAGGAGAAGGTATCTGTGAGCTGCAAATTCCCTTTTGTTTTGCTCATTGGGCACCTGCCCAAGAGCCCACCGAGGGCCAGAGTTCACGCTCCCAAGTGCAGGCAGTGCAGATGGGCATCTCCCTATTGGCAAAGGGAGGACCATCTGAGGAGGCTCACACCACCTGATCCTCCCAGACCAGATCACGCTCTCTGCTCTGTAGACGGTGAAACGAAGTCCCAGAGGGGAGAGGCATTCTGCTCACAACCAGTGAGTGACAGAGCAGGGATTCACACCCTGGCTCCTGACCAAATGCTAAGCTCTTTCTCTGTATCATGGAGCAGGCTGTGCAGGTCCTGTGGGTCCATCCTGAGATGCCTGGTTTTCAATCAAGGCACATAAAGCCAGCTCATCCCCAGAGAGAAATGGGCCACAGACATCTTAAACCTCCTATATCCCACTGCACAGCCAGACTGTCCTGGGAGTCTGCCCTGCCAGACTCCCTCAAGAGCTTGGGTAATTGAAGGAAACCACCAAAGTGATTTTATAGGTAACCCTATTGAACACTCACTGCTTTTCCATCGTTACCGAAAAGAACAAGTCCATTTTTGGTAACAAGACCAGGCTTCTCAGCACCTTTAATTTCCAGTGGTTCTCCAGGAGGGACGGAGCTATTCAGCAATGATGAGCCATAGAAAGTGACCACCTAGTAAAGAGACCAAACCCAAGTTGTGAAAGGAGGAAATGAAGGCTGTTTATAAGGGTGTATGAAAGCAGCATGCCCTGCAAAAATAAGCAGCTGACATTCTCATTTATGCCAAAATGAAGGACCTCCCACTGCCAGCGTAAGAGACTATATCAAGTACCTATCGGAATGACACAAAGCAAGAGACAGTCTGTGAGGGTATGACTGAAGAGTTGAAAAACGCCCCACATCCAGGGGATGCAAATATACACGTATCATTTATTTGCATTGACACACAGGTGAATGACATGAAAGCTCTCACAGACTTTGCAGCCTGAAGGTAGGGTTTTTGTGGGAAGTGGAGGTATTGATGTGGGCTCAGGGAGGCAGGTGCAGAGTAGTGAACAGACAATTGCATCGCAGTGGAATGTGTGATGGGAGGTGCAGGAAGCTTTGTGGGTCAGCTCATAGAAACAAGACTGGATCCAGACTGTAACTAAGAGAGCTGGATATTAATTGATTTGTTATTGTTATTATAATAATTACTCTAACTCTATGCTTGCGGGTGTGCTCAGTCACTCCGTCATGTCTGACTCTCTGTGACCTCATGGACTGTAGCCTGCCAGGCTCCTTTGTCCAAGGGATTTCCCAGGCAAGAATACAGGAATGAGTTGCCATTTTTACCTCCAAGGGATCTTACCAACCCAAGGATTGAACCTGTGTCTCTTACATCTCCTGCATTGGTAGGCAGATTCTTTACCAATAAGCCACCTCTTATAATTCCATGGTCATTAGCTACCATTTTTTGACAACTCTATTATTTAATACTTATTGAATATTTATTCTATGTCAGGGACTAAGTACTTAGATGAATTAACCTGTATTAACTCATTGCATCTTTACAACAACCCCAAACCAATGAAGGAGGCACTATTATTAGTCTCATTCTGCAACAAGGAAACCAAGGTACTCAATGGTTAAGTAGCCTGCCCGTGGTTATACAGCAAATAGAGGCAATGCCAGAATTTTACTGGAAACATTCTGGCTTCAGATCCCACACTTTTGGTGTGTCTGTGAATATAAATGCTTTGAAAAACAAGGCATTATCAATTGTGATAAAATATATTCATATGCTATATGATGTCACTGTAGTCCAAGATGTATATCCAGTATTCCTCATGTAATCAAGAGTATGTTTGTATAAGGATGTCCATGATGAAATGTTTTATTGAAGTATAGTTGATGTACAATATTATATGTTACAGCTGTACAATAGTGATTTCACAATTTTTAAAGGTTATACTTCATTTATAGTTATTATAAAATATTGGCTGTAATCTCTATGTTGTACAATATGTACTTGTAGCTTAATTTACACATAATAATTTGTACTTCTCAATTCCCTACTCTTGTCTTGCTCCTCCCCCGCTTCCCTCTCCCCACTGGTAACCACTAGTTTGTTCCCTATATTTGGAGTCTGTTTCTTTCTTGTTATATTCACTAATTTGTTGTATCTTTTAGATTCCATATATAAGTGATATCATATGGCATTTGTCTTTCTCTGTCTGATTTATTTCACTTAGCGTTCAGTTCAGTTGCTCAGTCGTGTCCAACTCTTTTTGACCCCATGAATCGCAGCACGCCAGGCCTCCATGTCCATCACCATCTCCCAGAGTTCACTCAGATTCACGTCCATCGAGTCAGTGATGCCATGCAGCCATCTCATCCTCCTCCTCCTCCTCCTGTCCCTAATCCCTCCCAGCATCAGAGTCTTTTCCAACGAGTCAACTCTTCACATGAGGTGGCCAAAGTATTGGAGTTTCAGCTTTAGCATCATTCCTTCCAAAGAACACCCAGGACTGATACCCTCCAATTCCACACTCTTAACCATGTCACTGGACTTCCACCTTTGGTTCCTCATTGATCTCATATAGTTTTATTGATATCTAATATGCACTGAGCACCCAGCTGAAGGGCTGAGACTATCAAGACAACAGCATGATGCCCTTGCCCTTGGGGGGCTACCAGTCTATGGTGGGTAGAGGGATAGATACATAAAGAAACGCTTACAATAGACAATATGCTGAGTCAGAGATAGGCAGGGCATTACTGGAAAGGAGAAAAGGGATGCCCAGTCCCGCCAGGCTGGGAGTATGAGGTCAGCAGACTTCCTAGAGGAGGCGAAGCTTGAGAAGCTGAGTTGAGTGGTTTCCCCAGGTCTCAGAAGGCTTTTCCTGCCCCTGCCCCTGCCCCTGCCCACCTTCCCTGCAGCATCTCTTCCCCGTCCTCTCACTCCCACTCCTCACCTCTGAGGCCGCAGCTTCTCTGAACTCTACTGCCAGTTCCTGTCCGGGTAACATGCTCTCCTACCTCTGGGTCTTTAACTCTGTGTCTCATTCTCTACTTGTTGACCTCTTCTTGAAGTGCAAGCCAAACAACTCTTCTAGGAAGCCTTTCCTAATATACCTGAGTCTGGACCTCAGTTACAGCATTTGTCTTACTGCCTTGTAAGTGCTTATTCATTTCCCTGCTTTCTCCATAAAACTGGAGTCTCCCTGAGAGCAGAGG
This sequence comes from Tragelaphus eurycerus, assembly GCA_935064755.1. NCBI lineage: Eukaryota > Metazoa > Chordata > Mammalia > Artiodactyla > Bovidae > Tragelaphus > Tragelaphus eurycerus. The sequence continues at coordinate 8,550,758 of CAKXYN010000072.1, read as the reverse complement.
CTGTGCCTGGTGTCTGCCTCACATCAAATGCTCCATATGTGCGGAGTAAAAAATGGACCACATGACCATGTGTACCTAGGCTCTTTTAGCTGGCCACGTGTACCTAAACTCCTTTAGTTGGTCACGTGTACCTAGAACACAAACTCTCCTCACAAGCAAAGGAAGAACCAGGGGAAGCCTAGGCTCATCAGTAATGCCTCTTACAAAGGTCACATGCTGAAAGAAAACATTGGGCCCCTAGAACATACCTGTCCATTTATCTCTGCCCAAGCTCCAGGGACTTTATCATGACCTCGGATCCAGTTATGTAAAGCTTCAGCAGACTGATTCCAAGAGATCTAGGAATGCGCAAGCACAGGTTGAACTTCTCAAGTCTCAAAGGCAATAGAAACATTTTTCTCCATCAGTGGCAGATGTGGGTAGGGATAGGGCAGGTGGCTTGGAGATCTTCCTTTCTTTGAGGAAATGGTACACTGAGAACTGCTCAAAGGTGGGGGACAGTGAATTCTGAGATCCATAACTGAGTTGATATAAATACCTCAGCATTTTCCTTTTTCTGGATACCTTCGTATGTTGCTCCTTCTTCTGACTGGGGAATGCGAGGAGCTTTACCATCAGCTATGAGTTGGACAGCTTCCACCTAAAGCCAAACATGTTACTGGTGTTAGAGTCCAGTGGTCAACAAGGTCATTGTCTGTTTAACTGAAGTTTCTGTTTAACAGAATTACTATATATAAATCTGTCCAGAGAGTCAGACTTTGATAAAATAACTACCATTTCTTTGAATCCATAATTGTACCAGGCAGTGTGTTAGGTGGGGCTTCCCAGGTGAGAGAGTCAATTCCTAGGCAGGTTGATAAGAAGTCTGGGGTTCCCCAAGGAGAGAGGGGTCTGGAGTTCTCAAGGAGTAGCTAGGGGTCTGGAATTGTTAGCCCCCATCTGTAAGAGAGAAAGAAGCAACCAGCACCATCTCTCTACTGGAGGTGTCCCTCCCTGATCCACATGGGGGTGTAGACAGACTTTACACCAAAGCTTCCCTTCCTTGGTCAGACTTCGTCTGTCCCTTACTGATGCAGGCGCTGTACTTGTCCCTCCCGGTTCTACCACCGAGGCAGGGTTGAGATGCACCAGAGGTAGACCTGATGACATCCTAGACTGATGTCCAGTTCCTCACCATTAAAACCTCGCTTGCCTCTGATGCCACCTGAGGTGCAATCAGTAACCTTCCGGAATGCTTCCCAAGCTAAGACTGCTGGGGGAAACATTCGTCACCTAAGTGCCTGTGCACAACCCTGAGTATATTCCTGACCACGATAAGACCAGTATGAATATAAAACTGAGATGTTCCTTCCAAGTATCACCACACCAGTGTAAGCAATAGCAAAAGAGATGGTGAAGGGCTGGCCAGTGAGGAAAAATTGATTTTTGTCCTTGAGTTATTAGGGCCAGTCCTTCCATTTCATTCCCACAGATTCCACAGACAGAATATCTAAGGAGTTGGGACAAAAGCCACTGGAAAGCCTTCTCTGGTCCACTAAGAGCTAACATTACCAAAGGAAGAAACCCATTGCACTTCCAATCTGAGTAACCTTTAACCTCAGAGATTAGAGCTCCATCTAGCTTCTGAACTTTTGACTCCTAGCAAGGCTAGGCACTTCCTGACTACCAATCCAAGTTGGGGCCCTAAGTAATAGTACACAATAACAGCATAGATCACAAGTCCCTTGAAAGTCTATGATCTGACATATAGGTTAGTAATTAGTTAGTAAATAGTTCTAATTCCCAGGGAGTTATGAAATGGTCAAAGAAACTGGAAAGTTTGACCAAGAAAAGAGAGTTCAGTCCAAATGCTTTGCCCATTTCTAGTTGGTCCCTGAAGGAGACATTGGGTGCCTCTTGGCATTGGCAGGTCGGTATGAACCCCCAACAGGTTTCTGCCATAAGCCATATGAGGTCACTGCAGAACCACAGAGCAGGGCTCCTCCTCACTTGTTTTGCTCAAGGCATGTCATTCATTTACACAAGCATACTGTAGAGTTAGTAAAGTACAGCAGAAAACGTGTTCTCTAGGAGAACAAAGAACTAGAGCTCCAAGCATCCTTACCTTGTCCTGAAGAATCCCGGATGAGCCCCCAAGATGAAAGGTTGTTACTGAACCATGAAAGATGCCGGGATTCTTGGCCTCCAGAGGAGAAGAATTCAATCCGGGGCCAGAGATGAGGCTTGATCGCTCAGAGCTTTTGTGTAATAAAGTTTTATTAAAGTATAAAAGAGATAGAGAAAGCTTCTAACATAGACATCATAAGGCGGCAGAAAGAGTGCCCCTTTGCTAGTGTTAGCAACGGAGTTATATACTTTTAAATTAGTTATTACAGTGAATCAAAAGAATGTCTGGAGGTTGTAAAGACCTTACTAGACCCACTCTCATAATTTACATTTTAAGAAAACAGGATTAGTCAGAAGGTTTTTTCCTGAAACTGTCCTCAAGCAGGATACATTACTATTATGTAATCCTAAGGAATGTAGAGGAAAAAAAAAGTTTGTCCTTTCCTCCTCCTTGAGAATTCCAGACCCCTCTCTCCTTGGGGAGCCCCAGACTTCTTATCCACCTGCCTCTTTCACAGGTGACGCTAGTGGTAAAGAATCTGCCTGCTTGTCAAAGCAAGAGGCATGAGACTCAGGTTCAATCTCCAGGTAGGGAAGATCTCCTGGAATAGGAAATAGCAACCCACTCCAGTATATTTGCCTGGCAAATCCCACGGACAGAGCAGTCTGGTGGGCTGCAGTCCAAAGGGTCGCAAAGAATCGTACACAACTGAAGTGACTTAACACACACACACACGTGGGTTAGCTTCTTTATGTAAAATATCCTTTGGTGGCTCAGAGAGTAAAGAATCTGCCTGCAATGCAGGGGACCTGGGTTCGATCCTAGAAGAAGGAAATGACAGTCTACTCCAGTATTCTTGTCTGGAGAATTCCATGGACAGAAGAGCCTGGTCAGCTACAATCCGTGGGGTCACAAAGAGTCGGACATGACTGAGTGACCAACTAACGTCACGCAAGTCCTACCAGGCAGATATTATCAGTCTTATTTTACATAGGACGTTGCAAAAAGCCTCAAGCAACTAGCTTGAGAAAAAGCTAGATCTCAAGATCACAGAGAAGGCACTGGCGACCCACTCCAGTACTCTTGCCTGGGAAATCCCATGGATAAAGGAGCCTGGTAGGCTGCAGTCCATGTGGTCGCTAAGAACTTCACTTTCACTTTTCACTTTCACGCACTGGAGAAGGAAATGGCAACCCACTCCAGTGTTCTTGCTTGGAGAATCCCAGGGACAAGGGAGCCTGGGGGGCTGCCATCTATGGGGTCGCACAGAGTCAGCCACGACTGATGCAACTTAGCAGCAGCAGCAGCAGCAAGATCACAGAGATAACTGGTAGGTGTCAGAGAAGGGTCTGTATCCAGATCTATCTACTGCCAATATCCAGCCTGCACTTTTAAACATGACTCCTTTATTTAAACACATTTCAATCTTCTCTTGCTTTTTCAATGGAAATTTTAGGAAGATAATTGTAAAATAAGTCATTGCGGGTTATTTTTGCTCATCATGATGATTCTAGAAAATAATACATTGTTATGTTTAAGGAATTCACCTGGCTTTATAGTTTAGGACACCTGGAATAAAAAAAATTAAAGTCTGTCCATGAGTCTGATTGCCTTTGGGATGTGTCCTGTGCCCCGTTCTGTGCACCATTTATTTTCACCTTGAGTTGAGAGCCTGTGTCCTTCACTGGGAGACCTATGAGAGCTCATGTTCTCAGTTTTCTCTCTAAGTACTCACAGCTAAGTACTCCAGCCTCTTCAAGAGCATGTGGAGGGAGCCACCTGGGACAGGTTCAAGCTAAGCTCATTCACCCATTTCTGGCTATAATTCAGGTTTGCACAAATGCTACTGAACACATAGCATACTACTTTGATTATAATGATAATTTTGAGCACCTACTGTGTGCCAGATGCTTTACACAAATGTCATTTAATTTTCACAACAACCTTGTAAGTCAGGAGGTAGTGTCCACATTTCATAGATGAGGAAACCAAGGCTCAATTCAGTCACTCAGTCATGTCCGACTCTTTGCGACCCCATGAATTACAGAACACCAGGCCTCCCTGTCCATCACCAACTCCCAGAGGTCACCCAGACTCACATCCATCGAGTCAGTGATGCCATCCAGCCATCTCATCCTCTGTCGTCCCCTTCTCCTCCTGTCCCCAATCCCTCCCAGCATCAGAGTCTTTTCCAATGAGTCAACTCTTGGCATGAGGTGGCCAAAGTACTGGAGTTTCAGCTTTAGCATCATTCCTTCCAAAGAAATCCCAGGGCTGATCTCCTTCAGAATGGACTGGTTGGATCTCCTTGCAGTCCAAGTGACTCTCAAGAGTCTTCTCCAACACCACAATTCAAAAGCATCAATTCTTCGGCGCTCAGCCTTCTTCACAGTCCAACACTCACGTCCATACATGACCAATGGAAAAACCATAGCCTTGACTAGATGGACCTTTGTTGGCAAAATAATGTCTCTGCTTTTGAATATGCTATCTAGCTTGGTCATACTTTCCTTCCAAGGAGTAAGCGTCTTTTAATTTCATGGCTGCAATCACCATCTGCAATGATTTTGGAGCCCAAAAAAGTGAAGTCTGACACTGTTTCTACTGTTTCCTCATCTATTTCCCATGAAGTGATGGGACCAGATGCCATGATCTTTGTTTTCTGAATGTTGAGCTTTAAGCCAACTTTTTCACTCTCCACTTTCACTTTCATCAAGAGGCTTTTGAGTTCCTCTTCACTTTCTGCCATAAGGGTGGTATCATCTGCATATCTGAGGTTATTGATATTTCTCCTGGCAATCTTGATTCCAGCTTATGTTTCTTTCAATTCAGCGTTTCTCATGATGTACTCTGCATATAAGTTAAATAAACAGGGTGACAATATACAGCCTTGATGTACTCCTTTTCCTATTTGGAACCAGTCTGTTGTTCCATGTCCAGTTCTAACTGTTGCTTCCTGACCTGCATACAGATTTCTCAAGAGGCAGATCAGGTGGTCTGGTATTCCCATCTCTTTCAGAATTGTCCACAGTTTATTGTGATCCACACAGTCAAAGGCTTTGGCATAGTCAATAAAGCAGAAATAGATGTTTTTCTGGAACTCTCTTGCTTTTTCCATGATCCAGCGGATGTTGGCAATTTGATCTCTGGTTCCTCTGCCTTTTCTAAAACCAGCTTGAACATCAGGAAGTTCACGGTTCACATATTGCTGAAGCCTGGCTTGGAGAATTTTGAGCATTACTTTACTAGCATGTGCTGCTAAGTCACTGCAGTCGTGTCCGACTCTGTGCGACCCCATAGACGAAAGCCCACCAGGTTCCCCCGTCCCTGGGATTCTCCATGCAAGAACACTGGAGTGGGTTGCCATTTCCTTCTCCAACGCATGAAAGTGAAAAGTGAAAGTGAAGTCGCTCAGTCGTGTCCGACTCTTAGCGACCCCATGGACTGGAGCCTACCAAGATCCTCCATCCATGAGATTTTCCAGGCAAAAGTACTGGGGTGGGGTGCCAAGCATGTGAGATGAGTGCAATTGTGCGGTAGTTTGAACATTCTTTGGCATTGCCTTTCTTTGGGATTGGAATGAAAACAGATGTTTTCCAGTCCTGTGGCCACTGCTGAGTTTTCCAAATTTGCTGGCATATTGAGTGCAGCACTTTCACAGCATCATCTTTCAGGATTTGAAATAGCTCAACTGGAATTCCATCACCTCCACTAGCTTTGTTCGTAGTGATGCTTTCTAAGGCCCACTTGACTTCACATTCCAGGATGTCTGGCTCTAGGTCAGTGATCACACCATTGTGATTATCTGGGTTGTGAAGATCTTTTTTGTACAGTTCTTCTGTGTATTCTTGCCATCTCTTCTTAATATCTTCTGCTTCTGTTAGGTCCATACCATTTCTAAAGAGGCTAAATGACTTGCCTACTATACAACCAACAAATGGTAGAACAAGAATTACTCTCTTAATCATTGTGTCAGTCACTCAGTCGTGTTCAAATCTTTGTGACCCCATGGATTGTAGCCAGCCAGGCTCCTCTGTCCATGGGATTCTCCAGGCAAGAATATTGGAGTGGATTGCCATTTCCTTCTCCAGGGGATCTTCCCAACCCAAGAATCAAACCTGGGTCTCCTGCATTGCAGGTAGATGCTTTACCGTCTGAGCTACTAGGGAAGCACCCCCCCCCCTTAATCATTAAATGATAACAAACAAAATACTGCTCTCCTCTCTCCTAAATCAATGGCTGCTGTTTTATATTATCTTATTGTCCACCTCTGTGCTGTACTTCTACCATATCAAATACTAGAAGATATTAAATGATACTGAAATTATCTTTCAATGTTTTTACAGGTTAATATATCACTTCTTTGTGATGTGCATGTTTTGAGTTTTTAACTCAGAGCATACCCAAACAAATAAAGCAGTGTCAAATTTTGCCCTATTATGTAGACTGATTCTCAATGTTTTTGAAGGAAGTCCAAATTACATAGCAAAATTTCTTCAGATTCTGCTACTTCTTTACAATTAGTCATTATAAACAGGATGAAGATCCAAATAGGTGGTAAAATAAATGAAGTTTGATGACTACTTTATCCAGTTGATCACTATCCTCAGAAGAATAAATCAGCTTCACAGAATAAGAAATTCTGAAGTTCAGATTTCCTCCCTCAATACACCATCCTATTAGTAAATAAAATAAAATCTAATTTTGTTTTTCAGACTTATTTTTAGTAAAAAGTCATAGGAGCAAATTCTTAATAAGAGAGAAACATTGCAAAACTTTAAAGGTTTACTAGATTCTCCTTGATGGCATAATTGTACTGACCATGGCCTTGATTCCTTCTGGAAAAAGAAATCGATTATAAAGCGCATCTACTGTATCATTGGGCTCCACATCACACGACTTCTGGAGAAGGATGGGTCCTGTGTCTAAACCGTCATCAGCCCAGAAAACAGAAAACCCAGCTTTCTTGTCTCCCATGATTAGAGTCCTGTGAAAAGAAGAGTTGCAACGTAACACATTGGTTAACTGTATCATAAGGTGAATTAGTAACATGAAAGCACAATGTGGTTACAGGGAAAATAGACAGTGAATGAAGCTACTGTGAAAATTACAGCAGGGCCAGGCAATATCAGCATTCAAAAAAGTAGAACTTAATGGCTGTATGATTTTATACATCCCCATCTCTATAATCTTTCTTATTAACACATAGTAATGAAAAGGCATCAGAGACCATCAGTACCACGTCTCACTGACTCCCAGGTGTCGGCTTTCTATTGCAACATCAAGTAATTTTGCCCACCAGGGTCCAGTTCCCACACTGCACCTGACCCTGTTTTGGCAGAATAAGATCATGGAAGCTAAAACAGAGGATAGTCAGTGCAGTGTTGAAAGGAGAACTGATGTTTAATTTAGGTTGTATAATTCAGGTATAGGCATCACTTAGAGCTGGAATTAGATTGTCTATAAATAAATAATAGTAAAAGAGGGTGGATTAATTCAACTACTTGTATTATGTGTTCTATAAATTTAGCCTAAGAGGAAACACTGACCCTACAGACCTTATGGCTTCCCAGGTGGCGCTAGTGGTAAAGAACCTGCCTGCCAGAGCAGGAGACATGAGAGACTCGGGCTCAATCCCTGGGTCTGGAAGATTCCCTGGGTCTGGAAGATTCCCTGGAGAGAGTCATGGCAACCCACTCTAGTATTCTTGCCTGGAGAATCTCATAGACAGAGGAGCCTGGGGGGCTACAGTCCAGAGAGTCACAAAGAATCAGACACACTGAAGCAACTTAGTTTGGACACACACAGGCCTTATAATATATAGAATAAACCAGATAGATGGGAATACATATATAAAAGAGAGCAGGCTAATATAGACAGAGTATGAAGTGATAGGTCAGCCATACTCTTCACTGAAATCATTGTTATCTCTCTGAGCTACTAGCCAAGAAGACCAACTCAATCAACCGACCAATCAATCAACTACTCATTTCAGAAATCTTGAGGAATTAATTGGCACTGTGTTATCAAGAGCCTTGAAAATATTCATATACTTTGAGTCAATGATTCTGCACATGGAAGAAATGTGAAATAAGAAAAAAAAATACATGTTTAAATACAAAGATATTCACTATAGTACTATTTACAAGAGCCAAAAGGAAATCAATTCATGTAATCAGTCTCAAAACATTGGGTTGGGCAAAAAGTTCATGTGGGTTTTTCCATAGTATGCTATAAAAAAATCTTGAATGACATTTTTGGCCAGCCCAATATAATTAAATGTTTTTCACCACATTTAAACCAAGGGTAGATTTTCTGCCTATATGATAACTTGACCCTGAGAGAGAGCTGGGGGTTATGCAGGTAAAGGAGAGATGGTAGAGATGATGAGAAAGGCCCACCTTGACCCACAGGATACTGTACCTATGATACTGGGCAATAGCAGGCAGTGTTCTTGAACTTGGGTCTTATGGCAGTAAAAACATTAGACCATAGTCCTTTCTCCCCTCAAGAAACTTAACCTTGAATGGGGGAAGATAGACCATGAGAAAGATAATTTCAGGTAATTCAGCATTTCCTGAAATGTACCTGAGATACTCTATGCAAAAAAAGTACTATGGCCAAATAAATTGAGGAACACTTTGTACTCACATTCCTCCTTGAAGATTAGGAAGCTTACATGAAAGCACGTATTAAATTCTCTAAGTTCTGAGAAACAGAAATCCAGCATAAACCAGACTCGTCTGAACACAGGACCTTTGCTTGCTCAATACCTATTTACATCCAGTGGAGCCAATAGGTCATAGCAGATTCTTGGGAATGCTGTTCTGGCTTATACAGTATCTCAAGCTCTCAGGGAGTTCATGCAATCAGGACCTCACAATTGCTCAAGCATACCTAGTTCCTCGATCACCTAGGTTAAAAAAAGAAAGACTACAGGCAATAGAAATGGGCCCATCTTGGTTATTTAAAGAAAAATCTCACCAGTTGATAGCAGAAGCTCCTCTGTGCCTGGGAAGGATAGACGGGTGATAAACAATGGAACCATGCTTTGGGCCGTCAATTACGTCCATGGGGATGAATTGTGTGCAGAAGGGAAGCACGTTGAGCTCAGCACCCACGGATCTGTAGGCCTCCGCCACCTCCTTTATGGTCTTGCCCTTGACTCTCCATCTAGGGAACTTGAATACAGGGGTCCCATTTTTCTCTGCAGCCAATGCTGAGCATGAAAGAGAAGATTATTTTCATCAAAAAAGTTTGGGCCATAATTTTGTATTACTATGAGTTCGCACATTGTAATTTCATGAAACATCTACAAATAAAACATGATGAAGAACAATTTAGATTCTGACCATCTCATGGCCCAAGATAGCTGCTTTATGCCCCACTGTATAAGTTTAAGGTGTACAGCATAATGATTTGACTGACATACATCATGAAAATGATTATCACAGTAAGCTCAGTAAACATTTTTCATCTCATATACATACAAAATAAAGGAAGTAGAAAAAATTCTTTATTATGATGATAATGCTTTGGATTTACCCTCTTAACAACTTTCATATGTAACATACAGCAGTGTTCATTATATTTATCAGGTTGTACATTATATCCCTACTCCTTACTTATCTTATAATTGGGAGATTGTACCTTCTGACTGCCTTTATCCAAATCTCCCAGTAACAGGAACTAGAATAAACATCAGAGCTGCTTCTTTCAAGAAAAAAAATTTAGAGTTATTATAGATACTATTTCCCAACCAATATATTGCATCATACCAGTGATTTATAGATTCAAGTCACAAGCCAAGGTTTCTAGATGCTAGTTCTTATTCTCTACCTATAGACTGTTTCTATTAGGCTGACCAAAAAGCTCATTCGGGTTTTCTGTACCACCTTACCAAAAAAATGAACCAACTTTTTGGCTAATATAATATCTGTTTCTTGGCATTTTTTTCAACATAACTAAAGTAAGCAAACCAGAATCACACTGTGGGTTTGCTTTGAGGTTGGCTATTTTCTTTACCTACTGTTAAGAGTCAAGCAGCCATCGCTATAATTTGTTCTGAGATAAATGTGTCCCTTATAAGCCCACATCAATTGCTATTATTGGATGTGGGCTTCCTTGCATTCTTATTGGCACCTCTGCATCAGACATTATTCTACATGTCTTATAGAACCTTTGGAAAGTCACAAGCATAACTCAGGAAAATTCCTCTGATGGACCTGATGATTACCACATTGTTAGGTGGAGAAACTCAGTACAACAGGGGCCTGCATCTTTGTTTTGAGGCCCACAAGAGAAGGGAGAATGTTTGAGTCTGTACCCACCATACAAATAGACTTGGCCCGAGAAGGCCAAGTGCAGAGTCCATGATCCAGTTGCTCCAAGATACACTCACCAAGTGGGTCAGCTTTCCCATCTTTGTCTGGAACTGTGAACACTCCCACGACTCGGTGGCCTTCTTTGCAGAGATGACTATAGACCTCCTGTCCAAAGAGGCTCTGACCAATAAGTGCCACTTTCAGCTTGTTTTTGAAACAAATCTGTGAAACGATTCAGTAGTGACAGATATTAGTATGGATGGGTTTCCCTGGTGGCTTCATGGTAAAGAATCCGCCTGCAGAGCAGGAGACACAGGTCTGATCCCTGGGTGGGGAAGATCCCCTGGAGAAGGAAATGGCAACCTACTCCAGTATTCTTGCTTGGGAAATCCCATGTTCAGAGGAGCCTGGCAGGTTACAGTCCATGGGGTCACAAAAAATTCAGACAAGATTTAGCGACTAAACAACAACATTAGTATGGATAGAAGATACATGGATAATAAATAATCTTTTCTCAATAATACCATATGGTAAGGACTACAAAAGGCTTAAAGATCTACAAAGTAAAATATTTATTGACATACACTGAACTCAGACTACATGGTACATACTGCAAGTAATTTCACACCTACGTATTCCTCATTTTCCCTTCACTTTCAGTCACATGATTATTCATTATAATCATTGAGATTGCATATATTTTCACAAGGTATTTCAACTCCTTGATAAAATGAAAACAGATGTTAACAAATAAGCCCAAGTTTCATAGTTAAAAAGAGTGTAATTCTCAGCAAGATCTACCTCAATAAAACAATGTTTTTATGCCCCACAATTTAGAAATAAGAGCTGAATCATCTCTCACCTCCAAAAAAAAAAAAAAAAAAAAAGCCAAGAATTAACATCTAGTAAAATATAGGGGTCAAAATCTAGTGCCACCCATCCCTTATTAGTTGTGTGACCTCAAGCACGTAACTTTTATTTGCCTTTTTTTCTCATCTATAAAATGCAAATAACAGCAACTCACACAATTCTGATTGAAGTAGATGACAATATGTATTAGGCTTAAAACAGTGTCTGACACACAGCACTATTTAAGTAAAAGCTTTAATAATGTTTTAAAGGTTTTGCCACATAGTAGACAATTCTATGTTTTTTCACATAGTCCAGAATTCCAAAATTCTTGGTAAGTAATCTAAATTCATTTGGTCTCAAGATCTGGATTGATCTAATAAAATGTTTTTTATAGTCTTTGAAGGTGTCTTATAAATTAACACAAAATCATTTGGCTTCAAACTTGACTGAACTGAGTCTTTAATATAGTATGTTTTGATGCAGAGAAAATCAATCAGTGTGCTTAGTTACAGATACTATCCCAGACCCTGCTATAAAGTGCATGTAAGTTTCTATGTACCATATTAACTCTATTAAATGTGAATAACTCTGAACCCCAAACACATTTGGCCCCACAGGTTTCAGAGGAGAAACTGAGGTCTGTCCATTATTTCATTCATTTAATCTTCACAACTATCCTGTTTTCTTAGCCCTCATTTTGTGTCATTCTATGAATGAAGAAACCAAGGCTTAGAAAAATCTAGTTTATCACCAAGGTCATACTGGTAAAACAAGGTGAAGGTGGGACTTGAATCCAGGGCTGTCAGACTCCAAAGCCCACATATGTACTTAAAAATAAAATGAGTCAGCACTGCCCATCTCTTCCAACTTCTTTTTTTTTTTTTTCAAATTAAAAAAAGAAATTGGAGTATAATTGCTTTACAATGTTGTGTTAGGCTACCTTCTTTTTAGAACACTACACTGATGCACAAAAATACCCTGAGTGTCAAAAATATAAACATCATATAGATAAGAATGGCACTAAAGGATTTAAAGTTTTTAAGGACTGTCTTTAAGCAATTATATCTTTTGTAAATTCTCCCAAGAGGAAGTCTTTTCACAAAGCTTAAGGTAACGTGTTGATGTGATGATTGTTAAGATGGTGAAGAGAGTCACCAGGTGAAGCGGGCTGGATGCAGGATTGTGCATGTAGGGATGGTAATCAGAGAGTCATGACCTCCTATGTGAATCCCGTTTTGGCAAAGAACCAACCCCAGCTCCCCAGAGTTCTTTTCATCTTTCATTCCACCACATTAGAATTCAGCTCCACAGGATTTGGACATAGAACATTTTTCCTTCAGTTTGAATGGGATTCATTAATGTTCCAGAAAGTCATTCTAAATTAGCAAAGCCTCACTGTTAAAATCTGACAATGAGAAACTTAATTTTCCCTTATTTCCTATTTTATTTATTTATTGGTTTAAAATTTTTTAATTAAAAATTTTTTTTAAACTTTTAATTTTATATTGGAATATAGCCAATTAACAGAGTTGTGATAGTTTCAGGTGGACAGAAAAGGGACTCAGCCATACATATACATTTATCCATTCTCCCCCAAACTCCCCTCCCATCCAGGTTGCCACACGAGCAGAGTTCCCTGTGCTACACAGCAGGATTTCATTGGTTATTCATTTAAAATATAGCAGTATGTATATGTAGATCCCAAACTCCCTAACTATCCTGTCTTCCCCTCATTCTTCCCCCTGGCCACCATAAGTTCATTGTCCGTTTCTGTTTTGTAAATAGATTAATTTGTATCATTTCTTTTTAGATTCTGTAGAAATATCATATGACATCCCTTATATGGGAATTCACTTTACTAAAGGCATAAATGACATCCCTTTTTAGGCATGAACTTAAAAGCATGCAGGTTCACACCTTCCTTGTGAGCTCATAATTGATCAATTAGGGCTTGGGTTTAAAAATTCCTTTCAAGGGCCAGCCAAAGTTTCTATCCCCAAAGAGCCTAAAGCTTCAACATCTAACAGATTCTTACAAACAGACAGATTTACTCTGTAATAACAGCTCAATTTGCCTACAGATAACACAACTATTCATTTCCTCTCATTCAAAAACTCAAAATGTTTGGTAAATACTCTATTTTCAGATTCTATAATTAATGCTGTTGCTTGATACAGAACCAATGCACTTGCTAGCCTAGAAAATTTGGCTTTTACCTCACACCATTACCAATGCCAAATATTTTAAGACTTCCTAAATATTAGTCGTAAAACAACCAAGAGCCATGAGGATGAGCTGACTCAAATGTAGTGTGCCCCCAGCTGTCATCTCGTCATTGGGATTTCAATTCCTAAAGCAACAGTCCCCCAGAAAGTGTTTAAAGAAACCATGTCAGTATCTCTGGAAACTCTACATTCACTGAAACACTTTCTGAGCTTAGTGGTAAAACTGAAACTATAAAGGCAAGTTTCTAACAGTGAGAAAATTTCAGAGTTAATGATTTTAAGTGTTTATAGTGAGTTGATATAATTCTAAAGAACTGTACTGGGATGTTTTACTTTAGTCTTATTTCTCCAAGTATGATCTGAGGACTGACGGTCTGTGTTGGCAGAATCAGCTAGAAGGAAATGTTAAAAATGTGGTTTCCTGGGTCCCACTCCAGATCTACTGAGTCAGACCCTCAGGAAGTTGGCATTAACTCAAAAGCATATGAGGAAGTTTGGATCCTGTCTCTGCACCATATTAGCCCAGGAAGCTGCATTTTAACAAGCTCTCCATTGACTGACAGGCATATGCAAATCAGCAGATCTCTGGTGTTTTGAGTGTGTGCCCATCCCTCCAAAATGTGTCTGCCCTGGGGAGTCTGGGTCAGAAAGAAGTGGTGAAGTAATAGCAAACATTTTAATGAGACCTTGGGGTGTGCCAGGTATTTAATATATATTATCTCATTTTGATTTCCCAATGACTCTCAGAGACAGGCATTAATAAATTGTTTTACAGATGAAGTGGAGAAGGGGATGGCAACCCACTCCAGTACTCTTGCCTGGAGAATCTCATGGGCAGAGGAGCCTGGCAGGCAACAGTCACCAAGAGTCAGACATGACTGAAGCAACTTAGCAAAGATGAAGAAATTAAAATAGAGAGATTAAGATACAGCCTGGAGTCCAATCACTACTAAGTGGTAGCTCTGAGATTCTAACCCAGTTATCACGTCAGTGCCATTGTTCTTCTATAACACTAGCTGTCGGGTATCAATTAAAATCTGAATAATAATAGTACTTCTCCTATAAGTTACTATTATTATTGTCATAAGGATTTAGTGGGATAAAGCCTGTAATGCGGCAATGCATGGTGTGTGGCAATAGTAAATGCTCAAAAAATGTAAACTATACAGAAGAACTATACAAAAAAGATCTTCATGACTCAGATAACCATGATGGTATGATCACTCACCTAGAGCCAGACATTCTGGAATGTGAAGTCAAGTGGGCCCTAGGAAGCATCACTACAAACAAAGCTAGTGGAGGTGATGGAATTCCAGTTGAGCTCTTTCAAATCCTGAAAGATGATGCTGTGAAAGTGCTGCACTCAATATGCCAGCAAATTTGGAAAACTCAGCAGTGGCCACGGGACTGGAAAAGGTCAGTTTTCATTCCAATCCCAAAGAAAGGCAATGCCAAAGAATGCTCAAACTACCGCACAATTGTACTCATCCCACACACTAGCAAAGTAATGCTCAAAATTCTCCAAGCCAGCTTCAACAGTACATGAACCGTGAACTTCCAGATGTTCAAGCTGGATTTAGAAAAGGCAGAGGAACCAGAGATCAAATTGCCAACATCTGTTGAATCATTGAAAAAGCAAGAGAGTTCCAGAAAAACCATCTACATCTGCTTTATTGATTATACCAAAGCCTTTGACTGTGTGGATCACAATAAACTGTGGAAAATTCTGAAAGAGATGGGAATACCAGACCACCTGATCTGCCTCCTGAGAAATCCGTCTGCAGGTCAAGAAGCAAGTTAGAACTGGACATGGAACAACAGACTGGTTCCAAATAGGAAAAGGAGTACGTCAAGGCTGTATAATGTCACCCTGCTTATTTAACTTAAATGCAGACTACATCATGAGAAGCTCTGGGCTGGAGGAAGCACAAGCTGGAATCAAGATTGCCAGGAGAAATATCAATAATCTCAGATATGCAGATGATACCACCCTTATGGCAGAAAGTGAACAGGAACTAAAGAGCCTCTTAATGAAAGTGAAAGAGGAAAATGAAAAAGCTGGCTTCAAACTTAACATTCAAAAAATGAAGATCATGGCATCCAGTCCCATCACTTCATGGGAAATAGATGGGGAAACAATGCAAACAGTGAGAGACTTTATTTTGGGGGGCTCCAAAATCACTGCAGATGGTGACTGTAGCCATTAAATCAAAAGACGGTTGCTCCTTTGAAGAAAGCTATGACCAACCTAGACAGCATATTAAAAAGCAGAGACATTACTTTGCTGACAAAGGTCTGTCTAATAAAAGCTATGGTTTTTCCAGTAGTCATGTATGGATGTGAGAGTTGGACTATAAAAAAAGTTGAGCACTGAAGAATTAATGCTTTTGAACTGTGGTGTTGGAGAAGACCCTTGAGAGTTCCTTAGACTGCAAGGAGATCAAACCAGTACATCCTAAAGGAAATCAATCCTGAATATTCATTGGAAGGACTGATGCTGAAGCTGAAACTCCAATACTTTGGCCACTTGATGTGAAGAACTGACTCCTTGGAAAAGATAATGATGCTGGGAATGACTGAAGGCAGGAGGAGAATGGGACGACAGAGGATCAAATGGTTGGATGGGATCACCAACTCAATGGACATGAGTTTGAGTAAACTCCGGAAGTTGGTGATGGACAGGGCATGCTGCAGTCCATGGGGCTGCAAAGAGTTGGACATGACTGAGCGACTGAACTGAACTGAACTGAAATGTCAGCTAGTATTCTTATTATACTACAATACCCAGGTAAATAAAAATGATGATAATGAACCTTTCCTATGGGAGTGTACCATGAGGCAGGCACTCTATTGAACCCCTTTCACTAATTAAAAAAAATGTAACAAATCCTTATCATACATCATTAAGACTCACTGTGATCCATTTTACAAATGAGAAAACAGGGCTCAGGGAATTTAAGTAACCTGGCCACAGATAATAATAATAATAAGGAGTAAAGACAGGATGCAAACTCAGATCTATCTCACTTCAGCAGGTGTACTTCTATTGCTTTCCTGTGTTGATGGTCTTCCTCCTCCCATCTTTTCTTTTTTTTTTTAAAGAAAAATTTGGCAGTAGTTTGACAGGTCAATTATGGGATACAGTTTCATCAGACTTTCTAATGGATTACCATGGTGGTCCTGACATGGGAGACAGTTATCGTTTGTTAAAGGGTGAAGGCTGGTGACTAGAGGACAGTCTTTGAGATACTGTCAGTGCTTGTTTTGTTTGTCATAGTCAGAATTTATTAGGATTTGAAGAAGCATGAGAGGATGTACCACAAAAGTTTGACTTTACAACGACGAAGTACGGTATCAATGTACAGTGTTGTCAGCAAAACTGGGATACAGAACAGAGGTTCACATTTTTTAAAGGTGATGGATGACATCTACTCTTAAAATAAAATCCTTAAAATAAAAATGGGAAGACCAGCAGAATCTGTTACATTGGTTAGAAAGAAGAAGGGAGCATAAAATGATCCACAGTATTTCTAAATCTGGGTGATAAGTGCTATTATCCTGGAATTCCTTTGAGATAATCTTCTGCATTAGAAAAGCCTTTTGCAGGGTATAGAGCTCTTGCTTCTTAAACTATTAATATCAAATATTGTATTCCCGTGGCTATACACATCTCGGTGAAACTCTCTTGGGAAGCACGTTAATATGAACTCATTATGCTCTAATGGTTGGAAAAAAAAAACACACACACACACAGTCTTCTACAGAAAACTTAAAGGCACAGTGCTAAGTAAGAGTCTGAGCTAATCCAAAGCTTGTCTTAATAAAACCATTTGAGCAGGGTGTAAAATAAGGTCAAAGCTGTCTATGTTCGAAATTGTGAGAACTGGCAGTTTTTCCAATGATAATGGGAAAGGACCTTTTTCACAAAAGAATAAAACAAAATGAATTTTTCTGAGACAGTGAGATACCTAACTCTTAAGGGACCACCTGGCATGTGGTTTCCCAAATCATGCCTGACAGTGTGCAAGATCTGTTCAAGAAACATGTTTTGGGCATTTGCCATGTTCTGGGCACAGTGTGTGGTTGCTGTTGTTCAGTCACTCAATCATGTCCAGCCCTTTGCGATCCCAAGGACTGCAGCACACCAGGCTTCCCTGTCCTTCACCATCTCATGGAGTTTGGTCAAACTCATGTCCATTGAATCGGTGATGCCATCCAACCATCTCATCCTCTATCTTCTCCTTCTCCTTCTGCCCTCAATCTTTCCCAGCACCAGGGTCTTTTCCAAAGAGTCAGTTCTTGGCATCAAGTGGCCAAAGTACTAGAGCTTCAGCAACAGTCCTTCCATTGAATATTTAGGGTTGATTTCCTTTAGGATTGACTGAATTAATCTTACTGTCCAAAGGACTCTCAAGAATCCTCTCAAGCACCATAGGTCAAAATCAATTTTTGGGCACTTAGCCTTCTTCATTATCCAACTCTCACATCTGTACATGACTATTGCGTGGTGAAGTGACGTGAATTGAAAGTCGCTCAGTCGTGTCTGACTCTTTGCGACCCCATGGACTGTACAGTCCGTGGAATTCTCCAGGCCAGAATACTGGAGTGGGTGGCCTTTCCCTTCTCCAGGGGATCTTCCCAACCCAGAGATAGAACACAGGTCTCCCACATTGCAGGCGGATTTTTTTATCAGCTGAGCCACGAGGGAAGCCCAAGAATACTGGAGTGGGTAGCCTATCCCTTCTCCAGGGGATCTTCCTGACCCAGGAATTGAACCAGGGTCTCCTGCATTGCAGGAGGATTCTTTAACAACTGAACTATCAGGGAAGCCCCCTGTTGCATGGTAGGGGCTGCAAATCAGTGACCTGACAAGAGGATTATATTTGGCCCACAGAGCATTTGTAAAAAAAAAACTGTGATAAGATTTTTGGGAGGTTTTGCATTAGCACGCTGAATTTCTGACTTCTCTTTAAAAATCAGGAGGCTTGTCAACCATGATCAACATTCCCAAGTGGCAATGGTCAGCTGGAGCTGACCAGGGGATGCTGTCCTTCAACTCTGAATGCGGTTTACTCAGTCCAGCCCAAATGCTTCATTCGTCTTACCTGTGTGGCTTCTGTGGGCATTTTTGTTTGGGATTTCTACGCTAAAGGCAACCAGAAGAGTCCCTGTCCTGGTTTGGTTGAAGGCCTTTTCATATTTTATTCCCCATTTGTATTTCTGTTCTGTTATTATTCTTTACCTAAAGGCAAGTTCAATCATTTGTCCTAGTAATCTATGAACTCCTTGAAAGCAGGGACTATTTACCTCTTCTTTTTTTTTTTTTTTCCTTCCTTTTTGGCTATGAGACTCTGAAAAAGTTTTTTAACTTCTCTGCATCTCAGTTTCCTGCTTTGTAAAATGGGCATATTAATATTATTTACCTCACTGAGATGTTATGAAGACTAAATGAGTATATGCAAAGCATTTATAACAGTGCCTGGTGCACATAAAGTCCTAGACCAATGGTATTTATCATTACTTCTTCAGGATTTAGACGGTACATAATATATATTAAGTGCTCAGTACATAATATATAATTTAATGTGGTTTGAAGTTGAATTTGAGGGTCCTAAATTAAACTAGACACCAAAGCAGAAGGTCATGAATAAGGAGACAAGTCAAGGACCTAGTTGCTAGAACTAGGATGGAAAGTCAGTACTTGGTTCCAAGAAGCAGGGAATGGTCCTCTTGAAATGGATCATAAAGTAACCCCAAGTCCTGAACCCAGAGCACCAGCCATGTTTGTCTCAGACACTGGCAGAGGAGCTAAGTAACAGAATGCCAAATAAATATAAGGCCTAAATAGCCCTCGTCATTGGGAGAAATTAAGAAGCAGTCAGCCAGGCAAGATACTGGAGGTGGACAATAGTAGCTCATTGACAAGGGCTTTATTGCTAGATACAGTGAGAGTTGGACTGTGAAGAAAGCTGAGTGCCGAAGAATTGATGCTTTTGAACTGTGGTGTTGGAGAAGACTCTTGAGAGTCCCTTGGACTGCAAGGAGATCCAACCAGTGCATTCTAAAGGAGATCAGTCCTGGGTGTTCTTTGGAAGGAATGATGCTAAAGCTGAAACTCCAGTACTTTGGCCACCTCATGCGAAGAGTTGACTCATTGGAAAAGACTCTGATGCTGGGAGGGATTGGGGGCAGGAGGAGAAGGGGACAACAGAGGATGAGATGGCTGGATGGCATCACTGACTCAATGGACATGGGTTTGGGTGAACTCCGGGAGTTGGTGATGGACAGGGAGGCCTGGTGTGCTGCGATTCATGGGCTCGCAAAGAATCGGACACGACTGAGCAACTGAACTGATAGTTGCACTATTTAAAAAGATCCAGCCATATCATTAAGCTGAGATCATTAAATAACTGTAAGTCCATTTCTTTAAGACAGAGAATTAATTATGCCAGGAAGTGTTTAAGTAAATTTTCTCCTTGGATTTTATTAAATTCTGAGAGATTTTCTTTCATTCTTCCTTCATTCTGGTTTAATACAAACTCAAAAGTGCTGTGTGATTTAAAAAAGTTTTTTAAGATGAAGGTACAATGTATATACAATAAAACACCATTTTCAGTGTAAAATTCTGTGAGTTTGGACAATCACACAGTCATGTAACCCCTGCTATAATCAAGATATAGAAAATTCCATCATCTCCCCAAATTCCCTTCTGTCCCTTTATAGTCACTCCCTCCCCCTAACTTCAACCCCTGATAATCACCGCTATTTTTTTCTATCACTATAGTTCACTCTCTCCAAAGTGTCAGATGAATGTGGCATGATATGTGCTCAGTTGCTCATTCGTGTCCAACTCTGCAATACCACGGACTCTAGCCTGCTAGACTCCTCTGTCCATGGGATTTCCCAGGCAAGAATACTGCAGTGGGTGGCCTGAGGCAATCTTCCTGATCCAGGGATTGAACCCATGTCTCCTGTACTGGCAGATGGATTCTTTACCACTGAACCACCCGATCAGATCAGATCAGATCAGTCGCTCAGTCGTGTCCGACTCTTTGCAACCCCATGAACTGCAGCACGCCAGGCCTCCCTGTCCATCACCAACTCCCAGAGGTCACCCAGACTCATATCCATCGAGTCAGTGATGCCATCCAGCCATCTCATCCTCTGTTGTCCCCTTCTCCTCCTGCCCCCAATCCCTCCCAGCATCAGAGTCTTTTCCAATGAGTCAACTCTTCGCATGAAGTGGCCAAAGTACTGGAGTTTCAGCTTTAGCATCATTCCTTCCAAAGAAATCCCAGGGCTGATCTCCTTCAGAATGGACTGGTTGGATCTCCTTGCAGTCCAAAGGACTCTCAAGAGTCTTCTCCAACACCACAATTCAAAAGCACCAATTCTTCTGCACTCAGACTTCTTCACAGTCCAGCTCTCACATCCATACATGACCACAGGAAAGACCATAGCCTTGACTAGGCGAACCTTTGTTGGCAAAGTGATGTCTCTGCCTTTGAATATGCTATCTAGGTTGGTCATAACTTTCCTTCCAAGGAGCAAGTGTCTTTTAATTTCATGGCTGCAGTCACCATCTGCAGTGATTTTGGAGCCCAGAAAAAGAAAGTCTGACACTGTTTCCACTGTTTCCCCACCTATTTCCCATGAAGTGATGGGACCAGATGCCATGATCTTCGTTTTCTGAATACTGAGCTTTAAGCCAACTTTTTCACTCTCCACTTTCACTTTCATCAAGAGGCTTTTGAGTTCCTCTTCACTTTCTGCCATAAGGGTGGTGTCATCTGCATATCTGAGGTTATTGATATTTCTCCTGGCAATCTTGATTCCAACTTGTGTTTCTTCCAGTCCAGCGTTTCTCATGATGTACTCTGCATATAAGTTAAATAAACAGGGTGACAATGTACAGCCTTGACGTACTCCTTTTCCTATTTGGAACCAGTCTGTTGTTCCATGTCCAGTTCTAACTGTTGCTTCCTGACCTGCATACAGATTTCTCAAGAGGCAGATCAGGTGGTCTGGTATTCCCATCTCTTTCAGAATTGTCCACAGTTTATTGTGATCCACACAGTCAAAGGCTTTGGCATAGTCAATAAAGCAGAAATAGATGTTTTTCTGGAACTCTCTTGCTTTTTCCATGATCCAGTGGATGTTGGCAATTTGATCTCTGGTTCCTCTGCCTTTTCTAAAACCAGCTTGAACATCAGGAAGTTCACGGTTCACATATTGCTGAAGCCTGGCTTGGAGAATTTTGAGCATTACTTTACTAGCGTGTGAGATGAGTGCAATTGTGTGGTAGTTTGAGCATTCTTTGGCATTGCCTTTCTTTGGGATTGGGATGAAAACTGACCTTTTCCAATCTTGTGGCCACTGCAGAGTTTTCCAAATTTGCTGGCATATTGAGTGCAGCACTTTTACAGCATCATCTTTCAGGATTTGGAATGAAACACTCTGGGCTTGTCTTCTTACATTTAGCATTCATATTTGAGCTTCATCCCTATTGTTTTTATCAATAGTTCATTACATCTTTTTTTTTTTTCTGAGTAAGAGTCTACCATATGGATAGATATACCACAGTTTGCTTATCTTGACACCAGCTGAAAGACATTTAAATTGGTAATTATGAAGAAAGCCTCTGTAAATGTCCAGGACAGGACAGGGAAGCCTGGAGTGCTGCAGTCCATGGGGTCGCAGGGAGTCTGACATGACTGAGTGACTCAACAACAACAAACATCCATAAATATATATTCCCATGAACATAAGATTTCATTTCTCTAGGGTAAATACCTCTGAGGGCAATTGCTGGGTCATGTCATAGGTGTATGTTTAACTTTATAAAAAAAAAAGGTCAGTTGTCCAAAGTGACTGTACCATTTTGCACTCCTATCAGCCATGTTTGATTTCAAACAATTCTTATAGAATACAGTCTAAAGGATGGTTCTCCATTGTCTATAGAGTAAAACATCCCAAATGCATCACCTAATATTCCATGTTCTCTTTTTGGCCACTGAAGAACTTGCTTTCTCCCCAGACATATGGCACAGCTTTTTCACATGTGTTCCTGGAGACAGACTCAGGCACCTGATCTCGGACCATGCCTGGTGCTCCCCACTTGGGTGTTTTTATTTATGCCATTTGCTACCTGGGATGTTCATCTTTTATTACTGAAAGCTTATGTAATCCCACTATTACATCTTTTCATCCTTCAAGAATCCTGTCTGCTTCCAAAAAAGACAATTAAAGGTGTTGACAGAGGAGGCCAATGAAACAGGCAAACACAAGACCCTTGCTTTCTGTACCATTCAACACAGATTCCCACGTGCCACGTAGCAAGATAGAGCTAAGGAGGAGTCCAGAGCACTGCAGAGGAAAAACAGCAAAGTCTTTGCCACAACAGGTCTCTTTCCCCTTATTACAAAAATAACTAGAACCAGCAGCATGGGATAAAGTGAATTCTTATTACTTGTGGCTGTCTGGGAGACCAAAGCTTTCCCATTTATGCAACTTTTGGCCAGTTCTGGATGCGACTCAAGACCTCTCTGCTCCAAGTTTTTTTATATCTGGATAGGTACACATGCACATATGACTCTAGCAGAGAAGAGGAACCAAAACGCCAACTCTTTTATAACACAGCAAACATGCACTTCCTATAAAAGAGATGAGGTACATGGGATGGATCTGTTTTCTTCCCTAAACAGCTCGGACTCTGCCTAGATGCATAGATGCATCTCTTCCCCAGGCCCCCCGAAGTGCTGAAGTCAGCCCCAAATGCAACGTGTCCTCCTTCATTTCATCGCTGGAGAAGCTGATGCAATTCCAAGGCGCGGGCTGGGCCAGGCCAGGGCTGTTCTTGCATCATTGTTTACCAGTATTCCAGGGTGGCTGCTCCTGCAGCGCCTGGTAATCGTAGAAAGCTTGCCATCTGCAGCTCCGGAATAATGAGCTGGCAGTCACCGGCTGGGACTGCCATTGTGTGAATGGGCACTGCATGCCCATCGGGAGCGCTGACACCTGTCGAGCTGCGGAGGAGGACCCGGTCGACTTGATGCCACTCTCCTGCAAGAGGTGGACTCGGTCCTGGACCTCCGCTCCATCCCGTAACCAGGCAGGGGTCTCAGCATTGAAATGAAAGCTGAAAGGAAGCCAATTCTGTGCCCCTGGCCGAATGACTGTTTCCACCCTGTCAATCCCAGACAGACATCCTCAGCCCCTCCCGCTAGAGGACAATGGCTCGTTGGACAAGCCCATTCGGGACCCTCCTAGGACCTTTACCTCCTCTCTACCAGTTTAAAACAAACAAACAAACGTTGTCTCGCAAAGTAAACAGCTGCCCACCCTAGCCCCGCTGCCCGGCCCACCCCGAATCTGGAAAGCAGCCCCCGGGTGAAAGCCGGGACGCTCGCCCGGGCGAACTCACCCGGCCGGTGGAGAAGCGCCGGAGCGCCTGGCCGCCCCGCCACAACATGCTGGGAAGGAGCGCTCGCGCGGGCAGCCCCGGAGCAGCTCAGCCCGGACTCCGCCTGCAGCCTCCGGGTCCCCGGCGAGTCCCGGGACCCCCGTTACGGCCCCGCCCTCTCGCCTGCCGGGCTCCCGCGGCCAATCCCGTGAGACGGGGCGGGGCGTGCGCTGGTCTCCCGGAGCTGCCCTGGTGTCCAGCCAGAGGGACGGCTTCTGGCGGCTGCCTCTGTTCCACCCTCACTAGTTGTGGGATCTTCTACCAGTTACTCACACTTCTGAGGTATATAAGGATCTGTCTTAAAGGTCAATCTGACACCCCAACTCATGTCCTTAACACAGTCCTGAAAAGACAACGTGGAGCCACGGAAGTAAGGGGTGGGGGCACCTTCGCAACCTAAGGGTCCCGATTCCTACCTCGTAGTCTGATAAGAACATTTAATGAAATTGTGTATAAAGCACCTGACAAAGGGCCTGGCACAGAGCTGATCCCTGATAGACGACAGACAGATAGATGGGTCCTTTCCCCTCGCCTCCCTGAAGAAATGCTCAAGGCAGGCTTTAGTTGAACACCTGTATCAAACACAACTCCTTAGCCTGGCATTCAAGGTGTCTGTAGTTTGGCATTTACTCTTATTTCTTACAACTCCTTTGCACCTGTAATTCAGTCTGAATGTAGTACTTGTCTATGATTTCTTGGACAATACCTCCCGGGAAAATTTGCCGCCTGACCAAGTTCCTTCTCTGCTTAAAGGTATACCTCAAATGTTGCCTTCTGGAGAAAACAAATGTTTTCCTGATTATTTTTCCTCCCCGACCTCCTGATATCCCCAAAGTAATCTTTCACTCCTTTGAACTGGGAAAGATTTTTCCCTATGCATGTCTTCAGTTCAGTTCAGTTGCTCAGTCGTGTCTGACTGTTTGGGACCCCATAAACTGCAACATGCCAGGCCTCCCTGTCCATCTCCAACTCCCGGAGTTTACCCAAACTCAATGTCCATTGAGTCAGCAATGCCATCCAACCATCTCATCCTCTGTCGTCCCCTTCCCCTCCTGCCCTCAATCTTCCCCAGCATTTGGGTCTTTTCCAGTGAGTCAGCTCTTCACCTCAGGTGGCCAAAACAAAGTATTGGAGTTTCAGTTTCAGTTGATGTTGAAGTTTCAGCTTCAACATCAGTCCTTCCAATGAACACTCGGGACTGATCTCCTTTAGAATGGACTGGTTGGATCTCCTTGCAGTCCAAGGGACTTTCAGAGTCTTCTCCAATGCCACAATTCAAAGCATCAATTCTTCGGTGCTCAGCTTTCTTTGTAGTCCAACTCTCACATCCATACATGACCACTGGAAGAAACATAGCCTTGACTAGACAGATCTTTGTTGGCAAAGTAATGTCTCTGCTTTTGAATACGCTGTCTAGGTTGGTCATAACTTTCCTTCCAAGGAGTAAGCGTCTTTTAATTTCATGGCTGCAGTCACCATCTGCAGTGATTTTGGAGCCCAAAAAAATAAAGTCTGACACCATTTTCCTATCTATTTCCCATGAAGTGATGGGACCGGATGTCATGATCTTCATTTTCTGAATGTTGAGCTTTAAGCCAACTTTTTCACTCTCCTCTTTCACTTTCATCAAGAGTCTCTTTAGTTCTTCTTCACTTTCTGCCATAAGGGTGGTGTCATCTGCATATCTGAGGTTATTGATATTTCTTGATTCCAGCTTGTGCTTCATCCAGCCCAGTGTTTCTCATGATGTACTCTGTATATGAGTTAAATAAACAGGGTGACAATATACAGCCTTGACGTACTCCTTTTCCTATTTGGAACCAGTCTGTTGTTCCATGTCCAGTTCTAACTGTTGCTTCCTGACCTGCATACAGATTTCTCAAGGCAGGTCAGGTGGTCTGGTATTCCCATCTCTTTCAAAATTTTCCACAGTTTATTGTGATCTACACAGTCAAAGGCTTTGGTATAGTCAATAAAGCAGAAATAGATGTTTTTCTGGAACTCTCTTGCTTTTCCCATGATCCAGCAGATGTTGTCAATTTGATTTCTTCTTCCTCTGCCTTTTCTAAAACCAGTTTGAACATCAGGAAGTTCACAGTTCACATATTGTTGAAGCCTGGTTTGAAGAATTTTGAGCATTACTTTACTAGCGTGTGCAATGAGTACAATTGTGAGGTAGTTTGAGCATTCTTTGGCATTGCCTTTCTTTGGCATTGGAATGAAAACTGACCTTTTCCAGTCCTATGGCCACTGCTGAGTTTTCCAAATTTGCTGACATATTGAAGCAGCACTTTCACAGCATCATCTTTCAGGATTTGAAATAGCTCAACTGGAATTCCATCACCTGCACTAGCTTTGTTCACAGTGATGCTTCCTAAGGCCCACTTGACTTCATATTCCAGGACGTCTGGCTCTAGGTGAGTGATCACACCATCATGATTATCTGGATGGTGAAGCTCTTTTTTGTACAGTTCTTCTGTGTATTCTTGCCACCTCTTCTTAATATCTTCTGCTTCTGTTAGGTCCATACCATTTCTGTCCTTTAATGTGCCCATCTTTGCATGAAATGTTCCCTTGGTATCTCTAATTTTCTTGAAGATGTCTCTAGTCTTTCCCATTCTATTGTTTTCCTCTATTTCTTTGCATTGATCGCTGAGGAAGGCTTTCTTATCTCTCCTTGCTATTCTTTGGAACTCTGCATAATCTTTCCTTTTCTCCTTTGCTTTTCTCTTTTCTTCTTTTCACAGCTATTTGTAAGGTCACCTCAGACAACCATTTTGCTTTTTTGCATTTCTTTTTCTTGGGGATGGTCATGATCCTTGTCATGAACCTCTGTCCATAGTTCATCAGGCACTCTATCTTTCAGATCTAGTCCCTTAAATCTATTTCTCACTTCCGCTGTATAACCATAAGGGATTTGATTTAGGTCATCTTAGGATGCCTCAGCATATTTGGAAAACTCAGCAGTGGCCACAGGACTGGAAAAGGTCAGTTTTCATCCCAATCCCAAAGAAAGGCAATGCCAAAGAATGCTCAAACTACCGCACAATTGCACTCATCTCACACGCTAGTAAAGTAATGCTCAAAATTCTCCAAGCCAGGCTTCAGCAATATGTGAACCGTGAACTTCCTGATGTTCAAGCTGGTTTCACAAAAGGCAGAGCAACCAGAGATCAAATTGCCAACATCCACTGGATCATGGAAAAAGCAAGAGAGTTCCAGAAAAACATCTATTTCTGCTTTATTGACTATGCCAAAGCCTTTGACTGTGTAGATCACAATAAACTGTGGAAAATTCTGAAAGAGATGGGAATACCAGACCACCTGACCTGCCTCTTGAGAAACCTGTATGCAGGTCAGGAAGCAACAGTTAGAACTGGACATGGAACAACAGACTGGTTCCAAATAGGAAAAGGAGTACGTCAAGGCTGTATATTGTCACCCTGTTTATTTAACTTATATGCAGAGTACTTCATGAGAAATGCTGGGCTGGAAGAAGCACAAGCTGAAATCAAGATTGCCGGGAGAAATATCAATAACTTCAGATATGCAGATGACACCACCCTTATGGCAGAAAGTGAAGAGGAACTAAAGAGCCTCTTGATGAAAGTGAAAGAAGAGAGGAAAAAGTTGGCGTAAAGCTCAACATTCAGAATACGAAGATCATGGCATCCAGTTCCATCACTTCATGGGAAATAGATGGAGAAACAGTGGAAACAGTGTCAGACTTTATTTTTTTGGGCTCCAAAATCACTGCAGATGGTGATTGCCGCCATGAAATTAAAATACGCTTACTCCTTGGAAGGAAAGTTATGACCAACCTAGACAGCATATTCAAAAGCAGAGACATTACTTTGTCAACAAAGGTCTGTCTAGTCAAGGCTATGTTTTTTCCAGTGGTCATGTATGGATGTGAGAATTGGACTGTGAAGAAAGCTGAGTGCCGAAGAATTGATGCTTTTGAATTGTGGTGTTGGAGAAGACTCTGAAAGTCCCTTGGACTGCAAGGAGATCCAACCAGTCCACTGTGAAGGAGATCAGCCCTGGGATTTCTTTGGAAGGAATGATGCTAAAGCTGAAACTCCAGTCCTTTGGCCACCTGATGTGAAGAGTTGACTCATTGGAAAAGACTCTGATGCTAGAAGGGATTAGGGGCAGGAGGAGAAGGGGACAACAGAGGATGAGATGGCTAGATGGCATCACTGACTCGATGGACGTGAGTCTGAGTGAACTCCGGGAGTTGGTGATGAACAGGGAGGCCTGGCGTTCTGTGATTCATGGGGTAGCAAAGAGTCGGACACGACTGAGCGACTGAACTGAACTGAGGATGCCTCAGTCAGTTACTGGTATTTATGTACCTGTCATCTGCTCTCCTGGAAGCTCTTTGAAGGCTGAATCCATCCATGCCTTATTTATCAGGATTTACAGTACTTAGCACTAAGCAGAGCTCAGACAATACTTGTTGAAAGAGAGAACAAATCAATGAATGCATGTGATTAAGAAGGTAAGAAGGAATGAAAAATAACCATTAAAAAATTATTGAAGTATAGTCATGTACTATGTAGTGTTAATTTCATATGTACGGCAAAACCACTCAGTTATAAAGATATGTATACATATATACTAGAAAAAGAACCATTCTTAAAGCCTGGAGAATTGCAACAAACATCCAGGGTTTTGGTTTAGATACGCTCTGTCCCTTGACAATTTAACCCATTTCCCTGACTGCACTTTGTGACTCCTTGCTTCTCTTAAACTTCCAAATATTGATACTTATTTTGAATTGTTCTGAACCAGGGAGGGTAAGCAAGGAGTGTCGTTTCTCCTGAGTGAAGATTCCATAGTTATATACTTCAGCTCCCAACTTTGGAAAATGAGTTTATGTTTACACAAATATAAGAAAACATACATGATGCCTAAAATTTTCTCTATAAGACCCAGAAATATAGTTCTTTTTATAATTGGAAGTTAACTCCAGTACTTTGGCCACCTCATGTGAAGAGTTGACTCATTGGAAAAGACTCTGATGCTGGGAGGAATTGGGGGCAGGAGGAGAAGGGGACGACAGAGGATGAGATGGCTGGATGGCATCACTGACTCGATGGATGTGAATGTGAGTGAACTCTGGGAGTTGGTGATGGACAGGGAGGCCTGGCGTGCTGCTATTCATGGGGTCGCAAAGAGTCGGACACAACTGAGCGACTGAACTGAACTCAATTGAAGCCAAATGCAACTAGAGAGGTTAACAAACAAAAACTAAAAACACCTGCCAATCTAGACTTTCTCCATGCATGCCCAGTTGCTCAGTCATGTCTGACTCTTTGTGACCCCATGGACTGTAGCCCACTGGGCTCCTCTGTCCATGGGATGTTCCAGGCAAGAATACTGGAGTGGCTTGCCATTTCCTTCTCCAGGGGAACCCCAACCAAAGGATGGAACCCTATTGCTGGCAAAAATGGAGATGAAATAAAGCAAACTTTAAAATAAAAAACTTGAGAGACTTTGTTATCAGTAGACATACAAAAAGGAATATTAGAGTATCCTTCAAGTAGGAGAAAAATTACCGACTTGGAAGACCAGACTGACAAAAAGGCAAATACGTGAGGGCATTTAAGTAAACACTGACCATATGAACAAAACCAATAATAAAATCTTGGAAATATATGTATATATCAACAAGATATATACATGAAAATATAAAAGCAATAATAAAAAATTGTTGGATAAGTTGGGAAGGCCAGGAGGAATGGAATAGTCTTCATGCAGAAAGAAAATTAATACCAAATGGAAGCTCAGAAATGGAGTGAAGAGCACTGCTGCTGCTGCGGCTAAGTCGCTTCAGTCGTGTCCGACTCTGTGCGACCCCATAGACGGAAGCTCACCAGGCTCCCCTGTCCCTGGGATTCTCCAGGCAAGAACACTGGAGTGGGTTGCCATTTCCTTCTCCAATGCATGAAAGTGAAAAGTGAAAGTGAAGCCGCTCAGTCGTGTCCAACTCTTAGCGACCCCATGGACTGGAGCCTACGAGGCTCCTGCGTCCATGGGATTTTCCAGGCAAAAGTACTGGGGTGGGGTGCCATTGCCTTCCCCAGTGAAGAGCACTAGAGAGGGTAAATATGAGGACAAATTTAAATTAGTATTATATAGAATGATTCTAATAATGGTGATCTCATATAATCTCTATTGTGTTACTTTCTTCTGTCTTTTTCTTTTTGGATTTTGTAAAACAGAAGTTTAAGATCACAGATTAGAAGATATCACACATTTCAAAGAAATGTGAAAGACTTGTGCCTCTATAGTTGAACTTGATTTCCCTTAAACTTATTTTATTTTTAAAACTAGAATTTTTTTTCTTGGGCAATATTTCCGCATTCCTGTCTAACTTTGTGTGACACTGATGCTTACTTAAGAGAGCCCATGGTACTAGTGTTTTTCACTTCTCTAGTATTAGAATATCTTTTTGTTGAAGATGCGAATGAAGTATGTACATGCATAACCTGTTGAATTCACTTTTGTGCCATTTTTGTGAATATAATAATTGGCACAACTTTTTGCAAATGTCAGAACTGATTTTACACATCAGGTGATAGAAGATGTGCCAAATGGAAACCCAAGAGATTCTACACAAAGCTCTGTGTGTAGAGCTGTGTGTAGGAAGAGTGGTTTATGGTCTTGGGCTTCTAGAAAGAATATCACACTGAAATCTTTACTCAGTTTGCCATCAGTAAGTGTCTACTTCTGTGACTGGCATCTGTGACTTTCAGGGGCCTTTGTCAGTTATGATATGTTGCCCAGCAATCTATTTAATGTTAAATTGTAGGTAGAACATTCATTGATAATTTTATGAAACTGCAAGTCATATAATCTATAAATTTTTTAAGCAGATAAAAATTTTACTTTCACAGTCAACTTCAGGATTTTAGAATAAAATTCTGTGAGTTTTCACACTCTCCTTTTGTTTGACTGTTTTTTTGACTCAAACTGATGTGTAGTCATTTTTACTGTTTGGAAACATAGCCGTCTGTATTTATTCTTAATTTGTTCTGCTGAATACTCTATGTTATTCATTTTTAGAATGGTGTTTTGACTATAAATTCTCATTTTAATTAACCCACTCTTGAAAACAGATATTATTAGTAATGTTTGATTATTATTCAAGTGAAATTAATTTCATGATAAAAGAAATACTTGAGAGCACCAAACCAGGGATCCACAACAGGAAGAACTGGAGTAGAGGTCAAAAGGCAAAAAGTAGAGGTCAAAAGGCAGAGAAACCAGCAGATTTCAGCAATTTCATGGGGGTAGAAAGAACAACTGGAGTTTGAGCTACCAGAATGTGAGGAGCCAAGATCTCAGCAGTAAGGGAGATACAGAAATGCATTTACTCTTGACATTTGTTTTCAGTTTCAGAGATTTGCTGATTCTTCAGATACATGGATTAGAGGCTATACAACTAAGGAGAAAATTTCTAAAATGCAAAACAGTGTTTTCAATATCCAGAAACTGGAATTGAACATCTGCTAAGAAGGAGGGTTATTGATATTTCTCCCGGCAATCTTGATTCCAACTTGTGTTTCTTCCAGTCCAGCGTTTCTCATGATATACTCTGCATATAAGTTAAATAAACAGGGTGACAATATACAGCCTTGACGTACTCCTTTTCCTATTTGGAACCAGTCTGTTGTTCCATGTCCAGTTCTAACTGTTGCTTCCTGACCTGCATACAGGTTTCTCAAGAGGCAGATCAGGTGGTCTGGTATTCCCATCTCTTTCAGAGTTTTCCACAGTTTATTGTGATCCACACAGTCAAAGGCTTTGGCATAGTCAATAAAGCAGAAATAGATGTTTTTCTGGAACTCTCTTGCTTTTTCCATGATCCAGCGGATGTTGGCAATTTGATCTCTGGTTCCTCTGCCTTTTCTAAAACCAGCTTGAACATCAGGAAGTTCACAGTTCACATATTGCTGAAGCCTGGCTTGGAGAATTTTGAGCATTACTTTACTAGCGTGTGAGATGAGTGCAATTGTGCGGTAGTTTGAGCATTCTTTGGCATTGCCTTTCTTTGGGATTGGGATGAAAACTGACCTTTTCCAATCTTGTGGCCACTGCAGAGTTTTCCAAATTTGCTGGCATATTGAGTGCAGCACTTTCACAGCATCATCTTTCAGGATTTGAAATAGCTCAACTGGAATTCCATCACCTCCACTAGCTTTGTTCGTAGTGATGCTTTCTAAGGCCCACTTGACTTCACATTCCAGGATGTCTGGCTCTAGGTCAGTGATCACACCATCATGATTATCTGGCTCGTGAAGCTCTTTTTCATACAGTTCTTCTGTGTATTCTTGCCACCTCTTCTTAATATCTTCTGCTTCCGTTAGGTCCATACCATTTCTGTCCTTTATCGAGCCCATCTTTGCATGAAATGTTCCTTTGGTATCTCTGATTTTCTTGAATAGATCCTTAGTCTTTCCCATTCTGTTGTTTTCCTCTATTTCTTTGCATTGATCGCTGAAGAAGGCTTTCTTATCTCTTCTTGCTATTCTTTGGAACTCTGCATTCAGATGTTTATATCTTTCCTTTTCTCCTTTGCTTTTCGCTTCTCTTCTTTTCACAGCTATTTGTAAGGCCTCCCCAGACAGCCATTTTGCTTTTTTGCATTTCTTTTCCATGGGGATGGTCTTGATCCCTGTCTCCTGTACAATGTCATGAACCTCATACCATAGTTCATCAGGCACTCTATCTATCAGATCTGGGCCCTTAAATCTATTTCTCACTTCCACTGTATAATCACTGGAAGAAACACAAGTTGGAATCAAGATTGCTGGGAGAAATATCAATAACCTCAGATATGCACATGACACCACCCTATGGCAGAAAGTGAAGAGGAACTAAAAAGCCTCTTGATGAGAGTGAAAGTGGAGAGTGAAAAGGTTGGCTTAAAGCTCAACATTCAGAAAATGAAGATCATGGCAACTGGTCCCATCACTACATGGGAAATAGATGGGGAAACAGTGGAAACAGTGCCAGACTGTATTTTTCTGGGCTCCCAAATCACTGCAGATGGTGACTGTAGCCATGAAATTAAAAGACGCTTACTCCTTGGAAGGAAAGTTATGACCAACCTAGATAGTATATTCAAAAGCAGAGACATTACATTGCCAACAAAGGTTCGCCTAGTCAAGGCTATGGTCTTTCCTGTGGTCATGTATGGATGTGAGAGCTGGACTGTGAAGGAGGCTGAGTGCCGAAGAATTGATGCTTTTGAACTGTGGTGTTGGAGAAGACTCTTGAGAGTGCCTTGGACTGCAAGGAGATCCAACCAGTCCATTCTGAAGGAGATCAGCCCTGGGATTTCTTTGGAAGGAATGATGCTAAAGCTGAAACTCCAGTATTTTGGCCACCTCATGCAAAGAGTTGACTCATTGGAGAAGACTCTGATGCTGGGAGGGATTGGGGGGCAGGAGGAGAAGGGGACGACAGAGGATGAGATGGCTGGATGGCATCACTGACTCGATGGATGTGAGTCTGAGTGACCTCTGGGAGTTGGTAATGGACAGGGAGGCCTGGCGTTCTGTGATTCATGGGGTCGCAAAGAGTCGGACACGACTGAGCGACTGATCTGATCTGAAGAAGGAGGGAGTCTAGGAAATATCTCATCCCTCTCAACTAATACTCATGAAAGACATCTCCCTAGAAAGAGCGTGCAGAGGTAGAGCTATTAGGGAAAACATTGACTGAAACTGCCCATCCTGGCCAGGCACCATAGTAACCATTTGCATGAGTTATTTTAGGATAGGAGGTCCTCGTAAGGAACACAGAACTAACAAGTCATCACCAACCAGAAGAATTCAGGAAATGTGAGAAGGAGATGCCACATATCCTGCCAACCTCCCAAAATCCTCCTCGCTGGAATCCATCTTGGCTGAGGAATGCATGCATTCAGGAAGGACCCTGAGTCAGAATGATGGGCCAGAGACAACCCGAAAGCTAATCCCATCACCATAAAACTTGAGATTGCAAGCCACAAGGCACAGCAGTTCTCCTGGATTCCTTTACCCTGTTCTCTGCCCAGGTGCCCCTTCCTAATAAAGTCTCTTGATTTGTCAGCATGTTTGTCTCCTCAGACAGTTCATTTCTGAGTGTTAGGAGCCCACTTCGGACCCCAGAAGGGGTCCTCCTTCCTGCAGCAGAGCAACTCATAGCCCGACTGACATGAGCTC
The DNA here is from genome assembly GCA_935064755.1 of Tragelaphus eurycerus. NCBI lineage: Eukaryota > Metazoa > Chordata > Mammalia > Artiodactyla > Bovidae > Tragelaphus > Tragelaphus eurycerus. Next base: position 8,516,568 of record CAKXYN010000072.1, on the reverse strand, counting down.
AGCCCTCACTGTAATGAACTAATCTGCTCTACTTTAGCTGCCTGCCAAAAAATAAGGTCAATGTTTTCTGTAGAAAGATAACATTATCCAAACCTTTGCAATTGTTCATTTGTTTTCCCACATTCAATCAAAAAATGCCAGGGACATCAAGAAAAATGGCCCAAAGAAGCAAACAGTATCATATGATAACTGCTTAGGGTAGAAATGACCACTGCTGCTGCTGCTGCTATGTTGCTTCAGTCGTATCCGACTCTGTGCGACCCCATAGACGGCAGCCCACCAGGCTCCCCGTCCCTGGGATTCTCCAGGCAAGAACACTGGAGTGGGTTGCCATTTCCTTCTCCAATGCATGAAAGTGAAAAGTGAAAGTGAAGTCGCTCAGTCACGTCTGACTCCTAGCGACCCCATGGACTGCAGCCTACCAGGCCCCTCCATCCATGGGATTTTCCAGGCAAGAGTACTGGAGTGGGTTGCCATTGCCTTCTCCGAAATGACCACTACCACTTTCATATTCCCACCAGTCATCTCTGTGCAATAAATAAATAATATACTGCTTTATCATGTCCACCCCTACCAAACTGTGTCCCATTTAAGCGCAAGTGTTCAATAAATGACGTCTGAGCACCTACTATGTTCTAGGTACTGTGGTAGAAGCTTGGCTTGGAGAGATGAGAAGACAGATGATTCACTTCCCTCATGCTGCTTAGAGTCCAGCAGAGGATGGCAAATAAGGAAAGTGTGATCAGTGCTATAAAAGATGAAACAGAGTTTCATGGCAACATGAAGCAGGAAGATCTGTCTCACGTCTAGTGAGTATGCTGATCACCTTGCACCCCAGGATTCAGCATAATTCTTTTTTTAAAATTTTTATTCATTTATTTTATTTTTGGCTGCACTGGGTCTACGTTGCTGTGCACAGAATTTCTGAAATTGCAGTGAGCACAGGCTACTCTCTAGTTGTGGTGCTGAGGCTTCCACTGCAGTGGCTTCTCTTGTTGCAGAGCATGAGCTCTAGGCATGCAGGTTTCAGTAGCTGCAGCAGACAAACTCAGTCATTGCGGGTTGCAGTCTTGAGAGCGAGGGCTCAGTTGTTGTAGTGGACAGGTTTAGTTGCTCCAAGGCACGTGGAATCTAATTCTTGACACATGGAATACATATTCACAGAACACAGAAGCAAGTGAATGTGGTGACTGGATAGAGGCTGAGGAACAGAGAGAGAGGATTGACTAGCTCAGTTTCACATCATAAGGGAGGATTTTCACAGGAGATTTAACACTCTTCCCACTTTGACCTCCCACTCTAAAAGATAAGTTTCGAAGTGAAAGAGTTTACCTAAAGGTGGGAAGAGAATCAGTGGTACAAGAAACAGCAAGTGAAAGTTATGAAGGACAGAAAGAGCTCTGGGCAAGATCAGAAAACACTTTCTTAAGGCTAGTTGAGATAACGACTGTTAAACTTTTATTTAGAGACAAAAATGTATTCTTTAAAGGAAATATTATGAAGAACCCCAATATATTAAAAAATAAATGGCAGGGGCATGGGTTCACTTCATTTCTGAGTGAAGGACAGCCCTCAATCTCCTGCTGTGACCTCCAAGGCACTTCTTTTTTTTTTTTTTAGAAAATAAATCTTTTAATTGCTTTGTAATTAGCACAGAAGGTGTAATTCAAACTCACATTTTTATTTAATAGATGCTGAATTATCACATGAGAGCTTTGATTGAAACAGTATAGGAATCGTAATGGTTTAAATTTTACAAAATGGCATTCGGCATCATTATCATGGGAGCTGTTTTCATACAATTAAAAGAGTGGGGTTTGAATAAATAAGAAAAATCCACCTAGAAAACAAACGACGACCCAGACTACAGCCGTCTGTCTGTCGTGACTGCCCAAGAATTGTGCTTTCTGGGTTTTGAAGAGCTAGCTACTCTACTGACAATCTAGAGTTGCAAAATCCTGGCTTATAAATAAGGTCAGGAGGGGAAGCTATAAATGCACCTAAAAAGTACTCCCAGGAATAGGCCCCTCAAAGCCAAGTCTTTTTGAAACTGTGAGCCTGAACTGGCTTTGGGGGAAATCTTTAATTTCTGGGGAGCTACTGGAGATCCACTGGTGTTTCATATGAAATCACCACAGCGAGGACTGTGGTGGAGGAAAAATTGTATCATTGGACTCTCATCACCACGGGGCCCTGGGTAAAAGCTCAAAGTCCTGTGTTTGGAGGGGATGGTAGGAAGGCCCGAGGCCTGCTCATGGTAGTTGTCCTGTAATTTTCAGGGTCATAGGGTGGTTGATGGATGATACAACTCTCATCGGCCACAATATAGGTGTGCAAGATTAACTCGAGCAGGGTCCTGAAGTTACCCAAACTGCCATCTGGAGTGAAGACTGATGTTAACTGGGTGGGATGGAAACTGGGGGGGTGGCAGAGGCAACTGCTCTGTGGGGTCTGTACAGAGCTGGCAACAGGGATTTCTAAGAAGAGACTTCGTTAAGCTCATTTTGTAAGCCAGTGGGCTACAGAGTGTTCATGGGAGTCAGGGGGAGTAGGCAAAGCCAGGGAGGCCGGGTAGGGTCTTGTAGGGCTTGTATACCATGCTAAGTAGGTGATGAAAAGGGCTAAATCTTTTTCATCCAGTCAGTATTGAATATTTTAAAATGCCAAAATGTATAAAGAGCAAAAACATCAAATCACCAATCCTGCAATTCAACATTTGGGTCTTTTTCCTCACTGAAGCACAGTTAAGCAGTGCAGGGGGTGGGGGGCAATTCCACTGCAGTTTAAGAAAATGCTTTTGTTTGAAACATGGAAGGTGGTAAGTAACCCCAGAGGCTGTTTAGGAAGAACTGCAATAGGTAAAAAATAGTCATCCCTGTTACAGTGGGAAGAAAAAGAAGGAACTGACTTGAAAGACATCATTACAATCAACTAAACCCTGTGACTGATGGATGGATGAGAATAAGAGATGGAAGGTATATCCACAGGGTGTTTCTGTAGGAAATGAACCCACTTACTAAAACATGGATTGCATACAGAATGAGAAGCAGGTTTTGGAATGGAAGATCATGAGTTCACTAGTGAATAAGTTAAATTTGATAAGATGCCTATGGTTCCTGTGGAACTGTCTAGTTGGATACAGAAAAATCATGAGGGATACACCTAAAACCATTGTGAATCTCAAATTTTGGTGACAGGGAAATCTTTTTTTCAGATTCCTGGGATTCTCCAAACCATATTCCTGCAGAGAATTTCTTGTGTAAATCATCGTACTTCAAAATGATCACCTTTCAACTTCCCAGTTCAGTTCAGTTCAGTCGCTCAGTCATGTCCGACTCTTTGCGACCTCATGAATTGCAGCACACCAGGCCTCCCTGTCCATCACCAACTCCTGGAGTTCACTCAAACTCATGTCCATCGAGTTGGTGATGCCATCCAGCCATCTCATCCTCTATCATCCCCTTCTCCTCCTGCCCCCAATCCCTCCCAGCATCAGAGTCTTTTCCAATGCGTCAACTCTTTGCATGAGGTGGCCAAAGTACTGGAGTTTCAGCTTTAGCATCACTCCTTCCAAAGTACACCCAGGACTGATCTCCTTTAGAATGGACTGGTTGGATCTCTTTGCAGTCTAAGGGACTCTCAAGAGTCTTCTCCAACACCACAGTTCAAAAGCAGCAATTCTTCGGCACTCAGCTTTCTTAACAGTCCAACTCTCACATCCATACATGACCACTGGAAAAACCATAGCCTTGACTAGATGGACCTTTGTTGGCAAAGTAATGTCTCTGCTTTTGAATATGCTATCTAGGTTGGTCATAACTTTCCTTCTAAGGCATAAGCGTCTTTTAATTTCATGGCTGCAGTCACCATCTGCAGTGATTTTGGAGCCAAAAATAAATAAATAAATAAAGTCTGACACTGTTTCCCCATCTATTTCCCATGAAGTGATGGGACCAGATGCCATGATCTTAGTTTTCTGAATGTTGAGCTTTAAGCCAACTTTTTCACTCTCCTCTTTCACTTTCATCAAGAGGCTTTTGAGTTCCTCTTCACTTTCTGCCATAAGGGTGATGTCATCTGCATATCTGAGGTTATTGATATTTCTCCCGGCAATCTTGATTCCAGCTTGTGCTTCTTTCAGCCCAGAGTTTCTCACCCCCCACCAATTTAATCTCTCCTTTGACAATCATCTTTATTAGAGAAAATCATTGCACAATTTCCTTTGAGCTGCTACTGCTGCAGCTAAGTCGCTTCAGTCGTGTCCTCCTCTGTGCAACCCCATAGACGGTAGCCCACCAGGCTCCGCCATCCCTGGGATTCTCCAGGCAAGAACACTGGAGGGGGTTGACATTTCCTTCTCCAACGCATGAAAGTGAAAAGTGAAAATGAAGTCGCTCAGTCCTGTCCGACTCTTAATGATTGGGGCTTCCCAGATGGCACAGTGGTAAAGAATCCACCTGCTCTTTATCTCTCTTAGGCTAGATTTGACATTATATTGATATGAGACGAAAGTTGCCAAGGACTAGTATATGCTGCTTAAAGAAGGTAGCAAAAACTGTTCAAGAGATGGAAAAGAAATGGTGAAAAGTCAAGACCTGACATCACAAGGGCTCCAGTCCCACCACTCTGTTAACATAAAGTAAAAATTGACTTTGTTTTTGGTGTACGCTTCTGTAAGTTTTAACATATGTGTAGATTTTGTATAAGGAACACCACAGCCAGAATACAGAACAGTTTCATTTCTGCCATACACAAAACACTCCCCCATACACAAAAACATCCTTCTCCTATCCCTTTGTAGTCATGTCTACCAACCACCCGAAAACTGATAACCACTGATAACCACTGATACATTGTGTCCTTGTAGTTTTACCTTTTCAAGAACGTCAAATAAATGGACTCATGTAGTTTGTATTAATAAGTTATTAGAGAGACTTCCCTGGTGGTCCAGTGGTTAAGAATCTACCTTCCAATACAGGGGATGTGGGCTTGATCCTTGGTCAGGGAACTAATATCCCACATGCTGTGAGGTAACTAAGCCTGCATGCCACAATTAGAGAGCCCATGTGCTGCAACTGTACAGCTCATACTCTGGAGCTTGGGTGCCACAACTAGAGAGAAGCCCACAATGCAATGTAGATCCCATGCTGCAAATGAGACCTGACGTGGTCAAAAATAAATAAATATTTTAAAAAGTTATTAGACTGGTTGTCTTCATTCAGTATAATGCCCTTGCTGCTGCTACTGCTGCTAAGTCGCTTCAGTCGTGTCCGACTCTGTGTGACCCCATAGACCGCAGCCCACCAGGCTCTCCTGTCCCTGGGATTCTCCAGGCAAGAACTCTGGAGTGGGTTGCCATTTCCTTCTCCAGTGCATGAAAGTGAGAAGTGAAAGTGAAGTCGTTCAGTCATGTCCGACTCTTAGCGACCCCATGAATTGCAGCACGCCAGGCCTCCCTGCAGCACTAGGCTCCTCCATCCATGGGATTTTCCAGGCAAAAGTACTGGAGTGTGGTGCCATCGCCTTCTCCTAATGCCCTTGAGATTCATACTAATATTTAGAAATCTTCCAGGGATTTTGAGGTTCTTCTGTTATTGATTTTAATGTAATTCCACTGTGGTCAGAAAATGTCACTGTAACATTTCAATCTGTTTAAATGTATTGAGGTTTGTTTTATGGCCTGTCTTGCTGGATAGTCTTTGTATACTTGGGAAAAAATGTTTGTTTTTCTGTTTGGTGATAAAATGTTTTATAAATAACAATTAAGACAAGTTAGTTGAGAGTATCATTCAAATATATATTCTGCCTGTGCTTAATCACTCAGTTGTGTCCAACTCTTTGTGACCCCATGGACTGTTCCCTGCCAGATTCCTCTGTCCATGAGGATTCTCCAGACAAGGATACTGGAGTAAGTTGCCATGCCTTCCTCCAGGGGATCTTCTGAATCCAGGAATCAAACCCAGGTCTCCTACATTGCGGGTGGATTCTTTCCTGTCTGAGCCACCAGGGAAGCCCATATTCTGTCTGCTTTATACCAAATACCAAGAGAGGTATTAAAATTTCCAACTATAATTATAATTTTTATCTTCTAATTCTGTCAGATTTTAACCAATTATAACTTTATCATTGTTGTGGGAAAAAAAAGCAAATTCACTGGTATTCTGGATTGTTATGGTTTTCAGAAAATTATTTGAGTTTTGATTTTGAAAGTAGTAAATTTGCTTGGATTCAAACTCTGTAGCATGTAGTGGCTTATATTTCTGCTTAAGTCTTCACTTAAAGATTTGGCCAGTGTTTTTGCTCAGATGATGGGGTTCACCCTCTTTGCTGTTCCCCTGATGATCTGTTTTCCTTTCTAAATGTCAAGCTGCTCTGCCAGCCCAGTCTCTGTTCTCTGCTGTCTTAAACCCACAGAGCTAAGCTCTTGCTACCTGAGGTGCACATGTATTGGGGGCATATATGTTGTCAGAGGATGGCAAACACATCTCTGACCCAGTATTGTTGTTTCTCAAGGGCTCCCGAACAGCTCTTTCAGCAGGGTCTGGGCACGTAGTTCAGAGGTCAGCCAGGAATTTTTAATCTCACCCCTTCTGTGGGTCCTTTGTTTCAGGATCCCCTCCCAAGTTTCCAGGTTCTCCTCCAACAAACCTGAACTTAGTTTGCTACCACCTTGAGCCAGGAAGACTGCTGTCTGTCACTCCCAGATTTGAAGGGGTGAGGACACTGTCAGCGAAGAAGTCACAGACTCATAATTATTACCAGCTGCTCAGGAAATTCTCCTACGGTTTCTGCCTAAATTTATTCTCTTTCAGGTTTTTCAAAAGTTATCTTTATTTTGTCTACTTTTTTTGTTATTAGCAGCAAGCAGCAACCCACTTGCTTTAGGCTGCCTCCAATACCTCTTGAGAAGGACACAGAAGCATCTTTGTGAATTACTTTAATGTGTTAATTATAAGATTTTTCTAATAGTTATATTTTTGTTTTTTTAAATTAGGATATGATTGTTTTATGATGTTGTGTTAGTTTTTGCTGTAAATTAGGTTATTTCAACCCACTTTGTAGACTAAAACTCATATGGGCTTCCCTTGTGGCTCAGCTGGTAAAGAATCTGCCTGTAATGTGGGAGAACTGGGTTTGATCCCTGGGTTGGGAAGATCCCCTGGAGAAGGGAAAGGCCACCCACTCCTGTATTCTGGCCTAGAGAATTCCATGGGCTGTATAGACCATGGGGTGTCAGAGTCAGACAGGACTGAGCAACTTTCACTTTCACTTTCATATATATGTGTGTATATATATATATATATATATATATATATATAGTTCATTTTGATCTTTTGGGATTATAACAAGGATTGGTAAGCTTTTTCTTAAAAGGGCCAGATAGTAGAGATATTTTGGGCCTGTGAGCGTAAAATGGTCACTGTTGCAACCACTCAACTCTGCCCATTGTATTATGAAGCAATCATGGACAAAATGCAAATAAATGGGCATGATTGTGTTCTAAAAAACTTTAGTTACAAAAACAGATGGTGGATCTGCTTACTCTGTCGATCCCTAAGTTAAAATATCTTAATAATTTATCTTACCAGAAAACTGGGCTCTTTGAAAGATTTTAGTCAATATGATGTATTGAACAGAGAAGATCCTGATTAAATACTGGTGGAAGAAATGAACAATTTTAAAAGCCACTTTAGAGGTGGTCCTAAGATGGCGGAGGAATAGGACGGGGAAACCACTTTCTTCCAAACACATTCATCAAAAGAACATTTAAATGCTGAGTAAATTCCAGAAAACAACTTTTGAATGCTGGCAGAGGACATCAGGCACCCAGAAAAGCAGCCCATTGTCTTTGAAAGAAGGTAGGAAAGAATATAAAAGACAAAAAGAGAGACAAAAGAGGTAGGGACGGAGCTCGGTCCCGGGAAGGGAGTTTTAAAAAGAGAGAAGTTTCCAAACACCAGGAAACACTCTCACTGCCGAGTCTGTGGTGAGCCTTGGAACCACAGAGGGCAACATAACTAGGAGGAAAAATAAATAAATAAAACCCACAGATTACATGCCCAACTAACTCCCTCAGTGGAGAAGCAGTGCAGATGCCTGCACCCGCCACTAGCAAGATGGGGCTGGGCAGGGAGGTGTAGGCTGCATTGCTTAGAGTAAGGACCGGACCTGAATGCCCCGAGGGCAATCTGAGGGAACTAGCTTGGGCTAAGCAAACCAGCAAAGGTTTGCCTAGTCAAGGCTATGGTCTTTCCTGTGGTCATGTATGGATGTGAGAGCTGGACTGTGAAGAAGGCTGAGTGCTGAAGAATTGATGCTTTTGAACTGTGGTGTTGGAGAAGACTCTTGAGAGTCCCTTGGACTGCAAGGAGATCCAACCAGTCCATTCTGAAGGAGATCAATCCTGGAATTTCTTTGGAAGAAATGATGCTAAAGCTGAAACTCCAGTATTTTGGCCACCTCATGTGAAGAGTTGACTCATTGGAGAAGACTCTGATGCTGGGAGGGATTGAGGGCAGGAGGAGAAGGGGACGACAGAGGATGAGATGGCTAGATGGCATCACTGACTTGATGGGTGTGAGTCTGAGTGACCTCCGGGAGCTGGTGATGGACAGGGAGGCCTGGCGTGCTGCAGTTCATGGGGTCGCAAAGAGTCGGACACGACTGAGCGACTGATCTGATCTGATCTGATCTGAAGCAAACCAGACTGTGGGATAGCTACCACGTGAAAAGCCCTAACCTACGACACTGCCAGGCCCGCTCACAGAACAAAGTACTAAACAGAAATAGCCGGCTGCAGACCATCCCCCTCTGGTGACAGGCAGCCAGAGCCAGAAGGGGGCAATCGCAGCCCCAGAGAGGCATTATCTACCAAACTGCAACAGACTTCTTTGCTAACTAAGACTTCTTGAGGTTCTGCACGGTCAACATCTGCCTGAGAAGGCGTGACGGTTGTACACCCAGAAAATCGAGCGGCAGGGACGGGGGAGGTGATAAATCATAGCTATAGTGCTGGCCAAACACCTCATCACCTGAAGGGCACAAAATGCGGGCCCAACCGAGTCTGCGCCTCTGAGGACTACCCGAGTGCCTGAACCTGAGCGGCCTGAGAGGTGCATAGCCCAGGATGGGCCTCGGACAGTTCCGGTGGAGCAACCTAGAGCCTTAGCAGTGTGGGCAGGGAGGGCACATGCGCTGGAAGCGGGGGAAGGCCCAGTGTGGTTGAGACACTGCGAGCACACGCCAGTGTTATTTGTTTGCAGCATCCCTCCCTCCCCACAGCGTGACTGAAGAAGTGAGCCTAAAAAAATTGTCCACCACCGCCCCCGCCGGTGTCAGGGTGGAAATCACACACTGAAGAGAACAGCAAACAGAAGAAGCTAAAATAGAGGGAACTGTCTTGGAAGCGACAGGTGCAATAGATTAAAACCCTGTAGTTAGTACCAACTACATAGGAAGGGGCCTATAGATCTTGAGAAATATAAGCCGGACCAAGAAACTATCTGAAAATGAACTGACCCCACACTGCCCACAAAAACACCAGAGAAAGTCCCAGATACATTTGTACTATTTTTACTATCATTTTTTAAATTGAAAAAAATTTTAAGTCCTCTATTACTCCTTTAATTTTCATTTTTATAACCTATTAATTTGCAAAAAAAAAGAGAGAGATCCTATTTTTTAAAGCAAATTTCATATATATATATTTAAATAATTTTTGTGACTTTTTTCCCATTTTTTCTTTTCTTTAATATTGTATTTTTGAAAATCCAACCTCTACTCTAGATTTTTAATCTTTGCTTTTTGTTATTTGTTATCAATTTTGTACCTTTAAAAACCCAATCTTCAGTACCCATTTTCACTTGGGAGCGAGATTACTGGCTTGACTGCTGTCTCCCCCTTTGGACTCTCCTTTTTCTCCACCAGGTCACCTCTATCTCCTCCCTCCCAACTCTTCTCTACCCAACTCTGTGAATCTCTTTGTGTGTTCCAGACGGTGGAGAACAATTAGAGAACTGATTACTGGCTGGATCTGTCTCTCTTCTTTTGACTCTCCCCTTTATCCTCCTGGCCACCTCTGTCTCCTTCCTGCCTCTTCTCTTCTCTGTATAACTCCGTGAACATCTCTGAGCAGTCCAGACTGTGGAGCCCACATAAGAAAGTGATTACTGGCTAGCTTGCTCTCTCCTCTTTTGATTCCCCCTCATCTCATCCACCTATCTCCCTCCTCCATCTTCTCTTCTCCATGTAACTCTGTGAACCTCTCTGGGTGTCCCTCACTGTGGAGAGACTTTTCATCTTTAACCTAGATGTTTTATCAACTGTGCTGTATAGATGGAGAAGTCTTGAGGCTACTGTAAAAATAAGACTGAAAACCAGAAGCAGGAGGCTTAAGTCCAAATCCTGAGAACACCAGAGAACTCCTGACTCCAGGGAACATTAGTCGACAGGAGCTCATCAAATGCCTCCATACCTACACTGAAACCAAGCACCACCCAAGGGCAAACAAGTTCCAGAGCAAGACATACCACTCAAATTTTTCAGGAACACAGCCCTGAGCTTCAATATACAGGCTGCCCAAAGTCACTCCAAACCCATTGACATATCATAACTTATTACTGGGCACTTCATTGCACTCCAGAGAAGAAATACAGCTCCACCCACCAGAACACTGACACAAGCTTCTCTAACCAGGAAACCTTGACAAGCCACTCATACAACCCCACCCACAGCAAGGAACTCCACAATAAAGAGAACTACTCAAACTGCCAGAATACAGAAAGGCCACTTCAAACACAGCAATATAAACAGGATGAGGAGACAGAGGAATACTCAGCAGGTAAAGGAACAGGATAAATGCCAACCAAACCAAACAAAAGAGGAAGAGATATGGAATCTACCTGATAAATAATTCTGAATAATGATAGTGAAAATGATCCAAAATCTTGAACTCAAAATGGAATCACAGATAAATAGACTGGAGACAAGGATTGAGAAGATGCAAGAAAGGTTTAACAGGGACTTAGAAGAAATAAAAAAGTGTCAATATATAATGAATAATGCAATAAATGAGATCAAAAACACTCTGGAGGGAACAAATAGAATATAGTAGAGGCAGATGATAGGATTAGTGAAGTAGAAGATAGAATGGTAGATATAAAAGAATCAGAGAGGAAAAAAGAAAAATGAATTAAAAGAAATGAGGACAATCTCAAAGACTTCCAGGACAATGTTAAACACCCCAACATTCGAACCATAGGAGTCCCAGAAGAAGACTAAAACAAAAACCATGAGAAAACACTTGAGGAGATAATAGTTGAAATCAACAAAGCCAAAAGCTGGTTCTTTGAAAGGATAAATAAAATTGACAAACCATTAGCCACACTCATCAAGAAACAAAGGAGAAAAATCAAATCAATAAAATTAGAAATGAAAATGGAGGGATCACAACAGACAACACAGAAATACAAAGGATCATAAGAGACTACTATCAGCAATTATATGCCAATAAAATGGACAACTTGGAAGAAATGGACAAATTTTTAGAAAAGTACAACTTTCCAAAACTGAACCAGGGAGAAATAGAAAATCTTAATAGACCCATCACAAGCACAGAAATTGAAACTGTAATCAGGAATCTTCCAGCCAACAAAAGCCCAGGTCCAGATGGCTTCACAGCTGAATTCTACCACAAATTTAGAGAAAAGTTAACACCTATCATACTCAAATTCTTCCAGAAAATTGCAGAGGAAGGTAAACTTCCAAACTCATTCTATGAGGCCACCATCACCCTAATACCAAAACCTGACAAAGACGCCACAAAAAAAGAAAACTACAGGCCAATATCACTGATGAACATAGATGCAAAAATCCTTAACAAAATTCTAGCAATCAGAATCCAACAACACATTAAAAAGATCATACACTATGACCAAGTGGGCTTTATCCCAGGGATGCAAGGATTCTTCAGTATCTGCAAATCAATCAATGTAATACACCACATTAACAAATTGAAAAATAAAAGCCATATGATTATCTCAATAGATTCAGAGAAAGCCTTTGGCAAAATTCAACATCCATTTATGATAAAAACTCTCCAGAAAGCAGGAATAGAAGGAACATACCTCAACATAATAAAAGCTATATATGACAAAGCCACAGCAAACATTATCCTCAATGGTGAAAAATTGAAAGCATTTCCTCTAAAGTCAGGAACAAGACAAGGGTGCCCACTTTCACCATTACTATTCAACATAGTTCTGGAAGTTTTGGCCACAACAATCAGAGCAGAAAAAGAAATAAAAGGAATCCAAATTGGAAAAGAAAAAGTAAAACTCTCACTGTTTGCAGATGACATGATCCTCTACGTAGAAAACCCTAAAGACTCCACCAGAAAATTACTAAACTAATCAATGAATATAGTAAAGTTGCAGGATATAAAATCAACACACAGAAATCCCTTGCATTCCTATACACTAATAATTAGAAAATAGAAAGAGAAATTAAGGAAACAATTCCATTCACCATTGCGACGAAAAGATTAAAATACTTAGGAATATATCTACCTAAAGAAACAAAAGACCTATATATAGAAAACTATAAAACACTGGTGAAAGAAATCAAAGAGGACACTAGTAGATGGAGAAATATACCATGTTCATGGATTGGAAGAATCAATATAGTGAAAATGAGTATACTACCCAAAGCAATCTATAGATTCAGTGCAATCCCTATCAAGCTACCAACGGTGTTTTTCACAGAGCTAGAACAAATAATTTCACAATTTGTATGGAAATACAAAAAACCTTGAATAGCCAAAGCAATCTTGAGAAAGAAGACTGGAACTGGAGGAATCACCCTGCCTGACTTCAGGCTCTACTACAAAGCCACAGTCATCAAGACAGCATGGTACTGGCACAAGGACAGAAATATAGATCAATGGAATAAAATAGAAAGCCCAGAGATAAATCCACGCACCTATGGACACCTTATCTTTGACAAAGGAGGCAAGAATATACAATGGAGAAAAGACAATCTCTTGAACAAGCAGTGCTGGGAAAACTGGTCAACCACTTGTAAAAGAATGAAACTGGAACACTTTCTAACACCATACACAAAAATAAACTCAAAATGGATTAAAGATCTAAATGTAAGACCAGAAACTATAAAACTCCTAGAGGAGAACGTAGGCAAAACAGTCTCCGACATAAATCACAGCAGGATCCTCCATGACCCACCTTCCAGAACAATGGAAATAAAAGAAAAAATAAACAAATGGGACCTAATTGAACTTAAAAGCTTCTGCACAACAAAGGAAACTATAAGCAAGGTGAAAAAACAGCCTTCAGAATGGGAGAAAATAATAGCAAATGAAGCAACTGACAAAGAATTAATCTCAAAAATATACAAGCAACTCCTACAGATCAACTCCAGAAAAATAAATGACCCAATCAAAAAATGGGCCAAAGAACTAAACAGACATTTCTCCAAAGAAGACATACAGATGGCTAACAAACACACGAAAAGATGCTCAACATCACTCATTATCAGAGAAATGCAAATCAAAACCACAATGAGGTACCATTTCACGCCTGTCAGAATGGTTGCTATCCAAAAGTCTACAAGCAATAAATGTTGGAGAGGGTGTGGAGAAAAGGGAAACCTCTTACATCGTTGGTGGGAATGAAAACTAGTACAGCCACTATGGAGAAGAGTGTGGAGATTCCTTAAAAAACTGGAAATATAACTGCCTTGAACATGAACATGAAGTCGCTCAGTTGTGTCCGACTCTTTGCAACCCCATGGACTGTAGCCTACCAGGCTCCTCTGTCCGTGGGATTTTCCAGGCAATAGTACTGGAGTGGATTGCCATTTCCTTCTCCAAGGGAGCTTCCCAACCCAGGGATCGAACCCGGGTCTCCCGCATTGTAGACAGACGCTTTACCGTCTGAGCCACCAGGGAAGTCCCTAAAACTGCCTTATGACCCAGCAATCCCACTACTGGGTATACACACCGAGGAAACCAGAATTGAAAGAGACACATGTAACCCAATGTTCATCGCAAAACTGTTTATAATAGCCAGGACATGGAAGCAACCTAGATGTCCATCAGCAGATGAATGGATAGGAAAGCAGTGATACATATACACAATGAAGTATTACTCAGCTATTAAAAATAATACATTTGAATCAGTTCTAATGAGGTGGATGAAACTGGAGCCTATTATACAGAGTGAAGTAAGCCAGAAGAAGAACATCAATACAGTATACTAATGCACATATTGGAGAAAGCAGTGGCATCCCACCCCAGTACTGTTGCCCAGAAAATCCCATGGATGGAGGAGCCTGGTAGGCTGCAGTCCATGGGGTCGCTAAGAGTCAGACACGACTGAGCGACTTCACTTTCACTTTCCACTTTCATGCATTGAAGAAGGAAATGGCAACCCACTCCAGTGTTCTGGCCTGGAGAATCCCATGGACGGAGAAGCCTGGTGGGCTGCAGTCCATGGGGTTGCACAGAGTCGGACATGACTGAAGCAACTTAGCAGCAGCAGCAGCAGCAACGCATATATATGGAATTTAGAAAGATGGTAACGATAACCCTGTATGGGAGATAGCAAAAGAGACACAGATGTATAGAACAGTTTATTGGACTCTGTGGGACAGGGAGAGAGTGGGATGATTTGGGAGAATGGCATTGAAACATATATCATATATGAAACGAATCGCCAGTCCAGGTTCGATGCATGATACAGGATGCTTGGGGCTGGTGCCCTGGGATAACCCAGAGGGATGGTACAGGGAGGGAGGTGGGAGCGGGGTTCAGGATGGGGAACACGTGTATACCTGTGGCGGATTCATGTTGATGTATGGCAAAACCAATACAATATTGTAAAGTAATTAGCGTCCAATTAAAATAAATAAATTTATATTAAAAAAGCAAAAAATAAAAACTGCAAATAAATAAATAAAAGGCTCTATTATTTTTGATACTTACAAATTCTTTAGCCAACAGTGCCACCTACTGACAAACTAAGAGTAAATAATTTTCTTGTAAAATGAATTTTATGGGTGTGTGCTCAGTTGCTAAATCAAGTCCAATTATTTGCAACCCACGGGCTGTAGTCTGCCAGGCTTCTTTGTCCTTGAGATTTCTCAGGTAAGAACACTGGAGTGGTTTGCCATTTCCTCCTTCAGGGGATCTTCCCAACCCAGGGATCGAACTCATGTCTCCTGCATCATTAGCAGATAGGTTCTTTATCACTGAGGTACCAGGGAAGTCCTCAAAAATGAATATTACAGAGAAATTGAAATATATATATATATACTATTTATTCTTTCAACAAATATATATATGTATGTATATGTATGCTGCTACTGCTAAGTCACTTCAGTCGTGTCTGACTCTGTGCGACCCCATAGACAGCCTCCTACCAGGCTCCTCTGTCTCTGGGATTCTCCAGGCAAGAACGCTGGAGTGGGTTGCCATTTCCTTCTCCAATGCATGAAAGTGAAAAGTGAAAGTGAAGTCGCTCTGTCGTGTCTGACTCTTAGCGACCTCATGGACTGCAGCCTACCAGGGTCCTAGGTCCATGGGATTTTCCAGGCAAGAGTACTGGAGTGGGGTGCCATTGCCTTCTCCGATGTATATGTATATATATATGTATATGTATATATATATATATATATATATTTATATTTATAATCTGTGTACCAAGCACTGTACTTGGCATTAAACTGTATCAAAGATACATGGCATGGATGTTTAGAATCTAGTGGGAGGGACAGAGATTAAGCAAGTAACCCTCCAGATATATGATTAAAAATTTTGGTATGAGTTACAAAGGAAAGAAACATAGTGAATTTCCTACAATAGGAGTACATATGTGGGCTTGTGTCATCAAGGATGTCCTTACTAAAAAAGACATATTTAATCAGAGATATAAAAGATAACTGGAATGGAGCCAGTTGATGGGGGAGTAGAACTTTCCAGGCAAAAAGAGGACACAGTATGTGTGCAAGCCTTCATGTGGAAAAAGAGCTTGGTTTTTGGAGGAACTGAACCCCCAATGCGGCTGGATCGTAAGGAGTGGAAAGAAAAGAGGCTGAAGATGATGCGAGTGAGGCAGACAGGATTTTTCTATAGATGCTGTGTTTTATTGTAAGCACAACTGGAAGCCACCGACAATTTTTTTTTTTTTTAAACAAAGGAATAGAATACTGATTATATTTTAAAAATCAAACTCTGACTAAGTCAAGAATTAGAGTGGGGGAAAGAATGGAAACAGGGAAGTAAACAACTATACTATTAAAAGCAAAAATAGAAACACCTTCAGGGCTTCTGGCTATAACAGCCTAGCTTCTGTCAGAACAACTCTCCTGATGACAACAACTAGAAGAGATGGTAAAATACATTTTAAAATCTTTTTGGGAGGAGAATGTTTAATTGTAGTAAAAAACACATAATATGAAATTTACCTTCTTACATGTACATTTTAGCAGTGTTAACTATATTCACATTGTTGTGTAATTTAGACATTACTAAATTACATTTAGTCATGACTCTAGAATTTTTTTCACCTTGCAAAGCTGAACCTCTATAATCCACAGCACAATTCCCCATTTGCCCTTGCCTCAACCCCTGGCAACCACCATTCTACTTTTCCACAGTTCTGGCTACTTCAGATATCTTATGTAAGTGGAACAGAAGTATTTGTCCTTTGTTATTGGCTAATTTTACTCGGTATAATGTCTTCAAGCCTCATCCAGTACTACAGCAGGTGGCAAAATTTCCTTCTTTTTAAAAATTGAATAATATTCCATTGTATGTGTATACTACAGTTTCTTTATCCATTTATCTGTAGCTAGGCATTTGAGCTGCGTCTTCTCTTGACTATTGTGAATACTGTACACTGAATGCAGATGTGCTAATGTCTCTTCAAAATCTTGCTTTCAAGATGGATAAAAAAGTTCTAAAAACTATGATCTTTCCAGCAGTCATATATGGATGTGAGAGTTGGATCATAAGAAAGCTGAGTGCTGAAGAATTGTTGCGTTTGAACTGCAGTGTTGGAAAGGACTCTTGGGAGTCCTTTGGACTGCAAGGAGATCAAACCAGTCAATTCTGAAGGAAATCAACCCTGGATATTTACTGAGGACTGTTGCTGAAGCTGACGCTCCAATACTTTGGCCACCTGATTCGAAGAGCTGACTCATTGGAAAAGACCCTGATGCTGGGAAAGATTGAGATCAGAAAGAGATGGTTGGATGGCATCACCAACTCAATGGACATGAGTTTGAGAAGGCTCTGGGAGATGATGAAGGACAGGGAAGCCTGGTATGCTTCAGTCCATGGGGTCGCCAAGAGTCAGATATGACCGAGTGACTGAACAACAACAACAACAAAAGAAAGAAGTTGTGGTATAGATACACAATGGAATATTACTCAGCCATAAAAAGGAACATGGTTGAGTCAGTTCTGATGAGGTGGATGAAACTCGAGCCTATTATGCAGAGTGAAGTAAGTCAGAAAGACAAAAATAAATATCATATGTTAATGCACATATATGGAATCTAGAAAGATGGTACCAGTGAACCTATTTGCAAAGCAGCAGTGGAGATGCAGACATAGAGAACAGACTTGTGACCACAGTGGGGGAAAGAGAGGGAGGGACAAACTAAAAGGGTAACATTGAAACATATACATTACCTCATGTAAAATAGATAGTGGGAATTTGCTGTATGACAGGGAGCTCAAACCCCATAGTCTGTGACAACCTATATGGCTGGGATGGGGTGGGAAGTGGGAGGGAGGCTCCAGAGGCAGGGGAAAAATATATATGTACCCAAGGTTGATTCATGTGGATGTATGGCAGAAACTAACACAATATTGTAAAGCAATCATCCTCCAAATAAAAAAACATTTTGATATATACCCAGAAATGGATTATATTCTAATTTTAGTTTTTTAAGGAACCTCCATAGTGTTTTCCATAGAGGCTGAATCATCTCTCCAGCTGTGCACAAAGTTTCCAATTTCTCCACCGTCTCATCAACACTTGCTACTTTTTGTGTATTTACATTTTTTAATAGTTGCCATCCTAATTAGTGTGAAGTGATATCTAATTGTGGTTTTGATTTACATTGTCCATTGATTGGGCTTCCCTGGTGGCTCATATAGTAAAGAATCCGCCTACAATGCAGGAAACTGGGGCTAGATTCCTGAGTTTGGAAGATTCCCTGGAGAAGGGAACGTGAACGTGAAGTCGCTCAGTCGTGTCCGACTCTTTGCGACCCCATGGACAGTAGCCTACCAGGCTCTTCTGTCCATGGGATTTTCCAGGCAATAGTACTGGAGTGGATTGCCATTTCCTTCTCCAAGGGATCTTCCCAACCCAGGGATCGAACCCAGGTCTCCTGCATCGTAGACAGATGCTTTACTGTCTGAGCCACCAGGGAAGTCCCTGGAGAAGGGAATGGCTACCCAATTCAGTTTTATGGCCTGGAGAATTCCATGGACTGCATAGACCATGAGGTCACAAAGAATCAGACACAACTGAGCAACTTGCACAGACAGATTCATTGATTAGTGATGTTTAGCATATTTTCAAATGCTTGTTGACCATTTGTATATCTTTTGGTGAAATGTCTATGCAGGTTTTTTGCTCATTTTTAATTGGGTTACTTTTTTAATGCTTGAATTGTAGCAGCTCTTTGAATATACTGGATATTCACCCCTTATCAGATACATGATTTGCATTTTCTTTCATCGCATAGGTTGAGTTTTCACTCTTGATTGTTTCCTTTAATGTGCAGAGGTTTTGAAGTTTGGTATAGTCTCATCTATTCATTTTTGCTTTTGTTGCTAAAAATCTTTCTGAAGGCATTGGTGTCCTAGTACAGTAAGGATCTGAGGAACCGAGATTCAGCAGAGAATGTCCAGAGAGGTAAACCTCAAAGTATTTACTGATTTGTATGTGGTAGCTGAGGTTCTAAGAGGCTGAGAGGCAGAAAGCAGAAGCTCTGAGGTTGAAAAGCTGAGCAGAGGTTTGACAGGACTTGTCAAGCACACCTGCAGAGCTGTATCTGAGGATTAAGATGATGCAGAAGTAGGCCAGCCTCACAAAAACAGAATCGGACATGACTGAAGTGACTTAGCAGCAGCAGATGGAGTTAAAGTAATCTGCCTCTACTCTCATAACCTCCCAGATGAGGTATTAATAGTAATCCTCTATGGAGGAGGACAACGTCATTCAGGCCCTCAACTTATCTCTATAATTTTTCACACTTAAAGAACAAAAAGCACTAAAAAATAATCAGGCTTATCAGGAAATAAGACCAAATGGTAGAAAACCAAGAGGGAAAAGAAACCACCCACACACCAAACAACGGAATAGAGACATATAGATAAATCCAGATATTGGAATTATCAGAAAAGATGTCCTATATATACCGAGCTGAATAACAGATGCCCAAATATGTCTATGTCTTAATCCTCAAACCTGTGATTACTCTGTCTTATCTGCTTAAAGGGACTCTGTGGATGTGATTAAGTTAAGGCTCTTCAGAAAGGGAGACTAACCAGGATTATCTGCCTGAAAGTGAAGTGGCTTAGTCATGTCCGACTCTTTGCTATCCCATGGACTGTAGCCCACCAGGGTCCTCTGTCCATGGGATTTTCCAGGCAAGAACAGTGGAGTGGGTTGCTGTTTCCTTCTCCAGGGGATCCTCCCAACCCAGAGATCGAACCCAGGTCTCCTGCATTGCAGGCAGACACTTTAACCTCTGAGTCACCAGGGAAGCCCTTATCTGCATGGCCTGGTATAATTATAAGGTCCTTAGAAGAGGACCTTCTTCCCTGGTGGCTCAGATGGTAAAGTGTCTGCCTATAAGGCAGGTAGACCCGGGTTCAATCCATGGGATGGAAGGATCCCCTGGAAAAGGAAATGGCAACCCACTCCAGGACTCTTGCCTGGAAAATCCCATGGATGGAGGAGCCGAGCAGGCTATAGTCCATGGGGTCACAAAGAGTCAGACATGACTGAGCAACTTCACTTAGAAGAGGAAGTCAGGAGAATCGATGTCTATGGTCAATGTGGTGGCAGAAGCTAGAGATTGGCATTATGCATGGAAGCCAAAAAAGGCAGGAAAGTGGATTCTCCCCCAGTGTTTCTAGGAGGATTCAGCCCCCCAACATCTTGATTTTAGCCCAGTGAGGTTCGTCTTGGACTTCTGATCTCCCTGACTGTAAGATAATAAATCTGTTCTAAGCCACGGAGTCTGTGGCAATCTATCATAGCAACAGGAAACCAACAGATAGCCTAATAGGGAACACAATTATATCAACATACAATTTCCAAGAAGTAAATACTGTGGAAGCACAGGGCTGGACTGCTCAGTCCAATCTGGGATTCACAGAATGAGGAATACTCACACGTATGATAATAACCCACATAATCCCATAATCATTGGTCACTCATGAGTATAGGAATACAAGGATGCTGAATGGCAGATTTTTGGAATAACTAGGAGGCTGAATTGGAGAAGGAAATGGCAACCCACTCCAGTATTCTTGCCTGGAGAATCCCAGGGACGGTGGAGCCTGGTGGGCTGCTGTTTATGGGGTTGCACAGAGTCGGACATGACTGAAGTGACTAAGCAGCAGCAGCAGCAGGAGGCTGAAACAAAACTTCATTTTATCTCTAATTAACAAGTTGGATTTAATGAACATAGGACTCTGCATTCAGTACTTAAAGAACATATTTTTTTTTCTAGGCTCATTTGCATTTTCTCGTTTCATCACTTATTAGGCTACAAATTAGGATACAAATGAAGTCTCAAAATATTTGAAAGAATTGATATCCTGCAGACCATCATCTCTGACCACATGCAGTTGAACTAGATTTCAATTTTGAATGATAAATCAAAAAATCCCCCTACATTTGGAGACTTAAAAACACATTCAAGGGAATTCCCTGGTGGTCCAGTGGTTAAAACTTCATGCTTCCAATGCAGCAGGATTGAGTTTGATCCCTGCTCTGGGAACTAAGATATAAGATCCCACATGTCAAGCTGTACAAAAAAAACACAAGGTAGTTACATCCCCATCTCCCATAGTGAGGGAAGACAATATATAATTCCCAAAGGCAAAAATTAAAGAATACTGCAATTATGCTATTTAGAGAAATGGAAGTAAATACTAAAATAATCAGCTAAAATGATAAAATGATCGCCTTTGGGGAGAGAAAAATGGGAGAGCAGTCAGTGAGACTTTGCTATTTTTCACAACAAACTTTGTATAACTGCATTATTCTAGACCAGGGGTTGGCAAATCTTTTCTATAAAGGGCTAGGCAGTAAACATTCTAAGCTTTGCAGACCATATGGTAGACTTGTTGCAACTACTTAACTATGGCTTAACAAAAGCAGCTAGAGATCATTCCTAAATATAGCTGTATTCCAATAAAGCTTTATTATAGACACAGACATTTGAATTTCATGTCCTTTCAGGTGTCATAAAATATTTTTTCTTTTGAGTTTTTCAACCATTTAAAAATCATAGTTTTGGAGCTGTATAAAAATAGACTGGATTTGGACTGAGCTGTTGTTTGCTGATAACTGCTCTAAATGATTGGAGAAGGCAATGGCACCCCACTCCAGTACTCTTGCCTGGAGAATCTCATGGATTGAGGAGCCTGGTAGGCTGCAGTCCACGGGGTTCGCTAAGAGTCAGACACGACTGAGCGACTTAACTTTCACTTTCATGCATTAGAGAAGGAAATGGCAACCCAATCCAGTGTTCCAGCCTGGAGAATCCCAGGGACGGGGGAGCCTGGTGGGCTGCTGTCTATGGGTTCCACAGAATCGGACACGACTGAAGTGACTTAGCAGCAGCAGCAGCTCTAAATGATGTGTCTTCATAACTATTAAAATAAACAAATAAAACCAACACACCTCTTGCAAAGAAAGCTAAGACTAGCAGGAGACTTTATTTTTATCTTGATGAAGTTTACATTTTAAAACACTATAGCAAACAGCTTTCTTTTCATAGTCAAAACTTGTATATATGTACTTCCTTCAGAAAAGCGGGAGCAAGACAAAGATGTCTGTTATCACCACTTCTATTCAGCAGTATACAAGGCTCTCAAGAATGCAGTAAGACAATGAGAAAAAAATATAAGGATTAAAAAGGAAAACCAAAAATATCCTTATGCACAGACAAAATAACTGTTTAGGAAAAGATGCAAAAGAATCTGCAATTTGTTGCAGTTAAATGGAGAATTTGACTGAATATAAGTTCCATATATAAAAATCTATTACTTTGATAACACCTGCAAGAAACTGTTAGAAAACATTAAAAATAATATGGTTTATAATCTCAATCATTGAAAGCAAATTTACTTTAAGAATAAGTCTATGTGACATGGTCTTCTCTGGTGGTTCAGTGGATAAGAGTCCGCCTGCCAATGGAGGGGACATGGGTTCGATACCTGGCCTGGGAAGATTCCACATGCTGCAGAGCAACTCAGCCTGTGTGCCACAACTACTGAGACCGTGTGCTGCCACTATTGAAGCCCTCAGGCCCTGGAGCCTGCATTCCTTAACAAGAGAAGCCACGGCAATGAGAAGCCTGAGCATCCCAACAAAGAGTAGCTCCCATTCACTGCAACTAGAGAAGGCCTGTGTGCAGCAACAAAGACACAGCACAGCTAAAAATAAATTCATTCATAAAAGAATAAGTCTATGTGCCTCAACTAAGACCTGGCACAGCCAAATAAATAAAAATATTTTTAAAAAAGAATAAGCCTGACAAAAGATATGCAAAAAATTTATGAGAAGAAACCTCTGAAGTTTAGAAAGAAAAGAAAATTATACACTTGCTGAAAGACTTTAAGGAAAACCCAAATAAACGATAGTGCTAGGAAGATTCAATACCAATAGAAGAGAGATCTATTCCTGCCAAACTGATTTAGTGCCATCTCAATTAGAATTCCAACAGAGTTTCCCATGGAACTCCATAAACTGACTAAAATGTGTTTGAAAAATCAAAGGGTCAAAAATAAAAATACCCCTGAGGAGAAAACAGGAATGGGGCTTGTCTAACTAGACAGCAACACTTAAAAGTTTATTGTAATTAAGACTGGAGTTTTTGGCATTGGGATGCACATCTGACTCTTTGTGACCCCACAGACCAAGCCTTTCAGGCTTCTCTGTCCGTGGAATTCTCCAGACAAGAATACTGGAGTGGGGTGCCATTTCCTTCTGCAGGGGGATCATCCCATCCCAACCCAGGGATGGAACCTGGATCTTTTGCATTGCAGGCAGATTCTTTACCATCTGAGCCATGAGGGAAATATAGAATTAACATCGTTGTTCAGTCACTGAGTCATGTCCAGCTCTTTACTACCCAGTGGACTGCAGCACTCCAGGCTTCCCTGTCCTCCACTGTCTCCTGGAGTTTGCTCAAACTCATGTTCATTGAGTCAATGATGCCACCAACCATCTTGTCCTCTGCTGCCCTCTTCTCCTTTTACCTTCAATCCTTCCCAGCACCAGGGTCTTTTCTAGTGAGCTGGCTCTTTCAATCAGGTAGCCAAAGTTGGAGCTTCAGCTTCGGCATCAGTTCTTCCAATTAATATTCATGATTGATTTCCTTTAGAATTGACTGGTTTGATTTCCTTGCAATCCAAGTGATTCTCAAAAATCTTCTCCAGCTCCACAATTTGAAGGCATCAATTCTTCAGCATTCAGCCTTTTTTATGGTCCAATTCTCACATCCATACATGACTACTGGAAAAATCATAGCTTTTACTATATGGACCTTTGTTGGCAAAGTGATGTCTCTGCCTTTTAATACACTTTCTGGGTTTGTCATAGCTTCCCTTGCAAGAAGCAAGAATATTAACATATTAGGAATCTTTTTGACAGATACACATAGGACTCTGACAAATTACTAACAGAAATGTCTTTAGTGAGTTATTACCATAGATTTTCTATTGTAAGAAACATATTTTAAACATATATTAAGAAACTAGTTCATCAAGACCTTAGCACTACTATCTATCTATACTATGTTTAGGTACGAAATAAACTTGTAGTTAAGTTTAAGTTGTGGGTAGAATAGTTAAGTGAAAGGATTGCTAGGTGCCCGTGGGCAGGCACATTCTAAAGGCAGTTGTTTTAAAATTCTTTGAAGCTGTCAAAATAGCATGATATTACCCATACAAAATATTGCCCCTTCTAGTTTCAAGCTTATCTTTCAGAAAGTACTGTTAAGAATGATGAAAAGTAGAAAGAAGGGTATTTAATTTTCAGAATGATTATTTGCCTTCGATAGCCTATGCCTCAGGGAAGGCAATGGCACCCCACCCCAGTACTTTTGCCTGGAAAATCCCATGGACGGAGGAGCCTGGTAGGCTCCAGTCCGTGGGGTCGCTAAGAGTCGGACATGACTGAGCGACTTCACTTTGACTTTTCACTTTCATGCATTGGAGAAGGAAATGGCAACCCACTCCAGTGTTCTTGCCTGGAGAATCCCAGGGACGGGGGAGCCTGGTGGGCTTCCGTCTATGGGGTCGCACAGAGTCGGACACGACTGAAGCAACTTAGCAGCAGTAGCAGCAGCAGCAGCCTATGCCTAAGAAATACAGAAAATCTGTTGTAATAAATAACTTTCAGATAGTACATTTCAGTTAATAGTTAATGTGCTTTAGATTTAGTCTCTGACTTGTAATTCTCTAATAAAATTTGAAATTCTAGGTATGGAATTTGATTTAAAGATATGCAAGCTCAAAACAGGCAATCCCTGTGATTTCTTTTAAAATTAGGTGATAATGATTCAAAACAGCAAGGATTTCTATAGCATGTAGTTGTCATTGCTCTATACTTCTTACATGTATGAACTACATTAGTCCTCATAACAATCCTATGAGGATTTTCCTATTATTTGTCCCACTTTACAAATGAGGAAATTGAGGCAGAGGTTAAATTACTTGGCCCCAAACCCCATGGCTAGTAGGTGGCAGAGCTATGATTCAGACCTACACAGTTTGACTGTAGAAAGTATGCTTTTAATTATTAAATGAAACTGCCTCTTGCACTGATTTAATAGATTAGTGAATATGCAGATTCAAATTGCTCTGACCTTTAATTTCAATGTATCATAATGAGCTACTAGGGGATTAATTATAGTGATTAGCACAAACATGAAGAATATAGCACAGTCAAATTCATGATCACACAGAAGTAAAAGGAAAAAGTTTGCTAACCATTCAGCACTGATGTTTCCTGTTATTTTCAAAATTTTTCTTTTTTTCCTTTCTAAAATGCCCACAAAGACTGCAAGTACCACAGGGGTGGGATCTACCTTTCTGGTCTGTTTTATCCATAACAATCTCTACATCTAGCATGGTGCCTGGTACCTAATGGGTCCTCAAATATTTGACTAACTGCAGATTCAGGGGCCTCAAGGAATGTTCCTCAAGAGGCTGTTTACTTGCTTCGTTATTTTTGGTCCTACTTAAGACTACAGAAGACCTTCACAAATTCTCATTGCTAAAGATTAAAAAACATGTAAGTAGACACAATAAAACTTGAAAATTCACTTTCTAAGCACCAATACATACTCTTTTCCAGTTGAGCACTGTCCTGTTTAGTGATTTCTCTTTCTTTTATTTACATGTGCATATGCCAGTACAGGTTTATATGAAAACACAAATGTAACCACAATACACATTTTCCTGCAACTACCTCCTGTTAGTTTCTCATGTCTCTATAAATCTACTCCATTTCTTTGAACAGTTATCTAGTATTTCACAGTACAGACATATTAAACTTTATGTAATTACTCCCCATGAATGGACATGCACAGGGTTTCTTCCTAGTATCTACTGAAAACCAGGCAGCAATGAACACTGCTGTGCAAATACATGTAGACATGTGGCGTTACTGAGTAACACAGATCCCTGCTCACTGAAAAGCCTATTAGCAGGTAGGCACAGGTAGCTCCTTGGACGGCAAGGAGAGCAAACCAGTCAATCTTAAGGGAAATCAACCTTGAATACTGGTTGGAAGGACTGAGGCTGAAGCTGAAACTCTAGTATTTTGGTCATCTGATGCCAACAGCTGACTCATTGGATAAGTCCCTGAAGCTGGGAAAGACCGAGGGCAGAAGAAGAGGGCTCAGAGAATGAGATGGCTGGATGGCCTCACTGACGCAATGGACATGAACATGGGCAAACTTCAGCAGATGGTGAGGGCCAGAAAGGCCTGGCGGGCTGTAGTCCATGGGGTCTCAAAGAGTTGGACATGACTGCGCAACTGAACAACAACAACAGGTAGCCACTTCTACTGCGCTTCTTCCCTCTGGCTTTTTAAGAAGAGGTATAAATAGAGCCGGGGCTTCCCAGGTGGCTCAGAGATAAACGATCCACCTGCCAATGCAGGAGATGCCGGTTCAGTGCCTGGGTCAGGAAGATCACCTGGTGGGCTATGGTCCATAGGGTCGAAGAGAGTTGGACATGACTGAGCACGAAGCACGAAAGAGGAGAGCTGATAAGTGCAAGATAAACAGAGTAGTAAAATTCCTCGTTTAAATGTGTTCATAAAGTAACTCCTCTTGCATATCGTTCCCCCCCCCCCCCCCCAGGGGCAACCCGCATTGGGAATGCAGGACTAGAGCGGCAAGAGCTCGGAAGTTAGCGACCGGTTAGTTGTTGGCTAAACGAGCTTCTGGTAAGAAGTGCCTGGACACCACGTTCTAGTGGACCACGCCTTCCTATTAAGCCCTCACCCCATCAATTTTGCCCTCTTTAGGTTAGAATGAGGGAGCAGTTCTTCTAGTATTAAAAAGTTCCTGGAGACTGCAGGACTAAACTGAAGGTATAGAGATGTGGCGTGAGAAATGAACTGGATGGTTGCGACGCCCAAGTAGGAACCAGGGGACACCTAAAAGACCACCGCCACAGCTGCAGCAGCCTCCGGAGGACTCGGTTTCCCAGCGGTCCCCGCGGCCCGCAGGGGCGTCTAGCCCGGCTGGCCCTCGCGAGCGGGGGCGGGGCCGAAGCCGGAAGTCACGTGCTGCTACAGCCGCCGGGGTGAGGCCGCGGTCTTAGCCAAGGCTGGTTTGGGCTGTGACTGTGGGAGGCGCCGGGGTGATGGCGGTGGAGACTCTGTCCCCGGACTGGGAGTTCGACCGCGTAGACGACGGCTCACAGAGTAAGGGAGTGGCAGGGCGAGGGCTGCGGGTGGACGCTCATCGGTTCACTGACATCCGGGCAGCGCTCCTGCGGGAGGGCTTTGCGTTGCGGTGGGCGTGCAGCTTGCTGCGCCTTGGGGTGTGAGAGGCACGCGCTCGCAAACCTAACTTTCGGGGTCGGGAGCCCCAGTGATGGTGAGTCAGGCAGGCCCGGCCAGGCTTGGCGTATGGGGTTGTGACTGTCCTGCGGAGCGCGCAGTGGCCTGAGGGGCGCGGCGTGTCCACTTGCTGCAGCCGGGGCCCCGGGCGGGGCACCCCCGGGGAGGTCCGCATCCTGGGGAGCGGAGGCGGCCTGGTCCCTGGTCTCCTGGGACTTTCGCCAGATCCTCCGAGCATGCAGTTTTAGGTCAGGTTGAGGTCCAGGTTCCTGTTTCGGTTTCCTGTTTTTCTTCGTTTTCCTCCCAAACCAACTTTGGAAAGTTTCGAGTGTTTTTGCCTTCATATTCTTAGAACTGTAGAAGGTAGCGAAAAAGAACTCATGCGTGAAAAACAAACACGTGAACATCAATTTATTACCTTCCATGTCTTTTATTTACGTTTAATGGTATTTTTCAAAAGTGATGGCCCTGTGGTTTCCAGCGCATCTAGACAGGTTTCGGAAATTAACAGATTATCTCCTGCAGATTTTACTTAATAAAATTGGATTGTCTCATTTTAATTTAGAAGTCCAACCCCCAAAACCTAACAAATTCAGTTCCACGTAGCAAAATTGAGAGGTCAAGCTATTTCATTGAAACTAAGATGAATACAAATTCGCAATCTGTTTCTTATCTTTGATAATATGAATCTGTATAAGTGATTTAAATAAGAGATATTAGGCCTTAACTGCTTTGTGAATTTGTTTTTTTATGTAGTTTTCTCAAAAGGTGTAGTTTTTAAAAATTAGGTGTAAATTTTGCTTAATTTTTGCAAAGACAGACACATTAGATGTATCTAGGTTTTATTAGCCTGTCAAAAGGATGAGTTTAATTCAGATGGTTAGCAGTTTCTTACAAAACTTTCCATGAGTTACTAGCTCTTACACAGCATGAGCAAACAGTCCTGGTGATAGTGACAGGATCTTTCAACTTGTTTGTGGAGAGGATTCTGTCTTTGTTAAAGTGAACTGCACCTTGTCATGTATGAAGTTTTATGGATAGAGGTTCCTTACTCCGTATCTGTGAAATATTGGATTGAAGATACGTTTGGGTTTGAAAAGTTTGGTTCATCAGTTCAATCTGATTCACTCAAAGATATTTTCCACACAAAGATAAAATAAGGAATTCAGTCTCTTGGAAGTGATAAGCATGTTAATAGGTTTTTGGAATTTAACTCTTGAAGAATCACTACAGAGTTCTTATTTCAGATCTTATTTTAACTTTTACCAGCTTAAAAACTTATCAGCAAGGAACTTTAATGTTATTACAGATTTTCTCTTGCCTGCTACTTTAATTTCCAAACAGACTAAATGAATAATTCATTGGCATGTTTGTCTAGCGTTGTTATTAAGAAGTCATTTGCTGGTTAAATGCAGCTTTGGTCATTTCCCTTGTAACTGAAAATTAGACAGGTACTTGGGATTTTGAGAATCTTACACAGTTTTTAATATTTAAGCTATAAGGAAGGGAAGAGCTCTCTTCTCTGGGCCTGGTTTTCATTAATTTTTGGAATATGAATCATTTATATTGCTTTCCAGAACTGCCTAGATTAACGCTATAATAAAGCAGGAACCTCAATTAAATGGATCCACCTGATTCCAGGTATTAAGTTAACTAAATGAATCCACCTGATTCCTAACATTAGTTGCAAAATAGGGGAGAACGTGAAGCTAGGTCTTCAGTGAGTTGGAACGTACTTACAGTTGCTTTGCATTGCTAATTTGAGGAGAGAAAAGTTTTACTTTTTTAAGAAGTCAGCAATTGAATAAAGTAATTCACATCAGTAAGAGAACCCGAGTTGAAGTTGAATTTGCTCCCTTTGGAGTAAGTAATGATAAAATGTATGGTGCTGAGTCACTTCAGTCCTGTCCCACTCTTTGTGACATAATGAACTGTAGCCCACAGGCTCCTCTGTCCATGGGATTTTCCAGGCAAGAAAACTGGAGAGATTTGCCATGCCCTCCTCCAGGGTATTTTTTGAATCCAACATCTCTTTCATCTCCTGCATTGACAAGCAGGTTCTTTATCACTGATTTTGATGAGTAAGGAAACTTTTTGTCCAGTTTATTCCAATGACTTCCAGAGTCCTCTATTAATGTGTAAAGTCTGTAAGTATCAACACAATGTTCTGTACTCTGTCCTTTACTGGCTTTTCCAATTCTATTATGATAATTAAAACAATGTATCTTGGGGCATTATAAATATAAAATTAGCAATATAAATTTGGGGCATTACAGAAATAATATTATGATGAAGCAGATCTAAAATCATTTCAAAAAAAATATTTAGGTGTATTTTTAGGTGTAGTTTACTGTGTAATTAAGCATTACAGTTAAAAATTTTGCTTCTGTGACAGCTCAGATTTTTGCACCTAAATCAAGTTTTTTGCACAAAGTAGTTGTTTATGATTAAAATAGAGAATTAGGACGTTGAGTTGTCTAAGGCATTTTCAGATTGTTTAGATTATGGGGTAAATAGTATAGTGACTTTTTCATAGTACTCTAAAGTTATA
Source organism: Tragelaphus eurycerus (assembly GCA_935064755.1). Lineage (NCBI taxonomy): Eukaryota > Metazoa > Chordata > Mammalia > Artiodactyla > Bovidae > Tragelaphus > Tragelaphus eurycerus. The sequence goes on along the minus strand of CAKXYN010000072.1, from coordinate 8,486,664 downwards.
GTTTTAAGATGATTTCTTAAAGTACCATCTACTGTATGTACAATTATTATTATACTTGGAAAAGATAGAAAGTTCAATTACTGTTTAACTTTAGAACTTTATTTTCAAGAAGTCCAGACATTCCAGGGTGATACATTAACAATGCTTAGTATCTACTTTTCTGTGACTTTTGAGATTATTTGAAGTAAATGTCTTGTAATTCGTTACTTTTCACAAACTTTTCAAATTTATATTTAGAAATTCATGCTGAGGTCCAGCTTAAGAATTATGGGAAATTTCTTGAGGAGTATACCTCTCAATTGAGAAGAATTGAGGATGCACTGGATGACTCAATTGGAGACGTTTGGGATTTCAATCTTGATCCTATAGCATTAAAGGTTGGAATTTGTTTTATTTTTAATTTATGTATACATTTTCAGAACATAGGTGCCTTGAAAACAGTGTTCAAATATGGGATATATATTTTTATTTGGAGTCTAGAGAGCTAAAAGAAACTTGGAGAAACATGGTTAATTTCCTTTTCTCTAAGCCATGCATGTGTGTGTGTGTGTGTGTGTGTTTTTAAAGAATGATGCAAACTCCAGTCGTTGAGCTGACTTTTGTTTTTCATTATCAAGAAAATGAAGAGGGTTGGAATAGCATATTCGGGCTTTGTTTTCTTATTAAGACTACTTTGCATACAGAAAAGTGTGTAGATTTAAAATATATTGTATAGTGAATTTTACCAAACATCCATCCCCTTGTAACTCATATCCCAGTCAAGATAAAGAATATTTCCATGATTTTTCAAAAGCTCCTTTATGCTATTTAGGGGCTCTTAATATGGGAGTGGTTTTTTTTTTTTTAAATATATAAAATAAGCTGCTCTGTTCCATTTTGAGGTTGTTCTATTTTGTTTCATCTTTGAAACTGTAGCCTCTTACTACTCAAATAATAACGTTTTTTGAGCATTTATTATGTGCTAGACAACTATCCTAAGGCAGCAGTGTTGACTTTTTAGTAGCAACTTTGCTGAGATGTAATTCGTGTACTGTACAGTTTTTTGGTTTGTTGTGTACCCATAGACTTGTGCCACAGTCAATTTTAGAACATTTTCACCACTCCAGAAAGAAATCCTGTACCTGTTAGCAGTCCCCATCTGCTGTGGGACAGGTGCTGAGTACAGGGTCTAACAACTTTCAGTAAAATAGAACTAGTCTCAATTTGTGTATTGAGAATTTTAATGATTTCTTTAAAATTAAAAAGGAATTTATTTTCCTTTGTTTCTATAGCTTTTGCCTTATGAACAGTCTTCCCTTTTGGAACTCATCAAGACTGAAAACAAGGTACAGATTCCTAAACCTAAGAATCTATTTTTTAAAATGCTTTAATTATCTTCTATAATTTACTTCTTTCCTTTTGTATTTTTCCTTGTGAAACTAGGTCCTAAACAAGGTCATCACTGTTTATGCTGCACTTTGTTGTGAAATCAAGAAATTAAAATATGAGGTAATTATTTGTACTCTTTAAGACATTAAAAACATGATTTGAAAGCAAATATGTGCTTTTATATGCATGAAAGTGAAGTTGATCAGTTGTGTCCGACTCTTTGCGATCCCATGGACTGTAGCCTGTCAGGTTCCTCTGTCCATGGGATTTTCCAGGCAATAGTCCTAGAATGGATTGCTAAGTGTGCACAAATATTTCATGAAGATTGGGTGACCTATATATTTATTTTAGCAAGAATAATGAGACCATTCACTAAGTACTATTTACCAAACACCATGCTAACCCTCTTAACAGTAATAACCACTTGGAGATATGTGAGGAATAGATGAGAAAATTGAAGTTTAAAGAGGGTGTCACTCATCTGACATTTTATTGGTAGTAATGGTTTGAGTCTGGGCCTGCATTCCTTCTGTATCACTTGTCATATATACTGGATCTTCTGGATATAACTGATTTTTTTTAAAAAGGTTCGAATTTTTAACGTTTTGCATTTCCTCACCTGTGAGCCATTAAAACTGGTAGATGGTAAACTTCATCTTTTCTTCTTTAGATTTTTAAAAAAATTTTATTTATTTTTCTTTATGTTTTTGGTACTACATGGTTGCTTTCTCTCATGAACTTGTGAGAGGATGTCGGGCAGTTAGAGTGGTCAGATAAAACAAAGTAAAGGCAAAAGAAATGAAGAAATAACTTTGAGTATCAGTAATATCTTTGGTATTCTAAAGATAGATTGAATTTACCTATATTATAAGCAGTTTTTGAAGTTAAGTAAATTTGTATGTATGATGTAGTCATCTGTGTAGTATTAAATAAGGATAATGAAGAGAGCCTAGGAATTTAAAAACAAAATAGCAACCTTTAAAATTATTTTAATTTTTTTAAACAGGCTGAAACTAAGTTTTATAATGGTCTCTTGTTTTATGGAGAAGGAGGTAAGTTTTAAAATTTCACATTGTAATGTTGTGGTACTTGAATAAACAAAGTTAACTGACAATTCTAGGACTGTTATGATCGTGTAAAGTGTTAGTTTGAGCAGTGAACAGTCACATTTTTTTGTTGGTTTGTGTTTTTGTTTAGTAAACAGGTATAAACCTCAGTGAACAAGCGGCAGCAAATTCTGTATAAAATTGATTTGTGAATATTTTTATAAATTACAAAGCACAATAGCTAGATGAGAATTTTCCTTGAATTCATTAAATAGTGGGACAGATGGTTGCTTTTAATTGTGTGGTTAATGATTGTTTCATTTTTCTCTTTAGTGTAAAAATCTGTTTTTCATACTATGCAGATTAGAAGATGTCCTAATGAATAAAAATCATTTTCCTTTTTTGATGTTGATTCACTTTAAGATAAAAACTTGAAATATTCTTCATGTTGCCTTTTAAAGCTACAGATTCCAGCATGGTTGAAGGTGATTGTCAAATTCAAATGGGGAGATTTATTTCATTCTTACAGGTAAGTGGTTTTTACTTTTTATTGAGTTCCCCCCTCCCAAAAGTTTGAGTAAATCACGTAATCAGAAAAGAGTTCTGAAATGTCAAATGCTAAGAAATTGTACTCTAAGGGTAAGGCACTTCATTGGCATTGGATTATATTTAAGGAGATTGTAATTCCTGAAGGATTTTCATAGCATTTTTAGTGACATAAGCTTTCAAAATAAGTTTCCTTGTATAATTTCATTTATGGGCAGTTTATCACCATACCTCTTAAAACAATTTAAACTTTGTACCTGGTAGGAAAAGATAATTTATGTTAGAAAAAGTGGCTAATAAAGATCATTAAGCTGATATATGGACAAGGATGAAGTTTTAAAAGCATCACCACATGATGCTTTTAACCAGATATTTCAATTTAGATATACTTTTCATTACTGTAAAGTTTTATTTTACAGTGTAAAGTTATTCTAGGTCTTTTGATTTATCAAAAGAATGAAATAAGTTCTGTTTCTCCCCTCCCTGTTGTAAAAGCAGTGCTTATATGGTAAAAGCAAAAACTGGAAATCAGGAAACAGTAGCCATAATCCCACTTACCTTCTGACTGTTGGGTGTAAGATTTGATACAGTTCATTGAATCAGGCATGCTAATATGTTCACATCTTTTATATCTTTACTGCTTTGTTTTGCTCTTCCCACCTGATTGAGAGCGTTTGTTGCAGTTGTCCTCTGTGATGGCCTGTGTCAGTCAGGGTTCAGTCCAAACGCAAGTATCACACAGGATATTTCAAAAGGGGAGATTTAAAAGAGCTACCATTTGGTCCAACAATACCATTCTTGGGCATATATTCTGAAAAGATGAAATTTAAAAAGTTAACATGCACCTCAGTAATACAACACTGTTTACAGTAGCCGAAACATGGAAGCAACCTAAGTGCCTGTCAACAGATGAATGGATAAAGAAGATGTGGTATATACATGCACAGTGGAATAGTACTCAGCCACAGAAACTAATAAAGTAATGTCAATTGTAGCAACATGGCTAGACCTAGAGGTCATCATACTATAAGTGAAGGTGGAGAAAGACAAATATATCGCTTATGTGTGGGATCTAAAAAATAATACAAATAACTTGTTTACAAAACTGAAACAGACTCACAGACATAGAAAACAAGCTTACGGTCACCATAGGGGAAAGGTGGGAAAAGGGATAAATTAGAAGTACGGTATTAACAGTACACACTGCTGTACGCAAAATAGGTAAAGAGCAGTGATCTGCATAGCACAGGGAACTGTATTTTTATTAACCTATAATGGAAACGAATCTGAAAAAATATATTGTTGAATCACTTTGCTGTATGCCTGGAACTAATACAATATTGTAAATCAACTGTACTTCAATTAAAGAAAAAAAGAATATATATTAAATCTAGAGAATTGGCTACATTAGAATTGGAGGGCTGAAAGGAAAAACAGTGAGGTAAGCCAGAGGACGCAAGTATCACCTCTACATCTAGGGTAAAAAAAGGAAGAAGGTTCAGGTTGTTAGAATCTGAGAGCTAGGAGGAGGAGCCCCAGGGAATTAGTATTAATATCATAGCTCTGAGGAATCAGGGCTGCCTGGCTGCTGCTGGTAGACTCTAAAATTGAATATTGCTTCTGGGGTCGCTAAGAGTCGGACATGACTGAGCAACTTCACTTTCACTTTTCACTTTCATGCATTGGAAAAGGAAATGGCAACCCACTCCAGTGTTCTTGCCTGGAGAATCCCAGGGACGGGGGAGCTGCTGTCTGTGGGGTTGCACAGAGTTGGACATGCCTGAAGTGACTTAGCAGTAGCAGCAGCAGTGCTGAAAGAAGCTGGAGCCTGGGGCAAGTTGTCATTGCTGGGTTGAACTGCTCCTGCCTGGATTATGTTGATAAAAACAGCAAGAAATAGAAAGGATGTCCCTTTCCTGCCTTTAGGTCTCCTTTTAGTGCCACCTGTTTACAAAACCTAACAGGAAGCCTGCTGGGCTGGGGTCTAAGAAATGTTGATTTGCAAGGTTGAAGTGAAGGTGTCAGTTTTTCTTCTGGTTTTGTCAAATTTTGCGTTTCTTATTTTGAGGACGTTTTATTTGGTGCTTATGAGTTTAAAATTGTTAATAATTCCCAGTAAATTGAATTGTTTATTGTGTGATGACCTTCTTAAACTGTGATAATTATGTATATAGTATATAATTACATAAATATTAATTAGCTATACTAATGCTAATAAAAATCTTTTTGATATTACTATCACTGCCTCATCACTTCATGGGAAATAGATGGGGAAACAGTGGAAACAGTGTCGGACTTTATTTTTCTGGGCTCCAAAATCACTGCAGATGGTGACTGCAGCCATGAACTTAAAAGACGCTTACTCCTTGGAAGGAAAGTTATGACCAACCTAGATAGCATATTCAAAAGCAGAGACATTACTTTGCCAACAAAGGTTCGCCTAGTCAAGGCTATGGTCTTTCCTGTGGTCATGTATGGATGTGAGAGCTGGACTGTGAAGGAGGCTGAGGGCCAAAGAATTGATGCTTTTGAACTGTGGTGTTGGAGAAGACTCTTGAGAGTCCCTTGGACTGCAAGGAGGTCCAACCAGTCCATTCTGAAGGAGATCAGCCCTGGGATTTCTTTGGAAGGACTGATGCTAAAGCTGAAACTCTTGTACTTTGGCCACCTCATGCGAAGAGTTGACTCATTAGAAAAGACTCTGATGCTGGGAGGGATTGGGGGCAGGAGGAGAAGGGGACGACAGAGGATGAGATGGCTGGATGGCATCACTGACTCGATGGATGTGAGTCTGAGTGACCTCTGGGAGTTGGTGATGGACAGGGAGGCCTGGCGTGCTGTGATTCATGGGGTCGCAAAGAGTCGGATATGACTGAGCGACTGATCTGATCTGATCACTGCACCACCTCTACTTTAGTTAGCATTGTCTTTTTTTAAAATTCTTTTTTATTGTTTCAGCCTTTCAGTGTCATCATGTTTCAGTTGTGTTTCTCTAAAACTGGGTCTGTTAGGCTTTTGCTTTTTTATATAATCTGAAAATTTCTGTTTTAATTGGTTCTTTTTCTGTATTTTATAGATAGTCTATTATGTATCAGGACTCATTTCTGCCTCTTCATTTGTGCTTTCTATTTGTCCTGCGTTTTCTAGTCTTTGCTTTGCTTTTATTAGATTTATAGAAGTTTAATAACAGATAACTGGAGCTGTTTAAATAAAATTGAAATGCATTATTTTCACTTTTAAAACATTTAAATTGTGGATCTTACAGCTGCATATAATTTCATTTTATACATTCAACAAATGTTTTGGGAGCCTAGCATATGTTAGAAACTGTTATTGGTGCTTGGGATACAGCAGTGCACAAAACCAACAAATTTCTGCCCACAGAGAGCTTATTGTTTAGAACAGCCATACATTTAATTAGATTCTAAATAAGATAGGTGTGAGTTCAGTTCAGTCGCTCAGTCGTGTCTGACTCTTTTTGACCCCATGAACTGCAGCACACCAGGCCTCTCTACCCATCACCAACTTCCGGAGTCCACCCAAACCCATGTCCATGGAGTCGGTGATGCCATCCAGCCATCTCATCCTCTGTTGTCCCCTTCTCTTCCTGCTCTCAATCTTTCCCAGCATCAGGGTCTTTTCCAATGAGTCAGCTCTTTGCATCAGGTGGCCAAAGTATTGGAGTTTCAGCTTTAACATCAGTCCTTCCAATGAACACCCAGGACTGATCTCCTTTAGAATGGACTGGTTGGATCTCCTTGCAGTCCAAGGGACTCTCAAGAGTCTTCTCCAACACCACAGCTCAAAAGCATCAATTCTTCGGCGCTCAGCTTTCTTCACAGTCCAACTCTCACATCCATACATGACCACAGGAAAAACCATAGCCTTGACTAGACGGACCTCTGTTGGCAAAGTAATGTCTCTGCTTTTTAATAGGCTATCTAGTTTGGACATAACTTTCTTACCAAGAAGTAAGCATCTTTTGATTTCATGGCTGCAATCACCATCTGCAGTGATTTTGGAGCCCAGAAAAATAAAGTCAGCCACTGTTTCCACTGTTTCCCCATCTATTTCCCATGAAGTGATGGGACTGTATGCCGTAATTTTAGTTTTCTGAATGTTGAGCTTTAAGCCAACTTTTTCACTCTCCTCTTTCACTTTCATCAAGAGGCTTTATAGTTCCTCTTCACTTTCTGCCATAAGGGTGGTGTCATCTGCATATCTGAGGTTATTGATATTTCTCCCGGCAGTCTTGATTCCAGCTTGGGCTTCATCCAGCCCAGTGTTTCTCGTGATGTACTCTGAATATAAGTTAGATAAGCAGGGTGACAATATACAGCCTTGACATACTCCTTTTCCCATTTGGAACCAGTCTGTTGTTCCATGTCCAGTTCTAATTTTGCTTCCTGACCTGCATTTATCAGGAATATCAGACCAATATCAGATGGTCTGATATTCCCATCTCTTTAAGAATGACAAACATATTCCTGGGAAAATCTATATTTCACTTAATGTGTGCCAAGCCTGTTAATAGGTAGGGTTAAAAGTTATAAACATTTGAAGTTATTTCAGAGTGATTTCTGAAGACCCTTTCCATTCCTTGTCATACTTTCTAAACTGGCAGCTTTTGAGCTTCATTCATTCAGATGTTCATTTAATAGGCAGAAATTGAGAAGCAGTTGAAGATTAACCACAATACTGGACAGTGGCTATTCAAAGAAGGAGTAAGACAGTTTCTGTCACTTAGGAATTATATGAGCAGTGAATGCAAGACTTAAAATACAAGGATGAATGAAATGCTGTGGAGGCAAAGAGGTAGAAATGACCGTGGGACGTGAGTGAATACTGATTGCTTGAAGGATGCTTGAAGGCTTACTGCAGGTTAACTGGAGATTTTTACTGGAAAACAGTTTTGTTTGTTTAGCATTGTTAACATAAAACTCAGTCAGAAATGATGACATTTACTCAACTTGTAACATATACTCAACTTGTCATTTCAGGAACTGTCTTGTTTTGTTACGAGGTGCTATGAAGTGGTGATGAATGTAGTCCATCAGTTGGCTGCCCTCTATATCAGTAACAAGTAATGAATTTTAAAAATCATTTTGCATTTTTAATAGAGATGCGGGGAATGTCTTTTCTTAAGCTAGCTAAATATCTAAAAGATTTTCGTGTGTTTACTCACTCACTCACTCATTCCTTCATTCACTTATTTAGCTTTCTTTGAACACTCATGATGTTTTAAATTTTTAAACACTCCTTGATGTGTATAATGCAAAGGTTAGTAAGACAGTTTATACCATGGTGCAGGAACCCCTTATCTGTCTGAATGAGAATGTTGACAGAATAATCTTTAATTGTAGAGATAAGGGCTAATAGAGAATGTACTGAGTTCTCTTACTGCTTTCCTTTACACTGAAGTAGTCTTGGCTCATTAGAATCATGTGACACTTAAACTATTGAATCTTAGGGAGAGGGGACTAGATAATCTATAATTCTAATGATCTTCCAAGTTTGGATGTCATTACCCTAAATCAAGAAAAATGATCAAATTGTCATGGTTAGTATTCCTAACCACCACAGAGTAATATCTTGCATTTGATTAAAACTTTATACTTAGTTTTTTCCCACTCACTTATAATCTTAAAATACCTTTGTTTAGGTATATGATTGGGAGTTCTCAGTTGTGAGAAGAGAGATAACTGAGGCCCAAAGGAACTATTTGCCAAGATTCCATAGCAGTTTCAGTCTGATTCTTTAGGTCACCAGTCCATTCATTGTTGCTCTTCCTATACCATGCTGCATCTTAACTCTCTTTGTAAAGTGGAAGAGTGTGTTGTTTCCCATTCCTGTGTGTTTCTACTCTGTCAGATATTTATGCTCTGTGTTTTTCACTAAAGTTCTCATGGCAGAAGGGACTGAGAGCATAGCTACCCCAGCGTCCATAGAACCTGCTGTGTGATTCAGAGACCCCTCTCTACCACAGACCTGTCCTAGAAAGACGAAGTTTATTTGAATTTTGTGTTTAATTTTTAAAGTATTCTATCTTGTGGAACATTTGAGTATTAATTTATTTACTCTTGAGTAGGTTGACTCTCTGGGAAGTAAAATTGAATTATCCTGGGGCTTTGACTTTCGTGTAATCCCATTTGTATGCATTGTTTTCTCAGTAGGAATGAAAACTCTAGAAATAAACCCAAATGAAGAGGAGACTAGTTTCCAAATGCCAGTTTGGGTAGGATAGCACAGATTCTAGTTGAAAATGGAGAAATTCTAATAGTTTAGGAATAAATGAATATCAGTTTTGTTATTTCTCTGCGTCATCCCAAGCTAGATGGGCATACCTACCCATATTGACGCATACCTACCCACTGAGTTGGGTATAGGCAAGGAGAGTACATTAGTTCTCCTCTTGGGTGTGGACTATGATAGTAAACTTGTGTTGCATAAATTTTAGTGACTAAAGCCTAAATAAAAGTAAATACATTTTAAATTCCAAGAGGCTTTTTCCTTAAACATGAACTGTGACCAAAAAATGAGGTTTTCTTTTAAACTTGGATGTTATTTATTACAGGATTGCACCCAAAATTATAGAAACAACTGGAGTTCATTTTCAGGTAAAAGTAATTTAACTTGTAAAATAATAATTTTTAGCATATTTTACTTTGGCATTTATATGATTGGGGAGTACTATACTTATTGCAAGGCTCTTAAAGGATTTTTTTCTTTCTTTTGCATTTGTTCTCTCATTTGTGAACTTGATGAGGCGTTATTGACCCACTGTGAGTGTAACTCTTCCTAGTATTGGCCCAATGCAGACTCTTGAAGTCAGTGGTCCCCAACCTTTTTGGCCCTAGGGACTGTTTGGGAAGACAGTTTTCCACAGACCATAGGGGTAGGGGAAGTGGGGTGAAGGGATGGTTTGGGGATGATCTAAGCACATTACATTTACTGTACACTTTATTACGTCAGCTCCGTCTCTGATCATCAGGCATTAGATCCTGAAGGTTGGGGACCCCTGCTGTAAGTGGTGTGAGATAATCTATAGTATTGTGATTAAGGATGAAATTTGGGTGAAGAGTTTTCCAATTTTAGGCTGTTCCATCTTGAGGATTAGTAGTTTCATCTGTAGCTTAACTTTCCCACTGCTTTAAGTTAGTAATTATCCCGTGTGTTTAACTTTAAAATCCACATGAAGCTTAACTTCTAACTAGTGATTAAATGATAATCATTAAAGGTTTTTTTTGACAGACTATGTATGAGCACTTGGGAGAGCTGCTAACAGTTTTGCTTACCCTGGATGAAATTATTGATAATCACATCACATTAAAAGACCACTGGACTATGTACAAAAGGTGAGCCAACTAAAATGTTTAAAATACTCTCTTTGTACAGTTAATGTATTACTAAAAAATAAATATAAATAGTACAGATCCTTTAAGAGACCTGAATATACATATTTAGAAGGATCTCATTTCAGATTTTCTTTGAAGACAGTAACCATTCTTTTAATTGCAGATGGGCTTTTTGAGAGTATGATATACTTGTATAAAGCATCCTAATTCTTAAAGTGTAGTGAATGTTAATTTGACTATTTTAGGACCCAGGTTTATTTTCCTTGTTCTATACAAGTAACATTTATTCTCAGCTTGGTTTTATTTTATTTTATATTCCAAACTTTTTAAAGTGAAGGCATTTTATTTTATTCAATCTGTTTAAGTTTTCACTAAATTTTATCTAGAGAGTACCAGGTATCTGAATTGAAGATGATATAAAAAGGTATGTGATTAGAAATTTAAATATATTAGGATTGTTTTTGTTCACATTTTCAAATGTGTAGAGCCAAATAAATGACAAATATAGAACTTTGATTTTGAGGGATAGTTTTAATATAAGAATTTGTTGGCAAATTGAAGGTCTTTCTCCTCCTTTTCTACAAGGTTACTGAAATCTGTCCATCACAATCCTTCAAAGTTTGGAATTCAGGAAGAAAAGCTAAAGCCATTTGAAAAGTTCTTGCTGAAGCTAGAAGGGCAGTTACTTGATGGAATGATATTTCAGGTATGAGAGCTGTATCAGACTGTAATAAATGGGCTTCTGTTAGTAGACCCAGCTCAGAATTGTAGTGGGGCACTTTTATAACATATTACTGTGACTGTATTTTTCTTTAAAAGTGCTTAAGCTTGAAACATTGATTATGTATCTAGTAGCTAATGAAATTAACAGTATACTGGTTGTATTTGGGATAAAATTTTTTTTAAATTATGTAAAAGGATAGAACTGTTTGAGGATTAGTATATAAACAGTTGTGTCAAGCATTTTTTTGTTGTTAATCTCTAGATTTGTGAAACAGCCTCTTAAAAGTCTGTTTTAATTCTTCCTACACAGGGAATATAATTTGGATCTGTACAATTCAGGTAGCTTCTAACCACATGTAGCTGTTTAAATTTAAATTAAAATAAATCACCCTCTGCCATACTAGCAGCATTTCAAATGCTAATAGCCACATGTAATATAATTATCACACTCGTGTGTGTGCTCAGTTGTGTCTGACTCTTTGCAACCCCATGGACTGTAGCCCTCCAGGCTCCTATGTCCATGGGATTCTCCAGGCAAGAATACTGGAGTGGGTTGCCGTTTCCTTCTCCAGGGGATCTTCCCGACTCACGTATCAAACTCACATCTCCTGCATTGGCAGGCAGATTCTTTGCTGCTGAGCCATAGGGAAGCCCTCACACCTTAAACTTAGGTATGTTACATGCCAGTGGTATCTCAGTAAAATGGCGGGGGGAAATCAGCTGTGGCCAACAGTCATACCAGTCAGCACATATATAAAACATTTCCATCATCAGAGGAAGTTCTGTTAGATGGAACTGCTTTGGTAGTGTTCACCAGAAGTTGTATTACAGTACACCCTTGAACAGCATGGGTTTGAACTGGACGGGTCCACTTTTATATGGATAGTTTTCAGTAGTAAACACTATAGTATGACACAGTCCATAGTTGGTTGAATCCAAGTATGGAGAGGAACTGTGGATACAGAGGGCTAGAAATAAATTATATATGATTTGACCCCCACTTGTTCAAGGTTCAACTGTATATTCCATTTAAAAATCTATTTCAAGGTTACCTTTAATTTATATTTTAGATGGTCACAATTTTTACAGAATGATCATAGCTCTTTGTTTATACCAATTTAACTACAAATCCATTAATTTTAGAAGAATTTTTTTCATTGATTCTTTTTCCAGGAGCCATTTCTACACATGATGTAATAAAGTGCTAGGAGAGTAATTGTAACCAGAAAAAATAAAGTCTCTTCTTAAAAGTGTAAATTAAAATAATAAAGCATGCTTTCCCATGCTTCATCAGATATACCCTCTGTACATCACCAAGCACCACTGTGTCCCTTCATGTAGGAGTAAAGATTTTCAGTTCAGTTTTATTTCACATAACTGGTGCTCAAATATATAAGTATATATACATTTCCCATTCAGAAAGATTTAGATATTGAATTAGATTAAAAACTTGAGCCTCAGTATTAGTAAAATTAAAGTGATGAATGTAGGATTTTATCACTCTATATTTAATTCTGTTTCATAGCGTATTAAGTCATATAACTTATGAGAGTCTAAATTTCTCTAAACGTTTTCTGTGTAGGCCTGTATAGAACAGCAGTTTGACTCTCTCAATGGAGGAGTATCTGTGTCGAAAAATAGCACTTTTGCTGAAGAATTTGCACATAGTATTCGCTCAATTTTTGCAAATGTAGAAGCCAGACTTGGTAATGTAAAACGCATTTTTTTTTGTTTGTTTGTAAAGTTTTCATTTCCTTTAAAGCAGAACTATAAGTATACTCTGTTTTTCTCTCATGTTGTTTTATAAGGAGAACCTTCTGAAATTGATCAGAGAGACAAGTATGTGGGAGTTTGTGGACTCTTTGTATTGCACTTTCAAATTTTTCGAACTGTTGATAAAAAGTTTTACAAGTCTTTATTAGACATTTGTAAGAAGGTAAGAATTTGTAACTTCTGTTTTTTTCAATTTGAATAGATGGAAAGATTTTGGATAAAACTAGACATTTTAAAATGTGTTTTATTCCTGCTTACAAAAATGATAATTTTTGTAATAATAGTTATAAAACAGCATAATATTCATTTAAAAAACTAAGCTGTCCAAAAATAAGTAACATTGTACATGAAAATACTCCATAATTCTGCATCATATAAATACAGATTAGTAGGTGCTTTTCTGGATCTTTTCCTGTACATTAACTTCCTATTACTATTACTACTTTTATCTCTGCTCTTTCTTTTCCTTCTTTTTGTCATTCATTCCCATTATTGAAGTAGGAAAAATATGAAATAATTTTTTTTTCTGTCTTTGCTGTTTCCATGGTGTGGTGCCTGATTTCAAAGTTGAAAATTTAAATATTGTGTAGAATCAAGTATAGTGACCATGAGAACCCAGCCATCTTGGATATGTATTCTGCATTTTTTCTCTAATATAAAGTGAAAGTAAAGGTCGTAACAATTCAAGTTTCTGTTTAATTTTTACGTATTTTTGTTCATCTGAAAATCCATGAGTGTGTTTAAGTGTGTGTGCACATGCATATGTATGTTGTTTAATATTTAGGCAGAATAAAATTAATGTCATGCTCCACACCAGATACAGGAATGCCTTGCCATGAATTCTGTGCCATGTTAACACAATTTTTCATATTAATGAGTATCTTTTTATCATTATTTTTCTTGAAATAAATTGTCTTCCTTTGCCTGTTGTTGGACTGTTAAACAGTTCATTATTTAGCCTGCATTTAATGATTTTCACCTTTATTGTATTTCCTGTTTCAGGTACCAGCCATCACTCTAACTGCTAATATTATTTGGTTTCCTGATAATTTTTTGATCCAGAAAATACCAGCAGCTGCCAAACTTCTGGACAAAAAAAGTCTTCAGGCCATTAAAATACACAGAGATACTTTCCTACAGCAGAAAGCGCAGTCACTTACCAAGTAGGTTTTATAAGTACCCATAATTAAAATATTTAGATATTTTACATTTCAACTCTTAGACACTGATTCTGAATATATGGAAAGCGTTTGAATTATAAGATCAAACATAGTTACTCATCACCAGAGAAAAGGCTGGGCAGTCTCTCCGAGATTTATTTTCTAGGAATGTCTTCTTGTTTTAAATGTTTTAGGCATAAACCTCAGCTTAAGATGTGGACAAATTATGCTTTGTGGAAATACATATACATGTGTGTACACTCCTATATACATACACATGCTTTTTTATCAAGTGCATTACGTATTTTTTTTGTGTGACGTGAAGTCGCTGTAGTAGATGCCATTTGATGAATTAAGAACATCGTGTATACATGCTTCAGTGTTGATTTTTGTAAGATTGATGCCATCCTTTTTTTATTTTTATGAAAGTAATGTATGCATGTATTTAAGAAGTTAAGAAGTACTAAAGGTTCAAAGGGAAAAATAATTGTCCTCTGCTGAATTGCCCCCTATACCTTAGTCCTGTTCCCTAAAAGAATACTTCTAACTCCTAGTTTCTTGTAATATTTACATCTTTTAGCTTCTCTTCCTATGTAAAATTTCAAATATGCACAAAATAGAGAAAACAGTATAATGAACTCCCATGTTCTCATCATCTGGCTCAACAGTTAAGTTTACTCACTGGAGTATATTGCATTCTCCCTGGAGTATAGTGCTAAAATTTTTATGTTGACCTAGATGAAGATTTTAAGTGAGGTGTCATGGGACTTTGCCACTGTCCTGGTACTGATCATGGTTTTTATCTGTAACGTGGTTATATGATAATATGGAAAACTACCCACTTTTTGTTGATCTTCACTATTGAGGGGGAAGTTGCATCACTTGTGTACAGTGGGAAAGGAGGAGTATGTGTGGAATGTATGAGATCCCCTAAAGCATCTTTTAGTACTCCCAAGTCCTGTGATTAAAGTCATGGAGAGTGATAGTAACTCAATTCAGGCAGGACTACTCAGGGCAGAGATTTCAGGGCTCTCTAATACATGCTAAGACAGAGTTGAGAGATGAAGACGTAAGTTTGGGGTTAGATTACGGAGATGAATTCAGTAGGATGGAGAGACAGGAATCAGATTTATTAACAGTAATCTTAAAAAAGATTTGGATATTTTTGTTATCAGAGGCTTTATGTTCTTTAACAATGCAATACAATTGCTAAAAATGTCAGTTTATATTTAGATTGCATTAATAATTATACCCAAATTTTGGAAATTAGTTGCCATGTCTAGGCTAGGGGAATTGGTAGTTGCATTGAATTCTTACTGGTCACATAATTAGTGTTTGGTGGTGCCATATTTTAAGAGGGCCACAGAATGCAGCATCCATGGATAAAGCAGATCAGGATGTTAGATCTGAGAACCATGACCTTTGAAGATTCAATGGAAAAGTCTCTATATGGTTTGACCTTTAAAAGAGAAATCTCAAGAATGATGTGTTTTCTTTAAATATTTGGAGGCGTTCAGGTTGAATAGGGAACAGATATAATTCCTGTGGCTTCAGAAGTTCAATCAGAACCAAAAGATGAACATGGCAGATATTAATAGTAATTACCAACATTTTTAAGCTTGTTCTAGGCAACCCACTCCAGTGTTCTTGCCTGGAGAAACCCAGGGACAGGGGAGCCTGGTGGGCTGCCGTCTGTGGGGTCGCACAGAGTCAGATACGACTGAAGCGACTTAGCAGCAGCAGCAGCAGTAGGCCTTCTGCTAAAGGATTTAAACACAGTCTTACATAAACCCTAACAATCTTCTCATATGGAAAGTAGTAAAATCATAACTAATATTTACACTGTGCTTTCAATAAGCTAGTATATTCCAGGAACTTCATATGTGTCATCTTTTTTAATCATCAGAAAATCCTTTGAGGTAGATACTGTTGGCCATTTAAGTGAGAAAATTGAGATACAGGGAGAGTGACATTACTCAAATTTAAACAACTAGTGTGGCGGAGCTGGGAGTTCACCTCTAGAGCGCAAGCCCTTAACACTACTATAAAGTACTATTTTCATCCCATTTTCAGGTAAGGAAAATGAGGCTTAGAGACGTGAATGTTACCAGGGCACACAGCTAGGTACATGTCAGAGAGGCCAGGCAGACCCATGCCCAGCCTGCTTTTGAGCCTTTGCAGCAGAGTTGTGTAGGCTGCCCTGCGGAGTAATGACCCTTCCACCAGAGTTGCATAGGCAGAACATAGAGGACTGTCAGTCCAAGGTGCTATAGGAACTGAGTCTTCTTAAGTAAACAGTTGAATAAGTTGACTTTCAAAGATTCCCTCCCCCCATATGATAACATTTTATTGTTTCTAAATTCTTTTATTTCAAAAATATACCTACACAGTCACTGCAGAGCTCCTTTGAGCTGAAGGGGGCAGTGTCGTTTTCATTGTTATAATTCTGCCAAAGAAACCTTAAATTCGCAACACTGAAGTAAAGCCCAGCAGAGAGGAATCCTGCTTGAGTCCTGATCACATTCTCCTCCTCAGAGTGGAGGCGTTGCCCTGGGATTTGGCCCTTTATCTGTGTTCCAGACTTTTAAATCAAATTATCCACAAGTCAGATAATAAATTTTAGCACCATTTGAGGCAGAGTGCAACTGTTGGTGCTGTTTGTTTAATGGAATCCCGGCTCAGCAGGAATAATTTTTCTCAGATTTGATGGTGAGATTTCACCTCCTTAAAACACATAGAATTAATTGAAATTAATATATTTTTTTTAAAATAAAAGAGGAGTATACCTTAAATAGTTTTGCCCTGAAAGTTCTCATCTTGAGTGATTTGATAAGCATTGATAGAGTAATGTAGTGTTAATAAACAACCTGCTTAGTAGAATTTTATTACTGATTCAGCTTTTCCAGGTTGGGACAGTTTCCTAGATTTGGGCTTAAGTTCAGGCTCAACTGAGTACTAGTATGATGTTGGGCCCATTACTTAATTTCCCTGTGTGTCAATTTCCTGTTCTGTAAAGTGGAGATCATAATATGTTAGTTACCTCACAAGGTTAGTGTGAGAATGGAATGAGTTAATTTGTGTAAAGTGCTTATAACAGTGATTGGGCATTTAGTAAGCATTCAGTAAATGTTAGCTTTTATTTTCAGATTCTAAATACTTCTATTGTGGTTCAGGCTGTCATCTCCTTCCCTCTGCATTATCACAGGAACTTCCTAAGTGATTTTCCTGCTTTTGCCATTGTCCCCTATATATTTTATTTTCAGTATGCTAACCAGAGTGATACTGATCCTCCTCAGAGTTAGAGTAGGTTATTCTGCTCAAGTCCGCTAGCAAGCATCCCCAACTTTCAGGATCTAATGCCTTGATGACCTGAGGTGGAGCTGATATAATAATAGAAATAAAGTGCACAGTAAATGCAGTGTGCTTGCATCATCCCATAACCATTCACCCCAGCTCCCACAGGCTATGGGAAAATCATTTTCCATAAAACTGGTCCCTGGTACCAACAAGGTTGAGTCTAAAAGGGGGCTTCAAAGCGTCTGCCTGCAATGTGGGAGACTCAGGTTTGATCCCTGGGTCAGGAAGATCCCCTGGAGAAGGAAATGGCAACCCACTCCAGTACTCTTGCCTGGAAAATTCCATGGATGGAGGAGCCTGCTAAGTTACAGTCCATAGGATTGCAAAGAGTTGAATACACGACTGAGCAACTTCACTTAAGAGGCTTTCCACTGAGGTCCTTATCAGGCCTTACACAAATCCCTTTCTACTCTCCACTTTACCTGTTCCTCCAATCCACTCACCCCTGTGTATCTCTGATCTCCTTTTCTGTTCTTACCCCTCCTCTCTGCTCTTCAGTCATCCTGACTTCTTTTAGTACTTGAGCATGGCACACACTCTTACATTTTGAGATGATTGCATTTGTTGTTTACTTTTCTAAAATTCTCATCTGTTGTATATTTGCATGGATTACTTATTTATCTCCTTCAAATCTTGGCTCACGATCACTTTTTCAATAAGGCTACTTTGATCACTGTGTTTAAAATTGTACTTGCTGCCCCAGTCACTTTTCCCTGCTGTATTTTTTCTGTAGCTCATATCTGACATCTCAGAGTTCAGTTACTGATTGCTGTATTACACAACTCTTCTTTCTAGAATGTAAGCTTCATGGGAGCAGAGATTTTTGTCTGTTTTGTTTACTGCTGTTTTTTGTTTTTAGTACTGAAAAACAGTGCCTGGCCTGTATAGACTTTGAGTGAATATTTGTTGCTTAAGTAAACTATGAGCGTATGTATAACATGTATATTTTGAAAATCTGGAAAAAAAATCTGAAAGATGAATTGACTGCTGCCAGGAAATATTTTATTGTAGCCAGTATGAAGAAATGGAAGTAAATTTTCTTTCCTGTGCTGAATAACCTCAATATTTTCCTTTGTTAGAGATGTACAGTCTTACTACGTCTTTGTGAGTTCATGGATGATGAAAATGGAATCTATTTTATCTAAAGAGCAGAGAATGGATAAATTTGCCGAAGACCTCACCAGTAGATGTAATGTTTTTATACAGGTAGTCGCATCTTCTTTCTTAGAATGTTTGGATCATTTATTTGTGAATCCAGTGTGCAGAAAGTACACTGTGAAAGAACTGTGAAGGGTGGGATATGTTTTTGTGTTTAAAACTGAAACTGATTTGGTTATGTAAGTTTGAGTCTGTGTGACTTGTTTAGATTTTTTAATATATGCTTTTAATATATACATCTAATATATGCAAATCTACACTCCTTCCAAGTCCTGACTTCTTAGCTGTATCTCATAAGTTTTGATGTGTTGTATCTGTATTATTCTTTACTTCAAAATACTTAAAAAAATCATTGTGATTTCTCCCTTGCTCTCTTGACAGTTTTGAAATAGAATTCTTCGTTTCCAAATGTATGAGGATTTCCTAGTTAGCATTTTATTATTGATTTCTCCCAGTATGAAAATATTTTCAGTATTGAAGTTGTTCACATTTGCATTGTGGATTGGGCTATGGACAACTTTGGCAAACATTTCATGTACACTTAAAAAGAACGTAGTTTGCTTTTTGTTGGTCATGGTATTTTATAAATATCAAGTAGGATCATATTTAATTATTTTGTCTGAATATTCTGTTAGTTAGATAATTGGGTTGGAATCTCCCACTGTGTTATAGATTTGTCTTATTTATCCTTTGTAGCTTCATCAACTTTCATTTTATGTATTTTGAGACTAAGTAGGCACATAACATTTAGAATTGTTATAGCTTAGTGGTGAGTCAAACCTTTTATCATGTCTGGTAATACTTTTTGTCATAGGTCTCTTTTGTGTGATAGTAACATAGCTGTACCAGTTTTCTTTTAATTAGGTCTGTCTGCAAGGTCCATCTGTTACCATCCTTTTATTTGCAACCTGTTTGGCTCTTTTATTTAATGTGTGTCTCCTTTCAGTCCGGTTCAGTCACTCAGTTGTGTCCAACTCTTTGCGATCCCATGAATTGCAGCACGCCAGGCCTCCCTGTCCATCACCAACTCCCGGAGTTCACCCAAACTCCTGTCCATCAAGTCAGTGATGCCATCCAGTCATCTCATCCTGTGTCAACCCCTTCTCCCCCTTCCCCCAATCCCTACCAGCATCAGAGCCTTTTCCAATGAATCAACTCTTCGCATGAGGTGGCCAAAGTACTGGAGTTTCAGCTTTAGCATCAGTCCTTCCAAAGAACACCCAGGACTGATCTCCTTTAGAATGGACTGGTTGGATCTCCTTGCAGTCCAAGAGACTCTCAAGAGTCTTCTCCAGCACCACAGTTCAAAAGCATCAATTCTTCGGTGCTCAGCTTTCTTCACAGTCCAACTTTCACATCCATACACGACCACCGGAAAAACCATAGCCTTGACTAGATGGACCTTTGTTGGCAAAGTAATGTCTCTGCTTTTGAATATGCTGTCTAGGTTGGTCATAACTTTCCTTCCAAGGAGTAAGCGTTTTTTAATTTCATGGCTGCAGTCACCATCTGCAGTGATCTTGGAGCCCAGAAAAACAAAGTCTGACACTGTTTCCACTGTTTCCCCATCTATTTCCCATGAAGTGATGGGACCAGATGCCATGATCTTCGTTTTCTGAATATTGAGTTTAAGCCAACTTTTTCACTCTCCTCTTTCACTTTCATCAAGAGGCTTTTGAGTTCCTCTTCACTTTCTGCCATAAGGGTGGTGTCATCTGCATATCTGAGGTTATTGATATTTCTCCTGGCAGTCTTGATTTCAGCTTGTGCTTCATCCAGCCCAGCATTTCTCGTGATGTACTCTGCATATAAGTTAAATAATCAGGGTGACAATATACAGCCTTGACGTACTCCTTTTCCTATTTGGAACCAGTCTGTTGTTCCATGTCCATTTATAACTGTTGACTTCCTGACCTGCATTTAAGTTTCTCAGGAGGCAAGTCTGGTAGTCTGGTATTCCCATCTCTTTCAGAATTTTCCATAGTTTATTGTGATCCACACAGTCAAAGGCTTTGGCATAGTCAATAAAGCAGAAATAGATGTTTTTCTGGAACTCTCTTGCTTTTTCCATGATCCAGCAGGTATTAGCAATTTGATCTCTGGTTCCTCTGCCTTTTCTAAAACCAGCTTGAACATTTAGAATTTCACAATTCATGTATTGCTGAAGCCTGGCTTGGAGAATTTTGAGCATTACTTTACTAGCGTGTGAGATGAGTGCAGTTGTGCGGTAGTTTGAGCATTCTTTGGCATTGCCTTTCTTTGGGATGGGAATGAAAACTGACCTTTTTCCAGTCCTGTGGCCACTGCTGAGTTTTCCAAATTTGCTGGCATATTGAGTGCAACACTTTCATAGCATCATCTTTCAGGATTTGAAAGAGCTCAACTGGAATTCCATCACCTCCACTAGTTTTGTTCGTAGTGATGCTTTCTAAGGCCCACATGACTTCACATTCCAGGTGTCTGGCTCTAGGTGAGCAATCACACTATCATGATCATCTTGGTCATGTTTAAGCAACATGTATTTTTTCCCAGTGAAACTCTTATGTATGTCGATACTAATCCTTATATTTAATTAGCACCTGATTAATTGCTTTCTATTTGTCTCACTGTTCTGTCTGTATTCTTTTCTTTTCTTGCTTTCTTTTGAATTATTTTTATTTATTTTATTTTTCCTTCTGTTACTTTCAGTATTTTACTATTCTGTTAGTGGTTACTGTAAAGATTTTAAGATGCATTATTGAATATTCAACTACAATATAAATGAGTAATTCACTTTCCAGACAGTATAAGGCTCTTAAGCCCTTTTAATTCTATTTACCCCTTCTCACCTGTGGTGCTGTTGTGTATTTTGATTCTATGTATATTTTAAACCATGTAAGGTATTGTTGCTGTTTTTTTTAGTTGTACTCATTTAGATTTACCCATATATTTACCTGTTCTGTTGCTTTTTGTCCTTCTTGAATACCCTCATCTTTCTACTTGTGGAATACCTGTTAAAATTTAACTTAATTTTTTGTTTTCTGGCTTCCTTTGTTTTTGTTGAGAAGGTAGCTCTCAGTTTTGCGGTTTTTTTCAATATATGTCTTTGCTGGATTGCTTATAAAATTTACTTTTTGGTTTTTAAGCAATATTTTTTGATGTACCTACATGAGGTTTTTTATGTGTTTTTGCTACTTGGGATTTGTAAAGCTTTTGGAATTTGTGGAAAATTCTCAGTCATCAACTCCTTAAGTATTGTTCCTGTTCTGTTCTCTGTTTTGATTATTTCTTCATCTAACCTACTATTAAACCCATCTACTGACTTTAAAATTTTTTTCTTAGTTATTAATTTTAATTACTTTTCAGTTTGTTTCTTTTTTATAGTTTCCAATTTTCTGAGATAATTTTGTGTTTTATTTCCTTCTGCATACTTAGTGTAATTACTTTGAAGCCCGTGTCCAATAATTGCTAGCTATTTCTATTATCTACTTTTTGTTGTTTGTTTTTTGAATATATCTTATCTCTTTGTATGCCTGGTGATTTTTAATAACACAAATTGTATATAGAACTATAGACATAATTTGAAGATCTGGGTATTGTTTTTCTTCCTCCAGAAAGGATTTAATATTTGCTTCCAATATGCATTAGTCTAGGACAGATAGTAACTGAGATTACCTCAGCCCGGTCATGGGTTTAGATGATCTAAATTGGGACCTAAATTGTATGATGGCTGTTTTTTTCTAGTTCACCCTTACATTTTAGGGGGTAGTTTTTAAGAATCTCAGCTCAGAGCCTGGTTGATTTAGCAGGACTCCCTCCTCTCCTTGATGAGCCGTGAGCTCCTGTTTTTATCCTCAGGGATCCTGAAAGATATGTCTGGCTTCTGTCTTTGTTATCCTCTTTTGGAATGGGCAGATGGCTGTATGGGAAAGCAGCCTCAGATGCCGAGCTCATGTCTCTGGGTTTCTGTCTTCTCCCTATCATGGCCTTGTGGTTTCTTATTTTCTTGATAGCTCTTTGATACCTTCCAAGAGTTAAAAAAAATGTTTTGTTCAGATTTTCTGGTTGTTTATACAGGAAGGTTGGTCCAACTTATCTACTGTGCCATTTACAGAAACAGACCCCAGACCTTCCCCCACCCCATTTAGATGTTTAAAATTCATCCTTCATGTATATCCTTCATAAATTAATGACCATTAATTAATTTGGAAATGAGGTGATAGTAGCTTGTGACCTCTCTGCCCCCTCCCCCCCCTCCCCCCAAAAAACCTCTTTTTCTGCCTGCCTTAGAGTTACACTTTCCCTGTTCCTTGTCTGTGCTTTTTAACTCTTCCCAGTGCTGCAGTAGGTTCAGGGTCTGGTGTAATAGCCCTGTGGCTGACAAGGTAAGACTTGCAACTCTTCCCTGCGTGTATACCCCAAGCGCTGATCTTACTGTCACATCTTAGGAAGCTGCCTACTCTCTCATTTCTTAGTCCTCTTAATTGTGTCGCATCTCTTCACCATGGAGCTGCTGTTGGTTCACAGAAAATTCCCCCTCCCTGCACTGTGTCATTCCTTTAGTCAGCCACTCTTACCAGGGTGGAGCTGGAGAAAAAGGTTGAGAATCACTGGCATATAGCTGCTGCCCTGGTGCCTTGGATATATTCACAATAATATAGTTTAGGTTCATCTCTAAACTGTACATGTATCTCTTTTTGGTCCTTCTTTATAAACCCAAAGAATCTGCATTATGCTGTTTCTGTGTGTCCTTTTTAGATCTAATTGAAAATATGTTTGAGAAGTAATACCCTTTTTCTTATTTTGTATTCTATACTGTTTCTTTGGGTTTATTAGCACTAAATTTTTTTAATCCTCACAGGACTTGGGGCTTCCTTTAGAAGGGTAAGAGAGACCCTGTTCTTGGGGCTGGAAGGAGAGAAAGTCGATTAGCAGCAACACAAGCAGGGGACATGGTAGCAGGTGGATGGTAGGGGTTGGTCAGGGTGAGAAAAAAGGGGAGATTGGTTTGGACTGAGGAATGCTGTTGAATGTCTGTACTGGCCACAGAGCAGCTCTCTTTCTCCTCATTTTTCAGTTCCTGCTTATTTAGAGCCCTCAGCTCTTGTCTTAAGCTGCAGCAAATAGGAGTCTTTAATCCTCTTGTCTGGCACGTAACATAAGGATGAATAGGTACCTTCCTGACATCCCAGTTGTTTCTCTGAAAGTTTTGTTTTTTTAATGGAAATATTCTTTAATTGCAATTATATACTGTAACATCAATAGGACTAACCTTCTAGTCTGTGATAGGTTGCATAACTTTAAAGGGGTGTTTTGAAACTTCACCACCATGTATAATACTGCATGTAAAGAGTATTTCAGAGTCTTAAATGCACTCTAGAAACACTAGATATTGGTGAGTTGAAGAATTATTATTACATAGAGAATGAAATCTTGAAGAAATGAAACCTTTTATTGTGATTTTAATTGATGTTTTATGTTGGTTTTTTATAGGGATTTTTATATGCATATAGTATTAGTACCATTATTAAAACCACAATGAATCTCTACATGTCCATGCAAAAGCCAATGACCAAAACATCAGTTAAAGCATTATGCAGACTTGTTGAACTTCTCAAGGTAAGTTTTGGATTATTTTACCTTGCCATTATAATTGAGAAATGATCCAAGCATTAAGTTGGATTTTGAGGGGTTAGGTTTGACTTCTTGATTATGAGTATAAAAAATTATGGGAATGTGTTTTTGTCTCTTAGATAAAGGAACTAGCCAGTGACAGAAATTTCTTGAATAATTTTCTGTGAATGGCCAATATACTTAAACTTTATTAAAAGTTAACATGTAGTCAAGAGAAAAGAAAGAAAATGAAAAGATTAGGCAAAATATTATTAGTTTTATTCATGAAAGTTCTAAGTGTGTTACATGAGTTTTTAAAACTACACATAAAATGTTATATTTTATAGTATTAAAATGCATATGAGGCTAGTCAGCGTGAGGCTGTTTGTTTTATAATTTAGAGGAAGTGTTGTAATCTTGGGATTTGAATGCTTTTGAAAATGTGGTAAAATGTTTCTTAGCATACTCTTAAGTAAAAAAATAAAACTTATAGGCAGGAGAGCCTACTTGTAGCTTTTTGTAAAACTTGAGCTAAAGATTTGCTAGTGAATTTCTGTTAATAGTGGCTTTAGATATGCTTTGGAAATATAGTTTGGAGATCTTGTCTTTAGATTTTTAGCTGTTTTTTCCTTTGAGGTATTATTAGTTACATTTATTTTTAATGAAATGCAAATACAGAAGTATATATATGTATAAATGCATGTATATCTTACATTTAATATGTAAGCATAATTTAAAAATAATAAACACTTAAAAACCTATCATCCCATTTAGGAAAGCGAATGTTACCAGTGTTTTCAAAGCCCTCTGTCTTGTCCTTCCTGGAGCATCTTAATCTGCCCTCTTGGAGGACCCGCTGTCCTGAGCTTCATCATTCCCTTGTTTTTTTTTAGTTGGTGGCATATGACTGAACCGATCAACCACTCATTCTTTAGTTATAAATGTTTTTGAAGTTTGTATTAATGGAGTGATGTCTCATGTATTCTTTGGCTTAGTTTCTTTTTACTCAAAAATTTTTATTTGGTCTTAACATGTTGGAATGAGTAGCTGTAGTTCATTAATTTTCATTACTGTTTAGTCTTCCTAGGGTTGGACTTTTGGATTGTTTCCAGTTTTTGCTATTTTAATATGTTGCCATTCTTGTATTAATTTATGTTTCTTGGTGTAATTGTGCAAAAGTTTTTATGAGGTGTTATAAACCTATGAGTGGATTGCTGGGTTTTATGCTATGTATATAATCAGCTTTTAAGATGATGCCAGATTATTTTTCAAAGTAGTTAATAACATCAGTTTACATACCTCCGTCAATATGTTAGATTTCTGTTGTTCCCTACCTGGCCAACATTGGTATTATCAACCTTTTGTATGTGTGTGTGTGTGTGTGCATGTGTACTTATGAATTAGTGTTTATAGATGACTTTATATTTAACATTTCCCTGGTGATTAATGATAGTATCTTTTCAAATATTATTAACTGTTTCTTTTGTGAAAAATACTTTCATGTCTTTTGTTCAGGTATTTGTTGAATTGTTTGCCTTTTTTAAAAAGTGCTTGATTCATTTGGTGTCTACATATTCTGAATATTAATCCCCTGTGTGTGGCAGGTTTTTTCTATTACATTGGTTTATCTTTTAATTTTCTTTATAGTGGCTTTTGATAAACAGAAATTTGTAATTTTAATACAGTTGAATTGACCAGTCTTACCCTTTATAGTAGTGCTTTTTTCATCTCATTTATAACTTTCTTACCAGGCCCAAAGTCATAAAGATATTCTAGAATTGTGCCTAAATATTTTAAGTTTTAAGTTGATTCTCACAGAATCACTTCTGATTCTTTTTAGGCAATAGAGCATATGTTCTACAGGAGAAGCATGGTTGTGGCTGATTCAGTCTCACATATAACACAGCACCTTCAGCATCAGGCTCTTAATTCTATTTCTGTGGCAAAGGTATAAAAGCATAATTACATTATCTTTCTAGTTTGCCCTTTTGTTGTTTTCTGTTTTGTAGTTAAGCCTGTTTATCCACAATATTCTTGGTTACAATCTCCAAGATATTCCATGATTTTACTGAGAGTGATCAGGATTATCTTTAGCCTGAATTTCCAGCATTAACACAGTTCTCCTAAAAAAGGACATACTTTGCATTATTAAAATAATGTGACTTTCTTAAATTATTTCCTTGTTAAATTGATATGGTAATTTTGAGGTATGCCTAGTAACTTGCTGTTCCTGATGTTGCTCAGCAAGAATGTTATGGAAATAAAGCATCTGACATCAAAAGAAGTGAACAGGGAAAGTATTTGTCTTAAGTGCTGTTAAGTTGAATCATGGAAAAGATAACTGAAAAATTTTTCCTCGTGAGTCTTTTGTTACTGCCTCAAATTTAAAGCTGGTATGTCCTGTTTCCTTTTATCTTTAAGAAAAGAGTAATTTCTGACAAAAAATATAGTGAACAGCGTCTTGATGTGCTCTCTGCTCTAGTTTTGGCTGAAAACACTCTAAATGGACCAAGCACAAAGCAGCGACGACTTATTGTTTCTTTGGCACTGAGTGTGGGCACACAAATGGTAAGTGTATTGCTGTTGCTTACAGAGTAAAAATGAGACCTGAGCTTTCACACTTCCCTTTTTACCGACTTAAGAAACCTGTCCTTCAAGTGCAACTTCTCTGCGCTTTTCCCTCCCTAATAGAAAACATTTAAAGATGAAGAGCTCTTTCCACTTCAAGTAGTCATGAAGAAGCTGGATCTTATCAGTGAACTTCGAGAAAGGTAAGTAGGGATATGTAATGGTAACAAAAGATAATGGGTGATGGAAACATCAGGGCTTTTTTTTTTTTTTAATAGGCTAGCAGTAGAAGGAATATGGAGAAGGCAATGGCACCCCACTCTAGTACTCTTGCCTGGCAAATCCCATGGACGGAGAAGCCTGGTAGGCTGGAGTCCATGGGGTCGCTAAGAGTTAGACACGTCTAAGCGACTTGCCTTTCACTTTTCACTTTCACACATTGGAGAAGGAAGTGGCAACCCACTCTAGTGTTCTTGCCTGGAGAATCCCAGGGACGGGGGAGCCTGGTGGGCTGCTGTCTGTTTGGTCACAGAGTCAGACACGACTGAAGTGACTTAGCAGCAGAAGGAATATAATCTAGGTAGACCCTTGGTTCCTCATTATAACTTCTGTGGCATGACTAGAATGAGACTGACAAGGGTTCGTATTTCTTTTACTTGTCTTCTGTAGTAAGGATGTAGCTTTTGGAAGAACTCACTTGAGAAATGTGATATAGCCCTTAGAGCATCTGGCAGACTCTGGAACTATTGTGCTTATTGTGATGGGTATCTCTAATGGACTCACAGTTGCTGCTTTGTAACAAAGCTTCATCTATTTTTGAGAGACTTAGAGCCATCTCACATAATCTTCGATAATTTTATTTGGGACAGAATTTGAGTTACATCGTTGGTCAGACAGTCACTAAGATGGATTCATTTTTGGAAGGCTTATTTGTATAACTCCTGTGGCTTTATTGTTTTCTTGTAAGCATTCAGTTTCTTAGATGGGAAAATGGATTTTCTGAATTTTGATTTCCAGTGGAACTAAGATTACAGCACAATTTTTATTTAATGCTCATATTTATAGCATAATGTTTTTGTTATTCTGAGAAGCTCAGATTTTTGTAGTTAGTGGCATTGCACTTTCTATCCATGAAAGAAATACTGAACTTTTCTTCACTATACTTATGATCAAGTTGTTGCTCTATAAAGCGTGAAATAGTCACTTGGCAAAGATAATAAATAGGTTGAGTGCCACTGGTTTTTGTTGCTGTTTTGGTCACAGTTTTTTGAAAGGTCTCCTTTTCAACTTTGAGACAGGTAAGATGGTGCATGTGGTGCATGCAGGTCTTGTAAGACTAGTCATATCATAATACTGAAAATGTAAACTATCTTAAAGTTTTTTTTTTTTTTTGGGTATGCTTTAAAACTAAAATGCATTTATAAAATTCTAACTGTCACATATTGGACTGTTTTGTTACCATTATTTGAAAAATACTTATTTTGTGACTTTTCTGTGCTAAATTTGGGTTAAATGATATAGGGAATACAGATATGAATAGACAGCTCTTACCTTTACAGTATATAATGTCATTCTTTTCATTACTTTGGAGGGTCACTTCACTTTTGGTGCCATTAATTACTACTTTACGTTGTAGAGTCCATACACAGTGTGACTGTTGTTTTCTGTACTGGCATCGAGCTGTCTTCCCAATTTATTTAGATGATGTATATGAAAATGCTGTTGATGCAGCCAGACTACATGTAAGTAAAAGAATAATGTAAAGAACATTATTTCTTCATTTTTTTATTCACTGTACAAACCATTTTAATTAATTTTAAAATAGATCATTTAATAAACCATTTTAAAACTGGTGCTGTTTTTTAACAGTGCTATGCATATAAATTTTATATTAATACAAACGAATTAATTTGAATATATATTTAACTCTCCTCATGTTCCTAATCATTCTCATTTCACTGGGTTTTAGTTTATGTCAAAATAATTGACTTATTTGTCAGCAAGGTATTCAGATCTTTCCATTTCCTTATGGAAATGAATGTTTTTGAATGCTTAAGATAAAAAGGATTAGTTAATGTGATTTTTTTTTTTTTTGGTATTAGCATATGCTTTAGAGAATAAAATTCAGCTCTTAGGAAAGTAAAGTAGTCGTGTGTAGAAAAACAGCCTTCAGATTGAGGCTTTGTCTTTTAAGATAGGTAACTCCTGTAATATAATTCAGAGATGAAATTTCTCTAAATTCATGTACATTCTAATTTTCTTCTTTAGTACATGTTCAGTGCTTTACGTGACTGTGTACCTGCCATGATGCATGCAAGGCATTTGGAGTCCTATGAAATACTTCTGGATTGCTACGACAAGGAAATTATGGAAATTTTAAATGAGGTAACATTTGAGATTAAAAAGCTTAAGATGTGTTTGGAATGCAGTGTTTGGAAACACTTTTTGGGTTGAAGCAGACTTTCACAAATTTATGGTTCTTACTTACAAATCACTGTCTAGAACAAAGGAACTGTCACTATTGTGCTAAATTGGTCTTTAATTCCTAGTTGTTTGTATAGAAATCCAGATTAGGAATTTGGATTTTTTTTTTTTCTTTTACATTAGTAAGTATATTTGAATTTAAAGTCCTATTCATTAGAAGACTGCAAACGCAAAATTGCTTTGAAAATTGTCTGCTCCTCATGGTAATACAGTTTAGACAATCATAAATGTTGAATTTCATTTTGAGAGCTAATGACTGAAATCTTTTATATTTAAACGTAAGCCCTGTTTCTTGTGTAACAATTTAAATGCATCTCTCCTTGTTCTAATGAAGTGTGTGTTGTAAACACTGCTATCTTTAAAACTGTATTTTCAGCCAGCAGTGTTTTTATATGGAAGAATTAAAAATGAGTAAGTTTTACAATATAAACCTTACTCAGGTTTGATAAAAATGTGAGATTTTTAATGTAGTTTCTCATGCTGAATATTCATATTTAGAAAACAAGGTACATGTCTTGGTCAGTACTTAGAACCCCATGTTACACCAGAAAAGATGATTAATGTCATTGCTGTTAACTCAGTGAGTTTTGTGTTTTTTTTAAATAATTTTACATAGAAGCATTTAAAAATTTTTCTCTTTCACGTTCACAGAATCTTTGTTTCTTTGTTCTGGTTTATATAAATTTTATGCTTCATGTTGTATATTCATGTTCCTTGTGGTGAAACTACCAGACATTAGCTTTTGATTTTCTTTGCAAGGGTATTATATTTAAAATACTAATGAACTTATTAGAACTCATCTGACTGCTTCCTGGTTAAAAAAAAGTCATTGATTTAAAATGGATAGCAAAATAATTTCACTTTCCCAGTGAAACAGTATTTTACCAGGGAGTATTTAGTTTGACAGTTTGACAGATTTTTTCATCATTGTACTGAGTATAAAGCTCTTCACATTGAGAACCTGGACATCTAGAAGAATCATACAATTGGAATATCATTTTGAAAATTTAAGATATCAATTCTTTTCTGAATAGCATTTGCTGGACAAGTTGTGCAAAGAAATCGAGAAGGACCTGCGACTTTCTGTGCACACTCATTTAAAGCTGGATGACAGAAACCCTTTCAAAGTTGGCATGAAAGACCTGGCCCTTTTTTTCTCTCTGAATCCAATTCGGTTTTTCAATCGTTTCATTGACATTCGAGGTGAGTGTTCTGGTTTTCTTCTTAGGGTCGTATTCTATATGTGTTTGCTCTGTTAAAGAACAAATAACAAAAACGAGACTTTGAGAAAAATCTTTCCTTGTATTAGTCCATTTATTCTTGAATTCCTTTTTGTTTCTTCATTTTTGTTTTCCTAGCAGCTTATTTTCGGAGAAGGCAATGGCACCCCACTCCAGTACTCTTGCCTGGAAAATCCCATGGATGGAGGAGCCTGGTGGTAGGCTGCAGTCCATGGGGTCACTAAGAGTCAGATACAACTGAGTGTCTTCACTTTGACTTACCACTTTCATGCATTGGAGAAGGAAATGGCAACCCACTCCAGTGTTCTTGCCTGGAGAATCCCAGGGACGGGGGAGCCTGGTGGGCTGCCGTCTATGGGGTTGCATAGAGTCGGACATGACTGAAGTGACTTGTCAGCAGCTTATTTTATTATTTAAATGATACTTTTTAGCTCTCAGTCTTTTCTTTTTAATTAATTCATTTATTATTATTATTTTTGGTTGCACTGGGTCTTTGTTGCTGTGTGTAGGCTTTCTCTCATTGCAGCAAGTAGGGCCTTCTCATTGCAATGCGTGGGCTGCTCGTTGTGGTAGCTTCTCTTGTGAAGTGCAGGCTCTTGGTGCATGTGGCTCAGTAGTTGCGGCCTATGGACTCTGGAGCACAGCCTCATTAGTTGTGGTGCTCGGGCTTAGTTGCTCCATGGCATGTGAAATCTTCCAACCACAGATTGAACCCATGTCCTCTGTGTTGGCAGGCAAATTCTTATCCATTGCACCACCAGGGAAGTCCCATTCCTAGCACCTTATTTTAAAGGAAGAAATTTAATGTTCAAAGACAAGTTGTTTTTAGTGTCATTTTTCTTTTTTCCTAATGTTACCATGAATCAAAAAAAGTTGTGGTTTTTTTATTTGTTTGTTTTGAAGCTTATGTAACTCACTACCTAGACAAGACTTTCTACAATCTAACGACAGTAGCTCTTCATGACTGGGCTACTTACAGTGAAATGAGAAATTTAGCTACTCAGCGTTACGGATTGGTTATGACAGAGGCCCATCTTCCTAGTCAGACTTTGGAACAGGTATAGTATAAAGTGTTCTTAGTATAGTCTAATGGTAGCTTAATAGTATTTCTCTAAGACGGTTTTTAAAAAAAAATTTATTTAGTATGTGTTTATATTTCAAAGTTGAAAGTGAAAATATTTGCTATTCATAAAAACCTCATAGTTGAGAATAAAATATTAATGCTGATTTGCTTTATGAAAGAATTTATCACATGCTCCCAAATGTTTATACTTCACCTTTTGTTGAAATTTTGGTACATACATAAATTTACATACAGCTTTTCAGAAACAAATTAGGATAGTGAGGTGACTTCTGCTGAACTTTTACAAATTTAGTCAAGGTCACAGTTCAGAATTTCAAACTAGATGTAATATATGTGCTTTAATATCTTAGAAGTTAAATTTATAAAATTGTATTTTTAAATTGAGTACAAAATATTTAGCTTTATTAATTCAGTAAGCTAATTTACAATATGGTTGTATCTCAGGAGTGCAAAGATTTGTTTTCAGTTAATTTGCATGTAATTCTTTCTAAGATAATCCAGATACAATATTTACTAAAATCCATTAATTCAGTTCCAAAATTTGAAGATCATAATTTTTTGTTTCTCTTACTGCATATATAGGGGCCAGTTCCAGGATCAGTTTGTATATTCTTTCATTCACTTATTTATAAAATTAATATTTATCAAAAATTTGCTAGACACTGCACTTTGTTACTGGAGAGGGTTGCCATTTCATTCTCCAGGTGTCTTCCTGACCCAGGGACTGAACCCATTGACTGCTTTGCAGTCAGACTCTTTACCACTGAGTCTCCTGTGAAGCCCTCAGTATGTTTAGGGATACAAAAATAAATAGAAACAGTCTTAGCTCATGTACCTGTAGCCTAGTGGAAGGAAAATAATGAGTAAATAAATTTTTAGATTAAAATGTGAGAAAATCTATAATAAAAACTTAAAGGGATGTTTTGATATTACTTTGAGTGCCAATTAGAAAAGCTATGGAATAGTTTACATGATACCATTCATTAGATGTTAGAGTAATCACTGAAGAATGAAGGATTCTTATTAGGTAACTTGTATCTTAAAGGTACATACGGGTGAGCTCAGTCGCTCAGTCTTGTCCTATGCTTTACGAACCCATGGGCTATAGCCCACCAGGCTCCCTGTCCATGGAATTTTCCAGGCAAGAATAGTGGAGTGGGTTGCAGTTTTCATTCTCCAGGGGCTCTTCCTGATCCTAGAATCAAACCTGCATCTCCTGCGTTGACAGGAGGATTCTTTACTACTGAGTCATCTGAGAAGTCCTTATATTCAGGTGGTCTAGTATAATTAAAAGAAGCATAAAGATTTGGAATTAGACTTTCTAAAATCCCTGGGTTCTGCCTCTTCTAGCTCTTTGACTTTGCAGAACTCTCTTAGTTTCATTTTCTTCAGCTGTGCAATTTATTTTTTTCCTCCTTTTTTTATTTTTTAAATTATGAAAGTACATTTATAGGAGACTTAGAAAATACAGAACAGAGTTACACTATACATTACAATTATTTTTTTAAGTAGATAAATTAAGATTTTTAGTTGGAGTTTCCTTATCAGACTCTCAAAAATTAATAAAATGAATAGAAAAGTAGAAGGATATAGTAGACCTCAAAAACACTATGAATCAATTCAACATAATTAAGATTTATACAATTTTCACACAGTAGCAGGATAGAAATTCTATTTCAGTTCCCACAGACTATAAGCCAGGAGACACTGAAACATATCCAGGGACATAAAACCAGGTGTACAAATGTCATGGTCTAGAGGTAGCTGGAGTCATACAGTGTCTGCTCTCTTACCTCTGTGGAATTATGTTAGAAATCAGTATCAAAAGGTACTTGAAAATAGTCCACATGTTTTCAAGTGCAGTGTGTCATTTACCAAGAGAGATCTTTACCTTAGCCATTGAAAGCCTCAGTAAAGAGAAAAGACGGAAAAAACAGAGGGTGATCAGCTGTGCAATTTAGGAGAATACCTTTTGAGAATTCCATGTAAAGAACCTTGGACAGTGCCTGAAAAATAGTATATACTTCAGAGATCACCACATATCTGGCTGCCATTTAGAATCTGGCTGTTAATTTACTTTCTAAAAATATAGAAAAAAATCCTCGGGAAGACAAATATTCTCAGAAGTGGTAGGGAAATGATGTGAGTCATGGATCTTTGAAGTTTTAACTTTTCCTGTCTACACAAAAGGTATAATAGTCAGATTTCCCCAAGCAGTTAGTCCTGTTTGTGTGTGTCAGAAGCCTATTCTGACTTTTGGTTGTATGTTTTCTGTAGTTCTTTAAAATAATTTAAAAATATTGGGTAACTTAAAATAAGCAGTAAGTTACTATATTGATAAATTTGATTATTTTAAACTAATAATAATAGAACTTATATGTGGATTGTTTCTAGGGCCTGGATGTCTTGGAAATTATGAGAAACATTCATATATTTGTATCTCGATACCTCTATAATCTCAATAATCAAGTGAGTAACTTAAAAATTTTTATAATGTGGGTGGGTGTATAGAAGGAAAGGCTGAGGGGCAAAGAATTGATTCTTAGCAGTGAAAGTTAGTAAAATAGAGGAAACAATGTTTATAGAGATCTTGTTTATTTCTTTGCTTTGACTGTATTATCTTCTTGAATGACTTTCCAATTATCTCTAATAAAATAGAGTTCTAAAATTCTTAGATTAACTGACCAGTGTTTGCTATGGATTGTGTTTGTTTTATTACAGATTTTTATTGAACGAACAAGTAATAACAAACATTTGAACACTATTAATATTCGGCATATTGCTAATTCAATTCGAACACATGGCACAGGAATCATGAATACAACAGTAAGAACCTTCTGGGAGGGGGTGTTGTACAGATGTTTGATACTGTTTAATTTGGACGTTTAAAAATAGTTTTTTCATTGAATATTCTGATAAATACACATTATTACCTGTTCATATTATACCTGAATTTCCATTTTTCTGTTTGTTGTAATTGAAGTATCTGGCACTGAAGTTGTATAAGATAGAAATGCAAGCTTTGTGATTCAAAAGGCACTTTAGAATGTCTTAACCATCTCAAGATCATTATAAATAACACTGGAGATTTGAAGACATCAGCATAAATATATATCTCTGTGGATTGGCTGATAGTCTCTGAAAAGTTGCTTTTGAAAGCAAATCTTTGATAGTTTATTTAACGTTAGTCCCTGGTGGCTCTGCCACCAGACAAAGAATCTGCCTGTAATGCAGAAGACCCAGGTTTGATCCCTGGGTTGGGAAGATCCCCTGGAGAAGGGAATGGCAACTCACTCCAGTATTTTTACCTGGAGAATTCCATGGACAGAGAAGCCTGGAGGGTTACAGTCCATAGTGTCGCAAAGAGTCAGACACGACTGAGCGACGAACACTTAATACTTGCATGCTCTTTTTTGGGGGAGAGTACTTACTAGTTATTTGATACCCTTAAAAATAGCAATTTGCTAAAAATATCTCAGATCTTCCTAAAAATTGGCAGTCCTGTGAGAGAATGAATCATTTGAGCTTATATGCTGTTTTTCCTCTTGCAAAAAGAGAAATCTTTAAATTTACCTGCTTTTCAGGTCACAGTTTCTCCTTGAGGAAAGAATAATGAGAATGTTTGAATAGTACAATATTATTAAGCATATTTTGGAGTTAAGGGAATAAGGAAAAGTTACATGACTGGAAGTTTGCAAAGGACCATTTTTAGTGTAGTGGAGAAGCCGTATTTGAGCTGATAAGTAACAAGGTCGGGGAAGGCAATGGCACCCCACCCCATGGACGGAGGATCCTGGTAGGCTCCAGTCCATGGGGTCGCTGAGAGTTGGACACAACTGAGCGACTTCACTTTCACTTTTCACTTTCATGCATTGGAGAAGCAAATGGCAACCCACTCCAGTGTTCTTGCCTGGAGAATCCCAGGGACAGGGGAGCCTGGTGAGCTTCCGTCTGTGGGGTCGCACAGAGTCGGACACGACTGAAGCGACTTAGCAGCAGCAGCAGCAGCAGTAACAAGGTTGGAGCTCTTTGTTAGTGGTTACCAGTAGAAAAATGAGACATGGATAGAGTTTCAGATTTCAAGTCAGGAGTCATCTGCATAGAGATTTCTGAACCTTTCAGGATCAAACTCTTCTTTGACCTCATCTATCAGCCATTCATGTAACAGATATAATTATGCTTGTATTTTATGTATCTCGGGCACTGTGCTGGGTGCTGAAATGAGAAAAACATTTCTTGCTCTCATCGTTATTATACTCTGGTAGGAGAAACAGCTGTTAATCAGTTAACCACACTAATAAATTCCTGATGTCTGGTGATGATGAGCTGAGCACAGAAAAAATAAGATCAGAGACTGGCAGATTTATGCACTATTAAGATGGGTAATAATCTTCTAAGAGCTACTACAACTGAGGAGATCAAGAAAAAGCAATGTTTTGAGCTGCAAGAAAAGTTCTGAGAAAGCACCTATTTCTATAACTGGGTGATGAAGACTGTTAACATGGGCATACATATGCCAAAATAATTGGTAATACTTAAAGGTGGTAGGGATGGAAATTAATGCAAGGCTTTCATCTGTGGGTCAAAATTAATCTTGTTTCGACTTTAATCGCAGTTTAAACCCTACTTTTTCGATGTTTTCTAAGTCTAGATCAGGGCCTTTTAATCCATTCTCAAAACACCTACACTTCTTATTTTATAGGTTATTGCAGTTGAGATTTCCTAGTTTATTTAACGTATATTGTACTTGTCTTAAAATGCCTGGCACTCCCTCTAGAATACACTTGATGACAAGGGCAGTGTCTAGCATGAGAGCAGGTACATTGTCTTGCACATAAGAGGTGCTCAAAATATTTATGGGTAAATAATTGAATGTTTACTATCTTCCTTTAGGAAAGGTCAAAGAGCTCCATGTTTTTTACTTTAGTATCAGTTCATTCATGCAGATTGATAATAATCTCTCGAGTGTGGTTTATGACATAAAACCTAGCGTGTCGGCAGATCTGGTTTATGATTCTCACTATAGCTCTTAGTCATATTATTATGTGAATATTTTTTCCATCTTTTAATTTCTTTTTTTGTGTCATAAAAATATTTAAGAGGAGCTTTTAGAAAGTTCTATAAACTTTGGCAATAAAAACTTCCTTTATTTATTTCAGGTCCAAAATGAATTTATAAATGGCTTATTTTATTTAGTAGTACTGATTTGAAATTTTTATATTTTTTCCAATTTTAATTTTATAGGTCAATTTCACCTACCAGTTTTTGAAAAAGAAGTTCTATATATTTAGCCAATTTATGTATGATGAACATATCAAATCCAGATTGATAAAAGATATTCGGTTTTTCAGGGAAATCAAGGACCAAAATGATCATAAGGTATTTTACATGTTCTTTTGAAAAGGTGGTTTGATTCAACTATTGAATATATATTGGCATACCTTACATTGCTGTGCTTTACTTCATTGTGCTTCGCGGGTGCTGTATTTTTTAACAAATTGAAGGTTTGTGGCAAACCTGCATTTTCAGATGATGGTTACCTTTTTTTAGCAGCAAAGTGTTTTTAAATTAAGGCATGTACATTATTTTTTTTATATGTAATGCTATTGAATACTTAATAGACTACAGTACAGTGAAAACATAACTGTTGTATTACACTGGGAAGTCAGAAAAT
The DNA here is from genome assembly GCA_935064755.1 of Tragelaphus eurycerus. NCBI lineage: Eukaryota > Metazoa > Chordata > Mammalia > Artiodactyla > Bovidae > Tragelaphus > Tragelaphus eurycerus. Next base: position 8,449,535 of record CAKXYN010000072.1, on the reverse strand, counting down.
TAATGAGACTCACTTTATTGCAGTATTTGCCTTGTTGCAGGGTCTTGAACCAAACCTTCAGTGTCTTTAGCGTTTGCCTATATAGCAAATGTTTATGCTGAAATTCATTATGAGTTACTCTGTTAGGGCTTTTGTTTTCTTTTTTATTTTTCACATAACTCCCTGGTTTGACTTCCAGTTTTCTGTATTTTCCCTTATAAATTCTTACCCTTTGCATTCTCTGTAAGTGAAACTGTAAGGAAAAAGTAAATGATGAATGTAATCAGGTATTACTTTTCTTTAAACTAAACGTTCTCCTTCATTTCTGTTTTCTCCCAATTCCATTTTCTGGGGTCAGTTGCTATTAACAGTGTCATATGACGTCTTCCAGATGTCTGTGTGGTAAACATGTATTTATGCATTACAAATACTGCTTTTTTCCTTAACAGAAATGGACTAATACTAAACATACTGTCTTGCAGTGTGCTTATGACATGTCAGTACCTACAGATCTACCTCATTCTTCTGCAGAGTTGATAGTAAAGATGCATACTGTAACTCCTTTAAGCTCCTACTGAGAAATAGTCAGTCAGTAGCTTCTGATTGCTCTGTGCTAACAACAGTGCTACAGATAACATCCTTGCATATTTATCTCCGTGTGTTAGGGACTGTTTTTGAAAGACAGATTCCTTGAAGGGAAAAAGGGCAATGAATATGATTATTTAAATTTTTGATACATGTTGCCAAGTACTCTCGGAGAAGGCAGTGGCAACCCACTCCAGTGTTCTTGCCTGGAGAATCCCAGGGACAGAGGAGCCTGGTAGGCTACAGTCCATGGGGTTGCCAAGAGTCGGGCACAACTGAGCGACTTCACTTTCACTTTTCACTTTCATGCATTGGAGAAGGAAATGGCAACCCACTCCAGTGTTCTTGCCTGGAGAATCCCAGGGACGGGGGAGCCTGGTGGGCTGCCGTCTGTGGGGTCGCACAGAGTCAGACATGACTGAAGCGACCTAGCAGCAGCAGCAGCAGCCAAGTACTCTAAAAATACTGCACCAGTTGACAATCTCACCAATAATTTATAAGAATGCTATTTTACTTTAGCCTTCTGGACTGAATTTTCCCGTAGTGAAGTGAATTGTAAGTGTTAACCATATAGAGGCTGCATATAGAGCTATGTGGATAGAGAAACCAGCAGGCTTGGATGGATTTTATGTTTGATTTGCCACATCCAGACCTGTTTTTATTACTCTTCTTAAGCATCACCTAGTTCTAGCCCTCTTATATATTAGTTGTTCATTCTTTCAGTGTCAGAGCAACAAAATAATTAATAAAATTACAGATCAGTTATCAGGAAATTACATTAACTCATTTTTATTGAATCAGAAATTAATGTTCAGAGACATAAATGGTGCTGTTGTATAAGAATTGTTTTCATTTGCTACTCATATAAAATGAGTGATTGAAAAAAAATTTTAATTGACTAAGACTTGAAAAACCTTTTTTTATTGGTGATGGCAGCTAGAAATTTTAGTTCAGCTGATGTGTCTTATGTGGGAAGGAGTGTGTTTTTATGTAAGTCCCTAATACTTTTCAGCCCATGGAAACTTAGCACAAATCTCTGAACACATGTTTCTAGGAAGCGTTGATTTCTTTTATCTATCTCATAGAGCAGTTGGAAGACTAATATTGGTAACGGGAAATCTAAGTTTGGTGGCATTCATAATTATTCCCTTTAATATAAAAATATTTAATTTATATTGACCTTGAATATTGGTAGTTTTTGTGCTATATATAATTTTTTGTCATTAAATTCAGTAATTGTTTTTTTTTAACACAATGGAAATGCAAAATTAGAACAGTGATATTGGTATGATTGATTTGGTGGGTATTTTATGTTTTAGGAGTCTTTATTAATAATGGCAGTCTTCAAATTTTCTCTCTAGTATCCTTTTGAAAGAGCAGAAAAATTCAATCGAGGCATCAGAAAACTTGGAATAACCCCAGAGGGACAAAGCTACCTTGATCAGTTCAGGCAGCTCATCAGCCAAATTGGTAAGTTATTGTAAACATGTTTGAAAGTAAAGTACAAATGCCAAGAATCTGTCTGATATAGTATAAATATCTCATAGGAATAAACTTTAATATGTGTGTGCCTAAGTTTAGCTTTATTCCACTAGTAAATTCCTTTCCTTACCAAAAGTTTTCCAAGTATGATTGGATGGTTGGTGCACAAATACTTGATAGGTAAATAAAATATTTATAAATAAAATAGTATAAATAAATATTTTGTGGATAAATAAAACCTCTTCAGTTAAATTAAAAATATAACTTAACTCATCTCAAAGGCCATCCTCATAGTAAATAGTCAACTGGTAATTATTTATTGGATGCCTATTCTTTTCAAGGTCCTGTTTCAGACTTTTAAAAGAGATTCCCTCAGGTTAAGCCTAAATGCAAAGATGTGTGGTGTTAAGGTGAAAAGTTATTTAATAATTTTTCTATGCTCCATCATTTTATGTTTATATATAATTTCTTGAGTTGTCCTTCTGCCTTACAAGTAGAACTTGTTTTCTGAAATGTGTCACACTATTTAAAAGGAAGAACTTCACTTAAAAATAATCCAAGATTTAAAAATCTGTATACTTATTTGAGCTTTTCATATGCATTACCTCTATTAATGTCCTCACGGTAATGCTTGAGATAGGCATGTAATCATCTTTTTAAAGATGAAAAAAGAGAAACTCAGAAATAAGTGGTGTTGCTGGGATTTTAACCAGGGTTTTTCAGCTCCAAGTCAGAAGATGTTTTGTATTCTTCACAGTTGCAGACCTCAAGCAGTTCAGCAAATTCTTATTGACTCTGAAACTGAAACTGTTAGTCGTTCAGTCATTCAGTCATGTCTGACTCCCTGTGACCCCATGGATGGTAGCCCACCAGTATCCTCTGTCCCTGGGATTCTCCAGATAAGAATACTAGAGTGGGTTGCCATTTTTTTCTCCAGGGGCTCTTCCCGACCCAGGACTCAAACCTGGGTCTTAGGCATTGTAGGCAATTTCTTTAGCACCTGACCCACTGGGGAAGCCATTATTGACTCTAATTTGGCAAAATTTGGCCTCCTGAGATTGATTGATTCATTTATCAAACATTTATAAAGCCTTTGTTATACCAGATATTTTTCTTGATGCTGAGAATACAAATAGCCTTTGTTCTCAAGAAGCTTTAAGTTTACTAGTGGGAAAGGTATAATAAACATTTAGTTAGGGAATAAAGTCAGTGAGCACTAGCTAAAGTTATATAAATTAATTGGTTTGCACATTAAAAATTTCTATTTTGTATTATTAGTACAAGAACTTAGAGACTTTTACCTTTGTAAATTTTTAATTTTCAACAATTTAATAGATACTGTCTAGTATTTTTATTCATAGTGATGTTTAATGTCATATTAGGTTGTAAATTTATGGAGCAATAGTTTTTAACCCTTTTTGAGAATTTGATGAAAATACTGAATTGATTTTCCTCAGAATGATGCCCCTATGCATGTTCACATACAGTATTGCATGTAATATACCAGAGGTCAGATGCCCAAAGCTATAGAGTCCATGGTACTCAAAAGCTGTTTCTTCAGAGGAGTGTTGCTTAAAACTTTAAAATTCAATAAGTTTTTTCCCCTTGTGAATACTGCTTGTGGTAGTACTTATGTCATGTTTTTACATTTTCTAAAAGTAGTTTTGTACTGCGAGCTAATCATTAATTCATGAGCTTAGGACGCTAGTCATCCCTCCCCTCCAGTATACATCAAAATACACATTTTTCCCCAGTACACAAAAAAATTATGTCACCTCTGCCCCTGGCATGTATTGCTCAGTTGGTGAATATTATCCTTTTCACTTTGTTTCAGTATTTTATTCTTTATTCTTTTCTTAGGAAATATAAGTTCTTTACCTCTGCCTGTAAAAATTGTAACATGCTTTTGAGTCTGTTAACTCTGTTGAGGAAAGGAGTAAGGAATCTAGAGCTGGGAGCAAAATGAGAAGTCCTTTTGTCTAATAACCTGCCTGCTGAATGAATAACCACTACCATTAACATTTATTGAGCATTCATTATGTGCCAAAGTTATTCTGAGTGCTTTGTATGTTCTAACACATATAAAGCTCAATGCTATGAAGTAAGTATTATATTCATTCATTCCACATATTTATTGAGGACAGTACAGTGTTTCTAGGTGCTGGTAATATCTATGACAGTGAACCCAGTGTTTAACCTATTATAGCTTAATTTAACAGATGAAGAGACTAAGATACAAAGTTTATAACTTGACCTAGGTTTTGTAGCTAAAAAGCACAGAGTTCAGATTTGAACCCAGTAGTCTAGCTCACAGATTTACTCTTTACTGCTGCTCCCTATTGCTTCTCACTAGCATATTTTGCGGAGAAGGCAATGGCACCCCACTCCGGTACTCTTGCCTGGAAAATCCCAGGGACAGAGGAGTCTGGTAGGCTGCAGTCCATGGGGTTGCTAAGAGTTGGACACGACTGAGCAACTTCCCTTTCACTTTGCACTTTGATGTCTTGGAGAAGGAAATGGCAACCCACCCTAGTGTTCTTGCCTGGAGAATCCCAGGGATGAGGGAGCCTGGTGGGCTGCTGTCTATGGGGTCGCACAGAGTCGGACATGACTGAAGCGACTTAGCAGCAGCAGCAGCAGCATATTTTGATCAGCCAGTTTGGAGGAAAACAATTTTACCAATTTGACGGAAAACAAACTAGATATTTCACTTTTCTAAGATGCATGTTAAAGAAGCATTTTAACATCATTTCTTATATTGGGATAAGCCTTGGATTCAGTGATACCTAATTGAAGGTTTTTAATATCAGATGAGATAATGTCCGTTAAGTGCATAATTTTATTATTGTAATATATGAAGTATTGACTGCTTCTTATCTTTTTGTTTGTTCTTACAAGTATGTTCATTTTATTTGAATAGGAAATGTTGGCTTTAGGGGTGGAGCAGTGAAGAAAACAAAAGCTATATCATAGATCTTGCATTCTAGTTGGGGGAGATACAGACAAAAAGATATGTATCAGTAATGCTGCTGCTGCTGCTAAGTCGCTTCAGTCGTGTCCGACTCTGTGCGACCCCATAGACGGAAGCTCACCAGGCTCCCCCCGTCCCTGGGATTCTCCAGGCAAGAACACTGGAGTGGGTTGCCATTTCCTTCTCCAATGCATGAAAGTAAAAAGTGAAAGTGAAGTCGCTCAGTCGTGTCCGACTCTTAGCGACCCAATGGACTGGAGCCTACCAGGATCCTCTGTCCATGGGATTTTCCAGGCAAAAGTACTGGGGTGGGGTGCCATGTATCAGTAATAGTGCTGAGTAAAGTGACATATCATTAAACACTTAATGATTTTAAATGATTGATATTCAGGGAATGATATAGTTTAATGATATTTAGGGAAAGCTCTAAGTAGATGACACGTGAGCAGGAATCTAAATAACATGAAGGAATAAGCCATGTCCATGCATAGCTAAGGAAAGAGTTTACCAGGAAGATCAGATCAGATCAGTCGCTCAGTCGTGTCCGACTCTTTGCGACCCCATGAACTGCAGCATGCCAGGCCTCCCTGTCCATCACCAACTCCCGGAGGTCACTCAGACTCATGTCCATCGAGTCAGTGATGCCATCCAGCCATCTCATCCTCTGTCATCCCCTTCTCCTCCTGCCCCCAATCCCTCCCAGCATCAGGGTCTTCTCCAATGAGTCAACTCTTCACATGAGGTGGCCAAAGTATTGGAGCTTCAGCATCAGTCCTTCCAATGAACACCCAGGACTCATCTCCTTTAGAATGGACTGGTTTGATCTCCTTGCAGTCCAAGGGACTCTCAAGAGTCTTCTCCAACACCACAGTTCAAAAGCATCAATTCTTCAGCGCTCAGCCATCTTCACAGTCCAGCTCTCACATCCATACATGACCACAGGAAAGACCATAGCCTTGACTAGGCGAACCTTTGTTGGCAAAGCGATGTCTCTGCTTTTGAATATGCTATCTAGGTTGGTCATAACTTTCCTTCCAAGGAGTAAGCGTCTTTTAATTTCATGGCTTGCAGTCACCATCTGCAGTGATTTTGGAGGCCAGAAAAATAAAGTCTGACACTGTTTCCACTGTTTCCCCATTAGGTGGTGGTAAATGCAAAAGTCCCGAGTCTGCTTAGCATTTTTGGAAACCAGTCAGGCTGGAATGGAGTTAGTGAAGACCCGGATGGTAGGGTGTGGTATGAGAACAGTTGCAAGGGGCAGAATCAAAGAACCACTAACCTCTCTATAAAGGAAACATTGTTGGGGGGGTGGCATACTGAAGGTGGAAATGGATAAGGAAACCATTGCATAGTGTAGTATTCTAGGCAAGAACTGCTGGTGGTTTGAAATAGGGTGAGAGCTGTGAAGGTCTGGAAAACTGGTTGAATTCTGGTGACATTTTGAAGGTAGAGCCAGTGTAATTTGCCATTGATTGAATTATGAGGGAAAAGAGGGCTTCCCTGGTGGTTAGTGGTAAAGAATCCTCCTGCCAATGCAGGAGATGCAGGTTTGATCACAGGGAGGATCCCCTGGAGAAGGAAATGGCAGCCCACTCCATTATCCTTGCCCGGGGAATCCCATGGATAGAGGAGCCTTGGCGGGCTACAGTCCATGGGGTCACAGAGAGTTGGACACTACTAACTAAACAACAACATTGAGGGTAAGGAAGGAGGCAGAGATGACTTCACTGGGTTTGGCCTGAGCTACTGGAAGGATAGACTTGTCAGTTTCTGAGGAAGAAAATATAACTGGGGGTGAAGGTCTTCAGTTGGAGTTAAACTTCTTAAATTAAAAATTCCTCTTAGACATGGAGATGTAGGCATGGGATAAAAAAAAAGCCTAGAGGAATAGTCTTGGTTGGAGATACTAGTTTGGGAGGAATCAAATAAGGATTTCTTGATACCACTTGTGTGTGTATGTGTGTGAGAGAGAGAGAGGGAGTGTGTGTGTGTGTGTGGGTGTGTGTGAGTGAGAGAGAGGGAGTGTGTGTGTGTGTGTGTGAGAGAGAGCGAGGGAGAGACAGCCAGACATATTATTTAATGTGAGTAGAGAAGCTGTTGATAACAGTAATTTTTAAATGTTTGATTTTTTAAAATGTGCTCAATTTAATGCATTTATCAATTAAAACACACTTATTTTTAAAATATTTAATATAGATGGTATAAGTTTATGTACATTTATATTCAAAGAATTGGACACTAGTGACTGAGCAACAATATTTTAAGTGCATGAATATGTAAGTTTTATTTTTGTGGAGAAAAACTGAAGTAAAATACAGCAAAATCTCTTGGTTCTGATGAGTTGAAACCTTGTAATTGACTGCTGTATGTATTCCTGATTATTAGAACTTAGAGTTATTTGTATAAACATCTGATTTTTTTGTGTGTATGTGGTTTTCAGGTAATGCCATGGGCTATGTACGAATGATAAGGTCTGGCGGCCTTCATTGCAGCAGCAATGCCATTAGGTATGGATGCAAACATATTTTTGCCTTATTTATGCCATTTAGAAATTTTACGTCATTTAAATCTGTCTTTAAGTAATAATGTAAAAGGAACTTTTTTCTTTTCTTGTTGATACATTTTGAGATCAAATATGGAAAAAACCATTAATCCTACTACTTAAATATTTTTCTCAAATTTTAAGACTATAGCAGACTTGAAAATCTGTATTTTTTGAAGTTAATTACTTTTATCAGTGCAGTTTGAAATGTTCTATAGATTATGTAATTTTTAAAGATTATAATTTGATGATTATATGTAAATAATTAAAAATGCTGAAATTGAGTTTTGGAACTCAATTGTTCCAAATATAAACTGGTGATATTAATAATACAACTGAAATAAATGCAAAGTTCTTTCCAAAGATATTGTTGAAAAATTTAGTCTTACAGTCCTTCTTATATGTCTGTCAACTGCATATATTTAATTTGCTTTAATAAATGCCTTCTAAAATTCTTATGTAGATTTGTACCTGATCTTGAAGATATTGTAAATTTTGAAGAACTAGTCAAAGAAGAAGGTCTCGCAGAAGAAACGTTAAAAGCAGCAAGGTAATCTAATCTTGGAAAAATAAGTTAAATTTGGAGATTTAAAAAATGTGTGTTCATTTAAACATTAAAGACTAGAGGATAACATATAAACTGGTATGTCAGTTTTTATTATGCAAATAATGGTCTGTTTATGGGATACAATTTTTTTTAAGACTACAGTATTCTGGCCATCATGGTCAACAAAAGAGTCCGAAATGCAGTACTTGGATGCAATCTCAAAAATGACAGAATGATCTCTGTTCGTTTCCAAGACAAACCATTCAGTGTCACAGTAATCCAAATCTATGCCCCAACCAGTAACGCCGAAGAAGCTGAAGTTGAACGGTTCTATGAAGACCTACAAGACCTTTTAGAACTAACACCCCAAAAAAGATGTCCTTTTCATTATAGGGGACTGGAATGCAAAAGTAGGAAGTCAAGAAACACCTGGAGTAACAGGCAAATTTGGCCTTGGAACATGGAATGAAGCAGGGCAAAGACTAACAGAGTTTTGCCAAGAAAATGCACTGGTCATAGCAAATACCCTCTTCCAACAACACAAGAGAAGACTCTATACATGGACATCACCAGATGGTCAACACCGAAATCAGATCGATTATATTCTTTGCAGCCAAAGATGGAGAAGCTCTATACAGTCAGCAAAAACAAGACCAGGAGCTGACTGTGGCTCAGACCATGAACTCCTTATTGCCAAATTCAGACTGAAATTGAAGAAAGTAGGGAAAACTACTAGACCATTCAGGTATGACCTAAATCACATCCCTTATGATTATACAGTGGAAGTGAGAAATAGCTTTAAGGGCCTAGATCTGATAGATAGAGTGCCTACTATGGAATGAGGTTCGTGACATTGTACAGGAGACAGGGATCAAGACCATCCCCATGGAAAAGAAATGCAAAAAAGCAAAATGGCTGTCTGGGGAGGCCTTGCAAATAGCTGTGAAAAGAAGAGAAGCGAAAAGCAAAGGAGAAAAGGAAAGATACAAACATCTAAATGCAGAGTTCCAAAGAATAGCAAGAAGAGATAAGAAAGCCTTCTTCAGTGATCAGTGCAAAGAAATAGAGGAAAACAACAGAATGGGAAAGACTAAGGATCTCTTCAAGAAAATCAGAGATACCAAAGGAACATTTCATGCAAAGATGGGCACAATAAAGGACAGAAATGCTATGGACCTAACAGAAGCAGAAGATATTAAGAAGAGGTGGCAAGAATACACAGAAGAATTGTACAAAAAAGAGCTTCACGACCCAGATATTCATGATGATGTGATCACTGACCTAGAGCCAGACATCCTGGAATGTGAAGTCAAGTGGGCCTTAGAAAGCATCACTATGAACAAAGCTAGTGGAGGTGATGGAATTCCAGTGGAGCTATTCCAAATCCTGAAAGATGATGCTGTGAAAGTGCTGCACCCAATATGCCAGCAAATTTGGAAAACTCAGCAGTGGCCACAAGATTGGAAAAGGTCAGTTTTCATCCCAATCCCAAAGAAAGGCAATGCCAAAGAATGCTCAAACTACCAAACAGTCGCACTCATCTCACATGCTAGTAAAGTAATGCTCAAAATTCTCCAAGCCAGGCTTCAGCAATATGTGAACCGTGAACTTCCTGATGTTCAAGCTGGATTTAGAAAAGGCAGAGGAACCAGAGATCAAATTGCCAACATCCGCTGGATCATGGAAAAAGCAAGAGAGTTCCAGAAAAACATCTATTTCTGCTTTATTGACTATGCCAAAGCCTTTGACTGTGTAGATCACAATAAACTGTGGAAAATTCTGAAAGAGATGGGAATACCAGACCACCTGACCTGCCTCTTGAGAAATCTGTATGCAGGTCAGGAAGCAGCAGTTAGAACTGGTCATGGAACAACAGACTGGTTCCAAATAGGAAAAGGAGTATGTCAAGGCTGCATATTGTCACCATGTTTATTTAACTTATATGCAGAGTACATCATGAGAAATGCTGGACTGGAAGAAACACAAGTTGGAATCAAGATTGCTGGGAGAAATATCAATAACCTCAGATATGCAGATGACACTCTTATGGCAGAAAGTGAAGAGGGGCTAAAAAGCCTCTTGATGAGAGTGAAAGTGGAGAGTGAAAAGGTTGGCTTAAAGCTCAACATTCAGAAAACGAAGATCATGGCATCTGGTCCCATCACTACATGGGAAATAGATGGAGAAACAGTGGAAACAGTGTCAAAATTTATTTTTCTGGGCTCCAGAATCACTGCAGATGGTGACTGCAGCCATGAAATTAAGGGACGCTTACTCCTTGGAAGGAAAGTTATGACCAACCTAGATAGCATATTCAAAAGCAGAGACATTACTTTACCAACAAAGGTTCGCCTAGTCAAGGCTATGATCTTTCCTGTGGTCATGTATGGATGTGAGAGCTGGACTGTGAAGAAGGCTGAGCGATGAAGAATTGATGCTTTTGAACTGTGGTGTTGGAGAAGACTCTTGAGAGTCCCTTGGACTGCAAGGAGATCCAACCAGTCCATTCTGAAGGAGATCAATCCTGGAATTTCTTTGGAAGGAATGATGCTGAAGCTGAAACTCCAGTATTTTGGCCACCTCGTGCGAAGAGTTGACTCATTGGAGAAGACTCTGATGCTGGGAGGGATTGAGGGCAGGAGGAGAAGGGGACGACAGAGGATGAGATGGCTGGATGGCATCACTGACTTGATGGGTGTGAGTCTGAGTGACCTCCGAGAGCTGGTGATGGACAGGGAGGCCTGGCGTGCTGCGATTCATGGGGTCACAAGGAGTCGGACACAACTGAGCGACTGATCTGATCTGATCTGATCTGTATTCTGAGATCTTTGCAATGTCACTAAAAGGGATCTTCTAGATGGTGTCCTCAAGTACATGCGACTGTTCAACACTTGACATGTGGTTAGTCCATATTGAAATGTGCTGAAGTATAAAGTTCATAACTGATTTTGAGGATTTAGTGTTTAAAAGAGAATGCCGAATATCTCATTAACAAAACTGGGACTTCCCTGGTGGTGCAGTGGCTAGGACTCCTCACTCCCAATGCAGAGGACCTGGACTCTATCCCTTGTCAGTAAACTAGATCCCACAAGCCCCACAACTAAGAGTTCTTGTGCTCCAACTTAAGCCTGGGTGCAGCCAATTAATTTTTAAAAAGAAGAAATTAAAAAAGAAATCTCATGAACAAAATTCATTTCACCTATTTTTAAAAAATAATTTTATTTACTTATTTATTTTTGGCTGTGCTGCGTCTGTTGTAGCATGGGCTTTTCTCTCTTTGTGGCGAGTGAGGGCCACTGTCTAGTTGTGGTGCATGGAGTTCTCATAGCGGCGGTTTCCTTGTTGCGGCTCCCAGGCTCTAGAACACAGGCCCAGTAGGTGTAGTGCACGGGCTTCGTTGCTGCACGGCATGTGGGCTCTTCCCGAATCAGACATCAAACCCATGGCTCCTGCATTGACAGCGGATTCTTTACCACTGAGCCACCAGAGAGCCCCTTACCTATTTCTTTTTACTCTTTTTTAATATTTCTCTTTGCCAGCATGGTTCTAGAATACTGGTCCGTCCTTTTATGTAATTTGGAGCAGTAGTGTCCAGTACAGTGGTCACTACCAAATGTAGCTGTTGAACACTGGAAATAGGGCTAATGGACTAGGGAATTGAAATAAAATCTTTTATTTCATTTAAATTTAAATAGCTAATGACAATCTTACTGAACAATGCAGATGTATATATAGACTTTTAAGTAGTGATTTTGGAACACAATTTAAAAATTGAAAAGGCATGCAGAATTGTTAAGTATTTAGAAAAATGGGTTTTCTTCTTAATAACTATAACAGTTATTCAGTCAGGCATGAAGGGGCACCTTTGGACAAAGTGGAAACAATTTGAATATCAAAAAGAATAACTTTAGAAATTGATCATAATATTGAATTTAAGAAGAATCTGTGATACAGTGATGATAAAAGTTGGAGAGACAGAGGGAAAGTTCCTTTTTACAGTGTTGCCAACTAGTAAATATGAAAGGGATGAGAAAATTTAGGGAAAAAACCAGTTTTGCAACTACCACTGTAGGACTTGACATCAGATAAAAATCAATGAATTCTCAAGCATTTTTGGAGAACAGAGTATTTATTCACTATGAAAATGTTGTTTCTCACAAATTGATTGTTAATCATAAAGGGGAAAAAACACCTTCCCAGTGGAGAGACTGATGTATACACCTTACGTGCTGACATAGGGCCCCCTGATGCAGTGTAATGGCGAGTACCTGTGTTGTGTTCTTGCCCTGATGTTTACTCATCAAGTCAAACAAAGTTTATGGCAAGTGATGTCAGGGAGTTACGAGGTTATGATAATAAATTGATTCTCTAAATGGACATTAATGTCTTCTGGAGCAGGTATCATAGTTCAAGATAAATGAAGTGCAGTGGTTAAAACGGTTAATAGGTGCCTGCTTTCAGGAGGGAGTGGTTGGATAGTTGCACATAGTTGGGTCACATGCATCTCAAAGGAGAGATTTCTACCACTTACTGATGGAGGAATAGTAATTTGAAAGTGATTGTAGCCATACATAAGCATGTAGAAGCAGCAGCTAATGTTTCTGACGGTTGACTCAGTGAATGAGTGAAGGCCGCTTAGTCGTGTCCAACTCTTTACAACCTCACGGACTGTAGAGTCTGTGGAGTTCTCCAGGCTGGAATACTGGAGTGGGTAGCCTTTCGCTTCTCCAGGGAATCTTCTCAACGCAGGGATAAAACCCAGGTCTTTCATGTTGCAGGCAGATTCTTTACCGGCTGAGCCACAAGGGAAGGCCAGGAGTACCGGAGTAGATAGCTTGTCCCTTCTCCAGGGGATCTTCCTGACCCAGGAATCGAACCAGGGTCTCCTGCATTGCAGGCTGATTCTTTACCAACAGAGCTATGAGGGAAGCCTGAAGGTTGAGTGGGAAACTAGATTCTTGAAAAGAAGATAGATTACAGTTGAAGTCAGGAAGTGTAGGAGTGTTAGTGAAGAGAGTTAAGATGAAAAGGAATTTATTTACAATGAAATGGACTTCTGCACAGTTCATTTTGAGAAGAATAAATATAAAACTCTAAAATTTCAAGAGGCGCTACATGTTCTCTTTTAGGGACTGAGTTAATTAAACAGTGATAAGCTTCTGTCCATTAAAAAAAAAAGTTCATCCTGTATTCCAAGGAAGTTTAGAGATGTCTTCCAGTAATTCATATTTTTGAATGCTCTCATCTAAACTAATGAGAGGTGGATTTTAAAAGCTTCCTCTTCTTTTGAGAAAGGAGCCAAATAAGTACTTTTTTTTTTTTTTGCATTTTAGGCATTTGGATTCAGTCCTCAGTGATCACACACGAAATTCTGCTGAAGGCACAGAATATTTCAAAATGCTTGTGGATGTTTTTGCTCCAGAATTTCGAAGGCCAAAGAATATACATCTCCGAAATTTCTATATCATTGTTCCCCCTCTGGTGAGTATTTTTAATACACAAAATGAATTTTTTAAAGTATTAATAAATAGATCCAATTTTTTTTTTTACAATGAGAAATGCACACAGACTGTATTGTTGACTTTTTGGTTGTAGATAAAACTAAATGTGGTCTCAGTGAATGTGGTCTAGAATTTTTACTTAACTAGCTATGCAGAATGAGACTTCTTTATAATTAAGATAGATTCTGATTAGTTAATCTGATTAGTTAATCAGGAGGAGAAGGGGACGACAGAGGATGAGATGGCTGGATGGCATCACTGACTCGATGGATGTGAGTCTGAGTGATCTCCGGGAGTTGGTGATGGACAGGGAGGCCTGGCGTGCTGCGGTTCATGGGGTCGCAAAGAGTCGGACACGACTGAGCGACTGATCTGATCTGATCTGATCTGATTAGTTAATAACTGCCAGAGGAATCCTAGTGTGATTTAAATTACTTGAGTATACTCCATTTTATATATACCATGTAATCTTTGGACTGAATTATATAGTCATTTTAAGTGATTAATGTAGACTGTTAAAATATGAAGTGTTTCTCAAAAGCATATTATTTAAAGGGACTTTCCAGGTGGTGCTAGTGGTAAAGAACCACAGACAGAGCCTGGCAGGCTACAGACCATTGGTTGCAAAGAGTTGGACATGACTGAAGCAACTTAGCATAGCATAGCATATCTCTACTCAGTAGTAAATATTAACATCTAAACTAAAATTTTTTTTATCATATATAGTGTATGCTGCTCTAATTCTATAGTTGATATCCTAAAAATAACCACAATCGCAATATGAAAACAGTTATTACAGTGAGGAAAATGGAGTTAAGAGATTCAGTTCAGTTCAGTCACTCAGTCGTGTCCGACTCTGCGACCCCATGAATCGCAGCACGCCAGGCCTCCCTGTCCATCACCAACTCCCAGAGGTCACTCAGACTCATGCCCATCGAGTCAGTGATACCTCCAGCTATCTCATCCTCTGCCATCCCCTTCTCCTCCTGCCCCCAATCCCTCCCAGCATCAGAGTCTTTTCCAGTGAGTCAACTCTTCGCATGAGGTGGCCAAAGTACTGGAGTTTCAGCTTTAGCATCATTCCTTCCAAAGAAATCCCAGGGCTGATCTCCTTCAGAATGGACTGGTTGGATCTCCTTGTAGACCAGGGGACTTTGAAGAGTCTTCTCCAACACCACAGTTCAAAAGCATCAATTCTTTGGCGCTCAGCTTTCTTCACAGTCCAACTCTCACATCCATTAAGAGATTAGAGAGGTATATGTTAGGAAAAAGAGTTATTCTTCTCTAAAGGTTTCTTTAACAAAGTTCGTTCTTAAAAAAAATAATTGTAAAAGAATAGCTCTAAAGTCTAAATATCATTGAGCAGATGTAACTTCTGATTACATCTAACTTTGATCAAGAGTAATAACTTTTTTCATGTTGCTGCCTGAATTAACACATATATTTTAACATATTGTTAGGTGCTCAGTTGTATTCAACTCTTTGCAGCCCCATGGACTGTAGCCTGCCAGGCTCCTCTGTCCATGGAATCATCCAGGCAAAAATACTGGAGTGGGTAACCATTCCCTCCTCCAGGGAATCTTCCTGACCCAGGTATTGAACCTGGGTCTCACACATGGCAGGCAGATTCTTTACAGTCTAAGCCATCAGGGAAACCCGAAAGTGAAAGTGTTAGTCACTCAGTCATATCCAGCTCTTTGTGAGCCCATGGACTGTAGTCTGCCAACTTAGAACCATTATTATGAATTCAAAGTATCTGATGGCTATGGACAGCGTTTTTCTTCATGCATTTTCCTTTCTATTGTTTCTTTTTTAAATACATTTATTGTTAATACTCTGTCATAATAATGGTTATACCATGTAGCAAAAATGTCCATATTTATCTGATAAGCATTATCAGATTTCATACTCAGATAGTTGTGAGACTGGAGGCAAGTCCATCTTAGTTATATTTCAGTAATAATGTAGTTAACTCACAGTGAGTTCTCACCATAGTTCTTTAATTTGAAGCCATAGTAAACAGCAGTGAGGAACCATTTGTGGGTCTGAGGAAGAGTGGAGTTTTGCAGGGCAGCTTTCAAAATTCAGTTGGTGATGGACAAAACAGGTGGGTTAAGAACACTACAGAGAAGAAAAGTATGGGACACTATTGTTTTTTGAGTTTTAATCTAATTTCAGAAAAATCCATGAAATATCTAAGGAAGAAATCTTTAACAAAGATTTTACAAAATGCAGTTCATTGCCAAGTAAGTTTTACAGGCAAAAAAAAGTGAAACTTGATAATCTTGTTTCCAGTGTAAGTTATTGTAGTACTTATCATATTGTACCACAACTATTTTTAAACAGGCCTCTCTTTATTCCTGTGCTGTGCTATCGTAGCCCCAAGTGGCCACTTAAATTAGTTAAAATTTTATAAAAAGCTCACTCACTCAGTTTCAGTAGCCACATCTCAAGTGCGCAGGGGCCAGATGGGGCTGGTGGTTTACTGGGCTGGACACTGTAGATGCACTGCCTTTCTGTCATTGTCAGGAGTGTTGCCCTGTAGAGTGTGAGATGGGATTCATTTTTTTACTGTAATTATTTCATTGGGCCTCCCTGCTGGCTCAGTGGATAAAGAATGGGTTCCATCTCTGAGTTGGGAAGATCCCCTGGAGAAGGGCATGATAATCCTCTCCAGTATTTTGCCTGGAGTCATCTCACACTCTAGTAAAGTAATGCTCAAAATTCTCCAAGCCAGGCTTCAGCAGTATGTGAACTGTGAACTTCCTGATGTTCAAGCTGGTTTTAGAAAAGGCAGAGAACCAGAGATCAAATTGCCAACATCCGCTGGATCATGGAAAAAGCAAGAGAGTTCCAGAAAAACATCTATTTCTGCTTTATTGACTATGCCAAAGCCTTTGACTGTGTGGATCACAATAAACTATGGAAAATTCTGAAAGAGATGGGAATACCAGACCACCTGATCTGCCTCTTAAGAAATCTGTATGCAGGTCAGGAAGCAACAGTTAGAACTGGTCATGGAACAACAGACTGGTTCCAAATAGGAAAAGGAGTACGTCAAGGCTGCATATTGTCACCATGTTTATTTAACTTATATGCAGAGTACATCATGAGAAATGCTGGACTGGAAGAAACACAAGTTGGAATCAAGATTGCCGGGAGAAATATCAATAACCTCAGATATGCAGATGACACCACTCTTATGGCAGAAAGTGAAGAGGGGCTAAAAAGCCTCTTGATGAAAGTGAAAGTGGAGAGTGAAAAGGTTGGCTTAAAGCTCAACATTCAGAAAACGAAGATCATGGCATCTGGTCCCATCACTGCATGGGAAATAGATGGGGAAACAGTGGAAACAGTGTCAGACTTTGTTTTTCTGGGCTCCAAAATCACTGCAGATGGTGACTGCAGCCATGAAATTAAAAGACGCTTGCTCCTTGGAAGGAAAGTTATGACCAACCTAGATAGCATATTCAAAAGCAGAGACATTACTTTACCAACAAAGGTTCGCCTAGTCAAGGCTATGGTCTTTCCTGTGGTCATGTATGGATGTGAGAGCTGGACTGTGAAGAAGGCTGAGCGCCGAAGAATTGATGCTTTTGAACTGTGGTGTTGGAGAAGACTCTTGAGAGTCCCTTGGACTGCAAGAAGATCCAACCAGTCCATTCTGAAGGAGATCAATCCTGGAATTTCTTTAGAAGGAATGATGCTAAAGCTGAAACTCCAGTATTTTGGCCACCTCATGCGAAGAGTTGACTCATTGGAGAAGACTCTGATGCTGGGAGGGATTGAGGGCAGGAGGAGAAGGGGACGACAGAGGATGAGATGGCTGGATGGCATCACTGACTCGATGGATGCGAGTCTGAGTGACCTCCGGGAGCTGGTGATGGACAGGGAGGCCTGGCGTGCTGCGGTTCATGGGGTCGCAAAGAGTCGGACACGACTGAGCGACTGATCTGATCTGATTTAATTTGCCTGGAGAATCCCATGGACAGAGGAGCCTGACAGGTTGCAGTCCAGGGGTCATAAAGAGTCAGACACGACTTAAGCAACTGAGCACACATAGGAAGTTTCAGTAAATCTTTGTTGAATAAATGCTGTGATTAGTTAAGGTATTTTACGGGAGCTAAATTTTTAGGGAAGTGCTTTTTGGGGGAAATTTGTTTATCCAAATGACCACTAAGCTTTTTAAGCCAAGAATCTGGTAAGAAATACTATTATAGCATGAATTGGGTGGGCAGAACTAAGCATTGCTGTGTTTCAGAGTACTTAAGCTTTTAAATAAAGCAGACCTACTTTTCTGACTCAGCTTTGCTTTAGATTATGGCTTTAGGGAAGTTACTAAACTTCTCAAGCCTTAGTCCCTTCATCTGTAAAATGTGCATGATATTTTAGGATGAATCTTGTAACAAGGCACTGTGCTTGGGTTAAGTGGTGATTGAGGGAGTGCTGACATTTAAAGGATTTGGAAAAGAGCCATTATGAGATACACATATTGTGACCTCACCAAGAGGCTTTTTATATGAGGCAAGTGTTTCAAATCAAAAAGGCAGGAACTTAGAAGAGATCCTATTTATAATTTTTGAAATGTCTGTTTTAGGAACTAAATTCTGACTCTTTTTAGCACAGTCATTTCTCTGATATGTTGTTATATCTTTTTAGACCCTCAACTTTGTAGAGCATTCCATTAGTTGCAAGGAGAAATTGAATAAAAAAAATAAAATTGGAGCTGCCTTTACTGATGATGGCTTTGCCATGGGTAAGCTTAATGAAATTCCTTTCCCATGAATTTTGTGTTTACCTTACAATGAGTTTTTTGAAATGTTTGCTTGAGAATAGGTCTATGTGCTCTTTGTAGATTTGTTTTTCACAAGCTATTTATTTACTGTTTACTTTTTAGCTGGGTCATCTGATTGGTAATACTTGTTTCCCATCATTTGTACTGTCCATGCTCCTTTGGTGTTGCTCATCACTTGGATTAATTATTTAGGCTTTGTTTTTGTTGTAGTTTTACAGTCTGACCATCTTTTATTTAGTTTCTCTGGTTTCCTTGTAGTTTCCTCACTTGTCTGTTTAGCAGTAGAACCACTCGTAGAGCCTTATGTTATCTCCAGGTGATCTGCAGATCTTCTTAGCCATATTACTTCTTTTTATCTTCTTGATTGGCTTTTTTAAAAAAATTGTCTTTATAGGATCACATCTTTTTAAGGAGGAATTAAGCCATGTTGCTAAACTTCTCATTTGTGCTATAAAGTGTAATTGGAAAGAGGATTAATTTTAAAATGGTTAATTTTAAGAATATTGGTAGAGTAGAATACAGTTTCTGTACACATTGTAATTTGATTTTGGTTTTGCTGATGACTCTAGGTGTGGCTTACATTCTGAAGCTTTTGGATCAGTACCAGGAGTTTGACTCACTTCACTGGTTCCAGTCTGTTAGAGAGAAATACCTGAAGGAGATGAGAGCAGTTGCTAAGCAACAGAATGTACAGTCAACTAGTCAGGATGAAAAACTACTACAAACCATGAATCTCACTCAGAAACGACTGGATGTTTATCTACAGGTAGAGGAGAATAATAGTCAAATCTGGTTTGACTTTTTAATACTCATTACTTCTTGATCACTGAAAAAATGTCAATCATATTGAAACTCCCATTTTAACAGGTAAGATGAATAGTGGGCATAAAGAATATATTTTTAAATGAATGATACTTGGAAGCCATTTGACTCATATCTTTAAAAATGGATGGATTGCTTAGTCCAGTTTCTGTATTTATGATTTGCACTCTCTAGAGCATTTTAGAAAAATGAAGATATTAAATATGGTAATTTTGAATTTTGCTAAAATACGTATTTTCAACTTTTATTTCTGATATTTTTATTTACTTAGGAATTTGAATTGCTATATTTCTCACTGAGCAGTGCAAGAATTTTCTTCAGAGCTGACAAGACTGCAGCTGAAGAAAACCAAGAAAAGAAAGAGAAAGAAGGTTAGTGAGTGGCTTTTATTTGGAAAGACTAGTAAATCTTTCATCAATAATAGACTTGAATACCCCATTATATTTAGTCAGACTTTTCTTTTTGAAAAAATATATAAACCTAGAAATGTCCTTTTTTTAAAAAAGTAAAGCCTAAGTGGATCATTTATGAAACTGAAAAGAAATTTAACATGCATTTCATTCTGGAATAACACTTTATTCAGTTCATCTTAATTTAAAATTGTACAAAGTTTGGGTTTTTTCTTTCACCCTTCAACTGTTAGCAGATGAGAAGGAACAGATTAGAGGAGACTAAATGCTGCTGAGGGCAGAACTGCTGATGACTAGATGTTGACTGAATGCCTGGGCCAGGTGACATAAAACAGTCAAGACTGTTTAAGTATCCGAGTGAACAGTCTTCTGTGCTCCTCTATAGCCAGACCATGGAGAATCAGAGCAGTGCAGCCATAATAACTGATGGTCACTGGGGAGAGGATTCTGTCCGATACAATCTATGTGGGTGTAAATTCTTCAGTATTTCATATTTAAGGGACCCTCATGATGATTTCTCAGATTTGAAATTTAGCACCAGTTGTTTTCTCTGAAAAATGGTTATTTCCTTTTTCTGTTACGGAAGTTATGCCACTTAGGCTTCCTCTTTAGACACTCAGAACTACGTACAGCAACTTAACGGGCTTCATGTTTGCTCTGCTTCCTTTCTTCTTACTCATATTTATTTCACAGTGATCAAGAATAAAAGAACTTCATGAACTATGATATTTTTATTAATCTTATCAGTTAAATTTTTAAAATATGTATTTCACACTGAAGAGAGATCATTCATTTCTGTAGACCACTTAACATCCATTACCCTATTCCCTACTGATAATGTTACATCAGTATTACTAGCATATGCAAGCATTTTTGGAATCTTTACTAAGTAAGTATTGATAATTGTGTGCTTGAAAAATGATTTCAGGCTGTTGCCAGGAAGATACTCAGTATTTATTAAATGAATAAATATGTATTTACTACTTTTGGGTTCATTTAAAAATAATATTTAGCAGAGTCATCTGGAAGAATCTGAATCAGTATAATCTAAACTGTGAATAGTTTAGTAACTGAACTGTGAGTTCAGTTTAGATTAGAATCTAAGAGTTTAGATTCAGTAACTGAACTCTTAGAATCTAAGAGTTTAGATTCTGTAGTTCAGTTACTGCATGGGCTGTGCTCAGGCCTGTCACGATGCCAGAACCTTGTCTGCAGGTGGACTGGATGTTTACGTTTAAGGCCTAGAGCATTAAGACAAAATGAACACTGCAGTCTCAGAAGAGCTCCTTGCTTTGGACTGCTGTTCTTTCAGAACTCTCTGGGGTTTGGGGTTAATGTATGTCACCCAGATAGCTGCCTGATGCCTGGGTGGTGGCTCTGCTGTAGGGCTGTTAGCTAAAGGTTGCTCAGAGTTGTCAGAGTTGCTAAATGTATTAGCTAAATAGTTTTGCTCTGTTAATGAAGTATATGCATATGACATTTTGCACAAAAAGCCAGAAATTCATTTTATTATGTTCATAATAAAAAATCACATTTAAAAATAAATTATAAATATAATTGGGAAGGTATTCATTCTGGACAATTTTATATATGAATTTGCAGTCATGTTTTTACCAGTAACAGCACTACAATTTCCTCACCCACGTGGGGAAACGTGCAGTGTGAAACCAACCCCACTCCAGACACAGTTCTGATGTCTCAGCAGTTCCACACCCTGATTACAAACTAGTCAGAACATCACATTTGCAGTATTTACCTTCATGTTTTAGAACCCGAGGCTAAACTGCATATAATTTGTGATATTAGACAAATATTTGGTAGATGCAACATTCTGTTCATTTGAAATTTAGCAATATTGTCCTTCGATTTTAGTTTGTTTTTTTAAATGAACATAAGTATGTCCATTATTTTTACTCATGCTTTCAGAAGAGACTAAAACAAGCAACGGAGACCTGTCCGACGGCACGGTGTCTGCAGATCCTGTTGTCAAATGATGCTGATGGTTTGCGTTTCCCGTGAGATCATCAGAATTGTACGTGAAATGGATGTTATAAGCTAATAACAGAGTGTTTCCTCGGCCACATCTCTGGGAAACATTTAGATGCTGCATCTCTCTAAGGCAGTGCTCTAAAGTGAAGTCCATTCTCCGTCTAAAAGCTGTACTTTTCGAAGGTTGAGAATGAGATTTAAAGATTAGATTTTTTTCTTGGACTTTAGGCTTGGTGTGCCTGCTTGGGAACCGGTATTTGAAATGAAGTGTTAAAAGGGTTAACCCACATTCCTAAACTGCCACCTCAGATCTCTTATAATCTACATGAATGTTTAATTTGTATTTGCATAGGTCTTTGATCCGTATTTGTCTCAGTCATTGGAAATTCAGTGCATATACTATGTACAGCCAGTAAATATGTTTAAACAAAAGGAATTGAGCCTGAAATTCATGAAGCATACATATCAATATTCTTATAAAAGGGATATATGAAGATGGTCTTGACACTAGAGGTGAGGTACTAGTGTATCTTTTATGTACAGTGTGAACTCGTTCATTGTTAATTTCACGTGACTCACAAGAGCTGCTGCTGTCTGGTGAGATATTTTATAACTCGTTTACATTGCTTTGAGAACTTATTTAACCTCCAACAACTGCTTTAAATTTAAGATTTACTTAATACTCAAGATGGAGGAAAATACAGATAAAGCCATAGAGTCCTGCTTGACGCTTTACTTTTGGCTGAAGGGCATATATGATACCAGAGAAAACTGAATGAATTCTTACTTCTACATCCAAACTCAGGTTTCTTCTACATTAGGTTCAGTTGAAGTCTTGGTGATGGTTTGGGCAGATTTTTTTTTCTTTAAACCAAGTATAATCTAAGAAATCAGATTTAGCACTGTGCAGGCTTTAAAAAAATTACCACTGTGAGAATGAAGTTCTAAATAACTAAATCATTTTACTGATTTAAAAAGTACAGAAAGATTTAGAGTAAATTTAGTTCTGGACAAGCTATTATTAGCTTTATTTTTGTAAAGATTATATCCGTTAATAGTAAAATGGTTAATCATGGCCTATAATATTTTAATATAATACAATGATACATTTACAGTGAAAACAAAGTTTGAAACTTTACATGTAATACTAATGTTATTTTAGGAAATACTTGATTTTTCCATTGCACTTGCCTATAAAGCATTTCTTTGGGTAAATTTTGTGAGTAATTCTAACGTTGTTTGATTTCCAGCTTTTGGAATGGGTGTACAATGCCCTTTCTGTTCTCATTGATCACAGTCAGGGTAACTTTCCCATCTCAAGATAAACACTTTCACTCTTAAAATTCAGAAGAAACAGAATAGGTAGGAAATGTTTTTTATTGTGTCAACATGACTTATAGAATTACGTACAATGGATGGATTAAAGGCATTTAATATTTGTAATTCATACTAATTGTAGAAATGGCCCTGAAGCATGCTGCATAATTAATAATTTATATTTTCATCGTTATAAACGTTTATAGTAATGATCTTACATTTGACTCTATCAAATTGGTCACCATTTCATAGCAACAGTATTTTTTTTTTCCTTCTCTAACTTCCCTAAAATCGTTTCCTTTAATAGAAATTCTAATTAGAAGAGAATCAAAGGTTTCTGTCATTTTTCCCCCATATGTCAGTTATTTTATCCATACTAGATAGAGGTCACATGCTGACTCCATGGATCCCTAAGATTACAAAAAATGTGACAGATCAAGTTTTACCTTTAGTTCAAAATAATGTCACTGCAGACTGGATAAGGTATAACAAATTTACTTATTTGACATCTCTGAAAAAGATTAAGCATATTTAAATGCTGTTAAAGTGCAGAGCAACAGGGCTGAATGTCTCACACCTAAGTTAATGCACACGTTTAGATGATGGTTTTCCTTGCCAATGTATAAATGTTAACATTTTCATTTTTTTCAGACATACTGCAATTTAAAATTTGTGTGAGCATTTGTTGTAAATTCACAGAAAACTTAATGTTCAAATTCTCAGGAATTAAAGACTAACCATAACATTGTCAATTCTAATTAGATTTTATAAAAGATGGTAAGTTTGTTATCTCCCTTAAGTGGGGGCTTTCGTCTCCCCCAGTTCTAAGAGAATACAATATGTATGATAGAACATGAATAAATGCAATTTCCAAAATTTACTTCCTTTGGATGTGTGTTCAGAATTGAATGTCTTAAACCAGTAGTTTTTATTCTTTCTGGAGTTCCCTTTAATTTAATAGTATGTGGAAATGTCTTTAAACAAATACTTGCATGCATATAGGCAAGACATTTCAAGTATAAAATTGGTATTGGCTCCTCTGTGTAGTCCAGGTGGACTTTTTGTTCTCTTTCCTTTTTATATTTTTAATCTTTCTGTTGCTTGCTGTTTTCAAATAAAAGAACCCAAATGAATGTATAATTTTAAATCTTACTCCTGGGAAGGGATCATTAATCTGTGGTGCTGTGGTGCCGTTTGCAATCATGACTTGGACTGGAACAGCATAATAAAGGAGAGCGTTCTAAATACTATGCTGGAGAAAATGTTCTGCTTTTCGAGGTGGTAAATTTGTACGGTTGTGGGAAAGGTGACACAATACCATCACATACATTGTCCTCTTACTTTTTTATGCTGGACTGGCCAAATATAAATGGTGGACTTTAGCCAGTTTTAATAGTTTTAGTTCTTTATCCAGCTTAAGTTGCAGAAGTTTCGGACTGATGGTATTACTTTTCTTAAGAAATTTAATGCCACATTTTTTTGTTTGTTTTTAGATGTTAGGACAATTAAAAGTTTAGATTGTCACAGATTTCAGTTTTAAAAAAGGAGTCCGGAAAAAGTGGGTCTATAGTGATTAAGTGAAGTCATAGAACTGTGCAGTGAACTCAGATGGTAATGACAAATGAGAGTTTAGTTTATATGGGAATTTCTTATAGGAAAGGTTGATTTGGGCAAGTATATATTTTCCTCTATTGTAACAGTTTGGTTCTTCTGTATCACGTAATTTACCTAATAGCACCGGTTGTTCTCATGAGTGGAGAACATACTTGGGGAAAACAGGTGAAATTTCTCTCAATCCGTGTAGATCTGATGTCATAATTCTGGAGTCATCTTGTAATGTAAGATCTTTGTATATTAAAACATTCTCTGGTAATGCAGTCATTATCATTAATGTTGGGGGCCAAAAAGTTAACACTTCTATATGCAGAATCTCCTGTTTATACAAAGGTGGTAGTATTACAGTAAACGTATCAGAATGTGTACAAAAGGTAATAAGGCATTAAAGATGCACTTTTAAGTTGATGTAATTACTGAATATCAGAATCATCAGAGATGAATGCATTGAAACATTTGGAGGTTGCCTTGTCTCTGGTTTTCTGTGTGCTAATATTTAGCAGAAGCATAGATACTGGAACCAGGAGTGATTTGAATCCTGAGTTGCTGCTTACAAGTTTACTTAACCTTTTTGTGCTTCATTTCCTGAGGCCTAAAATGGTGTAATATCATTCATAGATTGTTTGAGGATTTAGTTAATATGTATAAAGCCACTTTATTAGGAAACAGTAACTGCTATAAATACTAGCTATTATTATGGTTGCTTCTGTTGGCAGAAATTTACTTGGCATGTACTTATTAGCTGTTGATAAACAGTCTGTATTTGACTCTCTGTTGGTCTCATAAAATCTTCCTTTTTAAATAACTCGGTGGAGTGTCGACAGTGTGAGGCAGGTCTTGCTCCTCCCTGCAGGTGGCCTGGCAGGTCCACACGGCGAAAGGCAGTGCTGGGAGATGCGGTTTGGTGAGGCTAGCTCCTCAGAAAAGGTCTCGTTTTCCTCCCTCCCACCTTTCATTTACATGGCACTTGTGAATTTTTCAGAGGGCTTGCCTATGCATTAATGCACATTTCAGTTGAGAGAAAGGGAGTCACCCACTGTTTCTGAATTTTAAATTTTTATTTAAAAATCGGATACATGCAAAAGCATATTAGTATGTATGTACTATTTTGTGATCAAAAAGAGAATGCCTGTGTAGCCACCAGGCGGGTTATGAGCTTGGATGCTCCCATTATTCCTGCTTTGCTCCCTTTGCTGCTGCAGAGGGAACCACAGTGCACTGCGTTTTTCTTGAGGGTTACAACTGTCATTATTTTAAACAATAATATGGTCATGTTGTTATTTTTTAAAGTTAATATAAATGTATTCTGTGTACTTAGACTTTAATTCAGTATCACTTTTGAAATTCATCCACGTTGATGTATATAGATCTAGTTCATTTAGCTTTATTTCCCTCATCCTGGATTACATGAATACTTAGATACTTAGTCTGTTGATAAGAGCTGGGTTATTTCCACATTTGGGGTACTGTGAATAGCGCTGCTCTAATCGTCCTTGTACTTGCCCCTGGGAACGTGTGCTGAGTTTCCCCAGGCTGTGTGTCACAAGTGGACCTCCTTGGCGGTAGGGCCCGGTGTACCTGCAGGTTCACTGGAAGAGAATGCCAGGCTGTTGTCCCATCCCAGAATCGGGTCAGGTGAGTCCCATTCCCTGCCAGGAGCTAGATTTCTGCCGTCTGTTCAATATATCTGTGGCTTTAATTTGAATTTCCTTGATTTTTATATGATTGAACATATTTCTATTTGAGCTTTTTTTTCTATGAAATGTTTCCATGACTTTTTTTTTTTCATTTTTTTCTTACTAATTTTAGGAATATTTTATATATTCTGGATGGTCATCTTTGCGCATGTGTGTTTGCTGAATTTGTTGTTCAGTCACTAGGTCATGTGACTTTGCAGTCCCATGGACTGCAGCACAGCAGGCTCTGCTGTCCTCCACTGTCTCCTGGGAAGATGCTCAGTTAATTTTGTATTTTCATTCTGTGTTTTCTGTGCCTCAGTCTGTTTTTATGTTTTGTATATAGATGTATGTTATTTTCTAGACTCCACATACACGTGATACATAGCTCTTTGACTTCACTGAGTATAGTACTGTCTTGGTCCATCCATGTTGCTACCAGTGGCAATATTTCATTCTTTTTATGGCCGAGTAATATGCCTGTGTGTCTGCCACATCTTTTTAAGTCTGTTGTATAAATAGTGCTGCATGTATCTTTTAAATTAGTTTTCATCTTTACCGGATACATACCCAGGACTGATATGGCTGGATCACATGGTAGCTCTGTTTCATCTTTTAAGGAACTTCCATACTTTCCATAGGCTACACATTATTAAAATTTTTTAATTAAAAACATCGATTTTTATTGAGTTTTATTACGTAGATATATTATTTTACACCCTGAACAGTTCTAAGCAAGAATTCAGGGGGTATGGCTCTTGAAGCTTGTCAGAACTTACTGAGCTATGAGCGACTATGGTTATGCTAGGATTTTATGGTGTAAAATTTCATACTGTTTTGACCAGCTCACTGTGTTTCTGATGGTGCCTCTTAATTTTGAGTTACAAAAGTTGTTTTATTAATCCATTTAAAAAGCAGCACCTCTTAAAAATTTGGCCTTGAGATCACGTTATTCCACTCACCTTGCATAATACATAATCCTCTGCTGCGATTTCATTATGTCCTGGGGTTTGTTTTTTGTTGTTTTTTTTTTTTTTTTTAATTAGCTGTTAAAACTACAGGAACAGCTTTAGTTTTCTTTCATAGAAAATAACCACAAAAAGAAAAAGAAACAGAATGATAGTTTTTATTTGCTAGCATTTATTGCTAGGTTAATTTATTACAAAGACAAGTGGTATTTCTGTTGAACTTGGTTATAATTAAATACAATGTATCAATTAAAGATCATTACGCTTATTTCCTAAGGGGCTAGGATGTCTGGAACCTATGTGTCAGGGTGAAAATAAGAACTTTTCTACCAAGCCCCATGGCCAGCTGTGCTTCAAGTGAGTTTAAAAATTCATTGGTCCCTTCTTTAAGGAGGGTCTGGCTCAGAAGAAATAGAAATTGGTGGAGCTGTACACTGTCCATGGTGCTCCACCCCTAAAAACAGTATCTAAAAGCCCATACACTTCCAAATGCTGGTTCGTTAAGGTTCCACTGTAAAATCAGACATCTTTTGTGGTACTTATCTGCTTGTCTTTTTATTGTGTGATGTTTGAACAATGACCAAAACTAGACCTGCATTTCTGCTAGTGCTCTCGGACTTCAAAGCACAGGGCTCATCGCCTGACTGCACAAATGAACTCTGTTAGGTCAGAATGATGAGACAGACTTGGTTACAAACAGACCAGTTTACGAATGACAGGCACTTAACAGTTTCATTAAAATACAAAAATATATTATATTAATAGGAAATATTTAGTGTCTATCAAATTATAAATCTAGACTTTTACCATTTTTTTTAAAGGATACTGAAAAAGAGATGACATTGAAATAAAGTGAACAATGCATTTTTTTCATAGCTTTCATTCTGAGCACTGAACAATGCAATCTAAGAAAACGACTTACCACAAAGCACCTAAAATAACATTTGTAGATGGGTATGTTGTCAACCATTTCTTACTGTTTCCCTCCCAAGTCTCAGTATCAAGGCATCAAGAGTACATTCCACAAGCGATTGTCAGCATTCTGAAACCAGGTGGTGTGCCTGTATGTATCAGAGAAGTTGAAAACCCTTAAGGAGGTAGCTCTCCTTCCTGGGTGCTCTTCACCCAGAGGCACAAGGAAGTTATGCTTCAGATTCTGCGCCTCTATTTTCACTTGGACTTCCATCATTGTCATCTGGTTGATCGTTTAATAGTACATATTTTCCATCATTGGTTAGTGGTACGGACAGCATTAATTGAGCCAGTGCTTCTGGATCCTGAAGTTATGGAAGTTTAAGAAGGAGAAAAGAAAACACTTAAAATGCACTTAAAACCCCTTTGGTTTGGTTGTCATTATATTCTGTAATCTAGCCTCATTTCTTCTGACTCTTGTCTTAGGTACACCTTCTTACATCTCTTAAAAAAAAAACAAAACAAACATACCTCAATTGTATTACTTCTCCCAAAAACTAGGACAAGGTTGTACCTGTCAGCCAAAATATCATTTACATAGCAAACTCAGAATCATCTTTGTGGAAAGAATCCAGAGAGGAGTTTCTTTCACAGCCCTGACCGCTGTCTTTAAACTCCTTTTTTTCCTTTTACTCTATACCAAGAATTGCCAACTATGGCCGTTTGGCTCACCACTTGTTTTTATAGTTTTATTGGAATATAGCCATGCCAATTCATTTACATACTATGGCTGCTTTTATGTTAAAACAGCAGAGTTGAGTAGTTTGGCAGCAGAGATGGTGAGCCTGGAAAGGCTTATCTGCCAGCCCTTTATAGAAAGGAAAGGTTTTATCTTCCGGCCCTTTATAGAAAGTTTGGCAACTCTGACCTACACCATAAGATACAAACTTGCCACGAGTGTTATTTTTTCCACTACGTTGGTCCTAGTCCTTGACCTACCTGCCCCTCCCTGATGGATTAGAACTGTACAAGTGTGATACCCACTAGCTACACATTACTATTTACATTAGTTAAAACTAAAAATTTCAAATCCAGTTCCTTAGTGACACTAGCCACATTCAATCTGCATATTAAACAGACCATCTCCGTTACTACAGAAAGTTCTGCAGGGCAGTGCTGAACTAGAAGCCCCTGGGGGCAGGAACTGTGTCTCTGGCTCACTGCTATAACTGCAAGGACTTTTCTTACACAGAATTTGCTCTCAAAAATTAGTTGGGTACTACTGATAGGTCTGAGAGTCTTCATTTCCAGACAGTTTCCAGAAAACATCTCAGTCACTGTTGCTGGGCCTGTGACCACTCTGGGGAGTGAGGCCTTAGAGCACACGGCAGATACTGGTTAGTGAGTGTCCTTTAATCTGAAACAGAGGAAACCTAGCCAACCACCACAGGAGCTGTAGCCGTGGTATTTGTTAGCAACGCCACGTGTTTCCAGTGACAGGAACTAGCTGATCAAAAATGCCTGGCACACAGAAGGCTTAAAAGGAAGTCCCAGACGTGGCCACCCTGCCTAGTGAGCATCGCTTTTCTTTTTGAGAGAAAGGTAAGTATACAGATAACTTTCGAGTTGTTTAGCCAGCACTAAAATGAACCTTACCTTCTGAACCTCAATGATTTCTTTTCCCAAATTAATAGCATAACATATCTGCAAAAAAAAAACAAAAACAAGAAAAGCAGTGTTTGGCAAAGGCAGAAAAGGATAAGAACTTCAGAAGAAAATGTGACTCTGAAAGCATAGTGAGGTCCCAGTCTGATCACACCACCACGGAGGCAGAGGATCTGGCTGCAGGAAGTTCATCAGATGGGGCTTCTGAACACTAGCGTCCACCTGCACTGGTCTCCTGTTGCCACTTTATGTTAAGTGAAAACTGACCTTGTTAAATAGTCTAAAATTCTTACCAGATACTTTTTTCCTTTCTTTCAACCATATTTAGCCACTGCATGTTCATACACACAGCGCTTAACAGATACTTCCTGAAAGAAGGTTGAATCATTTTGATTAATTCTAAGTAGCAAAGGCAGCCACAAAGTTTCATACTAAAGAACAGTTTAGATGTACTTTCCTCACATCTGCTTCCTTGGTTTCCACCCTGAGAAAAGATTTTCTCCATTGTAACTTTTAAAAATAGGAGAAATGTGAGGTGAACTGCTTTTTAACATTTCCTGATCTCTCCTAAGCAATTACATTTCACCATTAAAGTTCTTCACTCTTTTTGCTTGATATGTACTTTCCATATGGAAGTTTTACTCCAGTTTTCAGTGGGGCCTTCGTAGGAAGTATTCTTAAGCTCCTCAGTGGGGACCTGAAGAATAGTTAACTAAATGTTGAAGAGGTTTGTGCAAAATAACCCTTTAAATATCTTTGGACTGATATATTTGGCATCTTCAGTCTAATGCTCTCTCAACTGAACTGCTATTCCGGCCACCTTTGCAGCATCTTAAGATGAAGAAAATAACAAGACCTTTTCGCCTTCTGAGTTGCTTTCAAAAACATATGTGCTCAGAGACTCTCCGCCTGTGGATTCAGGCAAGCGGACCACAAAGCCAACCAGTCTCTTGTTTTCTTGATGAGCAGCAAACTGGGTGACACTGGTGAGTTCAAACTAGAAAAAAACAGGAATAGACTATTACTATGCAACAAACTAATTAGGGTCCCTTGCGGCTCAGAGGTTTAAGCGTCTGCCTGCAATGCAGAAGACTTGGGTTCGATCCCTGGGTCGGGAAGATCCCCCGGAGAAGGAAATGGCACCCCACTCCAGTATTCTTGCCTGGAGAATCCCATGGACGGAGGAGCCTGGTGGGCTACAGTCCACGGGGTCGCAAAGAGTCAGACACGACTGAGCGACTTCACTTTCACTTTCCATAAAAACAGTGCACACTACTGGTGACGTTTAATCTGGCAAGTAAATTTTTTTGAAGTGTACACTGTTTCAGGTGACTACAAAGGTGAATTAAAGAGTAATCACTACAGTTAGCATGCAGCAGGGTACTTACATTGGCCCTTGTTACTTGAGTCTGGGGATCTATCAACCTGAAATTTTAAGAGATTCATTATATCACAAATGTTGGATAAAATTAATATTCTTAGATGAGTTTGTAGAACTTCAGAAGGAAACCACACAAAACTTTAAATATGAAAACATATTTTCATATGTTTTTACATGTCTGGTTGAGGGCAAGGTGAGAGCACCATGGGACCATCCAAAGGGAGCGAGTGCCCTGGTCTCTGCCTTGACCGAACCTGTGCAGTTAAACCTCAGGGCATCTTTAATGAAGATGATGGCAAATGGTGGATTTCACAGTATTTTAGTGCTTATCCGAAGAGGCAGCATTATAATTCTCCAGAAGAATTAAAATGGATGGATAATACTCTGCAGCCGCTGCCTCGGAAATTCCTATCAGCCTGTTTTTCTTAAAGTACCAGAACCATATACTTCTCAGTTTTAGCAAGTTTACTCAAAAACATGGGATAGAGGTGAGAACAGTTAAGGGATTTAACAGAACTGTTCCCTAACAGAACTATTCCCAGATTTAACCAAATTGTCAGTTTGGGTGTAGGAGGAGTAACTTCAGGAAGGTATTCTAGATACTCCCTTAAAAGGATATTAAGCATCATCCATGTCTGAGAAAACTACCTTAGAGAATTTACTGTTATTTTATAGACACAAATTTCTACTTTCTAAAACATAGTATTGTGTATATAAGTTATTACTGATGTGCTGTTTCATAAGTGAAATATCTATTCGCTTTGTTAAAAGATGGTTATAATTCTATTTATATGGAATGTCCAGAATAGGAAAATCTGTTAAAACAGATTAGTGGCTAGGACTGAGCAGGTTGCAGGGGAAAGGGAGTGACTGCTAATGGGTGTGAGTTTTTTTGGGGGGGATGATGAAAATGTTCTAAAACTGGGTGACAGTTGTACAAATATGTACATACTAAAAACCACTGCAAATAGGTAAATTATACAGTATGTTAAATTATATTTCAAGAAAGCTGTCTCCCACCCCATGGTAACAATTTGAAAAATATACACATATTTGTTAAAGCACAATATTTATCATCAGAGGGCTCAAGACTAAATTCCTGGATGCTAATTTTATCTTATGCAAGTCACCCTGACTTCTCTCATCTGCTTTGTAAAACAGGGATAAGAACCTCCGTAAACTTCAAAGAGGTGGTTAACAAAATGTGCATGGAATTTTAAGCTACAAAGTTAAATAATTATTTATGTCTTCATTAGTATTAATTTAATGATTTTTATACATCATAAGCAATTTCCCTCAAGTTGGGGTAACCAAAGTATTTTGTAAAAGTTTTCTATAAGTGGAAATTTAAAACTTATATAGTTTACTGTGTATAACAGGTAACCTGTATTTTAAAGATCTGGTTTTCTGTGTGACTTCTAAAAACATACAAATTCTCATATAAGGATGTGTGTGTATGTCGTGGTAAAATACACCTACCATCACATTCACCATTCTTGGTATTTAACACGTCACAGGACTGAACGAGCATCACCACTATCGAGTTCCACAACAGCTTCATCACCTCAGAGGGAAATTCTGCATCTGTTAGAGCAGTCACTTCCCATTCTCCTTTCTTCTCAGCCTTTGGCAGTTCTCACTAATCTTTGTCTCTGTAGATTTGCCTATTCTGGGTATTTCATATAAATGATCATACAATATTGTGGGTTTTTTGTGTCTGTCTTTCAATTAGTATAATGTTTTCAAGGTTCATCTGTGTTGTAGTATATACTACATATGTAGTATGTAGTATACACTTTATTCCTTTTTTTTAAAATTTATTTTTAATTGGAGGATAATTGCTTACAATTTTGTATTAGTTTCTGCCATACATCAGCATGAATCAGCCACAGGTATACACACGTCCCCTCCCTCTTGAACCTCCATCCCTTTTTAAGGCTGAGTAGTATCCCACTGTACATATATACCACATTTTGTTTATATATTCATCTTTTGATGGACATTGAATTATTTCTCTACCTTTTGGCTATTGTGTATAGTACTCTTATATGAACACTTGTTTTAAATTCTTTTGGCTATCAACCCAGGAATGGAATTCTATGTTTAAGTTACAAAGGAACTGCCAAATTACTTCCCACAGTGGCTGAACCATCTTACATGCCCACCAGCAATGGGTTCCAGTTGCTTCACATCCTTGCTTACACCTGCTATTTTTTTTTTTTTTTTAATCTATAGTCATCCTAGTGGGTTATGAAGTCATTCTGGATGATTTACATGTTAGTTACTAATGACATGAGCATATTTTCATGTGCTTTTTGGCCAATTATCTATCTTTGGAGGAATAGATAGTCCTTTGTCAGTTTTTAAACTGAGTTTTTCCTTTGTTCATTTGTGAGAGTTCTGTGTATTAGATAAAGGATTTGAAAATGTTTTCTCCCATTCTGTGTTGTCTTTGCACTTTTTTTTGGATCGTGTTCTTTGATGCACTATGTTTTTTCGCAGTGCTTTTACATAAATTTAATCTTTTTGGTGGTGATTATAAGAACAATGAGCCAATGCCTATGAAAGGTCCAGGGCATACTTGGAGAAAAGCTTTAAATAAATGTAAGTTTTATTCATAAGAACCTCATTCTTGAAGCAGGGCACTCAAACCCAGTGCTCTGGGACAACCCAGAGGGTTGGTGGGGGAGGGTGGGGAGGGGGGTTCAGGATGGGGGACACGTGTACACCTGTGGCTTTACTTTGCTTTCTCCTTGAGGTGGGTACGAGAGTATGAGAGCTTAAATATTGGCATGTATTGTACACTTCTCAGTTCAGATGAGTTAGGTTTCAGATGTTCCATGTAGCTGCAGTATGGACAGTGCAGGTCTTAATAAAACCTGTGCCGACCACTGTTTGCCATCATTCATACAGCTCTTATTACTTGAAACCCCAAATCATGTAGTTGATATGGCTTGACTTCTTTATTTTCAGCCCAAGAAATGTTAACCAGATTTTTCTTGTGGTGGTCTAGTTATCTCAGGCAAGCTCATGGTCTGTTTTCAGTTTTTAAATTTTTATTACACAGTACTCTGAGGTGAAAGAGAAAATACAAAACCCCTTTCATTTGCAAGCTCTGAGAGAGAGTAACACTCAAACGACGGCATCTTTATGCACAGTGGGGTAGGATTCACTCACCTCCAAAAATACCAGTTTCTAAAAATACCAGCTTTTGTCTTTAAGGGCACTTTTTTTAGCCAGTGTATCTTAAGAAGTTGAAATGTATTATAAAAAGCAAAGCAGAAACATGAATAGTGTCTTCACTTAATCCAATCAAACAAGTATTCTACTGTGAACATTCTAGATGATTAGACGTGACTTAACAGGGAATTAGAAGCTGTAAGAAAGTCTGAAAATGAAACAACAAACCTCAGAGTCTGACTGGTGACCATCAGATGGGATTCTGTCATCCGGAAGATGTTATGAATAGCCCGAGCAGCCAATACTTGTCTCATTGCTTCGTAAATAACTTCCGTAGTGTTGTCTGTTTTGACTGCCATTGATCCCAAAAACCGAACTATAAACATCTGCTGCAAAAGAGAATCTGCAAGAGAGCATTTTCTGCTCAGGATCATGTTCACTTCCTGCCTGGCGACCCAGGTACAAGAGGCGCACATGCTGGTCTGAGGACAGGCCGACTTCAGGTTGTCCTTGCTTTCTGAAGGGCTTTCTAAAGCCAAAACTTCACAATACTCTGATTATGTAAACCACAAACCGCCAAAGCGCTGAATTTTGTCTGTTTGGAACTATTCATTAGACTAGAAAAGCACCTTTTTCTTCATCTATAAAATGAAACCAGATGAATGTCCTTCTAGCACTAAAACTCTAGGTGACCACATGTAAGAGAAAGTGTATCATCTTACCTTTTCTCCGAAAATGAGCTTTTCCAGATAATAGAACGTTCATTCATTACTTTGGCCTGCTGATAAAATCCTCTTATAGAAGAAAATGTATTTGAAGAAAGTAAGACCTGATGTTGGATCTCACTCAATTTATGCACATCATTTATTACTGAAGGGCATTGATGACATTCCATAAACTCTGGGAGGTCTCAAACTGTTAACTTATTTGATGCTAATGAGCTTACAGTGTTTGCTTCTTGATAATGACACATAACCTGACAAACAGTAACAGCAATCACAGCTGGAAAATCATGAAGGCTTGAAAGATCTTTTTTTTCCTGTAAGAACAATAGTTCTCCTTTCCATCATTTGAAAGTAAGAAACCTACATTTTCTTCACTTGTCTTCCCTATTAGTATCCTAGCCCCTAAAAAATAACTGAATGGTGAAAAAACAAATTAGGAAAATATAACTGACATGTTATATAAATGGTTACTCCCATATGAAGATAGTTTTTACAAGACTGGTAACAAATAGTGTGGACTGTGAAAAGTCAGCTAGAGTCAGATCTGAGGCACAGCCTATTGAATAACATCATTTTTCATTTTTCTGCCTAAAGCTATGAGGAATGCCTCTTCACAAGTCCTACTTTTAAGTAAGTGGCATTTCATTCTAATGACATTCTATGGCTTCAGTCAGGAAACTGTGTTAAAAGGCCTTGCCAGCACTTCTAAACTGTCCCGGCTGGGAGCTGCAGGTTTGTGGGGCAGCAGGTTAGCTCTATCGGGTATGTTCTTATGCACCTTACAAGAATGTAAATCAGA
This sequence comes from Tragelaphus eurycerus, assembly GCA_935064755.1. Taxonomy (NCBI): domain Eukaryota; kingdom Metazoa; phylum Chordata; class Mammalia; order Artiodactyla; family Bovidae; genus Tragelaphus; species Tragelaphus eurycerus. Next base: position 8,413,675 of record CAKXYN010000072.1, on the reverse strand, counting down.
CAACAATCTGAATTATAATGAATTAAATACCTTTTATTTTTCCCCCATCTTTCATGTCATCTTCAGATTTAGAATGAGTTGTTTTTGAAATAGCATATTTATGACTCATCTGGAGTTTATCCTCTTGGAGTCTGTTTTGCAGTAATGTGATAGCAGATTTAGATTCGGCAACATTGCTCTGCAGGAGCTACAAAAAGGTTATGGATGTGGCTAAATGGTATGATGCTTGCAGAAAATCTTGCACCTCTCAGTTTTTACGCTAGACCTGTTATAACGGCATTGTGTCCTAATGAGTTTTCCTACAGAACATCTGTGGGTCATAATTTCAATTCATAGTTCAAGTCAAAGCTTTTTGAAACATGACTTCACATCTTACTTCAAGGGCCCTGATTATTCTGTGCTGGGCAAAGAAAAAGCACACAAAACAAGCCACTTACCTTCTGCTTCTGGAAATGTCGCATCCTCAGTTTCACCAAAGGGGTTGGTACGCCTAGGGGGACAGCGAGAGTCAAAACAATCCCAAGGGCCTTCAGTTCAAAGAATGCTTAACACCTGAACTCTATGCCAGAAGAGGAAGGTCTCTGGGGGTGGGGGGCGGGAGGGGAATGACATTCTCCCAGAAATAACCCCCCTTATTAGCCCATACCTGCCGCCTCTGTTCTGATCAAGAAACTCTGTAGCGGGAAGTACAATGTCAAACTGAATAGGTGTTCCAGGTGCAATTAGTTGTTCAGCTTCAGGTATAATGACTGTTGCTTTCGGAACTATCTTGTCATTTTCCATCTCTGAACTTTTCATGTTCTGGCTGGAGTACAAAGTTGGAAGAAAATTTTTAAATGCCTTTTGACCTTAAGTTTTTACAATCAAATGAATACATGTCGAATACCTATGTGACTTTTACAGGTAGATAAGGGAGAAGATCTAACTTATTCTATCCATAAATCTTTTAAGATGTCATTCACATCTGTGGTTAAAATTCCTCAGATATTCCCATTACCTACAGCTGGTTCTGTGTATGACATTCCACATGATACTAGACTGCTTCTTCTATTACCTATTAATTTCCTGTATCTTTCTCTCTTTAAGAGAGGTTTTTGAGGGCAGGAGCTGTAGCTAAATCATATTTATCACTGGGTCCACAGTAGGCACTCACAAATGTTCGCTGAATGAACACTACATTTTGGCCTAGCAGTCAACCACCTGGCTCTCCTTCTCCCGAGGGCCTCCCTCAATGCGCCCTCCACTGTGCTCCTGCCAACTCTGCCTCAGTTCCACTGCTCACCCACTCTCTCCTGCACTGCAAACATCAGCTCAGATTGCCCTCCGTCCACCAGGCCTTGCAAGCCAGCCTGACCCTCTCCCTCCTCTGCAGTCCTGCGTTTCTTAGAAGTCAGGAGGACAGTCTTGGACCTCCCTGTGCCTCCGGGCCTTAGCACTGGACCCACACATGCTGTTTGGAGATTGTGGCCAGAATAGTAGAGCACTGTCTTAACAGTGATTCACCCTGTCTGTTCTCTTCCCGGTGTCAGCATGGTGTAATTTAACCTTTCATATGTTTATAATCTTTTCTCCCCAGCTAGAGTGTAAATGCCTGTGAGGGGTAAAGAATGTAAAGTATTTTGATTTCTTACATTATTTGAACCAAAAGAAGACTCTCAGTATCTTTCCATTCATTTGATATTTTGTGTATCAGTATTTCACATTTCTCAAGTTTGTCAGTAACTTAATATGTTGTAAGGAACTATTTTATAGTATCTGACAAATGAGTATAATGAATGGGAAGTGGACAGAGAAACAATAGAATAGTAGATGATCACTACAAGGAGAGACACTTGGTTTAACCTCCACTGTTAACAGAAAAGGAACCCATGGCCTCTAGAGAAGCTGATGATCCTGAATGTACTCGGTCATCTGGTGGGTGAGCTACATTAAGAACTGAGTCTTTCCCACAGTGTCACACTGCCTTAGTAACCAGAATGACAGAATCACACCTGCTATTCAATGCAGTCTTAAGAGGGGAGTGTGATACACGTGACTCACTGGAAGAAGGTGTGAGTCTGACTTCCTTCACAATCTGTCCCTGTCTCCCTCCTCCCCAAGCTCATCTCCTCTCTGGCCTCCCTTGGCTGACCATCATCTACTTATACTGATATCCTTTCAGTTCCCGAAAGACACCAAGCTCTTCTCTGCCATTCAGCCTCCACAGCTGATGTCAGGAATGCAGTACGTCTAGCTCTCTGCAAGAGAGGCTACTTCTCATCTCTTCTTAGTTTAAATACTATCTCCCCAGACCGGCCCTAAATTGGTTTCCTCTTTATGACAGCATTCTTATTTTTACCATAATAGTGCTTTCCTGTATTTCAACTTATTTACTTTTTGCCTGTCTTTCCCTACAAGTCTGTAAGTTTCATGCTCTAGCTCACTGCCTTGCCACATACTGGACATTTAACAAGCACGTGTTGAACAACAGGATTGCTGCTGCTAAGTCACTTTAGTCGTGTCCGACTCTGTGTGACCCCATAGACGGCAGCCCACCAGGCTCCCCCGTCCCTGGGATTCTCCAGGCAAGAACACTGGAGTGGGTTGCCATTTCCTTCTCCAATGCAGAAAAGTGAAAGTGAAGTCGCTCAGTCGTGTCCGACCCTCAGCGACCCCATGGACTGCAGCCTTCCAGGCTCCTCCACCCATGGGATTTTCCAGGCAGAAGTACTGGAGTGGGGTGCCATAAATGAATGAATATTAGATATAAGTAACTGCAGAACAAGTGAAGGCCACATATGAGATTTGCTTGGAAGTGAACAGCAATTTGTCTCCAAGAACACAGTTTCTCTGCTTTATTCCCTCACTCATCAAAACCTTTATCCTTAATGAGTTGACCCTAAGAGAGTACCCCGCCCCTCCACTGCTCAGAGACCACCTGGTAGCCATGTGTCACCCTTCCAGTCTCTGGGCAGATTCAGCCAGCTGGCTACAGTAATTTTTTTTTAGTTTCTTCTATGGGGTCCTTTCATGGGGTCGCAAAAGAGTCAGACATGACTGATTGACTGATCTGATCTGATGGGGTCCTTTCTAAGAATGCGGTTTACGTATTCTAGAACAGAAGAGAAAAATCAGTTACTGAATCCGAGCTGCAAACTCTTTTTTTCAGAAAGCCAATCACACTTAATTACTAACACTAACTGAACTTTGGCACTCCAGAAAGAGAGTTTTAAGAGCGGGAAGAGGTGGTCTCGGAGGTGGTCTAATTCATTTCATGTCAGAGTCGGGACAGAGGCCTGGAGCGTTGATGACTCACTCAGGGACATCTATCTGTGTTCAGAGCAGAGCTGTTGGTAGACCACGTCTCCTAACTTCAGCCTAGTGCATGTTCTCCACTCTGTCCCCCTCAGACTCGCATGGCTTTACAAAGAGAGGACAGACACTGACCCAATCTGAGGCTCAGAGAGGAGCCCTACTGGCTGGATCTATTTCTGTTTCCATTCATAAAGTGCCTTCCTTAAAGCTGCACTTGATAAGCATGCTGCTGCTGCTAAATCACTTCAGTCATGTCCGACTCTGTGTGACCCCGTCCCACAGACGGCAGCCCACCAGGCTCCCCCGTCCCTGGGATTCTCCAGGCAAGAACACTGGAGTGGGTTGCCATTTCCTTCTCCAATGCATAAAAGTGAAAAGTGAAAGTGAAGTCGCTCAGTCGTGTCCAACCCTCAGTGACCCCATGGACTACAGCCTTCCAGGCTCCTCCATCCATGGGATTTTCCAGGCAAGAGTACTGGAGTGGGGTGCCATCTGATAAGCATGCTACTTGTGTGTAAACTGGTATCCTTAAATTAGGGCACTGGAGTGTTCTCAAGACTGGTTGCCTCTTCCTCATTTTCATTCCCTTGGCTCAAGTTCTCATAGGACATCCCATGGAGCCTTCTGCCCTTCTCTTCTCCCACCCACCCACTCTCTCCTAGGGTCACCAAGCAGTCTTCCCACGCCATTCTGACTGCCTCTCCACGTCTCAAAGCCTGCAGTCCTGCTCCGCTGCCATTCTTTCACAGTTGGACTCAACGTGCCTTCTGTTTTATCTCGTGTTCTTCCTCCTCACATCCCCGTGTTGGGTGTATGAACAATGGCTTCACACTGCACAGCACTGAGACCCTGGGAAGTTACTTAACCACTCTGAGCTTTCTGACAACTTTCTTCTGGAATCACTGGACTGTATCTGTAAAACACGTAACGGGGTTCTTCCTACCATGCCATCAGGGTGCCTGATACACTCATGATTTAACTCACCCTTTGATACCACGCTTTCATCAGCTTAACAGATAAATCAGCCTTCTATTATTTAACCAATGGAAAATCCCATTCAGATAAAGGGTGGTATTCCTAGAATAAATCCTAATACAGCATTTAAAATAAGAGGATAGCTGTCCATGTGAAAATGCTCACTATAAATGACAACAGCAAGTAAAGGAAGGGAATACAACCAATGTACTCAAACAGACAATAATAATTGATGGAATAGTGTGGCGTTAAAGCAACAATTACGAAAAAAGTAAAAATATGAAAAATATGTATGTGAAACAATTGCACATATGAAAATACCACTGTATGTACTGATAAGGCCTGCAGCTGTAACATGGACACACAAAAGGTGATTTTAAAATTATTTAAAAAAAATTTTTTTTGGTTCCATAACTGTTGATACTGATACAAATGTGGGGAGAACTCCTGACTAGCAGACACTCAGTGCACATCCTATTTGCTCAGGCTGAAGCTGCATGGACCCGGGGAAGGACGCTGATGTTGAAAGCAGACCGCTTTGAATCCTGGTTTGGCCCCCCATCTGTGGTGCGACCCTGAGCAAAGTGTTTACCCTTTCCTGGTCAGAGTTGCTGTTTCTGTAGTAGAGGGCTGAACTGGCAGGTCTGGAAGGATGAAATTTCTAGTACATGTGAAATTCCTAATACAAAGTTTGGCTCCACAAAAGCTACTTTTTTTTTGTACTTTAAGTTACCTGGGGCATGGACTTTCTTGTTTTTTTGCAAAGCTTGTAATTGGAGTCACTGCTTGGAGAGCCGTCTGATTCAACTTGATGGCGACTGCCTAAAAATCCACATGAAGACACACTCAGGTCCAGGAGGTGGACGCTTATCTTTCACGCTAAGAAAAGTGCTGAGATGCAGGTGGGGTGGCTGTGAATTACCTCTGGATTGTCAGTCAGGTAGATCTGTCTGGAGATGTTGTTTATTGCACATATCCACTGCAGAGGACATTAAAAAAAAAAAAAATCCTGCTGAATCCCAAAGTCATTCACCATACTACAACAGAATGAAACAAACGAAATCTTTACCTCTTCATTTTCCTTTCTGCTTTCTGCTTGGAGGATTATTCCCCTGAAATAAAGTACATCTGAGTAAGTGCTTCCCAGATCTCTGTGACTAGAACATACTTCCGTCCCCTGGGCCTCAGGTTTCCCATCTCTACAGTGAGCAAGCTGGACTCAGACCTGCCAGCCCAAGGTCGTGATTCTGCAGCGTGGACCATCTTGCGGCCCTGCGTAGATGACCCAAGGTGGCCAAAACTGTGGCCTACCACTCCTCCAGCCACACCCAAAGAAGAACCCGCAGCCATTCCACGCCTTCCTAAGAACTGACATGCCATGGACTGGGAGTAAGACACACGTAACACTACCCTACTTCCGTAAAGGCATCACTCCTGAAGGGACTCCACACCTGCCAGTCCCTGTGTGCCTCATCCCATAGTTGGGGAACATGGATCATATCCCTATTTCTTATCTCAGGGAAGTGAAGCCCAGAGGAGTTTCATAAATGCCTGGGACTGTGACCAGAATCCAGTATCTCCACTCCCCAGTCTTTTCCCAACACCCAGGGAGGAAGGATGATGTCTAAATATGCTCTGCCATTCTGGGAGAAGAGATGGTCTACACCATACAACACTGCCCCTTCCCCTGAGAATCTCAGCTCAGAAGCCCAGTGGAGAAAGGAAATGTAAGCAGAGTAGCTCTGAGCACAGGGCCACTCCTCCCCACAAGCAGGTGAAGCCTAGAACACGTCACGGGGCTCTGGACTCTGAAGCAGTTTCAGACCACTGCTCCAAGTGAGAGGGGATCCCACTCAGAGTCTACTCTGATGATATGAGGCTGTTAACTGTGTAAATGTGGTCACTTATGGGCCCAAGGTGCACAGCAGTATGTGGGGACAGCGTGTTAATGAAACGACGCTGCTGCAGCCGAACATCCTACTCACATCAGCTGTGTCAGCTGGAGGAGTGGACTCCTTAGGCAGGCACCCACTGTCCCCTTTAGCTGCACAGCCAACCCCCATGAAGCAGACACAAAGGCTTGTCTAGTAACAGGAAGAGCCTGGCACCACCCCTCTCTCTGAGTCTCTACTGATCAACAGCTCCTTCCATTGCTCTCTACACATGTAGGTCATCTCTTCTCCAAAGCCACACACAAATCCTCCCTGGGACTTCTTTTTTTTGGCTGCGTGGCACACAGGATCTTAGTTCCCTGAGCATGGATCCAACCTGCATCCCCAGTAGTGTTAAGCATGAAGTCTTAACCACTGGACCTCCAGGGAAGTCTCCCTGGGACTTCTTATAAAAGACAGGCTGGACTCCATATGGTCTTGTGTCCTTGCTTAAAGAGAACACAAAACCACCCTCCGGGAAGGTCGACATCACCCGGAGCGGGGCCTCCCCCAAGGACGGCCAGCACACAGAGTGAGCTAGGAGGCCCTCGCAGAGGCGGACTCACTGCCCGTTCCTCCCACATAAACCCGCGTGGCCTACGCTTTTCCATTGGGAGTGGTGATCTGGAAGCAGTATCGTCGGTCCTCACAATCCACCGCCATCACCGAGCAGTTGTCCAGGTCCTGGATCAGGCCCCCGGCCACGGCGCCCCTGGGCTGACACATGAGATTCCCGCCTTGGGTGAAGAAGTAGAGTCTCTCCCAGGTGGTTGAGACCAGCCCTGTTTTACTGTGAGAATTGAATTGTGAAAAGCCCATGAGCACTAGGAAGCATGAATGGCACCTCAAGAGTCTTGCTGCCTTTTTATGGGTATTGGTAGTGTTTTAGAAATGATGGGTTTCTTGACATTAAAGTCAAAGTGCTTTGAAAAGAATTCAAGTGCAAAGACTAGCAGGGGAGGGACAGTGCAGCCTGAATGAGTGGGGAGATGACAGGCTCTGCTGGTCCCAGGGCCAGCTCTAGGATGTGTGCAGGGCACCTCCGCCACTGCAGCCAGACTTTGCTTCTCAACCCAGTGTCAGCCATGGGACACTGAAAACCTGGAAGACCACTTCTCTTAAGACTCAGACTGACCTGCTCGAAATCTAGTTACGGAGTTACCAGGGTTACCGCAGCCCACAGCACATACTGCAGAATCCTGGGCACTTTTTATCAGACTGGGTTTTGTTCCAGCCTAGATGTTATTCTTGTTTTGTGGGCTGTTTACAAGAGAAAAATCCAGTTCCTGGCCAGTAACACCAGAACCTCGTGGAATGTTCTGTACAGAACTAAAGGAGATATGTGGCCTGTGATCTTGACAAGCTTTCTGGACTTTCGAAGAGCTCTACCCTGGAAGGAAAGCAGCGGGCAATTCCTCTTCACACCCCCTCCATTTGGGGGGCATCCAATATATTTGCTTCATTCAGTGTACAGAGTGTGACTATGCATGGGGCACTAGGTTTCCTGCCTCAATAATTACAATTTCCAAAAATGGTAACAGCTAACACTGGAGTGCTTATACCTGCTAGGAATTACCTCAGTTAATCTTTGTAACAATTTTATGATGTAGGTTCAATTTTCAGCTCTATTTGACAAATGAAGTGACCGGAGGCCCAGCCAAGCCAGGGTGTCTGACCAGTGGAAGTTCACCACTGCACCTGCTCTGCTCTTAGGCTCAGGTAAACCTGAGTGTCTCGTTCATTTGAAATGGGCAATTAGAAGACCTGAAGGTTATATATGAGATTCAGTCTACAGAAATCTAGACGACTCTGAAAAGTTCCTGGCCCTCAAGATTCTGGCCTGAGTGCTGGGTCACTGGCACACTGCTCTCACCCACTGGGGGTCTGGGGAAGGGTCTCAGTGGTCTAGGACGATGACCAGTAAGAGCAGTCTACTTACAAATGGCCCTGGTGAGCAGGAAGGGGTGGCCTGTGGTGTCTTGGAGTCCATGTACTGGGTTCTTACTCACATGACTGTTTCAAGCCCATCTCTCAGCACAGTTTGGGAGCTGGCCCAGGTTCTGTGTCCCAGGCAGGAGGGGTGCCTTGTGGGAGCTCTTTCCCACTCTCACACCACCCACCCTTTGATGGGGCACGTAATGGGTGCTCTTCAGCCACTGCTAGGGAATAAAGCTTTCAGATGGGGGCGGGCAGAGCACTCTTACTTTCTAAGATTAAGGTAACCGGCCTTCTGGATGAGGTTCCTGTTGATCTGGGGCGCAGCCACATCAAAGTCTGGGGTGTAAACAGCTTCATCGAGAGACAGTAATTCTTGCTGGGATGCCCTCATCTTCTCTGCTTCCACTTCTAGTTCCACCTGGATGCTTGAGACAGAAGGTGTCAGATCAGTCACTTGTCAAAGCAGATGGCGGAGCCTCCCCATGGCTTCCTACCTCACACAGAATACACAAGGCTCCACCTGAGGCCCTGAAAGCTGAAGACCACAGGGACTCCAGTCCGTGTTACTCAAAGTGTTAACAGGACTGCTGTTTTCAAACAGAGCGTAACTGAATAGCACTGGGTGAGGCCTGAATCCAGGTAAGCAGTTACTCTGCTGACACAGTGGTGTCTAGGCTCAGAACTACCAGTGCGAGTTTGAGAAGGCAAGCCCATCCTCGGGAGCCACAGGTGCTATGAGCTGTGGAAGTGCCAGAGAGGCAAGAGGGAGATGGCCGTCATTCATGCACCCACCTACCTGCCATCTAGGCAGGAGTGGAGACGGCCACTGGAGACTGGAAAGCAACTAGAGCACAAACACAAAGGCAAGGCCGATGCTTTTTCCTTGTGTGACAGCTACTCAGCTGCCCAGAGATGGCCAGAGATGGCACGGGCTGGCGGGCCATAGTTTGCCCATGGTCTGGCTTTCATTTCCTTGTGCCCTAAAGTGTGGAAAACCTGGAAGCTTTACCTTGAAACAAGCAGCTGCCCTTTCTCCTTGATAAGGTGAGGCCCCAACAGCTACCACACCCAGTGAGGACAGCCTGGATTATAAAGTCTCAAACACAATCTGCCAGGACGGTCCCTCCACCCAAGAGAACAAACTCTAGAGGCACTGTTCCACTTCCCCACTGTGGTAAGGAGTCAGGACTGAACTCCAGTGTTGATTTCAGAAGGAAGCCTGGGGGCCACTGAGTCCAGGGTCTTAGAGTGAGCTCCTCAGCATTTCCTTTCAAAAGTGTTCTGCAGGTGAGTGAGCTCAGGCTTGGTCATTCCACATTCTCCTCTTAAAGGTTCAGTGTCTACTGCCTGGGTCTTGTTTAATGTTTCCCTGATACAAGCAGTCAGTCTGGGTTAATTCTGGCAGACATTTGAATGGAATTTATTTAGACATTTGAATGGAATGCCTGGGGCTCCACCAATGAACCTCTCATTAGTTTAACCTGCCTGTCACTGCCAAGGCTGAGAGAAACAAATGAGAGGAAAAAAAAATTAAGTGGTAAGGATGTAGAAAGAGGAAGCCAAATGTATACAGAACCTCGTAGGCTCATCAGCTTTTGTGAGAAGCCTTTGACAATCTCATGAAAGGTAAGCATGCTTTCCCCTAGGAAAGCCCTCGTGTGAACCAGCCCAGTGCTGTGCAGACAACTGCAGGGAGCTTTTAGTAACTGCCCCTGCCCTCCCCCACCCACGTGGACTCAGGCTCAGAAACTCTGAGCTAACGCAGGAACTCGAACAGGGTAGAAAAGTCACCGTCTTCAAATGTTCCCTTCATAGTTTTTTGTTTTTTTTTTTTAACAAAATCATGTTTTATTTAATTAAAAAGTGTGTGTGAGAAGGAACCAATAAAAAAGGTTGAAGTGTTATCACTTGGAGTAGGGATTAAAAAGCAAAGCCCCTGGCACCAGGGGTGGTTTGAAACGCCACCCATGTGGGTTCAGGCTGGGTTCTGAATCCTCTCACAACTGGGTGGGAGGCCAGGCATCCATCTCCCGGGGAGGCACTGCGGAGCCCAGGGCCGCCACGAGACACTGTTCCCTCAGCCTCTCAGGGGGGCTGGCTGCTGACACATGGCAGGGCAGCACAGGCTGGCGGGGGGACAGCTGTTCCCAGGTTCACCTGGGAACCCCACCTGCTGCCTCTGTCGCAAAATGCCTCGTCAGGCAGCAGAAGTGCGACTCACAAAAGTAGACCCAGCCCTTGGGAGGCAGGCTGTGTGGCCAGGGCCCAGTCATGAGACTGTGGGAACAGCTGATGCCCTGGTGATGGTTCAGAGAGACGCTGACAAGGAGAGAGGATGTGAGCACTGCAGCGTGCCGGAAATGGGCACAAATGTCCTATCCTCTGTTAATATAAAAATCTAGTCCACAAGAAAACCCTGAAGCCTAAGTAGTTCTCGCAGAGACACAGAAAACCATGGGATTCTGAGAGTTAAGGCAGGATGAGAGAGGCGGTGAGAGATAAAGGAGTGAGCGTTTTGCAGTGACTAGTTAATGGGCTCCCTATTTTCACTTTTTCCTGACACTCCCGGGGGTTCACAATCACATTACAAGGCAGGAAATTGAATTCAGATTTCACAAACTGCTTTCTAGCATAATTATAAATTTAATGCGCATCAGCAATCAGAGGAAAAAAACAGTTAATTTAACGTGCATCAGCAATCAGAGGAAAAAAACAGTTCAGGGACTTTTACGAAGGAATATATGCTTTCCTAAACCACAACTCTCCCTATGTTGCCCAAATAAAATCTGCTCCTTGGCCTTTTAAAGATACTTTGAAATGTACATCCTCAAGAAAATGAACAATACTCATTTTTTCACACAAAATAAGATCCTCTACTTATATTTCTATTTTGTACACTGACTTATCAGTTACACATCTATATATACAGAGAGACAACATTTCTATATTCCAGGAATCGTGAGGAGTGCTCAAGGAACCGCATGTCTGTGCTGTTAATGAAATGAGCCTGGCGTTGGCAGTGCCTGGGCGCCTTCCACAAGTTCACTAGCGGGGACACGGATGACAGGAAGCAAGGAGACTCAGAGCAGCCGCAGCCTCAATCAAACGTAGGCAGGACAGTCTGCATTTGCAAGGCTGAGGTGCAGTTTGTTAAATGAATTTTAAAAAGGCTTAATGTCTTATTTATCTATTTGTCATTCACAAATGATTCTTAGTTTCCTGAAAAGCTGCAGCACTTCTGGCTGATAACCCCATTAGTTCTCAAAGAAAAAAGCAAGCCACTCTTCTAAGCTGGACTCATAGGCTTATAACATGAAGATCTTAAGAAGAGGAACTTGGACTTAATGGGAAAGTACCCTTGTGGACATTTTAATTTTTGTTTACAATTTGTGGTAGATAGGACCCTGGCTCCATACAAGTCAAGAACTGCAGAAATCATGACTTTCCAAGCACACAACTCAAAGCACACAAAGAGCACAGCCAAGAGATGGGTGCCATCTCTGAGCATTTATGGAGTGAGGGCGGTCAGGGTGGGGGGCTCTGTGGGGCCCTCTCCTCACCTTGCAGAGAGACTGACTCAGGAGAAAAGATAAAAGGCAAAGGAGATTCAAACAAGAGCACAGCATTACCTTTGAACCATGTCTGCGACGGAGGATAAGAAGCCGTCCATACTCTGCGAAAACATCTCTGCTCCCTTCTTAAAAAAGTTAATCTGAAAGATACAATTATGACATTCTGAAACCTGTCTGAGAAAGGTGATTGATAAACTCATGAAATGTGAGCTTGACAGCACCAGGGTGGTTGACACTAGTGGGCCCTCCTGCCAGCAGCACTGGCTGCCTGCCAGCTAAGCCCCACCTCGCCAGCTGAGTTACTCCCAAAGCTCTCAGTGCCTGGGTAGAGGGAGGTGGGTGAAGCCTGCTAACTCGCTGAAAGGCTGTGAAGACCAGAGGTAGTATAAGTACGTGCTTGGTACATACCCGCCTCATGGATAACTCCTACTGGTAATTATTTAGATATTATCATCTGCCTTTTTCCTGTGTGAATTTAGAGTCAACTCTTCAGGGCCAGCACTAGGTCTTATTCACCTTTGAGTCTCCAGCAGCTAACATGGTGACATGCACAGCACCAGCAAGAAGCAGAGAAGCAGTGTGCAGCTTTCAGTGAAGGGAAGGCCACTCTGACTGCCTCTTCTCACCGAGCCACGTGTGGCTCAGAACACAGGCCAGACAGACGGTGACCTGGCTGCCAGCTTGCAGAAGGAAAATGGGGCTGAAGATCCTTAAAAGGCCCTTCCAACTCTGACATCAACTTAAAGGGGATCGTGCATGAGAAGGACACAGCAGGGCTGTGGCATTGAGTAGGTGCTGGACACTGGGGGTGGCGCTCTCCTGCTCCCCAACATGCTGATCTGGAAGCAGGTCTTGCCTGGGTGGTGGGCATGGAAATCAACCTTTCACCTCTAAGAGGCTAGGAGGTGTCACTGATACAGTTCTGACATCCTCACGCCTGGCCCCCCAGACACCCTGGGGAGGCACATACACCAGTGTACTTAGTTCTCACGGTACAGAAACACAGTGCTCAGGGTATTCCTAATGCAAGGAATACCTGCAGGGAGATGCCCTGGCTCCGTGACCTTGGACCCATACAGAGATCAACACTGTAGATGCCACTCTGAGTCCCAAAAATGTTAAACATCAAAGTCTGTTAAATGAGCATTCTACATTTCTGAGGGCACAGCACGAAGGTGGCTTTTCCTCTGCTTCCCTGCCCTGAACTCCTTGGAATTGATACTCTAAGTCCATACCTCAGCTCCTCTACTATTCTGTAAACACCGAGGGTAGAGGCTCATGCAGTCCTTTAAACAACCTGATGGAAGGAAGACATTAGCCACCGGCTTATACAATCACATGATGTATGACTCACCCTGTAAATACAACTTTTTTTGTGTTCTCATGTACCTGTACACAGATTACAAAACCTCAATCTGTGGATAGGCATCAAGATTGAATCATGGCTTAATTGGAAACCTGTTTATTGAGGGCCAGAGAAGGAAAAACTGGAGTCAAACCACCTTCACTAAAGGCGTTGGTGCTGAGAAGTCTCATTGGTGCAACATCATCTGAAGACCTCAGTTTGTGGCCCTCTGTGAACAGCAGAAGTACTGTGGTCACATGACCATCAGCTACCAAAGCAGATGCTCCGTGGGCAGTGAGTACAGAGGGCTGATGAGGCAGGAGGACAGCGAATGCTTCAGAATCATCCAAAGATTCACGGTGTCAGACAACAACCTCGTTTACAGGAAGGAACTATAGTTTTTATCAGAATTTAAAAGTCTGCAGGGTGAGACTTTCATTTAGCCTTCTGTCTTGAAATCTGCAGACTTTTCATATAAAAAATGAAACATGCCATCCTCCGTCCTCAAAAACAATGTTGCCACCACCCAACAAGGATGGTGTGCTCTGTTCTGCCTTCCAAGGTGCAGGGGCTACCCATGCCTTGTCTTCCCCTCTGCGGCCAGGTTAGGAGACGTGCTGGAATCCTTGGCCGTGAAAGCCAGTGAAACCAGTCAGTATCAAACCCATCCTTCAGGCCTTGTGAGGACCCTCCTCTGACCAACCCAGCTCCCCAAACACTGATCCGTCAGGCCCAGAGCTGTTCATCTTTCTGAGATGCTGAGTCCAGGTCCTTCCCTGACTCAGGGCCTCTAATTGAGAAGGAATTACTGATTCAAAGGCAAGAACTGCTAATCAAGGAGGTCAGATGTAAGAAGAGGTATTAGTCAGAGAGCAAGGGGCATTCTCTAACAATGCCAGGACAAGGGCAGGGGCAGAGGGGCAGTATTTAGCAGAAGAGGGGAAGGCAGCAGAGTGAGTGAGTATACACGAGTAGACACACGTGCCTCTTCCAAGGAAGCTGGGCAGCAGAGTGTAAGTGAGTATACACGAGCAGACACACGTGCCCCTTCCGAGGAAGCTGGGCAGTGCCCAAGGATTTGCTGAGGACTGGAGCCCACAGCTGGACAGCGCTAGTGTTTGGTTTAATCCAGCTTTACTCAGCTGACACACAGATTATATTGCTCTAGTTAAATATTACCTCTGAAGACATAAGCTGACTTTACTGTCTCCACCACTAAACAATGTAACAAACATACTGAGAAGATAGCTAAGCTTAAATGTTTGAAGGTTCTCTCTTATTCTCTTTTTGAATGAAATGGATATTTTATTTTTGGAAATATATGTATTTTTAAAATGTATTTTAAAAATAATAGATGCTCACATGTGGGGTTTTTTTTAAAGTTGCTTTTTTTCTTCTCAACGTTTTGCTTCTTCACATTCCCTTCTGTCCCTAGAAGGTTAACTGAAAAGATTCCCAGGTATGTTTCTCACGTGCCCAAGTGAGGTTTTGGAGCCAAGCTAAGTGGGGCAAACGCAGGGTAGGGGTGGAGTGTGAGGGCTGGTGTCCCAGGTCGAGGCCCCATCCTGAAACCGTAGCCTCCCTGCAGACAGTGTTCAGTAGCCCGTGAAAAGGGAGGAAGAAGCTGGATCAGTATTCTACAGAGACTTCATCAGGCAGTGCCAACGCTTCCCCATGCCCCAGAAGCCAAGGTGCTGGCAATAACCTCAGCAAGGTTATCTTGTGAGAAGAGCCTTTCCCACACAGAATACAAAGGAACATGTGGAGTCCTGGGTTGCAGGCCCAGTTCCACCAATCTGGGAGTCAGAGGCTTCTCAGAAAATTGGACCAGGCCTGGCTTTCATTGGAATCAGACACAAAGGCTATGCCGGCTCCTCCCCACGGGAGTCCTGGGAACGGGCCATTGTTTCCTGCACATGCAGCCTAACAAGTCCAGCTACTGAGGACCCAGCCCCTCTGGAAGCTCTCCAGTGCTGCATCTAGTAGCCTCCAGGAAGGCTGTGCATCTGTGTTTCTTTCTCTGATGATGCTTCCATGTCTCCTAGGGGCTTCGTCAGCAGAACCCCACGCTGTTCTCCACAGCTGGTCAGGTCTGAGGCCTCGGGGCAGGGGGACAGCCCTACCTGTCCATGGGCAAAGCCCAGCATGGGCTCCATCATGGCCACATGCTTCCTGTACTGCAGCGCATTGAGGGCACAGTAGTACTGAAGGGAGGAAAGGTGCTGTTTTCGCCGGGCTGCAGCCACCTCCTTCACGATTTCAGCCTTCACCTGGTTAAGAAAAGGAAAACCAATGGCAAGCTGTCCAAAGCAAGCGGCAATTCTGTATGAGCTGGCAACTTCAAAACATGTTTGTTTATTCATTAGAGCAATATTTGTGACAAAAAACATAAGGTTCTCCCTCAAGTTTTTAAAAAGTCAAATTAAAAATACCAAAATTAATGGCATCTCACTGTTTGTGAAGGTGAAGACAAGACTTTCTGCTGGCAGCACTATGAAGAACTACAGTCCTTTAGGAAAACGATATGGCAGCATGCAGTCACAGCCACACACATTCTGCTTCCCTCGTAAGACTATTCCCAGGAAATTGTGTAACGGAAGTGAAAGTTATATATCTGAAAATATTCGATATTCTCTGTGTGTGTGTGTGTGTGTGTGTGTGTGTGTGCTAGTCATTTAGTCGTGTCCAACTCTTTGTGACCCCATGGACTGTGGCCCGCCAGGCTCCTCTGTCCATGGGATTCTCCAGGCAAGAATACTGGAGTGGGTTGCCATTTCCTTCTCCAGGGGATCTTCTTGACCCAGGGATTGAACCTGGGTCTCCTGCACTGCAGGCAGATTCTTTACCATCTGAGCTATAGGGAAGTCCCCGATATTCTCTATAGCAGCTAAGAAGCTAGAAAGCATGAGTTAAAGAATCAGAGTCTACATCCAGGGCAAGGAGATCAAGTGCCTGAGTATATACGAGTCAGACAGTCATATGAGGTATCAAGCTGAAGTTAGAATCATTACATGATTATCATTTTACAATGGTTCCAAGTTCATGTTTAATAAACCAGTTTGAAAAGCTAGAACCGAGAAGCAGAAGTCTACGTAAAAGATTTGGAATAAATATTTTTAAAAATCCATGTGTAGGAAAAAAAAAATTCATCAGGACGCCCTCAATGCCACAAATTCATAACAGGAAAACATGAAAGAAACTTAAATAAATGAAGTGAAAAAATAACATGGAAGGTAGGTCTGCTTACCTTTTCATTCTCCTTTTTTTTAGGAAGCCTGCTATATTTTGCCATTGAGAGGTCATGCTCTAAAAATAAACAGATATTTTAGCACCCAGATGGGTTGAAAGGCAAGACATTCATTCAGCATCTCAACCCACAAACTAAACCCTCATACCAAGACCAGAGAAGATGCTTACCACTGCTGGCAAGTCCGAAAAGATCCTTTAAAGTGCTTACTTCTGAATAAGAGAAAAGAAACATCTTAAAACAAAGAAAGAGTGTGCCAACCCAGAGCTCTGTGCTTTCCCAGGAAAATAAAGACATGTACATGGAAGGGGAAAGTCTTCACCAGCACTCCCAGGTCCTGGTGACTGGGGATGTTGCTTTAATGAAAAACTTCTGAAGTGACCTAGTATACTGCTGTACTTGCAACAAGCCAACACCAATACATATTACCCCATGTAGGTGCCACACACATCATGTATAAAGACGGCTAAACAAAGTCTAAGCCCAAAAAAACAAAGTCAATGTTAGAGAGCAATGACCGTCCAAGGTTACAAACTTAAAAGCACGGAGATATTTAAAAGGAAGTGACACTTTCTACAATTGTAAAATGATCCATTTTTACTTTATCAACAGAGAAAAGCATTTTCACATTTTGTATGTTGCTTTTGTCTCAAAACTGCTTCCAGCTTATAAATTTCTCTTCACATTTTTGTTATTCTTTCTAATATGGGGGCTACTTTCTGCCTTTCTATTCTTTAATTTTTCTTTCTTTCTCATCTTTTACTTCCCATTGGAGCAGTTATAGAGTTTTTTCCTTATCAATTTTAAATCACCTGTTTAAAAACTCTTGTATTATCTTCATTCAGATTATGTACTTATACTGGTGGGTAAGCAGGCTTCCCAGATAGTTCAGTGCTAAGGAACCCCTCTGCCAATGCAGAAGACCCAGGTTCAATCCCTTGATTGGGAAGATCCCCTGGAAGAGGAAATGGCAACCCACTCTAGTACTCTTGCCTGGGAAATCCCATGGACAGAGGAGCCTGGTGGGCTACAGTCCATGGGGTTGCTAAAGAGCTGGTATGACCCAAGGCAAACCCTTCAAATCTCTGTCTTGGTGTCATCAGAAAAGGATAACAACTTTTTTCATGAATACTAAGAGACTTCTCTTTTCACTACTACTGGATACTTTTATTCTCTTAAAAAAAAAAAAAATTATCATCCTGGTAAATACTACAATTTCACAAGTTGAGCCCTCTGGACTAACAAGGGCCACGTCATCAAGGCTGCAGGGCATTCTCAAGCTGAGGTTCCCACCAATAAACCTGAGAAACATCAGTCTGACCATTCAAGTCGTCAGGGGGGATTCTTCTGTCTCCAAAAGACTCAAGAGTTCGTTTTTTAAATGACACCCCTACATGTTTCTAATATATTCATTTAGAGAAAATCTTTTTTTAAAACGCACTCAATGAAGTTTTCAGTTACCACTGGATAAACAGCACAGGACAGGACTGTATTTAGGTCTGGGATTTACATGCAATTATAGATGAGCAACACTAAAATACATAAAAAAGTCTGCTCAATCGAGATTTCTCTTCATACAAGCTGACATGTTATGTATTATTTTTTATTTATCAAGTGTTACTGCTGCCAAACTGCCCTTGGGTGGAGTTTATGCCACTTCTGCCATTTCTCTGGTAGGCCTCAGGTGACATGATTCCAGGGGATCTCAAAGCGAGGGGGAAGAAAGCTTTATGTTTAAGATTTGGCCTTCCATGAATGGCTTCTTTTCTGCCTAAAATGAAAACTTTAAGGTGCTGTATTTTTAAAGAGGAAGTACTATCCTGAACAATAGATCTTTCAGTACTCAGGTTCAGACTTTCTGTTCTGCAATTTTTTATATTGGTGTTGTAGAAAATACAATTCTTTACTCTCTGAGCAATGAATATTTTCAATGAAATAAAAATGGACAAAAGGACTAGAAAATCCACATTCCCAAAAGTAATATCAATTAAGTTTTTTCAAGATTATATTTATTTTTTCACTACCTTCATTTCAAATGATATAAAATTATTCTAAAGTTTTATTTTAGTTGAAGAACCAAAATTAACCCAAAAGAGCAACGAGGCTCTCTGAACTAGTCACAGGTACTCTCTCCCACTAAATGTGAGCTCCACTGTCGTTCACAGCTATAATCCAGAATCGAGCATGGATACCGCATGGTCCCCACTTTGAGCTTTCCTCCTGAAGCTTCCCACTTACATTCCAAAGTATTCATGGCTCCACAAGAACAGCATGTCTTTACAAATGCCCCCAACATGAGTCTGGGCAAACTCCGGGAGACAGTGAAGGACATGGAAGCTTGGCATGCTGCAGTCCATGGGGTCACAAACATTGGACATGACTGAGGGACTGATCAACAACAACCTGTAATATGAGCCTTGTTATCTCTGTCTACTTGGTAAACATTTATTTATCAAAACTCAGCTCAGAAATCTTCTTCTCTAGGAAGCCTTCTTTGGCACCCTACCCTCAAAAGCCTTTCTGTGTGCTGTTTCTGTTCCCTGTACAGCCCTATCAAGCTGCCCTTGTCACATTACAATTGTTTCCAACTCTATTTTCTTATTAGCCTTTGACTTCCTTTAGGTGAGCCAAGAACACTGTGAGGATTTAATAAAAGCTGAAAAAGAGGGTACTTCTCAATAATCCACACACTTAAAGAAATAGTTGCAGAAAAAAAAATACTTAAAGAATTAATATTCTGAAGGTATATGGCATTGAACTCAGATACTTTACCTGTAAGATCCTTTTCTCGAAATTGTATAATTGGTAGAACCATTGTGTCTGCCAACTGTTTAGCCAGCTCTGTATGGAGAACATTAAGCTGAAAGAAAGAGAAATCTATTGAAGAAAATTATACCTACTATTTCTGACATTGTCTTATTTCACTGAGCGATCACACTGAACACTTCGGTATGGTTAAAGAGCTCAGTTAGACTTCTTAGCAAATAAATTACCCTTCATAAAGCAGTAAATGTCATACGCTAAGAGGTATTAAAAACTAAAGGCAAGGTTCTAACTGACCAGTGCACCATTTAAGTTTGCTAAAGGAATTTCTGATTGGAGAAGGAAATGGCAACCCACTCCAGTGTTCTTGCCTGGAGAATCCCAGGGACGGGGGAGGCTGGTGGGCTGCCATCTATGGGGTCGCAGAGAGTCGGACACGACTGAAGTGACTTAGCAGCAGCAGCAGCAGCAGCAAAGGAATTTCTGAGCCATGGTTATTGTTTGCTTACTGGGCAAATTCTGGCTCTGTGTTCTGGATGTGAGCCACATGCACCTAGAGGAGGAGAACGCTCTGATGTGTGGGCAGTAAGGTTAGCACTTTGCCAGGCCTCTGTGTGCGCGTGCTCTCTCAGACAGGGCTGAGGTCATACCTTAAAGACTGGCCTGCTGGGAACCTAACTACCCTGCAAGTGTAGGCACTGGGGACCTGGGAATTGCTATGGATAGGCAAAGCTCCCTGCAGAGACAACCCAGCCAGATTGCAGACCTTTCCAGGAGCAAGAAGGCTATATTCAGATATGCTCCTCCTCACCAGATAATTTTAACAGCTCTTGATTCTTTCCTCTCTTCCATCTCAAAGCCTTACTAAATCCTGCCCTGGTAAAGGGCCTAGGAGGAATAAAAATCACTACCGCCAGCACTAACACTTTGGAGCACCTCATGCACCACTTTGTGTGCCCGCTTTCTGTGCTTTTGTACCACTTAGTTCCCATCCACTCTGTCAGATGGGTACTATTTATTATCCTCAGTTTTATAGGTGGGCAAATAAATCTCTAAATCTAGAGAGCAAATAAGTGGAACAGCTAGGATGTTAATCCCTGGCTACTGGGATCTAAAACTCATGCTCTTTTCAAAACATTGTCTGGGGATACAGTTTGTCTTTCACGCTCACAAAGTGGCCAAAACATTTAACATGTGGCAGTTGGTAATGAACACAGTGGAAGGCCCAGACTTCCAGATACTATGAGGATGCTCTGGGATTCCTGTTGGGTGTATAAGGAGAAATCACCCAGCGACTGTTTTTTGGGGTAAATGTTCAGTGAAGTTTCTTTCAGCACCAATCAAAGTCACACGCCCGCATCCCCCTTTTGCACACAGATCTCCCAACAGATCTGGTCCTTCAGGGTGGTGCTTGCAGAGGCTGCTCTGACAAGATTAAAAACTGGCCTAAGGTCAACCACCTGTCAGGCAAGGGAGCAGCTGGCCAGGCAATGTTCCCTTTATCTTTCAATCAAGCCAAAGAATCGCAGTTTTTTTTTCTCCCTGTGGAGGAACACATGAAGACAGCCATGCCAAAAAATGCATTAGGATAGAATGTGTTAACTACTTTTCCTGAATAACTGCAATAAGAAATGTACCTTTTTAAAAAAAAAAAAAAACTAACAGTTAATTAGATGAATTCAATGAACTGGCTCTGCATCGAATGCTCTAATTATTTAATTTAATCTTTATAACAGCTTGGTTAAGTGGACTATCCTGCTTCTGTCATTTACAGATGAAAAAAACCAAAACACAGAGAGGTTAAATGGTTTTCTTTCGAAAGGTTATATACCTCAGAAATGGCAAATTTCCAAACTATTCATTTTCTTCCTAATTTCTTCTTAAGGATCAAGGCATCTGTGTCACCAACTCTTTCCTTTGGGGCTTTGGGAGGTAAGGGATAATCACTTCCAAATACACCATCTCTGCTGAGAAGTGTGCAAAGAGCACACACAGAAAATGGGCATCACAGCGTGTTCCTTGCATGACTCTTTTGAGAATAAAATAATAATGTGAATAAGTAATAACACTCAGAGCAGAGGGCCTGACACACACTGGGCAATGGAATCAATAATGTCAAAAATTTCCTGTCTCAGATGCACTAAAATTAAGTAATCTAGAAACCTTGCTTTTGGTGAAATCATCAAGGATAAAAATCTCTATATGCCTATAACATCAAAGATCTGAATCCAACACATCCTATTAAATATAAGTGACACAAATCTCTACTTTTAGTTGGATTTTTCAATTTCTGAGTCAAATTACTTCTCTTGAAAAATTGTCAACCTGATATAGACCCAGGTAGAGAAAACTACCTCAAAAGTTACTCTCCACTTCCCACCTGAGTTAACTGCTTTCACTGGCTTAAGTCTTGACATCAAGAGGCTTGTGTGAAAAATCACAGTGCTAAGTTTCCAGAAGGCTATGATACTGCCTATAAAAATCACACCTCCAAGCTTCCATCCTTTTGGAATGATTATTCCCCACTGAAATAATTATCACTGGCCAATAAGTTCATGAAAAGATGCTCAACATCACTAATAGAGAGATGCAAATGAAAACTATAATGAGGTATAATAAATGCTGGAGAGGGTGCGGAGAAAACAGAAGGCTCCTATACTGTTGGTGGGAATGTAAACTAGTGCAGCTACTATGGAAATCATACAGTATCACTTATACATGGAATTTAAAATATGATACAAATGAGCTTATTTACAAAACAGAAACAGACTCACAGACATAGAAAGCAAACTTAAAGTTACCAAAGAGGAAAAGGTGTGGAAGAACAAGTTAGGAGTTTGAGATTAGCAGATATAAACTACTACATATAAAATAAACAACAAGGTCCTACAGGACCTTGAAGCACAGGGAACTATATTCAATATTGTGTAAGAAACTATAATGGAAAGGAATATGAAAGAAAAAATATATATCTGAATCACTTTGCTGCATACCAGCAACTAACACTGAAAAATCAACTATGTTTCAATAAAAATCAATTCATTAAAAAAAAAAAAAAAAAAGAATCATCATTCCTGCCTAGGAAAATATAGTTATGAGTAAAGATCTTAAAATAGAAATCCTAATTTAGGGTTTTGACAAATAACCACATTTCCTTAGCAACTCTCTTTTGGTCAAGAAAACGTAACTTCAGTGAGTGCAGACTACTGCTTCTCCCCCTGGGTTATTCATTTACTGTTAACTAAGAAAAATTCTTCTCACCTTCAACAAAATTACTTGTTGCTCTTCTCTAATTCCATTTTCCATTCATCTTCCTCTTCTGGACTAGACATGCATCCATACTATTATATGAAGAGTCCCAACAGTGAAACAGAGGACAAAGCTCACTACCAACTGGACAGTTTGTATCTACATCCCTAGTGCCTTGAACTGCATCTGCTAAATAGCAGATGGTCAGTATTTGTTGAATGAATATTGACTTGGCGAACTGAATGAAGAGACAACTGGCACAGATTTATGTGAACATTAGCTTCTTGTTCTTTAAACTGAAGACAGTGTCACCTTCATTCATATCAATGGTGGCACAGTGCAATGGCACCGTGCACTGTCTTGTTTGCTTCTTCTCTGAAGATGTTCTATTATAAGTACTACAAACGCCTTGAAAAATGAAGTTGTTTACGCTCACCTAATTTGGCAGAGGGTGCTGCCCAGCACCCCTAGCACCTGAGCTCTTAAGGTTTTTACAATTAGGATTTAGGCACTTTTCCCATACCAATGCCTGCTTTTCACAAATATTCCAAATATATTTACAATAGAGCCATAAGGACAGCTGTCACAATCTCTCTGTAGTGAATTGACTCACACTCCCCGCAGTTATGTCTATACCACGGGAATTTTAGGGAAAAGGATCTTTGCAGATACCATAAAGGATCTCAAAATAAGATCACTCTGGGTTATCCAGGTGTGCCCTAAATCCACTGATAAGTGTTCTAATAAGAAAATAAGACACAGACATGAAGAAAATGGTGGTAGGGTGGGGAGAGAAGGCCACGTGAAGTCACGGGTGGAGACTGGGGTGATGCTGCCACAAGTCAAGGAACACCCAGAGTCACCAGAAGTTGGGAGAAGCCAGGACAGATTCTCCCCTGGATGCCCAGAGGGAACATGGCCCTGCCAACAACTTGATTTCATACTTGTGGCCTCCAGAACTGTGAGAGAATACATGTCCATTGTTTCGGGCCACCTATGTGTAACTTTATTACAGCAGCCCCGAGACAGTAATTCTTCCTCCTTAGGAAACTGAATTCTTAGAAGTCTTTCTTTCAGTCTATTGCTTATGTGTACCAAGGCCTCTCCCCGCAAGCCAAAATCAAACATAACCGCATACAAATCTCATTTATGAAATGAGCCTTGGAAGATAAAGTTGAGATACTTTCTCAGATATTTAAGTATATACCTAAAAATAAAAAGTAGGCCGAAATAAAGAGGAAAGAAAGTTCAAAAAAAGAATCAAATAAAAATTTGCTATGTATACTTAGGGCTGATTCATATTGATGTTTGGCAAAAACCAACACAATTCTGTAAAGCCTTTATCCTTCAATCAAAAAAAAAAAAAATTGCCATGTTGCCATCTTACCTCATCCACCACTTTGGAAAAATAGTGGAGTGTAGAAATGACCTCTTCATCTCCTTTGCCAAGAGCAAAATTCTAAGACCAAAGAAAAAAAGAGCCAGGTGTTAGCTGAATGCCAGGGGATTCAACACTATAGCATCATCCCACAAGACACTGCCCTCCACATCGACTTCCTCTCTCCTCCCAAGAGCACATGATGTCAGAGTGTCTGACTGCAGGGAACCAGAGCTCTCTCTTGTTCTGCCCCAGCCACACCGTCAACTGCCCTTTCCAGGCTATCCCGTTGTTGGTCATCACCCTTCTGTCTAGATATAATGGTATCTTTCAGTTTCTTGCCTGGAATTCTTAGTGTTGATGCACTTGTAGTCCCTCACAAAATACAAACCCTCAGAGCAGTTGATTACATTTGTAAGCTAATTTTAAGAATACGTACATAAGAATATATAGACTTTCGGATAATCAACAGAATTTATCAGTGGATAAGAAAAGGCAAGAACAAGAAAAAATGGAACTGGCCAATGGAAAAAAACAAAGGAAAGAAGGAAGGTCTCTAAAGGATGCCCCTAGAAAATTCCTTTGTAAGAACTCCACCTAGGACACTTTTAAGACATATGCCACATATATATCAAGTTACCTGTTTTTCATATGCCAGCAGTTGCTTAGAAAGCTGTTGAGTAGCCAGGCACATTTCATTCTGTAGGGAAAGGAGAAAAGTAAGATCTGTCCAGCACATACACAGTCACTGAAAATAATGCCACCTCAGAGAATCCCTTAAACGTAATATGTATCTATAAAATAACAAAATACTTTGTTCAGAAATTATTTGAAAAACAAGACCAAAACAAAAAAAAATTGTTTTTTTTTTTTTTTAAAAAAAGCTTTCTCATACCCACCATTTATAAATCAGTGCTCCTTCTGGTCATTCAGTCAGTAAACAAATGTAGTAAACCACTAAAATGTGCCAAACATCCAACCAAGGTTTGGTCCCTGCCCTCACAGGGTTTGTTGGGGAAACAGACATTAAAAACTAGTTACAAACATGATGAGACCCACAGAGGAAAGACTGGGTGCATTAGGAGGCTCTGACTGGAGGAGCTGGATGGTCTCTAATGAAGAGATGTTTTAAGCAGACAGGCCCCTGAAGAAAGACCAGGAACTGGCCACAGAGATGGGCTTTCCAGGACGATGGGCATGTAGAAAGCACCCAGCATGTTTGAAAAGCTTTAAAGTGGGGTGTAGCTGGAGCTTGGGGTACAGGGTGTAGAAGTGAGACAAGCCTGGCAAGGCAGGCAGAGTGAGGGCATGCAGGACTCTGTGGCCCAGCTACACATAGTCAGATTCTACCAAAGCACAGCACTAGTCAGTGTTATCACTGTGTTACCAATGATGGGTGGTAATTCAGAAGCACAGCTACAATGCTTGGGAAGGTCCCTTTTGTCCTGTTTTTCACTGACAGACATGGTCCACTTTCATCTTGTTGTATTTCTCCCTCTAATCTCTGGCTACACAGCAGCTGTCTACCACTATCCTCCCACCATCAACACATGAAAACGTGTCTTACATTTCTATAGCTCAGTGAAGGCTTCTCTTTAGGTTTGGGGTATACTCCTAAGAGAGGAACGGTGCCAGACGAGGGGAGGGTACTGGCCAGCCTTGACCTCCACTGCTGTTCAAATTCTACTGGGTTTGCTGTGTCTTAGGGGTGAAGGCCTGAGTTCTGCCGGGGCTTGTTTTATTTTTCATGGGCCTCCTTTGCAAGATCCATCAGAGCCCAATCCTATGGTTTTTTGGCCTTCTTTGCAGATAATTGGTCAACCTGTTCCCCAATTTCCTTCATCTGTCCCAAAAAACAGCCAGTAGACCCTGAAACGTGGTATGCTCTCTTCTACCCCAGGATAAAGTCAGGCAGACATAATGAAAATTCCTAGCTTTGGCATTCTACTGGGGTGCCACCACTCTGAAAACAAACTAGAGCTGGCAGTCATGTATGCAAGAGGGAGGCAAAGGAACAAATCCAAAAGCACTGTGTCCTGGCTCTAGACAGGAGTGTGCAACTGTTCCTAGCACAGAGAAGCACTCCACAAGTGCTTAATGAATGGAGGAACAAACAGGGTGAGAGGACTCATCTAAATTTCAAGTTTTTAAACAATACCTGGGATCACAGTGTAAGGACACAAATACTTCCTAATCGTATAAGGCAACATCACAAACAAGGGGGGAATAGAACACAGACAGGGATGATGCAGTCAGCTAGGAGACAGTCTGCGGACCATCTTCAGCAGTTCTGTTCTGACGATCAGGGTGCAGGGGAACAAGGGTCTCAGCCCATTCGCTGAGCTGCTACTCTGCTGTATCAGAAAACCCCCTACTCCTCTTCCTTGAGTTCATGGCAGTGGGTCTGAAATGGATCTGCTCAAATCAGCCCAGATAGCACAATGGAGACTATGATTTGCAAACCCACAGAATCATCCTAACCATAGCAGTGAACATTTACAGAGCACTTAATTCAAGCCAGATACCACACTAAGCGCATTCTTGGCATTGTGTCATTTCATTCTGACAACCCTGTAAGGCAGGTTCTAACTATTCACTTGATTTTACAGAAGAAATGGAGGCACAGAGACGTTAGGCCATCTGCCCAAGGTCACAAAGCTAGTTAGTAGCAGGACTGGGATGTGAGTCCTGGTCTGTCTGAGTCTAAAACCCACACTCTTAAGATCCTGAGTCCTGCTAAGGGAAAAGACCTGAGAAGACCACTACTTTGGGCTAGAGATGACACACTCTTCCTATAAAAGGCCAGATAGCAATTATTTTTGCCTTATTGGACGGATGGTCTCTGTCATGACACAAAAGCAGCCATAAATAATTCATGGGCAAATGAAGGTGGCTTTGTTCCAATAAAACTTTATTTACAAAAATAAGAGCCCAGTCCAAGGGCTATAAAGTGCTGGTCCTGTTTAGACAGTAAATGTCTCACAAGATTGTCCTCTGCCTCACCTTCCTCAGGAGGCTCTCCATGAAGCTACAACTCTTCAAAGTCAGGAACAGATTCTGCTCTTCTACTCCATTCTTTTCTTTATTTTAGCTAAGTCTAAAATATTACTGCCCCATATCTGCCTCCTTAGAGAGCAATCAACATGATAACCACACTCCTTGCTTTCATAACAAGCAAGGGCCACAGGCTGCTTGAATCCTTCTCTACTTTAGAGGGTCCTGGCAAGCACCCGCACATGTAGTGGAGATAGCTGCCAGGGAGCTGCCGGCACCCGACTGTGCCCAGGCCTACGGGGGAGGGGGGTTCATGGGGAGGGGGTGCTCACGTGCTCTGTGCACAGCTCCACTGAGGCTCAGGGAGGAGGGGCAGAGCAGGCAACACACACAGCTGCTTCCAAAACTCCTGTGTACAGTGGCCTCTGCCAGGTCTCTACTAGTTTCTGAAAATCCTGTGTGATTCCAGACACCAAGATTCTGTTCTACAAGCATGACTCCACCAAAGACAAAAACAATACATGTTACAAAATGGCCTGTCACCTGCCCTGAAAAGAAATGAAATTCCCCTGTACAGAGCACATGATATGAAGTCTTTTTAAACTAGACGAACTTTAATCTTAACTCATACTTAATCTATTATACACAAAGGTTTCATGAAATGCTTTACCAACATCAATTAATTAATCCACACCCTGTGAGGTAAGCCTGCCTAATTATCTCTGCAATAATACCTGTAAAACTGGAACTTGTGTGAAGAGTACATATTAGTAGTAACAATAATAAAAGTAGCTGCTAATATTTACTGAGTCTTTTATAGGTACCTGAGTTGCTGTTAAGCATTGTTTATATATCATCACATTTAATCCTTATAAGGCACTTACAATGTAGAGAATATTCCTACTCTCACACAAATGAGAAAGGTTCTTCTATAACTACACAATTAGTAACCAGAATGGCAACAACTCAATTCAGATCTGTCAGACTCAAAATCTGAAGTGCAAGTTCTTAACAATATAGTAGGTTGGCCAAAAAGTTCATTTATAAAACCCAAATGAACTTTTTGGCTAACCCAATACTATTCCTATCCAAAGTCCAAAACTGTACTTAGTCGTACTCCATGGCAGGCCTCGTAGGGCCTATAAATATCAGCATAAATCCTATATTTTTCTAGCTGTAGCAAAAGCAGTGGTCTAAAATGTAGACTCTATGAATAATGGAGTCCTGGGAGTAGAGTCCTTCAGCACTCTGGAATAGCTCTCTGGTTACTATCTACACTATCAGATGTGTCATAAGAATCCTTAAGAGAGAGAACCTGACGAAGGGTTTACTGACAGAATGTTCTATTTTAAACAACAGCACTTCGCAAGGCTGGTGCCAAGCAGAAAGACCACTGGTTGACAAACCCAGAAGGAAAACTGAGATTTGGACAAAGAACTGTTTACCTCATGGTGGCGTGGAGCACTCACCAACCTCAACTGTCACCTGAAACCACCTGAAGGCCCCCGGACAAGAAAGGAGAGGCCGGCAGCGGGGGCAGAGGAAATCTACTAGGGTCACCGTCACAGCGTAGGCACTGCTGTGATCTCCACCAAACATTTGGCCAGAAGCGTTGCCTGAAAGTCAAGTGGTTCAGAGTCTCATTCATCACAGCACTACCCCAAGCTGATGGGATCAGGAGCCCAGGCTGGAGTGCAGCAAAGAGAAAGGTTAGAGAGCCCTGACTGGGGCAGGCCCTGAGGGCTACCTGCTGAGGACTCCGACAATACTCTGCAGGTACCAGGGAAGCCCTAAGGAACCTGGGCAGGAGAATAACAAGGTCGGATGTGAGCAGAATTTCGTAAGTGGCTGTGTTGCAAAAGAAACCTTGAAGGGAGAAAGAGGATGACATGAGGGTCAGGAGAACATTTGAAGTTGAGTGAGAGAGAGAAAAGGCTGAAGCCAAGCCAGAAAGTAGAGAAGGTAGCAGAGATCTGTCTGGTATCACTGAGGCAAAAACATCAGGCTTGAGTGAATGGGGGAGGAGGAGGAGTCCAGGACTGCTGGACCCTGGAGCGGATGACCCATGATGGCAGTGCCCCAAGCTAAGGTGCTGATGGCGGGGCACAGATCTGGGAGGGACAATCAAGCACACAGTGAGGGTATGCGACATTCTAGTCAGTCCTTCATTTAACACCTAGTTATCAAATAGTGAATGAGGCCAGGCAAGGTGCTGGGCACTGGAGACAAAGAAAATCTGCTCTCAGAGCTCACAGTGCACAGAGAGGCAAAAAATCCCACACTGTCCCTCAGAGCTCTGACCCACAAGAGCGCAGGGCGTCTGGGTGCTTTGGTCAGAAGGGAGAAAAGGAACACAGGAAAGGCGTCAGATACCTCGGATCTGAAGTCAGACTTAAAAGTCACCTGCTGGGAAGGCCATTTGCCACGACAAGGGGCCCTTGGGGATTCCGGGCAGCAGGAACGGCACAGCACAGTCTCGAGATGTGTGCAGGGCCTGGCACACCAGGTTAGCTGAAGACGAAACTAGAGGAGCAGGCTGAGACTCAGCACACAAAGAGCTCTGCATGCCTGCCGTACTGAGGGTTTCATCAGGGAGCCACAGAAGCATCTGAAGACAGGAAGGGGGGAAGGGAAGGTTTGGATGTGGTAGCTTGAGGGTAAAGAATGGACAGAACAGCTAAAGATAACCCCCTGACTACAGGGAACTGCTTAGGATGGTGCTGCAGTAGCCCAGGTAAGAGCGGAAAACTCACTCTCCATAGTGACAAGAGGCAAAAGTCATTTGGAATAAGGATCTAGAGATTAGAGCTAGAAATAGATTCTGAAATGGCCAGGCTGTGCTGCAAGCTGGTAGAGACTGACCACAGAAGGCTTCCTGTGGAATTAGACTTAAGGGGTAGGCAGCAAAGGGTGCCAGGACAAGAAAACAATCAAGAATGGTGGGCAGAGACTCGGGAGAGACACTGTCACAGGGACCAAAGACAGTTAGTTGTGCAGGGGCCGCTGGTACCAGCATCGGGTGCTGCCCGGGAGGGAGGGTGGACAGGGGCTGGGAATCAGGCACTAAGCGGCCTGTGCAGCCAGCGGGGGACGGAGTCTAGAATGAGGAGCAAACGTCAAAGATGCAGTGAGGAGTCAGGAACGCAGCTACACTGCTCCTTCAGGAAAGTCAAGATCAGAGGACCAAGTTCTATTTAACCCAACCAGTGGACCCAGGGTACCATGCTATCATAACTATGATTATTCTAAGGCTTAGAAGGTGGTTATGTAAACGGTGAGCACTTCCTGCCAAGGACTGATCTTATACTTTACAGGTATTAGCTCCATTAACCCTCACAACAACCTATGAGGTGGTTATTACTATTAACATGACCTCTGTTTAACTGATAAGGAAACGCAGGCAATCAAGTGACCTGCTCAAGGTCACCCAGCAAGTGGCCAAGACTGGAACTCAGAGCTGATACATCGTCACACACTTAACCTCGTACCTAAGGAACGAGTCTGGCCCAGAATAATCTTCTCTATCAATCTGAAAGCCTTCAATGTTGGCATGAGGGAAGGCTGTAGATTCCATATGCAAACCCAGTGCAAAAACCCAGGTCTCCGAGGTTGCTTCCAGGAACCATTCAGGGGCTCTCTGCTCCTGTACCTCAGTCTTGAGCTACACATATTCCTCTGTCCCTGTCATACAAACCTCAATGTGACTATTTTTGAGAGCTGTTAAAATGCACTAATTGAAACCATTATGAATAAAACCCAATTAAACAAGGGAAGTTTCCCTGGGACACAAAAAGGAGCTGGCTCCCACCTTTAACACACTACAAAGCTGCTAGGCTGCTAAGCAGGGTTGTTCTGTGATGACAAGAACAACTGTTGAAGACTCTCACTTCCTTAGCCTTGGCTGACATTTCCAGAGACCAGTATGTCAAGAGAGTACAATGTGGCGGTGTAGAGTGAGAGTGCAGTAAAGTTTTAGAGTCAAAGACCTGAGTTCAAATTCTGGTCCTGACCCTCATCAGCTGTATGATCACAGGCAAGCTGCATAAGCTCTCATAGTTTCCCTGCCTGTAAACACCTATTATAAAAACACCTCTCCTTTACTGCGAAAGCTAAATGAAATTATACACAAGAGGTGTCTCGCCAAGTGTGTGGTACATTTATGTGTCTCGTACTATTTTTATTATTAAAATACACAGTTCTGATCCTCTATGCCTTCCAAATCCTTCTCTCTCCCCCATTACAAGCTCACACTCCTGGATGCCCACTACTCTGTTTCCCAAGAGGAACACTGACTTATTTAGCTTGATATCTATATATATATACACCTCATCATTTCTAAAGAAAAGTATTTTCCTGTTTATAATAACAAATGTACACATATCTTGCAAAGTACTTTACTCCTATCCCCTCCCGCTGTCTAAGCCCAATTTGAAAAGATATGATTCCCAACTCCAGTGTAGACTTTTCCATTTTAGGATCAGGAGTTCTGCACTCCAAAAGGTCTGTTTAAGAACAGCTGCAAAGGGACGTTCCCGGTGGTCCAGTGGTTAAGACTCGACCTTCCAATGCAAGGGGTATGGGTCCGATCCCTATTTGGGGAATTAAGATCCCATATGCTGCAGGGTGTGTTTTAAAGTTGTAGAAAAAAAGTTATGAAAAAAGTTAAATAAAAAAGGAACAGCTGCAGAGATGAGACCATGTTTAAGCCAGCCAGTTTTGCTGAAGGAAAGGGAAAGAGCCTGAACCATGGTTCTCACATCAAAAAATTCCATCCAAAACGTAATTTAAAAAAAAAACAACACACCAGAACAAACGAAAAAACCCATCCAGACTGAAGGCACCAACTACAGAGGCTTGTCTTTTGTTGGAGGAGAAAGACTGGTTCTAGAAGATGCCAGGTTTCACTAACACTGCTGGGAACATCATTTGACCTTCCCCTGTTTCCTCAATACAGTATCTGAGAGAAGTTGTATTACCAAAGTAAATTTGCCAGATCCTAATAAATCCATTTTTTAAAGATTTTTAAAAACCTTAACCTTTCTAGGAAAGAAAACTATAGCAGATATACAAAATCAAAACAAATATATTAAATGCAAAACTTGGGCAGATTTTTACTGAATATGTATACTCATGCATATATTTAAACACTATGTAAGTTTTAAACTTACTTAGTCAGTAGTTTGAAAGACAGCAGAGATTTCTAAGTATGTAAACCATCTCTGCTGCAGGAGATGAATTCTTTCATTCAGATGACCCACAATGGAGTACGCAGCTCCTGCGTGTGCAATGGCGTGTCTGACGCTTAGGAAGCCACAAGCGATCCAGGGACTGCTGCAAAATGCTGAAAACAGCTTAGAGCCCACAGCTTCATTCTACTGCTTAAGACAAATAAAATTACAGATTTTCCCCAACCAGCCAAATATCAGCAAAACTGCTCACAGAACTTTCCTCTAGTTTTTTTCATTCTTCCTCTTTCTAAAACTAAGGCCCAAATGGTCAAGTTCACTGTATCAGAATCCAGAAAATTACCATGTGGCTTGATTTAAAATCTTTTATGAACATTTATCATTTAATAACAGCATTAACCTGGTTTAAAAAATGTAATAATGAAAAACATCTTGCTAAGCACCTGTATTTTAAAATGAAATTACAAAATTCTATTAATATAATTTAACAGGTCTAGGTGTAAAATATTTAAGGAAGAATGTTAAATAAAACCAAGAAAACAACCTAAGGGGGAAACGCTGAATGAAAATATTGGCAGCTCTTTCTCCCTCCTTTCTTTCTCTTTCTTCCCAACCACATACATGGACATAAACAAATGGATCAAAGAGTAGTTAGAAAAGTTTTATTTTTAATTTAATTAAAAAGAAACAAACATGTTCAAATAAACCTGAAAAACAACTAGCCCTGACCTCAGCCAATCTGAGTGCCACCGGACACTGCCAGAATCCGTCACTGAGCTGGCAGCATTAGCCAGACGTTCCTGCTAAGCTTCTGCCACAGGAAACGCCGAGGCAGAAGGAAGGGTTTCTGCCAGCACAAAAGCCCATGTGATGATCATGTGGTGTGAACTGAGAGCTGGTTACAGGCTCTTGGAATGCAAGATCCACTTAATTTTGGCAAAATGCAGTTTTCTGGGCTCAAAAAAAAAAAAAAAAAAAAAAACACAACACATAAGAGAGTGTCTGGACATCTCCAAGTAAATGATTCTGACAGACACAGAGAGGCAGAGCAGAGACTCTTGGGAGTGGCGGAGTTGTAGTCCCTTAAGTCTTGGGACTCTTAAGCCTTAAACAGGAGACCAATCATTTGGCAACAATATTCAAATTCCTGAAGAGCAAGCACATTTCAGTAAAAAAATTTTCTATTCTCTTAAATTTTGAATATTCATGAAAAAAAAATACAAAAAATGTAATCAAAGTAAATAGGGTTTTTTAAAAACTGACGAAGTAGGTCTCCTAGTTTCTGAGTGCTTTACCTCAGAAGCAAAACCACAAATAACTGTGTTATTCTTTTGGTCACTAAAATTAGTTCCAATTAATAGGTAACACTCTTATAACACGGTAGTTTGCAAATCTCCATCGCTAGCCTGAACTCTGGATCTGAACTTTCAATGTGATCTCTTTCCCCGATTTGATGTCCCCTGGACACCTCAGCCTTTCAAGAATTAAGATTGGCATCTCTGCCATTCCTGTCACTGTCACACACACACATCCAAACATACACTCACACACACACCCCCACACACATCCTGCTCCTCTTCCTGTGCTCTCCCAACTATGCTCCCTGTCATTCAAGTCAGAGACCTGGGCCTCATTCTGGATTCATTCTTCACTGACCTGACGCCTTCACAGTCAGTCAATCACCAATCTGCCTCTTCCTGTTGCCACTGCCACTGCCCTAGCGCAGGCTACCACGCTTATGTGTAGTAGTTAAGAGTCTGGGCTTTGGCTTCAGGCTGACTTGCTCTACCATGTATTAACAGGGTGGACTTGGGAAGTCATTCATCATCAGAATCCTTAAATCTCCTGACCTAGAAAATGAAGAAAACAGTAACAACACTCGCCTCACAGAGTTGTGAGTGAATTTAAATGAAATGATTACAGGTAAAAGCCTCTGAAACTGTGCCTAGACCTTAAGAAGTAGTCAATAAATCTCAACCGTCACAATCGTCCTCCTTTTGGGTGTCCAGCACAATCTTCCGGGTTAGGCACTCTTTCTCTCCCAGCACCTCTACCCTCTTTGCTAACCGTTTTGTCTTCCAACCCAGCTGTAAGCTCCGTAGTGGCAAGGACTGAGTCTTTTTCCCATATATGATATGAACGAATGATTAATAAAACAATGATAATAAGTGATTATATATGAAGAGTAAGTATGTAACAATAAATGACTACACATGATTACTAATACATACTATTATACACTGAATGTGGTATTTATTTAGAGATCACAGGTGAGAAAAAGAAACAGTAACACAGACAGATTTAAGGCAGCAAGGAATTAATAATAAAATCGGTTGCCATAATATTTTGATGTGTAAGGTAACAAATTTTATTTTTAAGTAACTCTCAAGTTTTATCCTAGCAAGTAACATACATAGGCAATTCTTGATCTTAAAAAGATTCACTTTTGCTACTCAGCAATTTATTTTCCATGGTTTTGCAAGACAAAGATACTTGTTCCTCAAAACAAAGAACCACCCAACTGTTCTAGAACTGTGACTCAAGTCTTTTCAGAGGAAGCACTTGAAAAAACATCTCTATGTGCCTGCACTGACATCTAAGACTGATACTTATGAGAAAGAAAAGAGCCATGCCTCAGAATACTGAACCCACTCATTCACAAGTAGGAAGAGGAGACTCAAATGTTTCCCTTTGGGAGTGCATTTCTTTTTTTTTTTTTTTTTTTTTTATTAAAAAGCAGTGATGTGGTACCTTTCTACTGGTTCTACTAGTTACAGGAAAATTACCCTCTTTCTTAGGCTATGAAAGCAAACTGTTCTTAGTTTTTTGAGATGTAGAGAAGAGAAAAACAATTGTGATTTTATTTCAAAAATTTAAAGGGGGGTATTCTGACTCAAATCTCTCGACCTCCTGAGAGAAATTCAAAGTTCAAGGTGAGGGCAGAGGGCTCCTACTCTGTTCCTCTCCAGGTGAGTGGGCAGGAGGATACCTGGGCTCCATAGACGCGCTGCATCGCCTGGAGCAGCTGGTTGGTATAATCCGTGAGAGTGCCGGCATCTTCCTCAAACACACTCAGTAAAGATCGAGTCTGCAAGAAAAGAGGCCAATATTATTCCTAAGTGTAAAAGTTACAAAAGAAGTAAAACAAATACACATACACACACAGAACTGGGAAGGGAAGATGCCTGTTCTCTGGCTTTATTATTTTATTGTTAATACTGATACAAGTTGATTCCTGGAGCTTTAATTTAGAATTCCTTTTCTAATCCTTTAGACTACAGTGTAAGGCCAAACTGAATACAGTTCGAGTATTGGGAAGAGAGAAGGAAAGCCAGTTTCTAAAGGGTTAAGACTCAAGGGCTATTATCTGTCTCGACTTTAGCCTCTACCTAAGCACCAGTAAAGTTCATCCAATAAAATAGTGTTAAAAAGGGCAGCCTCTCCCTTCAAGCCCATAACTTGACGTCAGTCCTGTCTGTGTACCTGGGGTGTGGTCACCCAGCACTGCATCATCACAGTAGTTAACCATCTGTCTGGTTTTCTGCAGTCTTGAGTGTCTTGCAGGAGTGTGTCATTCCTTCCGCTTAAGACACTACAGTCAATCTCCAC
Source organism: Tragelaphus eurycerus (assembly GCA_935064755.1). NCBI lineage: Eukaryota > Metazoa > Chordata > Mammalia > Artiodactyla > Bovidae > Tragelaphus > Tragelaphus eurycerus. The sequence goes on along the minus strand of CAKXYN010000072.1, from coordinate 8,378,194 downwards.
GTCTTAGGTCACTTTCTAGTCAACCACGTTTTTAAACTCATGGCCAGGAAATTTCGTGTACTATGGGCATGCCAGCAGAAGTTCTGGGCACAAAACTCAAATAGAAACTTAGGAACGCTAGCTCCATTCCTTTGGGAAGACTACTCAGGGTTTCAAGAGCAGCTGAGCAATGTCTTAGATGAAAGGTATTTCCTATCATTTTCATGCAGAGTGCCTGATCTGCTGAGCACTAAGAAAATATTTATATATTGGAAGATGTCTAAAGAAGTATCACAGCATCACATAAGAGACCATGTCTGTTCAAAGGACTACTGTTAATGTGTCCAGCACAATGGGAAACATTAGTGACAATGGGATCTCTATTTCAGAAAACAACCCACTAGGCACCGAACAGAGAGTAAACTACAGAAATGTCTTTAACAAGGTGATTCCAGGGCAGCTTACAAAGAACAATCCATTAAGGTGCATAGTTTCCCTGCAAAGGAATTTCAATTCCTTCTTTCGTTTTCTAACTTATCTCTGGCAAGAGAACAATAATTGACCCAAAAGCATCCCCCAATAAACTAGAAGAGAAATCCAGGCGTTTGAATTGTCTGACCTTTGATTTTGTTGACAAACTCTGGGGCACTTCACAGCAGTACATATTATCCTGGCTTTGCCTGAGGTCTTTATGGCTAAAAATACCTTCCCTGAAACCAATGAACTCTCTTCAGTACCAATTCCTATCAACAGAAGAATCAGAATAAATAAAACAAAAATCATGGCTGTGACCCACTGGATCTCTTAATCCATCACTGGATGTCAATGAGTAGGTGAAAAACATTGGTTTAGAATTCTTTATTATATCTCTTTCAAATATACTATTTGAAAAAAAGAAGATTCCTAAAAGATGTTTTTGGAACCTACAGTGACTAGTCTATTACTCTGGAGTCATTCATTCATGTATATACTTCAGCCTTCATTCAATATTGGATGATACACTGTGATGGGATCTGAGATTCAGTGGTGATCAGAACCAACTCTGTTCTCCAAAAGCTCATAGTAGATTCAGGCCTCTCAAAGGCTCTGTGATCCCCTTGGGACCATGTCAGTCCTGGGTCCAAATTCAGGCCCTAACACTAATTTGCAGGTAGCACTAGAAGTAAAGAAAGTATTTAAGGTGCCTACCGGTGTCTAACACATAGTGGTAGCAGAGATAGTGATCACAAAGCAGATAAGGAACGTCAGTTGCTTATTACACGTTGGCTTCACATGTATGATTTCACTTCAACCCTACGGCAACATTATCTACACAGTTAACTATTGATATAAACGTCAGCTAATAGGAGAGAGCCTTTCGGTACTCAGGGTGTCAATGATGAAGGAGTTCTTCAATGTTATTATGATTCGGGTTCCTTTCTTCGCTACAACAGTATGTCTAAGAGAATGAAAAAGAGTGATACAACTGGATCGGGGCTATTTAGTTTTTAAAATACTACTCACATCCATTTAGTTGAATCCTACTTACTGTTTTTAAAACTCTTAGAACAAAACAGCAGAGAAGGCAATGGCACCCCACTCCAGTACTCTTGCCTGGAAAATCCCATGGACAGAGGAGCCTGGTAGGCTGCAGTCCATGGGGTCACTAAGAGTCGGGCATGACTGAGCGACTTCACCTTCCCTTTTCACTTTCATGCACTGGAGAAGGAAATGGCAACCCACTCCAGTGTTCTTGCCTGGAGAATCCCAGGGACAGAGGAGCCTAGTGGGCTGCCGTCTATGGGGTCGCACAGAGTCGGACACGACTGAAGCGACTTAGTAGCAACAGCAGCAGCAGAACAAAACAGAATGGAAAATGAGCTGTAGGATGAAATGAGAGGGCTTGTATAAATATCCTCCACAAAGAGAATAGAAAGAAAACTAAAAACTACCATTTACTCTGTACATCCTATGTATCAGACGCTGTGTCGAGCACTAAACACTACTTCATCTAATCCTTCCACCAACTTCATTAGATACCACAGTTAAACTAAAGCATTTTACAGATGATAAAACTGAGGCTCATCAAGGTTAAGAAACCTCCCACAACTGGGAAGCAGCAGGGCTGCAATGTAAACCCAGGTCTGGCTGGCACCAATGGCCAATGCTGTTTCCACCACAGGAGCCCGCATCCGTCCCCCAGCAAAGGTGGGTCTCGGCAGTGGGCGTGCTCCTTGGCCCACAGCCCCCATCCCGTCTGGAGGCGGGATGCAGCCGTCTGGAGCTGGCTTCTCTTTGGTCATCCTACTATCATGCTCTGACCTGTGGTAACAGCCAAAACTACAGCACAAAATCTTTTCTTTATATCCTGAACATGTTTATCATGATACTCACTAAAACTGACAAAAACACTCCTATCTTCCCTTTCTAACTGAACGAGGCCATGACCACCTTGAAAAAAAATACTGAGCTATCTCAGACACTGTTTTAATATCCATAGTCATCAGCTCTCTGTTTAAACTTATACATGGAACAACAGGAATGTTCTGAGATATGAAGAAGGAATAGGACCAGTCATAGGTACACTAGTTGCTGGAAAGTTCTACCAAAAAATCCAGAGGACACTGTTGCATATAATTATAAGGACAATAACAGCAATCATTTATGGAGTTACTGTAACATGCAAGCATGGAGATATTGATACTTTACGTATGTTACTTATTCTTCATAAGAATTAAGCAAGTATTTTATTCTCATTTTACACATGCTGAAACACAAGCTCAGAGAGGTTGAGTCACCTGCTGGATCAAGATTTAAATTCCATCCTTTCTCTACTACTCTATACTTTCAAGAGTGTGCCTGGACAGAAGAACAAAACCAAACACCTCAGCCTTAGCTCTACACTACCTTCTATCTTACAATAAAGAAACCAAGTGTAATCTAATAAAATAGTCCTCAACATTTTTCATGCCTAAAAACAGCATCTACTTATATAATGGCACAATTTCAATAGCTGTGATTATAAAATTTACACACATGTATGTGTATATTTTATATATATTTAAAATGTTTCAATATTTATCACATATAATATATACAAGTATAAATACTACATATATATATATATATACTTAAGGTAAAAACAAAACTCTTATTCCCATATTATGGGAGAGGGACAGAAATGTCTCAGTAGAACCAAGTCTACTGAAATAAAAATGTATTATAAACAAAAGAGTACAACAGGACAAAAGTCTTCCACAATGAAGACAAAACCACTAGGTAATGTTCTGATGCATTCTGCCTGAGTTAAAAAAGGCCTGGTTTCCCAGCTGGACCTCTCACTGCATAATCTCAGAAGTTAGTCTTTAAACTGTCTGTGCTTCAGTTGTGCCAACTGCAAAGGAAACAAACATCATAACAAAACAGCAAGCAACAGTGCTTCATTTTATCTCAAAAGCACACCACGTACAGGAAAAAGAATAGCCCCTGGAGAAGGGCAGGCTGCAGCAGCTCAGAGCTGCATTTGTGTTCCTATCACAGTACTATTCACACAGTGCAGGAACTGCTGCTCTCCCTATCTGTCTCCCAGAACAGACCGTGAACCAACAGAGGGCAGGCATTCTTATCTGTCATTACATTCCAGCATTTAGCAGCACTTAGCCAGGAGCAGGGGACTTCCCAGGCAGCTCTAGTGGTAAAGAACCTGCCTGCCAATGCAGGACACAAGGAGATACAAGTTCAGTCCCTGGGTCAGGAAGAACCCCTGCAGAATGGAATGGCAACCCACTCCAGTATTCTTGCCTGGAGAATTCCATGGACAGAGGAGCCTGGCAGGCTACAATCCATAAGGTTGCAAAGAGTCAGACACGACTGAAGTGACTTAGCACAGCACAGCCAGGATCAGAGGCGCCCAAACAGCAACAGAGACAAGTATCTTAATCCCTAAAACATTCTGTTGCTCATATGCTATGCTATGCTGGTCTCCAGGCAAGAACACTGGAGTGGGTTGCCATTTCCTTCTCCAACATGAAAGTGAAAAGAGAAAGTAAGTGCTCGTCATGTCCGACTCTTGCGACCCCATGGACTGCAGCCTACCAGGCTCCTCTGTCCAGGATTTTCCAGGCAAGAGTACTGGAGTGGGGTGCCATGCCTTCTCCAATAGCAGAGATCAAATTGTGAACATCCGTTGGATCACTGAGAAAGCAAGTGAGTTCCAGAAAAACATCTACTTCTGCTTTATTGACTAGGCCAAAGCCTTTAATTATGTGGATCACAACAAACTGCAGAAAATTCTTGAAGAGATGGGAATACCAGACCACCTTACCTGCCTCCTGAGAAATCTGTATGTAGGTCAAGAAGCAATGGTTACAAATGGACATGGAACAACAGACTGGTTCCAAATGGGGAAAGGATGACATCAAGGCTGTATATTGTCACCCCGCTTATTTAACTTATATGCAGAGTACATCATTCGAAATGTTGGGCTGGATGAAGCACAAGTTGGAATCAAGATTGCTGAGAGAAATATCAATAACCTCAGATATGCAGATGACACCAACCTTTGCAGAAAGCAAAGAACTAAAGAGCCTCTTGATGAAAGTGAAAGAGGAGAGTGAAAAATTTGGCTTCAAACTCAACATTCAGAAAATGAAGATCATGGTATCTTGTCCTATCACTTCATGGCAAATAGATGAGGAAACAATGGAAACAGAGAGATACTTTATTTTGCGGGCTCCAAAATCATTGCAAATGGTGACTGCAGCCATGAAAATAAGAGACACTTACTCCTTGGAAGGACAGTTATGACCAACCTAGACAGCATATTAAAAAGCAGAGACATTACTTTGCCGACAAAGGTCCATCTAGTCAAGGCTATGGTTTTTCCAGTAGTCATGTATGGATGTGAGGGTTGGACTATAAAGAAAGGTGAGCACCGAAGAACTGATGCTTTTGAACTGTGGTGTTAGAGAAGACTCTTGAGAGTCCCTTGGACTGTAAGGAGCTCAAACCAATCAGTCCTAAAGGAAATCAGTCCTGAACATTCACTGGAAGGACTGATGCTGAAGCTCCAATACTTTGGCCCCCTGATGGGAAGAACTGACTCCTTAGAAAGACCCTGATACTAGGAAAGATTGAAGGCGGGAGGAGAACGGAATGACAGAGGATGAGATGGCTGGATGGCATCACTGACTCGACTGACATGAGTGTGAATAAGCTCTGGGAGTTGGTGATGGACAGGGAAGCCTGGCATGCTGCCGTCCAAGGGGTTGCAAAGAGTCGGACATGACTGAGCAACTGAACTGAACCAGAAATAATACATGTACACTCATCAACTAGTCTTATAATACACTGTGCAGGGCTGTGAACTATAAAGAAAAAAGGACGTGAACAGATGTGTCTAAGGTCAGTGAACTGTTATTCAGCTCCTCTTGGGTCACTGAGTTTAAACATAAAAGCTTCTGTGTTCATTAATGAATCCTATGCAACCAGGTTACTGGAGTAACCCTCATAAATACTACACACAAAAAAAGAGGAAACAAACAATAGATGGTTTCTTAAGAACGCTTCCTTTTAGTGAAATATTCTAGGTCACTGATGACAGAAAAGCCAGGTGCTAGGTGGCTGGGCTAACTTCAACAACACAGGCAGACTGCCTGAGTTCCAATCCCGGCTCTTCCACTCTATAATGTATAATCTTGGGGGCAAATTATTTAACTTTTCTGCTCCTTGGTAATTTTAATAGAGGATCTACTTCAAAAGACTGTTGGATTAGATGAGTTAACATATGTAAAGTATTGAGAACAGTGCCTGGCACATAAAATGCATATATGATACAGGTGTTTGCTATGGTTTTTATTCTTTATAGATAAAACAAAGGAGTTGTATTAGATTTCTTCTAATTATAAGTCTACGAATGTCTTGGGAGGAAAGCTGCATTAGGCACAGGCCCCACACAAGAACACTATGCTTTGATGGTTATCAGAGAACATCCTAGAACTTAGCTTCCTTTCAAACCTCACCAAGAGCCCTTTTAAGTGACACTCACATCTCAAAAGCAATGACAAATTCATCACATAAAGAGGAACCTTAAAGACGAATGACAAGGCCTCCATACTTCTTCTTCCTCAAGCATGATAAAACTTTAAGCCCCTTAAAGATCATCTGCTCCTCATTCTGCAGATGAGAAAAACCAAGGAAGTCACACGATTGGGCTCGTGCTGTCACTCGGTTATGCCCAACTCTTTGCAACTCTGTGGAGTGTAGCCCACTAGGCTGCTCTGTCCATGGGATTTCCCAGGCAAAAATACTGGAGCGGGTTGCCATTTCCTCCTTCAGGGGATCTTCCTGATTCAGGGTTTAAACCAGGTCTCCTGTGTCTCCTGCATTGGCACGTGTGTTTTTTATCACTGTGCCACCTGGGAAGCCCCAGTCACAGGACAGGGATGAGGAATTCACCCAAATCAATGGTGAGTTAATGTTAGAGCCACAATGAGGACCCAGGTGTCCCAACTTGCTTGCCAGTCCTCTTTAGCCTGCCTCATAGCTGAGTACATCCTGAAAACACTCAGAACTAGTGCATATTCATTGATGTGAGAGCCAAAAATCCCAAATGTTAACTCCTCGGTGAGGGCAACATTGAGATTCAGTTAGTGCAGCCTCTCTGATTTGGCTCAGCCATCACCAAGCTCCACTAGGAAAGCAAAGTATCTTTGCACCTCAGTTTCTCCAACTACAAAGCAAGTGGAAATCCTTGTTCAAAATGATAGAAATCCCACTTTATTATCTTCAGATCCCACATAACAGGTCTGAGGATGGACAAAATGACTTCTACCAAGGGCTTTTGTCCCATCAAAATGCCAGAAGTGCAGAGACTTCAAAGCAGTCTTTGAAAAAGTCAATCAGACCTGAAGATGCCAATTAAAAAAAAAAAAAAAAAATCACAGCTTCCTTACAATTTCTTGCCTATGTAAGGAAGATCACAAAGAAATGGGCACAAGATTTTAAGCACAGAGTCTTTCGATTACTAAGTCTGAAGTGGAGAGATGTAGAGTGGGTAAGTTCATCAAAGGATCATCTCCAGGAGGCCCAATTACATTAAGAAGAAAATCGAAAGGAAGCAAAACGGGAAGAGAAGTTGTGAAAGGAAAATAGTTTACTCTTAAAATCTTACTCTCATTTTTTAAGAGTTGAGATACTAGGGAATAAAGAGCCTTACTTAAGTAACCCAAGGATGCAGAGCCACTAGGGTAAATAAGAAGCTGGGGAAACGTTAATGAAGGTGAACAAAGGTTCCCTGGGGAAAGACCTGGGGAAAGACGTACTGATTTAGGAGCTAAAGTCATTCTGCACTCACTATATTTACACATCAGCTTTCTGCAGAGCTCAAAGGACCTGAATCTCATCTGGGGAGTGCTAATGAAGTTTCCCTGTGCGACAAATGAGAGGTATTGTATTATTACAATTTCCTCTTCACAAATGGGAAAACAGGGCCAAGGGGAGCTCTGGCACCGCCAGGAAAGAGGTCGAGGCTCTCTGCCTCTCACTCTGGCCCTAAATCCACCAGGTCCCAGCATATCAGCAGCAGTAATAAGACTGACTTCTTATTCTGTGCCAGACATTACTCGCTAACAACTTTACAGGCATTTCTTTAATTCTAACAACTCTAGGAGGCAGGTACAATTATTATCCCTATCTTACAGATGACGAAACTGAGGCAGAAAAAGACTATCTGCCCGGGGCACTCGGCTAGTAAGCGGTGGAGCCCAGGTGCAGGCCAAGCAGCCCCGGCTTCAGCAGAGTTTGGAAAGGGGTCGGGACACAAAGACAGGGGGTTGCTTTCCCGGTGTCTCCAGCTCTGCCTGAGGGATGCCATGTCCCGGAGCATCCCGGGTTCAGGACACTGGGCCGGGACCCACCCACTCCTTGCCCCCAAGGTGGCCCGGCGTACTCCCCGCCTCCACCCCGGGGCTGGAAGGGCCTCCTCGGCCTCAAGCCCTCGGGCGAGGGGGACCCGGGTGGCGGGAGGTACCTGGGGGCTGTCCTGCAACGCCTCCTCTAGCAAGAGCTTGTCCACAGCGGGCATGGTGCCGCGCGGAGAGCCGAGGGCCGGTGGAAGCACGGAGAGCGGATGGCGCGGCAGTCGAGGGTGCTCCAGGCTCAGGCGACGAGCGTATGCTCTGTGCCCTGGGTGGCCCCGCGCGCGCCCACGCCTGGCCAGTGGCCGCCACCGTCCGCACGCCGGCCCTCCTCTCAACCCAGCCCTCAGCTGAGCAGGATCAACAGGAAGTGTGGCGAGCGCCCGACACGGCCACCGGAAGTGTGGTGGCCCCGCTTCCGCCAGCGCCCTTCTCTCGCGGGAAACCGCACACCTAGCTGGGCTCCCAGAGAACGAGTAGAGTCTGAGGGTCTGTGGTTAAGGGGCCAGTGCTTAAGCTCGTCGGAGCAGGCAGTGGCACCCCACTCCAGTATTTTTGCCTGGAAAATCCCATGGATGGAGGAGCCTGGTAGGCTGTAGTCCATGGGGTCGCTAGGAGTCGGACACGACTGAGGGACTTCCTTTCACTTTTCACTTTCATGCATTGGAGAAGGAAATGGCAACCCACTCCAGTGTTCTTGCCTGGAGAATCCCAGGGACGGGGGAGCCTGGTGGGCTGCCGTCTCTGGGGTCGCACAGAGTCGGACACGACTGAAGCGACTTAGCAGCAGCAGCAGCTTAAGCTCGTGAATACATCTAAAGCCCAGGAGGGGGAACTCAAGAGCAGAAGTGAGTGAAAGTCGCTCAGTCGTGTCTGACTCTTTGCGACCCCAAGGACTATTCAGTCCATGGAATTCTCCAGGCCAGAACACTGGAGTGGGTAGCCTTTGCCTTCTCCAGGGGATCTTCCCAACCCAGGGAGCAAACCCAGGTCTCTTGCGTTGCAGGCAGATTTTTTTACCAGCTGAGCCACAAGAGCGCAAAGATAAGGTTTTATCTGCTTGTGGTACCCAGACTTTTTGAGTAAAGGAGATTAAGAGCCGATAGGTTTTGAAAATCTGTGCAATGCTGTGTGAAAATCTTAAGCTCCCCTTACCACTTTTTCTAGAAATATCTCAGTGCCCTCAGGACAGCTCTGAGAGCAGAGAGGTCAGCTAGTTCTAGGAAAAAAAAAAATTGGTAACTGAATCATATGTGGTATTTAGAAGTAACCTTTTGGGAAACCACAGCTATTTGGCTAATATGGTTAGGTCTTATCCTCATGAATTGCTGTTTACCATTTTGGAAAATGTCCTAATTAAGTTTTTAGGGTAGATGATCTAGTTCAGTGTTGTCATTTAGAGATTTTTTTTTAAGGGACCCTAAGAATGATTTCGGAGAAGGCGATGGCACCCCACTCCAGTACTCTTGCCTGGAAAATCCCATGGATGGAGGGGCCTGGTAGGCTGCAGTCCATGGGGTCGCTAAGAGTCTGACATGACAGAGTGACTTCACTTTCACTTTTCACTTCCATGCATTGGAGAAGGAAATGGCAACCCACTCCAGTGTTCTTGCCTGGAGAATCCCAGGGACGGGGGAGCCTGGTGGGCTGCTGTCTATGGGGTTGCACAGAGTCAGACACGACTGAAGTGACTTAGCAGCAGCAGCAGAGGAAGAAGAAAAAGAGAGAGGAGGAGGTGATGGTGAATACTGGCAAATGAAACTTGGTATCTTCTTATACCAAAGGCAAGGGTTTCAGAATCTCCTCCTTTAGGAATGTAAGATTTTTGTAATAGGACATATCACCAAAAACAGACAAACAAAAACACCAAAACCAAACCAACAAACAAGGCAAGCAGAATATGATTTTTTTAAAAATACAAATTCTGTGTTTTATAGAAACACCTAGGTATATTAAGGCACAGTCTGAATTGCAAACACCTCTGAAAAGCCAGTGATGTTCTGCCTGATCACTTGAAAACTCCAAGGCCATTATTCCCTGTCTGGCTCTAGACAGCACTAAGCTTTCCTGAGCCATGGTTTAGACTCCATGGGGAAATCATCCACCATCCTTTCCCCACCATATTCTTTCTTCTTGTTGGGTAGAATCACACTCATACCATGTTTCTTCCTTTTCCTGTATTTTCTGTCAAGTATCATTCAGCGCTAGTGGCAAAGAACCCACCTGCCAGTGCAGGAGGTGTAAGAGATGTTGGTTGGATCCACGGGTCTGGAAGATCCCCTACAGGTAGGGCATGGCAACCCACTCCAGTGTTCTTTCCTGGAGAATCCCATGGACAGAGGAGCCTGGCAGGATGCAGTACATAGAGTGGCAAAGAGTCAGACACGACTAAAGCTCCTTAGCCCTCATGCACATCATTCAGTTAATTTCACCTCATACCCCTTCCCAACTCTTTTGTGACTGAAATCCTTTTCCACAAAGTCAGACTCAAACACTTTCTTCTCCCTTCCTGGCACCAAAGATTGCTACCTCCTCTGAGTCTTGACTGTCATCTGATGGGACTTGATTGTCATCCAGCTTGACTTACTCGGTAGGGCCTTTTCTTTCTATATGCAGGTCTTACTCTGTCAATGGGGGAAGGCAATGGCACCCCACCCCAGTACTCTTGCCTGGAAAATCCCATGGACAGAGGAGCCTGGTGGGCTCCAGTCCATGGGGTCGCTGAGAGTCGGACACGACTGAGCGACTTCACTTTCACTTTTCACTTTCATGCATTGGAGAAGGAAATGGCAACCCACTCCAGTATTCTTGCCCGGAGAATCCCAGGGACAGAGGAGCCTGGTGAGCTGCTGTCTATGGGATCGCACAGAGTCAGACACGACTGAAGTGACTTAGCAGCAGCAGCACTCTGTCTATAAATAGTGAGTCTCTCTGTATCACCTTCCCTCTATTCTGAATACTGAGACACATAATAACAAATACAAGTTTGCTATTTATAGCACACTTATTTCTTCCAGTTCGTTTCCAATTAAGAGGAATTTCCCTCAACCTTCCATCTTGCTTTGTTTCTACCCTTCCATTCAATTGGAAACACAACAGTTGTTAACTGCCTACCAAACAAACACTAAAAGTCCTTCTGAAGATAAGAATAGTACAAGATTGTATCAGGGGAGAGATATTTCATGCATTTTTATTTGAAATAGATGTAAAAAGGGGACGGAATACTTGAAAGGTCTCAGAAGTCACATTGCGAATTACCACAACATTTTTCATGCACTCTTCATCTCCTGATTCAAGTTACTTTTTCTGAAACACCAGTATTCAAAATTGTTTAAACTGTATTCTTACATAATGCCATTACTTTTCTATGTTTTATTGCTATATTATGGGCTAAACAGCCTTAGTGGGATTTCTTGGCACTTAAGTACCATTTATAAAATTGTTTCTACAGGAAAATGCATCCTAGATTCAAAACAACTGTTATAAAACCAACCTGGGAATACAACACATTTGTAAATGTTTAATTAATTTCATTAATTTATCGAATTATTCATTCATGTAATAAATATAGGCTGCTCAATGTTAAGCACGATGTCTCCCACTTATTTTACTGTCTTCTTTGTGATTCTCATTTAAATTCTGAAGCCAAGGATTCTCCTCTTCAATAGTTAATCTGTACAAAACTATGTAAGAGGAGTTTTTATGTAAACGAGACATTTTTCGTTACAAGTATCCGCCCCTGTTAACCTCTTGTGAGGGTAGACTGCAAATATCCACCCAGCTGTATCTGAAATCCCTGGACAGCTGTGAGGTTGCTGACAGGAAGTAGAGAAACGGACAATTTAGAGTTACCATGTCCTCTGGGGAGAGACAGCTGAACTCTACGGACCTGCAATCTTTTTACCCATTGAAGACCAATGGGGAAAAGTACAAGTGTTGTTTCCATAGGCAACTATCTATGTGTCCTGTATTAGTCAGGACTTTCTCAGTTGCAACTGACAGAAACCTAACTCCTGTTTGCTTAAAGAAAACATAAAGATCTGGGAGAAACAGAGGGATGAGAAGACTATATTTCTTAGGTTATTTGTACACTGATGAGGATGAACCAGTGGAACAGGGGAAACGGAAGATACAGAAGGGTGGAGAGATAATTGCAGGAACACAATCCTTGAGCAGACTAAAAGGAGTGGGAACCTAGTCACACATGGGGGGAATAGAAGCAGGGATAGAGCATTCAGGTTGATAGATAAGACAATAGGTTGGTAGATTAAATGGAGAAAGATGGAGGAGCTCTTTTCTGATTGCTTTTATTTTCTCAGGCCTTACTATACACATCTTTATTTCTTCAACACCATGCTTAGGACTTGATTTATAATTGTCTTTCAGTGAAAATTTGCTCAGTGAGGTATCAGTAGGGTTAAATATGGCTGTAACTAATTAGAAAAAGATTATGATGTAAAACACCATAGAACTTTATTTCTATTAAGTACTTAAGAAGTCTAGAGGTGGTGGCATGGCCTTCCACAGTATCCGTCACTGATTCCTTCTATCCTGTCCTCTGGCATCCCTTCCCAGAGTCACTCCATGGCCCAAGATGGCTGCTGGTATTCCGGTCATTAAGTCTACCTTCCAAACCAGCAGGTTGCATAAAGCAGCAGGGGACATGCTTCCACCAAAAAGTGCACGTACTGCTTCTTCTTAGGTTCCATCACCTAAGCCAGAACTTACTCTTATGGCCACACATAGATATGTGGGAAGCTAGAAAATTGACCTTTTCCCAGGCTTAGTATGCCCAGCTAAAACCAAAGACTCTCTTTATATACTGCTGGTGGGGATGTAAAATGGTGTAGCACTGTGGAAAATAGTTTGGCAGCTTTTCAAATATTAAACATAAAGTTATCAAATGACCCAGCAACTCCTTCCTAGTGTAAACACAAGAGAATTGAAAAGATCTGTCTGCACCAAAGCTTATACGTGAATGTTCAGGGTAGCATTATTCATAATAGCCAAGAAGTGGGAAACAACCCAAATGTTTATTAACTATTGATAGATAGGGCTTCCCTGGTGGCTCAGTGGTAAAGAATCCACCTGTCAATGCAGGAGACATGGGTTCAATCCCTGGTCCAGGAAGATCTCACATGCTATGCTATGCTATGTCACTTTAGTCGTGTCCGACTCTGTGCGACCCCATAGATGGCAGCCCACCAGGCTCCCCCGTCCCTGGGATTCTCCAGGCAAGAACACTGGAGTGGTTTGCCATTTCCTTCTCCAATGCATGAAAGTGAAAAGTGAAAGTGAAGTCGCTCAGTCATGTCAGACTCTTAGCGACCCCATGGACTGCAGCCTAACAAGCTCCTCCATCCACGGGATTTTCCAAGCAAGAGTACTGGAGTGGGGTGCCATTGCCTTCTCCCATGCTGTTGAACAAATAAGTCCACACACCGCAATTATTGAGCCTGTGCTCTAGAACCCAGGAGCCGCAACTACTGATGCCTGCACACCCTAGAGCCCATGCTCTGCAACAAGAGAAGTCACTTAACAATTAAGCCTGAGCATCACAACTAAAGAGTAGCCCCCCTCACTGCAACTAGAGAAAAGCCCATGCAGCAACAAAGACCCAGCACAGCCAAAAATGTCAATTTTTTAAATTTTATTTAAAAAACTATTAATGAATAAACGAAATGTGGTATTATGCTATACTATTCAATCATTGAAAAAAAAAAGAAAGGGGAGTAATAATTCGGGGACAGTGATTTCTGCTATAGTTTCCTAGAATGAGTTAATTGATGATTCTCTTTGGGTTGCATTTAGGTTAATTTGAATAAAAGGGGAAAAAATTCCATAAAGACGAATATGTGCCACGTCACACCAGTCAGAATGGCCATCATCAAAAAGTCTACAAATAATAAATGCTGGAGAGGGTGTGGAGAAAAGGGAACCCTCCTACAGTGCTTGTGGGAATGTAACTTGGTGCTGCCACTAGGGAAAACACTGTGGCAATTTCTTTAAAAACTAAAAATAGAGTTCCCATATGATCCAGTAATCTCAATCCTGGGCATATACCTGGAAAAGACAACAACTTTAATTCAAAAAGATACATACACCCCAATGTTCATGCTGCTGCTGCTGCTGCTGCTGCTGCTGCTAAGGAGCTTCAGTCATGTCCGACTCTGTGCAACCCCATAGATGGCAGCCCAACAGGCTCCCCCATCCCTGGGATTCTCCAGGCAAGAACACTGGAGTGGATTGCCATTTCCTTCTCCAATGCATGAAAGTGAAAAGTGAAAGTGAAGTTGCTCAGTCATGTCGCACTCTTAGCGACCCCATGGACTGTAGCTCACCAGGCTCCTCCATCCTTGGGATTTTCCAGCCAATGTTCATAGCAGCTTTATTTACAATAGCCAAGACATGGAGGCAACCTAAACGTTCATCAACAGATAAACAGATAAAGAAGATGTAGTAAATATACACAATGGAATATTGAAAAGTAGTGAAAGAGTTAGTAGCTCAGTCGTGTCCAGCTCTTTGCAACCCCATGGACTGTAGCTCACCAGGCTCCTCTGTCCATGGAATTCTCCAAGAAAGAATACTGGAGTGGGTAGCTTCTTCCTTCTCCAGGGGATCTTCCCAACCCAGGGATTGAACCCTGGTCTCCCACATTGCAAAATCTTTACCATCTGAGCCACCAGGAAAGCCCCAGTGGAATATTCAGTTCAGTTCACTCACTCAGTCATGTCTGACTCTTTGCGATCCCTTGGACTGCAGCACGCCAGGCTTCCCTATCCATCACCAACCCCAGGAGCTTGCTCAAACTCATGTCCATTTAGTTGGTAATGCCATCTAACCATCTCCTCCTCTTTCATCCCCTTCTCCTCCTGCCTTCAATCTTTCCCAGCATCAGGGTCTTTTCAAAGGAGTCAGGTGGCCAAAGTATTGGAGCTTCAGCTGCAACATCAGTCCTTTCAATGAATATTCAGGACTGATTTCCTTTAGGAATGGGATATTACTCAGCCATAAAAAAGAATGAAATAATGCCATTTACAGTGACATTAATGGACCTAGAGATTATCATACTAGATGAAGTATGTAGACAAAGCAAAAATATGATATCACCTATATATGGAGTCTAAAAAATTATACAAATAAACTTACTTATAAAACAAAAATAGACTCACAGATAGAAAGCAAACTTATGGTTACCAAAGGGAAAAGGGGAGGGATAAATTAGGAGTTTGAGATTAACAGATACACACTGCTGCTGTTGCTAAGTCACTTCAGTTGTGTCCGACTCTGTGTGACCCCGTAGATGGCAGCCCACCAGGCTCCTCTGTCCCTGGGATTCTCCATACAAGAATACTGGAGTGGGTTGCCATTTCCTTCTCCACAGATATACACTCAGTTCAGTTCAGTTCAGTTGCTCAGTCGTGTCCGACTCTTTGCGACCCCATGAATTGCAGCACCCCAGGCCTCCCTGTCCATCACCATCTCCCAGAGTTCACTCAAACTCATGTCCATCGAGTTGGTGATGCCATCCAGCCATCTCATCCTCTGTCATCCCCTTCTCCTCCTGCCCCCAATCCCTCCCAGCATCAGAGTCTTCTCCAATGAGTCAACTCTTCGCATGAGGTGGCCAAAGTACTGGAGTTTCAGCTTTAGCATCATTCCTTCCAAAGAACACCCAGGACTGATCTCCTTTAGGATGGACTGGTTGGATCTCCTTGCAGTCCAAGGGACTCTCAAGAGTCTTCTCCAACACCACAATTCAAAAGCATCAATTCTTCAGTGCTCAGCTTTCTTCACAGTCCAATTCTCACATTCATACACGACCACTGGAAAAACCATAGCCTTGACTAGACTATATATAAAATAGATAAACAAGGACCTACTGTATATTTGATATCTTATAATAACCCATATTAAAAAGGACCTGATTGTATGTATGTATCCTGAATCACTTTTATGTATACCTGAAACTAACACAGCATTATAAATTAACTATACTTCAATATTTAAAAGAAGAGTACGTGACATGAACAGAGAAGCAGGCTTGAGAAAACTCCCAGAGAGATATTCTCAAGTTCTAATGCCATGGGCTCAGTTTATCATCACCTCCTTGCTGAAGATTAAAGACTTGACTTTCCATTTGAACTCATAAAACAAAACAGTTTTGGAAAATACGTCTTGGTCATAAGGTCACTGACTTTAAACTTCTGCAAAATTAACAACTTGGCTCTCTGTTAGCAGTGACTTTTAAATTGGAATAGTCAGAGCCTGGGCAATGCTCCAGAGAAACCACTGTCTGGTCCTCATAGCATTTGGTTATCAAGCAAGAAACTTGGATGTTCAGTAGGAAGACCATCCCTAAAGTTGAAGCCCCCTATGTATAGAAAAGAATGCTAAGAATAACGAACAGATTATGAGGAAAGTGTGGCATTATAAAAAGATAACTGACTTTGCAGTTAGACCTGTATTCCACCCCTGGCACCGTGGTTTGCTAGCTGTGAAACTTTCAGGCAAGTTATTCAAGTTTTCCAAACCTTCTGAGCCTCAGATCACTTCTCTACGTTATGGGAATGATAGTATCTACAAAGCCTGTTTCCATGGGCACCTGGCCACCTGTACTGTTTTAAACAGGACTCTTTCAGTCACACATGGCGGAACTCTAACTCTGATTAGCTTAAGGAAAATATAAACAGCTGGGAGAAAGTGGAGGGGCATAAGGGAAGGCTGGATTTCTGAGACTGTCTAACCAGGAAGGGCAGTCATGAAGCTGGAAACTGTTGGAAGGAGAAACTCAAAATCCTCAGGGCTGGCTCTCCACCAGTCATCCTCTCCATGTGGGCTTCCCTCTCCCAGCCCTGAGTCTCAGGCTCTAGAATCATGTCTGCTGGCAGCTGCAGGCTCATCTCTGGCACTGAAGAGTAAAGGGATGTCTCCCATCTTTAGTTAGTTAAGAACTCTGGTAATCCTGCTTTAGGACCCCTACCTATCCACTCCGTGGATCACTAACTATGGTTGTATGTGCACATGCTACCTTAAAACACAGGGGCTTGGCCCAGGTCAGGACCACACCCTCGATGCGGGAGGAAATGGGGTTAGTTACCGGAAGACAGAGGAAGTATTGCATAAATTCAGGCTTAAGGAGTCAACCCCCTCTCTCAGACCAAACTCAGCCTTCAACCTATCCCTCCTCCCTCACCATCCCTACTCTCTTCTATTCCACGTCTCAGTGAATAATTTCACCCAGTGGAGAAGGAAATGGCAACCCACTCCAGTGTTCTTGCCTGGAGAATCCCAGGGACAGGGGAGCCTGGTGGGCTGCCGTCTCTGGGGTCACACAGAGTCGGACACGACTGAAGTGACTTAGCATAGCATAGCATAGCTGAAGCCAGGAGTCTGGAGTCGAGCTATCTTCCCCTCCCCCAGTGGAATGATTCACCCAGCCCTTGAACTCTGCCTACAGGTTCCTCTCACATCTATCACTTTCTCTCCATCCCCCTCCACTGCCCTGGCACAGGACTCATCCTACCATCCTTCATCTGTGTGACGGTAATAATAGGTGTTCTTTCTTTTTGTTGTACCTCCTTCTATATTAACTTCCCCACTCTGCTGAGAGTTATTTTGTGTCTTGTGTCTTTCTTCCCTGGTCAAGATTTTTTAACGGCTCCCCATCAAGACCAGCTACATAGCTTATGGGACCTGGCGCAAAATATTGAGAAAGCAAGGGGAGAATACCATTCAATTTACTAAAATATAAAGTTCTCCCCTTTTTGGTCATCTCTTTTTCAACATGTAATGTTATTTTTATTTGCCACAATGTTCTAAGAAAAGACAATTTTGAATGAGAAATGGTTAGCATGAGCTTTACTGTTCATCTGCGCATGCCAGTTTTAAATGGAAATATGAGTGTTTAAGTCATATGAGGAATCACTGAAGTGATATAATTTGTATTTATAGCCCACAGAACAAAACTAGCCCAACTGTTTTATCTCACTTCTTAAAATGCACATGGTCTATCAACACTTAGGGGGAGCTGGTGCCTTTCACAATATGCTTAACTTGTTCTTGCTTTGAGGGGGGCTAAGAATGCCTAGGGGGATATAGTATGCGACTTTAATTTTGTGCTCATGGAGCATCAGTGAAGACTACACGTGAGTGAAGCAGCAAGATAATGCAGAAGTACACATGGCATAGACCTCCTCTGCTTGTGTGTGTACACCACTGTCTTATTGGACTTCACTTACAAAACACAAGTTCAGAGATAAAGCTATTTCCATCAACAGGTGAAGGGATAAAGATGTGATATATGTGCATATATACACAATGGAATACTGCTGCTGCTGCTAAGTTGCTTCAGTCGTGGCCGACTCTGTGCGACCTCAGAGATGGCAGCCCTCCAGGCTCCCCCGTCCCTGGGATTCTCCAGGCAAGAACATTGGAGTGGGTTGCCATTTCCTTCTCCAATGAATGGAATATTACTCAGCCATAAAAAAGAATGAACTTTTGCCATTTGCAACAACATGTGTCAACTTAAAGGGTAAGACAGAGAAAGACAAATACCATGATACCATATATATCACGTATAAGTGGAATCTAAAAAATACAACACACTAGCAAATATAACAGAAAAGAAACAGACGGACAGAGAGAGCAAACTAGTGGTTACCAGTGGGGAGAGGGAAGGCAGGAGGGGCAACATAGGGGTGGGGGGCGTTGAGAGTTATAAACTACTATGGTAAAGTAAGCTACAAGGAAAGTAATTATTTTCCAATTAAAATAAATTAATTTTTTTTAAAAAGAAATTTAGAAAAAGTAAGTTACAACACAAGAAATATAACCAATATTTCATAATAACCATCAGATCAGATCAGTCACTCAGTCGTGTCCAACTCTTTGAGACCCCATGAACCACAGCACACCAGGCCTCCCTGTCCATAAACCTGTAAAAATTGTGAATCACTGTATAATCCATGCTAGTGGTAAAGAGTCTGTCTGCCAATGCAGGAGATGAGGGTTCAGTCTCTGGGTTGGGAAGATCTCTGGAGTAGGAAATGGCAACCCACTCCAGTATTCTTGTCTAAAAAATTCCATGGGCAGAGGAGTCTGGTAGGCTACAGCCTATGGGATCACAGAGTCGGACACAACTAAACAAGAGGATAATTTAAGTAACACTGTACATCAAAAACTGTACTTCAATTAAATAAATAAGAAAAAGATTAAATTATTGAGGATTTCAGAACAGCTGACAGCAGAGCATTAAACCAAGCATGGGGCCCAACCAAGCATGAAGTCCCGTGGGACTGTACCAGCTACACACTCATGAAGCCGAATTTGATATCTATTTTCTGTAGGGTGAGTTCAAGTTGTTTTAAATGAAATACTGGACTTTTATGAGTAGCTGGAAGCCTCTTCTTTCCTTTCTCTATCCATTCTCCCACTTCTTTGCTGCACAGAATTTTTTCTCCTCCAAGGATGAGCTTCTTGTAATAAACAAGTTTCTCTCACACCATCCTCATTGCCTGAAATGTCTGAGATCCTTTACACATTTTAAGTCTCAGTTCATAGGCTGCCTCCTTTGTGGGGATTGCCTTGGTTCATCCAGGAAGATTTAAGACCTCTTCTATGCTTGCCTGAGCTCTGATATACAGCTTGTAGTCATTATATATTGCATCACCATGGCCTGTAGGTCTAATGTTGTTGAGACTGTAAGCTCTTTGAGGGCAAGAACTGCTTCTTTTCTTGTTGGAATCCACGGTGTCCAGCAGAGTGCTTGGCAAATGATAGGAGCTCACTCAGTAAAACATTTGTAAATTGAATGAAAGAATGACACAGTGCCTGGCATACAGTGGGTATTCATTGATAGATTCATTTCTTCAAAACAGTTACTGGTTGCCACTGGTTGCTCTGTGCCATGTCTGTCTTTCCTTCAACAAACAGTGAATGTCTACTGCATGTCAGGACCTATGCCGGGAGCTGGAAACAAACTAGTGAACAAGGTGGACCGGCTTCCTTCCTTCTAAGACCTCATATTCCAGTGAGCTCTCAAGAAATGTGATTTTACTTCCTCCCTCTTCCCCAGTGCCTCCTAAGAGGTAACCAAATCAGTCATACATATTTTAAGACTTTCTCTGTTTCCACCTTCTACTCAGGATTCTCTTTCTCTGCTTCATTGTCAGGTACCAAGAGATGGATGCTTGATCTTGCCAGAGTTGTTTCGTTTTTTTCCACCACTGCAGAGATCAATGTGGAATGAACATGAAATCAGCCTTTTGGCCCCTGTACCAGCTCAGGCCGTCTCACTAAATTATTCCAGAGATAATTCCCCTAGTTCAAAAAAATCACTCAATGCTGACTACTGTTTTTAATCTTGTCCCCTCCCCTAATTGTTTCTATCTCACAAACTAGAGATTTATGGATTTCCCTGGTGGGCCAGTGGTTAAGACTCTGTGCTTCCACTGCAGGGGGCATGGGTTCTATCCCTGTTCAGGGAACCAAGATCCTGCATTCTGCACAGCCAAAATAAGTAAATTAGTGGTATTTCCTTGTAATCAAAACTGTGTGTGTCTCATTTGCTGTGCACTTGGTTCCAGAGCTGAGCTCAAGCTAACGAGCAAGAGAACAGAACTGTTTGGACGCTTGAGTTCTGGGTGACATCGGCCTGTTTTCCATCCTCCCTTCACTTCTCTGTGACCTCCTGCCCTCGTGTAATTTCTAAGTGTTCTTTAGTAAAGAGGAATGTCACAAAGCCTCTGTATTAAAGAACTTTGACTCATACAGAACTGATTTTTCCCTGATGTTCTCCCAGCTGAGATAAAATGTTTCACACTTAATCATGGCTAAAAAACCAAATATTTTGGGAAGTTGGACCAGTCTCACTTTCAGGAGTTATTTATGACTTAGAGAATTGTAGAAATGTTTAAGAGATGAAGTCTCATTTGGGGCATACTGTGGACCCAATTATGCACTCCCCACATTCATATAGGCTTCCAAGATGGCTCAGTGGTAAAGAATCTGCCTGCAATGCAGGAGACATGGGTTTGATCCCTGGGTCAAGAAGATCCCCTGGAGAAGGAAATGACAACCCACTTCAATATTCTTTCCAGGAAAATCCCAGGGACAGAAAAGCCTGGTGGGCTACAGTCCGTGGGGGTCATAGAAAAGTCAGACATGATTTAGCAAGTAAACTACAACAACTCATTTATATGTTGAAGCCCTGACCCCTCAATGTGATGGTATTTGGCGATGGAGCCTTTGGGAGGTCATTAGACTTGGATGAGATGGGGCCCTTGTGATGGGGTTAGTGGCTTTACAAGAAGAAGATAGAGAGGTCATTCCTTCCCCACCATGTGAGGACACAGTGAGAAGATGATTGTCTGCAAGTCAGGAAGAGGGTTCTTACCAGGAATTGGCCAGCACTTTGATCTTGGGATTTCTTTGGAAGGAATGATGCTGAAGCTTAAACTCCAGTATTTTGGCCACCTCATGCAAAGAGTTAACTTATTGGAGAAAACTCTGATGCTGAGAGGGATTGGGGGCAGGAGGAGAAGGGGATGACAGAGGATGAGATGGCTGGATGGCATCACTGACTCGATGGATATGAGTCTGAGTGACCTCTGGGAGTTGGTGATGGACAGGGAGGCCTGGCGTGCTGCAGTTCATGGGGTCGCAAAGAGTCGGACATGACTGAGTGACTGATCTGATCTGACCTTGATCTTGGACTTCTTAGTCTGCAGAGGTCATAATTTCCACACACATCTGTTAAGTGCTAGTCACTGTCGAATAGTTTGGGTCTCTCCAGGGCCTGTGAGAGTCCAGACAGACCACATCAACTGCCTCAGTCTCTCACTACACTTTTTGCATTTAAATGATGACCCTAGCTGAGCTCTGACACATTGGAAATGGCAGTGGTTGACTCTTTGCAACCTTATGAATGGCAGCATGCCAGGCTTCTATGTCCTTCACTATCTCTTGGAATTTGCTCAAATTCATATGCATTGAGTCAGTGAGCCCATCCAACCATCTCATCCTCTGTCAACCCCTTCTCCTCCTGCCCTCAATCTTTTCCAGCATCAGAATCTTTTCCAAAGAGTCAGTTCTTCCCATCAGGTGGCCAAAGTATTGGAGCTTCAGTCCTTCAGCATCAGTCCTTCCAATGAATATTCAGGGTTGATCTCATTTAGTATTGGCTGATTTGATCTCCTTTTTATCCAAGGGAGTCTCAAGAGTCTTCTCTAGCACCACAGTTCGAAAACAGCAATTCTTCAGCACTCAGTCTTCTTTATGGCCTTCTTGTGAGAGAAGTCCATACATGACTACTGGAAAAACCATACTTTCGACTATATGGACCTTTGTAGGCAAAGTGATGTGTCTGCTTTTTAACACACTGTCTAGATTTATGTATGAATATACTAACAAAAGCAAAGGTTAAAGTCATAGAAACAGATCCAGGTGGAGTGAAAATTAACCCTTCCAGGTTACAGTGGTTTACTGCATTGTTCTTAAAGGAGAGGAGTTTGAAACAATCATGTTTCTCAAACACCATGGAAAGTGCAGGCAGGAGCTATGAATGATGGTCAACCAGAAAAATGTAAATTTGTTGCAGCATTTCATGAAGTTAGTCACTTTAAGAACTACTCTCTGTCCTTACACCTGGGCTCCAGCCTTTCTAAGAAAGCACACTTTCTGGAAGGCAACAGGTTCTCTTGAGCCTTGGCACTTGCACCTCCCTTTCTTAGGAGCATTAGCTCCCTTTCTTGCCACTCTTTCCTAGATGTCCCTCCTGCTCTATCGTCTTGGACACTCACTGACCCGAAGATGGCTTCTCATTGTATCTACTTCTATAAAGGTGGATGGCACCTTGTGCTATAAAGATCTGTTTACAGCTGAGTCTCCTACCTGATGCCACCATCCTGGAGGGTTCCTTCCTTTCCCTGTGTGACCCAGTCCCTGCTTAGCAAAGCCACTGCATGTTGTAGTCCCTCGATACATATTTCTTGAATGAATGAGCATTTTTATGCCTTGGATGATGAAGGGAACATAATCACTGTTGTCTGAAAACAAATATATAAAGTACATGAGAGTTGTGAGCTGAGCTCTTTGGGGGCAAAATGAGAACTCTACCCCAGGGGGCGACAGCTTTTCAGATAGCTCTGAGGAACTGCTTCAAAGAAGAGGAAGGAGGGTCAGTGTTGCAGATGGTTTTAGTGGAGAGGCGGGTACGTGCAGTCAGACACACGTTTTGGCAGAGGGCTGTTGCTAGTCATGAGGAGCAGATGTCACTGTTAACGATTTTAGTGCTTTTGTAGATATGACAAGATGCGAGAATTCGAGCTCATAAAACCTCCTCCTGAAAATATTTAACTCTCTGAAAGCTTGTTCTGCCAGTTTTTCCCAGAGCACAGGATACTTTATTCCTAATCTCCACCCCGAACTCCTTTCAGCATGTTTGGGGCGTTATCATTGTGGTCAGGGTAGCAAAACGTATAAATCATTTTTTTTTTCCTGAATGCCTTTCTTGTGAATATGAGTTTCAGGTCCTTAATGCTCTAAATCTTTAGGTATGAAGCTGATTTGATAGCTTCTGTGTGCCTGTGTCATTCTGACTTCAGATTTCATTTTCATAGCTCTGCTTGTGCTGTGAACCCCACACTCACCTCCCACTACCTCCACCCATTTACTCACCAAAAGGTGAGTTCCTCTGGGCTCTGGCTTTCTCTCAAGAGGTCAGCAGAGGGATTCCTTCCTTACTCTTTAGTTTTCTGGATCTCTCCCTGGAGGGTATCAGGTTACCTGGCCAATAGCAAAATTTCACTCCTGGAGTTCTTACCATTTGTAGCATTGGCAGTCAATGGATTTTCAAGTAAAGCTTTCTGATGGGTAGACAGAGGAAGGGTCTCTCCTGAGACCCTCCTGTAGCAAGTGTCCAGTGAATACATGGGCTTAGAAGGAAGGCTGCCTTGCTTTGGTTACCAGCCAGCTGTTTACTTAGCTTCTTGATCTACAGCTTCCTTACTGATAAGGAGAAGATAATAAAAGTCCTGACATCATAAGCTTTTTTATAATAATTAAATAAAATCATGCACATGAAGTATAACATCAAATCTGGCTTACACTAAGCAGTCAATAACAAAAGCTAATTGATGCCCTTAATGCATGTGTGTGTGTAATTGATGACATAATAAATTTAATTTTCTAGTCTAGAGATTCCAGATATGATTCATCTAAACCTCTGGGGGAAGGTTTTGGGATATGAGATATTACAAAATATACCAACAAAGAAGCAACAAAATGCAACACAATATCAAGATTAGGTTCAGCAGTAAAAGAGACCTCAAATAACTGTGGCTTCTACAACATAAAAATTTCTCTCTTACATAAAAGCCCAGAATGGGCAGTCTCGTATCTGGATGGCACTTTGTGAGGTCCTCAGAGATCTAGGCTATCTCTAATCCCCTCCCACCTCCAACTTTATTGAAGTATAATTGACAAAAGTATATATATTTAAAGTGTACAACTTGATGCTTTAATACATGTGTACATTGTGAATTGAGTACCACAATCAAGTCAATGAACACATTCATCATGTTACATAGTTACATTTTTTACGAAAATGCTTGAAATCTATTTCCTTAGCCTATTTCAAGTACACAGTACATTATTATTAACTATAGTCACCATGATGTACATTAGACCCTCAGAACATATTTATGACTAAGTTTATACCCTTGGACCAATATCTCCCCATTTTCCACATCCTCAGCCCTTGACAACCACCTTGCAACTATGTTTTTATGATTTGACTTATTTTTTTTTTAATTCCACACAGAAGGAAACATATCATATTTGTCCTTGTTTGGCTTATTTTACTTAGTGTAAAGCCCTCCAGGTTCATACATGTTGTCACAAATGGCAGGATTTCATTCTTTTTTAAAGGAATAATGTATATTTATCTATTTCTTTATCCATCCATCCATCCACAGACACTTAGGTTGTTCTTCTCTCTGTCTTGATGCTTCTCTGTACATTGGCCCCTTGAGACTTCTTGACCCAAGAGGGCTGCTCAACTCTGTCCATCAAACTTAATTCAAGGCAGGAGGAAGTAGAAACAGGAAAGAACAGATGGTATAAACTTGCCCTCCTTTTAGGAGGATTCCTGGAAGCTGTCACATGACACTTCCGCTTAGAACCCATTGGCCAGAACTGAGTCACATGGCCTTACCCAACAGAAAGGAGGCTAAGAAATTCAACCTTTATTCTGTATTGCCATATGCCCAACCAAAAATCAGTGGTTCTATTATAATGGAGGGAATGGAAAATGAAGATTGTAAACAGTCTCTGCCATAAAAACCCACCCTTTTCCTCATGATATTCATCATAATCAAGGATCTTAAGTGAGGTCCCTAAAACTTTACTGCATTTTTTCAATAAATTCAATAGCATTATGCTCGGAGAAGACAATGGTACCCCACTCCAGTACTCTTGCCTGGAAAATCCCATGGACGGAGGAGCCTGGTAGGCTCCAGTCCATGGGGTCGCTAGGCACGACTGAGCGACTTCACTTTCACTTTTCAATTTCATGCATTGGAGAAGGAAATGGCAACCCACTCCAGTACTCTTGCCTGGAGAATCCCCCGGACAGAGGAGCCTAGTGGGCTGCTGTCTTTGGGGTCACACAGAGTTGGACACAACTGAAGCGACTTAGCAGCAGCAGCAGCAGCAGCAGCATTATGCTTGGCACTGATATACAAACCATAAATCTAGGCACTGAGGGTACAAAGATAAGTAAGGAACAGTTCCTCCCCCAAAATAGTACAATGTTTTATGTGCTGTACCAGCAGTGGTTACAAAGTGTTACTGGATATGGAGGAAGGAATGATTAAACTTTCTGGGGGAGAGGGTTACAGGGGATGACCTGAGGAGGCCTCATGGAAAATAATTTTTGTTTGGGACCTTCATAGATAAAGAGAACCTTCTTAGAAACGAGCAGAATTGAGCCCAAAGCCGACTGCTGGGTACATTCTCCACTATAGGAAAGGGATGCTTGGCTTAAGTAAGTGGATTCAAGCAGAGTTAGAGAGAAATGGAATGGAGAGGGAGAAGAAAAGAATGTAAAGCAATGATCATTTTTTACTTTCAGTGATGAAATTTGGCTGCACCACTTATGGTCGTAATCTAATTTTTTTCCCCTGAAATACTGAGTACTTTTCACAAAGACTAATTTAGCATACTGTATATGGGGCAGCTAAGAGGAACTAAAGAGCCTCTTGATGAAATTGAAAGAGGAGAGTGAAAAAGCTGGCTTAAAACTCAACATTAAAAACAAAGATCATGGCAACCGGTCCCATCACTTCATGACAAATAGATGGGTAAACAATGGAAACAGTGACAGACTTTATTTTCTTGGGCTTCAAAATCACTGCAGATGGTGACTGCAACCATGGAATTAAAAGACACTTTCTCCTTGAAAGAAAAGCTATGACCAACATAGACAGCATATTAAAAAGCAGAGACATTACTTTGTCAACAAAGGTCCATCTAGTCAGAACTATGGTTTTTCCAGTAGTCATGTGTGGATGTGAGAGTTGGATTATAAAGAAAGCTGAGCACAGAAGAATTGATGCTTTTGAACTGTGGTGTTGGAGAAGACTCTTGAGAGTCCCTTGGACAGCAAGGAGATCCAACCAGTCCATCCTAAAGGAATCAGTCCTGAATATTCATTGGAAGGACTGATGCTAAAACTGAAACTTTAGTACTTTGGCTACTTGATACAAAGAACTGACTCCTTGGAAAAGGCCCTGATACAGGGAAGAATTGAAGGAAAGAGGAGAAGGGGATGACAGAGGATGAGATGGACTCGATGGACATAAGTTTGAGCAAGCTCCGGGAGTTGGTGATGGACAGGGAAGCCTGGAATGCTGCAGTCCATGGGATCGCAAAGAGTTGGACACAACTGAGTGACTGAACTGAACTGATACGGGGCAGAAAGATTCTTTTTAGAAACAGATTTACAGTATTAAATGTCAGACTTAGTTGAAGTTTATATGATATGAAATTTCTGCTAAAATACAGAAAATAATCTCATTGAGAAAGTAATCAAAGCTCTGGGGGAAAAGCTTCAGTGATGGCAATAAAATCAATCTCAGTTTATGATTACAAATGGGGAAGTGAATTTATAGAGTTAACAAGATTTCCCAAATCATGGGGCTTCATTCTGGAAAGAACTCAGATTTTCTTATTCCTGGCAATATCAGGTTCCCTGTTACTAAGCCTATTTTGAATGTGGATGTGGAATTTTCTATATTGAATACAAGTGATGATAAATTGAAATAATAATGGAGTACAGTTCAGGCAAATAAACATGGAACTTGGTATACATTGAGGATCTGGTCTCAGGCAGATCTCTGCACTCGGAACTTGAACTTTCTGTGTACTGTACCAGACCCAAGGACATCATCAGCCATATTCAGAACATCACTTGCCAGCTACAACCTTATGGTCTCAAGGTCTCCCCTTGTACCTATGCAACCATTTTGGATCACAACCAGTCTTTACTTAACAACACCTTTACTTCTTGCCAGATCCAACTATTGTTCAGTTGCTCAATTGTGTCCGACTCTTTGCGACCCCATGGACTGCAGCATGCCAGGCTTCCCTGTCCTTCACTATCTCCCGGAGTTTGCTCAAACTCATATCCATTGAGTTGGCAATGTCATCCAACCATCCTATCTTCGTGGTCCCCTTCTCCTCCTCCTGCCTTCAATCTTTCCCAGCATAAGGGTCTTTTCTAATGAGTCAGTTCTTCCCATCAGGTGGCCAAAGTATTGGAGCTTAAGCTTCAGCATCAGTCCTTGCAATGAATATTCAGGGTTGATTTCATTTAGGATTGACCAGTTTGATCTCCTTGCAGATCCGACTATAATTCTTGATAAATACCTATGTAACCAATTGTAAGCTTGAGATTTTGCTTATATAGGTCTGCTCCATTTTGTAGTCCAGCAGAAAGCAATTCAAGTGCCTCTTGAATCTGCATCTCCCAGGCTACAGTCCCAACAAACCCCAAATCAACATCTTTTTATTTCAATCAGGTCTCGGTTTCTCAAATTCTGTTTAACACATGTAATGTTTCAAATTCCAATTTGTTTTATATTCTGTTCCAGCATGCATACATTCTAACATAAACTTATATGTACAATCTGAAAATACCTATAGTTGATTGTGAAAAATGTCTTGATAAAGCTTTATCATGCATCTGGATAAAAAATTAAACATTGTACCCTGTGATGCTACAAAACTGTTGCTATAAACATAGACACCATAACATGTCAAAACTGGATTCAAGATAATTTGAAGAACTTCTTTCTAAAAGAGCACAGAAGGACTTCAGTTCATCAGAATCTGGGGAAGAAAAAGTATTCAGCCATCCCAGGTACTGCTAAGTGTGATGTAAACTTTCCTGCAGTTGGGATGGGAGAATTTGAGAAGCCTACCTGGAAAATCCCATGAACTGAGGAGCCTGGCAGGCTCCAGTCCATGGGGTTGCTAAGAGTCGGATACGACTGAGTGACTTCACTTTCACTTTTCACTTTGATGCATTGGAGAAGGAAATGGCAACCCACTCCAGTGTTCTTGCCTGGAGAATCCCAGGGACAGAGGAGCCTAGTGGACTGCCGTCTATGGGATCGCACAGAGTCGGACACGACTGAAGCGACTTAGCAGCAGCAGCAGCAGCAGAGTCTATTCAAGAGAAAGATACAAAGTCTGTATGCAAAATATGCTGCTTTCAGCAGAAAAAACTAAGGATGAAGCAAAATAAAAGTAGCAATTGTGTTAGACTCTTTTGTTTCATGCTAGGGAGGGATTTTCAGTGCTAATCAACTTAAATGGCCCATTTTGAAATAATTTCACTATGTAATTTCTAGGAAATGCAATAAAAATTTCTCAAACAATAAATGTCACTATTAATTTATAAAACTTCTTGTTGCCCCCTGGATTTGTATTCAAGATGGTCTTATTTTTTTTCTCTATCTTTTCAGTTCAGTTCAGTCACTCAGTCGTGTCCGACTCTTTTTGACCCTATGAATCGCAGCATTCCAGGCCTCCCTGTCCATCACCAACCCCCGGAGTTCACTCAGACTCATGTCCATCGAGTCAGTGATGCCATCCAGCCATCTCATCCTCTGTTGTCCCCTTCTTCTCCTGCCCCCAATCCCTCCCAGCATCAGAGTCTTTTCCAATGAGTCAACTCTTTGCGTAAGGTGGCCAAAGAACTGGAGTTTCAGCTTCAGCATTATTCCCTCCAAAGAAATCCCAGGGCTGATCTCCTTCAGAATGGACTGGTTGGATCTCCTTGCAGTCCAAGGGACTTTGAAGAGTCTTCTCCAACACCACAGTTCAAAAGCATCAATTCTTCAGCGCTCAGCCTTCTTCATAGTCCAACTCTAACATCCATATATGACCACTGGAAAAAAACATAGCCTTGACTAGATGAACCTTTGTTGGCAAAGTAATGTCTCTGCTTTTCAATATGCTATCTAGGTTGGTCATAACTTTTTTCCAAGGAGTAAGCGTCTTTTAATTTCATGACTGCAGTCACTATCTGCAGTGATTTTGGAGCCCAAAAAATACAATCTGACACTGTTTCCACTGTTTCCCCATCTATTTCCCATGAAGTGATGGGACCAGATGCCATGATCTTCATTTTCTGAATGTTGAGCTTTAAGCCAACTTTTTCACTCTCCTCTTTCACTTTCATCAAGAAGCTTTTTAGTTCCTCTTCACTTTCTGCCATAAGGGTGGTGTCATCTGCATATCTGAGGTTATTGATATTTCTCCTGGCAATCTTGATTCCAGCTTGTGCTTCTTCCAGCCCAGCGTTTCTCATGATGTACTCTGCATATAAGTTAAATAAACAGGGTGACAATATACAACCTTGACGTATTCCTTTTCCTATTTGAGTTACTTTTTATTAGCTTCTGCTTTTGCAGTTTTTCGAGAAGGATTACCATTTCCTAAGTCAGATACAATTTTGCTCTCTCTCTCTCTCTCTTTTTTTACTTTCCTGTCTTAGGAACTTTTGTGATTTGTTTTCATTTTTGGCCACTCCGGATGGCATGTAGAATCTTAGTTCCCTGACCAGGGATCAAACTCATGCCATCTGCAGTGAAAGCGCAGAGTCTTAATTACTGGACTGCCAGGGAAGTCCGAGGATTTTTGTTTTTGACTCTTAAGAACTCTCCAACCTCTTGGCCAGGGTCTTCCTCTAGCTGAGCCACACCTAGGTTTCCAGCACAAGAGGTTGCAAGGTGGTAGACTCAGTTAGCCAGAGGGGCTGTATGCTAGTAAGCATGTGAACCTTGGGTTTGAATACTAGCCCTGCCACTTTCTAGCTGTGTGACTTTAGACAGGTTGTTTAACCTCTCTGTGTCTCAGTTGTCTACATCATAAGTTGCTGCAAGGATTGAGTGCCCAATGCATAATGAGTGCTTAAAGAAATGTTACTTAATATCATTATTGTGTTCCCAACAATATATTTATGTTTGAAGCAAATGTTTCTTTTTTAAAAAGTTAATTTATTTTAATTGAAGGCTAGTTACTTTACGATATTGTAGTGGTTTTTGCCATACATTGACATGAATCAGCCATGGGTGTACATGTGTTTCCCATCATGAACCCCCCTCCCACCTCCCTTCCCATCCTATCCCTCAGAGTCATCCCAGTGCACCAGCCCTGAGCACCCTGTCTCATCCATCGAACCTGGACTGGCAATCTGTTTCACATATGATAATATACATGTTTCAATGCTATTTTCTCAAATTATCCCACCCTTGCCTTCTCCCACAGAGTCCAAAAGTCTGTTCTACACATCTGTGTCTCTTTTGCTGTCTCGTATATAGGGTCATCATTACCATTTTTCTAAATTCCATATATATGTGTTAGTATACTGTATTGGTGTTTTTCTTTCTGGCTTACTTCACTCTGTATAATAGGCTCCGGTTTCATCCACCTCATTAGAACTGATTCAAATGCATTCTTTTTAATGGCTGAGTAAGATTCCATTGTGTATATGTACCACAGCTTTCTTATCTATTCACCTGCTGATGGACATCTAGGTGAAGCAAATGCTTCTTTAACATTTTCTTTAATATAATGTGTCCTGAAGTGGAGAATCCAGTTATTGAAGTAAAAAGATCTTGGTTCAAAGCCCAACATTGCCACGTTCTAAATGTGTGACCTTGGCAAAGCATACAACCCTCGTGGGCTTCAGTTTTCTCAAGCACAAAATGTAAACAGAGATGGATACCATTTGATGCAAAACTCATACATTCCAGCTCCTCCCTTCGCCTCTTCAGAGTAGTTTCTCAGAACTATCTGAAACGCTGTCTCCCAGGCAGCAGTCTTCACTTTGCCCCCAATAAAGCTTAACTTGCAACTCTTATGTTGTACAAACTTTTTTCAGTATGTATCTGCCCAATATTATCTTTTTAAATATTATTAATTTTTTCAAACAGAGTCATTTGTCAGGGATTCTCCCCCACACACCACATATTTGTCATGCAGATGAGCTGTGAATTTAATGTTTCCAGGCTTCCCAGGTGGAGCTAGTGGTAAAGAACCCGCCTGCCAATGCAGGAGACATAAGAACTTTGCATTTGATCCCTGGGTTGGGAAGATCCTCTGGAGGAGGGCATGGCAACCCACTCCAGTATTCTTGCTTGGAGAATCCCATGGACAGAGGCACCTGGGGTCACAAAGATTAGGGTACAACTTAGCAGGCATGGCTTAGGGATCTCTTTGGGAAGCTAGAGGATGCCCAGGAGGCTCTCCACACACTGAGGGGCACACAGGCCAAACAGAGTCTGGGCACTACCTCAGGGGCTGGCTGACAATATTGTAGCCTAATCATGGTCTGTAAGAGTAAGTCACAACCTGGGGGGTTGTACTACTATTACCTCTGGTGCTGCAGTGGTAAAGAATCTACCTGTAGGAGATGCAAAAGACTCAGGTTCGATCCCTGGGTGGGGAAGATCCCCTGGAGTAGGAAGTGGCAACCCATTCCAGTATTCTTGCCTGGAAAATTCCATGGACAGAGGAGCCTGGTGGACTAAACAGTCCATAGGTTTGCAAAGAGTCAGATATTACTGAACATGCATGTATGCAACAGAATTCCAGAAATCAGGAAAGGAACTTAGTGGCAGCTACCTGTTTGAGGATCAACACTGGCAAAGATAAGTGTCTATCAATCACATGGGAACTTTGCCTTCTGCAAGCAGTGACATTGGGGGATGAAAAGCATTAAAAATGTGAAGCAGGTCATCTAACTTCACAGTTTCAAGCTCTCCAATGTTTCCTCGTCAAATTACTGTAAAATCTAAAGTCTTTCCCATGGTTTGCGAGGTTCTCCTAATCTGGTCCCTGCTTACCTACGCTCCCTGACCCCCGCCCCTACTTGCTTCACTCCAAGAATGCTGCCCTTTCATCTGTTTTCAAAGACATCAAGTTGGTTCTTTTATCTTCTCTCTTACTCAGATGTTGTCATTAAGGCTTTTCTGGTGACTCAGGTCTCAGCCCTGATGTCATTGCTGACTGAATGTAAAATTGTCCCTTAGACCCTCTCCATCATTTATGTTTATAATATCCTGGGAACTTATCACTGTCTCAGTTTCCTTATTTGTTATATGTTTATTGTCAGTTTCAAGCCCAAAGGGTATAATTTCCCTGAGAGGGGAGGGATCTTTTCTGCCTTGTTTCCTGCTGTATCCTCAAGTAGGGAGCAGAGCACCTAGCACATAGTTGGTGCTCAATAAAGTTGTCAATTTAATATATGAATAAGCAAATGAGTGAGTGAAGATGGTAGCAGAGAAGCCTGCCTTCTTCTCCATTTTAATTTCATGTGATTAACATAAGGGGTGGTTTTTGGGAATGGGGGAATTAACACAAAGAAACTCTGAGATGAGTTTCAACATCAAAGTGATGTAGTATATTGAGAACCACAGAATCTGAAGTCAGACTTGCCAAGTTCAGTTCCCACCCTGCTGCTCTGTGACTTGTGGTAGGTTCTCTAACTCTCTGGAAAAAAAAAAAATGACTGTGATAGTAAAAATGCTTCTTATTGTTTGAGTATTAAATGAGATAATGCATATAAAGCTCTTTAAATAATGACAGGCCCGTAATAAATCATTGTGTTGTTGTTTGGTAAAACTTCAAGTCTCTGATCCCCTAGCCTCCTCCCTCCCCCACTTCATGTCAGCTTTCCCAAATGCTGAGCATTGCCTCATGTGACTGCAGCCTGCCCTCCCAGGAGTTCTCAGTCCTCCCCATGCCACTCCCCTGTGCTAAGGAAATTTCCATCTCCAGGTCCCTGGGGTTTAGCTTCAATTCCATTCCTTTCTTTCTTACTAGAGAAAGCACTTTGGAAAACAAAGTGAAAACCCAGTTATTAGAAGGATAACAGGAATCTTCTCAAATTTAAAAAACCATAAGTGTAAATCATTAGGAAACTCCGTCATCTCTCAAATAACACTAGATAAATGCGACTGGGAACCGCTGGCCTTCATGGCATACTGAGCAAGAAAAGGATTGCAAATGAAATGGAGAAGAAAGCCGCCTTGAGCAGTAACTCCTGTGGTCCCAAATTATAGTTGATGATGTTACCTACCATCAGCTCCCAGGGAAGAATCTTTCCTGAACTGCATCCAGGAAGTTACACCGTCCATCAAAAGTAATGGAATTGGATCCCTGCCCCTCCACAGGGGAGCAATTGATTGAAATGGTATGTAAGTTAATGCTTGAAAAAGTCCATTAGCAGGGATTGCATCCTGCCAGAACTGTCTACACGGAACATCAGCAGAATGAATGGCTTCAGACTACTACGTGGTAGTGGGTGATGCTGAAACCGTTAGGTGTTATAGGTGTCTGAAGAGCTCTGGCACCTTAATTCTTTATGTCGCAACACAGAAAGGAATTCAGCGAGAGGCAAAGTGATAGATAAGAAGTGATTTATTAGAATAGGATGCTTGTAAGGTTCACAAGCTGGCAGGCAAGCATTGCGCTCGCTGCCCTGGGTACTCAGTGGGTTATGTTTTTATAATCAGAGAAAGAAGGTGGGGGTGGGGGCGGATCTTCTTTGTCTTTCTTGAGTAGACATCATGTTTCCTTCATCAGTTCCTCCCCCAGGTAGGGCAGGGAAGTTCACTTTTACCTCCCTATATGGTCAGGCCAGGACTGTCGTAACACTTTGGAAAAATATTTTCGGGTATCAGTACAATGAGGTTCTTTCGTTTTGAAAAGTCACCTTCCCATAAATGACTCTTTGTGTGTGTGTGTGTGTGTGTGTGTGTGTGTATGCACAGAACCTGTTTTGGAAGTCATTAACTTGATGATTTCATTGGGTAGTTTGCCTTATTTTCTACTATTGTTTTATTGTTTCGGGGCCGGGGGCATGGTACAAAGAACATGTCTCAGGGACCAAAGAACATACTTTGTGGTTGCTAATTCACTGAGCTCACTGGGTAGGATGTAAGTCTCATGCCACCAATGTTCTATTGTTTTGGGGCATGTCTCCTATTTCTGTTGCATGGCTTTGTTGCTAAGCAAGTTAGCTTGATTTCATCATTAGGCAAGCCTGTCTGACTTTGATGCAAAGTGACTTGTTTTGCTTTATGAGTCAAGCAGGCTCACATTGTTTCAGATTTTTCCCATTATTTTCTTGAATGATCATTAGTCTTACTGTGGTCTCCCAAATTCCCCCAAAATTCTCTATCAACAATTCTCTAAGGGTTTCTAAGCTAACTATTTGATCATCCTATCCTGCCAGGGTGTGACAGCGCAGGAATGGCTGAGAGGACCTACCCAAGTCCGAGGTCAGGGGCGGCGGCCAGGGGGAGCTATCCCACGTGTGAGGTCAGGGGCAACAGCTGAGAGGAGCTACCCAAGCCCGAGGTCAGGGGCAGCGGCCAGGAAGAGCTACCCCACACTGGAGGCCAGGGGCGGTGGCTGGGAGGAGCAACCCCACGTCCAAGGAGCGGTGGGTGTGCGGGCGCAGGAGGACCTAGAGGAGCTATCCCACATTGAAGGCCAGGAAGGGTGGCAGTGAGGAGATACTCCTCGTCCAAGGTAAGGAGCACAGGCTGCACTTTGGTGGAACAGCCATGAAGAGATACCCCACACCCAATGTAAGAGAAATCCAAGTAAGACTGTAGGTGTTGCAAGAGGGCATCAGAGGGCAGACACACTGAAACCATACTCACAGAAAATTAGTCAATCTAATCACACTAGAACCACAGCCTTGTCTAACTCAATGAAACTAAGCCATGCCCGTGGGGCAACCCAAGATGGGCGGGTCATGGTGGAGAGATCTGACAGGATGTGGTCCGCTGGAGAAGGGAATGGCAAACCACTTCAGTATTCTTGCCTTGAGAACCCCATGAACAGTATGAAAAGGCAAAATGATAGGATACTGAAAGAGGAACTCCCCAGGTGAGTTGGTGCCCAATATGCTACTGGAGATCAGTGGAGAAATAACTCCAGAAAGAATGAAGGGATGGAGCCAAAGCAAAAACAATACCCAGTTGTGTATGTGACTGGTGAAAGAAGCAAGGTCCAATGCTGTAAAGAGCAATATTGCATAGGAACCTGGAATGTCAGGTCCATGAATCAAGGCAAATTGGAAGTGGTCAAACAAGAGATGGCAAGAGTGAATGTTGACATTCTAGGAATCAGCGAACTCAAATGGACTGGAATGGGTGAATTTAACTCAGATGACCATTATATCTACTACTGTGGGCAGGAATCCCTCAGAAGAAATGGAGTGGCCATCATGGTCAACAAAAGAGTTGGAAATGCAGTACTTGGATGCAGTCTCAAAAACGACAGAATGATCTCTCTTCATTTCCAAGGCAAACCATTCAATGTCACAGTAATCCAAGTCTATACTCCAACCAGTAATGCTGAAGAAGCTGAAGTTGAATGGTTCTATGAAGACCTACAAGACCTTTTAGAACTAACACCCCAAAAAGATGTCCTTTTCATTATAGGGGACTGGAATGCAAAAGTAGGAAGTCAAGAAACACCTGAAGTAACAGGTAAATTTGGCCTTGGAATATGGAATGAAGCCGGGCAAAGATTAATAGAGTTTTGCCAAGAAAATGCACTGGTCATAACAAACACCCTCTTCCAATAACACAAGAGAAGACTCTACACATGGACATCACCAGATGGTCAACACCGAAATGAGACTGATTATATTCTTTGTAGCCAAAGATGGAGAAGCTCTATCCAATCAGCAAAAACAAGACCAGGAGCTGACTGTGGCTCAGATCATGAACTCCTTATTGCCAAATTCAGACTTAAATTGAAGAAAGTAGGGAAAACCACTAGACCATTCAGGTATGACCTAAATCAAATCCCTTATGATTATACAGTGGAAGTGAGAAATAGATTTAAGGGCCTAGATCTGATAGAGTGCCTGATGAACTATGGATGGAGGTTCGTGACATTGTACAGGAGACCATCCCCATGGAAAAGAAATGCAAAAAAGCAAAATGGCTGTCTGGGGAGGCCTTACAAATAGCTGTGAAAAGAAGAGAAGCAAAAAGCAAAGGAGAAAAGGAAAGATATAAGCATTGAATGCAGAGTTCCAAAGAATAGCAAGAAGAGATAAGAAAGCTTTCCTCAGCGATCAATGCAAAGAAATAGAGGAAAACAGCAGAATGGGAAAGACTAGAGATCTCTTCAAGAAAATTAGAGATACCAAGGGAACATTTCATGCAAAGATAGGCTCAATAAAGGACAGAAATGTTATGGACCTAACAGAAGCAGAAGATATCAAGAAGAGGTGGCAAGAATACACAGAAGAACTGTACAAAAAAGATCTTCACAACCCAAATAATCACGAGGGTGTGATCACTGACCTAGAGCCAGACATCCTGGAATGTGAAGTCAAATGGGCCTTAGAAAGCATCACTATGAACAAAGCTAGTGGAGGTGATGGAATTCCAGTTGAGCTATTTCAAATCCTGAAAGATGATGCTGTGAAAGTGCTGCACTCAATATGCCAGCAAATTTGGAAAACTCAGCAGTGACCACAGGACTGGACAAGGTCAGTTTTCATTCCAATCCCAAAGAAAGGCAATGCCAAAGAATGCTCAAACTACCGCACAACTGCACTCATCTCACATGCTAGTAAAGTAATGCTCAAAATTCTCCAAGCCAGGCTTCAGCAATATGTGAACCGTGAGCTTCCTGATGTTTCAGCTGGTTTTACAAAAGGCAGAGGAACCAGAGATCAAATTGCCAACATCTGCTGGATCATGGAAAAAAGCAAGAGAGTTCTAGAAAAACATCTATTTCTGCTTTATTGACTATGCCAAAGCCTTTGACTGTGTAGATCACAATAAACTGCGGAAAATTCTGAAAGAGATGGGAATACCAGACCACCTGATCTACCTCTTGAGAAATCTGTATGCAGGATAGGAAGCAACAGTTAGAACTGGACATAGAACAACAGACTGGTTCCAAATAGGAAAAGGAGTACGTCAAGGCTGTATATTGTCACCCTGCTTATTTAACTTATATGCAGAGTACATCGTGAGAAACGCTGGACTGGAAGAAGCACAAGCTGGAATCAAGATTGCTGGGAGAAATATCAATAACCTCAGATATGCAGATGATACCACCCTTATGGCAGAAAGTGAAGAGGAACTCAAGAGCCTCTTGATGAAAGTGAAAGTGGAGAGTGAAAAAGTTGGCTTAAAGCTCAACATTCAGAAAATGAAGATCATGGCATCTCGTCCCATCACTTCATGGGAAATAGATGGGGAAACAGTGGAAACAGTGTCAGACTGTATTTTCTTGGGCTCCAAAATCACTGCAGATGGTGACTGCAGCCATGAAATTAAAAGACGCTTACTCCTTGGAAGGAAAGTTATGACCAACCTAGATAGCATATTCAAAAGCAGAGACATTACTTTGCCAACAAAGTTTCATCTAGTCAAGGCTATGGTTTTTCCTGTGGTCATGTATGGATGTGAAAGTTGGACTGTGAAGAAGGCTGAGCACCAAAGAATTGATGCTTTTGAACTGTGGTGTTGGAGAAGAGTCTTGAGAGTCCCTTGGACTGCAAGGAGATCCAACCAGTCCATTCTGAAGGAGATCAGCCCTGGGATTTCTTTGGAAGGAATGATGCTCAAGCTGAAACTCCAGTACTTTGGCCACCTCATGCGAAGAGTTGACTCATTGGAAAAGACTCTGATGCTGGGAGGGATTGGGGGCAGGAGGAGAAGGGGACGACAGAGGATGAGATGGCTGGATGGCATCACTGACTCGATGGACGTGAGTCTGGGTGAACTCCGGGAGTTGGTGATGGACAGGGAGGCCTGGCGTGCTGTGATGCATGGGGTTGCAAAGAGTCGGACACGACTGAACGACTGAACTGAAGTTTTCTGAATGTTGAGCTTTAAGCCAACTTTTTCACTCTCCTCTTTCACTTTCATCAAGAGGCTTTTTAGTTCCTCTTCACTTTCTACCATAAGGGTGGTGTCATCTGCATATCTGAGGTTATTGATATTTCTCCCGGCAATCTTGATTGCAGCTTGTGCTTCTCCAGCCCAGAGTTTCTCATGATGTACCCTGCATATAAGTTAAATAAGCAGGGTGACAATATACAGCCTTATGCTATGCTAAGTCACTTCAGTCGTGTCTGACTCTGTGTGACCCCATAGACGTCAGCCCACGAGGCTCCCCCGTCCCTGGGATTCTCCAGGCAAGAACACTGGAGTAGGTTGCCATTTCCTTCTCCAATGCATGAAAATGAAAAAAGAAAGTCAAGTCGCTCAGTCATGCCCGACTCTTAGCGACCCCATGGACTGCAGCCTACCAGGCTCCTCTGTCTGTGGGATTTTCCAGGCAAGAGTACTGGAGTGCGGTGCCATTGCCTTCTCCATATACAGCCTTGACATACTCCTTTTCCTATTTGAAACCACTCTGTTGTTCCATGTCCAGTTCTAACTGTTGCTTCCTGACCTGCTTATAGGTTTCTCAAGAGGCATCTCAAGAGGCATCAGTTCATGGGAAATAGATGGGGGAACAGTGGAAACAGTGTCAGACTTTATTTTTTGGGCTCCAAAATCACTGCAGATGGTGATTGCAGTCATGAAATTAAAAGACGCTTATGCCTTGGAAGGAAAGTTATGACCAACCTAGATAGCATATTCAAAAGCAGAGACATCACTTTGCCAACAAAGGTCTGTGTAGTCAAGGCTATGGTTTTTCCTGTGGTCATGGATGGATGTGAGAGTTGGACTGTGAAGAAAGCTGAGTGCTGAAGAATTGATGCTTTTGAACTGTGGTGTTGGAGAAGACTCTTGAGAGTCCCTTGGACTGCAAGCAGATTCAGCCAGTCCATTCATTCTAAAGGAGATCAGTCCTGGGTGTTCTTTGGAAGGAATGATGCTAAAGCTGAAACTCCAGTACTTTGGCCACCTCGTGTGAAGAGTTGACTCATTGGAGAAGACTCTGATGCTGGGAGGGATTAGGGGCAGGAGGAGAAGGGGACGACAGAGGATGAGATGGCTGGATGGCATCACTGCTTGATGGACGTGAGTTTGAGTAAACTCTGGGAGTTGGTGACGGACAGGGAGGCCTGGCGTGCTGCAATTCATGGGGTCGCAAGGAATAGGACACGATTGAGCGACTGAACTGAACTGATCCTGTCCTTATAAATACCATTGTTTTTAACTGAATAATAAAATGCATATAATTGTCCTTCTATATTGTGTTCCATTACACTCTTCATTTGTGGTCTTTGTAGAAACCTGAAAAGAAGTACTCCTAAGGACTAGTTATATATCTGAGCTGGGTTACATGACTGTCTTAGAGTTCCTTCCCAAACCAAACCCTTAGGCAAGGATTTGAATGTTAAATTGCTTATTGGCAAGTACAAGGAACATTGTTAGGAGAGCGGTAAGTGCTGCAGGGAAAGGATGAAGCCAGTAAAGAGGTTGTTATGAAACCAGTGGCCTCAGTGGGCAACTGAAATGTAATACCATAGGGAAATTCTGGGAAACAGTATGAAACACACATCTCAGAATAATCCTACCTGAGGGACAAGGGCTTGGGGTAGATTGAGCAGGAGGGTCATTGGAGTGAGATAAAGCTGCAATAATTTCCTGGTGCTTCCAGCCTGCTATAAACATATGTCATTGAAAGTGCCTTACAGGTTTCCAAAAAGAGCCCTTTAGGTCCCAAGATCCCCATGCTCAGAGCTCCATCAGCTGGAGCACACTGAGTCGGTGAGGCTGTAAGGGGGATACTGGTGGTAGCTGCATCATTAACCACTGCAGTCAGTGTAAGCTAATCTGAACACCATGACTAGCTGGAAGATCCCTGGCAAAATTTTAACCTTCTTTCGTCTCAGTATTTAAGCCTAAAGATTAATACCAGCCTTATCAGGCCGCTGTGAGCATTAATGCAGAAAATGTATGTCAAGTAAACCCTGGCACACAGTAACTCTTCAACAAATTGTACATATATATGAAGTCCTTGGGGTCCTGAGACCAAGCCAACTGCTCTCTTATTGAATGTAGCTTTAACAGGGCTC
Organism: Tragelaphus eurycerus; assembly: GCA_935064755.1. NCBI lineage: Eukaryota > Metazoa > Chordata > Mammalia > Artiodactyla > Bovidae > Tragelaphus > Tragelaphus eurycerus. The sequence continues at coordinate 8,337,727 of CAKXYN010000072.1, read as the reverse complement.
ACTTTTTTTTTTTTTTTTTAAATCATGCTTACTTTAATCTGGGAATGTAACATATTACCAACTACAGCAGGAGAGAAAAGGGCCATTTGTATGTCATATAATCACCCCATTATTAAGTATAAATTATACAAACAGGATCTAGATTGTTATGCCCAGAGGTTTAAACAATTTTTGAAGAAGTAACACAAGAGAACTTCTGTGGCCCGGTAGTTGGCTTCATGGCTCTCTCTGCTCTCAGTCTGTGGTTTAGTCCCAAATCCAAGCCCCAGATCAACCCTTTTACCTAGTGGATGTGTGACTCCCTCCCCTTGGCAGTAGACACGAGGAAACAGGGTGTGTTGTCAGTTTCCAAGGGAACCATTCATCTCAAGATGCTTAACAGACCTGCATGTTCTTTTCTCAGTTTGTGGCTATGGTCACTCCATTTCTAAATAATGAAATGTGCTCCTAAACATTATTTCTTTTATGGAAAGAAGAATGCTGTCAAAAGAGAAAAATCTTCTTGGTTTTGCAAAACTCTAAAAGGAACCCAATAGAAACCGTTGATTTACCTGCATGCTTATTTTTCAAATCGGGGAAATAAATACCTTTTTAGAAATTACCTTTCATACAAAAGATACTTATTGACATTTTATGGGTTTAAAAAATCTTTCTTTACTGTATCATTGACAGTCTGAGAAAAGATGTGTTGTATTTAAAGTTATTTTTGTCTTAAAAAAGAACTGTAAATAGCTGCATTCAGTTGGTTCTTAAATATCAGGGTGAGAATTTGATTTGGATTTTAAAGCTCTTAGTACAGTCAACATTATTAAAGAACTTCTTTGCAAGAGTACAAATTGAAAGGAAGTAAAATATTCAATAAAAATAGATGGTTATCAAGTTTTCAAGAGAATGTCAATTTCTAACAATCGTTTTTCTAAATAATTTTTTTTGATGTGGATCATTTTTAAAGTCTATTGAATCTTTTACAGTATTGCTTCTGTTGTTTATGTTTTGATTTTATGGCCATGATGCATGTGGGAACCAACCCATACCTCCTGCATTGGAAGGTGAAGTCTTAACCACTGCACTGCCAGGGAAGTCCCCTAACAATTATTCTTGAGAAGAGATTTGCAGTACTTTCTGGGTACTTTTAAACAATGGATCAAGATTTGCTTTCTGGTTTTATGTAAAAGCAGTTTGAGCAAGAACAAAAAAAATGTAACTGGTTCCATTTTCACCATCTCTTCTTATCTTTTTTCTTTTACGGCTGACTGCAGAGAAGAACATCTTGGAAGATTACCAGTTCAATGCCTCTTCTTTTCGCATTCATTAGTAGTACCATTTTGTTCATAGACTGATTTTTTTCAAGGCTGGAATCAGAGTTGATGCTTTTTACATGCTAATTTCTGCTCATTTAGATTTCTTTTTTTTTTTTTTTTTGGTTTTTCATAATAAATTTTGGCCTGTCTTAATTTCAGCCTTTCTACTTAGCCACCCAATTACTCAAACTACATAATATATATAATGCCCAAGATCTCGTATCCTATTCTCTTTAGAGAAATGACCAGAAACCCCGAAAGTTAATGCTTTCCACTTACAAACTCACTTAAGCCCTGCTAAAGTGGAACTGAGATTTCTTAATTGCTTCTCTGTTTGGCAGAGCTTTGATTTTTAATCCTTGTCTGTATGGTTCCAAAGTTCATGCATTTTATTTTATATCAAATGCCTCTTTGTTCGGTGCAAAACTATAAAAAAAGACCTTTTATCTTTTTTGATATGCATACAATGAATGTTGCTGGTGCATCAGGACCAAGGAATGGGAAATTCACAACAAACAGCCGGCAAGTAATCACCTCTAAAGTGCTCAAAATTGGTTGGGAGAAATGTTCCTAATCTTAATAAAACTTTTCACTTATCTCCTTTACCTCTTCTAGTCATTTTTTAGTTCCCCAAGACAGACGTTTAAGATTTAAAAAACATTCTTCATTCATTGCATCACTCTTGTATTTACTTTCATTACCACATTGAAACATCTTGTTCCTGCATTTTTTCCTGCAAATAGATAAAACTGAACAACATCAAGGCATAAATAAGACTCTGGGGGTTGATCTGGGAGCCCTACCCTTTAGAAATTGTTTCTGTGAGAAAACAGGTACCAATTCTAAACAAACAAATTAGAACACAATCCCTTTGTACATTGGACATGCTGATTTATACCAGGTTAAAAATGGATTGGAAGTAGGAAGGATTGAAATCTAAAGGTTGACTTTGCCTCCTGCGTTTCTCATCTTGAGCAAATTTCCAAACCTTTCTAAACCTCTATTTCCTTTTTTTCTAATATGGGGGAAATAATAGTGCCTACTACAAAGGGTTGCTATGAGATATAAGCGATATATGTGAAGCATCTTGTAAAAGCTAAACAAATATTAGCTATTATGATCATGTTCTTAGGGCACCCTTTAGACCCCAGATTACAAATATTGGGGCCTAGAAAGATCAGGGTTCAGGCCCAAAGTCCTTTCTAGCATGAAACCCAGTGGTTTATTACAGAGAGATTACTGTTACTAGTAAGGATTCCTAGAAAGGATTCCTGGAAAATTTCACAGTCTTTTAGGTCTGTATTTTCTTCTTTAGAATAGATGTAAGTAATAATAAAACCTACATCTCCTTTTTCCCCTTTGGTTTTATTGGGCTATAATTGACACGTAATATTGTGTAAGTTTAAGGTATAGGACTTGATTATTTGATATATGTATATATTATAAAATGACTGACATAATAAGGTTAGTTAACCCCTCCATCACTTCACAAAAGTTAACTTTTGTGTGTGTGTAGTATATGTGATGATTACATTTAAGATCTACTCTCTCAGGAACTTTCAAGTATATAATACAGTTTTGTTAACTATCATCACTGTGCTCAACATTAGATCCCCAGAATTTCTTTATCTTTTAACTGGAGATTTTAACCCTTTCCCCAACATCTCCCCATTTCCCCCACCCTCAGCCCCTGGCAGCCACCATTCTACTGTCTATTTCTATTAGTTCAAAAATCTCCTTCTCCTGGGTGTGGAGAAAAGGGAATTCTCTTAAACTCTTGGTGGAAAAACCACAGCTTTGACTAGCAAAGCTAGTCGAAAAACCACAGCTTTGACTAGCAAAGCTAGTCAAAAAACCATAGCTTTGTCGACAAAGTAATGTCTGCTTTTTAATATGCTGTCTAGGTTGGTCATAGCTTTTCTTCCAGGAGCAAGTGTCTTTTAATTTCATGGCTGCTATCATCTGCAGTGATCCTGGAGCCCAAGAAAATAAAGGCTGTCACTGTTTCCATTGTTTCTGCATCTATTTGCCATAAAGTGATGAGACCAGATGCCATGATCTTCATGTTTTGAATGTTGAGTTTTAAGCTAGCTTTTTCACTCTCTTCTCTCACCTTCATCAAGAGGCTCTTTAGTTCCTCTTCACTTTCTGCCATAAGGGTGGTATCATCTGCATATCTGAGATTATTGATATTTCTCCCTGCAATCTTGATTCCCTCTTGTGCTTCATCCAGCTCAGCATTTCACGTGATGTTCTCTGCATGTAAGTTAAATAATCAGGGTGACAATATACAGCCTTGACGTACTCCTTTCCTGATTTGGAATCTGTCTGTTGTTACACATTCAGTTCTAACTGTTGCTTCTTTACCTGCATACAGATTTCTCAGGAGGCAGGTCAGGTGGTCTGGTATTCCCATCTCTTTCAGAATTTTCAACAGTTCATTGTGATCTACACAGTCAAAGGCTTTGGTGTAATCACTGCTGCTGCTGCTAAGTCGCTTCAGTCGTGTCCGACTCTGTGCGACCCCATAGACGGCAGCCCACCAGGCTCCCCCGTCCCTGGGATTCTCCAGGCAAGAACACTGGAGTGGGTTGCCATTTCCTTCTCCAATGCATAAAAGTGAAAAGTGAAAGTGAAGTCGCTGAGTCTTGTCTGACTCTTAGTGACCCCATGGACTGCGGCCCACCAGGGTCCTCTGTCCATGGGATTTTCCAGGCAAGAGTACTGGGGTGGGGTGCCATTGCCTTCCCCGGGTGTAATCACTACAGCAGAAGTATATGGAATTCTCTTGCTTTTTCTATGACCTAACAGATGTTGTCAATTTGATTTCTGGTTCCTCTGCCTTTTCTAAATCCAGCTAGATCATTTGGAAGTTCACGGTTCACATACTGTTGAAGCCTGGCTTGGAGAATTTTGAGCATTACTTTGCTAGCGTGTGAGATGAGTGCAATTGTGTGGTAGTTGGAACATTCTTTGGCATTGCACTTCTTTGAGATTGGAATGAAAATTGACCTTTTCCAGTCCTGTGGCCACTGCTGAGTTTTCCAAATTTGCTGGCATATTGAGTGCACTTTAGCAGCAACATCTTTTAGGATTTGAATTCCATCACCTCCACTAGCCTTTTTTGTGGTGATGCTTCCTAAGGCCCACTTGACTTCACAATCCAGGATGTCTGGCTCTAGGTGGGTGATCACACCATCGTGGCTATCAGGGTCATGAAGATCTTTTTTGTGTAGTTCTTCTGTTTATTCTTGCCACCTCTTCTTAATATCTTTGGCTTCTGTTAGGTCTATACCATTTCTGTCCTTTATTGTGCCCATCTTTGCATGTAAGATTCCTTTGGTATCTCTGATTTTCTTCAGATGATCACTAGTCTTTCCCATTGTATTGTTTTCCTCTATTTCTTTGCATTGATCACTGAGGAAGGTTTTCTTATCTCTCCTTGCTATTCTTTGGAACTCAGCATTCAAATGCTTATGCTTCCCTCAGTTCAGTTCAGTCACTCAGTTGTGTCCAACTCTTTGCGACCCCATGAATTGCAGCACGCCAGGCCTCCCTGTCCATCACCAACTCCCGGAGTTCACCCAGACTCACGTCCATCAAGTCAGTGATGCCATCCAGCCATCTCATCCTCTGTCATCCCCTTCTCCTCCTGCCCCTAATCCCTCCCAGCATCAGAGTCTTTTCCAATGAGTCAACTCCTCTCATGAGGTGGCCAAAGTACTGGAGTTTCAGCTTTAGCATCATTCCTTCCAAAGAAATCCCAGGGCTGATCTCCTTCAGAATGGACTGGTTGGATCTCCTTGCAGTCCAAGGGACTCTCAAGACTCTTCTCCAACACCACAGTTCAAAAGCATCAATTCTTCGACACTCAGCCTTCTTCACAGTCCAACTCTCACATCCATACATGACCACAGGAAAAACCATAGCCTTGACTAGACGAAACTTTGTTGGCAAAGTAATGTCTCTGCTTTTGAATATGCTATCTAGGTTGGTCATAACTTTCCTTCCAAGGAGTAAGAGTCTTTTAATTTCATGGCTGCAGTCACCATCTGCAGTGATTTTGGAGCCCAAGTAAATACAGTCTGACACTGTTTCCACTGTTTCCCCATCTATTTCCCATGAAGTAATGGGACCAGATGCTATGGTCTTTGTTTTCTGAATGTTGAGCTTTAAGCCAACTTTTTCACTCTCCACTTTCACTTTCATCAAGAGGCTCTTCAGTTCCTCTTCACTTTCTGCCATAAGGGTGGTGTCAGAGGGCCAAGCTAAAGATGAAACAAGATGTTACACATGGCCCACTTTGCATAGTGTCCAATTCAAGATCAGTGGTCAAAACGTTAGAGATGGGGGTGAAGATGGTGATGATGCTGGTGGTGGTTGTGTTGAGAGTAATGATGAGGAGGATGGTGAAGGTGATGATATTGATGATGGTAATGAATGTGATAATGATCATGAAACTGGTGCTGGTGGTAATGATGATGATGATTTTGTTGATTTACTGCTTAAATTTGTTTACTCTTCATTTTTCTTTTCAGGGTTGCTATTGTTTGCTGAAGCCATGGGCACTTAAAATGTAGACTTGAACTCTCCAAAGATACTCCTTACTCTATTTTCTAATATAATCTGTTTTAAACTGTTTCCCTGATCAAATTACCTTGTTGGTTCCATATCTAAGTCCTGTTTTATAAGCTACTTGTTAAAACACAAAGCAATGGTGATACGGGACAACTATTTCTACATTTTCTTTTTTCACTTAATTTAATGAGTTTTCTGCTTGTTTTAAATAAATAATGATATTGGAAGAGTGTGCAGATTGTCATTTTGATGGATCTTTGTAGTATTTGACAGTATTTGACTGAGCTAAACAAAACAACTCCAATTCAAAAACTGTTAGGTTTATCAAAATTCTATTCTGTCCTTTGTCAAGATCCACCATCATTTATTATAAATCAGAGACCTGTCAGATAAAAGCGTTGTCATAGCAGGGGTTGTCAGTCTGTGCTCTTCAGGTCACCTGTGCCTCATTTAAACCAAAGAGCTACGATTTTATATCCTGAAATTCCAGATAAGATTTCATTTGAAAAGTGGTTGTGCAGCTGAAATATTTGTGCTTTTGTACATGCATGTCTTTCTGTAGACTGAGACAGAAAATATATTTCCAGACAAGAAAAAATTATAATTAGTCATGTTTAGTAGGTTGGAGAAGGAGATGGCACCCCACTCCAGTACTCTTGCCTGGCAAATCCCACGGATGGAGGAATCTGGTAGGCTGCAGTCCATGGGGTTGCTAAGAGTCGGACACGACTGAGTGATTTCCTTTTCACTTTTCACTTTCATGCATTGGAGAAGGAAATGGCAACCCACATCAGTGTTCTTGCCTGGAGAATCCCAGAGACAGAGGAGCCCAGTGGGCTGCCGTCTATGGGGTCACACAGAGTCGGACATGACTGAAGTGACTTAGCAGTAGCAGAAGGTCAGAAAGGTAATGGAGAAATGATGAGAAGAGTAAGGAAAAAAGGGAGGTAAATAAAGACAGACAGGTAGATAAAGACACACTTGATTAGATAAGTATATTTTAAATTTATTTTTTGTTTTATATAAGATTAACATATCCTTGGGATCTAAGTTCAACAAGCAGCTCCTTGAAGACAGGAACTGGAATTTACACTGGGTTTTGCACATCATTAGTCTCTTCTCTGGCAGAGTTCAGGTATGGCTGGATCCAGAAGCTTAAAAACTGATTGATTACTCACTGATCTCTTTCTTTTCAGCACTCTGCTTTCCTATGTTGATTTCATAATCAGACAGGATTTTGCCAACATCAGTGATGCCTGTTGCTTCCATGGTTCTTCACTAGTGATCCTGGGAGTGGAGAATTAAAGGGTGGAGAAGTACTCTACCTTTTCAGTATTACTAGAAATGGTCCTAAGCATGACCCTCATTAGCCTGACTTGAGTCATGTGCCCATATTTTAGCCAATCACTGTGGTTAGAGGAATGAAGTTATTTTCATTGGCCGTTTTTGGGTCACATGTTTATTACTAGAGCTAGAGCCAGGAGGAAAATCCTGTATGATGTATGTGGACCTGAGAGCAAGGAAGGAGTGTTAACTGAAAAGAAAATCAGGATGTTCTCTTCTCCCAAGAGGCAAAACAACAGATATATGTTGTGTCTCTGAGGCTGTGGGCTTCCAGGTGGCTCAGGCATAAAGAATCTGCCTGCTAGTGTGGGAGACACAGATTCAACCCCTGGGTCAGGAATATACCCTGGAAAAGGGAAATGGAAACCCACTCCAGTATTCTTGCCTGGGAAATACCATGGACAGAGGAAACTGGTGGGCTACAGCCCACGGGGTCACAAAAACGTCGGACAGGACTTCGTGACTAAACAACAATAGGAACAGTATCCTTGAAGCTACCTCTGCCCTTTCTCCTCTGGTTCACTCCTAAAACTCTCCAAAGAAAATATTCACTCTCCAAAGGAAATTTTATGAAGAAAGAGTTAAAATACCAGCTTTGGAATAAGACATTCTGTGTTTAAATTTTGTTACTGCCACTTACTAACTTGGTATGTCACTGGACAATGACCTAACCTCTTTGAACTTCATTAGTTGCTGAGATTAAATGAGATAAGACTAAAGCAACACTGAGATGTTTGTACCTAGTAAGAACTCAATCAATGTTATATTTCACAGAAGCTCTGTTAACCTTATCCACCTGCTTAAACTTCTCTCTAGTCTCAAAATACACAGATAGACACCTAGAACACATCTATGGCTTGCTGAATATCTGGACACTTCTAGTCCCACCTTTTGGGTTCGTATTGTTCCCAAACATGTATATCCCACTTGTGCTTCTTATTATGTTAACATAATTATTACTAACTCCAATACTTTGGCCACCTCATGCGAAGAGTTGACTCATTGGAAAAGACCCTGATGCTGAGAGGGATTGGGGGCAGGAGGAGAAGGGGACGACAGAGGATGAGATGGCTGGATGGCATCATGGACTCAATGGACATGAGTTTGGGTAAACTCCAGGAGTTGGTGATGGACAGGGAGGCCTGGCGTGCCACGATTCATGGGGTCGCAAAGAGTCGGACATGACTGAGTGACTGAACCGAACTGAATTATTACTAAACCAATGTCCTGAAAGTGCAAAAACAGAGGTATTTCTGTGAAGTGTCTTTTGAATGCTTTATGAATTTTCTGGAAAGATTTGATAAAAGTGAATTACTAAAAAGACTTACTATGAAATTAAAGATGAGCAAAAATAACATAAAAGATTGGGGAGAGTAGTAAAGTTCAGGGAGGATTCTGCTCACCAAATAGTCTACAAGTGTGGTTTAGTGAAGAAATATGATATAGAACTCTAATCTCAGAACTTTACTCAAGTAAAAATTGTGGCTATAGTATATCAGTTGACAGGTGACTGTATATAAAATTATGTGTTTTAAATTCAAATAATGCCCAAGGTATCCATGAACTCTGTTTATGATTCCATGCTTTAGATATTTTCCTAATAGACTAAACAATAACCAGTCTTAATTGCTTTATATAGATAGAAAATGATATCTTCTATGGTATTATTATTACTAGTATCACTACGACTCATCTTTTTAACCTCCCATTCACTTCTCAACCATTAACAATCTGGCATCTGCATCTGTCACTGTCCTTGATCTTTTATCTAAGAAATGTGTGACCTCAATTCTTTGCTTATTCTTTAAATGTTGCAGTTTCTCAGAATTTTGCCTTCTCTGAAATATTCAGACTCCAGGGGACTATTTCCAAATGCCTCATGAAGCTGAAGAACTAGAAAGTCTAGTCAGTCTCTTTGGGATCCACTTTTCAGCATTATCAGTACCACCACTGACAGCCCACCCAGGTCACAGACTCCTTATGGTAGGACACCTCTGCGGTCCAAAGTACTGTACAGGCTTCTTTCATGGTCTCCAATATTCCAGGTCCCAGACTCACATCCACGTACTCCTGTCTCCATTCCTGCATCAGGACCACTTTGCCACAGGCTGGGACCAACTCCCTAGACCTTGCTGTTGAGTCTGTCTCCCCTTCCATCTAGAGAGTTCCTCCTTGGGGCTTTGCTGTCCTTCCGTCTCAACGGGGTTCAAGCGGGACATTCTCAGTGTCCTAGAGAATTTTGTAGGGAAAATTGTCAAAGTCCTTAAGATGAACTCAAAGAGTTCCATTTGTCTTCAGTGAGACACGAGGTGTTTTCTGGCACATCATTCTGGATTATCTGTTGGATGGGGCCCTGTGCCTTTTCCTGTCTTAAAGGGATTTTATAACTATTATTTTGAGACAGCTAATAGCAATGTAAATAATTTTCCATAGATAAAGGCAAATTCTCTCCACTATAAGGACAATTGTTTCCCACTCTTCAACCAAAGAAGCCAGTTTTGCACCTATTTCTAAATTTATTTTAGCACTCATGATTGACTTACATAAGTGTGGCAATGTGGATTCTCCATTGAACTGATTGTAACTGCTTATGGCTACTTCATTAATTAATGAGTTAAACAAAGTGTTTGATGAGTGTTCAACTTGCATTTGTATAAGGGTCATGATTGGGCTTCCCAGGTGGTTCAATGGCAAAGAATCACCTGCCCATGCTGAAGCTGAGGAGATCCCTAAATCAGGAAGATCTCCTGGAGAAGGAAATGGCAGCCTAGTCCAGTATTCTTGCCTCAGAAATCCCATGGACAGAGGAGCCTGGCAGGCCCCAGTCCATGGGGTCACAAATAGCTGGACACAGCTTAGTGACTGAGCATGCATGCACATACAAGAGTCATGATTACACCATCTTTAAAAAACTGTTCATTTTTTAACAGCTTTTAATATCTTAGATCCCCCAAGGGTAGCGTTTGTCTTATCAGAGTCCTGTTACATCCTCCTCCAGGACAATAGGTAGCAACTTTCCTTACCTTCACATCACTAGGAGAAACCACCTACATGATTCTTCCCAGAGCAGAGAAACTCTGCACCAAGATAATTTACTATTTCCATTTGGAAAGCAACTGGCAGCTCTTACATGGCAACTTCTCTCTCTCAAGTTCCTTCTAACCAGGTGTCTCCCTGCAGGAGGTCACAAACTCAGTTTTTACATTCTACATGAACCTGTTCATCTGTATCCTTGTGTCATCTTCCCATCCACCCACTCTAGAGCTTTTGGAGTGAGGATACGTCTTCTTCATCTTTATAGTCTCTGTGATGTCTAAAACTGTGTCTTGCATATCGTAGGTGCTCAGAAAATGTTTACTGAATTTATACCATATTATAGGATGGAAGTGGCTCAGTTGGTAAAGAATCTACTTGCAATGCAAGAGACACAGGTTTGATCCCTGGATTCGGAAGATCCCCCCGGAGAAGGAAATGACAACCCATTCGAATATTTCTGCCTGGGAAATCCATGGACAGAGAAGCCTGGTGGTCTACAGTCCATGGGGTTGCAAGAGTCAGACATGACTTAGTGACTCAACCACCAACCACAAGGTGGAGAAGAATAGAATGGCAGCCAGTTAGAGCAAGGATCTTAAAGTGTAATATTAGGCTGATAGAATTTTAGTATAGGAAAACCTGGTGTGCTGCAGTCAATGGGGTCACAAAGAGTCGAACATAATTGATTGATTGCCAACAACCATCTTTTAGTGGATTTGATAAAAGGAAAACTAAAGAGGGAGTGGTAGCCATCTATCAACAGTTATTTCAGATGTCCCTTCATAATGCCAAGGTCACTGGCTCCCTCCCTAACCTAAGGGACTAACTTGTCCCTACAGTCCTAAGAGGCTTTTACTGAATTTGGATCAAGAACAGGCCTTTGCACAAACAAGGTTAACACTTTGTATCATTTCAAATCTGGGACACACTGAACTAACAAGGGCAGAGTGATTATGAGCCAAATAATAACCTGGCACTTGCCGTGCAGGGAATTCTAGATAAAGAGAAGATATTCTGTGATACCTTCAGATTCCTTTTTAGCTAGCACTCAGTGATCCCAGAAGAGATTAAAAATACCACCATAATTTTTTTTTTCATGAAACTATCCCACAATGTCATCAATTTAATAGAGAACGCATGACTCTGGTCATTCTCCTGAAACTGAATTTTTACTACAGCAAAATCTAAGAACAGTGCTGTTCAGTTCAATTCAGTTACTCGGTTGTGTCCAACTCTTTGTGACCCCACGGACTGCAGCACGCCAGGCCTCCCTGTCCATCACCAACTCCCGGAGCTTACTCAAACTCATGTCCATCGAGTTGGTGATGTCATCCAACCATCTCATCCTCTGTCGTCCGCTTGTCCTCCCACCTTCAATCTTTCCCAGCAGTGCTATACATGAGCGTATCGATGAGGTTTGTTCTTTATATATTTGTAAATGAAGTAACTAGAACAAATGAATTCTAATTCTATCTTTGGTAGCGTGAAGTTCAGAATCACAGACTTTCAGAATCATGAAGCTAGGATTTTCCAGTCTAACACCAGTGAGAAATACAATATTTACATTTTGCACATCAGAAGAGGAAAAGAAACTGACTCCCAAAGTAGTAACAGTCATTAATTGAGCACTGTAAGCATCCTTTAGCCAAAGGAGCTTGTTCAGTTCACCAGGAGCACAACTGTAGTTGAACAGGCTGGGCTTATAGCCCAGTGCAGCCAGGACTGTGCACACCAGGGGAATTGTGGGTATTTCGTTAAGTGGTGGTAGAAAGAACCTATGATAGGATTTAGGTTTTGGTTGAGGAATCTTGGGGAGAAGCTAATGAAGCAAGGGCCTTATCAGGAAGCAGCAGCAATACCATGATTGGGCATTTCAATAAATCTTATCTCCAGAGGGGGAAGCTCAGAGTCAGGGATGATGCAGTAATTGGTAAGGAAGTAGTAATCACTCATTTTGTCAGAGAGGGGCATGTTCGCTATTTTGAGGGCAGTACACAACCTTCTTCTCTCAAGTGTTATCATGGTCTCAGAGTGGCCTTGTCTGATGTCAGTGTCCTGTGAGATGGTGTATGTCCAGCAGGAGGACCACATGGCCTGTCTGGGAATATCATACCAGCAGTGTAGGGAATGTCAAAGGCTGCTTTCTCAGCATTAACTATGCATTTAGTGCTTCATACACATTATTTCATTTAAACCCTACAATTCTATTGTTTTTGTTGTTCAGTCACCAAGTCCAACTCTTTACAACCCCAGGGACTATAGCACCCCAGGCTCTTCTGTCTTCCAATATTTCCCAGAGTTTGCTCAAATTCATGTCCATTCAATTGGTAATGCTATTTAACCATCTCATCCTCTGTCACCTCCTACTCTTTCTGCCTCTCAATCTTTCCCAGCATCAGGGTTTTTCCAGTGAGATGGCTCCTTGGAATCCATAAGGTAGATGAGTCCCATGTTACACATGAGACAATAGAGATCTGAAGAAACTAATGTTGTTGGTGGTGGTTTAGTCACTAAGTTGTGTCCAAATCTTGCAACCCCCATGGACAGAGGAGCCTGACGAGCTACAGTTCATGGGTTTCTCCAGGCAAGAATACTGGAGTGGATTGCCATTTCCTTCTCCAGAGGAAGCTAATGTTAGCAGTGAGGAAATGGCAAGTGGAGTCAGGACTGACACAAGCTGGATAGATGTAGGTGCCAATAATAAAAGTTGTTAGGCTTAGGGTTGGAAGAGGTGAATGTATTCCTCAACTCAACATCTGCCTAGGGCTCTTGGGAACCTCTGTAAATAAAAAAAACCCTTCCTTTCAGATGGGTGAAGGCACTTGCTCATTAACTAATATAGACTAACTTACAAGAAACCCATGTAAGTGTCCAGACATTTACTTCTGGGTTTTAACCCACTCTAATTTTCTTGTCTAGAGAATCCCATGGACAGAGGAGCCTGGTGATCTACAGTCCATAGAGTCACAAAGAGTTGGACACAACTGAAGCGATTTAGCATACATGCAGGGCTTTAAAATGTAAAAATACAAAAGCTAACTCTCAAATCTACTAGGCTGCACCACTTCTTCTGACTCCTTGAGATGTTGTTACTTATTTATCAAGAAATACTCCCTGCTGCCAGCAGCTTTCTTTTAATTTTCTTTAGAAAATAGCACCAACATATGCTGCTTTTGATTGTTGGAATGAATTAATTTCAATTTATAGACTCAGTGATGGGAACTGTTCCAGGATGACCTACTGTAAACAATCTTTTAACAGTAGGTAAGAAATGGAAGGAAAGTTAATTTTTAAAAGTTCAGCCAGAAAAAGGAAACATTAGTCTCTATGATAATTTTTAACTTGAAAAATATGTTCATTACCCTCCTCCTCAATTCTTGAGATTACTGTCAATTTCAAAAGTATCTTCTACTTCTAAATACTATAGATTTCTTGCTTTTGAAATACATACTAGTCTATCCCCTGAAACACACTAGTCTATCCCCTGGAGAAGGGAATGGTTACCCACTCCAGTATTCTTACCTGGAGAATTCCATGGACAGAGGAGCCTGGTGGGTTATAGTTCATGAAGTTGAAAAGAGATACGACTGAGTGACTAACACTTTCATTTTCAGTCTATGTAATAAAGGAGATGAATATGAATCTACTATGTTTAAAAAACTAGAAAACAATTTCAGAACAATCATCAGTGCCTACCCTGAACTAATGTAACAAAATCTAGAGAAAAAACTTAAAACAATTCTCAGTATCCCTGCTGCTGCTGCTGCTAAGTCACTTCAGTCGTGTCCGACTCTGTGCGACCCCATAGACGGAAGCTCACCAGGCTCCCCCGTCCCTGGGATTCTCCAGGCAAGAATACTGGAGTGGGTTGCCATTTCCTTCTCCAATGCATGAAAGTGAAAAGTGAAAGTGAAGTCGCTCAGTCGTGTCCGACTCTTAGTGACCCCATGGACTGGAGCCTACCAGTCTCCCCCGACCATGGGATTTTCCAGGCAAAAGTACTGGGGTGGGATGCCATTGCCTTCCCCTTCAGTATCCCTAGAAAGCACAAAAATTTATTTTTAGATCTTGCTGATGATATTGACTGTAAATTTCTTTAACATTTATCTGGTTCTAGGTACTCCTTTTTACTCTGTTGCTATAAAAATGCTGGTTTCAGCAAGCAAGTTTAAAAGAAACAGCAAAGCAAGTACTAGAGAAAGTAGATGTTTCTTTTCTGAACTCTAAAAGGAAGAAGCACTGTTTTCATTGCTGGTAATTGTATTCTGAAAAAGCCAGGGCTGAAACTTTTCTTCGTTTGTGATATTTTACTTTTCTTCCTTCATTTTCGTCATGTATTTTCACTGCTCAAAACCTTATTTGAACGGTGTATTTAAAAAAATATGTATTTATGTATTTATTTTATTTTGGGGCTGTGGTGGGTCTTCACTGTTGATGCAGGCTTTCTCTAGTTGCAGTGAGCAGGGGCTACTCTCTTGTGGTGGTGCGCAGGCTTTTCATGGCAGTGGCTTCTTGTTGGGGAACACAAGCTCTAGAGCATGAGCTCAGAGTTTGGTGCACGGGCTTAGTTGTATCCGAGGCATGTGGAGTCTTCCCAGACGAGGGATTGAATCTGTGTTCCTTGCACTGCAAGGCAAGTTCTTCACCAGTGGACCACCGGGGAAACTTGAAAGGTGTATTTTTTGTATTTTAATGTCATAAAGAACAAAAAGATATACAGAGAGAAGTCTTTCTTTGTTCCCTAGAAATTTAATTCCCTTTCTCAGAGCCAGTCTATGTTTTCAGTTGGTTGTGTATTCCTTTTATGTGTTCACATATAAATATGTATCAATGCTTG
Organism: Tragelaphus eurycerus; assembly: GCA_935064755.1. Lineage (NCBI taxonomy): Eukaryota > Metazoa > Chordata > Mammalia > Artiodactyla > Bovidae > Tragelaphus > Tragelaphus eurycerus. The sequence goes on along the minus strand of CAKXYN010000072.1, from coordinate 8,322,631 downwards.
TGTGTGTACATGTATCAATTTCTTCTTAAGAGTAACTTTATATTTTGAACTTATTTATGAATCATAAAAAGCTGGAAAAAATAGCACAGAGTTCCTTCGTACACTTTACCCAGCTTCCCCCAAACATCTAGTATCTCCATCCTTTCCTAAATAGAGGCATAGAGTGAAAGCCCAGCTCCATCTACACAGAACTGTTAATAGTTGTTATCTCTGGGCTGCAGGATTGGGAATGGAAACAACTCGATTGTCTACTGTTATACATTTCCAAACTGTCTGAATTTTTATAGAAAATTTATTATTTTGATATTGATGAGATAAAATGTGGTTTGAAAACTAAAGGGAAGGAGAACTCATAGAGGCAGAAAGCAGAGTGGTGGTTGCCAGGGGCTTGAGAGGGGAAATAGGGAGCTGTTGTCTGATGAAAACGTTCTGGAGATTGATTTCATAACAATGGGAATGTACTTAACACTACTCAGTGGTATGGGCTTCCAGGTGGCTCAGAAGTAAAAGATTTGCCTGCAATGCAGGAGACACAGATTTGATCCCTGGGTCCGGAAAATCCCCTGGAGAAGGGAATGGCAACCCGCTTCAGTATTCTTTCCTGGGAAATCCCATGGACAGAGGAGCCCGGCAGGCTATAGTCCATGGGGTCGCAAACAGACACAGCTTAGTGACTAAACAATAACGACAACTCAACTGTACAATTAAAAATTGTTATGGTAGTACATTTTATGTATGTTTTACCAAAATTTTTACAAAAGTAGAGTTTTTTTTTTTTTTTTTAACATTTCAAGAAACAGAGTATAATTCACCATTGAAATGTAGCCAAGATCCAGATAAAAAGCCTTCCAAATATTTAATGACCATATGTGGTGAGGCCCTGACAAATTTTGATCATCCAAAAGATTTAAGCCTTACACCTCTCAGTGAGGGAAAATGACAGCCAGTGAAAATACCCATGGCCATTTTTTCACAAAAATGCCTTTTGATACTGACCACAACTTTAGGATAGGGAAGGAAAAAGATCTAATATTTATTTTTAACATTATTCTCCCTCAAAATCCTGAAATCTGTAAGTCAAAAAAACTCTGATGTGCAAAACTTTTTATCAGTTTATTGTTAAAGATTCCCTACCAAGTAGATTTCTAAGCAAAGATTGTATTACCGGGATCAGTTCAGTTCAATCTCTCAGTCGTGTCTGACTCTGCGACCCCATTAACTGCAGCACTCCAGGCCTCCCTCTCCATCACCAGCTCCCGGAGTCCACCCAAACCCATGCCCATTGTGTCGGTGATGCCATCCAACCATCTCATCCTCTGTCTTCCCCTCTCCTCCTGCCCTCAGTCTTTCCCAGCATTAAGGTCTTTTCAAATGAGTCAGCTCTCCACATCAGGTGGCCAAAGTATTGGAGTTTCAGCTTCAACATCAGTCCTTCCAATGAACACCCAGGACTGATCTCCTTTAGGGTGGACTGGTTGGATCTCCTTGCAGTCCAAGGGACTCTCAAGAGTCTTCTCCAACACCACAGTTCTAAAGCATCAATTCTTCAGTGTTCAGCTTTCTGTATTGTCCAACTCTCACATCCATATATGACTACTGTACTTGACTAGACAGACCTTTGTTGGCAAAGTAATGTCTCTGCTTTTTAATATGCTGTCTAGGTTGGTCATAACTGTCCTTCCAAGGAGCAAGCATCTTTTGATTTCATGGCTGCAGTCACCATCTGCAGTGATTTTGGAGCCCAGGAAAATAAAGTCTGCCTCTGTTTTCACTGTTTCCCCATCTATTTGCCATGAAGTGATGGGACTGGATGCCATGATCTTAGTTTTCTGAATGTTGAGCTTTAAGCCAACTTTTTCACTCTCCTCCTTCACTTTCATCAAGAGGCTCTTTAGTTCTTCACTTTCTGCCATAAGACTAGTGTCATCTGCATATCTGAGGTTGTTGATATTTCTCCCAGCAATCTTGATTCCAGCTTGTGCTTTCTCCAGCCCAGCATTTCTCATGATGTACTCTGCATAGAAGTTAAATAAGCAGGGTGACAATATACAGCCTTGACGAACTCCTTTTCCTATTTGGAACCAGTCTGTTGGTCCATGTCCAGTTCTAACTGTTGCTTCCTGACCTGTATACAGGATTACCAGGATAGATAAAGTTAATTTTTTTTAGATGAAGTTAATTTTTTGATAGTATAGAGGTCAATAAATCAAGAGGACATAATGATCTTTGATGTTTTTAAGGGTCATGTACCTATTCCTGTTATTCTAGTTGGAAACCACTAACAAAGATACCTGGTTGACAAGAGGGAAGAAGTTCTTGCAAAGCAGGAGACCTAAGTAGAAAAAAAACAATTGATGTCCATTACAGCGATGCTTGGTTAGACTAGTCTAGGAATACGAATGAGGAATGGTACAAAACACTTGACATTAGGACGTTCTGAGAAGTCCAGGAGACATCAAGAAATCTATACAGCACTATTTCCTTCTTGTACTCAAGGGTATTTATTATTGGCATTTGTGGAAGAAATGAAGAAATTTGTGAAGCTGTCAATTTCAACTCTAAATTTGACATTTTAATTTTTTTCAAGGATAAATGAAATTATTTTACAATGGGAGAAGTATGGCTGATAAGTGATGCAGTGCATTTGATACAGCCATTTAAAAAATATTTATTTAACAAAAGATCATATGCTTTCTACTGCTTCAGGAAAGTGACCTTTTGCAAAGTAGAGTTCTTGGATCCTTGATTATCTCACGTTTCTGTTACTCTAAACCTATAGCTTCTAGGTGTGGTTGCATGACATGATAAAGGGAATACATGAATGTACAGTGAAACAGAACATGAAGATTTTTTTCTTGGGTTCTTTTTCCATTTTTATCTGATAATAATTGCCCACAGCTTTATTTCTATATTAATTTTTCTGCCTTTTATTTGCTTTCAAATACTTTGTTTCTTGGTAATTTAATTCAAAAGGATTTCTCTTGGTCCAGATTGAAGGAGGCACCGAACTTACATGATGGGGACTTGATGGAGGAAGCACCCATTTTTGCATTCCAATGCAACCACATTCTCATTGATTAGGGTACACAGTCAACACATGATCAGGGTATAATAAGGAGGTCATTCCCATCACCATTTTGGAATTCTAGCTTATAGGAACGGAAAAGGCAATGGCACCCCACTCCAGTACTCTTGCCTGGAAAATCCCATGAACAGAGGAGCCTGGTAGGCTGCAGTCCATGGGGTAACTAAGAGTTGGACACGACTGAGCGACTTCACTTTCACTTTTCACCTTCATGCATTGGAGAAGGAAATGGCAACCCACTCCAGTGTTCTTGCCTGGAGAGTCCCAGGGACTGGGGGGCCTGGTGGGCTGCCGTCTATGGGGTCGCACAGAGTCGGACACGACTGGAGTAACTTAGCAGCAGCAGCAGCAGCTTACAGGAATGATTTAAATTTGAGCTTCCCATTTACTTGAGGACTTAATGGGTCCCTTGAGAAAACCAATAAAGAGACATTGGGAACTGATGGATGCACATGGAAACATTTACTTTCTTCAAATACTTTCTGATTCTTTCTCTTTTTTATAAATAACTCTCCTTGTTCCAAAACAGACTATTTGTCCTTGAAAAAAATTTGTCTGCAAAACTTGATTTGCTAAAGCAAACATTTTATTTTAAAAAATTGTCTAGAAAATTGTTCCTGCCAGTGCAATTTCCATCCTGTATTTTAATTTTTTCTTTCCTTTTTTAAAATGATTTTTAAAAATCAAAGTATAGTTAATTTTGAATGTTGTATTAGTTTCAGGTGTACAGCAAAGTTATTTGGATATATGATGCTAAAGCTGAAACTCCAGTATTTTGGCCACCTCATGCGAAGAGTTGACTCATTGGAGAAGACTCTGATGCTGGGAGGGATTGAGGGCAGGAGGAGAAGGGGACGACAGAGGATGAGATGGCTGGATGGCATCACTGACTCGATGGATGCGAGTCTGAGTGACCTCCGGGAGCTTGTGATGGACAGGGAGGCCTGGCGTGCTGCGGTTCATGGGGTCACAAAGAGTCGGACACGACTGAGCGACTGATCTGATCTGATATATATACATATATGTATCCTCTTTCAGAGTTTTTTCCATTATAGGTTAACAAGCAATTGAGTTTAGGTCCCTGTGCTCTACAGTGGATTCTTGTTGTTTACCTATTTTATATATGTGTGTGCTTACTTGTGTCCAACTCTTTGTGACCCTATGGACTAGCCCACCAGGCTTCTCTGTCCACAGAATTTTCCAGGCAAAATTATTGGAGTGGGTTGCCATTTCCTACTCCAGGGAATCTTCCTGACCCAAGGATCAAACCCAAGTCTCTCACTTCTCCTGCCTTGGTGGATTCTTTACCCCTACACCACCTGGGAAATCCTCTACATTATATATAGTAGAGTGTGTATGTTAATCCCAAACTCCTAATTTATCTCTATCCACCAGCCTTCATATTCCCTTTGGTAACCATAAGTTTGTTTTCTGTGTGAGTCTATTTCTGTTTTGTGAACAAGTTCACGTGTATCTTTCTTTAGATTACACATATAAGTGATATTATATACTATTTGTCTTTCTCTGTCTAGCTTCATTTAATATGATGATTTCCAGGTCGATTTATGTTGCTCCAATGGCATTATTTCATTCTTTTTTATGGCTAGTAATATTCCATTATGTATATGTACTACATCCTCTTTATCCTTTACTCTATCAAAGGGCCATTAGATTGCTGCCAACTATTGGCGATTGTAAATAGTGCTGCAATGAACATTGGGGTGCTTGTATTTTTTCAAATTAAAGTTTTCTCCAGATATATGCCTAGGAGTGGGATTGCAGGATCATATATTAGTTCCATTGTTTTTTTAAGGAACCTTCATACTATTCTCCCTAGTGGTTTTACCAGTTTATATTCACACCAACAGGGTAGGAGGGTTCTCTCTTCTCCACACCCTCTCCAACATTCATTACATGTAGACCTCTAAACAATGGCCATTCTGACTGGTGTGATGTCATACCTCCTTGTGGTGCTGATTTGCATTTCTCTAGTAATTAGCCTCATTGAGCATCTTTTCATGTGACTATTGGCCATCTGTATATCTTCTTAGGAGAAATGTCAAATTAGGCCTTTTTCCCCATTTTTTGATAAGCTGTTTGAACCATTTGTGTTTTGGAAATTAATCCCTTGTTGGTAGCATCACTTGCAAATATTTTCTCCCAGTCCGTAGGTTGTATTTTTGTTTTGTTTATGGTTTCCTTTGCTGTGCAAATGCTTTTAAGTTTAATTAGGTCCCATTTGTTTATTTTTGTTCTTATTTCCATTACTCTAGGAGTTGGATTCCCAAAAGTATTGCTGTAATTTATGTCAAAGAGTGTTCTATCTATGTTTTCCTCTAGGAGTCTTAGAGTGTATGATCTTACATTTAGGCCTTTAGTCAAATGATAATAAATTTTTAGTAAAATCTCTTTTTTTCTACGACTTGATCACCTGCTATCTTCTCATAACTGTTTTGGGTTTGCATATCTTTTATCCTCTAACTCCAGGGAAGAAGGTGGATTTTATTTTCTTTGAATATCCTTCAGTGCTTTGCATATCATTCTGGCATATAATATATATGCAACCAGCATTTGCTCAATGAGTGAACAAACTGATGACTGCTAAAAGCTTAACAATTTTGAAGCTGTCTGTAAAAATCTCTTTTCAATTTATGATGAATTATGTTATTGCTGTTGTTCAGTCACTCAGTCATCTCCAACTCTTTGCAGCCCCATGGACTGCAGCACACCAGGATTCCCTGTCTTTCACTGTATTTGTTTTATAGTAAATCTACCTGTAAGTACGCATCTCATATTCACATTTTAAAGATACTAGTGACTAAAAGACAGGACAAACTTCTTGGACTAGAGAGAGAAGCTTTCCAAAGTTAAGAGTGTGAAATGTGGGTCTTCCCTGGAGGTCCCATGGTTGGGACACTGCACTTCAAATGCAGGTGGTATGGGCTTGATTCCTGGTTGGGGAACTAGGATCCCAAGGCCAAAAAAGTGTGAAACATGAAGAGTCTTTGGAAACAAGGTTGGAAAAAAAGAAAAGGAAGGTTTTTAGAGAAACTGATGATCAGCAGGCATGACACTTAAATGAGGGTGAGGGATCAAACTGGGTTCTGAGACTCAATTTCCAATGTATGGGTAGGGCTTTCCCTCATGGCATCAAGGAATTCTCCAGAAACCAGCTGGTGTCCTACAGTGCAATTCAATTCTGGCACTATCCACCTGGAAAAGCATCAGATCAAGTAAAGGTTCAGTCCCACAAGCCTGTCCATATCCCCTCCATCTTCAGGGTTGTTATTTCTTCTTCTGACCAATTGGCTATAAATCAGAAGATCTCATGACTCCTATCTCAGGTTTGGTTAACTTGCTAGAGTAGCTCAGGGCACTTAGAAAAACATGTTAATTCCTAAATCACTGGTTTAAGGTAAAAGGATATAGTTCAGGAACAGCCAGATGAAGAGATGTATAGAGCGAGGTATGCATCCAGTTTCCATGCCCTCTCCAGGCACGCCCCTCTCTCAGCCCCTCCAACTTGGAAATTCTCCAAAGAGTTTTTATGAAGTTTCATTACCTGGGCATGGTTGATTAAATCATTGTTCATTGGTCATTAATTCAACCTTGAGCCACTCTCCTCCCTCCCTGGAGGTTGGAGGGGGTTGGAGGGATTGAAAATCCCAACACTTTAATCACACAGTTGGCTCCAATGGTAACCAGCCCCCATTTCTGGGTGCTTTCCAAAAGTCACCTCTTTCACGTAATGAAAGACACCCTTATCACTTCCAATTCTTAGGAAGGTCCAAGTTTTGGAAACCATGGAGGGAGACCAAATACTCATGAGGATTATATTTGTCACCTGAATGACCATATGTATATACATATTTTTCTTATAAATCATCATATCACAGGGTACCACATTGGCTTACTAAGAAATACATTCTGTTGATTTCCACAAATAACAGAAACCTCTGTTTAGAAGCTTAAGCACATCAGTTTATCTCATGTCAAGGGGGAAGCCATGCAAAGATGGTATGGTGGCTCCAAATTGTCTCCAATTGTTCCCATATGAGGAGCATCAAAATTGCTTGTTCACTAGCTAAAAGTCAGGTTTCTGGACCCAGTACCCAATTTACTGAATCAAAATTCTAGGTATGGCCACTGGGAATCTGAATGTTGAACTGATACACCTATTTTTCTAATGGAGGGTACTGACCTAAAACAGTGTGCCAATTATTTTTCCAGCAGAAATTTTTTTTTTTTTTGGGGGGGGGTGGGGGGGTGCGCAGCATGGGCATCACCAAAGAATTGCAATACAGACTTGCAACCATGGTGAACCATATGCAAGTCCTCACATAACAGGAAGAGGAGAACTCTTTTAAAGAGGGGAAAAGGAAGTTGGGAGGGCTAAACAAAGAATTGATTGGAGGAACTGATAGTTTGAAGTATAGTGCTTTTCATTGGCTGAGTTATGACATTCTCTCAGTGGCTGAGCTATTTCCAAGAAGGAAGTCTTTCTACTTCCTGTCAGGCTCTACTACCTGGTGGGGGCATAAGAGCTCCCCCTTCTGGCCTCCCAACTCTATTTTAATTGAGGTTTCTCAAAGTTTTACAAGGGCCTGAGTTGACAATCATTTGTATTTTTCTAGATTCCTACCTGTAGGAATTTCTGTCTAGAGATTTCTGCTGCAAGCTGGTAAAATGGCTTTGATCTCTAAATGGCTGTGGCAGAGTGTTAAGCCAAGAGTCCAGCATGGAAGAGGGAAAAGGAAAGCAAAATGTGTTAAAGCTAGTGTCTCAAAGCTGTTAGCTAAAGAGGAGAAGATTCTTGTTCTTTGGCTAGTGGAGAAGGCAATGGCACCCCACTCCAGTACTCTTGCCTGGAAAATTCCAGGGACGGAGGAGCCTGGTAGGCTGCAGTCCATGGGGTTGCTGAGGGTTGGACACGACTGAGTGACTTCACTTTCACTTTCATGCATTGGAGAAGGAAATGGCAACCCATTCCAGTGTTCTTGCCTGGAGAATCCCAGGGACGGGGAAGCCTGGTGGGCTGCCATCTATGGGGTCGCACAGAGTCAGACACGACTGAAGTGACTTAGCAGTAGCAGTGGAATTTTACCATTGAAGTGTACTAAAAAATATTCCATTTAGGGTTGTCTCAGCCTGTTTCATTCAGTTCAGTTCCGTTCAGTCGTTCAGTTGTGTCCAACTACTTGCGACCCCATGAATCACAGCACTCCAGGCCTCCCTGTCCATCACCAACTCCTGGAGGTCACCCAGACTCACGTCCATCGAGTCAGTGATGCCATCCATCCATCTCACCCTCTCTCGGCCCCTTCTCCTCCTGCCCCCAATCCCTCCCAGCATCAGAGTCTTCTCCAATGAGTCAACTCTTCGCATGAGGTGGCCAAAGTACTGGAGTTTCAGCTTAAGCATCATTCCTTCCAAAGAAATCCCAGGGCTGATCTCCTTCAGAATGGACTGGTTGGATCTCCTTGCAGTCCAAGGGACTCTCAAGAGTCTTCTCCAACACCACAGTTCAAAAGCGTCAATTCTTTGGTACTCAGCTTTCTTCACAGTCCAACTCTCACCTCCATACATGACCGATGGAAAAACCATAGCCTTGACTAGATGAAACTTTGTTGGCAAAGTAATGTCTCTGCTTTTGTTTCATTAGGACCTATCAAAATGATAAACGATTATAGTTCTTAATAATAACACTCAATAATATGTTGGCTGTTTCCCTGGTGGCTCAGATGGTAAGGAATCCTCCTGCAATGAGGGAGACCTGGGTTCGATCCTTGGCTTAGGAAGATCCTCTGGAGGAGGGCATGGCAACCCGGTCTAGTATTCTTGCCTGGAGAATCCCCATGGACAGAGGAGCCTGGTGGACTACAGTCCATGGGGTCACAAAGAGTTGGATATGACCGAACAACCAAGTACAGCACATGTTGGCTGTTGAAAATCAGACTTTTCAGTAGAGAACTAAAACAGTAAAAATTTTAGCTTGATTTATGGATCTTTTCATTAAAGAAAGAGAGACAAAGCAGTTTTTATATATGTGGCATATGCGATGGTGGATGGGAATTTACTTTCCCCATCTCCATCCCTGTAGTAGTTTTAAGACTTTTTTTTTTCCTCCTTGGGCTATAATGTTTCCACTTCCAAATTTCAATGTAAGTTGTTTATTCCCCCATTATGTATTTTCCTTTATTATTTTTCGTGCACCCAATGCTAGAAAGTGTCAACATTGCTTTGAGTCCTTGTACTTGTGGCATAATTAGGAGAACTTGCGTTTTGAGAGAAAGTGCAATTTCTTTAATTGAGAAATTTTACTAATGGACTTTTATCTCATTTCCCTGGTGCAATGGTCCCTAAAACTGGTTGAGGATTAGAAAGCCCTGGGAAACTTTTAGCATATTTTTCACTGCTAATTAATTAAAGTACAAATGTGGCATGTACTTTTTAAAAAACAGTTCAAAAAGTGCAGAAGGGTAAAAAGTGAAAAGTAAATCCCCTCTTCTCCACTTTGAACTTCTTAGAATACTCCTATTGGTAATATATTATTGTGTAGTGCCTCGATGGACGTGAGTCTGAGTGAACTCTGGGAGTTGGTGATGGACAGGGAGGACTGGCGTGCTGTGATTCATGGGGTTTCGAAGAGTCAGACACGACTGAGCGACTGAACTGAATGGAACTGATTGCCTTTCAAAAACTTCGGTACTTAATGCAACCATGAAAAGTGAAAAAAAAATGAAAGTGTTAGTCACTCAGTCATGTACAAGTCTTTGTGACCCCATGGACTGTAGCTGCCAAGGCTCCTTAATTGATGAAATTCTCTAGGCAAGAATACTGGAGTTGGTAACCGTTCCCTTCTCCAGGGTCTCTTCCCAACCCAGTGATTGAGCCCCAGTCTCCTGAACTGCAGGCAGATTCTTTACTGTCTGAGACACCAGGGAAGCCCTGATACAACCATGGTGGTGGTGGTGGTTTAGGCACTAAGTCGTGTCTGACTCTCCTCTATCATGAGATTTTCTAGGCAACAGTATTGGAGTGGGTTGTCATTTCCTTCTCCAATACAACCATATGCATATTTATATCCCCCCCCACCATAAATGTGACCATTCTATATCTACCATTCTGTAATTTGCTTTTCCTGTCCACTTTTTCCTGGACACCTGTTTTATATAACATGTGTAGTTCCACTTCAGTCTCTTAAATGGATATGTTTTTATTAAAATGATTCTGATTCATTCAATCAGGGGAAGAATTTGTGCTTCTCTAAGAAGATGCTGTATTATTTCTGATACAAATTAATCCATGAACTAGCATTTAGAAACCACTGTCTTAGCTCATGTGGCAAAACATGTTTTAAGATATATCATCTTCCACGTTTGGCTGAAATGTCTTTACATCAAGATTAGAAATGATGTTTTCCTTTCTACTTCCTGATAAGAATGAGAAATGCAATATACAACTGCCCCGTAAGAGATGTTTTTTAAAGACAAAAAATTCTCCTATATATACAAGGAAGAAAAGTTTCCTTGGCAACTGATGGCAAGTATGGAAGATAATGGGTGGAATTTATTGTAAGAACAAGGCAACATTTCTACTGAGAGGATGTCAGACTAAAGTAGCCTAAACAAGGTACTTACAGGTCTGCATGAAGAGCCAGGAATAAACAACTGAGGGTCATAGATAAATGGGTGGAGTGGCCAAGAAGTTAAAATTAAATACTGCTCCTCCCCTTTTAAAGCTAAAAGTATTTTCCTTCTATCAAAATCATCTTTCCCTTGAACTTGAGTCCTGGTGAGTTGCCTTGACTAATGTTTCCTGCCAAGGGATAAAGACTTCATTTCTGAAAAACTGTGGGTGGAGGTTTTGAGTAGTCTTCTAGGAAACAACTAGAAGTCAAAAGGCCTGCCAAAAACTTCTCTGGGGCTCCCTGCCTCAGTGGCTTGTCATCAAGCAGAAGGAAAATGTGCTTTTCTGCAGGGTGAATTTTGGCGGGTCAAATTCAGACTTGATAAGAACACTAATTAGAGTAATGGAAGTTAGAGTTCACTTATCCCTTAGGAAAGATTATGAATGGTGTAGGGGTGGGGACTTGACAATATAGTGTCCATTAAATTCCTTAGTTTAGAAGAAAGAAACTGCCCCTCCAAGCAGAACATCTCCCAGCTTTTGACAAGTGCTAGATGCAATGAGATCCCAAGGCCTGAAGATCAAGCTTTATTTTAATCACATCACAGTTTCCAAAATGAAAAAAAAAATTTTAAACAGAACTCAAAAGATCTTTTAAGCTCAATTCCACCCCCTCCCCCCAAACATCTATAGATACAATTGAAATAGAAGCTGAGCACTTTCAAAGTACATTCTTAGAGACTTCAGTTTGGTTTTAATCAGCCATAGGACTATCCTATTTTGGAAATTACCACTTTAAGAATTCAAACTGCATGAGACTGCGTATCATAACTATGATAACTATGGAAAAGTTGCATATTTGTATTTCTAGGTTGGTTTCTGAAGAAGTATTCATTGATTTAGGTATTTATTAGTCACTCTACATTGCTTTGGTTATAGTTAGAAACCAAGTTTGCTTGCTAAGTCACTTCGGTCGTGTCTGACTCTTTGCAACCCTATGGACTATAACCTTCTGCCAGGCTCTTCTGTCCATGGGGATTCTTCAGGCAAGAATACTGGAGTGGGTTGCCATGTCCTCCTCCAGAGGATCTTCTCAGCCCAGGGAGTAAACCCACATCTCTTCTGTCTCCTTAATTGGCAGGCAGGTTCTTTACCACTAGTGCTAGCTACCTGGGAAGCCAAGTTAGGTTAACTTAAAAAAATAGAATATATTAGAAGGAAATCACACTGCTTTAGAGAATCAAAGGAGAAATTTGTCATAGATAAATAACGGCAAAGTAGTTAAATTAAGTAAATGTTTTTTAAGCCAAGAGTATTTCCTTCTATTAACATCATGCTGCTGCTAAGTCGCTTCAGTCGTGTCCTACTCTGTGTGACCCCAGAGACGGCAGCCCACCAGGCTCCCCCATCCCTGGGATTCTCCAGGCAAGAACACTGGAGTGGATTGCCATTTCCTTCTCCAATATCAACATCATAGTTACCTTGAATTTGGGTTCTGGTAAATTGCCTTAGTTATTTTAGTTAACAGCAGGCCTCGGGAAAAGGGATCCAGGGAAGAGATGGCGATTCCACAAACAGGCTCTTTGGGGGCATTGCCATCAGGATAACTCAGCCCCAACTGCTTTCCATGCAGGTGAGCTTTCCATGCTCAAAATTCAAATTCTGGTGGAAGGATTGGATTGGCCTACGTTGGATCACAGCCCATTTCTCAACCAAGTCTTCTCCTTCATGAGCTGTTGTGGCCCACAGTACCATCAGAACCATGTTGAATGGGAGATGAAGAGTTACCCAATGGGTTCTTGTGGTAAGAAGGGAAAAGACATACTTGGTAGGTCAAAAATAGAGCAACCCAGAGGGGTAAATTGGGAGATTGGGATTGACATATGTGCTGTGTGCTTAGTTGCTCAGTCGTGTCCAACTCTTTGTGATCCCATGGACTGTAGCTTTCCAGGCTCCTCTATCCCTGGGATTCCCCAGGCAAGGATACTGGAGTGGGTTGTCATACCCTCCTCCAGGGGATCTTCCCATCCCAGGGATGGAACCCAGGTCTCCCACATTGAAGGCAGATTCTTTACTGTCTGAGCCACCAGGGAAGCCTGGGACTGACATATATACTCTACTATATATAGACTAGATAACTAATAAGGACCCACTGTATAGCAAAGGGATTTCTTCTCAATACTCTGTAATAAACTATATGGGAAAGAATCTAAAAAAGAATGGATACTTGTGTATGCATAACTGGTTCATTTGCTGTACAGTGAAACAAACACAACATTGTAAATCAACTATACTTCAAAAAAAACAAAAACAAAAACAAAACGAAACTAGAGCAGCCACTGCTGTCACCAAGTATATTAATTAAGATGATTTCAGTGACAAGGAGGAATATCTAACTATTGTGAAAAGTAGAAGTTTTATGGTCTCACCACCTTGGAAGAGGTCCAGAGGTCCCAGAAAATACTCAACAAATACTCATGGTGAGTAGACCGGGAGTTCTGGAAAGACCGGGGGTGTGCCATAAAATGAGGGAAGTTATAAAGGGTAGTAGGGGGATGGAATCAAACAGCAGAATTTATTTCTACAACGGAGGGAGATATTCTCACTCTGAAAGTCGGAGAAAAGGTAAAAACTGATGCTCTCTGTGTAAAAGAGGAACGTGATAAATGTAAGATGCCTTTTTTGATATAATGAGGGTGGAGTCCAAGGCACAGGTGGAAGGTGACCTACTTGCATAAAAAGTACATAGGGGAGCTTTCTTCAAGTGTGGTAAGGGACGGATAATGCCCATCCTAATTTCTAACGTGTGTGACCACATACTATGACTACTCTAGCAGCCCAACTCTGATAATAAAGCAAATTAAATAGCAAAAGGGTCGCTGATTTTAAATGCCCTTATCCTGCTTTTGCTGCCATAGGCTTTCTCCTATTAGATATAGTTCATTCTCAGCGATGTTGGTGAAGCATTTTTCAGCACCCTTCACTTAGGGGACCTGAGGGTCAAGTCCCTACTTCTATTGGCAGAGCCTGAATTCGTCTCATGTATGTCCTTGGCCAGCTATGGAGGATAAGAATTTCATTCTGTGCCAATAGGTGGGAATTATTTCTGATTTATTGCTGAGGGGATTTTAGGTCATGGTCTGTAATGGTTGATAAGAGCTCACTGGATAACACAAGGAACTCAAATTCTAGGACTGAATTTGATAGGATGTGGGACTCTGAAGGATAGTTTCTTCCAGTGACTTTTCTTTTATTGGATGTGCATTTCAAAAACAAGTGCTTCAAAGACTAAGAAGTGAAAAAGTAAGGAAAAACAGCTTGATTTTTTTGCATGAAATTGCTGTGGACAATCTCTGATCAGGTTGAGTGGCTCCTTCTTTAACAAATTCTCCTTGACTGCTCCATGACTTAGTGAATATTTGTCCAGCATCCATCAGAGAAATAATAGCTTAAGATTTCTGAGAGTTTGCCATGTGTTTAGCTATGCTCTGAAAATGGAAAGTTGAATAGAATCTTGACCTTGTGGAATTTGTATTTTAGTATTGGTTGGTGATGGTGGATAAACAAGACCTAATGATACAGTTGGAGAAGGCAATGGCACCCCACTCCAGTAACTTTTGCCTAGAAAATCCCATGGATGGAGGAGCCTGGTAGGCTGCAGTCCATGGGGTCGCTAGAGTCAGACACGACTGAGCGACTTCACTTTCACTTTTCACTTTCATGCATTGGGGAGGGAGATGGCAACCCACTCCAGTGTTCTTGCCTAGAGAATCCCAGGGACGGGAAGCCTGGTGGGCTGCTGTCTATGGGGTCACACAGAGTCGGACATGACTGAAGTGACGCAGCAGCAGCAGCAATGATACAGTATGGTAAGGAATGTACCTGTGATATAGTGAAAATGAAAGTCACTCAGTCATGTCTGATTCTTTGTGACCCCATGGACTGTAGCCTGCCAGACTCCTCTGTCCATGGAATTATCCAGACAATAACACTGAAGTGGGTAGTTGTTCCATTCTCCAGGGGATCTTCCCAACCCAGGGATCAAACCCAGGTCTCCTGCATTGCAGGCAGATTCTTTACCCTTTGAGCCACCAGGAAAGCCTATGGTATAGAGGGAGGAGGAATTATTTCCTCCTGGGAAAATAGGAGAAGAAATTTGCTGAGAAGATAACATTTGATGGGCCTTGAGGATTGAATATGAAGATGTGAGAGAATGGAGGAGAGGGAGGAAGGTTGCTGGGCCGGGGCACCTGTTTGAGCAAAGGTGTGGTGGTGACAGCCTGTTTGGAGTGCTCAGAACACAGTGCTCAGGCAAAGGAGATGGAGCTACAAAGGTAGAAGAATCAGATGATACAAAGGCTCTAATTGTCACCTATCGAGCTTGACCTTTGTCTTATTGGCAGTGAGGAGTCAACATGGGATGTAAAGGAGGGGAATGATATGATCAAGTGTGTTTGGACAGAAGGAAGCCTTGGCAGCAGTGTTGCGGATGGCTGCTTTCTCTCCTGGAATGACCCCTTGTCCTCTCCATCTGGCTAGACCATTCATATTTAAAGGTTCAGCTCAAGTGTCACCTCCTTCAGAGCCTTCTCTGATCTCCTCCATCTGGAACACCACGGAATCCTATAAAATGTGTTTCATAGCACCCCAAACACCCAGTGGCACATTTCTTTCCTGGTTAACCTGAGGGTTGTGAGGATTGGCCTCCTATCCTTGCATCTCTGTGTGGTCAGCACCTGGCACCGTCTGTGGCATTTCCTAATTGCTCACTAAAAATTTTATTGTTGAATGAATAAACATAAGCATCCACTGTCTTTATAGTTGCTGAAGCTGCTTATACATAAAAAGTACTATCGACTGAATGCTTACTCTTTGTGAGATAATTGTGATCTCACTAATTCTCACACAAAACTATTTGCAATAGTGAGAATAATGTTTCTTTTTATTCTATTGCTACTACTATTATTACTACTACTACTACTGAAATTTCTTACATAACTCTTACTATGTGCCAGACACTGAAGTGATTTACATATATTAACTCAATTCTCATGGCAACCTGCTGGTGTAGGTGCAAGTCCCTATACCCACCACACCGCCCCCCCCCCTTTTTTTTTTTTTTTTTTACAAATAAGGAAGCTGAGACAGAGTGTGATGAGGTAACCTGCTAGTCAGTGGTGAACTAGGATTTAGGCCCAAGCAGTCTGGCTCTAAGAATCTATGTGCTTTCCGTTGTTAAGATTATATCCAGGACTTCCCTGGCAGTCCAGTAGTTAAGACTCTACACTTACACTGCAAGGGGATTGGATTTGATCCTTGGGTGGGGAACTAAGATCCCATGTGCCACGTCCATATGATAGGTCTAAAGCAGTTAGGAGGGTTTAGGTTATTCAGTTATAAATATCAGGACAAAGAACTAACTCCATGTCTATCTGGCTCCAAAGTCCTAAGACTTTAGATTCCTGCTCTGTTTTATATTAAACATAATATGAGTGTTCACCAGGGTTATCACTAGGTCTAAACAAAGCATGATAGGGAGAAGTCTGATTCCTAGAGGGTTTAGAAGTAGGGGAGGCTAGAGAAACTCAGGGTGGGTGGATTGAGTGTCTACAAGAAATTGGAAGTCAGAATTGCTTCAGTCTAGGAAGTTTCTACACTGAGACATTGTATCTTAAATCAGATTTTAAGACCTTCAAGCTAGGAAACATCTAGTAGCTTAATAGATCTTTTGTGTGTGGGCGGGGGCAGGGAGGTCATTTTCTGAAGCACTTAAAATCAGAAAAGAATGTACTTGTAATCTCTCTGAATCCTGAAAGATTTTCTTTACTAAAGAACCCTGAAATTGGAAATCATTTTCTTTAGAAAATCCCTTTGTGTCCAAACACAGTTCAATTTTTGTGTGCTTTAGCTAATGATTAAATATCTCCCCTTCACCCTTCAGTTCCTTCCCCCTTTTCCAAGCAATTTAATCTTAGCCATTCATATATATTGTTTAGTTAGTCATGGCAACCAGGTCCTTTGATAGGCCAGTGAGCAACTAAATTTAGACACAATATTGACAGTCTGGCTGTATTAGCCAAAATTTCTAACATAAGGTTTGAGTGATCTACATGGATGGCCAATATCCTTGGAATTGATGACGCTGAGACCAAATGGCAGTGAAAAGAAGAGAAGCGAAAAGCAAAGGAGAAAAGGAAAGATATAAGCATCTGAATGGGGAGTTCCAAAGAATAGCAAGAAGAGATAAGAAAGCCTTCCTCAGTGACCAATGCAAAGAAATAGAGGAAAACAACAGAATGGGAAAGACTAGAAATCTCTTCAAGAAAATTAGAGATACCAAGGGAACATTTTATGCAAACATGGGCACGATAAAGGACAAAAATGGTATGGACCTAACAGAAGCAGAAGATATCAAGAAGAGGTGGCAAGAATACACAGAAGAACTGTACAAAAAAAGATCTTCACAACCCAGATAATCACGATGGTGTGATCACTGACCTAGAGCCAGACATCCTGGAATGTGAAGTCAAGTGGGCCTTAGAAAGCATCACTACGAACAAAGCTAGTGGAGGTGATGGAATTCCAGTTGAGCTCTTTCAAATCCTGAAAGATGGTGCTGTGAAAGTGCTGCACGCAATACACCAGCAAATTTAGAAAACTCAGCAGTGGCCACAGGACTGGAAAAGGTCAGTTTTCATTCCAATCCCAAAGAAAGGCAATGCCAAAGAATGCTCAAACTACCGCACAATTGCACTCATCTCACATGCTAGTAAAGTAATGCTCAAAATTCTCCAAGCCAGGCTTCAGCAATGTGTGAACCGTGAACTTCCTGATGTTCAAGCTGGTTTTAGAAAAGGCAGAGGAACCAGAGATCAAATTGCCAACATCCACTGGATCATGGAAAAAGCAAGAGAGTTCCAGAAAAACATCTATTTCTGCTTTATTGACTATGCCAAAGCCTTTGACTGTGTGGATCACAATAAACTGCAGAAAATTCTGAAAGAGATGGGAATACCAGACCACCTGATCTGCCTCTTGAGAAACCTGTATGCAGGTCAGGAAGCAACAGTTAGAACTGGACATGGACCAACAGATCAGATCAGTCGCTCAGTCGTGTCCGACTCTTTGCGACCCCATGAACCGCAGCACGGCAGGCCTCCATGTCCATCACCAGCTCCCGGAGGTCACCCAGACTCATACCCATCGAGTCAGTGATGCCATCCAGCCATCTCATCCTCTGTCGTCCCCTTCTCCTCCTGCCCTCAATCCCTCCCAGCATCAGAGTCTTCTCCAATGAGTCAACTCTTCGCATGAGGTGGCCAAAATACTGGAGTTTCAGCTTTAGCATCATTCCTTCTAAAGAAATTCCAGGATTGATCTCCTTCAGAATGGACTGGTTGGATCTCCTTGCAGTCCAAGGGACTCTCAAGAGTCTTCTCCAACACCACAGTTCAAAAGCATCAATTCTTTGGCGCTCAGCCTTCTTCACAGTCCAGCTCTCACATCCATACATGACCAACTCCAACATACCACAGGAAAGACCATAGCCTTGACTAGGCGAACCTTTGTTGGTAAAGTAATGTCTCTGCTTTTGAATATGCTATCTAGGTTGGTCATAACTTTCCTTCCAAGAGAGTAAGCGTCTTTTAATTTCATGGCTGCAGTCACCATCTGCAGTGATTTTGGAGCCCAGAAAAACAAAGTCTGACACTGTTTCCACTGTTTCCCCATCTATTTCCCATGTAGTGATGGGACCAGATGCCATGATCTTCGTTTTCTGAATGTTGAGCTTTAAGCCAACCTTTTCACTCTCCACTTTCACTTTCATCAAGAGGCTTTTTAGTTCCTCTTCACTTTCTGCCATAAGGGTGGTATCATCTGCATATCTGCAGAAAATGAAGAGGAACTCAAAAGCCTCTTGGATAAAAGTGAAAGTGGAGAGTGAAAAGGTTGGGGCTTAAAGCTCAACATTCAGAAAATGAAGATCATGGCATCTGGTCCCATCACTTCATGGGAAATAGATGGGGAAACAGTGGAAACAGTGTCAGACTTTGTTTTTCTGGGCTCCAAAATCACTGCAGATGGTGACTGCAGCCATGAAATTAAAAGACGCTTACTCCTTGGAAGGAAAGTTATGACCAACCTAGATAGCATATTCAAAAGCAGAGACATTACTTTGCCAACAAAGGTTCATCTAGTCAAGGCTGTGGTTTTTCCTGCGGTCATGGATGGATGTGAGAGCTGGACTGTGAAGAAGGCTGAGCGCCGAAGAATTGATGCTTTTGAACTGTGGTGTTGGAGAAGACTCTTGAGAGTCCCTTGGACTGCAAGGAGATCCAACCAGTCCATTCTGAAGGAGAACAGCCCTGGGATTTCTTTGGAAGGAATGATGCTAAAGCTGAAACTCCAGTACTTTGGCCACCTCATGCGAAGAGTTGACTCATTGGAAAAGAGTCTGATGCTGGGAGGGATTGAGGGCAGGAGGAGAAGGGGACGACAGAGGATGAGATGGCTGGATGGCATCACTGACTCGATGGACGTGAGTCTGGGTGAACTCCGGGAGTTGGTGATGGACAAGGAGGCCTGGTGTGCTGCCATTCATGGGGTCACAAAGAGTTGGACATGACTAAGCGACTGAACTGAACTGAACTGAACTGAAAACCAAATGGAAAAGTTTCTTTAGCAGGCTAGTTTGGTATTGCTTTGTCTTTCAAATGCATTTGTAAGGAAAACATAAGAGGTGACAATGCAGTTCATCTGAGTTCATTTAAGGTAGTTGTTGAAAAAATAATACAGAGAGTAGGAAATTCCTTTGGAAGAAAAGGACTTTTCAGGAGAAATGCAGATGTGAGAATTTCAATATCAAGCTTCCTTTTCTTTTCCTGTGTAGAGAAACAAGTACATAACTATTAAAATCTCATTTTCAAATATCAACTTATAAATGACAGTCCCTGGTAATGAAAACTTCATGTAAATGCAACTAAACTGTCACTCTAAATTTTCTCTAAGGTTTGATGGTGTTGTATAATTTAAAATATGTGATCTTAACTGTAATTCTAATGAAAGGATATTTACAAGTTTAACATTGTCCAAGAATATATAACACTGGAAGAGTCTTACTGCATGTTTTTTAAGCCATCAGAGATTATTCAACCATGTTTCAAATCTTCAAAAATAGTATGTAAAAAAATTCATTAAAAAAAATTCCGGCAAATTACTTCCTGCTCTTGAATTCTAGCTTGATGTCTCTTCAGTTCATCAGGGCAAGCTCATCCACTCTCTACAGGTTAATAGCTGCTTTTACATCCTGAATGTTTAGCTGCCCAAGGAAAATGCTCACAGTTCCCTTTAGGAAATGAGAAAATGCTTCAGAGAAAAGGACATGACATTTTTTTTATTTTACATGTGCATTAAATTTTCATCATGCTGCCGACCAGGCCTCAAGAAGCAGGATTGATTGCCACTTAGCTCCTTCAAATTTTCCCCAGTATCTTCTCATTGTTATAAAAAAACTAGTGACTCCATATAGAACATTTTATTCTAGATCTCACTTGGACCTACTTAGTCTGTAAATTCATGGGCACGCCAAATAATATACAAGCTTTAATAATGTAAAAATACTATGGAATAACCCTAAATGTAAACTGTAATAACATCTCCATTTATATGCAGTGCTCGGAATAGGCAAATCCACAGAGATGGAAAGTAGAGGAGTGGTTGCCAGAGGCTGGGAATAAAGGTGGGGGATGGGGAGTAACCGCTTAATGGGTGCAAGGTTTCCTTCTGAGATGATGAGAACTGTTTGGATCTAGATAGTGGTGATGGCTGCACAGCACTGTGAAGATTAAATGCCACTAAAATGTATAGTTTAAAATGCTTTATTTATGTTATGTGAATTGTATGTCCATTTAAAAATGTAGTAACATCAAATTGGGAGGACTGGCAGTGATACTTGGTGAGGGAAAGGGGTACTTTACAAGGAGATTGCGGAGAAGGCAATGGCACCCCACTCCAGTACTCTTGCCTGGAAAATCCAATGGACAGAGGAGCCTGGTGGGCTGCAGTCCATGGGGTCGCTGGTAGTTGGACATGACTGAGCGACTTCACTTTCACTTTCCACTTTCACGCATTGGAGAAGGAAATGGCAACCCACTCCATTGTTCTTGCCTGGAGAATCCCAGGGACGGGGAAGTCTGGTGGGCTGCCGTCTACAAGGAAATTGAAGTCACATGCCTGTTTTTTGCTCTGTGCCTCAGCCTCCTCCTTTAAAAACAGCCAAGTAACTAGACATTACCTGGAGAAAAGGAAGCAGACACATCGTGTGAGCTATAAAATGGGGACACCCCCCCCCCAAGATGCTGCTGCTAAGTCACTTCAGTCGTGTCAGACTCTGTGCAACCCCATAGACGGCAGCCCACCAGGCTTCCCTGTCCCTGGGATTCTCCAGGCAAGAACACTGGAGTGAGTACTTGATGGCAAAACATTGGATCATATTTCCTGGGATCCTTTCTTACTCTGAAATCCCAGGAAATTAGCTCAACACATGTTTCTCACACATTTTCCAGTGGTGTCCCACTTGCTCTTTGATTCTAAGTCCTGAGTCTTGGAGTCCTGAGGTGGTCATAGCCGATTAAAACAAAGCAAAGAAACTTAAAAAGCCTAGCTCCTTCCTAGACCAGAATACTGGAATGGGTGGGTAACCTTTCCCTGGTTGTGGATGGATTCTTAACCAGCTGAGCCACAAGGGAAGCCCAAGAATACTGGAGTGGGTAGCCTATCCATTCTCCAGGGAATCTTCTCAACCCAGGAATTGAACTGGGTTCTCCTGCATTGCAGGCAGGATCTTTACCAACTAAGCTAAAAGGGAAGCCCAATCCTATCCTCAGGGGTTACCTTAAATGTCACCATCAGCGTCTATGAAGCTCCTCCACTTGTATATTTAATCTCAGCCTGTTGCGTGACTGAATCTCTTCCTTGCACTTACCCCAACTAGTGATTTGAGGGCATTTATTTGCAGATTTTTGTTGTTGTTGCTTTGGTTTTTTTTTTTTTTTTTCAAACTGTCTCCTCTAGGTCAACCTCACCGTGGCGTGGATGAATGTTTACATATATTCCTGAGTGCCTGCTTAGTTAGGTCCAAAGATTGATTGAAGTGCTGAGAAACAATGATTAACTCAAGAAGTTGTAAAAATAGCAAAGCAAACTCAAAAGAGATTAGAAAGAAGAAAATAATAAAGGCTAGATATAAATTGAAAACCAAACAAAAAAAGAAGTGGTAGAAAAATGAACAGTGGACTCTAAAACTCCAATAAAATGGACAAATCTATAGCAAGACAAATCAAGAAAGAAAGAAAAAGTGCAAATAAACAGCAAAAGTGAGACAGCAAAAGGGAGCACATTCACAGATATAAAAGAAATCAAAATCACAAGAAAAACACTGTGGTCAATTTTATGCCCATACATTTGAAAACATATATTGTACCAAACACAGATTTGGTTGCTATATCTGTGTTGCTGCTGCTGCTGCTGCTAAGTCACTTCAATCGTGTCCGACTCTGCGACTCCATAGACGGCAGCCCACCAGGCCCCCCAGTCCCTGGGATTCTCTAGGCAAGAACACTGGAGTGGGTTGCCATTTCCTTCTCCAATGCATGAAAGTGAAAAGTGAAAGGAAGTCGCTCAGTCGTGTCCGACTCTTAGTGACCCCATGGACTGCAGCCTTCCAGGCTCCTCCGTCCATGGGATTTTCCAGGCAAGAGTACTGGAGTGGGTTGCCATTGCCTTCTCTGATATCTGTGTTATGATACGTTATAAAATGCTATGCTCTGTTTTGATATGATATGGTATGGTATGATATACCTATTGGTATGTGATGATAACCCTAACATCTCAGTGACTTAAACATAACAGAAGTTTCTTTCTTGCTCATGCTATAGCGCCACTGTGTGTGTGGGTGGGGACCTGTCTGATGCAGTGATTTAGAGATATAGGCTGATGGAGGATGAAACTCCTCTACATGTACCTCTAGGGTCCTCACAGCTGGAGAATCTAGCACTTGCAATCAAGAGTTTCTTCATGTGTGGCTGGCTTGGAGATGTGCTACTCAGATTTCCCTTCAAGAGAGAACTTGCTATGAGGGTTGAAGTTGGTTGACAGTCTCCAGCTCTTGGCATCTTTGACATCTGCTGCTGTGGTCAAGATGAGGTCAAGATCTCTCTGGACAGCTTCCAGCCCAGCAGGGATCCTAGGACTTGGCCGTCTCTGCCCAGCATGGGTCTACCCTCACAGCCAATCTACACTTGAAGTTCTGTTGCCTTGGCTAAGACTTTCTCAGAGCTGTACCAGTCTGAGCTTCTTCCCGCCCAGTCCTCCTTAGAGACCTTTCTTCTAATACGCCCCATAGATGACAGACCTGAGAATACAGCCTGAAAGGCTTTCCCTGCCTACTTCTGATCCTTCTTCCCTATATCTTTCAGATGTTTCCTGCAATAGATCTCTTGCACTCCTAACTCCCAGGAGACCAGAATTCATAGAGTCTCTAAGTCATATTTTGTATGACTTGTACTCACATTTCATTGGCCAAAGCTAATCACATGTCTAATACCATCTTCAAGGGTGTCAGATCAGATCAGATCAGTCGCTCAGTCGGGTCTGACTCTTTGCGACCCCATGAATCACAGCACGCCAGGCCTCTCTGTCCATCACCAGCTCCCGGAGGTCACTCAGACTCACATCCATCGAGTCAGTGATGCCATCCAGCCATCTCACCCTCTGTCGTCCCCTTCTCCTGCCCCCAAATCCCTCCCAGCATCAGAGTCTTCTCCAATGAGTCAACTCTTCGCATGAGGTGGCCAAAGTACTGGAGTTTCAGCTTTAGCATCATTCCTTCCAAAGAACACCCAGGGCTGATCTCCTTCAGAATGGACTGGTTGGATCTCCTTGCAGTCCAAGGGACTCTCAAGAGTCTTCTCCAACACCACAGTTCAAAAGCATCAATTCTATTCGGCGCTCAGCCTTCTTCACAGTCCAGCTCTCACATCCATACATGACCACAGGAAAGAACATAGCCTTGACTAGGTGAACCTTTGTTGGCAAAGTGATGTCTCTGCTTTTGAATATGCTATCTAGGTTGGTCATAACTTTCCTTCCAAGGAGTAAGCGTCTTTTAATTTCATGGCTGCAGTCACCATCTGCAGTGATTTTGGAGCCCAGAAAAATAAAGTCTGACACTGTTTCCACTGTTTCCCCATCTATTTCCCATCATGTGATGGGACCAGATGCCATGATCTTCGTTTTCTGAATGTTGAGCTTTAAGCCAAACTTTTCACTCTCCACTTTCACTTTCATCAAGAGGCTTTTTAGTTCCTCTTCACTTTCTGCCATAAGGGTGGTGTCATCTGCATATCTGAGGTTCTTGATATTTCTCCCAGCAATCTTGATTCCAACTTGTGTTTCTTCCAGTCCAGCGTTTCTCATGATGTACTCTGCATATAAGTTAAATAAACAGGGTGACAATATACAGCCTTGATGTACTCCTTTCCCTATTTGGAACCAGTCTGTTGGTCCATGTCCAGTTCTAACTGTTGCTTCCTGACCTGCATACAAATTTCTCAAGAGGCAGATCAGGTGGTCTTGTATTCCCATCTCTTTCAGAATTTTCCGCAGTTTATTGTGATCTACACAGTCAAAGGCTTTGGCATAGTCAATAAAGCAGAAATAGATGTTTTTCTGGAATTCTCTTGCTTTTTCCATGATCCAGCGGATGTTGGCGATTTGATCTCTGGTTCCTCTGCCTTTTCAAAACCAGCCTGAACATCAGGAAGTTCACGGTTCACAAGTTCAAGGGTGTAGGGCATCTAATCCAGAAGACAACTAGATATTGTAGCACATTTGTAACATCTATGACAACTACTGATTAAGCAGCTATTAATTATCCCTCCCTTTTTTGCCAGCAGAGCCCCCGTTTTGTTCAGGTGTCTATCCTGCACTTTCTGTCAAAACTCAGGGGCAAACTGCAACTTACCAGAGCCAATGATTAATGTTCTATTTATCTTCCTAGGGATCAGGAAAGGGATGTGTGACTGATTCTGGCCAGTGAAATGGAGTGTAAGTGCTCTGGGTACCTCCTGGCTTTAAAGGGATGCAAAGAGGGGGAAAGCCCTCTTTGCTGGGGGGGACGGGTTATGACAAAGCCCCTCTTTGTTGCTGAGTATTTCTGTGTGTGGCTGAGCTACTCAGAGCTAAGGCAGCCATCTTGCAATTGGTCAATAGGGAAAAAGAAAAAAAAAAATGAAAATAAAGAAAACTCAGGTGTCCAACTCTTTATGGAAGACAAATCACGAAAACTGAGACTGACTGAGCTCTGCGTTCTCCTTGTTTTCTCTTTCTTGTCAGATCCATTTCAGTCACACACCTTTTCCCTCTTCTCACCACATCAGTTCTTGCTTAAAGAATGAAAACAACAGCTAAATGATGTGATTTAAAACTGGCACAGAGAAAGAAGCTAAAATTGACCAGTCAGGAAATGAGGCATGCATTAATGATTTTCCTTTGACTCACTGCTTTTTGAAAACATCCAAATGTGGTTAGCCATTGTCCAGGAAATAAAATAAATTCCTAAAAAGGATAAAGGAGACACTAGACTTACTCTTTCACTTCACGTTAGGGAGAGGACTGACATTTATGGGGCACTTACTGTATGCCTGACATTTTATTAGGAAATTTTCGTGTATTGTATCATGAAATGACTTTTCATTGCCCTTTGAATAAAATCATAACTTCTTCTTAAGCCCACCTGCCCCGTGTGATGTGGCCTACCTCTCCAGCTAACTACCGCCGCCTCAGCTCTAGCTTAGCCATCCTGGCCTTTGTTGTTGTTGTTTATGAAACACACCAGCTTGTTCTCGCCTCAGGACTCTTGCACGTCCCATTCCCTCTGCCTGGAATGCTCTTTCCTTTATCTTCACACATAACGATTTCTTCCCATCAATCAGACGTCATCTAAAACAGCCTTTCTTCAGAGGGCTTTGGGCTTCCCTGGGTAGCTCAGTGGTAAAGAATCCACCTGCCAATGCAGAAGATGTGGGTTTAATTCTTGGGTTGGGAAGATCTCCTAGAGAAGGAAATGGCAACCCAGTTCCAGTATTCTTGCCTGGGAAATCATTGACAGAGGAGTCAGGCTGGCTAGAGTCCATGGGGTTGGAAAAGAGTCAGACATGATTGAGCTACTAAATGACAACAACAGCAACAGAGGGGCCTTCCTTGACCATCCAACCTAGCACAGCCCTCCCCCTCAGAGGGGCCTTCCTTGACCATCCAACCTAACACAGCCCTCCCCCTCAGAGGGGCCTTCCTTGACCATCCAACCTAACACAGCCCTCCCCCTCAGGCATCTATTTCAGTTTCCTGCTTTATTTTTTTCCCATTGCACGCAGAGTATCTGAAATTATTTTTTATTTGATTTTGATCCATCTCCTTTAATTAGATTTTTCCTCTATATCTTGTTCACTGCTGTATCTCAAGCAATTAGAAGAGTGGCTGGCACTAATGAGACACTCGATAGTGTTTGTTGAAAGAATAGACAGCATACTCTATAACCTTATAAGGCAGAGCACATATGATTAACAAGCGTCAATGTCCTCCAGCTAAAGACCACTAAGAACATCCTGGTAGCTGAACAAGTTGAGTTTATCATTTATCACAGTGACAGAGAATGCACATCATGGGGAACAGAGTGTTAGAAAAAGATTTAAAAGATCTGGGTTCAAGTTAGGTGATTTTGGTTGGGATTTAAGGAAGCAGGATCTTTTTCCTGGATTGGATATTGTCAGGAAGCATGGACAATTCTATGATGGGATATTCTTAATGAATGTCACCGACAAGGCAAGAAGACTAGAATGGTGCTAAAACTATAACTGGTAATAATAATAAAAAAAAGTAACAGTCAAAAAAGTATTAGTCAGGTTTGGGTGGTGTCTTTGTGGTTTGCCAGTGAATTTGTCTCTGTTATATTTAGGCAAGATTACTGAGTGATCTTTTTGGTCTTACTTCCTCATAGTTATCGAGCAGCCATCACTGATACTGGTTTCTATGCAACTGTCTTTAATCAGAGAAGGTGAAGACCTAGCTGTGAATGTCAGATCATTTACTGGATGCTAGGGTCTGTTTTCCTCTTTCTGATGAGTGTTCTAGGGCTCCAGCATCATATGGTGAAGAAATAAGTAAGAGTGTTTCTTCTGGCTGTTTGATAACCCTCACCTTTCTCCCTCATCAATTCTGTATTTGTATGGAAGTAACCACTGAATCTCCTTGGAAGGAAAGTTATGACCAACCTAGATAGCATATTCAAAAGCAGAGACATTACTTTACCAACAAAGGTTCGCCTAGTCAAGGCTATGGTCTTTCCTGTGGTCATGTATGGATGTGAGAGCTGGACTGTGAAGAAGGCTGAGCGCTGAAGAATTGATGCTTTTGAACTGTGGTGTTGGAGAAGACTCTTGAGAGTCCCTTGGACTGCAAGGAGATCCAACCAGTCCATTCTGAAGGAGATCAATCCTGGAATTTCTTTAGAAGGAATGATGCTAAAGCTGAAACTCCAGTATTTTGGCCACCTCATGCGAAGAGTTGACTCATTGGAGAAGACTCTGATGCTGGGAGGGATTGAGGGCAGGAGGAGAAGGGGATGACAGAGGATGAGATGGCTGGATGGCATCACTGACTCGATGGATGCGAGTCTGAGTGACCTCCGGGAGCTGGTGATGGACAGGGAGGCCTGGCGTGCTGTGGTTCATGGGGTCGCAAAGAGTCAGACCCGACTGAGCGACTGATCTGATCTGATCTGATCTGAACCACTGAATCAAGACGGTGGAGGCCAAGGTAGAAAAGCAGTGCTTCTAAATGCCAAACAGCTCAAAAATGTACCATTTGCTCAAGAGTTTATTATCATCTCAGCATGAGCCCAGGTATACCTAATTTTTAAAGGGGGCATGGTGTATCTTTTATAACCTGAACAATAGGACTACCTAGTTTTCACTATTGTTCCAAAGATCATGTACAACCATCCACTAGGGCCTCGGTTCAAGTTCAAGGTTTTCTCAAAACACAACTGTATGGTTTTTAGGAAGGTCTTTTACCAGTATCCCAGCACCCTCCGGGTTTCCTGTGTTCCTCTGTTAGCATCCCTGCTATTTTGTAATTATGTTGCTTATAATCTATCTGCCTGGTTAAACTTTCTCCCATATGTTTGTAACCCTGGACCTTAATTTTAACAAGGGACTTGGCACAGGTTAGGGTTTCTATAGATATTAAATGGATTTAAAATGGAGACTTAATTCCTGGCTTGAATTTACCTCACACAACATTTATTGAGTCTGTCCAATGAGCCAGGAAGACATTTTGATAAATCAGATGTCCTTACTTTCAGGGAATTAGCACTCACTTATAATAGATTTAAGAAAAAGAAGAGTTGTCATTTATTTAGGGTAAGGTACTATGTTAGGTCTTTGCATGTGTCTGAATAATTATTGCCATCTTACTGCTAAAACAACCGATAAGTTGTGGGTTAAGTAATTTTGCTAACGTCACAGAGCTACTAAGTGGCAGAGCAAGGATTTTAACTCAGATAGTCTGGTTTCTTTTGCCTTCAATCCTTGCCAGCGTCAGTCTTTTCCAATGAGTTGACTCTTCGAATCAGGTGGCCAAAGTATTGGAGCAAAAGGAGAAGAGGGCGACAGAGGATGAGATGGTTAGAACATGAATTTGAGCTAACTCTAGGAGATAGTAGAGGACAGAGGAGCCTGGTGTGCTGCAGTCCATAGGGCTGCAAAGAGTTGAAAGTGACTTAGTGAACAAAAGCCTGACTCCAGTACTACTTTCCCAACTATTAGGCTGAAAGATGCCACATAAATTCACAGTTCTGTCATTAAATCAGAGTTCAAGTTGATCTGGGGTGGCCTTGGCTTGGGATAGCTTGAAATAGGATCTCAGTTCTTTGACCAGAGATTGAAGCCAGGTCCAGGTAGTGAGAGTGCAGAATCTTAGTCACGAGACCAAGAGGGCCAGTGGCTAGGTCCTGGTTCTTCTGCTTTGGAGAAACAAATTTCAACAAAGAGTTGGAAGTAGCGAAACAAGTGTTTTTTTAGGAGGAAAAAAATTATATCGTGGATAGATATACACAGGTGGGCTCAGAGAGAGTCATGCACCTTTGTGGGCACACTTAGTTGCTCAATGGTGTCCAGCCCTTTGCAACCTCATGAGCTGTAGCCTGCCAGGCTCCTCTGTCCATATGATTCTCCAGGCAAGAATACTGGAGTGGGTTGCTGTTCCTTTCTCCAGGAGATCTTCCTGACCCAGGGATTGAACCCAGGTCTCCTGCATTGCAGGCCAATTCTTTACTGTCTGAGCTATCACGGAAGCCTTTCTGGTAGCTTCAGTCATTTATTTGAGGCAGTTCTTCTGAGTTTCCTCTGGTCAACCATCTTACTTTGCCTGGCTCTGAATGCACAGTTGGTATAATTTAGGGCCCTGCCCCTCTTGTATGCAAGCATCTTTTGGCCAAGATGGATTCCAGTGCAAGGGTTTCTGGGAAGTTGACGGAGTATACTATAGTCCAGCAACTCCTCCCTTTTCTGACTTCTGAGGAACCTTTCTGTGTACGTGCAGTTTGGGGGATCTCCTTGATCTTAAGAATGAGAAATATGTATGTAGTCTCTTTATCTTCTATCCAAGCAGGACTGGGCTCCTGTCATTATCTTCATCTTAGAGCATGTGCCCACAGGGGACAGATGTCAGCTGCTCAGCCTGAAGCCCGTTTATCTCTTGCCTCAAGGTTCTGGATCCAGGTTTTTCAAAATTGCAGCAGATACTTAAAGTCTAGTAGGTTAATATGATCAACATAGGGAAGACTTTATGTTCCTGTTACTGGCCAGTGTGGATGGGGGAGCAGAGTTGTACTGGCTTTCTGTTAAAGCAGAAATGGATTTCCGTTTATAGAAATAATATATATTTGAGGGAGGGGAGCGCCCATTTGCTCAAAACAGGTGTTCCCCGCCACTTCCTCCACCGAACCCCTCCCGTCTCCCCCCCCCCGCCCCCTCCCAAAACACACATCCTGAAGTAGGGAGGGGAAGTGGGGAAAGAGAAAAAAAGCCAAAGAGGATGTGAAGGGCCGCCAGGTGGGCATCCTCCACTGCCCTGCCTCACCCTCCAGCCCGCGCCGGCCACACCCCTCAGCCCCGCCCTCACCCCCAAACCCACTTTAAACTCCCGCCCCCTCTTAACGACGACCAATGTCCGGCCGGGGAGCCCTCAGGAGGCTGAGGATTGGCCAGCGCAGCGGTTGCCGAGGTGACGGGTGGGTCCGGCGGGGTCCCAGAGCCGGGCGCGGCCGGGGCGAGGATTGCCCGGCAGTTTCCGCCACGGCCGGCCCAGGCCTGCAACCCCCAGGTTTGCGCTGCTGGGTAGCTAGAGGGGGTGGTCCCCGAGAGCCCCTCGGACCCGTAAGTCCCCCACCGGCCTCCGGCTCGGGGCGCGCCGCCCTCCGCCTTCGTCTCCGCCCCCAGGATCTGCGGCTGCCAGCTCCCGAGCGTGGCTTCCCCGGCCGGCGGTGCGATGGGCTGCGGGAACTCCACAGCAGCCAGCGCGGGCGCGGGCCAAGGTGAGCGCGGCGGGCGGCTGGGGGCGTGGGGACCGCGACTCGGGGGCGGTGGGGAGCACTGCAGGGCTGACCGCCTCTGCGGAAGAGGCCAAGAGAGAGGCGGCGAGAAGGAAGGGCGCGGGGACCCGGGGCAGGGAGGGCGTGCAGCCCCCTCTCCCCGTCCCCGATTTCGGGACAGGAGCCGATCCTCCGGTTTAGGACAGACTGAAAACAGGGCATTTCCCCTCTCTGTGCGGGGGCGGTCACGCCTGGATGAGGAGAACCTGCAGGGCGATCCTGCGGAGGGAGCGCGGGGAGCCCTGGTGGCGGGGCTCCCCTGCAGCGGGTAGTCCCGGCAATCTCCTAGGAGAGAGGTTTCCTAGTCGTGGCCAGCGTCTGCTCCCTCTTTTCTCGCACTCGCTTCCGCAGGCCTCGGACCCCAGCCCCTCGCAATCCAGAGTCTGCATCTGGAAAAGTGCAGCAGAACGATTCAGGACTTTCTTTAGGGGGAGGGAAGGTGCTAGTGGGTTGAGAACTGCAAACAGGGCACTAAAAATTCGTCTGAGTCGGTCTTGATGTTTAAGACCGGCTGGGCTGTTAAGATTCCTCTGAGAAGCTGCAGTATCGAGGATGCTTTAGAATATGTGTGACAGAGCTTTAATATTAGCAGTGATCTGTTCATATATTTTTCATTAAAAAATTGAAACCTCTTTTTACACTTCTTCATTGTGTTGATTGGCCGGGGAAGTCGTCTAGATTCCCCCTAGTCAGCCAGGCGTTGTTATCAAGTGACTTATTCCAAAACTCAGCCTTTCTCTTTGACTCACCTAGTGTCTACTGATTTAAGAGTCTGGGTCTGTTTTGAGTAATACAGTATCTGCTGACCTATTTTGGTGTCTTTTGGATACAGAACTCATATCTCCTCCAATTGAGATCAATCAGACGCCACATCCCGTCCCAACCAGCAAATGGGAAGGGCGCTCTGATGCTGCAGTGTTTCCAAGGAGGGAGTGAATGCCCACTCAATGACTTTGTGACCTTGGGCCTGTCACTTCCCTTGATTCAGACCTTCTGGAAGATGTAGTTTAAAATTCAAGCCTTTCCAGTTTATTTATTTTAAAGTTTATTTTGATGTTCACCTGTGGGATCAGATGTGGGAATCTGCTCATTTAATTGGCGAAGTTTGTTATTCCTCTCTGGCTGTCAGTGACCAGACATACAGAATATTTTAGGAGAAGGCACTAAAATATGTGGGATTCTAGTGCCAAAGCTGTGAATGAAGCCAGGTAATGATTCATTGAAAAGTTTATCTCTTATAGGTCATCTTTACCATCTCAAATTAAATTCCCAATCTTGTGACAGGCAGAGAGCGCCTGGGGAACAAACCCTTTTAATTCTTGTAAAAGAGTCAAAGGTAGTTAGCTTAATTAGTGCCTTAGCATAAGGACAGGAGTCTCACTTCAGAGTGGCCAGAGAGCTCTGTGTGGAAACCTGGAACCATGTCAAGACCACATCCTGCAGCAGGAATTACAATTTACTCTTTAACAACTGAGGTTGAACTGCGTGGGTCCACTTATACATGGATTTTTTTTCAATAGTAAATGCTGTAGTATTACATGCTCTTCGGTCATTCAAGTCCAGGGCTGTGGGACTGCGGATATGGAAGGCTGACCATGAATTATACTCAGATTTTCCACTCTGTGGAGGGTTGGCGCCCCTAATCCCCGTGTTATTCAAGGGTCAAATGTATATCTCTCAATCTAACATGCACTGTGGCCCTATGCCTTCCACTGCATGTGCACCTTACTTTTAAAA
This sequence comes from Tragelaphus eurycerus, assembly GCA_935064755.1. Lineage (NCBI taxonomy): Eukaryota > Metazoa > Chordata > Mammalia > Artiodactyla > Bovidae > Tragelaphus > Tragelaphus eurycerus. Next base: position 8,290,469 of record CAKXYN010000072.1, on the reverse strand, counting down.
AGGTTAAATACCATTATCTTTAGTTTGGTACGTTTTCCATGTTATCATAAAAAGAAAGAAAGAAAATAAATTGTAGGAAGGATTTGTAACCCATTTGCTTTAAAGTAGAGCTAGCTTACTTCAGGGTGTGTTGCCTCGCTGTCAGGGGATCGAACCCTAGTCTCCTGCGTGACAGGCAGGGATACTTATCACTATTCTAATGAGGAGGGTTTCCCTGGTAGCTCAGTAGGTAAAGATTCTGCTTGCAAAATCTAAGAGATCTAGGTTTGACCCCTGGGTGGGGAAGATCCTCTGGAGAAGGAAATGACAACCCACTCCAGTATTCTTGCCTGGAAAATCCCAAGGACCGAGGAGCCTGGCAGGCTACAGTCCATGGGGTCGCAACAGTCCATGGGGTCGCAATAGTCAGACGCGACTTAGTGACTAAACCACCACCACCAGCTTACTTCATTTATATTTTTGTTTGTTAATGAACTGCTTGTCAGGTTTGCAGATAGAGGGAGGTTTTCCTTTGCTAAACCAGGACGATGATAAGTGAGCTCTGCAATGGTGAGGTAAGAAATAGAGAAAACATGATTCTCTTTACAAATATTTGGTTGACCTTTATTCCCCCAATGAGCACATTCCTTTTTATGTAAAGGGAGATACAGTTATATTGAAAAAAAAACCACTCTGAGCGCATGTCTTCTTGATGAGTAGCCTCACTTTTGTTCACGAAGGACAGCTCCTGTAAAAGCATGCTGTTCTCTCCTCAAGCTCGCTCTTAGCTAAAAATTACTGTATGTTCAGAGAAGAGGAAAATGGCGAGGGCAGACTGTAAAACACGAAGGAGAAGAAAACATTATGAGTTGGGAGTTATTGCATCACCTCTTTGATGACTCTGCCCTTGTTTCTGAAAAGTCATCCCCCAAACATCTCTCTGCTGGTGAGTCCAGGTGCCTAGCCTCGGGCTTTGGTCATCGTTATTTCAAAATTTTCTGTCAGTTGATGTAGCATCTTAGGTTCAGAAAGGAAATGCATTAGGAGGAAAGATGGAAGGGTAAGAGAACTAAACCACAGTGCAAAGATTTCTTTCAATTGTGAACTTTGGCATCAGCATTAAATATGCTATTGCCCAAGTTGCAAATGCATGTCTCTGAACCCAAGTAAAATGAAATGCATTAAATTGGTGTTGTCTCCACCCTCCAGTAATTACAGTGCAAAACTTCTGAAATGTCCCAGGAGTCTTACACTTCAATAGTCATTTTTAAGCTTTTCAGCAAAAAAAGAGAAAGATGGTGGGCAGGTGCTAAACTTGAATGTGGAGAGTGAGGCTCAAGCTTGACATTGGCACTGTGCTGGCTGCCACTGTGGGCATTTCACTTTACTTTTTTGAGCAACAGAATAGCACTCTACTGTAATTACTATATAGAAATGGAGTAATACCACATTGAAGGTGAAATGGTGTTCTCTGAATATTTTTCTATAAGAACACAGCAAATCTGCTTTCAGAGGATATATTAGCACTTTATAATAAGGACCCCCAACCTGAAATCGCCATTGTAAGCCCTGTCTTACTCCCTAAGTAATTCAGGTAAAACCAGATAATTGTTTCTTTTCCCTGGGCTATCTGGACAACAGCTTTTCTTGCCTTTTGTCTGGTGAAATTGGTTTATATGACAAATTGATATTTAGTAGTGTGCTTCAGTAAATTTGATTCTGTATGTCCAATACATGGAGAAACGAAAATGCAGTACAGTGATCAAACAGCCAGAAGGAATCAGCTCATACAGGCCCTAGATAATTTAGGTCACATTTCCTTTGCAGTAGATTTCTAAGTGTAAGCTAGTACATGGTCTGCCTCTGTGTGCAAAGTTTCGTACTCTGTTAGGGAATTTTAGGGCGAGGGTAGGGGCAGCCAGCAAGGGATGACTGTAGAATGAAATCAAGCTTTCCCCCTCTTGAGAAATTGGTTGTTGAGGTAGGAAGACTCACCATTTGAGAACACCTGCAAAGCAAAGTGTAGTCAAATATACAGTGAGGATCCAAACGCCCAAGAGATGTGGAATAAATGATAGTTTATTCAGAGAAGTCTTCAGGGAGGAGCCAAAGTATCCATGCTATCAGCGTAGAAGGGGACACGAGAACCACTTTGATTATACAAGTGCAGTCCCCATTGTGATGTTTTAGGACCATCACTGTCTCAATGTAGGAATCTGATTTTTCCCAACCTAGAACTATACAGGACTTGTATTTTCCATTCAGTGACAATTCAGTACGTTTTCCCTGCATAGTGTAGAGTCTAGACTCTAAACTTTAGAGGAACGTCTGGGTTTAAGAGCCCGTCTTTTAAAAATTGAAGTATTGTTGATTTACAACATTGTGTTAATTTCTGCTATATAGCAAAGAGATTGTTATATATAGTTTTTAAAATATTCTCTTCCATTATGGTTTATCTTAGGGTATTGAGTATGGTTCCCTGTGCTGTGTAGTCAGATCGTGTTCTTTTTCCATCCCAGGTATAGTAGTTTGCATCTGCTAACCCCAGACTCGCAGTCCGTCTCTCCCTCACTCCTCCCTCTTAGCAACCACAAGTCTGCTCTCTGTGTCTGTGAGTCTGTTTCTGTTTCATACATACGTTCATTTGTGTCATATTTTTAGATTCCACAGTGATATCGTATAATATCTTACTTTGATAGATAAAGGGTCCATTTTGAAAGGGTTTCATTTGCTACAGGGCAGGGAGCTGTTGCTTTCTCTGTGTTTTTCTTTGCTTTCTGTCTCCACCACTCTCTTGCTCAGCAACCAGATTCTCTATTTCCTTGTTTTTCCTTGAATATATTCCTTAATTAGGTGGAGACATGAACACCCCTGCATTTGAGCTGATGAACCGTAGCAGGTCAGTCATTTCCTGTGTCTAGTCATATATGTAGATTGTTGCCTGGGTCTGTAATGTAAACCAGGAAATCCTATTTTATGTGAACCAGAAAAATCCCTTCAAAGTTTGGATAGTTCCAAATGTGTACAAGAGCCTGGTTCAGTGTAGATTGTTTTACAGGCTGTGAAAAATATTTGCAGCATCAGAGTCATTTCAGAAGTATTCTGCTCCTGGTAGTTGATTGAATTGTTGAGTTGCTTTTTCTACCAGAGATGTGGAAGTGGCAGCTATCTGACCATAACTTAGTTTATTACTAGACTCTTTCTATAGTGATTCTTCTGTTATTTATATACTAATAGTCTAAGGAGGCGGGGAAGAAGAATTTTATCCTATTTTATCATTGTACCCAGGGAGTTACTATAATTATTTTGGGTCCGATTCAGATCAGATCAGATCAGATCAGTCGCTCAGTCATGTCTGACTCTTTGCGACCCCATGAATCGCAGCACACCAGGCTTCCCTGTCCATCAGCAACTCCCGGAGTTCACTCAGACTCACATCCATCGAGTCAGTGATGCCATCCAGCCATCTCGTCCTCTGTCATCCCCTTCTCCTCCTGCCCCCAATCCTTCCCAGCATCAGAGTCTTTTCCAGTGAGTCAACTCTTCGCATGAGGTGGCCAAAGTACTGAAGTTTCAGCTTTAGCATCATTTCTTCCAAAGAACACCCAGGGCTGATCTCCTTCAGAATGGACTGGTTGGATCTCCTTGCAGTCCAAGGGACTCTCAAGAGCCTTCTCCAACACCACAGTTCAAGAGCATCAATTCTTCGGCACTCAGCCTTCTTCACAGTCCAGCTCTCACATCCATACATGACCACAAGAAAAACCATAGCCTTGACTAGACAGACCTTTGTTGGCAAAGTAATGTCTCTGCTTTTGAATATGCTATCTAGGTTAGTCATAACTTTCCTTCCAAGGAGTAAGCATCTTTTAATTTCATGGCTGCAGTCACCATCTGCAGTGATTTTGGAGCCCAGAAAAATAAAGTCTGATACTGTTTCCACTGTTTCCCCATCTATTTCCCATGAAGTGATGGGACCAGATGCCATGATCTTCGTTTTCTGAATGTTGAGCTTTAAGCCAACTTTTTCACTCTCCACTTTCACCTTCATCAAGAGGCTTTGGAGTTCCTCTTTACTTTCTGCCATAAGGGTGGTGTCATCTGCATATCTGAGGTTATTGATATTTCTCCCAGCAATCTTGATTCCAGATTGTGTTTCTTCCAGTCCAGCGTTTCTCATGATGTACTCTGCATATAAGTTAAATAAATATATGGGTGACAATATACAGCCTTGACAAAGTCCTTTTCCTATTTGGAACCAGTCTGTTGTTCCATGTCCAGTTCTAACTGTTGCTTCCTGACCTGCATACAGGTTTCTCAAGAGGCAAGTCAGGTGGTCTGGTATTCCCATCTCTTTCAGAATTTTCCGCAGTTTATTGTGATCTACACAGTCAAAGGCTTTGGCATAGTCAATAAAGCAGAAATAGATGTTTTTCTGGAACTCTCTTGCCTTTTCCATGATCCAGAGGATGTTGGCAATTTGATCTCTGGTTCCTCTGCCTTTTCTAAAACCAGCTTGAACATCAGGAAGTTCATGGTTCACATATTGCTGAAGCCTGGCTTGGAGAATTTTGAGCATTACTTTACTAGCGGGTAAGATGAGTGCAATTGTGTGGTAGTTTGAGCATTCTTTGGCATTGCCTTTCTTTGGGATTGGAATGAAAACTGACCTTTTCCAGTCCTATGGCCACTGCTGAGTTTTCCGAAATTGCTGGCACATTGAGTGCAGCACTTTCACAGCATCATCTTTCAGGAATTGGAATAACTCAACTGGAATTCCATCACCTCCACTAGCTTTGGGTCCAGTTCAGATCAGATCAGATCAGTCGCTCAGTCGTGTCCGACTCTTTGCGACCCCATGAACTGCAGCCTCTATTAGATACATAATCATTCTCTTCTGTTGCTGTAGCTATGTAGTCCAGCCTTCATCTACATCTGTAGATGGTTTCAATCAGTTCAGTTCAGTAACTCAATCATGTCCGACTCTTTGTGACCCCATGAACTGCAGCACGCCAGGCTTCCCTGTCCATCACCAAGCCCTGGAGTTTCAAGCTTATGTCTATTGAGTCAGTGATACCATCCAACCATCTCATCCTCTGTCGTCCTTATCTCCTCCTGCCTTCAATCTTTCCCAGTATCAGGGTCTTTTCCAGTGAATCAGTTCTTTACATCAGGTGGCCAAAGTATTGTAGCTACAGCTTCAGCATCAGTCCTTCCAATGAATATTCAGGACCGATTTCCTTTAGGATGGACTGGTTTGATCTCCTTGTAGTCCTAGGGACTCTCAAGAGTCTTCCTCAACACCACAGCTCAAAAGCATCAATTCTTTGGTGCTCAGCTTTCTTTATAGTCCAACTCTCACATCCACACATGACTACTGGAATGGTTTGGTAGTTCCGAAATTGAGCCACTGTGCTCAGCATTAGTCCAGGCTGTGTAGTGGTAATAGTAATAATAATATAAAATTTTGCTGATATCATCAAAGAAGTCATTAATATCTTATGTGCTTCTTCCCCCCAGTTCATTTAGCAACCCCTCCCCCAAACCAATCTGTCTTTCTTTTCTTTAAACATGCTCCACTCATTCTTGTTATCTGTCTATTTGAAATACTCTTTCCTGGAGAGCTGATATTTTATTTATTTATTGTCATTTTTGTTCCCCTTCCCCAAAGGTAAGCTTCATGAGAGTCTTGTCACAGCTGGGCACTCAGCCTCAAGACCAATATTCAGTCTTTCAGTGGAATTTTTTGGGTCTTAAAATTTTTTTTTTTGTTGAATGTATAAATATATTGGGGAAACAAAAAAGATATAAAATTAAGTTCTAACTTGTGTAGGCACTCTGTGACTGATATAGCACTAGAGGAATGAAATAAAACCTTAAGCATCCAGGGAAGCCTGCTTGGAAGAGGTGGGACTTGATTTGACTTTGCAGAATAGGTAGGATTTGGATAAGCAGAGAATGGAAGGGAGGGCACTTTTAGAGGAGTACGAAAACATAGGGACAGAAACAGGCTGGTGCATTTCAGGGCAGTGAGAAGTCTGTCCTGACTGGGTCAGTAGTTCACCTTGGTTGCAGTGTGTTGGAAGTAAGAACTGTCAGGATGGGAGTTGGGGAGGACAGAGAGGCAAGAAGGCCTCAGAACTGAGAGAAGGCTCTGGAGCCCAAAGACCCCAGTTCAAATCCTGCTTTCATCACTTATCAGCTGCATAACCTGGACAACTTGCTGAAACTGTCTGTATCTTAGTTTCCTCAGCTATAGAATACAAGAGTAGTTATAGAACCTACTCAAGATTAAATGAGTTAATATATATAAAGGGCTTAGCTGCTGCTGCTGCTGCTGCTGCTAAGTCGCTTCAGTCATGTCCAACTCTGTGGACCCCATAGATGGCAGCCCACCAGGCTCCCCTGTCCCTGGGATTCTCCAGGCAAGAACACGAGTGGGTTTCCCTTTCCTTTTCCAATGCATGAAAGTGAAAAGTGAAAGTGAAATCGCTCAATCATGCCCGACTCCTAGCGACCCCATGGACTGCAGCCTACCAGGCTCTTCCGTCCCTGGGATTTTCCAAGCAAGAGCACTGGAGTGGGTTGCCATTGCCTTCTAAAGGGCTTAGAGCAGTGCCTTATTGTCTAAGTACTCAATGTGCTATTATTAATACAGGGAAAGACTGTCATAGACTGGTATAGAAGGAAGGAGCCAGGAGTAGAATGATGTAATTTAAGGCTGTCGTCAGGAGTCCGTGAAGTGAGAGGGTTGTTGATGAATGGTGGAGGCATTGACATCAAGGACCCCTGCAAGCCAGTTAGGCTGAGGACCAGCTACATGTGAGGGAGGTAGGAAGTGGAAGTGAAGCTGCTCAGTTGTGTCCGACTCTGTGACCCTTTGGACTGAAGCCTATCAGGCTCCTCCGTCCATGGGATTTTCCAAGCAAGAGTACTGGAGTGGGGTGCCATTGCCTTCCCCAACTCAGGGATCAAACCCAGGTCTCCTGCATTGCGGGCAGATGCTTTACCATCTGAGCCACCAGGGAAGCCCAAGGGAGGTAGCGGGAGGGAGAAATGAAAATGTACCCAAACTGTTAAAGCCTAGGAGACAGGTGGCGCTAGTGGGAAAGAATCTGCCCACCATGCGGGAGACCTGGGTTTGATTCCTGGGTTGGGAAGATCCCCTGTAAGAGGGCATGGCAACCCACTCCAGTATTCTTGCCTGGAGAATCCCATGGACATAGGAGCCTAGTAGGTTCCAGTCCGTGGGGTTGCAGAGTCGGACACAACTGAAGCGACTTAGCATAGCAGCGACTGGAAGGAGCTGCTACTCCTTCTAAAGGGAAGATTGGAGGATGCAGGTGGCCCATTATCCTCTTGGATGGACCGCATTTGACGTGATGTGAATGACAAGATGTGAGGAAACACCTCTGTGCAGACAGTTATCTCTGGCACGAAAGGATTAGAAGGTTCACTTGTTCCAGCCCCTCAGGATGGATGTTGCAACCATGTGACTGGTTCATGAAGGTGACCCAAGAGAGTTATTCAACTCTGCCATGAGCCACTTACAGCTCAATAGAGACATAGCTTAAATTATAGCAGCTAAATGTCAATGCGTTGCCCTATGTCTGTACTTATACAGCTGTGTTTATGAATTTTTATCTACTGAAAGCATAGTATTCGGCAAGGGCAACCTGTAAGCAAAGAGATTTTCTCTTAAGAACATCTACGTTCATTAACATGATTTTATTTGCGACAACATGGGTTGGACCTAGAGGATATTAAGCTAAGTGAAATAAGTCAGACAGAAAAAGACAAATATTGTGTGTTTTCACTTATATGCGGAATCTAAAAAATGACACAAACAAATCACTATGATGAAACAAAAACAGACTCACAGGTACAGAGAGCAAACTAGTGGTTGCCAGGTAGTGAGGGGGGCTTCTGGGTGAAATAGGTGAAGGTATTAAGAGGTGTGTGTGTGCCAAGTCGCTTCAGTCATGTCCAGCTCTTTGCCACCCTATAGACTATAGCCTGCCAGGCTCTTCTGTCCATGGAATTCTCCAGGCAAGAATACTGGAATGGGTTGCCATGTTCTCCTCCAGGGGATCTTCCTGACCCAGGGATCGAACTGGTGTCTCTTACGGCTTTTGCATTGCAGGCAGATTCTTTATCGCTGAGCCACAGGGAAAGCTCCATTATTAAGAGGTATAAGCTACCAATTATACAATAAGTAAGTCTTATGGATGTAAGTCAGCACAAGGAAAATAGTCAATGATGTTTTAATAACTTTGGTGCATAATCTATAAAAATGTTGAGTCTTATGTTGTACCTGAAATTAACGTAACATCGTAAGTCAACTATACTTTAAAAAATTTACCTTTTTAGAATACACTGATCTGAAATTTTTTCTCCACTATTGAAGAAATGACTTACGATTCTGTGTCTCTTATTGGCTTATTGAAAAATAGACATTGCTGTAGATGAACTAAAGAGCTGTTGTTCTACTTCTTTTGGCCAAATTGAGCTGATGACATAGTTTTAGAACTATTATGGGTCAGAGGAGACATAGCAAGCTGTCAAAATTAAAGGGAGCTTTGTTTTTTTTTCTACAGTTATGTTTATACAATTCTCAGAGAGACGTTTTTCTTTCATAAAACAAATAAAGAGTAAAACGTTCCTGCATATTTTTATTATTTCCCATAAGAGCCATAATCATTTATATTTCTGATTAAAAGAAGAGTGATTTGTGCATCTTCAGTGCCTTTTAGAAATTCTTCATGTGCATAATTTTATTTTCTGGTATATGTGTTTAAGTTATCACTACTCAGTCTGAACAAAGTGATACAATTTACTATGTAATTTAGCAATTCATTTGTTTGTGAACAGTTCCAGTATGTTACAATCAGCGCTATGAAGTGCATAGAGAACAGGGATGAAAAAGGCATTGATAGAGTGTTTTTTCAAATGTACATATGTATGTGACCTTTCTTTTAAAAGAGGTAAATATTTTCTTTTTGTTAAAATTTGGCATGTGTAAGGAAATTCATAAAAATAAATATATGACTCTGAACCATATTGAAAATGTACTGGGCAGTACAGGGCACTCTTTTAAAGTTATAAGACTTATTAGATTGCCAATAAACATCTGTCTATAGGAACCAAGATGTTACAAATATCTGCTTAATATCACTGAACTGATGTATATTGCAGCTGGCTTTATCATGCACTAGGAGTAAAATTTTGTCTGTGTTTGCAGAATATGTGACATGTCATATTAAATTTAATTTTTCCTCAATATTAATTTTGCTATGTATTTTTTTTTTTCAAAAGGGAATTTCTGCTTTTGGGGAGGTGGAGGAGCACAGGAATGAAAAGTGTATTGGGTTGAATGGTGACCTCTAAAAAGATACGTTCTCATCCTAATTTGGAATGTGTGAATATTGTCTTGTTCAGAAAAAGAGTCTTTGCTGGTATATTAAGGATTTTGAGATGAGGACACCATCTTAGATTATCTGGATAGGCTCTAAATCCTAGATGATGAAGCGTCTTTGGAAGAGGTGGACAAGAAGACAGATATGGAGAGGAGGTGATGGAAGGACAGGGGTAGAACAGAGAAAGCACTGTCTGGCCACCAGCCACAGAGTGCCAAGGAAGACCCACTGTCCCGTGATGCTAAGAGGCCTGGACCGTGTTCTTCCCGCAACCTCTGTAGGGTGTTGGGACCTGCTGACACCTTGCTGTTGTACTTCTGGCCTCCAGAACTCCGAGAGCACGTATCTCTGTTGTCTTAAGGCATTTAGCTTGTGGTGATTTGTTACAGCATTCCTGCGGAACTAACACGGAAGACATTTTTGTAATTGTTCCTGGAATGGGATATAATCAGAAAATCAGAAAATGAAGAGTTTACAAACAATACCTGCAGTGTGAATAATCATTTGCTGAAGCAGATACAGCACCGTTCAATCTTGGTGTGATTCATACAGCATTTCAAGGCTGTTCAGAGCCTCAGTTATTTATGGGGGTGCCCAATTTCTATAAAATGTGAAGGTTATCTGAGAGGTTTTTCCTTCCTGGATGCCCTCTGCCTCTCCAGTTCTCTGACACCATCCAGTTCAATTCTGATGCTCATATGTGGAGTTAGTGTCTATCACCATAGGTTTGAGGGCTGAGTCGTCTGAGATGGTCTCACTTCAGACATCAGTAGCAAGTATTGGGTACTTGCTACTGGGTAGCACTTGCTACTTGCTAGCATCAGTAGCAAGTATTGGGTAAGACAGCTTACTTGCACTGCTGTCTGACTTGACAGCAAATTTGGGGGTTCTCACATCCCCCCTCCTCAGACCTGACAGTTTGCTAGTATGACTCAGGAAGGTACTTTCCTTACTGGATTAAATATACTACTTTATATAAAGGACACAAACGAATAGCCAGATGGAGAGGTACAGAGGTCATGTTAAGAGTCTCAGGCATAGGGGTCTCTGTCCCCATAGAATTGGGGTGCACCCCCCTCCTGGCACATGGATGTTCAACTCAGAAACTTTCTGAACCCTGTCCTTTCAGTGGTTTTTATGGAGGTTTCATTACATAGGCCTGATTGGTCAAATCATTGGCCACTGGCGATTGACTTGATCTCCAGCCCCTTTCTTTTTCCAAGAGGACAGGGAGTGGGGTTGAAAGTTCCAAGCTCCTATATCAAGCCTTGGGTTTTCTGGTAGCTCCCATCTTGAAGCTACCTGGGGTCCTGCCAAGAGGCACCTCATTGGAAGAAACAGGCTCCTATCACCCTTATCTCTCAGGAAGTTCCAAGGGTTTTAGAAGCTCTATGCCAGGAAGGTCTTGTAGGTCTTCATAGAACCTTTCAACTTCAGCTTCTTCGGCGTTACTGGTTGGGGCATAGACTTGGATTACTGTGACATTGAATGGTTTGCCTTGGAAACGAACAGAGATCATTCTATCGTTTTTCAGATTGCATCCAAGTACTGCATTTCTGACTCTTTTGTTGACCATGATGGCCACTCCATTTCTTCTGAGGGATTCCTGCCCGCAGTAGTAGATATAATGGTCATCCGAGTTAAATTCACCCATTCCAGTCCATTTTAGTTTGCTAATTCCTAGAATGTCAACATTCACTCTTGCCATCTCTTGTTTGACCACTTCCAATTTGCCTTGATTCATGGACCTGACATTCCAGGTTCCTATGCAATACTGCTCTTTACAGCATCGTACTTTGCTTCTATCACCAGACACATCCACAGCTGGGTATTCTTTTTGTTTTGGTTCCATCCTTTCATTCTTTCTGGAGTTATTTCTCCACTGATCTCCAGTAGCATATTGGGCCCCTACTGACCTGGGGAGTTTCTCTTTCAGTATCCTATCATTTTGTCTTTTCATACTGTTCATGGGGTTCTCAAGGCAAGAATACTGAAGTGGTTTGCCATTCCCTTCTCCAGCGGACCACACCCTGTCATATCTCTCCACCATGACCCGCCCATCCCAGGTTGCCCCTCGGGTATGGCTTAATCTCATTGAGTTAGACAAGGGTGTGGTCCTTGTGTGATTAGATTGACTAGTTATCTGTGAGAATGGTTTTAGTGTATTTGCCCTCTGATGCCCTCTTTCAAGACCTACTGTCTTACTTGGGTTTCTCTTACCTTGGGCGTGGGGTATCTCATCCCGGCTGCTCCTGGCTGCTCCCGGCCAGCGAAGCACAGCCATCGCACCTTACCTTGGACGAGGGGTCTCTCCTCACCACCGCCCTTCCTGACCTCGGTCGTGGGGTAGCTCTTCTCGGCCGTGCTTAGTGCGTTGGCCCTCACCGCCGTCCTTCCTGGTCATGGGGTAGCTCCTCTCGGCCGCGCTCTTAGTGCGCGAGGCAGCCGGCGGGGCGCTCTTAGTGCGCGACGCAGCTGGCGGGGCGCTCTTAAATGGCGCGCCGGTCGCGGGCAGGCGAGGGCGCTCTTAAATGGCGCGCCGGTCGCGGGCAGGCGAGGGGCGCTCTTAAATGGCGTGCCGGTCGCGGGCAGGCGAGGGCGCTCTTAAATGGCGCGCCGGTCGCGGGCAGGCGAGGGCGCTCTTAAATGGCGCGCCGGTCGCGGGCAGGCGAGGGCGCTCTTAAATGGCGCGCCGGTCGCGGGCAGGCGAGGTCGCTCTCAGAGGATGAGATGGCTGGATGGCATCACTGACTCGATGGATGCGAGTCTGAGTGACCTCCGGGAGCTGGTGATGGACAGGGAGGCCTGGCGTGCTGCGGTTCATGGGGTCGCAAAGAGTCGGACACGACTGAGCGACTGATCTGATCGGATCTGATCTGATGCCAGGAAGAGGGAATGAAGACCAAATCTCTTTCTATGATTCGTCAATATCACATTAATTTTTTTTAATGTTTGAATAAATTGCATTTGCTGTGCATTTTTAAGTGACTGAGACTCTTGACTTTGGGACTCATGAATACAATTTTAAAATCTTTTGACGAAAGTAAAAGGTATAGACTTCGGTGGCAGTCTGGTGGTTGAGTGCACGCTTGCACCGCAGCACCGCAGGGGGTGTGGGGGGTCAATCCTTGGCTGGAGAATCCAGCATGCCCCACAGTGCAGGCCCTTCCCACCAAAAAAAAATATATGTATACACAATCACGGTGAAATGAGGCAATATTGTGAACAACAATCTTCTAAGTGTTAAAGAAACAGTTGTATTCAGAAGGAAGTGTTTGTCACTGGAACTGAATAGGATACTTTTCTGAGAGCAAACCTTCCCCTCCCACTTCCATTTTTTAGGAAGATATTTAAAATTATAATGATCAATAATACAGTTTTGGAAAATAGTCATTAAATCTTTTGACTCACAAAAATTCTAATTTAGGTCTATAGATTTTGTGGTGCTTCTATCCCATAAGAAACATGGTTACCTGCCTTCCCTTGTGTTAATGTACCATAGCTATGTTTAAACAGTAGAGAGGCATTTTGGCAGGAAATGAAGTGGTACTAAAATGTTCTACCCCAGGGGCCTTGAAAGAAGTAGCTATACCCCTGTAAATATTTGTTTAATAAATGATGAATCTCATGAATCATAAACACAACTTAAAGCAAATGGGATTTTGCCGCTATTTGAATTGTTCTAGTCAAGTATCTTTTGCATAAATTACCTAGAGAAGAACTCTCCATCTGGTTAACTGTAATCAATGTCTAGATGAAATATGATTGAAATGTTGCACTGAGGGTAACCAGAATTTTTCTTCTGTTTCTAGTAATTTTATGATTTTATACTTTTGCAAAACAAAGATATTTCGTATTTTATATACCTAGAAATTCTGATATTTTTGCTCGGAGTTTCAACAATTACAGATTTTGTTTGTCTTTTTCTCTGAGAAGTTGTGTGTCAGGGAGTCATGTTCTACCTGCCCTGGTTATAAGCTTATCATTAATCCCTTGCTCCTGTGAAGGTGTATGCTTTCTTCCCTTTTAGAAAGATGAATGTACATTATAATCATATCTATAGGCTTGATGTATATACATCAAGTCAGTGTTTCTGACTTCTTGGCCTCTGTACCACTGCAGTTGTTAAATAGATGGTGCCCTTTAAGAGAGGTACATTTGTGAACATAAGAAATGGCCTGCTGATTTCCTTCTGGAAGGTAACACCTGGCATCTGCCTTGGGCCTGCTGGGAAGTTAGATGGTGAACCCAGCAGGAAAGAGGCCGTGGGGGCGTGGGAGTCAAGGTGAAGTGGATGCAGGGTTTCTGGTGACTGATGAAAACAGGTGCTGAGGAGAACATGTGACTGTTTTGAAATGAATTTCACTCACACACTTATTGTGGTTTGTCTTTTCCGGTGCCTTTGTCGGCCCAGGATTAGAAGCTGAAGCAGAGGGATCTAGGGACTGTCAAATACAATACTGGAGCAGGAGCTTTACCTGGGTCTTCTGCCTTCCAGTTCCATGCGGTTGTTTCCCTACCACCCTGCTGCTGTCCGTCAGATGCAGCGAGGCGGCTTCTGTCTTCTCTGCCCTCCCCTTCATCTCTAACGGCTCAGCGCTCGTGGCCCTCACATCATGACGGCCGTCTTCTTTCTGTATGACGTCCCAGAATCCGTTCTGATGCCTTCTGCTATCACCTCCCCTGAGCACTGCAGCCCCCAATCATTCCCTATCTTTTTCCAAGAAATTGAAACTAAGAAAACGAGGATATTTATTTTCTTTTTAGACTTTCTCCCAGTTTCTCATGCTTGTTTTGATTCTGAAATAAAATGTCCATTTTTATGGGTTTTTGGTGGCACTAATCTTTTGTTTATTTTTTCCTGTTGAACTCTCCACTGTTATTATGTTTAAGATTTTTTTAAATTTTAGGATTTTTTTTTTTTTTTTTGGTTTTATGATCTCAGATTCCAAAGCCATTTTTATTTATATAATCTTAGTGAGAGTTGTGAAACAGAAATATTACTCTCCCCTGAGTAAAGACTCTTAAGTTTGTTACAAAGTTCAGGTTTGGTCAAAACCTTTAAAGAATTTATTTGAGACATAGCCTTTTTAAAATTCATTTTAAAATAATTTTATTTATTTTTTGGCTGTGCTGGATCTTCATTGCTGCTTGGGCTTTTTCTCTAGTTGTGGCAAGCAGGGGCTTCTCTATAGTTGTGGTGCATAAGCTTCTCATTGCAGTGGCTTCTCTTCTTGGGGAGCGGGGCTCTGGGGCACCCGGTTTTCAGTAGTTGTGGCTCCAGGGCTCTGGAGCACAGGCTCAGTAGTTGTGGTACACAGGCTCCATTGTTCTACGGCACGTTCAGGGATTGAACTCATGTCTACTGTACTGGCAAGCAGATTCTTTACCTCTGAGCCATCAGGGAAGCCTGACACATAGTCTTGATTATCTTTATTCTTTTCTTTGAATTTGCAGTATTATAGGTCCTAGATTAATATCTCTCGGATAAAGTTCTTACAGTTTTGGCAGTAACTCTTCCTGCAGGCTTGTTTTTATTTTGTAGCATGTTTTCCTTTATTTTCATACCTCTGTGACTTGTACAGGAGTTAACTTCCACTTCATAGATAGGAAAATTGAGATACTAAGGAAAGTGTGACTGCTAATAACAGTGATGCAGTGCAGGAGATCCAGGTTTGATCCCTGGTTTGGGAAGATCCTCTGGAGAAGGCAATGACAACCCACTCCAGTACTCTTGCCTGGAAAATCCCATGGACAGAGGAGCCTGGTAGGCTGCAGTCCATGGGGTCACTAAGAGTCAGATACAACTGAATGACTTCACTTTTACTTTTAAAGCACTGGAGAAGGAAATGGCAACCCACTCCAGTGTTCTTGCCTGGAGAATCCTAGGGACAGGGGAGCCTGGTGGGCTGCCGTCTATGGGGTCACACAGAGTTGGACACAACTGAAGCGACTTAGCAGCAGCATGGTAGTTCTATTTTTAATTTTCCTGAGGAGCTTCTGTACTGTTTTCTATAGTGGATGCACCCATTTACATTCCCACCAAGAGCGTGCACTGGTATCCTCCTTTTTCCACATCACTTGCCAACACTTGTTATTTGTTGTCTTTTTGAAAGTAAGCATTCTCACAGGTATGAGGTGATATCTTGTGGTTTCGATTTGCATTTCTCTGATGATTAGTCATGTTGAGCATGTTTTCATGTACTGATTGGCTATCTGTATGTCATCTTTGGAAAAATGTCTATTCAGATTATTTACCCATTTAAAAATCAAGCTGGTTTCTCTCTCTCAACCTCTCTTTCTCTCTTGCTATTGAGTTTTATTGCCAACAAAGAATCGTCTAGTCAAGGCTATGGTTTTTCCTGTGGTCATGGATAGATGTGAGAGTTGGACTGTGAAGAAGGCTGGGTGCCGAAGAATTGATGCTTTTGAACTGTGGTGTTGGAGAAGACTCTTGAGAGTCCCTTGGACTGCAAGGAGATCCAACCAGTCCATTCTGAAGGAGATCAGCCCTGGGATTTCTTTGGAAGGAATGATGCTGAAGCTGAAGCTCCAGTACTTTGACCACCTCATGTGAAGAGTTGACTCATTGGAAAAGACTCTGATACTGGGAGGGATTGGGGGCAAGAGGAGAAGGGTACGACAGAGGATGAGATGGCTGGATGGCATCACTGACTCGATGGACGTGAGTCTGAGTGAACTCCAGGAGTTGGTGATAGACAGGGAGGCCTGGCGTGCTGCGATTCATGGAGTCTCAAAGAGTCGGACACGACTGAGCGACTGATCTGATGCTTTCCACATTGCATCTTCTTGCCTCATTTGTTGTAAATTAATTGAGCATGTATGCATGGGTTTATTTCTGGGTTCTCTATTCTGCTCCATTGATCTGTGTGTCTGTTTTTTTTGCCAATAACATACTGTTTTGATTACTATAGCTTTGTCATGTAGTTTGAAATCAAGAGCTTGATGCCTCCAGATTTGTTCTTTCTCAAGATGCTTTGGCAATTCAGCGTCTGCTGTGGTTCTGTAGACATTTTAGTATTATTTGTTTTATTTTCTTGAAAAATGTCATTGGTATTTTGATAGAGATATATAGATTTTAAAGAATTTCATAGTAACTTTTGAGAAAGATGTTTTTATTTTCCTCATTTGACATGAGGGAAGTGAACTTATAAGAGGTTAAATGATACTTAATTCCATGTAGCTTTTAAAGTTGGAACTAAGTTCTGTTTGTTTAGGTAAGGATATTAGGGGGGAGAAGTGCAGATGGAACTGTGTTGTGGGCGGAGAATCTATGACAAGTGAGAGGACTGGGGTCCAAAAGAGATGGGTTGTTTTTGACATGTGGAAGGGAAGCAGAAATGAGAGGCTTCAATAGCAAATAGGATAAGAGTTGGAAATGAATGTTGCTCCTTTTGGAGCTGGGCTGGCATCTTTGAGACTTCCCAGTTCATGTAGGATGTTGTCTCCATTTTGTCATGTGACTTTGCTTTACTTTTTGTTTAGTGCATAGTGTAACATAACAGTTCCATGTAGGTACCAGCTTAGAAGTTATGTGGCTTAGAAAAGAAAATATTTCTCAAATTTGTTACTGTATCTGTAAAATTAGCTGATTAGGTTGGGGCGTCTTATAAAATTCCTTTCCGAATCAGGACTTTATAATTTATAGGAATTGTTAAAAATGGACAGAATAAATTCTAAACCTAAGATTTGGCTTTTTATGATTTTTCTGCTCTCCTTTTTCTTCTTTTGTGAGATGATCTTTCAAAAAATCATATTCTCAACTCATCTCTTGAAAAAGTTATTTTAGTTGGATATTGGGCTTAAGATTTTTGTACCAGTATTATCAAGATAACAAGAAAATATCTTTTTTTTTTTCTTCCAGGCCCTGCAGGAGCAGCTAAAGACGTGTAAGTACTTAATATTATGATTTTCTAAACTGTTTCTGAGGAAGACACTGTTTTCATGATTATGACCTTTAGATATGCAGGTTTGGCTGAAAAGACATGGAAGTACTTTCTGTACTGAACACAAATCAAGGCTCTCATTTGATTTGTAACTAAAGTGCTATTTGAATAAAGGGATTATTTATGGCTTTTTATTTTAGCCTTTCAGTTGCCCTAGCACTTTAACCTAGAACTTTATGAAAGGGAAATGTTTAATTGTGTTTCCATCCTAGCTTGTGAAGAGATTTCTTCTAATTGCAAGCCTGTGATTAAGGAAGAATTAAGCACCTAGCTTCTATGACTATGCAACATCTTAGAGTTTAGCCCGTTGGGAGGGGTGCGAGCCAAGCATTTACTAAAGAGACACTGAATTGCTTTGAAGTGATAAATAACATTTGAGTGAATGTATATGTCCATTTGCGGTAATCAGTATTGAGTTGAATTTTAGACCACAGGACCGTTTGAGGGTTTCCATCATGCATCTTCTTTGTATCTTCCTGCCTTGAATCTAGGTATAGACAGGACATTGCAGTAGTTCACTATTTAAGAGTGTTTGTGGCACTGGGAACTATATTCAGTATTCTGCAATAAACCATAATAGAAAAGAATATGAAAAAGAATATATATATATGACTGAATATATACATATAACTGAATCACTTTGCTGTATTATACATTAGAAACTAACACAACATTGTAAATCAACTATACTTCAATTAAAAAAAAGATAAATAAAATGCAAATATTCTGAAAAAAAAAAGTGTCATTTAAGGAGCTGGATAGTGAGGGTAGTGTAGGGAAGGGAGAAGGTAGGGATGAAGAGCCCCCAAGGACAAAAATAGAAAGAAGAGTGTGGTCACTCCATGGATTGTGGGACCAGCCTCTGTCCAAGCCACTGCAATCGGTT
Organism: Tragelaphus eurycerus; assembly: GCA_935064755.1. Lineage (NCBI taxonomy): Eukaryota > Metazoa > Chordata > Mammalia > Artiodactyla > Bovidae > Tragelaphus > Tragelaphus eurycerus. The sequence goes on along the minus strand of CAKXYN010000072.1, from coordinate 8,272,221 downwards.
TGGAGGTCAAGACTGATGGTGCCACACACACAGGCCAAGAGGGCAGGAGAAGATGTGTTACTCACATAATGAGGCTTTCTAGAGAGCGCAAGGTGGTCTCCTAAATTGGTCCATTCAGTTTTCATGAAGGAGGGGGTAAGTGGCTCTGTTTCTTGTTATGAGCTTTTGTCACAAGCAGAGTCAGTCATTTATATATATATATATATATATATTACAAAAAAGGAATCCAGAGGAGATTAGATTAGGGCTATAACGTTTTGGGGGGATTAAATAAGCTTTTATATGGAACTTGAGGTACAAAGGAAGCGGTGTAGAATACTTTAGTCTCTTGGTTGCAGTGGCTGAGTTTATTACCAAAGCATCTAGCAAGAGTGCGTTCAGCACCCTTATGTGTTCCTGGTATGGCAGTGTCTCCTTCTCTCCTTCAGTCTCTCCCTTCCTTTTCTGTATGTTATTGCCAGGTTAATCCCCTGCCCTTTCAGGATCTCTGCTCCCAATTTTAGATTAGTCTCCATTGCCCATGGGATTGAGTCCAGAATCCTTTGCAAAAAGGAAAAGGCCCTTTAGGTTTCAGCCTTTAGGAGAAGGAAGCCCTGCAGTCAGGGAGTGACAAGATCAAGGGCCCAGCGGGGAGCTGGGTGCTCTGAGACCACTCTCAGGGTCTCACACTGACTTCCTGATTTCTGTCTTGCCTCCTTAATTTTTTTTTTTTTTTTTTCCCTCTGCCTGGAATGGCGAATTCTGTCTGTAAAAATTCTGTCTATTCTTCCTGGCTTATATCTTATCCTTTATGAGAGGAACATCCCTGATCTCTCTGTTAGTTGTGGTATCTCCCTCTTCTGAACTCTTAAGAGTAGAGCAGTTTGGACTTTTTTCCATTGGGAATTGAGAGAAGTCCCCTCTAGTTCATAGTATCATGTTGGGGACATAGCTAGTGTGTAACAAATGAATCTCATAATTTTTCTTTCAGGAGAGATTGGTTGCATGACTTCTTTCTTTTAAAGGTATGGAAATTTCTAACAAGATTTAGTGATGGCTTTTTGGATGTTTTTGTCAATATTAACTTCTCCAGGATATGAGATGCCATTTAACTATAATATTTTTGACTGTGCCAGGTCTTTGTTGATGCTCTGGCTTTTCTTTAAATGTGGCAAGCGGGGCCTACTTTCTAGTCGAGGTGCACAGGCTTCTCATTATGGTGGCTTCTCTTGTTGCAGAGTACAGGCTCTAGGGCATGTGGGCTTTAGTAGTTGCCACACATGGGCTCAGTAGTTGCAGCTCCCAGGCTCTAGAGCACAGGCTGAATAGTTGTGGTCCATGGGCTTAGTTGTCCTGTGGCATGTGGGATCTCCCCAAATCAGGGATCAAACCCGTGTCTCCTGCATTGGCAGACAGATTCTTTACCGCTGAACCACTAGGAGAGTCCCTTAACTACTTTTTAAAATCTTGAATTCACTAGATTTAAATGTCCTGTGACTTTGTGTGCCTTATAAGTTCTGTAACTAAAAAGACATAATTTTATTCGATAAAGAAAGTGAAGTCACTCGGTTGTGTCCGACTCTTTGCAACCTCGGGGACTGTAGCCCACCAGGCTCCTCTGTCCATGGGATTCTCCAGGCAAGAATACTGGAGTGGGTTGCCATTTCCTTCTCCAGGGGATCTTCCTGACCCAGGGATTGAACCCGGGTCTCCCGCATTGCAGGCAGACGCTTTAACCTCTGAGCCATGAGAGCCCTTTAAAAATAAATTGGTAGAAGTTAAAGAAAAGTATACTATTTTTTCCTTGCACAAAAGGTATACTCAAACCATTTTTTTAAAGCAGAAGCTGTAGATATATAAATCTTGACTGTAATATTAGAAGGTGTCATGAATGAAGGAGGAAATCAAGAAATTAAGACAATTTAAACTTTTATTATGAAGGTTTAAATTTTTTATTTTTGTTTGTCATCTAAAGAGACTGATCCCAAATTAAAAGAAGTGGCCAGAGTCACGTCATGGATGCTGAGAGTACAGAACTTCAAATAGGACACACAGCATATTATATAGACCACATAAAAGTCTTTTGAGGGGGGTTGTGATTGTTTTTATAAGTCAGAATCACTATAATTGCTCCTTTAATATATAATAAAAATCAGTGCAGTGCTCTAGGGACGGTTTGGGATTTTTACAGTATCTCCCTTTTACTATTATTTGCCTGCTTTCTGTAGGCAAGAAACCAGGATATAATAAATAAAATGATATTTTTGCCTTAGAGCAGGTCAGTATCTACTGGGGACCAAACTACAGTGTAATAAGTGCTATTTATTAAAATAGTCAAAATTTAATGCTAGTCTGGGTCTTGAAGGGTGAATAGGCAGGGCAGGGAAGAGTGGCAGGGCAGGGAAGAGAACACGAAAAGAGGCCCATGGGTACCAGAGAGCCTCATGCTCTTATGTAAAGTCAGCCTGTGGCACAGGCTCAGACAAGTGGAAAATGAGGCTGATGGGCCAGAACCAGCTCATGAAGGGCCTTTGGTGGCAGGCCAGTCATGGTACTTGATTTTTATATGCATTCAAGAGCCATTCAGATTTTAAGGTGGGGACTTCCATGACTGTGTTTGGGCTTTAGGGCAATGACTCCCAGGGCAGTGGGCTGTGTGAGATGGGGGAGGGTGGAGGCACAGAGCAGTGGTGGGGCTGAGGCCACGAGAGGGTCAGACAGCAGACAGGACACGGGAAAGGAGCAAAGGCGATGATGCATTTGGGGCGCACCTGGAAATGTCATTGATAGGACCTGTTGGATGACTGAATAGGGAAGGAAAGAAAAACCTGAGGTGAAACGATAGCTCTGTGGTTTCAAACTCGAGCCAGGAGAAGGGATGGCTGATGACCAAAGAGGTCACATGAGCTAAAGGGAGAAGAGAAACCACTGAATGCGACGTGATGGCCACTCTGGTCACTGGGGGATGTGGTTTCAGTTGAGTGGAGTGAGTACCAATAGAACCAGCATGGCAGTGAACTAAGAGTGAGGAAGTGATGCCTGGTCTTTTGTTTTACAATATTAGACAGTAAGGGATGGAAAAATGTGGTAGCTTAAAGAGAAAATGTATTTTAAGAAATATATTTCTGTTATAAAATAAATACTAAGGAAACGTGTAAACCACAGAAAAGTATTTTAAAAAGAAAAAAAATCAGCTATTATTCTACCATGAGAGACAAGAGACAATCAGCATTAATATTTTACATTATTTTCTTCCATTTCTTTGTGATTCTTTCTGCCTGATTATGTGTATGGGTGATTTTATATATTGAAGTTTGGTTTTCTTTATTTATTTTTACAGAGAAGACAGAGGGTGCACTGATAGGTGAAAGTATAGGAACCAGTAGAGTAAGAAAAGCTGAGGGTGGTTTGGGGAGGGATTATCTGTGTGAGGGAGAGAATAATTGATGGATGTAGATTCTAGAACATGCAAGAAGGATTAAAAACATAGAAGGTTCGGAAGAAAGTATGAGTAAAGATATATAGAAATTTAATCATCATAAGACAGACCTATATGTATATTAGGGAGTGAGACTTTGTTTTTCTCACTCCCTCTCATCAAAATTAAACCACAGAACACTCACACGCAGAACAAAATAGAAGTGAATTCAACTTGATGACATTCGACTGTTTTCACAAACCTGAAAGTCAACCATGCTTTTATTTCAGGGAATTATCTTAGCTATTTGGCACAGATAGGTTGTGTTGGGATATTTTTGGTTGGAAATGGCAGAAGCCCAGCTTAAACTGGCCTAAACAAACAAACATAAAGGAATTTATTGGCACATGTAACGGAAAAGCTCCAGGGGTTCAGCCTTAGTCACAGCTGGATCCAGGTGATCGAATGACAGGAAGAAACTCTTTCATCTTTGCTTTCCTGTGTTTGGCTCCATTCTGAGGCAGCTTTTCCTTAGTGGTGATGGAGATGGCCAGTTTTTATCTTATCGGCTTAATTCCCATGAAAAAAGAGCTTCTCTTTCCCTGAAGATTGATCAAGCCATAGCGTTAGGCTCTCCCTGGCCAAGACGTGGGATCTGGTGCCCCTCTCTGAACCAGTCAGTGGGCCAGGGGGACATGGGTTTCTCATTGGCCAGGCCTTGGTCACGTGGCAACTGCTGGAGCCAATCAGTGTCGTTAGCCTCACCTAACCTTAAATAGTGGGAGAGCAATGGTTCCCACACCAAAGAAAAATTGGGATGCTGTTACCAAAATGGGAGAGAATTATAACGGGGTAGGCAGAAAAAAAAAGCAGGTTATTCATGTAGATCAACTTTTATATTATTTCAAAATAATCTTTTGATTTACTTTTTATTGGAGCATAGTTGCTTTATACTGCTCTGTCAATTTCTGCTATATAGCAAAGTGAATCAGCCATATGCATACATATATCCTCTCTTTTTAGGATTTCCTTCCCATTTAAGTCACCACAGCGCACCAAGTCGAGTTCTCTGTCCTATATAATAGGTTCTTGGTAGTTACCTATTTTATACATGGTAGTGTATACATGTCGATCCCAGTCTCTCAATTCACCCCACCTCTTGATTTACTTTTCAGTGTGTGTGTGTGTGTTTTACAAATATATTTTGAATAAGAAACAGTATTAAACAAGTTGAATCAAGTTTAATGTTTGCTGTTGAAAATAAAAGATCATAGCTACTCAATTTAAACAAGGTTATTCAAATACTTCTTTCACTTAAAACTTGTAAAGTGATATTTCATTAAGATTTTTCTTGACAGAGCAGTTTTATTGTTATTGAAGGTAACAGCTATAGAGAAAAATATCTTGGAATGAATTACCATAAAATGCATCAAACCTCAGTCTTTTTAAAAAGCTGAAATTACATATCTCTGGTCTTGAGTTTCCTTGGAATCCTTTTTAAATTTCCCATGTCTAATACATCTGTGTAAGCTGAGCCCTCTCCTAATTAAAGATCTGAGTGTATCTGATAACTTTGTTTCTACTCTGTGAAGTGGCATGCAAGGCTGTTTAATGAGAGTGAGGTAGCTTGCTGCTGCTGCTGCTAAGTCACATCAGTTGTGTCTGACTCTGTGCAACCCCATAGACGGCAGCCCACCAGGCTCTGCCGTCCCTGGGATTCTCCAGGCAAGAACACTGGAGTGGGTTGCCATTTCCTTCTCCAGTGCATGAAAGTGAAAAGTGAAAATGAAGTCACTCAGTCGTGGCCGACTCTTCTTGACCTCACGGACTGCAGCCTACCAGGCTCCTCCGTCTATGAGATTTTCCAGAGTACTGGAGTGGGTTGCCATTGCCTTCTCCGGGGAGGTAGCTTACTACTCAAAAATTTTACCCATTTTCTGGGGGTAGGAGAGTATTTAGCACTGAAAAAACCTGCATTTTGGAAGCAGAGAGACCTGAGTTTAAACTTCTCTCCACCCTTTACTGTGCATGAGTGCTCAGGTGTGCTTGACTCTTGGCGACCCCATTGACTGGCTCCTCTATCCATGGAATTTTCCTGGCAAGAATACTGGAGCGGGTTGTCATTTCCTTCTCCAGGGGATCATCCCGACCCAGGGATTGAAACTGTATATCCTGCATTGGCAGGTGGATTCGTTACCACTAGTGCCATCATAACACTGGGATGATATTAACTGTTCAGGGTAGCCATCTTCATCATTATCATCATCATTCTCAATTTTAATAGCTTATCATTATTGAGAACTGCATACCATAGAGTGAATTCCAGTACTTGGAGTACATCATCTCACTCACTACCCCTGACAGTGTGATGAAGACCGTAGTGCTTTTTCACTTTACAAATGGGGAGATGGGACACAGAGAAGTTAAGCAACCTCTTAAGGGTTGTGATGGTTATTGATACAGTATATTTAGTATCCTAGCATAATACTTGGTATTATGTGTTGTCCCCTCCCTCATAAATTGTAGCTAGAATTACTAGGTGGTTTAAGGGTTGTTGAAAAGATTTGGCAGTGCCTCTGTCAAGAAAGCCGAACACCGAAAAATTGATGCTTTTGAAGTAGGGTGTTGGAGAAGACTCTTGAGAGTCCCTTAGACTGCAAGGAGATCCAACCAGTCCATTCTGAAGGAGATCAGCCCTGGGATTTCTTTGGAAGGAATGATGCTAAAGCTGAAACTCCAGTACTTTGGCCACCTCATGTGAAGAGTTGACTCATTGGAAAAGACTCTGATACTGGGAGGGATTGGGGGCAAGAGGAGAAGGGTACGACAGAGGATGAGATGGCTGGATGGCATCACTGACTCGATGGACTTGAGTCTGGGTGAACTCCAGGAGTTGGTGATGGACAGGGAGGCCTGGTGTGCTGCGATTCATGGGGTCGCAAAGAGTTGGACACGACTGAGTGACTGAAGTGAACTGAACTGTCATGAATCACTGATGGGAGAAGACCCAGTGCATCAAGGGCCTCGCTGTGGTTAGAAATATCACTTTCCCATTGGTTGTGCATCAACACGTGATGAGATTTTCCTCGGTAGGATGCCGTGGAATAGGAACAGGCAGAGATGCAATTGGGTGTGTTCATTCAGGGATGGAGAGGGATTGGTGACCAGCAAGTATTGCTGAAATGTTTCACTACAAGGCACTTGCTGGAGGCGGGGAGGGGAAGCACTAAGGGGCTGATAAAAGGGGAGAGCCGAGAGGGTGGGTGGACTGGAGGCTTCTTTGGGCTTGGGCGGGGGGATGGGAGATCAAAGGAAGATTGTTTTCCCCTCAGGGAGTGGAATTGTCTACTCTAAAATATGAGAGGTGAAATAGTTGCTGAAACTAAGCTCCATGGAGCACCCATGGGAGTAAGTTATTAGAAGAGCAGTAAAAATTGCTGGGATAGAGGAAGTTAGCAAAATGTGAAGCAAGAGGTCAACTGAATGGTTTTCATGGGATTTAAAATTGTCCAAGATAACGATGGTGAGAAAGAAAACCTTTGAGTCAGGGCCAAAATCTTCAGTGCATCCAGGTTCTGTTATGGCAAGGTTCTGATGCCAAAGAGGAGAATTTTGGAGTGAAAATAAAATTGACCTCAGCTGAAAGAGTGCTTTGGGGAAGTTGGAAGTATTCTGGCTCTATCTCCTGTTTGGAGACACTGAGACAAGGGAAAACTAGCTGCTTATTCCCTAGGTTTTGAGAAAAGTGATATATCAGGGAAAAGCAAGGTTCCTTAAGGAGAAGAGAACATTCTTGCCTGCCTTGTAGCAAAGGATACTTCTACAGCCAGTATCAAAATAATCCAACACTGTGCTTCTTAGAAGGAGAGCAGAAGAAGGGTAGGGAAATTGCTATTTAATTCTTGACCCATTAAACCCCATACAAAGAGCAAATGTTACTCAAGTTCTCCAGTAATATTATACATTCTGGAAGAAATAAAGGGACCAACACTGGCTAAGGGGTCCAACCGAGGAAAGAGACTGAAAGCTAACTACTGTCGTAAGGCGTTTCGAGATTGTGAAGACATGAGTGATATTACACATAGGCCCAAACAGTCAGTGATAAAACATTAATTCTGTCCAAAATCATTTGTAATTGAATGCTTGGTGGAATTGATTTGAATTTCCCTGAAAAGCAGGAGTCATCGTAAAAACCTCTTACAGAGAAAATTAAATGATTGCACTTTATTTGGAGGACTGTAGAGTGGGTAGAAGGAAACACTGTCAATTAATAAGCTTATTCCAAAGTCGATCATGAATGGTTACTAAAACTAGATCATTGGAGCTACACAAATGATCCCTGGAGGTTTTCATATTGAAATTGTACTGTTTACAAATCACAGCAAGCTTGGCCTCTTTTGTTACACTGCAAATAGGGAAAAAGAAAAGACTGCAGACTGTTTTCTACTTCTTAGATCATCGTTAATAAGAATAACGCTATATTTAGAACACTTTTCTTAATGAATAAATGAAAAAATAAATAATTTCTTTGCCACGGAACTATGTTGTTCTGGAAGGCTCGGGAAATAAGAACTTTATGAATTTTAAGGCAATTGTAGCCACCATGCTTGAGGAGATATTAATTGGAGTGGCTGGCGGCTGCCTGATATTTATCATCTGTGTTTGTTCTGGCGAATGCACCTAATGTATCCATGCTGTGGGTTCATTATTTTACCTCTGAAACCCTTCTGTTGGTCCCTGAGGACAGCTATTTTATGCAACCCAGAAACTAAGCAAATATAGTGACGAAAATATTTTTATTACCAAGTGCTACTGAGAAAGGAAAAAAGTAGTGGTTTGTATTTGCTGTAGTAATTCAGAATAAGGTCTCTACATGATCGTTGATAAATGGACATCATAGTACGATAAGAAGGGGCTTCTCTGGTGGCTCAGATAGTAAAGAGTCTGGCTGCAATGTGGGTGACTTGGGTTCAGTCCCCTGGAGAAGGAAATGGCAACCCACTCCAGTATTCCTGCCTGGAAAATCCCATGGATGGAGGAGTCTGGCAGGCTACAGTTCATGGGGTTGAAAAGAGTCATACACGACTGAGCGACTTCACATAGTGGTATAAACTGATGAAAGGGTTTAGGTATTTGGTGTGGTTGTTTAGTTTTATATAGGTATATGCACAAAATGGGCTTCCCTGGTGGCTCAGTGGTAAAGAATCTGCCTGTCCGTGCAAAAGATGCAGGTTCGAACATCCCTCGGTGGGGATGTGGGGAAGATGCCCCTGAGGGAGGGAATGGCAGCCCACTCCAGTATTCTTGCTTGAGAAAACCCATGGGCAGAGGAGCCTGGTGGGCTCAGTCCATGGGGTCGCAAATAGTGACTAAACAACAATGCACAAAATGCATTAATGAAGAAAGAACAGGCAGAGGAAAACCAGCCAGCCCCAAAGAGCAACCACAGACATGGAGCTGATTGGAAGGCAGCTCACCTTCTGGAACCTTGACGTAAAAGCAGTCCGAGCTTATTTATAATTAGAGAGAAAGTCAGTGTCTCTGGTTCATTTCAAGAAGGTGTGCAAAGCTAATAGGAAGCAGACAGGTGTGCAGTGACTAGCAAATCTGGATCAGTATAGACAGTCAATCTGAGAAGGGTTAGGAAAGAACCATGTTGGTTTCACAGGAAGTGGGCTAGAAGTATTTGGTGGAAACTTAGGTATAAGAAAATAGTTTTGAAACTAACGGTTGCTTTTTCTTTTTTTTCTTTTTCTCACATGGCCTCAAATCGGGGCAACTGTGGTGAGACAGAAATCACTAAACATTATACCACTCTGCAAGGATGTGTCGTTTTTAAACTATCAACTGCTAATTTAGCTTTTCAGCAGTCCCCAGAGTGGGGGAGATGATAGACTAGTGGTTTACGCTCAATCATGCTTGACTCTCCAAACATTTTTATTGATGCAGTGGCTGAGAATCTGAGTCAGAGCTTGGGAGCAGGTGACCTTACTGCAGGAGCTTATGGTAAAACTCAGTGGGTGGCTTTAACCTTTTCTTTCTCCTGGAATACCTGTCCTTTGATAAAATAAACTAAGTCTTTGCTAACAAAAGAGACCCAATGGTAATTAAATGTCCAGTGTATTTTTATAAACCTAGTCCAAAATTATTAATATGTGTTCCATGGTTCTTAGGAAGTGTTTTTTTTTTCCCCCGTGGTTTAAAAGGTTTTTTTCCTCTTAAGATGGGATGTGACCTTTTGTTTAAGTAATATTATGCTGTTACATTTTTTTCTCAAATATGATGTCACTTTCCACAAATTTTCAAATACTGGGTGTGTGGGTTAGTCGCTCAGTCATGTCCAACTCTTTGCCACACCATGGACTGTAGCCCATCAAGGCTCTGTCCATGGGATTCTCCAGGCAAGACTACTGGAGTGAGTAGCCATTCCCTTCTCCAGGGGATCTTCCCAACCCAGGGATCGAACCCAGGTATCCTGCATTACTGGCAGATTCTTTACCATCTGAGATACTAGGGCAGGCCACTTCAAATACTGTATATGCTCAGAAATAAGACACTGTCTTGAAACTAGAGAAAGCAATATACCAATAGGCTTTTAGTCATGTTTCTGGAAAAAGCAAGTTCATCTCATAAGTTGACTCTGTAGAGTATTAGCTCTTGGGGATTTGAAAATGGAGGAAACTACTTGCTACAATTAATCTAAGTCCTATAGTACTATTTTGTTTTTTTACTTTTTGGACCCAGGAAGTATGTCTTCTTCTAATATGCAACCTGGGCATGACTGTAAAATGGGCAGTGCAACCCCAGCTCTTAGTTCCAGCCCCTTCCTCGGGGCCTGGCCCCCTTTCTCACATGCCTTTCCCATCGTTGACACTGAGGCACACCTGACCAATAATAGAGAATTTGAATTTGTAACTTTTTCCACCAGGTAAAATCAAACTATATTTTAAATCATGGCCTTTCCAGACCCTTAAAATTATTCAAATATGTAGTTGCCTACATCACTGAATAAAAATGCCAGCCTACCTGCTTTTCCATACTCCCCCCTCTTCTTCTTCACTTAGTTGTGGAGGTCAGAAATCAGGGGGCCGGGGGGGGGTGTGACTTTCTCAACTTGCTGCATTTGTCATGATATTAAGGCATTAGAACTGTGTTAGTTGGCAGGGCTTTCTGTTAGCTGTTTTAGATTCAGTTCCACATTTCCGGGAGAAGTCTGTGGGCACCTGGTTAGATTAGAGACAGCTGTTATAGCCTCTTCTATTTCCCATTTCCTCTCTCTAGAGCAGTAGACTGGCCTACATTAGAATTGAGGTGGAGCTAACGAAGAATTGACTTGCTCTCCCAATCTTTGCCAGCCAGAAACTTTCTGTTTTCCTATCAGGGCCTTTGGAATGGGGTAGACCAGCTGGGTAGGAGGCATGGACTTGGGTCCCCTCCCCTGGGTGGTTGCCTTGTTAGGGGGTGGTTGTTTTACTTGGACCTGCTGCAACCAACCCTTACTGTTATTGGACCCAAAAGTAGATCAGATCTCAGGGTGCTCCCACGGACAAGCACAAAGTCTGGCCTGGGAGGAAAGAGCTTATACTGCTAAGTAATTGCAGGATTTTGTAAGTTTCTTTTACCACATTCCTTGGGAACATGTGTAGAAATGGCTTCTAAGGATGTGAGACCAAGGAGGAAGGAGTGTATAAGGAGACTGAATTTATTATTAAAGATTCTAGACTTAATAATTCAGTTGCATGGCTGGGACTCTTAACAGTTTAGTCAACTTGATTGATGAACTTTAACTGAAGGAGTTTACACTCTCACCAGGGGAGAACTTTCATGGTGTGATGGGGAGGAGGGAATCCAAAGGTTTGAGGAGATAGGAATGCTGGTGTGGATTTTTCAAGTGTGAGCTGCTCCCCACCACAGAGGAGAGTCCCTTCCCCAGGCACTGAGCAAATTAAGAAACACATAGTGAAGGGAGTATCCAGGGGGATCATTCTCTGTAACGTGGCTGTGACAGTGGGCGATGCTGCCCTTGAGATGGGTTCTTTGTTTCCTTGAGAGGACGGGATCCCAGAGGAGCAGAGGTCAGGAACTCAACCACCCAATCAAGAGGGAGGGGATATATGTATACTTATAGCTGATTCACATTGGTGTACAGCAGAAACTAGCACAACATTGTAAAGCAACTATATATGCGTGCATACTCAGTTGCTCGGTCGTGTCCGATTCTTTGTAGCCCACCAGGCTTCTCTGTCCATGGGATTTCCCAGGCAAAAATACTGGATTGGGTTGCCCTTTCCTCTTCCAGGGGATCTTTCCAGCCCAGGGATCGAACCCACATCTCGTCTCTTGTGACTCCTGCATTGGCAGGTGGACTCTTTACCCATGAGACACCTGGGAAGCCCCAGAGCTACTATACTCCAGTGAAAAAAAAAATCAAGAACTCAATCACCCAAGACAAGATAGGCATACTCACCATCATGGGCAGCAGGGTGAAGAGGTGCATTGTTTCATCTTGGAAGGAATTTTGAGAATAGCTAGTTGATTACACTCTCCCTAGGGATAAATGAGAAACATGGCTCCAAGGTTCCTTTTCTCCCTTTATGTATTTTGTAAGAGGGAGACTTCTGGTGTGTGAGCCAGAAACTTGAACTGAGATCATCACAATGGAAAGGCATGGCTTCTTAACCTAGTTTCCAGACTCAAGTCAGATTCAGGGTGATTAAAGCCACATTCCCTTGAGGGAATTTTAAACATGGCTACATACATTCATGGTAGAGATTCTTTCATGTCTTCTCAGAGTTGTGTTCATTCATTAGATCACCTGTGCCCAGAACAGAAGGAGGTACCTGGACCTTCTAGAGATTTCTAGGCACTGGCTGTGGTTGATATTAATGCCTGAGGATGCAATATGCCACTCTGGGCCATCAGCCCATGTGTGGGCTTATAGTGGTCAGGGAAACAATGGAATTTTAGTTAACCTGAAAACTGTGGTGAGTCCAATAGTCTGCAGATCCCAGGCTCTGGTCATTTCCTTTGTTTGTGAGTTCATAATCAGAGTAGATGTATTTGGAAACTGAAAGAATTGCCACAATGGCTGTCATGGTAGGAAAGATCAAGTAGAAGCCCATCGAATTTTCCTTCTGTACCAGGATAATATACAAACAGGAACACTGAATTCCTGGAGTTGCAGGAATTAGTGCCCCCACCAAAGATATGGAAAAATGAAAACATGAAGACACTTCTCATATCTCCTTTTAACTTGTCTGTTTGGCCTGTGCAGAAGGCAGATTTATTTTAGAGAGTGACTTTGGATTCTTGTTAAGTTTAATGAAATGATGATTCCAACTTCAACTGCTGTTCAACATACAGTATCTTTACTGAAAACAATCAACATTGCCCCTAGCTTCTGTTATGCAACGTTTGTCGAATGCTTTATCTCTGAACCAGTTTGCAAGGATTACAGAAGCAGTTTGCTTTTACCTGGTAGGATCAACAGTATACCATTGTAGTCTTACCACTTATTCTGTATTCTGCAATATCTTGATGTTATTGACACCTTATAGCACATCATACTGATCCAGTACATTGATGATGTTATAGAGATTAGACCTGACAAACAGGAAATAACACATCCTTTAAATACTTTAGTGAGACATATTCAGTCCAGGGGGTGCAAGATTAACCTTACTCTCACTACCGAGTAATGTATCAGTTAGTGTCCACTTAGGGTAAAGGAAACCACATTAGCTATGTTAGCAGAGAGAATTTACCATTAGGAATTGGTTAAGCAGGTCATATGGAGAAGGCAATGGCACCCCACTCCAATACTCTTGCCTGGAATATCCCATGGACAGAGGAGCTTGGAAGGCTGCAGTCCATGGGGTCGCTGAGGGTTGGACACGACTGAGCGACTTCACTTTCACTTTTCACTTTCATGCATTGGAGAAGGAAATGGCAACCCATTCCAGTGTTCTTGCCTGGAGAATCCCAGGGACAGGGGAGCCTGGTGGGCTGCCGTCTATGGGGTCGCACAGAGTCGGACACTACTGAAGTGACTTAGCAGCAGCAGCAAGCAGGTCATGGAGAATTGAGGATGTGAGAAAGGAAGACTAAGATAATAGGGAGCATTATATCAGGAAGTGCCTACCACTCCTAGGGAAGGAGTGACAAAGGAAAAAAGGTTGAGGTTGCCAGAATTTAAGAGCTGGAAGAGGAGGGGCTTCGCTGGGGCTGGGATGCTAACTTCTGGGGAGAGGGCACTGCCAGGCTGGTGTCACATCTGAATTCTGTAATCCAGCAGGAACCACAGCTGGAGGCCACATAGTATCCATGGCCTGCCCATTTGAGCTGTGATGACCAGAAAAAGAGTGTTAACAAGGCTGGTCCCATTAACCAGCTCCTGGGCTACTGCAGGCAGGAGCAGCATGCAGAGCTGAAAAGGGCAGTCCTTTCCCCTCTTCCTGCACTTTATGTCTCTTGAGCATTCCCTTTGGTGGAACCTGATGGGGAGCCAGGTGTCAAAGGAGGATGTTGCTCGAGTCCTTGTCCCCACGTTGCCAGTGTGTGGGGAGGGAGGGTCCAACACAGCTTCCCTGCAAGAGCAGATTTTGTCTGGATAGGCCACGTAGTTGTTTCCAGCTGTCGGCCCCTCGGTATTAATAATTTGTGCAGGTTTTCCTTCCCCCTTATTGACATCAGCCTCCATCGTGGTGAAACTGGGGCTGAGGCAGGAGGAAAAGGGAGGGAAATTGGTGAAAGTTACCTTTCCGTTTTGTTTCTAGGCAGTTTGATTTATGGTACGTGGTCCCTTACCTCCTATACCCCTGTGTTTTGGTTCTCTTGGTAGAAGCCTTATTCTCAAGGTTTCTTCTCCATTTGTGGTAAATTCAGGGGAATTCTTGTCCCTGAATGCCTTCATTCACATTTCCCAACTTCAGTGTCTCTGCTTGTAGGCACCTGAGCGTTGACTCCTGGACTGTTTCACAACTGTTATTTAGAAGTGGATTACTGCCCTAGGAGGTTTCTTTTTCTTTTTTAAATTATTTTTTAATTGAAGGATAATTTTGCTTTGTAGAATTTTGTTGTTTTCTGTCAGACATCAACAAGAATCAGCTGATTCACAGTACACCCATGTCCCCTCCCTCCTGAAGCTCCCTCCCGTCTCCCTCCCCATCCCACCCTTCTAGGTTGTTACAGAGCTCTTGTTTGAGTTCCCTGCGTCATATATAGCAAATTCCCATTGGCTATCTATTTCACATATGGTATTGTAAATTTTCATGTTACTCCCTCTGTACATCTCACCTTCTCCCTCCTTCCCTCCCGCCACACCCATAGGTCTGTTCTCTGCGTCTGTTTCTCCACTGCTGCCCTCCAGATAAATCATCAGTGCCATCTTTATAGATTCTGTATACATGCATTAGTATACAATATTTATATTTCTCTTTCTGACTTATTTCACTCTGTATAATAGGCTCTAGATTTGTCCACCTCATTAGAACTGACTCAAATGCGTTCCTTTTTATGACGAGTAATATTCCATTGAATATATGTACCACAGCTTCTTTATCCATTCATCTTACTGGACATCTAGGTTGCTGCCATGTCCTGGCTATTGTAAATAGTGCTGCAATGAACACTGGGGTACATGTGTCTCTTTCAATTTTGGTTTCTTCAGGGTATATGCCTAGTAGTGGGATTGCTGGGTCATATGGTAGATTAATTCCTAGTTTTTTAAGGAATCTCCAGTCTTCCATAGTGGCTGTATCAATTTACATTCCCACCAGCAATGCAAGAAGGTTTCCTTTTCTCCACACCCTCTCCAGCATTTATTGTGTGTAGACTTTTTGACGATGGCCATTCTGACTGGTGTGAGGTGGTATCTCATTGTAGTTTTGATTTACATTTCTCTAATAATGAGCAATGTTGAGCACCTTTTCATGTGTTTGTTAGCCATCTATATATCTTCTTTGGAGAAATGTCTGTTTAGGTCTTTTCCCCAATTTTTGATTGGGTTGTTTGTTCCTGTGGTATTGAGTTGTATGAGCTGCCTTGTATATTTCGGAAATTAATTATTTGTCGGTTGTTTCCTTTGCTATTATTTTCTCCCATTCTGAGGGTTGTCTTTTTACCTTGTTTGTAGTTTCCTTTGCTGTATAAAAGCTTTTAAGTTTAATTAGGTCCCAGTTGTTTATTTTTGTTTTTATTTCCATTACTCCCTAGGAGATTTCTGCTGGTAGATGTATGTTCACTTGCTTCTTGTAAAAGGGAGCAGGATTATGGGCCGAATGTGTGGAGATATCTGGACCAGTGAACTCCTGAGCAGTGTTGTCAGGACAGGCAGAGCGGTTTGGCCTCTTCCGGCTCATCTATCGTGAATCGGCTTCCTTTTTACTTTGTCGTTCCCAGCATGGACTGATTCAGTCTTCAGTTTTTCTTTTCTAAACAAAGACTCCAGGGTGAAGTCATCTCATTCTTTGTCTTTAGTGCTGGCAGAAAATAGAGCTATGATGGCCACGACCAAGGGCTTTCTAGGCTCTGTCAGTGGCTGCTTTCTCTCCAAGCCAGGGTTTACTTGGCTTTCTGTCCTGCTCTCCCTCCCCGCTTCCTTCCCTGCTTTTGGGAATAGATCTTGTGATGCATCAGCAATCACAGCTGCATAATAGTCACTGCCCTTGCACTAAAGCTATAGTGACCAGGAGAGAAAAATGATCGAGTCCTCCATGAAGATCAGTGGCTCCTCCAAGGGCTCTGTGGTAGGGTGGTGCCCTGGCCCGACAGGCTTTAGAAACCTAACTTTAGAAACTGAACAGAAATCTGCATTGCATGTGCCTACAGTGAGGCTGCACAGGCTGTAGGTTAGCAAAACATAAGGTTTATTTGCCTTTGATTCACATTCTACACATTCCCTGTGGGAATCATCCCATGCTTCAGAGGCTTTGTATGTTTTCGGCACTTGTATGTCTAGGAAAATTGTCAGTAAGTGAGTTACTAAGGCAAGTTGATAACAGGATCTTTCAAAATACACTCAGTGAGGGGAAACAAGTACAGTGATCTTTAAGATGGTGCACGGGTGAGGCAACCCAGGTATTTGGACAGCAAAGACATTATCCCACACTTGTCCGTCTTCCTAGGTGTTAGAATTCTGAAGACTGAAGTTTCTTGCTAAGTTGCTTGCTATGCTATGCTATGCTAAGTCACTTCAGTCGTGTCCGACTCTGTGTGACCCCATAGATGGCAGCCCACCAGGCTCCCCTGTCCCTGGGATTCTCCAGACAAGAACACTGGAGTGGGTTGCCATTTCCTTCTCCAGTGCATGAAAGTGAAAAGTGAAAGTGAAGTTGCTCAGTCGTGTCCGACTCTTAGCGACCCCATGGACTGGAGCCTACCAGGCTCCTCCATTCATGGGATTTTCCAGGCAAGAGTACTGGAGTGGGGTGCCATTGCCTTCTCCGTGCTAAGTTGCTTAGCAGTCAGATAAATTTATCACCCCCATTGTTTTGAACTGCCCTGAGATAATGTCCGCTTTTCATCAACAAGAAAGGCCCTTTCAAAAAGAAGCTGGTCTTCACACCAAAGGTGTATTCTTTTTAGATGCTTAACGTCTCTAGATCTTCCTCTAACCAGGAATGTTCATTGCTGCTTGATGAACCGTTTCTTTTTCTGAAGGCTACAGCCAGTGCAGGCGGGGCAGGACCACGTCCCCATAGCCGAGAGGCTGCTGTCCTCTCGAGCAGGACAGGGCAGCACTTGGCTCTCAGGCAGCCAGAGTGGCTTGGCCCTTTCTGTCCACAGGAGATTTGGTTTAGACCAGCCACTATTTTTTGATTTAACTTTGATTTGGACCTGATTGTTCAGATGAATACAGTCTAATGTAACTGCTGATCTGGAGAGGTTTTCTACCGAGAAAACTTCAATACATGACTCATAAAATGAGTTATGTAGCCATTTAACAAGTTGTAAAAGATTGCTTGCCCCTGACAGCATAGAGACTTAGGTCTAATGCTAATGAAACATTGAATAAGACCCCTCTGCCACCTTGGTTCTCTCTTATAAATGGGATGATAAAATCAGAGAGATCCAGCTTGGGAGATAGAGGTGTTTCTCTGACACAAATTAGCATGGGCTCACAGTTTATGAAGCAGGAGCTGGAATCACACACACAAAAATCACACACACATACAGATTTTTATTGGAGTATCAACCTAGTCAATCTTAAGGGAAATCAACCCTGAATACTTGTTGGAAGGATTGATGCTGAAGCTGAAATTCCAGTATTTTGGTCATCTGATGCAAACAGCTGACTCTTTGGAAAAGTCTGTGATGCTGGGAAAAATTGAGGACAGAAGGAGAAGAGGGTGTCAGAGGATGAGATGACTAGATGGCATCACTGAAGCAAACTTGAACATGAACTTGGGCAAACTTTGGGAGATGGTGAGGGACAGAGAGGCCTGGTGTGCTGCAGTCCATGGGGTTGCAAAGAGTCAGACACGACTGGGTGACTGAACAATAACAACAACAACAACAAACAACATAGTTGCTTCACCATGTTGTATTAGTTTCTACTGTACAGCAACCTTTGTTTTGAATTCTGGCTCTATTACTTGGCCATGTAACCTTGGGTATAATACTCCACCTTTCAGAGTCTCAGTTCTTCATTTTTAAATGTGACTAATCCTCATTTTGGGCTTCTGGGGTGGCTCAGTAATAAAGAATCTGCCTGCTAATGCAGAAGAGGCGGGTTCGATCCCAGGGTTGGGAAGATTCCCTGGAGAAGGAAATGGCAATCCACTCTAGGATCCTTGCCTGGGAGATCCTATGGACAGAGGAGCCTGGTGGGCTACTGTCCATGGGGTTGCAAAGAGTTGAAAATGACTGATCGACTAAACAACAACAGCAGCAACAATAAATCCCCATTTTTGTGATGAGGATTAAAGGAAATAGTAGAATCGCAGGAGCAGAGTGCCTGGTGCAGTTACACAAGCAGGTTGTGAGACAGGGATGAGGCTCAAAGCTTTTGCAAAGAGTGGTGTGGAGGCAGCGCCCACTCTAGGGGAAGCCACCGTGTTGGTTTGTTGTAGGAAGTGTTTTTCACTTTAACATCTTCCTGTTTGAGAGGCAAAGCGGTGAACTGGAATGTGGAATGTGGTTTTGCTGTCAGATGGGTGGGGTTTCAATGTTGGTCCTACTTGTTGGACTTGCATATTTGTTCATTACCTGGCTCTCTGAAGCTATTTCCTCAGAACTGTTGGGAGAAATCACACTGGTGCATGTGGAATGTCTGGCATGTAGAATCTGACACATGGGAAGGACTCATTGATGATGCTGTTTTTACTCATGTAGTCTTTAGTCTCCAGTCTTTGTATCATAGAATAATCATTTGTGGAATGAAGTGAGCATGTAGATAAAGGCAGGCTTATAACTTACTTGAAGGTTTAAAAAATGGCTATCTGGTAAGTCTTTATAAATGGTATTTTTAAATATTTAATAATATATCTGAAGCTTAATTTATTACCCAATAAAAAATGGCAACCCACTCCAGTGTTCTTGCCTGGAGAATCCCAGGGATCTGGGAGCCTCTTGGGCTGCCGTCTATGGGGTCGCACAGAGTCGGACACGACTGAAGCGACTTAGCAGCTTAGCAGCAAATACGGCAACTACATTATCATTTCATGCAAATTAGATGCATAAGATATTGATTAATTTTATACAGAGAATGCAAGTTGGGTTTTAGGGCATTGAATAATTTATGAGGTAATAGATTAAAAATAATTCACTATTTTCTTACATTTGGGGAAGTTAAATATATTTTAAAACATTGAATATATCCTTGAGCTGAATCACACAAAAGGGGAAATACTTGAAATACACATATATGTCACTGGATAGGAAAAGAATACCTGTAGCAAAAAAAGAGGCATTCTATATGTCCATATCTGCCAGTTACAGCTTCAAAAGCAATTTCATGATAACGCTGGCCATTCAGAACTGGAGTAAATGGTTCTGATAATCTTGAACAAGTTTGTCACCATCATTTTCCTAGTATCTGTACTGACGGGTTATAAATCCATTTTAATTAAAAGTTGTAAATAGCACCTAAAAGTGTTATACCACTTCAGTAAGCATAGCACTGGGTCTACTACAGTATGACTTTGACACCTTTGAATTAAAAAATGATCCAACTTTATCAAGAGGTAAATGAAGTTGATCATTAGCTGGTGAATTTAGATTATGGGCTCAATTTGGACAAATTAGATTACAGGGTGGTTTTTGCCCTCTATGGGTGTATTTTCTGTGTGTATGGCCAGTGTTCAGCAAATAAATTCCAAATCTCCACTTCCTTTCTCTGTAGAGGTAGAGACAGCATACTGTGTTACTGAGATACTCAATGGAAGAACTTGAAAGAAACAAAACTGGTCTTTAACTTGTCAGTCCCCTTTTGCTCAGAACCAAAAATAAAGTCTCTGTGTAACCAAACAGCTCATATCAAATGTTTTTGATCTTTTAGAACAGAAGAATCGATAACAGAAGATGACAAGAGGAGGTATGTTTAGTGTTGAAGCTGCCTTTAATTTGAATAATTTTGGCCACACCTCATGGATTTAATTTAACACAAATTATTTTGACTCACAAATTTAATTGACGCCTGGGTAGCATATTGCCAATAATACCCATTCCTCCAGGGAAACTTTTGGCACAGAGAATACAGGTGGGAGCAGGCAGTATGATAAAGATCTTGCCCAGAGTTCTTCATTATCTTTGCTTCTTCCAAACAAGCGTGGTTTGTCCTGTGCACACAGCCTGTGCTAGCTTCCACTTGTGGACTTTGGATGAGCTGTTCTCTCAAATTTGATGACACCTCTTCATTTCCTCTGCCTTCTCCATCCTTCCATCCTCTGATTAACTGCACTTCCCTCTCATGACTCCTTACTTCTCTCTTTCTCCTCACTTTATATCTATGTACACATAAAGTGTTTTTGTGTGTTCATAGCACCTACTACCACATTAGGTGAATTCTTGATAAATGTTGACTGATTAACTGTAACATGTCATGCCACTGATATTTATTACTCCACTGATTTTTTAAAAAAATCCCAACTCCTTCTTTCTCATAAAGAAGTAAAATATCTAAAAGTAAAATATCTAAAAACTACAGCTTTCTTTTTTTATATGTAGTTTTATTTAAACATAGAAAAACAATTATCTTCCAAAGATAATAGTATTCTGAATTCAATGCCAAAGAGTGCTCAAACTACCGCAAAATTGCACTCATCTCACACGCTAGTAAAGTAATGCTCAAAATTCTCCAAGCCAGGCTTCAGCAATATGTAAACCGTGAACTTCCTGATGTTCAAGCTGGTTTTAGAAAAGGCAGAGGAACCAGAGATCAAATTGCCAACATCCGCTGGATCATGGAAAAAGCAAGAGAGTTCCAGAAAAACATCTTTCTGCTTTATTGACTATGCCAAAGCCTTTGACTGTGTAGATCACAATAAACTGTGGAAAATTCTGAAAGAGATGGGAATACCAGACCACCTGATCTGCCTCTTGAGAAATCTGTATGCAGGTCAGGAAGCAACAGTTAGAACTGGTCATGGAACAACAGACTGGTTCCAAATAGGAAAAGGAGTACATCAAGGCTGTATATTGTCACCATGTTTATTTAACCTATATGCAGAATACATCATGAGAAATGCTGGACTGGAAGAAACACAAGTTGGAATCAAGATTGCTGGGAGAAATATCAATAACCTCAGATATGCAGATGACACCACCCTTATGGCAGAAAGTGAAGAGGAACTAAAAAGCCTCTTGATGAAAGTGAAAGTGGAGAGTGAAAAGGTTGGCTTAAAGCTCAACATTCAGAAAACGAAGATCATGGCATCTGGTCCCATCACTTCATGGGAACTAGATGGGGAAACAGTGGAAACAGTGTCAGACTTTATTTTTCTGGGCTCCAAAATCACTGCAGATGGTGACTGCAGCCATGAAATTAAAAGACGCTTCCTCCTTGGAAGGAAAGTTATGACCAACCTAGATAGCATATTCAAAAGCAGAGACATTACTTTGCCAACAAAGGTTCGCCTAGTCAAGGCTATGGTCTTTCCTGTGGTCATGTATGGATGTGAGAGCTGGACTGTGAAGAAGGCTGAGCAGCGAAGAATTGATGCTTTTGAACTGTGGTGTTGGAGAAGACTCTTGAGAGTCCCTTGGACTGCAAGGAGATCCAACCAGTCCATTCTGAAGGAGATCAGCCCTGGGTGTTCTTCGGAAGGAATGATGCTAAAGCTGAAACTCCAGTATTTTGGCCACCTCATGCGAAGAGTTGACTCATTGTAGAAGACTCTGATGCTGGGAGGGATTGGGGGCAGGAGGAGAAGGGGATGACAGAGGATGAGATGGCTGGATGGCATCACTGACTCGATGGATTTGAGTCTGAGTGACCTCCGGGAGCTGGTGATGGACAGGGAGGCCTGGCATGCTGCAGTTCATGGGGTCGCAAAGAGTCGGACATGACTGAGCGACTGATCTGTTCTGATCTGATAATTTTTTGAAAGTTCCCATGATATCGCCACTTTCTGCAAATGTATAATAACCATGTAGTTTGGTCTGATTTTTCTATCTCTGTTTCTTTCTCATCAAGAAACTATGGCGGAGTGTATGTTGGTCTACCATCTGAAGCTGTCAATATGGTATCCAATCAGACAAAAACTGTGCAGAAAAGTAAGTAAAACTCTGTGATATTTACTGTTTCTACATGCTTAATTTTTTGTTTGGTGAAAAAAAAATGTGAAATTGATATTTCCACTTGCCTGGCTCACCCTAAATATTACTGAGTTTCAGTGAACCATGTATAAGAACCATATTTGGGACTTCCTTGGCAGTTCAGGGTTGAGACTTCAACTTTCCACTGCAGAGGGCATGGGTTCAGTCACAAGTTATGGAACTAAGATCCCACATGCCACCAGACATGGCCTAAAAAAAAAAAACAAGCAACAATAGTAACAACAAAAACCCATACATGCTCATTGTAATCATTTGTTGAAACTGCCACCCACACAATGAAAATAATTCCAGAGCAACAGTTAGCTTCTGTCTGTGGTTGATCCATGAATATTTTAAATTTCATATCAATTTCAGTGATGATCAGTGTGAAAGCATATGTTTCAGTAAATTTATGGAGTTTTTTGTAGAACATAAAGGTGAATTCTTATAATACCTTATAAATGTAACTGGTAAGTAGCCTGGTGATTAGAAGAAAATTTAATGCCTTTTGTATAACGAAATCAAATGGAGGCTCCTTTTTCTGAGTTTTAGTAGTTAGTAATTGTGGGGCTAATGAAGTCCTTTTGATAATAGGTATGATTGCAACCTTGTACATAGCTTCTTGCTAAAATGAAGTTTTAGTGTGGCTTGTAAAGAATGCTGATTTACTAATCACTATACTGTTGTCTGATATATGGTTTTTTAAAGAACTATTGATATGTACACATATAATTATATAGATGTAACATGTAATTTAATTTGTATACAAATATAATAAAAATATTATATTATTTTTAACATATCATGGTTATTTATTCCTTATTGCTTTTTCTCTACTTGATTTAGACTAGCAAATATGTATATATCCCAGCTATTTGTAGTTCTGTGGGTAACTGGAATATATTCTTTATAACTGAATATTTAACTTTTCTTAATTTTCTTTTTTAAGATTAGAAGAAAAAAATATGATGACTCAATAATCAAGAGGTACTGTATATTTTTCTAAATAATTCTGTAAATTTAACCTTGATGAATGAACTGTAGATATGAATAATGCTCTGTATAAGATGAGGAGGGATCTCATCTTTCTGGTAGGCTACAGTCCATGGGGTTGCTAAGAGTCGGACATGACTGAGTGACTTCACTTTCACTTTTCACTTTCATGCATTGGAGAAGGAAATGGCAACCCACTCCAGTGTTCTTGCCTGGAGAATCCCAGGGACGGGGGAGCCTGATGGGCTGCCGTCTATGGGGTCGCACAGAGTCAGACACAACTGATGCGACTTAGCAGCAGCATCAGCAGCATCTTTCAGTTAAATCTATGGTATCAAATATGTTTTATTGTAAAAAAGTCTTTAATGATTAGATTTATTTTCTCTGCAGTTACCGTTTTTTACGTAATTTTTTTCTTCTGCAACTTAATTCATCAAATAAGAACAAGTTACATGTTTGCCTAGACTTACTGAGGTTTCACTCTTCATTGCCAAAATCTTTGAGGGGCTATAACCTTGAAAATGATAGACAAGGAAAGACTAGAGAGGCTGGGAATTAGATTGGGATCAATATTAAATGTTTGGCAATAGCCAGGGGTACTTGATATACAGAGAGAAGATTTATCAGTACCAAAACTCCAATAGAGATAGCTGGTCATCAGTGTGCAAAGATGCAGTTTTGCAGGAAGGAGTACTAAAATTATAGACCAAGTTTAAAAGGTGAAGCACTGTTTACCTGGTGAAGAGTGTGGAGTTAGAATTATATTGATACGATGAACAAGAACAAGGATACAAGAAAAATTGCTTTCATTAACGACTCTGGGTACCAGATACTCCAAAAGATACTGAACAACCATAGAGCCAAAGAGTTTCAGTTCACCTGGTCCACAGTGCATGCAGTGCTTAGATCTTGCCTTTCAGTCTTGCCGAACATCCAGTGATCAGGAATGCTCTGTCTCCTGAGATAGCCCGTTCTCTTTTGGGAGTCAGACAACCTTGGATTTGAATTCAGGCTCTTTCCGTTACTAGCCTGGCAAGTTACTTCCCCTGATGTTTATCTTGAAGGGGTCTTGTTAGGATTAAATGTAAAGTCAATGGTACCTTCTGCTGTAATTGTCACTGTCTTCATCACCATCATCATCGTCATTGTACCGTCATCCTTTTTTGTAACGAGAATCCAGCCCTTGGTAGGCCAGAAGCAAGACTGATTTGATGTTGAACCAACTTCTTGCTCAGAGCCAGTATGGGTACTGGTGTCTGGGACGATATGGGGTACAGAATAAGCTCACAAATGGAGACAAATAAGCTTTCCTATTGGAGGAAAGGGACATGGAAGCTTTAACTGGTTTCTTTGGGATAAGAAATACAACAATATTAGGCAGCTTCTTCAAAGACTTTCTCATCAAGGCTACAACATTATGGAGCATTATTCCCTAGTGCTTATATCCATATTAGGGTGTTGAGAACTTGCTGGAGATTTTCTATTTCTAGTATTTTTAAGAGTTCTAAATCTCATGTAGATTTCTAAGTTCCCTGCTGCTTTTTTCTGATGTGACTGTATTTTTTTAAATTATCTGCATCAAATAGAAAAGATAATCTAGTTGAAAATAAACATATATTAGTGTTTACCCTCCTGAAAACAGGATATATTTCAGGAAGCATCTGAATAGAGTGGGAAGCAGTGCTGTGTAGACAGAGGTCAGGAGACTTGGCAGGTCTGTATTAACACAGGATCTTAGATGAATCCCTCACTTTCTCCCAGCTTCACTCAATTTCAATTTTCACATGTGAGAGTTAGACAAGATGATTGTGGAAGCTTTGTATGTGGATCTGAAATTTCCTGATACAGTGGAGCCACACTGCTGGTGAATCAGCCAATATCAGCCAATGTTAGACGGTGAGCTCGAATATTTCCCTACTGCTCATGGCTATCAGTATGGAAACAGACATTATTTTATTGCCATCCCCCTCTCCTTTCAACTTTCCCCATTCTTTAACTCTACTGGTGAACAATCAGTTTGCCTCTTTTGAATTATCTGAGAAAATTTCTACATTGAAAGGCTGTCCGTTTACTCAGTAGTTAAGCATCCTCAGTAGTACTTATCATGAGCTGTCAGAATATATGGCATCCGAGCTTAAATTATCGGGCAGAAATGCTGATGAGAAGAGACGTTTTATGGAAGAAATTGGAGATGCTTTTGTTTTTTGACCTAAACCAGAAGATCAAATTGCCAACATCCATTGGATCACAGAAAAAGTAAGAGATTTCCAGAAAAACATCTACTTCTGCTTCCTTGACTACACTTTAGCCTTTGACTGTGTGGATCACAACAAACTGTGGAAAATTCTTAAAGGTGGTCAACAGACCACCTTACCTTCCTCCTGAGAAACCTGTATGCAGGTCAAGAAGCAACAGTTAGAACTGGACATGGAACAAAGAACTGGTTCCAAATTGGAAAAGGCTGTACACTATCACTGTGCTTATTTAACGTCAATGCAGAGTTAAGTTCAGTCGCTCAGTCGTGTCCGACTCTTTACGACTCCATGGACTGCAGCACGCCAGGCCTCCCTGTCCATCACCAACTCCCAGAGTTTACTCAAACTCATGTCCATTGAGTTGGTAATGCCATCCAACCATCTCATCCTCTGCCATCCCCTTCTCCTCCTGCCTTCTGTCTTTCCCAGCATCAGAGTTTTTTCAAATGAGTCAGTTCTTCGCATCAGGTGGCCAAAGTATTGGAGTTTCAGCTTCAGCATCAGTCCTTCCAATGAATATTCAGGACTGACTTCCCTTAGGATGGACTGGTTGGGTCTCCTTGCAGTTCAAAGGACTCTCAAGAGTCTTCTCCAGCACCACAGTTCAAAAGCATCAATTCTTCGGCACTCAGCTTTCTTTATAGTCCAACTCTCACATCCATACATGACTACTGGAAAAGCCATAGCCTTGACTAGACAGACCTTTGTTGGCAAAGTAATGTCTCTGCTTTTTAATATGCTATCTAGGTTGGTCATAACTTTTCTTCCAAGGAGTAAACATCTTTAATTTCATAGCTGCAGTCAGCATCTGCAGTGATTTTGGAGCCCCCAAAATAAAGTCTGCCACTGTTTCCACTGTTTCTCCGTCTATTTGCCATAAGTGATGGGCCCGGATGCCATGATCTTAGTTTTCTGAATGTTGAGCTTTAAGCCAACTTTTTCACTCTCTTCTTTCATTGTCATCAAGAGGCTCTTTAGTTCTTCTTTGCTTTCTGCCATAAGGTTGGTGTCATCTGCATATCTGAGGTTATTGATATTTCTCCTGGTAATCTTGAGTTCAGTCTGTGCTTCATCCAGCCTAGCGTTTCTCATGATGTACTCTACATATAAGTTAAATAAGCAGGGTGACAATATACAGCTTTGACATATTCCTTTCCCTATTTGGAACCAGTCTGTTGTTCCATGTCCAGTTCTAACTGTTGCTTCCTGACCTGCATACAGATTTCTCAAGAGGCAGGTCAGGTGGTCTGGTATTTCCATCTCTTTCAGAATTTTCCACAGTTTATTGTGATCCACACAGTCAAAGGCTTTGGCA
This sequence comes from Tragelaphus eurycerus, assembly GCA_935064755.1. Lineage (NCBI taxonomy): Eukaryota > Metazoa > Chordata > Mammalia > Artiodactyla > Bovidae > Tragelaphus > Tragelaphus eurycerus. The sequence goes on along the minus strand of CAKXYN010000072.1, from coordinate 8,245,505 downwards.
TAGTCAATAAAGCAGAAATAGATGTTTTTTTAGAACTCTCTTGCTTTTTCCATGATCCAGCAGATGTTGGCAATTTGATCTCTGGTTCCTTTGCCTTTTCTAAAACCAGCTTGAACATCAGGAAGTTCATGGTTCACGTATTGCTGAAGCCTGGCTTGGAGAAATTTGAGCATTACTATGCAGATTACATCGTATCAAATGCTGGGCTGAATGAAGCACACGCTGGAATCAAGATTGCCGAGAGAAATATTAATAACCTCAGATATGCAGATGATACGACCCTTAGGGCAGAAAGCAAAGAGGAACTAAAGAGCCTCTTGATGAAGGTGAAAGAGGAGAGAGAAAAAGCTGGCTTAAAACAGCGTTCAAAAAACAACGATCATGGCATCCAGGCCCATCACTTCATGGCAAATAGATGGTGAAACAATGGAAACAGTGACAGACTTTATTTTTGGGGGCTCCAAAGTCACTGCAGATGGTGACTGAAGCTACAAAATTAAAAGGTGCTTGCCTCCTGGAAGAAAAGCTATGACTAACCTAGACAGCATATTAAAAAGCAGACATTACTTTGTCATCAAAGGTCCATGTAGTCAAAGCTATGTTTTTTCCAGTAGTCATGTATGGATGTGAGAGTTGGACTATAATAAAAGTTGAGCACCAAAGAATTGGTGTTTTTGAACTATCGTTTTGGAGAAGACTCTTGAGTCTTTTGGACTGCAAGGGAGTCATACCAGTCCATCCTAAATGAAATCAGTCCTGAATATTCACTAGACGGACTGATATTGAAACTGAAGCTCCAGTACTTTGGCCACTTGACGTGAAGAGCTGACTCATTGGAAAAGACTCTGATGCTGGGAAAGATTGAAGGCAGGAGGAGAAGGGAACAACAGAGGATGAGGTTGGTTGGATGGCATCACCGACTCAATATACATGAGTTGGAGCAAGTTCCGAGAGATGGTGAAGGACAGAGAAGCCTGACATCCTACAGTCCATGGGATTGCCGAAGTCAGACACGACTGAGCGACTGAACAACATATGTGTAAAATCTTAGTGACCCAAGTTCACAGTCAAATTGGTTACTTTGTGAAGCTAGTGGCTCAAATTGCAAAGAATTTGCCTGCAATGCAGGAGACCCAGGTTCAATCCCTTGGTTGGGAAGATCCCCTGAAGAAGGAACTGGCAACCCACTCCAGTATTCTTGCCTAGAGAATTTTAAGGGCAGAGGAGCCTGGTGGGCTACAGTCCATGGGTCACAAAGAGATTTGGACACGACTGAGTGACGGACACTTTCATAATCTCTTAAAATTGGCTATATCTCCAGATGTGTAGTTTCTTCTACAGATGACCCAAGGGTGGAAGTTTTGCCCGTTTAGATGTATGGAGTGCTGCCAGCGCAGTAATGCTTCTCAAATGCCAGTGTATGGGCTTGCTACATCAGATCCCCAGGCAGATAATATGGATAGCTCGCCCCCTCCCAGGAGGGTCTGACTGAGCAGGAAAGGAATGGGGTTGTGGCTGAACAATCTGTATCTTTGTTCTGTTGATGGGTAACTAGGTTTGGGCATTATCCCATTGGTGTATTGGGCTGGCTAAAAAGTTTGATTCATAAGATGTTGTGAGGAAACTCAGAGGAACTTTTTGACCAACCAATAGTTTAGTTATAAGTTGAGAAGTCTCTTTCTCCATCCACCTTTGTCTCTATATAAGTGTCATCAGTGCTCCCCCCTATGCTGGCCACATTTTCATTCTCAGATCGATGTTAAACGGATGTTGAATGTGTGTTTTACTGAAAAGAAAATCAGTGAATAATTTTCAGGCTTAATGCTGATGTATTTTTATCTAAGTGTTGCCTTTCATGCTTCCTAACAACTCTTTCCCCCCTTTTTTTTGTTTGTTACCCTCAGCCTGTTCATCAAGATCTGGATGAAATTTTTCCTTCATGGGATTTTGTAACGTGCACAGACATTTCCAAGGAAATTCTAAACAGTCGCCACCCCTCCCCCCAAATTCTTAGTTGATAGTTGAAACCATGGGTACATACTGAATGTTGTGGTACTAGAAAGGAATTGGTTAAACAACATGCTTGGATATGGAACTTTCTATGATCCACCTGCAGAAGACAAACTTATGAAGCCGGTTGCTGTGTCCTTGCTGGGTTCTCACCTGAACATCCCCACAGCTCATGAAGATCATGTCTTTTCACTGATGCTTTTTTGATAGTTTTTATAAATTAAAATCCTTCATCTATTTATAACTTAAAATAAAAAGGCACTATCAACGAGTTACCCAAAGTAATATATTTGTCTGTTATTTTTCACTATTTCTACTTCATGTTGATTTTTCGCTGTAAAATAGATTAAATTGATACTTCCTGCTATCTCATTCCCCTTTTTACTATTGGTTTTCAGCTTTATTTAAATGTCAAAGGAGTTTCTTTATTGGGAACAACACATTACATGGCAATACTTCAACTGCTGAGGTTTGCATGCTGTACGTACATTTCGATTAACTTCCTCTTTTCTTTAGTTAAAGGCTTATGTAACTACAAGTACTTCATAGCCATCAAGTCTCCCATTCTACCTGTGTGTGATCAAAGCATCTTATCATGTTAATTCTGTACTATTTTCAAGGACTTGTCACTGGTAGGTAGTGGGATATTTGGAAAGCTCTTAATTTGATAACGACCTTGTGTATCCACTTAATACTGCAGTGTAAATCACTCAATTGTATTTCAACAATTAAAACATTTTTATCCCTCTTTACCTGGATTTCTTCATTATTTTTTGGAAGAACACTTTCAAATAAGTCACATGTTGTGATATGTAGATACAATACATCAGTATAAAAATAATAACGTATAAATGGATTGCTATGAAAAGAACATAATCTTTCACAAGAAAATCATTACCTTATGTATTCCATACAACTATCATAGGGACTTCAAATGATTTGAAAAAAAAACGAACAAACTGAAGATTAGAGTCACTGAGAAATGATTATGGTACGTGTACTCCTGTCCCATATCCACACATCCATAATGGCATTTGGGTGAAATACCATGTTTATCCCATAGAGATAACAGATAGATTAACTTTTGAAAACTTTTAATTTTGAAATAAATTTAGATTTAAAGAGGAGTGTAAGGATGGTACAGAGAGTTCTTAAATACCATTCTCTAGCTTTCCTTTGGAGAAGACAGTGGCACCCCACTCCAGTACTCTTGCCTGGAAAATCCCATGGACGGAGGAGCCTGGTGGGCTACAGTCCATGGGGTTGCTAAGAGTCGGACACGACTGAGCGACTTGCTTTCACTTTTCACTTTCATGCATTGGAGAAGGAAATGGCAACCCACTCCAGTGTTCTTGCCTGGAGAATCCCAAGGACAGGGGAGCCTGGTGGGCTGCCGTCTATGGGATTGCACAGAGTTGGACACGACTGAAACGATGTAGTAGTAGTAGTAGCTTTCCTTAATGTTAACATCTTACATAAACATAGTATATTTGTCAAAACTGAGACATTAAACATTGGTATAATGCTATAAACTAAACTACAGGCTCTCATTGAATTCCATTAGCTGTTCTGTTAGCATCCTTTTTCTGTTCAGGATCCAACCTGAAATTCCACTGCATTCTTTTTTCTTTTTTTTTTTAAATTATTTGTTTGGTCACATCAGGTCTAGGTTGTGGCATGTGGGATCTAGTTCCCTGACCAGGAATGGGACCCAGGCCTCCTGCATTGGAAGCATGGAGTCTTAGCCACCAGACCACCAGACCACCAGGGAAGCCCCAAAATTCCACTGCATTCTGTTGCACTTGTCATCCTGAGTCTCCTTTGCCTGGCGTTTTCTCAGAATTTCCTTAGTTTTCATGACTTGAGATTTTTGAAGCCTACATATTTTAAGTATTTTCCTCAGTCTGGATTTCTCTGATGTTTTCTTATGGATGGGGGTTATAAATTTGAGGGGAATACCACAGAGGCACATCATAATATCTTATGACTTCAACATAATTTGTTATTGGTGATATTAACTATGATCACTTGGATAGGAGCATCTGTCAGGTTTCTCCACCCTAAGGTGTCTTGTGTTCTGTTTCCATCCTCTGTTCCTTATAAGTGAGTCAGACGTTTAGACCACACTCAATAAAAGAAAGTGAAAGTTTAGTTGCTCAGTCGTGTCCGACTCTGTGACCTCATGGACTGTAGACTACCAGGCTCCTCCGTCCATGGGATTTTCCAGGCAAGAGTACTGGAGTGGGTTGCCATTGCCTTCTCCAGAAGATCTTCCCGACCCAGGGATCGAACCCAGGTCTCTCACACTGTAGGCAGATGCTTTACTGTCTGAGCCACCAGGGAAGTTTGACCACACTCAAAGGAGAGGGGAATTAAGCTCAACATCCTGGAGAAAAGAGTGTCAAGGAATTTTTGAGAAGCATTATGTATTACTTGCCATAAAAAAATGAGATCCTGCCATTTGTGACAACACGGATGAACTTATTTATGTTAAGTGAAATAAGTCAGAGAAAGACAAATATTTTATGATTTCACTTATACGTGGGATTTAAAAAACAGAACGAACGACTAACAGAAACAGTCATGCAAACAGCTGTTTGCCAGAGGGGAGGATGGGGGAAGGAATGGAGAGGTGAAGGAGATTAAGAGAGATAAACTTCCAGTTACAAAATAAATGAGTCATGGGGATAAAATGTACAATGTGGGGACTATAGTCCATAGTAATGTAGCATCTTTGGTGATAGATGGTAACTAGACTTACGTGGTGATTGTTTTGAAATGTATAGACATGTCAAGTCATTATGTTGTGCACCAGAGTTTACAAAAGAGGTCAAATATACTTCAAAAAAGTATAAGCAAAAGGGAAAGAAAAGGGAAAACCCACGGTAATTATTAAGTATTTGGGGGGAGACACTTTGAGACTCTGAACATGTCCTGTTTTTAAAGACTTGCCCACTAATTTTAGCATCCGTCCTTGGACCCTGCTGGCAGCATATACTGTGGCGTCCCAGTGCTCATGTTCTACTCCCCTTGTTCCTTCGCCTGTGTGACTTGGAATCCTTCTCTGAAGAATACTTGTCTCTTCTCCCACATCTGCCTTCCAGGTGACTCAGTGGTAAAGAATCCATCTGCAAAGCAGGAGAGGCAGGAGACTTGGGTTTGATCCCTGGGTCAGGAAGATCCGCCTAAGGAGGAAATGGCAATCCACTCCAGCATTCTTGCGGGGAAACCCCATGGACAGAAGAGCCTGGCAGGCTACAGTCCATGGGGTCACAAAGAGTTGGACGCGACTGAGCGGCTGAGCACCCCCATTTACTTTTTATTCAATTATTTATTTATATCCATAGGACTCATGGATACTACGTTCTTCTTTAGGTTATAGTCTAGCACTATAATGACACCTATTTTATTGCTCACATTGTTCAAGTTTTGCTCATTGGTTGTTTTTTCATGTTAGTTCTTGAAAAACCCCATCCTTTGTTCTTCTTAGGTTGACTTTTATTAGCGAGCAAGAACAAAAATCCAATTCAAAAGTTAGTTTAAACACATTCCTAAAACTCCATCAAATTTTATTATAAATGAATACTATTTTTCATATTATGACAAGTCTTATCATTTTCTTTCAACTAGACATTATTTAAATTTAGAATCTTGTGATTCTTACAAGTTAATAACACCACCCACTTACCTATGTCTTACGTCTGATTACCATTTTTATTAAGTATTGTAAGAATCTTGAGTGAAAGTCTTAGATAAGAGTAATTACTAATGTTAAGAGCTTTCTAAAGCGAGAGATTGGAGAAACCTTTCAGTTCAGTTCAGTTCACTTGCTCAGTTGTGTCCGACTCTTTGCAACCCCATGGACTGCAGTATGCCAGGCTTGCCTGTCCATCACCAACTCCCGGAGCCTACTCAAACCCATATCCATTGAGTTGATGATGCCTTCCAACATCTCATCCTCTGTCGTCCCCTTCTCCTCCCACCTTCAATCTTTCCCAGCATCAGTATCTTTTCAAATGAGTCAGTTCTTCGTGTCAGGTGGCCAAAGTATTGGAGTTTCAGCTTCAGCATCAGTCCTTCCAATGAATATTCAGGACTGTGCCCAAAATTTGAGAGTTAAAAACTTTTCAAACAATGTATTCTGGTTCTTTGTAAGACTGTTACTGAAATGTAATGTATACTGGAGAGATGAGTTTCAGAGAATTTCTGACTAATAAAATTATTTTGATTGGAAAAGATTTCTTAAGAAACTGTCTATGCTAGGGGACATTTATTTCTAGACTTGGTTTTAGGAGACTGCTTGAATTTAGTTTGGGAAGAACTGTTTCAATCTCTGGAATGTAAATGTCTGGTTTTGGCAAGTACAACTAACTTCTGGGGTTTTATGGAAGAGTGGCTGCCTTGATGAACTGAATTCTCAGAAGTGATCTGGAGGAAGCTCTAGGGAGAGGAACAGAATGATAGAAGAGGCTAAGGTAGTACTTGCCTGGAGAATCCCCATGAACAGAGGAGCCTGGCAGGCTCTGGTCCATAGGGTCACAAAGAGTCGGACATGGCTGATGCAACTTAACACTAGCACAAGTTAGTACAACTGGGAGGTTATCTCACTGGGCTTTCCAGTCGGGGAGGGCTTGAAGAGGAAGAGAAGAAGGTTCTGTTTTGCAAATGGGAGCTTTACGTAGTCTTACCATATCTGCTCCGAAAGTTGTGAAGAATTTCAGGAGTGAAGAGTTATGTAAGGAACTCATTCCCAGGAAGATAGTTTACATTTTATTAGCTTACTTTTACTTAATGAACATGATAAATCCAAGCACAACAAAATTATGTGCTTTCCCATAGATTGGTTTCTGATACCGCATTCCGATTCTTAGTTGTTTATTGATCATCACCATTTGAATTCTTGCTGTGCCCTACATAGACACTAGTCACTGAGGATACTGCTGGAAGACCCAACCCCTGCATTCGGGGCTCTTTAGAATAGTGGAGGAGAGGGCACTGGGTAACCTGTAATAAGCAGAGAGCAATGCCCAGGGGAGCCTGGGGGCTTTGGGAGCACAGTGCAGGGGCACCCATCTCAGACATGGCTTAGGATAGACTTCCCAGAATGCAGTTCCCTGTTGAGCCATAAGGGGGAGCACCAGGTAAACAAATATGGGCAGAAGAAGACAATTAAGGGTAGAGAACCGCAAGCCCGGAGCCCTGAAGACCCTCAGCGTGTCCTGGGAACCGCTGGGAGTTCATCCTGGCTGGGTGGGGGTGGTGGGAATTGCGAGGGAGAGGTGGGGCAGGGTGACTGTGGGAGCTTCCTGGGGTGAGGTGGAGCTTCATCTGAAGACTGTGGGAAGCCACTGTGGGAGGAAGCAATTGTGGGGTTTACCTGCGGGGTCCCTCCAGTCACTGTCACCTAAGGGCCATCAGAAGGCTTCGTCTTTCGTTCTCTTCCAACCCCTGGTTTGTGAGTCTCTCTGTAGAGGCATGGCTAATACTTGCAGTTCTAGCTTGTGAACATGGGCCTTTCCCATTTAATGGATAATACCAAAGACTTGGAGTTCTTAGACACAGTGCAATTTGTGGAAAGCTTTGTTAAACAAACAGTAACGTCTATCTCCTACACAAGACATTCCTTCAAGACTAGGAGGGGTGGTTGGCTATTCAATGCACAAAAACGGACACAGAGAGTCAAGGAAAATATAGAAACAAAGGTGTATGTTCCAACCAAGACATCCTACTAGGAAGGTCAGAGACATTGCATGGGGCAGGGCCACACCTCCCCCAGCACCAAGTATAACCAGCTGCTTAGTAATTGGGTTTTTGATAATATTGAGGCCATCCTGTTATTTCACATCCCTCTCCCACTTCTCTTTCCACTAAAGTGATTCATTAAATGAAGACAAACTTCTTTTGCCACCAGTAGAGTCTGTAACACTAGAGGGTGAGATGGTTAGATAGCATCACTGACTCAATGGACAGGAGTTTGAGGAAACTCTGGGAGATAGTGAAGGACAGGGGAACCTGGCGTGCTGCAGTCTATGGGGTCACAAAGTGTCAGACACAACTTACCAACCGAACAACAACAGAGTCTGTAACTACATGTTACATGATAATTTAGTTTTTATCTATTTTGCTTATTCCATAAATATTTAATGTTAAAGTGCTGCAGACTCCCTAGGAGGCAGGCATCTTGTATATTCTTTTCCATTCTTAAAATTGAGTCTAAGGGATCTACTACGAAAAAATGACTTTGTATTGATATGAAAGCAAGAGAATTTGTGACTCTCAGACAGGGTGTGTTTTCTCTAGAGCAGTAGTATCTTTGGGACAGATTTAAGGCCTTTGGTAAATCATCTGGCTGTTTCCATGCCTTGAAAAATTTCAGTAAATAGGACAAAATCTATTCTAGTTTTCTTCTAAGATTGTTATTAGAAGGATTCATTAATTCACTGATTCATTCATCCAACAATTATTTTCTGAGAGTCTACTCTAGGTTTGACATTTATTTTTTTAAAAATGTAACAAATTTTATCTTTTTACTCCTCCTGTGGATGTGTATTTTTTAAAATTAATGTGTTTGGCTGTGTCGGGTCTTAGCTGTGGCACTGGGGGTCTTCACTGTGACCAGCAGGATCTTTTGTTACAGCGCGTGGGCTCTGTACTTGCGGCAAGCAGCTTTAGTTGCTCCAAGGCATGTGGGATCTTAGTTTCTCATCCAGGGATTGAACCTGTGTCCCTTGAATTGGAAGATGTAGTCATAGCCACTGGACTGCCAGGGAAGTCCCTACTCAAAGTGTGAAAGTGTTAGCCATTCAGCCGTGTCTGACTCTTTGTGACCCCATGGACTGTAGCCTGCCAGGCTCCTCCATCCCATGGGATTTTCCAGGTAAGAACACTGGAGTGGGTTGCCATTTCCTTCTCCAGGGGATCTTCCCCACTCAGAGATAGAACCTGGGTCTTCCACATTTGCAGACAGACTCTTCACTATCTGAACTACCTAGCAGGATACCTCTATCTCATCTAACTCATGAGAAAGTTTTTATTTTTTAAAATTTGTTTAATTTTTATTAATTTTTTTCTGGCCATGCTGGGACTTTGTTGTAGTGTGTGGGCTTTCTCTAGTTGTGGAACTTGGGCTTAGTTGCCCCACAGCATGTGGGATCTTAGTTTCCTGACCAGGGGATCAAACCCCTGCATTGGAAGGTAGATTCTTAGCCACTGTCCCACCAGGGAGGTCCCACTGCCCTTTTGCTAGGAACAATCACTAGCTGGAGGCCTGGCATTGTTTTAGGCATTGGAGATGCAACAGTGAGCTAATCAGACAAAAGTCCTTGATATCAGGTTTATGTTTTACATCAGGAGATGCACTAAGTGAATAAATATTATATATGTAGTTACAGTAATAAGTTCTATGGGGAAAACTAAGCCAGAAAAGGGAATAGAGAGCTAGTTGGGCAGGTGGGTTTGCAATTTTAATCTTGAATAGAAAGATCAGGGAACTACTCACTAAAAAGACATTTGAAGGCAAAGAACTGAAGGAGAAGTAGCTACCCATGTGGGTTCCAGCAGAACACTTTAAGAAGGGGCAAGCTAAAATACCTCATGCAAAAGTACATCTAGAATATTTAAAGAAGAGTGAAGAATTCAGTGTGGTTGGAAAAGGATATGGCAAATGGGAGAGTTGTTGGAGAGGTTAGAGGGTCATGGGGGAGGGGTATTTTGGAGAAAGACCAGGACCATTATAGATTTTTAATTCTTTAAAATGTACTTTAAAATGAAAATTGTATATATTTATGGTGTTCAACATGACTTGATATACATAGTGAAATGATTACTACAGTCAAACCAACACATTATTTCCCATATGTGTCTGTGATGAGTTCACTTGAGATCTACTTCCTTAGCATATTTCGGTTATTCAACACAGTATTATTAACTATAGCCACCAAGCTGAGCCTTGGCTCTTTAGACTTGTTCATCCCACATAACTGCAACTTTTTACCCTCTGACTAGCATCTCCCCATTTCCCTCACTCTCCTAAACCCTGGTACCCACTATTCTACTCTCTGTTTCTATGAATTCATTTCTTTATAAAAATTTTTACTCACAAGTGTGATCAGACAGTATTTCTCTTTGTCTGTCTTATTTTACTTGGAATAATGTCCTCCAGGTTCATCCATGATTTTGCAGATGGCAGGATTTCCTCCTTCTTTTTATGGTTGATTAATCTTCCATACCACATTTTATTTATCTATTTGTACAGACAGTGTCAATAATACTTCAGGGAACATTGGGGGGTGTGTGGCAGATATCTTTTTGAGATAGTGATTTCACTTCCTTCAGCAATATACCCAGAAGGAGGATTGCTGAATCCCATGGTAGTTCTATTTTTCTTTGCAGAACTTCCATGCTGTTTTCCACAGTAGCTGCACCAATTTACATTCCCACCAACAGAGTAAAAGGGTTTCCTTTCCCCCACATCTTTCTTGAGACAGTGATTTCATTTCCTTCAGCTACATACTGAGAAGGAGAAGGAAAAGTTATGACCAACCTAGATAGCATATTCAAAAGGAGAGACATTACTTTGCCAACTAAGGTCCATCTAGTCAAGGCTATGGTCTTTCCTGTGGTCATGTATGGATGTGAAAGTTGGACTGTGAAGAAGGCTGAGGGCCGAAGAATTGATGCTTTTGAACTGTGGTGTTGGAGAAGACTCTTGAGAGTCCCTTGGACTGCAAGGAGATCCAACCAGTCCATTCTGAAGGAAATCAGCCCTGGAATTTCTTTGGAAGGAATGATGCTAAAGCTGAAACTCCAATATTTTGGCCACCTCATGCGAAGAGTTGACTCATTGGAGAAGACTCTGATGCTGGGAGGGATTGGGGGCAGGAGGAGAAGGGGACGACAGAGGATGAGATGGCTGGATGGCATCACTGACTCGATGGACGTGAGTCTGGGTGAACTCCGGGAGTTGGTGATGGACAGGGAGGCCTGGCGTGCTGCGATTCATGGGGTCGCAAAGAGATATGACTGAGCGACTGAACTGAACTGATGGCAGTTCTGGTGGGCTCAGACAGTAAAGTATCTGCTCACAATGCAAGAGACCTGGGTTTGATTCCTGGGTCGGGAAGATCCCATGGAGGAGGGCATGGCTGCCCAGTCCAGTATTCTTGCCTGGAGAGTCCCCTGGACAGAGGAGCCTGGTGGGTTACAGTCCATAGGATCGTAGAGAGTCAGACACAACTGAGCAACTAAGCACACAGCAGTTCTATTTCTAATTTTTTGAGGAAACTCCATACTGTTTTCCATAGTAGCTGCACCAATTTACATTCCCCTCAGCAGAGTACACGTCTCCTTTCCCCCTCATCCTCTCCAGCACTTACTGCTTGTCTTTTTGATGATGGCCATTCTAACAGGTGTGAGGTGATAATTCACTGTGGTTTTTTGATTTGCATTTTCCTGATGATTAGTCACATTGAACACTTTTTGTGTTTCTCTTCACTCGATTATTTCCTTTGCTGTGTTTGACAATAAAGGAATGTTTTATGAGTCAGCTATATGGTAATATTATATAGTCAGAAAAAAGTATGCTTTTGATGAATATGTAATTTAATGGGAAAATGTGCTCAGTATGTTTCAGAAAGCAAACATAAATTTACATACAGAATCATCCCAGATGTTTTTGTATATGTGTGTAGGGATGTATTTGTATACACACAGAATAAGGGTGAGTGGGGTGTGGTGCAGTGGTGAAGTGGGTCCTGGTCTCTCATTGTTCAGTGACCTTCAAGCCTGATACACCCTGACCCTGAGCATTAGTGCAGTGTTAGGCTCACAAGAGTGAGTACAAATGGTTTATTGAATATTGATGGAGGAAGTTCTTTCATCAGTTTACCAGATCTTGAGTTTTACCAGACACATGACTGTATTATATTTAACTCTCACAGTAATCTGCTGTACTTTAAAGATAATAGGAAACTAGTTTGAGTTGACTTCTTAACAATCTGCATAAAATCTATAATTACTTTGAGTGTTTAACATCTTCGGGGGGAAAAAAAGACAAACTCCACTGGCTAGGAGCATGCCTATGTAATGCATGCATTTACTGCCCTCTTGTGGAACGAACTTCTAATAGCAACTTTATTTTTTTTTATTTTTTCCAGAGAAGCCTAGCTGGCTACAGTCCATGGGGTTGCAAAGAGTCGGACACGACTGAGCAACTGAGCATGTGTGCACACATAGTTGCTTTACAATGTTGTGTTAGTTTCTGCTATATATCGGTGTGAATCAGCTATCAGTCACTTGAGTTGCTCAGTCATGTCCGACTCTTTGTGACCCTGAAAACTGCAGCACGCCAGGCTTCCCTGCCCTTCACCAACTCCCAGAGCTTGCTCAAACTCATGTCCATCGAGTCGGTGATGCCATCCAACCATCTCATCCTCTGTCGTCCCCTTCTCCTCCTGCCTTCAGTCTTTCCCAGCATCAGGGTCTTTTCCAATGAGTCAGTTCTTTGCAACAGGTGGCCAAAGTTTTGGAGCTTCAGCTTCAGCATCAGTCCTTCCAGTGGATATTCAGGACTGATTTTCTTTAGGATTGACTGGTTGGATCTCTTCGCCGTCCAAAGGACTCTCAAGAGTCTTCTCCAACACCACAGTTCAAAAGCATCAATTCTTTGGCGCTTAGCTTTCTTCACAGTCCAACTTTCACATCCATATATGACCACTGGAAAAACCAAAGCCTTGACTAGATGGACCTTCGTTGGCAATGTAATGTCTCTGCTTTTAAATATGCTATCTAGGTTGGTCATAACTTTCCTTCTAAAGGAGCAAGCATCTTTTAATTTCATGGCTGCAGTTACCATCTGCAGTGATTTTGGAGCCCCCACACCAAAAGAGGCTCTCACTGTATACACATATTCCTTCCTTCTTGATTGGGTGGTTGAGTTCCTGACCTCTGCTTCTCTGGGGTCTCGCCCCCTGCCTCCCAAGTAAACAAAGAACCCATCTCAAGGGCAGCATGTCCCACTGTCACAGCCACGTTATAGTGCTTCTCAATTTGCTCAGTGCCTTGGGGGAGGGGGTCTCCTCTGTGGTGGGGAGCAGCTCACACTTGAGAAATCCACACCAGCATCCCTGTCTCCTCTAATCTTTGGATTCCCTCCTCCCCATCACATCAGGAAAGTTCTGACATACTCCTGTCCTGCCAATTGTGCAGTGGAAAAGGAGAGAGAGACTATGCCGTGGGCTCCAGGAGCGGCTCCTGGTGTTAGACTTAGCCTGGAAGGTGTCTAGGGCCGCTTGGCTTATTATGGTGGGCACCATGAGTTCTCTTTACTGTCAGAAAAATCCACCAAATGACGTTGCTGTTTACTTGCTTCTTCTCTTGCAGAACCATTTATTTCATGGTGAGATGTCTCTTTCATGGAACACAGGGTTTCTCTGTGATGTTTATGATCCCTTCTGTGTTTCTGATGAGGAAGCTGAGATCCAGCAGAACCGTGCACCTGCCTCAGTCTGAGCCTCTCTAATGGCACATTCCATTCACACATTAACTGCACATCTGTGAGGAGTCAGGCCCTAAGGGCTGGTAGATGCCAAGGTGGGACTTGAGTCCAGGTTTGTAGAATCTCAAAGCCTTTCCACTGTAGCATGGCAACGTTAGTCAGAGGCCTAGCTTACCAAAGAGTAGTTAAAAAGCAAAAGGAGAGAAAAGAGGAAATGCCAGGGAAGAAGAGAAAGAAGTATGCAGGGGAGAAATGATCTCATTCCAGTGTGATGTGGAGGATGCAAACAGGCAGCATTAACTGCTGAACTTCTAGGAGATAAACTCTCCCAACAGGAACCAGTGTAGACATAAACACAGGAATCCGAGAGATGGAGATTAAAATACCACTCTTAAAAAAATTCTGGGGATTTCCCTGATGGTCCAGTGGCTAAGATTGTGCTCTCAATGTAGGGGCCCCAGGTTTGATCCCTGGTAAGGAACTAGATCCCACATGCTGCAACTGACTTTGCTGGCCTCAACTAAAGATCCTGCATGCTGCAACAAAGACCAATGATCCCACATGCTGCAACTAAGACCTAGTGTAGCCAAATAAATAACAATAAAAAATTCTGTTGAGTAACACCCTCTTCCAAAATTCACGCTCACTCCACCTCAGAATGCGACCTGATTTGGAAACAGGGTTTTCGCAGATGTAATTAGTCTAGATGAGGCCATGCCAGATTAAATGAACCCTAAATCCAGTATGTCTCATGCCTTATAAGAAGGTAAAACAGATGCACAGAGACAAAGAGGGAGCATGTCATGTGAAGACAGAGGCAGAGATGGAAGTGATGCAGTTGTGAGTCATGGAAGCCCAGGGATTGCCAGGAGACACCAGAAGCTGGAACGGGGAAGAAAAGATGCTTCCCTGAGAACTTCAGAGGAAGTATGGCCCTGCTGACACCTTGATTTTGGACTTCTGGCCTCCAGAACCCTGAGAGAGTACATTTCTGTTGTTGTAAGTACCAGTCTGTGGTACTTCATTATGGCAGATATACATAGGAAAGGAAAACACCACAAAAGCAGTTTGGAGAACATGACTTTCTGCTCACTTTTTGAGTGCCCCATGGGGTCACAAAAATGTCAGACATGACTTAGTGGCTAAGCAACAACAACAAATCCTTTAGTAGATGGACTTTCCCCCCAGCCTTTCTTTGAAGATTTTCCACAGATCAGGCTGGCTCCTTGGAGGATGGAGATTAGGTGAGCAATCCCAGTTCCTTCCTGGAAACTCACCAATCAGAGGGGAAGAATGAGGAGGGTGTTGGGAGGTAGTCCTGCTGAACTTCCTCCAACAGGAAACATGAAGAGTAGGGGATATGAGTTCCTGCCTGACAGTGCAGATGCCAATTTTCAGACTGCACCATGTTTTTCTAAAAATATTTGAATCCGTTCCCATAAAAGTTGGGAGATTTCATATAAAATCCAGATCTCAAGCTTCTTTCAGAAAATGGAAAATCTGGTCATATTGGCCACTTTCCCACAGGGCTAGGACTGGCCGTTACTGCCAAGTGGTGTCTTCTTCTGATGGGGGCCCTCTGGCCCCGCATTCTGCCTGCCACTCTCTATGTCTTATCCTGGGTCCACACCATCCTCTCTGCTCCTGCCTGGCACTTTCAGACATTTTGGCTTAGGATTCTTGGAGTAGTGGTTGAGAGCACAGAGTTGAGTCAGACAAATTCTGGGTTCAAATCTGCGTTCAGTTACTTCCTAAATGTGTGGACTTGGGCAATTGATTTTACCTCCTTGAGCCTCAGTTTTCTCATATGTAAAATGGGGATAATAAGAGAACCTATGTTGATATATGGCAAAAGTTGATACAGTATTTCAAAGCAATCATCCTCCAATTAAAAATAATTAATTAAAAAAAGAATCTATGACTATTGCAGGGGTTTGTGACATTGTACAGGAGACAGGGATCAAGACCATCCCCATGGAAAGAAATGCAAAAAATCAAAATGGCCGTCTGAGGAGGCCTTACAAATAGCTGTGAAAAGAAGAGAAGTGAAAAGCAAAGGAGAAAAGGAAAGATATAAACATCTAAATGCAGAGTTCCAAAGAATAGCAAGAAGAGATAAAAAAGCCTTCCTCAGCGATCAATGCAAAGAAATAGAGGAAAACAACAGAATGGGAAAGAATAGAGATCGCTTCAAGAAAATTAGAGATACCAAGGGAACATTTCATGCAAAGATGGGCTCGATAAAGGACAGAAATGGTATGGACCTAACAGAAGCAGAAGATATTAAGAAGAGGTGGCAGGAATACACAGAAGAACTGTACAAAAAAGATCTTCATGACCCAGATAATCACGATGGTGTGATCACTGACCTAGAGCCAGACATCCTGGAATGTGAAGTCAAGTGGGCCTTAGAAAGCATCACTATGAACAAAGCTAGTGGAGGTGATGGAATCCCAGTGGAGCTCTTCCAAATCCTGAAAGATGATGCTGTGAAAGTGCTGCACTCAATATGCCAGCAAATCTGGAAAACTCAGCAGTGGCCACAAGACTGGAAAAGGTCCGTTTTCATCCCAATCCCAAAGAAAGGCAATGCCAAAGAATGCTCAAACTACCGCACAATTGCACTCATCTCACACGCTAGTAAAGTGATGCTCAAAATTCTCCAAGCCAGGCTTCAGCAGTATGTGAACCATGAACTTCCAGATGTTCAAGCTGGATTTAGAAAAGGCAGAGGAACCAGAGATCTAATTGCCAACATCTGCTGGATCATGGAAAAAGCAAGAGAGTTCCAGAAAAACATTTATTTCTGCTTTATTGACTATGCGAAAGCCTTTGTCTATGTGGATCACAATAAACTGTGGACAATTCTGAAAGAAATGGAAATACCAGACCACTTGACCTGCCTCTTGAGAAGCCTATATGCAGGTCAGGAAGCAACAGGTAGTACTGGACATGGGACAACAGACTGGTTCCAAATAGGAAAAGGAGTACCTCAAGGCTGTATATTGTCACCCTGCTTATTTAACTTATATGCAGAGTACATCATGAGAAATGCTGGGCTGGAAGAAGTACAAGCTGGAATCAAGATTGCTGGGAGAAATATCAATAACCTCAGATATGCAGATGACACCACCCTTATGGCAGAAAGTGAAGAGGAATTAAAAAGCCTCTTGATGAAAGTGAAAGAGGAGAGTGAAAAAGTTGGCTTAAAGCTCAACATTCAGAAAATGAAGATCATGGCATCTGGTCCCATCACTTCATGGGAAATAGATGGGGAAACAGTGGAAACAGTGTCAGACTTTATTTTTCTGGGCTCCAAAATCACTACAGATGGTGACTGCAGCCATGAAATTAAAAGACGCTTACTCCTTGGAAGGAAAATTATGACCAACCTAGATAGCATATTCAAAAGCAGAGACATTACTTTGCCAACAAAGGTCCATCTAGTCAAGGCTATGGTTTTTCCAGTGGTCATGTATGGATGTGAGAGTTGAACTGTGAAGAAGGCTGAGCGCTGAAGAATTGATGCTTTTGAACTGTGGTGTTGGAGAAGACTCTTGAGAGTCTCTTGGACTACAAGGAGATCCAGCCAGTCCATTGTGAAGGAGATCAGCCCTGGGATTTCTTTGGAAGGAATGATGCTAAAGCTGAAGCTCCAGTATTTTGGCCACCTCATGCGAAGAGTTGAGTCATTGGAGAAGACTCTGATGCTGGGAGGGATTGGGGGCAGGAGGAGAAGGGGATGACAGAGGATGAGATGGCTGGATGGCATCACTGACTCGATGGATGTGAGTCTGAGTGACCTCCAGGAGTTGGTGATGGACAGGGAGGCCTGGCGTGTTGCGATTCATGGGGTCACAAAGAGTAGGACATGACTGAGTGACTGAACTGAACTGAATCCCTTCCAAGGGGCGAGGGGTGGGGAGAGAGAACCTACGTTATAGGGCCATGAAGAGAATTCAAGAATATAATCATGTGAGTCTTACACATGCAAGTGGCCAATAGATGGGAGCTATTGCTTCTATTTGAAAAGCCAAACCGAACATTGAAAGAGGAAACCTCAAAGAGAGAAAGCCTCAGTCATTAGTACGCTTTTTCTAGCTTTAGGGCTGCCCTCTAGCTCACCAATTTTCAGAAAAATATTTTAGTAAGTCAGCTTCTCAGGAGCCTCTTTCTATTTTTTAAAAAATAATTTATTTACTTTAATTGAAAAATAATTACAATATTGTGATTTTTTTTTGCCATACATCAACATGAATTGGCCATAGGTGTACATGTATCCCCTCCATCCTGAACCCCTATCCCACCTCCCTCCCCACCTGATCCCTCTAGGTTGTCCCAGAGCCCTGGCTTTGGGTGCCAGGAGTCCCCTTCTGTAGTAAGGAGTCCAATAGCAGTTTGGGGAATTAGAGGTCTAAGTAAGGGGATTTCCCCCTCCTCCTTAAGAGTTTGATTCTCTTTGGGAAGAGGTTGTGGAGAGGCAGGAAACGCTGGACCCCATCCAAATACTTTGATGTCTGGTTTTAAAATACTTGCGTTCTTAGCTGGCTTTGCAGACCGCCTAGTGGCCCTCAGAGGACAGATTCTACTTGCACTGATCACTTCTCCTGGGAGGCCCAGAATGATGGAAGACCACAGAAGGAACCAATTGACTTCAAATAGCCTACTTCCAGGTGGAGGCGAGAAACCAGATGGAATTGGGAAGGAGCCAGGGTGACAGAGAGGAAAGTTCTTGTTTTTTTGTTTTTTTTTTTTTTTAATTTTTACTTTTTTAACTGTAGGACATATAAATTTCTCATTGTGAGAAGGAAGGCTCAGTTAGGAGGCCGTCAGCCTCTGAAATGGTTACAAGCTACAGAAACCAACTCAAGCCAGTCGTAAAAATGAATTTATTTGGAGGGATAATGGAGAATTTTGTAGAACCCAAGGACAGGGAGGTCTCTCCAGGGATTAGAAGCATGAGCTGGGAAGTGATCAGGTACAAGGTGCAAAGTATTAATAAAACTTAGTTGTTGATACAACTAGATACAACATGGTTGTTCAAGCACCATGCATTGAGTAATCCATCTTTTCTCAACTGGT
This sequence comes from Tragelaphus eurycerus, assembly GCA_935064755.1. Lineage (NCBI taxonomy): Eukaryota > Metazoa > Chordata > Mammalia > Artiodactyla > Bovidae > Tragelaphus > Tragelaphus eurycerus. Next base: position 8,226,919 of record CAKXYN010000072.1, on the reverse strand, counting down.
TTGAAGCAGCACTTTTATCACATTCTAATTCTTTGGTGTTTGGATCATTTCTGGTAAAATTCTACTTCATCTGCTCCTCTGGTTGTTATGGGTTGAATTGTATCCTATAGAAAAGATATGTGGAAATCCTAACCCCCAGGACCTCAGAATGTGGCTTTATTTGGAAACTGGTTCTTTACAGAGAGTAATCAAGTTAACATGAGGTCATTTGGGTGGGCCTTAATCCAGTCCATCCTAAAGGAAATCAGTCCTGAATATTCATTGGAAGGACTGTTGCTGAAGCTGAAACTCCAATACTTTGGCCACCTGATGGGAAGAACTGACTCATTTGAAAAGACTCTGATTCTAGGAATGATTGAAGGCAGGAGAAGGGGACGACAGAGGATGAGATGGTTGGATGGCATCACCAACTCAATGGACATGAGTTTGAGTAGGCTCTGGGAGTTGGTGATGGACCAGGAGGCCTGGCTTGCTGCAGTCCATGGGGTTGCAAAGAGTCAGACACGACTGAGTGGCTGAAATGTACTGGAACTGAACTAATCCAGTAGAATTTCTGTCCTCATACAAAGTGGACATTTGGACACAGAGATGCATACAGAGGGAAGGCAGTCATATGGAAAAGAGGAACCACCAGGGTGATGTACCTATAAGCCAAAGAGTGCCAAAGAGTATCTGTGAACCAGTAAGAGGCGAGATTCTTCCCCAAAAGGTTTCAGAGGGAGTATGGCCCTGCCAACACCTTGAATTTGGACTTCTAGACACCAGGACTGTGAGACAATACATTTCTCCAGTTTGTGGCACTTTGTTATAGCAACCCTAGTAAGCTAATACAATGCCCCAACGTACCAAGCTGTTTTAATTATTATAGCTTCATAATATTTAAAAATACCTGGTCATGTTAATCCCAGGGATCTTATGTTTAAGATGTGGAAGGTTAGGTAGGTCTAATGTAAATGCTAAAGATTATAATCTAAAACAGCATTTAAAAGTTAACTATTATCTAGAAAACTCATTGAAATATACTCTTGAAATGGGCACATTTTATGGCATGTTAGCTATCCACCTATAAAACTGATTAAAAAGAAGAGCAAGACTCAAATATATCATATCCTGCTACTGCTGCTAAGTCACGTCAGTAGTGTCTGACTCTGTGCGACCCCATAGACAGCAGCCCACCAGGCGCTCCTGTCCCTGAGATTCTCCAGGCAAGAACACTGGAATGGGTTGCCATTTCCTTCTCCAATGCATGAAAGTGAAAAAGTGAAAGTGAAGTCGCTCAGTCGTGTCTGACTTTTAGCGACCCCATGGATTGCAGCCTACCAGGCTCCTCCATCCATGGGATTTTCCAGGCAAGAGTACTGGAGTGGGGTGCCATTGCCTTCTCCGATAGCTGCTCTTACCACCAAACAAAAACAAAACTTCATCTGACACAGTTTCAACTGTTACAAAAAAAAATTTTTTTAAGCCCTCTGGCCTTATTTATGGTGACTGATATACAGTCCAATCAATACTGATCAAACTGCCCTCCTGCCTTGCTCTCCAAAAATCAGTGGGTTTAACATGAATCCAGGGTCTACAGGAGCTGCCGTGCCCCGCGCCAACCTCGTGCACCCGTCCCCTCAAGCCGAAGCATTCAGAGGCTCGGTGAGGTGCTCTCTCCTCACGGTGGCCTCCCCTTTTCTTGCGGATATCATATCCTACTATATCCTACTATGTAGCAAAGGGAGGGGGGATCACCACCATTTTACTTTCTTAAAATTTTTATTTACTTATTTATTTATTTTTGGCTGCACTGGGTCTTCTTTGTTGTATGTGGGCTTCCTCCCTAATTGCAATGAGTGGAACCTGTTCTCTAGTTGTGGTGAATAGCTTCTCATTGGAGAAGGCAATGGCACCCCACTCCAGTACTCTTGCCTGGAAAATCCCACGGACGGGGGAGCCTGGTACGCTGCGGTCCATGGGGTCGCTAGGAGTCGGACATGACTGAGCGACTTCACTTTCTCTTTTCACTTTCATGCATTGGAGAAGGAAATGCAACCCACTCCAATGTTTTTGCCTGGAAAATCCCAGCGACGGGGGAGCCTGGTGGGCTGCCGTCTATGGGGTCACACAGAGTCGGACACGACTGAAGTGGCTTAGCATAGCATAGCATAGCATAGCAGTTCTCATTGCAGTAGCTTTTCATGTTGCAGAGAATAGCCTCTAGGGTACTGGCCCAGTAATTGTGGCCCATGGCCTATGGTATGTGGAATCTTCCCAGACCAGGGATCGAACTCATGTCCCCCTGCACCAGCAGGTGGATTCTTAACCACTGGACCTCCAGGGAAATCCACCATTTTGCTTTTTAGTGTATGTTGAGTGGTTTATGCAAACTCTGGACCAAAGCTCTGCATATATCTAAAATTCTGGTGAAAGTCTCACTGACTAATGGGGCTGGAGTGTTACACTGATACATAGAAACAATTTAGGCCAACAATCATCTACTTGCCTGAAATGGTGCTAGTGGATAAATTCTTATAACACATTGCAAATCATTCTCAAGTACAGACTGAGTGAGGTTCTGTTATAACTTTATAGATCAACTGAGTAGTAATAGCAGAACTTGAGTTGTGACCATCTAATGTCAGAGATCACTTCAGTATTTTAGTCTTTGCTATAGTTCTGACTTTAGCAGGCAGAATGGTTTTAACAGAGCAGCATGGGATTCACAAAATTGCCTTGCCTACTGGAAAAGCTCCAAAATCACTGCAGACAGTGACTGCCGCTGTGAAATTAAAAGACACTTGCTCCTTGAAACAAAAGCTATGACAAACCTAGACAGCATATTAAAAAGCAAAGACATCACTTTGCTAACAAAGATTTGTATAGTCAAAGCTAACTCTTTCAAGTAGTCATGTACAGATGTGAGAGTTGGACCATAAAGAAGATTGAACACTGAAGAATAGATGCTTTCAAATTGTGGTGCTGGAGAAGATTCTTGTGAGTCCCTTGGACTGCAAAGAGATCAAACCAGTCAATCCTAAAGGAAATCAACCCTGAATATTTATTGGAAGGACTGATGCTGAAGCTGAAGCTCCAATACTTTGGCTACTTGATGCCAAGATCTGACTCACTGGAAAAGACCCTGATGCTAGGAAAGATTGAAGGCAACAGGAGAAGAGGACAGCAGAGGATGAGATGGTTGGATGGCATCACTGAATCAGCGGAGAGTTTGAGCACACTCTATGAGATGGTGAAGGACAGAGAAGCCTGGTGTGCTACAGTCCGTAGGGTTGCAAAGAGTTGGACATAACTTAGTGACTGAACAACAACAACTGGAAAAGCTAAAGCATCTTTAAAGTCACTGAAAGATTAAATTGTGAACTGAACATTCAAAACAAAATAAACTAGTTCTGAAGTATTCTGCAACTATCTTACTGAACAGGAATTGAGATTTCTAGCAATTAAAAATGTTGTCATTGACTATTTCAAGATATATTTGAAAAGTGTTCTGATTTTTCAAAACAAGGAAAAATCTAAATTTACTGAAGACTTGTTCATCTAATCCCTTTTAAGACATTTAGTAATTAAGGAATGTGACTAATTGTTGGTGTTAGTGATTTATTGTTACACCAACAATCCCAAATATCTGTCAAACTCTGGGTCTATTCCAGTAAACCTAGATTGGAAGTTGAGCCATGAAAGTTTTTACCTGTGTAGCTACTTATTTATGTAAATTAAGAGAGTTGTGGTAGCTATGGGTTGCATCTGCCTAGTACACTCTCCTTTTCCCCTTGTTCTGCTAAGAGAAGCCCTCCTCCCTGTGGGAAACCCATTCCTCATAGGTGGGAGGGGCTGACCTCTCAACTTCACTCACCACCAAGATGGCAATGTGACTCTAACCTAGTCAAAAAGTTTCCTATTTTCATTACCTATAGTCATCTCTCTGAGAAGAGCATGTGACCTAAGATGTCTGATCAGCACCTGGCCTGAAATTTTCTCCAGAACTTTAGGGAGAAAATTTTCCCTCTATGATTTACGCATGTGTGCTAAATTCAACTCAGTCATATCTGACTCTTTGTAACCCTGTAGACTGTAACCCACCAGGCTCCTCTGTCCATAGGGTTCTCCAGGCAAGAATGCTGGAGTGGGTTGCCATACCCTTCTCCAGGGGATCATCCCAACTCAGGGATCAAACCATATCTCTTATGTCTCCTGCGCTGGCCGCCAAATTCTTCACCACTAGCTCCACCTGTATGATCATAGCTTTAACTATGATGTAAGCCTACAGCTACTGAGGTCATCTTTCCTTCCAATACAGGGAGGTTGTCTAGGAATAAAGCCACTTTGAGGGAGAGCAGGGCTGAGAGATGGAGGAGGGGGAGATGCAGAGCTTGCCATAGCTGAAGCTGTTTAAGTCCTTGGCTCTTCCTTATGGGAACTGATAAATGCACCCTCTGGCTTCCCTGGTGGCTCAGAGGGTAAAGCGTCTGCTTGCATTGTGGGAGACCTGGGTTCGATCCCGGGGTTGGGAAGATCCCCTGGATAAGGAAATGGCAACCCACTCCAGTATTCTTGCCTGGAAAATCCCATGGACGGAGAAGCCTGGTAGGCTACAGTCCATGGGGTCACAAAGTGTCGGACATGACTGAGCGACTTCACTAACCTGAGTTGAGTTTCCCTCATGCAGAACATAAAGATAACTGGTGAACTGTAATTATAATGACTGGCAAATTGTCTACCTGTGAAAATCAAGCTCTTCTTGGAAATGTGCAACAGCAATAACAAAAATTAGAGGCTGAAGCTAACACAGGACTGTACTCTCCTACTTGTTGAATAAATAAATTCTCATTTAATAGGGAGATGTGAAAGCTTAGAGAGGCTGAGTGTCTTGCTCAAGATTGCATAGCTAACAAGCAGTGCAGCTGGTTTTGGACTCCATATTCTTATTACTTTGTCTCCCAGGAGGCCTTCCTTGGGAGGGGACTCAGGTGCTGGTCAGTCACTGGTGAAAGTCATGTGAATGGAAGTAGCTTCTTTTGGTTTTGAGATCAAGGTATTTTCACTAACTGGGGAAAGAAGTAGTGGGGAGGCTTTGAGGAGATTCTTCTTGGCTGATTCATTGATGTTCCTTTCCTGCCTTGTACCTTCTCAGATGGCTTTTAAAATGATGTTCTTTTGACTAAGGATGTGTGGTTGAACATCAAGCTGTTGGAAGAGGCATTTTGGCAACTTGAGGACGTTCTAATGAACTTGTGTCCTTCCTCTTGAATTTTTGGCTGTCCCCTGTTGAATTCTACTGGACACCCAAAAATGTTTGCCTAAGTAGTTCCCTTTTGAGGGTTGGGAATATTGTGTTGATTAGGATCAGCATTTTTGTCCCACCCTGCCCTCAACATTTGGGCTTTTTAATTTTTATTTATTTTAATTGGAGGCTAATAACTTTACAATATTGTACTGGTTTTGCCATACATTGACATGAATCTGCCATGGGTGTACATGTGTTCCCTATCCTGAACCCCCCTCCCACCTCCCTCCCCATCCCATCCCTCTGGGTCATCCCAGTGCACCAGCCTGGAGCATCCTGTATCATGCATCGAACCTGGACTGGAGATTTGTTTCACATATGATAATATACATGTTTCAATGCCATTCTCCCAAATCATCCTGCCCTTGCTCTCTCCCACAGAGTCCAAAAGACTTCTATATATCTGTGTCTCTTTTGCTGTCTCACATACAGGGTTATCGTTACCATCTTTCTAAATTCCATATATATGTGTTAGTATACTCTATCGGTGTTTTTCTTTCTGACTTACTTCACTCTATATAATAGGCTCCAGTTTCATCCACCTCATTAGAATTACTTCAAATGTATTCTTTTTAATGGCTGAGTAATATGCCATTGTGTATATGTACCACCGCTTTCTTATCCATTCATCTGCTGATGGACATCTAGGTTGCTTCCATGTCCTGGCTATTATAAACAGTGCTGCAATGAACATTGGGGTACACATGTCTCTTTCAATTCTGATTTCCTTGGTGTGTATGCCCAGCAGTAGGATTGCTGGGTCATATGGCAGTTCTATTTCCAGTTTTTTAAGGAATCTCCACAATGTTCTCCATAGTGGCTGTACTAGTTTTCATTCCCACCAATGGTGTAAGAGGGTTCCCTTTTCTCCACACCATCTCCAGCATTTATTGCTTGTAGACTTTTGGATTGCAGCCACTCTGACTGGCATGAAATGGTACCTCATTGTGGTTTTGATTTGCATTTCTCTGATAATGAATGATGTTGAGCATCTTTTCATGTGTTTGTTAGCCATCTGTACGTCTTCTTTGGAGAAATGTCTGTTTAGTTCTTTGGCCCATTTTTTTATTGGGTCGTTTATTTTTCTGGAATTGAGCTACAGGAGTTACTTGTATATTTTGGAGATTAATTCTTTGTCAGTTGTTTCATTTGCTATTATTTTCTCCCATTCTGAAGGCTGTCTTTTCATGTTGCTTATAGTTTCCTTTGTTGTGCAGAAGCTCTTAATTTTAATTAGGTACCATTTGTTTATTTTTGCTTTTATTTCCAATATTCTGGGAGGTGAGTCATAGAGGATCTTGCTGTGATTTATGTCGGAGAGTGTTTTGCCTATGTTCTTCTCTGCTGCTGCTGCTGCTAAGTCGCTTCAGTCATGTCCGACTCTGTGCGACCCCATAGACGGCAGCCCACCGGGCTCTGCTGTCCCTGGGATTCTCCAGGTAAGAACACTGGAGTGGGTTGCCATTGCCTTCTCCATTGTGTGAAAGTGAAAAGTGAAAGTGAAGTCGCTCAGTCGCGTCCGACTCGTAGCAACCCCATGGACTGCAGCCTACCAGACTCCTCCATCCATGGGATTTTCTAGGCAAGAGTACTGGAGTGGCTTGCCATTGCCTTCTCCCATGTTCTCCTCTAGGAGTTTTATAAAGTTTCTGGTCTCACGTTTAGATCTTTAATCCATTTTGAGTTTATTTTTGTGTATGGTGTTAGAAAGTGGTCTAGTTTCATTCTTTTACAAGTGGTTGACCAGTTTTCCCAGCACCACTTGTTAAAGAGATTGTCTTTTCTCCATTGTATATTCTTGCCTCCTTTGTCAAAGATAAGATGTCCATAGGTGCGTGGATTTATCTCTGGGCTTTCTATTTTGTTCCATTGATCTGTATTTCTGTCTTTGTGCCAGCATCATACTGTCTTGATGCCTGTGGCTTTGTAGTGGAGCCTGAAGTCAGGCAGGTTGATTCCTCCAATTCCAGTCTTCTTTCTCAAGATTGTTTTGGCTTTTGTATTTCCATACAAATTGTGAAATTATTTGTTCTAGCTCTGTGAAAAATACCGTTGGTAGCTTGATAGGGATTGCATTGAATCTATGGATTGCTTTGGGTAGTATACTCATTTTCACTATATTGATTCTTTTGATCCATGAACACGGTATATTTCTCCATCTATTAGTGTCGTCTTTGATTTCTTTCACCAGTGTTTTATAGTTTTCTATATATAGGTCTTTTGTTTCTTTAGGTAGATATATTCCTAAGTATTTTATCCTTTTTGTTGCAATGGTGAATGGAATTGTTTCTTTAATTTCTCTTTCTATTTTCTCATTATTCATGTATAGGAATGCAAGGGATTTCTGTGTGTTGATTTTATATCCTGCAACTTTACTATAGTAATTTTCTGGTGGAGTCTTTAGGGTTTTCTATGTAGAGGATCATGTCATCTGCAAACAGTGAGAGTTTTACTTCTTCTTTTCCCATTTGGATTCCTTTTATTTCTTTTTCTGCTCTGATTGCTGTGGCCAAAACTTCCAAAACTATGTTGAATAGTAGTGGTGAGAGTGGGCACCCTTGTCTTGTTCCTGAATTTAGGGGAAATGCTTTCAATTTTTCACCATTGAGGATAATGTTTGCTGTGGCTTTGTCATATATAGCTTTTATTATGTTGAGGTATGTTCCATCTATTCCTGCTTTCTGGAGGGTTTTTTTTTTTTTTTTTTATCATAAATGGATGTTGAATTTTGTCAAAGGCTTTCTCTGCATCTATTGAGATAATCATATGGTTTTTATTTTTCAATTTGTTAATGTGGTGTATTACATTGATTGATTTGCAGATATTGAAGAATCCTTGCATCCCTGGGATAAAGCCCACTTGGGCATGATGTATGATCTTTTTAACGTGTTGTTGGATTCTGATTGCTACAATTTTGTTAAGGATTTTTGCATCTATATTCATCAGTGATACTGGCCTGTAGTTTTCTTTTTTTGTGGCATCTTTGTCAGGTTTTGGTATTAGGATGATGGTGGCCTTGTAGAATGAGTTTGGAAGTTTACCTTCCTCTGCAATTTTCTGGAAGAGTTTGAGTAGGATAGGTGTTAGCTCTTCTCTCAATTTTTAGTAGAACTCAGCTGTGAAGCCATTTGGTCCTGGGCTTTTGTTTGCTGGAAGATTTCTGATTACAGTTTCAATTTCTGTGTTCGTGATGGGTCTGTTAAGATTTTCTATTTCTTCCTGGTTCAGTTTTGGAAAGTTGTACTTTTCTAAGAATTTGTCCATTTCTTCCAAGTTGTCCATTGGCATATAGTTGCTGATAGCAGTCTCTTATGATCCTTTGTTATTTCTGTGTTGTCTGTTGTGATCTCTCCATTTTCATTTCTAATTTTATTGATTTGATTTTTCTCCCTTTGTTTCTTGATGAGTCTGGCTAATGGTTTGTCAATTTTATTTACCTTCTCAAAGAACCAGCTTTTTGGCTTTGTTGATTTTTGCTATGGTCTCTTTTGTTTCTTTTGCACTTATTTTGGCCCTAATTTTTAAGATTTCTTTCCTTCTACTAACCCTGGGGTCCTTCATTTCTTCCTTGTCTTTAGTTGCTTTAGGTGTAGAGTTATTTATTTGACTTTTTTCTTGTTTCTTGAGGTATGCCTGTATTGCTATGAACCTTCCCCTTAGCACTGCTTTTACAGTGTCCCACAGGCTTTGGGTTGTTGTGTTTTCATTTTCATTCATTTCTATGCATATTTTGATTTCTTTTTTTATTTCTTCTGTGATTTGTTGGTTATTCAGCAGCATATTGTTCAGCCTCCATATGTTGAAATTTTAAATAGTTTTTCTCCTGTAATTGAGATCTAATCTTACTGCATTGTGGTCAGAAAAGGTGCTTGGAATGGTTTCAGTTTTTTTGAATATACCAAGGCTAGATTTATGGCTCAGGATGTGCTCTATCCTGGAGAAGTTTCCGTGTGCATTTGAGAAAAAGGTGAAATTCATTGTTTTGGGGTGAAATGTCCTATAGATATCAATTAGGTCTAACTGGTCTATTGTATCATTTAAAGTTTGTGTTTCCTTGTTAATTTTCTGTTTAGTTGATCTATCTATCCATAGATGTGAGTAGGTATTAAGAGTATCCCTCTGTTATTGTGTTATTGTTAATTTCCCCTTTCATACTTGTTAGTATTTGTCTTACATATTGTGGTGCTCCCATGTTGGGTGCATATATATTTATAATTGTTATATCTTCTTCTTGGATTGATCCTTTGATCATTATGTAGTGTTCTTCGTCTCTTTTCATAGCCTTTGTTTTAACGTCTATTTTATCGGATATGAGTATTGCTACTCTTGCTTTTTTTTTGGTCTCTATTTGCGTGAAATATCTTTTTCCAGCCCTTCACTTTGAGTTTGTATGTGTCCCTTGTTTTGAGGTAGGTCTCTTGTAGACAACATATATATATAGGGGTCTTGTTTTTGTATCCATTCAACCAGTCTTTGTCTTTTGGTTGGGGCATTCAACCCATGTACATTTAAGGTAATTATTGATAAGTATGATCCTGTTGCCATTTACTTTATTGTTTTGGTTCCGTTTATACACCCTTTCTGTGTTTCCTGTCTAGAGAAGATCCTTTAGCATTTGTTGGAGAGCTGGTTTGGTGGTGCTGAATGCTCTCAGCTTTTGCTTGTGTGCAAAGCTTTTGATTTCTCCTTCATATTTGAATGAGATCCATGCTGGGTACAGTAATCTGGGCTGTAGGTTATTTTCTTTCATCACTTTAAGTATGTCCTGCCATTCCCTCCTGGCCTGAAGAGTTACTATTGAAAGATCAGCTGTTATCCTTATGAGAATCCCCTTGTGTGTTATTTGTTGTTTTTCCCTTGCTGCTTTTAATATTTGTTCTTTGTGTTTGATCTTTATTAATTTAATTAATATGTGTCTTGGGGTGTTTTGCCTTGGGTTTATCCTGTTCGGGACTCTCTGGGTTTCTTGGACTTGGGTTATTATTTCCTTCCCCATTTTAGCGACGTTTTCAACTATTATCTCCTCAAATATTTTATCATGGTCTTTTTTTTTTTTTTTTGGTCTTCTTCTTCTGGGACTCCTATGATTTGAATGTTGGGGCATTTAACATTGTCCCAGATGTCTCTTAGATTGTCCTCATTTCTTTTAATTTTTTTTTTCTCTCTGTTTCATTTATTTCTACCATTCTATCTTCTACCTCACTTATCCTGTCTTCTGCCTCTGTTATTCTACTGTTGGTTCCCTTCAAAGTGTTTTTGATCTCATTTATTGCCAGCAAATTTGGAAAACTCAGCAGTGGCCACAAGATTGGAAAAGGTCAGTTTTCATCCCAATCCCAAAGAAAGGCAATGCCAAAAAGTGCTCAAACTACTGCACAATTACACTCATCTCACACGCTAGTAAAGTAATGCTCAAAATTATCCAAGCCAGGCTTCAGCAATATGTGAACCGTGAACTTCCTGATGTTCAAGCTGGTTTTAGAAAAGGCAGAGGAACCAGAGATCAAATTGCCAACATCCTCTGGATCATGGAAAAAGCAAGAGAGTTCCAGAAAAACATCTATTTCTGCTTTATTGACTATGCCAAAGCCTTTGACTGTGTAGATCACAATAAACTGTGGAAAATTCTGAAAGAGATGGGAATACCAGACCACCTGATCTGCCTCTTGAGAACTCTGCATGCAGGTCAGGAAGCAACAGTTAGAACTGGTCATGGAACAACAGACTGGTTCCAAATAGGAAAAGGAGTACGTCAAGGCTGTATATTGTCACCATGTTTGTTTAACTTGTATGCAGAGTACATCATGAGAAATGCTGGACTGGAAGAAACACAAGTTGGAATCAAGATTGCTGGGAGAAATATCAATAACCTCAGATATGTGGATGACACCACCCTTATGGCAGAAAGTGAAGAGGAACTAAAAGCCTCTTGATGAAAGTGAAAGTGGAGAGTGAAAAGGTTGGCTTAAAGCTCAACATTCAGAAAACAAAGATCATGGCATCTGGTCCCATCACATCATGGGAAATAGATGGAGAAACAGTGGAAACAGTGTCAGACTTTATTTTTCTGGGCTCCAAAATCACTGCAGATGGTGACTGCAGCCATGAAATTAAAAGACGCTTCCTCCTTGGAAGGAAAGTTATGACCAACCTAGATAGCATGTTCAAAAGCAGAGACATCACTTTGCCAACAAAGGATCGTCTAGTCAAGGCTATGGTCTTTCCTGTGGTCATGTATGGATGTGAGAGCTGGACTGTGAAGAAGGCTGAGCGCTGAAGAACTGATGCTTTTGAACTGTGGTGTTGGAGAAGACTCTTGAGAGTCCCTTGGACCTGCAAGGAGATCCAACCAGTCCATTCTGAAGGAGATCAGCCCTGGGATTTCTTTGGAAGGAATGATGCTAAAGCTGAAACTCCAGTATTTTGGCCACCTCATGCGAAGAGTTGAGTCATTGTAGAAGACTCTGATGCTGGGAGGGATTGGGGGCAGGAGGAGAAGGGGACGACAGAGGATGAGATGGCTGGATGGCATCACTGACTCGATGAATATGAGTCTGAGTGACCTCCAGGAGTTGGTAATGGACAGGGAGGCCTGGCGTGCTGCAGTTCATGGGGTCGCAAAGAGTCGGACACGACTGAGCGACTGATCTGATCTGATCTGATTGCATTATTCATTATATATTGACTCTTTTTTATTTCTTCTAGGTCCTAGTTAAACCTTTCTTGCATTTCCTCAATCCTTGTCTCCAGGCTATTTATCTGTAACTCCATTTTGTTTTTAAGATTTTGGATCAATTTCACTATCATAATTTGGAATTCTTTATCAGGTAGATTCCCTATCTCTTCCTTTTTTGTTTGGTTTGGTGGTTATTTATCCTGTTACTTTACCTTCTGGGTATTTCTCTGCCTTTTCATCTTATTTATATTGCTGTGTTTGGGGTGGCCTTTCAGTATTCTGGCAGTTTGTGGAGTTCTCTTTATTGTGGAGTTTCCTCACTGTGGGTGGGGTTGGAAGGGTGGCTTGTCAAGGTTTCCTGGTTAGGGAAGCTTGTGTAGGTGTTCTGGTGGGTGGAGCTGGATTTCTTCTCTCTGCAGTGCAATTAAGTATCCAGTAATGAGTTATGAGATGTCAATGGGTTTGGTGTGACTTTGGGCAGCCTGTATATTGAAGCTCAGGGCTATGTTCTTGTGTTGCTGGAGAATTTGCATTGTATGTCTTGCTCTGGAACTTGTTTGCCCTTGTGTGGTGCTTGGTTTCAGTGTAGGTATGAAGGCGTTTGATGAGCTCCTATCGATCAATGTTCCTTGGAGTCAGGAGTTCTCTGGTGTTCTCAGGATTTGGACTTAAGCCTCCTGCCTCTGGTTTTCAGTCTTACAGTAGCCTCAAGACTTCTCCATCTATACAGCACCAATGATAAAACATCTAGGTTAAAGATGAAAAGTTTCTCCACAGTGAGGGACACCCAGAGAAGTTCACAGAGTTACATGGAGAAGAGAAGAGGGAGGAGGGAGATAGAGGTGACCAGGAGGAGAAGAGGGGGTATCAAAAGAGGAGAGAGCAAGCTAGCCAGTAATCACTTCCTTATGTGCTCTCCGCAGTCTGGACCACTCAGAGATGTTCATGTAGTTATACAGAGAAGAGAGGAGGGAGGAAGGAGACAGAGGTGACCAGGACGATAAAGGGGGGAATCAAAAAGAGAGAGACAGATCCAGCCAGTAATCAGTTCCCTAAGTGTTCTCCACAATCCAGAACACATAAAGAGATTCACAGAGTTGGGTAGAGAAGAGAAGGGGGAGGGAGGAGATAGAGGCGACCTGGTGGGGAAAAAGGAGAGTCCAAAGTGGGAGACAGCAGTCAAGCCAGTAATCTCGCTCCCAAGTAAAAATGGGTACTGAAGATTGAGTTCTTAAAGGTACAAAATTGATAACAAATATCAAAAAGTGAAGATTAAAAATCTAGAGTAGAGGTTGGATTCTCAAAAATACAATATTAAGGAAAAAAACAAAGTCAAAAAATTATAAGATATATATATGAAGTTTGCTTTAAAAAATAGGGTCTTTTTTTTCTTTTTTTGCAAAGTAATAGTAGGTTATAAAAATGAAAATTAAAGGAGTAATCAGTTCAGTTCAGTTCAGTTGCTCAGTGGTATCCAACTCTTTGTGACCCCATGAATCGCAGCACACCAGGCCTCTTTGTCCATCACCAATTCCTGGAGTTTACTCAAACTCACATCCATCAAGTTGATGATGCCATCCAGCCATCTCATCCCCTGTCATCCCCTTCTCCTCCTGCCCCCAATGCCTCCCAGCATCAGGGTCTTTTCCAATGAGTTAACTCTTCGCATGAGGTGGCCAAAGTATTGGAGTTTCAGCTTCAGCATTAGTCCTTCCAATGAACACCCAGGATTGATCTTCTTTAGAATGAGCTGGTTTGATCTCCTTGCAGTCCAAGGGACTCTTAAGAGTCCTCTCCAACACCATAGTTCAAAAGCATCAATTCTTTGGCACTCAGCTTTCTTCACAGTCCAACTCTCACATCCATACATGACCACTGGAAAAACCATAGCCTTGACTAGACGGACCTTTGTTGGCAAAGTAATGTCTCTGCTTTTTAATATTCTATCTAGGTTATAGAGGACTTAAAAATAGAAAAAAAAATTTTTTAATTAAAAAAATGATAACAGTAAAAATATATCTAGGACTTTCTCTGGTGTTGTGGACAGTGTGGGGTCAGTTCATTTTCAGATAGTTCCTTGATCCGGCTTATACTTCTCAAGATATATAGGCCCCTTCCTATGTAGTCGATGCTAACTACAGGGTTTTAATCTATTGCACCTGTCACTTCCAAGGCGGTTCCCTCTGTTTGTTTTAGCTTCTGTTTGCTGGTCTCTTCAGTGTCTAATTTCTGCCCTGACACAAGGGGGTGGTGGTGGTCACTTTTTTAAGGCTCACTTGTTCAGTCCTGCTGTGGGGAGGGAGGAACACTGCAAACAAATAACACTGGCATGTGTGGGGAATGCTCGCTGTGTCTCCGCCACACTGGGTTTGCCCCTGCTCACAGTGTGTGTGCTTTCCCTGTCTACACTGCTTAGGCTCTAGGTTGCTCTGCGGGAAACTGTCTGAGGCCGGCCCTGGGTTGTATGCACTTTCCAGGTCTAAGCCACTCAGGTTCAGGTTCTCTGGTATTCCTCAGAGGCGCAGACTCAGTTGGGCCTGCGTTTTGTGCCCTTCCCAGGTCTGAGCAGCTCAGGTGACCAGGTGCTTAGCAAGCATGGTTGCTGCAACTTATCGCCTCCCCCATCCTGCTGCTTGGTTTTCTGGGTGTACAACTGGCGCACCTTCTCAGGTGTGCCGTGTGTCTCTTCTGGGGAGCTGATTTCTGGCTGCGACCCTCCTGGCGGATGTCGACTGTCCAGAATACCAAGAAGTCTTGGTTAGCAGGGAAGCCTGCTTGCAGTTTGGTAGATGATGCCTCTCTGGGGCCGAGAGTGCCCCCTTCTGGCTCTGGCTGCCCTTGCCTGCCTGTCTCTGGTGGGGGATGGGCTGGTCTGCAGCCGGCTAGCTCTGTTTAGCCCTTTGGTCTGTGAGTGGGTCTGGCGGTGTCTTAGGTTAGGGCTTTTCTCTGGATAGCTATCCCACAGTCTGGGTTGCTATCTCAAGTTAGTTCCCTCAGATTGCCCTTGGGGCATTCAGGCCTGGTCCTTACTCCAAGCAATGCAGCCCACGCCTCCCTGCCAGCCCCTACTTGCTAGTGGCGGATGTGGGTGTCTGTGCTGCTTCTCTGCTGGGAGTTACCGTTGGGCACTTAATCTCCTTTTGAAGATAATGGGCTGCTTTTCTGGGTGCCTGATGTCCTCTGCCAGCATTTAGAAGTTGTTTTGTGGAATTTACTCAGTGTTCAAATGTTCTTTTGATGAATCTGTGGAGAAGAAAGTGGTCTCCTCATCCTATTCCTCCACCATCTTAGGACTGCCCCCTGGGCTTTTTCAAAAAATGTGAACAGAGTGCAGGTTCTAATCTCCAACTGATCTCAAAGTCTCTTGTTTTAGGGGATTGTGATGGGCTTGACTGTTTTCTGTGCTAAAACGCTCTTGTGTCTTCCAATAAAAATAAGAATCATTCTTAGTGGTCACTCGGTTCAGGCCCTGTGATCAGCGGTGTGTTTATATTATCTCATTGAACCCACCACAAAGTTGTGTGGCGAGCACCACACTAAGCAGTACAGGGTGCAGCTGACGCTCTGACAGGTGCGATGATTTGTTCGAGGTCATGTGGTTAGTTAGTCAGTGTGTGGTGGGGGTAAGTGGGAGAATTGACACCAGTCCAGTGAGATTCCACAGCTGGTTTGCCTGACACAGCACCAGGAGGCCGCCCCTGCCATTCCAGGAAGCCTTTTGCCAGGATGGCATCTGGAAAGCAGGGCGACAGAGTAGAGGTCACCTGCTGGCCCAACTCCCCACCCAGATTGTTGGGACTTGTGGTTTAGCAGGTCACCTGATGCCAGGATGGCTTTCCCACCTGGAAGAACGTAAACACCAATCACTACACTCACGACTACGATGTCAACAACAGAGGTCGTTCAGCAAATTCTATCTTCCTCCAGGGAAGTCCATGTTGAGAAGGCTTGATGCATGGCATCCTCTTGGTGGGTGCATGTGTGCGTGTGTGTGTGTCTGGTTGTGAGGATGCTTAGATGAGGCCTTGACTCAGTATCCCAGCCACTTCTCCTTCCTTCCAGCCCTCCCCCCACACATTCAGGTACCCTATCCCACCTGTGACAGTGCTCTGTATTCTGGATACTCGAGTCACTCCCATTGGATGCTGTCAATACCTTCACTCTCCACAGCACTCTCTTAAAGTGTTGAGGGGGACCCCCTCATATCTATGCCTCTTCTGAGCTCTTCTAGCAGTTACCCAACCTTTTAAAAGCGTGAACACCCCTCTTCCTGAGCCAGGAAGGTGTGGTGCTTGGCAAGGGGCTATGGATGAGGCTGCCCATGGTTGCTCTCTTGGCTTAACTCCCTGCTCCCTGTGTGTCCTCAGGCATGTTGGTTAACCTCTTTGAACTTTTGCTTCCACATCTTTGAAAGGAAGATCATGGTACCCATCCCGTTGCTAGCTGGGAGGAGTAACTGAGATGATGTAAATGAGCACCAGTAGATAGCATCATCTAGGAAAGAGAGGCTAAAATTTCCTGAATTCAACATCTTAATTTCTTTATCATATCTTGAAGTCAGAGGGACTATGTTCCAGCAACTCTGGTTCCTTGGGGCTCTTGGCTTTCATTGGCTGTGGACAGGCTGGGGCTTCAGTTAAGCCTGGATGTTACTAGCAAGGACACAGAGCCTGACAGTCAGAGAAACCAACATCATGGCATCACTTTTGAGAAAAGAAAGAGCTGTACTGTGAGATGGGCTGGCAAGAGACAGGATGCAAAGCCTACAAACCTATCTTTCTGATCCAGGACCAAGGGCAAAATTTAAAGTGGTCAGGAAATTTCAAACGTGGAAGCTAATTGGCTAGTCTCCAATCAACTGATTGGCTAATCTAACAGTCAGTCCATATTAGCTACCCTGGGCTGTGGGAGGCAAGATTTTCCTTATTGCAGCCTTCCTTGCTTAGCAAAGGCAGTGGCTGCATTTCTATTCTTTGAACTCCGTAGACTGAAGATTCTGGGTTCTGAGTCATTCTGGAGATCTGGACTCCCGTGTGGCACGTGTGCAGTCCCGTCTCTGTAAATAACTTAGGGTTAATCCACCTATTTAAGGAGGCAAGACCCATTTAAGCTGGTTAGTCTGTTTTTTTTTTTTTTTTTTTAAATGTTATGTGTATTTTATTTTTAATTAAAAATGTTTTACTTTTCTTTAATTAAAAAGTTTTTATTGGAGTACAGTTGCTTTACAAAATTGTGTTAGTTTCTACTGCATGGCAAAATGAATCAGCTATACGTACACATATATCTTCTCTTTGTAAAATTTCCTTTCCATTTTAGTTCACCACAGAACATTGAGTAGAGTTCTCTGTGCTATGCAGTAGGTTCTCGTTAGTTATCTATTTTATGCATAGTATCAATAGTGTGCATATGTCAATCCCAATCTCCCAATTCATCCCACACCCCCTTTCCACCTTCGGTATCCATATGTGTGGGGATACCAGTGCTCTATGTCTGTATCTCTATTTCTGCTTTGTAAATAAGTTTGTCTATACCAGTTTTCTCAGACACTACCTATTAAGCTGGTCAGTGGTTTACGTGCTGTTTCACAGGTGTCTCTGATTTCCTCTTCTTTGTTCACAGGTTTCAGGGTCGGTTCAGCAACAAGGACTTAGTGTGCTCAACATCCCTTCATCCTCCTGGTGAGAACCCTGCCCTCCCCACTCAGCTCCTGGCTTCCGAAGCCCAATATGTGATATCAACGTGACCCCTTGTGGGGCCCCTGCACTGTGCTGGCGACATTGTCATCCTCTCTTCAGTTTCACTTGTAGTAAGCCCAAGAGACAAAGTCATGCCTGTGGAAGATTTCAGGGAACATCTCCTGGAAAGTGGTGATCCTGGCTGAAAGAGGTTTTCACAATCTTGAGAACCATGGAACATGAGCGCTACACAGGCCTGTGGTAAAGTTTTGTGGAAAAGTTTGTTTTACAGACAAGGAAAACTGAGACCCAGAGAAGGGAGATGGTGGTGTGTTATGGGAAGATGGTGCAGGGTGGTCAGGAAGCCAACTTAGGTTCAAACCCCAATTCCTTCATGTACTCACTCTGTGACCCTGAGCAAGGCATGGGCTGTCTCTAAATCTTGACTTCCTCTCCTGTAAAATGGTAGGGATGATAGTAGTGCCTGCCTCCTGGTGGAGTCACTGAGAGGATTTAGACAAGGTGTGTGTGTGTGTGTGTGTGTGTGTGTGTGTGTGGTTAGCTCAGTCCAGTGCCTGGCCCCAAGGCAGTGCTTGACCAGTTCAACTCTTGCCCTCTGTCCTAATTCTCCTTCACTTTTCTTCTGTTCAGTGCCCTTGACATGGAGTGCACCCCACAGCACCCAGAGAAGCTGTAGCAGAAGCCCCGCACCCTCCTCTTCATGATGCCCACGATTCTGGAATTTGGGGACCTGGGAGTCACCCTCATTTCAGTTTCAGATTTCCCGTGGTCACATATGCTGCATAAGCTTCGAAAGTAACTTTGGTTTTCCTTACTTATAATTATGTCATAATAATCACAAAAATTGTATAATTATACATTTTGAAAAATTGAAGTATAGTTGACTTACAATGTTGTGTTACTTTCAATATATATGTATATGTGTATATATATAGATTTTTTGCTATTCTTCAGGCACTTAGTCATGTCTGACTCTGCGACACCATAGACTGCAGCACGCCAGGCTTCGCTGTCCTTCAGTATCTCCCGGAGTTTGCTTAAACTCATGTCCATTGAGTCAGTGATGCCACCCAACCATTTTATCCTTTGTTGCTTCTTTCTCCTCCTGCCTTCAATCTTTCCCAGCATCAGGGTCTTTTCCAATGAGTCAGCTCTTCTCATCAAGTGGCCAAAGTATTGGAGCTTTGGCTTCAATGTCAGTCCTTCCAATGAATATTCAGGATTAATTTCCTTCAGGGCTGGTTTGATATATATATATTCTTTTTTCAGATTCTTTTCCATTATAGTTTATTACAAGATATTGAGTATAGTTTCCTGTGCTATGCAGTAGGTCCTTGTTGTTTATTTTATATACAGTAGTGTGTATCTGTTAATCCCAAATTGCTAAGTTATCCTTCCACCTGCTATCCTCTTTGGCAACCATAAATTTGTTTTCTAGGTCTGTGAGTCTATTTATTTTGTGTAAATAAGTTCACTTGTATCATTTTTTAAGATTCCACATATAAGTGGTATCATATGATATTTGTCTTTGACTTACACTTCACTTAGTATGATAATCTCTAGGCCCATCCATGTTGCTGCAAATGGCATTATTTCTTTTTTTATAATTACACTTACTATAACAGATATCTATGGCATGTGTCCACTATGGCACTGTGCATGAATATTCACCATAGTTTCGTGAAAGTGAAAGTGTTAGTCACTCAGTCGTGGCCGACTCTGTGTGACCCCATGGACTCTAGTCCACCAGGTTCCTCTGTCCATGGGATTCTTCAGGCAATAACACTGGAGTGGGTTGCTGGTTCCTTCTCCAGATAGTCTCTTGAGGTAGGGTCTATATTTATCATCCTCCTTATACAGATAGAGAGGCTGAGGTGCTGAGTAGCTAAGGATGTACTCAAGGTCACTGGTTGCTTGGTGGCCATGTCCAGATCTGGCCCCAGAGCACTCTCATTTTGGAATTGCTGTGGTTTCTCTCTCTACACACAACCAGCCTGCCTTTGTTACTCTTAGCCTTATTGATTGGAGAAGGCACTGGCGACCCACTCCAGTACTCTTGCCTGGAAACTTCCATGGATGGAGGAGCCTGGTAGGCTCCATGGGATCGCTGAGTTGGACACAACTGAGCGACTTCACTTTCACTTTTCACTTTCATGCATTGGAGAAGGAAATGGCAACCCACTCCAGTGTTTTTGCCTGGACAATCCCAGGGGTGGGAAAGCCTGGTGGGCTGCTGTCTATGGGGTCGCACAGAGTCGGACACGACTGACGTGACTTAGCAGCTTAGCAGCAGCAGCCTTATTAAAAGAGGATCATCCATTTTTCTTTTGTCTTTAAAAATCCATGTTGGCTTTTCAAGTTTTACGGGCAATTACATAGTTTCCCCACTGCTGATTCTTAGGGATGGCTGTGGGGCTGGCAGCTTCTCTTCAGATGAAACTGGAGATGGCTAAGTTTTACCCATCGACTTCAGATATTTGACAGCTGGTATTCTCTGCTGTTATTTTCTGTCTTCCTTTAGTAACTTTTGCCTCAGATGGAAAATTTTATAGTTTTTTAAAAATGACTTTTATAAAATTGGAGGGCTGGAGGTGATGGGTGGAAAAACAGCCAGGGCAAAGGAGAAAGTCTTTCTATTTTTGAGTCTGGTCTCATTAAAAGAGCTCTCTTTGCCCTGTCCTCAACGTTCTGGCTTTCCAAATTCGCTCTTGTTAGTGGTTTTGCCCTGTCTCTGTTTATTTTGTGACTCGTGCCTGAGGGGATGTGTTCTCAAAAGAGAATTCTCCATACCACATCTTGTTCTGACTCCATGTTGCACCACCCCCTCTCTTGGTCAAAGCCCTCTCTGTTTGGGGCAGCGGAGGTTTATTCTGGTGAACAGGGATGCCATGTAGGAGCAGCAGTTAGACAGGGTAGGGATGGAATGAACTTCCCTAAGAATAACCAGATATTTGAGCGGTCATACCCACAACACAATATTTTTCCTGGCACCAACACCACTTAAGCAGTGGATTTGTACAGAGGATTCTACTGTGGGTGACTGAAAGACATCAAAATTCCTGTTGTTTTAGTCAGAACAAAGAACACAAAAACTTCGCTCAAATGAGGGGGGGCTCAGGAGAGGCCAGTCTTTGGTTCCACTCAGAACTTACTTCCAACACATCGTCACATTCCAAGAAACACAAACGACCAAGAAAGCCAATCATATCCTTTTTGACATGTGCTCCTTCCTTGTATTTGCCAACCACTTAATGTCGAAAATGATGACAAAGATGGAAAGATAGAACAAGCCACAGTTCCAGTTTCATTCTGCACGTGAAGAATGTCCATGTGTGCACGTACCAAGAAGTAAAATATAAACAGTTGAGTCAGTTTTGAGCAGCATTTCTACTGTTCTGCTAAGAAATAAATACATATGCATGCATGAGTTACAAAGTATGTTATGCCGTTTTTCTGATTCTGCATGTGAGTCAAGTGCTCTTATATGTGCAGTTAAAACATATTGTACAATATAAAGATGGAACTATATAATTTATGCTAGTAGTTAAGATGTTCAGTTTTAGCTAGAACAATATTGTGTGTGTACTCATTTGCTCAGTCCTGTCCGGCTCTTTGTGACCACATGAACTGTAGCCCACCAGGCTCCTCTGTCCATGGGATTCTCCAGGCAAGAATCCTGGAGTGGGCTGCCATTTCCTCCTCCAGGGGATCTTCCTGACCCAGGGATCAAACCAGAGTCTCCTGCATGTCCTGCACTGGCAGGCAAATTCTTTACCACTGGGACACCTGGGAAACCCCTAGAACAACATTAAATAATAAATAAAAGCAGCATATCAAGGTCAACATCAATGATCATAGATCCCATCAATAGCATGTAACCTTGATATGATGTGATGAAATGGCACTTTATCTTGTGATCTCTCTCTCCACCATAACCCCAGTTTAACTGAGAGAAACACCAGACAGATCCCAATGGACAGGCATTCTGCAAATACCTGGTTAGTACTCATAATTGTAAAGACGATCCAAATCAGTACAAGTCTAAGAGACCATCACAGCCAAGAGGAGACTAAGGAGACATGACAACTAAAAGTATGAGGTATTCTGGATGGGATCCAGGAATAGAAAAAGGGCATTACCTAAAAACAAAGGAAATTGGAATAAAGTGTAGATTTTAGTTAATGGAAAAAAAAAAATGAGGGGGCTCATTCAAGGGTTCCAACTATTATTTCACTGGAAAACAAAGGTGCTGGGTCCTCAGAGGACCCGGGTACTAGACTTGTGGGACACAAATTATTCTTTCAGGCTTTCAGCTCAGAGGTTCCCTTTTCCCCAATTTCTTAGGGTTCTCTGATCTCCTTTGAGCCTCTTTTTCCTCATCTTCCCAAGAATCCCAGCATGGTTGAAGGAATAGGTCAGGAAGCAGAAGCTGGTTGTTCATCCCTACCATTCAGTTCAGTTCAGTTGCCCAGTTGTGTCTGACTCTTTGCAACCCCTTGAACCGCAGCACGCCAAGCTGCCTTGTCCATCACCAACTCTCGGAGTCCACCCAAACCCATGTCCATTGAGTTGGTGATGCCATGCAAACATTTCATCCTCTGTTGTCCCCTTCTCCTCCTGCCCTCAATCTTTCTCAGCATCAGGGTCTTTTCAAATGAGTCAGCTCTCTGCATCAGGTGGCCAAAGTATTGGAGTTTCGGTTTCAACATCAGTCCCTTCAATGAACACCCAGGACTAATCTCCTTTAGGATGGACTGATTGGATCTCCTTGCAGTCCAAGGGACTCTCAAGAGTCTTCTCCAACACCACAGTTCAAAAGCATCAATTCTTCGGTGCTCAGCTCTCTTCATAGTCCAACTCTCACATCCATACATGACCACTGGAAAAACCATAGCCTTGACTAGACGGACCTTGGTTAACAAAGTAATGTCTCTGCTTTTTAACATGCTGTCTAGGTTGGTCATAACTTTCTTACCTCTTAAACTTTTAGCAAATCAGTGTGTGCCTGTTTCCTTGCTGGTTAAGTGAGCATTGGAGGTTTCATTAGGTTATCACTTGTCAAGTACTTAGCACAGCACCTGGTGCTGGGCAGTGCTCAGCCTAGGTTAGTGTGGTTGTCTCTTGTGACTGGCTTCCTTTGCTCTCATGTGGCCAAGGGTACATTAACAACAGCCAAGGATAGCAGTAACCTGCTAATAATAATCAGACTAGCTCATAGTTATTGAACTTTTACTATGTAAGTATTTCATATGTATTTTCATTGTGTCCTCAAATCAATTTGAAATAGTTGCAATAGCATATTGCAACTTGAAAAAATTGAAATAACATATAAATAGTTATTTATATGTTATTTATACTTATTTATTTATACTTTTATTATATATTATATTTATTAATTTGTACTTTATATATACTTATATCTTTATTATCTTCCCATTATAGATAAGGGAAGTAAGGTTTGAGGAGAACAAGTAACTCACCCCAAGTCACACAGGTAAGTCGGAGTCAAACCCGCACTCATATTGTGGGAATACATGACTGTCTTAGTCTCTTGGGGCTGCTATGTCAAATTACCACTGACTAGGTGGCTTATAAACAAGTTTATTTCTCACAGTTTTAGGGGATGAAAGTCAGATCAGGGCGCCAGCACGGTCAGGTTCTATATTGCAGACTGCCAACTTACCATCATATCCTCATATGGCAGAAAGATGTCAGGGAACTCTCTGGGGTCTCTCTTATCAGGCACTAATCACATTCACGAGGGCTCCACCTTAGGGATTAAGTTTCAACATACATACTTTTTGTGGGGAGAGGGGAGATGCAAAACTTCAGTTCATGGCAATGACCTTCTAAATCCAGTGCCTCCACTCTGATGATGTGGTTTACAGTTCTTAAATTTGGTTTCTTGATTTACTAGTTCACATTCTTGAGGAGAAATGTGATGGACGACGCTCAGTCTATGGATATTTCCCCCTTAGGTTAGGTGTGCATTGTTGGATCAGTTAGCTGTGGCCAGCGGGGTGGGGTCATGTGGTTCCAACATGGCAGTCTGGACAGCAGAGACAGAATGTTTCTCAGAAAGGGAAGGTAGGATATCAAACCCTTCTGTTATACACTCACATTTTAGTCCTAAAATTGTCTCAGTGTTCCCTCTGGAGGGTTAAGTCACTGTAGGTATTACTTGTATGCCTTTTTCCTGCTGATCTGGGCCGTAGGCGCTGCGGCCATTCACTGGAAAGCCCAGTCCCACCCAGCCCTGGAATCAATCTACATGGTGTTGGCAGTACACTGAGTGCCCTGTGTCTGCCAGTGGGTGGGATCTGGAAATTAATTTGGCAGCGATAAGCAGCTAATGTCCATCTGTCTACCATGCTGGTTTTCCCCCTACTTCTCGCTTGGTCTTTCTGATGATATTCCTGCTTGGTTCTTGGAATAGTACTTTAATAACCCAGATTATCCCACCACTTCCTCCCCACTCCTTGGACCCCCCAACCACTAGATGAGATCCTGTCCTAATTTAAACATAAGGCTCTGAATCACAGACTCCCTCTGCTGCCACACATCCATCCATCCACCTACCCATCCAACAAATCAGGTCCTTTTGCATGTTTTTCTTTTAACTTTCACTGTAGAAAATTTCAGACATTCACAAAAACATACAGCCTCATATGATAAATCTTCATGTTATCCATCACCTGGTTTCAACAATGATTAAATCATGGCCAAGCTTGTTTTATTTATACTTCCACCTAATCTGCTGCAGTATTATTTTGTACCAAATTTCAGATCGTTATCACTACATCTATAAATAGTTCAGTGCACATCTCTGAAATATTACATTTGTTTTTAACATAATCACAAGCCTATTAACTTGCTTAAATATATTAACAATGATTTCTTTATATCATCAAATAATCCAGTCAGTGTTTATATTTCCAGTTGTCTCACACGTTTTAAGTTTTTTTTTTTTTAATTAACAGTTTTTGAGTCAACATTCAAATAAAGTTAACATATTGTGATTTGTTGATAAAACCACCAGATTTTTGTCTCCTTTTCTAGTTTCCCTTTTATTTCTTAAAGAAATTGGGATGTCTGTTCTGGAGAACCTCCCAGTGGGGACGTGCTGATGGAACATTAAGACTGAAGGCCCTGCTTTGGAGTTGCAGACTTACTGTGTCCTTACAAGGTGGAAGGAAGGAAGGAAGGAGCTCTCTGGGGCTTCTTTTAAGGGTACTAGTCTCATTCCTAAGGGCTTTATCCTCATGGTCTAACCACCTCTCCGAAGTCCCACCTTCTAATACCATCATACGGGCAATTTGGCTTCAACATGTTAAGTTAGGGGACGCAGATATTCAGCCTATAGCAGGGTATAACCTGGACTAGATATGAAATAGACCCCAAATAATGATAGATTAAATTAGGTAGAAATTGATTTCTCTCTCACATAAGCATCTGAGCTCATGACAGTGGCTCTGCTTCACAAGGCCATTAGGAGTCCAGCTCCTTCCATGTTTTGGTTGAGAATTTGGTCTCTGGTTGCAGGAGATGAGAATTCTTTTATATGGGGCTAAGGAGGGGCTAAGGAGGCCCTTGTACTTTTCTACTTGATTTTCTTTATTGACTAATAGTCATTGCAATCTTTCATTATCTTTTTTTTTTCTCCCCAAAGTATACATTGTTCTCCAATAACAACCATTCAATTCCATTGTCCCTAATGACTCTTTTCTCTATCTTTGGCAAAAGCCCAATATGTCACACACTCTAGGACCATTTCTTCCACCAGTATCCCATTCTATTTCACCACTGGTGAAAATTTGACCAGTTTCACTGCCATCTCCCATATGGGGCTGAACTAGCTCTGTGTATCCACAGTAACGGACTGCCCAGGTGGGTCAGTGGTAAAGAATCTGCCTACCAATGCAGGAGACACAGGTTCGATCCCTGGATTGGAGAGATCCCCTGGAGAAGGAAATCCTGGAGTAACCCACTCCAGTATTCTTGCCTGGAAAATCCCATGGACAGAGGAGCCTGGTGGGCTATAGTCCATGGGGTTGCAAAGAGTCAGACATGACTTGGAGACTAAAGAACAACAACCACAACATCAACAGTAATGGGGTTCTCGATGCCTGTCAGCTGGCAGGAGATACAGCCCTAGAGTCCATTTTAGCATCTGTTTTCTCAGATTACTCATGGCATTATCTGTCCACAGGGGGCAGCTAGTGGCACAGAGATTAGATTGTGTTAGGTCTACTGGGGGATGTGCTCAGGAGGGACACCTGTGGTGGAAAGGAAGGCACAGGACTGAGCAGAGACAGGAGTTTGACAGAGAATGAAGTGGTTGGATGGCATCAATGACTGCATGGACATGAGTCTGAGCAAACTCTGGGAGATTGTGAAGGACAGGGAAGCCTGGCATGCTGCAGTCCCTGGGGTCATAAAGAGTTGGACACGACTTAGTGACTGAACAACAACAACAGCAGCTTCAACAAAGGACTCAGCTGACCATTGAAGAACCTCAGAAGCTGGGATGACTGGTCAGACTTCGGGCCTCAAATGTGGGCAAGAGACTAAACCTTTGTATTCCCACAGCAACCAGTTACCACACAGCTGCCCCTGGGAATGAGCATCGTCCTTCAGTGAGATGGTTTTCTTTGGGAAAAAAAGGAGCAGTTTCTGAGAGGGCTGATAGCTAAGGGACCTTGGCCAGCAAAATGCCCAGCAGTGGAGGGAATATGAAAAAAAAATGGCTGCAATATTTTTATAGATACGCCCATTAAGAAGTGGAGTCTGTTTTCCACCCCTTGAATTTGGCTTGGCCTCGTGACAAGCTTTGGTCAATGGGACCAGAATCACACGTGATACAAGAGTCTTGAAAAGTGCTTGCCCACTGGGGTTTGTTCTTCTTTTGCTGTTGGGGGCCCTTCCATTGGCATGTGGAGAAGCCCAGGACAGCCCCCCTGAGAGGAGAGAGGCCCTATTCAACCCGGGTGAGTCCCAGACATGTGACATCCTAGCCCATCCAGGCCAGGCCAGAGGCCCACGTGAACCACCTAGCAGACCCACAGGATCAGGGAAAATGATAAGTGTTTATTACTTGCAGGCATTAAGTTGTAGGGGTCATTTGTTACACAGCAAAAAATTTACTGATGACTAGGGTAGCAGGAACCTGGCACTTGATCTGACCAAATGGGGGAAATGTTTTGGGATTTGGCAAACATATATGGTTTTATTTCCCTTTCCCAGGTTTCTAGATTTCTAATAAAACTTTAGCCAAATCCATATGCTTTTCAGAGCCTTTACAAAGCACCCTTTCAATTACCCTTCTCAGCTCGGGCAAGGGAATAGAAGAGGCCTTTACCATTCATATATGCTGAGAAAAAGCATGCTTTCAGAGCTGTCAGTGTTGCAGAACAGAAAACACAGTCACGACTGGAAAAAAACCAAGGACTGCTATTTGATGATAAATGTGCTAAAGATAGCAGTCTGTTGATTGTTCATTGAATACAGTTTTTGGAGGAGCATTTGAGGAACTGATGCAGTGGATGAAGTGGAAATGTGCTCAAATGGAAAAGAAAGATCAAATCCAAATAAAATGTAAATCAAGCGCCTTCCAGTTGCTTATCAGAAAAATATTTTCATATTTTTCATAGCACACACTTGCTGCCACTTGAAAATGTTTGTTAGATGAATACATGGATAGTAGGATGTACTACTATGTGTGAGAAATGAACTTTCCTCTTGCCTCTGCTTCAAGCTCTTGGAGGGATCACCTTGGCATAAAATAGAGGCATTGGGATCAGTGATCTAAAGATTTCACTTCCCAGACCCCATAGATCTCCACTCAAATTCTAGGGCTGCAATTTCCATAAATATGTTTGTCTCCTCTCTGTTCCTTGAATTTTCCTTCTGAAAACAGAGATTTGGACCATTTAGAAAACCTAGGTTTTGGGATTCTCCATGTGGTAATGGAATGTACCAGGAGAAAATGATCTGGATTTTCTTCTTTCTTCAGACTCTCAGCAACCTTTCATGTGATCTGGGCCAAGTTATTCAAACATTCTGTGCCTCAGTTCCCAAATCTGTGTAATGGGACAATACTACTACTTGTAGGGTTGTACGGAGAATTAGGGATAATGTATGTAAAGTGTCTGCAACATAGGTGCTAAATAGCTGGACATTATTTTATAATGGGTATGTTGCAGACTATTGTAGAGGTAGGGAGAAAGAAAATTTGTATATTCTAATAAACTCTGTGAAATCTGGTATTTCTGATTTTATTCATAATCGTCAAGTGTTGGGCAACCCCTCTGGACCCATTCAGCCCCACATCTTTATTTAGAGTTCTGAATTCTGTCTTTCTGACTAGTCCCTCTTCCAAACCCTTGTGGGGAGAAGTCACATTTCTTAAGCTGCTAAATCAAATGACAGTTGCCTTTTATTCCATGTGTTTCTCATTCCAAAATGTTGTTTTGAATATTTTCAGCTACTAAGCATAAACTCCGGTTGGTTATGTTTTGCCTTATAATTGATTTTTTTTTCCTTCTGCACATTTCAGATGCCTGCTTTTGGGTTTTGCATTATTCTGTGGTTTCCCAGTCATTCACCCCACCCTTTAATTGCTTCACCAGCACTTAGTCTCTGCTGCCTGCCAAGGCCGTCTCCCCCTTTTCCTAATATTCCCCGGGTTCTCCCCAAGGGTCGTTCCTTAATCCAATGAGCTCTCCAATGCTTTGCAAAATTGAAAGTCCTCTGTTTATCCTGCCCCCTCCCCTCAATGTTCGTGGCAGTTATCTCACTTGGGCTTCCATTTCCTGCTCTTATTCTTGGCCCTCTGCCAGCCATCACACATTCACATGAAATCCTGCCTTTCCTCACAGAAGGGAAAGGCTGTTTCCATTCATGGAATGCTCACTGGCCACAAAGATGCTACACCCTAGCCACAGGCAGGGTGTCCCGGGTTTCCTGATGTGCCCAGGGCCAGGTTGGAGGGCTGTGGTCCCAACAGTTATCTACAGTAAAGGCAAGTCAAGCTAGAGAACAGTGTGGTCTTTGTGGGAAAGGGGCGAGAAAATGGGCTGTCAATTTAACTGACCTGGACTCTGGTCCATGTAGTATGACTGAGCCTCAGTTTGTTCATCCATGGGATGGGAATCATAATTCTACCCACCTCACCACCTTCTCATGAGGGTCATGAGTGAAAAGGGTCATTTGGGCCTGGAAAATGATATTTGCTCCATAAGGATTTTATTCCCTGCCCTCCCTCTGCCTTGCCCCTAATTAGTTGCTAAATTCTTCGGGTTCAAGTCCCAGCAAGCAAAAGAATGGTACCTCAAAGAGGTTCATTGAAGAGGGTGTAATGAAGATGATGTATAGCAGTGGTCTCCAGCCTTTTTAGCACCCAAGACTGGTTGCATGGAAGATTTTTCCACAGACCTGGGGAGGAAGGATGGTTTTAAGAAGATTCAAGCACATTACATTTATTGTACATTTTATTCCTATTATTATTACATCAATTCCACTTCACATCATCAGGCATTAGAGGTTTGAGACTCCTGCTGAGAGTGATGGAGGTGTGGGCAGGGCTGAGAAATGTCCTGGGCATCAGCAAGAGCCAGAAGCCATAGCCTTTGCTGATGGGCAAGTCAAGGGCTTGAGCGCTGTAGCTGTGATATAGGATCAGGGAAGACTGGCCCTTGAAAAGGCTCCTAGGGTCTTAGCAAACTCTCACCATTTCCTTCCCTCTTTTTTAATAAAAGCTGGGAAAATCCAAGTGTTTTTTTTTTTTTTTTTAATTACAGTGGTTGGAAAGGAGTTGTGACTCCAACAGAGAAATGCAGCCACTGTTAAAGTTATACCCTCTCAGGGAAGGTGGGTGGTCACACATCCCTTCTCTCTCTTGCTGCTGGTGCCTTCTCTTGGCTGACCCCAGCTGGAAGCCAGAGGTTGAGGGGCCCGAAGGATGAAGTCCAGTGTGTGGCCTCCTGGTCACAGAGAGAGGCAGAGAAAGGGAGAAAATGGGCCAGGAGGAACAGAATCACCTTGCCATTTGTCACTGAAGAGCCAGTCACTCTGTTCAATGAGTTTCCGTTTCCTGTAAAGTGGGCATAAAACAAGCCTGCTGATCCACCTCCCGGGGCTAGAACGAACATCAGGTGAAAACATGATAATCCCTTACTGTGCACGGACATCTCTTCTTCACTGGCTTCATCTCACTCAATCCCAACACCCAGGGATGGTGGAAGGCAGATAGACTTTGTATTCAGGAGTGGGGTTCAGCTGAGCTTTTTAACTGTGGCATCTCCATCAAGGAACTTCACTCTCTGAACCTCCCTTGCTGTCTTCCTTTGGGTAACCCCACAAGTGGATCCTGAGACAAGTATTTGAGTGAAGTGGTTTACTTGGGAGCTGGTTCCAGGAAGCATAGTGTGGTGAGTGTGGGGAGTGAGTAAAAGCAATAGCAGATCTCGGTCCTATAGGGACCTCCGGGAGACTGTGTGGGGAACAACCCTGGATTGTTCTGCCACTGAATGAGGTGCTGGACTGCTTATCCACTGGCTCCCATCCCTTGTTGGCTGAGGGTTGCTCCTGGGGTTTCAACTCCATGGGCCTTCCCGGTAGCCTGTATTTGGGCAGAGGGAACTCAAGCAGCCAGAGAGACACAGGAAGTCACATTGATGCCCTCCAGTGAGCCAGGGGGAACTGGCTGGGGGACTGACTGCATCTGCTTGGGTTTCCTATGTTAATTCACAGGGTAGCTGTGAAGATTAAATGATTAATGATGAAATGATGCAACGTCCGCCAAGAACCTGACCCATAGTAGGTATCTATAAACAGGAGGTATTTGTAAGAAGTTGGGTAAATATTATTCTTGTCCTACAGACTGTGGCAAATGGAACTCAAAGAAGTTAAGACATTTGTCCTAAATCACACGGACAATTCTAACATGTCCTGGGCAGCCCTGACTCGCACTCTGCCATAGCTACCTCTGTTAATGGACTCTACATGTACAGAGCTTTTGTGTCATGAAGCGTGAGAAGCTCCATAAATATATTATAAAATGTTTGTAGTCCCAGATGTGCTAGCTCACATCCAGCTTACAGGGACTCTGAGTAGCTCTTCTCTCAGCTCTAATTCTCATAAGCTCAAATACATATTTTCTTAGTCCCCTGGGGTCTTCCACTCTGTGCTCCAACAATCCCCAGCCCTTCATTAGCGATGCCTAGGTGTCTCTACAGATTTCAAAGGGGTGCCAGAAAGTCTCCAGACGAAATAAAGTGTGCTGTAAACCGCTAAGGGCATAAAACTCTAGACACCTTGTTTTCCATGTAATGTTTCCTTTTCAAAACAAATATTTTGAAATGCCTTCTTGACTATCCTGCTGATACAGGCAAAAAAAAAAAAAACAACAAAAAACAATAAAATGCATAACTCTTTTAAAAGAAAAGTTGTAGTAAATCATACATCATGTAAAATTTACCATTTCCACCATTTTGAGATATTCAGTTCAGTGGCGTTAAGTCCAATCACACTGTTCTGTAGCCATCAGCATCATCCTGCTCCAGACCTTTTTCTGTCTTCCCAAACTGTGACTCTGTACCCATTAAACACTAACTCCCCACTCTCTCTGACCCCCAGCCCATGGCAACCACCATCTACTTTCTGCCTCTACATCTGACTCCTCTAGTGACTTCATATGGAGCTTCTCAGGTAGCGCTAGTGGTGAAGAACCTGCTTGCCAATGCAGGAGACATAAGAGATGTGGGTTTGATCCCTGGGTTGGGAAAATCCCCTGGAGGAGGGCATGGCAACCCACTCCAGTATTCTTGCCTGAAGAATCCCACGGACAGAGGAGTCTGGTGGGCTACAGTCCATAGGGTCACAAAAAGCCGGATATGACTGAAGCAACTTAGCGCACGCACATACAGAGACCCCATATTAGTGGGATCTTACAGTATTTGTCTTTTGTGACTGACTTAGTTCACTTAGCATAAAGTCTTCAAATTTCATGCATGTTGTAGCCAGTGCCATAATTTCCTTCCTTTTTAAGGCTAAATGTTACCCTGTGGTATGTTTTCTAGACAACATTTTGTTCATCCATTCATCTGTGGATGGGCACCTGGGTTGCTTCCACCATTCAGCTACTGTTAATCGTGCTGCAGTGAACACGGATGTGCTAATACTTGGTTGAGTCCCACTTTCAGTTCTTTGGGGTACCTGCCTAGAACTGAAATTGCTGAATCCCTGGTCATTCTATGCTGAATGTTCTGAGGACCCTCCATACCATTTTCCATAGCAGATGCACCATTTTACCACCTCCCCTCCCTTCCCCCATCCTGGCATAACTGTTTCACAAAGGAGGAAAAATAGGCAAGTAATTTGCAATTATAGTATGTTGTGTTTCAGAATGTAACACTGAGGCTGGACTGCAGAGATACACAACACAGTGGTTAGACATCTACCTCTTATCCATAAGCACAGACCAGTGTGCAGGTGTGATGAAACCCATGGTATTCCTGAGTGTGTTGAAATTGGTGATTTTCCACAAACAACAAATCAATGCCATCTCCATTTGACTTGTTGCAAAAGGATGGAGCCAAAACAAAAAGAATACCCAGCTGTGGATGTGTCTGGTGATAGAAGCAAAGTCTGATGCTGTAAAGAGCAATATTGCATAGGAACCTGGAATGTCAGGTCCATGAATCAAGGCAAATTGGAAGTGGTCAAACAAGAGATGGCAAGAGTGAATGTCGACATTCTAGGAATTAGCGAACTAAGATGGACTGGAATGGGTGAATTTAACTTGGATGACCATTATATCTACTACTGTGGGCAGGAATCCCTCAGAAGAAATGGAGTGGCCATCATGGTCAACAAAAGAGTCCGAAATGCAGTACTTGGATACAATCTCAAAAATGACAGAATGATTTCTGTTCGTTTCCAAGGCAAACCATTCAATGTCACAGTAATCCAAATCTATGCCCCAACCAGTAACGCCGAAGAAGCTGAAGTTGAACGGTTCTATGAAGACCTACAAGACCTTTTAGAACTAACACCCAAAAAAGATGTCCTTTTCATTATAGGGGACTGGAATGCAAAAGTAGGAAGTCAAGAAACACCTGGAGTAACAGGCAAATTTGGCCTTGGAATACGGAATGAAGCAGGGCAAAGACTAATAGAGTTTTGCCAAGAAAATGCACTGGTCATAGCAAATACCCTCTTCCAACAACACAAGAGAAGACTCTATACATGGACATCACCAGATGGTCAACACCGAAATCAGATCAATTATATTCTTTGCAGCCAAAGATGGAGAAGCTCTATACAATCAGCAAAAACAAGACCAGGAGCTGACTGTGGCTCGGACCATGAACTCCTTATTGCCAAATTCAGACTGAAATTGAAGAAAGTAGGGAAAACTACTAGACCATTCAGGTATGACCTAAATCAAATCCCTTATGATTATACAGTGGAAGTGAGAAATAGATTTAAGGGCCTAGATCTGATAGATAGAGTGCCTGATGAACTATGGAATGAGGTTCGTGACATTGTACAGGAGACAGGGATCAAGACCATCCCCATGGAAAAGAAATGCAAAAAAGCAAAATGGCTGTCTGGGGAGGCCTTACAAATAGCTGTGAAAAGAAGAGAAGCGAAAAGCAAAGGAGAAAAGGAAAGATATAAACATCTAAATGCAGAGTTCCAAAGAATAGCAAGAAGAGATAAAAAAGCCTTCTTCAGTGATCAATGCAAAGAAATAGAGGAAAACAACAGAATGGGAAAGACTAGGGATCTCTTCAAGAAAATCAGAGATACCAGAGGAACATTTCATGCCAAGATGGGCACGATAAAGGACAGAGATGGTGTGGACCTAACAGAAGCAGAAGATATTAAGAAGAGGTGGCAAGAATACACAGAAGAACTGTACAAAAATGAGCTTCAAGACCTAGATAATCATGATGATGTGATCACTGACCTAGAGCCAGACATCTTGGAATGTGAAGTCAAATGGGCCTTAGAAAGCATCACTACGAACAAAGCTAGTGGAGGTGATGGAATTTCAGTGGAGCTATTCCAAGTCCTGAATGATGATGCTGTGAAAGTGCTACACTCAATATGCCAGCAAATTTGGAAAACTCAGCAGTGGCCACAAGATTGGAAAAGGTCAGTTTTCATCCCAATCCCAAAGAAAGGCAATGCCAAGGAGTGCTCAAACTACCGAACAATTGCACTCATCTCACACGCTAGTAAAGTAATGCTCAAAATTCTTCAAGCCAGGCTTCAGCAATATGTGAACCGTGAACTTCCTGATGTTCAAGCTGGTTTTAGAAAAGGCAGAGGAACTAGAGATCAAATTGCCAACATCCGCTAGATCATGGAAAAAGCAAGAGAGTTCCAGAAAAACATCTATTTCTGCTTTATTGACTATGCCAAAGCCTTTGACTGTGTGGATCACAATAAACTATGGAAAATTCTGAAAGAGATGGGAATACCAGACCACCTGATCTGCCTCTTGAGAAATCTGTATGCTGGTCAGGAAGCAACAGTTAGAACTGGTCATGGAACAACAGACTGGTTCCAAATAGGAAAAGGAGTACGTCAAGGCTGCATATTGTCACCATGTTTATTTAACTTATATGCAGAGTACATCATGAGAAATGCTGGACTGGAAGAAACACAAGTTGGAATCAAGATTGCCGGGAGAAATATCAATAACCTCAGATATGCAGATGACACGACTCTTATGGCAGAAAGTGAAGAGGAACTAAAAAGCCTCTTGATGAAAGTGAAAGTGGAGAGTGAAAAGGTTGGCTTAAAGCTCAACATTCAGAAAACGAAGATCATGGCATCTGGTCCCATCACTTCATGGGAAATAGATGGGGAAACAGTGGAAACAGTGTCAGACTTTGTTTTTCTGGGCTCCAAAATCACTGCAGATGGTGACTGCAGCCATGAAATTAAAAGACGCTTGCTCCTTGGAAGGAAAGTTATGACCAACCTAGACAGCATATTCAAAAGCAGAGACATTACTTTACCAACAAAGGTTCACCTAGTCAAGGCTATGGTCTTTCCTGTGGTCATGTATGGATGTGAGAGCTGGACTGTGAAGAAGGCTGAGCGCCGAAGAATTGATGCTTTTGAACTGTGGTGTTGGAGAAGACTCTTGAGAGTCCCTTGGACTGCAAGAAGATCCAACCAGTCCATTCTGAAGGAGATCAATCCTGGAATTTCTTTAGAAGGAATGATGCTAAAGCTGAAACTCCAGTATTTTGGCCACCTCATGCGAAGAGTTGACTCATTGGAAAAGACTCTGATGCTGGGAGGGATTGAGGGCAGGAGGAGAAGGGGACGACAGAGGATGAGATGGCTGGATGGCATCACTGACTCGATGGATGCGAGTCTGAGTGACCTCAGGGAGCTGGTGATGGACAGGGAGGCCTGGCGTGCTGCGGTTCATGGGGTCGCGAAGAGTCGGACACGACTGAGCGACTGATCTGATCTGATTCCTTGTGTACAACATACAATGGATATATATTAAAGATGTGTATAAGTACCTTGATATTTACATGTGAGACAAAATGATACTCAGAACTTTATGAACAAGCTTTTTATCTACAGGTTTTTCTAGCAGGACATTTGAAAGCTGTGTGGGATGGGGAACATTTTTTTGTTGTGCAGCAATGTCTTATGCCTCACCTGCTAATTTCCAGCAGCAAATTCCCCCAAACCCCCAACACTGTGACCAAAAAATGCCCCTACAGATTCCCTAAATACTCTCCAGGGACTGAAATATGGTCCCCATTACAAAATGTCTAGCAAGCCCACCTAGGGTCTAAAACATCATAAATAAGTGACCTTTGATTGCTTCACAGTAAGAAGGAGAGTTGTTGGCACAAAGGCATTTAAAGATGTCCAAGGAGTCCAGGATTTTGGTCACAAAAATCACCATCTGGAATTTCTTCCACCCCACAAGAGCTCAATTGTTCCCAAAATCTGTTTTCCGTGCTCAGTTCATGGGTGAGAAGCGACCCGGGCGTGAGCACGTGTGGTCTCTGTGAGTCTGTGTGCGCGTGCACAGTTGCTCAGCCATGGCTGACTCTTGGCGACCCCAAAGACTGCAACCTGCCAGGCTCCTCTGTCCGTGGAATTTTTCAGGCAAGAATGCTGGAGTGGGTTGCCATTTCCTCCTCCAGGGGATCTTCCCGACCCGGGGATCGAACCCACATCTCCTGTGTAAAAATTCCTGCAATGGCAGGCAGATTCTTTACCACTGCACCACCTAGAAAGCCCACTGCCCCAGTGGGAAGATTCAAAAAGAGGGCAGGTTTATGAGACATCTTTCAGGCTGATTTTCTAAAACTTAAGAGATTAGATGTAGGGAGTGAAAAAAGATGAAGTAAAAGCTGGCCTAGTATCCTTGCGATTCAGTACAGGGGAACTGACATAGCGTTAACATGGAGAGAGTGAATGAGTATTATACTTAGAGCCAGCCCTGCAGCTTGGCTGATGGAGGGTGCCTGTGACTATGGTGTTCCTCTGTGCAAGGGGGCTCGAGGGCATGCTCTGAATGGAGAGGGTGGAACTAAGACAGCTGGTTATTAGTGGTTCTGAGATATAGCAGGAAGAGCACAAGGCATTAGGAGAAGGAAGACTAGGATTTAGGTTTCTGCTTCACCATCAGTAAGATGTGAGGTTTGGGACAAATGGCTGACAAGTGTCAGTTTGCTCATCTGTAAAATGGGCTAATTCCAGCCCTAACCCAGCACCCAGGGCACTTGAGTGACAGCATCATATTCTTGGCTGTGCCTTTTTATCTGACACCTGTTGCTCTGCTCACCTCACACCCTGCTGTTGCTGCTGCTGCTAAGTCACTTCAGTCATGTCTGACTCTGGGCAACCCCATAGACAGCAGCCCACCAGGCTCCCCCGTCCCTGGGATTCTCCAGGCAAGAACACTGGAGTGGGTTGCCACGTCCTTCTCCAATGTATGAAAGTGAAGAGTGAAAATGAAGTCGCTAAGTCGTGTCTGACTCCAAGCAACCCCATGGACTGAAGCCCACCAGGTTCCTCTGCCCATGGGATCTTCCAAGGCAAGAGTATTGGAGTGGATCGCCATTGCCTTCTCCCACCTCACAACCTAGATGTTAGTAAATATCCTGGGTATCAGACAAGGATCACCAGAGAAAGGGAATCAACAGAATATGTATTTGTGTATGCTAAGACATTTTGGGGAATCTTAAGGTTATTTTAAGGAATTTGTTCACATATTTGTGAAGCTGGCAAATCCAAAGTCCATGGGGAGCTTGGCAAGTTGGAAACTCAAGCAGGATTTCTATGTTAGAGTCTTGAGGCAGAATTCTTCTTTTCAAGGAACCTCATTTTTTTTGTGCTTGAGCTTCAACTGATTAGATAAAGGAAATTAGTCCTGAATACTCATTGGAAGAACTGATGCTGAAGCTGAAACTCCAATACTTTGGCCACCTGACGTGAAGAACTTCATTTGAAAAGACCCTGATGCTGGGAAAGATTGAAGGCCAGAGGAGAAGCGGATGACAGAGGATGAGATGGTTGGATGGCATCACTGACTTGATGGGCATGAGTTTGAGCAAGCTCTGGGAGACGGTGATGGACAGGGAAGCCTGGCGTGCTGTAGTCCATGAGGTTGCTAAGAATCAGACATGGCTGAGAGACTGAACTGAACTGAATCCACACCATCAAAGGTAATCTTCTTAAAGTCAGTTGACTGTAAGTGTTAATCACAGCTGCAAATACCCTTTCAGCAACATCTAGACTAGTGTTTGACTAGAGAGGTCCAACCCATGACCAGGAATTGAGTCCTTGGGATCTGCTCCACTTGTCACATAACCAACAACACACTTCTGGCTTGCTCTGGGCCACATAGTCTTCCTTAGGAAACTGACTATCACAGAACAGTCCCTCCAAAGCCTCAGGAAGAACTTTCTGTATTAAAGTGCCCCAGTTAGAACAGGTAGGGTTCAGCATCTCCTTGGCTAAGCATGATCCCAGTGCTGTCTCTAGTGCCTTAAACCCCAATGAGTTCAACCCACTGGAGTGCCAACCACCTACATTGTTGCCAGGACCCCTGAGTTTTCCTGACATCACTGCCCGTGTCCTTCCTTGCTAGACTAAAAGGGCCCCTGCGGTACATGCCATCTTCCCAAAGAGTGGGGCCCTCTTAGCCCTCTGCCAGCAGCTGAGCCTGTCAGCTGCCAAGTGGTTCTGCTTCTCCTAGGGTCTTGGGACCCAGCTCTTTGGGACCACTTGGCTTTTCCAGGTCAGGCTACAGAGAAACTAAGGAGTTGTGGAGAGTATGGCTTTCTTGAAAGATGAGTCCCAGGTAGCCTAGGCCCTCTTGCTGCTCTGAGCTTGCACTATATTTCCCCACTTGCTCTCTTGCCCAATCCTCATCATCCTACCTGTGCCCCAGCCCTGTTAGCAATCTGTGAACACAGGCAGCTTTTATTAAGATTTTCACCAGTTTTGAGGACATAAACTCTTGTGTTTTGCGCCCAGATTTGCTGTCTCTCTTTTACTTGTCACCTCCATGAGACTAAACACAGCCCCCTCCCAACTCTCCCCCAACTCTTGGCTTTCAAAAGAGATTCCCTCACACCAAACATTTTGTAAATAGAAGTAGAATTTCCTTAAGACTTGGTCATGATAACTGGTTGAAGTTCATTTCCTGATCAACTGGACCTAGGGATACTTTGTCATTTATTTCTTCTTTCGTTTATTTATTCATTTATCCCAAACATGACTACTTCCCAGGTGCAAAGCTTGCTCCAGCAAGAGTCAGCCCTAGAAGGAGTGAGGTGGTTAGGAGCATTTATTTGTCTGTGTTGTAGTCAGGAGTGTGGACTTGTGGAAAACATGCTGACTGTGGGCTCAGCATGAAATTGCCCTTCCCTGCAGAGGAACCAGAGATCAAATTGCCAACATCCGCTGGATCATGGAAAAAGCAAGAGAGTTCCAGAAAAACATCTATTTCTGCTTTATTGACTATGCCAAAGCCTTTGACTGTGTAGATCACAATAAACTATGGAAATTTCTGAAAGAGATGGGAATACCAGACCACCTGATCTGCCTCTTAAGAAATCTGTATGCAGGTCAGGAAGCAACAGTTAGAACTGGTCATGGAACAACAGACTGGTTCCAAATAGGAAAAGGAGTACGTCAAGGCTGCATATTGTCACCATGTTTATTTAACTTATATGCAGAGTACATCATGAGAAATGCTGGACTGGAAGAAACACAAGTTGGAATCAAGATTGCTGGGAGAAATATCAATAACCTCAGATATGCAGATGACACGACTCTTATGGCAGAAAGTGAAGAGGGGCTAAAAAGCCTCTTGATGAAAGTGAAAGTGGAGAGTGAAAAGGTTGGCTTAAAGCTCAACATTCAGAAAACGAAGATCATGGCATCTGGTCCCATCACTACATGGGAAATAGATGGAGAAACAGTGGAAACAGTGTCAGACTTTATTTTTCTGGGCTCCAAAATCACTGCGGATGGTGACTGCAGCCATGAAATTAAAAGACGCTTGCTCCTTGGAAGGAAAGTTATGACCAACCTAGATAGCATATTCAAAAGCAGAGACATTACTTTACCAACAAAGGTTTGCCTAGTCAAGGCTATGGTCTTTCCTGTGGTCATGTATGGATGTGAGAGCTGGACTGTGAAGAAGGCTGAGCACTGAAGAATTGATGCTTTTGAACTGTGGTGTTGGAGAAGACTCTTGAGAGTCCCTTGGACTGCAAGGAGATCCAACCAGTCCATTCTGAAGGAGATCAATCCTGGAATTTCTTTGGAGGGAATGATGCTAAAGCTGAAACTCCAGTATTTTGGCCACCTCATGCGAAGAGTTGACTCATTGTAGAAGACTCTGATGCTGGGAGGGATTGAGGGCAGGAGGAGAAGGGGACGACAGAGGATGAGATGGCTGGATGGCATCACTGACTTGATGGGTGTGAGTCTGGGTGACCTCCGGGAGCTGGTGATGGACAGGGAGGCCTGGCGTGCTGCGGTTCGTGGGGTCACAAGGAGTCGGACACGACTGAGTGACTGATCTGATCTGATCTGATGGCTTCCGACTGAAACACTGTGTCAGGAGACACGCTACCTTTAAACCCCATCTCAGCTGCGCAGCGTCACCCAGGCTGGAGGGGAAGGGGTGGGAGGGTTGGGTGAACCAGCCGAGGGTGGCTGTCATTTAGTCCCGCCTCGGCCCCGTGGTGGTCAGGCTTGTTTTTCAGTCACTCAGTTGTGTCCTACTCTTTGCAACCCCATGGACTGCAGTATGCCAGGCTTCCCTGTCCTTCACTATCTCCCAGAGTTTGCTTAAACTCATGTTCATCGAGTCAGTGATGCCATCCAACCATCTCATCCTCTGTTGTCCCCTTCTCCTCCTGCCCTCAATCGTTCCCAGCATCAGGGTCTTTTCCAGTGAGTCGGCTCTTCTCATCAGGTGGCCAAAGGATTGGAGTTTCAGCTTCAGCATCAGTCCTTCCAATGAATATTCAGGGTTGAATTCCTTTAGGACTGACCGATTGGATCTCCTTGCAGTCCTAGGGCCTCTCAGGAGTCTTCTCCAGCGCCAGAGTTCTAAAGCACCCATTCTTCAGCACTTGGCCTTCATGGTCAGCGTTTGGTAAGTGATACACAGACTCACCAGTGCCATGACAGTTCTGAAGCCGACCGCAAAAGGCCAAAAAATGAGTGGCGGCCCAGTCCTTAGAAATCCCGGCCCCCTTCCCTCGTGTTTCAGAAGGTCCGGCAAGTGTGATGTAAATGTAGAGAGCAGCCTGGTTGTGTCTCTGCCGTCTCCTGGCCTTTGGCATCTGGGCCCAGGTCCCCTGCCTTCTCCCTCTTGTCTGATAGAACTTTCTCTTCATTCCCCTGACCTGGGGAAGATGACTTTGGAGTTCTGGTAGCCACGTTACCATCTTCCCCTTCTTCCCAGTATCTCAGATATTATTTCTCTGTGTCCACAGCATGTGTGGTTTCCCAGGGGGATTGTAAACTCCTCGGAAGCTGCCAGAAGCCTGAGATCTCTGAGGCGCCTTTCCTGCCTCCTCCATACTCTCCTCTCATGAAGGCACTGTCCTGGCTTCCTTACTCTGGTTCTTTTATACTCACCTAAATGGCACCCCACTCCAGTACTTTTGCCTAGAAAATCCTGTGGATGGAGGAGCCTGGTGGGCTGCGGTCCATGGGGTCGCTAGAGTCGGATACGACTGAGCTACTTCACTTTCACTTTTCACTTTCATGCATTGGAGAAGGAAATGGCAACCCACTCCAGTGTTCTTGCCTGGAGAATTCCAGAGATGAGGAAGCCTGGTGGGCTGCCATCTCTGGGGTCGCACAGAGTTGGACACGACTGAAGCAACTTAGCAGCAGCAAAGGGCCTAGGGAATTGGCTCTATGCAGGTTCCCTTGAGCTTTCTTGCCTTTCCTGGTCTCCACACCTGGCCTGATGTCCCCTCTGCCTCTGCCTGTCCAAAGCCTGATTCTCCTCTCCCTACTTCAGCTAAGACCCCCTCCTTGGATTTCAGACCTCTTAATTCCATTCCCTCTAGAGCATTTAAAATAACGGCGACAACCAACCTCTGTCTGGTGAGAAGAAAAAAAAACCTTATGATTTTTTTTTCTTCTTCTAACCAAAATATTTTGGTGAATAGCTGCCATGTATCTCATTAAAAAAAGAAAACTATTTATTTATGGCTGCACTAGGTCTTAGTAGCTTTCTCTAGTTGCAACAAGCAGGGGCTCTTCTCCAGTTGCCCTGCACAGGCTTCTCATTGCAGTGGCTTCTCTTGTTGTGGAGCATGGACTCTAGGGTGCAGGCTTCAGTAGCTGTGGCTCGAAGGCTGTAGAGTGAGGGCTCAGTAGCTATAGGGCATGGGCTTATTTGCCCCAAGGCGTGTGGAATCTTTCCAGAGCAGGGATCAAATCCGTGTCCCTTGCATTGGCAGGCAAATTCTCAACCACTGGACCACCAAGGAAGTCCATATCTCATATTTATTATGAACAGATTCTTTACATACATGTCATTCTTAATGGTCACAGCAACTCTGCGAGATGTGTGTTAGTGTGCCCATTATACAGACAGAAGAATTGAGGAACAGAGACACCAGGTCCCTTGCTCAAGTTTATCCAGCCAGGAGTCAAACACAGGTCTGCCTGTCTCCAAAGTCTTCTAATCCACCAGAACACGTGGCCCATGATGAGGACATACTCTTCTCTGGTCTATTCTTATAGACTTGGAAATGAGGCTGGGTGAGGATGGGGAACTTGCCCAAAAGGCAGATGCAGGACTCTGGCCCAGGCCTTCTTGTTACAAATCCTAGACTTCTCCCTCTACACTGCTGCTTCTCATGGTGGTTTATCCTGCTGGATAGTCACCGACTAAATGTTTACAACTAAATTCCTTCACCTAATTCAAGCAATGTGCAGATAAGATTAGTACTGGATTCACCTGATTGGATCCACAAAGTGCCAAAACTGATGCGTGACCACTGGGGCTTCTGATCCACGTTGCATGGGTAGTTGAATGGAGGGTATGAGATCTGCTGATAGGAAGGGAGGTGAGAACATCTTGGAGGATAAATTCCTATGTCAGGTGGACATACCCATTTGGGATTCCACATTCCACCTGATCAGGAGGGACCTGCATAAGGCTTTGAGCTCGTGGCAGGTAAGGTAGGCAGACTGTGAAAACTAACTCTTCTCTCTTCATAGTTTTGCCAAGACCCTCTCATGTGGGATGGTGGGTGATGGAGACTTCCACCGACAGTGGCCACTCTTAAGCGTGAGTGATCGATCCGGGCATGGGGTACTCTGCGAGCCCGTCACTAGCTGCTGGGGTGCACACTGAGAGATCCGGCATTTGCACGGGGCTTTAATGGTTTCTTTTCTTTTCTTTTTAAATTTTATTTTATTTTTAAACTTTACAATATTGTATTGGTTTTGCCATATATTGAAATGAATCCGCCACAGGTATACATGTGTTCCCCATTCTGAACCCTCCCCATACCATCCCTCTGGGTCGTCCCAGTGCACCAGCCCCAAGCATCCAGTATCCTGCATCAAACCTGGACTGGCAACTCGTTTCATATATGATATTATACATATTTCAATACCATTCTCCCAAATCATCCCACCCTCTCCCTCTCCCACAGAGTCTAACTATAAGCAAGGTGAAAAGACAGCCTTAAGAATGGGAGAAAATAATAGCAAATGAAGCAACTGACAAAAAACTAATCTCAAAAATATACAAGCAACTCCTACAGCTCAATTCCAGAAAAACAAATGACCCAATCAAAAAATGGGCCAAAGAACTAAATAGACATTTCTCCAAAGAAGACATACAGATGGCTAACAAACACATGAAAAGATGCTCAACATCACTCATTATCAGAGAAATGCAAATCAAAACCACTATGAGGTACCATTTCACGCCAGTCAGACTGGCTTCGATCCAAAAGTCTACAAGCAATAAATGCTGGAGAGGGTGTGGGGAAAAGGGAACCCTCTTACACTGTTGGTGGGAATGCAAATTAGTACAGCCACTTTGGAGAACAGTATGGAGATTCCTCAAAAAACTGGGAATAGAATTGCAGTGTATCCCACTGCTGGGCATACACACTGAGAAAAACCAGAATTGAAAGAGACACGTGTACCCCAATGTTCATCGCAGCACTGTTTATAATAGCCAGGACATGGAAGCAACCTAGATGTCCATCAGCAGATGAATGGATAAGAAAGCTGTGGTACATATACACAATGGAGTATTACTCAGCCATTAAAAAGAATACATTTGAATCAGTTCTAATGAGGTGGATGAAACTGGAGCCTATTATACAGAGTGAAGTAAGCCAGAAAGAAAAACACCAATACAGTTTCTTTTCTTGATTGCTCTTTTAGAGTATATGAGAATTAACAATAATAAG
This sequence comes from Tragelaphus eurycerus, assembly GCA_935064755.1. Taxonomy (NCBI): domain Eukaryota; kingdom Metazoa; phylum Chordata; class Mammalia; order Artiodactyla; family Bovidae; genus Tragelaphus; species Tragelaphus eurycerus. Next base: position 8,183,290 of record CAKXYN010000072.1, on the reverse strand, counting down.
TACTGATGGTTCCACTGAAGGAGAAAGGTGCCCTTTGATAGGCTCTGTTTGGGTTTCCTGAGAAACAGACATGAAACGTACAAGGGATTTTCAGAGAGTGACAACTGTGAAGAACAAAGCAGGAGGGAGCAAGAGTGGGTAGGAGACACTCAGAGCACAGTGAAGGTGTGCCACCTGTGACATGAGGGCAAGCCAGGGCGGGACAGGGGGGGAAAGGGCCTCAGACTGCAGGGCAGGCCGACAGGGAGTGTCCAGCAGCCGTGGCCTTAGAGGTCCTGCACTGGGCAGAAATGGCCGCGCTCTGGTCTGCTCCTCATGCTCAGCGTGAATTCAGGGAGGGCGTAGCCTTGGTGCACATGCCGAAGGCACAGTGGTTGGAGGTTGTCAAGCCCACGGACTCCCTGCCAGTGGTCTCCTGGAGACAATGCATCTGCATGAATGACAGAGATGAAGCCAGTGCTTTGGGCCCAGAAACACCTGCTTTACTGGTCACATGGCCACAGGTAAACACGTAAATTTTTTTCAGGTTAATTAACTAACCTTTCAGTTGCTCAAAATTTGTTAGCTATCTTCCCTTCTGGGAGGGTTAAATAATGGCTAGCAGGGTAGATACTGCTGCTGCTGCTAAGTCACTTCAGTTGTGTCCGAATCTGTGTGACCCCGTAGATGGCAGCTCACCAGGCTCCCCCGTCCCTGGGATTCTCCAGGCAAGAACACTGGAGTGGGTTGCCATTTCCTTCTCCAATGCATGAAAGTGAAAAGTGAAAGGGTTGCTCAGTCGTGTCCGACTCTTCGCGACCCCATGGACTGCAGCCTACCAGGCTCCTCCGTCCAGTAGACCTGGGTTCAAATTCCGTTTATGCTACTTGCTAGCTGTGTGACCTTGGACAAGTTATCTAACTACTCTGGGATTCAGATTTCTCTTATGAAAATGTAGAAAATAATTTTTAATGTCATAGGGCAGTTGTGCGAATTCAATGACATAATCCATGTAAAGGAGTAAAAACATAATAGCTGTTAAATGCCTGAATTCTAGACAGGCGTCCCTCTTAAAGGGCCATGCTTGGCAGTGGCCAGCAGAGGGCAGCATTGCTGCAGTAATCTAACAACTCTGGGCTGATGTAATTGGGTCTTTGAAGTTCATGGCGGAAAAAACTCAAGATCTATAAAGTGCAGCAAAGTGACCAAATGACAGGCTGTACCAGGAGAAATGCAATGGCCCAGGAGCCTGGACAAAACTTTTTTTTAAAAAAAGTATTTATTGGTGGATGGTTGCAATGAAACAGATTCAAGCAAAATGCCAAGAATTGAACGTCAGTTCCTCTCACACTGATTGAGCATGCAAAACAAAACCTTATCGAAAAGGACATATTTGCTCTCCTTGAATGTGTCTTGAGGGCCTCTGGAGTCTGGTGACCTGAGTTCTAGTTTGTTTTTATAATTTGTGCCAGAGAGTAAGACATTCTTTGAAAACACTTGGAATGCAATTTAAGGATCAACAATCTAGAGTTGATTGCTTTAAAGTGGAGCAGCTTTGGACTTACAGGGCATCTGCTATCTGATGCCAGGGCAGTTCCTAAGTAGCTGGGTGGCTTTAAGCAACCATTGGGACATCTTTCTGTGGGAGGCAGACAGCATTCTGAAGAGTCTAGAGTGAAGGGTCAGGGTGAGGATTATCATTATTCCATAGTCCCCGAAACATCCCCTTGAAGTTCTTGATTTGCCCTGTGTTACCCTGCAGGACATTCTTCTGGCTTTCCCTGGTGGCTCAGATGGTAAAGAATCTGTCTGCAATGCAGGAGACCTGGGTTCGATTTCTGGGTTGGGAAAATCCTGTGGAGAAGGGAATGGCTACCCACTCCAGTATTCTTGCCTGGAGAATTCCATGGACAGAGGAGCCTGGTGGACTACAGCCCTTGGGGTCACAAAGAGTCGGACATGACATAACTCTTTTACATTCTTGCAGGACAGTCTTCTGGTTTCTGTAGTATATTGGATAAAAGGGGACATTTTTGTACCCTCCCAGCATGCTTGTGACTAACTGTAACCTTTACTATCTGGCCTCTTAGGAGTCTCTCCAAAGTTGTTGTTGTGGTTGTTCAGTCATTTGGTCATGTCCAGCTCTTTGCAACCCCATGGACTGCGGCACACCAGGCTTCCCTGTCCTTCACCAACTCCCAGAGCCTGCTCAAACTCATGTCCATTGAGTCCGTGATGCCATCCAAGCATCTCATCCTCCGTTGTCCCCTTTCTCCTCCTGCCCTCAATCTTTTCCCAGCATCAGGGTCTTTTCAAATGAGTCAGCTCTTTGCAACAGGTGGCCAAAATATTGGAGCTTCAGCTTCAACATCAGTCCTTCCAGTGAATATTCAGGGTTAGTTACCTTTAGGATTGACTGGTTTGATCTCCTTGCAGTCCAAGGGACTCTCAAGAGTCTTCTCCAGCATCACAGTTCAAAGGCATCAGTTCTTCAGCGCTCAGCCTTTTTTACAGTCCAGCTCTCCCATCTGTACATGACTACTGGAAAAACCATAGCTTTGACTCTACAGACCTTTGTAGGCAAAGTAATGTCTCTGCTTTTTAATATGCTGTCTAGGTTTGTCATTGCTTTTCTTTCAAGGAGCAGGTGTCTTTTAATTTCATGGCTGCAATCACTGTCCACAGTGATTTTGGAGCCTAAGAAAATAAAGTCTGTCACAGTTTCTGTTGTTTCCACATCTATTTGCCATGAAGCGATGGGACCTGGGAGAAGGCGATGGCACCCCACTCCAGTACTCTTGCCTGGAGGATCCCAGGGACGGAGGAGCCTGGTGGGCTGTAGTCCATGGGGCTGCAAGAGTCGGACACGATTGGGCGACTTCACCTTCACTTTTCACTTTCATGCATTGGAGAAGGAGATGGCAACCCACTCCAGTGTTCTTGTCTGGAGAATCCCAGGGATTGCGGAGCCTGGTGGGCTGCTGTCTATGGGGTCGCGAAGAGTCGGACATGACTGAAGCGACTTAGCAGCAGCAGCAGCAGCAGATGGGACCTAATGCCATGACCATCATTAAACACAGAAATGCCTACTCCTATCTGCCATGGAGCTTTGCTTCATGTACAGAAATACAGTACTGTTTTATGTAGTTTTCAACTTAAATGCTTAAATCCCTGGCCCATCCTGTACCTAGCATTCCACAGTTCGCCTTTTTCACTTAACCACGTACCTTAGAGAATTTCCAATGCCACATGTCAAAACTGACCTTGTTCTTTATGACAACCTGATGGTAATTCATTGTATGGATTTGCCAGAGTTAATTTAGAAATGCCAGATCGATGGACATTTAGACTCTTTCCAATTTCCCCCTTTTCAAAAAACAAAAAAACAACCCAAAACTGCAAGATCATACTGTGTCTTGTTGTCCGTATCTGCAAATATTTAGGATGAATGCCTAAAAATGGAGTTGCCAGGTTACAGGGGGTGAGCGTTTACAACTTTGACAGATACTGCCAAGTTGCTTCCAAAGGCTGTGCCTATTTACATTCCTATCTCTTTCTAACACTCTCTTTATTACAGTCCACGGATGCCAAGTAGGTTCTCTGTCATGAACTGATGGACTTGAGAGGCTGGTTAGCCCAGCAGTCAAGAGCTAGATGTTGCATTCAAACCCTAATTCAACTCTGCACAATTTATGTGAACTTGAGCAAGTCATTTAACCTCTTATGATTTGGTTTTCTCAGGGGTAAAATGATAATGACTATTTCCTAATTCCCCAACCCTGATTGGTGTATTAGAAAGCAGAGACATCACTTTGCTGACCAAGACCCACATAGTCAAAGCTGTGGTTTTTCCAGTAGTCATGTAGAGATGTGAGAGTTGGACCATAAAGAAGGCTGAGTGCCAAAGAATTGATATTTTTGAACTGTGATACTAGAGAAGACTCTTGAGAGTCCCTTGAACTGCAAGGGGATCAAACAAGTTAATCCTAAAGGAAATCAACCCCGAATATTCACTGGAAGTACTGATGCTGAATCTGAAACACCAATACTTTGGTTGCCTGATGTGAAGAGCTGACTCACTGGAATAGACTGATGCTGGGAAAGGAAAAGGGGGTGGCAGAGGATGAGATGATTGGATGGCATCACTGACTCAATGGCCATGAATTTGAGCACACTCCAGGAGACAGTGAAGGACAGGAAAGCCTGGTGTGCTGCAGTCCATGTGGTTGCAAGGAGTTGGACATGACTCAGTGACTGAACAACTACAACAATCTTCCATTTAAATCATACGTCCCTTTGATAAAACATCTAGTCTTTAGGTCAGTGAGTGGGCACTCAGGTTTGCAGGTATGGTCTGCTGGTTTGACAACCATGTATGGTCTCTCCTATTCCATTTTACTCTAGTAAAATTCTTTTTTTTTTTTTTTCTGGCTGCAGATATTTTTGATTTAGAGAGTGTTGGCCAACCGTATAGAAATGCTCGTTTCACACCTGTGGAATATCATGTTGCCTGACATTCACTTCTGTAGCACGTCTAATCCTTTCCAGTCCTGGGATCTGTAATTATATACACCCCTTCTCAGTTCTGGCTGCTGCAGACGCATTGCTGATGGCTTGTCTGTTTCCTCCTTACCTTCCAGTGACCCCTAAAAGAGTTGTTACCTGGAAGGTGAACGTCTCGGGCAGAGGTGAATGCACTAGATATAATCACAGGCTTGTCTGTAGGAGCCAGTGAGTGCCTGGTGTGTTGCTGGTGGGGCTGGACTTGACTGTAAGTGGCTATGGCTATGCAAACCCACGTGGGGTGAAGTCATAACCAGGAGCAGAGAGACAAGGAACACACCTGAGTGTGTGTGTGTTACACCTGGGCTGTCCTATAAGATCGGTAGCAACCTCAGCCTAGAACGGTGATTTATAATAAAATTAATTAAAATGCTTGTTCCTTAGCCACACTAACCATCTCAAGTCCTCAACAGCCCCTTGAAAGGACTTCTGGCTTTCATATTGGACAGCACAGACACAGATCAGTTCCATCACTCCAGAAAATTCTGGTGAAAAGCACTGCTGTAGAGTGTGGCAACAGGAGCGGGCATGCTGGGACCTCCGCCAAGGCTGCGGGGGTGGGGGTGAGATGGAGGGGTAAGCAGAGCCCTGCCCCATAGGCTAGTACAAGATGGGCTGGGGAAACTGGCTGGGCTTCAGAGGTAGGCCTTGGACCTGGCAGTGCATAGCATCCCAGGAATGAACAAACTCAAGTGAAGTTCCCTTAATGCTATGTGGGGAGGGTGGGTTCATCTTGGCCAGGCATGATCTTGAGAGTCTCAGGCAGATGGGAGCCCCAGGAATCAAGCCTGCACTGAGCATTGTACATAGATGATTTCATCTGACCTTAGGGGGAGATCATACCTCATCTCACAGATAAGGAAACAGCCTCAGAGAAGGGAGCCCAGGTGGAAGCACTCCTGTGACTGCTCTGGGCTGCCTCAGTGTGGGGTAGAGGGGCTGAGTTCTGGGGGGAGCAGTGGTCTGAGCTCTTAGCCAGAAGCTGGCTGAAATCCAGCAGCATAGCTGAGATTGGGGTTGGAGGAACCTCACCACCTCTCAAAGAGGACTAGAATAGAAGGCAGAGAAGAGCAGGCAGGGCAGGTGGTCCTTGGACAATGGGACAGACAACTTTGGGGGTGATGCTGCTGCCTCAGGGTGCATATAGAGGCTGTAGTGATGCACCTGGTAGATCTGAGAACGAGACTGGGAGGGTAGGACTATCATGCAGTGGTGTCATGAATGTGAGCTCTTGGGCTCACACAGCCCTTCTCTAAACTCCACTTCTGCCATTTATTCCTTTGCAGGCGCTGTGGAAATCACCTCTCTGAGTTTCAGTTTCCTCGTCTGTAGAATGAACGTGCTAAGATGGCATTTGTTATTACATCATTATCTTTGGAGCCTCAGCTCTAAATACCATGCTTAACGTAAATAAACCCTCAATAAAAATTGCATGGGATTGAAACCAGTTGTGAGGGCTGGAGCTTCTCTGGTTGAAACCAGAGGCCACCTGGGTGAAAAGAAAGAGACCTACCTACCCAGGTGTATTCCAGAGCAATAATTACTGTAAATTACAAATCACTTATCTCTGGCCCACCAAAAGTTCCAGTTTTCTTCAGTCTGGGGAAGAGTGAGGTGTGGCTAGGCTGAGTCTTGATTCTCACCCATGGTGGTCCTGGGTGCCCCAGTGTGGTGTTGTTGCTGGAACTCTCCACACCTGTGTGAGCTGTAGCCTCGATTCTTTCTTTCTTCTGACCATCCAGCTGGTACTTGTTGGGACCTCCCTCCTCCAAGCAGCACATGAAGTGAAGTGAAGTGAAGTCGCTCAGTCGTGTCCAATTCTTTGTAACCCCGTGGACTGTAGTCTTCCAGGCTCTTCCATCCATCGGATTCTCCAGGCAAGAATACTGGAGTGGGTTGCCATTTCCTTCTCCAGGGGATCTTCCTGACCCAGGGATTGAACCTGGGTCTCCCACATTGCAGGCAGACGCTTTAACCTCTGAGCCACCAGGGAAGCCCATACAAACAGCACATACACAATGAATATTCAGGGTTGATTTCCTTTAGGATTGACTGGTTTGATCTTCTTGCAGTCCAGAGGACTCTCAAGAGTCTTCTCCAGCACCGCAGTTCTAAAGCATCAATTCTTATGGTCTTAAGTTTGTCCAACAAATTAGTTCATCTGCGTCTCAAACACAACTGTTAGCACCAATAGTACATTCTCATGTGTTGTTATCTCATTTGATCTTTACAGCAATCCTGAGTGGTAGCCAGACCATGTATTTTTAGTTCCTTTCTATAGATGAAGAATTTGATGTTCAGAGAAATGAATTCTTCAGGTATCTTGGCTAGTGAATGATTATTTAATTGTAAATAACTGATCAAACACTTTTGGGACTGTCCTTAGAAGCATTCTTTGTTTTATCCAGAGCAAACCCTTTCCATTTCCTCATAAAGCTAGCAGAAATGATTTTGCAAAACAACTGTGGGAAAGTTTTAAAATGAGAAGCATTGTGTTGGAATTTGGTTTTTATTCTCTGCTCCCTGAGACCCCCCACTATTCACATTGGAAGTTGGGGAGAGAGAGCTCAGCTGGCTGATCTGTGAGCTATTGAAGTTTTTGCTTAAAAAGGAAATTTGATCTGTGTCTAAGTGGCACTAATGTGTGGGCTGAAAGCTGCTACTGTAAATTCAGCAAGGGATTCATTAATGCTGTGAGCCTCCTGGAGCGCCGTGGATGGATGACCTCTGAAATAAAAGCATAACCAGGAAAGATAAGGCTTCATGCATGATCTACAGGACTCTGTTTCTGGTGATCTTCAAGATATCTTAAGTCAAGAGTACTTAGGGCCAGGAAGCCAGAAGTTGGGTAGGGAGGGGGAGACCACCCAAAGATTAAATGATACCACACAATAGATTCTTGGCTTTTTGAAATTCTTTGGGAAATCTCCTCCCCGGCCCCCCATTCTTTTTGCCGGGAATAGTTTTTACACTATTCTCTTTGCTGGGAAAAAGAGGCTATTTTTGAAAATATTACAGTACAGTCAATAAGGTTCATGAATTGCTGATGGGAGGATGGAGCTGGGAAATCCAGTAGTTCCCTGTATCTGTGGGGTGATACTTTCTAAGACCTCCAGTGGATGCCTGAAACTGCAGATGATGCTGAACCCTGTATACTGTTTTTTCCTAACATACACACCTATGATAAAATTTAAATTATAAATTAGGCACAATGAGAGATTAGCAGCAATAACTAGTAATAGAACAATTATGACAATGTACTGTAATAAAGGGGCTTCCCTGGTGGCTCAGAGGTAAAGAATCTGCCTGCCAGAGCAGGAGACACAGGTTTGATCTCTGGTCGAGGAAGATCCCCTGGAGAAGGAAATGGCAACTCACTCCAGTATTATTGCCTGGGAAATCCCATGGACAGAGGAGTTTATTGGGCGACAGTCTATGGTATTGCATACAGTCAGACAAGACTTAGTGACTAAACAACAATAACACCTTAATAAAAGTTATATGAATGTGGTTTTTCTCTCTCTCTCTCAAAATATCTTATAGCTCTGTACTTACCCTTCTTCTGGGACTTCCCTGATAGCTCACTTGGTAAAGAATCCACCTGCAATGCAGGAGATCCCAGAGACCCTGGTTCGATTTTTGGGGTGGGAAGATCCCCTGGAGAAGGGATAGGCTATTCTAGTATTCTTGGGCTTCCCTTGTGGCTCAGCTGTAAAGGATCCACCCGCAAAATGCAGGAGACCTGGGTTGGGAAGAACTCCTGGAAAAGGGAAAGGCTACCCACTCCAGTATTCTGGCCTGGAGAATTCCATGGACTGTGGAGTCCATGGGGTTGCAAAGAGTCAGACACAACTGAGTGACTTTCAGTTTTCACCCTTCTTCTTGTGATGATATAAGGTGATGCAATGCCTACATGATGAGATGAAGTGAGGTGAAGGATGTAAGCAGTGTGACATAGCATTAAGCTACTATTGACCTTCGGACCATAGTCAGGAGGAGGATCAACTGATAACCTAGAGGCTACTAAATGATTAATGGGTGGTGGTCGGTGTAAATAATGTAAGTACACTGAACAAAATGGTAATTCACATCTTGAGTGGGACAGATTGAGATGGCTAGAGATTCAATCAGAATGGCACCCAATTTAAAACTTATGAATTATTTATTTCTGGAATTTTCCATTTAATATTTTCAGATATTAAAATCTGAAACAGTTTACCTCACGTAACAGAAACCACAGAAAGCAAAACCACAGAAAAGAGGGACTATGTTACCAGTCAGAATCCTGCTGGGAATCCTAGTTCTTGGAATATCAGATGGCTTTGTAAGATTCTGACTTTGACTTGGGGTATGGGTTTGGGGTATAGAGGGCCAATGACTCTGTTAAACCGGCCTTCTGGGAGCTTTCTCTTTTGATATCAAAGCTGTCCTGATCACAGAACATAACTGTTTTTATTGCAAATCAATATTCTAGGTTTGAATTTCAACTCAATTGTTGGAAAAATTATGTTTCACCGCTCCCCACCTCCAAGTCTGCTTGTGGCTGTTGTTCCGTCACTAAGTCATGTCCGACCCTTGGTGACCCCTTGGAGTGTAGCCCCCAGACCCCTTCTGTCCATGGGATTTCCCAGGTGAAAATACTGGAGTGGGTTGCCATTTTCTTTTCCAGGGGATCTTCCCCACCCAGGGGATCTTTCCCACCCGTGTCTCATGCAGTGGCAGGCAGATTCTTTATCGCTGAGCCACCAGGGAGGCTCCATGAGATAGACTGAGAATATACTATTTTTCTTGAAAGCCAAAAAGGGTGCAGTTTTTATACTCAACCAAATGAGAGGTTTATAAAGGATAAGAACATCACAGACATGGGCAATGATTGGACCTGTATGTTCAGCAAGACATAATAAATTGTGCCCTCTTGTTTCTATGGCTTCATATAAACAATCAGGACAATTCCAATTACCATTAATGAGTATATACTATTAAAGAAAATTTTCTGAAAGGGTAAAATTAAAATTCTAATTCAGATATAAAATAAAGGCATGATGAGGATTTTATTTAACTCCTAAATTAAATGAGAATAACAGAAAGGATGGAAGCATGCAGACTCTCTACCCTTATAATTAGACTGGACACTGAAAACCAAAGCCATGGGTCACTGTTTTTAGTAACAGGAGTCTGTGCTATTATTCTTTCTTCATTAGCATGACCTGATTCTTTCAAGAGTCTGCTGCCCAAGCAAATGCTTGGATTGGTCATTACAAGAACTTACTTAAAAGCCACCCTAGGATTCCTGGCATCCCTTGCTTTTAAATCCCCACCTTGCTTTTTCTACCAATCTTGGACCGTTGTATCATGATTTTTACCCAATCCTAACCAAGATGATGAGATGGTTGGATAGTATCTCCAATTCAATGGACATGAACTTGGGCAAACTCTGAGAGATGATAAGGGACAGGGAGGGCTGGTGTGCTGCAGTCTGTGAGTCACATAAAGTTGGACACCACTTAGTGACTGAACAACAACTGAGCATTAGAAAGATCTGCCTTGAATGCAGTGTTCAGTTCAGTTTAGTTCAGTTCAGTCTCTTAGTCATGTCTGACTCTTTGTGACCCCATGAACCGCAGCACGCCAGGCCTCCCTGTCCATCACCAACTCCGGGAGTTCACTCAGACTCACATCCATCAAGTCAGTGATGCCATCCAGCCATCTCATCCTCTGTCACCCCCTTCTCCTCTTGCCCCCAATCCCTCCCAACATCAGAATCTTTTCCAATGAGTCAACTCTTCGCATGAGGTAGCCAAAGTACTGGAGTTTCAGCTTTAGCATCATTCCTTCCAAAGAAATCCCAGGGCTGATCTCCTTCAGAATGGACCGGTTGGATCTCCTTGCAGTCCAAGGGACTCTCAAGCGTCTTCTCCAACACCACAGTTCAAAAGCATCAATTCTTTGGCGCTCAGCCTTCTTCACAGACCAGCTCTCACATCCATACACGACCACAGGAAAAACCATGGCCTTGACTAGACGGACCTTTGTTGGCAAAGTAATGTCTCTGCTTTTGAATATGCTATCTAGGTTGGTCATAACTTTCCTTCCAAGGAGTAAGCATCTTTTAATTTCATGGCTGCAGTCACCATCTGCAGTCATTTTGGAGCCCAGAAAAAGAACGTCTGACACTGTTTCCACTGTTTCCCCATCTATTTCCCATGAAGTGATGGGACCAGATGCCATGATCTTTGTTTTCTGAATGTGGAGCTTTAAGCCAACTTTTTCACTCTCCACTTTCACTTTCATCAAGAAGCTTTTTAATTCCTCTTCACTTTCTGCCATAAGGGTGGTGTCATCTGCATATCTGAGGTTATTGATATTTCTCCCAGAAATCTTGATTCCAACTTGTGCTTCTTCCAGCCCAGCATTTCTCATGATGTACTCTGCATAGAAGTTAAATAAGCAGGGTGACAATATACAGCCTTGATGTACTCCTCTTCCTATTTGGAACCAGTCTGTTGTTCCATGTCCAGTTCTAACTGTTGCTTCCTGACCTGCATGTAGGTTTCTCAAGAGGCAGGTCAAGTGGTCTGGTATTCCCATCTCTTTCAGAATTGTCCACAGTTTATTGTGATCCACACAGTCAAAGGCTTTGGCATAGTCAATAAAGCAGAAATAGACGTTTTTCTGGAATTCTCTTGCCTTTTCCATGATCCAGCGGATGCTGGCAATTTGATCTCTGGTTCCTCTGCCTTTTCTAAAACCAGCTTGAACATTAGGAAGTTCACGGTTCACATATTGCTGAAGCCTGGCTTGGAGAATTTTGAGCATTACTTTACTAGCGTGTGAGATGAGCATTCTTTGGCATTGCCTTTCTTTGGGATTGGAATGAAAACTGACCTTTTCCAGTCCTGTGGCCACTGCTGAGTTTTCCAAATTTGCTGGCATATTGAGTGCAGCACTTTCACAGTATCATCTTTCAGGATTTGAAATAGCTCAACTGGGATTCCATCACCTCCACTAGCTTTGTTCATAGTGATGCTTCCTAAGGCCCACTTGACTTCATATTCCAGGATGTCTGGCTCTAGGTCAGTGATCACAGCATTGTCATTATCTGGGTTGTGAAGATTTTTTTTTGTACAGTTCTGTGTATTTTTGCCACCTTTTCTTAATGTCGTCTGCTTCTGTTAGGTCCATACCATTTCTGTCCTTTATCGAGCCCATCTTTGAATGAAATGTTCCCTTGGTATCTCTAATTTTCTTGAAGAGATCTCTATTCCTTCCCATTCTGTTGTTTTCCTCTATTTCTTTGCATTGATCGCTGAGGAAGGCTTTCTTATCTCTCCTTGCTATTCTTTGGAACTCTGCATTCAGATGCTTATATCTTTCCTTTTCTCCTTTGCTTTTCACTTCTCTTCTTTTCACAGCTATTTGTAAGGCCTCCTCAGACAGCCATTTTGCTTTTTGCATTTCTTTTCCATGGGGATGGTCTTGATTCCTGTCTCCTGTACAATGTCACGAACCTCCGTCCATAGTTCATCACGCACTCTGTCTATCAGATCTAGTCCCTTGAATCTATTTCTCACTTCCACTTATAATCATAAGGGATTTGATTTAGGTCATACCTGAGTGGTCTAGTGGTTTTCCCTACTTTATTCAATTTAAGTCTGAATTTGGCAATAAGGAGTTCATGATCAGAGCCATAGTCAGCTCCCAGTCTTGTTTTTGCTGACTGTATAGAGCTTCTCCATCTTCGGCTGCAAAGAATATAATCAGTCTGATTTCAGTGTTGACCATCTGGTGATGTCCATGTGTAGAGTCTTCTCTTGTGTTTTTGGAAGAGGGTGTTTGCTAAGACCAGCGCGTTCTCTTGACAAAACTCTATTAGCCTTAGGCCTGCTTCATTTCGTATTCCAAGGCCAAATTTGCCTGTTACTTCAGATTTTTCTTGACTTCCTACTTTTTTTTGTATGTGTTCAAATCACAATAAATTCTGACCTTACTTTTGCCTCTTTGAGGCACTTCCAAAAGCTTTGAGAGATGGTGTTGTGTTAATGCAGTGAGCAATTAATAGCCTTGACAGATCAAGAGGCTGTGTAGGTGATATTTGGGGAGCCAGATTTGGGGTTCCCACTGAGATCCAGTTGGGTATTATTCCCATGGCCAGTGTGTTGGAATACAAAACCGAATGCCCTCTCAGGGCACTGAGCCTTTTCCTTGGGACTTTCTGCCTATGAAGACAGGGCTGCTGCTGCTCCTGTTAAGTCGCTTCAGTCGTGTCCGACTCTGTGCGACCCCACAGACAGAAGCTCACCAGGCTCCCCCGTCCCTGGGATTCTCCAGGCAAGAACACTGGAGTGGGTTGCCATTTCCTTCTCCAATGCATGAAAGTGAAAAGTCAAAGTGAAGTCGCTCAGTCGTGTCCAATTCTTAGCGACCCCATGGACTGCAGCCTAACAGGCTCCTCCATCCATGGGATTTTCCAGGCAAGAGTACTGGAGTGGGGTGCCATTGCCTTTTCGGAAGACAGGGCAGGTATTGATAAAGAGAACTTGCATCGATTAAAACTTTGATCTCTTTCATTGAGCTCCTAGATGCTGACTTTATTTCCTTTCCTAAAAATAAGAAACCCTTCCTCAGTGTCCAAATTTGAAAAAAAAAGTTTATATCCTTGGTGAAAATCTGTTTGTCTTCTTGTCTTTGTCACTTTTGTTGTCCATCCATAGGATGAAATTTGTAAGGAAGAGGTGTAGGTCCTGAAATAAGCCCTTTCCTCAAACTGACCCTGAAGACTAAGAAAGTTCAAGAAAGGAGAAAGCTTCAAACTTCCATTGGTCTTCATTTCTTAATTGGCATATAGAAAATTCAGATTTCAAAGTCACATTCTTAAGGGATTCTTTGGCCAAAGCAAAATAAAAAAGTGTTCATCTCCACACTTGGAGCACTGAGAAATAATGTGCACCTCACTGCACATCCGTGTGGTTCTGCATTCTTCCTCTCTCCACGTTAGCATGACCTGATTCTTCCAGGGGCCTGCTGCCCAGGCAAATGGTTTCATTGTTCATCATGAAGATTCCTTGAATCCTTTGCTTTGAGGTCTTCCACTCTGGACTGTGATCCTTACTCAATGCCTAATCAAGCCCTGTTTTGAAAACCCGCCTGACATCAAACTTCAAATTCTTAACACATTTTAACTCCCTTTCTTCCTCGGAGACACTGCCACCATTTGTAAGATGGCATTCTTACTTGGAGGAGGAAATGGCAACCCATTCCAGTATTCTTGCCTGGAGAATCGCATGAACAGAGGAGCCTGGCAGACTACCGTCAATGGGGTCACAGAGGGTCGGACATGACTGAAGCGACTACGCATTCACACATTCTCTTCCCTCAGCAAGCAACAAACTTGGCTTTGTCTTATCAAGAGGTTGTGATGGTGGTATTTGCGGAGGCAGCTTCTGATGGATGTTATAGTTATTTTCAAGGCGATGTCAAAGTGCAGAGACTTTTACAGATCGGAAGTAAATGAATTTGCAAATAACTGCAAAACTGCCTTTTAAAAAAAAAAAAAAAAAGGGGGGGTGCTGATTATCCCTCCACCAGGCAGAATATATTTGCATGTCTATAGACAGAAATTACTTGCATTGCAATCAGTTATCTACAATTTACAGAGTTATAAAAAAAAAAACCTCAAAGGCAATGAAAGCAGCAGATCTCCCATAGAATCAAAATCAGATGCCCTGGAAGGATGTGCTCTAGACAATGCATAGTTTTCTCCTGAAGCACGAATTCTTCCCTAAGAGACTAGGTGTTGGGTGTCTAGGGCGGTTCTCAGCCATTTCCCAAACAGCTTGGCTTTAATTTTCAGCGCATCCTACAGAATGAATACTGTAATTTCCTTTTTTGTAAGTGAGGAAACTGAGGCTCAGTGAGGTTTTTTCAGAAACCACAAAAATGGTAAAATAATATGGGCAACATATATTCGGTTAGTGAACACAGACATAGTGAGAGGAAAAATTGCACCAATCTTTGAATGGTGGAGACAAAGGGATTCCTGGGGATTAAAAGAAATGCTATTGATACTATTTATAAAATAGATAGCTAATGAGGACATATTGTACAGAACAGGGAACTTACTTGATGCACTGTGGTGACCTGAATGGGAAGTCCAAAAAGGAGGGGGAGATATAAACACCTGAGGCTTCCCAGGTGTTTCAGGGGTAAAGAATCTGCCTGCCAACGCAGGACATGCAGGAGATGTGGGTTTGATTCCTGGACTGGGAAGATCCCCTGGAGGAGGAAATGGCAACCCACTCAAGTATTCTTGCCTGGAAAATCTCATGGACAGAGTCCTGGCGGGCTAGAGTCCACAGGATCTCAAAGCATTGGATATGACTTAGTGACTGAGCAGGAACACAAGATATGTGTACATATGACTGATTCATTTTGCTGAACAGTAAAAACTAACACAACTTTGTAAAGCAACTATACTTCAATAAAAATTAATTTAAAAAATAAAAGAAATTCTGGGTGCTCTCCAGTTCTTCAAGTTTTAAAATTTTATGTATAGGGGTTGCACCTTTCATTGTCTCTGAGCTGTTTCATAACTCTAAGTTGAAAAAGACCCCGTAATAATGTAAAAGATTCTTGTCCACATTCAATGCAAATGAATGTCTGGTGGAGGAAGCCAGTCTTGCATCTCGGACGTAACAAACATGCTCTAGCTTTTCTGAAATGCAATCAGCACTTCTGATTGCCTACATGTGTGTCTGCTCTTTGACGTCTCCTTTGAACCAATTGAACACCTTAGGGTGCCCTCATTACTTGATGAATAGAATAGAATCCTTGACGTGTGTTTATTTTATATTTGCACAAGAATCGTGATTTCTAGCTTTTCAGAAACTATCTTTTAACATTTGGAAAGGAGTTCAGCCTTTCATTAGTCAGCTTGGGGCACTTAGTGTTTCAGGCCGTAGGGGAGATTAGTGGCTCATCTAGGGCTCTCCTTGCTCTGAAATTATTAGATTTTATGACTACATACCTGACATTCCTAGAGCGGCACTGTAAGCCTTCTATTGTTTTCTTTCCTGAGCTATCTGATAGCGCAGGCAGTCTGTTAAACACAGTCTGCGCAATTAGGCCCAGCTAATGTCTTCCTGACTAAAATGCCAGCATAAATATCTCACAGCAGCCAGTGATTGAGGATAAATAGGGGCCAATTAATGGGGACTCACTGGGTGTTATCATGGAAATAGGAGTGACTGTATGGATTCTGAAAAGTGAAAAAGTGAGCGTGTTAGCCACTCAGTTGCATCCGGCTCTTTGCAACCCTGTGGGCTGTAGCCTGCCAGGCTCTTCTGTCCATAAAATTCTCCAGGCAAGAATAGTGGAGTGAGTAGCCACTCCTTTCTCCAGGGGAATCTTCCCAACTCAGGGATCTAACCGGGGTCTCCTGCCTTGCAGGCAGATTCTTCACCATCTGAGACAGGTAAATGTGACTTCTTTCCGAAGATGTTTGAATTTCAGTTACAATTAACTAAGTGTTTGAGTCCTTGGAAGTTTCACAGCTATCACTCTAGTTCTCTGACCCATCTCATATGTCACCCAAGGGGTCTTTGTATACTTGGGACCCCTGCTTTGGTGTCCTTAAACTTGCATCATTAATTACTTGGTATAATGTATTGCAGTTGGAATTCTCAAGTTCAAAGCATCAACAAATTCAGATGTATTCAGAAGATAGCGTTGCAGTTAATGGCCCTCTGCTGCAAGTGATGGAAAACCTCACTTATGGCCCTCAAGTTTTCTGGAAAACCCAATTTATGTTTGTTTAGGCAAGAACACTGGAGTCGGTTGCTGTTACCTTCTCCAATGCCTGAAAGTGAAATGTGAAAGTGAAGTCATTCGTCGTGTCCAACTCTTCTCTATCCCATGGACTGCAGCCCACCAGGCTCCTCTGTCCTTGGAATTCTCCAGGCAAGAAAACTGCAGTAGGTTGCCATTTCCTCCTTCAGGGGGTCTTCTTGGTCCCCCTCCTTCAGGGGATCAAACCTGAGTCTCTTGCATCTCCTGCATTGGCAGGCAGATTCTTTTACCACTGAGCTACCTAGAAGCCCATAGCTAGATCTGGTGGCTTAAAAAATGTTATTAAGACCTGGTTTCCCTTTTTCTCTTGGTTCTTCTTCCTCTGGGTTCATTTTACTGTCAGAAGCCTTCCCCTCTTGTTGGCATCAGGCCACTCCTGGTTTGCACCCTCCTTTCCCCAAGACCAGAGGAAGACAGTTTGGCTTTCATCAACTCTTTTCTGATTGCTCAAACCAAAGGCTCAGGATTAGCTCTGAACATTTAATTTCCATGATTGGGTCACAGGCCTATCTCTGATCATCATGCTGGAGACCAGGAGGATGTGTTATTTTGATTGGTCAGGTTTATGTCACGTGTCCAATCAGGGGTGGATATTCACTCTGTGCCCCACCCAAAGCGCAAAGAATGAGGTGGGGGTGGGGGTGGGGGTGGGGGTGGGGGGTGGGGGGATGGTGACACTCCCTAGAGGAAAAAGAGGAAATCTATCTATTGGAAGCCAGAACCAGCACACAGGAATAGTAATTATATATTGCCCAAGACCCTAAGTTTAAAATCCTTGTCAAGTGGCAATACTTTCTGAGGACTTTTCAGAACAGCTGTGTTGCTAATTGGTATCTAAAAACATCCAATCATTCTATCAATAAACACTCACTGAGCAGTGTCTATGAGACTGGCTATAAACTAGATATTGAGGATATGGAAAAGAAAACCCACAGTCATTGCCATAAGGGAGATCATGACATTGTTGCCATTGTATTGTCGGGGTCCTTGATTGTTAGACAAGCCTGCTGAAAGTAGAGACCGACACTGGGCCCTAGTATGGCATCAGTGCCTGGGGTGATCAGCCAGCCACGTGGTGGCAAGTTGGTTACATTGGACTTCCATCATGGAAGGGGCCGCATTTGTCCATACTGGAATAGACCTTCTGTATACAAAATTTTCTTCCCTGAACATAAAGCTGCTGCCAAAACTGCCATCTGTGGACTTGAAAAATGACTTATCCACCATCTTCATATTCCACACAGTGTTGCTTTTGATCAAAAACTCATTTCACAGCAAAAGAAGCAGGGCCCCTGCTCATGAAATTCACTGGTCTCACCATGTTCCCCACCATCATGAAGCAGCTGGCCCGATTGGACAGTGGAATGGTCTTTTGAAGACCCAGTTACAGCACCAGATAGGTGGCAAAACCTTGCAGGGCTGGGGTAAGTCTCTCCAGAAATCTGTGTATGCGCTGAATCAGCATCCCAAATATGGTACTATTTCTGTGATAGCCAGGATCCACAGATTTGGGAATCAAGATGGGAGTGGATCCTCTCACTATTACCCCTAGTGACCTGCTAAGCAAAAATTAGCTTCCTGCTCTTGCAACTTTAGGCCCCTACTGACCTAGAGGTCATAGATCCATGAGGAGTAATGCTTCCAACAGGAGACACAACAATGATTCATTGAACTGGAAGTTGAGACGGCAGCCAAGCTAATTTGGGCTCTTCATGCCTCTTTAATCAACAGATTAGGAAGGGAGTTACTGTGTTGATGAGGGTGATGGGTCCTGATGATCAGGGGGCCATTGGACTGCAACTCCACAATGAAGAGGAGGAAGAGTATATCTGAAATACAGGGGATCTCTGTAGGTGTCTCTTAGTATTACCATGCCCCATAACTGAGGTTGATGGAAAACGATGGAAAAAAGTCAAAGTATTGTTAACTTTATGTCATAGTCTTTAAATTATAGGAGATTAAAGAGAGAAGGAAAAATCACTTGAGGGCTTATCTGGTCTTCTGGGAAAGGGGTTAGTGCATTTTCAGTCATTAGGTGGAATTATGACCTTGTTAATGTCTTTATTTGGAGATTAAGTATGGTTTAGGGAGATGCACGTAGGTGTCAAGTTGACAAGGGGCCAATTGTTAGTTGCTCAGTCATGCCTGACTCTTTGCAACCCCTGGACTGTAGGCCATCAGGCTTCTCTGTCCATAGGATTCTCCAGGCAAGAATACTGGAGTGGATTACCATCCCCTTCTCCAGGGGCTCTTTCTGATTCAGGGATCAAACCCAGGTCTGCCTCATTGCAGGCAGATTCTTTACCATCTGAGCCAACAGGGAAGCCTTTATGTATCAACTTGATTGAGCTAAGGGGTGCCCAGCTAGCTGGTAGAACATTCTTTCTGGGTGTTTCTGTGTTTCTGAAAGAGAATGGCATTTGATTCAGTAAACTGAATAAACAGATCTGTCTTCACAATTGGATGGGCATCATGCAACCTGTTAGTGGTCTGAATGGAACAAAAAGATGAAGGAAGGGCAAACTCTTCTCTCTCTCTTCTTGAGCTGGAATCTCCATCTTTGCCTATCCTTGGACATCAGAGCTCTTGGTTCTCTGACTCTGGCACTTACACCAGCGGATTCTCCATTCTCAGGGCTCTGGATTTGGACTAAATGGTACCATCAATTTTCTTCATTTTCCAGCTTTCAGAGAGCAGCTTCTGGGGCATCCTGGACTCTAAAACTGCATGAGCCAGTTCTCATGATACTTGTCCTCTAATGTGTCTTCCTATTTATTCTATTGGTTCGGTTTTTCTGGAGAAAGCTGACCAATGCAGGTGGATAAAATGTTTAATTAAATCAGGGACATGTTGAGTTTAGGTGAGATGTAAAGTTGGCAATTTCAGATATTAGTCTGGAACTCAGAGAGAGGCCAGAGAGTTGAGACACACATTTGGGTGCTGTGATAATTTTTGAGGGTGGTCAGATTAGCACGAACTTGGCAGCTTAAACAATAGAAATCTATT
Organism: Tragelaphus eurycerus; assembly: GCA_935064755.1. Taxonomy (NCBI): domain Eukaryota; kingdom Metazoa; phylum Chordata; class Mammalia; order Artiodactyla; family Bovidae; genus Tragelaphus; species Tragelaphus eurycerus. The sequence continues at coordinate 8,163,898 of CAKXYN010000072.1, read as the reverse complement.
CTCTCTCAATTCTGGAGTCAAGAAGTTCAGAATGGAGGTGTCAGCAGGGGTGGTTCCCTCTAGTCTATGGGGTTGCATAGAGTCGGACATGACTGAAGTGACTTAGCAGCAGCAGAGGTTCCAAGGGAGGAGTCATGCCTCCCTTCTGGCTTCTGGTGTGTGTGTGTGTGCGCATGTGTGTGTGTCTGTGTGTGTTCTCAGTCATGTCCAACTCTTTGTGACTCCATGGACTGGCGGCTCCTGGCAATTCTTGGCTTGCGTCTGTCTAACTCTAGTCTCTGTCTTCACATGTCCTTTCCTTCTGTGTGTGTCTGTGTCTTCTCTTCTCTTGGAAGGTCACTCTCCATTGGACTTTTTAGAGTCCTACTGAAACATGGGATGATCTCATTTGGAGATCTGTAACTTAATTACAGCTGCAAAGGGCCTATTTCCATCCAAATAAGTTCATGTTCACAAGTACCGGGTAGGCCTCGAATGTGTCTTTTGGAGACCACTATTTAGTTTACTACAGGCGCTATCAACTTATTTATTTATTTTTGGTAATACAATATAATATGTATATTTTAAAAATATTCAAAGTTGGAGAATGTAGTTATAACTGAAATTTTAAATTATAGAAGTCTTTTTTTTATGACAAATACTTGTTTCACAAGGTATAGTTCCCAAAGTGTGATTTAGCCACCCAAGTATCTGTTCACATATAGCTCTCCTCTATAGATCTGAATATTAAAATATCTGTTGGTAATTAGTGATTCTATTTCTTCAGCTTCAGTGTAGTTGGTAACCTATTACATACAATAGAAACACTTCTTGCCAAAGTCATCAGTGGCCTTTGTATTTTTAAATTCAACGGTGTTTGAAAATATTGTCATTGTGTGCTTTATTCAATGTTTGTCAGAGCCAAGTACTTATTCCTTTCTGAAACACTTTCCATTGCTTCCACTAAATCATCTCTTTTAAAGAATTTCTCTCAAATTTCTGGTTCTTTAAAGACTCATTCACCTCTGAGTGCTAAGTTGCTTCAGTCGTGTCCAACTCTGCAACCCTATGGACTGTAGCCCTCCAGGCTCCTCTGTCCATGGGCAAGAACACTGGAGTGGGTTGTCATGCCCTCCTCCAGGGGATCTTCCTGACCCAGGGATTGAACCTGCACTTTCTGTGTCTCCTGCATTGGCAGGCGGGTTCTTTACCACTAGAGCCACCTGGGAAGCCTTTGTTCACCTCTATCAGTTGTTAAATGTTGACCTATCTCAAGAAACAGTCAAGGACAGTCTCCTTGTCTTCCTCACCAAAGAAAAAATTATCCACAATGGTAATATTTACATGGATATCCTTCAATATAAGGACCTAGTTCAGACTTATTTTTTTTTAACTGAGGTAGAGTATGCTCAGTGGTAGAGCATCTGCTTGTAGTGTAGGAGATGCGGGAGATTCGGGTTCGATCCCTGAGTCAAGAAGTTCTCCTGGAGGAGGAAATGGTAACCCACTCAAGGATTCTTGCCTGGAGAATCCCATGGACAGAGAAACCTGTTGGGCTACAGTTCAGGAGATCATAAAGAGCTGGACATGATTGAGTGACTGAGTGTGCGTACTACCCTGTTGCATTGACCTAATGAAATTTGTTTGCCTGGAGGATTGAAAATGGTTCTGAGCTTTTTGAGACTCCTTCTCTTTATAGGTGTAAACTTTTGCCTGAATAGGGAGGGACCCGTGAGGGTGGAGTACTTTCTAGTTGGAGCAATGATGGGAGCTAGGATATTGATGGCATGGTTGAGGGACAAAATCTGACAGTGTTTGTGTTGGGGCTGAAAGGACAAAGTTGGGAGAGTTGGTTCAAATTGTGGAGAATCTTGACTATCAAGGTCAGGACCTCTCTGTGGAAACAGTGGGATCTGCCCAGAATAAGAACTCCCTGCTCCACTTCTGTAGCTGTGGTTTAGCCTTGGTTTTCAACCCAGGATGGAGCTTTTTATGTTTTCTCTGGGCTTATTTGGGAGGTGCTTTAGATTGAGGTCAGATTTTCATAAATCAACCTGGAATTCCTTGGCTGGGAAGTGGGTGGAGTAGCTCAGGTAAAGGGCAGCCTGATCGGGGATCTCCTGTTGTTATGGGCACCGTGGAGTTCACCCCAGCATCCGTGGACTTTGTACCACTCAGGGTGACCTGGATCAAATAGACCACAAAGGTAGAGTCCACAGGAGCTTGAGCAGTAGTGACCAGATCCTTGGTGTGTTTTTGTTTCCCTCCTTCTTCCAGCTCTGGGGAGAGATGAGTTCCTTCTGTTTTTGTTAAGTTCCTCTGGTTTGGGGAGTGAAGGAGAAGGGGAAGAGGGAGGGGGTTGTGGAGGAGAGGATTTATAAGAACATCCTTCCAGTGGGTGATGTCTGCAGGAGGTGGACGGATGGTTTCAATTCCACTCTGGCAAGGCAGACCGGCCCACGCTGCCAGCACATTGCTCTCTTTCAAGTCTCACACTGATTCGAGAAGTTTGTGGACAACTTTGTACTTTGGTTCTCAGCCAGCTGTCCTAAAGGAATAACTCCCCTTGGCTTCACGTTTTCTCTCTCACCCCTACCGCTCCTAACCAAAATTAGAGGATAATAATTGTTTTCCTAGCAAATAACTGCTCCTAAGGAAACCGAAGAAGGACCTAAGCCAGTGTCATCTTTTTAATACCTTTGCCCTTTGATCACAGAAGCTCAGCACCCTTAGATTGGTAGCAGCTCGGAGATTGTCCAGGGCAAGTGGGTCCTTGTACACATAGACATCAGGCCTGGAGGAATAGATTTTTCTTTTCTTTTTGGCTGTGCCATGTGGCCTGTGGGATCTTAGTTCCCTGACCAGGGATCAAACCTGTACCCGCTGCACTAGAAGCTGGGGTCTCTTTCTAACTAATTAGTTTATTTTTAAACTGGAGGATTACTGCTTTACAACATTGTTAATTTCTGCTGTACAACAGTGTGAATCAGCCATATGCATGTATACATATATTCCCTCCTTCTTGAGCCTCCCTCCCACCAGCCCTCCATCCCACCCATCTAGGTCGTCACAGGGGACTGTGCTGAGCTCCCTGTGTTATACAGCACTTCCTGCTAGCTATCTATTTTATACATTAGTGTATAAGCGTCAGTGCTACTCTCTCAACTTGTCTTATGTTCTCTTTCCCCCCATTGTGTCCGCAAGTCTCTTCTCTATAAGCTCAGAGTCTTAACCACTGGACTTCCAGGGAAGTCCCTGTTGTGCATTTGAGCTACTAACTCAGTTTAGGTTTTTTTGTACTTAACGTGCCACCCCATTTTAAGATGCTTCCCAGGTGGCTCAGTGGTGAAGAACCTGCCTGCCAGTGCAGGAGCCACAGGAGACTTGGGTTTGATCCCTGAGTTGGAAAGATCTGGAGAAAGGCATGGCAACCCACTCCAGTATTCTTGCCCAGAAAACCCCGTGAACAGAGGAGCCTGGAGGGCTACAGTTTAGGGGGTTGCAAAGAGTCAGAAACCACAGAGTAACTGAGCACACATGCACATTTTCTGTGATATCAATGAAAGGGAAAAAAATAACTCTATTCATCTCTCTTACTCTCCAAAATGCTCTTCACTTATTAAAAATGTAGGGTCCAATTCACTTGTCTGTTTATCATCCACACCATGCGCCTCTCCTCTGTCTTCCTCTTGCTCTTTCTTACACCAACATAGTTCACCATGCTCTAGCCCCATCTGGGCTGGAACAGAAGGGGAAGTGGTAACAGATCCATCCCTACATCAAGGTTCTCAACTGGCTGCCAGAATCTGTGTAGAATGCAGATCCGATCATAGAACCCACAAGCTTGAAACAAAGGTCAGCAACTTTTTCTGTAAAGGGTCATGTAGTAAATATGTTCAACACTGCAGGCTCTGTGATGTCTGTTACAACCACTCAACTCTGCCATCGTGGTGTGAAAAGAGCCATAGAAAATATGTAAATGAATGGCCATGGCTATGTTCCAATAAAAATGTATTTACCAAAACAGGCTGGGAGCCAGACATGTCTCAGGGCCGTTGTTGGCTAACCCCTAGCTTAAAACCCTTTATTCTTTGGCCTGTGCTCTTAGATTGAAACCCAAACTCCTACCCGGCGTGTCAAGCCAGCATGCTCTGGCCCTGCCACTTCTAGTGCCTTCCTCCCTCATGTGTTGAGTTCCAGCCACACTGGCTTTACTTCTATTTCTCAAACTTGCTTTGCTCTCTCCCACCTCGGGGAATTCACAAGAGTTGTTCCTTTTGCTGTAAACCACCTTCCAATCCCTTTTCTCCTGCCCTCATTTACAGTCAACTTATCCCCTGGATCTCCTTTTAATCTTCTCTTCCTACAGCAAGTCTCCCTTAATTCCTGTGTACTCCTTAATCACTGAGGACTCTTGTTAGCCAATGACAGAAATTAAATTTGATTAAACGGAGGCATTAAAAACAAAGGATATTTTTTTGGCTGAAATAAATAAACTCTGGATTGGGCTAGGAGGCACCGAGCTTGGGGATGAGTAAAATCAGAGCTGCGATCCATGACGTAGTGGCTGTAGAATGTACGCATCTTGAGGTAGAAAGTCAGAGATGTCTCCTAAGTCTAGCGGCCTCAACTGACTACAACATGGCCGAGAAACTAGAAGCAGCAAGGGCCTCTGAGCCTAAAAAAGGATGGTATTAAAGCAAAGAGAAATAGCCTTGCAGTGTGCTTATTAGAGAACTCCCCAGACCCTAAATCACAGCCCAGTTATTTTGAGTTTAGTTACTTCATAGCAAGTTTATTTATTAATTTAAAACCTATGGAACATTAGGTTTTAAATGTTAGGTCAGTAGGGGCCCAATATGTTACTGGAGATCAGTGGAGAAACAACTCCAGAAAGAATGAAGGGATGGAACCAAGGCAGAAAGAATGTCCAGCTGTAGATGTGTCTGGTGATAGAAGCAAAGTCCGATGCTGTAAAGAACAATATTGCATAGGAACCTGGAATGTCAGGTCCATGAATCAAGGCAAATTGGAAGTGGTCAAACAAGAGATGGCAAGAGTGAGTGTTGACATTCTAGGAATTAGCGAACTAAAATGGACTGGAATGGGTGAATTCAACTCAGAGGACCATTATATCTACTACTGTGGGCAGGAAATCCTCAGAAGAAACGGAGTGGCCATCATGGTCAACAAAAGAGTCCGAAATGTAGTACTTGGATGCAATCTCAAAAATGACAGAATGACCTCTGTTCGTTTCCAAGGCAAACCATTCAATGTCACAGTAATCCAAATCTATGCCCCAACCAGTAAAGCTGAAGAAGCTGAAGTTGAACGGTTCTATGAAGACATACAAGACCTTTTAGAACTAACACCCCAAAAAGATGTCCTTTTCATTATAGGGGACTGGAATGCAAAAGTAGGAAGTCAAGAAACACCTGGAGTAACAGGCAAATTTGGCCTTGGAATACGGAATGAAGCAGGGCAAAGACTAACAGAGTTTTGCCAAGAAAATGCACTGGTCATAGCAAATACCCTCTTCCAACAACACAAGAGAAGACTCTATACATGGACATCACCAGATGGTCAACACCGAAATCAGATCGATTATATTCTTTGCAGCCAAAGATGGAGAAGCTCTATACAATCAGCAAAAACAAGACCAGGAGCTGACTGTGGCTCAGACCATGAACTCCTTATTGCCAAATTCAGACTTAAACTGAAGAAAGTAGGGAAAACCACTAGACCATTCAGATATGACCTAAATCAAATCCCTTATGATTATACAGTGAAAGTGAGAAATAGATTTAAGGGCCTAGATCTGACAGATAGAGTGCCTGATGAACTATGGAATGAGGTTCGTGACATTGTACAGGAGACAGGGATCAAGACCATCCCCATGGAAAAGAAATGCAAAAAAGCAAAATGGCTGTCTGGGGAGGCCTTGCAAATAGCTGCGAAAAGAAGAGAAGCGAAAAGCAAAGGAGAAAAGGACAGATATAAACATCTGAATGCAGAGTGCCAAAGAATAGCAAGAAGAGATAAGAAAGCCTTCTTCAGCGATCAATGCAAAGAAATAGAGGAAAACAACAGAATGGGAAAGACTAAGGATCTATTCAAGAAAATCAGAGATACCAAAGTAACATTTCATGCAAAGATGGGCTCGATAAAGGACAGAAATGGTATGGACCTAACGGAAGCAGAAGATATTAAGAAGAGGTGGCAAGAATACACAGAAGAACTGTACAAAAAAGAGCTTCACGACCCAGATAATCATGATGGTGTGATCACTGACCTAGAGCCAGACATCCTGGAATGTGAAGTCAAGTGGGCCTTAGAACACATCACTACGAACAAAGCTAGTGGAGGTGATGGAATTCCAGTGGAGCTATTCCAAATCCTGAAAGATGATGCTGTGAAAGTGCTACACTCAATATGCCAGCAAATCTGGAAAACTCAGCAGTGGCCACAAGATTGGAAAAGGTCAGTTTTCATCCCAATCCCAAAGAAAGGCAATGCCAAAGAGTACTCAAACTACCGCACAATTGCACTAAAATCTCACATGCTAGTAAAGTAATGCTCAAAATTATCCAAGCCAGGCTTCAGCAATATGTGAACGGTGAACTTCCTGATGTTCAAGCTGGTTTTAGACAAGGCAGAGGAACCAGAGATCAAATTGCCAACATCCGCTGGATCATGGGAAAAGCAAGAGAGTTCCAGAAAAACATCTATTTCTGCTTTATTGACTATGCCAAAGCCTTTGACTGTGTAGATCACAATAAACTGTGGAAAATTCTGAGAGAGATGGGAATACCAGACCACCTGATCTGCCTCTTGAGAAATCTGTATGCAGGTCAGGAAGCAACAGTTAGAACTGGTCATGGAACGACAGACTGGTTCCAAATAGGAAAAGGAGTACATCAAGGCTGCATATTGTCACCATGTTTATTTAACTTATATGCAGAGTACATCATGAGAAATGCTGGACTGGAAGAAACACAAGCTGGAATCAAGATTGCCGGGAGAAATATCAATAACCTCAGATATGCAGATGATACCACCCTTATGGCAGAAAGTGAAGAGGAACTAAAAAGCCTCTTGATGAAAGTGAAAGTGGAGAGTGAAAAGGTTGGCTTAAAGCTCAACATTCAGAAAACGAAGATCATGGCATCTGGTCCCATCACTACATGGGAAATAGATGGAGAAACAGTGGAAACAGTGTCAGACTTTATTTTTCTGGGCTCCAAAATCACTGCAGATGGTGACTGCAGCCATGAAATTAAAAGACGCTTCCTCCTTGGAAGGAAAGTTATGACCAACCTAGATAGCATATTCAAAAGCAGAGACATCACTTTGCCAACAAAGGTTCGCCTAGTCAAGGCTATGGTCTTTCCTGTGGTCATGTATGGATGTGAGAGCTGGACTGTGAAGAAGGCTGAGCGCCAAAGAATTGATGCTTTTGAACTGTGGTGTTGGAGAAGACTCTTGAGAGTCCCTTGGACTGCAAGAAGATCCAACCGGTCCATTCTGAAGGAGATCAGCCCTGGGATTTCTTTGGAAGGACTGATGCTAAAGCTGAAACTCCAGTACTTTGGCCACCTCATGCGAAGAGTTGACTCATTGGAGAAGACTCTGATGCTGGGAGGGATTGAGGGCAGGAGGAGAAGGGGACGACAGAGGATGAGATGGCTGGATGGCATCACTGACTCGATGAATGTTAGTCTGAGTGACCTATGAGAGCTGGTGATGGATAGGGAGGCCTGGCGTGCTGCAGTTCATGGGGTTGCAAGGAGTCGGACACGACTGAGCGACTGATCTGATCTGATCTGATGGAACATTAAAAGCAGCTTTTTGAAAAGTTATTTTATCAGGGAGAGGAAGAACTGCCAGAAGCAGACACACTGACACCAACTAGGAAAGGCAGTTAAGTGACAGGAAGGTGGAGAGGGAACCTTTCAGGATCAAAGGAGACTAGGACCATTTGGTGATGGAGAAAGCAGTTAGAACCTTCTGTAGGTACCAAGAGCATCAGTGCTTTATAATATCTCAGAGCAAATTGTATATAATGCTTATTATATGACAGGACCTGTTCTAAACACGTTATGGGACTTAACTAGTTTATATATTTTATAGTTTCCTATTATTATGTAGCCAAAATGTAGTGGTTTCAAGCAACCAGTATATCCTTCCCAGTTTTCATAGATCAAGCATCTAGGTGTAGATTAGCTGGTCCTTGGGTGCAGGGTCTCTGATAAGTTTGCAATCCAGGAGTCAGACTAGAGTGGTCTCAGAGTTAGACTGAGGGAGGACTCACTTCCCAGCTAAGTCACCTAGCTGTTGGCCGGATTCAGCTTCTGTGGCTGCTGGACTCAGGGCCTCAATTCCTTGCTGGCTGGAGTTTCCTGCCAAATGGGTCTTTCTATAGGTCAGCTTCCAACATGACAACTTGCTTCATCTAAGACAGCAAGTGAGAAGAGTCAGAGTGATTGTGAGCAAGATGTTAGACCTTATCTAATCTTTGGAATGACTTCTATCACTCTTGCCGAGTTCTAGTCCTAAGGAATGAACACATGGCTCATCATAGAAAATAGTGAAAAGCAAAAACAAAAAAGAATATTACCTGCTGTGCTATTACACAGAGATATTCTTTTTATGGATGTATTTATCTGTGTTGGGTGTCAGCTGCAGTACGTGGGGTTTTCACTGGGGCCTAGTTGCTCTGCAGCGTGTGGGATCCCAGCTCCCCAAACCAGTGTCCCCTGCATAGCAAAGTGGGTTCTTAGCTGCTGGACCACCAGGGAAGTAAGTCTCCAGAGGTAACTTTTGCCAATGCTTTGTTTCTACTTCCTCTAGTATTTTTTTTCCATTTGTGAATGTTGTGTCATCCATATTTACATCTGCATCTAAATATGTAATTTTCCTCTCCTTTTGAATGAAAACAGCTAGCCTTAACTAACACTGTGCTAAGTGCTTACAAAGATCCACTGTCAGGAGCCCTACTTCTTGTCACTAAGTTCCTGGGAATTGACAGTCTAGGGAGGAAGTTGGAACCAAGGCTAACAAGGCACAGTTGTCATGAGGCTCAATGTTTTGGGATTTCACCTGACATCTTCAGTATGACATGGGCACAGCATCTGGTCCTAGCGCCACCAGGAGGTGTGGGACAAACCTCTGGGACCTGACCTGGCCACTGCCTTTATTGATACCCTCTGACAGCCAAAATGGTTCTCTATAAGACCAATTCTTTTCTTAAAATCCCTCACCATAGGGGTAATCATCTGAAATTGAAAACCACCATTAATTCCAGTCCTCAAATTGACTTCCATCCTGCTAAAAAAAAAAAAAAAGACAAAAAATAAGACAACCTGCAAATCACATAAAAATTGACAAAACTGTTTCATTTGTTAAGTTAGCCTAACAAAGCATTGCCCTTCACATCTTCCTTTGCATAGTATAGCTGTGTACTTGTTTTCATTAATCCATTACACAGCGCACAGTGAAGACATGAAGATTTTTCTCTCTTTTTTTAATTAAATTTTATTTTGCTTAACTTTACAATATTGTATTGCTTTTGCCGTACGTCAAGATGGATCCGCTGCAAGTATACATGTGTTCTCCATCCTGAACCCTCCTCCCTCCTCCCTCCCCAGATTTTTCTCTTGAATGGCAAAGATGATGCTAAAATTTTAAGCAATTCAAACTTTAGTGTGAACAAATAAACAGATTGGTAGTGACAAAACAAACCAACTGATGAAAGCAAAGAGTTACACTGCCCTCTCTGAAGAGGTTGATATTGCCAAGCATAAGACACATGATTGTACTCTATATAAATGAGCAAAGCACCAGGATTCTGAGAGGAAACGTTGATGAAACAGGTACTTACTTAACAATCGCAAAACTCACGCCATGGTCTCTTGACTCAGGCATTCAGCTGTCTGTAAGGTGAGCAAAAGGCAAATGCATCTTCCAAAATGCAAAGATTTTAGTAGATGAAAAAAGTCTACTACAAAAAACTGCGTTGATAAGATGAATCAAATTTCCCCTCTGTGTAATTCTAGCCCTGTGTACCAAAGGCTTCCAAATGTATCAGGAACTGGAAGATTAGCTATTCTCTCTTTGATTCTTCTATCTCCAAATTTATTTCTCCTAGACTTCTTCATCTCAGTAAATGATAATATCTTGCATCTATTAATAGTTACTTATCTAAATAAAGAACCGGTGACTCAGTTGGTAAAGAATCCACCTGCAATGTGGGAGACCTGGCTTTGATCCCTGGGTTGGGTAGATTCCCTGGAGGAGGGCATGGCAACCCACCCCAGTATTCTTGCCTGGAGAATCCCCATGGACAGAGGAGCCTGGTGGGCTACAGTCCATGGGGTTGAAAAGAGTCAGACGCAACTGAACAACTAAGCACAGATCAGATCAGATCAGATCAGTCGCTCAGTCATGTCCAACTCTTTGCAACTCCATGAACTGCAGCACGCCAGGCCTCCCTGTCCATCACCAACTCCCGGAGGTGAACCTAGGTATCATCTCCGTGACGGTCAGTTTTATGTGAGGCTGGTCTTGCTCCTGTTCTGACCTGGAGCCCTATTTGGAAGCAGGGAGGGGATATTGTCAGTGATCCCACTTCCCTCACTGAAGTTAAAGTCCTGAAGCTCCCATGTTGCCTGCACTGGAGGCAGTGGCCAGGTCAGGGCTGCTCAGTGGGCAACTCAAGGTTGAATGGTGTTTCTGGGCAGCCAGGAATCATGTGACTTCATTTGGGCTCCCAGAGAAAGACCTATTTCTCTGAATAGTTTAAAAGTGAAATTTTCAAAAGGTTAAACAAGCATGATTCTAAAATTGAAAAAAACTCATCATTCATTCGTTAATCAGAGAACCAGTAATAAGCTGAAACCTGTCCAAGAGTGTTTGAGAAACTAGGAATATATACATACATGCATTAATTATAGATAATATATAATAATAGAATATATAATATTAATTATATATGTGTATAATTATATATATGCAATTATATGGCTATATGTATTATATAATAATTATGTATTATGTGTAATTGTATGTACATATAATTTAAAAGATTGCAGGGTTTAAGTCCGACAGGGTCATACATCACAGCCTATGGGGTATCTACTCCCCCAGTCTTAAATTGTTTGCATCTCTACCAGACAAAATTCTGCAAGTGAACCTTTGCCCTTACAGGATTGTAAAATAGCCTGGGAAATAAAAACTAAAGACCAGTACTGCCCTGAAAACGTGCTCAGTAACCTCTTTTTTCTATTTCCGGCAATCAGATAATGCTTCTGATAATGGATTCTAATGAAAGCTCCCTGCTCAGGATACTTTGATGGTGGTTGAAAGGGGCTCTGTACCAACGCTTATCCTGACAGCCTGCCATGGCATGCCATTCTTCACTTAAGATTTTCAAGCCTCATAGTTAATATTTATTAAGCACCTTGTTGTTCAGTCAATCAGTTGTGTCTGACTCTTTGTGACCTCATGGACTGCAGCATGCCATGCTTTCCTGTCCTTCACCATCTCCTGGAGCTTGCTCAAACTCATATCCATTGAATTAGTGGTGCCATTCAACCATCTCATCCTCTGTCATCCCCTTCTCCACCTGCCATCAATCTTTCCCAGCATCAGGGTTTTTCCAATGAGTTGGCTCCTTGCATCAGGTGACTAAAACATTGGAACGTCAGCTTCAGCATCAGTCCTTCCAATGAATAGTCAGGGTTGAGTTCCTTTAGGATTGACTAGTTTGATCTGCTGCTTTCCAAGGGACTCTCAAGAGTCTTCTCCAGCATCACAGGTTGAAAGCATCAATTCTTCAGCACTCAGTCTTTAGGGTCCAACTCTCACATCCATACATGACTACTGGAAAAATCATAGCTTTGACTATACAGACTTTTGTTGGCAAAGTGATGTCTCTTCTTTTTAATACACTGTGTAGGTTTGTCATAGCTTTTCTTCCAAGGAGCAAGCGTCTTTTAATTTCATGGCTGTAGTCACCACCGCAGTGATTTTGGAGGCCACGAAAATAAAAAGTCTGCAGTGTTTCCATCGTTTCCCCATCTATTTGCCGTGAAGTGATGGGATTGTATGCCATGATCTTCATTTTCTGAATGTTGAGTTGTAAGCCAGCTTTTTCACTCTCCTCTTTCACCTTCATCAGAGGCTCTTTAGTTCCTCTTGGCTTTCTGCCATAAGGATTGTGTCATCTGCATATCTGAGGTTACTGATTTTCTCCCAGCAATCTTGATTCCAGCTTGTGCTTCATCTAGCCCAGGATTTTGCATGATGTACCCTACCTAGAAGTTAAAATGCAGGGTGCAGTATACAGCCTTGACATACTCCTTCCCCAATTTTGAACCAAATTTAAGCACCTACTCTGTGCCAAAAAGTGCTAAGCACTTTATATGGATAACCTTATTAACCCTCAGAACAAATCAATTATTCTTTTTTAAAAAATTGCTTCTATATTGGAGTATAGTTGACAGTAAAGAAGGCAGAGCGCTGAAGAAATGATGCTTTTGAACTGTGGTGCTGGAGAAGGCACCTGAAAGTCCCTTGGGAATCAAGGAATACAAACCAGTCACTCTTAAAGGAAATCAACCCTGAATATTCACTGGAAGGACTGATGAAGCTGAAGCTCCAATACTTTGGTCACCTGATTTGAAGAGCCAACTCATTGGAAAAGACCCTGATGCTGGGAAAGGTTGAAGGCAGGTGGAGAAGGGGGTGATAGAGGATGAGATGGTTGGATGGCATCACTGATTCATTGAACATGAACTTGGGCAAACTCTGGGAGATGGTGAGGGACAGGATAACCTGGTGTGCTGCAGTTCATGGGGTCTTAAAGAGTCACATATAACTTGGTAACTGAATAACAGGTTGACTTAAAATGTTGTGTTAGTTTCAAGTAAATAACAAAGTGATTCAGTCATACATACACATATACCCCTGAAGGAAAGGGAAGCCTGGTGTGCTGCAGTCCATGGGGTCACAGAAAGTTGGACATGACTGAGTGACCGAACAACAACAACATTGTATTTCTGACGAAAAGACAGCAAGTTAGCATCTTTAAACAGGTCACCCCAAGAGTGGTTCCTTTCAATACTAGTAGACTTCATGGGGATGTGCAGTGACATGGTGAGGAATGGGCTTTTAGGGCTGCTTCTAAGTAAGATGAAGGCAAACATGCCCCCGATTGGCATGTTTGGATGTCCCCTTTGGTATCTCTTGGCCAGTTTTACTGCTTCCTGGGCCAGCCTATCCTCCATTGTCCCCTGGTGGCCCTTTTTAGGAGAAGCCCTGACACTGAGGTATCTGACTCCTTCCCACTTAGGACCTTTTGGACCCTCTTTCTTCCCTGTTGACATGTGGACATCCTGTTTCTGTTTCCTTGGAGCCTGCTTTTGGAGTCTAGCTAATCTGCTCATGTGATAATGGGAAGTCATGCCTCGTTTCCTACCCCAGATAACGTATTCTCATTTTATTTTTACTCAGACACAGACAAGTGGGGAACTTGCAGGAGCAGAGCCAACGCTATTAGATAGCATCAAAGTTAGCAGCAGTCCAGCCTTCTTGTTATTGTTTTTGCTTTAAAAGAGGACAAGCCAACCAACAAACAAAACAGAAGTTGTTTTGCAAACTCAGGTCCAGCTTATGGTTTGTTGTGGCTCTGAAATTCTTTTCCCCCATTGGACTCTTACATAACAAAGATTTCTCTGGCCTGTAGGTTGTACACTCCATTTTCCTAGGTGATTTGCATAGATGAGAAAAATGTATTTAAAATATTCTCCCCTTCCCCACCAACACAGATAAGATGCCCATTTCTTTCCATCTCCTTTGCAGTAAGACCCTTCCAGGGACTTCCCAGGTAGTCTAGTGCTTAAGACTCTGAGCTTCCACTACAGGGGATATGGGTTCAATCCCTGGTCAGGGAACTAAGATCCTGTGTGCTATGTGGTATGGATAGCAGTTCTCACAATCCAATGGCCCTGGCCCCATCCCACTGAGAAATCTAGGGATATCTGCGCAGGATAAAGTATGGCAAGGCTAGAGCTCTGGCCGTTGTTCTTCTCTGGCTTATTTCTAACCAGGCAGCTGAGATGTGACTCTAGAGAATTCCCTTTGCTCATTTTCTCAGAGCCACCTATGCCTGTCCTCTTTCTCCTCCTATCTTTGTCCTCTGAGATGTAGGATGCCCTCCACTAAGGGGGTTATCTCATTTCCTTAGTCACTAAGGAAAAAGAGGAAGAGCCCATCCCATGGAAGTGGATCAGAGTCATTTCTGCTTTGACCTCCCACCCAAGCCACACTACAGTTACTTCAGTAGCCCCAGTGTCCATCATTGTGTATTTGATCTGGGTGAGACTTCCTTCTTCCCTAGTGGGGAGCGTTAGTCTTCTCCTTGAGTTAATAAAAGCAAGGTGAACACTCTACATGTCTCCTTTCCAGGCATGTGGCAGACATCACTAATCAACTGTGATTTTCCACTGAGCCTTGGGGAGGTCTGCCCCCCAGCAGATATTATCAATCTATTGGAGTTGGCAAATGGAGAGCAAACCCATTTGCCATCCTTTGCATAGCAATGATTTTGTGTTCACAAAGGAGAGTGGGAAGAGGAGGAGTTCTTCAGTGGCCCACAGCTAACAAGACCTGGAAGCTGGGAAGGAATATAAAAAGAGCTGTTTTCTTAGATTGCATGCGAATTTAGCTTCAAGGTCAAAAGCTTTACCTAGTTCAAAAGCTTTACCTGTTTTGGGCCTGTCTGGGATATATCCATTCTTTTCTGAGTAGGAAACACACAGTGCAAGAAGTAACTCCACTTAGGGTAGCAGTACATCTGCTCCTTGGGAAGGAAGTAATAGGTGATACGTTACAAGGATGCAGGAATCCACAGGGTCCCAGTAGAGAAGGAGGGGGTCAGAGGCTGGGGTTGGGCGGGCTGAGCTGGAAGAGTGCAGCTCCCTGGCAGCTCTGGTGGCCCATGGTGATCCCACAGAACCACACGTATTTTCTTTGTCTGCTGCTGGTATTTAGACCCGCTGCTGGAATGTCCCGGCAGGACTGTCTGTCCAAATCCATTCAAAATTGATTTTTCTGTTTTCGATGGGGAATTTTGGCCAGGATCCCTGTTGCCCCCATTTGGTGAGACAGTCTCCCTTCCCTTCATCTTATTAGCTGCTTCACCGTGGGAGTCTGAGCCTCTGGGTTCCCTCTTGAACCAGTTCAAATGGCCTGAAGCCATCCCAAGGATCAAGGTGGGTCTGTAGGGCAAGGCTGAAATGCCCAGATGCATGTATTTAGAGCAGCAGCCTATCTGTGGGGTGGACACAGCCTAGTGCTGAGAAATTGGGTTCTGAGCCAGGATTCTCTCCCTCACTCTGCTAGGGAGCTGAGAACGTCCAGAATCAGAATAGAGGAAAAGAAGTCAGAGGAGAAAAGCAGAAGCCCCGTAGGAAACATCCTCGCAGGATTTCCTCCAAGACCTGCTCCTCTGGTCAATGCGCCTATTTGAAGGCCTGCTGCCTGGGAGCTTGCTGTGCTGTCAGGAGCAGATGGAGTGTTGATGCATGCCAGGTGCTCTGGGAGCCTGCGAAGTGGAGGACGCGTGAATCCTTTCCTCCAGGAATTCACACCCAGACAGAAGAGATGACAAGTACAAACCTAACGAAAATTAAAATGTGGAGAAGACAGATAGCTAAGAGATGCTAAGAGGAGTTCAGATTATGAGGAACTACAATCTTCTCTAAAGGCTCTAAGAGCTAGACTTAGAGCTGTGTGTGTGTGTGTGTGTGTGTGTGTGTGTCTGTGTGTTTATTTGCCAAAAGCTCTCAGTTCTCTGGATAAAGGGATCTCATTCTCAGTCTTGGCTTCTTGGCTGTACATTGGGGTTAACGGATGAACTTTAAGAAGTACTGATGCTAGGCTCCATCCCCAGAAATTCTGAAGCAATTGAGTCTGACTCTAGTGGGGACGCCCACAGGGATAAACAAGTTCAGGTTGGATGATTGGCTGGCCTCTGGGGCTCATCTGATTTGACTGATAAATAGGAAAAATGGTGGTGGTATGAAGGAGAGCGCAGTTTCTGTGAGTCAAATGGGAGATACCGTCTTTACTGCTCTCTGGGGTGGGTGAGGAAGGAGGTGGTCTCTGGCTTGTGTTTTCATGAAGCAGGCTTCCACAGCCCCAAAGCAACACCTCCTTCTAATTCTTTAATTTTAATTAACATACCCTGAGTGGGAGAACTTTTGTCATTTCCTGCCTTCTCTTCCCTCCACTCGTTCTTGCCTTCTATCCTCTCTCCCTTCCTTAAACTTTATCTACAAATACTTATTAAGCATGTGCCACATCCCAGACACAGTGTTTCGGGTCCAGCAATGAACCAGGCAGATTAGTTCTCAATTTCAAGGAACTGACACCTTAGGTGATTGTCATAAAGCACATGTGAAGGTGGTGGAGATGCACGTACCCGAAGAGTCAGCTGTGGGTGCCTTGGTGCTGTATTTTGTAGCTGTCTCAGCATCTCCTGTAAGCCCAGTATTCTGCTTTCCCTGTCAAGTCCCCAGACATGTAGGTGAGCTCTTTGAATGCGCCAAACCAATAGAAGTCCTGAAGGATTACAGCCCCATCTGATATCACCTTGAGTTTTAGAAGATCCTCCGACTTGCTTAGCTCTTACATTCAACAAGGGTGCATCCCTGTCGCTAGGAATTGTGGTGAGATATCTATGATGACATGGAAAAACAATTATATCAGGGCACGGAAGACCTGGGTTTAAATCTTGACTCTCTCACTTACTGGTTAGAATACCTTGGGGACATTACTTACCTGGGCTTTCTGAGGTTCAGTTCTCATTCATTGTTAAAATATTTTCTGAGAGCTTATTGTGGGCTACTTACTCTGTTGGGAACTTTCCACATATTATTTTGTTTTAATCCTCACTCTGTTCCCATGAGATAGTTGCAGTTAGTACAGGGCTCAGAGAGGTCAAAAAGTATGCCCAAGGCCACATGGCTGGTAAGTAGCAGGACAGGAATGAAAAGCCAGGCTATGTGACTTGAAGACCCCAGCTCTTCCTGTGTATTAGAAGGATGGTATTTCCTCACTGGCTTGTTCTGAAGATTATCTATTGGGTGAAAGCTGAAAAGGGGTGGACAAATGCCTGATGCACAAGAGCCTTGCAGTCATTAGTAGAGGATTTTTTTAACCAATGTGCTTTATGACTGTGGGTTAACTCTTTGGAACTCAAAAGGGTCTAAATAACTAACGATACTTCTCAATGTTACCAGCCCCACATTAGTTAGTGTTAGTCACTCAACCCTGTCCTACTCTTTGTGACCCCATGGATGGTAGCCCGCCAGTCTCCTCTGTCCATGGATTTCTCCAGGCAAGAATACTGGAGTTGCCATTCCCGTCTCCAGAGGATCTTCCCAACCCAGGGATTAGACCCGGGTCTCCTGCATTGCAGGCAGGTTCTTTACCATCTGAGCCACCAGAGAAGCCCCACGTAGCAGCATTCATAATAGAGAAATATTTACAGAGTGCTGTAAGATTTTCCTACTTCCTGGCATCACCATAAAGTTAGGCATTCTGCAACTTTTTATAGAAGCATGAAAAAAATTAGATAAGGATACCACTTCTCATTGCTATTATGATCAAAAGATTGTTAGTTTCTTCATGGAAAAGTTCATCAGACTGTGATAAATGGTTATGACAACAAAAATGTCACTTAATATTTTTGTAGCAGGTTTTCTCAGGAAAGTCTTCAAGCCATATTCTTGCATTCATCTTTCCAGCCTCGCTTTTCATTCCTCCTCTTGTATCATGCCTTTCTCTGTGGCATTTGAACCTCTAGAATATCACCCTCTCCTCTACTCTCACCCTTGACACAACTCTTCTCAGTTTGACTGGTTCTTTCATCTCTGCCTGGCCTTAAATGTTGCAACCACTACCTTTGAGGCGAAGTGTCATCCATCCATTGATCCATTCAACAAAGATATCTTGAACACTCACTCTGTGCCAGACAGTGTTCTAGGTGCTGCGGGTACAGCAATGGACAAGACCTCATGGAACTACCTGCTGTCATGGAGGGTCTGTGCTAAAGCGGGAGGCATATAATAAAGTAAATCTGTAAATTATATGGAGTGATGGATGATACTAAGCAAAAGGAAGAAGAACAAAGCAGGAAAGGAGGAGGGATGCTAGAGTTTAAGTCTAAACAGGTGGTCAAGGAAGTCCTCAGTGAGAAGATATTTATGCAAGGACTTGGAACCAGGGAAAGAGTGAGCCATGTAGATATATGGGGAAAGAACATGAAAAGCAGAAGGAACAGCAAGTACAGGGCTTTGAGAGGAGCCCCTGTCCCCAGAGTGTCTGAGGACCATCAGGGAGCTGGTGTGGAGGGAGGGAGTTAGTGAACAGGAACATGGAGGAGAAGAGGTCACAGGAGGGCTCCTGAAAGCTAGGTACTACCTTCTGATGCTGCCATGAGGACATTGTCTTTGGCCATTGCTGGGCTCTGAGCAGAGGTGTCATACCTGACATTTTTATTTTTCCAATCACTTGTTTTTTTAAAAAATAAATTTATTTATTTTTTGGCCACACCATGTGGCATGTGGGGGTTCTTGTCAAGTCACAGAACATTAGATAATGGAACAAACATTTATTTATTAAGTATTTTTATGGGTTATTCATTTTAATTTCCACAATAGACTGATAATACGTGTTGTTGGTACCATCTTACAATAATTAAACTGAAGCTCAGAAACATTATTGGTCAAAGCACCTCAACTGTAATAGTAGGAATGGAAAAGGAGATTGAGACTCATTGCCTTTTGATTCTAAATCCATGCATTTTATTTTCTAGCTAGTCAGTCCTCTCCTATCGAGTTGACCTCAGATTCATCAGAACTATAAAAATAAAATACTGATAGCAAATAAACAATTAAAGGCTTGGCCTGAAAACCATTCATCTAACGTCATCTCCTTTTGAAAGGAGTGGGAATTGTGTGTATCTGGAAGCCTGGCCTGGGAATGAGACATCTCAAGTGAATGCACGTGAGTATTGTTGGTAAGCCATTGTTTGCTCTTCCTTTTTGAGGGTGTTGGGACAGGCCCACATGGCAACTTTTTATGATTTCACTTGGCATTGTGACCTAGGAGTTGGCAGTGGAGCCCCACGGCATGCTGGGATACTCCTTATCACAGTAGATAAAGGAGCTTGAAATTACCAGCTGGCCTGGATTTCCTAGTGAGATTGGAGGGGCAGATATCGCTGGGAGGGGAAAGGGCTGTGGGTAACGTCCTGGGAGAATGATTAGCTGTGGAAGGCCAAGAGGGCCAGTTTAAAACAATCCTCTTTCTCTGGAATCTTTCTCTGGACATTTGATAACATAGGATTCCAAAGGCTGAAATGGTATAGTTACTTAGAGACTCTGCTGGAAATGAGATCCTTTATTCCAGTTCACAATCTCCTTTTTCCCTTCTGGAAAAATACCAAATGACCTTTTTTTTAAAAAAAATTTTTTTTTTTTTAATGTGGGCCATTTAAAAATCTTTGTTGAATCTGTTACAATTATTGCTTCTGTTGTTTTTTGTGTTCTGTTTTTTTGGCAGCGAGGCATGTGGGATCTTAGGTCCCAGACCAGGGATCGAACCTACTGCACCTTTTGCATTGGAAAGTGAAGTCTTAACCACTGGACCACCAGAGAAGTCCCCCCATGTGATCTTTTATATGGATAAAAAACCAGATCCTCCAAGTAGACTTCCAATTCCTAGGTTCATTGGAAATGTCCAGTATTGAAGACAAGGATTCAGTAACTGGTCTTCCTTTCTGTCCAGGATGTCGTCCCTTGTTTCCAATCATCTTTTAAATCTGGCACAATTGGCAGAGATCAGCAGACTGGATGGTGTGTGCTGGCTGAGAGTGTGCATTCAGGAAGTGGGGGTAGCTTTTGGGGTGAGGGTAGAAAAGCCTTCAAGTGGCCTCAGGCTGCATCTGCATCTTTCCAGCCCTGGTCTCCTTGTAGATCTGTGCAGGTGTGGCAGCAATGGTCATTGCCAAACCCTGGTATAATTGAAGGAGTAGGGTTTGCTTAGGTTCAGGATCCTCTCTTCAAATAAGATATTCTAAATGACGAATTCTTTCAACAGACAGTAGGCACACAGTAGAGCCCTGATACTGTGTGAGGTGCTCTGAAGCACAGCAGAGTCAAAGACAGGGCCCGTCCCCTCATGGTGCTGAGTGTGCAGTGGGTAGGGGGTGCTGAAAAAGGGTACATATATGGACTATGTCATGGCCCAGGCAGGAGATAAAGTGTTCTGTTCTCTGAGAAGGCAGAGTCAAATCAAGTTGGGAGTGTGGGGGTGACATCCAAGAGAAACTGACTTTTTGATTTCAAGAACAACTTTCAATTCATTTTCTAAACTCCATGCTCTTTGTTTCTCTGGACAAAATATCTGGGAATCATTACACTTCTGTATGCCGAGAATGCAAGACTGACGTCTTTACCTGGGACGCATCTCAGAGTTGTGTCTGCAGTGAGCACCCTTGAGGGATGAAGCAACATCTCCTTCAAGGACAAAGGGCAGGCGGGCCTACCTCTTGCTATAAAAGTAGTGGATTCCCCAAGGCTCAGTGTTCCTCAGCTGCAATTTGGACTCACTGGATGTAAAGCCTCCATCTGGGCTTATTACACTGTCACGTGGAAACTGGAGGCCAGAGATACGGAGGCAGACATGCTGCTGCTCATTCTGCTTGCTGTGCTGGGAGCAGTGATATCCTTTGTCTCTGATCCAGGAGTCTTTTGTCTTCTTCTAGCATCCAGGAACATGTTAACTTGTGAGCTTATAAAATTCTAGGCCCAACAGTGCCCCCTTTCACAATGTGAGGAAAGGCTCTTTCTGTGCTATGCTTGGTTCAAAAGGAAGAAGAGAACCCCTGGCAAGGTGGTTTGAGCCCCCTGTTATATGACAGACACATAACATGATAGCTCTACCCCACTGGTGCCATCATAGTTCTCAGGGATCTGAATTGAGATGGGATAGATTATTCTAGAGCAGAAATTCCCAGAGTGTTTTCCATTTTGACAGATGAGCCATTTTTTTTCTTTTTCAAATTTGTAAGAAACACTGGTATATATGGAGAACTCAGAAAACTACCATTTTAAGGATACCATTTTGGATTTGAAAGTTACTTATTTTTTTTTTTTGTTGTTGTTGTTATTTACAAGTATTTCAGGAAAGAATGTTCACAAATCCATTTCGGTGGGAGTTGCCCTGTAAGGCAGCCTAGAAACCCTTGTGCTAGATTACGTACACAGTACTTGGTGGTGGAGGGCTCTTGCCAGAGAAGCCAGTTACTTCCCTACTATAGGTATCATAGGAAGCAACCCCCTTTGTGGATTTGCTGCATTCTGCTCTATGGCCTTCAGTTCCGTAGATTCAGAGACTTGATTTATCAACTTAGGAGTGACTTTCAAGGGCTGACTCACATTAACTGTGCTTAAAAGGCTGATGTATAGACCAGCATCACTTTTGTTCAGTTAGACAAAGGCTCCCCTTCTACTCAGCCAACACAATCCTACATCAAGGGCTTGGTGACAGGAGTGCATGAGAGTCACCAGGACACCCTCTCCGTCATCTGCACAGCATTATGTAGTGGCCCATGACCCTGTAGCTGTGTATAATGCTGGTATCCCCAGCTGGACTCTGAGCTTGTGAGGAAGGGACCACACACTGATCATTCTTCTACCCACAGGGGTTAGAACAGGGTTCTGTCTTCTACAAACTAAGGAAAGGAAGGAAGGAAGAAAGAAAAAAAAAGGGAGAAAGAAAGATGGATGGACAAAAATGGCAAGCAATAAACTAAAAGCATAGAGCTTTTCTGATTTAGAAAATGTTTTTACACGTATTAGTGCATTAGATCATGTATATGTTGGTGTGATCTTAACTGTCCCGTGAGGTATATCAGAGGTTGTCATTATTTTGCGGTTGGGAAACTGAGACTCAGAGAGGTTGTTTGACTAAGTCAGGGTCACACAGCACATAGGTCTTAGAGCTGAAATCCAGCTCTCTGCCCTCCTTGCTGCAATCCATAGTTTGACTTTGGGAGGCGAGTGCCTTTCCTCATTAAAGCCTGCTTGATGGAGCTAACCCCGTGAGGAGGTGGACCTTACATATGGTTGCTCTATTAGCTCAGCTCTGGATGGCTTCTCCTATTTAATAAATCGTGTTAACTTTACTAGCACTTGTTCTTGGCTCCACTACACAGCAGTGGTTTAGGCAATGTGTTGGAAAAATGTGCTAATTGTAGGCTTTAATTTTCTTCCATCTTAAAATAAAAATACTTAGCATTTTAGTTCTTGAAGAGAGGAATGATGGGGTGGGGCTGGGGGACTCACAGAGCTTGGTGGCTTGCACCAAAGGGCACAGGAGCAGAATGTGCAAGGGCAGAAAAATGGAAGTTTGTAGGAGGTCCTGGGTCTGGGGTCTATTTAGTGGGAGGGGTATGTGTGTGTGTGTGTTGAGTGGGGTGTGCTGGAGGGAGAGGGAGAGGTAGAGAGGAGGAAACCATCAATGGTCCCTATTACACAAGAAGAAAGTATTTAACAGTTCATGCAATTTGTTGCTATCAACTTATTGACTGAAAATGTATTAATACTTCTTTTGTTAAAGTGTTAGTTGCTTAGTCCTGTCTAACTCTTTGTGACCCTGTGGACTGCAGCTCACTAGGCTCCTCTGTCCATGGAATTCTCCAGGCAAGAATGCTGGAGTGCGTTACCATTCCCTTCTCCAGAGGGTCTTCCCAACCCGAGGATTGAACCCTGGTCTCCCGCATTGCAGCCAGATTCTTTATCGTCTGAGCCACCAGGGAAGCCTATGTCTTTTGTTATCCAAATGTTATTGACTGGAGACGTTTCAATATTCACTTACATTAACAAATCGCCAGTCACAGGCTTTAGTTTCTGCAAAACCCTTGTGGTCAATAATGTGCTATTTGGCAATTGTAAGTGGGTAAAGTACAAGGTCATGAATTATTCTCTCATGAATAGAATTATTCTCTCATTCAAGAAGTGTTTTTTGAGTACCTGTAATCCCCATGGACAGAAGAGCCTGGCTTGCTGTAGTCCATGCAGTTATGTAGATTTGGATCCAGCTTAGTGACTGAATAACAATGAAAACATGTCCCAGGCACTGTATTCAATGTAGAGTCAAAAGTGGAACTCTAAGATCCCCACAGCAGATGTGGCCCCTGGCGTCATTGAGCTGACAGTGGAGTCTTGGAATCCTAGAGCTGGATGGAACCTTAAAGGTAATCTCTTCAGTCCTTTATTTCACAGTCATAGAAACTGATGCCCAAAGAGGGCAAATGAACTTGACTCCTACCACCCGGTTATTTAGTGGCAGAGTCCAGATTAGAACCCAAGTCTACTGATCCCAGGCCCAGACTTCTACTGAAATCCTCTAAAAACAGAATCTATTCAGGATTGGGAGCCACAGATATATGGGAATGTGTTAGAGTGTATTAGCCAGGGCAATGTTAGTGGCCATAGGGAATAAACCGCCAAGTCTCTGTAGCTTAAACAGTAGAATTTGATCTCTCCCTCCCGTTAAGTCCTTTCAGCAACTGGAATCCACATGGTTGGATTCAGTCAGCTTTAAACTATGGCTTCTAAGGACATCGAAAAGACCTAGATTTTGCTAGTGGGTGGTTACGTGGGCCCAGGTCTGGACGTGGTGCTCCTAATCCACTGGCTGAAGCTCAGTCATGTGGTAACACCTCATTGCTCAGGAGGCTGGGAAATCCAGTCAGTGCTGCCAGGAGGAGGCAGGACTTGTGTGGTTAGCAGGTAGCCAGTCACTGCCATCTACATTACCTGTGGATTTCATTGTTGATAGGAAAGGGAAAGTACTAAAAGAGGACTTTGGATAGGACAGACAGTACAGAGTTGAGAACTGTCATGGTATGTACTAGTCCTTAGGGGGAGGTGTTCAGTGGACACTCCCAGTTTTTCCTTTCTAATGGTCTTCCAATCCATTCCTAACAAGATTTGACTTTGACTTGATGGAAGTCCTCTCAACCTCATTGGAAGGGCATAGCCATGGCTCCAAGGAAGAGGGAGAGAAGGAAAGAGTCTGCAGACAGGTTTTCAGCAAATGCTCCTTGTGCCTTGGGTGTGGGAATTTCTGGACTGGGCAATGTTGAATCTGAAGCCAGAGATAGTCTTATTCTTTCTTGATGAGCTTGGAGCTTTTATAAACCCTCATGTCTGGACAGTGCCTCCTGGCTGACAAAGAGTTTTCTAGAACATTGTCTCACTTCAACATTATATCCAGCCTCTGAGATGGAGAGGGAGGGAAGGAATTGGCAGGAAAGAAGGGAGTTCAGAGGGAGGGGAGATGATTTCTAACTGAGAAGGTTGCCCAAAGAGGCTTCCCTGGGAAGTCGGCATTTAAGAAGGGACTTGAGGGAAGCGTGGGAGAACAACAGACAGAACTCCTGGTGTGGACCACATTGTCAGCAAAGGTACAGAGGTGTGAAAATCCTGGGGTGTCTTGGGGACTGGGAGAGAAGGTCAGCCTGGAAAACTTAATTGCACCCAGACTGCAGTATCCTTATGATCAGCATCCTCACTGCCCTCTTTGGAATGCATTTCCACATCACCTGCTAGGAGCCAGGCACTTTGCTAGGTGTGTTGTTGATCAGTCCTTCTGTTGTGTCTGACTCCTTGCGATCCCATGAACTGCAGCACGCCAGGCTTCCCTGCCCTTCACCATCTCCTGGAGTTTGTTCAGACTCATGTCCATTGAGTCGGTGATGCCAAATAACCATCTTATTCTCTCTTGCCCCCTTCTCCTCCTGCCCTCAATCTTTCCTAGCATCAGGGTCTTTTCCAATGAGTCAGCTCTTCGCAACTGGTGGCCAAAGTATTGGAGCTTCAGCTTGCTAGCTGTGGGAGACACACAAAAAAATATCACACATAGTTTCTGCCCTTACAGTGCTTACGGCCCCCTGAGGAGAACTGCCACACACACAGAGCAACCTTTCATGAAATACGTAGGAGCTACTTGTAAAGTTTGCACCTCTGTTTAATGTGTGTGTGCTTTCCTGCTCCAATCAGAGCAGCAGAGGCTTCCAGAGTTCCCTTTCTTGTGTGCCTAGAAAGTGAAAGTGAAAGAGAAGTCACTCAGTCCGACTCTTTGGGACCCCATGGACTGCAGCCTACCAGGCTCCTCAGTCCCTGGAATTTTCCAGGCAAGAGTACTGGAGTAGGTTGCCATTTCCTTCTCCAGGGGATCTTCCCAACCCAGGGATTGAACCCAGGTCTCCCGCATTGCAGGCAGACGCTTTACCGTCTGAGCCACTAGGGAAGCAGGGAAGTGTGCCTAGAGCTCTCCCTTAAAGAGGTCTCATTTGAAGATTAACCTAGGATTGATTAGTCTTTGAGGAGGCAGTGTAGCCCATGGTTAAGACCATCTCTGGAATCTAGAGGGCTGGGCTGGAATCTAGGTTCCACCACTGATGACATATGACCTCTGCTGGAATGCTTAGTCATTCAGCTTTGGTTACTTGTCTATAAAATGAGATTGCAAATGCTACCTAGCTCATTGAGTTGTCATGAGTATCGGCTGAGCTGATGTGGGAAAACAGCGTCATGCGTGGGACACAATGAACTGTTGATAAAGGCTAACAAACACGAAGATGCTCTTGATTATGGCTTTTGTAGTCTGCTGCCAATACTAGAGTTGTTGAGTAAGGAGAGCACTAAGGAACTTGACCTTCTATGAATTCCTGGTCGGGAAGCAAAGTCAGGCTGGTGGGCCAGGTCATTGTGGGGACGTGATAACATTAATTGGCTTAAAGGACTTGCGATTTCCTAAGAAGTTAGGTGCTTCTCATAGAAGCACACCACAAACACACCCTCTGTAGCAGTGCCTGGACTGAAGAGAGGATGTTTTGAATGGGTCACCACTGACTGTCACATCCCGTTCTCTGGCAGCGGGTTTCCCACAGCTAAACCAAGGCCAGTGTTAAGGCGATTGCTGAGGTAGGTGGGACAGGAGCCCAACTTTGTGGCAGGTGATGCATGCTTCAGAAATACGCCTACTCCTTGAGGGTTTCCTTCAATTATACTGCCCCGTGTGAGTTTACACACCCTTGCACACAATTGGCTTTCCTCTCTTAGGAATTTTGGATATTTTGGGCGTTGCCAGTCAGCTGTGTTTATTAGATAGCCTTTGTTTTCCCCTTCTAAGATAGGAAGCTCATTAGGAATGAACACAAACCATGACACTTTAACCTAGAGTTCCCTTGAGAACTGGGGATACGTCTTAAGGAGGTCAAGTTCAGACAGATACAGCCCAGCTCGGAGGAAGTAAGCTGCCTGATCAGGTCTTCAGCAATGCTGGGCTGAAAGAGTAATAGTTCACATTCCAAAGATTTTGCAGAATCTTCAAAATTTTGAAGGTTCCCCTAGTATGATTCCCCTAGTATTCTCTTTGCTGCTGAAGTGAAAAGATAAACTGAGGTTATCATATTAAATGTATACAAGTTTAGTATTATTATATTATATGGGTTCATCTGACTTAGAAGTCTGCCCTTCCTTATTGTGTTATATGCTTAACATAGTATGTTATAATGGCTTAATTTGTGTCAATTTCTCCCATAGACTATAAGTCTTGAGAGTTCAGGCATGAATTTATCTTGTTCATTTAGTGTGGTGTTCATTTAATAATTGTCAAATGAACAATGCATGAATGAATTGACCATGATTCCTCTGATATGACAAAGGATTAATACTGAGTTTTACATATGCCAAGATCTCTTATTTTATGCCTACTCCTAAATATGTGTCATTCTTTGGCATTGCCTTTCTTTGGGATTGGAATGAAAACTGACCTTTTCCAGTCCTGTGGCCACTGCTGAGTTTTCCAAATTTGCTGGCATATTGAGTGCAGCACTTTCACAGCATCATCTTTCGGGATTTGAAATAGCTCAACTGGAATTCCATCACCTCCACTAGCTTTGTTCGTAGTGATGCTTTCTAAGGCCCACTTGACTTCACATTCTAAGAAGTCTGGCTCTAGTGAGTGATCACACCATCGTGATTATCTGAGTTGTGAAGATCTTTTTTGTACAGTTCTGTGTATTCTTGCCACCTCTTCTTTGTATCTTCTGCTTCCGTTAGGTCCATACCATTTCTGTCCTTTATCAAGCCCATCTTTGCATGAGATGTTCCCTTGGTATCTCTAATTTTCTTGAAGAAATCTCTAGTCTTTCCCATTCTGTTGTTTTCCTCTATTTCTTTGCATTGATCGCTGAGGAAGGCTTTCTTATCTCTTCTTCCTATTCTTTGGAACTTTGTATTCAGATACTTACATCTTTCCTTTTCTCCTTTCCTTTTCGCTTCTCTTCTTCTCACAGCTATTTGTAAGGCCTCCTCAGAGAGCCATTTTGCTTTTTTGCCTTTCTTTTGGGGATGGTCTTGATCCCTGTCTCTTGTACAATGTCACGAACTTCAGTCCATAGTTCATCAGGCACTCTATCTATCAGAACTAGTCCCTTAAATCTATTTCTCACTTCCACTGTCATAAGGGATAGTCATAAGGGATTTTATTTAGGTCATATCTGAATGGTCTAGTGGTTTTCCCTACTTTCTTCAATTTCAGTCTGAATTTGGCAATAAGGAGTTCATGACCTGAGCCACAGTCAGCTCCCCGTCTTGTTTTTGCTGACTGTATAGAGCTTCTCCATCTTTGGCTGCAAAGAATGTAATCAATCTGATTTCGGTGTTGACCATCTGGTGATGTCCATGTGTAGAGTCTTCTCTTGTGTTGTCGGAAGAGGGTGTTTGTTATGACTAGTGCGTTCTCTTGGCAAAACCCTATTAGCCTTTGCCCTGCTTCATTCCATATTTCAAGGCCAAACTTGCCTGTTATTCCAGGTGTTTCTTGACTTCCTATTTTTGCATTCCAGTCCCCTATAATGAAAAGGATATCTTTTTTGGATGTTAGTTCTAAAAGGTCTTGTAGATCTTCACAGAACCGTTCAACTTCAGCTCAAACTGTGATCAACTGTGATCAAACTTCAGCTCAGTTGTGCACAAACTACAGCACAATTGCACTCATCTCACATGCTGGTAAAGTAATGCTCAAAATTCTCCAAGCCAGGCTTCAGCAATATGTGAACCATGAACTTTCAGAGGTTCAAGCTGGAGGCAGAGGAACCAGAGATCAAATTGCCAACATCTGCTGGATCATGGAAAAAGCAAGAGAGTTCCAGAAAAACATCTATTTCTGCTTTATTGACTATGCCAAAGCCTTTGACTGTGTGGATCACAATAAACTGTGGAAAATTCTGAAAGAGATGGGAATACCAGACCACCTGATCGGCCTCTTGAGAAATCTATATGCAGGTAAGGAAGCAACAGTTAGAACTGGACATGGAACAACAGACTGGTTCCAAATAGGAAAAGGAGTACATCAAGGCTGTATATTGTCACCCTGCTTATTTAATTATATGCAGAGTACATCATGAGAAATGCTGGGCTGGAAAAAGTACAAGCTGGAATCAAGATTGCCGGGAGAAATATCAATAACCTCAGATATGCAGATGACACCACCCTTATGGCAGAAAGTGAAGAGGAACTAAAAAGCTTCTTGATAAAAGTGAAAGAGGAGAGTCAAAAAGTTGGCTTAAAGCTCAACATTCAGACAGCTAAGATCATGGCATTTGGTCCCATCACTTCATGGCAAATAAATGGGGAATCAGTGGAAACAGTGTCAGACTTTATTTTGGGGAGCTCCAAAATGACTGCAGATGGTGACTGCAGCCATGAAATTAAAAGACGCTTACTCCTTGGGAGGAAAGTTATGACCAACCTAGACAGCATATTAAAAAGCAGAGACATTACTTTGTCAACAAAGGTCTGTCTAGTCAAGGCTATAATTTTTCCAGTAGTCATGTATGGATATGAGAGTTGGACTGTGAAGAAAACTGAGCACCAAATAATTCATGCTTTTGAACTGTGGTGTTGGAGAAGACTCTTGAGAGTCCCATGGACTGCAAGGAGATCCAACTAGTCCATTCTAAAGGAGATCAGTCCTGAGTGTTCTTTGGAAGGAATGATGCTAAAGCTGAAACTCCAGTGCTTTGGCCACCTCATGCGAAGAGTTGACTCATTGGAGAAGACTCTGATGCTGGGAGGGATTGGGGGCAGGAGGAAAAGGGGACAACAGAGGATGAGATGGCTGGATGGCATCACTGACTCGATGGATGTGAGTCTGAGTGAACCCCGGGAGTTGGTGATGGACAAGGAGGCCTGGCGTGCTGCGGTTCATGGTGTCGCAAAGAGTTGGACTTGATTGAGTGACTGAACTGAACTGAACTGAAATATGTGTCAGGAAGTCAGCTTTGCAAGCCAGATCTCAAATCTCTGTATCTTGGTGTCATGGTCCTCCTCATTTCACAAAGGGCTAATCTGCTGAGGGATCCTGCTGGTTTTAGTATTTTGATGGTAGGTCTATCCCACTTGGTTGGGAATCATTCTTCCCATCCCTTTTTTCATTCTGAGGTTTCCATTTGGAGAAAACCCAAGGTTGGGTGGTTGTTTAATGTCCCTTGAGGCCACATCAAAAGTGCTGATGGAGGCGAAGAGAGAAAGTGCCTTCAGAAGGGCAGTAGGAAAGTTTCCTTCCCAGTCATGTCTGGAGGATCTTTGGTTGGGTTGGTAATCTTTCGTAAAAGAATCCAAAGGACTTTATTTAACCTTAAAGAATAAAGTCTTAAAGCTATTTTTGTTGTCAATAGGATTGACTAAATGAAAGCTTCTTCCCCAGCCCCAGTGGTAGATTTGGGTAAATGGGCAACTGTTTAAAAAAGAAAATTTTTTTTTTAAACTGGAGGATAACTGCTTTACAATGTTGTGTTAGTTACTGCTATACAACAATGTGAATCAGCCATATGTATACATTTAGCCCCTTCTTTGACCTCCCTCCCACCCACCCCCATTCCACCCCTCTAGGTCGTCACAGAACACAGAGTTGAGCTCCCTGTGCTATGCACAGCTTCCCACCACATCTGTCTTACACATGGTGGTCAATGCTACTCTCAATTGGCCCCACCCTTCTTTCCCACGCTGTGTCTATAAGTTTGTTCTCTGTGTCTGTGTGTCTATTCCTGCCATGCAAATAGCCTAGAGTCTGTCACACAAAGTGAAGTCAGAAAGAGGAAAGCAAAGATCATATATTAATGCATACATATATATAAGGCAACTATTTTAAATTAATCGAAGGGAACACTTTCATTGAGCCCCTACTCCATACTCACATTATGCTAAGCATGATGGTTGAAAGAGACAGAAAGTAGACACTTCTGGGAACCGCAGGTCTTTCGGGTGGGGGCCAACAGGCCATGTACAGTTACTAGCAATTTCAGTGAACCTCACCAACCTGGCCTCAAGCAGCATCTGAGGGTCCCTGGGCTACTTGAGCAGGCTCAAGAAAAATAATCATTTTCTTGTCTTTGGTGGTGTAACTCATTTACTATCTCTTTTGTTCTTCACAACAACCCTTGTAGTTATCTTTTGTGTTCCCACTTTGTAGATTAGTAACCTGTAGGCTCCAAGGGGGACCCTGCCATGAGGGCTTGGAGTCCCACCTGTTCAATAAGTAATAAAAATATCCCATATTTTCCAAGTACCTACTAGGTGGCAGGAACTCTTTTAGATGTTTCAATGTGTCTTTTCCTTTAATGCTAAAAAACAGTCATGTGAATGTTGGTACCACTTAATCCACGTTTGCTGATGATAAAATGGATGCATGGTGAGAAGAAGAAGATGGTGCAAGGCTACCAGGTGACAGAGGTGGGATTGGAACTCCCAGAATCAGGCTCTGGATCTTGTGCTTTTACCCGCTATTTAAGCAGCATGATTTAGTCCGGTAAGCTTGGACTTGAAAACTTAAGACTCCCTTTGAGTCCCAAATCTGCCTCTGATCTCTTGGTTACTCCAAGTGTGGTCCATGAACCAGCAACATCAGCATCACCTGGGAGCTGAGCAAAACGCAGCATGAGGGCTCTGCCCTAGAACTCCTGGATCAGAATCCTTATTTTACCTGCGTGCGTGTTTAGTCTTTTTGATCTTGTCCAACTCTTTGCGGCGCTATGAACTGTAGCCCACCAGCCTCTTCTGTCCTAGCAATTCTCCAGGCAAGAAAACTGGAGTGGGTTTCCATGCCCCGTTCCAGGGGATCTTCCCAACCCAGGGATCGAACTTTCGTCTCTTGTCTTCTGCATTGGCAGGTGGGTTCTATACCATTAGCGCCACCTGGGAAGCTCATCTCTAGAAAATTTGCCTGCTCATTGGGTGACATCAAATCACTGTTTTGTCACCTGGGCCCAAAGAAGATCCCACAGGAGTCTTCTCAGCCTCAATTTCTCCAGCTGTAAAATGAGGCTCCCATCTGAGTCTTCTCCCTGTCAGGGCTGCTGTACAGATCAAAAGGCAGGGGGTCTATGGAAGGTGTTGTAAATTGCACAGTGTTCTACAAAGGTCAAAACCAAACAGTGAACCAGAGCATTAAAGCTTTAGAGACAATTCGACAAACAGATAATGCCTTTTATCCCCACAGCTTGGCGGGGCAGGAACTCACAGTGCTGTGTGTCATGCAAAATAACCAGACAGAAGAAATGCCTTTTACAAGCAATTCCTGGAAATTTCGAGCTTTATCAAGGAATTTGGTTTCTTCAGTTCACTGCCTCGTGAAAATAGCTGCGCCTTAATAAGGCCCAGATGTTGACAGAGTCACTCACCTTCCCCATTGCATGGATGCGTTTCATACTGAATTTCACCTAAGGAATTTTAGACTTTAAAGATAATAATCAAAAACACTGTGAGCTTCCCTTTGGGATTCTTGCTGATTTGAGAGATCAAAGATGTTGCAACAACACAATGAATGTAGATGGAACCATGGGTTTCTTTCTTTACTAATGAAAAGATGAATTCAGTGAAACAATGACTGTTTTCACACTTTTAGCGATTTTCTCCCTTGAGCTCCTCAAAGCTGGCTCTAGTCTCACATATTTTTAATAATTTCTGCAGCTGCCCTTCTCCTCTTCTTATTCTCGGTAAATGTGGTCGGTGTGTTAATAACATTAGCTTCTGTTTCAAATACAATTAAAACGGATGCCCTCACTGGTTAATTCTTGGCATCCCTGGAAAATACTTCCTCTGCATCTAGGAAAAGTAGGAGATGTTTAAATTCCAAACAGTGAGTGACTCCCAAGAGTATCTCACATGGAGTTTCGTGGGATGGGAGTCTGGCCCAGAAGGAAGGTGCCCTCCGTGGTGGCCCCTGGCTTTTTCCGGAGGCGGCCTGACTTGCCTTTATGTGAGGGGCTGAGAAATAACATAACTCTTGACTTTCGAGAGAGCCTGGCGCTCATGCAGACCGGCATCTAGACACCAGGCTGTTTTCATTACATACACGATGGAATGCGTGCGATCTGGTATAGGTCTCCAGGGATTGTACAAACCCTAAAGCAGGAATGGCAGAAATTTGACTTTCAGAGCCCCCGTTGCCACTCTTCAATTTGCTCTGTGCTTTCTTTCCCTTCCCTAAAGAAAGGATGGAGGGAAATCATCTTGAAATTGTTTTAAAGGACCAGACACCAAGGATGCTACTTCTCTGAGGCTACTCTTCCCCAGGCAAGGGTATCTTGTGGATATGGCCATGTCCTCCAAGACAGAGGCATGAAAATGGGAAGCTTATCTTTTGGGATAGCAGTTGAGTCTGGGCAGTTGTTCAACTCTTTGGACACAGTTTCCTTCCTGTATAAATGTCCAGCAGCATCTCTGAGGGTTCTTAGTCAGATTACATGAGCCCTTGGCCTATGCTACTGAAAACAGTGGATTATTTCTCTCAAAAGATATTGTTTCCTTCTGCTCAGGAAGCCACCCCTGTCAAACTTTATATTGAGTTCTATTATTTTTAAAATATTTAAGATGGAAAATACAGAATTGGTCTATTTTAGGAGTGGGCTTCCTTGGTAGCTCAGATGGTAAAGAACCTGCCAACAATGCAGGAGACTAGGATTCGATCCCTGCACTGGGAAGATCCCCTGGAGAAGGGAATGGCTATCCACTTCAGTATTCTTGCCTGGAGAATTTCATGGACAGAGGAGATTGGTGGGCTACACTCCATGGGGTTGCAAAGAGCCAAACATGACTGAGTGACTAACACTTTTAGGAGTGGGCTAGATTATCGTGAAAGCCTGGGGCTATACTTATAGATGCTTTCTGGGAGTTTCATAGCCAAATGATTCATTTTTCCAAATATGAATGGGGCTCCTGCAAGATGCTTCAGTAACAGGAGCAAGTGAGACAGATCTGGTCCTTGGGGTTAAGGAGCTAAAGGTTAGTGGAGAAAAACAAATAAACCAACTGACAATTAGAAAACAAGGTGATAAATGCCAAAATGGGAGAAGCATAGGTGCTAAGGACACCTGCCAAGATCTGAAAGGTGGGGGAAACTTTCTTGGAGATAGTGATATTGAAGATGTGATCTCAATGACAAAGGAACTAGGGGAGCATGTGCAAAATCCCTGACTTTAGACCAAGCAGGACTTGCCCTGGGAAGTGAAAAAAGAGTACAGCAAAGGAAGAGCAGGACCTGAGCAGAGGGGATTGTGGCAGCAAATGAGGGGAAGCGGAGAGAACAGGCCCCACCACAGAGGATGTATAATCCAGTTTAGAGAGTTTGGATAGACCTGAGGGTGTTTGGGAGCCGCTGCACAATATAAAGCAGCAGAGTAAAATGATCAGCTTTGTATTTCATCAGCTGGTTCTTCTGTGAGCCCCTAGAGAGTCCTGCTCCCCGTCTATGCTCTCATCCCCCTGGGTGGCAGTTCCTTCTTAATTTGTATGCATCCCGAGGGCAGGGACTCGGTCTGCTCCCTCCAAGCCCTCAGTCCCCAACAGAGTACCTCAGTAAGTGTTTTTTGCGCCATTTAAATGAAGAGAAATAGAAAACAGGAAATAGCTCAGAGAAGCGTGCCAGGCAGGAGTCTGAGCACTTAGCTAATACGGAGTCTTAAATCTCTGCAATCCTGTGAAGTAGGTGCCATGTTTGCCTCTATTTACAGATGTTGAACCACAGTGCAGAGAGGGGAATTCACTCACCCAAGGTCAGTAGTAAACAGCTGATCTGGAAGGTGATCTCAGACTGCCTGGCTGTGCTGTAAGGTCTGTCCTGCCTGATGAAAGAAATTCTCACCAGGTTGCTAGCTGCTTACC
The DNA here is from genome assembly GCA_935064755.1 of Tragelaphus eurycerus. Taxonomy (NCBI): domain Eukaryota; kingdom Metazoa; phylum Chordata; class Mammalia; order Artiodactyla; family Bovidae; genus Tragelaphus; species Tragelaphus eurycerus. Next base: position 8,129,612 of record CAKXYN010000072.1, on the reverse strand, counting down.
TAGATGAGAGGCAGAGTGTCTCACATGATTTTCTGCATCACTTATCTGCCATGCCCTCCTCCCCACCCAATTGAGGGGGCCGGCTGGACAGACTGGAGGCACCACAGGAGAAAAGGGAGCCACAGGACTTGGTGCTGTTAGCAAAGCCTTTCCCTCTAATAAGCTAAATAGAATTTAAGGCTTTTGATGATGCTAGTGCAAGAAGTTCTGTGCCAAGGTATGAAATGCTGAGCAAGGATTTACAAACAGAGTATTTGATGGGCATTTATATAATTTATGGTGATATTATACTAAAAGAGTTCCTGGGGTCGTCTTCTGTTTTACCAAAAGTCCTTTTTTTCATTTTGGCTATATTTAATGGCATAGCTACACTTTTTATCATGAGTGGAAGTGAGAGTGTGTAACTAGGCCAGAATGGTGGTAATGCTGGTGGAAGTGATGAAGGTATGATGGAGACTGACTTGTGGTAGAGGTCCACCTGATTATTGATTAGTGGGATATCAAACTTCAACCTTTATCTGCCTTTGCTATGGATTTCAGGATCTTGATTTCAAACTACATCACTTAGAGTCATACTCTCAATGATCATCTGTTGTTACTAATTATGCCATTAATGACAGTCAATCATGTTCATCAGTTCAGTTCAGTTCAGTAGCTCAGTTGTGTCCGACTCTTTGCAACCCTATTAACCGCAGCATGCCAGGCCTCCCTGTCCATCACCAACTTCCAGAGTTTACCCAAACTCATGTCCATTGAGTCGGTGACGAAATCCAACCATCTCATCCTCTGTCGTCCCCTTCTCCTCCTGCCCTCAATCTTTCCCAACATCAGGGTCTTTTCAAATGAGTCAGCTCTTTGGATCAGGTGGCCAAAATATTGGCATTTCAGCTTCAGCATCAGTCCTTCCAGTGAACACCCAGGAGTGTTTTCCTTTAGGATGGACTGGTTGGATCTCCTTGCAGTGCAAGGGACTCTCAAGAGTCTTCTCCAACACCACAGTTCAAAAGCATCAATTCTGCGCTCAGCTTTCTTTATAGTCCAACTCTCACATCCATACATGATTACTGGAAAAACCATACCCTTGACTAGACAGATCTTTGCTGACAAAGTAATGTCTCTGCTTTTTAATAAATATGCTGTCTAGGTTGGCCATAACTTTTCTTCCAAGGAGTAAGCGTCTTTTAATTTCATGGCTGCAATCACCATCTGCAGTGATTTTGGAGTCCCCCAGAATAAAGTCAGCCACTGTTTCCACTGTTTCCCCATCTATTTGCCATGAAGTGATGGGACCGGATGCCATGATCTTAGTTTTCTGAATGTTGAGCTTTAAGCCAACTTTTTCACTCTCGTCTTTCACTTTCATCAAAAGGCTCTTTAGTTCTTCTTCACTTTCTGCCATAAGGGTCGTACCTTACTTGAAAAAATGATCGGAAAGCTGTCACTTTGGGAGAATGTATTTGGGGATCGGTCCCCTTGTCGAACCTCTGTGTTTCTGTTTCTTTGTGTTCAATCTGTTCTCAACCACCTTGGCGTGGCTACACAGAATAAACACAATAATGCATGTGAAAGGTCACAGGAATATTAATGATGACTATTTGTTTAGCATCTACTCAGTAATAAATCTAGACAGCTCTGATACGTTACTGATAATTCTAAAAACAATTTTCACCTTGATTCAGAAGGATTTATTCAGAAGGTTCATGAGTGTATTTGCGTTACAAAGAACAGCATTGGTTTTAAAGTTACACACAAAACAAGGGACTTCACTGGTGGTCCAGTGGCTAAGACTCTGTGCTCCCAAAGCAGGGGGCCCGGGATTGTTCCCTGGTCAGGGAACTAGATCTCACATGCTGTAACAGAAAGAGCCTGCATGCTGCAACTAAGACCCAGAGCAGCCAAATAAATAAACAAAAGTTTAAAATAAAAATTAGGTACAAAACAAATAAGAATGTAGATTAAAATGAAGCCAGCAAAAAAGGCGGTGGGGGTGGGGGGCAGTTGTTGCTGAAAAGGCTAGCACAAAGACCTTATATTTCAAGGGCTGCAATTTGGGAGCTTAACTTTCTAGCACTTAGAAGCAGTGGGTATTACAGACAGAAAACAAACTGGGGCTGATCCTAACTCTTTAAAAACTGAAGTCTCAGGGGATCCCTTGGTGATCCAGTGGTTGGGACTCGCGCTCTCTTTGCTGAGGCCCAGGTTCGATCCCTAGTTGGGGAACTAAGATCCCATAAGCCTTGCAGTCCGGCCAGGGAGGAAATATAAAACAGAAGCCCCTACCCAGCTTATACAAGTACTGTAAGCAATCTGGAATCTGTAAATGTTGGGGTGCTTAGGATTTGTCCTCAAGCTTGTGTGAGACGTGTGCAGCCATCCTCATGACTTATGGGGTTTGTGGTTGCCTTTCACAGTCTCTCTGCTCCCTCCTTACTGTGCCCCCTCCTGCCTGCTCCTCAGTAACCAGCTGCTGGAGAGGCTCAGGGTAGGGAAAGGGGGAGAATGCTGAGAGTGAGGTCCTGAGAGGGGGGTGGAAAGGGGGCCTGGGTGGGGGAAAGAGTGGGACTTTCCCACTCTTCATTCCAAGGGATTTAGATCCTTAAGTGCCTTTCACACTAATCCCTGGAAATCCTGCCGCTTTGGGGATGAGGAATTTCTCACTTAGAAGAGAAGACTGGAACTTGATTATTACCCTTCTGGGGGATGTGTGAAGACACATGCTAAATGATGCCTCTGCCGATAAGAAAGTGAGCCCGGCGGTGGGAGGCTCCGTGCCCTGTGCTCCATGTCTCCTTGTTTAGAATTCTTTCTCTGAGATAGGGTATGATCTGCAGGTTCTATTTATCACTGTCAGCTTGAGATGGGGGAAAATGCTCATGTTCGCTTTGCTTATTTAAATTTTATCCCTCTTCCCCATGCCTTGGTCTCCCTTGTTTGAGACAGGTCCATTGCAGGTTACTGGCTTATGCTCAGATGTTATTGAGACCATGGGGAGTCCCTGTGTGTCAGGACCATGCTGATTGCTGGACCTGCATCACCTCCTTTGCTCATCATAACAGGGACTAGTGTTATCTCCAAGTGCACATAAAGAGTGGAGAAGGCAATGGCACCCCACTCCAATACTCTTGCCTGGGAAATCCCATGGACGGGGGAGCCTGGTAGGCTTCAGTCCATGTGGTCGCAAAGAGTCAGCCAAGACTGAGCGACTTCACTTTCACTTTTCACTTTCACGCACTGGAGAAGGAAACGGCAACCCACTCCAGTATTCTTGCCTGGAGAATCCCAGGGACAGAGGAGCCTGGTGGGCTGCCATCTATGGGGTCGCACAGAGTTGGACACAACTGACGCGACTTAGCAGCAGCAGCAACAGTACACGAAGAGAGTAGGATATAGGGAGGTTAAAGAACCCTGGGGCTTCCAGGTGCTGCTAGTGGTAAAGAACGTGCCTGCCAATGCAGGAGATGTAAGAGACACTGGTACGATCCTTAGGTTGGGAAGATCCCCTGGAAGAGGGAATGGCAACCCACTTCAGTACTCTAGCCTGGAGAATCCCATGGATACAGAAGCCTGGCAGGCTACAGTCCATAGAGTCGAAAAAGAGTCGGACAAGACTGAGAACGCACACATAAATCCAAAGAAACTATGTAATGTTACTTGCCTTAGAGGTAATGTGGCTGAGATCTGTGCCTGAGACAGTCGGCTTCCAGAACTCACAGGCTGAACCACTAGCTTTTGCAGTCTTCTTTTAACATAAAGATAGCTAGTTGGTGCAAGACAGGAATCAGGAAGTTGAGTTGGAAGGTGGCTCTGTCATATACATCTGGGAGACCCTTGGTAAGGATGCTACATCCTTAGGAATTGGTTTTCTCAACCATAAAAAAGAATATAGTCTCACCTCCTCCTTTGAGAGATCCCTCTCCCCTAACAAAAAACAGTAGTTTAAATAAGATAGAAGTTTGTTTATTCTCACATAAGATATCAGTAGCCCAGGCTTGTAGGCTAGTGAAACTGTTCTCCTTCAAGCTTTTTGCTTTCTCATTCTTAATACAAGACTTCTACTTTGTGGGCCAAGGTGGCTGCTCCAGCTCCAGCTCCAGCTATCACAACTTTAATCCAGACCTCTGGGAAAAGGAAAAGGAAAAAGAATGACACAGACATTACACTTATATACATGATGGAAGTTATTTGAGTCATATTATACATGTATAATTTATACATATAAGAATTTACATACATAAGGATCACACAAGTCATATTCACTTATAATCCCATTGACTAAAATTTGGTGTATATTTGTATCTAGTTGTGAGAGGCCTTGGGGGACTGTAGTATTTATTCTGGTGGCTATGTACCCAGCCAGGTTCTATTTGAGGGGTTCTATCATAGAGGAATAAAGGGAGAATGCATCTCTGGGTAGACCCAGCAGGTTTTGTCACACTAAGATAGCGTAGTACTTTTCCTGTAACATTCAAATAGAGATGCATTGCCCCCCTCCAATCTATGTTCTCTCCATAGCACCACAAACTTAGATTACATTTCTCTTAGGTTCTTAATAAAATTTCCTGAAGAATTCTGGTCACAAGGGGTAGCAGCTGGCAAGTTCCAGCCTCAGACAAGTTGGCAGGAGTACAGACAGAGAGTGAATGAGAATAAAGTGGGGAGAGAGAATCAGGGCAGTGGTAATACAAATGCCTTCTGTCTGGCTGGGCCCCTCCTGTCGAGGAAACCCTTGTCTGTGCTTGGAGCATGCCAAAGTACCATACTGCCCACTGCCAAGGCCACAGCGAGAAATGAGTTTGTACAGTGCTGAGAGACAAGGACAAGAACTTCTGGGAAGATCAGACATTTGTAGAAACGCTCTCTATTCTGTAAATATAAAATAATTTGCTGCTAAGATGGTTGCTGCTGCTGCTGCTAAGTCGCTGCAGTCGTGCCTGACTCTGTGCGACCCCATAGACGGAAGCCCACCAGGCTCCCCCGTCCCTGGGATTCTCCAGGCAAGAATACTGGAGCGGGTTGCCATTTCCTTCTCCAATGCATGAAAGTGAAAAGTGAAAGTGAAGTCGCTCAGTCGTGTCCGACTCTTAGCGACCCCATGGACTGGAGCCCACCAGGATCCTCCGTCCATGGGATTCTCCAGGCAAAAGTACTGGGGTGGGGTGCCATTGCCTTCAGATGGTTAGATAGCTCTAAATTTAGCAGGCAGCCAGAGCAGTCCCAGTGGCCTAAAACAGCAGCCCAGGATTCTGCAAAAAGCCATATGAAGAGGAGCTAGACCCAGAGTTAACAAAGGGCAGAAATGTGGAGCTTTCAATATGTTTGGGTCACTGAGACTTGATTAGGACATGAGAGTGAGAGGGGTGTGTCTGTGTGTGTATGTATAGGGGAAAAGGGAGGGAGAAGTGTGTTGAAGGGGAAGCATAAAAAGATAGACACGGGGAGGGAAAAGTGTTAGTTGCTCAGTCGCATCTGACTCTTTGCAACCCCTTGTTCCTCTGTCTGTGGAGATTCAGGGATTGGATCTGAGTCTCCTGCATTGGCAAGCAGATTCTTTACCACTGCGCCACCTGGGAAGCCAAACTCCATGCCAGGCTTCTCTGTCCATGGGACTTCCAAGGCAAGAATACTGGAGTGGGTTGCCATTTCCTGCTCTAGGGCATCTTCCTGACCCCAGGGATCTAACTCAGGTCTCCTGCATTAAAGGCAGATTCTTTATCATCTGAGCCACCAGAGAATCCTGCTATGAGGAGGAAAAGCAGAAACAAAGATGGAAAAGTGAGTATGAGAGAGGAAAGTATGAGTATGATGGAAAAAGGGGTGTGTAGAGAGAATAGAAAGATAGATGGATAGAAAGAAGGGAGGAAGGAAAGAAAAAGGGAGAGAAGAAGAGAGGGAGGGAAAGAGAGAAGGAGAGAGACAGAAAAAAATGGAAGGAAGGAAAGAGGGAAGGAAGGGAGAGAGGTGTGATTACCTGTGTGTGCACACTAGGAAGCAGAGAGTTGAGTGAACAAGGTGCTGCAAGCCTCGACTATCAATGAAAAACTAACCCTTTCCCCAGTAGGCCAGCTCTAATGGTAACACCTCTAGGTCCCAGGAAGAAGTGAGGACTCACTTCCTGCAGTTCTTCCTGCATCACCACTCTCCTGAGCATGGTCCTAAGCCTACATCATTCTCATCTCACCCAACCTTCACCCCAGTGGAGGAGCCTCTCGGGAAACTGTGGGATCATTTCGCTCATGTCATTGGCCGTGCTTTGGCCAAGGAGACCAGGGGCTTCAGTCTGCCACGTGTTTTCAGTATGCTGGCTGCCTGAGAACACATCTGTCAACCTTAACATCAGAGAACAAAAGCTTGGGTTTGACATGAAAAGGACAGCAAAAGAACAGCCCTGACCTGACTGCCATGTGGCATTCCTAAGCGTGCAGAGATTCGGCCTGGAAGATATGCACTGTACTTGAAAGAAGTCTTTTATCCAGGCAACAGGGGATAAACACATCTGTATGGCATTGATTTTTTTTTTTTTTTTTTTCCTTCCCACTTTCTTTCTGGGATTTGGAGCTGGGCTGGGGGAAGGAACAATGAAAACATTTGAAACATCTGACACTGAGTCGGGTTTGTGGGTAGGCAGCGTTTGGGGGGAAATGAAAGGTGAAATGCCAAATTTAGTTTGGCTCTTCTTTCTTTCTGGCGCCATTTTCCTCTCTTCTACTCGACCCGTTATTTTCCTTTTAGCACCGGTGAGGGGGTGGATCATGTAACACTCCTACTTAGCACATACATAGCTTGCCTTGTCTTGAAAGGGAAACATACACTGACAACGGAAACCTCACAACCTCCTGAGTGGGAGGCAACCTTAGGGTTCCGGCTTCCAGGATATTTATGTTGGTTACCGTTTGGTATACTGAACACCAACTGGGATCCCTTGACTCACAGCTAAAATGGAATGAGGATCCAAAGGCATGACGCCTCTGATGGAAACACAAAAGTTGTAGCTCTACAAGAGCAAACAGCTATATTTAAGAAGAAGTAAGTCATTTGTACAAGGGTGTGGCCAAGGATAGCCAATCTGTCTTTCTTAGTTTCATTAATTTTAGGTTTCAAAAATAGATTGTTACGAGATATAAGCGAAAAGAAAATATGTAGGTGAAAGAGCCCGATACACAGGAATTTAGCAAATAGTAAGTAATACACACTTTCTTATTTCCTGCCAGTGTATCTTCAACTAGATTGTAAGCTTCTAGAATGTATATGGGCTTCACTGGTGGCCCAGCAGTAAAGAATCTGCTTGCAATGCAGGAGACACAGGAGACATGGGCTTGATCTCTGGGTTGGGAAGATCCTCTGGAGGAGGGCATGGCAATCCCTTCCAGTATTCTTGCCTGGAGAATCCCCATGGTCAGAGGAGCCTGGAAGGCTCCAGTCCAGTGAATCACAAAAAGTAGGACACGTCTGAAGTGACTGAGCAGACATTCAGAGTGTGTATATGTTAATTTGGGGGATTTCTCTAATGTATAATTTTAGTACTTTGTAAACTTAAACATTTAAAATTCCTTACTAAATGTGCCTTGGTTGTTTCTAATAAATGTTTTCTCTTTTTTAAGATCAATATTAGGGTGTCATTTTTGGGACATAGTCCTTGAGCTCTTGAAGTCTTTTTTAAAAAATAACAGTTTAAGATATAATTCACATTCCATAAAATTTGCCCTTTCAAAGTGCAAAATTCAGTGATTTCTAGTACATTTGCAGAGTTGTACATCCATCACCACTCTCTAATTCTGAAACATTTCATCAGCCCAACTAGAAACCCTATACCCATTACCACTGACTTCTCCATGACTTCTCCTTCTCCTTGTCGGTCAAGGCAGCCACCACTTTATTCCTGTCTTTATAGATTTACCTGTTGTGGCTATTTCATATAAATGGAATCATATAGTGTGTGGTCTTTTGTGACTGGCTTCTTTGTCATGTTTTCAAGGTTTATCCAGGTAGCAGTACCTCATTCCTTTTCATGGCTGAATAATGTTCCATTTTATGGATATACCACATTTTGATTATTCATTCATCAGTTGGACATTCAGGGGTGTTTCTGTTTTTTGGTTTTTATGAATAATCCATCTGTGCACATTCATGTCCTAGTTTTCTGTATGGAAATAGTTTCAGTTCCTTTTGGACATCTACTCAGGAGTGGAGTTGCTAGGTCTTATGATGACTCAATGTTTAACTTTCTGAGAAACTGCCAAACTGTTTTCCAAAGTGGCTGCACTGTATATTCCTGCCAGCAACATAAGAGTTCCAATTTTTCCACATATTTGCCAATATTGGTTATTATCTTTGTTATATCCATTTTAGTGTGTATGAAGTGATATCTCATTGTGGTTTTGATTTACATCTCCCTAAAGACTAATAATTTTGAGCTTCTTTTTGTAGGCTTATTGGTCATTTATACATGTTCCTTGGAGAAATGCCTCTTCAAATTCTTTGCCCAGTTTTAAATTGAGTAGTCTTTTTATTGTTGAATTGTGATTGAACACATATTCTCTGTTATTTTTTGAAAGAGTGTGTGAAGAAATGGTATTAATTCCTCACATGTTTCGTGGAATTCCCCTGTGATTTTTTTGGAGCCAGGGCTTTTTATTGTAGGACTTTTGATGGTTAGTGTAATCTCTTGCTACAATTCAGGTTTTCAATTTTCTTCTTGAGTCAGTTTTTGTAACTGTGTCTTTCTCATAGCTCAGTTGATAAAGAATCTGCCTGCAATGCAGGAGACCCTGGTTCAATTCCTGGGTCGGGAAGATCTGCTGGAGAAGGAGTAGGCTACCCACTCCAGTATTCTTGGGCTTCCCTTGTAGCGCAGCTGGTAAAGAATCCATTTGCAATGAGGGAGATCAGATCAGATCAGATCAGTCACTCAGTCGTGTCCGACTCTTTGCGACCCCATGAACCGCAGCACGCCAGGCCTCCCTGTCCATCACCAGCTCCCGGAGGTCACTCAGACTCGCATCCATCGAGTCAGTGATGCCATCCAGCCATCTCATCCTCTGTCGTCCCCTTCTCCTCCTGCCCTCAATCCTTCCCAGCATCAGAGTCTTCTCCAATGAGTCAACTCTTCGCATGAGGTGGCCAAAATACTGGAGTTTCAGCTTTAGCATCATTCCTTCCAAAGAAATTCCAGGATTGATCTCCTTCAGAATGGACTGGTTGGATCTTCTTGCAGTCCAAGGGACTCTCAGCAATGAGGGAGACCTGAGTTCAATCCCTGGGTTGGGAAGATCCCCTGGAGAAGGGAAAGGCTACTCACTCCAGTATTCTGGCCTGGAGAATTCCATGGACTGTATAGTCCATGATGTCGCAACGAGTCGGACATGACAGCGACTTTCACTTAGATTTAGACTTAGGAATTTTTTCATTTAATTTATATTATTTAATTTGCTGGCAAACAATTATGTGATCACCTTAGAATCTCTTATTTCTGTAAGGTAGGTAATGATATCTCCTATTTCATTCCTGACTTTAGTAATTTGACTGTTCCCTCTTTGTCTTCGTCAGTCTTAATTGTCTGTCATCTTGTTGATCTTTTCAAAGAAACAACTTTTAGTTTTACTGGTTTTCTTTATTGTTTTATGTTCTCTATTTCATTCATTTCCACTCTAATCTTTATTATTTTTTTTCCTTCTGCTTGTTTTGGGTCTAGTTGGCTCTTCCTCTTCCAGTTTCCCAAGGTAGAAAGTTAGGTTATTGATTTAAAATCTTTCTACGTCTTTTTAAACATAGGCATTTACAACTATTCATTTCCTTCTCAGCATTGTTTTGGCTGGATTCCATAAATTTTGGTATATTGTGTTTTTTGTTTTCATTTGTCTCAGAGAATTTTCAAATTTCTCTTTGATTTTTTCTTTGAGACAATTTTTTGGGCTAGGAATGCTTTGTTCCACGACCACATGTTTGTCAGTTTCCCAAATTTACTTCTGTTTTTGATTTCTATTTTCTATATATTGTGGTTAGACAGTATTTTATATAATTTCAAATGTTTAAAGTTTTTTGAGGCTTGTTTTATGACTTAATATGTAGTCTATCTTGGGGAACATTCTATGCACTGAAAAGAATATGCATTTTGCTAGTGGCTAGTATTCAATAGATGTCTGTTAGGTCTAGGTGATTTTTAAGTGTTGTTCAAGTCTTCTATTTCTTTGTTAGTGTTCTGCTCATTATTGAAATGAATATCAAAAATGGATATCTTATCTTTTATAGAAAAAGGAGGATATTGAAAGTCTTTAGTTATTGTTGAGTTGTCTATTTCTCCCCTTAAATCTGTTTTTGCTTCATGGATTTTGAGGTTCTCTTGTTAGACACATGTATTTTTGTAATTGTTACAACTTCCTAAAGGATTGTTCCTTTAATAATTATAAAATATTTCTCTTCGTCCCGAGTAACAATTTTTGTCTTCAAGTCTATTTTGTCTGACAGAACAGAAATACTCCAGTTCTTTTGGATGCTATTTGCTTGGTATTTATTTTTCCATCATTTTCCATCAACCTATTTGCATTGTTAAATATAAATTATGTCTCTTTTTGCAGCATATAGTTAGATGATTTTTCTCTCATGCATTTTGCCAGCCTCTGACTTTTTATTGGATTCTGTTGTCCTTATAAATTCAATGTAAGTACTACTTCTGGCCTTTTAAAGTGTCATTTCTCAATGTTTCCTCCCTGTTCTTGTCTCTCATTACACTTGTAAAACATACAAGTAAAATTGACATTGTCTCCTTGAGTTCAGTGACACATTCATCTTTGTACCCTTAGTGGCTATTATCATGCCTTGTAGGTACGCTCTTAATGTTTGATGAATAAATGGTGAAATTTAAGGATTGTATAATTTAATTAAACTTGTTGAGAATTTTCCCTTAAGGATAGAAATTTTTCTTATCCATGACCAAATCTGCTTCTGTTTTATAAATAAATTCATTTGTATCTTAAAAAAAAACTTTTATTTTTTGTTGGAATGTAACTGATTAACAAGTTACAGGTGTACAGGAAAGAGACTCAGCCATACATATACATATATCTGATATGACATTTACTTCATCTCCTTTTAATAAAAACGCATTTCTTACCAATAATGCATAATCATATTGGGGAAACTGAGTCAATATCCCATAATTGTAAACATGTTGCTAGTATAAAGCAGGCACCACCATAGAGGTAAGAATAAAAAAAAAATCCAACCTCTCCATAACTGAACTGACTCAACTAACTCAATTACAGGGTAGAATCTGGAACAGAGAGGACAAATCCCTGGCTAGGTCTGTCCAGGAGAGCAAGAGACAAGTAGAAATGAGAGACAAACCTTATTTCTATTTCAGTATGGTGATACTGTCTCCTGATACATGTAGCCCAATGGGTGTTAAGATTTACTGGCGTCGCCACGTATGTTACTTCTTTTTTAGGTAGACTATACAGGAGTGGAGAGAGAAACTGGATGAAATCACTGTATACTATTAGGTTGGTGCTAACGTAATTATGGTTTCGGACCATGAATTTAATTATAACTAGGCTCCAACACATTTTTATTAATCAAAATAGGAACCATTACAATCAACTCACTTTTGCCAATGAGAAAGAAGTCTGTTTATTCCTACAGCATAAAAATCCATGTTTTGGGATTGGATGAACTCTTGGAAAGCATTTTCTGCATCCTGCTGGCTGTGTTTTCCTGCAAAAACTTGTCAAGATGCTTGAAAAAGTGGTAGTTGGTTGGTGAGAGGTCAGGTTAATATGGTGGATGAGGCAAAACTTTGTAGCCCAATTCATCCAACTTTCAAAGAGTTGGACGTGCGACATGCAGTTGGGCATTGTTGTGAAGAATTAGGCCCTTTCTGTTGACTGATGCTAGCTGCAGGTGCTACAGTTTTCAGTACATCTCAATGATTTGTCGAGCATACATCTCAGATGTAATGGTTTCACCAGGATTCAGAAAGTTGTAGTGGATCAGATGGGCAGTAGAGCACCTAACAGTGACCAGGACCTATTTTTGGCGCAAGTTTGGCGTTGGGACTCTTAAGAGTCAGACAGGACTGAGTGACTAAACTGAGACTCTTGAGAGTCAGACAGGACTGAGGACTAAACTGAACTGGCTTTCAGAAGTGTTTTGGAGCTTCTTCTTGGTCCAACCACTGAGCTGGTCATTGCTGGTTGATGTATAACATCCACTTTTGTCACACATCACAATCTGATTGAGAAACGGTTTGTTATGGTTGTGCAAAATAAGAAAAGACCACACTTCAAAATGAAGATATTTTTTGATTTTTGGTCAGCTCATGAGGTACTCACTTATTGAGCCTTTTCACCTTTCCAATTTGCTTCAAATGCTGAATGATCATATAATGGTTGACATTGAATTCTTGGACAACTTCTTGTGTAGTTGTAGGAGCTTCAATGATCCTCTCAACTGGTCATTGTCAGCTTCCCGTGGCCAGCCACTATGCTCCTCATCTCCTTTGCAAAACTTCTGGAACCACCATTACACTGTACGTCCATTGGTAGATCCTAGGCCAAATGCGCTGTTGTTGTGAGTTGTCTCCTCTGCTTTACGACCCGTTTTTGAACTCAGATAATAAAATCACTCAAATTTGGTTTTTGTTTAACATAATTTCTGTAGTCTAAAATAAATATAAAATAAGCAGCAAGTAATAAGCCATTAGCAAAAAAAAAAAAAAAAAAACATAAAATGAGAAATGTGTGTTAAAATGATATATAAGATAACCACATTTTTTAAAAGAATGTATTCCAATATTAAAGGCAAATTTCAACAATGCAAAAACTGCAATTTCTTTTGCACCAAACTAATACCTTCTCCTGGGGAGTGGAATAGAAGTTCCCTCACTTCAAAATGCCTTTTAGGAAATCTCCATACTCAGACTGGCTTGAATACAGAGTTTATGGGCCCACATAACTGAGAAAGCTCAAGGTTCTCTAGGAGATTGGCTGATGCCATGAGAACTGACTTTCTCTTCATAGCTCTACTTTCAACAAGATGGCTTCAATCTCAGGTTCTTCAAGGGGTCTTTTGATGCTCTAAGCTCACATACTCCCAGACTTAAGTCCTGCAGAAAAGAGTATGTGTTTCTCTTTTGGGAAGTCCTAATAAGAGAATTATTGAATTTCAAAAATTCTGATTAGGTCATATATCTACGCCTGAATGAATAACTGTGCCTAGAGCCATATAATGACCTGAGTGGCCACCTCTGGATCTGGCATGGCATCAAATCCATTCTAAATGTATATGAGCTAAGTAGGGAACGGGGATTCCCTGATGACTCAGATGGTAAAGAATTTGCCTTCAATGCAGGAGACCTGGTTTTGATCTCTGAATTGGGAAGATCCCGGGAAAAGGGAATGGCAGCCTACTCACTCCAGTATTCTTGCCTGGAGAATTCCATGGATAGAGGAGTCTGGCAGGCTACAGTCCATGAGGTCACAGAGTTGGACATGACTAAGCACACACACATGCACGCAGGGACAGGTGGCTATAGAGAGGACTATCAGAGTATCATTCAAGAAAAATAATTAAAATGGAAGACATAAATGTTCACTTTACTTCCCTTTAGTGGAAGTATAAGAATTGTGATTATTTTCCCACAAATGCCACTGAGGTTTGTGTTGTCTAGTATGATAAGCATGAATCAAATATAGTTACAGGTTAGATGGAGTGAGTTTAAATTGAGGTATAAAATATACATTGAGTTTGAAAGACTTGATTAGAAAAAAAGAATAGGAAAGTTGAAAGTGAAAGTCGCTCAGTCACGTCCTACTCTTTTCGACCCCATGGACCCCATGGAATTCTCCAGGTCAGAATACTGTAGTGGGTAAACTTTCCTTTCTCCAGGGGATCTTCCCAACTCAGGGATCAAACCCAGGTCTCCTACATTGCGGGCAGAATCTTTACCAGCTGAGTCACAAGGAAAGCTCAAGAATATGGGAGTGGGTAGCCTATCCCTTTTCCAGTGGATCTTCCCAGCCCAGGAATCAAACCAGGGTCTCTTGCATTGCAGGTGGATTCTTTACCAACTGCACTATCAGGAAAAAGACTATCTCCTTAATAATTCCCTTAGGGACTTCTCTGGTGGTCCAGTGATGAAGTATCCACACTTCCCCAGTAGGGGGTGAGGGTTTGAGCCCTGGTTGGGGAACTAAGATTCTGCATACCACATGGCATAGCCAAAAAAAAAAAAAAAGAAAAACAAAGACTGGATAAAAAGATAATTTCTGTATATTGTTTACATGTTGAAATAATTTTAAATATACTGGATTAAAGAAAATATATCATTAAGATGATTTTCACTGATTTATTTTTATTTTTGCAATGTGGCTACTAGAAGACTTTAAGTTACATTTTGAGGCTCACATTATATTTCTACTGGACAGTGCTGTTCTCAGTTCAGTTCAGTCGCTCAGTCATGGCTGACTCTTTGCGACCCCATGGACTGCAGCATGCCAAGCTTCCTTGTCCATCACCAACTCCCGTAGCTTACTCAAACTCATGTCCATCGAGTTGGTGATGCCATCCAACCATCTCATCCTCGGTTGTCCCCTTCTCCTCCTGCCTTCAATCTTTTCAAGCATCAGGGTCTTTTCCAAAGAATCAGTTCTTCGCATCAGGTGACCAGCGTATTGGAGTTTCAGCTTCAACATCAGTCCTTCCAATGAATATTCAGGATCGATTCATTTAGGATCGATTTCCTTGAGAGTCCAAGGGACTCTCAAGAGTCTTCTCCAACATCACAGTTCAAAAGCATCAATTCTTCAGTTGCTCAGCTTTCTTTGTAGTCCAACTCTCACATCCATACATGACTACTGGAAAAACCATAGCCTTGACTAGATGAACTTTTGTTGGCAAAGTAATGTCTCTGCTTTTTAATATGCTGTCTAGGTTGGTCATAGCTTTTCTTCCAAGGAGCAATCACCTTTCAATTTCATGGCTGCAGTCACCATCTGCAGTGATTTTGGAGCTCCCCAAAATAAAGTCTCTCACTGTTTCTGTTATTTCCCCATCTATTTGCCATGAAGTGATGGGACCAAATGCCATGATCTTAGTTTTCTGAATGTTGAGTTTTAAGCCATCTTTTTCACTCTCCTCTTTCACTTTCATCAAGAGACTCTTTAGTTCTTCTTTGCTTTCTGCCATAAGGGTGGTGTCATCTGCATATCTGAGGTTATTAATATTTCTCCTGGCAATCTTGATTCCAGCTTGTGCTTCATCCAGTCTGGCATATTGCATGATGTACTCTGCATATAAGTTAAATAAGCAGGGTGACAATATACAGCCTTGACATACTCCTTTCCTGATTTGGAACCAGTCTATTGTTCCATGTCCAGTTCTAACTGTTGCTTTTTAACCTGCCTACAGATTTCTCAGGAGGCAGGTCAGGTGATCTGGTATTCCCATCTCTTGAACAATTTTCCACAGTTTGTGGTGATCCACACAGTCAAAGGCTTTGGTGTAGTCAATAAAGCAAAAGTAGATATTTTTCAGGAACTCTCTTGCTGTTTTTGAGATCCAGTGGATGTTGGCAATTTGATCTCTGGTTCCTCTGTGTTTTCTAAATCCAGCTTGAACATCTGGAAGTTCTCGGTTCATGTACTGTTGTAGCCTGGGTTAGAGAATTTTGAGCATTACTTTACTAGTGTGTGAGATGAGTGCAATTGTGCGGTAGTTTGAGCATTCTTTGGCATTGCCTTTCTTTGGGATTGGAATGAAAACCGACCTTTTCCAGTCCTGTGACTGCTGATGAGGTTTCCAAATTTGCTGGCATATTGAGTGCAGCACTTTCACAGCATCATCTTTTAGGATTTGAAATAGCTCAACTGGAATTCCATCACCTCCACTAGCTTTGTTTGTAGTGATGCTTTCGAAGGCCCACTTGACTTCACATTCCAGGATGTCTGACTCTAGGTGAGTGATCACACCACTGTGGTTATCTGGATCATGAAGATCTTTTTTGTATAGTTCTTCTGTGTATTCTTGTCACCTCTTAATATATTTTGTCTCTGTTAGGTCCATACCATTTCCATCCTTTATTGTGCCCATCTTTGCATGAAATATTCCCTTGGTATCTCTAATTTTCTTGAAGGTATTTCTAGTCTTTCCCATTCTATTGTTTTCCTCTATTTCTTTGCATTGATCACTGAGGAAGGCTTTCTTATCTCTCCATGCTATTCTTTGGAACTCTGCATTCAAATGGGTATATTTTTCCTTTTATCCTTTGCTTTTAGCTTCTCTTCTTTTCTCAGCTATTTGTAAGGCCTCTGCAGACAACCATTTTGCCTTTTTGCCTTTCTTTCTCTTGGGGATGGTCTTGATCACTGCCTCCTGTACACAGTCATAAAACTCTGTCCATAGTTCTTCAGGCACTCTATCAGATCTAATCCCTTGACTCTTATTTGTCACTTCCACAGTATAGTCATAAGGGATTTGATTTAGGTCATAACTGAATGATCTAGTGGTTTTCCCTAGTTTCTTCAATTTCAGTCTGAATTCAGCAATGAGGAGTTCATTATCTGAGCCACCTGATATGAGCACATCTAGTGCTGTTTTAGATGTTTCTAAAGTCTTCTTTCTACGGCATTTCTCTTGGGATCTGAGACTGTGTCTTATTTGTTATTTCTTTAATATAGGGCCTTGTATATACTATTGGCTTAATAAATATTGTATTTTTAGAAGAAATGAATGGTGTCTGTGTTAAATAATTATCTATTTTCAATAGGATGAGCACAAATTTCCTTAAAAATCTTACTCCAATATTGTATTCCAAGCTTATTTTCTATGGTAGGTTGAACCACAGCTTGTGGGGTACATTATGTTCAAACAGGCCTCTGTCCACTTCCTTCACAGCCCAGTCTACAGAAACAATGAAACCCATGACACAGAAGAAAGAAGTAGATAAGACGGCTTTTGGCAATAAAATACGCTGTCATATTAAGAGCTATTCATCTCTTGATGTTTAAGGCTACAGCTAGTGAACCCTCATTCTCTGAAGCACTGTAGAGTTTTAGGAAATGACTTGAGCATCCCTCCACTCCCCTCACCATGCCAATCTTGGACTTAACTCAATTTGGACTTCCCGAAACTCTTCCTGATGTTCCCAGAGTTCATAAATACACTTGTTGGCTTAAACTAATTCACCTGAACTCTAGTCAGTGGTTTTTCAACAAGAAGAATCCCAGGATGAGGCTCACTACATGATGATTGAATGATCCTAAAGTTCTTTAGTCTTAGTCCAGAGAGCAAGACAGCAGGAACGAGGACCCAGATCTCTGGCGATATGATCAGTGCCCTTCCCACCTATGCTGGGCCATGAGAGAGAATACTGAAGAAGTGCCCTGAAATCTTTATACAAGATGATGTCTGGTTTCCTTCTTCAGGCAGTTTTCCTGTGGAGGGAAGTGGGATAGATTGTGGGCACAGGGCCATGAAATCTGTCATGCCTATACTTGTTCCATGAGCTTTGAGCCATTGTCTCAGTCCCCCAGGAAACAATGTATACGTTAATGTTTCCTGCTATGTTTTTCTTTTTAGGAAAAGTGGGAACAGTACAACACTGTCCTTCCTAGAGGGAGACTCTCCCCGGGCTTGGGTCTGTAGTGTTCTGTAGAGCTGATTCTGGCTACATTGCAGAGGTCAGCAAGCACGCCTACAATATGAAAGCCAAGAGTCCTCACGATGCACATCCAGTACTGAAAAGTTCCGTTATTGAGTTCAGGCATAGCTGGAGCCAGTGCAGATGTGGTTTTATCACGAAGTGACTTCTCTCCATCTCTCTCTTTCTTGGTATTGACTTCTTTCCCAACATAGGGGGCTTTACTCATGTGATAACCTCATGGCAGCTCTAGATTTATAGATTTACAATTGAATGACTCTCCCTTGATCATGCCAGCAACATTTCCAGGATTAGCTTTGATGGGACACATTTGTGTTTCTTTTCCACTGTTGAGCCATTTCTTTGGTTTGGTGTTTGTTAAAGGTTTGTTGTAAACCTTTCAACCAAAATACATTGACTGACTGCTTTCCATGTGGTAGCAGCATTTTAGGTTACTGGGGACATCACATTAAAAAGACATAGAAGATCCCTGCACTCATTCCAGATGTAGGAGATACACACACATATACCCCCCAACAGAAAAGTGAGTAAACGATAAGAAAAGACATCAGATGAGGGCTGTGCAGAAAAATAAAATAGGAAGGAAGATATGCTGGAAAGTGATTGGGCTTCTGCTTCAGATTGGGTGAAGTGGATGGATGTGGCCACCACTCACTCAATCACCATTGTAAACTGGCACCTGATTGGCAGTACAGCGTTGATCCTTGTGTCATAAAGGCAGGGCAATATTCCATCCAAACCATGGACCTGAGAGGAGAGGGAGAGAAAGTGAGCCAGCATCCCAGGCAAAACTAGAGTGCTAGCTCTAGAATCAGAGAGAATACTGCACAGGGGAAAATCGTAGTTTCAGACTATAGGACTCTTTTTATCCAAAAGGTAATAAAACAATTTTTATAAGGATACTTCACATATTACCATCAATGAATTCAGTATTTTCTTAAGTTGAATTTGTTTTTTAAGGTCAATGTCATCACAGTTGTGAAAACAACTTTTTTTCCATTGGAGTATTATTGCTTTACAATGTGTTAGTTTCTGCTGTACAACACTGTGAATCAGGGATATGTATATATACGTATACATATATTCCCTCCCAGCACAAAATCCTACCCCTCTAGGTCATCACAGAGCATGGAGCTGAGCTCCCTGTGTTATGCAGCAGCTTCCTACTAGCTAGCTATTTTACACATGGTAGTGTATACATGTCAGTGCTACTCTCTCAACTTATTCCACCTTCTCCTGAGAACAATGTTTTGAAGAACCTCATGTGAAATCTATCTTGAGTGTCACCAAACGCAATCCAAATCCTTTTTTGCTGTTGCTAGTTCTCTGTGAGGTAAAGAGTAGATTCCTTGTGGTGGGTGATCAGGGCTTTTTAAAAAGACAGAAGGGCACATCTACCTGTTCCTTCCAAGTACTTGTCCATTTGAATTCTGATGCTACTGCAAACAACTGTTTGAAGGAAAAAAACTCCCAACCTAGAAAGAACAGAAGCATGTTTAGCTATATGGTAGACATGTCCATATAGGAGAGAAACTTTTCTACCTGCAAAAGCAATAGCATTCACAGAGATTTTGCTCTTGGAGGCTCTGGGCATAAGCAAACAAACTATTCAACTCACTTGTCTAAGTTAGATGTCTAAGTTAGATGTATTTATCAGATTCCCATGTTTCTCCAAGATGTTCTTGCTTTACTCTTGCATATCTAAAAGGATCATTGATACAGCTTTCTAAAAAAAAAAAAAAGAAATAAACCACAAACTCCCCACCCCCTAAAAATAGATTAGCCAATCCCAAAGGAGAGATCAGATTTTGGGCATATTTGTAACCCGACACATTCAGAGTCCTCCACTGATGATTCCACCTAATTCTTACATTTTTCTCCTTCACTTCTAGCCAATGTATTGTTGGCTTCAGCTTGAACAAGTTCTCCCCTATCCCTTGTATATTCTGTGCCAATTCAGCCTCTGCATTTTTATTTATGTTGTGATACCACTGGATTCCTTCTTTGTTTCTCTCCAAATCCCATCTATCCTTCAAGGGTCTACTTAAAGTCAAAGAAATCCTTCCAGACCAGCCCACTGGATTTCCATAATGCTTTGTTTCTCTCAACAATTTGGATTTGTTATCTAAATCGCAGACAGGAAAAATGAGGTGAAACCTCTATGATCTAACTTCATTCTTTTTGAGGGGGAACAGCTTTGGCTAAAAACACCTTGATATGTCCATTAAGGGAATTGGCAAGCCCCAAAGACATGGGTTTTGGAGGGCTCATGGACAGATAGAAAGTTTCTCTCAGAAGCTGTGCCTGAGAGAAAAGAGAGGCATTTGTTTCCAGCCTCTGAGAAGAGGTGGGGTTAGAGAAGAGAAGAGAGGTGGTGGGAAGGAATGGGGAATAGGGAGAGGAACCATGACATCATCAAGGTGGCGCCTTCGAGAGGTGAAGAGCAGATTCTTGTGGTGGGTGATCAGGCCTTTTTAGAAAGAATTGTATCTTGTGCTCCTTCCAATGCCATCTGTGCTGTATTGCTGTAATCCCTTTCCTTGGCTTCCTCCACATCTTTAGAAAAGTCTGCCGTTCTTATAAGTTCTTTGAGTGGGCAAGTTTTGGGAAGAAATGGAAGAAAGAGTTGAGTTTTATATCTGGGTTGATGTGGTGTGAAGCTGAATATATTGACAAAAGAGAGCAAGAAACTGGACCCATTGACTACACGATGACTGTAGAAATCTTTGGGAAGATTGGGAGCTCTAACTGGTCAAAACCATATCTCAAGTGCTCACAATGGGACCCCCCTGATGACAGCCTCTGTATAGTGAAACATCCCAGCAACTTGATCACCCCCAAACCACCTCTTGTCCTGAGGTTCTTCTTCTTTAGAAACCTACTTATTCCCCCGCCCCGCTTCTTCCTCACTTTCTATAATGTCTCCTCCCTCTTCCCTCCCCTCTTTGGCCTCATCCTGTCTTGTAAAAGCAATTAGGCTTCTATCATCCATCTGTCTGCTCTCGTTATCAGCATTACAAAAACATGAACAAAATGATGGAAAGATCATTCTTTTGAAGATAGTGAGAAGTAGAGTACAGAAGAAGTAGACTTCAGTTAAGAGTTATCAGACCTCTTAATTTTTAAATTCTGTGAGAATAGAGACCACATTGCTCTAATGAGCCAGATGGCTCTATGGTAAAGAATCTGCCTGCCAATGCTGGAGACATGGGTTCGATCCCTGACCCAGGAAGATCCCCTGGAGAAGGAAATGGCAACCCACTCCAGTATTATTGCCTGGGAAATCCTATGAACAGAGGAGCCTGGCAGACCACAGTCCACATGGTTGCAAAGAGTAGGACATGACTTAAAGCGACAGAACATGCCTTCAAGGAATCCTAGATGACCTTTAGTGAGTCACAGGACATCTATGGAAGGAGGAGGGAGGGAATGGAATTGACATTTGAAGAGCCTCTATTATATGCTAGGCATAGTACAAGGCACTTCATGTGTAACATGTACAGTATTCTCAATGCCTACTATGCACCCAGTATTCTGTGTAAATTCTCTTACTTAATTCTCACTGCTGGAGCTTGTTAGGGCTTCCCAGTGGTGCTAGTGCTAAAGAACCTGCCTGCCAATGCAGGAGGAGTAAGAGACTCTGGTTTGATCCCTGAGTCAGGAAGATCCCCCTGGGGGAAGGCATGGTAACCCACTCCATATTCTTGCCTGGAGAATCCATGGACAGAGGAGCCTGGTGGCCTACAGTTCATAGGGTTACAAAGAGTTGGACATGACTGATATAACTTAGCACATGCATGCTGGATCTTTTTACTCAGTTTTGGGAATTGTGAAATATGGCAGCCATGCTCATAATCAACATAGACATTATGAGCACCGTTACAACAGACGAGGAGGAGTCTGGGTTCTAAGAATCATGAACTCGGCTCAAGTGTCTGCAGGTGGAGTGGCAGCAACAGAACTTTGTCCTGGTCTTTTTGACTTCATAGTCCATGACCTTTTTTCCTCCATCATAAAGCAATGCACTTCAAATGTTTGAAGACAAGATAAGTCAAGGCCAGGAGTGAGGAAGCCTCTGTTCATAGCCAGTGTGCTGTGAGTTTACAGGATGACACACTCGGCTCCAGTGGGGTTTCTCAGGAGGGACGCCAGGAACATTTTTGGGGTGGATAATTCTTCATTATGTGGGAATGTTCTGTGCATTGCAAGATATTCTGTGTCCTTAGTTCTTGCCCAGTAAATGCCAGTAGTGCACTTTCTCTTTGCAATGCCCAAAGATATGTGCGCTCAGACATTTCAAATGTCCTTAAGACAGTGTACATGCAGCCCCCTCTTCTCTAAGAGCCACTCTAGACCAAGCTGACTCCCTAAATGATCTCTGCGGTCCCTTTAGCTTCATTGTTCAACAATTCCTTGTAGAAATGAATGAATGAATGTAAATACAAAGGAAAGAAGGTGAGGAATGATCCCAAATATTGGCTGCTCTTGTGAGGGCAGGTTTGAATGGGATGTTCCTGTGGCCTTAGGGTACCAAGATCACAGGGGGTACTCAGAATGGTACCCAGGTGGAAGTGTGAGGTATGACCCAGGCGTGAGATGAAAGGACACAGAAGGCGGACTTCATCTACTCCATAGTATACCTCTAACCAGATCCCTTTCTGGTGCTTTCAAGACTGTTAAACAAAGACTCGACTTGCTCAGTGGGAGCCCAGAGTGAGAGCAGAGGAAGGGGAGGAGGTGCGTCAGCCTCAGTACGGTAAAGCGGAATCCCATCACTCTAGACGCTAATGCAAACCAGCTGCTGGCCGGCCCCAGCTTGCGATAGAACAGGCGGAATTCTTGGACACTGAGTTATTCTTAGAAGTGTATGCACAGCCCCCTGGCAGGGCTCGCTGTGAACTGGCTGTTGCCAGCCCCTGTCAGGATGCGGTGCCAGCAGACCCAAGAATGATTGTTCTTGCTTATGAAAAATAACTTTGGGATTTTAATTTCAAATTACCCACAGGGCTGGTGGGGCCTGGATGTGGAGAATGATGGTAAGAGCAAAGAGGAGAGTAGGACAGGGGAGTGAACCATGGGCAGAGGGTATCCTTCATTCCTTCAATGAATATTCATTGAGTATTTACTGTATGCAGTTACTGGGGTTCACGTCACATTGGTCTTTCGTTTGCTCTGGGTGGACATAGGTGGACAGCTGTATAGATCTTGAAAGTGGGCCCTTCCTTGAGTTTTTAGATGGTTCATTGAGTGCCAGGTCCTTTACCTAGATCTCATTCAGTCTTTATAGGAATGTGGAGAGATAGGTATCATTGCTCCTATTTGACAGGAGGCTGAATGCTGAAGACAGAATTTGCCTATGGCTCCATAGCTATCAAGTGGCAGGGTGGAGATCTGAACTCAGGCCAGCCAACTCCTGCCTTCACAGTGGTGTTGAGAGTCAACTGTCTGCCAAGGCCGAGCTAGACGTTGGGGCTGAAACCAAATAAAGGGACTGAAGCCCAATCGTCAAGTCTCTGGGTTGTACTGTGTAGGGGAGGAATAGGCATACGACCAGGAATGATAAGAACAGGAGACCAGAGCTATTGATGAACACCGCTGGCTGCATCCGGGGAAGAGCTGAGGAAAGGACGGTTGAGTCTTATGCGGTGCCTCCATGGATGACAATGGGGAACATGGGCTTCCAGTAGAGGACCAGTGTGTTTGACGCTGCACAGCTAGTGATCACAGGTCACTTGGTGGGGCTGCAATTCAGGGTGTACTGAGGATATATAAGACAAGATGATTGGAAGGTGAGAAGGATCTGACTAGGAAGGGCCTTGTAGGACAGACCAAAGAGCTGGAGCTTAGTCCTGGAGGAATTGAAAACTTGTGTATCCATTTGTTTAGTTATTCACTCATTCAACCTATTTATCAAGCACCTACATTACACCAGGCACTCTATTTTAAAACCTTTAAGCAGCACAAAGGGGCATGCTTTGTATTTCAGAAAAGGAACAGGTACCTGTATAGAAAATTATTAAAGGACCTCCGTAGTGGCCCAGGTGAAAGATTATTCCAATACGACCTGAGGTAGCAGCTGGGAGTTTAGGAGCATATATAACAACATGAAAGACCTCTTCACTTGACAAACACAGTCTGCAAAACACTTGATGAAGGCACATCGGCATCATGGGAAGTGCTTGCTACAGACCAGGACACCCACTCACGTGTGTTCCCATTAGCTCAATTGTGTGTCAGTCAAGGATCATTTATATTTGGTACCAAATCTACTTATGCCGGCTGTTAATTACTTAATGAAACATTAGTGTCACCCCTCCCCCCACCCCCAAAAGTGTGTAAAAAGAGAAATTTTCTCTGAATGCTGGGTTGAAAGCTTTGAAAATACTTAGGAGGACTGCTTAAAAAAAGAGAAAACAACAAAAACAATTGCTGTGGAATTGGGTGTGGTTGAGACAATGAAAAGATTGGGAAAATCATAAAATTCTAGCAAGATTCTACACTCAGACTGCTTTAAAGGGTCTTTAAGATCTCTCTCTACTTCAAAGAAACTGACGCTGGGAACTGTAGATGATGCATTATGGGTGTGGTTTATGTAAGAAAGATGACAAGAAGCTCCAGTGAGCCGACCCGTTCGCAAAGAAAAGCTTTGGCCTCAGATCAAAAGAATGGTGAATGAATGTGCATTTATATGTTTTAAGTTAAAATTAAACAGGTTTGAAGTATTATGTATCATTTTTTAGCTTTAAGAAACGTTTTTTACTGAAGCATAACATACATAGAGAAAAGTGCACAGATCTAGGAGTCAGTGGGATGTGTTTTTACAAAGTGAACACCCAGGGTATCCAGCAACCAGATCAGGAAATGGAATTTTCCAGTACCCTAAAATCTTTCCTTATGCCTTTTCCCAGATCATTACATCCTCCCACCTCAAATGGGACCACTGCCCTGACTTCTATAAGCATTGATTACTTGTGCCTGTTATATAAATCAAGCAGACTGTTTTTGTTTTCTGTTTTGGGGTAGATTTCTTTTGTTTGGTATTGTGCTTGTGATATCCATCTATGTTGCTTAAGGTAGCAGTCATATGGTCAGTCTCATTGTATAATGTCCTATGAGCTATGTAGTGGTACACGTTAGGTGTTCAAAAATGGCAGCCAAAAAGAGATATAAGTGAATTCTAGCAAAATAGAAACACCTGGACAGCTGTTGATCATCTGAGGTCAAATGATGCTTTGAAAAAAATGTCTGTTCAAGTCCTAGGCCCATCTTTTAATTGGGCTATTTGTTTTTTTGGAATTCAACTTGTATGAATTATTTGCATATTTTTTATGTAAACTCCTTCTCAGACATGTTGTTGGCAAGTATCTTCTCTCATTCAGTAGGTGGCCTTTTTGTTTTGTTGATAGTTTTCTTCGCTGTTGTTCAGTTGCTGAGTCATGTCCAAATCTTTTCAACCCCATGGGCTTCAGCAACTTCATGTCCATTGAGTTGGTGATGTCATCCAACCATTGTATCCTCTGTTGCCCCCTTCTCCTCATGCCCTCAATCTTTCCCAGCATCAGGGTCTTTTCCAATGAATTGGCTCTTCGCATCAGGTAGCCAAGGTATTGGAGCTTCAGTTTCAGCATCAGTCCTTCCAATGAATATTCATAGTTGATTTTCTTTAGGATTGACTGGTTTGATCTCCTTGCAATCCAAGGGACTCTCAAGAGCCTTCTCCAGCATCACAGTTTGAAAGCATCAATTCTTAGGTGTTCAGCCTTCTTTATGGTCCAACTCTCACATCCATATACAACTATTGGGAAAACCACAGCTTTGACTATATGGACCTTTGTCAGCAAAGCGATGTCTCTGCTTTTTAATATGCTATCTAGGTTGGTCATAATTTTTCTTCCAAGGAGCAAGCGTCTTAATTTCATGGCTGCAGTCACCATCTGCAGTGATTTTGGAGCCCAAGAAATTAAAGTCTCTCACTGTTTCCATTTTTTCTTCCATTTGCCATAAACTGATGGAACCAGATGCAATGATCTTAGTTTTCTGAATGTTGAGTTTTAAGCCAGCTTTTCCACTTTTCTCTTCATCTTCATCAAGAAGCTCTTTAGTTCCTCTTCACTTTCTGCCATTAGGGTGGGATCATTTGCATTCAGTTCAGTTCAGTTAAGTCAGTCATATCCGACTCTTTGCAACCCCATGGACTGTAGCACACCAGGCTTCCCTGTCCATCACCAACTCCCAGAGCTTGCCCAAACTCATGTCCATTGAGTCAGTGATGCCATCCAACCATCTCATCCTCTGTTGTCCCCTTCTCCCCCTGCCTTCAATCTTTCCCAGCATCAGGAGGATCTCTTCCAAGGAGTCAGTTCTTCACATCAGGTGGCCAAAGTATTGGAGTTTCAGCTTCAGCATCAGTCCTTCCAATGAATATTCAGGACTAATTTCCTTTAGGATGGACTGGTTTGATCTCCTTGCAGTCCAAAGGACTCTCAAGAGTCTTCTCCAACACCACAGTTCAAAAGCATCAATTGTTTGGCACTCAGCTTTCTTTATTGTCCAACTCTCACATCTATACATGACTATTGGAAATGCCATAACTTTGATTATATGGACCTTTGTTGGTAAAGTAATGTCTCTCCTTTTTAATATGCTGTCTAGGTTTGTCATAGCTTTTCTTCCAAGGAGCAAGTGTCTTTAAATTTCATGGCATATCTGAGGTTATTGGTATTTCTCCTGGTAATCTTGATTCCAACTTGTGTTTCATCCAGCCCTTCATCCAAGCATTTTTCATGATGTACTCTGCATGTAAGTTAAATAAGCAGGATGACAATATACAGCCTTGATGTACTGCTTTCCCAATTTGAAACCAGTCCATTGTTCTACGTACAGTTCTAACTGTTGCTTCCTGACCTGCAGACAGGTTTCTCAGGAGGCAGGTAAGATGGTCTGGTACTCCCATCTCTTTAAGAATTTTCCACAGTTTATTGTGATCCACACAGTCAAAGTCTTTAGCCTAGTCAATGAGGAAGAAGTAGATGTTTTTCTGGAATTCCCTTGCTTTTTCTATGATCCAGTGGATGTTGGCAATTTGATCTCTGGTTCCTCTGCCTTTTAAAATCCATCATGTACATCTGGAAGTTCTCAGTTCATGTATGGCTGAAGCCTAGCTTGAAGGATTTTGAGGATTACCTTGCTAGCATGTGAAATGAGCCCAATTCTGTGGAAGTTTGAACATTCTTTGGCATTGCCCTTCACTGTGCAAAAAATTTTCAGGTTTGATGTAGTCCTATTCATTTAATTTTGCTTTTGTTTCACTTGCCTGGGGAGATATAGCAATCAATATATTTTTTTTGTAAGTCAAAGAGTGTACTATCTTACACTGGTGATTTTAACAGTATTAATTCTTCCAATACATGAACATGATTTACCTTTCAACTTGCTTGTGTCATGTTCAATTTCTTTTATCAGTATCTTAAAGTTTTCTGAGTACAGGCCTTTTATCTCTGTAGATTTATTCCTAGGTATTTTATTCTTTTTGATGTGGTTTTAAATGGGATAGTTTGCTTATTTTCTCTTTCTGAGAGTTCATTGTAAGTGTATAGCGACACAACAGCTTTCTGTATGTTAATTTTGTATCTTAAAACTTTATTGAATTTATCAGTAAGTTTTAATAGCTTTTGGTGGCATCTTTGGAATTTTCTGTATAGTCTCATGTTGTCTGCAAACAGTGACAGTTTTATCTATTCTTTGAAATTTAGATTCTTTTTGTTTCTTTTTCTTGTCTAATTGCTGTGGTTAGGACTTTCAGTACTGTGTTGAATAAAGTGGGGAGAGTGGGCATTCTTGCTTTGTTCCTGATCTTAGAGGAGGCGCTTTCAGTTTTTCACCATTGAGTATGATATTGGCTGTAGGTTTGTCATACATGGCTGGTGTTTATTGGACTGAAGTGTATTCCCTCTATATTCACTTTATCATAAATGGATATTGACTTTCATCAAAAGATTTTTCTGCATTTATTGACATAATCATATGATTTTTCCTTCTTCAATTTGTTTACATTTTGTATGACATTAACTAACTTGTGATTATTGAAGCATCCTTGCATTCCTGGGATGAATCCCACTTGGTGGTGGTATGTGATCTTTTTAATGTATCATTGAATTCAGCTTGCTAGTATTTTGTTAAGAATGTTTGCATCCATGTTCAGCAGTGACTGTGGCCTGTAATTTTCTTTTCTTTTTTATGGTGTCTTTGATTTTGGCATTCCTGTGATGCTGGCCTTGTAGAATGAGTTTGGAAGCGTTCTTTCCTCTACAGTGTTTTGTAATAGTTTGAGGAGGATAGGTATAAAGTCTTCTTTAAGTGTTGGACATAATTAACCTGTGAAACCATTTGATTGTGGACTTTTGTTTGTTGGTTGTTTAGTCACTCAGTCATGTCTGACTCTTGGTGACACCATGGACTATAGTCCACCAGGCTCCTTTGTCCATGGAATTTTCCAGGA
The DNA here is from genome assembly GCA_935064755.1 of Tragelaphus eurycerus. NCBI lineage: Eukaryota > Metazoa > Chordata > Mammalia > Artiodactyla > Bovidae > Tragelaphus > Tragelaphus eurycerus. The sequence continues at coordinate 8,101,464 of CAKXYN010000072.1, read as the reverse complement.
GAGATTACTGGAGTGGGAGTGGGTTGCCATTTCCTTGTTTGTTGGGAGTTGTATTATTCCTGATTCAGTTTCATTACTAGTGATTGGTCTATTCATATTTTCTACTTCTTCTTGAGTCAATCTTGGGAGATTTTTTATTGCTAGGAATTTTTAGTTTTTGTGTCAAAGCCTTATGCATATTTTGTTTCAATTTAAGCAGTCAATATTTTTGATATTATATAGGTTCACCAGTCCATTCTAAAGGAAATCAGTCCTGGATGTTCTTTGGAAGGAATGATGCTAAAGCTGAAACTCCAGTACTTTGGCCACCTCATGTGAAGAGTTGACTCATTGGAGAAGACTCTGACGCTGGGAAGGATTGGGGGCAAGAGGAGAAGGGGACGACAGAGGACGAGATGGCTGGATGGCATCACTGACTCGATGGACATGAGTCTGAGTGAACTCCGGGAGTCGGTGATGGACAGGGAGGCCTGGCATGCTGCAGTTGGTGGGGTCAAAAAGAGTTGAACATGACTGAGCATCTGAAATGAACTGAACTGAACTGAATGGAGGTAACTGTAACTGTAACACTTTAATTTATAATCGTTTACTCATAATGTATTAAAGTATTATTTAAAAAATATATTATTGTTATATCTTCTATTTCTAGCTTCCCTTACTAATATAATTATTTGGAGAATCTTTTGGATTTTCTATGTACACAATTATGTTATTTTGTCAATGAGGGCAGTGTTTTTTTCTTCCTTTTCAGTGCCTATACCTTTTATTTATTTCTCTTTCCTTTTTACACTGTCTGTGACTTCCAGTACTGCTGCTGCTAAGTCGCTTCAGTTGTGTCCGACTCTGTGCAGCCTCATAGATGGCAGCCTGCCAGGCTCCTCCGTCCATGGGATTTTCCAGGCGAGAGTACTGGAGTGGGTTGCCATTGCCTTCTCCAGACTTCCAGTACAATGTTGACTAAAATTGTGATAGTAGACATCCTCCTCTCACTTTTAATCTCAGGTGCAAACTAAACTTTCCATTTGTTAATCATTTGTTGTAGCTTTTAAAATATATATACTCATCAGATTTGAAAAGTTCCATTTCAAGCCTAGTCCGCTAAGACTTTTAAAAAAAAAAAAAAACCACAAATGGGTGTTCTATATTATGTTGATGTGGTGAATTACATTGACTGATTGAGTTTGAACGTAAAACTAACCTTGCATTACTAGAATAAAACCAACTTGGTTGTCATGATTATTCTTTTTATAAATGGTTAGCTAATATTTGGTTACCATTTTTCCATCTGTTTTGAGAGAGATTGACCAGTAATTTTCAATTCTCATAGTTTCTTCATCAGGTTTAGTTTTCAAAGTTATGTTGGTGTTATAAGTTGGGAAGTGTTTTCTCTTTTGCTTCCATTTGGAAGAGATTGTTTAAGATTAGTGTTATTTCTTCTTTAAATATTTAGACGAATTCATCAGTAAAGTCATCTGGGCTGGAAATTTCTTTGGGAAGGTTTTAGATAACAGATTTAAATCAGATATACTTTAAATTGGCACTATTTCAGACAAACTCTAGGATTTGTTGATATTCTTAAAAATACACAGTTAAACAAAAATGCCCTAAAGAAACCAAGATGAATGCATAGGTCACCTAGACCATACAGCTTAGTGATCAAGAAGTTGAACTCTGGCACTCTTTTGATCCTCTTTAAAAATGAGTTGTAAATGCAAACAACAACAAAAAAATCCTTGTTTATTCAGCTTTAGTATTAGAATCCAAAACAGTCAAGAGACATGTCCTTCTAGGGTTAAAATCTTTAGCAGTTTTCTGCTTGGATTCTTTACATTTTGCTCTGGGCAAATGCTTTGAGGGGAAAAGAGTGCTGCCTCTCCATGCCTCTCTCCTTTAAGGGATCTTGATCCTTCAATTCTTGGCTGTCTTGGAAGCCCTGAACTATAATTTTTATCCCCCCAGCTCTGTGAGATTCTTGAAAGCTTTCCTGGCACCTCCGCCCTTAACAATTGTCCTCTGCCTGGATACCTGCAGATGCCACTAGGGGGAAAAAGGAGCAGAAATACTGGCTCACTTCCCTGGAGCCCCTTTCCCTCCAGGATCTTGATTTATCATGTTCTGGCTGCTTCAGTAACTCTCTGATGCCTTCAAACAGATTTATTTTTGTATTTTAATGGGTTTTACTACTTTTTCTTGGCATAAAATTTGGTCTCCTGCAAGCTAAGGATATACTGCTCAATATAAGTAGAATCAAACATTTGAAGTAGCTTCTTATTATTAACTTCTCACTTGTCTGACTTTTTATTTAATAAGTTGATTAAGGATTTTGGTTAATAAGAGATCTACTACTATGGTGATGATGTTAGTAGTAATAATAGCTTAACATCCACTGATAAGTCACTAGGTGTAAGAATCTGTTAAATTATTTATATGTGTTCTCTCATTTTATTCCCCTAAGAGCTCTGGAGGTAAGTGCTACTATCCTCATTGCTTTGGAACAGAAAACTGAACTCAGAGTAACCTGCTCATACTCACAAGGCTAATGAATGATCACAATAAAATATGGGACTATGCTACCTGATACTAGGGCCAAGCTAATCTTCAAAAGATAGAACATATTTACCTTATAGTTGATGCATTTGGGTTAGAGGGATATGAGGGTAATTGAAGCAGGTGAAATTGGTTGGAAGTTTGGAATTGGATGCCGGGAACCAGACTAGAGGGGTGAAGGGGCAGGCTCCTGCCATGGGGCATGGGAACTGACTTAATGCCTAGAGAAAAGGGAGATTCTAGTTTCAAAATACCCTATTTTCCTCAGTCTGAAATTTGGTATTTCATAAGTTTTATGTTCTTATGAAAAGGGGTTGCATCTTATAATAGATGTTAGCAGAAACTTGCCAACTCCCCAGCACTGGAATCAGCTCTAACAGACCTGTCATCTTTAGTATGTGTGTAACTTTCTTCTACTGTCACTTCAGCTGACTTATTGGTTTTGGTAGCATCTTACAGGGCTGACTATGGTTTTATGTTGCCTACTTTATGAAGCTCCTCCAATAAAAGTTACATTAGGATTAAGTATTGAAACCTGAACTTGCTGAATTCACAGGTTTTCCACCATATGTCAGACAACGCCATTCAAGAGATGAGATTGCCAAATATTTTGGAATGCAGAATAGACTCTTCAAAGCCAACAGCAGTTGATATGACTGACTGCTATGTCCTGAAGGACACCAAGCACACAATGTCTAGCTGTCAAACGCTTCTGGCTGACTTTCAAGAGAGGCTATTGAACTTCCAGGAAGGTAAACTGCAATAGAGGAAAAAACAGAGCAATTCATTTAACCCAATCCGGAAATGCAAACAAACTTCAGTGTAATTTGATATGCTGGAAAATTACTCTGTTCATTGAAAGTTTTCCTGAGAGGTCAAGATCAAAGATTTGATCATAAGAACTTACAGCCTATTTGTTAAAATGTAGATCTAGCCCACACTGCCTAGGTTTAAACCTTTGCTCTGCCTTTCAGTAGCTAGGGAATTGGGGGTACTTCTCTCTGCCTCTACGTTCTCAGCTGTACATGGGGATAACAACAGCCCTGATCTAACAGAGTTGCCATGAGGAGTAAATGAGTTTAGTCAACATGAACACTAGAAAGAATGTTTGACAAACGGCAAGTGTTCCAGGATGTCAGCTATCAGGATAAACAGCACATTATTCCCGATATTACATCCAATGTCGTGCCTGACTATCCACAGCCAAAAATAATTCAGAAAAATGTTTAGATTTTGAGTTAAAGAGGCTTCCGGGACTCATTTTGAAGGTGATATTGATGGAGCAAGAGCATTGAAGTGTATGAGTGAGTGCGTGCTGTTGTCGGCCACTGACGTTTTCCTTGTTATTGTATTTTGCTTACGCTTAATGCAGTGTGTCTTTTTTTCCCACCAGGGCTGATGTCCAATTACAATATCAATAACTGAAATCTGTAAACCATTCTCCATTAACTGACCCTTAGTCCGTATTGAGTCTCTTACAGTCACCTCTTAGCTGGTCTCCCAAGTATTCTTTTGGCTTTGGCCTTCTTTGTTACTCACCAATGACAGGTGTCCCTGACGGATGAAAATTGGATTATGTTGCTCTCTGGGGGAAAGCATCCAAAGGGTACCTGCTACTCTCAGAAGAAAACCCCAGATCCTTCACCTAGTCCACAGAATCTCCCCTCATATGCCACCTTTCTACTCTGTGCACCTGTGCTGCCCACTTGCGCTCCTTTCCCATCTGTCAATCCCTCTCTAGGCGAAGTCCATCTTAATCAGAACCTTTGCCATACTCCTCTCTCTGCCGGAAGGAGGCTAACTTCTGCAGAATTGGCTGAAATGTCATTTCTTTAGAGAAGTCTTCTCTGACACCAGATTTCAATCAGAGCTCATGTTACAAGCCCCCTTCCCCTCCACTTTTCTTTTTATTGCTCTGATCCCACTTTGTTATTCTTTCTTCCTTTGGGTAATCATTTGCTTATGTCTCTCCCTCCACTCTCTCTTAAGTTCCATAAGGGCTGGGGATAGTGCAATTCCCCCCCTCCCCATTTTTAAAAATGTGAAATCCCTGATATCTGGCTCTCTCTCTATGTATCTATATTCGCATGTATTTGTAGATGGACAGCCAAGATGGATATAACATATGTATTTATTAGAATAAAATATACATAAAGTTCATGAATTAATACATTTTTACAAATAGATGCTCTCATGTTGCCAGCACCCAGATCAAGAAGCAGAGCATTCTGATCACCCAGTAGTTTCTTTTCTGCTCCTTCTGGTCACTCCCTTAAGACAATTGTTCTTTGTACTCTTTATTGTGCATTAACTTGGCCTGCTTTTGAGCTTTGTATAACTGAAGTTGATGACATATACTCTTAAATCTGGGTTTCCCAGGTGGCGGTAGTTGTAAACAACTGGCTGCCAATGCAGGGGATGTAAGAGTCGTGAGTTTGATCCGTGGGCCAAAGAGATCCCCTGGAGGAGGGCATGGCAACCCACTCCAGTATTCTTGCCTGGAGAATCCCATGAACAGAGGAGCCTGGTGGGCTACAGTCCATAGGGACAGTCGTAAAGAGTCGGACATGACTTGTGCATGTACACACGCTTAAATATGGCTTCTTTTGCTCAAAAGTATGAGTGAGAGATGTATCTATGTCACATGTGTTCTAGAGCCCTTTTTCCTTATTGTATTACAGTCTATTGTCTGAATATACCAAAATTTACTTAGCCATTGTGCTATTGATAGACAGCTGGGTCGTTGACTGTTCAGGGTATGACAATGCTGCTATGAGCATTCTTTGGCCTGTCCTCTGGCAGACATATGCACTGATTTCTCCTGGGTATGTAACCAGGAGTGCAATTGCGGTCACTGCAGCCATTTGGCAACGATGGATTTGACAAAACATATGTTTTCTCATACGTTTGTCATATGTTTTGTTAAATCCATCGTTGCCAAATTAAGGAAAAAATGCAAGAATTTACATAGTATAGGAGGAGCCCTTTCCTCTATTTCTGATGAGGAGTCTGCCAGAGTTCCCGGCTTGATTTTAGTCTCTTTTTCACTAAGTGTTTATGGACTGCAAAGATTCACAAAGATAGATGGATACAAATTGGCTGTCACAGAGCATGGAAGGAATTTACAGGGAGAGGGGTATCCAGAGGTGCAAGGGCTCTTTGCTGGCAGGGCACTGAGAAGGGCTGATCTCAGCCCCAAAGAGTCTTCTGGGCTGGGACCTGTCCAGCCTGCTCCCACTGTCCACCCCTTCTCTCTTGGCCCCCTGCCTTTCTGCCTGTCCTCGTATTCTGGAGGGAATAGGTTCCACAGATGAGTTTGCAAACCTCTCCATCATTTGTCTCCCAGGACTGAAGTTTCTCCCCAGATCCTGCTGCACTCAGATCAGCAGGGTTAGAAGGTGAGAGACTCATTCACAGGGGGCTGATTGTTATGTATGATTGAGGGCTAGCAGGGGGCACTGGCCTGATTCAGAATTAGGATTTGAGTAGTGGCAGGAAAAGCTATGTCCCCCTTTGGTGGGACAGTGACAAGCTCCACTCTGACTTCTCTCCTCTTTCATTAAACTGCAGCCCTGCTATCACACCTAACCTTGGCTGCAGAGGTGTCACTAGCACCAGAGTGTGTAGATCCTAATTGCTCAGAAGCCAGGATGGAAGCCCCTGCAGTGGTCCAGCTGAGGGATGGGCAGCCATGGAGGGAAGGGTTAGAAGTGAGGGACTCTGGGTAGATGTTTAAGCAGGGTGGATGGGATTTCCTGAGGGACTGGATGTAGAAAGGGGTCAGTGATGAGTCCAAAGCTTAGGGTCCACACAAGTGCCTGCATGGCGACCACCTCCTGGGGTGAGAACTCGGCTCATTCAGGAGGCTGCTGAGAGATGGTCCAGATGAGAGGTGACCACTGAGCCAGGGAGGGAGAAGAGGCTGAAGGGATGGATTTGAAGGGAGTCAGAGGTCAATTGGACAGCACTTGGGAAGGGGGCAGATGGACTCAAGGGGAAACCAAGTTAGTCCAGCATGGAGCATCATGTTCCCTTCCTGCTGCTGACCCTTCAGCCCCATCTTTATCTCCCCGATCCCATGTGAGGCTTTGTCTAGCTGAGCTGATGGCTTCCTGGCTTCCCTAGGGCATCTGTAATGTGGCTGCAAGCAGAGCCCTGAGGGGTGCTGTGAGCAGATGGCAGGGAGCTTGGCTGGCACCTCATTGCTGAAGGTAGATCTTGTTATTCCATCTACAGATCCAAATGCTTAACCTCCTCCAGAAATATCTTGGTAGAAACACTGGGAAGAATAATTTTATCAGCTATCTGGGCATCCCAGACTCAGTCAAGTAGAGACATAAAATGAACCATCTCAGTTGGTAAGGACCTATCCCCCAGGCTTTCACTGCTTCCAAGAAGACACAAGATAAAGACTGGCAGAGCTCCTGTTCAAGCAGATGGATGCCCTTAAAGCACTGCTTGAATTCATTATCTTCCAAAACACTCCTCCATCACGCTTGAGGATTAGTTGGAGTGGGTAGGAGAGTCAAATAATGAACATTGGAGATTTAATAATTAAAATTTTAAGTCTGATCTCTTGAAGCATACTTTATATTCAGTAAAATGTACCCTTTTCAGACCTATAGGATGATATGTTAGGACAGCTGTATAACCACCACCCTAAATGAAATACAGAGCATTTCCTTCTCCCTGAAAAGTACCCTGGAATCTCAGCACAGACAGTCTCCTCCCCCAACCTGCAGAAGGTTCTGCCTCAAACAGTGCAAATGCCCCTAAGGTGACCACACTGGTGGGTACTGAATGTCTGACTGCGAGGACAGTTCTCTTCTAGACGGGAAGCTCTGGGTGAGGGCCAGTTGAGGATGGAGTGGCGGGTGCCTGACATATAACTGAGTCCCTGGGATGACTGAGACTGGAGTCTAGAGGGGAGACTGGGGATGAACCAGAGCTGGGTGTGGATAGGGGGGTAAGTAGCGGTGGGTACAAAACCAGAGAGCAAAGGAAAATTCAGCATCCAACATGGAGTCCCATGGGTTCTTTGGGCTGGGCACTCACTGGCCCAAGTGTCAGCAGTATCTCCTGACTGAAGGAATATGGACTGGGATCACAGAAGAGGGGACACAGTGGGGGTGGTCTGATGGCATTGCCAGCTTGTGGATCCCAGGCAGTGTGTGTGTGTGAGTATACATCTGTATTTGGAGACCACGGCAAGGTGCTTGTCCATCTCCAGACATCCTAGCTGACTCACACTCTCAGTTGGTGGAGAGCTTTAAAAGCTCCTCTCTTTGTGCATGTGGGAAACCACCCCCCTCCAATTGCAGCCCCTGCTGCAGCCCAGGCAGTGGGTGCCGGGGGCTGAGATCCCAGCCGGGAGCTCAGCTCATGCGTCACCCAGGCTGGGGCAGCCGCGCATTCTTAGACACTCTATGTCATGGAAAGAAAGGTGAAATGCTCCGTCTGCCTCACTCGGCAGGCATCACCACTCTAGCAACAAAGGTGGGGGCTTTGCTGGTGATGAGAGGCTCTTTCTCCTCTTGGGGGGTGGGGAGAGTCTTTCAGATTCCAGAATCGATGGTGGTATTAAGTTCGAGGAATTTTTCAAATCATCGTCTGGCGGAAGCCTCTGCGAACCACCCTGCAGTACACGATTCCCGTAGAGACTTAGTTGGAGGAGAGGGACACACTTTCTTTCCATTGCTGTCTGCTTTAATGGATGGACATGCTCAAACCTCCAGCCCCAGTGTGTGCCAGGTATGTGTGAGAGAGAAAGAACCGGGGGCACAGCCAGCAAGGTCTCTCCACATGGGAACTCACAGCCTTACAGGAGTGGGTTCCCAGGGAGTAAACAGTGGGCTAGGTGCTGGGAGGGGCCCTGGTGGCCAGGACCAGTCCCTGCTTCCATGGTCCCAATTCCTATTTTCTATGAGTCTGTGCCCTTTACAAATGACCATCTCAGCCTGTTCAGGCTGTGGTAACAGAAGTTCCATGACTGGAGTGGCTTGTAAACAATAAACATTTCTCTCTCTCAGTTCTGAAGGCTGGAAGACCAGGGTCACAGAGCCGCAAGGTTGGGTGTCTGGTGAGGTTCACGGCTGGAAGCAGCTGGGAGGTCTGTGGGACCTCTTTCTATAATAGCACGAATCTTATGAGGGCAGAGCCCTCATGGCTTAAACCCCATCTCCTAAAACCGTCACCTTGGGGGCTGGATTTCAACATGTGAATTTGGTGGGGAGGACACAAAATTAAGGTCATAGCAATGACTGCAATGCTGCCATCAAGAGGCGGAGACTGCTTGCTTGGATCTGGGCTGACCTCGCAGTTTGCTTTGGCCAATAGAAGGTGAGGAGTTGAGAGAGGCTGTGCCTGTCAAGAGGCTGTGTGTACAACCCTCTTTTTTCTTAGAGCCCTGCTTCTTGGGTGTGAACAAGCCCAATCACACCAAGGCCTAATCTGCTAGAGGATGAGAGTCCTAGTGGAGGAGAGCTCAGCTGTTCAAGCTGAAGCTGTTCTAGACCACTCAACAGCCAGCCGATCCCGGACACAAGAAGAGTCGATCCCAGATCAGCAGCAGAGCTTCCTATAACCACAGCTGAGCACAGACTCATGGTTGTGCCCAGCCAAGAGCTGCAGGGCCACCTGGCTCACCTGTCTTCCTCCTGAAAGACCAGTCTCACCTCCCCTCACCTTCCTCCAAGGGGTCAAGCTTCCCAAAATACCTCATTTCCAGAAACTCTGCCCAAAGCCCCATGATGACAGCCCATCCCCAAAATAAAGCATGTCTTTTACTTTCTAGTTAGTAATACTGCTATCAGCCAGCGTCATTGCCTCTTGTCCTGTGCCAGGCATTGTTTCAAGGGCTTTCTGTCCATGAACACATATGTCCTGCATAGCAGCCATGAGTGCCCGTGTCATAGGGAGATTGTCCGTGCAGGCCCTGAGTCACATGTACTGCGCTTGAGTCCTGACTCTGTCCATGTCTTGGCTGTATAATCTTTTGCAATTTACTTCCCCTCTCTGTACTCAGTGCCCTATGGATAATGAGAGCATCTACCTCAGAGTGTTGTTATGAGGAATAAATGAGTTAATTCATGAAAGTCTTATGCCTGATGCATAAAGAATGCAGTTAAGTGTTAGTATTATCACTCCCATTTTTAAGATGAATTATTAAATAACTGAGGTGCTGAGAGGTTAAGGAACTTTCCCAGGGTTCCACAGCAGGTCAATAATTATGATATTGTTTCTGCAGCATATCACAGTTAAAATCTTGTGTTGATTGGCTCTCACTGCAGCCTGATGAGGTAGATTGTTTCCATCATTTTATGGGTGAGTCACCTGAGGCTCCGGAGAAGGCAATGGCACCCCACTACAGTACTCTTGCCTGGAAAATCCCATGGATGGAGGAGCCTGGTGGGCTGCAGTCCATGAGGTTGCTAAGAGTCGGACACGACTGAGCGACTTCCCTTTCATTTTTCACTTTCATGCATTGGAGAAGGAAATGGCAACCCACTTCAGTATTCTTGCCTGGAGAATCCCAGGGACAGAGGAGCCTGGTGGGCTGCCGTCTATGGGATCGCACAGAGTTGGATACGACTGAAGCGACTTAGCAGCAGCAGCAGCAGCACCTGAGGCTCAGAGAAGCAAAGTAACTTTCTCAAGGTCACACAGCTGACTTGAAGGAGAGCTGGCTCACTTGTCTGACATAACTTCTTTATACCAAGAGGTTGACCCTACACCTCCCCTCAAAGCTGCTGTTAGGTCAGCCGTCTGAGCCCTGAACGAGCATTTTCCCTCCTCCCTGCTTTCTCCCCACCAGCCCCTCCCTTCCCCCTCCCCACGCTCCCTGCCAGGGAACCCCTGGGTGTAGCTCTCATGGGCTGCAGCTCCCCAGGGCCACCTATAGTCTTGGTCCTATAACTCTAGATCCAGCTCTCTCTCTACACCAAGCAAGGCCTTGCTGGTTGGCTTTCCCATGTCATTTCTGAGTGATTGGCAGTGGCTTCCTAGAGTTCTGTGTTAAGGATTCTGAGGCCATGTGGCAAAGAGGTTTGTGATTGATTTGTTATGTCTGCTGTGGGGGCAAGAAGGGCAGGGGCAGTATGTATGGCATGTGTGTTTGCCATTGATACCCAATCCTCCATTAGTTTATTGTGAGCTACAGAACATCTGTTTTCACTCAGACTCTTTCTCTAAGTCAAAACGTTATTGTCATATCTTCCAGGAAGCCTTCCTTGGTTACCTGAGTCCAACAAAATCGCCTGCTTCTGTGCTCCTGTAGGTGTTCTCTCCTCTTGCACTTAACCTTGTTGGACTATAACCATCTGGCTGCTCATCGTGTTTACCATTAACCTCGAGCTCTGTGAGCAGAGACCATCACTAGCTGCTTCACTGTGGTATTCCCAGCACCTCAGAATGATGCATGGCGAACACAAAGAGTTAAATAAATATGCAATGGATGAATGCATGCATGAAGGAATGAATATGGTGCTGAGTTCAGAATGGCTTTCCATGTCTCTGTCTGAGGCTTGGTTTCTCACTTAGCCAAGCTTTCTGTGTTTGTTATTGGCCAGAGCAAGGCTCCTGACTTTCTGGAAACACAAGAAGCACTTAGTGCCCAAAAGGGCCCCCTTGTAACAGCTGCTCCTCCCTTCCATCCCCCTGGCCTCAAAGCATCACCTGTTGGAAGCAGCAAGAAATAGTGCGGTGATGTTTACAGTACTTCACCGACCATTTCACGGGGAGAAGTACGTAGCCACATCTCTACCGTGGACATTTGTTTCCCTAATACCACTATAAGGGGCTAGTTGTGGAAAGGGCTGGTCTGTTGGGCACCTCTGCAGCTGAGGAAAGGATAGGGCTGCTGAGAAAGATTTGAGGAAGAGAGAGATGCAAGGTGCTTCTCCCATCTTGCAGAGGGGAGGAAAGGCAGTTGGGGAAGAGTGGACGGTAGGGGAAATAGGGAAGGAAACAAGTCTGTCCAGAGATTAGTGTGTCTGAGCCTTTATTCACTCATTCTCTCATCCATCCACTTGACTTATCTTTCTTTCTTTCTTTTTTTCATTGACTTTGAAGTTTAATGACTAGCTCAGGGACAATCACTACATGTTTGTATTTATAGAAAATCAGTACCAGCTAGATTCATTGTGCATCAAGTAGCAGTTTATTTAACATAATGATTTTTCACTTATTACTTTATCTGGTATTTATCCATTTAAATTTTTAGTGAAGAGGAGGTGAGGAATTCATTAATAATGCCCCCCTTCTTCACTCTTCTTTTTTTTTTTTTCTAATTGCTTTACACATTGGTTCCATTTCTGCCATACAACAACATGTATTAGCCATAGGTGAACATAGGTCCCTGACACATCTTTCTTGTGTACCCACTATGTGCTGGGCACATGCTAAGGATTCCTGTTACCATGGAGAACAAGGTGAACATCATCCCTGCCCCTCGAAGCTTACATTCCATCTAGATGGACATTGCTATGTAAAGATAAATGTGAGAATGCTCCCAGGAGGGTTTGGGTGGGTGGGCTGAGTGCAGGGGGATGCAGGTGACGGAGGTAATGCAGAGGATGCAGGAATGCAGAGGAGACAGAAGTTGTGGCCGGTTATGGTTGCTCAGCACTTTTTCTTCACTTTCCAGTCTAGCATCCTGCTTCCCTTAAGGGGAGGAATCTCTTTCCACCCTTGTGCAGTCATGGTGAATTAAACCAAAGTGCCTGCCCCTCCTCAGCCACTCAGTTCCTCTCTCTCTTGGGACTTTGAATTTTGAACCCAGTGATGCAAAAAATATAACCCAGCAGCTGGGGAGCATTCATGCCAGTGGCAGAGTCCTGCTGATTCTGTGAACCCTTTCTGATATTTAAACCCATAGAACTCCCCTGGTTACTATGATTGAGAATAAATCGCCAGGTTTTCCTTTGATTCTGTGAATTATCTGATAAGCTTTAAGAACTTCCTTTCTTGTGTAAGCTAGCCACAGTCAGCTCCTATTGCTTGCCACCAATGACCTCTGATTGCTTCAGTTGCCCTCTTAGGCCCTGCTCATATACTTCCTGGTGCCAAGGTCAATGGTTCTGACAATGCTGACCCAGAGCAGGGCCTCTAAACATTCTTATTACTTCTCTCCACATGTTTTGAAAACTCCATACACTTCTCATAGGATTTTTTTTTTTTTTAATTGTGCTTTAGTGCAAGGATTAGCAAAATTTTTCTGCAAAGGGCCAGACAGTGTGTATTTGAGTCTGGGAGAGCTGAATGATGTTTTAGTTTTCTATGCTGAGTAATAGCTTATCACAAATGTTTTAGCTTTAAACAACACATATTTATTATCTCCCACTTTCAGTTGACCAGGACCTGGGCATGGCTTAGTTGGGTCCTCTGCTGAGGGTCTCAAAAGACTGCAGTCAAGTGAATGACTGGGCTTCATTCTTATCTGGGAGTTCAACTTGGAAAGAAGCTACACTCAAGTTCACATGGTTTTTGACAGATTTAAGTTCCTTGTGGCTGTAGGACTAAGGCTCTCAGCTCCTAAGATCACTTGCAGTTCCCTGACATGTGGCCCTTGCTATAGGCAATCCACACCATTCTTTGTTGTTTCTTCAAGACCAGTAAGAGTCTAAGTCTCTCTCTTTCTCCATTCTGTTTAGACAGAGCTTTACACAGAGTAACATAACCAAGGGAGCAATATCCTGTCACCTTGGCCTTATAATGTAATCCAATCAAGGGAGCAGCATCCCATCACTTTTGCTGTAATTGATTGGTCTGGAAGCAAATCACAGGTTCTACCCACACTCAAGGGGAGGGGACTCTACAAGGGTATGACTCATTGAGGGGCAATGTCTTCGAGTTTCTTGACTTTGTAACATCTATTAAACTCTGCCTTTATGGTGCAAAAGCATCCATATACAATGTGTAAACAAATGAGCATACCTATGTTCCAATAAAATTTATTTACAAAAACAAGGTGAAGGCCAAGTTTGGCTCATGAATTGAATTACTCTGATTTTTACAGTAATATTGGTGGTCTTCACCAAGAGTTTTTTTTTAATGTATATATATATATATATATATGAATATTATTCACTATTTCATTTAACATTCTTTTTGTGATAAATCTTAGAATGAATTTCTTTCTAGTAGCTGTGTTTTTCTTGAGTAATTGGCTGGTTTTAATCTTAGGAACACTATGATTTGTAAAAAAACAATATTGAAGTAAAATATGATGACAAAAATATGTGAAACACTGATTTTTAAATTTGATCAGGTTTCCTTCTTCACTGTGGTTGCTAGGAATCTCAGAGCCAAAGTACAACCTTCCATACCAAATATAAAGGACTCCACTGTATGCATTTTTCTATATGTTCCTTGTTCCTAATGCCATTTATTGTTCTAATCTTGATTTCTCTTGTTTTGCTGACATAATCTGTGTCTTCTTGCTGCGTTGTATATGTTAAAATCTTAAATCATCTCTGTGTAAGGTGGGGAAAATGTTTTATAAAAGCAAAAAGAATCATCCTTTAGTATATATGTTTCATTTAAATATGAATAATCTCTGTATCCAGACTGCCAAGTCAAGTCGCTTTAGTCGTGTCCGACTGTGTGCGACCCCATAGACAGAAGCTCACCGCTCCCCCGTCCCTGGGATTCTCCAGGCAAGAACACTGGAGTGGGTTGCCATTTCCTTCTCCAATGAATGAAAAGTGAAAAGTGAAAGTGAAGTCGCTCAGTCGTGTCCGACTCTTAGCGACCCCATGGACTGGAGCCTACCAGGCTCCTCCGTCCATGGGATTTTCCAGGCAAAAGTACTGGGGTGGGGTGCCATTGCCTTCCCCAGTATCCAGACTAGGGTGAATAATAATTCAGTGGAAGGACATTCAGGTTCTCCTCTTATTGATATTAAGCCTGAGGAGAGAGTTGAAAAAATTTCTTCTCCAGGGAATATTGCTGGTTTCTTCTTATTTATTCTAAACCTTGATTTGGAGGAGATTAATACCAGCTCATGGACAGTGCAGACTGCTCTGTGCTGCCCCTGGGTGGGGCTGGGCTGAGGCAGGGATACTGGCTCTGTGTTTCTGGACCCATGAGATCACGAGCTGTATCCTACAAGGGTGCCATTGTACCTGGCGCCTCACTGGTGATTTCACATCCGGGCTGTCTCCCTTCAAGATTTCTTGCAGCCCGGGGAAGGCAGCTGTAGAATGGTTCTCCAGTGAAATCATCGGGCCCAAATGGCAGCTATCAGCCTCAACCTGCACACTCAGATCCCAGGCTCATCTCCTGGGGTGGAGGTACTGAAGGACAAGACGGCTGCCTCAGTCAGCAGCTGTGATGCTGGGCCTCCTGGTCCAAGAGGCCTGAGGTTACTTAGCTCACATGACCTTCCAGAGAAACCTGGCCCTTAGAACTGGATTATGAGACAAGCTTTCTGAGGCCAAAGGATTTTGGCTTCCCTTCTTCCAAGCCATGAATACCCCAGAATCTTGGGATTTTTCTTGGGGGCAATGTGTGCGTCCAGCAAATATGTACTGACTGGTCTAGAGAGGTAGGATAGCATGATGGTTAGGAGAAAGTGCTCTCAAGTGTTCTCAAGCTGCATGGTTCGAACCTTACCTCTGACCCCAGTAGCTATGAGGCCTGGACACATTTACCTGGCCTCTCTTTGCTTCGTTACATGGAAAATGGGGATTAAGACAGATGTTGACTCTGTCTTAAGTCCATGCTTTCTCTTCCCATTTGCCCTCCCTGGGAGAAGCCAGCTGCCATGCCATGAAGGTACTCAAGCACCCTAATGAACACATGCATGTGGTAGAGAATCTGAGCTTTCTGCCAATGGCCATGCAAGTGAACCAACTTGGAGGTAGGTCCTCGAGCCCCAGGCAAGCCTTCAGATGACTCCAGCCCATGCCTGCCTCGGGACCATAACCTCATGAGGGACCCTGAGCAAGAATCTCATAGTTAACATATGCCCTGTTTCCTGATTCTCAGAAACTGTGAAAGATGATGAATATTGGCTGTGTTAAGCCACCAAGTTTTGGCAATAATTTGATATGTACCGGGCTTCCCTGGTGGCTCAGGTGGTAAAGAATCCGCCTGCAATGAGGGGGAACTGAGTTCGATCCCTGGGTCGGGAAGATCCCCTGGAGAAGGGAATGGCAACCCACTCCAGTATTCTTGCCTGCAGAATCTCATGGACAGAGGAGCCTGGTGGGCTACAGTCCATGGGATTGCAAAGAATCGAACACAACTGAGCAACTGACACTTACACTTTCACTTGATATGTACTGATAACTAATATGGATTTTTTTTTTTTCTATCTTCAAAGCAGACATGGTTTCTGCTATCATGGAGGTTAAGTTCTAGTTCAGTTCAGTTCAGTTCAGTCACTCAGGCATGTCTGACTCTTTGCAACCCCATGGACTGTAGCACGCCAGGCCTCCCTGTCCATCACCAACTCCTGGAGTCCACCCAAACCCATGTCTATTGAGTCAGTGATGCCATCCAACCATCTCATCCTCTGTCGTCCCCTTCTCCTCCTGCCCTCAATCTTTCCCAGCATCAGGGTCTTTTCAAATGAGTCAGCTTTTTGCATCAAGTGGCCAAAATATTGGAGTTTCAGCTTCAACATCAGTCCTTCCAATGAACACTCAGGACTGATCTCCTTTAGGATGGACTGGTTGGATCTCCTTGCAGTGCAAGGGACTCTCAAGAGTCTTCTCCAACACCACAGTCCAAAAGCATCAATCCTTGGTGCTCAGCTTTCTTTATTGTCCAACTCTCACATCCATACATGATCACTGGAAAAACCATAGCCTTGACTAGATGGACCTTTGTTGGCAAAGTAATGTCTCTGCTTTTTAATATGCTGCTAGTGGGGCATAGAAATAAGAAAGCTAAAAACTACATTGCAGAGTGAAAAGTGCTATAAAACCCTAGGATGGGGTAGGAGTATATAGGAGAGCTGGATGTGGTTTGAGGCTGATGGCCATTGCAGGAGGGGCCTACAGCCAGCAACATCTAAGTTGCATCTTGAAGAAAGAGCAGAGTTTGTCAGGCAAGCAAAGGACATGGGGAAGGGCATCTAAGGAAAAGGAACAGCATGTGCAAAGGCCTAGAGGTGAGTGATGGCAAGTAGGGGCAGGGGTTGGAAAGGGGCCAGATTGACATTGGTTCTGGGCTCCATGATAATGAAGTTTGGGCTTTGAAGAGTTTTAGTCAAGATAAGATTTGCATTTCTTTCTTTCTTTGACTGCAGTTGGTCTTAGTTGCAGCACTTGGGTTCCTCAATCTTCACTGTGGCGTGTGAAATCTTCAGCTGTGGCATGTGAACTCTTAGCTGCAGCATGTGGGATCTAGTTTCCTGACCAGGAACTGAACTCAGGCCCCCTGCATTGGGAGTGCAGTTAACCACTGGACCACCAGGGAAGTTTCAAGATTTGCATTTTAAGGAATATCAGTCTGACTATGCATGAAGAATAGTTTGGAGTAGGATTAGGGGGAAAAAAAAATGGAACCTAACTATTATTTCTATTTACTTGTTCTCTGATGGCATTATGAATTACCAAACAAGTATAGAGTCAAAAAAAAAAAAAAAAAAAAAAAAGAAATCACTCTGAATACATTGAATATGACTGTCTTTATTTAAAATAATTATGTTATTCCAAAAAAAAAAGTCTAATAGGATGGCATGGTATATTTGAATGGTCCATAATTGATTTAAACTATCTCCTGTTGATGGGTGGTGAGATTAGTTTTTATTTTTCACTCGTACATATTACTAGGGTTGATGCGAAAAAGGTCTCCAAGAATCTTGCAAGGCGAGTTTTATTTTCTGGTGGTCTTGAGTAAGGAATGAAGCTGCGTGTCAGAGCCAGAGTATAGAGCAGAGGTGGTAGATAGAGCCCCAACCACCCAGCATATTGGTGACATCATCTCAAGTATTTTCTGAGACATTCCTGATTCGGAACATTCCACCTCATTGGGGCCATATATCCTGAGTTTTTGTTTGGAAAATATCATCAGCCCTCCATGCCATGAACTTCACGCTTCAGCAACCCTTACTGGCTTCCCACATCCCACACCTGCTCTGTCGTTCTACTTCCCTGCATTTGCTCATTCAGGGCCCTCTGCTGGGAACGCTTGCCCCTCCTCTTTGTCCATCTACTTCCTTTTCATTGTTCTTCAATATCTCCTTCAAAAAGGTTTTCCTAATCTTCTCCTACCCCAGACTGCATTGGGATCTTTTTCTTCATGTAGTCATGGTGTCTTGTGCTTACTTCTTTCACTGAACTTATCCTTTTATGGCTCTCCCCCGCATCCCTCAAGGGCAAAGGATCATGGATTAAAAAACAAAGCAAAACAAACTCTTATACAGTGACTGGAATATTTGGGGCATTGAGCAAAATTTTATTGAAAGGATAAATGAATCAATGAGTCCTGGTAGAAAAGATGAGTAGATGAATTGTTCTAGGGCCAGGGTTTTGCTGGACAAAACTAGCCTCTCTGGACAAGGAAACTGAAATTGCCAAGAGGGCTGAAGTGGTTGATGAGGGAGTGTGTGCTGGACAGGAAGAAAGTGAAGGCAGAAAGGCTGGTAGATTGAACACAGAGGAGCCAAGGACCAGAGGGCTCTGTGGATTTGAAGGACAGGTGTGGTGAGAGTAAAGCCAGCACTGGGTTGATTGGTAGTGGTTCTTAAACTCATCTGTGCATGAGTATCATCTAGGGAATGTGTGAAAAGTATGGATTTCTGAGTATGTCTCTTAGTGATTCTGAACCAATAGGTATGAGGTGAGGTCTGGGACCTATATGTGTAACAAGCATCCCAAGAAGTTCTCATTTGAGTGGTCTGTGTACCACCCTTGTTTAATTTCTGAAATATGAGGCTTTGGGCAGAAAGTGAGTTGTCTGATTTTTGGATTTCAGCTATGGAGCCATCCCTCTGAAGCCTGAGTTCAGGTGTGGCCACAGGAACGTGTGATTGGAGCAGGAATGCAGTGGTGGTAGGTGGAGATGAAAGTCAAGGGCTGGGATAGATTATCCATGGGACAGTTACCTGGAGGGCTTAGGGAGAAGAAGGACTCAGCACCTTGGACCAAAGTATTCCATGAATGAAAGGCAGTTTCCAGAGGGGTGGGAGATGATCTCCAGGTTGGGGTGGAAATTTGACAAACTAATAACTACAGTTCTTGGCTGTGAAGACCAGTGTGAGCTATGGAGAGGAGCCTGACTAGAGCTGATTGGAAGAGGGGGCTACACTGGAATTGTAATGACTTGCAAAATATATCCCAACCCTGTCTGCTTCTCTGTGTTGTCACTATTTCCACTCTAGTCCATACCACCATCTCCCTTCCACTGCAGCTGCAGTAGCCATCTAACTGGTCTTCCTGCTTGATCCGACCCCTCCCAGCCCATCCTTTGCTAGTAACCAAAGAGATTGCACTAAGAGTGAAATCAGATCATAGCCCTCTCCAACTTTAAAACCCTCACATGGCTTCTCATTACTCTTGGAAAAAGATTCCCCACTCCGTCCTGTAGCTTCAGTGGTTCTTGAACCCAGGTCCCCACCTCTCACCTATAGCCCTCTCTTCTGCTCCTCCATCATGTCTGTGTGTTGCTGGAACAGACCGAGCTCTTCCCATCCCACAGTCTTTTCACTGGCCATTCCGCTGGCCTTAAATGCTTTCTCCCATTTTGCCACATCTTGCTCTCCCCTTATTCAGAGTCCGAGTGATCATGCAATCTGGAGCCAATTTGTCTCCTACCCCAGTTGCTGTCACACAATCCTGCTTTATTTTCCTCAGAGCACGAATGTGAAGTTACATGTATATATTCACATGTTCATTCTCTGTTTATCCCCACAAGAATGTCAACTCCATGGACGAAGCCTGCTGTCTGCTTTGTCTGATTCTGTATCTTCTGCACTGAGAATAGTGCCAGGCACTTCACAGGTGCTCAATAAAGATTCACTGATTTGAAAAAATATCAGCAACGAAAGTAGAACATGTCTAAAAGAAAACGGTAAGTCTGCGGAGAAGTGAAGAGTCAGGTAATTATGCTCCATGCAACATTTTTAATCCATTGGCTCTTAGGAGAAAGCTCGTTCTCTTCTGATAAAACTAGACTTAGAGGAAAAACTTGTTAAAAGATATGAAGGCTTGATTCAGGATGGGAAGGCCTTAGAGCACACGTCTCCAATTAGGTCTCCAGCAGGGAAATTAGAGGGAAGGGACATGACATATGGTGGACACTTACAAAGGGCCCAGACTGTGCTGGGGTCATGAAATAAAGGCACTTTTTGTGGATTTATTTATGTCCACTTATTGTGGACTCTCGCAAAGAGTCAGACACGACTGAGCGACTGATCTGATCTGATCTGATTGTGGATTTATAGGGTGGCGCCATGTGGCTCAGGGGTGAAGAATCCACCTGCCGATCAGGAGATGTAGGTTTGATCCCTGGGTTGGGAAGATCCCCTGGAGAAGGAAATGGCAACCTGCTCCAGTATTCTTGCCTGGGAAGTCACATGGACAGAGGAGCCTGTTGGGCGATGTCCACAGAGTTGCAAAGAGTTGGACACAGCTGAGCAGGCACCCACTGTGGGTTTACTGGGTGGGAGCATTCCAGTTACACAGGACATTCTTCCCATCCTCACAGTGACCCTCCAGAGCTGGCTCTGCCGTGGACCTATAGTACAGAAGAGGAACCGAGGTCTCAAGATGAGCACCTGCCTGAGAAACCACCGCTGGAAATGACTGGAGCTCAGATTTCAATCCTTTTTTTCTCCTTGATTTCAAAGCTCTATATTATATAGTCTTACATGTAACATACATAGCTGCCATGAATCGCATGTTCACAAGGGCCAGGCCCAGGGCTAAGGCTTTAGGTAAAGGCATGTTTATCAACCAGGACTGAAATCCAAATCCTCAGCCGCTTCTCACCTCAGGCCACATGGCCTATTGAATAGCTTGGCCATCCTCTGCCTTTGCTTTCTGGTTTATTATCTCCGGAGCAGAGATCAATACAGTCGTGTTACTGACTCATCTGTTACCAGCAAAATAAAGGTGCTGGAAGGTTTTTGCTGATTTGAGAGGTGTGATGCTTGTTGCTTGGCATTGGAAAGCTATATTCCATTTACAAGGATACTTCAGATATTTATGGCTTGCCCACTAATTATTTGATGCTTGCAGTGGAGTTATTTTTGGGTCCTGGAGTCAGAGAAAAATGGGGTCAAATCCTGACTCTATCACTTATTAGCTGGGAGACAAAGCCTTTCGAAGCCTCTCTCACTATTTCTGTGTGTGGGGAAAACACAAGTGGCCTGTGTCACACTAGTGGTGCCTGATTGTCATCATACACCTGAAGTGGTGCCTGTAAAGTGCTCTCAGTATGTGTTAGCTATTGGTAATATTTTTATCATCATTATCATATCTAAACGAGGGCTGTCCTGGGCCAGACTGTAGGAGAGAGAGGCCTGGGAATAGGATGATGGGGAGGAGATTGTGTCAATTGCATTGGAGGCTTTAAACGTTTAAGACCAAGGATCCTGACTGCTCACACTTCCTACATCTATAAAATAGCAATGGCAATACTCTCTCTTGGGTGTGAAATTTAAATGAAAACACCTACAAGGGTAAAGATAATAATGACAAAAATTTATAAACCTTTAATATGTTGCAGGCAGTGTTCTGAGACTTTCTTGTTTGTTGTTTAGTCGCTAAGTTGTGTCTGACTTTTTTGTGACCACATGGACTGTAGCCCGCCAGTATCCTCTGTCCATGAGATTTCCCAGGCAAGAATACTGGAGTGGGTTGCCATTTCCTCCTCCAGGGGATCTTCCAAACCCAGGGATGGAATCTGCACTAACAGGCAGATTTTTACCACTGGGCCACCAGGGAAGCCTGTTCTAAGACTTTAATGTGCATTAACTTGGTAGGTCCACAAGGCAAATAGTCTGAAGTTGATGCTGTTATAATCTCTATTTTGAAGATGAGGGACTGAAGGGGAATGTTTGTCTGGGATGTCACAGGGATTCATTAAATATTTCTTATATATTGAGAACTTTTAGGAGAAAAAACTTTTCTTTATCCTGCCTACCTCCTGGTACAGAATAGGTGCTCGGTATATTTTTATTGTTGAATAAGCAATATAGATCAGAGGTTGACTGACTTTTTCTGTGAGGGCCCCATAGCAGCTATCTTGGGTTTTGTGTTTTAAACACAAACTATGTTGGGTTTTAAGTTCTAACTTCTCAACTCTCTGTTGTAGCGCAAAAGTGGCCATAGACTATGTAGAAATAAATTAGCATGGCTGTGTTTTGATCAAGCTATTTCTAAAAGCAGATGGCAGGACAAATTTGGCTGTGGGATGTGGTTTGCCCCACCTTGATATAGATGCTGATAAACAGTACTGTTTATTAAATGCATCATCTTTGCTAGGCTGTTCGAAGTAACTTCATGCTCTGTCTCCTGAGATACCAGTGAGGAAAGGGGACTCACTGGGTTTAAGTAACCTGTCCAGGTCTGCCAGACTGCAAAGCTTAGATAAAGGAGACCATGTCAAGGATTTTAGAATGTGATCCAGATGAAAGTATAAGTCTAGATCCTTATTACTCAAAGTCTGGTCCATGGCCCAACAGCTGTGAGATCAACTGGGAGCTCCTTCAAAATAGACAATGTCAGCTCCTTACTCTAATCTTAACACTACTCCAACCTACTGAATCAGAACCTACATTTTCCCTGTTTTATGTGGTGGATAATAGGTTTGTCTAAATTCAAACCATACACTTAAGAAGACTGCTTTTTGGTATGTAAATTATAGCCCCCCAAAGTGATTGAGACAAAGAAAAAAAGAATACATTTTCCTAAGCCTCTGAAGTAACTCTTATTCACATTAAAATTTGAGAAGTAAAACAAGACAAAGATCCAAACACTGTTCAATATTCTGAAATTTTTAGCTTTTGTAAGATAACAAATCATCACATGGCTAAGCTTTTTATTCACCTTGTAGGTGGATGTAAACTGACTGTCGGCGTGTGGCTGACAGAGTAAGAGGCAGAAACGCCTGTGAGGAAAGATACACTTAGATGCTGAATAGGAGCTGTACTGTCTAACAGCTTTTGGAAGCTACTTGGAAAATGTAGCCGATAATTTAATAATCTTTAAGGTAAATACATTAGAAATATGCAAAGGGAGCTGGTTGGTTTTGCCAAATGGGGTCAGAACATGGTTGTCTACCCCCAGAGATGACAATTCAGGTTTAAATTGCTCAGAAGCTCCAAATCAGAGCCAAGCATGTGGATGATCTCTTTGATTTTTTTCTAGTGACTGTGACAGACTCAGTAGCCCCTGCATGGCCTCTGCTCCCTCTGGCTTAATGTGATTGACAATCAGGTTAGCACACAAAGGGCAGTGAGGAACCGCTCAGCTAAACAAGCTCCTCGACCTCCAGTCTCTAGAAGAATGTTGACTGACAAGGACACAATTAAAAAGGGATTGATTTATTGAGCTGGAATGCTCCGTCTCGCCTAATCTCAGCATCTCTCTGCTTTGTGTAATCACCATTTCCAAACAAGAGTCAGCCTCCACAAATGAAACCCTTGTGGTCACCAGGGAGCCAAAGATGCTCTTAGTTACCGAAGGTAGCTCAGCCCTAGACGCTCATAAAGAAAAACCACATGAAAGAAGTCCTCTCCTGCACCAGGTCCTGGATAAGGATCTGGAATTCAGCAGGGAAGGACGATCTAAACAAAAAGTAAGTGCTGGTCATGAAAACTGCGAACCTTGGCTCCAGGACAGAACTGGGTTAAAAAGAGTAAATGGGCAAGGAGCCTTATTTTTGTCTTTCATATAATGAAACTGTAAATTTCTGTTAGAAATCACAGGATCATCAAATGTCTGGAATGTTGATGGGGATGCCCATGGGATTCAGGGGGAAAAAATAGTCTGAGGATTTGAATTCATTGTTCCCTTTGAACTGTTTCATTGAACTGATGCGGTTGAATCTCAGTTATGCGTGTGCAAATAATTATTTCTAATTATTGGGATTTGAGGTTCACCCAAGAAATAGCACCTCTTTTTTTCACCAGAGTTATGAACTGGTTGAGGACTAAAACAAAAGTCTTGGCTGCTGGAGATTGAAATACAGCACCATCTTTGTTACTGACGAAGTGGGAAATGTAAGTTTATACCTGTGTGTTCTATGGACGGGTAGATTTCTTGCTACTGAGTCCCCAGCCTAAAGAGACTTAACTCCCTCAGGCAGAGCAGCTCTGGACAGGTCCTTGGAAACACTACAAAGGGGCAGAGCAGAGCATGCTCTGGGTAGACAGGCTCTCTCCCAAGAGAAAATGAAAAGAAAGAGATGGGCTGTACATTCCTAACTCCTCTTTTCAAACTTAGAATAAAAATATCACTCTTTGCTGGGTCATATGGTAGTTCCACTTTTAGTGTTTTAAGGAACCTCCATACTGTTCTCCATAGTGGCTGTATTAATCTACATTCTCACCAACAATGCAAGAGGGTTCCTTTTGCTCCACATCCTCTCTTACTGTTTGTAGATTTTTTGATGTTGGCCATTCTGTTCAGTGTGAGGACATGGAAACAACCTAAATGTTCATTGACAGAGCGATGGATAAAGAAGATGTGGCTCATATATACAATGGAATTTTACTCAGCCATAAAAAGGGATGAAATTGGATCATTTGTAGATGGTTATGTGGATGGACCTAGAGTCTGTCACACAGAGTGAAGTTATGTCAGAAGAGAAAAGCAAATATTGTTTATTAACTCATGTATGTGGGATCTAGAAAAGTAGTCAAGATATACATATTTGTAGAGCTGAAATAGAGACCCAGATGTAGGAAACAGACGTGTGGAAATGGTGGGGGAGGGGGGAAGAATTGGGAGATTGGGACTGACATATATACACTAGCATGTGTAAGACAGACAGCTGATCGGAAGCTGCCATATAGCACAGGGACCTCAGCTCGGTGCTCTATGATGACCTAGTGGCCTGGGATGTAGGGGTAGGAGGGAGGTCCTGGAGGGAGGGGATATCTGTGTACTTAGAGCTGATTCACTTCTGTGTGCAGCAGAAACTAACACCACGTTGTAAAGCAACTATACTCCAATTAAAAAAAAAAAAAAATCACTCTCCCCTGAGAGTCAGTGAAACAGAGAGAAACCAGGAATGAGGTGGGACCTCCCCCATGTGAAAGAAATAGCTTTCGGTGAGGAAGAAGGGCAATTGAGAAAATAGGCTGAGAGGGTTGCACAACTGCCGTGGGACACACAGCTAGGAGGCAGGGAGGCTTCAGGGCATACCCCGCTTTCCCTGGTTCTGGAGCCTGAAATGTGGACTAGGTTCAGCTCTATTTGTTGAATGAATAAAGTGAATGGTTGAGTGAAGGAGGTGACATTTGAGAATCATAGGTTGAGAAGTATGGTCAGGATGGGGGAGTCTGTGGGGCATTGTAAATCTTTCTCCCAACTCAGGGACTGGCCCAGGAGACGGCTTGCTTGATCTCCTGCCAGGCTAGGCCAAGTGCCTAGCAAGTGGGCTCTGGAACTGGCCCTGCTGGCCCAGGAGCCGACATCAGCTGGGTGTTCTTGACTTGTCCACTTGGCCACCACCATCCCCAGGGAGTGGTCTCTGATTTTGTTCTGGATTGCCAAGGAATTTGCAGATTGGCCTTCCAGATGGCCAAGGGGACAAAGCCCCACCCTCTCAGTGGTGGGATAAACCTATCTCTGCCTTCTCTAGAAATCTGACTCACAGATTAGGGAAAAGCATGGCCAAGGGAGGCTGACATTCAACTTCCCGTATCTTGGTGGGGATTTCACAGTCTCTCATACATCTGGTCACCATGGTTCCAGATATCCCTTCCACCCCGGGTATGAAACACAAAACAGAGTCCCCAGTGCCTCATTTTCCCTGACTTGCTCTTCACATCTTACCATTTATTCATCATCATTGTCGGGGCAGTAGGATTCCCTTTATCAGGGGATCCTTCCTCCAGGAGGGGCCCTTTCTCCTGGCCCAAAGCTCTGTTTCCAGCTTATCAACTTTGCCACCTCCTCCTGTCCCCTCTTTCGCCGTCACTCAGCCGTGGTGTGGACTTCTGTGATCTTAATCTCTTTCTTTGGAAACCTCTGTCACTTCCAATCTCCCCCAGTTTTCTCCCTCCACCTCAGCTGTTTCTCCCAGCCCCCCAGCGCCTTCTCAGCTTTCTCTTCAAAGAGATTGTGTGTCATTTTCTCCTTATTTGGTCCAATGTGACCTGACGGGGTGGCTGGAGCAGAATATTGGGGGTAGAAATATGTACTTAGTTTTCCACAGATTTTCTTTGCTTTCTTTTCTGAATGGGGCATTTGCAATCAATTTATGTCATTTAGCTGAAAAGTTAAGAATTTTCCACTTAAAAATCAACCTCCCCAAAAGAAAAAATTTTGGGCACTTTTTTGTATAGTAGGCAAGTCTACACATGCCTCTGTGCAGAGAGACTGCTCTGGAGAGGGTTTCCTGAGGAATTCCTGTGGACTAAGCACTGCTTCTGTTCAGGCCTTATGAACATTGATTTTATGGAGTGGACAGGGGGTATTGTTCTATTTCTGTCTTTTTGCCATACCACAGGGCATGTGGGATCTTAGTTCCCTGACCAGGGATTGAACCTGTGCCTGCTGCATTGGAAGAATGAAGTCTTAGCCACTGGACAAGCAGGGAAGTCCCAGATCTTTTTCTTTTGTGTCCCTTAAGATACCCTCCCAGAGAAATGACATCACCATTGAGTGCTTCCACAGGTGGGCATGACACTAAGGCTCACCTGTACCAACCCCTTCCAGGATAGGTTTCAATGGAAAGAAATGGGAACAGAACAGAACAAGGCAAAGCAACCCTGAATTATTTAAGACCCTGACTCCAAACCTAGTTACAAACCTCAGTAGACCCAGGCTCCATCTTATGAAGACTTCTTTTTCTTAAGTGGCACCAAGTATGGAATCTAAAATATGACACAAATCAACATATTTACAAAGCAAGAACAGACTCACAGACAAAGAGAACAGACTTGTGGTGGCCAAGGGTGGGGGAAGAGGGTGGCAAAGAATGAGAGTTTGGGATTAGTAGAGGCAAACTACTATAAATAGGATGGGTAACAACTAGGTTGTACTGTACAACTTGAGGACTATATTCAATATCCTCTGACAAACTATAATGGAAAAGAACATGAAAAAGAAAATATATTTATAATCGAAACACTTTACTGTACAGAAGAAATTAAAACAACATTGTAAATCAACTATACTTCAATTACATTTTTAAAAAGTGGCACCAAGGAGTCTTGAGGGGTTGCTGTTCATATTCCCACCCCATCCCTGTTATCAGTCTGGTGCCCCCAGATCCTAGCTGCTCTGTGTGCTGTCTACTAAAACTTCACAATTGCCCCTTCTCTAGAGGTTTGCCTTCATCCTTGGAGTCTCTTTACTTGGGAGAATGCAAGCTCCTGCATTTGTCTTCTGCAATCTGCATCCAATGAGTAATCAATAGGGGTTATAGAAGATGAGCCCCTGTTTCAAAGTGGGATCAACTCTGACATACAGTTCATGCTCCAGAGCTCCCTGTGGGCATCAGGCTTTAGACAGATCCAAGCTGAGACCCTATCCTGGCTTTGCTCACTTTCTTAGTAAGACACATGTGCCCAAATCCTTGTCTCAGGCTCTGCTTCCAAAGAACCAGATGTAAAACAGATAAGCATGCCAAGTCAGCAAAAGGATTTACCCTACACCTGAATCGGAGTCTTACCATGTTGGGGACAGGGATGGTCATACTCACAGGGAGAAGTCGGGAGACCACAGTGCAATTTCTTATTCTGGTGCCAGAGCAGAACTAGTCTAGATGGCTTGATTCAGGCTTAAATCAAATGACAGGGGAGGGAGCGGCAGGCCTACATTGTCCCCACAATGTAGATCAAGAGAGAAATTTTCCCAAATAGGGTGCAGAGTATCCAAGAGAAAGAGAAGGCTCTCGCTGAGGGTGGTTGGGCTTCAGGTTCCTAACCAGCTGCTAAGAGATGGAGCACAGTGGTCCTTCATTGTTGTTCAGTCCCTAAGTCATGTCCGACTCTTTGTGACCCCATGGACTGCAGCACACCAGGTTCCTCTGTCTTCCACTATCTCCCGGAGTTTGCTCAAATTCATGTCCATTGATTAACAGGCAATTTGGCCTTGGAGTACAGAATGATTTAACAGGCAAAGTTAGCCTTGGAGTAAAGAATGAAGCAGGGCAAAGGCTAATAGAGTTTTGACAAGGGAACACACTGGTCAGAGCAAACACCCTTGTCCAACAACACAAGAGAAGACTCTACACATGGACATCACCAGATGGCCAACACTGAAATCAGATGATTATATTATTTGCAGACAAAGGTGAAGAAGCTCTATAGAGTCAGAAAAAACAAGACCGGGAGCTGACTGTGGCTCAGATCATGAACTCCTTATTGCCAAATTCAGACTTAAATTGAAGTAAGTGGGGAAAACCACTCGACCATTCAGATATGACCTAAATCAAATTCCTTATGATTATACAGTGGAAGTGACAGATTCAAGGAATTAGATCTGATAGAGTGACTGATGACTATGGATGGAGGTTTGGAACATTGTACAGGAGATAGGGATCAAGACCATCCCCAAGAAAAAGAAATGCAAAAAAAGCAAAATGGCTATCTGAGGAGGCCTTACAAATAGATGCGAAAAGGAGAGAGGTGAAAAGCAAAGGAGAAAAGGAAAGATATATCCATTTGAATGCAGAGTTCCAAAGAATAGCATGGAGAGATAAGAAAGCCTTCCTCAGTGATCAGTGCAAGCCTTTCCTCAGTGTTTACAGGAAAACAATAGAATGGGAAAGACTAGAGATCTCTTCAAGAAAATTAGAGATAGCAAGGGAACATTTCATGCAAAGATGGGTTCAATAAAGGACAGAAATAGTATGGACCGGAGAAGGCAATGGCACCCCACTCCAGTACTCTTGCCTGGAAAATCCCGTGGATGGAGGAGCCAGGTGGGCTGCAGTCCATGGGGTTGCTAAGAGTCGGACACGGCTGAGTGACTTCACTTTGACTTTTCACTTTCATACATTGGAGAAGGAAATGGCAACCCACTCCAGTGTTCTTGCCTGGAGAATCCCAGGGACGGGGGAGCCTGGTGGGCTGCTGTCGATGGGGTCGCACAGAGTCAGACATGACTGAGGTGACTTAGCAGTAGCAACAAAAGCAGAAGATATTAAGAAGAGGTGGCAGGAATACACAGAAGAACTGTACAAAAAAGATCTTCATGGCCCAGATAATCAGGATGGTGTGATCACTCACCCAGAGCCAGACATCCTGGAATGTGAAGTCAAGTGGGCCTTAGGAAGCATCACTATGAACAAAGCTAGACGAGGTGATGGGATTCCAGTTGAGCTATTTCAAATCCTGAAAGATGATGCTGTGAAAGTGCTGCACTCAATATGCCAGCAAATTTGGAAAACTCAGCAGTGGCCACAGGACTGGAAAAGGTCAGTTTTCATTCCAATCCCAAAGAAAGGCAATGCCAAAGAATGCTCAAACTACCGCACAATTGTACTCATCTCATAGCATAGCATAGCACATGCTAGTAAGTTCAGTTCAGTTCAGTTCAGTCACTCAGTTGTGTCTGACTCTTTGCAACCCCATGAATTGCAGCACGCCAGGTCTCCCTGTCCATCACCAACTCCTGGAGTTCACGCAAACTCATGTCCATTGAGTCAGTGATGCCATCCAGCCATCTCATCCTCTGTTGTCCCCTTCTCCTGCCCTCAATCCCTCCCAGGATCAGAGTCTTTTCCAATGAGTCAACTCTTAGCATCAAATGGCCAAATTATTGGAGTTTCAGCTTTAGCATCAGTCCTTCCAAAGAAATCCCAGGGCTGATCTGTTGGATCTCCTTGCAGTCCAAGGGACTCTAAAGAGTCTTCTCCAACACCACAGTTCAAAAACATCAATTCTTCGGCGCTCAGCCCTCTTCACAGTCCAACTTTCACATCCATACATGACCACTGGAAAAACCAAAGCCTTGACTAGACAGACCTTTGTTGGCAAAGTAATGTCTCTGCTTTTGAATATGCTATCTAGGTTGGTCATAACTTTCCTTCCAAGGAGTAAGCGTCTTTTAATTTCATTATTGCAATCACCATCTGCAGTGATTTTGGAGCCCCCAAAATAAAGTCAGCCACTATTTCCACTGTTTTCCCATCTATCTGCCATGAAGTGATGGGACCATATGCCATGATCTTAGTTTTCTGAATGTTGAGCTTTAAGCCAACTTTTTCGCTCTCCTCTTTCACTTTCATCAGGAGGCTTTTTAGATCGTCTTCACTTTCTGCCATAAGAGTGATGTCATCTGCATATGTGAGGTTATTGATATGTCTCCTGGCAATCTTGATTCCAGCTTGTGCTTCTTCCAGCCCAGCATTTCTCATGATGTACTTTGCATATAAGTTAAATAAGCAGGGTGACAATATTCAGCCTTGACGTTCTCCTTTGCCTATTTGGAACCAGTCTGTTGTTCCATGTCCAGTTCTAACTGTTGCTTCCTGACCTGCATATAGGTTTCTCAAGGGTTATTGTTACCATCTTTCTAAATTCCATATATATGCGTTATTATACATATTATGTATTGATGTTTTTCTTTCTGGCTTACTTCACTCTGTATAATAGGCTCCAGTTTCATCCACCTCATTAGAACTGATTCAAATGTATTGTTTTTAATGGCTGAGTAATACTCCATTGAGTATGTGTACCACAGCTTTCTTATCCATTCATCTGCTGATGGACATATAGGTTGCTTCCATGTCCTGGCTATTATAAACAGTGCTGCAATGAACACAGGGGTACACATGTCTCTTTAGATTGTATTTTCCTCAGTGTGTGTGCCCAGCAGTGGGATTGCTGGGTCATGTGGCAGTTTTATTTCCAGTTTTAAAAGGAATCTCCACAATGTTCTCCATAGTGGCTGTATTAGTTTTCATTCCCACCAACAGTGTAAGAGGGCTCCCTTTTCTCCACACCCTCTCCAGCATTTATTGCTTGTAGACTTTTGGATTGCAGCCATTCTGACTGGCGTGAAATGGTACCTCACTGTGGTTTTGATTTGCATTTCTCTGATAATGAGTGATGTTGTACATCTTTTCATGTGTTTGTTAGCCATCTGTATGTCTTCTTTGGAGAAATGTCTGTTTAGTTCTTTGGCCCATTTTTTGACTGGGTCGTTTATTTTTCTGGAATTGAGCTGTAGAAGTTGCTTGTATATTTTGGAGATTAATTCTTTGTCAGTTGCTTCATTTGGTATTATTTTCTCCCATTCTGAAGGCTGTCTTTTCACGTTGCTTATAGTTTCCTTTGTTGTGCAGAAGCTCTTAATTTTAATTAGGTACCATTTGTTTATTTTTGTTTTTATTTCCAATATTCTGGGAGGTGGGTCATAGAGGATCCTGCTGTGATTTATGTCAGAGAGTGTTTTGCCTATGTTCTCCTCTAGGAGTTTTATAGCTTTTGGTCTTACATTTAGATCTTTAATCCATTTTGAGTTTATTTTTGTGTATGGTGTTAGAAAGTGTTCTAGTTTCATTCTTTTACAGGTGGTTGACCAGTTTTCCCAGCACCACTTGTTAAAGAGATTGTCTTTTCTCCATTGTATATTCTTGCCTCCTTTGTCAAAGATAAGGTGTCTATAGGTGTGTGGATTTATCTCTGGGCTTTCTACTTTGTTCCATTGATCTGTATTTCTGTCTTTGTGCCAGTACCATACTGTCTTGATGACTGTGGCTTTGTAGTAGAGCCTGAAGTCAGGCAGGTTGATTCCTCCAGTTCCAGTCTTCTTTCTTAAGATTGCTTTGGCTATTCAAGGATTTTTGTATTTCCATACAGATTGTGAAATTATTTGTTCTAGCTCTGTGAAAAATACCATTGGTAGCTTGATAGGGATTGCATTGAATCTATAGATTGCTTTGGGTAGTATACTCATTTTTACTCTATTGATTCTTCCAATCCATGAACATGGTATATTTCTCCATCTATTAGTGTCCTCTTTGATTTCTTTCACCAGTATTTTATAGTTTTATATATATAGGTCTTTTGTTTCTTTAGGTAGATATATTCCTAAGTATTTTATTCTTTTCATTGCAATGGTCAATGCAATTGTTTCCTTAATTTCTTTCTACTTTCTCATTGTGAGTGTATAGGAATGCAAGGGATTTCTGAGTGTTAATTTTATATCCTGCAACTTTACTATATTCATTGATTAGCTCTAGTAATTTTCTGGTGGATTGACTTCCTACTTTTGCATTCCAGTCTCCTATAATGAAAAGGACATCTTTTGGGGGTGTTAATTCTAAAAGGTCTTATAGGTCTTCATAGAACCATTCAGCTTCAGCTTCTTCAGTGTTACTGGTTGGGACACAGACTTGGATTATCATGATATTGAATGGTTTGCCTTGGAAACAAACAGAGATCATTCTGTCGTTTTTGAGATTGCATCCAACTACTGCATTTTGGACTCTTTTGTTAACTATGATGGCTACTCCAATTCTTCCAAGGGATTCCTGCACACAGTAGTAGATATAATGGTCATCTGAGTTAAATTCACCCATTCCAGTCCATTTTTGTTCACTGATTCCTAAAATGTTGATGTTCACTCTTGACATCTTCTGTTTGACTACTTCCAATTTGCCTTGATTCATGGACCTAACATTCCAGGTTCCTATGCAATATTGCTCTTTACAGAATCGGACCTTGCTTCTATTACCAGTCACATCCACAACAGGGTGTTGATTTTGCTTTTGCTCCATCCCTTCATTCTTTCTGGAATTATTTCTCCACTGATCTCCAGTAGCATATTGGGCATCTACTGACCTGGGGATTTCATCTTTCAGTGTCCTATCCTTTTGCCTTTTCATACTGTTCATGGAGTTCTCAAGGCAAGAATACTGAAGTGGTTTGCCATTCCCTTCTTCAGTGGACCACATTTTGTCAGACATGCTAGTAAAGTAATACTCAAAATTCTCCAAGCCAGGCTTCAACAGTACTGTGAACTTCCAGATGTTCAAGCTGGTTTTAGAAAAGGCAGAGGAACCAGAGATCAAATTGCCAACATCTTTTAGACTATCAAAAAAGGACTAGAGTTCAAGAAAAACATCTATTTCTGACTTATTGACTATGCCAAAGCCTTTGACTGTGTAGATAACAATAAATTGTGAAAATTCCAAAGAGATGGGAATACCAGACCACCTGACCTGCCTGTTGAGCAATCTGTATGCAGATCAGGAAGCAACAGTTAGAACTGGACATGGAACAACAGACTGGTTCCAAATAGGAAAAGGAGAACGTCAAGGCTGAATATTGTCACCCTGCTTATTTAACTTATATGCAGAATACATCATGAGAAATGCTGGACTGGAAGAAGCACAAGCTGGAATCAAGATTGCCAGGAGAAATATCAATAACCTCAGATATGCAGATGACACCACCCTTATGGCAGAAAGTGAAGAAGGACTAAAGAGCTTCTTGATGAAAGTGAAAGAGGAGAGCGAAAAAGTTGGCTTAAAGCTCAACATTCAGAAAACTAAGATGGTCCCATCACTTCATGGCAGATAGATGGGGAAATAGTGGAAACAGTGACAAAATTTATTTTGGGGGGCTCCAAAATCACTACAGTTGGTGACTGCAGCCATGAAATTAAAAGATGCTTGCTCCTTGAAAGTAAAGTTATGACCAACCTAGACAGCATATTAAAAAGCAGAGACATTACTTTGCCAACAAAGGTCTGTTAGTCAGAGGTATGGTTTTTCCAGTACTCATGTATGGATGTGAGGGTTGGACTATAAAGAAAGCTGAGCACTGAAGAATTGGTGCTTTTGAACTGTGGTATTGGAGAAGACTCTTGAAAGTCCGTTGGACTGCAAGGAGATCCAACCAATCCATCCTAAAGGAAAGCAGTCCTGAATATTCATCAGAAGTACTCATGTGGAAGCTGAAACTTCAATACTTTGGCCACCTGATGAGAAGAACTGACTCATTTAAAAAGACCCTGATGCTGGGAAAGATTGAAGGCAGGAGGAGAGGTGGATGACAGAGGATGAGATGGTTGGATGGCATCACTGACTCAATGGACATGAGTTTGAGTAGAACTCTGGGAGTTGATGATGGACAGGGAGGCCTGGCGTGCTGCAGTCCATGGGGTCACAAAGAGACACGACTGAGCAACTGAACTGAACTGACCTGATGTCCATTGAGTTGGTGATACTATGCAACCATCTCATCCTCTGCTGCTCCTATCTCCTTTTCCCTTTAATCTTTTCCAGGTATCTCTTGATTTCCTACTTGTGTATTCCAATCCCCTATGATGGAAAGGACATCTTTTTTGGTGTTAGCTGTTTCATTTGTTTTGGAGATAAGGGAGTGAGTGGATCTGGGGTTGGTGAGAAGGGATAGGGGTTGGTGAGAAGGGATAGGGGCAGGTGTGCTAGGATGAGAAGAGAAAGGTGAAGAGAAATGATGCTCTCCTTCCTCAATATCTATATTACCTACATCTCTCTCTCTTTTCGCTTACATCCTGGACTTCAAATCCTTCTTACTCCTCCTTAATGTGAAGTCTCTTGTTCAGTCACTCAGTCGTGTCTGATTGTTTGCAACCGCATTGACAGCAGCACACCAGGTTCCTCCGTCCTCCACGATCTCCCAGATTTTGCTCAAACTCATGTCCACTGAGTCGACGATACCATCCAAGCACCTCATCCTCTGTCGCCTGCTTCTCATCCTGCTTTCAATCTTTCCCAGCATCAGTGAAGTCTTAGGACCATCTTTTGCTCCTCTCAGCTTCACTTCCGCTTTCCTACCTGGCCACATGCTTGGTGTTCATTTAACAAATATTAATATTTACAAAGTGCCAGCTAGGTTTCAGGCACTTTTCTAGACACTGGGGAGTCACCAGAAACAGCTGCTCTTGGTCACTGCCAATGCAGGAAGACACTCAGTAAACACACAGTTAGCTAAGAAGGGTAAATTCAGTTAGAGGTAAGTGCCATGAAGTAAACACAAGGAGAGGCTCATTTACTCATTCTGCTAGCATGTTTGTTTTGGCTGGGAGTCTCATCTGCCCCATGAAGCTGCAGGTGTTTGAGGGAGGAGGTCTCAACTGACACTTTGCTTCCTCCAAGATGCTGGACCCAGTGTCTCACTCACTATAAGGAGCCACCACCACCATGTTCATTTCAGGACAATGATTGTACTTGAGATTTTGGCCTTTTGACAGACTTGGGTTTCAATCTTCTCACCCTTGGGTTTTCCCCTCTGTGTGATCTGTGTGCAATGGAGCAGATGTGGCCTCCAAGGGCCTGCATTGGAGCCTCAAGCTGCTTGCTGGTGTAGGACCTACACGTCTGGACACTCACAGACTCAGTTCCTTCTGTGTGAGACAGGGGAGGTGAGCGTGCCCACTTCACAGGGTTATGGAGGGTGGAATGAGACCATCTACATGAAGTGTTCCCTCAAGGGAAGGTGTTGGGTGATGGGTCAAATCCTCATTCAGCATCACTGGTGGGACCAACCTCAAGAGGAGCCAGAAAGAACTCAGGACCCAAGGCTCTTGCAACCTGGATGGCTTCAAGGTGGTCTTGGCCATTGCTTTTGTGTTTGATTGAGGTCCTGAGAATAGGTTTTTAGGGACGGGAGAGGAAAGAGGCAGGAGAAGGGGTCTCTCCCCTAGCCTTCCCACTGCCCCAGACCCAGGGTGCATCTTTTCTGTCCTCCAACTGATATTCTCCAGCTGGCCCTCTGCCCCTCCTTCCTTAGGCTTGAAATCCCAGTTTCGTCTTGGTTTTCTTTCTCTCATCCTGTTCCTCTACTTAGAACGTGAATCTCCCACATCCTGTGGTTCATTGTCTCCAACCCCCATCATTTCATTTCCTTTGCCCTGTCCCTGATTCCAGCCCAGGATCCTCTTTTCACATTTCTGGTGGCTGGTGTAACTCCTTCATGGGCATCTCCCACCCCTGCTTCTGCTTACAACGGCCCAGGAATCACACTTTGAGACCCCACTGCCTAAAAGAAGAAGAGTTCCTACCCCTTATATTGGAATTTGGAGGCTCCCTCGCCCATGACTCTGCTCTGCTTCCCCACCTCGATACCCCAAAAGCCAGCCTGCCACTCCCTGAACAAATGCTGTGTTTCCCCTGTATTTCCCCTGAGCATCTCTTCCTGCTGCTCCCACTGTAAGGTCGCCACACTGGCCCCGTCCTTTAAAGCCGGGTTCAGACATTGCCCCTGATGCCACGACTGGTGGGGAACTCGCCCTCGCCATGCATATTCACACCTTTCATAGAACATTCCTAACCTGCTGCTGCTCCTGGAATTGGCGCACTTTGCTGCTAGTGAGGAAACAGTATTACTGGTGGGGTGTAATCATCCCTGCTGTCAGGCACTATATGATGGCCCACATCTGATATGTGAGGTTCCTCAAATGACAAATGAGGCTCAAATGAAATCACCTGCCTGCATTCATGCAGTTGGAGAGAGGCAGAATACAAATCCGTAGTATTTCTTAATCCAAACTCACAGGCACCATGCTCTCATGCCTCCAAGCAGACGTTTGCTGATTGAATGGCATTGAATAGCACCACCTGAGTGCGTGGGGCTGAGGGCCAAGTGCCCAGTACAGAGAGCATCGCCATAGGAATAGAGAAATCTGGACCCTCTGTGAAACTATGGGGCTGTCAGGCGGCCCCCACCACTCGGATCATGCCAGCAGCTGCCAGTGGGGCGGCCTCGCTGGGCAGCCAGAGAAGGATGCAACCTCATAGGAAAATTGATTTAGGATGATCCCTGCCAGAAAAGGCCCCTCGGTCACCAGCCCCCTCTTAGGTCATATTTCAAAGCCTGGCTCACGGCCACCGGCTGTGAGATCATGGCTGAACCATCTGACTCTTGAAATTCTAAGGACCAACTTGGGAGTTTTATCGCATTTCTGCCGCCCAGGCATGAAGTCAGCTGGATGGCGCGTGACGGGGAGCGTTTCTCTTGTAATTAGCCAGGGTGTGCGGTTTTTCTTTCTTTCTTTCTTTCTTTTTCATGTTCTGTCTAGATTCAGCGTGCTGTGAGCGTGCGCTCCCTTGAGCTACCCCGCAGCAGTAGCAGAGGTGAGTCATGGCTGTAAAATCTGCAAAACTCATGAGGGGATGGAGGGTGGCGGAGAAATAGAAATTATTGTTATCATCTTTCAGGCGCGCTCGACCTCATTACTGCACGTTCACCAGCTGCAGTGCCTTCCGAGCGCTGAGCCAGCAGTGATGGCTTGAGTACGGAAAGGATCGGTTCTTTATGGGGGTAGGGGCTCCGTATGCCCCTGGTTCTTTTGAGGGAAGATGGGGAAGGTTGGATGCTTAATACTGCTGCTCACCAGCTGGAACCCATGAGGATTTGCTCTGAAACACGGGCGTGAGCGGCCACACGTTTTCTTTATTTTTCTAAAGCATTTAAATCGGGCTTCGTCCCCCACCTGCCAGGGCTGGCAGGAAACTTACTCTTAGTCAATGTGTTTTGGTGGGGTGTGGTGCTGAAGGGTGCTTTCTCTCATTCTTGGGAACATAGGAAACCCTGGGAATTAGGGAACTCAGCAAGACAGGGGCAAGTTTGAGGTGTTGGGTCCATGGCTGAGAAAGTCTGGCTCGTGGTCTGCAAGCACCATTTTGGAGGTAGCCACCACGTTCCTCCATCACAAGCCTGGTCTGGGGTCTTGGCAGGGCTCTCCCGAGGCAAGTGGGCTGACATTTTCCCTGGGCCCACCTCTCAGTCATTCTCACCCCTCACCATTCCAGGTTGCAGGTCTCTACCCTCAGGGGCATGCAAACTACTGATCCGTTCCCGTCTGTCTCAGGGAAGACGTGTAGCCCCTTAGGCTGAGTCACCTCTCATCTGTCTTCCTACCCTTATTAAAACAGGTCCCCTCTTAGCACGGTTTTCTCATCTCTTTAAGCCTTTTTTTAAATTAAAATTTTTTAATTTTATATTGGAGTATAGTTGATTCATGATGTTGTGTTAGTTTTCCAGTGTACAGCAAACCGATTCAGGTATACATATATTCATTCTTTCTCAGATTCTTTTCCCATACAGGGGTTATTATAAAATATTGAGTAGAGTTCCATGTGCTGTACAGTAGGTCCTTGTTGATTATCTATTTTAAATATAACAATGTGAATGTGTTAATCCCAACCTTTTAATTTATCCCTCTCCACCTTTCCACTTTGGTAACTAAGTTCTTTAAGCCTTTCTTAAAAGCCAAACAAACCAACCAATCAGCCAGAAAAGCAGAAAACCAAAGTAAACAAAAATTGTGTTAGATTTTTTTCCCCCTTGGTTGTTTGTTCAGAAAAGGATAAAAATGAGCTTTTCATTCTTTGAGTCTTCTAGCAAGAACAAGATGGAACCACTTCTCTGAATTTGTCATCACTTTAGCTCTGTGATCTTGGGTTACCTACACTCTCTGAGGATGACTTTCTCCTTTAAAGGTGGAGTATATGGCCCCTTGTAGCAGGGATGTTGTGAGGATGATGTGACATAAGTCAAGAATTTAGGGTAGAGTCTGGAGTGGAGTTGGGCTTCCCAGGTGGCGCAGTGGTAAAGAATCCGCCTACCAATGAGACAAAAGAGACTTGGGTTTGACTCTTGGGTCAGGAAGATCCCCTAGAGTAGGAAATGGCAACTCACTCCAGTATTCTTGCCTGGAAAATCCCATGGATGGAGGAGCCTGATAGGCTACAGTCCATGGGGCCACAGTCAGACGTGGCTGAGCGACTGAGCACATCTATCCCCATTCCCCAGCTTTTCCTAAGGTTTACTTCTGGGACTTCTCCCCTACCTACTCTTGGCTTCAGTGGGGTTTACACGTGAGCCAGCTTGTTAAAAAAATAGGAGTATGCTACAAGGAAAGTTTGGGGCTCAGGTAAATCTCAGGTCACAGGCAAGTGACTTTCTCCTGGGTGATCAACAGATGACTTGTAGGCCCCACAATGACACAATAGCTAAGGTGGCTCCTCTGTCCTGTCTACTCGGGATGCTGACTTTCATGGTGGCCTATTGTCTGTGGGCACCATCCTTCTGAGCATGGCACAGAGACTCCAGTGCCTCCCTTTTCTTGACCCAGTTTTGATCCTTTTCATTTCTGCACTCCCCACCCACCCTCATCTCCTGCAGTATCAATCCTGAGATCTAGTCATTCTCTTACGAACCAGGTGACCCTCATGTAGGGGTAGGCCTACCTAGTATCCCATCTTCTTTGCAGTTTTACGGCTATAGCTTCAACTCTGCATTCTTCCTCCCTTGGGTCTTCCTTTTTGAACTGTGAGAACCTGTGTGTTGGTGGTGTCTCATTTAACCTAATGGTAAACTGATGAATTAGGTTGGCCCTGTTTCTGAGAATTCCCCAGGGTTTCTGAACCTCTTCTCTCCACTCTTATCTATACCTTCCTTCTTTGACAGTTGCCTCCTCCATGCCCCGTGGAGGTTCCAGTGTCTCCATGCCTGGTATCTAGATGCAGCTTTGTTTATTGAGACCCAGAAGACTGTGGAGTGGCCTGTGGCAAAGACAGCAGGTGGGGGAGGGTCAGCCTGGAAGATTGTGGAAGCCTCCGTTCTGCATGTGCGGTTTCTGTCTGCACATTCCTCCCCTTCTTTGTTCATGAGGCCTTCCTTGAGTCATTTCTCCAGCCCTAGGCTGTGTGTTCATGTCTCTTGAGAGACTTCTGTGGCACCCTGGAAACTCATCACTTTTTAGCGATGGGCCATGTGGAACTGCCCGTTTTGTGGTCACAGATGATTGCTGACCATTACACATGCTGCAGCCCAGTACATGTCAGATATCTGGTCTTGTGCATCCATCTCACCATTAGAATGAGAGCTCCCAGTGTGTAGAGACTGGGATTTGCACCTGGTGGCATCCCCAGTAGCTAACACTGTCATCTAAGTGTTTGTGAAATGAATGGATGATTCAGCTTGAAGGGAAGATTCGCCCAGATCCCCTTGCTCAGATCTGCCCTGCTCAGAGAGCAAAGGTTCTCAAGCTTGAAAAGGCATCCAAATTTCTCAGAGGACTTATTAGAGCACAGATCACTGGGCCCCACCTGAGTTCTGATTCTAGAGGCCGGATAATAGCATTTCTAATATGGTCACAGACAAGGTAAATTCTGGACACCATGCTTTGAGAACCATTGTTCTGTTTTCTAATTTAAAGGTTTATTTATTTTATGTTTTGGCTGTAGTGGGTCTTTGTTACTGCACGTGGACTTTGTCTAGTGATGAGCCGGGGCTACTCTTGGTTGTGTGTGGGGGCTTCTCATTGCAGTAGCTTCTCTTGCTCTTGAAGAATCGGCTGTAGGCACGTGGGCTTCAGTAGTTGTGGCACATAAGCTCAGCTGCACCTTGGAGTGTGCAGCTCAAAGGCTCTACATGGAGCCTCCCGGACCAGGGATTGAACTGGTGTCCCTTGCACTGCAAGGCGGTTTCTTAACCACTGGACCACCAGGTAAGCCCTGAGAACCATTGTTTTAGGTTAATAGTTTCCTCCTGGATGAGAGGAAGGTTAGATGTAGGTATTTGAAACAAACAAAACATCGCACCGCCATACTAGGTTGAGCAGTGCCCCTTGCTAATTCATGTCTATGTGTAGCCTGTGAATGTGATGTTGTTTGGAAATAGAGTCTTCACAGGTGTAATCGAGTTAAGAGGTCATACTAGATTAGAGAGGGCCCTACATTCATTATGGCTACTGTCCTAAGAACAGGACAACTTAGATTTATTGGCACAAAGACAGAGACACACAGGGGAGAATGCCAGTGAAGATGGAGAGAGAGGTTGGAGTGATCTATCTACCAGCTAAGGAAGACCAAGGATTGCCAGCAGCCACCAGAAACTAGCAGAGAAGCATGGAACAGGCTCTCCTTCAGAAACTTCAGTAGGCACCAATCCTGCAGATGCCTCGATTTTGGACTTGAGCCTCCAGAACTGTGAAAGAATAAATACATTTCTATTGTTTTAAGCCATCTTAGTTTGTGATAATGTCTTATGGCAGCCCTGAGAAACAAAAATCCCCGAAAATGCAAGAAAAGAAGCAAAAAATGAAAACCAACCCCACAACCTACCCGCCCCCGCTCCACAAAAAACCAGTGCCAAAAAACCCCACAAACCAATGAAAAAAGCAATGACTTATCCCTTCTTCCTCACTGAGATACTTGAGTGAGTACTGGAAATCACCTGGAGGATCAGATCCCCAGGTGAAGCCCTGTAGACTTTTCCTACCTGGCCAAGGTTGGGGGGTGGGTCCAGCCCACCCCAAGGGACCACATCCATGAAGGGACATCATACAGGGCACCTATCCTGTGTGTGCATGGGTGCCCAATCATCTCTGACTCTTTGCAGCCCTCTGGATTGTAGTCCGCCAGGTTCCTCTGTCCATGAAATTTTCCAGTCACGAGTACTAGAGTAGATTGCCATTTTCTCTGGAGGATCTTCCCAATCCAGGCATCAAACCCACATCTGCATTGACTGGCACATTTGGGTTTTTTTTTTGTTTGTTTGTTTGTTTGTTTTTTACCACTGAGCCAACTGGCAAGCACCTCTACTGGCGAATGGGTTGAAGCAAAGATTCCCAGTTTCCAATTCTCAGATTCTGCTTTTGTACTTTGGATATGTGTCCTGAAAATCTACATTTTAACAAACCTCCTAGGTAATTAATTCATGGCCAGAGTTCATTTAATGAAACATAGGTGGGAAGCGGTGGAGTGGATAAAGTTTTAAAGTAGGAAAACCATATCTTAGACCTCCCCAACCACGAGTTCTTAATTTTTCTTGCCAGTGATCTTTGGCAATTTGTTGCAGCCCATAGACCCTCCTCAAAATAGTATATATTGCTACTTCCTAAATGACTAAAGCAAAGTACATGGGGTTACAGAGGAAGCCAAATATATTGAAATATACAATAAGACAATTTAAAAAAACCAAACTTCTAAAATTAGTACTATAAGTCATTCCTTATTAACCTACTATGTATAAGAATTAGCAGTGGGGCTGATAGCTACTGTAATTTAAAGGCGGCGATGAGTCTACAATCATATCTTGAAAAACTGTGACAACTATAAAGCGATTAAAAAATCTGTGATTTTCTATTCATGCAAAGTCACAGGAACTGCTTATACTCCTGTGGTTTGTGGTCCACATTCATAACTGAATACATTTCAGTTTCAATTAGTAGAAAAAAAGATGAAAAGTTCCTACAAGTTCATGGGCCCCCTTAATTCTGTCCACAGATACTCTGAAAATTCATGACCTTTCTCTGGGGTCTAGTT
Organism: Tragelaphus eurycerus; assembly: GCA_935064755.1. Lineage (NCBI taxonomy): Eukaryota > Metazoa > Chordata > Mammalia > Artiodactyla > Bovidae > Tragelaphus > Tragelaphus eurycerus. Next base: position 8,059,518 of record CAKXYN010000072.1, on the reverse strand, counting down.
CTTCATCTTTTTCCTTTCTTGCTGGTCCCACCCCAAAGCCCCTTGCCCCACAACCCAGCACCTGTCACCCTGCAAGCCCACAGCAAACCCAGACTCCCTCCTTTTAGCCCACATTAAAACCTGCCCTTAGTGGCTACACAGTATGGTAGGACAAACAGGGCATGGGGGCCAGAAGGTCCACTAGTTCAAGTACTTCCCTTCCAGTTTATTAGCTGTGAGCCTTGGTGGCTGCGTTTATAGTACCTGCTTTGTGAGGCTATAGTGAGGATTAAACAAGATGTATATAAAGTGTTTGGAACACGGTAGGTGCCTAATAAATATTAAATGTCATTTGATTAAAAAAACTTTTAAGTATTTCCCCAGTTAGGAGATATTTAAGCTTTAATGAGGATTTGTAGCATTTCATCATGTGTTGGAGAAAGAGGATTGGGTGGGAGGGAGTGAGCATTTTTCAAGTTACTCCTGGTTGGAGCTGGACAGACTCATTCATGGAACAGTATTTCAAAGAAATGGCTGAGCATGGCTTCTCCTGGTGCAGTGCTGGAGCCAGGGGAGCTCTGGGAAGACCCTGCTGGAATCTGGGCTGAGCATCAGGCATTCAGGCCTCCCAGGCCTACCCAGATGGCCATTGCCATGGTGATGATGGCTAGTGGGAGGCAGGTAGGCATTTGCAGTGGCTTGGCCACTCCTGGGATGTGGCCAGTGCCTTGCCTGGCGTGAGGCCGGGGTGTTGAGAGGACAGGCAGATGGGCGGGTAAACGTTCCACTATAGTGTCCTGCCTGCTCATGCCTGGGCCTGTTCCTAATAAAGCCTGAGTGTGTGTGAGGGCCGGTGACAGATATAATGGGGCCGCTGCTTGCCAAGTTGGCTCCTCAGGCTGCTCTGGCCTATTGGCTGGAGGTGGGGGGAGGGTTGTCTGCAGAGCTCCAGGACAAGCCCTCCTGCACCCCTTCTTCCCGTCTCCGAAAACAGACATAAGAGAGCTAGAGCAGGAGATCTCTGTGGAGCAGGTGCTTCTACCGGGGGAATGTGTGTGTGTGGGGGGGAGGCAGGGGGTGTTTACTGCAGTCCTCCAAACTTTGTGTTAATAGCCAGAGCAAACCGCAGTGGTGTCTCTTGTGGTGGGGGAGACGGTGAGTGGTCATTTGTTCTGGCCCACGCAGTCCAAAACTCAGGCTCAGGCCCATCTTCCTCCTGTCAGAGCTAACAGTGTTCTTTGTGCAGGAACCTCAATATGCAAGGGAAGCAAGGGATTTAAGGTCAAGTGTATAGCTTGAGTTTAGAATCTTTTTTTGCCAACTGCTACCTGTGTGACTTTGGACAAGGTCCTTAACCTCTCTGGGCCTCGGTTTCTTCACAGAAAAGACCCAGCTGGAAACTTAGGGACATCCTGTCAGAGAGAAAGTGGAAAAGGAGATACTTCCCTGGTGGTTCAGATGGTAAAGAACCTTCCCTGCTATGTGGGAGATCTGAGATAGAACACTGGGTCGGGAAGATCCCCTGGAGAAGGAAATGGCAACTCATTCCAGTATTCTTGTCTGGGGAATTCCATAGACAGAGGAGCCTGGTGGACTACAGTCCATGGGGTTACAAAGAATCAGACATGACTAAGTGATTAACACTTTCACATACCTCTCCCCCTCTCCTACCACAGCTCATAAAAATCTCCTGCATGTCTGAATTCTGGGCTCCAGCTTCCTTATATGTGGTCTCTGTTCTGTGTCATATGGACCCAGTATGAAGCCTGGTCCTTCTGGGAAGTTCCAGAACAGCCTGCTTGCAGAGCAGCAAGAATAAGAGGAGTAACATTGACCAGAGTGTCTTGTTGCTGGGTTTTTTTTTTTTTCCATCTTGGTTTTGGCAGGGGAAAAAGACATGAGGGTTTGCATGATAGAAATCTGATCAGCTTCAAAAGGGTGGTACGCATTATACCATCCCTAAAATGTCCCTTGGCCACCCTCCCCCCATGAGATGGTCTCACTGGCTCCTTGCATCACTCCTCGTTTAATTAAGTCCTTCCCTCTTTTTTGCTCTGGAGAAGAGAGTGGCAACCCACTCCAGTATGCTTGCCTGGAAAATCCCATGGACAGAGGATCCTGGCAGGCTACAGTCCATGAGGTTGCAAAAGAATTGGATGCGACTGAGCAACTAACACTTTCACTTTTCTCTCTTTGAGTCTTTTCTTTGTATCATCTGTTTTCTCTTCTCTTAATTGATCTCAGCATATTCACTGCCTTACATCTTACCCAAAGTCAAGATTCTTTGTTCTTCTCTGTTGTCTGGGTCAACATCTCTGGCCCTGTGGTTCTTATCTACCTCCACCATCTTGAAGTGTTTTCCCATATGACTGGTACACCTCCAAGTAGAAGTTTTGTACTTGAGGTTACTAAAAGTAATAACTCACTAAGTCACATGAAGATTGCATGAAATAATGTAACCAAAAGTATTTTTTGAAATGGAGGGTTCATATGAAGTCATTCATTCAATTATTCATTTATGCCATGAATCTTTGTGAAGACTATCTCAGCATCCCCAGCATCCAGTAAACAAGATGCTGTCAAGGAAGTCATGGTCTAATGAACTGTTAGAAAACAATTGCAGTCATGAATAGTAAGTGCCATGATTGTGCCACCTCTCGTATGTTATGGTGGGACAAAGAAAGCAGTGATAGATGTATGTTGCCATAAATAGAATGGAGTAGATATTTGAAGTGTCATATAGACAAAGCAAGCTCAAGGTGGCCTTCTGAGCATTTTAGAGAGGAAGAGCTTCCTATTTGATGGATCAGGACCTTGGATTCATATCAACTATCTGCATGTTCTCTGTGTGTCCATCATGTATTCAAAGTCTGACACGTCATCCATGGGATAGGGTATTTGACTCTTAGAGTCAGCTTTCTCATCTGTCAAATCTGTATGATAATCCCCCATAGGGCTTCTGTATAGACCGAAAGAGATTCATTAACTTATTCATCCAACAAATAGTTATTAAACAACTACTATGTACTAGACAATGATTTGGACTATAGAGTTTTACAGAGAATGAGATAGCAAATGGGTTCTCTTCCTCTCAGGTGGCACTAGTATTAAAGAACCCACCTGCCAATGCAGGAGACATGAGAGACCCGGGTTCTATCCCTGGGTCAGGAAGATCCCCTGGAGGAGGGCATGACAACCCACTCCAGTATTCTTGCCTGGAGAATCCCATAGATACAGGAGCCCAGGGGGCTATAGTACATAGGATTGTGGAGTGGGACATGACTGAAGTGACTTAGCATGCCTGCACACCTCTCAGAGTGAACATCCTGCTGAGGAGATAACATCTACTGGTGTCCAGCTCTGTTAACTGGCCCCTAGAAGCTATGCAGCATCTTCGTTCCAGCCTTGTCTTTAGATCCTCTTCCTTATTCACTGTTGCCTGCACGTTGCATCAAAATTCCATTGCCTTAGAGTCCTTCAGCTAGAACTCCTGGGAGTCTGGGAGAAGGCGGCAGGCTTTAGGCCCATGGGCTAGCAAGCAGCTATGACAAAATACCACAGCCTGGGTGGCTTAAACAGCAAACATTTGTTTCTCACAGTTCTAGAAGTTGGGAAATCCAAGGTGAAGGGGCTCCAGATTCAGTAAATGGTAAAAGCCTGAGTTTATGTCTCACATGCCAGAGAGAGATCTGCTTGCTTGTCTTTTCTTTTAGGGATCCCATTCATGAAGCTCCACCCTCATGACCTGATGACCTCCCAAAGGCCCCACCTCCAAATACTCTCATATTGGGGGTTAGACTTCAACTTGTGAGTTTTGAGGAGGACACAAAGAGTCCATAGCAGGGAGGAAAAGTGGGGAGCAAACTAAAGATACTGAAACCAATGAGCAAATCTCTCTTTCTCTTTGCTCTCTTCTGCCAAAGGCACTGGGGAGAAACCCAATTTTTTAATGACTTCTTTTTTTGGTTCAGGATTTATTACAAATATGCTTCCTTTGTTTCTCCTATAATCATGTCATCGAGTGGGCCCGGAGAGAAATGTCAACAACGCAGCCTCTAAGGAGCCCTGGTGGTGGGGAGAGTGGAGGGTTGGCAGGCTCAGCAGAGGACGCATGCACTAGACGATGGGAGGGGTGGGGTGAGCCGTCCCAGCCCTGGGTCTGGCAGAGCTCACAACCAAGTGGTAGGGAGCAGAGTGCTCCTGTGGCTCAGGGAAGTTTCCCCTCAGCCATTGGGCTGGTTTTCCCCGCTCCTTTGTCAAACCTGGGCTCTTCAGTTTTGACATTTTTTTCCCCCCTCCTTGTGGATTTTTTGTCTTATTATAAGTAAATATAGTGAATTTACAGAGAAGGCAATGGCACCCCACTTCAGTACTCTTGCTTGGAAAATCCTGTGGATGGAGGAGCCTGGTAGGCTGCAGTCCATGGGGTCGCTAAGAGTCGGACACGACTGAGCAACTTCACTTTCACTTTTCACTTTCATGCCTGGAGAAGGAAATGGCAACCCACTCCAGTGTTCTTGCCTGGAGAATCCCAGGGACGGGGGAGCCTGGTGGGCTGCCGTCTATGGGGTCGCACAGAGTCGGACACGACTGAAGCGACTTAGCATAGCATAGCATAGTGAATTTAATGCCTTGGGAAATACTGTTGCATTTGGGGCGTGGAGTTGTAGGGGTCCATGGGACCTGTGGTAGGAACCCAATACCTGGACTCTTAGAGGCAAGGCTTGAGGCTTTGTGGTATGTGCAGTGGGATGGGTTGGGATAGTGATGCCCACAGGTCGACCATGCAGGAATGGGACTGGGCTCCTTGACTCCCAAGCTGGGTGGCAGTCCACGTAACTCTGAGTTCTCGGCTGACAAAGATACAATGTCCATGGTGCCCTTGAGAAGCACACAGCACAGCTGTCAACTCTTTTCTTTATACTCCTCTCTCTCTGTCTTCCTCATTTTTAAGTACTTGGACTAAAGTGCCAATTTCCTTAAGAGCTAGGACTGGATCCAAGGAATGTACTCTGGGCGAGGGGGTGGGGGTGGGGAGCAGATTTCATCAGGAATTCTGCTGTGGAGACAGACGCAGGGGAGTCAGATGGCCACCGCAAGGCTGGAAGGAGGACTCTGCTCCTGAGGGCCTGGGTGGGGACCTCTTAGAAGTGGGTGGGGAAATGGAGGGAGACCTTGCTGTCCTGGATAGAGGGTCCCTTTATTTACTTATCCCCTTTCTTTACCCCCTCCCCACTCCCTCGGTTGCTCCTTCTAGTGCCTGTGTTAGGGTTACAAAGATGAATAATGATGGAATTTTGGAGTAAGACTTAGGTACCGGAACCTCACCATCCTCTCATTTGTGCCCGTTAGTTTCCCCATGAAGAGATTGGAACTCCCTGGGGACAAGCACTGGAAGCAAAAAAAATCCTCCTCTAGTAATAGTTGGGCAAGTATCTGATACCCCCTTCCTCCATATACTGCAGCCCCATCCCTGGCAATAGCTATAGAAGGGCTTTCTGTGTTGGGGTACAAGGCTGAGGCCTGGAAGCCTAAGCAAGCTTCCTATTGCCTCCACCCAAAGCCAGGGTAGATCTGTCAATAGTACGCTTGTGTGTCCATCCAGTGGCAGACACGGTGATGCTGGAGCAGAGCGCATGAGATGCACTGAGGCTTGGTCTAGTGTGTAGGCAGTGCCAGAGAACCTGTCTGTCATCAACACTGTCCTTAAGCAGACGTGGTGGCCCTGCCCACAGGAAATCATGGCCCAGGGAATGTCTCATCCCCAGTCACAAGCTGGGAGCTGAGCTTGAATCCTTTCCATTTCAATCTGGTACTAAATCATCACCACCCAACTAGTTACCAAGTCCCGTCGTTTCTACTTCTAAAATATCGTTTGGATCCATCTTCTTCTCCTAATCCTGTGTGCCGCCTTCCTAGTCCAGGTCACTATCACCTCACTTTCAGTACAGCAACTGCATCTTTCTACATCTCCCCACATCCCCTCCACCCCACCCATCAGCCATGCATCTGTGTCCACATTGCAGCCCAGGAAATTTCCATTGGTTAATTAATCCCCCTACTGAAACTCTTCAATGTCACCATATTGCCTTTGGGGACAGGGCGGGGGGCGGGGAGTTCAAAATGGTTTTGATTGGTGACTTTTCTGGTAGTCCGGTGGCTAAGACTCCATGCTCCTAATGCAGGGGCCCCGGTTTGATCCCTGGTCACGGGACTAGATCCCATATGCCACAATGAAGCCCCAGCACAGCCAAGTAAATAAATATTAAGAAATATATGTTTCTGATCATTCTCAGGACTCCTGTTAACATTTATTATCTCATCTTTTGCCTCATCTATTCCAGACATAGTGAACTTCCTTCTTTTTCTCCAAACGAACCATGTTCTTGTCTTTTTTCACGCTGTTTCCTTTTTCCTTTGTTAAGGAACTTTTTTCGTACCCCTACCCTTTTCAACTCCTACATGATCTTCTTCACTCAGCTCTCACTTTCTCCAGGAAGCCCTCCTTCCTATTGTCTGAGTGGGTGGTCCTCTCACGTTTTTGTAGCTACCTATCCCTTTCTGAATATGTTTTGTCACTGCTTATTTACTTGAAATCTTCCCTGGCTATTAAGAGCATCCTCTGCCATCAACAGGCACCTCTTGTGTTCTGTTAAGCTAAACACTTGGGTCTGTCTCCCATTCCACACCATGTGGATTCACTTCATCTCTTTATGAGTTTGCCTAAAGCAAAAGAAAAGGGACACTGGACATCATAATGGATGATGTTCACAATAGCAATTATTTCCTTTAACATGGAGACATTCCACACATTATTGGTTGTTTTATTGGCTCTCAACAAAGCCAGGGGTGAAATGAGATGTCAACTCTTCTAGAGTCTTCAAGCAATGAATCTAGCAGGGGCAGGGGTGGGAGTTAAGAGTGTTAGGGACTGCTTTTTTAAAAAAAAAAAAACTTTGAAACTCTGGAATGGAACACCATTTTACCTCCTTTCTTCTTTGTTATGCTGGGAACCTTGGGAAAATCCTGGTTAATGGTTTTCTGTCTCTGGAGTATTGATAGTTCAGCCAGGCTTTCGATGGGAGCCATTTATCAGATTATTCACAGTGGAGCCAGTTGGGAGAGTCTGAAATGTTGTGTTGTTGATTAGGCGAGAATCTGCACATTGTAGATAGAAAGATGCTTCTCTTAGACAATCAACACTCCCCGAGCACCTGTCCCATGCTAGCCTGTGCTGGGTGCTGGGATACAAAGTGATTCAGTTCTTTCCCTGCCCTTGAAAGTCTTACCAGTCCCTAAATTCCATAGGAATGGCACAAAGAAAATAGCAAAACTTGAGACAAGGGAGAGAGCACAGAGACACATGCAATAAACAGAAATGGGCAAGAATGGTGGTTCCCATGTACACAGACAAACTGAATGACAGGAGGTAACTGCCTTGAATAAAGTTCCCTTGGCAGGGGCAACGCTGTAGCTTAATGTCAGCTTAAAAAGTACACACAACCTAAAAGTTGAGAGTTATATTTTATTCGGCAGAAATTCTTAGGACTTCAAGTCTGGGAGACAGCATCTCAAGTAACCCTGAGAGAACCCCTCTGAAGAGGTGAAAAAGAGGATCTGTGTTATATAGAAGTTTTGCAACAAAGGGCAGGTAGCCTGAACATCAAAAGATTATTGTTAATTAAAGAAAGCCAGATAACCCAAGTTAAGGGATTTAGCGCTTTTCTATGTATGGGAAGATGCAAGAGTCTGGGCTCACTGAAATCACTCCTTTGATATATACCTCAGCTATTTGGGGCTTGTATCCTGTATTTTTCATATCCTGAGCTTCTCAGGGCTCACTGTAGGGAGTGGCTATAGTCTGATGGTTGCTGGAGGACAGGTATTCTTCTCCTTCTTGAGTTCCCTTAGGGCTCACATTCAGTTCAGTTTAGTTGCTCAATCGTGTCCGACTTTGTGACCCCATGAATCGCAGCACACCAGGCCTCCCTGTCCATCACTAACTTCTGGAGTTCACTCAAACTCATGTCCACTAAGTCCGTGATGCCATCCAGCCATCTCATCCTCTGTGTCCCCTTCTACTCCTGCCCCCAATCCCTCCCAGCATCAGAGTCTTTTCCAATGAGTCAACTCTTTGCATGAGGTGGCCAAAGTATTGGAGTTTCAGCTTTAGCACCAGTCCTTCCAATGAATACCCAGGACTGATCTCCTTTAGAATGGACTGGTTGGATCTCCTTGTAGTCCAAGGGACTCTCAAGAGTCCTCCAACACCACAGTTCAAAAGCATCAATTCTTTGGCGCTCAGCTTTCTTCACAGTCCAACTCACATCCATACATGACCACTGGAAAAACCATAGCCTTAATTAGATGGACCTTTGTTGGCAAAGTAATGTCTCTGCTTTTATAATATGCTATCTAGGTTGGTCATAACTTTCCTTCCAAGGAGTGTCTTTTAATCTCATGGCTGCAATCACCATCTGCAGTGATTTTGGAGCCCCCCAAAATAAAGTCTGACACTGTTTCCCCATCCATTTCCCATGAAGTGATGGGACTGGATGCCACGATCTTCGTTTTCTGAATGTTGAGCTTTAAGCCAACTTTTTAACTCTCCTCTTTCACTTTCATCAAGAGGCTTTTAGTTCTTCTTCACTTTCTGCCATAAGGGTGGTGTCATCTGCATATCTGAGGTGATTGATATTTCTCCCGACAATCTTAATTCCAGCCTGTGCTGAGCTGCAATCACTGATAACTGTGACATCCTTGTTTACTGACATGGCAGGAAATATTTTCTCAATGGGGAAGCTTGAGGTTTCCCCCATAATCTCCATCAGCACCCCGATTCTTTGTACAGTCACCTCTTCCTTTTTAAATATTTGTATTTATTTATTTGGCTGTGCCAGGTCTTAGCTGGGGCACATGGGATCTTTAGTTGCAGCATGTGAAATCAGTTGCAGCATATGGGATCTAGTTCCAGGGATTAAACCTAGACCAGGGGTTGAACCCAGGCTCCCTGCTTTGGGAGTGCAGTCTTAGCCACTTGACCACCAGAGAAGTCCCCAGTTACCTCTTCCTTAATGTGAAATAAAGTGTTAAATAAACACATTCTTAAGTCCCCCAGTCCCCAGTTTATCTACCAAGCACAATGTAAGCCATTCTGTAGCAAGAACTTCCTCTCTCCCTTTCTTTGCTAATTTACAAGTTGCCAACTGTTGGTTCTTAGAAACTGAAGGACACTGGGCTTGTCAGAGGCCTGGGCACAGACAGACTCAGATGCCTGGGTTCGTGCCGACACACACGCACTTGTGTGCATGCGCACACAATCCCATACACCCTGTGGCACTGTATTGTTGTCCAGTCCCCTTACATCAGTGGATAGGAATGTCTGCAAACCCTCTAGGGACTGCACAGGCCCGCGGGTAAGACCCTTCCTCCTCCTAAAGGCTTGGCAGGCTTTTGCAAAACTGACTTAACAAGGGCCTCATCCAAGACAGTGGGACAATGGGGATCTCAACATTCTTTCTGTCGGCCTCTTTTGCATGGTAAGTGACCTTGGACTGTAAGTGCCCTGTTACTGAGCGAAGAGTTTATGTGCTAAGAAGACAGGAAACTATGTGGGTGCGGAGTGATGGATGGGGTGTTTGTGGGTGAGGAGTACAGAGGGGTTGCTGTGAGGGCATGAGTGCTGAGCTTGAGGCTGTTTGCAGGGATACTGGGACGTGTCTGAATAAACCAGCGGAGACGGAAATCCCAAGTTTTTGTTGTTGATAAATTTGCCTCAGAAACAAGGAAATGATAATATTAATCATCACAGCTCTCATTTTTGCTAGCTGGGGTTTTGAGGGGGCAAAATTAATATCTCTTCTTTCCCTTTGGGTTCAGAGCCAAGGCAAAGGCATGAGGTGGATGGGGATGAACCGTCACCTTTATGACTGGAGCACTTTTGAGTGACAGCCCACATGGGCTTGCTGACTCCCCAAACCCAGACTGGACTTCGGAGGAACCAACCTGCGGGCACACTGGAGTCTGCAAACAGCACATTCTGCTAGAGCGAAGAGGACGCAGAAGAGAGACCAACTAATCTGACACACCAGCACCACCCATTTAAGGAACAGACAGAGGGCTCTCTTTGCCCACCAACTAACTCACGGTCTCCCCAGAGGATAATGAGAGGTGGAACAAGAGGCCAGGTGTGGTCAGGGGACCCCCCCTCTCACCACAGTGAACACACAGAGTGGGGAAAACATGTCTCCTCTGAATGTTCCCCTGTTTTTGTCACAGTCAACCTGAGGCAGGAGGCAGTTGGGACCCCCAGGGTAAAACAGTTGGAAATTTATTCTCTACTGATCAAAACTCCAAGACAAGACTAGCAGGACAATTAAGGGAGGAGGCTGAACCCTGCACAGACCCACAAAGTCAAGAGACCTCCTCAACCACACAGGTGCAGAAAAGGCTCCTTGGAGGCCAAAGGGAAGTCACGTCAAGAGATGTTCTACTCAGACGCCTTTTTGGTAGGATCCGCCTTGGCTAAGAGATGTGTGTGCACACATGGGAGGATCCTGAGATATATTAAATATGGCCTGTGAACCAGGCAAATCAGAATGATTGGCCAAAGGAGACTCAGAAGAAATATCCCATAAAAGTAATTCAAACTGCCATAAGGGCTCAACCTAGCAACTCAGGGACTCGCCCTCTGAGCCTGCCCATGTGTCTCTCCAGATGTACTCTATGTACTCTTTTTCCTCCTAATAAATACTTAACTTGCTTCACTACTTTCTGTCTTTGTGGAAATTCTTTTCTGCAAGGGCCAGGCCCCTTGTCACTGACCACTGATCTAGTAGCTAGGATCTGGTGCTCTCACTGCCTCGACCCAGCCCAGTCTCTGGTTGGGAACCCAGGCCCTGCTCCAAGCTGCTGTAGGCTGAGACTACCCGAGATCATATCCATAGTCAGGGTAGGGTGCTGCTGTCTCCTCAAGGGAGCTGAATCCTTTCAACTCCCGCTTCAAGGGGCTGCTCTTCCCATATGGTCTCTGTTCCTCTGGGGTTCTGTTTAGGTTGCTGGGGGCAGGGTCAACTTGACTCTCAGAAATTTCTGAGTTGAAGCAACTCATGTGAATTAAATCACTACCATGGGTATTCTGTTCAAGGTGAAAAAATTATTCCCTTTCTTACTTCTTGTCCCAAATTCCATCTAGTACAGCTTCAAATACAGCTCCAAAGAGGTTCTTGTCCAGTGGAGAAGCAAGACTGATGAAGGAATCTGTCAGGATGGAGCCGTGACACAGAGCCTCTGAGGTGGGAGAGAGAGTTGGTGCTGTGAGGGGTTATTGAAGGGGCACTGACTGCTTCTGGAGAGGAGCTGCTGTCTTGGATTTGGGGGGTGTGAACTCCACTCAAGGCAGAAATGTGGCTATGCATGAGAGCAAAGCCCCTCTTTCTCTCCTTTTCCCTCTCCCCTTTTTTTCTCCTTCCCTACCCCTCAATCTCTCTCTTCCTTACCCTTCCTGCATTAATAACGCCACCAGGACATCCTGAGACAAACAGCCAAGTCAGAAATCACTTCACCTCTCTGACAGCCCAGCCCATCCCTACAAACTCATATCTCATGGGCAGCTACTCCTGTGTGTCACCAGGGCCACCAAGAGACTTCCTATCTATTCCATTGTCAGAGACATTAGTTGTTAGCATTTTTGGCAAAGGATCTTGACAATCGGCTTGGGAAGGAAAATGGTGTGGGGGGCTAGTGGAAAGAATGTGACTTTTGGAGCCAGGCAGACCCTGGGCTGTCCTCCAGCTCTACCACTTAATACCTGGGTAACCTTGGGCGAATCACTTAACCTCCTTGACTTTTGGTTTCCTCATTTGTAAAATAAACAGTGCTAAGAGGATAATAGTCATCTTACAGAACTATTTGGAAAAGGTAAGCAAGTTGATGCGAGGAAGCATGCCTGCAAGACACATGGTAGATAGATTTTGACATTTGGGGAAGATTCCATTGTAGGCTAATTGCAGAGTTTTATGGGTCTCTTCCTCTTGAATACCCTGAAATAACACAAATCAGGCAGCATTTGCTCTACAGAAGGAAGTTCTTAAATAGTCTTCATTAGGATTTCTAATAAGTTAACCTTTCTTTTTGCTCCAAGTAAGTTGCTGTTTTCTTCTTGGTGGTAGCTTCTCACTAAGGTCATTTTGTAAAACACTCTCTCACAGGATCTTTTCAGTCATTCACTTACTACACTGGCCCTGGTCTGTAATGAATTTCTGTTGTATTGAGGTTGCCTTTTTGTGGCCATAGGGTTTATAATGTGTACAGAAATACAGAGAACTCAGGAACCTGGCCAGCCCATGTGACCTTTGTTATGGACCTGCTCTGTAGATGGCTCAAAGTCCCTTTGTCCTTCCATTTTTGAGTTGGATAGAGCTCAAGCTGGGCCAGTCTATCCATAAATCCTTCTTTGGGGCCAAGTGTGTTAGAGAGAACATCTCAGTATTTCCTGTAGATATATCCCTTATGGTATCATTCAAGGTTATGGGGTGTAAGCCACAGATTTGGACAGAAAATGCGTGTATTGAGGAGATATTGAGTAGCTTCCAAAATTGGTGGAAAACCAGAGAACCAAGTTTAGGAAATAAGTGTATTCCAGGGAAGTTATTGAAGCAAGAACACTGGAGTGGTTTGCCTTTCCCTTCTCCAGGAGGAGAAGGGGGCTAAAGAGGATGAGATGGTTGGATGGCATCACCGACTCAATGGACATGAGTTTGAGCAAACTCCAAGAGACAGTGAAGGACAGGGAAACCTGGCGTGCTGCAGTCCATGGGGCTGGAAAGAGTCGGACATTATTTAGCGACTGGACAACAACAACAGGGGGGTTAGGCCACAACGGAAGCCTCTTGGTAGCACCCTGCCACTATGTCATCACTGCTGCTACTCCTGGACCCTGAGGTTTCTGGCACTGAACCTCAATGTTGCTGGATAAAAATCCTCAGCTATCTCCATGTCATTGGATTGCTTGCTCAGTATTCACAGGCCTGAGTTGGAACAACCCAATGACTGATCCCAGCTTCTGTGCCTGGGATGGCACAGAAGAGGGTGGAGAGGCTTCTTTGGCTTTCCATGTGGGATCACATAGTAGGGGGGTTTCTCCAAAAGTAGGAAGGTGGTTTAAAGATGAATGTCTGAAAAAAAAAAAAGATAAATGTCTGGTATGCTTGAAAACTAGACAGCTTTAATTTATGTCACAGCTTTTGGTGCAAAAGACAAAGAACCTAAGTGAAATGCTCTGCCCATCCTTAAAACTTGAGTGTAATTGAAAAAGCACTGACTTAGATTCAACTTCTCTGATCCTCTCAGTTTCTTCTTTTATGGAATGGAAATTAAAATAACTATCCTGCATACCTATCTCAAGGTTGTTGTGAGAATCAACAACATAGAAGACTATTAAATACTATATCAAAGGAGCATATATCTGAATATTTTTCCCTGTTAGCTGATGAACCACTTACAAACAACCTCTACAGTATGGGCTGGAGTGTGTTGTCTGGAGTGTGGTGATATGCCCAGGGGCATAAGAGATCTCATTCTACAAGTAAAATGTCCAAAGCTCAAAAACAGGAAATATGGAGCAAGTTCCCTGAGGCTATACACTGGTAAGGGGCAGAGACAGGATTTACACCCAGATCTGTCTGACTGTGGGCTTCCCAGGTTGCTCAGTGGTAAAGAATCCACCTGCCAATGCAGGAGACATGGGTTCAATTCCTGGGTTGGGAAGATCCCTTGGAGAAGGAAATGGTAACCCACTCCTGTTTTCTTGCCTGGTGAGCTATAGTCCACGGGGTTGCAAAGAATCGGACACGACTGCACACACATACATGCATGCATGCATGCCTGTCCGTCTGTCTTTAAATTCTACCTTCTTTCCAAGAGGCCTGGTTTTAATTCCCAAAACTGGATGAATTAACTAAAAGCTCAGGAAGGAGATTCTCATCTAAGAAAGAAGTGGGAGGGACCATAGAAGGAGGGGAAATGGAAGCCCAATCCTTGAGTTCTTAGAATGATGCTTATTCCGTAAGAGCACATGGAGATATCAAAGCTGGGAAGCCCTGATGAAAATCACAATCAATCTACCCAAGAAGCCCATGAACTATTGCACTGAATGGCTTTCATTTTGTAGATGAGGAAACAAGCTGAAAGAAGTTAGATAATTTGCCCAGAGATACTCAGCTTAGTTGGAAACAGAACTCAATATTGGTTTGTTTAGACAAGAAGTTGATTTCATAAAAGATATTGACTGGCCCTAAAGAAGCAAGCATGGAACAACATTCTACATTCAGCAGCTTTTCCTGCTAATGTCACAGTTGGGTTGCTCATGCCAGAACTTCTCCTATTGTTGCCTCTGGGAGCTGGATGTATCTGCCACTATTCTTTAACCAGATTCTCCCTGGTGCTAATTTTCTTGCAACATACAATTTACAGAGGCTTCTGATAGTCTAAGCCCAGGTTAATGCCTGCAATTTAGCTGCAAGGGAGTTCAAAAAAGTAAGTTATAGAGACAAGAAATTTCTTTTTCCCATCAAGATGAGTTATCTCCCAGACATAGGAAGTGTTCCAAGATTCTGGGGGTGCAGAAGCACTATTCATTTTTAGCTAAACTCCCAGTTCCTAGGACAGGGCTCAGCACATAGTAGGTGTTGTGGACTGAAAGTTTCTGTCCTCAACAGAAACAATGCCTTCTATTGAAGCCTTAATTCCCAAATGTGCTGGCATTTTGAAAGGACCCAGGGAGGTAAATAGGTTTAGATGAAATCATAATGGGATCAGTGCTTGTCTCAGAGAAAGAGATTTTTGGACTCCAAAATCACTGCAGATGGTGACTGCAGCAATGAAATTAAAAGATGCTTGCTCCTTGGAAGAAAAGCTATGACCAACCTAGACAACATATTAAAAAGCAGAGACATTACTTTGCCAACAAAGGTCCGTCTAGTCAAGGCTATGTATGGTTTTTCCAGTAGTCATGTATGGATGTGAGAGTTGGACTATAAAGAAAGCTGAGCAACTGAAGAATTGATGCTTTTGAACTGTGATGTTGGAGAAGACTCTTGAGAGTCCCTTGGACTACAAAGTGATCAAATCAGTCCATCCTAAAGGAAATCGATCCTGAATATTCATTGGAAGGACTGATGTTGAAGCTGAAACTCCAATACGCTGGCCACCTGATGCGAAGAACTGATTCTTTGGGAAAGACCCTGATGCTTGAAAAGATTGAAGGCAGGAGGAGAAGGGGACAACCGAGGATGAGATGGTTGTATGGCATCACCAACTCTATGGACATGAGTTTGAGTAAGCTATGGGAGTTGGTGATGGACAAGGAACCTTGACGTGCTGCAGTCCATGGGGTCGCAAAGAGTCAGACATGACTGAGCGACTGAACTGAAGAGGAAGAGATTCAGGGCTCTTGCTCTTTCCCTAACATGTAAGGATATAGCAAGACATCAACCATTTGCAGACCAAGAAGGGGGCTCTCACCAGGAGCTGAATCAACTGGCACCTTGATCTTGGACTTTCAAACTTCCATGACTATGAGAAAGAAAGGTCTGTTGTTTTAGCCACTCAGTCTATTTGGCCATCTGATACAAAGAGCTGACTCCTTGGAAAAGATCCTGATGCTGGGAAAGATTGAAGGCAAAAGGAGAAGGGGCGGCAGACGATAAGATGGTTAGATAGCATCACCAACACAATGGACATGAATCTGAGTAAACTCCAAGAGATAGTGAAGGACGAAGCCTGGTGTACTACAGTCCACAGGCTTGCAAAAAGTTGGACACAACTTACTGACTGAACAACAACAACAAGCTATTTTGTAATAGCAGCCTGAGCAGACTAAGACAATAGGTGTGTCATAAGTATTTAATAACTGATTGACCAAATAATTCTGTCTGTGACTTTAAAGTCCATGCCCTCAGCCCCTACACTCTCTCTATAGATAGTCCTTGACAAGATCTAGTGGAAAATATGCAATTGCACATTGGTGAAATTATATAACTTTTCTGTCCTGTATAAACCATCTTTCTGTATGCATATTATTCACTCATTCAACAAAATATGCAGTTGTGGTTTATGACTACGAATTCTGAGAAGGAAGAACCATAACCATCTTATTCACCGTGGTATCACCCATTTTTCATACAGTGTTGCAGAATAAGGAATTGTAACATAGATGAGTAGATTGATGAATGAATGACTAAGCTGTAGAGCTGTCCAGAGATGGCAAGAATGGATCTGGTAGGCAGGGAGAGATGGTGTTAAGGATGGCTTCCAGGTTTTTTGGCTTGAACACCTGGTTGGATGGTTCCTGCTACTTCCTGAGATAAGGAGCATGGGAGGATGAACACGCTCTGGAAGGAAGATCAGGAGTTTCGTTTGGGGCTTGCTGAGCTTGTGCATCTGTGAGACATGAAAGTGGGGATGTTGAGTGGGCTGCTGGATATATGGATCTGGAACTTAGAAGCAATGTCTGGAATGAAGATATAAATTTGGGAGTTGTCAGCATGTAGCTAGTAACTGAAGTTACAAGCATAGACATGAAAACATATGATAGCACAATATATAAAACTATATATGACTCTATAAATATTTAAGAAGAAAGTTATATACATGTGCAACTGTGCAGACAATGGAATGAAGTTATTGGTAGTATTCAGGAATGAAGAAGATGTAATATCAGCCTGAGAAGTTAATTACTAATCAATGTTCAGCGGATGCCAAATGGCAGAAACCATACATTGGAGGTCAATATAGTTTAATTTCAAGTTGGTCTGTCTGCAAGGACAATATAAACAGATCAGTGGTGTGCCCATGTCTCCTGGCCCCTCCTGCAAAGTTACTGGACACAGAATGTTAGATATTTTGGGTCGATGTTAGCCATGGCATAGGCACTTCCTTTGTGTCAAGCCT
This sequence comes from Tragelaphus eurycerus, assembly GCA_935064755.1. Taxonomy (NCBI): domain Eukaryota; kingdom Metazoa; phylum Chordata; class Mammalia; order Artiodactyla; family Bovidae; genus Tragelaphus; species Tragelaphus eurycerus. The sequence continues at coordinate 8,042,589 of CAKXYN010000072.1, read as the reverse complement.
AAGAACATTCTGGAGAAGGAGCACAAAATCAAGGCATGGAAAAGTCAGGCTGAGAAGGTCTGGGGGCTTGCAGAAGAACTCTACAGGGACTGAGTCTTAGAAACAGAAGGCTGTGACAGAAGAGAACACCCCACACACCTCTTCTCTGTTCTGTGAAAGGTATTTTCAAGGACAAGCCAGTCAAGAGATTAACATTGACCTTTCCCAGGCTCCCAGCCTGGGAATGGGCAGAGGGCACCTGGGTTATAAGTTCTTATACTCTATAGTTCAGCAATTACAGGCCAGCCATCCATCACTGAGATTAAGAGGAAGAGGTTTGGATTCAGCATTCAACACCCCCACCCCCTCCATTAACATGCTGGGTAACCTCTGGCAAGTTCCTTATTCTCTCTGAACCTTCTTGAACCTCAGTTTCCTTTCCCTGCTAAAAGGACAATGATGATATAGTTGACCTTTGAGCAACTAAGGGGTTAGAGGTGCAATAGAAAATCCGGGTGTAACTTTAGAGTAAGCCCTTCATATGCCATCCACAACTCAACCAACTGTGGATCATGTAGTACTGAAATATTTATCTAGTGGGGAAAAAAAATCCACCTCTAAGTGGACCTGCACAATTCAAATTCCTGTTGTTCTATGGTCAACTGGATAAGACACAAGGTGTTTGGACATAGTGGATATCTAAACAAATTTTCATTAATGACAAATTTGAATCTCCACTCTGCCACCCTGTTAGAGGGGTAGCCACTGGTGGGTTAAATAGAGAGGTGATGGAATTTGATTTACCATTAAGAAAAGATACTCTTAATGCCATATAAGGAATAAGAGTGGATACCGGGGGACTAGGCCAGTGGCTATTGTACTAGTGCCAGCATGTGATAGTGGTTTGGATCAGGGTAATAGTGTAGTAGGGTGATAGGTTTCCAGATTGCTATAAAGATTTGTGTTTAGTAGAAGCTTTATAAATGATATACTTAAGGGTTATTACTTTCATTCTTAACACTAGTCAATTGTAAAAACATATTTGGAGCTATGGCAAAGCATGTACCCTTTAGTTATTTATTGTTTATGTGTGTGTGTTTAGTTACTCAGTCATGCCCAACTCTTTGCAGCCCCACTGACTGTAGCTCACCAGGCTCCTCTGTCCTTGGGATTTTCCAGGTAAGAATACTGGAGTGGGTTGCTATTTCTTTCTCCAGGGGATCTTCCTGACCCAGGGATCGAACCCATGTCTTCTGTGTCTCCTTCATTGGAAGGCAGGTTCTTTACCATTATATAGTTAATATTCACTCCTATGTGGTATTTACTATGTACCTGGCGTTGCACTAAGCACTTCATATACATTAGTGTATTTATTACTCCTAACTCTTCTATGGGCTTCCCTGGTAGCTCAGATTGTAAAGAATCTGCCTGTAATGTGGGACACTTGGCTTTGATCCCTGGGTTGGGAAGATCCTCTGGAGGAGGACACGGCAACCTACTCCAGTATTCTTGCCTGGAGAGTCCCCATAGACAGAGGAGCCTGGAGGGCTACAGTCCATGGAGTCACAAAGAGTTGGACACACCTGAGTGACTAAGCACAGCACAACACTTCTATTATTCCCATTTAACAGAAGAGGAAACTGAGGCTCAGAAATGTTACACAGCTAGTAAGTGGTAAAGCTAACTGGATTAACACCAACCCCCACCCCATGTAGTCTGGACTAGTATTAAATTTGGAATAAAAGAAAGAAGATGATTCTTAGAATTAGTTTGGGACAACTCTTGCTTTTATGCCTCCGGCAGTAACTGGCTTGAAATACTTGCCTGGGGATTGAATACAGCTCCTTCATAGAATTCAACTGTCTCCCTGCTACACTCCAGGGCCATTTAGGACACATCCTTTTTGATGATGGTTAGACAAACACTTGAACTAGTGGGCATTTGGGTTGAAAGTCTCTTGGAAAACTTCTTGTAGTTCTCTAGGGTATATGCTTTCACCTCCAATCAAAAAAAAAATAATGAAAAAAATTAAAAGACTTAAAAAAAATTGCCTGACTGTTCAACTGCCAAGAGCCCAATTAGTCAGTTCAGACCTTACAATAATACCAAATCAGGGAGGAAGTCTGATAAGAAAACACCACCTAAGAAGATTTTTAATTGGCAGCGAAAAAGAGCTTGAGAACAATAGCTCGACATTGCCAATTCCCTTCACATTACTCACTAAATCAATGTCTTTTCCCATATGGAATACTCTACCCTCCTCTTGACCCACCCGTTTATATAATTACCTTTTAGCACTTGGCTGAAAAGTTAGCTCCTGCGAAATACCTTTCCCACTTAGCCTCAGTTTGTTAGGATTTGATGGATTGAATCATTAATTCTTCACTCACTCAGTGCAGGCCATTTGGGTACTAGATACTCAGCTGGTCACTGAGAACCCAGTGCACCATTCCTGGCCTCTCACTTCAGCACCTTCTGTGATGATGGAAACAGCCTGTGTTTGTGTTCTCCAACATGGTAGCCACTAGCTATGTGGGGCTACTGAATGCTTGAGAAGTGCTAAGTGCAACTAAAGAAAAGAATTCTAAAATGCTATTTCATCTGGATTAGTTTCAATGTAAACAGCCTCATGTGACTGCACAAGTCTAAACTGAATGACGGATCATGAAGAAAGGGTTGTAGCCAAGTCTTTGGGGGCTGTGATGGACATCTGTAAGAGGTGGAGGGAGACAGCCAAGGTGGAGCTCTCCGGAGCAGAGTCAGGGTTGTTCAGGGGGACAATGATGTACAGCTTTTGGGTCAGTTGTCTGGGTTCAAGTTCAGGTGTTTTTCACCATGAGTTGTTATTTGGTCACTAAGTCAAATAATGTTCGACTCTTTGCGACTCCATGGATATAGCCTGCCAGGCTCCCCTATCCATGGGCTTCTCCAGGCAAGAATACTAGAATAGGTTGCCACGCCCTCCCCCAGGGGAACTTTCTGACCCAGGGATCGAACCTAAGTCTCCTGCATTGTAGGTGGATTCTTTACCACTGAGCCACCAGGGAAACCCAGCTCCATGATTACAGGCAAGTTACTAAAATTTTGTTTAATAAATGAGGAATCTGAGGCTGAACTAGGGCAGAGGTAAGTGGGAGCTGGAGAACAGGCAGATTCAAGGTCGGGCCAGTCTCTCGAGCAGTCCTCTCCTTAGCAAGCATGACAAGGTTCATGCACCATTGCTTTGCAGGACCATTCTCATTGGAAATCGCATTCCAGTTATGTTTCTTGCCTGTGTCATTTCCTGTTACTCACTTGCTCACTCCAAAATAAAATCATTTTTTTCCATCCGATCACAAAACATTTTTGTTCATTACCCAAAAAAGTACAGAATCATGGAAAATTATAAAGAAGAACCACAAATCCCCTCACCCAGATTTTTAGGAATTGGATGGATCTGCAAATATTCCTAAAGAATCAAGAACTTACTTTAGTGGGATGTATTGTACATTATGCTCTGTAATTGCTGTTTCACCCAATAATTTACTGTGAACATTTTAATATGTTAATGTAGAAAATTCATAAACACATTAATGACTACACACTACTCCACTGTACCATTGTGATGGACACAGAGTGTTTTTAATTTCTTTCCATTCTAAAACATGGTTATGATCATACGTCTTTATGTGCTTTGTGATTATTTTTTAGGATAAAAATGAACTATAGGATAAAGATAAAATGAATTAAAATTTTGATACATAATGGGGATTACATTGATTCTGTACATCACTTTGGATAGTATACACATTTTAAATGTTAAATCTTCTAATCCTCTAATCCACAAACACATGTATTTCTATTCATTTGTGCCTTTAATTTCTTTCAATGTTTTTTAGTTTTCAATGTACATGAGTTTATCTCTTTAGTCAAGTTTATTCCTAAGTATTTTACTCTTTTTAATGCTATTGTAAATGAAATTGTCCTCAATTTCTTTTTTTGGATGGTTTTTAATTAGTGTATAGAAGTGAAACTGATTTTTATAAGTTGATTTTGTATTCTGCAACTTTATTGAATTTATTAGTAAATTTTGCCTCTGGATAGAGAGCTGAAATTAGCTGGGTGGGGAGTGGAGGGAGCTTTTCTGGGATGGCAGGGAGAAGGGGTCATGTAAGTATAAGCTCTCTTCAAAATTTATCAGCCTGTACTCTTGAGATTTATGTTTCACTGTGTATATATTTTAACTAAAAATCAATATAGATGTATACATACAAAATAAAAATATTAGTATAATAATAAACCTGATGCTTCTATTAGCTTGAAACTTTATTAAAACACGGCAAATTTTGTCTCATCTATTCTCTTCCTTACCTTTTGGATTGTTTTGAAGCAAATATTTCAGTATATATTTCTGAAGATAAGAGTCAGAATTTTCCTTGGTTACTGTCTGTTTATCTTTTCTGTCTGTCTCTGTGACCAAATCCACCATCAGAACCACTACCATCTCTTGCCGTCTTACTGCACTCTTGCTTTCAAATTCATTCTTCATATAGGAGCCTAAGGAGTCTTCAGAAACCCAAGGAGATTATGTCAACCCCTCCAAGCCCCTCTTTAAAATTCCCCAATGACTTCCTAATGTTCTAAAGGTAAATACAAGCATCTTTAAACAGCTGTATTAGTGTCTATCACAAGACGACCAATTACAACAATCAAACACACACACTCAAGGACTTTGAGAGACCCATTTGTTGTCTCACAGTTTCTATGGGTCAGAATTCTGAGTGTAGCAGGCCAGGTTCTCCGCTCAGTCTCACAAGGCTGAAATCTAGGTGTTGAGGCTGTGGTCTCACCTGGGGTTCAGGATCCTCTTAGACTGAATCAGGTGGTTGGCGGATTTCATTTGCTTGTGTCCACAGGACAGAGGTTCCCATTTTCTTGCTGGCTGTTGCCCAGGGGTTCCTCTCAGCTCCTAGAGGCTGTCCTCAGGACACAGTCACAAGCCCCTACCACAGGCAGCTCATAAAGATGGCCAGTTCTTTGTTTCCAGGTCAGCAGAGGAGTGTCTGCTGCTGCTGCTGCTGCTGATCTTGATTAGATCAGGCCTTCCCATGATAATTATCCTTTAATTTTTTTGCTGCTGCTGCTAAGTCACGTCAGTCGTGTCTGACTCTGTGTGACCCCATAGACGGCAGCCCACCAGACATCCCCATCCCCGGGATTCTCCAGGCAAGAACACTGGAGTGGGCTGCCATTTCCTTCTCCAATGCATGAAAGTGAAAAGTGAAAGTGAAGTCACTCATTCTTGTCCAACCCTAGTGACCCCATGGACTGCAGCCTACCAGGCTCCTCCATCCATGGGATTTTCCAGGCAAGAGTACTGGAGTGGGGTGCCATTGCCTTCTCCAATCCTTTAATTTTACTCAAAGGCAATTTATTGGGAACCTTGTTATATCTACAAAACCCTTTTGCTCTTTAATGTAGCATAACTTTAGGAGTAACATTCCATCATATTCATAGGTCCTGCCTACCTAGACTCAAAAGAGAGGGATTACAGGACACTGGGGGCATCCCCTGTGGCTAAGTGGTAAAGAATCTTCTTGCAATGTGCAATGCAGGAGATGCAGGTTTGATCCATCCTCCAAGATCCCCTGGAGGAGGCATGGCAACCCATTCCAGTATTCTTGTCTGGAGAATCCCATGGACAGAGGAGCCTGGCGGGCTACAGTCCATGGGGTCTGAAAGAGTTGGACACAACTGAGCACATCAAGAACAAGAGGGCCTTGAAGTGTTACAAACCATCTTAGAATTTTACCCACCACACAACTCCTTCATACTACGTCTTGGAGGATGTCTCTGCCTACCACTCTGGTCTCATCTTGCCCCACTCTCTGCCTATCTTTCTCTGTTCTGGCCCCTCACCTGCTGGCAGTTTTCAGAATCCTAAAAGTCCCACTGCTCTCTATGGCCTCAGGGCCTTTGCATATGCTTTTTCTCTGCCTCTTCCTCCCCACCACTCCCTCAACTAGTCAAAGCCTATCATTCCTTTAGGTCTCAGGTGTAAAAGAACTTCCCTACAGGACTAACTTCACTGGGTCAGGTCTGCCTGAAATGTGTTCTTAGTATTCTGAGTTCCTCTTCACAGAGCTTAGCTTGTGCTAGGGTTTCATACATGTGATTATTCAATCAATGTGTCTCTCTCGCCCACACCCCCCACTCCACACTGTACTGCAAGCACCTTGAGGGAAGGGACTGTGTATTTTTTTGCTCACTAGTTTATCTCTAGCATCTAACACTTCACCTGACACACACTTGAGCTCAAGAAACATGCTTATTATATGAAACCAGCCTCAATTTACTCATCTGTCATATGAGGGGGTTGGTTTAGCTCACCAGTCATTCTCCAATATTCTACGATTCCAAGGTCTGGTCCAACCATCTCAACTTACAGTCAGGAAAGTAGCTTCAAATATGAAATGATTTCACATTCGGTGAAGCAGGGGAACTATAGTCTCCACCCGTTGTACACAATGGCTCTGGGGCACTTGGGCAGCCAATTAAACATCCCTGGCTTCCTTTTCTTCTCCAAACCGCAGGACGCCTGAGTGAGATTCCCTATTTACAAACTGATTAGCTCCTCTGCCATGAAGACTGTCCATGTGTGGACACAGCCTTTGGGTGGTTTCTGTTGGTCAACTCGATGTGACCTACTCGGTGAAAAAAAGATTGTCCCTCTTCCTTGTTGGCAGCCCATTGGGGGATGCCTGGGGCATAAGGCGTGGCGAGTGGGGAGGGCTGGTTCATCACTGTCTGCATTGGGCATGTGCTGGCCTCCTTGCCAGACAGCTGTTTATGGCTCCCTGGCCTGTGATGGACACTGAGCGGCAGACCACCCGGACAGAGGCCTGTTTCCTATTTGCTTGTCGCCGTGCGGCCTGCCCACCTCGGCTGCCTGAGGATCGCCAGATGCCTGGAAGGAGTCTGGAGACAGAAGCATTTGTCCCCTGGATTATTCCCCTTGGCTCTGGATTACTGATAGAACTCGGAGAGTGAAAAAGTTGGCTTAAAGCTCAACACTCAGAAAACTAAGATGATGGCATCCAGTCCCACCACTTCATGGCAGATACATGGGGAAACAGTGGAAACAGTGACAGACTTTATTTTTGGGGGCTCCAAAATCACTGCAGATGGTGGCTGCAGCCATGAAATTAAAAGACACTTAGTCCTTGGAAGAAAAGTTATGACCAACTTAGACAGCATATTAAAAAGCAGAGACATTACTTGGCCAACAAAGGTCCATCTAGTCAGAGATATGGTTTTTCCAGGAGTCATTTATGGATGTGAGAGTTGGACTACAAAAAAGCTGAGCGCTGAAGAATTGATGCTTTTGAACTGTGGTTGGAGAAGACTCTTGAGAGTCCTTTGGACAGCAAGGAGATCCAATCCAGTCCATCCTAAAGGAGATCAGTCCTGAGTGTTCATTGGAAGGACTGATGTTGAAGCTGAAGCTCCAGTACTTTGGCCACCTGATGCGAAGAGCTGATTCATTTGAAAAGACCCTGATGCTGGGAAAGATTGGGGGCAGGAGGAGAAAGGGATAACAGAGGATGAGATGGTTGGATGGCACCACCAACTCAGTGGAGATGAGTTTGAGTAGATTCCGGAAGTCGGTGATGGACAGGGAGGCCTGGCGTGCTGTGGTCCATGAGGTCGCAAAGAGCCGGATACGACTGAGCGACTGAACTGAACTGAAGAAGTTCAGGTATGTCTCCCTGGATGCCATTTGGTGTTCTAAGAAAAGGAGGTGAACCTGGCCTTCCCATGCAAAGTGGGTACTTAGTCTGACTTCCAATAGCTCTGAAATCTTTAGGCTGGAAGCTAGAACAAACCGATACTATAAAGCTGCCAATAGCCAGTCCATGGGCCAAACTTTGCATAGTTTGTTGTACAGGCGTCTGCATTTTATATGTGTATTTATTGTTCTAGATAGATATCTGCCTATATATGTATGTATGCATATATATGGGGCTTCCCAGGTGGTGCTCGTGCTAGAGAACTCACCTGCCAGGGCAGGTAGATATGAGACATGGGCTCGATCCCTGGGTCGGGAAGATCCCCAGGAGAAGGGGATGACAACCTAGTTCAGTATTCTTGCCTGGAGAATCCCATGGACAGAGGAGCCTGGAGGGGCTACAGTCCATAGGGTGGCAGAGTTGGACATGACTGAAATGACCTAGCATGCATGCATGCATATATATAATATATCCGTGTATGTATATATCGTGTGCTTATTGTTAATTGTTAATTTTGTGATTCCAAATACAAAGAGAAATTTAAAAAAAGAAACTGGAAAGAAATTTAAAAAGAATAAAGCTGTCATCAGTTATTTTCCCTGTAATGGTAGAAGAATTCATCTTTCGAGTAAGGCTGGCCTTTTATTTTGTGAAAAACATAACATACTGGAATACACAATGGTCAAATTAAAATCCTAGTCTATAGTGGAGAAATTTGAGACAGAATAGCTCAACTACTCTGCATGACAATGTAGCATAATATAACAAATTGCAGCTGTGGAAAGTATTACATATCTGAGGGGAATTGGGGGCTTGGATTTCAGGACACTGTGATTGCGGGAGGTGGGCTGGTCCTCAACATGATGGAGGGCGGAGGAGCACGCCAGTATCCAGTGGGATGCTGGCAGAAGGGCATGAGTGCTGGACCTCAGGAGCAATGATATCTGATGTCCACTTTTAGACGTCCTCTTCTCTGACTCCATGTGATTAAGAAAAACATTCTGGAAAAAGATGTTGGGCTGCTCCTATGATTGGAGGAATAGACAATCCAGAATTAAAAGAGCAGAAACAAGCACATTCCCTGAAATACAGAAGCAGATGTTTAGGTTCCTTCTCACTTGGGTGGGCTCTTCATGTGACCCAGTGCCCTCATTTTCAGTCTGTCTCTCAGTACAAGCTTCACATTTTAGGTAGGACAGAAGCTGATGGCTTCAGCTTGTAAGATACTTTTCCTTGATCAGTTGGTTGTGCTGGGGATAAAGAGTGGTATAGATTTGGTGGTTGGGGTGTTGTCAAAAGGGCTTCCCAGGTGGCGCTAGTGGTAAAGAACCTGCCTGCCAGTGCAGGAGACTTAAGAGACACCGTTTCCATCCCTGGGTCAGGAAGATCCCCTGGAGGAGGGCATGGCAACCTATTCTAATGTTCTTGCCTGGAGAAGCCCATGGACTGAGGAGCCTGGGGGGCTACAGTCCATGGGGTTGGAAAGAGTCAGACACGACTAGGAACTTAGCATGCATGCAAGTGTGGTTGAAAACTTGGCAGCTGCTTCAACTTGGTTTCCCTATAGCAAATTAGAAATTTTGTTTAGAAACTACCCTCCTCCAGTACATGTGAGAAAATGAGAGCAGGTACCTACTGACAAGAACTCTTCATATCTTTAAAATTATACTGTTTAGCTGTTCATTAGGTTGGCACTTACAGAATGAAATTAAATTTTAAAAAGCATTTCTAGGAACTTCCCTGATAGTCCAGTGATTAAGACTCCATGCTTCCAATACAGAGGACGCAGGTTTTATTCCTGATTAGAGAACTAAGATCCCAGCATGCTGCACAGTATGGCCAAAAATAAAAAAAAAAATTCTAAATTCATCCACTTTTATAGTGAATAGTGCAGACACGTGCTTTATGTTCTGTGGTAAATATTAATACACTGGTTGTATCTATTGTTATCTCATCCTAACCAATTAAAATTAAATATCAAGTTTATTTTGTATGCATTCCATACCAAATAGTGTGTGGTCCTGGATATATTTTAAACTCATGAAGGCTACTATTTTTACATTATTCAGAACTTTTTTTTGGTATAAGTGCATAATCTAAGGTTTGGTTCAAGCCAAAATCAGAGTTTGTTGGCACATGTGAGTGAAAAGGTCAGAGGTTGTTGGCTTCAGGCAATGTTTGATCCAGAAACTTAGAAATTATTGGAGATCTTTTTTCTTAATTTCTTTCTGATTTGTGTGTGTGTGTGTGTGTGTTAGCTTTATTTTTTTAAACACTCTCTCTAATAAGTGAGCCACTTATTAGATTGCCACTAAGAGGCTACCATATACATCCTTCTACCATAAGAATCCCAGTGGGGGGGGCAGTTTTTGTGTTTCAATATGCATATATAAGGAAAGGGGAAAATCTAGAATGGGTCTTCTTCCTATCTCTGATCAATCACTGTTGTAGGAGGGTGAAACAGTAGGGTCTAACCTGATCTCCTGCCCCATTTCTGTGGTGGTGAAAGTTGAGGGGTGGGTGCCTTGATCATAAGAACCATAGCCAATGGAAGACGCTACATTCCCCGTGGAAAATGTGGTTCTGGGAAGTCAAACAACAGGTTTTCACTTCACTACATTCATAACTCCTGAATTATAGATATGGAAGTGATCTTAGAAATCACTTGATTGCCACCTTAATTTAAAAAACAAGGAAACAGAGTTGAAGAGACTCTAGTTATTTATTCAACAATGCTATGCTTTGCAGCTGTAATTGTGACCAAGAAAATTCTAGTCCCTACCTCCAAGAAACATTTTGTCAGTAGGAAAAAATGTCAGGCAAGAGCCTATTACAACAGCATGGTAGATGTTACTGAAATGAGAAAGAATGAGTGTGTTATGGGAACACATAAGAGGGGTCACTAACCCAAATTTGAGGGACTCTCTATCAGGAGGAAATGTCAAAGACGCAAAGAACGCACATATTAGCTATGATAATGCTAGCTGCTATAACAAGCAAACCCTCACATTTCACTGCCATGATAGAAGTTTTCTTCTCCCTTATGTAACTGACAATGTGATTGGTCTGTGGGTGACCTTCCTTACAGTGATTCAGGGTTCCAGCTTCCTTCCAGCTTACAGTTCTACCATCCCTTAAGACCTTGGGGTCCTTATGTATGGTTGTCAGATGAGGATATGGGGAGGAGAAGATATACCTACTTGTTAACCACTTTGGCCCAGAAGTGACATGCATGCTCATTGCTCATATTCTACTGGTGAGATCTAGTCATACGGCCCCACCTAGATGCAGGGGGCTTAGAAATACAGTTGCTGAGTCTGCAGCCACCAGTGATAACTTTACACTGTGGAAGGTGAACATGAAGCTTTGGTGTGCCCAACTTAGTAAGTTAGCTAAGCAATGATAGGGAAAAGGCTTGATGTTCTAGCAAATGTGGTGCACTTTTAAAAGGCCCAGAGGTGAGGAAATATCAGGGTCTAATTGAGCAAAGCTGCCAGATTTAGCAGATAAATAAACCCTCAGTCAATTTGAATGTCAGATAAAAATCATCAGATAATGTCAGATAACATTCCAAATATTCCATGGTACATACTTACACTAAAGATTGCTCATTGTCACTCTGAAATTTATGCTTAACTCAGCACTGTGTATTTTATCTGACAAACCATTTGTAGAGAGAACAGAGTATTCAGGAAGACTGGCATATAGAGTTTGGATGGGTGGAAACAGGGATTATGAATCTGGAGATGAAAGCACAGGCCAGGTTTGTGAAGGTCCTTGTGAGCCATGTAACAGATTTATCCAGATAGCAGAGAATAGTTCTTACAGGGTTTTAAACAGGGGACAGAGGGTGAGACAGGCTTAGATTTGCATTTTAGGAAATTCCACTGGTGCTGAATGATATGAATTACAACGAGGTGACAGAGGGGGTGACCAGAGGCCAGGAGATAGTGGCAAAAGCAGGATCAAACCCAAGTTTATGTCTGAGTCCATCAATTCATTATGCTGCAGGGTTCTTAACAGTTTAGAATAGTGGAAATGTAACTGAGCAGGACCCTATGGGGCCTTCCCAGGACAGACTACCCCCTCCCCCATGTCTGTCTGCCTCTTCTTTGTAGTAAAACTTTAGCTTCCTTGGCCTTCCCAGAGTTCCAATGAATAAATTTAAATCAGAGAAATGAGAAAGTGCATAAACACAAGAAAAGAGTCAAGAAAGACAAAATAATTTAGCTACTAAACAAAGTGAAGCATTTTTAGTTCCTCAAGATCTATAGATAATATTCTCAGCTATATATTCTTAGTCCTTTGAGCTGTTTTGCAGATACTGAAACTCTGCACAATTGTACTCATCTCACACACTAGTAAAGTAATGCTTAAAATTCTCCAAGCCAGACTTCAGCAATACGTGAACCATGAACTTTCAGATGTTCAAGCTGGTTTTAGAAAAGGCGGAGGAACCAGAGATCAAATTGTCAACATCCACTGGATCATGGAAAAAGCAAGAGAGTTCCAGAAAAACATCTATTTCTGCTTTATTGACTATGCCAAAGCCTTTGACTGTGTGGATCACAATAAACTATGGAAAATTCTGAAAGAGATGGGCATACCAGACCACCTGATCTGCCTCTTGAGAAACCTGTATGCAAGTCAGGAAGCAACAGTTAGAACTGGACATGGAACAACAGACTGGTTCCAAATAGGAAAAGGAGTACGTCAAGGCTGTATATTGTCACCCTGTTTATTTAACTTATATGCAGAGTACATCATGAGAAACGCTGGGCTGGAGGAAGCACAAGCTGGAATCAAGATTGCTGGGACAAATAACAATAACCTCAGATATGCAGATGACACCACCCTTATGGCAGAAAGTGAAGAAGAACTAAAGAGCCTCTTGATGAAAGTGAAAGAGGAGAGTTAAAAAGTTGGCTTAAAGCTCAACATTCAGAAAACAAAGATCATGGCATCTGGTCCCATCACTTCATGGCAGATAGATGGGGAAACAGTGGAAACAGTGGCTGACTTTATTTTTCTGGGCTCCAAAATCACTGCAGATGGTGACTGCAGCCATGAAATTAAAAGACACTCCTTGGAAGGAAAGTTATGACCAACCTAGACAGCATATTTAAAATCAGAGACATTACTTTGCCAATAAAGGTCCATCCAGTCAAGGCTATGGTTTTTCCAGTGGTCATGTATGGGTGTGAGAGTTGGACTATAAAGAAAGCTGAGTGCCGAAGAATTGATGCTTTTGAACTGTGGTTGGAGAAGACTCTTGAGAGTCCCTTGGACTGCAAGGAGATCCAACCAGTCCATTCTAAAGGAGATCAGTCCTGAGTGTTCATTGGAAGGATTGATGCTGAGGCTGAAACTCCAATACTTTGGCCACCTGACGTGAAGAGCTGACTCATTTGAAAAGACCCTGATGCTGGAAAAGATTGAGGGCAGGAGGAGAAGGGGATGACAGAGGATGAGATGGTTGCATGGCATCACCGACTCAATGGACATGGATTTGGGTGGATTTCAGGAGTTGGTGATGGACAGGGAGGCCTGGAGTGCTTTGATTCATGGGGTGGCAAAGAGTTGGACACGACTGAGCGACTGAACTGAACTGAACTGAAATTCTTACAAGGTAGAAGAAGTTAACTATAAGTTTCTCACAAGCATGTAGACCCCAGATGGTTGGAACCAAAAGGTTGATGATGTTGACTCCTGATTACCTTGTCATCATCATTCAGTCACTCAGTCATGTTTGGCTCTTTGCGACCCCATGGACTTCAGCATGCCAGGCTTCCCTGTCCTTCATCATCTCCTGGAGCTTTCTCAAACTCATGTCCATTGAATCGGTGATGCCATCCAACCATCTCATCCTCTGTTGTGCCCTTCTTCTCCTGCCTTCAATCTTTTCCAGCATCAGAGTCTTTTCTAATGATTTGGCTCTTCACATCAGGTGGCCAAAGTATTGGAGCTTCAGCTTCAGCATCAATCATTCCAATGAATATTCAGGACTGATTTCCTTTAGGATTTACTTGTTTGATCTCCTTGCTGTCCAAGGGACTCTCAAGAGTCTTCTCCAACATCACAGTTCAAAAGCATCAACTCTTCTGCCGTCAGCTTTCTTTATGGTCCACCTCTCATATCCATACATGACTATTGGAAAAACCATAGCTTTGACTATACAGATCTTTGTTGGCAAAGTAATGTTTCTGATTACCTCACCACCCACCAATCAGAAGAATGTCCTTGAGTTGATCATGTAGCACACACCCCCTTTCCTCACCTTATCTTTAAAAACCTTTCTCTGAAAGCTATCTGGAGTTGGGGTCTTTTAAGCTCTAGCTGTCTGGACTGACTCCTTGCTTGGTGCCCTGCCATAGACACGGCACTTTCCTTCAGCACAAACTGGTGTCAGTAAGCTGGTTTCACTGCTTGGAGGTGATGCAAGTTTGGTAACAGAAGCAGAATAGGCTGGGAGACTTGGAGGCCAATTCTGAACAGCTGTATGGTCACTAGACGTTTCTAGATCTCCCTGTCCCCATCTCTGGGGAACATATGTATACCTGTGGCAGATTCATTTTGATATATGGCAAAACCAATACAATATTGTAAAGTTAAATAAAATAAAATAAAATAATTTCCTGTGGAGTTTGAGGATTCCACCTAGAATGAAACTATCTCTGCTTTCTGGTTCCATCCACATTCCCAAACCCTGAAAGTCTGCATGCCTCACAGTCAACCACCAGACCCGGCCTGGCTCTGGCGATTCTATAATTGTCAGAATCTTCACCATGCTTTTCCTCCATCAACAGTTTGGTGCTATCAGCTCCAGCTGCCCCTGGCGAATCCATCACATTAAGCTGCAAGAAGTCACACCTGTCAGGCTCACACTGTTTATCTCAATAATTTCCCCACATAAAGCACAAACAGCGGACTATTTATTTTCCTTCCTGACATACATAAGGCTGTTAAAAGTCTGAGCCTGCTGGCAGTTTACATGAAGCTAACCTTAATTGCATACTAGAGCGCCATAAAAGGATGATCAGGCCTCATTAGCTCGGGACCAATTTTACATTTTTCTCCTCTGACCAAAACTGTTTAAAAACGTAGGGTACTATCTCCTCCCAGGCAGGCATAAATTTCAGTGCTGTCAAAATGCCCCTGCTGAATTCCAACTGTTCTCATACTTGAAAAGTTTCAGTGTGTCAGCCTGGGATGAAGAAATGTTTTATCTTCCTTGGATCCCTCCCTCCCTTACTTGCACCCACCCCCTTCCCGGAAATGAATGAAAATCTCACTTTTACAGCTGAGTCTCAGATATCCCAAACGACATTCTCCTGATCAATTTTTTTTTTTTCTGATGAGGGGTTACTCAGAAATATTTTCAGCCACACTTGAGAAAAGTTTCGCTGGCTTTCCTATTGTTTATGGGGCATCTATTCTGTGGTAGGCGATAATCAGGGCATTAGCTCAGTCTTCAAAACTATAGCCCAGATGTCTCCCACCGTAATGTTCCTCTTTTCCTAAAAGCAGAACACAGTGCAAAACTCCAGAACTCACTCTGTAACTTCTCTGCTGCTCCCACTTTCCTTTTGCTTGGCCAGTGTGTGCTCAGCTCTTAGGAAAATTCTCCCTCCTCTTCTATAGCTGTTGCCACTGTTTTTGTGTGAGGTTGACTTCCGGCTGCTACCAACAGGGAGCTGGGTAACTTTTTCCTGGTGCATTTAGAAGAAGCCTGGATGGTTTGGACAGTAGGAAATGATGTGACTTGAGACAAGTCATTTTCTTTTTCCATGCCTCAGTTTCTTGCCTCTGAGATGGAGGAGTTGTACAGGGATCATTGCTGGAGTCTCTTTCATACTGTTCCTCCTATTCAGAATAGCCTTGCTCTAATCTTTACCTTCAGAGAAGGCAATGGCACCCCACTCCAGTACTCTTGCCTGGAAAATCCCATGGACGGAGGAGCCTGATGGGCTGCAGTCCATAGGGTCGCTAAGACTCAGACGTGACTGAGTGACTTCACTTTCACTTTTTACTTTCATGCATTGGAGAAGGAAATGGCAACCCACTCCAGTGTTTTGCTTGGAAAATCCCAGGGACGGCGGAGCCTGATGGGCTGCCGTCTCTGGGGTCTCACAGAGTCGGACATGACTGAAGCGACTTAGCAGCAGCAGCAGCAGCCATCTTTACCTTTTGGAGAAGGCAAAGGCACCTCACTCCAGTACTTTTGCCTAGAAAATCCCATGGATGGAGGAGCCTGGTAGGCTGCAGTCCATGGGGTTGCTTGGAGTCGGACACAACTGAGCGACTTCACTTTCACTTTTCACTTTCATGCAATGGAGAAGGAAATGGCAACCCACTCCAGTGTTCTTGCCTGGAGAATCCCAGGGATGGGGAAGCCTGGTGGGCTTCCGTCTATGGGATCGCACAGAGTCAGACACGACTGAAGCGATTTAGTAGCAGCAGCAGCAGCAGCAGCAATCTTTACCTTTGGAGAAGGAAATGGCAACCCACTCCAGTATTCTTGCCTAGAGAATCCCATGGACGGAGGAGCCTGGTGGGCTACAGTCCACGGGGTCACAAAGAGTCAGACACGACTGAGCGAGTGACTTAATCTCTACCTTGCTAAGCCTTTGATGCCCGAGTCTCCCATTAAATGTCACCTCCTGAAACAGACCTTCCCTGACTCCCTCCCCATCCTAATTTGAGATTTCTGGCTGTTTTCTTTATAATTAAAAAAAGCTATTTAAAAAAATTGTGGTAAAAGGTACAGAACATAAACATTTACAGTCTTAACTATTTTTAAGTGTATGGCTCAGTGGCATTAAGTATATTCACATTTTGGAGCAACTTTTGTCACCACCCAACTCTGGAACTGCTTTTCATCTTCCAAAGTGCAATCTCTGTGCTCATGAAATAAAAACTCATCATTCCCTTCTCTCAAGCCGCAGATAACCACCATTATACTTTCTGTCTCTAACGATTTGAGTACTCTATTCCTCAGAGAAGTTGAATCGTACAGTATTTGTATTTGTTCTTTTGTGACTGTTTTTTTTTTTCCACTTAGTATAAAGTCCACAGGATTCATCTATGTCGTAGCATGGGGCAGTATTTTCATTCCTTTTTAAGGCTGAATAATGTGCCTTTGTATGTGTATACCACATTTTCTTTATCCATTCATCTGTGGGTGGACATTTGGGTGGCTTCCATCTTTTATATTACATTTGCTATTGCAAATAATATTGCTATGAATGTGTGTATATGGTTATATTCTTTTAGGGTGTCTGATGTTTTTCTTCATATCTTATCTGTTTATTCATTTGCTCTCCAGTGAACCTTAAAACAGGGCTTCCCTGGTGACTCAGTGATAAAGAATCTGTGCAATGCAGGAGCCACAGGAGACATGGGTTTGATCTCTGGGTCAGGAAGATCCCCTGGGAGAGGGCATGGCAACCCACTCCAGTATTCTTGCCTGGGGAATCATGGACAGAGGAGCCTGGCGGGCTATAGATTATGGGGTTGCAAAGAGTCGGACATGACTGAGGCGACTTGACATGCATGCAAACCTTAAGACATATGAAAGCAGGAACTGTTAACTGTTTTGTTTTTTTACTATGATGTACCAGCTGCCTTTGCAGCATCTGGCCTGTGGTGTTATGACATGAACACCAGAGCTAGCTTGTTTGTGTCCGAATCCTGCCTCTACTACTTAATAGCTGTGTGACTGTAAGCAAATAATTCAACTTCTCTGTGCCTCAGTTTCCTCACCTATATAATGGAGATAAGATGAGATAAGGACTACGTGTAAAGGGCTTAGAAGAGAGGCTGACCTATAGTAAAGGTTCAATAGTTGTGCACGATTATTATTGTCCTAGTGAAAGTAAAAGTCACTCAGTCATGACTGACTCTTTGCGACCCCATAGGCTATAGTCTATCGTCTACAGGGCTTTGCAAGAAGTCCACAGAATTCTCCAGGCCACAATACTGTAGTGGGTAGGCTTTCCCTTCTCCAGCAGATCTTCCCAGCCCAGTGATCAAACACAGGTCTCCTGCATTGCAGGTGAATTCTTTACCCACTGAGCTTCCACTAAAGGGAAGCCCATTATTGTCCAAGTGGATGCTCAAATATTTATTGAGTCAATATGTTAAACGAATGAGATGACACTGGAGATTAGTCTGTTTCCCTCCTCATCTCTGTCTTTTATGTGCATCTGCATCGCCTTGCTCTTCATAGCAGGTGTAGATGCTAATGGGAGGCATTTTCCAGCATCTCAGGATGCTCATTAGGATGCCATTAGCAGAGCCTCTCTGAAGCTATGGTTCTCAGTATCATGCACATTAGAATGAGCTGGGAAATTATATTCAATATCTTATAATTGCCTATAATGGAAAAGAATCTGAAAAAGAATGTATGCATATATATATATATATATATATATACATATATATACACACACTAATATACATATAACTGAATCACTTTGCTGTACACCTGAAACACAACAGTGTAAATCAACTATACTTCAACAACAACAACAAAAAAGAGTAACCTGGGGAGCTTTAATAATTCCCGTTTCCTAGGCTACACCTGCTGCTGCTTTCTGCTTAGTCTCTTCAGTGGTGTCTGACTCTGTGCCACCCTATGGACTGTAGCCTGCCAGGCTCCTCTGTCCATGTCCAGGTAAGAGTACTGGAGTGGGTTGCCATGCCTTCTTCCAGGGGATCTTCCTGGCCCAAGGATCAGACCCAGGTCTCCTGCATTTCAGGTAAAATTTTTACCATCTGAATGAGCTACCAGGGAAGCCCTAGATCAGTTAAACCAACAACTCTGGAGGTAAGAGCCAGGCATCAGGATCTTTAAGGCTCCTCAGGTCATTGTGATATATGGGCAATGCTGAGAATCACTGAGTTAATGAAAGCCTGGGAGAAGCTAGGAGGAAACAATGGAGGGCTGGATGCTTGGGCTCAGTGGTTCAGAATCAAAGCATGCTCGAATTTGGGGGGAATTTCAGTAATCTCAAGGGCTTCCCTGGTGGCTCAGATGGTAAAGAGTCTGCCTACAATGCAGGTTAGATCTAGGTTTGATCCCTGAATCAGGGAGATCCCCTGAAGAAGGGAATGGCAACCTACTCCAGTATTCTTAACTGGGAAGTCCCATGGACAGAGGAGCCTGGTGGGCAATAGTCCATGGGGGTCACAAAAAGTTGGAAACGACTGAACAACTAACTTTTTCTTCTGTAACCTGAAAGAGCAGAACTGCAGCAAACAAACAAAAAAAATCTACATGGCTGACAGTCATATGAAAACATGTTGAATCTCATTAAAAAAAAAATCAAGGAAGGGCAGGTTAAAAGACTGGGATGACTGTTAATTTACTTCCCATCTAATTGGAACAGATATTAAAAATAATAATACCCAAGGTTTAAGGTTATGGGGAGGTGGGCTAGTCGGGACAATCTAGAGTCTGGAGGACACTAGCATTGAGTATCAGATCTTTACAGGCTTTCATATTAGATCTATTATATATGGGTAAAAAAACAATTAATTTGTTGAGGGGATATATGTATACCTATGGCTGATTCATGTTGAAGTTTGACAGAAAACAACAAAATTCTGTAAAGCAGTTATCCTTCAATAGAAAAAACAAATTAAAAAAACAATTAACTTGAAAAAATCATATTGATATTACTTTTTTCTGACTACATAATTTAAATATGTTCATTATAAATTTTAAAAAATATTGAAGTGATCTATAGCCCACCAATCTAATATTGATTAACATTTTGCAGTCTGTCTTTCAGATATTTTTACATCAGATCAGATCAGATCAGTCGCTCAGTCGTGTCCGACTCTTTGCGACCCCATGAACTGCAGCATGCCAGGCCTCCCTATCCATCACCAGCTCTCGGAGGTCACTCAGACTCATATTCATCGAGTCAGTGATGCCATCCAGCCATCTCATCCTCTGTCGTCCCCTTCTCCTCCTGCCCTCAATCCCTCCCAGCATCAGAGTCTTCTCCAATGAGTCAACTCTTCGCATGAGGTGGCCAAAATACTGGAGTTTCAGCTTTAGCATCATTCCTTCCAAAGAAATCCCAGGGCTGATCTCCTTCAGAATGGACCGGTTGGATCTCCTGGCAGTCCAAGGGACTCTCAAGAGTCTTCTCCAACACCACAGTTCAAAAGCATCAATTCTTCGGCACTCAGCCTTCTTCACAGTCCAGCTCTCACATCCATACATGACCACAGGAAAGACCATAGCCTTGACTAGACGAACCTTTGTTGGCAAAGTGATGTCTCTGCTTTTGAATATGCTATCTAGGTTGGTCATAACTTTCCTTCCAAGGAGTAAGCATCTTTTAATTTCATGGCTGCAGTCACCATCTGCAGTGATTTTGGAGCATTTGTAAAGGTTTTTTAAAAGTAAGAATATTAAGACTATTGTTTTAAAACCTGTTTTTTTTCTACTTTATCCTATTCATATATTGTTGGTGCCAAATAAATATTTTTTGTCTGCTTAAATGAATTAATATTTTCCAACAGTGTCATTTTTAACAGTTTGAACTTTGATTTTTATGATGTACCATGATTTAATTAATCCTGTATTTTGGATATTTCTGTTAAAAATTACTTTGCCATTCATGTTTGTCTTAATCCCTTTGAATGACTATAACAGAATGCCATAGACTGAGTGGCATATAAACAATAGAAATTTATTTCTTCTAATTCTGGAGGTTGGAACTTCATCAGGGTGCCTGTATAGTCGAGTTCTAATGAGAACTCTTGTCTGGGTTGCAGATTTCTGACTTCTCCTGTAACCTTACGTGGTGGAAGGGGACTGGCTCTTTCTCAGGCCTCTTTTCTAGGAGTAATCCCATCAGGAGGGCCCCCGTCATGACCTGATCACCACAAAAGACCTCAGCCTCCAGTACCATACACTGGGGATTAGGTTTCAATAGAAGAATTTTGAAAGAACATAAACATTTAGTCTCTACCAATACTCTTGTAGATAAATCTTCGGGTATGTTAGGTTATGTCCTTTGTATAAATTTTTAGTGAAAAGTAGAATTATTGGGAAAAGGCCTTATTTCCCTTTTAGCTTTTGAAACTTAAAAGGTGCATCTAGGTGTACTAATAATGATTAGTAGCAATAGTCTGATGGCAACCCACTCCAGTACTCTTGCCTGCAAAATCCAATGGGCGGAGGAGCCTGGTAGGCCGCAGTCCGTGGGGTCACAAGGAGTCGGACATGACTGAGCAACTTCACTTTTACTTTTCACTTTCATGCATTGGAGAAGGAAATGGCAACCCACTCCAGTGTTCTTGCCTGGAGAATCCCAGGGATGGGGGAGCCTTGTGGGCTGCCATCTATGGGGTTGCATAGAGTTGGACATGACTTGAGTGACTTAGCAGCAGCAGCAGCAGCAGCAGCAGCAATAGTCTGTGCTATAAGTGAATTGTTCAGAAACCAAATTGGCAAAGAAGACAGATACAGCTAAAATATAGAGGTTAACTATTATTCTGAGTGAAATAAGTCAGAAAGAGAAAAACATATATCATATATTAACAGTTATATATGGAATCTAGAATGATGATACAGATGAATCTATTTGCAGGGCAGCAATGGAGACACTGACCTAGAGATCAGACTTGTGGACACAATGGGGAAAGGAGAGGGTGGGATGAATTGAGAGAGACATTGAGACATATACATTACTTTACGTTAAATAGATAGCCTGTCGGAATTTGCTGTATGACACAGGGAGCTCAAATCAGTGCTCTGTGACAATCTAGAGGGGTGGGATGAGGTGGGAGGTGGGAGGGAGGTTCAGGAGGGAGGGGACATATGTGTACCTATGGCTGATGCATGTTGATGTATGGCAGAAACCAACACAATATTGTAAAGCAATTATCCTTCAATTAAAAATAAGTAAATTAAAAAAAAAAAGAGAGAGGCTCAATCCAGTCCTTAGTTAAACATGGTGTATATTATAGCTGGTTGTTGAATTGAAGAGGTGGCAGGAATACACAGAAGAACTGTACAAAAAAGAGTTTCAAGACCCAGATAATCATGATGATGTGATCACTGACCTAGAGCCAGACATCTTGGAATGTGAAGTCAAATGGGCCTTAGAAAGCATCACTACGAACAAAGCTAGTGGAGGTGATGGAATTCCAGTGGAGCTATTCCAAGTCCTGAAAGATGATGCTGTGAAAGTGCTGCACTCAGTATGCCAGCAAATTTGGAAAACTCAGCAGTGGCCACAAGATTGGAAAAGGTCAGTTTTCATCCCAATCCCAAAGAAAGGCAATGCCAAAGAATGCTCAAACTACTGCACAATTGCACTCATCTCACACGCTAGTAAAATAATGCTCAAAATTCTCCAAGCCAGGCTTCAGCAATATGTGAACTGTGAACTTCCTGATGTTCAAGCTGGTTTTAGAAAAGGCAGAGGAACCAGAGATCAAATTGCCAACATCCGCTGGATCATGGAGAAAGCAAGAGAGTTCCAGAAAAACATCTATTTCTGCTTTATTGACTATGCCAAAGCCTTTGACTGTGTAGATCACAATAAACTATGGAAAATTCTGAAAGAGATGGGAATACCAGACCACCTGATCTGCCTCTTAAGAAATCTGTATGCAGGTCAGGAAGCAACAGTTAGAACTGGTCATGGAACAACAGACTGGTTCCAAATAGGAAAAGGAGTACGTCAAGGCTGTATATTGTCACCATGTTTATTTAACTTATATGCAGAGTACATCATGAGAAATGCTGGACTGGAAGAAACACAAGTTGGAATCAAGATTGCTGGGAGAAATATCAATAACCTCAGATATGCAGATGACACGACTCTTAAGGCAGAAAGTGAAGAGGGGCTAAAAAGCCTCTTGATGAAAGTGAAAGTGGAGAGTGAAAAGGTTGGCTTAAAGCTCAACATTCAGAAAACGAAGATCATGGCATCTGGTCCCATCACTACATGGGAAATAGATGGGGAAACAGTGGAAACAGTGTTAGACTTTGTTTTTCTGGGCTCCAAAATCACTGCAGATGGTGACTGCAGACATGAAATTAAAAGACGCTTACTCCTTGGAAGGAAAGTTATGACCAACCTAGATAGCATATTCAAAAGCAGAGACATTACTTTACCAACAAAGGTTCGCCTAGTCAAGGCTATGGTCTTTCCTGTGGTCATGTATGGATGTGAGAGCTGGACTGTGAAGAAGGCTGAGCGCCGAAGAATTGATGCTTTTGAACTGTGGTGTTGGAGAAGACTCTTGAGAGTCCCTTGGCCTGCAAGAAGATCCAACCGGTCCATTCTGAAGGAGATCAATCCTGGAATTTCTTTGGAAGGAATGATGCTAAAGCTGAAACTCCAGTATTTTGGCCACCTCATGCGAAGAGTTGACTCATTGGAGAAGACTGTGATGCTGGGAGGGATTGAGGGCAGGAGGAGAAGGGGACGACAGAGGATGAGATGGCTGGATGGCATCACTGACTCAATGGGTATGAGTCTGGGTGACCTCCGGGAGCTGGTGATGGACAGGGAGGCCTGGCGTGCTGCGGTTCATGGGGTCGCAAAGAGTCAGACACGACTGAGCGACTGATCTGATCTGATCACTTATACATGTGTATATGAGTGTCTGTGGGTGAGTGTGCGTGTACACATGTGCTTGTGAGCATATACAGTATAAGTGCTGCTGATTCCCTCACGTACACAAACACACCAGCAGTCCCTGTTCTACAATCAGCTCCTTTTACAGTCTTGACCCATCACTTCATCCTTACTTTCCTAGATGATTTGCAGAACCCTATCCCATACTCTGGCTGCTGACATCTGTTTTGGTTCTCTCACCTTGGAATCTGCATTTGCAGTAGAGTTAGCCAGCCAGTTTTTCTTTTCTTTTCCATGGGGATGGTCTTGATCCCTGTCTCCTGTACAGTGTCACGAACCTCATTCCATAGTTCATCAGGCACTCTATCTATCAGATCTAGGCCCTTAAATCTATTTCTCACTTCCACTGTATAATCATAAGGGATTTGATTTAAGTCATACCTGAATGGTCTAGTAGTCTTCCCTACTTTCTTCAATTTCAGTCTGAATTTGGCAATAAGGAGTTCATGGTCTGAGCCACAGTTAGCTCCTGGTCTTGTTTTTGCTGATTGGATAGAGCTTCTCCATCTTTGGCTGCAAAGAATATAATCAATCTGATTTCGGTGTTGACCATCTGGTGATGTCCATGTATAAAGTCTTCTCTTGTGTTGTTGGAAGAGGGTATTTGCTATGACCAGTGCATTTTCTTGGCAAAACTCTATTAGTCTTTGCCCTGCTTCATTCCGTGTTCCAAGGCCAAATTTGCCTGTTACTCCAGGTGTTTCTTGACTTCCTACTTTTGCATTCCAGTCCCCTATAATGAAAAGGACATCTTTTTTGGGTGTTAGTTCTAAAAGGTCTTGTAGGTCTTCATAGAACCGTTCAACTTCAGTTTCTTCAGCGTTACTGGTTGGGGCATAGACTTGGATTACTGTGATATTGAATGGTTTGCCTTGGAAATGCAAAAAAGCAAAATGGCTGTCTGGGGAGGCCTTGCAAATAGCTGCAAAAAGAAGAGAAGGGAAAAGCAAAGGAGAAAAGGAAAGATATAAACATCTGAATGCAGAGTTCCAAAGAATAGCAAGAAGAGATAAGAAAGCCTTCTTCAGCGATCAATGCAAAGAAATAGAGGAAAACAGCAGAATGGGAAAGACTAAGGATCTATTCAAGAAAATCAGAGATACCAAAGGAACATTTCATGCAAAGATGGGCTCGATAAAGGACAGAAATGGTGTGGACCTAACGGAAGCAGAAGATATTAAGAAGAGGTGGCAAGAATACACAGAAGAACTGTACAAAAAAGAGCTTCACGACCCAGATAATCATGATGGTGTGATCACTGACCTAGAGCCAGACATCCTGGAATGTGAAGTCAAGTGGGCCTTAGAAAGCATCACTAGGAACAAAGCTAGTGGAGGTGATGGAATTCCAGTGGAGCTATTCCAAATCCTGAAAGATGATGCTGTGAAAGTGCTGCACTCAGTATGCCAGCAAATTTGGAAAACTCAGCAGTGGCCACAAGATTGGAAAAGGTCAGTTTTCATCCCAATCCCAAAGAAAGGAAATGCCAAAGAGTGCTCAAACTACCGCACAATTGCACTCATCTCACATGCTAGTAAAGTAATGCTCAAAATTCTCCCAGCCAGGCTTCAGCAATATGTGAACCGTGAACTTCCTGATGTTCAAGCTGGATTTAGAAAAGGCAGAGGAACCAGAGATCAAATTGCCAACATCCGCTGGATCATCGAAAAAGCAAGAGAGTTCCAGAAAAACATCTATTTCTGCTTTATTGACTATGCCAAAGCCTTTGACTGTGTGGATCACAATAAACTGTGGAAAATTCTGAGAGAGATGGGAATACCAGACCACCTGATCTGCCTCTTGAGAAATCTGTATGCAGGTCAGGAAGCAACAGTTAGAACTGGTCATGGAACAACAGACTGGTTCCAAATAGGAAAAGGAGTACGTCAAGGCTGTATATTGTCACCATGTTTATTTAACTTATATGCAGAGTACATCATGAGAAATGCTGGACTGGAGGAAACACAAGCTGGAATCAAGATTGCTGGGAGAAATATCAATAACCTCAGATATGCAGATGACACCACCCTTATGGCAGAAAGGGAAGAGGAACTAAAAAGCCTCTTGATGAAAGTGAAAGTGGAGAGTGAAAAGGTTGGCTTAAAGCTCAACATCCAGAAAACGAAGATCATGGCATCTGGTCCCATCACTACATGGGAAATAGATGGAGAAACAGTGGAAACAGTGTCAGACTTTATTTTTCCGGGCTCCAAAATCACTGCAGATGGTGACTGCAGCCATGAAATTAAAAGACGCTTACTCCTTGGAAGGAAGGTTATGGCCCACCTAGATAGCATATTCAAAAGCAGAGACATCACTTTGCCAACAAAGGTTCGCCTAGTCAAGGCTATGGTCTTTCCTGTGGTCATGTATGGATGTGAGAGCTGGACTGTGAAGAAGGCTGAGCGCTGAAGAATTGATGCTTTTGAACTGTGGTGTTGGAGAAGACTCTTGAGAGTCCCTTGGACTGCCAGGAGATCCAACCGGTCCATTCTGAAGGAGATCAGCCCTGGGATTTCTTTGGAAGGAATGATGCTAAAGCTGAAACTCCAGTATTTTGGCCACCTCATGCGAAGAGTTGACTCATTGGAGAAGACTCTGATGCTGGGAGGGATTGAGGGCAGGAGGAGAAGGGGACGACAGAGGATGAGATGGCTGGATGGCATCACTGACTCGATGGATGTGAGTCTGGGTGACCTCCGAGAGCTGGTGATGGACAGGGAGGCCTGGCGTGCTGCGGTTCATGGGGTCGGGAAGAGTCGGCACGACTGAGCGACTGATCTGATCTGATCTGATCTGATCTAGCCAGCCAGTTAGGAGCCCAGAATTTGGGCTGAAGATGAGGCTTGCTTTCTGCCAAGTTGGCTTTGCTGGGACCTTTCCAGCTGGGCTTCATCCTACCCGCCCCCCAACTACCCTCACTAAGGGGCATTCAGGCTACTGGGGGTCCCTGGAAGATCATAACTCCAGGGTAGGCAGCCCCTCCACTGCAAGGAGCAGAAAAAAATGGGAAACTTTCTCTTCCCATGAGTAAGTTTCCAAATGCTTCTTTACCTTTCTTCCTCCTTCCCTCTATGGCTATTTCTTTCTTTTTCCTCTGCCTCTTCTTCCTCTTCATGCAGAAGTGTCTTTCAAACAAGAAAATGGAGAATTAGATGAATGAGAAAAAGGTCCAATCTAATACCAAAAAAGCAGGATAAAATAGCAACATGCAGCAAAATGCCTCCAAAGTTTGTATAACATCTGTTTCCTGGACAAGGGGGAAGCCTTGTTTGTAGCCTAAACCCAAATCAAGATCCTCGGGGGCTGTTAGGGAGTCAGAAACTGAAATAATGAGATACACACAGGGCTTTGGCAGAAGGTTAGAATCTAAATGGCAGCTCCAGCCGTAATTACTGGTGAAAAGTCAGAGACCAGGGCAAGTTATTTATTTGATTTTTAATCATAAAAGTCCTGTCTAGGTTAGTTGATTTGGAGCCTAGAGATAAAGCTGGCTTTCTTGTACAATGACTATGCAAACAGGCATGGAAAACCACTCTATTCTAACCTGGAGGTTGATTGGAAAGGCCTTTATCAAAATGTTATTCTTTTCCAAAAGGCATTCATCATGTTCAACAAGGCTTCATCCTGGTGTCGTGAAGGGAAGTTTTGCCTCAGGTTAAACTAGCAGCATTCAAGGGAAAAAAAAATGGTCTTACTGCATCCAGGGAGCTGTCAGAATGATTAATTAGCCCTGAGGCTCCCAGGTGGGTGATAAGGACCAGTGCATTCTTGCCTACTGTTTGCGTTTAGTCAATGACATGGGTTTGGGCTCAGGTTCTCTGCATGTCACTTCATTCTGGAGAAATGTGCCCTTAGACCTACCTTGGTGAAGTCAGTGGCTACCTTTGGTTTTAAAACCAGAGAGGCAGGAGTGTAGACTGGCTCTGTGTCTCATTTGCTTTATACCCTTGAGTAAGTTTCTTGGTAAGTCTCTGCAGCTTGAAGAGCAAAAAAAGTGAAAAGTGAAGTCACTCAGTTGTGTCTGACTCTTTGTGACCCCATGGACTGTAGCCTACCAGGTTTCTCCACCCATGGGATTCTCCAGGCAATAATACTGGAGTGGATTACCATTTCCTTCTCCAGGGTATCTTCCTGACCCAGGGATGGAACCCGGGTCTCCTGCATTGTAGGCAGACTCTTTAACCTCTGAGCCACCAGGGAAGCCCACGTGTTAGTCATTCAGTCATGTCTGACTCTTTGTGACCCCATGGACTGTAGCCTGCCAGGCTTCTCTGTCCATGGAATTCTCCCGGCAAGAATGCTAGAGTGGGTTGCTATCTCCTTCTCCAGGGGATCTTCCTGACCCCGGGATTGAACCCAGGTCTCCGGCAAGGCAGGCACATTCTTTACCATCTGAGCCAGCAGGGGCATCCCTATAACTTTGAGCAAGTTTCTTGGTAAGCCTCAGCAGCTTAGTTTTCTCTAATTTAATGCAGCTCTGAAAGAGCCTTTTTACCCTCTCCTGTCTAGTGCCTTTTTGCTTTCAGTTACTCTGTACTGCCTTCAAATATTTGTTTTTTTAAAAATTTCCCAGAGTTTTTAAGTTGTACTCTATGAGAGTTGGTCCTATAGAAGATACATAGCTATATTATAGACTAGACTTGAATTTTATTCTCAAATCTGCCACCTACTAACATCTTGACTTGAAACAGGTTGACTGATCTCTGGGACTTTTACCATCCTATCTATAAAATGAGGATGATGATAATAATAAGTTATATAGTTAATCTGAAGATTAAGTGAAATAATGTTCAGTATTTAGCAAAATGCCTGGCATGTGTATATGTTCAGTAAGTAATAGTTATTAACAGTTATTGGAACAGGTGCAAAAAGCAGTGGAAGATAGGTGGTTGGATATAGAGCTAAGGAATTTGAATTTTATTTGACATGTATAATAATCTATGAAGTGATCAGGTTTTCTACTATGGTTTAGACCTATATAAATCCTTGAAAGCTAAAGTCATTTGAACTTCAAACATTATGGTGCCCTCAGTGAAGTTTAGATATCATTCTACGTGTCTTCTCCCTGAGACACAAACAATACTACCTTTAAGACTTGTCCCTGCGGTGTGGGTAACCGTTTTTCTCCGTCTTCCTGGGTTGGCACGCCTGTGTGGGCCTGTGTTGGCACACCTGTTGTTCTCTAGGGTCCCAGGCTGAATTGTTGAAAGATGTAGCGTGTGCTTCAGAGCACTAGGGTTCCAAAGGATGTCCTGAATTCATGGCCTGGAGCCCTCATTGGATCTTTCCATTTAAGTCTTCATGCTAACTGAGGAAACGCAACATCCATGTCTGTGTGAAGTGGAAATCAAGGCAAGTTGTCTACCATCAGGGGATGACCGAACGGTGATAATTCATCACTACTGTCTATATTCTGAACATCTCACAAACCTTGCCATTTCTCTCCATCTGGACACCGTGCCTCTAGCTCAGGCTTTCTTGACTCTCATCAGCATATTCCAGTTGTGTTTTCTTAAAAAAATAGTTAATTTTAATTGGGGAACACTTACTTTACAAGATTGTGATGGTTTTTGCCATACATCAATATGAATCAGTCACGGGTGCACATGTGTCCCCCACCCTGAATCCCCCTACCACCTCCCTGCCCCCCACCCCATCCCTCTGTTGTCCCAGAGCACCATCCAGTTGTCTTTCTTCACCCTTCCTCTAGCCTTGCCTTCCTCCTACTCCCTCTCTGTATCATGTTATTAATATCACCAGGGATGCTATTCCTTAGCTCACAAAACATTAGGTATTTCAGATCATAATCTTTTTTAAAAAGTTTTATTTTTAATTGGGTGATAATTTCTTTACAGTATTGCGTCAGTTTCTGACGTACAACAACGTGAATCAGGTCTGTGTGCTGTGCTTAGTCACTCAGTAGTGTCCGACTCTTTGCAACCCCATGGACTGTAGCCCACCAGGGTACTCTGTCCATGGGGATTCCCCAGACAAGACTACTGGAGTGGGTTGCCATGCCCTTCCTCCAGGGAATCTTCCCAACCCAGACATCTGACCGGGGTTTCCTGCACTGCAGGTGGATTCTGTACCAGCTGAGCTACCAGGGAAGCCCAAAACTGCTGTGTGCTCAGTCACTTCAGTCGTGTCTGACTTCTGCGACCCCGTGGACTGTAGCCTACCAGGCTCCTCCATCCATGGGATTTCCTAGGTACGAGTACTGAAGTGGGTTGCCATTTCCTTCTCCCACAGCTGCTATATGTATACATGTATCTGAGCTTCCCAGGTGATGCTAGTGGTAAAGACTTCATCTGCTGATGCAGGAAAGACAAGAGATGCGAGTTCAATCCCTGAGTCGGGAAGATCCCCAGGAGGAGGAAATGGCAACCCTCTCCAGTATTCTTGCCTGAAAAATCCCATGGACAGAGGAACTTGGCAGGCTACAGTCCATGGGCTGCAGAGAGTCACACATGACTGAGTGTGTACACACACACACATATACACATACATATCCCCTCCCTGTTGAGCCTTCCTCCCATCCCCTCACCCCCGTCCCACCCCTCTACGTCACCAGAGAGCACTGAGCTGAGTTCCCTATACTATACAGCAGTTTCCCACTAGCTATCTATTTTACACGTGGTAGTGTATATGAGTTCAGTTCACTTCAGTTGCTCAGTCGTGTCCACCTCTTTGTGACCCCATGGACTGCAGCACACCAGGCTTTGCTGTCCATCACCAACTCCCAGAGCCTGCTCAAACTCATTTCCATTGAGTTGGTGATACCATCCAACCATCTCATACTCAGGAGTCTTCTCTAACATCCACAATTTGAAAGCATCAATTTTTTGGCCCTCAGACTTCATTATGGTCCAACTCTCACATCCATACATGACAACTGGAAAAACCATAGCTTTGACTATATGGACATTTGTTGGCAAAGTGATGTCTCTGCTTTTTAATACACTGTCTAGTTTTGTTATAAATTTTCTTCCGAGGAGTAAGCATCTTTTAGTTTCATGGCTGCAGTCACCATCTGCAGTGATCTTGGAGCCCAAGAATATAAAATCTGTCACGGCTTCCACTTTTTCCCCTTGTATTTGCCATGAAGCAATGGGACTAAGCAAATAGTGTCCATTCAGTCATTTCAATTGCTCAATCATGTCCAACTCTTTGTGAGCTCATGGACTGCAGCATGCCAGGCTTCCCTGTCCATCACCAACTCCCAGAGCTTGCTTAAACTCATGTCCATCGAGTCGGTGATGCCATCCAACCATCTCCTCCTCTGTCATCCCTTTCTCCTCCTACCTTCAATCTTTCCCAGCATCAGGATCTTTTCCAATGAGTTAGTTCTTCACATCAGATGGCCAAATATTAGAGTTTCAGCTTTAGCATCAGTCCTTTCAATGAACATTCAGGACTGATTTCCTTCAGGACTGACTGGTTGGATCTCCTCACAGTCCAAGGGACTCTCAAGAATCTTCTCCAATGCCACAGTTCAAAAGCATCAATTCTTTGGCGCTCAGCTTTCTTTATTGTCCAACTCTCATGTCCATACATGACTACGTGAAAAACCATAGCCTTGACAAGACGGTAATATATATCAGTGCAACTCTCTCATTTTGTCTCATCTTCTCCTTCCATGCCACCCCGTTCCCACAAGTCTGTTCCCTCTGTTTGTGTCTCTGTTCCTTCCCTGTGAATAGTGAGACCATAATCTTAACAAATTCATAAGCATTGTTCTCAAGGGCCTGCGTGGTCTATTTACTAATTCATCAGAGTCCCTTCCCAGGTGATATCTTTCTATGTCAATTCTTCACTTAAGTAATAATAATAATAGTTTCTTCAATATTCAAGAGTTGTTTATATAATATTCACTTTCAATTTAGTAATAGCATTTCAGGAAGAAAAGAAACACAACTACACTAAATAAATGAACATTTTAATTGTAAGACACATTGTAATTGCAGAAACACTGAAGTGTGAAAAAAATTAAGTCTGAGAGTTGAAGACACATCCTAATAGGTACTATTTATTGTCAACAAAGGGCTCAGTACTGCTTTACCTGAAGAATCTTTTCTTGCTTCATTCTGTCTCCAAGCAACTCTCCACTGTGTAATCCTGCCCCTCTGTGCATGACTTTCTAGATCACTCTCTTGTACTAAAATCAAACTTCACACAGTATATTTGGTCCAAGCTGATTGGGCCTGTAAAGAGAATAAGTGGCTTGTGTTTTCACTGTATAACATTATCTATGCTTTAAGGGAAAAAACTTTTGTTGAAAATTGGAACACCCTCACCCCCGAAAATAAATAAACAAACTAAAGTCTTCACATCTTTGATCTCTATTGCTGGCAGCTAAGAATTAACTATTTCTGCTTTCTGGGAAGGATATAAGGGAGAAAATGGGGGAGCTCTGCTCTTTTCATCCAAGAATGTGATTTTCTTTTTTTCAAGGTATTACCAATGCAGTTATTACATCAAAGTAAATTAAATACTTGGAGTCCAGACTAGGGTTTCACTCAGTCTTTTTCTTTTTTTAAACCATTTTTAGCCTCTAAATATTTGACCTTGTATTTGAGTTGAGATTAAGCCGTCACAGATAAGGGAAAAGGAATTAGAATGGACAGAAAGAAGTGAGGCTAATGGTGTTTCCAGGTGATTTTCCTTTAGCAATCGGCCAAAGAAAATTTCATGAGGGAGAACGGTGTTTGCTTTCTTCTTGGGCCGTCTTTGTGCTTGTCTATGATACCCCTGACCAGGCCTCACCCCAGTCAGTCTCTCTGTTCATGGGATGTAAGCATCTTTGTTGTGAGCGTCTCTTACACATTTAATGGGACTTCTGCTGTCTGTGCTCAGATGATTCCATACCTTCTGCTACATTTTGTTTGGAATTCATCCGATGTGGGCTATTCTCCAGGCTTAAAGACTGAAAGTTCCTTCCAAAGGGGAAAGAATTCCGGGACAGAATTTAATAAAGTTCAGTGTGAAAGCTAATTCTTCATA
The DNA here is from genome assembly GCA_935064755.1 of Tragelaphus eurycerus. NCBI lineage: Eukaryota > Metazoa > Chordata > Mammalia > Artiodactyla > Bovidae > Tragelaphus > Tragelaphus eurycerus. The sequence goes on along the minus strand of CAKXYN010000072.1, from coordinate 8,010,167 downwards.
AAACCCTGAATGATTTTCCCCAAAGTTCAGACATCAACACTGCCGTGGCCCTCCAGACTTGATCTCTGCCCTCCTTGCTTGGGGCCTGTGGATTGTAAGCAATGTATCTGCATTTGTAAATAAGGAATAACCTCTTGACAGTTTGATGGGGTTGGAGAAAATGACTGCCCTTTTTGAGGGGAGTGTGGCTCTTCCTATCGTGTCCTGCTGTGGTGAACCATGACAGTGGATTTGCTAGAGATAAGATCCTTAAAGTGAGACTAAAATAAACACAAAGATAATCTTTTGCCATTTCTGGGCTGAGACTATCTACCAGAGAGAAGTCCGTTCATTGTAAAAATGAACAGGATTCCTGGCCAGGCGGCCGGGAGGAGGGTGGGGAGCAGGGGAAGTGAAAGTCGCTCAGTCATGTCCAACTCTTTGCGACCTCAGGGACTATGCAGTCCATGGAATTCTCCAGGCCAGAATACTGGAGTGGGTAGCCATTCCCTTCTCCAGGGAATCTCCCAACCCAGGAATCAAACCCAGGTTTCCCGGACTTGGGTTACAGGTGAATACTTTACCAGCTGAGCCACCAGAGAAGTGAGCAGAGGACAGAAGCCAGCCCCTGGGGACCCTGGTGGATGTGGCACTCTCTGGTCACTCCCATACCAAAGCCTTCCTTGGCGTCAGCCTTAATCAAACTCACGTTCATTCTCAATGCTATCCTTTGAATTCGAATCTCCCTTCTCGCTTCTGTGTTTCAGCAGTCCCTACCTTCCCCTCAAGGAGTGTCCTTGTTACACTGCCTTTGTGCTCTTCTGGCACTTTGCTCAATGTTGTGTTTGAGTTTGTTGGCAGTGTGACAGTTTCTCTGTATGAGAGTCTCCTGCCCTAGACTGTGAGTCCACTGAAGTCAGGCAGGAAGTAGTCATCCATTTGTTCATTTGCAGTAATTGAATCAGTACGTCTCACACGTACCCTGTGCTAGAGATAGGAATACAAGAGAGAATGCAGCAGACATGCCCTCCTTTTCAGTTTAGTGATGGAGACAAACAGCACAGTGAAGCTCAGTGACCAAATGAACAACTGCTAGGGAAGAAGCAAACAGGGAGATAAAGAAATGGGAATGTATTACATTATATATTTTACTATATTATAAATAGGGATTATTTATATTTAGGAAGTTATTTGTATATAGGAATTATTTATATATAAACAGGAAGTTATAAAACTTCCTTCCATGAGGCAGTTTCTCTGAGGATGGGCATCTAAGGTAAGATCACAACAAGGAAGAACTGGCTGTAGGAGAGCGTATTGACTGCTCAGCGATTAATAGAATGGATGAATCTAAGTGAGAGGTCTTTGTAGTTTACTGTGTTGAATTAAAAATACTGCTGAGTATGAAGTCAGGAACTATTTCCTGAGGCAGCGTTGGTGCTAACTCTGATTTATTGGCAATGGCTGCTTGGAGCACAGTTTCAGGGAGAACCATGGTTGTATCCAAGCTCAGTGGAAAGAATGCCATAATCAGTGAGTGTGGTCAGCCATGGGTGTGGAGATAATGGTGACTTGAGTGCTGGATGTTTTATATCCTTGTTGAATGGACTGACTGGCAGCAGGGACCTTTTTTTTTTGTTTGTTCTTCTTCTATTCTTTCTGTTTGCTCTCTGATTCTTCTTCCCAAATTTTCCAACTTAGTTCTTCTCCACTCAGTTGGTTTATGATATTTTCATGCTCATTTTAAGATTTTTCTAACTGCATATATATGTTTGTGTATATATGTATATCTTCCAATATATTATACACACATGTGAATGTATGTCTATGTGTACCTATATGAAAATATATGCATCAGTATGTGTATACATGTCATATAAACACTACATGCACACACATACACAATCAATTCAATCTCACCTCATGTAAATAGATAGCACTTCCCTCATATGAAACTCAAATTATTCACTCTAGTCTTAGCTAGTGTAAATATTTTACCTTATCTGTGTACAGTTGATTCAAGCAACCTGGTAAACACTAAGAAAATAGGATTTGTTCTGAATCTTAGCTCTTTCATGTATTAGTAACAACTTCCCCAAGTTTTAGATGTAAAAAGTGGATTTAATAATAGTAATAAATATCATATACTTCTCACAAAAATGTCAGAAGATCAAATGAAATGACGCATGTGAGTGCATTTAGAAAACTTGTGCAGAGTTTTAGAAATGTATTATTCCATGAGTTTTTTTCAATTACCTCTTCCATTTTTTGTACTTTGGTATTTTCACATGAAAGATCATAGAGGTGGGCTCATTTGATTTATCTGGAAAATTGTTGTATTTAAGTTGGTGTTTATTAAGTGCATTCTGAGGCAAATAAAATAACTATACAGGTTTGTTTTACCTTGTAGTAATTGAAATTTTAACATGGTTGTTAAACTTTTTGATCTGCTGATTTTCATAGTAAATTTTCATTAGAATAAAATTTTTTTCGTGTTAGTTCCCTTTTACAGACTCTAATATTTTCTTATAGAGAGAAGATAGCACATCTCATCCTAAGGCTACTAATTCAATGCAAATTAAATACTTTGAAGTCAGGTCCTATTGCCAAGTGTAGTAGGTTAAAGGAGAGAATAGTGCATACTTCCTAAGTGGAAAACAGCTGTAGAGAGGCTGGTGCTTAGTCCCTCAGTCGTGTCTGACTCTTTGCAACCCCACGGACTGTAGCCTGCCAGGCTCCTCTGTTTGTAAGATTTCCCAGGCAAGAATACTGGAGTGGGTAGCCAGGGGATTCCTGGCTTCTCCCTCCTCCAGGGGATCTTCCCAACCCAAGGATCAAACCTGTATCTCATACACTGGCAGGTGGATTCGTTACCACTGAGCCACCAGGGAAGCCCCTGTAGAGAGGGCACATCTACTAATATGAGAAACACAGTATGACATTGACTTGTCTTCATGTAGAGCAGAAACACAAGCAGGGAGTCAAAGGGAAATGACTTCAAATTCTGATGCCTACAACCTGATGGCTGCAGGATATGGTACGGACACAGTTTCTGAGCCTCACGACACAGAGTCAGCTCTTTTCTAGGCTCTAGAGATGCCACAATGAGATAACAGACAAGAGCCCTGCCCTGATGCACCTTACATTTTGGGAAGAAGCTCAGCAAACTGAAACAGGATTAAAACCAATGAAAACTGCATCTAGATTAATCATCATCAAACTATAGAAAAACAAAGATAAAGAAGAAATCTTAAAATCAGAGGGAAAAAAGCAGATGTTCCCATAGGTGAGAAAAGCTTTCATCTGACTGCCACCTTCTCAGGAGAAACCATGGAAGCCAGAAGCCAGTCCAAGAACGTTTTTGAAGTGCTAAAAGAAAAGAGATCTGTCAATTTAGAATTCTATCTCCAGCAAACACATCCTTCAATAATGTAGGCAGAATACAGACATCTTCAGATAAAGCTAAGCTAAGCGAAGGGGCATTATAGATGGCTCAGTGGTGAAAGAATCTGCCTATCAAGGCAAGAGTTGCAGGAGACACTGGTTTGATCCCTGGGTTGGGAAGATCCCCTAGAAAAGGAAATGGCAACCCACCCCAGTATTCTTGCCAAGAGGCAAGAGGACAGAGGACAGAGGGCAGACCCCATGGACAGAGGAGCACGGCGGGCTAAAGTCCATGGGGTCTCAAAGAGTTGGACACGAATGAGCAGAGCACAAATGCATGCACCCCCAGAAGGAAAGTCACTGTGCCACCAGACCTGCACTGTAAGAAATACAAAATGAAATTCTTCAATCTGAAGGAAAAGGATTCCCAGAAAGAAAAGGATGCGGGTCTCTAGAAATGGATGAAAAGCACCAGAAACAGTAACTGTCTGAAACTGACTGCAGCCTGATAAAGTCGTCATTAACACTACATTTACCCATGAGGAAACCCTGGCAAAGAGAGTTTTAAAGACAACCATAAGTCATGTATGCAGAGATAGCAGCAGCGGTGTTTGAAGAATCCTCATTTGTTTCTTCCCTTGACTACATCAACCTGTGTCTTGAAAGTGGTTTCTAGAAGCGGAAGTAGAAGATTTAGAGGAGAAGCCATACCCATGTCCCATTTTCTCTTCCTTGGGTGAAAATATCACAAAGCAACATCACAAAGGGCAATGGAGAACCTGGTGTTAGGAAGAACAGAAAATGAGACAAGCAGGAGAGCTGGCAGGGCTGTGGCTGTGGAGTGGCATTTTTCTCCCCTCTTCTGTTTCTAAGAAACTTTCCTTTAGCTTGGACTTTGGGCAAGTATTTATTGGTGACTGCTGTGTGTGCAGAACTGGGCTGAGAGCTGGGGAGCCTGAGATGAATGCAAAGTGACCCTTGTTGATAAGCTCATGGCATCCCCCTGGATGGGCTCCTGCAGACCAGCATAACAAGGCAGGTGGGCTGATGAAGTGGTTGTAACAACATTCTGAAGAAACTGCTTGCTTTGCTACAAGACTCTCTGTCCAGCTTGTCACCACTTTTAGGCTACGAGGGCCACTTGGCCTGGCCAGTTCTCTTTGCCACCATCTCCTGGGCTGGACTCAGCTAATTCTCTGTGCTACAATATTTCTGTTTTCTCAACCTAGATATTTAGTTCAGTCAGTCGTGTCTGACTCTTGATGACTCCACGGACTGCAGCACACCAGGCTTACCTGTCCATCACCAACTCCCAAAGCTTGCTCAAACTCATGTCCATTGAGTCGGTGATGCCATCCAACCATCTCATCCTCTGTCATCCCCTTTCTCCTCCTGCCTTCAATCTTTCCCAGCATCAGGGTCTTTTCCAGTGAGTCAGCTCTTTGCTTCAAGTGGCCAAAGTATTGGAGTTTCAGCTTCAGCATCAGTCCTTCCAATGAATATTCAGGACTGATTTCCTTTTGAATTGACTGGTTTGGTCTCCTTGCAGCTCAAGGAGCTCCCAATGTTAAGACTAAACCTTGCTGAGCTTCCTATGGTGCTCAGTGATGACGTAGATAGTGGGATAGGGGGTAGGGTGGGAGAGAGGTCCAAGAGGGAGGGGATATGTGTCTACATAGAGCTGATTCACTTCATTGTACAGCAGAAGCTATCACAACATTGTAAAGCAATTCTATTCCAATTTTAAAAAAGGACTAAATCTTAACTTAGACTTCCCAGGTGGAATAACAGTAAAGAATCCACTTGTAATTCAGGAGTCGCAGGAAACTCGGGTTTGATCCCTGGGTTGGCAAGATCCCCTGAGGAAGGAAATGGTAACCCTCTCCAGTATTCTTTCCTGGGAGATTCCATGGACAGAGGAGTCTGACAGCTTACAGTCTGTCCATGGACACACACATAAAGCCCAGCCTAGAGCACTTCAGTCATCACCCAGGCTGACCACCTGTCTCAATGGCCACTCTAAGCCTCATGAGACCTAAATAGTACATCTGCTTACCCTTAACTCAATTTCTGTTTTTTCAGTTCAGTTCAGTCACTCAGTCGTGTCTGACTCTTTGCCACCCCATGGACTGTAGCACGGCAGGCTTCCCTGTTCATCACTAACTCCTGGAGCTTGCTCAAATTCATGTCCATCAAGTCAGTGATGCCATCTAACCATCTCATCCTCTTTCGTTCCATTCTCCTCCTGCTTTCAATCTTTCCCAGCAACAGAACAGGGTCTTTTCCAATGAGTCAGTTCTTTGCCTCAGGTGACTAAAGTATTGGAGCTTCAGCTTCAGCATCAATCCTTCCAATGAATAGTCAGGGACTGATTTCCTTTAGGATTGACTGGTTGATCTCCTTGAAGTCCAAGCAACTCTTAAGAGTGTCTCCAAAACCACAGTTCAAAAGCATCAATTCTTCGGTACTCCAGCTCTAATGCTGCTGCTGCTGCTAAGTCGCTTCAGTCATGTCCGACTCTGTGCGACCCCATGGACTGCAGCCTACCAGGCTTCTCCGTCCATGGGAGTCTCCAGGCAAGAACACTGGAGTGGGTTGCTATTTCCTTCTCCAAGGCATGAAAGTGGAAAGTGAAAGTGAAGTCGCTCAGTCATGTCTGACTCTTAGTGACCCCATGGACTGCAGCCTACCAGGCTCCTCCATCCATGGGATTTTCCAGGCAAGAGTACTGGAGTGGGGTGCCATTGCCTTATCCACTAATTCTCTCAGTTTGAATAATTTTTGCTCTTCAAGGGTCAAATACCATTCTCCTTTTTAAAAACAGGTTTCCTTGATTTCTCTATCCCCAGAGCACTTGGGGCTCACAAAGCATGGTACTGTTTTAGAAAATCCCCTATACCAATGTTTTCTTTTTCCCTTCTTTTTCTCTTTCTTCTCTTTCTCTTTCTTCCTCTTTCCCTCCTCCTCTTCCTCCTCCTCCTTCTTCTCATGATCACTAACATGCATTAATGCCCTCCTATGTGCCAGGCACCTTGTAAAATGCTCTTGTATTTCTACAATATTTCTCATAACTATGATACTGTAGTTAAACCTCCTACCAAGTGCATGGTGTCATCTCCATTTCACAAATGAGGAAACCACGGTTCCTTGGGTCCCTGGCCCAACCATCCAGTTATCTCCAGAGCCTACTTGGTGGTGCTCCTTCTTATGTTTTACTGTATCCCAGATCCCTTGAATATGGTGCGGGTTAGAGTCATTTCCAAGAAAAATTCGTACATGCACTTAAACAGAAAACTGCACTCCTGTTCCCCGCCACCCACCACCCACCCCCCCGCCGCCCCCGCCCACCCTGTCTCTACTGTCATCCCTTAAAGACCTGGGTCCTGTCTCAGTCCTGTGAGTTAGAACAATAACTCCAGTAAACATGCTGATTTGCTGAGCTCAGGGTGTTTGGTATTCTGATGATGGATGTGATTAAAATCAACAAGTAGCTGATCAATCATTTGAGGTTATTTGCAAAACTGAAATAAATTGGATCAGGCCCAGCTACTGTGGCCAAAACTCCAATCAAGACTGCAGGTTCTGGGTTTCTTTGGTGGCTCAGTGGTGAAGAATCTGCCTGCCAATGCAGGAGACATGGATTCGATCCCTGATCCTGGAAGATCCCACATGCCATGAAGTAATTAAGCCCCTGAGCTGCAACTAGTGAGCCTGTGCTCTGGAGCCCAGGACTTGCAACTACTGAAAACCACATACCCTACCACCCGTCAGATCAGATCAGTCGCTCAGTCGTGTCTGACTCTTTGCAACCCCATGAACTGCAGCACGCCAGGCCTCCCAGTCCATCACCAACTCCTGGAGGTCACTCAGACTCACATCCATCGAGTCAGTGATGCCATCCAGCCATCTCATCCTCTGTTGTCCCCTTTTCCTCCTGCCCCCAATCCCTCCCAGCATCCATACTCCTCAACAGAAGCCACTGCAATGAGAAGCCTGCAACTAGAGAGTAGCCTCCCTCTCCACAACCAGAGAAAAGTCTGAGCAGCATAAAGACACAACACAACCAAAAAGTAAATAAATATAATTAAAAAACAAAAAATACTGCAAGATTCAGTGGAGGCTTGAACCTCAGGCTCACACCGCACACACATCTCCCCTCTCAATCATGTTGCAAAAATGGAGGCAAATCCCTAATTACTCTAAACATCTCATGGGAGAATTGTGAACCCATTTTTCATGCTATAGGTGAGGCCAGGACACCCAAACCAGAAATGAGAGTTTTGCAAACATGAATAAGTTCATTTGTCTGGGCAAAAAAGTCAAAATCACTAAATTTTTCTGCAAATCTGTTTTACACCTTATTTTTGAAGTCTTGGATTTGGTGTACAGTGACCTCTGTAGTGGGTGAGCGAGTTGTTAATTAAGTTTTATGCGATAGAGAGAATGGCTCACAATAGGTTATTTTTGTGCTAGGCAGGTTTAGGTCTAATGTGGCTTCATTGCCTCCAAAATGTAGCTGCTACCTTCCACTTGCCCTCTCCTCATCCAAAAATACATGTGCATGGATGGCTGAGGAACCCTGGCACCTTACAAATTACCCGTTCAGACCATCAGGAATCTTTTGTTTGGAAGGAAAAGAGATGTGACAAATGTAAACACTGGAGGATGGGACCTGCAGCGGAGGACAGATGCCATGTCAAACCTGATAAAAACTGACACTGCATTCCTTTGCCATCAGTCAGCTGCCTCCTCTCTCTCTCTCTTCAGCTCCCCCAGCCTCTTTTTTTCCCTGCTATGATATTTGCTTTTATTCTAACTCCTTAGGCATGCTCTGGAAGCCAGGTTCTGATTAGTACAAAACTGCCTGCCTTGATTTATTTTCATCCATGTCTCTCGTTTGGTGCCAGGCTGCAGGATTCAGATACAGACCAAATTAGACAAGGGTCTCTTGTTTCCTAGGACATGAGGCAAAGAGAATTCCTTTCTATCACCCAGAGTGGAAGGAGCATCTGATCCAAATGTTGATAGAGACCATGCCTTCAACTTTTGAGATTCTGATTTTATAAAATTTCCTGAGGCATAGGTGCTTGTTTAAAGACCTGGGGAACAGTCAAAGGAAAGGACAGGCCTCTGGCAATGGTTTGAAAACCAAACCAGTGTCTGTCCAGCCTCATCCCTAAGACACAACCAAACTTGTTCCTAGCACATGTGATGTCGCTCTAAAATTGGAGTTGGCTGGCTGTGGAGGGTACCTCTCAGAATGGCCATTCAGGTTGGAATTTCAAAGCAGCATACCAGCTGCCAGCTGAACCTTCTCTGGCCATGTTAGGACATCTCATCTCTTCTCCATTTGTACAGCTCTTGCCTCATATAAGCCACAGCACAGTAGAGCAGCACTTAAGAGAACAGGTGTTGACCTCAGACAGATTTGGGCTTGAGTTCCAGCTCTGTCTTTTCACTCTTGGTCAAGAGTTCATTTGATCGCAAGCCACAAATAAGTTGACCGGTGATGGCTTGAAGGGAGTTATTCATCTCACACAACTAGGGGTCCAGAGGGTGGCAGGCCAGGGCCGTCATAGTGGCTCAAGGATTCCATTGTGGAGCAGTTCTTTCTAGCTTCCTGCCCTGCATCCTTAGGGGATTGTTGTCATGGGACAAAAATACAACCCCCCATCTCCATGGAATGTAGTTTATTTTCAGGAAAGGATCCAATGATGGTGAGATAAACAAGCAGAATCACTCTGTGTATCTTAGGGTTCCCAAGGGAGATGCTGCTCTCAGTTTCAGCTATAAGCTTTCCCAAGTGTGTTCCAAAGCAGATGTTCCATAGGGAGAAAAACCTCCAAAATCCTCTCCTGGGTCTTGTCAACCAGCGAGCACATATGTGTCAACATAAGTGATGACTTTTGCCTTATTGTTGTGATCACTTATTTAAGAATGACTCTGCTCTGGGCTGACTCTCTAGGCTTTATTTTACAACAGCTTTACTACTGCACAGCCATGAGTCTGAGACAAAGTGGTGATAGATGGGGGCCAGAATGAGGGCAGTGGTGGCAGATTTCAAGAAGAAAGAAATCTGTGAGCAAGACACTCTTTCCAGATGGAGAGTGATGGGAAGTGGAGTGGCCCCGGATTCTTCAGTTGGAGGTGTTAGGACGGTGAAGCCATGAACAGAAAGGAGGAAGTCCAGAGGAGGAATTGATTCAGGATGGAAAGTGAGAAGTTGGGTTTGAGACATGAGATGCTGTGGGTTTAGCAGAGGCATATTCAGAGGGAGAGAACCAGGGCTCAGCTGAACATCCAGGCCTGTAGCTCAAGAGAGAAGTCAATAGAGTTCAAAGTGTGGAAGTGTTAGTGTCTCAGACACTAGGCTCCTCTGTCCACTAAATTCTCCAGGCAAGAATACTAGAGTGGGCTGCCATTTCCTTCTCCAGGGGGATCTTCCTGACCCAGGGATTGAACCTGGGCCTCTTGAATTGCAGGCCGATTCTTTACTGTCTGAGCTACCAGGGAAGCAGAGTTTAAATGCTGTATCTGTTTAGTGATACTAATGAAAGATAGATTTTTAAGAAAGGTTTTGCTTGAAATGGTGGGGTTCTTTCCCATTAGTTATGGGCCTCTATCCTGTGACTGAATCCACAAGTTGAATAAAATGAAGTGTGTAATTATCTGGTGAACATGATCTTTGTGGAGGAAAAACACAAACCTCTGATTCCCCATAACTGCCAGGGAAGTGGGAAGCGTGGTTGTTTCTGAGTTCACAGGAATACACAGGGTTATATAAGCTTTAAAAGCCTCTCACACATCAGCTCCTTCAGTGTTTACAAGAACCCTATGAAAAAAGCGAGGCATAGCTCCTTTCCTATGTTGACAAAGGAGGAAAGAGAGATACAGGCAAGCCCTCTGACGTGTCCAGATTCTCAAGTGGCTGAGTCCGTGATGAGACCAGAACCCAAACCAGATGGCCCTGGTGCTGTTTCCATCCTGAGTGTAGGGAGTGACAGCAACTCAGGAGGCCTCGTAATGAAGTATTCATCCTCCCAAAACAAACAAAAAAACAAAGACTACTTAAAAGCATTTACAATATCACCTCCATGCTTTGATGACTTCATAGTGAATTAGATGCTTCAATTCACTTGGGAAGCTTGTAAGATACAAATATTTGATCGTTACCCCTCAAAGATCAAAGGTTTTAGTATGTGTATTAGTCGGGTTCTCCAAAGAAACAAAACTGATAAGATGTAGATATAGAGATAGGTAGATAGATGATGTGCGAGATTCATATATGTATTTGTCTATCGCTCTATAAAGAGATACAATATGAGGAACATGGCTCACATGATTATGGAGGCTGAGAGGTCCCACATTTTACCATCAGCCAGCTGGAGCCATGGGAAGCTGATGGTGTACTTCCAGTCTGACTCCCAAGGTCTGTGAACCAGGAGTGCCAAGCATATAAGTTCCAGTCTGAGGGTCCATCCAGCCTCGTGCCCCAGCTCAGAGAGATGTTTTAGCTCACCAGAGCAAGAGAATTCTTCTTTCCTCTACCTTTTTGTTCAATTCAGAAACTCAGTGGATTGGCTGAGCGCTCCTGTCCCCCTCATTGGGGTGGGTCATCAGCTTCACTCAGTCTGTTGATTCAAATGCTAATCTCTTCTAGAAACATCCTCACAAACACACCCAGAAATAATGTTTCATCTGGGCATCCCATGGCCCAGTCAAGTTGGTATATAAAATTAACCATCACAGTATGTTTACCTAGAGTTCAGGAATCTGCATTTTAGCAAACTTCTTAGGGGCTTCCCTGGTAACTCAGATGGTAAAGAATCTGCCTGCAATGTAAAAGACCTAGGTTCTACCCCTGGGTCAGAAAGATGCCCTGGAGAAGGAACTGGCAACCCACTCCAGTATTCTTGCCTGTAGAATTCCATGGTCAGAGGACCCTGGTGAGCTACAGATGATGGGATGGCAGAGTTGGACACGACTAAGTGACTAACCTTTCATGTTCACTTTTCAGGTGAGTCTGATGGTATGGTTCACCCACTGCATTTTGAGAATCACTGAAGTTAGAGTGTTTGGGGGTGGGGAAAGGATATCCAAGTCCCTTTCTATTTCCTCTCCTGGCCACCTTCTGCCCCCACCCTGATGAGCAGCTGCTTATCTGATGGGCCACATTTTGGGACCTTACCCAGGCTCTGTTTACTGATGAATCTGATTTGTTGCTCAGTCACTCAGTTATGTCCAACTTTTTGCCACCCATGGACTGCAACGTACCAGGCTTCCTTGTCCATCACCATCTTCCAGAGCTTGCTCAAACTCTTGTCCATTGAGTCAGTGATGCCATCCAACCATCTGTTCATTTGTTGTCCCCTTCTCCTCCTGCCTTCAATCTTTCCCAGCATCAGGAACTTTTCTAATGAGTCAGCTCTTTGCATCAGGTGGCCAAAGTATTGGAGCTTCAGTCATCATCAACCCTTCTAATGAATATTCAGGATTGATTTCCTTTATGATTGACTGGTTGGATCTCCTTGCAGTCCAAGGGACTCTCAAGAGTCTTCTCCAATACCGCAGTTCAAAAGCATCAATTCTTTGGTGTTCAGCCGTCAAGCAGTTGTATTTTCTCCCCCTCTTTTCTTCTCCTTGCTGCTGTTTTGATGTGACATCACTATGCTAAGTCAAGATCCCTCGGTGTCTGGGATTTATCCTGTCTTTTGTTTTGTTTGCATGCCTTCCTAAATGTTGTCATGAAAACTCTGGTTCTCTGGATGGTCTGGTCCAGCCAGAAAGTCATTAATACCCAGGAATTGCAGCTGGGATGTAGGGCTCTTTGGAAGCAATTAGACTAGTTTGCTTACCAGAGTGCCACATGTTGGAATAATGGGCATCGATCCCTATAAGAGTGAAGTTTTAACTTGTATACGTTTGGTCTTGTTTCCTATGTGTATAGTATCTTTAGGACTAACTGCTAGCATTTACTGAATGCATACGGGCATGCATGCTAAGTTGCTTCAGTTGTGTTCGATTCTTCGTGACCCTATGTACTGTAAGATGTCCGGCTCCTTTATTATGGGGATTCTCCAGGCAAAAATACTGGAGTGGGTTACCATGCCCTCCTCCAGGGAGTCTTTCCAACCTAGGTATTAAACCAGGGTCTCTTACATCTTTTGCTTTGGCAGGCATGTTCTTTACCACTAGCACCACCTGGGAATCCCCTACTGAGTGCATAGTTCTAGTTCTAGTTCAGTTGCTCAGTCATGTCCGACTCTTTGCAACCCCATGAATCACAGCACACCAGGCCTCCCTGTCCATCACCAACTCCCAGAGTTCACCCAAACTCTTGTCCATTGAGTCGGTGATGCCATCCAGCCATCTCATCCTCTGTCGTCCCCTTCTCCTCCTGCCCCCAATCCCTCCCAGCATTAGAGTCTTTTCCAATGAGTTAACTCTTCACATGAGGTGGTCAAAGTACTGGAGTTTCAGCTTTACTAGGTGCCAAAGAACAAATGATTTGAGTAAAATAACTAATTTTATTTTCATAACAATCCTGTGAGAAAGTACTATTATTATTCATTTTTTTTCTAGATGAAAAAAGTGCCTAAGGCTTTCTCACTGACAAGTGAGCAAGATTTAAGCCTAGGCCACCTGCCTCATCTATCCCACTCTACTCCGATCATAGATTGTTATGTTAGTAACTCTCTGGGGGACAGAAAGGGTGATCAAGATAGAATGTTATAATTCTTGGGTCCCCTGGACATATACCATCTTAATATTATAAAAAATTCGCCTAAATTCCTAATTGAGGCCAACTCAAAGGTAAAAGGACACATAAATGCAAAGACATTATCTGGCTAATAAGAGCCAAATTCTATTTTGAGTTGCATTAACTAGACAGATATGTTTTTTCAATTGCTTGCTGACTTTCTTTTGAATGAGCACTGAATTCTGGCCCCTCTTAGCTGCTGTTCAAATTTCTATAACCTCAGTGGTTCTGGGATCAAGGAATGACGAAACTTTTTAGCAGATCCATTTTGTCTGAGCCAGTTGACAAGAACAGGGCTGTTATTTCCTATCTCACAAAAAACTATAATCAGAAAGAAAGGCCACAACCATAAATCGACATGAATTGGGTACTATCGTCCCCGAATGACTTTGCCCTGCCAAAAGTGTTCTTAGCTTTATAACACTGGTCGACACTGGCCCTAGCCCAGCGGTTTTCAGTTTTTCTTTATGGAGGTAAATAGACTAAACTCAGCACTTTCTCAGTCTCTCAAATAAGTGCACTGACATCATTTGGAAATTATAAGAATCCACATATCAAGCCAAATTCCACCCTGGGTTCAACATCCGCTGCTCCCCTCCCCCCAGTCAACCCCCAAGAGTATGGTTAAGTGAGGGCAGGACTTGGCCGGAAGCTTGTTATTTCTGCAGTTTTAATTACACATACCTCATCCATTTGCCCAAATTAGGAGAGAGGGTTTGCAGAGGGAACCCTCATTTATTGGCTTGCTTCAATGTCTGGTTCTTCTAGCACCTAACTTGGAAATTTCAAGAAAAGTCAAAAATTGACATTTTACAGTTTTAGGGATGGAAAGAACTTGGGTCATGTGTATCCAGTTCAAACCTCATGATTTCATAGACCAGAAAACAAAAACAAACAAACAAAAACTCCCTGAGATTTAAAGAGGAAAATTGCTCAAAGTCACATACCTTTCGGTATGGTGAGCCAGGCCAAAAAAAAAAAAAGGAATCTCTCTCTTGCTTAGTATGTTTTCTACACAGCCGTCCAGAAAGGGTAATTTTTCATAGAAATTTTCTCTTGCTGTATTCAGTAGTGGAAAGGACCTAGGTGTTTAGAGTCAGGGAAAGATAGGAGTGGATCCAAGTTAACTACTCCTAGTTGTGTGTGCCTAGTTTCTTAACTTATCGGGGTCTTCGTTTGCCTATTTATCACATGGGGGAAACTAATGCATACTTCCTGCAATTAAATGATGTGATATTACCCAGGCAAGTGGGACACAATAACTGTTTGGTTCCCTTCCTCTTAGGACTCCTGGTTGCAAATGATAGAAACTCAAACTGGCTTGAACACAGATGGGAATTTGTTAGATTATCTGTATGATTTTGAATAGATTTTAGTTCAAGAGAGGCTAATAGTTTAGTTCGAGAGAAGCTAGTTCTACAGGCCTAAATGTTATGACTAGAAATGACAGCTTTGGAACTTCACTGGTGGTCCAGTGGTTAAGAATCCTTCCAATGCAGGGGACATGGGTTTGATTCCTAGTTGTGGAACTAAGATCCCATGTGCCACGGGTGAACTGTGACTGCTCGCCCTGGAGCCTGAAAGCCACAACGAAGAGTCCGCAGGCTGCAACTAAGACCCGATGAAGCCAAAAATAAATAAATAAATAAATAAATTTTTTTTTTTTTTTTTTTTAAAGAAGTGACAGCTTTCTTCTGTATCAGAGACATTCTCAGTCCCTCTTGATGTGACAGGATGGCTGTCACACCTCCGGGCTTCTCCTCTACAAGGTTCTAGTCCAGAAAAGAAAATTTTTTCCTCAATGTTTCTGCTGTAAGCCACACTGCTCTAGCTCTGATAAAACATAAAATGGAAGAAATTAGGTACAGAAAAAATTACTGTGCCATCAAGCTGCATAGTAGATCGGAAGGTCACGGAGTCTTATGCCCACTCCTGCATCTGGAGGGTGGTGATGCGTGAGGATGGGGCAGACCTTTAGGAAGATGTAGATTCAGAATGGGGCAGGGTTAGTTCACCATAAAACAGTCCAAATGTTCTTGATGGGATAAAGGGAATGGATACTGGAGTAGCAAAAAAAAATAAATAATAAGATTCTCCTTCTTCCTTGCCCTGGGCTCATCAACACTCGGCAGGCTGGTTGTATGTTCTATTTGCAAGAAGGTAACATGTATTACTCGGAGAAGGCAATGGCACCCCACTCCAGTACTCTTGCCTGGAAAATTCCATGGATGGAGGAGCTGAAGTCCATGGCGTTGCGAAGAGTCAGACACGACTGAGCAACTTCCTTTTCACTTTTCACTTTCACGCATTGGAAAAGGAAATGGCAACCCACTCCAGTGTTCTTGCCTGGAGAATCCCAGGGACTGGGGAGCCTGGTGGGCTTCCGTCTATGGGGTCGCACAGAGTCAGACACGATTGAAGCGAGTTAGCAGCAGCAGCAGTAGCTACATGTATTACTAAAGTCAGTGCCTCCTGGAATGAATAATTAGGCTTCTATGGTTAAAAAGAAATAATCGGTCAAGGGAAGTATTCTTTTCTGTTCAGCTATGCTTTATCTTTCCTTATAAAAACATCATACTATATGAAAATAGACAAATAGGGCTTGCAAATAGAGACATAAAATATTACCTTTATTAAATGTGAGTCATCACATGCTATAGCACCATGTCCTATTTAGATATAATAAATGTTTATTAAAGCAGAAATTATTTATGAAACATTTACTATATGCATGGCACTGGGATTGAGGTAACTGCTGAGGACGCAAATCGCCCTTACAGTAATCTATTTCAAGATTCAGTGAATGCAAAAGTGCTCATTAAGGCCCAGTCATGTGTTGACCATCTTTCCAAGCAGAACAGGAAGCAAAATACTAAAAGCCAGAAAAGCAAGGTGGTTAAGTACATGCAGCTTTGAAGATGAACAGATATGTACTCAAACTTGGCTTCATCACAGATCCACTACATGATCTTGAGGAACTTGCCATTGAGCTCAGTTTCTGTAAAAGAAGCATGAGAACTCTGTTTCATTTAATTGCTTTATTTTTCACGGTAGTTGCGAGGATTAGAAGTCATAATGTACTTTAAGTTATTTGGCGCATGTCACAGAGCAGGCTACAAAATGGTAGATAGTATGGAAATTGTTGCATTGATTTTCTGCCATTCACCTCAAAGCCCTAACGTGCATGAGTTCACACACATATACAAATGGAGCCACTGCTTTAAGAGAAGCAAAGGCTAACTATACATGGGGTGTGAGTAAACAGTGTCAGAAACTAAAACTATTTTGTAATCTCTAGTTGTTATATGTTATCTTACTATCAGTGCATTAGGCCTGCAGCTTTCCCCATGACACATGTGTCCAAGTACATGTGAAATGTGAATTGTTGATGAAACATGAGAAATCAGGGTCCCTGTGTGGTTCATAGCTATGACTCTCCAAAAGTAGCCTGTTTGTGGAGAGGGAAGGCCAACTGCTAATTGTGTGACAAAGAAAGTAACATTGGGGCTTGGAAATAGCAATGATAGAACTTCTACTTCTGGTCATGATGGACTAACAGGTACTTTATCCCTTAGACCTTTTAACATATTAATCATAATTGTTTTGAATTCCTGGCCTGAAAATTTTGACACCTATGACATATTTGACTCTGGTTCTGATGTTTGTTTCGTCTTCAAACTGTGCGTTTTGCCTTTTAGAATGTCTTGCAATCTTCTGTTGAAATGCAGGCATGCTGTCCTAGGTGTAAGGAGCCATGACAAACAAGCTTTTAGTGCTGTAGTGGTGGGACATGGGGAGAGGAGGCAGGGCAATCCTTCTATAGTCCACTGATGAAGTCTCAGTCCTTTGGTGAGCTTATTCCCCTGGAATATGAGCCTTACCAGTGCTTCCTAGTTTTTTTCCTTTTTAAGTGGGACTAGGTGGCTCGAGGGGGTTGGAGTTGAATATTCTCTTGCCCGTAGGTAGGCTAGACTTTGCTATAACCATAGCAGGTGAAGTGCTGGTAAATAATTTTTCCTGAGGGCAGCCCTTATGAAAAACAACAAATGTTCTGGCACAGTGGCAATGATTCTTTTTTTCTCCCCTGATGGAAGCATGAATTATTTTTTCCAATATTCACTGAGAAGACCTGACAGAATTCGTGGAAGTAAAACTTACATGCACAGCTAAAGATCCCAAATGCCACGATGAAGATGGATGATCACTCATGCTGCAACTGAGACCCAGCACAGCCAAGTAAATAAATAAAAATAAGAAAAAAAGAAAAGAGAATCCTAAGAGGCTGACAGGTGCATGCTCATTTCTTCTCTCAGTCTCATTGTTAGGTAGACCTGTCCTTGTCCTTGGTGAGAAGTGAGATAGGACAGCATGCTGGGGAAAGGCAGGGATGTTACTCTGTGTGGAGTCCCCTCATGGAAAATAACAACTCTGCTTTCTCACTGAGAGCCATAGTTTCTTGAAAAAGGTTATAGAATCTCTGTGTTGTACTCATGGCACTGGTGCCCATGGTTGAATGACTTTGAACTAAATTATCATCCAGAAAGGGCTTCCTAAGATGGCTCAGTGGGTAAAGAATCCACCTGCAAATGCAGGAGACACAAGAGATGTGGGTTCAATCCCTGGGTCAGGAAGATACCCTGGAGAAGGAAATGGCAACCCACTCTAGTATTCTTGCCTGGGAAATCCCATGGACAGAGGAGACTGGTGGGCTCTTCCATGGGGTCACAAAATAGTTGGACATGACTGAGTGACTGAGCATACATGCATACACACCATCCAGAAAGTGGCAGATCCCACCTCAATGATTCACATTACTCTGCTGCTGCTGTTAAGTCACATCAGTCATGTCCGACTCTGTGTGGCCCCATAAATGGCACCCAACAGGCTCCTCTGTCCCTGGGATTCTCCAGGCAAGAATACTGGAGTGGGTTGCCATTTCCATCTCCATTAGTCAGAATTTCCAGGAAGAATGTATTGAGCACTATAACTCTCTCAGGAGTAACCTTCAAAGGGCACATTCTGGGCTACCTGCAGGGAAGATCATGGTCAGGAAGGTTGTGTTGGAAGATGGAGGAATGGAACGACACTAGCATAATTGGAAGGTTGGCTATGAACCAGGCACTAAGACAGGTACTCTGACATATGTTTTCATCCAATAATGTAACAACATTTTGTTAGATGCCTACCATTTTCTGGTTATTTCTTCTAACCCTCAAAACATGCTGATGAATTTGGGTAGGTAGCTATGGTGCTTTGGTGAGTCCTAGGTTGGGAAGATCCCCTGGGGAAGGAAATGGCAACCCACTCCAGTATTCTTGCTTGGAGAATCTCATGGACAAAGGAGCCTGGCAGCTTAGAGTCCATGGGGTTGTAAGAGTTGGACACAACTTAGCACCTAAACCACCACCATTTGCAAAATGGTGATAGTAATAGCTTTCCCTTTACAGGCTTCTTTGGAGGATGAAATGAACTAATATGTGAAAAATATAAAGGGTTCTGTCAACACAGTTTGTTACTGCCATTGCTACAGGTCAGGAAACTAAAATTTGAAGAGCTGTGTCTAGGGTCACACAGCCAAGAATCTGTCAACTTCAGATAAAGGGGTAAGCTTTTGACTTGGATGAGCAGATGCAATGGGGAGTGTCACCTACAGATTGATACTTGCCATCTATTCCAGCTTGTGTTTCCTCCAGTCCAGCATTTCTCATGATGTACTCTGCATATAAGTTAAATAAACATGGTGACAATATACAGCCTTGACGTACTCCTTTTCCTATTTGGAACCAGTCTGTTGTTCCATGACCAGTTCTAACTGTTGCTTCCTGACCTGCATACAGATTTCTCAAGAGGCGGATCAGGTGGTCTGGTATGCCCATCTCTCTCAGAATTTTCCACAGTTTATTGTGATCTACACAGTCAAAGGCTTTGGCATAGTCAATAAAGCAGAAATAGATGTTTTTCTGGAACTCTTTTGCTTTTTCCATGATCCAGCGGATGTTGGCAATTTGATCTCTGGTTCCTCTGCCTTTTCTAAATCCAGCTTGAACATCAGGAAGTTCACGATTCACATATTGCTGAAGCCTGGCTTAGAGAATTTTAAGCATTACTTTACTAGCGTGTGAGATGAGTGCAATTGTGCGGTAGTTTGAGCACTCTTTGGTATTGCCTTTCTTTGGGATTGGGATGAAAACTGACCTTTTCCAATCTTGTGGCCACTGCTGAGTTTTCCAAATGTGCTGGCATATTGAGTGCAGCACTTTCACAGCATCATCTTTCAGGATTTGGAATAGCTCCACTGGAATTCCATCACCTCCACTAGCTTTGTTCGTAGTGATGCTTTCTAAGGCCTACTTGACTTCACATTCCAGGATGTCTGGCTCTAGGTCAGTGATCACACCATCATGATTATCTGGGTCGTGAAGCTCTTTTTTGTACAGTTCATCTGTGTATTCTTGCCACCTCTTCTTAATATCTTCTGCTTCCGTTAGGTCCACACCATTTCTGTCCTTTATCGAGCCGATTTTTGCATGAAATGTTCCTTTGGTATCTCTGATTTTCTTGAAGAGATCCTTAGTCTTTCCCATTCTGTTGTTTTCCTCTATTTCTTTGCATTGATTGTTGAAGAAGGCTTTCTTATCTCTTCTTGCTATTCTTTGGAACTCTGCATTCAGATGTTTATATCTTTCCTTTTCTCCTTTGCTTTTCACTTCTCTTCTTTTCACAGTTATTTGCAAGGCCTCCCCAGACAGCCATTTTGCTTTTTTGCATTTCTTTTCCATGGGGATGGTCTTGATCCCTGTCTCCTGTACAATGTCACGAACCTCATTCCATAGTTCATCAGGCACTCTATCTATCAGATCTAGGCCCTTAAATCTATTTCTCACTTCCACTGTATAATCATAAGGGATTTGATTTAGGTCATACCTGAATGGTCTAGTGGTTTTCGCTACTTTCTTCAGTTTAAGTCTGAATTTGGCAATAAGGAGTTCATGGTCTGAGCCACAGTCAGCTCCTGGTCTTGTTTTTGCTGATTGTATAGAGCTTCTCCATCTTTGGCTGCGAAGAATATAATCTATCTGATTTCGGTATTGACCATCTGGTGATGTCCATGTATAGAGTCTTCTCTTGTGTTGTTGGAAGAGGGTATTTGCTATGACCAGTGCATTTTCTTGGCAAAACTCTGCTAGTCTTTGCCCTGCTTCATTCCGTATTCCAAGGCCAAATTTGCCTGTTACTCCAGGTGTTTCTTGACTTCCTACTTTTGCATTCCAGTCCCCTATAATGAAAAGGACATTTTTTTGGGTGTTAGTTCTAAAAGGTCTTGTATGTCTTCATAGAACCGTTCAACTTCAGCTTCTTCGGCGTTACTGGTTGGGGCATAGACTTGGATTATTGTGACACTGAATGGTTTGCCTTGGAAACGAACAGAGATCATTCTGTCGTTTTTGAGATTGCATCCAAGTACTGCATTTCGGACTCTTTTGTCGACCATGATGGCCACTCCATTTCTTCTGAGGGATTCCTGCCCACAGTAGTAGATATAATGGTTCTCTGAGTTAAATTCACCCATTCCAGTCCATTTTAGTTCGCTAATTCCTAGAACGTCAACATTCACTCTTGCCATCTCTTGTTTGACCACTTCCAATTTGCCTTGATTCATGGACCTGACATTCCAAGTTCCTATGCAATATTGTTCTTTACAGCATCGGACTTTGCTTCTATCACCAGACACATCTACAGCTGAGTATTCTTTCTGCTTTGGTTCCATCCCTTCATTCTTTCTGGAGTTATTTCTCCACTGATCTCCAGTAGCATATTGGGCCCCTACTGACCTGGGGAGTTTCTCTTTCAGTATCCTATCATTTTGCCTTTTCATACTGTTCATGGGGTTCTCAAGGCAAGAATACTGAAGTGGTTTGCCATTCCCTTCTCCAGCGGACCACACCCTGTCATATCTCTCCACCATGACCCGCCCATCCTGGGTTGTCCCATGGGCATGGCTTGATTTCATTGAGTTAGACAAGGCTGTGGTCCTGGTGTGATTAGATTGACTAGTTTTCTGTGAGTATGGTTTCAGTGTGTTTGCCCTCTGATGCCCTCTTGCAAGACCTACTGTCTTACTTGGGTTTCTCTTACCTTGGGCGTGGAGTACATCATGAGAAATGCTGGACTGGAGGAAACACAAGCTGGAATTAAGATTGCTGGGAGAAATATCAATAACCTCAGATATGCAGATGATACCACCCTTATGGCAGAAAGGGAAGAGGAACTAAAAAGCCTCTTGATGAAAGTGAAAGTGGAGAGTGAAAAAGTTGGCTTAAAGCTCAACATTCAGAAAACAAAGATCATGGCATCTGGTCCCATCACTACATGGGAAATAGATGGAGAAATAGTGGAAACAGTGTCAGACTTTATTTTTCTGGGCTTCAAAATCACTGCAGATGGTGACTGCAGCCATGAAATTAAAAGACGCTTACTTCTTGGAAGGAAAGTTATGACCAACCTAGATAGCATATTCAAAAGCAGAGACATCACTTTGCCAACAAAGGTTCACCTAGTCAAGACTATGGTCTTTCCTGTGGTCACGTATGGATGTGAGAGCTGGACTGTGAAGAAGGCTGAGCACCGAAGAATTGATGCTTTTGAACTGTGGTGTTGGAGAAGACACTTGAGAGTCCCTTGGACTGCCAGGAGATCCAACCAGTTCATTCTGAAGGAGATCAGCCCTGGGATTTCTTTGGAAGGAATGATGCTAAAGCTGAAACTCCAGTATTTTGGTCACCTCATGCGAAGAGTTGACTCATTGGAGAAGACTCTGATGCTGGGAGGGATTGAGGGCAGGAGGAGAAGGGGACGACAGAGGATGCGATGGCTGGATGGCATCACTGACTCGATGGATGTGAGTCTGGGTGACCTCCGAGAGCTGGTGATGGACAGGGAGGCCTGGCGTGCTGCAGTTCATGGGGTCGCAAAGAGTCGGACACGACTGAGCGACTGATCTGATCTGATCTTTACAAGGATCAAATTATGAGCTGCTGTGGCTGCTATCAACACCCCCTGAAAGGAATCCAGAGTGGAGATCAGGAATGAGGCCCTCTGTGCTCTGGGCCACCTGGCAAAACAGGTCTTCAGATAGATATTTTCAGGAGAAGATATTATGAGCCCAATTCTTACATCTCTTCATATCTAGAAAAGCACTAAAATCGTTCATGGGGATGTCCACTCCTTGTGACTGCAGTAATCTTTATGAAACTAGCAGAAAACTGCAGAAAATATGTGCTTGGTTGCATGTATTCTCCTTCACCAACTGCTGCTGCTGCTGCTAAGTTGCTTCAGTTGTGTCCGACTCTGTGCGACCCCATAGACGGAAGCTCACCAGGGTCCCCCCGTCCCTGGGATTCTCCAGGCAAGAGTACTGGAGTGGGTTGCCATTTCCTTCTCCAATGCATGAAAGTGAAAAGTGAAAGTGAAGTCGCTCAGTCGCTCCGACTCTTAGCGATCCCATGGACTGGAGCCTACCAGGATCCTCCGTCCATGGGATTTTCCAAGCAAAAGTACTGGGGTGGGGTGCCATTGCCTTCCCCGTCCTTCACCAAAGTCATGTGTATATACTGATCTTCCCTCATTCTTCTTTGGAGCAGTATCTCAGTGCTATCCGAAATGCTGTCTCCCAGGCTATAGTCCTCATTTTGTTCCAAATAAAACTTAACTCACCGCTCTCACATTTTGCATTCTTTTTCAGTTGACAGGAGAGTGCTAAAGGGCTAGACAAGGCTAAGATGGTAGAGAATTGCCTGCAGGGGAACTTGGATATTGTAAGTAAGTGCTGTGAGGATGCAGTTTCCAAAAGTGAATTTTTTCCTAAATTTTTTTCCCTATGGGAGCATCCCTGCAGCTTGGTTTTTACTGATAATCATGCAGGATATGATCTCCTGGTAAGATAAACAGGGAATGGGATCCCCCAGACACAAATGGTGAGTCATGGCCTATTTTGGTTCAGGTTAAAAGGGTAACCTGGTGAAATTCCAAGGCTGGTTGGTGAAAAGAGCTTTCTTTTTTGCTTTCCTTATGGAGATAGATTTTGTAAACAGAGTTTCCCAGACAGGAAGAGGAAACTATGTTCCAGTAAAAACAAGTCACTTGAGGAGAACAAGGAAGGAAGCTGCGTAGGTGTTTGGGGCTACTTGCTTTGGTTCTGGATAGCCTTTTAGATCCTTACATGTGGCCAAGGAATTTAATCACCATCAGAAGAAAGCTGATAAGGACCCTGCAGGCTGATAGAACCCTATCATTGATGTCTTCTGGGGGGCATAGCATCATGCCTAAAGTACTCCCCCCATATTTGTTGTTTATGCCAATTGAGGGATTTCAAGTCCTTTTTGATGTTTGCATCTTAATTTCTCCCAAATATGTTGTGACTGTTGTCTCAAAGATTCATAGCTTCTATATTGAGTTGGGCAGGCCTGGGGTGTTTATTCCTATTTTGCAAATGAGAAAGCGGTTTCTAAGAGAATACACTTTCTGACTAAAGTTACTTGGCCAGTGAGTCGTAGTGGTGAGGTTGAACCCAGAGCTTAAGAAGAAGCCCACTGGCCTGGGGGCAGTGTGTGTCGTGGGGTGGGTGGGTCTTTGTACATGAGGGCGGGAGCAGCCTGTGAGATATGAAAACAGAGGTCCAGTCTTTGGCACATTGCACTCTGCTACCCAGTCGTGTGCCAGGAGGCTTCAAGTATTTGTTTAAATGCACTAAAAGGAAAGCACCAGAAGTCATGGTTGGCTTGGGACCAGGGCAGGGCTGAGCCTTTTTGTAGCAAGAGAAGGAGTCCTGGCTCAGGACAATGAAGCTTTAACAAAAAACTGCCCAAGAGATGTGCTTTTAGACATTTTCTTCTCCAGGGGATCTTCCCAATCCAGGGATCGAACCTGGGTCACCTGCATTCCAGGCACACGCTTTAACCTCTGAGCCACCAGGGAAGCCCTTAGACTGTAACACGCAACAGCAATAAGGTATGTTGCTTCCCCTTGTTTTTGTCAAAAAGGAAGTGTCTGGGACCAGGAAGTAGAAGGAGATGCATCCTCTGTTTCTGTGTCGCCCTAGCATACAACAGCCACCCTTCAATACCCTTGTGTATCTTACATGCCTGCCCTGTCCTCCCTTCCCTCCCTCCTGACACTCCAGTGACTCCCGCACATAGGCGTTTTCCCCAACTCCAGGTGAAGCTCTTTGGACCCAGTTTAAGGAAGACAAGTGGGCCCCTTCATCTTACTGGAGATGGTGCAGGGAAGTGAGGCTGTGCAGGCAAGCAGCCTTGAGGTCTCCCACATGCACCCCCAGCCTTACAGTAGCTCCCCTTTCCCTCACCCTCTGCGATGGCCCAAACCACAGGCCCAGGTGTGTGGTCTGAATGAGTCAGATTTCACTCTTGGGAGAAAATGCAGGGAAAACAATCTGTGCCAGGGAAGTTTAGAGAGCGCCCTGAAGAGCTTATTAAGTGTGGAATCCCAGGGAGTGTGGTAGGGCTATCAGAGAGGGTGATTTGTTCTTTCTACCTGGCTCCCCAGCGTTGGGGGTTGTCCTCTGCTCATTCACACAGAGAGATGCCAGCTTCTCAGCCACCTTGTGCAGCTGCCAGACCCTCACTAAGGGACAGCACTGCTGTTTCTGGAAGCTTCCTTTTAGTTTTAAATAGTTAGCATGACTAGGAAAGAGCCTGACCTAGTGAGTATGTCTGCCGTGCCAAATGAAAACCAGTAAATAGCACCAGGAATAACAATGGTAATAGCAGAGGTGAGCTTTAATTGAACCCATGATATGTGCCAGGCATTGTTTTAATTGCGTTGCATGCATTATTTCTCTTAGTCCTTACAGCAATATGTAGTAGTTACAACAAATCAACCCTGAATACTCATTGGAAGGACTGGTGCTGAGGCTGTAACTCCAGTATTTTGGTCATCTGATGCAAACAACTGACTCATTGGAAAGGTCCCTGATGCTGGGAAAGATTGAGGGCAGGAGAAGAGGGCATCAGAGTATGCGATAACTAGATGGCATCACTGATGCAATGAACATGAACTTGGGCAAACTTCGGGAGATGGTGAGGGACAGAGGCCTGGCGTGCTGCAGTCCATGGGGTCGCAAAGAGTTGGACACGACTAGGTGACTAAACAACAATGATCATCTCATCTCAAGATGAAATATTTGAGTCTCTGGGAGCTTACATCACTTGCCCAGGGACAAAGTTATGTGATGGCAAGTACCTGACAGAGCTTGGTTCTATCACAGTTCTTTTGACTCCCCAGTCCAGCCTTGTAACTGCTACGTCACGTGACTTCTCTCTGATGCCAAGTGTCCGTGCATGTGAATGTTATGTGATGGCCTTTGCCGACATAAAAAAGAAAAAAGTGAAAGAGAGTGTTAGTCATTCAGTCGTGTCAAACTCTTTGCGACACCATGGATTGTAGCCCACCAGGTTCCTCTGTCCATGGGATTTTTCCAGGCAAGGATACTGGAGTGGTTTGCCATTTCCTACTCCTGGGGATCTTCCTGACCCAGGGATCGAACCTGTGTCTCCTGCATTGCAGGCAGATTATCTACTCTCTGAGCCAGCATGGAAGACCCTTTGCTGGCCTAGTCTCTCCCCAGATGGAGTTCAGTGAGGCTAGTTGGAGGAGGCACCACACTCCTGCACCTCCCCTGCCATGGCCGTGCCTGCCGAGCCTGTGAACCTCATCAGCAGGTTCTAGGGGCCTCTGACCTCATGTCCTGCTACCTTTCTGACCCCTCACTCCTCTTGTTCTGCTCTCATTGACCTCCTCATGGTTCCTCAAATTACATTAAGAATCCCCCTGTTTCAGGGACTCTGTACTTCCTCTTCTCTTGTTCTGGAATGTTCTTTACCCTGATGACTGCTGGGTTCACACCCTTGTTTCACTCAAGTTTGCTCAAGTATCACATTAGCTAAGAGGCTGTCTCTATTGTGTATAAAAAAGCATCCTTTTCTTCCCCTACCATGCTAGACTTCTATCCCTTTCCACTGTTTCATTTTCCGATTACACTTTAAAACTTAAGAGTAAATGTTGACGTATTAAGGTTGTTGCTGTTCAGTTGCTAAGTTACATCCGACTCTTTGCAATCCTATGGACTGTAACATGCCAGGCTCCTCCATCCTCCACTATCTCTTGGAGTTTGCTCAGATTCATGTCCATGAGTTTGTGATACGGCCTTGAACAAAACATACAACAGATTGCTGAGCTCATGGAGTTTATATTACAGTGACACTGAGTATGAAAAGGATTTGAATAGCATAAATGCCAAGTTAACATTAACTAGCAAATTAATATTCTAGTAGATGTTGTTGGTTGCCTTCTTGGCATCCATTCTGTTTCTCCTGAGTTCCAGAGACCCAGTTATGTCTTGGTGTCTATCTCTCCCACATATTTTATATTTCTGTCATCACTGACCATAGCCATAGCCTCAGGAATAAATCTTCACTATGGTGGTCCCAGATCCATTTGTTAGAGATTGGGGTAGGAACGGGAATGTGATCTGGGGCTGGACAATGAGAAGGGATAGAGGTTTTTGGGGAAAAGTATCCTTGCTTCTGTGAAGAAGACAAGAGAAGAGACAGCCTCATTTCTGCCTCTGGAAGCTGTCATGTCCAGGTGTCACATCTGGACCTGGCACAGAGGAATTGAATAACTTCCTAAACTGAGGAAGAGAAGGCAATATTGAAAATGCAAAGTGGAAAAATGGAAAGGAATTGGGCACTTGATACAACTGTCAGCCACAAATTCAGAATTACTACCTAATTCTCAAACCTACCCACCTTTGGACTTGTTGCTCCCTTTTCAAATTATTGAAGTCAGTGTGAATTGGCATATCCTATTATTTGCATCCAAAGACACTTTAATTTATATAAGTTATTATTTATTACCACTTCCACTGCCTATCAATAACATTACTGGAGTTGGGTCTGCTTCATATTTATGTTTGTATTTGTATTCCTTGATGCACATAGCACACCATGTTTGATATAGAGTGGATAATGAATGCATATCTTAATGGAAATGTATCTACAAGCATGTATATATAGCTTTGTATTTATATGATCTTTTAGATTTTTGCAGGTCTTGGGTTCCATGCTTTACATAGCTATATGAGAGGATAATAAATACCAATGTACTTGCAAATGTTTGGGTATCACAGATTCACAATTTTATAATTTTTTAAAAAATATCCATATACCCTAAGTTCAGATTCAGTGTGTCTAAAATGGAGTCACTTCCAGCAACAGCGTATAGTATAATTCAACACAAATATCTTCTATTGAACCCCATGAGTATGGCTGAGACTTGCAATTCCACTGAATAAGCAAAGATGAACCTGCCCTGTTATTGACTATGTGTTCATGCCAGTGAGTTAGAGTGACGACGGGGTCCACTCTGACCCATGAGTTTATTTGATGAGGTCATGGGAACTGGACAAGGTTGCCCTGGGTTCCAAGCTGACAGCCTGAGGTCTGGGGACGTGTTTGCATGTCATAAGCCAATTACTCTGCTTTCACAGGTGGAGAAGCCGAGACAAAAGCAGTAGGAAGACAACTGGTCTGCTTCAGAAGGACACTGAGACTTTATGGGGAGAGTTCTCAGGACTCCCCAGACTGTACGTGCCCCTCTAAGGAGCAGGCCCTTCAATTCAGTTCTGCTTTGCGTTCAATATCTATGTCATGTTTGGCACTGGGAGGGATATAAAGCTGAGAAGAATGCAAACTTTCCTCAAGGGATGAACCATCTAGTCAAAGAATATGACAAGTATATAATTTGTTCATACATACGTTCATTTGTTCATTCATTCCTTCACTCATTCAACCAACTTCTAGAAACTTGAAATAAAGCAATGGTTAGTGCAGATGTGGCCTCCGCCTCAGTGAAGATTGTATCCTAACAGAGAAGGTGTATGTTTAAGTTTATATTACCTAATCAATGACCTAAGTACACTGTTGATATGTGCAACAAGGGAAAGAAGGAAAGGATGCCATGAGAGCATTGACAAGCTGATCCAAATTAGGAGGACTTTTATCTCCATTTTACAAATGAAGAACGACCTGAGGAATTAAGTAACTTGCTCATGATCACGCAGGTAGGTGTGATGGAGCCAGGCTGTCCTAACCAGAGCTCTTAACCACTGTACTCTGTAGGGAAAGTTCATGAGCTCCAGGTTTGCCATGGAGCAGGCAGTTGGAATAAGACTGGACCCTCAAGGAGGCATCTGGGCAGGGGTTGTAAGTAATGAAAAATATTGTGAGGGCAGCACAGGAGCACAACAGCCTGCAGGGGCCTTTAGGGAGAGAGAGATCTATCTGAAAGAAACAGAAATGATTTCCCAGGGAGGGTGCCCTTTCCTTCGGACCCTGAAACAAGTATGGAAGAATTACTGAAGGGAGAGAGAGATCAATGGTAAAAAGGGTGCTGCAGGCAGAAATAAGAGTGTGTAGAATAAGGGATCAGCAGAGGCAGGGTGGGGCTTCCCTGATAGCTCAGCTGATAAACAAACTGCCTGCCATGCAGGAGACCCTGGTTCGATTCCTGGGTCGGGAAGATCCAATGGAGAAGGGATAGGCTACCCACTCCAGTATTCTTGGGCTTCCCTTGTGCCTCAGCTGGTAAAGAATCCACCTGCAATGTGGGAGACCTGGGTTTGATCCCTGGGTTGGGAAGATCCCCTGGAGAAGGGAACCCACTCCAGTATTCTGGCTTGGAGAATTCGGGGTTGCAAAGAGTGACAAGATTGAGCGACTTTCACTTTCAGAGTCAGGGTGGGTATTAAAGATCTCATCACCAGCCCTTTCTCCTGCCTTGCCTGGTTCTTCCGGAGATTCTCAATAGCATGTGGGCACACACAGAACAGCAGCTTGTTGTTCAATAGTCCTCAGGGTCTCCACATTACCACCACTGAGCAGCAAAGAAACCAAAGGCAGCATCTATCTTGACTTGGGAACCAGAGATCATCCAGCCCAAAGCTCCCATTTACTGCCCAGGAATTGAAGCAGGACGGGAAGAGACCATCACCAAACCATGAAGCCCTTTACTCAGAAATTCTATTTCCTCCCCAGCCTCTTCCACCCTTCTTCCACCCCAATCAGTTCAGTTCAGTTCAGTTACTCAGTCGTGTCTGACTCTTTGCACCCCATGGACTGCAGCATGCCAGGCTCCTCGTCCATCACCAACTCCTGGAGTTTACTCAAACTCATGTCTATTGAGTCGGTGATGCCTTCCAACCATCTCATCCTCTGTCATCCCCTTCTCTTCCGGCCTTCAATCTTTCCCAGTATCAGGGTCTTTTCCAATGAGTCAGTTCTTCGCATCAGGTGGCCAAAGTATTGGAGTTTCAGCTTCAGCATCAGTCCTTCCAATGAATATTCAGGACTGATTTCCTTTAGGACTGGCTGGATCTCCTTGCAGTCCAAGGGACTCTCAAGAGTCTTCTCCAACACCACATTTCAAAAGCATCAATTCTTCGGCGCTTAGCTTTCTTTATGATCCAACTCTCACATCCATACATGACTACTGGAAAAATCATAGCCTTGACTAGATGGACCTTTGTTTGCAAAGTAATGTTTTTTAATATGCTGTCTAGGTTGGTCATAATTATCCTTCCAAGGAGTAAGTGTCTTTTAATTTCATGGCTGCAATCACCATCTGCAGTGATTTTGGAGCCCAGAAAAATAAAGTCAGCCACTATTTCCACTGTTTCTCCATCTATTTGCCATGAAGTGATGGGACCAGATGCCATGATCTTAGTTTTCTGAATGTTGAGTTTTAAGCCAACTTTTTCACTCTCTTCTTTCCCTTTCATCAAGAGGCTCTTTAGTTCTTCTTCACTTTCTGCCATAAGGGCAGTATCATCTGCATATCTGAGGTTATATTCCAGCTTGTGCTTCATCCAGTCCAGCATTTCTTATGATATATTCTGCATATAAGTTAAATAAACAGGGTGACAATATACAGCCTTGATGTACTCCTTTCCTTATTTGGGACCAGTCTGTTGTTCCATGTCCAGTTCTAACTGTTGCTTCTTTATCTGCATACAGATTTCTCAGGAGGCAGATAAGGTGGTCTGGTATTTCCTTCTCTTTCAGAATTTTCCACAGTTTATTGTGATCCACACGGTCAAAGGCTTTGGCATAGTCAATAAAGCAGAAAGATGTTTTTCTGGAACTCTCTTTTCTGATAATCCAACGTATGTTGGCAATTTGATCTCTGATTCCTCTGCCTTTTCTAAATCCAGCTTAAACATCTGGAAATTTATGGTTCACGTATTGCTGAAGCCTGGCTTGGAGAATTTTAAGCATTACTTTGCTAGCGTGTGAGATGAGTGCAATTGTGTGGTAGTCTCAGCATATTTTGGCATTGTCTTTCATTTGGATTGAAATGAAAACTGACCTTTTCCAGTCCTGTGGCCACTGCTGAGTTTTCCAAATTTGCTGGCATATTGAGTGCAGCACTTTTGTAGCATCATCTTGTAGGATTTGAAATAGCTCAACTGGAATTCCATCAGCTCCACTAGGCTTTGTTCATAGTGATGCTTCCTAAGGCCTACTTGACTTCACATTCCAGGATGTCTGGCTCTAGGTGAGTGCTCACACCATTGTGATTATCTGGGTTGTGAAGATCTTTTCTGTATAGTTCTTCTGTGGATTCTTGCCATCTCTTCTTAATATTTTCTGCTTTTGTTAGGTCCATACCATTTCTATCCTTTATTGTGCCCATCTTTACATGAAAAGTTCTCTTGGTATCTCTAATTTTCTTGAAGAGATCTCTGCTGCTGCTAAGTTGCTTCAATCATGTCCTAGTCTGTGCAACCCTATGGACAGCAGCCCTCCAAGCTCCTCTGTCCACAGGATTCTCCAGGCAAGAATACTGGAGTGGGTTGCCATTTCCTTCCTGAAGAGATCTCTAGTCTTTTCCATTCTATTGTTTCCCTCTATTTCTTTGCACTGATCACTGGGGAAGGCTTTCTTATCTCTCCTTGCTATTCTTTGGAGCTCTGCATTCAAATGGGTATATCTTTCCTTTCCTCCTTTGCCTTTCACTTCTCTTCTTTTCACAGCTATTTGTAAGGCCTCCTCAGACAACCATTTTGCCTTTTTCCATTTCTTTTTCTTGGGGATGGTCTTGATCACTGCTGATTTTAGGAATCAGTGAACCTAAATGGACTGGAATGGGTGAATTTAACTCGGATGACCATAGTATCTACTACTGTGGGCAAGAATCCTTTAGAAGAAATGGAGTAGCCATCATAATCAACAAAAGAGTCCAAAATGCAATACTTGGATGCAGTCTCAAAAACGACAGAATGATCTGTTTCTTTCCAAGGCAAACCATTCAGTTTCACAGTAATCCAAGTCTATGCCCCGACCAGTAATGCTGAAGAAGCTGAAGTTGAATGGTTCTATGAAGACCTACATGACCTTCTAGAACTAACACCCCAAAAGATGTCCTTTTCATTATAGGGCACAGGGATGCAAAAGTAAGAAGTCAAGAAATACCTGGAGTAGCAGGCAAATTTTGGCTTGGAGTGCAGAATTAAGCAGGGCAAAGGCTATAGGAGTTTTGCCAACAGAATGCACTGGTCATAGCAAACATCCTTTTCCAATAACAAGAGAAGACTCTACACATTGACATCACCAGATGGTCAATACTGAAATCAGATTGATTATATTCTTTGCAGCTAAAGATGGAGAAGCTCTATACAGTAAGCAAAACAAGACTGGGAGCTGACTGTGGCTCAGATCATGAACTCCTTATTGCCAAATTCAGACTTAAGTTGAAGAAAGTAGGTAGATCATTCAGGTATGACCTAAATCAAATCCCTGACTACTATACAGTGGAAGTGACAAATAGATTCAAGGGATTATATCTGATAGAATGCCTGAAGAATTGTGGACAGAGGTTCGTGACATTGTACAGGAGGCAGTGAACAGGACCATTCCACCCCAATAGCTTTAATAAATTTCTCTACCCTGAGGCACCTGCACCCATTCATGGTGGGCTTTGTATTGTGCGTCTGTGCTCCCTACCCTGCCCCCACCTCTGGTTTTTGTATGTTTATTTTGCAGTGTTTTATTTTGTTCTTAAGAATTTAAAAAATATAATCACTTTATGTATTTGGCTGCACCAGGTTTTAGTTGCAGCACATGGGATCTTTAGTTGAGGCTTGTGGCATCTAGTTCCCTGACCAGGATTGAAGCCGGTCCCCTTACATTGAGAGCTCGGAGTCTTAGCCCCTGGACCACCAGGGAACTCCCCTGATTTTGACCACTTACGGAGCATTACCATGGGCCAAGGGACTCTGCTAATTTCATTTATATGCACCATCTTTTGTAATCCTATAACCCACCTCTAAGTTATAGGAATTATTCTCCCCTTTTATAGATGCAAAAATAGACACACTAGGAGACTGAAGTCCTCGTCTCCAGCTCACACAGCAGGCGTTTAGTAGAGGCGGGATTTCATCTCTTTTTGCCTGACTCAGAGCATAGCATACTCCTGTCTATTCACCCACAATGCCTCTCACACAACTTCTCCCTTGTGGAAGCCTCATTGCTTCTAGGCTAGAATCATTGATTGACCAATAGTCTATATTCTCCTTGTGACATAGGTGTTCCTGTACATAAGGAACAGTTTCCTCTCCTTTAAGTACATTTCCTATTGCTTCTTGTCCACTTGATTAAGACCCGTGCAAAAGCATGTTTCTTCCATGTGCCGTTCATTGTAACAACCGGTGTTTTCAGTCAAGACAAATGGAAATTCATGCTATAGTGTTGTGGCTTCTTCTTTTCTTCACCCAGGCAAACAGTGTGATTTTTAATATTAAGTTTTCTTGATTTCTTATCTAAAAATGTTATGCAAGCCTCAGAATTTTGGAGAAGGGGGAGAATATTACTAACCTTGACTGTCCTAATTTTGGATAAACAACTTTCATAATCTGTATATACCTCCTTTGGAAAGATAGAATCAGTTTGACCTGGTACCTAAAGGACAGAATTCCACATCTCACTGTGTTCCATGTTTTCCTGATGGAGTGTCAGCAATGGCCCTTTTCCTGCCTTCATTTAGCCTGGCCTGGAACCAGAGAACACTGTCTCCATTTCCAGAACACTCGAGGATGAGGCTGCATGTCAGACACCACACATTACCCAGGAATGCCAGGACTCTTGGACACTCACTGTGAATTTACAGTTCTGCGTCCTCTTCCAAACTCCTAGCATTTCTTTTGATGTGAAAAAGCAATTTAAATATGTACCATATCTAATATAACACATGGACGTATTCACCACACACACTCTTTTAATTAAAAGGATCGGTACACTGCCTTTTGCTGACAGTTAACACAAATGCTTTAATGCCATTTTCCATTATTGATTTATGAGGTGCATACTCAAAGCAAATTAGAGAATAAATCACCAGTGACATTGATTTGCTTACCAGCTCTCCAATACATGTGTGTAATTAATTGTGGGTGTGCTACCTGTCTCTGCGAGTTGAGACCTTCCCTAGGCTTTTGGCCTCTTGTCTCTGTTATCCTGTGACACCGCTGGGCTTAATGGAGAAGGATTGGTGGCACCCTGAAGGGGTAGTGTGGGGACGTGCTTAATCCATCAATACGGCTGATACTCAGAAGTGGAAAAGGAATTTTTGCATATTCCTCAGGAAAGGGGATGAGGAGACAGGCCGGGAGGGAGTTTCTGCCTGAGTGAGGCAGCTTATTGTTTTATAGGGTTTGCCTGAGTCTCGATATCACCTCTGGAACTGGTTATTGCTAAACCAGGATGGCTGTGGAAACAATGGTTTTTACCCTGGTGGTTGCACTGCGGAAACAATGTTTTTTACCCTGGTGGTGGTGCTGAGAAAAGGGCAGGTGTCAGATAGAGGAACAAGTGGCCCCTGCTCTTGACTGATTGGTCAAAGGGGCTGCTCTTTAAATACACATATATTTGGCTGCATTGGGTCCTAGATGTGGCACACGAGGTCTTCATTGTGGCACATGGGATCTTTCGTTGCACCATACAAACTTCTCTCTAGTTGTGGTGTGCAGGCTTAGCTGCCCACCCAGGTATACAACCCATGTCCCCTGCCTTGGAAGGTGGATTGTTAACCACTGGAGCGCCAGGGAAGCCCCCAAAGGGTCTGCTCTTGAAAGAGAACTTTCCTCCTTTGGATGCAGATGGGGAGTTCAGTACCTCTCCAGGGAGTAGGGTCTTTAGAGGCGGAGTGTGGTGGGCTTCCCTGGTGGCTCAGTGGTAAAGAATCTTCCTGCCAATACAGGAGACATGGGTTCGACCCCTGGGTTGGGAAGATCCCCCTGGAGAAGGAAATGGCAACCCATTCCAGTATTCTTGCCTGGAGAATCCCATGGACAGAAGAGCCTGGTGGGCTACAGTCCATGGGGTCACAAAAGAGTGAGACACAACTGAGCAACTAAACAACAACAACAAGGCTGTGGTAGGTGGTTGTACTTTCTCTAGAGCCGGCTGGGTTCGAATTTCAGCAATGTCACTCGCTCTCACTTTAGTGTGACCTCTGGCAACTTATTTAACTCCTCACTCTCAGTTTTCTTGTTTATAAAGGAGGAAATGTAGCTACCTCTTAGGGTTGCTGTAAGGATTAAATTAGATAATTTGTGTGAAAGGCTTAGACTAGAGCCAGGCTCATTATATGGTTACTGTTAATATTTATTATATTATTCTGGAATCCATGGGTGGGCTTTTATGCAAACTTTGTGTGAACGTATATGTTTCTGGGAAGCGGGTCCATAATTTTCATTTGTGTCTCAAAGGGGTATCAGACCTGCCAAGAGTCAAAGTCTCTCTGCCCAAGTGGATCTCATTCCTAGTTTTAGAGAATTCCTAGCTTGGGCTTCCCTCCCTACTTTGAACATACCTTTCCACCTGGAATTCTGTGTAGAATATACTGCCCTCAATCCCTTCTCTCCTTTTCTCTAGTAATAATAGCAATGATAATAATAGCAGCTAGTATCAACTGTGGTGTTGGAGAAGACTCTTGAGAGTCCCTTGGACTGGAAGGAGATCCAACCAGTTTCATTCTAAAGGAGATCAGTCCTGGGTGTTCATTGGAAGGACTGATGCTAAAGCTGAAACTCCAATACTTTGGCCACCTCATGTGAAGAGTTGACTCATTGGAAAAGACCCTGATGCTGGGAGGGATTGAGGGTGGGAGAAGGGGACTACAGAGGATGAGATGGCTGGATGGCATCACCGACTCGATGGATATGAGTTTGAGTGAACTCTGGGAGTTGGTGATGGACAGGGAGGCCTGATGTGCTGGGATTCGTGGGGTCGCAAAGAGTCATACACAACTGAGCGACTGAACTGAACTGAACTGAACTGATTTGAATGTCTATAGACCACCTAATATGGGGCGGGTCTCAACTAAAGAGTTAATTACTAATTTTTCTCTAAGCTCAGTTTCCCATCTTGTATGGCTGTTGTAAAAATTAAACGAGATACTGTGGGCAAATGAGCTGCTACTTTATTGGTATATAGGAGATAATCAGTCAGTTCAGTTCAGTTCAGTTCAGTCGCTCAGTCGTGTCCAACTCTTTGCGACCCCATGAATCGCAGCACACCAGGCCTCCCTGTCCATCACCAACTCCCAGAGTTCACTCAGACTCAAGTCCATTGAGTCCGTGATGTCATCCAGCCATCTCATCCTCTGTCGTCCCCTTCTCCTCCTGCCCCCAATCCCTCCCAGATAATCAATACATCCTTTTTATTTTCCTGCTTTTACATATCATTTTGCAATCCACAATGAGTGAAAAGCAAGAAGAGAATAATAAGCCTTTGTTGTTTTATAACATTATGTTTTTGGAATCGTTTGTTACTGCAACGTAACAGAGCCCGTTCTGACAGATATAATGCTATATCCTCTGGTGCCCCAGGACAACCAGGCACATGACTAAACACTCTCAATGATTACATCTTGACCAGTTGAATGAGGGGAAGAAGAAAGGAAAGGTGGGAAGAAGAGGGGAGGAAAAATGCTGAAGGGTGTTATAATGAAGCTAACTAAAATGATTCACATGAGTTGTCTTCTGTAGAGTCATCATAAAACAATTAAAATTCTTCCATCTAGAAAAATACGGACTCTTCAAAGCCTCCAAAAACTGAGTTATAATCATAAAGGGCAGGCACACTTAGGTTGGTGATGGGATCTGGGAGCTGTGGGGGTGCTCCTGCTCTTTTATAGGTGGTCACCATGTCACGGAGTGTGGTATTACCAATCCCCTTTGGTGCCTCTAATCTGAGAAAAATAGACTGTCAGGATGTCCTGCAGGAAGACTCAGTTTGATGCAGGCCTCCATCCAGTATAGTATAGCATTCTTGGTCTTTAACAAAAAATAAGCCCTTGCCCCTGCAGCCAGTTCTCATTGGAGTGTGACTTGCAACTTTGTGGTCATGTCTGGCCCCAAAGGCTCTTGGTCAAGAGGTTCACTGGGTCTCAGCACACTCCTGGCTGCACAGTCCCATAGAATAAAGACCCATTAAAACCAGATACTTTGCCCAAACAGCAGGTCCTCTCTCTATTTCTCATCTCCTGAAGCCACACTGGGCTATTCCTCAGAGCTCAAGAGGACTCTGGCGGGTGATGTAGAGTGTAAAGAACTGCTGGATTATTGGCATTCTTTTGTTCTGAGGAAAATAAACTAGTTTCAGCTAAAATAAGAACCAGATTGCCCTCCCCACACCCCAAATGTCTAAGCCTTGGGACTTTCTGGTTAAAAACAACTCCTAGAGTGTTTGAATGAGAACTTTTCCCAAGAATGGCTTTGGTGAAGGAGGAGAGGCTGCCAGATCCTACATTGTTAGCTGAATACCACAGAAAATGGCCCTATTTTATTGCTGTGTGTGTTAAACTATGGAGAACAAGAAATTGGAAAGTCCAGCACAGAGTCAAAGAATGGAGAACAAAATGCCCCAGCTGTTCTGTACAGGGAAGGATAATTCATAAACACAGAAACAGGCAACACATTTTTGGATCTGGCTCAGCAACTGCTTGGAAGCTATGATGTGGGCAGAACTCTGTCGGCCACTAAGCAGGACTCCCTACCTTCTTCCCTAAGATTGGCTGAAGCCATGTCTCTGTCCTATCCTGGACTAAGTCAAGTAGCAAGAGAATCTTTATACACTTATCACTCAGTTTCTCCCAATATCTCACATTGCAATGCCACATTGCTCAAAACTGCTTGGCAAATTTGCCTTGGTCCTTTTGGTGACCATTTCTTGCTGATATGGGCCTTGCAGATGGATGCACAAGGTAACATGAAACCAGGACAGCAGCTGGTGCTCCTAAATTTGGGTTAAAAAAGAGAAAAAGGACTAAAGATGGTGGCAAAACTGTGACTCCCCCCCACCCCGGCCCCTCCACTGTCTCCTGTTAGAATGCTATTAGGCACTTCCATTCAACTCTGGAAAAATTCATCTGATGACATCTGCTTGACCTCCTGGGAAAAGAAAGAGGGGTGGGGCTTGCCAATGAGAGAGCTTCCTCCTTCCTCCACTTCCTGCAGCCTCCTGCTCCAGCAGCGCCCATGGCTGCCTTCCAGCTGGCCCTGGCTACTCTGCTATCTGGACCCCACCCTGCACGTTCCTGTCTGCATCTGGAGGTCTCTCGGCTTCTGGCTGCTGGCCTACTAGAGCAAGACAGACTCTTAGCCCAGCAAAGGCGTTGGCTCTGGAGACAAGAAGTTAGAGAGGGCTCAAGAAACTGATGGGTGAGGAATCCCAAGGTCTTAGAGGAACTCTCAGTGTAAAATTGTGGGTCAATATTCATTTTTCTGAAAGAGTTCTTCCTTCAAGAATGTTGGACTCTGTTCTTCCCTTTGAGTGAAAGAGTGAAATATAATAAGGAGAGTCCGTGTCATTCAGTTTTTGTTTGAAAATTAATTGCCACTGTTCAACTGTTTTTGAGCTACAAACTGGAATTTTCACATGGTTCCAGCTGCTATATTACTTTAACACTGTGCCAGGCACTGAGGATAAAAAGAACGGTAAGAAAAGGTCCTTCAGGGTGCATGGTGTCCATATGGGAGACGGGCCTGTAGAGGATGATGATAGAACACTGCGAATAGTGCAGGTGGAGAGGGCATGGCAAATCCTGCTTGAGCAGAATCAGTCCTTAGTGATGCATGCACATGAGCTTCTTTGTTTAAGACTAGTTTCTATCATCTTTCAGAGTGGGGAGAAGGAGCTGTGTGGCACTCCTATTTAATTCAACTTTTAACTTTTGAATAACTTTAGGTTTATAGAAAAGTTGTAAAGATAGTATAGAGAATCTTTATACACTTATCACCCAGTTCCTCCCAATATCTAACATTTCAATGCTACATCTGTCAAAACCAAGAAATTAGCATTGGTATATTACTATTAACTAAACTGAATTTTATTCAATTTCACTAATTTTCCCACTGCAGTCCTTTCTCTAGCCACATTGCAAAATGTGCTGTTTTTGAAATGCATTTGCAAATTTTTTGACACTCTTCTTGTGGAAAGTGGGGTCTATGTCACTTTGTCTTAAAACTAAACAGGCTTTGGTAAATATTTTAACCAACAGAATACAGTG
This sequence comes from Tragelaphus eurycerus, assembly GCA_935064755.1. Classification (NCBI taxonomy): domain Eukaryota; kingdom Metazoa; phylum Chordata; class Mammalia; order Artiodactyla; family Bovidae; genus Tragelaphus; species Tragelaphus eurycerus. The sequence continues at coordinate 7,971,403 of CAKXYN010000072.1, read as the reverse complement.
GCAGTGGCAATACATAGCTTTCCAAGTCTAGGTCATAGATAGTGATTCATCTTAACGCATCCAGGCTCCACATAAGCAGTCCAACTTCCCTCAGCTGCCATGTTGGGAGGAAGCCTAACTGCCCCCCACCCCCACCCCCAGAGAGACTGCAAAGAGAGGCCCTGAGACTACATGGAGAAAGATACCCAGCCATGCTCCAGTTTCTTAGTTCCCAGCTGCTCCAGTCCTACATTCTTCCAGGTTTAATGACTATCTGACTGCCACCAGGTGACAGACCCTGAGTTAGAGTTTACCAGCCAATATTTCCTGAATTCCTAACACACAGACATTGTGAGGAGTATTACAGTAATTGTTGTTTTAAGCTACTGTGTATTGAAGATTTTTGTTATGTAGCAGTAGATAAATGAAATCAGGTGGCCCCATCAGAAGGTTTTAAATAATGTATGAAACTCATTCATATGTACAACCTCCCAGATCTTCCACTGTTTCATTTTTCACACGTTCGTTGAACATCTATTATGTGCCATGTGCTGGGGGAACTAGGTGACTAAGACAGTTTCTGACCATGAAGTATTCGTGATCAGAGAGAATAACAGATGGTTAAACAAACGGCCATAGTACGATATGTTAAGGCAAAGTGTCAAGATGTGTGAGAAAAGGGACAGCTGTCCTGGAGACCCTCTGCTTGAACCAGGATGTGAAGTATAAATCTGGGTTTTCCCCTGGGGAAGAGGATGGAGGTACATGGGGTATTGGGGCTGGGAACCCAGAATAGCTCTGTGTAGCTGTAAACACAGTTTATTTGCATGAATTTGTGTTTGGGGTTGAGAGTGGAGTCAGTCATGGAATGGCATGGAATGGGAAGTGAAAGTGAACAGGGTAATGGAGATTGAGTTTCCAGAGTGTAATCTGGGGTCGGAAGTGAAACGTCAGCGCTTTTAGCCTGGATCTGATTCTCTTTCCAGAAACTTCTCAAGATGATGTTAAAGTGTTAGTCACTGGTGCCCTCAGGAATTTGGACTCAAAATATGCATCCACTATATGTAGCTTGACCTTATGGAAGAATAAACTTCAGAAATGTCTGGAAGTTAGGGTTCAAAACCTCTATGCAAGCCTGTCAAAGTTCTGGTCAAGGGGTTTATGAGGTTTATATTTCTGCGGTTTGTCTTTTCCGTGGAAACAAGTGTATGGGGTGGGGGGAATGGAATGAAAACATGCATTTTCAAAAGTAAACAGAGCTTAGGTGAAAGGAAATCCAATAAACTCTGTAAAGGCAACAGCCGAAGGCTGAAATGGAAAAGGGGTTGGAGGAGAATGAACTCAATGTAGTCAGAGAAGGAAAGAAGTTAGAGCCGAGAGGAAAGAGGCAGTTGAGAGGTGGAGAGGCAGAGCCTGCACCGGGAACTCAGACTCTTGCTGGTTCCAGCATGCTCCCTTCTTTGGTTTGATCTGCCCTGAGTTTGGTTCTCTCCTTTTGAAACACAATAGTCTTGACTGCTTCTCCAGTCTTCTGTATTCCTCCTCCTTTGATTCCTCCACAAATGCAGATTCTCAAGGAGATAAAATAATTTGCCCCAACAGGTAAATGGCAGGTCTGTATTTGAACCAGACACTGACTCTCAAACTAGTGGTTTTTCCAGCAACTGCGGCAACAATTCTGCTATTTTACCTGCATCTCTGACTGCCCGCCCTTTCTCTGCTCACTTCCTTCTGCTGGAGAAAGATGACTAGGGCCACAGAAGCCACTGTAGGCTCTTAAAAACTCTGAATTATGGGAAAGAATCTCATTATAGAAGGTTCCATCCCTGCTCTTGTGTCTCAACTTAGAAATATATAGAGAGGACATACCTTTAGGTTGCCATTCAAGGCAAGCCAAGTGAATTAGTTTGCTCAGGCTGCCATAATAAAATATCATAGGCTGGGCGGTTTATACAATGGACACTTGTTTTCTCCCAGTTCTAGAGGCAGGAAGTTGGGTTCTGGCATAGGTCTTCCTGGCTTGCAGGAAGCCTTCCTGCTGCCATCTTGGCTGTGTTCTCATTTGGACTTATCTCGATATCATCTATCTCTTCATCTTCTTAAGAGGCCACAGTCCGATCGGATCAGGGCCTCACCCTTATGACATCTTATGACTTTAATTATCTCCTAAAGCATTATCATCTCCAAATATAGTTATATTGGGGGTTAGGACATCAACATATGAATCTAGGGGAAATACAATTCAGTCCACAGTAGCAAGGGAAGCAATACTGCTGTCATTTCACACATTAGGGAGCTGAGGCTCAAAGAAGTTGTCTCAGTCAGGAAGGAACTGAGGTGGAATTTGAGAACAGGTCTCTGACTCCAGAATCCATGATCACCATTCCTGGAATTTTGATGCATTTTTATCATTGTTGATGATAATAAGATTGTTGTTTAATTGCTCAGTAGTGTCCGACTCTTTTAGAGACCCCTATGGACTTTAGTCTGCCAGGCTCCACTATCCATGGGATTTCCTAGGCAAGAATACTGGAGTGGGTTGCCATTTCCTTCTCCAGGGGATCTTTCTGACCCAGAGATCGAACCTGTGTCTCCTGCATTGGCAGCTGGATTCTTCACCCCTGAGCCACAGGGAAACCTATGATAATACTATTATTAGATAATAGCAATTAGCTAATAAATATTAATATCTAATAAATATTAGCAACATATATACAATACAATCAGCTTATATATATTATAATATATATATATATATTAACCAATTTAATCTTCACAACAGTCCTATGCTAGATTGTGGAGGTGGTGAATACAAACATGAAAGTGATTAGAAATGAATCTTCTGAGCAAGCGACCTTTCACTTTGGCATCCTCCTTGCCCCTTCCTTCAGCACCTTCTCACATCCTGCTTGAACTTCAGAGGGGCTTGATGGCATCTTTCTGGGTAAGAAGCAGGTCTGGAGAGTCTGGATCCTCAGATGAAGGTCTGTAATTTGCTTCTTACATTCTTCCAAGCTTCTGTGCACACCTGCCTCATTTCTTAGAGTTCCTGGTGGGGCCTTTTTCCTTTCAGATCCCCTTTTTCCATCTCCCTTCTCACCTCCTTTGGCTACATCTGATCTGTCTCTTTGACAGCTGGACATCTTTTGCCAAGAGAAATAATCCCCATGTGTACAGGGTGTTACCAAAGGGAACAGGGTGGAGTGAGGAGGGAAGGGCTTCCTGCCAGCAGGCCGTGGGCAGGGGTGGGGGAGCAGGATGGCTGGTTGGGCCAGGAGGCGAGGCAGATGTATTCAGGGAGAGGATCTGCCTGGGGAAGGAGAGGGTCTGGGGCAGCTGGGAAATAGCAGGGGTTGGGAGAAGCCAGGAAGCAGAGGGGAATAGGAGGCAGCTTCCCAACAGGAAAGAGAGGGAGGGAGAGGCTGGAGGCCGAGGAAGCCCACAGGGAGGGGAGTGATGCTGATAAAGGAGGCGGGGGTGAGTGACAGTAGCAACTCACTATTGTACAGTATTTCACTGCTTACAGAGCAGTGTGACCTATATTGTTATACCAGCAGGGCTTCCTGAGGCTACTCATTTTGCTGCGAAGGAAGCTGCCCAGGTGGCACTATGGTAAAGAACCCACCTGCCAATGCAGGGAGATGGAAGAGACGTGGGTTCAATCCCTGGGTCAGGAAGATGCCCTGGAAGAGGGCATAGCAATCCACTCCAGTATTCTTGCCTGGAGAATCCCATGGGCAGAGGAGTCTGGTGGGCTACAGTCCATAGGGTCCCACAGAGTCAGAAACGATGGAAGTGACTTAGCATGCACACACAGAGCAGTGTGTGTTATACCAGCAGGGTTTCCAGAGGCTATCAATTTTGCTGAAAAGCAAGCTGAGGCTCAGATCATGAAGTGGGTAACAATAATGCCTGTTGGGTACCACCATGTGCTGGGTAAGGTAACAGGTGCTTTTTGTGAGTTGAGGCAATCCTCAAAAGTCGGTGGCAGGAGGTAGCTAGGCATAGATGCTCTTTTTTGTTGAAGAAACAGGCTCTACCTAATTCCCGCATTTCAGAAATACCGACTGGGCCACTACTTGTTTTCAGGTGCTGTACACAGGCTGGAGATGAAATCAGTGCAAACATTCCCCTGTTCTAAGAGTTTTGCAAACATTTTTTCCTTACATTTTCACAGCCAGGAGATAAGCACACAATCGATATCATTCCCTTTTTATAGGTGAAGAGACTGAGGCACAGAGAGGCAAAGTGGCAGAGGGGTAGGTGTAAGTAGGCTTTGAACCTAGGCAGTCTAACTCTAGAGTCTAAGTGTTCATCTACTGTGCTCTACAGCAGCAAGTAAAAGAAAGGTGGCCTTGTTCTTAGTTTCGAGGGACTGACTCCAAATCCTGTGTACTTTCCACAAACCCAGACTGCCTTTCAGGTTAATTAAAGGGTCAGTGCATATGTTTTAAATATAATGAAAAAGGAATGGTCATGCACTATGTGCTATGTTGAGCCAAACGAGTGGCCCACTTCCCTGACTGTTGGGACCCAGCCAGACTCTACAGCCTACACCAGAATCCTAACAACCAACCAAGCAACTAACAAGCATGTCGAGGAAGATGCCATGATCTCTGGTTCCTTGCAGATTAACCAGGGCTCAGGCACTCGAGTGACACCCAGCTCCAGAATAATCTTTATGCATGGGAGAAGTAAGATGTTCAAGTGGCTTGAATGCCAGGTTCAGGAGACAGACCTGGCTCGTATCCTTGTTCTGCCGCTTGCTGGCATGGGACATCCAACTCATTGTTCACCTCCAGCTTATTGCTTCACCTTCCTGTTGTCAGGATTAAATGAGATCACACCTGTGAAGGGCTGCACCCCATACTTGATGCATATGGTTACAGGTGAAGTAAATGTTAAAACGGGGTTAAGAGATTAAGTCTGGCCCAAACTCTTTGGATTTAAGTTCAAGCTCTGATATTGAAGCTATGTACCCTCAGCAAGCTAGTGAAGGCCTCTGGATCTTGGTTCCCTTGTTCCCTGGGAGAACTGAGCAAGCTGATGCATGGGCAGCCTCAACAGATGAGCTATTATGATTCCTAGAGATTAGAGAGGTGGCCACTAGGCAGCTTCTCTTACTCTGACTCTTCTTTGCTCTCTGAGATTCATTGCACTTGCCCATGAAGGCCTTGAGAAGCAGCCATCACTCAGGAAAACTTACTCATCAAATTAGGAAGATTTCACTAGAGTAGGGCTTTATGAGGCCTTTATTGCTGCGAGGGACACTCTTGTGCTAGGTGCAGTGGGGTGCAGAATGCTCAAGGCAGATCTCTTTACTGTACAGGCTTTGTATTCAGGAAGATCCAGGTTTCAAAATCGGGGTAGTCTGCTTTGCCTTCCCGAGTTGCTGTGTCCTCTTCTGTAAAACAGGGAGAAAGATTTGTACCTTGTGTGATCAAATGAAAGGGCCCAGGACTTTACCTGGCCTGCAACAAATATTAAGCAAATGATGATTATTATTCTTGGCCATAGGAGTCAATTTTTTTCTAGAATAGGTAATAATAAATGGAAAGGGTTTCACTTTCTTTTGATAAGACATGTATAATATCACTTTTATATCCTGAATAACTAATATTTTAGTTGAAGAAGTAAAGGCAGGAAGGAAGGAGGGAGAAAGAAAGGGAGGGATCGAAGGTAGAAGAGGAGGGAGGGAGGGACTCAAAAGTAGAGTTACCATAGACCCTTCCACAATCATATTTCTTGTTCCAAACCATCTATCCCTTTGTTTCTCTGCTGTCCACACCCCTTACTCAAATCCATTTATACATTCTGTTGGACACTTGTTTTGTGTGAAGAAGTGGTCTAGTAAAATAGTTCATGTACAGTGAGTGAGTTTAAGATTAAAGTTAACTTAATTACAAATGTATAAATATGGCAACCCATATTTACAAAGAAAATGGAGAGTGAGTTTTTACAGAATATCTAACTATAACTATGTTTACTTTCTCTCGACAAACTTCTGAATTGGTTTTAACAGAGATGACTTCTGAAAGGTTCTATTTATATGATTCATCTAAGACATTCTGTAAGGACCCAGTTCCTTCCAGGACCCTACATTATAGGTAGAAGTTTGGGGCAGGAATGTTTATGTGTGTGTGTGTACTTATAGTTTCAAAAGCCAAATGGAATTTTCTGCTTCTTTTTTCCTACCCTGAAACCTTATAGTCACTTTGGACTCTTGAAATGAAATGATATTCAATGGTATAATTCCCTTTCTCACTTTCTTTAATTCTTTTGTTTCTTAACATCAGTGTGTACTAAGGAATGAATGAATTTCTGGTCATGGCAGCTAAAGGGATACCTAATCTGGGGTCTGGCTGGATCCTCTTTTATTATTCATCATTCTTTACCTGTAATTGTCTTCTGAGCTCCATTAGCATCCATTACTAATCTATACTTCATGTTGATTCATTTTTGTGGGCCTGTGCTGAATTATTCAGCATGCTCTGTGAAGTCTTTCATGGAGCAAATGTTTTAAATTTTTATGAAGTCTGTATTATCAACTTTTTAAAAGAGTATGCTTTTGGTGTCATGTTTAAGATCTTTTCACCAGCTATAAGTCCTTATTTTTTCCTATGTATTTTTCTAAAATTTCTATAGTTTTATGTTTTACATTTAAATCTATGATCCGTTTTTGAGTTCATTTTTCTCTAACCTGTGAGGCTTAGGTTAAGCTTCATTTTTTGCCTGTGGATATCCAATTGCTCTAGCACCATATGTTGAAAAGACTATGCTTCCTCCATTGAATAGATCTGTACCTTTATCAAAAATCAGTTGGCTGGATACGCATTTAGTCTAGCTATGTCTTTTTGGTGTAGTAACCCTTTTTATCATTTTGTATTGTCCCTATCTTTCCTTGGTCATTTTTTTTGTTCCAAAGTCTATTTTATCTGATATTCATATAGCCATTCCTACTTTTCTTTGGTTAGTGTTTTCATGGTGTATTTTTTCTTCTTTTACTTTCAGTCTACCTTCATCATTATATTTGAAGTAAGTTTCTTGTAAACTGAACATGATTAGGTCATGTCTTTTAATCCACTCTGTCAATCTCCATTTTTAATTGGTATATTTAGACCACTTACATTTAATGTAATTATTGGCTCATTAACCCTGAACAATGGTTAAAGTCCTGACTCTCCACTAGGCCCCCTCTGATACCAACCCTATAACTAGAAGCTCATTTCTGACCCCCACTCCCCACCCACCCTGCTTGTGTTGAAGGGGAGAAGGGAGAAGGTCTGGCTGGCAATGGTACAAATCTTGGCCTCCTGTTTGGCCTTTACTAAAACCACCCTGATGGAGATGTTAAGACATCTTGTTATAGACTGGGTAGTCAGCCTTTCCTTCTTGTCTCATGACAAACTGTTTTGGATCTCCTGAAGACTTCTATGCTTTAGATCATGTATAGGACTCTGATCCTCAGTCTCTTCTCTGCACACCTGGGATACTTACTGCTTATAAAGGGTTGTTGGATATTGGAGCAAGTGCTACTAATAGAAGATACCACTTGTATCCTGGATTAGTCAATTAGTTCCTTGAATGTGCTGAAGTTGAGTCTCCTTTTTCTTCTATGGATATCCCAATATCTCTCATACTTCCCAGATTTATTGTAGAAATCTGAGGATGTAATGAAGTGTAAATACTAAAACACTGGAGCAAGGGCAGGATTAGTTGTTATTGTGGGATCCAATAGGAGATTTTATTCCAACAAGAAAATTATTAGTAGACACTGTTAGTTGTCATCCAATATATATTCTCTCTGCTTTTCTAAGAAGTACGTGTCTCATATTAGAGCTGAGCTACTCAGAATAAACAATAAATTTCCCAATGTCTCTTAACTAAGCATGGGCAATGGGATGTAAGTAGAAGAGATGTGTGCACCTTCCGATGAGTATTCCTCAAAAGAAAAGTGCATCGCTTTCTTCTTTCTTTTGTTTTTTTTTTTTTCCTTTTGAATGAAATTTGGACATATGACTGGTGCTCCAGCAGCCATCTAGAATAAGGAACCACATAGTAGGAATCTCAAAGTAAGTGGAAAAAACCTGGGTCTTTGATATGTTCACAAAACTGCAATACCAGCTCTGGACAGTTGATCCAGAACATTTACAAAGGAAGTAAGGCCTTTTGGGTTTAGGCAGTGTCTAAAATGGATTTTCTCTTTCTTGTAATTGAACTAATTCTAAACAATAAAGATGCACGTTCCAGTGAAAAGCACAGGTTCAAGTCAATTACCTTTGATAAAAATGAACATTAGCAATTACATAGCCTTAGGAGAAGAAAATGGCAACCCACTCCAGTGTTGTTGCCTGGAGAATCCCAGGGACGGGGGAGCCTGTTGGGCTGCTGTCTATGGGGTCTCACAGAGTCAGACATGACTGACGCAACTTAGCAGCAGCAGCAGGAAGACTAAAATTAAGTTAAAGTAGTGGAGAAGGGAATGGCAACCCACTCCAGTGTTCTTGTGTGGAGAATCCCAGCTACGGCAGAGCCTGGTGGGCTGCCATCTATGGGGTCACACAGAGTCAGACACGACTGGAGCGACTTAGCAGTAGCAGTAGCAGCATTAGTCATTCAGTCGTGTCTGACTCTTTGCGACCCTATGGACTGCAGCCCACCAGACTCCTCCATTCATGGGATTCTCCAGGTAAGAATACTGGAGTGGGTTGCCATTTTCTTTTTCAGGGGATCTTCCCAACCCAGGGATCAAATCCAGGTCTCCCACATTGGAGACAGACTCTACTGTCTGAGCCACTGGTGTGGGCTAAATACTAGTGAAAACTCGTTTTTCACTGAAGCTTTACCTGTCAGATTACAAACTCTCACATGATGATTTTTCAAAGTCTAATCTGGGAAACAATTGAATTAGAATCAATTTGTGGGATAATTTTTAAAATGGAGATTTCTGGATTCCTCCCCAAATTTTAAGCAGAAATTCTGAAGAAAGGAAACACGACTCTGCGTGATTCCCACGTGATTCTTGATTATTCCAAAGCTTGAGAACCTTAATACTGACTTTTATTCAAAATTTCATTAAATGTTGTCTATCACAGAACTATTGATGAATAATACTGAAGATCTTTAAAGGCTGCAGCCATATACTGTCAATGGGCTGTTGGTTCTGTATACGTAGAACCCGTGGATACAGGGGTCTGACTATATTTGCAAATCATATGATTGGTAACAGGTTAATGTCCAGAATATATAGGGAACTGGTACAGCTCAGTAGCAATGAAAGTGAATAATCCAATTAAAAATGAGCAAAGATCTGAATGGATATTTTTCCAGAGAAGATATATCTATTCCAATAGTTGTAAGAAAAGATGCTTAACATCACTAATCATTGAAGAACTACAATTCAAAACCACAATGAAATATCACCTCATACTTTTAGGATGACTATTATCAAAAAATAGGGAAGCCTGGAGTGCTGCAGTTCATGGGATCGCAAAGAGTCGAACACAACTGAGCGACTAAACTGAACTGAACTGAATGGCAAAGATGCAGAGAAAAGAGAACCCTTGGACACAGTCGGTAGGTATGTCAGTTGGTACAATCATAATGGAAAATAGTATGAATCTGGAAGTCCTTCAAAAAATTAAAAATAGAATTACCATACAATGGCACCCCACTCCAGTACTCCTGCCAGGAAAATCCCATGGATGGAGGAGCCTGAAAGGCTGCAGTCCATGGGGTCACTGAGGGTCGGACATGACTGAGCAACTTCACTTTCACTTTTCACTTTCACGCATTGGAGAAGGAAATGGCAACCCACTCCATTGTTGTTGCCTGGAGAATCCCAGGGACGGGGGAGCCTGGTGGGCTGCCGTCTATGGGGTCGCACAGAGTCGGACACGACTGAAGTGACTTAGCATAATCTAGCAACTCTACTTCTGGGTCTATATTCAAAAGAAATAAAATCATTATCTTGAAGAGCTATAAACTCTCCAGTGTTCATTTGCAGCATTATTCCCAGTAGCCAAGACATGGAAATAACCCAAAATGTTGACAGATGAATGGATAAAGAAAATATGATCTATTATTCAATCCAAGGGAATATTATGCAACCATAAAAAGAAGGAAACCCTGCCATTTGCAAAAACATAGAGGAACTTGGAGAACATTACACTGAGTGAAATAAGCCAGACACAGAAAATCAAATACTTCATGATCTCACCTATATGTGGGTTCTAAGGGAAAAATTGAATTCACAATAACACAGACTTGAATAATGGTTATTGGAGGCTGGGAGTTGGGGGGAAAAGGGATATATTGATCAAAAGGTACAAACTTTTAGTTACAAGTTTATTAAATTCTGGACATCTAAAGTACAGCATAGTTACTACAGTTAATAGTAATGCATACCTGAAATTTGCTAATACAGCAGATGTTAACACACACAGGGTAACTTTGTGAGCTGATGGATATGTTAAAAAAAATGATGAGGAACTGCTCCCCAGAAACCCTGATTCTCAGTAGTTTCTTGCTGACATTATAATTAGGGATCAGTAAATTCAAATAGAAAAATCTTAAAAAGAAGAAGTTAATAGACAAAAACTGCAATAATTAACACATAATTGGTTAACACAAAAGAAGCCAAGAAAGAAGATTAAAAAAATATTGTTTTGAGAAATAGAAGTCAAATGACATCAGTAATCACATAAAATGTAAGTAAACTACTCCAATTAAAATACAAAGAAATTGTCAGAATGCTGTAAAACTACAGAAAGTGTGAAAGTAAAAGAAAAGAAAGATATATACCATCTAAATATTAAACCTAAAGTCAAACATAAGGCAAAAAGCATTATTGGGTATAAAAAGGAATATTTTGCAATATTCCTTTGAAAATGAAAGTTTCATTTTCACTGAAATATACAATATTTCTTTATAATATTTAGTAACAGAGCATCAAAAATAAAACTTGTCAGAACTAGAAGGAGAAATAGATCAATTTACAATTAGAGTTAGAAATTTTAACATCTCTCATGGTAAGTGAAAGAAGAAAAGAAAAAAAAAATAGTAAGAAACAGAAAATTTGAACATGACTAACTTTTGGAGAAGACTCTTGAGAGTCCCTTGGACTGCAGGGAGATCAAACCAGTCAGTCCTAAAGGATATCAACCCTGAATATTCATTGGAAGGACTGATGCTAAAGCTGAAGCTCCAATACTTTGGCCACCTGATGCTAGGAGCCAACTCATTAGAAAAGACTCTGATGCTGGGAAAGATTGAAGGCAGGAAGAGAAGGGAATGACAGAGGATGAGATGGTTGCATGGCATCACCAACACGATGGACATGAGTTTGAGCAAGCTCCAGGAGACGGTGAAGGACAAGGAAGCCTGGCGTCCTGCAGTCACAAAGAGTCATATACAACTGAGCAACTGAACAACAAAAAAACACATCATATTGGATATTGTATTTCAAAACCAAAGATCCTATTTTCTTTTCAAATGTGCATGAAATATTATTTATTTGTTGAGCTATAAAGCACAGCTTAAAGTTAAAATTTGAAAAAATTCCAATCATCCAGAGACCATTATCTAACCACAGTACAATTAAGAGAGAAACTTAAAGGTACCCAGAAAATCAATCCTATGTATACTTCAAAATAATTCATGGGTTAAATTTTTTTTTAAAGTCAGGTTTAAAATTAAAAATGTTTTAAATTGAATAACAATGTATGGGCTTGTCTACCTGTCCCTCATCTGTTGAGTGGTTGTTTCCCTGACTGACTTGCAAAATCTTAAACCCAGGAAAGGACTTGAACCAGCTGGATCCAGAAAACAGTTTTGCATGAACCTCCCACTCCTCAGAATTTTGGGAAAGGAACAGAGAGGCCTGGGGAAACTCTGAAGGAGGGATTCGGGGCTACGAAGCCTCATGAAGCAGAGCTCTGAGAACATTTCCACCATAAAAAGCATTCCTCCTCATTCTGCTCGCTAAGGAAAAACAAATGTGGGATGCTACTAAAGCAGAGAAGAAAGAAAAATCAGAGCCTTAAGTACATAATATATTATAAAAGAAGAAAGGTCAAAAATCAATGGTTAACTATCTATCATAAATATTGGCAGAAGAACAGAAAATTGAATCCAAAGAAAGTAGAAGAAGGAAATAATAAAGATAAGGGCAGAAATTAGTGAAATAAAAAATAAACATTGGAAAGAAAATAATCAGCAAAACCAAAATTTGTTTCCTTGAAAAGACTAATAAAATTGATAACCTTAGGAAAAATAATTAAAAGAAAAAGAGAGAGAAAGCACAAATAACCAGTATAAACAAAAGGACAGACATTAAAGAGATAATTATAGGTTATTATAAATATTTTTTATGAATAAACTTGTCAACTGAGATAAAATGGATAAATTCCCAGAAAAACACAAGAAGATATAAACATTTAAATAATTCTATATCTATTAAAAACAGTAAATTCATAATTTAAATCTTCCTATGAAGAAAAATCCAGGTCCAGCTGGTTTCACTAATGAATTCTTCCAAACATTTAAGGAAGAAATAACATTAATCTTAGATAAACTTTCTCAGAGAATAGTAACAGAAAGGCTACTTCTCAGCTTTTATTGGGTCAGCAAGATACCTGACAAGGATATTATAAGAAAGAATTCAATCTTCCTCATGAATATACATGATGATATTTTAAACAAAATATATATATTTATATAAACAAGATATACAAAAAAGTACATATCATTAACAAGTTAGGCTTTTTTCCCCCCAAAAAACACAATTGATTTAACATTAGAAAATCATTGTTATTATTTGGTACATTAATAGAAAAGAGAAGAGAAACCAGGTAGTCATGTTAATAGATTTCAAAAATTATTTGATAAAATTTAACATCGATACATGACTTAAAATAATCTTGTGTGTGTGTGTGTGTATGTTCAGTTGCTCAATTGTGTCTGAGTTTTTGCAATCCCATGGACTGTAGCCCACTGGGCTCCTCTGTTCGTGAGATTTCCCAGGCAAGAATACTGAAGTGGGTTGCCATTTCCTTCTCCAGGAGATCTTCCTGACCCAGAGATCGAACCATGTCTCTTGTGCCTCCTGCATTGGCAGGCAGATCTTTTACCACTGCGCCACTAATTGTGGCAAACTATGAATAGAACTTCCTTAATTTGATGAATATTTATAAAGTGTTATAGCAAACTTTATATTTAATGATGAACTACTAAAAACATCTGAGATTGGAATTTAGGAAGAAATGGTAGAATTCATCTTTGTACATAATCATTTTTTTATTGTTGCTATTCAACAGTATGTTGGAGAGCCTAGAATTTGCAATAAGGTAAGACAAAGGAATAAAATGAATAATAATTGAAATGTAGACATTACCATTATTATGTTCCACATGATTGTGTACCTAGAAAGTCCAAAAGTAATCTACAAATAATAGAATTAGTAAATAATTTTAGCAAAACTATAAAATATTATTAAGAGAAATTAAGAAAGATCTAAAGAAGAAGAGAAATATACCATGGTTTTCCCTTCACATTGATCTATAAATTTAATAGTTTTGATGTAGTTTTATTGGAAATTATCAAGTTGATTTAAAAATTTATACAGAAATGAAAAAGTTTCCCAGTAACAAAGGCAATCTTGAGGCGGAAAAACAGGTTTGGACCTCATATACTACTGCCTATTAAGAGTTGTATAGCTATAGGAATTAAAACAGCATGGTATTATTGGCATGCTGCTGCTAAGTTGCTTCAGTCATGTCCGACTCTATGCAACCCCATAGATGGCAGCCCACAAGTCTCCCCCGTCCCTGGGATTCTCCAGGCAAGAACACTGGTGTGGGTTGCCATTTCCTTCTCCAATGCATGAAAGTGAAAAGTGAAAGTGAAGTTGCTCAGTCGTGTCCGACCCTCAGTGACCCCATGGACTGCAGCCCACCAGGCTCCCCCGTCCATGGGATTTTCCAGGCAAGAGTACTGGAGTGGGGTGCCAGTGCCTTCTCCTATTATTGGCATAACTATAGACAAATAACCAATGGAGCAAAATAAAGTCCGAGTAGAGAACCAAACATATATTAACGCTTATGACAGAGGGAGCATAGTATGAGGATGGTCTTCTCAGTAAAATTTTCTGGTCATGTGTAAAATTGCTGTTGACTTCTGTCTTACACCATGCTAAAAAATGGAATGCTTATCTCAATAGGAGAGAAAAAAACAATAACATTTCTGGAAGATAATACAGAGAATATCTTTATGATCTTGGGTTAACAAAAATCTTTGAAATAGGATATAAAATTACTAAACATAATAGAATTGGTTGATAAGCTGAAATATATTAAAATTAAGAATTTACATTCCTCAAAGGACAACATTCAGTGACTTAAAATCCAAATCACAGAGTGTGAGTTATTTTAAACGTGTCAGATCAGATCAGATCAGTCAGTCCTCGTCGGTCCCTCTCGCCCTCCGCCCGCCCCTCCCGTCCTCCCGCTCCCGTCCCGCCTCCGTCATCCCCCCTCCCTCCCCTCTCCCCCCCTCTCCCTCCCCCTCTCTCTCTCTCTTCTTTCTCCCCTCCCTCCTCCTCTCCCCTCTCCTTTTGCCTCTTCTCTTGCTCTTTTTTCCCTCCCCTCTTCCTCTGTCCTTTTCTTTCCTCCTCGCCTTTCTTTCCTTCTCTCTTTGGGCATCTCCCTCCGATCTCTCTCTTCCGTGTGGCTTTGTTCTTCTCTCCTTTTCTACAGCTAAGATGCCTGGCGGTTTGGCTTGGGTTCGTGTGCACTCCTGCTCCTTTCTTTGGGATTGGGTGACTGCTTTCATCTTGTGCCTGCTGAGTTTTAATTTCTGGCTTTGGTGCACTTTCACACTCATCTTCACTTTCTCATTCTCTCCACTCTTTTCGTTGTGCTTTCTAGCCCATTTACTCTCTTGCTCTGTAGTGATCACATCATCATATTATCTGGTCTTGCTCTTTTTGTCCTTCTTTCTCCCTCTTCTTTTTTCTCTTCTTTTCCACACCTCTCTGTCCTTTATTGTGCCCATCTTTGCTAATGTTCCTTTTATCTCTATTTTCTTGAAGAGTCCTAGTCTTTCCCATTCTTTTTTTCCTCTATTTCTTTGCATTATCACTGAAGAAGGTGTATAACCAACAAAAGACCCATATCCACTGTTCCAAATCAATTTTTTAAAGAGACAGATAAGCAAACTTAAAAATAGGCAAAAGAATGAAACATTTCACATCTCTTAAGGATCACTGCTGCTGCTAAGTCACTTCAGTCATGTCCAACTCTGTGCGACCCCATAGACAGCAGCCCACCAGGCTTCCCTGTCCCTGGGATTCTCCAGGCAAGAACACTGGAGTGGGCTGCCATTTCCTTCTCCAATGCATGAAAGTGAAAGTGAAGTCGCTTAGTTGTGTCCAACTCCAGTGACCCCACGGACTGCAGCCCACCAGGCTCCTCCGTCCATGGGATTTTCTAGGCAAAAGTACTGGAGTGGGGTGCCATTGCCTTCTCCTAAGTACTTAAAAATGTACTTAAGGTCATCTGGAGAAGGCAACTTAAAATTACAATCTGAAACTAACACAGAGTACTAGACAATCTATTACAAACACACTAGAAAGACAATTTCAGATGTTGATGAAGTGGGCCCCGTTGGAATTCATATATTGTGAGCAGGAGTGTAGACTGACACAACCACTTGGAAAAGCTAACTTTTGTGTTCTTACTCAGCAATTCCACTTCGAGGTATGTACCCAAGATAAATGCTTACATCTGTTCATAAAAATGTCTGCCGAAGTTGTGAAGCCATATGAAGTACACAGCATTGCCAGTGAAAAATTCTGTCCAAAATATTTAACCCAAATCGATGTAAGCTTTTAAACCTCAAATCCAGTTTATAGTGAATTCAGGGTAAAGAGCAACCATGATAACTACAATAAAACACTCAGAGAAACCCAGAATTTTTGATGCTGTACAAAATGACCTGAACACTTTAAAAAGTCACTATCAAGGAGGAAAAAATAAAACAAAACAAAAGTGAGTTCCCAAATAAAGCACCTAACACAATACATGAACCAGTACTGGATGTTTGTTAAGGAAAAAAAAAAATCTATACAACACAATCTTGTGACAGCTGTGAAAATTTGAAGGTTAGATACCAGATGTTATTATGAAGTTATTATTTGTAATTGTGTGAAAAAATATAGGAGCATGTTCTTATCCTCAAAAGGTACATCTGTATATATAGGGGAACATGAGGGGTCTGCAACTTATTTTCAAATATTTTCCAAACATAAGTATAGCTAGATGATAAGTGGATGAATGTAGATGTAAGTCTATATATATTATGAGGAATAAGTCATACATGGCATAGGTACACATTGTTTAATTTAGTCAGCAGATGTTTTGGTGTTTATAATACCACTCTTTCAACTTGTCTATATATTTAAAATTTCAATAAGAAGTTCTGTAATACATTTTTTCAAAGGAGCTTTGCACCTAGACTTATTTAGAAGGGCAGTAAAGTTCTGCCCTACTTTAAGCAAATGGAAATTATAAATCCTAAAATATATGTTATGGGTATAATTTATTTAGAGGTAGTATTAAAACTCCAATTCCACGGATCAAACTCACGTCTCTTACAGATATCTCATGCATTGGCAGGTGGGTTCTTCACCACTAGCACCACCTGGGAAGCCTTCTAATCAGAGGATTTAAAGTCAAAGAAAATACCTTGGCTCTACATCAGAAGTCTAGTTCATGAATGTACATTCATGTGTTATAGGTTAAAATGAAATGTTTGATGTGTGTATCCATCACCTTTTAATGATTCCCAGCTTTGGCCATATGTTTCCAGTGAGCCAACTAATGACGAGGGCCAATTAATGCCAGATAGGAGGGCATCTTCTGTGTGCTTTGTTATGGAAACAACGTAGCACCCAGCAAAGAGCTGGTTCAAGGATCATGGTTGGAATAAGCATCTGTAGGTGCTGTTGGGCCTTCCGTGAGAAAACAGGAAAAGTGAAGGTTGTCCTGGTGTTTTAGGGGGCCATGTGCAACACAGACGGAGACGGCAATCGCACCCCACTCCAGTACTCTTGCCTGGAAAATCCCATGGACGGAGGGCCTGGTGGGCTGTAGTCCATGGGGTCACAAAGAGTCGGACACGACTGAGCAACTTCACTTTCACTTTTCACTTTCATGCATTGGAGAAGGAAATGGCAACCCACTCCAGTGTTCTTGCCTGGGACGGGGGAGCCTTGTGGGCTGCCGTCTATGGGGTCACACAGAGTCAGACATGATGGAAGTGACTTAGCAGCAGCAGCAGCAACACAGAGCCTCAACAGCTGGACTCCTCACTGTCCTGTAGCACGTGGTTCCCACCTAGAATGCCAGGACAGTTTTCTCTCAACCTATTTTCCCTTTGAAGGCCCAACAGTGGATGGTTATTCCAACCAGAGGAATATGGCATTAAATTCTGGACATGCATGACCTTGGAAAGGTCACTTCACCAACATGAGTCCATTTTTTTTTTTTTTCACATGAAAGATGAGATTCAGACTCCTTAAGAGTTTTTGTAAGGGTTAAATGCACTGACATCTCTATAGCAACTGTATAATGCAGATGTACCATAAATGCATTGTTGGTAGCGTTATGTGCAGGGACGTCCGTCAGGAGGAAGAAGATTTTGATACATCAACCAAGGCTGTAACTGTAGCTGAGACATATGGCAGATGCAAGTTCTGCTTTCTCAGAAACTTTTAGAAGGCAGGGGATAGGTTAAATTTACCAAATGTGCTTAAAATGAACTGATTCTTATAAACTGGTTGAACCAATTTTCTTCAAAAGATGACCAAGCCCTTAGGTACCAGTGTCACCGATTGCAATTGTTCAAAATGCAGATTCCTGAGCCAAGCCCTGTACTGACGGATCGGAAGCCCTGAGAATGGGGGAGAAAGCTGCATATAACAAGTTTGAAAGCTACTGAGTGCTCGTAACATGTCTCCCATTCACTGCTGTGTCCTCTATACCTGGTAGAACGCCTGGTATAGTGCATATAGGTGTTTGATAAGTGCTGATGATTAAATGGGCAGATAGGCAAATCAGCAGCAAGCTGCTCCATGACTCTTACAAAGAGGGTGGAAAGTCTGGACTGATTTCTACCCTTCCTTACATGCCTTTTGGGCTGCAAGTTGCCCATTCTCTTTTTCCTTTTTACCACTTTTTACCATTATAACCTGATTTTGCTGCAGGGACTTGCTTAGGCTAGAAAAAGGAGGGACTCTGTACCTCTCAACATGCGATAAGTCTGGTCCGGAGAGCTAGCTTTATGTTCAGCAGTGGTCCTCACTCCTGGCTGCACTTTAGAATGACCTGAGGCTTGGCCCCCATTCTAGACAAATTAAATCAAAATCACTGGAATTAAGGTCCAGATATTGGTATTTTTCAAGAGCTCCCCAAGTGATTCTGTTATGCAGTGAAGTTGAGAGTCATTGGCAAACTGTAATATGGATAGTGCTAAAAATCTCAGTGTTGAGTGCAAAAGGTGGAAAGCGATTTATAACACAATACCACTTAAGGATATTAAAATGTAATATTCACATTAATCAAAGCTACATGTTTTTCAAAGATACATATAAATATAAAGACATATAAGAAATTCCAGGAAAGAGGAGAAAGGAGGGGAGTGAGAGCAAGGTTATGGAATAAATGGTAAAATATAAAATAAAACAAGAGAGAGCCTTACATGGGGCTTAAAGCCATGGGCTAAGGAATAGCCAAAGACCAAATCACAACAGTTAACATGGACAGAGCACTTAAGTGCATCAGATACAGTGAAGCTGTTTTAATGCCTCATATCTGTCCATCTTTATAACAATTACGAAGTAGGTATTATTACTTGAGTAATTTTATAGATGAAAAAATTAGGCTTAGAGTTTAAGAATATTAAATAAGGTCTTAAAATTAGCAAGTAGCAGAGTTGGATATCTGGAGGAGGGCATGGCAATGCACTCTAGTATACTTGCCTGGAGAATCCCATGGAGAGAGGAGCTCATCCCATGGAGAGAGGAGCTCTGGCGGGCAACCATCCACAGGGTCGCAAAGAGTCAGCCACGACTAAAGTGAGTTAGCATGCACGCACACACGCAGGGTTGGGTATAAGCCCAGTAGGCCTGACCAGAGTCGAGTGAGTCTTTGTACCACTCACAACTTCCTTTGGGTCTTCTTGTGCATAGGCTGAAAAGGAAACTTCTTTTTCCCCCACCCTCAATTCATACCCCTCCAGTCCCCTCCTCATGCCTTTTTCAAGGATGGCAGAGAATGACCATACAATCCTCTGTGCCACAGCAGAGGAAGGAAGTGAAGTGAAGAAGTGAAGTCGCTCAGTCGCGTCCAACTCTTTGCGACCCCATGAACTGTAGCCTTCCAGGCTCCTCCATCCATGGGATTTTCCAGGCAAGAATACTGGAGTGGGTTGTATGGAGACCTGTACAATGCAGGTCTCCCGCTTTGTAGGCAGATGCTTTACCGTCTGAGCTACCAGGGAAGTCCATACCATCTTCCTGACTGGGAAATACCCAGAAAGAACCCTCATATGATGGAATAGAGGGAAAAGATGGTGGAGGCTAAGATGGAGAAGATGAGAGGTCAGAGCTCATTTAACATATTTAATTTACTTTAAAATATTTAATAACAGAGATATTGTTTTTTCCCTTATGCAGACTCATTGTGTGAAATACTTTTGTGTAACTTCATATCCACTACTCATAATACCTTCTCTTGGGGGACAAGCTCTTCCCATCAATCTCAGCATCCTTAGAAATTAATAATAAAAATAAATTTATCAAGGCAGATGCAAATATTAGTTCCCATTCTCCAGTGAGAAAACTGAGGCCTAGAGGCACAACCTGAACAAGATGCCCCAGCTAGTAAGTAATGCGGCAGGACAGAAAGTCCACGCTCTGCTCGTCTGGCTTGGCACCCTTTGGAGGTGCACTGACTCTCCAATCCAACTGAACTGGATACTAGAGTGGGTTGTTATGCCTAGAGGCACAACCTGAACAAGATGCCCCAGCTAGTAAGTAATGCGGCAGGACAGGAAGTCCACGCTCTGCTTGTCTGGCTTGGCACCCTCTGGAGGTGCACTGACTCTCCAATCCAACTGAACTGGATACTAGAGTGGGTTGTTATGCCCTTGTCCAGGGCATCTTTCCAACCCAGGGATTGAACTTACCTGTCTTAATTCTCCTGCACTGGTTGGTGGGTTCTTAACCAATAACGCCACCGGGAAGCCCTGATGTTAAGATGACCTCTCTGGTTTTAATTAGTTCATCAGACTCTTGGCCGGAAGATGAACTTAGGCAACGCTGGCCAGGTCTCTAAGGAGGCAGAGGAGAGGTACCCAGCTGATCCCCACTGGTTCCTGTGCCATTCAGAGTTTTGTTCTCAGCTCATGGTGGAGAGGGAACATTCAAGGCCCTAAACCAGAACTTGAATTCAGCCCTAAGCCTTGAGATCGACCGGTTTTGTCCAGACATGCATTTGGGGAATGACTTATGCTGTGTCAGGATCTCACACAGTAGTTCTCAGCTTCATAGGTGCACCCAAGGTGGAAAGGTGAAAAGTGATGGCTTGAATTGTGATGACACTGTTCTGACAAACGCTTAGAGCCTTCCAGTCTTGAATGGTATTACAACAGAGTGCCACTTGAGGGCGCTCTAGAGAATCACCAGGAGCCGATTTCAGAGCAAAGGAAGAGGGTAGAGGTAGAGGTTGTGCTAATAAGTAGATTTTGCCTTTTAATGAGATTGAGCCTCCTTAGCCTAGAAAGATCCACCGAATTTTCACTGGTGTGTGCATGCACATTCATGCTCAGCGCGTGTGTGTTGCACGCACAGAGGTGTGGGGAGTAAAGAGGAATAGAAATTGATAAGAAACCATAAGGAGAGAAAATGAAAATAATGAGCCTTCAGAGGTCACCATCTTTGTGATTTGACAGTTTTCTGCACTGTCATTAATATGCCCCCATCCCTGCCCTTCAAGGGAAAAAATGCCAGTCCCCCCAGAGAGTCCCTGAGGAGGAGGAGCGCATGGGAAAACGCACCAGAAGAAAAGGCAGACAAGGAGGCTGGCCAGTGCAGACGCATCACTGGGGGTCAGCTTTTCCGGGGGTGGGGCAGGCTCCTACCCACGCCAGCCTCACCCGGCTCTCTCAGCAGCCGCCCCCGCAAGGCTCACGCCCCAGAAAGTGTGGCTCCGGTTACACGTTAGTCACAAAAATAACAACGATCAAAGGAAGCAAAAGGCATGAAACGGCTTCGTTTTCCCCATTTAATTCTGGGACTGCAGGACCCATTTAGATCTGGAAGAAGTCTGGTTTTAACCTGTTATGAAATAGCTGAATAAAAAACTGGGTATTATTTTATTCCCCACTTTTCCAGTGTTTTCTCGCCTTCCTGCCTTCAATGTAAGCTTTTCTTAAGCTCCTGGGTCCTTGTTATTCCCTCCCCATAGGCCTATGATAAGAAGCATAAAGGAAAACAGTATTTGTCCCCTTTTCAACTGGGAAGGCCTGGCCAAAAGGCTGAGGGCCCAATCAGAGCCTACAGCTCAGGCTCCTTGGAGTGTCCTGCTGCTGCTGCTAAGTCGCTTCAGTCATGTCTGACTCTGTGCGACCCCAGAGACAGCAGCCCATGTGGCTCCCTGTCCCTAGGATTCTCCAGGCAAGAACACTGGAGTGGGTTGCCATTTCCTTCTCCAATGCATGAAAGTGAAGATTGAAAGTGAAGTTGCTCAGTCATGTCCAACTCTTAGCGACTCCATGGACTGCAGCCCACCAGGCTCCTCTGTCCTTGGGATTTTCCAGGCAGGAGTACTGGAGTGGGGTGCCATTGCCCTGGCCACCCCCTAAAGGAATCGCAGCATGTGAGTGACAAGGGGACCTCCCTCTCTCAGGGCAGTGCAGTGGTCTCATTGGGAAGATCTTTGGTTATCTGAAAAGAGGGGCCTGTGCCTGCTGGATCAGGGGACAAGGTGCCAGAGGTGCTCATGATTACAAGTTGTTTTACTGGGCAGTAGAAGATGCAGATCAAAGCCATGTTCCAGGTGCACGGAATGACTTGCCCCTCATCCCCACTCCCTGGGACACACACGTGCACATATACATATGCTGGCACAGGCACCTTCCTGCCCCAGGGCCAGGCCTTGAGCTTTGAAAGGCCAGCTGAAAGAAACAGACCAGGTGATCTGCTGTCCTCTTGGAGACTGACTGGTTTCTATACTTAGGAGATACAGGATATGACGTTGTTGCTTCATGAGGCTAAGGCCATCAGGTTAGTTGGGGAGCGACATGAGACAATTCTTTTTGGGCTCACTCATTGTACATGAAGAGTTTGGTTAGGACCACATAGTGGGTAGAATCCTCTAAAGCTTGGATCAGCACCTGGGGGGGCCGGAAGTCCAGGGTGCAGTTTGGGGACCAGTCCTGCCACTGACTTACCTGGAGTAGGGGTGGTTTGGGAGGGCTGCTCTGGGGCTTTTGCTCTTTCTCTGTACTAGGCAGTTTCCTTTCTGGATCTTTTGACCTCCAAGGTTCTGAGAGTCCCACATCTGTGGGTGTCATTTTTAGGGAAGCTCTGCTCTTTCTGTGGACATTTTTGGGGGATTTGTTTGGAATTTTACTTATTCTCTACAAGGTTTAACTTTAGTGCAAGGTGAGTCTTTTTCCCACCTCTCAGGAATTAACCCGTAATGTATCATATGGGCAGGAAGTATATGGAACAGATAAGTATGAAAGGTTTTGATTACTTTTTCTTTGGACCTTTTTAATTCTCCATATTAAAATCCAGCTCTGGCTTCCTTCTTCACATCCCTATTACAGGTTCCATAGGACAAGGTTCTCTGTGCAAGATTTAATTTGGGTTCTCTTCGTTTAAAATTTGAGTGCACTTTTCCTTATGCATTGGATTTGCCTTTTTAAACAGTGTAATATGGCTAAGGTGAAAAGCAAAAAGGACATACATGAATACAAAGCAAAATTACGTGGTTGTCTTCTCTTAGCCAAAAGTGGCAGGTTTCTTTACAAATTATATATGTAACAGATGCCATATAAAAGCAACTTCAAGGCTGATTTCACATTGAATCACATTGAAATGTACATACTCCAGACTGATATGTACATACTTCCAGACTGAAGCCACACATAGAGTAATTTATGCCTCATATTTTATGTGCTATACTTGGCAATGTAAATAATCGCATCTGAAGGCCCATCATTAGCATTGGCTAAGAAGAACACAGACTATGTACGTGCAGGCAAGGAAGGGTGGAAAGAATTTTAACCTTTGGATTCCCGGTTTATTGACTATTTAGGATCCTAATCATGAAGCTGGATACACAAAGTTTTTTTTTTTTTGGTCTGGGTTACATTTAATATTTATGCATTTTTCCAAAAAAGAGCCAAAGAGTAAAAGAAAGGCTTAACTTTTCTAATATCCAGATTCATTCCTGGTTTAATAAAATGATGCTTTAACTGGGCATTAAAAATCACTGGGAACTTGTTTAAAAATGTTGACTCTCAGACCACCCCTCAGAGTGTTTGATTCTGTAAGCTGAGTTGGAGCCAAAAATCTGTATTTTAGCAGGCACACTGTAGTGATTCATATGCCTTTAGGCCAGGGAGATTGTGCTTCATGACACTGATATCATATATATCCATTTTTTCCCAGTTAGAATGGTTCAGTTTTTATTTTGACTATTTTATATACTCAAAGGCTTAGGTGTATTATTACTATTATAGTTGAACTTATTGGATAACCTTGTATAGATTGTAAGACACACCAGGTGGAGGGCACACCTTAACATCTTTCTAATTTCAGAACTTAGTGCACTGCCTGCCACGCAGGAGATTGTCACAGTGTATTCACGTATCTCAAGGAATCAAAGGTTGGGCTGTGATTTAAAATCTTGGAACTTCAGCACACAACCTCGAACTCTGAAGACAAAATGTCAACATCATCTGATCCCCAAAGAGGCCAGTTTTTGCACTAATTCATGTCCTCAGCTAGAGATTTTTAAATGATCATTTAAGTAGTATCTGTAACAAGCTCACTTATCTTGCTCCCAGCTTAAAGGAAATGGAGGAGAATTAGAGGAGGTACTTCAACAGCTTTTCCCTTCACTTGTCATCACCCAGGGAACATGTTCTCCTGCCAGGAATCCTTTCTCCACCTCTGTTCTTGTCTGAAACCTATTCATCCTCCAGGGCTCAGCTCAGGCTCAGTGGAAGCCCGCCCTAGCCATTCCCACCTCCTCTTTCCATCTTCCACATTTCATCTTCTTTGCATCTAGCAGCCCTTTCAAACCAGTCCTTACACAGGCCAAGCAAATCTTTACTGCCTTTTGGCTACTCTCTTCCCACCCCCACCCCCCACCTCTACCTTAGAGATACTGCTTGGAGTTAGAATTCAAATTCCCTCCCTGCCTTTTCTTCCCGCAGTCCTGAGATTTGCAGTAAAAAAATGTAAATGGTTTCCAAGTTCACAGCATGGTGTTGAAAATCTTGAATTTGTACTGCCCAGTTAGCAAGTCAAACATATCCTGCCTGAAATTCTTGTCTTTTATATATATATATATATATACACACATATATATGTAATCCATCCAAATCCTATTACTTTTAACTCCTTAAATCTCACAAAACCATCCACCTTTCTCCATCTCCACTACCACTTATCTAGTTTGTCCAAATTACCATCTTTTCTCACTTAGGCTTTTGTCCTAATTTCCTGCTTGGTGTTCCCACATCCCATCTGTTCTCCATCCTGTGACTAGAATGATCTCAAAATGTGAAGTGATCTTATCTCTCCTGAGCTTAAAGTATATGCTGTATAATTTCCTGTTTCTTTTAAAATAGATGAAGCTTCTCAGCGTGAACCACAGGGTCCCTGTGTGGGATGACCCTGCCCACTTCTGCAGTCTCATCCTCCAATAAGCTCACCCACTTCTTTCTGCTCCAGCTGCCATAGCCTTCTTTCAGTGGGTTGTATTTTCCAGACTCTCTTCTGCCACAGGGTCTTTGCACACACTACTTCATCTGCTTGATTTTCCCTCACTTCTTCATTCAAGTAATGGCTATTTGCAGCACATAACTCAGCTCAAAGGCTTGCCTGATTTACCTAACTAGGTCAAGCCTCATTCCCCAAATACCCCTGCATCTTGATGAATATCAGTTTCTTCATGAGGACAGAGGAAATATCTGGTTTTGCTCACCATCGTGTCCCAAGATTTTAGTCCAGCACTTGTCAAATGACAAGCGCTCAATAAATATTTGTTGAATGATAAATGTTGGATAGATTTATTCAACAACACTGAATGTGTCATTTACTGGGCATGTGACTGTACGTTAGATATTGTCCTTTATAGTTAGAATCCCACCATCTAGTGGAGAAAACACACTTGAAAGCTCTTAATGTCAAGAGTGTAACATGAAGATGACCGTAGATCTTGGGATCCAAAGGAGAGAGCAAATAAATCTGCCCAGAGGAATTTATAGAGAATTCACAGAGAATGAAATGTTTAAACTGTGTCTTGAAAGACAAATTGGAGTTTTCCAAATGTAGAAACATCCCAAACAAAAAGAAAGTATATGCAAATGCCTGATGGTGTGCAGTAGCTGGGTGACAGACAGAGTTCTGTAGCCGTGGGTAGGGAGAATAGACGTGATGATGAATGGGTGGCAGGTTGAGGTGAAAGGTCTTGCTAAGAGCATTAGCCCATAAGAAAGAGAGTCAATGGAAGTATAGGTAAAATGAATTTAAGGTTGCTTGAAGTTCAGTCAGCCTGGAGTGAGAAATCATGGGAGGATCAGAGAGAAGAGTTAGGGAAAGCAATGAAGAAACAACTTTAGTAGCTCAAATGAGAAAAAAACATGTCAACACAAGGAAGTGATGCCAGAGAAAGGGGGCATTAACTCTGAGGACTGTTTCTGAAGGGGGAAACAACAAGCCTTGATGATTGGATGTGCCACTTGAAAAGGAGAAGCTTAAGATTGTTTAAGTTCAGTAAACTTAGTGAGATGGCTGAACTGCTAATCTTCAGAGAAAATATTCCAGGGAGAACAGGTGTGGGTATAAGGGAAGAGATGACCAGTCTGAACCAGGCTAAGTTTTTGGTGTCTGTGGCACATCTAGATGGAAATGGTCAAGAGAAGGCTGACCAATCAAAGGACTGAATGCAAGTGGGTTCCTATAACTACCTGTGACTACCTGTTTCTCCGACTGTGGGGTGACCTATAAAAAAATACATCAGTCCTGTGTGTCTTTAAAAACACAATAGGTAGCATCTGTTGCCTTGCTTGGAATCAGGTATATCATCACTAGAGCAATGCACCACTCAAACAATAGCTTAATTGAGGGGAAAGTCATCATATGTTGTCTGAATAATTGAAAAGGCACCTCTAGTACTTAAATAGAACTTTAGTTTGGAATTCGCTATCAACAGATGGATGCTGGCTTGGCAAGTGAGTAGAATGGAACCCTTTTAAGATTTAATACTACCAGGTGGGGCACAGAAGACCTACAAAGAATCATTACATTTGCATTTAGATTCAAAATCTCTCAACAAGAGGTGATAATACAAACTTTGATTCTTGTTCAGTTAAAACACATGAACTCTGGAGCCAGAGAGCACCAGGTTCAGATCTTGTCTCTGCCACTTGTGGACTGCATGATTAGTTTTATTTTCTGCATCTCAGTTTCATTTTCTGAGATAATAATGATAACTATTTTAGGGATTTTTGCAACACTTAAGTAACTTGATATATGTGAGCCCCTCAGGGGAATGCCTGGCATTTAGGAAATGCCTAATAAACTTAAGCTTTATTACTGGATCTTGAAGTGTGTAGATTGCAAACTGAGGTATTTTGCTTGTTAATCAGTATCTTCAAAAACAGATTTAAATGCCTTTAGAGGAGCATCCAGTTTCTCAGGCTCCACTAATCCCTTTAGCCTTAATACTCATCCTGGTTACACATTTTTGTTAATCTCCCAGCCCCTGTGTGTTTGGGAGTCTATACACACCGGTACTTTCCAGTCTAAGACACTACTTCAGATCATGCCTAATGATGAGAGGGAGGAGCATTTTTCTCATCTCTGTAAGTAAGACTTGTTGTTCAGTAGCTAAGTCGTGTCTGACTCTGCAACCCTATGGACTGTAGTCCTCCAGGCTCCTCTATCCATGGGAGTCTCCAGGCAAGAATACCCGAGTGGGTTGACATTTCCTCCTCCAGGGGATCTTCCCAACCCAGGGATCGAACGCTCGTCTCCTGCATTGACAGGCAGATTCTTTACCACTGAGTCACCTGGGAAACCCATGCTGCTAAGTCACTTCAGTCGTGTCCGACTCCGCGTGACCCCATAGACGTCAGCCCACCAGGCTCTCCTGCCCCTGGGATTCTCCAGGCAAGAAAACTGGAGTGGGTTGCCATTTCCTTCTCCAATGCATGAAAGCGAAAAAGTGAAAGTGAAGTCGCTCAGTCGTGTCCGACTCTTAGCGACCCCATGGACTGCAGCCCACCAGGCTCCTCCATCCATGGGATTTTCCAGGCAAGAGTACTGGAGTGGGGTGCCATTGCCTTCTCTCTTATTTATGGGAAACCCATAAATAAGAGTAATTTGTGCTGTATGAGGGCAGAACAAGCAATTAGCTGATGTGATGAGAAAAAGCTAAGGAAATCTCATTGGTTCTGAAATCTCACCATTGAAGTATAATTTCCTTGGATGAAGTACCATGGGATTGGAATTTTCAGAGATAGAAAAGCTAGTAAGGTCAGCTTCAAATATAAGCAGCTTGTTGATGTCTAGAGATTAAGTGGATTTCTGAGCTAGATTAAAAAAATTACATCTGTGTTTGAGTTTGGTAGAGATGAGCCTTGAATTTCAGTTAAGTGTGGGTCTCAAATGGGCTTTAGGGGATGTGGGGCTTTTCCTTGTGAGTCAGGCTGTGCACATAATGCTCTCAGGATCCCTTTTCTTCTTAGGCTACCTGTGTCTGTCATGATTGGCGTTGGGAAACGTGAGACGTGAAGCGACAGTGCAGCGACAGTTGCAGAAGTAACAGTGAAGGTGTTCGTTCCTGCCTGCTTCCCACCCCCATCGTTCGCATGTAACCCAAGCTGGTTTATTTCCAGGAAACAGGAGATAGGGCAAAAATAAATTCATGAATGAAGCTAATTGCATTCAGTGGCAAAGCTCGCACCAAGCTGTTTTTAACATAAGTTCAGTGACTCAGGTCACACAACTGAATTCAGCAGCATAAGCGCAGGGACTTCTCTGAAAGCCACTCACAGATGTTACGATCCATTCCAGCCCCTCCCAGAAAATTCCAGAGAACATGTTCCCTGATAGATACTGCCTTGACTTGTATGGTTTAGGTGTTCATCCCTGGGCAAAAAAACTTGATTTTGTTCAGTGACAAAGCTGTCACACAAGCTGTTTCAGTTAAACTTCCCTTGTTAAGGGACTAGTTGCTGCCCAAGGCTTCTGAATTTATCAATCTGTAGGGCCCATTAAAAATCCGACTGTTGCTTTGCCTTATTTTGATTTTTTAATGTATAAGGATAACCTGAGCAAAACTGGGAAGGAGAGCAAGTGTGCTTTCACCACTCTCTCTCTTTGTACCTAGTTTTACTCTTTTAGGGCTTCCCTAGTGGCTCAAGTGGTAAAGAATCTGGTTGCCAATGCAGGAGATCCAGGTTTGATTCCCCCCTGGAGAAGGGAATTGCTATCCACTCTAGTATTCTTGCCCAGAGAATCCCATGGACAGAGGAGCCTAGCAGGCTGCAGTCCACGGGTCACAAAGAGTTGGACACGACTGAAAAACTACCATATTCACTTTCATCACTTTACTCTTTTAATGAACCAACATCTAATAGACCAGATCCTTGGCTACTAATGGCAGAGCAATAACTGCCTGAGCTGGATAACTTTACAAAAGTTACTTCTTTTGAGGTCATATCTGTGCCACTGATAAAATGCAGAGTTGTTCCTGTTGCTCTAGTACCAATTAATATATCATTAATCTCTCTGCTGAGCCCCTTGCCATAGAATATGGTTTGCTAATTTGTGGACTTTGATGTGACATTTATCCTTCCTGTGCTCAAGGCAGGCGTTACTAATAAGTCACACTCCTCTTCCTGACAGAGCCCGAGCTCAGCCTCACAGCTCCTTTCAATACATCACCTAAGCAGCCAACGGAATGGAATTGTGCTCAAGTAGAACACCATATGCCATCCTACTCTGTAATCTCTCTCCTTTTAAAGTCTAACTCTTTGTATTTAAGTAGCCATTCTGTCCCTCTGATTTTAAGATGGGACCTGCTGATAGACAACACTTCTTTCAGCTTGGAAAGTCTGCATGCTGTGTCATTCTAAAGCTGACTTTATATATTCTTACTGGAATGAAGGTATTAATAGTAAAGCTGACACATGATGGTATGCTTTCTACATTTATCACACTCTTTGTCAGCTCTTCAAAGTCTAAGAATTTCTTTGTGCATCGTTCATATCCTAGTGGACCACACTGAATTTGAAGCATCCAGATTTGGTTACCCAGAGTGGTAAAATTTCAGACACATTTGTTTGAATAAGGCCTATTTATATCTGATGTTGTTATAGGTACATGATAAGATAATCAGAAAAATTATACTGGGGAAAGGATGTGGAAGGACACAGAATAAGAGCATAACAAAGTAACAATTATACAGAATATTTTCAAGACTATAGTAAGATCCAAGTAAGATGACAAGAGAGGAAAAAATGAAAAATGTAATGAACCTCAGAAGTTTATTCTTGTCAAAATGAGCTTTTAGACATGGACTATTAGGGTGACAACATAATTTATTGTCCAAACCAGGATGTGCTTGAGAATGAAAAGCCCACTATAAATAACTGCATTAGGACAACAGGTGTAAGCTGGGACATATGTTCATTTCTAATTGTCATGCTGGAGAAGACTCTTGAGAGTCCCTTGGACTGTAAGGAGATCAAACCAGTCAATCCTAAAGGAGATCAAACCAGTCAATCCTAAAGGAAATCAACCCTCAATATTCACTGGAAGGGCTGAGGCTGAACCTAAAGTTCCAATACTTTGGCCACCTGATACAAAGAACTGACTCATTGGAAAAGACCTTGATGCTGGGAAATATTAAAGGGAAAAGAAGTGAACAGCAGAGGATGAGATGGTTAAAATAGAATCACTGACTCAATGGACATGAATTTGAGCAAACTCTGGGAGATGGTGAAGGACAGGGAAGCCTGGCATGCTGTAGTCCATGGGGTTGCAAAGAGTCGGACAATGACTTATCGACTGAACAACATGCTCACTGCAGCCATAGTCCAACCCTTGCAGAAACTTCCGGGCTTGTGTCAGTCAGAAGGGAGTAAATGAGTAAAACGCATTTGATAGAGAAACAGTGTCTCTGAGTACAGCCTTCCTTTCCATTGAGGGGCATCAGAAATGGGGACTAAGGTCAGGTAAAGACATGGAGAAAAGCACTAAAATATACAGTTTTCCTACCAATATGTCATTCATCATATATTTTTGTTTCCAAGTATGGATAAACTGGAAGAAAAAATTCATTTAAAAGTAAATATTTGTGTTCTTCAAGGATTGCATCCTTTAAGATGCAATTCCTCTTTGCATCTTAAAGAATGAGAAACCTCAACTGTCTCATTTTGAAGCCAGCTCTATAGCTTTAATAACTGGAAGTTTCCATCTGGCCCAACCGAAAAGTCACATTTCAGTATGTAGGATACTGCGGGATGTTGCCATAGGGATCACCAGACAGTCTGCATCAGCTCAGGTTTCCTAGATGGAGAAACTAACACCATATTATTTAATCTCACAAAAATTCTGAGTATTTTACAGATTCACCATTTTACAAATAAAGAAACAGTGCTCAGAAATGAGTTACCCAGGGTCACATCATTAAAGACAGTAGGGGATTCAGAGTCACCAGGTTCAGCTTTTCCCACGGCATCTAGGATATAGGCATCAGACAGAACAGCAAAACATTCATCTCACTCATTACTTTTTCCAATCTTTATTGAGCACCTACTGTGTGCTCAATAAAGATAGTGTTCCATATATGAGAAGTAAAGAGATGAACATAAACTGTGCCTTTTTGATGCTTACATTCTAGTGGGAAAGGCAGGAAGAGGATTCTTGGTAAAGGGAATAGGACATACAGAGACCGTGTTAAAGGACCATCAGGGAAACCAATTTGACCATAGAGAAGTGGGAGAGAAGCTTGGAGAGAGAATCAGGGAATAAAATGTGTGGGGCGCTGTTGCCCCATAAAGACTTTGGCTTCCTAATAAGATGGGAAATCCGAGAACTGATGTGATCTTATTTATAACTGTGTGGAACCTGGATGATAGGGGGCAAAAAAGAAGCTCAGAGACCAGAGAAGATGCTCCCACAATAATCCAGGGTAAAGGTGATGGAGGCTTAGAGGAAGACGGCAGCAGCCGAGTGGCTAAAAGTGAATGGAGGGAGGAAATGGTCTGATGGTCAAGAGGCAAGTTTGGCTGATGGGTTAGATGCTGGCCTGGGAAGCAAGAGAGGCAAATGTTAGTGGAACCACGCATATAAAACTGGTGGTGAGGAGAGATGAGGTTGGGGAAGTGGGCAGGACTTCACTTTTCTGCCAGTGGAAGGATTTAACATGTTTAGTGGAACTTCAGGTCCTAAAGGATCTCCTATGGGGTACTTTGGGAAGTTTAAAAAAATTTTTTTTAATTGGAATATGTTCAATTTGTGTGTGTTAGTCACTCGGTCGTGTCCAACTATGTGATGCTAGGCTTCTCTGTCCGTGGAATTCTCTAGACGAGAACACTGGAGTGGGTTGCCATTTCTTTCTCCAGGGAATCTTCCCTACCCAGGGATCAAATCCTGGTCTCCTGTGCCATGGGCAGATTCCTAACCATCTGAGTCACTGATTTACAATGTTTTATTAGTTTTAGATGTACAGCAAAGTGAATCAGTTATACATATATTTATATCCACTCTTTTTAAAAGATTCTTTCCCCATATAGGCCATTACAGAGTATTGAGTAGAGTTCCCTGTGCTATACAACAAGTTCTTATTAGTTATTGATTTTATACATAGTAGAGTGTATATGTTGGTCCCTTTGGGCTTCCCTGGTGGCTCAGAGGTTAAAGCATCTGCCTGCAATGAGGGAGACCTGGGTTCGATCCCTGGGTTGGGAAGATCCCCTGGAGAAGGAAATGGCAACCCACCCCAGTATTCTTGCCTGGAGAATCCCATGGACGGAGGAGCCTGGTGGGCTACACAGTCCAAGGGGTCTCAAAGAGTTAGACACGACTGAGCGACTTCACTTTCACTTTCTTTCATCTCCCAATTTATTCTTCCGCCCTTATTCCCAGGTAACCATAAGAGTGTTTTCTACATCTGTGACTCAACTTCTGGTTTGTAAATGAGTTCATATGTACGCCCCCTTTTTTTTTTAAAAAAAGATGCTACGTATAGGCAATATCATAGGATATTTGTCTTTCAGTGTCCAACTTCATTCAGCATGATAATCTCCAGGTCCATCCATGTTCCTGCAAATGGCATTAATTTGTTCTTAAGCAATGGAGAAAACTCATTCAGATTTCCTTTTGGAAAGACCTCTACCTGTGGCAGTGCTTGGATACATTATGGAAAAGGGGAGAGAGGATCAGGGAAAACAGGAAGTTCATTGCTGAGTAGGAAAGGGATTACGAAGGTCTGGATCAAAATGATGGCAGAGAGGATAAAGAAAGATTACTTTGAGAAATATTTAGAGGTGGAGTGTTAAAAAGAGCAACTTATTAGA
Organism: Tragelaphus eurycerus; assembly: GCA_935064755.1. NCBI lineage: Eukaryota > Metazoa > Chordata > Mammalia > Artiodactyla > Bovidae > Tragelaphus > Tragelaphus eurycerus. Next base: position 7,938,538 of record CAKXYN010000072.1, on the reverse strand, counting down.
TTTTAGAGGTGAAGCAGAATATTAAAATGGTTACCCTTGTCTGAATACTCTGAAGTCTAAGAGGTACAAAAATCTCAGCAAATCCAAATTTCCTTAAAGGACCAGCATATGTAGATTGTTGAGTTGCTAAGTCGTGTGTGACTCTTTTGCGACCCCATGAACTGCAGTCCACCAGTGTTCTCTGTCCATGGGATTTCCCAGGTAAGAATACTGAAATGGGTTGACATTTCCTTTTACAGGGAATCTTCCCATTCTGGGGATTGAACCCACGTGTCCTGCGTTGGCAGGCATGTTCTCTACCACTGAGCTATCCTATGTAGATTAGTGAACCATTAAGAAACTTTTCCACAGAAAAATAAACAGTTTAAAAGAGAGCGAGGAGATCTTTCTTTCTACATTGGATCCAGAATTGAAATATCAATATATACCAGGATTGCAACTGTAGTGATCTTTTTATTGACTCTGTATACCATGAATAAAAACAATCACCAAGTAATGTGAGATTTTAACAGACAGTCCATTTTAACAGGTTGTCCCCTCACAAGGGATCACCTTGGGAGTTCATTTAGAGACTTACTGTCTTGATTCTGCCCACTGTTGGTGCAAACCTTCTGTTCTTTTAGGAGAAAGCTATTTTTTAAGTCAGGCTGTGAACTGCACAAGAATGTAAGTTCCACTATTTTGGCCCCCCTCCCACCTCATTTTTGCCTTAAGATAGAAATGCCATCTCAATTGCCCAATTTGTTCATGTGACTTAGCTCCCAATGATTTTGACTGCTTCAGAAAGTCAAGTCTGCAAAGGATGGAGTTTTTTTCCACCGAGGATGAGTAAGATAATGGGCTGCAGGCTTTGAAAGCCATGTAGAACCACCATCTCAATGCTTCTCCTGAGATGGCATGGCTCCCTCTGGTGTCTATGTCTCTGGAGAGATGGCATCTTCTGTCCTGGGGTTCTTCCGCCCTCCCACCTAGGTTCTCACAACTTGTCTTTGGAAACCAGCTCAGCGCTCTCTTCGCCTGGAATGCGTCCTTTGCCCTCCAAGGACAGGTGGTCCCTGCCACGCCACTCGTCTCCCCCCCCCCCCCCCACCCCGACTGCCAGTGTGCTCTTGGACCCCTGGTATTTGCTATCTCTGTCTTCACTGGCTCTGATGCTCTATTATTAATAGCTGCTTCTACCTCTTTTATATGAGCTCTTAGGGAACTGTTGTTCAGTCACTGAGTTGTGTTCAACTCTTTGTGACCCCATGGACTGCAGCACGCCAGACTTCCCCGTTCTTCACTTTCTCCCAGAGCTTGCTTAAACTTGTGCCCATTGAGTCGGTAATGCCATCCAACCATCTCATCTTACGCAGCCCCCTTCTCCTCTTGCCTTCAGTCTTTCCCAGCATCAGGTTCTTTTCCAATGAGTTGGCTCTTCACATCAGGTGGCCAAAATATTGGAGCCTGAGACATGTGTTTTTATATCTCTATCACTTAGCATTGGGCTTAGGTGTGAATACATATTTAATAATTGAATAGTAGCCAGTTCTAAGGATTGAAATGATTTTTTTTTCTTTTTTAAAGCAGCATTAAAACAGTTGCTCTATATTCTCTGCCAGTAACAACTTTGGCAGGTACATATGAGTGCTGTGGGTGTCTGAAATCACGTATATTATCCTATTGGTCATATGGAAGAATGCTGTTACTAATGTTTTGTCACTAAGCCATGTCTGACTCTTTTGCGACCCCACAGACTATAGCCTGCAAGGCTCCTGTGTCCATGGGATTTCCCAGGCAAGAATACTGGAGTGCATTGCTGTTTCCTTCTCCAGGGGATTGAACCAAGGGATTGAACTCGAGTTTCCTGCATTGGCAGGTGGATTCTTTTCCACTGAGCCACCAGGGAAGCCAGTGGAAAGCAGAAGTGGATTTTAAAAACCCATTTTTGTTGCCACATCTCTAACAATAACAGCAGCATTAGCAACTAACCTTAACTGAACCAGGTCCTACAGCAGAGATGGCCAGTGCCTACTAACACCCAAGTTCTCCTTTCTCACTACCAGAACTCTTATTTTACTGAGGCGATGAGATGTAAGTCTGTGTTTTCTAGTCTCTTTTGGTTTGGGTGTGGCTACATGACCCAGTTCTAGCCGATGATCTGGAACAAAGATGTTGGAAGTGACTGCCAGAAGGGCTTCTTAAAAGATGGACAGACATTTGTAGAAAGCCCTTTTCCTCATTCCTGACACTTGCAGTGGGGCCAGTTTGGGCCATGAGCTTACCCTGAAGATTCACTCTATATCTTAAATGCCAGAGCCAGCAGATAGCAGGCTTCTAGCTCCCTGTGATTTCATGGGACCCATATGTTAGTTGTGGCCATCTGTCTTCTGATATCTTTTATATATGGAGATGAATCCTTGTGTATTAGAGATGTTCCTATTTTGGATTTTCTGTTACAGATAGCTAACCTTCTTCCTAATGAGTTTAGGTGTTTTACAGAGACTATTTCAATTAACCTTCACAATATATCTATGGGTTTAGGTATTACTGTGCCCACTTTACAGATGAGGAAACTGAGGTGGCAAAGTTGATTTGAAATCCATGTTCTGTCTGGTTCCAGATGCTGCTATAATATAAAGATGATCTTTTGTTTTAAATGAATTCAGGCTTTTCCACCCACTTGTGAATTATGAATTTTTATACTTTTCTAAGCATCTCTTTAGGTTATTCTTCCTATATCTTGTTTTAAGCATGTTTCACATGGTGAAGATTTATGTTCAGACAAGAAACCAGAAAGACCTTGTCCCCAAAGATTTTAGCCCAGAGACAGAAATCTAAAGATATCTCTTCAACCAGAGGGAATGTTTTGCTGCTCTTCATGCCTGAGCAGCAGTAGTTTAGCTTTAGTGAAATGCCGGTACTTCCTTTGTCCTGTTTCACCCTCGTGATGCTCTGAGATCAAGGCAGGACTGCCAGTGTTTCCATTATTTAGTAAGAAGACTGCAGCTCCCAGGGTTAGCTCTGAGCAGAGCTAGTTGGAGGCTACTGACCGCTTTTCATTTGTACTCAAGATTCAATATCTGGGGCCACTCTGTCCTGCCTGGGGAATTTGGGGAAACCAATATAATAAATAATACCCTGGAGAAATTTTAGAACCACAGAGAAACCTCTCTAATATCACCCTCTCAATTTTTCTCTTTCAATTTAGTTTCAATTTGCAAAGTAGTATTCAGTTTTATACCAAGAATTCTGAAGAACTCTCAAAACAAAACCCAGGTATTCATCTGCTTTTTAGGGGTGTAAAAGAGCCATCATGCAAACATACTGTAATCTGGACTTTATCTGCCACATCTTGTGTGTTTATAAAAAGGTAATTAAATTTCTGATAAATATTTCTTGGATTCTTTTGTAAGACACTAAGCTCAACTGTGTCCTTGCCTTTCATCTAATGAAACTCATTCTAACTCTTAAGAGGATCATGCCATTTTGCACATCAGTGAATAAGCCTCACAACTCCTATTTCAATCCACAGCAAACGCCCTTGAGGTTAGAGCTTGACGGTTAAACACAAAAGGTCCCAATGCCCCAAGATTCCACAGATGCCTGTTGAATTACCAGGATGCCCACAGACTGCAAATACTTAACAAAAGAGGGTTCTCCTCCCTGATACCCCCTGTACTTCCACCCCTACCACAACTAAAGAAGAAAAAAATGCCCCAAACTTCAAACAGTGCACCTGGCTGTAATCTTTTCTACTTGAGCTAATTGCTATTTGCAGTGGCATAAGGTTGGGGGCTGAGGGGTGGGGGGAGGGGGGAGCTGGAGATTCCTCCAGCTAATAATGAAGATTCAAACCATAGAATGATTTCATACGCTCAGTTGTTCCATCCCAAGGCAGCCAACATCTTACACCCATTTTCAGTTGCAGGAAATATAGTTCTCATACAAAGAAATACATTCCTAACAAGGTACAGGAATTAATTGTCAAAATGCCCTTAATGCAAAAGCAGGCAAAGAGTTTCAACTTGTTTCAGAGTTTTGGAGTGACTTTTGTAGATGTCTAAAATCTACTCAACTTCTGGACTTTTTCAAAGCTTTAATGTTCTTAAAAGGGGGAAAACCCCAGTGTTTATATTTGACCACAGTTTTAATTATGCTTTCATGTTTATGATTTTTTATTCAATGTCTGTCTCACCAATTAGATTGCACATATTACAGTCACCATCATATTTTCAGTATTCAGCAGAATGCCTGGCATAGGGCAGGTGTTCAGTAAATCTTTGTTGATCAAGTGAATGAATCATATCTCAAGGCTAGAGACAATTCTTTAAATGTTTGCAACAATATCCTGTTGCCAAGTGATTAAAAAGGAAGAGATAGGAGGAAGGGAATTTATAAAATTCTATAAATTGAATTATTTATAGAGTGCCTTATCTAAGTGGAAATATTTTAGTCTATAGTAATAATATTATCATTATTATTGGTAGTAGTACTGGTAGCAATGATAGCAGTGGAGTGGTGGTAGTGACCTTGAGTGATTACTATGTGCCAAGTGTTGGGCTTAGCTCTTGGCATAAATTGTATTTTATTTCCTCTACTTCTCTGTGAGATAGTTATTATCGTTATCTTCACTTCTTAGATGAGAAAACTGAGGCATAGATACATTAAATAACTTTCCCAAGTCCTAGCTTTCCATAGCTAGGAAGTGGCAGATGGGACTAAACTTCAGCCCATCTGTAGCCCATGTTTTTTCCTTCCCTTCCCTTCCCTCTGACCTTAGAATAGCATAATGGGAGTATGTCAACATCATGGTAGACACTGTGGTTTGACTCTTCAGACACCCTTCCCCAAGCACCTTCTCACTGACATTCCTTTCCTAGAGACTGGGAAGCTGAGCACATTCCCCAGCATCCATTGCATCCAGGCATGAGCATGTGACTCATTTTGAAGCAAGGAGTTAGAAGAGGAAGTCAACAGAGAGGCTACAAGTAGGGGCTTGGGAAAGCTCTTGATTTCTTTGAAGGAGGAAGGAGTACAACTAACATTCTTCCATTCTGCATCCGCTTATATTCATCATTAAACCTGATGTTTGTTTGGAGGGGTAGCAACCACGTTGTAACCTTGAGGCCAAGAGAAACAGGGCATTCAACCCCATGGTGGATCCACTGAACCAAGTACTGTCACCACCTACCTGTGGACTTTTTGCCATGTCAAGAAAACTAGCCTCCGTTTTTTTTTTGGCTGCAGTGAATCCAGTTTCCCATTATTTGCAGGTGACACATCCTGAAACGATGCCAGTCTGAATCTTCTGAAGTTAAGACTAAGGACCTAGGAAGCTGCTTCAGGGGCAACCTGAATAAACTTGACTTTTGGCAATGAAATGCCAGTTCCCTCCTCACTTGTGCTGAGGTCCAGTCTTGCAGAGTGGTGGCAGTATTCAAGTCCCAAGTTGGAATGCAATGTATTGTGAACTTAGGTACACATATCCATCTTTGTTATTGTCTCTCCCAAATAGTCACGTACATTGAGTATTGCTATGTAAAAAGTCAAAGTCATTGTTCTACAGACTGTAATCAAGTTTAAAGGAAAAACTCAGAGAAGTGGAAGCAACCTGATAGTCCAAGATGTTCATACATTTTAAAGGCTCTGCATCATTGCTCAGGAAGTGCATCCACATTTTGTGGTCTGATATAGACAAATCACAGCGATTGTCATCAGTCGCTTAAGAAGTATGTATATATTCCTGTCTGAGTAGTCTTTCTTTTTGCTGTTTCAGTCTATCTTAAAGAATGATCCAAAAGAGTTTCTTAAAATCTGACTAATTAAGCTCAGAATAAGGAGTTTCTGATGTTTCATGCTTGTATCCTTGCTGGTAGCTCTCAACTGGTCCATGTTGGCCCTCTTGTCAGTTTGGTATGGCCTCCTGTTAGGGTAGAAAATTCTTTTACTTGGGTTGAAAGAGATTGTGTTTATTCACTGGGACTATGACATGAATTTTTTTTTTTAATTGTGAAAAAATAATTTTATTGACACAGAAAAGACTTTTTGTTTCACTTCAAAATTTTAGTTGCTTTTGCTAGTCAAGAATAATTCTGCTTTATTGACTATGCCAAAGCCTTTGACTGTGTGGATCATTACAAACTGTGGAAATTCTTCAAGAGATGGGAATACCAGACCACTTTACCTGCCTCTTGAGAAATCTATATGCAGGTCAAGAAGCAACAGTTAGAACTGGACGTGGAACAACAGACTAGTTCCAAATCGAGAAAAGAGTATGTCAAGGCTGTATAATGTCACCCTGCTTATTTAACTTATATGCACAGTACATCATGTGAAATGCCGGGCTGCATGAAGTACAAGCTAGACTCAAGATTGACAGGGTAAATATCAATAACCTCAGATATGCAGATGACACCACCCTTTTGGCAAAAAGTGAAGAAGAACTAAAAAGCCTCTTGATGAAAGTAAAAGAGGAGAATGAAAATGTTGGCTTAAAGCTCAACATTCAGGAAACTAAGATCATGGCATCTAGTTCCATCACTTCATGGCAAATAGATGGGGAAACTATGAAAACAGTGAAAGACTTTATTTTGGGGGACTCCAAAATCAATGCAGATTGGTGACTGCAGCCAAGAAATTAAAAGACACTTGCTCCTTGGAAGAAAAGTTATGACCAACCTGGACAACATATTAAAAAGCAGAGACATTATATGACATGAATTTATCTGGCAACTTATTTCTCCAAGTCATTCAATTCAATTCATTCATTCTTTCAACAGGATGGTGGACATTTCATGGTTATGTTTCCAGAAGTGTTATCTGGCTGGCAGTCAGAAGTGTCTTAATAGTTTCCAAGGAAAAAATAACGATCTAAATTTATTCATATTTTTTCACAAATTTGAACTGTAAAAATAATTGTGATTTTCACAGAGATTTCATTATATTTTTAAAGATTGTTTTTGTGAATGTTCACTTGACTAGTATGTTTTTATCTCATTTGTGTATTATTGTTTCCGCTTGCTGAAGTTCTTCTTTTCCATCATTATTATGGGCTCTGTATCTAAAATTTTCATAAAGAGATCAGTGGTTCAAAATTGATTTGTTGAGCACAAAGTTAGTGATGAAAATAGGTATGTAGTTACTTTATCACAAAATAATGTTACAAAAGAATGGGACTCAAATGTATATATAAAAATGTGTGTGTTGGGACAAGTGGCCGTGCATGCCAATGTGCCAGATTTTTGATAGCCTCTCACCTAAACGGATACACAGGAAGATTCAAAATGAATATCTGAGGGTCCATTTTACTATAAACAAATTATACCTAAAGAATCCTAATTTTCAAAATGAATGAATGCATGAATGCATGGGTGAATATATGAAAGTTAGATTGTATTACCCTGCAATACATAGTGTATTATCTATTTTGGAATATTGTAGAGCAATATTGCATAGGAACCTGGAATGTCAGGTCCATGAATCAAGGCAAATTGGAAGTGGTCAGACAAGAGATGGCAAGAGTGAATGTCGACATTCTAGGAATCAGCTAACTGAAATGGACTGGAATGGGTGAATTTAACTCAGATGACCATTATATCTACTACTGCGGGCAGGAATCCCTCAGAAGAAATGGAGTGGCCATCATGGTCAACAAAAGAGTCCGAAATGCAGTATTTGGACGCAATCTCAAAAACGATAGAATGATCTCTGTTCGTTTCCAAGGCAAACCATGCAATATCACAGTAATCCAAATCTATGCTCCAACCAGTAATGCTGAAGAAGCTGAAGTTGAACAGTTCTATGAAGACCTACAAGACCTTTTAGAACTAACACCCCAAAAAGATGTCCTTTTCATTATAGGGGACTGGAATGCAAAAGTAGGAAGTCAAGAAACATCTGGAGTAACAGCCAATTTGGCCTTGGGGTATGGAATGAAGCAGGGCAAAGACTAATAGAGTTTTGCCAAGAAAATGCACTGGTCATAACAAACACTCTCTTCCAACAACACAAGAGAAGACTCTACACATGGACATCACCAGATGGTCAACACTGAAATCAGATTGATTATATTCTTTGCAGCCAAAGATGGAGAAGCTCTATACAGTCAGCAAAAACAAGACCAGGAGCTGACTGTGGCTCAGACCATGAACTCCTTATTGCCAAATTCAGACTTAAATTGAAGAAAGTAGGGAAAACCACTACCATTAAGGTATGACCTTAAATCCCTTATGATTATACAGTCAGATCAGATCAGATCAGATCAGTTGCTCAGTCGTGTCCGACTCTTCTCGACCCCATGAATCGCAGATTATACAGTGGAAGTGAGAAATAGGTTTAAGGGCCTAGATCTGATAGATAGAGTGCCTGATGAACTATGGAATGAGGTTCGTGACATTGTACAGGAGACAGGGATCAAGACCATCCCCATGGAAAAGAAATGCAAAAAAGCAAAATGGCTGTCTGAGGAGGCCTTACAAATAGCTGTGAAAAGAAGAAAAGTGAAAAGCAAAGGAGAAAAGGAAAGATATAAGCATCTGAATGCAGAGTTCCAAAGAATAGCAAGAAGAGATAAGAAAGCCTTCTTCAGCGATCAATGCAAAGAAATAGAGGAAAACAACAGAATGGGAAAGACTAGAGATCTCTTCAAAAAAATTAGAGATACCAAGGGAGCATTTCATGCAAAGATGGGCTCAATAAAGGACAGAAATAGTATGGACCTAACAGAAGCAGAAGACATTAAGAAGAGATGGCCAGAATACATAGAAGAACTGTACAAAAAAGATCTTCACGACCCAGATAATCACGATGGTGTGATCACTCACCTAGAGCCAGACATCCTGGAATGTGAAGTCAAGTGGGCCTTAGAAAGCATCACTAGGAACAAAGCTAGTGGAGGTGATGGAATTCCAGTTGAGCTCTTTCAAATCCTGAAAGATGATGCTGTGAAAGTGCTGCACTCAATATGCCAGCACATTTGGAAAACTCAGCAGTGGCCACAGGACTGGAACAGGTCAGTTTTCATTCCAATCCCAAAGAAAGGCAATGCCAAAGAATGCTCAAACTACCACACAATTGCACTCATCTCACACGCTAGTAAAGTAATGCTCAAAATTCTCCAAGCTAGGCTTCAGCAATATGTGAACCGTGAACTTCCTGATGTTCAAGCTGGTTTTAGAAAAGGCAGAGGAACCAGAGATCAAATTGCCAACATCTGCTGGATCATGGAAAAAGCAAGAGAGTTCCAGAAAAACATCTATTTCTGCTTTATTGACTATGCCAAACCCTTTGACTGTGTGGATCACAATAAACTGTGGAAAATTCTGAAAGAGATGGGAATACCAGACCACCTGACCTGCCTCTTGAGAAACCTTAATGCAGGTCAGGAAGCAACAGTTAGAACTGGACATGGAACAACAGTCTGGTTCCAAATAGGAAAAGGAGTTCGTCAAGGCTGTATATTGTCACCCTGTTTATTTAACTTATATGCAGAGTACATCATGAGAAACACTGGACTGGAAGAAACACAAGTTGGAATCAAGATTGCCGGGAAAAATATCAATCACCTCAGATATGCAGATGACACCACCCTTATGGCAGAAAGTGAAGAGGAACTAAAAAGCCTCTTGATGAAGGTGAAAGTGGAGAGTGAAAAGGTTGGCTTAAAGCTCAACATTCAGAAAATGAAGATCATGGCATGTGGTCCCATCACTACATGGGAAATAGATGGGGAAACAGTGGAACAGTGTCAGACTTTATTTTTCTGGGCTCCAAAATCACTGCAGATTGTGACTGCAGCCATGAAATTAAAAGACGCTTACTCCTTGGAAGAAAAGTTATGACCAACCTAGATAGCATATTCAAAAGCAAAGACACTACTTTGCCAACAAAGGTTTGTCTAGTCAAGGCTATGGTTTTTCCTGTGGTCATGTATGGATGTGAGAGCTGGACTGTGAAGAAGGCTGAGAGCCGAAGAATTGATGCTTTTGAACTGTGGTGTTGGAGAAGACTCTTGAGAGTCCCTTGGACTGCAAGGAGATCCAACCAGTCCATTCTGAAGGAGATCAGCCCTGGGATTTCTTTGGAGGGAATGATGCTAAAGCTGAAACTCCAGTACTTTGGCCACCTCATGCGAAGAGTTGAGTCATTGGAGAAGACTCTGATGCTGGGACGGATTGGGACAAGAGAAGATGGGGATGACAGAGGATGAGATGGCTGGATGGCATCACTGACTCGATGGACGTGAGTCTGAGTGTACTTCAGGAGTTGATGATGGACAGGGAGGCCTGGCATGCTGCGATTCATGGGGTCACAAAGAGTCGGACACGACAGACGACTGATCTGATCTGATCTGAGGAACATAAAATCAACAGCATTCTCATTTAAATGGCACCCCACTCCAGTACTCTTGCCTGGAAAATCCCATGGATGGAGGAGCCTGGTAGTCTGCAGTCCGTGGGGTTGCTAGGAGTTGGACATGACTGAGTGACTTCACTTTCACTTTTCACTTTCATGCATTGGAAAAGGAAATGGCAACCCACTCCAGTGTTCTTGCCTGGAGAATCCCAGGGACGGGGGAGCCTGGTGGGCTGCCGTCTCTGGGGTTACACAGAGTTGGACACAACTGAAGCAACTTAGCAGCAGCAGTAGCAGTGGTATATCGAACACTTGAGTTTCTCCAGAATAAGGACAAAATAATGCTTTACAATACAAAATTGGTAATTTAATTGAGGCAGTGAAGAGACTAAACTCTTGAAATATCATCCAGATTCATACCCCTTGAAGCAAAACATCTTAGCTACATTTTGGCTAAGACCATTATAAGACTAGCTTCAAGTTAAAAAGTATGCCATGCAAGAAATCAGAAGGGGCCGTTGGCAAGATTTCCTCATCCAGAAACACTTCTGGATTTCTTACTCATGATACTGCCCAAAAGAGAGAGGTTGCTACTGTCTTTTTCTTGATTGACTCTATTGATATTCAGTGTGAATGAGCTCTTAGGCCTTTTGCAAGGCACACATGAGGGGAAAGTGTGAGCCAACATCTTGTCCTATTTAATTGCTTAATTCCCTGCCACAGGAGGACATGTTTTCCATGTAGTTAACAGTTATTTTGTGATTCACGTGCAGGCTGCAGAAGGTGGCTAGAATCAGTAATGATGGTACTGCTCTGCAAATTAAGGAGCTCTCATCCAGTGCTGGTTCACACACTGCTTGATTCAAAGGGAACTGGCAAAAACAACTCTAAGAAACAGTATTGACATTGTGCTCAAGGCAGACAATGGCAGTGTTACCCGCTAAAGTTGTGCAACGAGGTAGCCCGGGTGCTATGCCACCCATTCTTGAGTCAGAGTTGAAAGAAATGGAGAAAATTCCAAGTCCTAGCAAACCACATCTAATGAGGATAAATTTTTTCTGGGTCTTTGTTAATTAACTCAGCAGTTAACCTCTGTTTTTTTGGCACTAGTGTATGTTGGCTCTTGAGGGGGAATGCACTCTCAATTTTTTTTTTCAAATGAAGGATGAGGAAAAAACCACATTTTTTCCATGACACTAAAATATCCTTTTAAAAATATCATTTCAAGTGGCTTACTCAAGTGGACCATCTCAACACAAACTCCATGTTGGTTCCAAAATGCCGTGTCTTTTAACATCAAGGATTAGATAAGATATTAGGATTACTTAAGAAAAGCAAACTGGTATAAACATTTCCATTGCTGGGAATTTGATTCATTCTCAGTGCTTGATGTTTTTGTTCACTTACTGAAGATAATCATTGATGATATATTACTGTTCATATTTTAAAACCACATTCAAATATTTCAATATACCAGAAGAAATAGTTTTGAGAGCTGCTGCTGCTGCTAAGTCGCTTCAGTCGTGTCCAACTCTGTGCGACCCAATGGACGGCAGCCCACCAGACTTCCCCGTTCCTGGGATTCTCCAGGCAAGAACACTGGAGTGGGTTGCCATTTCCTTCTCCAATGCATGAAAGTGAAAAGTGAAAGTGAAGTACTCAACAGTTGTGTCCAACTCTTCACGACCCCATGGACTGTAGCCTACCAGGCTCCTCTGTCCATGGATTTTCCAGGCAAGAGTACTGGAGTGGGGTGCCATTGCCTTCTCCGACTTTTGAGAGCACACAGCAACAAAATGGATGTATTAGGAATTCACTGACCAATAAAAATCTCCCAAGTTAGAAGAGGTAATCTCCAACATTTGAATGTTTTGTTGTTTCCATTTGCTAAGTTGTGTCCAACTTTTGCAATCCCATGAACTGTAGCCCGTCAGGCTCCTCTGTCCATGGGGTTCTCCAGGCAAGAATACTGGAGTGGGTTTCCCTTTCCTTTTCCAGGAGATCTTCCCAGATCAGGGATTGAACCTGTGTCTCCTGCATTGGTAGGCAAGTTCTTTACCACTGAGCCACCAGGGAAGCCCCAACATTTGAATAAGATAACCTTATTAACTAGATTATCTGAAATGACTCAATGCTTGCTGCCAGCCCTGATCACCTTCCTCTATGTTCAAACATGTAAATTAATATATGAATTAATAGACATACATTCTTTTCCTTCTCATTCTTTTTATCAGCAAAATGATGACATTTTACCATATGTTTTACTCTGCAGCTTGCTTTTTATTACTCAAGAATTTATCATGGATAGCTCTCCAACTTGATAGGGACAAACATTTATTTAGTATTCTAATTTTGTAAGTTAAATAGTGAAAAGAAACCAACGGAATGTGAAACTTACCACAGATGAAGGAAAATTACAAATGAATCCCACTTTAATAGGAGAAAATCTTGTTACTAATTTTGAAATTTTATAGAATGACTGATCATTTAAAAATCAGAACATATGTCTAAAAATTCTTTGCAATATAATTGACATACAATATACTACAAGTATTTAAACTATAAAGTTTGATGTATGGACATATGAAGTTATCTGAAACCACCATTACAATCAAGGTAATGAGCATATCTATCACCACCGAAAGTTCTCTTGCATCTATGCCATCTCTCCCTCCAGCCACATTTGGACTCCGGCTGTAGATAAAGTTCAAGTCCACTCCAGATGTCTCATTCTGGAACAAGCAGCCATGTAACATGTACTTCTCTCCTAATGATGGCAGAAGCAAAAGAGGCCAAGCCAAATCGTGCAAGTTCATTGAAAACTTCTAGTTCCGTGACTACTATTAATAACATTGCATTGGCCAAATCCAGTCACGTGGCAAAGCCTAACACCAAAGTACTGGGGAATTGTGCTATGCCCACTCTAGTGGGATGTCCTGCATAGTTACGTGGCAAAGGGTACAGGTGTATTCTTTGAAAGGAGGTAAAAGATGGCAAAGGATAACTCAGTTACAATAAATGGACAGCTGACAAGATGGGATTGGTGTTCAAAAGCTGGGAATTCATATTTGGTAGCTAAAGCCCCCAGGTGTTTCCCAGTATATGCAAGGGTATTGAAGGATAAGACCACACTGAAACTTTAGGCTATGCCCTCCCCAGAGAGTGAATGCAGGACAAGATGAATGAAAAGAGCTCTCAGGAGGCTGGAGGAGGATCCAAAGAGCAAGAGAAAGTGCTGTCAGAGGTCATCTCTCAATCAGCAAAAGGCCTTATAGAGACTTTAATGGTTCTAACCATAGCATTTTGTGATTAATTCTCTCTACTCTCAACTTTTTACTTTCCACTCCCTTTTGGTTCTACATAATAGAACCAAGCTATGTGCTGAAGTCTCTGATCTCATTTTAAAAAATCACTAGATTCCAATGTAAAATAGATAACTAATGAGAATCTACTGTATAGCACAGGGAACTCCACTCAGTGTTCTGTGGTGACCTAAATGGGAAGGAAATCCAAAAAAGAGGAGATGTATGTGTACATATAACTAATTCACTTTGCTGTACAGTGGAAACTAACACAATATTGTAAAGCACCTATACCCTGATAAAAATTATTTATATAGTAATGAGGGCAAAATTAAGTCAATACAAAAAATTAAAAAGGAGTAAAAATCACTAGATTCCTATAATAACCAAGCAAGTATTATAAAGGGGCAAAATAGAATTAATTTCTGTTTTCTTTTAAGCATTTAGTCCATACACAATGAGATTATTTACTATTCCACAAAATCTTCCTTATACAAATATATACATATACATCTAAATTTAATATATGTTTACTATGAAGAGTCTGAAGTATCACATAAATACATCGTATGGTTGGTCTCCTGGAACAATGGACGCTCCCTCATTTTCTATGACTCATCACTTCATGAACACTGGGAGGACCTGACCGCAGCTGTGCAGAAGCTTCCATAATAAAGCCATAATGGGCACGGCACAAACTGCCTTTTTTAGATTTGGGGTTTCATTGCAATTGGGAATGTTGGACAAATTTCCCTGAGGCTTGGCTTGAGGAACATCTAGTCGTTCTTCGCCTAATCCTGAATCTGGCATATGGCTTTAGATGGAAAATATGCTTTAAATTCAGTGCTAGTTTTGGTGGTGGTATCTTTTTGTTGTGAATAGTAGACTCGATAGAAAATGAAGGTCAAAAAGTAATTATTGGGACTTCTCTGGCAGTCTGGTGGCTGAAAGTCTGTGTTACCAATACAGGGGCCCTGGGTTTGATTCCTGGTCAGGAAGGACTGGTGCTGAAGCTGAAGCTCCTGTACTTTGGCCACCTGATGCGAAGAGCCAACTCATTGAAAAAGACCCTGGTGCTGGGAAAGGTTGAGGGCAAGAGGAGAAGGGGGTGACAGAGGTAAGATAGTTGGATGGCATCACTGACTCAATGGACATGTGTTTGAGCAAACAGAGAAATAGTGAAGGACAGGGAAGCCTGTGTGCTGAAGGGTCGCAAAGAGTCAGACACGACCTAGCTACTGAACAGTGACAATAGCAACAGGTTACTAGATCCCACATGATGGGTTACTAGATCCCACATGATGCAACTAAGAGTTCGAATGCTGCCAGTAAAGATCTCACCCGCTGCAAGTAGAAGACCCTGCCTGTGGCAACTAAGACTTGGCACAGCCAAATTTTCTAAAAAGGATTATTTGTAGAATGAGCTACTGAACTTCTCGGGCATGTATTGAGAAGAGAAAGTGATATGGTAGATTTAAAATTTTCTGACATGATATGTCAGTTACGAATGTATGGCCTCTAATTTCCCCTGTTTAACCTACCTACATGGTTTCTATCTCCTGATTGGGTCAAAACTGCTACCCAAGGTATTTAAAGATTCGCAAACCACCCCATACTTTCCCTCCGCTTCCTCTCTCATCCTTTCTCTTCTCAGGTTTGATTCTTCAGTCATCCCTCCTCTCTCATCTCTGGCCTAGATCACCCTTCCTCTTTCCCTACTTTTCCTATACCTTTTGTCATTAAATCCCACCCATCCCTCACATGTCAGAAAGGCATCATTTCTTCTGAAAAATCTTTTCTAAACCTGTCAACTCCGGATTGAATGTCTTTCCCAAGTGGTCCCATAACTAACCTATCACATAACGGATCACTCTGTATTGTAGTTATCAGCTTACTTGTCTTTCTCCTCCTGAAACAAGCTCCTGGAAGGTGCAGAATTGACATCTTTCCCTGTTACAAGGCTTAGCCCCCAGGCGGGCCCAGGCACATGCACCCAGCTGATACTCATACACATTTACTGAATGAACACCTAAATTACAAGGTATTATTTAGGGAGATCATCGTCAACCACAGAGGTTAGCGCACAGAACACTAGATGAATTTTAAAATTCAATTTTGTTGTTTAGACGTCAGAGAAAGCTTGATGGAGAAAGCAGGATATATACTAATCTTTAAAGGATTTCAAGGAGGCAGAGATGAGGAATTAAGGGTTGAATGGACAGAAGAAATAAATATATAGAGGAGATCTCATTTATGTTCTGTACACATGGAAAACAATCTCAGTTTTCTGGACGGGGTCAAGTGTGTGATGGGGAACCCAACTATGGCAAAGAAATGTCAACAAGAGACTTGGGGCCAGATCTTGAAAAATCTCACGATATATGGAGGGAGACTGGTTATGAAAATAACCATAACTGGTTATGTGGTCCAGCAGTATCAGCAGCAACTGGGAACTTGAAGAAAGGTAAATTCTTAGCCTCCATCCCAGACTTCCTGACTTAGGAGCTCAGGTGGAGGGGAGGAGAAAAAGGCAGAGGTGGGGGTGGGTGAGTCCAACAACCTGGATTTTCACAAGCCTTCCTGGACATTTTGGAGAGTGCTGGGGTTTGGGAACTGTTGTAAGATATTTGGACTTTTGTTCTGAACCCAAACCACTGTTGCTGTGCTTGTGTTGACTGTAGACTGTTTACCCCAATCCTTCTGAAGGATGCTGTACTTTGAGGCTAGTTTGCCCAGATAAATAAAATGTGGTGCCTTCTGTTAGTTTTTGGATCATATATAAGACATCTTCAGAGAAGTCTGACCTCAAAAATCAGCCCCAGTCCCTAATTTCTGCATTAGCCTGTCATGTCCTCTCTCTAGTACCCCAGTTTATCAATGGACCACTCCTCTCCTCCTTACAGGGGCTGTAGGTGGGATGTTTCCAAGAGATGAGGCCAGACTCTCTGGAATGGTTTATGTTCATCAGGGGGTGAAGTCATGGACAACTGTTTCCCAAATCTGTTTCCTTAGTGTACAATAATTCTTATACCAATGCCCACACTGTCATTTAGGGAAATAGGTAGTCTGTCTACAGAATACACACTGAGGTCACTCTACCCCTCCTTACCCCACCCCAGCCCATTCCCATGGAGTCCTAATACCCAGGATTAGCTAGAGGACAGTCATATATCTCCCATCACTGAAGTCTCTTAACTACCCAAACTTACTCTGTTCTCCCAGTTATAAGCACTCCTAAGAGCCATCATCTTGCTTTTGCACTGCGCATCATTCTTGTAATTATTCAACATGTGTTTGGACTGTGAATTTCATGAGATTGGGCACCATTTCTGATTTGTTCACAGCAACATCCCCATGTTTTAGAGGCAGGGCCTGGATCGTGGGAAGTGCTCAAGTGCTAAATATTTTTAAAAATTCTGTGATTGAAGGAATGATGTGGTTTTATTATGCAGGTCACAGGGATTTACCTCTTAGTTATGCCAAGGGCTTAGAATCATGTACACAGTAGACACTAAATAAATGACTCTTGATACCTTTACACATACTCTTTGCCTCTACTTGAACTGCCCTCCTTCCTCTTCTGTACCTCCTCAAATCCTAGTCCTTCAAGATTCAAGTCAAGGTCACCATGTAAGACTCCACAGGTTGTCCACTTCATGCCTCTGGGGATGCCATTGACATAAACTGTGGTGTGAATGTTCAGTACAGAGCCTCCTTTCAGCTTGAATGTCTCTATGGGAAGTTTTTCTGGATATAGACTGTCATCTCCATGAGAAGGAACTTATGGTTGCCAGGAGGAAGGGATAGTTAAGGAGTTTGGGATGGACTTGTATGTACTGCTATATTTTAAATGGATAACCAACAAGGACCTACTGTATAGCACGTGGAATTCTGCTCAATATTAGGTGGCAGGCTGTATGGGAGGGAAGTTTTGGGGAAAATGAATACATGTATATGTATGGCTGATCCCTTTGCTGATTTTTTTCTTATTCGGCACTTAGAGCAGTGCCTGCCTCATAGCAAGCAGTGGATAAACTATCTGTTGAATATATGCAAATGTCTTCCTCAGTCATGAAGAGCCATTTGTCCTCTATATTTTATACCTTGTTCTTGCTCCTAGTTTGGTAGTTTTTTTTAATGTGGAATGACATTCATAAGTTCACTCATGATTATAACCCAGTTCCCTGTGATCCTGAACTGTGTTCGTTTTTATACCAGAATGTGAGGGTTTCAGAGAGCCTGTAATTACCAGATTGGAGGCCTTGTGCCGCATCTGTACACAGGTGGGTCAACTCTCTAAAAAAATGTCTGGAAACTGGGCACACCCATGTTTTACTGTAGCCTGGAAGCTTTACCTCAGGGTGTGGTACATGCAGTTTAGGCCACAAATCATGGTTTCTAAGAAGGACTGTTTGGAGAGTGAAGGCTCTGGAAACTTGGATAGGAAGCATGCATAAGCTCTAATGGAGGACAGTTGTACTCAGAGACTGCCAGCCCAGCTCCCAACATTAGATGCAACTGCCAGGCATTGCTGCTCGAATTGTATGAAAGGATGGTGCCCCATGTTCTCAAGACATGGGGGGATGGAGGAGCTGTACCCTAAGCTTGGGTGAAAAGATGCTGTATTTTCAGCAGAGTCCTCTGGGATGAGTCATTTCATGTTTTGTGTATTTAAGGGTCTCAGACAGTTCACACAGTGTTGTTTGTTCTCTTTATACAATGCCTAGGGATCTACCCACACTTTACTGGACACTCTTACTTGACAGGACATTTATACCTAGATGTTCTATGTGTGTATGTTTATTTATTTACTTTACAATATTGTATTGGTTTTGCCATACATTGACATGAATCTGCCATGGGTGTACATGTGTTCTCCATCCTGAACCCCCCTCCCACCTATCTCCCCATCCCATCCCTCTGGGTCATCCCAGGGCACCAGCCCCGATATGTTTAGTAGCTCAGTTGTATCTGACTTTCTGTGACCACATGGACTGTAGCCTGCCAGACTCCTCTCTCCATGGAATTTTCCAGGCAAGAATACTGCAAGAATACTGGAGTGGGTTGTCATTTTCTACTCCAGAAGGTCTTCCCAACCCAGATATTCTATGTTGGCTTGCAAGCGATCAAGCCAGCAGTCAGTATACAAAGCTGGAACTATCTACATTCTGGCCTTTCACAGAAAAAGTTTGCCTACCTCTGATTTAGAAGATGAAGCCTGCTCTGTCAGTAGGAGGTGTCCTGTTTAATTGCTTGTTAATTCTTCCCCTCAATAGATTAAGTTCCATGATAACAGGGAGGCATCTGTCTTACTCACTATCAGATCCCAGGAATTGGCCCATACTAATGGCATCCCACTCCAGTACTCTTGCCTGGAAAATCCCATGGATGGAGGAGCCTGGTTGGCTGCAGTCCATGGGGTCGCTAAGAGTGGGACATGACTGAGCGACTTCTCTTTCACTTTTCACTTTCATGCACTGGAGAAGGAAATGGCAACCCACTCCAGTGTTCTTGCCTGGAGAATCCCAGGAATGGGGGAGCCTGGTGGGCTGCCGTCTATGAGGTCGCACAGAGTCGGACACGACTGAAGCGACTTAGCAGTTTAGCAGCAAGGACTTCCCAGGTGGTGCTAGTGGTAAAGAACCCACCTGCCAATGCAGGAGATGTAAGAGATGTGAATTTGATCCCTGGGTCAGGAAGATGCCCTGGAGAAGGGCATGGCAACCCATTCCAGTATTTTTGCCTGGAGAATCCCATGGAGAGAGGAACCCCATGGACAGGCTACAGTTCATGGGATTGCAAAGAGTCGGACACAACTGAAACAACAGACACAAAAGCACTTGCTAAATATTAGTCAAATTACTAAAGAACTAAATAAGTGGATACAGAATATGGGAAATGAAATATACCCTTGAGGGGCACAGAAATGACCAGTCCTTTGAAATTCATATCATTTCTTTGAGAACTATACATTAATTTTTGTTATTTAATTTTTAAAGATGAAACACCCAAAAAAAGTTGCATGTACAGGAGATGTTTGACTATTGATTCATATGCACCTAATGACTTCTAATTTATTTTTATTTATTTTAATTTAAATTTATTTAATTGGAGGCTAATTACAATATTTATTGGTTTTGCCATACATCAACATGAATCCACCACGGGTATACACCCCCCCGTGTTCCCAATCCTGAACCCCCCTCCACTATTTTAATTTCAGAAAAGTTTACATAGAAAAAATTAACCTGTGATAGGCAATAAAATGAATACGTAGGAGGCCCAAACACCTTTTCAAGGGCACTGTAACATCACTGAACTTATCTAGTGTTTAATTTCTAGGGCGGCTATAACAAAATACTATAGACTAGGTGGCTTAATCAACAGTAACTTATTTTGTCACAATTCTAGAAGCTAGAAGTTCAAGGCCAAGCTTTCAGCAGCTTTGGTTTCTTCTGCAGCCTCTTTCCTTGGCTTGTAGACAGCCATCTCCTGCCCCGTGTCCTCATGTGGTCTTCCCTCTGTGTAAATCCCTGGTGTTTCTTTCTGTGCTCAAATTTCCTCTTCCTACAAGGACACCAGTCAGATTGGATTGATTAGGGACCACCCTAATGACCTCTTTCTATCTTAATTACTTCTTTAAAGACCCTATCTTCAACTATTGTCACATTCTGAGGTGCTGAGGGTTAGGACTTCAATGAATGCATTTGGGAGGACATAGTTCAACTCATTACACCTCCACACTCTATGTACTTCCTTTCTGTAAGCCCTAATTACTTGTGAGGTGACTGTCAAGGCTGATGTGACCCATCCAGCTGGTAAGGCAGGTGTCCACGCCTTCTCCACCTTTTCCATCAGAGAAATTTAAATTCCTTGTTTGGTCAAGGGCCTACTAATGACTGTTTCCCCCAGTTCAAGGCTCCAACTAAGTTTTCACAGTCAAATTTTGCCCAGTATAGATAAATCATTTAAATACATTCAATGCCCTACATAGGTTTAAAATGAAGGGAGGGTTCAGGGGGACCACTTAACCTAAATGCTCAACCATAGAGGGTTGGATAAACCCATTATAACAGAACCATACTGTGAAATATGATATATTCTTAAAAATGTGAATATTTTAAAAAATACAAATATGATACATTCATAAAAATATGAATATGATATAGTCTTAAAAAGTGGTATACTGAAGAATATTTAGTGACCTGGAGGGCTCTGCACAATATTGTTAAAGGGGAGAAAATGCAAGATACCAGAAAACATTCACTTATTTAACAAACATGTGTTGAGCACCTCTTATGGGCGGACATTCTTCCAGGCTGTAGAAATTCAGTAGTGAATAAAACAATGTTCTTCCTTTGGATACTCTGATGACTAGCTCCCTTGCCTTCTTCAGTTTACTGCTCAAATGTTACCTCCTCCAAGAAGACTTCCTGATCCCGCAGTCTTCTTGGAGTTTCCATTGCAATGGAAGGCACCCATAGTAAACCTACTACTCTGTAATAGGACCTCAGGTCTTGTAGTACATTGAAGGAGAATGAAGCAGAACACAGGAATAGAAAAATGCCAAAGTGAAGCAATTATTTCAGCCTGTATGATCAAGAAGCCTTCTTGGAGGAGATGACATTTGAGCAGTGAACTGAAGAAAGTGAGGGAGTGAGTCATTGGAGTTTCAGAGAAAGAACATTCCATGGAGAAAGAATAGTAAGTATAAAGGCCATGAGGTACAAATGTGCCTGGAGTATTTGGAGAATCTCAAGAAATGGCAGTGTGGCCCAAGTGGAATAAAACAACGGCTTTTACACCTTTTTTTTTTTTTTTTTTTTTTTAAATAAGAACAGCATGATTTCAACCCTGTAGAAGTGAAAAAAGATTAGCAGGAGATATATTAAGATTATGATGCTCTGGGTAATCTTTATTCTCTTCCCTTTGATAATCTGTAGTTATCTTGATTTGTCACTCAATGTGTGTATATTTTAGAAAGAAAAAAAAAACAAACATTTTGGTATCAGACTTTCCTGGAGCTTATTACCTTTGTCCTGGAGGCTCTCACTGATCCCATGGCACCTAGGCATTTAGACAGCCACTCTCAACGTGTGTTACTCCAGGAGCAGAGAGGTAGAGAGAACCCTGAGTTGGAAAAGCCAGACCGAGGTGATTTTGCAGATGCTCTCAAACCACTGGAGTGGCTGTTGATTTACTACTAGTGGTAAAGGCGTTAATGTCTCCTCTCAATGGCATTTCTACTATCAGTAAGTGTGGGCTGAGTGTAATGACGGCCTAATTGACAACAGAGATCAGAACAGATATCTCACCTAATAAAAAGCCTTTGTGTCCATGGGCTGACCCCTTTTGGGCCCAGCTGGGCTTTGGTACTAGGCATGATCTCTCTTGGCAATAGTCATTAATCAAACACGTTCAGTGATGGTTGCTTAGTGAATATCAAGTCTCCTGGATAAACCTGGCCCCCCTGAGCATGCTCAGCCTGGTTTTCCCTGAACTCTGATCTAGGCCTTGTTTTCTGTTGCCTCGTTTAATTGCACACACAGGTTAGACTTGTCACCCATCCATTCACGCCATGAGTCCTTGGTGGATTGACAATGGATTTTCCACTCCCCAGATGTAGGTCAGTGAAGAGATAGTTCTTATCTCTCTCTGACAAAGAGGGGCTGTGTGTGGTGTGAAGTGAACAGGCCTGAGTTTCCATCCAGTGGTGGAATCGAGACCAAGGACTTCTTGTGCACAGAGGGAAGGAAAGCAAATGTTTTGGGGTGTAGACATGCCCTTCCTAATGTCTACCTTACCAAGTATGGTCAAGATGATGGCTATCAGCTTGCAAAGGCAAAGAAATTTTACCTGCCCAATTTCTGGTGAAATTAGGCATAAAAATGAACAAAATATACTATTGTTAAGAGAATAGCCTCTTTATGGAGGCCTAAACGACTAGTTAACAGAATTAAGGAGCACAGGGGGCAACATTTAGGAGACAAATAGAACATTCCCTTGAAAGCTAAAACCTTGACTTCCATTTTGCAGTCAGCAGTAGAACGTTCTTCTAAGAGCCCCATAACCCTCCTGTTGCCCCTCATCCTTCCTTGAGTGTTGTATTACTGTTAGGGGTTGAGAAGCCAGAGAAGTGAGGCTCTTAGCATTCCAGGGAGCTGGACCTGATGAAAACTGAAGATGCCTATGTGTGAGTTCCTCAATGGTGAATTTCTCCGCGTGCTTTTCAACATTTCTTATTCATAGAGAAGCCAACCTATTCGAGTCAGTACTTGCTCCTTGATATCAAGCCCTGAGCCTTTGGAGTGGGAGCACTGATGCCAAACCCTAGACTACCAGAGAACTAATCCTAGGGAGTATCAAATAGTGAGAACTCACACAAAGGAAACCACTTGAATATAAGACTGGGCGTCACCCAATCACCAGTAGCACCCTGTGCAGGATGCCTCATCTAAACAAGAAACAAAACAAAAATACAAACCCAATCATCAGCAGACAGGATTACTACCTCACTCAGCCTTGTCCATTATAGGAAAAACAAACAAAACACTCAGCACAAATTTCACCCCGTACAAAGCTTATAAAAACCACTGGGCCAATCTTGCAGCATGGAGAAGGCAATGGCACCCCACTCCAGTACTCTTGCCTGGAAAATCCCATGGATGGAGGAGCCTGGTGGGCCGCAGTCCATGGGGTCGCTAAGAGTCGGACATGACTGAGTGACTTCACTTTCACTTTTCACTTTCATTCATTGGAGAAGGAAATGGCAACCCATTCCAGTGTTCTTGCCTGGAGAATCCCAGGGACGGGGGAGCCTGGTGGGTTGCCGTCTCTGGGGTTGCACAGAGTCAGACACGACTGAAGCGACTTGGCAGCAGCAGCAGGCCTCCCTGTCCATCACCAACTCCCAGAGTTCACTCAAACTCACACCCATGGAGTCGGTGATGCCATCCAGCCATCTCATCCTCTGTCGTCCCCTTCTCCTCCTGCCCCCAATCCCTCCCAGCATCAGAGTCTTTTCCAATGAGTTAACTCTTCGCATGAGGTGGCCAAAGTACTGGAGTTTCAGCTTTAGCATCATTCCTTCCAATGAACACCCAGGACTAATCTCCTTCAGAATGGACTGGTTGGATCTCCTTACAGTCCAAGGGACTCTCAAGAGTCTTCTCCAACACCACACTTCAAAAGCATCAATTCTTTGACACTCAGCTTTCTTCACAGTCCAACTCTCACATCCATACATGACTACTGGAAAAACCATAGCCTTGACTAGATGGACCTTTGTTGGCAAAGTAATGTCTCTGCTTTTGAATATGCTATCTAGGTTAGTCATAACTTTCCTTCCAAGGAGCAAGCGTCTTTTAATTTCATGGCTGCAGTCACCATCTGCAGTGATTTTGGAGCCCAGAAAAATAAAAGTCTGACACTGTTTCCACTGTTTCCCCATCTATTTCCCATGAAGTGATGGGACCAGATGCCATGATCTTCGTTTTCTGAATGTTGAGCTTTAAGCCAACTTTTTTACTCTCCTCTTTCACTTTCATGAAGAGGCTTTTTAGATCCTCTTCACTTTCTGCCATAAGGGTGGTGTCATCTGCATATCTGAGGTTATTGATATTTCTCCCGGCAATCTTGATTCCAGCTTGTGCTTCTTCCAGCCCAGCATTTCTCATGATGTACTCTGCATGTAAGTTAAATATGCAGGGTAACAATATACAGCCTTGACATACTCCTTTTCCTATTTGGAACCATTCTGTTGTTCCATGTCCAGTTCTAACTGTTGCTTCTTGACCTGCATTTAGGTTTCTCAAGAGGCAGGTCAGGTGGTCTCGTATTCCCATCTCTTTCAGAATTGTCCACAGTTTATTGTGATCCACACAGTCAAAGGCTTTGGCATAGTCAATAAAACAGAAATAGATGTTTTTCTGAAGCTCTCTTGCTTTTTCCATGATCCAGTGGATGTTGGCAATTTGATCTCTGGTTCCTCTGCCTTTTCTAAAACCAGTTTAAACATCTGGAAGTTCATGATTCATGTATTGCTTAAGCCTGGCTTGGAGAATTTTGAGCATTATTTTACTAGCGTGTGAGATGAGTGCAATTGTGTGGTAGTTTGAGCATTCTTTGGCATTGCCTTTCTTTGGGATTGGAATGAAAACTGACCTTTTCCAGTCCTGTGGCCACTGCTGAGTTTTCCAAATTTGCTGACATATTGAGTGCAGCACTTTCACAGCATCATCTTTCAGGATTTGAAAGAGCTCAACTGAAATTCCATCACCTCCACTAGCTTTGTTCGTAGTGATGCTTTCTAAGGCCTACTTGACTTCACACTCCAGGATGTCTGGCTCTAGATGAGTGATCACACCATCGTGATTACCTGGGTCATGAAGATCTTTTTTGTACAGTTCTTCTGTGTATTCTTGCCACCTCTTCTTAATATCTTCTGCTTCTGTTAGGTCCATACCATTTCTGTCCTTTATTGAGCCCATCTTTGCATGAAATGTTCCCTTGGTATCTCTAATTTTCTTGAAGTGATCTCAATAGTCTTTCCCATTCTGTTGTTTTTCTCTATTTCTTTGCATTGATCACTGAGGGAGGCTTTCTTATCTCTTCTTGCTATTCTTTGGAACTCTGCATTCAGATGCTTATATCTTTCTTAGGAGAGAAGAAACCAAAAGGAAGAATGAATTCAACCCTGAAGCCTGGGAAAAAGAGACCTCAAACACAATAAGTTAAAAAAAAATAATGAAAAGGCAGAGAAATACTACACAAATGAAGGAACAAGCTAGAAACACAGACGTCCAAATAAATGAAGAAGAAATAGCAAACTACCTGAAAAGGAATTCAGAATAATGATAGTAATGATGATAAAAACCTTGAAAACAGAATGGAGAAAATGCAAGAATCAATTAACAAAGACCTAGTAGAATTAAAGAATAAGCATACAAAGACAAACAACATAATTACTGAAAGTAAAAATACTCTAGAAGGACTCAATAGCAGAATATCTGAAGCAGAAGAACAAATCAGTGACCTGAAAGGTAAAATGGTGGAAATAACTTCTGAAGAGCAGAATAAAGTAAAAGGAATGACAAGAATTGAGGATAGTCTCAGAGACCTCTGGGACAATATCAAATGCACCAACATTCGAATTATAGGGGTCCTAGAAGAAGAAGAAGAGGAAAAAAAAAAGGGGTATGAGAACATTTTTGAAGATATTATAGTTGAAAATTTCCCCAACATGGAAAAGCAAATAGTCAATCAACTTCAAGAGGTACAAAGTGTCCATATGAGATAAACCCAAGGAGAAACATGCCAAGATACATGCTAATCAAATTAACATAAACTAAACACAAAGAAAGAATATTAAAAGCAGCAAGGGAAAAACAACAGGTAACATACAAGGGAAACCCCATATGCTTAACAGCTGATCTTTCAGCAGAAACTCTGCAGGCCAGAAGGGAATGCCAGGAATGAAAGGGGAAAATCTACCCAGCAAGGATCTCATTCAAAACTGATGGAGAAATCAAAAGCATTTCAGACAAGTAAAAGTTAAGAGAATTCAGTACCACAAAACCAGCTTTATAACAAATGTTAAAGGGACTTATACAGTCAAGAAATGCAAGAGAAGAACAAGATCTACAAAATCAACCCCAAACAACTAAGAAAATGACAAAAGGAACATATATATCAATAATTACTTTAAATGTAAATGGTTTAAATGCTCCAGACAAAAGACACTGACTGGCTGAATGGATTACAAAAAACAAGACCCATATATACACTGTCTACAAGAAACCCACCTCAGACCTAAAGACAGATATAGATTGAAAGTGAGAGGATGGAAAAATATATTCCATGCAAATGGGAAGCAAAAGAAAGCTGGGGTAGCAATCTTCATTATAAGACAGAGAATATTAGAATATTACAAGAGTTAAGGAAGGACACTACATGATGATCAAGGGATCAATCCAAGAGGAAGACTTAACAATTTCAACTATTTATGCACCCAACATAGGAGCACCTCAATACATAAGACAAACACTAACAGACATAAAAGGAGAAATTGAC
Organism: Tragelaphus eurycerus; assembly: GCA_935064755.1. NCBI lineage: Eukaryota > Metazoa > Chordata > Mammalia > Artiodactyla > Bovidae > Tragelaphus > Tragelaphus eurycerus. Next base: position 7,911,830 of record CAKXYN010000072.1, on the reverse strand, counting down.
AGTAACACAATAGTAGGAGACTTTAACATTCCACTCACACCAGTGGACAGATCATCAAAACATAAAATTAATAAGGAAAGACGGGTTTTAAATGATACATTAGATGAGATGGATCTCATTGATATCTTCAGGACATTCCATTCAAATGAAGAATACACCTTCTTCTCAAGTGTGCATGGAACATTCTCCAGGATAGACCACACAAATCAAACCTCAGTAGATTTAAGAAAATTGTAATTGTATCAGATATCTTCTCTGACCACAATGCTATAAGACTTGATATCAATTACAAGGAAAAAAACTGTAAAAAATACAAACACATGAAGATTAAAGAATATATTTCTAAATAACTAACAGGTTAAGAAATCAAAAGGAAATAAAAAAATTTTCTAGAAACAAATGACAATGAAAACACGACAACTGAAACCCTATGGGATGCAGAAAAAGCAGTTCTAAGAGGGAAGTTTATAGCAATATACCTCAAGAAACAAGAAAAACGTAGAATAGACAACCTAAGTTTACACCTAAAGCAACTGGAAAAAGAACAACCCCTCCCCCATCCCAAATTAGTAGAAGGAAAGGAATTATAAAGTTCAGAGTAGAAGTAAGTGAAAAAGAAAAGAAAGAAACAATAGTAAAGATAAATAAAACAAAGCTGGTTCTTTGAGAAGATGAACAAAATTGACAAATCCTTAGCTAGACTCAAAAGAGAGAAGAATCAAATCAACAAAATTAGAAATAAAAAGGAGCGGTTACAACAGACAATGCAGAAATGCAAAGGATTATAAGAGACTATTATGAACAATGATATAGCAATAAAGTGGATAACCTGGAAGAAATGGACAGATGCTTAGAAAAGTTCAATCTTAAAAGACTGAACCAGGAAGAAATAAAAATTATGAACAACCCAATTACAAGCACTGAAATTGAAGCTGTGATCAAAAACCTCCCAAAAACAAAAGCCCAGGACCAGATGGCTTCACAGGAGAATTCTATCAAACATTTAGATAAGAGCAAATGCCAATCCTTCTAAAACTCTTTCAAAATATTGCAGATAAAGGAATACTTCCAAACTCGTACTATGAGGCCACCATCACCCTGATACCAAAACCAGACAGAGACAACACACAAAAAAAGAAAACTACAGGCCAATATCACTAATGAACATAGATGCAAAAATCCTCAACAAAATTTTAGCAAGCAGAATTCAGCAACACATCAAAAAGCTCATATACCATGATCAAGTTGGGTTTATTCCAGGGATGCAAGGATTCTTCAATATATGAAAATCAATCAATGTGATACACCATATTAACAAATTGAAAGATAAAAACCATGTGATAATCTCAATAGATGCAGAAAAAGCCTTTGACAAAATTCAGCACCCATTTATGATTAAAACTCTTCAAAAAATGGGCATAGAAGGAACACACCTCAACTAAGTAAAGGCCATATGTGATAAGCCTACAGCAAACATTATTCTCAATGGTGAAAAACTGAAAGCATTCCCTCTAAGATCAGGAACAAGACAAGGGTGTCCACTTTCACCACTATTATTCAACATAGTTTTGGAAGTCCTAGCTACTGCAATAAGAGAAGAAAAAAAAATAAAAGAAATCCAGAAGAAGTAAAGAAGAAAATCTCTCACTGTTTGCAGATGACATGATACTGTACATAGAAAACCCTATACACTAAAAATGAAAAATCTTATACACTAAAAATGAAAAATCATATACACTAAAAATGAAAAATCAGAAAGAGAAATTAAGGAATCAATCCCATTCACCATTGCAACAAAAAGAATTAAATATATAGGAATAAACTTACCTAAGGAGACAAAGAACTGTACACAGAAAATTATAAGACACTGATGAAAGAAATCAAAGATGACATAAACAAATGGAGAGATATTCCATGTTCCTGGGTAGGAATAAACAATATTGTGAAAATGACTATACTATCAAATGCAACCTATAGATTCAATGTGATCCCTATCAAATTACCAATGACATTTTTCACAGAACTAGAGCAAAATATTTCACAATTGATATGGAAACACAAAAGACCCTGAATAACCAAGGCAGTCTTGAGAAAGAAGAATGGAGCTGGAGGAATCAACCTTCCTGACTTCAGATTATCCTACAAAGCTACAGTCATCAAGACAGTATGGTACTGGCACAAAAGCAGAAATATAGACAAATGGAACAAGATAGAAAGTCCAGAAATAAACCCATGCAACTATGCGTACCTTATTCTTGACAAAGGAGGCAAGAATATACAGTGGGGCAAAGACAGCCTCTTCAATAAATGGTGCTGGGAAAACTGGACAGCTACATGTAAAAGAGGTGAAAAGACAACCCTACAAGCAAGGTGAAAAGACAACCCTCAGAATGGGAGAAAATAATGGCAAATGAAACAACTGACAAAGGATTAATTTCCAAAATATACAAGCAACTCATACAACTCAATACTAGAAAAAAAGCAACCCAATCAAAAAGTGGGAAAAAGACCTAAACAGACATTTCCCCAAAGAAGACATACAGATGGCTAATAAACATGTGAAAAGATGCTCAACATTGCTCATTATTAGAGAAATGCAAATCAAAACTACAATCAGATATCACCTCACACCAGTCAGAATGGCCTTCATCAAAAAGTCTACAAGCAATAAATACTGGAGAGGGTGTGGAGAAAAGGGAACATTCTTGCACTGTTGGTGGGAATGTGAATGGATACAGCCACTATGGAAGATGGTATGAAGATTCCTTAAAAAACTAGGAATAAAACCACCATATGACCCAGCAATCCCACTCCTAGGCATATACCCTGAGGAAACCGAAATTTAAAAACACACATGTATCCCATTGTTCATTACAGCACTATTTACAATAGCCAGAACATGGAAGTGACCTAGATGTCTATTGACAGATGAATGGATATAGAAGTTGTGGTAAAACATATATACAATGGAATATTACTCAGCCATAAAAAGGAATGCATTTGGGTCAGTTCTAATGAAGTGGATGAACCTAGAACCTATTATACAGAGTGAAGTAAGTCAGAAAGATAAATATCACATTCTAATGCATATATACAGAATCTAGAAAAATGGTACTAAAGAGAGAAGACTCTTGAGAGTCCCTTGGACTGCAAGGAGATCCAAGCAGTCCATTCTAAAGGAGATCAGTCCTGGGTGTTCATTGGAAGGACTCTTGCTGAAGCTGAAACTCCAATACTTTGGCCACCTCATGCAAAGAGTTGACTCATTGGAAAAGACCCTGAGCTGGGAGGGATTGGGGGCAGGAGGAGAAGGGGACAACAGAGGATGAGATGGCTGGATGGCATCACTGACTCGATGGACATGAGTTTGAGTAAACTCTGGGAGTTGGTGATGGACAGGAAGGCCTGGCATGCTGCGATTCATGGGGGTTGCAAAGAGTTGGACATGACTGAGCAACTGAACTGAACTGAATAGAGAAACAGACATAGAGAATAGACTTATGGACTTGGGGGAGGGGGGAAGAGAGGGTGAAATGTATGGAAAGAGTAACATGGAAACATATTACCATATGTTAAATAAATAGCCAACAGGAATTTACTGTATGGCTCAGGAAACTCAAACAGGGGCTTTGTATCAACCTAGAGGGGTGGGATGGGGAGGAAGATGGGAGGGAGGTTCAAAAAGGAGGGGATATATGTATACTTATGGCTGATTCATGTTGAGGTTTGACAGAAAACAACAAAATTCTGTTAAAGTAATTCTCCCTCAATTAAAAAAAATAATGAAAAAAAAGACACTGCCAAGTTTTCCTCCAAAACATAGGTTTAAAAAAGATTTTTCCACTATTTTATAAGATGTTCCCATATTTCAAAGAATACAATTAAAATCTCGCCAAATCACACACACACACAAACTAAAATCTTGAAAAATCTGAATCCTGTGGTGCTAACTCCAAAATTCACAAGTAGTTGTAAAAAAGGAAAGAAATTTACATGGTTAAATAAAATTTTTTAATTAATTAATTTTGGGCTGCTCTAGGTCTTTGTTGTTGTGATCGGGCTTTCTCTAGGTGTGGTGAGTGGGCCTCTCATTGCAGTGGCTTCTCTTGTTGCTGGGCACAGGCTCTAGATAGAGCGTGTGGGCTTCAGTGGTTGTGGCCTACGGACTTAGTTGCCTCGAGGCATCTGGGATCTTCCTGCATCTGGGATTAAATCCATGTCCCCTGCGTTGGCAGGTGGATTCTTAACCACTGGACCACCAGGGAAGTCCTCCATGATCAACTAAATTTGGGCCTCACTAGATTAGACAAATTTAGACAGGTTCCTTTTTTTTTTATAGGACTTATCAGAGCCTTCTATATAGACTATAATTAATGGAAGTGTATTATTTTCACTCAACCTTTCTTACAAAGAGTTGTATTAACTGAATTGTGGGTGCTGGAAAAGACTCTTGAGACCCTTGGACTGTAAGGAGATCAAACCAATCAATCCTAAAGGAGATCAACCCTGGCTATTCATTGGAAGGACTCTTGTCGAAGCTGAAGCTCCAATACTTTGGCCACCTGATGCTAAGAGATGACTTATTGGAAAAGACCCTGATGCTGGGAAAGATAGAGGGCAAGAGGAAAAGGAGGTGACAGAGGATGAGATAGTTGGATGTCATCACTGACTCAATGGACATGAGTTTGAGCAAACTCAGGGAGATAGTGACGTCATGGAAGCCTGGAGTGATGCAGTCCATGGGAGTGTAGCGTAAGACATGATTTAGTGACTGGACAACAGCAAGGCACAGTGCAGGTAAGTTTTTATACAGAAATTGACATGCTTATCTTTTTTCTAATTTTTAGTATTTGATGTTTCAGAAATTTCTAATATAAGAATAAAAGTGGAATTTTTTTCAAGCTCTCCATGAAGTTCACTAGTTATAGTTTTCTGAATGCATGTATAGATGGACAGATGGATAAATGGGATGGGACGAGATAGGATAGGATGGGATGGGATGGGATGGAAAAGTCTAATTGCAAAACTTTCTCAAGAACATTCCCCTCCAGCTCTATTTTTATTATTGTGTGATTTGGGGCCATTTCCTGTTATTATTACATGTACTGTTGTCAGAGGAAGCCAATTCATTTTAATATTAGCCTGAGCAAAACATAATTAGGAAGAGAATCTGCTACCAAAAAGGAAACATGTAATTGGTGTTTTGCATTCCAAAGCCCAGTACTCAGATGAAAAAACACCCAGAGATGGCTCTATGCACGGTTTCAAAACATCCTGCCCTCACCAGGCCAGTGAAGACTCCAGCCACTCCAAGGAAACACAGCCAGAGAACCAGATGACCTACCAAGCTTTTCACTATTCCTCTGTATATTGGAAGAGAAAGGAGAAGAGGCTAGAGAGAAGGGGACAGAAAAGAAGGGGCTCAGAAAGGAGTCCTGACAATGTCACCAGACACCAGGCTGGAGGCTGAACTGCTGGCCTCCTCTCCTTAGATCTTTCAACACCTCCAGGGTCATGACTGACATTTCTTCCTGTGAACTGAGAGCTTCTGAAGGCCTGGAAGTCCATCATCTCCACGTGCTAAGACTTCTTTCCCGTCCCCCTGCCTTCCTCTTCCTCCCTTACTAACGCATTTCCTTGTAAAAGCTTTTTAAAAATATTTATTTTATTTGTTTATTTATTTGGCTGCACTGGGTCTTAGTTGCAGCACGTGGGGTCTTCATTGGTGTCTGCAAGATGTTTTTTGCAGCATGCAAGGTCTTTCATGGCAGCATGGTGGTCCAGTGGCTAAGTCTCTGGACACCCAATGCAGGGGGCCAGGGTTTAATCCTTGGCCAGAGAACTAAATCCCACATGCTGCAACTAAGGATCCCTCATGTCACAGCTAAGGCATTTCCTTTTAATTGTGTGGTTTGTACACTCATCTGGGAAAGACTGCAATTTTCTGGGCATGCGTGGGAGGTGCGGGAAGGTAGAAGAGGGGAGGAAGAGGGACAAAAACCCAGCAGGTGAGGAGTCAGATCTGTGCCTGGACCTGTTAAGTCTTTTGACACAGTTTATTTCATGTCCTCACAGTCTTCCCAGGTGGCACCAGTGGTAAAGAACCTGCCTGCCATGCAGGAGGCGTAGGAGACACAGGTTTGACTCCTGGGTCAGGAAGATCCCTTGGAGGAGGCAATGGCAACCCACTCCAGTAATCTTGCCTGGAGAATCCCATGGACAGAGGAGCCTGCTGAGCTACAGTCCATGGGATCACAAAGAGTTGGACACGACTGAAGGGACAGCACATTCCTTGCAATCATTGTCTGAGGTAGGTATCCTTATCATCCCCATACTACGGATGAGGAAATCAAGGCTGAGAGAGGCCATGTGCCACAAGGAAGACTGAAGATTTCCATGTGCCACATCTAAGACCTGGTACAGCCAACTAGATAAACAATAATTTTCTTAAAAAGCCAATGCTTTTAACCAGTCCTAATGTCCTCCACTTAACTTCTTCAAGCCTCTGGGTTCTCACTCAGGAAAAGAGCTTATCCCTGCTTTTGCCTTTGTCCCCCTCATAGTTTATTCTCCACACAGTGACTGGAAAAACATTATACCATTTAAGACTAGGCTTATCTGCCAGAAACAGAAATATAAAATATATGTCTGGAGGTTGGCAAATATAAGTCAGCTTCATTATGTCCTTAAAGACTTAAACTTCTTCCTGCTCACCACTATCCCATCCAGAGGGGTGGCGCTTGTCCTCACAGTCCAATGCAGCAACTAGAGCTCCAACCATCACATCTGCACTCCAGGCAGAGAGAAAAAAGAAAAGGGTCATAAGGTATAAATTGCCTCTTTTGGGCATGATTTTTTGAAATACCACGTGATTTTGCATACCGCCTATAGATTTAGTCATGTGGCTATACCTACCTGCAAGGAAAGCTGAGAAATACAGCCTTTATTCTGGGATGCCATACAGCCTGCTAGAAATTTGTGCTTTCCGCTATAATGCAAAAAACAGGAAATGGATACTGGGGGCAGTGCATAGTCTCAGACAGAGTAAGCCTTTACAAATGTAAGTCAAGTCATGTTACTCTGCTTAAAATGGTGGAAAGACTTCCCACTCACTCAGGCTAGAAACTCAAGCTTTTGCAGTGTCCAACCAGGCCTTACATGTCTTGTCCCTGTTATATCTCTGACCTCATTTCCTACGGCTCTCTGCCTTGCTTGCTTTGATACAGTCACACTGGCCCCCTTGCTGATTTTCTAACAAGCCAAGCACATTCCTGTCTAAATATTCCTTCTGAGCCCTTGGCCCCTCTTCCCCCAGGCATGTGCTCATCTCAGCCCTCAGTTCCTGAGGTCATGCTCAAATATCCCTTCAGCAGGGACCACCCTTTAGAAAACAGTATACCCCTCCTGAGTGACTTCTCCCTTACCTTGCCTTACTTTTGTTTTCCGCTTCTACCCCCATCTATCCCATCATCTGATATATTCTATATTTGTTCACATTTCTCTTCTCTTTTCTCAGAAGCTCAATGGGATCTGGAACTTGATTTGTGGTAGTCAATGCTTTGTATCTTCCAGACCTGGAACAGTGCCAGGCATCCACTGTAGACATCCAATAAACCTGAGTTGAATAGATGAATGATTGATTGAATAAATCCTGCTTTATTCATCTTCCAAAATTTAGGAGAGGATGAATTGAGGTATCCAATCTAAAAGGGCTTTGAAAATAGAAAGAGGCAAATATAAATTAGTACTGTGCTTCTCTTTGATGTCCTCCCATTCGTAAAAGCACTCTGTTGACTGTGAAGATTAACGCAAACGCTGTTGGCAATTATTATTTTTAAGTAAGGCACAGTGGGATAGGATTTCCAGTCATTTCTTCCCAAAGCACCAGACCTATTTATTCTAAATCCATTTCTTCCCTGCCTTTAGTTTTGAATGAATATGGCTTTGGTGCACATAGTTGCCTAATATATCACTTTGATGGTTTATTTCACCTTAAGTAGCATGGAATTGAAGTCTGAGACTGTATCAGGCTGATTCCAGGTCTCCTTTGCTCCCCTTTGTGCCATCACAGTGGGGGAGAGTTGTCAAGCTGTGCTTGACCAAGTTAAATGAGGAGACCAGATGGTCAGAAGGAAAGGAATTTTGGTAAAGGTTGAGGAGGAGAGAAGCTGAGAGCATAACTCCTGCATAGTTTTTGACCAAGAGATCAGAATACTCAGCACTGGGGGTGAGTCGCTGCAAATGTCTGTGAGACATGAGTTCTCTTTCATGTTAATCTCCTAGGACTTTCTGCCAACACTTCAAAATCATCCTGCAGTGCTTGGAGTTTGGTTCTCTGTTGATTTTAGATTCTAGAGAAAAGAGAAATTGATTTATGCTAAACACAACAAAAAGGAAAAACAAAACCAGAGGTAAAGCAGTCCCTTTACGCTTTGACATTTAACATGTGATTTTAAGAAGAAAGGCAAGAAAAATCCAAGGTTTGGGAAAGAATAGAAGATAGGAAACATTTGAGTGACATGCAAGGCAGTGAAAGAAGATCTCTAGTCCTCTAAACAGAGAAGGCAAGTGCTGCAGAAACTGAAAGGCCCTTTCAGGTTGAACTGAGAAGTGGCATCCTGAGTTGTCTGGCACCAAAGTGGGGGTGGGAGGCAAGAGATAGAAAGACAAGCAGTAGGAGGTGGCAGAGATCCAGGCAGGAAACAGGCTGAGTGTGAACAAGTGTCTTTGTGGTGGGGCAGATGGAAAAGGAGGCGTTAGAGACACACTGCTGAGAGGGGAAGAGCCCGACTCCTTGATGTCCTTTGACCGAGTGCTTCACCCTCTCTGGCACTCAGAGTGCCCTGTTTTTATTGTGCTTATCGCTCTGCTCAAAATAAAATGCCAGGGCCTTTGCCCCTTGGCCTCACAGCTTAAGTGTTCCCTAAAAGGCATAACCATGGGACATAGTCCTGGAAGAACTGGGGCACCAGCATTGCCCAGGCTGGCTGAACTTGCCCAGTTTTCAGGAGATTGTCTTTGGCAGGCCAGGATGACCTAGTGACCACGTGGCACGTCTATAGCTGGGACTGTCAGCTACCTTCATGTTGGCCATCTCGTTTGAGCTTGACAACAACAACCTTAAGGCTTGCATATGAAATGAATCATGGCCACCTTTGCTGAGATGAGAGGACAGATGGTTGGGGGTCTGAATGGCTTGCCCATGGAATTGTGAGCAAGGGAATCATGAAACTGGGAGCAGAGCATGGTTCTCTGACTCCTAACGTGTTCCCTTTTCACCGTGTTATTTATGGGAGCTAGTTAGCAATGCTGACTGTGTCTGCACTTTGCTAGACACTGTGGGGAGAGGCCGAAAAACAAACCAGATGTGACTCTTCTCCTTGGGACTCTCCTGATCTGAAGCAGAAGACAGGATGAAGGCAGATAAATGAATCCATGTACACATGCTCCCACAAGTGAACGTCTAGCTAGATGTTCAGACATATTCATGCATCCTAAGGGTGTCATTGGAAGCTTCTGGAAGTAAATCTCTGGGGATCTGAAGAAACTCAGAACACTGACTCACTGGCTTGGCTGTTAGACTATTCCAGATATTGGCAGCTATGTAAGTGGGGGCTCAGAATTAGGGCCAAAAGATGCATTTGACAGGAGGGAAGGGATTTGGGATTAAGATCTGAACAGTTCTCAGGGAGCAAAGAAATTAAACAGCCTCAGCAAACTTCCATATGGTGACTTCTCTGCCTAGATAGTAGGACTTTTCAAACTCATAACTGGAGAGAAAGAGAGAGAGATGCCTGGAAAAATTTACCCCATTGTCATTTGGCTTCCCTTTCATAGCCTTCTTGGTGTTCAGTTCAGTTCAGTTCAGTTGCTCAGTCGTGTATGACTCTTTGCAACCCCTCAGGTCTCCTGAGCAGCACACCAGGCTTCGCTGTCCATCACCAACTCCCGGGGTCCACCCAAACCCATGTCCATTGAGTTGGTGATGCCATCCAACCATCTCATCCTCTGTTGTCCCCTTCTCGTCCTGCCCTCAATCTTTCCCAGCATCAGCGTCTTTTCCAATGAGTCAGCTCTTTGCATCAGGTGGCCAAAGTACTGGAGTTTCAGCTTCAACATCAGTCCTTCCAATGAACACCTAGGACTGATCTCCTTTAGGATGGACTGGGTGGATCTCTTTGCAGTCCAAGGGACTCTCAAGAGTCTTCTCCCACACCACAGTTCAAAAGCATCAATTCTTCTGTACTCAGCTTTCTTTATAGTTCAACTCTCACATCCATACATGAACATTGGAAAAACCATAACCTTGACTAGACGGACCTTTGTTGGCAATGTAATGTCTCTGCTTTTGAATAAGCTGTCTAGGTTGGTCATAACTTTCCTTCCAAGGAGTAAATGTCTTTTAATTTCATGGCTGCCATCGCCATCTGCAGTGATTTTGGAGCCCAGAAAAATAAAGTCAGCAACTGTTTCCACTGTTTCTCCATCTATTTGCCATGAAGTGATGAGACCAGATGCCATGATCTTAGTTTTCTGAATGTTGATTTTTAAGCCAACTTTTTTACTCTCCACTTTCACTCTCATCAAGAGGCTCTTTAGTTCTTCTTCACTTTCTCCCATAAAGGTGGTGTCATCTGCATATCTGAGGTTATTTGTATTTCTCCTGGCAATCTTGATTCTAGCTTGTGCTTCTTCCAGCCCAGCGTTTCTCATGATGTACCCTGCATATAAGTTAAATAAGCAGGGTGACAATATACAGCCTTGACATACTCCTTTCCCTATTTAGAACCAGTCTGTTGTTCCATATCCAGTTCTAACCGTTGCTTCCTTTCTTGGTGTGGCATATGCCAGACTTTGGATGGTTGGTGCTTTTGGCAATACAAATATCATCTTGGTCTAGACCATCCCCTAAACTTAAAGATCCTGAGTAGGAGAAGAGGAGATGGACGTCTGACCCTGAGATGAAGGGTTCATCCTTGGGCCAGCCCTGTATCTTGGCCTGGCCGTGCTCAAATTACTTGCACAGAAAGTGTCCATGGGTGGAAACCACAAGCCCCATCTTTTCATGACACTGTGACCTCATTATCTGGTGAGAACATCTGATTTCTTTTGGGGGAATCATCCTTCTCCCAAGGTATAGAAGCCTGAAACTTTCAGCAGGACCAGTTCTTGTTTCCCTGGATCAGAGTCTTGAGCAGAGTGATGCATGAGACGTGAGCAGCTGCCAGGCAGTCAAGAAGACAGCGGTTCTCTGCAGAGACCACCCATTCGTGTCTGTCAGATCCCCAACTGCCTCTTCTCCATCTTTCCTTTCTGTTCTCTGAACGGCTTCTTAGCCTCCCACCGAATTCCTCTTTTACTTTAGATGACGTTTGCCACCTTCAATCAATGAACCCAAAGAATGAATTTGCCCCAAGTGAGGTTATATGCTTTCTTTAAGGTACTCAGGATGTGTCTGCTTCTGTCTGTCCTCCAGCCCACCTGCCTAAGAAGACTTCTTGGGGGATAGGACTCCTTCATGTGAGCCAGAGTCCTGTGGCCTGTGTGACACCAAGGGGTTGAAGCAATAAGATGGGTAACAGTATGATGTAGGTTTTTGTTTCAGAAAAATGACTAAGATCTCCAGGTCATTCTGTAAGTATGACACTAATTGCAAGGTTAAGTCTCAGCAATAAATTTATACATTCAAGACCATTTCCAGCTATGCAAAGAATTTCTATTTCCTCATGTTAAAAGCCAGAGCAGTAAAATATATCCCCAATGTCACTATTACAACATTTACATCCTGAAAACATAATAAATGATCAATACTGTAATGGAATGCCTGAAAATATCCATATTTAATGGTAAATAGACTTTAGTACCTATAAAGTCTTTGCTAAGAATGTTAGCTTTTTATTTCTATCGTGGGGAACCCAAGTTCTCTCACAGCGATTGGTAAAACATTCCACAAAATGGTTGATAATACTTTACTACAGAACTAAAAGGTGGCCAGGGATGCAGGAGAGTTTTACAAGCTCTCAAATTGCATGAAGACCCACTGTAATTCCAATGTAGTCTGGAGCAAGATGGAATCGGAGCGCTACGGACAAGTGTGGACAGGGCTGCAATGGGTATTACAGAGAAAGCCTTCAGATTCAGGAGGCCCTGGGTCCACCTTTCATTTCTGTGTCCCCTTTGGGTTCAGTTCCAGCACCCTGGCTTTGAATTGCTCAGCTTCCCCACCATACCACTGCTCTGTCAGCATATGCGGGGCATGAACAGAATGTTTTAATATACCCAAAAATGGCAGTAAGAAGGCAAATGCCAGTGGGAGATGAACAGTAATAGAAAATTTTAGTGAAAATAATAATGTTTGTGAGAACTGATACTTTTTTAATGCTAGACTGGAGGCATCAGTCTATTTCTAGCTATCCTTGTCAACTAACTTGTCTTCTTTGCTTTACATCCAGCTCATACTTCTGGTTGCTGACCTGGTGACCAATGCTCAGCTCTGGGCACAGAGATTTTGTAGTTCAAGGTCATCGACTTCCCATAGTCTCCTATGAGAGTCCCTTTGCTGGCTACTCCCAAGGCCGGATCTACCTGGTTCCTCATGGCTCCCTGCACATGCAGCTTGTTCTCCTTCACCTGAGCTTCAGGAGGTCTGGTCCATAGCTCCTTCTTTGATCCTTTTATTTTTCTTTTCATTCCTTCTGTTTCCCAGCTTCTCTGACACTTGTGAAAGGTCTGACTCCCATAATGAACTCCTTATTCCTCTAATACTAATTGTTACTGTGCATCCCTAATTGAACCCTGACACAACCTGCAATCTAGATGGAGTCACAAATATCATTTCCATGAAAACAGTCATCTCCCAACACAGGAGAATAGTGAGACTCCCAGGTTAGTGGTGCAAGGCAATGGGAGTTAGACATGGGGGAGAATGAGAGCAAAGAAAAGCTGGGACCCACTAAGGACACTTCATCCCTCCAGTACTATGTCTGAGGACACTGTGTGTGTCTGCTGAGAGGAATGGCCACTGATTTACTTCCACCTTCCAAATATTGAGCAGGCTCCTCTTTCAGCCTACTCTAACCTGGAACTATGCAGAATAGGGAGAGAAAGAGAATTTTTCAAAGAGTTTCCAGCTTAAGTTAGTTGACAGTGGAATGATTCCAAACAGTGCAACCCTTCTCAACTTAGTACATCTTTATTTTTTTCTGTATTTAACTTTCAAATAAAGACAATACAAAATCATGTTATTAACAATACAACAGTCGTTCATACAAATGAAAACAGGCTAACTTTCTCCAAATCAGTGTACATTTATTCATCTGTGGGTTACATTCATTTTCACTACCAGCTGAATCATTCCCCTCTTAAATATCCTGCAACGTAAATGTCAAGATATAAAGGCTTACCTCTTTCACCACAACTTTTATTACAGAGTGAATGAATACGATAAGGGGGGGAAAAAGACAAAGAATATATAAAATGTATGTGTGTGTGTCTATATATATATAAAGACCCTGATATTGGAAAAGATTGAAGGCAGGAGGAGAAGGGGACAACAGAGGATGAGATGGTTGGATGTCATTACCAACTTGATGGACATGAGTTTGAGCAAGTTCCGGGAGTTGGTGATGGTCAGGGAAGCTTGATGTGCTGTAGCCCATGGGGTCGAAAAGAGTTGGACATGACTGAGAGACTGACCTGAACTGAGCCTATATATACGTATGTGTGGATATATAAAGCTCTGTGACAACGTGGAGGGATGGAGTTGGGGGGAAGTGGGCAGGGGGTTTGGGATGGAGGGTACACATATGCCTATGACCAATTCATGTTGATGTTTGGCAAAAGCCATCACAATATTGTAAGGTAAATATCCTCCAATTAAATAAATATATTTTAAAAAGACCCCCCAGAAAAAGGTTCCTCTTGGAAAGTACAGAAAGAAAAAGAAGGAAGAGGAGAAGAAGGAAAAAGAGGAGAAAAAAAGATACTCTCTTTTTCAGGGAAGCTAGGTTTTTCTGGAGAGGATTTTATCAAAGTTGTTTCTCATCGTTGACCCTAAAGCCATGACCATATGTGCTGCATATGGATCTGAAGCTCTATTTTCTGGTTTGACATATCATTAAAAAATTAGTGTGAAAAATCTGTCTTTAAGAGCAGTGAGATCATGTGATTTTTGGGACCTGGAGCTGTGCTAATTCAGAAACATGTAATAATTCTGGAAACAAAAAAGAAAAACTACTTTCCAATCCTGTGCCGGGCTTTTTAAGTTTTAATCATTTTTATGAGGCTAAAAATAACAAAAAGTATAGTTTGACAAAATATTGAACCCTTAGTTCAAGACAAAAATTGGTAGCATGGGGGAAAGACTTGCATTGGCCAGGTTTTAACCTATAAATCAAGAGAAATCAACAGAGAATTTAATCCAAACATGTGCTGCACATAGTTTCCACTGGCCTTGTGTTACCAAGGTTAGAATTATGGTTGGGTTCACAGTGAGAAAGTGAAAAATTGATGACATCTGCCCTCTGAGGTCTTTTTGTTTTCCTGGTAGCTACTGCAGAGGCCTTGGCATTCTGTGACGAAAGCTTCAGATGTATGATGGGAGATGGCTATGGGGGTGAACAGTTTGAAACCAGAACTTTGTCCTTGTTCCCAGGACTCTTGTAAAGCACCTTCCTCCCTTTCCTCTTGGTACTGACAAGATCAGACATCCTGGATGTTCTGTGCTAGACTGTCCTGAATGATGGAATCTCACCAAGATGGTGGAAGGCCTAAGAGTTACATCAGATCAATGAAAACCAGGGCATCTTTGCATCCTGTCACCCCCATCATCTCATTCATTCATTCATCCATCTATTCATTCAACTTATATCTGCCAACACTGTCATGGATGCTGCTGGTGTCTGTCTACATCTTTTGAGCCTCATCACTTGGGTACACTTCAACCAGCTTCATCTACTGGTGCCTCTATCTCTTCTACCTGTGGGATTTCTCCAAAGTCACTCTGCCTTGGCTTGCAGACAGATGGAGAGATAAAGTGCTAAGGCTCCTTAGGAGAAGTCTCCCCATGACTGAATTTACCTATAAATGCCTTGGCACTGTCACTCGTGGGCTGGATAATACTCAGGCACCTTTTCTACACCATTTCCCAGTGTTCCCATGAGATTGAATTCCAGCGGCCCACATAAACTTTAGTTTATCTGATGACACACCCTTTTGTAGGCTGCCTTCCTTTCCCTGCGTGCCTCTCCAACCCTTTCTCACCATTTTCTGCACCTCCCTCCCAGATGAACCACAGCCACTAGAATCCTTCTCTCAGAGTCCACTTTACACCTATTATATTCCAGGAGCTCTGGCAGGGCTTCATGGGTTGGATAACCACCAGATTATAAGATTCCAGATACCAGCGACAGGCTGGTGGGGAGATGCTTGATAGAAGGTTAACAATCTATTCTAACAACTTCATAAAATTAGCATGAGGTTTACACTTGTGAACCAGTTAAAATAGTGATTGGCAGAGAGGAGCAGTGAAGTAACTATTAGTTATTACATTTGTTATTCGGAGAAGGGAAGAAGAAGAGAGGGGGGGGGGGGGGAAAAAAAACACTAACTATCTATTCTGCTGAACTGAGTCACTGGGTGTTTGTGCTGTGCTTAGTCACTCTGTGTCTGACTCTTTGTGACTGTATGGACTGTAGCCTGCCCGGCTCCTCTGTCCATGGGGATTCTCCAGGTAAGAATACTGTAGAGGGTTGCCATGTCCTCCTCCAGGGGATCTTCCCAACCCAGGCATCAAACCCAGGTCTCTCGAATTGCAGGTGGATCCTTTACTATCTGAGCTGCCAGGTGTTTAGCAGTTAAATATTGTTCAGTTATTATATATTTAAATCATATGTTAA
This sequence comes from Tragelaphus eurycerus, assembly GCA_935064755.1. Classification (NCBI taxonomy): domain Eukaryota; kingdom Metazoa; phylum Chordata; class Mammalia; order Artiodactyla; family Bovidae; genus Tragelaphus; species Tragelaphus eurycerus. The sequence goes on along the minus strand of CAKXYN010000072.1, from coordinate 7,895,934 downwards.
AATATATTTATATGTTAAAATATAAATTCCCATGCAAAGGTGGTGCTCTTGGGCTATTAGGTGCCATCCACACTTCAGAAGGGATTTGTCAGAGAAACTTTAGTCACTTTTCTAGACCTTGAAGGAATGAAGCAAAAGGCACAGTGCATGGGTTGGGGTGGGGAGGGAGAGCCAATTGATGCGGCAGCAGGAGAGGTGACCGTGGTACAGTCCCCCAGGGCCTTTGGGCAGGCAGGGACAAGCCTGGGGCTCTGGGTGACATAGTCCTGGGCAGGTGAATCCTGGCTCCTCTGAGCCCAAAGCCCTAAAGAGAAATGGCAGAACCAAGATTTGAACCTAGGTCCTGTTCATTCATTTATTGCTCTGATACACTTTTTCAACATTCATTGATTTAAATTGGCATTTCAAATGTCTTCAGAGGACTCCCAGTGGGAGAACATTTGAAAATCAATGTTGTGCAATAAGGGCTTCGCAGGTGGCGCAGTGGTAAAGAATCCACTTGCTGATGTAGGAGCCGTGGGGGACATGGGTTCGATCCCTGGGTTGGGAGAATCCCCTGGAGGAGAGCATGGCAACCCACTCCAGTATTCTTGCCTGGAGAATCCCATGGACAGAAGAGCCTGGTGGGCTCACAAACAGTTGGACACGACTGAGTAACCAAGCACACATGCCCATTGTGCAATAAGATACCCTAAGTGCTTTGGTAGAATGTGTGTGTGGATCAGAATGCAGGCTCCTTCTCTCCCAGGAAGAGGGAGGCCTGACTGGAATTTGGACAGGGGGCTAACTCCACAACCCATTCCATCTGCCTCGCTCCTTGGTCTCCCTAGTGCTGGGTGTGGACAGGTAGCTTCATTTCTCCAAACCTCACTGGGGTGCTCCATCTGTGATGTGGGGGGATCCTGCCCCTCCCTCTCTCAGGCTGTTGTGGACATTGCAGGAGAACCCGCAGGAGAGAGCAGATCTACAAAATGCCAGCTTCCTTCCATCTTTCCTCCAGCTTGAAAGGATCGAGATGCAAACAGACAAAACCCTCCTCAACATAAGGACCAACAGGCTGGTTAGCAAACAGTTCCAAGAGCAGAAGTTGCTTCCCTGGGCCTGAGGGAGGTTTGCCGCAGGGGCCATGGGCAGGAGGGAGGGCTGAGCTCTAGATTCAGCTGTGGTGATGGTGGCGGTTTAGTCGCTAAGTCGTGTCTGACTCTTGCGACCCCGTGGACTGTAGCCCATTAGGCTCAGATAGCCTGGGACCAGATCTTTGTTTCACTCTGTACTGAGTCTCTGATCTCAGGCAGGTTCCTGGATTCTGTGAGCTTCAGTGACTTCATCATGCAACGTGAGTGAAAATATTAATAGCTCTCACCTCCTCATGTTGTTATAAAAATGAGATGATTTAAGTGCCTGGCACATCGTAAGCACTTAATAGACGTAGTTCTTTAGAAAGGGTTTCTGGCAGAAGGAGAACTCAGCTGCCAAGTTTCCTAACTTTGTATCTTGACGACCATGATTCAGTTGTCTCTCGGAGGAGTGGGGTGAGGGCTAGATGTTAATGTTTTAAATTTAGGGAGTTCTGTGTTTTGACTCATTGGCTGAAAATATTGGTGAAGCCCTGCCCATACACCCAAGATGCTCTCCACATGCTGCAGCCAAGCTCACCTGTGAGTCTCTGCCTAAGAGGATGGAGAGAATTTTACCTTCCTGGCAGGCTGGACATGCTCATGTTGGGCTATGATTCTGGGGCATTTTTACAATGAACTCAATCTACTCCCAGGGTTGAGGCCTAGCTGCCCATGGTGTTAACTAGTTGGATACACACCCTCCCTCAGCCTCTTTCCCTTCTCCTCCTCCTCCCCTGCCAGGACATCCTAGGGGTGCTCCCTCAGTGGATTAATTGCTCTGAAATCCTTCCTTTTGAAGCCATTTCTGTGTGTGTGTATATGTGTGCTCAGTCATGTCTGACTCCTTGTGACTCTATGGAGGGTAGGCCCGCCAGACTCCTCTGTCTGTGGAATTTTCCAAGCAGGAATACTGGAGCAGGTTGCTCTTTCCTGCTCCAGGGGATTTTCCTGACTCAGGGATCAAACCCATATCTCTGTGTCTCCTGCATTGGCAAGGGGATTCTTTACCACTCCACCATCTGGGAAGCTGGAGCCATTTCTGGGGGCACCCAAACTGAGACATTCATTGACAGACTCCTTTACACAAGTTAAACACAGGCCAAATGAAGTACAAGGTCATACCTGCGTGCAATCATGACCGTCTAGACAGCCAGCTCAGGTCCAAGCAAACTTCTGCTTGCCGGGATTATTTGGGTTGGCTTGCCCAGGCAGCCCTGGATTCGTTCCAAAATTCCTCCAGCCCCCATTTTCCTTTGGTCTTGGAAACTTAACCTCTGAAGCTGGCAGGCCTCAGATGAGAACAGCACAGGATTTTGTGAACGGCAAACATGGGCCGCCCCTGTAAGTGAGCTCAGGATAGAAACACAGCTTTCCTCTTGTTCGCAAGCTCCCACCTCTCCTGAACCCAGAGATGAGAGTTAAACTATTATTTCTCTGGAACCAATGCCATTGTCAAAGGTGAGATAATAACACAGTGTGGCAGGTATACATGGAGGGCAAGTCGTCACCGCTCAGAAGCACTCATCGCAGACCTGTCATTCACATCTGGGCTCCTAAGTTATTCTCATGACTCTCTTCTTCAGAGCTGGTGTGATTCGTGCACTCAAAAGGGTGCCCAGGATGTTATAAGAACAATGACAGCTAAACAGACGGAAAGAACGAAATCAATCCCATACACAAAGGTGAGGAACCAATCTCAAGTTCAATAACATGAGCTCTTTCTCTCTTTTCTAGATTCTATTTAGAATAGAAGAAAGTTACCAAAAACTCAAACTTGCAGATCCAGAAGGGAAAGGGCAAGATTCCAAAAGCAGATAGAAACCAACGAGACAGTAATTAAAGGTGAGCATTTATTGAGGGCGTCACGTGGGCTAAGTGTTGAGCTAAGTAAGCAATTACACACACAATTGTACTTAGTCTCTCCTTCTTTCTCTCTCTCCCTCTCCTTTGTATATTGTTTCTAGTGTACTCCTGAGGAAATTGAGGTTTGTAGAGAATAGTATCACTGGGCTGCTGCTGCTAAGTCGCTCCAGTCGTGTCCCACTCTGTGCGACCCCATAGACGGCAGCCCACCAGGCTCCACCGTCCCTGGGGTTCTCCAGGCAAGAACACTGGAGTGGGTTGCCATTTCCTTCTCCAATGCATGCAAGTGAAAAGTGAAAGTGAAGTCACTCGGTCATGTCTGACTCTCAGTGACCCCATGGACTGTAGCCTGCCAGGCTCCTCCGTCCATGGGATTTTCCAGGCAAGAGCACTGGAGTGGGGTGCCACTGCCTTCTCCCATCACTGGGCTACTAAGTATGAAAACTGAGACTTAGCCCAGGTTTTTCTGACCCCTTATGGGCTCCCTGGTGGCTCAGTGGTAAAGAATCTACCTGTCAATGCAGGAGACACGGATTCTTTCAGTGGATTGTGAAGATCCCCTGGAGGAGGGTACAGCAGCCCACTCCAGTATTCTTGCCTGGAGAATCCCATGGACAGAGGAGCCTGGTGGGCTACAGTTCATGGGGCTGCAAAGAGTCAGACACGACTAAACTGACTTAGTACTCATGTACACAGGATTTATTCATTCATCCTATATTGAGCTTCTGCTATGTACCAGGCATTCTTCTTATTCTAAGCACTGGGAAGAAAGTGCCCCCGTCCAAAAAAAGACAAAGATCTTGCTTTCAAAGATCTGAGCTTTCTTTTTATCAATATTTATTTTTAAAATTTCATTAACAATTTTTTAATTTTGAATTGGGTTTTAGCAGATTAACAAACAATGTGTGATAGTTTCAGGTGAACACTGAAGGGACTCAGCTGTACATATATATGCATGCATCCATCTTCCCACGTTGAGGTTTCTTTTTAATAAGTAAACAAATAGTACGTGGTATTTCAGATTACAGTAAATGCTGAGAAAAAAATAGAATAAGGACACAGGGAGACAGTGGCTCTGTGTTGAATAAGATGGCCAGGGAAAGACTCACAGTAGTGTAAAAAATAAAAAGGAGCCCAAAGGAAGTGAGGAAGAGAGCCAGCTGGGTACTTGGGGTAGAGTTCTCAGGAAGAAGGAAGAGCCAGTGTGAAGACCCTGGTGTGGGAATGAGTTTGGCATATTTAAGTAGCAAGAATGGAGGCTGTGAGGGCTGGGTGGAGAAGTCAGTTGTCGAGAGGTAGGAAATGGAGTTGGAGAGTTAGCTGGGCACACAGTCCTGATGCTGGGAAAGATTGAGGGCAGGAGGAGAAGGGGGCAGCAGAGGATGAGATGGTTAGATAGCATCACTGACTCAGTGGACATGAATTTGAGCAAACTTTGGGAAACGGTGAAGGACAGGAAAGCCTGGCATTCTGGTAGTGGTCCATGGGGTCCCAAGAATGGGACATGACTTAGCTACTGAACAACAACCACAACGATCATAGGAGGCTTGCAAACCTAGGTGGCACCAGAGAGCTGGAGAGAAGGGAGGACAGGATCTTATTTAGGTGTAAAAGTAAGGGGAACATAATATAGAACATCAAGGAGGCAGTAGGGAGCTCAAAAGACAGGTCATAGCCTGGTGACCTGAACCAGGATGGGAGCAATGAAAGAGAAGCAGTCAGATGTGGGGTGACACTGACAGGATTTGCTGATAGATTAAGTGTAGGGTGAGACCAAAAGCAAGCCAAGGCTCATGGCTTAAGAAGCTAGCAAAATTAAGTGCCATTTATGGAGACGTGGAATCCTGGGGAGAGGGGCAGGTTTGGGAGAGAAGGAGAGGAGTTTGCTTCTGAACAGTATTCAGCAGCGATGTGATATAATTCATGGGGTTTAGGAGTCTAGAGTCAGGAGGAGTGGTCTGGGCTGGAGGTATATGTAACTGAGTCATCAGCATAGAGGTGGTGTTATAGTCATGACATTGGATGAGCTCAGGTAGGAAACAGAGATGTGCAGAGGACAAGACCGGGGCTCTGGGCAGGTTGGCATTTAGTGTCCAGAGAGAAGGGGAGAAGCCAGCAAGGGCGGTTCAAAGGAGCAACCAGCAAGATGGAAGGATTGAGGATGTGTGACGCCTGTGCTGCTGACAGGGCTAGAAAGACAGACTGAAGACTGACCACTGGGTGTGGCCACATGAGGGTGACCTTTGTAAGAGTGGCTTCAGAGGACCGGGCCAGTAGTGGAGAAGGCTGGGTGTGCCGGGCTCTGGAACCCTAGATCCCCCTCCCACCAGGGTTTGTACACACACACACACACACACACACACCACACACACACACACACACATCACCATCTGAAGGAATATAGAGAAAAATTATTTTAAAGTACTTATCTTTGTTTTTTTTAATTCAATATTTCTTTGTATGGATCGTGACTTTTCCCCTAATTAGTCAAAAGCATTCAGATTTCTTTATGAAATATTGAGAAGTGTATTGTTGTTGTTGTTTACTTGCTCCGTTGTGTCCAACTCTTTTGCAACACCATGAACTGTAGCCGGCCAGGCTTCTATGTCCATGGAATTCTCCAGGCAAGAATACTGGAGTGAGTTGCCATTTCCTCCTCCAGGGGATCTTCCCAATCCAGGGATTGAACCAGGGTCTCCTGCTCATCTCCTGCATTCCAGGCAATTCTTTCACAGCTGAGTCACTGGGGGAAGCCCACTGAGAAGGTTATACAATAAATTTAAAAATTAGAACAACTATCAATTTTCAGTTTGACTTTAGATGTCAACGCCCATGTCCAAAATATTAATTCAGAAAGTCAAAGCCTTTGCTTTGTGAAGCCACGTTTTACTAAAAGAAAAAAAAAAATCTTAATAATTAGGACATTGGGAGCAGAATGGAGACATCATTCAAGGACATGAGTGGTAAAGGCTGGAGGAAGTCCCAGAGCCCTCATCCCACCATCCTTGGGGGACTGGCTGAGGTTCAGCTGGGTTACAGTAGAGCTAAGGGAAGAGGATGGAGCATGATTTTCTTTTTTTTTTTTTTTCCTTTTTTTTTATTATTATTATTTTAATTTTTCTTAACTTTACAATATTGTATTACTTTTACTATACATCGAGATGGATCCGCCACCAGAATACACGTGCTCCCCATCCTGAACCCTCCTCCCCTCCCCCCTCCCACACCATCCCTCCAGGTCATCCCAGTGCTCCAGTCCCAGGCATCTGTTATAGGGCATCGTACCTGGACTGACTCGTTTCAGATATGATATTATACATATTTCGATGCTATTCTCCCCAATCGTCCCACCCTCTCCCAGTCCCAGAGTCCAAAAGTCTGTTCTATACATCAGTGTCTCTTTTGCTGTCTCATAAGCAGGGTGATTGTTACCATCTTTCTAAATTCCATATATATGCGTTAGTATACTGTATTTGTGTTTTTCTTTCTGGCTTACTTCACTCTGTATAATAGGCTCCAGTTCCATCCACCTCATTAGAACTGATTCAAATGTATTCTTTTTAATGGCTGAGTAATACTCCATCGTGTATATGTACCACAGCTTGCCTATCCATTCATCTGTGGATGGACATCTAGGTTGCTTCCACGTCCTGGCTATTGTAAACAGTGCTGCTATGAACATTGGGGTACACGTGCCTCTTTCAGTTCTGGTTTTCTCAGTGTGTATGCCCAGCAGTGGGATTGCTGGGTCATAAGGCAGTTCTATTCCCAGTTTTTTGAGGAATCTCCATACTGTTCTCCATAGTGGCTGTACTAGTTTGCATTCCCACCAACAGTTTAAGAGTGTTCCCTTCTCTCCGCACCCTCTCCAGCATTTATTGCTTGTGGATTTTTGGATCGCAGCCATTCTGACTGGCGTGTAATGGTATCTCATAGTGGTTTTGATTTGCATTTCTCCGATAATGAGCGATGTTGAGCATCTTCTCATGTGTCCGTTAGCCATCTGTATGTCTTCTTTGGAGAAATGTCTATTAAGTTCTTTGGCCCATTTTTTGATTGGGTCGTTTATTTTTCTGGAATTGAGCTGTAGAAGTTGCTTGTATATTTTTGAGATTAGTTGTTTGTCTGTTGCTTCATTTGCTATTATTTTCTCCCATTCTGAAGGCGGTCCTTTCAGCTTGCCTATAGTTTCCTTTGTTGTGCAGAAGCTTCCAAGTTTGATTAGGTCCCATTTGTTCACCTTTGATTCTATTTCCGATATTCTGGGAGGTGGGTCATAGAGGATCCTGCTGTGATGTAAGTCAGACAGTGTTTTGCCTATGTTATCCTCTAGGAGTTTTATGGTTTCTGGTCTTATATTTAGCTCTTTAATCCATTTTGAGTTTATTTTTGTGTATGGTGTTAGACAGTGTTCTAGTTTCATTCTTTTACAAGTGTTCAACCAGTTTTCCCAGCACCACTTGTTAAAAAGATTGTCTTTACTCCATTGTATATTCTTGCCGCCTTTGTCAAAGATTAGGTGACCATATGTGCATGGATTTATCTCTGGACTTTCTATTTTGTTCCATTGATCTATGTTTCTGTCCTTGTGCCAGTACCATACTGTCTTGATGACTGTAGCTTTATAGTAGAGCCTGAAGTCAGGCAGGTTGATTCCTCCAGTTCCGTTCTTCTTTCTCAAGATAGCTTTGGCTATTCGAGGTTTTTTGTATTTCCATACAAATTGAGAAATTATTTGTTCTAGCTCTGTGAAGAATACTATTGGTAGCTTGATGGGGATTGCATTGAATCTATAAATTGCTTTGGGTAGTATACTCATTTTCACTATATTGATTCTACCAATCCATGAACATGGTATATTCCTCCATCTATTAGTGTCCTCTTTAATTTCTTTCAGCAGTGTTTTATAGTTTTCTAAATATAGGTCTTTAGATTCTTTAGGAAGATATATTCCTAAGTATTTTATTGTTTTCATTGCAATGGTGAATGGAATTGTTTCCTTAATTTCTCTTTCTATTTTCTCGTTATTAGTGTACAGGAATGCAAGGGATTTCTGTGTGTTAATTTTATATCCTGCAACTTTACTGTATTCATTGATTAGTTCTAGTAATTTTCTGGTGGAATCTTTAGGGTTTTCTACGTAGAGGATCATGTCATCTGCAAACAGTGAGAGTTTTACTTCTTCTTTTCCAATTTGGATTCCTTTTATTTCTTTTTCTGCTCTGATTGCTGTGGCCAAAACTTCCAGAACAATGTTGAATAATAATGGTGAAAGTGGGCATCCTTGTCTTGTTCCTGACTTTAGAGGAAATGCTTTCAGTTTTTCACCATTGAGGATAATGTTTGCTGTGGGTTTGTCGTATATAGCTTTTATTATGTTGAGGTATGTTCCTTCTATTCCTGCTTTCTGGAGAGTTTTTATCATAAATGGATGTTGAACTTTGTCAAAGGCTTTCTCTGCATCTATTGAGATAATCATATGGTTTTTATTCTTCAGTTTGCTAATGTGGTGTATTACGTTGATTGATTTGCGGATATTGAAGAATCCTTGCATCCCTGGGATAAAGCCCACTTGGTCATGGTGTATGATCTTTTTAATGTGTTGTTGGATTCTGATTGCTAGAATTTTGTTAAGGATTTTTGCGTCTATGTTCATCAGTGATATTGGTCTGTAGTTTTCTTTTTTTGTGGCATCTTTGTCAGGTTTTGAAATTAGGGTGATGGTAGCCTCATAAAATGAGTTTGGAAGTTTGCCTTCCTCTGCAATTTTCTGGAACAGTTTGAGTAGGATAGGTGTTAGCTCTTCTCTAAATTTTTGGTAGAATTCAGCTGTGAAGCCGTCTGGGCCTGGGCTTTTGTTTGCTGGGAGATTTCTGATTACAGTTTCAATTTCCGTGCTTGTGATGGGTCTGTTAAGATTTTCTATTTCTTCCTGATCCAGTTTTGGAAAGTTGTACTTTTCTAAGAATTTGTCCATTTCTTCCATATTGTCCATTTTATTGCCATATAATTGCTGATAGTAGTCTCTTATGATCCTTTGTATTTTTGTGCTGTCTGTTGTGATCTCTCCATTTTCTTTTCTAATTTTATTGATTTGATTTTTCTCACTTTGTTTCTTGATGAGTCTGGCTAGTGGTTTGTCAATTTTATTTACCCTTTCAAAGAACCAGCTTTTGGCTTTGTTAATTTTTGCTATGGTCTCTTTTGTTTCTTTTGCATTTATTTCTGCCCTAATTTTTAAGATTTCTTTCCTTCTACTAATCTTGGGGTGCTTCATTTCTTCCTTTTCCAGTTGCTTTAGGTGTAGAGTTAGGTTATTTATTTGGCTTTTTTCTTGTTTCTTAAGGTATGCCTGAATTGCTATGAACTTTCCCCTTAGGACTGCTTTTACAGTGTCCCACAGGTTTGGGGTTGTTGTGTTTTCATTTTCATTCGTTTCTATGCAGAATTTGATTTCTTTTTTGATTTCTTCTGTGATTTGTTGGTTATTCAGGAGTGTGTTGTTCAGCCTCCATATGTTGGAATTTTTAATAGTTTTTCTCCTGTTATTGAGATTTACTCTTACTGCATTGTGGTCAGAAAAAATGGTTGGAATGATTTCAATTTTTCTGAACTTACCAAGGCTAGATTTATGGCCCAGGATGTGGTCTATCCTGGAGAAGGTTCCATGTGCACTTGAGAAAAAGGTGAAATTCATTGTTTTGGGATGAAATGTCCTATAGATATCAATTAGTTCTAACTTGTCTATTGTATCATTTAAAGTTTGTGTTTCCTTGTTAATTTTCTGTTTAGTTGATCTATCCATTGGTGTAAGTGGGGTATTAAAGTCTCCCACTATTATTGTGTTATTGTTTATTTCTCCTTTCATACTTGTTAGTATTTGTCTTACATATTGCGGTGCTCCTATGTTGGGTGCATATATATTTATAATTGTTACATCTTCTTCTTGGATTGATCCTTTGATCATTATGTAGTGACCTTCTTTGTCTCTTTTCACAGCTTTTGTTTTAAAGTCTATTTTATCTGATATGAGTATTGCTACTCCTGCTTTCTTTTGGTCCCTATTTGCATGGAAAATCTTTTTCCAGCCCTTCACTTTCAGTCTGTATGTGTCCCCTGTTTTGAGGTGGGTCTCTTGTAGACAACATATGTATGGGTCTTGTTTTTGTATCCATTCAGCCAGTCTCTGCCTTTTGGTTGGGGCATTCAACCCATTTACATTTAAGGTAATTATGGATAAATATGATCCCGTTGCCATTTACTTTGTTGTTTTGGGTTTGAATTTATATATCCTTTTTGTGTTTCCTGTCTAGAGAAGGTCCTTTAGTATTTGTTGGAGAGCTGGTTTGGTGGTGCTGAATTCTCTCAGCTTCTGCTTGTCTGTAAAGGTTTTGATTTCTCCTTCATATTTGAATGAGATCCTTGCTGGGTACAATAATCTGGGCTGTAGGTTCTTTTCTTTCATCACTTTAAGTATGTCTTGCCATTCCCTCCTGGCTTGAGGAGTTTCTATTGAAAGATCAGCTGTTAGCCTTATGGGAATTCCCTTGTGTGTTATTTGTTGTTTTTCCCTTGCTGCTTTTAATATTTGTTCTTTGTGTTTGATCTTTGTTAATTTGATTAATATGTGTCTTGGGGTGTTTCGCCTTGGGTTTATCCTGTATGGGACTCTCTGGGTTTCTTGGACTTGAGTGATTATTTCCTTCCCCATTTTAGGGAAGTTTTCAACTATTATCTCCTCTAGTATCTTCTCATGGTCTTTCTTTTTGTCTTCTTCTTCTGGAACTCCTATGATTCGAATATTATAACGTTTAAGATTGTCCTGGAGGTCTCTGAGATTGTCCTCATTCCTTTTAATTCGTTTTTCTTTTTTCTCCTCTGATTCATTTAATTCTGCCATTCTATCTTCTAATTCACTAATTCTATCTTCTGCCTCTGTAATTCTACTATTTGTTGCCTCCAGAGTGTTTTGGATCTCATTTATTGTATTATTCATTATATATTGACTCTTTTTTATTTCTTCTAGGTCCTTGTTAAATCTTTCTTGCATCTTCTCGATGCTTTTCTCCAGGCTATTTATCCATGATTCCATTTTGCTTTCCAGGCTTTGGATTAATTTCACTATCATTATTCGGAATTCTTTATCAGGTAGGTTCGCTATTTCTTCCTCTTTTGTTTGGTTTGGTGGGCATTTATCCTGTTCCTTTACCTGCTGGGAATTCTTCTGTCTCTTCATCTTGTTTAAAATGCTGAGACTGTATTCTGGCAGTCTGTGGAGTTCTCTTTATTGTGGCTTTTCTGCCCTATATGTGGGTTTGTACCGGTGGCAAGTCGAGGTTTCTTGTTTATGGAAGCTTGTATCGATGTTCTGGTGGGTGGGGCTGGATTTCTTTTCTCTGGGGTGCGGTGGAGTGTCTAGTGGTGTGTTATGAGATGTCTATGGTTTTGAGGTCGCTTTGTGTAGCCTGTGACTTGGAGCTCAGGGCTGTGTTCTTGTTTTTCTAAAGGTTTTTCTTGGTATGTCTTGCCGTGGAACTTGCTGGTCTTTGTGTGATGCTTGGTTTCAGTGTAGGTATGGAGGCATTTGATGAGCTCCTGTCAATTAATGTTTCGTGGGATCAGGGTTTGGACTTAAGCCTCCTGCTTCCTGTTATCTGTCTTATTTTTGCAGTAGTCTCATAAAGTTCGTCTTCTATATTGCATTCCACAACTAGACTGTTCAGAGATGTTCACGGAGTTATATGGAGAAGGAGAAAGGGAGGAGGGAGATAGAGTTGGTCAGGAGGATAAAAGGAGGGAGTGTCAAGGAGAGAGACAGATCCAGTCAGTAATCAGTAAAGAAAAGAAAAAGGAGAGAAAAAAGCCAAGGACAAAAAGAAAAAGAGAAAAAAAAAAGAAAAGAAAAAAGAAAACACACACACAAAAAATCAAAACAGGGTCGCAAAATTATATCTAACAGTGGAGATTAAAGAAGTACTAGAGGATAAAAAATAAAAAAAAAGAAACAAAAAAAGGAAAAAAAAAAAACACAAAAAAAACAAAACAGGGTCGCAAAAGTATATCTAACAGTGGAGATTAAAAAGTACTAGAGGATAAAAAATAAAAATAAAAAAACAAAAAAAAAAAAAAAACAAAAAAAAAACAAAAAGGTCGCAAAAGTTAATCTAACCGTGGAGATTAAAGAAGTACTAGAGGATAAAAACATAAAAATAAAAGAAAAAAAAAAGGAAAAGAAAAAAAAAAAAAAAAAAAAACACAAAAAAAAAAAAAACGAAAATTATATCTAACATGGAGATTAAAGAAGTACTAGAGGATAAAAACATAAAAATAAAAGAAACAAAAAAAGAAGAAAAAAAGAAAAAAAATTAAAAGGAAAGAGAAAAAAAAAATTTTTTTTTTCTTTTCTTCCCCCTCTCCCTCCTCTTCCTTTCAATAAAAAAATAATAAAATTTTTTAAAAAAATATATTAAAAAAAAGAAAAAAAAAGGAAATAATGTTGGTAAAAATAGTAACAATATGTATAAGAGTTTCTCTTTTATTGCTGTGGGTTCAGTTCATTTTCGGCTAGTTCCTTGTTCCAGCTTAAGTTTCTCAAGATCTATAGGCCCCTTTCTCTGTAGTTGGTCTGTATAGTCCTTTGTTCTGCGCGCGGGCCCCGCAGTGTCTTGGGCCTGGTCCGGCCTCTTCTGTGGACGGTGCCGCAGTCTGGTCTGCCAGCCCGACCCACTCCCGGCGGGAACGGCCCGCGCGGCCCCGGTTGGCGGGGGAGCGGCGGCGAGGGGATGGTTCGCACGGGAACGGGAACGGTCGGCGGTGGGGGTCGGCCCGCGCGGGAGCCCCCGGCGCAGGGGGCGGGCGCGCGCTATAGTCCCTTGCTCTGTGCTCGGGCCCCGCAGTGTCTTGGGCCCGGGCCGGCCCCTCCTGTGGTCCTCGCCGCAGTCTGGTCTGCCGGCCCAAACCACTCCTGGCAGAAACGGCCCACGCGGCAACGGCTGGCGGGGGAGCGGCGGTGAGGGGATGGAGTGGTTCGCACGGGAACGGTCGGCAGTGGGGGTCGACCCGCTTGGGAGCCCCTGGTGCAGGGGGTGGGTGCGCGCCCGCGCGGGAGCGGCTGGCGGCAGGGGGGGGGGGGGGGGAGCGCTCCTCTGGGGTGCTTCCCACGGGGGGAGCGGCCGGCGGCGTGGGAGCAGCCCGCAGCGTCTCCCCGCCCAGCCCCGGCTTGCTACTGGCGGAAGTGGGTGTTTGCGATGATGCCTTCCCCGCCGCGGAAGCTACTGCAGGGCTCGTAGTCTGTGGGTCTTAATTGTTCATTTGTTTTCCTCTCTGTTATGATATTCTCCGTGCTTTCTCGGTTGGCACAGACTCTACAGGGAGAGTTTCCCGGTGTTTGGAAACTTTTCTTTCCCTTTCCAGGCTTCCTTCCCCGGACAGAGGGCCGTCCCTCCCTCTTTGTCCCTCTCTGGCTTCTATATTCTTTCCTACCTCCTTTAGAGGGGGAGTGAGTTGCTTTTCTCAGTGTCCGATGTTCTCTGCCGACATTCCGAAGCTGTTTGAGGAATTTACTCGGCGTTTAGATGTCCCCTTGATGAATTTGTGGAGGAGAAAGTGTATTCCCCGTCCTAATCCTCCGCCATCTTAACCGGAACCCCCTGGAGCATGATTTTCAAGGATGACTTCAAAGTGTTAGACTAGAGAACCAAGTCTTGACAGAGAGGGTGGAGAATGTATAGGACTAGAGATCAATAGCCAAAGAACTGCCAGCACCAAGGAGCCTCATGGGGGCCAATCAGAGCTTGAGGACCAAAATACCTCCCTCTCATGGGCAATGTGACCTACCATCACATGGAAGAAACCCCATGGGCTCCTCTTCACACTACTGTTTGCTGGGGTCCTTCTACCATCTATCTGGCCATTTCTGTTGGATTTTCCAGTTGAAAAGATTCCTGCCCATGCCTGAAGATCTTTCTGAGTCCCATCCTTACTTCCTCACATGGACACCCCACGACTGAATGACCTAGGCCACTTGCAAATCTCCTGCAACACAGCATTGGAGACAAGTGGGTGCCCTAGACACTCAACAGGACCATGGAAGTGCAGATGGAAAATACTCCAACACTAGGATTGGGTTGGGCTGCACAGTGATGAGACCCAGCCCAGTTACATGAGAGTTCATTTGGAAAAGGTTTCTACTCTTAAAAACATTTGAAAGACTTCTGGCTTAGCTTCAACAAGTAAGGGGCTTAGAAATCAGCACTATGATCATTACAACAAAAGAAAAGAAAAAGGTGAATTAATTGAAAACCAATGACTTTTCTTAGACTTATCAAACAGGTGAGTTTTCAGGAGTAACCACCAACCTAAGATCTGGAGATTCAGAAAGAAACCCAAACCAGGCTACAACGGGGACTCAAAGAAAGGACAACAGAGGAATTTGAAGCTTAAGGCACCAAAATCCCCAGGAAACACCACACACAGACCAACTTGTAGCCAGATTAACGTGAATCCTCACACTTTTTAGTGAGGATTTAGGCCTGTGTGCCTCAGTTCCTAATACCTGGTACATCATACCCAGCTCTCTAGAAAAAAATTACAAACCATGCTAAAAGGCAAGGAAAACATAGTCTGAAGGGTCAAAGTAAGCATTGAAACCAGACCAAAATAAAACATAGATTGGGGGATTATCAGGCATGTCAAGGTCAACATCCACAACAGTAAAATCATATTGATAGTATGTCCCCTTGACACAGTGATGAAAATAGTGCTTTATTCTGTGGTCTCTCTGCTCCCCCCCCACCAAAACTTATTGCCCCAATCTAACCTGAGAAAGATATTGTATATGATCACAGTGAAGAACATTCTACAAAATACCTTACAAAATCCTCTTCAAGACTGTCAAGGTCATCCAAAAGAGGAAAGATCTGGGAAACTTTCACAGGAAGAAGCTAAAGAGACTTGCCTATTAAATGTGATGTGGATCCTGGTTGGGATCCTGGGACAAAAAAAGGTAAAAACTGAGGGAATTCAGGGCTTCTCTGATGGCTCTGTGGGTAAAGAGTCCATCTGCAATGCAGGAAACCCAGGAGATGTGGGTTTGATCCCTGGGATGGGACAATCCCTGGAAGAGAAAATGGCAACTCACTCCAGTATTCTTGCTTGAAAAGTCCCATGGACAGAGGAGCCTGGCATAATGGAGCATGCACATACACACGAGGGAATTTGAATAAAGAGTGAACTATAGTTAATAATTTATGAACAATGTACCATACTAAAATAAGATGTTAAAAATAGGGCAAACTTAGGGCAAACTGGCTGTGGGGTATATGGGCACCCTCTACCATTTACACAATTTTTATATAAACCTAAACCTATTCTAAAAATAAGGTTTAGGGAATTTCCTGTCAGTCCAGTGGTTAGGACTCAGAATGTTCACTTTCATGGCCCAGGGAACTAAGATCCCACAAGCCAGATGTGGCCAAAAGAATAATAATAATATTTTATTAAAGACAAAAATGTTTGACAATGCCTGGGTTAATGATCACTGAGGTATCTTCAACTCAGATTATGTTCTTAGTTGAGTTTAGTTTTGTTTTTCCTGTTCTATCTAGGGGACCAAAGGACCAGCTTATCTTTGATCCACTCCAGAAAACCCCTGGGAGAAAAAACGATTGCAGGATGTAGGCAGTGGTACCAGAGACAAAAAGGCTGCCAATATTAAATTTTGGAAGGTGGAAAATTATAGCAGTTAGGAGCACAGCACTTACAATTTACTAGCTGAGTGACCTTGGGTGGGCTATTTAGCCTCTCTATGTTCTAGGTTTTTCATTTGTAAGCTGCTACTGCTAAGTCGCTTCAGTCGTGTCCGACTCTGTGCGACCCCATAGACGGAAGCTCACCAGGCTCCCCTGTCCCTGGGATTCTCCAGGCAAGAACACTGGAGTGGGTTGCCATTTCCTTCTCCAATATCTGTAAGCTAGAGGTAAAAATAAGAGTACCATACATTGCTGTGCTAGTTTTTTCAATAAAGCAATTATATTCCAATAAAAATGTATATTAAAAATAAAAAAAGAAAGTACATGGGAAGCTTTATAATTAAATACGATTGAGACCCACAATGGTTCAGTTAATTAAAAAGGTACATCTTAGCAATGAATCATTAAAATACATAAATAACTTAAAAATAATAGGAGCACCTCATTCATAAGACTGATATCAGAATTAAAAGAATTAGTATTTATAAGATGCTTCCAACAGTGTCTGGAATGTGGTATGTGCCGTATATATCTACATTAACTAAATAAAGGCAATCATCCAAAATTAGCAGCTCTGTGGAAACAGCCAGATTGGTGGCCAGTGTATGGTAGCTTATGTGCTATGTGTTTTTCCATTGAAAAATAACAAAAAAAAAAACAACCAGTCCCCATGATTTTCCAGATCATTTATTTAACACTGAGCAAATTTTATAGTTTGGCATTGTGTTTTTCACTTCTCATGTATTAAACTCATTGACTTACTAATAGCTTACACTTATCGATATTTTCTTCTCTCTCTCTCTCTTTTTTTTTTTTGACAATGAGGAATGTCTGTTGAGCGCATACTGAACATACCCAGACATCCCCCTGAGCCTGAATGGCTTTAAAATGCCCATGCTTCTCTGGTAAAGGCAGATCCTGGTGATGACCAATGAATCCACCAAAGGAAAGTCCATTTTCAGCCTCATCCTGTTGCAAACCAGCAGTGGTCCTTTTGGAGGAAGGCTCATTTCCAGCTTCCTGTGTCCTTTCTTATTCTGTTTGAATCCCTTTTGCTTCTCTAGTCGCAGGAACAAAGAGTCACGTCACACTAGTATATAATCCAGGAAGTTGCCTGGATTACATTCTAATGGTGTGTGGGGCTCAGGAAGTTGGGGGTGAGGAGGTGGGCAGGACAGGCCCGGCGTCTCTTTGTGACAAATCTGTTGGCTGTGGCCGTGTTCCCAACCATGAGCCTCAGCTGAAGCTCTTCTGTTCTTCAGTCCCAAGTTATTTTCCTAAATTAATGGCTTAGTCTTGGTGTCTGGAAAGCAATTTGGTTGTTCGTTTGAGGTGGCTAAAGCTATCCAGAGGAAAAATAAAAAGTCACCATTAGGTAATGAAGCCAGACTATTGGGTGTCTCATATCCTGGCTCCAAATGCAGATAGAAAAGGGGAGCCCAGAAAAGATTTCAACAATGGTAACATTGTTGGAATAAGTGACAGGTGCCCATGGTGACTTAGAGGCCAGCACCTATTTGAATGAGTGAGATTTGATATTTTAAAAAATTAGTCTCATTCTGTATTGTCATCCTTGATATTTTCAATATGGCTGATGTTGGGAGTTGAGAGGCTCAATGTATCCACATCCCAGTTAATTTCCTATCACAGTGTTATTTCCTGTTCCAGCTCTGGCTCAACAAATAGTCCCAAATCCTAACAAATCCTATTCTTTTTTTGAAGGAGTAATGCTGCTATTTTTAGTGAATGTTATGCAACCCGATGAGTGGCAAGATCCACTTGATTCTACCTCCTTAATATCATGATATCTGCCTCTTCTACCCCCATCTCACAGACCTCTTTCAGACTCGCTGCTACTTTTTCTTTGCTAATGCATGCCCTTCCTTGTTGGTCTCTCTGTGTTTAGTCTCAATCTGTTCCCAACTCAATCTATTCTTTAGACTGCTTCCAAAAGTGAGATTTTAAAGATACAGTGGAAATAGACACTGACATTTGAGTTATATAATTAATACTCTCTGATGCCTTTCAAGGTATATGAAGATACTGATGTTGACAAGTTTCTTTTGATGAGTGATGTGATGGGAATAGAAGTGTTGAGATCACTCTCAGTTGTTCTGCATGAGAAAGAGGAAGAGAGTGAAGCAGAGAAGGAGGGGAGCATGAGCTCCAATAGTCAGAGGAAATGAAAGGTCTTGAAGAAAAAGTTTTCAGAGAGAGATGGGGATACTGCTGGCAGCCAGTGAGGGACTGGGAGGAATTGTGTATCCTTGAATGTGACTCCTCTTGCAGTCTCACAAATAAGACCTTTGGTTTTTTAAGAGATGTAGAAATCTCTACATGGTAAAAACATAGCAAAAATCCCTATTTCCTCTTAGTGTTTGTTGAGGGGATTATTCTTTGTGGGGAGTTTATAGAAGCACTGGGTTATGCTACAAAAATGGCAAGAAGCAAACAAACTCCAAACTAAGGAAGGATGTGGAGTCAGCCAATCTCCATAATAGACAAGCCAGTTTCTCTGCTCCTCTGATGAAGTCTTCCATGGATCTGCATTCGCCATGGGGTGGTCATGAGGGCCTGGCACACTTTAGCATGGAATACAAGATGCTGCCTGATCTGGTCTCCACATACCTGTCCAGCTATGTCTTCTAAATAACAGTTCACACACACACACACACACACACACACACACACACACACACCACTACAGAGCACTGAGCTGTAATTTTAGCAGAGACTGTCATGATGGTATATGCTGTTTCATTCTGTCTACTATGCTTCTGCCCTGCCCTTGTTTAGCTGGAAAATGCCTCCTTCTCCTCTGTCAAGCAGACTTGTGAGCCCTCTCTTCTGGGCTCCAAATTTGTCTTGAATGCATGTTTATTATATCATTACACTGTTTTATAGTTGTGTATTTGCATACCTGTCTCCCTGACATGACCATAAGCTCCTTAGATATAGGTTTAATCGTATCTCTGTAAAGGATTTCTAGAACCCAGAAATGGGATCGGCATTTAGTCTTATGCATGATAAATGCTTACTTTCTATGGCTTGTAAGTGTTCTACAGAGAAGATATCATAATAACTAGCTGGTCAGAGAGGAAGAAAAATTTTCATTGTTCTCTAAAACTTGCATGAATGTGTCACTTTTGTCTTCATAAAGCCAGTTATTATGGTGCTCCTCAATCAACCATGACTCTCAGCATTCAAGTCTGTTTCAGCCTTTCCAGCAATGACTCTGGGGCTTGGCCATGTGGACTAGCTTTGGTCTGTAGAGAATCAGCAAGCACAGTGTAAAAGTGGCTGCTTGGTAAGTACTTGCATGTCGGGTTTGCTGACTGGGACTGCTCTTGGTAACTAGGTATCGTATTATGAGGAAGCTCAAGCAGCCATATGGACAGGCCCATGTAGAGAAGAACCAGAGCTCCTGGATGATGG
This sequence comes from Tragelaphus eurycerus, assembly GCA_935064755.1. NCBI lineage: Eukaryota > Metazoa > Chordata > Mammalia > Artiodactyla > Bovidae > Tragelaphus > Tragelaphus eurycerus. The sequence goes on along the minus strand of CAKXYN010000072.1, from coordinate 7,876,769 downwards.
TCTCAGCTGAGCAACCAGCTAGTGACCATCACCCACTGATAGCTATGTGAATGAGACATCTAGACCTCCCAGGCCCCCCTACCCCCAGTACCCCAGCCATTGCTACATGAGGCAGAAGAACCACATGGCAGATCTATAGAATTGTGAGAAGTAAAATTGCTGTTATTTTAAGACACTAAATTTTTCAATGCTAGATATTTCATATAATTGTATTGTAACTGTATTATAATATGATTATAATTAGGTATTATAATATGTAGTCTTTTGTGATTTGCTTCATTCATGCTGTGGCATGTTTTCAAAGTTCATTTATACTGTAGCATGTTTTTAAGTTCATTCAGCTATAGCATGCACCAGTACTACATTCCTTTTTATGATTAAGTAATATTCCACTGGGCTTTCCAAGTGGCGCGGATGGTAAAAAATCTGCCTGCCATTGCAGGAGATCGAAGAGACACAGTTTGGATCTATGAGTCAGGAAGATCCCCTGGAGTAGGAAATGACAACCCACTCCAGTATTCTTGCTCAGGAAAACCCATGGGCAGAGGAGCCTGGTGGGCACAGTCCTTGGGATTGCAAAGAATCGGACACGACTGAGCACACACACGATATTCCATTGTGTGGATATACCACACTTCATTTTTCAATTGATGGTATCTGTATTGTTTCTACTTTTTTGGCTATTATGAATCATGTTGCTATGAACAATTGTATACAAGATTTTGTGTTTGCATATGTTTTTATTTCCTTTGAGGCTATGAGTAGATACTAGGAATGGAACTGTCAGGTCAAATAATAACTCCACGGTGGCTGCATCACTTCACATTCCCACCAGCAACATCATCCTCTTTTTACCGATAAAGAAACTCATTTTACAGGAAAGTGAGAGTGGTATTCTGTGATGATTCTGCTTTTAAAGGACCACCCAAGAAGAACTAACATTGGGAAACGAGCATTTGGAAGCATCAGGAGAAGGAGAAGGAAAAGCCATCATCCTAAAACTGATAGAAAGAAAGAAGGTCAGTATGAAAATAATCACAGGCAGCAGAAAGGTAAATTACAATAATTATTGAAGAGAGATTTTTAGGAAGATGTGTGGTGATTCTTAGAAGTTTCAGTGAGAAAGGTGCTGGAAGATAGCCAGATTGCAATGGGTGACGGGTTAAGAATGTGCAGGGAGCATGTTTTTGGAATTCAGCTATGATGAGAAAAAAAGGAAGGATCACCTTTAGAATGAAGGGGACTTGAACGCATCTAGAGACAAGAAGCCAGAGTGATTAAGATGCAGATACAGCTGAGAATGTGGTTGGTGAAGCAACAAACTGGAAAAGCCGAGGAGAACACAGGGTCAGACAGAAGGGAAACTTAGTTTCTATGATCAGGGATGGAAGAGAGGCGTATAAATGAGAGTGATCTGGGGTGTGTGTTCAGGTCTGATGACCTCTTCTAGAACGTTCTATGTTGATAGGCTGAAAGTCCTAAGAAAATACTAGGACTTAAGCTGTGTTCCTTCTCTCCCTCTCTTTCCCCTTTCCCTCCATCCTTAGCATATCACCTGCAGTGGAAGTTAAACCCTGGGCAAGCCTGTCCCCTTGTCCTTGCAGCAGTTTTCAATGCAGATGATACCAGGACACTAACAGCATTCAGTCTTATTTTTCCTTACTAAACTATAGATTTTATTTGAATTTTACCAGTTTTTCCACTTCATGTCCTTTTACTCCATAACCCAGTCTGGGATCCCACGTTACCCTTAGTTCTTCATTCTTTTTTAAGCTGCATATTATGTGTGTGGATGAACCATAGATAATCCAGCCACTCTTCTATGCTTTAACATTTAAGTTATTTTCAATATTTTGCAGTTATCAATAATGTTCCACATACATATATATAATATTATATTTGATTGTTTCTTCCAGTACTGTTTTTTATTGGAGTATAGTTGCTTTACACTGTAGTGTCTTTTAGCCTATTCCAACTTTCAAGGACGATTTTAACCTTGAGCCAAATGCAGAGAGTTCAAAGTGAGTTTTCCGGGGGCTTTCTGGGATTCTGAGTATTCTTTATATAACATTCATGAAAACTAGTTTTTCAGAAGATGCCAATAAATGCAGATTCCTGGGCTATGAGGCATCAGCTTAAGGGAATCTTCTGAGCTGCCATTAATCAGGCTTGTTCCTTAGTATATTTATTATATATTACATTTTCCTTCATAGCCCCCCAAAGCCTTCCTAATTGAAAAGCCAGGAAATAGTTGTTTCTTAAAAGCGGAAGTGATAGCACTTACTTACAGTAAGTCTCTGCCATTCCAGTTAAGAGCACTGATTTATAAAACCTGCTGGGGCTTTCCTCACAGAGAAAGGAAAAACCCTGTTGCATGTACTAGCAGCAAGTTCACCGCAGCCCCTGCTGATATCAGAGGCATTTTAATAAAATCCAGCATAGAAACGCAGGTTTTGTTACACTGACTCCAACTGATAATTAGCTGCAAAAGTTTGACAATCTTAGGAAAAAATGATCAGCATGACGACATGTGGTTTCGAATCTAGATTACAAATTCTGAGGGTGGTGAGGGGTGGGGAAGTCTGTGCTTTCAAGTGAAATGAGAGCCTGTGCCTTGGAATGCTGGGACAGCTCCTGGGCCCCGGCAGCTGAAACCATTTAGACTGGCCTGCATTTTCCCTCTGCAGAAAACGATGGCCTACACTGGGGTCCCCTACAGTTCTGAAGGTCCTCCAGACTTCAGGGACAAGAAAAGGGACCTTTGCATGAGTAATTTCCTCCATTTTATGGCTCTTGCTTGCATTCAAGGAGACTTTTGCTCCTGTTACTGGGTTGCTTTGTTTTCTTTTCATCACCACTGATGTGAGAGGCATCAGTGTTTAGGTGTTTTTACCTAAAGTTAAGGGATTTTTAAACCAGCTTTAGAAGCTCAATGTTTAAAACTCAACTTTTTAAAGCTCGTTTAAAACTCAACATTCAGAAAACGAAGATCATGGCATCTGGTCCCATCTCTTCATGGCCAAAGATGGGGAAACAATGGAAACAGTGAGATTTTATTTTCTTGGGCTCCAAAATCACTGCAGATGGTGACTGCAGCCATAAAATTAAAAGATGCCTGCTCCTTGGGAGAAAAGCTATGATGAACCTAGATAGTGTATTAAAAAGCAGAGACATTACCTTGTTGACAAAGGCCTGTATAGTCAAAGGTATGGTTTTTCCATACTGGGTTTGGGTATCTGACCATACCCAGTGGATAGGTAGAGTTTAAGAACCAGTAGCCCCATTCCAGAGAAGGCAATGGCACCCCACTCCAGTTCTCTTGCCTGGAAAATCCCATGGATGGAGGAGCCTGGTAGGCTGTGGTCCATGGGGTCGCGAAGAGTCAGACACGCCTGAGTGACTTCACTTTCACTTTTCACTTTCATGCATTGGAGAAGGAAATGGCAACCCACTCCAGTGTTCTTGCCTGGAGAATTCCAGGGATAGAGGAGCCTGGTGGGCTGTCATCTATGGGGTTGCAGAGAGTCAGACACGACTGAAGCAACTTAGCAGCAGCAGCCCCATTTCATTAGGACTGATGCTGAAGCTGAAGTGCCAATACTTAGGCCAACTGGTGAGAAGAACTGACTCACTGGAAAAGACTCTGATGCTGGGAAAGATTGAAGGCAGAAGGAGAAGGGGACAACAGGGGATGAGATAGTTGGATGGCATCACCAAAGCAATGGACAGGAGTTTGAGCAAACTCCAGGAGATGGAAAGCCTGGTGTGCTGCAGTTCATGGGGTCGCAAAGAGTCGAATGCTATGGAACAACAATAAGCCCCATTTCGTGTGTGCTTTTAAAGATGAAGGGCCAACAGAATGGCTTGAGTATCTGTTAGGCAGCGGGGGATCTCATGTGAAAAACACACCTAACATGGTTAGTGAAACAGTGTGTTAAATCCATTTCACCTGCCTTCACTAATCGAGGTTGTTTTAAGACTTGCACATCCTCCAAGCAGCACTTTACCTCAACAATAATGTATTTGCCCAAGTTGTCTTCTAGGGACTTAGAGTCAGCTGAGCCAGTTAAAAGTGGATAGTTAAGACTGGATAGGACAACCAACCCTTGGGCATGTGTGAGTGTCCCTTGGATGACCTCTGGAAACAGGAAGACCATGAAGTCCACCCTCAGAAGGTGCAGAGACCTGTAGCTGAGTTACACCCACCCAGAACTATGATCAGGACACCTCTTTCCAATCACCTTCCCCCATGCTCCCCATGTCTCAGGCCACCCTGCTTCTTTATTCATTATCCAAGAAATATACGAATCCCTTGCCTTCTCAGAGATGGATCTGAGATTTAGTCCTCCCATTTCCTTGCCTGGCTGCCTTTCAAATAAGACCGCTTTCTCTCTTCCTTTTTTTTTTTTTTTTTTTAGGAAAACATTTCTAATCTTACAGTACAGTGCCTTGAAAAGTGCAGTGGTACGGTATAACGGCTGGCATGCAGGGACTGGCATCCAGTGAACAGGTGAGAAGGGTTACTGACTAGAGGTGGGAGAGGTGAGAGATGGTAGAGCTGAAGGATCGTCAGCAAGCTGCAATTTCATCATGCCTGAGGTGGATGGCACAGGTTCTAGTTTCTTGCTGGATTTAGTTCTATCTACTCTTGAAAAAACGATCCAGTGACATCTGGGTAGTAGCTCTTTTTTTTTTTTTTATTTGAGTCATGGATGACACGGTCACACTGGATTGCATTCTGAATGGCTGCTGCAACCTTACTGTACCATTCAATGTTCAGGTCCTCTCTGCTGCAAACCTGGCATCTCAGTGTTTTTTGCTCACTGTGCCTGCCATGGGGCAAAACAAACCTAGGAATCTGGGGCCTCTGCTGAGTTCCTGAGCTCTTACCAATATCTCCCTGCCTAGCTCTTCCTTCCTAACCACTACCACCAACTTACCTTTTCCCTTGAGTTTTTCAAAGTCCCATCCATACTAGAAAATTCTGTATACTATACTTTTAGGGAATATTTGGAGGTGATGCCCAAGAGTAAGGACTATATTGCTGGAAGCAATATAAAATTGCAGCTCTTTTCAAAATTCCCCTAGCCAGCATACTCCTGCTAGCCCAGATGATGTGTGAATTAGAAAAACAAGCTTGTTATCCTTGAGATTTTCATTACCATCTTCTGAGGAATTGTCTTATAACTATGTGACTGGAGGCTGATAAGCTTTTCCTAGAATCATGCAGTGCACAGGTGTCACAGCAGTAATTCCTGCCATTGGGAGCTTCTCAATGGACTCTTCTCAGGGCCTTATCTTTCTGCATCTTCCTGCCTCATCCTCTTTCTTCCCATTCCCCAAACCCCGTATCCTCTTTTCATCTCCCTCAGATTTTTTCCATTCTAGGTCCTTTTATTCTCTCCTTTTTGAGATTCTTTGGAGAAATTTATAAATCATTATTTATTATACACAATCAGCACATAATTCCTTACTTTATTTTAATATTTAATATTTTACTTCTCTCACTTACTCATCTTATCCCTAACCCAGGGGTTATCCTTCCTAACTGGGATGGCCCATCATAATATTTTGCTAGTAATCCCCTGAGAATTTCTGCTTCCAGTTTTTACATTAACTTTCTTTCCCCTCATTTCTACATTAAAAAAAAAAAAAGACTTAGTTGATCTCTGTTATAATCCCCATAGCACCTCTTACTTATTTTTAAAAAATCTGCATAGTATAGGCCTGGCATATAGTGGATATGCACTAAGTGTTTGCTGAGGAAATAGTTATGATTAAGCATAGCTGCTATGTAGTTTTGCTGTGTAGATCAATGCTATGTAGTTTTAGACTGTCTGATTGTGAACTAATACCAGAATTCTTGGTGTGTGCTTAGCAGAGTGCCAAGCTCACAATGGATGTTCAAAAGATACTTGTTAAATGAATATCCATCAACAAAATAGCCTGTTTGCTACCTAATTCAGGAAAATTTGTGGAGCTAAGCACTATGATATTATGGAGAAATAGTGCAGGGTGTCAGTTTAGTTCTTTAGGTTTCATGGTTGATGAATTCATTCATGGGATGAAGTTCTTTATAATGAAAACAACTCTGTAATGTGTTAGTCCCTTCTGTGGCTATATCACAACCTAAAAGGTGTTTCAAGAATATTATTTGCATATCATGCCCTCAGAATCCTATGGATTTGATGCAACCTGCCCCCGCCCTCTGTCATCCCGCTTCATGGATGAGGAACCAAACACTTAGAGAGATTTAAGCAACTTGGTTCAGCTCATGTACACAGTAACTGATGAATGAGAATGTGAACAGAAATCTACAAATGCTGTCTTCTACATTTCCCACTACATCACAGCTTCCCTGTTTTAGAAGCAAAACACCATGACTCCAAAGTTCTCTTTCCAAAGTAGATGTTTTAAAACCTTGTTCTTTTGCAAAAGCATGAAATATATTACTCAATACTAGTCTTCGGTCTAGAGTACAGACCATGAAATATGCACACAGCATACTTTGAAAGAGGCCTCAGAAAAACACAAAGTTGAAATTGTCTCTCAGGATTTTTGCTAAGTAGACTGAATCTTGTGGGGATAATGAAATCTTTTCCTAGGACTTCACAGGAGTGCAAACAAAAAGACTGCGAGCTTGTGAGAAATAACTGATACTTGATGAAATGTTTGATTAGAAATAGAAGAATGGTGCAGAGTTTCTCAAAAAAACACAAAAATGGTACATTTGGAGTATTTTTTAGAACCATATAATTTTAGGACTGCAAGGGACTGAAAAAAAGCATCTCTAACTCTAACTCCCTTATTTTGACAAAAAGAAGTAGCATTTTAAGTCATAACCAGGATCAGTTACATAATTTTGTGGGCCCAGGGTAAAGTGAGGATGGGGTGCCTCTTGTTCAAAAATTATTAAGAATTTCAAAGTGGTGACACACAGATTGTTAAGCCAAGAGTGAGACCCATCTAAGTATGGGGATGTGTATGACTACAACACAGGTCATACCCCTGTGAAGCCAGCCCTGATCCCAATATTATTAATACCAATACTTTATATTTACATGGTATTTAACAGTTTACACAGCCTTTTCACAAATATCTAATTTGAGTATCATAATAGCTCAATGAAATAGAACGAATTACTTTTATTTTGAAACAGTCCTCCACAGGAGTGAATTCACCAACCATGACATTCTGAATGACTAAAATGATCCTGTGCCCTTCATACCTTTTATGTCTCATTTCATGATGATAGGAGTTTCTTAATGGGCTTCCCTGGTAGCTCAGTTGGTAAAGAATCTTCCTGCAGGGCAGGAGACCTGGGTTTGATCTCTGGGTCAGAAAGATCCCCTGGAGAAGGAAATGGCAAACCACTCCAATATAGTTGCCTGGAAATTCCCATGGACAGAGCAGTCTGACAAGCTACAGCCCATGGGATCTCAACAGTCAGACATGACTTAGCAGCTTCTTTTAGATTCAATAGACAGCAGTTAATTTCTTCATGGATATTCATTCAACAGGGCTTCCCAGGTGGCTCAGTGGTAAAAAATCTGCCTGCCAATCCAGGAGATGTGAGTTTGATCCCTGGGTCAGGAAGATCCCCTGGAGAAGATAATGTTAACCCAGTACAGTATTCTTGCCTGGGAAATCCCATGAATAGAGGAGCCTGATAGGCTACAGTCCATGGGGTCACAAGACAGTTGGATACAGCTTGGTGACTGAACAACAACATTCATTCAACAAACATTTCAGTACCTAATATGAGCTGAGCACTTTGTTAAGCATTTCAGACATCTGATGTGAACTTCATAGTAACTTGGTGAAGCATATGGCTCATGATTCTCAATGTACTGATGAGCACTGAGAATTAAAGAAGTAAAGTTAGACGTTCAAGGTCACAGGTTAATTAATGAAATCATTAGAACTAGAATATTGGCTGCCAGACTATTGTGTGGTTTTAAAGTCTGTAAAATGATATACAAATATAAATTTCAATTTGTCTACTAGAGAGATTAAATTCAAATCATAGAAGAAAGTGCTATTCTTTGCTACCTCTTTTCTGAGTTTCTTCAGCTTCAGTTTCTACTATAGAAAGTACAGGAATCTAAGGGTGAAAATTTTCGGAACTTACCTAGTCAATGAATTAAAAGTATGCTAAATTCTATTATATATAGAATCAGTTCAGTTCAGTTGCTCAGTCGTGTCTGACTCTTTGTGACCCCATGGACTACAGCACACCAGGCTTACCTGTCCATCACCAACTCCTAGAACTTGCTCAAACTCATGTCCATTGAGTCAGTGATGCCATCCAACCATTTCATCATCTGTTTTCCTCTTCTCCTCCTGTCTTCAATCTTCCCCAGCATCAGTGTCTTTTCCAATGAATTAGTTCTTCGCATCAGGTGGTCAAAGATTGGAGTTTCAGCTTTAGCATCGGTCTTTTCAATGAATACTCAGGACTGATTTCCTTTAGGATTGACTGGTTGGCTCTCCTTGCAGTCCAAGGGATTCTCAAGAGTGTTCTCTAACACCACAGTTCAAAAGCATCAATTCTTCAGTGCTCAGCTTTCTTTATAGTTCAACTCTCACATTCATACATAACTACTGGAAAAACCATAGCTTTGACTAATTAAACCTTTGTTGGCAAAGTAATGTTTCTGCTTTTTAATATGCTGTTTAGGTTGGTCATAGCTTTTCTTCCAAGGAATGAGCGTCTTTTAATTTCATGGCTGCAGTCATCATCTGCATTGATTTTGGAGCCCTCCAAAATAGTCTGTCACTGTCTTCATTGTTTTTCCATCTATTTGCTATGAAGTGATGGGACTGGATGCCAGATATATAGAATGAATGGATAGATAAATAATAAGGTCCTATGACACAGCATAGGGAACTATAATCAATATCTTGTGATAAACCATAAAGGAAAATAATATGAAAAAGAATATATATATGTATAACTGAATCACTTTGCTGTACAACAGAAATCGATACAACATTATAAATCAACTATATTTCAATAACGTTTTTTTTTTAAAGAAGAAGTATGTTAAACAACCTGAGCCCTGGCCTCTTGATAGAGCACTGACTGCTCACTTAATATGCATGAGCTCTTCCATACTTTGAAGCAGCCTTGCAAGTTGGGGGCAAAGCCATATAATTGTATCTGGCTAGGAGAAGGCAGTGGCACCCCACTCCAGTACTCTTGCCTGGAAAATCCCATGGGCGGAGGAGCCTGGTAGGCTGCAGTCCATGGGGTCGCTGAGGGTCAGACACGACTGAGCGACTTCACTTTCACTTTTCACTTTCATGCATTGGAGAAGGAAATGGCAACCCACTCCAGTGTTCTTGCCTGGAGAATCCCAAGGACAGGGGAGCCTGGTGGGCTGCCGTCTATGGGGTCGCACAGAGTGGGACACGACTGAAGTGACTTAGCAGCAGCAGTGGACCATACTGGGTTCAACTTCTGGATTGGCAAGATCCCCTGGAGAAGGGAAAGGCTTCCCACTGCAGTATTCTGGTCTGGAGAATTCCATGGACAGTATAGTCTATGGGGTCGCAAAGAGTTGGACACGACTGAGTGACTTTCACTTTCAGTGGACCATAAACTTAAGTCTCATGCATCATCTCCAGGCTGAGGTATCAACAAGCTCCTTCATGACTGGTTCTCCCTTTCTCCAACTCAGTGACCACAGAGGCTATGTATTGAGATATTGGAATCTTAACATAAAAGCATATTGGCTCCCTGGAGCACTGCTTGGAAAGGAGTTCTCAATGTGAGCAAGATACATTTTCATGTGAAAGTCACTGAGATCTGGGAGTTTGTTGGTGCAGCAGAAACTAGCATCACCCTGATTAATGTACAGCTTGCCTCTCATTCTGTCGTTGTTTCCCTTTCCCATTTTTGACCCTTAGGGTCTATAATTAATATGTATAAAGACTTTCAAAATTTCTCTTCAACTGCTTTCTATTTTCTGACAGCTGACCAGTTTCTGCTATTTTCAAATGCTGAGGCCTCATGTTGTTTGATTTTACATTAAAAACAAGCATGACCCAAAGGTTGAAGGGCTTGAAAGCATCCATGAGTCAGAGGTTTCAATAATTCCTAGTTCTTTCTAAAATACATTAATTTAGGGAAAAGTGGCTCAACATTGAAATAATAAGCAGGTGATTGTCTTACTAGTCTCAGTACTTGTTTCCAGGGAAATTGCAAATGTTTCAGCTTATTTTCTTTAGTCAGAGATGGTATAGGAAAAACTGAAAATCCCTAGGCATAATCATCAATCTCACTTTTCAATAGCAATAAAAACAATTATTTTGAAAACAAGATTGTATGAAATGTGATCATCACTTAAGTAATGAAGACTGACTTAGACCGCAAACATATAAAAGGCATGAGTTTCCTCACGCAAGCAGTCATCCTCAGAGGCAAAAAACTTGGACCAAAGATATTCCTCCAGACAGTTAGCATCTATGGTAACTGCTCTCAGTCCTTGCTCTATGTGATAACTATAGCATGTGTTGAGTGAGAAGTATGAGCCTTAGAATCTGAAGAACTACCTGTTGTTAGCAATGGTTCCAGTAAGTAAGTTAACCTCTCTAAGCTTCATTTCTCAGCTGTCAAGTGAAAGTAACAACCATCTATCTCATAAATTTGTGGAAAGGTCTTAGCTTGGCACAGAGGAAGCACAGAGGCACAGAGGAAGTGCTCACTAAACACTGGCTGTTATTCTGGAAGACTCTCTGGGCTTCGCTGATAGCTCAGTTGGTAAAGAATCTGTCTGCAATTCAGGAGACCCTGGTTTGATTCCTGGCTTGGGAAGATCTGCTGAAGAAGAGATAGGCTACCCACTTCAGTATTCTAGCCTGGAGAATTCCATGGACTACAGTCCATGGAGTCACAAAGAGTTGGACATGACTCAGTGACTTTCACTTTCTCTGGGATGGGAATGCTTATCTTCTGACAATGATATTAATGTTTGGAGACAATAAGATGCCATCTGGAGTCAAAGCCGGTGAAATAGGACCAGCCATCAAACTCATAAAATGTGAGGCAATGTAAACCTACAAGAGTGTTCGCCTCACTGGTCAGTTCCTTCTATGGTGCCAAGAAAGGAAGACCATTCTACAGCATAGGAATTTGTCCTGGGAAAATAGTTGGGTTTCTAACAGGACAAAAGGTATTCAAGGCAGAAATAGCAGCAGAGCAAACACAGGAACAGATCAGGCAGGGAATAGGATGTGAAATATTTTGGTTGGAACAAAGGAAATGGGGCTAGGAAGTTGGCTTGAGTTACTTTGCAGAGCATCTTGAATTCCACAGTGAAACCATTTTGCTTGAACCACTTGTCAGTGGGGAGCCCCTGAAAGTGTTAGAGTGACGAAGTAAAGGGTTGGACTGATTGGTGAAGTACTAGAGAGGAAGGGAACAACTGGAGGGCTCCTAAAATAACACAGGTGAAAGGTAAGTGGTCCTGCCTAGGGTGATGGCAATCAAAGAGGAGATGGACTTGTGATAAATATTCTTGACTAGGGAGCAAAGTAAAAGGAGTATAACATGATCACTAGGTGGGGATCCTGCTTCCTGAAAAAACATCGGTGCCATTTACCCAACCCAGAAAGGCAGAAGAAAGGACTGGTATGGAGAAAAGGAGAAAGAAATTTGCTGGACACCATGCTCACCCTGGGATAACCATGAGTCTGTGTGGGAATGTTCTAGGAATGCAATATCAGAAATATCCCTTGTTAAGAAAAGGGATAGACTTGAGTGGAAGAAGGAAGAAAGGGAGTCTGTGTGTGACTAATTTCATGAGTTGTCACTTTAACACCACGCTCAAATGACCTCTGTCTGGATTTAATTCTTGAGCTAGCAATTATTTCTAGTTGTTAAAGCTTTGCAATGCTTGTAGCAACTAGCCACTTGTGGGCACAGTTGGCCAGTTGCCCCTTCCCTGGCAAGGACAGATGAAACAGACCTTCTTCATAGCACCACCTGGGCACACAATTACTAATGACTATAATTTTTGCACAGACACGAAGTATCCAGGTATGAAAACTTACCTGCAGGATGATAAAGGGAAACTGGCTGGAAACTTGGCCCAGGAAAGAAAGAAAAGAAAAGAAGTAAGAGCCATGCTTGTAGCTAGAGAGGAAGAGACTAGAAAGGAGATTAGAAAGAAGAAAAGAAGGAAAAGGAAAAAATTGGAGTGAATCAGCACCTGTTGATCTTCTTTTACATCCCAGGGCAAGTTCTGAAAATACTGGGTTGAATAGGACACAATCCCTGAGCTCTCAGTCTAGTGGGAAAAAAGTCTACATAGAAATGATTATGAGAAGCTGTGCTGAGTTTCATAGGCAAGCATATGTTGTTTTGGATAGACCCCACTTAAACAGGGGGTGGGGCACAAGGGTCAGAGAGTCCATTTGTAGGTGAGAATACTGAGATCCCAAGAGGTTAAATAAGTGACCTAAAGTCACAGTGTGATCATTACGGCTCCATTAGTTACAAGAGACAGAAACCAAATTCAAACTAGTTCAAGAAAACAACAACAATAACACAGGGGCTTATGTGGGAAAGTAGAGGAAAGGTTCAGGGCTTGATCCGGCTTTTCCCCCTGGATTCAGGGGCCCCATCCACACCCTGTCCTTGACCCTGCTTTGTTCTCTGTTGCTTCACCGTCAGAACACCTCTCTTCTACCAGGAGGGAAGATGTCTCCCTGAAATCCCAGGTTTCCATGGTCTTTTGAGCTTATAACACAGATTGATCCCTAGAAGCATTCTGATTGGCCCTTCTTAGTTGCCTTGGACCAGCCACTGAATCAAATGGGATTGCATGCTCCAATCACGTGCCCACCAATGCAGGTGGGCAGATGATGCCCCTTGATTGACACCTCCACCAGAATCGCCTTCAGTAGGGAATGACATTTATGAGTGCTATCCACAAAAAGTCCGCTACAATCCATGTCCATTGTACAAATTTTAGAAAGTAGCAGGGGCTTCTCTGTTAGCTCAGTGGTAAAGACTCTGCCTGCCAATGCAGGAGACATGAGTTTGAGCCCTGATCCAGGAAGATCCCGCATGAAGCGGAACAGCTAAGTCCATGAGTCACAACTATTGACCCTGGCTCAGACCCCAGGAGCCACAACTACAGAGCCCACTTGCCACAGCTACTGAAGCCCATGTGTTCTAAAGCCCATGTTCCCCAACAAGAGAAGCCACCATAACGAGAAACCAGTGCATCACAACTATAGAGCAGCCCCTGCTTGCCACAACTAGAGAAAAGCTCACGCAGCAAAAATGAAAACCCAGCATAGCCCAAAGTTAATAAATTTAAAAAGTAGCAGAGTTGAGCTGAAAGCAAGGCTATATTCCAAAACCCATGTCTCTCCACTATACAAAGTGCCCTCCCACCCCCTGCTCCTGATAAATGTGAACAAGCAGAAGGTCAGATGACAGGGCACATGAAAAGAAAGGCAGAAATCATTTCAGATCAGATCAGATCAGTCGCTCAGTCGTGTCCGACTCTTTGCGACCCCATGAACCGCAGCACGCCAGGCCTCCCTGTCCATCACCAGCTCCCGGAGGTCACTCAGACTTGCATCCATCGAGTCAGTGATGCCATCCAGCCATCTCATCCTCTGTCGTCCCCTTCTCCTCCTGCCCTCAATCCCTCCCAGCATCAGAGTCTTCTCCAATGAGTCAACTCTTCGCATGAGGTGGCCAAAATACTGGAGTTTCAGCTTTAGCATCATTCCTTCTAAAGAAATTCCAGGATTGATCTCCTTCAGAATGGACTGGTTGGATCTTCTTGCAGTCCAAGGGACTCTCAAGAGTCTTCTCCAACACCACAGTTCAAAAGCATCAATTCTTCGGTGCTCAGCCTTCTTCACAGTCCAGCTCTCACATCCATACATGACCACAGGAAAGACCATAGCCTTGACTAGGCGAACCTTTGTTGGCAAAGTAATGTCTCTGCTTTTGAATATGCTATCTAGGTTGGTCATAACTTTCCTTCCAAGGAGCAAGTGTCTTTTAATTTCTTGGCTGCAGTCACCATCTGCAGTGATTTTGGAGCCCAGAAAAACAAAGTCTGACACTGTTTCCACTGTTTCCCCATCTATTTCCCATGCAGTAATGGGACCAGATGCCATGATCTTTGTTTTCTGAATGTTGAGCTTTAAGCCAACCTTTTCACTCTCCACTTTCACTTTCATCAAGAGGCTTTTTAGCCCCTCTTCACTTTCTGCCATAAGAGTCGTGTCATCTGCATATCTGAGGTTATTGATATTTCTCCCGGCAATCTTGATTCCAACTTGTGTTTCTTCCAGTCCAGCATTTCTCATGATGTACTCTGCATATAAGTTAAATAAACATGGTGACAATATGCAGCCTTGACGTACTCCTTTTCCTATTTGGAACCAGTCTGTTGTTCCATGACCAGTTCTAACTGTTGCTTCCTGACCTGCATACAGATTTCTCAAGAGGCAGATCAGGTGGTCTGGGATTCCCATCTCTTTCAGAATTTTCCATAGTTTATTGTGATCCACACAGTCAAAGGCTTTGGCATAGTCAATAAAGCAGAAATAGATGTTTTTCTGGAACTCTCTTGCTTTTTCCATGATCCAGCGGATGTTGGCAATTTGATCTCTGGTTCCTCTGCCTTTTCTAAAACCAGCTTGAACATCAGGAAGTTCACGGTTCACATATTGCTGAAGCCTGGCTTGGAGAATTTTGAGCATTACTTTACTAGCGTGTGAGATGAGTGCAATTGTGCGGTAGTTTGAGCACTCCTTGGCATTGCCTTTCTTTGGGATTGGGATGAAAACTGACCTTTTCCAATCTTGTGGCCACTGCTGAGTTTTCCAAATTTGCTGGCATATTGAGTGCAGCACTTTCACAGCATCATCATTCAGGACTTGGAATAGCTCCACTGGAATTCCATCACCTCCACTAGCTTTGTTTGTAGTGATGCTTTCTAAGGCCCACTTGACTTCACATTCCAAGATGTCTGGCTCTAGGTCAGTGATCACATCATCATGATTATCTAGGTCTTGAAGCTCTTTTTTGTACAGTTCTTCTGTGTATTCTTGCCACCTCCTCTTAATATCCTCTGCCTCTGTTAGGTCCACACCATCTCTGTCCTTTATCGTGCCCATCTTTGCATGAAATGTTCCTTTGGTATCTCTGATTTTCTTGAAGAGATCCCTAGTCTTTCCCATTCTGTTGTTTTCCTCTATTTCTTTGCATTGATCACTGAAGAAGGCTTTCTTATCTCTTCTTGCTATTCTTTGGAACTCTGCATTTAGATGTTTATATCTTTCCTTTTCTCCTTTGCTTTTCACTTCTCTTCTTTTCACAGCTATTTGTAAGGCCTCCCCAGACAGCCATTTTGCTTTTTTGCATTTCTTTTCCATGGGGATGGTCTTGATCTCTGTCTCCTGTACAATGTCACGAACCTCATTCCATAGTTCATCAGGCACTCTATCTATCAGATCTAGGCCCTTAAATCTATTTCTCACTTCCACTGTATAATCATAAGGGATTTGATTTAGGTCATACCTGAATGGTCTAGTGGTTTTCCCTACTTTCTTCAATTTCAGTCTGAATTTGGCAATAAGGAGTTCATGGTCCGAGCCACAGTCAGCTCCTGGTCTTGTTTTTGCTGACTGTATAGAGCTTCTCCATCTTTGGCTGCAAAGAATATAATCAATCTGATTTCAGTGTTAGGGGCGGCCAAACACCTAAGAAGAAATGAAAGGAGGAAGCAAGAGAAGCAGGATGATGAGAGACTGTGGGAAAAAAGAAAGCAAGGATTGAGGAAAAAAATGTAGGCAGGGGCCATCCTGCAGCTGCAACCCCCTCCTCTGGAATCCCCACCAGAAGCCAGTGCTATTTTTCAGAAAGCTTTTTTCCATCTCCCTTGTTAAGACAGAGAGCCAAATGCCCCATTAATCTTTCAAAAGGCCATTTTGGCTTCCAGTGGCAGAGCTGTGCACATTTGGCTTGGTTCCCCCAAGTCAGCTTTCCTTCCCAAAGGCAGTGGGACTTGGCATGCATGCGTTTGTGCTAAGTCACTTCAGTCATGTCCAACTCTTTGCAACCCTATAGACTGTACCCCATCAGGCTACTCTGTCCATGGGATTCTCCAGGCAAGAATACTAGAGTGGGCTGCCATTTCTTCCTCCAGGGGATCTTCTCACCCCAGGGATTGAACCCAAGTCTCTTCCATCTCCTTGCCTTGGCAGGCAGGTTCCTTATGACTGGCAGCACCTGGGAAGCATGAGACTTGGCAGACCTGACTGATACCCATGTGGACCCCAGGGGCCAATGGCTGTTTTCACAGTGGCTCGGTTTTTCCTGGGGAGGTAATTGTCAGCCCTGTGCCTGTCGGAGTCTCCTTCCCCAGGTTCTCCTCTGCTGCTGCTACTGCTGTCAAGTCGCTTCAGTTGTGTCCGACTCTGTGTGACCCCATAGACGGCAGCCCACCAGGCTCCCCCATCCCTGGGATTCTCTAGGCAAGAATACTGGAGTAGGTTGCCATTTCCTTCTCCAACTCTACCATGTTCTTATTTCTCAGACCTGTGTGTAGTATGAGAAACTCAAAAGTCAAAAATAAACCCAGGGCCCAATTTGCCACTGTCTGATCAGGCAGCTTCAATGAGCCTGGGACAAAGCAGGGTGTTGTCGGGAGCCTAAGAGAGCCTTTCTCCTAGCTGAGTGGACAGCGAGGGTAGAATAGGCAGAAAATATACACATGGACTAAAGAGTAACATTACACAATAGGGGTAACCAAACTAAATAAATAAATAAAACCAATACAATGTAAGAAATGTCACAAAAGAGATCATTTGTCTTACTGAATGTCCCCATGAACCCAGTCCATACCACCCTTGGACTGGTTGTGGGGGCTGGCAATCAGTCCACTGGGAAAGAGTGCCCTGTGACTAGTACACTTACAGAGATTCTCACAGGGCATGCTTGTCTCAGCTCCTCCTCTTTGGCTCTTTGGAGCTGCATTGCCAGTTCAGGGGCTTCCCAGGTGGTGCCAGTGGTAAGGAATCCTCCTGCCAATGCATGGGATACAAGAGATGCAGTATTGATCCCTGCATTAGGAAGATTCCCTGGAGGAGGGCATGGCAACCCACTCCAGTATTCTTGCCTGGAGAACCCCATGGACAGAGGAGCCTGGTGGGCTACAGTCCATGGGGTCACAAAGAATAGGAGCATGCACGCCATCCATGCCAGCTCAGAAGCCTGCTGTAATGGGCTGAATCACATCCCCCTCCTGCCCCCAAATTCATATGTTGAAATCCTAACTCCCAGTATCTTGGAATGTGACTATATTTGGAGATGGGGCTTTTAGAGTGGTAATTAAGGTTAAATGAGGTCGTTGTGGTGAGCCCTAATTCAATATGACTGGTGTCCTTATAAGAACAGGAGATCAGGACACAGACATGCATAGAGGGAAGACCATGTAAAAACATACAGGTAGAAGGCTGCCATCTACAAACTAAAGAGAGAGGTTTGGGAGGAAACTAACCTCCCTGGCATCTTTGATTTTGGACTTCTGACCTCCAGATCTATGAGAAAAGATTTTTTTTTTTCTTTTTTAAAGTCACACACTATGTAGTGCTTGTTACAGAAGGCCTAGCAAACTCCTACACCTACTCCAGTGGGGTTAGAACACGTGTCCTGATAAAGCTGTGAGTCTCAGCCGAGCAGGCGTCCCCCACCCACCATCACACCTTCCGTGGGAAGATGACTTCATCCATTGTTCTCTGGATTAAACAAATAACAAAGCTAAGAGTCTGGCCTCCATTCGCCTTTCTTTTCATCTTATTTCTCAGTTTGTTCAGAGGTAAAGAAGTAGGGATACTTTTTATTCATCTTCCTCAAAAAATGCAGGTGAGACAATAGCGGTCAGCAAGAGTTAATTTATACTGTAGTAACAAATAACCTCCAAATCACAGTGGCACAATTAACGAAACAATCAATTATCTTGTGCTCACATTCGGTTATCAGCCTGCCTTGGTGAAACTGAAGTCTCCACACTCAACACAGCTCAGCAGGAAGACAACTCATCTGTCACTCAGTCACCCAGAGGCCCCCTCTCATTACAGGTATCCATGGTCACTGCAATGTGAGGAAACAAGCGTGATGGTTTGCACCCTGGCCCTTAAGCATCCCCCAGAAATGACACACATCTCCTCTAATCATATTGCATTGGCCAAAGCAAATCATTTGATTATGGCTAACATCAAAGGCATGAGAAAGTGTAATACTATCCCATGTCCAGAATAAAAAGACCTGGAAATATTTGTGAACAGCCCTAATGACTGCATATGGGCCATCATCCCTGCCCTCAAGGAAGTTGCAGTTTAGAAATGGAGAATGAGGATTTACACCCAAATTCTCATTCCTAAGTGAGGAAATTGCTCTACTTATATGTGTGCATGACTCACTGAAAATGACTCCCTTAAGAAGGGAAACTTTAAAAGGGGAAATTGCAGGCTTGTTCTGCTTAATCCTTAAATGGACTTGTTAGGTGTCTATTAACATGCTAAGCACAGGCACTATGCTGAACCTGAGGATTTGAAGGGTTTCTGACCTTCCACTCCCTTAATGCCAGTCCATGGGTGCAGCTAAGTTGCTTCAGTTGTGTCCAACTTTTTGCGACCCTATGGACTGTAGCCCACCAGGCTCTTCCATCCATGGGATTTTCTAGGCAAGAACACTGGAGTGGGTTGCCATGCCCTCCTGCAGGGAATCTTCCCAGTCCAGGGATCGAACCCATGTCGCTTACATCTCCTGCATTGGCAGGCAGGTTCTTTACCACTAGCACCACCTGAGGAAGCCCTTTCATGCCAGTAGGCTCCCTCAATCATTGTGAAAATAAAAACATCTCCAGAGGTTTTCAGACTGAAACAGGGTAGAATTATAGCAGAAGAGTCTTTTTGTCCATTTTTCATAGTAGAAAAACAGCATGGCATTTTGGAAGAGGAAGCATTCATTTTACAGCAGGTTTGGTAGGGGAAACTTTTGGGACAGAGAGGAAACAATAGATTTCCATCTTGATGATCCAAAAATATATCACAGAGAGTTGATGGAATGATCTCACTGCAGTTGGTGGGAACCTCAGAGACCCTCGAGTTCAAGTCTTTTATTTTATAGACAGAGAACTGGGGCCTGGTTACTATGAAGACTAATTTTTATCAGGACCTAGGTGGGGGAGAAAAGGCACCCTCTCTTCTTTACTACCCTTATCGCAGTGCCCTCCTTGCAAAACTTCACCTACGTCTGCTCTACTGCTTCTGTCCGCAACTTGGGAGCCTGGGTGAGTGGAGACGGGAGGAGCAGAGGATGAGAGAGAATAAGCAAAGGAGGAGCTGAGAGCACAGAGCAAGTGGTTCCCTTTGACATGCAATGAAGGCAAATTCAAACCACTGCAAAGCAGTGCACCAAGCATCAAGAGGATGAATCAGGCAATTCAGAGAGCACATGGTGATTGCTGTTGAGGAGAAATTGATGCAAATACCAACCAGTAGTATAATATTACTGTTTGTATTTATAGTGTAGCTTCTGACACTAGCAGCCTAAGAGGTCAGCAGAACGAAGGCAGGAAATCGACTTGTAAGCATCATCAAAACTCCATTGGCTTCCTCTTCCTCTTTCAAACTGACAGCAAGGTTTTAAAGAGGATGAGAAAGTACTTAGTTTGTCACAGCGGTTAGGTGCTCCAGATGTGAGACCACCTGTCTCAGGATTTCAGCTGAGACTTGCAGATTCATTTCATCTAAGTCCATACACTAGTTTCATACTTCAGTCCCTGAAGCAAAATTGAAGGTTATAAAAATAACCCCCTGGTACAACTCCCAGGCCACAAGACATATGCTGCAGGCCTAAGCTGTTTTCATGGTTAGGATTGCTTAAAACTCTGGGGCTGCCCCAGAATTTTCAGAAGCAACTTGAGGGGATGCAAGGGAACCACAGAGATTCATTAGGAGCAGTTGGCTTCATTTCCCTGCAGTATCTCATGCCAATGTTGGTGGGTCACGGGAAGAGCTTGTGGCTGGTTGCCAATGGCACCAGGAAGCAGGAAGTCAACTCATAAGTTAGTGCCATCTGGGGTGAGAACGTTCTTTGGCTCACCTCTGTGTGGACCAGCCTGTGGCTGAGCGAAGAGCGAAGAGGGAAATGCTACTGCTCTGTCCTCACCCCCAACTCCTGAGCAAGCTCACATGTGCAGCTGAGGAAGGAAGTCCAGGGGATGTTCCCGTGTTCCTCAGGTGACAAGTTCTCATGTCCCACATGCAGCTGTAAGCAGCAAATACGTCAAGAGGTGTGTCTGTGTGTGTAATGAGAGAGAGAGAGCTTATGTCATCCAAGGACATTCCGTTCTAACTTTGGCCTACCTTTGTTCCTGCGCCAACATGGATGGTCTTGGACCCTGAAGCATCAGACAGTGGCAATTCCTTCATTCGTTTTGATTCAGGATGCAGAGGAGAGAGAACAAATATCCTAGATCTATGATAAACTTTCTGACAGCCAGAAGCAAGACAGACCATCCTTCTCTCTTATGTCTGTGCTACACTAGTTAGCAGAGAGAGAAAAACCAGTCTTTATTAGACAGAAGCCAATTGTCTTTGTTTAGAGCAATTGGTTCCCAAAGATTTACCCATGGGTCCTGCCAGCTTCTGACACAGATGTGAACTTAAATCCTGGCTCTGCCACTTCACAGTTGCATGGCCTTGGGCAGGTTACTTTAGCCATTTTTCCACATCTGAAAATGAGAAAAAGGATCCCTGTTTATTTGACAGCATGGCTGTGGGGTCTCATGATGTAATGCTTATGTAACACTTTGCCCTAGATTCCATAAGTGGCCTTACACCCAGGAGGGACTGTGCCATTAAGCAGATTAGCCTGTTCATGGGAGGACCTGAGCTCTAGCTCTGGGCCTGGGATCAGGAGACAGAGTGGGTCACAGGGCTTCAGTGAGATGCCAAGGATCTGCAAGTAAGGCAGGGCTGAAGCCCCCGTTCAGAACCCTGGTGGAAAGAAGAGATGAACCCAAAAAAGCAGAAGGAGGTAGGATATGGTGATGAGACAGTGAGTTAGGACAATAAATACATCAAGTCAGAGCAGATGGACTCCTAGTGGGCAATAGAAAATCAAGCATCTAGAGTAGGGGACCTAACAGAAGCAGAAGATATTAAGAAGAGGTGGCAAGAATACACGGAAGAACTATACAAAAAAGATCTTCCTGACCCAGATAACCACGATGGTATGGTCACTCACTTGGAGTCAGACATCCTGGAATGTGAGGTCAAGTGGGCCTTAGGAAACATCACTATGAACAAAGTTAGTGGAGATGATGAAATTTCAGCTAAGCTATTTCAAATCCTAAAAGATGACATTGTGAAAGTGCTACACTCAAAAGGCCAGCAAATTTGGAAAACTCAGTAGTAGCCACAGGGATGGAAAAGGTCAGTTTTTATTCCAATCCCAAAGAAAGGCAATGCCAAAGAATGTTCAAACTACCTCACAATTGCACTCATCTCACATGTTTGCAAATTAATGCTCAAAACTCTCCAAGCTAGGTTTCAACAGTTCATGAACTGAGAACTTCCAGATGTTCAAGCTGGATTTAGAAAAGGCAGAGGAACCAGAGATCAAATTCCCAACATCTGTTGGATCATCTAAAAAGCAAGAGAATTCCAGAAAAAAAACATCTGTTTCACTGACTATGCTGAAGCCTTTGACTGTGTGGATCAGAACCAACTGTGTGGAAAATTCTGAAAGAGATGAGCATACCAGACCATCTTACCTGCATCCTGAGAAATATGTAAGTAGGTCAAGAAGCAACAGTTAGAACCAGACAAGAAACAATGGGCTGGTTCCAAATTGGGAAAGGGTACATCAAGGCTGTATATTGTCACCCTGCTTATTTAACTTACATGCATAGTACATCATGCGAAATGCCAGGCTGGATGAAGCACAAGCTGGAATCAAGATTGCTGGGAGAAATATCAATAACCTCAGATACACAGATGATACCATCTTTATGGCAGAAAGTGAAGAACTCAAGAGCCTCTTGATCAAAGTGAAAGAGGAGAGTGAAAATGTTGGCTTAAAACTCAACATTCAGACAACTAAGATCATGGTATCTGGTCCCATCACTTCATGGCAAATAGATGGGGAAACAATGGAAACAGTGACAGACTTTATTTTGGGGGGCTCCAAAATCACTGCAGATGGTGACTTCAGCCATGAAATTAAAAGACGCTTGCTTCTTGGAAGAAAAGCCATGTCCAACCTAGACAGCATATTAAAAAGCAGAGACATTACTTTGCCAACAAAGGTCCATCTAGTCAAGGCTATGGTTTTCTCAGTAGTCATGTATGGATGTGAGAGCTGGACCATAAAGAAAGCTGAGTGCTGAAGAATTGATGCTTTTGAACTGTGGTGTTGGAGCAAACTCTTGAGACTCCCTTGGACAGCAAGGAGATCCAACCAGTCCATCCTAAAGGAAATCAGTCCTGAATATTTCATTGGAAGGACTGATGCTGAAGCTGAAGTTCCAATGCTTTGGCCATCTGATGTGAAGAGCTGACCCACTGGAAAAGACCCTGATGCTGGGAAAGATTGGAGGTGGGAGGAGAAGGGGGTGATAGAGGATGAGATGGTTGGATGGCATCACCGACTCAATGGACATGGACTTGAGTGAACTCCAAGAGATAGTGAAGGACAAGGAAACTTGGTGTGCTGTAGTCCACGGGGTCACAAAGAGTCAGACATCACTTAGTGACTGAAAAACAACAACAACAAAAAAAACAGGAATGAATCTTTTTTGACCCACCTTTTGTGACTGGACTGTTTCAAAATCATATACCTCTCCTTGTTGATCTAAATTAGGAGTTCTCCAAGTAGGGGACTGTGGTACAGGCTATTTGGTGACATTGTCCCCTCTCTAGCCCCTTGGGTCACCAGCCCCTTCTTTTAGAATAGCCACTCTCTCTTTTCTCCACCCTAATCTGGGTGGCTGACACCCATGGGCTTCTTTGCCCTTCTTTCCTGCCCTTCAGCTTCCTGTTGAGTTCAGCCAACAGGAGGCACCAGCAGGAAAGAGGCAAGGGCATTTCTCCCAGCATCTTCCCATCAAATCACCTTGGACTGGCTACATCCCTCTACATCTCCTCCCAAACTTTTCGGTTTCCATGCTCAAGAAACCACACTTTCTTCTTGCCTAGAAGTAATGGCTGAGCCTTCCCATTGCTAGTCCCTAGAAAGAATTCATTGTTCTTTGTGATTTCCTTTACCTGACTATATTAAAATTCCCTTTGTTTGACCCTGGTTCTAATACCAACACCATCTCCTAACCACAGAGACCTCCATCAAAGTAAAAAATGAGCAGTTTATTGAAAAGCATTGTGAGTCTGTAAGAGAGAGCAGAGATTCAATCCTTTCTTGGCACCTTGTCCTTTCTCTCCTCCAACAGCTTGTTGCCGGCTCACTGATGTCACCCACCTGCGGGCTGTAGCCAACCTTGTCCCTGTTTGGGTCTTGTACGTGGGCCTGGCCTTGTCCAACAGAGAAGCTGCCTCCAGGAGCTCTGCTCTGAGGTTAAGACAGGCAGGGTCACCTGGGGCAAAGCAAAGAGGTTCAGCCAGGCAGAGTCTGAATTATACTGACCTGCGGAGCAAGAAGAGTGGCAGCAGGAAGAGACAAGGCATCAACAGTGAGGTGAATCAGCAGGCAGGAAGGAGAGAGGCACAGAATTCACGCAGCTCAAGGCCATCTGATCAGAGCGGAGTGTACAGTGTCTGCCGCTGAAATGTGTGCAGCTGTCTGAGGACCATTTCTACTCTTTGGAAACAAACCTTCCAGGAGGCGAATGGGAGCAGGAAGTTTATACACCAATTCCTCTAGTAAGAAGCTGCCTCAAGAGCCTCCCCATCACTGCTTGTGGGCTTGGAATTGAGTCAGGCTCTCAAGCCTGGGATCTGAGGGAGTGATGGGGCCACTCAGCCTGCAGGGGGACCCTGTGGTTCTCCTGGCTGCTGAGTAAAACAAGGACTTCTCTGCTGAGGGGGAAGCTCCGATGTCCAGTCTCAGCTCTCCCAGTCCCCAGGTGGACCCAGGCCACGGGGCTGTCATCTATTAAAACACTTCCCAAATCCTGAGTGTTTGTGCTACTTTGTTACCTGCTACCCCAGTGGCCTCAATAGGAACCCTGTTTCTGCTGTCTAACCCTCCCGTTCCTGCGGTCTGGGTCCTGCTTTGATGGCCCTGCTTCTGGTAGGTGCCTTTCAGTATAATTTCAGGTAGGGTGTCTCAGGCCCCATCTCTCTGACTCCTGAGGGAAGAAGAGGGATTTACTTCAACTTCCTCACCTTTCTGTTGGGTGACAGCCCCAGAATTTGGATGAGAACATCATGTAGTCATCTGCAAGTCCTGAGTGTGCCCAGAGGCTGGCCTTTTGTAGTCGGGTTAGCAGCCCCACTCCACACTGGATTTATGGGATGGACTTTCCCCTAATCTCCTCCATCCCTGTGTTGTTGAGAATTTAAGGATGCCTTGGATCCAAGCCCATCCAGATGAAAGTAATTTAGAGCCTCCTTCCATTGACTCCTTCTTTAAGGCTCTTCAAACCTTATGAGAGCTATATGGGATGCTTTAAATATTTCATGGAGAGTAAAGGAGTAACATTCTAGCTCCTGGAGCTTCTTCTCGGTAGGATCTAGCTATCCCAGGTGTGGAGTGCAGGGAGGGTATCGAGTTGCATTAAATTTTAAGCACAAACCATAGTCCAGCACTTAGAGAGTTTGCCAGCAAGCTACTCCCTTACCTTAAAATATATGGCAGTCATTGAGTATCTATTATTCTACCTATTGGACACACGTCCTTTTACAGGGCCCAGGAGCAAAGTTCATAGGATGAGTAACACTACATTCCCAATCCAAAGAGTCCTGCAAGAATCTCTGTAAAGAGAAAGTTGTCTGAAGAATAAAGCTTGCGTCTATATGCCTCTGTCTGGAATGTGGAAGACCGCAGCAGGCTTGGAGGTCATCTTTCTATTGTGGCTGCCCCGTAGACATATTCTTATGGCTCATAAATCCACACCATCTACTGTGGCAGAGCTTGAGAAATGGTTGATGGGATAACTCTAGCTGGACACTTGCCTTTCTCTCTGCTCATTCCATTATGTAGAAAAGGCCTATCTAGCAACTTCAGCCATTCAGAACATGGTCCCGAACAAAGATAGATGCATAATCACTTGGTCTTTGTGTATTCTATCTCCCCAGTGAGATTTTTGTTTCCTTATAGGATAGATAAGAACCTTATTTTTATTTAAATTATCTACAGACAGTACACAGCTGGCACAAGATAGAGATTTTTCTAGATAATGATGGTGGAGTCAAAACCTGCCTTTTGTTGATGTCCACTTAACCAAATGTCATTGGTCTGTTTACTGGAGCCATCTAGAAAAAGCTTTCTCCTTTCCACAGATGAGCTTTGCTTTCTAAAAATAATGGTTTTCCCCCTTCTGTTTATAGACATCATAATTGCTTTTGAAATGTTTGAAAAAATCATTATATGGACTTTAGAGGAAGACAGGCCAGAACTGAATCCCAAGTTTGCTTCTCTGTGGCCAGAGACCCCTCAGGCCATCAGGCTTCCTTTATTTGTCATTAAAATTGGGATGACAACCAGAAAGGCCTAAGGTTTCTTGAGAGGTGATGACACAGGTAATCTGGCCTGAGGAAGACTCAGTGACTGATTGTTGGATTTAAATAGAGTAACCCAGATCTTAATCCCAGTGCCTTTTAACTCCAAGTTTGGTTTGTTTTCACTGTGCTGAGTTACCACCAAGCCCAATCAACTTGACAGAAAATGCTCTTTGGTTACTCATTCTCCAACTATCTTTTTTTTTTTTTTTCCCCTTAGAAAAATATAATAACACATCTGGGACCTATTATATGGTGGTATATATTTCAGTATATGTCTCTGCTAATGCTTTAGTAAACAGAAACCGCATGCATGTTGATTCCTCAAATACAGTAGCTGCTAGTCTGCCTTGAGAAAGGCTTAATACAAAGTTAAACATTGCAGGAGTTTTAAAAAGTGCCTCCATCAAAAGTAGAACTCAAGCCCCAGTTATATCAGAGTCACTTTTTATAGTTAATGCATTTAGTCACTTCCTACTGCTTAGAATGAGGAAAAACATTAGTCTGAGATGTCCTTATTTATATCAATGGCAAAAATATCAGGAACACTTCTGGTTGTTAATATCAGAACACTTAACTAATGGTGATTGACCACACAGAGGGATATTTTTTCATTGTTTTCATAATTTCTCAAACAGAAACTTTGGTTCAGGGCCAGTATCTCTATTATTCTTTTATTTTCCTCATGGTTGTAAGATGGCTGCCTTGATGCCAGACATCAAGTCCACATCCAATTGAAGAGATTGAAGAGACTGAGTGAGAAAGTAGAGCAGGGACATGCACATGTGTCCAGAAAAACAAACATTTTCAGAAGCACTGAAAAGACTTATACCTCATGGTGTCACAGGGCCACCTCTATCAGCAAAGAAGATTGGGAAAGTGAGGTTTTACCTATTTTAGCCCCTGTTGTAGAGGCAGATGAGAGAAAGAGAGATGAGTATTGGGTTAGCCAATCCCCAATTCTGTGATCATGAACTTCATAAAAGTGTTTGTAAACTGAGGCCTATGCCAAATCTCCCTAAACTAACCCTGAAAACAACAGAAGTATCAGGCGGCAAAGCAAAGAAGAAGAACTTTGGAATCAGACTCACCAAACTTTATGCCCTGGCTCAGTCACTTACTGAGAGGGATGGCTCTGGAGAAGTCACTTTTTCTCCTTGAACCTATTATTTCCTCACTTATAATAAATAATACTATGTCCTAGGGTTAGTGTGAAGATCAAATGAAAGACTAAGAAAGAACTCTCTGTCCTGATTACTCCTCTGCACATGTACATTATAAAAGAGAAACAAAAGAGCCTGTTCTGTACTACACAGAAAAGCCATTCCTGTAGGTCGATGATAACTCAGAGCTTCCTTTCTTTGGCCCTTCCTTCATGCAGCTCGTTATTTGACACCCCTAAACTGTGATCTCAATAGATCATGTTCAGCTTTGCATCCCCAGTGCCTCATGCAAATTTTTGATGATAGGTGATAGGTGCTCAGGAAAAGTTTAATGAGTGAATGAATCTCCCCCAGGAGCATGGACTAGTTTGAAAAAGAGGACGTTGTCATTCAATCAAACATGTTCAATAAAGACGAGTTTCTTGGGGAATTATTCAGTAGCTATTTAAGAATAAATAGGCAAGGAATTCTAATACGAAGGTGGTGACAGTGTGAAATGTGGTTCACATCTGAAATGTGGTTTTCAGATCTCAAACATCCACAAACCTGCTAGACACAAGAGCCAAAACCCATGGGCTACATTTGCAAAAATAACTGGGTGACAAAGTATATAACTTCCAACCCAAAACTATGGTGGGTGATGAAGAAATGCCAGTAACTGTGAGATCTGCATTGTCTCAACATCTGTGCTGGAGGAGCAAAGGAAGCGAGAAGACCAAAGGACCTGAGAAGAGAAGCCCAGATAGCCAACAGGTATTCAGTGAGAAGCAGAGAGGGGTAATTTGAGAACAGCCGCTAAAACAGACATTCTGATAGGATTTTGCTCACTGGAAGAGGGGTGAGGTCACAGGAAGAACTGAAAATCCTGGGGCAATCTAGCCTCTATGAAATCTTGAAACTGACAGCCATTTCGTCCTTTCAGGATAAGACCCCATACTAAGGAAAAAATCTGAGGAGTAGAATCAAATTTAGCAGGTCAGAGACAATAGTGATGAGGAGAGAGAAGGTTCCGATAAACTAGAGAAGCAAGGAAAAAACCCAGGAAATTTCAGAAAGAAAATCTTTATGTTTTTAAGAATACTTAAAAACTACAGAACAGTGAGCTTTATGAAATGAAAAATTTTGTCTGAAGAATGTCAGCTTCTTTTAAAAATTAGCAGAAACCAATTTCACATGAAAGTGAGCAATAGGAAATTATGGAGGTCAAGTTCTCTAAAAAGATATTTTAAGAAAAAGGAGACAAACACATATGTCTCCTTCCCTATGAAAAATTAAAACATGCAAGAAAGACTTGTCCATAAAACTGCTCAAATTAAGAAAGTGTTATAAGACATGAAGAACAAAATAAATCATAATTAGAAAAAAAGTCAGAAGTATAACTGAAGAAATAATTTAAGATGAAAAAATAATTTTAGTGATGAGGACCAAACTTTAAGAAGCACAAAACAAATAAACACAACAAATGATGGGTTTAGAGAAACAGAAGGTAAAAGGAGAAAAAAAATTTTAATCAAAAAATAAACAAAGAGCTAAAAGGTATTCAAGAGAATACTTTTTGTTTGAATATATTACGTATCTATACATATATAATATTGAAGATAGGTAAAGAAGATCCAATATATAAATAATCAGAGTACCCTGAGAAGAAAATAATATCAAAGGAACAGAACAAATTCTAAAAACGAATTAAAAAAAAAAACTTATCTGAAATTAAGCAACATTTGAACCTTCATACTGCAAGAACATATTATGTACCTGAGAATATTAATATAGACTAATTAATGACAAGAAATATTACTAGATTTAAAGGAAAAAGAAAAAAACCTCTTAGGCATCCAAGTCAAAAATAGCTTGTAACAACCAAGAGAAGAGAATTAGGTTACCTTCAGACTTTTAGGCCATATTTTATAGCAGAATACATAAAATACTCACATAGAATAACATATTTTAAATGGTAAGTTTAAATTCAACTGCATTTATAACTATATTAAAAGCAAGTGGTCTAAAAACCTTTTAAAAATAATTTTATTAATTTATTTTTGGCCATGCTGGGTCTTTGTTGCTGCATGGGCTTTTCTCTAGTTGCAGCAAGTGGGGGCTATTCTAGTTGGAGCATGCGGAATTCTCACTGCAGTGGCTTCTCTTGTTGTGGAGAATGGGCTCTATGGTGTATGGGATCCAGCAGTTGCAACTCCTGGGCTCTAGGGCACAGCTCAGTAATTGTGGCACCTGGCCTCACAGGATATGGGATCTTCCCAGACCAGGGATTGCACTGGCAGGCAGGTTCTTTACCACTGAGCCACCAGGGAAGCCCCCTAAAAATCTTTTTGGACGTTTAAACATTTTCGGTATTCCTGCAGCACTCTCACCCCGACCCTGCCATGTTGCACTCAAACTCCACCTTGTGATGGCAGAGGGACTTGGGTGAGTGTGAGCTTCCTGTCCATGTCTCAGTGGCAACAGGACTCAGCTTTATATCAATGTGGGATCCTGAACCTGATGGGTTTTTGCCCTTTTGCGAGCAGCAGAGGAGTTTTCCTAATTTCAGAACAGCCAACGAGGGCTTGTTTTCCACTTCTTATGTTGCAAGCAACCTTTGCCTTGAAGCAGGTGAGGGAAACTCACAAGAGAGTTTTCTGTTTGTCTTCGCAGTGGCAGCCAATCACCACCATGCACCAATGAGGGCTCAGAATGTGGACGGGCTGCTCCCAAACCACCTTCGAACTTTGCCAAAGCCCGTTCCCCTTCATTGTGGAGGAGCGCACTCTCAGGTCTCCTTTCCTGCTGTCTTTCTAATATGCACTCGGTGCATGCCCCTGGAAATGAGCTGCTGATTGTGTGTGGGCCCTCCAGTGTCTGGAACCCCAACACTGTCATGCTAGCCCACGCTTGACATTTAAGAAGTTGTTAACATTATAGTTGTTCTTGTTCATTTTGATGGTTGCCACCTCTCTCTCCACTTTCTGCTAAAGGTAACACATTTTGTGTGGCCCGTATGTTCTCAGAGGGATTTGTCAATCTTTGGTATTTAATTTATTTGGTTGTGTTGAGACCTCATATCTCTGATGGACTAAGCAGAATAAGATTTTGTAGATTATATGGTCTTTTGTTATTGTTGTAAGGATGGGAGTGATATTCTCATGTGGCTTTCTACAGCCTAAGTGAAAGAGAAGTTCCAATTTTTAAAAAAACTATTTTTAGTAATCATAATTGGTAGTGGCAATATTAGTGTCATCATTTTGACCATTGTGTGTATAATTGTGTACTGTGGGATAAAGGAAATGAGTAATGATGAGATATTTTCTCATTCACTGTGTCCTTGAGAACCAAAGTTTTGGTATGGAAAAAAGAAGATACATATATAGTGTGGAAGGAAATAAGAAAAAATCATGCAACTCTGAATTTGAAACACTATTATAAATTTATAAAATATTTTATATTTAAGTATATATTTCCTAATTCTACCAAAAATGTCTAGAAACATGATTCTCTAGATTGTGATCTTCAAGCACCATTTCCTACCACAAGAAACCAGGGTTTCTTAGAGGAATAGCTGATTTATATTTGGGGTAGAAACTATGCAAAATGAGCCTAGACCATCTTATCCTACCAAATAGAAAAGATGCTATCAAAGAATAGTGGGGTCATGTCAAATGGACCCAGCTGCCAATCTTAGGAGATTTCCACTTGCCAAAAATGGGACAACTAGAGTTTGAATAAAGAAAAGGAATGCAATGTACTTAAACCCATAAATATATCTAAATTAATGACTTCACAATTATATATATATAAATCAAATAAGTCTCTTTTAGAGGATCAGAGAACCAATTTATTATCTTGAAAACAAGTAAATAAACAATCAAGCATTTTTTCTTTTATATCTAAACTATGCAACTGGGTAACCAAATAATAGATGAGAGAAGCATCTCTTTATAAATTATTCCAATGAAAAAGTGAAATGAGATGTAGAATTAGAATGTCACCATTTTTCAATCTCCAATGAATTTATGGGTCTAGGCAGTGAGCCCACATGGCTGTTGACATCACAAAAAGAGAGACAACCAGACATATGCTATCTAGTGAAATAACATGCCACTTCCTACAGTCTTGCCAAAATGACTGAGTTAAAGTTTTATCCATCTCTGAATCCAGCTTCTGATTTGTAGATAATGCAGAGGACAGAGAAACATGTTGGACAGGACCACAAGTACACAATCAGCAAAATCCAGACGAGAGGGAAATTCCACAGGTCAAACCTCCAGGGATCTTTAACAAATAAATTATAGGCCAAAGGACGAATGAAGGGAAAGCCAACAGATTCAAAGAAAAGTTAAAAACTTATCAAATTTTTGAGAGTGAGTGAGAATAAACTGCAGTGCTAAGACTGCATACTTGAGTAACCAAATCGTAAAGAAACACAGGGAAGAGATTACTCTAAAAGTCAAGATACTGGTTATTTTTGGAAAGAGGAAGGAGACACATGTGAAAGACTTCTTAAATATCTGGAAATTTTCTATTTCTTGATCTGAGTGAGTGTTAGCCTCATAATTCACTAAGCCATGTGTTTGTTTTGTATGGTTTTCCATATCTGTGTTTTATTTTACAATTAAAGTTTTTTTTAAAGTAAACCTGTTTCACTTCAGAACACCCTCTTACCCTCATCCCCCTAAAAGTGAATTGCATATCTCTATGTGTAAAAACAAAACACGTTATAAATTTTTTAAAAGTATAAATAGACAGGAAGGATATGTTTAAGAATATGTTATAGATCAAATTATATTTCCCTAAGTGCCTTTATTAGAACCTATTTCACAAAATCCTTTCCTTCCTTAAAAAAATCCTTTCAGAAGAGTCTGTGCACTTTTTTTCTAGACTTGCCAAGCTAAATAGCTAAAAAGTATTTCCTTTTCAAGGTCCAAGGAACATGCAATCCTCTATTAAAAAAAAAAAAAAAAAAGATGTGTTAAGGTTTCCAGTTCCCCACCCCTTCCTTTCATTTTAGAGGGGAAAAATATACGTGTATAAATATGCACATATGTATTTATAAAAGCAACATAAATATTATAATGCAAGTGTAGAAGTGGGATTCAAAAGAGAAACTTTCTTCATGAAAAATATAAATAATACCTTTTTCAGCAAGAGAGGATAAAACAGCTTCATCAAAAATTTAAATACATTAAAGAAATGTGTTTGC
Source organism: Tragelaphus eurycerus (assembly GCA_935064755.1). Lineage (NCBI taxonomy): Eukaryota > Metazoa > Chordata > Mammalia > Artiodactyla > Bovidae > Tragelaphus > Tragelaphus eurycerus. The sequence goes on along the minus strand of CAKXYN010000072.1, from coordinate 7,844,690 downwards.
CATCTGAACTGTAATTTTAACGCTAAAATGTGAGCCCAATGTGCATATTAATACAAGTGAATTTGCTGACTTCTGAAAGGGAACTCCAGGTCTTCCCAAGTCTTTTGAAGTTCCATTTTGCTTTGTCTTCAGATGCCTTGACATAATCAGCCCATTGATGCCCTGTGCTGTCTTGTGAACGCAAGCGTTTGCTCACAATTCCACATCAGGGCTGGAGACAAGGAGCGGTTCCGATCCCTTTGACACCAGGTCGCCTGGTCAGGAAGTCCTCAGATGTGCAGTCACGTGAACTGTTAGCTGAACTACTGCCCAGTGGGGCTTCCATCCTTTCAATCTCCATCCGCTCAGGCCTTCAAAGGCTGGGAGCGTCTGTACCCAGTGACCTGACTGGCTGGCCTGACACATCTCTTTCCCTTGAGGTGGTGGGGGCAGATGGGATTGAAATTACTCTCCCAACTTCATTCCTCAAATTTGAGCCAGAGCCCTAACCCTCCCCTGGCCTCCAGATCAAACAACACCTCAGTTGCCCTCTAGCTGCACTGGTCACTGAAGGAGTAGCTTTCTTCTTGCTTTAAAAAGCTTGTTTCCCACACTTTGAGATTAGCACTGATTTGTGACTAAGTGTGACTAAGTGTGACTTAGCTGAGTGTGAACACTGCCCTTCTTTAATCACTGCAACAACCACATAGGTAATTTAAGATAAAGGTACTGAATGAGTTCACTCAAGAACATGTATATAATTAGTGGAGATTTTAACCCAGGGATCAAGCTCTAGCTGGCAAGACCATTCCTTAAACCACTACGCTATGGTGCCTATGGCCAGGGGAATAAACACTATTATAGACATAGCTGTGTGGAGTACTGCTGATCTTAGCTCCCTCTATGTGTCAGGCAATATACCTGAAGCTTCACAAACACTTCATTTAATTATTTAAAGGAAGATCCCATGAAGGAGGGCATGGCAATCCACTCCAGTATTCTTGTCTAGAGAATACCCGTGGATAGAGGAGCCTGGCGGGCTACAGTCCATAGGGTTGCAAAGAGTCGGCCATGACTGTGGAGACTTAGCACACACACACACACGTAGATATGGGCTTCCCTGGTAGCTCAGATGATGAAGAATCTGCCTGCAATGTAGGATACCTGGGTTTAATCCCTGGGTCAGGAAAATCCCCTGGAGAAAGGAATGGCCACCCATTCCAGTATTCTTACCTGGAAAATCCCATGGACAGAAGAGCCTGGCAGGTACAGTCTATGGGGTTGCAAAGAGTCAGACGCGACTGAGTGACTAAGCACAACACAGCATAGTACTGATACAAAGACAGAGATGGATGAAATCCTAAAATTTAGGAGCTAGATTTCATCCAGACTGCCTAGATTTAATCCCAACTCCACAGTTTACCAGCTGTGTGATCTTGAACAAATGCATTTGTAGCCCTGGGCCACGGACTCTTCAACCAAAAACACTCCCCTCAGAGGATACTGCAAGTATTAAATGAATAATTTAATTTATGTAAAGCACATAATATATTTCCTAGCACAGAATAGGGACCAAAAAGTTGGATATGATGATAAAGAACCTGCTTGCAATGAGGGTGACCTGGGTTCGATCCCTGGGTTAGGAAAATCCCTTGAGGAGGACATGGCAACCCACTCCAGTATGCTTGCCTGGAGAATCCCCATAGTCAGCGGAGCCTGGCGGGCTGTCATCCATGGGGTCACAAAAGAGTCAGACATGACTGATACTGACTCAGCATACAATATCATACATTATTACTAATATGTTAATTACACATCATATAATTAACAATATGAATACTATTATGTAATAATAGTGTTTACTATTACTATTATATACACATTTATTGGTGTTATTTAGTAGCTAATTTGTGTCTGACTCTTTGCGACCCCATGGACTAGCCCGAAAGTCTCCCCTGTCTGTGGGATTTCCCAGGCAAGAACACTGGAGTGGGTGGCCATTTCCTTCTCCAGGGGATCTTCCTGACCCAGGGATTAAACCCATGTCTCCTGCATTGGCAGACAGATTCTTTATGCTGATCCACCAGGGAAGACCTATTATATATACATAGATGGTCTATTTTCTCAAGCAATTCAGAAAGCTCAGTAAAGAGGAGTAACATTCCTCAAAACTTTTCTGGGTAAATGATGACCAAAAATATATATGCTGAGCTGGCTCATTTTTTCCCAAGGAGATCAATATTTGAGATACAACCCAGCAAAGTAGACTGATGAGAGTACAGCTGAAAATAAGTCTCAGGATGAGAGCCCACACACACCACACAAAAGCATTGTTCTGAGCAAGAGAGGCTGCCAACACTCTAGAAGGAGGACAGTTAGCATTTAGCTCTCATTGTCATTGTTGCTGCTGTTCATCTTGGCATGCATAAAGGCCAGCTGACCCTCTGATCACAATCTTCACTTTACCCATCTTTCATCACTGGTAAAAGATTCTGGTCCTTCTAAGATCAAGTTTATTTCTATCTCTATTCTAGTATCCAAATCCTCACCTGGTGTTTAAACAATACATTCCTGTGTAAAGTAGATATGAGGGACTGATAATACAAACACAGGTAGAGGTTACTGATCAGGTATTTGAACTGAGCACTGTGTTAAACACAAGCATTCTCTCTTTGGATCTCATGGCCCCATATGGTAGCATTAGATCATCTTCAGGTCCTGTATCCATATTTACTGAATAGCAGAGGTGTCCTCAAGTTCCAATTCATTCATGCCGTTAAACCTTGCATTCAAAGTTGCCCTCATTCCTTCCCAAACTCTTGTTTACTTTAACTCTCTTTAACCACCATCCACACTCTACTTAAAGAAAGTTACCAAAGAAGCTCCTTCTCTAGGCATTAATTACTGAAAAAATAGCTGGCGTGTCCATTTTTCTCCTCTGAACACATCTAGCATGCTGAACATGGTTTTTCTCCATCACTAGACAGTGATTTTTTGAAGGTGAGAACTTTGTCTTCTTCATCTTTCTGACCCTAGCACTTAGCACAGTGCTGGCATAAAGAAGGATCTCAATAAATATTTTCAGTGACCATAACTGACTGCCTAGATGGTTAGATGCATATATGAAGGGATGCCTCAGATGACTTCCCTCTCTTTCGCTGAGACATCACTACTAAGCCCCATGTTGTTGATCACCAAAAAGTGGCTACAGCACTTAGCACAACATCACTTCTATGGTTGGTGCCCAACATGTTCTAGTGAATGAGTGCAATCCCCATCAAGCTACCAATGGTATTCTTCACAGAGCTAGAACAAATAACCTCTCAATTTGTATGGAAATACAAAAAACCTCGAATAGCCAAAGCTATCTTGAGAAAGAAGAATGGAACTGGAGGAATCAACCTGCCTGACTTCAGGCTCTACTACAAAGCCACAGTCATCAAGACAGTATGGTACTGGCACAAAGACAGAGATATAGATCAATGGAACAAAATAGAAAGCCCAGAGATAAATCCACGCACATATGGACACCTTATCTTTGACAAAGGAGGCAAGAATATACAATGGATTAAAGACAATCTTTAACAAGCGGTGCTGGGAAAACTGGTCAAACACTTGTAAAAGAATGAAACTAGAACACTTTCTAACACCATACACAAAAATAAACTCAAAATGGATTAAAGATCTAAATGTAAGAACAGAAACCATAAAACTCCTAGAGGAAAACATAGGCAAAACACTCTCTGACATACATCACAGCAGGATCCTCTATGACCCACCTCCCAGACTATTGGAAATAAAATAAAAAATAAATAAATGGGACCTAATTAAACTTAAAAGCTTCTGCACAACAAAGGAAACTATAAGCAAGGTGAAAAGACAGCCTTCAGAATGGGAGAAAATAATAACAAATGAAGCAACAGGTAAACAACTAACCTCAAAAATATACAAGCAACTCCTACAGCTCAACTCCAGAAAAATAAATGACCCAATCAAAAAATGGGCCAAAGAACTAAATAGACATTTCTCCAAAGAAGACATACAGATGGCTAACAAACACATGAAAAGATGCTCAACATCACTCATTATCAGAGAAATGCAAATCAAAATCACTATGAGGTACCATTTCACGCCAGTCAGAATGGCTGTGATTCAAAAATCCACAAGCAATAAATGCTGGAGAGGGTGTGGAGAAAAGGGAACCGTCTTACACTGTTGGTGGGAATGCAAACTAGTACAGCCACTTTGGAGAACAGTATGGAGATTCCTCAAAAAACTGGGAATAGAACTGCCTTATGATCCAGCAATCCCACTGCTGGGCATACACACTGAGAAAACCAGAATTGAAAGAGACACGTGTACCCCAATGTTCATAGCAGCACTGTTTACAATAGCCAGGACTTGGAAGCAGCCTAGATGTCCATCCACAGATGAATGGATAAGCAAGCTGTGGTACATATACACAATGGAGTATTACTCAGCCATTAAAAAGAATGCATTTGAATCAGTTCTAATGAGGTAGATGGAACTGGAGCCTATTATACAGAGTGAAGTAAGCCAGAAAGAAAAACACAAATACAGTATACTGACGCATACATATGGAATTTAGAAAGATGGTAACAATCACCCTGTTTATGAGACAGCAAAAGAGACACTGATGTATAGAACAGACTTTTGGATCTGGGAACGGGAGAGGGTGGGATGATTTGGGAGAATAGCATTGATATATGTATAATATCATATCTGAAACGAGTCGCCAGTCCAGGTTCGATGCCTGATAATGGATGCCTGGGGCTGGTGCACTGGGACGACCCAGAAGGATGGTATGGGGAGGGAGGAGGGAGGAGGGTTCAGGATGGGGAACACATGTATACTTGTGGCGGGATCCATTTTGATGTATGGCAAAAGCAATACAATATTGTAAAGTTAAGCAAAATAAAATTTAATTAAAAAATAAATAAAGAAAAAAAGAAACACATCATTCAGGCCTTAAGATAATATAAATTACCTGGGAGATCTATTTAAACACTACTTGTTCTTCCATTTCTCATATCTAAGGCAAAAGAAACCAGCAAGCTGCTGGGAACAGGGGCTGCAGCCCACCAGGGCCTGAACTGTGCTGTGCTGGCCTCAGCCTATAATGAAGAAGCTGTAGCCTTATGACATTTTCCATCATGTTCCCCGCAGGCTGCTGTGGATGATTTTGTTCATTGCATCCAGAGTTGGGGTTCTGTCTGGTTTCAATGGTAAAAATAGTTCTACCTCTGAGAAACTGGCCAGTTTGTATATTATATACTTGGTAAATTGTGAAATTGTCTTTATTTCCCCCTTTTTTTGGCCAGTAAAAAATTGAAACAAAATAAATAGCCAGTGGGAATCTGCTGTATGACATAGGGAACTCAGACTGGGGCTCTGTAACAACCTAGAGGGGTGGGTTGGGGGGAGGGAGCTGGGAGGGAGGTTCAAGAGGGAGGGAACATATGTATACCTATGACTGATTCATGTTGATGTATGGCAGAAACCAACACAATACTGTGAAGCAATTACCCTTCAATTAAAAATAAATTTTAAAAATTGGAGCTAAATCTGTAGCTACTCATAGCAACAGAAATATCTTTAATAACACATTTTTTCAATGTCAGTCTTGGCTCTTTTTCATTTCCTTACTACAAACCCCTTCCTTCCTTTTTCTTCTACTAATTTTGCACAGTCTCATTTCTTTAAGAATGATGGTAAGCCATCCAGTGATTATAAAAGAAACTAAATGTAAAACAGCTTACTTTCTTGTGTAACCACAGACTGAGCAAATGTATTCATCAAATATATTGCTATTCAAATACACAATTATTTTTACTTCCCCCTGGTATATTTAATGTATCCAGGACTAAAATCTTCTCTGGGGCTTCCCTGGTGGCTCAGTGGTGAAAAATCAGCCTGCCATTGCAGGAAACACAGGATTGATCCCTGGTCCAGGAAGATTCCCACATGCAGCAGAGCATAAGCCCATGACCACAATTATTGAGCCTGTGCTCTAGAGCCCAATAACTGCAGCTATCACACCCACATGCTACAACTACTGAAACCCACATACCCCAGAGCCTGTGCCCCGCAGCAAGAGAAGCCACTGCAATGAGAAGCCCACACATCACAGCTAGAGAGTAGCCTATGCAGCAATGAAGACTCAACTCAGCCAAAGATAAAAATAAATTAATAAATAAATTTAAAAAACGTCTCTGGAAAGAAGAAATAAAGTTATAAAATATTAAATAAAAAGGGTATTTTAATAAGTCTGCTGTTATCACTCTCTGTGTGTTGGGAGTTTGACTCCTTAGGTGGCTGATCTTAGCTCTCCCCTACCTCATGAAAGGGAGTCACCAAGTGTTTGCTGCAGGAGAAGAAAGGGAGGCAAGGAATATGCAAGAAGAGATGAAGGGATAGAAGGAAAAGGAAAGAGGGAAATGGAGAGAGAAGAAAGGACCTGCAGGGATGGGGATGGAGGAAAGGTACAAAAGGAACTAACAATGGAGCTTACCTGAGCAGCTAAGGCTGATGCTTGGATCTCAGTTGTCTTCAAGAGGCTATTTGGTGGCCAGAAATAAGAGGAACATCGGAGGTTACATCACTGCATTTATAGCCTTCTGATAAAGATGGTGATGGATCCATTCTATTCTATTTTAATACTGAACTGAGGGGAGAAGTCACAACCAAATTTTAGAACCACCAACTCAGACCTTCAGCTCAGAATCAACCTTCTCACCACCCAATTTCCTGTCTTGAGAAATACGAGCCAAAGCTTTCTGTTTTCCCTTGTGTTAAAAATCTAGCCATGTTTTCTGAAAAGTAAACTTAAATCATCACCATTTCTTTTACATTCTTATTATATTAACTTTTTCCTGAGAATAAAAGTAAGCAATCTATTGTAACCAATAGAGCAACAAAATTATATTAAAATAATATAAAATTGCTTTGATCTATCACCAAGAAATAACCATTGCAACAGCTTTTGATTATTTCCTTCTCTAATCTTATCTATTTTCATATTTGTGGGGTGGACATGTATAGCTGAATGTAATCTCAGTCATTTTTTCCTTGTAATATTTTAATATGTCCCCAGGTTAACCCTGAATATTCACTGGAAGGACTGATGCTGAAGGTGAAGCGCCAGTACTTGGGCCACCTGATGTAAAAAACCAACTCACTGGAAAAGACCTTGATGTTGGGAAAGATTGAAGGCAGGAGAAGAGGGTGACAGCATGAGATGGTGGGATGGCATCACTGAGTCAATGGATGTGAGTCTGAGTCAACTCCAGGAGATAGTGAAGGACAGGGAAGCATGGTGTGCTATAGTCCATGGGGTCACAAAGAATTGGACACAACTAGGGCTTCCCTGGTGGCTCGGAGGTTAAAGCATCTGCCTGGAATGAGGGAGACCTGGGTTCGATCCCTGGGTCGGGAAGATCCCCTGGAGAAGGAAATGGCAACCCACTCCAGTACTCTTGCCTCAAGGATCCCATGGAGGGAGGAGCCTGGTAGGCTACAGTCCATGGGGTTGCAAAGAGTCTGACACGACTGAGCGACTTCACTCCACTTAGCAACTGAACAACGACCGTGCCAAGAAATGTCCTTCAAATTTTGATTTTTTAATGTATGCATTACATTACATTTATAGAACGAACTCTATTTTATCTTTCTGTTGAATCTTTAGATAGCTTCCAAAAGATGAATATTCTATGTTTTCATTTAATTCCTCTAATTGCAAGGCACTCAAGTAATGGGATTTTGGTGTGAACATTAGTAAGAGAATAAAAAATCAGGTGGCAATCCAAAAAAATCAGAGACCACAGCATGGTTAGGATTTAGAGTACTGAACTGCATTCAGGATAGCTCTTGTGGCAGGCAATCAAAGCTGGTTATCAATATTTATGGTTCTTCACTTTTCAGAAACTCTGTGTAAATTGTACTTCTGTACTTTCCTATCTCTTGCGTTTAGACATGATCACATGACTGTTAAAGTACGTCAAACACTATTCATTTTTGTAGCTCAGTTGAAGGTTAGTGAAGATTTGGTGGGCATGGAAGGGACAATGGGCACTGAGAGATATGTTCAGGGCCAAGGTCCATTTTGTAAGTAGGATGGACAAGAGTTGGTGATTGATTGGATGTAGGAAGTGAGAGGGTTGACAAAAATGACTCCTGGGATCTTTGGACAACTCTTTGGGTAGAGAGGTCATTTACCAAGAAGGGGGACTCTCTACTACCATGAAGTATCAGAGAAGGCAGTGGCACCCCACTCCAGTACTCTTGCCTGGAAAAATCCCATGGGCGGAGGAACCTAGTAGGCTGCAGTCCATGGGGTTGCAAAGAGTCAGACACGATTGAGTGACTTTACTTTCACTTTTCACTTTCAGGCATTGGAGAAAGAAATGGCAACCCACTCCAGTGTTCTTGCCTGGAAAATCCCATGAGCGGAGGAGCCTAGTAGGCTGCAGTCCATGGGGTTGTGGAGTCAGACATGACTGCGCGACTTCACTTTCACTTTCACGCATCGGAGAAGGAAATGGCAACCCACTCCAGTGTTCTTGCCTGGAGAATCCCAGGGAAGGGGGAGCCTGGTAGGCTGCCATCTATGGGGTTGCACAGAGTCAGACACAAATTAGCCGCACAGCACAATCACTTTATTTTAAAGCACAGTCACTTCTTTATTTTAAAGAAGTGACTTAGCAGCAGCAGCACAATGAAGTATTATTATTATTCATACTTGATGACAAGTAGACAGACTCAAGAAAGCTATTTCACTTGCTCAAGATCACATATCTAGTAAGCAAAACAGTCTGGGTTCACACCCAAGTTCATCTGCTTGACATCCCAAACTGTGCTGTTTCCTCTAGCATTTTCAGACAACCTCTTAAGAGGAAAGAAGAGATTTCCTGGAACACAACAAAAACGGTGACATGGGGAGGTCAGCCAGAGAAGTGACATGAGCATCCCCAGTGAGGGTTGAAGGCTACACCAGAATCACATGCAAACACCCAGATTGTGCACCCAGGCCCTCAAGACCAAGACACGGAAGTCAGTCACCAGACACAGTGATCCTGGCCAAAATGGCTTCCCTCACAACATGACTGGGGACCAAGGACTCTTGATTTAAATCTGTGGTCTCTGAACACAGTCCCTGGATGGTAGCATCAGCAGATGTCAGAAGCACAAACCCTCAGACACCACCTCAGACCTACGGACCAGAGGCTCTGGGATTAGGACCCAGTTCTCTGTGTTTTAACAAGCCTCCTGGGAGATTCTCACAGACACTCAAGCTTGAGAGTCGCTGAATTAAAGCATCTGGTTTCAGCTGATGTAAGTTTTCTCCTGTGAGCCTGCATGAGTGCAGCATAATCCCATTAACAGGCCAAGTTTGGACTAATGCACAAGCTACTGCTGAAGCTGGATGGAAGCTCTTTTTCCCTGTCGTCTGATTCTTGTACATAAATCCTCATCCAAAAAGGAAATACCCACCCACCCCCACTTTTTTTTTTTTTTTTAAAGGACTGTTGTTTTGTGGCAAAAGGAATGCTTTGCTAATTTTAGGAAGATGGCTTCGGTTATAGACAGGAAGTCTTGAGGGGAAACTTTGTCTTGAATTTTTAAAAGTTCTGTTTCTTTCTTCTTTTTTACTTTTGGAAGAGAAAAACATTCCCAGCAAAGAAAACACCATTAAAAAAAAAAAAATAAAACCTCAGCTGACTAAGAAGAGGAGCCCTTGGTAACCATTGGCTGAGTCCTCCTGAGCTGTAGCTGAGTAAACCTAGAAGGCAGTGGGCCTCAAGATTTCACTTGAGAAAGAGAACCTCTGCAGTTTAAATTGGCTCTGGGAAGAAACAGAATATCCAACTTCTTGGTAAGACCGATTTTCCAGAACATTCTTCATGTGCTATCTCCTCTATACTATGGGTGTTCTTCAGACAGGACCCTCCAAGTATCACCCTGATAACCAAGTGCTCAGGAAGGCTCCTGGGCTTCACAGTTTCCAGAAGACTTCCACAGGCCTTATCATCTTTACTTTACAGCAACTCAGGCACATCAGATGATTTTCACTTCTCAAGTAAGAAAACGGAGACTTACCGAGGAGGAAGTCTCAAAGGGGAAAAAAGTCATGAACCATAATTTTAGAGTCGTTAACGGTAATTGTATCTCACCGAATTCTTAAAGTGAGAAAAAAGTCTTGTTTTCGCTTTGCAGCTGAGGAAATTGATGGCTTAGAAAGTAGTGGGAATTAATCTAAAGTCACAAAGTTAGAAAGTAGAGGGACACAAACCAAGCTCAAGACTTCGGACACCCAGCCCTCTTCTCTGGATTAGAGATGAGTGCTCTAAAACTGTCCAGGAGAGCATATTTATCTCATATTGATCTCTAGAAAACCGAATATTTCAAAATAATTTCTTATAAATTCAGCTTATCCCAATAGGGGGCCCAGCCTAGAAAACATAGTTGAGGAAATCCTCGCTTTAGGAATGTTTACCATAATAAGCACAGCACTCAGAGGTGCAGTGTTGTAAAGAGTCTGCCAGTGCAGGAGACGCAGGAGACATGGGTTCAACCCCTGGGTCAGGAAGATTCCCTGCAGTAGGAAATGGCTACCGACTTCAGTATTTCTTGTCTGGAAAACCCCATGGACAGAGGAGCCTGGCGGGCTGCAGTCCATGGGGTCATGAAGAATCAGACATGACTGAGCATGAGAGCAGAAGCTCAAGGGGTAAGTGTGGGTGCATAAGGAGTGGGCTGAGAGGTGGAGATGGATCATGGAGGAGAAGTTTTTCCCAAGGGTCCGAATGTCCTTCACAGCCTCTGGTCTGCCCTCTCCGAGATGAGATCGTCAAACCCTACTTGACTCCTCAAAATTCCCCTGAACAATGAAAGTGAAGCATCCCTGCTCCTTCTGGTACAGAAGCATGAAAGAAAAAAGTGAAAATGTTAGTTGCTCAGTCATGTCTGACTCTTTTCGACCCCCATGTACTGTAGCCCACCAGAACCCTCTGTCCATGGAACTCTCCAGGCAAGAATACTGGAGTGGGTTGTCATTCCTTTCTCCAGAGGATCTTCCTTATCCAGGAATCAAACCTGGGTCTCCAACATTGCCGGTAGATTCTGTACAGTCTGAGCCACTAGAGAAGCCCCCACAGAAGCAGGACTTGTCACCAGGTCACCAACAAAGCAGGACCCATTTCTTCCATTGCACTGGGAGTCTCCAATGGTACCATCAGAGGATGGTTGCTGGGCACTGGGAGACAGTGGCTGGCCAGAGTATGGGACCTTCAGGTCACTTTTGGCAAGCCTGGATCAGCCCACAATGTGTCCATGTCCAGCAGGCAGGCATACTGAGACAATCTGCATTACATGGACTCAAGCTGCTTCCCGTGAGGGTATCTTCATTTCTCTGGCTTCATGTGGGTTAGATTCGACCCACACTAGTCATTGGAATATAAGTGAGAGCCTAGGTGTCACCTTCTATTTAGAAATGTTTGATGACATCCCATAGCCTTCAGGGTGAAGCCCAATGGAATGGAAAGGAGAAATTTCAAAATTCTAGCAGCAAGAAATCTATCACTCAATTGTTATACATTCTCACCTCCTTTCCTTCATGATGGATTCTTCTAAAACATCCAACTTGTAGATGATGAGGAGGAAGATAAGAAGGAAGAGGATGAGGAAAAAAACCAGAGTGGTGGAGAATCAGTTGACTAAATGCCCTTGCAGAAGTCTGAAAGTGAATTTGGCTTTTACTAGCAAGTTCTGGCTTTTTTGGTTGCAAGGAAAAGTATTTGTTTTTAAGGAAATCAAGTCTGTGTCAATCATACACTATCTCTCAGTCTCTGGAATTGGCTCAGAAATGAAACTGTGTCCCACATCGGGCCAGTGACACCTGAGGACATAATTTGTTGATGCTTCTGGGAGTGAAAAAGTTTTGCATGTAAGGGAGAACTACCAAGAGAGCTATTCCCTTGTCTCTAGGGGATCCTCATGTGTGGATTAGGGCAGTCATGTGTTTTCAAGCCAGAAAGTCCAGTGAGTCACACAGAAAGAACCCAAGACCACAGTGGATCAAATGAAGTGACTCCTTCTCACCACCCCCATGGTGAGGGCCCCATGGGCAAGAGCTGGGTGGATATCACCCACACTATCCTGCACAGCCAGCCTGGCCCAGCACCTGGCATGGAGGATAGGCTTGGTTCGAGATATAAGAATGAGTGGCCATTGAATTTAGGGTTTCCCCAGCGCTGTCAACTGAATTGCAAGCTTAACCTCATGCATGTAGTACAGGTTTGCCCCGGCTGAGATTCAGGGACGTACCAATCAAATTTTGATAAAGAGATGTGGGTAGGATGTTGGGGAGGAAAATGGCAGGACAGGGCAGGGGCAGGAAAGTGCAAAGCATCGCTGCTTCTGTGCAGTGTTCCCTCCAGGACCACGTGTGTAGGTCCATCCCTGCCATGGACAAAATGTTCTCCTGTGTGCCTGTGCGTGCTGAGCCAGCCAGGCACTTGGAAGGTGTCTGGAAGACACGTTAGATCTTTATTAGCTTAAGTACTTTACCAGAGTGTAGATTACATCCAAACCTGGAAGTTTTCAACAGCAAGCTTGCAGTGGCTTTCCAAAAGCTTGAGGCTGGCCTTTCCTTCAGTCCAAAGGTAGCCTGTGCCAGTTAAAGCTGAGAACCAGAAAACGACCATGTCGATTTTGAAACTTGTATTTGATGAGATTTTCATGCCTTTCTGCTATGCAGACATCCAGTAAGGCTACAGAGATAGGTCAAATCCAACCTGCGGGCTCTGGCTCTTTCTGAATCAGCAGCTGCCTTATCTTGAAGGAGCTTCAAGGTCCAGTTGAAAACAACTCTGGGCTAGATTTCCTCTGAATCCTAATTTAACTTGGCAGAGATGTTGGCCTCTCTGGGCCTACAGCCTCTCATGCATAAAGTGAGGGGTAGGAGAAGGCAGCGGCAGAGAAGGAGATAGTTAGATCACATCACAGACTCAATGGAATGAATCTGAGGAAACTCTGGGAGATAGTGAAGGACAGGGAAGCCTGGTGTGCTGTAGTCTGTGGGGTCATAGGGAGTTGGACATAATTTAGCAACTAAACAACAATAAGACCTATACCAACACATTGAGAAAAAGCATTACATGAAATGAAAATCCAAATAGCATTTAGAGAAAAAAAGAACAGTAATCTGAGCACAGCCTAGGATTCAAGATCCAGTTCTGCCACTCAATATCTACACAACCTCAGTTACCTCACTACATAGCTTTGACTCTCAAGTTTCATGATGTATATAGAAAACAGAAATAATCTCATTTCCATTATCTATGTTATAGGGATTGGGGGAAGGCTTCTAAAGCAAAGTAGTTGACAAAAAAGTAGATACCAAATAAAAACTTAATTCAGATTCAGATCAGTCGCGCGCGCCCCCCCCCCGCCTCCCTTCCTCCCGCTCCCGGTCCTCCTCCTCCTCTCGTGTCCTCCGCCTCTCTCCTCTGTCGTCCCCTTCTCCTCCTGCCCTCTCCCTCCCCTCGTCTCTCCGTCCTCTTCCGGTGCCTCTCCTGCCCCTCTCGTCTCCTCCTGTTCTTCCGTCCGGCTCTCGTCTTCTCCCCTTCCTCGTTCTTCCCTCGCCTTCCCTCCGCTCTCTCCTCTCCCGGCCTGCCTTGACTGGCGCCTTGTTGGTGTTGTCTCTGCTGTTGCTTCTGGTGGTCTTCCTTCCGGCTCTTCTGCTGCGTCCCTCTGCGTCTGTTCCACTGCCCCTCTTCCCTCGTGTGGGACGTGCCTGTCTTCGTTTTCTGTGTTGGCTCCCCCTTTCACTCTCCACTTTCACTTTCATCAAGAGGCTTTTCCCTCCCCCCTTCTACCAAAACTTAATTCAGCAAATGTTTATTGAGTGTATGCTATGTGCCAAGGACTGTGCTAGGCTAGAGTGATAAGCAAAATAACATCATCCTTACCCTCAGGGGCAGATAGACAAAACATTAGGAATCACATTTAAGAATATATAATTTCCTCATGAGATAAGACCTACAAAGGAATGTGGTAGAGGGCTATGACACAGGCAACTCCTTTTTTTTTTCATTTATCATTTTTAAAATTAGAGTATAATTTCTTTACAATAGTGCATTAGCTTCTGCTGTAGAGCAAAGTGAATCAGTTGTAAGTGTACATATATCCTCTCCATGTTGAGCCTTCCTCCCAGCCTCCCCGTCTCTCCCCTCTAGGTCAGCACAGAGGACCGAGCTGGGCCCCCTATGCTATACAGCAGCCTCCCACTAGCTGGCTATTTCACACATGGTGCTACTCGCCCAATTTGTCCCAGCCTCCCCTTCCCTGCTGTGTCCACAGGTCCATTCTCCACGTCTGCATCTCTATTCCTGCCCTGTATATCGAGGACTTCCTTGGTGATCCAATTGGTTAAGATTCCATGCTTCAACTGCAGAGTGTATGGGTTCCATCCCTGGTCAGGGAAGTTCCATATGCTATGCTGTGCAGGAAAAAAAAAATTAAAAAACAACCAAACACTCCTTTTTAAATTCAGCAATGTCACCAAAGTCATCATTCACCAAAGGTCTCCCTCACAGCCCATTTTATGGCTCATCAGGGAAAATGCATCACCCCAAACTTTATTTCCCTCTAGTTAATTTTCCAGTATCAGAGGTCTCTGGAACAGAAGCTGATTTCACATGCAAATCATGCATAAAGTAATGCAAGCCTCTTCGTGGGAGTGGGAAACTAATCTTGGAACTGACATTGCCAATCTCGTGTTCTTTCTCCCAAGTCTACATGATCGCTCACCTCGGCTGAGGTTGATTTGATTACTCAACACATCCTGCTGCAGTCATCATCGACGAAGTTGTCTGACTACGAAGAATGAGGGCTCTCTGCCCAGTCTGACACCCACCTGGCGCCAGGTAGGTGCGGAGGCCCCAGGAGAGCCAGCCAGCTGGTGCAAATCCTGTCTGAGAGCCAAGGAAGAGGAGAAACCCTACTTCAGTAACACAGGAGTTTAGCTTTGTTAGGTAGGGAGTGTTTGGCATCTTGAGAGCAACTTGGGCATATCACCTCTAATCTCCTTGCCACTGTTTTCTCATTCACAGCCAGGAACCATCACAGCCCAACCTGTGCATCATGCAGACTCTTCATTCACATCATGGGAGTTGAATGTCTGCTTCTTTCAGATCCATCACTTACACATCTATAATCACAATCCTGTTCAAATCTTATCGTCTCACATCTGGTTTATCATGGTAATCTGCTCACAAATCACTCTTCCCTCAGTCTTGATCCCAAATTCCTTCTAATCTAGCTTTAATATTGCTTCTAAGTTTAAAATATAAGTGATAGCCTATTGCTTTCTGCTTAAAAAAATTTGATGAGAGAATTCCCTGGTAGTCCAGTGGTTAGGACTTGGTGCTTTCACTGCTGAGGGCCTGGGTTCAATCCTTGGTCATGGAACTAAGATCATGCAAGCTGAGTGGCACAGCCAAAAAAAAAAAAAGTTTGATGATATGCCAGTACCTCAGGATGAAGTCCAAAATCTTCAGTGTGCAATTTATGGCATATACCAGGAATTGCCCACCCACCATCCATTCTTCTCCTCTTTCATTCCAACAAAATCAAGTTTAAGGTTTGGTTACAATGTAGTCTAACCAAGGGGATAAACTACGATCGTGCTAAGCTTATTCTAAGCCAACCATAGTGATCTCATTTCTCTTTGGATTAAATAGGCATGTGACCGAGTTCTAGTCAATGAGATACAAGGAAAATTGACTGGCACTTTAGGGAAAGACTATTTTCTTGATAGAGAGAATCATGTGAAAAGATGGTCCATTTTCTGTGTGATGCTTGGTGCTGTGGCAGCCATGTTGTGACTTAGAGGAGAGATAGTAAGAAAACTAACTCACCCCAGGTTGTCTGGGATTTTCCCACTTTTAGCACTAAAAGTTCCATCTCCTAGGAAACCTTCAGTCCCAGGATAGTTGAGACAGTTATTCACCCCAGAACACATCACTGGCATTCTGAGAGAGAAAAAATAAAATAATTTGAATACCTTAATGACTGAGAATACCTTAATCATTGAGATTCTGAACCAACTCTGAGGGTCCCATTCTCAAGTCCTCTTGTGCAAGTGCCTAAATGCTTTCATCATGTGTCTTATAACTTGCAGCTTGAACACAACATCATATGGCCTTCACCAAATGAAGGCCCAGGTTATCTTTCACCTGTGATCTCCTACCATTCTATCCCTTCCCAATATATACCTAGTGTGGATTACCCACTCAAGTTTCTTGAGCTTACCATGAATCCACACACCTCTGTGCCTTCCTTAATGTCATTTTCTTTTTCTGAAATTCCTTCTCTGCCTTCCATCACTGAAAATTTCTTAAACTTCCTCCAAGGCCCATTTTACCAAGTTTCTTTTTTTTTTTTTTTAATGCCTTCCACCCTCTCATTCCTTCCTCTGTGCTCCCATGGTTTTAGGAAGCAGAGAAATTCCTGATTTATGTCTCTCAACTAACACTTTGAGTATTACAAGGGCTAGGATTATAACTTAACTCATTTTATATCTATAAGCCTTAGCACAGTATCTGCCAACCATATCATGCTTGTCTACAGAATGAATGATGATGTTTATGTAATAATTACATGGAATGAATACATTCATTTTAAAAAAGCAGAGTCTTATGGAAAGTGTGCACTGCCCTTCTTTTTCTAATGGGCTCTGCCCAAGAAACCTTCCCTAAAAAAATGCTTATTCATGTTGAGATTCCTCTTTCTTGTAATTCACTTAATAACCACATTGTTATGGAGTCCACATGAGATGGCACTGCATACTTCTCAAAATATTGCTGACAGTTATAGATGACTGGCTCCGATATAACTATTATCTTCCTAATAAAAGAATAAGAAAAGCAACTTTCATCTACTATGAAGGTCACCTAATTCTGAGCCTAGTGCTCTAAATAAGGAAGTTTGGACACTATAAATGTTGATGAGTAAATGCAATAAATGCTGTATTCTGCTATTACATCAGGAAAGCATTTGGCTGCAAGTAATAGAAAAATCTACTAAGAGTTATTGTGGCAGGGAAGAGCTAGCCAACTATTAAAGGTTTAGATTTCCCTTACATAGTAGACTTCCCTGGTAACTCAGATGGTAAAGCATCTGCCTACAATGCGGGAGACCCGGGTTTGATCCCTGGGTTGGGAAGATCCCCTGGAGAAGGAAATGGCAACCCACTCTGGTATTCTTGCCTGGAAAATCCCATGGACGGAGGAGCCTGGTTGGCTACTGTCCATGGAGTCGGACACGACTGAGCAACTTCACTATCTATCTATCTATCTAAATAGTACAGGGTTGTTAAGCAGCTTTCTAGGCACAGACTTCATTTCTAAGTTGCCTTGCATTGAGGTGGAGCCATATTTCTACTTTTAAGCCATTGGAATATGAACTGAAAGGATAGGTGTCATTTTCCAGCCAAGAGGTTAGGGAGGGTTTATACCCATATTTTCATCTCCTTTAACAATGACTTTGGAGGCCAGAAGCTGAAGATGACAGGATCCCAAGCTGGAAGGAGCCTGAATCCCTGAGTTACCAGTTGGAGAACAATCCAGTTAGAGAAAGCCTTTTTGGATTTTGTTTGAGCAAGATATCAACAATGATTGTATTGAGATACTGAGATTTACAAAGTTATTTTTAGAGCATTTATATTAACTTATATTTATATTTACAGCTTACACTATCCTGATACATACAGTGACCTAAACAAATAGTATATCATTTTTCAATAATAGAATACCTAAAGGCTTCCCAGGTGGCACTAGTGGTAAAGAATCTGCCTGCCAGTGCAGGAGACATAAGAGATAATGGTTTGATCCCTGGGTTGGGAAGATCCCCTGAAGCAGGAAATGGCAACCCACTCCAGTATTCTTGCTAGAAAATGCCATGGACAGAGGTGACTGGTGGGCTATAGTCCACGGGGTCACAAAGAGTCATATACAACTGAGTGAACACATACAAAGACAGATAGTTACTGGTATTGCTATTTAAAGAAGACTTTAAAGTTTTAAACACTTCTTATATTTTTACTCTGCCATCCTTAATTCTTTGCTTTTCTTCTTGTGGCTCTTGCCTCATGGCCACAATATGGTAACTGCTGCTCCAGGCTTCACATCATTGTACCAGCAGAAAAAGAGTCAAAGGAGTATGACTTTATGATTTTAATTCAAGTGGAAACTTCTAGCCAGGTTCTTTCTCTGTGCCATTTGCCAGAATTAGCTCACATTGTCAACCCTAACTGTCATAGAGGCTAGTCAAAGGACTATGTACCTTTTCCTGTTTCTCCAGATGAAGACAACAGGAAAGACTATGGTAGAGAAGGGATCTTTGGGCCAACTGACACCATCTGCCACAGCTTTTATTCCAATTTCCAACCATTTTATTTATAAAACTTGGCTGTATCTTCCTGTTAACAAGATAAGATTTACTGGTCAACCTGTCAGTGTTGGTGGTTTTAAGTTACTAAGTAAAGTCAGAACACAGATGGGTCCATTGCATTAATGTTTCATAAGGGCAAATTCATCCAGAGTGTGTGACAGGTATCAGAAAATACAACCTTGTGAAGCAAGGGTGAGCTCAAGGAAGTCCTCAGGTTCCATCAACTCCAGTGCAGTAATGCTATTACTCACATTCACGGTGTACCTTGCTTCCATTGTACCTCTCTTTTTTCATGTAGTTCCCCTATCCTGCAGCACCATTTTACTGGACTCTCAACCAGGAGACCCACAATCAGTATAGACAAATCATTTCTCCTCTCTGGGCATTAGTGGGCTCCTCTATATAAAATAAAAGGTTGGGTTGTCAAGATCTCTAAGATTTCTTTCATCTCAATCCTTTGGCCCTTAGATTCCTTGGAAAGATATTCATCCTTCAAAGCCAAGTTGAAAGGCTGCCTCCTCCACGAAGCATTCCTTGACTCCCAGCAGCCAAGCTGTAATTCCTCCTTCTAGGCTCCCTCAGTGAAGCTAATTATATAATTTACTCTCCTATCATTTTAAGATACGTGGTTATTCATATGTCTGGTTTCCAACTGAACTGTGAACTCTTTGAGAAGAGACTCCTCTCTTTAATTCCCACTACTGCCTAGCAGAGTGATTTCCAAATACCAATTGCAGAATAAAAGACAATTGAATTGATTAATTAATCGATTACAAAATATGGGGAATTGAATAATGAAATGAACTGATTCTCCAATGTTTCTTTAACCAATGAACTTTTTTTCCAAACAAATTCATAAGCAAAAGCTTGAAAAAAGAGGAAGAAGAGCTATTTGCTGGTTGAAGTGGGCCTGAGAGTCTAAGAACCTGACTGAACCATCCTCCACCCACTAGGCACCTGTCTGTAGAGAACCTGAGGAGTCAGGGAGTATGTGTCCCAGCTGGAATTTGGCTTCAATTTTATCATCAAATTATTGCTCTTGGCCTCGGTCTCCTGAGCTACAAAACAACAGGAATGGCAAATAAGTGACTCCCGCATGATCATTTCTCTCTTCCCTTTTCCTGGGCTTCCTTAGAATTCTTCAGAAGCTTTCTCAATGCATCACTCCTGGGAGTTTCCTTAGCTAGCCATTTAAGTTGGCTTCATATCATCTTTGGGCTAACTCTATAATGCTTAAATTCTCTTTCAGGTCTAACATCTCCTAATTCTCATTTTTTAAAAGTTCAGTGGCTCTGCTGATGCTGCTGCTCCATCATCAATGACATTGTTAAGCAAATTAAGCCCTCCAAGTATGTGTCTAGAGATTCATTCAGCAAAATCAGTATATTCAGAATGGGTAATTTAAGGCTAACAGAACAACTGAATCATGCAATATGAATCTGATCTTGAGCAAGATAAACATGAGAGCAGTAACTTACAAATATGAACATTAAGTGGATGACATTTACTAATTTCTTCTAATAGCCTAGGCTGAAGGGTCCTGGGCCCAGGGAGATGATAATGTGAATGGAAATTTTGACAGAGGGAGATAAAAATCTGCTAATGCTTTTTACTCTGGTGATGAAAATACCCACAGAGGATATAGAGGATATTGAATCTCTGAAGGCCCTTCTAACAGATTTTGTCTCTAAGAATAGAACTAGGATTGAGCATGGTGGCTTGTTGACAGCAGAGATTGCAGGCTGGTGGCCATGTGCATCAGTGGGCTCCTCTATAAAATAAGAGGTTGGGTTGTCGAGATCTCTAAGGTTTCTTTCATCTTAAGTCTGTGGTCCTTAGATTCCTTGGAAAGATACTTATCCTTCAAGGCCAAGTTCAAAGGCTGCCTCCTCCACGAAGCATTCCTTGACTTTCAGCAGCAAAGTTACAACTCCTCTTTCTGTGCTTCCTCAATGCAACTAATTATATTACTTACTTTCCTATCAACTTAATTCACCTCCCAGAGAATTATCCTGTCTGGCTCATACAGCCTTTAGGAAATGTTTAACATAAAACTAACTTCAAATCTTGATTACTTACATAAAAATATGATTTCTATGGCCTCTTAAAAATTCAGGGGATCTGATTGACATATATACACAACCATGGGTAAAATAGTTAACAGGAAGCTGCCGTATAGTACAGGAAGCCCAGCTCAGTGCTCTGTGATGACCTAGAGAGGTGGGATGGAGACCGGGAGGGAGGTCCTAGAGGGAGGAGGCATATATATACAGAAAACTGATTCACTTCATTGAACAGCAGAAGCTAACCCAATATTGTAAACCAACTATCAGATCAGATCAGATCAGATCAGTCGCTCAGTCGTGTCCGACTCTTTGCGACCCCATGAATTGCAGCACGCCAGGCCTCCCTGTCCATCACCAACTCCCGGAGGTCACTCAGACTCACATCCATCGAGTCAGTGATGCCATCCAGCCATCTCATCCTCTGTCGTCCCCTTCTCCTCCTGCCCCCAATCCCTCCCAGCATCAGAGTCTTCTCCAATGGGTCAACTCTTCGCATGAGGTGGCCAAAATACTGGAGTTTCAGCTTTAGCATCATTCCTTCCAAAGAAATCTCAGGGCTGATCTCCTTCACAATGGACTGGTTGGATCTCCTTGCAGTCCAAGGGACTCTCAACAGTCTTCTCCAACACCACAGTTCAAAAGCATCAATTCTTCGGCGCTCAGCCTTCTTCACAGTACAACTCTCACATCCATACATGACCACAGGAAAGACCATAGCCTTGACTAGGCGAACCTTTGTTGGCAAAGTGATGTCTCTGCTTTTGAATATGCTATCTAGGTTGGCCATAACCTTCCTTCCAAGGAGTAAGCGTCTTTTAATTTCATGGCTGCAGTCACCATCTGCAGTGATTTTGGAGCCCAGAAAAATAAAGTCTGACACTATTTCCACTGTTTCTCCATCTATGATGCTGTGAAAGTGCTGCACTCAATATGCCAGCAAATTTGGAAAACTCAGCAGTAGCCACAGGATTGGAAAAGGTCAGTTTTCATCCCAATTCCAAAGAAAGGCAATGCCAAAGAATGCTCAAACTACTGCACAATTGCACTCATCTCACATGCTAGTAAAGTAATGCTCAAAATTCTCTAAGCCAGGTTTCAGCAATATGTGAACCGTGAACTTCCTGATGTTCAAGCTGGTTGTAGAAAAGGCAGAGGAACCAGAGATCAAATTGCCAACATCCGCTGGATCATGGAAAAAGCAAGAGAGTTCCAGAAAAACATCTATTTCTGCTTTATTGACTATGCCAAAGCCTTTGACTGTGTAGATCACAATAAACTGTGGAAAATTCTGAAGGAGATGGGAATACCAGACCACCTGATCTGCCTCTTGAGAAATCTGTATGCAGGTCAGGAAGCAACAGTTAGAACTGGTCATGGAACAACAGACTGGTTCCAAATAGGAAAAGGAGTACGTCAAGGCTGTATATTGTCACCCTGTTTATTTAACTTCTATGCAGAGTACATCATGAGAAATGCTGGACTGGAAGAAACACAAGCTGGAATCAAGATTGCCGGGAGAAATATCAATAACCTCAGAAATGCGGATGACACCACCCTTATGGCAGAAAGTGAAGAGGAACTCAAAAGCCTCTTGATGAGAGTGAAAGTGGAGAGTGAAAAGGTTGGCTTAAAGCTCAACATTCAGAAAACCAACTATACCCAAACAAAAAATAAAATCAGTGGGGGAAATTTTTTTAAAAATTCAGGGGAGTTGGAAATCCCATCCTTTGAGTAAGTACCTGGGACTGCTGCCTGAGGGTTTGCACTTGGGGTGAAGGACGGGCACCCCATGGGGTGCGGGTGGCTCCACCTTACTTTCCCCTTCTGACAAATGAGACTTTATTAAGGTTATAAAATTAAAATTCAATTTTTAGTTTTGATATTTAACAATATCCTTAAGTACAGCCTGCATTCCAGTGGGACACTCCCCATGAGTTAGGTTAACCTGGCCCCAAACAAAGCCTGGGAAGTCTGAACCCACATTCCTGCAGGGAAATCCTCTACTGATGTAGAGAAGCAGCCATCTGCTTTCAAAGGGTGTCTCTTTTCCAGTTAATCATCTTTCTCCATGACTCCTTGTCTTTACCAATCCCATGTCATTAATTTATCTTACCTCTTTCTGTAAGTGTCTCAGGCTTTCCTGGTGGCTCAATGGTAAAGAATCTGCCTGCCAAAGCAGGACATGTGGGTTCAATCCCTTAGTCAGGAAGATCACCCCAGGAGAAAGAAATGGCAACCCACTCCAGCATTCTTGCTTGGGAAATCCCATGGACAGAGGAGCCTGGTAGACTACAGTCCATGAGGTCACAAAGGAGTTAGACACAGTTTAGTGACTAAACACCACCACCACCACAGGAAAATAGATTCAGTTTCATGTAAGGATTGTTAACTACCTAAAAATATTTCAAGTGTAATAAGCTTTAAGAATGAGAGAGTGAGTTTCCCCATCCCCAGAGATATTCAAGGACCACCCACAAAAGGGAAACTGACATGGTTGAAAGATGGTTTAGAAGATGGCCTTTGAGGCCTTCTCACCCTTAAAATGGAGAAGGAAATGGCAACCCACTCCAGTGTTCTTGCCTTGAGAATCCCAGGGACAGGAGAGCCTGGTGGGCTGCCGTCTATGGGGTCGCACAGGGTTGGACACGACTGAAGCAACTTAGCAGCAGCAGCACCCTTAAAAGGCACAGCTCTGTGAGCAGCTGGTGGCCAGCAGGACTTGTTCAAGGCTGAGCATGCAGGAAGACGCCTGAGAGCTAAAAGAAAATAATTGGCTCATTACTTCAAGGTTGGGTCCAAAACCGTCTGGCAACTTTCTCCAAGGCAGGAAGAAAAATTTTAGTACTCACCAGACTTGAAAAATAATCAGCATTTATTCCAGGAAAAATAATATTTTTCATTTGCTTGGTGCCGTGTGGTTGGAAGAGGACTTTGACATACATTGTGTGTGTGTGTGTGTGTGTGTGTGTGTGTGTGTGTGTGTGTGAATGTATGTGTGTGTGTGAGTCGCTCAGTCATGCCTGACTCTTTGCGACCCCATGGACGATAGCCCACAAGGCTCCTCTGTCCATGGAATTCTCCAGGCAAGAATACTGGAGTGGGTTGCCATGCTCTCCTCCAGGGGATGTCCCTGAACCAGGGACCAAACCCAGGTCTCCTGCATTGCAGGTGGATTCTTTACCATCTGAGTTACCAGGAATCCAGTTCTATCTTCCTAAGGTTACCAGAGGAGATACACATGGGTAAGAGTAATCCAATTATACAGATGGATATGGAGGTCCAGGAAAATGAAGCAAACAGGAATCAGGACCTATCTCTAGGTCTCAGCACTCTTTGCCTTTTACTCTTTACCAATTTTATCTCATGGCAGCAAAGGTCAGAGTCAGAAAACTGAAGAAAATCCTCTTAGGCTCACCAGCCAGACTCCCTTCCTAAGGAGCTTCCATGAGAGAGATGCCATTGATAAGCTTCAGAGGCCCGGGCACTCGGCGCTACAGCCCAACAGCTTTCCCATCGGCCTCCCTTAGATCTCCTTTCCCTGACAAAAGCCTGATTCTTCTTCTGCTTTGGAGAGGATAGACAGATGGCCGCCATCTTCCCTGGAACAGCTCTGCATGGACCCGAAGCCTGTTATTAAGCTGACGCTCCATCTTTTTCATCTCCAGACAAAATAATTGACTTAACCTTTCCCCCAAATGACAAACACCCTCTTGAGTATCAAACACCCTTTTCGCATAAATGGAGAATTCCAGAGTGCCCACTTAACAAAACCCTCTTCTTTGAAAGCCCCCCTTTCTAAAAGCAGTAAGGCTTTTAGCCAGAAAGCTCTTCAAGTAGCCCATTAGTATTCTGAAAGGATCAGCAAGAAATGCAATTAGACCTTTGACCTCAGGTCTGAGGGAGCACTTTGAAGAGAATGGCCAGGCCGTGAAGTCAAGGCAGGCTATTTCTCTCCCTCCCCGGCCCCAGCTGCTCCCTCAGTAAGTGCAGGGACCGCTGGGCTCTCTTGGGCTCCGGCTCCTGCCTCTGGCCTCATCTGACTTCACATCCTGAAGTCCATTGCTGGCCATATCTCAAGGAAATTACATTTGCTTGATGATAATTCTTGGACCACAAACACGTTCCTTCTGTCTTGTTTTTCCACAGAAGGGACTTATGAAGTGTTTAAACTATTGTGACTCAAACTGTTTTTTTTTCATCTGGCTTATGGTAGTTAAACTATATTTCCTTCAACACAATAGAGATTAAGATTACTATATGTTTTTAAATGGTTGTCGTGAGACATACATGAAGTGAAGCTTATGAAAGGCTTCAGAAGCTGTGAGGTGCTTTGTGCATGCCTTTAAGTATTAGCACTACCGTCTTGGCCACCCTTATGATGATCCCCTAGCCTGCAGGTCCCCATGGGGGTGAGGAAGACAATGTCTCCGTTAAACCTGGCCCAAATGAGGATGCTGGTGACAGGGGCAGGTGGTGTGGCTGAGCTTCTTCTGTGTCTTGCTTTTGTTCGTGCACACCTGTCATCTCAGACACCTGACATCAGTGTAAACAGGCCTGTCGTGGGAATTGCCTTTGTCACTGCACCTGCCGTTTCCAATTTACTTGCTGTGATCAGAGCCCGCGGCTCTTGACGGCTTTTCAGATTCTGAAGGCACAAAAGAAAGCCTCTCCCTGGAGCCCATTTGTTTCCTGCTGAGATGGCCCCGTGACTGCTAGTCCACACATGGAGCATTTGGAGACCTCCAGCTTGATTTGCCATCTCACAAAGTCCCTGCACTCTGACATCTGAACAAGAAGCTGCCTTTTTTCCTTTAATTTCTTGGTCTGGAACTGGACTCTCCCCTTGGTGTGACATTTAGGGAGGACCCTCTATCAATTTGTAATATACCATCTGAAATAAAAAGTTTTTTTTATTGATAAACCAAACGAGATGTAAATAGACATCTCATAAGAGAGAAAATCTATTGTTACCTATGGTACACTGATTGCATTATTGAACCAAATTCTTTTTTTTTTTTTAATTTTCAAATTCTTGTTTTCTAATATGGTAAAATACAAATACATAAAAAATTTACCATCTTAACCATTTTAAAGTAGACAGTTCAGTGGCATTAAAAACACTAGTAACATGTTACTATCACAATCATTTATTACCAGGACTTTTTTCATCTTTTAAAACTGGACTCTATACTCATTAAACCATGACTCCCCATTCCCCTCTTCTCCTTCTCCATGAGCACCACCATTCTACTTTGTGTCTCAGTGATTTTGACAACTTTAAATGATTATACAATTATTTACAGTTGTATAATTTTGTTGTTGTTACTCAGTTGCTAAGTCGTGTCTGACTATTTGTGATCCCACGGACTATAGCATGCCAGGCCCCTCTCTCCTCCACTATCCCCCGGAGTTTGCTCAAATTCATTGAGTTGGTGATGCTATCGAACCTTCTCATCCTGTGCTGTCCCCTTCTCCTTTTTCCTTCGATTTTTGCCAGCATCAAAACCTTTTCCGTGTATACGTGAAATCATAGTTTTTATCTTTTTGTGATGGGCTTATTTCACTTAGTACAATGTCTTAAGTTTCATCCATGATGTAGCCTGTTGAATCCGGTTCTTTATTCTTCCTTCATGTGACTTTGGGGCCATTGCAACAAAGGCAGGGTATATTTCTGTATCCCAGGAAACCCTGTTAAAAGAATGTTAGAGAAGTGAAGATGGACCCACATCTTCAGGGGCCTTGTGTGCTTAAATGTGGCCTTGAGCTTCCACCCCTGGCAGATGAAGAACATGTCTGAGCTGGCTGGGTCCAGGACGCGTTTGAGAAGCACGTGGAGCACAGCTGCCCAAGCTTAGCATCAAACTCTGCTCCACAGAGCCAAGTCCACCTACAGACATGTGAGAGAGCCCAGCCAAGGGCATCCAACCCCCCAATGACCCACAGATACACAAGACATAATAATACGTGACTGTAACACTGGGTTTTAGGCTGGTTTGTCATATGTATGCACGCATGCTTAGTCGTTCGGTCTTCTCCAACTCTTTGGAACCCTATAGCTGTGGTCCACCAGGCTCTGCTGTCCATGGGGACTCTCCAGGCAAGAATACTATAGTGGGTTGCCATGCCCTGCTTCTGGGTATCTTCCCCATCCGGGATTGAATCAGCATCTCTAATGTCTCCTGCATGGGCAGGCAGCTTCTTTACCACTAGTGCCTCCTGGAAAGCCTGATTTGTCACGTGTGTGCATGCTAAGTTGCTTCAGTGTGTCTGACTCTTTGTGGCCCTATGGACAGTAGCTCACCAGGCTCCTCTGTCCATTAGCAATTGCTCATTTCAGTATCACCAATGACAAATCTTTAGAGAATTTAAAAAATTCAGCTTTTCCTAAAATAAACTTAATGTTAAAAAGAGAAATGTTAGGAAATACACCAAGTTTCCCTTATTACTGAAGAATCATTTCATTACAGAATACTTAGAAAATAAAAGAAAAAGAGAGAGAGAAAAACAAACTATTCTTTAATCCTAAGAAAATCAACAGCTGTTGACATTTTGGTGTTTATCATCTTTTCTTTTAAAACCCCAAATGGTTTTGTTACTAAGCTTAAAAACAATAGCAATAAATCATAAAGGAAAATATCAGTAAATATGAGTGAATAAAAATATAATATGTCTGCATGTTTAAAGGGAGAAGGCAATGGCGCCCGACTCCAGTGCTCTTGCCTGGAAAATTCCATGGACGGAGGAGCCTGGAAGGCTGCAGTCCATGGGGTTGCTGAGGGTCAGACATGACTGACTGATTTCCCTTTCACTTTTCACTTTCATGCATTGGAGAAGGAAATGGCAACCCACTCCAGTGTTCTTGCCTGGAGAATCCCAGGGACGGAGGAGCCTGGTCGCACAGAGTCGGACACGACTGAAGCGACTTAGCAGCAGCAGCAGAAGCATGTTTAAAGGGAATACTAGAAAATGAAGAACAAGAGAAGTGGGAGAAAATATTTGTAAGACATATGACAAAAGAATGTATATCTTTGGAACATGAAGAATTCATCTACACTGAAAAGAAGAATGTGTGATCCTAAAAGCTGGAGAGCTAAAGGGCCCAACTAAAACACTGACAGAAAGACACATACAAGTAAACGTAATGTGGGAAATTATCCAATCTTATATACACAACAATGAAATAGGAATTTAACTGATACAGAAATGTTACTTTCCTATGATATTAGAAAACAAAATTTAAATTATACTTATGATGAGAAGTAGTAGCTGTTGTTTTTTAGCCTCTAAGTTGTGTTCAACCCTCTGCGACCCCATGGACTATAGCCTGCCAGTCTCCTCTGCCCATGGGATTCTCCAGGCAAGAATACTGGAGTGGTTGTCATTTCCTTCTTCAGGGGATCTTCCCAATCCAGGGATCTAACCTGTGTCTCCTGCACTGGCAGGCAGATTCTTTACCACTGAGCCACCAGGGAAGCCAGTAGTAAGGTATAATAAATACACATATTATTGGTGAAGTGGTAAATATATGCAATCATTCAGGGAAGTAAATATGTCTTATAAGCCTTAAAAATATGCATCCTTTTGACCCAGTAATTTCACTTACAGGAATCTATCCTAAAGACATAATATTAAATGCAGTCAAAACTTCTTGCATAATTGGCCAACAATAAGGCAATCTTTAAGAAAATTGTGATAGCCACAATGATAGAATTGTATGAAGCTACTAAAATAGGGAGCATGAGGCATTTTAATAACTTAGTGAAAATACTTACATTTAATATCAAGTGAAAAATCACCACTAAATTATACATGAAATGTAGTTTAAATTGCATGCAATAAAAACTCTGAAAAGAAATACACCAAAACACTCACAGCAGTTTGTTTTGTTTGGGATGATGGAACAATGAGCCGCTTTGTCGTTTGTTTCTATTTTTCTTCAGTCCAACTGAAACATTTTCTCAATCGATGGCAGACCTCACATTGGCCCTTTAAGCCTGTTGCTCTTGATGCTGTGGTCAGGAAAAAGCTCAGGAAAACACTAGCATTCTAGTAATTCTTTGCCCCATGACACACATAGCACCTTGCAATTAAATTAGTTTCCTAAAAATGTGTCTTTAGCTGTGTGGTGCCTGTCATAGTGAGAATTCTCTAGAAGCAGATCCTGGGACAAGAATTCTTATGAAAATGATTTGTTGAAGAAATATTCTTGGGAGGAGGGAAGGAGCTGGCTAGGGCCGGGGAGGGAAGTGGAGCCAGGACCAGCTGTGACTGGTGATGGGTTGCAGCATAGCACCAGAATCTCTGGAGCAGGACCTACAGCCCCACGTGTCTATGCCCCGCAGTCATGAAGTGCTGGCTCTCCTCTCCTCTGCATCCTGACCTTCAGTGTGGATGTCTGTCACCTGCTCAGTGAGGTCCTATGCCCGGAGAAGGAGGCGGCTCAGGCATGTCATTGGCACAGGAATGGGTGCACTGGGCCTTTTGGGGTCCTTTGTTTCTTGGCTTCCAAACATCTCTGCCATGTCTCTGTGACCCAAAGTATGATAATAGGGACATCTGACAAGAAGCCAGGCTTGGACAAAACAGACTGCGTAATTCAGGAGGGTAGTGCATCACCATCTCCCATGGAGAGATCTGACCCAAAGCTGTGGCAGAATGGGCCAGGGTCTTCAGTCCAGCCTGTGTGTGTTCTTCCTTAGACCTGAGCTCAGGACATGGGCCTTTGAAAGGCTGGGATATAATGGTGACCACACTGGCTAAACAGAGAGAATGGGGAAATGTTATTTTCAAGAGCATGCAAGGAGTTAAAAAAAAGCTGGTGACTCAAATCGGCTAATCCTGCTGGTGAATTTTCCATCCATTTGTTAATCTCTTCCAGGAGTCACTGTTGAATGATCTGTAAATACTTCCTGAAGACTGAAAGGATACGGGAGAGGAGACTTTTCTAGCTCAATCAGTCATGAGTAAAGGTGAGTTCAAGTCTCTGATGTACACAGAGTGTCTGCAGGCAGTGCGAGGTGGGGCTGCCTGGGGGAGCAGAGAGTTCAGTCAACAGCGAGTATTGTTGATGGAATCTCCTTAAGCTTGTATTTATCCTGCAATTAGCTGGAAATGTGATGCTCTGTGGGCCAGATCATGTGAGACAAAGCATTTCAAACACTGTGGAAATATGTTCAAAGGAATATGTTTATCAAATTTTGAAAATCAAAACATTTTGAACTTCTGCCTTAGTCCATCAATATCTGATGCTCCAATCTCTATTCTTCAACTATATAGCTCATTTTGTGTTGTATTGGTTGATCTCATTAGGGAAATTTATCACAAAAAAGTCATATTGTAAACTACAAGAATGGTCTTATTTATCTTTAGATTCCAAGCAATTGGCAATGTATGTTAACTGAATGAATGATGAATGAATTGAAATGAAGCTGTTTTTCTTTCATAACACTTCTACCAGAAAATCCTTCAGTGTCTGATTGTTTCACATTGCTGCCCTGCCCTACAGATGCATCCTGCATCCCACAAACCCACTCCTGCTGTGTTCCTCCTCCTCCATGTTCCAATGTGTTGGCTTCACTTGATGTTTGAGTCTTAAATTCTAAAAGTCTGGCTATTGCTCACCCTGCCACGGAAGCTTGTTGAAAGTGCTACTCACAAGGGTTTTGCAGAGTCACAGGATTCTGGACCTGCAATTTTCCCAGCAGAATTTCTGTAACCATGGCAACTATGCAATTATTAATGCCATTGACCACAATGACACTGTTCTTGGTCCTTTACTCTCTGACTGGCATTGCGCCAAACACTTGATGTATATTTTCTCGTTTAGTTTTTTAGCCGCTCTATGAGCAAAGTGTTATCATTGTCCCTATTTTCCAGAAAAGGAAACCAAGACTCAGAGAGGTTTGTTGACTTGCCCAAGGTCAAAAGGTTAGTCAGAGAAAGAGGAGAAAAGGTTAGTGAAATGGTAGCACAAACCTTGGGATCCAAATCTGGGTGACTGTAGGGCTCAGGTCTCCAACAGCTGCACTAAATTCTGTCCCAGAGTCACAAGCATTCACAGTTACTAAGAGTTGAGTATGTCCAGGCAGCATGCTCAGCGCTTAGTGTATGTATCTCATTTAACCTTCCATGGAAATACAACTGGAGGGAGGGACTGAATTGTCATGCAGAAAGTAGCCAAAGGATGCCAGGGAAATGGAGACTAGTGTCAGGTATGAGGAGACTTCCAGGCCGACAGAAGAAAATGCGACCCCATGGCGGGGAGGGAGTGGAGTAGGCTGGGATGTGAGACACAAATGAGTAAATGAGTGAATAGTTTGGGATGATGGTGGATAAGCCTCCAAGAGTATTGGAGCCCACCTTCATGTGTTAACTAGGGGCAAATGGAAGCAAGTTGGATCCATTCAAAGGGCAGAGCTGCAGCATCTTCGACAAGAACATCCTACTGGGTCCAGCCCTCATGCTCTCTCCTTTCAAGGACTGGCTGGATGCCACCCACTTTCACAGTGGGCTCCTCATTTCACAGACTATACAGAGGAGGGGTGTCAGGATAGAGCAGATACAACACTGATTTGAAGTCCAGAGATCCTAAATTCCTTTCCTGTTCAGTCTCCTATCAAATGTGGTATGTTTAGGAACTAATTTAATCTCTCTGAACCCTGGTTTCTCAATGGAGAAAATGATGCCTACACCATAGGGTACTTGAGTGACTGGATGAGGTACCATATGGGCAGCATTTAGCCCAAAGATGCAAGAGATGGAGGTTCGATCTCTGGGTCAGGAAGATCCCCTGGAGTAGGAAATGGCAACCCACTCCAGTATTCTTGCCTGGAGATTTCCATGGAAAGAGGAGCCTGGTGGACTATAGTTCATGGGGTCACAAAGAGTCAGACATGACTGCTTGACTGAGTGCACACACACACATGCACTTAGAAGTGATTCAATAAATATTATCCTCCTTCTCCACAGGCTTCCCTGATAGCTCAATTGGTGAAGAATCCGCCTGCAATGCAGGAAGTCCCGGTTCGAATCTGGGTTGGAAAGATCCACTGGAGAAGGGATGGGCTACCCACTCCAGTATTTGTGGGCTTCCCTGGTGGCTCAGCTGGTAAAGAATCTGCCTGTAATGCGGGAGACCTGGGTTCAATCCCTGGGTTAGGAAGATCCCCCGGAGAAAGGAAAGGCTACCCACTCCAGTATTCTGATGTGGAGAATTCTATGGACGGTATAGTCCACGGGGTTGCAAAGAGTTGGACACGTCTGAGCGATTTTCATTTTCACTTCACTCCTTCTCCATCTGTCTTTCTATCCTTCCATTGCTTCATACAATTGATTCTATGTCTCCAACTAAGTTGTAAATTCCTTTAGGACAAGGAATAAGTCTTTTGTGGTCTTGTTTTTTTTTTTCATTCATTCATGCAACATATACTCTATGTGAAGCACAGTTTACCTAGAGTTGATATTATGGATTTGATCACTTTTTAAAAGGAATCAATAGTATACAATCAATTTCTTGTTCTTAATATATATATTTTATAGAAGTATAGTTGACTTACAATTTTTCAGGTGCACAGAAATGTGATTCAGTTGTACATATACACATATATTATTTTTCAGGTTATTTTACATTAAAGGCTTACACTATAGCACAGGGAAGTACAGTCAATATCTTGTGTATGATCAATTTTTTAACAGAAGATCCTTCACAGGCAACCAAAGTGTGAGGCTATGTTAATCCCAGTTTATACAACAGAAAAATGTTACTTGGGACAGGCTTCTGAGTATGTGACATTGTCAAACATTGGATCAGCACACTGAACACTTGAAAGAAACTATTCCCAGAAGATGTCTCATTTCCCTCAGTTACTGAACACATTGCCTTAACCTCCACCCTTGACATCAATCACCCATGCCTTTTACACATTTTGGAGGCATAAATAGCTCAATCAGTGTCATACATCAACTTGTCGAGTTTTTAAATTAAAATTTTTTTCCAATTTGTAAGAGGAGTTCATGTTTTTGCTTACAAAAATATTTTAATAACAATAAGAAAAAAGAAGACACATTTAAAACATTTCTAATCATTCCATGTAGAGGTAACAATTATTAACACTTTGATATAAATCCTTCTAGATTTTTGAATTGTTTGTGGGATTATATTACATATGCCTAAAACAGGATTATACTACATAATATTTGTTTGTCTTTCATCATTTTAATTTCCACTTTGGATTCCACCAATCTTGATTTGCTTATCAAAAAGAAGATGAAAGAAGGATTTTCACATAAATATGAAGTCAAGCACGGCAGTGTTTATGTTACTTGAGTTCTCGGCTAACGCTTCTGTCAGCAAGCGTCTGTCCTCATGTAGAGAGAGGAAGGTGTGTGTGTGTTTGGGTGTGTGTGTGACCCCAATGCCCTCCGCAGGTGTGGATCCCACTGCAAATACTATTTCTTTTACAGCCTAGTACATTCTGACTTTTTTTCACCCTCTCGCCCCCATTGTTGTCACTGATTTCTCTTAACAGGCCAAGAGACATTACAAGGACATTAACAGCGTCACCTGAAGAAGAGGTCAAGTCCTTTGAGATCCCTGTTCTCCAAGCGTACTGCCTGTAGCCCTCAGCTGACACATACCACAGGTGGCTCCAGTGGGGTGGATGGCGTACTGTACAAGAGAATGAGCCAAGCCAAGGACACTCAGTTCTGTCTATAATCAAATCCCATTAAATGGCAAATTCAAAAGTTTGAATAGGTTGGTACTTTAAAAAGAGCTCCAGCTGGTTAAATTTAGAGTCTGAAAAAAAAAAAAAATTCCTGTCTAACAATATGTTCTGGCTCGGGGCCCACCACATCCTTTAGATGGGGTGGCTGGATGAGTTTTCATTCTCTCTGGGCTGCTGTTCCATGTTGACTCGGAGGCAGGCCACAAGCATCTTCACTTGAGTTGGCCTGGAGAAGATGGGGCCACTTAATGAGATGAGCAGCTTCCTGTGTATCTCTGGCTGTTAAAGCAGCCTCGTGCTTGCTGATAGATTTTCAGAGGTGGATTGTGCAAGAAATAGTGCTATTTTTGTAAATGGTTTGGCCTCTTCAGTCATTAGCCTGGCATTTCTCCCCATGGCCCTACCGCATCCATCCACCCCTTCTTTTGTTTGTAAACTGTTTGTGAAAGAAAGTCCACAGAAATGACCATGCTCCAGGCATCTCATGTTAATGTCAACAAGGAATTTCTTTTGCTTATGTTTATCAACTCTACTAATACAGACATTCTCAGACTCTTAGCAGTACCTTCCTAATTCTTCCTAGTCTCTTAATTTAGCAGAGCATGTGCCCCGTTCCAGACCCTTTAATTACTTGATTCTATCAAACTCTAAGTCAGCAAATGTTTCAGAAGTGCTTTCTATGGTCAGGGCCCTCTGCCAGGTACCTGGGTGAAGGAGAGTAGAAGAAACTGTCAGTTCCAGGGATTCACAAGCTGACCACACCAAGCCCTTCCTGCAGCTCTCCAGGCTGAATTAGCTGCCCCTTCTACCCTACACCAGGATCACAGTCCCTCCCTATCATCCACTATGACTGGGCACTGTGGGATTTGCACATAGTAATCTTGTCTTCCAACATCCTTGAGGTGTAAACATTATCAATCTCATTCCATCGATGAGTGGACTGGGGCTCAGGGAGTGAGAAAGGTAACTTAGGTAGCACAGTTAAGAGGTGGCAGAGCCAGATCGAACACAAGTAACTGACCCCAAGGTCGAAGCTCTTTACCACAATATTATAGCACCTGGGACAGCCTAGAAAGGAAGGAAGATTGTTTTTCTTAGATTTTCCTTGCTGCCTCATCCCAGGGATTTTACTCAGCCTCAGAGATCAGCTAGCCATTGGGACAGTCTATGCTGTATGCTCGGAGAAGGCAATGGCACCCCACTCCATACTCTTGCCTGGAAAATCCCATGGACGGAGGAGCCTGGTAGGCTGCAGTCCATGGGATCGCTAAGAGTCGGACATGACTGAGCGACTTCACTTTCTCTTTTCACTTTCATGCATTGGAGAAGGAAATGGCAACCCACTCCAGTGTTCTTGCCTGGAGAATCCCAGGGATGGGGAGGCCTGGTGGGCTGCTGTCTATGGGGTCACACAGAGTCGGACATGACTGAAGTGACTTAGCATAGCATAGCATAGCATAGCATGCTGTATGCTGGGGGAAGGAAGGTCTTGTCCTCTAAAAATCTTGCCTAGCCTGGCTGCTGTGGGATTTTCCAGGCTTGAGCTGTGAAAGAAACTTTACACACACACACACACACACACACAGGCACACACCTCTGGCTTCCAACCATGGAAGGCTGTGGATCTGCCTGACCCTTGAGGACTGTCCCTTCACAGAGGTACCTGCCCCAGGTAGCTTGGCTCCTTATGAAATCTGGGCTTCTTCAGAAGGGCCCAACAACCCCTTCGTTGTTCAGCAAAGGTTGGGAGGACACAGAACCTGACTAGGCCATCCACGCTGAAATGTTCTGGAAGGTAGGAATTGGTGGAGGGGGAAAGGGAGAAGTGTTTAACTTTCCACATTATGTATATTTGTGTCATCTGAATTTTTTAAATTGAAATATAATTGATTTACAATATTGCATTAGTTTAGCTGTAGGAAAGTGATTCAGTTATTTTTCCAGATTATTTTCCACTATAGGTTATTACAAGACGTAGAGCATGGGTCTCTGTGCTGCACAGTAGATCCTTGTTGCTTATCTATTTTATGTATAGTAGTTTGTATCAATATTTGTTAACTCCTGACTCCTAATTTATCCCTCCCCACTTTTCCCTATGGTAATCATAAACTTGTTTTCTATGTCTGTGAGTCTGTTTATATTTTGTATATAGATTCATTTGTATTATTTTTTAGACTCCACGTATAAGTGGTATTATGTGATATTTTTTTTCTCTGTCTGACTCACTTCACTCAGAAGGGTAAATTTTAAGTCCATTCATGTTGCTGCAAATGGCAGTGTTTCATACTTTTTAAGGCTGAGTAATAGTCCAGTGTGTGTGTGTGTGTGTGTGTGTGTGTGTGTGTGTGTACCACATCTTAAACCAGTCATCTCTTGATGGGCACTTAGGTTGTTTCCATGTTTTGGTTAGTATAAATAGAGCCGCTACCAACATTGAGTGCATGTATCTTTTCAAATTAGAGTTTTCATCTTTTCAGAATATATTCCCAGGTGTGGGATAGCTGGATCATTGTTGTTCAGTCACTCAGTCCAATTCTTCATGATCCCATGGATGGCAGCGTGGGAGGCTTCCCCATCCTTCACTATCTTTTGAACTTTGCTCAAACCCATGTCCATTGAGTCAATGATGCCATCCAAACATCTCATCTTCTGCCACCCCCTTCTTCTCCTGCCCTCAATCTTTCCCAGAATTGGGGTCTTTCCCAATGAGTCAGCTCTTTGCATCAGGTGGCCAAAGTATTGCAGTCTCACCTTCAGCATCAGTCCTTCCAATGACTATTTATGGTTGATTTCCTTTAGGATTGACTGATTTGATCTCCTTGCAGTCCAAGGGACTCTCAAGGGTCTCTTCCATCACCAAAGTTTGAAAGCACCAATTCTTTGGTACTCAGCCTTCTTTAAAGTCCAACTCTTACATCCATGCATGACTACTGAAAAAACCATAGCTTTGACTATATGGACCTTTGCTGGCAAAGGATCCAACTGCTGGATCATATGGTAGTTCTATTTTTAGTATTTTAAGGAACTTCCATACTGTTCTCAATAGTGGCTACACCAATTTACATTCCCATTAACAGTGTAGGCGGGTCTTTGCTCAATACCCTCTCTAGAATTTATTTATAGAGCTTTTTTTTTAATGATGGTCCTTCTGACCCATGTGAGGTGATACCTCACTGTGGCTTTCATTTGCATTTCTCTAATAATTAGTGATGTATCATTTGAATTTTAACAAAGTATTACATCTGTAGTATGTGGGGAGTGATTTAATGCATTAATTACAGACCCAGGGCCAAGTCAAAATGCATAGGTTCAAATCCAAGGCCCACCACTTGTGCCAGTTACTTAAACTTGCTGCAACCTCAGTTATCTGGATCTGTAAGTATAGTAACATCACCTGCCTCATAAGATGGTTGTGAGGTTTAAGTGCAATAAGGAATGTAAGACTTTAGGGAACTTTAGGCACAAAGAACATACTTAACCAACTTTACTATTTATTATTATTGCTGCTGTTAGTTCTGTTTGAAAACAATAACATTTAATGAAACTTGGGGATTTCAAAGCAGGGAGGCAGCCTGCTGCTTCCCCAGACATGGGAGTCCCGGGAGGCCAGCTGGGGATGAAGGATGCAGAGAAATTAAAACCAATGGTCCCCATTCTGCCCCTGCATCCTTTGACTTTTTCTCAGTCTCTTCTCATTTTCCTGAAACCTCTACTGCCTGGGTAATGGGACAGTGAAAGAGACAGAGGAGGGAAGAGGCATGGGGACCCAAACTGAAAGGAGGGATGTTCATGGAAATGGGCTGTGTGGGTTGAATCTGCAAATCTAAGAGGTTTTGTTTTTTATGAACTCTGTGAAAGCTCCAAAGTCAGTTTGTCATGAGGTTGCTGGGCACGCCGTTAGAAGATTTTCCTGATGCTGCTATGATCTGGAGTGCATGCAGCCGTGTCAGGAGAACTGACCATGGGAGTTGGCCCATCACTCACCCCCATGGCTGGACCAAAAGGCCTTCTTTTCCAGTACCTCCTCTTTCATAGGGAACTACAGAGAGGAAAATCAAATAAGATCGTTGCCTTTCAAAATTTGCTCAGCAGTGATAAAAATAAACTTCAAATGTCCACATATTTGATCAATTTGCTTTTATCCTTTAATCGAATAAGCCCTGCAATCAGAAAGAAAAACATTTCGCTAAGCATTTCATTTCTCCAGTGATTCATCTAGCCGTGGTCGCAAAGCTGACATGATGGGAATGAGGTATTTAATGCTGAAATAATTTCTATGACCACATCACAAGAGGCTGGAATGGCTTTTAAGGTACATCATATTTTAATCACAAGCACACATAAAGCATCCATTGTTTGAAAACTTCAGAGAAGCTTGAATTGGAATGCCAGAATCATAATGCCACTATCAAGAAAAGAAAGACTGGATTTTTTTTTCAGCCCTTAACTCCCCTGTGTTGTAAGTTAGTTTGATAAACTTAGAAGCATTTTAGTAAGAAAGTAACAAAAAGTACATGAATTTGAGCAAACTCCAGGAGACAGTGAAGGACAGAGGAGCCTGGTGTGCTGCATGGGGTTGAAAAGGGTCAGACACGATTTAGTGACTGAACAACAAAGGCATACACAAAAAGAGATATCAAACCAGCAGATACCCAAAGACTCTTTAGAATAGCTGACCTCACCGTCTTAGGTTACTCACCAGGTGGAGAGAGAGTCTCCTTTGAAAGATCAGAAAGATTTCCAGCAGCTGGGACATCTGCAGCATTTCCAAGGACTGTGCTCCTAGCCAGTCTCCCACTGGTCTGTTCCAGACTCAATATCTCTGTCCTCCAAGGAGGGAGGAAAATTAAACCATTCCTGTGGTCGCTAATGCTAAGGCTCAAGTCACCCTCTCTCCAGTCTGTTGACATTTAGGTCCAGAGAAACAGCAGGGAAAAGGCAAAGAGAAGTGGTTCAGGAAAGAAAGGAAGCAGACAAGAGTAAATGAGGAGGGGGCGGGGGTGGCTAGGAGGGTTTTTCAAGGAGGCAGGATGATGTAGTGGGGAAAAATGAGCTTTGGAGCCAGACAAACCTGGGTTCAAATACTAGATCTGTCATTTTTTCAGCATGATCTTGGACCAATGACTTAACCTGTCTGAGCTTTATCTTCTCAAAACAAGGGGAAATAGCTGGTGTATTCAGTTATCACGAGAATGAATGAGATTTATGTAAAGCTTTTAGGTCAGTGCCTGAAATATAATAGGTACATGATAAATATTCATTTTCATATTTCCTCTTGTCCTCCAGCTTCTTCAAAGATGAGAAAATAAAATAAAATAGAGAGTGTCACTCAATTCAAATCTTGTCTCTCGATTCTGAAATCCCTCCATGTTGCACCATGTTCTACACGAATAAAGCCCTAGCTTCCAGGCAGAGCATCCCAGTTCTGCATGATCCAGCCCCCATTTGCCATCTCTCCTGTCACATGCATCTGTGTACCTTCCACTCCATCCCTTCCAGACCATTCCACACTCTCATTTTGACACATATTTTTTTTAAATTCATGTTACTCTTAGCTTGGAATTTGTCTCTCCTTATTTGTTCATGGAAATCCTAAAATTCTTCTTACTTATTGGGCAACTACAGTGTGTCAGATGCTCTGCTGGGAGGCAGAAACTCAAAGAGAAAGATGACTGGCTGTGATTTGAGTGGAGTGGCTGGGGTGAAGGCAGAGGAGATAGACTGTCCAACCAAGGCTTGAATACAAGCAAGGGAACCATGAATTTTCCTGGGAAAGATGGGCATGAAGAACAGATAGAGGAAGGAGGCAGCCACTGAACTGGGTTCTAAAAGTTATGTAGGAGTGTTTTGAAAAGAAAGAAGGAAGAGGGGCTGTGGTAGCAAAAGCAATTAAATAGACGCCTTTCTGAGGGAGTAGGAATCCTAATCAGACTCTGCTGCTGCTGCTGCTGCTAAGTCACTTCAGTCATGTCCAACTCTGTGCGACCCCATAGACGGCAGCCCACCAGGCTCCCTCGTTCCTGGGATTCTCCAGGCAAGAACACTGGAGTGGGTTGCCATTTCCTTCTCCAATGCATGAAAGGGAAAAGTGAAAGTGAAGTCGCTCAGTCGTGTCCGACTCCTAGCTACCCCATGGACTGCAGCCTACCAGGCTCCTCTGTCCATGGGATTTTCCAGGCAAGAGTACTGGAGTGGGGTGCCATTGCCTTCTCCGAATCAGACCCTAAAGGA
Source organism: Tragelaphus eurycerus (assembly GCA_935064755.1). Classification (NCBI taxonomy): domain Eukaryota; kingdom Metazoa; phylum Chordata; class Mammalia; order Artiodactyla; family Bovidae; genus Tragelaphus; species Tragelaphus eurycerus. Next base: position 7,805,218 of record CAKXYN010000072.1, on the reverse strand, counting down.
CACTAAAGCTGGGCGGTACAGGGCGGGTAGCAACTCCAAGGTTCGGATCACACCCACCACTCCCTGGCTGGGTGTTCTGGGCAATTCCCTCAGCCCTCTAACTTCAGTTTCCTTATCTGTAAAGTATGGTATAACTAGCCAGATGTGTGGAGATAAAAGCAGGTATCTGTGTAATATTCTCACAAAGAATCTGGCAACATAGGAAGCGCTGAGCAAACACTAGTGGTTCTTACTTCTGTTTAAGTCTAGCGTAAATGTCAGCCCCTAGTCAGCTTTTCATAACCCTCTGAGTCAACTCCATCTCCTTTGTCCTCCGTGCTTTCACAGTGCTTTTATCAACCTCTAGTTCATGGCCTTTCACACGACCCTGCATTTGTTTCTCTGCTTCTGTCTCTACAGAGGGAACCCGGTGCCTTGTTCATCTGCAGCATGTCCTATAGCACCAAGCATGGTTCCCTGGACGTGGTGATTCAACACTGATTAAATGTTACCAACTCAGCGAAACTTCTCACTAAACAACTTGAAGTGAGTAATTTTTAAGACATATTAGAGAGAACAGAAATCCTCTAATTCAATGTTTTTCAAATTTTGTTTACCCAATCCTCTGTAAGAAAAGGATTTTACAAGTCCTAGGGTACATCTGCTAAGTCGCTTCAGTCGTGTCCGACTCTGTGCGACCCCATAGACGGCAGCCCATCAGGCTCCCCCGTCCCTGGGATTCTCCAGGCAGGAACACTGGAGTGGGTTGCCATTTCCTTCTCCAATGCATGAAAGTGAAAAGTGAAAGTGAAGTCGCTCAGTCGTGTCCGACTCTTAGCGACCCCATGGACTGCAGCCTACCAGGCTCCACCGTCCATGGGATTTTCCAGGCAAAAGTACTGGGGTGGGGTGCCACTGCCTTCCCCCTAGGGTACATCTACATATATATTTATGGTTAAGGGAAACAAAAATTTCATGAAACAATAATTATCCTTACTAACTTCAGTAAATCTAAATATGTTCCAATCTATTCTTTTTTAACAGAAGTTTTTCCTTTAGAAGAGTTTTAGGTTAAAAAAAAAAAAAAAAAACCTATTTTGAGGATATCACAGAAAGCTTCCATATATGGCACACCCAGATTCCTTTATTTTGAATATCTTACCTGAGTATGGTATGCTCTTCACAATAAATGAACCAATATGAATGCATTTTTACCTGAAATCCATACTGTAGCTGAGATTCCCTTACTTTTTACCTAAAATTCTCTTTCTGTTCCAGGATCCACGTTACATTTAGTCATCCTGTCTCCTTAGGTACCTGTTGGGCGAGATAATTTCTCAGACTGTCTTTGTTTCTGATGACCTTATCCATTTTGAGGAATTGTGGTCAAATATTTGTAGACTGTACCTCACTTGGGACTTGTCTGGCACTTTTCTCTTGATTAGACTGGGGTTATGGTTTGGGGAAGGAAGAGCACAGGGGTAAAGTGCTATTCTCATCACACCCGTGTATACACTGCTATATTTAAGGTGGATAACCAAGAAGGTCTTATTGTATAGCACTTGGAACTCTGCTCAATGTAATGTGGCAGCCTGGATGGGAGCGGGGTTTGGGGGAGAACGGATACATGTATAGCTGAATCCTTTTGCTATTCACCTGAAACTATCCCAACATTCTTAATGTGCTATCAAATCAGATCAGTCGCTCAGTCGTGTCCGACTCTTTGCGACCCCATGAACTGCAGCACACCAGGCCTCCCTGTCCATCACCAACTCCCGGAGGTCACCCAGACTCATACCCATCGAGTCAGTGATGCCATCCAGCCATCTCATCCTCTGTCGTCCCCTTCTCCTCCTGCCCTCAATCCCTCCCAGCATCAGAGTCTTCTCCAATGAGTCAACTCTTCGCATGAGGTGGCCAAAATACTGGAGTTTCAGCTTTAGCATCATTCCTTCCAAAGAAATTCCAGGATTGATCTCCTTCAGAATGGATTGGTTGGATCTTCTTGCAGTCCAAGGGACTCTCAAGAGTCTTCTCCAACACCACAGTTCAAAAGCATCAATTCTTCGGCGCTCAGCCTTCTTCACAGTCCAGCTCTCACATCCATACATGACCACAGGAAAGACCATAGCCTTGACTAGGCGAACCTTTGTTGGTAAAGTAATGTCTCTGCTTTTGAATATGCTATCTAGGTTGGTCATAACTTTCCTTTGTGCTAGACCCCAATACAAAATTTAAAAAAAATTAAAGAAAAGGGTACATACTATCAATATCAGTTATCAATGCTGATAATAACCTTGACACCTGGCTTGAGGTGGTGTTTGTCAGGCTTCTGCACTGTAAAGTTACTCTTTCTTCCTTTTTCTATACAGCACTCTTAGCAGAAAACCCCTATGTGAAGCCCACACCTGAGGAGAGGGACTATGTTGCATCACCTTGAGGATGGAATATAAACATGAACTACTTGGGATTCTTCTGCATAGATGTGTCTATTCTCCTATTTACTTATTCATTCATTCATTTATTCCTATCAGTATGGACTTACAGATTCTTCTTTACTTTGGGTTATAATTCAATACTACTGCTACTACCTTAATTAGTTCTTTGGTTTTTTGTTTTTGTTTTTTGTTTTTTTTGGCTCAAAACAACTATGGTTGAGCTGCTGTCAGCTGCCTCTAACTTACCAATATCATTTATCATATTATTAACATGGTGATAGATTCTTAAAAGCCAATGTGTGCTGGCGTGTGAGTTTGGGAGAGCTCTCTGTGCCCAGACCCAGGGAGCGATGACACCTTTCATCCTCCTGGCCCTGCATTTAAGCCCCAGGCATCAGCACCTCCTGTAGGTGCACAGAGAGTGTGGTGACAACAAATCCCAACCCAGGACAACTCACGGCTAGGATGACTCACCAGACACACAAGAGAAGAAGGAGTGTGTCTAGGTCTGGGTGAACCAAGTACTAGTCACTCAGTTGTGTCTGCCTCTTTGGGATCCCATGAACTGTAGCCCACCAGGCTCCACTGTCCATGGAATTTTCCAGGACTGGAACAGGTAGCCTTTCCCTTCTCTAGGGGATCTTCCTGACCCAGGGATCAAACCCAAGTATCCTGCGTTTCAGGCAGATTCTTTACCAGTTGAGCCACCAGGGAAATATTCAGTTCTAGTTTAATGTTACCTGATGGCCACCAGGGAAAGATGAAATAGGCAGAGGGATTTTTCAGTGGTGTGGAGAGAAGGGGCAGGACGCAGGCAGGAAGGTACACAGCACCGTCTGGGCCTCCATTACTTTCCACTTCATATCAGGAGAACTTCCTCTTCCTGTGGCTCAGCTTTGGTGGCTCCCTACTTTGTTGTCCCTTGAATACACTTTATAAGTCAAAGGAAACCTAGGAATCACTGGGCCAGTGATGACTGGGGGAAAAAAAACAGACCCACCCACATTCACGTTTGTCATTTCTCCAACATTTTTGATAAATCTCCAATTTACTCAAATCTCCTTAGACACGCCACTTTAGATGTCTGGCCTAATGTGAACCATTCAACGCAGCCCTGCATGAATTATGGGTGATTTACAGAGATCACTGTCTGTAATGGAGCTGGGGCCTCACTCATGTGGACGTTTTGTGCAGGATTCAGATCGCACAGGGCCCATCCACCTAATGACAGTTTCCGCTGCATTTTCTTTGAGCGCACTCACTAAGTGTTCTTGGAATAAACAGATGAAGGAATCTCTGCCTCACCTATAGAAGACAGGGAATGGGGAATAACATTTATCAGATCCCTAAGAAGCACTCATTAGCTGATTACACTTACTATTCTGAATCATGGAGTAAAATTATAAAGCACTTACCTATTAGAGGTTCACTGGTTAGCTGGACTTTATTAATAAGCCAGGTGTAGGTGGTTTGCTTATTACTGTATGTAACAAAATACAACATGTGCATGGTTAAAAGCAGGGCTCTGTAGGCTCAGTGCCTTGGTTCAGAGCCAAGCTCTAGACTGTGTGTGTCATCTGTGGAAAGTTACTCAACCTCTGTGCCTCCATGGTTTGCATCTGTTATATGGGGATGATAATAGGACAGTAAAGATTATGTTATGTGTACAGTTAATACAATCAAGAGACCACTACATGGTGAGTGCTAGATAAATGTTACTATTAGATAGTGTTCGATATTTTTAATGATATTTTGAGAAGAGAAAGAAGTAACAAAGTAATCTGATGGTGGGTAGAGCATCAATCTTATAGAAAGAAAATTCAGTTTCCAGTCCCCATCTTAGCACCTTGGCTATGCCACCCTGGCATGTTCTTAACCTCTTTAAGGCTTCCTAAGCTCCCCTTTCCTCACCTAGGAATTGGAGCTGATGGGGACATCCTCTCTGGATTGTGTGAAAATTAATCAAGATGCCATCTGTGAAAAGATCCACAGCAGTTCCTGGGACATTTGAGGCACCCATGGACACTGAGTTGATGATATTTGTTACATCTTTATTTTACTGATTTACCATTTTCCAAGAGATATTCACTCTATGACATGTAAACTGGGGAAACTGTTAAAAATAAACACCTGTCATTTAGGATTGGCAATGGCTCCCTGGAAAACTAGCATCTGCTGTTTGACTTCTAAGAGCAGGGAGGTAGGCCTGGTGTGGACAGAGAACATTGGCAGACATCTTCCAACATCAGAGGGACAGCTTCTTGTTCAAGGTGGTAGAAGGCATGCAGATTTTAATCCTCCAGAGAACTCACTGATCAAACCCTCCAGTAAAGAAAAGGATTCTCTGGGAATAAGAATTTCTCATCAATTTGATGGAGGTGCATTAGTAGATGAAGCCAAGACAAAAGTTAGTCATGGCCCAGAATATGCCACCAAGGGGTGTGAGCCTTGAGGGCACATGAACCATCTTCCAGGGGACACATCTGAGACCCCAAATTTGGAGTCAGTAAGTGCTGCAGATGGTGGGATTGGGAGCAGAGCTTGGGAGTAAGTCAAAGATCTCCACATTGAACAGTGTGCTCCAGTGGGTCCCACCACCTCCCTTTCCCATTCCCAGCTCATGGGGCAAAGAGAAGCCTGGATCTCACCCCGGGCAGATGTCTGGGAGGAGCTGATGGGCCTTGGGTATGTCTTGGCAGCTCAGAAGAATGTCGTTTTCCTTCCGGTACCAGGCACTGCAGGCTGCCAGCTGACTTTCTTTCTGACCCACCAGTCCAAGCATGCAGAGTCCTCACTGCAGAAAGAGGCTCCTGAAAGCAGCTCCAAAATGGAAGGCATCTGCACTGTGCTTCTAAAATACTGAATCCAGGCTTTCATGGTTGTGTGGGTAACCACAGCGGTTACACTTGGGGACATAAGTGCAGGGGACATTGTTGTTGTTGTTCAATCGTGTCTGATTCTTTGTGACCCATGGACTGCAGCACGCCAGGCTTCCCTGTCCTTCACTATCTCCTGGAGTTTCCTCAAACTCATGTCCTTTGAGTCAGTGATACCATCCAACCATCTCATGCTCTGTCACCCGCTTCTCCTCCTGTCTTCAATCTTTCCTAGCATTCAGAGTCTTTTTCAGAGTTTTTCGCATCAGGTGGCTGAAGTATCAGAGCTTCAGCATCAGTCCTTCCAATGAATATTCAGGGTTGATTTTCTTTAGGATTGACTGGTTTTATCTCCTTGCTGTCCAAGGGACTCTCAGACATCTTCTCTGGCACCTACAACTCGAAAGCATTAATTTTTTGACCCTCAGCCTTCATTATGGTCCAACTCTCACATCCATACATGACTACTGGAAAAACCATAACTTTGACTATATGGACACTTGTTGGCAAAGTGATGTCTCTGCTTTTTAATACACTCTCTAGGTTTGTCATAAATTTTCTTCCAAGGAGTAAGCGTCTTTTAGTTTCATGGTTGCAGTCACCATCTGCAGTGATTTTGGAGCTGAAGAATATAAAATCTGTCATGGCTTCCACTTTTCCCCCTTCTATTTGTCATGAAATGATGGGACTATGCAGATAGAAAGTGAAAATGAAAGTCACTCAGTCATGTCTGACTCTTTGTGACCCCATGGACTATACTGTCCATGGAATTTTCCAGGCCAGAATACTGAAGTGGGTGACCGTTCCCTTCTCCCAGGGATCTTCCCAACCCAGGGATCCAACCCATGTCTCCTGCATTGCAGGTGGGTTCTTTATCAGCTGTACCACCAGGGAAGCCCAAGAATACTGCAGTGGGTAGCCTATCCCTTTTCCAGGGGATCTTCCCACCCAGGAATCAAACCTGCTTTGCAGGTCTCTGCATTACAGGTGAATTCTTTACCAGTCGAGCTATCAGGGAAGTTGTATTTTATTAAACTACATAAGTGAGGGGAAATTGGAAAATCTTTTTGTATTGTGTAACACAAAATCTGGACTTTTACTATCTTGAGGGAAGCCGAACCTCAAATTTCATCCTGCTGCTGCTGCTGCTGCGTCGCTTCAGTCATGTCCAGCTCTGTGCGACCCCATAGACAGCAGCCCACCAGGCTCCCCCATCCCTGGGATTCTCTAGGCAAGAACACTGGAGTGGGTTGCCATTTCCTTCTCCAATGCATGAAAGTGAGAAGTGAAAGTGAAGTCACTCAGTCGTGTCCTACTCCTAGCGACCCCATGGACTGCAGCCTACCAGGCCCCTCCGTCCATGGGATTTTCCAGGTGAGAGTACGGGAGTGGTAAGGCATGCCTAATAAGTGAGCTGCTCTCCTTTATATCAGAGCAAAACAAATGTCCCTAAATCCATGAACAAAACAACTTATTCTATTCTACTTTAATCATGTGTCAAATGTTTCCACTGAAAATTAGGTCCTCCTTGCCCTGTGTCAGTTACCTATCTCCTTAATAATATTGTATAGCAATTTTCTCCAGAACGTGGTGGTTTTGCCACTTTTTACAAGTGTGTGCATCCCTTGTGGTTGTGTGCATCCTTGTGGGTGGTTCTTCTGGTCTTGCCTGGGATCACCTGTGCATTTGTGGATCAGTTCTGCCGATCTTGGCAGGATTGGCTCTAAGCTGGTCTAGGACGGCTTCTGCTTGGGATGAGTGGCCTCTTCTCCATGGACCTCTCATCAATTTCCTCCACTAGGCTAGCCCAGTCTTGTTCACATGCCACTGGGATGGATTCAAGAGAGAGCAAAAGTTTTTAAGGGCTCCTGAGACGTAGGCTTGGAACTGGAACACTGTTACTCTCACTTGCTTTGTTGCCCAAAGCAAGTTCTCAGGCCAGCACAGAGTCTGGATGGGAGAAGCTGTAAAGCCATTGCAAACAAGTGAAAGTGTTAGTCGCTCAGTTGTGTCTCTTTGTGACCCCATGGACTGTAGCCCTCCAGGCTCCTCTGTCTATGAAATTCTCTAGGCACAAATACTGGAGTGGGTAGCCATTCCCTTCTCCAGGGTTTCTTCCTGACCCAGGAATTGAACCTGGGTCTCCTACATTGCAGGCAGATTCTTTACCGTCTGAGTCACCAGGGATCTGTTTGCAAACAAGGGGTACGGCTAGAGGAGGAATGGTGGGTCATGGTCATTTTTGCAATCAATCTGCCACACCCTCCATTCCACTTGTCCAATTTTACTACTTCCTTCTTAAAGTGAGTATCTCTCTTGGGGCAAATGGGAGACTCAAGATTGACCCAGTCTCATTAGGCATCTGCCTCCCTCTTCCCATGAGGCCGTAAGTGTATAGTGTCCCAAGGCTCTCTAAGTCTAGAGCTAGTTCATTATCTTTAGAGTGAAACAAATAAACAGGCTTCTATATTCACAAAAGGGAAATTTTCTCTTCCAATGGATCTACCATGTATTGAAGGGAAAAACAGCGATTAGAGACCATCAAGTAAATATTCTCTGGTGGTGTGGTCATCGATCTCATGGACGTAGAGAAAGAACTAGGGGAGGGAAGGTCAGTGTCATAAATTTCACCCACATCCCAGCCCCCACAAGATATTCCTAATCTGCTCCCTTCGTCATTGTCTTTATCACACTGCCCATGAGGTCTGCTTGGCAGTCTCCCTGGTCTGCTTGGAAGGCACTGAATATTTCTTACTCACTGTTGTAACTGAGGATCCAGAAAAGTGTCTAACTCAAAGAAGATACTCAGGTAACTGCGTGAATGAGTGAATGACAACTGAGTCTGAAGAATGACTAGGCACCGGCCAAGGGATAGAGGGAACAACATTCCAGGTGCAGAAACAGTCTGTACAAAGACAGTTATGAAAGCACATGTGTTGTTGGGGTGTTTGTAGCAGAAGGGGACAAGGAGAACGTTAGGATTTGAGGCTAGAAAGATGGGCCATTTTAAGGAATTTTAAGTTTATTTTGAAAAAATGAATTAACCAAGATTAATTGCAATTAATATGTATAATAATTAAGGTAATTTAATGTGTAAAGAGAGGAGTGTGCAAAATAAAACTTTCATTAAAAAAAGCTTTCACATAACCAACTCAGTAAATTCATTTCTCCGAGCCTCAATTTCCCCATATTTAAAATAAGGATAATAATAGTTGACACATATTTGGCCAGGTTCTAGCCTAAGTGCCTCTTTTTCATGCATATGCCCAATAACCCTATGGCACAGGAATTATTATAACTGCAATTTGAACCCAGTCTGGCTCCAGGGCCTGTGTTCTTAACTCTTAAGTTATTTTATCATTTATCATCCAGTGGTACCTGCTTCATAGGACTATTGTAAAAATCTAGGCAAAGGACCTTAAGACAGAGTCCAGGATACAGTGAAAGCTTAATATGTTTGTGGTTATTATTGTTTATCATTGTGTTGTTGGATAGAAAATGGTCATATTAGTTAATATCAGATCATATCAGATCAGTCGCTCAGTCGTGTCCGACTCTTTGCGACCTCATATATCGCAGCACGCCAGGCCTCCCTGTCCATCACCAACTCCCGGAGGTCACTCAGACTCACATCCATCGAGTCAGTGATGCCATCCAGCCATCTCATCCTCTGTCGTCCCCTTCTCCTCCTGCCCCCAATCCCTCCCAGCATCAGAGTCTTCTCCAATGAGTCAACTCTTCACATGAGGTGGCCAAAGTACTGCAGTTTCAGCTTTAGCATCATTCCTTCCAAAGAAATCCCAGGGCTGATCGCCTTCAGAATGGACTGGTTGGATCTCCTTGCAGTCCAAGGGACTCTCAAGAGTCTTCTCCAACACCACAGTTCAAAAGCATCAGTTCTTCATTTTATTCATATTTATATAAGCACTAATGTTTATCTATACATATTATTATATAATTTATACATATAATTAATTTGCAGAATTATTATGAAATATATGTGAGCAATTATGTCAGATATCTAACACAATGCCTGGAACTTTAGCATAAACCCACTGTTTCTTCTTTTCCATGTCAGGTGGTTTTTTTGAAGTTATTAAGCACTGTGTTAGATTAGATGACCAACAGCTTTTTCAAGGCGATCTAGGTTTTTTCTAACGTGAATCTCAAAACTCTTCCAACCTCAACCCATCCCTCAGGCCCAAAGTCATTTCTACATTTTTAGGCATTTGTTATACAGCATCACTCTACTTCTTTGTACTAAAATCTGTTAGTATGCTGGAACTGTTGTAACAGAATACTGCATGGATGTCATAAACAATAGAAATATATTTTCTTACAGTTCTGGAAACTGGAAGTCAAAAATAATGGGTCAACTGAGTTTACTTCCCCTGAGGATCTCTCTGTGGCTTGCAGATGGCCATCTTCTGCCCGTGTCCTCATGTGGTCATCCCTCTGTGCATGTCTGTGTACTAATTTCTTTCTTACAAGGACACTAGTTACACTAGTTTAGGTCCACCCATATGACCTCATTTTAATTACCTCTTTAAAGGTCCTATCTCCAAATACAGTCACATTCTCAAGTACTACAGTTAAGACTTCAACATATGGATTTTGTACCTGTGTGCTCAGTCGCTCAGCCGTGTCTGACGATTCTCAATCCCATGGATTATAGCCTGCCAGGCTCCTCTATCCATGGGCTTCTCTAGGCAAGAATACTGCAGTGGGTTGCCCTATCCTTCTCCAGGGGATCTTTCTGACTCAGGGACTGGATGCATGCCTCTTGCATCTCCTGCATTGGCAGGCGGGTTCTTTACCACTGGTGCCACCTGGGAAGCCCTGTGGGGATGCAATCAGTCCATAATCTTATCCTTATCCAAATTATCTAGGAGAGGGATGCCAAGAGTCTGAAGCAAAAAAAGCAGAAGAGGGAAATGTGTTATAGATGAATAACCTTGAATAACCTTTGTCTGTCTAGATCCTCCTAGCAGTCCCCAAATCTGTCTTCCCAAGGTGCCTTGATAACTGTTCCATTTAGGGAAGAGGAAAGAGCTGAGTTCGTTGGCCTCAGGTTGAGAAATGAGTGCCCCAGGATTTTCTGAGCATTATTCATTTTTCACGTGGTCATGTTGGCATCATGAAGACAGAAACTGAGAGAAACATTATGAATTTGGAACTAAGGGAAACATGAAAACAGAAAGAATAAAAGGAAAAAGGTAACCCATTTCACTCCAGAGATCAGCTAGGGAAATCAAGAACTTCCAGCCTGAGCCTGACCCTCTGTGTCCCAGAGAGGAAAGATCCCAGCCCCTATGAAGAGCAATGAAGGAGGGCAGAGAGTATTCCAGAGAAACATTCACATCTGTGTTTATGGTGCAAACTGATGGAGAATGTTCTGCCAAAGTCACTTTTCATCAGAAAACAGAGCATGGTCTCAACTGAATTGCCTGTTTCTCAGGAGGAAGGGGCTTTGCAACTTGGGGACTTAAGGTTGTAAATGGCTAGGAGGGGGTGGTGCTTCTGGATATGGGGGTCCTGATGAAAATCAAGGGTGAAATAGAGAATTCAGGGTCAAGGCTGAACAATAGATCCTTTCAAGCAGCCATCTCCTGGTGCCAGACCAGGGCTGGCCACTTCCAATGGAGGGCACAGGGAAACATCCCACCAGCATAGATGTTACCCAAGACAGTGGAAGCTGACCACTAGAGTCTAAGGAGAGGATAGGGTGACATCTTCTATGTGAGCATTAGCTTGGGTACCACTCACTTCCAGGGAAATCTTCAGCTACTTTCAAAACATCTCTGATGGAGCTGGAAGAGCACTGGGATGGGAGTCAGAAGACCTGGGACTGGTTCTTGAATCTGCCTCTTAACATGACCTAAGTGATTTTGGAAATATTTCTTGATTTTTCTGAGCCTCAGTGTCCTCATTTAGGATATGAGAACATTATATATGTGGCCTTGCCCCACACTGGATTATGGAATTAGATCATGATAGATATAAAAGCATTATGTTCATTTCTAAAATGATGACTAAGAAACAAGTTGGGCCTTTAAAATCAGACAGATCTTTGTTCAGATACGGTTTTAGACACTGACAAGCTGGTTGATTCTGGATCAGATCTTAGAATGGTTCTTCATTTACATATTCTTTCATTCATAACTATGTTACAAAGCCCAACTATAGATGAGGTTCTAAATGATAAAGCAGACCCAAGGTCCTTACCTTCACAGAGCTATCTTATCTGTAAAAAGGAAAAAATGAAATGCCAGTATTACAGGGTGCTGGAAGAATTCAATAAGATTAAGCATTTGTAATGCTCAGCCTAGTAGTGGCTTTCAAGGGACAATCAATAAATAAAGCTCTTTCTCTGAGAAAAGCATTATCATCATTAATATGGGAAACTTCTTTTGAGCAACGTTTTTTAAGAAAAAAATTGAAAATGATTACGGGAAAGGCCAGTTACTTTCACAAATTAAAAATGGGTTTGAGTATAAGCACAGTCTGCTGTGGCAGCCTACTTCATTTGATGGATGGAAGATAAATGATTTGGAGATTTCTTTTCATTAAAGTCTAAATTAATCCGAGTAACCAGCCTGAGTGCACTCAACAGAATGTAATTCCATTTGCAGATGGAGATGCTGTTTAATGGGCATCTGGAAGCCTGTATGTGAGCATCAAAGCCAAGGATCTATCCCTCTTTCTGTCTTGCTCTCCTTTGTTTTATTCCTCTCTTAACATGCACCTCCAGGCATATATGCACATGCATACACATGTACACATATGTGTGTGAACATGAATATACACACACACACAGGCACAAATATACACATGTGCACACAGAGTTCCTGGAAGCTAGTATGCCCTCATCATAACATGCCATTTTGAGAAATAGTTCATATTTTTGCTACTCTAGTAAATGTTTACTGAATAAAGAAAAGATGGAAGAAGGAGTTAGCTTTCATGGGCCAAACATCAGTGCTGAAACATGCTTTTGGACAAAAAAAAAAAAAGGTACCCCAGTCAAATACATTTAGGGAACACTGAATCCTATAATCAATCCCTGTAGGAAATTCATAACACACAAGAGTATGTTAAGGTTCTGAGAAGTTTTCTAGTAAAGAAATCAGTTTTGGACCTTCCTGGTGATACGCTGTATAACAATCCACTGTATAAGAATCCACCAATGCAGAGGACATGGGTTTGCTCCCTGCTCCAGGAAGATTCCACATGCCACAGAGCAACTAAGCCAGCGAACCACAACCCACGATCCCATCCTCTAGAGCCTGCAAGCCACAACAGAAGCCCATGTGCTCTAGAGACCGTGGTCCACAACAAGAGAAACCATCACACTGAGAAGCCCATGCCTGCCACAACTAGAGAGTAGCCCCTACTCTCCACAACCAGAGAAAACCCACATGTCACAATGAAGACCCAGCTCAACCAAAACTAATAAAAATAAATAATTTTTTTAAAGTTTTTCTCCTGGTGATTTATCATTTAAGCCTGACAGTGCCCCATCTATCTTTCTTGAAATGTAATTGACTTATACATGGTGTAAGTTTAAGGTGTACATCGTGTTGAGAAACCAGTTTAACTTTGTTAATCCAGAGATGTCCCAGTCTACTTGACCAAGGATAGCTGCATTCTGTACGTGCTTGTTTGCTTGTGCTGCAACACCCATTAACTCCACAAAACCTATTGTTCTGAGAAAAACAGTTCAGGGGAAACTGTTCCAGCTAGTTAAGGTAATAGCACGGCCACACTCCCTGGACTCTGGCTGGGACCTGGCACTATGCGGTGTTACTGTATTGCAAGAGAAGGCTCACTCTGCTGATCTCTGCAGATAACCGAGGTCAGCTCCAGTCAGGCCAACATTAAACCCTGGGCTCTATAATAAGGGCAAGGGCTTCCCAGGTGGCACCAGTGGTGCAGAACTCGGCTGCCAATGCAGGAGCTGAAAGAGACGCAGGTTTGATCCCTAGGTCAGGAAGATCTCCTGGAGGAAGGCATGGCAACCCATTCCAGTATTCTTGCCTGGAAAATCCCATGGACAGAGGAGCCTGGTGGGCTATAGTCCATAGGGTCACAAAGAGTTGGACACGACTGAAGTGATAGCACACACACACGATAAGGGCAAAGGAGATCTCAGTAAACTCAAGGCCAACAATCCAGTGGGATTCAGAAAACACTGGAATCAAGAACTGGAAGGTAGCATGATGCTTTGTTTCCCATCCCTTCTCTTCTCCTTACATCAGCTTCATTCCTCCTGCTGGACATCCTTTCCTTTGCTAACAGGTCCCCGAGCAGGTCGAAGTTGTCCATGGCAAAGTCAACATCTACACCTACACATTAGCACCAAAGGCAGATTATCCCATCCCAGACATTTGTAGTCATGGGGCAGCGTCGCATCTGATAAGTGGCTACTGGACCCCTTTCCCCTTGAGGAGGAAGATGGCTAGAGATTTCTTGGCAGTCACTGCACAAGGGTCTACCATACTTTCATATCCTTTTTCCACTGGGGTTCTAAGCCATGGCTGTGCCTTAGAATCACCTGGAAGCATTTTCAAAATATTTGTCCTTGGCTCCCTGCAGAGCTGCCAATTCAGTAGATCCAGAGAGGGACACAGAAGTCTATATGTTATAAAAGTTCCTCTGATTTTGTCAACGTATTGCTCTAGGATCATTCATCTACTGTTGTAATCTGGCTATTTCACATCCTCCAGAGCTCTCAACATGTGGTTCTCATTATTCCCTCACCTGGGTGATTCTCTGGCAATTTTTTAACCTGTCAAAATAGATTTCATCTCTCAAGGCCCATCCACTTCCCAGGCGGCACTAGTGGTAAAGAACCCACCTGCCCATGCAGGAGACATAAGAGACTCAGGTTCAATCCCTGGGTTGGGAAGATCCTATAGAGGAGGGCATGGCAACCCACTCCAGTATTCTTGCCTGGAGAATCCCATGGACAGAGGAGCCTGGAAGGCTATAGTCCATAAGGTCACAAAGAATCAGACACAATGGGCTACAGTCATAGGCTCACAAAGAATTGGACACAAAGATGGGCTTGATAAAGGACAGAAATGGTGTGGGCCTAACAGAAGCAGAAGATATTAAGAAGAGGTGGCAAGAATACACAGAAGAACTATACAAAAAAGATCTTCACGATCCAGATAATCATGATGGTGTGATCACTGACCTAGAGCCAGACATCCTAGAATGTGAAGTCAAGTGGGCCTTAGAAAACATCACTACGAACAAAGCTAGTGGAGGTGATGGAATTCCAGTGGAGCTATTCCAAATCCTGAAAGATGATGCTGTGAAACTGCTGCACTCAATATGCCAGCCAATTTGGAAAACTCAGCAGTGGCCACAAGATTGGAAAAGGTCAGTTTTCATCCCAATCCCAAAGAAAGGCAATGCCAAAGAATGCTCAAACTACCGCACAATTGCACTCATCTCACACGCTAGTAAAGTAATGCTCAAAATTCTCCAAGCCAGGCTTCAGCAATATGTGAACCGTGAACTTCCTGATGTTCAAGCTGGTTTCAGAAAAGGCAGAGGAACCAGAGATCAAATTGCCAACATCCGCTGGATCATGGAAAAAGCAGGAGAGTTCCAGAAAAACATCTATTTCTGCTTTATTGACTATGCCAAAGCCTTTGACTGGGTGGATCACAATAAACTGTGGAAAATTCTGAAAGAGATGGGAATATCAGACCACCTGATCTGTGTCTTGAGAAATCTGTATGCAGGTCAGGAAGCAACAGTTAGAACTGGTCATGGAACAACAGACTGGTTCCAAATAGGAAAAGGAATACGTCAAGGCTATATATTGTCACCATGTTTATTTAACTTCTATGCAGAGTACATCATGAGAAACGCTGGACTGGAAGAAACAGAAGTTGAAATCAAGATTGCTGGGAGAAATATCAATAACCTCAGATATCCAGATGACACCACCCTTATGGCAGAAAGTGAAGAGGGGCTAAAAAGCCTCTTGATGAAAGTGAAAGTGGAGAGTGAAAAGCTTGGCTTAAAGCTCAACATTCAGAAAACGAAGATCATGGCATCTGGTCCCATCACTTCATGGGAAATAGATGGGGAAACAGTGGAAACAGTGTCAGACTTTATTTTTCTGGGCTCCAAAATCACTACAGATGGTGACTGCAGCCATGAAATTAAAAGATGCTTACTCCTTGGAAGGAAAGTTATGACCAACCTAGATAGCATATTCAAAAGCAGAGACATGACTTTGCCAACAAAGGTTCGCCTAGTCAAGGCTATGGTCTTTCCAGTGGTCATGTATGGATGTGAGAGCTGGACTGTGAAGAAGGCTGAGCGCCGAAGAATTGATGCTTTTGAACTGTGGTTTGGAGAAGACTCTTGAGATTCCCTTGGACTGCCAGGAGATCCAACCAGTCCATTCTGAAGGAGATCAGCCCTGGGATTTCTTTGGAAGGAATGATGCTAAAGCTGAAACTCCAGTATTTTGGCCACCTCATGCGAAGAGTTGACTCATTGGAGAAGACTCTGATGCTGGGAGGGATTGGGGGCAGGAGGAGAAGGGGACGACAGAGGATGAGATGGCTGGATGGCATCACTGACTCGATGGATGTGAGTCTGAGTGACCTCCGGGAGTTGGTGATGATGGACAGGGAGGCCTGGCGTGCTGCGATTCATGGGGTCGCAAAGAGTCAGACATGACTGAGCGACTGATCTGATCTGAAGTGACTTACCACACATGCACTCAAGGCCCAGTTTAAATGCCACCCCTCTAGGAAGTTTCCCTGATTCTGCCTACCACTGAAATCAGTGAATTATCCCTTTGTTCCTTTATTGCATTTGCCTGTAATTCATTAGAGATTAATCTGTCTATCCCACTAGATTACAGGCCACAGAAGGCAAAAGACCAGTTACTTTAAATAATGTTTTCTGATCATAAATAATATATATTCATGTAAATTTTAGGACTTCCCTGGTGGCTAAGACAATAAGGAGTCTGCCTGCAATGCAGAAGACCTGGGTTCAATCCCTGGATCAAGAAGATCCCCTGGAGAAGGGGATGGCAACCTACTCCAGTATTCTTGCCTGAAGAATTCCATGGACAGAGGAGTCTGGTGGGCTACGGTCCATGGAGGTCTCAAAGAGTCAGACATGACTGAGAGACTTTCACTTTCACATGTAAATTTTGGAAAATTCAGATAACTCAAAAAAGAAAATGACAATTTCTAATTCCCTCAAACAGAAATAGCCATAGTTTAAGTTTGGGTATGTTCCCTCTAGTCTTTTTTCAGTGCATCGTGTATGTATTTTTTTTTTCCATATTTGGAATCATATAATTTTCTACCTTGCTTTTCTTCAGTTGACTTTAGATTGTTTCCTATGCTATTGTTTCTCCAAAAGTGTTCTTTTAAATGGCCATGTAACATCCACAGCCAAGCATTCTCCACTTTATTGACTCATTTCCCAATTGTTGGACGTTCACACTAGCTTCCATTTTTATTCTTTCTCTTAATGATAACAAAGTGTGCTGGGCATTTCTCGTTTGTCTCTGCAGAGCCACTGGCCAGGCTGGGCCCATATGGACTTTGTCAAAGGGCTGTGTTGCCATTGACTTTGCTTGGACTTAGAATGGGAGGTGTGGGCAGGAGACTGAAAGTAGGGAAAAGGATAAGGGTGGGCAGTGTATTCCTCTGGGGTGGCCACCCAGGGCCCTCTGCAAGAAGCCTCCCTCTCCAGGTTCTTCCCCACGTCCTGTACCACCCCTTATGCTGTGATCACACCCTGCCCACACTTTGTAAGTAGTTGTTTTGTTTGTTTGTTTGTTTCACTATGCTCTTTGATTAAACTGGCCTCAAATGACTCTGTTTGACCGTGCTGCATCCTGACGGGATCCTGAAAGATACACATGGCAGTTGACATGTTGTACTTCAATATTTCACTGTGCTCAATTTCCCTGCTAGAGGTTCTAGATAAATTCTTAAAAGTGCATCAACAGATAGAAACAGGTTTGTGGCACTTCATTTAGACTGTAACATTGCTTGTTGGCGAAGAGCTGACTCATTGGAAAAGACCCTAAAGCTGGGAAAGATTGAAGGCAGGAGGAGAAGGGGGCAAGAGAGGATGAGATGGTTGGACTATATCACCAACTCTATGGACATGAGTTTGAACAAACTCTGGGAGATGAAGGACAGGGAAGCCTGGTGTGCTGAAGTCCATGGGGTCGCAAAGAGTCAGACACAATTTCATGACTGAGCAAAAAGTCGATTGTCAAAAATTCAATTATGTTAAATTATGCTCTTCCTGGCGGTGCTTGAGAACATTAAAAAATATCATTATAAATCCTCAAAATGTTGGTAAGCAAAAAGCAGTTCATGTTTTAATTTGCATTTCACTGATTCCTAGTGAAAATGAGTTTTTTAACATTTTAATTGTTTTATGAATGATCGTATTATATTTCACCCTCTGTCCCTCATAATATTTACCTACCTACCTAGAACAATCATAAGAATTGCAGCTAGTAAAGTAATGCTCAAAATTCTCCAAGCCAGGCTTCAGCAATATGTGAACCGTGAACTTCCTGATGTTCAAGCTGGTTTTAGAAAAGACAGAGGAACCAGAGATCAAATTGCCAACATCCGCTGGATCATGGAAAAAGCAAGAGAGTTCCAGAAAAACATCTATTTCTGCTTTATTGACTATGCCAAAGCCTTTGACTGTGTAGATCACAATAAACTATGGAAAATTCTGAAAGAGATGGGAATACCAGACCACCTGATCTGCCTCTTGCGAAATTTGTATGCAGGTCAGGAAGCAACAGTTAGAACTGGACGTGGAACAACAGACTGGTTCCAAATAGGAAAAGGAATACGTCAAGGCTGTATATTGTCACCCTGTTTATTTAACTTCTATGCAGAGTACATCATGAGAAACGCTGGACTGGAAGAAACACAAGTTGGAATCAAGATTGCTGGGAGAAATATCAATAACCTCAGATATCCAGATGACACCACCCTTATGGCAGAAAGTGAAGAGGAACTAAAAAGCCTCTTGATGAAAGTGAAAGTGGAGAGTGAAAAGCTTGGCTTAAAGCTCAACATTCAGAAAACGAAGATCATGGCATCTGGTCCCATCACTTCATGGGAAATAGATGGGGAAACAGTGGAAACAGTGTCAGACTTTATTTTTCTGGGCTCCAAAATCACTACAGATGGTGACTGCAGCCATGAAATTAAAAGACGCTTCCTCCTTGGAAGGAAATTTATGACCAACCTAGATCACATATTCAAAAGCAGAGACATTACTTTGCCAACAAAGGTCCGTCTAGTCAAGGCTATGGTTTATCCTGTGGTCATGCATGGGTGTGAGAGCTGGACTGTGAAGAAGGCTGAGTGCCAAAGAATTGATGCTTTTGAACTGTGGTGTTGGAGAAGACTCTTGAGAGTCCCTTGGACTGCAAGGAGATCCAACCAGTCCATTCTGAAGGAGATCAGCCCTGGGATTTCTTTGGAAGGAATGCTGCTAAAGCTGAAACTCCAGTACATTGGCCATCTCACGCGAAGAGTTGACTCATTGGAGAAGACTCTGATGCTGGGAGGGATTGGGGGCAAGAGGAGAAGGGGACGACAGAGGATGAGATGGCTGGATGGCATCACTGACTTGATGGATGTGAGTCTGAGTGACCTCTGGGAGCTGGTGATGGACAGGGAGACCTTGTGTGCTGTGATTCATGGGGTCACAAAGAGTCGGACACGACTGAGCTACTGATCTGATCTGATAGTCATTATTCAGAGAAGGCAATGGCATCCCACTCCAGTACTCTTGCCTGGAAAATCCCATGGATGGAGGAGCCTGGTAGGCTGCAGTCCATGGGGTCACTAAGAGTCAGACACAACTGAACAATTTTGCTTTCACTTTTCACTTTCATGCATTGGAGAAGGAAATGGCAACCCACTCCAGTGTTCTTGCCTGGAGAATCCCAGGGATGGGGGAGCCTGGTGGCTGCCGTCTATGGGGTCACACAGAGTCGGACACGACTGAAGTGACTTAGCTTAGCATAGCATAGTCATTATTACCAACCTGGGCAATCAAATGAAGAGTTAAACTACTAAATGAGACAGAGACTAAAGACGTGCTACAAAATGGAAAAATTAATAGCATCTATTAAATGAGACTGCTTAGGGACCACATGTATTTTCAGTCAATGCAGAAATAATTGTTTTATAAAAATAGTACCTGGTAGTTATTGAATTCCTATTATTTCCCAGAGGCTGTGCTAAGTGATTTACATTTGTTATGTCATCAAACCACTAACACAGGTTCTGATTGATCAATATATTTAAATAGCCATTGAACAATTTCTAGACATTATTTCTGAAGTCCAACTCCACCTCCTCAAGTTTTACAAGTACTAGAAATCCAGCCTTTCTCTCCAAAATGGTTTTTCTCTAATAAGACATGGGTTCCAGCATGATGTGACCTGGGTTCCAGCATGATGTGACCTTGTTGATGCTATAACATCCCTAACTTTGGGCTCCAAAATTAAACAGAAATGGAAAGCCTGAAATTCCACCAAGCAGACAAACTGTTCTTGGATAGCCCCAGTTCACTGAGGGTTTGGAAGTTTGCATAAACATCCAATAAATTTTGAACTTTTGCTGCTTAGAGCAATGTGTTCGAGATTCATCTGTCAGACAGAAGAGATTTTTAGAAAACAACCACATAAAAGTGACTTCCAACTTCTCTTTACAAATTCTATTTTAGAATGAAGTGAAGAATTCCTAGGGCAAAATATGGCCAGTTTGCAGGAAGCAAGTGTCTCTTGAGATAAGTCAGCTTGCCAGGCCAGCTGGGTGTCACTGTCATTTTAAGTTCTTCCCTTCTACATAGAGCATTTCCCCACCCCAATTTTCAATCTTTGTGTTTTCCATTCTTAGAACATCAAGTTCACTTTCTGTATTTCTCAGTTCCCTTCTTTTTCCATGTGAAGGGGCAGGAGCAAGAATGAAGTCAGTTTTCTCTAGGGTTGATCTGGCAGGGGGAAAAAGTGGTAGTTTTGCAGAAGACCAAATGCTATTTCTGAGCTCTGTGGCTTTGCACAGATTCTTCTCTCTGTTAGAGGTTGTGTTTTATGTATTATAGTCTTAGATTTCTGCTTGTTGCTGTGGACAGCCAAGCCTCAGTTTAATTTCATATGACTTTGGCTGGTAATGATGAGTCTGGAAGATGAAACAGCACTCAGAAACAATTTTCCCTTCCAACCCTGCTAAAATTGCCCCTTGTTCATTTTCAGAAAGAGCTGACATTTTTAAAAGTAAAATGAAAGGAGTATGAAGAAAAGGAATGACCCAATGCCCCCATCCCAACTCATCCCAGCATCCTTCCATGGGTGTGACCATCCAGATGTTAGCTTCTCCAGGTGGGCAACTCTATCCACCCCAAGGCAGACCCACCTGGCTGCGAGACTGTGATGTATATGAGGTCAGGCTGTGTATCTCCAAGTCACACAGGTAAATGAAAGATTCTCTGTCTCCAGCCTCTGGGTGTTCTAAGCCCAGCTCTCCCTCCCTTATCAGGTCTGCAGATCATCCAGGCTCTGGGTTTCCAGAGGAAGGAGAAGAGACCATTTGTCCAAGGAATCATCTGTAATACATGTTAAGTGGCCTGGGGAGAGTCCTCTCCTTTATTGGCTGAAACATGAAACAGAAAACATGTGCAGCTAAGCACAGGGCCCCCGCAGGCTCTCACTTCTTCTCAGGAAATGGAGTGATGAAGGATGAAGCAAACACGTGAATTCAGGCAGCCCACATGCCTGGGTGTTTCACAATGCAAAAAGCATCTGTTGGGTGGAAATCCTGGGCATTGGGTTTGGAATTTATAGAGACATATTGACTCCTAGTCTCTAGCAGGGATTCCATTCCTGCTGCTATGGGGATAGATTTTTCCATTAAGCAAGAAGGAAGCATTCCTCATTGAGTTATATATTTTTTTAATGCATTTGATGTACATTTATCAAATGTCAGAGTCTATTGGACTTCCCAGGTGGACACTGTAGAAAAGAACCTGCCTGCTGATGCAGGAGATGGAAGAGATGTGAGTTGCATCCCTGGGTTGGGAAGATCCCCTGGAGGAGGGCATAGCAACCCACTCCAGTATTCTTTCCTGGAGAATCCCATGAACAGAGGAGCCTACCAGGCTATGGTCCATGGAGTCGCAAAGTGTCAAACACGACTGAATGACTTGGCATGCAATGTCTATGTTAGGAGCTGAGGACCAAGAGATGAATAAGGCATAGGCCCTCCTTTCAAGAATCACACTCTCAAATGAGAGGAGAAGAATGAATAAATAAAGAAGGATTCAGGAGGAAACCGGAAGGTACAGTCATCTGTAAACCAAGAGTACTGGATATTGGCTGGTTTTGGCCATTGTAGATTCATTTTTCCTTCCTCCTAATAACATTAGGAATAATTTTATGTTGGCTATTCATCTCACTCACGTCCAACTGGCTGGACCCAGATTGGCTGAAGCCAACCATCCCTTCTCATGTCTCTCTGGCTAGAATCATTGGTTCAGGGCACGGAATCCAGTCCAAGTTTGTGTGATTCAGGAGGCCATTGCTGGAAGCTTCTGGAGGAGAAACTCAATTGTTCTTTCAAGAGAACTTTCTGAGAGAAGTTCCTCTTCTTACTGGATGGCTATGGTCTCCAGGAACTCTTTGGTTCAAGGGGGTGACTAGCCTTAGAGTGGAGAGGAGACCACAGAGGCTGTGTGTACTCAGTCTCTCAGTCATGTTCGACAGTTTGCAACCCCATGGACTGTAGCCCACCAGGCTCCTCTGCCCATTGGGATTCTCCAGGCAAGAATACTGGAGTGGGCTGCCAGGGAGTAGAAATGAAAAATATCCTGCAACTTTACTGTATTCATTGATTAGTTCTAGTAATTTTCTGGTGGAATCTTTAGGGTTTTCTACGTAGAGGATCATGTCATCTGCAAACAGTGAGAGTTTTACTTCTTCTTTTCCAATTTGGATTCCTTTTATTTCTTTTTCTGCTCTGATTGCTATGGCCAAAACTTCCAGAACAATGTTGAATAATAATGGTGAAAGTGGGCATCCTTGTCTTGTTCCTGACTTTAGAGGAAATGACCCAGCAATCCCACTGCTGGGCATACACACTGAGAAAACCAGAATTGAAAGAGGCACGTGTACCCCAATGTTCATAGCAGCACTGTTTACAATAGCCAGGACGTGGAAGCAACCTAGATGTCCATCCACAGATGAATGGATAAGCAAGCTGTGGTACATATACACGATAGAGTATTACTCAGCCATTAAAAAGAATACATTTGAATCAGTTCTAATGAGGTGGATGGAACTGGAGCCTATTATACAGAGTGAAGTAAGCCAGAAAGAAAAACACAAATACAGTTTACTAACGCATATATATGGAATTTAGAAAGATGGTAACAATCACCCTGCTTATGAGACAGCAAAAGAGACACTGATGTATAGAACAGACTTTTGGACTCTGGGACTGGGAGAGGGTGGGACGATTGGGAAGAATAGCATTGAAATATGTATAATATCATATCTGAAACGAGTCAGTCCAGGTACGATGCCCTATAACAGATGCCTGGGACTGGAGCACTGGGATGACCTGGAGGGATGGTGTGGGAAGGGGGGAGGGAGGAGGGTTCAGGATGGGGAACACGTGTATTCTGGTGGCGGATCCATCTCGATGTATAGTAAAAGTAATACAATATTGTAAAGTTAAGAAAAATTAAAAAAATAATAATAATAATAAAATAAATAAATAAACAGTAGCACCTTAAAAAAAAAAAGAAAAAAAAAAAGAAATGAAAAATAACGAGCTCTGGTGCCAGTGCTGAGCCATTGATGTAGGCATTTTCTAAACCTTATCGTGCCTCCTATGACTTCGGTTGGAGGGACTGATAAACTCCCTTTATTATTTAAACCATCATGGGTGGAGGCTTCTAATACTTGCACCCCAAGATAGAGAGTGTTTCCAAAAAGGAGAGGGGAATTTCTATTCATAACAACAGCCAACAGTGCTGAGCACTCACTATGTGCCAAGTACTCTACTCAACACCTTGTATGATTTTCTTGAATCTTCACAGTGATCCTAAGAGGTAGACTACTTTTACTCTCATTTTACAGATTAGAGTCGAGGCTTAGAAAGGTTAAATAACTTTTTGTCCAAGGGCACATAGAGCAAGTGTTGAACACTGTGAATATTGTTTTGAGGTTCAATCAAAGGGGGACTAAAACATGTCCATTAGATTGAGCAACATGTGATTAACAGAATCAGACCATCACTCCCACTCTCATCCAAAAACTGAACTTGCAGTCTGACACTACCTGTTTCACATTCCTTCCCAAGTTGGTGCAGCAAGGGGACCAATAGCTTCAATTCTGCAATAGCAAAAAGGGTCCTAGCCTGAGGGATGGGAAAGGCCAGAGACGGGAGCCCAGGAGGGAGGGCCCAGGAAGCCCCCTTGGACTTAGGACCACCCTCTTCTATCTGTGGTCTGTCACAGGAGGTAGCAAACCCATCCTTTAACCTCAGGGGTCAGAAATGAGTGTTGCTGGGCACAGATGCGGGGCAAAGGCAATTGTGAGAGAGCATGACCCCACTGAGAACATAGATTCAGCTCCTTCATTTCCAACATAGAAGAAACTTACAAACCATCTTGATGTCACAAACAAATTGGCCACTAGTCCCTTCAAAGTTTGGGTCTCCCTGGTGGCACAGTGGTAAAGAATCCGCCTGCTGGTGGAAGAGACACAGGAAATGTGGATTTGATCTCTGGGTCGGGAAGATCCCCTGGAGGAGGAAATGGAAACGCACTCCAGTATTCTTGCCCGGGGAATCCCATGGACAGAGGAGCCTGACAGCTAGAGTCCAGGAGGTCTCAGAGTTGGCATGACTGACCAACTGAGCATGCATGCACCCCCTTCAAAGACTACCACTAGGTTCCTCAGCAGAAATCACTCATCATATCTCAAACGGGGAGTGGTCCTCCCCAGGTGACAACATTGTGTTGAGCAGAATGTTGTCAACCAAACCAAGAACCTTGGACAAGAGACCCTGGCCAAGGACGTGTGACAGTGCCCCCCTGTGATGGAGACTGGGACAGAGATGTGACGGAGCAGACCAGTGTTCCCTTGTCTGAGCAAGTCACCTACTTTGGTAGCTACAGCCTGCCAGGAACATAGTTACAAAACCCAAGAGTAACCTGGATTTGGGCACGCATGAGTCTGCCACAAGGTCTGCTATGGAAACCTGAAGGGAATGCACAGGCACTGAATATCTAGCTTCTGAAATGCCAGATCCTAAAGAATCTTGCTTCTTTCTGCTGCCAGTGGCTTTTTCACGTTTCTCCGAATCTATTTCTATAACGATAAATTATGACTTTCAAAGAACAAGTGTCCTAGCCTAGGGATTAGCACAGTGTTTTTCTGCCTCCTTTGGATCCACTTGGAAATATGTAAGATACTGCAATTGGCCTTCCCTTCGGACATCTTGAGTTTGGATCCCTGGCCCTACAACCAAAGCAGTGTGTGACCTTGGGGAAATTCACTGTGGCTAGTGCCTTAGTCTCTACATAAGGGAAGAGAGAGGAGGGCAGGGCTGAAAGTGATAACTCTCCTGAAGAATGCTGGGGAACTCCCTAACGCTTTACATAGCTCTGAGATACACTGTGTGAGCAGGGGTCAGACTCCACCAAAGATCAAATGGACATTTGCCCAATGTCCCGGGGATGGAAGGGGTGGGGAACAGAGTGATGGTCGAAACTTTATGCACTTTTCGCCAAGATGGGTGGGAGCCCAATGTGTCTCTGGCCCCCAGCAAAGGAAGCTCATCCAGTGCTCTCATATCGTGGAGACTGAACTGTCCTGTTCAGCAGAGGCCACAAGACCCGAGTGTGATGTTAAGGGCCAAATCTCAAATCCCTTGAGCCTCCTCCAGTTCTACAGTATTGGGAAAACAACTTGTATTTGCTGGCCATGGGATGGCCTTCCACCCAAGGAGAAGGACAGGCCCTTGTGTTTCCAGCTTCATCTGTGTGGGTGTGGGTGTGACACATGCTCCTCCCACAGCTCAGGCTCCATGGATTCTGCTGTCCCCTGACTCTGAGTCAGAAGGGACTTCCAAGGTCATCCACTGATGCCTACTTGCTTTCTGTCATCCTCAAAAAATTGCCATGAGTCTCCTGTTTTAACACCTCCAGTAACAGGAAACTCATTCCCTAACTTGGCAACCTTATTGCTTATCTTGGGTTTTTTCGCCCCATACTTCATGGAAATTCCTTCCTAGTAATGAACAGAAACGTATCCCCTTGTAGCTCTTTTTCTTTTTTGTCTTAATGTAGAATGACTATATTATTTATTGCCCAAACCCAGGTTCATGTTTAAGACTAAAAAGAGGCACTATCAATGATTACACCAGGATAATAGGAGTAAATTGAAACTCTGCTGACAAAAACAAGACTTAAGACTGCCCCAATTTTAGGATTACTCTGGCACTAACTATCACAATTCTATTTACTCTTCCTTGAGAGTCACTGATTTTTTCTAATGACACTTGAATTGTTCCTGAGTCTTCTTTCCTCTAGAATAAATAAGGGAAGCTGACTTCTTTTGTGAAAAGATAATTGGACTGAGAACAAGAATTAGCTATGTTTTAGGGGGCTGTATCGGGAGGGGCCACTTGCCTTCCAAGATCCAAGGTTATGGCCTGATATCCCAGAAAAGAAAGCATTTTGTAACATTCTGAAATGTGAAACGTCTCTCAGAAGGACATGAGATCAGCCACATGAATTGTGAAACATAAATTGTGGTTTTCTTTCTTCTGCAGAAGTATTAGAAATTGAAGTTTTTTGTGAGGTGGTATATTGTGTAGTATGGTATAAACAAATTTGTAGTCAAGGGCTAGTTCAATATTGCTAGTCATGTGACTCAACTTTTCAATGCCTCAGTTTCCACCTCTAAAAATGAGGATGCTAATACTTACCCCATAGAGTTGTGATGTTTAAATAAGATAAAACATAGCAAGTGCTTATCCCAGTGGCTGGTCCACAGTGAGTACTAGATAAATGTTACTTGCGAAAACCACATCATGTTGAGGATGACAACGGTGTCAAAGACAAAGATAATACTAGGAAAGGGAAACACAGATAGCTTATTAGTTTCATCCCATGGAGACGTGGAAAAACTAATTACCATTACATCCAACTTCTTAGGGCACCATGTGGCCACTTTTTTCACTATGACCTGAAAAAAGCCCATGACCACAAATTTGGGTGGCCTTTTTGTACATGCCCAGGTCTCAAATATAAAATGAAGGACTTGTATCTGAAGATAAATAGAGCTTCCATCCAACATTAATGTTCTATTAACCCCAATTTACTCAAAAAACAACATCCAGGCATTTGGTCTTAACTTCTGACCTTCTTCTAGACCATTCTAGCTGCTGATGTTCACCTGGACATAAAGCCTTGGGGTTAACTGTGACATTCCAGGTATGTTCTGAACTCAAAACTATATAGTAAAAGAAATAATAAGAAAATTAAAATGGTAAGGGGTGAGCTATCATCTCTGTCATTCCAGTTCTTATACCGAGGTAGGCTCGTATCTCTAGTAACTATGATGAGGTTCAGGAAGAAGATGGACAATGAGATGGAGGGATGAGCAAGATCAGACCACCAGGGAGTGAGGCAGGGCCACGGAAGAGGAGGAGGCTGAGAAGCTGCCTATTTTTGCAGGCAACAACATTTACTCCTCCAAGGAGGTCAACAGAGATTGCAATGAGAACATCTTGGCTGAGGCCATGATTCACCGTCCAAAATTGGGCTGGGCCCCCAGCACTGGGAGAATTTCACAGTTTCTCACATTATTCTCATACACTGCTCCCCTATTTAAGGGTGTCACTCAGGGTTTATTACAGAAAGGGTCCAAAGGCCTCCATTCATCTATGTCCTAAGAGGCCAGAGGCTTGGGAAGAGTAGCAGTGGTGTTGGGGGCAGCCCAGAGCAGGGATAAAGACAGTTCTGAGATATCAGCAGGCAAGCTCGTAGGAAGGAAAGCTCAGCTCTCTCTGTTCACGCAGCCTTGCTTCAGAGTCATGAAGAGAAGCAAACACTGAAACGCAATGGAAAAACAAGAAGATGAAACAAAATGTAACTTCCAAGAAGCTATCAGCCCACCATAGGTACATACAATCATGTACCACTGCATTATCCGGGCACTGCATGATTTCAGGGGTGCCCTTCACACAGGTCAGGGATGGGCAGACTTTTTCTTCAATGGACCAAACAATATTTTCGATCTTGTGAACGATCTAGTCTCTGTCACAACTACTCAACTTTGTCATTATAGCCAGGGTGGCAAGATCAAATACAAGACAGCGTGTATGTTTATTTGCTAAATCTGGCTACCCGATCTGTAGCACCGAAATTGACACAGAAAATCCACGAACAAAGGGGCATGATTTTGTTCCAACAAAATTTTTGTTATACTCGGAGTCAGTGAGACAGATGGGTGATGATATGAATGGCAACCATTGAAGTTTCATGGTGCCATGGTCCTTGCCAGCCAGCAGTCCCAACAAGGCAGTCCAGTGTTCAAACAGCCTGACAAAGTAGAGCTGTAGTTTTCAGACATGTTTGGCCATAAGCCCCATGGTAAGATACAAATTTTATATCATGATCAAGTTTCACAAAACCACACTTACACTCGCGAAGCATGATATACTATATCTTTTTTAAGTTTACTTTTTAATGGGAGGAAAATTGCTTTACAATGTTGTGTTGCTTTCTGCTACACAACAATGCAAATCAGTCATATATATATAATTATTACTCTATTATATTCTATTTAATTTTTAAATATTAGTGGCAACTGAATCAATTAATGTAGTGATCTTTAATATGCCTCAATTTGTGGGCTCTTGGATTTTGGAGCCTGGAAACCTGACTTTCAGTCTTAGTTCCAACTCTTATCAACAGTTTCTACTTAAGAGAATCACTTCATTTGAGAATTTGCATCTGGAGCTGAGGATCATAATTATTTCAGAATGATTTTGCAGGAGAAACATGAAATAATTCAGTTCTTCAATGTGGTGTAGTTACCAGTGGTGGGACCTGGGATGGTTTTCAGTAGTACACAGGTATATAGTAGAAGTACTTATTTTAATTATTTATAAGTATACACAACTTATATCAAGTGCAAAATGTTAGCAATGATATAAATCTTCCTTTCAAAATGTATCTATTTGAAATAAGTCTAATTTATCTATGTTATTTTAAATAAATTTATTTAGGTTAGGCTATTTGAAGAAAATATTATAATAATAGTATAAATTAAAAGTGCATGTGGTAAAATTTATCCAGATGGTGAGTAAGCATAGTATAGGAAGCATGGAGATTATGCATGAGCAAGTACAATCTAAAAGGTGGTAGATGTAACATAGTGGCCCCTTGGAAACAGCCGAGTGAATGAATTACTGCTGACTCTCCAGTACTTAGAGTTGGATTGGCTTAAAATAGATGCTCAAACCGTTTATGATGTATGGGTGATGGACGAATGGGTAGATGGATGATGGATGTTATGGATGGATGGATAGATGGATAAATAGATAGGGATGGGTGGATGGATAGATAGGATAGATGAATGATGGATAGATGGGGAAATGAATGAAATAATGAAACCCAAACCTTTTGGAGTCAGGACTTAGTTTATAGTTGAAGCATTGTGTCAGAGGCATCAGTGACTGGAAGCAGGAAGGGGAAGCAGACATTCTTGCTTTGAGTTATCAACTAGACGCTAAAAACCTCCACATTGTCATAGTTAACACTTGGATAAGACAATATATAAAATAAAATAAAAATACTAGAATAAAAAAACACTAAACTGAGTCCATCTCTGTTGCCCACCTCAAAATGTCATTCCTGGTTGAAGGCACATGTAGCAAATACCCACTGAAGAGAGCACAAATGGAAATACCTAGAGCTACAAGTATCTGGAAGGCTTCCCAATGGGCTTCTGTCTTTCCTGCCTTCCCATGCTACTGTGCTAACCTAATTCTGCAATTCAAAAACACTACTGGGACTTCCCTGGTGATCTAGTGGTTAAGAATCTGCCTGCCAATCCAAGGAACACAGTTCAATGCCTACTTATGGGAAGATTCCACATGCCTCAGGGCAACTAAGTCCATGTGCCACAACTACTTACCCCACGTGCCACAACTACTGAAGCCTGTGTGCCTAGAGCCCATGCTCTGCAACAAGAGAAGCCACTGCAATGAGAAGCCTGCAAACCACAACTAGAGAAAGCCTATCACAGCAATGAAGAGACAGTGTGCCCCAACAAAGACCTAGTGCAGCCAAATATTAATTAAATTTTTAAAAAATTTCATGAAGTGTTAATTAACTGGATGTGTATTTTTAAGTTTTCAATCTTAGAATGAACGTTTCCTGTTTTTGCCCACTGATTTTTTTCCAGTCCAGCTAAATGTGTGCATGTGTGTGTGCATGTGTGTGTGTGTGTATGTGTGTCGGGTTGAGAAGAGATGCTAAAATTTGATTCAAATGACCTTGAAAGTGAACCTGACTTCATCTTTATTCTGTGAGACTTTCTGGTGAGGGTGTATGGAGGAGGAATTGATGGTCCATGGTGACTCCTACCTGGCAAGAGCCACTGGTCCCCTGTGAAGGTCATCTGGAAGACTGAGGCTGCTAAAGGTGATGGAACTGTTGCAGCATGTACCAGCTTTGGGTACCAGCTTTTTCCAGGCCTCAAACCTTCTGTCCAGATCCAGTGCCCAAGCATAAGACATCATCTGAGGGACTGCAGGGTAGAGAAGGGATGGATGCCAAGGAAGATGCATCTGATGGATAGGAGAAATGGGAAAGAGCCTTGAGGGAGGTTTTCCCAGTAGCCTGAGATTTTCCCTGAGCAAGGAAGCAGGAATATTGCCTGAGTGAGGGGAGGAGAATGGCAGCCTGGAGTGAAGTTGGAGAGAGCTGACTACGTGGTAGAAGATGCCAGGAGACACTGAGGGCCATTTATTAAGGAGAAACGGAATGTTGCCTAGCTGTTCAGACTCTAATGTGTTCTTCTTAGAAAAGCAGCTTCCACTCTTGCAGCATTGGGCTGTCATATCTGAAAGTCTCCTGAGGGCAGATGGTGGGTCTGTGCAGCTCAACCACACTGAGCACCTTTGACCCAAGAAGTAATAAGCATTAACAGGGGACATCACATTGCTCATTATTCCATTAATGGAAATGAGCTTTGAATTTAGTGATTTACACTAGTTCTGTAAATTGAACTGCTCCTCTCCTGGGTCCTAAGAAGAAGAATGGGAAGACAGCCAGTCTTCAGATTCCAGTATCATCAAGGAAGATCTTGACTTTGTAACTCTTTGCTTTCAGACAAAACTCTGTAGATCTGTTCAGCCACCGAACAAACCCATGCTTCCTGTTGTTCAGGCACTCAGTCATGTCTGACTCTTTGCAACCCCATGAACTGTAGCACACCAGGCTTCCTTATCCTTCACTGTCTCCCAGAGCTTGCTCAAAAGCATGTCCATTGAGTCAGTGATGCCATCCAACCATCTCATCCTCTGTGGTCCCCTTCTCCTACTGTCCTCAATCTTTCCCAGCACAAGGGTCTTTTCCAGTGGGTCAGCTCTTCCCATCAGGTGGCCAAAGTATTGGAGCTTCAGCTTCAGCATCAGTCCTTCCAATGAATATTTAGGCTTGATTTCCTTTAGGATGAGCACCTAGTATGCACCAAGGACAGTGCTGGGCTCTGAGGATGCAGTGGTGATGGAAGGAACAATGTCCGTGCTCTCGTGGAACTTACAGTCTGATAATGAAGACAAACGCCAAACCAAAAGACAACAACATTCGTAAGTAAGGAAATGGATTACTGCAGATGGTGACTGCAGCCATGAAATTAAAAGATGCTTACTCCTTGAAAGGAAAGTTATGACCAACCTAGACAGCATATTAAAAAGCAGAGACATTACTTTGCCAACAAAGGTCTGTCTAGTCAAGGCTATGGTTTTTCCAGTGGTCATGTGTGGACGTGAGAGTTGGACTATAAAGAAAGCTAAGCACTGAAGAATTGATGCCTTTGAACTGTGGTGTTGGAGAAGACTCTTGAGAGTCCCTTGGACTGCAAGAAGATCCAACCAGTCCATCCTAAAGGAGATCACTCCTGCGTGTTCATTGGAAGAACTGATGTTGAAGCTGAAACTCCAATACTTTGACCATCTGATGTGAAGAGCTGACCCACTGGAAAAGACCCTGATGCTGGGAAAGATTAGAGGCAGGAGGAGAAGGGATTGACAGAGGATGAGATGGCTGGATGGCATCACTGACTCAATGGACATGAGTTTGGGTAAACTCCGGGAGTTGGTGATGGACAGGGAGGCCTGGTGTGCTGCAGTCCATGGGGTCGCAAAGAGTCAGACATGACTGAGCGACTGAACTGAATGGAAGGAAATGGAGAAAGTGAGGAGAGAGAGCAATAGGGTGCACCTTGGCGGGGAGGGATTGATGTTCAGAGAAGGTCTTACAGGAGAGCAGGATAAGGGTTCAGGTGAGGTACAGTGTATACAGAGGGACCCGGGGAGGAAGGAGCTGGTGGGGCAGTGAGCCTCAAGTTGGGTGAAACAGGGAGAGGGAAACAAAATGGATCATCAGAGGCACAGGCAGCCCAGGTGGAGCTTGGCAGGATTTGAAGTTGATTCTGAGGGTCTCTGGAAGTCAGCTTGGGCTTTTGCCTTTGGACCTGGTGAGGTTTCTCTTCCCAGCAATGTCCAGGTTGCACACGTTGAAAGCTTTAACTAAAGGTATATCTTTGCATTGTCCAGACCGTCCCCAAGCTCTCATGACCAGAGAGCATATTTGGGAGATGGCTGGGGATCAAGGGTCATGCTAAGCTCAGACATTTTTCCCTTAAGAGCCGCTCACTGCCTTGGCTGACATCAAAGCCACTGGGAGCTTTGTAAATACACAAGGGAAGCCGGAGCTCTGCCTTAGATCTCTGGCATCAGAGTTCCTGGGAGGTTGGGTGGGTGGGTGAGGTGGGGTGGGGTCAAGGCCCTGACAATCTTACTGCCCGGTCAGGGTGGAGTGCCCCTGCCTTACAAAAGTTCCAACTCACCACTTCAGCCTCATAAAACCCAGGTCCCACCAAATACCGCATGAAAGATGGGGCCCAAAGAGACGGTTTCCTTCTGTTGCTAAATGACTGAACCAAAGCATTTCTCCTCAGCCCCAGGTACCTGCCTCGGGCCTCTTGGGAAAGTAAACCTGTCCATTTGTCAATATTTACCCTGTCTGCTGCCTTCAACAGAAGAAGGGAAAACAGTTTTCACTGTCAAACTTGTGTTTATACAAAGGATGTGTAGGCCCTCTCAGAGGGATGGAAAATCAATCACCCCCAGTTAACCTGTGCCCTTAATGAAGTGGTGGCTTTTCTCCCACCATCCTATCCATCAGGGGTGACAGTCCACGGCTTGTCAACCGGTAAGGATTCAGGCTGAAAAGGTTTTCACCCAGAATCTTGGGGA
This sequence comes from Tragelaphus eurycerus, assembly GCA_935064755.1. Lineage (NCBI taxonomy): Eukaryota > Metazoa > Chordata > Mammalia > Artiodactyla > Bovidae > Tragelaphus > Tragelaphus eurycerus. The sequence goes on along the minus strand of CAKXYN010000072.1, from coordinate 7,772,323 downwards.
GACAGATGCTCAGAGTATAACCTGAGACTGGAAGGTGAGGGCGGTCCTCCTGACCCTGAAGGACGGGCGCTGTGGCTGCATCTGGGTCCCATTCAGGGGAGACTAGCAAACGCTGAGACTCCTCTAAGAAGTCAGTATTTTTGGGCACTGGGAAAGCTTACCAGCCCATCACAGTGGCTCCAGTCGACAGTTTGCCCAGTGTTACCTGCAGGAAGGGCTTGGCTGCTGAGGCGTCAAAAGGCACCATGATTCAGGTCGTTGGAACCGCACGATGCTCCAAGACGGGCATTCCTGAGAGTTGGCCTGGCTCCTCTGAGGGGTGAGCAGAAGCATTGGCAGCGCGAACAGCCGCCGGCTCCAACCCGGCTTCCGTAGTCTCAGCCACAGCCACGCGATCTGGACAGCCCTGCCACCAGGGACAGATACACTGAAAAGCCATTTGCCGCGCTTGGGAGGAAAAACAAATCTGATCCCTACCTTTGTCGTTCAGAGAGCCTTTGGATTTTACGGGTCAATCCGAGGGGCAAAAAGCAGGCACATCTGAGAAAGAGCTTCAGGGGCCGCATTGGCTTCTCCTAAAGTGCAGCCCAGACTTGCTGCTCTGGCTCCCAGCACCATGTGCCCAGCCCTGAGCCAGTCAGACAAGGGGCAAAGTGAGGTTGCACAGTGTCAGGCAACTCACAGTCCGATGGATGGGCTCAAACTCCCCTCCTCACACAAACAGAAGAACCTGGCTGAGGTCAGCTCGTGGTGGGGAAGAGAAATAAGAGAAAGAATGGAGGGCAGGTAGAGAGAGAGCAAGAGATGGATGGATTCTAACGTTGTTGTTGCTCAGCTTGTAAGTCATGTCTGACTCTTTGCGATCCCATGAACTGCAGTACAACAGGCTTCCCTGCCCTTCACTGTCTCCTGGTTTGCTCAAACTCATGTCCATTGAGTCGATCATGCCAGCCAACCATCTTGTCCTCTGTAACCCCCTTCTGCTGCCCTCCATCTTTTCCAGCATCAGGGTCTTTTCCAGTGAGTCAGCTCTTTGCATAAGGTGGCCAAAGTATTGGAGCTTCAGCCTCAGCACCAGTCCTTCCAATGGATATTCAGGGTTGATTTCCTTTAGGCCAGTGAGAGTTTTCAAATTTTGATTCGTTGAATCCTCCTAACTCAGTGGTCTAAGATGAGCCCTGCTATCCTTAAAATGTGAACAATATTAGAACCCACCCCAAAGGATTGTCCTTACAATAAAATAGTAGCATGTAGTAGTGTCCTTACAATAAAATAGAATCTCAGTAAAATAGTAGCGAGGATGTTCATAGAATAGTCTTAGCATGTAGTGAGTGCTCAATCACTGTATGCTATGCTATGCTATGCTAAGTCACTTCAGTCGTGTCCGACTCTGTGCGACCCCATAGACGGCAGCCCACCAGGCCTCCCTGTCCCCGGGATTCTCCAGGCAAGAACACCGGAGTGGGTTGCCATTTCCTTCTCCAATGCATGAAAGTGAAAAGAGAAAGTGAAGTCGCTCAGTCATGTCTGACTCTTAGCGACCCCATGGACTACAGCCTACCAGGCTCCTCCATCCGTGGGATTTTCCAGGCAAGAGTACTGGAGTGGGGTGCCATTGCCTTCTCCGTATGTACTTATTATTATTACTTTTATCATTCCCATTTCACAGATGAGGAAACTGAGGTTTGGAGAGGTCGTGGGATTAACCTGAGGTCACATGGGCAGTGAGCAACAGCCAGCATCAAATATTACGTCTCCTCCCCCAACAGAAAGTTCTGTTCTGTGTGAACCATGTAGTGTGAGGACCTTGCCTCCTAAATGGCAACCCACTCCAGTACTCTTGCCTAGAGAATCCCAGGGATGGGGGAGCCTGGTGAGCTGCCATCTATGGGATCGCACAGAGTCGGACACGACTGAAGCGACTTGGAACAGCAGCAGCAGCAGCAGAAAGACTCTGGGGCTGTGTGGACCTGCTCTCGGGTACCTCGGCCATGAAGCTGTTACTGTTCTTCTGTGCCTCCCTCATGGAGCTTTCTGTACTTCACAAGGTGACCCAACCTCTCCGATTCTCTGGAAATAGACAGCCCTGCTCTGGGCATCTGTGTGTCTCAGGACAGTGCTCCAGGCCATTCCTAGGATGTCCTCAGTGGGAGATGCTACATCTCCTCCCTGGAGGACCTTTGCTTGTGGACACAGGGGAGCCTTCACCTCCTAAAACCTTGGCCCTTGCTTAAGTGTGTTGAGCTTGCACCTGGCTGGACATCACTGAGAGGTCTAACAGCTCTTACCCCCTTGTGAGGAGAACCTGCTCGGGCCCCTCATCACCCAGTCCCCTAAGCATTTGAAGCTGGTATTGGCTCTCTTGTTGCTGCAAACAAATTACTGCAAATTCGTGATTTAAAGCAACACAAGTTACTCTTAACAGTCCTGGAGGCCAGAAATCCAAGATCAGCCTTACAGGCCAGGGCTGGCTCCTTCTGGAGCCTCCAGGGGAGAATCCATGCCTTGCATCTTCCAGTTTCTAGAGGTCACCTGCAGTTCTCAGCTCTGGGTAGCACTTCTCCAGCCTCTTCTTCCATCATCACGTCTCCTCCAACTCTGACCCTCCTGCTTCTCTCTAATAACGACCCTTATGATTATGTTAGACCCATGTAGATAATCTAGAATAATCTCCCATCTCAGGATCCTTAACTTGATCACATCTGCAAAGTCCCTTTTAGTATGAAAAGTGATATTCTCAGGTTCTGAGGGTTTGAATGGGGACATGGTTGGGGAATATGATTTATTCTATTACAACAGATTCCTAGACCTTCTTCATTTATTCATTCAGCAGCTTGCACTGCACTCCAGCCAGGCCCAAGTACATTTCCATAGCCTGGGAACAGATGGGCCTGTTTCCTTGAGTGCCCTCATGTTCGCTAGCTTCTTGGGGGTATGAATTCATCTTGTCTGGCTCCCTCCCTGGTGCCTAGCCCAGAACAGTTGCCAGTGTTTGTTATATACCAGGTTTTCTCTTGAGCACTATTAATATGTGAATGGCATCCATGCTTGCAACAACCCTATGAGTATCTGTGATGGACTCTCCACAGATGGGGAACCAGAGGCTTTTTACCTCACCTAAGTAGCATAGCTAGTGAGTGGAAGCCATGATTTGCCCCTGGGCAGCCTGACTCCTGCCTGAGTCCTAGCCCCACTGTTGTATCTGGTCTCCCAAAGAGCTGGTTTCAGCACATCCTTATTAAAAGAAGGGAGTGGAAGACATAGGCCCCAGAGCTGCTTGCTCAGGAAACTGAGGTCTTGAGTGTCACGAGTGGGCCTTTCATGAAAGAGAGACTGGAAGGAAGGGGTCTGGGCTTCTGGGAGAGGCTCTTCCAGACACACACTCCAGGGGCTTGGTGGGGGATGGCTGGAGCTACAGGGACCACCCTGATGGGTCAGACATATTGGTTTCAAGGTTGTTCCCCAAGTCCTGGGTGTTCCACAAGAAGAAGAGGTGTTATCTCAAGCCTAACACAGTTCCTGCCAGGGTTGGTGCTTGATTAATAAATGTTGATTCGTGAAATGAGTTAGAGGTGTGCTGAATCCACATTTTGACCCCAGTGGCCAAATGTTATTGTTGTTCAGTCACTAAGTCATGTCTGACCCTTTGCAACCCCATGGACTGCAGCACACCAGGCTTCCCTGTCCTTCACTATCTCCTGGAGTTTTCTCAAACTCATGTCCATTGAGTTGATGCCAACCAGCTATCTCATCCTCTGTCATCCCCTTCTCCTCCTGCCTTCAATCTTTCCCAGCATCAGGGTCTTTTCCAGTGAGTTGGCTCTTTGCATTAAGTGGCCAAACTATTGGAGCTCCAGCTTAAGCAGCAGTCCTCCCATTGAATATTCAGGGTTGATTTCCTTTAGGATTGACTTGTTTGATCAAAAGGCAATATTCAGCCAGAGCCAAGTGTCAGGGCCGACTGTGACCATGGACTAAAATTTTAGATTATCTTAGTTTCTCTTTCCAGAAATCAAGGCCTGGGGCAGAGGGCCCGTGGGAAAGATACTGTTCCATGGGACCATCCCGGGATGCAGGGATGAAGACTGGGGCAAAGAGGCAGAGAAGGAGGGCCATTCGTTTTCTACCACTGAGGAACAAATGACCCCAAATTTAGCGGTTCAAAATGAAAGAAACTGTTACTGCACACACTCTATAAGGGTCAGGAATCCCTGGGAGATGTAAGTAGTTAGTTCTGGTCCAGGATCTCTCGCAGGCTCTCATGCTGTCAGCCAGGGCTCTGATTCCTGCAAGCCCACCCACGTGTCTGCTGTCAGGAGACTTCAGTTCCTCACCTCCTGCACCCTTCATGGTGCTGCTCACATGACACGGGGAAAGCATGTGTCACATGTGACACATGCTCACATGGGGAAAGCTCTGGCTTTCCCCAGAGTCAGTGATCTGAAAGAGAAAGATTGTGTCTCAGTGTGCCTGGGTTGCCATGACAAAATCCCCTAGACGAGAAGCTTCAACAATAGAAGAAGCTTACTTCTCACAGTTCTGGAGGCTAGAGGTTCCAGTCGAGGTGTCAGCAGGGGTGGTTTCCCCTGAGGCCTCTGTCCTTGCCTTACAGATGGTCAGCTTCTTGCTGGGTCCCCATGGCTTTTGCTGTGTGTATGCAAGTCCTTATTTTATTTCTCTTCCTATAAGGACACCAGTCCTATTGGTTTCGAGCCTACCCTAAGTGTCTCACTTAACTTTGTCACCTCTCGAAAGACCTTATCTCCAGGTATAGTCATTGTCTGAGGAACTGGGGGTTAAGGCTTCCACATATGAATTGAGAGATCAGGGGCAGAAACAAAATTCAGTCAAAAACACAGAGCAAAGCCAAGAAGGAAGCCATAGTCTCTTATACCCTAATCTTCTGAGTGCCATTCCATTCTTCTGCTAATTCTGTTCCCTGGAAGCAGGTACTGAGTCCTCCCACACTCAAGTAGAGAGAATAAAACTCTGCCTGTTGAGGGGAGGCATACCAAAGACTTTGTCAACTCATCATGTGGATGGACCTAGAGTCTCAAACAGAGTGAAGTCAGAAAGAGGAAAAACAGATACTGTATATTAATGCCTATATGTGGAATCTAGGAAAAATGGTACAGATGAACCTACTTGCAGGGCAGGAATAGAGATGCAGATGTAGCGAATGGACATGGGGACACAGAGGGTGAAATGAATTGAGAAATTAGGATTAACATATATACACTATAATGTGTAAAATGGATAGCTAGCAGGAAGCTAGCACAGGGAGCTCAGCTCAGTGCTTCTTAATGACCTAGATAGAGGGGATGGGGGTGGACGGTGGGAAGGAGGCTCCAAAGTGGGGGGATATATGTGTACACATGGCTGATTCACTTCATTGTACAGCAGAAACTAACAGCATTGTAAAGCAATTGTACTCCAACAACAGCAAACAAAAAACTGCCACAGAGGGAGAGCCAAGGACAGCACGCATTATTGAACTGGCCATGACTACGTGTGGCTGGCTGTGGGGTTTTGTGGGACCATCCCGAGAACCACATGCACTGAGTCTCAGGACTCTCTGTGGTAAAGAAAAAGGGGAAGACTTTATCCAGCAGTGTCCATCATCTGTTGGTCAATGCCCTCCTTATGGGGCAGTGTCTCCCTTGGATTCCTCATTACTCCAGCAGGGCGTCCAGTGGACTCCCTTGGTGCCAACAGGGAAGCCCAAGCAGGAGTGGGGAGGCTTGTGTGTGGACCTGAGCCTGGGTACCATCAGGGGCCCCTAGAGGAAGCCGGAGACTTCTCAGAGCTGAGGGCACAACGTTACTAGAACAAGATGGGTGAGGCCAGAAGGGTCTGAAGGAGTACATAGTAGGCATCAGCATGAATTTGAAATTCAATCCACCATAAAATTGACTTATTAAAATTTTATTTAAAATGTTAACAACTGAATTTTACATTTTTTTACATTGGAGTACTGGCCCAATAATTTTTCAGCACCATCCTCTCCGGCAGTCAGGTGGTGACTGTCTGAGACACGGCCACCTGCAGCAGTTGAGGAGCAAGGCTCTTCCTGGATGGTGGTGCCCATCGTGGAGCTGCTGGCATGGATGTCAGAGCCAGGTGAGGCTGATTATTCTCCCCACAGCCCTACTCTCTTGGCCCCACAGGAACTAACCGCAGTGAAGCTGCTGCTGCCTCAAAGCCAAGGTGGACTTTTGTAAACTCTGTTTTGTTTTTTTTTAACAGTTCGACCCACTAGAATAAAAATGAAGTTAGAGCATCCTGCATGCTCCTCTTTTCTTCTCATTTTGTGTATTTTTCGAATGTAAGTTGAAGAGAGTTTATCAGAGATGTCATGTCACATGATTTTGGAGTTTTTTTCTTCTTTGAGGAAGTGAATTTGCATTTCTATTTTTTAATTTCATCCTCAGAAGAGGTGAAGTGTTCTTTATATTTTTAAGGGGTTTTTTTTTTTTTTTTTTTTTTTGGTTTTTCTGAGTTTCATTGCTGTGCACAGATTTTCTCCAGTTATGGCAGGGGTGTTACTCTCTAGTCGCAGTGCATGGGTTTTTTGTGGAGGAGTCGCTGTTTCTGAGCACAGGCTGTAGGTGCATGGGTATCAGTAGTTGCAGCATGCAGGCCCAGTAGTTGTGGCTCACAGGCCCTAGAGTGGTGGCTTAGTAGTCATGGCACACGGGCTTAATCACCCCATGGCATGTGGAATCTTCCTAGATCAGGGATTGAACCCTTTTTGGCTGTATTGGCAGGCATATTCTTATACAGTGTATCACCAAGGAAGTCCTGAGGTGAAGCATTCTGCACAAAACTTTTTCTCAGAAGACTTGTGGCCTAAATGGGAAATAAATATCAAAAAAGTCTATCTAATTCTTAAAGGGTATTTAAGTAGCTTTTACAATTACTGGCATACCAAATCTACAACCATTAGCATCCTAATCTAATCTCTATTATCTCTAAATTGTGTCATGTATTATTATTCAAACTTTATAAACATTTGTTGGCTCAAAAAGGCTATTAACTTGTTTTTAAAGTTATCTTGCTAACCCACTCCCTTTAAAATATCTATATGAGCATCACACTGTCTCTTTACTATTTGAAAAGGCTGATAATTGTTTTATATTTAAAATTAATAGCTTTTATTGCCTTCATTAGTTATTACAGTGTTTTGCAATAACAAGTATCCTCTTTGCTCCAAGAGACTAATAGAATTTCAATATGTCAAGAACATAAGAAGAATTTTCTCTTTAGGCTATATCTGCCTTGTGGTCCTCTCTTCAAAAATGCATCTTCAGGAATGAACGATAAATCAAGTGACACGGCTTGATCATATGACTGACTATTCCACTGAGCAGACATGCTGTAACCTGCAAGGTCACAGGATCATAGATCACACAGACCCAGCCAGATGCCAGAGACCACACAGAAGAGGCACTCAGCAATCGGCGATCTTCCAAAGTCAAAGCCAGATAAACAGGGACTGAGTGCAGAAGCTGGCCAGCCAAAGGACTAGAAGCCCATGTAAAACTGATTGAAATGATCTCTTTGCCCTTCATTGCAAACTAAATTGTGAGCCTGATGACGGCCAGCCTTGTGTTTAAATCAGTGCAGTATCTCCACCCGCTGGCACAGCACCTGCCTGTCACATAGTTGGTGAAATCAAACTGACTGTGCCCACCCCAGGATTCTGAGAGGTTAGCTACATTCTCTGGCAGCACCAGCTTCACTCACCCTCCTAAACACAGATCCTCAGGCTCCAGCTTCTGCTTCCAGGCCCTACCTCTGTCTTCTGATGGGCTGAGCTGGCTAAAGCAGGCCGTGGCCTTGTCCATCATGATTAACCCTTGGGGCCCAGACCTCTGACCTGTCCTTCTAGAGGTCCCAGCTCAGCAACTGTCCCTTCACCAAGCAGCCTCATCAAAAGCAGAGGTATCTCTTGACATGAGACCAGAAAGACTTCATCATCTGAGTTTGCTGGAGAAATAGAACCAGGCTGAAGAGAGAGGAAGAGAGGTTAGAAAGAATTGATTCACATGGTTATGGAAGCCAGAAGTCCCAACATATGCAAGCACTGGGCTGGAGACCCCAGAGAGTGAATGGTGTGCTATCAGTCCAAGTCTAAAACCCTGATATCCAGAAGCACTGGATGATATAAATTTCAATCCGAGTCCAAAGACAGACAGAGATCACTCCCTTCTTGACCTTTTGTTTATTCACTTGATTGGGTGAGAACCACCTGCATCTGCTTGACTCCATCTACCTGTTCAAATGTTAATCTTATTCGGAAACACCCTCAGAGACATCCCCAGAATCATGTTTTACAAATAACTGAGCACCCTGTGGCTCAGTCTAGCAGACAATTAGCCATCCCAGGAGTCAAATTGCCTATGTAGATCTTTGTTCCCAGGGAGGCTGGAAATCCTATAAAGTTCTGGCAGTGTAGGGAGAACATGAGTTTGGGTACCAGCTAAGACTGAGTTTGAACCCCTCTCTACCACTCAAAAGCTGTATGGTCTAAAACAAATGACAACCTCTCCACATCTCAGTTTCCTCATCTGTACAGTGGGGCTAATCTCACCCATTTCACAGGGCTAATTTGAAGAGTCATTGAAAGAATCTATATTGAGGGCCTAGCTTCTCACATCTCAGGAAATGTCAGTTCTCCTCTCTCTCCTACCAAGCACATTTTTGCACTGGCCTCCTCTTCAAACTTGTTTGTCCCTGTTTGGTGAAATATCTTGCTTACATGCAGATTCTAGATGTCTTATAAAGTTCTCATCCCCCAAGGGTTCTGTCCAGGAGCTCCAGCATCCCTTCTGTAAGCTTCTACAGCATCTTATTGGTAACACAGAGCTCAGTACACACCTGTGTCTCAGTGTCATTTTTATACCCTCAGACAGATCATAAGTTCCATGATGGAGACCCCTAAAGACGTGGAAGCACCTGAATGTCCATGGACAGATGAATGGGGAAAGAAGATGTGGTATATGTATACAAAGGAACGCTGCTCAGCCATGAAAAAGAGTGAAGTAATGCCATTTGGAGCAATATGAATGGGCCTGGAGATTATCATACTAAGTGAAGTCAGACAGAGAGACAAATACCATATGATATCATTTGTATGTGGAATCTAAAATATTACAAAAATGAACTTATCTACAAAACAAAGAGACATTCACAGTCATAGGAAACAAAGTTATGATTATCAAAGGAGAAAAGGGGAGGAGGAAGGATAAATTAGGAATTTGGGATTAACAGATACACACTACTATATATAAAATAGATAAATAACAAACTACTATATAGCCCAGGGAAATATAGTCAATATCTTATAATAACCTATAATGGAAAAGAATCTGAAAAGGAACATATATACTATATCATATATTATATATATATATACACATATACATACACACATCTGAATTATTTCGCTGTACACCTCAGTCATGTCCAACTCTTTGCGACCCCATGGAGTATAGCCCGCCAGGCTCCTCTGTCCATGGAATTCTCCAGGCAAGAATACTGGAGTGGGTTGCCATTTCCTTCTCCAGGGGATCTTCCTGACCCAGGGATTGAATCCAGGTCTCCTGCATTGCAGGTGGATTCTTTACATCTGAGCCACCAAGGAAGCCCTTGAAACTAACATAATATTGTAATTTTTTGAAAAAAGAATGGCATCACAAATGTCAACTACAATCCAATTAAACTTGTGCTTTATCCATGAAAATTAAGGAGGCAGCTGTATCTTAGACAATTCTGTCCTCTCTCCCTGATCCCAGAACATATGTGCATGCAGGACTATGAAGACTGAAGTCTGATTCTTGGAAGAGAATGATTTTTTTTTTAATTAATTTATTTTTTATTGAAGGATAATTGCTTTACTGAGTTTTGCTGTTTTCTGTCAAGTCTCAACATGAATCTTTTAATAAAAAGAAAGCCTTCACCCTTAATAACAACATACTTAAGGAATCCATACATCTCACAGGTCTGAGCACTGGCATGAGGGACCGAATGAGTCACACACCACAGAGCCAAGCTCCGTGGGCTGCCCAAAGAGCTCAGTCATCAGCTGGAATCAGGCTGTCTTAAAGGCATCATGAGAGTGTACTGGAAAATCTGGGAGACAGAAAGTTCTAGATACAAATCCCTATTGCCATGTTCTGTATCACTTTCTCAAGCAAGTTAAACTCTCTATTCCTCATGTGTTGTTCTTGTTGTTCTTCAGTCACTAAGTTGTGTCTGACTCCTTGCGACCCCATGGACTGCAGTACGCCACGCTTCCCTGTCCATCACCATTTCCTGGAGCTTGCTCAAACTCACGTCTATCGAGCCAATGATGCCATCCAACCATCTCATCCTCTGTCATCCCCTTCTCCTGCTGCCTTCAATCTTTCCCAGCATCAGGGTCTCTTTCAGTGAGGCAGCTCTTTGCATCAGGTGGCCAAAGTATCGGCACTTCAGCGTTGACATTAGTCTTTCCAATGTACACTCAGGGTTGATTTCCTTCAGGATTGACTGGTTTGATCTCCTTGCAGTCCAAGGGACTCTCAAGAGTCTTCTCCAGTACCCCCAGTTCAAAGGCATCAATTCTTTGGTGCTCAGCCTTTTTTACTGTCCAGCTCTCATGTCCATACATGACTACTAGAAAGACAATAGCTTTGACTATATGGACCTTTGTCAGCAAAGCAATGTCTCTGCTATTTAATACACTGTCTACATTTGTCATAGTTTTCCTTTCAAGGTGCAAACATCTTTTAATTTCATGGTTGTAGTTACCATCTGCAGTGATTTTGAAGCCCAGAAAAGTAAAATCTGTCACTGTTTCCACTTCCCCCCTTCTATTTGTTATAAAGTGACAGGATCAGATACCATGATCGTTTTTTAAACATTGAGTTTCAAGCCAACTTTTCCACTCTTCTCTTTCACTCTTATCAAGAAGCTCTTTATATCCTCTTCACTTTCTGCCATTAGAGTGGAATCATCTACATAGCTGAGGTTTTTGATGTTTTTCCTGGCAATCTTGATTCCAGCTTGTGATTCATCTAGCCCAGCATTTTGTAAGATGTACTCTGCATAGATGTTAAATAAACAGGGTGACAATATACAGCCTTGTACTCCTTTCCCAATTTTGAACCAGTCATTTGTTCCATGTTCAGTTCTAAGACAGATTTCTCAAGAGACAGGTAAGGTGGTCTGGTATTTTCATCTGTAAGAATTTTCCACAATTGTTGTGATCCACAGTCATGTTTTTCTGGAACTCCTTTGCTTTCTCCATGATCTAACAAGCATTCGCAATTAGCCCTCTGGTTCCTCTACCTCTTCAAAGCCCAGCGTGTACATCTGGAAGTTCACCATGTACATACTGCTGAAGCCTAGCTTGAAGGACATTGACATAGACAGTATGAAAAGGACCAGGAGAAGAGGCTCCTGCAGTGATGTGGAGGGAAGAAGATGATGGTTTGATCATTTGGATGGATATGGGGTTGTGTGCTTTACATGTTTTGGTCAAACAGACATTAACATTACAGCCATCTGAAAAATACACCATTTAAGGAGCACTGGAGAGGAACTTTTAAGGATATGGGGTTTTAAGGATATGGAACTTTTAAGGATATGGATATGGGGTTGTGTGCTTTACATGTTCTGGTCAAACAGACATTAACATTACAGCCATCTGAAAAATACACCATTTAAGGAGCACTGGAGAGTCAGACACTCCAGTGATGCAGTGAGGGACTTCACTTTCGCTTTCCGCTTTCATACGGTGGAGAAGGAAATGGCAACCCACTCCAGTGTTCTTGCCTGGAGAATCCCAGGGACAGGGAAGCCTGGTGGGCTTCTGTCTGTGGGGTCGCACAGAGTCGGACACGACTGAAGCGACTTAGCAGGAGAGGAACTTTGGAAGATAAATCAACTTCTTATTTAAAGAATAAAAATAAACTCCTAATATTCGGTTATTTTAAAAGAATTTCCTGTGCACATGCAAAATGCCCAGCTTTTATTCTCTACTAAGACATGCAGAATCTATTATTATGGGCCTGCTGTTTAACTTACCATCAAAGAGAGGAGGCCAAGATGACCAGATCTGAAGTTCAAGAATGTTAAACCCTGTTCACAACATGTCCCAGTCTTAAAATGCTTTCTTTAATACTGAATAGCATGGCTCACAAAGGATGTATCCTTTCTTCCAGAAATAGGATGAGGATGTAAGAGTTGTTGAGATAACATTCCATAAGAGGCAAATGGCTCAGATAATAAAGAATCTGCCTGCAATGTAGGAGACCTAGATTTGATCCCTGGGTTGGAAAGATCTCCTGAAGAAGGGAATGGCAACCTACTCCAGTATTCTTGTTTGGAGAATTCCATGGACAGAGGAGTCTGGTGGGCTACCATCCATGGGGTAGCAAAGAGTTGGACACAACTGAGCAGCTAACACTTTCACTTTCAAGAGGCAAAGAAACAGAATGGGATCCAAAGTCCACACCCTGACTTCTAAACCTAGTTCTGCCTTCTATTTGCTGTGTAATCTTGGACAAGTTGTTCAACTGCTCTGGGCCCAAATATCTTCACCTTATTATCACTGCTAACCGTGCCTAACACTTTGCATGCATATGAGAGGGCAGAACTTTATGATTTTCTTTTCAGCAGGGGAAGCTGCTATTGAGTTGCCAGCTGCCTGTATCTCTAACAGTGAAGATAGAGAGTCATTTTCCAGGAAATTGTTTTGTTCTTGGAAGAATTCTTCAAAGGCCTTTTGGTTATGTGGATGTAGGATGAGGAGAGGCCCACTGCTCTGGAGGAAAGGCTCAATAGGACAGTTTCTTGGCCTAGAAAAGCCATTCCTCCTCAGCCTCTTCCAATTTTGTATAAGGGCAAAGGAGACCATGGGAGGAGAAGGTTGGAGGGGCTGGCTCTTTTTCTTTGTAGGTTCCACTGCAAGAACCTCTCTGATGGATGGAGGAGACTTGACTGAGGCCAGCTGGCAGGAAAAGATCCTCCCAGGGGCCTGGGAAGGGGAAAGATGCACATGTTTGTTATTATCACAGAGTAAACATCAATAATCACTAACATTTGAACTGCTTTACAGTTTACAAGGCATTGTCACATATATTAATATCATCTCCACAATACCATAATCTGACCTGAATTCTCAGAATGAAGAAGCCATGTGTCCCCCACCCTATACACCTAAAAATGATTTCTCTGGGATTCTACCCAAGACATGCCCTAGTGGGTGTCTAGCATCTGTGATCTCAGATTCTTAAATACCAGCCTCTCCAACCTACATCTTTCCCTTAAATCCTTATTCCTCACCCTGTTCATTACCAAACACTCATTCTCTCCCCTAGCTATAATTCTTCCTGAGTCCTTTTAGTTCAATTTACAGCTCACTTTTCCCCTAGCTTTTGATGCCCTGTTCGAACTCTTGGCTGCTACACTCTTTTCTTCTCTTTAGCTTGTTAATTGCATATTCACATCATTCTGGGTCCCCCTCTACCAACTCACCTTGGCCCACAAAACCTATTCTTGGTACACTGACCCATAAGCAGTTCTTGACACCTTTATGGACAGAACCTGGACAGTTAACACCATCTGACTGATGAAGACTGCCCAGATACACACAACCAACCAGATTGTGTCACGCCAATGTGAAGCCTGGCTCTCAGACCTTTTCTACACATGTATCTGCTCTTTCCCTCCCACGAGTTCATCTTTCACCTCTAAGTAGTTTAGCAACACATTCAGCTGTGTGATGCATCCATTAAATCACAGAATATTTCATTGGGTAGAACAGAGTTTCATCACATTCATATCTCTTGGGGTGATACCCCACCCAGCCCCACCATCATGGCCAGAGTGGTTCTTTTAGGATGAGCAGGAAGCAGCAGTAATAAGGCCATTCATCCTAACCCAAATCAAAAGTTAGACCAAGGAGACATGGTTACAGAAGGGACAGTGAGTGGCTTGCCCAAAAGAAATGGCCTCGGGGGCAAGAATCTGCCAAACAGCTGACCAGTGAAATATAAATTGGCAATGAGGCCCAGTCCCTATTTCAAAGGGGAAATTAAAACCAGGCTTTCTGGGAGGGCAGGCCCTCATCAGAAGGGAGGGGATGCCTGTAACCAAGGCAACGTGTAAACACCAATTTTTCCTTTCTCTTCTTTTCCTCCCCAGTGGCCAACTTCCAAACAGTCCTCCTACACTTGTAAATCTCAGAGAGAGGTGACAAGAGAGGATGAAGACATCTTATCATTCCCTGAGAAAATCCAAAAGGCTTAGGTAAAAAAGAACAAAGGATAAAGAAAAATCACTATAGTTGGGTATATTAACAGAGAGACTTCCATAATATATATAGGAAGACATGTAAGTCTCCCAGACTGAGGTCATAAAGATTCTTCTAGAAGGATTAGAAATTCAAGATTAAGTTATGTAAAAACACTTAGTCAACAGTCTCTTACATGCATATAGAGTGCTGCTGCGTGTGTTTTCCATACATTACTGTCTTGTGAGGTAGATCTCATTGTCTCCATTGGCAGGGGGAGAAAATAAGCCGCAGGCCATGTGAGTAACTTGTCCAGGGTCTACAGCATGGCCCAGAACCTCCAGTGGAGAGACTCCTCAGTCATAAACAAATGAACACAGCTCACGTCAGAGCTGACTGTGGATGGAATTGATTGTGGAGTTCAGTTTCCTGCTGTTTTGCTCCATCCTGTGCTGTGCTCAGTGGCTCAGTCGTGTCTTACTCTTTGCTACCCCATGGACTGTAGCCCACCAGGCTTCTCTGTCCATGGGGATTCTCCAGGCAAGAATACTAGAGTGAGTTGTCATACCCTCTTCCAGATCTTCACAACCCAGGGATCAAACTCAGGTCTCCTGCATTGCAGGCAGATTCTTTACAATCTGAGCCACCAGGGAAGCTGTCCTAGTGATACTGAATTCTTATAGGAGCTTCACTCTTACATTCGTCAATTCAAGGAATCCTCAGTGAGACTCTATGCCAGGCCCTGTGTGAAGTGCTAAACCCAGCAGTGAGGGAGACCTTTGCCCCTTGGAGCTCATACCCAAATGGTGGGGATAAGGGTGGGAATACATATAGTCGGCAAGAAGAAAGAGGTCAGCAAGACAATCTCAGGTTGTTATAAATGCTCTCAAGAGAACACACAGGTGTTCAGGTGTCAGAGAGCAACTAAGCAAAGATATATGTACATATGGAGCTCTTTAGGAGACTCTGAAGAGTTGTTGTTGAACATCATGGCTAGCCATAAACATATACATACCGTACTATCCTATCACCCAATAGTCCTTTTTTTAAAAAAAAAAAACTATATTTATTAAGGAGCTTCCCTGGTGGCTCAGTGGTAAAGAATATGCCTGCCAAAGCAGGAGATGCAGGTTCGATTCCTGAATTGGGAAAATCCCCTGGAGAAGGAAATGCAACCCACTCCAGGATTTTTGCCCAGGAAATCCCAAGGACAGAGGAGCCTGACTGTCTGTAGTTGGTGGGGGTCACAAAGAGTTGGACATAACTTAGCTACTGAACACATACACACATTTATTTATTTGGCTGTGTCCAGTCTTATTTGTGGCACTCGGGAACTTTCATTGTGTCATGAAGTATCTTTCATCATGGTATGCAGGTTCCAGAGGGTGTGGACTTCAGTAGCTGTGGTACATGGGCTTCGTTGCTCCACGGCATGTGGGATTTTAGTGCCCTACCAGGGATCGAACCCACTTACCGTGCATTGCAAGGCAGATTCTTTTTTTTTTTTTTTTTTTTGCAGGGGAAAATGGACAAAGGAAAGGATCAGTGAGGATGGGAGGGAAATGGGAAGAAAGGAGAGTGATGGTGGGGAGGAGTATATGTAATTTCTTAACTAATGGCTTTCTGTTTTTAATCATAAAGAACAATTTAAAAAAATCATGTTGAATTCATCCTATATTAGGAGGTTTGATCTGGAAATGAAAAGTTCAGGAAACTAAAAGTCCAGTTTGGGTGTCCTCATCTTAGGCACATCTTGGTATTTTGTATTGGTAGGTCTATCTTTACCACAATATATTATTTAGGACAGGATCACATTTGTCACTTCTTCGTCCCTACTACCCAAAGTGGTACCAGACCCATAAAATAGTCAATAAACATTTACAGAGTGAACAAATAAGTATATTTTGTTTTTTAACTCTCCTGAGTGAACTGAATTTTTTGAGGCTCATAAGTGAATATGTTTTCCTCTTTACTTTGTCTATTACAGCCAGATTGTATGAGTGGGGTATTAAAGTCTCCCACTATTATTGTATTGTTGCATATTTCTTCTATCATACTAATTAATGTTTGTCTTAGATATATCAATGCTCCAATGTTGGGTGCATATATATTTATAATTGTTATAACTTCTTTTTGGATTGTTCCTTTAAGTCATTATGTATAACCTTGATTGTCTCCTTTTCAGGATCTTTAAAGTCAATTTTATCTGATATGAGTATTGCTACTCCTGTTTTCTTTTAGTCCATATTTGCATAGAAAATCTTTTTCCAGCCCTTCATTTTTAGTCAGTATGTATCCCCTATTTTAAGGTGATTCTCTTGTAGACAACATATATAGGGGTCTAGTTTTTGTATCCATATGACCCATTTGAGTCTTTTGGTTGTCTCTTGTAGACAAGGTATGTAGGGGTCTTGTTTTTGTATCGATTCAGCCAGTCTTTGTCTGTTAATTAGGGCATTCAGCCCATAAACGTTTAAAGCAATTATTGATAAATAGGATTTACTTTATTGTTTTGGGTTCAAATTTATACACCCTTTTAATGATTCCTATCTAGAGAATGTCCTTTAGTTTTTGTTGGAGAAATGGTTTAGTGGTGCTAAATTCTCTCAACTTTTGCTTATCTGTGAAGCTTTTGATTTCTCCTTCATATTTGAATGACATCCTTGCTGGATACAATAATCTAGGCAGTAAGTTATTTTCTTTCATCACTTTAATTATGTCTTGCCATTCCCTCCTGGCTTGGAGAGTTTCTGTTGAAAGATCAGCTGTTATCCTTATGGGAATTCCCTTGTGAGTTATTTGATGTTTTTCCCTTGCTGCTTTTAATATTTGTTCTTTATATTTAATCTTTGTTAATTTGACTAATATGTGTCTTGGGGTGTTTCGCCTTGGGTTTATCCTGTTAGGGACTCTCTGGATTTCTTGAACTTGAGTGGTAATTTCCTTCTCCATTTTAGGGAAGTTTTCAACTATTATCTCCTCAAGTATTTCCTCATGGTCTTTCTTTTTATCTTCTTCTTCTTCTGAAACTCCTATGATTCGAATGTTGTAGCGTTTAATGTTATCCTGGAGGTCTCTGAGATTGTCCTCATTTCTTTTGATTCATTTTTCTTTTTTCTCGTCTGATTCATTTATTTCTAGGATTCTATCTTCTAGTTCACTAATCCTATCTTCTGCCTCTGTTATTCTACTATTTGTTGCCTCCAGGGTGTTTTGGATCTCATTTATTGCATTATTCATTATGTGTTGACTCTTTTTTATTTCTTCTAGGTCCTTGTTAAACCTTTCTTGCATCTTCTCAATCCTTGTCTCCAGACTCTTTAACTGTGATTCCATTTTGATTTCGAGATTTTGAATTAATTTCACTATCATTATTTGGAATTCTTTATCAGGTAGATTCCCTATCTCTTCCTCTTTGGTTTTGTTTGGTGGGCATCTATCCTGTTCCTTTAGCTGCTGGGTATTCTTTTGTCTCTTCATTTTGTTAAAATTGCCAAATTTAGAGTGTCCTTACTATATTCTGGTAGTTTGTTGAATTCTCTTTCTTGAGGCGGTTTACAGGTCTTTTCAATATCTGATCTCTGCCCTGTTACAGAGGGGGAGGAGATGAACACCCAAATCTAAGCCAGCCAGGTTCAGGCACTCGGATAATCCTCAGAAGCACAGACTCGGTTGAGTCTGCATTTTATGCTCTTCCCAGATCCAAGTAGCGCAGGTGATGAAGTGTTTAGTGAGTGCAGCTGCTGTGACTTATCGCCTCCCCACCGGTCAGTTTTCTGGGTATACAACCGGTGGACTTTCTCAGGCAGATGTTGACCATCCAGAGCCCCATGAAGCATGAGTCAGCACAGAAACCTACTTACAGTTCTGTAGACAGTGTCTCTCTAGGGCTGTGATTGCCCACCTCTGGCCCTGGCTGCCTGTCACCAGAGTGGGACGGCCTGCAGCCGGCCATCTCTGTGCAGTCCTTTGTTCCATACGTAGTCCTGGTGGTGTCTTAAGTTAGGGCTGGCTTTTGATGTAGTAGATAACCGACAGTCTGGTTATTTCGCTCAGATAGCGCTCGAGATAGCCAGGCCAAATCCTTTCTCAAAGCTATGCAGGCCCTGCCGCTTCTCCTAGCCCAGCCCCCGCTTGCTAATAGCAAATGCTGGTGTCCGCACCACTTCTCCGCAAAAGGAGTTACCGCAGGGCTCGTAATCTCCTTTTGAAGACAATGAATTGTCTTTCTAAGTGCCTGATGTCCTCTACCGGCATTCAGAAGTTGTTTTGTAGAATTTATTCAGCATTCAAATGTTCTTTTAATGGATTTGTGGAGAAGAAAGTATTCTCCCTGTCCAACTCGTCCGCCATCTTAGCTCCTCCCCTGCAAGGCAGATTCTTAAGCACTGGACTGCCAGGGAAGTCCTACCCAGCAGTTCTGATATCTACAAGCCTCAATTTAAGGACACTTTTAGAGAGCTCAAATTACTGTTAAAATACTGTTTGGGTGGAAATTTTTAATAACTATTGTGCACTTTATTGCTTTATAAAGCACTTGAGTGAGGTCTAGAGGGCTCTCAGCTCTACACTCAAGGTTCCCACTAAATTAATATTTTTGCCATTTCCTTTTGTCTGTCAATGGCCATTTCTTAGTTGGGCAACATCAGCAGAGCACCCTCTTATTTCTAATCAGTTCTGAGCTATGACCTGGGAGGAACTTATTTCTGATACATTAAAGTCAATGGCGTTTGGTAAAACTGTTTTCAGTTACTCCTGAGATGACAAAGGAAGTCAAGCTGGGGAAGGAGCAGAAGGAGCAATCCTTTCTTTCTTGCGCAAATTACTTAAGAGCATGCTGCTGCTGCTGCTGCTAAGTTGCTTCAGTCGTGTCTGACTCTGTGTGACCCCATAGATGGCAGCCCACCAGACTCCCCCGTTCCTAGGATTCTCCAGGCAAGAACACTGGAGTGGGTTGCCATTTCCTTCTCCAATGCATGAAAGTGAAAAATGAAAGTAAAGTCACTCAGTAGTGTCTGATTCTTAGCAACCCCATGGACTGCAGCCTACCAGGCTCCTCCATCCATGGGATTTTCCAGGCAAGAGTACTGGAGTGGGGTGCCATTGCCTTCTCCGACTTAAAAGCATACAAGTAGTTAATAACAGAAGCAAGAGGAGAATACGGCATTTCAACCAAATTCAAGGCTTTTTCTAATCTAGGCCACAGGAATCTGTGGAGCCCCAGTGCTGTCAGCCATAAAAAGAAGAATTAACTAAATGACCTGAGGTTTTTTTCTGGCTTTAAAACTCTGTGATGGAGGATTTTCACTTCCAGCCAAGATGGAGTAACAGGAACTTAGATTCACCCTCCAGTCAAGAGAAGTAAAATCGCTGACAAAATATATGAAACAATGCTTTTGAAGACAGTGGGCACCAAGTGATGAAGGCTAGATGGAAAGTCAATGATTTTCCTAGTGTCTGTCTTGAAAGAGCTCTCAGGCCATGGGGTAGGCAGGGAAGGGAAACCCACGTAACACCCAGTGCATTTCTTGAGTTGAAGACATAGAGCTGAGAATCCAGGAAGACAGAGGGAACTAGGACAGGGCAGAGTTCTTTAGGAGAGATAGATGCACAGAAAGAGAACTCCAGAAATCTGCAGGGGACTCTCCTTAAGCGTTCAGCAGACATCTGATCAGTGGAGGCAGATGATTAGACTGAGTCCAGGAAAAAAGCAACCCAAAAGGATGACAGGGAACAGCATACAGCATTCACACAGACAGGGAAGAGTCAAACTGGCAAACTTCATACACCACAGGTCACAGGGTAGAATGCTTGAAAAGGTCTTGCCTTAGGACTGGTGCACAGAGCAGGAAGCCCTAGACTAAGTGTTGCCCTAGTCCCATTTCATGGGCTTAAAAGGAAGATCTAAAAGGATCAGACTATTTCCAAGTAACTTAACTATGTCTCAGAATAAAGTTCAAGAATATTTATAGAAATCCAAAAATAGCCAGCAACCAGGAAGGTAAAATTCACAATATTTGGCATCCAATCAAAGATTTGCAGGCTTGCAGAGGGAGAAATATTCAATACATAATAAGAATAATCAACAAATTGACTAAACCCTAGAACTGACACTGATGATCTAGAATTAGCAAATAAGAACATTAAAAGTTATTATAATTACACCCTATCATCATTGTTGTTTAGTCTCTTGAGTCATGTTCAGCTCTTTGCAGCCCCCTGGACTGCAGCGTGCCAGGCTCATATAACTATTTTCTACAGTTAAGTAGAGGCATGGAAGGCAGAAAAAAAAGACCAAGGGGTACACATTTTCAGTATAAGTGAATAAGTTCTGCCATTTAGAAGGACTAGGGGAGAGTTAGGACTGAAAAATCATTTAAAGAAATAATACTCAAATTTTTACAATGTCTTGAAAACTATAAATCCACAGAGCCAAGAAGTTCAATTAATTCCAAAATTAAGAAATATGAAAAAATACATTAAGGTATATCATAATCAAATTTATCAAAACCACTAAAAAAAGATAAAATATATAAAGTAGCCAGAGGAACAACCACCAGGGGTTAATTTCCAAAATATAGAAGCAGCTCATACAATTCAGTATCAAAAAAACAAATCCAATTAAAAATGGGCATAAGACCTAAATAAGCATTTCTCTAAGAAGACACGTAAAAAAAAAAAAAGAAGACATACTGATAGCCAACAGGCACATGAAAAGTCACTCAACACTGCTAATTATTAAAGAAATGCAAATAAAACCACAAGGTACCACATCACATGGGTCAGAATGACCATCATCAAAAAGTCTACAAATAACAAATGCTAAAGTGGGCAGGGAGAAAAGGAAACCATTCTATACTCTTAGTGGGAATGTAAATTAATGCAGTTACTGTGCAAAATAGAATGGAGGTTCCTTAAAAAACTAAAAATAGAGCTACCATATGATCTAGCAATCCCACTCCCAAGTATATATCCCAAAAAGATGAAAATGCTAACTTGAAAAGATAGATGCACTGCAGAGTTCATAGTAGCACTGTTTACAGTAGCCAATACACGGAAACAACCTAAATGTCCATCAACAGACGATTGACTTAACAAGACAAGAAGACATTAAATATATATGGGCCTCCCATATGCTGAGTAAAAGAAGCATGTTAAAAAAGATCATATATTGTATGATTCACTTATATAAAATATCCAGAATAAACAACTATACAGCAGTAAAAAGTAGAATACTTGTTGTCTAGGGCTGAGTGGGTCACAGTTGGGGTGGCGGGGTCGGGGGGAGTCAGAGTGACTAATAATAACTACACGTTCTTTTCTAGGGGTGAGAAAAACATGAAATTAGACTATGGCTATGGCTGCACAAAAAAGAGCTTCACAAATAATCATGATGGTGTGATCACTGACCTAGAGCCAGACATCCTGGAATGTGAAGTCAAGTGGGCCCTACAAAGCAGCACTACGAACAAAGCTAGTGGAGGTGATGGAATTCCAGTGGAGCTATTCCAAATCCTGAAAGATAATGCTGTGAAAGTGCTGCACTCAATATGCCAGCACATTTGGAAAACTCAGCAGTGGCCACAAGATTGGAAAAGGTCAGTTTTCATCCCAGTCCCAAAGAAAGGCAATGCCAAAGAGTGCTCAAACTACCGCACAATTGCACTCATCTCACACGCTAGTAAAGTAATGCTCAAAATTCTCCAAGCCAGGTTTCAGCAATATGTGAAGTGTGAACTTCGTAATATTCAAGCTGGTTTTAGAAAAGGCAAAGGAACCAGAGATCAAATTGCCAACATCCGCTGGATCATGGAAAAAGCAAGAGAGTTCCAGAAAAACATCTATTTCTGCTTTATTGACTATGCCAAAGCCTTTGACTGTGTAGATCACAATAAACTGTGGAAAATTCTGAGAGAGATGGGAATACCAGACCACCTGATCTGCCTCTTGAGAAATCTGTATGCAGGTCAGGAAGCAACAGTTAGAACTGGTCATGGAACAACAGACTGGTTCCAAATAGGAAAAGGAGTACGTCAAGGCTGTATATTGTCACCATGTTTATTTAACTTATATGCAGAGTACATCATGAGAAACGCTGGACTGGAAGAAACACAAGTTGGAATCAAGATTGCTGGGAGAAATATCAATAACCTCAGATATGCAGATGATACCACCCTTATGGCAGAAAGTGAAGAGGAACTAAAAAGCCTCTTGATGAAAGTGAAAGTGGAGAGTGAAAAGGTTGGCTTAAAGCTTAACATTCAGAAAACAAAGATCATGGCATCTGGTCCCATCACTACATGGGAAATAGATGGAGAAACAGTGGAAATAGTGTCAGACTTTATTTTTCTGGGCTCCAAAATCACTGCAGATGGTGACTGCAGCCATGAAATTAAAAGACGCTTCTTCCTTGGAAGGAAAGTTATGACCAACCTAGATAGCATATTCAAAAGCAGAGACATTACTTTGCCAACAAAGATTCGCCTAGTCAAGGCTATGGTCTTTCCTGTGGTCATGTATGGATGTGAGAGCTGGACTGTGAAGAAGGCTGAGCGCCAAGGAATTGATGTTTTTGAATTGTGGTGTTGGAGAAGACTCTTGAGAGTCCCTTGGACTGCAAGGAGATCCAACCAGTCCATTCTGAAGGAGATCAGCCCTGGGATTTCTTTGGAAGGAATGATGCTAAAGCTGAAACTCCAGTATTTTGGCCACCTCATGCGAAGAGTTGACTCATTGGAGAAGACTCTGATGCTGGGAGGGATTGAGGGCAGGAGGAGAAGGGGATGACAGAGGATGAGATGGCTGGATGGCATCACTGACTCAATGGATTTGAGTCTGAGTGACCTCCGGTAGTTGGTGATGGACAAGGAGGCCTGGCGTGCTGCAATTCATGGGGTCGCAAAGAGTTGGACACGACTGAGCGACTGCTCTGATCTGATCTGATGGCTGCACAACTCTGTGACTATGCTAAACACTGTTAGGTAATGCACTATGAGTGAAGTGTGTGGTTTATGAATAACATCTCAAGAAAGATGTTTTTAAAAGGCAAAATAAAAACTTTTGGGGATATATAAAACATGAAAGAATTCATCACCAACAGAGCTAAACTCTAAGAAGTACTAAAGGGAGTTCTTCAGATGAAAGAAAAATGATACCAGATGGAAATGTGGATGTACACAAAGGAATGAAGAGCATTGGAAATGGTAACTACACAGTAATACATTATGAAGACTTTCTCATGTCAATAGTTTCCAACTGAATATTTACCACCTGCATGGTTTTCCATCCTAAGGATCCACCATCATTATTTAAAGCTGGTGAAATGAGAAGGTCTGGGATCCAACACATAGGTGAGGAGTTGACCTTCTATATGTGGAAAGATATTATTTTTCCCACTGCAAAGAAAAGTAGGATATGTGCAGATACTGGTAGATTACAAGGAAATTTTTTCCTTCTTTTTTTTTGAATCATAAGGTAAAAGGAAATATAAGATGGTAAAAACAGAAAGTATATCTTCCTAACTACAGTCAGGTTCAAAATAAAAATGGCAACAGCTTGCAAAAATAAACTGGAAAATTCTGAAAGAGATGGGAATACCAGACCACCTGATCTGCCTCTTGAGAAACCTGTATGCAAGTCAGGAAGCAACAGTTAGAACTGGACATGGAACAAAAGACTGGTTCCAAATAGGAAAAGGAGTACATCAAGGCTGTATATTGTCACCCTGCTTATTTAACTTCTATGCAGAGTACATCATGAGAAACACTGGGCTGGAAGAAGCACAAGCTGGAATCAAGATTGCTGGGAGAAATATCAATAACCTCAGATATGCAGATGACACCACCCTTATGGCAGAAAGTGAAGAGGAACTCAAAAGCCTCTTGATGAGAGTGAAAGAGGAGAGTGAAAAAGTTGGCTTAAAGCTCAACATTCAGAAAATGAAGATTATGGCACCTGGTCCCATCACTTAATGGGAAATAGATGGGGAAACAGTGGAAACGGTGTCAGACTTTATTTTTCTGGGCTCCAAAATCACTGCAGATGGTGACTGCAGCCATGAAATTAAAAGATGCTTACTCCTTGGAAGGAAAGTTATGACCAACCTAGATAACATATTGAAAAGCAAATACATTACTTTGCCAACAAAGGTCTGTCTAGTGAAGACTATGGTTTTTCCAGTGGTCATGTATGGATGTGAGAGTTGGACTGTGAAGAAGGCTGAGTGCCGAAGAATTGATGCTTTTGAACTGTGGTGTTGGAGAAGACTCTTGAGAGTCCCTTGGACTGCCAGGAGATCCAACCAGTCCATTCTGAAGGAGATCAGCCCTGGGATTTCTTTGGAAGGAATGATGCTAAAGCTGAAACTCCAGTACTTTGGCCACCTCATGCGAAGAGTTGACTCATTGGAGAAGACTCTGATGCTGGGAGGGATTGGGGGCAGGAGGAGAAGGGGACAACAGAGGATGAGATGGCTGGATGGCATCACTGACTCGATGGATGTGAGTCTGAGTGACCTCCGGGAGTTGGTGATGGACAGGGAGGTCTGGCATGCTGCAATTCATAGGATTGCAAAGAGTCGGACACAACTGAGCGACTGAACTGAACTGAACTGATCAGCATGTCTTTAACTTGAAAAGCCTGCAGGCACCACCTTAATCATCTGATGGAGGTCAGCATCACCAGTCTATAGTCTCTCTTATACCACCTGAAATGATGCAGTGAGAAAGGCACATTACTTCTGTGAGATTCTCATCAAAATGAATCTTTTCAGTCTAATTATGAGAGAATATCAAGCACAAATTGAGAAAATATCAACACAAATTGAGAGACAGTCTAAAAAATAATTGATCAGTAGTCTTCAAAGGAGTCAAGTCCTGAAAGATATGTGAAAACTGAGGATCTGTCATAAACTAGAGGAGACAAATGAGACATGATAACTAAATGCCATATGGGATCCCGGATGCAATCCTAAAAGAGAATTCTGGGAAAATTGGTCAAATTTGAGTTAGATCTATATTTTAGTTAACGACTTCAGTACTAATTTCTTGGTTTTGATTATTGTGCTATGGACTTCAGGTTTTAACTTTATGGGAAGTTGAATGAAGGGTAAGCAGGAACTACACTACTTTTTTAAACTTTTATACAAATAAAAAATAATTGCTACAATGACAGTTTCTTAAAGCTGTATTATTTGTCAGATGATATGATGTCCAGCAACCTCAACCATCTAGAACTGAATTAGAGTTCTAAAATGAAATCAAAGAGCCTCCAAACACAAGAAAATGAGTCATCACCAAGCCCAGGCAATGATAATACCTTCATTCCAGGTTATTGCAAGACCCAAACCATATCCTGGTTGTTACATGCCGAAGATTTCCTAAGGTTGGTTCTCAATAACAAGTGGATTATCCTCTGTTATACAGGCACATATGACCAACCTAGATAGCATATTCAAAAGCAGAGACATTACTTTGCCAACAAAGATTCGCCTAGTCAAGGCTATGGTCTTTCCTGTGGTCATGTATGGATGTGAGAGCTGGACTGTGAAGAAGGCTGAGCGCCAAAGAGTTGATGCTTTTGAACTGTGGTGTTGGAGAAGACTGTTGAGAGTCCCTTGGACTGCAAGGAGATCCAACCAGTCCATTCTGAAGATCAGCCCTGGGATTTCTTTGGAAGGAATGATGCTAAAGCTGAAACTCCAGTATTTTGGCCACCTCATGTAAAGAGTTAACTCATTGGAGAAGACTTGATGCTGGGAGGGATTGGGGGCAGGAGGAGAAGGGGACGGCGGAGGATGAGATGGCTGGATGGCATCACTGACTCGATGGATGTGAGTCTGAGTGATCTCCGGGAGTTGGTGGTGGACAGGGAGGCCCGGCATGCTGCGGTTCATGGGGTCGCAAAGAGTCGGACAAGACTGAGCAACTGATCTGATCTGATCTGATACAGGCACCCCTTGCCTAAAAGGCACTAAGTTCACAGTGCATTAGGAAGTAAAAACTTAGATTTTTTTCATGTCTTCTCCCTTATTTGTTCTTTCAATAAGTATTTATTGAGCACTTACTAACAACTTGTTCAGTCATTCAGTCATGTCCAACTCTTTGTGACCCCATGGACTGCAGCATGCCAGGCTTCCCTGTCTTTCACCATCTCCTGCTCAAACTCACATCCATTGAATTGGTGATACCATCCAGCCAGCTTGTCCTCTGTTGAACCCTTCTCTTCTTGCCTTCAATGAGTGTAGTTGCAACTACACTCCACACAACCACCTTTTGTGAATTTGCAGAAAGTTTTCATTCTTTTTTAAAAATTTTTTTTTAGTATTTTATTTATTTATATATTTGTTTCCATCAGGTCTTAGTTGCAGCACTTGGGATCTCCACTGCACTATGTGGGATAATTGGAGCACACTGATTCTCTAGTTGTGGCTCACAGGCTTAGTTGTTCCATGTATGTGGGACCTTAGTTCCCTGACCAGGGGTTGAACTCACATCCCCTGCATTACAAGGCAGATTCTTAACCACTGGAACACCAGGGAAGTCACAGAAAGTTTTCATTCTTGTTCTTCTAAACCAAGACTCAGCAAGCTTTATCTGTAAAGGATCAGAGTAAATATTTTAGGACTTGCAGGCCCTAAGTTCTCTGTCTTAACTGGTTCTGCCTTTGTAGCCTAAAAGCAGCCATAGAAAACACATAAATGAGTGGGAATATCTGTGCTGCAATTAAGTTTAATTTATGAGAAAAAAAAAAAAAAGAGGGTGAACCAGCATTGGCCTATGCATTGTAGTTTGCCATCTTCTGTCCTAAAAATTCAGGAAATACATGAATATTCCCACCAGCCTAACATGGAGAAGATAATCTCATCCAAAACTCCTAAATGAGCTTCACCAAAATAAAATAAAACTCCAAATTACTTTAGTTTTCAAATGAGGTTATGGATAAGGAAAATGGGCTTCAGAATTTAACATTTTCAGTTGAATATTTGCCGTTAAAAGTTTCTTTTTACATTTAAAAATATTTAAGATGACTTGGCTGTCAAGCAAAGGCATGCATGCAAACAGAGGTTAGCCTCTGGAGGCCTCCCTGACCCTTGACCCTTTGGGGGGTTGCAATTCAGCATCTGTGACTGGCCTTTGTTCTTAGATATTATGCTTTAAATGCAGTTCAGTAAAGCCACAATTACAGATTCCAAATACGCATCCTCATCATTGCTTTTGAAAGGGGGTGTTTTAGAGAGTTTGGAATGGCTCTGGAAGTGAACAGAGAAAGTAACAAATAGCAGTCTGGTATCTAGTGGCCTTTGCTCGGGGAGGAGAGGCATTTCTGAAATCTGCCTTGATGACACAACTTGGCCTGAGTTATCTATCCAGAAAGAGTCAGAAATGGTCTCCCCTCAGGACACAATGGGGCCACTGTCCTGCCGCCCGAGTTGTACTGCTTAAGGTGGACACCTCAGCCATTTCTCTGAACCTCAGCTTTCCTCAAGCAGGGCACTTGAAGCACAACTGCGAGTGGATGCCCCTCTTTTAATAGGAGAATCAACTTTCACTACAGTGTTGAAAAGTAATATAATTTTCCTAAGTATCTACTTCCAAGGCCCCATTAGGGGGTCCCATTCTGTTTGCAGAATTACAACTAAAAACTGCATGCTGCAAAGGAATGGGAAGATTTATTTCAGGTTAAAAATACAACATTAAATAAATATCCATTTTATAGTTTTCAAAACCAAAAAAACCCCTACTCACATATTGAATATTATGTTTAGATCTGGGAGATGGCAATCCACTCCAATATTCTTGCCTGGAGAATCCCATGGACAGAGAAGCCTGGTGGGCTACAGTCCATGGGGTCACAAAGAGTCAGACACGACTCAATCGACCTGGCACATGTGTCTAACACACACACTGGACATCATACACAAAGAAGGCTTTGGACTAGCATTTCCCAAAGTAAGCTGCCTTGCAAGATTTTAGTAATTCCATGGGAAATCAGTTAGGGATATATTTGACTGCATTTCATGAAAGGCAACTATGGATAGCTTGAATAAATACAATTTTGTTTTTATTTCATATGACAAGAACTGAAATGTTACAGACAAACCAGGGCAATGTGCTTCAGTTTAGGAATGTGACTATAGATCCAGGATCTTTCTGTTTTTCCTCTTAGCTAGACTTAGTCTGTTGGCTTCTCACCTCTAGGTGACAATTAAGCTGCTGCAGCTCCAGACATCATATCCATATTAGAAGCAGGAAGAAGAGGGAGACTAAGAAAAATTTCCTGAAATGGCTTTTTCCTTTTATCAGTCAAGGAAAAACTAACTTGGAGGCCTTCAACACCCCTAAAACTTCCACACAGATTTTCTTCTGCATTCTATTGGATGTTTATGAGTCCTATGACTATTCTTAGCAGTAAAGAAACTGGGAGAGTAAGAATGTTGGCTTTCTAACCACTATAATATAGAGTGTCAAGGAAGAAGGGGGTGGATAGATAATTGGATTAGTGAACCCAATTAGTCTACCACAGCACATTATAGGTATTTTTATATTTCTATTTTTGGTGTTTTCCCATTTGTCAGTAATAAGAGTATTCATTTTACTGTTTAAAAAGAGTAATTTAAAAATGTTAGTGTTGTAATAACTGCATTGCTATTGAAGTCTGTAAAAATGTTGACTTCTAACTCAATAAAAATTGTATTTAAATAAGTGTCATTGGTTTATAACTGCTCTTCCAATATATGCTCTACAGTAGAAACTGGCAAGTGGCTTCCCTTATGGCTCAGTGGTAAAGAATCCACCTGCCAATGCAGGAGATGCAGGTTTGATCCATAGATCAGGAAGATCACTTGGAGAGGGAAATGGCAACCTACTCTAGTATTCTTGCCTGAAGAATCCTACGGACAGAGGAGCTGGCAGGCTACATTCCATAGGGTTCAGTTCAGTTCAGTCACTCAGTTGTGTCCGACTATTTGCGACCCCATGAATCCCAGCACACCAGGCCTCCCTGTTCATCACCATCTCCCTGAGTTCACTCAAACTCACGTCCATTGACTTGGTGATACCATCCAGCCATCTCATCCTCTGTCAACTCCTTCTTCTCCTGCCCCCAATCCCTCCCAGCATCAGAGTCTTCTCCAATGAGTCAACTCTTCACATGAGGTGGCCAAAGTACTGGACTTTCAGCTTTAGCATCATTCCTTCCAAAGAAATCCCAGGGCTGATCTCCTTCAGAATGGACTGGTTGGATCTCCTTGCAGTCCAAGCGACTCTCAAGAGTCTTCTCCAACACCACAGTTCAAAAGCATCAATTCTTCCACACTCAGCTTTCTTCACAGTCCAACTCTCACATCCATACAGGACCAATGGAAAAACCATAGCCTTGACTAGACGGACCTTTCTTGGCAAAGTAATGTCTCTGCTTTTGAATATGCTATCAAGGTTGGTCATAACTTTCCTTCCAAGGAGTAAGCATCTTTTAATTTCATGGCTGCAGTCACCATCTGCAGTGATTTGGGAGCCCAAAAATATAAACTCTGACACCGTTTCCACTGTTTCCCCATCTATTTCCCATGAAGTGATGGGACCAGATGCCATGATCTTCATTTTCTGAATGTTGAGCTTTAAGCCAACTTTTCACTCTCCACTTTCACCTTCATCAAGAGGCTTTTTAGTTCCTCTTCACTTTCTGCCATAAGGGTGGTGTCATCTGCGTATCTGAGGTTATTGATATTTCTCCCGGCAATCTTGATTCCAGCTTGTGCTTCTTCTAGCCCAGCGTTTCTCATGATGTACTCTGCATAGAAGTTAAATAAGCAGGGTGACAATATACAGCCTTGACGTACTCCTTTTCCTATTTGGAACCAGTCTGTTGTTCCATGTCCAGTTCTAACTGTTGCTTCCTGACCTGCATACAGGTTTCTCAAGAGGCAGGTCAGGTGGTCTGGTATTCCCATCTCTTTCAGAATTTTCCACAGTTTATTGTGATCCACACGGTCAAAGGCTTTGGCATAGTCAATAAAGCAGAAATAGATGTTTTTCTGGAACTCTCTTGCTTTTTCCATGATCCAGCGGATGTTGGCAATTTGATCTCTGGTTCCTCTGCCTTTTCTGAAACCAGCTTGAACATCTGGAAGTTCACGGTTCACATATTGCTGAAGCCTGGCTTGGAGAATTTTGAGCATTACTTTACTAGCGTGTGAGATGAGTGAAATTGTGCGGTAGTTTGAGCATTCTTTGGCATTGCCTTTCTTTGGGATTGGGATGAAAACTGACCTTTTCCAGTCCTGTGGCCACTGCTGAGTTTTCCAAATGTGCTGGCATATTGAGTGCAGCACTTTCACAGCATCATCTTTCAAGACTTGAAATAGCTCAACTGGAATTCCATCACCTCCACTAGCTTTGTTCGTAGTGATGCTTTCTAAGGCTGACTTGACTTCACATTCCAGGATGTCTGGCTCTAGGTCAGTGATCACACCATCATGATTATCTGGGTCATGAAGACTTTTTTTGTACAGTTCTTCTGTGTATTCCTGACACCTCTTCTTAATATCTTCTGCTTCTGTTAGGTCCATACCATTTCTGTCCTTTATCGAGCCCATCTTTGCATGAAATGTTCCCTTGGTATCTCTAATTTTCTTGAAGAGATCTCTAGTCTTTCCCATTCTGTTATTTTCCTCTATTTCTTTGCATTGGTCACTGAGGAAGGCTTTCTTATCTCTTCTTGCTATTCTTTGGAACTCTGCATTCAGATGCTTATATCTTTCCTTTCTCCTTTGCTTTTCACTTCTCTTCTTTTCACAGCTATTTGTAAGGCCTCCTCAGACAGCCATTTTGCTTTTTTGCATTTCTTTTCCATGGGGATGGTCTTGATGTCTGTCTCCTGTACAATGTCATGAACCTCCATCCATAGTTCATCAGGCACTCTATCTATCAGATCTAGTCCCTCAAATCTATTTCTCACTTCCACTGTATAATCACAATGGATTTGATTTAGGTCATACCTGAATGGTCTAGTGGTTTTCCCTACTTTATTCAATTTAAGTCTGAATTTGGCAATAAGGAGTTCATGACCTGAGCCACAGTCAGCTCAGGGTTGCAAAGAGTCAAATGACTGAGGGCTGCACACAGAAGTTGGCAAACAAGGGCCACAGGACAAATCAGGCCACCATCTGTTATAAATAAAGTTTTATTGGAACATAGACACACTCATTCATTTACTGTTGTCTGCAGCTGCTTTTGTGCTACTACATCAGAGTTGAATAGTGGCAAACAGTATGGCAAAGACCATGTTACATCTGCACCTAAAATATTTGCTGTCTGGCCTTATAGGGAAAAATGGCCAGCCCCTGACTGATAGGCTATGCCATAGAAAAAGCTAGTTCATCCTGCAGAATCTCACTCTTCCTGAGGCTCTTCAGGAGCCTCAGGAGACTGACTGAAGTATTTTTAATAAAAAAAAATACCTGCCACCAAGGACCTTGTGACACCAACTCTGCCACCTACAGAGACAGATATGGCCCTGGTGTCTTCTGCACTGGGTCACAGGTTCGCCTTTGTTGCTAGCTTCCCGCTGAAAGTAAGATGTTGTGTATAAATCAGATACTTGGAGAAGAGGATTATTTAGCAAAAATATTGATTTTCTTACATATGATTTTTCAAAACACCAAGCAATGAACCCACTGGCTTCGGGATCACCTTCGTATCTGAATCAATCATAAATTGTCTTGCTATTATGGACTTTGCAAACAAAAACTTTTTCAGAAAAAATAATAAACCTTGTCTAAACCAGGGCGAATAGGACATAGGACATGCTCTACAGAGAGTTCATTGGAAACTGATTCTGTCTCCCTCCATCTCCTTTAAGAGCAGGAGTCATACACTCCTCTTGTAATTTATCCTGACAGTCTCTGGGGCCACCTTTCCTAACAGAACAGTTAATCTCTCTGATATTAACTGTGGCTGATATCAAGTTCTGGCTTTGGATAAAAATCCAACACACTTGGATATGAATCTCCAGAACACTGAGCTGCCCTTGTCGGTCGTGGAAGTTAAAGCCCAGGAGAGACCCAGATGCCTCGTCCTCCCTCCTGCCCTAGTTTCTGAGCTACTGACCACATGGCACGCTTTGCAATGGGTCAGCAGTTGTGGCCAGCTTGGCCTGTGGTGCTGCTAATTATATAAGCTATACTTACCTAGAAAGTATGGGTGGTTTCTTATGAATCTGGCTACTATGATTACAAATTTAATTCCTAAAAGTAAGCCCCAAATGTGGGTTCCTCTCTCTTTTTTAACTCTAGCCCCTATACTTGCCCTAAAGCAACTCAAATGCCTACAGAACAACAGATATTTATATGGAAGAAGAAAGCAAATCTTTTTATTGTTGTTGTTCACCTACTTTGGGCTTTACATACTGTAGCTCATGTCTTGTTGTCTGACTGACAGCTCTGTTGTCTGGTTGACAGCCTATAATCAAGTGAACTTATTTAACTTATATGCAGAGTACATAATGAGAAATGCTGGGCTGGAAGAAGCACAAGCTGGAATCAAGATTGCCGGGAGAAATATCAATAACCTCAGATATGCAGATGACACCACCCTTATGGCAGAAAGTGAAGAGGAACTAAAAAGCCTCTTGATGAAGGTGAAAGAAGAGAGTGAAAAAAGCTGGCTTAAAGCTCAACATTCAGAAAACGAAGATCATGGCATCCGGTCCCATCACTTCGTGGGAATTAGATGGAGAAACAGTGGAAACAGTGTCAGAGTTTATTTTTTGGGGCTCCAAAATCACTGCAGATGGTGACTGCAGCCATGAAATTAAAAGACGCTTACTCCTTGGAAGGAAAGTTATGACCATCCTAGACAGCATGTTGAAAAGCAGAGACATTACTTTGCCAACAAAGGTCCATCTAGTCAAGGCTATGGTCTTTTCAGTAGTCACGTATGGATGTGAGTTGGACTGTGAAGAAGGCTGAGCACCGAAGAATTGATGCTTTTGAACTGTGGTGTTGGAGAAGACTCTTGAGAGTCCCTTGGACTGCAAGGAGATCCAACCAGTCCATTCTGAAGGAGATCAGCCCTGGGATTTCTTTGGAAGGAATGATGCTGAAGCTGAAACTCCAGTACTTTGGCCACCTCATGCAAAGAGTTGACTCATTGGAAAAGACTCTGATGCTGGGAGGGATTGGGGGCAGGAGGAGAAGGAGATGACAGAGGATGAGATGGCTGGATGGCATCACTGACTTCATGGATGTGAGTCTGAGTGAACTTTGGGAGTTGGTAATGGACAGGGAGGCCTGGCATGCTGCAGTTCATGGGGTCGCAAAGAGTCAGACATGACTGAGCGACTGAACTGAACTGAACTGAACTGAACCAAGTGAGCTTGGTTGATGAAGAAATTGAGAGGTCAAGTGACTTTTTAAGGTTCCAAAGATAAGTGACTAAGCCAGGCTCAACAACAAGCCTGTCCTACTCCAAAAGCCACAGTGGGATCATTAGATGACAAATCTAAAGACCTAGAGCCAATCTATGAACCATCCATCTCTTGAGCCCTGGGTCTTTTAGCCAGCCTGGTCTGCCCATGCCCAGGCCCAGAAAGGCAGTTATCCTGGATTCATTAAAGGGAGTTGAGAGTCCAAGAGTGAAAAGCTCAGAGGACCAGAAACTGGAGCAAGTCAGGAATACCTTAAGACAGTTCAGAACCCAGATCTCAGGGCTTCCAAAGCTCTCCTCTGTACCTCAATCCTGCCTTCCCAATCAGCGCTGATACATCCAGTTCCTTTTTTCTCAATAACATAACAATCACTTACTAAGCTAATAATTATGTTGCATGTGGCCTGCTAAGTCTCTTCACTTGTGTCTAACTTTTACAACTCTATGGGCCATAGTCTACCAGGCTGCTCTGTCCATGAGAATTTTCCAGGCAAGAATACTGGAGTGGGTTGCCATGCCTTCCTCCCCCGGAGATCTTCCTGGTCCAGAGATCTGACCCACAGTTGTCTCCCACATTGACAGGTGGGTTCTTTACCACTAGAACCACCTGGGAAGCCCCATTAATTATGCTGATCAAGTAGCAACTCAACTGACCTGGAGCAGGCACCATCAGGTCTACACCTGGTTTCTTTCAGATCTGTTTTATCCTGGGTTTGTACATTTATTATCGGTTTCTGTGTGCTTTACTTCTAACTGCTTTTATTTGCGACTTTCTACAAGGCTCAGATAATGAGCTCCTTATTGCCAAATTCAGACTTAAATTGAATAAAGTAGGGAAAACCACTAGACCATTCAGGTATGACCTAAATCAAATCCCTTATGATTATACAGTGGAAGTGAGAAATAGATTTAAGGGACTAGATCTGATAGATAGAGTGTCTGATGAACTATGGACAGAGGTTCGTGACATTATACAGGAGACAGGGATCAAGACCATCCCCATGGAAAAGAAATGCAAAAAAGCAAAATGGCTGTCTGAGCTGTGAAAAGAAGAGAAGCGAAAAGCAAAGGAGAAAAGGAAAGATATAAGCTTCTGAATGCAGAGTTCCAAAGAATAGCAAGAAGAGATAAGAAAGCCTTCCTCAGTGATCAATGCAAAGAAATAGAGGAAAACAACAGAATGGGAAAGAATAGAGATCTCTTCAAGAAAATTAGAGATACCAAGGGAAAATTTCATGCAAAGATGGGCTCGATAAAGGACAAAAATGCTATGGACCTAACAGAAGCAGAAGATATTAAGAAGAGGTGTTAGGAATACACAGAAGAACTATACAAAAAGATCTTTACAACCCAGATAATCATGATGGTGTGATCACTGACCTAGAGCCAGACATCCTGGAATGTGAAGTCAAGTCGGCCTTAGAAAGCATCACTATGAACAAAGCTAGTGGAGGTGATGGAATTCCAGTTGAGCTCTTTCAAATCCTGAAAGATGATGCTGTGGAAGTGCTGCACTCAATATGCCAGCAAATTTGGAAAACTCAGCAGGGGCCACAGGACTGGAAAAGTCAGTTTTCATTCCAATCCCAAAGAAAGGCAATGCCAAAGAATGCTCAAACTACCGCACAATTTCACTCATCTCACATGCTAGTAAAGTAATGCTCAAAATTCTCCAAGCCAGGCTTCAGCAGTACATGAACTGTGAACTTCCAGATGTTCAAGCTGGTTTCAGAAAAGGCAGAGGAACCAGAGATCAAATTGCCAACATCTGCTGGATCATGGAAAAAGCAAGAGAGTTCCAGAAAAACATCTATTTCTGCTTTATTGACTATGCCAAAGCCTTTGACCGTGTGGATCACAATAAACTGTGGAAAATTCTGAAAGAGATGGGAATACCAGACCACCTGACCTGCCTCTTGAGAAACCTGTATGCAAGTCAGGAAGCAACAGTTAGAACTGGACATGGAACAACGGACTGGTTCCAAATAGGAAAAGGAGTACATCAAGGCTGTATATTGTCACCCTGCTTATTTAACTTCTATGCAGAGTACATCATGAGAAACGCTGGGCTAGAAGAAGCACAAGCTGGAATCAAGATTGCCGGGAGAAATATAAATAACCTCAGATATGCAGATGACACCACCCTTACGGCAGAAAGTGAAGAGGAACTAAAAAGCCTCTTGATGAAGGTGAAAGAGGAGAGTGAGAAAGCTGGCTTAAAGCTCAACATTCAGAAAACGAAGATCATGGCATCTGGTCCCATCACTTCATGGGAAATAGATGGGGAAACAGTGGAAACAGTGTCAGAGTTTATTTTGGGGGGCTCCAAAATCACTACAGATGGTGACTGCAGCCATGAAATTAAAAGACGCTTACTCCTTGGAGGGAAAGTTATGACCAACCTAGATAGCATATTCAAAAGCAGAGACGTTACTTTGCCAAGAAAGGTCCATCTAGTCAAGGCTATGGTTTTTCCATTGGTCCTGTATGGATGTGAGAGTTGGACTGTGAAGAAAGCTGAGTGCGGAGGAATTGATGCTTTTGAACTGTGGTGTTGGAGAAGACTCTTGAGAGTCCCTTGGACTGCAAGGAGATCCAACCAGTCCATTCTGAAGGAGATCAGCCCTGGGATTTCTTTGGAAGGAATGATGCTGAAGCTGAAAGTCCAGTACTTTGGCCACCTCTTGCGAAGAGTTGACTCATTGGAAAAGACTCTGATGCTGGGAGGGATTAGGGGCAGGAGGAGAAGGGGACGATAGAGGATGAGATAGCTGGATGGCTTCACTGACTTGATGGACGTGAGTCTGAGTGAACTCCGGGAGTTGGTGATGGACAGGGAGGCCTGGCGTGCTGCAATTCATGGGGTTGCAAAGAGTCGGTCAAGACTAAGTGACTGAACTGAACTGAACTGAACAAGGAAATAGTCTTGAACCATTGAGCCAATGTCCCTGTGTACAGACAGCTAGAAGTTCCCAGAGGTTTAAATCCTCTGAAGGCAGGCTCTCTAGCCAGTGGCTGATGAGCTGGGATAGGAAAGCCCAGCTCCCTTGCCTCCAGGTGGAGCCAACTCTCAAGACATCGTTTCTACTCCAGAATTCCCTGAAGTTTCAGACCGAGACTAGAACTTTGCCTGAAACCATCCCCTTGATCAACTGTTTTCTCTTCTCTGATCTACTTTCCTCAGTCCTTTTCCTGCTGCTTCTAGAAGCACACTCAAGAAATTACTCGTGCACAAGTTGTCATGCTTCTGGGTCTGGTTCTGGGGAACCTGTCCTGAAACAAGAGCAGATTAAAATTACTCCTTGCAGTTTTTCATCTTTCAGTAATACAGCCTTCCTGTCCTCATCAGTCTCACAGTAGCAATCATGCTGAGCCGCCTCTTATGTTCCTGACTTGCTTTAGCTCCTCCTCTTTTTCTCTTCTGATTCTCTACCTTTAGATCTAACTTTTCTTGATGATTATAAAAAGCTTAATGGTCACATAGGAAACAAACAAAAAGCCAGAATCCAAACTAGTTTTGTCTGATTCCAAGTTCATGCTATTAGCCACGGGATTCCTACCACTGAAGTTTTGCCTTTGTAACTGATCTCTGGGATCCTGAGTCTAGAATATCTTCCAAAGACTCTAACGTGGATTCTGTTCATAGCACTTTTAGGGGCTTCCCTGGTGGCTCAGTGGTAAAGAATCTGCTTGCAGTGCAGGAGATGCAGTTTCAATCTCTAGGTCTGAAAGATCCCCTGGAGAAGGAAATGGCAACCCACTCCAGTATTCTTGCCTGGAGAATTCCATGGACAGGGGAGCCTGGTGGGCTACAGTCCATGGGGTCTCAAAAGTCGGAAACAACTTAGCAACTAAACCACTTCCACCCATAGAATTTTTGCAGTTCAAATTCCCTCAAGCCTTTCTATCTGACCATTGAGCATCTAATAACTGACTCATTCAATGTCCCCAAATGAAAGATGATATTTTGAGCTTTATTTGTTCATGTTCACAGTCTAGAAAATATTTATTGAATGCATTCTCTATACTGGGCTGTATTTGAAACACTATGATTATTGGATTAGGGAAGGAAGGGAAGGACATTAAAGGCTCTCACTCTCTTTTCTGGTTTTAATTTTCTTTAATGCCTTTTTCCAAACTCCACCAAAAGTTAAAAACAATATAACACAATAACAATGGGCTTTGGAAGGGAAGTAAAAAAAAAAAAAAAAGAACCTGAGTGTTCAAATACTCTCTGTGAAATTGAGTAGATCCATGGAAGGTGACTTAAATGGTGGTCTCAACCTGGATACTTCCAGGGGATATTTGCCAATGTTCAGGACATCTGTCACAACTAGGGGGTGGGGTTCTGGCCAGAGAAGTAGCTAAGCAGCCTGAAATGCAAAGGACAGCGTCCTGTAAAAAAGATTAAACAACAACAACAAAAAGACTCCAAATTATCAATAGTGTTGAGGTTGAGAAACCCTGATTTATAGTAATAGTTCCAAACTCACAATGCAGTCGTAGAAACAAATGAACAACTGGCTCCCACTAAGTTCGAGTTTCCCCCTTTCTTGCCCTTCCTTTCTCCTCTGTAGCATAGAATATGAACACATTCTCAGATCTGGG
Organism: Tragelaphus eurycerus; assembly: GCA_935064755.1. Classification (NCBI taxonomy): domain Eukaryota; kingdom Metazoa; phylum Chordata; class Mammalia; order Artiodactyla; family Bovidae; genus Tragelaphus; species Tragelaphus eurycerus. The sequence goes on along the minus strand of CAKXYN010000072.1, from coordinate 7,734,010 downwards.
ACTTTGCTGGGAAACATGAGTTCTGGCCTAACCCTACCCATCCCACCCCCACTCCATCCCAAGAGAATGGCTCAAATTCACAAGGCAACTCTTCTCACTTCAAAGGAGAATCTCTGTTCTCCACAGTGACAGAGATTAAATAGGTGCTTATCATCCTAGCACATGTTGGGAAACAAGCCTTTTCTTGTGTTCCTAAGATGGAAGCCACAAAGAGATCATATAGCAAGTGTAATGGCAACCAGATTTCATCCTGGGCTTTACTCTAAAAAGCCAGGCTGAAGACATTTGCCTACCTGAACAGCAGCAGCAGGTCTAAGCCCAGGTAGACATCTGGGACTGATTCCACCTTACTCTTTCCTAAAGCTACAGCATTCTTGACAAATTTAACATCCATTTGTATCATTAATTCAAATTTGCCCAGACTACGAAGCTATGGCCATGAATTTAGTCATTCTTGATTAGTGTTTAAGCTGAGTCACTCACTCCTGGGTTGTCCAATATGATAGCCACTAGCCACAAATGGCTATTTAAAGTTAATATAAAGGTTTTAAAAATTAAAAATTTAGTTCCCTAGTCACACTAGCCACATTTCAACTGCCCAGTAGTCCTTGTGGCCAGTAACTACCACACTAGACAATATAGGGGCTTCCCTGATGGCTCAAATGATAAAGAATCTGCATGCAATTCAGGAGACCTGGGTTTGATCCCTTTGTTGGAAAGGTCCCCTGGAGAAGGGAATGGCTGCCCACTCCAGGGAATGGCCTGGAGAATCCCATGGACAGAGGAGTCTGGCAGGCTATAATCCATAGGGTCACAAAGAGTCAGACACAACTGAAGTGACTTACCATGGATGCACAAATATAGAATAGTCCCATCATCATGGAAAGTTGGACAGCTCTGTACAAATGATACTCAGCAGATCATTACTTAATTTCTTTAAACACTTGTTTCTTCAGTGGTAAAAGTAGAGACCGTATTTCCTGACTTGTCCCTTTTCCAAAATTCTTGGAAATGTGAACCAATGGAGAATGAGAATGTGTGCCTTATAAAATACAAAATAGTATGCAAATGTAAGGATTGTGACAAGAGCCCAGATCATTTCCTTTAGCAAAGATGGTCAGACCTGCTTTATTGCCAAGAAACCATAATGCTTCTGTCCAAATCTTTTATTTCTAGATTTATAAATTACTGCTCCAGGTGAATACCTTTAAGTGGAGGAAGTTTTGTGGGCGTGTTTTACCCTCCTTCATAACTAAAGTCTTTGCTATGTACACTGTAAATCTATTGGTGTATTCAAAGAGTTTTGAAGGTTGTGAATTTTCCCTTTGCCTGTTGAGGAAGTTTTCATTCTCATCTTGCATTTACCTTCTGAAGAGTCAGGCCAACTCCTCTATCCCTAATGGAGCATTTGAGCAAATTCAATCTTTGGGCTCGAGGGAGTCTTTGAATTCTTATTTAGGATCAACAAAGCCTTTCAACTCAAATAGAAGGGATAATTCCCGTTAAGCCCTGAGTAGTCTTTGGCGTTTGCTCTGCTATCAGCTGGGACACACTCCACCTAGAGAACAAACCTGTGTCTTCACTTAGGCTTGTCCTGATCTGTCATAAGTTGTACCTCAGTGAAAGCGTTCTAAGATAATAAGAGTATGAGTGTCAAGTAATTGGCTAAATTATGTCTAAGAAGCCTCAAAACATGCCAGCAGGGCAGCTCAGGCAATCTAGAAAATGCCACTGAAGTCTGGAAGGTTGAGCCATTCTCAGGCCTCTCAGAGGCCCCTTTGTGTCTTTCTAATCATAATAGTGACTTCCCTGGTGGCTCAGATGGTAAAGCGTCTGTCTACGATGCGGGAGACCTGGGTTTGATCCCTGGGTTGGGAAGATCCCTTGGAGAAGGAAATGGCAATCCACTCCAGTACTATTACCTGGAAAATCCCATGGACAAAGGAGCCTGGTAGGCTACATTCCATAGGGTCGCAAAGAGTCAGACACGACTGAGCGACTTCACGTTCGTTCTAATCATAATAGTAAGGCCTGAGACTTCCTTGATGGTCCAGTGGTTAGGACTCTGTGCTTCTGATGCAGGAGGCCTGGGTTTGATCCCTGGTCAGGGAATTAGATACCACACGCTGCGACTAAGGTCTCTCATGCCACAGCTAAGACCTGGAGCAGCCAAATAAATAAATACTATTTTAAAAAGAATTAAAAAAATAATAATAAGCCATGGCATCTACATGCTGTTTAGGGTGAAGGTGCTTTATTGACATCCACTGTTGAGCCATGCCATTAATTACTTCATGTAAGGAAACGCTATAGACCAGAAAATGGTGTCCTGGAATCAGGCTGGGCCAGAGGACAACTTTAAGTGCTTCCTTGTTTCTCCTTCTGTGTATCAAAGCTATTATAGTGGAAAAGCAGACAAAAACCCTAGCTTCATGATTGATAGCTCAGATGGTAAGGAATCTGCCTGCAATGCAGGAGACCTGGGTTCTATTCCTGGATCAGGAAGATCCCTTGGAGAAGGGAATGGCAACCCAGTTCAGTATTCTCACCTGGGAAATCCCTTGGACAGAGGAGCATGGTGGTCTATAGTCCGTAGGGTCACAGAGTTGGACACGACTGACTGACACTAACTAACACGGAACTTATGTTTTAGTGGGGAGGGGAAGGCAGGAGGGAGCAAGGTAATTAAAAAATGAACCTCAAAATATAAGCAATAAGAAAATATAATGGGACAAGAATGTCAGAGTAAAAGTTGAAATTTTACAAATAATGATTTTTTTTTTAATTCAGGGGAGACCTCATAAAGTGACATTTCAGTAAGAACCTGTGGGAAATAAGAAGACAAACCCTTGGGATTTCAGTAGGCAGAGCTTATCAGGCAGAGGAAGCTGGCATGTGCCAAGGCCCTGGGGCAGATGCAGGCAAGCCTAGCCTCTTTGTGAAAGTGTAGCAGATTAGAGTGGCTAAGGCAGAACAGGAGGAAGAGGGAATATCTGGGGAGGAGGTCATGGAGGTGACATGGGGCCAGATCATATAGGCTTCCTTCCATATTCTGCTCTGTAAGACAGGAGGACTTTTTGTAGAGTTTTGAGCAGATGAGTGAAACAATCCAACTTAAGTTCTTAAAGCACCTTTAGGGATATTATGCTGAGAATAGACCAGGTGAAGGGGAAGCAATGCAAGGATGAAAGCAGTTTATGATCAACCAGCCTCACAGGGTTTTCTCTGACCCCTGTTTTCCATCAGCAGCTCACCAGCCTTGCCTCTAGGACTGTAGACATTCATACCAACCAGTGCTGTCCCCTCTAAGAGCCAGCTCATAGACTGCAATGAATTGTACCATTGAGTTCATTCTGTCCATTGATTCTACTCAGCCTCATAAAATCAGAGCTCATCTGTGTTGGAAGGAACACAGACAAGTGCTTGGTTCAACTGTTCCTTTTGAAAATTGTGAAACAGATCATCCATACAGAATCATTTAAATGATACTTTAGTATTCATGTACTACTATCCAGTTACAAACGAGAACATTACTAGTCCCTTACATGCACAATGGGTCCCTTCCCAGTCACATGCTTCTCCTTTCACCCCCATCTAGAAGTAACTACTATCTTACCTTCTGTGCTAATAATTCCCCAGAGTTGGGTCTTGTTTTTTTTTTTTTTTTTTTTTTTGGTGGGCCTCTCACCTGTGCTTCCTGATGGCTCAGTGTTTCCCTGATGGCTCAGTGAGTAAAGAATCCACCTACAATGCAGGAGACACAGTAAATACGGGTTCAGTCACTGAGTGGGGAAGATCCCCTGGAGGAGGAAATGGCAGCCCACTCCAGTATTCTTGCCTGAAAAATCCCCTGGACAGAGAAGCCTGGTAGGCTATAGTCCATGGGGTCTCAAGAGTTGGACATGACCGAGCAATTAAGCATGAAGGTAGGCTCCCCTATGCATGAAGATCCAAATAATAAGTTTAGTTTTAGAAATCAGGCAGCAGCACACACCTGAATGTGTCCCTGCTGGATGGAGACCCACAGGAGGAGACAGGCTGAACTGAGTCTCCAGGGGATGACTGTGATCTGGCTCCAGCCTCCCTGAGATTGTACAGGAGTCCCTTTGGGAGAAGCGACTGGGCGAGGTCACAAGTGAGTCCTCAAAACATAGGGCTCACTTAGAACATGACAGTTTGTCTGGCAACACAAGTGTGGACCAAGAAATGGATGTGGGGAAGGGACAGAGTTGGAGAGAGTGGGGTAGCTGTGAATGGCACGGTATGTGTCCAGTTCAAAAGATCAGGTCAAAGAAGAATGCTGCTGTGGGTGGCATGAGTGTCCTCAGCTTATCCAAGCATCCAGGCATGGAGCCTAGAGCAAGGCATCACTCAGTGTATGGTCAAGAGAAGCCAGATCTAGTCCAGAGCCCAGGATGCTCTCCCAGGTGTTCTGTCCTCGGGTTAGCGGGGGACTTGGTATTGACAGCACTCTGTGGGTCTGTCTCTGCTCAGATCTGATGGATTACCTGTCATGTATAGACACAACTGCCATTCCGGGTGGACCTTCACCATCCTTCCAGGAATTCCCCTCACCTCTCTCTTCTTTTGGCACTGCTGTATCCACATCTTCTCATTCTTGATATTTTTCTTTCATTTTGTTGAAGTACATCCTTTAGTGGATTTTTTAGACCATTTTGAGACATTAAATATGTGAAAATTTGCTATTCTACCCTCAATTATGGCAACTCACTCCAGTATTCTTGCCTGGGAAATCTCATGGACTGGCAGGCTCTCAGGAGCCTGGCGGGCCACTGTCTACAGGGGCGCAAAGAGTAGGACACAACTGAGTAACACACCCTCTCAAATTATAATGAATGATTTGGCTAGGTATGTAATTGCTAGTTAGATGTTATTTGGGTTTCCCAGGTGGTGCTAGTGGTAAAGAACCTGCCTCCCAACGCAGGAGACATAAAAGACACAGTCCTTGGTTCTGTCCCTGGAAGATCCCCTGGAGGAGAGCATGGCAACCTACTCCAGTGTTCTTGCCTGGAGAATCCCATGAACAGGGGCACCTGGCAGGCTGCAGTCCATAGGTTCACAAAGGCTTTAGAATTTGGGCAGGTGCTCCTGTTGAAAAATCTGAAGTTTTTCTAATGTAATCTGTTTTTTTCTCTCCATAAAGTGAAAGTGAAGTCGCTCAGTCATGTCCAACTCTTTGCGACCCCATGGATTGTAGCCTACAATGCTCCTCAGTCCATGAGATTTTCTAGGCAAGAGTACTGGAGTGGGTTGCCATTTCCTTCTCCAGATGATCTTCCCAACCCAGGGATCGAACCCGAATCTCCCACATTGTAGGCAGATGCTTTACTGTCTGAGCCAGTGGGGAAGTCTCTTTTTCTCTTCATAAACTCGTAGAATCTTTTTATGCTATGCTAAATCACTTCAGTCGTGTCCGACTCTGTGTGACCCCATAGACAGCAGCCTACCAGGCTCCCTCGTCCCTGGGACTCTCCAGGCAAGAACACTGGAGTGGGTTGCCATTTCCTTCTCCAATGCATGAAAGTGAAAAGTGAAAGTGAAGTCGCTCAGTCGTGTCCGACTCTTAGCGACCCCATGGACTGCAGCCCACCAGGCTCCTCCATCCATGGGATCCTCCAGGCAAGAGTACTGGAGTGGGGTGCCATTATCTTTTTATATTTCCACTAATCAAAAATTGCCTGATAAGGTTTTATGTGAATTTTTCATTCCAACCCCTGTGAACTTTGGTGATACTTTTGATCAATCAATCCATGTCCTTCAGTGCTGGGAAATTCTCTTAAATGATTTTATGAACTTGTTCCAGCCTTCCTCTGGGCTTTTTTCAGATTTCATTTTTCTGAAATTCCTTTTTGACCTGTCCTCTAATATTGATATAATTTCTTTTCTATTTTTTATTTCTTTATCTTTTTGCTCAAGCTTTTGTGATATTTCTTCCAATTTATCTTTCAATACTGATGAGATTTTTATCTGTCCTCATGTTTTTAATTATTAAGAACTCATTTTCTTCTCTTTTAGAACATTTTTTCCTCATTTCATTCCTGGGCTACCTTGTCTCTCTTAGGAACATTAATGAAAGATATTTTGGTGTTTCATTTCCCTTGAGTCTGTATTTCCTCTCCATTGCGTTTCCTGTTTATTTGTTGTGGCCTCTGTATTTCATGTGAGAGCCTTTTCTGACGTCTGATAATCCTTGTTGCTTATTATGAATAAAAGTTGGGAAACGAAAAACCTGATTGGATGCTCCCAGCCAAGAAGTAGACTCTGTCAGCATTGACTGGACCAAACCATGTGTTAGGAAATCCCCTTTGTTGGTATCTTTCAGTCTTTCTTCTTGGCTGGAGGTTAGAGTCCCCAGAGAAGACTCCACCCATCTCTGGCCTGAAAAGGAGAGCTCTTGGCACATTCCGTGGTCAAAGTAAAAGATTAGAGATCTCAGCACACAGCAAGCATTGTGAAGTCACTTAAGTCCTTGTCTTTTACAGTGTTTATGATTCATGCCTGATGTCCCCTGCTCCAGTGATCTCCAATTTTGCACACACTCCCCCATAAAATAAGCCTTCAGACTTACCAGTTGTTTAACCATTTAAGGCAAATAATCCTAGCTGCAGCAACAAACAAATTCCCAAATCTCAATGGCTTAACAGAATTAGTTTACTTCCTATTCCTGCAGAGCCTCATGTCAATGATCCGATTTGGCCGAGTAGGGGTCCAGTTTCCTTTCTTCTTGTGGCTTCACCAGGTCTCACAGATTGCTCTATTTAGCTTCTGTGTGTTGAGAAAGAGAGGATTATGCATGTATAGGTCAAGCCTGGAAGGGGGGCTTATCATGGTGCCCACTTTAAATGTGGACTGAGTCATGTGGCCACACCTAATTGCACAGAGACAGAAACGTATTGAGCTGTGTGCCCAGAAGGAAAAGCAAATGGGCTTCAGTGAACACATAGCAATCACTACTCTAAAGACCCTAGCATGTTGCTTAACCTCCATGAGTATCGAGCTATAAAACAGTAACATTGGAACAATACTGTCTGCCTCACAGCTTATTGTGAAGGTTACATTTGTGAAGATCAGATCAATCGCTCAGTCGTGTCTGACTCTTTGCGACCCTATGAACTGCAGCACGCCAGGCCTCCCTGTCCATCACCAACTCCCGGAGGTCACTCAGACACATCCATCGAGTCAGTGATGCCATCCAGCCATCTCATCCTCTGTCATCCCCTTCTCCTCTTGCCCTCAATCCCTCCCAGCATCAGAGTCTTCTCCAATCAGTCAACTCTTCGCATGAGGTGGCCAAAATACTGGAGTTTCAGCTTTAGCATCATTCCTTCCAAAGAAATCCCAGGGCTGATCTTCAGAATGGACTGGTTGGATCTCCTTGCAGTCCAAGGGACTCTCAAGAGTCTTCTCCAACACCACAGTTCAAAAGCATCAATTCTTCAGCGCTCAGCCTTCTTCACAGTCCAGCTCTCACATCCATACATGACCACAGGAAAGACCATAGCCTTGACTAGACGAACCTTTGTTGGCAAAGTAATGTCTCTGCTTTTGAATATGCTATCTAGGTTAGTCATAACTTTCCTTCCAAGGAGTAAGCGTCTTTTAATTTCATGGCTGCAGTCACCATCTGCAGTGATTTTGGAGCGCAGAACAATAAAGTCTGACACTGTTTCCACTGTTTCTCCGTCTATTTTCCATGTAGTGATGGGACCAGATGCCATGATCTTCGTTTTCTGAATGTTGAGCTTTAAGCCAACCTTTTCACTCTCCACTTTCACTTTCATCAAGAGGCTTTTTAGTTCCTCTTCACTTTCTGCCATGAGGGTGGTGTCATCTGCATATCTGAGGTTATTGATATTTCTCCCAGCAATCTTGATTCCAGCTTGTGTTTCTTCCAGTCCAGCATTTCTCATGATGTACTCTGCATATAAGTTAAATAAACAGGGTGACAATATACAGCCTTGACATACTCCTTTTCCTATTTGGAACCAGTCTGTTGTTCCATGACCAGTTCTAACTGTTGCTTCCTGACCTGCATACAGATTTCTCAAGAGGCAGATCAGGTGGTCTGGGATTCCTATCTCTTTCAGAATTTTCCACAGTTTATTGTGATCCACACAGTCAAAGGCTTTGGCATAGTCAATAAAGCAGAAATAGATGTTTTTCTGGAACTCTCTTGCTTTTTCCATGATCCAGCGGATGTTGGCAATTTGATCTCTGGTTCCTCTGCCTTGTCTAAAACCAGCTTGAACATCAGGAAGTTCACGGTTCACATATTGCTGAAGCCTGGCTTGGAGAATTTTGAGCATTACTTTACTAGCATGTGAGATGAGTGCAATTGTGCGGTAGTTTGAGCATTATTTGCATTGCCTTTCTTTGGGATTGGGATGAAAACTGACCTTTTCCAATCTCTTGGCTACTGCTGAGTTTTCCAAATTTGCTGGCATATTGAGTGCAGCACTTTCACAGCATCATCTTTCAGGATTTGAAAGAGCTCCACTGGAATTCCATCACCTCCACTAGCTTTGTTCGTAGTGATGCTTTCTAAGGCCCATTTGACTTCACATTCCAGGATGTCTGGCTCTAGGTCAGTGATCACACCATCATGATTATCTGGGTCGTGAAGCTCTTTTTTGTACAGTTCTTCTGTGTATTCTTGCCACCTCTTCTTAATATCTTCTGCTTCTGTTAGGTCCATACCATTTCTGTCCTTTATCGAGCCATCTTTGCATGAAATGTTCCTTTGGTATCTCTGATTTTCTTGAAGAGATCCCTAGTCTTTCCCATTCTGTTGTTTCCCTCTATTTCTTTGCATTGATCGCTGAAGGCTTTCTTATCTCTTCTTGCTATTCTTTGGAACTCTGCATTTAGATGTTTATATCTTTCCTTTTCTCCTTTGCTTTTCACTTCTCTTCTTTTCACAGCTATTTGTAAGGCCTCCCCAGACAGCCATTTTGCTTTTTTGCATTTCTTTTCCATGGGGATGGTCTTGATCCCTGTCTCCTGTACAATGTCACAAACCTCATTCCATAGTTCATCAGGCACTCTATCTATCACATCTAGGCCCTTAAATCTATTTCTCACTTCCACTGTATAATCATAAGGGATTTGATTTAGGTCATACCTGAATGGTCTAGTGGTTTTCCCTACTTTCTTCAATTTCAGTCTGAATTTGGCAATAAGGAGTTCATGGTCTGAGCCACAGTCAGCTCCTGGTCTTGTTTTTGCTGATTGTATAGAGCTTCTCCATCTTTGGCTGCAAAGAATATAGTCGATCTGATTTCGGTGTTGACCATCTGGTGATGTCCATGTATAGAGTCTTCTCTTGTATTGTTGGAAGAGGGTATTTGCTATGACCAGTGCATTTTCTTGGCAAAACTCTGTTAGTCTTTGCCCTGCTTCATTCCGTATTCCAAGGCCAAATTTGCCTGTTACTCCAGGTGTTTCTTGACTTCCTACTTTTGCATTCCAGTCCCCTATAATGAAAAGGACATCTTTTTTGGGTGTTAGTTCTAAAAGGTATTGTAGGTCTTCATAGAACCATTCAACTTCAGCTTCTTCAGCGTTACTGGTTGGGGCATAGACTTGGATTACTGTGACATTGAATGGTTTGGCTTGGAAATGAACAGAGATCATTCTGTCGTTTTTTGAGACTGCATCCAAGTACTGCATTTCCGACTCTTTTGTTGACCATGATGGCCACTCCATTTCTTCTGAGGGATTCCTGCCAGCAGTAGTCAATATAATGGTCCTCTGAGTTAAATTCACCCATTCCAGTCCATTTTAGTTCGCTGATTCCTAGAATGTCGACATTCACTCTGGCCATCTCTTGTTTGACCACTTACAATTTGCCTTGATTCATGGACCTGACATTCCAGGTTCCTATGCAATATTGCTCTTTACAGCATCGGACTTTGCTTCTATCACCAGACACATCCACAGCTGGGTATTCTTTTTGCTTTGGCTCCATCCCTTCATTCTTTCTGGAGTTATTTCTCCACTGATCTCCAGTAGCATATTGGGCTCCTACTGACCTGGGGAGTTTCTCTTTCAGTATCCTATCAGTTTGCCTTTTCATACTGTTCATGGGGTTCTCAAGGCAAGAATACTGAAGTGGTTTGCCATTCCCTTCTCCAGCGGAACACACCCTGTCAGATCTCTCCACCATGACCTAAGGCGCCTATAGCGACCGGCGCACTGGGAGCGCCTCCGCCAGCTACGCAGTGCACAGGGAGCACGTCGCCGGCTGCTCGGCGCACTAAGAGCGCGGCTGTGAGGAGCTACCCCACGACTGAGGTCAGAAAGGGCGGCAGTGAGGAGATACCCCTCCTCCAAGGTCAGGAAGGGCGGCGGTGAGGAGAGACCCCTCGTCCAAGGTAAGGTGCAATGGCTATGCTTTGCTGGAGCAGCCGGGAAGAGATACCCCACGCCCAAGGTAAGAGAAACCCAAGTAAGACGGTAGGTCTTGCAAGAGGGCATCAGAGGGCAAATACACTGAAACCATACTCACAGAAAACTAGTCAATCTAATCACTCCAGGACCACAGCCTTGTCTATGCTGCTGCTGCTACTGCTAAGTCGCTTCAGTCGTGTCCGACTCTGTGCGACCCCATAGACGGAAGCTCACCAGGCTCCCCTATCCCTGGGATTCTCCAGGCAAGAACACTGGAGTGGGTTGCCATTTCCTTCTCCAATGCATGAAAGCAAAAAGTGAAAGTGAAGCCGCTCAGTCGTGTCCGACTCTTAGCGACCCCATGGACTGGAGCCTACCAGGCTCCTCCGTCCATGGGATTCTCCAGGCAAAAGTACTGGGGTGGGGTGCCATTGCCTTCCCCAGCATTTGTGAAATGTTTGGTCTAATGCCAGGCACATCATCAACCCCCAGGGAATGATTACTGTTATTATTGTTGTTGTGTGTTTTTCTTATCTCTCATTGTTCATTTTATCAGAAATGGGGATCTATGAAAGATCAAATCTTAGAAATCGTAGAAGTTTACAAAACAGATGACAGTAGGCAGAAGAACAATAAGGAAAAGAAAGAGGATGAGGAGGAGAGTCCAGTACTGAACAACATACCTTTTCAATGTTGACTATTTTCTGAACATCTATTGTGTACCAAGCATTGTGTTAGAGATCCAGAGATACTGAGATGAATAATATCCCTGCCCTTGTGGTCTGACTGAGAATCAAAAAGCTAAACATTGACACACTTTTGGAAACATTGGGCCATTTTTCAGAGTAAAGTTGGGAGATATCCCAGAGGATAACAAAATCTGAAATAATTTTCCATTTTAGCGGTCAAAACTTAGATTAGTCAAGGTTATCAATCACCTCCATGATCCTACACCCAGTGGTGAATTCTCGGTCTTTATCTTACTTGCCTTGCATCTCACCGTGACCTCATCTTTGACACAGTATCATCACCTGGCCTCCAGAGCAACAGGCATCCCTGGTTTTGCCTTCATTTGGTTGCTTCTTCCTAGTCTCGTGTTGGACCTTTTTCATTCCCCAAGTCTCAGGTGTTACCTCTTCTCTTCTTCACCCCTCCCCGCTTAGTGATCTCATACAGGGTTATAGCTTCCAAGATCACCTAGAAATTGAAGACCCCCTAAACTACGTATTCTGTTCAGGCCTCTCATGAGCTCCAGACTCAAATATTCCATTGCCGACTCAAGTTCTGTACTTGCGGGCCTATTAGCTGAACTTCTGATCTTTTCCCATTTCTAATGCTCCTCTTCCCACAGCTCTCGCAATCTCATTATTTGATAATATTCTTCCATTATTGAGGCCACAGATTTAGGAGTCATCCTTGACTCCTGTTCATACAAACCATCAGTCAGTCCCGATCACTCTACCTTCAAAAGATTTCTGCAACCCAAATACTTATAACCGTATCTACTGCCGTTGCCACAATGCAAACCACCATCTTCTTTCACATGGGTTATTTCATTAGCCGTCTAAATGTTTTTCTGCTTTTTGTCATAGAATTTGGGGCTTCCCAGGTGGCGCAGTGGTAAGGAATCCATCTGCTCTTGCAAGAGAGCTGGGTTAGGTTTCTGGGTCAGGAAGATTCCCTGGAGTATGAAATGGCAACCCACTCTTGCCTGGGGAATTCCAAGGACAAAGGAGCCTGGCAGGCTACACAGTCCATGGGATCACAAAGAGTTGGACAGACACAACTGAGTGTCTGATCATGCACGCATGCAAGCCATAGCATTTATCACCATCTGTCACAATGATCGCTTGTCTCTGCTGCTGCTACTGCTGCTGCTAAGTCGCTTCAGTCGTGTCTGACTGTGCGACCCCATAGAGGGCAGCCCACCAGGCTCCCCCATCCCTGGGATTCTTCAGGCAAGAACACTGGAGTGGGTTACCATTTCCTTCTCCTGTCTCTGCTACTAGAATGTAAGTTTTAAGGATTCTTTGTCTTAAGATGTAAGTTTTAAGGGTTTTTTTAGCTGCTGTGTCCCCAGTAACTAAAACATTGTCTGCCACATAGTAGGTGGGTAAATGAAGAAGAGAATGTGAGTACTGATTTCATATCCCTCCCGCAATTTAGAATAGCCCCTCCCATCCTTGAAAGAGATCGAAGCAAGCTCAATCTGATTTGAGCACTTCTGCTGCCTTTGAATCTTTTAGAGTTTTATTAAATTTGTTGAAGCAGGAGTTGGGCTAACCTTAGGCAAGAAGATGAGCTCTTGGAAGAAGAGCACAGGTTCAGTTCTCCAGGCCCAGGACAAATGTTACAGCCTGGCGGTTCTGGAAAAGCACAAGTCAGTGTCACGTCCCCATCCTCTTCCATGATGCCCCTCTGGCAAAGTTAGCAGCCATCTCCTCTAGGAATCCCTGGCACTTCATTCATTGAACTTAGAAGATACTGTGTTTCTTGCAGCAGGCAATGCTGTTATTCCTCCACCTTCTGTTCCCAGCACCTAGCTAGAATGACTAACTTATCCTGGTTTTCTGAGGACTGTCCTGGTTTTAAAACTGAAAGGCTTGCCTCCTGGGAACCCTCTCAGTCCTGGATAAACCAAGAGGGTTTTGTTCCCCTATACTTCGCCCACTTGTGACCTGGTTGTTATTGTTGTTCAGTCAATAAGTCGTGTCCTGCTCTTTGTAACCCCATGGACTGTATAGCCCACCAGGCTCCACAGTCCATGGGATTTCCCAGGCAAGAATACTAGAGCAGGTTGCTATTTATTTCCTTCTCCAGGGGATCGTCTCGAACCAGGGGTATGACTCTTGGTCTCCTTCATTGGCAGGCAGATTCTTTACCACTGAGCCACTGTCCCCTGGTAGGCCATAATAAATAAATGTTGGATGAAGCTGATGCATTGCAATGATCTGTTCATGCTATTCCCCTCCAGTACCTGGCATATGCCATGATGTTTCCTAAAATGTATTTCAGAGAACCCTAGTTCCATATGATACTGACAAAGATCCTTGCTATAATAGATGCTGTTCCTACCTCCTACCCTCTAATCTCCTTTCAGGGATGGTACGTCCATCCCCTAGATGATCTGACTCCTGGCTACTAACAACAAACAACTGTGCCCTTTACCAGAAAAGAAATTTCCTTTCGCCCTAAGAGAGGCTTCTTGAATAGAGATTTCAGAGGGATTTTTCCCTCCTTCCCCAAGGGTCACTTGGAGGTGATTAGTGTCTGATTCTGGCATAAAAATCTCATCCCACCTTATTCAAGATGAGATCACTGACAACACAGGCAATTACTGTTGTTCAGCTGCTAAGTTATGTTCAACTCTTTGTGACCCCCATGGACTGCAGCACACTAGGATTCCCTGCTTTCGCTATCTCCCAGAGTTTGCTTAAATTCATGTCCATTGAATTGGTAATACTATCTAACCATCACATCCTCTATAACCCTCTTCTCCTGCCCTTCATCTTTCCCAGCATCAGGGTCTTTTCCAATGAGTCAGCTCTTCACATCAGGTGACCAGAGTCTTGGGACTTGAGCATACTTCCAATGGAATATTCAGAGTTGATTTCCTTTAGAATTGACTGGTATAATCTCCTTGCAGTCCAAGGGACTCTCAAGAGCCTTTTCCAGCAACACAATTCAAAAGCATCAATTCTTCCCTTCATAATTCAACTCTCATATCTGTACATGAGTACTGGAAAAACCATGACTTTGAATATGGACCTTGTTGGCAAAGTGATGTCTCTGCTTTTCAATAAATTCTCTAGTTTGTCATAGTTTTCCTTCCAAGGAGCAAGCATCTTTTAATTCATGGCTGCAATCACTGTCCACAGTGATTTTGGAGCCCTACAAAAGAAAATCTGTCACTGTTTCCACTTTTTTCCCTTCTATTTGTCATTGACTATGCCAAAGCCTTTGACTGTGTGGATCACAATCAACTGTGGAAAATTCTGAAAGAGATGGGAATACCAGACCACCTGATCTGCCTCTTAAGCAATCTGTATGCAGGTCAGGAAGCAACAGTTAGAACTGGTCATGGAACAACAGACTGGTTCCAAATAGGAAAAGGAGTACGTCAAGGCTGCATATTGTCACCATGTTTATTTAACTTATATGCAGAGTACATCATGAGAAATGCTGGACTGGAAGAAACACAAGTTGGAATCAAGATTGCTGGGAGAAATATCAATAACCTCAGATATGCAGATGACACCACTCTTATGGCAGAAAGTGAAGAGGGGCTAAAAAGCCTCTTGATGAAAGTGAAAGTGGAGAGTGAAAAGGTTGGCTTAAAGCTCAACATTCAGAAAACGAAGATCATGGCATCTGGTGCCATCACTGCATGGGAAATAGATGGGGAAACAGTGGAAACAGTGTCAGACTTTGTTTTTCTGGGCTCCAAAATCACTGCAGATGGTGACTGCAGCCATGAAATTAAAAGACGCTTGCTCCTTGGAAGGAAAGTTATGACCAACCTGGATAGCATATTCAAAAGCAGAGACATTACTTTACCAACAAAGGTTCGCCTAGTCAAGGCTATGGTCTTTCCTGTGGTCATGTATGGATGTGAGAGCTGGACTGTGAAGAAGGCTGAGCACCGAAGAATTGATGCTTTTGAACTGTGGTGTTGGAGAAGACTCTTGAGAGTCCCTTGGACTGCAAGAAGATCCAACCAGTCCATTCTGAAGGAGATCAATCCTGGAATTTCTTTGGAGGGAATGATGCTAAAGCTGAAACTCCAGTATTTTGGCCACCTCATGCGAAGAGTTGACTCATTGGAGAAGACTCTGATGCTGGGAGGGATTGAGGGCAGGAGGAGAAGGGGACGACAGAGGATGAGATGGCTGGATGGCATCACTGACTCGATGGATGCGAGTCTGAGTGACCTCCGGGAGCTGGCGATGGACAGGGAGGCCTGGCGTGCTGCGGTTCATGGGGTCGCAAAGAGTCGGACACGACTGAGCGACTGATCTGATCTGATCTGATTTGTCATGAAGTGATGAGGCTGGATGCCATGATTTTAGTTTTTTCACTATTGAGTTTTAAGCCAGCTTTTTCATTCTCTTCTTTCACCTTCATCAGGAGGCTCTTTTGTTCCTCTTCACTTTTTGCCATTAGGGTGGTATCATCTGCATATCTGAGGCTGTTATTTCTCCCAAAATTAGTCAAGTCCATTCATCTGCTTTCACTAATCAAGGCTGTTTTAATTGTTGCTACAAAGACTCAAATGTCCTCCAAGCAGCAGGTGACCTAAACAATAAGATGTTTACTGGGAACTTGGAGTCAGCAGCGTCTAGTTTGAGCTGAGCTGGTTAAGACTGGAGAGGACTGTGGACATTTCAACTGGGCACCTGCAGAGAACTCTAGTTTAGTTACACCTGCGCAGAATAACGATTATTGTGCCTCCCTTTCCCCACGTTCCTCACGCCTCAGACCATGCTGCTTCTTTATTTGCTATCCCATAAATGCCCTCAGTCCCTTGCCTTTGGGGAGGCAGAATTGAGACTCATTCTTCCATCTCCTTGCCTGGGTGCCTTGTGAATAAGTTCCTCTTTGCTGCAAACCAGCATCTCAGCTTTTGGCCTTACTGTGTGTCAGGCAAAATGAACTTGGTTCGGTAACCTACCTCTGTAGCATGTTTCATGTTATAGAGCACCCCATTGGATTCCATAGAGGCTAGGTTTCTGCTGAACCTGTATCTTTGCAAAGTTTCTTCTCTTTTTCTTACAGATCTCTCCAAAGAGAGCTGCCTCAGTAAACCACTTGTAAAAGGATCTCCATCTTAGACTCTGTTTTGAACAAGCAAACATAAGGCAGTTATTACGTAGGGTTATCCTAGGAAGCTATCTCCAAGGGTTCTGGAGTTGAATCCCCCACCTCATTGCAGCTGGTGATGAGGCCAACCACCCCACCCCCCAACCTCTGCTAGTCAGTGGAAATTTGTGGTCCTTGGCATACTGTAACCAGTAAATACTAAGATTTCCCCTGAACTTTGATAGAATACAGGTGTAAGAAGATGCACTAACATGTAAAATACCTCTACAAGGGAAAAGCATAAGGGAAACAGTAATTATTAAGATAGTGAAATTGGGTATTTGTTTCTGAGTGCCCTTTATACACTGAAGAAAGAATATCATAGGTTTGGATTAATGGCTCATCAATTCAAAGCAAAGTTTGAAATTCAAACTTGACGGTATTTATCCTGTAACCCAGAGAACCAACTGGGCCAAACACCAGGCTCAAACTTATTTGTAAAAGCAGAACTTCAGAGAAGTTTGAATTCTAAGTCTTAGAAAGTCTTCTAATGCTGAAGTCCTTCCCTGACAGAGAGGTGGGAAGCTGAGCCTGGGATGAGGGTGTCTGAGGAGACGTGCTGGAGAATCTTGAGCTACCAGTTGTCCCTGAACCTCTGCACCTTGCAGGAGTGAGCCACATCCCCTCCTTAGAGCCTCCTCTCCCCACCCAGCCTCACGTGGTGATGGCACATAAGCCTCAAAGGGGGCAATGCTCACCCTCCGCAGGATTTAGACCTACTTTCCCTCCTGGCCACCAGCCCATCCTTATGGGCAAACCTCCGCTTGAATCAGCTGAGGAAGTGCTGGCCATAGAGGAGGGACTTCACACCAACTCAACATCACGTGTGGACAAAGGAGCTGGTAGGAACGGGGAGAAACGCCAACAATACGTCAGGAAGGTATTGGGTCAAGGAGAACAACATAGAAAATTGGTTAAGGGAGAGTTTGTCAGGATCTGGGTACTCTCTACAACATAAATCCCCAGTGATTATTGGGATATGCTGACTGTTGTTTAAACAACTGGTCTGGGGGCTAGTCTGATATTCTGTGGAGGTATATCTTGGAAACTTGAAGAAGCAACAGTTAGTAATAAATGATACTGAAACTAGATCGACTGTCTAGATTGTGGAAGAAGAGATCAGAAAGCCCATGAAAGCAGGTGTGTTAGAGTGGGTCCTTGGGATAAGACTGGGATAAGAGATAAGCTGTCTTTCCCTCCCAGGAAGGCCCAGAAAACATTGTTTACCAAGGTGACAGGGTTGTGTTAGGAGAACAGAAGCATTGTTCAGATGCTCAGTCATGGCTTTGCTCTGGAGGCTGAGCGGATGATAGGAGTTTTCTAGCAGCAATGGGATGGCAGAGGTCAGGAGGCAGTGCTTAACTTTGGAAACCATGTAAATAGAGCTCCAGAAATGATCAGTAAGGCTGGGCTGGCAGCCAGAAAGGCCTAACATTCAAGGATATTTGGAGATAGCTATCAACACGGCATTTCTAAGGACAAGATTGACAGCCAACAAGAAATTAAACTAATTTCTTTACTCTGAGACATCTCAAATTTTACATTAGGTTCAGTGTGTATTTGACCAGGAAATCATTTTTTAAAGAACCCCTCATGGGATCTTAACGTGCTCATTCTCTAAGTTGTGTCTGACTCTCTGCAATGCTATGGACTGCAGGCCACCAGGTCCCTCTGTCCACGGGATCCTCCAGGCAAGAACACTGGAGCGGGTTGCCGTTTCCTCCTTCAGGGGATCTTCAGGACCCACGGATTGAACCTGCATTTCCTGTGACTCCTACATTGGCAGGCTGATTCTTTACTATCAAACCACCTGGGAAGCCCCTCATGGGATAAGTATTATATGAATACATAGTAACAATGCTGTGTAATTCATTGTTCAAAATATTTACAGAGTGCGTGTATATTGAAAGTATAAAAGGTTCCTTGGTACAACTTCATATTGTCATTGAACACATCTAGAGTTCCAAAGATTATTTCCACACCTACATCCTAGAAGAAAAAAATGAGGAAAATATTGATGTACTAAGGAAAAAATAAATTTACTGATGAACTGACCAAACTGAAAAAACTCAAAACTTATGTGATGTGTCAACAACTCCTTTACCCTCCCTTACTCCAACAAAGCTTAGGAAGGCCAGACATCAAGAAAAATGTCTTTGGGGAAATTGATGAAACTATGTACAGAAAAAGGACAAAAGTCAATAATGAAACTGGTCCAATTTAAACAGCCCAAACGAAAACCACAAGGTGAAAACTTATTTACACTGAGTTACATTTAGTGAAAAGAAGTCCCTGTGATTTACTTAGCATTCCAGAAGATAAAGAGCCATAAACAAATGCTTCAAGTGAATTATATTATCATCAGAGTTATGTGCTTCCATGATTCGAAGCTGGGCACAATAGCATTCACCAGCACACTGTAAGCTTTGTCCCTTCCATCCGACTGCCTATGTGATTCCATCACTGCAGCAGCAGAAATGATTCAACTGTCACAATAAGACATTTCCCTTCAATCAGGAGGCAAATTATAGAAATGTGGTTGGACCTGGAGTCTGTCATGCAGAGTGAAGAGTGAAGTAAGTCAGAAAGAGAAAAACAAATATTGTATGTTAATGCATGTATGTGGAATCTTCAAAAATAGTACAGATTAACCTATTTGCTGGGCAGGAATATAGACGCAGACGTAGAGAATGCACATGTGGCCACGGTGGGAGAAGGGGAGGGTAGGATGAATTGGGAGATTGGGATTGACATATATACACTGCTGCTGCTGCTAAGTCAGTTCAGTAGTGTCCAACTCTGTGTGACCCCATAAGACGGCAGCCCACCAGGCTCCCCCATCCCTGGGATTCTCCAGGCAAGAACACTGGAGTGGGTTGCCATTTCCTTCTCCAATGCATGAAAGTGAAAAGTGAAACTGAAGTCGCTCAGTTGTGTCCGACTCCTAGCGACCCCATGGACTGCAGCCCACCAGGCTCCTCCGTCCATGGGATTTTCCAGGCAAGAGTACTGGAGTGGGGTGCCATTGCCTTCTCCTATATACACTATCATGGCTAAAATAGACAGCAATGGGAACCTGCTGTACAGCACAGGGAGCTCAGCTCTGTGCTCTGTGATGACCTAGAAGGGTGGGTTGAGGAGTGTGGTGGAAGGGAGGTCCAAGAGGGAGGGGAAATGTGTATACATACAGCTGATTCACCTTGGTGTGCAGCCGAAACTAACACAACATTGTAAAGTAATTATACTCCAATTAAAAAAAAATAAAAAGAGGGAACAAATCCAACATTTGCATTAGTTCCAAAAGACATTCATTTTTTCAGTAGCATACGCTTTCTGCCTCAGGTCTGTGTTATTCAGACGCTTGGAACAATCTCTGGTCTGTTCCTTTGAGAGATGTCTCTTTCACTGTGCTCTGAACCTTGCTTGTAGATCTCTCAATTTGAGATCTCTCAACTCTCACACAAGAGTACCAGTTTCTTCCTCTCCAGCCCCACTATCACCCAGGTGCGGACTTCATCTGAGGGAGGTAAAGATTATCGTTCAATGAGGGTGACTCCGAGGGCTGTGTGCTCATGCTTTATGAACTAGAAGACGAGATTGCTAATCCTTGCTCTGTCATCCACTGTCCTTGTAACCTAGGGCCACTCACATCCTTTCTCCACACTACTGTCTCATCTCTTACACGTCACATTAGTTGATCTCCAAGATGTCTCATGAGGAAGCTATCCCAAGAAATTAAGCTCAAAATTGTTCTCTGTGTTTTCATGTACATTGTCCTCATTCGCATGTGGAAAACTGTGCCCTTTGTTGAGATTCGGTTTCCGTATTGATGGAAGCTGATGTAGCTGTTTGAATCTTGTAAACATTTGCCTGTGAGTAAAATTATCAGGGACTCAAATATGTCATAGAACATGTTGAAACTAAAATCATGGTTTCAAATGTCCCTACTAGTTCTACCATTCCATTTCTTAAAAAAAAAAAAAAATTATTTATTTATTGCTGTGAAGGCCTTTCTCTTGGAGAAGGCAATGGCACCCCACTCCAGTACTCTTGCCTGGAAAATCCCATGGACGGAGGAGCCTGGTGGGCTGCAGTCCATGGGGTCGCTAAAAGTCGGACAAAGCAACTTCACTTTCACTTTTCATTTTCATGCATTGGAGAAGGAAACAGCAACCCGTTCCAGTGTTCTTGTCTGGAGAATCCCAGGCAAGGGGATCCCAGGGATTGGGGAGCCTGGTGGGCTGCCGTCTTATGGGGTCACACAGAGTCAGACACCACTGAAGCAACTTAGCAGCAGCAGCAGGCCTTTCTCTAGTTGTGGAGAGCAGGGACCACTCACCAGTTGGGGTGTGTGGGCTTCTCATTGCAGTAGCTCCTCTTGTTGCAGAACATGGACTCTAGGGTATGCAGGCTTCAGTAATTGCAGCTCCTGGGCTCTAGAGCACAGGCTCAGGAGTTGTGGCGCAGGGGCTTAGTTGCTTCATGGCATGTAGGATCTTCCCAGATCAGGGATCAAACCCATATCTCTTTCATTGGCAGGCAAATTCTTTACCACTGAGCCACCAGGGAAGCCCCATTCTGCTTTTTATTGGAATATGAAATGACTTTTTCCCCATAAGAACCCCCTGAAGTCCCTGAACACAAAATTACAGGGAAAAGTGTCTGTAAAGTAAAAGAAAGGACTTCAGTTGAGTATAAAGGTGAGAACTAGAAAAAGAATAAAGTTCATAAGACAAGGCCATTATTTTAGTCCTCTGAATGGATATTTTATCTGGATTAACATGAAGATGCAACTCTATTTAATTCCAAAAATTTCTACTGAGCATCCACCATGACTCAAATCTGCTCTTCAGTCTTGGATGTACCAGGGGACTGTTTAAAAACTTACACTTGTAACGTGGGACTAGAGGGTCAGATTTGCATTTTAGAAAGGTCACTGTAGGGAGTGGATTTGAGTGGGGAAAGAGAAAAGTCAGGGAGACCAGGGGAAAGGTTTCAGAGGTTACTGACAAAGTCCTGGCAAATGCTATGGTGGTCAGAGTCGCGGTGTGCTGACAGAGGTGAAGAGAAATGAATAATTCTGAGAGATGCAGGAGGAGGAAAAACCCAAATTTGGTAACTGGATAAAAGACACGTATACAACGGGTTTACATTTGTAATCTATGAGGTACGGAGTAGGAGAGGGGTGGACAGGAATGCAAAGCATGAGATGTCTCTTAGAAGCAAGTCCTCTTCACAGGACTTGCTGAGGATAGAGGTTTTCCTTGATCCTCTTTATAAACCTGCACAGGAGAAAAACAAGAGGCCTGGCAAGAAGATGTATGTGGGAGGTAAAAGGGAAAACATGCTTGGTCCTAATAAGATGGTAGTCGGGGGAGAAAGGGTGAAGGAATGTTCTGCAACGATCTCCCCAGAGGTGAGGACTGTTTGTAAGGCTGCCAGGATTTGCAGGCAGATGTTAATGGGGGTTATCAGCTGTTGAGGAAACAAAGGCAGGTGGTGTGCTGACAGCCTGTGAGCCAGAACCAGCCGGAATGCGTGTGCACACGTGTGTGTGGGTCCCAGAAGAAACACCAGGCTTCCTGCATACAGACGACCTCTGAGAACAAGCGCTCTTGGCAAGCGCTTGAAGTAAGCGCTCTTATTCCAGACAGACACCTTTAATGGAGATATAGCCCTTCTCAGCAGGGCTCCCTTTGCATAGAGTTGCTCCTTCTTTTATTTCTGCCAGAAATGGGGTCCCGTTTCTCCCAAAGAGATGCTCCCTCCACAAAGGAAATCACCACACCCCAACCAAACACCCAGTCACATATGCACACAGTCTCACAAGCCTTCTCTGCATTGAACCAGTCCATTTTTTTCTCCTTGCCAATTCACTTTTACATACCAGGGCTTATATTTAAGCACATTCCTCTTACTCAAAAGTGGTACTCCTAGAATAGGCTCTGGAAATGCATCCAGAGTCAGATATCAACAGATGGAGACCCAAGGGCATCTCTCAAAAAGGATTGTGCATACTTTGGCATTTTACCCTGCTTGACACCATCACAAGGGGTCTGGGTATCAACTTGATATTCTAGGTTGCCTGGAAAATATCTGACTTTTGGAAATCTCGGTAGCAATGACAGCAAAATCATAAGTTTGCAAGTAGACTGACTTGGGCTGAGTTCTGGTTTTTCCACTGACTTTGAGTCCCTGACTTAATATCTCTGCTTCAGTTTCCTCATCTGTAACATGTGAATAATAACCAAGAGTAGGCACTACTATTATCCCCGTTTTACAGATGGAGTAAACTGAGACCCAGTGAGATGAAGTGATTGCTCCCAGATGAAGCAGTTGATAAAAGTACAGTTTGAATGTGAAACCAGGGAGTCTGGCCCCTTCTTGCATTCTGTCATCCTCACTCCAAATTTATTCTTTAACCCTCAAAACAACTCTGTTAATGGGAACTTGAACAAGTTACTTGAACTCCCTCAGTTTCTTTGCCTCAAGAGAAACTAGGATTTTGTTATTGCAGACCTCATAGGATATTAAAGAAATAACTGAAAAACGCAGGTAATAGGATTCAGAGTGCCTGAGCTCTTTCAAGCAGAGTAAGAGCCTGTAGACTGCAATGGTAACGCTAACCACAGTTGTTGGCATCACAACACATACTGTACTTGTAATTATTTGTTTCAATGTTTGTGATTTCCTTGAACTATATGTTCGAGGACGGAATCTATCCCTTCCTTACTTGCTCCTATACCCACAGCATTTGCCAACCTCATACAAACTCAGAACATACTGTGCTTTCCATGTTATCCATCGATGAATGAATATGAACGAATAAATAACCTGATGCCGCCTCTCTCTTGGATCTCTGTAAGAATTAGATGAGATAATGTATGTGAAAACAGCTAGTACAATGTTTGGCTTGAGAATTTCACCAATTAGCCTGAGACCTTTCCCCTTTGAAGCCAGAACACATTATCTGAGACAAACACTCTAGAATCACATGACCCAGAGGATAACAAAGAGAAAGTCTGGGCTCCTCTGACCAACACAAACATCCCAGCCAGAATCCATGGCCCACGTGACCCGGGCAGGCGTGCAGAAGAGGAGCTCCAGCTGGGCTCCACCTCAGTGAGCAGCACTGCCACGCATCACTGAGAAGCATGCTATGAGCACGTTTGGTAGTCCCGAGTGCAGAAGAGGGAAAGCACTTGATGTACTGATTGATTAAAGCTACTAATTAGGTCCGTGCACATTACAAACACTGGCAACTCTTGCTTATTGGATACCAGGGCAGGGGTTGGCAGAGATGAGTGAACTGGCAACCAATCCATGCATGAGCCAACACACTGCATCTATAAAGGAATGATTCAACTCAGTCCATTTGGAAACAGAAATTGCTGACAATGTTCAGAAACCCTAAGTAGAAATAGTTGTTCAGAAACTAAATAGACAGGTGGGCGAAAATATCTCTCTTCTCTCTTGAAATGGCTCAGAAAAGAGCTAAAAATCAGAGACTCACAGACTTAGAGAAGGAATTTATGGTTGCTGAGGGGAAGGGATAGTTAGGGAATTTAGGATGGACAGGTACACGTTGCTACATGTGTAGCAGATAAAACGGATAACCAACAAGGACCTACTGCATAGCACAGGGAGCTCTGCCCAGTGTTGTGTGGCAGCCTGGATGGGAGGGGAGTTTGGGAGAGAATGGAAACATGTATATGTATGGCTGAGTCCCTCCCTGTTCACCTGAAACTATCACAACATTGTTAATTGGCTATAATCCACATTATAAAATAAAAAGTTTCTTAAAAAGCAACAGGCAGCGTGAAACATGGACTTAGGCATCAGGCACATTTCCCTTCCAGCTTTGGCTCTATTATACCGTGACCTGAGTAAGTCAACCAGAACCTCTGAGCTTCCATTTTCTCTTCTGCAAAATGGAGAACACTCACTTCGTAGAGGTATGGGACGGTATGAACACTCTATGAGGAACTAGTGACTGGTCAATCTGCTACCATCTCTACCACCACCTAAAGGGAGTCATCCTGATTAGATGAGCCACACCATCTGGAATCAGTGAATTGCTGCGTGCTTGCTAAATCACTTCAGTTGTGTCTGACTGTGTGGCCCTGTGGACTGTAGCCCCCCAGACTCCTCTGTCCATAGGATTCTCCAGGCAAGAATACTGGAGTGGGTTGCCATGCCCTCCTCCAGGGTATCTTCTCAACCCAGGAATCGAACCTGCATCTCTTACGTCTCCTGAACTGGCAGGCAAGTTCTGTACCACTAGGGCCACCTCAAAGCCCCCAGTGCATTCCTATCTTTCCTCTTAAGTGACTCTAGTGACTGTGTTAATGCTTTGGGTTGGGTTGTGAGTCACTAACTATTAATATAACTTACCCAAGGCTCACAATGGGACAAGAGGCAGATAAGGACTCAGGGGTGGAAGGGACCTGGCTCATCTTCAAATAAGATAAGGCCCTCCAGAAATAAATGACAGGACATCGGCTGGGATGGGTAAGGGGTGGTATGAAGCTAGGAAGCTGAGAGAAGGCAAAGTCTGAGAAAAGAAGCAATAAGAAGAGCTTGAGGAGAGAGCTGAAGGCCAACAGTGGCCCACAAAGAGCCACTGAGTGATCCTACATCTCCTGGTCCTGAATGGGGATTCTCTACCCACCCAGGCTGAATTATGAAGACCAAGTATAGCAGAGTCAGCAGCCAATGAGAGGCAAGCTAATTCACAATGAGCATCCCTGGAAAGCCTCAAGAAGAGGAGAAGCAGACAGTACAGGATGTGGGAAGTAAATCTAGGCTAAAAATGGGGCTGACTGAACATCCATGTAACAGGAGCCTTAGACACTAGGGTCCCCTACCTCATCAGATACCCAGGAGAGGCGACATAGAGTGAGTCACTGGTGAACCTGAACCAGGCAGTCTCTAGACTCATCTTTCTTTAATTTTCTATTTAATCCTTTTTAATTTTTGCAAAAAGAGCTTACAATACATTTCTACCATAGAGCATGCTAATGAGATCTAGTATGTGGTATATGGCATATGCAAGAATAGTTTTTTCCCTTATTTAAAACTCAAAATTACTTTTAAGTCAAACTTTGTTGGAAAAATTAGCTAATAACTTTCACCATTACTTAAAAGATATCTTTTCTTTTCATGTGCTCAGTCGTGTCTGACTCTGCATCTCCATGGACTGTAGCCCACCAGGCTCCTCTGTCCATGGAATTCTCCAGGCAAGAATACTGGAGTGGGTTGCCATTTCCTTTTCCAGGGGATCTTCCCAATCCAGGGATCAAACCTGCATCTCTTGCACTTCCTGCATTGGCAGGTGGATTTTTTATCACTAGTGCCAAATGGGAACCCTTTCTTTTCATATATTTTTAAAACGTATAAGGAGAACACAGCTAACTAATTGGCTTAAGATAAAACAGAATTTAATTTTCCTAAAGATAGGTTTGATATGTTTAATCTAAATAAAGTTTGTCCATTTTTACATGCTATTTAAAACATGAAAGTGTATTGATGGTGTTGAATAGTAAAGCCATTGAAATCAGAAACCAAAGCAATATGAATAAAAATATAGCCTAAGATAATTTATACAAGACCTTGAAAAAACATGCTCTTGTTAGTATCAACAAACTTAACTATAGGCCTAGCTGTTCCAACATAATTATAGATGTCTATTGGTTTCTATAGGCCTGTGGCTTCCCTGGTGATTCAGTAGTAAAGAATCCTCCTGCAGTACAGGAGACAGGCTCAGGAGACATGGGTTCTATTCCTGGGTCAGGAAGATTCCCTGGATAAGGAAATGGCAACCCACTCCAGTACTCCTGCCTGAAAAATCTCACGGACAGAGGAACCTGGGGGGTTACAGTCCAAAGGATCAAAAAGAGTTGGACACAACTGAGCACATGCATAAAAATATGTTTAAAATAAAATAATTTTCTTACAACATGAATACAATTTTGATCAAACCTGAGATCAGTACATACAGATCTTCTAACCAAAGTGAGATCATTTCTGTCTGGGGTCTTGGTTGCATGTTAAACACGGCAAAGCTTGCTCATACATGTACAAAGCTGAAAGCTGGACCAAAATGGCCCTTGATTTCCTATGCAAAGCTGGATTCTCCTCTTCACAAAAACCAGGACTTGTAAGGGACAGGTCAGTAAACCTCATTTCAAACATACTGTCTGAGTGCCCCTCAAAGAGTTGTTCCTCTTCTCTCAAAGTCAAATTTTCCTACAGAGCAGAAGATTCAGAGAAAGGATCCCTCATGCAGGCAGACACAGGTGTCAAAAGGGAGGGGAAAGACTCCTGCTTGGTCCCGAAGCTCTTTCAGTTGGTTGATGACAAGCCTTGTACGCTGAGAGCCTTTCTCTTTCACAAACCTAAGCACGAGGGGACATGTCAAAAGTTCCTCTTGCAACATTATTTCTTACCAAGAATCTAGGTCTTAAAGTCAAAACATTCTTCCAAAGGCCTTGCAGAGACAATCTGTTTGCAAGGTAGGCTGTTTTTGCAGCCTACCTTTCACTTTCAAAATTCTTAGCAAATTTGGCCAACAATTCTCCTAAAAGTACCTCTGCCATTTACTTTTCAGCTCAAACTCCTATTGAGAAGAATCCCTCTGCAAAGTCACCAAATTTCTGTATGAAGAAACATCTCTGAAATGAGTCGCCAGTCCAGGTTTGATGCATGATACTAGATGCTTGGGGCTGGTGCACTGAGATGACCCACAGGGATGGTATGGGGAGGGAGGAGGGTGGAGGGTTCAGGTTGGGGAACACATGTATACCTGTGGCAGACTCATTTTGATATATGGCAAAACCAATACAATATTGTAAAGTTAAAAAATTAAATTAAATTTAAAAAAAAGAAACATCTCATGAGGCCAACTGCTAATGATCCTGCATCAATATAGCCACCAACGCAGTTGTTCCAAGACAGACTTTGTGTTTCTAGATACAAAGACAAAGCATTAAATATAGATGGTTTTGCAATTGTTTCTGACAATCAGTTTTGGTAGCAGAAAAAATTTTCCTGAAATTTACCATCACTTACAAATCCCACATCAGGACATCTACTGGTGAAATCTGTTCACTCATCAGCTTAGAAAAACTATTGTTTCTTGGTTTATGAGACAATCCTCTGCATCATCACATGAGGTGTTGTCCATACAATGATTAATCAAATGTTTTAAAAGTAGAAAATTTCCATTTCTCTGCCTGTGTCTCTTCCTACCATTTTATTCATTTCATTTTTTATTCCTAGCATTGTTAGGTTTTTACCCACAGTATGACTTTCCTTTAGATGGCAATAAGTTCTGCTAGTACGTAACTTGCTCCTTGAACCTGAATGTGATTTTTTTTTTAAGCTGAAGGCTTACCCTGTTTGTTTTGGGATTCCAGTAGCCATTTAAAATTATCGGTACCTTTCCTTGTCAAAGGGCTGTGATTTGTTGTTAAAAGCCATGCTTTGCTGAAGCTATCACTGCATTGGTGAGTTGTATGCCGTAGACCTGAACAGTGGAATAGGGCAGCATAGATCACCAGCTGTGTGAATCCACTGATGAATAGCTTTCATCACAAGGAGGGACTTCTATTGTGTGCCACTTATAGCAGGAGTGTGGCAAAATGACTCAGAAGACTGTAATTCTTCATTACTAATCTTATCAGAATCGTCCATACCTGTAGGACTAGGAAAGCTCACATGGAAAAAGAAACAGGGAAGAAGAGCCAGGGAACACTAAAAAAGGGAAACAACAAGGGAAACTAACCCTACCAGATGGTGAAACATGCTATAAAGCCAGTATGATTTTTAAAAAAAGATAAACAAATACAGGATTGACACATGAACTGACAGACCAATGGAATAAGATTGAAAATCCAGAAATAGATCTAACTACTTTTGAAATTCTGCATAGGATAAAGGTGGCCTCTCAAGTCATTTGCTGCAAAAAAATTATGTACATTGTAGTAAATAGTGTTGGCTGACTAAGTAGTCAAGAGGTTGGGCTTACAAAGCAAGATTGAAAGGAGCCCTCCACAGAGTTGGGGAAAGAGGTTGTACTAGCTCTTACTAGAGCTCTGAAAGGGTATATAGGCCTGAGGCTGAAAGAAGGTAGAGGCTAAAACCAAGTGCCTGGGTGACTTTGACCGGAACAGGAAGAAATGAGGAATTCTTCCTTCCTTTGGTCTTCCAGTCTTCTCTGTGAAGTTCCTGGTAGAGGAGAAAATGTAGTGAAGTCCCAGAACCAGCATCACAGAAAAGAGTAGCAGAAGGTGGATTTGGAGTTGAGCTTAATGTCTGGCAAACGTGTAAATACTGAGTACTCGCTGACTTAGCACACATTATCCTACAAGTCTCTCTAGAGGAAGGAGCAAGGGAAAATGAAGGCAGAGGATGGAATGTTAGTTATTCAGTTGTGCCCAACTCTTTGTGACCCCATGGACTGCAGCCCACCAGGCTCCTCTGTCCATGAGATTTTCCAGGCAAGGATACTGGAGTGGGTCGCCATTTCCTTCTCCAGGGGATCTTCCCAACCCAGGTCTTGAACCCAGGTCTCCTGCACTGCAGGCAGATTCTTTACTGACTGAGCTATAAGGGAAGCCCTAGAATGGAATAAGACTGCTAAATTTTCATCTTCCTTAATAGAAAGTTAAGGTGAGAGTTGGACCATAAATAAGGCTGAGTGTGAAAGAATTAATACTTTTGAATTGTGATGCTGAAGAAGACTCTTGAGAGTCCTTTGGATAGCAAGGAGATCAAACCAGTCAATCCTAAAGGAAATCAACCCAGGTATTCATTGGAAGGACTGATGCTGAAGCTCCAAAACTTTGGCCACTTGATGAGATGAGCCAATTCAATGGAAAAAAAGACCCTGATGGTGGAAAAGATTGAGGGCAGGAGGAGAAGGGGAAGACAGAGGATGAGATGGTCAGATGGTATCACTGATTCAATGGACATGAATTTGAGCAAATTCCAGGAGATGGTGAGGGACAGGAGGCCTGGAATGCTGTGGTTCATGGGGTCACAAAGAGTTGGATATTACTTATCGACTGAACAACAACAAAGGCAGTATCTAAAATAATGTCAAGAATAGCAACATAAACACAACACTTAGAAAAACAATATGAAATAGCTAAAAAAAAAAAAAAAAGTATAAGGATTGGCACTCATGTGGGGAAGAGTGGGACAGAGGTTTGTTAGATTTTTAGATTATAGATACATACTTTGCTTTTTAAATTAAAACTTCAATAAGAGCATATAAGTGAAGGGGAAAATAAATTCAATATTATGGTTTCACATTTGGAAAAGAGAATGGGAAAACCATTGTTTTGGTAATACAAACTCCCAAAAGCAACAATGGAATATCGTTTTTGTTGTTGAATCATGTGAGAGATGGATAAGAGATTAGGTGATGGACCTCATGGGGACAGATCATGTGTTTCTTTTATTCATCAGTGATACCCATATCTTATGAATAAACACATGAAAGTAGGACTGAACAGAAGAATTCACAACAGAAAGGACAGCCACATACACCTGCATCAATCACAAGGAATCTTAAAGACTCGCCAAGCAAAGAAACATCTATCCTGTACCCAAGTTGCCAGTTTCAGATGAATAACCAGAGTATTACACTGGCATGTGGCTAGTGCTATCTCAGTGATGGGGACAAAGAACTGTGAACCATAGAAAGTGGAGAATATCACTCTGCCTGAGAGTACCTGAAGGTGACCCTGAGGGTTGATGGGCCATAGTTGGTCTGAGTCTTGAAGAACGTCTGAGCATTTCCCAGGTATGAAAACAGAGGAGTGAGCATAAGAGAGGACACAGAGAGATGACAAGACTTGATCTACAAGAACCGTCAGATGTGCTATAGGGGTAGAGCAGAGTCTGAGGAGATGCATCTAGGTAATGGACTTCCCTGTTGGCTCAGATGGTAAACAATCCGCCTGCAATGCAGGGGACCCGGATTCAATCCCTGGGTTGGAGAGATCCCCTGGAGAAGGAAATGGCAACTCACTCTAGTATTCTTGCCTGGGGAATCCCACGAACAGAGGAGCCTGAAGAGCTACAGTCTATGGGGTCGCAAAGAGTTAGACACGACTGGGTGACTAATATTTTCTGTTTCTTCTAATGAGATTGAAGAGAGAGGTGGTTACAAGTTAAGCTCATTGAATCTTCTTCCTTGAGCATTGGGGAGCAAACAGAAGCAGAAAAGTCCCTGAGTCAGATTTGAATTTTAGGGAAGATCATTCCAATAGTAGTGTTGGAAGAAGTACCCAGAGCAAAGAGGACAGACACAAGCACCAGAAATAGCAATAAGAAAATAACAAAAAAGAAGAGATAATATGCAGTCAGTGCTTATAACATACCCAGGTTTGTGCTCAGGCTTGGCCTGCATTGTCTCATTTAATCTTTTTTTTTTTCTGATGGACTATTAATTTATTTTATTTCTAAAATTTTTTGGAGTATAGTTTTACAATGTTGATTTACAATGTTGTGTTAGTTTCTTCTGTACAAGGAATTCTTCTCAATATTCTGTCAAGACCTATGTGGGAAAAGAATCTTGAAAAGACTGTATATATGTATATGTATAACAGATTCACTTCATCTCATAATGTATAATCTGGACTTATACAAATAGGGACACTGAGAAATAAGAGATAGATTCTTTTTTTTTTTTAAAGAAAAAAAGTGTTCCTAGCCAGGAAGACTTCAATACATTTTCTGCCTGGGCAGGAACCAATCAACATGTGGGGCTGGCCTGATTCCAGCAGGTGTGATCACCTGGCAGAACAGGAAGCACTGGGCAGGAATGAGACAGTTCCTGACAAGTGCAGAATGACATTTGTTGAGAGGCAAGTAGGGTTAATGCCTAAATATGGTTAATAAAGAGAAGTTCAGGGCCGTGATGTCAGAAAATATCCAGCCAGTCTCCCAACATCCAGTGTTCCCCAAAGCCTGTCCACTCTAGCTCTGGGTGACTCAATCTCACCATCAAGAAGTATTAATCATGCCACCCCCCAATAAGTTACTATGTGTACCCAGAATGATATGTGGCACATGGCGTGTTCAACCCATGTTGTTTTCTTTTCCCTTTTTCTCTTTTCACTGAAATTGCCTCCTCTGATCTCCATAGAACCACTCTCCTATTTAACAAACTCACCATCCTTTACCCTCCCCCCAAATTCGACACTGTCCTCAACTACTCAATCTTTGGCCAAGCAAGAAGTCTCAATACCATTCTCAACTTTCCTTCTCTCCTCCATATTTAGCCACCAAGTTCTATCTCAATCCTAATTCCTGAAGCTTTTCCACTCAATTCATGGTTACTTGGATGACCAAATAAGTCAGAAAACTTGCCTGACTTAATTGGTAATCCAAAGAGCCTCTGACTTACTTGGTCATCCACCTCTGATTTACTTCGTCATCTGAAGAGCCTCCTTATGGTTGGCAAAACCACTCATTTTGCTAACATCAAAATAATTTTTCACATCCTCTGTTGAACTGAATTATGGGTTCTCAAAACATGTTGAAGTCCTAAATACCCCCAAGGACTTGTGGTGGTGGTGGTTTAGTCGCTAAGTTGTGTCTGACTCTTGCAACTTCATGCACTGTAGCCCATCAGGCTCCTCTGTCCACGGAATTCTCCAGGCAAGAATACTGGAGTGGGTTGCCCCTTCTCCACCAAGGACTTATACATGTGGCCTTCTTTGGCAAATAGGGACTTTGTAGATGATCAAGTTAAGATGAGTTACTAATGCAGGTCCTAATTCAATATGAATGCATTCTCCTGAAAAGAGGGCAATTTGGACACAGAGCCAGAAACACACACAGGGAGAAGGCCATGTGAAGGTGCAAGCAGAGAGGCAGTGATGTTTCTATAAACCAAAGAACATCAAAGACTACCAGACAATCACTAAGAAGCTAGGGAAAGGTACAGAGCAGATCCCCTCCCATATCCTCAGCAGGAACCAACCCCACTGATACCTTAATCTCAGACTCCCAACCTCCAGACTTTGAGATAAGGTTCTGTTATTTAATCTGCCCAGTTTATAGTACCTTATTACAGTAGCCCTAGCCAACTAATACAACCTTCAAGACATTTTTCTAAATGCACATCCAATCATACCAATCTTTGCTTAAAATCCTTTAACAATAAGGAAAGTGACAGGTTCTATTTATTGAGTACCTGCTGAGGGCAAGGTGGTTCATCTCTACTATATCTAATCCTTACAACCTCCCTTGAAAGAGGCATTACCAGTCCTGATTTTGCAGTTGAAGTAAAATGATACTTTAAAAAGCTGTCACCCAGCCAATTTCCCAAAAGTGGTGAGCAGAAAGGCTGAAACTCTTGATCTCTTTGAATGCAGAAGTAAAGCTAGCATTGCACGTTTCACTATAACAGGGCTCAGCAAACTTCTTTTGTAAAGGGCCAGATTACTGTGATATGATAGGCTTTGCAGGACATATAGTCTCTGTTGACACAACTTAATACTGCCATCCATAGTGTGAAATCAGTCCGAGTCTATATATAAATGAATGGTCATGAATATGTTCCAATAAAACTTTATTGACAAAAAACAAGTTTCTGGTCAGATTTGGCCCTCTGGTCATAGTTTGCCAACCCCTGCCCTACAATTGTCTTTAAGAAATATTCACACTCCCTGATAAAGTAATAAGTAATATTCATAGTATGCTTGCTTTATCCCAGGATCTGTTCATGCCTTGATTTATTTAGATTCCCACTGCCGTTATCTGTACTTTAGAGGTCATGAACTTACCAAAATCACATAAACAGTGACAGAGCCGTGACTCGAAGTTGGGTAGTTAAGCTCCAAAGCTCATGGTCTCACTCATTCTCCACAAGGGTCTACATACCTCCCTGTGATCCACATAGCCTACCACAATCCTCTAACCACCCCTTCCTTCCTTTCCCAACACCCTGGTTTTTCAGCCATATAATAGCTGAGACCAGGAAATAGAGGCAGGAGACCAGGCTAGCCCACACCCGCCTACTCTGGAGGATACATTTGGCCAAGGCCAAAGCCCTGGCTTTCCCAGAGTCCTCTCTATCTGTGGGAAGTGCGAGTAGGAAGTGGGTACCTACCTCTTGCACCTGGTTTGGGTAAAAATCTAGGGAGATGACATACAGTATCAAAGAAAATATACAAAAAGATGTTGGCAAAATGCCTAGGCTTGCTTTAAAACATTGAAGTCATTTACTCTGTGATTCTTATTATTATTCAATAGATGATGATGATGATGGTTGGTCCTTGGTCTCGCCATTTGGCATGCAGGATTTTAGTTCCCCAGCCAGGACCAGGGATCGAACCTGTGCTCCCTGCAGTGAATGTGTGGAGTCATAACCTCTGGACCACCAGGGAAGTCCCATACAGTCTTATTATTCCATAGAATCTTACTCAACAGCATCCAAGCTAGTGGTGGCAGCAACTTGCTTCCTACCAGCTATGCCTGCATTTCCTTTCCTATCAGAATTCTGATTTTGTCTGAGATGCCAGCTAGAGGTGACCAATGACCATCAACAGAGGTCTGCTGAGGATAAACAGGGCAGTTTGGCTTTTCTATTGTAAATAAGTGTCTTTTCTTGGTTGCTTTCTCCTTTCTTCTTGCAATGCAGCCAAAGAACTGGGAGGAGAACCGCTCTCTCACAACCACAGGATGAAAGTTCTTTATCAAAGCTGGCAGAGACAAAAAATAGATTCTGAGTTGCTGATGGAATCATGCAGCTTCCACACCCTGCTTCACACTCCCCATCTCCAAACTTCTGGTCAAGGGAGAAAAATAGCCCCTCCTTTGGTTAAACCCCTGTAGTTGGGTTTCTGATACATGTAGACTTCCTAATGGAAAGACCTAGTCAGCACACAGTGGGCATCCTCAGCACAGAACATGATTTCTAGGATGTAGTTAGTAAGCTCTCAGTCACTGTTTGATGAATGAATCAATGTGTGCGTGACTATTAATAGAAGACAGAACACTAGATTGTACAGGTCAATACCCTACGAAAAAGTCATACTTCAAGCTTCCACTCACTTGCTAAGCACATACTACATCTCCTGCATCCTTTCATTAGTCTTCACACCTCTTGGAGGTTGGTACTGTCGTCATCCCCATTTCACAGATCAGAAGCCAAAGCTGAAGGAGACTAAGTAGACTTAGAGGAGCACAGCTAGGGTGTGGTGGGACTAGGATTTGAATGCAGATCTGCGTGATGCTGAAGCTTGTGTTCCTTCTCTCAGGCTGAGGTGCTGTTAGGACTATCTGCCCATGGGACAGCTGGGCCAAGGCTAACGGAAGATCAGAGAAGTTTGGGGTGGAACACAGGCCACATAGTCAAGGAGCTTTACAAGCACGGACAATTCTTTCCTCTGTCTCAGTTTCCTCTTGTGTAAGCAAGGTGAGAAGAAACCCTTCCTCGCTGACATGCTAAGTAACATGTGATGGGTGTAGGTGGGTGTTTGGCAGAGTGCTTGTAAAAGCTCAGCAAATATGGCCCTCATATCATTGCCATTGTCCGCCCCCCCCCCCCCCCCCGCCCCAGAAGCCTGTACAAATCTGTGACACAAATGGGGGCCAGTCCTGAGTACAGTAGAAGGCTCTGGAGGGGATATCCGCATGAGCTAGGCCTCCCCGCTTTCGGAGGCTGTGTGTTCTTTTTTGAATTAATTAGTTAATTATTTTTGGCTGTGCCGGATCTTCATTGCTACTCTCAGACTTTCTCTAGTTGAGGTGTGCACACTTTCTCTCTGTGATGGTTTCTCTTGTTGTGGAGCACAGGCTCTAGGCGAGCCAGCTTCAGTAGCTGTGGGATGTGGGCTTGGTTGCCCTGCGGCATGTGGAATCTTCCCAGACCAGGGATCAAACCCATGTCCCCTGCATTGGCAGGCGAATTCTTAAGGATTTTTAACCACTGGACTACCAGGGAAGTCCCATAGCCTGTGTGTTCTTTAACTTTGGAGACCAGGTCCCAACCTCTCACTGCCTTTACCAGCATTCCCTTTTGGGCCCAGATCTCCAGGAGCCTCAGAAATGCCTGTGAGATTTCTCTTCCTCACTCGAAGTTCTGATAGCTCACCGACTTCTTTGTCATTCCCAGCTAAGGGAGCGTCCCTTGGAGCCTGGAGGCTTGCCCCTTAATCCCACACAGGTGTCAGACAATGCCCGATGGGCGGACACCAGCTACCGTCTGGCTCCCGGCTGGCCCCACCTCAGCAGCAGGAGCAGCTGGGAGTTGGACGCGTCTGAGATGAGATGCGGGGGCGGATTTGAGTCTGAGATGCTAATCTGTCCAACTGAAGGCTTCACATCTGTCTTGGCACACATACACACACACAGGCACACAGGATCTGAAGAGTCAGTTATAGCTCCCAGCAGGTGGGGCGGGCAGGTGGGGCGGGGTCCTGGGACACTGAATACAGGTACTGCTAGATGCCTACCCTGACAAAGCTGGCATGGCAAATTTCACTGATGCCGGGGGCCACTCAGGAGCAGCAGTGTGGGAAAGAATGGGGCAGGAAGTGGCTGAATAAAGTAAGGCCTTTGAGATCAGATCTCTGTTTGAATACCAGATCTTTGCCTTATTCGTTTTGTGACTTTTACTGCATTATTAAACCTCTATTAGATGCTGTTTTTTCATCTTCAAAGTGGGAAAAATAATAGCACCCACTGTTAAGTGTTAGAGGAGATGATTCAGTAAGGTTTTCAGTACAGTCTTTGGAAAATCATTAATGATCGATTAATATTAGCTTTGATAATCAAGTATATGTATTGTGGAAGCACCAAACTCTTCTGAACAATCAATTACAATCTGCTGTGTGCTCTGCGAGTGATACTGGATTGAGGCTGCACTTCATGTGTTTTGTTATTGCTTCTCTCTGTCCTGTAAAAGTGTTAGGGTGATGGACATAGTACTGTTTTGTGATAAGAACATACCTGGTTCTTAAAGTACAAGTTGAGTCAGTGCTTACCATCTCCTCAGTGCTGTGTTTATTGTTCCTGAATAAATAAAATTATCCCACATAGTTCCTGCATTCAGCCTATCTGGGGAGAGAGCATAAACAGAGGTAAAAGTCAAATACAAATGTGAAGAGCCCATGATAAGGTACATAGCTCAGTGCTAGTGTGGGTGGATGGGACCATAACCCCTGGGATTATTGAGAAAAAGAGGTATCCAGGAGGGATGGAATGGATACCTAAGTTCTAGCTGACCCCCTCCCAAGGGGCCTGAGATCCCAAAAATGTGAGGTCAATGAGAAAAAGTGAGAGGTAATTCTTACACTGCATTTGTTGTTGCTGTTGTTATTGTTCAAGTCGTGTCTGACTCTTTGCAACCCCATGGACTGCAGCACGCCAGACTTCCCTGTCTTTTACCATCTCCCAGAGTTTACTCAAACTCATGTCCATTGAGTTGGTGATGCCATCCAACCATCTCATCTTCTGTCATTCCCTTTTCCCCCTACCCTCCTCAATCCTTCCCATCATCAAGGTGGTTTCCAATGAGTCAGCTCTTTACAACAGCTTCAGCATCAGTCCTTCCAATGAATATTGGGGTTGATTTCCTTTAGGATTGACTGGTTTGATCTCCTTTCTGTCCAAGGGACTCTCAAGTGTCTTCTCCAGCACCACAGTTTGAAAACATCAATTCTTCAGGAGAACCCCATGAACATTGCATTTACTATGTGCCAGATATTCGTCAGACCCAAACGTAGGTTTTCACTTCCATCTACATAAAACCCTATGCAGTTGGTCGTGTCATTGTCCTCATTTTCAGGATGAACAAGTAGGGTACAGAGAAATAAAGTAATTTACCCCAGGTCACACAGCTGGTAAGTGTACAAGCTGGATTTTAGACTCAGTCTCCTTCTGTTAGATGTTCTTAACCATTCTGCTATACTGCCTTGCAGAAGAAAGGAAACCAGATTCATTACATTTAAGTAACAGCAGATGCTATAATAAATAACCCAAATCCTCAGTAGTTAACACAACAGAAGCTTATCACCTGACAGATAGCAATTCAATGCAGTTGTTCACCTGATGTCCTTCCACACAGTGATTCAGGGACCCAGGGTCTTCCATCTTGTGCCTCCATGATTCCCCAGGGCTGTGAAGTCCTCTGAGGGAGCCGTCCTGGAGAGGGAGAAACCCCCCACACTGGGTTTTATGGCCAGGCCTGAAGTGGCACCGCTCATTTCTATCACCACCTGGTGGTGTTCAGTCACACAGCCAGGCCTAATTGCAAGAGAAGCCAGGAAATGTCATTTAGCCAGACCTCCAGGGCAAGCATGGGTACTGGCAAGCACAATCTCTGCCATACAGGGCAAGACTCAAATCATTCATCCGAGTGCAACAAAATAGACTTAACTCCAAATGCCAACCCCAATGCACAGCTGTAGAGTCATACCCAAAGAGTGGCCACATCCTTGGTCCTAATTCTAGAAGAGGGCCAAGAGTACCTGCAGGGCCCTTTCCAAAGCCAGGACCCCACAGTGGAAGCAGAGAACTCCAGGTGTGACTAAAGTGCTAGAAGCACCATAAATGTAGGCTCTTCCACCTCTTCTGCAAAAACAAAACCTAAAACCGACCAGATGCAGTAAGACCTCTGCCAGTGGGTCAGTGAGTCAGAACTTACCCTCCCACCTCTGCCCACCCAATTCTGAAGACTGGCAGGAAACCAGAGCCCTGTCAAGATGTTTTAACCATAGAATAGTCTAGAACATGAATAGATTCAGGATGGGAATCAAGTCCGGATGGAGTGACCAGGATGCCAGGTGAGGGAAATAAGATAAGGTCTTGTGACTGAATCATTATAAGAGGTAGAGAGACAGGAAAGGGATGACGACAAAAAATAGAGAGAGCTATCACTCAGTGGCCCCATGGGCGTACCGAGAGATCCCCTTGGGCACATGGCAGATTCTGAGCGAAACAGCCTTGAGAAGCAGGCCTAGACCACACACACCTTGAACTAATATCCAGAGATTCTCCCCATCTTACGTTCCATGTCCTAGTAAACTTCAGCACATCCATTAAGCAATTTGAATCATAAATTTGTTTTGTTGTTTGGTTGCTTAGTGGTGTACAACTCTTCTACAACTCCATGGACTGTAGCCTGCTGGGCTCCTTTGTCCATGAGACTTCCCAGGCAAGGATACTGCACTGTATTGCTATTTCCTTCTCTGGAATATCTTCCTGACCCAGGGATCGAGCTCGTGTCTCCTGAATTGGCAGACAGATTTTTTACCACTGAGGCACCAGGGAAGCCCTGAGTCAGAAATATGTTATCACTAATCCTCCACTCAATCAAGCCCAGTGGATCCAAATATCTCTGAAGGTCTCCATTCTGCCCATCCGCACATCATAGTTCAGAAACCCCCTCTTTCCCATCTGGGCTAATTGACCTATGACTTGTCTCCAGTTTCCCCTTCTTTCAACGTTCATTTAGTCCAACAGATGTTTATAGAGCTTTGTAGCAGATACCAGGAGATTTGCATTCCAATATCCTTCCTTGCCTTCTTTCCACCTGAATCACAGCTTGTTCAGGAAAGCAATATGCACAATTTGAAAATCTCACCTTCCCTGCCTTCTTTGTCACTAAAGGTAACCGTGTGACCAAGTTCTGGCTAATAAGAAGTAGGCACATAGCTCTAGGGAGGGTTCCTTCCCTAAAATGGGAACAAAAGGCTTCCAAGGAGGTATCTTTTTCCATTCCCTCTGGCTTTTTCCTCTCCTTCCTGCCTCAAACGTGGACAGGATGCCTGGAGATTTCTTGCAGCCGTGATGAAAAATGCCAGGCACTAAGGATAGTGCAGCCAAGAGCTAAAGGCACCAGACCCTTGATGACTTTCTGAAGCAGCTGCACACGCCTTGGGCTGCCTGCTTCCAGATATTTCATTAAATGAGTGTACTAGTTTCCTATTGCTGCTATGATAAATGACTATAAGCTTAGTGATTTAACACAAATTTATTTTCTTTTAGTTCTGGAGGGCAGAAGTTCAAAATTAATCTCACGGGGTTAAAGTCAAGGAGTTGGTGAAATTGATTCCTTCTGTTAGCACCAAAGGAAGAATCCACTTCCTTGCCTTTTGCAGCTTCTGGTGGCCACCTGGGTTCCACAGCTCATGGTGCTTCCTCTACCCGCAGTGCTTCACTCCAATCTCTGCTTTGGTCATCATCCCATCTTCTCCCAGACTCCCATGCCTCTCTCTTTAAGGACCCTTCTGAGTCTAAAAGGCCACATGAGGATACACCAGGGTCCTCAGGGTAATGCAGAATAACCTCCCCCTCTTGATCCTTTATCACCACTGCAAAGTCCCTTTTTGCCATTTAAGGAAACATATTCACAGGTTCCAGGGATTCAGATGGAGAAATCTTTGAGGGTCATCATTTGTCTACCACGGTAGGAAAAAACCCTTCTTGCTTATGTAAACTACTATTTGACAATTGTTTGTTACTCACAGCTGAAGGCAATCCAAGTTGATAGGAGCATCTCCTAGGTCCCAGGCACTGAATTCAGTGCTGGAGACCCTCCAGCCAGCCAAGTGAGTATCCCCAGCTGAGAGTCTGTCAGGCTGTGTTTATAACTCTTATTTGCTTATTTGATGGGCTTTGGGAGGTTATGAACTCTGGAAGGCAGGAAATGTGCAATTCACGCTTTTCTGTCATCTCAGCACCAATCAAGGGCCTGACACATCGTGATGCTCAAAAATTGTTGGCAGAACAACAGTTGTTGGTTAAACTGAGCAAAGGAGCGATCATGAGTCACCCACCATGTCCTTCACGAGAGTTAATTCTAAGATCACTGAATAGGAACGTGGAGATTATTGATTAATGGTCTGTCCCAACCGTCCCCAAAAGAGGTTCCATGGAACAGATGCAGGATGAAAACAAGAAGAGCCAAGAAGGTTGAGGCAGGGTGGGGGTGAGGTGGTGTTGAGACAAATTAGTTTAGGAAGTCTGCATATACATGCCTGCCTCTTAAAGTTTAAAAACTCTGAGATGCTACGTAATGAAAAAGCTTGCTTAACTCTAGTTCAGTGCTTCCCAAACATATTTGACCATGATTTTGCAAAGAGCATGTATTAATCTCCTATGGAAGCAGTGTTCTGTACAACATCTTTTGAGAAACAAAAGATGGTATTCTTGTCTACAGCTATACCACCCTGAACGCACCCAATCTCGGACCTTGGAGGCTAAGTAGGCTCAGGTCTGGTTACTTGAATGGGAGAAACACTTCTCCACCCTTCCCAGGACTGGTTTGGGAACTAGGGCTGTCCAGGGCCCACAGGTGGACTCAACAGTGGACCAGGCCAAAGTGCACCCAGGCTGCCAAATGGAGGTGCTGCCATTGCTGGGGGTGATGGGTCCTCAAAGGGCCATGGCATTTATCCCAGCAGAAGGGAAGGTTGAGCCTTTTCCAATTATCTCCAAAGGCTGCCTGGCTGATTTCAAATGGCCCAGGTGCAGAGTCCGTGAGCAGAGAGGAACAGGGTCTTCAAGACCTCCCAAAGGCATCATTCTTGAGTGGTCCTGCCAGGGCAAGCCCTAGCTGTGCCCTGAGCCCAAGCCAGGTGACCATTTCCCAGCCACCCCCAGCTGAGAGGCAGCCAGAACTTGAGGCCCTATCTCTTCCTCCACAGCGGCCAGCCCGGGCCCCTCTGCATTCTGATCCTGCTGCATCGAGAGGTACTGCTCCCTGTGCCCACTCAGCATTGACCTCCAGCCTCAGAGACAGTCCCCACACCCCACCCCAAACCTTCTGAACTCCTGGACTCTTTACGGGACAAGTGTCCATTGAATGACGGACCTGAACGTGATGCTGAAGAGTCTCTGTCGTGTGGTTTTGTCACTTTGAAATCTGCAGTTCAGTGTGTTCGATTTCAATCTGAAATCTGGGAGTTTATCGAGGTTGAACAGGGACCCAGTCTAAGGGACACAGGGCAGCTTTTCCTTTTTTTATTTTTTTTTTTTGTATGGGACTCATTTCAAGGAATTCCTTTATGTGGAGCTGTATACCAAGGTCAAAGGATAAAAATCTCTGGAACTGACCAAGGGCCATGACAACTATTGCCATGAGCCTCCAGATCTAAACCAGCCAGTTCCCTGATCCCATATTATGTAAAATACCCACCCTATCATCCACCCTATAGCAAGCTGACCAATCACCTAATGCCTCCATTCCTGTAGGAATTTTCTCTTTCTTGAGACTATAAAAATTGGCTGCTAGCCTGCAAAAGGGTTCAACTCTCCCTTGAGCCAGCCCATTGTTCTAACTGTGTCTCCCACTCTAGTAAACTTTATTCTCCTTTCATTCTACCTCGTGTCTGGAAATTCTTATCCAACTTCCACATGGACCACGACATTTTATGTTCCTTACAGATATTTTTTTATAAATTTTAAATCATATGGTCTAGATGAAGATCTTTCCATAGTACACACGGGAAAACTGAAGACCTGAGAAGGAAAGTGAGTACCCAAGATTGCAAAGCAAATTAATGGAGCTGGAAGGAGAATTTGGGTCTCTTGACTCCTAATTAAGCATTGTTTCCCTCACACTCTGCGGTTCCTGGCGTGGGTGGCACTGCACCAGAACAGAGCATTTGATATAAAATCTTTATGAGATTTATTTTCCCCAAAATCCCCAACAGTTACTAGAAACTGTGGGAGAAAACAGACTCTTAAAAGTAAGTTTGGATTAGTATAAAAACGAGCAGGATTCTTAAAGGACACATCCAGGGACTCCATTTGCTAAGTGAACTATTCCTCCACTGGCTATAAAATGGATTCGTGTGGAAGAGGTCTTCTCACCTCCCCCAGCCCTCCCAAACACAATCCACTGTTTCTTCTCTTCTCATTGGCTTCATGGTCATTTTTAGCAATACCACTCTTGCTAAGGAAAGTATTCTTAATCCTGCTCAGGAAAGTGTTCTGAATTCTGCATAGCATAGACATGTACTTAAATCATCCAAAAGAATGGAACACTGCCCACCCCACAAAGGGCAAGTCCCATCCCAATCTACTTCCTGACCCAACCCCTGCCCGCCACTACCACTCTGCCCAGGGCAAAACAACAAAAAGGGCTCCACCTTATCAGAAGATGTGTTAAAGAGAATAAGCGTCTATAGGAAGTTTAAAGCAGAGAAATCCTTAATTTGCCAGCTTGAGGATTTGTATCCAAAAAGACTGTATAGAATTTAAACTTAACTGTTTAAATTCTATACAATCAAGTTGATCCACCCATCAAGTTCAGTGAAACGTAACTTTTCTTCTTGTTTCTTCCCTACACCCATCTCCTCTTGGCTCTTATGTAGGGTACAAATTAGCCACTTCTTTCAGGGAAGTAATACTCTCTGAGAGCCTAGAATTATGACCATAATACAAAATGAAGAGCTGAAGCTCAGAATGATTAAGTAATTTGCCCTAGGTCACACAGTGAGAAAGTGGTAAAGCCTGAATTCAGAGCCAGGTTTCAGACTCCAGTGCTGGTATTTTCTCCAGAGGGGCCTTTGCCTCTGTGAGGTGCTATATTAACAACACGAGCTGACATTTATTGAAGTCTTGCTGTTTGCTGGGTACTGTGCAAAATTGCTGCCCTTGAAGAAGTATTGAAATAAACCCTCTGCCCTAAGGGACAAGAGTTGCTTTTGCATATTGAACCTACCTCGGTCGTCCAGCTGAGAGGAAAAAAAAATAATCCATCTCCAGGAACTTCTAATTGAAGGGAGTAAGACCCAGATCAGATGTCCCTCTGCATTGTCACCTCCTGTGCTCTTGCCAGATCAGAGAAACAAATAGCAATGTCACTTTGACAACTCCCATTTCAATATCAGATGTGGACAACATTCTAGACAGTCAGTTCAGTCGCTCAGTCGTGTCCAACTCTTTGTGACCCCATGGACTGCAGTACACCAGGCCTCCCTGTCCATTATCAACTCCCAGAGTTTACTCAAACT
This sequence comes from Tragelaphus eurycerus, assembly GCA_935064755.1. NCBI lineage: Eukaryota > Metazoa > Chordata > Mammalia > Artiodactyla > Bovidae > Tragelaphus > Tragelaphus eurycerus. The sequence goes on along the minus strand of CAKXYN010000072.1, from coordinate 7,690,757 downwards.
CATGTCCATGGAGTCGGTATGCAATCCAACCATCTCATCCTCTGTCGTCCCCTTCTCCTTCCATCTTCAATCTTTCCCAGCATCAGGGTCTTTTCCAATGAGTCAGTTCTTCGTATCAGGTGGCCAAAATATTGGAGTTTCAGCTTCAGCATCAGTCCTTCCAATGAATATTCAGGACTGATTTCCTTTAGGATGGACTGATTGTATCTGCTTGCTGTCCAAGGGACTCTCAAGAGTCTTCTCCAACACCACAGTTCAAAAGCATCAATTCTTTGGTGGTCAGCTTTCCTTATAGTTCAACTCTCCCATTCATACATGACTACTGGAAATATCCATAGCTTTGACTAGACAGACCTTTGTTGGCAAAGTAATGTCTCTGCTTTTTAATATGCTATCTAGGTTGGTCATAACTTTTCTTCCAAGGAGCAAGCATCTTTTAATTTCATGGCTGTAGTTACCGTCTGCAGTGATTTTGAAGCCCCCCAAAATAAAGTCTGTCACTGTTTCCACTGTTTCCCCATCTATTTGCCATGAAGTGATGAGATTGGATGCCATGACCTTAGTTTTCTGAATGTTGAGTTTTAAGCCAAATTTTTCACTCTCCTCTTTAACTTTCATCAAGAGCCTCTTGAGTTCTTCTTTACTTCCTGCCATAAGGGTGGTGTCATCTGCATATCAGGTTACTGATATTTCTCCCGGCAATCTTGATTCCAACTTGTGCTTCTTCTAGCCCAGCATTTCGCATGATGTACTCTGCATAGAAGTTAAATAAGCAGGGTGACAATATACAGCCTTGACGTACTCCTTTCCCTATTTGGAACCAGTCTGTTGTTCTATGTGCTGTTCTAATTGTTGCTTCTTGATCTGCATACAGATTTCTCAGGAGGCAGGTCAGGTGGTCTGGTATTCCCATCTCTTTCAGAATTTTCCACAGTTTGTTGTGATCCACACAGTCAAAGGCTTTGGCATAGTCAATAAAACAAAGGTAGATGTCTTTCTGAAACTCTCTTGCATTTTCGATGATCCAATGGATGTTGGCAATTTGATCTCTGGTTCCTCTGCCTTTTCTAAATCCAGCTTGAACATCTGGAGGTTCTTGCTTCACGTACTATTGAAGCCTGGCTTGGAGAATTTTGAGCATTACTTTACTAGCGTGTGAGATGAGTGCAATTGTGTGGTAGTTTGAGCATTCTTTGGTGTTGTCTTTCTTTGGGATTGGAATGAAAACTGATCTTTTCCAGTCCTGTGGCCACTGATAAGTGTTCTAAATTTGCTGGCATATTGGGTGCAGCACTTTCACAGCATCATCTTTTAGGATTTGAAATAGCTCAACTGGAATTCCATCATCTCCACTAGCTTTTTTCATAGTGATGCTTCCTAAGGCCCACTTGACTTCACATTCCAGGATGTCTGGCTCTAGGTGAGTGATCACACCATCGTGATTATCTGGGTCATGAAGATCTTTTTGTACAGTTCTTCTATGTATTCTTGTCACCTCTTAATATCTTCTGCTTCTGTTAGGTCTTAGACAATACCTGTGGCAATCAGACATGCCAGATGCTTTAGGAGGGTTCCACACTTGGTATCTGTCCTCCGATTCCCCTAGGTGGCTTGTCAAAATGTGGTTACCATATATAAAGCCCACATGTGTGCGTGTTAAGTTGCTTCAGTCGTGTCCAACTCTTTGAAATCTCACGGGCTGTGGCCCTCCAGGCTCCTCTGTCCATAAGATTCTCCATAAAAAATTAATGGAGAGGGTTGCCATTCATTCCTCCAGAGGATCTTCCCGACCCAGGGGTCAAACCCATATCTCTTATGTTTCCTGCATTGGCAGGTGGGTTCTTTACCACTAGTGACACCTGGGAAACCCATAAGCCTATAGCTCTGCCCAAACATTTAATGTGAACCTCATGTCACCAAAGCCGGGAGTTTCAGTCTGAGCTTGAGCTTGTCCCTGGAACAGCTTTAATTTACGACTCCTTCAGAGGGGCAGGTTTGCATGTTGCAGGCCATGATCTCAGAGAAAGGCATGAGCCCCATCTCAGTTTAACAGGTTGGTTTCGGGAATCAAAGATTCCAAAGATTGAAGTGTCATCTGTGTTTTGTAGGCAAATATCTCCTTAATCACTACTCCATTGCCTGAGGTCAGAATCATAACATATGCAGGCGTTCTAAAGGAATTTGGTTTCCCAGTTGGCAATAAATTGCACACGTTTCCAAGCTGGGCATGTTTAGGCATTTGACATATCGCTCTGCAGATCTAAGAACAAGACAAAGGGTGGTTCTGTGCCAGAGCAGAATGGTGGAGAGGCGGAGGACACCCAATGTTGTCACATCTGAAAATATTTCTCCACCACCACTCCCATTTCACTACCTTAATCACCAAAGATACCGCCCTCCAGGCCTTTCTTTCATGATTTGAACAACCCCAGAGTATCCACCAGTGATGAGGATTCCTCAGGCTTCAGGGGGGCCAGCTGGAGGGCCGAGAGGTTAAGAGAAAGGCTGAAGCCTAGCTCATCAAGACCACAAGAGTTAAATATAAGGATCAGAAGAGGAGAAGCAAGTGTTTCTCTTACTTTAATCCTTCGGGGGAACTTGCTAGAACTCTGTCCCTTCCATAGTCCCTCCAGCATTTCTAGAGTCACTAGAGATCTCAGATGTGATTGTGAGCAAGTCTTCCATTACCTTTCATTTCCTGCTGTTGCCACAACCTCTGTGACTCCCAAAAGCCACCCTTAGACACCTTGGCATCAAGATGGCAGCCTTGATGGCAGCAGTGCCAGAATCTCTTAAAATAACTCTTTCTACTTTATTCTCAGCACTCATTTCCTGAGGACATAGTCAAGAGTCTCTCAGTGCTGAGTGAGACAACCAGTGATTATGTGCTGCAGAAAGAGTTCCCACTGTCTTATGACACTTCTGCGCCTCCTGAAACAAACCTCTGTGCCTCTGCTCTTTACTTAAAATGAGTTGTAACCCAGAAGGTTTCTTAGTCCACCATGTAACCCACCATACTGTCATTCCATATTTATCCAATAAATGTTTTCATTATCTAACATAATCACCATAGAGAACACAAGTCATAGCTTATCCCTAAGTTAAGCCATCACTTCATTCCTAGTGTTTCTCTAAGACACAGCAGCCTGTGTGTGAGTTAAGAAAACGGGACTGAGTTTACAGGAGTAAACTGTACCTCTAATTCTAACCCTGCCCCTGTCGTAAGACGTTTCCTCTCTCAAAGAGAGTCCTCTCTCAAAGGGGCCACCTCTCCCATGCTCACAAACAAGTCTCTTCCTTTTCCAGGTAAACAGACTTATACTGCCCTTAAAGCCAACTTAGAAGATTGGCTTTATTGAAGAGAAGAAACTCAGGGAGGATGTTGGCTTCTCAGTCCCACCTCCAGTAACATGTCTCAGTCCTGCTTCCTGCATCTGCCCAACTATGAATGCCCATGGTGGCCATCAACGTTGCCACAGTATGGACCATCAGGTAATCATGACAAACTAGCCAGGATTCTTAGGGTTGCCAGTGACAGACACCCAAGTCAATATGATTGAGCGCAGGAGGGAATTTATTAAGTCACATCACTTAAAAAATAACGTCAAGGTAGTGAAATATTCAGGAATCCCAGTCTATCCCTCTCCCTCACCCCCCATCTCTCTCTTCTGCTCACCTTTGTGGTGGCTTCATGACTAAGCAGGCCCCCTCCTTGCAGTGGCAAAATTGGCCACTGTGACTGTCAACTCCAAGTTTACAGCTATTTATGAGTAGTAGCAGGAAGGAAAATTTGAGATCTTTCTCTCAATAGCTCTAGAGAAAAAGTCCTGGCAAGATCTCTGATTGCCTTGGCTTGCATCACATTCTTTCCCTGAACCAATCACTGTGACCAAAGGAATATAAACTTTAGTTGACCAAGGTCATAAGGCCCACCTTGTGTTAAAGAGAATTGACTTCAACTGAACTAACTGGAATAATGTCCCCAGAGAAAAGAAGGTTACTGTCACCAAAATAAAGAAGAGAAGAATTCCAGGAAAGCTAAAGCGACTAAAACCCAAATAGATTCTTTCCGAGATTTTACGTATCTCTTAGCCCTTTTAGGCTTGCTCAGGAACTGGGATAAAAGCAGATCTGCCAGCATGGGGGTCAGGACATCAGTGGCTCCTGGTGTGAAGATCAGGGATCTGGAAGGTCCAGAGAAATAAAGTCAGGACACCTGTTGATTCCAGCTCAAAGTGGCCATGGACCAGCCCTTGTCTCTATGGGAGCCTCTGATCTTCATTTGTGAGCAAACTGACCTAAATCATTGTCCTTAACCCGTGGCCCCTGAGCCCACTGAAGCTTTGTTATTGCCCCATAATCTAACTTCAGCATAAACTATTAGAACCCCATTTCCACACTTCTCCTCTCAAATATGCCCTGATAGGAACAGTTTAGCAGTGAAAAGTCAGCTCCTTGCACCTATGAAGGTAGGAGCCATCTGGGAATGAAGGCAACACAGCTACGGGATGCAGCAGAGTCTGACTAGCATTTCCTGCAGACCCTGACTCCTGACATGGCTGCAGCCAGTGTCCTCCTCTACACCATTCCATTACAAAAGCTACTCATTGCCCCTTTCTGCACACACTGCAATGGGCTGTGTTTTCTATCACATACAACCAAAAGAATTCCAAGTGAAAGAAATAGGCAGAGAGGCTTCTCTGGTGGGCTCAGTGGTAAATAATCTGCTGGCCAGTGTAAGAGACGTGGGTTCAATTCCTGATTCGGGAAGATCCCACATGCCATGGAGCAACTAAGCCCATGTACCACAACTCCTGAGCCTGCTCTCTAGAGCCTGGGAGCCACAACTACTGAAGCCCCTGCCAGCTAGAGTCTGCGGTCTGCAACCAGAGACGCCACCACAATGAGAAGCCTGTGCACCATAGCTAGAGAGCAGTTCCAGCTCGCTGCAACTAGAAAAAGCCCATCAAACAACAAAGACCCATCATGGCCATAAATTAATTAATATATATATATAAGAACAAGCAGTGGCTTTTACTCTCTTGAGAAACATGATACATTTGATGTTTAGTGAGGGCTCTCAGCTGCCTAGCAACATCTATCATTTGTGTAAGTCCCGAGTTGAGACAGGGAATCTTGGCATCTATGCTACATACTTGAGAAAATAAAAAATGTCCAAATCTGTTTTTACTGCCATGGTTTATTGACAATTAATTAGACCCCCAATATTCATTCCCCAAAGAGAAAATGGATTTAGAAAAACATCTAACTCCCACTGCCCAGTAAGATGTAGTTGGACAATTCTTTTCCCAGAGTATCAGGGAAGCTGGTACAGTGAGATTCCATCTAATTTGCAGAGTAGCAGGTCCTGTGAACATTAATGTACTGATCAGCTTTCAGAGAACCAACCAAGCATCGCACCAAAATAAGGAGGCTTACATGGGCTTCTATGAATCAGCTATCTTTCTGATTAGTACTTGGTTTCACTTTAAGGATTAATTCTCCCAGGACAAGGGTAATGCATATAAATTTACTCACCCTATAAGGAGATTTGTATTAAGCTAAACACCTAAAGCTTTCATGATATTGTGAAACCCAAATCCCTCAAATGAACAATCGAGGTCTTATATACAGCTTAGAAGATAAAGCACTTCAAAGGCCTTGGTCCTATTCACCTTTAGGTTTGGAGTCTGACTCACCTTTGGGGTTTGAAGGATCTGAACCAAATTTGTCTAATTACAGAACTAAAGCCTCTTCACCACTGCTCTCTCCTGCCTAACATGGTTCCAAGAACAAACTAGGAAGCCAAAAAAAAAAAAAAAATTCTTTTTTTCCTTTCCCTCTAGAAGAAACTCTAAAGCTAATAATGTCTATTCCTTGGTACTCAGACTGATCCTAAATCATCAACTTTTAGAAAACCAAATTCAAACAATAAAAGGAATTCACTAGTTCACATAACTGAATGGCCCAGGGGTGAGTGAAGCATCAGGCAAAGCTTGATCCAGTGCTCATATTTTGAGATGAGGACTTGATCTCTTTCTTCCTTTTTTTTTTCTTAATAGCAGTCCATTTTCTTTGATGTTAGTTCCATTCTTGAGCGGTTTCTCCCCTCACTGTGTCAAGAGATTACCAGCAATAGTCCTTAGAGCTACATGATTCTGTATTCACATCCAATAGAAACAGAGTCTGTGTCTCAGCATTTCCAGCAAAAGTCCTAAGGTTCTGTCTGATTGGACTGTTTTAGATCAATGCCCATTTCTGAACCAATCATGAGCAGAAAGAGTCCAACCTGCTATTTGGCCCAAGCTAGAGCCCATCATTGGAGCTAGAGGGGATGTCAGACTCACCCACACCTCATGGCTGAAGAACTTGGGGGTACAGTAGGTAAGGGAAATGAGGAATGACGGGGAGCAGTCCTCAAACATCCATCACAGCCCTCATTTTACACATGCAGCATCAGAAACCAGAGAAATTATCTGACTCAGATTCACACAGTGAGCCAAGTCGGGGAAGGAGCAACTAGATTAGACTAGACCCACTGCCCTAAGAACCTTGTTCCTTCCTCACTCTGTTGAACTCACTCCCAGCCAATACCAAACAATGTCACTGTGCCTTTTGATACTTTTAAAGACTCCAGAAGAGAAGAAATCTTTTCCAGGTACATAGGGAAAAGTAAATTACCTGCAGGGGCACTCCATTCCTGGAGTAGGCTCAACAATTTTCGAGAACAAGCAACAACAAAAAAAGACAAGTTCCAAGAATCCAATGCATAAACCAACTCCATTATCCCAGCCAGACAGAGCAACCCAAGATGCCGGGTGGAGGAACAAAGGAGAAAGTTCTTCCCGGGGCCTGGGGCGGCCTCCAGTTTCAAGGGAGAAGGCTGGGGGCCAGGACTGCTTTCCTCTGCTCCCAGTCCTCCAAGAGGCGATTCACATTTCACTGTGGTCCTGGATGATTTAAGGAGCCCAGTGAAAGCCCTTGGATGTGGTTAGGACGTTCATGCTCCAGTGATAAATAATGTGACCAATGTGTACAGCCTAGAGTCATTGCATTATCAAAGGGCTCCTTGGAAACTGGGGGAAAAGGCAGGGCTTTTTTCCCCCCTGCTTCTGCTGGTTTTATTTATTTATTTTTTAAGCCACTGGATGAATTGATTTCTTGTCGCTTTCCAAGTGTTTAATGCCATCCTGGGAACTGACACTCTCTGTCCTTGGCCTCAGATCTCTTCAATACTGTGGTTCCACCAGATGAGTGATCAGAGTTGAGAGAAAAGTGTGAAGGACACCGAGCTCCTTGCCCACCCCTCTTCCCTCACTGCCCTCTCCAGACATATTTTTTTCTGCAGATGAAATCTCCTCGTTGACTTCAAAGGCAACTTTGCATCCAGAAGAGATAATACTGGTGGGGATCAGGGGAGGAAGGAAGAGAGTTGAGAAGCAGGAGTGGGATCTCTGGACAGAGATGAGTGGGGACAGATGGAAGCCAGGCCACTATCTGAGCCCCACTTGTCACTGTGAGGCAGGCATGGCGAGGGTGGGGTGGGGACAGGAGGAGTGACAGCAACAAGCCAGAGGTCTGGGCCTGTCTTTGCTGGCAGAGACATCAGGTTTAGACAGATCTGAAGGAAGTGACTACTGGTTGTTTCTGGAACAGCTTCTTCAATTTGCCCCCAGTTCTTTCATTGAGAGCTTGGGATTCAGAGTCTGGGTACAGATGCCAGCTCTGCCGCATTCTAAGTTTGCTCAGTTGGGCTGGTCTTTTCACCTCTCAATGCCTCCATCTTCTGGAACTCATCCCTTAAATAAAAGGACCGCCCTTCCTCTTCTGCCCATCAACAGTACTGGAAAGAGACACCTGAGTGTGGTTTTTCCCAAGGCTGAGACAAGGTCACCACCAGGACCAGGCTCTTCATTTTCCTCTGGGCAAACAGGGAAAGCACTGTGGCTCACTCCAAGGCCTGGAGTTTTCCAAGTCCCAGGTTGTTGAGGAGGTGGAATTGGAGGAAGCAAACTGACAAGAGAAAAGAGTATTGTAAGGTATGTGCACAGGGGTGAGGATGGAGGGAGACAAGATCAGGGTGGTCGCTTTCTGCTGCCACACTTGATTTTTACAAATCCTAAAAGATGTTGCTGTGAAAGTGCTACACTCAATATGCCAACAAATTTAGAAAACTCAACAGTGGCTACAGGACTGGAAAAGGTCAGTTTTCATTCCAATCCCAAAGAAAGGCAATGCCAAAGAATGTTCAAACTACCACACATGCCTCTTTCAATTCTGGTTTTCTCAGTGTGTATACCCAGCAGTGGGATTGCTGGGTCATAAGGCAGTTCTATTCCCAGTTTTTTGAGGAATCTCCATACTGTTCTCCATAGTGGCTGTACTAGTTTGCATTCCCACCAACAGTGTAAGAGGGTTCCCTTCTCTCCGCACCCTCTCCAGCATTTATTGCTTGTGGATTTTTGGATCGCAGCCATTCTGACTGGCGTGTAATGGTACCTCATAGTGGTTTTGATTTGCATTTCTCTGATAATGAGTGATGTTGAGCATCTTTTCATGTGTATGTATAGAACAGACTTTTGGACTCTGGGACTGGGAGAGGGTGGGACAATTGGGGAGAATAGCATTGAAATATGTATAATATCATATCTGAAACGAGTCAGTCCAGGTACGATGCCCTATAACAGATGCCTGGGGCTGGAGCACTGGGATGAACTGGAGGGATGGTGGGGGAAGGGGGGAGGGAGGAGGGTTCAGGATGGGGAACACGTGTATTCTGGTGGCGGATCCATCTCGATGTATAGTAAAAGTAATACAATATTGTAAAGTTAAGAAAAATTAAAAAAATAATAATAATAATAAAAAATAAAAAAACAAAAAACAAAAAACTACCACACAATTGCACTCATCTCACACGCTAGTAAAGTAATGCTCAAAATTCTCCAAGCCAGGCTTCAACAGTATGTGAACTGTGAACTTCCCCATGTCCAAGCTGGATTTAGAAAAGGCAGAGGAACCAGAGATCCAATTGCCAACATCCGTTAGATCATTGAAAAAGCGAGAGAGTTCCAGAAAGACATCTACTTCTGCTTTACTGACTACGCCAAAGCCTTTGACTGTGTGGATCACAACAAACTGGGAAAATTCTTAAAGAGATGAGAAACCTGTGTGCAGGTCAAGAAGCAACAGTTAAAATTAAACATGGAACTGGACATGGAACAACAGACTGGTTCCAAATTGGGAAAGGAGTACGTCAAGGCTGTACATTGTCACCCTGCTTATTTAACTTCCGTGCAGAGTACATCTTGTGAAATGCTGGGCTGGATGAAGTACAAACTGGACTCAAAATTGCCAGGAGAAATATCAATAACCTCATTATGGCATTGTGGCATTATGCCACATTGATACCATTACGGCAGAAAGTGACGATGAACTAAAGAGCCTCCTGATAAAAGTGAAAGAGGAGAGTGAAAAAGCTGGCTTAAAACTCAACATTCAAAAAACAAAGATCATGGCATCTGGTCCCATCAGTTCAGTTCTGTTCAGTCGCTCAGTTATGTCCAGCTCTTTGCGACCCCATGAACTGCAGCACGCCAGGCCTCCCTGTCCATCGCTTCATGGCAAATAGATGGGGAAACAATGTAAGCAGTGACAGATTTTATTTTTTTGGGCTCCAAAATTACTGCAGATGGTGACTGCAGCCATGAAATTCAAAGACACTTGCTCCTTGGAAGAAAAGCAGAGATATTACGTTGCCAACAAAGGTCTGTCTAGTCAAAGCTATGGTTTTTCCAGTAGTCATGTATGGGTGTGAGAGTTGGACTATAAAGAAAGGTGAATGCCAAAGCATTGATGTTTTTGAACTGTGACGTTAGAGAACACTCTTGAAAATCCCTGGGACTGCAAGGAGATCCAACCAGTCCATCCTAAAGGAAATCAGTCCTGAATATTCATTGGAAGAACTGATGCTGAAACTGAAACGCCAATACTTTGGCCACCTGATATGAAGAACTGACTCTTTGGAAAAGACCCTGATGCTGGGAAAGATTGAGGGCAAGAAGAGAAGGGGACAACAGAGGATGAGATGGTTAGATGGCATCACCAACTCGATGGACATGAGTTTAAGCAAGCTCCAGGAGTTGGTGATGGATAGGGAAGCCTGGTGTGCTGCAGTCCTTGCGATCGCAAAGAGTCAGACACAACTGAGCAACTGAACTGAACCCTTCTCCATTACTATGGAAAAAAGGAGCTGACCTGGAGGCAGGGTCCTGAGCATGTCCACTCAGCAACAGCAGAGGAATAGACTGCTGGTCCCCCAGTTTTCAGCAGGGATCTAAGACAACATCAGTGGAGAAAGAGAACACAGACCAAGGTCTAATTCTCTGCTTGTCATCCCACCCCCCTATCCCCCTACCCCCACTGCTAGAGTTAGAGATAGTTCTATGGTCAAAGAGAAGATTACCAGTAACCAGGATCAGAGATCATAAGCATCCTTGCCTCTTAGAGTTCTTAGGATCCAATAAGATAAAGTATGTGCAGCGTGCTTAGACAGTGAAAGGCAGGGTGTGTATATTTACAAGAAATGGAAGCTCTCATTAGCATTTCAAGAAAGTTCTCTTTGATCCACTTAGATTGTATGTTCCATCAGAACTTCCCCTTTTCAAGATGAAAAAAATCAAAACAAGACAGCTTTCAAATGTTTCCCTCTCTTCTTTTGCATGGTGGTTTTCTGGGCACTGACGCTGATAATGTTTTATTTTCCACTGGCCCATCATCATAGAACTTGGCTTTCTGACACCATGGAAGCCAGGACAACCAATTAGTCCTCGATGGATGCAGGCATCTATAACTCCAACACTCATTTTTTCCACTCGTCTTCCAAGAGCAGTGGTGGTTTCTTCAGAGCCTCAGAGACTCCATCTGTGTCAGACCCTCCAACAGAATGAGTTACAGGCACTCTGCAAGGGTACCTTGACTGCTTTGCAGATTCAGTATTGTCTCAATCATGTTCTGGTTTCTTCCTGCCATTTGTCTCACACCTGGACCCTTCGTGTCCCCTCCTCTAGCTGTCATCGTATGGTTACTCGGCAATTGCCAGCTAATTTGTCTTATTAGTCCAAGAAAAACATCATTAGGATGGGTGAGCCTGTGGCCAAATCCATTGCTTAATAGTCTGCAAAGTCCAACAGAAAATAATTGGAGGTATCTGGGCTGAGGGCCTTCCTGCTAGCAAGGAAAATGAAACTTGACTCTTTAAACATGAAAGATGGTAGCATTGCCCTTGTGATTGCTTACAGAAATGTTTCAGTTCTCACCCAATCTTCTTGCAAAGATGCCATGGAAAGGAAGACCATTTTCTGTACAAGGTAAAGCAATAATACCCTTGGGTTTCATTAAAACTTTTGTTCCCTACAGAACAACTTCTTTGGCAGTGGGCTCTATTTCTACTTAATGAGTTGCAAAATTATAGCAAAGGAATTCAATGCTGTCTCCCTTAGTTCCTTTCCCTCATCCTATCACTTGACCTCTACTTCTGCAATGCTCACTTGTCTTCCCACGACCCCCACCCCTACCTACATATCCCTCCACTTCTCACTTCGCTATCACACAATCCCATGGATGCATAAGCAGAGAAACCAAGTTACCTACAAGGGTAAAATTCAGACTGGTATCAAACATCTTAACAGCATAAGACAGAAGTCATAAATTCCAAGGAAATAAAGGGTGACCCAAGAATTTTACACACAAGGAAGCTGTCTTTCAAAAAAACAACAGACAAATAGAACATACCAAAAAAGGAGAAAAAAAATAGAGAATATAGCTTAATGTGCTCTTTGAAAATAATAAAAGAGACATTTATCAAATCCAGTCAAGCAAAAGATGAATCAAAATAAAGAACTCTAAAAAGGAAAAATCAGAATGTAAAATGTTTTTAAAAGAATAGAAGGTGAATATGAGTATATCAAAATATGAAGCTATAGCCATTGAGCTATAATAATTTCCATTTGAAAATAAAATACAAAATTATCATATAACAAAGGGGAGATAGAGAATAAATGAAGTACAAAAATTCTAATTTCTGAGGTTGCCTTAATAGGGACTTGTAGATTTTCCTACATTTAAAGCACATGTTCAAAAAATATAGCAGCCCAAAACTTTATGTTTCTGCTTTTGGTAAGCTCTTTTAGAAGTGTATTACTTAGATAGTTGTAAATAAATGTTCATATGAGGTTCCGGTAATTCCCCTAAGTCTCCTTACTTCTGTGAAGTAGCAGATTACTTAACTTAATACTTTTGTTTTTGAAGACACACATAGAATACTCCTATTCAGTTCTATTTACTCTTTATCTGTACAGAGAGAGAGGGAGAGAGGACAGAATTATGATTAAAAATGTTGATCGAACAGTCACTTCTGAGTCGTGAGACTGGACATCATCTTAAGTTTGCTTCTTTGCATTTTTCTGTTGTGTAATTTGTTTGAATCATTATCATGTATCATTTTACAAAACCAATATTATTGAAGAAAACTAAAGTGCTGGATTTAAACAAAAAAGAATGGTTGGTGCCTTCTCCCATGCTTCTCAGACCCCTCTCTGACAGGCTGGAGTGCACCCTGGGGAATGACCATAACCGTCAGGATGAGGGATGTTCTCTTGGTGCCTTGTCTCTGGAACTACTTTCTATCTACTCCAGAGATGGATTTTCTAGCCGCTCAATTCAACTTTCCCCTTGGACATACCAATAGGATCTGAGAAAATTAATGTCTGGTGTTGTAAATTGCAGGAAACTGGCACGGAGGTAAACATCCATTCAAAGATGGAGGAAGTACAATGGCTGGTGCTGAAACCCCTACCTTCTGAGTCAACCACCTGGGGATTAAGGCAAAAATAGTGGCAAATACTTTTCAACCCTTAGGACCAAGTTCTTTATTCCTGAATTACTTGAGAACTTTAAGAAAAAAAAAAAAAAAAAGTTTCTAGAGGAAATCAATAAAAGTGAAGAAAAAAAAACTTGCTCCAACCCAAATTCAATGATACTAGTGGTTTGGGGGCTTTACTGTATTCGGGGCTCAGTAGAATGAGGCAAGGGCAGGAGGCTTTGCCCTTTCACCTCCTGGTCACGCAGGAGGTGACCGCCTACGTGTCATAGGCGCTTAGCCGTTCTTGGCAATGGGCAGGCAGACATTCAGTAGGGGCCATCAGAGCAGCCATCCAGAAAGAATTTGTCAGTGCCCCCACAGGACCCCAACAGGAGGAAAACAACTATTTTTGTATGCATTCACTAAGCACTTTGTATTATTAAATCTCATTTATCTTCACAACATTCCTAAGAGGTCAGCGCTACTATCTCCACTTTCCATACAAAGAAACTGAAGCTTTGACAGTTTAAGTAAATAGCTCAAGGTCATGCACTAAGACTGGTGGCCCCAGGATTTAAAAATAGGTTAATGTGAGCCTCTCAAACCTGACAGCTTTCTTAAAGGAGACAGGAGCTTGAGTCCAGCAAAATCGCCTGGTATCAAACAAAGGTTCAGTGAGACAAGAGTTGAATATGAACAACTAAGGCCCAGAGTCTGGAGTTCCAAATGGCAGTGGGACCAGCCACAGCAGGCAGGGTGTGAACTCCAATCCTACCACATATTCATTTATACAGCCTCATAGGTCAGGGAGAGAGGCCCTAGTCCTCACTGTAACCAGAGCAGCAAGCCGTGTGCCTGGGCCCAACCCTGGTGAGGCAGAGACCAAGATGCTGAGATACCTCCTGGACCATCTGGAAGTCAAACCTGTCTTAACACACATTCACACTCAGTCATCTGACCCTTTGCAACCCCATAGATTGTAGCCACCAGGCTCCTCTGTCCATGGAATTTTCCAGGCAAGAATACTGGAGTGAATTGCCAGTTTGTATTCCAGGGGATCTTCCTGACCCAGGAATTGAACCTACAATTTGGCAGGTGGATTCTTTACCACTGGCACCACCTGGGAAGCCCATCTTTACACATATCTGTCTTAAATTAGGCTTCATACCAATAGCATAAGATTAAAGTGGCTGGATTCTTGCCTTAGGACAAGGCTGGGTCTTGAAGTCCAGACTGGTGTGCCCAGTTTCCACAATGAATGGCAGCTCTCAAAGTCACATTATCCAAAGCTCTTCTCTGTCTGTTGTCAATAACTGCTGTGATTCCTTAAGCATCTCTGTCCCCACAATGCCAGTTGGGTGTGGAGGACATCAACAGTCAGGCTGTAGAAGATAAGTCCTGTGGGGGCCTTAGCTCCTTCCTCCTACGGGGGCAACATCCTTACTCCAAGGCCACTGTGTGTTTTACTGCCATGGGAACTGAAGAGCACAACTCTAGGAGGAGCCATCCACACAGACCACTGTGAAAATGATGCCCCTTGAAGCTGTGCCATGGACTGGCCTTGACTTCTTTCTAATTTCCACAAAGCCAGCTCCCATTCATCCTTCATGACTAAGCTCAAGTGTTCACTCTTTGAACTCCTACTAAGTAATAATATAACACTAATATCAAGTAGCATTTACAGTGCCCTAGGTGCCTGCCAAGCGTTGCACTAAGCAGTTGTGCAGTTACTTGACATAGTTGCCATTATCATCACCATCATATAAATGACAAAACTGAGGCTTCCAGAGTATAAGTTACTTGCCTCAAGTTCCAGAGCAGCTAAGCAGCCAAGTAGGAATTCAAAGAATACAGGCTAACGAGAGCTGCCGCTGTCCCCTCCCCACTGCTCCAGCCAAGGCCTGGTGTGGGCCAGTACCGGAACCAACCAGCTCACAGCACTGTCATACTCTGTTGCACCCACTAGTCTGTGATTTTCTCCTTGAATAAACTGTGAGCTCCTTGAGAGAAAGGCTCCTGTCTTATTCTTCCTTATATACCCTGGGTGTCTATTAAGGAGTTGGAACTTGATGAATGGTTTGTAGAAAGCATGTGTACAGATGTAGTTGATGGCCACCGGGCAAGAACTATTTCTACCCTGCCTCTACTCTGGGCTCTCCCCCTCAGTTTATCTGAACACAAAGCGCAGGATCTGATTCAAATGAGATCAAGAGGTGCCTACCCTCTTCTTTCCTCTGCTTTCTGCTTGTGCACCCAGCAGACACCTCAGGCCTCCCAAGAGGACTGAGAAGTTTCTACCTGTCCTTCCACGTTTCATTCCCTCCTCCCAATGTGACGTGTCTAATGAGTGAGACTGAGAAAAGCTTGGAGTCCATGTCCTTCATTCCCTTCCAATTCTTGACTTTTTCAGAGTATCCACCCCCACCCCAACACCCACCCCAACACATGCATTCTCTGCCTCTCCAGCTGTTAACGACAGGAGAAAACCTGCAGCTCTCTACCTGCTTTGAATACCTGGGTAAGATTTACCCATAGATGAATCCAGATGTCTAGACTTCAGGAAACTGATTTTGCCTACAAGTCCCATTCAGCTTTATTAGTAATAAAGCTGATGAATGAATGCCTACCCCTCAGTTGCTTCCAATCTATGAGCCGGGAAGTGTTAGTGCTAGTCTCTGAGTCATGTCCGACTCTTTGTGACCTGTAGACTGTAGGCTGCTTGGGTCCTCTGTCCCTGAAATTCTCCAGGCAAGAATATTGGAGTGGTTAGCCATTCCCTTCTTCAGGGGATGTTCCCGACCCAGAGATCGAACTTGGGTCTCCAGCATTGCAGGCAGATTCTTTACCATCTGAGCCACTGGTGGGGGTGGGGATCCACAATTCAGAAAACCCAAGAGTATCCCCTCAACAACAGCTTGCCAAAAGTGAAACAGTAGGAAAGGTACAGATATGAGATCTGAACCCAAAGTCTGAGCTTTGCACCACTGCTCTACATTGCCAAGAAGGAGAAAACTGGGGCCCAAGAGGTGAAGCAGGAGTCATGTTACGAAGGGTCTTCTGGAATGTGGGGGAAGTCTGGATTTTATCACAAGGGTTATAGGAAGCCACACACGTTTCCAGCCAGGAGAGGAAACATCACCATCTGCAATAATCCTGCATCAGACCCCCATGGTTAAGACTTTGTGTTAAAGTTTTCTTCCCAAAGAGAAAGTGTCTGAGAAAACAATAATGTTGCTGCCTTTGAAAGCTACTCTTGACATGTGAGGCTGAGGAATGGGAGGGTTTATTATTATTGTTTGTTCTTAAAGGAGAAACATCTTCCAGCAAGTGGATTGTTTTGTCTTCAACTTTCTCATTCTTGAGAAGTCAGGCAGGTCAAAGCAGCAGCTCAGGAACATGTGTGGTCCACCTTGGCCTCTGAAATGAATCTAATTGTATTTCACTGCCAATCAGCTATTTGACCTTGGCAAGTTAGTTTATCTCTCTGTGTCTTGGTCTCCTCATTGGTAAAATGGGGACAATAACAGTACCCACTTTTAAGACATGGAAGGCAGAATAATGGTCTCCACAGATGACCACATGTTAAACCCTGGGCCTGTGAGTATGTTGCTACAGACAAGTGGGAATTAACTTTTCAGATGGAAAGTTGCTCACCAATTGACTTTAAGACAGGAAAATAAGGCTAGATTAACCAGTGGGCCCAATGTCATCACTGGTATGCTTGCTTAGTCATGTCTTTGCAACCCCATGGGCTGTAGCCCACAAGACACTACTGTCCATGGGATTTGACAGGCAAGAATCCTGGGGTGGATAGCTATTCCCTTCTCCAGGGGATCTTACCAACCCAGGGATCAAATCCACATCTCTTGCCAATCCTGGATTGGCAGGCAGATTCTTTACCACTAATGCCATCACAGGGGCTTCCATGGTAACTCAGCTGGTAAAGAATCCACCTGCAATGCAGGAGACCCTGGTTCAATTCCTGGGTCAGGAAGATCCCCTAGAGAAAGGAAAGGCTACCCGCTTCAGTATTCTTGGGTTTCTGTGCTGGCTCAGCTGGTAAAGAATCAGCCTGCAATGCAGGAAACCTGTGTTTGAACCCTGGGTTGGGACGATCCCCTGGAGAAGGGAACAGCTACCCACTCCAGTATTCTGGCCTGGAGAATTCAACAGACTGTATATAGTCCATGTGGTTGCAAAGAGTCAGACACGACGTGTGACTTTCACTTTCACTGTCATCACAAGGGTCCTTAAAAGTAGAAGAGGGAAAAAGAAAAGTAGAGTCAGACAGAGATGTGACTACAGAAGAAGAGTCCGAGAAATGCAACACTGCTGGATCCTAAGACAGAAGAATGGGCCATGAGCCAATGGTGCCCTCGCTAGAAGCTAGAAATGCAAGGGAATGGACTCTCCTCTAGAGCCTCTAGAAAGCAACACAACTCTGCCTGCACCTTGATTATTTTTAACTTAAAAACAACAGAAATTTATTTCCCACAATTCTGAAGGCTGAAAGTCTGAGACAGGGTACCAGCATGGTCTGGTGAAGGCCTTCTTCTGGGTTGCAGGCTTCTCTGTGGCATCTCCACATGGTGGAAAAGGTGAGGGAGCTCTGTGGGGCCTTTTGTCAAAATTCCAATTAGGAGCACTCCACCCTCGTGACCTGATCACCTCTCAAAGGCTCCACCCTTAATATCATTGCCCTGGACATTAGGTTATCAATATATAAATTTCAGAGAGACATAAACATTCAGACCATAGCAGCAAGTTTTCAGGATCCTCTCTTTTTCATTGTTCTTCTGAAACTATACAATAATGTATCTTACTTTTGTCTATTAGTAATCCATTGTATATGGAATTTCTGTAATTCAAGAAAGATGCAGTTTAGATTATAAAGACGCTACTGTGTTTGTTTCAAGTGACAATTTCTAAAAATCGTTAATTTCTGATTATTTAATCAATACATGTTCAATATGTAGCTTGATTTTAATGAGAGCCTTGTTGGACTTCTGATCTACAGAACTTTAAGATAATAAATCTGTTGGTTTATGCTATTTAGTTGTGATTTGTTACAGCAGCCAAAGAAAATGAATACACAAGGGTTACTACTCATGAGGTGTTTAAAATCGTGCTTGGCATTAGATCAGAGTTCAGTAACCTATCCTTATTTTATGGTGGTAATGAAATTGGTGATTATCAGTTCTTCTATGATCAGTTCTATTCATTTTTGCATCAAATCATATCACTCAAAGCTATATCTCTTCCATGGATACCATGCTGAACTTTAGAGATTTAAAATGAAAGAGAAATACTTTCTAGCCCCAACTGTCACTGGGCCTAAGGAGTTTAGTCTACAGGGAGAACATTCTTGCAAACAAGTCATTTTTATATAAGGTGACAAGTTCTAACAGAAGAAAAATCTACAAACTTTGTTTTCTTGTGCTCCTGCTTTATCTTTTCCCATAATTGCTGTTAAAGATGTGTTGGCTGAGTGAAGATGAATCTTACCTGGCTTTCTCAAAATGTGAAGCAAAAGAAAATATCTGTGGTTTTTGGATATGATGAATATTTGTGTTTCATGAGGACTCGGTGTTGTGTAGGTGAGCTGGAACTATCCCAGAACCAGAACTCAGAGCTGAAATGGAAGTGATAAAAGAATTTCCACATATTGTGGTATGAGGAAGTCATTCTGGCTTAGACATGAGCTAACTTGAATTTGATGCTAACTAAAACAGCCTGTTTGTGGCCTATCAAACATTCATGTACATCTGCTTTAATTATTAAATAAAAGGGTACATTGCCGAGAATTAAAGAATACACACTTCTAAATAAAGATTAAATGTTTTCCTTCTTGGGACACCAATGCTGGTCCTCCTTTGATGCTTAGACACCTTTCCTAGGTGCCAAGGCCATACTGACTCACTGTGTACATGCTGATCTGTTGTCTTTTTCTGCTTTTGAAACTTAAATATATTCCTGACTTGTTTGATGTTCTTTGTTCTGAGAAGACATAAAACTGTGCTGAAAACCATACTTCTCTGGAGCAGTTAGTTCCTCAGTGTTAGGTACCTGAGAGGCTGTCTCTTGGGCTATAGTCCTCAGTTTGGCTCAAATTGAACTCTTCTATTTCTACTATAGATTGTTTATTGACAACCTTCAAACTTTAAACTTGTTCAAACAAGCACATTTAGTAAGGTTAGGATAGATTAAGAATGAGCAAAATGGATCAAGAGCCAGAAGACCTTCTTGGGACACTTTGTTTCAATTATTTATTTGTAAGTGCCACTGTGCCATCTCCTCCCCCAAATGAAGTATAATAAAGAAGTAAAAATAGAACCTCCCATATTGTTGTATGCTCACGTGGTACGAGCAGTAAATTTTCAGAAGGAAAATGGATCAGCTTGGAATGGAAGAGACTTCATGGTATCTTGATCTAGGTGGACACATGGATATATATCCACCCTACACACAATCTCTCACATACACACATATATACACAATGAACCCTTGTTCCCTTCCCACATCTCTGCCATTTACAGCCTTGATGGAGGAGAAGAAAGCAAGTCAAGAGTGAAGAATTCCTTATAGTGATTTGTGTTCATTCATTCATTCAACCAACAGTCATTAAGAACCAACTTGTCATGTCAGGTACTGCCTTGGTGCTAGAGATGAACAGACAAACAAGACATGGTGTTTGTGTATGGGGAGCTCTCCATGTAGCAGGAGGAGCAGACAAGAAGTCAGTGATCACAATACCACGAGACAGAGGCCAAAATAGCAGTGAGCACAGATACCCCAGGAGCTCCGGATGAAGGTGCATAGCAATGTGAAGGGGCCAGAAAAGCTCCCTGAGATGTTGATCTTGGCCTGTCCCTGAAGGATGAGAGTTGTTGGATAACTAGTAGTCAGTCAGGGCACAAGGAAAAGAGCGTGTGAGCTCCAGAAAGACAAGATAGAACTAGGGGCCAGTCCCCTTGCCATCCCCATCCTCTATTCAGAACCCCATTCTTCAGCTCACATTTTCTCATAATAATGTCTTAGAACACATCACACACCACTGACCCAGCTCCTAAACCTGGTGCAAGTGCAGCCTGCAGACTGTAAGCCAATCAAGCACCACCCTCCAAACAAATGACTCTCACAGATGCGCGTGGCTAGGTGACAAAGAGATCCATCTGATGAATCTTAGCTCTGCCACCTCCTAGCTGTGCAAACTTGTGCAAATTGTTTTCTTTTCTGAGTCACAGTCTCCTCATCTTTTCTAAGAGATATCTTAATTCTTCCAGCTGAGTTCCTAAAAATGACTGCACAGGTCAAGATAGTCAGTGGGGTAAAGAATATAAGAAACAGGAGCCCATATGTGTTTACATTGGAGAAAGAGCTATTAGGAAGACAAAGAAACCACAGGCCCCAAAAGATGGGAAGGAGGAATGAGTCAGTAGTAACATGGCTTGGATTTTAGCAGAGGTTTGGGCAGAGAGGCGAGAATAAGTATTGAAGAACAAAAGAGAGTTGGGCATAGCTATGAAGTTTGGGAGACACTGAAATGATGGAAATGTTTTTAAAAAGGAACTTTAAGAAGTATTGCTGAGATTTATGAATTGGATGTCATCTAATACTGTCCAAGGAAAGGGATGCCAGGAGAGATTATAGCTTTCAAGAAATACTGATTTTGATACCATGTAGAAACCAGGCCATGGGGCCCCTGATTATCTCAGATATCATGTTTAGAGAGTTAGTACCTGAATGAGCAATGCTCAGGCTGTCTAGTGTAGAGTAAGACTTTTGTTTACATGAACCACTGATGCTTTTTCCAAAATATCAGATAATACTTAAGAATTTAGGCTCTAGAGTCCAATTTCCTGGGTTCCAGTACTTACTACCTGGGTAATTCAGGCTTACTACCTGGGTAACTTTCATGAGCCTCTATGTTATCATTTTTACGGGGACAATAACAGTATCTACTAGACAGGGTGAGTATGCTGATTATATGAGTGAATCTATGCAAAGGAGTGATGCTAAAGACGAAACTTCAATACTTTGGCCACCTCATGCGAAGAGCTGACTCATTGGAAAAGACTCTGATGCTGGAGGGATTGGGGGCAGGAGGAGAAGGGGACGACAGAGGATGAGATGGCTGGATGGCATCACCAACTCGATGGACGTGAGTTTGAGTGAACTCCGGGAGTTGGTGATGGACAGGGAGGTCTGGTGTGCTGCAATTCATGGGGTCACAAAGAGTCAGACATGACTGAGCGACTGAACTGACTGACTGATGCAAAACTCTGAGGACAGACCCTGATATATAGTAAGCACTTAATGAATGTTTATTTTTATTATTTGTATATGGTTGTAATCATTATTCTACCACAGTCTATACAAACACAGGGCTCTACAATCTTGAGTTTTTTCTTACTGGTCAAGCCAGAACTTCGACCCCTGTGCCAATACTGACCATCCTTTTAGGCCTAGCTCAAACCTCATTTTCTTCTAAGTGCCTTCAGTTCAGTTCAGTCGCTCAGTCATGTCTGACTCTTTGCTGCCCCATGAATTGCAGCACGCCAGGCCTCCCTGTCCATCATCAACTTCTGGAGTTCACCCAAACTCGTGTCCATCGAGTCGGTGATGCCATCCAGCCATCTCATCCTCTGTTGTCTCCTTCTCCTCTTGCCCCCAATCCCTCCCAGCATCAGAGTCTTTTCCAATGAGTCAACTCTTCGCATGAGGTGGCCAAAGTACTGGAGTTTCAGCTTTAGCATCATTCCTTCCAAAGAACACCCAGGACTGATGCCTTAGTGTTTTCTAAACAACTTACCGGGATATGACCTTCTCTGTCAGGTGTTATTTATCTTGCTTCTCCAACGAGATTGAAAGTTCTTTTAAGAGCATGAGAATCATACATTTGGGGATTCCTCTCTGTAACTCCAAACCACTTAGATGAGCACATAGTGGGCTTGGAATGTTCTTCAGTTAAGTGAACTAGACAGGGGTAGGGTGAATCATTTTCGGGATAGTCTTTGTGTTAATATACTCCTTACTGACCTCCAACACACGCTCATCTATCCTATTGTCAAACCCAAGAAATGACCAGATTCTGTCATCCAGAAAGTTCTAAAAGGCAAGGGCAATGAATGTTATTTCCTCATTTCATCGTGAACATCCTTAGCTTAATACACATTAGGCAGCCTTTACTATGTCTTTCAGGGCTTCCTCAATGGCTCAAGCAGTAAAGAATCTGCCTGCAATGCAGGAGGCACAGGAGCCACTGGTTCAATCCCTAGGTTGGGAAAATCTCCTGGAGAGAGGGCATGGCAACCCACTCCAGTATTCTTGCTTTGGAGAATCCCATGGACAGAGGAGCCTGGAGGGCTACAGTCCATAGGGTTGCAAAGAGGAGGACATGATTGAAGCAAGTTAGCACGCCCGCACTGCGTCTTTCACATCATCACAGACAATGTGATACCTTAGAGTTAGGAAGCAGAAAAAGTGTCCTTGAATCCCCTTCTACAGTCTCCTGGTTGAGATCATGGGCCAATCATTGTACCATCTCTGAGCCTTACTTTTCTCATCTATAAAATGGGAACAATGAAATAGTTGCCGTGCCACCTAGTCTTCTTGGTAAGAATAAAAAATAGAACATCTGGGAAAGTTCTTTGAAATGGTAACTACACTGATTTAGGTATTGTTCCTATCTCAAATTGAAAAATCCACCAGAGAGAGGCTGCCTCACAGGAGGCAGGGCCATTGACCTTCCAGCTTGTGTTCAATCTAATTAACATTCACTCAAAGAGCTTCTGAGACGGAAGAAATGAAAGAGACAGAGGATGTGGGGGACAGGGTGGGAGAGGAACAGTTGGTGATGAAGAAAGAAAAATCTAATCTTTTGCTAATACCAAGGGCCCCAGCTTAAGAACACACAAGTAAACAGTGAAGCTTGGTGACCCGGGACCAGCTGGGGGACCTCTCAAACAAAAGCAGTTAACAATGCTGCTTTCAGCTCTGGAGCAATTCAGGGCCAGCTCGGGCTGGGGGCTGCTGGAAAAGGACCGGGGTTCTGCTTGGAGACCCAGATTCACAGTCAAATGTCAACCCATCAATACCAAGTATGTAGAAAGGAGCCTACAGTTTAGGGCCTTTGTTTCTTTGTTTTTCATTAATTAGTCTTTTGTTCACCCATCTGAGTCGGAAAGAAATCCATTCTGCAATCCTTTCAAAAATCCAACTCCCCCACACATACCCACATTAGTGAAAACAGAATAAAATCTGTGGTTTTGGCTCATTGCTGTGCCACGTGGTCAAATAGGACTTTGAAGGGCTCTTTTTTCTTTTTTTTTTAACAAGTGTTTATTGAGTAACTGCTATTCATTCAACAAACATGTAAAGAATGCCCACTGCACTCCTGGCCCTGTGCTTGATGTTAGGAACACAAAGATGAATAAAACCCAAACCAGAGACTCAATAAACTCAGTGAGGGAGGTCAGAGATCAGCACCAGTTAACACAGACCCTGGTAGAAAGCTCTAGCTGTCAGAAGAGACATCCAGATGGGATGCCCCATGAGCTCAAGGAGGAAGACATCGCTTCTCCTGGGCAGGAACAGGGAAGCTTGGTTTCACAGTAACATTTGAGTGCTGAGCCATCCACATGTTCTCGTTAAAATAATAGCCAGCTGCTACAGAACCTCTGTTGGTTGTGCCAGGCACTTCTCTCAGTACCTCACTCCTGTAAATCCCACATTGCTCTTTCAGTGGAGGGCCTCTGATGGTCTCCACTTTGCAAATGCAATTCTGAAGCCAGTATAAAAGAGATAACTAATACCCACTATACAGCACAGGGAACTCTGTTCAATTCTCTGTAATGATCTACATGGGAAAACAATCTTAAAAAGAATGGATATATGTATAAGGGCTTCCCTGGTGGCTCAGTGGTAGAGAATCTGCCAGCAAAGCAAGAGCCTCAGGTTCAACCTCTGGGTCAAGAAGATGCCCTGGAGGAGGGCATGGCAACCCATTCCTGTATTCTTGCCTGGAGAATTCCATGGTGGACTACGTCCATAGGGTCTTAAAGAGTTGGACACAACTGAAGAAACTTAGCATGCATAACTGATTCACTTTGCTTTATGACAGAAACTAACACAACATTGCAAATCAACTATAGTCCAACAAAAATTAATTAAAAAAAAACCACCAAATCTGAAGCCAGGTAGCCTGGCACCTGGACTCATGCTCTTGACCTTGGTACTGGCTATGCAGCCCTCCTGAGACTTGTCTGCCTCTCCCCCTGGGCCCTCAAAGGCAATGTCTCACTGATCTCCATGTCTTCAGAGCCCTGCACGATTCCTGATATGAGATGAGCCTCTGAAAGAGTGTTTTGGAACTGCTGAACTGAGCCCTCCACAGCTAGATGCTGAGGTCCCAGCAGGTCTAGTGGAAGGGCCTGGAATATCAAAACAGCAAGGAGGCCAAGAGCAGAAGCTGGGATGCGCTGGGGTGGGGAGAGGTGAAGACACCATCATCAAATTGTTTTGCAAAGTCTAGCTTGTGGCTGTTTGGAGGCCAGGAAGGAGGGCAGAGCTGGAATTTAGGAAATGGAGGCCCTGATCCCTCAGGACCCCAGGCACATGATAAAACTACTCTGAACACAGACCTGCCCTCGGGTGCACTTTTGTGGCTCCAAGGGCAGGGTTTGGGCTTTAGATAATAATTGCATACATTTGCTTAGTAAACATAGGGCAACTGTAGGATAATTACATGTTCTTACAGAGATGGTGCTCAGTAATTACTTTCAGTGGCCCCAAAGTATTATTTAACACATATTCTGGTCTATAAGACAGAAATAATGATGAATTTGCTTGGTAATTACACAGCACTTACCCACTACATATCCTGCCAGTAGCTGATACTTAGTCCATCATTAAGGGGCTAGCAGTCACTTGGGTAAATAGTAAGTTCTTATTATTATTGGTGTCTAGGCACATAAAGCATTATTAAAACACCATTAGTGACATTTCTCCAAAGGATGAATCTGCAAGTCTACTTGAGAAGCCAACTTTCCTCAGGCTAAATGCCTTATTTTTATCTTTTTGACAGGAGTGATAGAAAGGAGTCAATTCTAACTTGAGTGTCCACTCACTGAAGTTGTCTACTTAATGACACTGAGCAGATGAAGCAAGATTTGTCCTGGCTTAGGGAACAGGAGTGGAGTCACCACTATTTTCAATATGAAGATTGCTATTTAACTCACCCAAATGGCAGTGCCCAGTTTAGGAGGAGCCCCAGGTCTGGCACGGCCACCCTTGGGGTGGGCTGGGTCAGCACACTGAATGCCAGGGCAAACCACAGCCTTTGGATGGACCTTACTGGCAGCATCCTCAAGGCTTCTCCTAGGTTAGGGCCTGAGAGTCTCTTGGAGGGTCTGGGACTCAGGAAGAGGGGCACCCTGGTTTTCGGGCCATTTGGGGTACACATGGGAAAGGAACATACACACATTGGATACCAAACAAAGGAAATGCGAGCCCAGAACCAGTCTCTTTGTCCTTAAAAGGAGCTCAAAGGAAAGCTGCCTGACATATTTCATCCGGAAGGCAGTAATTTGGGGGGGCCATGGCTCAGCTCTAAATGCTTTTGGCTCAGCCACTGATATCAAGAAAAATCAACTCTATGTAATCAATAGGGGGCTTAAGGAGGGTGGCCAGCCATTATGGTTGGTGGGCAGGATAGAGAATGGGCCTTCTGGAGCAAATAGAGCCCCCATTACCATTCCATTCCAACCCAACCCATATCTGGAGGGAACAATTCAACACCAAATATGAACTCAGTTCCAGATCCAAAGTGCCAAGCCAAGTGGCCAGTTCCAGTGGCCTGTTACTTCTGTAATGAACTCCAGGATTCTGACTTTGGCTTTAGAAGCAACTTTGGTTGCCACGGAAACCAATGGGGAGTCATTGGAAAAAGCTCAGGGTTAAAGTCAGAAGACCCCAGGTTCAAATCCCAGGCCTGCTCTTGACTAGCTGGGCAATATTTGGCAATCACCTCCCAAAGCTTCAGTTTCTTTATCTATAAAACAATCTTCAAGAGACTATTAATTCCACTAGGCTAGAAATCATACCTATTTCATTCACTCCTGAATTCCTGCATCCAATGCAATGTCCATCATGTTCTAAAGCCATAGTTCACATTTTCATTTGAGTAACACTGAGGAACTGCATCATACATTTTGTTTTACAAAAATCTGCCCATTTGCACTTAGTGAAAACCAGAGAGAAATAAAAACAACATAAATAGGCCTGAAGTTCTGCTTGACAAATCCACTCAGTGCACATGTGTGACAGACTGATGTTAAAACCAAAGATGTGGAACTACTCTTCTTCCCTTTCCTATTTTAAGAACCTTGCTGTACTGAATATATGTCATTATTAATAATTTAATATTGTAGTTTGGAATATGTACACTCACTAAATAATACATAATATGTTATTATATCCAGCCCACATAATTCACAAGGATGACTGGATTTGGTTGTAAGCACAAAACCTTTTAAGCTCTACTTTATGGAAGATTTGTCGGAGTTGCCAGGGAGATTTAGATTATAACCAGCTTTTTTTTTTTTTGTCTTAGACTTAACCTTGAGAAGCTTACCTCATAGAATTGGGTTATCTCACAGGGTCACTGTGAGTGAACTGAAAATGAAAGCTTTGTGAACTAGAATCCCTGGACAAAAATAGCTATTATCCTATTCACTGCTCTCTTGGTATGGCTACTTAGTTTGGACAAGGTCAAGAGCCTTGATTACAACCCAGTCCTCTTGACTCCCAGGCTGGTGTGCTGGCATCTACTTCACAATTTAGCCCAACAAAAAACTGTTAAGTAATTATTAGGAGCTCAATAAAATGCTCACCTGGAGAAGGCAATGGCAACCCACTCCAGTACTCTTGCCTGGAAAATCTCATGGACAGAGGAGCCTGGTAGTCTGCAGTCCATGGAGTCACTAAGAGTCAGGCACGACTAAGCGACTTCACTTTCACTTTTCACTTTCATGCATTGGAGAAGGAAATGGCAACCCACTCCAGTATTCTTGCCTGGAGAATCCCAGAAACAGAGGAGCCTAGTGGGCTGCCATCTATGGGGTCACACAGAGTCGGACACAACTGAAGCGACTTAGCAGCAATATGCTCATCACATATGGTTTAAGGCATACAGCAATGGCCTCTGAAAGCTCAGTGATTCATGCAGAGTCAACAAGTGCTCAGCTGGCCCCAAAGTATGGCAAATCTTGACATCCTACCTGAACATAGAGGCAGATGCTGTGGAGCGAGAGACAGAGGGGCACTCATACAAACAGATAGAGTTAGCCTTTAACTCCTTGGCACTGGGACCCCTTTCTTCACTGTTCCAAACTGCTTCTTAAGCATTGTGAACTTTTCCCTCAGTTCAAAGCTGCCTTGTTTCCTTCTTATTTCTCTGGATTTCAAATGAGAAAAGGAAATACAATGTGATTTCTAGCCTCCAGATCCTACTGACACCCCACTACATGTCCTATATTACCTAAGAAGACCCTCCAACCCCATGGGAGGAGCATAGGGGGTATATATAACCCCATCACCAACTGCAAAGTGTTAAAATAACAAGAAAGGGAAATGCGGACTGGGGTCACCAGGAAAGCCTCCATGGGGAGGTCAGAGTTACAGAAAGGTCTGAGAATGAACTTGAGTTTGAGAAACAGGCTATTGATTATGTGTCTGTTGATTCTCCCTGGCCTGTAACCATTCAACCTTCCTTTCATAATAGGATCTTGATTTCCTTTGGAGAAAGACTTTTCTCTTTGGCCTTAAGGATGAGCAAGGCATCCAGACCTGAGAAATAAAGGGAACCCCATCCCCTTCACTGACTCAATGGACACGAGTTTGAGCAAACACTGGGAGGTGGTGAAGGACAGGGAAACCTGGTGTTGCTATCCATGGGGTCACAGAGTCAGATACAACTGAGCAGCTGAACAACAAGGATTAGTTTATGAGTAAATATGTGTATATCTTAAGATAGTCTAATCAGCTCCATCCCCAGGCTTATTGGAAAAGAGACAATCTCTTTCTATAGAATAACTAACCTATAGAACATAAGCCTGGAATTGCCAAGGCCAGCCCATTTAGTAGTTATCTGAACCTGGAGCCAATGTAGAAGGAAACACAGTCTAGACATAGAGAAACAAGACTAACATCAGGTCCTGGAAAAATTGCCTGAACCCTTGGATCCCACTATACCTGACTTCAAAGTCAAATGGTCCTGGATTTTAAGTTACGTTCCCCAATACATTTAGCTTTTAGTGTAAGGCAAGTTGGATTTGGCTTCTCTTAATTGCAGTGAATAGAGTTCTAACCAATTAAATATTCATTAAAAAAAATAAGGATGACAAAACAGAGATGGAGATGGCATGAGCAAAGACCTAAAGGCACAGATATAGGCTTTTGGGTGTCTCAAAATATTCATCAAGAGACATAAAAGGTAAATGAGGGGAGGGGGCATATCATAAAAATGCCAAGTGATCAAAAGACATCTTTGGAGAACCAAATGCAGGGCTGAAAGTAGGCAAATACATGCCTAGGCTCAAAGGCAGCTTATAAACGGGCTGGTCCAGTTACATTCTCCTCATTCAGGGAAACCCCTACCACATGCCAGATGCTGAACATCTGTGGTTAGCATTGTTCCTTTAAAGAATAACATAGATTCTTCTCCGGGCAAGCCACACATTTCCATTAGCTGTGGTCAGAAGGGAAACCGTGCACCTTCAGACAAGTTTCAGCTGTCAGACTGCTCTGGGGCACGTCTTTCAGGGGCGCTGATTCATCTTCTCTGTCGGCTGGCTGTGGGGGACGCACACCTGTGTCCCAGGGTGACTTCAGAGAGAGGGGAGACAAAAGACCACGTCGGTCTCCAGCTGTCTCTACAGACACTCTGACCGTGGTGTGGACACAAGTACAGCCATACCTGGTGGGCAGTCAGCAGTGGGGTTGTTTATGTTCAGCTCCTGGGACCCACCCCCACAACCCCCCACTGGGGGCTCTTCCTCTGAATTCTGTCCCAACCGATGGCTAGGGTTCGGGGAGACCAGCTCACATCTGGGCTTCATTTGATTCCCCGCTTACCCACCTCTCAGTCATCCATATGCTACATTCTTCAACCATTGCAGAATGCAAGCTGCTCAGAGATGCTTTGAGGGTAGAGCCCCAAACTGGGGTGGAGGTGCAATCATACCATGCCCACATTTAACTTATAAAAATTTTGCTCTATGTGCCAAATAGAGAAAGAGAAAAAAGAAACTGAAAGCAAACAAGACAATAGGTGTGAGTGACTTGACCCTTGCATCCCTCTCCCAGGCCAGACGCCCTGTCGTGAATGTGAGCAGATGGTTCCCACAGTACATCTCAGCTCCTGCAGGTCTCTCATTGCATGAACTTCTTGCCTCGCTGAGTATATTGTCAGAATAAGTAGAGTGAGCCGCTGTAACAAAAAAAACAACACCCAGTTTCAGAGGCTCATTGCTTACTTACAGGCGCAGTGTGAGGTGGGTCTGGAGGTGCTCCTTGGTGACTGTCCTCTTAGTGATTCAAGCATCCAGCATCTTCCAATGGTGATGCTGCCATATGAAACCTTATGGAAAGGGGTGGAAGCTATTGTAGGTTGGACTCTGAGGTGGAGATGGGAGTACAGGATGTTTAATAGAGAGTGCTCTTAGGATCATACATATGTAAGGGAGAGAAGGATGTAAAGTCAGGCTGAGATGTAATGCAGTCTCCCAAAGGTCTCCATCACCCCAATTGAGAACTCTGGGGCTGGTGGCTTTTCAGAGCTGTCCTGGGCTGGGGCAAAGTGGTTGTGCTATTCAAACTCTGTGTTTACCAGTCATAGGGTATAAGTGTGGACCATCTTCCAAGAGAACTTTGAGCAGCTGAGGAACTAATATTTTCATTGCTAAAGGGAGATCTGGGTGGCTCATCACAGCCCCTACCAAGAGACGACTAGAGCAGAGGTCAGCAAGTCTTTGGTAAATAGGTTTTAGAAGCCGTATGGTCTCTGTCACAACTGCTCATCTCTGCTGTTGTAGAATGAAAGCAGCTAGAAGCGATATGTAAACAAATGAGTGCAACTATATTCTATTAAAACTTTATTTACAAAAATGAGCTCACAGGCCATGGATGGCTGATTTCTGGACTAGAGGATGACAGAAGTAATTAAGGGGCAACCCTACAGATGAGTTAGACCACACCTGTCCATGTTTCATTAGCCAGACCTCAGTACATGGCCCCAATTTTACTGCACAAAGTTAGAAAATGGAGTCTTTCTGTGAGCCTCAAAAGAAAATAAATGGAATTTGTGAGCATCTAGCCAGACTCTGCCACAATATGACTCTTGCAAATTATATCTTAAACATGAAACAGCCCTGAAATATTGCATGCATTTCCTCATCTCTATTACTAAATAAAGTATTATACACTTTAACCTCAAAAGGGACTTTGGACATTTTCAAGAGTACTTCTCACTGTGTGACTGTTGCTCCATGCACTGCCTTTGGGACTTAAACCCCTTGTGAACTCTGACTCCACATAGTGTGAAAGGGTGAAGAGCAAGAGTGATAAATTAGGAGTTAGATATTAACATAGATACATTACTATATTTAAAGTAGATAACAAGGACCTACTGTACAGTACAGGGAACTATACTTGATACTTTGTAATAGCCTATAAGGGATAAGAATCTGAAAATATATATATATATGTATAAATGAATTACTTTGCTGTACACCTGAAACTAACACAACACTGTAAACCAATTATACTGCAATTGAAAAAAAAAAAGAACAAGAGTGAGGAGTCGGACAGACCCAGGTCTAGAGTTTAGCTCTGCCATTTACCTGCTCTAATAACCGGTCATATTTCCTTCTTGATCCTCAGTTTCTGCTTTTCTAAAATAAGATGTTAATAGTACCCACTTCACATGATTTTTGCAAGGATAAACACGCTGCAATATACATAAAACACTTAGCAGGTGGCACATAGCAAGCACTCAATAAATGCTAAATACTATCAATTCTTTATTAAGAGGAGGGGCATATAATAGAGGTGATCAAAGTCTTCTGGGGTGACCCAATGCATTCCTCTGTATTCCCAAACTTTAATTACATCTTGTACAAGTTAATCAGAGCATTCTTCCCAACATTTGGAGTTGGGATGAGTAATTGTTGCTGTGAGTCTTATAATTAAAAATAAATAGAAAATGATAGTAATACTTACCTGACCAGATTGTTGGGAGAATAAAGTATATAACAATAAAAATGTATAGAGAGCTGACATGCCAAGAAGTATACTAGATTCTGGCTTCCTAGGTGGCTCAGTGGTAAAGAATCTGCCTGCCAACCAGTACACATGGGTTTGATCCCTGGAGAAAGAAATAGCAACCCACTCCAGTATTCTTGCCTGGGAAATCCCATGGACAGAAGGAACCTGGTGGTCAACACTCCATGGGGTCCCAAAGAGTCAGACATGACTTAGCAACTAAACAACAATAACATAGTAGATTCTAGGGAAACAAATATGAATAAGATATTGTATTGTTTATTGCCCCAGAGCTCAGTGATTTAAAGCAACAGTAATTTTATTGCCCACAGTTCTGTGGGTTGGCCAGGTGGTTGTGCTGATTGCAGTTGGGCTAGCTCATGCAGCCACAGTCACCTGGTGACTTGCCTGTGAAGTGCGCTCAGCAATCCTCAGAAGGCTGTGTTCCATGACAACAAGCACAAGTATGCACAAATCCTCCATTTGCATCTTGACTGCTGACATTCCATTGGGCCACAGGCAAGAATACTGGAGTAGGTTGCCTTCCCCTCCTCCAGGGGATCTTCCAGATCCAGGAATGGAACCCCCATCTCTTGTGTCTCCTGCATTGGCAGGTGGGTTCTTTTACCACTAGTATCACCTGGGAAGCCCCTTCATTTTCAGCCTAAGTAAGGGTTTGACCAGCTTTCCAGGTGGCACTGTGGAAAAGAACCCACCTGCCAATGCAGATGGAGAAGGCAATGGCAACCTACTCCAGTACTCTTGCCTGGAAAATCCCATGGATGGAGGAGACTTGTAGGCTGCAGTCCATGGGGTTGCTAAGAGTCGGACACGACTGAGCAACTTCATTTTCACTTTTCACTTTCCTGCATTGGAGAAGGAAATGGCAACCCATTCCAGTGTTCTTGCCTGGAGAATCCCAGGGATGCGGAAGCCTGGTGGGCTGCCGTCTATGGGGTCGCACAGAGTCGGACACGACTGAAGTGATTTAGCAGCAGCAGCAGCCAGTGCAGAAGTCATAAAAGAAGAAGTTTCAATCCCTGAGTTGGGAAGATACCCTGGAGGAGAGCATGGCAACCCACTCCAGTATTCTTGCCTGGAGAATTCCAAGGAGAGAAGAGCCTGGCAGGCTACAATCCACAGGGCCGCAAAGATTCAGACAGGACTGAAGCAACTCAGCATGCACACGCAGAAGGGTACAATGGATTCCTTGGTTGTTTGTTTCTTAGAACACCGCTGTCCTCTTTCTGTGCTCTAAGATCTTTCTGTTTAAAATGGAAAGTGTGGCTTCTTGGGATGGCCAGTGTCCCTACTTAGTCAACCATAGATATAACACACTTACCTTGTACATTGGTCCCCTCTTATCCATGGTTTCTCTTTCCATAGTTTCAGTAACCTGCGGTCAGCTGAGGTCTGAAAATACTACATGGAAAATTCCAGAAATAAATAACCCATAAGTTTTAAATTGTGTACTGTTCTAAGTTGTGTGATGAAATCTCATACTATCCTGCTCCATCCCACCCGCCACGTGAATCATCCCTTTGTCCAACATATCCTGCCTGTTAGTCAGTTAGTCAGATGGTAGCCATTGAGATTATCAGATCAACTGCTAAGCTAACATAGCGCTTGTGTTCAGGTAACCCTTATTGTACTTAATAATGGTCCCCCAAAGGGCAAGAGTGGTGATGCTGGCAGTTTAGATTTGCCAAAGAGAAGTCATGAAAGTGTGCCCTTAAGGTTCTCAATAAGGAAAGGAAAAAATCATAAGCCTAGGTTCCTAAGATCTATGGTAAGAATGAATCTTCTATTGCAAAGTTGTGAAAAAGGAAAAAGAAATTCATGCTGGTTTTGCTATTTATTGCACCTCAAAGTTAGGACCACAGCACATGACAAGTGCTTAAGATGAAAAGGCATTAAATTTGTGCCACAAGATATTTTGAGAGAGAGACCACATTCACATAAACTTTTATTATAGTGTATTGCTATAATTCTCCTAATTTATTAGTAGTTATTATGGTTAATCTCTTACTCTGCCTATTTTATAAATTAAACTTTATCAGAGGTAGGTAAGTTTAGAGGAAAACTATACAGGGTTTAGTACTATCTGCAGTTTCAAACATCCATTGGAGGTCTTGGAATGCATCCCCTGCATATAAGGGGCACAAGTGCACTTATTTGGAATCTCACTGAAACCCTCCACATGATTAGTACACTGGAATTTGTACTCTGAGCATCACAAATACTACTATACATGAAGGGGTGGCAGGCAAGTTTGTTAGACATGTTTCGCCTGCTCACATGCCTGCTCCATTGTCCGGTCAAATTTCCCATATAGAACTCAAGTTCAAAGATCAAATTATTAAACATTTCAAGATGGCAATTAAACAAGCCCAGGGCCCTTCCTCTGAGCCCAGGACCTGGAACACACCCATGCAGCTGGAACAGCCATTTGGAATTTTCATAGTCATCTCCAGCTAAACACATCCCCAGCTGATGTCTTCAACTACCCACCAACTCCACCATCAAACATTCCCCACATCTTCTCCTCCCCATCTTGGGAAATGGTTCACGCTAAAATCACACACTGGTGGACACCTTTCTCCCTCACCGCCAGCTCCTCCTCTCCACCACCTCCAATCCACGCCAAACCTTGTGGATTTTCACATTCAAAATCTCTCCCCAGCCTGTCCACTTTTTTTTAATATAAATTTATTTATTTTAATTGGAGGCTAATTACTTTACAATATTGTACTGGTTTTGCAGTACATCAACATGAATCCACCACGGGTGTACACGTGTTCCCCATCCCGAACCCCCCTCCCACCTCCCTCCCCATACCATCCACTTTTACACATCTCCACTGCTCTGCATGTAAGCCACCATCAACTCTCATCTGAACAACTAAAACAGCCTTTTCCTTGGTCTCCCAACTTACAGAGTGAAGTAAGTCAGAAAGAGAAAAGCAAATATTGTATATTAATCAGATCAGTTGCTCAGTCGTGTCCGACTCTTTGCGACCCCATGAACCGCAGCACGCCAGGCCTCCCTGTCCATCTCCAGCTCCCGGAGGTCACTCAGACTCGCATCCATCGAGTCAATGATACCATCCAGCCATCTCATCCTCTGTCGTCCCCTTCTCCTCCTGCCCTCAATCCCTCCCAGCATCAGAGTCTTCTCCAATGAGTCAACTCTTCGCATGAGGTGGCCAAAATACTGGAGTTTCAGCTTTAGCATCATTCCTTCCAAAGAAATTCCAGGATTGATCTCCTTCAGAATGGACTGGTTGGATCTCCTTGCAGTCCAAGGGACTCTCAAGAGTCTTCTCCAACACCACAGTTCAAAAGCATCAATTCTTCGGCGCTCAGCCTTCTCCACAGTCCAGCTCTCACATCCATACATGACCACAGGAAAGACCATAGCCTTGACTAGGCGAACCTTTGTTGGTAAAGTAATGTCTCTGCTTTTGAATATGCTATCTAGGTTGGTCATAACTTTCCTTTCAAGGAGCAAGCGTCTTTTAATTTCACGGAATGAAGCAGGGCAAAGACTAATAGAGTTTTGCCAAGAAAATGCACTGGTCATAGCAAATACCCTCTTCCAACAACACAAGAGAAGACTCTATACATGGACATCACCAGATGGTCAACACCGAAATCAGATCGATTATATTCTTTGCAGCCAAAGATGGAGAAGCTCTATACAATCAGCAAAAACAAGACCAGGAGCTGACTGTGGCTCGGACCATGAACTCCTTATTGCCAAATTCAGACTGAAATTGAAGAAAGTAGGGAAAACTACTAGACCATTCAGGTATGACCTAAATCAAATCCCTTATGATTATACAGTGGAAGTGAGAAATAGATTTAAGGGCCTAGATGTGATAGATAGAGTGCCTGATGAACTATGGAATGAGGTTCGTGACATTGTACAGGAGACAGGGATCAAGACCATCCCCATGGAAAAGAAATGCAAAAAAGCAAAATGGCTGTCTGGGGAGGCCTTACAAATAGCTGTGAAAAGAAGAGAAGCGAAAAGCAAAGGAGAAAAGGAAAGATATAAACATCTGAATGCAGAGTTCCAAAGAATAGCAAGAAGAGATAAGAAAGCCTTCTTCAATGATCAATGCAAAGAAATAGAGGAAAACAACAGAATGGGAAAGACTAGGGATCTCTTCAAGAAAATCAGAGATACCAAAGGAACATTTGTATATTAATACACATACATAAAATCTAGAAAAATGGTTTTGAGGATCTTATTTGCAAAGCAGAAATAGAGACACAGAGATAGAGAACAAATATATGGATCCCAAGGGGGTGGTGCATGGGTGGGCTGGATTGGGATTGACATATATACATATATTATTGATACTATGTATGAAATAGATAACTAATGAGAACCTACTGTATAGCACAGGGAACTCTATTCAGTGATCTGTTGTGATGTAGATGGAAAGAAAATCCAACTTCCACTTTTGCCCTCTAAGATCCACTTTCCACATAATTTTTGGAGTGATCAACCTAATATGTAAAGACTCGGTTCAACTCCTGCTACTGAAATCCTTTCATTAACAGGCTCCTCTGAGCTTTTATGGAGAAGGCGATGGCACCCCACTCCAGTACTCTTACCTGGAAAATCCCATTGACGGAGAAGCCTGGTGGGCTGCAGTCCATGAGGTTGCTAAGAGTCGGACACGATTGAGCAACTTCACTTTCACTTTTCACTTTCATGCATTGGAGAAGGAAATGGCAACCCACTCCAGTGTTCTTGCCTGGAGAATCCCAGGGACAGAGGAGCCTGGTAGGAGGCCATCTATGGGGTCACACAGAGTCGGGCATGACTGAAGCGACTTAGCAGCAGCAGCAGCAGCTGAGCCTTTAGATCTGAGCTCTAATGTTGCTTCCTCAGAGAGGCCTTCCTGGGGCCCTGATACTGAGTGGGCTGGCCCCGTACCCATCCCATTCTTCTCTCTCCCATCCCATTCTTCTCTTCTTTCCTCTGCCACACATATCACAACTTGAAACTATATATTTCTGGGTGTCCTTTGAGCTTGAGTATAAATTCAAGACTCTGATTCATTTGCCACACTATTTATACAGCAATAAGCACAGTACAAAATCCTTGGTGGGCACTCAATTTTTTTTAAAGAAATTAACAAAGGGATATATGAGCTGAAGTAGAAGGAAGGGTCTAGGCTAATTCCAGGGTCTCTGGGTGACATGTCAGGGGACCAGTGGTGGCACACAGAGGGAGCGGCAGTTCTGAGGGAAAATCATGAATAGGGAAAGAGAATGAGCAGATGCACGTGAACTTGCTTTGTGAGCCTTGACAGTGTACATGTGCAATAGGAACAGAAGCCAATGTGAGCTAGTGTGAGCTGAGGTGACTAGATCATCAAGACCAAGGCACTGTAAGAGTGAATGAGCACTAGAAATAATTATGTTTGGCAATAGGCATAAACCAGGACTGGCAGTAAACAGGACATTGGTAACCCTAGGAATAGATTATATAAAGATGCGTTATAGATATGTAGACACAGATAGACTGTCATGGAGTCCAAGAGCAAGGGTACAGGGGAACCTCATTCATTCTAGAATTGATAATAAGAAAGCTCTAGGGAAAAGGCAGTATCATGTCCCTATTTCTGTCTTCCTTTCCCTCTCTCTTTCCATCATTTCCAGTTGCAACTTCCCAGGGAAAGGCTCTAACTGGCCCAGCTTTGGTAAAGTGCCAGCGCCTGCCCCCTACTCCCATCCCCAGTTCATTATACTGGGATCAGTAGGCAGGAGACCACCTCACAGACATGGTTTCTAGGTAGTACATGAAGCTGGGCAGACTCTCCAAAAGGGATCAACCACAAAATATAACTGCTGCTGAGCTGCTAAGTCACTTCAGGCTCCTCCATCCATGGGATTTTCCAGGCAAGAGTACTGGAGTGGGGTGCCATTGACTTCTCCAAAAATATAACTAACTAATGTTAATTAGTTAGTCATATTATACTATAACTAATGTAATTAGTTATATTATACTATTATAACTAACTAATGTTACATTAGCTCACCTGGCAAGGCATGATGACACATCAAATAAATGTTAGAGTCAGATGCTATCCAAAATCTCATAGCAGGGAAAGACAGTCAGGGAAGACTTCCTGGAAGAGGTGACCCTTGAGATCCGCTGACTTTGGATGGAGGTGGAGGAACCAGAGAAGTTTCAGGAGAAGGAAACAGCATGAACAAAAGCCAGGAAGCAGGATAAATGATTATTTGTAGATCAGTCATTCTCATTTGGCTTTTGCTGTTCCACCAGTTAGCTGCATGGTTTGTTATCGCAAAGTCATTTTTTGGGTAATAATCTATTTGAGGATTTGAAACTTTGCTCTCCATTATCCTTCTGCTTCTCATAGGTGGGCAGAGTGAGCAACTGGCCATAATTGGCATTGTCTACAGAGTTCAGGTAGGCTTCCTTGGTGGTTCAGCTGTAAAGAATCTGCCTGTAATACAGGAGACCCAAGAGATGCAGTTCCATCCCTGGGTTGGTAAGATCCTCTGGAGATGGGTGTGGCAACTCATTCCAGCATTCTTGACTGGAGAATTTCATGTACAGAGGAAACTGGTGGGCTACAGTCCAGACACAGAGTCAGACACAACTGAAGCGACTGAGCCCTGCAGCACAGCGTTCAGGCTGTGGGACGAATACCTGAAGCCATTTTATGAGATGCCATTGAGACCATTTACAAAGATTTCTATAACAGAGCTTTTCCAATCGTGTATTAGTGAGTCAACCTGTATTTATTTTTAGTGATATAAATGGCAGCAGAATAGAACATAGAAGTCGTTGCAAGAAGTAAGGGTAAATATCGCATTGTGAAACTTGTTTCAGTCATATTTACATGATGTGTAGGTCATGGTCAAAAGTATTTCAGAACATTGCCTGAGTCAGACTCTCCTTTTCAGAACTTCTCCTGAGGAATGGCTTTATGGGAGTGAGTGTGGAAGTCAATGCTATTAACTGGAGGCTTTCCCAAGATTTGAAATGAGGATAGAAGAGAATCCTCCAGTATCTGGGGTTTTGTTTTAAAGAGCTGCAGTGATGTATGTCAGCCTCAGTTTTCAAGTGCTTCTGTTACCTTCCTCTCATTCTCTATCCCATCCTCCTTTTACCCATGAAGAGGTCCACTGATAAGGAGCAGGAAAAGGGAAACAGCACAGACTGGTGTGCAATAGTGATGCATGGTTTGGACAAGAATTTGCTGCTCATCAACCTCAGTGTGGATTCCCCTGGTAGGTTGCTCTTTGAAATGCCTTCACAGTGACAGGTTATGATCCTGGAACTCTCCCACTAAGATACAAACGACCAGACCTCCCTCCCATCCACAAACAGATCATCCCAATCTTCAGACAGCCATGCCAAGCATTTGGGTTGTGCATCAGGTTGCACAGGGTGGACCAGCCCCTGAGGAGTAAGCTAAACAAGTTCCCAGGGTCTAGCTCCAAGGTCGGGATGCTGGGAGCCAACAGCTTCTGCTCTACTTTTCCCCACCCATGGAAAAGTGCAGCCTTTGGGTCATTGAATAGGCCACTGAACAAATGCCCAGTTGGCCCGTGAGCCACGCCTTGCTCATTTCACTGTGGGAGGTCAGTTTCCTTTTTTCCCTAAGAATCCAACATTGAGTCTCCCAGTCCCTTTTCTCATTACACATTCCAGCTGTTTCCTGCAGCCGCCTGCCGGGGTGAGAGCACTCGGCTGGAGATATGGCTCTGAGACCAGGCTCCAGCACTCTTTAGCCATAGCAAGGCTGCAATTTCTCTGTTGTCTTGGAGCACAGTTTCTTCATCTGCAAAATAGGAAAAGCCTCCCTGGGCTTCCCTGTAGGGCTGTGAACAGTATCAGGTGGCACTATTGCCACGTTCCCTTCCAGAAGCCTGAGGTGGTGGGCATATGATAAGCCACTGTCTCTGGCTGCAGTCTGTGGAAGTTGGAGGAGTGGGGCAGAGGGAGAGGCCAGGGTTGATGCTCAGACGAAATGCTGACCCAGGGATACCTACATTGTACTTGGCCCTCGGCCCACCCACAACTTTCCCAGCAATCTTGACGCACCTTAAAACCACCCAGCAAGAAAAGGGGGAAACTATTTCCCTCAGTCAAACCCTCAGGTCCTCCCTCTGAAACCAGAGCTTCAGGGAGAGTAGCGAGTGAGTGGTGACTCAGTGTTTAGTCTGTGGCATTTGGGGAGCAGAGGACGACTCAGGGGGGTCTCGCTGAGCTTCCAAGGCCGCTCATAGGAGTCTGTCTGGGAATGAGGCTGAGTCAGGATGACTGAGGCTGAGGGGACATGCTGTCCAAAGCAGTGAGGAGGGAAAGGTTTAAAAGGCTGCCCTGAGCCTGCAAGTTGGGCTCAAACATGGGATAGGCTGGGGTCAACGTGGAAGACCTTCCAGGTGGAGGTTTCTGGAGCCGATGTGAGGCCATTTGGCAATCAGAGAGCTTCTTCCCCAGTGGATACCCGGAAGGGAATGTAAACAGCACGTGGTCTCCTCAGGACCCCATGCATGACTAAAGCTGGGGAAGGAAGAGCCCTGACCCACCTCCCACCTCCCAGGCTCCTGTCAGACCTCCCACCTCGAACCCTGGGAGAAATGGTCCCCCCAAGTCTCAGCCCCATCCAGGGGAAGAAAGTGCAACAGAAGAAACATCTACTCCTCTTCACGAGAGTAAAATGGCCTCTGTGTGTGCGTCTCTGCTTCGCCCTCAAGCCTCTGCTCTCCCAGCTCTCTTTCTTCCCAACTTTTATAAACATAATATGTGGTGCTTGGGCTCACAAGCCAAATCCCGGAGATATCCGGGTGGGTCTGGCATATGTGGTTCATTTGCTCCATGAAGGCCTGGATGCCAGGTTGAAACACATCCCTAGAAAGAGGCAGGGAAAGAAGAGGAAGCAGGGGTGAGTCGGAGGTGTGAGGAATCCAGGGAATGAGGGACAAGCCAGGCTCACACTCTGGAGGTGTCACCACCTCCTCAGCCCACGTGCTTAGTGACAACTGGGGCCACTTTGATTTGTCCCTTCCTGGTGTTGCAACCTCCCCAGCCCCAGGCCATGCCTTCCACCTGCACCTTATTTCTTCCAAAGTTTAATGCCAGGACTCAGCAAGTCATAAATAATGGTAAAATAAAGAATACTGGTGGATGTTAAATCATTTAATATATCAGGTTGACCAGACATCTCCCCCTTTAACTGAAGGGGCCAGTGACAGCAAAAGCAGCTGTTGCCTGATGGCCACTAGCCATTCACACCATGCATTTTGACCAACCCAAATCAAATCTGAGCACACATAATTATCTTTTCCTAGTATTATTGCAAAGTCCTCTCTCGGGTTTTCCCTTTTATCTCCCAGCCTCTCTTTTCCTAGTCATATCAGCCCATGTGCTTCATAGGAGACCAGTGATACTCATGCAGATGAATTGCTTTGGATGCAAGGGGATAAGTCCAGGAATAAAATCGTCTTGTGTCAAAGGAAGATAGAAGATGCTCAACCCCCTATCTTCATAACACTTCATTTTATCACCACCTGACATGATAGTCTGTGTGTTATATGTATCTTCTGGCTCTTCCATTAAAAGATAAACTCCATAAGGATGGAGACCTTGACTTTCAGGGTTGATTTTTCACTGTATCCCTAGTGCCCAGGACAGTGCCTGGAACCTAGTAGGTGTTCAGTGAATATTTATTCAATGAATGGATGGTTGACTGAATCTCTCTGATCAGATTGGATTATGAATGACAAGTGAAATGTCTAACCACACAAACACAATAGGCACAAATGTGCATGTACACTCACACACAGGACTGGGAGGGTTTGTGTGAATATGTAACGATAATATTAATTCTGACAATAATAGCTAAAAGTCAAACCTCTCTATGTCATGAACTGTGCTAATCACATACCAGCCTTGTGTCAGTGAATATTCACAATGTCTTGCCCTACCTTAAAGATGACAGAACTCTGAGAGATTAAGTGACTTGGCAAAATCAAGACTTAGTTGAGAACAGAGCCAAGACAGGAGACAGATCCATCTGCCTATAAATTCCATGCTTTTTAACCATGATATGCTTCTCAAGGTCATCATTTCATTCAAGAATTTATTGTGTCCAGCAAAATATTCTACAATTATTATTCAACTTCTCATGGTACCTAATCTCCATCACTAAATTAGAACCTCACAGAGTTAGGGACTATATCTTATTTCTCTATTATATTACAAGCAGAACCTAGTACTATGAGCTGACCAGAGCAGATACACAATACATGACTATTCAATTAATTAATTAATTAATATAACCATAGAGCACATCACGAAAGAGAACTCAACTATAGATGACCTTCGAAGAAAGAAAGAAATGATAAGACAGAGGTGTCAAAATGGCCCTCAGTCAGTTCAGTGGCTCAGTCGTGTCTGACTCTTTGGGACCCCATGGACTGCAGCATGCCAGGTTTCCCTGTCCATCACCAACTCCTGGAGCTTACTCAAACTCATATCCATTGAGCCAGTGATGCCATCCAACCATCTCATCCTCTGTCATCCCCTGCCTTCTCCACTTTCAATCATCCCAGCATCAGGATTTTTTTC
The DNA here is from genome assembly GCA_935064755.1 of Tragelaphus eurycerus. Classification (NCBI taxonomy): domain Eukaryota; kingdom Metazoa; phylum Chordata; class Mammalia; order Artiodactyla; family Bovidae; genus Tragelaphus; species Tragelaphus eurycerus. The sequence continues at coordinate 7,648,951 of CAKXYN010000072.1, read as the reverse complement.
AAATGAGTCAGTTCTTCGCATCAGGTGGCCAAAATATTGGAGTTTCTGCTTCAGCATCAGTCCTTCCAATGAATATTCAGGACTGATTTCCTTTAGGATTGACTGCTTAGATCTTGCAATCCAAGGGACTCTCAAGCGTCTTCTCCAACATTACAATGCAAAAACATCAATTCTTCAGTACTCAGCTTTCTTAATAGTCCAACACTCATATCCATACATGACTACTGGAAAAACCAAAGCTTTGACTAGATGGACCTTTGTCTGCAAAGTAATGTCTCTGTTTTTAATATGCTGTCTAGGTTGGTCATAACTTTTGTTCCAAGGAGCAAACATCTTTTAATTTCATGGCTGCAGTCACCATCTGCAGTCATTTTGGAGCCCCAAAAAATAAAGTCTGTCACTGTTTCCATTTTTCCCCATCTATTTGCCATGAGTGATGGGCCCAGACGCCATGATCTTAGTTTTCTGAATGTTAAGTTTTAAAACAACTTTTTCACTCTCCTCTTTCACTTTCATCTTTAGTTCTTCTTTGCTTTCTGCCATAAGTGTGATGTTACCTGAATATCTGAGGTTATTGATATTTCTCCCAGCAATCTTGATTCCAGCTTGTGTTTAATCCAGTCCAGCATTTCAAATGATGTACCCTGCATATAAGTTAAATAAACAGGGTGACAATATAGAGCCTTGACGTACTCCTTTCCCAATTTGGTACCAGTCTGTTGTTTCATGTGCAGTTCTAACTGTTGATTCTTGACCTGCATACAGATTTCTCAGGAGGCAGGTCAGGTGGTCTGGTATTCCCATCTCTTTCAGAATTTTCCACAGTTTGTTGTGATCCACACAGTCAAAGGCTTTGGCATAGTCAATAAAGCAGAAGTCAATGTCTTTCTGGGACTCTCTTGCATTTTCTATGATCCAATGGATGTTGGCAATTTGATCTCTGATTCCTCTGCCGTTTCTAAATCCAGCTTGAATATCTGGAAGTTCTTGGTTCACATACTATTGAAGCCTAGCTTGGAGAATTTTGAGCATCATGTTGCTAGCATGTGAGAGGAGTACAGTTGTGCAGTAGTTTGAGAATTCTTTGGCATTGCCTTTCTTTGGGATTGGAATGAAAACTGATCTTTTCCAGTCCTATGGCCACTGTTGAGTTTTCCAAATTTGCTGGCATATTGAGTGCAGCACTTTCACAGCATCATCTTTTAGGATTTGAAATAGCTCAGCTGGATCCATCACCTCCAAAATGGCCCTACCTGGTTGGAAATCTCTCCTTGGTAGGGCCAAGTTTTTTTCTCTTTATATTTTCAGTTGTTCACAAAATTCTTGGCATCATGCTTGGTGCATGAATTAAAGAAAAACTGGTTCATAACCTGGAGTCTCACACAGTGGAAGAACTGAATAGTCTTGGGGAGGATTTTCTCTAGAATTCTGAGGGTTTTGATGGATAACCACCTCATATAATGTCTAGCCTGTACCATATACTCCAAAAATTCACTACATCAGTGGTGGTCTCATAGTACCTGGCACAATATTTGACATAGAGTGAGTATTCAATAACTGGTTACTAAATTATATGATCAAATGATTTTTGCTGATCTAATAAAAAGTTTCCATTTATTGATCCAGGCACTTGAATTAATCATCTCATTTAATCCACATATTACTCTATGGAGTAGGTGTTTTTTTAAAATCTGTGTTTTACAGATAAAGAAACTGAGGCTCAAAAAAGTTAAGAAATCTCTCTAAAGTCCCACAGGTAGAAATTGAATTGTTTAATTCCAAAGGTTTAGCCTTTGGAATGCTAACAGGGTAGGATGATGCTAGGTGCTGCCCTGTTAGCTCCTTCTGGCAAAAGCAACGTGACCTGACAACATTGTTTAGTGACTAAATCGTGTCTGACTCTTTTGTGACCCCATGGACTGTAGCCTTTCAGGCTCCTCTTTCCATGGGATTTTCCAGGTAAGAATACTGGAGTGGGTTGCCATTTCCTTCTTCAGGGGATCCTCCTGACACAGGGATCAAACCTGTGTCTCCTGCATTTGCAGGCGAGTTCTTTATCACTGAGTCACCAGGGATGGTCCTGGAAATACCCAAATCCATGAGCCCACTTTCTGGAAAGAACATCAGGTACATGACAGAGACTTAACGGGGTACCATCTGACTTCCACGTGGCCCACAGCCAGAATCCCCCATGTTCTCCTGCCCTTACAGTAACAACTCCAGGTCTCGGGTAGGAACATAAAAGGTTGAAGGCTCTTGGTCCACAAGGGGTGTCCAGTATTTAAGTTCTTTGCATTTCATTGTGTGATTTAGGGGTCTCAGAACTGTGTGATGTAGATACTGATTTTTTCCCCATCCTTTGGAGGAAGAAACTGAGGCTTAGGGAGGTTGAGTTAACTTGTCCAAGTTCACATTCCTGGGAAGTGACAGAGCTGGGTTTCAAACTCAGTTCAAGTGGCTTCCTAAGCTCTTCACCACCACGACTGCTTTATTTAATTTTACAGTCAAGATGTTACTATTTTATTTTATTGAAGCAATGTTGTGTTAATTTCTGCTGTATAACAAAGTGACTCAGTTTTATTTATATATATATATGTATATATACAAATATATATATATACACACATGTATCGGAGAAGGCAATGGCACCCCACTCCAGTACTCTTGGCTAGAAAATCCCATGGATGGAGGAGCCTGGTAGGCTGTAGTCCATGGGGTCGCTAAGAGTCGGACACGACTGAGCGACTTCACTTTCACTTTTCACTTTCATGCATTGGAGAAGGAAACGGCAACCCACTCCAGTGTTCTTGCTTGGAGAATCCCAGGGACGGGGGAGCCTGGTGGGCTTCCGTCTATGGGGTCGCACAGAGTCGGACATGACTGAAGTGACTTAGCAGCAGCATATACATATATATATATATATATATATATATATTCTTTTTTCATGTTCTTTTCCATTACAGTTATCATAGAATATTGAATATAGCTCCCTGTGCTATACAGTAGGACCTTGTTGTTTATCCATCCTCTATAACAATTTGCCTCTGCTATTGCTCCTTGGAGGACAGTTATGACCAACCTAGATAGCATATTGAAAAGCAGAGATATTACTTTGCCAACAAAGGTCTGTCTAGTGAAGGCTATGGTTTTTCCAGTGGTCATGTATGGATGTGAGAGTTGGACTATAAAGAAAGCTGAGCACCAAAGAATTGATGCTTTTGAACTGTGGTGTTGGAGAATACTCTTGAGAGTCCCTTGGACTGCAAGGAGATCCAACCAGTACATTCTAAAGGAGATCAGTCCTGGGTGTTCATTGGAAGGACTGATGATGAAGCTGAAACTCCAATACTTTGGCCACCTCATGCGAAGAGTCGACTCATTGGAAAAGACCCTGATGCTGGGAAAGACTGGGGGCAGGAGGAGAAGGGGACGACAGAGGATGAGATGGGTGGATGGCATCACCAACTTGATGGACATGAGTTTAGGTAAACTCTGGGAGTTGGTGATGGACAGGGAGGCCTGACGTGCTGTGATTCATGGAGTCACAAACAGTCAGACATGACTGAGCAACTGAACTGAACTGAAGCAACAGCAAGAGAAGGAAACACATGTGCAGAGTAAGAAATGCAGGTGCTAAGTGGAATGCCCTTTAGCAGGTAGGATTAGACCCCTTCAAATAACATTGCGAAACCTATAAAAACCTGTTGGAAAATGAATAATTTAAAGAGATGGCTCTAGGTGTTTTCCAGAAATAAGCATGTTACGTTGTTATCATTAGAATCAACATTGTCAGAGCAAGTCTTACACATTCATTAAGCTGGCAAATGCTTCTGAGTCTAATTTAGGCACTCAGGGAGTGATCAGAATAACTCCTAACATTTGTATGAATTTATGGTGCATGTTGCTTTTTCATATATACCATATTGCTTTGTCCTTACCACAAACCATTGAGACGTACAGGATTTTCATTCAGAATTAAGGAAATGAATGTTAAGATTTTAGGTTTTCTGAATTAAAGGGCATTGATTTTTCCATTACTCTTACATGTAACAATAATAATACATATAATACTAATAATTGAAATTAACGGAATAGCCTGGTAAAGCAGATATACTCGCCTTTCACATCTGCCTGGGCCTTGTGTGATATGTTGGCTTCTTGTATTTTGTAAGAGATGATGAACAGTGAATTAAAAATGGATGTGATTCTTCCCTAATGGATGAGTATATTCAGGTGAGGTAATGGTGTTGCGGGTCTGAAGAGTATGCATTTGTCCATTCATCAAATACAAGTACATAAGGCTTTGCTGGCACATGACAAGGTTTTGTGCAAATTCCCAAAAGGCACCTCATCTTTACCCCTGGTAAAGACATATTTACTGATCAGCATAGCACTGGCCTGATTTAGCTCCCATTCATCCCTCAGGCCAGATACCTTTATTCAGTGTACAAATTGCTTACCCAAAGCAAAGACTCATACTCTAGAGGAGGGGATAAGTGGATCATTACAGCAATGTAATTAATATAATAAAAGATTTGAGAAAGGCACTTCAGGAGGATTAACTAGGAGTTGTGTTCAAAATTTTACTTTTAATACTACTGTTGAGTACTTTTAACAGTAGTACTCCTGTTGAGATTTGAAAGAGTCCAACTAATACTGTTCTTTTTCCCTGATCCTGAACCAATTGAGAGAGAAAATTTTTAAATAAACTGATATTAGAGAATGTGACTTTAAGCCTATGAGCAAGTAGACATTTTCTTACTAAACCTCAGAAAGAGACCAATTTATACATCTGATCAGTTACCAGTCACATTAGGTTTTCACTACCTTCAACCCACCTGGACCCACACTGGGGCCTGGTCACATCAAACTCAGTGCTTGGAGAATCCAGGCAGAATGTGTGTCCCTACAAAGTGAATTATATATGAGAAATGAGGAAGAAGAGATGGAGATACCCATTCCCAGTTCCTTATCCCCAGTTCAAAAATTCAAAAGGCCAGGAATTATAACAGAATTACTCCCCCATGAAAAGAAACATCAAAAATGGGGAAGGACTTTTATTCTACCCTGCTCTCATCTATCAAATATGAAGATGTTATCCCATCCCAGCACTAGATCACAAGCAGGGACCATATCTGTTTTACTCTCTAGTTTTTCTCCAGTATCCATCACAGTCCTTGGTGCACAGTAGGCTCTCAATAAATACATTAAAAAAAAAAAAAAAATGTTTAGGGACTTAACTGGTGGTCCAGTGGTTGAGAATCCACCTGCCAATGCAGGGGACATGAGTTTGATCCCTAGTCCAGGAAGATTCCACAAGCTACAGGGCAACTAAGCCCATGAGCCACAACCATTGAAGCTCATGAGCTCTAGAGCCTGTGCTCCTCAACAAGGGAAGCCACCCCCACAAGAAGCCCGCACACCTTAAGGAAGAGTAGCCTCTATTAGCTGCAACTAAATAAAGCCTACATCCAACCACAAAGACCCAGTGCAGTGCTCAGTCACTCCAGTTGTGTCTGACTCTTGCAACCCTATGGACTGCAGCCCACCAGGCTCTTCTGTCCATGCGATTTTCCTGGCAAGAATAATGGAATGGGTTGCCATTCCCTTCTGCAAGAGCTCGTCCCCACCCAGGGATCAAGCTCACATCTCCTTCATTGCAGGTGATTTCCTTACCGTTGAGCCACCAGGGGAGCCCAAGCAAGACCCAGTACAGCCAAAAATAAATAAATAAAATTTTTAAATTATTAAAAGTTGACTGAAAAGCTCAGAAAAACCCTTGAGAAAGGAAAAGTCATGTGAGTTAAGCCTTAAAGAATCAGTAGCCAAGATAAAGCAGTGATGGAGGGGAATTGCAAGGACATGAACAGAAGCAGCTGGATCTGTGAAAAGGCAAAGATGGGAGGTGACACGGGAAATCAGGTGGTAAGATGCCTCAGATGCCAATCAGAGCAGTATTGGAAAAGAAAGAAAAATAAACAAGGGTGAGCTGTGGATTCACGGAATAATGTCTAGGTAAACAGGACAATATAGCAGTGTAGTTGAGACCCCTTACAAACCTGCCTCCTCAAGCCCGTGGAGATGTACCAAAGGGAAAAGTCATCCTCAACAGAGTGATCAGAAGATTGTAGATTACATCATTCCTGGGAGAAGTTCCACCATCCACGTTATGGAAGGAGATGCTGCTACAAAGCACGTTCTAGAGCTTTGTTTCACATGCTCCACTTTGAAGCAGAAGAGCGGAACCCCCAAAAGGCAGACACCAACACTGCCACTCATCCTGCCATTCCCTTTTAATGGGCAAAGACTTTAAAGGTGCATAAAAGAGAAAAACGTTGAATTATGTGCTGCTTAGAAGAGTTTCACCTAGAAGAAAATGGCTTAAAATGGTTAAAACCAAAAAGATGAGTATATCATTGACCCACAAACTTGTCTGGGCTAGGGCAGGCAGGAGAATCCATTCATGAATTCTCAGTGTGACACCATAGCAACTAACTCCAGGAAAAATCATAAACCAAGGCCAGTAAAATCAAACTACCACAGTCATTATTTAATCTTTCTGTCTTCCTCCTGGCTCCCGTCTTTGATTGCTACTGCCCGTGTGCCTCTTACCTGCCCCCAGGATGCTCACCTACCTGGGCATGCTGGCCTGCAATCAAGTGTATTGTGAAAGCTCTCTTACACAGAACTGGGCACAAACTCTTCCTTGTACAAGGCCATCCTCCTCTTCTACCAGTGTTCTCTTCTGGCCACAAAAGGTAAATGAAGTGTGTGGGAGTTGTCCAACCTCGATTTTTTCTACAAGTCAATCTTTTAAATACAAAGCCCAACCCAGGACCTCTGTGTCCTCAGATACAAGAGCAGACAAGAACAAAGAGGAAGCAAGGGCACCAAAAGCCATATCAGATGATACAGAAAGCAAAGTAAAAGTGCTTTGCATTTGGGACAAAAATAAGGTTATTTTATTTTTAAATGTATCTATTTATTTTGGGGTGTGCTGGGTCTTTCTTGTTGCTCGGGCTTTTCTTCAGTTGTGACACGTGGGCTTCTCATGGACATGACTTCTCTTGTCACTGAGCACAGGCTCCAGGGTGCGTGGGCTTCAAGATTTGCAGCTCAATAGCTGTAGCATAGTAGCTCTGCAGCATATGGGATCTTCCCAGATCAGGGATCGAACCCTGTCTCCTGCATTGACAGGCAGATTCTTTACCATTGAGCCACCAGGGAAGCCCACTGAGGGTCATTTTAAATGGATATATGATAGACTCCACTACAAAGACGTCGCTAATTTTTATGGACCCAGTATTCATAAAGTAAAAACTGCCATTGCTCATCTCAGTCCCTCTCATTTCTCTTTGTATTGCGACAACCTCCCAGCTTGTCTCCCTACCTTCTCTCCTGGGACTTTGTAATTTCACTCCCTACTGAGACAGAAAAGATTTTTAAATGCATTCTATAAGTGTTGGGGCTGTGAGAGCAGGGATTACACTTTACATTGTTCCTTCTTCTTAAAACTCAGCACCCAGCACCAGTGCCTGGCACCTGCTAGGTCTACCTGAATGTTTTAGAGTAAATAAGAGAAAAGTTTGGGGTGGGGGTGGGAGGGACATGGAGGAAGTGAAAGGAAGGAAAGAGGAAGCCAGGGAGGGAAGGACCACTTAGAAGAAGCAAGGACAGAGAACTAGTAAATGTCATCAGCACAAGGAAAGAAATGGAGTAAGACTCCATCAGGGAGAAAAGTGAAAGTCGCTCAGTTGTGTCTGACTCTTTGTGACCCCATGGATATACAGTCCATGGAATTCTCCAGGCCAGAATACTGGAGTGAGTAGCCGTTCCCTTCTCCAGGGGATCTTCCCAACCCAGGGATCAAACCCAGGTCTCCTGCATTGCAGGCAGATTCTTTATCAGCTCAGACACAAGGCAAGCCCAAGAATACTAGAGTGGGTAATCTATCCCCTCTCCAATGGATCTTCCTGACCCAGGAATCAAACAGGAGTCTCTTGTATTGCAGATGGATTCTTTACCAACTGAGCTATCAGGGAAGCCCTCAGGGAGAAAGGGAGAGTCAATAGATGCGTGTTCTTTGAGTCTTCTGTTGGGGGATCCGGGAGTTTGCTCCCGGAAATCTTCCATCCCTTTGAGGGTCTGAGACTTTCAAAGGGATGGAGCCAAGCCAAGAAGGTCTGTCAAACGAATCAAGTATTTGAAACAAAGACACCCTAAAATCCAGGAATTCTGGTCATTTGTCCCTGTAACCCACATGTGTGTGTGCATGCTAAGTCACTTCAATCATGCTTGACTCTGCAACCCCATGGACTGCAGCCCACCAGGCTCCTCTGTCAGTGGGATTCTCCAAGCAAAAATATTGGTGTGGGTTGCCATGCCCTCCTCCAGGGAATCTTACCAACCCAGGAATCAAACCCTTGCCTCTTAGATCTCCTGCACTGGCAGGCAGGATCTTTACCACTAGCACTCCCTGGGGAGCCCTGTACCCACATGGGACAGACCAAAGCCATAGCCAGAATGAAGCCACAGAAATTCAATGCACTCCACTGGAGAAGCAAACTAGCTAAACAGCCCATTTCACTTTCATTTGTCCTTTCAGGGAACATGAACCTTATGTGAGAGTTGCAGGTTTGAAGAGACGCATCCATCCAGTAAATAATGATGGGTCCTGTCACCTTGTGTTCACCATCGTGGCTGTCCAGGATCGTCAGCTTGGGGCCTCCAAGATGCTTCTTCTTAAGGACAGAAAGAAGCTCACATTCCTGCTCTCTACTCCACCCACCCTCTCTTCCTCCCCTTCTCCCCCATCCTACCCCTCCCTAAACATACACACACACACACACACACACACACACACCCGCACCCACCCCAACTCCTTTGCTAACACACAAACAGCTGTGTTCTCATGATTGGAATGATATGAGATCTATTTATTTGGGCTTAAGAAGAAAATGTTTATAATTCACAAAGTCAATGAATGGTTTCCTAGCAACTTCTTGTATAACTATTATGAAATAATATTCTTTCACTTTCTCCCTTAGTCGCTCTCTCCCTCTCTTCTTCCTTCCCTCCTCCCCTTCCCTCTCTCCGTTTCTCTCTCATATCCTCTCCCTGACCACCAAGGAGTCTTTTTCTATTTTAAATAACAGAACACATTGAGGGTTTGATTTTAAAAAAAAACTTCAAATCTCTCCCTAGAAAAACACATATAAATAGACACATACTCATTCACACTTCTGTGCATACAATTCATAACACCCCTGAAACCTACCCATGGAACCCACTTAATAACCCTTTCCTACAAAGATAACATCCCTTTAATTTGACTTCTCTCTTATCCTGACAAAAAAAATGGCTATGGGATGGTTATTCTGGCAAAAACTTCATGAACTAAGCTTACTTCAAACTATCTCCTCCACCCGTCCCCAGCATTACACATTCTAATCCCAAAGCATTGTTTCCCCTGCCCAGCAGCATCTTTTCTGCCTGTCTTGCCCTGCTTCCCTCCAGCTAGCTAGCTGGCAGCTAGCACATGTGAACATGCTTTATAATTGCCTGAGAAAATGCCATTAACACAAGGCACCTGCAAAGCTTTCAGTATGCACGTCACCAGTCTCCTCTCTCACCCTGAGCCACCACTGGGTGTTGGCGAGAGCCACGGCCAAATGCAAATGCTGGAATACCCTGCTTTCCCACACTCCTAAGCACAGCCCAAGGTTGACTTCACTGCTTCATGAGGCCCAGGGGCCTTGTAAATGTCAGCTGGTTTGGGGATAACCAGTCACTTCAACATCAAGCTGGAACATCTCCTTGATCAATCCTTTAAAAATGAGAAACAGAATAAAGGCAGATGCTAGTATAAAGGCAAATGATCTCCTAGTATTTATTATGATTACGTTGCAGGCACTGGGTTAGATGCTTACCTTACATATCCTTCTTTTGTCTAAGGTATCACTTCCAGGAGTCAGTATGGTGTGGAAATTAAATAGGCAGCCTCTAGAGACAGAGTAACCTGCTTGGAAGCCCATCTCTGCTACACACCAGCTATGTGACTTTGGCCAAGTTGTTTAGCCTCACTGTGCTTCAGTTTTTCATCTATAAAAGATCTCTCCTTTTACATCATTTACATTATTATTCTAACAATGCTTTCAAATACCTCTGTTATAGGCTTGTCACGAGGATTAAGAGAACCATTAAATATATGACATTTGGAACAACCTAGGACTTCCAAGGGGGCTCCAGTGGTAAAGAGTCTGCCGGCCAGTTTAGGAGCCATATGAGATGCAGTTTCAATCCCTGCATCAGGAAGACCTCCTGGAGGAGGAAGTGGCAACCCACTCCAGTATTCTTGTTGGGATAATGCCATGGACAGAGGAGCCTGGCAGGCTACAGTCCATGGGGTTGCAAAGAGTTGGACACGAGAGATGAGACTGAATACACACACGAACTGGCAGCAGTTACTGCTGCTGCTGCTAAGTCACTTCAGTTGTGTCCGACTCTGTGTGACCCCACGGATGGCAGCCCACCAGGCTCCCCGTCCCTGGGATTCTCCAGGCAAGAACACTGGAGTGGGTTGCAGTTTCCTTCTCCAATGCATGCAAGTGAAAAGTGAAAGTGAAGACGCTCAGTCGTATCCGAGTGCCTGATAAATGTAAGCCAATACCACTCCATCCTTTTTACAGATTATAACACAAAGCCTGAGAGAGGTGAAGTGACTCTATCAAGTCATACATCTCAACTACATCTCTGACAAGTGATCCTAAGGCATGGAGTCATAACCAATTTGTGATGCTTCCAATTTTGCTTGAATTCCAAACCCTTTGAAATGCTCGCCTTTTCAAAGTCAGTCGTTAGGACACCACATTATTCCCATGATATTTCTGTCCAAAATGCAAACCTTCATCTAACTTATAAGGAAACATCAGATAAATCCAAATTGAGAGCCATTCTAGAAATAACTGGCCCCCACTCTTGACAAACATCAAGGTCGTGAAAGACAAAACTGAGGACAATCTTAAGTTTCAAGAACTAAAGAGACTTCACAATTATATTCAACACAGGAGCCTGAAATGGATCCAGAGTTAGAAAAATGTTTTTTTCCTTTGCTATAAAGGATATCATTAGGCCAGTTGGCAAAACTGAACAAGATCTGTGAATTATAAATAACATACATCAATGTGACTTGCCTGATTTTGATCACTGCGAGAGACAGTCCTTGTTCTGGAGGGAATACACACTGAAGTATTCAGAAGTAAGGGGACATTGTGTCTGCAACTTCCTCTCAAGAAGATCAGAAAAAGAAATGATAATATGTATATAGAGAGAATGACAAAGTGAATCTAGTAAAATGCAGACTTTGGGGAAATCTAAGAATATTGGGGGAATCTTTTTAATATACTTGCTACTTTTCTAGATCTAGATTTTTTTTTAGATCTGGAATTACTTTGAAATAAAGTGGTTTGGATGGGCTTCCACGGTAGCACAAGGAATCCACCTGCGATGCAGGAGATGCGGGTTCAATCCCTGGGTCGGGAAGATCCCCTGGAGAAGGAAATGACAACCCAATCCAGTATTCTTACCTGGGAAATTCCAAGGACAGATGAATCTGGCAGGCTACAGTCCATGAGGCTGCAAGGAGCTGAACACAATTGAGCCATGAAACATGAACAAAGACAAAATGTTTTGGAAAAAGAAAGACAAAGCATCAGTCTTTGTCCATGATTGCCCTTGAGCATACTAGCTGTGGGGCATGTTTTCTTACATTCTTACTTACAGACACAGCCTCATTCCAGAGAAGGCTTCCTTCTTGATGTTAAGACCATAGATATGCTTTTCCAAGAGAGAAAATTACTCCTAAACCTTCCACTGGACCCTTCACATTAAATGAAAGACTTTTAAAATTAGAAGGCATTGTTCTTTTTTGTCCAAGAGGATGTAACAATTCCTTATCCCTTTCCCCACTCCTAAAAAAAAAATGTTCATGGCTACACTCATCATCTAACACCCACTCACAAAACCCTTTTTTGTCTGCCAGATTTTCACAGGCTTCTAAAGAATGCGGTGAATTTGCTGTTGCTGAATGTGGCTCATTTGAGCAAAATTCCTCAACCCCCTATTTCCATCCTCGCTTTCATCATCCCTGCCCTTTTCTCCAATAGGTCACTTAAAAACAGGACCAGAGAATGAGGGGAGGAATGGCAAGGGTGAGGGGGAGGCTGCAGCTCATTCCTCCAAGTAAGATTTGTTTAGTGAGCCCCTACTATGTGCTGCCAACAGGGACAGTGGCCCAGCAAGGAGGAGGAGCCTGACCTGCCCGCATGGAGATTGCCTTGCAGAAGGAAAGTGGGAGCTGCTAACCAAAGCATAGAGAGTGCTCCAGAAAGGGAGGTACAGGGTACTGGTGGGGCATGTAGAAAGAGGACAAGTCAAGGGAAATCTTATACCTGAGGGATGACCACATGCCAGTTAGATCAGAGGGGGTCTGAGTGAGGAGTGGGAAGGAAAAAGAATGATTTTTCACTCATAAAAATAAACAATCTACTCTCCCCCTGCCCCATGCCCACATGTCCATTTTCTGCATCTGTGTCTCTATTCCTGCCCTGCAAATATCTGTACCATTTTCCTAGATTCCATTTAATTCGCTCAGTCATGTCCAACTCTTCAAGACCCCATGGAGAGTAGCCCACCAGGCTCCTCTGTCCATGGAATTCTCCAGGCAAAAATACTGGAGTGGGTTGCCATTCCCTTCTCCTCGGGATCTTCCCAACTCAGGGATCAAACCTGGGTCTCCTGCATTGCAGGCAGATTCTTTACCATCTGAGCCACTTGGGAAGATTCCATATATATGCATTAATATATATTTGTCTTTCTCTTTCTGACTTACTTCACTCTGTATAAAGGGCCTGGGTCCATCCACATCTCTACAAATAACCCAATTTCATTCTTTTTTATGGAGACATATATACACCACCATGTGTAAAATAGATAGCTCTGAGAAGATGTTGTTAGCACAGAGAGCCCAGCTCGGTGCTCTGTGATGACCTAGAGGGGTAGGATGGGGCAGGGAGGTTCAAGAGGGAGGGGATATACGTATACATATGTCTGATTCACTTTGTTCTACAGCAGAAACTAACACTGTAAAGCAATCATACTCCAATTTTTAAATTAATTTAAAAAAATAAGCATGTATATACTTTCTTAAAGCAAAACCAAATAGCCCATAGTTAGTAGAAGGAAATAATACAGGTCAGAGCAGAAATAAATGAAATTTTAAAATGATAGAAAAGTTCAATGAAAGTAAGAGCAGTTCTTTGAAAAGATAGACAAGATTGATAAACCTTTAGCCAACCAAGAAAAAAAAAATAGACCAAGGAAAAAAGAGAGAGGGTCCAAATAAATAAAATTAGAAATAAAAAAGAAGTTGCAAAATGACATCCCAGAAATACAAAAGACCATAAGAGGTCACTAGGCACAATTATATGCCAATAAAATGGATAGCCTAGAAGAAATGGATAAATTCCTAGAAATGTACAGTCTAACATCAAAACCTCAGGTTCTAATCCAAGCTGAAATTTCTCCCTCCAGACCCTGGCCCCTCCACACCACTCAGTTCAAGCCACACTCCAGTCTGGAAGCTGCCATTGAGGAGTGGGGACCAGAGGGTCTTTCCTTGCCCTGCTCCAGCTCCTCTCTTACTCTCTAATGCTGTTTCTGGTCCCTCAGGGGAAGGGGGAGAGCAGGAGTGAAAGGAAGCTCTGACTTGGTTGGTACTTGAAAAGTGGCCAGTCGTGCAGCAGATGAGAATGATTTTATGGTGGTTGGAGATTCTCTCCTTGGTACTTCTCTCTAGCCCTTCTCTGGCCTAGGTGACCCACCCCGATTGACTGATTACCACAACCTTCTCCCATCACCCCACACAGCCCTCAGCTCGCCTCACAGTTCCAAGGAGAGGGGTGAATCCTGCCATGATGATCTGCCATGGCTTCCTCATCCATTCTCTGCCACTGCTCCCCTCACCATTGGCTATCCTATCACGAGCCACTCAAATCAGCTTCTCGCCTTTAAACTTCTCCAAGCCAGAATCTAGCAACAGTCCCTGTATCTCTCCAAACATCCCCAGACATTCCCAAATTCTCCCAAGAGCTCTCTAATTACACTCATCTCCAACCCAATGGAGGCCTGGAGGCCAGGAGTTTGCACATCTCGGCCAGTATGGGGGCAATGGGCATATTTGCTTGCTTCCTGGTTGCCCTCTCTACTCTCTGTGAAGGGGAGCTCCCAGTCTCTGACAGCTTTCTGCACACAAAATCTCCCCTCCCCTTCTTTCCTTGCTCTGTCTCATATCTTTCAGTTCAGTCACTCAGTCATGTCTGACTCTGTGACCCCATGGATTGCAGCATGCCAGGCCTCCCTGTCCATCACCAACTCCAGGAGTTTATTCAAACTCATGTCCATTGAGTTGGTGATGCCATCCAACCATCTCATCCTCTGTCATCCCCTTCTCTTCCTGTCTTCAATGTTTCCCAGCATCAGGGTCTTTTCCAATGAGTCAGTTCTTCACATCAGGTGGCCAAAGTATTGGAGTTTCAGCTTCATCATCAGCCTTTCCAATGAATATTCAGGACTGATTTCCTTTAGGATGGACTGGTTGGATCTCCTCACTGTTCAAGGGACTTTCAAGAGTCTTCTCTTAAGCACTGGCTGAAATGAGTGATGGCTACAGGTCAAAGAGCTGGTCTGGGACCACACTGTACATGGATGGTCTAGAACAGTGGGTCTCAACAAGGACAATTTTGTGCCCTCCTCCACTTCAGGGACATTTGACAATGTCTAGGTTGTCACACCTGGAGGGGTGTTACTGGCATCTAGACGGCTGAGCGGTAAGGATGTTGCTAAACATTCTACAATGAGCAGGACAGCCTTTCATAGCAAAGAACTGTCTGGTGCAAAATGTCAATACTGCCAAGCTATGGAGAATCCTGGCCTTGTACTTCCCTTTATATAATGTTGGGAGGAGTGGAGAGGTGCCTCTCAGGTTTGGGACCTTGGTCAAGAGTAGAAAAAAGTCCCATTAGACATCTGTCCTTTATTATTTGTATTAAGAGCTCCTGAGGGACAGTAGCTCTAGACTGGATCAATCCAGCACCTCAACCCTGCTTCAAGGGCCCTTTGAGAGGGACTGGGGCATCTCCAGTGCCAAACTCACTGTGTTAGTCCATCTGCCTAGGCTGGCTCCCCTCATGTTCCCAAAATGGCTGCTTCACCTTCCAGACTCCGAAGTCTGGGGACAGAAGAGGGAATGTGCATGCACGCGTGAGAGCTAAGTCATTTCAGTCGTGTCCGACTCTTTGCGACCCTATGGACTGTAGCCACCAGGCTCCTCTGTCTATGAGATTCTCCAGGCAAGAATACTGGAGTGGGTTGCCATGCCCTCCTGCAGGGGATTTTCCCAACCCAGGGATCAAACCCATGGCTTCTGCAGCGCCTGCCTTGCAGGTGGATTCTTTACCACTGAGCCACTGGGGAAGCCCCAGAAGAGGGAGTGTGGATTATCCTTTTAATCCACAAGGATAGCTATTCACAAAGACCCTGTTGACATCCGGTCCTATCTCCCTGCCAGCACTGGGTTATGGGGCCACACCCAAACCTGTGGTGGCAAGGAGGATCCCTGGCTTTCACTAGTCAGGATTTGAGGCTGGAAGTGTCCAGTCTCACCAGAACAACACGGCCACCCATGACCTCACACTAAGTTTTGTCCTGGCAGCAAGTACAAAGTGGAAGGGTGGCTGATGGGTAGGAACACAACAGTGTCTGCCACGTCCTGATCCTATATCCCTGGCCTTCCCCTCTCACAGCTCAAAAAACTTGTTCACATGGTGGCCCTAGGGCAGTGCTTCTCCAATATCAACACACATCACTGCCACCTGGGGACAGAAGCTTCTGCACTGGGACCCCTGCAGATTTGCCTTGTGTACCACTTCCTCTGATTGCTCATGTGCGTCCTTTAAATGGTCATCATTCAGAATAGAGTTTCCCTGAGTTCCATAAGGTCTTTCTAGTGAATTATCAGACCTGGGGCCTAGGGATCATGGGAAAACAAAAACAAAAAAAAGTGAAAGTGTTAGTCACTCAGTCATGTCCAAATCTTTTTGACCTCATGGGTTGTTGCCCACCAGGCTCTTCTGTCCATGGAATTCTCCCAGCAAGAATACTAGAATGGGTTGCCATTCCTTTCTCCAGGGGATCTTGCTAACCCAGTGTTCAAACACAGGTCTCCAGCACTGCAGGCAGATTCTTCACTGTCTGAGCCACCAGGGAAGCCCCAGGGATCATGGGGACTGCTGAATTTGTAGCCAAATCAGGTAGGATGTGTGTAGCCTGGAGACTCCTACTTGCTTCTCACGTCTGAAGTAAGCGCCATCTTGTTGGGGACCTGACCCTTTGACTTGTGGAACCTGATGCTAACTCCAGGTAGTTAGTGTCAGAATTGAATTGTGGGACACCCATTCATTGGCAGAGAATTGCTGTCGGAATGCATCAATCATTAAATTGATATTATACATACACGTTTTAATCATTCCCATTTTAGAGATGAGAAACTGAGACAGAGTGGATTCACATTTCCACAATCACACAGGAGGAAGCCACAGAGCCCAAATTTACACTCAGATTTGTTTATCTCCAGAGCCTGAGCACAGTGCCGGGGTAGTGCTAACATTTTGTTCATGTGGATGATCCTCCTGTCATTGTGCATTATTGTGCAATGCACAACAGCTCTTCCCCAGCATTGGCCGGACTTGCCTGATCACCAAAATCACCTGGGGCATGTAAACAGGCATCTCCAGCCCCTCCTCTGACTCAGTAAGTTTAGGGTGGGGCCTGGGAATTTTTATTTTTAACAAGTTCCCCCAAGTGATTCTGACAATCAGGCAGTTTGGCAAACACTGCACTGGCATTTACCAGCCTCCTCGCTCAGGTGTGTCCACCTGCCCTAGAACCCAGCCCTCCTGTTGCCTAGGTTTTGTCAGGGACCTGACACATCCCTGTGCAGAGTTTCTAAGAGCTGGATATAGTCTTCTCCAATCTCCATTCTGTTGCTCACTCTTACATGGGAAGACTTTTCATGAATCAGGCAGTGTGAGTCCACCTCAGCAAGGCCAAAGCCAAAGCTATCAACAACCCCCTCCCACTTCCTGCTCTTCCTCCTACATTCTCCAGCTCAGCAAAGGACCCACCATCCACCCAAATGGCAGAGCCAGGAATCTTTGGCACATCTTTGCTCCACTTTCTCCTTTACTCCTCATTTCCTGATCACAATTTTCTAGTGATTTCTACCTCCCACATAATACAAATCAAGCCCTCCTCTTCTTCTCCTCTTTCTTACTGCTTATTTGACATCCAACTCCACTTTTACCCAGACCAGCTTGCTAATAAGGCTTTCTGCCATCATCTTCTGCTCCCATAGGAGACAGATTGCATAGTCCAAAGATGGTTAAAGTATCTCCCATCTCGTACATTCTTCTAGAATCTTGCCACTACTCCATCAAAAGATAGGGTTTAATATCCCTTCTCTTGAATATAGACATGCTTTTGTGACTATTTCAATCAATAGAGTATGCAAAAGTGATGCTATATGACTTCTGAGGCTAATTCCTAAAAGGTGATCCAAATAACCCTTTACTCACTATGACACTCACTCTTGACACCTCCAGTCTCCATCTATGCTTCCACACCAACAGTCAACGGTTCTGAGACTACCATGCTGAGAGGAAGCCCAAATTAGCTCACAAGAGAGATCTCTTGACATTGCCTTGAAACTACACAGAGAAAGAGAGATGTCTGATCAGCCCCCAGTTGCTCCAGTCCAGCCCTATTAACTGCAGCCATCTCCAGCTACAACTGCAGAAGAGACCCCAAACCAGAAGTGACCAACTGTGCCCTTTCCAAAATTCCTAATGCAAAGAAATCATGTTGCTGCTGATGCTGCTAAGTCGCTTCAGTCATGTCCAACTCTGTGCGACCCCATAGACGGCAGCCCACCAGGCTCCTCTGTCCCTGGGATTCTCAGGCAAGAACAATGGAGTGGGTTGCCATTTCCTTCTTCAGTGCATGAAAGTGAAAAGTGAAAGTGAAGTTGCTCAATCATGTCCAACTCTTAGCAACCCCATGGACTGCAGCCCACCAGGCTCCTCCATCCATGGGATTGTCTAGGCAAGAGTACTGGAGTGGGGTGCCATTGCCTTTTCTGAAAAAATCATGAGAGATAATAATAAAATAATTGTTCTAAACCAGGAAGTTTTGATAGTTACATTTTTATGTAGTTAAAGTTAACCAGAGCCTCATTCGATGGGCACACAGTGGCCAGAACTGCATGAAACAGCTACACAAAGCGTGGCCCCTGGCCCAGGGCTGGAGAGTGAATTGTTTGTTACCAGTCAGTATAGAAAATGAAAGTAAGCATTAAGAAGCTTTCTTGGAGTAGTTTTATTAAATCTAATAATTTTTAAAAGTTGGACTTTTGTTCTATCTGGATGTGGACAGACCTGGGTTCAAAGAGCAGAAAGGAAAGCATTTTCGATTGGTTGGTCAGACACAGCCCCTTTGGGAAACAGCAGGGCATTGAAATGATGGAGAAAGGCCTTGGGTGAGGAGCACGAGGAGAAAGAGGACCGAGCAGAGGTGAGAGTATAAGGCGAGTCCCAATCTAACACAAAAAAGAGTGACGCATTCAGGGGACTAAAAGAAAGTGAGGTGTCTTTAGACAAATCCCTTTAGAGACAAATCCCTTTAGACAAATCCCTTTGAGAATCCCTTTAGCTGCAGGTCACAGGAAGCCCTTCTCCAGGGGCTTAAACAAATTGTGGTTTATTGTTCTCGTTGCATCAGAATCTTGTTGTGGCACCCTCATATCCTCTTGGCAGTGGACACTTCTTGTGCACACCAGCCAGTCTTCCAGAGGCCAGAACATACAACTCTTCAAGGGCTTTCTCCGAAGTTCCAGAAGGTCACTCTGCCCTTAGGGAGGATGAGTGTGTGTTCTGTATGGGCTCCCAGGTGTCTGAGCAGGATTCAGCCCCAGGTGCCCAGAGGGGTCATACTGAATAACTCACCATTTATCGCCTTTCTTCTCCCCCTTGTCTTTTGATCCATGTCCCTCATCCACATTTCCAGGGGTCACTTACTAAATAAACAACTTGAATTCTGTGGAGCCAAAGCAGCCTGAGCAAGATAGAGAATCAGATCAGATCAGATCAGTCGCTCAGTCGTGTCCGACTCTTTGCGACCCCATGAACCACAGCACGCCAGGCCTCCCTGTCCATCACCAGCTCCCGGAGGTCACTCAGACTCGCATCCATCGAGTCAGTGATGCCATCCAGCCATCTCATCCTCTGTCGTCCCCTTCTCCTCCTGCCCTCAATCCCTCCCAGCATCAGAGTCTTCTCCAATGAGTCAACTCTTCGCATGAGGTGGCCAAAATACTGGAGTTTCAGCTTTAGCATCATTCCTTCTAAAGAAATTCCAGGATTGATCTCCTTCAGAATGGACTGGTTGGATCTTCTTGCAGGCCAAGGGACTCTCAAGAGTCTTCTCCAACACCACAGTTCAAAAGCAAGATAGAGAATGGTCGGTGGTAATGCTGGAAAGTAGAGACCAGACCAGACAGACTTGCCTGAAGACACACAGAAATCATCACCCAGCTAAAATTAGAAGGTGCTCCCACGTGGTAAGTCTGTCCATTTCACGAGGCTGCATTGTGCTCACTAAGAAGTCCGGAGCAGAATGGTCAACCTTGAGTTGCCTCCAAAACCATCCTGGTGATTCTTCCTACAAAGAATCCTCCTCATGGTTTCCTCCAGCCAGGTAGAACGTACCTCAGAGCATTTCTAATGCTGAGACTCTTAGACCAAAAACAAAGAAAAAAAAAGCTCAGAAGGGCTGGGAGTGTCCCTACTAGTATGTCCACATCAGTCAGCTTGAAGTGGAAAAAACATAGCCCTTGAAGGCACAGACTCTGCTGCACGTATGCCTCCTCTATCTGCTTGCTGTGTGACTGAGGGAAATTTTATTAATTTTTGTGTGCCTTTTCTGTAAATAGACATAAGCTCACAATGCTATCTTGCTGGGTCATTTCGAAATAAAACATGAAAAAATGCTGAAGTTGTGCCTAACACCCATTAAATGCTCTAGTAATGGCCAATCTCCTCTCTTTCCATACATTCTCTTTCACTACAGAAGGAAAGGTCAAGGAAAGATATATTGGCCAAATAATCAGCTGCATTGCCTAACATTTCTCATCCCACTTGCTTCACATGATTATTTCTATGAGGCTAATACCTCATACAATATCACTGCACTCTAATACCAGGGGGTCCATAAAAAGAGGCCCAACTAAAATAAAACCATTATAATCATGGCCCAGTTTTAATCACTGGCTAGTGGGCTCCCCAGTGGTTTGATTAAGAGCCAGGCCATAGTCAAATAATCAAACTGCAGATGCTAGGAGAGCAAGTCGGCTTGAATTTAAACAGTGGCAGTGACTCAAATGGCAGTGAGGAGAAAAGAGAGATGAGGAGTGGAGACGCAACCTTGCACAATGTTGGAATTTCCCGTCCATGTCCTCCCGAGTTAGTTGGCCCATAAAATAACCAGGCTTGTTAATGAATAATAGGCTCATTCCTGAGCAGCCCCTGGGTCAAGCTGGCTGTCAACTCTGCTCTTAGAGCTGAAAGGAACCCCGTAGGTGACATGAAGGCAGAGGCACTGTGATCTCTTCATGCCGACTGCTCACGAGAAAGAGAATCCTGAGTCCTAGAACCAGTCAGGAGAGGAAAGAAGAGGCAGTTTGGCTTGAGGAGCCTAAAGCTTGTTCCCTAGTGGCTTAGTGATAAAGAATCCACTTGCCAATGCAGGAAATGCAGGGTTCGATCACTGGGTTGGAAGATCCTCTGGAGGAGGGCATGGCAACCCACACCAGTATTCTTGCCTGAAGAATCCCATGGACAGAGGAGCCTGGCGGGCTACAGTCCATGGGGTCGCAGAGTTGGATTCAGCTGAGCGACTGAGCATGCACACACACAAAGCTTATGCAACTGGGGTGGGGGTGGGGGTTCCTCTTTGAGAAAAACCAGACAAAACTATGCATATAGAATATGCAATACCACCTTGGAGGAACACCATTCAGTACCACCTTGGTCATCCCAACTCCACTCAACCCAAGAAGTGCGAAGGAAATGAAGTGGGGTGAGTGGCGGGGAGGCGCTAAGTCGCAGAAGCAGTGCTCGATAAACACCTCATTACCTGCGCAGCTGGAATCTGCGAAGGGCACAAAACACAGGCCCAACCGAGCCTGGGCCTCTGAGGACTACCCGAGTGCCTGAACTTGAGCGGCTTAGACCTGGGAGGGGCAAGCAACCCAGGGCTGGTCGTGGATGGTTCCAGTGGGGAAACAGAGAGCCTGAGCAGAGTGGGCAGGGGAGGCTACACGCGCCGTGAGCGGGGGCAGACCCAGTGTGGCTGAGCCACTGCGAGCACACACCAGTGGTATTTATTTGCAGCATCCTTCCTTCCCCACAGGGCGACTGAACAAGTGAGCCTAAAAAAAAAAAAAAAAAAAAAAAGGGTGTCCACCACCGCCCCCTTTGTATCAGGGCGGAAATCAGACACTGAAGAGACCAGCAAACAGAAGAAGCTATAACAGAGGGAACCGCCATGGAAGCGACAGGCAATAAACTAAAACCCCGTGGTTAGTACCAACTGCAGAGAAAGGGGCCTATAGATCTTGAGAAATTTAAGCTGGAACAAGGAACTAGCCGAAAATGAACTGAACCCACAATACCCACAACAATAACAGACAAAGTCTTATATATATTGTTACTATTTTTACCATCATTTTTTCTTTCTTTCTTAATTTTTTATTAAAAAAAAAAATTTTTTTTTAATTTTTTTAATCCTCTAGTACTCCTTCAATTTCCACTTTTAGAACCTATTATTACTTTGTAAAAAAAATAATAATAAATAAATAAATAAAAGACCCTTCTTTTTAAAAGAAAAAAAAAAGCTTCACATATATATTTTTTATAACTTTTGCGACCCTTTTTTTTTCTTATTTTCTTATTTTTTCCTTTTTTTTTATTTTTTTCTTCTCTTTAACATTGTATTTTTGAAACTCCAAACTCTGCTCTAGATTCATAATGGAATGCAAAAGTAGGAAGTCAAGAAACACCTGGAGTAACAGGCAAATTTGGCCTTGGAATATGGAATGAAGCAGGGCAAAGACTAACAGAGTTTTGCCAAGAAAATGCACTGGTCATAGCAAATACCCTCTTCCAACAACACAAAAGAAGACTCTATACATGGACATCACCAGATGGTCAACACCGAACTCAGATCGATTATATTCTTTGCAGCCAAAGATGGAGAAGCTCTAAACAACCGGCAAAAACAAGACCAGGAGCTGACTGTGGCTCAGACCATGAACTCCTTATTGCCAAATTCAGACTGAAACTGAAGAAAGTAGGGAAAACCACTAGACCATTCAGGTATGACCTAAATCAAATCCCTTATGATTATACAGTGGAAGTGAGAAATAGATTTAAGGGCCTAGATGTGATAGATAGAGTGCCTGATGAACTATGGAATGAGGTTCATGACATTGTACAGGAGACAGGGATCAAGACCATCCCCATGGAAAAGAAATGCAAAAAAGCAAAATGGCTGTCTGGGGAGGCCTTACAAATAGCTGTGAAAAGAAGAGAAGCAAAAAGCAAAGGAGAAAAGGAAAGATATAAACATCTGAATGCAGAGTTCCAAAGAATAGCAAGAAGAGATAAGAAAGCCTTCTTCAGTGATCAATGCAAAGAAACAGAGG
This sequence comes from Tragelaphus eurycerus, assembly GCA_935064755.1. Lineage (NCBI taxonomy): Eukaryota > Metazoa > Chordata > Mammalia > Artiodactyla > Bovidae > Tragelaphus > Tragelaphus eurycerus. The sequence goes on along the minus strand of CAKXYN010000072.1, from coordinate 7,626,078 downwards.
AAAACAACAGAATGGGAAAGACTAGGGATCTCTTCAAGAAAATCAGAGACACCAAAGGAACATTTCATGCAAAGATGGGCTCGATAAAGGACAGAAATGGTATGGACCTAACAGAAGCAGAAGATATTAAGAAGAGGTGGCAAGAATACACAGAAGAACTGTACAAAAAAGAGCTTCAAGACCCAGATAATCATGATGATGTGATCACTGACCTAGAGCCAGACATCCTGAAATGTGAAGTCAAGTGGGCCTTAGAAAGCATCACTACGAACAAAGCTAGTGGAGGTGATGGAATTCCAGTGGAACTGTTCCAAATCCTGAAAGATGATGCTGTGAAAGTGCTGCACTCAATATGCCAGCCAATTTGGAAAACTCAGCAGTGGCCACAAGATTGGAAAAGGTCAGTTTTCATCCCAATCCCAAAGAAAGGCAATGCCAAAGAGTGCTCAAACTACCGAACAATTGCACTCATCTCACACGCTAGTAAAGTAATGCTCAAAATTCTCCAATCCAGGCTTCAGCAATATGTGAACCGTGAACTTCCTGATGTTCAAGCTGGTTTTAGAAAAGGCAGAGGAACCAGAGATCAAATTGCCAACATCCGCTGGATCATGGAAAAAGCAAGAGAGTTCCAGAAAAACATCTATTTCTGCTTTATTAACTATGCCAAAGCCTTTGACTCTGTGGATCACAATAAACTGTGGAAAATTCTGAAGGAGATGGGAATACCAGACCACCTGATCTGCCTCTTGAGAAATCTGTATGCAGGTCAGGAAGCAACAGTTAGAACTGGTCATGGAACAACAGACTGGTTCCAAATAGGAAAAGGAGTACGTCAAGGCTATATATTGTCACCCTGTTTATTTAACTTCTATGCAGAGTACATCATGAGAAATGCTGGACTGGAAGAAACACAAGCTGGAATCAAGATTGCTGGGAGAAATGTCAATAACCTCAGATATGCAGATGACACCACCCTTATGGCAGAAAGTGAAGAGGAACTAAAAAGCCTCTTGATGAAAGTGAAAGTGGAGAGTGAAAAAGTTGGCTTAAAGCTCAACATTCAGAAAACGAAGATCATGGCATCCGGTCCCATCACTACATGGGAAAAAGATGGAGAAACAGTGGAAACAGTGTCAGACTTTATTGTTCTGGGCTCCAAAATCACTGCAGATGGTGATTGCAGCCATGAAATTAAAAGACGCTTCCTCCTTGGAAGGAAAGTTATGACCAACCTAGATAGCATATTCAAAAGCAGAGAGATCACTTTGCCAACAAAGGTTCGCCTAGTCAAGGCTATGGTCTTTCCTGTGGTCATGTATGGATGTGAGAGCTGGACTGTGAAGAAGGCTGAGCGCCGAAGAATTGATGCTTTTGAACTGTGGTGTTGGAGAAGACTCTTGCGAGTCCCTTGGACTGCAAGGAGATCCAACCAGTCCATTCTGAAGGAGATCAGCCCTGGGATTTCTTTGGACGGACTGATGCTAAAGCTGAAACTCCAGTATTTTGGCCACCTCATGCGAAGAGTTGACTCATTGGAGAAGACTCTGATGCTGGGAGGGATTGGGGGCAGGAGGAGAAGGGGACAACAGAGGATGAGATGGCTGGATGGCATCACTGACTCAATGGATGTGAATCTGAGTGACCTCCGGGAGTTGGTGATGGACAGGGAGGCCTGGCGTGCTGCAGTTCATGGGGTCGCAAAGAGTCGGACTTGACTGAGCGACTGATCTGATCTGATCAATTTTTTACCTTTTCCTTTTTTTTTAAATAACTTTTGTGACTTTTTTTTTCCTCCCTCTTTCTATCTCTCCATCTTTTCTTTGACATTGTATTCCTGAAACTCCAACCTCTAATCTAGATCTTTAATTTATGCTTTCTGGTATATGTAATCAATTTGTGCCTATATCTTCTTTATAATTTTTGTGACTTTGTTTGGTTTTGGTTTTGTTTTTATTTTCTTTCTTTCTTTTTTTTTCTCTTTTTTTCCTTCTATCTTTCTTTTTCTTCTTCTTTTCTTTAACATTGTATTATTGAAACTCCAAACTCTACTCTAGATTTTTAACTTTTGCTTTTTAATATTCATTGTAATTTTGTACCTATATTTTCTTTAAACTTTTGTGACTCCTTTTTTTCTTTCTTTTTTTCTTTTTCTTTCTTTTTTCTTTTTCTCTCTTTCTTTTCCTTCTTCTTTTCTTTAACACTGTAATTTTGAATCTCCAAACTCTACTCTAGATTTGTAATTTTTGCTGCTAGGTATTTGTTACCAATTCTGTAACTTTAAGAACCTAATCTTTAGTACCCACTTTTTACTAGGGAGCGAGATTACTGGCTTGACTGTTCTCTCCACCTCTGGACTCTGCTTTTTCTCCACCAGTTCGCCTGTGTCTCCTCCCTAACCCCTCTATACTCTATCCAACTCAGTGAATTTCTGTGTGTTCCAAATAAAGGAAAACACTTAGGGAACTGATTACTGACTGGATCTGTCTCTCTCCTTTTCATTCCCTCCTTTTATCCTCCTGACCACCTCTGTCTCTTTCCTCCCTCTTCTCTTCTCTGTATAACTCCGTGAACATCTCTGAGCGGTCCAGTTGTGGAGTGCAGTATAGAAGGAGAAGTTTTTGAGATTACTGTAAAAATAAGACCGATAACTGGAAGCAGGAGGCTTAAGTCCAAACCCTGATCCCACGGAACATTAATTGACAGGAGCTCATCTAATGCCTCCATACCTACACTGAAACCAAGCATCACACAAGGGCCAACAAGTTCCACGGCAAGACATATCAAGCAAATTCTTCAGAAACACAGGAACACAGCCCTGAGCTCCAATATACAGGCTACCCAGAGTGACCCCAAAATCATAGACATCTCATAACTCATTACTAGACACTCCATTGCACTCCAGAGAGAAGAAATCCAGCTCCATCCACCAGAACACCGACACAAGCTTCCCTAACCAAGAAACCTTGACAAGCCACCTGTACAAACTCACACACAGTGAGGAAATGCCACAATAAAGAGAACTCCACAAACTGCCAGAATACAGTAAGGACACCCCAAACTCAGCAATTTAAACAAAATGAAGAGACAGAAGAATTCCCAGCAGGTAAAGGAACAGGATAAATGCCCACCAAACCAAACAAAAGAGGAAGAAATAGCGAATCTACCTGATAAAGAATTCCGAATAATGATAGTGAAATTAATCCAAAATCTGGAAATAAAAATGGAATCACAGATAAACAGCCTGGAGAAAAACATTGAGAATATGCAAGAAAGGTTTAACAAGGACCTAGAAGAAATAAAAAAGAGTCAATATATAATGAATAATGCAATAAATGAGATCCAAAACACTCTGGAGGCAACAAATAGAATAACAGAGGCAGAAGATAGAATTAGTGAATTAGAAGATAGAATGGTAGAAATAAATGAAGTAGAGGAGAAAAAAGAAAAACGAATTAAAAGAAATGAGGACAATCTCAGAGACCTCCAGGACAATATTAAATGTTACAACATTCGAATCATAGGAGTCCCAGAAAAAGAAGACAAAAAGAAAGACCATGAGAAAATACTAGAGGAGATAATAGTTGAAAACTTCCCTAAAATGGGGAAGGAAATAATCACTCAAGTCCAAGAAACCCAGAGAGTCCCAAACAGGATTAACCTAAGGAGAAACACCCCAAGACACATATTAATCAAATTAACAAAGATCAAACACAAAGAACAAATATTAAAAGCAGCAAGGGAAAAACAACAAATAACACACAAGGGAATTGCCATAAGGATAACAGCTGATCTTTCAATAGAAACTCTCCAAGCCAGGAGGGAATGGCAAGACATACTTAAAGTAATGAAAGAAAATAACCTACAGCCCAGATTATTGTACCCAGCAAGGATCTCATTCAAATATGAAGGAGAAATCAAAAGCTTTATAGACAAGCAAAAGCTGAGAGAATTCAGCACCACCAAACCAGCTCTCCAACAAATACTAAAGGACATTCTCTAGACAGGAAACACAAAAAGGGTATATAAATTCAAACCCAGAACAATAAAGTAAATGGCAACGGGATCATACTTATCAATAATTACCTTCAATGTAAACGGGTTGAATGCCCCAACCAAAAGACCGAGACTGGCCGAATGGATACAAAAACAAGACCCCTACATATGTTGTCTACAAGAGACCCACCTCAAAACAGGGGACACATACAGACTGAAAGTGAAGGGCTGGAAAAAGATTTTCCATGCAAATAGGGACCAAAAGAAAGCAGGAGTAGCAATACTCATATCAGATAAAATAGACTTTAAAACAAAGGCTATGAAAAGAGACAAAGAAGGTCATGACATAATGATCAAAGGATCAATCCAAGAAGAAGATATAACAATTATAAATATATATGCACCCAACATAGGAGCACCGCAATATGTAAGACAAATACTAACAAGTATGAAAGGAGAAATCAACAATAACACAATAATAGTGGGAGACTTTAATACCCCAACTCACACCAATGGATAGATCAACTAAACAGAAAATTAACAAGAAAACACAAACTTTAAACCATACAATAGACCAGTTAAACCTAATTGATATCTATAGGACATTTCATCCCAAAACAATGAATTTCACCTTTTTCTCAAGTGCACACGGAACCTTCTCCAGGATAGACCACATCCTGGGCCATAAATCTAGCCTTGGTAAGTTCAGAAAAATTGAAATCATTCCAAGCATCTTTTCTGACCACAATGCAGTAAGATTAGACCTCAATAACAGGAGAAAAACTATTAAAAATTCCAACATATGGAGGCTGAACAACACGCTCCTGAATAACCAACAAATCACAGAAGAAATCAAAAAAGAAATCAAAATCTGCATAGAAATGAAAGAAAATGAAAACACAACAACCCAAAACCTGTGGGACACTGTAAAAGTAGTCCTAAGGGGAAAGTTCATAGCAATACAGGTATACCTCAAGAAACAAGAAAAAAGCCAAATAAATAACCTAACTCTACACCTAAAGCAACTAGAAAAGGAAGAAATGAAGCACCCCAAGGTTAGTAGAAGGAAAGAAATCTTAAAAGTTAGGGCAGAAATAAATGCAAAAGAAACAAAAGAGACCATAGCAAAAATCAAAAAAGCCAAAAGCTGGTTCTTTGAAAGGGTAAATAAAATTGACAAACCATTAACCAGACTCATCAAGAAACAAAGGGAGAAAAATCAAATCAATAAAATTAGAAATGAAAATGGAGAGATCACAACAGACAACACAGAAATACAAAGGATCATAAGAGACTACTATCAGCAATTATATGGCAATAAAATGGACAACGTGGAAGAAATGGACAAATTCTTAGAAAAGTACAACTTCCCAAAACTGGATCAGGAAGAAATAGAAAATCTTAACAGACCCATCACAAGCACGGAAATTGAAACTGTAATCAGAAATCTCCCAGCAAACAAAAGCCCAGGTCCAGACGGCTTCACAGCTGAATTCTACCAAAAATTTAGGGAAGAGCTAACACCTATCCTACTTAAACTGTTTCAGAAAATTGCAGAGGAAGGCAAACTTCCAAATTCATTCTATGAGGCCACCATCACCTTAATACCAAAACCTGACAAAGATGCCACAAAAAAAGAAAACTACAGGCCAATATCACTGATGAACATAGATGCAAAAATCCTTAACAAAATTCTAGCAATCAGAATCTAACAACACATTAAAAAGATCATACACCATGACCAAGTGGGCTGTATCCCAGGAATGCAAGGATTCTTCAATATCCGCAAATCAATCAATGTAATACACCACATTAACAAATTAAAAAATAAAAACCATGTGATTATCTCAATAGATGCAGAGAAAGTCTTTGACAAAGTTCAACATCCATTTATGATAAAAACTCTCCAGAAAGCAGGAATAGAAGGAACATACCTCAACATAATAAAAGCTATATATGACAAACCCACAGCAAACATTATCCTCAATGGTGAAAAACTGAAAGCATTTCCTCTAAAGTCAGGAACAAGACAAGGATGCCCACTTTCACCATTACTATTCAACATAGTTTTGGAAGTTTTGGCCACAGCAATCAGAGCAGAAAAAGAAATAAAAGGAATCCAAATTGGAAAAGAAGAAGTAAAACTCTCACTGTTTGCAGATGACATGATCCTCTATGTAGAAAACCCTAAAGACTCCACCAGAAAATTACTAGAACTAATCAATGAATATAGTAAAGTTGCAGGATATAAAACCAACACACAGAAATCCCTTGCATTCCTGTACACTAATAATGAGAAAATAGAAAGAGAAATTAAGGAAACGATTCCATTCACCATTGCAATGAAAAGAATAAAATACTTAGGAATATATCTTCCTAAAGAAATTAAAGATCTATATATAGAAAACTATAAAACACTTGTGAAATAAATCAAAGGGGACACTAATAGATGGAGAAATATACCATGTTCATGGATTGGTAGAATCAATATAGTGAAAATGAGTATACTACCCAAAGCAATTTATAGATTCAGTGCAATCCCCATCAAGCTACCAACGGTATTCTTCACAGAGCTAGAACAAATAATTTCTCAATTTGTATGGAAATACAAAAAATCTCGAATAGCCAAAGCTATCTTGAGAAAGAAGAATGGAACTGGAGGAATCAACCTGCCTGACTTCAGGCTCTACTACAAAGCCACAGTCATCAAGACAGTATGGTACTGGCACAAAGACAGATATAGATCAATGGAACAAAATAGAAAGCCCAGAGATAAATCCACGCACATATGGACACCTTATCTTTGACAAAGGAGGCATTAAAGGATTAAAGACAATCTCTTTAACAAGTGGTGCTGGGAAAACTGGTCAAACACTTGTAAAAGAATGAAACTAGAACACTTTCTAACACCATACACAAAAATAAACTCAAAATGGATTAAAGATCTAAATGTAAGACCAGAAACCATAAAACTCCTAGAGGAAAACATAGGCAAAACACTCTCTGACATACATCACAGCAGGATCCTCTATGACCCACCTCCCAGAATATTGGAAATAAAATCAAAAATAAACAAATGGGACCTAATTAAACTTAAAAGCTTCTGCACAACAAAGGAAACTATAAGCAAAGTGAAACGACAGCCTTCAGAATGGGAGAAAATAATAACAAATGAAGCAACAGACAAACAACTAATCTCAAAAATATATAAGCAACTCCTACAGCTCAATTCCAGAAAAATAAATGACCCAATCAAAAAATGTGCCAAAGAAGTAAATAGACATTTCTCCAAAGAAGACATACAGATGGCTAACAAACACATGAAAAGATGCTCAACATCACTCATTATCAGAGAAATGCAAATCAAAACCACTATGAGGTACCATTTCATGCCAGTCAGAATGGCTGTGATCCAAAAGTCCACAAGCAATAAATGCTGGAGAGGGTGTGGAGAAAAGGGAACCCTCTTACACTGTTGGTGGGAATGCAAACTAGTACAGCCACTATGGAGAACAGTATGGAGATTCCTCAAAAAACTGGGAATAGAACTGCCTTATGACCCAGCAATCCCACTGCTGGGCATACACACTGAGAAAACCAGAATTGAAAGAGACACGTGTACCCCAATGTTCATAGCAGCACTGTTTACAACAGCCAGGACTTGGAAGCAACCTAGATGTCCATCCACAGATGAATGGATAAGAAAGCAGTGGTACATATACACAATGGAGTATTACTCAGCCATTAAAAAGAATACATTTGAATCAGTTCTAATGAGGTGGATGGAACTGGAGCCTATTATACAGAGTGAAGTAAGCCAGAAAGAAAAACACAAATACAGTATACTAACGCATATATATGGAATTTAGAAAGATGGTAACAATAACCCTGTTTTCGAGACAACAAAAGAGACACTGATGTATAGAACAAACTTTTGGACTCTGGGAACGGGAGAGGGTGGGATGATATGGGAGAATAGCATTGAAATATGTATAATATCATATCTGAAACAAGTCACCAGTCCAGGTACGATGCCTGATAATGGATGCCTGGGACTGGTACACTGGTACGACCCAGAGGGATGGTATAGGGAGGGAGGAGGGAGGAGGGTTCAGGATGGGGAACACATGTATACCTGTGGCGGATCCATCTTGATGTATGGCAATAGCAATACAATATTGTAAAGTTAAGCAATAAAATTTAATAAAAAAAATAAGTTAAAAAAAAAAGAAATGAAGTGGGGTGGAAAGAGAACAGCAGGCAGAGTCCACTGCAGCTAAAATAACTTTAAAAAGCCCACAGCCAGGTGAACACAAAGCCAGGGACACACCTAAGCAACTGGGGGGCCCTCAAAACTTCATTAGCTTCATGGTAAACTCATCTCTGATGGGGACATAAGACCATAAACTCCTGAGTTTTCCAGATTTTGTTTCCTGATGTCATTCCATCAAACCCAGAACCTGATGCTGCCTAACTTCAGAGCTGGACTGTGAATAAGAGCGTGGCTTAACTAGTCATGCTGAGCAGGGCAGAGGATACCTGAGTGTGAATAACAGCACATAAGATTGTTTCCAAAACCAAATCACCAAGGGATTTTGATTCCCCAAGTTATTCTCTCTTCTATCCATAAGAAACTACTTTAAAGCTAGATACTTCAAGAAATAGGTAGATACTGAAGCCCAGATTCTTCAAAGGAACCTGGACATTCAAAGAGAACTACAGTTTAGACCCTCACTGGGCAGACTGTCAGTGGCTGAGACCATCATGGTTAAAAGTATAGGTTTAGGGGCTTTCTTATGTTTTAATTGGAGGAAAATTGCTTTATAATGTTATGTTGGTTTCTGCTGTACAACAACATGAGTCAGCCATGTATCCCCTCCCTCTTGAGTTTCCCTCCCCTCCATCCATGCTGCCCGTCTTGGTCATCACAGAGCACCAGGCTGGGCTCCCTGTGTTACACAGCAACTTCTCATCAGCTATCTGTTTTACACATGATAGTGTAGGTTTTTAAATTAGGCAGATTTGGGCTCAAGTTCCTGCTATGCTGTTACTAGTTTCTGTGACCTGAGATAACTTACTTAACTGCCTTCAACATCAGTTGCCTCTTAATGTAAAATTGAGGTAAAGATAATATCAATTTCGTAGAGACTAAAGGGTTAATTAAGATAATTCACAGAAAGCACACTTAGTCCAGTTTCTGACATATAATCACCGGAGACAGATTCACTGAGATTAAAAATAAATCTACTATCCCTGAAAGTTTGTTACCTCCCCAAAATTCATATGTTGATGCCCCAGCCCATAGTGGAGATAGGGCCTTTGTGGATGTAATTAAGGGAAATGAGGTTTCAAGCTGGTTTTAGAAAAGGCAGAAGAACCAGAGATCAAATTGCCAACATCCGCTGGATCATGGAAAAAGCAAGAGAGTTCCAGAAAAACATCTATTTCTGCTTTATTGACTATGCCAAAGCCTTTGACTGTGTAGATCACAATAAACTATGGAAAATTCTGAAAGAGATGGGAATACCAGACCACCTGATCTGCCTCTTGAGAAATCTGTATGCAGGTCAGGAAGCAACAGTCAGAACCGGTCATGGAACAACAGACTGGTTCCAAATAGGAAAAGGAGTATGTCAAGGCTGTATATTGTCACCATGTTTATTTAACTTATATGCAGAGTACATCATGAGAAATGCTGGACTGGAAGAAACACAAGTTGGAATCAAGATTGCTGGGAGAAATATCAATAACCTCAGATATGCAGATGACACGACTCTTATGGCAGAAAGTGAAGAGGGGCTAAAAAGCCTCTTGATGAGAGTGAAAGTGGAGAGTGAAAAGGTTGGCTTAAAGCTCAACATTCAGAAAACGAAGATCATGGCATCTGGTCCCATCACTACATGGGAAATAGATGGGGAAACAGTGGAAACAGTGTCAGACTTTATTTTTCTGGGCTCCAAAATCACTGCAGATGGTGACTGCAGCCATGAAATTAAAAGACGCTTCCTCCTTGGAAGGAAAGTTATGACCAACCTAGATAGCATATTCAAAAGCAGAGACATTACTTTGCCAACAAAGGTTCGCCTAGTCAAGGCTATGGTCTTTCCTGTGGTCATGTATGGATGTGAGAGCTGGACTGTGAAGAAGGCTGAGCGCCGAAGAATTGATGCTTTTGAACTGTGGTGTTGGAGAAGACTCTTGAGAGTCCCTTGGACTGCAAGAAGATCCAACCAGTCCATTCTGAAGGAGATCAGCCCTGGAATTTCTTTGGAGGGAATGATGCTAAAGCTGAAACTCCAGTATTTTGGCCACCTCATGCGAAGAGTTGACTCATTGGAGAAGACTCTGATGCTGGGAGGGATTGGGGGCAGGAGGAGAAGGGGACGACAGAGGATGAGATGGCTGGATGGCATCACTGACTTGATGGGTGTGAGTCTGGGTGACCTCCGGGAGGTGGTGATGGACAGGGAGGCCTGGCGTGCTGCGGTTCATGAGGTTGCAAAGAGTCGGACACGACTGAGTGACTGATCTCTCTCTCTCTCTCTCTCTCTCTCTGATCCAGTGGGGTTAGTGTCCTTATAAGAAAAGGTAGCTACCAGACAGTTCTCCAGGTGAGGACACAGGGAAAGGGCCCTTTTAGATGTCTTTTGTTTAAGCCACGCCAAGCACTATCTGGGGACTGCCAGTCTTTCCAACCCCATTTCCAGCTAGAAGGGTGGGCCAGTAATCCAAGATAGCCAACCAGAGCACTTTATCTCTCCAGCCACAGGAACTGGACAAGTGGACACATGATCTGAGCCAAGTTAATCAGTCTTCACTGAGACTTTTCTGTTAAAGATATCTGGGAGGACAACTTCCTGTTATGGGGGTTCTTGGGAGGATGTGTAGTTACAGCTTCCAGGTAATCTTCTTCTATAACAGGGAGTTAACCTGTCTATTGCTTGCTTACTTGCTTGCTAAGTCGCTTCAGTCATGTCCGACTCTGCAACCCCATAGACAGCAGCCCACCAGGCTCTGCCGTCCCTGGGATTCTCCAGGCAAGAACACTGGAGTGGGTTGCCATTTCCTTCTCCAATATCTGTCTATAGGAGGAGAAAATAAGGCCAATGCAGAGAAGGAAAAAGAACAAAGAGATGAAGAAAAATAGGGCACTCTGAAGCTGAGTGAGGCTTTGATCCAACTATGCCTGAAACCTACTTTGGACTTGCCAGTTACATTTTACATTTTCCTTAAGCTAATTTGACTTGGATGGTTGTGGATTTTTGTTGTTGTTGTTGAAACTTTTGTCAAAGAGAGTCCTAATACACTTCCCAAGATACACAACCTGACCGAATATTTTTGGCATCATTTGGTCAAATGGGTCACCATTGGGCAGCATTCTCCCACATTACTCCATACTCAAAAGTGGCCACTCTTCCTTGTCGTCCCGTCCAGTCCTTAACCACCAAGTGGCCTTGGTGGTATCGTGCCTATAAGCCTCCGCAAAGCACATGGCCTACACCACTGCATTTAAAGTGGGAAAAACCAAGTCAGGGCTGCTCTGCTTAAATCTATCCCAGGCACCTTTAAACTTGCAAATGCACTTACCTGAGGGAAAGTTGCTGGAGTCTGCCAGCCCAACAGGTTCAGCCTGAGGGAGGGGTCAAAGTTTTTCTATCGCTCCCACAGCTGGCTTCCAAAGCTGGGACCGCGGGTCCAAGGTCTGCTCCGAGAGAGAGAGGCAGTCTGTCTGTCTCGGCTCCTCTGTGCTGAGGAGGAGCCAGCACTTCCATCCACAGAACACGGAGAAGTGAAGCCAGCTCGATCTGAAGAGTGGCCAAACCATCTGACGAGGGGCTGGAGGGCACCGGCTCCTGGGAAAAGCACATTCCCGTGTGTTTGGTTGACAGCCCAGTGCAAGTGAAACAGAGCCATTGCTGGGCCACCACGTCACTGCCCCAGACTCGCTGGTGACAACACATCTGGGAAACAAGAAATCAGAGCTTCAGAGCATTTCTTCCCCTTTAACCTGTGAGAGGCTTTCACAGAGGGCAGCTCCATTCGAGTCTCCCCCCAGCCCAAGGACGCGAGGAGGGGACTGAGCAGAAGGGAGTCTCTTCCATGTGCTAGGGACACTAAGGTTAAAAGAGACTAAATTGGCTTTTCAAAGCCACACAGCCATTCCCGTGCCTCAATTGCCCTGCCTCAGCCCTTTCCAGGTGTGCCTTATCTTGGCTCCCTGACCCATCCACCCCCAAAACCCGGAAGGCCTTAAGTGATCCCTGCAGTGTCCTGCCTGAGCAGCTTGGAATGAGGCAGAAATTTCTTCAATACACAGACAAACAGTCCCACACGTGCACACCTTCTTACACGGGTACACACACACACGGACGTACACTCATTGATATGTTCACAGGCATGTCATGCCCCAGGCTTATCACGAACACATATACAAATACCTATGCAGGATACACAACAAAAAGACACATTCACCTCTGGTAGAGTTTAGTACCTGGCACCCCTTTAGGCAGGTGTTTCCCTGGTGGTTCTGTCAGTAAAGAGTCCACCTGCAATGCAGGAAACCCAGGTTCGATCCCTGGGTCAGGAAGATCCCCTAGAGAAGGAAATAGCAACCCACTCCAGCATTCTTGCCTGCAGAATTCCATGGACAGAGGAGCCTGGTGGGCTACAGTCCATGGGGTTGTAAGAGTCAGACTTCACTTAGTGACTAAACCACTACCGCTTCTGGCAGCTTCACAACACAGACCCTTAGAACTGATGCCTGCTTTCCTCTGTTGAACTGAGTCTTCCAGCCTGTGACCCCTCCCCTACACCCCCAGAGCCTAGTGATTTCATCCAGAACCAAGATCTGAGTTTTTCTTAATTCAAAACTTCTTACTGATGCTCCAGGACTATAGGTCTGTCACAATAGCCGGAACAAAATGTGTCACTAACATATGTGGAAATGCAATGAAGAGGAGGTGTGATCCAGTGGAAAAACCAGCAACGGTTCACTTGTGCCAAAACTAAACATGGAGAAAATGCAAATAAAAAATCATAGTCCATATTCACTAAAAATAGATGCTCAATTCCAAATAAATATTAACATCAGATTTAGCACTGTAATAAAAGAAATACAGTCATGGAAAGAGTCATGAAGTAAGACATCTGTGATTGTAACTTATTACATTAACTCATTCAAAAATACTTATTGTGTTGTTTGAACACTTACTCTTTGCCAATGTAGAACTGGCTCAAGTACAGAGCAATAGAACAAAATAGATGGATGACCATGAATAAGGCTACAAATACATAACTGGAACAGGAGATCCCAGAGACAGACTGATATCTAGAGACATACCATACTTCTTCGATAAGGGTGACAATTTAACTCAGAAAGGAAAAAGACTATTCAATACATGATATTGACACAATAGCTCAATTACAAAGGGAAAAAATAAAATTAGATCCCACTCAATGCTACTCAAAATAATATATCCCAGATGCTTTAGATTTCAATATAAAAACCCAAACTACAGTATGTCCCATAACAAATGAAATCAGATAAAGCACCAGTGATTGGCAATTAATTCTCATCTTCAGGGCCTGAACAGCAGCCCCACCTCTTAAGTGACAATGTCTTGGACCCTGCTTCTAGGAACATGATGGGGTTTTAGTATACCTAAAGAGAATATAGGAGAATATTTTCACAGCCTTGATCTGGGGAGAAGTCCATTGTAAATAAGATGCAAATTCAGATGCTGTAAAGAAAAGATTGACAGATACAACTACCCTAAAATTGAAAGTCCCACACAGCTTCCCTGGTGGTCAGTGGTAAAGAATCTGCCTGTCAGTGCAGGGGATACAAGGTCCATCCTTGAGCAGGGAAGATCCTACATGCAGCAGAGCAACTAAGCCTTGTGCCATGACTGTTGGGCCTGTGCTCTAGAACCTATGTGCCACAACTACTGAAGCCTGCATGTCTAGAACCTGTGCTCCACAACAAGAGAAGCCACTGCAAAGAGAAGCCTGCACACCACAACTAGAAAGTAGCCCCCACTCTCAGCAAGTAGAGAAAACCCTCGTTAGCAACAAAGACCCAACACAGCCAAACATAAATAACTAATTTTTTAAAGATAAATGAAAAACTGAAAAAATATTTTTTTAAAGAGAAGGCAAATGAAGTTCCAAGGTAAAGCACTAAGAACAATATAAATGTTCTCAAAAGCGTAATCACTAATACATGTAATAACATAATTTACCATCCAGTCTTTTGATGCAATCTTAGTTCAGTTCAGATCAGTTCAGTCACTCAGTTGTGTCTGACTCTTTGCGACCCCACGGACCAAAGCCTTATGTATGGAATTTTATATGGAATCTTAGTACTGGTTACCAAAAGTAATGCAAAGTTATATGTATACAGGTGGAGAAAATTTTCTAAGACATAGAGCTGTGTCAAAAATGAGTCACAGAACTAATGGGATAGATGTGAGACGATAGATCTCACTCACATTTAAGAAGCAGCGTGAAAATTATCAGTGAACTCCATAGAAAATGAGCAACACTCATCCATAATGAAGCTTTAATAATAGTTATCTCTGAAAGTAGGCCAATAGGTAAGGAGAAAATTTCACTTTTCACTCTATATGCTTCTGAATTTTTGAATTTTTACAAAAAGAGTGCAGTTGTACGTTCCATGTAAGAGACAAAGAAAATAACATGTGAAATCAGTCAGGCTGTCATCCTAGCTCCAACTTAGATCATTTTTCTGAGTTCTGGCAATTGACTCTGTCAAAATGGGGCAATAACACCCTCTTCATAATAATGTCCTGAGCACTGGATATATTATCAGTTCAATTCAGTCACTAAGTCATGTCTGACTCTTTGAGACCCCATGAACCGCAGCACACCAGGCCTCCCTGTCCATCACAAACTCCCGGAGTTCACCCAGACTCACGTCCATCGAGTCAGTGATGCCATCAAGCCATCTCATCCTCTGTTGTCCCCTTCTCCTCCTGCCCTCAATCCCTCCCAGCATCAGAGTCTTTTCCAGTGAGTCAACTCTTCGCATGAGGTGGCCAAAGTAACTACTGTTTATTGAGTACCTACCTCATACCTTACACGCACTACATGCTAAATCACTTCTGTCATGTCCACCTCTCTGCATCTCTATGGGCTGTAGTCCACCAGGTTCCTCTGTCTGCGGGATTCTCCAGGCAAGAATACTGGAGTGGGTTGCCATGCCCTCCTCCAGGGGATCTTCCCAACACAGGGATTAAAACTGTGTCTCCTACATATCCTGCATTGGCAGGCAGGTTCTTTACCACTAGCAGCACCACATTACCTTTTAAATCTATTATCATGCTGAACTGTACTAGCAGCCTTGTAGCTATTGTGTTTTGCTTGTAAGAAACTGAGACCCAGAGGGCTGAAGTGATTTGCCCAGGATCACAGAGCTGGTAAGGAGCAGAGCTGGGGAAAAACCTGGATCTTTTCGACTCCAAGATCAATGCTAATTCCTCCCATGTGCACCACTCAGGGTCCTTTCATCTTCTCTCAGAGGGGTGATGCTTGCCCTGGGCTGAAGCAACAGTCCAGAATAAATCTTCGACCAGCTCCAGGACAGCTCTCAGCCTAGACCCTGCAGAAAGGGGACCAGGAATTCCTGACTCACAGCCGCAGCCGATTGCTCACAGACAGTGTCTGGAGGCGCCTATCTCCCACTTCCTCCGAAAGAGATAACAATGGCTATTTTAGCCTGAAATGCCCCTGGTGTAGACACACACAGAGTGATAAATCTCGGTCTGAAAAAACACTCTTTGTAAGATAGTTAAGGAAAGGGAAGCCCAGTGTGCTGCAGTCCACAGGTTTGCAGAGTCAAACACGACTTAGCCACTGCACAATAACAATAACAAAGTGACTGTCAGGGACTTGCATTTTAAACCCCCTTACCCTGCTACAGCCTGTTGGAACTCCCACTCTGGGGATCTCCTGCCAAAGAAAGGAGAGAAAGACCAGGAGACCCATACCATTAACAGTAGCATTCTAATTAGAACCTTTAGTGGCAGAAGCTGAACAGATGTAATTAGCCAAGAAAGGTTAATCGGCTATTGAATTTTTTATGGCAGGGTACAGATTTCCCTTGGTGAATCTGAAATGTTCAATATATCTACAAATATTAGCCAACCCCTTTTAAAACTTATTATGTGCCAGGAAGTGCCCTAGGAATTTTCACAAATTGACCCACTTAATCTCCACAACAATTTAATTATTATCTCAAATTTCCAGATGAAGAAACAGAGGCATAGAGAAATTACGTAAATTGTCCAAGGTCCCAAAGCTTGTGACAGGCCCAGGAAGTCTGACTTCAGGATCCCTGCCCTTTGCTGCCACGCCACACTGCCTCTCAAACCTTTGAGGGAGAGGGGGTGCTTTGCATTGAAATCAAAGTAGGAGCTGAAAGTTAGGTTTCTGTTGATGTAGCTCAGAGAGGTTCATCTCAAGGCCAAAAATGGCCTAGAGAAAGTCAGGAATATTCAGAAGTCTAGAGAAGAGAGTTGGACTGCCTGGAGAATGGGATGAGTTTTCAAGCCAATCTTATCTGGATCTCAAGGGTTCCAGAAACCTAGGTGTTGTCTGAGTTATGTTTCTGAAAGACTTGACCACTTTTCCTCCCTCAGATCTCTTGGAAGGTCAAGAATTCCTAATGTGTGCTGGTCCTTGGCAGCTGGGTCTCTCCCTTCTAGTCCCCCTCTCATTCCCCAGTCCAGTTTCTGGACTGTTTCACTCTTGTCCTTGCTTGGCTGTTCTGGGATTTGAAGGGATCCATTCTCCTCTGCCATGAAGCCAGGCTTCAACAGTATGTGAACTGTGAAATTCCAGATGTTCAAGCTGGATTTAGAAAAGGCAAAGGAACCAGAGATCAAATTGACTACATCCGCTGAATCATTGAAAAAGCAAGAGAGTTCCAGAAAAACATCTATTTCTGCTTTATTGACTATGCCAAAGCCTTTGACTGAATGGATCACAACAAACTATGGAAAATTCTGAAAGAGATGAGAATACCAGACCACCTGACCTGCCTCCTGAGAAATCTGTATGCAGGTCAAGAAGCAAGAGTTAGAACTGCACATGGAACAACAGACTGGTTCCAAATAGGAAAAGGAGTACATCAAGGCTGTATATTGTCACCTGCTTATTTAACTTATATGCATAGTACATCATGTGAAATGTTGGACTGGATGAAGCACAAGCTGGAATCAAGATTGCCAGGAGAAATATCAATAACCTCAGATATGCAGATGACAACACCCTTATGGCAGAAAGTGAAGAACTAAAAGCTCTTGATGAAAGTGAAAGAGGAGAGTGAAAAAATTGGCTTAAAACTCAACATTCAGAAAACTAAGATCATGGCATCTGTTCCTATGGCTTCATAGAATAAGGAAACAATGGAAGCAGTGAGAGACTTTATTTGTGGGGGCTTCAAAATCACTGCAGATGGTAACTGCAGCCATGAAATTAAAAGATGTTCACTCCTTGGAAGAAAAGTTATGACCAATCTAGACAGTATGTTAAAAAGCAGAGACATTACTTTGCCAACAATCGTCCATCTAGTCAAAGCTATGGTTTTTCCAGTAGTCATGTATGGATGTGAGAGTCGGACTATAAAGAAAGCTGACCGCCAAAGAATTGATGTTTTTGAACTGTGGTTGGAGAAGACTCTTGAGAGTCCCTTGGACTGCAAGAAGATCCACTTAGTCCATCCTAAAGGAAATCAGTCCTGAATATTCATTGGAAGAACTGATGCTGAAGCTAAAATTCCAATACTTTGGCCACCTGATGCAAAGAATTGACTCATTTGAAAAGATCCTCATTCTGGGAAAGATTGAGGGCAGGAGGAAAAGGGGACAACAGAGGATGAGATGGCTGGATGGCATCACCAACTTTATGAACATGAGTTTGAGTAAGCTCCAGGAGTTGGTGATGGACAGGGAAGCCTGGCATGCTGCAGTCCATGGGGTCACAAAGAGTCGGACACGACTGAGTGACAGACCAATTTGCCTCTGTTCCACTGCCCCCAGGGCAAAATACCTCTAGCACTATAAACACAGAAGTCAGGTGGAGGGTAAAGTGCCGATTTTGTATTGTCTGGCTGGAGAACACAGCTAATAGCTCCTGGCTAATGGGGTTCTTATGACTTTCCCCAAATGTCCAGCCCAGTGCCATCCAATTGAACTTTCTATGATGATAAATATATCCTGGACCTGCACTGTACAATAGGTAGTCATAAGCCATGTAAGGCTCTTGAGCAGTTGAAATGTGACTAGTACAATGGAGGAAGTGAATTTTTAATTTGTATTTAATTGTAATATCTACATATGGCTAGTTACTGGGCTTCCCTGGTGGCTCAGTCCCTAAAAAATCTACCTGCAATGCAGAAGACCCAAGTTCAATCCGTGGGTCAGGAAGATCCCCTGGAAAAGGAAACGGCAACCTACTCCAGTAATCTTGCCTGGGAAACCCCATGGCCAGAGAAGCTTGGTGGGTTACAGTCCATGTGGTCTTAGGAGTCAAGCACAACTTAGTGACTAAATCACCACCAATGGGTAGTGGCAACTGATGTGAACAACACAGCTCTAGATCTTGGAGCACAACCCATGAAGATGAGCCAGATACCACACAGCAAGAAGGGGAATTGCTGCCTAATAACAATTGAGTCTGTATTGGTATCTTACTGCTGCTGTAACAAATAACCCAAACTTCATGGCTAAAAGCAACACAAACTTATTATCTTATAGTCCTAAATGTCACAAACACATGTATTAATTTCACTTGGCTAAAACCCTATTGTCACTGGACCATGTTCCTTTCTGGTGGCTCTAGGGGAGAATCTTTCCTGCATTCCTTGGCTCACAGCCCCATCCTCAATCTTCAGAGACACCAGCACAGCATCTTCAAGACTCTTTCTTCATCACATCACCTTCTGTCTATAATGACTCTGTGATTTAACTGGACCCACTCAGATAAACCAGAATAAGCATCTCAAGAAGACTCTTGAGAGTAACTTGAACAGCAAGGAGAACAGACCAGTAAAATCCTAAAGGATATCAATCCTGAATATTCATTGGAAGGACTGATGCTGAAGCTGAAGCTCCAATACTTTGGCCCCGTGATGTGAAGAGTTGACTCATTGGAAAAGACCCTGATGCTGGGAAATATTGAAGGTAGGAGTAGAAGGGGATGACAGATGATGAGCTGGTTGGATGGCATTACCAACTCAATGGGCATGAGTTTGAGCAAGCTCCAGGAGATGGTGAAGGACAGGGAAGCCTGATGTGCTGCAGTCCATGGGATCACAAAGAGTTGGACATGACTTACCCACTGAGCAACTCAAGGTCCTTAACCTAATCACGTCTGCAAAGTTCCTTTTGCCATGTAAGGTAACATATTTGGAGGTTTGGGGGTTTAGGATGTGGATGGCACATTAGTGAGATGGCACTATTTTGACCACAAACAGGCTAAATGGGGAGAGCAAGAGATGCACTAGCAGACCTGCCTCTAAAAACTGTCTCTGAGCCCTGATCCAGAGGTGTTTTCCACTGGAGGCTGGAGATGGAGAAGAATGAAGGGCTAGCACCCTGCTCAACTCTAGGGAGTGCCATTGCCCCTTTATGCAAAGGACTGCAAGGAGTTTTGCAGTGCACAACATGAGGAGCTGTATGTGGGAGCCATGGGAGAAAGATTTCAGCCTATAGACAGGTCATAATGAAGGAAGAAAGAGAAAAAGAGGTGGGCATATATGTTCATTCTTTCTCCAGGTTTGGCCTATCAGATTAGATCCTCTTCATCCCTTGGGGGAAGATTCAGTGAACAAAGGTAGAAAATGCATTATTTCCAAATACTTTCACCTCCTGGAAACATTAGGAAAGAGGGGAAATTTCTCCTAAAGAGCTTCTTGGTTCAAAGCATCCAGCTACTAGTTGGCCAGAGTAAAGAGTCCTCCCCACATCGCAACACATACCCAAAACCTCCCCACCTCAAACGCTCCATGGACTGACGCAGCTGGAAGACCAATAAACCCCAAAGTCCCTCACAACCGAGATCACTAGATAAAACTGGCCCACAAAAATGTCCTGTGGGGTTGACTTTTCCCCACTGCAGAGGACCAAGTGAAATCAGCATTCCTTACCCTGCTCTTGGCCTCAGTCCCATTCACCATACCCCACCTCCCTTCAAGAAGAGGATTTGTCATTTAGCCAGTTTTCCCCTCTACCCAGTACCAGCAACAAACAGAATTTCTCTGGCTCCAACCCACACATCTCTCAGGGGAGATCCAACCACCATCAGATTCCCCACAGTGAGCTGTGGGGGCCCCAGGTGGGGCTCAAGTGTGCTCACCAATGTCCCCTCCTAGAGAACAATGGCCACTCTTCCGTCCTGCTCCCACAATGACATGTCCCGGCCCTTGATGTCTGGGCCATCATGTCCTCTCTCTTCTCTGACTGCACTATAGGCTGGGACAGGTCATAGCCTGACTTGCTCTCTGTTTCACAAAGGCTACAGTGCTGAGCCTGGAGACAGCAGGGACTAGCCATCAGGAGACTGGACGCTTGGGATCGTCTGCCCAGTAAGAAAGATGATTTGAGCAGAGTTTCTCAGTGTCTACCTCAATGTCCCTCTAGAAGTGGCCAGATAGCATTCTGGGTGCAAAAACAGAATAAAACTCACAGATGCAGTGATAAATGAAATGCTTACTCACTTCATTAACAGTAGCTCCTCACTCAGTCAGCAAACAAACTACATCCAAAATATTAAATCAGTCACACCTTAAGTTGGCTGCTCTTATGCTACCACTGAAAATCTTCTAATGGTCTTCCATGCACTTAAAAAAACAATCGTGGATACATCCTTATCCAGACTTTAAGGCAGAACTAGCAGCTGTATCAAGCACACGCCCAAATCTCAGTGGCCAAACCCAATAGAAGTTTAATTCTTACATCTGTGCTGCGGACTGAATGTTTGTGTCCACCCCCTCTCCAGCCCTGGCCCACCCAAATTCATATGTTGAAACCCTAATCATCAATGTCATGGTATTTGGGGATGGGGCCTTTGGGAGGTAATTAGCTATAGATGAGATCATGATGGTAGAGCCCCCAGGATGGAATTACTGTCCTCTTAAGAAGAGGAAGAGACTATAGCCATCACTCTCTCTCTCTCTCCCTCCCTCCCTCCCTCTGTGTGTGTGTGTGTGTGTGAGAGAGAGAGAGAGAGAGAGAGAGAGAGAGAGAGAGAGCCATAAGAGCATACAGCAAGAAGGCAGCCATCTGCAAGAGAGATATCTGATCCTGGACTTTCCAGCCTGCAGAACTGTGAGAAATAAACATCTGTTGTTAAAGCCACCCAGTCTGTGCTATTCTGTTATGGCAGCCAAAGCTGACCATCACATGGATAAAGTCCAAACGGGTGCTCCTGAGTGAAGGGTACCTGGCCTCTAAATAATGATTCAGGATTCAGGCTCTTTCCATCTTATGGTTCCACCATCTTAAAATGTGGCTTCTAATGTTATCATATTGAAGAAAGAGCATCAAGTACAGGGCTAATGGAGGTGCCATTGCCTAGAATTCAGTCACATGACCACACCTAACTTCAGGGAAGGCTGGAAATTGTAGTCTGTGTGCCCAGGAGGAAGAGGAGGACATCTAATAGGCTTGCCCTCCATGTTTACAATGTTCCTCACAGTCTGGCTTTTGTCTACATCTCCAAGTTTCTCCCAGGATCCTCCTGTTACCTGCTATGCCTCAGTCTTCTTTCCATTTTTAAATACCAAACCCCAAACCTCCCAAGCTCTTCCTGCTATCAAACTAGCTGTTCATCTGCCCAGAAACTGTTCATCTTCACCTGATCTCTCATTGACTAAATTCTTCTCATCAGGCTCAACTTTATTCAAAGGACATCTTTGACCTAGAAATTCCACTGTAAGTGACTTTCACATATATCATCTAGTTTTCAAGTCCTTAATGGATGTGGCTCAGATGGTAAAGCATCTGCCTGCAATGTGGGAGACTGGGGTTCAATTCCTGAGTGGGTAAGATCCCCTGGAGAAGGCAATGACAATCCACTCCAGCACTCTTGCCTGGAAAATCCCATGGATGGAGGAGCCTGATAGGCTACAGTTGGACATGACTGAGCGACTTCACTCACTCACTCGCTCAATGGATGTCATATTTTTTTTTTTTTTTGCACAGCAGGCTACAATAGCAAAACTTCCAATAAGATATGTATGAACAACTGTCCTTATGGTGGTGATTGGGAACTGGTATGGGTTGAATTGTGTCCTGTCCCCTAAATTATGAAACATGTCAAAACCCCAGAACCTCAGAATGTGATATTATTTGGAGACAGAATATGAACTGAGTGACAATACACCTACACATACACACATATATTTGTTGTTGTTTAATCTTAAGGGAGATCAGTCCTGAGTGTTCGTTGGAAGGACTGATGTTGAAGCTGAAACTCCAATACTTTGGCCACCTGATGTGAAGAACTGACTCACATCAGGGTTATTGGAAAAGACCCTGATGCTGGGAAAGATTGAGGGCGGGAGGAGAAGGGGATGACAGAGGATGAGATGGTTGGATGGCATCACCGACTCAATGGACATGAGTTTGGGTAAACTCCGTGAGTTGGTGATGGACAGAGAGGCCTGGCGTGCTGCAGTCCATGGGGTCACAAAGAGTTGGACACAGCTAAGCGACTGAACTTAACTGAATCACTAAGTCATGTCTGACTCTTTTGCAACCCTACAGATTATAGCTGTAGGTTCCTTTGTCAATGGAATTTCCCATGCAGAAATACTGGAGTGGGCTGCCATTTCCTTCTTCATACACACACACACACACATGTAAAATTTACAGGTGTATTTATAGGTATTTATTTATTCACTGATTTATTCATTTATCTATAAATATTTTTAAATCCTTGATAAATAGCAGTAATTAGTTCTGGATGGTAGGCTTATGGGTGATTTCTGGTTTTTTTCCTTTATATTTATTAATTATTCTATAAGAGACATGTGTTACTTACATAACATGTTTTTAAGTTTTTTTATTATTTTAAAAGAGTCTTTGAGATTCTGAAAATTATATTGCAACACAGTGATATACAAGTTGATCAACAGCCAGTTAACAAAAGAACATTTTCATCCCTGAGACCTGGGCTTGGGTTGTTAGTGTCAGGGAGAAAGAGACCTGCAAATTTGCTATTGGCAGGATTGAGCCCTTCTTCCTATTCCTGGATTGCTCAGCACAGGGAGGAAGAATGTGGGTACAAAGAAGAAGGGCTCACAGGACACAGCCCAGGAACAGAGGGTAAAGCTAAACCTTGCAGGCAGGAGATCTGGCTTCTAATGATCACTCCCTCCATTCATGATGTGTGTCTATACCAGAAAGATCTCAATTATTTATTAACTTACATTCATTCCATTTATTGCATTCAAGAAACATTTACTGACTACCTACTACACACCGGGTATTGTATTGAAAATAAAAAGATGATTCAGATGTAGTTCCTACCTTCAAAAACTCACATTGTCCTTGACATTTTGTTCTTTTATATTTACACAACCAGCTGAAAAGATGAAGTCAGACATCTGAGAAAGAAAAGTACTCCAGTACTTTTCCATAAATACTTCCATAAAATGCAAGCATTCCAATTTTTGACACTGGAAAACCCTGCCAGGTTAATAATAGGCAATAAAACATGTGTACAAAGCTCTCTGCAAATCTGATAAAAAGGCATTGTAAAAGATCCTGGACAATGTGAAGAGATATATAGATGATAAAAACAACAAGCAGTAATAATGGGATGAGATGGTCAGATGGCATCATCAACTTGATAGACATGAGTCTGATCAAACTCCAGGAGATAGTGAAGGACAGGGAAGACTGTGCTGTAGTTCATGGGGTTGCAAAGAGTCAGACAACTTAGTGACTGAACAGCAACAATATCTGGATAGCATTCTGTAGACTCTCTTGAGAATCTCAAGTCTCAGACCAAGAGAACTCAACTGCTTCATATCATCATCTCCTAAAGGCTGAGTTGCCTTCTTCTGAAGTGTTACCCCTTGGGTTGTGTGTTTTTCGACCTGAACTGCCTGTTATCCTTAAGACTCCTGCAAGACACAGAGAGAGGCTCTGAAACTGAGGTAGGTCAGAGAAGAATAAAATTTGTGAAGCCTGGGAAGGAGGAGGTTAACAAGCCCTCATCACCTCCATCATCACCATCATCATTCTCTCCTCCAGGAGATTTTATTGAGCACGAGCTATGTGTTCAACACAACTGTGGCTACAGCATGAGCAACACAGAGGAGGTTTCTGCTCTCATGGAGCTCCCGTCCTCATCGAAGAGCAACAATAAAACAATTTCAGAAAACACCAAATAACGATAAATGATTTGAAAGAGATAAGACAGAGTGATGTGGCAGGGAGAAGCTTGGGTCCTCAAGCGGGGAGAAAGTTTGGATAAGGAGATGGGAGGAACCATCCTTAGAGGTAGGAATCTAGGGATAAGAAGGAGCCACGAAGCTAAAAGTTTGTGAGGACCATTCTCCATGCATGCGCCTTCCCTGGAGACCCAAGTTTGATCCCTAGGTTAGTAAGATCCCCTGGAGAAGGAAATGGCAACCCATTTCAGTTTTCTTGTCTGGAAAATCTTATGGACAGAGGAGGCTGGCGGGCTACAGTCCATGGGGTTGCAAGAGTAGGACATGACTTGGTGACTAAACTACCACCACCGTTCTCCATGCAGAGGGAAGAGCACCGGCAAAGGCTCTGAGCTGGTAACAGGCTTGGCATGTTGGAAAAGACAGAGAAAGAGTGGTGTTTGCAACAGTGTGTAATCAACAGCAGGGAGAGGAGAGGAGACAGGGTGGGAGAGATATGAGGCACCAGAGCATGTGGGGCTTGTAGACCACATTAAGGAGGTTGAATTGTGTTCATATTTTTACTGACTGTCTATTACCTTCCAGGCATTTTACAGATACTCTCTCTTTAAATCTCAGGGTAACCACACAAAGTTGATGTCATGATTGCCGTGTTACAGATGATGATGATACAATGCAGGGAGTTTACAGGATGTGTTCCGCGTCCCACAGTAAAGGGCAGAGCTGGAATAAATCCACATTTGTTGGGCTGCAAACCCTGTGCAGCTAACCACTGCGCCACGCTGGGTAAAACGATAGCATTTTAGTGGTTACAGTGCCACTGTGTTTTCCCCTCTCCTCCCTCCTCATCACTGCCCCCCAACTCTTTCCCTCAAATATCTGTGGTATGTGAACAATTTGAGGGCCAATGCAAGACAGCCTCCTTAGAACCTTCCACAAGTCCCAGAGCCCAGGACTCTGCATCAGCAAGCACTTCTCACCATTGAAAGGGAAACTTTCTTTCCTTCCCCTGGAGTAACATTTCTAGCTTCTCTGATTAATATGTACTTAAAAGACTGGGGTTCAAATCCTGGTTCTCACTGGTGAACTTTATGACAAGCCCTCACCCTCTATCTAGGCCTCATTGCCATATCTGTAAAATGAGTAAATTTAAAAAGTAAAAACTCTATGCCCTGTTGGTGGAAAGGTGAATGATTATAGACATTTCCAAAAGCAATCTATCAGCCCTGAGTGAAATTAAATGCACCTATGTCCTCCTAGGTACATATATCCCAGAGAAATTCTGGTTCACAGTAAGGGTTTATGGTAATAGATGTTGCCAGGGGAAATAAAGTTAAATGTAATGAAAGTGGTCCATGGAACACAGTGTTGCAAGGAGGTGACAAATTTCACATCCTTAGGGCAGAGTGGGTAGATTTCAAAGGGATGGTATTAATATGCAAAATAAGCGAGCAGCCAGAAACACATGAAAAGACCTAAACCCTTTACTCATACTAACAACAACAACAAAATGTCAACTAAATCTATAGTAAGATACCATTTCTCACCTATTGTGTTGTTTAGTCACTAAGTCATGTCTGACTCTTTTGCAACCCCATGGACTGTAGCCCGCCAGGCTCTCTGCCCATGGGTTTTCCAGAGCAAGAGTACTGGAGTGGGTTGCCATTTCCATCTCTAAGATACCACTTTTCACCTATCAGATTACTCCAGATAGACAGGCGTGACTTCACTCTATTGGTCACTGGGAACAGGGCATCTGTCTTCCTGTTCTACTGACCTCATTTGATGGCTTTGAACTCAAGGTCATTTCATGGTTCAATACGAATGCCAGAATGCCACAAATACATCTACATTACAGGCCAGATAAAGGGGGAAATGTGAAAGACTAAAGGGAAGGAAAAACACTTTGTCCCCTCACTTTTAAACTTTCCAGAAGCACCAAAAAACACTGCACTATGACTACATTTCATTTGATATAACTTAGACACTTGGGCACACCTAGATATTAGGGCCCAGTAAGGGAACCCAGGAAATACCATCCTTCATTCTGGAGGATGCACCCAACTGGAAATGATGGTTTGTTCGTGAAGAGAGAGAGTTAACAGGAGTTTGGGTATGCAGTAGCATGTCTACCAAAGGAGAAAGAAAATGGGCTTTTTGAGCACAGATTATGTGCCAGGTATTTTAGCAGACTTAGCACATCTATTCATAGGTTGACCAAAAATTTTTGTTTGAATTTTTCCATAAGATCATATGGAAAATTCTTACAAAATTTTTGACCAACCTAATACATGACCATAAAGCATGGGATACACTTATACTAAAAATTTATTTGTGGCTTACCTGAAATTTGAATTGAATTGTGCATGCTGTATTTTTGTTAGTGAAAACTGGCACTCTTACACCCTCAGGTGATAAAGGCTAGCAATTAACCAGGAAACTGTACGGTTTAGCAGCAAAGCAAGCCAACTCCAGGGTCTGAGTACAAGGGTTCAAATCCCCACAGGTGATGGGGCCTTGAATAATTTCTTGGTGTTTTTAGTCTCTTCCTATGCTTCAAGGTCTTTGATTATAAATGAAGATAATAATAGGCTCTATTTCTTAGGGGATAGTCGTTAGGATTGGATGAGCTATGTGAACAAAGCACTTGGACAGGGTGTGTCTAGAAGTCGGTTTTGGATAAAGGGCCCAGTCCGCTCTCTTGTTCTTCCTGCTGTCTTGTCCTCCTGTCACCCTAACAGGCTGTGGTCCAGAGAGCACGTATGACCATTGACTTTCTATATTTCATAATCAGTACTATTGCTAATTATAATGATTGATCATAATAGCAGGAATTCTAATCATCTATCCACTGTGCTTTATGAGGTATGAAGACAATCTCCCTCATACTAACTCATGCTCTCAGCCTCCATTTCCTCATCTGTAAAATAGCAGTGATGATACCACCTCTGGGGCTACAGTAACTAGTGAATGAGGTCATATGTGTTGTGTGCTTGGCACATAGTAGGTGTTCAACAATCATGTGCTTCATTCCAGTGCTCTACTGTGTAGCCCTGCTGCTGCTGCTGCTGCTGCTGCTGCTACGCTAAGTCGCTTCAGTCGTGTCCAACTCTGTGCGACCCCATAGACGGCAGACCACCAAGCTCCCCCATCCCTGGGATTCTCTAGGCAAGAACACTGGAGTGGGTTGCCATTTCCTTCTCTAATGCATGAAAGTGAAAAGTGGGAGTGAAGTCACTCAGTTGTGTCCGACTCTTCACAACCCCATGGACTGCAGCCTACCAGGCTCCTCCATCCATGGGATTTTCCAGGCAAGAGTACTTGAGTGGGGTGCCATCGCCTTCTCCACTGTGTAGCCCTAGGTGTGCACCAAATAGCAAGTGTTTATATATTGAATATTTGTCTCATATATATTTGAATATTGAATGTGTATTTATATCTTTATTGAATATATAGGTTGCTGTTGTTCAGTCACTAAGTTGTGTCCAACTCTTTGAGACCCCACAGACTGCAGGACTCCAGGCTCCTCTGTCCTTCACAATCTCCCAGAGTTTGCTCAAATTCATGTCCATTGAGTCAGTGATGCTATCTAACCATCTCATCCTCTCCCAGCACCTTCTTCTTTTGCCTTCAATCTTTCCCAGAATCAGGGTCTTTCCCAAATTCCTATCAGGTGGCCAAAGTATTGGAGCTTCAGCTTCAGCATCAGTCCTTTCAGTGAATATTCAGGGTTGATTTCCTTTAGGATAGACTGGTTTGAATATATAGGTATATATTGAATATTTATCATAAATAAATGCCTCCAAATTCTTGTCAGTTCCACTAATCATCCTCAAAGATAACTTATTGGGAAATCACCCGAGGCAGTTTTGAATTGGGGTTTCCCTCTCTGGGGGTCTGAGCTTAGTTGTCTCCATTTAGCTTGGCCTTCACACCAACATAGTAACTCAAATCTCATAATCACTGGCCAGTGCCTCTTCTACTCCAAAAATCTTGAGTATAAAATAGGCTCCAAATGAGAGGGGTTTTGCTGCTGTTCTCTCTGGTACTGGCCTGGCTCAGAGCTAAGAGGATATGTGGCAGAAGAAGAAAGGATGCTAGGTAGTACCTGGAATGCTGAAAGCACCAGCTAGGTTCCAAGACCCAAGGAATGTTGTGACTGCTGGCTCTTCCTGGGTGAGTGGGATTCTGAGGACTCCATCCCATTTCCTGGCAATGCCAGGTAGAGAAAGACAGCCAACAGAACAGGAGAGCTTGTATCTGGTGTGAGTAGATAGGAGAGACAGAAGGGTGAGGCTTCCTCATGCAGGGTGAGTCTCACCAGGAGGGCTCAGACATCCCTTGTCTGAGTCTAACATAATCACATCTATGAAGTCCCTTTGCCATTAAGACTTGAGTCTTATAGGGGCTGTAATTCGGCCCACCACACCTTCCTCTCCTAATCTACTCTGCCAAGCCTTAAATTTCTCTCCTTGCTCATTGACCAGCTTAAACCGGGTTTGGAAAGAAAGAAGAAAGTGGAACCAAGTGAAGTCGCTCAGTCGTGTCTGACTCTGCGACCCCATGAACTGTAACCTGCCAGGCTCCTCTGTCCATGGAATTTTCCAGGCAAGAATACTGGAGTGGGTTGCCATCTCCTTCTCCAGGGGATCTTCCTGACCCCGGAATCAAACTCAGGTCTCCCACATTGCAGGGAGACTTCTTACCATGTAAGCCACCAGGGAAGAGGTTTGCCTCCCTTAAATAGATTGATTGATTAGTCAAACCTTGAGTTATTTCACAGACAGCACTGCACCTGTTCCAAGTTGGGTGTCCAAGTCTCCAGGATGACCCAGAACCCAGAACCTTCAGTCTACAGAGCTCAAAGAATAGAAATGCTGCCACCAGAACCCTTTACTAAGCAAGGAGTGCTGCAGTAAGGAAAATCTGGCCTCCAGCAGCCCAAGTAGCTAATATGGACTGATTGGAGACTAGCCAATCAGCTTCCATGTTTTAAATTCCCTGAACCCTTTAAATTTCACCCTAGATTCTGGATCAGGGAAACAGACTTGTGAGCTTGGCCTCCTGTCTCCTTGCCAATCGACCTCTCCATACAGCTCTTTCTTTTCTCAAAAGCCAATGCCATAATATTGGCTTCTTTGTGCGTCACATAGTGAGCTCCTGCTCAGTAACACTAAGACTGTTGATCTGTCCTAGAAAATGTTTTACAAGCGCGATCCGATCTGTGTTTTAGAGAGATGCCTGTGGTGGCAGTGTGCAGGAGGGAATGAGGAAAGAAGAAGGCAATATGCAGGAGGGAGTAGGGAAGGAAGAAAGATTAGCTGGTGTAGGAGAGCATAAGGGTGAAAACCAGGACGCTGGCAGTGGGAGCAGACATGGCATGGAGGGTGATGGAGAAACCGACTAGAGACGGAGGGGGAGAGCCGGCTCTTCCTAGTTTCGTCCTCATCTGATGCCTTCAAGCAAAGCGGGAAACTAGGGAGGAAGAAAAGCAGGTTTGCTGGGTGGGGGAAAAGTGGCATTTATTCTAATGCGTTGCATGGGAGAGGTCTGAAAAATATCACAGTGAACATGCATCCCCAGGTCCCAGGAGGAGGCAGAGGGACTTGAGAAAACAAAAGTTAAAGCCAAAAACAGCAAAAGGAAAGGGAGGGAGGAGGAATTGGGAGGGAGTGGGAAGCACAGTCAAGGAGGGAGAATTCAGAGTGTCTCAAACATGTGAGAGCGCTGCCGAGGACTCAGATCCTGCCGGCTGGGCTCCGTCCGACATGTGACTTCAAGTTCCCATCTGCTGCCTAATCATCCACGCCAGCCACTGCTTCCAGAGCACAAGGCTCTTCGGCTTCCCAGCAGAGCTGCAGCTCAGCACCAGCGGGCTGGCCTGATTTCGCAGAGATAAAGTCTGCTTGCGGGGACTTCATGGAACTC
Source organism: Tragelaphus eurycerus (assembly GCA_935064755.1). NCBI lineage: Eukaryota > Metazoa > Chordata > Mammalia > Artiodactyla > Bovidae > Tragelaphus > Tragelaphus eurycerus. Next base: position 7,595,732 of record CAKXYN010000072.1, on the reverse strand, counting down.
CAGATGGCACTCTGGGATGCCTGCCCACATGCCTTATGCTTCCCAGTTCAGTTCAGTCGCTCAGTTGTGTCCAGGTCTTTGCGACCCCATGGTCTGCAGCACACCATTCCTCCCTGTTTGTCACCAACTTCCAAAGCTTGCTCAAACTCATGTCCATCAAGTCAGTGATGCCATCCAACCATCTCATCCTACGTCGTCCCCCTCCTGCCTTCAATCTTTCCCAGCATCAGGGTCTTTTCCAATGAGTCAGTTCTGGGAAGTCAGTTATGCTTCCCAAGCCCCTGAATTCTCCTCTTTTCCTGCTTCCCATCCCCAAATGGCCTACGCAGCAGCCCCTTATCTGTCTCCTTCCTCCAGCCTCTGCCCTGTGAAGCAGTGGAAAGATCATGGACTCAGGAACCCAACAGACTTAGGTTAGTACCTTCACCAGCTGTGTAGTCTCAAGCAAGTTTTCTTAACCTCTCTGAGGCTCGGATTCTTCACACAGAGAAAAAAATCAGCAGTACCGGTGTCAATAGGCCTGTTGCGAGTAAATTTGCAAAGTGCAAAGTAGAAACCCAATCAGGGTCAGTCCCTGTGTCCTGCATGACACATAGCCTGTGGCTCTCTTTTCAGAAGCAGTAAAGTTACAACCACAAGCCCCAGGGCCAGAGTGACAGTGATGAGCACAAGCTTTACAGTGAGAAGGAAGGAGTTACCATCTGTCTTTGTCACTTCGCATTGACGTAACAGGGGACTCATCGTCTGTCTAACCTCTCTGAGCTTTGTCTTCCTCGTCCAGGAAATAGAGGCAGTAATAGTCCATGCCTGTGCTGAGGATCTACCATGTGCCCCTCCAGAAGTACTCCCCACCTTTTGCCATGTGCTCTGAGCCCTTAGAAGGTGTCGATCACATCAGAAGATGTCCCTGCCCTGTGGGTCCCATTGAAGTTCGGCTGAGGGCAGGGTGGCGGGTGGCAGCTACTGGCAGATCAGAGGAAGGGAGAAGAGTGCTGGCTCGGTCAGTGCCAAGCTCCCTCCCTTCAGGGTCACTGTGGAGCAGTATGGTGCCCAGGTCACCAGTCCCAGGGGAAGGCTCTAGACACTTCTACCCCCACTGCATCTTGTTACCAGAGCCGTCAAGAACACAGTGCAGTCAAATACTGGATGGAGCAAAGCTTTACTTTCACAGAGAAGAGATGGGACAAGGTCAGCTTCCAACAGTGGGTGTGGGCACCCACTGGCTGCCAGGTCTCTCTCGGTGGTGGACACAGGGCAATTGGCCTATGTGGACTCCTCTGTGCCACCGTGGAAGGAACCTGTTCCCTCCCCAGGATAGGTCCAGCAGTCCTGCTGGCCAGGTGCCACGTGACACACACGCTTTAGAAAAAGAGCACCCATAGTGCCTGAAGCAGGGAAAGATAATCCCACACAGAGTGGGAGGCCCAGTGCAGGTGGGGTGGGCCCTTTCTCACGAAGGAAGCCATCATTAGGCAGCTGAGTGGAGGTTGAAAGACGGCCGGCCGGAGACCAACTTTCCCAACGGTCTCCCCAGCTGCCGCTTCCCTTGATGACAGCTCCTGTCCTTCCAGAGTCCAGCACCTGCCCCCTTCATCACACCGACCTCACTACCCCTGGGGACTTCGGAAATTGTCCTTTAATTAAAATATCAAGTTATCCTGTTTCATGCCAGGACCCTGCCTAAAGCTGATAAGGGATGAATTGATTAAAAGATGCTAAGGGTTTAAAAATTTTTCTGGTATAAACACTAAATGTCAGCTCTTATGTTACTTCATAGGGATTTTGAGAAAATTTAAGGAGATTATTTTTGTAAAGTGCTTGGTAATGTGTCTGACACAGAGGAAGACCCTAGCTAATGGCAGTACTAGGAGAGTATTTATTCTTCCTGCTTTGACAAAGGGGAGGGAACTCCTTTCCTACATAACAGAGGGAATATCAGAAATATTTTATCCTTCTCTTCACCCCTCTCTCCTATGGGGCAGAGTGATCAGCTGGTGAGATCAGAAGAAGTGCACAGAGCAAGGTCATCCAAGGACACTTTGGGTCACTCCCTTGCTCAGCAGCCACCCACAGGAGCCGGGGTTCTTCCCTTGGTCCCAGGTGAGGCATCTTGGGTGGAGGAGGCTATATTCATCGGTTTCTCTGCCTCTCACTGCTTCACGTTCATCTGAAGAGAAGATGCAACAAGGCTCTATATGGTCTAAGGGCTAAGCTGTAGTCTCTAATTTTGCTTGATCATCAATATAGCTAATGAGAAAGCTAACACCTGGGGCAGTTTTCAGAAAAAGTGAAATTGTTACCCTATCTTAAACTAGAAGTTGATTTGGTATCATCATCACCATCATCATTATTATTGTTGTTATTCTACTAAAAAATAACTTGCAAACAAAAGAGAAGCAGCATTCATTGCTTGGCTTTTTGAGGAAATATGCCATATGAACCTATTTTGCAAAACTTGTCAAATCTTAGTCTTCCTGTAAAGTATACACAAAGTTCTTGGGACCAAAGATGCTATATATTCAAACTTAACCTTCCCTAATATGGTAAACACTGTGGATATTTGTCATCCACCTAGCTGCCTAACATCTCTGGACTCTCACCTTTTGTCCAAAGAAGTCCTCATCTTATGAGGCTTAGTGCAAGGTAGAGGTTATTATAGAAACCAGATAGTCACGTCCCTTGCTGCTAGGGTACAGGCATGTGACCCAGTTCCCATGACTTAGACAAACTCATGCCCAGCTTTGACCCACAGGCAGACCCCACATGGAGTCTATATTCTAGGAATGGAGGTGGCTGCTATCTCCAATTTTCAGTGGCATCTGTGACAAATATTGTACCATTAGTGGCCTGTCCCCAGTATCATCTTGTCAGATGTTGGCAGGGCAAGGGGCAATGTCTGGAACTGGCTGAGGAATCTCTACCAAACAAAATCTACAGCAGAACTATTTCTGTACCTGCAGTCTCAATGTCTGGCCCTCCCAAAGGTTCTATGTTTACAAAATAGCCTTTAATAATTTCCATTTCTGCATAAAAGACCCAGAGTTTGATTCTAATGTTTGAAGCTAAGAACTCCGACTGATACAGCCATTGAAATGACAGCCTCCTGGACCATGAACAACATGAGGGCAGAGGCCAAGTCTGTCTTGATCACCACTGTACCACTAAGCGTTCTCTTTGGCTTTTTCTTCCAGTTTATACTCAGAAACTGTATCAGACAAGAATTCTCTGGTCGCAAGTGACAGAAATCCAAATCGAATTCATTAAGTCTGCCCCCCAAAAGACTAACTCTTATAACTGAAGCCTAATGAGGTTCGTGACATTGTACAGGAGACAGGGATCAAGACCATCCCCATGGAAAAGAAATGCAAAAAAGCAAAATGGCTGTCTGGGGAGGCCTTACAAATAGCTGTGAAAAGAAGAGAAGCGAAAAGCAAAGGAGAAAAGGAAAGATATAAACATCTGAATGCAGAGTTCCAAAGAATAGCAAGAAGAGATAAGAAAGCCTTCTTCAACGATCAATGCAAAGAAATAGAGGAAAACAACAGAATGGGAAAGACTAGGGATCTCTTCAAGAAAATCAGAGATACCAAAGGAACATTTCATGCAAAAGTGGGCCCGATAAACGACAGAAATGGTATGGACCTAACAGAAGCAGAAGATATTAAGAAGAGGTGGCAAGAATACACAGAAGAACTGTACAAAAAAGAGCTTCACGACCCAGATAATCATGATGGTGTGATCACTGACCTAGAGCCAGACATCTTGGAATGTGAAGTCAAGTGGGCTTTAGAAAACATCACTACGAACAAAGCTAGTGGAGGTGATGGAATTCCAGTGGAGCTATTCCAAATCCTAAAAGATGATGCTGTGAAAGTGCTGCACTCAATATGCCAGCCAATTTGGAAAACTCAGCAGTGGCCACAAGATTGGAAAAGGTCAGTTTTCATCCCAATCCCAAAGAAAGGCAATGCCAAGGAGTGCTCAGACTACCACACAATTGCACTCATCTCACACGCTAGTAAAGTAAAGCTCAAAATTCTCCAAGCCAGGCTTCAGCATTATGTGAACCATGAACTTCCTGTTGTTCAAGCTGGTTTTAGAAAAGGCAGAGGAACCAGAGATCAAATTGCCAACATCCACTGGATCATGGAAAAAGCAAAAGAGTTCCAGAAAAACATCTATTTCTGCTTTATTGACTATGCCAAAGCCTTTGACTGTGTAGATCACAATAAACTGTGGAAAATTCTGAAAGAGATGGGAATGCCAGACCACTTGATCTGCCTCTTGAGAAATCTGTATGCAGGTCAGGAAGCAACAGTTAGAACTGGTCATGGAACAACAGACTGGTCCCAAATAGGAAAAGGAGTACGTCAAGGGTGTATATTGTCACCATGTTTATTTAACTTATATGCAGAGTACATCATGAGAAATGCTGGACTGGAAGAAACACAAGCTGGAATCAAGATTGCTGGGAGAAATATCAATAACCTCAGATATGCAGATGATACCACCCTTATGGCAGAAAGTGAAGAGGAACTCAAAAGCCTCTTGATGAAAGTGAAAGTGGAGAGTGAAAAAGTTGGCTTAAAGCTCAACATTCAGAAAACGAAGATCATGGCATCTGGTCCCATCACTTCATGGGAAATAGATGGAGAAACAGTGGAAACAGTGTCAGACTTTATTTTTCTGGGCTCCAAAATCACTGCAGATGGTGACTGCAGCCATGAAATTAAAAGACGCTTCCTCCTTGGAAGGAAAGTTATGACCAACCTAGATAGCATATTCAAAAGCAGAGACATCATTTTGCCAACAAAGGTTCGCCTAGGCAAGGCTATGGTCTTTTCTGTGGTCATGTATGGATGTGAGAGTTGGACTGTGAAGAAGGCTGAGCGCCGAAGAATTGATGCTTTTGAACTGTGGTGTTGGAGAAGACTCTTGAGAGTCCCTTGGACTGCAAGGAGATCCAACCAGTCCATTCTGAAGGAGATCAGCCCTGGGATTTCTTTGGAAGGACTGATGCTAAAGCTGAAACTCCAGTATTTTGGCCACCTCATGTGAAGAGTTGACTCATTGGAGAAGACTCTGATGCAGGGAGGGATTGGGGGCAGGAGGAGAAGGGGATGACAGAGGATGAGATGGCTGGATGGCGTCACTGACTCGATGGATGTGAGTCTGAGTGACCTCCGGGAGCTGGTGATGGACAGGGAGGCCTGGCGTGCTGCAGTTCATGGGGTCGCAAAGAGTCGGACATGATTGAGCGACTGATCTGATCTGATCTGATCTGAGCTACTGTTGTCTTTATGCTCAGTCGTGTCCAACTCTTCGTGACCCCATGGGCTGCAGCCCGCCAGGTTCCTCTTTCCATGGAATTTTTCAGGCAAGATACTGGAGTGGGTTACCGTTTCCCCCTCCAGGGGATCTTCCTGACCCAGGGATTCAACCCAAGTCTCCTGTGTCTCCTGCATCAGCAGGTGGATTCTTTACTACTAGCGCTAGCTGGGAAGCCCGCTGTTTGCTTTAGGGACAGCGGAACCCAGAAGTTCAAATAATGCTGCAGCACACATTTCATTCCCTTTCTTGGTTCTTTTTTTTTTTTTTTCCTCACTTGGCTTAATTCTCAGGTCATCTTTCTTATCACTTGGTTATAAAACTGCCACCCTTCGTATCTCTAGGTTTACCTCGTTCTTACCGTAATTCCAGAAAGAAAAGGAAAAAACACAAACCCCTCTCTCCCAATATTCACACCTGATCACCCAAATGACACTGACTGACCTTGTTTGGGTTTTGGAGTAAATCTGGGACCCATCATTGGGTCCAGGGGAAGGAGAATTCCAACTCATTAGAGTGGGTAAAGCACTCACTTGTGCGGTGTAGAAGGTAATTACAGCTGGTGGTGCCTCACAGAAGTCACATTGCTTTAGGAGGGACTATTCCCCAAAGGACAGTGATACAGAACATGCAGAAATGACCAAAAGGGCAGATTTCCACCTGGGAACCGTAAGTGGCACAGAATTGGTAGTCAATAAAAGCCAGTAGAAGGGAAACAAAAAGTCTTTTCCTAAAACCAATATATTTTTCTCTCTCTCCTATCTCACTGGCCCATACATTCACATACAAGGAAGTAGATTCAAACAGTCCTAGGGTCCCTGGAAAGTGGAAGATCACCCTACTACTATTAACTTAGGCAACAAAGCTGAAGTCTCTTGTTACATCAGGAGGAAAAGACAAACCATGAACTGAGGCATAAACTTCCTAATTGTGAGGCCCATAACTGGCAGACAGTGAATACATCATTCTCAAGTAGATCATAAGCTTCAGGAAGCGTTCAGTAAATATCCTTTTATGTTGACATGAATAAAGTTGATAAGGTGTGGGCTATGTTTGAGGTAGTAGAGACTAAAAAGAGAAAAGGAAAAAAACTGTGTTTCTGATGTCCCTTTGCATCTCACTCATTTCCAGATATTGACATTGAACCACCACCACGAGCCAAATATCATATTCCCAAAATATCTGCCAGACATTCTTGCCATTTCAGCCTTATTGAATTACAATGTGGTGCAGCCTTAGAAATATAAATCATGGAGAAGCAGGAAATGCATTTATTTCATTAACCCATGTAGCCTTCATTTAAGGCCTGCTTAAGCCTCTCTTAGGAACAGCTCTGCAACCTCACCCTGCAAATACATTACATTTTGCTTTCCAGCTGTGGCAGACCTAGTGATAGACCATCATTTAAGTCCTGCCTCTCCTCAAAAGTCCTTTCTTTCCAATGCAGTTGCCCAGATGGAGTGCAGAGCTTTAAGATGAGAACATCTTTGTATGTTTTTGTTTGTCGTTTCTTGGTCTCCTGGGCAGTTGTTGGCCAGACTTGCTTTTCGCTTCCATTCCAATCAACCAGCCACATAGGGGAAGAACTCATTCCTAAGTTTGGCAACAAACATCTGGATGACATGCAAGAGCCCTGATGACCTTTGGCACAGAACTTGGTGCTCTGCGGAGGGGCTGCATAAGCAAGATGCTCAATTGATTGCACGAGTAATGAAGATAGATGATTTGGTCACAGCAAGCAACTTTGCATGCTTAGATGACAGAGCAGATTTTAGGATTGGAGTCTCTGGAGTTGCATGGCCTGAGTTCAGATTCAGGCCATGCACTTACCAGCTGAATGACTTGAGTCCATGACTTCCCTTCTCCAAGCATCCATTTTCTCAGTGGGATTAATGTTTACCTCCAGGGCCTGTTGAGAGGCAGCTTCAAAGAAAAAGATAGTATGGAGGGAACTTGTAACCCGGGGCTCCCCAACTTCTAAGATTTAATGCCTGATCCTCTAAAGTGGAGCTGCTGTGATAATGACAGAAATAAAGTGCACAATAAATGTAATGTGTTTGAATCATCCTGAAACCATCCCCCACTTCTTCCAGTGGAAGGAAATGATCTTCCGTGAAACCAGTCCCTGGTACCAAAATGTTGGGAACCATTGCTATAACCTACAAAACATTACTCGCTTTGTTATTATGACACCCAGACCAAAAAAGGCAAGAAACATATGCTTGCCTCAAGTGGCTCAGCTTGAGGAAAATTTCAGAATGTATCCTTGCCACCGTTCCTGTGAGAATTTCTTTGTTTTCTCATCCAGTCCCATTTCCCAAGGAGCCATGTTGGTCTGCATTCTTATTCTCAGTCAGCCCTTAATACATTTCTCCTGAAGCATTGATGACTTGCTCATGTTCAGTGGCTTGATATGTGATTCCTCCTGGGGGTTATGGTGCTTAATCAGGAAGGAGACCCTAACTTCTCTCCTAACCGCTAGAGACCTCACCAGAGTCCAGGGAGACATTCTGAAAATGTCACCATCTGGGCGTTTCCCACATGATCACATTAAAGTTTTGGGAGAATGAATAAAGAGAGGAAGACGAAAGCAAAAGAGAACCTGAGAGGAGTTACTTCTTGTCCCCCAACATGAAGAAAATCCTAGTGTCTGGAATGTGGTAGTTGAATGGATAAATAATGATAGAGTGAATGAATGAGCAAATTAAGTGCAGAGCCACCCTGCATATTCTTCAGTCACAAGTGAAAAGAATAAATGAAAGCTCACTTTGGCAGGGCACCTATGATGGCAGGGCACCTGTGAGAAGTAGCCAACTACGATGGCAAGCTCCTGGACTAATCCTCTTTACTGGAATTACCAGTAAGCAGAAGAATCAACCTGCCTTTCACTGACACGATTTTTACCTGCCTGCTTTCCAGAGTGTGTTTTTAAAAAGAGGATGGGGATGGTGAAGAGGAACATGATCTTAGTAACAGTGAAAGCCACAGGCTCTAAATTCTGTCATATCTGAGTCTAAGATCCAGTTCTGCCATGAATTATTTCTGTGTTTGGACAAATGACTAAACTTCAACTTCTATCTGTGAAGGAGAAACTCCTGTGGGATATGCCTTGTTCCATTGTTTTTTTGTTTTGTTTACATTTTTTTCTTTTACAAAAAAACCCTGCAAGACAGGGCAAATATATTAAACGTTTGCAGACATTAGACAATAAGCAACCTAGGACTATACTCATCGATAGAAAGGGAAAAAATGAGGTAAGAATTTAACCAGAGGGCAGTTTCTGGTGAGAATCACCAGAAAGGGGAACCCAACAGAGAAAGTGACAGTACTCAGGAAGACCATGAAGACTAAGGCAGCTGGATTTGGGGTCACAGAGTGCTGGAGAGGAGGGCACTATGCAAAGAAAAATCTCCAGAAGTCTGCACAGGGACACTAATATACTAATGTGTAGGGGGAAAGTAAGCAAAGAAAAATAACATGAAGGAGAACTTCTCTGGAGCAGCAAACTGAACAGCTTCTGAGCTTACCCAGGCTAGAAATAATTCAAATTCCCACCAGCCAGAGTACAGAGACATTGACGAATTCATGTAAGTAGCCAAAAGTACTTTTAGAGATGAAAGTAACAATATCTGAAAATCCCACATCTGAAAATTTCACTAGATGAAATTAACAGCAGATTAAATGCTATCAAAGAAAAGTGAACTTGAAGACATACTCCCCCGCCTGCAAAAAAAAAAAAAAAAGGACAGAAAGACTAAAAAATATGCCAACAAAGCCTCATTGTTTTAAAGAATAAAATGTGTGAACAATATCAAGCAGTATAACATATGTAACTGGAGTTCTGGAAAGAGAATCAATATGAAGAGTATCTGAATACATAATGGCAATTTTAAAATCAAAATTTTAGCAAAAATAAATGTAAGTAGGTCAATGAACCCAAAGGATAAACACAGAGAAAAGCATACCAAGAGAAATCTGAATCAAATTGCTTAAGAAAAAGTGATAACTAGAAAACATGAAATGTTGTTCAGAAAAAAAAGACGTGCTAGACATGCTATACACAGAGAACAAAGAGGAAAATTTTCACAGGCTTCTCATCAGAAACTATGGAAACCAGAAGACAGTGGCATATCTTTAAAGAACAAAAAATAAAAACTGTCACCTAAAATGTTATAACTGGAGAATATCTTTCCAAACTAAAGTTGAAGGTTTTTTTCAGACAAAAGCTCAGAAAAGTTGTTACCAGCTAATCATTACTAGAAGAAATAGTAATGAAAGTTTTTCATAAAGAAGGAAAATGATACCAGAAAGAGAAACTTGGCACACAAAGTAGTAAAAATACAGCAAACGTGAAATCAGGAGTAAACGTGAATTATATGGTCTGATTCTTTAATTAAGATAATTCTATTTTAAAGATAACATTAAGATAATTTAAAACAAACAGTAATGTACTGTGAAGTTTAAAACACGTAAAAGTAAAATGGGTAAAAACAGTAAGGGAAGGAGAAGTTTTTACGTTATATCAAGTGGCATAATATTATTTGAAGGTAGATTGTGATTAAAGTTGGATGCAGTAAACTGTAGCTTACAGTAAACTTAGCTTAAGTTAGCTTGCAGTAAACATCAGCTTACCAAAAAAAAAAGGTCTGTCCTCACTCTGATATGTAGTTGCGAAGATCTGGGGGATTTTTAGCCATCCTTGGGCCATATCTTTGCAAGTTTCAGGACAATAATCTCTCCATATATTCCATGTGGGCTGCTGTGGCTTGGGGATGACACAGCCATATACCTCCTTGGCATCATCTCCAGTCATTTTCCTAATATTCCTCTACTCCAGTCACCCTGGTCCTTGTTTTTTCTTGAGTTCCTCAAATGTAATCCTTACTCAAGGCCTTTGCATTTGATGCTTCCTCTGGCTGAATACTTTCTCAGTACACAGCTGCAGGGCTTACTGCATAACTGTCACCTAATCCATAAAGCTTTCTCTGACAACTGTACCAAAAATACTGCTCCTCATCCCATCCCCATTTCCTTGTCCTGCTTTATTTCTTCCATTGACTCATCATCATCTGTCATATTGTGTGTTTGTTTGTTTGTTGCCTGTCTCCTCCGACCCACCATGATTCTGGATCCCAAAAGGACCCAAGCATGTGATTATGAGTTGTTTCTCTCAAAGGGGAAGCATTTTTCCCCAAGTTTCTTAGTTCATCATCCCGATGCCCCAAATAGTGTTTATGAGAAGTCAACCTAAAGCAGCACCCACTACCTGGGACCATCTGTACTTCATAGGGATTAAAGCCACAGCCATGGCCTCTTTGGAGCTAAGCAGCAGGCTTGGTTCAGAGGTCCACATCTGGCTTTCTGCTTTGCATGCATCTTTCGTCTGGCCTCCAAAGTCTGATGGCTGATGCTTCTGGAATGCCCTAGGCACTGCTGAATCAGATGTTTTTTAGCTTCAGTGATTCACAAATTCCAATTTGCAGGACTTTCTCAGAATGGCCATTTTGGGGAGCTCCTTTTCTCTATTGCCTCTTAAATGAATTGTTCCCACCCTGAATTTCACCTAACCGCAAGGATTTCCTCTGGAAGTCCAACTGGAACCATGCCTGTACAATGGCCCTGCTCTAGGCTTTGAAGACATGGTGCTGCTCTGCGTCTTGTGTGATTGAAGTTGCTGTTGCTGTGCCTGACCCCAAGCATATCCATGCAGCCCAGACTGACATCCTGTGTTTCCATATGTTCCAAGAAGTTGCTTTGTGCTCTCAGTTCTCTAGGAGCAGGGTTGTGTTAGGTACACTAGCACAGAAAAGAATGCGTGGAGCTCTCTTTGGGGGCATATGTGATTACATAGCTTTGGACAGAAGGGACCTGGCCACTGAAGGCCTATGTCCTCTCTATGCTATGCTACAGAGAAGGCAATGGCACCCCACTCCAGTACTCTTGCCTGGAAAATCCCATGGATGGAGGAGCCTGGTAGGCTGCAGTCCATGGGGTCACAAAGAGTCGGACATGACTGGGTGACTTCCCTTTCATATTCACTTTCATGCATTGGAGAAGGAAATGGCAACCCACTCCAGTGTTCTTGCCTGGAGAATCCCAGGGACAGGGGAGCCTGGTGGGCTGCTGTCTATGGGGTCGCGCAGAGTCAGACCCGACTGAAGCGACTTAGCAGCATGCTATGCTATGCTAAGTCATGTCTGACTCTGTGTGACCCCATAGACAGCAGCCCACCAGGCTTCCCCGTCCCTGGGATTCTCCAGGCAAGAACACTGGAGTGGGTTGCCATTTCCTTCTCCAATGCATGAAAGTGAAAAGAGAAAGTGAAGTCGCTCATTCGTAAGATCCAGCAGGTTCTCAGGATGGGAAAGACTCACAGTTCATCCCATGCCACTCTAGGATAAACAAATGAGTCAACTATGTTAACTCCATCTACTGATATCAGGTCTTCTGGAATCTGATACCAATGGGGTATTGGGGGGCTATTGCTCTCCTATCCGTGTTTATTGGGAGAGTGCACAGACTTGGGCCAGCATCTTCATTTCTGATGGTATCTACTTAGCTTCTGCAGGAAAATGCCATTTCCATGAACAGGAATGGTGACAGAATGGGGCATGTGATCAAGGAGCCTGACTTGAAGGAACATCCCAGGTGCGCAACAGAGCAATTAAAGTCTTGGACTCAGAAGCTGGTCAGTCTGGTTTGTATTTGAACCCAGCTCCACATTTAACCACTGGATGATCTGGACAAGCTACTGTATGTTTCCAAGACTGCTTCCCCATCTTTAAAGTGTTAGTTGTTCAGTTGTGTCCAACTCTCTGCAATTCCATGAACTGTAGCCCACCAGACTCCTCTGTCGATGGAATTCTCCAGGCAAGAATACTGGAGTGGGTAAGACATTCACTTCTCCAGGGGATCTTTCTGGTCCAGGGATCAAACCCGGGTCTCCTGCATTGCAAGCAGATTCTTTACTCTCTCAGCCACCAGGGAAGCCCTTCATCTTTAAAAACCAGAGATAAGGAAACACAAGGAACATTAAAAGAGGTGAAGCATTAAAGGGAAGACTCAATGCCTGCAACTCAGTAGGTACCTGGTTGTTATTAACAATACTGATTTTTGTTTATGCCGCCTGCTCACTCATGGTAAACAGATGGAACTTATGACAGAGCCATTGTTATGGGTCCATCTGATTTTATTTTACTTTTCACTTTTTTAAGTACTATAGACTTGAAGACTATGCAGGAAGTTAGGCTGGGGTCAGGTGACTGATTTCTAATGATGAACACCATATCCAGTCCTGATCATTAAGAAGTCCTGACTTGTGCTCTCTCTTGCCCTCATCGGAATAGATAGAAAAGAAGGACTCCAAGATGACAGAACCACAGGATGAAAGAGGCTCAGATCCTGGAGTGCCCACATGGAGATGGCATGCTCAGAAGAGCTGCCCAAGTTATATTGCACTTGGTGAGACTAAGGGCCACTGAGTAACCCACATTTCAGGGTTGGTTACTTTAATATAACATAGCCCATCAAGACTAATTAAAAAATGAAAACTAGCACTGGGAGTGGACAGAGGAGCCAGTTGGTCAAGATAGATTTGCTATTCTCAGTCAAGTAGGGACAGGAAGTGTAAATTTTTTACCAGTAGGAAAATAACTGTCAGTTTTAAAAGAAAATGGATTGCTAATTTTCTACACAATTCCTTACTGGAACCACACAGTTATGATAGAATGGGGCAGGTTTTATGATATGAAAACTTTAGTCTTCATTTTTCTGGTCTTTATGGAACATCACTGCTCCATGTCCGTGCCCCAAACTTCACATGGTTCTGTGAATTTAAAAAAAAACCCTCTCCATAAATGTCAATACATTGGCAGCGATTTTCTGCAGTGGAAACATATTCTCCTTGAAAATTGCATGTCCTGGCATATGTCTCGTCTGGGGACCACCTGTCAGAGGAAGCAGCCATTTGTAATTAAGGATACACAGAATCATAAATGATCACAGCCAGTTCACATTAGAACGTGGCCACATATGTTTAGCAAAACACCAGACTTTCTGGATCATGATTGTGCTATACAAATGGACCTGAATTTAACCCTGTAAAGCTCTGTTTTAAAGACACTATGGCCTTTGCATACATTGTTCCCTCTGCCTGGAATGATCACTCTTCATATAGTTAGTTCTTCATCTTCAGACCTCTCCCCAAGGGTCATCTCTTCAGGGATGCCCTCCCTGACTACTCTTTCTACAAGAGGTAGCCTTCCCTTAATTCTCTGATTCTGGGCCCTATCCATTTAATTTATAGCTCTCACTGCAATCTAATTTGGGGTGGTGTTTGTGTGTGTGTGGCAGGGGGTGTTTGTTTACTATCCATTTTTGCTGTTTGTTATTTACTATCCATTTTTCCCACTAGACCTAAGTAACCATGATATCCGCCCTATCTAAAATTCCAAATATATGAACTACTAAAGCCCCTGTAGTGTTTAAACCAGTTTCAGCTGAATTTTCTGATGTTACACCTGATTTTACAGCTAAAAATCTTCCTAAAAAATATATCTCCTTTTTATATTATTGCCTTTCCTGATCTCTTGTTTATAAATTAAAAATCTTCTGCGTCAGATCCTGTATTAAGTGATTTATTTCATTTAATCTTTACAATAACTCTGAAAGTTAGGCTCATTTAATACTGTTTTATAGATGAGGAAATTAATGTCCAAAAGTTGCAACAAATATGGGTCACTTTTTGTCAGGATTCAGTTCAGTTCAGTTCAGTCGCTCGGTCGTGTCCGACTCTTTGTGACCCCATGAATAGCTTACATCCCTTCTTTTCAGACAGCAGCCCTCAATCCGCTCTGTGATTCTGAAGGAGCTGTCACTCAAGTATACCACAAGGGTGGGCACATGATCCAGGCTCGCCAATCAGAGCATCTCTCTACATGGACTCTGTGATTGGGTCAGAGTGAGACATGTGACCCCAAAAAGCCAGTCACGGTCCTTTCTTGGCACATAAAAGCTAGTATATTAATCATCTCTCCTGACTCTAGGATCAAACTCTAAGAGGACTACCTAACTCTGTTACTACCTGGAGCTCTCTTGCTGCCATGCAGAGAGAACCTGCCCCAAAATAAAGCTTACATCCGGCAAAAGTCAGTGAAAAAGAGACCGAGGAATCACTTGAACTCCTGGATCAGCTGTGCCTGAGACATACATCTTGGACTTTTCAGTTGCATGAAGCAGTAAATCCGTCTTGTTAGGTAACAGGGTCTGCATGTGTGCATGCTAAGTCGCTTCAGTTGTGTCTGACTCTTCCCGACCCTATGGACTGTAGCCCACCAGGCTCCTTCTATCCATGGGAGTCTCCAGGCAAGAATACTGGAGTGGGTTGCCATTTCCTTCTTTAGGGGATCTTCGTGACTCTGGAATCGAACCAAAGTCTCTTATGACTCCTGTATTGCAGGCAGATTCTTTACTGCTGAGCTACCTGGGAAGCCCTAACATGGTCTAAATTGGGTTTATACCACTTGCCACTGAATAGGATGAAGCGAGCACCCATGTAGAAGTTCAATTCAGTTCAGTTCAGTCCTCAGTCGTTTCCGACTCTTTGCAACCCCATGAATCGCAGCACGCCAGGCCTCCCTGTCCATCACCAACTCCCGGAGGTCACCCAGACTCACATCCATCGAGTCAGTGATGCCATCCACCCATCTCATCCTCTGTCATCCCCTTCTCCTCCTGCCCGCAATCCCTCCCAGCATCAGAGTCTTTTCCAATGAGTCAGCTCTTCGCATGAGGTGGCCAAAGTACTGGAGTTTCAGCTTTAGCATCAGTCCTTCCAAAGAAATCCCAGGGCTGATCTCCTTCAGAATGGACTGGTTGGATCTCCTTGCAGTCCAAGGGACTCTCAAGAGTTTTCTCCAACACCACAGTTCAAAAGCATCAATTCTTCGGCGCTCAGCCTTCTTCACAGTCCAGCTCTCACATCCATACATGACCACAGGAAAGACCATAGCCTTGACTAGGCGAACCTTTGTTGGCAAAATGATGTCTCTGCTTTTGAATATGCTATCTAGGTTGGTCATAACTTTCCTTCCAAGGAGTAAGCATCTTTTAATTTCATGGCTGCAGTCACCATCTGCAGTGATTTTGGAGCCCAGAAAAAAATAAAGTCTGACAGTGTTTCCACTGTTTCCCCATCTATTTCCCATGAAGTGATGGGACCAGATGCCATGATCTTCATTTTCTGAATGTTGAGCTTTAAGCCAACTTTTTCACTCTCCACTTTCACTTTCATCAAGAGGCTTTTTAGTTCCTCTTCACTTTCTGCCATAAGGGTGGTGTCATCTGTAGAAGCTCAATTAATACTAATTTTCTTGATTTTCCTGAAAGTTATCACTTTACATTAACCTCACATAACCTCACTGACATAGCTGACAATATGTTAGCTGTGGCAATTCAGCCAGCTCTATTTTCTGGCTACTCTTTACATGTCACATTTGATTCAGACTCTACAACAGGGTTTCCCAGGGGCACAGTGGTAAAGAATCCACCTGCCAATGCAGAAGACATGAATTCAACCCCTGGGTCAGGAAGATCCCCTGAAGAAGGCAATGGTAACCCAGTCCAGTATTCTTGCTTGGGAAATTCCATGGACAGAAGGAGCCTGGTGGACTACAGTACACAGGGTCACAAAAGAGTCTGACACTTCTTTGCAACTAGACAACACCTGCCCAGATGGAAAGAACCCTGGCAGGGTGCAGGCAGAGGAGACTGACATGGGAAGCAAGTGTGGCTGAGTTAACCTTTGATGCTATCTCTAGTACAAGTTGCAGGAACCTGGTCAACTTTTTGGGAATTAGAACTGAGAACATGTGAATTTGTAAGCTATCGGGTAAGCCAAGGTGGGTCATTAAAACCTGGGAGGAGAAAGTAAGGCTATGGAAACAAAATAATAAAATTGGACTGTGAGAAGGAGCAAAAAAGAGGGTCTGGACCCTACTTTTTCAATTCCTGGTTCCAACTGCACTGCCAGCTACATTTCCTCTTCTGAGAACTTTGAAGAAATTTCCCTTTTGTGCTTAAGCTAATGGATGGGTTTCTGTTACTTAATACCTAATCTATCTCTTAACTAAGAGAAAAACAACCAAATAAAGATGCAAGTTTCCAGTTCAGTTCATGGCAATTTATTTAATTTAAAAATAAAAACAAACAAAAACAAAATCAGTTTCCAATGAAAATACAAACACTTTGGGTGGTTATCCAGCATTTTTTTTTTTAATCCCCTATAGGCTGTCCTGGGCTCAAACCAATCAAATTAATGAAAACCAATTTTGACTGGAGCCATAAAGCATGTTGCACCAATTAAATTACACCAATATATTATTATAATACCTTTGAAATGCCTTTCAGACCAATAAATAAAAAAAGACAAATTCAAATAAAAAAGTCAACTTTTTATTACCAAAAAAAAAAAAAAATAGAAATTAAATAAAAGTCACAACATGGATTAAAAAAAAATGTGCAGTCAAGTTTCTCTCTCTCTTTTTTTTTTCTTCTAGGAATGATACCATGCCAGTAAATCCCTACAGAACATTTCCAGTTTGGCAATAAGCAGTCAGTCAGTCATTCACATTTGTACTCAAGACAACAGGCTTGACCTACACTCACCTGAGTTTCACCCCAAAAGGTACTCTTTGCCATCTGCAGAAGCAGCACCTTATAACAGGGATAGAAATTCAGAGAGCACTTGGCATTTTCATTTCACCTGAGGTCTTGAAGCACTTCCTGAAAACTGATCATGCCTTGAAATTTACCTGTAAAAAGAAGTATTAACTCTACTCCTTTGGCAGATGTGTAAACTAAGACACTGAAAGGCCCACGGAGACAAGGAAAGGACCAGGAGAGCTGACCTCGAATCTCCTGCTTGGTCCACCAGGTCATCAAAGTGTCTCTCACGTGTAATTTCATGGAAATAAATCAAGCATGATTTCCTTGGCTGGAAGGGATGAGAGGACTTACTTAAGAAGGAAGGGAGCTGCTTTGTGGTCTTTTCCCTCTATTCCAAGTTTTTTCTTTCTTTTTTGAAAGGACAGAGTCAACATCATATCCAGAATCAGAGGACGTTAGCAGAATGTCAGAACTAGGCAGGGACTTGAGAGACCAGCTAATCCAGCCCTCATTGAAGAGAAAACTCAGCCCCTGAAATACTGCAGGTGCCTAAGACCACCAGCAGACTAGGACTCAATGCAGTCTCTGCCTCTGAATGGAGAACCGTCTTTGCCACAATCCACTGTCTGGGTCTGCTGAGAAAGAGAAAATACATGTTTTCTCTTTTGGAGGCTAGGGATAGAATGACTTTCCTTAATAGTGTCACTTTTACTTAAAGATTATAAGGATGGAAAATACCAAACAGACACAATCACTTGGGCAAAGGAAACTACATCAACCAGTAGGTAGATGTTATACCTAAGTCACACTGACAGCTACCAACTAGACAGGCTACCATGCATGAGGGACCAGCAATGTGGCAGTATAGGCTGTCCAGAAAAGGTTGCATAAAGTGATACAGGGAAGAGGGAACTTTAGAGGTTGGAGAATGCCCTCCACGCACCCACATACCCCACATACAATTTGCTAGCTATAGGTTTTTTTCCCTTTGAACTTATATTGGAGTTCAGGAAGGAGGTGGAATTGAATGAATGGAAACCCGCAAAGCTTCCCCTATCACACTACTCAGCTCAAGCCGAAGGGATGCACAAGCCAAAACCCCAGAGCTGGTGACAAGGGGAGAACTGGAGCCATCTCCTTTGGCAAAGGGCAGTTTCATTCTAATCAATGTTCTTAGTGTCTGAAGGTAAATTCCATCTCAGCTCCCCATGTTGGTTTTCCCCCAAACACCCCCCAAGACTAGTTCTTAAATATCCAGATGGCTTTCAGAAGTTGGCCATCTTGAAAAAAGAGTTTCAATTAGCTGGGGCCAGTAGAATCTGAAGTCATCCCAAACTCCCAAATATGACCATCAATCCCAAACTCAGTATCTGAAGATTTCGCACTGTGGGAGTGATGTCTTCTCACCTGCAATCTGGGTGTCCAGGAGTTACACAAGTGAGTTATGTGACTTTTCAAGATAAGAGTCCTGTCACACCTCTCGTCTGCCTTCTCCAGAACCATCAGGAAGACGTCCAGAGAAATGTTCCCTCTCCCACTTTCTTCCTCCCAACCCACTCTGCTCTTTCAGCAGCTTATTCATTTGAGTGGCTGGAACCTTTCCCTCAAAGTCTAGGGGTTCAAACCCATGACACAGAATACCTAGATTTGAGGGGGAAAACACCTTCTGCCTGACTTGACTTTCCTCCTTCAAATATCCCACCTACACACTAACTCCCAGAAGCAAACTCCCCTACCTCTGAGGATTCTACACTGAGTGGATGAGGAAACTATTTACTGTGAGTAAATAGGGTAAATAGTTGAGGCAGTTACTCCTTTGGAGACTGTAGCCAGTATCACATCCAATTCAAAACATTCATGCAGGTGAGAACCCACAAGGCAGCATTCCAGTTAATACTGAGACATTAAAGAAATTGACAAGTTGTCCCCTTGCTGGTATGGATCAATTTCCATTCATTTAGAAAGATCACAGAGGGTCTCAAGCACTGTTCTACACCATAGTTTGGACCTCTGACGCCACCAACTTTCCCCCTGTCCACCCTTGGGAGGTTGTGCTGAAGAGCCAGGCAGACACTAGGAAAGAAGAGGCAGACAACAAGAAGCCAAACAATCACCATGGGCTGACTCTAAGTCCTTCGCAGTGTCCAGAGCATTCTTTCTCTGACCAAGGCCCTGTCTTCCATTCAAGGTAGAGTAGAAAATTAACAAATGCCCCATGGTGGCATAAAAGAGACAACATAGATCCCATGGGATCTATACTAACACTCCCAGGGCTTAGCCAGGTCAAGGATGACAACTACAAGGCATGAGTGCTACCGCACCCCTTCCCATCCCCATGGCAGCCATTACTAATCAATCACAGCACTCCTTCCAACTGGGCTACTCAAACCAACACACCCAGCAGCCCTTATCAATCGATCACTGATTCAAGCTCAGATAACTAAAATGGACGTGCCCACCCTATGCAGTCAGACCAAGCCTGCTAATAACATGAGAAGGAGCAAGCTCTGAGTGATTTCACAACAGATGGCTATAGTCTGTCCTGCCCTCCTCCAGCAGCATATGGATGACTTCTAGAGAAATGCTTCCTCTCCCATATGCTCCCTCCCTATCCTGGAAGTGCTGGCCAACACCACCTCCCCTGGACAGCTGGTCCCCTAGGAGATGTCATAAAGCAAAATGTCAATTAGGATCCCAATTCTAACTGGCAGTCAGCAGGACTGGCCAACTGCCCACCTCTCCCACATAGGCACTGACTCAGCTTTCAAATTTGGCCAAAGCCAAACAGCACCAATCCCTTTGTCAGTCTATTGTCGTGGCCAGCAAAGAGGTAACCAGCTCCAGAGCCCAGTCATCATTCCCACTCCTCTCCCTCCCTACCCACCCCACCCCACCCCCTGCACCCCGGGAGCTAGTTGAGCTTGTTGCAGATCTCCAGCGCCTTCTTGTAGACCTGAGTCACATCGTCCATGTCCGTGAGGAGGGAGAAGCTGCTGTCTGCCAGCCGGTTCCGGTACCGCTTCAGGTACTGGGGCCGGGGCCGGTTCTGGAGCCCCTCAAAGTCCTGGATCTGGAGGAAGTTCTCGGCAGAGACGCAGCTGCGGATGCGCTGGCGGGTGGGGCGGTTCTCCTGCAGGTCCAGCAAGTCGAAGGAGTCGCTGGACAGGACGCTGTCATCGCTGATGACGCTGGAAGGCCGGCTGTAGCTCCGGGAGAGGCCCTCGGCGGGAACGCCCGGCTCTAGCAAGGATTCCAGTGTGGGCATTTCGGGGCTGGCCAGGGCCGGGTCCAGGGTGCCCGCTGAGTACTTGCTGTTGTGCTTCAAGATGCCCTTCCTGCGACAGGAGAGGCTGTGGGATGGCACCCTGGCTGGGTCTGGGGGGCTGGGGGAGGGGATGCTGCTGCCCAGCCCATTGTTACTGTCCAGCAGCTCTGAAGACTCACTGCGCTCCGGGGAGGAATAGTAACCTGATTCTCTCTGCTGGGTCTTTTTCAGGATGCCTTTCTTGGGCATCGTGGCCGACTGTTTGGGGCTGAGTTTACCTGGCACTTCGGCCTCAGGGGGGCTTGGCAGGGGCACGGCAGTCCGGCACAAGTCCTGTTCCAGCTTGAAAGTGGGCGGTAAGGCCGGGCTGACGACGCCCTCAATGAAGCCAGTGCTGTGGGAGCGATGCTCGCTGTTGCTCCGCTTCTTCAGGATCCCTTTGGGCCGCTTGGAGCTCAGCTTGGATGGGCTCTCGGGCACCGAGTCCTGGCCAGACTGAGGGAAGTCATTCTCTTTCTTGGACTTCTTCAGCGACCGCTGACGCTCCAGCACGACCTCGGGGGCCCCAGGTTTGGCCAAGCCTTTAACTTTGGCTTCGGCTTCAGCCTGCAACCCCGTGGAACGGTGGTGCCAGTCGATAATGCGGGCCAAGAGCGGGGACTCGGAGCTGTGAAGGGCGTCACAGTCGCAGACACTGCTCTTGTAGCCCCAGTTCACCCACCAGTGGTTGGCGATGTCCTCGATGGTGGCCCGGCGGTCGGGATTCACCATCAGCATCCACCGAATGAGGCCTCGAGCATCTACGGGACAAGAGACAAAAGGAACAATACATTTTTTGTTTATTTTTGGCCATGCCCTGCATGGTATGCAGAACCTTAGTTCCTGGACCAGGGATCAAACCCATGCCCCCTGCCATGGAAGTGCAGAGCTCTAACCACTGGATCACCAGAGAATTCGAGGAACAATACATTTTATGGGAGCTTTGGGCTTTGCCACAGGGCTGACACTCCAGGAGACACTCATTTGAGGAAAATTCAAAGGAAGCCCTAGTTCAGCCACACTGTGGAGCAGGAAGCTGCAGCCTTCCCAGACTGGACATCAGAAAGCACCAGCCAGACTCAGAGCCACAGGCCAGGGTGCCGTCACAGCCTGGCATGCTTCTTCACACAGGTGACGCAATGTCAAATTGCTGAGCTTTCCATCAACAATTCCATCAACAATTGCTGAGCTTTCCTCTTTCCATCAGATCTTTATAAAATGGGAAAGACCAGGTAACCAGGAAAGAATCCAGGCCCAAGCCCAAGCAGGGCCCCACCATTCTTTTGGTGGATATCATCTTACCAAAAGGGAAAACGAAGTATAGATTACCATGACTTTCTTTAGTTCTCCAAAGGTAGACTTATATAAATACACACTTCTCGGGTCATTGGGAAAGTATGTCAGCACAGAGAGGGAATTTTAGGGCTAAAATGGCAAAAAAAAAAAAAGAGGTTACTTATCTGAGAGGGAGAGACAGAGAAGGATGGAGAGGTGCTCATAGCTGGCACACCTGGGCACTGAAAGGGACTGTGCTCAAGGCTGGCCTGAACCCCAGGGCCTCAGCCAGGCTGAGACCCACACCCAGCGCTCACCTCCTATCCCTCTCTGACATAATCCACAGCCTACCCAGCTGTCGGATCAGAGAGCTGATCTCTATCTGCTATCCGTTTATGGCCCGTCTGAAAAATTCCATTTGCAAATTTCTGCTGCCAAAGAATTAAGGGAAAGCCCCAAAGGGATGTTGAGGAGGCCACAGGAACCAACTGACTCTCGCAGCTTATAAATCACCTTTTAAGATCAAACTGTGCTTCTCCAGTGGGGGTTGAATTATATCCCGGGAAGGCACCACCTCCCCTCTGCTACTTATGCAGCTAATGAGTAGCTGGCAGGGGCCTGGCAATGGTGCCGGGGGTGAGGCACACCTCTGTACAGCAACAGGATGTTCATTCATTCGGTCAAGAAACAGTCTCTGAACCCCTGTAATGTGCCAGAAACTGTGTTGGGACCATTTGGCTACTGAGCCAAAAAGGCTATCATAGAGGTCACCATGAATTTTCTCCAACAAACCCCACAGGTTGGCTCATTGAAAAATATATACAGATATAGATATGTGTAAAGCAAAATGGCTGTCTAGGGAGGCCTTACAAATAGCTGTGAAAAGAAGAGAGGCAAAAAGCAAAGGAGAAAAAGAAAGATATAAACATCGGAATGCAGAGTTCCAAAGAATAGCAAAAAGAGATAAGAAAGCCTTCCTCAGCGATCAATGCAAAGAAATAGAGGAAAACAACAGAATGGGAAGGACTAGAGATCTCTTCAAGAAAATCAGAGATACCAAAGGAACATTTCATGCAAAGATGGGCTCGATAAAGGACAGAAATGGTATGGACCTAATAGAAGCAGAAGATATTAAGAAGAGGTGGCAAGAATACACAGAAGAACTGTACAAAAAAGAGCTTCATGACCCAGATAATCACGATGGTGTGATCACTGACCTAGAGCCAGACATCCTGGATGTGAAGTCAAGTGGGCCTTAGAAAGCATCACTACGAACAAAGCTAGTGGAGGTGATGGAATTCCAGTTGAGCTCTTTCAAATCCTGAAAGATGATGCTGTGAAAGTGCTGCACTCAATATGCCAGCCAATTTGGAAAACTCAGCAGTGGCCACAGGACTGGAAAAGGTCAGTTTTCATTCCAGTCCCAAAGAAAGGCAATGCCAAAGAATGCTCAAACTACCACACAATTGCACTCATCTCACATGCTAGTAAAGTAATGCTCAAAATTCTCCAAGCCAGGCTTCAGCAATATGTGAATCATGAACTTCCTGTTGTTCAAGCTGGTTTTAGAAAAGGCAGGGGAATCAGAGATCAAATTGCCAACATCCACTGGATCATGGAAAAAGCAAGAGAGTTCCAGAAAAACATCTATTTCTGCTTTATTGACTATGCCAAAGCCTTTGACTGTGTGGATCACAATAAACTGTGGAAAATTCTGAAAGAGATGGGAATACCAGACCACCTGACCTGCCTCTTGAGAAATCTGTATGCAGGTCAGGAAGCAACAGTTAGAACTGGACATGGAACAACAGACTGGTTCCAAATAGGAAAAGGAAGGCGGTATATTGCCACCCTGTTTATTTAACTTATATGCAGAGTACATCATGAGAAACGCTGGGCTGGAAGAAACACAAGCTGGAATCAAGATTGCTGGGAGAAATATCAATAACCTCAGATATGCAGATGACACCACCCTTATGGCAGAAAGTGAAGAGGAACTAAAAGCCTCTTGATGAGAGTGAAAGTGGAGAGTGAAAAAGTTGGCTTAAAGCTCAACATTCAGAAAACAAAGATCATGGCCTCTGGTCCCATCACTTCATGGGAAATAGATGGGGAAACAGTGGAAACACTGTCAGACTTTCTTTTTCTGGGCTCCAAAATCACTGCAGATGGTGACTGCAGCCATGAAATTAAAAACCGCTTCCTCTTTGGAAGGAAAGTTATGACCAACCTAGATAGCATATTCAAAAGCAGAGACATTGCTTTGCCAACAAAGGTTCGTCTAGTCAAGGCTATAGTTTTTCCTGTGGTCATGTATGGATGTGAGAGTTGGACTGTGAAGAAGGCTGAGCTGACTGTGAAGAATTGATGCTTTTGAACTGTGGTGTTGGAGAAGACTCTTGAGAGTCCCTTGCACTGCAAGGAGAACCAACCAGTCCATTCTAAAGGAGATCAGCCCTAGGTGTTCTTTGGAAGGAATGATGCTAAAGCTGAAACTCTAGTACTTTGGCCACCTCATGCGAAGAGTTGACTCATTGGAAAAGACTGATGCTGGGAGGGATTGGGGGCAAGAGGAGAAGAGGACAACAGAGGATGAGATGGCATTACTGACTCGATGGACGTGAGTCTGAGTGAACTCCGGGAGTTGGTGATGGACAGGGAGGCCTGGCGTGCTGCAATTCATGGGGTTGCAAAGAGTCGGACACGATTGAGCAACTGATCTGATCTGATATCTATATCTATTTATATAAAATAAGTCAATGTTCATTATTCAGATTCTATATTTGTAAACTTTGCCCACTCACTAAACTGTATTTGTAACCCCCAAATCAATATTCGGGGTGCTTTCCACAGAGGGGCAAAAAATGAGTTGCCCCCACTGTGCATGTGTGTTCCCAGCTGAGCCAGAACCAGGCAACAAGGCACTGTCTTCTTGTTTCTACTCTTGTGCTGTAAGTGGCCTCTTCATAATCCATTTAGTTCATGCTTTTCACATTGTTGCCCTTTTTGTTGGTGATTTCACTGTTGAAATGGCCCCCAAGTGTGATGCTGAAGTGCTGTCTGGTACCTGTAAGGGCAAGAAGACGGTGAGGTGCCATGCAGAGAATATGTCAGAGAGGTATCAGACAAGTGTCAGACAAGCTGCTCTCAGGCATGAATTAAAGTGCTGTTGGCTGTGAGTTTGATGTTCATGAATCAACAGAATTGTTTAAAAGAGACATCTTTAAACAGAAATGTACATAAGACAAGGATATGGAGTGATCCGTTGACAAACACGTTGTGACCAGAGGCTCACAGGAGTCGAGCCCTGTATCTCCCCAGGAGCAGTGGTTCAGTATTCAGGAATTCAGCATTCACCGCAACTTTACTGAATTGCCGCAAATAATAAGAATCAACTTGTGTGTGTGTGTGTACACATGTAGGATGCGTGTAATGAAAGGTCTGTTAATTACATTCTAAAGTCGACTACCTGTACACACCCCTTCTATACCCACATGATGCTCTCCTGTCAAGAGATGGAGCTTATGGCCTTGGTCAATTTGACTGATAAAACATGGCAGAAGTGACCTTATCTGGCTTCCAAGGAGACATTAAGAAGCCCTGGCAGCCACTTCTTCCTCCATCTTCAAGCCCTGAACTGCTATGTAAGAAGTCCAGGCTACTCCCTGGAGGGACAGGCCTGAGGAGGCTGCTCATAGAGACAACCCACACAGAAGGACCCCAAGGTGTCCCCACAATTGGCCCCAACCTCAGCTACCATCTGACTGCAACTGCAGGAGAAACCCCAGCCAGGCCAGAGGAGCTCTCACCAATCCAGGGAACCAAGAGACATGGCTCATCGAAGTCATTTAAACCACTGAGTATGCTAGGAGGTGGGGGCAATGGGGCAGAGTTATTCCTGGCCATGGTAATGAAACAACACCCACGCACCATACCTGCAGTGGGGGGCAAGGTGTGAAAAAGAGTAGTTGCCAGCCTCATGCACTTAGAGTCGACCAAGGGAGTTTATGTCTACACAGATTGGAAGGGATTTTATGTAATACCGCTTCCAAAATGTGCACCAATATCGGAAAACAGAATCTAAACAGGGTAAGAGCCTTGCCCAAGTTTGCACAGCAAGCAAACAGGACTCCTAGCCTGCTCTGTAGCACAACTGATCTGCAGGTACCACAGTGGAAAGGTTTGGGGAAAGCGGACTAACAAGTCAGCTCAGCAAAGATCTGGGGAGAAGAGGAATAGCAGCTGTCTTCCTTACAGACATCGACCCAAAAGCGGGACATGTGAGCTGGCCTCGCCCGACCCAGCTGCTGGCCATCCACGGGCGCACACCTGATGGCTGCGTGGGTTCCCGATATTCACCACTGCTGATCTGCCGGATGAGGTTCTTGTGATCAAAACCATCGAAGGGCATCGTTCCGTAAACAAGAGTGTAAAGCAGTACGCCCAGGGCCCAGCTGTCCACCTGAAGCAGAGAGAGACAGGACAAGTAGATTCCCTTCCCAAACATCAGCATCACAGACCATGAGCAGCCACCCGCAATGACCCCAGGAAGGGAATTTAGCACCTGGCAGCCAGGTTCCCACCATGGCCTGACACCTGATACGCAGTGCACCTGGGGCCTGCTTCAGAGCCTGACCTTTCCGTTTCAAACAGTCCTAATTCACAGAACTTTCTTCAACAGATGATCTTCTTTGATCCTCACTATTATTTGGGGAAACAGGTAGGGCCCTGTGTTATTTTCAGCCCCATTTGACAGATGAGGCCCAAGGGAGTTAAATGGTTTCTCCAGAGACGCCCCATCCCAGTGATGGAGGTCAGACGGGAACATGGATCTCTGGACTCCTAATTCAGGAATCCTGCACCGTCTTCAAATGACTCAGAGGCTGCAAACCCAAATGGCTACAAGAGCCTAGCAGGCAACAAACATGAACAAGGCAAGATACAAGGTGGGGTACAACGTGGAGTGTTGGTTTGAAGGCAAACTGTGGCGGGCAGTCACCCATCGTAAGCAGGCAGCCTCCTCTGGCTAGTGGGTGCCACTTAGTCAAACAGGCCCAGCACTATTAGAGCCTTTGGTTTTTCAAGAGAAGTCAGAAAACAGACTTTTATGTGAAATCGCCCATTGATTAAATGTTTGTCCACTTTTTTAGAAAGACTAACGTGGCCAAATAAAGTATGCTTGCTGGCCAGATCACAGGCTGCCAGCTTGTAACCTCAGAAACAGACCATCAGCAATCACAGGAGCATTTGTTATCTATGATAAATTTAGTGTCGAGTTTCTGCAGTTTTGTAGATTGGATCCTAGGCTCCTCCCTTACATTCTTATTTTAGAAAGACTTTACTGCGGTTGATGGAGGCTCTTGGCATCCGTCTCTCTACCCTCTTGCCCTGCCCCTAAACACTCTCAAACAGATAAATATTTGGAAGAAAACATTTCAATCCACTGAACGGCTGCTATTTAAAGGATCCTAAGTAGATGACTCTGTCTGCAAATAGAACTATCTTTCTAAAAATGAGTAATCAGTCACAACTCACCCATTTTCAAAAGGACTTTCTCACATACACATCTTTAATTGGCCCTGATAGGTTTAGGCATATAGAGAGATGCATTTCTCAGGAGTCAGAAGATGCAATTAAAATGTATTTCCTTGATCAAAAATACATGCTGTCCAAAATGCATGCAAAAAGATTCACTGCAGAGTGAGACAGTTTGCTTTCTGTTTTGCCTGTTTTGTTATAACAGGGAAAAACTAAAAACAATCTGTCTAAATCTAGGTAAGTGATTAATTAAATTATGGTATATGCATAAAATAAGTGTATCATCACTAAAAACCATGTTTTTAATAACAAATTTAGAAAATGTGACAATTTTAAGTTAATAAAAGGTGACATATACATGTATATAGTGATCTCAATTATTTGAAATATGAGATCTACACTGGGGGGGAACCCTTTTAAAAAATCACATAAATATTAAGTGGTTATCTCTCATGGGGAAATTGAAGGCAACTTTATTTTCTCTTTTAGGCTTTTCTGGATTTTTCTTCCAGATATATATATGCACATATATACTATGGCTTTTATAATCATATAAGGTTTTGCTTGCTTGCTTTTATGGGTTTTTTTTTTAAGTATTCCTAGGTTAAGTTCTTTCCTTCCCTTAAGCCCCTCACCTTACACACCAGGCAAGCTGCTTACCTCTGGCCCTCGGTAAGGCCTCCCATTGACAATTTCAGGAGAGGCGTAGAGTGGGCTTCCACAGAACGTTTGCAAGAACTTGTCCTTCTGGTACAGGTTGGAAAGCCCAAAGTCCGCAATCTACAAAGAGAAGTGAGACCCAGGGAGCCTGTTAGCACTGCAGTCAGTGTCTGCACGAGCTCCGCTCACACCTCCCAGACTAGAGCATCTGAGGTGCCCCTGGCTGGCGCTGCCAGCTGGGTTAAATCACCCTTTGCTCTCCAGCCCTGAGCTTTCACAGAAGGACCAGTTTGCACAACTGGGCCTGTGACTCCCGACTGCAGTGCTTGGCACCCACTGCGTGGTCTATTACTTAAAAATCACTCTGTGCAAGGACTCTTGTCTCACATCAGTAAAGATGCACCCTGAGAAATACCTCCAGGATCACATGCTTGGTGTTTCTGATGAACACTAAAGTGTATAGTTACTACTCTGTGAACTGTCTGTGGCCTACCGAAAATCTCACGGCATCCATCCATGTGGTATATGCACCTACCTGTGCACCAGACATCGCCTACACACTGATCAGAACTGTGTTGTGCACACCTTGGAACCCTAGATGAAATGGACCCAGAGCACCAGGCTCTGTGTCACCATATTGCAGCCCACACTCCACCACCAGCCACCTGTGTGCCATGGAGCAGGGTCACTTAGCCATTCTGAGCCTCAGTTTACCTACAGAAAATGGAAACCCATGATCCCTATCGTGTTCTAGATTGCAAGACTATTGTGAGAATAATAAGAAAAAAATTAATTAAGGTGAGACTGTGAAGGCCAAGGTGCTTTGTAACTTTCAAGTCTTTAGGGTCCAGCCAAATGTTTGTCTTAACCTTGTTTCTCTTATATCACATACCCCTCAGAATCACTCTCTTCTCCTTTGGTTTCTTGAAGTGTTTTATTATCCTTCATGGCAGTGCTCTTCTGTGTGTTTGTGTGCATATATAAGGTATATATGTTACATATATACACATATTGTCACATATATATGTATATTATGCATGTATAAGTTATCACATATATTCATATATATTGCTGCTACTGCTACTGCTAAGTCACTTCAGTCGTGTCCGACTCTGTGCGACCTCATAGACAGCAGCCCACCAGGCTCCCCCGTCCCTGGGATTCTCCAGGCAAGAACACTGGAGTGGGTTGCCATTTCCTTCTCCAATGCATGAAAGTGAAAAGTGAAAGTGAAGTTGCTCGGTCGTGTCCTATTCTAGCAATCCCATGGACTGCAGCCTTCCAGGCTCCTCCATCCATGGGATTTTCCAGGCAAGAGTACTGGAGTGGGGTGCCATTGCCTTCCCACTCATATATACTACATATGTACATATAAATTTGTATACACATATATCCTGACATATACGTAAGTATGTAGTATATATAAGTACATATATACTACATATATATAGTATCTATGGCAACCCACTCCAGTACTTCTTGCCTTGAAAATCCCATGGACAGAGGAGCTTGGTGCAGGCTACTATCCATGGGGTCGCAAAGAGTCGGGCATGACTGAGCGACTTCACTTCACTTCACTTCACTTCATATACTATATACTACTATGTGTGTTTGTATACGTCAGGACATATGTATATACAAATATACACATACATATATATAAATTCACCTTGCATATTAGGTTGAGTCCCCCGAGTCAGGTGGCAGGTTCCACATCCACCCCTCATCTTTGTATCATCCACTGCTTAGCCCCTGTCCTCACCCAAGAAACATCTGTCACCAGAATAGGCCTTATATTTTGAAAAGCACAAGATAATTAGTAGATAATACAAAATAAAAATAAACTTAGTTACCACTTGTTGAACAACCTCCAGTTATTAGGCTCTGTTCTAAGCACCTTAGCACCTTACACTCTCCAATCTAATCCTATCTAAAATCCCATTTACACAACAATGTGAATGTATTTCATGCCACTGAACGGTGGATGTTTTATCACAATTTTTTAAAAACCCACTGAACAGATGAGGAAACTGAGGTTTAGGGACATTAGGTCATTCGTCTCAGGAAAGCTAACTAGCAAGCAACAATGTAAACCAGGTGTCTCTAAAGGTTCAAACCGCTGCCTTGTGCTACCTGTGGGCAATCTGCAAATTTCAGCCAGTCTAAGACAGCCTTCCACGCTGAGCCTCTGAGGACTTCTGCCCAACCTTACACCCATTTCCACCAGAGGCTTATAAATAGGATGAGTGATTTCATCTATCCGGCTGAGGCTCTGAATGCAGGGCCAAGAAGCCAGTTTTGTAAAGTCGCCCCGAATGAATGGAATGGCACAGAAAGCAGCTGGCACATAACCGCACTCAGAAAATGCATTCTTGGGACTCAGATTGCACTCAATTGCCCTGAATTTCACTTTCTTATCAAGGCCCCTCCCTGCCTGGCTTGCAGGAAGTTGGTTAGAAGCTTTATGAAGCATGCCCTGTCAATCAGGACGCAAAGGGACCAGCTGCAGCCCTGGAACATTCCAAGAAGTTGGCTAAGGCAGGAGCCGACACAGCACTGTGAACGCTGGAGGCATCTGGGGCACTGCGTGAGCTTCCAAACACACACACACACACACACACACACACACGAGGCACCCGCCACCACTACGTGCAAATCCCCACATGCACACCCGAGTGCTCCAAGTCTAGGCATCCTCGCTTTCTCTGTAGCCCTTTTGAGAAGCGTGTTTATGTTATGTCCCACTCCCATCCTTACAGACTGATATCTATCAGCCTCTCCCAGTAAAACTGTCATTGCTGCTGACATAAAATTAATAGAAATCTAGATTAGTCTATGTTCCTGGCACTTCAACAGAAAAGCAATATTAATCAACACATACACTTTTCCATCTTTGAGCCACTTGAACTTGGGCTGCAGCTCTAAATTTCCACACCGCATGGAGTGTATAACAACGATAAGACAGGGAATGGCCACTGGTTCTAAAACTTCTCAAAGTCTCCATTTCTCACCTGTAAAATGGAGGTAGGAATAGTATCCAACCCCACGATGTCATGGTGAAAATTAAATGACATAATGTATGTTCCAATTACCATTTTAAGCATTTTTACAAGGTTGGAGCTCAAATACATGTCCCCCCTTTAAATCTACATGGGTAACTTGATTAGCTTCATTATACTCAAAGCAATACTGGTTTTCCCTTGGAAGTAAGTATGCAAGGTTTCTTTTTCAAATACATAGGACTTTTTAAGTGAATTGAACTCAGTAAAAATATGATAGTGAAATAGCACAGAATATACTAGAAAAAGGCAAAGAGAATGAAATAAAAGATATTTGGGGATTTAGGGAAATGATTATTTTATACATAATAAAACAAAAAAGAATCCCAGAAATGGTTCCAACCTGAAAAAGTCATAATGGAGCTAGTCCTGCCCCCTGCTCTGAAAGTGAAGCACATGAAGGTTAGAGGACTTAAGAAGATACTATGTATAAAGTAGTGAGAACCACTGTGCAGCACAGGGAACTCCACTCAGTGCACTATGGTGACCTGAATGGGAAGTCCAAAAGGAGTGGGTATATGTACTCGTATGGCTGACTCATTTTGCTGGACAGCAGAAACTAACACAACCTTCTAAACCAACTGTACTCCGGTAAAACTCAATTTAAAAAAGAAGAATCTCTGCTGAAGGTCAGAGACAGAAGACCCATGTGAACACTGGGTTCTGTAAGACTCTCTGTAGCAGAACATCAGTTGTGTATTGAGACTGACTCTCCACCAAGGAGGCATCTGGTTTTGCTTTCAAAGTTGTATTTTGCTGACACACCAGTAAGCTTTGGAGGAAGGTAACCACTTTGCATTTGTACTGCTAATGGACTGCTGCTCTGCCCTGTTTGGAACCACCTCTGTCCTCACTCGGGACTTCAGCCTGAACTCTGAAAAAGACGTCAACGCTCATGTCCTTAATTTCTGGAGTTCTGTTGTTTTCTAGAGGTGTGCCCTGCTGGATGAAAATCAGAGACACAAACTGGAAAACGATTATTCACATTTCAAAAGAATTAGCCTCGCTACAATATGGATGAACCTTGAAAACACTATTCACCTAAGTGAAACAAACCAGATACAAATGGATAAATATTACATGATTCCACTTATGTGAGGTACTTTGGAGTCAAGTTCATCAAGAAGGGGGGATGCCAGGATCGGGGTAGGGGACGGGTGATGCAGGGGCAGGGGTTCGGGAATGGGGAATTTCTGTTGAATGGGAACAGAGTTTCAGTTTGGGAAGATATAAAAGTTCTGGAGGTAGATGGAAGTGGTGGTTGCAAAACAGTGTGAATGTACTTAATGTTATGGAACTGAAAACCTAAAACTGTTAAACTTTATGTTATGTATATTTTACCACCATTGTTTTAAAGATTATTGTGAGTAATCCCTGGGAGTTTACCCAATGAAAAAGGAAGTACTGGCTTGCTGATGGTTAAACTCTGGGAAAGAAAGTTGATGTTGATAACATAAGCTATGGTCAGACAGTAACTGCAGTGACTAAGAGGACGTGCACCAGACAGATCAGAGATTGTGGAGCCAGAAGAACCTGGAGCTAGCCTTAGATTCAGCACTGCCAGGTGATGTGGGAACTGCCACCGATTTCCTCATCAGCAAAACAGGAATAATAGTAGAACCCACCTCTAAAGCTGTTGTGAGGATTAAAGACATGTATGTAAAGCCCTGCAATAGCCCTTGTACTGGCCAACTCTATAAACTACAGCCATTAGGATAATGCCAATAGTTTGGTTTACTTAACAACTGTTTGCTGAGAGTCCACCGAAGAGCCAAGAGAAATGATTAACATCCATTTCCAAAATAAGCATGTCCAGCCTTACAGAGGCTGCATCATATGATGGGAAAAGCAAGGGATGCTGGGTTTGAGTGTTTGAGCTCGAATCCTGGCCTCACCACCTACCAGCTGGGAACCCATTGGAAACTGAGGCTCACAGGCCCCTCCCAGAGCCTACAGTGTCAGCGTCTGCCCTGTCACAAGATCCCCAGGGGATTTGCTGCATGTCAGCCACTCTGACCCTGGGTTCCTTCAACTGTAAGGTAGAGGATGATGGTTATGATGTAACCTACATCACAGGACTGATATGAAATCAAATGAATTGGTAGATGTTAGCCTTTGACTGTGTGGATCACAATAAACTGTGGAAAATTCTGAAAGAGATGGGAATACCAGACCACCTGACCGGCCTCTTGAGAAACCTGTATGCAGGTCAGGAAGCAACAGTTAGAACTGGACATGGAACAACAGACTGGTTCCAAACAGGAAAAGGAGTACGTCAAGGCTGTATACTGTCACCCTACTTATTTAACTTACATGCAGAATACATCATGAGAAACGCTGGGCTGGAAGAAGCACAAGCTGGAATCAAGATTGTCAGGAGAAATATCAATCACCTCAGATATGCAGATGACACCATCCTTATGGCAAAAAGTGAAGAGGAACTAAAAAGCCTCTTGATGAAAGTGAAAAAGGAGAGTGAAAAAGTTGACTTAAAGCTCAACATTCAGAAAATGAAGATCATGGCATCCGATCCCATCACTTCATGGGAAATAGATGGGGAAACAGTGGAAACACTGTCAGACTTTCTTTTTCTTTGGGCTCCAAAATCACTGCAGATGGTGACTGCAGCCATGAAATCAAAAGACGCTTACTCCTTGGAAGGAAAGTTATGACCAACCTAGATGGCATATTGAAAAGCAGAGGTCCGTCTAGTCCAGGCTATGGTTTTTCCTGTGGTCATGTATGGATGTGAGAGTTGGACTGTGAAGAAGGCTGAGCTGACTGTGAAGAATTGATGTTTTTGAACTGTGGTGTTGGAGAAGACTCTTGAGAGTCCCTTGGACTGCAAGGAGATCCAACCAGTCCATTCTAAAGGAGATCAGCCCTGGGTGTTCTTCGGAAGGAATGATGCTAAAGCTGAAAGTCCAGTACTTTGGCCACCTCATGCGAAGAGTTGACTCATTGGAAAGACTCTGATGCAGGGAGGGATTGAGGGCAGGAGGAGAAGGGAATGACAGAGGATGAGATGGCTTGATGGCATCACTGACTTGATGGACATGAGTTTGAGTGAACTCCGGGAGTTGGTGATGGACAGGGAGGCCTGGTGTGCTGCGATTCATGGGGTCGCAAAGAGTCGGACACGACTGAGTGACTGAACTGAACTGAACTGACTGAAGTGCTTTAAACCACGCCTTATACATAGCAGGCCTTCAGTCAATGTTAGTGATCACTACTTCCAACTGAATCTGTTTCCTTTTCTGGAAAAGGGAATTGCAACAGGCCCAGCCACATACTGTTGTGAAAAGCAAAATCAGACTAAATGAGAAAATCATAATAACAGCAGCATTGCTACACAACAGTCGCCGTTCTGTGAGTGGTGCATATATTAAATTCTCACACCAACCCTAGGTGCAAGGTACCACTGTTATCCCCATTTTGTAGACGAGGAAGCTGAGGCCAAGGGAAGGAATGCAGCTAGTCTGAGATGTGGGTGAAGAGCTGTGCTGGCTGTAGAGCTCCACATAAAGGGGAGTTATGGCTCTCGGGGGTAAGGAGGACATGGGCTCTCTGTGTCACTCTTCAGGAAGACATACTCCATAGCTCTCTTGGAACCTCCATAGCTCTCTTGGAACCTGGAGTTCACTACTATGGCTCTTCCCATGACAGCCTCGCTCGAGTTGTCCCAAAGTGAAGGTAGGGAGTGAACTGGTGAGCAGGAGTAAGTGGGGTTGGCTTCTATCTTAAGATCTAAGATCACACCTCCTCCCGAGAGAGACAGGAAATGACGCACCCCAAGCCATCTGGGGAAGCTCCATGAAGCAGCCTCTTAGGGAGGTGCGTTCAACCATGGTTTCCGCATACAGCTGCTCTGGCCATGGTGACTCGGGCCGTCTGGCCACAGCCACCATGGGCACTTGGAGGGTTCCCCCGGGCCTGCTATGTGCAGGCCGCCTACACACAACGTCAGGCCAGCTGAAGCAAGAACACCTGTGAGTGTGAGGATGCACTGTTGGATTTAGGGCAAATTTGGGTGGGAGAGTTAGAGAATTTATCAGGTGCCTGGTCTTCACAAACAGCCCTTAGGATGGTAGCCAGCCCCATTGCTTATCATCTATGGGAGCCTTATCTGTAAAATGGTGGTAATCAGACCCACCCTAGTGGAGGCATTCTCAGAACCAGGTGAAATAAGGCAGGTGGAAGCTCTGCCACAGGGTTCTGGCTTCTAGCAGGGGCTCAGAAAAGGTTACTTTCCTAGTCTAGCCTCCATGACTTGCCCTATTCCTGTGTTTACTGCTTCTTCCCCTTGGAAGGTCATCATCACATTGGGCTTCCCTGGTGGCTCAGCTGGTAAAGAATCCACCTGCAATGCAGGAAACCTGGATTCGGTCTCTGGGTTGGGAGGATCCCGGTGGAGAAGAGAACAGCTACCCACTCCAGTATTCCAGCCTGGAGAATTGCATGGATGTAAAGAGTCACAAAGAGTCAGACACAACTGAGAGACTTCCACTTTTTGTTTCACCCCTTGAAAGGCTGTCATCACATTCCCTTCTACTGAACTCCTACTCATCCATCAAAACCCAGTTCAGTCACCACAACCTCAGCAATGGCTTTCTGATCCTCCCATAATTCAGACCCACTGCTTCCTTTTAACAGGAAGGTTACAATGGGGCTATAATGCACACAGCAGAGCCATCTGGGCCTGCTAAGAGATAAGGACCAAAGAAGGCTTTCTGGAAGAAGAGGACTTAAAGGTGAGACTCTAAGGATGGGTAGGTAAAGATCAATAGGAAGAGTATTCCAGGTGGAGGGAACTGTGTGTACAAAGGCCAAAAAGCCTAGTGAATTTGAGTTGAGTCCTGTGCAAGGGGCCATCTCTGACTGCCCCCACCCCCACTGGCCCCTACCCAAAATAACACCCCCTCCAATACTCCAGCCTCACCCTGCATGGATTTTCATCACCACCAGAGAACTACATGATGTGTTTATTTATTGTTTGTGACCCCAACTGGAATTCTAAATCCATTAGGGCAGGTAACTTACCTTCCTCATTCATCTCCGTAACCTTCTCATGCCTCATTATTACTACAGCTAGTTTAACAACTGCTAGAGCCTGAGCTCCGAGAAGAGAAGAACCTAGCCATCTGGTTCACTATTAAATTCCCAGCATCTAGCACCACGTCAGGTACACAGTAGCAATTTAGTAAATACTTGTGATCGAATAAGTAGTGCTCATGGGAGATGTTCACTCTGCTGAACGGATAAGTGCAAGGATGGAGGAGTGAATACAGGCATTCATGGATATATATGTACCCACACACACACATAAGTGGACAAATGAACAAGCAAATGAATGGATGTGTGAATGCATGAACGCAGCGTCCTCACATTCATATAATCAAAGCCCAGAGGCCCATACCCTGAGCTGCCTATCCTGGTCTTGTTAAGCCTCAGGCCTTCCATTTCAACTCAGCCCTGGCCATTCAGAGACGGCCTTATCCGCAGCAGCGGGTGTTTCCATTGTCATCAGGGGCAATGGGCCATTTCCCCTGCGTCCTTCTACTCTGAGCCCTGGGAG
The DNA here is from genome assembly GCA_935064755.1 of Tragelaphus eurycerus. Lineage (NCBI taxonomy): Eukaryota > Metazoa > Chordata > Mammalia > Artiodactyla > Bovidae > Tragelaphus > Tragelaphus eurycerus. The sequence continues at coordinate 7,559,329 of CAKXYN010000072.1, read as the reverse complement.
CTCACCAAATTCCCAGCCCTCTTTTCTGGGGGTCGGTTGACCCTGGTGCCGGGCCCTCTTCTCATTGTCAGGCACTTTAACAGGAGCCATCTATGGGAATTGTCGGCATTCCATTCTCCCAGAGAGTGGGATGTGAATCTAGCCCGTTTTTATTAATTGCAAATTAATGCTATGCTGGGTGTCTATTTTGGTAGACATGCTTCTCCACAGAGGACGGAATGCAACCCAGAGAAGCACATTGCTCTCATTCTTTCTGCTGACTGACTGTGTGAATATTTTTAGAAGCTGCACCCTTGCGCAGTGGCCAGATAAATAATTCCCAACGCCAGATGTGCTCTTTGCAAGTCAACATCAGGAAGGGAAGGGAAGAGGAACGAAACAAGAGCCATGGCTCACACCAAAAGTGCAACGACACGTGACAAGTATCCACCAGTAACATTTTTATAGGCTTCCTGGGCAAAGGCCCTTTACCCTTGAAATACAGAAGATGGACCCACCTTTTGAGAGGCACCTGCTGCTCATACTCTGCTGGTTGGTAACAGACCTTCAAGGTCAATGCCCACCTTCACCCCTTCCTCCCCCCACCCCCACCCCGTCCAGACACTGATGACATGGGATCTCTTGAACTCGGAGGCCAGCTTGCAGCCATGTGTCTGTCTGTCTTTGCTACAAGTGCCCTTTCTAAATATATTTCCAGCAAAATGCTGAGTCAGGAAGAGCTGAGCACATGCAGCCAGAAGAGAGATCAACAGCAGCTGAAACACATTTTCAAAAACCTTGGAAGTGGGTGTGAGATAATGAAAAGAAAATCTTCCTGGAAGTCAAACATGTGAATTCTAATCCTGGCTGTCATCCCTTTGCTGCAAAATCCAACAGTTCAGAGTACCTACTGTGTGACAAGCTCTGTGCCACTTTCCAGGGAAACAAAGACACAGTGATGTACTGAGGCAATCAGACTTTGTAGGCCATAATGGTTAAAACAGCAGTCAGAAAATGACCTAAAGACTCTTTCAAGCTCTAGGTTTCTCAGATCCTTTTAGGAGTCCTTGAACAAGCAGAAGGAAGGGATAGCATCAGAGAAAGGGAAGGTTATAGCTTCCCAGGTGATGCAGTGGTAAAGAATCTGCCTGCCAATGCAGGAGGCTCAAGAGAAGTGGGTTCAATCCCTGAGTCAGGAACATCCCCTAGAGGAGGAAATGGCAACCCACTCCAGTATTCTTGCCTGGGAAACTCTATGGACAGAGAAGCCTGGTGGGCTACAGTCCATGGGGTCGCAAAGAGTTGGACACTGAGCACACTCTTCTCACTTTCAATTAGGCATTTTAGCTTGGTAAATGCCAGGAGTAGAAATTCTTCAAGACTCCTAAGGCAAAAGGACCAAAACCTCAATTTTCATAATATTGAATGTATCTGCTTTTTCCCTACATAATGGTCAGGGACCCTGGATGGAAGACTTGGTCCTGGGAGCTGAGAGGCCCTATATCACTGTCCTTTTACTTTATGTAAATGAGCCATTCTCTCAGGACTCCTGCCCATTGTTCCCAGCACAACTGCTTTCTGAATGCTAACCATTCTTCTCCATTGGGGAATTCTATGACTCGGTAGGAAGCTATGTGCCTTATCACTTCTGCTACTACATCGTGGGACCAGGAGGTCAAGCTGTACCACAGAACCCAATCCCTGAATGACAGGCTTGCATTCCAGGCCTTGTAAAGACTATATCTTGTTTTGAGAGCTCTGGGAGCAGGTGGCAGGAAGAACCTGCAGAGAAAGTTACCAGGGTGGAAGACACAAACCCTTAGAATGTATCCCTTGGAGCAGAACCCAGTTCTCTAGCTGTGGTCTGACCACCAAGCCCCCAGGCACCTTCATTGCAGCTGAATTCCTGTTCAACTTCTTCCTGGACGGCCAGCCTTATCAGCAGGTACCTTGGATATGAAGTCAAGTGCTAAGAGCTTTGACTGTCTAAATTCCTCACATTTGTCATGGATTGTCCAGGACTAGGCACAGGGCTTGACACATGGTAATGAACAGATAACCAACAATCCCCAAAGAAATAGGCTGGCATCTCTACTGGACAGATGAGGAAACTGAGGTTTAGATAAGTGAACAATTCCTCTAAACACTGCCATCAGTAAGGGGCAAGGCTGCATTACAAAACCAGGCCATCCAACCCCAAAGCCACTGCTTTTCTTAACTTTGACTCACTGAACAGTGCTCAGATAAAGCTAAACAGAGTACTTGTTCAGTCCTCAAGACAAGCCTATGGGCATTACCACCTCCCTGTGTTATGGCTGAGGAAACAGGGTTAAGTGGCTCCCCCAAGGTCAAGCAGCTAGTAAACCACACAAGATGGAACTCTTTTTAACCCTGCAGCCACTGCTCCTTTGAAAATCATCCAACCACTTTGCCAGAAATGGAGAAACCCTGAGATTTCACTTCCTGTTCCTAGAAAGACTAATTTGACCAACTGTTTCCTTCTTACACTATAGACTACAGAGAAATATGTGATCACAGCCAACCACTCACAAAAAAAAAAAACAAAGAGATCACCCTGACGTGTCTTCCAGGGGCCTCTCATAGGACGATGGTGACTAATGGTTGCCGCCATGATCCACGAACAGAATCCAAACAGCAAGGCAACTCCATTCTCCCTGGCAAGGAAATAGTCTCCCTGTGATGCACTCTCCCAACTGAGAGCAACAACCAAAGGAGGGATGATGCAAGGTCATTCCCATGCCTGGTTTGGGGACCAGGGATAAGGCACTAACGTCACCAGCAGCCAATGAGAGGGACCCCTGGTGCCGGGAGTACCAAGGCCATTTCATAATGAAACCCATGCGGCGAGCTCCCGTTTATTTTGAAACTGCATTTGCTTATTTTGTAGCCATGATCAAAAGGCCATTTGGAGTGCTCTGCGGGAGACACTGGAACCCTGTTGGCCAGGAGAGCTTTCTCTAGCTCCGGCAGCAGCCAGCAATAATATTCCCCGTGAAAGTCAACCCCATCACTTGCTGGTATGTTCTTTTCCCAACAGCATTTCAGTTTCCCGGTTCCACAGCTGGGGTTGGGGTGCGGGTGAAGGAGAAGTAGGAGACAGGGGATGGGAGTGACAGAGGAGTGACCAGGATAGATAATAAAATTGGGGGCCTGGGGGCAAACCCAGCAGCATGGTTCGAACTTGGGCTCAGTGGATCAGAAAGATGTGGGTTCAAACCCCCAGCTCCGCTGCTTACCACTGTGTCATTTCAGGACAGTTATTTAACATCTCTGTACCTGAGTTTCCCTATCTGTTAAATGATATAAGTAACAGTCTCTATCTCACACCGCTGTTGTGAAGATTCTATTGAAGTGATATTGGGCAAATATGATGTGACATACAAATGCACTGGGCTACTGTAAGTATTTTGATGGTGATCATTACAGACTATGAGTTTCCCAAGGGCAGGGACAGTATTTTAAGTCAGCTCTTAGGACAACGTCTGCCATGGAGTTGGAGATCGATAAATGCTCGTTGCATGAATTCAACCGAACTGAGGGCTCAAGCCTCATGATGCTCCCCACCCCACCTCGTGATGCTCCCCACCCCGCCAGCCAGGGAAGGAAGTGGCTGTCTTATTCGTAGGCTGCAGCTTGAAGCAGCATTTAACCACCACCACCCCGCCCCCACCGGCTACAATCCCCAGGTCTGGCACATCCATCAGCATGGCAAGAGCTTTACCTTAATATTACAGTTGTCATCGAGCAGTATATTTTCCAGCTTCAAGTCCCGGTGGACCACACCATTCTGAAATGAGAAGACATGCAGGGAATTGAATGGGAGTAGTTTGGATGAAGGAGAAATGTGGGGAAGGGGAGGAAGGGGAAGGATGGTGAGCAAAGGGAAAAATCTTTGACAGATTAAAGTGCACCAGCGCCGGTGGTCTTCGCCCCCTTCCTTCGGGGGCCTCTCTCACTGACATGAAGTGCCCCGCCAGCGACCAGCATCAGAGACAGGAGAGCATTAGTCACTTGCTGCGTGGTTAAGGGAAAAATGACTGGAATCCATTCTCCCCCAGAGCCTGTAAAACAGCAGGGGGATTCTCTGTGGGAATGTCATTCCACCATGTGAAAGCAGTATCGTCCCAGGCAGGGGCAGACATCGTCTGTCTGTGATGGCGATTCTCAGGCAAGAGGCAGATCTCCCTCCCTGCTGGCGGCTCAGAATGCAGGGCTCACAGACCTGGCTTGTCTCTCTGTCTACCTGTCTCCCAACACTGGGTTCAACCTTTTTAGACCCAGAAAACCATGTACAACTGTCCTGAGGATAACAGAAGCCCTTCCAAGGGTTATTTCCTAAGCAGCTGGGAGGGAAGGTTCTAGAAATCCCTCTCTTCTGGGCAGAACTCAATGTGGGGTGAAGAGTGAAAGGCGGAGAGGCCAAGGAGACCAAAGCAGACCGCTGCCATACTGCAGGACCTTTCCGTTCAAGCAAACACTGGCAAGGCTGGCTGCTGAGCCCAGTGACAAGCAGACAGCCAGTTGAACAGTGAAAAGAAATCCTTAACCAATAGGCCGCTGGTCTATACACCAGTAACAACTGTCCAGTTCAATTCTTTTTAAAACCCAACGAGCTTTTGAGGGGGTGGGTGGGCAGGGAAAGAGAAGAGGAATTGAAAGAACCAGCTACTCAGATCGTGAGATATTTTTAACATCATTCAGCATAAGAGACCTTTGCAATTGAAGCTGCCCTTTTAAGCAAACCAACTGGCTAGGAATTCTCTTTCAGTCAGGATTTCTTTAGTTCAGAATCTGCATGTTCACAGCTGGTACTTTATTGCTTAGTTTCCTTTCCATTTGACAATTCTTAGTTTCTCCAAAAACACTGACCGAAGAGGTTGAAAACATGTATTTCTACCACTCTTTCTAATTCAAACCTTCAGGGATGTGTTCTGAAATCAGATATGCACAAAGCAGGGCTCCTGAACAAAAGATACAGATCACAAGGTGGCTGATTTTGTTTAAGCATTGGAAGTAGTTTGGTTTACACGGCTGCATTCCTAGTTTTCATAAGATGGAAACCCCATTCATACACAATCCAAGTTTCACACTCTTAAATAATGAAAATAGGATCTACGATGCTTTATGATAATACATGATGATAAGATACAAAACACTGTACAATCTGAATCATAAGTGCCTTTTGAGTCAGCTAAGAAGTCAAATAATGTTCATGGGTTAAGGATTTTAGATTGTAAATAATTAGAAGATGGTCATCCCAGAGTGACTCTCAATTAACCGGAATATTGAACAAACCAGAAGGCCCTGTATTGCAATCACTTCAGTGAAGAAACTGACTCTAGTTTGGAGGCTATGCTGGATTCAAGTCACTACAGTCCTCAAAGTGAAGGACTGTTCCAGGTGTGACAGTTCTGTGGAAAAGTATGAATGGGATGAAAATCAGGACTAAAGTGATAAATAATAATTGGGTGAAGTACGGCTTGGAGTTATCTGTGTATTTCACTCCCTTCTGCAGAGGCCAAGGGTAGCTAAACTGGGGGGGGGGGGGGAAGAGTACATTCCATTAGTTGTGTGGCAATAAACTGTACATGTGTGTACATAACCTGGCTTCCCAGGTGGCGCTAGTGGTAAAGAACCCACCTGCCAATGCAGGAGACTTAAGGGACTCGGGTTCAATCCCTGGGTCGGGAAGATCCCCTGGAGGACGGAATGGCAACCCATTCGAGTATTCTTGCCTGGAGAATCCCACGGACAGAGGAGGCTGGTGGGCTATGGTCCATAGGGTCACAAAGGGTCAGACACAACTGAAGTTACTTCCCACACTCACACACTCATACATAACCTATGTGGATGTAACATATGCAAGGAAAAGAAACCAGGGCATAGAAAGGTTCAGAACCTATGGTCTACTAATTCCAGTTCTGGAATTTCCCTTAAGTCAATTATTCAAATGATAGAAAAAAGGTTACTGTAGAAAGATGTCAATCATTTTTTATAACAACCAGAAACTAGAATGTCTAAACATCCAACAATCACAATAATGATAGAGAATTTTTAGTAACATAGGAAACTGTTTAAATTGAAATCTTAAGTGAAAAAAGTAGCAAGACAGAAATGCAAAAATGCGTACAAAGTGGTGTCTGGATTGGATCCTGGAATGGAAAAAGGTCACTGGTAGGAAAACTGGTGGAATCCAAGTTGGAAAACTGGTGAAACCCAAGGAAAACTGGTGAAACCCAAGTAGGAAAAAAGGTGAAACCCAAGTAAAACAAAACTGTGAGTTTTGTTAATTACACTATAGCAATGTGGGTGTCTCCGTTTTAATGAGTATACAAAATTTTGTAAGATGTTAGCATCAGGGTAAACTGAGTGTGGGGCATGGGGACTCTGTACTATCATGTTCAGTTCAGTTCAGTCCAGTCGCACAGTCGTGTCCGACTCCTTGCAACCCCATGAATCACAGCACACCAGGCCTCCCTGTCCATCACCAACTCCCGGAAGTCACTCAGATTCTCATCCATCAAGTCAGTGATGCCATCCAGCCATCTCATCCTCTGTCGTCCCCTTCTCCTCCCGCCCCCAATCCCTCCCAGCAACAGAGTCTTTTCCAATGAGTCAACTCTTCGCATGAGGTGGCCAAAGTACTGGAGTTTCAGCTTCAGCATCATTCCCTCCAAAGAAATCCCAGGGCTGATCTCCTTCAGAATGGACCGGTTGGATCTCTCTGCAGTCCAAGGGACTCTCAAGAGTCTTCTCCAACACCACAGTTCAAAAGCATCAATTCTTTGGCGCTCAGCCTTCTTCACAGTCCAAATCTCACATCCATACATGACCACAGGAAAAATCACAGTCTTGACTAGATGGACCTTTGTTGGCAAAGTAATGTCTCTGCTTTTGAATATGCTATCTAGGTTGGGTCATAACTTTCCTTCCAAGGAGTAAGCGTCTTTTAATTTCATGACTGCAGTCACCATCTGCAGTGATTTTGGAGCCCAGAAAAATAAAGTCTGACACTGTTTCCACTGTTTCCCCATCTATTTCCCATGAAGTGATGGGACCAGATGCCATGATCTTCGTTTTCTGAATGTTGAGCTTTAAGCCAACTTTTTCACTCTCCACTTTCACTTTCATCAAGAGGCTTTTGAGTTCCTCTTCACTTTCTGCCATGAGGGTGGTGTCATCTGCATATCTGAGGTGATTGATATTTCTCCAGGCAATCTTGATTCCAGCTTGTGCTTTTTCCAGTCCAGCATTTCTCATGATGTACTCTGCATATACGTTAAATAAGCAGGGTGATGATATACAGCCTTGATGTACTCCTTTTCCTATTTGGACCCAGTCTGTTGTTCTGTGTCCAGTTCTAACTGTTGCTTCCTGACCTGCATACGGGTTTCTCAAGAAGCCGGTCAGGTGATATGGTATTCCCATCTATTTCAGAATTTTCCACAGTTTATTGTGATCCACACAAAGGCTGTGACATAGTCAATAAAGCAGAAATAGATGTTTTTCTGGAACTCCCTTGCTTTTTCCATGATCCAGCAGATGTTGGCAATTTGATCTCTGGTTCCTCTGCCTTTTCTAAAACCAGCTTGAACAACAGGAAGTTCACGGTTCACATATTGCTGAAGCCTGGCTTGGAGAATTTTGAGCATTACTTTACTAGCATGTGAGATGAGTGCAATTGTGCGGTAGTTTGAGCATTCTTTGGCATTGCCTTTCTTTGGGATTGGAATGAAAACTGACCTTTTCCAATCCTGTGGCCACTGCTGAGTTTTCCAAATTGGCTGGCATATTGAGTGCGGCACTTTCACAGCATCATCTTTCAGGATTTGAAAGAGCTCAACTGGAATTCCATCACCTCCACTAGCTTTGTTCCTAGTGATGCTTTCTAAGGCCCACTTGACTTCACATTCCAGGATGTCTGGCTCTAGGTCAGTGATCACACCATCATGATTATCTGGGTTGTGAAGATCTTTTTTGTACAGTTCTTCTGTGTATTCTTGCCACCTCTTCTTAATATCTTCTGCTTCTGTTAGATCCATACCATTTCTGTCCTTTATCGAGCCCATCTTTGAATGAAATGTCCCCTTGGTACCTCTAATTTTCTTGAAGAGATCTCTAGTCTTTCCCATTCTGTTGTTTTCCTCTATTTCTTTGCATTGATCACTGAGGAAGGCTTTCTTATCTATTCTTACTTTTCTTTGGAACTCTGCATTCAGATGCTTATATCTTTCCTTTTCTCCTTTGCTTTTCACCTCTCTTCTTTTCACAGCTATTTGTAAGGCCTCCCCAGACAGCCATTTTGCCTTTTTGCATTTCTTTTCCATGGGGATGGTCTTGATCTCTGTCTCCTGTACAATGTCACAAACCTCATTCCATAGTTCATCAGGCACTCTATCTATCAGATCTAGGCCCTTAAATCTATTTCTCACTTCCACTGTATAATCATAAGGGATTTGAGTAAGGTCATACCTGAATGATCTAGTGGTTTTCCCTCCTTTCTTCAATTTCAGTCTGAATTTGGTAATAAGGAGTTCATGATCTGAGCCACAGTCAGCTCCTATAAACCTAAAATTATTAAATAAGCTTTTAATAAATGTGAGGAGTAGAGGGAAGAAGATTGGAAAGAAATAAGAATGTCAATAGTGGGTGATTCCTGGATTCTGGGATTCAAGGTGATGGTGATTTTCTTCTTTCTAGTTTATTAATTCTCTATATATACTAAAATGACCACAATGGCATCACCGACTAGAGGGACACGCGTTTGAGCAAACTCCAGGAGTTGGTCATGGACAGGGAAGCCCGGTGTGCTGCAGTCCACGGGGTTGCAGAGTTGGACACGACTGAGCGACTGAACTGAACTGATACTACAAAGAACAGATGTCACCTTCATAACATGAACAGAATCGCATGGTCCCATGGAAACCACCTGCGGCGGAAGCAGTGGTGGGCAGGCCATACCTTGTGACAATAGTGCACGGCAGAGACAATCTGCCGGAAGAAGTGTCTGGTCTCCCGCTCGCTGAGGCGCCGCCGCTCGCTGATGTAGTCGTATAGCTCCCCTTTGCTGGCATACTCCATGATGATCACAATCTTATCTTTGTTCTCGAACACTGCAGAGGGAACACACACACACAAACAGCCTGTTTAACCAAGAAGCTCACTTAGGACTACAGTCAGCGCAGTAGAGAGAGGCGACGATGGAGATGTCGCTGCACAGGGGGCAGACCAGTCAGGCCATCAGCGTGACGAGGAGAGGGGCAAGTGGCCCAGCCAGGTGGACAATGACATCATTGCTGCTGTGACTGGACTCGTCTTGCTAATGCTGCAGGATAAGTGCCTCTCTTCTGAGGACCCCACCCTCTTCACCAGGTTCTTCTCACAAGCCCCTCCCACTTCTACATCTCCCTTGTTGATGGGATGATGGGGAATAACAAACACAACGACCGTTTATTAATCACTGGATATAGACCAGCTACCTGGATCCCCAAATGGGCGGCTGAATTTGTCACCTCTTTACTCAAAACCTTCCAGACTCTCCATCTTACTCAAAACAATACCCAAACTTGCAAATGTGGCCCCCAGGTCCGACAAGTCCTATGGGCCCTTCTTATCCCTGTTACACATCTGTGCATTTATTCTGTCTGTCCCATTAGAATGTAAAGTAGGCTGGTCTGTTTTATTCACTGAGGTATCCCAAGTATTCACGGCCTTTTGGCAAAGGGGTTCAATCAATATTTATTAAATGAGGGAACTCAAAACTTCATAAATGCATTATGGACTGTTACAGTAAACCACTGCATGGCATTAAATGCTTCTCTCTGCTCAACCCTGATATTCTCTAGCAATGATGCTCAAACCCTGCTAGACTGACCTAGGAGTTCCAGGCAGTCAGACACCCATGGGGCCAGGTCAGTGGAGGCCATGAAAGATGGACTCCAGGTCCTAAGCTCCACCTCAGCCAAAGCCACTCCACTGCTATTTCATAAGCAAAAAGCGTGGGGCTTTCACATATGATGTCTTTTGAGCAAGGACAAAATAATCATTGTGTTGAAATCCAACCTAGATAGCATATTCAAAAGCAGAGACATTACTTTACCAACAAAGGTTCGCCTAGTCAAGGCTATGGTCTTCCCTGTGGTCATGTATGGATGTGAGAGCTGGACTGTGAAGAAGGCTGAGCGCCGAAGAATTGATGCTTTTGAACTGTGGTGTTGGAGAAGACTCTTGAGAGTCCCTTGGACTGCAAGAAGATCCAACCAGTCCATTCTGAAGGAGACCAATCCTGGAATTTCTTTGGAAGGAATGATGCTAAAGCTGAAACTCCAGTATTTTGGCCACCTCATGCGAAGAGTTGACTCATTGGAGAAGACTCTGATGCTGGGAGGGATTGAGGGCAGGAGGAGAAGGGGACGACAGAGGATGAGATGGCTGGATGGCATCACTGACTCGATGGATGCGAGTCTGAGTGACCTCCGGGAGCTGGTGATGGACAGGGAGGCCTGGCGTGCTGCGGTTCATGGGGTCGCAAAGAGTCGGACACGACTGAGCGACTGATCTGATCTGATCTGATCTGAAATCCATCACTCCCAAAGGATATAGTATAAAAATGTTTGTAGGATACCCAAGACCCTCCTTCCCAGGTAGACACCTGCCTACCTCCCTCCATCTCATCAGTTTCTGCCACTCCCTGTCAGGCCCCCTACTCCCACTGATGCCAAACTGTTCACTGTTTCTCACTATCACACACACACACACACACACACACACACACACACACACACACACACACTGCTGTTTCCCACCTCCATGCTCTTCCCTCTTTCTTTACTCCCACCTGTCTGACCTACCAGGGCCCCTCCAACTCATCAGGCAACAATAAACTCAAATATGGCATCCATGTTGCCTCCTTTCTACCTCTTACCGTACTTTCAAACTACGTGGATATATTTGCTGACTTACATATTTATTTCCTCTGTCTGGACTGTGAGCCTAGACTTAGAGAGGTAAAAACTAGTTTTGGAACCAGACACTCCTAAGTAGATTTCTGGATCTGCCTCTTACTTGCTGTCTGACTCTGGGAGAGTTGCTTGCCCTATCTGTGCCTCACTTTAGTAAACGGTAAAATGTGAATAAATCAGTACGTACTTCTAGAATTGTTGGGAGGATTTATTGATATCAAGTATTTTAAATGCTTATAACAAGGCCTGCCTTTTCACTCAATAATGTTAGTTATTCTTGTTGGTATCAATACTATTGGACCCCAGGACCTAGCACTGAGCCAGACACACAGACACACTCAGTGAACCGGGGAACGTGCCTGGGCCTGGGTCCCCTGTCCTCCCACATCTTGTCACTGGCTGCTAGAAGCTCAGGCCCCTCCAGTTCCTTTTTGGCTCCTTCAAGTCCAGCCAAACCTCTCTGATAAAAAAGAAGGGAGAAGCAGGAGGGCAGGGAGGAGAAGGAGAGAGAACAGCCAGATAAAACTGGCTGCTCCCAAGTCTCCTGGCCTCGCTGCACCCTGCAGTCTTGGCTCCTGCTAGGGATTTCAGCCTGTTGTGCACTTTTCATTAACAATAAACTCTGGAAACAGGAAAACCTGCCTCAAGATGCATGGCTCAGCTTCAAAAAAGGACAGAGAGACAGGCCCTGGAGAGGGCAGCGGGTTTTCTAATTTTAAAAGTTGGGGTGGCAGAGCGGGTTTTGGGGGAGGTAATTGAGGGGGAGAGAGGGAAAGTACTTCGACAGGGAAATAAACACGGAGCCTCACACTTCCAACAAGCCTGATATGTGCTTAAAGGAGGCCAAAGCCACTGGTCCCTTCAGTGACCAGCAGAAGGTGTGGTAACTGGCTGCATGCATACAAAATGCCTGTGACAGTGACCAGACATGTCCCTTTCCAACTGGCTAACTTGGTATCAAGAAGGTATAAACACAGTTCTGTTTGACATAGTTCAATGTGCCAAACATTTTACTAAACAGCTTCCAACGGTCAGTCCTGCTGCTCCTGCCTCTAAAATAGACCCTGGTTCTGTCCACCTGTCTCACATTCCCAGGCATCCCTTTCCTAATAATCTCCCCCAATCCTTTCACTCTTGTTCTTTTGCTGACTGTGTTTGGAGGGGCTGGGGAACAGCCAAATACATACTTCATGGAGCACTAGTCCCACAAGACATCCAGAGGAAAAAAGGGTTCCACGGTCAAACATCGGTAAAATATTTGGAAAATGCTGATACTTGATCACCCCTGGAGAACCTGGCTTCTTTAACCCTGAGTTTTGCAGGGTGATTTGGCCATTTCAATATTTCTACTGAACTAACTAGGAGCCAGTTTGGGAAATGCTGAATGAATGAGGCAAGAGCCCCACTGTTGCTGGCAGGGCTGGTGGACAGCTGGGTTAAGAGAACTGTCCACGTGATCAGGCCTGGCTCTGGAACCCCACTCTTCAGTCCTCCAGCAGGAAGCAGCTGGAGTCTCGGGGTCAATGCCATAACTGCAACCCTGGATAAGGTAATTGCAAACATTTCTAGACTTGGAGCATCAGTGATTCATCAAGGAGGCCATGAAGTGTTATATATGTGAGCCCTTCCTAATAATAGCAGCATTTATGGAAGGCCTACTATGTGCAGGCACTGTGCCGATATTGCATGAATTATATCACATGGCTTTGGTTCTATGACTATCCCTCTTCTACAGATGAGAAAGCCCAGGTACAGTGACGTTAGTGACTGCCATGGCCACAGAGCAAATACAAGACCTGAGCCCTCGAATGACTGCACACTCCATGCTCTTAGCCCCTATCCTACTATGCACATGCATCAACCTCTCTGAACCTCAGTCTCTTCATCAGTAAATGAGGCCAGGAACCTCCTCACACAGTAAGGGGGGATTCAGTGAGCTTATGGGCCCTAGCCCCCTGAGCACGGTGCCCAAGTCACTGCTCAGTCACCATGAGCTATTCTTGTAATTACTCTGTCTGCTTCTTAGGCAGCTCTGGCAAAACAAAACCCTAAGACTTTCCTCTCCCCACTGGCATCACTCTTTAAAACATGCGGTGGCTGCTCCAGAATCACAGGAATTTTGAGCAGGAAGAACCTTAGAGATCAGCTATTATTTTTCCAGAGTAGCCTAAGATTTATCACATGTAAGAGCAAGGCCTTGGGAATTCATCCTGAAGAATGACCGGTTTCCATACCCCCAGCCCACAGCTCGGGCTTGCCCACTGTAAGGTCTCTCTCAGCCAGGTGATAGGAACACTCGCAGCCATTCTTCGGGCAAACAAGGGCCGCTTCCCTTGGGCATTTTTACAACTGGTTATTTATAAGCCCAGAAATCTTGTCTGTGTTTATGTTATTAGTCACTAAGCAAAAGCTTATTTTCCACCAGTTGGGAAGGGTTTCCTTTCTGAAAAATGAAAGCCTGTGTCTCTTGGCCAGACAGTTTTACCCAGAAGCCTGGTGGCTCCAGAATGGTAAGGAAAACTATGGCCCTTGACAAGCCAAGCCTACCAGGAAAATTAAACCCCTGAATAGAAACTGAGCTCAGCTTGAGTCAGCCTACAGTGTGGGGCCGGAGTCCATGTGGTGCAGACCCAGGTTTTTAACAGAGCAACAGAGCTTTACAGAGCACCCATGGGGTACAGTGGAAGAAGTCTCTACCAGGGTAAGAAGGGGAGGAGACACCAGAAGGGGCAGCGTGAGCGTGGGGGAACCAGGAGCGTGTTAAGCAGGCTCACCAGAGTGGACAGTGCTGGGGACTAAGACCAGAGAAAGAAGGAACAGACCATGAATAGAACACAGAGTCCTTGAATGCCCACAAGGAGCTCAGCAGACCTGTGACCAAGAAAACATGTGACCAAGAGCCTACAAGGAGCTCAGCAGACATGTGACCAAGACATTGCCAAGAAAAATAAACAGATGGAGCAAGGGACAGGGTAGCATCTAGGATCCTGGACCCATGAAACAGTGCAGGACTTCATCACATCACCCCGAGAACTTCTCCAGACAGCGATCCCTCCAAGAAGGCTGATCCATAATCACTGTGCATTGTTAGTTGTTCAGTCATGTCCAACTCTTTGCAACCCCATGGATGGCAGCCCACCAGGCTCCTCTGTCCATGGAATTCTCCAGGCAAGAACACTGGAGTGGGTTGCCATTCCCTTCTCCAGGGCATCTTCCAGACCCAGGGATTGAACCCAGGTCTCCAGTATCATAAGCGGATTCTTTATGGTCTGAGCCACCGGGGAAGTTCATCGTAATCACTGTAGTGAACATTTATTGAGCAACTGCTACACACCATGGGTTGTCACATCCAATCCTAACAATCCTATGAGATTAACATTATCCCTACTTCATAAATAGGGGACCAGTGCTCAGATCATGAAACCATGTGGCCAGCACCCTGCAAGTACCCCCATGTCTTCTTCCGTCACTAACCATCTCCCCAGGGGTATGTATATAGGCCACTATCACAGATTGGTTTTGGATTTTGAGTTTTCTAAAAGTGGAATCGCAGCATGTGGTATATTCTTTTGTGTATGGCTTCATTTGTTCAACATTATATTTGTAAGATTAATCCATGCTGTTCTATGGAGTCAAAGACTATCCATCCTCACTATGGTAGAGTACTCCAATTTGTGAATGTATCCATTCTGCTGGTGAGAGACATTTGGGTTGTTTCCAGGTGAGGGTCACTACGAACCAAGTCGCTATGAACATTCTTGTGTATGTCTTTTGACACTGCTCTGTATGCATTTCTGTCAGGAAGATAACCAGTTAGGATTTGATCCCAAATATGTGTGACTCAAAAGCGTGTGTTCTCGTCATGACTCCCCACCACCTTCCTCCATCATAGGTTTACCCTTCTTGCCTAATACTCAATAAAGACTCTCTTTCATTAACCAACATCACTCCCTTTTCTGAAAATGCTTGTTTATCAGCCTATCTGAAGCATTTATCTGAGCATCTTGCCACATGATAAAGGGGATACAAACATAGCATAAGACACTGTTTTTGGAGGAGTTGCTATCTAGTTGAATAAAACTGCATGCATGCATGCATGCATGCTAAGTTGCTTCAGTCATGTCCGACTCTTTGCAACCCTATGGACTGTAGCCCAACAAGCTCCTCCATCCATAGGACTCTCCAAGCAAGAATATTGGAGTGGATTGCCTTTCCCTTCTAGCACTTACAAGTCAAGGGCTAACCTGTGAGATACAGACTTTAAGTACCTGGATGATCAGAGAGGAAGATGGGAAAGGCAGTCTGAAAGGGCCTGCAGAGATTCCTAGAGAAAACAAGGGTGGAACTGAACCATCAAAAACGCCTTGCATTCTGTTTGCAGGAACTGGTTTTACCATTGTCTCAGCAAATCCTAAAATATCCAGACTCTCTCCTTTTTCTCCTACTGTTCCACAGAAGGGCCTTCTTTCCAGACACTCACTTGAAGTATTTGTCCTGTTTTCTGTTTATTTTCCATTTTAAGGGAGAGTGGGAACTGGTTACTATGGTAACAGCTAGTTCTCCCAATTAATTCTGAATTTCATCAGATGTTGAGTTTGACAGTCCAGTTCTGCCTTCTGATTGCCTGGCTTTCACAATCTCCCTAATTACCCGACTCCTAACCATTCCCTCCTGCTGCCCTCAGGGTTAATAATACAACTTGTAGAACTTGAGAAAATGCATATGATAAAAACAATGCCCTGGCCTGGGAGAAATGCTGATGAGTGAGGAGATCGTGGGATTTCAACCATCCACTGGCTGCTTTAGAGCCAAAAAGAGGCCATTTAGGAAGAAAATGGGCTTGGGAAGGGAGAGGGTGGGAATCATTTAATGTTCCAAGAGAAGCAGGTTATAAAAATTGGAAGCTATCATTCTGCTTTACATGTAACCTCAAGAGAGGCAGGCAGGATTTCCATGATGGTCCAGTGGTTAAAAATCTGCCTTGCAATGCAGGGGATGTATGTTCAATTCCTGGTCAGGGAACTAAGACCCCACCTGCCTCAGGGCATAAGCCCACATGCCACAACTAAGACTCAATGCAGCCAAATAAATAAATTTAAAAAAAAAAAAATAAGAGGAAGGCTCATTTGTTAGTTTTAAGCAAAAAGCCAAGGGCCTAAAATGGGTCAGTCAGAATTCTTTTCACGCCTTTGCCTTCCATTAGCTCCATTTTCTAAATCAGTTCCAGGATGCTGCCCTTCCCTCTGTGGTGGGGCCTCCTCACATTGCCAGCATTTTTATTACTTTCCTAAAACCTCAGACCATTCCACTCCTCAGGGATGCTCTTTTATTAAAGTTCAGAAGGACCCTCGCAGAAAGCCTCTTTCTTTTTCATTTCAGAAATAGAGTGATCTTTCCTTTGCAAGAATTGTCTGCAGCCTAATTAGGTCATTTAGTCTATACAAGATTCATTCTTCAAGAGTTCCCTCCCCAGAACTAAATTTCGAACACCTCACAGGCTCACGGCTTCATAAAATGGTCCTCTAATCCCTTACATCAGAAAGTCTAGGGCAGTGAGAGTGAGAAAAATCAGCTAAACTGGCAGCTCTCCCATTGTCCATGAGTTGGTCAGTGTTGACTCAATGTGTTTCCTGGTGTGGACAATGAAAGGCTCTTTAATTCACTCATTGTCTTTTCTTAAACCAAAACTCTGGATGTTGGTTGGCATGCCCAAGGGGAACCAGAGCCAATCAGGCCACCCACAGCCAGCAGTGGACTCCACAGAAGGCAGACGAAATGAAAGAAAGCGTATAAACTACCTAACGAAGAGCGGATGCAAAAGCCTGGCCAAGAACTATTCTTCAGTGTTATCTGAAGGGACCAACGGCAAATACCAGGATGGCAGGAAAATAGCCAGCAAAGAGGGGTTGTGTGGGAGAAGGACACCAATCAGGGAGCCATGTTGGACCAACTATTGGACTCTACCCTTCTCCAATGAACTTCTAGGAAAAAGCATGCTTCTTCAGTTTGGGCAGTGAAGGGGTAGAAATCCCATCCTCTGTGCAAACAACCTTGATCTCCCTCCCCTGAAAATCACTGTAGGGGACTTCTCTATATGGTTTCATTCCACCTTTCTTTTTTTTTTACTTTCTATTTTGTATTGGATTCCTTCAGGATCTAACTTGCAGAGTCTGAGATTTCTTTGATTTTGGAATATGTGCTCTGTCCCTTCCTGTAATTCCTGACGGTGGGTTCATCTGGTTCGTGCAGCTCCGAGATTGCTTTGGAACTCTACTGGAAACTGAAGAATGGATTCCAATTATAAGACAACCAGTCAATCCTAAAGGAAATCAACCCTGAATATTCATTGTCAGGACTGATGCTGAAGCTGAAGCTTCAATACTTTAACCACCTGATGCGAAGAGCCAACTCACTGGAAAAGATGCTGGGAAAGATAGAAGGCAAGAGGAGAAGGGGACGACAGAGGATGAGATGGCTGGATGGCATCACCAACTCAGTGGACATGAGTTTGAGCAAGCTCCGGGAGACGGTGAAGGACAGGGAAGCCTGGCATGTTGTAGTCCATGGGGCCGCAAAGAGCTGGACACGACTGAGCGACTAACAATAATTTTGTATTGGAGTATAGCCTTTGGACTGCAAGGGAGATCCAACCAGTCCATCCTAAAGGAAATCAGTCCTGAATATTCATTGGAAGGACTGATTTTAAAGCTAAAACTCCAAAACTTTGACCACCTGATGTGAAGAACTGACTCATTTGAAAAGACCCTGATGCTGGGAAAGATTGAAGGGAGGAGGAGAAGAGGACGACAGAGGATGGGATGGTTCGATGGCATCACCAACTCAATGTACATGAGTTTGAGTAAACTCCAGGAGTTGGTGATGGACAGGGAGGCCTGGCGTGCTGCAGTCCATGGGGTCACAAAGAGTTGGACACGACTGAGCAACTGAACTGAACTGATAGCCAATTGACAGTGTTGTGATAGTTTTCAGGTTCATCCCCTGTTATCACTTAGGGTGGATAAGTCAGATTTGTGGTTATCACACTTTTGGTTCTAGTCACTGCTTGACCCTCCAGGAGTGGCTCATGACTTTCTTTTCAACCCTAAATCCTAGTCTGCTTCATTAGACAATAGAGTACAGAGTTTAAGAGCTTGACTCCCAGTTCAAATCCAGGTCTGCCATTTACCCAGCTGAGTGACCTCGGCAAGTTACTTAACCTTTCTGTTCCCTCAGTTTCTTCATCTGTTAAATGGAAGCGTCTAACCTCATCATAAGGATTACCCCAGCACATAACAGTAAGCAGACACGTAAGTATCAGCTGTTATTATAAGGCAGTGGGTCTTAGTTTAAAAATGAAGAACAAATGAAGACGTGCCTGGATCAAATCCAGGATTATTATGAATCTGTGTTGGCAGAATCCACTCCTGAGATTGCATTTGTGCCCTTGGACGAGAGGGGTTCGAGAACAGAGGAGATCTAACACTCAAAGGCATCAAAGGACTCAGCAAGCCTGGCTCTCTGAACTAGGGTCCACTCTTCAGTTCCCAGTGGAGTCCCAAAGCACCGATGTCGATCTTGGAGTCTCACCTACCAGATGAACCCACTCTACAGAATTACTGGAGCGGGCAGAGCACAAATTCCCAAATCAAAGAAATCTCAGACTCTCAAAGTTATAAGTTACAGTTCATCAAGTCCAATCCCCCTTTCAGGATCCAAATGCCCCTGGAGGGTATGGTCATTGTAAAGACAAGTCCATGAGCCTTTCTAATAGTTGCAGCCTTGGCAAATTTACAGAGACATCCCAGTTCATTTCAAAAGACCCTATGTTACATGGCAATACAGTTCTTTTTTTTTTTTTTCTTTAAAAATTAGCTTCAAGTACAAGTGGTATTATTTGAGGCACTAGAAAATATTGAATTCCAGGAAACCCAAGAGGGCGAGGCTGGACAGCCAGGGAGTAGCATTCGCGTTTGGTTATTTTATGTCTAATCTCCTGCCTCTAGAAAAATGACTTGGGTGTAATCAAATGAAAACAATGAAAATAATACACTTGAAGGTCAAATAGCTAACTTCATAGGAAACTCATTAAAAACGTGACTGGACAGATTCATAGCCCAAGAGCTTGTTCGTCTGATTCTAAGTGAAGAAAACTCTCTGAGAGCTGTGCAATTGACCGGGGGTGGGTCCTCCATTTGGATCCAGTCTGATGAGAGAGACTTCATGTGGAACTTGTGAATCTGGCAGCAGAGGGAGCGTGTTAAAGTACTCAGCAATTTGCCATGGGTTCAGAAGAGTAAACACAAGCATAACACACCACTTTGCCAAGTTCAACAAACTGTTTCATGGGGCTCTGAGTCCCTGATGAGGGCAGCAACCAAATGGCTGAGGAAGGAAACCCAGGCCCAGAGGTATCGCCCACGGCTCACTGGTGACGACTGCCAGACGCATGTTCTGCTCTGGAATCCACTGATGACAAATGATGGGACCAAGACAACCGTTTCCTCCTAGTTGGAGGATCAAGCCAATCTTTCTCAGCCTGGCCAATTAAACTGAAATCTCTAGGGGTGGCATCAGCATTCCTTCTTACAAACACCCCATGAGATTCTAATGTGCATCCAGAGCTCAGAATCACTGACTTGGGCAATCTCGCCTCAACCCCACCACCACCCAACAGAAGTTTCTACTCCAGCCAGCAGTGACCTCTCAGATCTCTAACATCACATCAAAAATAACTAGAATGGCTTTATTGAGCATGGAGCTCGGACCATGCTTAGCAATTTTATTCATTATCATTTTTTAAGATGTTTTTTTAATGTGGACCATTTTTAAAATCTTTATTGAATTTGTTACCTTACTGCTTCTGTTTTTTTTTTTTTTTTTTATGTTTTGATTTTTTGGCCATAAGGTATGTGAGATCTTAGTACCCTGAGCAGGGACTGAACCTGCATTCCCTGCGTTGGAAGGTGAGGTCTTACCAAGACTGCCAGGGAAGTCCCTACCCATTAGCTTAATCCTCACAATCTTATAAAGTAGCTAGCTATTGACCTCATTTTATAGCTAAGAAACCAAGCCTCAGAGAGCTTAAGTCACTACCCCAAAATCACACAGTAGTAATTGCAAAGCAATTGATTCATTCAAATCTAAGTCCATTTGGACAAGAAATACATACTAACACTACTAGACCTACTAGACCAGTATCTGGAACATAGGTGCTTAATACATTTTTGTAAAATGAATGAATGAATGACTACAGAAATGAAGAAAAACGTGGAGTACTATAAGTGACCAATAGATCTTGTTAGATCAATTCAGCTGTCCCCTGCCTTCAAAAGGGCCAAAGGCCAGATTTGCTTCAGTTCAGTTCAGTTCAGTCACTCAGTGTGTCAGACTCTTCACAACCTCATGAATCACAGCACACCAGGCCGCCCTGTCCATCACCAACTCCCGGAGTTCACCCAGACTCACATCCATTGAGTCAGTGATGCCATCCAGCCATCTCATCCTCTGTCGTCCCCTTCTCCTCCCGCCCCCAATCCCTCCCAGCATCAGAGTCTTTTCCAATGAGTCAACTCTTTCCATGAGGTGGCCAAAGTACTGGAGTTTCAGCTTCAGCATCATTCCCTCCAAAGAAATCCCAGGGCTGATCTCCTTCAGAATGGACTGGTTGGATCTCCTTGCAGTCCAAGGGACTCTCAAGAGTCTTCTTCAACACCACAGTTCAAAAGCATCAATTCTTCAGCGCTCAGCTTTCTTCACAGTCCAACTCTCACATCCATACATGACCACAGGAAAAACCATAGCCTTGACTAGATGGACCTTTGTTGGCAAAGTAATGTCTCTGCTTTTTCTTTTTTTTTAATTTTATTTTGCTTAACTTTACAATATTGTACTGCTTTTGCCATACATCAAAATGAATCCGCCACAAGTATACATGTGTTCCCCATCCTGACTTTCCTTCCAAGGAGGAAGCGTCTTTTAATTTCATGGCTGCAGTCACCATCTGCAGTGATTTTGGAGCCCAGAAAAATAAAGTCTGACACTGTTTCCACTGTTTCCCCATCTATTTCCCATGAAGTGATGGGATCGGATGCCATGATCTTCGTTTTCTGAATGTTGAGCTTTAAGCCAACTTTTTCACTCTCCACTTTCACTTTCATCAAGAGGCTTTTGAGTTCCTCTTCACTTTCTGCCATGAGGGTGGTGTCATCTGCATATCTGAGGTGATTGATATTTCTGCCGGCAATCTTGATTCCAGCTTGTGCTTTTTCCAGTCCAGCGTTTCTCATGATGTACTCTGCATGTAAGTTAAATAAGCAGGATGACAATATACAGCCTTGACGTACTCCTTTTCCTATTTGGAACCAGTCTGTTGTTCCATGTCCAGTTCTAACTGTTGCTTCCTGACCTGCATACGGGTTTCTCAAGAAGCCGGTCAGGTGGTCTGGTATTCCCATCTATTTCAGAATTTTCCACAGTTTATTGTGATCCACACAGTCAAAGGCTTTGGCATAGTCAATAAAGCAGAAATAGATGTTTTTCTGGAACTTCCGTGCTTTTTCCATGATCCAGCAGATGTTGGCAATTTGATCTCTGGTTCCTCTGCCTTTTCTAAAACCAGCTTGAACAACAGGAAGTTCACGGTTCACATATTGCTGAAGCCTGGCTTGGAGAATTTTGAGCATTACTTTACTAGCATGTGAGATGAGTGCAATTGTGCGGTAGTTTGAGCATTCTTTGGCATTGCCTTTCTTTGGGATTGGAATGAAAACTGACCTTTTCCAATCCTGTGGCCACTGCTGAGTTTTCCAAATTGGCTGGCATATTGAGTGCGGCACTTTCACAGCATCATCTTTCAGGATTTGAAAGAGCTCAACTGGAATTCCATCACCTCCACTAGCTTTGTTCGTAGTGATGCTTTCTAAGGCCCACTTGACTTCACATTCCAGGATGTCTGGCTCTAGGTCAGTGATCACACCATCATGATTATCTGGGTCATGAAGATCTTTTCTGTACAGTTCTTCTGTGTATTCCTGCCACCTCTTCTTAATATCTTCTGCTTCTGTTAGGTCCCTACCAATTCTGTCCTTTATTGTGCCCATCTTTGCATAACATGTTCCCTTGGTATTTCTAATTTACTTGAAGAGATCTCTAGTCTTTCCCATTCTGTTGTTTTCCTCTATTTCTTTGCATTGATCACTGAGGAAGGCTTTCTTATCTCTTCTTGCTATTCTTTGGAACTCTGCATTCAGATGCTTATATCTTTCCTTTTCTCCTTTGCTTTTCGCTTCTCTTCTTTTCACAGCTATTTGTAAGGCCTCCCCAGACAGCCATTTTGCTTTTTTGCATTTCTTTTCCATGGGGATGGTCTTGATCCCTGTCTCCTGTACAATGTCACGAACCTCATTCCACAGTTCATCAGGCACTCTATCTATCAGATCTAGGCCCTTAAATCTATTTCTCACTTCCACTGTATAATCATAAGGGATTTGATTTAGGTCATACCTGAATGGTCTAGTGGTTTTCCCTCCTTTCTTCAATTTCAGTCTGAATTTGGTAATAAGGAGTTCATGGTCTGAGCCACAGTCAGCTCCTGGTCTTGTTTTTGTTGACTGTATAGAGCTTCTCCATCTTTGGCTGCAAAGAATATAATCGATCTGATTTCGGTGTTGACCATCTGGTGATGTCCATGTGTATAGTCTTCTCTTGTGTTGTTGGAAGAGGGTATTTGCTATGACCAGTGCATTTTCTTGGCAAAACTCTGTTAGTCTTTGCCCTGCTTCATTCCGTATTCCAAGGCCAAATTTGCCTGTTACTCCAGGTGTTTCTTGACTTCCTACTTTTGCATTCCAGTCCCCTATAATGAAAAGGACATCTTTTTGGGGTGTTAGTTCTAAAAGGTCTTGTAGGTCTTCATAGAACCGTTCAACTTCAGCTTCTTCAGCGTTACTGGTTGGGGCATAGACTTGGATTACTGCCTAAAAACCCTGCTGCTGCTGCTAAGTCGCTTCAGTCGTGTCCAACTCTGTGTGACCCCATAGACAGCAGTCCACCAAGGCTCCCTCGTTCCTGAGATCCTCCAGTCAAGAACACTGGAGTGGGTTCCCATTTCCTTCTCCAATGCATGAAAGTGAAAAGTGAAAATGAAGTCACTCAGTCGTGTCTGACTCTAAGCAACCCCACAGACTGCAGCCCACCAGGCTCCTCCATCCATGGGATTTTCCAGGCAAGAGTACTGGAGTGGGGTGCCATTGCCTTCTCTGCCTGAAAATCCTAGCTTAAGGTTTTTCTGCCAGAGGAGAAAAATGTTTATTGCTTCTACTACACGTGTTTCCAAACCATTGATGCTCACAGCGCAGCCCTGCTTTGGTATCTAATCTAACCTACTGAGCAATGGTTATTCTATGGTGCTTCTCAAACTTAAGAGTGCATTAGAGTCACCTAGAAAGGGAAAGGGAAGTCACTCAGTCGTGTCCGACTCTTCGAGACCCCATAGACTGCAGCCTACCAAGCTCCTCCATCCATGGGATTTGCCAAGCAAGAGTACTGGAGTGGGGTGCCAGAGTCACCTAGGGGACTGGCTATTACACAGCACATCCAGGCCCACCTGCAGGGTTCTGATTCTGTAGGTCTAGGGCAGGGCCCAGGAGACACTGATGCTACTGGTTCTGAGTCTCTGTCAGAGAACCATGCTCAGATGTATTATTCGGCAGTTTCTTGGGTTCCTGCCACCCTCAAGGGGTTCTTTTCCAGGGCAGCAACAGTTTCTGACTCCAGGACCTCTGCTGGGTTCGTGGAAACACGTTTTACTGGCCCAACTGTCTCTGGCCACAAGTTGTGAGGGAGGAGAAGGCAGGAACACCCTTCATTGGAGCCTGGATTTTTAAAGCAGTGATTCTTCACTAAGAGACAAGCAAACTCCTTACCTGCTGAGCCATGGGAGAAGCCCATATCCCCTCCAGAAAGATCTCATGGAATCTCAGAAGGCACAGTTTGCTTGAGAAAGCATATTATGTTTCTAAGAAGCTGGAAGGAGCTTTTAACTGATGTAAACTCATGCAAGACATCTCCATGGTAGGAGTTCTGAGAATTGAGTAGAATACAGTCTCTTTCACATCTTCTCGTGGGCAGCAGGTTTAAGGTAGATGGAGCCAGGCCATGAAACTCACATGATTATCAAAAGTGACACATTTTGTTTCTGAAGTTTGAGAGACTCTCCCAAAGGCAAGTGATCACAGCTGACAGATGCCAAACAGCCATCCTACTTTGTCCCAGAAAGCCAGGCTCCCTCTTACCTAAGACAAGGGATGTGATGAAAGGGCTAGCCAGTTCTGGAATATCACAATGCAAAAGGCCAAGAGAGAGATGTAATCTTTCAGGGCCAAGAAGAGAGATTTCCAGGAACAAAAACACCAAGGGCATCAAAGTGAAAGCAGCAGTCCAGTCTCCCCCACTCCCCACCTTTTTGCTTTTACATGCATGACTGTTACCAGATGGGGTGCTGTTTCCCTGAAGTGTCATGCAGCAAGACACTGCTTCATGGTTTTGCAGATTTGAATCTCTGGGGCTTTCAAAGGGGAAATGGGGGTGAGACAATGTGCCTTTGATGTTTGAACTTGGGTCCTGAAATCAGAACCCCGGGCAAAAACCGTTTTTATCTCTTCCATCCTAGGCAACCAAGTTGAATGCTCAGGCGGACACTTCCTTTTCAGCTGTGCTTTCCTTATTGTCAATTACCTCCCTGCTGAGAGAATGGAATCCCTTTGACTGAAAACAGGGGTCCATCTTGAGATGAGACCAGTGATTTCTTTCTTCCTTTTCTCTCTTGATTAGGTTACCCTTAGTATCACACACCAGAAGGTAGATATCTATCCCCTTTTATTTACTTAGCATTAGGCGCCAGTGATGGTTTGTGTTTACACAGAGTTGACAAATTTGAGGGTCAATCACGTTCACCACAGGTCAACACCCGAGTAACCCTGGGGTCTGGTTTAAGAAAGAAACATTTGAAAGGAATTATTTTGGGGATCAGGTGACCAGCAGCACTGATTAAGTGAAGTTGCAGATTTTATGAGCCTGCAGATATTTGTGTGGTTGTGGTTTAGTCACTAAGTCATGTCTGACTCTTTGCAACCCCATGGACTATGGCCTGCCAGGCTGCAAGTACTATGAATAATATACAAAAAACTTACATTTCCATGAACTAAAGCTCAGAAAACACTTGACCAGTGAGTTCACCAGACTGAGGACCCACGCTTCTTCTTGAGATATATGCAGAATTATTTTCTAAGGTACACACCATGCTGAGATTGAATGCTCTCACATATTTAAGACAGTAACCACTATGAAGGCCAGGAATTTTGTCATGATTGCTATTATTGTTTCTGCTACTGCTGCTGTTGCTAGGGTATGTTTGGTGTGTATGTTTGTGTGTGTGTGTTTTAAATCACAAAGGTCCTTGTTTAAGAAGAAATTGTAAAGTTCACTTGGCTAATGTCCCAACAGCCACTTAGATGCCTGGGTACTGATTTTTCACTCCAAAAATTAATGCATCTCAGCACTAAGCTAAGGCTTTTGATTGGCTCATCAAACAATCAGCTGTCAAGAAGAAGGTTCCCCTTTCACTCTGTGAGCTGCAGAGAGACCAGTGTATTAACTGATAAACTCGAGTTTCATCACCATTGCTGTCACTGCATTGCCCATGCCATGCTCCAAGGTTCAAAAGGAGGGGACAAAGGCCAGGCTGAGGGGGATGCCTGGAGCACAGTGGTGGGCTGCAGAACCAGCAAAATATGACATGAGGTCAGAGGTCCAGGGCTGAGGACTGGCAGAGGGAAAAACAAATGCAATAAGAAGAACTCTGTGCTAGGGCCATCAACTAGTCAGCATACTCAATATTACAAGCTGAATGTGCTGTGCTTAGCTGCTCAGTCGTGTCCAACTCTTTGCAACCCCTTGGACTATAGCCTGCCAAGCTCTTCTGTTCATGGAGAGTCTCCAGGAAAGAATACTGGAGTGGGTTGCAATGCCCTCTGCCAGGTATAAGTTGAATATCCACCCCCACCCCCCGGAAAAGTTCATATGTCAAAGTCTAAACACCTAATTCTTCAGAATACAACCCTATTTGGAGTCTTTAAAGAAGTGATTAAGTTAAAATGAGGTCATTACGGTGGACCCTAATCCAAAATGGGCTTCCTTGGTGACTCAGTGGTAAAGAAGCAGTCTGCCAATGCAGGAGATATGAGTTCTATCCCTGGGGGAAGGTCCCCTGGAGGAGTAAATGGCACCCCACTCCAGTATTCTGCCTGGGAAATCCCATGGACAGAGGAGCCTGGCGGGCTACAATCGGTGGGGTTGCCAAAATGACTACTGACCTTCTAAGAAGGAGAAATTTGAATACAGACAGATACAGATGTGAAGATAGACAGAGAAGACAGCCATCTACAAGCCAAGGAGACAGGCCTTAGAAGAAACCAACTCTACCCACACCCTAGAGTCTTGGACTTTCAGCCTCCAAATCCAAAATAAATTTCTATTGTTTAAGCCACCTAATCTGTGGTAGCAGCCCTAGGCAGCCAACACACCCAGCAAGTCATGAATCCGCTTCAGGTTCTACAACCACAAAATGGGAACACCTGGGCTGATTACCTCCTGGGTAGGCTGCAAGGATCAAACGAGAGTAGATATGGGAGAGCTCTGTGCACAAGGCAGAATTCTACAGATAACATCAGGATGTCTAACCTCACTCTGGGCACTGCGTTCTTGGGTCCTGAACAAGGGACAGATAAAGTCACAAGACCTGGAGACTCTGGGGTCACAGGCGGAGGGTCACAGCTGGAATCACACTTTGGGGATCACCTGTTCCTAACCCCTTGGGAAGGGAGGGAGCTGCCGTCCTCCGTCCTCCACAGTTATTTAGTGGATGTGGGAGAAAAACAACTTGCGTGGGAGAAAGGAAAGAGAATGGAACAGAAACTGAAGATATCCAAGAAATTAAAAGAAAAAAAAAGGCATATTTAAATTCCTGGGAGTTCTCTGGATTAAAACAATATCTTTTATTTGTAAGGTACACTGCCGGTCACAAAACATTTAAAGGCAATATAGTTCTTTTTACCTATTTGAGGTCAGGAAGGGCTTCCCTGTTGTCTCAGACAGTATAGAATCTGCCTGCAATGTGGGAGACCTGGGTTCAATGCCTGGATTGGGAAGATCTGGAGAAGGGAACGGCGACCCACTCCAGTATTCTGGCCTGGAGAATTCCATGGACTGTACAGTTCATCCTTCTGAGAGCCTGATGAAAGCTATGCATTCACCCCCTACCTAGAGAAAAATAACTCATGAACTTAACACTAAAACATTATATGCCAACATGGTCCCATCCTGCAATAATGAAAATGCTCTGTATCTATGCTGTCCAATATGGCAGCCATGAACCACTAGTGGCTGTTGAGCCACTTGAAATGTGGCTAATGTGACAGAGCAACAGTAGTTTTTATTTATTCCAATTAATTTTAATTTAAATATCCATCTATGACTAATGACTTCTGTTTTAGACAATATAGTTATATACTATCCCAGAGGACTTACAGACCCCTGCTGCTCACCCTGAAACACCTTTGTCAATAGACCCCACATTAAGAACCACTTGGGATGAAGCTGACATAAACTTCACATCAATGACCTTTTGGAACCTACCTGTATATGTATCATCTCATTTAATCCTGCTGCCAAACCCTAGGGGAGAAGTAGAATGGCTATCCCCATTTTATAGGTACAGTCACTGAGGCACTGCAAAGCTAACCATCCTGCCCAAAGTCTCATGTCTAGTGTAACTCAAGCTCTTCCTTGACTCCCTAGACCAGTTCAAAGGGTTTTAGAAATTGAAGCCCAAGCTCTCGCCTGAGGCCTTGGTAGAAATTATTTCTAGTCACCCAAAGAACTTTAATTCATGCAGATACCCATCTTTAAAGTTACAAGCAAAGGCTTCTCTTCTGGAAGCCACCAGCAAGGGCTGAAGTAAGGCCATTTTGACCTTGATAATAGTATATGATTCCATTGAGGTTCATCTCTGGCATTCCTCTGGGAAGTAGATAGACTTCTGTTTCCCATTCAGCCTGAAGAATTCTCAAGGCCAAGGAGGGCATGATGCTAATGAAGAAGCAGGCTTCTTGATGCCAGATTTCTGTGACCACAAACTGTCTCCCAAATAAAGAACTGGAAACTTCACGCTGGATTAAAACTCTCTCTGCCTTCCCGGCAAAGAAGCCTTCAGCTCTAGGCCAAGAAATGTGTGCACAGAGCACATGACCCACACTGGTCCATGCCATGCATGGTGGCCTTCAGGTTTCCATGTTTCCATGGCAACTGGGCACACTGGGCAGAAACACTCCACATTTAATAAAATTCACTTTCATCCTGCATTTTGTATCTCGACTCACTTCTCACTTCTGGAAATTCCCCTCAATTACCAGGCGTATTCAGATTTGTTTCTATCAGCCTGGAATTCTCCTTTTGTCAACTCTTCCTCCAGCTTCCCTGGTGGCACAGTGATAAAGACTCTGCCTGCCAATGCAGGAGATGCAAGAGATGTGGATTTGATCCCCAGGTCAGGAAGATCCCCTGGAGTAGGAAATGGGAACCCACTCCAGTTCTTGCCTGGAGAATGCCATGGACAAAGGAGCCTGGTGGGCTACAGTCCATGGGGTCACAAAGAGTGGGACACGACTGAGCACACACACAGGCACGCAATTTTTCCTCAAAAAACTCCCTTCAAGGCCCAGCCTGGATGCCATATATTTCCATGAAAACGTCTAAGCTTAGGTCTCCATGGTCCCAGAATATGTTATTTACATATCTACAGCAGGCCCTAGGACTCTTACATTTCTAACAAACCCAATTTATGCTGTTACTACTGGTTCAGGGGCTGAAATTAGAGACTCACTGCAAGAGATGTTTGTGGAATGAATAAATGACTGAATAAATATAAATTTCCCATAAAATCCTATCCCCAAGGGCCCTAAAAAATGAGCTTTAGAAAAATCAAGATAAAAGATATTACCAGCACTTACTTCTAGATGAGGAGCAAAAACAGAAATAGCAGGGGTCGGGGCGAGGGGAGGGGGGCGGGAATAATAGCAAAAATCAACAGTGAACCAGAAGAAGAAAAATTTGAAATATCAGAAAAACTTTAGGGTTACCATCTGGTTTCCTCTTAGCCCTTACTGTATAAATTATGAAGAACAGACCAGAAATTAAAAATAGGTTCATTTTTCTGAATCATATATTAAAAATATTCTGTAGAACTGTTTTGACTCAGTAAGTCCAAGACATTTCGTAAGAAAATAATCAGAAATGAATGTAAAAATGATCTGCAAGGGAAATCATTAAAAGCCCTGTTTATTATAACCAGAAATGTGAAACAATTTATATATTTAACAAAAGGAGATAGAGCCAATAAATTATGGTATGCCCATAAATGGAATACTATAAAGCCTTTCAAAAATGTCCTTATAGGGGAATATTTATTCACATTGGAAGAGATGTATGATATAAAAAATGAAAAACAATAAAGCTAAAACCCAGTATAAACAGTATGATCTAATTTTGGATTAAAAAAACACATATATATAGAGAAGTAGATAAAAATCTAAATATGAATACAGAGCTATTTATCAAACTAATAATTATGTTAATTCTAACAGTTATATTTCAATCTTTTTTTTTTGCAATAAACACAATAAACACACGTTTTTTTGCAATAAACACACGTTGCTTTTATAATTTTTAAAGGCTATTTTTTTAATGTTTATTTCTTCCTGTGAAGGGCCACAGAAGTGAAGCATGAGCACATATATAAGCTCTTTCCCTCCCCATGTTTCACCAAACACCAACAACATGAGTTCTATTTGTAAAATATCTGTCACACCAACTGATCCCTCTTCTTTCTTGGTATTTCTTGGACTGGTTGGAAATTCCTAACGCAAAAAGGCTAACTTTCAATAAGTAATGACACCACCCCTGAAGTGTCAGCTTTGGGGAATGACATTTACAACAGATCCACCGTTACTTGGCCACCCAGAAAACTGCCATTTTTCCAGAAACCATGGGTGTCTCACATACTGGCTTTCAATAAGGTGGGTTGCTTAGCAACTGCCAAGAAACTGGGAAGATGGAAGAAGGCACCAGCCAGAGCTATTTTATGACCAAAGTACACTGTGCTGCATGTGTCTGGTTGCATTCAAGGTAACCAAATAAGAGATAACACGCGGCTATTTTTGCATCATGAGGAAAAATACTTGGCTCCTGCCCAGAAGGGCAATTACCTAAAAATCTTGGCAGGCCCCATGGTATGAGAAATGGTCACTGATACAGAGGTGAAAAAAAAATCACTGACCTTCATAAATACTGATGATATGAGGATGGTTGAGGGATGACATGATCTCAATCTCTCGTCTGATGTGAACCATGTCTTGTTCATCCTTAATTTTGTCCTTACGAATGGATTTTATAGCCACCTATAAAGTCAGGAAATGAAATGTTACTCAGAGACCTAAACAGATGCAAATCAGCCATTGGGAGAGTTTAGAAAATAAATACAGATGTTACTTGTTGGCAGAACTGACAATAACCAAAACAAAACTTTGAAATACCCCCTATCATGTCTTTCATTTATACCAAAAACACCCTTCTCCAGACAACAGAAAACATCAGGTTTTAACCGCCTTGGTTCGGGATGGTGTTTCCCCCCACCCTATCCCCCCACAAAGCAAAGGGCTCCTTCAACAGGGCCAGATTCATTTACTCTAGGAATCCTGATCCTTTTTGAAAGAAGAAAAAAAAAAAAAAAGAGCTTGGTGTACAGGAGGTCAGTGACTAACACCAAAAGATGAAATTAGCATCAATCGGCCCCACCATGCAGCTGCCACAGTGATGGACAGAAAAGGCCTTATTGTATGGCCTGTCTGGAGGCCAATTCTGATTAAAGCTTGGATTTTAAGACTTTAGTCTATGCTGTGCTAATGCAATTGCTCAGAAGCCAAATCCTCCCTACATCCTTCCTCTCACTAAGGCACCTTTGATAGCACGTCAAATGACCAAAAGGCTCTGCTAAAAAAAAAAAAAAAAAAATCAGAGTAAATCCAAGAAAACAAAGCTAGACTCCCTGCCTGGCCCCGGTTGATCCCAAAGCTCCATGCCAATGTCGTCTGCAAATCCAAACTGTAGAGAATTCCCAGGGCCATGACACAGAGCACTTACTCAAAAGAAACACAGAAATAAAATTTTTTTTTAAATTTTTTAAATTAAATGACAATGGCAATCTCATAGGGAAAAACTATGTTTGCCAATGGATTCATCTCTGCTCATAAACAAGTTGGTTGATAATTTCATCTGCCCTGGCTCTAAAAGGGGCAAAAACTACTTTGGGGTGGGGGGGCAGGTTATCCATGGGTGAGAAGGAAAGCTCACCAAGGGTTTTGCTGCCAGCTCTGAAAGCCTGCTTGGTTCCCTCCAAACTGGTCCTCTTGTGACCTCAGCCCTCAACTTAGAACTCTTCCTTGGAGGAAAGGAAGTAAAACCACCCCTCGGATTGCAAAGGCACAAAGCACTCTAGAGAAAAAGTCCTTATTAGCAGCCGCCCAGGGTCATACCTTGACTGTCTCAGAGTCAAGCAGGGGCGATCTCCGCAGGAATGCACTCATCTCTGTGAACATTTGCAACTTCTGACTTGCAGCAGATACCCATGCAGCCCTAGACTTGGAGATATTTCCATAAAATACAACCAGTCCAAGAGAACTAGGAAACTCTCATTATTCTTGATTTTGCTATGTGTGGTTAAATCAACCAGCAGGTCCCCGGATTTCTCTTTTGCAGAACTTTCCCCGTTGTTAAATCCATATTGGTGTCATTACTACACTAGTGGGGATCTTATTCACTGCTTTAGCTCCAGAGCTTAGCAACAGGCCGGGTGCATGGGCAACATGAGCAACAGGCAGGGAGAGGGAAGGAAGGGAAGAAGGAGAGAAGGAGAGTGGACAACGGGGAGGGGCTGATGCTACTGGATGGCTGGGAAGCCAGCGCAGGGAAGTGATAGTCACACTGAAGCACAAAAGGAGGGACCATTCCAGTCGAAGGTCACCACCAAGACAGGAATGTTAGGTTGATGGCTTAGGATTTCTTTGCATCCTACCTACGTGGGCCATCGAGGAATGGGGAAAGCAGAGAAGAAATACATGATGCCCTGCTGTAAACCTAGGGGCAGGCAGCATCTGCCCTACACTATGGGTGGACCACACTGCTGGAGACAAAGAGGCTGCACAGATGAATGAGCTTCCAGCTTCAAGGCCCCCTTTCACCAGAGTGTCAGGCCCCCCAGCTCACCCGGGCCCTCACCTCAGCCCCATTCAGGACACAGCAAGAAAAGCCTGCCTTTGCTTACGTCAAATGTAAAGACATGACTGGAAGGCTTTATTTTATCTAAGTGGGGCCTGCAATCCTGGGAGCCTGCTCTGGAGGAAGCCGACAGTGAACACACGCAGGCCAGGGAGGATGTGGGTGGCTCTTGGACCAACTCCTGCATTCCTCTATGAACTAAAGATGGGCTGAGGGGAGAAACCACCCTGGTGATTATGGAGCAGGATGCACTTGGCCTTGAGGAGGCCCTACTGTCAAATGACAATAGAAATAAATTCTTTCACCATTCAGGGTCAGGCGAGGGTAGTGACATTCTAGGTGCTAAGAAAATAATCCCACCAATCTCCCCAACAGTCCAGTGAGAGGCCAATGGTCCCACAGCATATCTGCCAGGCATGGAAAGGAAAGTCCACAGCTCAGTGTGGAAAGGAAAGTGCCCACATTCTAAGCAAACCCCACCCCAGCACTGAGAAAACTAAAAGGGCTCCATATATGTTAACAGCCGTGGTGGCTGTCCCTCTACAAAAGCTTCCCTCATCTGACAATGAATCTTCTATTGAAAGTGTAAAAGAGAGCTCATTCTGCCCCTATGTCAAAGGCATAGTGGGAGACAAATGCTAGAAATCACTTAGAACCGTGCAACTGTCAAGGACAGAGGGAAGACATTCAGTTCAACTCCCAAGAGCGGTGTGATGATTCACCCAAGGTCACAGATCCAATTACTGGCCAACCATGAGAGCAATAAGGATAATAATAATAGCAGGCATTCAAGAGGCACTTAATATATGGTACAGACATGAGATCGTGGTTCTTTACGTCCTTAACGTTCAGGCTTCAGCTCCATGGTCCCTTAGGGAGACCTTCCCTGACCCTCCAGCTGCTTAGGCCACTCCTCCCCTACCCTCTCACTCCCTTCCCGCACAATCTGAAATTAGCCTGCTGCATATTCAGCCAGAAGCCAAATCCAGCTACCAAGATGTTTCCAGAGGAAACCTAGAGAGCTCAGAACAGTTGTCACATTTTTGAAGAGTTGTTTAAAGAGAATGAGCTCATAAATACCGCTCCTGTAATGTAAGGTAGTGCCTCCTTTGTGGAGTGGAAGGATATAAACGGAGGGCAGCACACGGTGAAGCAGTATGGCAGGATGGGTTACGAACATGGCTTTGAGTCTGGGCTGAAACCACGTGCCAGCTGTGTGACCTAGAGCAGGTGGCAAAACCTCTCTGTGCTCTTGTTTCTTCATCTGTCAGGCAGGAAAATACAGCAGCTGTCTCACAGGTCCTTATGAAGATTAAATAAATGGCTCAGAACACACCTGGCCCAGGATAAGTACTCAATGAATGTTTAAGGTGGAGAAAACGCCTCCAAAATAGAGCCTTCCTTCCTTACCCTCCACGCTGAGAACAAACTTAATTCCTCCTGCTTCCTCATGGGGCAGCAGGAGAAGGTCTAGGGAATGGGGAACCCCCCCACTTTGTTCTCACAGTGCATTAAGTGAACGAGAATTTCTCTCCTGGGTCTTTAAATTGTACCCTCAGCGGACATGTCCAGAAACTCAGAGCAGCTGGGCTCATGGGAGCATCGTGGCTTCTGAGTCTGAGACCAGACAGGAGAAGGAGCAACTGGAATCCAAAACAGCCTCAGGGCCGTTTTCCCCTTTCTTCTTCCAGTGGCTGCCAGGTGAACATGGGAATCAAATGTTCCCACTTAGAGACAGAAGTCTGACTCACGGCATCCCCTTGAGCCTTTCTGGATTTTGACTGTTCATGGACTTAATCCTTTTGAGTGCCCACCTGGGACGGAGCACAGTGCTGAGATGTCGTGATGCAAAGTGATTCTGCCCCAGCCCTTGGGGAGCGGGGGATGAGAGGACAAGGGCAATAAGCAAAAATCACACAAGTAATTACATGATTACCCTCATGGCCAAAGGCTACCAAAGAGACCCACAGATATACAATGTTACGGAGCAAACCTCCTCTCCAGTTTTCCTCAACCCTCACCCCTATCTTCCAGGTGGCTCAAACAGTAAAGAATCTGCCCGCAATGTGGGAGATGAGGGTTCGATCCCCAGGTCGGGAAGATCCCTGAGAGTAGGAAATGGCATCTTACTCCAGTATTCTTGCCTGGAGAATCCAATGGACAGAGAGAATGGACTACAGTCCATGGGGTCGCAAACAGTCCGACACAACTGAGCAACTAACACACACACCTACAAAGAAACAGAAGGGAGGGGCCCAGCAGGAAAAGACTACCAAATGTCTGAAATCATGAAGTCCCCAAAAAAATAGGTTCAGTTTGTCCCTGCAGGAGTTGGAGAGATTTCACTGAAGCTGGGAACCCAGGTGTGAGCCCAACACACAGCCTGGCCCCTTTCCTAAGTGTTCCCAAGTCTAGACAGCATCGTGTGCCTTATAAAATGGTCTGCTTTTAAATAAGGCCACCTAATTGTTCAATGATTAAACGTTCTGGCTGTGGACCTGCAAATTCTGCCCCGCGGTGCCTGCCTATTTAAGAGGTAAACAGCCCAGCCAACTCTGATCCCTTGTTTAATGTAACAGCCTTCTCTTCTGCAGTGTTCATTTTTCCTTTTTTGAATAATCACCCAAAACCACCTGCTCTGCAGCCACTTTTCCACAGTGGCTATTGTGAATGTTAAGAGCCCAGGGATGTAGGCAGGGCTATACAGAGCAAAGCAGTATGATGAAAGTTCAGGCTTTGCTGACTGGGTGACCTCAGGTGAACCCAAACCTCACAGGTCTCAGTTTCCTCATCTGTAAAATGGAGTCGGCAAGTTCTAATTCTTAGGGCTGTTATAAGATGGGGGGGGGGGCGGCGGGGGGAATAATCTAAGTACTCAGGTATTCACTGAATGACAGTGACTATAACAAGGTCTGTCAGGACAATACAGTGATACAGGGTCCTGGGCCACATGTAAAGGCGTGACAAGCCCACAGTATATCATATTGACTTTCCCCCTGCCGATTCCTCTCACACACATCCTTCCCTTCCCCATATTTGTACTGAGGCAACAGGTGAAAATTTATACCCACCCTGCCTGCCTGCAAAGACAGGGCAGCCAGCATTCTTCCTGGCTTGCTTTGAAGAGTGGGGGAAATCCCAGGCAGACTGCATATTTGAGCCTCTAACCAAGAGAATCACTACCCTGCCCCCTCCATAGCCTCCTCCCATGATGCTCATTGATTGACACATGTCAGTCTGAAGAGAGGGTTCTAGAACAGTATTTGTCAAAGGGGTCCTGGGTTTCGCGTCAAAAGTGAAGATTTTGAATCCAAAGGTCTAAGATGGAGCCTGGGATTCTGGATTTCTAGCAAGCTCCCAGGTAATGAGCCTGTGATGTCAGCCCAGGGACCACACTTTGAAGAGTAAGATCTTAATGCTTTGTCTTGAGCCTTAACATTACCAACATTCTTAAAACAGTAGCAATATTCTTAATGACAACAACAGCTAATACCTATAATGTGTTAACCAGTTAAAAGAGTCTGAAATGCAGTACTTGGATGCAATCTCAAAAACAAGAGAATGATCTCTGTTCGTTTCCAAGGCAAACCATTCAATATCACAGTAATCCAAGTCTATGCCCCAACCAGTAACGCTGAACAAGCTGAAGTTGAACGGTTCTATGAAGACCTACAAGACCTTTTAGAACTAACACCCCAAAAAGATGTCCTTTTCATTATAGGGGACTGGAATGCAAAAGTAGGAAGTCAAGAAACACCTGGAGTAACAGGCAAATTTGGCCTTGGAATACGGAATGAAGCAGGGCAAAGACTAATAGAGTTTTGCCAAGAAAATGC
Organism: Tragelaphus eurycerus; assembly: GCA_935064755.1. Lineage (NCBI taxonomy): Eukaryota > Metazoa > Chordata > Mammalia > Artiodactyla > Bovidae > Tragelaphus > Tragelaphus eurycerus. Next base: position 7,523,145 of record CAKXYN010000072.1, on the reverse strand, counting down.
ACTAGTCACAACAAACACCCTCTTCCAACAACACAAGAGAAGACTATACACATGGACATCACCAGATGGTCAACACCGAAATCAGATTGATTATATTCTTTGCAGCCAAAGATGGAGAAGCTCTATACAGTCAACAAAAACAAGACCAGGAGTTGACTGTGGCTCAGACCATGAACTCCTTATTACCAAATTCAGACTGAAATTGAAGAAAGGAGGGAAAACCACTAGACCATTCAGGTATGACATAAATCAAATCCCTTATGATTATACAATGGAAGTGAGAAATAGATTTAAGGGCCTAGATCTGATAGATAGAGTGCCTGATGAACTGTGGAATGAGGTTCGTGACATTGTACAGGAGACAGGGATCAAGACCATTCCCATGGAAAAGAAATGCAAAAAAGCAAAATGGCTGTTTGGGGAGGCCTTACAAATAGCTGTGAAAAGAAGAGAAGCAAAAAGCAAAACAGAAAAGGAAAGATATAAGCATCTGAATGCAGAGTTCCAAAGAATAGCAAGAAGAAACAAGAAAGCCTTCTTCAGTGATCAATGCAAAGAAATAGAGGAAAACAACAGAATGGGAAAGACTAGAGATCTCTTCAAGAAAATTAGAGATACCAAGGGGACATTTCATGCAAAGATGGGCTCGATAAAAGACAGAAATGGTATGGACCTAATAGAAGCAGAAGATATTAAGAAGAGATGACAAGAATACACAGAAGAACTGTACAAAAAGATCTTCACGATGCAGTGTGAAGATCACTGACCTAGAGCCAGACATCCTGGAATGTGAAGTCAAGTGGGCTTTAGAAAACATCCCTACGAACAAAGCTAGTGGAGGTGATGGACTTCCAGTTGAGCTCTTTCAAATCCTGAAAGATAATGCTGGGAAAGTGCCGCACTCAATATGCCAGCCAATTTGGAAAACTCAGCAGTGGCCACAGGATTGGAAAAGGTCAGTTTTCATTCCAATCCCAAAGAAAGGCAATGCCAAAGAATGCTCAAACTACCGCACAATTGCACTCATCTCACATGCTAGTAAAGTAATGCTCAAAATTCTCCAAGCCAGGCTTCAGCAATATGTGAACCGTGAACTTCCTGATGTTCAAGCTGGTTTTAGAAAAGGCAGAGGAACCAGAGATCAAATTGCCAACATCTGCTGGATCATGGAAAAAGCAAGGGAGTTCCAGAAAAACATCTATTTCTGCTTTATTGACTATGCCAAAGCCTTTGACTGTGTGGATCACAATAAACTATGGAAAATTCTGAAAGAGATGGGAATACCAGACCACCTGACCTGCCTCTTGAGAAATCTGTATGCAGGTCAGGAAGCAACAGTTAGAACTGGACATGGAACAACAGATTGGTTCCAAATAGGAAAAGGAGTACGTCAAGGCTGTATATTGTCACCCTGCTTATTTAACTTATATGCAGAGTACATCATGAGAAACGCTGGGCTGGAATAAACACAAGCTGGAATCAAGATTGCCGGGAGAAATATCAATAACCTCAGATATGCAGATGACACCACCCTTATGGCAGAAAGTGAAGAGGAACTAAAAAGCCTCTTGATGAAAGTCAAAGTGGAGAGTGAAAAAGTTGGCTTAAAGCTCAACATTCAGAAAATGAAGATCATGGCATCTGGTCCCATCACTTCATGGGAAATAGATGGGGAAACAGTGTCAGACTATTTTTCTGGGCTCCAAAATCACTACAGATGGTGACTGCAGCCATGAAATTAAAAGACGCTTCCTCCTTGGAAGGAAAGTTATGACCAACCTAGATAGCATATTCAAAAGCAGAGACATTACTTTGCCAACAAAGGTTCGTCTAGTCAAGGCTATGGTTTTTCCTGTGGTCATGTATGGATGTGAGAGCTGGACTGTGAAGAAGGCTGAGCACCAAAGAATTGATGCTTTTGAACTGTGGTGTTGGAGAAGACTCTTGAGAGTCCCTTGGACTGCAAGGAGATCCAACCACTCCATTCTGAAGGAGATCAGCCCTGGGATTTCTTTGGAAGGAATGATGCTAAAGCTGAAACTCCAGTACTTTGGCCACCTCATGCGAAGAGTTGACTCATTGGAAAAGACTCTGATCCTGGGAGGGATTAGGGGCAGGAGGAGAAGGGGATGACAGAGGATGAGATGGCGAGATGGCTGGATGGCATCACTGACTTGATGGACATGAATTTGAGTGAACTCTGGGAGTTGGTGATGTACAGGGAGGCCTGGCATGCTGCGATTGATGGCGTCACAAAGTCAGACACGGCTGAGTGACTGAACTGAACTGAACCAATTGCCAATGGACCGTATCTCATTTAATCCTAACTACAATCCTAATCCCCACTGAACAAAGCCACCAAGTCACCGAGAAGATAAATATTGCCTAAAATTCCACAGCCTGTAAAAGACGGAGCAAAGATTTGAACCCAGGCTGGCTGAGCCCAGAAGCTGCTGATTCTTGAGGCTATGGATAAAGTTGGGGTGGACAGCAAACACAGCAGGTGAGAGAATTTCTCCGAAGATCCCAAAGAATTTCCAAAACCTAGTGTGATGAGCATCCTCCAAGCAAATGAAGTTTTTGTACGGGGTCCCATGTGAGGTCCCGGGGAGGCAGGACTAGGGGACCAAACAGCAGGGAAGAAATGGGGCCATAAATATGGCATTAGTCTCACTTAGTGAGAACAAGTTTGAGTTCTGCTCCAGCAACGGGAGCTGGCTGCTTCCCTGCCATTCATAGGTATGATCTCATACCCAGCCACATTCCACAGGAGCTGCAGGGCACTGCATCAGAGGTAGCTTGGGTGATCTTTTCTTACCAAGGGGCCCAGAGGCCACTAGCAGCGGGAATGGTTATCCAAGTCAAGTTGGAGAGGTGGGGGTTCCTGCCCTGGTCTGGCTGACGGTCAGAGTTCAAGGCCAGGCACAGCTCCTCGTGGGACCCATGGGTCCAAAGTTCCCCAGGAACACCAAAGAACTCCCATTCAGAAAGGCTATGCCCAGCCGTGACCATGGTGATGCCAGCCAGGAGGCCACCTTCTAGCCAAAGCTCCTGATTCATTAAATGACCCCCAGCATTTTGTGAGGAGTCCAGCCAACTCAGGCCAACACTCACTTCTGCAAATTGCTGTGATGCAACCAGCCCTGCAGGGACGCAAGCCAGCTCCGCCGCCTGGGCCTCTTCCTCTCTGGCCTGTTGATTCATGTCGATACACGATACATGGATGTTTTTTCAGACAGAAGCGGGTTGGAAGCCAAGAGTTGTATCAACAGGCTCCGAGGAGAGGCATCCTGATGCCAGGGAGCACGGCATATGTAAGAAAGAGCTTTTTCTTCAAAGAAAAGCATCCTACCATTTGCTGCCACCAGCCCTTTAATCATGCAAGAGGTTATGAAAATATAATCCTAAGTAAATCAGCTCTCAATCTTCAATTTATCAAAATTCCCCATAAAAGATGCTGTTTCCTCAGATGACACTGATTTTTTTTTCCTCCGGCCATGAAAAATGTGTTCTATCTCCAGAACTAAAATGGCAAACCAGACTTTGATTTGACCAGGCCAGGGCCCACCTAGGAGGACCTCAGAGGGCCTGGGGACATTTGTATCTATGTGTATAGCCATCCCTGGTTCCGTGCCCACCCCTTCAAGGGCTGAGTGGAGCATGTCATCATTACACGTGGCGATGCTGCAAGGGGAGTAGAATTAATGACTAAGAAACTGAGGGCAGATTTACACTCCCTGTATGGCACTGAGGTTTGTAAACAGGAGATAGTGGCCAGGGCTGACCAGGTAGAAACCAAAAGAGCCACTGATGGAAAGTTAGTGCCAGCAGCAATGCCAAAACTAGCCACGAGCCCGCCCCCCGTGCACAGTTAGATTCCAGGGGACTGCACTTTGCCAAAGGTCGGTTGGCATACCACTTGCATCAGATCCCGTGGTGGAGAGAAAAGGGGACGCTGATTGTTCAAATGCAAACCCCAGGGTCCGCCCCAGACCTACTGAATTTGAGCATGAGGGCAAGCTGTAGGCACCCAGGTGATCCTACAATAGTGATGTCTGAGACCCATCACCTTAAACTCCAATCAATGTGGCTAAAATGGCACTCATTCTGTAACTTAAACTATGCAGGGGACTTCCCTGGTAGCCCAGTGGTTAAGACTTCACCCTCCCAAAGTGGGGAGCACGTGTTTGATCCCTGGTCAGGGAACTATAGAGCTTCCCAGGTGGCGCAGTGGTAAAGAATCTAGCTGCAATCAGATGCAAGAAACACAGGTTTGATCCCTAGGTCAGGAAGATACCCTGAAGTAGGAAATGGCAACCCGCTCCAGTATTCTTGCCTAGATAATCCCATGGACAGAGGAGCCTGGTGGGCTATGGCATACAGGGTCACAAAGAGTTGGACACAACCAACCACGTACACGCAGAGAACTAAAATAAAAACGGTACACCCAAAAATAAAAAATAAATACGTAAAAATGAATTAGATAGAGCTTGAGTCAAAAAAAAAAAAAAAAAAAAAAAAAATACCCTGCAGCCAAAAAGCTAGATAATTTTAAAAACTACATAATTCAGGGAAATTCATGAACTGCCTATCTATAAAGAAAGGAATTTAAAGCAAGTTACTTCCTTGAGGAGACTCAGTGACCTGAATGAATCTGCCTCTGGGAAAAAGAAGCTTTGTTCCCAGAGGACATCTGGGTCATCTGGACATCTGGGGCCCGTCTTAACCCAAGGCAGGCCTGTGGATGCCCGGAGACCACAGACGCTTGCTGCTCATGGGTTACTTATGGCTTTGCAGGCCACCTGGAGCTCCCACGCCGGGTCAAAGTGAATGTGTCCCAAGGAAGAACGAGCAAAGGAGCTCTGGAGCCCCGCCCCCAGTCCTGCCTGCTCTGTGAGAGAGGGTCTGCCTGGGGCTGTGAGAAACCCCCTCTTACTAGGATCTGCTGGAAATCTCTAAGAAACAACCCCAGGGCTCCTTGCAGGAAAGGGCATCTGGTAGCAGAAGATATGCCACAAAGGCAACACCAGAGTCGCAAAAAGACTGAAAATGCGAGGCTGGGACCGCAGGGTTTATCTGGGGACTCACACTGAAAGTGAGATGCCACAGCAACTCAGAAATAAAACAGCAACTTGGAAATCTAAAGGGCAGCAGCTCTTGCTCCAGGTTTCAATCATTCTGGGGAAAGGACAGACCAGACCAGAGGGCTGAGGTTACTTCTAAGTAGGACAGCCCCAAGCAGTAGCATCTGATCACTCTGACACTGTTTACACCACGGCTTGAATAAGCTTAGGGTTGTGCAACTCTGATTCATCCAGCTCCAAGCCCAGCAGAGCCCCAGCCAGCAGCCCTGCTAAGAAAGCCAGCCTCAGCCCCTCGGCCCTATCATCAGTCACAGGAACATGGCCCAGGAGCCCCCCTTCACAGGGAGGTCCTCCGGCCACCATGTCACAGCCTCAGTTACCTCATCTGTAAGGGAGGTGACAGAGCACCAACCCCACAAGGTGGTTGTAGGGATCATATCAGATCAGATCTTGCACGTGATGAAGGGTAAGAAGGTGCAGCCAGTATCATTACTGCCAGCAGATGTCTGAGCTGCAAGGACCCCAGAATGTTCTAGGCCAACCCCCTTGTTTTACAGATGAGGAAACTGAGTCCCAGGGAGGTTAAAGTACAGACCCAAGTTCACAAAGTTAACAGCAGCAATGGAACGGCAACAAAGGTCCTCAGTTCCTCTCCGGTCTGGGATATAACACACCTAGGGTGAGGATTCCTAACAAATTGCAAACCACAGCTAGCTTCAGAAATGAAACTGCCACCCCAAAAATATCATATATTCATGCATATACATGGAATCTAGAAAAAAATTATACTGATGAACCTATTTTCAGGGCAGGAATACAGACGCATAGAGAACAGACTTGTGGGCACAGCGGGGAAACGAGAAGGTGGGACTATTGAGAGAGTAGCATTGAAACATATTTATTACCATATGTAAGACAGATAGCTAGTGGGAAATTACTGTATAACCTAGGGAGCTCAATACAGTGCTCTGTGACAACCTAGAGGAGCAGGATGGGGTGGGGGGTGGGAAGGAGGTTTAAGAAGGAGGGGACCTATGTATAAATATGGCTGATTCATGTTGTGTGGCAGAAACCAACCCAACATTATAAATCAATTATCCTCCAATTAAAAATAAAAATTTTTAAAGGGGTTTAAATTAACATTTACATGTAAAGCAGGCCCCAGCACAACAAAGTTCCTATTATTAAATTGAGATGGGGGGCAGTGACAGCCACTCGTAAGTGTGCTGGCAAATCAGGATCCGTTTCACAGCACAACGCATGATTTCATTCCATCTGATGCCAGGGAGCTGTCCTCACACAGACATGCTAGGGATGCTGTTTGCAATCCAACTCAGTCCAAACCTTGTTCCAATTCCTGAAGCCTGATTTGATATCACACACGAGTAGGCATACCTGGGAGGTTCTTATCCCATTTTTTTCTTAATTCACTCAAAACGCTTCTTTACATATTAACTTCATTCTCCCACTGGATCCCTGACCTCGGGAACCAATGAAAAAGGGACACAAAAGATCTAAGGAACAACATTAGTTTTCCAAAGGGAGAGGAAATTAGCTAATTGAGTTTGGCTGATCCAGGTGAACAGAAGAAAGAAAAGAAATTCTTCATGTCTTAAGATGGTAGAATATACATAACACACACACACACACACAAATGAAAGGGCCAGGCTTTAAGTTTTCCTTTTTTTCCATGGGTGATTTCACAGACAAGTGAAAGAAGGGAGTCTTCGGAAGTTATTTTTATCCTGACTCAATGCCCCTTAGTCTGAAAAGGGATGCATAACAATTAGGGTGCACAGGCAGAGCAGACAGGAAGGAACATGAGGATGGGCTGCAGTCGGTCCCCCCAGCGGCCTCATTCATCATCTCCTCAGAAGCAGCAGCTTCTTTCTGAGGAAGCTCTCAGTGGCTCTCAATGTCCATTAGCCAGAGAGTTCACAGGCTGGTCCCTACTCCACAGCCCCCACACACACCCCCCACACACACACTCCATCTGGATGCTTGTCAGCTCCCTAATTACCGCCCTACCATCCTTCCAGGGATGCTGTCACAGCGGGACCTCCGGCTACAAACACACAGACCCCACCCAGCACTGACAGCCCAGCTCTCAAGAAGCAAGCTCAGCCCCCTTGCATCCGCCACCACAACAGGCCGGCTGCCTCCAGGACCCTCACCCAGCACCCATCACTCAACTCCCACCTCTGGGGACACTGGGGCAGGGTCTGTTGGTCTCCACAGGGACTCAGGGAGCAGCCTGGGTGTGTCCATGCCCCTTGGACATTTGTGCTTGTCATTTCCTCTGCCCAGATCCCTCCAGGCCCTACTGTCTGCAACTAACTTCTCCAGCTGACCACCTCCTCCACATCCACCCTCTGCGATGAGCCCCCACGACACATACACAGATCCCCTTTCATAACCTCACTCACCATCACTTGTAGCTTTCACTCACACAGAGATCATTTCTCTTTTATTCACTGCAATGTCTCCAGTGCCTAGCAGGTGACTGGTATTTTGTATATGCCAAAAAGCTGTGTCTGAAATGACCCCCCATATATCAAAAAGACCTTTATAAAACCCTAAAACAATAACAGGGTATCTTATTCCACCCAACCTAGCCCCCAGTTTCCTGTCACTGACTCCTCTCTGAACTTGCTGAACTCTCAACTGTCAAATCCCTACTTATCCACAAATTATTGAGCCTGAAATTCCTTGTCTTTAAAATGGAGTGGTAATACTGCCCACTCCAGAAGGGCTGGAAGAGAATGCACGACAACAGCTAATGGTAATCATAATAATCACCCTCAATCAGTTACCAAGCCCTTATTGTGTGCCAGGCACTGGGCACCACTCTGTTAAACCTCTCCACCGCTCGCTCACTCATTAAAGTCTTGCTAAAACATTATTTCTGCTTGCTTGATGAATTTAAACTGAGTCTGAGGGAGGTGAATAACTTGCCTTAGGGCACACGACTAATGAATAGGAGAGCTGGGTCTCACTAAACCCAAAGACCACATTCCGAAATTCAGTACCAACACAGACAAAGCAAGGAGCACAGGGCCTGGCATTTAGTGCATGTTTAGAGGGAAAAAAAAGAGCTGAATCAGAGTCTCTGGAGATGCAGGTCCCACCAAAGCCACACTGCACTGCTTCGTCCCCACCCTAAGTCTTTTCTTTTTTTAATTTATATCATTTCATCTTCAAAAACACAACTGCTGCTGTTCCTTGCTGCTCTCTGTGGGATCAGTCAACACAGCTGAACAAAGGCCAGAATCAGACAGGAGGGTCTGGGAAGTGCACCCCTAAAATGATGCAACAACGAGTCAACTCTCCAGCAAGAAATTCTGGGAAATCTGCTCTGGATAAGGCACTGATCAAGGACTAGCAGATCATGGACCTACCCTTCCGGTTGCTTGTAATTCCCTGGAGAGAGCAAAGAACAGGTGGGCTCCGTCCTGCCCTGTACCTGTTCATCCTTTTACTAGTAGGAGCACCCTGACTTTGCACTGGGGATCACCCCTACCCCACTGGATACAGTTTTATAGAGACTACCAGACAAGATGCTTCACGTTCCCTGTACCAGTGAGTAGACACGTGACCCAGGGTTTGGCCAAGGAGATGCTCTTTCTAGGACTCTGAGTCCCTGGCAAAGGGTTCTTTTGTGATGTCTGTGTGCAGAGGCAGGGCCTCGTGAGAAGTCCTTCCCTGCCTCACTCCCCATCTCCACCCCTGAGTCTCACTCTTGCTCCTAAACATGGAAATGAGTCCCACTATGCTCAGAGTATGAATTTTCCCATCCCCAACAAAGGGACCCTCCCCTGTCCCCTTACACACACTCTTGTCGTGAGCCTTACTCTCCATCACCTCCAGTATAAGATGGACCTCTGACTACTTCACTTGACTAGTACTAGTCAAAATACCATCATCAGGACCCAGGAAGGTTAATTTTTACAACAATTTCCTCTCATGCCCCAATAAAGCCAGAGTAAATTATTATGGAGTTTTGCCCTTTTTTTTCTGGTTGACAGGGGGTCCAGTCAGGTCATTTTGATCTATCTTGCAAAAGAGGTACAGGAAGTCCAACTATATTCTCTGCCAAATGATGTTCACCCCTATAAAATATGTGTGTGTGTGTGTGTGTGTGTGTGTTCAATCGTGTCTAACTCTTTGCTACCCCATGGACTGTAGCCCACCAGGCTCCTCTGTCCATGGAATTTTCCAAGCAAGAATACTGGAGCAGGTTGCCATTTCCTACTCTAGGGGATCTTCCCAATCTAGGGATCAAACCCGAGTCTCCTGCATTGGCAGGGGATTCCTTACCACTGCGCCACCTGGGAAGCCCCTATAAAATATTTACCAGTTGTTATAAACTGAATTGTGCTCCCCTCCCCACAGCATTCTTGCCAGGATAACCCAATGGACAGAGGCTGCTGGCGGGCTACACAATCCATGGGGTCACAAGGAATCGGACGTGACTTAGTGACTAAACAACAACTGCCATGTATACCATGTCATCCACTTCATTTTGCACACTCTACAACCCATAAGGCAGGCTATTTATTTTGCAGAAGAGGGAAACTAATACTGGGGAAAGGAGTGCCCTGAGTCCCTGCAGGTCATCAATGCAACATCCCAAGTTCAACCGAGGTACCTGAATTGTGCACCCAATACTACCTGGGACATACCTGTTTCCAAGTGTCACCAAATGGAACCACAGGTAAAAGAAGAAACACCCCAAGTCCTGGCACTGCGATGCTTCCTTTTTCTGTCATTTAAACCTTGGGGGGAAACTAGCTCAGATATAGAACTATTCCCCGTGGGCGATCTGGCCGGAGAGCTAATCAGGGCAATTTGAGTGCACGGCTAAACGAGGACACCCCTTCCTGGACCAAGCCTTGCCTTTATGGCAACACTTCATAAGAACCATTCCCTTACAACAAAACTGTCAAATCCAGCAACCACAGGCCAGAAACATCCCAGCTGAAGCCCGCCAAGCTGCTTTCTGATGTACTGTACACATAAATACCAATATTCCCCAGATGTTCTCCATGTAAAACATTTGGTTTGAGACACAGCCCTCCTTGCCCCAAAACTCTTACATTTGTTTAATGGACTCATACAGTTCAGCTAAAATATCCTGGAGCCGACATCTGAGGCCAGCCGGGCTCTGATGCAAGCGCCCCATCTGCAGAAAACATGAACAAGTAAATAAGACCGTCCTCCCCGAGATTTATGCGCCCTGCATCTCTAAGCAGGTCATAAAATGTAAGCTATGTACGGAGACTGATGCAAGTTGCTTTCAAGTGTGTTTCTGCATCCATCTCGGTATTAATCTAAGACTGATGTTCAAAAAGACAGTAGGTCTGGCGTGCTAAAGAGGAGGCTGCATCCTGCTTCTCTTTTTTTAATTAATTTTATTTATTTATGTATTTATTTTTGGCTGTGCTGGGTCTTCGTGGCTGTGCAGGCTTTAGTTGCAGCAAGCCCAGGCTACTCTCTAGTTGCAGTATGCGGGTTTCTCATTGCGGTGGCTTCCCTTTTGCAGGAGCACGGGTTCTAGGGCATGCAAGCTTCAGCAGTTGTGGTTCCCAGGCTCTACAGCACAGGCTCAGTAGCTGTGGTGCGCGTACTTAGTTGCTCCACAGCATGTGGGATCCTCCCAGGCCAGGAATCGAATCTGTCTCCTGCATTGGCAAGCGGATTCTTTATCACTGAGCCACCAGGAAAGCCCTGCCTCCTGCTTCCTACTCCTTCAGAAATTAAAAAATCTGTCACTTGAGCAACCTAGGTGAATGAGGTAAAGGTAGGTTTTCTCCTGGTTTTAGTTTTCCAGATACTCCAAAGTCATTTATCCCTTAACCCACAATCTGGAACATAGGCAAAATGTGAACAAAATGGAAAATGCAGTGGACCCTGAATCAAGAGAACCAGCTCATCCACATACTAAACTGAGTGAGTCTGGCTGGCCCAACTCCCCCCAAAATGGCTCATTCCATTACATGAGAAAACAGTACTTTTCTAGATTCACTGTCATGATTCTAGACTCTAGGTTCATTTCTAGATTCGTGGCCCATTCATCTCTGAAGATTGTATGAGGAAGGGAAATAAACTCTTAGAAAAGCCACCCCAAGAAATGGCCTAGAATCTATCCACTGAGTCCCTGAATATGGTCGCCCAGTGTCTTCCTGCTAATACGGTTCTAACAAGCTTGTCATGGCAAATCTGTAGGGAAGTGGGAACATGAAACTGGGAAGCCACTACAGACAGCCTCACTGATGGATCAAGACAGGACAACTAGCTTTACCTTTCATCTTTAACTTTTCTGTGCCTTGTGAGTTTTCAGTTACCAAGCATGCATTATGTTTGCTGGAGGTGAAAGAAAAACGTTATCATGTAAAAGGGTCACAAAAAGTCATGGAAGCTGATGAAGGAGCAGATTGAGAAACTATGAACAGCAGGCATGGGAAAGCCAAAATACGGCACTGAGAACAGTCTAGAAGTTCCCCCAAAGACATCAAGAAAATGTTTAACTACCTTCGAGGTACTTTGTTTTAAGAAGGAAGGAAGTATATATCTTAAGAAATCTTGAGAAAGATTTCCTTAAGAAACAGCTACAATTTTTTTTTTTAAAGACTGGCTTGTACATGGACAAGTTTTAATTACCTGAAAAAATATATATGGAGCTCTCTATTATAACTTTTTAGTATTTTCACTTGACCAATGCATCAGACTAATGAGAATTCTCTACTTTCTTGACTGGGACTCATGGCGGGTTGAATCCTAGGGACTGCTGGGCTGCTTTCTGCTTTTCCCGCCCTCGTCTGTTCAATCAGCTAATGACGGACCACCATCCCAGCCAAGCCAACTGCCCCAATATAACAGCTTCTGTAGTCCATGGGACATCTCATCCTCCCAGTGTGTGAAAGTGAAGAATGAAAGTCACTCAGTCATGTTCAACTCTTTATGACCCCATGGACTGCAGCCGGCCAGGCTCCTCTGTCCAAGGGATTCTCCAGGCAAGAACACTGGAGCAGGTAGCCATTCCCTTCTCCAGAGGGTCTTCCCAACTCAGGGACTGAACCCAGGTCTCCTGCACTGCAGGTGGATTCCTTACCATCTGAACCACCAGGGATGCCCAAGAATACTCGAGTGGGAAGCTTAATCCCTCACTAGTGGATCTTCCCAACCTAGGAATCGAACTGGGGTCTCCTACATTGCAGGTGGATTCTTTACCAACTGAGCTACCCGGGAAGCCCCCTCTCCTCATCCTCCAAAAAACACCAGCAAACCAGGCTACAACTGTAAGTTCCTCCACTCAAGGATAAAGATCCCCAGATTTCAGAAGTGTTTACACTCATTATTGCCAAGAAAAGGCAAAATGCAATGAGACAATGTATAAAAAATGCCCAATACTGTCCAACATACAGTACATGCTACGAAACTGCTTTTTAAATTATTGTTATTAACAAATAGGCCATAGGCAGAAATGTGTGTAAGTAAAAATCTTGCAGCAAAATCTTCCAAATACGAGGTTGAGAGGATGGTGTCAGAGGGCAAAGGGAGATGGAGGTTGGGAGACAAGGAACAGCTGTAGCCTCTTTTTAAAGGGGACAATTCGGGTCACCCCAGTAAAAGAAGTCCCTCCAAATGTACTTCTGTAGCACTCAGGGAATCGATTTTGCAGGATGGAATTATTTCCCTGAAATAAACAGACACACAAAGGTCGCTACAATTGAAGCCTAAAAAGAAAACAAGCCAGCTGCCGATTTACGGGCAGCCTCTGATGCAACGGAGCAAAAGGTCTCCGGCTCAGGTCCAGTGGGATGGCTTAGGCCACGCCAGCCCTCCCTGGAGGAAGGAGGCCACACAGGGGAGGGGCCTTGCCTTGCTTCAGGCAAGGTCCTAGGGTGACCAGGCACGGAGGGGTCACCTTCAAGAGTGCAGACCCTAGGGCCCCTGTCGTCAACAGGCTCCACCATGGACTCAGCTATGCACTGAGGCATCTGTTCAAAAATGGGCCCCATCCTCGAGAGCTTCTAAAAGGGCCCTAGGCTATTCTAACGCTCAGCGGGATGGAGAACCCACAGTGTAGGGGGAAGAGCCCACAGTGGGGTCAGATATGCCTGAGTCTTTAACTCAGGTGCTACCCTGCTTCTTTGAACAGATGAGTTACCCTTTCTGAGGATCAACTTCTCTAAGCGCAAAGTAAGGATAATCGTCACTTCACAACAGAGTCACTGTGAAATGGAATGATGCATGGAAACATTTACAGAGGGTGATTATCCTACCAAGCTCGCTTTATTCTCCTTCTTTCAAGGTTCTCCCAAGAGGGTCAGGAGTTCTAGCATCTCTGAACTCTAAGGGGTTGCCTGCCTTACTAGGTGAGGGGAAAGGGCACATCGTTCCTTATGTTGAATCCCTCCCCCATCACACACACAAAATATCCACACTCAGAACCCCTACTGGGTGATATAGGCTTGCGTGCTAAGTCATGTCTGACTCTTTGTGACCCTATGAACTATAGCCTGCTAGGCTCCTCTGTACAAGGGATTCTCCAGGCAAAAATACTAGACTGGGTTGCATGCCCTCCTCTAGGGAATCTTCCCCACCCAAGTATCAAACCCGCGTCTCCTGTGGGCTCCTGCATTGCAGGTGGATTCTTTACAGCTGAGCCACCAGGGACGCCCTGAAATAGGCATATTCTACAGCAAAACTATGTAAAGAATGGAGTCACAAGGAGCAAAATGAGGGAACACCTAGTTGGTAAGATTTGCTTTGCTCTTCCTGTCCAGGGGACAACCTAACCTGGGGGCAACACTTTCTTGGGAGGTCCCTGCCCCTGCCTCTGTCTCCACTATGAGCTGCAAGCCTCTTTCACCTTCCAGCACCACACAGGGCAGGGTCATCTTAAGCCCAAGGGAATGTCTGAACGAATTATGCTCCTTGAAGCCAGGGATGGGCATGTGTAGATCCACAGAGTTCCTAAGGCCTACACGTGTTAAGTCCCTAAACCTGAACTTTGATTCTGAGTAACTGGTAGAAAAGGATGTAAAGGCACATTTGACTTTTGGGGAGCAGCAGCTCAAGGCCCAGTGACTGAGAGCAGCAGCTTCGCAGCACTTCAGGGTTGGAATTCCACCTACAAGTAGTGTAAACATGGGCCAGTGACTTAATTTTCTGTGCCTCAGTTTATCCACTGTAAAATGGGGAAGATAATGCTGGGCATCTCCTAGGGGGACCATGAATTAAGTCAGTGATTCAACAAGCTTAGACTACTACCTGACCCAATTCCTGCTATGTAATTGTTTGCTATTATTATTATTCTTCCATGGGATAATAACAGACAAAGAGATCTCAAACTACGGCTCCAATATAAAGGTCTGGGGTCTTAGGAGAGCTCCAGTTATCACAAAAGGTATGGAGTGAAGAAAGTGGGGTGATATATCCTCAGATGAATGCAGAGAGCTTCCCACTGCTATGTTTCCCAAGGACACACCACGGACCAACCCCATCACGTTTCCTTGTGGTATTTGGTTAAATTGCTGAAGACTCCCAGGTCTCCATAAGTCCCCCTACCCTGCTGGACCAAGCTCTCTGGGGTGGGTGTGAAGGATGGTGCATTTTAACAGGCACACCCAGAGACTCCCATGTCCCTGCAAATCTAAGAGCCCTTAGACTGGCTAAGTTCCTTAACTAGACAGTCACGTCCATTTGCTCACCATCACAGCCTTTGAGCCTTGCACATAGTATGCCTGACATATAGTACATGCTGGACAGGTATCAGGTAAATCCATTCAAAGGTTACAACTCTGTAAATTGTTTAGCGACAGAATGTAACAATTCAGTCAATTGTTTTGAAGTTCTGCTATATGGCAGCTACATGCAAAGTGATGCTAAATCAGACAGACAACTTCATTCCTTTACTCAAAATCTTCACCATGCTTACTATATATATACTAGGTAACTGTCCTAGACCCTGGAAATGCAGAAAAGATGATGAATGAGGTTGCTTAGAGGTAATTACAGATGGTGACAAGAGCTATGAATGGAGCTAATAAACAAGGAAGTGGATGGAGCATGCTGTCATTAAACTCAGCCTCTAGAGCAACACCATCCTTTAGAACTTTCTGTGATGATGAAAATTATCTTCCCCACACTGTCCGATGGTTGCCACTAGCCCCGTAGGGTTATCTAGCACTTAACATGCGGCTTAAGGAACTTAAGGTTTTAATTTTATTTCATTGTAATGAATGTTAATTTTAATAGGCACATGTGTCCACAAGAGACAGAGCGGGTCTGGAGGAGGAAAGAGATTAGTAAACGGGAAATTATAACACAAGGCACTCAGTGTTATGCCGGGGGGTGGGGGGGGTCAAGCACCATGTGTTATCAAATGCCTCTCACCCAATTACCAGATGCTCTAACATTCTCTGGCTCTGGGAATCGAAAGAACAAGGTCAGGTACAAGGCATTGTACTTGGGCTGGAATTTTTATAGGCCATGATCAGTTGGAAGTGGTATGCAGCCCGGCCAAGCCCCAGAGACTGTGGTTCAAGAACATACCATCATCCACCAAGCCTGCCCACAGCTGCCAAAGAGATCTCTCTCGTCCCGTCATTCCGCTGACGGTCATTTTGTCCTTGGCTACAACGTCCCACTGGGCCTTGCATGGATTTTACAAGATTTCTTCGCTTTAAGCATAAGTACGAATACAAGCCTCCTAAATTTCACCGGAAAATTGGTGGCTAATCCAAACATTTCATAAAATTAGAACTCATTGTGGGGCTGAAAGGAATTCAGACTGTGCCGCCACCAGAGAAATACAAAATATTTGTTATAATTTCTTCCTTCATGAGCTGTTTCAAGCAGCAAGGGCTCTTTCGGCTTGAAGTTAAAGGAGGCGGTGGGGAGGGGAGGGGAGGGATGGGAGAGTTTTTGTTTTGGTTTTGGTTTTTTTGTGGTTTGCAAAAAGCATCACCAGATGATGAAAAATCGAGGAATCCTGCCTGCCTCCCTAATCCCTCAGCTAGCAGGGATAATAAACTGTCCCCATCTCGGCTGCATCTTGGCTTTATACAGAGGGTGTTTTTCCTGGAAAATGGTACTTTTGCTCCTTAATTTTCTTCTTGGGCTTTAGCGACAGAATTTTTGATATCCTGAGATTTCATCAGCAAGAGAGATTCAGGCATGCATGCCGGCAGGTCAACAAAACTGATTTGCCAGGCACTGTACAAGGCACTTGGGCTACACCAGGAAACAAAACTGGTGAAAATCCAAGCCCTGGGAGAGCCCGCCTTCCAGGGAAGGGGGATCAACAATGGAGGATTCAGAGACTCCCACTTTGAAGCAATTTGGAGACCAGACCTGAAGACTCACCAATTGCAGAATCTGGACGGGGCTGGAGTGGAAGTCCAAATCAATCCTAGAACTCTCATCTCACAGAGAAAGTAGTTGAAGAAGTACAGGAAAAGGGACATAATTCTCCCAAGGTCAAGCAGCTCACATGGTGGCAATGGAGGAACCAGCCCCCAAGCTTCCTGACTACATCCCCAGACTCCTAACACTCCACAGCTATTCAACCAACATGGACCACCTTCTTCCTGTGCACCAGACATGGAACCAGGCACCAGGAGTAAGACATGGAACAACTGGCTTCACAGAAACAAGTTCCCCCAGTTGCTATTTTCACAAGCCTGGAGACAACAGTGAATCTGGTTGGGTTCCGTGGGACTCCACCCCCAGCCCCCAAGTGTGTGTGAAGAACCAAAGCAGGAAGCTGCAGAAGATTCCAAGGATCCACACCCGTGAGAGGCCATCAGATCAGATCGGTCGCTTAGTCGTGTCCGACTCTTTGCGACCCCATGAATCGCAGCACACCAGGCCTCCCTGTCCACCACCAACTCCCGGAGTTCACTCAGACTCACGTCCACTGAGTCAGTGATGCCATCCAGCCATCTCATCCTCTGTCGTCTCCTTTTCCTCCTGCCCCCAATCCCTCCCAGCATCAGAGTCTTCTCCAATGAGTCAACTCTTCGCATGAGATGGCCAAAGTACTGGAGTTTCAGCTTCAGCATCATTCCCTCCAAAGAAATCCCAGGGCTGACCTCCTTCAGAATGGACTGGTTGGATCTCCTTGCAGTCCAAGGGACTCTCAAGAGTCTTCTCCAACACCACAGTTCAAAAGCATCAATTCTTTGGCACTCAGCCTTCTTCACAGTCCAACTCTCACATCCATACATGACCACAGCAAAGACCATAGCCTTGACTAGGCGAACCTTTGTTGGCAAAGTGATGTCTCTGCTTTTGAATATGCTATCTTGGTTGGTCATAACTTTCCTTCCAAGGAGTAAGCGTCTTTTAATTTCATGGCTGCAGTCACCATCTGCAGTGATTTTGGAGCCCAGAAAAAGAAAGTCTGACAGTGTTCCCACTGTTTCCTTATCTATTTCCCATGAAGTGATGGGACCAGATGCCATGATCTTCATTTTCTGAATGTTGAGCTTTAAGCCAACTTTTTCACTCTCTACTTTCACTTTCATCAAGAGGCTTTTGAGTTCCTCTTCACTTTCTGCCATGAGGGTGGTGTCACCTGCATATCTGAGGTTATTGATATTTCTCCCAGCAATCTTGATTCCAGCTTGTGTTTATTCCAGTCCAGTGTTTCTCATGATGTACTCTGCATAGAAGTTAAAAAAACAGGGTGACAATATACAGCCTTGACATACTCTTTTTTCTATTTGGAACCAGTCTGTTGGTCCATGTCCAGTTCTAACTGTTGCTTCCTGACCTGCACACAAATTTCTCAAGAGGCAGATCAGGTGGTCTGGTATTCCCATCTCTTTCAGAATTTTCCACAGTTTATTGTGATCCACACAGTCAAAGGCTTTGGCATAGTCAATAAAGCAGAAATAGATGTTTTTCTGGAACTCTCTTGCTTTTTCCATGATCCAGCAGATGTTGGCAATTTAATCTCTGGTTCCTCTGCCTTTTCTAAAACCAGCTTGAACATCAGGAAATTGTTCACATATTGCTGAAGCCTGGCTTGGAGAATTTTGAGCATTACTTTACTAGCATGTGAGATGAGTGCAATTGTGAGGTAATTTGAGCATTCTTTGCCATTGCCTTTCTTTGGGATTGGAATGAAAACTGACCTTTTCCAGTCCTGTGGCCACTGCTGAGTTTTCCAAATTGGCTGGCATATTGAGTGCAGCACTTTCACAGCATCATCTTTCAGGATTTGGAATAGCTCAACTGGAATTCCATCACCTCCACTAGCTTTGTTCATAGTGATGCTTTCTAAGGCTCACTTGACTTCACATTCCAGGATGTCTGGCTCTAGGTCAGTGATCACACCATCGTGATTATCTGGGTCGTGAAGATCTTTTTTGTACAGTTCTTCTGTGTATTCTTGCCATCTCTTGGAACCCAGCAATTACTACCTTGAACCTGAAGGCAGACAGCCCAGCCCTAGAGCCCAGCTCCATGACTCTGTGAAAGTCATGTGACTTCTCTAAGACTTTCCTTCCTGGTCTGCAAAATGAAAGTACTAATAATGCAGGTTCAAAGGAGAGAAGGCCCCTAAAGTGGTTAGAACAGTGCCTGGCACACATGCACCGTTCAATGCGTGTTTCCTGCTATTATGATCATTAGGGAAAGGATTGTCCTTCCACTCTGGACCTTCCTACACATTCAAGAAGGTGGCTACGAATCAGTGGAGATTTCCAGTTCATCCCTCCCGTCTCCAGGATTGATACCACCAGCAGCCAGCATGCCCACTCACACACTGGTTCCCTTCCAGAGCATTCCATCTGATTGTGCCTGAGAAACTGTGAGGAAGACCCAAAGTGAGGTTCTCCTGAGCAGGTACATCACAGTCCTGCCTTTCCATTCAAACACATCCATGTGCTGGGCTCTGAGCTCACCAGGTCAACCCAAGTCTCAGGATCTTCCCTCCCACGGCTTCTGCTAGTTGGAGAAAGATTCACTTTCTAATCTACCCAGGGCTAGACAAGCTGGAATGTTACATCAAGGACCGCTGAGAGCTTCTCAAAGTTTGCTGGCATCTCTTCTAATTGATAACAAGAAAGTCAAGACTGTATAATGAAAGTATCTGATACAAAGAGATGAAATTCTAAGAGATGAAAAAAAGGGAAAAAAAAAAACACAACAGGGAATGGGTCTCCTTCAATAGATGGGCAGGAGGGATAAGTGTGCACCACAAAGGCTGGGAGGCTGGGGATGTAGAAATGACAAAGGGCAGCTGCATGTTCTAGAACCCAGAGCTGGTTGAGTTCCTCTGGGGCAGAGGCTGTACTCTGTCCCCTTGCCCCAGCCTCCCCAGTGCCTACACAGTACCTGGCACAGAATAAGAGCTCAGCCAAAATGTGCACAAATATGTTTAAACATGCGACCTGGGAGAGGCAGAAGGAAGATTGACAACTGTTTCTACTTCTTGGAAGCCATCTAGAGTCATAGCCGAGAGCTCAGACAGACGTGAGCTTCATTCCGACCGTCATCCCCAGGTCGTCACAGACAGTGCATCCCTGGGGCTTCAGTTCCCTCTGCAGTAAAACGGGGGCTGTGATAGCATCTCTCTTGTGGGAGAAGGGAGGGTTTAAAAATGACCAGAAATTCAGTGAGACGATGCAGGCAACACACTTACCCCAAGGCCTGGTGGATATAAAGTGCTCCACAGAAGTGAATCTGATGGCGTGATTTCATCTTTAAGGATGACACAGTAGTAAATATGAGCATCTATTCTGCCTTTTAAATGAGGCTGCCAAAAACATGCCTTTCCGTGGGGAGAGAGCCTCCTCCTTGAAGCCTTGCCTCCACCCACCTGTCTCCGGAATGAAAGAGCTCCCTGGATGCCGAATGCCCCCCATCACTGCTAAAAGCATGGGGACACCCAAATGCATAACAGAGAGCAGAGGTGGCCACAGGCCTCCAGCCTCCAAGGCAAGGTCCTCTAAACTCAAAGTACCCAAGGAATGAGTGAAGATCCCGTCAAGCAACCCAGCAGGACATGAGACTGTCTTCCTCTGAATCCCGAATAGTAACAGCCTATAATTATTGACAACCAGCTACATGTCAGCCACTGTTCTTGGCACAGTCCCTGACAACCTGGGAAGTAGGTTCTACTATCATGCCATTTTATAGATGAGAAAACCGATAGCTTCTTTGAAAGTATTTTCTAACTCTAATGGGTTGTCCAAAATCCACTTCATAAACAAGCTTAAAAAGCAATGCCTGCCTTGAGCTGAAAGGAAATGCAGGCTCTCCGTACACTTGACAAAGCCTGCACCAAACAATCTTAAAAGGGTTTGGGGAGCCAAAGATACTTCCCTTTCCCGCAACAAAGAGACCTCCTGCCAAAAACCAGGCAAGAGGAAATGAAGTCTGTTTCATCAGTTCCATTCAGCAAATCTCAGGATTCTCCTCCTATGAGCTGGCAGGGAACTTGCTGTGCATTTTGTCTTGGTCTCTCACACACTTATAGGTGAAGAAAAGGGATTCAACCCTGGAGCACCTACTGTGTGCTGTCCCATGCCCAGGCTGCTAGAGGTACAAAGATGGCTGACCCCTGTCCTGCCTTTCCCAAGAAGAGGGCTCCTTCAAGGATAACAATTCTCTATGGGCCAAACACTTTTCTAAGAACTCGACAGACAATTCGTTGATCCTCACAACCACTCCCCATTTCACAGAAGAAACTGAGTCTCAAATTTACACAGGATGTTAGAGCAGGGTCTCAAGCCCCAGTGCCTGGCTCCAGAGGCAGAGTCAGAACCACTCCTTTTGTACACTTTCCTTCCACCTTCCTGTAGGAGATTGGGGGTATGAGTGTCCTTGGCAGCTGGGGTGAATCATACATGAACTGAGCCCAATCACAATGAAATGACAACAGCAGCAAGGATTCCCTTCAACCTGCACCCATCAGTTGCTTCTGTGGCTTTAGAGTCAGAAGAACTAGCGATACACGAAGTATGACACCAGCGGGAGGGGATGGGGTCGTAAGGAAACACTGACAAAGCAGCAGCTCCCTTTTCTTACACTGGGGAATTGCCCCTTTGGCCAGAGATGCAAGCTGCACTCTGAGCCATCTGGACACCGCCCTTCCCCTCCCTTCCAGGGAAAGAGGGAACCAACCATGGCGACCTCTTAGCACCCTCCCACTAAACACCTCCGGCTGCCCCTCAATACCTCTAATGAAAGTAAACCAAGTGGAATTCTTTTCTCGAGTTTTAACAGCAAATCACGACGGTGTTTTTTCCAGACATACATTAACTCTGCACTCCAGCTGGTTTACAATTCTTTAAGTACTTGATTTACAACCCAGGGAGAAAATGTTTTGAAAATCTTGCAAATGCATTTTGCATCTCAAGCTTGCCTACTCCCAGAGCTGATCACCGAGGATTCTCAGACAGGGTAGGGGATGCAGTGAAGGGGGGCGGTTGCTGGTGGCTCCCGGAAGTGTGGGAGTGACCAGGGAGGCCAGAGAGTTGCAAAGAACTGTGGGAAGCAACCACCAAGGGTGGGAATCAGCTCCCTTCCTCCTCCCTGCAGCCTCAGCACAGAGCTATGATGGAGAGGCACCTGGCCATGCTGGGCTGACCCTCCACAGCTGTCCAAAGGGTGGTAAGGAGAGGGGTGACCCGGAAAAGGGGGAGGATGGGGGCCCAAGGGGCCTTCCCTGCTGCCTCCCACCTCCACAGACCCCTCTCTTCTCAGGACTGCTGGTGCACTCTTCATGCAGCTGTTTCTTCATTCATTCATTCATTCACACTGAGCATCTACTATATTGCCTGGCTACAGGCCAGGATGCAGTGGTAAGACAGTGACCCTGCCTCCCTCCTAATGGGGGAGGAAGGGGAGGGTGTGTGTACAGACAAATCATCAAACCCACAAGCTCTGGAGGAAACCAATACTGGCCCAAGACAAGAGGATATGGAAGCAAGAGTTGGACAGCCAGGCAGGACTTGAAGGATGTGCAAATTCAGAGTTTAAGTCCTCAGCCACCCATGCAAGAGTTTAAAGCAGGGACAGCCACGACCAGGAATAAGAAGGCCACCAAGGTGCTCGTTGCTTGCACTTCTCACTAGCTCTGATTTCCAAAAGCCTAATATGCACAAGCTCTGCATGGGAAGGCTCCCAGTCCTACTTCTCATGGCAATCCCACTTTGTTGGATGTTGGCAGCCGCATTTTCTAGAAGAGAAAACAGAAGCTCAGAGGAAATAAGTGATTTTGCCCAGGATCATCCAGGTGCTGAGCCGCAGGGGAGAACAGGAACCCAAGACTGTCTGATTCTACAGTCATTTCTTCCTCCTCATTCATACCCTTGTGCTGTGCTCAGTTACTCCAGATGTGTTCATGACACGCCCCAACTAAGTCCTCAGTCTCCATGGCAGGACTTGTCATATTCTGTTCTGAAACCTCCCACTGTCCTGGGCACTTTAGGAAGCCCTTGGGAAATATACCTTGCCAGAGGGAAAGGAAAAGATGGGATGAGCCTAGAGGAGGCTGTGTCTTTATGATAGGAAATCTTTAGCCCAGCCCCGGGTTGAACATGCACTTAAAAGTTTACTGAAGAGTCTCGCTGTGAAGTCAACATCTGGCTGCCTCTGGACCATTTCCAGAGAATTTTATCAATACAGCCAGACTCTACTCACGGGTGGGTCATCTGGCCCGGCCCCTCCTGGGCCCTGGGCCTGGGATCTTCTCATTCCTGCACTGCACAGTGTCGTCTGGGCTGGCGGGATGATAAATGCATTCTGCTTTAAAGCAGATACTTCGCAAATCATAACTTACAGATGCTCCAGGACTTTCATGTGGGAAAGACAAATGAGACTTAGGCTGTCTGACTCCGGGGCCACCGAGGACAGGAAGCCACAGCCAGGACGGCTCTCTCCTCTCCACGAGCACAAGACCCAATGGGATTTCGAGCAGGGAAGGGTCTGCCTGACTTTGCAGACACTGCTATGTTACCCGCCATTCACTTCTAGCCATTGTCTTTTCAAGCCCACAAATCAGAAAGCTCTTTGAGGTCAGGGGTGATGACCTACAGCTGGCATTACCTCCTGAAATAGTTACTCGCTATTGTATTCCCTTCTGTGCCATCTCACGAGCCTTTTGCCCGGGACCTCCTATGTGCCTGGCACTCTGCTAGGAATGGACAGCAGGTCCAAGATGGTTGGATGGGATTTGTCAGCAGACAAGACACCTTGACTCAATCCTTATCTCCTGCAGCTTCCTGGGAGGAAGTGAGATCAGACGTCCTGGAGTGGTGAGGGAGCACTTCTGTCGCTGCAAAGTGAGCCAGCTGACCTCCAGAGGGCCGCAAGGGATTCCAGAACCTGAGGCTGCTGAAGGCACAAAGAACTCAGTGTGTGCCCAGGAGAGGCGCTCCTGGACCTGCCTCATTAACAGACTCGTGGCCCAACAAGCAGACCTCTCTCCCCGCCCTCACCCCTGACACCATTCCGATCTTTATCTGCTCATAGCTCAGCTCTTGCGAAAACCTCCAGGTTGGCTCCCTGCTCCAGGCCAGCACTGCAGACCCCTGGGCTTGGAGCCCCGCTGTGATCAGAGCCCAGCTCAGCCCACCTAGGGGAAGGGAGCTGGCCACAGTCTTCACATTCACACGGCCTGAGTCCAGACCCCGGCTCTGCTGCAGCATGTGACCTCAACAGGCTAGTGAACCTCCCTGTGACTCAGCCTCTTCATCTGGAAGATGAGACGATTATAGGATTGTTATGAGAAGTAAATTAGTTAAATGGACCTGGCACGTTATAAGCACTCAAGAAGAATTAGCTGCTATTATTTATTGTTATTAAATGTAATTATTATCCCCCCTATTCCTATCTTACCTGACTTGCCTCCTACTGCATCCCAGCATAAGGCCCACATTCCAAGAGATCTGGCCTGCTCACCCCAGAATCTGCCCTCTGCCTGTAAGCTTCCATATTTCGGTCTTTGGAAATACAAATCAAGGGTCATCTTCAACAGCCCTTGCCCTCCCTAATCCTACCGTATTCTCTGGCCCTCTCTCAATCCCCTTCCTGAACAATGAGAAACCTCTCAGGAAAAGCATCTCCCCATGGCTAGTTCTCTGGAATGGGAGCAAAATATCACATCCAAATGGGGAGGTCACCCACCGTGCAACAAAGATAAAAGGTTCTCCATGTCTCCAGCAGCAGTGGGTCTCAAAATAGACTTATTTGATGCTTCCTTGCTACTTAACCCTGGGCAAGTTACTTAAACTCCCCAAGTATTGTTTTCCCCATCTGTTGAATGGGTCTAAGGTGAGTGCGTGCCTCTTAGGGGCATGGTGACAATCACACATGAGAAAATATCTGTAAAGCACTTAGCACAGCCTACATACCCCAAACTCTCAAAAATATCGCCTGGTAGTAATAAGAGCTGGAGAAGGCAATGGCACCCCCACTCCAGTACTCTTGCCTGGAAAATCCCATGGATGGAGGAGCCTGGTGGGCTGCAGTCCATGGGGTCGCTAAGAGTCGGACACGACTGAGCGACTTCACTTTCACTTTTTCGCTTTCATGCATTGGAGAAGGAAATGGCAACCCACTCCAGTTTTCTTGCCTGGAGAATCCCAGGGATGGGGATGTCTGGTGGGCTGCCGTCTATGGGGTCACACAGAGTTGGACACGACTGAAGTGACTTAGCAGCAGCAGCAGCAGTAATAAGAGCAGTTGTGGCATTTGAGGGAGGGGGTGTTCCTATCTAGCATGGCACTCAAGTTAATGAACTGATCTTCAATGAGCTATGTTTTAACTTGAAAATCTCCAGAAGTAATCAATTCCTGTACAGAAGAGGTACCCACAGCCTAGCAACTGCTAACTCTTATCTCTTCCACCAGACTATGAGTTCCTTAGGTCTTATCCATGTGTATGCCCCAGAATTTAACATGGTGAGAAGCATATGGCAGATGGCAATAAATCTTTGTTGAACTGAGCAGAATTAGTTCAATATTTGTAAGTACATTTCATCATTGCTACTAGATTATAAACTCTTTAAGAGTAAAGATCATGTCTTGTTCTAGTCAAGATGTATTAAATGAGTGATGGGGAAATACCAAATGAAGAATCGGGTTTTTTAGACTCAGCCTACTCAGTTACCAGCTGTGCAACCTCAGAGAAGTCACTTGACAATTCTGTGCCTTATTTTTCTCACCTCAAGGATGGATGAAAAGTTTGGACTACACATCTGTCGAGGTCCCTTATACCTTAAAACTGGGTTTGGGCCTTAGCTGCAATATGGTACCCCAGCCACCCTGCATATGACAGTCATACACCCCTGGTTCAGCAGGCCAGCTTACTAATTTGCACCCCTGAGCTGCAGTTTTCCAGCATCAAGCTATGAATAACTTTGGGCCAGTGCTTAAAACACCCCCTTTTAGTCAAATCAGCTCCTTTGCTAGATGAGGATGCTCCATCACCCATCACAAGGCATCATAGCAATTTGGGGGCACAACTGACCCACCAGCCCTGCCATTCCCATGCCAGACCCTCCCGGAGACCTGCTTCCTGCTCACACCACACCTCATACTACTCGCAAGAGATAACCTGGAGCAGAGAGAGAGTTGAACTTAGTTGATGGTGTGCTGATCGCATAACACCTCTCCCCAAAACGTTGTTTATTTTTGCTCTTGGATTTTTTGGCAATTCTCAGTGCAGCCTGAGGGTCCAGGGAGCTTGGCTCAAAGAAAATGCCATGTTATAACACAGGGGCTTACTCTGCAGCCCTGCCCGAAGCTATCAAAACGAAAGTTGTGCAATCAACAAAGCCCAAATTCAAGGCCTTAGAAATGTGTTCAGATCCTATCAGAATCTGGCTGATGGTCTTGGCTTCCTATGGGTGCACTTCCCTAATTAACCTGAAAAGTTGCTTATTTCTCCTACCTGTCTCTGAGTGAGTTAATTGTCCAATGCATCATGCCTCTCTGATGGTCTTAAAACCTAAATGAAAGTCCAAGTGAAACGAAGGGGGAAAAAAATCTGCTAAAAAAAGAAACTGAATTTGCTAATTTCCCCTTTTGAGGCTTTCTAAGGGCTTCCCTGGTGGCTCAGCTGGTAAAGACTCCACCTGCAATGCGGGAGACCTGGGTTCGATCCCTGGGATGGGAAGATCCCCTGGAGACGGGAACAGCTACCTACTCCAGTATTCCGGCCTGGAGAATTTCATGGACTGTATAGTCCATGGGATCGCAAAGAGTCAGACACGACTGAGCGACTTTCACTTTCACATAGGTTTCACTTTCACATAGGTTATTTTATTCAGTTCTCACAACTAGTTCATGAGGTGGTGCTATATTAGCCCATTTTACAGATGAGGAAATGGAGGCTTCTGAAAGTTACATAGCTTGACCAAAGTCACAAAGCTAGTCAGGAATCAGTCAGGATTTGAAAATAAGCCAGGGCTCTTAATCCTTCTGCCAGAATGCCTCACTTGTGCAGCTTATGAACTCTGGAAGAAGCCACTTTGAGTCCTTTCTCATACACATGCTCAGACAGTAGCAGCAAGACTACATTTGGGATGGAAAGGATGCCTGGAGAATGCCTGGACCACGTAGAGGGCTGGACCAGCTGACTCCAAGTTCCCGATTCTGCAACTTCTCTCTTCCAAACTGCTTTTCACAGAATGCTGATGCTCCATGGTGTGCTGTTTGACTCAGAAGGCCCTTCCAGACGTGCAATTAAAAGCCACAAGATTCTTAAACAATTCTCTGTCTCAAGGGTGCTAATTTCATAGCATGTCAGGCAGCCTAACACCCAGCACTCTACTTGGGCCACTCGCGTTGGCAAAGCAGCTGAAAGGCACGGCGCCTCTTGGAAAGAGCTCAGAAAGGCTTGGGTACAAACGAAAATAAAGCATCACTTCACAATTCTACCCAAAGACCTAGAAGGCAGAATTGAGACAACGTGCTCTGAATTTGGAATCGCACCTCAAAAGCAAGTGGATATTCAGTGTATCCTTGGAACCACAAGAAAACTCCAAAGTCACACTTCAGATGAAAATTTCTTGCTGCTATTGACAGATTCTGAGTCACCAAGCACTGTACAGGCAAGAACAACTTGCTGACCAATTTTTTTTTTTTTAATGTATGTTTTATTTTCTGTCCAGTCAGGCATAGGGAATTTTCCACCTGACAATTTCTGTTTCTCACTTATGGTCTGACACCATCTGTGAGCACTGTGCTCCACGAGGGAGGCTGAGGGGACGGACTTGAAGTCAAGGAAGCCTTCCCTTCACTCAATCTCAGTTTTCTCATCTGCTTAATGCATCTACTGAGATGATTTTGCGAACATCCTAAGCTTATCTATCACGTAGAAAGCAGTCTGGGGATTGCCAGTTTCTGGATGTGGATCAGCTACCAGGTTGAGAATCTTTACATAATCTTTGAGTAAAACAAGAGATTGAGCTGTAATGAGTAGCACAATGGGAAACTCAACGGAGGGCTGGACAACAGAGCAGGACTCAACAGCTTGCTGCTGTGAAATGAGCCTCTTCCGTTCTCAGGGCTCCCCCTAGTGGCCATTCGATTAAATTCCGAAGGAATGTTCAGAGTTTCTGCATATAAAGGCAAAGAGACACCCACCACAAGAGAAAAGCAGGCTCGCGCCTACTGATGCAATCAATCCCTTTCGCTCCATTCTAGTCCGTGGATCAGACAGCTATCAGAGGGAATACCTGAGGCTCCAGTGAAGCTCAGAAAGATGTCTGCCATAAGACAAGCTTTCACTCTTGCAGTTGGCGGCAAGCTACTCAGCCTTCCGGAGTCTGTGCCCCCTCACAGATCCCAGACACACCCTTACCACTCAACCCCTCACAAGCTCACATCCTCAACCTGCAGCTCCAACCGCGTCTGGTTTTCATTACTCCGCTTTCGAACTTCCCAGCGTGATTCTTCAACAGCTATTAAGACAACATGAGCAAGGAGCTAGGCTTAGGTTTTGCTTATTCAACATCCAGCCTGGGGAATATCACCTCAGACAAAAAGCATGAATGAAGCGCACGTTTCTCAGCCTCCTCTTCCACAGACCTTCGAGTGTGCTCCTCAAAGGACATTCTTGCATCTCCTCTTGAAAATTTTCAACCTACAAAAGTGGCACCTGCCCTCTCGACTACTCGCTATAGATTTTGTTGATAGGAGACAGCTTTAAAATACTATGTACAATCTCTCAAATTTCCAGTTAATCTATAATGGACTTTAATTTTTAGGATCTGGGATAAAGCTGTATCAACCCAAAGAGTGAAGCCTAGAATGAAGGAATTGTCCAGATAAACTAATATTTGAGAATTGGGCTGGCTGAACTTTCTGATTGGTGTCAGGTCTTGTCCACAGAACTGTCACTGCACAGATGCAAAAGAAAAATACTGACATCAACCCACCACTTACTTTATTCAGCAGCCCATTTTGCTTTTCCCCTGTGATCATTTGTTAACTTTATAAGCAACCCTGGGCCCCCAAACACCCCCCAAAAGTGTTCACAAGGAGTTCTATAATTACTTCCTGACTTTGGCCCTCAATCGATTAAAATCCATCTGATACGCTGAAAATCAAAGAACCATGTTAATTTTCTACCACACACCACACAAAATCTTTCTGCAATAGTCAGTCACTTTGAACCCAACCCTCTAGCCACAAGCAGCATGGATTGCAAGGGCCTGTTCTGCAGAAAGGAAAATGACAACAAGCCAAGGTTGGGACAATACAAAAGACTCCAAAGCACTCAAGATGTTACTTGGGGCTGAGTAAATGGCCTTAGGACCCTGACAGGGTTACAGCTGTCACAAAGAGTGGGACGGCTGGGTCAGACCCCTTACACAATACAGCAGTCTTGCAGCCGGGGCCTGAAAGGCAATTGAATCTGCAACTCAGTGTGGCTATCCATGCCCTAGGCATTTCAGTCCTTTCAGAAGCCAGCAGCAAACTGTCACAACCCTCAGGGTTGAACCTTCACTTCTATTCTCTAACCTTCTCTCTAAAAACAGGCAGGAGTCCGTCCTCCCTTGCAGCGATCTCAGCACCGCGGCGACGGGGACTGGGAGGATGCAGGGGGGGCGGGGGTCTCATTCATCTATACGATACGGGACCAGGCGAACCAGCTCTGAGCTGCGGATGTGGCTCTGTGTGGAGTTACAGCAATAAGGCATTCCAGGGCATGAATGCGTGCCCGCGAGGGAGACCCCAACGGTCCCGATGGTGCAAAGTGTTTGCAAATCATAAACACTACTTTGCTGCTGGGATCAAAACCCCCAAAATATGCGCAGACAGGATGTAACAAGTGTTTCAGGAGAAAGACACGTCTGAGCCACGGGGGGCTGGAGAGGCGGGGGGTGGGGTGAGAGTGAGGAATCTGTCTGGGGGTTCCGGGGAAGCCCCCTCTCGGACCAGAGACCCCCCTCTACGCCCCCAAACCCCGTCGCGTGAGCGCTGCGTCCCCAGCCGCCTCTAGACCGAGCCCGCCGGGTTTCTCCCCAACTCACCACTCGGCCCGAAAACCTCTCGGTGGCCCGCTTGACTTTGCCGTAGGTGCCTTTGCCCAGGGTCTCCTGCAGCTCGTAGCGGTGCTTCAAGTTGTGTTTGTGGTGATGCCGCTTCACACCGTGCGGCTTCCTGGGTTCCGGGGCCGCCGCCGAGGGGGCTGCGATTGCCCCCGCCTCGGGCGGAGAGCCTGGCGCCCCCGGCCCCAAGTCCGGGCCGGCCGCGGGCGCAGCGGCCCCCTCCATGTCCGAATGCGGGGCAAGCCGGGCCGGAGAGGGCAGGACCGAGCACGGCGCTCGCGGTGTCGGGGTCCCCGCCGAGAGAAAGCGGGGCGCGCTCAAGGTCGCCCCCGCAGCATCGGGAAGGCGGCCGGCTCCCGCCGGGGCTGCGGCTGGGTCACTAGCGGCGGCGGGGACTGCACATCTGGCGCCCCCGGCGTGCACGATCCGCGCACCGCCCACCGGCCGCGGCGAGCTGCGGCGCGTCGGGCGAGGTGGCGGCGGTGGCAGGGGAGGCGGTGGTGTTCGCAGAAGGGAGGGGAGAGGGGTGGCTCCGAGCGCAGGAGGGGGAGTGTTATGTGGGGCGCCGCGCCCCCAGACCCCTCCCCGGGAGGACGCGCAGACTGGGCGGGCGCGGGGGCGGGGGCGGCGCGCGGGCCGGCCCCCGGGGAGGGGGGCGAGGGGCGGCGCGGCCGGGGCTTCCCCCCACCTCCAGCCCGCCTCCCGGGCCCGGGGCCACCCCGAACTGGGAGGGGGATGGAAGCGTGTCGCGACTCGCCCTTTGTGCAGCGCCGGCTAGGCCGCGCCGGCGGCCAGGGGGCTTTGTCCTCGCTCGGCTGGGAAAGAGACGGGGGTGGGTTCCCAGCCTGGGCGCCCCCTCCCCCGGCTCGCCCGCCGCCGCCGCCGCCGCTACCGCTACCGCGGGCTCTCCGCCGCCGCCGCCTCCTCGGACTCTGGCTCCGGCCGCTCGGCCTCCCTTCCTGCTTGCGCCCTGGCGACGGCGGCGGCTCGCCGAGCCCCGGGGCCGGGTAGACTAGAGCGCTCGGAGCCGGGGGCCCCCGGGGCCCGCTGGCGATCCGGCCGGGGGCGCTGCGGGCTCGGGCGCCCCTTCATTTTGTTTTAGGTGTCGCCGCGGCCGCCAGGCCGGAGACGGGGAGAGGTGGGGGAGGGGAGGCGCGCGGGTGTTCGGTTACAGGCGGTGAGTCACGGCTCCCCTTCCCCCGCCGCGGTGCGCACCCCCTCGCGCTCAGCCCAGGCTGCCACCAGCGCCTCGCAGACCCCTATCCTGGCTGGCGAAGGGCTGCTCTCCCGGGACGGGGTCGGGGCAGCTGCGCGCCCCTGAAAACCCCAAGAGGGGGCGCGTTGACTTCGGCCCCGAGCCCTCGCTGGAGAAAGGCGAAGGCAGGGAGGAAGGGAGGCTCCGAGGCTGAATCTGCGGCCGGTCGCCGCACTGCCGCCCTCCGACACTATCCAGGACTCCCGCCTCGGAGAGGAGGAGAGTTGGGTCGCTAGAGGTGCCTGGATGCAGCTGGGCGCCTACCCTGCTTCCCAAGGCTGTGTTTGGAGATGGGCAAACCAGGGACCTTGGATGGAGCAGGGCCTAAGACTGGCTAAGCTAGAGGCGATAGGCAGGCCTCTTGGCTCCTTGGGCGTTTGTATTTCTCCTTTAACTGAAATGGCCAGATCCTGCAGATGGTACCCAGCACCCTACCCCCACAAGCGAGGGTCAGGCAGGAACGGGTACGACTGTGGCAAGGCTGCCACCTTCTAAGAAGCAGCAAGGGAAAATAAGGAAGAAGGCAAGAGAAAAAGAAGGCTTCGGGAGTTGTTTCAATAGTGTGGTATACCAGACTGGGATGGGAAGAGTGAGAGGCGAGGAATGTCTGGTGCGTTCTGCAGATGGCGTGGTGGTTCATTTTTTCACCAGTGAGCCGGACTCGCCCTTCCTCCGCAACTCTCAAGTTCATCCCTCTGCATTCCTGCTGTTTTCAGGCCCATCTATACCTTATCACCTTACCCTGGATCCCACAACAGCACGTCCTCCCTGCAAGCCCCCTCCACGCTGCCAGAATAACAACCTGTAACACTAGTCACTATAATGTGCCCTCCACCCTTGCAGGGTCTCCCTGCCTGCCTCCTGCAACTATTCTGCTTTTATACAAAATCTGTAGACTTTGCATATGTAGATTAGAAAGTCAGTATAAATAACATGCAGATTGAGCCTGGCTTCCCAGTGGCTAGGCTGTGTGACACTTGTCAAATGACTTAACCTCTCAGAGCTTCAGTTTCTTCTTGAAGTATAGATTACTGGATCTGTTTTACAGGTAAACAGATCATGTCTGTAGTGGTAATTAAAACTGTTAACCCTGGGTCTTTTCCTTCCCTGGGACGTGATGTGCTGTGCTTAGTCACTCAGTCATATCCAGCTCTTTGTGACTCTCTGGGCATGGGATTCTCTAGGCAAGAATACTGGAGTGGGTTGCCATGCCCTCCTCCAGGGGATCTTCCCAACCCAGGGGTCGAACCCAGGTCTCCAACACTGCAGGCAGATTCTTTACCATCTGAGCCACCAGGGAAGCCCATGAACACGGTAGGAATCTACTACCCCATCTCTTGAAATTAAATGTGGCCACATTACTTAGACCAATGGAATGAGAGCAGTGATGTGCATTGCTTTTAGGTGGAAACTTTGAAGGACCAATGGGTACATGCCCATGTCTTGACAATCCTGAAAATGCAATGTTGGCAATTACAACAACCATGAAGAACAGAGATAGAGCCTCCATCATCCATACTGGGCCTCTGTAATGATGGGAGAATTGGCCCAAGTAACCTGCATTGCAAAAGTAGTGTGAGCAAATATTAAACATGTGTTAAACCAGGGAGATGTAGCCATTGTCTGTTACAGCAGCATAACCTAAATTATTCTGGCTGATGGTGATCCTCCCCAGTGCCTAGGACTTAATCAGTATTGAATAAATAGCACCTACCATGTGCTGATCCTATTTTATGACAGTAAACCCTGTTTTCAGTTGAGGAAACCATATCAGAAAGGTTAAGTAATTGGCCTGAGATTACACAGGTTGTAAATAGCCATGCCAGGAATTAAACCCTACCTGTCCAGTTCCCAAGCATGTGTTCTTCCACATAGGCAGTTCTACCTCTCCTTAATTGGGAAGGATGGAAACAGTACAATGCCTGGCACAAAGTCATGCCCAAGAACAGGGAGTTCCTCTCCAGACTGAATTCCTATAGCATTTATAATTTGAACCACACTTTAGCACAATGTTATTGTGCATTATGCTCAAGGGTTTTCACATAGATAAAGCATTTCCTCCAACAAGCTCCCAGGCTCCTTGGTTAAGAGCTTGAGTTCTAGAGTCAGACTGCCTGGGTTCAAATCCCTGTTCCACCACTCATAATTGAGCATTTTGGACAATTGTTTTCCCTCTCTACCCTTCTGTTTTCTCATTTGCAAAATGGTGATGGTAATAACATACGTGGTATTGGCAGTGGTAACAGTATGTCTCAGGGGGTTGGTGTGAGGATTAAGAAATATACTCAGTAAATCATGGCTATTAAGATTCTACTCACTTTTCACCTTCTTATGACTCTTACTGGAATTCAGGCAATTACAAGCAGGTTAATCATACTGCCTGATTAGACTCTGATTTCTGGCTTCATTATGGATATGGGACCAATGTTGTCACATTAGCAGTTGGAAGCATAACATCCATACTGTCCTACAATTTATATTTTCATAAGGCCCACTATTTGTCTTTTATTACACTTTCCATTGTCAAGGCAATTTAAAAAAAAAGAAAGTGATATTTGCTGTCTTAAGAAATAGCTGTTCAGAAGACCTCGTAATGTCAGTTATGGTTTATCTGCTATTTACCATCTACCAGGACCTTTATATATACTGGAGGCTTCCTTTGTGGCTCAGCTGGTAAAGAATCTGCCCACAATGTGGGAGACCTGGGTTTGATCCCTGGGTTGGGAAGATCCCCTGGAGAAGGGAAAGGCCACCCACACCAGTATTCTGGCCTGGAGAATTTAGTCCATGGAGTTGCAAAGAGTTGGATACGACTGAGCAACTTTCACTTTCACTTATATGTATTACCTCTAATCATCATGAAACTGCAAGATGAGTATTAATGATTCCCACTTAGCTGTTCACACTGAGTCTCAAAAAGGTTAAGTTGTCTATGATCAAGCTTTCCTCTGATCCCTGTTCCAAGCTGCCTGATCCCAGCTCATATCCATGAATGCATATGCTTTGGTTAACTAAAGTCTTACATTTTTCTAGATGAGGTTTTGGAAAGTTACCAAAGGTTGTAATATTTCTAACTTAAGTACGTTGTTTGGTAAACACCTTACGATAAGAAGCAACCCAGGAAAGTGTTTGTTCTTCACAGTGGCAGATTTCTAGTTGTTGTTCAGTTGCAAAGTTGTGTCTGACTCTTTGTGACCTCGCCAGGCTCCTCTGTCCTTGGGATTTCCCAGGCAAGAATACTGCAGTGGGTTGCCAGCATTTCCTTCTACAGGGAATCTTCCCGGACCAGGGATTGAACCTGTATCTCCTGCATTGGCAGGTGAATTTTTTGCCACTGAGTTGCCTGGGAAGCCCAGATTTCTAGTTGCCCACCAAATATTCATGCTTCTCAAGCAGGTGAGCTCACAGACAGCCGCTCTGCTGGGAATGTATGTCCCCACTTCTCTTGCATCCCAGTGTGGCCATATGACTGGTTATCTCTAATGGAATATGAACAGAAGTGATGTACATTACTTCTAGAGCAGAGTGTTGAAAAATGGATGTGCATTCCCCTCTTGGCCTAGCTGTAAGCAGAGGGCTCCAAAGCCCCAGAAGATGGTGAGGTCACTAAATAAAAAGCCAGTGTCCCTGCATCACCTTAGGAATAAAGCCAACCTCTGGCCAGGACATTGGACTGGTACATGAGTGAGAAGTAAGCTGCTACTGTGTTAAGCCCCTGAGATTACAGAGTTTCTTTGTTACAGCAGCTAGTACTATCCTAACAAATATATACAGTTTATACTGTGCGTGTGTTCAGTCACTCAGTCGTGTCCAACTCTTTGTGACGCTATGGACCATAGCTTGCCAGGTTCCTCTGTCCATGGGACTTTCCCAGCAAGAATACGGGAGTGGATTGCCATTTCCCTCCTCCAGGGGATCTTCCAACCCTTCCTCTCCTTCATCTCCTTCACTGCCAGCGGATTGTTTACCACTACACCACCATATTTACATATAGAAAGCACAATGGGAGATTATAACAACAATCTCAATAGTTTGAACCCAAATACCACTTTCATGTTCTCTGTCCACTTGCTTATTTAAAGAGAAAGCTTATTATTTAGAACTGGAAGTTTTTCCTCTAATTTTCCCTGCATTACATGAATCCAAGATCCAAACAAGAATAGTATTCAGTAGTCACAAAATGATTTAATAAGAAACAAATTTAGTCATTCAACAATATTTCTTGTTTTCCCTGCTACATACCAGACATCTGGGGCTGAGAATGCACTGTAACAGGATAGGCCTGGTCTCATCTTAAGGAAGCTGAACAGATACCTTACTCACCCAGTCTGTGGGTAATAAATACAATTTACAGCTTTCAACTGACCTCCAGCCACCAAACTTCTTGGGAGATCCCAAGCTATTTAAAAGTGGAAGATATGCTTAAAAACTAAAATTTCCTTGTACATCAAAACAGAATGCTATGTTTCTTCCCCTGCTAAGTGGCTAGAAAAACAGTAAGAAGGGTGGTTAAGAGCATAGGCTTCAGAATCAGAACTGGCTGAGTTCAAGTCCTGGCCCTACCATTTTCAAACTGTGTGGTCTTGGGAAACTTCTTTGTTTCTCAGTTTCCCCATCTTTAAAACGGGGATGCAGTACCTAGCACAAAGGGTGTTTGTTGAGGATTGACTGCATTAGTGCAAAAAACAAAAAGCACTAAGAACATGAGATGACACAAGACAGCACCCAATAAATGTTGGCTGTTACTATCTTTGGCCACCTTCCCACTGGAATGGCATTTTGTGTATACAAGGATATAGTGGACAACCATTTCAGGGGGCTGACATGACACCAGGAAAAAGAATTATCAATAGAATCAGTGGATATTACAAGTATTCAACTGAAATAACACAGATTGAGATCCTACTTTCCGTTCTTCTCATCTACTTGCTGATTGAGGGGCCAGAAGAGTCCTGTTGGGAACAGCATCCCTTTGGGTAATCCCTGGAGAATGGGATAACCCATGGGACAAGAGACAGGGCTCCTGACCCCTGTCCTGCCCATACCCCGGTACTTTGGCCAGGTACCTTCGCCTCTCTGTGGAATCCTGTCATCAGGCGAGATGCTCCTAAGGGCTGACAATTCCCGACCCCTTTTGGAGAGTTCAGTTTTACATCCCCAACATGTTCCTTCTTTTCCTCCCTGCTTCACGCACGTGTGAAGTGAATGGGGCAAGTGGACGATTGGCAGCAGCTCCATTTGCTTTGTTTTCTCTGTCCTAAACTTTATACTGAAAAATAAGATAGCAGCTTCCTGTGGGAACACAACAGCAGGGATTCGTTGGAAGGTTCTGTTACTGAGAAAAGAAACTGAAATGTGATAAATTCCCCATCAACAGAGAAAGCGCTGGCAGGACTCCAGCAGGAGCAAACAATACCTTACCACCCTGGAAAGAGTGGCTGCCAGAAAGTCGAGAGTGTACACATGTCACATGCAGAGATGCACTGGGATCACGTGGGAATAACTCTAATTGGCTACAATAGAAGAGCCTTTGGGTTTCAAGGAAGTTGAATGGAGATTTCTGGGCAGGTTCAGGAGATATAATGAGTTCTTGATGGGGAGGAGGGGATAGTTAGGGAGTTAGGGATTGACATGTACACACTGCTATATTTAAAAGGATAACAAATAAGGATCTACTGTATAGTAGATCTACAAAGAATTCTTTACCATGCTATGTGGATGGTCTGGGATTTGGGGGGAGGGGGGCGAGGGTGAAGTGAAAGTTGCTCAGTCGTGTCCAACTCTTTGTCACATCATGGACTATAGAGTCCATGGAATTTTCCAGGCCAGAATACTGCAGCGGGTAGCCTTTCCCTTCTCCAGGGGATCTTCCCAGCCCAGGGATTGAATCCAGGTCTTCCACAGATTCTTTACCAGCTGAGCCACCAGGAGGTGATGGATACATATACATGTATGGCTGAGCCTCTGCTGTCCACCTGAAACTATCACAACATTGTTACTCTGCAATACTCCATTGTAAAATAAAAAGTTAAAAAATAAAAGTCAAGATATTAGAGATAGGGTTTCCCTGGTGGTCTAGTGATTAAGAATCCACCTGTCAACACAGGGGATGTGGGTTTGATCCCTGGCCAGGGTGATCCCACCCAATGAAGAGCAACTGAGCCAACGCACCACAGTTACTGAGCCACCTGCAGCAGCTACTGAAGACCCTGCGCCTTACAGCCCATGTTCTGAAACAAGAGAAGCCACCACCATCAAAAGCCCCTGTCTGCTGCAACTAGAGAAAGCCCACATGCAACAGTGAAGACCCAGTGCTGCCATCAATAAATAAATAAATCTTTTTTGGAAAAAAATATTATTAGAGGCAGCCCTGCAAAAATAATTAATACATAAAAATAAAGAGTTTTACTTTATTACACTTTATAAGTGTATTCCTTATACACTCCCTGTACAGGTAAATGCACTCAGTCACATTAGCTACATGCTTACCATAGGCTCACCGTGATTCTAGGTACTGCAGATATCAGATCAGTCGCTCAGTCATGTCCGACTCTTTGCAACCCCATGAACCGCAGCACGCCAGGCCTCCCTGTCCATCACCAGCTCCCGGAGGTCACTCAGACTCACACCCATCAAGTCAGTGATGCCATCCAGCCATCTCATTCTCTGTCATCCCCTTCTCCTCCTGCCCTCAATCCCTCCCAGCATCAGAGTCCTCTCCAATGAGTCAACTCTTCGCATGAGGTGGCCAAAATACTAGAGTTTCAGCTTTAGCATCATTCCTTCCAAAGAAATTCCAGGGCTGATCTCCTTCAGAATGAACTGGTTGAATCTTCTTGCAGTCCAAGGGACTCTCAAGAGTCTTCTCCAACACCACAGTTCAAAAGCATCAATTCTTCAGCACTCAGCCTTCTTCACAGTCCAGCTCTCACATCCATACATGACCACAGGAAAGACCATAGCCTTGACTAGGCGAACCTTTGTTGGCAAAATGATGTCTCTGCTTTTGAATATGCTATCTAGGTTGGTCATAACTTTCCTTCCAAGGAGTAAGCGTCTTTTAATTTCATGGCTGCAGTCACCATCTGCAGTGATTTTGGAGCCCAGAAAAATAAATTCTGACAATTTCCACTGTTTCTCCATCTATTTCCCATGTAGTGATGGGACCAGATACCATGATCTTCGTTTTCTGAATGTTGAGCTTTAAGCCAACCTTTTCACTCTCCACTTTCACTTTCATCAAGAGGCTTTTTAGCCCCTCTTCACTTTCTGCCATAAGAGTGGTGTCATCTGCATATCTGAGGTTATTGATATTTCTCCCAGCAATCTTGATTCCAACTTCTGTTTCTTCCAGTCCAGCATTTCTCATGATGTACTCTGCATAGAAGTTAAATAAACATGGTGACAATATGCAGCCTTGACGTACTCCTTTTCCTATTTGGAACCAGTCTGTTGTTCCATGACCAGTTCTAACTGTTGCTTCCTGACCTGCATACAGATTTCTCAAGAGGCAGATCAGGTGGTCTGGGATTCCCATCTCTTTCAGAATTTTCCATAGTTTATTGTGATCCACACAGTCAAAGGCTTTGGCATAGTCAATAAAGCAGAAATAGATGTTTTTCTGGAACTCTCTTGCTTTTTCCATGATCCAGCGGATGTTGGCAATTTGATCTCTGGTTCCTCTGCCTTTGCTAAAACCAGCTTGAACAACAGGAAGTTCACGGTTCACATATTGCTGAAGCCTGGCTTGGAGAATTTTGAGCATTACTTTACTAGCGTGTGAGATGAGTGCAATTGTGCGGTAGTTTGAGCATTCTTTGGCATTGCCTTTCTTTGGGATTGGGATGAAAACTGACCTTTTCCAATCTTGTGGCCACTGCTGAGTTTTCCAAATTTGCTGGCATATTGAGTGCAGCACTTTCACAGCATCATCTTTCAGGATTTGGAATAGCTCCACTGGAATTCCATCACCTCCATTAGCTTTGTTCATAGTGATGCTTTCTAAGGCCCATTTGACTTCACATTCCAGGATGTCTGGCTCTAGGTCAGTGATCACATCATCATGATTATCTGGGTCGTGAAGCTCTTTTTTGTATAGTTCTTCTGTGTATTCTTGCCACCTCTTCTTAATATCTTCTGCTTCTGTTAGGTACATACCATTTCTGTCCTTTATCGTGCCCATCTTTGCATGAAATGTTCCCTTGGTATCTCTGATTTTCTTGAAGAGATCCCTAGTCTTTCCCATTCTGTTGTTTTCCTCTATTTCTTTGCGTTGATCACTGAAGAAGGCTTTCTTATCTCTTCTTCCTATTCTTTGGAACTCTGCATTCAGATGTTTATATATTTACTTTTCTCCTTTGCTTTTTGCTTCTCTTCTTTTCACAGCTATTTGTAAGGCCTCCCCAGACAGCCATTTTGCTTTTTTGCATGTCTTTTCCATGGGGATGGTCTTGATCCCTGTCTCCTGTACAATGTCACGAACCTCATTCCATAGTTCATCAGGCACTCTATCTATCAGATCTAGGCCCTTAAATCTATTTCTCACTTCCACTGTATAATCATAAGGGATTTGATTTAGGTCATACCTGAATGGTCTAGTGGTTTTCCCTACTTTCTTCAATTTCAGTCTGAATTTGGCAATAAGGAGTTCATGGTCTGAGCCACAGTCAGCTCCTGGTCTTGTTTTTGCTGATTGTATAGAGCTTCTCCATCTTTGGCTGCAAAGAATATAATCAATCTGATTTCGGTGTTGACCATTTGGTCAACACAATTAAGAGCGCCTCGCCTTCCCGCGACCGGCACACTAAGAGCGCCCCGCCGGCTGCGCCCACCCTAAGAGCGCCCCGCCGCTGCGCCGCGCACTAAGAGCGGCGCGGCCAAGAGGAGCTACCCCACGACCGAGGAAGGACGGCAGTGAGGGCCAGCGCACTAAGCACGGCCGAGAAGAGCTACCCCACGACCGAGGTCAGGAAGGGCGGCGGTGAGGACAGACCCCTCGTCCAAGGTAAGGTGCGATGGCTGTGCTTCGCTGGCCGGGAGCAGCCGAGAGCAGCCGGGACGAGATACCCCACGCCCAAGGTAAGACAAACCCAAGTAAGACAGTAGGTCTTGAAAGAGGGCATCAGAGGGCAAATACACTAAAACCATTCTCACAGAAAACTAGTCAATCTAATCACACCAGGACCACACCCTTGTCTAACTCAATGAAATTAAGCCATGCCCGAGGGGCAACCCGGGATGGGCGGGTCATGGTGGAGAGATATGACAGGGTGTGTGTGGTCCGCTGGAGAAGGGAATGGCAAACCACTTCAGTATTCCTGCCTTGAGAACCCCATGAACAGTATGAAAAGACAAAACGATAGGATACTGAAAGAGAAACTCCCCAGGTCAGTAGGGGCCCAATATGCTACTGGAGATCAGTGGAGAAATAACTCCAGAAAGAATGAAGGGATGGAGCCAAAGCAAAAAGAATACCCAGCTGTGGATGTGTCTGGTGATAGAAGCAAAGTCCGATGCTGTAAAGAGCAATATTGCATAGGAACCTGGAATGCAAATTGGAAGTGGTCAAACAAGAGATGGCCAGAGTGAATGTCGACATTCTAGGAATTAGCGAACTAAAATGGACTGGAATGGGTGAATTTAACTCAGAGGACCATTATATCTACTACTGTGGGCAGGAATCCCTCAGAAGAAATGGAGTGGCCATCATGGTCAACAAAAGAGTCCGAAATGCAGTACTTGGATGCAATCTCAAAAACGACAGAATGATCTCTGTTCGTTTCCAAGGCAAACCATTCAATGTCACAGTAATCCAAATCTATGCCCCAACCAGTAACGCTGAAGAAGCTGAAGTTGAACGGTTCTATGAAGACCTACAAGACCTTTTAGAACTAACACCCAAAAAAGATGTCCTTTTCATTATAGGGGACTGGAATGCAAAAGTAGGAAGTCAAGAAACACCTGGAGTAACAGGCAAATTTGGCCTTGGAACACGGAATGAAGCAGGGCAAAGACTAACAGAGTTTTGCCAAGAAAATGCACTGGTCATAGCAAATACCCTCTTCCAACAACACAAGAGAAGACTCTATACATGGACATCACCAGATGGTCAACACCGAAATCAGATCGATTATATTCTTTGCAGCCAAAGATGGAGAAGCTCTCTACTGCAGATATAGAAGTGAACAAAAACTAAGTCCCTGTCTTCAAACAGTTTTGTTGTTGCTGTTCAGTCACTAAGTCACTGTTTGCAACCCCATGAACTGCAGCATGCCAGGCTTCTCTGTCCATCATCTCCCTGAGTTTCCTCAAACTCATGTCCATTGAGTCAATGATATCATCCAACCATCTCATCCTCTGTTGTCCCCTTCTCCTCTTGCCTTCAGTTTTCCCCAGCATCAGGGTCTTTTCCCACGAGTCTGCTCTTCGAATCAGGTGGCCAAAGGATTGGAGCTTCAGCATCAGTCCTTCCAATGAATATTCAAGGTCGATTTCCTGTAGGATTGACTGGTTTGATCTTCTTGCTGTCCAAGGGACTCTCAAGAGTCTTCTCCAACACCACAGTTGATCTCCTCTCTGCCGTCCTTCCTCCACGTGGTCACCATATGTCGTTCCTAAAGCACAGTCTATCTGACCCTGAATCTCCCTCCTCTGCTATCTCCTGTGGCCTTCAGGACAAAGTTCAAACTCCTTAACCTCACGTACAGGGCAGCTGGACAGGGTAATAAGAATATCGGCGTTAGCATCAGAAAGACCCAGGTCAGAATCCTGGCCCTGCCTGTCAACAGCTGTGTGATTTTACCGAAGTCACTCAGCTTCTCTGACCTTGGTTTCTTCTCTTTTCTCCTTGTCCTGGATATTACTATCTGAATGTCCTTGAGAGCAGAGACTTTGTCTTGTTCCCTCTGTATATTCAGCATGTAGAACAATGCCTAGCACATAGTAGGTACGCAACACATTTGTGTGGACTCAGCCAATGAGCTACTATAGAAGAAAGCATGTTACAGTTGCTGGCTCACAGGTACCCAGCCATGCATTTTTCTTTGGCTGAGTATTGCCTGCTTCCCTTGCCCTGATGGTCTGACCCTAAAAGCCCTCTCCTGATTCGTATCCACACCACCTCCTCCCACTTAGCGTCCATTGTTTCTGCGGTACCTCACTCTGTTTTATATCTCTCCACCTTTATACATGCTGTACCCAGTGCCTATGCTATGCTAAGTCACTTCAGTCGTGTCCGACTCTGTGTGACCCCATAGACGGCAGCCCACCAGGCCCCACCATCCCTGGGATTCTCCAGGCAAAAACACTGGAGTGGGTTGCCATTTCCTTCCCCAATGCATGAAAGTGAAAAGTGAAAGTGAAGCCTAGAACACCCCATTTCCTGCCCTCCAGGTGACAAACTCCAACTCACCTCGGACACTGAGCCTAAGATGTCACTCTGCCTCTGATCCTGCGCTAGACAGAACAGAAGGCTCTGTCCCCAGAGCACTCAGTCCCTGGGTCTATTACAGCACTTGCATCATGGTAGTGTAGTTACTCAATTGTGTGTCCAGCTCTGCTCAGTTTCCTGAAAGCTCCAGGGCATTCAGGTCTAGAACAGCACCATCCAATAGAAATATAATGTGAGCCACATATAGCATTTATTTTTTCTAATTCATCCTTTTTTCCTTGTTTTTCTTTTTTTAGTATTTCTTTTTCTTTACTTATTTGGCTGCTCCGGGTCTTAGTTGCAACATGTGGGATCTAGTTCCCTGACCAGGGATTAAACCCAGGCCCCCTCCACTGGGACCACAGAGTCTTAGACACTGGGCTACCAGGGAAGTCCCTGAATAGCATTTAAACTTTTCTAACAACCACACTAAAAATGAGTTTAAAAACTGAGAAATTAATCTTAATCCTATATTTTATTTAACCTATTCTGTTCAAAATGTGATTTTAATGTGCAGTCAAGATGTAATCTTGACTGTAATATTAAAAAACTCATTGATGAGATATTTGACATGCTTCTTTTTGTGCTGTCAAAAATCCCTTGCATAATTTACTCTTACTGTAAATCTCAATTCAGAGCTTTGTTACCAGTGGGTAAACTGAAATGTAATCCTAGCAAAACAATTAAGCTGTATTTAACAGAAAAATATTTTCCATTGTCCCAAGGTTTTCTGCTTTGAATTTTAATTAATTGCATGAAATTAAAATTTTAGTTTCCCAGTCACATAGCCACATTTCAAGCACTCAATAGCTACATGTAGCTAATATCTATTGTATCCAACAGTACAGAGCTAGATCTTATCTTCATTCTAATAGAAGTATAGATCTGACTTATGATGAGTGCCATACAAACATTGGAAAGATGATGGATGGATGGATGAATTTGACTACCTTTACTTGCTTTCTAGTTTACCTTCTTATTTCTTACTCTGAAAATGCATAGCCCCAGAAAGAAAGAATGAACTTAAGAAAAAGGTGAATCCATAG
Source organism: Tragelaphus eurycerus (assembly GCA_935064755.1). Taxonomy (NCBI): domain Eukaryota; kingdom Metazoa; phylum Chordata; class Mammalia; order Artiodactyla; family Bovidae; genus Tragelaphus; species Tragelaphus eurycerus. The sequence continues at coordinate 7,479,809 of CAKXYN010000072.1, read as the reverse complement.
AAATCTTCCTTGAACTCCAATTTTTCAAGTTGCCCAATGGGCAAAGTTCAAAGGCATTAAACTGCTACTCTCTGACCCACTTCCACACAACTCAACAACCCAGCTCAACTCTTTGCCCAGATGTCACCTTACTGATGGAGTCTTTCCTGATCATCTTGCTTAAAACTACAGCCCACCCTCTCCTCCCCCACTCCATCAGTGATGCTCCTTACCCCCTTTATTCTTCACTATTGCATTTACCAATGTATAATATTATGCATCCTTCAGTCATGTTTGACTCTTTGCAACCCTATTAACTGTAGCCCATCAGGCTCCTCTGTCCATGGGGATTCTCCAGGCAAGAATACTGGAGTGGATTGCTGTGCCCTCTCCAGGGGATCTTCCCCACCCAGGGATCAAACCCACATCTCTTACCTCTCCTGAACTGGCAGGTGAGTCCTTTAACACTAGTGCCACCTGGGAAGCCTATAATATTATACAATTCACTTATTTGCTGTGTTTGTCTAGACAAAGCAGAGATATTTATCTATATTACTTGCTCATGAATCCCCAGGATCTGGTATATAATAAATGCTCAATAATTCCTTGTGAAATGAATGAATGGATGGATAAATTATTTGAGTTCCAGCTCTTTCATCTGCTAGCTCTATGAACCCAATAAGTAAGTAAAGATTAAACCTCAGTTCCTCATCTGTAAAATGGATATCATAGTAATACTTTATAGTATTGTACAATGTGATCCTATGGAGTTAATACTTATGTTATAGGACTAAATAAGATGATGTCTATGAAGTGTTTAGCATGGTGCCTATATGTGATAAGCATTGACAAAAAGGGAGCTGCTATCTGACTGTTTAATTAATGATTTTATTCAGTTTATCCCATCAGCTATAACAACCTTGTAAAGCAATTACAATTTCCCAAGTAATTTTGTCCCAAACAAACGAAAGAAAACCTAGGTCAAGGAAAAACAGCCTTGGGATCTAGATAGCTTACATAATTGCCTGTATTTACCTGTCTTGTTTTTATTTGTATTTCTAACCCTGGGATACGGGTCCCTCAGCCCTGCCCTGCCAATACCCAGGGCAGCTCAGTGTCAGGCCCTGTGTCCGTTATGTTTACGGTCACCAGGGGCTTAGGCATTGAACGCAGGCTGGAGAACGGCATTCCGGACGTGGCACCAGCCGGCCTGTGATGGCAGAAGTTCCTGGCCCACCTGCTCTACAGCGGTCCCCTGGGCCTTAGATGGCCTGTGGCCTGGCAACTGGGCCCAAGTGGAACCAAGCTGCCCAGGCAGCCAGCTGATGAGGGATGTGTTAGCTGCCTTCCCAGCACCTGCAGCACGTGCCCCAACTTCCTCTCGAGGATCTGCTGCTTCAGCTCCGTCTGCAGCCTCATCTGTTGAAACCTTTAATTTACCAGGCATATTTCCAGTCTCCCCTTCCCTTCACCATCTCTGCATCCTTGTGTTTTTTCGTTCGTTCATGCAACAAATGTTCCTTGAGCGTCTATAAGAGGCAGTCCTTGTGGCAGGACTGGGGATCAAGAGTCATCTAATAGAGTCCTCTGCCCTCAGGAAGTTTCTAATATCTCCCATGGGCTTGCTTGACAGTCTACCAAACGCCTCCACACGACTGGCTTCTTTTCATTCACATAATGATATTTTACTCGGGATTAGAGATTTTGATTTTTCCCACATTTCACTGGATGTGTTAAGAGACTGAGTGCTTTATCTAAGTTCTCACAGCTCATAAATGAGGAACCAGGGGCTCAAACTCAGGTATTTTGGCCCCACCGCAGCTAGTATCCAAGCAACATCACATCTCACAAACAGCAGTTCTATAAAAGTCACAAAAAGTCAGCTCGCTGAAAGATAAGGGCCATTTGAATGGCTCCAAAGAGAATTGCATGTTTTGTTTGGGGAGGAGACAGACTGATTCCCTCCCTAAACAAGATAGAAGTGGGGGTGGGGCAGGGATCTGGGAACCAACCAGGAATCCAGATGAATTGGGAGTCTCCCCAGATGTCTTCCCCTGGTCCCTCCAATGCATATATCTGACTTTGGATTCCTGAAACCTCAGAATCCAGAGCCCTGAATACCCAAATTAACAGAATGTGGACAAAAGCAGAAAACACCTGCCCAGGTATGAACCACACCTCTTTCCCTGCCTCCCCCTAAGAAATGCCAATTCTGATGTCCTTCCATTGAAACCTGAAGTTCTCTGGAAGGAACTTCCAGGTGTCATTATGAGTAGAAACATTTTCCCATAGCACCACCAAGTGGCCGAGTCTCTGCCCACGAAAATCTCTATGAAACAGGCAGAAGAAATCTAGTTCACTTCAGGGCTCACCAAGGCACAGACTAATGACCAGGACTGAGAGGAAAAAAAAAAAAACAACTTGGCTGAAATGGTAGCAGAGTGGAGAGTTTCAGGGGTGATCCAGGAGGCGTGGATGTCCTCAGGCCCAGGAAAAGGCAGGAAGTCAAAGCTTTTTCTCAAGAATTTGGCAGGAATTTACAGACTGCCAGGCCTGCAAGTGGCCAGCTCTTCACTCTTTGTGCTCAATCGCTCAGTGTGTCTGACTCTTTGAGACCCCATGGACTGTAGCCTGCCAGGCTCCTCTATCACATAGGAATTCTCCAGGCAAAAATACTGGAGTGGGTTGCCATGCCCCACTCTAGGGATCTTCCCAACCCAGAGATCGAACCCAGGTCTCCTGCATTGCAGGCGGTCTGAGCCACGGAAGCCCAGGGAAGCCCATGCTCTGACAGTGGAACAGAAGAGCAATGATGTCCTCTGTGAAAGTGTATCCCCTGTCTGATCTAATTTAATCCATAAAAATCTAAGAGAGAGGTATGCACACTCCCCAGTTTTACAAGTAAGATAGAGCAGGGGCCCGCACCACCTTTTTTTGTGTCCCACACAAGCTGAGACTGATTTTCACATTATTACGTGGTTGGAAAAATCAAATAAGAACAACGCTTTATGATATCTGCAAATTATATGAAATTAAAATTTCAATGCTATACATAAAGATTTCTTGGAGCACAGTCATGCCTATTTATTTATGTACATCTATGGTCCCTTGGACTGCAAGGAGATCCAACCGGTCCATTCTGAAGGAGATCAGCCCTGGGATTTCTTTGGAAGGAATGATGCTAAAGCTGAAACTCCAATATTTTGGCCACCTCATGCGAAGAGTTGACTCATTGGAGAAGACTCTGATGCTGGGAGGGATTGGGGGCAGGAGGAGAAGGGGACGACAGAGGATGAGATGGCTGGATGGCATCACTGACTCAATGGGTGTGAGTCTGAGTGATCTCCGAGAGCTGGTGATGGATAGGGAGGCCTGGCGTGCTGCAGTTCATGGGGTCGCAAAGAGTCGGACATGACTGAGCGACTGATCTGATCTGATGGCTGCTTTGGAGCTATAAGAACAGAACTGAGTAGTTTCAACAGAGACCAGATGATCATCAAAGCCTAAAATATACATTGCCTGGCAGAGAAAAATACATTGACCAGCTCTTAGGACAGGGACTCAAAGAACTTGAGGAATCCAGGGAGAAGTGATGAGATGGAAAGAGTAGAAGAGTTAGAGGACCAGGTCTGTCACTAAACATGTGACCTATAAAATGGGAGATAATATTCCATAACAGGGACATTGTCAAAATGCAAAAAGAGGGGGCATGTTTGTGAAAGTCACTTGTGAAACATTTTCCATGTTGTTCATTACAGGGTCTCGATGTCCTTTTTCTAAAGAAATGGACTGTATTTCTCTTGGTCTCCATATTAGAGTAAGCTGCTGCTGCTGCTAAGTCGCGTCAGTCGTGTCCAACTCTGTGTGACCCCATAAACGGCAGCCCAACAGGCTCCCCTGTCCCTGGGATTCTCCAGGCAAGAACACTGGAGTGGGTTGACATTTCCTTCTCCAATGCATGAAAGTGAAAAGTAAAAGTGAAGTCAGTCAGTCGTGTCTGACTCTTAGCGACCCCATGGACTGCAGCCTACCAGGATCCTCCGTCCATGGGATTTTCCAGGCAAGAGTACTGGAGTGGGGTGCCATTGCCTTCTCAGAGATTAGAGTATAGTGAGCCACAAACAGGACAGGATGAAGAACCCGGCCTGGCTTCAGCTTGACCTCCTGCTCTATCAAACCTCAAGCTACCTCGATGTTCTCTGAAAAGGGCACTGACCAGACCCTCCACACCTTCGTTAAGCTGCAAGGGCTTTTAGGGAAGTTCGTACGTCCTTGGAGTGTTTTCACCCAGTAGACTCGCACTCTGGTTCTCACCCCTGGCTCTCACGTGTTACCAACGGGCTTTCTCGTCAGCAGCACAACCATATTGAACTGTGTTTTCCATCTGGTGCATAACAAGGGCTCAATTAAAGGGAGATGTTATTTTTGACTGTTGCAGCAGCTGTTTCTCCTCATGCATCTTGGTAACCCTCTGCCCCTCAGATCAGAACTCCCAAGAACCACCTGCTAAATGTGAATGAAGCACCAACAAGCAGGGGCTTCCCTGGCGGCTCAGTGATAAAGAACCTGCCTGCCACTATAGGAGGCATTGGTTTGATCCCTGATCCATGAAGACCACACATGCTGCGGGGCAACTAAGCCCATGCATCCCAACTACTGAGCCTGTGCTCTAGAACTGGGAACTGCAACTATTTTTAGCCCACGTGCCACAACTCCTGAAGCCTGAGCACCCTAGAGCCCGTGTGCTGCAGAGAGAAGCCACCGCCATAAGTCCACGTACTGCAACTAGACAAAAGCCTGCGCAATGACAAAAACCCAGCCCAGCCAAGAATGAATAAATAAAAATATTTTTTAAGAAAAGAACTAACAAACAAAAGAGCAGCATGCCTCATTTGGTCTTCCTGATGACATCCATGAGAGCTGTGCTACTACATAGTTTTTTTTAACTAATGATAACCCTTCCTTTATTTTCTTTAATTTACTTTTGGCCTCATGGCATGGCATGTATGATCTTCATCCCCTGATCAGGGATTGAACCCAGGCCCCCTGCAACGGAAGCACTGTCTTAACAACTGGACTGCCAGGGAAGTCTCAGCTATTGTATTATGGTGTCCGACCTTCACATGAGCAATGTTAAGACCCAAGAGCCCCTATCCCCCATATAAATATGAAACTCAAGCTAAGGGTTTAGATTTTGGCTTCTGTTTGGGCCTCTGTTTCCTCACCAATTAAACAAGTATAGTCATCAAACATCATACTGGCCTGCTCAGGAGCATCCAGTGAGAGGCAGGAATATGAGAACATCACTTTTGCGACCCGTAAATGTAACAGTTCACTCTCCAAGAAATGTACTTAACAAAGCACAGACTGCCTGTTTGACTTTAGCTGAAAGGATGAAACTCTAATTACTGAATTTCAAGCATAGCCAGATGAGGTTAAGAAGTGTCAGTGCAGGTGAAAGAGAACTTGCCATCACTTTGCAAGTAAGTCCCATGTGACAGTGTTGGCCAGAGGTGAGCTTGTCCTCTAAGGGTATTTTCCTGAATTTGTAAAGAGTACAACCTTGATTATAATCCTGGCCTCTTGAGTGAAACCTATAGACAACAGAGTTGCAGAGACAGTGGATCCTGCAAACTCCATTCATGTTATTCTAGGAGTACCTGACATAGTCCCTGTTTACAAGCAACCTGTTAGAGCTACAGGGGTTTCAGGCTACAGCGAGCTGGGCTTTGTTCATTGCACTGACTCTGCCATATGTAAAAGCCCATCTGAAGACATCTTTCAGATTACACACACAAAGAGGATTATTTAACACTAAAAAGTCTCCCAATATAAAATTACCTAAACTGTGTAGACTAAACCTTTGCATTAATGCAAACACATCTACTCCTTTGAGATAAAAGGCTTTATCAGTACCCTAATCTTCAGGAAGGTACCTGTAGGAATCACTCACCTGTAGGAATGAGTATTCTCTCTCTTGCCTTAGCAATCATCTCAGCCATCACTGTGGTTATATCCAGTCCCAAAGTTCTCATCAGAACATGATTCAGTTCAATTCAGTTCAGTTGCTCAGTCATGTCTGACTCTTTGCAACCCCATGAATTGCAGCCCACCAGGCCTGCCTGTCCATCACCAACTCCCGGAGTTCAATCAAACTCACGTCCATTGAGTCAGTGATGACATCCAGCCATCTCATCCTCTGTTGTCCCCCTCTCCTCCTGCCCCCAATCCCTCCCAGCATCAGGGTCTTTTCCAATGAGTCAACTCTTCGCATGAGGGGCCAAAGTATTGGAGTTTCAGCTTCAGCATCAGTCCTTCCAAAGAAGACTGATCTCCTTTAGGGTGGACTGGTTGGATCTCCTTGCAGTCCAAGGGACTCTCAAGAGTCTTCTCCAACACCACAATTCAAAAAGCATCAATTCTTCGGTGCTCAGCTTTCTTCACAGTCCAACTCTCACATCCATACGTGACCACTGGAAAAACCATAGCCTTGACTAGACGGACCTTTGTTGGCAAAGTACTATCTTTGCTTTTCAATACACTATCTAGGTTGGTCATAACTTTCCTTCCAAGGAGTAAGTGTCTTTTAATTTCATGGCTGCAATCACCATCTGCAGTGATTTTGGAACCCAAAAAAATAGTCTGACACTGTTTCCACTGTTTCCCCATCTATTTGCCATGAAGTGATGAGACCAGATGCCATGATCTTAGTTTTCTGAACGTTGAGCTTTAAGCCAACTTTTTCACTCTCCTCTTTCACTTTCATCAAGAGAACCTCTGGCAAAAGACTTTCAAGGGTTACTTAGGCCAGTGAGAGAGGGACATGTAGAGGTATACAGTGTGGGCCCTACAGAGTCAACAGATGCCATTCAGCTCTGAAAGCTCATAGTTCCCGGCTTCTTTTCTGTGATTGGTTTCACTGGAGTGTTGCTGTTCACACTGTTGCTCTGATTGGCTATATGCAAATAAGCAACCCCTAATATGGTGATCCTAGATATGTTATTAGTGCCCAGGCTGGCTATGCTACCCCCTCATCTCTCTGTCATTTATGGAGGTGTAAATTAATCTATCTTACTATGATGATGCCAAAAAGGTGAGGAAGGAAGGGAGTGCTCATGAGCTGATGTAGGTTTCCAGAACTAGGAATTCGAGATACAAGTCATGCATTCATATACCCTGTATACTTCCTGGTGAATCAGATGGTAAAGAATCTGCTTGCAGTGCAGGAGACCCAGGTTCAATTCCCAGGTCAGGAAGATCCCACAGGGAAGGGAATGGCTACCCTACTCCAGTATTCTTGCCTGGAGAATTCCATGGACAGAGGAGCCTGGCAGGCTCCAGTCCATGGGGTTGCAAGGAGTCTGACATGAATGAGGAACTAACACTTTCTCTTTTTTAGTTTTTTATACACCCCATAGTAAGTGTTCAATAAATACCCTCTTTCCTGGTTTGATTCACTACCTCCATCATCTTCCCCAACCATGTGGTTGGTTCCCCTCCTTTAAACTTTCATATCATCATTGAAATTTCCTATTTTTGAAACTGTTTATCTGTTTGTTCTCCCCTCTAGACTGGGCAGAGTCTGGGTCTCTTTTTCTTTGTGTATCACCAGTGCTATTACTGTGCTTGGTACAATTGGTCCTAAATAAATATTGAACTAAGCTGAGCTAAAGCCCACGTGTGTAACTATAAAGAAATGATACTGGTTTTAAAAAATACATTGAGACACATAAATCCAAAATAAATGGTGTCCATTTCAGAGTACTCACCATGGGGTGGGAGAAGGACACTTGCTGGACACTTTTGGGGAAGAGCTTTTTAGTGTGTAGCACATTCTTTGGAACAGCCTTAGTGAGAATGTACCTTTCTCCTGTCATGAAAGGATTTATATAAAAATGCTTTTAACAGCAAGGAACAAAACAACGAAGTAAAAGTGACAAACAATGAAGACATATTATTATCTTACATGACAAAAAGCCTGGAGGTACATTCTTCCAGAAATGGCTCAGCAGTTCAAAAAGACACCAAGGACACAGGCTCTTTCTATTCTTCTGAACCGTTCTTAGTTTATTGGCTTTTTTGTAACTTTGGGTTATTGCCTCATGGTCACAGATGGCTGCTATAGTTCCAGACATCACATTCTCATACTATTGCTTTCAAAGTAAGAAAGGCTGGGGTGGGGCGAGCCCTTCATGTGTCTTTCTCTCCTTTTATGAAAGATGAAACTGCTTCCCAGCCTACTCCCTCCACCAGAACTTGGTCACATAGTTACATTTATCTACAAAGCAGGCTGAAAGTAATCACCAGGCATATTTAGGTTCTGTAGAAGGAGGCAGGGAAGGAGAAAGGAAGTTGGGGGGCAAGTAAGAAAAGTTCTCAGAAATTTGATCTCCATTAGATTCAAAATTCAGTTAGCGCCAAAAGAATCCAGTAGTTAACTTCAAGGTTTGGAATCACAAATAATAACCTGCTGAACACTAACTGTATGCCAGCTTTGTAGTAAGGAGAAGGAAGACCACATCATCCTCAAAGCCAAGCTGAGATCACCAGTCCACCTTTAGCAGGATACAACGGGTTCTCTCCTCTCCCTGATTCCTGTGTTCTTTTCTCAGTTGGTTCACATCTAGAGGGGAGGAGAATGCAATAGAGTTATACCAAACCCCTAACATCTAGAATGCTCTGACCTCTCCCAAGCTCTCCTATGGCTAACACCTACTCATTATAAAAAAAAGAATTGATAACAATAGCTAACACTCACATAATGCTTATTATATAGTCACTGTTATAAGTACTTTTCAAATATCCATTTAATACTCATGCAAACATTATGAGGTAAGCACTGCTTTGAACATCTGCATGTTAAAGATGAGGGAACAGAGGTATAGAGAGGTCAAGTGACTTGCCCAAGATCACACCCCAATTCAGAGCTGGGTTTCACTTTGGGCAAGATGGCTGGAAACCATGGCCTTAACCACTATACTTTACTGCCTCTGACTTCTCTACACCCCACCCCCACTCCCAGGCTGGATGAGGACAGCCCATCTCTTATTGGTGTCTGCAATACTCCATCCACCCTGCTAAAGGCCATCCTGACGACGCTGTATCAGAATGATCTGTTTATGCATCTGTCTTCCCTTTTGGCTCTGAGATTCTTGAGGACAAGAACAGCATCTTATTCTTACTTTTATCTTCTCTGCCTAATAAATTGCTTCTATTTATTTATCCAACATTTCATGAGCATGACTAATGGCAAGCGCTGTGTTAAGTGCTGTTTCATTATTTCTCCCATTCACATGATGTCCCAGATGATAGCAAACTTGTAAAGTTAGAATGATAGATTGTTTGCAAAACCAGCCCGCCATCATTCCCCTCCTTGAATCAATTTGCCCATTCCTTGAATCTGGGCTGACTGTGTGACTCACTCTGACCAATAAAATGCAGTGGAAGTGACATTCCGTCAGTTCCAAGCCTGAACCTCAAGGGACCTCGTCCACTTCTACTCTCTCTCTTGAGGTCTTGGACAACTGCCACTGGAACAAGCCTGGACTGGGTCACTCTGTTGGAGGATGGGAGGCCACATGAAGCAGAGATGAGCCAGCACAGCTGAGGCCACCCAAGACCAGCCAGCCCCCAAGCCATCCTGCAGCTGGCCACAGATGCGTGAACCTAGTGTTGTAAGTCACATCTGGCCCAGATAAGAGAAGCAGGGAGTCACACCTAGGCTCACGAGCTAAATAAATGGCTGTTGTTTTAAGCTACTAAGTTTTAGAGTCTTTTGTTACACAGCACAAGCTAACTAATGTAACTGGTAACTCTGGTGTGCACAGAATGGTAGTGAAAGTTGCAGTAACCATGTCCAGACTTTCTTAAGGACAAAGAGGCAATAAACACTCATCTGCTTCCCTTGTGAACTGGGTCAGAGACCCCAGTTCTGCCTCTTCCTTTTTTCCTCTCATTCCAAAGACCAATCACATGGCCTGTGAAATGAGAAAAGGCCACAGTGGTTCCAAATGCTGTGAAAATAAGCCAGACCATCAAACAGAGCTTTCATTCCAGTTCCAAGGGTTTTCATCTACTGGTTCTCAAACCCTGAGATAAATCTTGCTCTACCAAGGAATGGCTACTGTGTATCCTCCAAATTAGAACATTTCAAAGAATAAAATGTTCAATGAATAAAACAAAGTGCCAGGAAAGCCTCTTATTCCTCTTGAGGGAATGAAGCCAGTTCCTTTGCAAGTGAACTTGAATCCTGGAAAGGATTCAGAACATGTCTGTTTTTCTGGTTAGTGATTAAGGACTCGGCATTTCTGGAAAGGGATGAAATCTTGCTGTTCTCTCACCAAGTCTGGGCTCCTCTACCCCCAAAGCTTTCACTTTTCACCTGTCTGGTTCTATCACAATGAACTGAGACAGCTCTGATCCCTCTATTAGCTTTTTGTGGAGTGGAGGTGCCTCCCCACTGCACGGCATATGGTACCTTAGTTCCCCAACTGGAGATCAAACCTGCATCCCCTGCATCGGAAGCACCAAGTCTTAACCACTGGACCACCAGGGAAGTCCCTTTATTAGCTTCTTAATTGCTCTGCTGAGTTTATACAACCCATGTCAGGAGCCTCAAGTTGCATTTCTAGGAGTATAAGTGGGAGAGCAGAGGCAAGATTCCTAGGAATAGTCTTTATCATTTTTTCACTGAAAAAAAATCTAGTAAGCAGGCACTGAGCTAGGTTCTGGAAATAAAATGGGGTAAAGACCCAGGACCTGACTTCTCAAAGAAGGAAATGGGGAAGGAAGACCAAAAGTAGAAGATGATCTTATAGCTACCAATGGTTTTTGTTCCTTTAGTTAATGTTCCAAGGTTTGTTTTGCTTGAAGCTTTCTTATTGTAGAGCCTGGAACTGTGCTGGGTTAGGAAAGACAGAGTTAAGAAAATAAACAGGATCCACTTTCAGAAATATAACAGTAATTGTTATTAATAATAACATTGCTAGTATAACTTCCTTGGTTTGGTTTTGTTTTGCTACTTTTTGTGGAAAAATACGCATAGCATCAAATTTACCATATTCATCACTTCTAAGCATACAGTTCAGTGGTATTAAGTACATTCACACTGTTGTCCAGCCATTGCCACCATCTGTCTCTGCATCTTCTTCATCTTCCAAACCTGAAACTCTGCACCCATTAAATACTGATTCCCCTTCCGCACTCCCTCCAGCCATCACCACTCTACTCTTTGTCTCTGTGCTTTTGACTACTCAAGGCACCTCATAAAAGTGGAATCAAACCATATTTGTCCTTTTGTGACTGGCTCTTTTACTTGGCATAATGCCTACAAGGTGCATCTGTATTATAGCTTTCATCAGAATTTCATTTTTTTTTTTTTCCGAGGCTGAACAATGTTCTATCCTATGTCTATACCACATTTTGTTTATCCCTTCATCCATCCATGGACACTTGGCTGTTTCTACCTTTCGGCTTCTTTGAACAAGGCTACTGTGAGCATTCATATCCAAGTATCTCTTGGTGTCCCTGCTTTTACTTCTTTTGGGTGTGTACCCAGAGATGGAATTGTTGAGTCAAATGGCTATTCTATAGTTAACTTTTTGAGATTCCAACATACTGTTTTCCACAATGGCCTCACCATCCTACGTTTCCACCATCAGGGCACAAGGATTCTATTTTCTCCATATCCTCACCAATGTTCATTATTTTCTGAGTCTTTTTTTTTTTTTTTTAATAATATGCATCCTAGGGAATTTCCTGGTGGTCCAGTGTTTAGGACTCTGCACTCTCACTCCAGGGAGCACAGGCTCAGTCCCTAGATCCCTGGGGAACTAGGATCCCACAAGCCACACAGTGCAGTCACAAATAATAATAATGGCCATTCTAATGGATATGAGACGCTGTTTCATTGTGATTTTTATTTGCATTTACCTAATGATTAATGATGTTGAGCATCTTCTCATGTGCTGATTACCCTGATTACCCATCCATATGTCTTCTTTGGGCTTCCCAGGTGGCTCTAGTGGTAAAGAACCCACCTGCCAATGCAGGAGACACAAGAGGCTCAGGTTCAATCCCTGGGTTTGAAGATCCTCTGGAGAAGGGCATGGCAACCCACTCCAGTATTCTTGCCTGGAAAATCCCACAGACAGAGGAGCCTGGTGGGCTACAGTCTGTAGCATCGCAAAGAGTCAGATGCAACTGAAGCGACTTAGCAAACAAGTACACACATGTCTTCTTTGGAGAGGTGTCTATTGAGGTCCTTTGGTTTTCTTTTTCACGAGCATATGCTGCCTTCACGTTTTGTGCCAGGCATTCTAGCAAGCTCCACAGATCCATTATAACATTGCACTTAACCTCACGACAAGCAAATGGTTCTTGTTCCTATTTTGCAAGTGAGGAAACTGAGGCTCCTTTCATTATTTGCTACCTAAGAAGGGGCAGAGACGGCTTTCAAGGCCCTGCCTCATCTCAGGCAGGGGAGACCTGTGGGACAGCAGCCAGGTCAGGGGCTGGGGGGACCCAGTGCAGTCTGGTCCAGAAGGGCTGGTCTTGCCATCTCCTGTGTTCATTCCTGCCTTTTACAGCACTTTTTGCTTCTTTTTCCTCCTCCCCTTCCTCTTTCCTTCCTTTCCTCTCTGAGCCACTGAATGTCTCCTCTCTTCCTGCCCAGATCTTGTAAACTCTTAGCACCTCAGTGAAAACAGCTCCTTCCCCCAGAGGATTTTCATTTTCAAAGGCTTGAACTGTAATAGAAGTACCCAGAAAGACTCTCTAGAGGCCCTGACTGTGAAAGCTGAATCTCACATGGGCTGAGACTACTGGAAAAAGGGCAAGTCAACCCCAGCCCCACCCCACCCTGATGATCTGATGACTGGTTCTTTTTTATTTCTTTGCATGAGGAAGTCTTGCCCTGCTATTCACTAGTTCGTAATACAATGGGTTATTGGCATAGCCACAAACTAACTGATAACTGCTCTGTGGCAGGTAGTGCTCTAAGCACTTTATACATATTCACTCATCCTCCCAACCTGGTTCCATTGAGAGATGCAGAGACTGAGCCTCAGAACACTGAGATAACCAGTTCAAACTCTGACTGCTCATAAATGGTCCAGCCAGCACTCCAACCCAAGTCATGCAGTTTCAAAGCCTGAACTTAGCTGATACTTCACACCACCTACAATTTTCTCCTAGAAGAATTTAGAGACATATATACCTGATGATTGGGTTTTCTTGGTGGCTCAATGGTAAAGAATCCACCTGTCAATGCAGGAGATGCAGGTCCAATCCCTGGGATGGAAAGATCCCTTGGAGAAGGAAATGGCAACTCACTTCAGTATTCTTGCCTGGGAAATCCCATGGACAAAAGAGCCTGGTGGGTTACAGTCTACTGTGTATAGGCAACAGGATTATAGATGTTTTTGATTTTCTATGATATTCATGACAAGTTTCTTAATGGTCTTTCTTTTTGAAAGAAATGCTGATCCATTGGTGAGTAGGCAGAGCCAGTAAGGGCAAGGGGGCACGGTGAGGGGGCTCATGGATATATTTGAGGACCTGGCTTCCTCTGATTTTCCCTGAAATCACATTAGGAAGAGAGGTACCTCCGCTGCCTTTGCAAAGACTCCCTGCTCAAGCCCTCTCATGACCATCACAGAGCTCTGAGCCCAACCCATTAAGAGCCCTTCTTTTCCCCCAAAGTGGCCAGAAGTATCAGCTAGCCTTCTAGCTGGGCCTTTGACCCCTGTAGTCCCCACATGAGGTATGGAGCCTACCCCCAAAATCCCTTGCTGCCTGTCTGTGAGGTGAGTCAAAGGTGGGCTCATTTGTGAGGACACCCCAGGCTTCCCAGGCAGTCTAGGAGTCAGGTCAAGACCCCTAGGCAAGAAGAGCCAATGCCCCTCACCCAGGCAGGGGCTGGGCCCCCAGAGCCCACCAGCCCTCACCAGAGCTGTGCAGTAAAAGAAGGGAGTTTCCCACACCTCGTCGTCTACTTGCATCTTCTCCCCACCCCCACCCCTTCACAGCGCCCAGTTTGATTCTCTTTCAGGACCTGCTGGAGATCAGAGCGGCTCTCACTCTGGCAACAAAAGCAGGTCAGTTGGAAAAGTGCTGCTGCTCCCAGGGTTATTTACATTTTAAATAGAGGAATCTTAGCAAGGCAGCCCCCAAAGAGGGCCTTTAAGGGAGAAGTTTCAGGCAGTGGTGGGTCTCTTGAGAAAATGAAGGTGTCACAGTGCCCTTGTTCCAGACCATAATCAACTTTCGACTGCATTTCAAAGTAGGGCCACCAGCCGGGTCACTGCCCATGGCTGCTTCTGAAAAGCTAATCTAACCAGGATCTAGCAACACCAAAGGGAAGAACCAGCTATTGAGACAGGAAAGCAGGTCCAAGCAAATGAGTCCAGGCTCCACCCCACTCCCCAGCTCTGTGGAGGCTTCCAGGAAGCAGCAGTCAACAATCTCTGTGGGTGGCAAACAGCCCCAGGCCAAGAAGTTGAAAATCCAGTGTTCTGCACCCAGCTATCTCCAAACTTGCTCTGTGACCTTGACAAGATAAACCTCTCTGAACCTTGTGTCATGACTGGTAGCAGGGAGAGGGTGGATTACATGGCCTTAAGGTCCTTCGGCAGCCTCAGTGTGCTAAGATCTTCCTCTTCTTTCCCTCCCCCTCCTGCCTCCCTACATCTGGAGGCCAAGAGCCACAGCTACTGAGCCAATGTGCTGAAGTCTGCATGCCCAGAGCCCTTGCTTCGCAAATAGAAGCCAGCACAATGAGAAGCCCGTGCACCTCAACTTGATAAAGCTTGCTTGCAGCAACAAAGACCCAGTACAGCCATAAATAAATATACAGATTTTTAAAAAGAACTAAGAAATAAAATATCTAAAAAAAAAAAAAAGAAGCCCATATAGACATATATAGACATAGATAGATAGATAGATAGATGGGCTTCCCTGGTGGCTCAGTCAGTAAAGAATCCCCCTGCAGTGCAGGAGACCTGGGTTTGACCCCTGAGTGGGGAAGATCCCCTGTAGAAGGAAATGGCAACCCACTCCAGTATTCTTCCCTGGGAGATCCCGTGGACAGAAGAGCCTGGCAGGCTACAGTCCATGGGATGGCAAAGAGTCAGACACAATTTAGCAACTAAACCACCACCACCACACACACACACACACATACGTGTATAACTGAATCACCACATGTACACCTGAAACTAACATGATATTACAATATTACAATCAACTAGACTTCAATTTAAAAAACAAAAAAATGAAGACAAAGGCAGAGAGTCTGGCTCAACTCAGTCCAGAGACGTCTGGAAACTGCAATTTTCACTTTTGATCAACCGTGGCAAGCTGGATTAGGGACCAAAAGAGCATCTCTTCCCAGGTTTCACAAAGGTCTGGGCCTAGATAAAGGGCCTGCCCTAAGCTCGGCTAGTTGAGTTGCTCAGCCCACATCCAGGATCAACCAAGGCTCCTCACTGGCTCTCTGGTTTCAAAACAAAACTTTTGAAGGAGAACTGCATTCCGTGGAAAATCTTCCAGTAACAAGACTCCTGGGAGCACTAGGGGAACAGCATCTGTCAAGCATTGGTTTGCACAACCTGTGACCAAAAACAGCCTTTTAATGTCAATACCAATCACAATCATCGCACCTTGTGTACTTAGACAGCGCTACTGACCTTTCAAAGCCCTTCATCTGGGCTTAATTTGGCCTTGTGCAACTTTCTAAAGTAGGCAGAGCAAAGGACTTGCAAATAACTCAGTCCTGTGTCAGAGACGGAGAAACTGAAGCCCAGAAAAATAACAGAGCTGGAAAGAGAGATACTCAGAGTTTGAACCAAGTCCCCTAAGTAAAGCTCAGTGAGTTCCCCCACACCAGTGCATCCCAAATGCCATCTTCAGATAGGCAGAGAGGCTTCATAGAGGCTGCCCAGCTGGCAGTATCACAGCCATCCAGACCCCACCACAAAGACATTAGAGGTCTTAGATGTCACCTCCAAACAAGCAGTTTTTTTGGTTTCCAGCATGATGCACAAATCTGGAGACCACTGTCCACTATATTTTGTTCACAGAATCTGGGGTTCCTTGAAATTCTAGACTAGAGAGATCGTCAGACCTCATTAAATACAATCACCTGCTCTGTGCAAACCACCCCCTACACCTCAACAAGTGCTAGGACACAGGTTCTGCTGTAGATCACGCGTGTGTGCTCAGTCACTCAGTCGTGTCCTACTCTTTGTGACTCCATGGACTATAGCCCGCGAGGTTCCTCTGTTTATGGGATTCTCCAGGCCAGAATACTGGAGTGGGTAGCCTTTCCCTTCTCCTTCACTGACCCAGGGAGTGAACCCACGTCTCCTGCGTCTCTTGCATGGGCAGTTGGGTTCTTTTCCACTGAGCCACCTGGGAAGCCCCCAATGCAGTGTGTTGCTGTTGTTCAGTCACCAAGTCATGTCCAGCTCTTCACGACCCCAATGAACTGCAGCACACCAGGCTCCCTCATCCTTCACCATCTCCTGGAGTTTGCCCAAGTTCATTTCCATTGAATTGGTGATGCCATCCACCCTTCTCATCCTCTGTCACCCTCTTCTCCTTCTGCCTTCAATCGTTCCCATCATCAGGGGCTTTTCCAATGAGTTAGCTGTTCACTGCAGTGTAAGATGCAGCAAATAGTACAGGCTTAAATGTAAGGGTAGTTTCTTTTTTTCTATATTTTATTTTTCTATATATATTCTTTCATTCTATATTTTTATATTTATATCACAATAAAAAATAGAGGCTGACTGGGGCAACTCCCTGGGGGTCGGACACAGGATCTTCTCTGCTTTGGATCCTTTAGGGTTTGTTGCTGTTTGAGCTCCCCAGGAAACAGACTTGGGGTTGGAGACCAGCATATAGGGTGGACATCTATGGAAAAATATACAGACTGGATTGAGCAGAGGGAGGCGTGGGCTCTGAGGCAGTCACAGCCTCAGCCAACCCCTTGGGGTGCCCTGCAACTGCAATGGCTTTTCAGGGTTGTCCAACTTGAGGTCCTGAGACCAGGACTTTATACCACACACAAAGATTGGTCACTGGATCCTGTCTGCCCCCAGGAAAGACATATGACCTTGGAGCAGAAAACAGCGTTCAGCTGAGGGCACATCTCAGGTCCTGAGACCAGGACTTTATACCACACACAAAGATTGGTCACTGGATCCTGTCTGCCCCCAGGAAAGACATATGACCTTGGAGCAGAAAACAGCGTTCAGCTGAGGGCACATCTCTCTGAGTTGAGAGCTGGGGGCTGGCAGCTGTCAGTATAAATCCTTCAGTCCTAAAAGGTAATCACAGCATAGCATCCACTATGAAGTGATTATGGGTTAAACTGTGTCCCCTCTAAGATTTATACGTGGAAGTCCTCACCCCCAGTGTCTCAGAATATGACTTTATTTGGAAAACTAGGGTCATTGCAGATGTAGTTCATTAAGCTTGGATGAGCTCATCCCAGAGTAGGGTGGCCCTTAATCCAATATGACTGGTGTCCTTATAAAAAGGAGAGATTTTGACATATAAATGCACACAGGGAAAATGCCACAAAGGCAAAGACTGGGGTGATGCATCTCCAAGCCAAGGAAAATCCAAAGATTGCCAGCAAACCATCAGAAGCTGGGCCACAAGCACAAAACTGACCCTCTCTCACACCCCTCAGGAGAAACTAACTTCTGCTGACACCTTGATTTTGTACTTCTAGCCTCCAGAACAAGTTCAGAAAATAATAAATTTCTGTTTTTTAAGCTGCTTAGTTTGCCGTTCTTTGTTACAGCAGCTCCAGAAAACTAATATGGAGATGTTGCCTTCATCTACATGGTCCATAATGGTTTACCACCATGTCTGCATTCCAGCCAGTAGAAAGGATAAAAACAGAAGGCAGGGAGACCGCCTCCCTCACTTCCTGTCATATCCCATTGGTCATAACCTGATCACATGGTCATAGATGTTGAAGGAATGCTGGGAAATGAAGTCTTTATTCTGGGCAGCCATGTGCCCAGGTAAAAATCAATTACTAAACAGTGAGACAAGTCCTCCACAGGGGCTCAGTGGTAAAGAATCTGCCTGCAGTGCAAGGGATGCAGAGATGTGGGTTCAATCCCTGGGTCAGGAAGATCCCCTGGAGGAGGAAATGGCAACCCACTCCAGTAATCATGCCCAGAAAATCCCATGGACAGAGGAGCCTGTCGGGCTGAGTCCCCAGGGCCACAAAAGAGTCTGAGTAACTAACCAACAACATCAATAAGACTACAAATAAAGTTAGGGTTAGGATGCTCCCATGGACCCCAGAAGGCAATGGCACCCCACTCCAGTACTCTTGCCTGGAAAATCCCATGGACAGAGGAGCCTGGTGGGCTGCAGTCCATGGGGTCGCTAAGAGTCGGACACAACTGAGCAACTTCACTTTCACTTTCCTTAGACTACTTGGTGATCCTGATCTAAGACATCTTTTTTTCAAGTCTTTCCTTAGCTCACTGATTCTTCTCCCATGCCTCTGGTTATAGGCATCCTAGTTCTTCCTCCTACAGTTGAAGACGTGAAGTTTAGAGCACACATCTGTAAGCATCAGAGTCAAGATTCAAACCCCATCACTCTGTCTCTCTGGGAAATGAGCATAGTTCCTGGAGTCTGGAGACCTTGGGTGAAGGGGTAGTCCTGTCCCTCACCAATCACATGACCTAATCCAGCCACTCAACCTCTGAGCATCCCATCTGACTCTTCTGTAAAATGGGAATAACAACATCTCATCCCCTACCCTCCAGGATTATGGATGAAATACTACATGTGACACGCTTTTCTAATTGCAAAATACTAGCCATTTATTCATTCATCTGTTTTTCTATATCTTTCCCTATTTTATGAGATTGTTAAATTGAAGATGCCACATAGAATTGAATGTCCCCCAAGAGCACCTGGAAGTCTGTTGGTCCTCGGAAAATGTGAAATAACTCCAGGTTGAGAAATCCCAAACACATTTGTCTTCCTAAAGTAGAGGATATAGATTTCAGAAGGTAAGTAAATATGTTAAGAAATTACTCAATTTCTTAACTCACGTTCCCAGCTGTTCTTTGGAAATGCTGTGGATGGCATTTGGCGTGATTAACAAAGAAGAAGTAATTTATGTGAATGTCTGCATGTTGTTTCTTGAAGTAGCTATTAACAACACAACCAAATAGCATGTGTTTTTCCATTCTCTGGAAAGCAAGAAATATAGAGCTGTTTTTACCCCAGTTTTTCCGAAACAAATCACCTTTTTGCAATGGAAAATGTTGCCCTAAGGAGAGAAAGTTTCAGAAAAATTCCGAGTGAGTGAAAGAAAACAGAGCACCCAGTGGAAGTTCTATTTAATGAGAACAAGAACCTTAGCCATTAAACCTGAATCTGTTCACAGCCCGTGTCGCTCATTTGACATCTACAGGCAGGCGTGCTGAAGTCAGACAGACCTAGGTTCAAATCCTGCTGTGATTGTTAGTGGGGTTCCCTGGGCTATCTTGCCATTTCCATAAGCCTTAGTTTCCTCTATAAAATGGGGATGAAATACTCTCCTCATAGGCTTCTGGAAAGGTTGAATGTGGTTATATATTTAAAGTACCCACGATATGGTAAACTGAATATCATGTCCTTTCTCTGGCTATACTGGGCACATGTAATCCCATTGAACATATCACACTGCCCTAAACAGCATCTCCTAGGACCACACTCTTCCTAGTAATGCCTACTAAAATATTCTAGTTTCCAAAACTGAAGTTAGCCTCTCATGTGGGCATGTGTGCTAAGTGACTTGAGCCGTGTCTGACTCTTTGCTACCCTATGTACCTGTCCATGGGATTCTCCAGGCAAAAATACACTGGAGTGGGTTGCCATGCCCTCCTCCAGCCTCTTCTTGACCCAGAAGTGGACTGAACCCACATCTCTTACATCTTCTGCACTGGCGTTGTTTCTTTACCACTAGCGCCACCTGGGAAGCCCAAGCCTCTCATCCTGGTATCTAAAAGAATAGGGATTGGGTAATGGCACCCCACTCCAGTACTCTTGCCTGGAAAATCCCATGGATGGAGGAGCCTGGAAGGCTGCAGTCCATGGGGTCGCTGAGGGTCAGACAGGACTGAGCGACTTCACTTTCACTTTTCACTTTCATGCATTGGAGAAGTAAATGCCAACACACTCCAGTGTTCTTGCCTGGAGAATCCCAGGGACAGGGCATCCTGGTGGGCTGCTGTCTTCGGGGTCGCACAGAGTCGGACACGACTGAAGTGACTCAGCAGCAAAGAAAGGGAAACTGGAGGAGGGCGTGGCAACCCACTCCACTATTCTTGCCTGGAGAATCCCATGGACAGAAGAGCCTGGCAGTCCACAATCCACATGGTCACAAAGAATCAGACACGACTGAAGCAACTTAGTGCACATGCACACAAAGAAAGGGAAAATGATTTTGTTCTCTTATTTGTATTTATTGTTCTAAACAACATTGCTAAGTACAAAAAGACCCACCAAGGATACAGGATGCTTGGGGCTGGTGCACTGGGATGACCCAGAGGGATGGTACGGGGAGGGAGGTGGAAGCGGGGTTCAGGATGGGGAGCACATGCACACCCGTGGCAGATTCATGTTGATGTATGGCAAAACCAATACAATATTGTAAAGTAATTAGCCTCTAATTAAAATAAATAAATTAAAAAAAAAAAGACCCACCAAACAAGGGATCTCAATGCCTGTGGTGTGTGAGGAGGTAAGGTGGGGAGACGAAGGAGGCTGAGAAAGTGGACCAAGAAAGAAGGGGAAAGAGAATTTCTGTTTTAATTTTAAAATTTCATTCATATAAAAATATTTGAGGGAAAGAAGGTAAAATATCAACAATTCAAGGTGGCAGCTACATGGATATCTAGTAATAATATTCTTTGTACCTTTCTTCATGTTTCACTATCAATATTATTTCCAACTAAACAAAATTTTCATTGAAACCATAATACATTTTTTAATGGCAAGAACTTCACTAGTATCCTGGCTACCCTAAAAATTGATATCATTTGTATCCTGTTCCTTTTTCTCTTTGCACCTGAGTGTAGCTGTTTTATACAGAGCATGATATATAATCCCTCTGCACATAGGGATGTGCCAGGATATAAGAGTAGCGGGCCCAGGTGTTTTGTGGGGCAGTTTGCCCAGGGCTTCCCCAGTGGCTCAGACAATAAAGAATCTGCCTGAAATGCAAGAGACACAGGTTTGATCCCTGAGTTGGGAAGATCTCCTGGAGAAGGGAACAGCTACCCACTCCAATATTCTTACTCGGAGAATCCCACGGACAGAGGAGATTGGTGGGCTACAGCCCACGGGGTCACAAAGAGCCAGGCGTGACCGAGCAATTAACACTTGCTTAACCCATGTAATAGGACAGAAAGTAGATGGTTCATGTTACAAACAACCAGGCGCCTGTGGTCTTAAGGGCATCCAGCTTCAAGGATTTTTTTTTTTCCTTGCCTGGCCCTTGAGTTGGCAAGCTCTGAATCATATCATAACACCTGCCTGCTTTAGCTCTTCATTGATCATTGATTCATCGATTCATTCTAAAAGCCTGTTGAGTGTCTCTCTGTGCGGGGCCTGAGGAAAGTGAGTCAAGCCAGGTGGTCACCCTTAAATAACTCAGGGTCAAATCTGGACAAGTGTGCATCCCATGAGAGATTACACAAAGTGATAAGACCCAATGATGATGGAGAGAAGCAGAAGGCATGCGGGGCATTCAGAGGAGACAGGGGGAATGAACAACTCCCCAGAATAAGCGATCACTGGAATGGGTCTTGAAAGAAAAATAAGAGTTTGCTAACATTTTAAACTTGGGAGATTATTCTGTGCTTTTAAACCCAGATGTTTAAGCTTATCTTTAAAAAAAAAAAAAACCCAAACAGGAGATCTGACCATGCTGGGGAAGAGTTCTACAGGGTGAGAGTCAGCTGGACCTGAGTGGGGGGCGAGTGCCTGAGCAGGTGAAGGGATTCCACAGCCAAATCCCATCAGGTTCAACTAACCCCATATGGGCTGATGGTGTAGCGTGCTTTGCACACCCTCTTGGGTTTCTCTCAACTTTGTGGGGGGTAGGGAGGAAGGACATATTGGCTCCCACAGGCAGAGGAGCCTGGATTCAGAGAGGTTCCCTTCTGGAATCTTCTAGGGCGGAGACAAACTGCACCTGCCAGTAGTACGTCTGGGTCTCTTGCTTCTGGGCCAGAGAAGTCCCCTGCGTGATGAAGGTATTGGGCACCAAGGGAGGCCAGCCGAGGATTCGGTTTAGGGGGTATGGAGAATTCAGTTCTCTGTAGATTATGTCTCAAGACCCACTTCCTTCCCTATGGGCTCACAGGGAGGTGTTCCTAGGTAAAGGAAGAGAGACAAGAGACTAGTTGAAATGATCCCAGGCCCAGAGGTAACTGGAATGAGATGAGAGCTGGGAAGAGTAGGCAAAGGCTGCATTAACCTACTATCAATAAAAAGTCTATGTGCTAAGTCGTTCAGTCATGTCTGACTCTTTGCTATCTATGGACTGTAGCCCAGCAGGTTCCTCTGTCCATGGGATTCTCCAGGCAAGAATACTGGAGTGGGTTGCCATGCCCTTCACCAGGGGATTTTCCTACCCCATGGATCAAACCCGCGTCTCATGCATTGCAGGCAGATTCTTTATCGCTGAGCCACCAGGGAAGCCCTTATGAGTCTGTAAGTTGTATTGTTTCAGTTTCATGTGTTCAGAAAATAACTGATTGAAAACCATTTTATAGGTGAAAAACACTACAAGAGTTGATTGGCACCAGTTATTTCCAGGCCGATCTGTATATCCCAAACTCTGGGATATTTTTTAAAATTATGGTGATGCCATTTGGATTTGGCCAGATCACTCAGCTAGTAAAGTGGCCAGGCTGAGATTTAAACCTTGGCACCCCACCCCAGTACTCTTGCCTGGAAAATCCCATGGATGGAGGAGCCTGGTAGGCTCCAGTCCATGGGGTCGCTGGGAGTCGGACACCACTGAGCGACTTCACTTTCACTTTTCACTTTCATGCATTGGAGAAGGAAATGGCAACCCACTCCAGTATTCTTGCCTGGAGAATCTCAGGGACAGAGGAGCCTAGTGGGCTGCCGTCTATGGGATCGCACAGAGTCGGACACGACTGAAGCGACTTAGCAGCAGCAGCAGCAGCAGCAGCAGCAGCAGCACTATGCCACATGGTCTTTGCAAGGTGTGGCATAGCAGCCAGAGTTGGGGGAGCACCTTTAATCTTCTGAGGTTGATGTCATGAAGGAAACCTTGCCTCCCCAAAGACCCAAACCCCCAAACCCCCAGCACCCCACCTCACCAGACCCAGCACCCCAAGTCTGATCTTAACAGCAGTCCTGAGCTTGTACTGTGTATTTATCCATCCCATGTCCACACAGTAAGTTGTGAAATATTAGAGTAGATGACCTGGTTCAACTCTCTCTTTGACAAATGAGAAAATGGACACCCAGAGAAGTAAAAGGACTTTCTCAGGGTCACACAACTAAGTGGAGCCTCTAGTCCTAACTCTGACTTACTTCATGGACTGTAGCCTGACAGGCTTCTCTGTCCATGGCGATTCTCCAGGCAAGAATACTAGAGTGGGTTGTCATGCCCTCCTCCAGGGACTCTTCACAACCCAGGGACTGAACCAGGTCTCCTGCACTGCAGGCAGATTCTTCACCATCTGAGCCCATTTCTGCTAGAACTGTACCCCAAATGCTTTGGCTTCTAGCCCACTTTCCATTTTTCCTCTCTAGGCTTAATTCTCCCAAGTTGCATTTCATTCTTCTAAGAAGAAGAATCATTAGTCCCAAATGGGAAAGAAGGCAAGCTTTTATGCCCCCTAAAGATCTTATTTCCAATATTCAAGGGATTATTGAAAATGACAATAAGTAATATTAAGTTATTGAAACAACCCCATGTAAAATGAAAACATCATGTCTCAGAAACTGGCTCCAAAACCATCTTTCAGAAATTAGAGGGAAAAAAGAGACTAGAATAGGGCAGGAAAATCACCATCAATCCAAACTGAACACATGAAAGGTCCAAAGCTCAGCCCAAGGCGACAAAAATAGCCAATTTCTTTCAATTATCCCATTTTCCATCCCCTAAACTAGATGAGGACTGTCATCTTATTGGCTTGTCAACCTTCAGGAAACTTGACCCTGCTCTTTGTTTATTCAATTATCTCCCCAGCCCCAGCATTCAGCAGAGAAAAGCGTGTGGCCCAGCAAACTCACTCCCGCTCTGGGGCTTCTCTACCCTTCCTTGCCCAAGAAGCTTCTCATTTCTCTATTTGGTTACTTTTAATTTCCTGACATCCCTAAAGTTTGTGCTTATACCACCACTTCAGGCATGCAAACTCTGGAATCAGCCTGAAGTATAGCTGTATAAACTATACAGATTGCCTTTAGTATTGGAGCTCTCTGAGTCTGTTTCCAAGCCTATAAAACGGGGATAATGAAATGACACAGGATTTTTGTGAAACATACATTAGATTATGTATATCAAGTAACCAACACATAGTCAGCCCTCACTCATAAAGACTGGTTTTGTCCCCCAAGACACCTGGCATGATACACATATCAACCAGCCCTTTAGCTCAGTGAAGTGAAGTCTCTCCGTTGTGTCCAACTCTTTGTGACCCCGTGGACTGTAACCCACCAGGCT
Source organism: Tragelaphus eurycerus (assembly GCA_935064755.1). Classification (NCBI taxonomy): domain Eukaryota; kingdom Metazoa; phylum Chordata; class Mammalia; order Artiodactyla; family Bovidae; genus Tragelaphus; species Tragelaphus eurycerus. Next base: position 7,455,097 of record CAKXYN010000072.1, on the reverse strand, counting down.
CCTCCCTCCATGGGATTCTCCAGGCAAGAGTACTGCAGTGGGTTGCCATTGCCTTCTCCAGGGGATCTTCCCAATCCAGGGATCGAACCCAGGTCTCCAGCATTGCAGGCAGACGCTTTAACCTCTGAGCCACCAGAGAAGCCCTCCTTAGCTTAGTAGACCTTACTAATTAACACTCAGAGTACCACAAAAGATTCAAGGTACTTTAAGACGTAGAGGGCCCAAAGGGGAAATAGTTATCAAAAATAAATAGATGGAATGCATTTAACTCAGTTCTATGAGGTGGATGGGAGAAGGCAATGGCACCCACTCCAGTACTCTTGCCTGGAAAATCTCACGGATGGAGGAGCCCGGTAGGCTGCAGTCCATGGGGTCGCTAAGAGTCGGACATGACTGAGTGACTTCACTTTCTCTTTTCACTTTCATGCATTGGAGAAGGAAATGGCAACCCACTCCAGTGTTCTTGCCTGGAGAATCCCAGGGACGGGGGAGCCTGGTGGGCTGCCGTCTGTGGGGTCACACAGAGTCGGTCACGACTGAAGTGACTTAGCATAGCATAGCATAGCATGAGGTGGATGAACTTAGAGCCTGTTACACAGAGTGAAGTATGTCAGAAGGAGAAATAGAAATTTCATGTATTAACACAAATATATGAAATTTAGAAAAATGATACTGATGAACCTATTTGCAGGGCAGGAATAGAGATGCAGGCATAGAGAAGAGACTTTGGACACAGCAGGGGAAGGAGAGAGTGGGACGAATTGAGAGCGTAGCATTGATATATATACACTACCTTGTTTAAAACAGATAGTGCTGTATGGGTACCTGGAGCTCTGTGATAACCTAGAGGGGTGGGATGAAGTAGGGGTTGGAAGGGGTTCAGGCGGAAGGGGACATATGGGTACTTATGGCTAACTCACAATGACATATGGCAGAAGCCAAAACAATATTATAAGGCAATTATCCTCCAATTAAAACTAAAGAAAAATATTCCACAAAGGTGAACAAAAATAAATAAATTCTTCCTAAAAGTTATTAAAAAATAAGTGAATAGGAAAGCCATATCTCTTTTTTTTTTTCAAAAATCAGAATTGAGAATCCTAAGAAATAGGACTAGAGACAGAGTTGGAGAAGAATTCAACCAAAGGCATTGAGAAGTTCTATAGAAAGAAATCTGCATATCTTGTATTGTCTAACTTATTTGGCTATAGAAACTTTTGTCAAGTAATACCTCTTAATTCCCAAAAAACCCCCTGCACTTTAGGAACTGTTAGGAACAGTACACTTTAGGAACTGTTGGTTATCTTAAGAGTATTAATAGCTATCCCTGGTCAAGGTGACTGTTATATGTCAGGCATTTCAGTGACTCCATCTGGGCTCACACAGACCTGAGAACTATTGTTGTCCATTGGAAGCAATAGTTTCTAAGGATTTTCCCGACATTACACAGGATGTAGGAAGCAACTGTACCCAAGTCTGCCCAACTCTGAAGTCCGTGGCTTTCCCCATGTACCATACACCCTCCCAATTCTATCTGATTTCTACCCCTTTCTTCCCATCCTGAGCTACAGCTAGTCCGTCTCTCTAAGGTCCAAGGGTCCAATGAATCAAACAAAACTCCACAACCAAGCGATGGAGAGAGCTTGCCTTTGGTAAGCAAGTATGCACAGTGACTCTCCACAGACACCACCCAGGCTTCACCCACCTCCAGTCCCATCTTTCATAAAGCATCTCATACCTGCTTCCAGAAATATGTCGTTGAAATCTCTATGTGAAGTCACCAGGGAGGTGGAATTCTGATTGTTTTAGCATAGTTAAATCCTGATCTTTTTCTAATATGTGTCTAAAGTAGAGTCAGGGACTGAGTTCTTACCCAGCTCCATCTCCAGTCACAGGTATGACCTTGAGCAAATCCTCAAGATGACTCCTCTCTAGATTTCTGAAGTCCCAGGTATACAAGGAATAGGGTGTACCCAATGACTAATCTAATCTTTGGGTCTCCCAACATGCACATAAAATAATCTGGGTTTATGATTTCATAAAGACTTAGGTTCTGCAGTCCAGTTGCTTGTGTTGGAATCCTGGCTCTATCACTTACTGTATGACCTTGAGCAAGTTACTTAACCTCTCTTTTCCTCAGTTCTTTCCTGTGTCAAATGGGATTAAGTCAGAGAACAAAGGCTTTGAAGTGCGATCAGAACAATGCCCAGCCCACTGCAAGTTCTTGATAAGTGTTCGTTTCATTTGCATTAGCCTTGTTGCAAAGCATTGCCTAAGAGGTTGTCATTGTTCAGTCACCAACTCACGTCTGCCTCTTTGAGATCCCATGGACTGCAGCCTGCCAGCTTCCCTGTCCTTCATTATTTCCTAGAGTTTGCTCAAATTCATGTCCATTGACTCGATGATGCTATCCAACCATCTCATCTTCTGCCGCCTTTAGTCTTCAAACTTTCCCAACATCAGGGTCTCTTCGAAGTCCAAAATGCCCTGGTTTCAGGACCAAGCTGACCTCTTACTCACAAAGCTCATTCCCTTCTCCCCTTCTCTCCTCCTTCCTCCCCTCTCCTTCCAACTCTGCCTTCCACCCCCTTCTCAGCCTCCCAGTCTGAATCCTTCAAAGAGGAGTCTCCAGCAAGGCTAAATGGAAAGCACCCCGTCTGAGGATAGAGAGGCTGACCTCTCACAGCTGGACAATGCTCACAGTGGCCAATGGAGCCGCACAAGGTTGGGGGCAGCAGCAGGGTCAGCAGAGAGACTGGCTGGGCCGCCAACCCATTCACTAACACCTGGCACCCTGCCTGTCCCCAGGCTCCAGGGCCTCTGCGGCTATTGTGAGGTGGGCTCAGCCACCTGGACCCCACAAAGGCAGTGGCTACCCAGAGCTGGCCCCAGAAACCAGCAGGGGGGTTTCACTGTTGCAGCTGGACCAGGGAGAAGCTGGTGGGGTCTGGGGGAGGGGAGGAGGGGCCAAAGATGGGGGTGTGGAAATGGACAACAGTTAAACATGCTAGGATTTTCAACAAAAGCTGGCGCTTTTTACATGATGATTAGGAGGTGGTGCTGGGGAGGGAACAGGTGAGCTCACACAAGGCTGCACCACTGCGCCACCCATACGCCCCCGTGTCACCCAGCTCTTCCATGCCCCAACTCCCTGAAAGGACCGAGTGAAATGATACATAGAAAACTCTTAGAAGACATGAAATAAACTCATAAGAAATCTTAACTATTATTATCAGCAGTTATTCATTTATGCCTCACAACCCTCTGAGACAGCAATTATTACCATCTCCATTTTCCTAATGGAAAAAGGAAACTTTACATTTTCACAGAGCTCATATTTGGAGCCTGGCTTCATATACAGCTTTACTTCCAGTGTCCACACTGATGCAAAGACACCTTCTGCCTGGGGTGAGGTTCAGACTGCCTCTCTTTAGCACATTCCTCTCTAGCAGAGACAAAAGCTATAAAGTGTGTCATTCAGGCATTATCTGGAATGTGCCAGGCATAGGGTCAGGAGTACAATGGGAAGCAAAAGAAGTCATGTCCGCCCTCATCAAGTTTACAGTCTGTGACTGATACGCACAGATCAGACCAGCAGGGGTGAGAGTATAATTCCTACATGAGGCAAAAATTCCAAAGCTGTGCCATCTAAGATGGTAGCCACTTGCCTCAAGTGGTGATTTTTATTCAACTTTCAATTAAAATTAAACATAGTCAATAATTCAGTTCTTTAGTCACACCAGCCAAGTGCCCAGCAACCAATGGGATTAGTGTCTACCCTACTGCTCAGCACAAATACAGAGCATGTCCATCATCATAGAAACTTCTACTGGAAAGCATTGCTCAAGAGGAAAGAAACCAAAACTATGAGTTCTGGAGGTTCAGACACCAAGTGGCTTCCCATAGGAAGATTCATTTGAACTGAAGCTGAAGGATGAGGAAAACTCCAGGGGTGAGGAAAGCTGGGGAAGGACAGGAAAGCCTGGTAGGTAGGGTAACAACACCCATGGAAAAAGCCTGTGATGGGAGGGACCTATGTGACTGGAATACAAAGAGAAGGAATGGAGTGGTTAGGAGTGGAGTCTCTAAGGGGCTGACTGGCTGGTTTGCATCCCGACTATGATTCTTCCTAGCTGTGTGCTTTTGGATAAGTTACTTGACTTCTCTGTGCCTCACTTTCTCACCCATAATATGAAGACAATAAAAGTATCTCCTTCCCAGGATTTTCTTGAGACTGTCAAGAGTCCAGAACATATGTAGCCCTATATGTAAGACTGCTTTTATTATTTCTGGTATAAGATGAGGACAGGGAGGCAGGCAGGAGTCAGTCTATGCAGGCCTTGTGGGCCATGAAAAGAATGTTGGTCTATAACCTGAAAGTAATAGGAAGCCTGAAGAATTTTAAACATAGAAGGCAGAGGGTAACTGTAGGCACCAGTAACAGCAGCTATGACTCAATACCAGCCAAGTGTTAGAACATGAGACAGTGAACTCAGTATTACCAGGCCTTCCAATTTTCAAAAAAAAAAAAAAAAAGTTGGAAATTCAGTAAAATAATTAAATACCCTAATTTTTCAAAGTAGACCTCTTATTTCCCAATTTTTGATGTTTTGTGTGACAAACCAACCACCTTCTAGGACTTCTGGTCTACCTCACAATCTGCAACTCCCCAAACCTCCATAAACCAAAGTCTATAACAAAAGCCACAGCACCTGGTGAGCCAGGTGGTTTCAGGGAAAACCAATAGATTGCCTAGAATACAAGTGGCGCATGAAAAGAGTCACCAAATTAAATCTGATCCAAATGGCTGCACGACTGCACTGGAGGCCCTCAGACCTGAGCAAACGGGCCCAGTGACAAAAGCATGCACAAGCTTCACAGCCCTTTTGCTTTTATTTGTTCACCTTTCAGTGGTAAGAAAGAAAATATATGAAAATCAGTATTCTCATCACTAATCAATTGTTAAATGAAGTATTCCCAGCCTCTCCCTAGAATCTGTCAGTCCTTTCACCCCAAAAATATAGGAAGCGAGTGTTCATTTGGGAGGTCTATGTTTCATATGTTTCATGTTTCATGTTTCATGTTTCATGTCATTTCCTGGTGCAAGGTTATAAAGCGAAACCACTTAATTGGATACGGTATTAGGTGGAAGAGCAAGAGAGGATAATAAAGAAAGACTGGTTTGATGAATAAAAATGTTTGAACGAAAGCCTTAGGACTGAGCAAGAATCAGGTATTTTAGGTTTTTGTTCTTGACACCTTAACCTTCACTGACTATTGCTTTTTCATAGAAGTTTTTCTTCCAAAAATATTGAATATCTAATGCATACTAGAAACTGGGACACAGAGCCTGGTTTCCATGCTCAGGTAACTTACAGTCAACTAGTCAGTGATTACCATTCCTCCAGACTAAGAAAGAGACCCAATTAAGCACTTGCTCTAGATGGTAAAACATTTGTCACAAAGAGAATAAAGAAAACTCTGACTGGTTTCCTGGAGTAGGAAATGGCAACCCACTCCAGTATTCTTGCCTGGAAAATTCCATGGACAGAGGAGCCTGGAGGGCAACAGTTCATGGGATTGCAAAGAGTCGGACACAACTGGGCCACTAAGCACACACACTGAGTGGCTTGAGCATCTTATTAACTGCCCCCCTTCCCCATCTACTCCCCTGATCAGGGAGGAAAGGTGGTCATTGGTCTCCTTAGGGAAGACTTTACAAATACCAGGAAAGTGTAGAAACTGTCTCTTTAGAAAGAGGCTTCTAGCACTTCTTCCAGTACTGGACTTCCAAGGGTCAAGCTCAGTTCAGTTCAGTTCACTTGCTCAGTCATATCTGACTCTTTGTGACCCCATGGACCGCAGCACACCGGGCCTCCCTGTCCATCACCAACTCCCAGAGTTTACTCAAACTCATGTCCATTGAGTCGGTGATTCCATCCAACCATCTCATCCTCTGTTGTCCCCTTCTCCTGCCTTCAATCTTTCCCAGCATCAGGGTCAGCTCAGCAAACAGCAATTTAGAAATACTAGATTTTCTCTCTAAGAAAGGAGGGGATTTTATTGGGTGAAGTATTCCAGTTTGAGCTGGCACTGGGAGCTGGAGACTGAAGCTGAGACTGAGGGCTGCCAGCAGAGGTCCAACCTCCCTTCCATCTTCCCCCATTGCCCTCACCCCTCCTAAGGAGATGAAGGGAGGACAGGTTATAGGCTGGCTGAGTGTTCAGCTTTGAAAGCAGAAGATAAGATACATGATATAGAGACATAGACAAAATGCTTCCAGATCTTAGGTCAGGGCCATCTAAATTGGACTAGGGCAGAATTATTAACTTACAGTCTGTAGACTGAATTTAGAGCTCCCTGAACTTGGACATTAAAAAAAAAAAAATGTTATCTTAATTTTCACCAACCTGTAACTGAAATGAGAAAGCCCCTTCTCCTAGGAGTGTAGGCAACAAACCACAGTGGCATAGTGGTACCCATGACTTTGGCACAAATTATAATCACAGATACTATCATATCACATTTCATTTGTGACAGAAACTTTGAAAGAGCACGTATGTGCATCATGACACCAAAACCATGGTAAATACTAGACTTGCTTCCGGATCTTGCTATCTAATGCATTAAGAAGCACACAGGTTACTACGTCACAAATTCTTTTTTTTTTTTTCCAGTGAGGTCCAAGGCATTAAAAGATTAATGGGCCCTGGACTGTAAGATTCAGATGTGGTCTTTAAAAGGCAAGTTGCTTACATTCAAAGAGTGTGAATTAAAGCAGGCAAAGGAAAGGGGCAGGGAAAAGGCATTTGAGGCTAGGAAAGGGCATTTGGGAAATCAGTTGCTTTTCAGGCACCATAGCTGTTTGGTGTAGCTCAGTTGGTAAAGAATCTGCCTGCAATGCAGGAGTCCCAAGTTCAGTTCCTGGGTTGGGAAGATCCCCTGGAGAGGAAACAGCAACCCATTCCAGTATCATTGCCTGGAGAATCCCATGGACAGAGGAGCCTGGCAGGCTACAGTCCATGAGATCGCAGGAGTCAGACACAACTTAGCGACTGAAGAGAGAGAGAGAGAGCTGTTTGGTGAGGCTGCTCAGGGCCTCTTAGGCTGGGGAGAGCTGACAGGGTTCAGAGGCTATGTGTGTAGCTGGAAGCCTATTCACCTTGAAACTCCTGATCACAGAGGGCCCAAGATTCAGGCTACTCCTCCTAGTCATCTAGTGAGTTTATATCCCCGTTGAACTTTTCATGCATGTGTTGAAAGTGTTAATTAACCAAAAAAAATTTTTTTAAAAACAATTTTCCTAACTCTATTTTGACATGTCTTCATTTTGCTTTAAGGTGCTCTTTCCTGCACCCCAGCCACTCCCCTGAATTTCCACCTTGGTGAGTGAGGAGAGATGTCCATAGTCCTCTGCTGATTTCTGAGAAAGTTAACCTGGCCAAGAGGGGGATTTACTGGAAGTGGGGAGGAAGGTGAGGTCAGCAAAGTGAATGAGGCCCAGATCAAAGAATTGGGATTTGTCCCCTCTATATATATATGTACGTATATATACATGTGTATGCCTGTGGCTGATTCATGTTGATGTATGGCAGAAACCAATACAATATTGTAAAGCAATTATCCACCAGTAAAAAAAATTAAAAATAAAAAAATAAAGAGTTGGGATTTGGTTCTGAAAATTACGGGCAGGGGGGATGATTTAAGTTTTTTCCTCACTGTCGTACAAGTGAAAAAGGGAGGATAATGCTCATTTACTGATTTTTCTTCCAACAGATATTCCCTTTCTCCTGGCAATAGTAGCTCAGTTGCCTTTAGGAGACCCACCTTTCTATAGCTCTTGGGTCAATAGCATGTGACCCAAACCCAGTCAATCAGAGCACAAAATCCCCCAAGTCATACAGTGATTGATTTAGAAGTAAGCCTGTCACAGTAACTCTATCTTTCTGACTTCCCAGGAATTGTTTCAGGAATATTCACCCACGTTGGTCCAATCAGAGTGACTCTTAGGATTTGCGCAAGCACTATTGATAAAACAGTGTCATTTTTAAGCTAGACTGGATTAGCCTAGAGAAGGTGGTTAAAACAACGATCTTCCCTGAGGATAATGCAAAAATGAGAAAGCAGAAAAGTAGTGCCAAGAGATGGAAAGAAATGGCATTCTAATGATAATACTGCACCTCTGGGTAAAGTTCAAATTTATCCTGGAGTTTTCAGTTAAATAAACTATTAAACTCTTTTTTTTTTTTTTTTAGCTTCTGCTTGTTGAATTGGGTTTTCTGAAACTTGCAACCAAAAGAACCGTAATGGACACAATCAGATGATCTGGTTTTAGAATGGGCATGCCTTCTGTGTGGAGGGTAATGCCCAAGAGGCTCCTGCTTTGGAGGCAGGAAGACCCAGAATGTCAAAGCTAGAGACCATACAAGCCCACTTTCTCTAAATAAGGCTGCCATCACAGACAGCCGCAAGCTTCTGAGGGCCTACGGCAGCCAAGATCCACTTCTCACTCACATTGCTTGTTGGTTGCAGGTGGATTGCGGCCCCGTGGCTCCACTCCAGATGTCTTCTGAGTTCTAGGATCCAGGCTGGGGAGCAGCTGCTCTTAGTCTCATGGCCGAGAGTAAGAGAGCAGCAACCGAACCACATCATGGTTCTTAGAACTTCTGTTCAGTGAGTGACCCTGTCATGTCTGCCCACATTCCATCTGCCAAAGCAAGTTTATGGCCAAGCTAACATCACTGGAAGCACCAAAATCTATGTGGCAGTGGTCACCAATGTCTAATTCACTTATGAGAAAGGCAGTGACTGATTAGAACAGTAACAGGACTCACTGTCCAGACTTTGGAGGCAATTTGATTCAGGCAGTTCATTTGACAGAGGGAGAAACTGAGTCCTGGATTAAAGGAACCTGCTCACAGTCATGTGGGTCACCAGTGGCGGTGTGAGGGGGAAACCCAGGTCTCCTGGCTCCCAGTCCAGAGCTCTTCCCTGCACCGCAGCCACTCCCCTGAAGTTCCACCTTGGTGAGTGAGGAGAGATGTCCGCAGTCCTCTCACCCACACAGTGTTCTTCCCTGCACTGGTTGCTGGATAATGGTTAAGACAAAAGAAAATTCTCCAGAGTCATGATCTGAGCTGGTTTCTCCCAGGCATTTAGTGAGAATAGAGAACAGGTTTGGGGTGATCAGATGTCTAAGAAAGTATAATTCTGCAACATTTAAAAAAACAGATTTAGATTTAGAACTGAGGGGTTGGGGCTTCTTCCTCTTACTTGATTTTTCTTTTTACCATCTTTTAATCCTAGAGGAAAAGATAAAGTAATGGCTTTTGAATATCTAGAAGGTGTCAGACACTGATAGATTTGACATATGTTTAACTTTATTACACGTGCTTTCCTGAGTAATTAGGAATTTTAAAAAATATTTCTGAAGTGACACGTTGCTCTGTCCTTCCTACCCCCTTTTTGTAGCAGCCCTGAGGATACACAGAATATAAGAGAAGATGGGTCACCCCATGGTACTACTCACTTAGACTTTCAAGCAGCCAAATATTCCATATAACATATTTCAAACACAAACTATATAACCTGACTACAGACATTGAGAATTTTAGAGAAGTCAAAGTCTGAAAAATCCATTTACCTTGATGCCATCAGGAGTGATCTTCCAAATCTGAGCAGAGCATTAGGGTTTGTGTTCAGCCTCCCATTGTCCTGAATTCCACTGGACCCAGTGACTTGCATCCTGTTACAGAAATGCTTCCAGCAGAGACTGCCTCAGTAGAATCTGGGTGGCAGGGGAAGCTGGGTACCCTGGACTGTACATGGAAGCCTGTCAGGAACCTTCCAGTCTCCTTGCCTGGATATCTAAGTTTCTGATCCAAAAAGAGAGGGTGGACTAGGCAAACAGTAATGGTTACCAGCTGAGGGAAATGGCTACATTCTATACTCTTCACTGGCCTTCACCATATCTTTGGCTCTTCCTACCATCTCACCTCCAGCTCTGATGTCTATATTTTAATTCCTCCAAGAGTCACCATCAGTTCTGAGGGTCTCTCTTGACTGAATTTTTTCATCAACTGATACCCTAGCTCATCCAACCCTCAAGATAAACTTTGTGTGATGAGTACTGTTATCTCCATTACGCAGATGAGGAAGTGAGACTCAGAAAGAAAACAGATCAATTTTGGCCACAAAGCTATGGAGCCAGCTTTCGAAAACACATCTGGCCAACTCCAAAGCCATAGATGCTGGTATTCATTCACAGATAGGATAAAGTCCCTACCGTCTCCTAAATCCTGTGTGAAATAGGAAATAAATGATAGATGAGACCCACTCCTCATGTAATGTATTCCAAATTCCCTCAACAGATAGTGTCTGAGACCCCACTAAATGCCTGAGACACAGCAGTCTATAAGCTACCAGCCAATGCAGACAAATCCCCCAGCAACTAACAGCTTGATTGGCTAAGTGTTACAATGATGATCTGTCAAAGGGTGAGAACAGAGAGGGTGGGTGAGAACCACCTTCTCCACCACTTGCCTTGCACTGGGTTTGACAAACCTTGGAATAAGTCTACCCAACCCCACTCTCTCCAATTCTAATCATCCCCTTCCTTAACAGCTCATCAAAATCAGGGACTTGCAAGGACTTAGGGTATACTGAGTTTGGGCCTATCCTCTGCAACTATAAAAAACTGTATGGGAGCAGTGCCTTAGGCCAGAATTAATTTCCATCCGGGAAACCAGGCAGTGTACTTCCAGCTCCTTCATGGGAGGGTGCGGGAAGTCTGAGATGGTTCTGGAGAAACACAAAGATGGTTCTGCAGTCAATTACTGATGGTAAGTGAAAAATGAGGTCAGCTCCCTGACAGCAAGGCCCAAGAGAAGCAGCGAAATACCACAGAACCCCCATTCTCTGTGGCCCTGAGGACATGACGTCTAAAAATAGACACACAATACCACTGGATATGCTGTGGATTTCACAACTGCTGGCCCAGCACAAAATGTTTGGCTTGAGCCAAATCAGGATGCAATGAAAACCATCCAGGAAGGCGAGCCTGACCAAGATCAACATTCACCAGGACAACAGCAGCCCCTGCATCCATCAGGATTTGACCATGAATTTGAACATGGAGTTACCCACTGTCCTCCATTCTTGTTCGACTCACTCCGCAACTTACAGAAAACTTGCCTTGCATGCCAGGTACTTTCTAAGACATCACATTTCAGGGACACTAGGGTGGAGGTACTGGTGGAAGCTTGCCCTGAGAACTGGAAAATGAGTGAGCAATGTCCATAATTTCAGTGTGAGAAGAAACACAACTACAAGCGTGGGTTGTGGGTGGATGGGATAAGAAAACATTTTAAAAAGAAAATAATGACAAACATATGAGAGAGAGAAAAGGGCATGGCCCAGGCTGGAAATGTGTAAGAAAATAAAAGGAAAACAAGAAAAGATTTGGCATTATACTTATGGGTTTAAAACCAATTTTAAAGTTGACAGTTCTCTGCTGGCAAAACTCTATTTTTATAGTTCATGAGATATTATTTACTGAGTAGGTCACATGTGCCAGAAGCTGCTCTCAACTCCTCCCATGTGTTATTTCATTTAATCCTCATACCAACCTTATGGGGCAAATACTAAGAATATTCCCATTTTTCAGATAAAGAAAGCAACTTAGACTCATGAACAGACTTTAGCAGTCATCTTAGCCAGTGGGTTCCTAAGCTGCCTGGTACATCAGAATTATCTAGGGACCCTGTTCTAGATACCACCAACCTCAATTGGAAAAGGGACAGGAGTGGGTCCAGGAATCTGTGTTTACAGAGCACCCCAAATTAATTCTCATACACAGCCTTGTTTGGAATCCACTTGCCAACCCAACTAACCTCTTCACTTTCCAGACCAGAAAACTGAAGCCCAGAGAGCTCTAGTGTCATGCCCAGGGTAATCAGCCTGTTGGCAGCAGAGCCAAGCCTAGAACCTCAGGCTTGCAGTATGGCACTCCTGCAATCACATCATACATTCCTCACAGCATCCTACATGAGGGACCTTTCTCTCCCACTGAATCAACAGATATGCATCACATTCACCCATCTCTAGTCCAAACCCTTCAACTCAACTCAGCACAATTACACAAAATTTTGCTGAACACCTGAAGTGAGCTACACAACAATCCTTGCTGCTAGGAATTCCCCAGTGAATAAGACTAATATGCAGTCTTGCCCCCCTAGAGCTGAAAATGCAGCCAAAAAGAACCATCTTTTGAAATATAAACAGCTTCCTGAATGAACTGAAATCAGTCAAAAGCAATTCAATTTTCTCATCACTGCCTCCACAAACCTACTCCATCTTACTATTCCTTGGAAATTTTAGGTGCCGTCAATTGATCCTATATTTATTCTGGCCACTCTTAGGTATTAAAGAATAACTTCACATTTCAGGTAATTTATAAAGTCCCATTTAGTCTAATGGCAAATTTCCAATCTTTCATCCAATTAAAGAGTTCTCCCCAAGCCTCATCTTGGGACCAACTCAGGCTGGGAAGATTCAGCAGAGAAAGGGAATGTCTGAGCTCCTTTGCTGGATTCTTGGGCTTCCCAGGTAGCACAGTGGTAAAAGAATCCACCTGCCAATGCAGGAGATGCAAGAGACTCAGGTTCGATACCTGGGTAGGAAAGATCCCCTGAGGGAGGAAATGGCAATCTACTCCAGTATTCTCACCTGGGAAATCCCATGGACAGAGGAGCCCAGTGGGCTACAGTTCATGGGGTCACAAAGAGTTAGACATGACTGAGCAACTGAGCATCGACGCACGCATGCCCTTCTCTTCCACCCACTGCTTTGTTGGCATGAAGGAGGGGTGAGAGAGGTAAGGAAGATGAGAAGATCTTAAGGAGCCAGGGTCATCTGTCTTGGTCAAATGTCCTCATTAATGCATATGTGCAAACACTTGTTTTTCCTCCTGGCCTCCTCTAATTCCCTGATATGGGCCATGCATTCCCCAGCTGACCTCTCAATCCCTCACTTCCAGTCACCCGGACTCTCTATTGGAGTCACAAGGGATCTCTTGGCTAGAGACCCTCTCAGCATGACTCAAGTCTGGCTCCTCCTTCTCAGGACTGTACCCAGGCTCCCATTGCCATTGAGAGGACTGTTTATACCAGTATGGTCCTTATACCTCTTTCTCATCAAGGTAGAAAGTCAGAGGAGAAAGTCAGACCTCCCAGGCATAGTTGTGCACCAGTCACTAAGTCCCTTCAATGCCAGGGATTTTTCCAAGTGATTCTCCAAAGTGATTCTCCTCATCTGGTGTGGAGGAAGGAGAACCATTCACCCTCCTATTCCCCACTCTGACTACTCACTCTCCAGTCTCTCCAGATTCATCCCCACTACACCTCATTGTTTGTCCTCCAAGTGTCTTAACTCATGTGGGTGATGTACTAAGAATCTTTTTAAATAAAAACTGATTTCACAATCCCTTAGCATGTACTACACAGATGGTTTCAACCTTGGGGACTTTGCCAAAACACCAAAAAGTCAAATTTAACATCCTGTTATATGAGAAATTACAGACTCAAGGTGCCAAGACAACATACAGCAAGGGCATTTGGAGCCAGCCCAGTTTAGTTTACTAAGATTTTTCCCTCACAGCCCTCAACTAAGGTACCAAGTCCCTCCTCTTCTAGGCTTCAATAAAGACAGGCTTTACAGGGAGCAAACCAGCAGGTCTTTGCTATAGCTTAGGATTCACCCTTTTCACTCCATCAAAATAACTGCTGCTTTGCATTATACAGTATATATATAGCTTTATACATGTGTGGACTTCTGTCCGTATCTTTAAAATCATAAATTGTAAATACTTATGAAGGTAGTCTAGGACATCTCTAGAATGATGATGGTCATAAGGATGATGACAATGACCATGTCAGTTAACAACAATGATGACAATTAGGAGTGAAGAGGCAAAGAGAAATGATTAGCTCCTATTTCCTATCTTTTCTAACTATTAATATACTGTCCAGCCTTCCAGGTCCAACTCAAAAACCTACCATTTCACCAATACCATTCCAAAGATGTGAAACACCTTATCAAGCACTTCCTGTATGTTGAAGAGCACATTGTAGTAGCCAGCCTCCAGGATAGTCCCCAGTGACCTTCATCTTCTGCTATTCACACCTTCGTGCAGTTTTCATTCACACTGAATAGGACTGACCTATTCCTTGGAATGAAAGTTATGACCAACCTAGATAGCATATTCAAAAGCAGAGACATTACTTTGCCAACAAAGGTCCGTCTAGTCAAGGCTATGGCTTTTCCAGTGGTCATGTATGGATGTGAAAGTTGGACTGTGAAGAAGGCTGAGCACCGAAGAATCGATGCTTTTGAACTGTGGTGTTGGAGAAGACTCTTGAGAGTCCCTTGGACTGCAAGGAGATCCAACCACTCCATTCTCAAGGAGATCAGCCCTGGGATTTCTTTGGAGGGAATGATGCTGAAGCTGAAACTCCAGTACTTCAGCCACCTCATGTGAAGAGCTGACTCATTGGAAAAGACTCTGATGCTGGGAGGGATTGGGGGCAGGAGGAGAAGGGGACGACAGAGGATGAGATAGCTGGATGGCATCACTGACTCGATGGACGTGAGTCTGGGTGAACTCCAGGAGTTTGTGATGGACACGGAGGCCTGGCGTGCTGCGATTCATGGGGTCGCAAAGAGTCGGACACGACTGAGCAACTGAACTGAACTGAACTGAACTGAATGTTACCAAAAGAATGTTGTGGAAATGGTGTGTGACTTGAGGCTAGGTCATTTATTTTTTCAACTGGAATCTCTACCTTGATCTCTTTTTGAACATCTCCTCAGGAGAAAGTCAGCTGCCATGTTGAGAGAATGCTCAGCCAGCCTTCTGGAGAGGTCCACCTAGTGAGGAACTGAGGCCTCCTGCCAAGAGCCAGCATTGACTTCCCAACTATGTGCACAGCCACCTGAGAACTGGCTCCTCCAGCTTCAAGTAAGCCTTCAGACAACTGCAGCCCCAGCTGACACTTTGATTTTTAACCTCACGAGGGACCTTTAGGACCCAAGATGAATAACTCCTGAGTTCCTTACTTACAGAAACTGTGTGAGATAATAAATGTTCATTGTTGTTTTAAGCTGATACATTTTGGGGTAATTTGTGACATAGCAATAGATAACTAATATGTTATGATGGCTAAAAGCATGAGCCTGTCTTCAAATCTTATCTCGATCACTGATTAGAGATAAGTCCAAGATACTGTGTGATCTTGGACAAGTTATTTAATGTCTCTAAATGCCAATTTCCTCATTTGAAAAATGAGGAAACAAGAATACTTGCTTCAGAGACTCAGAGAAGAGTCAATGAAATGAAATGATCCAGGAAGGCACTTAGCACAGGATCTGGCATAAAGAAGGCACCAAATAAATATTAGTTATTATTGTTAAGCCTTGCAGAAGTTTTCCTGATGTCCCACATGTCATGATCTCTTCCTTCTGAATTCTAAGAATGTTCGCTATTATTCTGTGAAAACAGAAAGGGAATGGAGGACTTCCCTGGTGGCACAGTGGATAAGAATCTGCATGCCCATGCAGGGGACATGGGTTCAATCCCTGGTCCAGGAAGATCCCGCATGCCACGGGGCAACTAAGCCCATGCACCACAACTACTGAAGCCCTTGCTCTAGGGTTTGTGCTCCACAACAAGAGAAACCACTCCAAGGAGAAGCCTGTCCACTGCAACAAAGAGTAGCCCCCACTCACCACAACTAGAGAAATCCCACGAGCAGCAATGAAGACCCAATGAAACCAAAAATAAAATAGTCTTTTTTTAAAAAAGAGCGGGAATGGAAATGGAGTTGACATTATCTGACCATGAGTTACTATACAAAAGACTTGACATGTATTATCACATCCGATCTTTGCACAGTCCTAGGAACGTGAGGGAGTTGCAGCCAAGGCATATAAGTCATGTTCAACCTACTGTGTTGACACGTGTGTCTTACTCAGCAGATTGATGGGACTAGCCTGCCAGAAATCGATGTGCATGAGGGACCAGGGAGCACCCTAATAAATAGGCCACTTTAGGGATCAAAGATTTTTAACCTGCTGTGACAGGTGAAAGATGATCGTAAATTCTTTGACACTTCACCCATCAAGAGGCAGATTCTATTTCACCTCCCCTAAATCTGAGTTGGCCTGTGACTGTTCTGACAAATAGAATACAGTGAAAGTGACACCATGCCAATTTTTGGTCTAACCATTGAAGAGGATGAGAACTTCTTAGGTTCTTGGAGCCTCCTGATCAGAACAGTCAACAGGCAAATGCCATGATTCTAGTTTACACCATGTGGAACAGCAGAATAAAAGTGTTGTTTTAAGCCACTAAGTTTTGAGGTAGCATAAGATATATCTGGGACATGTGGGGGCCACATATCCCAAAGTACCTAAATAAAAGTCAGGGAGTACAAAAATTTGGAGAAGGAAAAAAAATGCATCTTTATTTTTACTAACCTAGAACTGAAATATATTTTTCATTTAAAGCGTAAGCAGCTAACTACAGTAACATTCAGATCAGATCAGATCAGTCGCTCAGTCATGTCCGACTCTTTGCGACCCCATGAACTGCAGCACGCCAGGCCTCCCTATCCATCACCAGCTCTCGGAGGTCACTCAGACTCACATCCATCGAGTCAGTGATGCCATCCAGCCATCTCATCCTCTGTCGTCCCCTTCTCCTCCTGCCCCCAATCCCTCCCAGCATCAGAGTCTTCTCCAATGAGTCAACTCTTCGCATGAGGTGGCCAAAATACTGGAGTTTCAGCTTCAGCATCATTCCCTCCAAAGAAATCCCAGGGCTGATCTCCTTGAGAATGGACTGGTTGGATCTCCTTGCAGTCCAAGGGATTCTCAAGAGTCTTCTCCAACACCACGGTTCAAAAGCATCAATTCTTCGGTGCTCAGCCTTCTTCACAGTCCAGCTCTCACATCCATACATGACCACAGGAAAGACCATAGCCTTGACTAGGCAAACCTTTGTTGGCAAAGTGATGTCTCTGCTTTTGAATATGCTATCTAGGTTGGTCATAACTTTCCTTCCAAGGAGTAAGCGTCTTTTAATTTCATGGCTGCAGTCACCATCTGCAGTGATTTTGGAGCCCAGAAAAATAAAGTCTGACACTGTTTCCACTGTTTCTCCATCTATTTTCCATGTAGTGATGGGACCAGATGCCATGATCTTCGTTTTCTGAATGTTGAGCTTTAAGCCAACTTTTTCACTCTCCACTTTCACTTTCATCAAGAGGCTTTTTAGTTCCTCTTCACTTTCTGCCATAAGGGTGGTATCATCTGCATATCTGAGGTGATTGATATTTCTCCCAGCAATCTTGATTCCAACTTGTGTTTCTTCCAGTCCAGCATTTCTCATGATGTACTCTGCATATAAGTTAAATAAACATGGTGACAATATACGGCCTTGACATACTCCTTTTCCTATTTGGAACCAGTCTGTTGGTCCATGACCAGTTCTAACTGTTGCTTCCTGACCTGCATACAGATTTCTCAAGAGGCAGATCAGGTGGTCTGGTATTCCCATCTCTCTCAGAATTTTCCACAGTTTATTGTGATCTACACAGTCAAAAGCTTTGGCATAGTCAATAAAGCAGAAATAGATGTTTTTCTGGAACTCTCTTGCTTTTTTGATGATCCAGCGGATGTTGGCAATTTGATCTCTGGTTCCTCTGCCTTTTCTAAATCCAGCTTGAACATCAGGAAGTTCACGGTTCACACATTGCTGAAGCCTGGCTTGGAGAATTTTGAGCATTACTTTACTAGCATGTGAGATGAGTGCAATTGTGCGGTAGTTTGAGCACTCTTTGGCATTGCCTTTCTTTGGGATTAGGACTTCCCTGGTGGCTCAGACGGTAAAGCATCTGTCTACGATGCGGGAGACCCGGGTTCGATCCCTGGGTTGGGAAGATCCCTTGGAGAAGGAAATGGCAATCCACTCCAGTACTATTGCCTGGAAAATCCCATGGACAGAGGAGCCTGGTAGGCTACAGTCCATGGGGTCGCAAAGAGTCAGATACGACTGAGCGACTTCACGTTCGTTCTTTGGGATTGGGATGAAAACAGTAACATTAGCTGCATCTAATACTTTAGCTTTGATACAAAAAAGGGATTTATGGGCTTTTTCCAAACCACGCAAATGGGTTGGGGATGTGGGTGCATGTGAATGTATGCATGCACAGACATACACACACACAGGTACACACACACACGTAGCTTAAGAATAATGGAAGACACTGAAAGCACAGCAGAGAGGGTCCAGGGCAACAGGCCAGTGTTATGCGGGGGTGAAGGTTGATTCTGAGCATGAGGTCCTGTCCCCACAGTCTCTGACTCATGCCTGAGCCCCAGAAACAAGGGGCCTATGTGGCACTAGTGGTAAAGAGCCCACATGCCAATGCAGGAGACATAAGAGATGCAGGTTTGATCTCTGAGTTGGGAAGATCCCTTGGAGGAGGGCGTGGCAACCCACTTCAGTATCCTTGCCTGAAGAATCCCATGGACAGAGGAGACTGGCGGGCTACAGTCCACAGGGTTACAAAGAGTCAGACACGATTGCAGCAACTTAGCATCTACGCAAAGGAGCTGTTTATTGACATAACTGCAAGACTGAAAGTCCGAAGTGGGAACTTCCCTGGGGTCCAGTGGTTAAAAATCTGCCTTGCGATGCAGGGAATGAGGGTTCGATCCCTTGTTGGGGAACTAAGCACAGATGCTGCAACTCCTGAGCCCATGTGACACAACTAGAGTCCGAGTGCTACAACAGAAGACCCTGTATGCCACAGCTAAGACCGAGGCAGCCAAATAAATTAACAATTTTTTTAAAAAAGAGTCCCCAGTGGCATTTAATACAGCAGCACAAACAGACAATTCAACAAGAGCCAGAAAGAAAAATAGAATGCAGCCAACGTCTCTGCTTGGCTGCAAGGAAGCTGTGAACACAGGCTTGTTCTGGGGGAGTTATTTGGAAATCATGGAAGAGAACTCTAAACTGGTCTGTAGTTTCACAAAGTATAAGGGGGAAAGAATAGACAGTGATTCTTGGGGGCAATTCAGTGACACCTTTTTTCTCTCGTGGGCTGTATGACACAGGCAAAAGCATTACCCTTTTGCAGGGGCCCTAAAAGTTTCAATCACTTAACAGAAAGCATCCAGGCAGGAAGTGGCAGAATCAGGATTTGAACTCAGGTCTGCCTTGCTCCAGCATGCACGTTATTTCCATAAAATTGGCCCAGCCTCGCCTCCTATGATTCCAAATCTTGGTCTTCTTAGACACATCCTGAGTTCCCAAACATTTGTGTCTTTGCTCACGTTGTTCCCTTTGCTGAGGGTTCTTCCTCTGTCCCTCCTACCCTGACTCCTGCCCCTGAAAATCCCCTTTCACATGAAACTTTCTTGATCCATCAGAACTTATTGTTCTCTATATTTCCGTAAGTCTTCGCTGGTGGCTCAGTATTAAAGAATCCACCTGCAAGGCAGGAGATGCAGGTTCGATCCCTGGATCAGGAAGATCCCCTGGAAAAGGAAATGGCAACTCACTCTAGTATTCTTGCCTGGAGAATCCTCTGGACAGAGAAGACTGGCTGGCTACAATCCATGGGGTCTCAAAAGGGTCAAACATGACTTAGCGACTACATCATCACCACCATGTTTCCATAACCCTTCATTATAGACTGTATCACATTGTGAGATTTGGCCTGTCTCCCTGGTTAGATTAATAACAGAATTATTATTAATAATAATAGGTATTTACTGAATATTTATTGGATACTATTCCAAAGCCCTAACATTTAGGTCATTTAATAACAGCAACCCTATAGGATGGGGACTATTATTATTATTCCTATTTTACAGACATGGAAACTAAAATACCAAGTTGAATCAACGTGCCCAAGGTCAACTACCTACAAGGAGACAGGTCTGGGATTTGAAGCCCCCAGTTCACGTTCTTAACCACTAGGTTACAAGGTAAAGATTGTGTATTGATCAATCTCTGCTTTCCTTGCACCCAGCCCAGGGTCTGGCCCTCAGTGTACCCTGAGTAAATAATCATTAAATGAATGACGGGAAAAATACGTCATCTCTATTTGTGCACTGCTGCACCCAGTTCCAGGTCTGGTGCCTGGACAAATGGAAGATGCCACGTGTTGATTTGATTGACTAAATAATTTCATTTTTAGCTGTGATGCCCTGTGATGGCAGGGTAGGAACACAGAAATAAAATCCACCTCCCAGATAAGAGCTGCCACAGCTTTTGATTCTGAAGCCTCTATTCTTTTCTGCAGCCATCACCTCCAGCACCTTCTTTTTTTTTTTTTTTTTTTTTGACAACGCTGCACAGTTTGCAGAGCCTTAGTTCCTTGTTGTTGCTATTTTGCTAGTTCCTTGACCAGGGATTAAATCTGGGCCCTTATGGTGCAGACAGTAATGAATCTGCCTGCAATTCAGGAGACCCTGGTTTGATCCCTGGGTCGGGAAGATCCCCTGGAGAAGGGGATGGCTATCCACTCCAGTATTCTGGCCTAGAGAATTCCATGGACAGGGGAACCTGCTGGGCTACAGTACATGGGGTTTCAAAGAGTCAGACACAACTGAGTGACTAACACACATAGAAGTGAAAGCACCAAGCCCTGAGCACTGAACCAACAGGGAATTCGACAGTGATTTTTAAAAGCCTTGCTGTTGTTCAGTCTCTCAGTCGTGTCTGACTCTTTGTGACCCCATGGACTGCAGCACGCCAGGCCTCCCTGTCCATCTCCAACTCCTGGAACTTGCTCAAACTCATGTCTATTGAGTCGGTGATGCCATCCAGGCACCTTGTCCTCTGTCATCCCCTTCTCCTCCTGCCCTCAATCTCCCCAGCATCAGGGTCTTTTCTAATAACAGAACCCAAGCCCCACCAAGTTCTTGGACTTAGCCCTTCATACACTGGGGAGTCTTGTGAGCAGGTCCAGAAAGAACTGAGCACATAGTCTGTGAAGTTCACGCTCAAGTTCCTTTCCAAGCCAGACCCAGAGGCCTGGCCTTGAAGCAAGCCAATGTTCACAAGGGACAGACTTAGCATTCTCGAGCCACTACTTCAATAAATCAATAATAGTGAGTTGAAAGAATAAGCACCCTAGGCCAGTATGTATGAACATATGGATCAGCCAGGCAGCTTCAGCACCAAACCTTCTAGGTGTCACATGTGACAGGGAAGGATGAGGTGTGAATACAGAGAGAAAAGGGGGCCCATTCCGCCCTCTTGGTGTTGCCTCTTCTGGTTTTGCCAGAGGCGCTGCTCTCAGCCAGACCCATGTAACAGCCCACTTCTCCTAAGCTGGTTTTAATCAACCACGGGGGCCCCAGGAGCACCTTCTTACCTGCCAGGTGCACTGCTAAAGGGGGTGCAGAGAGAGGAAAGAGGAGGCCCAGAGGAAAAAGAATGTTGGGCTGTGCAATTTGGGATTATATTGAAATAAAACAACAGAGACCATAAAGTTAAACGGAATAATAGGCCCAGCCCAGGACTGGCACTAGATGAAATACTCGGCAGGTGTGAGTTCCCCTTCCTTCAGCTAATTACAGGGATGAGACGTTAGCCCTTGCAGTGCCTGTTCCCAGCACATGCCTGATACACTGCTAAAGCATATGATTCTCAGTGTAACATTCTCAGATGCTGCATTTAGTGTCCCAGTCAAGGCTAATATTCAGCCAAATGCCCCCATGAGACTGTACTGGTAGTTTATAACAAACATCCATCCCAAGTGGACCACACCTTTATTTTCTAATAATGACATATTTCGAATATAACATCCAGCTCCACATATTCATTTATTTAATACATGTGCATGCATGCCTACTGTATTGCAGAAGCTGATCACACAGCAGTGAAATCCTAGACCAAAAAAAGAAACTGAAAATGTCCCCTCTCTTTAGGAAGCTTACATTCCAATGGGAGAAACCAGTACAGTAGTACAATATGTATATGGTGATAAATGCCAAGCAGAAGACAGAGGAAAGGCAGTGAGTACAGGAGGACAATTTTTGAACTTTTTTTTTCAATATTTATTTATTTAACTGTTCCTGGTCTTAATCGTGGCAAGTGGGATCCTTTGTTTTGACGTGGTATCTAGATCCCTGACCAGGGATCAAACCCTAGCCTCTTGCGTAGGGAGAATGGAGTCTTAGCTACTAGACCACCCAAGGGAAGTCCTAAGAACATGGGTTTTGAAGTCAGACAGACCTGATAGTGCATCCTAGCTTCGCTGCTTTCTTGAATATATTTAAAGTCCCCTTCGCCTCGGTCTTTTTTGTTGTAGCATGGAGCTAATAGTTATCCCTACTGCATGGGGCTTTGCAAATGATTTTGTGAAGCTGGGCCTTTCATCATTTACCATAATCGTTGCACAAAGTGATACCCAACAAATAATTTTTTAACCAATCCTTCCAATACCATTTGACCTGTCTCATTGCTTCCTCTTTAAGAAGGCTAAGATCTGCATGGCAAGGATCCCCCATCTGCCCTCAAAAGTTCACTCTTAAATCCGAATACCATGGTAAGACAGAGGAGTCCTAACTAGGATTTGAATCACATCTCAGTCAATGACAGGTTCTCTGACTTAAAGCAAGTCCCCTCTGTCCTCTGGGTCTCAACACATGACTTAAGGTAACTGCCTTTCTGAGAGGCCTGTGACAGACAGAATAATGATCCCCCCAAAGATCCCCACATCTTGATCCCCGAGGCCTGTGAATGTGCTACCCAGTGTGGCAAAAAGGACTTTGCAGAGGTGATTAGATTCAAGATCTTGAGATGGGGAGTTTACTGGATCATCTCGGTGAGTCCAATGTAATTACAGGGGTCCTTAAAAGAGTCAGAGATGCTGTGATGAAGCAGGGTGTCAGAATGATGCTACATACATTCGAACATGCTACATTGTTGGCTTTGAAGACAGATGGCAGGGCCATGAGCTTCTATGAGCTGGAAATGGCGAGGAAACAGAGGCTCCTCCAAAAGGGACACAGCCCTGCTGATACCTTGATTGCAACCCAGGGAAACCAATTTCACACTCCAATTTCCAGCGCTGTGAAAGAAGACACCGGTATTGTTTTCAGGCACTACGTTTGCCATCATTCATTAGAGCAGCCATGGGGAAGCAATATAAGGCCCCTCTGTGCATGTTCTCTAAAAGTGTCCCTGCCTGCCTGCCTTCCCATCCCTAACTCTCCGCCGCTAACATCTAAGATACGTGACCTGGCAGGTCAGCAGGTAGTTGAAGCTCTCACAGAGGGGAGAAGTATAAACACTGAGCTTTATTACCCAGAAGCCAAGGGTCACTGAACCTCTGTCAGACCAGAGCCAGATGGTGCAGAAACTGAACCAGGAGCTTCAGAATCACCACTCCCCAGAGTCCCAGAGCCCGGACAGGGCCAAGGAATTTACGATCTTTCCAACAAACACGTATTATGCGTTCCACCCTTATTCAGAACCAAAAGATTTTGCCCTGACCAGATCCATCCTGGTAAAAGACGGGACCGTCCACAGGAATGCAGCAGAGCGTGGCTCTTTTGCCTCCAACGTGAAAAGTACTAAAGGGAAAAAAAAAAAAAGACAGCCTTCTTTCACCGTCGCGGACAGAGTCTCACTCACCCTCTATAATTACCCAGTGTTGGTGGTGGTTCGTGTGGTTTTCTTTTTCTCCATAAACAATGTCATTTGCCTTTGCTTTTGAGAATGCTCCTTGGAGAAAATGAAAAAAAAAAAAAAAAAAGTTGTTTTTTGGGATCCCTCCTGGTGGTTTAAAACTGCCAGGTGCCAGATCAGATATTTCTGAGGATAAGTTCCATAAACATTCTGCCACCCGGAGACCTCTCGCCTGGCAGTAGGAGCCATGTTTTCAGCAGCCAGGCAGGTCACCAGGGGCACACCTGCTAAAGGGAGCCCACTCTGCACTTAGCTAGAGCTGAGGCTGATGGAGAGAGAGGGCCCAGGCAGGGTAGGTGGGCAGGACAGAAATGAGAGCTGGGGGCTGGGGCTGGGCTGGGGGCGTCCTGGCCTTAATAGGAAACAGTCTCGCAAGGGAGCCCTTGAGTCAGCCAGGCACTTTTTAAAAGAAAATTTTCCTTTTTCAGCTGTGCTGGGTCTTCATTGCCTTGCGGACACTTTCTCTAGTTGTGGCGAGCAGAGTCTACCCTCTGGTTGTGGGGAAGCGAGGGGGGTCTACTCTCCAGTGGCAGTGTGCAGGCTTCGCACTGCAGTGGTTTCTCTTGTTGAGGAGCATGGGCTCTAGGACATGTGTCTTCATTAGCTGGGGCTCCCAGGCTCAGTAGTTGTGGCGCATGGGCTTAGTTGCCCTGTGCCATGTAGGATCTTCCTGGACCAGGGATCGAACTAGTGCATTGCATGGTGTATTCTTAACCACTGGACCACCAGGGAAGCCCCAGCCAGGCACTTTGTAAGACCATGTGCTTAAACACTACAGACTGAGAAATAGTGATGATAAAGAAAAAAGCAAGTCTTGTATAAGGAGAAGAGAGGGTGTGCTGGTGGAAGCCGGTGGAGAAGGACACGGACTGGGAAAGAGAAACCATCACAGAAGGGAGGATGGGAAGAAGGGAAGAGAGAAAAACCACAAATACTGGGATATATGCACTATTTTTCAGATTTGGACCTTAGTCCTGGCAGTGGGGAGCAGGAAACGTTCTTGAGAAATGTTTAGAAAGATGTTTTAGGGAGATCTGGTGACCGGATGAGAGAGTGGGGAAGAGAGGAAGTATATGATTCATGTTTCTGACATGAGAAACCAGGGAGCTGAAGAAACCTTTACTCTGTTACAGCTCACTGGAGGAGGAGAGAGTTTCAAAGGAGTAGATCATTCGGGGCACAATGAATTCAGTAAGCTTGAACCTTTCATGGATCTTGGCTGCAATCTCTCCCCTGGGTTGGAGAGATAGTTGGTGGCTCACTGATGCATCTGAAAGGTTAGAGACCCAGTCACTGGAAACATTCAGACAAGAGGGAAGCAAAGTTCATGTGAAAACCGCACATTACAGATGCTGCCAGGGGCACTGGCACCCCTGGATGCTTGCTATCTCAACCCTAGATGATCAGTTTCTTCAGCAAAAGTGTAAATGACCTCTGATTATCTCTGCACCTCAAAGATTCCAAGCTCTGGGCTGAGAGTTTGTGAATGGCTGAGAACTAGAAGAGAGAACAGCTTGTCTCATCTCCCCAAATAGAAATTGGGTTCCAAAGACAGTCTGCTGTGAAGTCTTGAAACACCAAGTGTGCCCTTAACCAGAGCTGGCTCAGAACTCAGGAGAGAGTTCAAGGCTGGAGATGAAACTCTGGTGTCCTTAGCCTATGGAGGTGTTATGCTAAGCCCAGGAACAGAGGGCATCACCCAGGAAGAGAGGATAGAGCAAGGAGAGAGGATTGCCCATGATCAAGCCCTTAGGTCTGATTAGGATGGCACATATCCCAGGAGGCAGTGGCCAAGGAAGTGAGAAGAAAACCAGAAGTGTGAGGCAACGAGGCAACGTGGACAGCAAGGGAGGGAGCAGGCACTTCTAGTGAACACAGATCAAGGGAAATAAGAACGGGAAGATCTCGGAAACCACTGGTGACTTCTGCAGGAACCGTGTGACCACACAGAAGGGAATTCAGATCGCTGGACTGAGAGAAGGTAAGGAGACAAGCACAGGTGACTCCGAGAAGGTGGCCTGTGGGTGGAGGCAAGAGGCAGGATAAGCACTGGAGGTTTTCTTTTCTGTTCTTTTCTTTCTGAACAGGAGAGAGAGGAACGTGTTCAAGACTTGCCTGGGCAGACCCAAGGAGGAAGAGGCTGAAGATAAAAGAGAGGAAGGGGGAGGATGGAGACGGTCTCATTCCAGGTGGCTGGGGTCATTCATTAAGTAGATATCACCAAACACGTGGCTGCACGCCCGGACATGATAGCATGGTCCAGAACACAGCTTCTAGAATGTTCAGCTCTTGATTCTTCCCCTGACTGACTAGCTAAGTGACCTCGGTCAAGTCATGGAACCTCTCTGAGCCTCAATTTCCTTGGCAGTAACATGAGGCTAATAGTTATAACAGGCTTCACACACTTGTTGTGAGCAGGGAGATGAAGCGTGAAAACAATAATGACAGCAAACATTTAGTAAGCTTATTGTGTATTAGTATTTAGTTGTTTCAGACAGGTGGGCAAATCCAGTCCCTCTATCTACCTCAAGTAGAGACAGTGATTTTTAAATACGTTTTCTTCTGGGATTTTTTCCTCTGCCTCTACGAATCTCTGCAATGTAGACCTGAATGTATATATTCAACAAATCTTTACCAAGTGCCTATCTATACTAAGTACTAGTATAGGTAGTATAGGTGCTAAGTGCTTTCATCCTCATAGTATAAGTGCTAAGTACTTTCATCCTCACACATACTCTGTGAGGCAGGTACTACTATAATCACCCCCATTTTACAGGTGAGGAACCAAGACAATGAGGAGTTAAGGAACTTGCCCTGAGTCACACAGCCAGACAGCCGAGGTCCAGAGCCTGTGTTCCTAGCCCCTAGGCTATCCTGCCTCCACCAGCTCCAAGAAATGCAAGGTAATAACAGGAAGTGAAGCAAGAGGTCCACAGCCAATGGATGTAGGAACAGGCTGGGAGATGGGAAGCTTTGTAAGAGGCTTCTGAACAAGGCATCCTGCCCAGAGTTTACGCTTTTGCAGCTGGCTTTTTAGTGAGTCTGGCAGAATTAGAGACCAACAGAGAAGGCAATGGCACCCTACTCCAGTACTCTTGCCTGGAAAATCCCATGGATGGAGGAGCCTGGTGGGCCGCAGTCCATGGGGTCGCTAAGAGTTGGACATGACTGAGCGACTTCACTTTCACTTTTTCGCTTTCATGCATTGGAGAAGGAAATGGCAACCCACTCGTTTTCTTGCCTGGAGAATCCCAGGGGCAGGAGAGCCTGGTGGGCTGATGTCTATGGGGTCACGCAGAGTCAGACACGACTGAAGTGACTTAGCAGCAGCAGCAGAGATGCGTAACGGAGAAGGCAATGGCAACCCACTCCAGTACTCTTGCCTGGAAAATCCCATGGACGGAGGAGCCTGGTGGGCTACAGTCCCATGGGGTCACAAAGAGTCTGACACGACTGAGCGACTTAACTTTCACTTTTCACTTTCATGCATTGGAGAAGGAAATGGCAACCCACTCCAATGTTCTTGCCTGGAGAATCCCAGGGATGGCAGAGCCTGGTGGGCTGCCGTCTATGGGGTCGCACAGAGTCAGACACGACTGACGCGACTTAGCAGCAGCAGCAGCAGCAGAGATGCATAACAGGTGGAGCTGGTAATAGAGAATCCACCTGCCAATGCAGAAGATATAAGAGACACGGGTTTGATCCTCTGGAGAAGGAAATGGCAACCCACTCCAGTATTCTTGCCAGGACAATCCCATGAATAGAGGAGCATGACAGGCTACAATCCATAGGATCACAAAGAGTCAGACATGACTGTATCAACTTAACATGCACACAGGCTCCTAATGACAAGCTCTCCCTTGGTGCTCTCTTAAGATACAACTTCATTGTCTCTGACTTCTGAGGGCACCAAATGACTTCATTGGAAAAAGTCCCTGCCCCAAATCATCAAGGTCTCCCAGGCCTCTCATGGGGCTTCTAAATCCTAGCAAGCAAGGCAACTTCATGGAGCTGCTGAGCCAGAAAGGGTTTTGCCTACTGACTTCAGTTTTTAACCTCTGCCAAGGGGCACCCTGAGGCCACTGCAGGCTCTGCATCAGCCATTATTTCGGGAAAGAATTTCCATCAAGAAAAAAATAGGCTCTGGCTATTACACAATGCAGAGATGGGCAAACCACCAGTGAGTGCTGTTTGTAACTGTAAATGTTTGTGGGGGGGATTAAGCTTTGGCACCAACAAGGACAGGAGCAGGGTATGATGCTCCATTCCAGACTCCTTGGAGTGGTTTGACGGGGCCGCCCAACCTAAGCATGTGATCCTAAAAGAGCTGTTTCAAGGCTTTTTCCACCTGTTGCATTCAGTAGAGAGGTTTTCATACATGCTCAGTTGCTCAGTCACATTCGACTCTTTGGAGCCCCATAGACTGTAGACACCCAGGCTCCACTGTCCATGGAATTTTCCAGGTGAGAATACTGGAGTGAGTTGCCACTTCCTTCTCCAGGGGATCTTCCCAACTGAGGGATCAAACCCTTGTCTCTTGGTCTCCTGCACTGGCAGGTGGATTCTGTACTGGGAAGCCTCATAGAGAGGTTTTGAATCCCCCACAAAAGAAACTTCTCAGCTGTGCACACCACCCCCCTCATTATCACCCCCTCCCCCATTCCCCCCTCCCCCATTTCGGGTTTCTTACTTACATAAGCCAACTTGGAGTTCTTGGCTAGTTCATCCCATTGTCTCCTAATAGAACCGCAGAACCTTAAAGCTGAACATCAGGCAAGGTGGGGCCAAGCTTATTTTGCAGATCACTGCTACTGCCAAGCAGAGTCTGAACTACAACCCTCGGCTCCAGGAATTTACCTCCTCTCGGTGCTCTGCACTACACTGCCCCCTTCTGGCAGTGGAGGGAAATTGCCCTTTTGGTCTGCGTGTAGTTTTCAAGACTCTTGCTTTGACACCTCACAGGACAGACTTTCTCTGCAGAGTGACTCCAGGGATTGGGGTTTTAGGTGATGTTTCTCTTTACGAATCGCACTCACTTTTTCTAGCACCTCTTCTGACCTCTAGGAGTTGGTTCCTCCCTGGGAGGGACAGGAGAAAAGTAGACATCTGTGGAAAGAGCTAAGGAAGGTGAAGCTAGAGCTGGGCCTAGTTCTTGGCTAGCAGAGCCCTTGTTCTTGGCAGGAGAAACCATACTGCATGACAAGAGAACCCAAAGATCTCCAACATGAGGTTGCAGGCCTTAAAAGTGATTTACAAAGAGCCCTAAGTTTCCATTTCTCAGGGTGATAGTTTCCATTACTTCATCTCATACACAGCAAGGATCAAAATCCCAAATACCTTTGAGAGCCAAACAAGGGTCCTAAATGGATATAGAAGCAGACATGAGTGAATGATGGGACTTTCAAGGATCTCAGTACACAGGCCCACCTGGAAATGCTCAGACTCAAAATTCTCAACGTGCATTTTGCTGTCCAACTACAAGTCAGTTCATTTCATAAGACTTATATTTTCAGATGACACCACCTTTATGGCAGAAAGTGAAGAAGAACTAAAGAGCCTCTTGATGAAAGTGAAAGAGGAGAGTGAAAAAGTTGGCTTAAAGCTCAACAATCAGAAAACTAAGATCATGGCATCCAGTCCCATCACTTCATGGCAAATAGATGGATAAATAGTGGAAACAGTGAGAGACTTTATTTTCTTGGGCTCCAAAATCACTGTACATGGTGACTGCAGCCATGAAATTAAAAGACACTTGCTCCTTGGAAGGAAATTTATGACCAACCTAGACAGCATATTGAAAAGCAGGGATGTTACTTTGCCAACAAAGGTCCATCTAGTCAAGGCTATGGTTTTTTCAGTAGTCATGTATGGATGTGACAGTTGGACTATAAAGAAAGCTGAGTGCAGAAGAATTGATGATTTTTGAACTGTGGTGTTGGAAAACACTCTTGAGAGTCCCTTGGACTGCAAGGAAATCCAACCAGTCCACCCTAAAGGAAATCAGTCCTGAATGTTCATTGGAAGGACCAATGTTGAAGCTGAAACTCTAATACGTTGGCCACCTGATGTGAAGAGCTGACTCATTTGAAAAGACCCTGATGCTGGGAAAGATTGAGGGTGGGAGAAGGGGACAACAGAGGATGAGATGGTTGGATGGCACCACCAACTCAATGGACATGAGTTTGAGTAAACTCCGGGAGTTGGTGATGGACAGGGAGACTTGGCATGCTACAGTCCATGGGATGCAAAGAGTTGGACAAGACCGAGCAACTGAACTGAACTGATATTTTCAACTCCCTGCCTTACAGTCAATTTTGAAGTAATATTTACAGAGCACCTTTTTGTGTAAAGGGCACTGTTCTCAGCACCTGAGATGTAATGACTCTGTTAAGGGTCACACAACCCTATGAAGTAAGTATTCTTAGCATCATCCCCATTTATAATGGGAAATGGAAGCTTGGAGCCCATCAGTATCTTTCTCTACATCCAAAGGATCTAAACTCAGGTAATCTGGCTCCAGAACCCAATTTCTAACCATCAGTATTATACACACTGTACAAGTATGCAGAGTTGTATCCTTGGACATTGTTGTTGTTTTTCAGTTGCTAAGTCGTGTCCGGCTCTTTGTGACCCCCTGGACTGCAACACACCAGGCTCACCTGTCCCTCACTATATCCAGGTGTTTGCTCAGATTCATATCCATTGAGTCGGTGATGCTAACTAACCATCTCATCCTCTGTCGTCCCCTTCTCCTCCTGCCCTCAATCTTTCCCAGCATCATGGTCTTTTTCCCATGAATCGGCTCTTCACATCAGGTGGCCAGAGTATTGGAGCTTCTGCTTTAGTATCCGTCCTTCCAATGAATATTCAGGGTTGATTTCCTTTAGGATTGACTTGTTTGATCTCCTTGCTGTCCAGTGGACTCTCAGGTGTCTTCTCTGGCACCACAGTTCAAAAGCATCATTTCTTCAGCACTCTGTCTTCTTTATGGTCCAACTCTCACAACTGTACAGGACTACTGGAAAAACCATATCTTTGACTATATGGGCCTTTGTTGGCAAAGTGTTGTCTCTGCTTTTTAATACACTGTCTAGGATTGTCATAGCTTTCCCTCCAAGGAGTAAGTGTCTTTTAATTTCATAGCTGCAGTTTCTGTCTGCAGTGATTTTGGTGCCCAAGAAAATTATGGGTATTATGGGATGTCAATTGTATCATTTTGGCAAAAAGAATGTGATTTTTAGTACACAGAAAACAGTTGTTAGAGACAGACCAATGTGAGTCTGAATCCTCTCCCCAACAATTACTGTATAACCTCAAGGCAAATTAATGAAACTTTATCAACTGCAGTGAATGATCAACTAGTCAGAGACAGTCATTCTTACTCCCTAGGATAATCACCAGGATTGAGTGAGATAAGAAATGTATTTTAACTAATGCATGACATAAAACTCAGATACTTATGTTAACAACTAAGCAGTCAGCTCTAGACTGAGCTGCTTTAAGGGTCAGTACCTGCCCTTCTGAACTAGCTGGATGTGGGAAGGATAGAGCCTTAAGGACTTTCTAAGCTTCTACTAACAAAAGACTCCTGTAACAAAACGCTTTATTGTTATCTAAGTTTTCAGAGGGAGCTAAGTAGGGGGAGAGTATACATATTACAATAACCTTCATGTCACATGTAAATACATTCATGTGTCTTTTAAATAGTGGGTTTTCTTGGTGTATTTTAATTGGCGCAACTGGATTTATCTCTCCTTTATGAAACAGGCAGGATACCTAGAAAAATGAAGAAATCATTCCTGTGATCCCCAATTCAGACACTTGGTCTGTTCAGTCGTTCAGTCATGTCTGACTCTTCACGACCCCACGGACTGCAGCACGCCAGGCCTCCCTGTCCATCACCAACTCCCGGAGGTCATTCAGACTCACATCCATCGAGTCAGTGATGCCATCCAACCATCTCATCCTCTGTCCTCCCCTTCTCCTCCTGTCTTCAATCTCTCCCAGCATCTGGGTCTTTTCCTTCGGGTCAATTCTTCGCATCAGGTGGCCAAAGTATTCGAGTTTCTGCTTCAATGCTGAAGCTGAAATTCAGACACTAGATGGCGCTAAATTCTCACTTCAAGTGGCATCTCTCCTTACAGCCATCAGCCCCGCAGATTTGGGGTGACTCCGCTGAAAAAGTTCAAGAGAGTGAGCTACTTTAGATTTGCTCCTGGCGCATCAGGGAGTCTTCTAAAAGTAAACAGACTTCGGATGAAATTACCAATATGTCAGCCTAGTCTAGCAGCTACTGCCAATAGCAAAACTAACAAATTACTAGCTCCACCTTGGTAAGAAAGAAAATATTCGAGCACCTACTATATGCCAGACACAAATGAGAGCTAGGAATACAGCCTTGGTTAACACAGAAGTCATATCTGCCCTTCAGGGATTTGTCCATGCTCAAGTTCTTTTTCCTTCAGCTCTCCTACCCACATTTGTCCATGCTCAAGTTCTTTTTCCTTCAGCATCTACCCACAAGATGCTCCCAAAGAATCATGTAAGATGATGAAGTCACGGAAAGCTGGAGTTGGAAGAGAACTTGGAGATTATTTTATCACCCTCCTCACTTTACAGACAGGAGGGCAGACAGGGGCCCAGAGAGAGAAGATGAATTATCCAAAGAAAAACAGGCCAGCAGGTGGAACTAAACCAACTTTCTGATCCCTAGGTCCTTTTCTTCCCTGCCTCCAGTCCTTAAAATTTCAGCTGGGGAGAATTCCCTGGCAGTCCAGTGGTAAGGACTCCACATTTCCACCACAGGAAGCATGAGTTTGATCCCTGGTGGAGGAACTAAGA
Organism: Tragelaphus eurycerus; assembly: GCA_935064755.1. NCBI lineage: Eukaryota > Metazoa > Chordata > Mammalia > Artiodactyla > Bovidae > Tragelaphus > Tragelaphus eurycerus. The sequence goes on along the minus strand of CAKXYN010000072.1, from coordinate 7,422,486 downwards.
TTTGGCACGGCCAAAAAAGTAAAACTTCAACTGGGAACCTCCCAAGGAGAATAAACCAGGACAATCCAGTGCATGAGAAATGTAGACCTATGTTCCTGAGTTTCTAAGAGTGACTCTGTAGGACAGGAAGCATCTTAACTGGTGGTTCAATGGTAAAGAACCTGCCTGTCAATGTTGGAGATGCAGGTTTGATCCCTGGTCTAGGAGGATCTCCTAGAGAAGGAAATGGCTACCCATTCCAGTCTTCTTACCTGGGAAGACTTCTATGGGCAGAGAAGCCTGGCGGGCTGTAGTCTGAGCAAGTAAGCTCAGTGACTTCAGTCATGTCTGACTCTTTGCAACCATAGGGACTGTAGCCTGGCAGGCTCCTCTGTCCATGGGATTCTCCAGGCAAGAATACTGGAGTGGATTGCCATGTCATCCTACGGGGGGTCTTCCTGACCCAAGGATCAAATCCATGTCTCCTGTGGCTTCAGCTTTGCAAGCGGATTTTTTTTTTTTTTTTTTTTTTTTTTTACCACTGAGCCACTGGGGAAGCCTGGGCTACAGTGCATGGGGTCTCAAAGAGCTGGACCCGACAGTGACTAAACAATAACAACCAAAGCACCTTAACACTGAGCAACTACACCCGATTAATAACAGGCGTTTCAACACCATCAGGTATTTACACACAAACAGGCTGAGGTTTCCCCACAACCCATTGCCCAACAGGTATTGCTCTTGGCTGCTCAGGACCGATACGCTGAACACTAGCCAAGGGGCCACTCCCCTTCCTGCCAGAACGCAGTTCCTGCTTGCAGAGACTCAGCTTTGCTTGGCTCTGGACATTTCAGAAATTTGCTTAGGCCTAGGGTGGGGTCGCTAAGAGTCGGACACGACTGAGCGACTTCACTTTCACTTTTCGCTTTCATGCATTGGAGAAGGAAATGGCAACCCACTCCAGTGTTCTTGCCTGGAGGATCCCAGGGGCAGGAGAGCCTGGTGGGCTGACGTCTATGGGGTCACGCGGAGTCGGACACGACTGAAGTGACTTAGCAGCAGCAGCAGAAGGTGGAGCCCAAACAAATAGAGAGGAGAAGAAACTAGCTCTGTCTCCTTAACAATTAGTTTCTGAACTTGGGGAGCAAGTTCCTCTCCCTGTGTCTCAGTACCCCTGCCCTCGGTCTGTAAAATAAGGGAGATTGGAAATACTTTTTAGCCTGAGCTCTCCAAGTCCCGCCATGTGGCTATTTAGCTTGACTATCATGAAAAGTAATTAATTATCTTTAAATATAGCTCCTCATGAAATATAGGGAGATAATCGTTTGTTTTCCTATCTCACACTCCCACATCATTCTGATAGTCAGAATGGCTATCATCAAAAAGACAAGAAACAATAAGCGGCAGAAATGTGGAGAAAAGGGGAGCCCTTCCACTGTGGGTGGGAATATAAAGTGGTGCAGCCTCAATGAAAAATAGTATTGAGGTTTCTCAAAAAATAAAATAGAGCTATCAGATGATCCGGCAGCTCCACTTCTTGGTATTTAACCAAGGAAAACAAAGACACTAAGTTGAAAAGATATGTGCATGCGTATGTTTATTGTAGCATTATTTTCAGTGGCCAAGATATGGAAGCAAACTATCAATAGATGAATGGATAAAGAAGATGTGGCATGTATGTACAATGAAATATTGCTCAACTGTAAAAAAGGAATGAAATCTTGCCGCTGGAGGCAAGACAAGTGTGGATGGACCTGGAGGCCATTATGCTAAGTGAAATAAGTCAGACAGAGAAAGACAAATACCCTATGATCTTACTTATTTGTGGAATCTAGAAAGCAAAACCTGGGAAGGCAATGGCACCCCACCCCAGTACTTTTGCCTGGAAAATCCCATAGACGGAGGAGCCTGGTAGGCTCCAGTCCATGGGGTCGCTAAGAGTCGGACACGACTGAGCGACCTTTCACTTTTCACTCTCATGCATTGGAGAAGGAAATGGTAACCCACTCCAGTGTTCTTGCCTGGAGAATCCCAGGGACGGGGGAGCCTGGTGAGCTTCCGACTATGGGGTCGCACAGAGTCGGACACGACTGAAGCGACTTAGCAGTAGCAGCAGCAGCAGAAAGCAAAACAAAATAAAACAGAGTCATAGATGAAGAGAACAAACTGGTGGTTACCAGAGTGACAAGGGATGGAGAGAAGAGATGAAATAGGTAAACGGGAATAAGAGATACAAACTTTCAATTATTAAATAAATAAGTCATGGGAATGTAATGCACAACATTGTGTGTGTGTGCACACGCTCAGTTGTGTCCCACTCTTCAAGACCCCATGGACTATAACCCACCAGGCTCCTCTGTCCATGCAATTTTCCAAGCAAGAATATTGGAGTAGGCTGCCATTCCCTACTCCAGGGAATCTTCCTGACCCAGGGATTGAACCTGAGTCTCTTGCGTCTCCTGCATTGGCAGGCAAGTTCTTTACCACTAATTCCACCTGGCAAGCCCATATAGCATATGGAATATAGTCAATAAAACTATAACAACTTTGGACAGTGACAGATGGTTATTAGACTTCTTGTGGTAATTGTTTCATAATGTATAAAAATATCAAATCACTGTGTTGTAACACCTGAAACTAATAGAGTGTTTTCTGTTAGTTATAATGCAATTTTTTAAAAGTATAAATGTTTCCCTTGGTGTTTATTCCCCCTTTTAAAAAATTTTCATTGCAAAACATTTCTGACATGCAAAAAATTATCAAGAGTATTGAGAGACTGAGAGCTTCCTGGGGGCCAAGTGGTTAGCATTCTAGGCTTTCACTGCCTTGGTCTAGATTCAATCTCTAGTCAAGGAACTGAGATCCTGTTAGCCATGTGTCGCAGCCAAAATATGTATATAAGTATGGGGAAATGGGGCTTCTCAGGTGGCTCTAGTGGTAAAGAACCCACTTGCCAATGCTGGAGACATAAGATACGCAGGTTCAATGCCTAGGTTGGAAAGATCCCCTAGAGGAGGGCATGGCAACCCACTCTAGTATTCTTACCTGGAGAATCTCATGGACAGAGGAGCCTGGTAGGCTACAGTCCATGGGGTCACAAAGAGTCGGACACGACTGAGATGACTTGGCATGCACGCACGCATTGGAAACACATGTGGTGGTAAAATATTCATTGTAGGATCTCAGTGGTAAATGTATCAGTGTTCACTGGACAATTCTTTCCATTTTTTGTTTAAATTTTCATAATAAATTGTTAAGAGAATAAAAAAGATATTAAGAACACTATAATGAATGCCCAGGTAATCCCCACTTAACCTAAGAAACCAGTCTGAATTTGGATAGTCAGTATCCTAGCTACTTTTTGACCCTTGTACTATAATATACAGTGTTATTTTGTATGCTTTCTTAATTTTATATACAAGTTCTCATACTATGTATTTTCTTTTCTTTTTTTTTCCCACTCAGCATTTAGTTAAGAGATCCATTCACATTGATACACAGGTTCTGATTTACTCATTTTTATTATTGTCTTGGAGTACATTCATTGAACAAGGGATAAAGTAGCCACTGATTAGGTTACCAGACTTTTTAGGTATTTACAGTCTTTTACTTATTTGCTTGTTTTACTTATTTAACTTATATGCAGAGTACATCATGAGAAATGCTGGGCTGGATGAAGCACAAGCTGAAGTCAAGATTGCTGAGGAAAGTATCAGTAACCTCAGATATGCGGATGGCACCACCCTTACGCCAGAAAGTGAAGAAGAACTAAAGAGCCTCTTGATGAAAGTGAAAGAGGAGAGTGAAAAGGTTGGCTTAAAGCTCAACATTCAGAAAGCTGAGATCATGGCATCCGGTCCCATCACTTCATGGCAAATAGATGGGGAAACAATGGAAACAGTGAGAGACTTTATTTTCTTGGGCTCCAAAATCACTGAAGATGGTGATTGCAGCCATGAAATTAAAAGACGCTTGCTCCTTGGAAGAAAAGCTATGACCAACCTAGACAGCATATTAAAATCAGAGACATTATTTTGCCAGCAAGGGTCCATATAGTTAAAGCTATGGTTTTTCCAGTAGTCACGTATGGATGTGAGAGTTGGACTATAAAGAAAGCTGAGCACGAAAGAATTAATGCTTTTGAACTGTGGTGTTGAAGAAGACTCTTGAGAGTCCCTTGGACTGCCAGGAGATCCAATCAGTCCATCCTAAAGGAAATTAGTCCTGAATATTCATTGGAAGGATAAAATGCTGAAGCTGAAACTCCAACTCTTTGGCCACCTGATGCTAAGAACAGACTCACTCTAAAAGACCCTGATGCTGGGCAAGACTGAAGGCAGGAGGAGAAGGGGACAACAGAGGATGAGATGATTGGATGGCATCACCGACTTGATGGACTGAGTTTGAGTAAGCTCCGGGAGTTGGTGATGGACAGGGAAGCTTGGCGTGCTGCAGTCCACGGGGTCTCAAAGAGTCAGACACCACTGAGCGACTGAACTGACAGTCTTTTACAGGGTTTCCCTCCCTAGCAGCTCAGTAGTAAAGAATCCACCTACCAAAGAAGGAGAAGTAGGTTCGATCCCTGGGTCAGGAAGATCCCTTGGAGAAGGAAATGGCAACCCACTCCAATATTCTTACCAGGGAAACCCCATGGACAGAGGAGCCTGGCACAGTCAATCCATGGAGGTCACAAAAGTGTCAGTCGTGACTTAGTGACTAAACAGCAACAGTCTTTAGTTATAAGCAGTACTATTATGCTCATCATTTGCATGGCTCCACATCACTTTGTGTCCATGTGAAAGTTGTCACGTTGTCATTGCTTAGTCACTAACTTGAGTCAGACTCTTTGTGACCCCATGGACTGTAGCCCACCAGGCTCCTCTACCCATGGGAGTCTTCAGTCAAGAATACCGGAATGGGTTACCATTTCCTTCTCCAGGGGATCATCCTGACCTAGGGATTGAACGCAAGTCTCCTGCACTGCAGGCAGATACTTTACCACTGGCCACCAGGGAAGCCAAAAGTTGGCATAGTGGTGTACGATCCCATGCAGTAAAGAACGTGGCTTCTGGAGCTTTAGGGCACAGCTGGACCCAGGTTCTCATTCTATGTCATCAGGAACCAGTTACTGCCATGCCTTGGATTTGCTTTCCTCTATGCCAGCTTCATTCTCAGGGATCTCTCCACATAAGATAGCCCCTAGCAGCTGTGGGCTTATATCCAGCCAGTGGACAAAGGGTACCCCTTTCTAGAAAGTCCCAGCAGCAATGGGTGAGATTGGGACATGTATTTGTCAACTACAAATTGACACTTGCCAAGAGCATTTGCCAGTGACTGGACAACAACAAGGGAATCTGCCATCAGCCTCTGTGGAGATTGAACCCTGTGCTCCTGCAACTGCCAACCTTCAACACTCTCTGAGGGGAATTCAGGGTGGAGAGTGAGGCACTCTGTGCTTGAAGGAAACTGGTAAAACAGGTCTTTAGATAGATATATTCAGGAGTTGATTTCATGGTCCCAATCCTTTCATCTCTTCATATCTAGAAAATCACCACATCTCTTTGTGGTGACATCAGTTCCTCATGACTAGGAGAAAATCATTTATAAAATAAGCTCTTGATTGCATTAAGCTCCCCCTTCACCAAAATCTTATATACTGACCTTCCCCCACTGCCTCTTTGGATCAGTCTCTCGGAGCTGTCCATCTGAGGTGCTGTCTCTGGGCTGCAGTCCTCATTTTGCCCCAGATAACACTTAACTCTCATGTTGTGTAGGGCTTCCCTGGTGGCTCAGATGGTAAGGAATCTGCCTGCAATGCAGGAGACCCCGGATTGATTCCTGGGTCAGGAAGATCCTTGTGTATCTTTTTAGTGTAGTCCTTGGGGGTCTACACTAGGTGTATCTTTTCAGTCAGCTTGTTCATCTCGAACAAATCAAACCAGGAGAATGGGATTTCTGACTGGCCAATCCTGGGTTATGTGTTTATCACGGTCAGTCTCATCAAATGGCAGCGGACTGGGAATGGGAAGGGGTGATTCTGTGAATAAATACAGAAGAGCTGTCGCCAAACATGGGAGGAATGATGCTGGGCAGGCAGCAACAGAGGTCCAGGGCCTCATCGGCCCCTCCTGTGTGCAACCCTTTATCACTGCATGCTGTACTACATGTGATCCTTCATACATGTGTGGGACTCTCTCAAGGAAAGGAGACCTCAGCCTTCATCTTGTCTCCCAGAGTGAATACAGTTCTGCCCTGTTCATAATAAATGGCAGCCTGTGAAATCCAGTCTTGATCAGATGCAGCCTGAGGAGGAGGACGGGCAGTCAAAGCCCCCACCTCTGTGGTTTTCACCTCCTCGCCCTTGGACCCAGCCCGAGAGGGGAGTGCTTTCTACCACTCTTCACGCTTCTTTGTCCTCTCAGAGTTGTTGACTAGAAAGACGGAGACCCTAAAAATTTTTGTCCAGTTCAAAAAACTTTATGAACGCAAACAGATGCTGTTTATTGAACACCTACTATGCGCCTTTTTTTTTTTTTAAGTATGTGACAGGGGCAAGATTTAGCAAATAAGAATGTCTTCAGCCTTCTGTAAATATACTAAGAGCAATTGTATATTTTAATAAATTTTGTACTGTGTGAATTATATCTCAATGAAGTTTTTTTTAAAGGAATTCCAGGTCTTATGTGGTATGATTCAATCTATATAAAAGTCAAGAATGGACTAAAGTAATCTATGGTGATGGTAGTTAGAAGAGTGGTTACCTTGGGAACTGACATGACTGTGGGGCATAGGAAGCTTGTGAGGTACTGGAAACATCTCCCTCGATCTGGTGGTTAGCACGTGGTGTGTCATGTAGAAATTCGCTCAGCTGTGTACTTCTGATGTGTATGCCTTAAAGCTCACATGTTATACTTCAATAAAAAGTAAACTCAAGAAGTACTGGGTATTTTTCAGTGAAGAAATCAGTTCTAGAGTAATTCAGAGCACAGGATTTTTCCTCTGTTTTTTTTTTTTTTTTTTTCCATTTTTTTCCCATTTCTTAAATTGAGATGAAATTCACGTAACAAAGTTAAACATTTTAAAGTGAATCATTCAATGGAGTTTAGTATGACCACAGCATTGTGTAACAACCACCACTATTACGGTATCATTTTCATCACCCCAAAAGAAACCTGGTGCCTGCTAAGCAGATGCTCTCCACAACTCCTTCCCCCTCCCTCTGCCCCCACAACCACCAACTTGCCTTCAGTCGCTGTAGATTTATTCTGGATATTCCATATACATGGAATCATACAGTATGTGACCTGTTGTGTCTGTAAGAGCACAGGTTTTTAACTGGGATATTCTTCTGAAGCCAAAGGGGAGACACTGAAGGATTAAGTGGAGAAAAGGACACAGGCTGACTTTTGAGAAAGTCTCTTTCTCAAAGCTTTTGAGAAACATCACACCAGTTACCCACTGGGGATTCCCTGAACGGGAACCAGGCTGGGGACAAAGAGGCCAACTAGGAGCTGTTCATATCCCTCAAGATACGGACTGCAGTTTGTACAGTTAGCTCTATTTCTTTCCATGGTTACTGCCTCCCCAGAGCTGGACTGTAAACCTCATGAAGGCAGGAACCACATGTCTTGTTCCTTGTCATCTCTTTGTTCCACAAAGAGCGATGCCCTCCAAGTAGTGAGTGAATAGTGAGTGCATGAACCAGGCTTCTGTATTAATAGGCAGAGGGTGCAGTCAGGCACTGCTGCTGGAGTTCAGGGACCATCCAGTGATGGAGTAAGGCTGGGGGATGTGGGATGGAGTGGCTATGTCCACGTTTCTATCCAAGAGGATGTGGAAGGACAGGAAAAGGGAGAGTTGGGAAGACAGGAGGGATTCTTGAGCTTCTAGTTCAAGCAACAAGGGAGCAGTGGTTACAGATTCCCGGGAAAAACAATGACTTTAGTTTTGAACCCTGTGAGATGTCAGGGAATGGTGGGGGGCAGGGTGCAGTGTGTCCAGATGTTACTGGATATTTAGATCCATAGCTTAGAATCATGCTTTGAAGAAAACATTTTCTTGTTGCTCAGTCATGTCTGACTCTTTGTGACCCCATGAACTGCAGCCTGCCAGGCTTCCTTGTCCTTCATGATCTCCCAGTTTGCTCAAATGCATGTCCATTGAGTTGGTGATGCCATCCAACCATCTCATCCTCTAGATGCCCCTTCTCCTCCTGACCTCAATCATTCCCAGCATCAGAGTCTTTTCCAGGGTCTTTTCCACAGGCTCTTGTGGAAAACATAGGGTGATTTCTAAACATTTAACCACTGTCAAAGCATGGGTGCGCAGTCATCAGAATTAATGCTGGCCATGAGGCTGAAGCACTGTCCTAGAGGTTCCAGTACATTCATATTTTAGCCAGTTGCCAAACTGCAAGATTAGTGGTTCCAAAAGGAGGCACTCAGGGCTGCATGTTTACCAACCAGCACAGAAGTATTTCAATCTTTCACCCTCTGGCGTGGCTGTACATGAATGAGCCCTGGAGTTCTTGCTAAAGCCAGATGCTGTGTTAACCTAAACCCTCTCCACCCATGGCCCCCTGCAGCCCTCACAGTCATCCTGTTAGGTAACATCATCACCCTCACCATCATCACCATCCTAAGTGTCATGCGACATGGTGGCACTTTCCTTACCAGCATGCTGCCAGTCTTGCCTGGGGAATTTCACTGCAGTCAATTATCCTGGTGCTGGGTCGTCCAATTTTTTTTTGTTTTTTAGTATTTATTCTTATTTATTTGGCTGCACCGGGTCTTAACTGTGGCATGCAAGATCTTTGATCTTCATTATGGCATTCGGTATATCTCTTTAGTTGTGGCATGTGGAATCTAGTTCCCTGACCAGGGATCACACCCAGGCACCCTGCACTGGGAGTATGGTGTCTTAGCCACCGGACCACCAGGGAAGTCCCTGTATCATCCAGTTTAATCAAGGCCTTCAGTAACTTGTGCCTATCCCCTGTTCAAAGGGTGGGGCAGCCTCATGTTTCCTGAGTGTTCCCATTATTCATGGACACATTCCAATTGATTTCCCGCGGGCCTCTGCGAATCTCTTCTAACTACCCTAGCCCAACTCTCGCAGAACTTGCCACTCTCTCTTCTGTATCCCATTAGACCTGGCTATAGCACCTTATGCCATCTACCAGCTTTCAGAACTGTCACTCCCATTCCACTCAGCTATATGTCCTTGAAAGACAAGGATCTTGTCAGGTGCATCTTGAATTCACTGATATTTGGCAAAATGTTTGGCTATGGGCTCAACAAATGTCCATTGAATGAATAAGTGAGCAGACACATGAGGAAGACTGAATTGTGATTATTTGGGGTAAGATCTCATAATGCATTCCTTTTATCTTTACCACTTGAATTTATATCTAATTACTTCTCTGACCCTAGTAGATGCTTTCAACTATGAATATTAAATGAGAATATATTAAACTACTCCACAGTCTGAGATTAAGGACTGCAGAAACGAAGGTAAAAGAGCAATAACATGCCTGATGCAACCAAACCAACTGACCTGAGAAGAAATCAGAATTTAATTTGCTCCAAATGTGGGGGTTTATCCTGCTCAGCACCCTCCCCCAAAGAGGGCAAAATGAGTTGTTAAAACATACATATCAACTCTTTGACTTTAAAATAAAAATACAGATATGATAGCTAACACTAATAAAGGGCCCATCTTGATGCGCAAACTGCTTTGCGAAAAATAAGAGTCGTGAAGGCTTAGGGATGCTGACCCCAGGATGCAGAATGACCAACAGAGAAGTTCAGAGATGAGAGGCCCTCCAGTCAGAGGGGAAGCTTGAAGCTCCATATGCACTCAGGTCTTGGTCTCCCCTGCGCCCTCTCTCCCTTTGGGAGAGAAAAGAGCTCATGCAGTCTTTGAACCAACAGACAGGAGGTGTCGCATAGATCAGTGCAGCCCTGCCCTTGTGCTGGTGGAAGGTGGAGGCTGTTACAGTTAAGAGCAGGGACTGGGTTCAAATCTCAGCCCTGCCCTCTCCTAGCTAATGACTGTACATTGTGCTTGTTTACAAGCCTGTTGTTTCTTTATAAAACGGGGAATGATACTGCCTACCTCCGGGGAATATTAGAAGGAATAAACAGAGGCCTATGAAGTGCTAAGCACCATGTCTGGCAGACAGGTACTCAATTCAATGAACAGTATCCTTTCAATTGATTGAAAAATTTAAAAAAAAAAGTTTACAATTGAAAATTACCCATCTTTCTAATTCTGAATACTGCACATTAATACATCATTAAAAGTTACCAAATTCTCAGAAAACCACCACTCTGGAAAAGTCATAACAAAGCTCAAGTGTTTTATTAAGAATTAAAAATACTGTAAATAAGCCATACAGTTCATTTCACAGTAAACTAAACAAACCTTTTTTTTTCTTTTTCCTTTTTTTTTTCCTTTTTTTCTTTTTTCTTTTTTAAAGGGCAAGACAGCCATTAAAGAACAGTACAGCTCAAAGGGGTAAGGGGAACAGCAAATGGCTACAGAAAATGCACACGGTCCTCACTGATGGATGGGGTCTGCTGACAGCAAACCTCTTCAAGAACGTTGTGATAAAAAAAGAGACGGTGGCCTCCATTCCCTGGAGAGGCAGTCTATGCCTTTATGAGCAGCTCTCGTAATACATTTCCTGAAGGAATCCAAGGACTCTCAGGGATGCTAAACCCTTATTCTGAAAGCACTATTTGGGGCCTTATCAAGAGGTGACACAGGTCAGCCACAGGGGACTCTGTGGGGGGTTGTGCCTTCACATTCAGAACCAGCTGAATTCTTTGCATAGTTACCACTGAGATCGTGAAATGGTTCAGGAATGGAAAAGACACCTTTCCCCACAGAAGGCGACCATCAAGCAGCTGATGCAACTAAAAACGGAGGGCTTCTCCCCGTCTCAATTCAGAGTAGACCTTAATGAGTTGTAACCAGTTTGAAGTGGAAGACAAGAAGTGAGTGACATCTCATGAAAACCTCGGCCAGAAGTACTAAAAAAAATAAAAATAAAATAAAATGAATTTTCCTTAAAGACAATTAGAAAGAAAAGTACCTCCTCCCCCCGACATTTTGCTTGAAATCTGCCAGCCAGGCAGGATTTTTGAGGTTAATCTGCTTCTGTTAATCCTCAATTGCAGCCACTACGGTTCTTCCCTGACACTAGGGAGAGACATCCCTTCTAGAAGGTGCCTCTGAGGCACAGAAACCGTGCCTTCAGGAAACCGCCCCTCAGCCCCAAAGCTGAAGCAGAAGACTTTTGCGTAACCGGTGGTGCGTGATAACCATCATAAATAAGTTAACCGGGCACAAAAATATGGAAGGCCCAGGAGGTCCTGGTGGTGCCGGTCCTGGAGGGACCTGGCTGTGGGGGGAGAGGTGGGGGGGGCCATCAACATTTTTTTTTTTTTGGTCATGAAAAACTGCACTGGCCATCCGTGCCCTGCACACGCAATCCATTTAGACTTTCTCGTGAATCTTTTCCACTTTCACAAACAACCTATCCAGGTCATTCCTCAGGTCCTCTAGCAAACCCTTGGCCGACTCCAAGTTGTTCTCGTTGGTCTCGATCTTCACCGAGTACGCGACCAAACTGTCCACAGCAGTCCTGAGCATTTTTAAGTCCGACTCCACCTGGCCCACGGAGGCTCTGAGGTTGTCCAGAGAGGAGAGTCTGTCCAGCAAGTCCTGGTGGGGCGCGGCAGTGGCCTCGCGGCCCAGCAGCGTGTGGACCTGCTCCTGCACCTTCTGCAGAGCCTCCACAGCGCCGGGGAGCTCGGCCACACGGCGCTTCAGCTCGTCCACGTCACCGGCCAGTGAGAGCTGGGCCTCGCCGAGGCCACGCACCGTGCCTGCCAGACCGCCCTCGGCGTCAGCGTCCGGGCCCAGGCCGGCCACGCGCTCCTGCAGCTCTGCCAAGCGCCGCGCCTGTTCTTCGCTCTGCACGCGCAGCGCCTCCAGGCTCTCGCCCTGGCGCACCCAGGCTGCCCGCGCCGCCTGCACCCCGTCTTCCACGCTCTGCAGCCGCGAGTCCAAGCTTTGGCTCTCCTTTTGGAGCGTTTCAAAGGCCTCAGAAGGTCTGAAGGCCCCGTCTTCTTCTGGCCGGAGGGCTGCGGCCTTGAGCTGGCCGAGCTCCTCCTCAAGTCTCCTGATCTCCTCGGGGAGATGGGCGGCAGACTCCTCAGCCCGGAGGATCTTCTCCGTGAGCGCCTGAAGGGTGTGATGTTCCGAATCGGCCGCCTCCTTGAACTTCTGCTGCTCCTGTTTGAGGCTCACCAGTTCTTTAACCTCTGTGTAGACATCCGACTCCATGGTCTGGATGGCGCTTCTCAGGGCCTCCATGTCCTTCTCTTTGGACTTCACCGAGGTTTGTATTTCCTTAACCACTTCCTTCAAGGCTTTCAGATCCTGCTTGTATCCCTCCGAGTCTTCCAGAGAGGCGACCTTGGCCTTCACGTCATTGATTTCCTTCTGGCTCCTCTTCTGGACATCCGTGAAGATGGCGATGTTGTCATTGATGGACTTGGTGAGCTCCGTCAGCCTTTCCTCCACTGTGTTCTCCAGGGAGGTGAAGTCCCGCTCCCGGGCATCTTTGACCACGTGGATCCCATCAGAGAGGTCTTTGAGGATCTCATTCTGGAGTTTTTGTAGAACTTCACTAATGCGGTTGATCTCACTCTCCCCCTGCTTCACAGCTTTCTCTGTGAGATCATGTTTATGTTGGGAGCTTCTCACGAGGGACTCGAAAGTACCGAACGTGGCTTGAAGAGACTGCACCTGTAAACAAAATACAGATGTTAACCATAGAGAACTGCTGAAGGGTTTTATGCAATTCAGCTGTATTTCTTTTGATACGCCCAGCTTAAAGGTCCCTCCTCCAACAGAACAGCACCATAATTCTCCTTTGGGAAACCATCCTTACACACAGCCCATATGGTCTGGGGGACCAACCCAAAGGCTCCACTACAAGCCCTCTAGGCCTGACCAATTAATGCTTTCCATCCACTCACTTCCCCACCCTGTCCTGGAACTACAGTGATTAGGGGATGGGACCACCTATGCTCAAATCCTAAGCCAGGCCAGCAAGTCAATTGCATAACTTCTCTTAACACTACTGGGAAAAGAAAGCTCTTTCTACTGGAATTGCTAGCTATAGGATGAGGGAAGTCTGGAACAGCTCAGACCAGCACATGATCAATGCCTGCCTACAGATCAAGCCAGCACAGAAGGAAGCAGAACTCAGGGAGGGCAAAATCAAGTTCTGAAGATACAATTAAATTCCTGGAGACAGCCATACTGACGGCATCTACTCTGGAACTGGGAAGTTTGAGCCAATAAATTATCTCTCTCCCTCCCTCCATCTTTCTTTAGGGCAGTTTTAGCTGAATTTTTAGCTCTTGCAACTGAAAGGTCCCAAGTTTTCATAGAAACAAAGCTGAGGCACATGGGAGACACTCGGCAGGAAGTCAGGAGACCAGGTTCAGGTCTCTGCTTGGTAGTTCGAGCTCTTTGGCCCTGAACAAATTACGTCCTCAACTGAAAATGTGATCAGTGGACCAGTGGCCCTTAGCATTTTCTGGCTTGTGAACACATTATGATACTGATTGCCACTATACATTCATTCTAAATAAATTCTACCCTAAACAGGGTCTGACCTGAGAACCACTCCAGGGAGCAGGTTTAATGTACTGAGAGGCTGATGATTAATGGCCTGCCAAAACAGTCAGAACTGCTGAGTAGAACTAAGCACGACAAAATGAGGAGGAAGGGGTGGTGAACAGATTAAATAAAATAGAAAAAATTGATGATTATTGAAAGTAGGGTTCACTATATTAACCTCTTCTTTTCTTAATGCTTGAACATTTCCATAATGAAGGGCTTAAAAAAAATATACAGCATGGGTTTTAGAATGGGACCACCTATGCTCAAATCCTAGCTTGGACACTTCCTAGCTGTGTGATCATGGGGAAGTAATTTAGCATATCTATGCCTTGGTTTCCTCAGCCACAGGATGGAAACAAAGATAGTATCTAATTCATTAGCTTGTTTTGTGAGAATAAAGTGAGTTAATATACATAAAGCACTTAAATTGGGCCTAACACATAGCTGCTCCCAGTCGCTCAGACTCTTTGTGACCCCATGGACTATATAGCCCTCAAAGCTCCTCTGTCCATGGGAATTTCCAGGCAAGAATACTAGAGCGGGTTGCCATTTCCTCCTCCAGGGGATCTTCCTGACCCAGGGATCAAGTCCGCATCTGTTGTGTCCCCTGCATTACAGGTAGATTCTTTACCACCACACAACCTGTAAACAGTAACTGTCACCTTCATTATCACTGCGTATTTCTGGAGTAGCTCAGCCGTCTGGAGATTCCTAGCCCACTCCTGGCCCAGTGACAAAGGGCAAACACTACAGGACTATGAACAGTACCCTGGGCTCTAGTTCCAGTCCCACCAATAACCAGCTCTGTGAGCACAAGGAAGTCACACTCAAATTCCAAGTCCCAAGTTCTTCATCTATTAACAAATCTGTTTTGAAAGTCTTTTATTGCTTCTACCAGTCTGTGATTTTAAAGCAAATTAGAATAAGGTTCTCAGGGACTCCAGAATACTAGACAATTTGCCTGCTCAACCAAATATAACCTGAGTCATAAAGGACGCCTTGAGAAGGTACCAGAGACAGCTCTCCTCTGAAATTAGGTTATTCAATCACAGAATCTGCCTGTTCTAAGCACAGATTTCAGAACAGAGGTGTCAACAGGTAGGCACAGTACCTGAAACATGGTAGGTGTTCATCAGTGTTTTCTGAATGAATCAAAGAATGAATGAATTTACAGAGCAAGGCCTGAAGAAGCCCAGGCTGGTCCATTTCCCCCAACCTGTCTGTCACTCCTAACCTGGACTGGCTCTTTACAGATGGCTAGGAAGGGGACTAGATCAGAAATGACAGATGAAACCAATCAAAAGAGCACAGAAAGTGTCTCCCTATGTTGGTGCTGTTCATCTTCTGAGCTGTTCATCTTCACATGCAAAGACCCCATTATAATCAATATGCAGTGATTTTATCTGTTTCCCCAGCATATGTGGGATGCCCACTAAGTGGTGGACAAGATGCCTGAGCAGAGTGACACTAAGACAGGATCCCTGCCCTCAAGGAGCTCATAGTAGAGGCAGGGGTAAGAGTTTAGTTAGCAGTGGCTGATATTCAACAGGAACTTGATGTAAATAATTATGCAAATTTAAGAGACATCATCTCAATCCACCCTCATAATAATCTCATGAAAGCACCTATTGATCCCCATTTTACAAAGCAGGAGCCTGCAAAGTGGTAGAGCTGAGCATCAGAAGCCAAGAATGTCTGAGTTTAGAAACTGCACTCTTGGCCTCCAGTGATACACCCGGGCAGAAGCCATGTTCAAAGTGCATTGAGTGCCTAGAAATGCTGCTCAGCTTAAAGCCATGACTCCTAGCCCAGAGCAAGATGAAAGAACAAAGAAATATGACCAGAGAACTCACTCGCCCACAGACAGCTCTTAGTCTCATTCAACTGACCCCACCGGCCTTAAGCCTACTCCTAAAATCACTGTATGCCACCCTGGATCTGCCAAAGCAATCCAAGCCCTTCAGAGGGCCTAGAGCAGAACCAGGGTTTCTGAAGCCCTGTGCCCCTTTGTGCCTGCTGAATCTTCAGGATAAGAACAGGCCAGCCTCTCAGCCCATTCAGCAGACCTGGGCCATGCCCCAGAACTGAGAGCGTCTGAGAATGAGATCAGGTGGGCACTCAAAAGGGCAGTGGAGTAGCATGCTTCAAAGTCACACTGCTCTGATTCCAACCCCAGCTCCACCACCGAGGGTCTGCACGTGACCCTGAATGAGGAACACAACTGCTCCAGACTCAGCTGGCCTATCTGTGCAATGGTGCTCATGTCTAGTGAAGACTAATTATGAATAATAATAAGACAGTAAGAATATGTCTCTGAGAAGAACCAAACCCTCATCCTCAGAGGAATAAGGTGCTCAAACTTAGTTTGTCAGAGGACCATCCATCACTACTCACTCCTTAAGACAAAGTAAAATCTACTGGCCACCCTGGAGATCCAGAGAGAAGTGACCACATGCAATGGAAGATCCTATGTGGCAAATGTTCCAAGTCAATGAAATGAACATTAATTGAGCACCTACCAGGTACTAAGCAAGGCATGGGAAAGATGGCAAAATGATAGGTAAGTGGTGAACCGTGTTCTAGGAGTTCACTGCAGTTTGAATCCTGGCACTGCTGGTTGTGTAACCATGTAGAGTTACTCAGCCTCCTGGTGTTCACTTTCCCAGTCTGTGAAAAGGGGATCATATCAGTACTTATCAGTACCTGTTGGCACTGTGAGAGTCAGATGAATGCACAATAAACATGAGGCATCAAATATGAGCCTGACTACACTACTAAAAAAGAAAGGTCATAATTTCAATGGTTTACAGCCAGGTGGAGTCTTGAAAATCTGGAAAGAGTCCTCCCCTTACAGTGGAGATGGGAGAACTGAGTACCCAAAAGGAAAGGGAATCTGTACAAAGCTGAGATGGAGCAAGAGTGGGAACCAGATGGAAGAATAAGGGAGGGGCAGGGAGGAAGCAGAGAGAATAAACCTCAATTTCTCCTGCCTCAAGACCTCCACCTTTAGCCTCTCCTCTTACAGCCTCCTAAATGTTACTCTGCTGCGGGCAGGATGGCCATGCAGTGTCCGCCAAACAAGCCTGTGTGTTCCTCATGCCATCTCTCAACGGTTATCCACCACCATATAGATCTAGACTGGTACCACGCTGGCCACCGGGTCACAGGCTTGGGCAAACTCCACCTTCTCTCTCTTCTGAACTCACACAGCAGTCACCTACAGAAATCTGCCTGTGGGCTGCTTCACAAATAGGATTTGTCCTCTGCACCTTCGTACCCTCCACAGGGCCTACCAGGAGCCATGCAACTATCAGACTTCACCAAATATTATGATTGATTGGTAAGTGGGTGGATCAAGAGAGGAAACAGAGAGCCTACTGATGATACTTCAGCAGTATGTCTATTTTTTAAGACTGATTTGACATTCCAGATAGGCAAAGCAGCGCTGCCTACTTAATTCCCTTCGAAAAGTCACCTCCCTTGGCCTGGAGCATGGAGCAAAATGACTCACTCCATTGCTCCGCCAGTCTTAAGAGGAAATTCCTAGTCCTGCATATTCTACACAGGCAATAGAAACTTGGCAGGGCCGGCAGCATGCTGGGAAAAGGAGGCAGCAGTTCCGGGCTCAGAAGTGGTGGCGGGATTTTTTGTTTCAATCATGCAACCAAGTTTCATTGAGCAATGACATGAGTGGAGGACGGAGGAGGGGGAATAAGGCTGAAGGAGCTGCACTTGGTGTAAAAAGAAAAATCAGAAAAGGTAGACCCTAAGCAGCTTCCTGTTGAAAGGTGGGTCCATCGGAACCTGAAACAGGCCCCAGTGGCCTCAAGGCTGTCATGCAACCTGCCACTCACCAGTTGCGGTCTTTGTCAATTAAGCTCTAAATCTCAATTTTCTGGTCTGTAAAACAGAGTCAAAACTGCCAGTCCTCTCTCCTTCCCTCCCTCCCAAGGTTGCTATGAGGATTAGATAATAAGTGAGTAAGCCCTCTAAACACCATATAAATGTACCTCTGTATTATTCACCAGTGTGACCTAGTATCTTTGGCCGTTCCTCTCCTCTAAGGCTGAAAATATGCTATCATACTTCCAAGGCCCACTTAGGTACATTGGTCTAATAAAGCGCAGGGGGCCTAACGAGATGAAATATTTCATCAGAACCATACAAATGAGTAACATTACTAGCTTCTCTTTCCCCGGGCTCCGGGTCTATTAAAATCTGGCTCAGATGTCTCCCACGGGGAGAGCAGAGGTGCGGCCTTGCCCGAGGCTTCTAGGGATGCGCTGGTTTCCCTTCCAAGCTCCTCTCTAGACAACTCTGCCCATTCAGCGGTTCCTAATCCAAAAAGAATGAGCTCCCCAGAGCCTGCCGGCTTCCTTACAGGTCACCGCTAATGTCCTGTGACAGGCCCTTGGCCCACCCTCCCAGGCGGCCGGTACATCCTCGAAGCGGTCCATCCCTCGGGGCGATTCCTCAGCGGCCATTAACAAAGGGTCTGGGGGCTGCCTCGGAGCAAAAGGGCCAGGGCGAGGGGATCCCGAGCCGCTGGCGGAGGACACCCGGCCTGGGCCGGCGAGGGCCCCCGCCAGGAGGGCACGGGGGGCCTTGCTGTGGGTGCGGGAGCCGCCGCCGCCGCCGGGAGCACGGAGGTTGGGGGGCCTGGGTACCCACCTTTTGCTCGACGCCCTGCAAGCCCTGACCCAGCTCCTCCCGCTGCCGGGAGAAGTCCTGGTGGCTGCGCCGGACGTGCTGGACCTCCTCCAGGACGTGGTGGACACACCAGCCCGAGAAGGCGGCCGCTGCCACCAGGGCGAGGTAGAAGAGAAAGTTGAGCACCCGGCCGAGCCTGCGCGAGCAGGACGCGGAGGACGAGGCGGCGGCAGCGGCGGCGGCGGCGGAGGACTTGCCGCCGCGGTGGCCGCCCTTGCCGTGCGCCTGGTTCTGCGGATGCTGCGGCGGGTGCTGCTGCTGCGGGTGCGGCGCGGGCGGCGGCGGGTGCTGCTGCGGCGCCGGCGGCGGCTTCTTCGCCACGTCATCCGCGCCGCCCGACGGGTGGGCGCCCTTCTCCGAGGGGCTCGCGGCGCCGTGGCCGCCCTTGGAGCCCCTTTGTTTGGCCGAGGGCATGGCGGGCGCGGCGGCGGCTGAGGCCGCGGGCTGCGAGGCGAGCGAGTGGGGCGCGCGGCCGGGGAAACTTCCTCGGGCTCCCCCGGGGCTGGGAGAGCAGCACGCGGGCGCTGTTGGCGTCGGAGCGGCCGAGAGAGAGAGAGAGAGAGCGAGAGCGGGCGGGCGGGCAAAGGAAGGAGGCCGGGCGAGGGAGGAAGGAGGAGGGGGCCTGCCTCCGCCGCCGCCGCCGCCGCGGCGCCGACCCCGCCTCCCGGGAAGGGGAGGCCGGCAGAGCCGAGCCCGGAGCGCCTGCCACGCACGCTGGGGCCGGCGGGCGGCCCCTCCCCCTTGCCGCCACGACCCCAAAGAGGGAGGGCCGAGCGGGGGGCGGCCCCGCGGGGTCTACAGAGGCTGGGATAGGGCGAGGGGATCTAGGGGAAGGCGGTGGCCCAGCCCGGTCTACGGGAGCCGGGAGCCGGGGTGGGATGAGGGTGGCCGAGGAAAAGGGGCGGCCCAGCAAAAAGGTCCAGGGGTTGGGGTTCGACGGAGGGGGAGGGTGGTGGCCGAGCGGGGTCTACTGGGGCACGGTGGGGGCGGGGGGCGACGATGGTATCCCAGCCGGGTCAATGGAGGTCAGGGCAGGCGGCTGTAGGGGGCGAGGTGGGGAGCGGCCGGGCCGGGTCTAAGGAGGCGGGAACCGGGTGCCGAGGTGGCTACAGGGAGGGGGCGGAGGGCTGGGTCAACTGGGACCCGGACTGGCAACTGAGCTGGGGCCCCGGGTGCCGAGTGGCAGCCGGGCGGGTCGGAAGTGGAGGAGCCGGGCAAAATATAGTGTTGAGGACTCAGCGCGAGCCCCGCTCCCTTCTGGACCCTTGCGAAGAGAGGAAATGAAGTGGGGCGCCCCAGGAGCCGTGCTCCTGGGAGTGGGAGTAAAGGGGCAGGAAGAGACCCCCATTCCTTTTTCCGGGGAGCTGGGGAAACCCCCAACCCCCCTCACTCTTCCCCGATCCCACCCTCCACGCCTCCGGGGATTGGACCTTTTCACTTTCCTGGGGTTTGAAGGCGAAGCAGAAAGGGCTTTCTGAAAACCAGTTGGCCCCAAAGGCATGTTTAGGAAAAGTTGGCAAATATTCTCGGGCTGCGTGAAGACTGTTCAAGGGAAGAGTCATGAGCGGCCCACTTAGCCCAGCCAGTTCGCTGTCTACACTATTGACTTTTTTCTGAAGCCCGTTTAACTCCATTTTCTCTTTACCTCCCCCGCCCCGCACTGTGTCCACTGCCCCGACTAAGGACAGGCTCTGTGCTACGTGCTGGCAACCGGCAGCGGCCGCAGTGAGAGGATGGCAGATCAGGGCTTCCATGCCTACTTTGGTGGAAGGAAATAAACTAATGCCAGGCTCTGTGCTCCGCAACTTACATATATGTTCTACCAAACCTCACTGATATCTTCTAATATAGAAATTATTTTACCTGCTTAATGGGAGACAAACTGAGCTTGAGCCCCACCCCAACTGATTGTCCCAAGATCTCCCATAACCGTAATTTGAACCTTGATCTGCTTCTTCCGGAGCCTGTGTGCTTTAATATTGCCGTTTAGTCCCTAAGTCGGAGTCTGACACTTTGCGACCCGGTGGACTGTAGCCCACCAGGCTCCTCTGTTCATGAGGTTTCCCAGACAAGAATACTGGAGTGGGTTGCCATTTCCTTCTCCAGGGGCTCTTAGGCCACGGAGCAGTTTGTTCACGCTCAATAAGGCCAGTTAATACTGGGGCAGGTACTGAGCTCCACTTTACAAACTCCTTTCCCCCTAATCTTGGTGTCCATCTGTGTGTGTGCCTGTGAGTTAGCAACCCTGTTTCTTTTCCCTGGAAACGTCTCAATTCCTTCTTTAAAAAAAAACACTCCCTATTCTTAAGGCCTAGTTCAAATACTCTCTTTCATGAAACCTTCCCTGTAAACCACATGATACCTCTCATGAGACTTAGACACAGAAGACAATTGCAAAGCATTGTGTACGTTAGTCCAACATAGCAAACCTTTGTTGAGGGTCTGCTATATACCAGATCAATATCTGCAAAGTACTAGAGTCTCCTCTCTTTGAGGCTAGGAAGCAACCATTGCCTATGTCTCTATGAATCTCACTTTATAAGATACTTTTAAAAATCTCTAGTAAATGAATGAACCTATGTGCCGGCCCTCAAAGGGCCTGCATTCTATTTGGAGAAATGTGCAGAAACATTTTGAAGGCTAAATTGTGTCATCCAGACTTATAAATGGAAAGCAAACCATCTGGCTGCACCTGGGGAAGTCTTCTGAGGTGGAAAGTTCTTGAACAAAGCCTTGAAGAATAGATTTGCATAGGAGGAGAGCAGGGAGGATATTTCTGTGGCGGAAATGAGGGTGAACCCAGGACACCTGTCTGACATCAAGGGTGTGAGCTGTGCAATTAGGAAAGAGAGAGATGAACTGGGTGGAGTGGGTCCAGGTTGCAGAGGTTCGCAGAAGCTGGCCAGGCTGCCACAGGAGTTGCTATTAGTGTGGGAGGCCAAAGTAGATTAAACCAGGTTCTGGACTAGAAATACAATCATTTGCCCCAGACAGAGAGGAATGTCCCCACTCCACCTAAATACTAGGAGCTCTGATAGAAAACTCCCTGCTCAACAAGGCCTATGACTCTGACCTAGGAGGGGAGAAAGGAGATGGCATAAGAAAGCAGAAGACTAATGTCAGAAGATGCTAGAAGAGCCTTGTTTAAAAACTTCTGCAGATTGTGTTTCAAATTTCTAGTGCACAAAAAAGTAACCATCCTCCTTCAAGCAATCATCCCTGTTAGGGCAGAGGTAATGATAATTTGCCGGGGAAGGCAATGGCACCCCACCCCAGTACTTTTGCCTGGAAAATCCCATGGATGGAGGAGCCTGGTAGACTGCAGTCCATGGGGTCGCTAAGAGTCGGACACGACTGAGCGACTTCACTTTCATTTTCTCTTTTATGCATTGGAGAAGGAAATGGCAACCCACTCCAGTGTTCTTGCCTGGAGAATCCCAGGGGCAGGGGAGCCTGGTGAGCTTCCGTCTATGGGGTCGCACAGAGTCAGACACGACTGAAGCGACTTAACAACAACAACAACAACAATGATAATTTGCAAAGCGGCTTTGGGGGCTCAGCCAAGCACACCAAACTCTGTGACCTTGAGAAGTATACGTCTCTGGACTTCAAGGTCACCATTTCTGTATCTCTAAAGGCCTTTCTTATTATTAATCTATTTCTTATAGAAAATAGTCATCTGATTTTTTTCAATCAATTGTATTTCTTTTTTAAATTTTTTTTAAATGTATTTTACTGTGCCAGTTCTTAGTTGCAGCACGAGGGATCTTTAGTTGCTAACACTTAGTTGTAGCACGTGGGGTCTGGTTTCCTGACCAGGGGTTGAATCCCAGGCACCCTGAACTGGGAACTCAGAGCCTTAGCCACTGGACCACCAGGGAATTCCCAGTAGTCTGACTATCATGAGAAATAATTACATTTTAACATTTTTAAAAGTTGATTCAACACATAGGCCTGCTTTAAAAATGACAGATTTCTTAACGTTCTGCCTCCACCGAGCCCTGGGAGAATGACGGGATGGGAGATGGGACCGTTATTAGTGTGTACCTCTCACCCTTTTCCTTTTGGGAGGTAGTGAAGTATAATGGTTAAGACATAGGCTCTGGAATAGACTAACTCGAGTTCAAATTCAGCTCCATGACTGATGGGGGAATGTGAGCTCTCTGAACCTCTGTGTCTTCAGAGGGAATAAAAACTGCTTTACCTGGTTGTTGCGAGGGTTAAAGGAGAGACACTGTATGATCCTGGGTCCATGGCAGGACTCAGTGAATAAAGAGTAGGTAGAATCACTGAATGGAGAAGGCAGTGGCACCCCACTCCAGTACTCCTGCCTGGAAAATCCCATGAACAGAGGAGCCTGGTAGGCTGCAGTCCATGGGGTTGCTGAGGGTCGGACACGACTGAGCGACTTCACATTCACTTTTCACTTTCATGCTTTGGAGAAGGAAATGGCAACTCACTCCAGTGTTCTTGCCTGGAGAATCCCAGGGACGGGGGAACCTAGTCAGCTGCCGTCTATGGGGTCACACAGAGTCGGACATGACTGAAGTGACTTAGCAGCAGCAGCAGCAGCAGAGTCATTGAAAGTCTAGCTGCACACAGAACTTCTATGTCTAGATTTCAACATTTTTTCTTTCATCATTATTTCTTGGAGCTCCCAGAACCATTTGTGGCCTATAGACCACAGGCTCTGATGGGTTTATCTTGAGAAAGAAGCACTGTTTCCCTCTGGATTGTGGTTCCACCATGGTGTTCGGCTACACCCAGAGAAGGAGGTTGGTAAGTAGTTGTGGAAGAACACCTTCTGGGACAGGAAGACTCCAGCAGTTCTTGGGGATTTCCATTCTTTTATCCTGTTTTCTTTGTCAACACAACAAGCATTTAGAGGACGTGTCCCATCTCCTCCGGATTTCTTCTCTGAGCCTTTTCCATTTCACCCTCCATAAAGTATGTTCGATGGTCAGGAATGTAGATAGAAAAGAGGAGGAGCTTAAGACATCTTTTCCTTTCCCCCAGCTTGTGCAAAGATGCTTCTGAACACCCTGAAATACAAGGATCTTTAACTACCTAGAGCTCTGTAAGCCTTCAGCCCTCTGGTTTTCTGCATTTCAGTTAGAATGGCTAAATAGAGAGCCCCTATTATTTCAATTGCTTCTTCTCTATTTGAGGTTGACAAGAGGCCAAGGCATGAGGCTCAATGCCCCGCAAACAGGATGTCTGTTAGTCTCAGTGGTCCCCAGTCCCAGGAGCTCCCCAGCTCCAAAGCCTGAGCTCCATGCAGCAGAGGAATTATTTCTTGGAACTCCCAGCACCATATGAGGCTTCACTTCACTGACTCCTAGTTTTTATGGAAGAAAACCATAATCCCTACCTCATAGAGGCAGTATGAATACTCACTTGATCTTGTCCACTCATGGTCTTCCTCATCCCAGCACATGTCAGTAACATCCATCCAGTTGCTCAGGAATCATCCTTGACTCCTCTCCTTCTCTCATCCATCCCTCCACACCCAGTGCAATATATTAGCAAATTCTATCTAGCATCTATGACTTCTTGTGACCTGCACCATTATCCCATGGATCCAAGTCACCACCCAACATACACTTGGGTTATTGAAATACCCTCCTACTGGACTCCTTGCTTAAGCACTTGCTGCTTCCTTGTGGTCTTTTTTCAATACAAAAGCCAGAGCAGCCCCTCAAAATATAAGTCAGACCTTCTCACACTTCTTTCCAAAACCCTGCAATGACTTTTCAACACAGTTGGAGCCAAAGGCAGTTTTTACAATGACCTCCAAGTGTCCCTGTGTCCTGGCCCCCTGCTCCCTCTCATCCCTTCTTAATTGCCCCCTCATTACTGCCTTTCAGCCACACTGGCCTCCTATTGCTCCTCAATATGGCACCCTACTCCAGTGTTCTTGCCTGGAAGATCCCATGGACAGAGGAGCCTGGTAGGCTGCAGTCCATGGGGTCACTAAGAGTCGGACAGGACTGAGCAACTTCACTTTCACTTTTCACTTTCATGCATTGGAGAAGGAAATGGCAACCCGCTCCAGTGTTCTTGCCTGGAGAATCCCAGGGGCTGGGGAGCCTAGTGGGCTGCCGTCTATGGGGTCACACAGAGTCGGACACGACTGAAGCAACTTAGCAGCAGCAGCATGCCAAGTATCTTCCTATCTGTGGGCCTTTGTAATTTTGTCCCCTGTGGCCACCAAACTTCAGCCCCAGGTATCCACCAGGTGGTGGCCTTCCCTTCCTCAATTCACATGTCACCTCTAGGCCACGTCTTCCTTGACCATCTGATATAAAATAACAACTGCCCAACCTGAGACACTGTCTATCCCTCTTTCCCCAGTTTATTTTTCTCTGATATACTATATATATGCTTATTGAATCATTGCTGTATGTCTCTTCTCATTAGTAAGTGCCATGACTGGGAACTTCATTTAGCTCATTCTCATATCCTCAGTACTGAAGATGATGTCTGACACATAACAAGAACTCAGTGAATATGATGAATCTCTCATTATTTAAAATTTATCTATGTAGGGCCTTCTCTTTCATAAGATAACCACAGTGTCTTATGAAAGGAAGGACAGTGGTGGGGAGGAACCCAATGAGGAATGACCTCCTAGAACTTCAGCATCAGGAGGATGGAAATGATGGTGTTGATGATGATGATGCTAACAATGATGGGAATGGGCATGACAAAGACAGCATGGTTGCTAACACTGGGAGGCTCAGAGGTGCTGCAGTATTCTGTTAGCTGACATTTACTGCTCGCTCACCCCAGGCACTGTGCCAGGAGCTTCACATGCTTTACCTCCTTTCATGCTCAGTGAGCCTTTGATGTAGGCACCACGGTGGTACTGATCCAGTTTGCCAAAGAGGGTGAACAGCTCTTATACAAGGTGACATAGCTTGAGAATGGTGGGTGTTGTTTGGGCTAAAGACCAGGCGATTGATCCTGAGCTCATACCCTCAACTATCACATGAATGTGTAGACCAATAAGAAGACAAAGCTTAGCAGGATGAGGTAATTGATCCAAGGCTAGTCAGACTTCTGAAGAAATCTGGACTCTTAATAAGCACCATGAATCTCAAACTGGGAAAGGCAAGGGAGGGCTGTATTTCAACCTGACACAGGCAATTTACCTCCACAACTGTTCCCTCTCACCATGCTGCTGATGGACCTACTTTTCATCCTTCAGGAGTGTTGTAGGAAAAAAAGAATTCTGAGAACCAGTACCTTACCATGACATTACAAATCCTTCATAATCTGGCCCCTACTTCTCTCTCTTCTTCCTCAAATCTCTTCTTACCCTCTGTTTAGCCAGGCTAAGCTTTCCTAGAGTTGCCCTAATTTGCCATATTCTCTTAGGTACTCAGCTTCTTTTTCCTGCCCCACCCCAAACCTGGAGAAGATGTCCCTACCTGATGCTGTCCCAGCTCCCAGATGGGTCATAGCATCTACTGTGTGTGATGTGCACCTACTGTGTGTGATGTGCACTTACTGTGTGTGATGTGCTATAATTGCCTGTTTGCTTACTGTCATTCACGCTGAGGCTTTCAGGGCAGAGACTGTCATCTGTTCCTTTTCTCAGCCCTAGTCCCAGGCAGCTTGCCTGGATTGTAGGAGGCACTCAGTCCACAATGGGTTGCTCACTGGCTGGATATGACAGTCTGTCACTGAGAATGCTAGACCTCTGATTCTCAGCATTCCCCTTTCAGGGTACCTACTCTTAGTGGAGGGGGGTGTTAGGAAAGAAAGTTTTGAAAGCTTAGAGGTGGAAATGTGGAAATGCAATGTCTTATAATAGATTTAGATAATTTGCTAGTTTAACCAAAAAAGCTGAAGAGATGTGTAGACAAGATGTATTCTTCAGTGAATGGGATGGAGCGGTAGCTGCAAAAACTATTCTTCAGAGACCATTTTCATCCTGCCCCTGGCTCAAGAATCTCCCATGTCTCCTTGTTAGAGTCAAACCACAATGACCAAGAGTGTGTCAGGGGATGGGAGTTTGAGAACTATGCCTCCTCACTCACCTAGGATTCTACTAAGCCTTCCTCTCCCTGCTTACAGCCACCTGCAAGCTTTCACTCTCTATTTAAGGTCTTCTCCCCAGCCCTTCAGCCTGGAAGTTCCAACTGCCTCCTTCACTAGCAAAATCTAGTCCCTGACTACCCCATACCCCTATTAGTCCCTCCATCATTTGGGTTGTTCAGAATGAGGAAGAGTGGTGAGGATACAGACTGGGTTTGATATTATCTGGTAGTATCCCTCTGGCAAGTTCTTTAACTTCTCTGCTGCTGCTGATAAGTCACTACAGTCGTGTCCGACTCTCTGCGACCCCATAGACGGAAGCCCACCAGGCTCCCCCGTCCCCGGGATTCTCCAGGCAAGAACACTGGAGTGGGTTGCCATTTCTTTATCCAGTGCATGACAATGAAAAGTGAAAGTGAAGTCGCTCAGTCGTGTCCCACCCTCAGCGACCCCATGGACTACAGCCTACCAGGCTCCTCTGTCCATGGGATTTTCCAGGCAAGAGTACTGGAATAGGGTGCCATTGCCTTCTCCGTAACTTTTCTAGTCCTCGTTTACAGAGCAGGACAAATATATCACAGGATTCATGGGAAGTAATGAGTATGAAAAAAGACCATTTTAACTAAGTTACACATAGATAGGGCTTCCCTGGTCGCTCAAATGCTAAAGAATTCACCTGCCAATGCAGGAGACACAGGTTTGATCCCTGGGTTGGGAAGATCCCCCACAGAAGGAAATGGCAACCTCACCAGTCTTCTTGCCTGAGAAATCCCATGGACAGAAAAGCCTGGCGGGCTACAATCCATGGGGTCGCAAAAGAGTCAGACACAACTTAGCAACTAAACAACAGAACACATAAGTGATTATCATTATATGCAAACTAGATAAATCCAGCCTTTCTATAATTCAGAGCCTATCTGTGTATATTCAGCTAGAAAATAAAAACTAAAATAGCATCCATAAACTGTGACTTATAGTACCAACGACCTAAGGTTGTGGTGAGATTTCAGTGAAATAATATCAGTAAAGTACCCACTATGCCATATTTCGGGGAAGGCAATGGCACCCCACCCCAGTACTTTTGCCTGGAAAATCCCATGGACGGAGGATCCTGGTAGGCTCCAGTCCATGGGGTCGCTAGGAGTCGGACACGACTGAGCGACTTCACTTTCATTTTTCTGTTTTATGCATTGGAGAAGGAAATGGCAACCCACTCCAGTGTTCTTGCCTGGAGAATCCCAGGGACGGGGGAGCCTGGTGGGCTTCCGTCTATGGGGTCGCACAGAGTCGGACACGACTGAAGCGACTTAGCAGCAGCAGCAGCATGCCATATTTCAGCAGGATGGAGATTTTATTGTATAATTAGTGTGATATCTTATCCCCACCAGGCCATGGTCTTCTGAAGCAGTAATCCCCGACCTTTTTGGCACCAGGGACCACTTTTGTGGAAGACCGTTTTTTTCACAGGCCTGGGGGTGGGGATGGTTTCAGGATGGTTCAAGCACATTACATTTATTGTGCATTTTATTATTGGGCTTCCCTGGTGGCTCAGAGATTAAAGCGTCTGCCTCCAATGCGAGAGCTGCTAAGTCGTTTCAGTCGTGTCCGACTCTGTGTAACCCCATAGACGGCAGCCCACCAGGCTTCCCCGTCCTTGGGATTCTCCAGGCAAGAACACTAGAGTGGGTTGCCATTTCCTTCTCCAATGCATGAAAGAGAAAAGTGAAGGTGAAGTCGCAGTGCGAGAGACCCGGGTTCAATCCCTGGGTTGGGAAGATCCCCTGGAGAAGGAAATGGTAACCCACCCCGGTATTCTTGCCTAGAGAATCCCATGGACGGAAAAGCCTGGCAGGGTACAGTCCATGGGGTCGCAAAGAGTCGGACACGACTGAGCGACTTCACCTTCACCTTATTATTATTACCTCAGCTCCACCTCAGATCAGTAGGCATTAGATCCAAGAGGTTGGGGACCTCTGCTTTAGAGGGCCACTCCAGTATTCTTTCCTGCAGAATCCCATAGACAGAGAAGCCTGGCAGGCTATGGTCCACAGGGTCACAAGGATTTGGACATGACTGAAGTGACTTGGCAGGCACACACGCTTTAGAGGGCAAAAACTGTTGTCTGCCTTGTTCACCGCACTATCCTTAGTACTTACTGTTGGGTGGATAATTGATACTAAGAAAGCATTTCATTTGATTCATGCATTGGGCAGATTTGAGCGTCCGATCTAGGTGTGGGGGCAAGAGCAGTGAACAAAGCTGCCCAAAGTCCCTGCGCTCATGGAGCTCTTATGCCAGCAGGGAAACCAGGCAATAACACACTAGAAAAGGCCCTGATGCTGGGAAAGATTGAAGGCAGGAGGAGAAGGGGAAGACAGAGGACAAAATGGTTGGATGGCATCATGGACTCAATAGACATGAGTTTGTGCAAGGTCTGGGAGACGGTGAAGGACAGGGAAGCCTGGCGTGCTTCAGTCCATGGGGTGGCAAAGAGCCAGACATAACTGAGTGACTAAACAACAAACAGCATGCTAGCATGCTGGATAGTGCAAAGGGCAAAGAGCAAAGTGAGGGAAAAGGACCAGGGTGGCCCTGGGATTGAGAGGGTGGGTTGCAATTTTAGCTTAGGTGGTCAGGGAGACCTCACTGAGAAGGTGACATTGGAGTCAAGATGTGAAGGAATTGAGGGAATCACCCATGCAAACGTCTGGAAGAAGAGCCTTCCAGAAAGAGAAAAGAGCGATGCAAAGGCCCTGGGGTGCGTCTGAGGAACAGAGAAGAGGCCAGTGTAACTGGGGCAAGTGAATAGTTCATTCAACAAATATTTATGGAGCCCCCTACTGTTTATGAATAAATGAACAAATGAACCCAATGCCTGGGGTACGGTCAACTCTTTGCACATGTTTATTATCACTGTCATCATCAATTTTAGGTTGAGTCTCTCCCACCTCCACCCAGTACCCAACCCAAGACCCAGCACCTAGTAAGAGGTCAGTGAACTGAATCCCACTATGTCCCTAACCGGATACTGAAAGAGAAACTTCCCAGGTCAGTAAGGGCCCAATATGCTACTGGAGATCAGTGGAGAAATAACTCCAGAAAGAATGAAGGGATGGAACCAAAGCAGAAAGAATACCCAGCTGTAGATGTGTCTGGTGATAGAAGTAAAGTCCGATGCTGTAAAGAACAATATTGCATAGGAACCTGGAATGTCAGGTCCATGAATCAAGGCAAATTGGAAGTGGTCAAACAAGAGATGGCAAGAGTAAATGTTGACATTCTAGGAATTAGCGAACTAAAATGGACTGGAATGGGTGAATTTAACTCAGAGGACCATTATATCTACTACTGTGGGCAGGAATCCCTCAGAAGAAATGGAGTGGCCATCATGGTCAACAAAAGAGTCCGAAATGCAGTACTTGGATGCAATCTCAAAAACGACAGAATGATCTCTGTTCGTTTCCAAGGCAAACCATTCAATGTCACAGTAATCCAAGTCTATGCCCCAACCAGTTATGCTGAAGAAGCTGAAGTTGAACGGTTCTATGAAGACCTACAAGACCTTTTAGAACTAACACCCAAAAAAGATGTCCTTTTCATTATAGGGGACTGGAATGCAAAAGTAGGAAGTCAAGAAACACCTGGAGTAACAGGCAAATTTGGCCTTGGAATACGGAATGAAGCAGGGCAAAGACTAACAGAGTTTTGCCAAGAAAATGCACTGGTCATAGCAAATACCCTCTTCCAACAACACAAGAGAAGACTTTATACATGGACATCACCAGATGGTCAACACCGAAATCAGATCGATTATATTCTTTGCAGCCAAAGATGGAGAAACTCTATCCAATCAGCAAAAACAAGACCAGGAGCTGACTGTGGCTCAGACCATGAACTCCTTATTGCCAAATTCAGACTGAAATTGAAGAAAGTAGGGAAAACCACTAGACCATTCAGGTATGACCTAAATCAAATCCCTTATGATTATACAGTGGAAGTGAGAAATAGATTTAAGGGCCTAGATCTGATAGATAGAGTGCCTGATGAACTATGGAATGAGGTTCGTGACATTGTACAGGAGACAGGGATCAAGACCATACCCAAGAAAAAGAAATGCAAAAAAGCAAAATGGCTGTCTGGGGAGGCCTTGCAAATAGCTGCAAAAAGAAGAGAAGCGAAAAGCAAAGGAGAAAAGGAAAGATATAAGCATCTGAATGCAGAGTTCCAAAGAATAGCAAGAAGAGATAAGAAAGCCTTCTTCAGCGATCAATGCAAAGAAATAGAGGAAAACAACAGAATGGGAAAGACTAAGGATCTATTCAAGAAAATCAGAGATACCAAAGGAACATTTCATGCAAAGATGGGCTCGATAAAGGACAGAAATGGTGTGGACCTAACGGAAGCAGAAGATATTAAGAAGAGGTGGCAAGAATACACAGAAGAACTGTACAAAAAAGAGCTTCACGACCCAGATAATCATGATGGTGTGATCACTGACCTAGAGCCAGACATCTTGGAATGTGAAGTCAAGTGGGCCTTAGAAAGCATCACTAGGAACAGAGCTAGTGGAGGTGATGGAATTCCAGTGGAGCTATTCCAAATCCTGAAAGATGATGCTGTGAAAGTGCTGCACTCAATATGCCAGCAAATTTGGAAAACTCAGCAGTGGCCACAAGATTGGAAAAGGTCAGTTTTCATCCCGATCCCAAAGAAAGGCAATGCCAAAGAGTGCTCAAACTACCGCACAATTGCACTCATCTCGCACGCTAGTAAAGTAATGCTCAAAATTCTCCAAGCCAGGCTTCAGCAATATGTGAACCGTGAACTTCCTGATGTTCAAGCTGGATTTAGAAAAGGCAGAGGAACCAGAGATCAAATTGCCAACATCCGCTGGATTATCGAAAAAGCAAGAGAGTTCCCGAAAAACATCTATTTCTGCTTTATTGACTATGCCAAAGCCTTTGACTGTGTAGATCACAATAAACTCTGGAAAATTCTGAGAGAGATGGGAATACCAGACCACCTGATCTGCCTCTTGAGAAATCTGTATGCAGGTCAGGAAGCAACAGTTAGAACTGGTCATGGAACAACAGACTGGTTCCAAATAGGAAAAGGAGTACATCAAGGCTGTATATTGTCACCCTGTTTATTTAACTTATATGCAGAGTACATCATGAGAAATGCTAGACTGGAGGAAACACAAGCTGGAATCAAGATTGCCGGGAGAAATATCAATAACCTCAGATATGCAGATGATACCACCCTTATGGCAGAAAGTGAAGAGGAACTCAAAAGCCTCTTGATGAAAGTGAAAGTGGAGAGTGAAAAGGTTGGCTTAAAGCTCAACATTCAGAAAACGAAGATCATGGCATCTGGTCCCATCACTACATGGGAAATAGATGGAGAAACAGTGGAAACAGTGTCAGACTTTATTTTTCTGGGCTCCAAAATCACTGCAGATGGTGACTGCAGCCATGAAATTAAAAGACGCTTACTCCTTGGAAGGAAGGTTATGACAAACCTAGATAGCATATTCAAAAGCAGAGACATCACTTTGCCAACAAAGGTTCGCCTAGTCAAGGCTATGGTCTTTCCTGTGGTCATGTATGGATGTGAGAGCTGGACTGTGAAGAAGGCTGAGCACCGAAGAATTGATGCTTTTGAACTGTGGTGTTGGAGAAGACTCTTGAGAGTCCCTTGGACTGCAAGGAGATCCAACCAGTCCATTCTGAAGGAGATCAGACCTGGGATTTCTTTGGAGGGAATGATGCTCAAGCTGAAACTCCAGTATTTTGGCCACCTCATGCGAAGAGTTGACTCATTGGAGAAGACTCTGATGCTGGGAGGGATTGAGGGCAGGAGGAGAAGGGGACGACAGAGGATGAGATGGCTGGATGGCATCACTGACTCGATGAATGTGAGTCTGAGTGACCTCCGAGAGCTGGTGATGGATAGGGAGGCCTGGTGTGCTGCAGTTCATGGGGTCGCAAAGAGTCGGACACGACTGAGCGACTGATCTGATCTGATGTCCCTAACCATTAATACCTGGTTATCCCTTGAAGTTTAGCTGCATTGGAGACTTGTTTCCTTACAGTTGGCCTTATGCTCTGAAAATTCTTAAGTCTTAAAGTGCTACCAGAATTGTATGTAAATGCAATATTGTATCACTTGGGTTGAACTCCTCATCCTTTAGAAAGGTAGACAAGGGAGCCTACAGTTCAAAGTCTGTGACTTCTGGTCAGTCTCAGCCCCTCATTTTCTAGGAACAAACAGCTAGTGTCTGGGCTCAGAGCACAGCATCCCCATTGGCTTTGGAACATCACCTGGAACCCAGCAGCCAGAGCTAGCTAGCAACCTGCTGTCTGCAACTCTGAATTAGCCTCTGAAAGGTTTTCTGCTGGGAGTGGAGTAGATCAGAGTGAGGAAACCAGGAGCTTACCATGAAACTTTCAAACACAGTGAACCTCACAGTGATTTGGTAGGCTTGTCCAGTGATGTAGAAGAGCTTGAGAATCACTAATGAATGGACAAACTCCTCTGAGTCTCTGCCAGCCGGGAAATTCCAAGTCACTCAGGAAAGAGACTCCTTGGTGAGCTAGGATAATATTGTACTTTTCTCATAGTGAGGAAGTCAGTATTACTGTCTAATTTAAGCCCCTCTTACTTCAATAAGCCTAGGTTTCCTTGTTCTTTCTTCAAGTAAAAAAAAATAACCATCCCTCTCTTGGTCTGTTTCTCTGACATCCGATGAAGGTGATGCAGATGAGAATTCTACTCGTAGGAAGCTTCCAATTCAGTTATAAGATCAATCTTAGTGCATTCATCCCCCTGTAGCTCAAAGACCCTCCATCAACAGGGACTTCCCAGCCACCTATTCTAAAGTCGGCTGTGACCAGGGGGCAGAAGGGCCCATCTTTTGCTGTCCCAATGTTATCTCTCCTTGTTCCCAAACACACCCACCTTGTAGGCAGCTGGGCTCTTTCTCTCTCCTCTCTGGTACCACACAAGTTCCTGTCTTCTAGAATGAATGAGCTCTTTCCTCCACTTCACCCAAGAAAATGCTGTTCTTCCAGGAAGAGAGCACTGGCTTTAGAGTAAGAAATTCAGTCTCATTTTAGAGAAAAATAAGGCTGGATCTCAGAGTGTTTTAGAGATTGGCCCAAAGTCACACAGCTCATCCTTAAAGAGAGAGTCAAGGTTTGAACCATGTGTGTCTGATTCCAGACCCCTCTCCTTTCCACCAGTCCCCATGGCCTTTTGGATGAATGACCTCCAAGGAATACTGATTAGCACCCAATCCCAAGGTAAATATTTGGTGTCGATTTGAAATGCAGGGAGGCATGGAAAACTAGTTGTAAATGAGCCCTATGTAGAGGCAGTTCCAAAGTAGTTGTCAAACAGAAATGATATCAATAAATATTTGTCAAGTCACCAAATGAATATCAATGAAATGAAGTTAAGGCAGGTGGATCTTCTGAGAAGGAAGGGCATTTTCCATCCTTGAGAAAGGAGATTCTTTGCACTATCAACAGATTTGTATTAGAATTTTTTTTTTTTAATAAAATGACTACGCCTGTGTTGTTTTCACAACAGCTGTCCTTGGTTTACAGGCTAAGCTGCCCAGGGGCTGGGATTATCTGTGCTGCTGAGTAGAGGTGGCCTCTAGTGGAGCCAGATTTTGTCTTTGCCTAGTTTACGAAGGCAAGGCCTTGGTGAAGTTCAAAACGTCTCTCCATTTCTCTAAGGAAAAAAGGTTCCTCTCCTAAAAGGTACAGGCTCTTTGAAGGTTTCTGGAATTTCTGAGCTTAAAGGACAACCTAGACCTCTTTCTGTTTCTCACCCTGACATGTATTTGCATGTTTTCTCTGGAAATGCCTTATATCAGTTTATCCTGAAGCAGCCCTGTGTGGGCCAAAGATTCATTCAAGAGGAAGAGGGGAGAATTAATGTGTCAGGTGCTGAGCCAGGCATTTTATACTTAATTTCGCATTGAATCATCACAACCCTATTAGGTAAATGTTATTAAGTCTGCTTAGGGCCGGAAAATAAGACTCAGTGCAGGCCAGTGATCTGCCCAGATAACAGTCTGTCTGCAAGTGTCAAAAATAGGATTGAAACCTACGTCGGCTGGAATCCGAAGTCCACCATGTTCTTTCTACTCTTCCCCCAGAGGCTTCTTGGGCCTGCAACTGCATTCAGCTTGGCATTGACAACTCTCTCAATCTGCTCCCTAGTTATCAAACAAGCTTTATTCTTCACAATTTTCTACATCATCAGTGCCTGTTGTTGTTGTTCAGTTGCTGACTCATGTCCTGCTCTTTGCAGCCCCATGGACTGCAGCACGCCAGATTTCCCTGTCTTTCACTGTCTCCTGGAGTTTGCTCAAACTCATGTCCATTGAGACAGTGATGCCATCCAACCATTTCATCCTCTGTTTCCCTCTTCTCTTCCTGCCCTCAATCCTTCCCAGGATGGGGGAGTTTTTTTAAAGATAAATGAACCCTGACCCGCTGTGTAAACTGCTAATGGTCAGCACATTAATCTTGGACTTGTTAGCCTCCAAAACTGTAAAGAATTTCTGTTTATAAGACATCCTAAGATTAAGGTATTCTGTTATTGCATCTAGAGTAGACTAATACTATTATTTTTGAAAGTCACTCAGTCGTGCCTGACTCTTTGCAACCACATGGATATACAGTCCATGGACTTCTCCAAGCCAGAATACTGGTGTGGGTAGCCATTCCCTTCTCCAAAGAATCTTCCCAACCCAGGGATTGAACCCACGTCTCCCACATTGCAGATGGATTCTTTACCAGCTGAGCCACCAGGAAAGCCCAAGTATTGAGTAGACTAAGGCACTCTTCAATTCTCCCTCGATAGTCAAGAGAAAACATTTACTATTTGAAGGGAGATTTACTCCAAATGTGCAGACATGTATCAAGATGTGATTATGAGGCAGAAGAATTGATTTTCTCCACATGCAGGGCAAAAAAAACTACTCATTTCCAACTGCATCAACTTATTCCCCAAGTACAGCATTGCAACATGCAAGATTCAAGATTCTGATACAAAGAACTAGATTCAGAAACTCTCAGTATTGCTTGCAAATACTTGAGAGTTGGAATATTAAGCATGGCAGTTCAAGGGTTTATGGTAGCAATATGAATGGTCCAATCAAGTTTGTCACTGTAAAGTAAGGGTTAGAATTTTCATGGTTTGCTGTATTGGTTGTACCATGGGGCAAAATCTTTGGGCAATGTGTTTTGAATTAACACAGTAGAGAAGAAAGAAGCTGACCTGTTGAAGGTTAGTAAAAATTATTTTTTTTAAAGTCTCCATTTCTTTATTTCTTAAAAAAAAAAAAAAAAAAATCATCAAAAGCAACAAAAACCCCTGCTAATGGTAGGGCCCAGGCATGAGTACTTCTTTAAATCTCTAGTCAATAGGTATATCCATCCCTGGTTAGGTACCACTACAATATATGGACCCTTCATTCCAAACAACCCTCCCCATTAATGCCTTAGATATTCCCCCCTTCCTCAACATTTCCCATACGAGTTCCCTAAACTGAGCAATTCCAACTGTCCTTCAATTATCCCCTACCTGACTTCTCCATTAATCACAGTTCTGTCACTTTTAGAAATCAGTAAAGAAGAATTAGTGTTAAATGTTTGGAAAAAGTGACCTATTTTGGTGTTCAGCTCACCCACACACTGTGACAAGTTACAAATGAAATTAGTCATTAAATACAAAAGTTTCAACTTTAGACAAGTAGAAAATAAACTGAATCATATCTTAAAAATTTTGGTGAGGAAATGGAGTTTAAACATGGAAGAAAAAGATTTTATTAAATGGGGCAAGTGGATCAGATTTAACTACATAAAATATAAAAGTACTATATTAAAAAATAAGAAAAAATATAGGAAAATATTTGTTGTAAATATGGCAAGCAAATGTTAGTATATTATTATCTAAAAAGGTCGTTCAAATAGAGTAAGTGCTCTGAAGACCAGAACACTATCTTGTTTGCTATTGTATTTCCTAAGTCCACAGATCAGTAAATACTTGTTGAATGAAGACATTTAAATTAAAAAAAAATTAAAACCTCAGGAGATAAGTGAGAAATGACATAAAAATAATTCACAAAAGAAGAAATGCAATTATTCAATATGTAGGAGCCTATTGCTAACCTCACTTGTGATATAAGAAATAGAAGTATTTAAAATGCCAATGGGCTATTATTTTGTCTATAAAATTAGCTGAGTTTTGGGGGTTTTTTTAACCATGGCATATAATGCCAAGGCAGGCTCCTTCATGCTGTCATTGATTCGCCCACTTTGGAGTCCACTGGGACAGGTTCTGATGGTATTGAGATGGTCACTGTTACAGGAATCACGGGTTATATCTGACCAGCATCCCTCCATCCCCCTTTCGGACACACCCATGATGCTCAGGCAGTGCACTTACCTTCTGAGCCATGAGGGAAGGACACAATGAAAGGCTGCTCAGCCCTCTGCTGGGAATTTCAAACCAGTGCTGGCTGGAAGATAAGCCCTTCCTTTTCTCTGATTGTGATTCAGTAAAGTTGTGACTCTAGAAGCTGCCAGCAGTCATGTCTGTTGAAGCATGCAGAGAGTACGTCTGTACTAGGCAAAAAAAAAAAAAAAAAAAAAAAGGCTGGTTTGCAGAGAGGATCTGATTGGCACTAGATTCCCCAGTTCCCATCATTCCTGAGGTCATTTACTGTGCCCTTGCCCTCCCTATGTGTCAATGACATGAGCCAATCAACCCTCTTCCTTAGTTTACACCAGAGTGGGCTCCTCTGACTTGCAAGAATTAAATTGTTAGGAATTTTATGAATGAGTTGTTAAAGAGTTAAAACTTGAAATCAGCCTGGATAGAAGTATTAAGTATTAAGCCACAGGGGCATTTTCAGCCCATGCAAATCTGCAAACACTGCGAATCAGGGCTGATTTTTTTCCCCCTTAAAGAGCCAGTTGTTAAACATTTACTAACGCACCACTGTCTGAAAGCTATGCAGGCTGGATTTCTCTAGCAACCCAGAGAACTTCCTGCAATGCAGCCAGAGATGCTGAATCCCACCTGAAACTTTTGTCATCCTCCGTTCACAACAGAAGAAATCTCCCCAAGGGATCCCCAAAGGAGGGAAAATCCCAAGGGGGAGTTTTATTTTACCGGGGCTTTAGTCTTTGCACCTCAAAGCAGAATTCTGATGCATGAAACTGTTCAGCAAGGTCACAGCCAGACGCCTAAGGGGCAGTCCTCTCCCCTGACCTGAATATCAGGTCAGCCCTTTGCAAGGAAGGGAGATTCAGTGCCCATCCATCAGTGCTGGATGAGATGGAGCCATGGAGAAAGAGATCGCAAGAAATCTTTGTGTTGGCCTCTGAGCCCAGTAAGGAGGGTCTCAGGCCCTCTTGCCACCTGAGAGTTTTGAGAGCAAAGGAAATTCCCAGGCATCCTTTGGGAGTTCATGCTCTGGGTCGCCTGGTCTCTGAGACTGCATTCAACAGATTGGCAGCAAAAAGAGAAACTGTGTCCACCGCCAGACTTCTTTCTGCCTGGTGATTCTGCCCACTGGCACAGATGACCCAGGGAGTGCCTGGGCATCTGTTTAATCACTTCCCTCCTTTTCCTTCTGCTTTTGGAAAAGAGACGAGAAAGAGGACTATAAAGGAAGAATCAGGAAATAGGAGCCTGCCTCCAGATACCCTCAGAAGTCTCTTGACAAGTAGGAGCATTAAAACTATTTGTACCTTCTACAGCAGGAATTTCATTTTAAGGAATCACTTCTAAAGAAACAATACAAAATAAAGGAAATGGTTTATGCCTAGATTTGTTTATTAATGAACTATTTTGAATAGGGGGAAAATCTGGAATCCACACAAATATCTAACAATAGGAAA
The DNA here is from genome assembly GCA_935064755.1 of Tragelaphus eurycerus. Lineage (NCBI taxonomy): Eukaryota > Metazoa > Chordata > Mammalia > Artiodactyla > Bovidae > Tragelaphus > Tragelaphus eurycerus. Next base: position 7,384,123 of record CAKXYN010000072.1, on the reverse strand, counting down.
ATGATTAGGTGAATTATAATACATCAATTTAAAACTATAATACAGTCACTTAAAATGTTTTGAAGAGATTATAATAAGATGGGAAAAAATTCTTCGGTTAACTAAATAAAAATTAGGGTTTAAATTTTATATGTAGAATGACCAGCACTACAAAAAAGAAAAAAAGGCAAACTAAATACACTAAGTAATAACTGAAAACTGCAACCGGTGTACTCTCAAATCTTAACTGTGGTTTTCTCCTTTGGGTGGTGGAACTAGTGATGGTTTTCAGTTCTGCTTTCCCATGTATTTTCCAAATTGCATTCAATAAATATACTTAAAAATGGATATTATATATGGAGTATTCCTGAATATTTATCTTGTGCCAGGCCCTATGCTAAGTACTTTCATAGATTAATTTATTTAAATCTCCCAGCAAGCCTATGAGGTGGGTACTTTTAGTGTCTCCAGTTTACAAACTGAGGCTCAGAGAGCTTAAGTAACTTGCCCAGAGTCACACAGCTGATAGCCAGGATTTAGAGCTTGGCCTGTTTGACTTCAGAACCAAAACCCAGAGTGTACCCCACCCTCCTCTCTTCTTTTATAAAAGAAGAAAATAAATAAATAGATATATTTTATATATATGAAATAAGCTTCTTTTAAGCAGTAGATCCAGGTTCCAAGGCTAGTTCCAGGCTTACCTCTCTCGTGAGAATTTCTGTACCTGTCCCATGTCCTTAACTCTGGGACTGATGTCCACTCGCTTCTTTGACTCTTACACAGCTGCCTATCTTTTCTTCTTACTCTTTCCTTCTTTTCATCCTCTCCTTTCTTTTGCATCCTAGATGTCGGCTGCAATCTCTCTGCACCGTAAGATAAAATGAGCCAGATGCTCCCAAATTCATGACCTAAGAGAAGTTTAAAAGCCTTACCCAAGATTTCTGCAAATTCCCTGGGATCTCTCTTTCTTAAGATTACTTTCTTAAGGTGGTTTCTGCCTCCAGCTCCTGACTCCACTGAACTAGTTCATTCAGGAAATGGTCTCACCTTTCTGTCCCTGACCCAGATGGAAACTCAGCTCCTTCCTTGGTTTCTACAGAAAACCTGCTCTACCAGGTGATCTGAACACGTGTAGACTTTATGAAAGGTATTGGAGGGCTTTCTACAGCTGAACTCAAGCAACTTCAATAGTAATAGTTAACATTCCTGTGAAAACAAAACAGAACAGAACACAGCACTCTGCTCACAGGCCCTGGAAATGTATTATTTATTGGCTGCTTTGCTCTATGAGTATCTTACTGGATCCTGTCTCCCCCCAACCCCCCTGCCACTTCTTTTTGCCTTCCTGCTCTGCCCTTACCTCACAACCAACCCCAAACCCTTCTCTCCAGTGTGTATAGTACATTCAAGCCCCAACCTCCAAACTCAGCTCCTGACCCTTCCAGGCGCCCAGCTGAACAAAATGACCTTTTATCAAAGTTGAATCCACTCTTCTTACAAGGCAGTTGTATTAGTGGATAGCAAACTTTTTATACTTCTCCCATTACTCTTGACTATGTAAACAGACTTGAGACCATGCTTTGTGCCAGATGCTGGAGATATACAAAACTGGAAAAATGCACAAGCGACAATTCTTAAGAGATTTGTCATTAAGTTCCTTAGGCTTCACAGCTTACTGAACAAGTAATTCCCATACTAGGCTTCCCTGGTGGCTCACTAGTAAAGAATATGCCTGCAATGTAGGAGACTCAGGTTCTATCCCTGGGTCGGGAAGATTGCATGGAGAACAACATGACAACCCACTCCAGTATTCTTGACTGGGAAATTCCATGGACAGAGAGCCTTGTGGGGTGCATACAGTGCATGGGATCACAAGAGTTGGACGTGACTTAGCAATGAAGCCACTACCACCACCAATCCCCATACCAGGGGGATTATAACAAATATAATAATCCTAATAACAAAGGTGCTAATAACAAACATTGAGGCAAAGTGTCCTGGGACTTTAAGGATGGAGCAGCCTGTAGCTTGGAGCCCCTTAGAGATTCAAGGGTGAGACCCACAGGAGTCCTCAGTTCTGAGTTCCTTTCTCTAGTCATGTGTTCAGCTTGTGTTGCTCATATTTCCCTTCTAAAACCTTCTCTTTGACTGTGGCTGCCAAGGTTCTTTCTATCACATTACACAATGTACAGCATTTATGATGGACATTAACCTCAATAACATGAACTTGACAATCACCCTGACATGAAGAACATTAGGTCTGCTCTAGCACTGCTCCGCCCTGCAGGGAAACGTGAACATCTGTCTACAAGACTATTTGGTGAGTTGAGCAACAGAAAATATTGAAGGCTCTCCAAGGAAGTCAACATCTGCTAAAATACTCAATAAAGTCCATTTTCGACCTAAGTTTCCTATTTCCTCTGTGTGTGTGCTTTCACTCTGCTTTCAAAACCAAGTATAAACCAGAGCTCTTTTGTCAGATTCTTTCCAAACAAATGTGGGCGAGGGAGGGCTGATCTCTGTTATCACAAAGGATGTTGCCTATCTTGACACAGGTTTCAACAGCTCCTTTACAAAACACTGTGACTGTGCTTTATTTAGTCCTAGCTTGAATTTTGAGCATGGAGCCACTGGTGGTCAAGACACTCAAACTGCTTGTCATAGAAGTTCTAATATTTGTGGAACAGGTTTCATGCTAGTTATTGTGCTAGATATAACATAATATCAAACTCAGTCCCCCCAAATCCGTCTATGAGGTAAAGGATATGTTAGAATTTTGAAAAGAAAAAAGGAAACTGAAGCTCTGAGAATTTGCCCCAAATCACACAGCTGATAAATAGGAGAGCTAGAGTTTGAAGCCAGGTTCACTTGAGTCTAAACTCAGTTCAGTTAGTTCAGTTCAGTCGCTCAGTCGCGTCCGACTCTGCGACCCCAAGGACTACAGCACGCCAGGCTTCCCTGATCAGCACCAACTCCTGGAGTTTACTCAAACTCATGTCCATCCCATCAGTCGTGCCATCCAACCGTCTCATCCTCTGTCATCCCCTTCTCCTCCTGCCTTCAATCTTGCACAGCATCAGTGTCTTTTCTAATGAGTCAGTTCTTTGTATCAGGTGACCAAAGTATTGGAGTTTCAGCTCCATCATCAGTCCTTTCAATGAATATTCAGGACTGATTTCCTTTAGGATTGACTGGTTTGATATCCTTCCAGTCCAAGGAACTCTCAAGAATCTTCTCCAACACCATAGTTATAAACTCGTGGGATCTCTCAAAAGCAGTAATCTAGTGAAATACAAATACTGGTTTTAACCTAGATGTCCATCAACAGAATGGATACGGAAACTGTGGTACATATATACAATGGAATATTACTCAGCTACATGACCCTGGTTCGATTCCTGGGTGAGGAAGATCCCCTGGAAAAGGGATAGGCTACCCATTCCAGTATTCCTGGGCTTCACTTGTGGCTCAGCTGGTAAAAGAATCTGCCTGTAATGCCGGAGACCTGGGTTCAATCCCTGGGTTGGGAAGATCCCCTGGAGAAGGGAAAGGCTACCCACTCCAGTATTCTGGCCTGGAGAATTCCATGAGATCACAGAGTTGGACACTACTGAGCCACTTTCACTTTCACATATATATCAGATCAGTCGCTCAGTCGGGTCCGACTCTTTGCGACCCCATGAATCGCAGCATGCCAGGCCTCCCTGTCCATCACCAACTCCCAGAGTTCAACTCACATCCATCAAGTCAGTGATGCCATCCAGCCATCTCATCCTCTGTCGTCCCCTTCTCCTCTTGCCCTCAATCCCTCCCAGCATCAGAGTCTTCTCCAATGAGTCAATTCTTCGCATGAGGTGGCCAAAGTACTGGAGTTTCAGCTTTAGCATCCTTCCTTCCAAAGAAATCCCAGGGCTGATCTCCTTCAGAATGGACTGGTTGGATCTCTTTGCAGTCCAAGGGACTCTCAAGAGTCTTCTCCAACACCACAATTCAAAAGCATCAATTCTTCGCGCTCAGCCTTCTTCACAGTCCAGCTCTCACATCCATACATGACCACAGGAAAAACCATAGCCTTGACTAGATGAACCTTTGTTGGGAAAGTAATGTCTCTGCTTTTGAATATGCTATCTAGGTTGGTCATAACTTTCCTTCCAAGGAGTAAGCGTCTTTTAATTTCATGGCTGCAGTCACCATCTGCAGTGATTTTGGAGCCCAGAAAAATAAAGTCTGACACTGTTTCCACTGTTTCCCCATCTATTTCCCATGAAGTAATGGGACCAGATGCCATGATATTCGTTTTCTGAATGTTGAGCTTTAAGCCAACTTTTTCACTCTCCACTTTCACCTTCATCAAGAGGCTTTTAGTTCCTCTTCCCTTTCTGTCATAAGGATGGTGTCATTTCATATCTGAAGTTATTGATATTTCTCCCAGCAGTCTTGATTCCAGCTTGTGTTTCTTCCAGGCCAGCGTTTCTCATGATGTACTCTGCATAGAAGTTAAGCAAACAAGGTAACAATATACAGCCTTGATGTACTCCTTTTCCTATTTGGAACCGGTCTGTTGTTCCATGTCCAGTTCTAACTGTTGCTTCCTGACCTGCATACAAATTTCTCAAGAGGCAGATCAGGTGGTCTGGTATTCCCATCTCTTTCAGAATTTTCCACAGTTTATTGTGATCCACACAGTCAAAGGCTTTGGCATAGTCAATAAAGCAGAAATAGATGTTTTTCTGGAACTCTCTTGCTTTTTCAGTGATCCAACAGATGTTGGCAATTTGATCTCTGGTTCCTCTGCCTTTTCTAAAACCAGCTTGAACATCAGGAAGTTCACGGTTCATGTATTGCTGAAGCCTGGCTTGGAGAATTCTGAGCATGACTTTACTAGCATGTGAGATGAGTGCGATTGTGCGGTAGTTTGAGCATTCTTTGGCATTGCCTTTCTTTGGGATTGGGATGAAAACTGACCTTTTGCAGCCCTGTGGCCACTGCTGAGTTTTCCAAATTGGCTGGCATATTGAGTGCAGCACTTTCACAGCATCATCTTTCAGGATTTGGAATAGCACACACACACACACACACACATATATATATATGTAAAAAAACGCATTGGAGTCAGTCCTAATGAGATGGATGAACCGAGAGCCTATCATACAAAGTGAAGTAAGTCAGAAAGATAATACACAATATTGTGTATTAACAAATACACAAATATTGTGTTATCACATGCGTATGGTATCTAGAAAGATAGTGCTGATGAATTGATTTGCAGAGCAGCCGTGGAGACGCAGGCATAGAGAAGACTTGCAGACACAGTAGGGGAAGGAGAGGGTGGGACAGATGGAGGGAGTACCATGGAAACATATACATTACCATACGTAAAACAGATAGCAAGTGGGCATTTGCTATGTGACACAGGGAGCTCAACCCAGTGTTCTATAAAAACCTGGAGGGGTGGGATGGGGTGGGAGATGGATGAGGGGTTCAGGAGGGAGGGGACATATCTATACCTGTGACTGATTCATGTTGATGTGTGGCAGAAACCAGCACAATACTATAAAACACTTAGCTTCCAATTTGGAAAATAAAAAAATATCAGTTTTGAGGTAATTTCCTAGTAATTTGAAATTGGAAACCAAATATTTTATTTAAAGATACAATCAGGATTTGCCTTCACTATCACCATATTCTACTATTAAGTTTGAAGTTCAGATTGCAATTATTACTGTACTCTGGATTGAGAGCATTTAGTTTTATTATAAAAGAGATATGTGGCTGTTGTAAAATTTTTAAATTTTATGAAATATAAAGTAAAATAGAAATGTCAATAGCTCACAAAAAACTGAATGGATACATCACCAAGGAGAGCTGCTGATGGCAAATATGTGTATGAAAAATGCACATTGTTAGTCATACATGAAATTTAAACCACCCATTAGAAAAGCTAAAAAGTCCAGTCATGCCAGATACTGGCAAAGAAACAGAGAAACTGGAACATTCATACAGAACTGTTGGGATGTAAAATGAAACAACCACTCTGAAAAACCAATTTTGCAGTTTCTAAGGTTAAACACACACCTAACATGTGATCCAGCTATTCCTCTCCTAGGTATTGACACAAGAGAAGTGAAAGCACATGTAACTACAAAGAGTGGTATGTGAATGCTCAGAGGAGCTTCATTTGCAATATCCCTAAACTATTAACACTCCAAGTGTCAATCAGATGAATGTATAAGCAAGCTGTGGTACATCTATACAACAAAATGTTATCTAGCAATAAAAAGGAATTAATTACTGATACACTTAACAGTACAGATGAATCTTAATGTTACTGAATGAAAGAAGCAAGACCAAAAATAAGACACATTATTTGATACCATTTATGTAAAATTTCGGAAAACCTTTACTGACAAAAAGCAAATCAGTGGTTTCCTGGAGAAGGGGGGTAGGGCAGGGAAGGATGGGAAACAGGTATTGGCAAGGGGCGTGTAGAAACTTTTGAGGGTGATGAATATGTTCCTTGTTGGGATTGCAGTGATGGCTTCATAGGGGCTTACACGTGTAAAACATTAAATTGCACATTTAAATACGTGCAGCTTATTGTATACCAATTATACCTCCTAGAACTATTGCTGCTGCGTTGCTTCGTGTCCGACTCTGTGCGACCCCATAGATGGCAGCCCACCAGGCTCCCCCGTCCCTGGGATTCTCCAGGCAAGAGCACTGGAATGGGTTGCCATTTCCTTCCGTACACACATATACACACACAAGCATACACATATACACAGTAAGCCCAAAACCTGCTCTTAAACTTACCTCTGATACCAATTTTACAATCATCTTTGTAGACATTTGCACAGTCACATTATACACTACAACTTGGGATCACATTATACACTCAACTTGGTTTTTTCACTTGGAGTCTTTTATTGTGGGTACACAAAATTCTACCTCGTTCCTCTCAATAGCTTACTGGTAATCCAGTGTGTGAATGTTCTGTGATATGTAACGTGTCCTGTATTTGAGGACTTTTAAGAGACTTTCAGTTTTTGCTGGATAATTTTTTCAAGTCACTATAGTTCTCTTCTGAGTCATGGGCACCTGACTTAGAAGTTTGCTGTCCATGAAAACAGCCCCTTGCTGGTGCTTTCTCCTGTTCTTTCTCCATGCACCCAGCCAGCAACCAAGCTGTTCTGGCTTACTTACTCCACCTGGTGGACAGTGTGGGAAATCGCCAAAGCTTTATTATTTTTCCAGTGTGAGTGGGTCTTGTTGACCTAAGTTGGCTATTCTCAAATCCGTTTTGTCCCTGGGTGCCAGAATGATCTTTCTAAACATAAATCTTATCCTCTCACTCTCGGGATGAAAACTCATCACCTAAAATAAACCCAGAACTCCTTACTGGAACACACAAGGTATTAATACTCTGGCCTTTGCCTAACTCTCTAGCCTCAGTTTTGGTAACTACCATCCTGGCACTTTGTACTCCAAAAATACATGACCAATTATAATTCTCTAAACACACAGTGCTGCTTCCTACATCCACATTTTTGTATCTGTTATGTGCCCTCCCCAGAGTGTCATTCTGCCCTCTCCTATTCCACATTTGCCTGGTAAACTCCTATTTAGCCTTCACAACCTTACCAAAGAGTCCCCTCCTCTCTGCAGTGGGTTTTGCTTTGCAGTTTACAGTCTTGTCCTTTTGGAGGCTACAAGGAAACTATTTCAGCAAAAGGAGAGTTTCTTGACTTTTTTCCCAGGGGAGAAATTGTGAAGTCCTTATGACTCTTCTTTTTTCCTCAGCAGTCCCTGGGGTTGCAAAGAGGTGGACAGGACTGAGCAGCTGAACTGAACTGGGATCCAAAGGAAGATATTTCATCCATTCACTCATTCATTCAGCAAAGGTTTGTTTCACTACTGAGTGACTAAACTGAACTTCTGGGATCCAAAGGAAGATATTTCATCCATCCACTCATTCACTCACTGTTTGAGGCACCAACCAACATAGGCACTTAGGATACATAAGTGAATAAAACAATGATCCCTGCCTTCATGGAGTTTCATTCTGACAGAGGAAGAAAAACACTACTAATACACATGTGTATGCAGGCTAAGTCATTCAGTCGTGTCCGACTCTGCGACCCCATGGATCCCCCTGCCAGGATCCTCTGTTCATGGGATTCTCCAGGCAAGAATACTGAAGTGCATTGCTGTGCCCTCCGCCAGGGGATCTTCCTGACCCAGGGATCAAACCCTTGTCTCTTACCTCTCCTGCATTGGCAGATGGGTTCTTTACGCTCTGTAGTATTCCAGAAGATGTTAGGGCAAAAAGAGTCAAGGAAATCAGAGGGTTCTGTCTATAAAGGTATACGTATCAAAATGTACAAGCAAACAGACTATCACTGCTATGGGAGATGATTTTCCTGCTATTTAAGGCTCTTTGAATTGGATTTCTGCTACTCGAAGCCAAAAGCATCCGAACTAAACCAAGGCACTCGCCTTGGCGTGTCTTCCTTAAGAGCAATAGTTGATATCCTAGCTCTATCTGTTCCTTTGACAAGGAAAAATTAATTACAAGGAGATGCCACACTCTCAGATTCCATTTGGGGATTTTCCCAAGGGCCTTTGATGACACTATGGTCTTATTCATGCACCATTCAATTATTTCCACCCCAGGTAATCTCCTTCTAGCTGTCAGACATGGAATTAAGAAAACTGCACCTCCAAGGGAACCCCCAGGTAAGGATTCCAAATGAGCTTAACCAACTGCTATTCACTGATATGATCTGTGCAGAGGACCAGGCCACCAGCACAGTCCAAGGACAAGCAGCATCATCTCCAGCCTAAATCACTACCACAACCTCCCAACTCTTGCGCTGCTGGGCAGTTATCCTCATGTACCCAGGGTGATTCTTAAAAACATCTATCACATCCTGTTCCTTTTCTTCAATCACTGTTTATCACTTCCAGGCTCCCCGTGAGCTGGCCCTGGGTAACTTCCAACCTCCCATCCTGCTCCAGTCCTCCACCACAGTCCAGCCACACTTGCTTCTCTGCTGGCTTTTTTTTACGTACACAGATCTGCTTCCACCTCCTTTGCATTTTTTCTAACATCTCTTTTTTTCCCTCCCTTTTTCTATACAATTAAAAAAAGTAGATTGGTGAGTCTTAAAGAGAAAACAACTAAATAATGTAGAATGTAGCCATTTGCTCTTTTTTTTTTTTTTTTTTTTTTTCCGGCTGTGCTGGGTCTTAATTGCCATAAGCAGGATCCTTAGTTGCTGCATGAGAACTCTTAGTTGTGGTATGTGGGATCTAGTTCCCTAAAGTGAAAAACTGAAAGTGTTGCTCAGTTGTGTCCGACTCTTTGCGACCCCATGCACTGTAGCCCGCCAGGTTCCTCTGTCCATGGGATTCTTCAGGCAAGAATACTGGAGTGGGTTGCCATTTCCTACTCCAGGGGATCTTCCTGACCCAGGCATTGAACCCACATCTCCTACACTGCAGGTGGATTCTTTACCATTTGTGTCACCAAGGAAGCCCCTGTTAGTTCCCTAACCAGGGATCAAACTTGTGTCTCCTACTTTGGGAGCAAGGAATCTTGGCCACTGGACCACCAGGGAAGTCCCTGCCCTTGCTTTTTAAGTCTGCACACATTCCGATTTCTCCCCTCTGTGCCTTTTGTCATGCTGTCCTCTTACCCGGAACACTGACTCCCTTCTTGCAGCTAACACACTAACTCACTCCTGGACTCAGCCTTAGGGCAATTCATTCATTCAAAAAATATTTATGAGGAGGGGAATAATGCGCCAGACACTACACCCAGCACTGGAGAGACAGCCATGAAGAGTGAAGCAGCCCTTAGCTGCGTGGGTTCCAGTGCAAGGAACAGATTTAGTAGAATAGTTAATGAGACAGCCATGGCATCAGTTTCATCTGCATCCCCAAGAAAGTGACTGACAACTACTTCCATGTCCCCAGGAGAGATGTCAGACTCCTTACAAATGAGGGGGTCAAAATAAGTTTTGTCACTGGTGGCTCCTCATCCACTCAGACGTAGAAAGAGTTAAACTTAGAGAGTCCAGGGGAGACACAACATCTGAATAGTCAGGGAAGCCATAGGAGCATATGAGGGTACCTGTGGAAGAATTATGGGAAGGATGAGAACAAGAGGGACAAGAACTTTAAGCTGCTTGCCTAAAATGACATAGCTAGTAGGTAGTAAGACTGGGATTCCAACCTAGATTATTTTAATGAGCCCACTCTCTTTTATGCTAATTTAATTTCCACTAATTTCTCCTACTCCAGATGCCTTGTTGTTGCTTAGTGGCTCTGTCATGTCCGACTCTTTTGCAACTCCATGGACTGTAGCCCGACCGGCTCCTCTATCCATGGGATTTTCCAGGTAAGAATTCTGGAGTGGGTTGCCATTTCCTCCTCCAGGGGATCTTCCCAACCCAGGGATGAAACCTGCGTCTCCTACATTGGCAGATGGATTCTTTCCCTCTGAGGCACCAGCAAGGCCCCCAGATTGGCTACTAACCAACTCTCCCTGGTCTATCAGGAGGTGTCGGCCCAGTATGCTTGCTGTGCCCATATTATCTGCTCTTTGTTCTTAATTAACTCACTCTTTTCTGCAATACTTTGTGTCTGGAAATTCTTTTCCAACCCCTGTCCGGACTGCCATGACAGATAAGATATAAGTATGTTAAGTGGTATAGATGAGCCTTCTGGTATGTGTGAATCCAAGGCATTCCCCCTTTCCGGCAGAATACATTTGTTCTTAATAAAGAGCTAGTTTGTACCTGAACTAATTTGCTCTTTGAAAACTTTACTCTACATACACTTGGGAATCATTTTTAAAATTTATACTTTATCACAATAATCTTCTTTTAAATATCGAAGTCAGCTTGAGCATTAAAATTCTTTTGACCATGATTATGTTTTACTCAGATTTCCAGGATTTGCTGATTATGTACTTAGAGGTATACTTGTATCTACTTAAAACCCTGAAAGTTGAGAGTTGTTTTCTTGGGTGGGAAATTTTTAGGACTTCAAGCCTGGGAGGCAGCATCTCAAGTAGCCCCGAGAAACTGCTCTGAAGAGGCAGGGGATAGAGTCAGGTTATATAGAAGTTTGCAACAAACCAGTCTGAACTTCAAAGATTACTGTTAATGAAGAAAACCAAATATCTCAAGTTTAGGAATTTAGCACTCTTTAAGTATGGGAAGATGCAAGCGTCTGGGCTCACTGAACTCATTCCTTTCATACGCATTCAGCTATCTGGGGCCAGCATCTTTCATTTTCACATCTCCCCTACCCCTATCCCATTGTTCTCCCTTTTGGGGGCCCTCACATTTGGAGGGCTGGAATCACGGATGGCTGTGACATTCTTGTTTACAGACATGGCAAGAGACACTCCATCACACACTTGTAACATGAACAATCTCTATCAGAGAATCCACCAGAAACACTTTGCTGCTCTTCTTCTTGTAGCAGAATTTGCATTTTTATTGTTCTTTCTCTGACTGCTTCATATATACATATGAGAGACACATAGATAGCTTACTATTTTAGGAGAGTTGGCACCATTTTGTTCTTTTCGCAGTCTGGAAGGCACAGCCAGCCACCCCAGTACCTGGTGCAAGCAACCTTCCAGAATAATGGACTGTGATTATAAATACTTTGGGCACTTAGTTGATACAGTGCTGGTATACTTGTTGACATGTTATGGAAGTTAGATAATTATGCCAATAAGTAATAACTTGCTTGTGACTGTGTGTGTGTGTGTGTGTGTGTGTGTGTGTGTGTAGAGAAGCCATGAAATGAGTTTTGGTTTCTATTCTTGACCAGTTCAGTGAGTCACTGAATATCTTTTTGCTCAGTCATAAACCCTACAATACTTTCCACTAGAACCCCCTGGAACTTGGGTAAAAGCTTTTGTACCGACACTTGAATGTTCAGGGCTCTCAATTTTTTACCCTCACAAATAATCCAATTATTTAAGTTCCATATCACTTTGCTTTATTATCAAAGGTAAGAAACCCTTAAGTGGTTGTTGGTGGGGCAAACATCTTTTAAAGCCAAAATGAACTCCTTGCACTTTGACTGTCTAAGAATTGGGCCTGAAGGAAACAACTTGAGAAATAAATATTATTATTCCACCCCCACAGCATAAATAATTTTGACATACCTTACTGAAGGGCCTTTTGCAAATCTATTGCTTTTCATAGTTTACATAAAAAGCTCCTTTTCTTATCATGACTTTAAAGAATATGAATACAAAGGAGATGGGAAGATTACTGTGTGATGTTAATAGCCTTCCATCAATAAGATAGGACATTCAATGATAAGAGCAGTATCACTGTGAAGCATGTGAAATTACATTAATAATGTATGAATGAATACATTCTCATTGTTAAAAAAAAAAAAAAAAGCCATTTGTATGCATGTAGAATAAATGAGAAACATTTCCAAACTTGCTTCCTAAACTTGAGAGGCTAACTTTTCATCTCATTTCTATGCATTTCATATATACAAAATACTTAAAGGGGCCTTCTGCTGACAGCTCTCAATCAAGTGTAAATGGTATCGCAACACAGTGACTGTTCTATAATTCATGCTTTTATGTTGAACACTATCTGAAGAGTCATGTTTCTTAATCTTTTCCTTTATGTCTTCTGGGCTTTGCCTTTATTTTTTTTTAATTTTTAAAGATTTTTTTTTTTTTGACATGGACCATTTTTGAATTTGAATTTGTTACAACCAATTTTGAATTTGAATTTGTTACAAACATTGCTTCTGTTTTACATTTTAGTTTTTTGGCCATGAGGCAAGTGGGAATTTTAGCTCCCCAACCAGGGATTGAACCAACACTCCCTGCATTAGAAGGTGAAGTCTTAACCACTGGACTGCCAGGGAAGTCCCCTGCTATTTTAGAAGCCCTTTCCCCACTCCATTCAGTTCAGTTCAGTCGCTCAGTCGTGTCCGACTCTGTGACCCCATGAATAGCAGCACGCCAGGCCTACCTGTCCATCACCCATTCCCGGAGTTCACTCAGACTCACGTCCATCGAGTCAGTGATGCCATCCAGCCATCTCATCCTCTGTCGACCCCTTCTCCTCCTGCCCCCAGTCCCTCCCAGCATCAGGGTCTTTTCCAATGAGTCAATTCTTCGCATGAGGTGGCCAAAGTACTGGAGTTTCAGCTTTAGCATCATTCCTTCCAATGAACACCCAGGACTGATCTCCTTCAGAATGGACTGGTTGGATCTCCTTGCAGTCCATGGGACTCTCAAGAGTCTTCTCCAATACCACAGTTCAAAAGCATCAACTCTTCGGCTCTCAGCTTTCTTCACAGTCCAACTCTCACATCCATACATGACCACTGGAAAAAGCATAGCCTTGACTAGACGGACCTTTGTTGGCAAAGTAATGACTCTGCTTTTGAATATGCTATCTAGGTTGGACGTAACTTTCCTTCCAAGGAGTAAGCGTCTTTTAATTTCATGGCTGCAGTCACCATCTGCAGTGATTTTGGAGCCCAGAAAAATAAAGTCTGACACTGTTTCCACTGTTTCCCCATCTATTTCCCATGAAGTGATGGGACCAGATGCCATGATCTTTGTTTTCTGAATGTTGAGCTTTAAGCCAACTTTTTCACTCTCCACTTTCACTTTCATCAAGAGGCTTTTTTGTTCCTCTTCACTTTCTGCCATAAGGGTGGTGTCATCTGCATATCTGAGGTTATTGATATTTCTCCCCGAAATCTTGATTCCAGCTTGTGCTTCTTCCAGTCCAGCGTTTCTCATGATGTACTCTGCATAGAAGTTAAATAAGCAGGGTGACAATATACAGCCTTGACATACTCCTTTTCCTATTTGGAACCAGTCTGTTGTTCCATGTCTAGTTCTAACTGTTGCTTCCTGACCTGTATATAGGTTTCTCAAGAGGCAGGTCAGGTGGTCTGGTATTCCCACTCTACTGGGTGCTTCAGTTGATTATTTTTCTATTTTTTATTTAAGTATATTTAAAATTTTTTTTACAATGTTGTGTTAGTTTCTGCCTAAATCTTCATCCATGGTTGAACAGGACTGGGAAGACATTCAGAAAACAGCTGTCTGCTGGCCTGGAGGTGGAGTAGAAAAGCAGGACTGTCTTGGCTGAGCTCTGAGCCATCACCTCTTTGACCTCTCAAAGGTGCTCCTTTGAGCTTCAGCTCCCTTTGGCCCCTCCCACTTCCTGCCCAGAGTCTTCTTCTCTGTTGGCCCTCACAGTCCTTTTGTTTTCCAGGAGAGGACTGTGTTTCCCAGGTAAGTGGAAAGGACTCATGGAGGAGGGTAAAGGAGAGTATTAAGGCTGGTTTTCTTTTTAGTATGCTATGTACGATGGTAGAGGCAATTGGAATGAGAAATAATCTCCAATTTTACACCAACTCAGTTCTGTGGAGTCAGGGGAAAAACTGGTTTTGGTGTTTTGGAAACTTGATCAAGAATCAACATTTTGTATGCCTATGGCTGATTCATATTGAGGTATGGCAAAAACCATCACAATATTGTAATTACCTCTAATTAAAATAAATTAATTAATTATTTTTAAAAAAGAATTGATATTTTGATTCACTCTCAAAACCAATGATCTAAGTCTGCTGTTATATACAAGACCAAAAGAGTAAATAATGACAAAATCTGTCAAAAAGTTGTGGTTAAATTTTGAACATGCAGTGATTGATCATCTAATTCATATTTTAGCCAAATTATTTTCCTCCCTTCTACTTTCTATTGCTTTTCCCCCCACTTTATCAATTTTTAGTCCTTCTTAGTACCTTAAGATGGACAAGTAAGAGAAAAAGAGATGGAATTCCATTCAATAAAGTTTTCTGTTTACACTGAAGTCATATATTATGTGAGGGGATTAGGTTCTAAAGAGAGACCCATAAGGTAAAAATCATGTAAAGTCAAAGTTATCCTTGAAAATTCCTCAAATGGACCATAAGACCTAGGAAACATCTAGTTTTGTTTTGTTTTGTCTCCAGAATTGAAACTGATTTATGGGGTTGGTTTGTTTGTTTTTGGCCACGCTTGTGGTTTGTGGGATCTTAGTTCCCTAATCTAGTATCCAACTTGGGCCCAGGGAATCCCTGGAAGTCCAGTGGTTAGGACTCTGGGCTTCCACCGCAGGGGACCCAGGTTTGGTCTCTGGTTAGGGAACTAGGTTCCCACAAACCACTTGGTGCAACCAGAAAAACCCAAAACACCAACAACAGAAACAATATGATCTGGCCAGGAGTGAAAACAACGAGTCCTAACCACTGGGCAACGGGAATTCCTGGAAACAGATAAATGTTTCTTCACTTGAGCATTAGATACAATAATTGACTTGTATTTGCGGATGGATTAAAAGGGAAGATAAGTACCTTCAAACATTAAACTCATATTCTGTATGGTGAAGTCAGGACCAGTGACACCATTTTCAAGGTCCCATGCCAAATGAAAATGCAGAGCTCCTTGTTCAAAAATGAGTGAGGATTTCAAGTAGGCAGCAGCAGAGCTTTAAATTAAGTATGAGGCTCCTCTAAGCATAGGGTCATGAGCCACTGCATGCCCAAGAAGCTAGCCTTGGATAAGGAGCTTGGACCTGTAATGAGAAACTTGGAAACTGACATCAACTCAGGAAGCGAAGCCTCACAATTCCCATAAAGCGAAGAAGGGGTTAACATCACTGCCGGGGTTCCAACCATGCTTTTGTGCTCCCTACTCCACATCTTATTGATGTCAGGTTGAATTTGCATTACGTTGATGCTGGGAAAGATTGAAGGCAGGAGAAAGGGAAGACAGAGGATGAGATGGTTGGATGGTATCACCTAAGTGATGCACATGAGTTTAAGTAGGTTCCAGGAGTTGGTGATGGACAGGAAAGCTTGGTGTGCTGCAGCCCATGGGGTTGCAGAGTTACACATGACTGAGTGACTGAACTGAACTGAGATCAGCACATGATGCAACCCCACTATAAACGTTAAGCTGTTAAGAGGTTGGAAATCCACATTAAAATTACTTTTTGGATCTTCTGATTTATTCAAGGATTCACTGTAACTTAAAACTCAGATTTAAGATGTGTCAAAAGAAGTCTTTAAATTTTTTTGCCGAGTAAAAATGTCGATCTGCCTTGAGTCATCTGCCAAAGGCAATATCAAATTTAATCTATTGTGTAATTTACAGGGAAAGCAAACTGCATTACCATGAGTTCTCGAAGTGCTTCAAAAAAGAAAAGTTAAAAAAACTAAGTATGATAATATGTCTTCTTCACATAAACAGCTAATTATTTTACTTACTAAAGAGGTTGCCTTTTCAGATTTTTTTTTTTTTTGGAAGGTCATGAATTAATCTGTGCAAGGAGGATTTTATTTTATGACTGCCTGGACTCTTTGGGTAAGAATGTGATACAAGTCTCTCTCTGTTTTTTTTTTTTTTTTAAGGAAGCTGCCTAATATTTTACAGGACTATATTTCTCCAAAGTGCTTTTATATACAAGCCAGTCTAAGGGCAATTGGTCAGGAAGTTTCCTGACCAAGAGTTTAACTGACCAAGAGATTTCCAGGTAGCAAGTTATTTAATGTTGATGGAATAGAAGATTATTTTTTCAGGAGATTTTTCTCTCTGGCATGGGTCTCTGATGTTACTCTACCTTTTATGTCTCAAAGTTCTCACCCCAGCAGATGCTGAAACTTGACTCATCTGTTTTGACAAAAATTGCTTCCTTGTGGCTTTGAGAATCATGTATTTGAGCTTTAAAATACATGCCATGCCCAGGATCAGGCAGCTGATGACCCAGGTAGATTGGACAACTCTCCTGACTCATGCTTACCTGCTTCACATTATGTAATATGGCAAAACAATACTTAACAAGCTCCTGCAAAGCTAACAAAGAAAGCAAAGCTGCCATGTGTCATTGTCACAGTGTCCAGAAGTTTGGGGGATATTTTTAATCTTTCTATTGTGGAGTCTCTAGGGTGGTGATGGCAGTTGTGTGGTGGTGGTTATTTGGCAAGAATTGAAATTAGAGGCTTCTGTCAACCTGTCTTCTGATTCCAACAAACAGCATAATCTAGGTTGATAGGAAAGAACCTGGGTGGCAATAGCATTTTCTCTTTCATCTCTTGATTTGTACCAAGTTGTGTATTTTAGGAAAAGAGAGGAAAGAGTGGCATTAGGAGACACAAATACAAATTTATTCAGATCACCAGCTAAGGTTGTTCAGAGTGGTTTGCCAAATAGTTTCAGCAACTAGCACTGATTGAGTGCTTACTGTGCACAACCCTATGCACTTTACATGCTTTATCTCATTCCATCTTCACAATAGCCCAGTTAGACAGTTATTATATTTTCTCACTGACCAAGATCTCATAGTAGTAAATGTCAGAGGGAGGGTTTGAACCCAAGATAGGGCCATTTTTAACACTGAATGATTCCATCTAGGTTAACTGACTTTCCATCCTCCTTTAAAATGTTGCCTGCTTTTTTCTCGTACTAATAGAACCAATTTTCCCTCCACCAAACCAGACATGATTTCAGCCCTAAATGGAAGTACTTGAGGCTATACAAAAGTCACTTACATTCTTGCATGAAACTATCTCTCAAATAACCCCCAATTTACACCTGGCAGAAGATGCAGTTTTCCTGTGTGCAGATGGGGGAAGGGTGTAGACTCGGAAGCACACCCACAACAGAGCAGAACTGTAGGCCTGACCACACAGAGCTCCTCTGGGACTGCTTATTTACATTAACCACTGTCGAAACTTCTGAAACTTTTCTCGGAGATAGGTGTTGCCAAGAACCCTAGGGGAAGTTAGATGCTTTATCTTTTGCGCGCATACGAAGTTTACTTCTTCTGAGAGCCTGGGTGGGTGTGACTCCCAGGAGCTAATCGTCCTGTCCAGTCATATGCAAATCTGGACTCCTGTTTCTGTGGAGGTGCAGACACAAACATAGGTGACAATTTGGTTGCTGACGTGCGTGGGAATGCACTTGCCCAGTAGTGGGTTAGATTGTCTCCGTGTAGACCGTGTGATAGTGGGAACTTAATTTGGATCGCCTGATCTAGATGAGTGAGGGGTGTTTGGGTCGTAAAAGTTCCACCTGCGGCCAGGCAGCTTGCTGCATTGCTCACGATGGTGTGGGGCCTTGTAGACCAGTGGGGTCAATCCAGGGCTTCACAGGACTGTCCGCGGGCGGCTCCGCCCCGCCCACAAAATCCCGGCTCCGCTCAGTCCCCCAGCGCCCCGACTGGCCCCGCCCCCAGAGCCCAACAGGCCCCGCCTCCAATACCGGGCGCTAGGGAGGCACGGCTGCCCCAGTTCCGTAAACACTCCTCTCCCCGCCCCTAGCAGTACCCGGACTGCACCACTCGCAGCACGTGGGGGGGAACCGTTCCCTCTGGCATCCAAAATATCCCCAATCCAAGCTCTCCTGGCTCTCTTTCATTCGAAGTTGAGGTAGATATTTTCTATGATGTCAAGTCTGTTAGAACTCTGACATCGAAGCAGAAGTGCCCTAGATTTACCCCTCTCCTTGATGCGGTCTTCCCCACGCTCTCAGCTTATGTGGTGGCCACTCCGTGGCTGCCTTTCTAGAGTCCCTCCCGGCCCTTTAAATACCGCGTGGGGGGGCCGAGGAGGCTGAGGGTTGTCGGACTCGTGAGTTTCCAAGGTGTTTGTGCGGTCCTGGGCGAGGGAACACTCATAGACCCCTGACGAGGAATCCCTCAGCCGTCTTTCTCCTCCGCCTGTCTTCGTGCCGGACCGGTGCGTACCATCCCCGGGGAAGGGGTCGTGGGCTCTGAGGTGACGGGCCAGATTGGCAGAGGGGGACGCGTCACCACAGTAGCCGCCCGACGGCCTCCCCCACTTCACTTGGGAGCTGCGTCCTGGGACCCGCGGCCAGGGGCGGTAGAGCCTGGCTTCTCGCTTCCCCAACCCCCTCCCCATATCCCTTGTTTGACCTCGAACCGCCGTCCCGCGTGGGAGCGGGGCGAGGGGCAGCGAGTGGCCGCGACGGGTGTTGGGGCGGCCGCGGGCTTCAGGCCCTGGAGGGGCCGGGGTCGAGGCCGCTTGGCCTCTGTTTACCTCCAGCTGGGCCCGTGCCAGCGACGGCGCCACGAGCGGCTTCCCACCATCCGGGCTCCGGGAGGGGGCACCTTGTAGCCTGAGACCGCTGGCCCGGCTGGGGTGGGTGAACCGAGCCGCGGTCAGGCCCGGGAGGGGCTCCGATCGTGTGTTTGGGTTTTGTTGCCGGGGTTTCCTCGGTACTCGCCTCGGCCTCCGCTGTCCCCTCCCCCAAGGGTTTGTTTTGACAGGAAACGTGCTGCTGAAGGGGAGGGGCGCCCAGGGGACGTGGGCGAGGGGTGTGCAGATGCGTTCCCGAGACGGTACCCTCAGTTACCGGGAGGAGGCGGGACATGCGGGTCAAGCCCGGATTCGAACCCCTGAGGCCCTCCGGGGTGGCTTGTGCTTCCCGAGGCTGCGTCTTTGGATGGTTCCACTCCAGGTCACAGCGATGGTTTGGGGTGGCACGTGGACGAACATGGTTAAGTGTTTTCATTAGAGTTAAGGAAAACTGTTCCGATAAACCGAGCGATTTCACAATGATAGAAAGTTTCCTTTCAAAACAAATGTATTTAAATGCAAAAATCTCGTCCAGATAAAGAGAGGTGTGTGCTAGAGCACAGGGGAGGATGGAGTTGTGGAAACAGACGTTAAGAGAGGTCGTCAAGTGACTAAATCTTGGAAAACATCATCTTCAATGGTTATCCTGTTACTTTCACGTTGAAGAAACTAGAGAAGCTGTCTTTGTCCCCAGTGGGCCCCTTGGCCCCCAAGATCTCCGTGGTCCCATGGTCTCCAGCCCAATCAAAAACCTTGCTCTGTCCAACCTGCCAAATTTAATGAGGCTATAGCAGTGGTTCCCACTTTAGGGGCGCCCAGCCTGCCTTTTCCTCTTGCCTCCGGGGATTTCATCTATCATCCTGGCAGCCCCTGGAGGTTGCCTGACTTAAAGTAACCCAGGGCTGAAGATACCTAGTCGTGTATGGAGCAGCTTCAGTGCCCTTTTGTGGAGGGTTGAGGGCCCAGAGGAGGAAACAGGTACTAAAACAGGTCAGCCAGAGGTGGGAGAAGTGTTTTCAAGTGTGCACAGTGCCTAGAAATCCTTTCCCTGATGCTGTAATGTTATGGGTGGCATGAACATTTGCTTTTTTAGACAATGACTGGCTTTGTTGGCCTTTATCTAGCCCTTTGTTGGCTCTAATTTGATGAAGACCAGTATTCTGTAGCTGAATGGAGCAGGCATCTATCTCTCTGCTCTATAGTTTTTGCTCTGCTGCGTGTGGATAACTCTTTAGCACTGCTATTGTTTAGGAGTAGTTCTAAAGCAGCACTTTGCCGAAGATGAAGATTTCCCATATCATCCGCAGGGTTTTCTTCAAAGTCCAACCTGACTCCTGTGACTCCCTACCCTTTACTACAGATATATGAATGCTTGTCCTTGCACCTGACCTTGATTGGGTCCTGAAGGATGATACCTGCTATATGTTTCTTGAAATTTTCTCTTTTTCATGACTTAACCTTAATTGGCTGGGTTCCATTCCTCAAGGCCCTGCTGGATAATCTGAGTAATTCACTTCAAAATGCTTCTGACTCATGCTAGCTGTAAGCAGTTAACCCTTTTGATAATATTTGGGTTTTACAGAGGGATTTTGCAGTTCATAAAGAAAGGCTCCCTGATGGAGGATTTTCAGTCACTCTAGTGTGGTGGGTGAGAATGATTTTGGTCAATGAACTCTTTCAGTGATGCCCTTCCTGTTATGGCACTTGAGCAGACACCCTGGGGGGAAGGTCAGTTTGTTATCACATGTGCAAGGGTCCATGTGGTGATGGATAGATCAGTATGGCAGCATGGGAGTGGAAAGAATGAACAGTTCTCCACATTTTCTGTAGGCATCCTAGAGTGGTAAAGAGTACAGGCTTTAGGGATCCACTGCCTGGATTAGAGTTGTGCCTCAGCTGCTGCTGTGAACCCTAGAGCAAATTTAACCTCTCTGAGCCTCAGGTTCTTCCCTCTAAAAAGAGAATAATGATGATTCCTTTGCTAACAAGGTTATAATGAAGATTGAAGAAGATAAAACATTTTAAGCACTTATTATAGGGGGTGAGTCATAGTAAGTACTCAATAACTGTTACCTCCAATTGTTATTTTTTGCTGCCAGTTTAGCATTAGGATGGAGGAAAGTTACAATGTGAAAGTTTCCTTAAGCTCTGGGACTGTGAGTCTTTGCTAATTTGAATTTTTGGTGCGTTGGAAATGCGTTGAAATAGGCACTGGAAATTGGAGGAGGAAGACATAGCTTCTTCCTGAAAGGAGTTTAAAATTTAGTGGGGAGACAGATTTGCGGACAACTATCTTTCCGTGTAATCATAAGGGATTTGATTTAGGTCATACCTGAATGGTCTAGTGGTTTTCCCTACTTTCTTCAATTTAAGTCTGAATTTGGCAATAAGGAGTTCATGGTCTGAGCCACAGTCAGCTCCTGGTCTTGTTTTTGCTGATTGTATAGAGCTTCTCCATCTTTGTCCGCAAAGAATATAATCAGTGACAGTGGAAGTGAGAAATAGATTTAAGGGCCTAGATCTGATAGATAGAGTGCCTGATGATAGATAGAGTGCCTGATGAACTATGGAATGAGGTTCGTGACATTGTACAGGAGACAGGGATCAAGACCATCCCCATGGAAAAGAAATGCAAAAAAGCAAAATGGCTGTCTGGGGAGGCCTTACAAATAGCTGTGAAAAGAAGAGAAGCGAAAAGCAAAGGAGAAAAAGAAAGATATAAATATCTGAATGCAGTGTTCCAAAGAATAGCAAGAAGAGATAAGAAAGCTTTCTTCAGCGATCAATGCAAAGAAATAGAGGAAAACAACAGAATGGGAAAAACTAGGGATCTCTTCAGGAAAATCAGAGATACCAAAGGAACATTTCGTGCAAAGATGGGCTCGATAAAGGACAGAAATGGTATGGACCTAACAGAAGCAGAAGATATTAAGAAGAGGTGGCAAGAATACACAGAAGAACTGTACAAAAAAGATCTTCACGACCCAGATAATCATGATGGTGTGATCACTGACCTAGAGCCAGACATCCTGGAATGTGAAGTCAAGTGGGCCTTAGAAAGCATCACTAGGAACAAAGCGAGTGGAGGTGATGGAATTCCAGTGGAGCTATTCCAAATCCTGAAAGATGATGCTGTGAAAGTGCTGCACTCAATATGCCAGCACATTTGGAAAACTCAGCAGTGGCCACAGGACTGGAAAAGGTCAGTTTTTCAGTTTTCATTACAATCCCAAAGAAAGGCAATGCCAAAGAGTGCTCAAACTACCGCACAATTGCACTCATCTCACATGCTAGTGAAGTAATGCTCAAAATTCTCCAAGCCAGCCTTCAGCAATATGTGAACCGTGAACTTCCTGATGTTCAAGCTGGTTTTAGAAAAGGCAGAGGAACCAGAGATCAAATTGCCAACATCTGCTGGATCATGGAAAAAGCAAGAGAGTTCCCGAAAAACATCTATTTCTGCTTTATTGACTATGCCAAAGCCTTTGACTGTGTAGATCACAATAAACTGTGGAAAATTCTGAAAGAGATAGGAATACCAGACCACCTGATCTGCCTCTTGAGAAATCTGTATGCAGGTCAGGAAGCAACAGTTAGAACTGGACATGGAACAATAGACTGGTTCCAAATAGGAAAAGGAGTACATCAAGGCTGTATATTGTCACCCTGTTTGTTTAACTTCTCTGCAGAGTACATCATGAGAAACGCTGGACTGGAAGAAACACAAGCTGGAATCAAGATTGCTGGGAGAAATATCAGTAACCTCAGATATGCAGATGACACCACCCTTATGGCAGAAAGTGAAGAGGAACTCAAAAGCCTCTTGATGAAAGTGAAAGTGGAGAGTGAAAAGGTTGGCTTAAAGCTCAACATTCAGAAAACGAAGATCATGGCATCTGGTCCCATCACTACATGGGAAATAGATGGGGAAACAGTGGAAACAGTGTCAGACTTTATTTTTCTGGGCTCCAAAAATCACTACAGATGGTGACTGCAGCCATGAAATTAAAAGACGCTTACTCCTTGGAAGGAAAGTTATGACCAACCTAGATAGCATATTCAAAAGCAGAGACATTACTTTGCCAACAAAGGTTCGCCTAGTCAAGGCTATGGTCTTTCCTGTGGTCATGTATGGATGTGAGAGCTTGACTGTGAAGAAGGCTGAGCACCGAAGAATTGATGCTTTTGAAGTGTGGTGTTGGAGAAGACTCTTGAGAGTCCCTTGGACTGCAAGGAGATCCAACCAGTCCATTCTGAAGGAGATCAGCCCTGGGATTTCTTTGGAAGGAAGGATGCTAAAGCTGAAACTCCAGTATTTTGGCCACCTCATGCGAAGAATTGACTCATTGGAGAAGACTGATGCTGGGAGGGATTGGGGGCCAGAGGAGAAGGGGACGGCGGAGAATGAGATGGCTGGATGGCATCACTGACTCGATGGATGTGAGTCTGAGTGACCTCCGGGAGTTGGTAATGGACAGGGAGGCCTGGCGTGCTGCGATTCATTGGGTCTCAAAGAGTTGGACACGACTGAGCAACTCATCTGATCTGATCTGATCTTTCCGTGACTGCATAATGGAAATATAAACAATGTGACTGAGGCAGAGGAGAAAGGTAACCCAAGTTGTTTTGTGAATAGTGTGACTTAATTTGTTCATCATTGATGCTCACTGAGCTCTTGCTCTATCCCAGGCAGCATTCTAAGCTTTAAGATGACTAATAAATGGAATGAGTAGGGAACTCAAGGAAGGTCACTTTGAAGTTGTAACGTTTGCTTTCAAGTCTGAATGACAACAAGGCTCCAACCACACAGAGATAAGGGAAAAGAACATCCCACTGGAAAGGAATAGCAGGTACAAGTGCTCCAAAGAAGGAAGTTTGGCATGTCAGAGTGACCCAAAGAAAGTCATTATGTTCAGAATACGAAGAACTAGGGGGAGAATGGTAACAGAATAAAGTGGACAAAGGCCAAATCACAGAAGGATTATAAACCACTGCCGAGAGACCTTGTAGGAAAAGGGGACCCACCTGGAGAAGAACACTTAAAAGGGATTTCTTTTACCTTTTCTGAAGGGTTTCGGACAATTTCTTGTTTTATTCATTAGGCACTGTTCAAGAAGGACATTGGGAAAGTTTGACTGTCTAGAAGAGATTTTGTAATAGAGTGCTATCTAAGCTAACATAGCAGTGGGAACAGTCAAGATCATAAAACTAAAGGAGACTGGACTGTTCTGAATGAGACTTGAACTTTTAGTACAGTACTCTTCTTCTAACCTTTTACTTTGCAGTCATTTCAAACTTACAGAAAAAGTTGCAAGAACAGTACAAAGAACTCCCTATTGTCTACCTTTTACTCATATTCACCTATTAGCATTTTGTTCCATAGGCTTTATTGTTTTATCTTTTTCTCTCATTTGAATCATTGGAGAGAAAGTTGCATATATCATAGGCCTTTATTCCTCAATGCATAATCACAGCACACTTATCAACTTCAGTAAATTTGACATTATAATAGAGATAGTAGATTCAAGTACTGTAACCGTGTTGTCAACTGATGCAGTAATGTTTCTTATAGCATTTTTTAATTTGGTACAGGATACAATCTAGGATCATCTACTGCCCTCAGTTGTCAAGTCCCCTTTCATTATCCTCAGTCTTTCTTTGTTTTTTTTATGACACTGACATGTTTTAAAAATTCGTAATTTCTAATAAGAATAAAATAATATTTCATATCTGTCAAGCACTTAGTAGGAGTTTAAATATATAGACTATTTCAATTACAACAATTCTATAAGGTAGATAATACTGCTGTCCTCAATTCATGAAGGGTAAGTTCCCTGTCTCCAGTCTATAAGTATCACGAGTTGAGATAAAGAATCCAGTTCTCCTGGCTCCAGAGCCAATGTCCTTACTGCCTTGGTGACATATGCATGGTGACTGGTGGATCTTTGCAGTTTTGAACCGGTGCAGGATCATTTGCAGGTAGATTTTGCTGCAGAAAGAAAATAAGAAAGTAAAATCAGTTATCTGGATGCAGCCTGAGGATCACTGGCCAATTAAAAATTGATTTCCCTCTTATATGTGATGAAATGCAGGATGAGCCCCTTCAGGTCTCTAACTTGTTCCCTCTTCTCTAAAATGCCAGTGGTCATATAGCTATTCATTCCACAATAAATATTTAAGTGACTCCTGCCTCCCCGTCATTGACCTTGGAAGGAATGATTATACTGCCTTTATTATTATAAAATGTGGAACAGTACAATGAAAAATGTGATTATTCTCTTTGAATAGTGATACACCATAGTGCTGGAGGCTTTGTTTTGGTGTTACCTCCTCTCTTCACATTGACTTTACCTTTGGCCATTGAGTAAATCCTCCCATGTGGGATAAGATGTGGTGTTCCCAGAAAGTTGTCCAGTTTGTGAGTTGCACTGGTGAAGGTTAAGTAGATCTAGTTTGTTGGTATTAGAAGCATTACATTTCTTAAAGAAAACAACCTGCTTTTGTTGTCACTATTCTAAGAGAGAATCCAAAATAGCTTTAAAGGCAGTCTAATTACCCTTAATGCTTTTGAGTCAAGTAGCTTTGTCCCCAGGTGACCTATGTGGACACCTGAGACCAAGAAAGGTAAGAGCAAGTATGAAGGAACTTGCAGAAGACTATACTATGACGCGCCATTTGCTTTTGATTTTTGTATTTCAAACAAATGCAAGAGTTCTGTCCTAGGTCAACTCCCAGTCTTTGTTATCTGTAGGGGAACAAGCTTTTATCACCACGGAATGAAACTATTCTTCCCTCCAGAGTTTCTAATGCCTAAAATGATGATAATAACAACTACCAAAGCAAATAATACTAACAAGAGCAAACATCTGTATCCTGTTTACTCTGTATCAGACATTGTTCCAATATATACTGCCTGAATGAAATCTCTCACCAACCCTATGTGTTAGGTATTATTAATTTGAGAATGCAGGCCATTTCTTTTGGCCTCAAAGAAAAGTGTCTGCTCAGATCCATGAAAACCCAGTTGTCTTGTAGAGGCTTCTACCAATTAAACAGGATTTCTGAACATTTTGACACTTTTACATTTTCTTTACATCCCCTATGCCAGAAACTCTACTTCCAGTGAATTGTTGGAAGAAAGCAAGCTGTGTATGTGCTATGCTCAATCACTTCAGTTGTGTTCAACTTTTTGCCAGCTGATGGACTGTAGCCCACCAGGCTCCTCTGTTCATGGGATTTTCCAGGCAAGAATACT
This sequence comes from Tragelaphus eurycerus, assembly GCA_935064755.1. Lineage (NCBI taxonomy): Eukaryota > Metazoa > Chordata > Mammalia > Artiodactyla > Bovidae > Tragelaphus > Tragelaphus eurycerus. The sequence goes on along the minus strand of CAKXYN010000072.1, from coordinate 7,357,734 downwards.
GGAGTGGGTTGCCATTCCCTCCTCTAGGATATCTTCCCAACCCAGGGATTGAACATTCGGTTCCTACATCTCCTGCATTGCAGGCAGATTCTTTACCCACTGAGCCAGCTGGGGAGCCTGGAAGAAAGCATAGTTGTATGTTATTGAGCATGTCTGCCATGAAACATTTGATTTCTCAGAACTTCTAGTGATGTGCTACTTCACAGAACTCTGGGTTTATATAGCATTTTAGCAGTTCCTCATAAAAGGCACCTGATAGCTGGCCCAACCCCCTCAGAAAAATGAGGTGAAGAGAGCAGATGCATTGTGGGTGAAGTCATGCAGCAAATCAACAGCAGAGTCAGACCTCACACCTGGCACTTCTACCTCCCAACCTGGAGCTTTTCATTTTTTAAAAATCTTTGTACTTAGCTGCCTCGTTAAACACAATTAAGAAACCTGTGAGGTGTGCCATTCAGCTGGAGTATAAAAATGAAATGGACAGTTTTAGCTATTAACCTAGTTCATAAATTCCAATGGATGAAAAGCTTTTATTCATTTTTACCTAGAAAAATAGCCAAAGTGAAGAGAAATGATCTCAGAGCATCATGGCACAGTTGTCACAGTTGAATGAATGAAAGAAATAATAAAGTGGAAGCAGAGCTTAAGGTATTCTAGTCCAAGAGTATGACAGGACCAGGGACTATTGAGTCCTAAGCCTCATAAGGCAGGTAGAGGTGGTAGGTTCTTTGTTCCAGGCCTTAACCTGTGCAGCAGCAGGTCTATAAATGTGGAATATCAGTTTGCAAATGTTCTGGTTGCAGTTGTACCAGATGGGATTCGGGGATTCCGATTCAGCTGACACTGAATGAATGCTTGTCACACACACTTGACACTGATGGTGGATGAGACACAGTTCCTGCCTTAATAAGGGGAGTCAGAAGTAGCCAGGAGAGGAAAACAACTATGAGAGTCTAAGTACTATTGGGCAGATACCAGAGATGTGCTGCAGGTGGACAGAGAAGAGTGCCCTTAGCTCTGGCCAGGCTTAGAGGGAGGGCTTCCTGGTTTCTTTTCCTTGAAAACCAGCATTTTCGAGAAATGCCTCCCATGAGAAGTAAAACATTGGCAAAGAGAGAAAACCAGAGGGAAGGGCAAGCACTCCATTTTTGGACTTGGGGATTGGTGGAATTGAAAGGATTAGAGTGGACCATTTTCCTCTTCCTCTAGCCCCAGCCACACCCACACCCGCTTCTATCAGATGGGAGTTAAAGCACAAGGCTAGTTTGTCTGGGGTAAAGGAGGTAAGCCCACCACTGAGAATGCCAGGGGTCAGACCTTTTGTAGTCTGTGTCCAAGGTGTTTGGTTTTGGGACTCTGGGAGTAGTGTCTCTATGGGGAAGCTTTCTGGCAGCTCCAGCACCACCCCACTCCTTCCCCATCAGTCTGCAGAGGCAGCCTCTGAGGTGGTGATTTTCTGTTTGCGAAAGTGGAGGGCTGAGCAAGGGTGCATTTCTACAAGTGGCACAACCGTAGAGACTGCTTGGGTGAGGCCAAGGGCAAGTGCCCTTGACTTCTGACCTTCAGTAAGTCCCTCTTAGGCCCATCCATTTCTCTTTCACCACCCAGAGGATAAAAAAATAGCCCTGTTTCTCTCAGCAAAGACTCAATCCCTCTGCTTGGTCCCCAGCCTGCCTCTCCTTTCTGGTGCTTCCTCAACAGTGCCTTGGTGTCCCCTTCCTTGTCCTCTAGCATCTGACACACAGCTTTAGGTAACTGGACTTTAGACCCATGAGAGGATGGCCTTGCATATTTTGTTCACTGTTACTTTTCCCTGGGCTGCTGCACAGTAGGCGCTTAATACATTTGAAAGGGACCATTCGATAAAGGACGGAAATGGTATGGACGTAACAGAAGAAGAAGATATTAAGAAGAGGTGGCAAGAATACATAGAAGAACTATACAAAAAAGATCTTCATAACCCAGATAATCATGATGGTGTGATCACTGATCTAGAGCCAGACATCCTGGAATGTGAAGTCAAGTGGGCCTTAGAAAGCATCACTACAAACAAAGCGAGTGGAGGTGATGGAATTCCAGTAGAGCTATTCCAAATCCTGAAAGATGATGCTGTGAAATAGCTGCATTCAATATGCCAGCAAATTTGGAAAACTCAGCAGTGGCTCCAGGACTGGAAAAGGTCAGTTTTCATTCCAATCCCAAAGAAAGGCAATGCCGAAGAATGCTCAAACTACCACACAATTGCACTCATCTCACACACTAGTAAAGTAATGCTCAAAATTCTCCAAGCCAGGCTTCAGCAATATGTGAAGCGTGAACTTCCAGATGTTCAAGCTGGTTTTAGAGAAGGCAGAGGAACCAGAGATCAAATTGCCAACATCCGCTCGATCATGGAAAAAGCAAGAGAGTTCCAGAAAAACATCTACTTCTGCTTTATTGACTATGCCAAAGCCTTTGACTGTGTGGATCACAATAAACTGTAGAAAATTCTGAAAGAGATGGGAATACCAGACCACCTGACCTGCTTCTTGAGAAACCTGTATGCAGATCAGGAAGCAACAGTTAGAACTGAACATGGAACAACAGACTGGTTCCAAATAGGAAAAGGAGTACGTCAAGGCTGTATATTGTCACCCTGCTTATTTAACTTCTCTGCAGAGTACATCATGAGAAACACTGGGCTGGAAGAAGCACAAGCTGGAATCAAGATTTCCAGGAGAAATATCAATAACCTCAGATATGCAGATGACACCACCCTTATGGCAGAAAGTGAAGAGGAACTAAAAAGCCTCTTGATGAAAGTGAAAGAGGAGACTGAAAAAGTTCACTTAAAGCTCAACATTCAGAAAACAAAGATCATGGCATCTGGTCCCATCACTTCATAGGAAATAGATGGGGAAAGAGTGGAAGCAGTGTCAGACTTTATTTTGGGGGCTCCAGAATCACTACAGATGGTGATTGCAGCCATGGAGTTAAAAGACGCTTACTCCTTGGAAGAAAAGTTATGACCAACCTAGATAACATACTAAAAAGCAGAGACATACTTTGCCAACAAAGGTTCGCCTAGTCAAGGCTATGGTTTTTCCTGTGGTCATGTATGGATGTGAGAGTTCTGTGAAGAAGGCTGAGCGCCAAAGAATTGATGCTTTTGATCTGTGGTGTTGGGGAAGACTCTTGAGAGTCCCTTGGACTGCAAGGAGATCCAACCAGTCCGTTCTGAAGGAGATCAGCCCTGGGATTTCTTTGGAAGGAATGATGCTAAAGCTGAAACTCCAATACTTTGGCCACGTCATGCAAAGAGTTGACTCATTGGAAAAGACCCTGATGCTGGGTGGGATTGGGGGCAGAAGGAGAAGGGGACGACAGAGGATGAGATGGCTGGATGGCATCACTGACTCAATGGACATGAGTTTGAGTAAACTCCAGGAGTTGGTGATGAACAGGGATGCCTGGCACGCTGGGAGTCATGAGGTAGCAAAGAGTCAGACACAACTGAGCAACTGAACTGACTGACTGACTGAAGGAACTTCAGGCATTTCCAGGCATTCTATGGATAGTTGTGGTTTCATGTTCTACGGCTTTAAAACCTCAGAGAACCTCATTGCTGGTTCAGGTTTAAAGACACTCAATGAACTCTTACTGTCATTACTATCTATTCAGGATTTGAGGTGCCTTTCTCCTCGCGCCTGGGTTTCCCCTCAGTGTCAACTAGCACCACATTCATGTATCAGGGCCAGCTCCTTCACAGGCATGGCTGAGGATCCTGGGTTCTGGCCTGAGCATCCTGCATACCCCAGGTCTCCTTTCCAGGGAGTGACTGGGCCCACTGCCCTGCCCTACCCTGCCCTGGGAAGCAATCTGATGTCCCAGAAACAGCCCTGGATGTGGAGTCCAGGGACTGGCTTTGTGGAACAGCAAGTCTCCCAGAGCCTGTTCTCCCCCAGCCTGTGAACCAGCATCTTTGTGCCTGCTTGTTCATTGGGTGGCTGTGGGTACTTGGTAAATTATCAAGTACTAACCAAAGATTGGGCCTTATGCTGTATAGTGTGGCAGTTTGTGGCAAAATGGATGAGGAAAACCTATAGACTTGCCAGCCAGAGCTGTTACTAGTAGCTCCTCTTTCTCCAGGAGGCTCACAGACAACTAAAGAGACTGATTTCAAAAATATTGTATGTAAAACAGACAGAGGAATAGTAATAGCTAACATGTGAATGCTGTGCTAAGCACTTTAATAAGATGAATCCTGTTTCATCTTCAAGCAACCCCATGAGGTGAGTCTTTCAGCCCAGCTTTACTCTGGAGGGAAGAAGTTGAGTGACTTCTCCAAGGTCACCTGGCAAAAGACAGAACCAGCTTCTAACCTGGAACCCCACACTCTTAACTCTTACCCCTTACCCTCCCACACTTCAGCAGCCCTCAGAGGAGAGAGTATGTGCTCTGTACATTGTTTTTTGAGGATCTGTTCTTGCTGGGAGCCGCTCCATGTTCACACTGAGTGTGTCCCATGGGAGCTCATACCTGTGCCTCTGGAGTCCCTTTCTGAAGGCAGTCTTGCAGGCCCAGTAACAGGCTGGCCTGGGTGCCATGGGAGGAAGGAGGTCATCTGCTGGGGGCCTTTCCGGGGCTGTGACACAGAGGACGTGGCTGTCTATGCTGGAAGAGGCACAGGCACCACTGGTGGAAGCACCGCGGAAGGTTGACGCGGGGTCTGTTTGTCTGTGCAGGTGCTGTCTCTACCCACGCTCCTGCGACACAAAATGCCCTTCAATGGTGAGAAGCAGTGTGTGGGCGAGGACCAGCCAAGCGATTCTGACTCTTCCCGGTTTTCTGAGAGCATGGCTTCTCTCAGTGACTACGAGTGCTCCAGGCAGAGCTTCACAAGCGACTCCTCCAGCAAATCCAGCTCTCCTGCCTGTAAGCCAACAGGGAGCAGAGCCTGGGGGGTGCTGGGCATGGTTCTAGACACACATGTTTGTTTTTTCTTTTAATCAATATTTTAAAAATATTTATTTATCTGGCTGGGCCAGGTCTCAGTTGCAGCCTGCAGGCCCTATTTTTAGTTGCAGCATGCACACTCTTAGTCTTGGCATGTGGGATCTAGTTCCCTGACCAGGGATTGAACCCAGGCCCCCTGCATTGGGAGCGTGGAGTCTTACTCACTGGACCACGAGGGAAGTCCCTAGATGCATGTTTGAGTGAGAGCAAAGTCCTGACTTCCCCTCCTTTCTAGACATACTGGAATGTCACTGGAAGGGCACCCCAGCTGTCTTGTACACACTCTCAGCAATAAATAGCCACTGAATATTAAAAAGCAAAGACATTACTTTTTCCAACAAAGGTCCATCTAGTGAAAGCTATGGTTTTTTCAGTAGTCATGTATGGATGTGAGAGTTGGACCATAAAGAAAGCTGAGCACCAAAGAATTGATGATTTTGAACTGTGATGTTGGAGAAGACTCTTAAGAGTCCCTTGAACTGCAAGGAGATCAAACCAGTCAATCCTAAAGGAAATCAGTCCTGTATATTCATTGGAAGGGCTGATGCTGAAACTGAAACTCCAATACTTTGGCCATCTAATGTGAAGAAGAGATTCATTGGAAAAGACCCCGATGCTGGGCAAGATTGAAGGCAGCAGGAGAAGGGGATGACAGAGGATGAGATGGTTGGATGGCATCACTGACTCGATGGACATGAGTTTGAGTAAGCTCTGGGAGTTGATGATGGACAGGGAAGCCTGGCATGCTTCCCTATGAGGCCGTAGGGTCACAGAGTCAGACAGGACTGAGCAACTGAACTGAAGTTTACAGTCTGTCTGTTTTTATTTTCATCACTGTCTCTGATCTTTGGTTTGACTATAAATCAGGTCTTCCAACCCCACTCTGTCTTCTCTCTTACTTGGTGGAAAACTACTCCTCAAGATCTTTTTTTGAGTCACATTCAAGGAAGAATTCAAATCAGTCCTTTCTGATTTACATGGAAGGAAACTTGCCTCAACTCAAGGGTTAGGCAGGAAGTGAAATAATCTAATGGGTTTCCTGCTGATTTCAAAAACCATTGTGCAAATCACCCCAGAAAAGGGGTGCTCATGAGGAGAATTACTACACTAGGGATGTGAGAGTTAAAAGATGGCCTTGGAGACGTCTTTTTCCTTTTTTGTGTGTGGACGCTAGAGATGTGCAAAGCAGTGTATTTGTCTTTTATTTATTTATTTATTTAGCTTTTTAATTGACATTTTATATAGAAAATATAACCCCTTAAGTTGTCAGTGCAAATGCAGAGAGAAGCAACTAACATTTAATATGATCAAATGCCCCCTTTGGAAAAAGCTTGTTCATCTGTATTTAAGTTAGTATATTCTCATTTTTTAAAACATGGAAAAGTAGATAGAAAAGAAAATATTGCCTGTAACGTCACTCAAAGATGACAGCTGTGACAGTGTTTTGTCGTATTTTCATTCTTCACGTAGACATACATATGCACATGTACTCTTTTTGCTTACTATTATAACTAAAACATTTACTCATGATAATGTATTTTTAAACATTTTTATGATTGCTAAGCTGCTAAGTCACTTCAGTCGTGTCTGACTCTGTGCAACCCCGTAGACAGCAGCCCACCAGGCTCTCCCGTCCCTGGGATTCTCCAGGCAAGAACACCGGAGTAGGTTGCCATTTCCTTCTCCAATGCATGAAAGTGAAAAGTGAAAGTGAAGTCACTCAGTCGTGTCCAACCCTCAGCGACCCCATGAACTTACTTTATCAAGTGAATATACCATCAGTTTACTTAACTTCTGTTTATCATTGGGCATTTAGTTCATTTCCTTTTCTTTTTTTGCTTTACAAATAGTGCATTATGAACATTGCAGTGCATAAAGCCTTTCGAGGAATTCCTTTGTATATAATTAGATTCCTGGACTAAAGGGTACAGACATTTTCAAGGAGAATGTTAATGGGGAAGAGAATTGGCAAAAGAATTTGTTAGCAGCCACCCAGCTTTCAGTGCTTTTTCTCATTCTTATACTATATACGGGGTTGATGTCTCCAGCAAGGCACCTGAGCGTCCTGAAAAAGGATTTTACTAATTGTGTACCACCATTCCTTCCATTCCTTCCTCCTCCTCTTCCTCTTCCTCTTCCATCTCCCTCTTCTCCATCATCTCCTTCTCTGCTGCTCATTTCTGAAATTATTTTAGATAGCAAAGCATTTGTGGCAGTCAGCATTACTTAAGGCAATGGTTTTTAATTAACAGAAGCTGAGAGTTCCAGGAATGATTTAAAAAAGACATGACTTACTAGAATAATTTTTGAATAATCTTTTTCAAATAACTGAAATAATTCTTTACTGCCTATTTCCTACTGAGAAGTAGATGATCAACGTATCAGATTTATTTTAATTATCTGCATTTATGGAATTTTTGCCATGTTCCTTACTTAAATTATCTTGTTTAATCACTTCAGGACAGTCCTTCCAGCAGGTTAAGTTATGCTTCAGTGAGGTCAAATGGTAACCACCAATTAGCAAAACTTAGAATTGTGCTATACTGCATATACTTTTAGATATTATAGTTTTAAAAAACCAGTTAGTTCATAGTGAGCCAGCTTAAATTAATGTTATGAATTACAGTATAAAAAGTAGTCATCAATTTCCTGTAGAGTAATGTAATAGATGCAGATAGTAGTATGTGCTGAAAAATGAAGCAATTTAATTTTTAAAAGTAACTTGTAATAGCCTATATTAATAAAAAATTTCTAAGAAACATTTGACAGTTTATTATCATTACAGTAACTGAAGCTATCAAAGGAATTTTTAAATTTTTGAAGCTTTAAGTATCAAGCATGGGAATCTACCTGCCTTAGTATCCATTCTTCTTATTTGTAAAACCTTGAAAATAATACTCTGGAGTAGCTTAAATCTTGTGTGCATCAGAATGTGTCACTAGTTGGCAACTCCTCTTCCACAGCATTAACTGGTTTTTGTTTTCTTTTCAGCAACGAGCCCTCCCAGGGTTGTGACATTTGACGAAGTGATGGCTGCAGCAAGGAACTTGTCAAACATGACTCTTGCTCACGAGATAGCTGTAAATGAGAACTTTGAACTGAAACAGGATGCCCTCCCTGAGAGCAGGTAACCTGGAGGCATATGTTGTGCATGAACTGTGCTGCAAACGCTGTGTGTGTGTATGTGTGTGTCCTGCAAACCCAAATATTCACACTGATTCCTGGACAGTCTCATATAATGTCTACTGGGAGTTAACAGTACAGTAAGCCCTTACATATGAATCTTCAAGTTGCAAACTTTCAAAAATACAAATGTGCCCCTGTATGCCAGCTGTTGGACTGTGTACTTTTAAAGGTACAATACTGTAAGATTAAAAATGTTTTATTTTTTGTGTGTGCTTGTTTTTTGTGTATTACTTGTGTGAAAAGTATGATAAAACTATTACAATATAGTACTCTATAGCCAATTGTGTGAGTTGGGTACCTAGTCTAACTTTGTTGGTGCAGGCATGCTAAGTCTCTTCAGTCATGTCTGACTCTTTGCAGTCTCATGGACTGTAGCTCACCAGGCTCTTCTGTACATGGGATTCTCCAGGCAAGAATACTGGAGCGGGCTGCCATGTGAACAAATTGGACTTACGGACTTATGGACATGCTCTCAGAATGGAACTCATTCATATATAGGGGACTTAGTATATTTAGTTCTCTAACAAGGTCTTTTATTTGTTTTTAAAACCATTCTTTTAGGGTATATGTCACTCATAGAGTTTTAGAATTCAGTTTATATGTCACTTCCTGAGCGAAACTTTTCCTGACATTTCTGAGCCCACTAGACTACAAGAAATCACCTTCTAAAGACTCCTGTAGCCCCCTCTCCCTCTGTTAAGGTATCTTATAATTGTTAAGGTGTCTTATAATTTTAGGTTCCATGTCTGTCTTTTCCACTGGACCCAAAGCCATGTTAATGGAGAAACTATGTCTATATTGTTTGCTCTGTTCTTATTGCCCAGCAGAGTGCCTGATACGTAGTACATGCTCAAGAAATATTTTCAGCCTGACTTATTAAAAACATATTCAGATTGTAAAAGACAAATGAATGCAGCTGAGCTGCCAGGACAATGAGTCTATCTAGAAGCTTCTGGAGGTAGGAATTACAACAGCATAGGTACCCCTGGTTGACGTCATGCCCAAGGGATCTCTAGTTAGAGCCATGTCCTTATACCCCACCTCAGTCTTTCCAGTTTTGGTGGTTCACAAGTCCCTTGGGACAAAGAGAAGAAAAGGCTTGCAGCCATGATTGCAGGTAAATAAGCTTTAGAGGCAAAATTGGCCCATGGATAACCCCACTGAATCTGAAAGCCATTTATAAATCAAGAGGCTTTCTCTCCATCAGTGAAGACAACATATAATATTTGATTCCATTCAGCAAGTTTTTGTTTTAAAACAGGAAAAGAGTAAATATAGTAATTTTCCTTTTTAAAAATATGGATCATAGTCCTCCTCTTGGGGATGTTGTTCATAATAATCATGAATACTTTTTAAGATTACTGGCCAAAGTAGGTGTGTCTGTTTGGTTTTCTATGGTGACCACATTTCACTACGATCCTTTTTAGCAGCTCTGCTGCTCTACCCCCAGGCCAGGTCACCATCGTCTCTGACCTGAACTCATTCTATCCTAGCTGGTTGCCCAGTCTTCACCCTTAGCTCCTGGAAGTCCATCCTCCACATATACAGTCAGCCACAGTGATCTTTCTAAAGGTTAAATCAGATTAAATCGTGATTTTGCTTAAAACTCTTCAGTGGTTCTATCACACTTAGAATAAATATTCCAACTCTATAGTATGACTAGCAAGGCCCTCCTTCACCAACCATGCCTCTTATTCCTTCCCTCCTGCTTGCTTCAGCTACACTGGCTTTTTTGCTGATCCTGTGGCACACCAGCTTGATCCTATCCCGAGGATTTTTTCCGTCTTTCTTCTTTTTTAATGTTTTTCCCACAGGTTTTTACCAGCTGCTTTCTTTTCCCCATTCGTGTCTTGGCTCTAAGGTAACTCACTGTCGTAGAGAAACTTTCTTCTACCGCCCCATCAAATGGGCACACTCTTCATCCCTGTGGACCACATGGTCTTCCTCTGCCTTCCTCATGGCTCTGAAATTGTATAACTGTTGATGTTTTTTGTCTTTCTGTCTTTGCCAACATATAAGCTTTTTGAGAGCAGACTCTTTTTCAAACACCCCAGTGCCTGAAACAGGGCCTACCACATATTGAATTTTGAATAAACATTTATTGACTAATGAATTTTTAAATTTAAAATGAGTATGATTTATGAAGTGCAGCAAAAGACAAATTGGGAATATTTGCTTTAAATTCATAAGTTGCAAATATAGACTGAATGAGGGCCCTTTAGAATCAGACAGATCTTGAGGTTTGAATCCTGGCTCTGCTGAGACTGTATCTGAGCCTCACATGCTCCACAATACTCACTCTGAATGCATGCTCCTGGGCATAAAAGTGCCTTGCACATGGGTATTTTGATACTGTGGGAGATAGGAATTCCCCTTCTCTTCATTTTCTGCCATGGCTAGAAAATGTGAGCAAGGGAAACAGCACACAGGATTAGGACACATTACCTTTGCTTAAAAGTGAAATAGCATAGCAGCAGCTGTTGACTTTTCAGATGACTCTCCACAGTGGCCAAGTTGTTACTATTTTTTTTTTTCATCAAGCATCATCCTTTATTACTTGTGACAAATGAGGAGACAGGCAATTGCTCTCAAAGCGCTGTCTCCTTTACTGTTTAAAAAATGACTGACTCTCATATTTTACAAAGTATTTTCTTGGGGAGAAACACTTGGTAAAATAAGTCAGATTTCTGATACTGGGTAGGAATGCTTATAAATGATTTGGTTGAGCTCATCACTACCTACCCAAAATTAGAAATCTAAGAAGTTTGGAAAACTTAAAACTCTGACATCCTTCAAGGAGCTATAAAGTTGTTTTAGCTCATTCCTGCTTGGTCCATTCAAGCCAAGTACCTGAGGCTTGTAAAGTCAAGAGCAAACATCCATTCCTGCAATGTTTGCCTTTCTAATTGTTCTGTAATTGCTTGAGAGCATTTTAGACATTGAGAATGGCATTTATGTTGAATAAATCTACTCAGGCAACTAGACTAAGTTTTAACATTTAAAGTGGCTGAGTATAGTATTTGCAGTTACAAAAACAGTTTTAAGTCACGCTTCTCAGAAAGCTAGTTTTTATTGTTAACATTATTATATATTTTAGCTATTTGAGCTTTAAAAAGAAAATTTAAGTGATATGCTCTACTGTCAAATTATCAAATCATTCACCATGCATTCAGTAAACCTTCAGTAAATACCAGGCACTACGCTAGGTATGGTGGCAGGTACCTAGAAGAAGAAGTGGCCTCTATCTGAGAGAGGTGCATAGCCCTGTGAGGGATAGAAACTTGATTACAGTTCAGGGAAATATGTGCTTTTCTAAAAGCAGTTTCAAAATGGTATAGGAGTTCAGTAGGGATGTGTATTTTAACATGCACCTATTTTGGGGCATTGACATTGACAGGATAAAGCAAGGTGGCCACCTATTCTATTGTGAAGCTTTCCTAGGAAGGCTCCTATTTCAGCAGTGTGGTCTGGCCAACTTTAAATGGGACATCTAAGCTGGAGCTGGCAGACATTCAAATGCATGTCTCCTTGGGGCCAGTCTGTTCTGTTCCATGCCATGAAACCTCCGCTATTAAGGAAAGAACAACTTGGGCACCTCATCCTAAAAACCTAGACCAGGTCTGAAGATCTGTGTAGAAGGCTAGCTGCGGGAACTTCCCTGGTGGTCTGGTGGTTGAGATTCTGCTGCCAATGCAGGGATCACAGGTTTGATCCCTCGTCTGGGAATTAACATCTGACATGCTGTGCAGTGTGGCCAAAGTATTAAAAAAGAAGAAGAAGAGTGGATGGGTGAAATAAGGTATCTCCTTAGGGCAGAATTTTATTTATTTTTATTTTTGGCTGCACCAGGTGTTGCTTTTACATGGGCTTTCTCTAGTTGCCATGCATGGGCTTCTCATTGCTGTGGCTTCTCTTGTTGTGGAGCACAAGCTCTAGATGCAGGCTTCAGTAGTTGTGGCTCCAGGCTTACTTGCTCCATGGCATGTGGAATCTTCCCAGACCAGGGATCAAACCTGTGTCTGCTGCCTTGACAGGCAGATTCTTATCCACTGTGCCACCAGGGAAGTCCTAGGACAGAATTTTATGAGCTTGTCGAAAGGTATAGGAAGGAAACACTTAAAAAATTTAGGGGAGACACTTAAGACAGAATATTAAATGAAATAAGTATATATACTATTGCACAGACCACTACTAAAAAAATTGTATTAAGACCATTCATTGAAATATGTCAACTATGTCAAAAGATTAATAATAGAATTATGAGCAATTTTTATTCTCTGTTTTTCTGCATTTCCTAAGATTTCTACAATGTGCATATTTCTTTTATAATTAGGAAAAATAGTGTTTATGTAAAAAAAAGTAATTCATTTCATTCCCATAGCTTGGCCGGTCAAGTGAGGCACATTGTCCATCAGGCCTTCTGGGATGTCTTGGAATCAGAACTGAATGCCGAGCCTCCCGAGTATGAACACGCCATCAAACTGTTTGAAGAAATCAGAGAGGCAAGTTGATGTTGTCTGTATTCATTAGTAATCTTCTGCCCTCACTCCGCCCCAGAGGCTCTTTTTCTGTTCTCTAAAGAGTATTGGAGAAGGCAGTGGCACCCCACTCCAGTACTCTTGCCTGGAAAATCCCACGGACGGAGGAGCCTGGTAGGCTGCAGTCCATGGGGTCGCTAAGAGTCGGACACGACTGAGCGACTTCACTTTCTCTTTTCACTTTCATACATTGGAGAAGGAAATGGCAACCCACTCCAGTGTTCTTGCCTGGAGAATCCCAGGGACGGGGAAGCCTGGTGGGCTGCCGTCTGTGGGGTCACACAGAGTCAGACACGACTGAAGCGACTTAGCATAGCATCAACGAGTATTGGAGGCTTCTTTTGAAACACAGAGCCAGTTCAATCACTGGAAGAGTTTTTGCCTGCATGTCTGAGAGGAGGATGGAGACAGGGAAACAGGCCCACAACAGGAACACAAGCCCGCACTTAGCTGGTAAGGCGGTGGCTGTGGTGCTTCAGAGCACAGAGCCCAGGTTAGATAGGTCTGCTTTAGTGATCTGCTTCTGCTTTCTCCTAAGTCACTCTCCTGAGTGAGTGAAGTGAAAGTCATTCAGTCATGCCCGACTCTTTGCGACCCCATGAACTATACAAGCCCGTGGAATTTTCTAGGCCAGAATACTGGAGTGGATAGCCTTTCCCTTCTCCAGGGGATCTTCCCAACCCAGGGATTGAACTCAGGTTTCTTGCCTTGCAGGCAGAGTCTTTACCATCTGAGACACAAGGGAAGCTGGAGTCTCCTGAGTAGTTGCAAGAATTAAATCAGATGACAGTCATGGCTAACGTTTCACAAGACACTTGCTCTGTGCTAAGCACTATTCATTTATTCCTTACCCATAATGCTCTGAGGTAGTTATGCCTGTTACTATTTTATATAAAGAAACTGAGTTCCCTGACTCATCCAAGGTCACACAGCTTTGAGGGGCAGAAGGTATTTGAACTGAGGTACTTGTGCTCAGAGATCATGCTCCTAACCACATGCTGTGTGTATAAGTACAGTGTCTGCTCTGTCATGAATAGGTTGCTCGCATAATACATAATGTGCGTGCATGCATGCTAAGTTGCTTTAGTTGTGTCCAACTCTTTACAACCTTATGGACTGTAGCCCACCAGGCTCCTCTGTCCATGAGATTATCCAGGCAAGAATACAGAAGTGGGTTGCCATGCCTCCCTCTAGGGATCTTTCCAACTCAGGGATCGAATCCCTGTCTCTTACATCTCCTGCATTGTCAGGAGGGTTCTTCACCACTAGTGCCATCTGGGAAGCCCATAATATATATTTCACATGTAAAATATATATTTTATATTTTGTAAAATATATAAAATATATATATTTTGTCATGCTTCTCTGATCCACCACCGAGTCGGGGCAAACTTCCATGATATCCAGGGCATTCAAATACTGAGGGCAAGGAGCTTGGTCATCTAGACACTGAAATTTAAAAAAATGACAGCCGTTCTTCATGTCATGATGCTGTTCATTCTCCCTGTGCAGATTCTCCTTTCTTTCCTGACTCCTGGTGGCAACAGGCTTCGCAACCAGATTTGTGAAGTTTTAGACACAGACCTCATTAGGCAGCAGGCTGAGCACAGTGCTGTCGACATCCAAGGCCTGGCCAACTACGTCATCAGTACCATGGGAAAGCTGTGCGCCCCCGTGCGAGATGATGACATCCGAGAGTTGAAGGCGACCAGCAACATCGTGGAGGTGCTGAGGTTAGTGCTGGCTGCTTGCATTTTCTTAAGGTACCTTTGAGTACATTCAGAAGGGAAATGTGGGAATTGAGGGGCACAGAATAGTAACTGATCTCCCAAAGGAACCCTTAACCCTAGGGAAAAAACTGACTAAGCAAGGGGTCAATCATTTATTGTTTGCGTGGAACTTTCACATAGAATGAGCAAACAAGGGTGTTCGTTGGCAGTGCTGGGCCCTAGAGAAGCAGTGATGAAAGGGGCAGATATGATCTCTGACCCCAGGGAGTTTACAATTTAATGGGGAGACAACTTTGAACAAGGAATTACAATTGTGATAAAGCACTGTGGGAGGGGAAGTAGAGAGGATTAATAGGGCCCCCAGCAGAGGCACCTAATCTCGTCAAGGATACAGGAAGCCTTGATTAGGTAGGGTATTGGAGCTGATTTGACATGTAAACCTTGAATTCTTAGTGATTTAACTACTAAAGTTTGTTTCTCACTCATGCCACAGTCTGAGTTAGGGATTCTTGGTCAGGCAGCTTTTCAAGCGCCATTCAAGGACCTAGTCTCCTTCTCTCCTTGGCTCCACCCAGGTCTTTGAAGTCCTTTACATTCAGCTGGTGAATGGGGAAGAGAACATGAGGAAGGCATGCTGCTGCTGTTTAGTCGCTCAGTGGTGTCTGACTCTTCTGCGACCCCATGAACTGTAGCCCACCAGGCTCTTCTGTCCATGGGAGTTTCCAGGCAAGATTACTGGAGTGGGTAGTCATTCCCTTCTCTAGGTGATCTTCCCAACCCAAGGATTGAACCCACTGAGCCACCTGGGAAGCCCTGAGGAAGGCATATTAAATGTTTAACCACCTCGGCCCAGAAGTGACATATTCTGCTGACTATGCCTAGTCCTGTGGCCCCACGTAGATTGAAGTGGGTCTAGGCGATGTGATTGCTGTGTGGAATCACATTTCCCAGCCACACATCCACACTGCAGAAAGGGAAATGGACCTTTGGTGGTTGGTTAGCTAACTCTGCTGCAGCTTCCCTAAGGAAGTGATGTATACAGTAAGATCATAAAGACTCTAGCTGTGATCCCAGAGGAAAGAAGAGTCTACAGTACTTTTTGCCATTGAGGCAAATTCTTCTCCCTCCCTTTGTGTGTGTGTGTGTGTGTGTGAATACAGCCACATAGAGAATTAAATTTCATGTAATAGTATTGGAAAGGGAAGGGGAGGAAACTGGATTGCATATAGCAAGTTCCTTATTTTCTGACTTTGGAAAAGTTGACAGTTTTTCAAGTCACACTTTCTTCATCTGTAAAATGGGTTGTAAATATTCTTAAGAGTTGTTCTCAGCTCTGGCAGGTTGAGATTCTTCAGCTGTGGAATCCTTGCTTTGAATAATCTTATTACCCATGTGTGATAATCAAATCTGTGGTGTTCATCTTGCTCATATATTGAGCACCTAGTGGTTGGTACTGTCCCTGCATTTCTAATACGCTATCTCATTGACTCTTCACAACATCTCTCCAAGGTTGATCTTGTCCCTTTCTTTCACAGGTGAGGAAACTAAGGCTCAGAGAGATTGAGTAATTTGTTCCTGGCCACAGAGCTGATCAGTTGTAAAGCTCTAATTGAACACGGGGCTGCCCAACTCTGAAATGCAGTGTTTTCCCTGGTTCTTCACTGCCCTGTCCTTTTCTTTTTTCTTTTTATTTCCTTAGGAATAGAAACAGGGTATACTATATTCAGACTCCTTAAAATTTCAGGGACTTTCAAATGAAAATTCCTTCTTGAATCTTTTTTTGTCTTATTGTTAAGACTCATTGTTTATACTTCTTAGTGTCTGTCAGTTTATGGCTGAATGTAATAAATCAGTTGGAAGTATATTTGCTAAAGCAAATACTCTTGAGATCTCTGGAAGAATACATTTGGAATGCATGTGTAATGCCTTTTATGAAAAGTGTCCTTGTCAAAGTGATTGGAATTTCAAAACCATTTTGGAGATGTTTATCTTTTCCAGCCTGTAAAATAAATAATAGTTAATGGATGTCAGATGATTTTCTTGATCACCTGTCTAACTATTTTAACTCTGAAATTTTTAGACAAATATTTCATGTCCTGGACCTCATGAAAATGGACATGGTGAATTTTACAATTCGGAGTCTCAGACCACATCTTCAGCGCCAGTTGGTAGATTATGAGAGAACCAAGTTCCAAGAAATTTTAGAAGAAACTCCAAGTAAGTAAAATATGTGTGGATATATAGTGAAATGGGGTTAAATATGGCATTTTGGTTTTTGATATCTTAAATAGTATTACTAAAGACTTTTGGCATTTCTGTTCAACATTTTTTTGACTTCTAAAGTTAATATCACAAACTTACAGCTGTTAACTTTGACCCCAGGAACTACGCTAAGCACTACTCTTTACGCATTAAAATTAAAAAAAAGGAACATTTATTAACCACCTGCTGTGTCCCACATACATCTTGGATGCTGTAGATATGACAGTGAACAAAAAGTAAAGTTGCAGCTCTCAAGGAGATGGCCAAGTAGGCATGACAAAAAAACAAGCATATATGGTCGGATGTGTTATTTAGTGCTATGAATAAAAGTAGGATAAAGAAACAGACAGTAATGGGACAGGTGTGAGGGTAAGAGGTGATTTTTTTTAGGTGAGGTGGACTGAAAGGCCTCTCAGAGAAGTAACATTTGAGCAGAGTTTGCAAAGGAATGAGGAAGGGCCATGTGAAGATGTGAGCGAAGAACATTCCAGCCATAGAGAGCTGCAAGTACAAAGGCCTTGCAGTAGAAACTTGCTTGTGTTTTGCACAAACACAGGGCAGACAGTGTGGCTGGAGTAGAGCAGGCAGGATAGAGTGGTTACAGTTGAGGCCAAGAAGTAGACCGAGGCAGGTCCTATAGAGCCTTGTTAGGAAATAAGAGGAATTTGGATTTCAGTCCACATGTGATGGGGAGTCATCAGAGGGCTTGAACAGGGAAGCAGCATCTACTTTTTATTTTTATTTATTTATTTTTTTCCTTTTTATTTTTAAAACATACTCTGGCTCCTGGGTAGAGAATAAGTCATATGGGAGCAAGAAGGGAAACAGGGACACCAATTAGGTGGTATCACAGATGGTGGATGGTCCAAATGGTGGTGGTAGAAGGTAGTGAGAAGAGATCAGGTTCTGGTTGTATTTTGAAAATGGAGTAACAAGATTTGCTGCAAGTTGGATGAGGGAAAAACGAGAGTGGACGATGACTCTTAAGCAACTCGATGAATAGTGATGCCTATTAGTGAGATGGGAGAGACCCAGGAAAGGAGGGTGGGAGGTGGGATGAAGTCAGAGTTCAGTTTTGGACCTGTGAACTTTGAGATCTTGTTTGACATCAATATGAAGATACCAGGAGGGATTTAGGAATGAGATTGGACTTTGGGAGAATGGTGAGCACAGGGAGTGTACATCTAAAGCCAAGGAACTGGATAGTAGCTGACACATATAGAATGCTTACCATATTCTAAACATTTTACCTGTTTTAACTGATTTAATCTTTATAAAAATTTTAGGAAATTACTCCCTATTTATGGATGAGGAAACTGAGACATAGAGAGGCTCAATAACTTGCCACCATAATACAACTTGACAGTTGTAGAGCTGGGACTCACCCCAGAAGTCTGACTCCACATTCCTGTCCACTCCATGCTCTTATCCCAGGGTTACCTTGGGTGAAATTACCTAGACAGTGAGTGTAGATACTTAGTGGGCCTGACCTGGGACTCTTGCTTATCTAGAGCTTAAGAAGAGAAGAAAGATCCAACAACAGAGACTGTGTAGCCAGAGAGGGGAAGAAAGACAGGAGAGGGTGGTGTCCTGCAAAACAAATGAAGAATGTGTTCAGGGATCAGCTGTGACAAGTGCTAAGTGGTCAAGAAAGATGAAGACCAAGACTTGATCGTGGTATGAGACCGTATGAGGCTCCTTGGTAACTGTGATGGGAGCAGTTTCAGTGGACTAGTGGACATTAAATCCAGACCAGAAGCAGAGAGAGAAGGAAGTATGACCTCACTGAACCCTCACAATTCCTCAGTGGGGGAGGTACTTTTATTCCCTTCATTCCACAGGTGAGGAAACTGAGATGCCAGATGTTGGGCAGCTGGCAAGAGACTAGCTCACTGGTTCCCTTATTAGCAAACCCTAGACAGCAGCCTCTGGGCTTCAGTTGAAACCACAGTCTAAGTCTGGGTTGGGTGATCCCCCCCATGCCACCTTCCCCCTCGTGGACTGTGCTCTTCTGTCAGGACTGTCAATATGATAGCCTTATGAATACAGAGCCAAACACATGCCTCCTTTAAAGGGATTTGAGCAGGCTGGAGCCTGTCCAGGAAAGAGGGCAGGGGCCATTGAGGGTGACATGAGGAACAGTCAGTGAAGCTGGGCCCATAGTGCCTGGTACCAGGGAGACTCAGGTGGGCCATGAGCACTGCCTGCCCTGTGGTTAGTGATTCAGGGCTTTGGTTAAGTTCTGAAGGGCAGACTAGGACCCATGGGAGGGAAGTAGCCAACAGCCAATTTAGACCTTCCTAGCAGCTGGAGCTGCTCTTTTAACCTCAGAATGGACTTCCTGTCACTCATAGTAGCCCATGCTAGCTAACATTTTGTTTGCACATTTATTGTGTGCCAAGACCTTATTATGTGCCAAACAGCTTACACTCATTAGCTTATTCATGCTTCACAAATCACCCTATGAGACTGTTATCACCCACTGTTTATAAAGGAAGAAACTGAGGTTAAAGTAAGAGATTATTAGTGGGTGGAAGAGCCTGGATAACTGTGTCTCTGCCCCAAAGCATATGCGTTCAACCACTATGCAAAACTGACTGTCTCCAAACAGTATACCAACTGTCTTGAGGGTATTTGCAGAGAAAGTTCTAGCATTCAGTGGCAGATATGACTAGATGATGTCTAAGGATCCTTCTGCAACAAAAATTCTCTTGACTTTAGGGTTACATTGTTTGGGCTTCAAAGCCAGAGAGGGATTATGGGAAATAGAAACCTATATCAACCCTGGATCTGAAACCTAAACTATTAATATGATAACCATGTTCTTAGCAGCATTTTCCTGAGACTCACTGGTTGGTTTATTTGTGTCCCTGTGTGTTCATATACATGTGTACAAATGTCTCCATGTCTTGAGTTAAGATGGGCCTGTAATCTTGAACAAATCCCTTAATATAGAGTTGAACTACAGTTTTGTTCATCTCAAATGATTTGTTTCTCTCCTTGAAATCCAGACTTAGTCACTTGTATTCCACTCGTACCTTTCACATTGACTTGGATATTTCCAGAGATTTAAGAATAGAATGAATCCAGCTGTGCAAATAGGTCATTATTGCCCAGCTCTAAATATGTTCCCAGAGAAATCAGGAGTCCAGGAAGCAGAGTGTATGTCAGCTGTTAATTATATCCTCAAGTCACGCTGCCAAAAGTCGGCCACTGTGCCCTGCTATCAAAATAAGAGTCTTACAGTACTGCACAGAAGTACAAAAGTGTTGGATTTTTGTGTGTACATGATTTTTATAAGATACTTATTTGGAAAATCAATATTTAGAAATACTCTGGGTTTCCTAGTTGACTCCCCAAAAGATTCTATTTTGCCAACAGAGAGATTTTATGTCATCTCCCTATTTAAAATACACCCAAAAAAGGCTTACACAGTGTATTAAATGTCAGCAAAATAACCACATTAGATCCAACAACTAAATTATCTGTGGAAAGAATGGCACATAACCCCCAGGCCACAAGTAATTTTTCAGATACTCAGGAAGAAGAGGTTTTATTTATTTAGATCATCTCTTATATCTGATAAAATGTTCTCAGGAACTTCATTTCATGTGATTCAAGAATCCTCATGGGACATAAATATTTTTCAAAAAATAAATGAAATTGGATTATGATTATCTTTGCCTGGCACCCAAGGCGTTTGGGAGATATTTATGGAACATTTTAGAGATGAGCAAGCTGATGCTCAGCAGCAACCTGCCCAAAGACAGAGCCATGCAGCCGAGAAATAGCAAAGCTGGGACTGGAAACCAAGTCTGCCCTGGCCAAGCCAGGAGTAAACCAAGCTGCTGCCTTCATTCTTCTCTTTGGATTTCTCAATTTTGTGTTGTATCAGCTGAGTCATATCAGAGGCAACAGAAACTCACTGGCTGATTTAGAAGAAAAGAAAGTGAATGGAAGGAGAGGGCAGTTCACAGAAAAGCTAAAATTTCCTAAGTCTGCACAAAGCCAGAAATCAGGAGGGCATCAGGAATCTGGAGAAGAAAAAACAAGGGGAATTTCCCAGCTGCGTCCTCAGATGGTTAATGTGCACTTCAACATGGACCATCCTAGACCGCTGTAATCATCATTCAGAGTCCCGGAAAGAGTCTGAGGGGCGTGTGACTCAGCCAGGCCAACCCCTAGGTAAGGAGGTTGCTGGTCCTGGTCATGGGGCCTCTAATTAACATCCACAGAAAGCATGGAGTGAAGGAAATGATTTCTCAAAATCAGTACCAACAAAAGGGAAGGTGAGGTGTAGCCAGGCATAAAAGAGTGGACATCACGGATAAGCAGACTACATTCTTCTAACTGAAAACTGGAATATTTGGTGTGAATATTTTCTGGAATATTGAAAATAGGGGCCAGGCTAGCTCTCGGTCTTTGCAGTTCTGAACAGGCACCATTCAGTAAACCAGGAGAATGGTGTAGAATACATGAATGGGAGTCCCTGGCATTGTCCAAACCTTTAAATAGCCCCTATTTTCAATATTCTGGAATTTCAAAAGAGTTGGACATAACTGAGCATCTGAACACACACTCACATACACAAAGCTGGCCTAATAAGTACAGTAGGAAGTGTTCCCTCCTCTTGCTTTCTGAAAGTTTGCAAAAAACACCTTATATCTTTTAGTTTGATTTGCATGCACTGTGTATATCAGTAAAATGGAAAGATATCTTCAGGTGTCAAGGACTAAATCAATTTGCCAATCTGAAGGAGACTATTTGAGTCAGTCTTTAAGCCTATGGTTAACTCCAGAGATAATGAATTAAAAAGGAAACCTGCCAGGTCTCATACCAGATATAGAGAGCAGAAGCTTTTTGAGAACCTACTAAGTGACAAGTACCACTGGGAAAATGTTTGATTAGTTTCCAAAGCAAGGTACAGTACCTAGTGTATAGTGGTGCTCAGTTGCCTTTGAAGAAATTAATGGAGAGGCTTTTTTTTTTTCATATGAAAAATCAAGTACAATGCCTCTTAGGGTTGACCTTGCTCTTGGAGCCGCTCAGAGCAGTCGATATTCTTGCTTATGGGAGTGAAATCTCAGCAGCGTGTATGTGTGCTTAGCTGTGTCCAACTCTTTGGAACCCCTGGACTGGGGCCCGCAAGGCTCCTCTGTCCATGGGATTATGCCAGCAAGAATCCTAGAGTAGGTTGCCATTTCTTCCTCCAGAGGATCTTCTCGATTCAGAGATCGAACCCATGTCTCCTACTGCTCCTGCATTGGCAGGTGGATTTTCTTTACCACTGAGCCACCTGGGAAGCCCCTGAAATCTTAGCAGATCTCTTAGAGAAAATCCTTGTTTCCCTCTAAACTCTTGCTCTTTCTGCTTTACCAATTGTACTCACGCCTGGTTACATATAAGGATCACCTGAAGTGTTTAAACAGAGATGCCTGAGCCCATCTCAGGCTGATTAAATCAAAATCTCCAAGAGCCGACACCCAAAATCTTTTTTAAGTTCCCAAGGTGATTCTACCATCAGCCAGGATTGAGAAACTCTGTGCTACACTGTTGCTTTTGTTTGAGATAACTAAATGGGCTTTTAAATGTGTCAGTTGTAAATGATTACACTTGTTGTATATAAATGCTTATTACCGCCACATTGTAATTATACTCGTGATGTTTCCACTCTTTCTCTCTGTTAGATGTCTTTTAAAGACTGCAAGTCTTTTACCTCTTTATAAGCAAAACTGGGAAAACCAAGAACAACATTTGCCAACTGAAGAGAAGTAAAGTTGTGAAATTCTGGGGGTGGTATAGCAAATGGAGCTGTTCATAAATTACCCCTGTTTAAGGGCTGGGTCTGATGAAGAATTTCAGGGTGACTATTCTTTATTTCATTCTCTGGGTTTTTGTTTTTTTTTTTTTAATCTGCACCTGTGTTCAGTCTGCATTTTAAAGCAATGACACCTTATAAATTCTACCAAATGCATACTCTTAATAAGAAATGTGGTCTAAAAAACAATTTATTTCTAGGCATAAACCTTAGAACTGGGTCTGAAGTTAAAAAAAAAAAAAAGTGTTCATACCAGCATGTTGGGAAAGGCATAGCTCTGATGAGACACTCCAAGGGGTCTGGAACCCAAAATGTTTAATCACCACTGCTTTTAATCTAGATAACTTCTCTGCACAAGACTCAAGGTCATGTGTGAGCTGGCCTGTCTGTCCATCTGATGCTATCTGTAGCAACTCTCTCCTCCCTTCCCCGCTTCTTTATGGACCAGCAGTACAGATTTGCTTGTACCTTCCAAATTGCCATGCTTTCCCATTATTCTGTCTCTTTGTGTGGCCTGTTTTCCTAGTCTGGAGTGACAGCTCTTTCCTCTATCCGCCTTGTGTCACTTACGGAGTTCTTCCTCTTAGACTCTACGGTAGACAGCCTCTCCTCCCTCCACCCCATTGTACCTTATAGTACTCACTGTCTTCTGCTGTAATCGTGAGCTCACATGACTGTCTGCCCATCTGGACCGTAGCTCCTGGAGGGTCGTGGCCGTCTTACCATTCATCGTGTGTGGAATGCACAAATGAAGGAGTCTATCAGCCGTAGGACAAGTATGTGGCCTTTTCCCTTGCAGGTGCTCTTGATCAAACTACAGAGTGGATAAAGGAATCTGTCCATGAAGAGTTACTTTCCCTTTCTGAGGCTACTTTAACCCCTGGAGCCGAAAACAACTCCAAGCCAAGCCTGAGCCCTACGTTGGTGCTAAATAATAGTTACTTGAAACTGTTACAGTGGGATTATCAGAAAAAAGAATTACCAGAGGTGAGTGAGTTTTCCCCGCCCCCCTTTTGGTGTCCCTCAAGTTTTCAATATTCTAATTCTTAAGTTCAAACAGTGTATCAGCTGGTCTATCTGTGTTGCATGTGGTTTAATGTCCTTAACTGGAATCAGATGAAAAATGGGAGTTTGGATGTAACACTGCTGATTTTACACGCTCATGGTACTGAGCTTCCCTTTCTGTTTTTAAATCTTAAATATGCTAGACACTCATGACAGATGGCGCACGTCTTCAGGAACTGACAGAAAAGCTGAATCAACTGAAAATGATTGCCTGCCTGGCCCTTATCACCAATAACATGGTGGGTGCTCTTACAGAAGGCCTACCTGAGCTTACAGTCAGACTAAAAAGGATTTCAGCTGTTCTACTTGAAGGCATGAACAAAGAGTGAGTTCCAGCGTTTTTATCTGCTCTCCCTTGTATTCCAGCTCTGCATGTGTTTCAGAGAACATGAATAACCTTGGAAAATCTGGATGTGGTATTCAGGACCGTGCTTTAGAGAAGCTTAGCTCATGCCTTCTTTTCCTAGAGTTTCTTTTCATATCTCTGAAGGCTTAGATGTCCCTCGTTGGTAGGGAGAGGTCTTTTCCATAACAGGTGCCTGGGTGAGTGCAGTGTTTCCACTTAGGACGGATGTGTGTACAAGCTCTCCTTTGACAGTGTTGTGGAAAAAACAAACAATACCTAGAAATTCATCATGCTCAGGGTCTATCAGAGAGGCTTTCTGATTCAGTTGTTCTGACTCCATCATTTTTCTGCAACGAAATGTTTACCAGCTTCACAGATCCAGCCTCTGTGAAGCCTACAGAAGTAGTGACATCTTTGTCCTTCAGAGATGTTTTACAAGTCAGTGAAAGTTTTGTCTTTGCCACTTTCATTTCTCAGTATCAAACCATCATGGAATACTAGAATCCCATTTCAATTTTGCATTATTGGGAATCCTGTCCAAGTCAGAAAATTTCTAATCCTGGCCAATGACTGGGTGTTTCCATGGGTCTTCTGTGTGTCAGCTCCTCTTGCTGACTGTCCTCTCAGGTGTTTTCAGGGACTTTACACCCAATACATCCAACATCCCATCTTCCTGCTTATTATTCAGAGAGCACATGAATGACTTGATAAAATCCTAGAATCTTAAAAGCCAAACTAGCCCAAGTGGTTCTGACAACCCAGAGTTCTCATTTTGACCTAAAGCTCAGAGAGAATAGGATTTGCCTTGGGCTGTTCACCAAGAAAAGGTCAGGCCAAAGCCCAAGCCCAAGCCTGACTATCAAGTCCCTGCCCTTTCTACTGATCCTGGTGCTAACCTGCCAGGCTCTTTTCTTTCACATTCCAGGACCCAAGACCTGTGAGGAAAAGAAACCTGCTCTGATTTTGCAGAAACCTGCTCTTAGCATTTCCCCACACTGGTTAACCATTATTTTCCAGGAATTCTAAGTTATTAAGCATTTAGTGAGTCCCCAAACACTGCTTAGTGTTAGCTGCTCAGTCGTGTCTAACTCTTTGCAACCCCATGGACTATAGCCCAACAGCTCCTCTGTCCATTGAATTCTCCAGGCAAGATTACTGGAGTAGGCTGCCATTTTCTACTCCAGAAGATCTTCCTAACCAGGGACTGAACCCGCATCTCTGTGTATCTTGTATTGGCAGGCAGATTCTTTACCACTGAGCCACCTAGGAAGCCCTCCAGTACTGCCTAAGTATTCATATGAAGCGCATGGCAAAATGGTTACTAAAAGGACAGGCTTTTGGGTTAGACAAACCAGGATTTAAATCCTAGCTGTGCTGCTGACTTGTAATGTACCATTGAATAAGATCCTGAGTCATTCTGAGTCTCACGGCCTCACTTGTAAGAAGGGATATAAAGATACTACCTTAGAGTTATGCCAACTTAAAATGACATTTGAAAAGACCCTGATGCTGGGAGGGATTGGGGGCAGGAGGAGAAGGGGACAACAGAGGATGAGATGGCTGGATGGCATCACTGACTCGATGGTCATGAGTTTGGGTAAACTCTGGGAGTTGGTGTTGGACAAGGAGGCCTGGCATGCTATGGTTCATGGGATTGCAAAGAGTCGGACATGACTGAGTGACTGAACTGAACTGAAGATGACTCGTGTGTAACATTTAGTGCAGGTGTGTGGCACATGGTAAGTGCTTGATAAATGTTAGCTCTTAATAACTATTTAGTTGTTAAGTCATCTTCTTTATAGTTGTTCTGCCTATCTGATTGTTTTGTTGTTTTGTCTAATTCCTCTCACTCCCATCCCCCCTTCTCTTATCCTTTAATCCATTTTGCACAAAGTTGTCTTAAAGATCCTTTCTGAATAGCAAAATGCAGTTTTCAATATCATTTACAATAGTGTGGACACAGCAAATGCTGCTTCCTATTACACCTTTTTCATTACCTATTAAATCACCACTACTAACTACTTTTTACATCTTTCCAGACTGTATATATTTGGAATTACTGATCAGCTACTTGAAAGTAACAGTGGGAAAGAGTCTCTTATCTTCCATCATGATAGGTCAAGAGGTTTAGGTAATTTGTCTTTATGGTGTTGGCCTCTGAATATCTTTATTTCTTGTTTTTGGTTGGTGTTAAAGGTTTCCTGCACAGGCATGGATAAATGAATTGATTCTATCTTATTTTCTAAGCACATTAAAAACAAAATCTATGACTGAATCCACCCAGGCCAGAGGGTCTATTTTGCAAATTAAACAAATATTTTCTATCCTTTTCTGATAGCCCTGCCTGAAAATGGGGTTGCAGATTTATTTTTAGGGACCACATTTTTCTGTCTGTGTTTTCGTATTTCCTACAGAATTGAGTGGTTTTAAGCATTTAAAAGTCTGATGTATATAAAGCTTGGTGGTTGGGAGGAGTTTCCTATTTTCTAAGCTCATTCTAATAAGAGGTAATTTTTGTCTATATAAGAGAAAATTAGTATACATTTTAAACAAGCTTGTATATTTTTTAAACAAACAAAAACCTGCTGAATAAAAGCTGTCTCTGGTGTAATTATTGTTTCATATTTTGTAGGACCTTTAATGTGAAGGAAGTCCTGAATTCTATCGGCATTCAGACTTGTGTTGAGGTTAACAAGACCCTAATGGAGAGAGGTTTACCAACTTTAAATGCTGAGGTTCAAGCTAACCTTGTAGGCCAATTCTCAAGCATCGAAGAAGAAAACAATCCTATCTGGTCTTTAATTGGTGAGTCCTTATATTTTTATTGGTTTCTGCTTCAATGTCAATATGCCTTACCATGATGGCTTTGGCTAATGTTAAGTATCAGTCAAATTTTAGTCTTAAACAGATTACCTGCTTCTCTTGGTGAATAAATATTGAAAACATGAAGAAAGCATTAATATTTTCAAAGCTTTGGGACTCACTGCTGTTTATGTGTGTATATGTAGTGGAGTGGGGGGATGTTTCAGGGTCTTCTACCTTACCCAGCTGATAGAGTTTTATGAAGAAAGTAACATCATGCTGCCATCATTTTAAATTCCTAGATCAATACAGCAATCCAAACCAGATGGTAGTATGTTCACAGAAAGTAGACACATGCTCTGATGGAAGCTAACCTGTGTGAGCTGAGGCCTCTTGCTTGGTCAGGCTTAGAAATACTAAAAGTTAAAAGGGCCGTAGAACTGAGAGGCATAGTGGGTTTTTTTTTTTTTTTTCCTACTTGATTGCTAAGAAAATGAATATATCAGAATCAAATTGTGTTGGTGAGTTGGGGAAATGGAGAATGTATCAGGACTTTTTTCTGTTACCTGTGACAGATAATTTAAAACTCTTAAGTGGCTTCCCAGGTGGCTCAGTGGTAAAGAATCTGCCTGCCAAGCAGGAGACCTGAGTTTGATCCCTGGTTCTTTCTGGAAGATTGCCTGGAGAAGGAAATCCACTCTAGTATTCTTGCCTGGGAAATCCCATGGACAGAGGATCCTGACAGGCTACAGTCCATGGGGTCCCAAAGAGTCAGGTGTGGCTTAGTGACTAAACAAAGTGGCTTAAGCAGGAAGGGACTGTACTTGCTCATATCACAGAAAAGAGCAGTTGGGGGGATTGGCTGCTGGTACAGCCTAATCAGAGTTCAGATGATGTCTTGGCACTGTTCCCACTTGTGGTCTCTCAGCGCTGCCTTCCTCTGGGATGGCTGTCTCTAAAATAGTCTCTTCCCAGCATAACAAGATGACTTCCACACCAGCTTGCAGCTTTCCATATTTAAATCAAGCCAAAAAAAGAAAAGTCAGTTTCCCTCCCCTCTTAGCTCAAACTATGACCCCAGAATTGAATCCCTTTAGCTCCACTTGGTGGTCACAACCCATTCTTGGTGGCCAGAGTGGAAGAAACTTAATCCCAAGACATGTGTTCAGTTCCTGGAGCCAAGGTGAGTCAGCTTTACCTGAACACCTGATCTGAAACTAGGGAAGCAATTGTTTCCCCAAGACAGAATCAGGGTGCTGTGGCCATAAGAAGGGGACGAGGGTGATGTGGGAGACAAAGCAAGTGTCAGCTGCAGTGGGAGAGGACCAGATGGAGGAAAGAGTGTGGAATTTGAATATCCAAACATTCCAGGAGGAATCTGCAAGTTTTCAAAGCACCGCACTGACTTCTCTAGGAACAAAAACACTGGTTATTATTTAGCTGAGATTCTTAAAGGGTGTCTTTCAACCTTATCCCTGGGGACATGGGATGCTGATTATCTAAGCCACCCAGGCCACGTAAGAGCTCTGGTGTGCGGCACGTGGGCTTCGAGGGATGGCAGTGAGGACAGTAACACACACAGCATAACCTCAGCTGCCTGTGGCCGAGCCCTGCCTGCATGACCTTCACTGCTGACAGGCGTGTCACAGCCTGTCACCTCTGGCTGTACAGCCAGCACGTGGGCCATGGTGCTTCTCAGAGGAGGAGGGATAGGCTGTCAGCCATCTCTGCCTCATACCAGGAGACCCTTGCTAGTGCACAGGTCTCATGAGGAGGATGGGATGCATCTTTGCTCATCGCAATTTCCCCAGACCATGGCGGGCGGGGCCCAGAGATGACCTTTAATAGATATCTGAGGTGTCACTCACAGATTGGCACTTGCCATCTACCTCTCTAAGGATTAGATCACATGCTGCTGCAGCTGCTGACCTCCAACACCCCCTGAAAGGAGTTCAGGATGGAGAATAGAAAAGAGGCACTCTGTGCTCAGGGGAAAACTGGCAGGATAGGTCTTCACGTAGTTAGATATTGTCCAGAGCTGAATTTATGAGCCCAATTCACATATCTCCTCATATCTGGAAAAACACTAAAATCCTTCATAGTGATGACTGTTTCTCGTGACTAGCAGAAGCTTCACGAGACTAGCAGAAACCTGTTGTAAAATGTGTTTTTGATTACATGTATTCCTCCTTCACCAAAATCACATATATACTGTCCCTTTCCCCTATGACTTTGGAACAGTCTCTCAGAACTATCTGAGGTGCTGTCTCCCAGGCTGCAGTCCTCATATTGCCCCAAATAAAACTCAATTTGCAACTCTCACATTGTGCATTTTTTTTTAAGTCGGCAGTGGAGTGGATGAATGAATGCATGGAGACTTGGAGCAGTCAAGTATCTCTCACCTGAGGCCATATAACCAGTGGGTCTCAGGGTAGGAGTCTTCCTGTCTGACTCACATTCTCACCTGCTCTGATGGGTACTCCAGTCAGAGCTAGAGCCCTGCTGCCTGGTGGCAGGCTGGCCAGAGCCTCGGGTGTTCTCTATGCCCTTGCTTTAGATCAGGGAACTACTGGCAGCTCCAGAGAGAGAGGGGGAAGCTGGGGGCCAGGAGATGCCCCACCCTGAGGAGGCCTCTTAAAATCCAGTCAAGCCACTTTTTTCCACCCAGCCCTCCCTATTCCAAGTTTCCTGTTCTTTTGCAAATTGAAAGTATTTTGTAACCTTGTTCAAAGTATTGTTGCCTAGCAACTTGCATGACTCACTTGAGCGGCTCTCCCTAGGCTCTGGAAGCCAAGGGCATGTCTTTGGCAGGGGCTGGGTTTGGCTGCTCCTAAATGGACAGACACTTCCATCACTTTCAGTTCAGTTCAGTTCAGTTCAGTTGCTCAGTCATGTCCGACTCTTTGCGACCCCATGAATTGCAGCACGCCAGGCCTCCCTGTCCATCGCCAACTTCCAGAGTTCACTCAGACTCACGTCCATCAAGTCAGTGATGTCATCCAGCCATTTCATCCTTTGTCGTCCCCTTCTCCTCCTGCCCCCAATCCCTCCCAGCATCAGGGTCTTTTCCAGTGAGTCAGCTCTTTGCATGAGGTGGCCAAAGTACTGGAGTTTCAGCTTTAGCATCATTCCTTCCAAAGAAATCCCAGGGCTGACCTTCAGAATGGACTGGTTGGATCTCCTTGCAGTCCAAGGGACTCTCAAGAGTCTTCTCCAACACCACAGTTCAAAAGCATCAATTCTTTGGCGCTCAGCCTTCTTTACAGTCCAACTCTCACATCCATACATGACCACAGGAAAAACCGTAGCCTTGACTAGACGAACCTTTGTTGGCAAAGTAATATCTCTGCTTTTGAATATGCTATCATCACTTTAGTCTTGGCCTAAAAACTGACTCATCCACAGAAGAGACAGAACTACTTGTCAGCATAATAACAGTTTTGAAAGACCTGCATTCTTTAAACAGTCTCACAGAAAAGTGTCCGGACCATAACTGTGACAAAAATAGACCCGGGCTCATGAGAGTTGAGCAGCCAGCCTAACAGGGAGTTTACTGGACCATTTGCTCTGAATTCTCTGCCCACAGAGGAGCTAGAATACATGAGACCTTAGAGGGATCCCTGGGACAGAAGAAGTGCTCCAGCTTAGCCCTAGCTTTCCTCCTCTGCTGTTCATGGCACCCACAGTCTGCCATCTTCTGTTCTCAGTTGATGTGCTATTTATTTATAATAAAATCACAACTCCCACAGTGTTCTTTGCCTTTAAA
Source organism: Tragelaphus eurycerus (assembly GCA_935064755.1). Classification (NCBI taxonomy): domain Eukaryota; kingdom Metazoa; phylum Chordata; class Mammalia; order Artiodactyla; family Bovidae; genus Tragelaphus; species Tragelaphus eurycerus. Next base: position 7,327,226 of record CAKXYN010000072.1, on the reverse strand, counting down.
AAAGATAATTAGAAAGCAAGTTTTCTTTCAAACCAATTTTTTCAAATGTATATGATAAAAATGATCTATGGATTACCTGCTGTGGAAATTGTTTGCATGCTAATAGCCACCTACATTTTTAAAAAGTAATTTTAAACTGTACAAGTGATCCCTCCATGAATAATTTCCTCTTGTTGAAAAATTATGGATAAGGCTCAGGTCTTATTCAGCCCCCATTCCTCTCTGGCTCCTTGCGTTTTCAGTTTGGGGTTTATCTTCATAGACCTTTTTCATTCCATTCTCACTTCACTACAGTCAACATTTATGACATGCCTGCTGCCTGCCAGACCAGGGAAATAAAGACTAAAAAAGTAGCCCTCACCCTCAGAATGCCTACTGTCTGAGAAGTGAGAGAGAGAAGTTCTCAAGTAACAATAATAAGGGGTGAGAGTATAACGGATGGTAAGGAAAGCCACAGAAAGGAGGTGACGTTAGTTATCAGCATGGATGCTCTCGACTTTGGCAGAGATGAAGTGAGATGGAAGGGCATTCTAACAGGAAATAGTCTGGGCTAAGATATGGACATGGGACACTGGTCACTTTGAGTTCTAGGTCAGATCTGGCTGAAATGTATGATTTGGGGTAGACGTGTTTGGATATAAGAATTTCAGTAATATTACAGCTGTCTGTATTGATGAGTGTATTTAAATGGCAACCCACTCCAGTATTCTTGCCTGGAAAATCCCATGGACAGAAGAGCCTGGTGTATTACAGTCCGTGGGGTCGCAAAGAGTCAGGCACGACTGAGCAACTTCACTCACTCACTCATTTTCCTTAGTAAATGTTCTTATTTGTGAGATTTCTGTTTCCAGAGCCAGACAATGTCCTTGGAGCAGCCTGCGCTGGAGCAGGTCTGGCTTGTCCAGTGCCATTTGTCCAGGACATCTCAGCTTCCCTTTTTTAAGCATTTGCATGCATTTGTGAAGTCTTCTCAAATGCAGATGCACCGAAGCAGGAAGAGTGGAGAAGGTGGCAGTGCCAGTTGGGGTGGTCCTTCTTCAGTGCCTCCAGATTCTTGCCCACGTGGGGGGTGATCATATAATTTATTTTCTAACCTGGGACACTGTTGAAAGTGTTCTTTTTATTAAGACCAAGACAGCGGGTATCAACTTCAGCTGTCCTGAGAAAACCCAGATGTATGCTCACCTTTGCCATGTGGCAGTTTGAGCTCCCAAGTTTGCCAGATCTGTAGATTTTCAACAAACAAAAGACTTTCAAAGAACAAAAAATTTGATTTTCTATGTGAAAGCCCCTCATTTTAAATAGCTACTGTTTTTTAGAAAAATACTATCTGGGCTAAACTAGCAGTCCCAGTTTACATACTCAGCTTTAGGATATATAACTAAAATTATGGACATTTGAATTTTTATAAAACATTCCCCACTCCACCCTGAAAGTGCTGTGCATGTTTTATTAGTTAGCTATTACTGTGTAACAGATTTCCCTCAGACTCCATCTGTCATTGCTCATCTGTCTGTGGGGCAACTAGGCAGTTCATTTGGTCTTGCTGGACTCAATGCATGCATTTATGGTAGGCAGCCGCATGGGTAGTTAGCTCTGCTGGTCTTGCCTGGGCTATCTCAAGTGTTTGGGATTTGGTTGGCTACTGGTTGGTCTAGGATGGCCTAAGATGGAATAGCTGGGCTTCGCTCGACATGGGCTCTCATCTGGCCCAGGCTTGTTTACATGGTGGTGGTGGGCTGAAAGGACAGATTCAAACCATGCCTCTTGAGCATGAAACTCACACACCATCACTCCGGCCACATTCTGTATGGGCCAAAGCAGGTCAGAAGGCCATCCCTGATCCAAGGTCTGGGCACCCAGACTCCAGCCCTGATGGGAAGAACTGCCAGGCTACCTTGGAAAGGGCATGAGTATAGGGAAGGGGTAAAGAATTGAGGATGTTGTTGCAATCCATCTACCACAATTACTATTCTCATGTTTAAAAAGTACATGCTTTAATAATAGGACAGATAAACATATCTTCTATTCCCCCAGATAAACGAATTCAGCTATACATGAAAAGCCTGCTTTGTCTGCCAAGCCCTCCAAGATGCATGCCTCCCATGCCAGGAGGCCTTGCTGTCGTTCAGCAAGAGCTGGAGTCGCTGGGCTCGCAATACGCAAACATCGTGAATCTCAACAAACAAGTGTACGGACCATTTTATGCAAATATACTCCGAAAGCTGCTGTTCGGTGAGGAAGCCACAGGGAAGGCAGAAGCTTCTTCATCTACTAACTAAAGAGGAAATGACATTGGAAAAGAGATTGGAAGCCCAGCACTTAGGTACCCAGTCTGTTTCCACCAGCGGCATTACGGAGGGGCACATTCTGGATCCTGTGTGAGGCGCAGTGTTAGCCTGAAGGTGTGTAACCCAGTAATGTCAGCGTTGCAGAGACTCGCACATCACAGTGCCCCTACATGTGTACCATTTTTGAGTCCTAAAGAGACTTTTTAACAAACAGAAAGCAATTTGTATTTAATTCTATTACCTATATAATACTTGTAAATGTTTTCGTAAGCATTTATATATGGCGTATTCATTCAACCCTTAAGGAGTTGTATTTCCTCACCTGTTACTATAAAATCTAATGATTTTTTTTTTTTTTTAACTTTGGTACAGCTTCTTAAAGGGTTGAAAGTTGTGATCATAACCAAGGGGACTGATGTTCTAAATAAATGATGTGAAGTAAGGATAATTGTATTTGAAATGTACAAATTAAATTTTATTCATATGTAATAGAAACTTACATAGTGTAAGTCCTGAAATTCTACAAATATACCTAATCACATCTGGTGATACCGATGGTCAGTATTTGTTTAGAATTTAAACGTATTAAATACATTTTTATGCTACGCACAAATTTTAGATAAAGCCTCCCTTGATGATTTAATGGAAATAGAAACAAACCCCTTCTAAAATCTCATTCTAGAGGGTGGATTCTTCTTGCAACTTATGCTGCTCTCTAAGAGAAACACTTTTTGCACACATCTCTTTGTGAATGTCCTTGCATTTCTCAGGCCATTGGTAAGGTTTATATAAGATTTTAATATTTTTACATAAGGCAGGAGTGGTTTGAATTGGTAACTTGAATTTACTTGTAAGAAAAAGTTGCTAAAATGAGACCCCATTCTCAGTGAAATTCACATCTGAAAAAGAAACAGATGAACTTTGGATTCTTTTTCTTCTTTAAACATATACTGCTACTAAAACACTTTAGTCGTGTCCAACTCTGTGCGACCCCATAGACGGAAGCCCACCAGGCTCCCCCGTCCCTGGGATTCTCCAGGCAAGAACACTGGAGTGGGTTGCCATTTCCTTCTCCAATGCATGAAAGTGAAAAGTGAAAGTGAAGTCGCTCAGTCGTGTCCGACTCTTAGTGACCCCATGGACTGCAGCCTACCAGGCTCCTCTGCCCATGGGATTTTCCAGGCAAGAGTACTGGAGTGGGGTGCCATTGCCACATGCTAGCAAATGCCTTCTCTGTGGATTTGATTCTTACCCCACCGTGACCAAGAAGCTCTTCTCAGTACCATCATCATTTGCCATTCTTGTGCATTAAACTTTGCCACGCTGGCACTGCTTGTCAGGATCCTAGAGAAATCTGCTTGTCTTCAGATTACATGCTTCTGAAGCGTTGAGGGAAGCACTACTGGCAAATGCTTTATTTGCATAAAGTGCATTTTGGATGGTTTGATTTTCTGAGGACTCTTTGAACCTTAGCGGTCTGGTGGAGAAGAGCAAGTAGGAAGAAAAAGATTAATCCCTCTTTCTTCCTTACCTCCTCTTCCTCACCATGACCTCTACCATTATGGTGCTACCTAGTGATTTGATAAAGGCCTGGGAAATTATTGTGTGGATAACTTATTTCTGATCTTTTGGAGGGATCTGCCAAATTGAGGAAATGTTGAACATCAGCTTTTTTCTCCCAGTGACCAATACATAAATCACCATTCTGTCCATTGAGCAGCTACGTAGAAGTAGAATTTACTGAAGAGCACATCATTGGTCTTACCCATTTTCCCCTCCTCCTGTATGTCCATTCTGCCTGTTTCCTGTGCTTAGAAATCATAAGGTGCTGTAGATTTTTGTTTGCATTTTCTCTTAAGTTGAAGTTGTTTTCAACTGTTCACTTTGGGGCCTGGATAGCACAGAGGGTCTGAAAGTAGTGTGTAGTGTGACTTTCTGTCACTTTCCCAGTGAACTGTACATTTAACTAGAAGACCAGGTGGTATACTTTTTTACTAACAGATTGGAATCTGGCTGGTATTCTTATATACTTGATTATACTATAGTTGCCAGCAGGAAAACAATCTGCAAACATTTTTTTTTAATGCATTTTAAAATGAAGGGCATTCTGCATTTTTTTTTTTTTTTAAGTGGCAAAGTAAATCTCAATGTCCCAAGTCTGGATGTAAGCAAGTACATTTATTAGGATTTTAAAATCCTGTCCCTTAGCATGTTGTTTATTTGGTTTTTACTTAAATGTTTACTTCTACTTTTGAGAATTTTCTTAACATGGTCTTGTTTTGTAATGTCAATTTTCCTAAACACCATACACACATTTTCATTCTTCTACTGCTAAAACATGTATTGTGTGCACTAGTTACATTTTAAAACATTAAAAATTATTTCAAGATAGATGTTGTCTCTCTTTTCTAAACCACCTTTGGGTAGCTCAAGGCTGGAATATTGCACAGACTTTATTGCAGTGGTTCTAGAAGGAATCTTCTACTTAATGTCAAAGCCTCACAGACATCAGTCATGTTCATTCATTCATTTAGTCAACAAATAGCTATTGAGCATCTACTATATGTCAAGAAGTATCCTAGGTATTTAATACACAGATAACTAGACAGACACTGTCCTGAGAAGTTTGTAACTTAGTAAGAAGGACAAACTTGTGAACAATAGCAATAAAGTGTAATTCGGGCTATGCTTGTAAAACAAGTACACATAGTACAGAAAGCGAAGAAGAATTAAAGAGCCTCTTGATGAAATGAAAGAGGAGAGTGAAAAAGTTGGCTTAAAACGCAATATTCAAAAAACTAGGATCATGGCATCTGGTCCCATCACTTCATAGCAAATAGATGGGGAAACAATGGAAACAGTGACAGACTTTATTTTTGGGGGGCTCCAAAATCACTGCAGATGGTGACTGCAGCCATGAAATTAAAAGACACCTGCTCCTTGGAAGAAAAGCTATGACCAATCTAGACAGCATATTACAAAGCAGAGACATTACTTTCCCAACAAAGGTCCATCTAGTCAAGGCTATGGTTTTTCCAGTGGTCATGTATGGATGTGAGAGTTGGACTGTGAAGAAAGCTGAGCACTGAAGAATTGATGCTTTTGAAGTGTGGTGTTGGAGAAGACTCTTGAGAGTCCCTTGGACTGCAAGGAGACCCAACCAGTCCATTCTAAAGGAGATCAGTCCTGGGTGTTCATTGGAAGGACTGATGCTGAAGCTGAAACTCCAATACTTTGGCCACCTGATGTGAAGAACTGACTCCTTAGAAAAGACCCTGATGCTGGGCAAGATTGAAGGCAGGAGGAGAAGTAGACAATAGAGGATGAGATGGTTGGATGGCATCACCGACTCGATGGACATGAGTTTGAGCAAGCTCTGGGAGTTGGTGATGGACAGGGAAGCCTGGCGTGCTGCAGTCCATGGGGTTGCAAAGAGTTGGATACGACTGAGCAACTGAACTGAACTGATACATAGTATTAGAGGAAAAATCACTGGACTCTTTCATGGATCACCCTTGAGCTAAAACATGAATGATAGGCAGGAACTTGCCAAGAGACCAAGAAAGCAAAAGGCACAGGAGGCACAGCCATGTGGAGAAATGGTGAGCCCAGGGAACAGCCTCCAGAAGACGGGAAGTGACGAGAGGAGAAACAAGCAAGGGAAAAGGCTTCTGGGATGTCATGTTCATATGTGTGGGGTTTGTTCTGAAAGAGGTAAAGAATCAGGGAATCCTTTGAAAGTTGCAAACAATTATGTTTTGGAAAGATTGTCGTGGCAAAGCACACTTGCCATTGGTGCTAGAATAGTATGTGTTGTGTGCGTATGTATACATGCTCTCACACCTGAACACATGGCACAAGCAGTAGAAATGGACTCTAGCGAACAGGCAGAAAGAGAGTTTATTGGAGAGATTTACATACTTCACAGAATCTATTTTGTCTGGGGAATTAAGCTTGGCAAATGGGTAGGAACCAAGGCAATGCAAGGGCAGGGCCTCAGCCAAGCAGGATTCAGAGACTGATTTCTCAACTATCCTTGCTGCTTTGCCTCATTTGCTCAAGATTTAAAGTCCCAGATATCAACATTCAGTGGGACAAATCTCTGTCAAGGGCAATGCTCTATTTGCATGGGATGGAATGAGATAGTGGCTGACACTTAGACTCCCATATTCCCACCAAGGTCACCCAACTAGTGATTTCTTTCAAATAGGAAAGGTGTCCTGAGGAGCAGAAAGAGAAAAACAAATCCACTATCCTTTACGTTTATGAGGTCTTTTGAACTGGAATGGGAGAAATGTGTGAGGAGACCCCCTCCCCCATCCAGTATTGCCTCTAAGAATGACACTGTCATTCCAGGAAGGGCATAGTCAGTGAAATCAGCCTTTACTGGTGTGTGCTGATGAACTGCTGAACAAATGGCTCTCAAGTCACCATGGCCTCAGCATAGCCTTACTGCTCAAATTGTAGTTCCAAGTTTAGGTAAGGTTGGTGTATGTATCAAGGGCCTTAATCCAGCTACTCAGAAACCCAACTTACATCCATCTTATAACTCAGCAGTCCTCAAAACTTTCAGCATCTCCTGAATCACTCAGAAGACAGGAGAAATAAATGGATTGCCCACTTCTATTCATGGTGCGTTGGCCAGAACTCAAAATCATCTGGCTCCAAGTGCAAGCAAGTCAGGAAAATGTGCCCAGGAGAAAAGAGGTGGACATGGGTATTGCGTATTGATAATCATTAGCAGTTTCTACCTCAGATCTCGCCAGTTTCCTTGAATAAGCTCTATGAATCCTCTTGCCTATGAAAATAAGTTTAAAGTCATGTGTCTGCTCTGATCTTTTAGTATTAGCTCCCCAGAGCACCGAGTTGAGAGGATTTTGAAACCAAATCCAGGATAAGCAGTAAAGAATTCTGTGGCTGATTGGCAAAGTATGCCATGAGTGTGGGGCCTGCCACATTTTGTGCAACATACATTTTTTCACTTGAATCCTCCTTAAAACTAAAATTCAATTCTACCTCTGGGAATGTTAAGTACCAACAGCTCCCACTCCTTAGTCAGTAAAAGTAGCACGGGACTGAGAATCAGGGGACTTGAGTTTGAATTCACTTATTTTTCACAGCTATTATGACCTCAAGTCAGCCTTCTAGTCTCGCCCTGCACATCGATTTCCTACCGTACCTGCCTGCCTCACAGAGCCCTAGTGAGAGTCAAATGAGATGTATTTGAAATTGTCTACAAACTTAGGCATAATGCGGCCAGAATACATTACAAAAGCTAATTTATTAGTCCTAAATCTCTTTCAAGCTTCAAGAGGTTTTAGTATTGTGAGATGTGGTGATGGAGTACTGAAGTACATAAGACCAAAAATTGTCAACTATCATCACAACCATGGTTCATTAAGCCCAATATTGTCATTGGCAGAGAAACTCAAGGGTATGTAGAGAGTGCAGTTATTGTCCTTGATTTCGACTTCAAAGGATAGTGACAGAACCCAACATGTTCCAATTTCGTTTAGTAAATCAGGTATGACTTTATCCTCCATGATTTAATCTAACCTTTTAGAAAGTACATTTGTACCAGCAACTTGTGCCCTCTTGTTCTCTACTTTTCCAGTGAAACTTTATCTTTTCATGTCTAAGCTTGGTATGTTAGCCTTGTTCAGCTTTCAAGGGAAAGGGACCTAAGGATTTATCACAAGGGTTTAAGAAGAAGAAAGGAAAGCTGGGAATCTGCCAGCAGTTGCACCTGCAGGCATGATAGAGAAGTTGAATATAATTTTTTTCTTTCAGAATTTAGCAAAATAATTACTTACCACATGGACTAAGCATTTTATATAAATGGTCTCATATAACTGCACAACCACTACAAGGCAGGTTCTATCATTATTTCCATTTGAGCAAAAAGAGACACAGAGAGGTTAAGGTCACAGAGCTGATAATCAACTTGAAGCCAAAGAGTCTAACCCTGGAACGTGTTAACTACTCGCTCTATTGGTTGCCTTAGGTCATCCAGTCATGTTTCACTGATGTAATGCTACCAAATACTGTTTACTTCTCTGCCTGTGTTTGCTGTTGCCCTTCCCTTTTGGTCTTCATTGAAAACTTCCCAGGAGAGAGAAAATGATTGGGTCTATTTGCCACTAGTCACTATGGATACCCTTCCCCGACTCTCTTGCCTTCAGTAGGGGGTCTCATAAGGAGCTCCGTGCCCCCTCCCTGCCCCCTGCCTTAGGTGGCTGTCTCTAGCTGATTGTTGGCCCTGTCAGTTTTGACAGGATGACGAGGTAACAATACACAAAGCAAGGCTTTTCAGAGAGATACCTATGGGCCTGGCAGGCAACTAGAGGTTTTGGACCATCCAGTCTTGCTCAAAATGCAAAATGTTCTCTGATTACAGTAGAGACTTCTGTCCCAGCTTCTCCTTACCTTGCTGGTTGTGAAACAATAGACTTCCAGGATCCCCTTTGTCCTTGCCTTTTCAGATTGAAGAACCCTTATTCCTTCTCCAACATTGTTCTGGGCTTTCTCTAGTTCTGCTGTAAATTTATTCAAATATAGAAATCAGGATCACTTTTTCCCCCAGTTTGAAGGCACCAAGGTTTTCAAGGAGAGAGGGTCATCTTTTTCTTTCGTTTTCTAGTGTCTTCAAGTTGAAGCCTCTCAAAATAAGTTCTAATTTCTTTAACATGGCATAAATGACAATTTCTGGTGTTATCTATAGACATGTCCCTCGACAAGCCCTGTGGGAGAACTATACTCAGCCCCACGCGTATTGATGGGATTATGTACTCTACAGCCCCCATGTTTTGCTCAGGCTGTCTGTCTTTGCTTGATGTCTTCTACCAAATCTATTCAGCCGGTGTCCCAATAGAGTGGTTTAAAACATGGGCTCTAGGGTCAGTTAAGTGTGGATTTAAATTCCAACCATGCTTGGCAAATTTCTCAAACCTTATGAGCCTCAGTCTCCTCACTTGGCAAAATGTGGATTATCATACTTCTCCCCCTTGATTATTAAATCAGAGAATGTACAAAAAGTGGTTATTCCAATGCCTGGCAAAGAGTAAACGGTCAACAGAAATACTCCCTAACATTTCAGGGCTCAGCTCTGACACCTCTGCTTTCCCCTTTCCCTTGCTCTTCTTTAACTGATGCTCATGGTTCTCCTCCCATTGGTCACTTTCCCATCTGGGGACCACAACACTTCATACCTAGGTGATGGGATAGTATTCCAAGATGTCAACAGTTTTTCTGTGATTTCCTTTCCCTAATTGCCCAGCCCTCTATTCAAACCACTGGTCTCTGTCTTTTTTGTACCAATATTTCAGGAAAAGGACACCAGAAAGCAGAAACCAGGAGACTGTTTCTGGCTTTTGAATTAAAAACTCCAATCCCTTAGGGCAGCAGTCCCCAAACTTTTTGGCACCAGGGACCAGTTTTGTGGAAAACAATTTTTCCATGGACTGGGGCGGGGGTGGTTTCAGGATGTTTCAAGTGCATTACATTTATTGTGCATTTTATTTCCATTGTTATTACATCAGCTATACCTCAGATCATCAGGCATTAGATCCTGGAGGTTGGGAACCCTTGCCTTAGGGGATAAAAAAGACAATGGATTTGACCCCAGGATGCAAATGCCCCTCACTCAGGGACCAGGCAGGGGTAAACAGGGTGGACACCACTTAGTGTCAGCCAATGGCTCCCATGTAGGACTCTGGGACCACTGCTACCAGATCCTCCTCCAGAGACAGTTTAAAAAAATCAGAATTTTAAAAAGCATGACATGAAAAATTGAACTTATCACTCAATGCATGTTTTTTTCCCCCAAATCATTTATTCAACACAACTTTGCTGCTGCTGCTGCTAAGTCGCTTCAGTCGTGTCCGACTCTGTGCAATCCCATAGACCGCAGCCCACCAGGCTCCTCTGTCCCTGGGATTCTCCAGGCAAGAATACTGGAGTGGGTTGCCATTTCCTTCTCCAATGCATGAAAGTGAAAAGTGAAAGTGAAGTCACTCAGTCGTCTCTGACTCTTAGCGACCCCATGGACTGGAGCCTACCAGGCTCCTCCGTCCATGGGATTTTCCAGGCAAGAGTACTGGGGTGGGGTGCCACTGCCTTCCCCAATGTAACACAACTTTACTTAGGAACAAACTTTACTTCCCCAAAGTAACACAACTTTACTTAGGAACAAACTTTACTTCCCCAAAGTAACACAACTTTACTTAGGAACAAACTTTACTTCCCCAATGTAACACAACTTTACTTAGGAACAAACTTTACTTCCCCAAAGTAACACAACTTTACTTAGGAACAAACTTTACTTCCCCAATGTAACACAACTTTACTTAGGAACAAACTTTACTTCCCCAAAGTAACACAACTTTACTTAGGAACAAACAATGAGTTAGAACCTGAAAAGAGGAAGACAAACAAGACAGTCCCTGTTCCAGGTGCTACCGGTCAGAAGGAGAGGTAAACACATCAACAGGCTATGGGATCGAGTGATAAATCTTATGTTACAGAGTGATTCTCAACTGTGATCACTGGGCCAGCAGCATCAGCATCATCACCTGGGAGCCTATTAGAAATGCAAATTTGCAGGCCCCCAAACCTACCAAATCGGAAAACTATGCCTATTTTAACAATAAACAAAACGACAACAAACAATCAGACTAACCCAGTGCTAGGGCTGCGTGAATGCATGCAAAGTCGCTGTTGCTGCTGCTGCTAAGTCACTTCAGTCGTGTCCGACTCTGTGCGACCCCATAGACGGCAGCCCACCAGGCTCCCCCGTCTCTGGGATTCTCCAGGCAAGAACACTGGAGTGGGTTGCCATTTCCTTCTCCAATGCATAAAAGTGAAAAGTGAAAGTGAAGTCGCTCAGTCGTGTCCGACTCTTGGCGACCCCATGGACTGCGGCCCACCAGGGTCCTCCATCCATGGGATTTTCCAGGCAAGAGTACTGGGGTGGGGTGCCATTGCCTTCCCCGAAAGTCACTGTAGTCATCTTCAACTCTTTGGAACCCTATGAACCACAGCCTGCCAGGCTCCTCTGTCCATGGGGTTCTCCAGGCAAGAATACTAGAGTGGGTTGCTGTGCCCTCCTTCAGGGGATCTCCCTGACCCAGGGATTGAACCGGTGTCTCCTGCATTGGCAGGCTAGTTCTTTACCACTATTGCCACAAGGGTTAGACATTCAGAATGCCAAATGAATATTTATAAATTTTCGTAATTTACTATGGCAAAATATACTAAAACTCCAAATCCTGAAAGATGATGCTGTGAAAGTGCTGCACTCAACATGCAAGCAAATTTGGAGAACTCAGCAGTGGCCACAGGACTGGAAAAGGTCAGTTTTCATTCCAATCCCAAAGAAAGGCAATGCCGAAGAATGCTCAAACTTCCACACAATTGCACTGATCTCACACACTAGTAAAGTAATGCTCAAAATTCTCCAAGCCAGGCTTCAGCAATATGTGAACCGTGAACTTCCTGATGTTCAAGCTAGTTTTAGAAAAGGCAGAGGAACCAGAGATCAAATTGCCAGCATTCACTGGATCATGGAAAAAGCAAGAGAGTTCCAGAAAAACATCTATTTCTGCTTTATTGACTATGCCAAAGCCTTTGACTGTGTGGATCACAATAAACTGTGGAAAATTCTGAAAGAGATGGGAATACCAGACCACCTGATCTGCCCCTTGAGAAATTTGTATGCAGGTCAGGAAGCAACAGTTAGAACTGAACATGGAACAACAGACTGGTTCCAAATAGGAAAAGGAGTATGTCAAGGCTGTATATTGTCACCCTGCTTATTTAACTTAGATGCAGAGTACATCATGAGAAATGCTGGACTGGAAGAAACACAAGTTGGAATCAAGATGGCCGGGAGAAATATCAATCACCTCAGATATGCAGATGATACCACCCTTATGGCAGAAAGTGAAGAGGAACTAAAAAGCCTCTTGATGAAGGTGAAAGTGGAGAGTGAAAAGGTTGGCTTAAAGCTCAACATTCAGAAAACGAAGATCATGGCATCTGGTCCCATCACTTCATGGGAAATAGATGGAGAAACAGTGGAAACAGTGTCAGACTTTATTTTTCTGGGCTCCAAAATCACTACAGATGGTGACTGCAGCCATGAAATTAAAAGGCGCTTACTCCTTGGAAGCAAAGTTATGACTAACCTAGATAGCATATTCAAAAGCAGAGACAGTACTTTGCCAACAAAGGTTCACCTAGTCAAGGCTATGGTTTTTCCTGTGGTCATGTATGGATGTGAGAGCTGGACTGTGAAGAAGGCTGAGTGCTGAAGAATTGATGCTTTTGAAGTGTGGTGTGGAGAAGACTCTTGAGAGTCCCTTGGACTGCAAGGAGATCCAACCAGTCCATTCTGAAGGAGATCAGCCCTGGGATTTCTTTGGAAGGAATGATGCTGAGGCTGAAACTCCAGTACTTTGGCCACCTCATGCAAAGAGTTGACTCATTGGAGAAGACTCTGATGCTGGGAGGGATTGAGGGCAAGAGGAGAAGGGGACGACAGAGGATGAGATGGCAGGATGGCATCACTGACTCGATGGATGTGAGTCTGAGTGACCTCCGGGAGTTGGTGATGGACAGGGAGGCCCGGCGTGCTGCGATTCATGGGGTCGCAAAGAGTTGGACACGACTGAGTGACTGATCTGATCTGATCTCTGACCATTTCAAGTGCACAGTTCAGTGGTCTTATGTACGCTCACATTGTTGTCAAACTATGACCATTATCCATTTCCAGAATTTTGCATCTTCCTGAACTGAAACTTTGTACATACTAAACAACTGTTGATTCTCTTTTGCCTTTTCCTCCCCCAATGGGATTTTTTTCCCCTATTGATTCATGTAAGTTTATTTTAAATGAGGGATATCAGTCCTTTCTCACCTGCCAACTTGTGTGTCTTGAAACCTATTCATGGAGATTTTAAACCATCTGTTCAGAAAATTTAAAATTTTTCATGGACTCCTAAAACTATGGGTAGAATTCTACGATTCAATCTATGAATATTTTCCTTTATGATTTCTGTGTTGCCATGCTTGAAGGCAGTCACCATTCAATGTCATGCATTTGTTCACTTTATATTTCCTTCTAAGGCTGTTAACATTTAATTATGTAATCCAAATAGGATTTATGTATTTTATATATATATATATATATTTTTTTTTTTTTCCTCTCAAAACAGCTAATCAGCAGCTCCAACATCATTTTTGGAAAAGCATCTTTGCAATTGATTTAAAATGTCATCTTTTCATACTAAATTTCTGCTGACATTTACTCCTGGATCTTCTCCCTAGTCCTTTCAGAATATAACTATCTTTATTGCTGTCCTGTTACGCTTTACTCTCTCAGTTCAGTTCAGTTCAGTTGCTCCGTTGTGTCCGACTCTTTGTGAGCCCACGAATCGCAGCACGCCAGGCCTCCCTGTCCATCGCCAGCTCCTGGAGTTCACTCAGACTCACATCCATTGAGTCAGTGATGCCATCCTGCCATCTCATCCTCTGTCGTCCCCTTCTCCTCCTGCCCCCCATCCCTCTCAGCATCAGGGTCTTTTCCAATGAGTCAACTCTTCACATGAGGTGGCCTAAGTACTGGAGTTTCAGCCTCAGCATCATTCCTTCCAAAGAAATCCCAGGGCTGATCTCCTTCAGAATGGACTGGTTGGATCTCCTTGCAGTCCAAGGGACTCTCAAGAGTCTTCTCCAACACCACACTTCAAAAGCATCAATTCTTTGGGGCTCAGCCTTCTTCACAATCCAACTCTCACATCCATACATGACCACAGGAAAAACCATAGCCTTGACTAGACGGACCTTCGTTGGCAAAGTACTGTCTCTGCTTTTGAATATGCTATCTAGGTTGGACATAACTTTCCTTCCAAGGAGTAAGCGTCTTTTAATTTCATGGCTGCAGTCACCATCTGCAGTGATTTTGGAGCCCCCCAAAATAAAGTCTGACACTGTTTCCACTGTTTCCCCATCTATTTCCCATGAAGTGATGGGACCAGATGCCATGATCTTCATTTTCTGAATGTTGAGCTTTAAGCCAACCTTTTCACTCTCCACTTTCACTTTCATCAAGAGGCTTTTGAGTTCCTTTTCACTTTCTGTCATAAGGGTGGAGTCATCTGCATATCTGAGGTTATTGATATTTCTCCCGGCCATCTTGATTCCAGCTTGTGCTTCTTCCAGCCCAGCGTTTCTCATGATGTACTCTGCATATAAGTTAAATAAGCAGGGTGACAATATACAGCCTTGACGTACTCCTTTTCCTATTTGGAACCAGTCTGTTGTTCCATGTCCAGTTCTAACTGTTGCTTCTGACCTGCATATAGCTTTACTCTCTAGGTAAAGTTAATTCCTCCTCATTTTGTGGTCGTTTTAATGGTTGTATAGTAGTCTACCACACACATACCTTTAGATTTTAAACCAATCCCCTCCTACTAGGTATTTGGTATAGTTCCTACTTTTCCATACTATACGTGTAGTTTGGGGCTAAATTAAATGATTCCTGTGCAAGGAGATCCAACCAGTCCATTATAAAGGAGATCAGTTCTGGGTGTTCTTCGGAAGGAAGCTGAAATGCCAGTACTTTGGCCACCTCATGTAAAGAGTTGACTCATTGGAAAAGATTCTGATGCTAGAAGGGATTGGGGGCAGGAGAAGGGGACAACAGATGATGAGATGGCTGGATGGCATCACCGACTCGATGGATGTGAGTGAGTGAACTCCGGGAGTTGGTGATGGACAGGGAGGCCTGGCGTGGTGCAATTCATGGGGTCGCAGAGTCGGACACGACTGAGCCACTAAACTGAACTGATGCTTCAGTGGCTCAAGTCGTGCAAATTCTTTTACCCTTTTCTGTGGAATGTTTTTAAAACAATATGCTTTTTGGCCTCAATTATGGGATAACTTGGGGCTTCCCAGGCAGTGCAGTGTTTTAAAAAAAAAAAAAAAAAAATTCGCCTGTCATTGCAAGAGAAGCAAGGGACACGGGTTCCACCCCTGGGTCAGCAAGATCCCCTGGGGAGGAAATGGCAACCTACTCTAGTATTCTTGGGGCTTCCCTGGTGGCTCAGAGTGTAAAGAATCTGCCTGTAATGCAGGATACCAGGGTTCCATTCCTGAGTCAGGAAGATCCTCTGGAGCCTAGGAAATCCCATGGACAGAAGAGCCTTGCGGCCTATGGTCCATAGGGTCACAGAGTCGACACGACTGAGCAACTAATACTTTCTAGTATTCTTGCTAGGATAATCCCATAGCAAAGGAGTCTGGCGGGCTACAGTCCACGGGGTCCTAAAGAGTCGGACTAACTGAGATCGCAGGAACCGACAACCCTGCCCGGCTTTCAGATTACCCACGCGAGACTTCCGATTGACACCAGAGGGCGCAGTTTCCCGGCTCCACCTCAGTCACATCCGGGTTCAACCGCAGGTTCCGACCGACATCAGGCGGAACCTTTCTTCTTCCTATTAAGTTGTGCGGCGAACCCTTTAAGCCACCACGCAGCGCTCTCCACCGGTACAGCGGATACCTTGACGCAGGGGAGGCGCACGTGAGTATTTTGCTTACTGCCTGCTTCATCGTGAGTAGCATGGACCTGCTTGCGGAAGAGTTTGGGAACCTGACCCCGGAGCAGCTGGCTGCGCCGATCCCAACTGTAGAGGTGAGTGCAGGGCAAATGGTGAGCGGAAGAGGCCGTGATGCGTCCCCGAGAGGCGTTGCCCCGAGAGTCCTGGCCGTGGAGGGGGGCGGGCCGCGTCTTCCGCGCATGCTCAGGACTCAGCGCTGGCTCCGGGCTCAGCGGGTTCACTCCCTAGACGGCTGCAGGACCCACGTGCAATGGTTGAGCTCGGGGAGCTGGCAGGGGCCACGCTGGCCTAGCAGCCCCGCCCACTGCTCCGAGGTTGGACCCATTCTAGTGTACGTGTGTTGTCAGGGGAGGACTGACTGACTCTCACCCACCTTGGGAGACGTATTGCTTAGGTTCCCACCGCTGACTGTGGTGTTAAAACCAAATCGTCTGAATCCCAGGCTAGTAATTTCTCCTCTTCACCGGGAACTCAAGTTGGGATTGCAAGAGTATTTTAAGTGCCCAGAAAATTTACTCCAAATTTTAAGTGTTTTCTTGGAGAGTAACCCCTGTAGCTTTCATCAGCTTCTCAGAAGTTAGGATAACTGTCCTACTCTGAGCTGCCTGATGAAGTTCAGCTGTTGATATAATTTTATTTTCTGGAAAGGTGCATATAACTTCTCTGGGGCTCAGAATTTTAGTTGGCATCGGTTGGGGACATGGAGAAATAGTCAAGGGAGAGATTGACGTAGCGGGAAGAAGACACTTGAAACCTGAAGGCAAGGCCATCTGATATTTTTGAGAAATAAAAATAAATCCAGTAGTATCGGAGTGTGAAAAAGTAGAGGAGAGATTAAAGGTGACAGATAAGGGTCCTGGTTATGAAAGGTTTTGTTAGACATTGGAAGGAGGCCTGGGATGCTATTGACAGGTTAAGCAGGAGAATGACTAACAAGATCAATGAATCAATTTCTTTATAATCATTCTGCAAATTACATTCTGAGGAATTACAGTCAGTCTTTTAGATTCTGAGTGCCTTCGTACTTGGTGATTTTCATCGGGCAATACTGGATTTTTAACTTCTTTTGTTTGTTTATTTTATATTGGAGTATAGTTGGTTTGAATTTTTAACTCTTGAACTGCTATTTAAAAGCCAGCATTTACTGAGCACTTACTATGCACCAGTTCTGTTCAAACCTAATGAGCATTATGTTATTTAATCCTCTGAAGCAAGTAATATTTTTGCCCCATTTTGCCAATGAAGATTTTTAAGACCCAGAGAAGTTAAGTAACTAACCCAGTGTCAGAAGGCCATTAAGTGACTGTTGGGGATTTTGGATTTCAGCAGTCAGACTCCAGAGCTCCTGACCTTAACTGTTGACTGAACTGCTTCTCCAGAGAGCTGCAGGATTTCTGTTTCTTCTCTGAATTTGCACAGCCATGAAGGGACCAGTAACATATTTCCAGTCTTCTGATTTAGAAATAAGAGTTCCTCTTCCTGACCCTCTGCATCCAGTCCACCATCCCATCCTAAGGGCCCCAACTACAAAATGTACTCAATTCTGACATTCCCACTGTTCTCCAAGTCAGCCACTGTCATCTCTTACTTCCTTGGCTTCTTCCTTGTCCCATTTCAGTCTATTCTCTGCTCTGTCACCAGGGCCATCAGTTTAAACATGCAGATATGTTCACATTCCTCCATTGGTTAAAATTCTTGAATCTGCCCATTGCTCTGAGGGCAAAAAAAAATCTAGTCTTTACCATATTGTTAAGGCTTTTCTCAATCTGGCCACCACTTCTCTAGCTTGTTTCTCCCCACTTGCCCCCTCTCTGCTCCAACTCCTCAAGTTCTTTCTACTCTCCTCATGTAGTCCATTCTGGTCTGTCATTCGTTCTTTGTAGATTTACATCCAGTAAAATGCAGAAGTACTTACTTAGTGTTCATTTACGTTAGTTTTTACAGTTATGTATACCCAAATAACTACCACCCCATACAGGATATAGAACGTTTTCATCATTGTAGAAAGTGCCCTTTTCAGTCTAAGCCCTACACCACCATTTGATTTCTGTCATCATAGATTAGTTTTGCCAGACTCATTTCTTTTGTGTGTGTGTGTGTTGATGTTTGGTAGAAACCAATAAAATTCTGTAAAAGCAATTGTCCTTCAATTAAAAAAAATTTTTTTTTTTAAAAGATGACTTTTTAAAGAGTAGTTTTAGGTTCAGAGCAAAATTGAGAGGAAGGTATAGAGATTTTCTATTTACACCTGCCCCCACTTACCTTTTCTTAAAAAATGTTTTTCCATTTTCCAGATGGTCTACCTCCCTCTCTGGCCACTCCTTGATCTCCTTTGCTCAGTTTGCTTTCTGCTGCTCCAAGTGTTGGAGTATTTCTGATCTCACTTTGTGGAGCTCCTCTCCACCTGCACTACATAGGTGGTCTTACCTGTTTCATGACCTCCACTGCCATCTGTCTGCTGACTTTCCCTGACTTAGATCTCCAAGCCACTTCATTGTAGAAAGTGCCCTTTTCAGTCTAAGCCCTACACCACCATTTGATTTCTGTCATCATAGATTAGTTTTGCCAGACTCATTTCTTTTGTGTGTGTGTGTGTTGATGTTTGGTAGAAACCAATAAAATTCTGTAAAAGCAATTGTCCTTCAATTAAAAAAAAATTTTTTTTTTTTAAAAGATGACTTTTTAAAGAGTAGTTTTAGGTTCAGAGCAAAATTGAGAGGAAGGTATAGAGATTTTCTATTTACACCTGCCCCCACTTACCTTTTCTTAAAAAATGTTTTTCCATTTTCCAGATGGTCTACCTCCCTCTCTGGCCACTCCTTGATCTCCTTTGCTCAGTTTGCTTTCTGCTGCTCCAAGTGTTGGAGTATTTCTGATCTCACTTTGTGGAGCTCCTCTCCACCTGCACTACATAGGTGGTCTTACCTGTTTCATGACCTCCACTGCCATCTGTCTGCTGACTTTCCCTGACTTAGATCTCCAAGCCACTCTTCCCAAGTTCCAGACTCATTTGTTGTCTATTTGGCATCTCCACCTGCATGTCTAATGGATATCTCAAACTTAACATGCCCCCAGCCAAACTCCTGGTTGCCCCTTCACACTAAACCTGCTGCTCTGGCCGCATCCCTGCCTCCTTGTCTCCAGAAATGGCAGCACCAAGGTGTCAGTCTCAATTTGTCTTTCTCAGATTCCTGCATCTCATCTACTGTCAAGTCTTGTTGACTCTGACTTCACATCGTGTTTTCCTGCTGCTACTGCTGCTGCTAAGTCGCTTCAGTCGTGTCTGACTCTGTGCGACCCCATAGACGGCAGCCCACCAGGCTCCTCTGTCCATGGGATTCTCCAGGCAAGAACACTGGAGGGGGTTGCCATTTCCTCCTCCCATGTATGAAAGTGAAAAGTCAAAGTGAAGTTGCTCAGTCATGTCCAACTCTTAGCGACCCCATGGACTGTAGCCTACCAGGCTCTTCCATCCATGGGATTTTCCAGGCAAGAGTACTGGAGTGGGGTGCCATTGCCTTCTCCGTCGTGTTTTCCTAGGTGACAGTTTCTCACTACCTGTATTGTTATCAGCCTAGAGTATTGCAGGAAACTCCTAAAGGATCCCTCTGCTTCTAACCTTGTCTTTTCTCACCCCATCAGCTGGAGTGATCCAGTTAAAATGGATCACATCATCTTGTCACTCTTTTGCTCGAAATCTTCTAGCACCTCTCCGTTGCCCAAAGTCAAAAAATTTTACAGTTTCTTACAAGGTCTTACATGATCTTGGGCTCTTACTCAGAAACTGTGTTTTCTTACTTTAGACTCAGTTCTACCCATTTGTCAGATTTCCCATGAACAGATTAGATACCATTCATGAAGAGTTGTGTCATGGTAGGCTGTTTACAACCTCAGGAAGGTGTGAAGAGCAGGCCTAAGAGCTGAACGTGGCAGTTTGCAGCTGTTTAAATAGGTGAACACTGGGTGATATCTTTCTTCAGCCTGGCCTCTGGCCAGGTGCCAGTTGAGAAAAAATAGGAGGGAGAAAGAACTCCCTTTGGGTTTAAACCAAACTCTCTGAAACTTACTAATACTTTGCCTTTCTCAAACTGGCAAACCCTGCTTACTCAGGAAGTCATGAGAATAAAATAAAGATGAAAAGTGCTTGGAATCTTGAGTCATCAAAAAGAGATTACAGTATATTCTGTTTAAGAAATCTGTGGTTTATATATGCTTATGTGTATGCATATGTTTGTATACATGTACATGTACAGTACATACATGATTTCCATAAAAAGGTTTCAATGTAAAAATTGTTCTTTTTGTTTCCACTTACTTTCTTTTGCTTACTGCGATAAAGTAAGTCACTTTTGGTACATTAAAATGACCTCATGAAGATATTGTGATCACTGACACAGAGTTCTGATACTTTTATTGTTCTGATTCACAGGAAAAATGGCGGCTGCTTCCAGCATTTTTAAAGGTAATTAATATCTAATAACAGTTATTTTTCCAATCAAGAATCAAGAAATAAGCCTTTTTTAAAATTTTTATCACCAACATTTTTTGACTTTGTACAACTGTGCACTTTTCTAAGTTTTAGAAATATGAGAAATTATAAGGCAGTAACCCTATCCATAAAGTACTAGGTAGGGGATTGTAATCTAATTTTAGAAGTAGGAAGTAGTTTACATTGTCACTTGGCATAGGAATAACACAAACCAAAGGGTACAAACCAAAGTGCTGCTGGCAGAAGATTGATGCCACAGGTGGTCAGAAAGGGCCTCCTAAAGGAGGTGAGACATGAACCACATCCTCAGTGGAGAGGAGGACTTCCCACTTGGCTCAGTAGCCTGGCAGAGTACAGGCCATGTGGTTGCAAAAGAGCTGTTTAGTTTAGCAACTAAACAACAACAAGAGGAAAGGAATCACCTAAGCTGAAAGGTAGGATGCAGGGAGGAGCATGGCTTAATAAAAGTCCTCAAGAGGAGGATCCACTGGTCTGTTGAGAACAGAGTCCAGTCTGCTTGGCTGGAGTGGATGAGTGGTTCGGACAAAGGAAGTACAGATTATAAGGTTCCTATTATCATTGAATTTCAGTTTTAAAGAGTTTATGCTAAAAGTAGCAGGTTCCACAATGAGAGACCACTTGACACCCAGCAGGATGGCTATAGTCAAGAAAGAAATACAGTAACAAATGTTGGTGGGGATGCAGAGCAATTGGAACCCTAGCACTCTACTGATGGAGATGCAGCCGCTTTGGAAAATAGCCTGGCAGTTCATCAGATGGTTGAACATATAGTTACTGTATGATCATGCAATTCTACTCATAGGTATTTACTCAAGAGGAACAAAAACATATGTCCATGCAAAAACTTGTACACAGATGTTCATAGCATTATTTATAATAGCCCAAAATAGAAACAACTCAAATACCAACTGATGGATGGCTAAATGAAATGTGATATATCTATACAATGCAATGTTTTTGGCAATAGAAAGTGCCAGTACAATCTACAATGTGGATGAATCTTGGAAGCATTATGCTCAGTGAAAGAATAGAGGGTTGAAAAATGAGTCAAGTTTTTTCCATCTTAGTTCTGTATTATAGGCAGAAGGGAGCATGCTGGCAGATGAGGCTGGGAATTGTCAAGGCCAGATTTCTGACCAGTTTTTACGGTCCATGGGCTGCTGAAGAGTCTGGAAAGCATGTCTGTGAGAAATAGTGGAAGAGCCTCTTCAGCCTGGAAGAGAGGACATAAAAGAGATGTGATAACTAAATGGACTGTGGTGGAGAAGACATTTTCTCCAGAAAAAACATTAAGCCCATGGAGGGGAAACTGTGGGATGTTAGACTGCAGATCATTATAAGAGTGAATTTTTCCTCCAACCATCAGGACTGTTTCAGAATGGGATAGCTGCTTAGTAAGCCAGTGAGATCCCTCAAAAGAGGTGTAATTAAAGCAGAGGCCCTGTGATGCTTTCTATTGGGTGTATTCTAGGAGTGTTGAACTAATTATGTTTGAACATTAACATAAAAAGTTGAACACGTTACAGTCCTTTTCAATCTTGAGACTTTGGAATCTGTGTTTAGCATTTCTGGGTTTTTCATAGCAGCACACAGCACTGACTTTTGAGATGAAAGGCAGTCACTGAAGCTGATCTGTTCATAGGTCCCTGGGATTCACCTTGCTTTCAATTTTAAATGCATTTATTTTTGGTTTCCTTAATAGAGATCCTTATTTTTCCCCCTCATTCTTCTAAAAATGATATGAAAGACCAGATATGGGGAAATCATAAAATTGCTTACATAGGAGCAAGAAAAAAAGAAAATAGGCATTGTTTGAGGGTTGGAGATGATGCTTGATTGCTATATTTTTTTCTTGAATTTTCTTGCCTAATTTGTTAGCTCATGGGGAGTCATTAGGTATATATCTTAAATTCCAAATGTCAGGTTGTTTTTCAGGGATGAAAGTTTGAGGGTGTTCTAGTAAGATGGAGGAGAAATGGAATGAGAACATGAAAATAGAATGTTTCGCCAAGTAAAATTTATGGACTTTTTGTGGTCACTTTGGTTTTGGGGAAAATTTATAGATCAGGTTAAGCCCCTTGTGTAATCAGCTATTTTGTTGCTAACCTGCTTTTATTTTTGATCCATTTAGGTGAAAGGCCTTGTGAAACAGCATATAGATTCCTTTAACTATTTCATTAATGTAGAGGTAAGCATCAGATCTTGGGAAAGGATATGATTACGAATGAACTGGAAGCCAGAGTCTTTCCTCATGTTGCTCTTTCCATTGCAGATAAAGAAAATAATGAAAGCCAATGAAAAGGTTATAAGTGATGCTGACCCCATGTGGTACTTAAAGTAAGGAACCAGCTACTCTTAGTTTGCTATTTTGATCATGTTTAACATTTTTGTGTGTTTATCTGACTTTTTTTTATAGTGATGGTAGTTGCTATCAAAATTCTTTTAATATAATTCTCCTTTTTTGTTTTGAATAGGAAGATAATTATCAAATGTTCAATTTTTATTTGGTAAGCTAATGATAAGTAGTTATGAGTGAAAAGTTACTGAAACTTAGGTTTAAGCCTTTTTTAAAAACAATTTTAGATTTAAAGAATTACAAAAATAGGACAGAGTTCCCATGTTACCCTTCACCCAATTCATGCTGATGTTAACATCTTATGTCGTCATAGCACAATTAGCCACACTGGAAAATCAGCACTGATACAATACTGTCAACTAATCTTAGGTTTCCCACGAATGTCCTTTATCTGGTCCAGGATTCAATCCAGGACCTGTGTTACGTCCAGGTGGCATAGGTCTCCTTTGTCTTCTCCAACCTGTGGCAGTTCCTCAAGTTCTCTTAGTCTTGGTCTTTCACGTGACCTTGACATGTTTTTGACCTTGACACTTTTGAAGAATTCTGGTCAGTTGTTTTGTGAAAGGTCCTCAGTTTGGGTGTGTGTGTTGTTTGCTCATGGCTACATTGGTTTATGCCTTTTTGGCCTCAGAAGTGATGCTTTTTGTTGCTCTCACTGCACCATATCAGGTGGTATAGGTGTCAATCTGTTTTATTATTGGTGATTTTAACTTTGTTCATTTGGTTAAGGTGTATCTTCTAGGTTTCTCCACAGTAAAGTTACTATCTTTCCTTTAGTAATCAATCACGGTCCTACAGGGTGATCCTTTGAGACTATGCAAGTGTCTTACTTGTCATACCATGTTACCCACTACTTTAGCATGCATTGGTGGTTTTTGCCTTTAAAAGTAATTACTTTGGTGTTTATCTAGTGGCCAGTATCTTTTTCTGGAGAAGGCAATGGCACCCTACTCCAGTACTTCTGCCTGGAAAATCCCATGGGTGGAGGAGCCTGGAAGGCTGCAGTCCATGGGGTCGCTGAGGGTCGGACACAACTGAGCGACTTCACTTTCACTTTTCACTTTCATGCATTGGAGAAGGAAATGGCAACCCACTCCAGTGTTCTTGCCTGGAGAATCCCAGGGATGGGTGAGCCTGGTGGGCTGCCGTCTATGGGGTCACACAGAGTCGGACACGACTGAAGTGACTTAGTAGCAGCAGCAGTATCTTTTTCTATCATTCCTTCTACATTAATGTAAGAATTCTACTGTGAGAAGAGCTTTTTTCTTCCCCTCAGTTTTTTCTGTTCACTTCAGTTTTGTTCAGTTCAGTCTCTGTCATGTCTGATTGACTCTTTGCGACCCCATGGACTGCAGCACCCCAGGCCTCCCTGTCCATCACCAGCTCCTGGAGTTTACTCACACTGTTGTCCATTGAGTCGGTAAGGCCATCTAACCATCTCATCCACTATTGTCCCCTTCTCCTCCCGCCTTCAGTCTTTCCCAGCATCAGGGTGTTTTCAAATGAGTCAGTTCTTCACATCAGGTGGCCAAAGTATTGCAGTTTCAGCTTCAGCATCAGTCCTTCCAATGTATATTCAGGACCTGATTTCCTTTAGAATGGACTGATTGAACCTCCTTGCAATCCAAGGGACTCTCAAGACTCTTCTCCAACAACACATGGCCACTGGAGAAACCATAGCTTTGACTAGACAGGCCTTTGTTGGCAAAATAATGTCTGCTTTTTAATAAGCTATCTAGGTTGGTTATAACTTTTCTTCCAAGGAGCATCTTTTAATTTTATCACTGAAGTGATTTTGGAGCCCAAAAAGATAAAATCTGTCACTGTTTCCATTGCTTCCCCGTCTATTTGTCATTAAGTGATGGGACCAGACCTTTTAGAACTAGCACCCCAAAAAGTTGTCCTTTACATTATAGGGGACTGGAATGCAAAAGTAGGAAGTCAAGAAACACCTGGAGTAACAGGCAAATTTGGCCTTGGAGTACGGAATGAAGCAGGGCAAAGGCTAATAGGGTTTTGCCAAGAGAACACACTGGTCATAGCAAACACCCTCTTCCAACAACACACGAGAAGACTCTACACATGGACATCACCAGATGGTCAACACCAAAATCAGATTGATTATATTCTTTGCAGCCAAAGATGGAGAAGCTCTCTCTATACAGTCAGCAAAAACAAGACCGGGAGCTGACTGTGGCTCAGATCATGAACTCCTTATTGCCAAATTCAGACTGAAATCGAAGAAAGTAGGAAAACCACTAGACCATTCAGGTATGACTAAATCAAATCCCTTATGATTATACAGTGGAAGTGAGAAATAGATTTAAGGGACTAGATCTGATAGAGTGCCTGATGAACTATGGAATGAGGTTCGTGACATTGAACAGGAGACAGGGACAAAGACCATCCCTATGGAAAAGAAATGCAAAAAAGCAAAATGGCTGTCTGGGGTCACCTTACAAATAGCTGTGAAAAGAAGAGAAGCGAAAAGCAAAGGAGAAAAGGAAAGATATAAGCATCTGAATGCAGAGTTCCAAAGAATAGCAAGGAGAGGTAAGAAAGCCTTCCTCAGCGATCAATGCAAAGAAATAGAGGAAAACAACAGAATGGGAAAGACTAGAGATCTCTTCATGAAAATTAGAGATACCAAGGGAACATTTCATGCAAAGATGGGCTCGATAAAGGACAGAAATTGTATGGACCTAACAGAAGCAGAAGATATTAAGAAGAGATGGCAAGAATACACAGAAGAACTGTACAAAAAGGATCTTCACGACCCAGATAATCATGATGGTGTGATCACTCACCTAGAGCCAGACATCCTGGAATGCTAAGTCAAGAGGGCCTTAGGAAGTATCACTGTGAACAAAGCTAGTGGAGGTGATGGAATTCCAGTTGAGCTATTTCAAATCCTGAAAGATGATGCTGTGAAAGTGCTGCACTCAATATGCCAGCAAATTTGGAAAACTCAGCAGTGGTTCCAGGACTGGAAAAGGTCAACTTTCATTCCAATCCCAAAGAAAGGCAATGCCGAAAAATGCTCAATCTACCACACAATTGGACTCATCTTACAGTGGAAACAGTGTCAGACTTTATTTTTCTGGGCTCCAAAATCACTGCAGATGGTGACTGCGGCCATGAAATTAAAAGACGCTTACTCCTTGGCAGGAAAGTTATGACCAACCTAGATAGCATATTCCAAAGCAGAGATATCACTTTGCCGACAAAGGTTCACCTAGTCAAGGCTATGGTTTTTCCTGTGGTCATGTATGGATGTGAGAGCTGGACTGTGAAGAAGGCTGAGTGCCGAAGAATTGATGCTTTTGAACTGTGGTGTTGGAGAAGACTCTTGAGAGTCCCTTGGACTGCAAGGAGAGCCAACCAGTCCATTCTGAAGGAGATCAGCCCTGGGATTTCTTTGGAAGGAAGGATGCTAAAGCTGAAAGTCCAGTACTTTGGCCGCCTCATGTTAAGAGTTGACTCATTGGAGAAGACACTGATGCTGGGAGGGATTGAGGGCAAGAGGAGAAGGGGATGACAGAGGATGAGATGGCTGGATGGCATCACTGACTCAATGGATGTGAGTCTGAGTGACCTCCGGGAGTTGGTGATGGACAGGGAGGCCTGGCGTGCTGCGATTCATGGGGTCGCAAAGAGTCGGACACGACTGAGCGACTGATCTGATCTGATCTGATCTACACACTAGTAAAGTAATGCTCAAAATTCTCCAAGCCAGGCTTCGTCAATACGTGAACTGTGAACTTGCATACGTTCAAACTGGTTTTAGAAATGGCAGAGGAACCAGAGATCAAATTGCCAATGTCTGCTGGATCTTGGAAAAAGCAAGAGAGTTCCAGAAAAAAACACCTACTTCTACTTTATTGACTATGCCAAAGCCTTTGACTGTGTGGATCACAATAAACTAGAAAATTCTGAAAGAGATGGGAATACCAGACCACCTGACCTGCTTCTTGAGAAACCTGTATGCAGGTCAGGAAGCAACAGTTAGAACTGGACATGGAACAACAGACTGGTTCCAAATAAGAAAAGGAGTACATCAAGGCTGTATATTGTCACCCTGCTTATTTAACTTATATGAAGAGTACATCATGAGAAACGCGGGGCTGGAAGAAGCACAAGCTGGAACCAAGATTTCCGGGAGAAATATCAATAACCTCAGATATGCAGATGAAACCACCCTTATGGCAGAAAGTGAAGAGGAACTGAAGAGTCTCTTGACGAAAGTGAAAGTGGAGAGTGAAAAAGTTGGCTTAAAGCTCAACATTCAGTAAACAAAGATCATGGCATCTGGTCCCATCACTTTATGGGAAATAGATGGAGAAACAGTGTAAACAGTGTCACGCTTAATTTTTCTGGGCTCCAAAATCACTGCAGATGGTGATTACAGCCATGAAATTAAAAGACGCTTCCTCCTTGGAAGGAAAGTTATGACCAACCTCATTAGCATATTCAAAAGTGGAGATGTTACTTTGCCAACAAAGGTCCGTCTAGTGAAGGCTTTGGTTTTTCCAGTAGTCATGTATAGATGTGAGAGTTGGACTGTGAAGAAAGCTGAGCGCCGAAGGGTTGATGCTTTTGAACTGTGGTGTTGGAGAAGACTCTTGAAAGTCCTTGGTACTCCAAGGAGATCCAACCAGTCCATTCTGAAGGAGATTAGCCCTGGGATTTCTTTGGAAGGAATGATGCTAAAGCTGAAGCTCCAGTACTTTGGCCACCTCATGCCAAGAGCTGACTCATTGTAAAAGACCCTGATCCTGGGATGGATTGAGGGCAGGAGGAGAAGGGGACGACAGAGGATGAGATGGCTGGAATGGCATCACTGACTCGATGGACATGAGTTTGAGTGAACTCTGGGTGTTTGTGATGGACAGGGAGGCCTGGCGTGCTGTGATTCATGGGGTTGCAAAGAGTCGGACACGACTGAGTGACTGAACTGAACTGAACAGATGGGACCAGATTCCATGATCTTAGTTTTCTGAATGTTGTTTTAAGCCAGCTTTTTCACTCTCCTCTTTCACTTTCATCAAGAGGCTCTTCAGTTCTTCTTCACTCTCTGCCATAAGGGTGGTATTGTCTTCATATCTGAGGTTATGAAGACGTCTCCAAGCCTGGCTTGGAGAATTTTGAGCATTACTTTGCTAGTGTGTAAGATGAGTGCAATTGTGTGGTAGTTTGAGCGTTCTTTGGCCTTGCCTTTCTTTGGGATTGGAATGAAAGTTGACCTTTTCCAGTCCTGGAGCCACTGCTGAGTTTTCCAAATTTGCTGGCATATTGAGTGCAGCACTTTCACAGCATCATCTTTCAGGATTTGAAATAGCTCAACTGGAATTCCATCACCTCCACTAGCTTTGTTCACAGTGATACTTCCTAAGGCCCTCTTGACTTAGCATTCCAGGATGTCTGGCTCTAGGTGAGTGATCATACCATCATGATTATCTGGGTCGTGAAGATCCTTTTTGTACAGTTCTTCTGTGTATTCTTGCCATCTCTTCTTAATATCTTCTGCTTCTGTTTGATCCATACCATTTCTGTCCTTTATTGTGCCCATCTTTGCATGAGATGTTCCCTTGATATCTGTAATTTTCTTGAGAAGATCTCTAGTGTTTCCTATTCTATTATCATTTTATTTAAATCAATATGAAATTGTAGATAGTTATTTCATTATTTGCATCATAATCCAGTACTGTCATTATTTTATTTCTCAAATAGTCCCAGATGTGACCATAGGAAGCTTCCATCGAGTTGACCTTTTAACATGCCCCTGTTTCGAGCACTCCTTTACTTTCTGTTACCGTGAGGTGGTTCATACAGTATTTCCCTGTTCCAGCCTGGAATCAGTCATTTCTCCAAGCATCCTTAGTCTCCTCTTCTGGAGAGTAGTGTTTTAGACACTAAGATTTGGGTACTGAAGTCTCAGTCGACAGAGCTATACTTATTGTTTATTCAGTCCTAGGATATACAGACAGAGAAGGCAGTGGCACCCCACTCCAGTACTCTTGCCTGGAAAATCCCATGGACGGAGGAGCCTGGTAGGCTGCAGTCCATGGGGTCGCTAAGAGTCGGACACGACTGAGCAACTTCCCTTTCCCTTTTCACTTACATGCATTGGAGAAGGAAATGGCAACTCACTCCAGTGTTCTTGCCTGGAGAATCCCAGGGACAGGGGAGCCTGGTGGGCTGCCATCTATGGGGTCGCACAGAGTCGGACACGACTGATGTGACTTAGCAGCAGCAGCAGCAGGATCTACAGAAAGTAGTTTCAGAATTGTTAATTCATCACTCTGTGAGAATAAAATTTACTGATATTTGTATGTTGCCTTTCTTACAAGAATGGTAGCAAACTGTAGATACTCTTGCATTTGCTTTTTTCCTTAAGTATCATTTTTAGGGAGCTATAATTTCAGTATTTTTGTAGAGAGATTTACCTTATTTTTTTTTTTTAAAGTCAGCTTGATGGTATTTCCTCTCCTTTGTAAACCGTGTGTTCTATGACTTCAGGATCTCCAATTTAATTTTTTAGTTTACCATCCTCTGCAAGATAAGCATTTGTCAAAAGTGTAATCTCGTATTTGGAAGGAAAATAGCTTGATTGTTTAAATGTTCTTTGAAGAAGTATAATTGATGCTGGAATAACTTGCCTTTCAGATATCTTAATATCTATGT
The DNA here is from genome assembly GCA_935064755.1 of Tragelaphus eurycerus. Lineage (NCBI taxonomy): Eukaryota > Metazoa > Chordata > Mammalia > Artiodactyla > Bovidae > Tragelaphus > Tragelaphus eurycerus. Next base: position 7,297,766 of record CAKXYN010000072.1, on the reverse strand, counting down.
CGGGCTCCCTGATGTTGAAGAAAGCTTCAACGTAACTAGACCAGTGTCCCCTCATGAGGTAATTACCAACCATAATTTAATTGGATTTGTTTGGCTTAATTGGAAGAGTCAATGTCCTTAAAATATATTCTTCAAAAATGATTTAAAGATAGGGGAAAAATATATTCTCTGAAAAGGGAGAAAACAGAGTTCAAAGTAGTCCAAGAAGGCTGAGACTGCAGCTGTCATAATAATTTCTCCTGACACTGAAGAAAACTCATGGGTGTTACTGCAGTTAGAGAAAGAAGACGCAAAGATTTCTTGGAGGGATTTTGAGTCTTGGAGAGATGGAGAGTGTGGGAGAGCCAGGTGGTTGGGCAGTCATGGGACCCACAGCAAGACTGGGGGTGCAGGTACTGTAGGCTCTGCCATACAGCTCTATTCCTCTTGATAGCAGAGAGCATCCGAGGGGGACAGAGGGGTCCCTAAGTTTTGGGGTCCTGTCCAGTTTCATTCCCATTTGAAGGGATTGTTAAGACCATGAATATCTGCCTATCGTGGGTATTACCTTACATATATTAAAAAAGAAAACAAGATAATATTTATATAGTACTCTGTACCAGCACCATTCTAAAATACATATTCATACTTTTAGGAATTAAAATTACTCACATGACTGAGATACAGAAAGTTTATTTGAAACTTAATTGGTAGAGCCAGGATTTGAACACAGGCCAGAGTCCACACTGACCATCATGCGAGCCCGCTTTCTGTCAGGCCTGAAGAAGGCTTGATCTAATTAAGTAAATGGTATAAGCAATGCTTACTGGTCAATAATAGGGCTTCACTGGTAGCTCAGATGGTAGAGAATCTGCCTGCAATGTGGGAGACCCGGGTTTCCGTCCTTGGGTTGGGAAGATCCCCTGGAGAAGAAAATGGCAACCCACTCCAGTGTTCTTGCATGGAGAATTTCATGGATAGAGGAACCAGGCGGGCTACAGTCCATGGGGTCGCGAAGTATTGGACACAACTGAAGTGACTATTTTAAAACCCTAGGCACAATTAGGCTAGAAAAAAGTTTATATCTGTCTTTGGTTTAGTAAAAGTCCAAGAGAGGATTCAGCATCATGAATTATATGACTGAGGTTCAGAGGAATTCTCTTTTTGAGACCACAAGCCATCTGATGACCTTCAATATAATAGAGAAGTCTTCGGAAGATTTTGGTGGGTTTCCTGTGTCCAGTCACAGCCCAGGCGAGGGCATCACTTAGTGAATCATGGCCACGTAAAAGTAAAGCTCACACCAACTATTCCAAAAGTTCTGCAAGTGACTCAGAAGCTGTTAGAATGACGTGTTGAGTGATTCGTGCTCTGACATGCCGCTTGCAAAGGACTTTTGTGATATAGTTTATTTGAAGATGACAAGGAGATAGAGTTTAATTTTTTTAGTTTGTGTGTGTACATACTTCAGTTTTGTGTGTGTTTTCAGTCACTAAACTGGTTGTTAACTGTTTTGAGTAAGCCAGCCTCATTGACGACTTTCCAAGGTCCCAGTTTGCAAAGAAGGATCTAACGGCTTCAGAGATGTGGGAGGAGACTGTTGATAACATCAGGTCAGGGAGAAGAGACTCAGTCCAAGATTTACTGTCCCATTTCTCAGCTGGCAGGGGCAGGGATGCTGTGGCAATGTCTAGATCTGTGGTTGGCATTGTCCCCTCACGGAGAAGATAAGGTCATAACTCCCAGTTCCCACAAGGCAGCACGGTACCTTGGAGGGGTCAGAGTCCAGCATGGACCTTACTTCTGCTTGAGATTGGCTCTTCGAGGCTGTTGGGACCCATTCTTTCCCCAGAGGAGGAGCAGTGATTGTGTGATTCTCTTGCAGTGCCGACTGAGGGACATGACGTACTCTGCTCCCATCACGGTGGATATCGAGTACACCCGGGGCAGCCAGAGGATCATCCGTAATGCCTTACCCATTGGCAGGTGAGGCCTGATGCTGCTTGCGTCGTGGCCCTGTGAGGTGACCCCCGAGCAGTGCTGACACTCTCCTTGCCCCGTTCTCTCATCTGAAATGTGCGGAAATGGAGCCTCTTCACTGGGTTGCTTTATGGGTCCAATGAGTCAGTATATGTAAAATGCTTGGAGCAGCGTTCATCACGTTGTTGTGTTTCAGTTGTGAAGTTAAGGAAACTGCTTCCATTTCCTCCTATAACTCCAGGCTATTAGGGAAGCACTAGGTAAGATAGCATTTCATTCAACTCTCCTGGGCCAGTCTTCTTGGTGATTTTTGCATATTTTGAGTTTTCTTGGAAGAATGAACGTTCATAGCAGTATTTAGGGGAGATGTTATTTGCCCAGGACAAGTTTGGAAATGCCAAACCAGCTGGCATTTTTGCTGTCTGCTTTTCCTAATTAGGGAAATGTATCGACTCTCCTGTAGAAATGGACCAGATCCACAATATTGTGTGTTTAATAATGATGTTGGACTTGAACCACAATGCAAATAATTGCCACTCAAGTGTTGCCTCTTGCCTCAAAAGAACTTAATAAACGTGCATTTGTTTATTATTAAGCCAAGAGCTCAATAAACATCCATTTGTTCATCAAATATGCACCAGCTACCTGTTACTATCATGTGCTACGCTGGTACCTCTATCAGGTAAATAGAAGATACTTAAGACATTGCTCACTTGGCTACATTTTCCTCATTCTTCACTTAGAAAAAGAAATAGGGATATTAAAAAAATATTAATCTTTGTTTTAGCACAACTGTTTATTAGTGTTAAAAGAGAAGAAATTCTCTCTTATAAATGGACCATTCTTGTGTCCAGTTAAGTCTTAGTTCTTTTTCAGAATCGCCTGGTTAGTTCCGAGAGTCTCTGGTTCCTTAGTTCCTTGATTCATAGTGCTGTTTCCACGTGACTAAGGCCAGTCACTTTGTTTTCCACGAATGAAGACTTGCTGCCATTTGTTGACTGTCTCTCAGGCTTGTCTGCAAAGTTGGAGGGAACCATGGATTTGGGTTTTTGGTATCTGTACCAGGAAAACTGTGTGCCTGAGGACATAACTTCATTTCGTTCAGCTCTCTCCCACAGTACCATCCCTCTGCCTTTCCTCAAATGTCCGACAGGAATGCAGACCCCTCAGTGGTGTGTGCACTGGCCAGCTTGTGTTCTGTTCAGCCTTTTTGCCAGTGACCATCTGAATATGATATTTTCTTTTTGTTTTATTTTAAACAGAATGCCCATAATGCTGCGTAGTTCAAACTGTGTTCTTACAGGAAAAACACCAGCAGAATTTGCTAAACTGAATGAATGTCCTTTAGATCCAGGTAGGTGTGATTTCTTAGATTTCCCCTCCACTTCCTTCTTTTTTTTTTTTTTATTTTTGCTTTTGTTTTACTCTTGCTGTTGATTTACCATTTTTTCTCAGAAACAAGATCAGCCTTTCTTTTAGTGAATTAGGATAAAATTTTGTTTGCAAAACATACAGCAGTTTGGTTCCAACTTTATTCTGTTAGTCTGTATTTTTAAAGATATGTTGTTTCCTCTTTTATTTCAGGCTTAAAACTTTAATACCTCAGTTCAGTTCAGTTCAGTCGCTCAGTCATGTCCGACTCTTTGTGACCCTATGTACTCCAGGCCTCCCTGTCCCATCACCAACTCCTGGAGTTCACCCAAACCCATGTCCATTGAGTCAGTGATACCATCCAACCATCTCATCCTCTGTCGTCCCCTTCTTCTGCTCTCAATCTTTCCCAACATCAGGATCTTTTCAAATGAGTCAGCTCTTCGCATCAGGTGGCCAAAATATTGGAGTTTCAGCTTCAACATCACTCCTTCCAATGAACACCCAGGACGTTCTGGTTTATTGCTATGGTTTATCAGGCTGTCTCTTTGCTTGATGGTGTTTTTTGGTATGCTTAAAAATTCAAGAATAATCTCATGAAGTTCTTTGTCTATCTCATCTGAAAAGACACAAGTAGCTCACTTCCAGTTGTTTTGAATGCCTTATCTGGGCAAAAAAATGAGTTTTCTGTTTAAATTTTTTAAAGTTATATTTTCGTACTTATTTCTAGGCAGTTTTTTTTTTTAAGCTTCATGCTTAGCAGTTTACAGAATGTTCAAATCCTTAATTCATGTTTCACTTTGATTTAGTTTATGATTAATCTAGTTCCTTTATAGTTGCATATATTGCTTCCCTGATAGCTCAGTTGGTAAAGAATCTGCCTACAATGCAGGAGACCCTGGTTCAATTCCTGGGTTGGGAAGATTCACTGGGAAGGGGATAGGCAACCCACTCCAGTATTCTTGGGCTTCCCTTGTGGGTCAGCTGGTAAAGAATCCGCCTGCCATGTGGGAGACCTGGGTTCGATTCCTAGGTTGGAAAGATCCTCTAGAGAAGGGAAAGGCTACGCATTCCAGTATTCTGGCCTGGAGAATGCCATGGACTGTATAGACCATGGGGTCACAAAAAGTTGGACACAACTGACTGACTGATGTAGAATCCCAGAAGGTTTTGGAAAGAGGATAAAATAGAATGTGACTTTACTAGAGCAATAATAAGATGTTTCATAAGTCAAATATATTGCCTTGTTTTTGCTTATATTCTGAAGGTAAAACAGTCTCACTTTATCCCATTTTGAACTGTGTGTATAAAAGCGTAACATAATGTTTTATGAGTTTTGTCAAGTATAGAATATATTTTGGAAAACTGATCTTAATCTGCCATTGTCAATAATTTGTTAGAAAACTTGGAGCAAATTTTAATTTACATTGAAGATTGTCAGTTATTTCTGTGCTTATAAAATCTGAAGACTAATTTATTTGGCTTTTTTTTTTTTCATTCACTTCTCATATGTCAGGTCCTGATGATCCATAGACCATCATTCCTTGTCCTCCAGAAATTTATCTTGTGGCTCATTTGTTTAAATCATGTGCTGAGATTGTTAACAATTTGTAAAACAATATTGACGAACGCCTTTAAATTAAGGAAATGGCAGCCTACTCCAGTATTCTTTTCTGGAGAATTCCATGGACAGAGGAGCCTGACAGTCTACAGTCCATGGGGTCGCAAAGAGTCAGACATGATTGGACTACTACCTCTCAGCACCATAAGGTCATGGTATTGAGTTGGCTGATAAGTTCATTTGGATTTTCCTATAAGATGTTATAGAAAAATACACATTAACCTTTTGGCCAACCCAGTAGAAAGACTAGGAGCTCGCTGCCGTTGCTCAATCATGCTGTGGAAAGAAGGGCTGGTGATGCTTTTCTTGTTTCCCTCTGGCAGGGGGCTACTTCATCGTTAAAGGAGTAGAAAAAGTTATTCTTATCCAAGAGCAGCTGTCTAAGAACAGGATCATTGTGGAGGCCGACAGAAAAGGGGCTGTGGGTGCTTCAGTTACCAGGTATGGATGGCAGAGTTGTTCCTACAGAATATTGATCGTCCCATTGGTGTCAGATGGCGATCACTGAATACAGAGGTAGCCCGTGATTTCTCTTCTATAACAGGGAGTGTAACATTTAAACTAAACTATCTAGCATTCAATTGATTGTGTGAGTCTGTGTCAGAGAGTACTGATTTAAAATTTTCGGTAATGAAAAGTGTGAGACATTGTTCAAAAGGCCATTAGTTATTTTATCCAAGTTGAACTTGGCTCCAGTCCATGGGGTCGCAAAGAGCTGGACACTGAGTGACTCACACACACAGCATTAAAGGAACTTTTTAAAAAAGTTAACAAATAGTTCTGGGAATAAAAAATATGTGGCATGGTTAAGATGTCAGTATGAAATAGACTTTCTCTTCTGATGACTTATAATGAACTGCTCAGCTTAGAGTTTCTGAATTTTTCTTTCTAGTGAAGAGGTAGCTAACAATAGTGTGCATTTGTTGAGCAGTTAGTAGGAGCCAGAGAGTGTATTAGGTGAGTTATATATATTTGTCACCTCTGCCCTCCAAGATAAGTGCTGTTATTTTTAGGTGAGTAACAGGCCTTGCTCGGAGGGTGACATTGACCATCAGAGGAAGCCAGCATTTGGATCAAGATGTAATAATTCTGCAACCCACATCTTCCTGTTGTATGCAGCTTTTGAAGCCAGGGCAATCAGGATTTGAATCCCACAGTTGTTTACTAGCCATGAGGCACTTGAGGGTGAAATTACAATATTTAACTTCTTTAAGCCTTGATTTCTTTCATACATGATTTAGGGACAACACTTCAAAATAAGTGTTAGTATGTAGGAGTTTAGAGCTAATGTTCATAGACTGAATAACAGTGCACAGTATGTAATAGGTGATCAGTATGTGTTGTTATTGTGGTGGATTAAAGATGGGAGATGTTTTTAAATCCATCAGGAAAGTTTCAGCTAACTGAGATATCAGTAGGAGATTCCTTAGTTTCTTTTGGCTTCACTGTATACCGAAACTGTAGTATGTTTTATTGGATTATTACTTTAAAAATTCATAGTATTCATTCATTTCCTTGTGGTTTTCCCGTTGTGGTGTAGGCTCATTTTAAAGTTTTTCTTTTCAAATGTATAAAATTGATCAGAAATATATCCCATATTAGAACAAAGCAGTTCAGGTGGAATCAAAGTGAAGTAGGTTAAAATAAATTGATGATTGTTGCTTATTTACCCCCAGAACTTCCGTCATAATCTCACAGGTAAAGAAACAATTCTAGTATTCTAAAATTTTGTTCATGGAAGTGGCGGAGGAAGCTGGGGAGGAGTTGTATATCTTTAAAAGGTACCTGTTTAGAAGGACCTTACTGATCGTTGCTGATCACTGGAATCTTATTGATTGGTAGTTATTGCTCTTGCATGTTACTAGCTTTAAACTAGGTGGGGATGTACTTTAACCAACTGTGTTTTCTTATAGCTCTACCCATGAGAAAAAAAGCAGAACCAATATGGCTGTGAAACAAGGACGGTTTTATTTGAGACATAATACTTTGTCAGAAGATATACCCATTGTCATCATATTTAAGGTGAGTCTGCAAGTATCGTTTGAAAATTATCAAGAATTCTTTTATACTTTTACTTTTATATATAGGTTAGAAAAATTGAGCCCGCAAATATCTTCTGAAAATTATAAATTTTTTTATGGTTTATTTTCATATATAGGTAGAAAATTGAGCACAAAGAGCTCTAAGAATGTAAAGATTTGTGACATAGAGAAATTGTCAGGCGTGTAATGTAAATTGAAAGCTAGTGAGGCTGGGGTTCAGGTATTTTTAAAAGTAATGATCTATTCTTTAAAATGGAAACATGATAAGGAATTCCAAAGATACAAAAGGATGTATAGTAATGAGTAGGCCTCTCACCCACCTGTACCTAAAAACGTGGCTGTCCTCTGCGGGAACACTGGTTTCTGGTGCGTCGCTCTAGAGCTAGTCTGTGCATGTACAGCACCTGAGTATGTTTTAGGTTTCTTTTTATGTTTTGTTTTTCACTTACATTGGAGAAGGAAATGGCAACCCACTCCAGTACTCTTGCCTGGAAAATCCCATGGACAGAGGAGCCTGGTAGGCTACAGTCCCGAGGGGTTGCAAAGAGTTGGACACGAGTGAGCGATTTCACTTTCTTTCACTTTCACTTGCATACACTGCACCCTATTTTGCACTTAGCTTGTTTTCTTTTTTGTAACTTACATCTTGAAGATAGAGTTTTATTAGTTCATATACATCTACTGTTTTTCTTTTAATGGTTCCATTTATAGGTGTACCATAATTTATTTAACTACTGTCTTATCAATGGACACACAGCTCTTGCTATTTCAAAGCTGCTGTAATATTTTATACAGGGCAAGGATATCTGCAGGCTAAGTTTCTAGAAGTGTAATTTTCTAGGTCAAAGAGGATGATCTGAGTCTTTTGTTCTTTTTTATGGACTTTGGGATCCCTGTGAATTTTTTCATAGATAATGAATCTTTAAGCTAAATCTCATTTTTAAAATCTTCTTTGTGAATTGTTGACTTAGAACCCAAAAGACATTTTCCTGTAGAAATAATGTTTAAGTGGTATTTACTGTTCAGTCACTCAGTTGTGTCCAACTCTGCAACCCCATGGATGCAGCATGGCAGGCTTCCCTGTCTGGCACCATCTCCTGGAGCTTGCTCAAACTCATGTCCACTGAGAATTTTTAAATTTACTTCTTATTACCTCTCTTTGAAGTTTATATTATTTGTAATTATAATTTTTGTAAAAGACAAAGTAATTCTGTCTTTTCTTGAAGGGAATCCCACATTGCCCAACGCAGTATCTTGTGTATAGAGTGAGGTTTAGTGGATAAATTTTACCTATGTGAAATTACATCTCCAGCAGAGGGCAATATGTTACCATGCATCGAAAGGACTTTTATGGACAATTTCAGAGCTTATAAAGATGTGTAGGACTGCTTTCCCTAGACCAGAAATTATAAATTAATTATAATGCAGATACTGTTATGTCACTCATATGGAAAATGGATCATTAGACACATGCATACATTAAAACCAGAAAACTTTTAAATACTTGGGTAGGTGACAAAAGTTTGGTAAGACAGTTTTTTCTGTCAAATTTAATATTATGTTGTAAATGTATACATATTCATAGCCGACTTAAATCCTTTCTAGAATGGGGCTATAACTTAATAATGTGCATTTTTATGCAGCCAGTAGTTGAGATTTCCAGCTTCTCCCTTTCTGATTGTAAAATAGTCCTTACATTGAATTGAGAAAGTCACTAAAAAGTGTAACAATGTTGGTATTTTTAAAGACCTTTTTTTCCTTTGCTTTTGAAATATACACACTGATTTTATTTTACTTTTTTCAGTTAGCAATGAATTTTGAGTAACTTTCCTCATCTATAAATAAAATCCACATCATTATTTTTACTAGGTATTCTATGGAATTCATGTATATAATATCTATTTAAGCAAATTCCTATAGCAGGACATGTAGGTGTCTTTTTTTCCCTAAATTTTCACTCTTATGCACAGCACTGGGCATCCTTAAACATACATGTTTGTGTGTGTTGCTGATTATTTTGTGAGACTTAATTCCTAGGAGTGGGATTATATATTTTTTTAAAAACTTGTACACGTTGTTTAATTTTCCCCCTAAATGTATTCATTACATTTTAATCAGCTGTGTATACTAACTAAAATAAATATTTGAAAATTTTTAGGTCAAATAAATACATTGGTCACACATAGTCACTTTTTTTGGGTCTCTCACTATAGAGTTGTTTTAATGAACTTGCTTATTAACCACTGTTAAGACCTTCCCATTTGGGAGGCAGCATAGAATGAATATTGAATGTCTTACAATCGGGCAGATCCAGGTTGGTTTCCAGTTTCTTCACTTACTAGTCTGTGTGGCCTTGGATAGATTTCCCAGTCTTCCTGAGTCTTGGATAACTCATCTAAAGTGAGCATTTTACCTAAGGGGGGGTTCTTTGAAGAGCAAATGAGATAATATATTTTTTGCAAAGTGGACTGTGTAGAAAGACAATGCTATTTCTTTTTAGTGAGTCCTCTTTACACATTTAACGTCAGAAGCCCAGGAAAATAAAGTAGGCTACCAGGAAAGTCACATCATTTCTCTTTTTGTGTTGTGTGGCCCTAACACAGACCTTGACAGTCATTAGGACTTGATGGTTGTTGATTGTAGCCAACAATTGGCTAAAAGTGACAGAAGCAGCAGGGTTTCCAGACTCCATGCTGAGTCTGAATATGACGGATAAAGCTTTTAAGACCTAGATCAGCCTTATTTATGGACTTGAATTACAACAAAGGTTCTCCTGCCCATGAATCTTCCCCACTTTTATTTTTTGTACCCCTCAGTATTCAGCAATTATGCTGTAACGGCATCTGCAGCCTGAAGATTTTTATGGAAAAAGAGGACAGATACCAAGGGGGCTGGGCATTGCATAATTTTGAAATTTTTGGTCTTTATAAAGAGAAAAAAAATTACAGAGTTCAAGTGAGTGAATGCAGTTCTTTTGTTATCTGTGTGGACTGCTTCTGGTAATGATAGGTTGATTTCTGTCTAAAGAAAAATCTCTGGTTTCTGAATGTTAGATATTTTAAGAACTTACCCTTTTCCCTTCTTCACATAATATGTTGCAACATATCACCATTAGCTTGCGTATCATTCTCTTCTGCTCATTAGTATTCTTCTTTTTGTCTCTAAAAATCACACTTTGAGTCACACTGAGTGGATATCCAAGGAGAAGACTTCCTGCCACTTTTTAAAGAGCAGGTCTCCTTATTTTTGTTCTTATTGCTGATTGCCAGACTGGGTGACCTTCCGCGGAAATGTATTATCTCTGCTATTTTTCATGCAGTTATTAAATAGCCTTCACTTTTGACTTATTCATTAGGTGAAATGATTTCAGATATCTGGAGTACAGAGTTCCATATAAAGCTGGTTTTCAGATGTCTAAATGAGTCTGTAGAGCAAAATGGTTGGGCATTTTGCTGTCGTTTCCATAGCGGTATGTCATTTATTTGTAGCTGTGACTTCTGAAGGCTAAATAGTCATAAAGTCACTTCCATCTTTGGAGCTGGAGCATTATTGATGACGACCTGACTGATTTATCACCCTGTGTTTCAGTGATCTGATATAGGAAGAGTTTAGGGCTTTTAGAGCTAAGCTTTGGCACAGATCATTCTTTCTGCATATAGGGTGTCATTTACTGTGTGACATATCTTTGGCATATCTTTGTTTCATAGCTTAAAAATACTTGGAAGGCCCAAGCAGTCTGTTTAGATTCATGTTAGGCCGCTCGAGAGTTTTGTGCAATTATAGACTTGCTTCTTAGATCAGCATCAGGGCAACTTGAAGCGGCAGCTTCAAGGGAAGACTCTTTCGTTATTATTAAACACCAAAAGAGACAATCAAGAACACTGTCTTTTTTGCTTGGAGATTACTGAGCTAAAAAGTATTAAGGTGACATACGGTGACCTTCATGTGGTTTAGGTGTTGTCTTGCCGAACAAAAGGGGCTGACCCAGAATGCATCAGTTGGTTCAGCTCTAGGATTCTGTTTGTTTCAGCGAGATCTTTTCCTGCTGTATCGTTTTGCCTCCTTGGTTTGGCACCTGTTCTACACAGATCTTATCTCCTTTAGTGGTTTTTTTGTTTGTTTGTTTTCTTTAGTGTTGGGGCTTTCCCTGAGAAGTGAGACTCCTTAGTTACAAAGTTTTACGTTCGAGATTTTAGAGAAAGATGACTGCAAACTATTGCCTTAGTGATGTTTTTGTAAAAATATGTTGGTTCCATTGAAACCCAATATTTTGAGAGATTGACAGGTAAAAATTAACTTACATTCTCACTGGCTTTTCACAGAGAAGTACTGTCGTCTGTTTATTTCTGAGTGGCTCCTTGGCAGACCACAAAGGATAGATGGTACTAGATAGATGCCATCACCATCAGAGTAGATGCAGCTCTGTGTTTGGTTAAAGGATAATCTAGCGTTGTTCTTTTTTTAAATTAGAGCTGATAATCTTTTAGGATTGCTTTTCTTTAATCCATGAAAGACTAAACATTTGTGTGCTTTTCTTTTTTTGACTGCGCTAGGTCTTCATGGAGGCACACAGACTTCTCTAGTTCACGTAGCCTTAGTAGCTCCATTGCATGTGGGATCTTAGTTCCCTGACCAGGGACCAAACCCTTGTCCCCTGCTTTGAAAGGTGGATTCTTAACCACTGGACCACTAGGGAAGTCCCAGGAAGACTGTGTTTTAATGAATTTGTGTAGTGTTTAGAGTTGCTGTCTAGTGTCCATTTGAATAAATGCATTGTATCAGAGATAAAAAAGACATGAAAACGGATGTGAAAATTAACATATAGAAAAAGATTTGTATCCTGAAAACTTCTTCATTTTGTTCACGAAACAAAAAATTTTTCAAAACAAATTGTATGCTTAAAATATTAAGTTTAGTGGATTTAACTCCCAAAGTTGGTTTATTAGTTATCTGTTCTGAGTAACAAATAACAACAGAGTCTTTGTTGCTCAGGGGTTTGGGCCCTGCTAGACTGAGTAGTCCTGGCTCAGGGTCTTTCATGAGTCGAAGCCATGAAAGCCTTTCATTCATGTCAGCTAAGGCCTCAGTCATCTGAAGACTGGATTGGAGCTGGAGGTGGCTGACCCTCAGGGTAAGAGACCTGGCTCCTCACTACTCGCCCTTCCATGGGAGCTGGAGTATCTCTATGACATGGCCACTGGTCCCCAGAGGAGCCAGCAAGAAGCTGCAGTACCTTTGTGACCCAGGCTCCAGAGTCATACAGTGGTTCCTACCTTTTATCTATAGAAGTGAGTCATTAAGTTTAGCCCACACCCAAGGAGAGGTGCATCTTGATGAGAGTGAAAGAAGAGAGTGAAAAAGTTGGCTTAAAACTCAGCATTCAAAAAACGAAGATCATGGCATCCAGTCCCATCACTTCATGATAAATAGATGGGGAAGAAGTGGAAACTGACAGATTTTCTTTTCTTGGGCTCCATAATCACTGTGGATGGTGACTACAGCCACAAAATTAAGACATTTGCTCCTTGGAAGAAAAACTATGACAAACCTAGAAAGCATATTAAAAAGCAGAGACATTACTTTGCTGACAAAGGTCTGTATGGTCCAAGCTATGATTTTTCCAGTAGTCATGTATGGATGTGAGAGTTGGACCATAAAGAAGGCTGAGCACCAAAGAATTGATGCTTTCAAATTGTAGTGTTGGAGAAGACACTTGAGAGTCCGTTGGACTGCAAGGAGATCAAACCAGTCAATCCTAAAGGAAATCAGTTCCGAATATTCATTGGAAGGACTGATGCTGAAGCTGAAGCTTTAATACTTTGGCCACCTGGTGCAAAGAGCTGACTCACTGGAAAAGACTCTAATGCTGGGAAAGATTGAAGGCAGGAGGAGAAGGGGATGACAGAGGATGAGATGGTTGGATGGCATCACGACTAAAAGGATATGAGTTTGAGCAGACTCTGGTAGATGTTGAAGGACAGGGAAGCTTGGTGTGCTGCAGTCCATGGGGTCGCAAAGAGTTGGCTGAACTACAACTGAGCTACTGAACAACAGCAACTGTCCTAGCAAGCTTCGAAACTTTCAGTAAGCTTACATCTGATCCTAAGATATCCAAATTGAATTTGTATGATACAGACTATTAAAATTCAAATGTAGAGTGGTGGAATATGGAGCTGGAAGCGACCTGGTTTGCCCTGTCATGACAGAAATGAAGACACGCAGGTGGAGGAGGTGACGTGCACTAGTGGTTGTCAGGCCTGTTGACTTTCTCTGTCAACTTGGAAGAGGTGCCCTTTCCATTGTGCCCAGTGTGATGCTCCCCGTGTTCTGCATCAGACTCAGAATTTGATTTTCCCTGTCTCGTGTGTGGAGAAGAGCTAAGAACTAGATCGTCAAAGTTTAATAGACGAGTACCCCTGGTTCTCTTTTCTCTGTGTAGGTAAAGGAAGAATTTGAATACAAATGTAACTTTTCCCCTAACTTCTTAGAAGTGGATTACTTTTCTGCCAGAACAGGTTTAGTGAGATTATGCCCGATTTCTTGATGTGGCAGAATGCCAGGCACATGTGTGAAGGAGTGAGCTTTAGGACGACCATATGGAATCTACAAAGACCCGCGTTGCTGGCTGCCACCTTGAAACATTTAAATGGGTTTTTAAACCTAAGGGTGTTCTTGGTTTTATAAAAATCTCATTAAAAACCTACATAAAGTAGAGCTTGATATCTCTAGAATAGTGAGGTAAAACATCCTCTAGGAAAAATTCTTTGAGCCTAAAGGTGCATGATTTGACACTTCTCAGAAAATTTTGTCTTGCAGCAAAACTTTGTGAGGGCTTTGTTTATTTTCAGCCATGCATATTTTCTGATTTACTGCCCTTTGCCTTTTGTTTGGTTTTCTCTTTTTTCAGTTTGCCTTTGTAATTGTGACCAGGGTCTCCACTCTACCATCGCACTTCCTTGGATACTTATAAATTGTAGAAGATAGTACACATGCAGAAAGTGCTTGAGAATGTTTGTTTTTCCTCTTCCTCATCAAAATTTCTGTTTCAGGTTCTTCTGCAGCTTAGGCTGTGACTGCCAATGCCAGATGGCACCGTTTCTGAGAAAAGAGCTAGCTTTTGCTTAGAAGTAATACCCATAAACAATGCCAAATTAGCATAAGCAAATGTCAGTGAGTTAACACAAAGCCCACACTCTTTCTATCTTTTCTTCCCTTCCTAGGCCATGGGTGTTGAGAGTGACCAGGAAATTGTGCAGATGATCGGAACAGAGGAGCACGTGATGGCTGCGTTTGGGCCCAGTCTGGAGGAGTGCCAGAAAGCTCAGATTTTCACACAGATGCAGGTGTGTCTTTTCACGTTGTCCTTCACTACGAAAGGGAATTAATTGGAGATTTAATGCTGCTCGTTGCTAAAGCATCAGATGCAGTGACTTTGGGAGGTAGAGGTTTGGGGTGGGTGTTGGGGAGATGGGAGTAGTGGTCAAGGAGCTTCTTTGGCTCATTATTTGAGGGATTGGAGGAGTCTGCGGAGACAAATTATCGGCTTTAGTGTCCAATTTAGAAGCAGAGGGACCAAGAAGCTTTTGTTGTAATGTACTAAATAGCAAGTATTCTTTTCTGTATTTGCCTGGTGACATAATTTTTTTAAACTACAGCACCTCTAGTGTAGAAACCTTTTTTTTTTTTATTCCGTCTTTCTCTTTAATATTCTTTTTTATTCCCTGCTCCAAGTTGCTTTCAGCATCCAGTTGTATGTGGTTTCTATCCCTTTTGCTGAATTTTCAATGTTTCCAGCAAGAAAGACCCAAGCTCAGAACCCATTTGCCACTGCAGAGCCTTCATTGACCTGCCTTAGGCACTTCCAGCTGGAACCTGTGGATTTTAGGACCAAAGATGAAGACAGGGAACTGTATATGTGCTTTGTTGTTGTTTAGTCACTAAGTCCTATCCAACTCTGCAACCCCATGGACTGTAGCCTCTAGGCTTCTCTGTCAGTGGGATTTCGCAGGCAAGAATACTGGAGTGGGTTGCCATTTCCTTTTCCAGGGGATCTTCCTGAACCAGGGATCGAACCACCATCTCCTTCTTGGCAGATGAATTCTTTACAAATGAGCCACTTTGGAAGCCCCTTTATATATCCTAAACATAATCAAAATAATTAGACTTCCCTTGCCATGTGACAGGTAGCCCTCATGGCCATACTCAGGATTTTTAGTTACATGTTTGTAAGGTGCTTTGCTAAGTGTAAATCAGTAGTGACCTTCCTCATAGCCATACTGGTAGGTAGGATTTCCCTACTATAGAGAAGCACAATGGGCAGTTCTTATTTATCCACGTGTACATTGTCTATTCTGTTAGGTTGCTTACATAAGGTATAAATTCCATGCTGCTTTTTTCTTGTCACCCAGGATGTTTATAGAGATAGCATTTTTCCTTATATCTGTTAGTATGTATTCTGAAAAATGAAATGAGTCTTGATATTTTCATAGACTTAACCAAACATTTAGGAAGATTGATTGTCATATGTAAGTATATATAAATTCCAAAGCAGGAAATAGTAAGGATTATTCTTACCACTGCCTTCTTTTTCTGTAGTTAATTGACCAGTCAACTCTAGTTATCAGGCAGGCAGCATCAGGAGAAGTTGTTTCAATTTCAGTTCAGTTCAGTCACTCAGTCGTGTCCGACTCTTTGTGACTCCATGGACTACATACAGCACGCCAGGCCTCCCTGTCCATTACCAATTTCTGGAGTATACTCAAACTCATGTCCATTGAGTTGGTGATGCCATCCAATCATCTCATTCTCTGTCATCCCCTTCTCCCACCTTCAGTCTTTCCCAGCATCAGGGTCTTCTCAGATGAGTCAGTTCCTCACATCAGGTGGCCAAAGTATTGGAGTTTCAGTTTCAGCATCAGTCCTTCCAATGAATATTCAGGACCGATTTCCTTTAGGATGGACTGGTTGGATCTCTTTGCTGTCCAAGGGATTCTCAAGAGTCTTCTCCAACACCACAGTTCAAAAGCATCAGTTCTTTGGCGCTCAGCTTTCTTTATAGTCCAACTTTCACATCCATACGTGACTATTGGAAAAACCATAGCTTTGACTAGATGTACCTTGGTTGGCAATGTCTCTGCTTTTTAATAAGCTATCCAGGTTTGTCATAATTTTTCTTCAAGGAGCAAGTGTGTTTTAATTTCATGGCTGCAGTCACCATCTGCAGTGATTTTGGAGCCCCCAAAATAAAGTCTGACACTGTTTCCACTGTTTCTCCATCTATTTGCCATGAAGTGATGGGACCAGATGCCATAATCTTAGTTTTCTGAATGTTGAATTTTAAGCCAACTTTTTCACTTTCCTCTTTCACTTTCATCAAGAAGCTCTTTAGTTCTTCACTTTCTGCCATAAGGGTGTTATCATCTGCATATCTGAGGTTATTGATATTTCTCCCGGCAATCTTGATTCCAGCTTGTGCTTCTTCCAGCCCAGCGTTTCTCATGATGTACTCTGCATATAAGTTAAATAAGCAGGGTGACAATATACAGCCTTGATGTACTCTTTTCCCTATTTGGAACCAGTCTGTTGTTCCATGTCCAGTTCTAACTGTTGTTTCTTGACCTACATACAGATTTCTCTGGAAGCAAGTCCGGTGGTCAGGTATTCCCATCTCTTTCAGAATTTTCCACAGTTTATTGTGATCCACACAGTCAAAGGCTTTGGCATAGTCAAGAGCAGAAACAGATGTTTTTCTGGAACTCTCTTGCTTTTTCGATGATCCAGTGAATGTTGGCAATTTGATCTCTGGTTCCTCTGCCTTTTCTAAATCCAGCTTGAACATCTATAAGTTCACGGTTTATGTACTGTTGAAGCCTGGCCTGGAGAACTTGGAGCATTACTTTGCTAGCGTGTGAGATGAGTGCAATTGTGCAGTAGTGTGAGCATTCTTTGGCATTGCCTTTCTTTGGTATTGAAATGAAAACTGACCTTTTCCAGTCCTGGAGCCACTGCTGAGTTTTCCAAATCTGCTGGCATATTGAGTGCAGCAGCACTTTCACAGTATCATCTTTTAGGATTTGAAGTAGCTCAATTGGAATTCCCTCACCTCCACTCGCTTTGTTTATAGTGATGCTTCCTAAGGTCCACTAGACTTCACATTCCACAATGTCTGGCTCTAGGTGAGTGAGCACACCATCATGATTTTTCACTGGGTCATGAAGATCTTTTTTGTATAGTTCTTCTGTGTATTCTTGCCATCTCTTCTTGTTTCTTCTGTTTCTGTTAGGCCCGTACCATTTCTGTCCGTCATTGTGCCCATCTTTGCATGAAAAGTTCCCTTGGTAGCTCTAATTTTCTTAAGGAGATCTCTAGTCTTTCCCATTGTATTGTTTTCCTCTATTCTCTATTTCTTTGTGTTGAGGAAGGCTCGCTTATCTCTCTTTGCTGTTCTGGGAACTCTGCATTCAAATGGATATATCTTTTCTTTACCCCTTTGCCGTTTGCTTCTCTTTTCATAGCTGTTTGTAAGGCCTCCTCAGAGAATTATTTTGTCTTTTTGCATTTCTTTTTCTTGGGGATGGTCTTAATCCCTGTTTCCTGTACAGTGTCATGAACCTCCACCCATAGTTTTTCAGGCACTCTATCAGATCTAATCCCTTGAATCTATTTGTCATTTCCACTGTATAGTTGTAAAGGATTTGATTTAGGTCATACCTGAATAGTGGTTTTCCCTACTTTCTTCAATTTAAGTCTGAATTTGGCAATAAACATTTCATGATCTGAGTCACAGTCAGCTCCCAGTCTTGTTTTTGCTGACTGTGTAGAGCTTCTGATCTTTGGCTGCAAAGAATATAATCAGTCTGATTTCAGTGTTGACCATCTGGTGATATCCATGTGTAGAGTCTTCTCTTGTGTTGTTGGAAGAGGGTGTTTGCTCTGACCAGTGCGTTCTCATTCTCGTGGCAAAACTCTGTTAGCCTTTGCCCTGTTCTATTTTTGGTCTTCATTGAAAGTGAACTATTGGTGAACATGCATCTTCATTATAAATTGAAATTACATTGTAATTATGTGAAGAGAAAATGTTAAATACTTAGGAATTGGCTACATTTGGGGAGATACACTCAATGCTTTAAAGCTGTGTAATGCCTGGAAGAATAATTCAGCGAGATCCAGTATTCATATTATTGCAAGCATCATCATTGCTGGTCAGATAACTCTATCATTGTTAAGCTGTTTGAGCAGGAGTTAAACAGTGGGTTGAAAGATCATTTATTCCTCTTAAATAGGTACTGACAGAAAATATTGGCTAGCTAAAAGTTACTAAAGTGAACTGGAGAAGTTAAAAGATGAGAATATGTGATTAGCTAAGAAAGACGTAACTCATACGAGACAAACAGGTAGTAGAAGTTTGAGATGGCTTGTTCTCTGTGTGCTGGATTAAAGCAAATATTAATTATTTGCAACTGATAAAAGGTTACAGAGGCACAGGTAGTCCAAAATGGTTGATGACTTGAACATATGAGTTAGGGCAACACAAATATTTTCTGTTATTCTAAATAAAAATGTATTACCTTACATAATAGAACTTTTGACATGGCACTTCAATAGATTGTTTAAAATATATGTTTTGTTTTGTTTTAATGCCTCCCTTTTTAGTGACTCTATTTATTCTGCTCATAAAGCCCTTTTGCTGCTACATTTGTCACAGATGTTTTAGATTATCATTGCCAGGGGCTCTGAAAAATGGAGAAGAAATCAGTTACTACCTTTTTGGAAGGAGAGGATACACCAGGGGTAGCATCTTGGCTTGTTTATAAAGCCAACTGGGCTCTTAACACAGCCCTGACACTGCAGCCCTGGCAACTTTATCAGCTATTCTAGGGAAAAGAGACTTTCTGCTGCATCAGAAGGTGCCCCTGTATTCTTGTTTCTTCCTCAAGAAAGTAAAGAATCTTTAGCCTCTTTCCCAAGGGAATTGAAAAACCAAAATTTAATAAAGACAGCTAGGTTTAGGGAAAACTGAAGTGCCTATTCCTTGTTCCCACCATCTGCTGATTTGCTTTAATCAATTACTTAGTTACTACTTCTTGCTTTGTTACTGCAGCTTGTGTTTTAAAGGTCTTAGTTTGTCTTACCCTCTGATAGCCTTGTTTTTTTTTTTAAACCAGGAAGGTTCTAGATTTGAACTCCAGTCTTAACAGAAATGTTCCATTCAGTTTCAGGGACTATTTTAGTCAGGAATTTAAAAAAAAATGACAAAATGTCTAGTAAGTGGGACATACAGGTAAGTAGACAGAATACAGTGTGATGTGAACACAAATGGAAGTACTCAGTTCTGTACATGTAAGGAATTAAAGAGCAGAGAGAAAGAAGTAGGGTTAGGAAAGGCTTCAAAGAGGAAGTGGTACCTGATCTAGGTTTTGAAGCATGGAAAAGAAATTTTCCCAGGCAGGAAACTGGCAGCAGGAATTCCAGGATAAAGAATCAGGGATACCAGTCCTTTCTTATGACTAAATGGAAACCAGTGTTTTGGTATTTTTTTTAATGCACTTACTCCTCTTACAAAATAAGAAGAACCACATGATCTTTTCAAACTTTTTTTATGGAAAAATTTCTTTTTTTTTTTTTGATCAAGAATCTCTTTTATTGATTATCAGAAACATTACAAACATCTAGTATGAACAAATTGTAACATGATAGTGTTTAGTTTGAACAATTAATACATTTCAGATATAATATTATACATATTTCAATGCTATTCTCCCCAATCATCTCACCCTCTCCTGGTCCCAGAGTCCAAAAGTCTGGTCTATACATCAGTGTCTCTTTTGTTGTCTTGTAAATAGGGTTATTTTTTACCATCTTTCTAAATTCCATATATATGCGTTAGTATACTGTATTTGTGTTTTTGTTTCTGGCTTACTTCACTCTGTATAATAGGCTCCAGTTCCATCCACCTCCTTAGAACTGATTCAAATGTATTCTTTTTAATGGCTGAGTAATATTCCATTGTGTATATGTACCACAGCTTGCTTATCCATTCATCTGTGGATGGACATCTAGGTTGCTTCCACGTTCTGGCTATTGCAAACAGTGCTGCTATGAACATTGGGGTACAGGTGTCTCTTTCAATTCTGGTTTTCTCAGTGTATATGCCCAGCAGTGGGATTGCTGGATCATAAGGCAGTTCTATTCGCAGTTTTTTGAGGAATCTCCATACTGTTCTCCAAAGTGGCTGTACTAGTTTGCATTCCCACCAACAGTGCAAGAGGGTTCCCTTCTCTCCGCACCCTCTCCAGCATTTATTGCTTGTGGACTTTTGGATAGCAGCCATTCTGATTGGCGTGAAATGGTATCTCATAGTGGTTTTGATTTGCATTTCTCTGATAATGAGTGATGTTGAGCATCTTTTCATGTGTTTGTTAGCCATCTGTATGTCTTCTTTGGAGAAATGTCTATTGAGTTCTTTGGCCCATTTTTTGATTGGGTCATTTATTTTTCTGGAATTGAGCTGTAGAAGTTGCTTGTATATTTTTGAGATTAGTTGTTTGTCAGTTGCTTCATTTGCTATTATTTTCTCCCATTCTGAAGGCTGTCTTTTCACCTTGCTTATAGTTTCCTTTGTTGTGCAAAAGCTTTTAAGTTTGATTAGGTCCCATTTGTTCATTTTTGATTTTATTTCCAATATTCTGGGAGGTGGGTCATAGAGGATCCTGCTGTGATGTAAGTCAGAGAGTGTTTTGCCTATGTTTTCCTCTAGGAGTTTTATGGTTTCTGGTCTTACATTTAGCTCTTTAATCCATTTTGAGTTTATTTTTGTGTATGGTGTTAGAAAGTGTTCTAGTTTCATTCATATGGAGGGGTCTTGTTTTTGTATCCATTCAGCCAGTCTCTGTCTTTTGGTTGGGGCATTCAACCCATTTACATTTAAGGTAATTAATGATAAATATGATCCCGTTGCCATTTACTTTGTTGTTTTGGGTTTGAATTTATATATCCTTTTTGTGTTTCCTGTCTAGAGAATGTCCTTTAGTATTTGTTGGAGAGCTGGTTTGGTGGTGCTGAATTCTCTCAGCTTTTGCTTGTCTGTAAAGGTTTTGATTTCTCCTTCATATTTGAATGAGATCCTTGCTGGGTACAATAATCTGGGCTGTAGGTTCTTTTCTTTCATCTCTTTAAGTATGTCTTGCCATTCCCTCCTGGCTTGGAGAGTTTCTATTGAAAGATCAGCTGTTATCCTTATGGAAATTCCCTTGTGTGTTATTTGTTGTTTTTCCCTTGCTGCTTTTAATATTTGTTCTTTGTGTTTGATCTTTGTTAATTTGATTAATATGTGTCTTGGGGTGTTTCGTCTTGGGTTTATCCTATTTGGGACTCTCTGGGTTTCTTGGACTTGAGTGATTATTTCCTTCCCCATTTTAGGGAAGTTTTCAACTATTATCTCCTCTAGTATCTTCTCATGGTCTTTCTTTTTGTCTTCTTCTTCTGGGACTCCTATGATTCGAATATTGTAACGTTTAATATTGTCCTGGAGGTCTCTGAGATTGTCCTCATTTCTTTTAATTCGTTTTTCTTTTTTCTCCTCTGATTCCTTTAATTCTGCCATTCTATCTTCTAATTCGCTAATTCTATCTTCTGCCTCTGTTATTCTACTATTTGTTGCCTCCAGAGTGTTTTGGATCTCATTTATTGCATTATTCATTATATGTTGACTCTTTTTTATTTCTTCTAGGTCCTTGTTAAATCTTTCTTGCATCTTCTCAATGCTTTTCTCCAGACTATTTATCCATGATTCCATTTTGCTTTCCAGATTTTGGATTAATTTCACTATCATTATTCGGAATTCTTTATCAGGTAGGTTCGCTATTTCTTCCTCTTTTGTTTGGTTTGGTGGGCTTTTATCCTGTTCCTTTACCTGCTGGGAATTCTTCTGTCTTTTCATCTTGTTTAAATTGCTAAGTTTGGGGCGTCTTTACTGTATTCTGGTAGTCTGTGGAGTTCTCTTTATTGTGGCGTTTCTGCACTATATGTGGGTTTGTACCGGTGGCTTGTCGAGGTTTCTTGTTTATGGAAGCTTGTATCGGTGTTCTGGTGGGTGGAGCTGGATTTCTTTTCTCTGGGGTGCAGTGGAGTGTCTAGTAGTGAGTTATGAGATGTCTATGCTTTTGGGGTCGCTTTGTATAGCCTGTGTATTGGAGCTCAGGCTGTGTTCTTGTTTTTCTGGAGAATTTGCTTGGTATGTCTTGTTGTGGAACTTGCTGGTCTTTGTGTGATGCTTGGTTTCAGAGTAGGTATGGAGGCTTTTAATGAGCTCCTGTCAATTAGTGTTTCGTGGGATCAGGGTATGGACTTAAGCCTCCTGGTTCCAGTTATTGGTCTTATTTTTACAGTAGTCTCAAAAACTTCTTCTTCTATAATGCATTCCACAACTGGACTGCTCAGAGATGTTCACGGAATTATACATAGAAGGAAAAAGGGAGGAAGGAGACAGAGGTGATCAGGATAAAAGGAGGGAGTGTGAAGGAGAGAGACAGATCTAGTCAGTAATCAGTAAAGAAAAGAAAAAAGGAAAGGAAAAAAAGAAAAAAAAACAAAAAAACAAAACAGGGTCGCAAAAGTTATATCTAAACGTGGAGATTAAAGAAGTACTAGAGGATAAAAAAATAATAATAATAAAAAAATAAAAGAAACAAAACAAACAACAACAACAAAAAAAATTAAAAGGGAAAAAAAATTTTGTTTTCCTTTTTCCAATTAAAAAATAATAAAAATTTAAAAAATATATATATATATTAAAAAAAGAAAAGAAAAAAAAAAGGAAATAATGATGGTAAAAATAGTAACAATATATATAAGAGTTTCTCTATTATTGTTGTGGGTTCAGTTCATATTCAGCTAGTTCCTTGTTCCGGCTTAAATTTCTCAAGATCTATAGGCCCCTTTCTCTGTGGTTGGTCTGTATAGTTCTTTGTTCTGTGCACGGTTCGGCGGTGTTCTGGGCCAAGGCCCGCCACTCGTGTGGTCGGCGCTGCACAATCTGGATTGCCGGCCCAAACTACTCCAGTTAGGCAGCACTCCAGACAATCAGGCGAACGAAGTCTGCGCTGAGGCCCGCAGAGGGGGAGGGTTCGGCGACGGGAATGGCGGGCGGGCGGGTGGGGGGAGGGGATGGGGTGGCCCTCGTGGGAGCCGCCGGCACAGCGGGCGGGGGCACGCCTGCGCGGGAGTGGCCGGCGGGGGGAGCGTCCAGTGGGGGAGAGTCCCGCGGGGGAGCGTCCCTCTGGGGAGCGCCGGCAGCGGAGCGTCCCGCGTGGGAACGGCCAAGGCGTCTCCCTGCCCAGCCCCGGCTCCCCAATGGCAAATGCGGGCGTTTGCAGCGGTGCTTTTCCGCTGCGGAAGTTACTGCAGGGCCCGCAGTCTGTGGGTTCTAATTGCTCAACTGTTCTCCTCCCTGTTATGATAGTCTCCGTGTTTCCCAGGTTCGGCGCAGATTCCGCAGGGAGAGTGTTTCCTGGTGTTTGGAAACTTCTCTTTTTAAGACTCCCTTCCCCGGACAGAGGTCCGCCCCTCCCTCTTTGTCTCTCTCTGGCTTCTATATTCTTTCCTACCTCCTTTAGAAGGCAGTGAGTTGCTTTTCTGGGTGTCCGACGTCCTCCGCCAGCACTCCGAAGCTGTTTGTGGTATTTACTCGGCGCCCAGATGTCCCATTGATGAATTTGTGGAGGAGAAAGCGTATTCCCCGTCCTAATCCTTCGCCATCTTAACCGGAAGTCCGGAAAAATTTCAAAATATAAAAAGTATACAGAATTGTATTATAAACCCCCATGTTCCTATCACCCAGCTTCAACATGAAAAACACTTTGCCAGGTACTTCCTTGGTGGTCCAGTGGCTAAGACTCCGTGCTCTAGTGCAGGAGACCTGGGTTTAGTCACTGTTCAGGAAATTTGATCCTGCATGTCACAACAAAGATGGAAGATTCCGCGTACTGTAACTAAGACCTGGTGGAGCTAAATAAATAAATATTAAAAACAGAAACAGTTTGCTATTCTTGTTTCATCTAAAGCTCTGTCTCTGCCTCACCTATTACTTGGTTTAAGTTTTTTAAATTTATTTTAATTTGGGGGGAAAATTGCTTTACAGTGTTGTGTTGGTTCCTGCTGAGTGGCAACACAAATCAGTCATATGATTAGTTTTTAACATTTCACTTTTTAGGTAAAGTGTATATACACATAATATACAAGTATTAATTGTATACTTTTTATAAGATACAGAATATTTCCATGACCCCTGAAAATTCCCTCATGCCTCTTCTAATCAGTTTTCACCTCCGTTTTCCCCCACTTTTCTTATTTTTTTCACCATAGATTAGTTTTGCCTATTCTAGAACTTTAGATAAGGAATTATGCAGTATATACTTGTTTTGTCAGCTTCTTTTGTTGAACGTATTGACTTAGATTCATCCAAGTGTTTCCCTATTATGTCGTGTATCCATGTTCTTCATTCCTTTTAATTGTTGAGTAGTGTTCCATTGTATGAATATACCACGGTTTGTTATCTTTTCCTGTTGATGGACATTTGATTTGTTTCACTCTTTGGCTGTTAGGAATAAAACTGCCATAAACATTCCTGTCTAAGTCTCTGCCTAGACAGTTTGACGTTTCTCGTGGATAAATACCTAAGAATAGAATTGCTGGATCAAAATGCAGTTGTGTGGAATAGTACTCAGCCATTAGAATAAAATAATGCCATTTGCAGCAACATGGATGAACCTAGAGATTGTCATACTGACTGAAGTAAGTCAGACAGAGAAGGAGAAATATTGTATGGCATCCCTATATGTGGAATCTAAAAAGGAATGAATGATACAAGTGAACTTACAAAACAAAGACTCACAGACTTAGAGAACATGCTTACAGTTGCTGATGGGGAGAAGGATCAGAGAAGAGATAGGGAGTTTGGGACTGACATGTACACACTGCTATATTTGAAATGGATAACCAGCAAGGTCCTATTGTACACTATGTGGAACTCTGCTCAATATTATATGGGAGTCTGGTTGGGAGGGGAGTTTGGGGGAGAATGGCTACATGTATATTTATGGCTAAGTCCGTTTACTCTTCACCTGAAACTATCACAACAGTGTTAATTGGCTAAACCCCAACTCCCCCCGCCCCCCAAAAAATAATCAGTTGTGTATGTAACTTTTATCAAGTCAGAACTGCCAGATGTGACAGTACCGTTTTGCAGTACCCCCAGCCATGCCTGAGAGTTCTGGTTGCTTCATGTCCTCACCAACATTCAGTATTGTTAGTCTTTGTAACGTTAGCTGTTCCAGTTTGTTTTGGTGGTATTTCATTGTGATTTTAATCATGCATTTTCCAGATGACTAATGACGTTGACTACTTTTTGTGTGCCTACTGTCTTCCTTTATAGTTGAAATCATGTAAATCTTCTGTTTCCACACTGTTTTCAGCTATTCTAGGTGTTCTGCTTTTCCATAGAAATTTTGAAATCCAATCAATTTGTGTTTTTTAACAAACCTGTCAGGAGTATAATTAACAATAAAAATACATCTTTTGGTCAATTTGGAGAGAACTTTAACAGCAAGCCATCTTTAACTATATTAAATGTTCTAGTCAATGAAAATGGCATAACCCTCAGTTTATTTAGGTTTTGTCTTCTCACAGCAGTGCTTTGTAAATTTCAGGGTAGAAGTCAGACATGGTGTGATTCCTTTTTGAGCAGAGAAAGTACTCCCCCTCCCCCCAAAAGAACACTCACCCAAAGTGTTAACTGTCGACAGGATTCTCTTTGGGTGGAGGATTGATGGCCAAAATACTTATTTCCTTTGTATTTCTACAATTGTCCTGTATCAATTTTATAGTAAAAAAACAAATTACAAAAAGGAAACTATTTTGTCATTGGTTTATGACAAATTTTTTTTTTTTTTTTTAACTAGGACCAATTCGGTTTTCTTTATAAAGGTCCTTGTCTTTTCTGCTTATAGTGTTGTGTATGGGTAGCTACATAATAAATTCTCTCTGATGTCATTCAAACATTATTATAATCTATTCTGTTTTTTAATAGGCATTAAAATATATAGGGAACAAAGTCAGAAGGCAAAGGATGTGGGGAGGTGGCCCAAAGAAAACCAAAATAGAAGAAGCAAGAGAGCTCCTGGCTTCTACCATTCTGACCCATGTACCAGTGAGTAAACCCTTTGCAATTGTGAATTCTGATCATTGTGGGATCCGTGAACTTCTGTTTGAGTACAAGTTTACATTAGTTGAAGTCTGGTTCCATAAGAAAAGAGAGAAGCCTAAAGAGGACTCTCTGATGGACTGCCCTGGAAATAATCTTCCATTATCAACAGTTTACTTGTACTTAGAGAATGTTAGCTATATTATGTCATCATCTGATCATGTTTATTGTCTTGATTCTTCTTTCAATCCAAAATTTTAGTTTTTTCTTTGACATTCAAATATATATTAGCAATGCTGCTAGATTTCCTCTCTGAAGGTCAGAGATGGTATCTTAGATATCTTTAAATAAATTAAAAACAAGCTTACAGTGCCTTCCCCATATGTGTAACTTTTTGAAAAATTGTGGTAAAACATACAAAAAATAAAATTTACTCTTTTTATGTGTATGTTTCTGTGGGATTATGTACATTCTCACTGTTATATTACCATCACTGCCATAGATACTTATTAAAATATTAGATGGGTTTATCTTCTAGACTTTGAGCTCACATTGTCCAGTCTCCTTCACTTAGAATGCAGCTGCTCAGGTCCAGAAAAGCTGGATGATTTTTCTTGTCATCCAGCTGGTTAGTGGTCAGAGAGAGAGAGCTAGAATCCCATCTTTTGACCCTTAAACCAGTGCTTAATATTTATTTTTATTAACTTATTATTAAACAGAGTTCAGCCATATTAGCAAAAGTCATTCTTCCCCTACCCTCACTTAATACATCTGTACTCTTTCTAAGTTATAAAATTGTTAGTCAGACTTATCTGACTAACAATAGTAGTAGTCTGGTAGTCTGGTTTATGTTGACTTTTAGCATGTGTATTATTCACAAATGATCTAATGTAAGAATTGCACACTCTACCTTCAGGGGCTGATTATAAATAATGAAAAGTTGAGGGAACAGTAGAAGTGAACAGTGACCACCTAAACACATGAAGATACAGCTTTCTTAGTTTGAAACACCTTGTTAGCCAAATAATGTGGGTCTATGATTTTGCCCTTTTGCTGCAATCTGTGTGTGCCCTTGATCTGATTCAGAGAATTAAGAAAGTAAAACAAATTTTATAATATGAATTCTTTATAAACAAGCCTATGAAATATTCCTTAGAATTGACAGAAACGTAGACTACTCTCAGTATTCATTGTTTGGGATGTAGAGAAGGAATTTACCTACTTATCTAAGATTTTTGTCTCTCCAAATAAACCAGTGCAATGATTTAGCCAGTTTTGATTTAACTTACTGATTGGGCCAGATTCACTTATGTAGATTTCAGTTTTACAAGAGAAAATTGAATAGAACATTTGCAGCTATTTACTTATCAATCTGTTCATTTAGTCCATAGAGATTTGCTGAGTTCTGACTGTTTTAGTACCATTCCTGTTATTTATCGCTGCACAGCAAATATTTCCAAAACTTAGTAGCTTGAGATAACTGTTTATTGCTCTCTCTCAGGATTCTCAGGTCTGAAGGGGCTCAGTGATAGGAAGGGAGGTTCTATTTCTTTTTTTTTTTTTTTTTTTTAATATTTATTTATTTAGCTGCGTCAGGTCTTAGTTGTGGCACATAGCTCTGGAGCACGTGGGCCTGGTCATTGCAGCTGACAGGCTTACTTGCATCATGTCATGTGGGATCTTAGTTCCCCAACCAGAGATCAAACCTGTGTCCCCTGCATTAGAAGGAGGATTCTTGACCACTGGACTACCAGGGAGGTCCCAGGAAGGAGGTTCTTGACATGAGTCTTATGAAGTTGCAGACAGATAGCAGCTGAGGGTGGAGTCATCCAAAGGCTTAACTGGGCTGAACATCAAAGATGTGTCATCAGTCACATCTCTGACTCCTCACTGCCTTTCCAAGTGGCCCTTTTCTCCCCAGTAGAGTATCCTAGACTTCTCATTTGGTGCTTCAGGACTCTTAAAAGGAAAGAAGTGGAAGCTGCTAGTTTACAAGCCAACCCAAAGATGGTGATTAACTCCACCTCTTCATGAAGGAATGGCGTGAAACATATGGAGGGAAGGAGTTGATGGTGGTCATCTTTGAAGAAAAACTGCCTCAAGTATTGAGTACAAAGATGGAAAGTCATCATCTCAGCTTTTAGAAAGTTTATAGACTGGTTGAATTTTTTAAATAAGGAGAATTGTAACAATTCATTTTTTTTGTATTTAAATATTATAGCTTTGGTTATTTTCTTGAGGCACCTTAAATTTTAATGTGTACAGTCTTAAACATTTTTCTCTAATTTCTGAATTACAGGTTAAAGAATTCAATTTCCGAGCCAAATGTATCTATACTGCCGTGATGGTGAGAAGAGTGATTCTGGCCCAAGGAGATAATAAAGTTGATGACAGAGATTATTATGGTAACAAGAGGTTGGAGTTGGCAGGACAGGTGATTTAACTATTTTATGTCAAATCTTATTTTTCTCAATAAAAATTAATTTACTATTCATTTTAGATAGGAAGAAACAGTTGAATGGAATATAGGTTTGTGTATTGGAATATAAACATTCATACGTGACTTACTATCTCTTTAAGAATTTCTTGAACTATGAAAACTCTTAGCTCTTTAAATATGTTAGTAGTGTTACCTATATCTTTTTTGAGATGTTTATTTACTCTCATTGTGTTTAATGTAGAAAGTGATGTATGATATTAAGTAGTATCATTTATTCAGTTAACAGGTGTCTATTAAACTTCTACCATGTGCCAGGCATAGTAATACAAACTGGGTATAGAGGAAAAAATAAGACAGACAAAGGTTCCTTTTCTATCTTGGGGCTTAAAAGAAGTGCCTTGATGGGGTGGGCTCTGTTAATGTCCTACTTAGAGTTTACTAAATTGTTCGGTCTGTAAATTTATGTCTAACTAAATTTGAGACATTTTTGGAACCTATTTCTTCAAATATCTGTTTTATATTATTCTCTCTTGTCCTTGTAAGTCAAATTATTTTGTTTGACCCTTTAATATTGAGGCTCTGTTAATTTTTTTTTCCTCCAGTTTAGCTCT
The DNA here is from genome assembly GCA_935064755.1 of Tragelaphus eurycerus. NCBI lineage: Eukaryota > Metazoa > Chordata > Mammalia > Artiodactyla > Bovidae > Tragelaphus > Tragelaphus eurycerus. The sequence continues at coordinate 7,268,524 of CAKXYN010000072.1, read as the reverse complement.
CTTCCTCAGGTTGGATAATTTCTACTGATCTATTTTCAAGTTCCCTAATTTTTCTTATGTTGTCTGTAACATGCTTATTACACTGATCCAATTAATTTTTTAGTTTAAATGTTGTGTTTTCAGTTCTAGAGATTTCATTCTGGTACTTTTAGCTTCTGTTTCTCTGCTGAGATTTCTTATTTGTTTCTTCATCACAACCATGTTTTCATTTACATCCTCGAACCTTAACAGCTGTTTTAGAATCCTGGTCTCCTTCCAACAACTCAGTCATCTTAGAATCAATCTCTTGATTAAATCAATCGCTTAATTAAATATCTCTTTGAAAAAGTGATATATATTTTAAGCTGAGCCCTCAGACATTCCAGCTGAGACCTGAGAGGAGAATCCAGTCTCACACAACCTCTGGAACTGCATTCTATTAAGAAACCTGCACGAGCAACATATGTCTTCAGGCAGTGCCCTTATTGGAGGAACTGGAAGAGGACCAGTGTTTCTTGAGTGTGAAGTATGGGGGTGGTGAGAGAGGACATTGGAGAACTAGCATCATACGCCATGGGAATGGGTTTGGATTTAATTGCTCCTGCAGTAGAGAATCACCAGAGAGTTATAATCAGGAAAGTGACACCATCAATTTCAGTTTAAAAGATCTTATTTGGAGATGAACCTGCCAAGAAAGTCTGGTTAGGAGACTGTGGCAGTACTCCAGATGAGTGATGGTGGCTGGGATCATAACAGCAGGTGTTAATTACCACGTCTAAAATGTAAAAAATTGGAATTATAATTGTATCAGTTTTTTCTGAAAAAAAAAAAAAAAAATTAATGCCTGGCATACTTGGAAAGTTGTTTGGTCAATGGCTAAGGCTAACAGGTGGGCTCTTGGCCACCTTCAGATTGAGCACAGTTCAGGGGATTGATTGTGTGTATCCTTGCTGCCAACAATCCCAATTTTTTACAGATCTTTATAATTGGAAAAGAAATCTTGATGTTCAACTAGTCCTTTAAAAAAAACTATTGGTTGTTTGGAGGACTAAAGAATGGAGTTGAGAGGGGAGAGGAAAAGACTATCCTGTTACTTAAAAAATTAGAATTAAAAAGAGGGTTCCCATGTGCAAGAAAACATTGCTTTATAAACAGTGTAAGAACATAAAAGGCATTGTGTTGGCAAAAATGTGTAAAAACAATAGCTGCTAATTTCACACCCCATGGGATGAGGGAGTATGAATGTGCTTCAGCTTTAGATAACAGAGCTGTATCCACTGGCTAGGCAGGTTCACAGAGCCTTCCCTAAGTCTCACTGCCACCAGAGGGCTGGCCGGCTGGCCGCCAATAGAGGTGTTAGCAAAACCTACTGGTTTCAGGCTTAATCTTTGCACCTACCTTTTCTCTTTCGGTAATGTGTTCATTATTTGCCGAGCATTACTCTATTCTTTGTCTGCAGATTTTTTTGTTTCTAATGCAGCTTGCTTTGTATGGGTGAGATATGGAACGGCACCAAAATCCGGCACCCTGGAAAGCCAGGGATTTCCACCCGGTGACAAAAGAATGCCGTCTTGACTTCAGAGATTGCCTAATCCCAGCTGTTCTGATAATGTAATTAAGGCTGCCTAATGTCTTTAATTTTGCAACCAGTTTGTGTGAAAAGGAGAATTTGGCACTCTGAAGGCTTAAACACTAAATAGCAATCTCAAGACGCCTAATTAGAATTCTCTGACATTAAGCTAATTGGTGAAACTGTATTTCAGCAGCTTAACTTCTTTATTAATTTTTTTTTTTTAGCATTTTCATTGAAAATCAATTGATGAGCTGTCAGCATTTTTTCTTAAATATAATTTGCTCTTTAGTGCTCCTGTCTTAGGCAGGCTGAAAGGCCTCATGCCAACAGTGAGAGGTATTGAATATTATAATATCACCAACATTCCATCCCTTTTCATCATTTTACTCTTGACCTAAATAATGTGGCTTATTGTGGGAATAGGCCTTGTACCTTCTTACTGCTCTGTGAACTGGAGCACGTTATTTCTCTTATGAAGAAATTTGAAGGGTGGAGAAATTTATTACTGAGGCCGTAGTTTTGTTGAGTGTGCTCTTACTCTTTACTTGTTTAGCACTGGAGCATTTCCTTGTACTTGAATCAGGGGGCTACAACAAATTCATCTAGGATCCCCAAAAAAACTTTGTTGCAATTTGAGACACAAAAGTCTTAAGTGTAAGGGACTAATTAAAACAGAGCTGAGCTTTTGTGGTTAAAGGTTAAGGGCATTTGCTTCTGTTCAGGATACTTATTCAAGTCCCTTTGCCAGTTTCCACAGGAAGTTGCTGAAATGGGCTTGTCCATCCCTCTCTTCCCCTGCACCTGCTTCCATTCCCGTATTCTTTTTCATGAAGGAAACTGCTGGGTCTGAGTGGAAGAAAAGATTAAGCTCTCAGAGGAGGAAGTTTTCTTTTTTAGAACACTTCTGACATGGTAAATCAAGGACCCTGGCTTTCCCATCTGCAAAATTGATTTTGTAGAAAAGTGCAAGGATGTGTCTATCTTAAGGGAGAAGAATGTAAACTCACGTTCTACCTAGGAAATGCTTTCAACAACAGTGGCTGGAAGAGAAGACTCATTGGCTTTCATGTTTTCTAAATTATGAATCAAAAAACTACCTGTGGGTTGTAAACATTCAAGAATACAGTGTGGAATTTGGAAAATCTTTAGCTTATAAGATTTCCCTGAACTTCAGAATTCCTGAAGTTCAGGATTCCTAAATTATATAAGGAGTGCATATATAATGTCCTCTGATACTACATTACTATTGTGCTAGGTAGCTTAAATTACATATATATCCAACTGTTTTATTCCTCTATAAAGGAATAAAAAACAAATGTAATTGATTTTTCAGGAGAATTTAAGTAGTTGTAATTTTATATTTGAATATTGAAGAAGTATGCCTATTATTTTTTGCTCATAAGCCACTTACTTAGTTTTGTGAACTGTCTATAAGTGGTGTTCTGGTTTTGTCTGTTGCTGCATTGTGTGGTATCTATCGCAAAACTTAAGACAACCACCATTGTCTTGCAAAACTTAAGACAACCACCATTGTCTTAAGTGGTTTAAGACAGCCACCATTTTGTTATACCTCACGATTTTGTGGATCAGGAATTCAGGCAAGATCCAGTTGTGTAACTCTTCTGTATCACATGGAGCTCAGTTGGTAGTGTTCTGCTGGAGGTGGCGCGATGCCTGGAAGGCTGGGCTCAGCTCCGTCTTGACCATGCCAGCACCGTGACATCAGAGTGACTTGGGACGCAAGTGGGTTTCCCATGCATGGGAGAAGCTGCGTGACCTTAATGAGCTCGTCTTAGAAGTCACATCTTCACTAACTTTATTGAAAAAAGCAGTCACAGCCCGTGCCTGAATTGGGGCAGTAGGAGACATAGCAAGCAGAGATTTGGGCAGAGTTTATCTATATAATCTTGGGGTTTTCTCCCAAGATTAAGTGGGTAGTGGATTTGAGGATATAAATTTTATTTGTGGTTATCTCCTTTCTATGACTTTCCCCTCACTTCTGGCTACTGTGGTGGCTGGTATCTTCTCCCTCTGATCCTTCAGTACAGTAAAACTGTTGGTCTTTCTCTGAGTTTTAGTTTCTAATGCCATCTGGACCCTTTTTGCTAATGCATTCTACCCTTAGTTGAAAAGCCTTCAAAATGGAAATGCACTTTTGATAAGTATTAAGTTTCCTCCAGTTTCTGTCTGCATTTACTTTCCAGTGCTGTCAAATAGTTTTAATATTTTGTCCAGAGTTTATAATTTTTATCAACAAATGAGTCTGATAGGAGCTACTCCCATCAATTCTGAAACAGAACCATTCTAGTCTCTCTTTATGACTTTCTGTTTCCCATCCCATTGATTGGTTTTCCGTGGTTAACATGGTTTAATGTCATTTATTTTCTAATTTTTAACATAAAGAGTAAAAGTAAAAATGTCATATATAGGAAACTTATGAAGGTGACAAATTAAATCACCTCAAATCCACAACCAGTTTAAGTAATTCTTAATAATTGACCACTAATTGTCATTTCATTTACTTATATATTTCTTCTGTACTCTGTCCTTCTCTTTCTCCTACTATCCTGAATTGTGTACTTATTGTTTTCTTTTTTATTGTATCATTTATTTTAAAAATTTAAAATATTTATTACAGTATATAAGTTTTGCTTTTTTTAAATTGAAGTATAGTTTATTTAGTGTTGTGTTTAAGATATACAGTAAAGTGATTCAGTTATATGTGTGTGTGTGAGTATACTATATTTATATTCCTTTTCAGATTAATCTCTATTTTAGGTTATTACAAGATACTGAATATAATTCCCTGTGCTATACAGCAGGTCCTTGTTGTTTATCTATTTTATATATTGAATATGTATCTGTTAATCGTAACTCCTAATTTATCCTCTCCCCACCCTTTCCTTTTCAGTAACCATAAATTTGTTTTCTGCATCTGTGACTATATTTCTGTTTTGTAAATAGGTTCATTTGTACCATTATTTTAGATTCCACGTGTATCATACTGAGTGAAGTAAGTCAGGCAGAGAAAAACAACTATCGTATGATATCACTTAGGTGTTCAATTCAGTCGCTCAGTCATGTCCAACTCTTTGCGACTCCATGAATCGCAGCACACCAGGCCTCCCTGTCCATCACCAGCTCTCGGAGGTCACTCAGACTCACCTCCATCAAGTCAGTGATGCCATCCAGCTATCTCATCCTCTGTCATCCCCTTCTCCTCCTGCCCCCAATCCCTCCCAGCATCAGAGTCTTTTCCAATGAGTCAGCTCTTCTCATGAGGTGGCCAAAGCACTGTAGTTTCAGCTTTAGCATCATTCCTTCCAAAGAAGTCCCAGGGCTGATCTCCTTCAGAATGGACTGGTTGGATCTCCTTGCAGTCCAAGGGACTCTCAAGAGTCTTCTCCAACACCACAGTTCAAAAGCATCAATTCTTCAGTGCTCAGCTTTCTTCACAGTCCAACTCTCACATCCATATGTGACCACTGGAAAAACCATAGCCTTGACTAGACAGACCTTTGTTGGCAAAGTAATGTCTTTGCTTTTGAATATGCTATCTAGGTTGGTCATAACTTTCCTTCCAAGGAGTAAGCGTCTTTTAATTTCATGGCTGCAGTCACCATCTGCAGTGATTTTAGAGCCCAGAAAAACAAAGTCTGACACTGTTTCCACTGTTTCTCCATCTATTTCCCATGAAGTGATGGGACCAGATGCCATGATCTTTGTTTTCTGAATGTTGAGCTTTAAGCCAACTTTTTCACTCTCCTCTTTCACCTTCATCAAGAGGCTTTTTAGTTCCTTTTCACTTATGTTTAATTTCATTCTTTTACATGTAGCTGTCCTGTTTTCCCAGCACAACTTATTGAAAAGACTGTTTTTTCCTCCACTGTGTGTTCTTAAATATGTTTGGCTGTACTGCATGACATGTGGGATCTTAGCGCCCCCACCAGGGATCAAACCCACACCCCTTGCACTGGAAGTCTGGAATCATAACCACTGGACTGCCAGGGAAGTTCCTCTATTGTGTATTCTTGCTTCCTTTGTCATAAATTAATTGACCATAAGTGTGTGGGTTTATTTCTGGGCTTTCTGTCCTATTCCAATGATCTTTGTTTTTTATGCTAGTGCCATACTGTTCTGATTATTATAGCTTTGTAGTATAGTCTGAATTCAGGGAGTCTGATCCCTTCAGCTCTGTTCTTCTTTCTCAACATTGTGTTTTATTAAAACAGTTCAAAAGTTTCTCTCTTTAAATGTGGTGATTTAGTTGCTAAGTTGTGTCTGACTTTTGCGACCCCATGGACTGTAGCCTGCCAAGGTTCCTTTGTCCGTGGGATTGTCCAGGCAAGAATACTGGAGTAGGTTGCCATTTCCTTCTCATTGGGATCTTCCCGACCCAGGAATTGAACCTGGTTCTCTTCCATTGCAAGCAGATTCTTTACTGACTGAGCTACAAGGGAAGCGCCATATTTTTTAAATAAAGATTACTTTAAATTTTTGTTTTTGGCTGCACTGGGCCTCTGTTGCTGTACACAGTCTTTCTCTAGTTGTGGTGAGTAAGGCTACTCTCTAGTTGCAGTGCATGGGCTTCTCATCATGGTGGTTTCTCTTGTGGAGTATGGAGTCTAGATGTGCAGGCTTAGTTACTCCTTGGCATGTGGGATCTTCTGGACCAGGGATTGAGCCCATTCCCCCTGCATTCTCAGGTGAATTCTTAACCACTGGACCACCAGGGAAGTTCCCTTAGGATTGTTTTGGCTATTTGGGATCTTGTTTCCATACAACTTTTAAAATTACTGGTTCTAGGTCTCAGAAAATTGCCATTTGTAATTTGATAGGGATTGCATTGAATCTATAGTTTGCCATGGGTAGTATGGTTGTTAACAGTATTGATTCTTCCAGTCTAAGAGCTCAGTATTATTTTTGTATGTTTTAGTTTTATAAGAATAGATTCATATCATATACATTCTTTTGCAACTTTTTTCTTCACTTAACATTACTTTAAAGATTCATCTATATTGTTTCATGTCACTGTATTTCACCTTCACATTCAATGTGTAATGGTATGATACATATGATAAATAACCCTTTATCCATCCTACTTATTAAGGCCAATCTATGACTTTTCTTTTTTTAAAAAATTAACCTTCTCATTCATATTTTCTCTATGAAAGAGTTTCTGCAAATAGGATTGTCCAGTCATGGAACTGAGTTAAACCTTCAGCTTGACTGGAGAGTGTCAAACTAGTTTCCCAAGTATTTGTACATTGCATTATATGTAAGACCTGATGGTCTCTATCCCGTGACTTAGTGTGAAAATTGAAAAATTTTTGTCTTGTCTAGTGGGTGCAAAGTGCTATCTCCTTGTGGGCTTAATATGCATTTCCTTCATTGCTAATGAAGTTGAGTCTTTATGTTTCATATACTTATTGATCATTTCTACTTTTTTCTTAAATATCTTTTGGGTTGTTTGTATTTTCCTTAATTTTAAGATTTTTTGGGTGTACTTTGGATCCAGTTTTTTATGAGTTACATGTGTTGCAGGTATCTTCTTCTAGTCCATATTTTTTTTTACTATTATGGGATCTTTTAATTATAGAAGTTTGTAATTTTAATTGCATTCAATTTTGTCAGTCCTTCTTTTCAGTTGTACTTCTTTAAACTTATGCCTTTGTTATTTGTTCTTTAGTCTATCTGGAATCCATTTTTGTGTGTAGAGTGAAGTAAGGAAAGGAGTTTCATTTGTTTTTGAAATGAATAACTCATTTTCCTAGCATCAGTTATTTGTAGTCTTTCATTTCCTTACAAATCTAAAATGCTAAATACTAAAATGTCTTTACCATATAACAAATTTTAATATATGTGTTCTTTATTTCTGGACTTTCTGTTCTGTTCATTGTTAGGTTTATCTATACATTAATCAGTTCACTTGCCTTCTTTTTCAGGATTGTCTTGTCTGCTCTAGAGTCTTAGCTTTTTCATATTAATTTTAGAGTTAGCCTCCATTTTCATTAAAAACCTGGGGATTTTGATTAGAGTTGCATTGGAATTGTAGATCAATTTGGGGAAAACTAGTAATCTTAAAATAGTCTTCTCATCCATGAATATTTTCTTCATTTATTTAGGTTTTCTTTGATGTCTTTCAATAAAAATTTGTAATTTTCTCCATGAAAGCTTTGCATCTCTTCTGTTAGACTTACTCCTTAGTATGTTAGGGGTTTATTTTGGTAGATATTTGTAATATAAATATTAATAAGAAAAACCTTAAACCTATATAAACATTAGCTTCCGTGTTTTAATCATGCAACTTTGGCTGTCATCAAGAGAAGTTAATCTGGTTTTATCTATGTCCTCTTCAACTCTTTTCCTACTCCCCCCATTCCACAAATTCAGTTGTTTAAACAAATCCAAACCATCACATCATTTCAGTATTTCAAATAGTCAAATCACATTCTGTAAGTACTTAAAAATGTGTCTCTAAAAGATACAATTTTTAAAAATCATAACATCATTTTCACACATAAAATTTGTAAAGAATAATTGCTTAATGTCATTAAGCATCAATATCATCACTCATCAAATTTGAATATTATGTATTCAGATTTCCCTAATTTCTTTATATTGTTGTTTAAAGTAGGATTACTCAAATAGAATCCAAACATGTTTCACATATTGCATTCAGTTGATGTCTCTTAAATTCCTTTTGATCAGTATGTATTCAGTGTGTCCGTCTGTCTTTGAAAAAACTGGACCTTTTTTGGTTTTGCTTCTACCCCTCTCTCAGTGTGAGTTACCTTTGCCTGGGATCCTCGGCAGAAGGGTTTCCTGCCTTTTCTCCAGTGACTTAAGGATTTCTTCTCATGTAAGAGGAAGTCCAGGCACGTAGGTAGAGTTTTGTTGCTTGTTGCAGCAAAGGGGTCGTTCTCAGGTCTTCTTTCTCCTTCCAGTCTTTCCTGAGCACTTGTGGAATGAACTTCCAAGTGTGGATCCTCTCGTGTCTGGAGCGCGGAAGAATTCTAAGCTTTCGTGATAGTGCACATTTGGCATTTTAGCAGTCCTGACAAGTCTAGCTAATTTCTTCCTTTACGGCACACTCCTGCTCTGTCATGTGTCCCATCTCTCCTTAGAGAGGCTTAACGCCTTTGCAGTTTAGTTCCCCTGGTTGCCTTGCAACTTACCTCTTTGTTAGAGTCAAGAAGTTTTATGATTTTGTAGATTCATCTTTTTTACAAAAGGTTATCAGGGTGGGAAGGATGTTGTCTTGTGGCTTTCTACATTCTAGGTGGAAGCAGAACTTGCAAAATCTTTCTTAAGCTTTCCCCTTCCCCTCCAAGGTGTAATCTCCAACCTGATTTTTATGGTGTTTGTGTCTTTCCTTTTCATTTTGCCTGCTCGTTATCCTTCCTAAACAATATAGCTGATTATTGTCCTGGGTTTTGAACCCTATATAGAGTCAAATCATATATATTCTTTTGGGTCTGGCTTCTTTCACTCAATATTATATTTTTAAGATTTAGCCGTGATTTTGTGGCCAGTTATTTTTTTGTCCATTTTCAGTGCTCTGTAGTATTCTGTTATATGAATATACTATAGTTTGTCTAACTAAATAGTATTTGTATGGTATCCAGTTTTTAACTGATACAAATAGTGCTGCTTTGAACATCTTGTATATGTACTGTGATGCACATAAAGACATTTCTATAGGGTAGTGATTCTCAAGGGTACCCTTGCCCCACCAGCAACATTGGCATTCCTAGGAACTTGTTAGAAATGAAAATTCTTGGGTTCTACCGTCGACTTACTGAATCAAATACCAGAGGGGTATGGCCAGCAATTTGTGTTTTAATAATGCCTCAATGTGATTACATGCAGGTTAAAGTTTGGAGGATGTCTTTATGAGAGGAACTTTGGGGCCTAGGGATGGGCAGAAACTACAAACTGATTGTTAGTGGTTATACCAGTTCACATTTTTACCAGTGATGCAGGAAGGTTCAAATGGCACCCATCCTTGGTGCTGGCAGAATTTTTAACATTAACTCTTCTTCCCTGATCTTTTGTGGGTTTTAATAGTCTTTATTTGTAAAGTTAAAAATTAGGTCAGTGGAAACTTAGTCTGGGAGTGGCTGGTCTAAATGTCTTTGAATGCAGGGATTATTATGTCATCCTCTTCGCTCATATTTTCAACACTGAGCATAGTGATAAGCACATATATAAATACATGTTTATCATGTTGAATTTTTAAAATGTGTTTTTCCTAGTTTTAAGCAGTTTTTTAAAACAAAGTTTAATAAAGACCTAAAATTTAGTAAATAAGCTAGTGATGCATTTTGAAAGTTCACCATATACTTTTTTTTTCTTTAGCTTTTATCTCTTCTTTTTGAAGATTTGTTCAAAAAATTTAATTCTGAAATGAAGAAGATTGCAGATCAGGTGATTCCTAAACAAAGAGCAGCCCAGTTTGATGTTGTGAAACACATGCGTCAGGACCAGATTACCAATGGCATGGTGAATGCCATTTCAACCGTAAGTCTTTGATCCCTCGGGCAGAGTTTTGTAACTTATTGGTGCATCTGTTCAGTGGGCAATTTAAAGTAGTTTGAGAATCAAGGTGGGGAAAAAAAATTTATAATACACATATATATTTATTTCAGGATGCTACGAGTCACAAATTTTCTTCTTTGAAATAGTCTGCAGTTGAAATCAGTAGAAATTTTGCTGCTATATGACTGTATTGCCAAATTATAGTTCCTGTTACAATTTACTGAGGCAATAAGAAAATAGATACACTCTTCCATAAGGGAAAAAATCTTTCAGTTTAACCATTAATAACCATTCTTTCAATGGATACTGTCCCCCATTTTTTCTGTAATAAAGCTGACATATTGCAAGTAGGTTTACTAATGACAACTTTTGTCCATAACATTGTAAAATGTTTCATTGCATTGTAGGTTCATAGTCCTCAAAGGGCTCTCAGCTATTCTCATGTGAGCAGTGAATTCAGGCCTCAGCAGCTGCTGTGTATTCAGGGCCTCTGGCTGTTCATCAGGGGTTATCAGATAGGTTCTTGCTTCCTTTCTTAAAGCGTAACATCTATAGGTCTATCTGATAAAATCTGGTTCACGTTTTGTATGCCACACATAAAATTAGTTTTATGGATGGGATTTGGTCCCAACAAAAGAAGAATATATCAGCAGCTGACTTACCGCCCTGTCTGACTTGAGAAACGTGCAGCAGGTCTGTGTGAGCAGCCCCCACTGTGACAGCTCCATCCAGACTGGAGGGGGCCCAGCCTCTGTGCCTCTCTAGGCCCATCACAGTCATGGGGCCCAAACTTGTCTGGAAGTAGATTCCTGGATATTTGAAAAGAAGGCTCCAAAGAGCACTCAAACACACTTTTGTTAGAGAGACTTTTCCTTGCTTTCTGACCCTTTATTTTCAGGTCAGAATAGCTGTTTTGAGTAGTTGTATTGCCCCCAAATGATACCTTATTAACTCTGGGAGCAGACTGCTTATTAGGAAAATCAGTAGTGGGCCTTGTTGTGGGTGAACGCCAATCTATAAGCAACTGGAAAAAGATGGGTTCAGTTGTTGAGACTTACCTTCGAGTGCAGGGGGTGTGGGTTCATTTCCTGGCCAGAGACCTAAGATCCCACATGTCTAGTAGCCAAAAAACCAAAAATATAGAACAGAAGCAATATTGTAACAAATTCATTAAAGACCTTAAAGGTGGTCCACATAAAAAAATCTTAAAAACTGTGAGTGTTGTCATATGTAGAATATTTTCAACAAATAAATTTTCTCAGAGGAGCAGTTTTAGACCCTTTGTCTGTTTCTCCTCTCTCCCTTTTTTAAAAAAGAATATTGGACCAAATTATCTTGCCGAATGTCTTGACTTCATCCCCATCTACTTCTTATTTGCCAGCAGCTGCTTAGTTCTGTGCTGAATGTTTATCTTCGTTGCTCTTCTTGGTCATAAGTCAGTTTCTAGGTTCATTCTCATTCAAAGCATACAAGGAGTTAACTGAATGAGCAATATGAGGAGTTAACTTGTGAGATAAATGTGTTTGCTCTGTTTCTCTGCTTTTTAATGCATTGTTTCTTCCTAGGTTTTAGCTTTTTTCTACTCTATCAAAACTCAAGTTTTTGAAATGATAGATCTTTGCTGTAATAGTGACTAAACTTTAATTTGTGAGGAGCTCCTCTGAAGTCACATATTTAAATTCAAACAGATGAGTTTTTCTACTGGGAAGGATTTTAATCTGGGATCTGGGAATCCGCCCCTGAAATTGAATTAAAAATTTGTATTTGTGGTCCTGTGTGCATTTTTCTCAAGAGAACAGTCATAGCTTTCATCAGATTATCAAAAGGAAAATGAAGAACCACTATTTAGCATGTGTAATTTTCTTCCCTTTTGAATCAGAAATATTGAATCAATCGTTTTTTGACATTTTATTTTCTACTTTGTTTTTTCTTTGCCTACTATTTTCTGTTAATTCATGTTACCATGAGTTGAAAATTTGATTCCTAACCTTGATCTTTAAATTATCCTTGAGACTATTTAATGTGTATAATTAATGCTTCTGTAAAATAATATATTTAATGTATTTCAGTATTTCTAATGCATTTGAAGTAAAGTAAATTTAAGGCTTAAGATTTATTTCATGTAAATCTATTTTAAGATTGACATGATAACCAAAGAAGATATATTTATTAATGTGAATATGTGCAATTTTTAGCCTTGATTAAGAAGCCTATACTTATTCATTTTCCCTGATAACTGCTATTAGAGTCTCTTTTTTTCTATTGCTATATTTTTCTCTAATTAAAACTAATTTTGGAAGGCATCCAGATAATGGCACATTCCAACATGAAATTATCTCTTTGAGCTTCAGGCTCATTTTACCTTAAATATGTGTAGAAATTGGTAGTATTCTTTTGGTTAGCTTATTGCTTCTAGTGAAAATCTCTGGTTGAACTGGCTTGTTCAGAATGTCATTAGTTCTTTAGGAAATACCTGCTCTGATGTGATAATGTCAATCCACTGAAGCATTCTGAGGTGGTTGGCAGATATAGGTAATATTCCTTAAATTCCTAGAAAACCCCAGTGAGTAACTTGGCTAGATTTTAATTGTGATTTTTGATTTCTGAATATATATCATGACTCTAATTTCACAAATAAGCAGTTCCTGTGCAGAGCCTCTCAGAATGACTGCAGAGTGTCAGGCAGCACGAGCCGTCCAGGGTAGTCTCATGTCTCTCCTCTCTCTTCAGGGCAATTGGTCTCTAAAGAGATTTAAAATGGATCGCCAGGGCGTGACTCAGGTGCTGTCTCGCTTGTCATATATATCCGCACTAGGTATGATGACGAGAATCTCTTCCCAGTTCGAAAAAACAAGAAAAGTGAGTGGTCCTCGATCCCTCCAGCCATCCCAGTGGGGCATGCTATGCCCTTCAGACACTCCTGAAGGAGAGGTAAGGTCCCTGAGGGTCTCCACTGTGTCAGAGGTAATGGCTGTTCTGCTCCTGTCCCGTTCCTCCAGGCTGTATCCTCTCTGGGGTTAGCCATTTATCTGCCAGAGAAGTGTTGATGCAGCCTGTGAGAACATCAGTGTCATTCCAGTGTCATTCCCAAACAGTACCTCCAGAAACCTTTGATTTACTATTAATAGCTCACCTAAAGAGGGGACTCCCTGGTGGCCCAGAGATAAAGAATCTGCCTGTAATACTGGAGACCTGGGTTCAATCCTTGGGTTGGTAAGGTGTTCTGGAGAAAGGTATGGCCACCCACTGTAGTATTCTTGCCTGGAGAATTCCATGGACAGAGAAGCCTGGCAGGGTACAGTCCAGGGGTTGCAAAAGACTCAGACACGACTGAGTAACACTTTTAATTTCTTTTCTCACCTAAAGAGACATATGGGCTAAATTTTCTTGCTTGTTTTATTTTATCCCAAGAGGCAAACCACGCAGTGAATAAGGGATAAGAATAGGAAGGAAAACTGGGAGACTCATCACCTTTGCTCACGAGGAGCTCTTTTTAAACAACTCCTTATTTTCCTTGACTCTTCTTAGAGGACATCAAAGTCACAACTGCAGCCATCCAGAAGCACACAGTCCAAGACTTAAAGTAGTGGATTCCTGCTTACTTATATAGGAAATGTAAGCAGTTACCTAAACACTAAACCAAGAAGTTTAAATTAGTTTACATCAAGACACCAGCTACTTCCTGTGTCATGGCTCTTTCTCCTTTGTGATAGCTATCATTGGTTTCACTTGATCTTATTCCTTCTAACTTTTAAACTTCTGGTGGAAGGAACCATGTTAGGTTCACCATTGTATCCCAGGCTCCTTAGTCCAGAGCCTCATTCTGAGTAGAGGTCCCATAAATATATGCTGAATGAATAAATTACTTAATTAGGACAAGTAAAAGATGTATGTTCTGAAGTATAGGAATTTGTTATGACTTGGGAGAGGTAAAGAATAGAAGTCCATACAGGGTTATAATTTTTAGAAATTATCATTTTTCTCCTAATTTATTTTAAACCATATGGAAAGTCATGCTAAAATTGTACCGCTTGTCAAATTTGCCTAGTCTCTACATCTTGAGCTTTGGGACACCAAGTTCCCCAGAGCTTGCTTCAGCTAATCTCATAAAGAAACTGTTTTGTGTATCACTACAGAAGATGGTTTTTAAGAATTAAAGATGTAATCTTTAAATATCACGTGTCTCAAGTGGCTTTTTTCTCTTAATTTGTTGTATTAAGTCCTTTATGTTTGCTTTAAATTTTTTTCTTTGGTTGTATAGAAGTTTAAAAGAATTTTTTTTTCATTTCCTTTTTACTTTGGAATAATTTTAGACATACCAAAAAAATTCCAAAAGTAGTGCAGAGAGTTTCCATGATCATTCACCTAGATTCCCTAAATGTGATGTCTTATGTAACTATAGTACGTAATTATATTTATCAACCTCATGAAATTAGCATTGGTAACACTATTGTAATCTCTAAACCTTACTCAGATTTTGCCAATTGTCCTATCATGTTTTTTTCTGATCCCAAGATTACACTTTCAGTTGTCAAGTTTCCTTAGTCTCTTAATCTGGAGCAGTTTGTTCAGTCTTTATTTTTTAAGACCAAGAAGCTTATAGAGTACTGGCCAGGTATTTTACAGACTAACTCTTATTTCAGGCCAGAAGTTTTATGTTCATGTAATCACAATTATCAGTGTTTTTGTTTTTTTTTTTTACTCTTTTTACACAACGTCATCTTAATGACTATGATATACTATTGTTGGGAAATAACAATTTAGGTAAATCAGTTTCTTTGGGGAGGGGACATTTATAATGCCATCATCATTTCCAGTTCAAATAGTACTGAGCATTTCTGTGGCTAAATCTATATTTATATCCTCACTTGTGACTTTAATATCAGTTCCTCTGAAATACAGGGTAGGTGCATCCTTCAGGCTTTGTATGAACCTCCCAAGTGTTCCCTGTGAGGCTGCACTAGTATGCCTTGTTGCCAGCAGAGTGGTGAGCTGTATTCAGACACAGACCGTATTTTATGTTGTTGATGTTCATTCTTAGACATGACTATCTTTTGGTTTTTAGGCATGTGGTTTGGTTAAAAACTTGGCCCTTATGACACACATCACGACTGATATGGAAGATGGACCCATTGTCAAATTAGCCAGTAACTTGGGAGTAGAAGATGTGAACTTATTGTGTGGGGAAGAGCTCTCTTACCCAAATGTGTTTCTCGTCTTCCTCAATGGTGAGTCTGTTGGAGAGGCATGTTGATCCTAAACTATCTGTGGGGGAAGGGGAAGGAATTGACTGTGTATTTAAAGCACAAATATACTTTTAATTCTCCAGTGAAATTCTCGGCCACTGAGCTCTACTCCCTAAATATACCTTAGTTCTGGACCCAGGTTGGCCTTAACTGAAAGGTAGAAAAAATGGTAACAAACACTTCTTCCATTGACTGGGTCACCCAGATTCCGAGATGATTTGGCTGTCAGAGCTAAAGGTAGAGGTGCAGAGACCCTGTGGCAGCTGCCAGTGTATCCGCAGTGGAACGAGGTTCAACACGATATTCTTAAGTTCAAGTTAAATTTGTGAGGCGTTCTGCAGAAATAATCAGGTCAGCCCTTACAGTGAGATGACTTGTCTTCAGCCACTGAGTGAGTGAGTGTCAGCAGGCTCTGCAGGAGGGTCCCTTTCCCTCCGCTCCAGCTCCAAGTGCTGCTGTCTCACACCCTCCCCATCCCCTCAGGGTCCCCCAGAGATGCTGCAGCAGGTGTGGCTTGGTGGCCTGGGGTTCTGTCCCCTGCCTGGGGTGCTGCACGTGCTCGTCTTCACCTCAGGCCCCACATCTTCTCCCCCTCCTTCCCGCTCTGGGAGGGCTTCACCATCTACTGTGAAGGCTGGTAGGAAGGAAACGGGTCCATTCACTGCCTGCCTAGTCCTTGAATTCTGGCAGCTCACACTGAATGTGACCTTACTCTGCACATTTACCCAGTACCTCCCTGAATCCTCCCACTCGCCCTGGGAGCCCAAATCTTTTCTCTTCATCTCTCAGATAATGACAACAATAGCAGCTTCATGATAACAATTACTCAGTGCTGTGTCCAGTTCTAAGTACTTTACAGGAGATCCGCTCATTTAATCCTCACATGAACACCGTGGAATGATACAGCCAGGGTTCAACTCCAGGGCTCTGGAGCCCAAGTTCATGGCCCTACACAGTGCTGACAGATAAGGAGACAGACTGACTTCACCAGCGATATGCAGTCAGCATGTGGTAGGGCCAGCTCTGGATTTGAGTCCCCTGGACTGCCCTTGACCCCTCAACCCCTCCACTCTGTTGCTCTCTCCAGCCTTGCAGACTGGCTGCAGCCTTAGTAACAGTATTTCCAAAAGACTGCTCACTGCTGGTTATTGTTTTTATTGAGTAGATATTTTAAATCCGTTCGATGTATTTTTTATTTCAATCTTGAACATTCTTACTTCTTTCTGCTTAGGTAACATCCTGGGTGTCATTCGAGATCACAAGAAGCTGGTGAATACATTTCGACTGATGCGAAGAGCAGGCTATATCAATGAGTTTGTTTCCATCTCAACAAATCTGACAGATCGATGTGTCTATATTTCGTCTGATGGAGGAAGGCTGTGCAGGTAGGTGTGGCTAGAAATAGTTATCTTTATTTACTTTTGAAAGAAGTGGACTTTTTTTTATTTTAGAAGTTGCTTTAACCTCTTTCATTGTTAAGATAAATTTAATTCAGTTAGCAAACACTTCATGAATATGCATATTGGCTACTGGGGATTCAGAGATTAGTGGGAGTCAGTCTCTGCCCTCAGAGAACTCAGTCTGCTGGGAAAGGCAGAAATAATTAGTAATAACAACCAACTGTGAAGAAAGCTGAGCGCCAAAGAATTGATGCTTTTGAACTGTGGTAGAGAAGACTCTTGAGAGTCCCTTGGACTGCAAGGAGATCCAACCAGTCCATCCTAAAGGAGATCAGTCCTGGGTGTTCATTGAAAGGACTGATGCTGAAGCTGAAACTCCAATACTTTGGCCACCTCATGCGAAGAGTTGATTCATTGGAAAAGACTCTGATGCTGGGAGGGATTAGGGGCAGGAGGAGAAGGGGATGACAAGAGGATGAGGTGGCTGGATGGCATCATTGACTCGATGGACATGAGTTTGGGTGAACTCCGGGAGTTGGTGATGGACAGGGAGGCCTGGTGTGCTGCGATTCATGGGGTCCCAAAGAGTTGGACGCGACTGAGTGACTGAACTGAACTGATGTGAGTAGTAAGTGCTAGCCATTATGTATTATCTTAATAGATGCTCTGTCTGTAAGGCTTTAACCACATTCAACCCTATGAGGTTGGATTATTATTTTCATTTAACAAATGAGGTACTGGGATTTGGTGAGACTAAGTAAATTACCCAAAGCCAGATAGTGGTGGAGACTGTTTCTTACTGGAAAGTTCTTAGAATTCATTTTACTCCAGTAATCCTGATTTTATCCATTCTATTCTGGTGCTCTGATCTGAGCTTTAAAGGATGCATACAGACTTCCATGGTGGTCCAGTGGCTAAGACTCTGAGCTCCCAATGCAGAGGGCCTGGGTTTGATCCCTGGTCAGGGACTAGATCCTGCATGCTGCAACTTAGGACCCAGAGAAGCCAAATAAATAAATAAACTAAAAATAAACCTAACTAAAATAAACAAAAGCCCAAGTCCTTTGGGGAAACAAAGAGGTGGGGGTTGAGTACTGTTGCTTTAAAGGAAAAAGGCTCAGGAATGGCAAGAAAGAAAACGTGGCAGCACAAAGAGGTGACACCACGTTAGAGCCTTAGAAGAGCAGGTGTCTTGTAATCACTCGGAAGATGTTTAGGGCCTGTTTCATTCAGCTGTGTCAGAGACGAGGCCACAGAGACCAGTATGACATGGTGTCTGGTGCTTTGGGGGTATGCAAGGACCTTGGCTGAGGATGTCACCTTGTTACCAGGCCTTCACTCAGTTCACCAGAGTCTCTCCTTGAGGACCTCAGATGGTGTGAGGGCGCGAGTCGCTGAGCTCGCAGTGGTTGGGGAGGTGGCAGGAGCTGCGAAGTCTGACAGCTGGGAACCTGGACTGCCTTTGCCTATGTCTGTCCAGCCTCCCTTTCTCCTTCCGGTTGCTCTCCTTGTTTTCCTTAGGATTGCCCTTCCCCACTGGTGGTCTTCTTGGGTTGGTTAGTCAGGTGCTGTCTCTTGCTCAGCCAAAGATCATGCATATGACCCAAGCCAGGACAGTCAGACTCTCTTCAGAGAGCTTGAATCCCAAGGAGAATAACTGAGAGCAAGATGTGGTCAGAACAGATTCATCCTGGCAGCAGTGCATGCAAGAGACTGCCCACTGCCCCTGCCTTTATGGATCTTTGGGACTGTTCTGGCTCCTTTTCTTTCTGAGGCTGAGCCTTGCACCTTTTTCTTTCATTCTTATTTTTCTAGTAAGTTTTGAGCCTTTTAGTTAATTCCTTAAAATTTTCTTCTTCTACTTAGTTTTTAGTAAATTCTGTCTTTGCTTAAATTAGCCAGCATTGGTTCCTATTCTCTGCAATCAAAAAGCCCTAATTGAAGCTTATACCCATGTTTGAATCCTGATGTTCCACTTATTGACTCATGTGACTCTTGAGTTTATTACTTAAGTCTCTGGGCCTTGATTTTTCTCATCAGTAAAGATGTAAATAACAATGCCTTCCTAGGATTGATACAAGGTGTGCCTTGTAGGGTGCTAGGCAAACACGGGGTACTTACTTATAGCCACTAACATGGTCCAGTTAAGGGTGGGGCAAACACTTGACATTTTCTCGATTACTCTTTTTTTAAGGCGTTTCACTATACCCAATATAATATGGCATAGCCTAAAAAGAAAACTAGTCCTTTTTGTAGGAGTGATTTTATAATGACCCAACACAGATCTGGCAAGAAGAGTTAGTAGAATTTATGGAATAAAGTGAAAGGCAACTGAGGTGGCTCAGTGCAGTCCGTGCTCTCGCCTGTCTGCTGTCACTGCTTCTCAGTCTCTTGTCCTGAGCTAAACTGCAGCCCCACCTGGGGAAGCGTGGGGGTCCTGCTTCCCTGATGAGAGGAGCAGCCAGGACTTCAAGGGAGCATCAAGTCATCTTCAGCACCTTGTTTCCCCCTTTTGTAATCGTGCAACTCCTCCCCTTAACTGTCTCCAGGTGCTCGTTAGTCTTGAAGGGTGCGTGGACCTGAGGGTGGGGCGCACACGTGCGTGCTGGCCACTGGCTCCTCTGCAGGAACCGCTTGTCCAAATAGCAACAGCCCTTGACGATCCGAGCCGCGCACCGTCCTTTGTGTTGGTGTTTCCTGGCGACAGGAGCCCTCAGAGGCAGGTTCCCACTGCAGTTACAGGTTAATCTATTAGAACGTGTGGACCGAGGCTCTCTGCCTTACTTAAACGCACGATATCAGTAAAAATCACAAAGTGAGAAAGCTTTATTCTCTGTCAGCTCATACCCACTCTTTGGTTGTACACAGCTTTAAGTACCCTGCTAGTGTCGTCCAGTGAGGTTTATCCTGAAGCAAAAGCACTCTAGACAGCTGACGGTAACCAGACCTTCACTAAAAACACCGCTGTTTTTCTCAGTGACTATTCTCTCTGACTACTGACTTCTCCATATTCCCAGCATGAAATCAGAAGACATTTTTGGTATGATGGCTGCATTTACAAAAACATATGATATTTAAGGTATTAAAGTTTTGGGGTTTTTTGCTAGACTTTATCAGGTATTATTTCACATTGCTTTCTCATTCAAAACCAAATATTTCCAAAGATACTTGGACAAAATAACTGTGTGTGTAAACATGTGCTTGTGCATGGGCTGGTGTATGTGAAAGAGAAAATAGGCCCCTGTGCTCTCACACTTGTAAAAAATACCTGGTGTTCTCAGACAATCCAGAAACATGTCTATAGCTTCCCTCACTTCACTATAGTGAATTTATTGGTTTTATTCTTCTGTTGAACTATTGCTGTAAAGCTGATTCTTTTCTCTTCCAGACCCTATATAATTGTAAAGAAACAGAAACCTGCAGTCACAAATAAGCATATGGAAGAGCTGGCTCAGGGGTACAGGTAAGTAGCCAAAAGCAAAACTTCTCAGTCTCCTTAAGACTCATTTATATGATCTAAACGGAAGTAATGGTGTTTGAGCTGAGCTTTTACAAAAAGCATATTTTCAGTTTTAGTCTCTTAATTCCTCTCTACCAAATATAACAACCTGTTAAAAACCTTTTCTCTATGTGAGCTTGCTTGGACATAGTAAAAATGTTTATCAGTTTAGATAATGCAGGTTATAAAATGTTGGTGTAAATCAGCACAGATGAAGTTGTAGGAGAAAGTTATGTTGATGTAGATACTGGGTCTCTCATCATATAGGACTTTTTAAATCACAGAAGGTATTTTTAAAAGCAGGACCAGATTAACAAGAATCACAGATTTTTCTAATATTTTGGTGATTTGTGATAACTGTGGTCTAAGAATAACATGTTTCAAGTCTCCCAATGTATTGGTACTTTTTGGGAGAGAAGAATGTTTTAGCCTAAATGAAAGCACATATCCTCCATTATTGCATATAAAATATGGCAGTAAATGCTTTTTAAGTGTCCATTTCACCAATATTTTCTCAGGAATTTTGAAGATTTCTTACATGAGAGTCTGGTTGAATACTTAGATGTGAATGAAGAAAATGACTGTAACATCGCACTCTATGAACATACAATTAATAAGTAAGTAGGATCCATAACAGCCATAATTAAACCTGTTCTGATGTTAGACACAGCCTCCTTTTTACATTTCATCTTCAGTTCTGTTGTGTATTCTTAGTAGGAACTGTTAGGAGTATTCTGTTTTATAATGAAGCATAATCCATTGCTTATCCCAAGAGTAACACAGAACTGCTAACAAATAATCTTTAGATTTAATTATCCTTCCATTTCATTTTACACATAGTGTGTATTTCTTAAAAGGAATTGCTTCTCTTACTTCGATTACTGACAAAAATTGAACTGACGAATCACGCCATGTAAGGGTGTGTATATCTCTAAGGGCTGATTTTGTCAGTGGATGTCTGAATTCCTGTTGTCAGTGTGAAAATTCCCTATGTTGTTTTGCTGGAAAGATATCTCTAAACTTATGTACAATATTGGCATGAAATGTTAATGTGTCCACAGTGTTTCTTCTAGAACAGTGATATTTTTAGAAATGTGTGTGTTCCATTTGAAATATATTAAAAGACATTTATACCACTTGCTGTCAGATGCTTGTGGCTAAGGTACCACTTTGAGCTTTCCTGATAGCTTAGTAGGTAAAGAATCCGCCTTCAATACAGAAGACCAGGGTTTGATCCCTGGGTCAGGAAGATCCCCTGGAGAAGGAAGTGGCAATCCACTCCAGTATTCTTACCTGAGAAAATCCCATGGACAGAGGAGCCTGGCAAGCTACAGTCCATGGGATTGCAAGAGTCGGACATGACTTAGAAACTAAACCACCAAGGTACTAGTTACCTAAAATGAGAATTTTGCAGTTATATTGTTTAATGGTTAATACTGCCAGCTGGTAACTATTTATGTCTTCAATCAGGAAAGTGCTTTTCTGCTTTCTGCTGCCAGATGAAATGTACCATTTTATTTTTGTCTTGCTATAATTTAGTAAATAATGCTTTTCAGTCAGTTTTTCATTCCTAAATGTGTGACTCTTTCAAAGTACAATTTTTATACCCCTCATTTCAAGATTGAGTGTAAAGGAGAACTGTTATATGGTGGAGATGGTTTAGTCACTAAACCATGTCTGACTCTTATGATCCCACAGACTGTATCCCACCAGGCTCCTCTGTCCATGAGATTTTCCAAGAAAGGATACTGGAGTGGGTTGCCATTCCCTCTTCCAGGGGAGTCTTCCTAACCCAGGGATCAAACCCATGTCTCCTCCATGGGCAGGCAGGTTCTTTACCCCTTATCTGCCAGGGAAAGGGAAGCCTCCATCATGGTTACTAAAGCCCAAAACCTCAGTTTCAGGTTTGCCTCCTCTTCTGCCCTGCACCCACATCTAATCACTTAATACACCACGTGGGCTTTCCAAGTATACTCAGAATTTGAGCTCTGCTTCACATACTACCCGATGGGAGGCCACTGCCATTGCTTGTCTGGACCGTTGCAAAAGGCATCTGACTAGGTTTGCACCTGTTCTTACATAGTCTGTTCTTCAAGGATCAGAATGCTCTCGTCACTGCTCTTCTCAACCACCCCCCCCCCACCCCCGACCCCCACCACCACCTTCCAGTGGCTTCCCGTCTCACTCTGCAATCCTTGCAGAGACCTTCACGTTCCTGCACGGAACCTGTGCCACTGTGTCATCTCCTCCCTCACTCTGCTCTGACCACGCTGGCCTCGTCTTCATGTTCCTGCCCCAAGCCCTCTGCCTGGAATGCCCTCACCTACCTGCATGGCTCACTCCTTCACATTCTCTAGGTCTTCATTCAGGCACCACCTTCTCAGCGAGTTTTCCTGACCACCCTATTTAAAGTAGAAACCCTTCCTTGGTCCACCCCTGTTCACGACTTTATTTTTCTAGTGCTTAAATCTTAAAATCTGTAAAATCTGCGTTTTATTGATGCATCTGTGTGTTGTCTATCTCCCTCCAGTAGAAGCTTCATGAAGGCAGGGATTTTGTCTGTTTTGTTTACTGCTACAAGTTCAGTTCAGTCGCTTAGTCGTGTCCGACTCTTTGCAACCCTATGGACTGCAGCGTGCCAGGCCTCCCTGTCCATCACTAACTCCTGGAGTTTACCCAAACTCATTTCCATTGAGTCGGTGATGCCATCCAACCATCTCGTCATCTGTAATCCCCTTTCTCCTCTCACCTTCAATATTTCCCAGCATCAGGGTCTTTTCTTTTCAAATGAGTCAGTTCTTCACATCAGGTAGCCAAAGTATTAGAGTTTCAGCTTCAGCATCAGTTGGAATATTCAATTGGAATATTGAATATTCAGGACTGATTTCCTTTAGGATGGACTGATTGGATCTCTTTGCGGTCCAAAGGACTCTCAAGAGTTTTCTAACACCACAGTTCAAAAGCATCAATTCTTCAGCACTCAGCTTTCTTTATAGTCCAACTTTCACATCCATACATGACTACTAGAAAAACCGTACCTTTGACTAGACGGACCTTTGTCGGCAAAGTAATGTCATTGCTTTTTAATAAGTTATCTAAGTTGGTCATAACTTTTCTTCCAAGGAGCGAGTGAGTGTCTTTTACTTTCATGGCTGCTCTCACCATCTGCAGTGATTTTGGAGCCCCCAAAAATAAAGTCTGTCACTGTTTCCGCAGTTTCCCCATCTGTTTGCCATGAAGTGATGGGACTAGATGCCATGATCTTAGTTTTCTGAATGTTGAGTTTTAGGCCAACTTTTTCACTCTTCTCTTTCACTTTCATCAAGAGACTCTTTAGTTCTTCACTTTCTGCCAGAAGTGTGGTATCATTTACATATGTGAGGTTATTGATACATCTCCTGGCAATCTTGATTCCAGCTTGTGCTTCATCCAGCCCAGCATTTTTCATGATATACTCTGCATATAAGTTAAATAAGCAGGGTGACAGTATACAGCCTTGACATACTCCTTTCCCGATATGGAACCAGTCTGTTGTTCCATGTCTAGTTCTAACTGTTGCTTCTTGACTTGCATACAGATTTCTTAGGAGGCAGGTAGATCAGGTGGTCTGGTATTCCTGTCTCTTGAAGAATTTTCCAGCAGTTGGTTGTGATCCACATAGTCAAAGGCTTTGGTGTAGTCAATAAAGCAGAAGTAGATGTTTTTCTGGAACTCTCTTGCTTTTTCAATGATCCAACAGATATTGACAATTTGATCTCTGGTTCTTTTGCCTTTTCTAAAGCCAGCTTGAACATCTGCAAGTTCACGGTTCACATATTGCTGAATCCTGGATTGGAGAATTTTGAGCATTACTTTACTAGCGTGTGAGATGAGTGCAATTGTGTGGTAGTTTGAGCACTCTTTGGCATTGCCTTTCTTTGGGATTGGAATGAAAACTGACATTTTCCAGTCCTGTGGCCAGTGCTGAGCTTTCCAAATTTGCTGGCATATTGAGTGTAGCACTTTCACAGTATCGTCTTTTAGGATTTGAAATAGCTCCACTGGAATTCCATCACCTCCACTAGCTTTGTTCATAGTGATGCTTCCTAAGGCTCACTTGACTTTGCATTCCAGGATGTCTGGCTCTAGATGAGTGATCACACCATCATGATTACCTGGGTCGTGAAGATCTTTTTTGTATAGTTCTTCTGTGTATTCTTGCCACCTCTTCTTAATATCTTCTGCTTCTGTTCTGTCCATACCATTTCTGTCCTTTATCGTGCCCATCTTTGCATGAAAAGTTCCCTTGGTATCTCTAATTTCTTGAAGAGATCTCTAGTCTTTCCCATTCTATAATTTTCCTTTATTTCTTTTCGTTGATCCCAGAGCAAGGCTTTCTTATCTCTCCTTGCTATTCTTTGGAACTCCGCATTCAAATCTTTTCTTTTCTCCTTTGCCTTTGACGTCTCTTCTTTTCATAGCTGTTTGTAAGGCCTCCTCAGACAACCATTTTGCCTTTTGCATTTCTTTTTCTTGGGGATGGTCCTGATCACTGCCTCCTGTTCAGTGTCACAAATCTCCCTCTGCAAAGGAAAATGATTATCAGTATCACCCAACACCAAGTTATCCTATCAGGTCAGATCAGATCAGTTGCTCAGTCGTGTCTGACTCTTTGCAACCCCATGAATCGCAGCACACCAGGCCTCCCTGTCCATCACCAACTCCCGGAGGTCACTCAGACTCACATCCATCGAGTCAATGATGCCATCCAGCCATCTTATCCTCTGTCGTCCCCTTCTCCTCTTGCCCCCAATCGCTCCCAGCATCAGAGTCTTCTCCAATGAGTCAACTCTTCACATGAGGTGGCCAAAGTACTGGAGTTTCAGCTTTAGCATCATTCCTTCCAAAGAAATCCCAGAGCTGATCTCCTTCAGAATGGACTGGTTGGATCTCCTTGCAGTCCAAGGGACTCTCAAGAGTCTTCTCCAACACCACAATTCAAAAGCATCAATTCTTCGGCACTCAGCCTTCTTCACAGTCCAGCTCTCACATCCATACATGACCACAGGAAAAACCATAGCCTTGACTAGGCGAACCTTTGTTGGCAAAGTAATGTCTCTGCTTTGAATATGCTATCTAGGTTGGTCATAACTTTCCTTCCAAGGAGGAAGCGTCTTTTAATTTCATGGCTGCAGTCGCCATCTGCAGTGATTTTGGAGCCCAGAAAAATAAAGTCTGACACTGTTTCCACTGTTTCCCCATCTATTTCCCATGAAGTAATGGGACCAGATGCCATGATTTTTGTTTTCTGAATGTTGAATTTAAGCCAACTTTTTCACTCTCCACTTTCACTTTCATCAAGAGGCTTTTTTGTTCCTCTTCACTTTCTGCCATAAGGATGGTGTCATCTGCATATCTGAGGTTATTGATATTTCTCCTGGCAGTCTTGATTCCAGCTTGTGTTTCTTCCAGTCCAGCGTTTCTCATGATGTACTCTGCATATAAGTTAAATAAACAGGGTGACAATATACAGCCTTGATGTACTCCTTTTCCTATTTGGAACTGGTCTGTTCCATGTCCAGTTCTAACTGTTGCTTCCTGACCTGCATACAGATTTCTCAAGAGGCAGATCAGGTGGTCTGGTATTCCCATCTCTCTCAGAATTTTCCACAGTTTATTGTGATCCACACAGTCAAAGGCTTTGGCATAGTCAATAAAGCAGAAATAGATGCTTTTCTGGAACTCTCTTGCTTTTTCTTATAAACATCTGAATGCAGAGTTCCAAAGAATAGCAAGAAGAGATAAAAAAGCCTTCTTCAGCGATCAATGCAAAGAAATAGAGGAAAACAACAGAATGGAAAAGACTAGGGATCTCTTCAAGAAAATCAGAGATATCAAAGGAATATTTCATGCAAGATGGGCTCGATAAAGGACAGAAATGGTATGGACCTAACAGAAGCAGAAGATATTAAGAAGAGATGGCAAGAATACACAGAGAAGTGTACAAAAAAGATCTTCACGACCCAGGTAATCACGATGGTGTAATCACTGACCTAGAGCCAGACATCCTGGAACGTGAAGTCAAGTGGGCCTTAGAAAGCATCACCCCAAACAAAGCTAGTGGAGGTGATGGAATTCCAGTTGAGCTCTTCCAAATCCTGAAAGATGATGCTGTGAAGATGCTGCACTCAAGATGCCAGCAAATTTGGAAAACTCAGCAGTGGCCACAGGACTGGAAAAGGTCAGTTTTCATTCCAGTACCAAAGAAAGGCAATGCCAAAGAGTGCTCAAACTACTGTATAATTGCACTCATCTCACAAGCTAGCAAAGTAATGCTCAAAATTCTCCAAGCCAGGCTTCAGCAATATGTGAACTGTGAACTTCCTGATGTTCAAGCTGGTTTTAGAAAAGGCAGAGGAACCAGAGATCAAATTGCCAACGTCTGTTGGATCATGGAAAAAGCAAGAGAGTTCCAGAAAAGTTATCCCATACATCAAATTAATTTTACTTTAAAAATAAGAAAAAAAGTAGTAGTAATTCATACTTAGGATATTTATTAAAATGTAGAAGTGCGTAAAGTAATTCTCCATCCCACCAAACTCCACCCTCCAGAAGTAGCCAGTGCTAATGGTTTAATATGTACTCTTCTATTTTTTAGGTAAATGCAAACATACATGTATGGTTACAATTATTTCCAGCATCTTGATTTTTTAACTCAACATTATTAACATTATCATCTTGGATATTTTTCCACGTGAATGTATCTGTATATATTTATACATATAAATATTTTAATTGCTTTTGATTATGTTGTCATAAATACCTTATTTAATTTGTTCCACTACTGATGACAATTTAGGCTATTTCTAATTTTTTCACTATTGCAAGCAACGGATCAGTTATTCTTAATTTGAGCTAAATTTAAGGCCCTTATGCATGGTAAACAGGAAGTCTCCTTTTTCCTCTTTAGGATAGAAGCTTAGAGTGGTTATAATTTTGAATAATATTAAATAAGGTGTTTCACAAAAACCCGAGTAAATTTTTGGCCAATCCTATAAAATTCCTTTCTGTTTTGTAAAATTCAAATCCAGACTGAAAGTTTGGACTTTCATATAATCTTATATATGTTCTTGTCATGAAAAAAGAGGAAACTCAGATCTTTACCTTCTTCATTTTCAGCTTATCCCAATTTTTACATCAGAAAAAATAAAGTTTTATGGATTGGTCAAATTGGCCATCATATCAAATATAAACAGAACAGTACCTTTTAACAAACTGTTTGATTCTTGGTTATAAAATGTTTCTATAAGCGACTTCACTTTCACTTTTCACTTTCATGCATTGGAGAAGGAAATGGCAACCCACTCCAGTGTTCTTGCCTGGAGAGTCCGAAGGACGGGGTAGCCTGGTGGGCTGCCGTCTCGGGGTTCACACACAGTCGGACACGACTGAAACTACTTAGCAGCAGCAGCAGCAGGCTGTTTTTCTATCAAAAAAAAACCAGAAAGAAAACAAAGCCTAGAGCCATTTTCCTTTCTGCTGACAAAGACCTAAAGTGTTTGAGAGGATTGGAGTTCTGCGAGGTTGTGAGGTCAGGACTGTATTCCTCAAAACCAAAGACTGCATGGAAAGCATGCTCTCTAACCAAACGAGGGACAAAATTCAGTACACATTTTTTGAAAAATAAATAGATGGATAACTGGATAAATGGGAGATCTTTGCCATGAGCATTGCAACTAATTCTCCATGATGTGTTGGATTATCTTGGAAATCACTTCTCTTCAGAAGTACTGTAAACTATTGAAATTACAATTAGGGTTGTGCTTCAGAAACACTCAAGGAAGGGATAGAGGGTCATTGGAGACCACAGGTCCTGGATGTGAGATGTTTCATCAAGACCTAAAAACAGTCTAGCTGCCCTTTCCCATTGCACTATCTCAGTTGCCTTATCATTTAACCAAAACTGAGTTTTATGCAAAATTTTATTATGAAAGTAATCAAGATTCTGACACCTACTAGGCAAAGTCTTACTTTGTGGCCAGTATCTAGAACTGAGCTGTCTAGTAAAAATATAATGGAAGTCACCATATAATTTTTAAGTTTTCTCATAGCTGCATTAAAGAAGTAAAAAAGAAACAGATGAAATTAATTTTAATAATTTTACTTAACCCAGTGTATCTGAAAGATTGTCATATCAACATGTAATCATTATAAAAATATTGAGATATTTTACTTTTTTTTTCCTACTAAGTCTTATCTGGTGTATAGTTATCGATATCTCAATTTGGAGGCTAAATTTTCATTGGAAATGCTTGATCTCATTTCAAAAGATTTACAATTGAAAAGGTAGATTAATACATTTAAGTGATTACAAGCATAACTAAAAGATTTAAAATAACTGATTAAAAATTCAGCTTCTCAGCTACATAATTCGAACTTTTCAAGTGCTCAACAGCCATGTTTAGCTAGTGGTTACAGTATTGATCCCCTGGTGGCTCAGATGGTGAAGAATCTGCCAGCAGTGCAGGAGACCCAGGTTCAATCCCTGAGTCAGGAAGATCCCCTGGGGAAGGGCATGGCAGCCCACTCCAGTATTCTTGCCTAGATAATTCCATGGTCAGAGGAGCATGGTGGGGGTACAGTCCATGCAGCCGCAAAGACTCGTAGACGACTGAGCAACTAGCACTTTAACTTTTCACTTCAGGTCTTAATAATTGTTCTTAAAGGGGACATATTCTTCTCTCTAAGATGATAATACAACTTTTTTCATTGATAAAAGTTAGAAAAGTGGGAGAAACCAGGCTACTCATCCACGAAGATATATTTTTTTTAATTTTTAAAAAAACTTATTGAGGTATGTGTGTCAGTTGCTCAGTTGTGTCCAACCCTTTGTGACGCCATGGACTATAGCCCACCGGGCTCCTCTGTCCATGGAATTCTCTAGGCAAAAATACCAGAATGGGTTGCCATTTCCTTTTGCAACTGAAGATAGTTGATGTACAATGTTGTGCCATGTAGATATTTTTGATACTGCATTTCTATGTGCTTAATATAGTCATTTCTTAAAAAATGTTATTATTCATATGAAATGTTTTATTTTTTATATACGCATTCTATATTGTCTCCCTTCTCTTGTATTGCTTCATATAATAAAGTTGCACATTTTAGTTTCACTGAAAAAAATAATTTGCTTTATTATATTTTATTTACATATTGGGTTTTTTCCTATCAGCTTTACTAGCATCAGATTTTATTGAGGTTTTATTATTATATAAATTCATTATATATGTTTTATATATAGATTTTAAAATATATTTATGTAAACTTAAATTTTATTGTCTAGATCCCTCTGGGGCCTGGATAGTAATATTTTTTATACCCTTAAAGAGATATTATTTTGTACTTGGAGACTGAGACATCTGCTTCTTAATTAACTTGGTAGAGATACCACCCACTTGGAGATTGAACCTTTCACTCTTCTCGGAGTCTGTGCTGGCCTGATCCCGTACCCTCATCACAACCAGTCCCCGAGAAACACATACCAGTGTGCCATGGGGAAACAAGCCATGGGTAAGAATTCCTTTTTGAACTTGGTTCTAAACACTTGGATGAATACTTATATCTTTACTCGTGTTTCATTAGTATTGCATGTTTGGTCGAGTCAGATGTTGCTGACACACACGAGTGTTACCAAACCCAGGAGGTTGTGGAATTCTGCAGTGCTTGCAAGTTCCCGTCATGTCTAAAGCCTAAACAAAAATGGAGAAAACCTCTCTGAACTTGTTCCCTTGGCCAAACAAAAGGATACATAATAACTATCACAGAATAACAAGGTAGTAAATATAAAGAGAAAAGCCCTATATAAATGTAAGTTATTAACCAGGAGGGCTGGAAGAAAGAGCAGTGAAAACTCGAGGTAGAAAGAGGAGAGTGGAAAGCAGTAGGGATAAAGAGCTGTAGTATTGATTAGGATGAACTTAGTTATTGTCTGGATGACTATCACTGAGCCCGTTATATCCACACAGTTGGCTCCTGTAGCTCGTGAAACATTCAGTACGTGTCACACAGTTTCCTGAATTTGTGTTTCTTTTTACTTTTCTTTCCTTTCATTCATTCATTGATTATTTATCATCCATAACATTTATTGAGCATCAACAATAAACCAGACAGGAGTACTGGAACCTGAAAACACAGAGATGACAAAGTCTTGCCCTCAATGAGTTCACAGTCTAGTAGGAGAGAACAATAAATATACCAGGAATTGGATATAATCTGATAAACGCTGTGGTGGACTGATACTAGCATCTAAGGGAGTAGGAGCAGAAAGAACACCTAAGGTTAGAGAGTGGGTTGTTTCTGGAGACTAGAACTGAACTGAGTCTTGAGGACTCTTGAGTATTTCTCACAGGTATGAGAATGTAAGCAGTGCGTGGGGAAGTCTTGGTACATACTTTGATACAGCTGTTCTGTATCGTGTTTGCTATATAGTATGGGCAGAGAGGCATGCTGGAGAGATGCCCTATGTGTAGGAATTTGGATTTTTGTCTTGAAGAGAAAACAGAGGATACTGGCAAAAAAAAAAAAAGTTTTGCTTATAAGCTTTTTTTTTTTTTATATTTTTAAAAACTCATTTAAATCCTAATAAGTTTAATAAATTGTCTTTTCACCCGTGTCTATGACATCAATATGACTTGTCATCTCTGATTTAAAGTATGCTACAAGGAGGTTCATAAAGAAACCGTAAAAGGTTTTTGCATTGCCTTTGGGTAACAACTGGAATGCAGTTAGCCTCTCAGTTACTGATAATTAGCTTGACAATAAAGGAATTCTGTTTCTCCTATGGGTAAAGAGTATGCATGTCTTTTCGAGTTTTTATATTGCCCTTTGGTTGGCCACAAAGAAGTAAGAAGCATGTTGTCCTGCTACCATTTACCTGAATGATGTAATGCCTGGACAGTTGAGAATAATTCCCAGTGGGAAAATCTAAACAGCGGCTCATCAATTTAGCGTTTCCCATTCATCCTCCACAGCAGTGTGGGCTGAGTTCTCACTTGTGCTTCTGACTTGCTAACAAGTTGAAATATACAGTACTGAATCCTGTGTGTCCTGAAAGGGCTATCACTTCTATTGGGTTTACCAAACCATTTTGTTTCATGATGTGAATCCCAGCTGAAACAATACACCTTTTGTGTAGAACCTTCAGCAGAATTAACGGAAGACTAATCACTTCATCGCGAATGCCACTCTTTAGTGTGTTTGAAGATTTAAACAGAAGGGGCTGTATCTCTCACCACTTGGCAAATCTTTTTGTTTTTGTAAATAAGTGACTCGAACGAAAGAAATAATATTTTTATTTTTGTAATTTCTCTTCCTACCAAAAAAGAAAAAAAAAAGCCTTCATTTTGTAGCCCTGAGTACCTAAAACGTTTGGCCAGTTACCACACACAGTTAAGCAGGATCAGTGTGTACAGAAAGCCAATTCAGTGTCTGTAGAGTTCTTTTGTAGTTTTCTGTGTGAAGGTTTTTTTTCTCGTTTTGTTTTGAGTGTCATTTGCAATTCATTGTCTGTGTTTTCTGAGGTTGGTGTATTCAGCTGCTCTGACCCTGGGTCCTGCACATTTAGCTCCTTGGATACAATCCTCTGACGTGACTGCTGACGCTAGGAAGACAAAAGCCGCTGAATATCTTAAGTAATAATAATAATTTTAAAAAAGCCTTTGTTACTGTTTGTTATTAAAACACCTGACTGGAAAGAAAAGCTGTGAGATAAAAGTAATATCTGAAGTTGGCACACGAGAAGGCCACCTTTCTCTGTGGGCACTGAAATAGCTGCAGAAGTATTGAGCGAGGTCTATAGGAAAACTGGCAAAAGGAGAGAGGGCAACAGAGGGAGACCAGAGCAGACCCAGGTCTGAAGCAAACCCAGCTCTCTGAGTTGGACTTCTCGGAGTCATTTTAATTCCATGCTGTTTTGACAGTTAGTAACTAAAATCACACTATCCCATTTTAGGTATCAGCCACTGCTTAAGACTGTATACAGTTCAGAGATTCTTTGTGGATTTTCTTTTTTTTTTTTCAGATGAAAAATTATACAGTCACTTTTTGTGACTCCTTATATATCTTCCCAGTGTCTGTGTGGATTTTATAACAGAATATTTTAGTTGCTCTTCATCTATTAGTCCATGTGGAAAGTGAAAGACATTATCCCAGAATTAATTCACTCAATAACCAGCCTGGAAATTGACTATATGCCATTTACCACTAACCCCTCCCAT
Source organism: Tragelaphus eurycerus (assembly GCA_935064755.1). Lineage (NCBI taxonomy): Eukaryota > Metazoa > Chordata > Mammalia > Artiodactyla > Bovidae > Tragelaphus > Tragelaphus eurycerus. The sequence continues at coordinate 7,236,032 of CAKXYN010000072.1, read as the reverse complement.
TCAACAGTGAGAAAATAAAAGTCATTTTCTGTCACTACGAAGGAGACCAAGACAGCACAGACCACAGAGACTTGAGAGCCTTACCTGGTATATAAGACAGGGCTGACTTGAATGCAGCCTAAAACACCAGCAGAGGGTGTTTCTTAAATCTAAGGCTCTTTAAATTAAGTTCAGGGCTCCACACAGCGTGTTACTGAGCTACTGGGAGGCCTCCCTGCCATGCCTGTGGCTCTGTTGTGACGTGGTTTAGAGCACGGAGCCAGGTCGGCGTGTGTGGAGGTAGCAGGGTCTTCAGGTCACCCAGTGCTGCAAGGGAAGGCTGTCTGAGGGGGCCGCGTTGTCTGCTCCCCCGGCACCCGACGCCAAGTTCACATGAGTCACGCTTTCATATCCTGCCCATTTTATTAGTTGGCACGCCTCTAGTGGAACCCTTTCTCCCGTTTAAAAGGACCTTTTGGTCACTGTCAGCTCAATTAATGAATATGCATCACATCCCTCCTCCAGCCCCCGCTGCTTCTCACAGCCCCTTCCTCCTTCAGCTCCAAACTGCTTGGACTTTTTAAAGTTCGGCGTTAACGCAGCTTCTGTTTTGGTTTTTGTTTTTGACTGAGTCTGTTCCTAAGAGGGTAGTTCCTTCTCTTATATCCCCCACTTTACAGTAGGATGGCATGTACTAGAAATAGGCTGGAGGATTTCAAAATACTAGGAACACATAATGTACACATAAAAACTCATAAAATGTGATTTCATTCTACATCTCTTCTTCTCTCATTTTCTGTTTGAGTTTTTTTTTAAGACAATTTTTTTTAATCCATTTGGGGATACAAAGTGAAAAGATGTCTTGACCAAATTATCCATGGTAATTCTCTTTTAGAATTCCATTGGTTAAAAAAGACATACTTATTGTAGCTATTGTAGGTGTAAGCTTGTGTGACAGTTCTGAGACTAGAATGTTTATAATGAGGTACAGTTCCGTATGTAGGGTTAGAGTTGGAGGTAGAGTGGGCAGTCTTGCAGGATGACGAGTATGTATTTTTATTGCTAATATTGTTAATTAGTCATAATGAATGTTGCCACTCATTGAATATCCAACTGATTTATGTACATTTCTTCATTTAACATTAATAATAATAGTCCTGTCAGATACAATACATACCTCTTTGTTTCTGACAAGGAAATTGAATTCCAGTTTGGTTGAGTAACTCTTAAGAGATTACTTTATGTCTTCTATACAGTGATCTTTGTAAAACTTAACTTCTTTCCTCACTCTTCTGGTTCACCATGGATCATGATGAAGATAGGCTGTAAATTATAAACTCCCTTGAGAGCAGGGACTACGTCTGCTATTTATCACTGCATCTCTGGGGCCTAGCCAGGTGCCAGCTTAGTAGCTACTTAATAAATGTCTCAACAATGAATGAATCTTTGAACACATTAAAATTGTTAAGAAATTAGATGCAGATTTTTAAAACAGTCTTTGAAATGAAGAACTACGTTGGAGGACTTTACAACCCAGTGCTTAGCCTTACCATAAAGCCATAGTAAGGAAGACAGCATGATGTTGACATAAGGGTAGGCATGTAGATCAGTGGAACGGAATCCAGAAACAGAGCCACACTTTTATGAGCAGCTGATTTTCGATGACTATATCAGGGTAATTCGGGGAAGGCAATGGCACCCCACCCCAGTACTTTTGCCTGGAAAATCCCATGGACAGAGGAGCCTGGTAGGCTCCAGTCCGTGGGGTCGCTAAGAGTCGGACACGACTGAGCGACTTCACTTTCACGCACTGGGGAAGGAAATGGCAACCCACTCCAGTGTTCTTGCCTGGAGAATCCCAGGGACAGGGGAGCCTGGTGAGCTTCCGTCTATGGGGTCGCACAGAGTCGGACACGACTGAAGCGACTTAGCAGCAGCAGCATCAGGGTAATTCAAAGGAAAGGAAAATCTTTTCAACAAAATAGAATATCTGAGTATCTATATAGAAAAAAATGAATGTCAGCTCCTATCTCATACCATACAAAAAGTTAATACAAAATGAATCACACTCCTAAATGTAAGAGCTGAAACTGTAAAACTTAAAGAAGGAAACTTAAGCAAAAATCTTTGTGACCTCAAATGATGTAAGAGTTCTTAGAACACAAAAAGGACAAACTATAAAAAATGAAAATTTTAGTAAATTGGAGTTTCTCAAGTTATACTTCTTCTCTTTGAAGGATGCTGTTAAGAATATGAAAGACAGGGACTTCCCTGGTGGTCCTGTGGTTAAGACTTAGCACTTCCACTGCAGGGAGCATAGGTTCAATCCCTGGTTGGGAATGAAGATCCTGCATGCTGCTAGGTGTGACCAAAAAAAAAAAAATATATATATATATATATATATGAAAGACAACATTAAGCCACAGAATGGAAGGAAGTATTTTCAGTATATCTGATAGAGGATTTGTGTCCAGAATACATACAAAGAACTCTTGGATAATAAGACAACTCAGTTAGAAGATGGGGGCCAGGGAAAAACTCAGACATTTCACAAAGAGTAACAGTAATAACCAATACACTCATGAAAATATGTTCAGCATTATTAGTCATCAGGTAAATGTAAATTTCTGTAAGATGTGACTGCACACTCATTAGAACAAAGCAGATGAAAAAGATTTGACATTTGTGGAACAGGCAAAATGCTCACACACTGCTGGTAAAAATGTAAAACAGTAAAATCACTTTGGAAAACGCTAAAATTATTCTATAAAGTTAATCGTACTCTCAGCAAACAACACAGAAACTCCACTCCTGTGTATTTATCCAAGAGAAATGAGTAACAAAGACGTGTGCATCAATGTTCATAGCAACTTTATTCACAGTAACCCCAAACTGGAAACATCTCAAATATCCATCAGCAGGTAAATGGATAGACAAAATGTGTAGTCTTATGATGGAATAGTACTCAGCAATAAAAAAGAATGAATTCTGTTACACACAGACATGTGGATGCATCTCAGAATCATGCTAAATGAAAGAAGCAACTCAGGAGTACACTTACTATATGATTCCATTTATATATGAAATTATAGAAAATGCAAACTGAAACTGTACTGATAAACAGATCCTTGGTTGCCTGAGGCCAGGGACAGGATCATCTGGAAGTATTGGAAATATTCTGGATCTTAATTGTGGTAGTGGTTTCACAGATACATGTATTTGTCAGAACTCATTACCTTGTACACTTTAAATGGGTGAAATTTATTGTAATTCCATAATATATACAATTAAATAAAAAGAGCTTGGGTGAAGGAAGATGAAAAAATTAGTTAAATATATACAACTTTATTTTTCTCAGTATACCTTTTCTAAGTTGTGTTCATCCTTACTTTTTTTCCTTTTGTCTTAAAAAACATTTTTGCTGTTTTAACCTACATGTACATACCATGTTATGCCAATTTGTGACTCCTTAAGAAAGTTTTGATCAAGAAAATAAAGACTTTGTAAGAAAGATTATGTCCTGGGTAGTGAGCAAATAAATTCATTGGAGACTGTTCTTATAGCAAAATGGGCCAGTAGAAGGAGAATTCAGCTTATAGGTACTCTATTAGTTATTATATACATGCAGTGCCCTTCTTAAGGAAGCTGGAAATACTAATAGACCTGTCCTGGTTTGAGTATATGCTTCACCCTGGGCTAATGTTATAATTTCTACATGAAATGTTCTCCAAAAAGCTTACTTATTGATAAAAATAGCTAGGCAGACATTCATAATTTGTATAAAAATTATGGGGTGTGGTGGCATTTGAGAATTTTATAACATAGAAGTCATAGTTTATAAATCATATTTTAACCTACACACCCATCGCCAGTGCTGCTAGAGATGTGTACACGTGTATTGGCCCACAAGTTCTTTCAGAAATCTTTAAGGAACATTTTCTGATGAGATCATAAGCCCCAAACTTTTGCTAAACCATTTAGCTGTTCCTCCATTCCACAGTGGGTTGCGATGCCCAAGAATTATGCTCTGGGCCGAGTAGCACAGTTTTATAGCAGGATGCCATCTCTGTCACCGTTGTTTAGAAGTGCAGCTGACTCTGCTTCTCTGCTGCATGGTAACACTCGGCTCAGGTCTCAGAGGGCTCTTTTGGCAGCCTGGTGGGACTTTGCCTGAACTGTTGTCTCCGGCAGGTAAAGTATACAGTTGAAGCTGAAATCTCAACATAAATTTGAATTGATTTCATGTAAAAGGATGGAGAAGGCAATGGCACCCCCACTCCAGTACTCTTGCCTGGAAAATCCCACGGACGGAGAAGCCTGGTAGGCTGCAGTCCATGGGGTCGCTGAGAGTTGGACATGCCTGAGCGATTCACTTTCACTTTTCACTTTCATGCATTGGAGAAGGAAATGGCAACCCACTCCAGTGTTCTTGCCTAGAGAATCCCAGGGGCGGGGAAGCCTGGTGGGCTGCTGTCTGTGGGGTCGCACAGAGTCGGACACGACTGAAGTGACTTAGCATAGCATAGCATGTAAAAGGATGAACTTACTATCATGAACTTGACTGTAGTCTGAGCAGCAGCAATTTTATTTCTAAGGCCATAAGTGATCTATTATCAGGTATCCTGCCCAGTCTATTAGTAGGCACTAAAATAACAGTAATTGGGGATTTTTAGTGTGAACTTGAGAAAAAGTTCATGCAGTTTAGTTTAGCTATTGGTTTTCAGCTGAATCTTGATAAATTTTGTAGAGATTTAAACACAAATATGTACCTTCATAAAAAGTATATTGAAATTCTTCCATTTCATTTACTTGACATTTATTGCGCATTGGTAATAACCCTAGCAATGTACTAGGCACTTGTTTCTTTAGTGTCCTACAGATTTCATTAAAGCCCAACCATCAAGGAGTACTATATCATTTTTGCTGCCTGAATAGGTTGTTTCCATCTCTAAATTGAAACCACCATTGATTTAATGACATGAGTAAGAGAAAAAAGAAAAGGAAACAAATAATTGAGTTTTATATCTGCTCACATTAAAGCTTAACTCCATTAAATGACATGTCAGCACCTTGGACATGTGTGGGTATTGCAGATGTGCCCCTCCAGGGCAAAGAAGAGATACTTGGGAAAAGTTAAAGAGGTCCAGAAACCTGCATTCAAGCTCAACAGTAGGGCAAATGTGGGTTTCCTGGTTTTAAGGTCCCTGAGTAGGAGCAATTGTGTGTTCCCAAGCCCCAGAGACCGAAAGCCTTTTTGTTGAATCTATCTTTTAACTTCAACGCACCCAATGGGGAAAAAGGAGAAGGGTAGGTAAACTTTCAGTTGACAGTGATACTCTTCCAAGGTCCAATCAGGTGGAAAGGCTGATTGCTAAGGAGAGAAAAGCCCACCCTGACTGGGACAGGGCCCTGGATTCCCTAGGGGAAAGGACCCTGCCTTTCCCCATTGTATCTCCAGCTCTGGGCCCCAAGTAGGTGTTTATTAACTGCTTAATAAGTGAATAGTTATCTTTTCCTCCTTTTTTTTTTTTTTCATGTTGAACATTTGGAATTGTTGGTTTCTTATTTGTCCTGTTGTCCAAGCTTTCTGCTGTCAGCACTGTGGGGTATGTTCTAATTGCAGCTGTAAATATGCCCTGGAACATAGTAGAACCAAATGCAGGATTGTTGACTGACGTGTATGATTAACCAGCAGAGACAAAAGCTCTCCAAATGGGATCAATTTTATAAATCCAAAAGTTGAAATTATTCAGATTAGTATACCTTGAGTTTGATTTTTCTTCTTTGTAGGATTTTTGACATAACTGAGAAAAATTGTTTTTGAAAGTCATTAATCACTAAGAGGTATTGCTCTTTAAATATTTGAAGATTTTCTTCATTTTAATTATTAAAGTGAATGTTTCTCTCTATATTCATTGCTGCTTAATTATTTGATCTAATAGAATGTTGCATTTTGTTTTCTTTAATACCAATGAAGGTACCATTGGATACAACCAGAGGAATAGAATTGATACTCTCATGTATCTCCTAGCATATCCACAAAAACCCATGGTTAAAACAAAGACTATTGAGTTGATAGAATTTGAGAAACTGCCGGCCGGACAGAATGCGACAGTTGCCGTGATGAGTTATAGTGGCTATGATATCGAAGATGCTCTTGTTTTAAACAAGGCTTCCTTGGACAGAGGTAAGTGAATTTTCAAAGCACGAGCACCAAAGGTACCTTTGTGGAGATTCAGATACAAGCGTGATCAATGTGAAAGTCACTTGATGTCAGAATGTTAATGTCAGTTTCAAGTGATTTGATTTTTATAATATACAAGCAGGAAGTGATTATGTATGGTGTTGACATTTTTAAAATGAATATTATATAGAGGTATTAATAATTGTTACTAAGAAACCTTTTTTTTTCTTTATATTTAATTTATTGGTGACTTGAGACAGTTCAACAGAAAACAAAAATTGAAATGTAAGAATTTGATTATTTCCTAGCAGGAATTACAATAAATGAAATACCATTTTTTTGTTTTGTTTTTAAAACATCAAGTTGTATATTTAATTACAAACCTGTTGAAAGGGCAATAGCAATAGTTGTGTGTAAACGACTTTTTTTTTATATCTCAGCTCCATAATGCTATACCTTTTTGTTAGCAAAATGATAAAAGTATACATGCACAACCCCTGATTCATCATTTTACCTTTTTCTTTCCCAGTTTTTTGATGGCTTACTTTTGCAGGTCCCCACCTGGGGGCTTGTTAGCCACCACCTGATCTGCGGTGTGACTTCTGTCTTCATCATCCATTTCTCTCCTTTCTCCCTGGCAGACCCGCCCTGCCTTCCCCTTCACTCTTTGCAGTTGCTAGGCAGCCATAATAGTACTCCTAGACATGTGTCTTTGGCGTTAATGTTGGCTGCACTTAATTTATGCCTCTTTTTTTCCTCCAAATGACAACAGCCATGCTTTAAAGCTAGATGTTTTCCTTTCTGATTAACTGGTAACGTTTATGTGGAAATCTGAAGACTTTGTGATATCTGTCAGAAACTCCGCAACACAATGTAATGATCTGAGTTTACTGTCCTCTTGCTTTTAAGCTCCCACCTGTAAATAAAATGTCCGTTTATACTTAGAAGAAAACGCTTCTGATTCCATGCAGTTCAGATTCACACTGCACTCCAGCATGTTGCACTTAATGGCCATTGTACGAAATTTCAAGATCATGTAAGGCTTTCAAAGCACCTTGCTCTCTGGGGCGAGTTTATTATGGCCATACACAATTTACCAGGAGCCATAACAACGAAGACTGTTACCAAAGACACACAGATGTCTTCATCTACTGTCCAGATGTAGAAATGTGTTGTTTCATCCCATGGTCACCTTCATATTTAAAAAAGGACGTTAGAGCACTGAGATTTTATTTAGAAATCCACTCTTCCCCAATTAATTTCCTGAACTCACATTCTTAGATTTCTTGAAAGAGTTCTGCTTTGGGTGGAGAATCATAAGCAAAGGATTTTACAGCCTTGCATTTATTTCTTCAGTAATAGCTGGCATTTAATCTGGAGACATTTTCCTATTCAAGTGAACTCTGACATGGCTCAGTATATCCTGGGGAGATCAGAGGGAGAATCCCATTTAAAATAACAGCTTGGCCAAAGTGGGAAGAAGAAAGAAATTCAGCCATAGCATCTTAGGAAATGTTACTTAGTGTGGAAGGACTGGCAGCTCTTTTGAGCAACTGACAAATCCTTCTGTGGGTTTCAGTGGTTGAGTTTGCTCCATCTAAAGGCTTTTTCTATTCATTTTGCTTACTTTTCTTAATGTTGAAATTGTTAATTGGTCCCAGCACTTTTCCCTCCTCCACTAGATGAATGTAATATAAAAATGTAATCAAAGTAATCTCTAATCTTCAAGGCAAAGGTGAACTGTCTCTCCTATTAATATCATTTGATTGCTTCTTTTTATTCTTTTCTCTGGAGAAAAATTGATGTTTTTGTTTGCTCGTTTGAAACTTCCTCTAAATGCTAAAATCAGCAAAAAGAAAACTTTGCAGAGAAGAGTAGCAAACGTTTTGCAACAAAATGATATGTGAGCAGAATGAGGGCTAAACTTGCTCTGTCTCAACTCAGCCACCATGTTGCTGAGTGACCTTGGCCACTTAATTTTTCTGCCCCTCGCTCGTGGCACCTGTAAGATAGAGGGATTAAACCAGGTGATCTCTAAGGCCCTTTCCAATTTTCACATGCTCTTAAAGAATCACGGTGATATTCTTAGGTTTTTCTCACCTTCCTCCAACCTGACAAGGTATATTCTGTGCTGGAAAATGATTGTAGAGATTCTAGTGTTTATATGTTTATATGGAAGAGATCTTGAGCCAGTTCTTCAAGTCATCAGATTGTTATTTGGCTTGGCTACTCTCATGATCTAAATGTAGAGCAAATTTGGGGTGTGTTTCTGTGGGCTTCCTAGGTGGCTCAGATGGTAAAGAATCTGCCTGCAACAGAGGAGACTTGGGTTTGATCCCTGGGTCAGGAAGATCCCCTGGAGAAGGGAATGGCAACCCACTCCAGTATTCTTGCCTGGTGAGTTCCATGGACAGAGGAGCCTGGTGGTCTACAGTCGATGGGATCACCAAGTTGGACACGACTGCGTGACAGACACTTCAGAGGGGAAGGGAGGTAGAGTGGGGTGGCTTGTTGAATAACACAAATCTGTGATTTCATAGTTTTGTATTGCTGGTGGTTCTGAACCCACTTTGGTTTCATTTTAGGTTTTGGGCGTTGCCTTGTATATAAAAATGCTAAATGCACCTTGAAAAGATATACCAATCAGACTTTTGATAAAGTGATGGGGCCCATGTTGGATGCTGCTACAAGGAAACCCATCTGGCGACATGAGATTTTAGATGCAGATGGTATTTGTTCTCCAGGTAAAAGCCTTAAAATCATTTTTTTAAATGTATATGCTTTTAAATTATGGAAAGTATTCAGCAGTATGTCTGATTGTTTGGTATACAGGGCAGAAAAAAAAATAACAACCTATAAAACCTTATCAACCTGGGTGCTATGGCAGGGAAAACAAGTGCAGTGACAGCAGTGTAGTAGCTGGTGTCTGTGCTTACCGCAAAAAGGTGCAAAGCAAAGGTGAGGACAGCAGGAAAATCAAAGAAATACTTACATTTTCTCATTGTCCAAGTTAAGTTGGCGGGGACTCATTAGTAGCTGAAATCACTGTGACATGGCCCAAACCTATTCTAACACCCTGGGAGATATTTTAAAGTGGATGGATTTCTATCATTCATGTGGTCCCCTAAAGCAGCTTCTTAATTTTATACATGCTGTGATCTTAATCTGTGTGGTATTTTCAGATGGGCTTGCAGAATTTCACACAAGCCCTGTTGGAACTCTGATTTCAACCATGTGGACTCTCTTTGTTACCTCCACGTCTGAATTTCATGCACCAGGTCTAATCATGGGGCTTTATGCTCCAATAACCTTTGCCTTCCACACGGATGATAGTGACTTGTCTAATGCTCTTCTCTCTCTCTCAGGTGAGAAAGTAGAAAACAAGCAAGTGCTTGTAAACAAGTCCATGCCCACAGTGACTCAGATTCCCCTGGAAGGAAGTAACGTGCCCCAGCAGCCGCAGTATAAAGACGTGCCCATCACGTACGTCCTGGTCATGCCTTGGAAATATTACATTGATAGATTTTTAAAAAGAAGGGATGGAGGAAATTAGAAGTTAGTTCCTTTGGCTGGTGACTCCCAGAGAGACATCTGCCCAGTGTCAGCTCCATACCCGCTCTTGGACAACGGGGTCCCCAAACCCAGACCCAAACCGTCATCCTCCCCTCACCTACCCTACCCTCAGACATGCTTCCTCTGGGTCACTTTCTTGGTGAGTAGTGCCGCCACTCAGCCAGTCACCTACAGCATACACCTGGCTCCTTTGCGTGACCTGCTGCTCGCCTTAATTCGGTCGGTGCTGTCAGTTGTGTCTCCCCAGAAGCTCTCTCACTTCCCAGTGACAGGTGTGGCTATCTGAGTTTGGCCCGCTTCTCCTGCTGGACTCATCGTTCCTGGTAACTGCTCATCTGCCTCCAGCCGTGCACCTCCCCACACTTCTCAGGCTCCCTCTATTACTGCTAGAGTGATTTATTTTTTCTCCTCAATTACTCATCTGCTACTCTCTTGAGTAAATAGAATAAAACTTGAGTAGATTGAGTAAAACCCCCAATGACAATGTCGCCTGCAGGATAAAGGCTGAATGAAATGATAATATAATAAATACATGGCCATCCATGACTCTTGGCACATGTCTCTAGCCTCACCCTTTGGCACACCAGCCCCCATATTTCTAGTAAATTGTCTCTTATTCTCCAGACATTCCATGTGACTTCAGTGCATTTACTCATGCTGCTCCCTCTGCCTGGAATCTCCTTCTCTCTGGTCAGGTCTCCACGCTAGGGTCTCCTCCTCCAGAAGGAGTCCTTGATAGTTTGCCTCTCCCTGCCACCAACCACTGGCAGGACTGACTGTCGACTCCCCAGGCCTTTCCCATTACCCCTCTCGCCATGCCAGAAAACTTTCTTGTATCTCCCTTTGTCTCTTCCTTCACTGGTTGTGAGTTTCTCTGGGACAGGAACTATGTCTTAATCTCTGTGCGTCCAGAGCCTGTAAGTATCTGACACAAGTAGACTCTGAATAATGTTTGTTGAATGAAAGACAGATGATGTGAAGTGTGTGAAGAAGTTCCCAGTGGAAAAGCTGAGTAGATTAAAGTAATATTTAAAAATTTGGAGTTGAGTAACAGGCTTCAGCTTAAATCCCAGGTCTGCTTTGTATGAGTCATGTGTCCTGGGGAAGTTCTTAACCTTCCTAAGTTTTCCTCAGTTCTTATTTCCTATAAAGGAATAACAGTATGTGAATACCATGTATGGTAATGATTAAATTGTATTGTGCCTGTCTCGTAATAAGTGTTTAACCACTTTAAACTAGGATTGTCCAAGGGAAATTGTCACATTTTAATTTATTCTTGAAAGAGGAGAGTCATTTTTCAGAATCTGAAATGAGAATGTCAGAATATTCTGTGATAGGTATTACATGAAATATGCCTGGAAGAAAGGTTCACCAAGGGTGGCTTGAAAACTCTGCTATAGCGACTTTCTCTTAATATTAGCTACAAAGGGGCAACAGACTCGTATATTGAAAAAGTGATGATATCTTCAAATGCCGAAGATGCTTTTCTGATCAAAATGCTGCTGAGACAGACAAGGCGTCCAGAGATTGGCGACAAATTCAGCAGTCGTCATGGGCAAAAAGGTAAGTTGTATCGTTTGTCAGCTTTTTTTTATAAAACTGTAGTATTTATTAACCACATTATATAAGAACTACTTTATAATTCTCCCTGTTAGAAAAATTCAAAATGTTACAAAAAGTATTACCATGTTATCAAAAGTATTCTTGTTTTATTTCTCAGATTAACCTGTTTATATTTTAATGGCATCTAACAGTATACCATAGTGTTGCTTCTCTATACTATGTATTTCATTCTGCAGCTGCTCAGCCCAAAATTATAAATACGTTCTAGATGACGTACCACTTGATAAAGTACAAGTGGCTGTTCAGGAATAAATAGTAATACCTATTTTTTTACGAAAGGTGTGTATTTAAAATGCTGTATGTTCTATTGGCTCATAGTATCAGGATGTCAGCACCAAAAGGTACCTCAGAGTCGTCTGCCCCTTTGTTTAACACAAGAGGAAGTCTAGACCCTGCTCGGTAAGCAGCCGGTCACAGGTGCTCAGCTCGTTGCTGAGCTGGTGTTAGAACCGTGGTCTTCCCCGCCTCCAGTGCAGTGCTTTGTCTACCTCATAGTGACCCTTCTCCTAGACGCTCCTTCTCCATCAGATCCCATTGGCGAGCCTATTTCTGTTGATGGTCAGTGCTGGGTTTTCATTCATTGTTGGTTTTGTTTTGTTTTTATCTTCAAGGAACATGTGGTACTGTGTCACTACTGATTAACTTATCAGCAGACTCTCTTTTAGTCAATATATACCTAGAGTTTGTCCTGGTGTTTGAATTTTAGCTCTGTCTGCCATGCACTAGTATTCGGAACAACAGCAGCTAACACTTGGGTAGCACTCAGTGTGCCTGGCACATTGCTCATTTGTTTCTTCCACAGCCCCAGGAGGTACGTCAGTCTGCACTTTATAGGTGAGAAAGTCAAGGCACAGAGAGGTTAGAAGCTTGCCACATCCCCAGTTGGTGGCAGAGCTGTTTTTGAAGCCCTAGCAGCCTAGCTCCAGAGTCCATGCTCTGTAACTAACTTGTTTGCTATCCTGTTAAGCAGTTAGGATTGTGCCTGACACATAGTAAGTGCTCAAGAAGTGAAAGCTGTGACCATTAATACTGGCTATTATTCATTCACTCTTTAACTTTGAATCTCACTTGTGCTTATAAATTGCTGGTGTGATATCTTCCGGTTTTTGTTTGTTTTTTTCCCTCTCTCCTGAACCCCCCTCCCATCTCCTACCCCATCCCATCTTCTTGTTTTTAATTGCCTGGTTTGAAGATAATTATACATTAAATTCTTGATGATTCTGAGTATTGCTTTTGCCAGGCAAGTATATCAAATATTATAGTGTGTTTGGTCAAATGAATCTAGCCTTAGTTGTCATTCCATCAGTGGAACTGTTTCAGACTAAGGTACTATTTCACTGGAAGCATTTTTTAGTTCAGTTAACAGACACAAGATTATTTCAGCCTATCAGTATTTTATGAAACAGAATTGGTTCCATCTGTAACTGTGAATTTGATACATCTACTTCATACAGTTCCATAAGATGCTAAGTCTCAACTTTTGAGTTTAAAACCTATCTTGAGGTTCTATTATTTTCTATTGCTTACCAGTGAAAGTCAGATTCTCTATATTGAGATTGTTTCTCCTTCTCCATATTGAGATTGTTTCTCCTTCTCCATTGGTCTTGACACTTCTGAGATATACTCTGAAGTTTTTCTGGGGTAACCATAACCTCATTAACAGCATCTGTTTTACTTGACCTATTTCCTGGACAAGAGCAAAGCTTGATACTCTTCTTATAAAATGTTGGTTGGCCCTAAAAGCTTTACAAGCATGCACACCATAAGAGGACATCTCTATTCTGAATCACTGGGCACAGTTGAAAGCCCAAATCCTTGTGTTTTGTTCCGTCAGAGTTACTGTGTAAAGAGTTGAAGGCTACTGTACATTTCAGTATTTATCCACTGTGTTCACATTCCACTAAGCTTGAGGTTAGGGGCCATGTCCTTAGATTCTCATAAGAGCTTTTCTCAGAGTAGATATTTAGTAGGTAATTGATAACAGTTGAATATATGAATGAATTGAAAGTATGGGGAATATGAAAAGGAACAGATTCCCCACTCTTGATGGATTGATTTTTACCCAGATTTTAATCTGTACATTGTATATGAGTGTGTGTATGTTACAGTAGAAACAAAGCAGTACTTCTGAATGAAAACCATGCTTGATTAGTAAGTGCTTGTGAATACAGACGTCGAGGTAAAATGTCATCAAGTCTGTGCTCTCGCATTTTTTCAAACTATCAGTAAAATACAGATAGTGTTCATTGACAGAAGTGGTTTCCAACTTGCAGTGATCTGAAACACAGCAGAGTTTAGAGATCTCTTCAGTCTTAGGGAGCTTTGACTAGAATATCTCTATATGAAACTGAAAGAAGTCCTCCTGGGTCCAGATGACCTTTCACTTGTAGTGAGGAATTTATCTTGCTAGTTTCCTTTTTCCAGATGGCTTTTAATCCGAGGGTAAAACCTTCTGATTAGCCTAGATTCCCTTGATATTCTCTTCTCTTACAACTTCATTAGATTTATTGAAAAGATTGGGGGGAACAGCAAACAAACAAAAAAATAGATAATGTAAGCTTTATCAGAGTATAAGGACCATTAACATAATTTTTATTTAAGTATAATTTTTATTAAATAATAAATGCATATGGTTTAAAAAGGGGCAAATAGTACCAAAAAAGAGTGCCTTATACTAAAAAACATAGTTTTCCTTTCCTTTCTTCGTATTCTGATTCCTGAAGCAATTTCACCTCATTTTCATCTTAGTATTTCTAAATAATATTCTTAAGCAGCTCTGTGTTCATTCATCCGTTTGCAGACGGATTCACCAGCAGATGTTTCCTGCTGATCTCGCCTTGTGATAGGTAGGAGGACCTGCACTTGGCTACCTCTGTTTCCTATTCCCAACTTCCATTCCCTGCATAGATTTATCATAATTATAAGTTACTTAATTATTTATATTGCATTATCTGGTGCCATAAATATTATTCGCTTCCAAACCAAGTGATTGTTGAGTACATTTCCTTAGTTATATAACTTTATTTTTTCAGAAGTTAATCTGTATCTCATTTAAGAATTTTGCTTAATTTTCCTTATTTTTATTACCATTCTTCTATACCATCAACAGCCTCTCAGCACAGTTTTCCACATGATCGGTAGTCTGTTAGAACCATTTTTTCCCCAGATGGTTTCTTGCATAGTGTCCCCACTCCTCCTCCTCCAAGCCATGGTGGTTCTTCTCTGAGCCAGACCTTCCCAGGAAAGTGTTAAGAATTGTAATAGGTAAACTGAGAGGTTAAGGGTGGAACCTGGGGAAGCCAAGGCCATTACAGCTCATCTTGCGTGCTCTAGACTTGTTTCTTAGAAAGGTTGGGAAGCACTCTGTATTGGTTTGCTTGGACTGCTAAAATAAAATGCCACAGACTTAGGTGACCTAAGCAAGAGAAGTTATCGTCTCTCAGCTCTAGAGGCTAGAAATTCAACATCAGTAATATGAATTTTAGGAGGGACCCAGCCCATGCACTGCACTCTAAGCCTGCTGAATGGTAGTCATTTATGACAGCCTCCTTTGAGCCCTTGTTTCTTGGCTCTCCCATCGGTGCTCTCTCTACCCCACCTCCCACCCCTGTAGTGGGATAGTCCATCTATTAAACTGCTGAGAAAGTATTCATGTAAAGTACATTTTTTGAGCTTGTGTATGCCTGGACATACTCTATCCTCATACTTGAAATATACTTTGGTTGAGTAAAGAATTCTAGATTTAAAAATTGCTCTCCCTAAGGATTTTGATCCCATCGTTACATTATTGTCCAGATTCCATCTTGCTTACATGAATTGCAGCATCATTCTTCAGATCTTTGTCTGTGTGCTCTTTTTCTCTCTTTTCCTCCTTCCATCCTTCCCTCTTTGCCCACCCCTAGAAGCTTTTACTCTTCTCTTTTCTTGAAATCTGAAACTCCATAGACTCTTTTTTCGTTTCTTGTCCTTGAACATCAGATACCCTCTTATTCTGGAAGTTCAAGTTCCTTCAATTCTTGGACATTTTCATATATTTGTTGTTGGTAATTTCCTTTAAATCATTTTCCCCATGCCCTTTCTGGTTTTCCTATTAGTTAGATTTCTTCCAGAATGATACTCTAGCTTTGTTATCTTTTCTCTCCCCGCTCTCCATTTTTTTCTCTTATTTTTCTTTCTAGGAGATTGGATCAGTTTTATTTTCAAGATCCTTTTTAACCTATTTATATTTTTTATTTCCAATTATAATTTTAAATTTAATTTGTACTCTTCCATTTTATAACAACGGATATGTATTTATATATTTTAAATTTACTTTTAGTTTTTAGCTTTACTATTTTGATTTTCTTTTTTTTTTTTTTTTTTGTTTCTAATGTAATCTCTGATTCTTGAGAGCTTTTTTTTCCTCGTTTGTGTTTTAGAGTCTGGTTGTTGTTGTTGGAAGCTTTCCTTTAATGTGCAGTGCCTCCTGGAACCCTAAAGAATGGTTGGCAGGTCTGTGTCCCAGGGATAGTCATTGTAGGTGATCAAGCAGTGAATCATATTTTGCGAGTGCCATTCGGTTCAATTTCAGGTTGCAGTTGGAAATGAGGGTAGGAGCAGTGCTTAAGGTTTATCTGTCAGCTGACCTTCTGGAAGCCAGACGGGGGCAGCAGGCTGTGAGCCCAGTGCACAGACTTTCACTTCATTCCTCTGTATCCTCACCCCAGCTCTGCTGTGTCATCACCCCACACCAGGTCATGGATCATTCTGGTTCATTTTCTTGGGTAAGTTTTTTGGGGTAGAAGGTAGTTTCTTGGCTGTATAGGGTAGAGAATAAAAACTCAGATTCTGATGATTTCTTATACAGACATATATTTCTACAAAGACTTAGTTATGTATCTCCTGAGTGTCCGGTACTATTCTAGGTCCTGCTGATATGCAGTGAACAGAACAGACAAGATCCCACCCCGTGTGGAGCTTACATTCCTGTGGGCAAGAGAGATAATGCTAAGACCTGAGATGAAAAAAACTAAGAGATAGGGGAGCAAAACAGGAAGCAGGTCAAGGGGGAGTGATTATTTGTGACATTGTAAGTAAAGTGGTTGAGGAGCAGTGCCTTACTGAGAAGATGACTGAGTAGAGTCCTGAGAGAAGGAAGGGCGCAAACCCTCTCCCTAAAAAGGGAGGTCTGAGGCTGCACTCAGCCTGGTGTGCAGAGGCCCAGCCAGAAGCCAATGTGGCTGGAGCAGAAGCAGTCAGAGGTAAGACCTCACTGGTCACTCTGTGAACTTCAGCTTTGTCCTGAGGAAGAGAGATGCCACTGGAGGGGTCTGAGCAAACGAGAAATACAATGGGACTTCCTTTGGCCCCCATGAAAACAGATGTATGGGACAAGTGAGGGAGCCCTGATTCCAGTTCAAAGGCAGTTGTAACAGCCCAGGTAAGAGTTGGTGGTGAGTGGGGGAAGTCGTGGGCTTCACTGGGCTTACTGCTCAGACAGTAAAGAATCTGCCTGCCATATTCGATCCCTGGTTCAATCCCTGGGTCAGGAAGATCCCCTGGAGGAGGAAATGGCGACCCATTCCAGTATTCTTGCCTGGAGAATTCCGTGAACAGAGAAGCCTGACAGGTACAGTCCATGGGGTTACAAAGAGTGAGACGCATTTTAAATACAGAGCCCTCTGGGATTGCTGGTGGACAGGGAGCCTATGAGTCAGTACTACTGCCCTCAGCCCCACCCATCACCCTGTTTTCACAGCACTTTCTGTCTGTTTCCTGAGCCTTCCCGGGAGCGGTGGAGAGGTCTGAGGCAGTTCCCTTCCTTGTGCCTCTGTGCAGGTTCAGTTCAGATCAGTCATTCAGTTGTGTCCAACTCTTTGCAACCCCATGGACTATAGTATGCCAGGCCTGTCCATCACCAGCTCCCAGAATTTGCTCAAACTCAGGTCCATCAAGTCAGTGATGCTATCCAACCATCTAGTCCTCTGTCATCCCCTTCTTCTCCCTCCTTCAGTCTTTGCCAACATCAGGGTCTTTTCCAGTGAGTCAGTTCTTCACATCAGGTGGCCAAAGTATTGCAATTTCAGCTTCAGCATCAGTCCTTCCAATGAATATTCAGGACTGACTTCCTTTAGGATGGACTGGTTGATCTCCTTGCAGTCCAAGGGACTCTCAAGAATCTTCTCCAACACCACAGTTCAAAAGCATCAATTCTAAAGCGTTCAGCTTTCTTTAAGGTCCAACTCACATCTATACATGACTACCGAGGAACTAAAAAGCCTCTTGATGAAAGTGAAAGTGGAGAGTGAAAAAGTTGGCTTAAAGCTCAACATTCAGAAAACGAAGATCATGGCATCCGGTCCCATCACTTCATGGGAAATAGATGGGGAAACAATGGAAACAGTGTCAGACTTTATTTTTCTGGGCTCCAAAATCACTGCAGATGGTGACTGCAGCCATGAAATCAAAAGACGCTTACTCCTTGGAAGGAAAGTTATGACCAACCTAGATAGCATATTCCAAAGCAGAGACATTACTTTGCCAACAAAGGTTCGCCTAGTCAAGGCTATGGTTTTTCCTGTGGTCATGTATGGATGTGAGAGTTGAACTGTGAAGAAGGCTGAGCGCCGAAGAATTGATGCTTTTGAATTGTGGTGTTGGAGAAGACTCTTGAGAGTCCCTTGGACTGCAAGGAGATCCAACCAGTCCATTCTGAAGGAGATCAGCTCTGGGATTTCTTTGGAAGGAATGATGCTAAAGCTGAAGCTCCAGTATTTTGGCCACCTCATGCGAAGAGTTGACTCATTGGAGAAGACTCTGATGCTGGGAGGGATTGAGGGCAAGAGGAAAAGGGGACGACAGAGGATGAGATGGCTGGATGGCATCACTGACTCGATGGATGTGAGTCTGAGTGACCTCCAGGAGTTGGTGATGGACAGGGAGGCCTGGCATGCTGCAATTCATGGGGTCGTGATGAGTCAGACACGACTGAGCGACTGATCTGATCTGATCTGAACTTGATATAATGGAGGATCATCTCAAGTGCTTATATTATTAATCGGTCCATTTCTTAAGCTCTCACTATGTACCAGGCCCTGTTCTCAATATTAGAAATAACAGTGGTAAATACTGACAGAGTCTCTGCTTTCCTGGGATTTATGTTTTCTTGGGGAAGAAAACAGAAAAAAAAGTAAACAAAAATACAAACAGAATAATTTAAGGTAGTGGTCAGTGTGACACAGGAAGACTAATGCAAAAGTGACTGGTTTTTGGGAAGAGGGGGCTGCCCTGTGGATGATGGTTAAGGTCGGCCTCTTGGAGAAAGTGGACTTGAACTGAGACCTGGGGGATGAAAAGAAGCCAGGGACGCAAGAGTCTGGGGGAGTTAAGTTCACCAGCCCTGAGGCATGAGTGAGCTTGGTACAGTCAGAGAAGACACACAAGGCCAGTCTGGCCAGACCTGTGCCTGAGCAGGAACACAGTTTGAGATAGTGAGAGAAAAAGGATAGGGCACAGCGTACAGGGTCATGTGGCCAAAAGAAACGGATTTGGACTTCATTCTAAATATACTGGGAACCAGCAGGCCTGTTGGGTAGCGGCTGTAAGCAAAGGAGTGACAAGATGGAATTACCGTTTTAAGAAATCACCCTGGGTTCCCCATGGAGAGTAGACTGGAGGGGAGCAGGCAGAGAAGCCCAGAGGTGGTGGCAGTGGTCCAGGCAGGAGGGGATGGTGACTTGGACAAGGGCAGTAGTGGAGAACAAGAGAGAAGTGATGCATTCTGGGCGTGCTCTGGAATTAGAGCCAGCAGGACTTGCTGATGGTTGAGATGCTGGAGATGGAAAAGACAGGAACTGAGGGTGAGGTCTGTGGCCTGAGCCGCTGGCAAGGCGGTCTATCAAGAAGGGGAGGACCGGGAAGGAACAGTTTTTTTGGAGTTAGGCTGGGGCAGGAGTCGATTTCGGAGAAGGCAATGGCACCCTACTCCAATACTCTTGCCTGGAAAACCCCATGGACGGAGGAGCCTGGTAGGCTGCCATCCATGGGGTCGCACAGAGTCGAACACAACTGAAGCAACTTAGCAGCAGCAGCAGGAGTTGAGTTTGGTTCTCCGGTCTGAGATGCCTATTAGACTTCTCCGGTCTGAGATGCCCATTAGACTCCCAAGTGAAAAGGTTGAGTAGGCACTTGGATAGAGTCTGGTGCTCCGGGGGGAGGTTGGTACTGGAGATAAAATTTGGGAGTCACCTGCATGCAAACTTTTAGTGTCTTACCTTTTGTGATTAATAGTTTATGAGCATTTTCATCTATATTCCATCCTTTGACCTTTACAGTTCTAGTTTGTATCATTGTTCCTACTATACAGATCAGGAAATTGAGGGTCAGAGTTGTGAGTGGCTTGCCTCCTTCAGCTTAGTGCTGGCAGAGCAGTTCAGATCCAGATTTCTGATTCCAAGTGCATTGCCCATTCTGTGCCAGGTAAGGTGTCCTCTCTTGGTATCCCATTACCACTCTGTCCCCAAAGTTGCCATGTGTGTGTGCTCAGTCTTTTACCTGCTGAGCTACGAGGGAAGCCTCAGCTTCCCAGGTGGCACAGTGGTAAAGAATCCGCCTGCAATGTAGGAGCTGTGAGTTCGATCCCTGGGACAGGAAGATCCCCTGGAGAAGGAAATGGCAACCCACTCCGGTATTCTTGCCTGGGAAATCCCGCGGAGAGAAGAGCCTGGTCGGTCAGCCACAGTGTGTGAGGTCACAGGGTCTGACACAACTGAGCGACTAAACTGCCACCACCACCACCACCACACCTGGGAAGCCAAGGTTGCTATACACCCTGGAATTTTCCCTTGAAGAAGACGCAGCCTTTTCCTGAGACAGAATTCTAATTTTTCTTATTATATTTAATATTACCTATTTAAATATTCTAGTATTTCCTTGAGAAGATGCAAAATTCCCTTTCTTCCTGGACAAGCAGCTTTGTCCAGGTGGCTTCCTCAGCCACCAATCCAAAGGAAATACTATCCTTACATACCTCATTCCCGAAATGCCTGACGATCCCCCGTATTAAGATAAACTTCTGACACAGAGCTATGTTACCAGGTATTCCTGTCTTTCTAAAATCAACTCATTGTAAAACTCATTGGCCCAGTAGCCTGGCCAGAAGATAGTGTGTAGTTAAAATTTCCAAATCTGTCAAGAGTTAGAGTATGTAGAAGACAAAGAAGATTTTTTGTTTGCTTTGTCCACTCTCTTTGTTCCTCCACTTTGTCCGCTTTCCTAGTTTTTCTGGCTCAATGTGGTGGTTAGAGCCAGGAGAGCCCTTGAGGGTAGTGACTGGGACAGGGCTGGAGGGAGCAGACTTGAATATTCATGTGCAGTGGGCACAGCTGGTGGCATCCGTGTGGAGCCTTGCAAGCCACGCAGCCCTCAGCGTGGGGCCCAGAGAGGAGCTGGATGAGGCCTGAGAGAATAAACTGTGAATGCAATGGAGAATAGTCCACAATGTCCGTTATGCTGTTGCGGCTGTCATGAAGTGAGCTGACCAGAATTTCATAGTGTTATGATGTGGTGTCTACTACAATGATTTCTTTCTGTATTGGTCTAGATGCACACCAGCGTAAGAGAACTATAAGTTGAACTAGGCTTTTACTCTTGAAATGTAGAATTTTTTTGGAAGTTTTTTTTTTGGGGGGGTAGCATCTCCTGCAAGCTGACACAAGTGTGTTCTCTATGAGAAAATGTAAAGATTGTTTTGACGTAGGTCATCTTTATGTCCAGCTCTCTTACCCCCTCCATTTAGAGCATTAAATTTGTTAGTCTTGGTGTTTAAAAAGCAACATGGCCCTGCAGATGGCCTGATTTTTGTCTTTTGGTGAAAGTTTACCTTGACAAAGTTGTTTTTAGGAATTAGGAAGTCTTTTTTGTATATACACACTGTGTAGATGGCATTTCTGTACCTAATGCCTCTGAAAATATCCTCTCTAACAGTTAAAGGAGACTTGAAAATTTAGTTTCACAGAACATGAGTGTCTATCCTGCTCCAGCCCGATCACTTCAAAGGTGGTGGGATGATTAATAGCTAAACGAAACACAGCTAAAGAGGTAGCTAAACAGTGGTAGTTACAAGCTCTGTGTTATAAAAGCTCAAGAAGAAGGTCGAAGAAGCCACAGTATGGGGGTGAACTGGGACAGAAAAGTCAGTTCTGACTAGCTGGGTCAACATCAGTGCTCTGTGATAAGCAAAGCTTGAATGCAATTGATTGGACAGAGAACGCCAGCTGGAGAAGTGAAAGTATTTGATCAGTAGCTGTTTAAAATGTGGCAGACCCAGTCAGCAGCATCACTTCCTGTGACCTGGACAACAGAGGAGGACCAAGCAGAGAGAGCCAAGCATGGAGGAGAAAGGATTCCATAAGGAAGAGGGAATTACCATGAAGCAGGATTCACTCACAGCACTCTTTTTGTTTATTTTTTAAACTTTTTACTTTATATTGGAGTATAGCTGACTAATAATGCTGTAATAGTGTCAGGCGGACAGCAAAGGGACTCGGCCATACATGTACATGTATCTGTTCTCCCCCTTGTTGTTGTTGCCATCAACAAGAGATGGCAAGAGTGAATGTTGACATTCTAGAAATCAGATCAGATCAGATCAGTCACTCAGTCGTGTCCCACTCTTTGTGACCCCATGAATCGCAGCACGCCAGGCCTCCCTGTCCTCCCTGATTCTAGGAATCAGCGAACTAAAATGGACTGGAATGGGTGAATTTAACTCAGAGGACCATTATATCTACTACTGTGGGCAGGAATCCCTCAGAAGAAATGGAGTGGCCATCATGGTCAACAAAAGAGTCCAAAATGCAGTACTTGGATGCAATCTCAAAAACGACAGAATGATCTCTGTTCATTTCCAAGGCAAACCATTCAATGTTACAGTAATCCAAGTCTATGCCCCAACCAGTAACGCCAAAGAAGCTGAAGTTGAACAGTTCTATCAAGACCTACAAGACCTTTTAGAACTAACACCCAAAAAAGATGTCCTTTTCATTATAGGGGACTGGAATGCAAAAGTAGGAAGTCAAGAAACACCTGGAGTAACAGGCAAATTTGGCCTTGGAATACGGAATGAAGCAGGGCAAAGACTAATAGAGTTTTGCCAAGAAAATGCACTGGTCATAGCAAATACCCTCTTCCAACAACACAAGAGAAGACTCTATACATGGACATCACCAGATGATCAACACCAAAATCAGATCGATTATATTCTTTGCAGCCAAAGATGGAGAAGCTCTATACAATCAGCAAAAACAAGACCAGGAGCTGACTGTGGCTCAGACCATGAACTCCTTATTGCCAAATTCAGACTGAAATTAATGAAAGTAGGGAAAACCACTAGACCATTCAGGTATGACCTAAATCACATCCCTTATGATTATACAGTGGAAGTGAGAAATAAATTTAAGGGCCTAGATCTGATAGATAGAGTGCCTGATGAACTATGGAATGAGGTTCGTGACATTGTACAGGAGACAGGGATCAAGACCATCCCCATGGAAAAGAAATGCAAAAAGGCAAAATGGCTGTCTGGGGAGGCCTTACAAATAGCTGTGAAAAGAAGAGAAGCAAAAAGCAAAGGAGAAAAGGAAAGATATAAACATCTGAATGCAGAGTTCCAAAGAATAGCAAGAAGAGATAAGAAAGCCTTCTTCAGCGATCAATGCAAAGAAATAGAGGAAAACAACAGAATGGGAAAGATTAGAGATCTCTTCAGGAAAATCAGAGATACCAAAGGAACATTTCATGCAAAGATGGGCTCGATAAAGGACAGAAATGGTATGGACCTAACAGAAGCAGAAGATATTAAGAACAGGTGGCAAGAATACACAGAAGAACTGTACAAAAAGGATCTTCACGACCCAGATAATCATGATGGTGTGATCACTGACCTAGAGCCAGACATCCTGGAATGTGAAGCCAAGTGGGCCTTAGAAAGCATCACTATGAACAAAGCTAGTGGAGGTGATGGAATTCCAGTTGAGCTATTCCAAATCCTGAAAGATGATGCTGTGAAAGTGCTGCACTCAATATGCCAGCAAATTTGGGAACCTCAGCAGTGGCCACAGGATTGGAAAAGGTCACTTTTCATCCCAATCCCAAAGAAAGGCAATGCCAAAGAATGCTCAAACTACCGCACAATTGCACTCATCTCACACGCTAGTAAAGTAATGCTCAAAATTCTCCAAGCCAGGCTTCAGCAATATGTGAACCATGAACTTCCTGATGTTCAAGCTGGTTTTAGAAAAGGCAGAGGAACCAGAGATCAAATTGCCAACATCCTCTGGATCATCGAAAAAGCAAGAGAGTTCCAGAAAAACATCTACTTCTGCTTTATTGACTATGCCAAAGCCTTTGACTGTGTAGATCACAATTAACTGTGGAAAATTCTGAAAGAGATCGGAATCCCAGACCACCTGATCTGCCTCTTGAGAAATCTGTATGCAGGTCAGGAAGCAACAGTTAGAACTGGTCATGGAACAACAGACTGGTTCCAAATAGGAAAAGGAGTACGTCAAGGCTGTATACTGTCACCCTGTTTATTTAACTTATATGCAGAGTACATCATGAGAAATGCTGGACTGGAAGAAACACAATCTGGAATCAAGATTGCTGGGAGAAATATCAATAACCTCAGATATGCAGATGACACCACCCTTATGGCAGAAAGTGAAGAGGAACTCAAAAGCCTCTTGATGAAAGTGAAAGTGGAGAGTGAAAAGGTTGGCTTAAAGCTCAATATTCAGAAAACGAAGATCATGGCATCTGGTCCCATCACTTCATGGGAAATAGATGGGGAAACAGTGGAAACAGTGTCAGACTTTATTTTTCTGGGCTCCAAAATCACTGCAGATGGTGACTGCAGCCATGAAATTAAAAGACGCTTACTCCTTGGAAGGAAAGTTATGACCAACCTAGATAGCATATTCCAAAGCAGAGACATTACTTTGCCAACAAAGGTCCATCTAGTCAAGGCTATGGTTTTTCCTGTGGTTATGTATGGTTGTGAGAGCTGGACTGTGAAGAAGGCTGAGTGTCGAAGAATTGATGCTTTTGAACTGTGGTGTTGGAGAAGACTCTTGAGAGTCCCTTGGACTGCAAGGAGATCCAACCAGTCCATTCTGAAGGAGATCAGCCCTGGGATTTCTTTGGAAGGAATGATGCTCAAGCTGAAACTCCAGTATTTTGGCCACCTCATGCGAAGAGTTGACTCATTGGAGAAGACTCTGATGCTGGGAGGGATTGAGGGCAGGAGGAGAAGGGGACGACAGAGGATGAGATGGCTGGATGGCATCACTGACTCAATGGATGTGAGTCTGAGTGACCTCTGGGAGTTGGTGATGGACAGGGAGGCCTGGCGTGCTGCAGTTCATGGGGTCGCAAAGAGTCGGACACAACTGACCGACTGATCTGATCTGATCTGATTCTCCCCCTAAAATACACAACACACTTTTTAGATAAGGGAATTCCAGTAGAGTTTTCCAATGAGAAATTCAAAGACTTTTAATGAAGTACATCATCCTCTGGGTCTTTGTGAGGTTCATTGTGCATCTCATCAGTAAATTCATAGTGAATGAGCTCCCCTTCAAAGGAAGTGGCCCTTGGTCAGAGATCTCCAGAACAGTTCATCCTTTTAGTAATATGCAAACTATTGAGCAAGGTGAGATGAGTTAGTAATAACCTGTACAGAAAAGTTATGAATTTGTTGTATGTTTGTTTATGAAGGAAGGAAAGCTTACTTTAATTTTAAATTCTGGTGGTGGTGGGAAAGTATTAGAACCCCAAAGTCTTGATCTCCTTTCCCAAGTGTTCTCAATATCCCGTACTTCATAGTGAAGCTATGACCTGTATAATAGATGCATAATGATGCTCCACAGGGGAAAGTAGAGCAGACATGGGTCTGGAATGTTCTTCGTGTTTTCTCTTCACATTCTTCCTTGATCAAATTTATAGATAAGAGTTAAAGACAGGAAGGGGCTTCATGGTGGCTCAGATGGTAAAGGATCTGCCTGTAATGCGGGAGACCTGAGTTCGATCCCTGGGTTGGGAAGATGCCATGGACGAGGGCATGGCAACCCACTCTGGTATTCTTGTCTGGAGAATCCCCATGGACAGAGGAGCCTGGTGGGCTTCAGTCCATAGGGTCGCAGTGAGTTGGACATGACTGAGCGACTAAGCACAGCACACAAAGATAGGAAGGAGCATTCACATAGAGTGCTGGTTGGAGTCATGTTTGGAACTAAAGTTTTTATTAAAGTCAAAATAATGTGTATAAGCCTCTTGAACTTTGGCATAAGTTCTATATGAACAAGATTCATCAAGGGCAAACACTTGTATCTTGAGCCTTGCTTTCTATGATCGTCAGTGCATTTATTAGAAGGGTGAGCAGATTTCCTGCTCAGTTGGGTTTTTGTTTGCTTGTTTTATTGTTTAATCCTTTAACAAAAATTACCTGTCAGCCTAAGGAATTCCCAAGTTAAATTTCATTTCAGTCCTCAGGAAACCAAATTATTATATTTCCAGATTTCCTCTGACTTTTGCTGCCATTCACAATAATGGAGGAAAAAGTGGACTCCTTTGATGTAGGGGGAAAAAAGCAATATATCACTTCTCTCAGAGAACATTTCTCAGTCTCTCATGTGAAAAAGGATTAGCACCTCCAACAAAGGTCCTGGAGATCACAGAATCGGCAGCAACACCAAACAGTATTCCAAAAGAGAGGAAAAACTGTATTTGAGCAAGAGTGTTTGTCCTGGCAAACAGAAGCTTTTTAATAACTGCAAATCTGAGATAATGGCATACCCACCTCAGCATCGCCCCCTAAATCCTCAAACAGCCAGTTTAAGTGGAGTGAAGTCAACCTTTGTTTTAAAATAAAAATACAGTCTTATCAAAGTGCAGTTTTTTTCCATAGGCTGATTCAGTTTATCTATCTTTGGTTCATAGGGATTACACATTTATGGATAACATTGTTTGGAAGATTCATCTTTGACCCTCTCTTGTTTAACAAAAGTTCCATGATAAGGTCACTTGCCTCCATTTTGCATTAATAAAAATTATTCAGCAACCTGCTAAATTAATTTATTAGATTTTAACTGAATGTCTGTTAGAAGAAAAGAAAGTCTCCCCTGATTTCCCAACACATTAAAGAATCCGTATACAGTAAGCATGAAAAGGTAGTGGAAAGTAAAAAAATGTTAAATTTTCTTGTGGCAAAAAATCCAAGAGAAGAAGTTTGTTAAGCAAGGCTGGGCAAAAGCTTTGCTTTTTCCAGACCTTCACTTGTTATTTCAGTTTTCTATCTTATGTTTTCTAAAATTGAGAGGATGAAAAGGCTTTGACTTAGAGTAATAATAATAATACCTTGTACTCATGTAACACTTGAAACCGTCCAAAATCCTCTCTGCTAGTCTGAAGCTTCAAAGTCTGCATGTCTTTGGCTCCCTACTTTGCTTGATCCTTTTGAATGAAAGACTCCAGTGGGAGGGGAGAAGAGGGCTGATGGAGTTAACAGCGTGAGCCCCAAGATAAGGTATATGACACCAGACAGTCCTTCAGAGTTTCCTTCCAAAAAGAAGTCCTGACAACTCTTTAACCTTTGAAATCAAGGTGATTTTTTGTCCACATAGACACCTCAGGAAGATTTTATTTAATTTGCTTTTTGAAGAACAAATTTTGGTCTTCGGTAGCTAGCCAGTAACCTTCTGACCTTTTAGTAAATATCCAAGTAAAGCTTTGAAATTAGAGTTTTTAGTGTTTTATGGCCCAGAATAAAAATCTCCAATTCTGTTTCCAAATAGTGTAGCCTCAACACATTTTATTAAGCTCTCGACACATTCAGCCATGTGTATTTTGTAAAGTTCCTATGGTTATTGTTTTACAATAGCTGCTTCCAGAAGCATTGTAAGGGTTTCAATTAATCAGCCCTTTGTGTGCTTCAGACTATGCAAATTTATCACATCAAACCATTCAACTGCTCATGGGAAAGCTGTGTAAAAACTGTATTGTCTTCTAGCGCCTCCTCTCATTGAGAGTGATGTTTTAATAAGAAAGCTAATCAAGTTTTCTTATGCATTATTTATCTGTTAACATGTAAGGAAGAGCTGAATTAAAATTATGTCAACCGGGATATGGCAAGTGATGTGATAGATCTGGAAGCGATTCAACAAATGAACAAAGCTAATATGATTCAACAGTTTTTTTCTCCTCCTCTCCCCCTTGGGATTATTTAAGGTGGTGGTGTGGAGAATAAAAGAAGGTTAATTCAATAACTGGAAAGGGGGAAAGGAAGAAAGGAGTAACCACCTGTGTTAGCCTTCCCATTTTCGACTTAGAGATTTACATTTCTGAATATGTAAAGGCTTATCGAGATGAGTTTGTTCAAAGTAGAAACACTTCTTATTGAACACGAACAGTTCAAACTTGAAAGCATTCCTGCTGCTTCTTCAGCCCCATTTAGCACCATATTCATCAGCAGTAAGCTACTCTGCCCTGGAAATCCGCAGCCCAGGTCCTGTGAAGTCCTAAGTTATTATGAGACACCGTCCTGATCGCGTGAACTGATCCGCACAGTGATCCGCACAGCCCAGTGGAGGGAGCTGCCTTTCAGCCTCTTAAGCCACAGTTAGTGCCACTGCATCTGCCCCTTCCATCCATTCATTAAGTTGGTCTTCTTTGCCTTGCTAGTTTGCTTCCTGCTGAGAGTAATTAGGTTTCTTATATAATAATAATTCCTTGTGTTTAGTTGCCGCCTTTCTCTGAGGACCTGAAAGTACCTCTCAGACATTAGCTCATCTGTTTTTGTAATACAATTTCCTCCTGAGATAGATGCTAATTATTCCCATTCCAAAGACCAAACAACTAAGGCTGCCTGGAACGTGGTGCCTTTCCCCCCAGGTAACAATATCGGTTGAATAGCACAGAGACAAAGTAAGATCTCCTGCTTCCTCAATGCCCCGCCCTACACAGGTCTCAGCGTCCAAGGGGCAATGAGCCTTTTATAGATGGCACTCCCCCTGCCCCCATGTCTGAACCTCATTAATACTGGGCTTGGCAGTGATCACACCTTCCCTGAACACCAAGCCTCTTCCTGCACTGTGACCAATAGAGAAGCATGACAGCATCATTTCACCTTTGCTTAGTGCTCAGAGAATGAAACTGTGCAGAATAAATAGCCTTGTCTAACCAGTACCCACAGAGTAAAAGTTGGCAATGTAGACTCTGATCAGTGTTATTTCAACAGGATCGGCTCTGCATCACTTAGAGCATTAGAATGTGGTGAGCTGAGCCAGTCCAGGTGTTTTCGTGGTCAGCATTCAGTTGGGCTGCTCTACTCGAGCAGCTCTGAAGTGGACCCAAGTCTTGAACCTCTTCATATTCCTACCTATATCACAGCACTTGTCACACAGCCTGTTAATTGAGGAAAATGATTCTCTCTTTTTTTCTCAGAAGAGAAAGAATAAAAATATGTAGCAACCTGAAAGTGGTAAATTTAATCCGAAAGTATTTATACCTAGAAGGTAGACTTGCTGCATCAAATTTCTAAAAATTAAAAAGTGAAGCAGAATGTGATCTTAAGGGGAGACCAGGCTGTCAACAAAAGAGAAGAACGCTTTGCTAGTTGGTTCTCGGCACGTTAAAGTCACACCAAAAATAGCAAGTTAAAGATGTTATTTCAGTTTTTGTTTTTAGCCAGCCGTTACTTGATTTTCTGTCTCTGTGTGGTAATGTAATGCTTTAGTTTTTTTTCCATATCTTTTCTCTCACTTTCTTACCTTTTCCTCACCCCTGCCACCACCCCCATTTGGATTGACATGGATCCATTACATTAAGACTAGTTTTTTTTTTAATGCACAAATGATTTTTGAACAACTCAGTTGCTGTTTATAATTAGAAATACTTCCTAAGAGTGATTTGTCAGATTAACTGCAATTTTGCTAGGTAAACCTGTTCTTAAAATGATTTATGTGGTGTTCTGCAAGGCACAGAAATAGAAATAACAAATTGGTGTAAGAGCCTCCACTGTCTGGACCGTGACACAGAGAGCCGTGACAGCAGGTCCCCGGACTTGCCTTTGTCGGGTGGCGTGGCAGTCGGACTTGTAGCTTCTTGAGACTCCCTAAGTTCTTCACCTTTACAACTTGATGTTAAGATGGATGGTGACAGAGTAATATTTTATTGACTGGGTATCAGTAGACTCTTTCTGCTCTAACTTTCTGTGTTCCACTTTCTCCTTGTCTGTTTCCATCTGTTAAAAGTTCTGTAGTGTCATCTGTGGTCTAATTCCCACTTGGCCCCTGTGTGAGTGTGTTAAGTCTTCCAGGCCTGTTAAACTAGTGTATTTGCATTTCACTGCCAGGCAGTTGTGCTATAAACAATGGGGTTGAGACACCAGCATGAGCCAGGGGATGAAATTTTATTTTAAAATCTGAAATGCTGCGTAAGCATTTAAGGTATGAATCAGTAATTGTTTCACAACAGCTTCCATTAGATATGGTTTATTTGTAGTCCATCCTCTTTTCAAGGATCCAGGAGAGTGTTAACACACTGAAGCGTACTGCATATCATTTACATTTTTAAACTAGCATTAAAGGAGAGTAACTTTAAAGAGTTCTAAATATCAGAGGAGATTGTTATGCCTCTGTTCCTGGAGAAACCAAAGTTTTAATTTTTCATTTGAAAAATAAGAGGGGAGGAAAAAAAAACCTTCCTGCTTTGATTAAAGATTTAAATAATTCTGAAACAGAAATACCTTAAAAAAAAAAAAAAAAGAAAAGTCTGGTTCTAAGATCGAGAACTCTCTCCCCCACCGCCTAATGAATTCAGTAAAATACAAAGTTTAAAAAAATCATCTGTCTCATTTGAGATTCGAGATCATCAAATTCTGTCTAAATATTTTGTTTTAACTCCTAAGCTCATTATGGTTTCTTTGTGTTAACTTGTATTAAAATCTGTCAGCTCTGCCTGGTCTCATAAGCACAGTCAGCGGACCAGAATAAGTTAATTATTTACTTGTGTCACTAGTGCTCTTCATCTAATGAAATGCACAGCTGTGTTGGATCTGCAGTTGGATGTGTAGCGCGCATTGTTCCGCAAGTCAGCAGAGGGTAGAAGCCGCAATGATGGAGAGCCCTCAGTTCTTTCTGCTGTTCTGGCTTTCTGTGTCGATTTCATGGATCTTTTATCATTCACTTTCACACAAAACAAACAACACAGGCCTGTCTGCTATGGGAACCATCTTGGCATATAAAAGGGTTTTCAGAGCCTAAAGTAATTTTAAGTTAGCGAAGATTTAATTTTTGGCTTACAGGTGCCCTTGATTCAGATGTGGCCCCAGCAGTTCCTATTATGGAATGGGAAAAAAAAAATCTGTAAGTGACTTATATAACCAATACTTTTTAAAATTGCAGTGTCAGAAAAGGGCTGGTAAGAAAATAACTTCCCAAGAGAGGAAGCTCTCTACCAAATATTAATCACATCTCAAGCAGAGTTGTTGGAGATTCAGGTTTCAGGCGAGGGAGCACTGCTTTCGTTTTAATCACAAAATGAAGTTAAATTTGCTTGATGAAACGTGTCCACTAAGACTGGGCATACAGAATGCAAATCATGTCTTTCTTTACCCTCCACCAATCTGAGTGCGTCCAGCTTCCGCCAGGGGTTCTTGCACCTCCTGCTCCTCACTCCCACCTTCTCCTACCAGGCGAACAGGCAGCTTCCCCTAGAGCTGACGCCAGCATCCCCCTGTGAACTGCTATGGAAGGGGGTGCTGAAGCTTTTCTTCGGTTTTGTTTTTAAAGGATGATGCCAAGCCCTTCACCTCCTCACCAGCCAAAGTGACATTCTCACCCAAGCACATCCTGGGACTGGCCTCTGCAGGAATTGGTGTTTTTAACATTTTCTTCACTGCTAAACAATGTTGTTGTCGGTTGCACCTAGATTTACAATTTGATCTCTTTCAGAGTAGATTTCCCAGTAGCCCCAGTGTTTTGTCGGATAATTTCAGTGTAGACAAGATGGATTTTTGGAGAGAAGAAAAGAGAGTCACAGACTCTGCTTGATTTAAATTCTAACACATTGTAGCTGAATTTGCAGTCAAGTGAACTGACTGTTTCTATGCTTGATGTAGGAAAGCATATGTTCTTTATATTAAACAATACAGTTTCAACCAAAAAGCCAAGTAAAGTACCTACATGCTCTAGAATTCAGCTTCATAAACCTAATTACTATTATTGTTGGCAGTGACTGGAAATTTGAATATTGATAACTGATGTCAAATAGATAAATGGTGCTCTTTTTCTTTAGACTTCAGGTCTTGGTGTTTATAACACGTCACAAAAAAACAATCTCTTTTGAAATAGTTTGAGTAATTATGTAGAAACCAAACTGAGGAAAGAAACGTTTCTTTGAGGACAGTTTCTTTTTAATAGATGCAGATGGTTGATAGCTTCATGTACAAAGGAAAATAAATTTCATATTTTGAAATATTAAAGCATTTTTTCTTGCTCCAGTGCCATTGTACACTAGCTTTCTAATTCTGAATTTTGTAGATTGTGGTTAGCAATCTAAATTGTATCTCTTATATTCCTCCTATCAACAAAGAAGTCAGAGGAATTTAAAATTATTTAAGTGGTAAGATTTTATAAGTTAGATTTTTAACTCTACAGGTTAGAATAATATTTAGGGAGTAATAAAGTACAACCAATTTAAGAGACTATCAGTAGAGTGCAGAGAGTTGGTAGGGTTTTGTTTTGTTTTCATGCTTAGAATTTCATGTCCAACTCTAGCCTTTTCTTCCAAGAATAATTTGGCGTTTAATTTTCTTGTTCAACTTCCCACTTCAATCTGAGGTCCCCTTTCTGATGCGCTGTCAACTGTAGGAATTACAGTTCCTTAGGGCAGCTTAGGGAAAGCCAGGGAAGCAGGGGCAGAAACCGGCCCCCCAAGCCAAGGGCTCAGGAGCCAGTGGGTAGACCCGTCAGCACATCGGCCACGCACAAGTACTCCTTGTCCCAGGTTTTAAAACCACAATTTAAACACACCCCTTGCTCAGTCAGCTCTCTGTGTTTGGTGGTCAGAGAACTCGCATTCCTGGGACCTGGGTACGGCACATCAGGAGCTGGGTGACGCAGAGCGAGGCCGCTGCTGACCTGCAGCTTCAGGGCTCCTGACGGGGCCAGGACTGCTCTTCCCTCTCCGTGGCTGGAGAGGCTGGGCCGGCAGCTGACAGCACACTGTGTGTTGTGCCAGCAGGCCAGTCTGCAGGCTGCAGGGCCTTCCCGCCGGCACAGTTGTTTCAAACCATTTGTCTAGCAGGACGGTTGGAAATTGCTTTTGTTAACTCCTGATATAGACCACGGAGAAGGTTTGAGAGCACCAGAGATAAAAATGGCAATGAGGAGATCCTGGTTCAGTTCTGTGCTCTTCCTTCCTGCCGACTGGCTGTACACGGCCCAAAATCTTCTCTCCCCCAGGTGTCTGCGGCTTGATCGTCCCTCAGGAAGACATGCCATTCTGTGACTCTGGCATCTGTCCAGACATCATCATGAACCCCCATGGCTTCCCATCTCGAATGACGGTCAGTCCGTTTTTCAGAGAAGCTGCTTTTAAGGAAGAGGGCAAGGCAGTTGGAGGAGACGGGACCCTGAAACTGATTTTCAGAAAGGGCCCTTTGAGCAAAAATAGGTTCCTGACCAGGTGGGCTGATCTAACAAGGGGAGGCGGAGAGGCCTGGGCTGTTCTTTAATGGCAGTCTTCTGAGTGATGAAGTTACTCCCCAGCAAAAGACTCTTTCATATCAAACCTAGTGCATCTCCCTCTCCATGGCTGTCATTGGTCAGCCTGGCTCCACCACTGACCAGCCTTGGGACTTCAAAGTCGCTTAACCCCTTGTTCTTCAGTTTCCTCGTGTGCTAACAGGGAGATAATAGTACCTGTCCCATTGGGATTTTGGAGGCATAAACTTACGTCACAGTAAGAGAGGGTAAATATTTACTGCTCTTAATTTGTCACTCTTATTAAGAGTAATAGTCTCATAATCTTTGGAGGGAAGTAAGGCCAGAGCTAAATAAACCAGCAGAATTCCTGCACCACAGAAAGGTGCTTACTTAAATCTGTTCACATCACGCAGGTGGGAAAGCTAATCGAGCTGTTGGCAGGCAAGGCCGGCGTGTTAGATGGCAGATTCCACTACGGCACTGCATTTGGAGGCAGTAAAGTGAAGGATGTGTGTGAGGACCTCGTCCGCCATGGTTATAACTACTTAGGGAAAGACTACGTTACATCTGGCATCACAGGGTGAGTGTGTGTTTAGACATCTTAAAGGAAAAGCATGATTTTATTAAAGATAAAGTCTGATAAGACTTAAGAGCCCTTAAAATATACAGCTGGACTTCAGCCATTAAAAAGAATACATTTGAATGAGTTTTAATGAGGTGGATGAAACTGGAGCCTATTATACAGAGTGAAGTAAGCCAGAAAAACACCAATACAGTATACTAACGCATATATATGGAATTTAGAAAGATGGTAACAATAACCCTGTATACAAGACAGCAAAAGAGACACTGATGTATAGAACAGTCTTTTGGACTCTGTGGGAGAGGGAGAGGGTGGGATGATTTGGGAGAATGGCATTGAAATATGTATAATATCATATATGAAACGAATCACCAGTCCAGGTTCAATGCACGACAGTGGATGCTTGGGGCTGGTGCACTGGGACAACCCAGAGGGATGGTATGGGGAGGGAGGAGGGTTCAGGATGGGGAACACACGTATACCTGTGGCGGATTCATTTCGATATATGGCAAAACCAATACAATATTGTAAAGTTAAAAAATAAATTAAAAAAAAAAAAAAAAGAAATCTGAAACAAGAAAATCCAGGTTGGTGGTGGATGTAGCAGCTAAGCTCTGGTGGTCATGACTTTGCAATATGTGTGTCTCACATCAGCACTCTGTATATTGTTCCTGATGTTGTATGTGAATTATGTCTCAGTTAAACTGGGGAAGTGGAGAGAAGAAAAGTCCGAATTTAGAAAACTAGGGCTTCCTGGGTGGCTCATTGGTAAAGAATTTGCCTGCCAATGCAAGAGACACAGATTTGATCCCTGATCAGGGAAGATCCCACATGCCTCGGAGCAACTAAGCCCTCATGCCACAACTATTGAGCCTGTGCTCTAGGTCCCGGAAGCTGCAGCTACTGAGCCCACGCGCCATAGTTACTGAAGCCTGTGCGCCTAGAGCCTGTGCTATGCAACAAGAGGAGCCTGCCCACTGCAGGAAAGAGTAGCCCCTACCTGCTTGCTGCAACTAGAGAAAAGCCTACATAGCAACACAGATCCAGCACAGCCAAAAATATAAACAAATAATTTTTTTTTAATTAGAAAACTGATAAATTCAGGAATGCTGTTTTGCCTAGGACATTCTCATTTAAAAAGTAGAAAAGATCTTATTTACTAGGATTACTACACAACTTTTAAAGAACACATCAATTGTGTAATAAAGTCTCTTAACTGTTGGCCTTTCTCTGTACTTCTGTGATGAATTTCAGGTATTTTGTGCTCTAACAGATAGCCTGAGGCCTAACGTTTGCACATTCATTCACCAACAGCGTGTTAAACACCTAAGTATATAACAATGAACAGAATAGACATGGTCCCTGACCTATGCGTCTGACCATTGAGATTTGTTACTAGACATTAAAAGATACAGATTGCTTTCTCAAATGATCTACCCAGACAGTAAGAATGTGAATTTTTTTAGGTGTATCATGGTTGAGATATTATAGAAAATCACATTACAGGAAAAGAGTGATGGTCCATTTCAAAAATGATTCAGTGAAATAGCTAAGGTCCATTTCAAAAGAAGAGTTGTCATTGCTCAACTGATTGTTTTACTCTTTGCTCCTCATCCAGAAGTAATGCAGTAGTTGACCAGAAGGTGTGCAGAACTGGTGACTCAATTTGGCGGACCTTTTGAACATAATTTTACTGGAAGATTTGAATGGGTTGTGCTCTGCTTCCTGTGAACAAAACTGTAGACTATGTCTGCACCACCTTCTCCAATGCCTCCAGCCAAGCCATTCAT
Organism: Tragelaphus eurycerus; assembly: GCA_935064755.1. NCBI lineage: Eukaryota > Metazoa > Chordata > Mammalia > Artiodactyla > Bovidae > Tragelaphus > Tragelaphus eurycerus. The sequence goes on along the minus strand of CAKXYN010000072.1, from coordinate 7,200,557 downwards.
CTCAGTGCAAAGTTTGAGAAACACTGTTTTAGCTTGTTTGTTGAAAGTTCCACACAGGACTTACAAACATATTCACCCACCAGCTTTCATCTCTTGTCACATTTCTGAGCATAGTTAGGAGGGAAAATTATATATGGCTTTATTCAGTTAATGATAGAATGGCATTAGGTGACAGAGTTCTAGAAATTCTACCATGAAGAGCCATACAATGGAGAAATAGAATCATTTATTATTAAAACTGGAAAGAAAGGGGGTCAGCATGACCCCCTTGTACAACTAAGAAAACTGAGGTAGAGAGATCATGCACTTACTTTGTGACAGGCCTAGGATGAGAATAGTGACTCCTGACACCCTGGCCATTGAGCCTTTCACTCTACTGTATCTTCCAAGAATCTGGCTGTACTTAAGCCAGCAGAATGGCTTGATAGATGCAAAAGTCTCTGCTAGTGATGTGGAAAGCATTGTAAGATGTGTACCACGCAAGCAAGGGCAGGTGCTTTTGTGTCCTCTCTGCTGTGTCTGTTGTTTTCTTTGCTCTTTCCACTCTTGCATCAGGCTGCGGCTCAAAATTTACTTAGTAGGGAAAGCCCTATACCACTCACCAGCTCTTATTTAGCCCTTTGTGCCTATTTCTTCATCTTAAACATAGGGAAGACAGTCTCTCCCTCCCTGGACTGAGTTATGGATTAAGTCATGACTTAGATGGCACATACTAGATGCTTCCTTTCTTTTGAGGAAGAAGTTCTGGGGCAGTTAAACATGTTTTTAAGGGCATCTTTCTGGCTGCTCTTGCTCCAAACTGAAGAAAAAAGCTTTGTACTGTCACAGCATTTAAATATTCACTCTCTTTTGAAACTCTTAGTACACCTTTTCTAAAAGCTCATGAGTCAGCTATGTGACAGATGTTGACCAAGTACCAGTTGTGTGCCAGGCAGAGTCATTAGTATGGGGACCACAGTGACAAGGAGATGAAGTGCTTACCCTGCAGAGTTTACTTTTCCTGGGGAAAAGAGGTAATAATCAGAGAAGTAACAAATGTATATATATATTTTAGTACCAAACAGTGACAAATACTCTGAACAAAATATAAGCTAGGTGAGAGCTGAGACAGCACTGGAACTGTGATGCTGGGGTGCAAGGAGGACCCCATTAGGGTGCATCTCTCTGAAGAGGTGGCGTATTTGACAGAGCCACGTGAATACCTGATGAAAGAGTGTTTCGGGCAGAGAGGACAGTGAGTGCAAAGGCCCTGAAGCAGACAGGCCTGCTACATTTGAGGAGTAGTGAAGAAGCCAGTGTTGCTGAAGTAGAGTTGCATGGTGGGGAGAGGGAGTAGAAAATGAGTCAGGTGGACAGGAACCAGCTTGTGTTAGACCTTGTGGCCATGATACACAGTTTGGGTGATACAAATTCTGAATGTAATGGGGAACCACTGGAAATTTAGAGCAGAAGAATGACCTGCTGTGAGCTCTGTTTTAGAAGGACTCACTCTGGCTTACTGTGTGGAGAACAGATTGTTAAGAGATGAGAGTAGAACCAGAGAGACAGATCAGAGGATTGTCTGCAGTGGTCCAGGCAAAAAGGAACGTGACTTGACAAGGGTGGCAACTGTGAAAGAGGGGCTGTCCTATATACACTCTTTTACAACCTGTTTACATTTTTTTCACTATTCTTTTTAATTGAATGAAAGACTTAATTTTGCAGTATTTTATGATTTTCAAAAGTTTCACACATGATTTCATATAATCCCATAATAGCCCTTTTTCTCCTACCCCTATACTGCCTCTTTCTCTTCCCTCTCCCCACTGGTAACCAGTAGTTTGTTCTTTATGAGTCTGGTTCTTTTTTGTTTTATTTACTAATTTGCTATAGTTTTTAGATTCCACATATAAGTGATGTCATATGGTATCAGACTTTCTCTGGCTTTTTCACTTAGCATAAGGCCCTGCGGGTTCACCTGTGTTGCTGCAAATGGCAAAATGTCATTCTTCTTTATGCCCAAGTCGCATTCCATTGTATAGATATACCACATCTTCTTTATCCACTCATCTGTTGATGGACACTTAGATTGCTTCCATACCTTGGTGATTGTAAATAATTTTTAAATTGTTGTATGGGAACACAAAAGACCCCAAAGAGCCAAAACAATCTTGAGAAAGAAGAGTAGAGCTGGAGGAATCACTCTCCCTAACTTCAGACCGTACTACAAAGCTATAGTAATCAAAACAGTATGATACTGGCATAAAAACAAACAGATCGATGGAACAGGATAGAAATCCCAGAAATAAGCCCACACACTATGGTTAATTAATCTGTGACAAAGGAGGCAAGAATATACAGTGGAGAAAAGACAGTCCTTTCAATACGTGGTGCTGGGAAAACTGGACAGCTACATGTAAAAGAATAAAATTAGAACAAACTAGCACCATACACAAAAACAAACTTAAAATGGATGAAAGACTTAAATGCAGGACTAGATACTATAAAACTTCAAGAGAAAAACATAGGCAGAATACTCTTTGACATAAATTGCAGCAATATTTTTTTTATCCATCTCCTAAAGCAAAGGATACAAAAGCAAAAATAAGCAAATGGGACCTAATTAAACTGAAAAGCTTTTGCACAGCAAAAGAAACATCAATAAAACAAAAAGATAATCTAATGAATGGGAGAAGATATTTGCAAATGATAAGACTGATAAGTGGACAGGGTTAATATCCACTACATAAAAACAGCTCATATGGCTCAACATTAAAAAAACAAAAACCTAATTAAAAACTGGATAGAAGAACTGAATAGACTTTCTCCAAAGAGGACGTGCAGATGGCCAAGAGGCACATGAAAAGATACTCAGCGTTGCTGGTTATCGTAAATGCAGATCAAAACCGCAATGGGATACCACCTCACACCTGTCAGAATGGCTGTCATCAAAAAGAACAAAAATAACAAGTGTTGGAGAGGATGTGGAGAAAAGGGAGCCCTTGTACAGTGTTGGTGGGAATGTAAATTGGTGTAGCTACTGTAAAAACAGTATGGAGATTTCTGAGAAAGCAAAAAATAAAAACTACCATATGACTCAGGAATTCCATTCCAGGTTGTATATCCAAAAAAACCAAAAACACTAATTTGAAGAGATACATGCACATAGTGTTCATAAATTTTTATTTCTTAATTGAACAGTATATCTTTTATTGCATCTGTGGTACTTTTATATTTTCAGTTCTAGCATTTTGTTCACTGCAGTCTGAAAGTCACTCTCTTACCCATTCATTCAGTCATAAACTCATTCAAAAAACAGATTAGGACCTGCCAGTGATGAGTCCTAAAAAAGGTTGTCTCTTGTTAGCCCAAACTTAGTTCCTTAACCTAAAACTCTGACCTTTCTTGCAGTGAGCCCTTGGAAGCATACATCTATTTTGGCCCTGTGTACTATCAGAAACTGAAACATATGGTGCTTGATAAGATGCATGCCCGGGCCCGGGGACCACGAGCTGTCCTTACCAGGTAAGAGAAAAGTATTTATAATGTAGTCAAGTCTACGTTGCATTTCTTGGATGTAGCAGTAAGCAGATGTCAAAATTTAGGGTGTTAGGTAGGCATCAACAAAATTCACGTGTCTGATTAATGTGAGAAAATAGCCACCAATTGAAAATCAATTCATAGGTAAGCAAACCCATGGAAAGTCTTGCCAATGGTCTCCTAACAAAGTCATTTATCCTGTACCAGTTGGGGCTTGGGTCCCTAACCTTTTAAAGTTTTCTCAAGCCCAGCAGATACGTAAACCACAGGGAGTCCATTTAGGGGGCCAGTAGGGGGCCAGTTCTCATACAAGAAGGAACGGCCTGAGTGGGACACACAGAACTTTCCCAGTCTCTTGGGAACCTCCCATCTGGTTCAGGAACTCCATCCTTCCAGGGGATTCCTGATCTATTCCAAATTTTATAGAAAACTGTCTCTGCTTCTTCCCATGTTTAATTTATATCTTAGCAGTAAAGCTCCTCTCCGGAGCCCTGGCAATAGCTATTGGGGACCCAGGTTTCTTCCATAGCATGTTCTGCTTAGTTTTTCTATTTTTAACTAACAGAGAACTGAGACATCTTTGAAAATACTCAAAAGACTTTCTCCCCTGATTTGAGGACTATACTGTGCTGATAATGATGGTAGTGATGGTGATAGTAATGCTAGCACTGCTGTTTTATGTGATTATATTTTAACTTACTGTTACATCACAGAAGATTGTGTAATGATTATTTCCATCTAATAATAATATTAGCAGCCACTTGGGTTACGTCTCTTCTCATTGAAGGCTCTTTGGGCTAGATTGTCTTACATGCATTTGTACAAATGAGACTAAGAGGCTGAGCAGCATGCTTTTGGTCACTGTCTACAAGCAGTTTGACAAATACCATACAATATCACTTACATGTGGAATCTAGAAAAATGGTATAGATGGGCTTATTTACAAAGCGGAAACAGAGTCATAGATGTAGAGAACAAATTTATGGATACCAAGGAAGGAGAGGGTGGGATGAATTGGGAGATTGGGGTTGTATAAAATAGATAACTAATGAGAACCTACTGTATCACACAAGGATCTCTATTCAGTGATCTGTGGTGACCTAACTGGGAAGGAAATCAAAAAAAAAAGTGGATATAGGTATATGTATAGCTGATTCACTTTGCTGTACAGCAGAAACTAACACAACACTATAAAGCAACTATACACCAGTAGGAAATTAATTTTAAAAAATAGAAGCAGTTTGGATCCAGGTGAGCCCTGCTCTGTAGCCTTGTGCTTTTAGCCAGCATGTGAGGCTGCCTCTTTGTTTAATACAAACACATTTGTCTGACTTGTTCCAAAGGCAACCCACTGAAGGTCGATCTCGAGATGGTGGTTTGCGTCTTGGAGAAATGGAACGTGACTGTTTAATCGGTTATGGAGCCAGTATGCTTTTACTAGAGAGACTAATGATTTCAAGTGACGCCTTTGAGGTTGATGTCTGTGGGCAGTGCGGACTTCTGGGGTACTCCGGCTGGTAAGTGGATACCACAAGTCTCTCGCACCGCATCCCTCGCCTCTTAAATCACAGCTCAGTATTTGACCCTGCATCTTCCCCACATATTCTCCAGCCTTCCCTGTCCAGACATTCTGGAATTCAGGATTCTGTATGTACGTGCTTAGTTTGTCTGCCTAATGTTCTGCTCTCTACGACCACTACAGTTTAAACTCCCAAGGAGACTTTGTCTTCTTTTTAATGTTATCTTAAGTACCTTTTGTAACACTATTCATCTGTAAATACTAGCAGATTCAGAATTATAGCATATATTAACTAGTATCCTTCAATAGAAGACCGTGTCAGATGCCCTTGTTTAACCTCAAACCCAAAGAACCAGGTATGTAACCAGGTATGTTACAGCAAATTGGTGGCAGAGCCGGGACCTTGTCTGTACACTCTCTGCTTTACATCTGGCCTGTGAATTCCCTGGAATCAGAGACCACGTCTGTCTCAGTTTTGCACTCAACAAACATTGAGTAAGAATCAGCTACATGCCAGACACTGTTCTAGGCCCAGAGTTATAGTGGTCAATAGGACAGATAGGCTGCTCACAGGGACCTTGTCTTCTAGCTCATTCTAGAATTCTAACTCCACTCTGTCTTGTCTACCTCTGCTTCTCCAGCCTGGGACCTTTTTGATGCTAAATAAAATATAATTGCTTAGGATTATCCATAGGTAAATTGCATAATTCATAAACTTTGTCATTTCTGTGTCGAGTTCAGTACACAGGCCAGTTAAAAGATGATACTCCATGTTTTTTGTTTGTGCTTGTTTTCCTCCTTGTACTGGTTCTACTCCACCACTCAAGAGCAGCTGTTCTCCTTGGGTTAGTCGTGATCCAGAGCCCTGAAATAGCCCTGCAAGCAGGAAGGCCAGCAGTTCCCTGGTGTTTACTCACTCTTCTGCCAGAGATGAGGTCTAGCAGGGTATAAGGCAGATGCTGTGGGACAGGAAATAGCCTCAACTCCCTCACCCACCCTTGCAGAGCCCCTTTCCGCAGAGTCCCCCTTCAAAGCCTCCTTCCAGAGAGAGCCCCAACTTTTTGCCATCTGTCGCTGCCAGTTTCTTGGTGAATGAAAGCAAATCAAGGGTTGGAATGAGTGAACTTCTTTGAAAGTGTATATACCTTGCTAGTTGCACGACAAAACCCTTTAGCCAATTATTTTATGGGTTTTTTTTTTTTTTTTTGGTGTAAAATAATTGAGAAGGAGTCGTCTGTTTCTTCTTATCTATGAAGAAATTGTTTCATATTAAAAAACCAACACAAGAGGTGGCTGTTTGCACTTTGTTCCTTTCACACAATGGCAGAGAGGAGGCGACAGTATTCTAAGCATAAGCCTGGGCGTTGCTTTATCAGTGACATGGGAGGGGGTGTTTCAATTCTGATATGTCTGTTTGTCTTTTGAAATGCATATTGAGTTTGCTTTTTATTGTTCTGGCTATGTAACACACCAACAAAATGTGTAATAGCGAGATGCCTGGAACTAGTTTCTCTATGCTTAAGTCTTCTAATTTGGTGCAAGGATTTTTTTTTTAAAGCTTAAACTACAAGCATGTATTTCTTACATATATGGAGGCAGGGAAGTTCAAGATCAAGGTATCAGCAGATGTGCTGTCTGGAGAAGGCCTATCTCCTGGTTCGTAGACAGCCATCCTCTGGCACAAGGATCTCAAAGTAATTTATTTTGAAAAGATGGTGCAGAGGAATCATTTTATTAAGAACAGGGATCATGAGACTTCAGAGAGTTTCCTTTTCTTCTCCATTCTCCCCACATTCCCTCCTGTGCCTCCCACTCAAAGAAGAAAGAGAGTGTGTGTGACAGGGAAGAGAGAGAGCAAAAAAGAAAGGAAGCAATAGATGAGCTTCATTCACATACTTTGAAAACCTTCCCCTGTCTTCCGCTAAATTCGGGGAAGCTCACATAAGCTGTGGTTGATCTCCTCGTTCTTCTGTTAAATTCTCATCTCCTTTGCTGCTGATCGTTTGATGGCAGTGCCTGATTTTGAAGCGCATGTGTTCAATGTGTATTGTATTTGAAATCCCTTGAAAGAGGACTAACTCAGGTTATACAGTTTAAGGGTCTTTCCTGTAATTAAACAGACATGGATATGCTGTAGGTCTGATTTTTGAGTGGGCTGCTTACAGGCCACTCAACCCTTGTTGCCAGCATACAAAAATAAAATCCTCACCCACTCTGGGAGTCTGGCACCCTCCTTGCTCTGCTTCCTAGCAGAGGGGCAGAATGGCGCTGTCATTTTCCCGTCCTTACCTGATCAGGCACGCTGGGTTGTGTGGGAGGGAGCGTGGGGCATTTGTTGGAGGAAGTCGCTCTTTAATGAACAGCACAATGGAGGCTGAGTAATTAGAGCAGTTCAGAACCTTGAAACTGGCCTTTTGTCAGTGATTTGCACATTAGTAAGGCATTGCTATGGGGATGTTTACAGCAAGACTGTTGTTCTGCAGAAGACACGGAGGGCGTAAGTCACAAAAGAGAGGAAAACTGCAGAGAAAAGAAAATCCCTATTCAGATAATTAGCTCGTAGAGGATATTTTACTGGACAGTCATTCCTCATGTGAAGCCACAGCCTCCTTCCACTGCCTTCGCCTTAAAAAATCAATTTCTTTTCTTGTTGTTTGGGTCAAGTCTCTTCCTTTGGAACTCTTTCAGAAATAGGGTAAAACATTATATATTTTTATTTATGTGTATTTTATCTGTATATATGTACATGTTTTATCTATAAATATTTATGCATGTATATATGTGCACTGGAACATCTTAAATGATGAGAAATATTTAATAATAGAGAAGATTAGTGGACTTTCTGGATTATGAATCAGCACATATGGAAACTTTAAACAGATGAGCTTGGATTGAAATCACAGGATAATGTACTGTTCAGGAGAATCAGCAAGACATTCCCCCAGTTAAATCCATTTCTCCAGTTTAGTTAAAGCATGAACATGATTTCTAAATAAATTAGATCAACCCAGGCACATTTAAAAACATAATTGATAAACTGCAATGCATTAATGAGGTCTTTAGGTAGTCTTTTAGAAAAAAGTCATCCATAATGTTCCTATGATTAGTGTTGATGGAATCAGATCTCCACAGTGCTTGTTAAAGTCTCTGCAGGTCCCCTGGTGGGGATCCAGGCATGAGTCCATCGTGGTTGTCCTTTTTCCCTCCACCTCTCCTTGTAAAGTTCATATCTGCATAGTTACCCACCATCTCGTTCAAATTCTCAGCCTTAATGCTTTGCTTTTCTAAAATTAATAAAGCTTTATTTCACTGATGGCAAAAATGACCCCTGAATATTTTTATTATATTCAGTTGTAAAAAATACATATATATAGAAAAAATTGTCACGTTTGTGACAATACAAATTCCTGCCACCCACAGATGACCACTATCAACATTTTAGTGACCCTTTGGGGACATTTCTGTTTGCCAGTTGTTCTGTGGTTTAGTTGCTAAGTTGTGTCCAACTCATGGACTGTAGCCCACCAGGCTCCTCTGTCCATGGTATTCTTTAGGCAAGAATACTGGAGTGGGTTGCCATTTCCTTCTCCAAATAGTCTGTACCCTTTTTTACTTTCAATCATGAACCCCTTTGAGATTCTGATAATAACATAAAAATAAAATTATATACACCAGAAAATCTGGTTACAGATGATTTTGGAAGCTTCATACATTTACTGAAACCGTCTGAGAACCCCCCATGTAATCACGCTGTTGAGTGGATTGCTTTTTCACTCCACACTGTGTCCTGAACACCTTTACATTTCACTAATCAGGGTCTGGCTGCACAAGGTTCTTCTGCATAAATGTCCTATAATCACATAACCAGTAATTTATTGGACATGTGAGTTCTAGCTTTATGCTGTTATAACCAGTTTGACCATGAACATTCTTGTGCCACTTTTGTGTTTACTCAGTGAAATGACACACACCTCTACATGTTTAACACACATTGTTTTACTGCTCTGGTCTGCCGATCACTAAGGAATCTCCCTCCAGCCCCCAGTCAGCACTGACTCTTCTAAGCCATGGTTGCTGTCCCTCCTAAATTCATTTTGCACCCTGTTACCTGGAAGGATCCAGTTTTCTACCTGTTAAGTTTCAGGATATATACTGGAAATCTATTGTCCCAGGTACCCCAGACCCTAGAGATACAGGATGAGGTCCTATTTTGGTCTGAAACCTAAGAGAATAATTCAGTTTCTCCCCTGGGACCCTTCTTCCGTTGTAGCCATTGATTAGGATCTAGGTTCAGTTCACTGGCTTTTCCTGAAGGAAGAGAATAGAAAACTAATTGAAAGAGCAGATACGTTGGCTCGGAGCAGGTGCTGTTGTGAGGATAAAATGGGAATACATGAACACACACAGGAATCAGTGCATTGTGAGCGCAGTGGCCTCCAGGACTAAGGGAAATATCTATGCTTGAAGAGCACTGGAAAAATAAGTAGCATTTGACTGGACACCACTTTCCTGTATGAAAGTCTTCTCTTGCCCATAACACTTCAAGCATTTCAGTGACAGAAAGCAAATTGAGCATCTTGTCTAGAATTGTATAGAGCAGTAGTAGCTTTTCAACTACAGGGATAGGGACTAAATTGTTTTGAAATTCTTTTCAACAACAAAGACTAAATCTGAGTAACTTTCAGATAGTTCAGATTTCTGGGCCTCATTCAAAACAAGTATATAAGCAGATATTTTGCATTTTAAAGAGAAAGGTCTAGAAGTGTGGATGCAACTAATTAAAAGTACATGCTTTTAAAACTGGGGGAGTGGTATTTGGTTTCTTTTTTTCTTTTCCTGCCTTGGATGCGTCTTTTTATTCCGGGGGTGTATACATACATATTTGAAGAAGGAAATGGCAACCCACTCGAGTATTCTTGCCCGGAGAATTTCATGGATAGAGGAGCCTGGCTTGCTACAGTCCATGGGGTCACAGAGAGTCGGACACCACTGAGTGACTCACACTTTCACTTTCATACATACTTATTTGATAGTGTGAATGAACACGAGGACTAGGAAACGAAGGAGCTCAATAGGATGGTCGTGGAATGGGCAGAGTGCATCTTTCCTTCCTTCGCGCTGCCTCCGCCCCTGAGTTGCTGTCCCTCTAACGCAGCTGACTTGGTTTCAGGTGCCACTTCTGCAAGTCGTCCTGCCACGTGTCCTCCCTGCGCATCCCGTACGCCTGCAAGCTGCTCTTCCAGGAACTGCAGTCCATGAACATCATCCCCAGACTGAAACTGTCCAAATACAACGAGTAAGGATGGCAGATGGTTATTTAAAGAGAACGGTCGACAAGTCCAACGCAGTGGAAAGTGGAAGAGATGAGGACCACATCTACTCTGAGGTGTTCAAACATCCTTTGAATTGTTCCCTCTCAAAAAAAAAAACAAACCACATAATTGATGGGAGAGGCTTTTTATACATTGGGAGACTTGGCTGAGCTACCTCCATCAACAAGCCTCATGCCACGGGAGAGGTGCCAACGATACAGACTCTAATGAAGTCTCTTGTCCATGTACCAAATGTGATTCACAAGTGGATGTGAACTAAAAGATAAACTTTTATTTATGGCCTGGTATCTTGAAATTTACTCACTAGAAAGCCCTTCCTCCTTAAGAAAATAATGTTTAGGGTCAAAGAAAACTCAAGATTCTTAGGAAACAGGAAGAATCTGTTTGAGTTGGTTGACTCCTTTGTCTGGGAGGCTGTTCTGAGCTGTGTCTATAGGAAAGTCAGCAGCGGGAAGCTGAGAGGATAAGCGGGGTCTTTCTTATCTGGTGCAGTGAGGGGATAAATTTTCCCAACAATTGAATCTTATCTTTATACACCCAACTTTTTAATTCTATTAATAAATGTCTTCCTACCCTCTTAAGTTTACCAAGGATGTCACCTTTTCTTAAAGACTAACTGCTACTCTTCTGAACCGCCATGATCATATGCAATAACATTTGTTGAGTATCTGAAAATAAGTCCACGGATGCTCTGTTAAGTTTTCCATCGCTTCCATTCCTGCCAGGATGTTTAGCTGTTCATTTGTTTTTTAATCGGATAGCAGTCTTCATCTGATTTTATAATAGGTTGTTCTTAATTGCTCTGCCCTGAAGCCAGATAAATGTTTGTGTTAGGGATTGTTTGTAAGTCAGAAAAGCTTTGAGTAATGGTCTAAGGCCGGGTCCCCAACATGTCACATTCAGCCTGTGCCACAGAATAGGTGTTCTAGAATCAAGGTCCAGAGTCAAATAAGGTTGAGAAACAGGGTGTATCCACGTTAAACTACCACAGACTTGTTCAGAGGCTTTACCAAGCTACTGTGCTGGGACCTCTGAAAGAGGGAGCCAGGCTAGTCACTGACATGGGAAGCCAACCTCGACAGTCTCACTCAGGTCCTGGAGGTTTCTCAGCATGGACTGTAGGGGAGCAGACCTTTTCCAGCTGTCTCCACATGTCTCTGTTCCCTTCAGGGACTGGGTAGGATTTACAAAGGCAGAGGGGTTTACATGCCCTGATCTCTTGCTTCAGCTGGTGGTTCCTTCTTTGCATCTGGCTCTGTTGTTCTCAAGAGTGTTGGTGCCTGAAGATGACTCTACTAGATTGAATGTGTATGTCCTGCATTTGTGGGCCGTATAAGGAGCTTTGTACAGTAACTTTGACTATTTCCTGTTACATGACAACTCACTATCAACACTGTTAAAGATGCCGTGGCCTTGCTCCATGAGGCATGCCATGACAGTGACCCCTGGGAGGAGCTGCCAGCACGCAGGGTGCTGGCGTGGGGGCTCCATCACATCCCCATTGTGAGACCCTGTACTAAGGATAGAAGGGGCAGGACACGACTGCTGCCCCAAGGGGCTCAGAGCCCAATGGGGGAGACCAGACGCCACTAATCATGGGACGCTGCCCGTCAACCAGTGCTGAGGCTTAACCCGCTAGTGCTGAGGGTTAGCTGTGCTCGGAAGTTTCCGAAACAGCCCAAGAAGCTGGAGCTCCAAGTGGCTGACTCACCCTGCGCCCCACCACTGATGGGGAACAGTAGGAGCCTGGAGACCAGGGTTCCTGATTTGGAGGGCTCACTTTGGGTTTCGTCCATGATTCTTATTTTTCTGTTTTTTTTTTTGAAATTTTTTTTATTGTGAAATTCACATAAAACGTGCTATTTTAACCAATAACTGTACAGTTCAGCAGCACTAAGTACATTCACATTGTGCAACTCTGGCCATCATCCACAGGATTCTATTTTTCAGTCACTAAATGTGACATTTTTTTTTTTAATTCAGGTGCTACTGAGTATTTGAATTCTTAAACTTCTTTTTTCAAAAACAATTCAGTCAGTTCTGAAGGGAATTGGCTAGGAAGTTCCCAGTTCTCCAAGTTAACAAAGATCTAGAAAGTGTGGGTTCCAAACTGAGACCGCCTTAGAGCAAAAAATTGTGTCAGGTTGGTAATTTCAAAAACCAGCAGATACACCATTTGAATAATTAGTTGACTGAATAATATTTTGATGAAAAGAACCCAGAATTGATATTAGCTCCACTACAGCTTTGTTTGTAAGTTCCTTATTTTAAAAAATGACCATTTAGATTTCCATTTCCAGGAATGATAAATAACCTTTTGCAGACCATTCTCAAAGTGCCTTTTTCCCTCTGGGCTTTGCCAGACTGAAATTGGCTCAAGGATGAAAGGCTAAAAAGCCAGGCCAAAGCCACTGCAAGACTGCACCCTTTCCCAGGCTTTGGTGAGTCCAAGGGCTGGGGAGACAAAACTGTGGGCTCGGTGTGGCCAAGAGGACAGGCCTAGAAAGGCCAAGATCTCAAATAGAAAGCAAGCTCCCTGAGGTGAACCCAGCTTCTCCACCACTTTTCCCCTTGTAATAGTCTGCTCTGGATGCCACAGACTGGGCGGTTACACAATAGACATTTATTTTCTCACAGTTGTGGAGATTCAGAGTCCAGGATCAAGGTGCTGACAGGTTTGGTCTCTGGTGCAGACTCTTGTTTCTTCCTGGCTGCAGACAGCCACCTCTCACTGTGTCCTCACATGGCCTTTTTTCTGTGTGTGTTAGGAGAATGAGTGAGCTCTGGGTCTCCTCTGTTTCAAAGAACACCTGTGACGTCATTTAACGTTAATTACTTCCTTAAAGGCCCTGTCTGCAAATAAAGCCACATTGGGAGTTGAGGCTTCAACACAGGAATTTTGGAGAGGCACAGTTTAGTCCATCGTACCCATCAAGGCATTTGCCAGCTCCTAAGAGCAGTGGCTGGCCTGCTCTCAGTGTCTTTTAAAGCTGAACATGCTCACCAGTGCCGTTCCTGGATGTGTGTGCCCATCAGAAATGTGTGTGTATGTCTTATCAGTAGGCAGGAGCAGAAATGTTTCTAATAGCACTGATGTAGTAGCTCTGACTTATAAATAACCCCTGCCTGTTAACAGTGTGATATAGAAGGAAATGACAACCCACTCCAGTATACTTGCCCTGCGAAATCCCATGGATAGAGGAGCCTGGCGGGCTACAGCCCATGGGGTCAAAAAGAGTCAGACATGACCGAGCAACAACTACTACGACTATTAATGATGAAATAGATCTGTTATAGCGTGTTTGCAAGTGGAACACTATATAGTGATGAAAAGCCTCACACACATCACAGATAATCTCAAAGAAGTAATAGTGGGTTAAAAAAAAAAACCTAAATACAAAAGAATACATACTGTATCGATTCCCTTTAAATTCAGAAATAAGCAAAACTAATCTATGATCTAAGAAATCTTGATAACAGTTCCTGTGCAGAATGGGGTGGCTGGTGACTAGTACAAGAAGGGGCTTCTAGGATGCTGGCTGTATTTTTTTTTTTGTACCTAAGTTGGTTATATGGGTGTTTATGAAAATACACTGAGCTACATACACAGGATTTTTCACTTTTCTGAATACACATTATACTTCAACAAGTTAAGTTTTTAAAAAGAACACAGATTCTAAACCTGTTGTTCAGCCTCTTCATCTAATGGCTTTGTCACCCCAACTGTCATATGTTACCTTTGCTTTAGTTTATCTATTTTCAAAATGGGGAAAAGTAACAAAACTGACACCCAGGGCCCCTTTTAAAGGTTAAATGAGATAATATGTCTAAATTACTCAGCACAGTGCCTGGCACATGACAGGCACACAGTGAGAGTGTTCAGACTCCTCACTTGCACCGCTGCCAGGACTGGCCTCATCAGGAAAGGGTCAGGAAAAGTAAGCCCCTGGTTTCCCTTTGGAAAAAAGAGGATAGGAACCAGGGCCAAGGACAGAGACTGGAGGGTTCTACCAAAGCTGTTTGTGAAAGCTGCCCTGGCTCACGGTGATGAGGGGGAAGGAGGGTGGTGGGATTAAAGAACACACTCCCTGGAACAACCATTTTATCACTGACATCAAAGTGAGGCCTGTCATTGGCGCGGGAGCCCACAGAACCAGATCTCAAAACACTTCCATGTGCGGAGAGTCTAGTCAAGGCGGGGAGGGGCTTGATTGGGTGCTATATATTAGGATAGTTTTCAGCTGCTTCAGAGCGTTTGGGGCCAACACCTTCATTTGCGGTAATGAGTCACATAAGAGGGAGCACAGGAGGGCTGGTGGCTGAGCCCATCCGCAGCTCGCCCGGCTGAGGATAGAGCAGCCAGGTTCCCAGAGGCCTGCAAGTGATTCCTTTGTGAGACGGATGTTCAGAAAAGTGACTGTAAAAGTAGCACCTCTTTAACGTCCATATTTACTCCATATGTGTCTTGAAAACAGTTTATTTCATTTGCTGACTAAAAGTTGGACTTTTACTACATCAGCCCCACGGGGCCAAGGTTGGTGGGAAATTACTGTCAAGCCTTTAAAGAGGCCATTTCAAACAGGAGGAAGAAAATCATCGGTGGCAATCCAGAAGTATATATACTGTTATCGAAGCCAAGCTACCAATTTGGATTTCAGACATGGGCTCCAGAAGCAATTAAGAGATTTGCTGCAGCAAATCAAATTTATTGTGATCACGATATCATGGCAGACATTCTCAGGACAACCTGAAACTCACATTCTTTATTCAGGTAAAATCTCAGACCAAAGTCCAAGGACTTAAAGTGTTTTTCAAGTCTGGGTAATAGATCTCATTCCATACATAATAAATTTTAGGTCTGGTAACTCCTGATCATCCATGTTAATGAAGGCAAGGAGTAGTGTGAATAAATTAAAACAGATGATGGATCCAAAATCTTTTGTATGGGATGCTGGGGTGACGTTCACATTCACATTTTTCATACAGTTTATTTGGAGATTAGGTACATTTACTGTGTGTTAAATAGGGACTCCTATGAACACTGTCTTTGAAGATACCAGAATAATAATGATAATACCATTTATGGTTAAGTACTGATAACTGCTGTTCAGAGTGGGGCAGGTAGCCTGACTCAAAGTGTGGTCCCTGGACCAGTGGAGGCATCAATGTCACCTGGGAACTTGTTAGGAATTTGGGTGGAACACAGAGGTCTGTGGGGCTTCCCAGGTGGGGCTAGTGACAAAGAACCTGCTTGCTGATACAGGAGATGTAAGAGACACGAGTTCGATCCCTGGGTCAGGGAGATGCCCTGGAGAAAGGCATGGCAATCCACTCCAGTATTCTTGCCTGGAGAATCCCATAGACAGAGGAGCCTGGCGTGCTACAGTCCATGGGGTCGCAAGGAGTCAGACATGACTGAAACAACTTAGCACACATGCACAGCAGTCTGTGGATTGACGAACAAGCCCTCTAGGTGGTTCCAATGCAGTCTAAATGTTGAGACCTACTGTTGCAAGCTGTGTGAAGAGCTTTGGATTCCATCCTCTCTTAGAACCAGCCTTTGGATTTTTAGGGGTGCCAAAGAAGGCACACATTGAAAACTAGCCCCCCACTCTCTCTCCTGTGGTGTGACTTGCCCTTAAGAAGCAGATTGGCTGGGCCACTCCTCCCACAGGGTTCCAGCCCTACCTTCCCACCCTCCTGCGCCCCACCCTCACCCCGTGCCGGTGGAGAGGAAATTGCTCATTAGAGGCCAGATTTATGTAGGAAAAAACAACTCTTCAGCAACCTAGGATGCTGCTGTCACTTGTGCTGATCAGTTTCTGACTCTCCAGCCCTGAGGTTCCCCTTTCTCCTCCTGCAGCTTCTTTCCACTCAGTCCAGATCTGCCTGCCAGGCCCACAGACACACCCACGTTCAAGGTGGCTCTTTTCTCTCCAGAATACTCCAGTTTCTGTCTCTATCTCTGCTGGGCATTTCAGTGTACTGTCCAGGTGCTCCTGGAGTACCACAGTGTCATCTATCCCAAAGCAACAAAGCTCAAAGTCAGCCGAGATGCGCTGGGTGCCCCACAGCTTCTGTGGGCCCCACAGGGCTAGTTTGGAACTGTGATTTTCCTATTCTTTCCAGGTGCTGAGCCTGTAGGCATGGGTGAGGGAGCATCAGAGCCACTAACCTTGGAGCTCCTGCCTGAACAGGCATCGGCAGTGGTGTTACCAACAAGGAGGGAGAGAGTAAGCAGAGCACTCTGCCCTTCCTGCACTATGCATGTGATCACAGCAGAGGTGACGCCCTGCCCTGTGCTTCCCATCTGTCTCATAGAGTAATCTACCTGCCTGCCTGCCTCCTCCACCCGACCTGGGCTTGGTTCAGGAGTGAGAATAGTGCCTACCGCACAGGTTTGGGGTGAGATGAGTTAATTCAGGTGAACAGCGCCTGAAAGTGAAAGGGTTAGTCGCTCAGTCATGTCCTACTACTCTTTGTGACCCCATGGACTGTATAGCCCGCGAGGCTTCTCTGTCCATGGAATTCTCCAAGTAAGAATACTGGAGTGGGTAACCATTCCCTTCTCCTGGAGATCTTCCTGACCCAAGGATCGAACCCAGGTCTCCTGCATCGTGGGCAAATTCTTTTATCTCCTGAGCCACCAAGGAAATCCCTCCTGCCCCCCACTGGTAAACACTTGATAGAGGTTACCTTTCCTCTTCCCGTATGTGTAAACGTCAAACTAGATCAGTTTCTCAACCTCTGCATTACTGACATTTTGAGCCAAATAATTGTGTTTGTGGGTGGGGGGGCGGGAGGGGGTGCTGACCTGTGCACTGTAGGGCATTGAGCAGCACCTCTGGCTTCTACCCACTAGATGCCAGTAGCTTCCCCCTAGTCTTGATGGTCAAGAATGTCTCCAGACAGGGCAGATGAAAGTGGTTTACATGACAAAGCAGACAAAAACAGTTTCAGACTGCAGTTGTGTGGGTTGGCCCTCAGACAGGCAGCTCATATGCCTCTGGATGATGGAGTGACTATACTAACAAATGTTAACCCTAACCACAAAGCCCTTGTCTTGTCTTCAATGTACCCATTGTAAATGACATCAGATAAAACACGTCAATCATGTTGGTCATTAAATTAATTGTTTCATTCCTATTGTAAAATGTGCTTTTATATATCTGATGATAATGTTACAGATACCAAAAAAATAAGATTAGTTTCTATTCACATCTGCCCACAGCCTGATGTTTTAGATTTTGCCTATTTTTTTGTTTTTGTCAAAGATGGGTGCTGATTCTCATCTTCTACCCAAGCAAACCTCAGCTTTGCATCTGCCTGCCATGTGGCAGGGACTCTTTAGCCCCCCATCTACTCCAAAGCCAAAGACTGCCCTTCCTTTGAATAGTCCTGTGGGAGTAAACGGGGTCCTGGCCATCCCAGCAAGCCAGAGTCCCGCCTGCACTGTGAGGTGACAGCCCTGGGGCGAGGGCTCTGGAATCTCAGCAGCAGCAGCTCCTACAAATTTTCCTTCGTTGTTACTCTGGGTCTTGCACGTCCCATGTAGGTCTCCAGTCTTTCAGAAACTGAAGTTTATCATCAGGCCAGAAAATGAAACATGAGGCTCTTTGTGATCTATTACCTGCTCTCCCTATAATTACCTTCCTCAGTGTCAGATGTTACAAAAATCTAGGAGTGAATATTTGCAGAGATTGAGACAGGCATGGTTCTGATAGCACAGCTGTAGTAAGACCTTTCTCTTTTCAATAAAATCAGGGATGCAAGTACTACCCATGTGCTTCTTTTCTGTGTCTGCATCCCTTTGGCAGCTCTCTAATTAATCATGGCAGTCCACCCTGCTAAACCTGAATTCGGCCTCAGACCTACGGAGCTCAGACCGCCAGCCCCCACCAGTTGGGAGGCCAGGACCATGCTGCAGTCACACTGCTTGCCTTCAAATCCTGGTTCACCACCTACTAGCTGAATGATCTTGGGCAAATTATTTTGCCTCAATTTCCTCATCTGCAAAATGAGGTGAAAGTGGCGCAGTTGTGTCCAACTCTTTGTGACCCCATGGACTATACAGTCCGTGGAATTCTCCAGACCAGAATACTGGAGCAGGTAGCCTTTCCCTTCTCCAGAGGATCTTCCCAACCCAGGGACTGAACCCAAATCTCCCACATTGCAGGCAGATTCTTTACCAGCTGAGCCACAAGGGAAGCCCAAGAATACTGGAGTGGGTAGCCTTTCCCTTCTCCAGTGGATCTTCCTGACCCAGGAATCCAACCAAAGTCTCCTACATTGCAGGCACATTCTTTACCAACTGTGCTATCAATGAGGTAAGAATATTCAGTTTATGTGACCTACATAAATGAGTGCTCAATAAATATCAGCTCTCATTATAATTGATTGGAAGTGGCTTCCATGTGGAACCTATTTGCCTTTCCTGTATAATAACATCTCTCCTCTTTCTGAATCAAGTCCAGTTCAGATTTGTTACTTTCACGTGGCAGCCTATAATACTGATAAAGCAAGGGTTTGATCTTGGTTGGAGCGGTAAGTTTAAATTGCCCCTCAATTCTATTCAGACACTCCCAAATATGTGCCTTGGTTACAGTGGAGACTGGGTCAGAGGGTGTGGTTGACTGAAAATAAAGCCGTTTCCACTCTTGGAAGCAAACAGCTTCAAGTATTTTAACCCTAACCCTAATACTGGCTTAGGAGTGCCATCTTTGCATGTAAAAGAAATTCAGGACATGCCCATAATGTGCTGGTCTTCCCATCCAGCATCCTGACACCCTCAGTTACTAGTTTTTATATATTTATATTCATATATATGTATTCATTTTCAGCTGTGTGCATTGAACTCCACATTAATGTCCCCCACGCAAGAATCTGATGACCTGTGTAAGAAAGAATTTGTGTCTGAAAGAATCTTTGGCTTATGTGCAAACGAAAAAGTCTCCCCTGGAAAAATGCAGGCCTTACACATTTAACAGACCCTCGTGTCCACAGGAACAGTCATTGGCAATTAGGCGGCTGCCCAAAGATCAGAGGCAGGAGCCCGCACATGAAATAGGGGCCGCGTGCAGAGATTGTGCCTTCTATCTCTGACTTATGGGCGGCCCAGGCTGCTTCCCCCTGGGCCCAGTCTACTCTGAGCTTTTCCTGCTGTGGACGGAGGCTCCAGGGACTTTTATGCACCCCACTTTTCTTGCAGCTCGCTGATCCCTTTTCACATGAATGAAAACCGCCTTTGATTTTGAACACTCACGTCTGTTTTGTGTAACACTTAACTGATGTGCCAGAATCACTCTGTACCTTAAAGGGGGTCTCGCACTGGGTTATTAAAATCAGTCCTTCTGTGAAGAGTCACTTTGCTCACTTAAAGGATAACTGCTCTGCCTCTCTTAATGATGCTCATCTCGTTAAACCTGGATTAGGGAAAAGAGGGGCAAGCAGACCAGTGGCTGGAACACGGCCAGAGCCTGTCGATGGGTTGGTCCAGCCACCAGAGAGGCTTCAGACAGATGTTATCTGCTGATCAGCTGATCTGGAGCCCTCTCTGCCTTTCAATCCTGCTCCTCTTTGGGAACCCTGCCTCAGAGCATTAATTGCAGTTAGAATCCTGGGAAGGCAATAGAGACCTTGAGCCAGGTCTCTATTGTAGAAGAGTATTCTAAATGAGTAGAAGTGGATCTACTTCATTTGTTCAGATGACATAATGGGCTGTTTCATTGTGGAATTCCGCATCCCTGGAGAGGTCCAAGAAGTTAAACCATCAGTTCATTCAACTAACATTCTCTGTTTCTTCTAAGTGGAGGGCTTTCTCCTAAGTCCTGGGAATATAGTCATGAGTTAGATTTCTCAAACTGGGAAGGAAGACAGTGAAGATACAGGCTTTCCCAGTGGCTCAGCAGTAAAGAATCTGCCTGTAATACAGGAGCCCCAGGAGATGCAGGTTTGATCCCTGGGTCAGGAAGATCCCCTGGAAGAGGGCTTGGCAACTCACTCCAGTATTCTTGCCTGGAGAGGAGCCTGGCGGGCTGCAGTCCATAAAGTCGCAAAGAGTCAGACACGACTGAAGTGACTTAGCACACGCTCACACGCACAGAGAAGCTATAACACAAGGACCAGGGAGGCTACCCTTTACATACTAACTTTGGCAAATTCAACTACATGCTCAGCATTGGAAAAGAGAGGGAAGGGTAGTATTGAAACAAGGCAGACATCTCTGCTGTCGCCTCCCCCTCATCTAGATTAAATGAAACGTAACCTGCCATCTCCTGTGCCCCTCACTGTGTGAATCTCTGCTCTGGTGTGAGTTTCTAGAATTAAAATTGTAGGTGACTTTTTTTTTGGGGGGGGTTACATTCTGGGCCCTGAATTTAAGATGCTGTCTTATTAGGTGGTCAACCAAAGAAATAAACAGTTGTTCCAATGCTAAGGAATCTATGTTGTCTTCAGGAGTAATTTTGACTTTCCCCCCCTTCCATGCTCACTATAGAAGCTAATTCCCTAGTGAGACTGGGTTCCTCCATCAGACCTCAGAGGGGGAAGCCAGCCTGTGACCTCACAAAGTGGGATCTCCCAAGCAAGTTTCCCAGAGAATGAGACTCCCTGAAGTGATTTTTGATGAGTAAAAAAGACAAAATGATAGGATATTGACAGAGAAACTCCCCAGGTCAGTAGAGGCCCAATATGCTACTGGAGATCAGTGGAGAAATAACTCCAGAAAGAATGAAGGGATGGAGCCAAAACAAAAAGAATACCCAGCTGTGGATGTGTCTGGTGATAGAAGCAAAGTCCAATGCTGTAAAGAGCAATACTGCATAGGAACCTGGAATGTCAGGTCCATGAATCAAGGCAAATTGGAAGTGGTCAAACAAGAGATGGCAAGAGTGAATGTTGACATTCTAGGAATTAGCGAACTAAAATGGACTGGAATGGGTGAATTTAACTCAGATGACCATTATGTCTACTACTGTGGGCAGGAATCCCTCAGAAGAAATGGAGTGGCCATCATGGTCAACAAAAGAGTCCAAAATGCAGTACTTGGATGCAATCTCAAAAATGACAGAATGATCTCTGTTCGTTTCCAAGGCAAACCATTCAATGTCACAGTGATCCAAATCTATGCCCCAACCAGTAACGCCGAAGAAGCTGAAGTTGAATGGTTCTATGAAGACCTACAAGACCTTTTAGAACTAACACCCAAAAAAGATGTCCTTTTCATTATAGGGGACTGGAATGCAAAAGTAGGAAGTCAAGAAACACTTGGAGTAACAGGCAAATTTGGCCTTGGAACACGGAATGAAGCAGGGCAAAGACTAACAGAGTTTTGCCAAGAAAATGCACTGGTCATAGCAAATACCCTCTTCCAACAACACAAGAGAAGACTCTATACATGGACATCACCAGATGGTCAACACCGAAATCAGATCGATTATATTCTTTGCAGCCAAAGATGGAGAAGCTCTATACAATCAGCAAAAACAAGACCAGGAGCTGACTGTGGCTCAGACCATGAACTCCTTATTGCCAAATTCAGACTGAAATTGAAGAAAGTAGAGAAAACTACTAGACCATTCAGGTATGACCTAAATCAGATCCCTTATGATTATACAGTGGAAGTGAGAAATAGATTTAAGGGCCTAGATCTGATAGATAGAGTACCTGATGAACTATGGAATGAGGTTCGTGACATTGTACAGGAGACAGGGATCAAGACCATCCCCATGGAAAAGACATGCAAAAAAGCAAAATGGCTGTCTGGGGAGGCCTTACAAATAGCTGTGAAAAGAAGAGAAGCGAAAAGCAAAGGAGAAAAGGAAAGATATAAACATCTAAATGCAGAGTTCCAAAGAATAGCAAGAAGAGATAAGAAAGCCTTCTTCAGTGATCAATGCAAAGAAATAGAGGAAAACAACAGAATGGGAAAGACTAGGGATCTCTTCAAGAAAATCAGAGATACCAAAGGAACATTTCATGCAAAGATGGGCACGATAAAGGACAGAGATGGTGTGGACCTAACAGAAGCAGAAGATATTAAGAAGAGGTGGCAGGAATACACAGAAGAACTGTACAAAAAAGAGCTTCAAGACCCAGATAATCATGATGATGTGATCACTGACCTAGAGCCAGACATCTTGGAATGTGAAGTCAAATGGGCCTTAGAAAGCATCACCACGAACAAAGCTAGTGGAGGTGATAGAATCCCAGTGGAGCTATTCCAAGTCCTGAAAGATGATGCTGTGAAAGTGCTGCACTCAATATGCCAGCAAATCTGGAAAACTCAGCAGTGGCCACAAGATTGGAAAAGGTCAGTTTTCATCCCAATCCCAAAGAAAGGCAATGCCAAAGAATGCTCAAACTACCGCACAATTGCACTCATCTCACACGCTAGTAAAGTAATGCTCAAAATTCTCCAAGCCAGGCTTCGGCAATATGTGAACCGTGAACTTCCTGATGTTCAAGCTGGTTTTAGAAAAGGCAGAGGAACCAGAGATCAAATTGCCAACATCCGCTGGATCATGGAAAAAGCAAAAGAGTTCCAGAAAAACATCTATTTCTGCTTTATTGACTATGCCAAAGCCTTTGACTGTGTAGATCACAATAAACTATGGAAAATTCTGAAAGAGATGGGAATCCCAGACCACCTGATCTGCCTCTTGAGAAATCTGTATGCAGGTCAGGAAGCAACAGTTACAACTGGACATGGAACAACAGACTGGTTCCAAATAGGAAAAGGAGTACATCAAGGCTGTATATTGTCACCATGTTTATTTAACTTATATGCAGAGTACATCATGAGAAATGCTGGACTGGAAGAAACACAAGTTGGAATCAAGATTGCTGGGAGAAATATCAATAACCTCAGATATGCAGATGACACAACTCTTATGGCAGAAAGTGAAGAGGGGCTAAAAAGCCTCTTGATGAGAGTGAAAGTGGAGAGTGAAAAGGTTGGCTTAAAGCTCAACATTCAGAAAACGAAGATCATGGCATCTGGTCCCATCACTACATGGGAAATAGATGGGGAAACAGTGGAAACAGTGTCAGACTTTGTTTTTCTGGGCTCCAAAATCACTGCAGATGGTGACTGCAGCCATGAAATTAAAAGACGCTTACTCCTTGGAAGGAAAGTTATGACCAACCTAGATAGCATATTCCAAAGCAGAGACGTTACTTTGCCAACAAAGGTTCGCCTAGTCAAGGCTATGGTCTTTCCTGTGGTCATGTATGGATGTGAGAGCTGGACTGTGAAGAAGGCTGAGCGCCGAAGAATTGATGCTTTTGAACTGTGGTGTTGGAGAAGACTCTTGAGAGTCCCTTGGACTGCAAGGAGATCCAACCAGTCCATTCTGAAGGAGATCAATCTTGGAATTTCTTTGGAGGGAATGATGCTAAAGCTGAAACTCCAGTATTTTGGCCACCTCATGCGAAGAGTTGACTCATTGGAGAAGACTCTGATGCTGGGAGGGATTGAGGGCAGGAGGAGAAGGGGACGACAGAGGATGAGATGGCTGGATGGCATCACTGACTTGATGGATGTGAGTCTGGGTGACCTCCGGGAGCTGGTGATGGACAGGGAGGCCTTGTGTCCTGCGGTTCATGGGGTCGCAAAGAGTCGGACACGACTGAGCGACTGATCTGATCTGATCTGATCTAAATGGACATTGGCCAATGGAAGGATAGTCTGGGTTGGGACTGGAGGTTAGAAGGAGGAGGAGGAAGAGGAGGGTGGGTAGAAAAAATAAGGAAGTAGAATTGATGTTGTAGGAGGTAAGAGAGGGAGAACGGAATCAACAAGAAACTCAGGAGTAGGGGCTTGGAAAGGCAACTGGGTAGTGAGCCACCAGGATGAGGAGTGGCTGGCAGAAAGCTAGTGGTGGGGGAAGTGGGTGATGATATGTTTCACTGGGAGCCTACTGAGCTGGGTGCCTATGAGCATCTGAGTCAGCGGCCCTTCCTGAGATGAGAGGCCGGGCTGCCACGGTAGACCTGGAAGTCACTGGGGAGCAAGGTTTCCACTGATAGTGTGCAAAGTTAGACTCACTGGAATTTGGTTGTTAAGACTTTTATTTAATTTTGTTTTATATTAAATCTGGTTTCTATCCCTGTCTTCTCCACGTTATGTACTTCCTTCTCTAGGTAGCCACTTAAATGTTACGCTTCTATGTATATATTTTTAACTGTATACATATATCCTCCTCCTTGAAAAATAGAAACAACTACATATACTTCTCCACCTTGTTTTTTTTTTTTCATTTAACACTATATCCATGAGACCTCTCCATGGTAGTGTACAGAATAAATGGGTCTCTGTCAGTGTGATCAGATATTACACACTACTTTGTAGGCTGCCTTTCATCACCTAATACCCCAGATGCCTCCTTCCCCCTTCCCCTCTTGCTTTGGCAATACAGTCAGATGCACACCACCTTTGTGGGAGGATCCCCAAGACAGTACTTCTCGGGATTTCATTTTCATCCATCAGCTAACGACTACACATATGCATCCCATCAGTTTTACGTCAAATAATACATAGAGTTTCAACACATTTTGTAAATAATAAAAACAGTATTTTAAAATTATTTCCACTTTAAATCTGTGAAAGAGATGATACTTGCCTTTTTTTATATGCAGCTTGATGATGAATGGCTAGAGACCTAGGTGAGGGTTTCCATCAGTCTTGTTTTTTTTTTCTCAACTATTACTTTTTACTCAATTAGAAAATCCTAACTCACAAGTCATAAGTGGTTCTGATAGGTAGTTCTGATATTCATTGTGGAAAGTGTTTCTGTTGCCACCTTGAACCACCTCAGAACTCAGCAGCTTAAAGCAACAGTTTATTTCTCGTGATTCTGTGAGTTAGGAATGTGTGCAGGGCTCAGCCAGGTGGTTCTTCAGCTCCCTGCCATGTCAGCAGGCATCTCTAGACTGTGTTCAGCTCTGTCCGGTCCAGGAAGGCCTCACTCACATGTCTGGAGCCTCAGCTGGAGTGTTTGGAATGACTGATAGCCTTTCTCACCATGTGGCTTCCCAGCAAGTGTCCAGACAGTTTACAAGGGCAGATGGGCTCCAAGGCTGAGTGTTCCAAAGGGACAGCCCAGGTACTTCTGAAAGACAGCTTATTTGTTCGTTTCCCATTGGTCAAAACAAGTCACATAGCCAAGTCCAGAGTCAATGTGGGAAGGACCACAAAGTGTGTGAACCCTAGGAGGCATAACCGGGAGCCACCAACGTAACAGTATACACTGGAGACTTTCTCGTTTCAGCCTCTTTTAGCACTGTGTGAGACAAGCTTCCAAATGTTTCCTGCCCAACAGCTGGAAGAGTCACTGTTTCAATTTGGGATGTAGTGATAAGTGCACCCTTTGTGGCAATCTTAGGATTTCACCCTTGAAAATATTCCCTTTCCATTGCAGCACTGGGATGTGGTGTTTTTTTGTTTTTGTTTGTTCTGTGCATGGCATATAGGATCTACCAGGGATCAAACCTATGCCCTCTGTAGTGGAGGTACTGGAAATGCAGAGTCTTAACCACTACACTGCCAGGGAAGTCTCTGAATGTGCTTTTTTTTTTTTTCATATAAAGATGCCCTAATTTATTCTGATGAGTAAAGAAAAATAAAATGAACTTCCCTGGTGGTCCAGTGGTTAAGCATTCGCCTGCCATGCAGGGCACATGGGTTCTATCCCTGGTTCAGGAAGATCCCATATGCCAACTGAGCCCATGTGCCACAACTACTGAGCCCACATGCTGCAACTACTGAAGCCCATGCCCCCTGGAGCCCCTGCTCTGCAACAACCGAAGCCACTCCAGTGAGATGCCTGAGTACGGCAACTAGAGAACAGTCCCTGCTCGCTGCAACTAGAGAAAGTCCATGCACATCAACAAAGCACAGCCAGAAAAAAAAAAAAAAAAAAAATGAGGGGATTGGAAAAGATTCACACTTTGCATTTAAGTCATCTGCACCAGTTTGTCCTTCTTAAGAAGTCTTGATACCGGCTCCTCCTAGAAAAGCTCACGGAATCCAACCCTGAAAAGATAGGCTCTGGCTGCACACAAGTAGTTCCTGTTTCACTGAGGTGCCCTTGAGCAAGACACCTGTAAATCATCAAAACAGTCCTTATTGGCTTAGTCAGCATCATAAAAAATGTTTTATCTCATCCCTCACTTTAAAAACTCATAATAGTAATTACTCCCAGGGCAAGAGGTAGAATCAGGAATGGTTCTCAGGGGTCTTTAGCTTTATCTATCTTTTTTCGTTTTCTGTAATCAGGTAATATTTGTATAATTAAAGATCAAATTAACAGAAGAGGCAATTTGCATCAACACTTTCACCTCCACAGCCAGCACATTTCACTGTGGAAAAAGCCAAAAAATGCTCAAACTACCACACAATTGCACTCATCTCACACGCTAGTAAAATAATGCTTAAAATTCTCCAAGCCAGGCTTCAGCAATATGTGAACCGTGAACTTCCAGATGTTCAAGCTGGTTTTAGAAAAGGCAGAGGAACCAGAGATCAAATTGCCAACATCCGTTGGATCGTCGAAAAACCTACAGAGTTCCAGAAAAACATCTATTTCTGCTTTATTGACTATGCCAAAGCCTTTGACTGTGTGGATCACAGTAAACTGTGGAAAATTCAGAAAGAGATGGGAATACCAGACCACTTGACCTGCCTCTTGAGAAATTTGTATGCAGGTCAGGAAGCAACAGTTAGAACTGGACATGGAACAACAGACTGGTTCCAAATAGGAAAAGGAGTACGTCAAGGCTATATATTGTCACCCTGCCTATTTAACTTCTATGCAGAGTACATCATGAGAAATGCTGGGCTGGAAGAAGCACAAACTGTAATCAAGATTGCCAGGAGAAATATCAATAACCTCAGATATGCAGATGACACCACCCTTATGGCAGAAAGTGAAGAGGAACTAAAAAGCCTCTTGATGAAAGTGAAAGAGGGGAGTGAAAAAGTTGGCTTAAAGCTCAACATTCAGAAAACTAAGATCATGGCATCTGGTCCCATCACTTCATGGGAAATAGATGGGGAAACAGTGGTAACAGTGGCTGACTTTATTTTTGGGGGCTCCAAAATCACTGCAGATGGTGACTGCAGCCATGAAATTAAAAGATGCTACTCCTTGGAAGGGAAGTTATGACCAACCTAGATAGCATATTCAAAAGCAGAGACATTACTTTCCCAACAAAGGTCCATCTAGTCAAGGCTATGGTCTTTCCTGTGGTCATGTATGGATGTGAGAGCTGGACTGTGAAGAAGGCTGAGCGCCGAAGAATTGATGCTTTTGAACTGTGGTGTTGGAGAAGACTCTTGAGAGTCCCTTGGACTGCAAGGAGATCCAACCAGTCCATCCTAAAGGAAATCAGTCCTGGGTGTTCATTGGAAGGACTGATGATGAAGCTGAAACTCCAGTACTTTGGCCACCTGATGCGAAGAGCTGACTTATTTGAAAAGACCCTGATGCTGGGAAAAATTGAAGGCAGGAGGAGAAGGGGACAACAGAGGATGAGATGGTTGGATGGCATCACTGACTCAATGGACACAGGTTTGGGTGGGCTCCGGGAGTTGGTGATGGACAGGGAGGCCTGGCGTGCTGTGGTTCATGGGGTCGCAAAGAGTCAGATGCAACTGAGTGACTGAACTGAACTGAACTGGGCTTATATTTCATATGGGTCCTGAGATTGGACCCTATTCAGTTTTCACTGTTTCCCTCAATGCTGAGTCCAGATTCAGAAGCTTATTATTATACTGACTGTTTTCTGTAATTCCGGTGTTGTGTGTTGGCTTTTATGGGCAGCTCCTTGTTAGAGAATGTTTCTCTTAACCTTTTTGTCACTTCTAGTGCCTGCATACCTTATCCTATCCACACCACTTCAGATAGAACTAATGATTAATCAAGTGAGTAAAACATCTTGTTTCTCGTGTCAGTTCTCACTGATAAGAAAACCCACTTTCAATATGCAGTACATGTTTGTCTCTGTACTGCGATACACTGTGAGCAGGACCATGATCTGTGACGTTAGAGGTTTTATCCAGCTGTGTGCACATCCACACAAGGACTGGTCCATGTTGTGCATCACTGATAATATCTACCCCCTTCAGGTCATTTGAGAAAGGAAAGCTGCCAGATGATCACACCATTCTTTTTCAGAAGATAATCTTTTTTCTTTTTGACTGCATCCTGTGGCATGTGGGATCTTAGTTCCTGACTAGGGATTGAACCCATGCCCCCCTGGGTTGGAAGTATGGAGTCTTAACCGCTGGACCACCAAGAAAGTCCTTCATGCAGCCAAGAAAGTGCATGCATGTTCAGTTACTAAGTCATGTCTGACTCTTTGCAACCCCATGGACTGTAGCCTGCCAGTCCCTTCAGGCATAATCTTAATAGTGAGGTTGGTTTCAGGTAGAGTGACCTGTGCTGAGGGCAGTTGAGGAGGAACTGCAGAGTAAAGCTTCAGGAGGCCAGAGGACCTTGGTTTGAAACCCAATTCTGCCACTTACTAGCTACATGCATGGACCATTGGATAGGTGACCAAGGTCATCCAGTTAGTAGACCCCATTTTGAGAACCACTGCCTGAAGCATAACATAGTGTAAGAGTCCTTGGAACAGCTCTTGGTGGTGATGAGTGAGGCTGAGTCCCGAAGTCCCGACATTCATACACTTCTCAAAGGTGTTTGTGACTATAAAACCTTTATTCATGTAAAGAAAGAATGCTTTTTGCAATCATTCTTATCTGGCCAGCAGGAAGAGAGGCCTGAAGAAAGAAGATACCAAAGATGATTTTTGGTGTAAACAGAAGTTAAAATTGGGTATTTTCTGACCCAAAAGGCAAGAGCAATGATGTGTCCCCATTTCCTAAGTCAAGGTGCTAGACCTTCTCCACAGAATGTACTGAAATTATGAAACCATTGCATCAGTAGCAGGAATCATCCATGTCTAGCCTGCAGAAGGAAGGGATGGAAGAGGCCAGAGGGAGAGGGTTTCTTTGGAGAGAGGAACTGGATTGTTGTGGCATTTCCCCTTCCCCTCACCTATGAAAGCCATTGAGATGGGGGGGTTCCTCCCTCCTATCAACCCAAAAGAGAGGGACTTCAAGGGGACAGTATGCAGGCTCCACAGGGGTCCACTCTGAATCTGATACATGCCCAAGAAAGCAAAAAGTGAGACTGTGGCCATGGGGCTGAAGGAGCAGAGGAGAGGGGCAGGGCTCTGCACTTTCACTGATGACAAGGACAAGGAAATGGTGAGTTTTCCCAAGGACTGAATGGACCCACAGGAGGAAGCCTGCCTAGTGATACTGTCACAGGGACGGCAGATATGAGGACTGTTTCTAGAACTGATGCAGGGGCTTCCCTGGTGGCGCAGTGGTAAAGAATCCACCTGCCAATGCAGGAGATGTGATTCGATTGTTGGCTGGGGAAGATCCCACATGCTGCAGAGCAACTAAGCCTGTGCATCACAACTATTGACCCCGTACTCTAGAGTCCGGGAACTGCAACTATTGAGCCCACACTACTGAAGACTGGGCACCCTAGAGCCCAAGGTTCGCAACAAGAGAACCCATTGCAATGAAAAGCCCGTGCACTGCAATGAAGAGTAACCTCCACTAGCTACAACTAGAGAAAAGCCCGAGCAGCAACAAAAACCAAAAATAAATTAATTAATTTAAAAATTTTCTAAAGAGTTGACGCAGCTCCAAGAGAGTCAGAGTAGGAAAGCATTAGGTAAGATTTGTTTTGCTTCAAGTGAGGATAAATTAACAATCAGATCAGATCAGATCAGTCGCTCAGTCGTGTCCGACTCTTTGCGACCCCATGAACCGCAGCACGCCAGGCCTCCCTGTCCATCACCAGCTCCCGGAGGTCACTCAGACTCACATCCATCAAGTCAGTGATGCCATCTAGCCATCTCATCCTCCGTCGTCCCCTTCTCCTCCTGCCCTCAATCCCTCCCAGCATCAGAGTCTTCTCCAATGAGTCAACTCTTCGCATGAGGTGGCCAATGTACTGGAGTTTCAGCTTTAGCATCATTCCTTCCAAAGAAATCCCAGGGCTGATCTCCTTCAGAATGGACTGGCAGCACTTAAACAAAAAGGAAGTTAATTTCTTTTTTTTTTTTTTTTTGCAGGGGAAAATGGACAAAGGAAAGGATCAATGAGGGTGGGAGGGAAATGGGAAGAAAGAAGAAGAGTGATGGTGGGGAGGAGTATATGTAATTTCTGAACTAATGGCTTTCTGTTTTTAATCACGAAGAACACTTAAAAAAAAAACATGTAGAATTCATCCTATATTAGGAGGTTTAATCTGGAAATGAAAAGTTCAGGAAACTAAAAGTCCAGTTTGGGTGTCCTCATCTTAGACACATCTTGGTATTTTGTATTGGTAGGTCTATCTTTACCACAATATATTATTTAGGACAGGATCACATTTGTCACTTCTTCCTCCCTACTACCCAAAGTGGTACCAGTCCCATAAAATAGTCAATAAAGCTTTACAGAGTGAACAAATAAGTCAATATATATTTTTTTTAACTCTCCTGAGTGAACTGAATTTTTTGAGGCTCATAAGTGAATATGTTTTCCTCTTTCCTTTGTCTATTACAGCCAGATTGTATAAGTATGAGTGGGGTATTAAAGTCTCCCACTATTATTGTATTGTTGCATACATATTAATTAATGTTTGTCTTAGATATATCAATGCTCCAATGTTGGGTGCATATATATTTATAATTGTTATAACTTCTTTTCGGATTGTTCCTTTAAGTCATTATGTATAACCTTGATTGTCTCCTTTTCAGGATCTTTAAAGTCAATTTTATCTGATATGAGTATTGCTACTCCTGTTTTCTTTTGGTCCATAATTGCATAGAAAATCTTTTTGCAGCCCTTCATTTTCAGTCAGTATATATCCCCTATTTTAAGGTGGTTCTCTTGTAGACAACATATATAGGGGTCTAGTTTTTGTATCCATTTGACGCATTTTAGTCTTTTGGTTATCTCTTGTAGACAAGGTATGTAGGTGTCTTGTTTTTGTATCGATTTGGCCAGTCTTTGTCTGTTGATTAGGGCATTCAGCCCATTAACGTTTAAAGCAATTATTGATAAATAGGATTTACTTTATTGTTTTGGGTTCGAATTTATACACCCTTTTAATGATTCCTATCTAGAGAATGTCCTTTAGTTTTTGTTGGAGAAATGGTTTAGTGGTGCTAAATTCTCTCAACTTTTGCTTATCTGTGAAGCTTTTAATTTCTCCTTCATATTTGAATGAGATCCTTGCTGGATACAATAATCTAGGCAGTAAGTTATTTTCTTTCATCACATTAATTATGTCTTGCCATTCCCTCCTGGCTTGGAGAGTTTCTATTGAAAGATCAGCTGTTATCCTTATGGGAATTCCCTTGTGAGTTATTTGATGTTTTTCCCTTGCTGCTTTTAATATTTGTTCTTTATATTTAATCTTTGTTAATTTGATTAATATGTGTCTTGGGGTGTTTCGCCTTGGGTTTATCCTGTTAGGGACTCTCTGGATTTCTTGAACTTGAGTGGTAATTTCCTTCTCCAATTTAGGGAAGTTTTCAACTGTTATCTCCTCAAGTATTTCCTCATGGTCTTTCTTTTTATCTTCTTCTTCTGGAACTCCTATGATTCAAATGTTGTAGCGTTTAATGTTATCCTGGAGGACTCTGAGATTGTCCTCATTTCTTTTGATGCGTTTTTCTTTTTTCTCATCTGATTCATTTATTTCTAGGATTCTATCTTCTAATTCCATAGTTTATTGTGATCCACACAGTCAAAGGCTTTGGCATAGTCAATAAAGCAGAAATAGATGTTTTTCTGGAACTCTCTTGCTTTTTCCATGATCCAGCGGATGTTGGCAATTTGATCTCTGGTTCCTCTGCCTTTTCTAAAACCAGCTTGAACATCAGGAAGTTCACGGTTCACATATTGCTGAAGCCTGGCTTGGAGAATTTTGAGCATTACTTTACTAGCGTGTGAGATGAGTGCAATTGTTCGGTAGTTTGAGCACTCCTTGGCATTGCCTTTCTTTGGGATTGGGATGAAAACTGACCTTTTCCAATCTTGTGGCCACTGCTGAGTCTTCCAAATTTGCTGGCATATTGAGTGTAGCACTTTCACAGCATCATCATTCAGGATTTGGAATAGCTCCACTGGAATTCCATCACCTCCACTAGCTTTGTTCGTAGTGATGCTTTCTAAGGCCCATTTGACTTCACATTCCAAGATGTCTGGCTCTAGGTCAGTGATCATACCATCATGATTATCTGGGTCTTGAAGCTCTTTTTTGTACAGTTCTTCTGTGTATTCTTGCCACCTCTTCTTAATATCTTCTGCTTCTGTTAGATCCACACCATCTCTGTCCTTTATTGTGCCCATCTTTGCATGAAATGTTCCTTTGGTATCTCTGATTTTCTTGAAGAGATCCTTAGTCTTTCCCGTTCTGTTGTTTTCCTCTATTTCTTTGCATTGATCACTGAAGAAGGCTTTCTTATCTCTTCTTGCTATTCTTTGGAACTCCGCATTTAGATGTTTATATCTTTCCTTTTCTCCTTTGCTTTTCGCTTCTCTTCTTTTCACAGCTATTTGTAAGGCCTCCCCAGACAGCCATTTTGCTTTTTTGCATGTCTTTTCCATGGGGATGGTCTTGATCCCTGTCTCCTGTACAATGTCACGAACCTCATTCCATAGTTCATCAGGCACTCTATCTATCAGATCTAGGCCCTTAAATCTATTTCTCACTTCCACTGTATAATCATAAGGGATTTGATTTAGGTCATACCTGAATGGTCCAGTAGTTTTCTCTACTCTCTTCAATTTCAGTCTGAATTTGGCAATAAGGAGTTCATGGTCCGAGCCACAGTCAGCTCCTGGTCTTGTTTTTGCTGATTGTATAGAGCTTCTCCATCTTTGGCTGCAAAGAATATAATCGATCTGATTTCGGTGTTGACCATCTGGTGATGTCTTAAGAAATCTGTATGCAGGTCAGGAAGCAACAGTTAGAACTGGTCATGGAACAACAGACTGGTTCCAAATAGGAAAAGGAGTACGTCAAGGCTGCATATTGTCACCATGTTTATTTAACTTATATGCAGAGTACATCATGAGAAATGCTGGACTGGAAGAAACAGAAGTTGGAATCAAGATTGCTGGGAGAAATATCAATAACCTCAGATATGCAGATGACACCACCCTTATGGCAGAAAGTGAAGAGGGGCTAAAAAGCCTCTTGATGAAAGTGAAAGTGGAGAGTGAAAAGGTTGGCTTAAAGCTCAACATTCAGAAAACGAAGATCATGGCATCTGGTCCCATCACTGCATGGGAAATAGATGGGGAAACAGTGGAAACAGTGTCAGACTTTGTTTTTCTGGGCTCCAAAATCACTGCAGATGGTGACTGCAGCCATGAAATTAAAAGACGCTTGCTCCTTGGAAGGAAAGTTATGACCAACCTAGATAGCATATTCAAAAGCAGAGACATTACTTTACCAACAAAGGTTCACCTAGTCAAGGCTATGGTCTTTCCTGTGGTCATGTATGGATGTGAGAGCTGGACTGTGAAGAAGGCTGAGCGCCGAAGAATTGATGCTTTTGAACTGTGGTGTTGGAGAAGACTCTTGAGAGTCCCTTGGACTGCAAGAAGATCCAACCAGTCCATTCTGAAGGAGATCAATCCTGGAATTTCTTTAGAAGGAATGATGCTAAAGCTGAAACTCCAGTATTTTGGCCACCTCATGTGAAGAGTTGACTCATTGGAGAAGACTCTGATGCTGGGAGGGATTGAGGGCAGGAGGAGAAGGGGACGACAGAGGATGAGATGGCTGGATGGCATCACTGACTCGATGGATGCGAGTCTGAGTGACCTCCGGGAGCTGGTGATGGACAGGGAGGCCTGGCGTGCTGCGGTTCATGGGGTCGCAAAGAGTCGGACATGACTGATCTGATCTTCTAATTCACTAATCCTATCTTCTGCCTCTGTTATTCTACTATTTGTTGCCTCCAGGGTGTTTTGGATCTCATTTATTGCATTATTCATTATGTGTTGACTCTTTTTTATTTCTTCTAGGTCCTTGTTAAACCTTTCTTGCATCTTCTCAATCCTTGTCTCCAGACTCTTTAACTGTGATTCCACTTTGATTTCGAGATTTTGGATTAATTTCACTATCATTATTCGGAATTCTTTATCAGGTAGATTCCCTATCTCTTCCTCTTTGGTTTAGTGGGGATCTATCCTGTTCCTTTAGCTGCTGGGTATTCTTTTGTCTCTTCATCTTGTCAAAATTGCCAAGTTTCAAGTGTCCTTACTATATTCTGGTAGTTTGTTGAATTCTCTTTCTTGAGGCGGTTTATTGGTCTTTTCGATATCTGATCTCTGCCCTGTTACAGAGGGGGCGGAGATGAACATCCAAATTTAAGCCGGCCAGGTTTAGGCACTCGGATAATCCTCAGAAGCACAGACTCAGTTGAGTCTGCATTTTATGCCCTTCCCAGATCCGAGTAGCGCGGGTGATGAAATGTTCAGTGAGCACAGCTGCTGCAACTTATCGCCTCCCCGCCGCTCAGTTTTCTGGGTATACAACCGGCGCATTTTCTCAGGCAGATGTTGACAATCCAGAGCCCCAAGAAGCGTGAGTCAGCACAGAAACCTACCTACAGTTTTGTGTCTCTCTAAGGCTGTGATTGCCCGCCTCCGGCCCTGGTTGCCTGTCACCGAGTGGGACGGCCTGCAGCCGGCTATCTCCGTGCAGTCCTTTGTTCCATACGTAGTCCTGGTGGTGTCTTAAGTTAAAGCTGGCTTTTGATGTAGTAGATAACCGACAGTCTGGTTATTTTGCTCAGATAGCGCTCGCGATAGCCAGGCCAAATCCTTTCTCAAAGCAATGTAGGCCGCTGCTCCTCTTAGCCCAGCCCCCGCTTGCTAATAGCAAATGCTGGTGTCCGTGCAGCTTCTCCGCAAAAGGAGTTACCGCAGGGCTCGTTTTCTTGTTTTGAAGACAATGAATTGTCTTTCTAAGTGCCTGATGACCTCTGCCGGCATTCAGTAGTTGTTTTGTAGAAGTAATTCAGCATTCAAATGTTCTTTTAATGGAACATTGTGGAGGAGAAAGTATTCTCCCTGTCCTACTCGTCCGCCATCTTAGCTCCTCCCCCTAGGAAGTTAATTTCTATCAAGTCCATTCTGAAGGAGATCAATCCTGGAATTTCTTTAGAAGGAATGATGCTAAAGCTGAAACTCCAGTATTTTGGCCACCTCATGCGAAGAGCTGACTCATTGGAGAAGACTCTGATGCTGGGAAGGATTGAGGGCAGGAGGAGAAGGGGACGACAGAGGATGAGATGGCTGGATGGCATCACTGACTCGATGGATGCGAGTCTGGGTGACCTCCGGGAGCTGGTGATGGACAGGGAGGCCTGGCGTGCTGCAGTTCATGGGGTCTCAAAGAGTCGGACACGACTGAGCGACTGATCTGATCTGATCTGATCTGAAGTATAAGCAAATGAGGGCCGATATGGTGGTTCCAAAATCATCAGGGGTCCAGGATACTTCTGTCTTGTTGCCTTGCCATACTCAATACATGGCTTGCACCAAAGGACCCAACATGGCTATTCTGGCTCCATCCATTACTTCTGTATTACAGACAGCTGGAATAAAGGAGAAAAGCAGCCTTTTTGCATTTGAGGACAATTCCCAGAAATTGCAAATATGACTTTCATTTACAAATCATTGGATCGAACATGGTTATAGGCCACAGACAGCTACAAGGCAGGCTGGAAAATGATACTATTCCAAGATTCCGTGTGCTCAGCTAGTTGGGGATCCTGAGTAAAAAGGGTAAAACTGATATTGGGAAATAATTGGTAGTCTCTATCGCATTGGTAGACTGCCCATGATTAAGAATTGAGATATAGGAGTCTAGGCATATGAAAGGTATTACCCAGGTCAAAAAAAATTGCAGGAAGCTTCCATCAAGAGCATTGCCAAGGGCTTCCATGGTGGCTCAGTGGTTAAAAAAAACAATCTGCCTGCCAAGGCAGGGGACATGGGCTCGATCCCTGATCTGGAAAGACCCCACATGCCGTGGAGCAATTAAGCCCATGCGCCACAACTATTGAGCCTGTGCTCTAGAGCCTGGGAGTCACAGATGCTGAAGCCCATGTACCCTAGAGCTCATGCTCTGCAACAAGAGAAGCCACTGCAATGAGGAGCCTGTGCACTGCAACTAGAGTAGCCCCTGTTCTCCACAACCAGAAAAGACCCTCGTAGCAACAAAGACCCAGCACAGGCAAAAATAAATAACTTAAAAGTAAAAAAGCATTGCCAAACACATTCTCAAAAGCACTCCTCAGTGGGAGAAGGACAGGGAGGGATGATTTGAGAGAATAGCATTGAAACATATATGTTACCATATGTAAAACAGATGACCAGTGCAAGTTTGATGTATGCTGCAGGGCACCTAAAGCTGGTGCTCTGGGACAACATAGAGGAATAGGGTGGTGAGGGAGGTGGGAAGGGGGTTCAGGATGCAGGAGACACACGTATCAGTTCAATTCAGTCACTCAGTCGTGTCTGACTCTTTGTGACCCCATGAATCACAGCACGCCAGGCCTCCCTGTCCATCACCATCTCCTGGAGTTCACTCAAACTCACTTCCATCGAGTCAGTGATGCCATCCAGCCATCTCATCCTCTGTCATCCCCTTCTCCTCCTGCCCCCAATCCCTCCCAGCATCAGAGTCTTTTCCAATGAGTCAACTCGTCGCATAAGGTAGCCAAAGTACTGGAGTTTCAGCTTTAGCATCATTCCTTCCAAAGAACACCCAGGGCTGATCTTTAGAATAGACTGGTTGGATCTCCTTGCAGTTCAAGGGACTCTCAAGAGTCTTCTCCAACACCACAGTTCAAAAGCATCAATTCTTCGGCGCTCAGCCTTCTTCACAGTCCAGCACTCACATCCATACATGACCACAGGAAAGACCATAGCCTTGACTAGGCGAACCTTTGTTGGCAAAGTGATGTCTCTGTTTTGGAATATGCTATCTAGGTTGGTCATAACTTTCCTTCCAAGGAGTAAGCGTCTTTTAATTTCATGGCTGCAGTCACCATCTGCAGTGATTTTGGAGCCCAGAAAAATAAAGTCTGACACTGTTTCCACTGTTTCTCCATCTATTTCCCATGAAGTGATGGGACCGGATGCTATGATCTTCGTTTTCTGAATATTGAGCTTTAAGCCAACCTTTTCACTTTCCACTTTCACTTTCATCAAGAGGCTTTTCAGTTCCTCTTCACTTTCTGCCATAAGGGTGGTGTCATCTGCATATCTGAGGTTATTGAGATTTCTCCCAGCAATCTTGATTCCAACTTGTGTTTCTTCCAGTCCAGCGTTTCTCATGATGTACTCTGCATATAAGTTAAATAAACAGGGTGACAGTATACAGCCTTGACGTACTCCTTTTCCTATTTGGAACCAGTCTGTTGTTCCATGTCCAGTTCTAACTGTTGCTTCCTGACCTGCATACAAATTTCTCAAGAGGTAGATCAGGTGGTCTGGTATTCTCATCTCTTTCAGAATTTTCCACAGTTGATTGTGATCCACACAGTCAAAGGCTTTGGCATAGTCAATAAAGCAGAAATAGATGTTTTTCTGGAACTCTCTTGCTTTTTCCATGATCCAGTGGATGTTGACAATTTGATCTCTGGTTCCTCTGCCCTTTCTAAAACCAGCTTGAACATCAGGAAGTTCACAGTTCACATATTGCTGAAGCCTGGCTTGGAGAATTTTGAAGCCTGGCTTGGAGAACTTAACTAGCGTGCGAGATGAGTGCAATTGTGTGGTAGTTTGAGCATTCTTTGGC
Source organism: Tragelaphus eurycerus (assembly GCA_935064755.1). Taxonomy (NCBI): domain Eukaryota; kingdom Metazoa; phylum Chordata; class Mammalia; order Artiodactyla; family Bovidae; genus Tragelaphus; species Tragelaphus eurycerus. The sequence goes on along the minus strand of CAKXYN010000072.1, from coordinate 7,162,290 downwards.
ATTGCCTTTCTTTGGGATTGGGATGAAAACTGACCTTTTCCAATCTTGTGGCCACTGCTGAGTTTTCCAAATTTGCTGGCATATTGAGTGCAGCACTTTCACAGCATCATCTTTTAGGATTTAGAATAGGACCCATTATACTAAAAGGTCAGTATAATAGTTACATCTGTGAAAGCTCATTTAGGATCCTTTATATTAAACAGAAGTGATCAAAGTTTTAAAAAGATCACTTGTCATTAGAGATTTCAAACTAAAACAATGAGATGCCACCACTTACATGTGGAATGGCAAAACTCAAAAAAAACTGACACTACGAATTGCTGGTGAGGGTATGGAGTGGGAGGACTTCTCATTCATTGCTGGTAAAAATGCAAAATGGATAGCCACTTTGGATGACAGTTTGGCAGTTTCTAACAAAAGTATACATTGCCTTACCATATAATCTAGCAATCATGAGGCTAAGAATTTATCCAACTGATTTGAAAACTGATGCACAAAGGAAAGTCTGCATAGGTATGTTTATAGCAGCTTTATTCATAATTCCCAGAAGAAGGGAAGCAATCAAGATGTCCTTCAAATCAAACTGTGGTACATACATACAATGGGATCTTATTAAGTAATACAAATGAGCAATCAAGCCACTAAAATATAAAGTTTAATCTTAATTTTATATTGCTAAGTGAGGTTATCTGGAAAAGGAAAAACTTTGTAAAAATGAGATGGTAAAAATATCATTGATTGTCAGGTGATTGGAGATAAAGTAGGAGGTGGAATAGGGGATATGAAGCACAGATATTTTTAGGGTGGATAAATTATTATATGTGATATTGTAATTGTGAATACATGTGAATACATTGACATTAGGCATTTGTCAAAATACGTAGAACTTTATAGCATAAAGTGTGAACCTTAATGTGTGCAAAGTTAAAACATTATTTATGAGGTTAGATGGGGTATAAATGTGACTAAACAATCTCCTTTACAGATAAATAAAGCAACTTTATTGAAGGGAGTGGGTAGGAAAGGTACTATCCCAAGTTACTTTGGACATCAGTGGTCCGTAAGACTTAGGCCCTGTCCTCTAGTTGATAAAGTTGTTTCCTTTGGAGTATGGGTTAACAATTTCAGTGCCATTATACAATACTGGAATTGAACAGTTAAGAAAATGATGGTAGATGGTGAGAGCCAGATTTCTCACTGTTGGAGACGGAGGGGCAAGAGGGAGCCAGGAGGACCCTAAGGAGACATGATTACCAAATATAATGTGTATTTTGGATGGGATTCTGAAATAAGAAAAGGACATTAGATCAACACTGAAGAAATGTGGATAAAGGGCTGACTCTAGTTAATAATCACGAATCAATGTTGGTTCACTAGTTAACAAGTATATTATACCAGTGTGAGATGTTAACAAGGGAAAGTGAGGTGTGGGGTTTATGTGAACTCTCTCTATGACCTTCACAACTGTTCTGTAAATTTAAAATCTTCTAAATAATAAGTTTTTTTGGAAAAAGCATTGTAGAAAGTAAGAGTTCCTCAGAATTGTAATTAGAATGATCTAAACCGATATTTAATCTATTTATGGCACTATAACAATAAATGAAACAATATTGAATGCTAAAATTTTTAAAGAATTAGAGAAAACAGTGAAATACCAATAAGCCATTAGGATGACTAAGCATGTTTAAATTTGACATTGTCAAGTGATGATCTGAAGATGTGGAGACACTGGAACTCTCATACTGATGGGACTGCACCATGCTACACATGCTTTGGGAAACTATTTGACAGGTTTTTTTAAGTGCTATTTTTTTTTAAAGTGCTATTCATTTTCAAAAAAAAAATTGTTTATCTGGATGCATCAGATCTTAGTTGTGACTTGTGGAGCCTTTCATTGTTTTGCACAGGTTTCTCTCTAGTTGTGCCGTGCAGGCTCAGTAGTTATTGTCTGTGGGCTTAGTTGCCCCACTACAGCTTGTAGGATCTTAGTTCCCCAGATCAGATCAGAGCAGATCAGTTGCTCAGTCAAGTCTGACTCTTTGCAACCCCATGAATCGCAGCACACCAGGCCTCCCTGTCCCACACAAACTCCCGGAGTTCACTGAGACTCATGTCCATCAAGTCAGTGATGCCATCCAGCCATCTCATCCTCTGTCGTCCCCTTCTCCTCTTGCCCCCAATCCCTCCCAGCATCAGAGACTTCTCTCCAATGAGTCAACTCTTCGCATGAGGTGGCCAAAGTACTGGAGTTTCAGCTTTAGCATCATTCCTTCCAAAGAACACCCAGGGCTGATCTCCTTCAGAATGGACTGGTTGGATCTCCTTGCAGTCCAAGGGACTCTCAAGAGTCTTCTCCAACACCACAGTTCAAAAGCATCAATTCTTTGGCGCTCAGCCTTCTTCACAGTCCAGCTCTGACATCCATACATGACCACAGGAAAGACCATAGCCTTGACTAGGCGAACCTTTGTTGGCAAAGTAATGTCTCTGCTTTTTTTTATTTTTTTATTTATTTTTTTTTTTGCAGGGGAAAATGGACAAAGGAAAGGATCAATGAGGGTGGGAGGGAAATGGGAAGAAAGAAGGGGAGTGATGGTGGGGAGGAGTATATGTAATTTCTTAACTTTTTTTTTTTCTTTTGTTTTTTTTTGCAGGGGAAAATGGACAAAGGAAAGGATCAATGAGGGTGGGAGGGAAATGGGAAGAAAGAAGGGGAATGATGGTGGGGAGGAGTATATGTAATTTCTTATCTAATGGCTTTCTGTTTTTAATCACAAAGAACACTTAAAAAAATCATATTGAATTCATCCTATATTAGGAGGTTTGATCTGGAAATGAAAAGTTCAGGAAACTAAAAGTCCAGTTTGGGTGTAATCATCTTAGGCACATCTTGGTATTTTGTATTGGTAGGTCTATCTTTACCACAATATATTATTTAGGACAGGATCACATTTGTCACTTCTTCCTCCCTACTACCCAAAGTGGTACCAGTCCCATAAAATAGTCAATAAAGCTTTACAGAGTGAACAGATAAGTCAATTTTTTTTTTTTTTAACTCTCCTGAGTGAACTGAATTTTTTGAGGCTCATAAGTAAATATGTTTTCCTGTTTACTTTGTCTATTACAGCCAGATTGTATGAGTGGGGTATTAAAATCTCCCACTATTATTGTATTGTTGAATATTTTTTCTGTCATATCAATTAATGTTTGTCTTAGATATATCAATGCTCCCATGTTGGGTGCGTATATATCTATAATTATTATAACTTCTTTTTGGATTGTTCCTTTAAGTCATTATGTATAACCTTGATTGTCTCCTTTTCAGGATCTTTAAAGTCAATTTTTAGAGAATGTCCTTTAGTTTTTGTTGGAGAAATGGTTTAGTGGTGCTAAATTCTCTCAGCTTTTGCTTATCTGTGAAGCTTTTCATTTCTCCTTTATATTTGAATGAGATCCTTGCTGGATACAGTAATCTAGGCTGTAAGTTTTGGAGAAGGAAATGGCAACCCACTCCAGTATTCTTGCCTGGAGAATCCCAGGGACGGGGGAGCCTGGTGAGCTTCTGTCTATGGGGTCGCACAGAGTCGGACACGACTGAAGCGACTTAGCAGTAGCAGGCTGTAAGTTATTTTCTTTCATCACATTAATTATGTCTTGCCATTCCCTCCTGGCTTGGAGAGTTTCTATTGAAAGATCAGCTGTTATCCTAATGGGAATTCCCTTGTGAGTTATTTGTTGTTTTTCCCTTGCTGCTTTTAATATTTGTTCTTTATATTTAATCTTTGTTAATTTGATTAATATGTGTCTTGGGGTGTTTCGCCTTGGGTTTATCCTGTTAGGGACTCTCTGGATTTCTTGAACTTGAGTGGTAATTTCCTTCTCCAATTTAGGGAAGTTTTCAACTATTATCTCCTCAAGTATTTCCTCATGGTCTTTCTTTTTATCTTCTTCTTCTGGAACTCCTATGATTCGAATGTTGTAGCATTTAATGTTATCCTGGAGGTCTCTAAGATTGTCTTCATTTCTTTTAATTCGTTTTTCTTTTTTCTCCTCTGATTCATTTATTTCTAGGATTCTATCTTCTAATTCGCTAATCCTATCTTCTGCCTCTGTTATTCTACTATTTGTTGCCTCCAAGATGTTTTGGATCTCCTTTATTACATTATTCATTATGTGTTGACTCTTTTTTATTTCTTCTAGGTCCTTGTTAAACCTTTCTTGCATCTTCTCAATCCTAGTGTCCAGACTCTTTAACTGTGATTCCATTTTGATTTCGAGATTTTGGATTAATTTCACAATCATTATTCGGAATTCTTTATCAGGTAAATTCCCTATCTCTTCCTCTTTGGTTTGGTTTGGTGGGCATCTATCCTGTTCCTTTAGCTGCTGGGTATTCTTTTGTCTCTTCATCTTGTCAAAATTGCCAAGTTTAAAGTGTCCTTACTATATTCTGGTAGTTTGTTGAATTCTCTTTCTTGAGGCGGTTTACAGGTCTTTTCAGTATCTGATCTCTGCCCTGTTACAAAGGGGGCAGAGATGAACACCCAAATTTAAGCCGGCCAGGTACAGGCACTCGGATAATCGTCAGAAGCACAGACTTGGTTGAGTCTGCGTTTTATGCCCTTCCCAGATCCGAGTAGCGCAGGTGATGAAATGTTTAGCGAGCGCAGCTGCTGCGACTTATCGCCTCCCGGCCGCTCAGTTTTCTGGTTATACAATGGCGCACCTTCTCAGGCAGATGTTGACCATCCAGAGCCCCAAGAAGCGTGACTCAGCACAGAAGCCTACCTAGAGTTCTGCAAACAGTGTCTCTCTAGGGCTGTGACTGCCCGCCTCCGGCCCTGGCTTCCTGTCACCGGAGTGGGATGGCCTGCAGCCGGCTATCTCAATGCAGTCCCCTGTTCCTCACGCAGTCCTGGTGGTGTCCCAAGTTAGGGCTGGTCCTTGATGTAGTAGATAACCAACAGTCTGGTTATTTTGCTCAGATAGCGCTTGAGACAGCCAGGGCAAATCCTTTCTCAAAACGATGCAGGCCACGCCGCTCCTCCTAGCCCAGCCGCCGCTTGCTAATAGCAAATGCTGGTGTCCGTGCCACTTCTCCGCAAAAGGAGTTACCGCAGGGCTCGTTTTCTCCTTTTGAAGACAATGAATTGTCTTTCTAAGTGCCTGATGTCCTCTGCCGGCATTCAAAAGTTGTTTTGTAGAATTTATTCAGCATTCAAATGTTCTTTTAATGGATTTGTGGAGGAGAAAGTATTCTCCCCGTCCTACTCGTCCACCATCTTAGCTCCTCCTCTGTCTCTGCTTTTGAATATGCTGTCTAGGTTGGTCATAACTTTCCTTCCAAGGAGTAAGCGTCTTTTAATTTCATGGCTGCAGTCACCATCTGCAGTGATTTGGGAGCCCAGAAAAATAAAGTCTGACACTGTTTCCACTGTTTCCCCATCTATTTTCCATGAAGTGATGGGACCGGATGCCATGATCTTCATTTTCCGAATGTTGAGCTTTAAGCCAACTTTTTCACTCTCCACTTTCACTTTCATCAAGAGGCTTTTCAGTTCCTCTTCACTTTCTACCATAAGGGTGGTGTCATCTGCATATCTGAGGTTATTGATATTTCTCCCAGCAATCTTGATTCCAGCTTGTGTTTCTTCCAGTCCAGCGTTTCTCATGATGTACTCTGCATATAAGTTAAATAAACAGGGTGACAATATACAGCCTTGATGTACTCCTTTTCCTATTTGGAACCAGTCTGTTGTTCCATGTCCAGTTCTAACTGTTGCTTCCTGACCTGCATACAAATTTCTCAAGAGGTAGATCAGGTGGTCTGGTATTCCCATCTCTTTCTGAATTTTCCACAGTTTATTGTGATCCACACAGTCAAAGGCTTTGGCATGGTCAATAAAGCAGAAATAGATGCTTTTCTGGAACTCTCCCCAACTAGGGATCAAACCTGTGTTCCTTGCATTGGAAAATGAATTCTTAACCACAACCACTGGCCTACCAGGGAAGTCCCTGGAATGATACATTTTGAATGCAACTTCCATGCTGTGAGGGACCCCAAGCAGCTGTGAAGAAAAATCCTCGTGAAGGAGAATTGAGGCTTCAGGCAATGGCCCCAGTGAGCTTCTAGATAAAAGCCAGTGTTTGACGTCACCTTGGATCTATCATTTGTCCCTGAATGCTGGCCAAGAGCAGGTGAGGCAGAACTGTGGTCGTCTACTCACAGAATCATGATAAAGAATAACTTAATAAATTACTGCTGTGTTAAGCCACCAAGTTTTGAGGTGGCTTGTTATGCTTCAGTAGAAAATAAAACAACTTTCCTTAAAATATGGTTATCGTCAAAAAGTTGGCAGTCTACAACTTGGAAATGCACAGTGATATGAACCCAACCATGCTGTCACAGGGATCTCACGCCTCCAGCCTTCAGAACTATGACAAATAAATTTCTGTTGTTTATAAGCCTATATATATATATATATATATATATGGTTGTCATATGCTCTTTGCCTCTTGTTTTTCCTTTATCCTTCATGTATATAGGGATATATACATGATAAATAGAGTTGAAGCAGCCATGCTGGGCTATGAGATAATCTTAGGAATGTAGGTCATGCAGGAAAAAATAACTTGTAGTATCTCTACTTCATGAAAGAAGCTTCTGTCTTGAATAAGCCACTCTTATTTTGGGTTTCCATTCAAGTTGAACCTAATTCTAACTATATTGACTCATTCTTAGGCACTGCTCAAATGATAACTTTTGCACATCCCCTCAGTATTTTTCAATTTGCTTGTTCTGTTTATTTTTAAATTAAATTTTGTTTTATCAAATATACATGTGTGTTTTATCAAATATACATGTGTATACAGTTTTAAAATCCAAACAATATGATAGTTACAGTTCCTCACAAGATGAAGGATCAGTTTTAGCCTCACTAATTCCTTCCTCTAAATCCTATTTCATAAAAACCAGGAGGAAGTTATGTGACTCCTAACATAAATGCATGAGAAATCTCTGGTGCAATAGGAAGTGTTTAGGTCTTGATGTGGGAGAAGTGAAAGCCCAGAACCAAGCATGGCTGAGCGTCAGGGATGCAAACAGGGGCAAGTGAATTGCAGAGACTTTGAGATATACCTTCTGCTCTTTAACATTGTCCTGGGCAGGCTTTGCTCATCTCAATGCCATGATGAAGCAGGAAAAACAAAAAACAAACAAACAAAAAAACAGTGCATACTGTCAGGACTACCAATATAACATCAGAGTAGGCACTCCAGCCAAGCTGTATGGTTAAGAGCTAGTTAATAATATGTGCAAGCTCACTGGCTAAACCCTTAACATTCCTTGCTAGGGGAAGAGGGAGACATCAAGTCATAGTCTGCATCCTGCAAGAATGGGTGCACGCTTCAGTCCCATCCAACTCTTTGCAACCCTAGGGACTGTCAAATCTACCAGAACCTTGATCTTAGACTCATAGCCCCAGAATATGAAAAAATAAAATTCTGTTGTTTAAACAACCCAGTTCAGTTCAGTTCAGTCGCTCAGTAGTGCCCAACTCTTTGCGACCCCATGAACTGCAGCACGCCAGGCCTCCCTGTCCATCACCAACTCCCAGAGTCCACCCAAACCCATTTCCATTGAGTTGGTGATTCCGTCCAACCATCTCATCCTCTGACGTCCCCTTCTCTTCCTGCCCTCAATATTTCCCAGCATCAGGGTCTTTTCAAATGAGTCAGCTCTTCACATGAGGTGGCCAAAATATTGGGGTTTCAGCTTCAACATCAGTCCTTCCAGTGAACACCCAGGACTGATCTCCTTTAGGATGGACTGGCTGGATCTTCTTGCAGTCCAAGGGTCCTCTCCACACCACAGTTCAAAAGCATCAATTCTTTGGCACTTAGCTTTCTTTGTAGTCCAACTCTCATATCCGTACATGACCACTGGAACAACCATAGCCTTGACGAGATGGACCTTTGTTGACAAAGTAATGTCTCTGCTTCTTAATATGCTGTCTACGTTGGTCATAACTTCCCTTCCAAGGAGTAAGTGTCTTTTAATTCCATGGCTTCAGTCACCATCTGCAGTGATTTTGGAGCCCAGAAAAATAAAGTCTGCCACTGTTTCCACTGTTTCCCCATCTATTTCCCACGAAGTGATGGGACCAGATGCCATGATCTTCGTTTTCTAAATGTTGAATTTTAAGCCAACTTTTTCACTCTCCTCTTTCACTTTCATCAAGAGGCTCTTTAGTTCTTCTTCATTTTCTGCCATAAGGGTGGTGTCATCTGCATATCTGAGGTTATTGATATTTCTCCTGGCAATCTTGATTCCAACATGTGCTTCTTCCAGCCCAGCATTTCTCATGATGTACTCTGCATAGAAGTTAAATAGGCAGGGTGACAATATACAGCCTTGATGTACTCCTTTTCCTATTTGGAACCAGTCTGTTGTTCCATGTCCTGTTCTAACTGTTGCTTCCTGACCTGCATACAGGTTTCTCAAGAGGCAGGTCAGGTGGTCTGATATTCCCATGTCTTTCAGAATTTTCCACAGTTTATTGTGATCCACACAGTCAAAGGCTTTGGCATAGTCAATAAAACAGAAATAGATGTTTTTCTGGAACTCTCTAGCTTTTTTGATGATCCAGCAGATGTTGGCAATTTGATTTCTGGTTCCTCTGCCTTTTCTAAAACCAGCTTGAACATCTAGAAGTTCACGGTTCACATATTGCTGAAGCCTGGCTTCGAGAATTTTGAGCATTACTTTACTAGCGTGTGAGATGAGTGCAATTGTGCAGTAGTTTGAGCATTCTTTGGCATTGCCTTTCTTTGGGATTGGAATGAAAACTGACCTTTTCCAGTCCTGTGGCCACTGCTGAGTTTTCAAAATGCACTGGCATATTGAGTGCAGCACTTTCACAGCATCATCTTTCAGAATTTGGAATAGTTCAACTGAAATTCCATCACCTCCACTAGCTTTATTCGTAGTGATGCTTCCTAAGGGCCACTTGACTTCATATTCTAGGATATCTGGCTCTATGTGAGTGATCACACCATCGTGATTATCTGGGTCATGAAGATCTTTTTTGTATAGTTCTTTTGTATTTTCTTGCCACATCTTATTAATATCTTCTGCTTCTGTTAGGTCCCTACCAATTCTGTCCTTTATTGTGCCCATCTTTGCATAACATGTTCCCTTGGTATTTCTAATTTTCTTGAAGAGATCTCTAGTCTATTCTATTGTTTTCCTCTATTTCTTTGCATTGATCACTGAGGAAAGCTTTCTTATCTCTCCTTGCTATTCTTTGGAACTCTGCATTCAAATGGGTTTATCTTTCCTTTTCTCCTTTGATTTTCACTTTCTTTCTTTTCACAGCTATTTATAAGCCCTCCCCAGACAGCCATTTTGCTTTTTTGCATTTCTTTTTCTTGGGGATGGTCTTGATTCCTGTCTCCTTTACAATGTCATGAACCTCCCTGCATAGTTCATCAGACACTCTATCAGATCTAGTCGGTTAAATCTATTTCTCACTTCCGCTGTATAGTCATAAGGGGACTGGAATGCAAAAGTAGGAAGTCAAGAAACACCTGGAGTAACGGGCAAATTTGGCCTTGGAGTACAGAATTAAGCAGGGCAAATGTTAATAAAGTTCTGCCAAGAGAATGCACTGATCATAGCAAACACCCTCTTCCAACAACAGAAGAGAAGACACTACACATGGATATCATCAGATGGTCAACACCGAAATCAGATTGATTATATCCTTTGCAGCCAAAGATGGAGAAGCTGTATACAGTCAACAAAAACAAGACGGGGAGCTGACTGTGGCTCAGATCATGAACTCCTTATTGCCAAATTCAGACTGAAATTGAAGAAAGTGGAGAAAACCACTAGACCATTCAGGTATGACCTAAATCAAATCCGTTATGACTAACTTGATTGTGGGGGGAAAAAATGAAGTGACATCCCACAACTTGTGCTGAATTCCATTCATTAGAAATGAGTCAATATGTCCAGCACACACTCAAGGAGAGAGAATTACAGGAGTGTCTGAATTCCAGAGGTGGGGATTTAAATGTTGCTTAACAGGATAGAAATAAGCAATCCACATGGGACAATATGTTACCATCTAATCAATACAAGAAATGGTGCTGAACCTCACTAGTTAAAACAGCAATTATTCACCATTTTTGCTCCCCATTTGGCAAAAAAAATTTTTAAGTGATAACATTTAGCACAAGCAAGGGCATGCATGTATTTTCATTCACTGGTAGTAGAAGTGTGAACTGTTAAACTTCTGAGGAAAGCAGTTCATTGAGGTCATTCAAATATTAAATGACCTAGCTCTCCTGTTCATGCCAATCTATTTGATAGACTACTTAAGAACCAGTACTCTTGCCTGGAAAATCCCATGGACGGAGGAGCCTGGTAGGCTGTAGTCCATGGAGTTGCTGAGTCGGACATGACTGAGCGACTTCCCTTTCAATTTTCACTTTCATGCATTGGAGAAGGAAATGGCAACCCACTCCAGTGTTCTTGCCTGGAGAATCCCAGGGATGGGGGAGCCTGGTGGGCTGCCATCTTTGGGGTTGCACAGAGTCGGACACAACTGAAGTGACTTAGCAGCAGCAGCAGCAGCAAGTACTAGTACTTAAGAACATAAGTGCGAGGAGGCCTGTTGTAACATTATTCATGATGGCAAAAAAATAACAGCAAAAAAAACCCAAACTGGAAACATCCCTAAAAACCTTCAATAAAAGAAACACTGGTGAAATTATAATACATCTACACTATGAAATATTCTTACCCAGTTAATTTGTTTCTGTTTGAGCTTGGAAAAAGGTGTAGAATCACATATACTAAACTATTAATATATGTTATCACAATAGAATTATGGGGGAGGGAGAGTATCAATTTTTAATACATGCTTATATATAATGAGTTTTTATTAAAAACATATTATGTTGTTATTTGCTTTGTTGCCTAGTCACTAAGTCATGTCTGACTCTTTGTGACCGCCATGGACTATAGCCTGCCAGGCTCCTCTGTCCATGGGATTTCCCAGCCAAAAACACTGGAGTGGGTTGCTATTTCCTTCTCTAGGGGATTTTCCTGACCCAGAAATCTAACCTGCATCTCCTGCATTGACAGGCGGATTCGGATTCTTTACCACTGAGCCACCAGGGAAATCCTTTTGTTATTTAGCAAAGATGAAAAATCATTTTTAAAAAAGATAAATTTACATTTCCAGATGAATTAAAATCATTTTGGCATTTCTTTTAGAATTGAAGTGCATAAATTATTTTCTACCAATCACTTATGCCTTTTTAAAGCTTTACATAGTCCAAGTCTGACCTGTCTACTATATGTAGAAGGACCCACCATGAGTAAAGCATTTCATGGTGGTAAATCAGTTCTTCTGATGAATAACAACAGGGAGAAAGATTTTTCAGGACTTGGGACGTGGGTCTTCTTTGCACCTGTCAAACCAAACCAAGGAACTGAGTTTTGAAGATTCTATCTTGAAAAACGGGTGGAACACAAAGCTTTGTGCCATTCTCAGTGAGTATCTTTTCTCACAAATGAACTGTTGATGGGAATCGAACAGGAGAGTGTTGGAGGTCATGTGCTCCAGTGAGGCAAAGACCTGGAGCAAAGGAATTCATGGACAAGATGTATGTTTTGTTAGTTTAGTAGAGGGCCCTTCCCACTACCCAGCATGAAGTTATGCAAGGCTGATCCTCTTTTAAATGGTATGGTAGACACTATTGCCTCCCTACCCGTTCCTCTCCTTCTTCCTTGGTAACTGAACACAGATTTGGCTCATGTATCTGGTGTTTGTGTATTTCAGAGGAAGATGGACCCCTTTCTAGCCCCAGGGGAGAGTTTTGGTTCATCCTAGCCTATTATGGTATTTATATTATTTGCCCTTTGTCTTTCATAAGTTAAGCAATGAACAGGCAAATCAATTGCCCAATGGGACAGGAGGAAAAATCTTTGAAAATGTTTTTTAGAAAGTTTTCCTACTTTTAAGAAAAGACAAAGAAAGAGAGATATCCTCTTTTCTCCTTCCTGTCTTGGCAAGAGGTTAATTATCTTGTAATTCTCTTTATTGGCAGTTCATTCCTTTCTCTTTCCTTTCCTTTCAAACTTTCCAAAGTTAATGACAAATACCAAATCACAGACCCAGGAAACTCAGAAAACATCAAGCAGAATTTAAAAAACAAATCAGAAAACCACCCTACACATAGGCCTGCTGCTGCTGCTGCTGCTAAGTCGCTTCAGTCATGTCCAACTTGGTGCGACCCCATAGACGGCAGCCCACCAGGCTTCCCCATCCCTGGGATTCTCCAGGCGAGAACACTGGAATGGGTTGCCATTTCCTTCTCCAATGCATGAAAGTGAAAAGTGAAAGTGAAGTCGCTCAGTCGTGTCTGACTCTAGCGACCCCACGGACTGCAGCCTACCAGGCTCCCCCGTCCATGGGATTTTCTAGGCAAAAGTTTTAAGGCATATCATACCCTAAATGCAGAAAACCAAAGACAAGGAAAAGTCTTGAAAAAAGTCAAAAGGGAAAATAAAAACACCTTACCTAGAGAGGAACAAGGGGAGAAATTACAATGACCTTTTCATCGATACCATGCAAATAAGAAGAGAATGGACTAATGCATTTAAAGTTGGTTTTGCTTTTTTCTTTTAAAGAACACCAATTTGGAATTCTGTATCTAACAAAATTATCCTTCAAAGTGGAGAGATAAAGTCGTTGTCTGACAGGCAAAAACTGAGGAAATTCTTTGCAATAAATATAAAACGAAGTTTTCCAGAGAGAAACAAAAAAATCAGAAACTTTGATCTGTGTAGAAAATGTAAGAGCATTGGAGGAGGAAGAAATAAAAGTAAAAATAAAATCTTTAATTTTCCTTATTCTTAATTGATCTAAAAGCTCACAGTTATTTAAAGGAATAATTGTAACAATATAATATTAATGATACCAATAAGTGAAATAAATGTCAGCAACACATAAGCGATAGGCAGGAAGAATCAGGACTACTCTGTTTTAAGGTGGGCTTCCCTGGTGGCTCACTGGTAAAGAATCTACCTACAATGCGGGAGACTGAGTTTGACCCCTGGGTTGGGAAGATCCCCTGGAGAACCTGCACTGCGTGTGAAACAGAATAGTGTCATTTGAAGGTAGATTTAGATTAGTTAGAAATGTATATTTAAAACTGTAGAGCAGTTACCAAAAAAAAAATGTTTAAGGTATAATTTACTGAGAGAGGAGATAAAATGCTTAATTAAAACTTAAAAATGAAAGAAGGCAGAAAAAGAAGTTTCTGGCAATGAATAGAAAACAGTTAAAAACACATTAATGTTTGGTTGATGTCAACCCAAGTACATCAATGATCACTTTAATATAAATATTGAAACATGCAAAGTAAAAGACAGAGATTGCCACAGTATGTTAAAAACGAGACTCAACTATGTGTTGTCTACAGAAACACACTTTAAACACTCTGGTAGGTTAAAAATAGAGGGATAGAGAAAGATATAAGCACTGTGCTAACACTAATCAAAATAAAGCTGGAATAACTATTAATTTCAGACAAAGCTGACTTCAGAATAATAGAAATTATTAGAAGGGTACAACTTAATAATAAAAAGATAAACTGTCTAAGAAGCTATAACAAATGAATAAAGCTATAACAAATGACAACTTATCTACAGACACTCTTCCCAAGGAAATTTAAAACAATTATTTGTACAATCCTTGAAAAATATACCCTAATAACCAAATGTACCAAAGGATCTTAAATGACATTCACTAAGCACCCTTTTTTTTTTGAGGGTGGTAATCAAAATAAATATTTAGCTCTTTTCTAGAACTTTAATATCATGAAAAGAACTAAATACTTATTTTGATTAATATAATATTGATATTCTGAAACTATCACACACATACACATAACTATAAAGAGCACTGTCCAGTCATTCAGGGACTTGGGACCAAATGCAAGAGACAGACATAAAAGCTTTTAATCATGAACATGATAAGTAACATAGGATGTGAAAAAGATGCTGGGGGTGACAGCCAGGAGGAACCACAACTTTGCATAATAAGGCCAGGAAAAACTTCCTAGAGGAAGTAACAACTGAACCATTATTTTTCCTTAGGGGCTGAAAAATATATTATTTAATTCTGTCATTCCTGCTGCATATATTAACTGGAATTCTCAATTAAAAATGTTTCCATCAACTATTTTGTTGCTTTGAGATAGATTTCATACAGGAATATCAGGACAGATGTTTGATTTTCCCTCTTTACTTACCAGTGTTTAAAATAATAATTCTATTCCCTAGGTTGCTCCAAAGGTTAATCTCTTAGGGTATTGTATTGTAGAAGTGTTATGACCTCATAGCATTAACATATTTGATATGCTTCAACCAATTGTGGTGGTTTAGGCGTTAAATCGTGTCTGACTTTTGCAACCCTATGGACTGTTGCCCGCCAGACTTCTCTGTCCATAGGATTTTCCAGGAAGGAATACTGGAGCGGGTTGCCATTTCTCTCTCCAGGGGATCTTCCCAACCCAGGTATCAAACCCAGGTCTCCTGCACTGCAGGCAGATTCTTTACCAATTGAGCTACCAGGGAAGCCTGCGTCAACCCATTAAGTTATTATTTTCAAAGCTAAAATTGTCCCATTTTTAAGTTGGCCTCTGTACTTTTTGACATCAGTTCAGTTCAGTTCAGTCGCTCAGTCATGTCCGACTCTTGGTGACCCCATGAATTGCAGCCCACCAGGCCTGCCTGTCCATCACCAACTCCCGGAGTTCAATCAAACTCACGTCCATCGAGTTGGTGATGCCATCCAGCCATCTCATCCTCTGTCATCCCGTTCTCCTCCTGCCCCCAATCCCTCCCAACATCAGAGTCTTCTTCAATGAGTCAACTCTTCGCATGAGGTGGCCAAAGTACTGGAGTTTCAACTTTAGCATCATTGCTTCCAAAGAACACCCAGGACTGATCTCCTTTAGATGGACTGGTTGGATCTTCCTGTAGTCCAAGGGACTCTCAAGAGTCTTCTCCAACACCACTGTTCAAAAGCATCAATTCTTCAGTGCCCAGCTTTCTTCACAGTCCAACTCTCACATTCATAGACCCTTGTGTTTTTCCCCTATCTTTTTTTTAAAGTTTTTATTGAATTTGTTACAGTATTGCTCCTGCTTTATATTTTGGTTTTTTGACCCTAAGACATGTGGGATCTTAGGGACCAGGATCAAACCCACCCCCTGCATTGGAAGGTGAAGTTTTAACCACTGAACTGCCAGGGAAGTCCCAACCCTTGTGGTTTTCATAGCTTCCTTTCTCTTTGGCACAACCAAATGATCCAGGATCATCTTATACATTTCTTGCCCCACACGTGGAATCAATCATTTCTCTAAGGACCTTTGGTTCCTTCGACGGGAAGTGGTATTTAGAGCATTTTGTAAGCTTTTTAAATGGCAGTCTCCTATGTCTAGTTTCCCTCTCTTTGAAAGCATTCTCCATCCTTTATGCCACTGTCTGATAATCTTTTTCTAATACAAATTATGTCCCATACCTGATGATAATTGTCCATGCGGCATCATCCTCCACAACTTCAAGTCTCAGCCCCTTAGACTGGCACTGCTGCTGCTGCTGCTAAGTTGCTTCAGTCATTTCCAATTCTGTGCGACCCCATAGACGGCAGCCCACCAGGCTCCCCTGTCCCTGGGATTCTCCAGGCAAGAACACTGGAGTGGGTTGCCATTTCCTTCTCCAAAGCATGAAAGTGAAAAGAGAAAGTGAAGTCGCTCAGTAGTGTCCGATCCTGTGGACTGCAGCCCACCAGGCTCCTCCGTCCGTGGGATTTTCCAGGCAAGAGTAGTGGAGTGGGGTGCCACAGGACCCTTTTTTGGCCTATCTTTGTGGTTTACTTTCTATCTACCTTTTTAGTCTATTTTCGTGGGCACACTCTGTCTTCCAACCATGTCAAAGTATTTTGCAGCTTTCCAACTGAGATGTACATTTTGTCTTTACAATTACATGCTTGTAACTGTTTCCTATTCAGTGCCAGAAAATTCTATTTCTACCTTCTTTGGTTTTCATTGATTGTTTTCTGATTATTGATGACAACTGTAGGTAGAAATCAATTTAGCCCTCATGTGGTTCCAGAGAGTGAGCTAGGGTGTCCCTTCCTCCCATAGCAGCTACAGGCAACCTCCCTGTAGATTACTAATCCCGCTGTTTTATTGTTCTTCTTGACTCACCTTCACAAGATAAACACACTCTCACTGGATTACTTATCCCACCTTGCAGAGGTGCGTAGAAGGTACCCCAGCAGTGTTTGCTGAAGTGATTACTTACCTATGTCAATAACAAATGAATCATTAACAAACATTAAGTTTGGGCTCATATCTTTACTACAAGATCCACAAAAACAAGGATATTGTTTATCATTTGTTTATCATCAGACCTCCTAATAGCATGTAAACTCCAGGAGGTACAAGGGAAGGGAAGAAACTTCTATCCTGTTCATCTCTGAACCTCTACCTAGAACAAGACTGATACTTGATGTATTGGCTGAAATAAAGAAAGAAAAGATGGAAGGCAGAGTCAAGGGAGGGAGGAAGGAAGGCACGGGAAGGGAAGGAAGAGTGAATCTTATTTA
Organism: Tragelaphus eurycerus; assembly: GCA_935064755.1. Classification (NCBI taxonomy): domain Eukaryota; kingdom Metazoa; phylum Chordata; class Mammalia; order Artiodactyla; family Bovidae; genus Tragelaphus; species Tragelaphus eurycerus. Next base: position 7,145,599 of record CAKXYN010000072.1, on the reverse strand, counting down.
GCAGAGGTTTATCTACTGAAGGTGACCCAGGCCTAGAGCCACACATAATGCAACTCTTAAGATATAAATGTGCAATTGGAGATGCTGATAAAGGAGATATCGTCTTGCAGATTTAATTTTTAGAGTCAGTTGCACACAGGGACTTCCCTGGTGATCCAGTGGCTAAGATTTTGCACTCCCAGTGCAGGGGGCCCATGTTTGATCCCTGGTCAGGGAACTAGATCCCACTTGCTGCAACTGAGAGTTCACATGCCACAACTAAAGGTCATGCATGCTGCAGTGAAGATCAAAGACCCCGTGTGCTGCCACCAAATAAAAACATACATTAAAAAAAAATAGTTGCACAGGGCTCTGATTTACACTTAGAGTGTTTCAGTGCCGTGCAAAGTGTGAAACTCGTGTCCAGTGACTTCACTGCACAAGGCAACTCCATTATCCTGTGCTCTCATGAGTCTGTGTCACCTGCAACCAGTCAGACCAGTGGATGGACCATTCATAGGGATCAATAAAGGCTGTCCAGAGAGAGGAATGACAGCAGTGAGCAAGAGGGACAGAGTTCCAGCCCTCCTAAGGCTTGTGTTCCAGAGTGGAGAGGCATACAATGAAGAAGGAAACAAAACAGTTTTAGATGGGGGTAAGTTCTGTAGAGAAAGTAAAACATCAGACTGGTAGTTACAGTAAGGTGAGTGTTAGGATTGGGAAGGACAAGGCCCTATGCAGACTATAGCGGTGGAGGCCGAGCATTCCAGATGATCTCAGAGGGATCCGCCCTGCCCTTCCTCTTCTGTGCTGCTCCCTCCTCCATTCCAGGGGCTTCAGCAGCCACCCAGGTTTACACATCAGTGCCAACTCCACACTTCTGTGGGGCTGCCTGCCTGTCATTGCTACTGGGCTGCTGGGAAATTTTACGAGCTCTTCAAGTCACCTCTCTGTTGCTGCCAGATCCTCCCTCCTCCTGCCAGCCCCCCCACAACTGGACAGTCTCTGTGAATTGTGTCAGTAGCCCAAGTCAGAGACCTGGACATCACTTCACCCTGCCCCTCACTGGGCACATCGTCCAGTCAACACCAAAGCTCATAAATTCGACCTTCTCAGTGTCTCCTGAATTCAGTCATGCCTTCCTGCCCCTACTGCCATGTCCCTATTTCAGGCCATCAGGATTCCCCGCACCCTACCCTCGGTGACCACCACCTCTAGCAGCCTTGTTTCACACAGTGGCCACACTGGTATCTGCAAAATATGAATGTAGAACCGACTCACTGGGAAAGACCCTGATGCTGGGAAAGATTGGGGGCATGAGGAGAAGGGGACAACAAAGGATGAGATGGTTGGATGGCATCATCCACTCAATGGACATGAGTTTGAGCAAACTCCAGGAGATAGTGAAGGACAGAGAAGCCTGACATCCTGCAGTCCATGGGATCACAAAGTGTTAGACGTGACTTAGTGACTAAACAGCAACAAGTCCCGTATGCTCAGATCCCTTCCAGGATAGGATTAGCATGACCCTTCTGATTTGATTCCCCACCTATCTCCCAAAGAAATCACCTGTTATTCTTTCCTTCCATTCTATGTGCAGCCACGCCAGGCTCCAACCCCCAAATATACCACATACTCTCCTCAATATATATACTCTCCTCAGTATATAACACCCTCAATCCCCTTGCCTGCTGAATCCACTTCCTGACTTAGTCATCACTTCCTAGAGGAGGTTGCCTTGACACCCGCCTCTTGGGCTCAGCTTCACTCCCCACTCTTGGTTCCCACAGTACCCACACTTTCTCCACTGCCCCATCTACCTCCCATGTGTTCATTTTGGAGGATAGGAGCTGTGTGACTCATTGTGTTCACAGTGCCTGTCAAGGGCAGGAGAGCTATATACTGCACCCAAGTTGTCCTCCTCTCTAAAAGTAGGGGCAACAATACTACTTACATATTAGCTGTATTGTGAGGGTTAATTGAGATAATGAGTAGAAAATACCTATCACAGTTGATACATAAAGAGAACAGGATAGCTATTATTAGTAGATGATGTTGCTCACCCTGAATTTAAACAAGCATTGAAGTTTGAAATGCATTCAGGAAAACGCATAAAATCACATGTGTACAGAGCTCAATGAATTTTCACAAATGATTGTACCCTTGTCATCAACCCCAGGTAGCACTATTTTATTTTTTATTGAAGTATAGTTTGGAGAAGGCAATGGCACCCCACTCCAGTACTCTTGCCTGGAAAATCCCATGGATGGAGGAGCCTAGTAGGCTGCAGTCCATGGGGTCGCTAAGAGTCAGACATGACTGAGCGACTTCACTTTCACTTTTCACTTTCCTGCATTGGAGAAGGAAATGGCAACCCACTCCAGTGTTTTTGCCTGGAGAATCCCAAGGACGGGGGAGCCTGGTGGGCTGCCGTCTATGGGGTTGCACAGAGTCGGACACGACTGAAGCGACTTAGCAGCAGCAGCAGCAGAAGTATAGTTGATTTACAATGATATGATAGTTTCAGGTGTACACCAGAGTGATTCAGTATTTGATGTTGTTCAGTTGCTCAGTCGTGTCCAACTCTTTGAGACCCCCATGGACTGCAGCACGCCAGGCTTCCCTATCACCATCTCCGGGAGCTGGCTCAAACTCAGGACCATTGAGTTGGTGATGCTATTCAACCATCTCATCCTCTGTCATCCCCTTCTCCTCCTGCCTTCAGTCTTTCCCAGCATCAGGGTCTTTTCCAATGAGTCAGCTCTTCACATCAGGTGGCCAAAGCATTGGAGCTTCAACTTCAACATCAGTCTTTCCAACAAACATTCAGGACTTATTTCCTTTAGGATTGACTTGTTTGATCTCCTTGCTGTTCAAAGGACTCTAAAGATTCTACTTTATATATACTAGTGTGTATCTGTTTATCCCAAGCTCCTAATATCCCTCACCCCCTTCCCCTTTTAGTAACCATAAGTTGGCTTTCTGTGAGTCTGTTTCTGTTTCTGATTGGTAAGTTCATTTGTATCTCTTTTTTAGACTCCACATATAAGTGATATCATATAATATTTGTCTTTGTCTGACTTACTTCATTTAGTATGATGATTTCTAGGTCCATCCATGTTTCTGCAAATAGGCATTATTTCATTATTTTTTATGGCTAGTACTTAATTGTGTATATGTGCCATTTTTTTTTTTTTATCCATTCATCTGTTGATGGACATATAGGTTGCTTCCACCTCTTGGTTATTGTAAATAGTGCTGCTATGAACACTGGGGTGCATGTATCTTTTCAAACTAGAGTTTTCATCTTTTCAGGATATATGCCCGGGAGTAGGATTACTGGACCATATGTTAACTGTATTTTTAGTTTTTTAAGGAACCTCCATATTGACTACACCAATTTACATTACCACCAACAGCAGATAGCACTTTTTTTAAGGTTCAAAGGTTACCTTCTCAGAGAGGCCCTCCCTTGTCTCGGCCCTACATAGAACTCATCATCAGACATCCTGAAAAATTTAACTATATACTTTATACATTATCTATCTCACCTGACTCCAACATAAAGTGTAGAAGAACAGGATTTTTTTTTGTGTGTCTATTTTGTTCACTGTTGTATCCTCTGCTCCTTGAACAGCGCTCGACACAGTAGGTATGCATTCAGAGTGAATGCATAAATACTTATATTCATTTCTTTAAGTTCCCTGGTGCTACTGACATTGTCATGTCTGAGAAACAGTGCCCTCCCAAGTAGGACAGCACAGGACAGGGACTGGCTGCTCCTAAACTGCGCAAAGGAACCAGAAATCAAATTGCCAATATCCACTGGATCATCAAAAAAGCAAGAGAGCTCCAGAAAAACATCTCTTTTCTGCTTTATTGACTGTGCCAAAGCCTTTGACTGTGTGGATCACAATCAACTGTGGAAAATTCTGAAAAAGATGGGAATACCAGACCACCTGACCTGCCTCTTGAGAAACCTATATACAGATCAGGAAGCAACAGTTAGAACTGGACATGGAACAACAGACTTGTTCCAAGTAGGAAAAGGAGTCCGTCAAGGCTGTATATTGTCACCCTGTTTATTTAACTTCTATGCAGAGTACATCATGAGAAATGCTGGGCTGGAAGAAGCACAAGCTGGAATCAAGATTGCCAGGAGAAATATCAATAACCTCAGATATGCAGATGACACCACCCTTATGGCACAAAGTGAAGAGGAACTGAAAAGCCTCTTGATGAAAGTGAAAGAGGAGAGTGAAAAAGTTGGCCTAAAGCTCAACATTCAGAAAACGAAGATCATGGCATCTGGTCCCATCACTTCATGGGAAATAGATGAGGAAACAGTGGAAACAGTGTCAGACTTTATTTTGGGCTCCAACATCACTGCAGATGGTGACTGCAGCCGTGAAATTAAAAGACGCTTACTCCTTGGAAGGAAAGTTATGACCAACCTAGATAGCATATTCAAAAGCAGAGATATTACTTTGCCAACAAAGGTCCATCTAGTCAAGGCTATGGTTTTACCAGTAGTCATGTATGGATGTGAGAGTTGGACTGTGAAGAAAGCTGAGTGCCGAAGAATTGATGCTTTTGAACCGTGGTGTTGGAGAAGACTCTTGAAAGTCCCTTGGACTGCCAGAAGATCCAACCAGTCCATTCTAAAGGAGATCAGCCCTGGGTGTTCTTTGGAAGGAATGATACTAAAGCTGAAATTCCAGTATTTTGGCCACCTCATGTGAAGAGCTGACTCATTGGAAAAGACTCTGATGCTGGGAGGGATTGGGGGCAGGAGGAGTAGGGGATGACAGAAGATGAGATGGCTGGATGGCATCACCAACTCGATGGACGTGAGTTTGGGTGAACTCCGGGAGTTGGTGATGGACAGGGAGGCCTGGCGTGCTGCAATTCATGGGGTTGCAAAGAGTCGGACACGACTGAGCAACTGAACTGAACTGAAACTGCACAGGGCACACATCCCATCCTGTGTGGTCCGCATCCCATCCTGGGTAGTCCACCTATGAGTTCTTTATCCTCACTCCTCCCTGGTGAACCTGGTCTACCCCGCCCGTTTTGCGTGCCTAATAATTAAAATAAGTGTAATATCTACAGCCATCATAATACTCTGGTCCGCCATCTAGAGACTACTGGCCTGGCATTCCTCAAGGGTTTTCCCTGAGGCCTGAAGCACTCCGGGTGGTGATGCCTCTGCCACCTCCGCAATGCACCTGGTCAATCTCCCAGCCAAGTGTTTTGCCTTCTGATGGGTCGCTCAGCTGGCTGATGGAGAGTTTTAGCATTCACCCCATTTCGTCAGGGAAGAAGCTGAGGCTGAGAAAGGACCCGGCCACTGGGATCTTCTGACTCCGAATCCCGCGGTCTTTGCCACCACGCCCACCACGACCAAGTGCGGTGATTCACCACCATCGCCTCTTGTTGGTTTCATACCCCTTTGCCCTTCACCAACCATCGCGGCCGGAAAGAATGTGCTGGTGCGGCTCTGGGCTCAGAGCAACGACTGAGAACAGAGTTGCTGCAGAAACAAACGCATAAGGAACCAGGCACTGGCCGGAGCAAGAGGGGCCCCTCCACAGGGTGATCAGGCACACTCCGAGGACGTGAGGCTTGGCAGAGACCAGGGTGGTGTGGGAAGGAGCTGGTCCCACGGGGTACGTGTTGGGGACGGGTAGATGGTAAGGAGAGATCCACGCGGAGAGAACAGCAAGTACTCAGCTCCTTTTATATCCACTACCTTGTCTGATCTTACCGCACACTTTGAAGGGGGACATTTCGTCCCCATTTTACAGACAAGGAAACCGAGGCCCATAAAGATGAAGACTTTTACTGAGTTGGGATTCGAACCCAGCTCTCTGAAATACACTAAGCTGAAGCTGTCTCCAGCCCGCATTCCCCGGCCCCTCCTTCTTCCCGCATCGTGACCTTAACTGGGCACGTGCTGGCCCCTCGCGCTCCCCACCTCCCCGCACTGTCCCACTTAGCCCCGCTCGGGGAGGGCAGACAAGGGTGGGGGGGCTCTCTCAGGGACCGCAGGAGCCGCAAGAGGCTTGGGGTCCCGGGTTAGAAACCCCTTGAGCTGGCGTGAGGGACCCCGCCCGCGCGCCCCGCCCCGCCCCGCCCCGCCCCTTGCGCGGCCGGCCGGCGCTGCCTCTGTCCATGGTCAGAGCACCCGGGTAATCCGCCTTTCTCTCCGCCCGCCGAGTCCCATTCATATTCTAATCACAGCGCGGCCGGCCCGCGAACGCCCGGCCACTCTATCGGGGCCCGCGCAGACGCAGCCTGTCCCCCGCCCCACTTCCACTTCCAGCCCTCCACCCCCAGCTCCTCGCCACCCCCCTCTTTTCTGCACTTTACACCCGGCAGAGGAGGGGGGCGCCTGGGAAAACCGCGTCCCCCCCTTCAGACGCTGAGGCTTCTCACCAACTTCGCGGCTGGCTGGGGGTGGGCGGGGGCGGGGAGGGAGGGAGGGAAGGGGCCGGAGACACAGACAGACTGACAGACAGGGTTACGGGAAGAGGCGGGGGCTGCGGGGGGTGTCCGAGAGACCAAGGGGGATAGAGACAGAGAAGGGTAGAGCCCCAGGGGGAGACAAAGAGATGAGGGAGCAGGGGCTAGACAGAGACGCAGGCGGCCCAGCCCGGAGAAGACGCGGGAAGAGAGGGACAGAGGGACCGGGGAAGGAGACAGATATTCCCAGAAGACGGAAAGTTCTGGAGGGGGGATGAGTCAGCCCCCACCGCCCGCCCCGCCCCGGGCCAAGCGGCCTTGTCGCCGCCCAGGTTGGGGGTGGGGCGGGGGTCCTAGGGCCATAGTGCCCCCTCCCCTCCCTCCCTCAGCTCCCCACCCTCCCCACGCGTGTCCGTGGATCCCCATGGCTGGGACAAGGCTTGCTTCATCCCCAAGGCTCCCACTCAAAATCTAACCCGGGACCAAACCTGGGGCGGGGGCCACAAGAGGAGAAGGAAAGAAGTGGGGCCCACTCGTGGCCGCGTAGGCGACTTCCCAGCTCCTCGGGGTCCCCTGCCGCCGCCCTCTCACCCCCTTCCCATGCCTGCGCCGTGCCGGACCGGATCGGGGGAGGGGGTAGGCAGAGGGGGAGGGGGCCACATCTAAGCCAATTTTGATTTCGCCTGTAATGAGTGCCGGGCGAAGGCTGGAGAAGGCCTCTGGAACTTTAAATAAGAAAAACGTTGCTAATGCTATAATAGAAGGGGGAAGTCGGAGGGCTGGGATTGCGTCGCTCTGAGCCCCCCTTTTCGGAGGCGGCTTTTCTTATTCAAAACAGGCCCACAATGGGCTTCACAGTGCGCCTCGCCACGGCCCCATCTGACGAGCGGCCATTCATCAGGCCGGCTGGCCTATCAATGACATTGCTCCCATCGGGGCTCCTATAAAATGATGCTTTTTCCCATGAAACATCCGCAAACATTTTGACGGGTTTGGCTTTGCCCGGCTGGATTACTGAGTGTCCCCTCTCTGGCTCGCTCTTTCTTGCTCCCCCTTCTCCGAGCTTTTCCCCTTCTCTCTCTCTCTCCTTTCTTCTTTCTCTTTCTGCCTTTTCCTTTCCTTCTTTATATCCTTTCGTCCTTGGACTCTCTGAGTCTTTCCTTCCCTCCTTCCTCCCTTCCTCCCTGGGCAGCTCTAGCACAGGGGATCCCCAAACATCAGGATTTTTGGGGGGCGCCTGTGCTGTCCATGGGAAGAGCATGCATTGTGGGTTACTGGAGGAACCCGACATGGATTCCACAGGTTAGTCCTACTGGTGGGGGTTGGGGGTAGACATTGGGAGGGAAAGAAGAGGTAGCAGGGGAACTTCAGAAAGAGTCGCAAAAAGTTCAGAAGGGTCAACTTGACAGTGGAACCCCAGGAAATAATGGAGCGTGCAGAAGTTCTCAATCTCGTGCGATGCGCGATGTGTGTAAGCAGATGCGTGGAAGTGTGTATGAGTGTGTGTAAACGTGTGATTGTGTGTGTGTAAATGTGTGTGCACGCGCTGTGGAGTGCGCTTTCGCTTGCCCCGGACATAAAGTTACGTAAAGATTCGCTGGTTCGCGGCGAGCTCGAGGTGCCACTTGCAGAAACTTTGCGAGCCGACCGCCCCCTCCCGGGTCCAGCTCCTCCCCCGGTTTGGGGGTCCCGGAATAGCGGTGCGTTCCGGGGCTGGTGGCTGGGGCCAGGAAGCCGAGCGGAACGCCCCAGAGGCGGGGGAGGGCGACGGCTCTGCACAGCGCCTGGGAGGTGGGGACAGAGGCTCCAACTGGTGGAGATGCGCAGCTGGAGGGAGTGGCAGAGGCGAGCCCGGTGGTCCTGGGGAATCCGCGCCTGGTCGGGAGGAGGGAGACCCGGGCAGTCCGAAGCGCGATGCAGCCTCCTTGGCCGGAAGGAGTACCTGACGATGCGTTCTGCTTGGGGACAGTAACTCTACGAAAGAGAACAGGATGCTGCGCGGCTGGCAAGGCCTGGCGTCTGGGTCTGCAAACTGCTCGGCACTTTGGGCTCTGTTGGCTGGAGACGCCAGGTTTGGGGGTCGCGGCCGTCCGTAACCACGAAGAAAGTAAGCCAAGGCATCTTTTACAACGAAAAAGTCCAGCGTCTCGATTCTTTTTCCAGTAGAGCCTCGCAGCTCTAGTACGTTTGAGGAGCCGCCAAACTTCTAGATCAGAGTTGTGTTCCCTACGCCCCTTCCAGGTGGAAGAAATTCTCCGGAAATTCCTCCTTCAGTTGCAGAGAGTCGGGCATGACTTAGCGACTGAACAAGGACAACCCTCAATTGCCGTCTTCCAACCAGTGCACTCCTATCCCGGCTATGTTGCAGCCTCGGAGTTTCTTGGAGAGGCAGAAACAGCAGTGAGAGCAGCCTGGGCCGAGACAGCAGCTTGACGCGATGCTTGGGAGAACGCCTAAGAGCATCCATCCGCTGCTGGACTTTGCCGCGCGGAGCAACAAGTGCCTTCCAGCCTCTGCCATCCTTAACACACGCGCCTCTCTTCCCTGAGCAAATAAAGAAACAACATACGACGGCATCCCCACCTCCACCTGCAAGCTGGAAATGAATGTGGACTGGGAGTAGGGATCATTCGGGCATCGGCCAGATGTTCTTCTTCCCATTCTTGCAGAAAGGTTTCCAGTCCCTTCTAGCTTCTGCTGGGGCCCTGGTGGCCAAGATGCCCACCCCACTCTGGCTAGGGGTATCTTTGATTTTCCAGGAAAATTGTCTATCTCTGATCTCAAGAGATCAAACCTCTCCTTTGCGGTCCCAGCCAAGTGGGTGCAGGCCCCCTGGGAGTGGGGATGGGCTGACCCCCACAGCCTTCCTTACTATATGCAATGACAAATGAAGGCAAAGAGAGGGGTTACCTGCCCTGCGACTGGCTACCGAGTGCGGGGCCAGCCCTGACTGGGTCCTCTCCGTTGCCAGTAAAGAGGGCGCCCAGAGGGAGAAAGGATCCCTTCCCTCCATACTTCTATGCCACCATGCTTGTCCTGAGCATCCCAACTTTAGAAGTGAATATCCTTGAACAAAAGTAAACCCATGTCTGCATGGTTTGGGGCCAAGTGTTGATATTTGCAAGGGGTCCACGCAAGACTTGAGGTGTCTGTGCGCCACACCAGCACAGCCCACCTGGGGATTTTAGCATCCCCCTCAACAGGACTGGAACTTCTCTGTGCATCCTGGGAGAGCTGCGGGGTTGTGGAGCGCTTCTGTTTTCTGTTCTACCTTGTGGTCATGGAGACACCTTGTCACTTTTACTTAATGCAGACACCCCCAACGGGTTCTGAAAACTTTTCTCCCATCCACCAAAAGGGAAGGGAGTGGATGGCTAGATGGCCATCCTGAACTCAAAAAGTTCTGGGAAACGGCAGCGGGACGAAATGACACGAGGCGCACCAAGTGACATTCTCATGCGGGTTTGCAAAACCGACGGCGAGGGAAGTGCAGCTGGCTCGGCGCGGTCCGGTCCAGAACCTTCCCTTACCTCGCTTCCAGAGAACTTAATCCCATTAGCTTTTCTTTGGAGTTTCCCTTGTTATGTAAAGGTTCCTTTCTTCCCGGCTAGCTGGGACCAGCGCTCCTTGGAGCAGTTCGATACTGCTCCTCTAACGGCAGATTGTGCGCAAATCTAGGGCCGAGCCACGAATATTATTGTTAGTAGTATTTCATTCCGAAAGGGCTGGCACAATCGATTAGCAGCAAGTGCTGAGGCGAACTCCGGAGCATCCCGGGTCAGAGAGGCCGGCGGGTCAGGCCTCCGTCCCCTACTCTTAAGAGGAAAATTCCCGCAACGTGCCTCGGGCCCAGCAGGACGGTTTTGCAGGGGCCGGGGCTCTAGTGTTCCGCCTGGGGGCCACTTCAGCGTGACCTGAGGCAACGCGCCCCTTTGTTCCGCGCACGGAGCCGGTAATATATTCCTCGAGTTTTCCCCAAATACTCAGCAAGTGTGGGTCTAAGACAATGGCCCCGTCGGAGGAGGCTGGGGAGCCCCGGCGCGCGCCTCTGGGCCCTGGGCTAGCCCGCCGCCGAGCGCCACAAAGCAGAGCCGCTCTCCCCGGAGCTCCGCGGCGCGGCCGAGCCCGGGGAGGCGTTGGGGGCCACAGGCGCGCGCGTGGGGCCCAGGACGCGCCGTCCGGCCGGTGCGCTGTTAGCAGTGATATTGTTCCCGGCTCGCGCAGAAGTCCCGCACCGCGCAAAGCCTCGCGGATCCCGGGGTGGCCCGCCGTCCCCACGCGGACCGCCGCCGCGCCTACGTGTTGGTGGCCTGTGGGTCCAATCCCGGCGGTCCTGCCAGGCGAGCGTTGCTCAGTTACTCAAGGTGCCTGGAGATTCGAGAACGAGAGGAGGGAAAGTAGGTCGAATTTTAGGCCACAGAGAACTTGTGCAAAGTGGGCCGGGGCCAGGTTGGTCGCCTACGCAACAGAAGAATTGTTTCTTGTTAAACGGGATGGCGCCTTAGCGACGGGCACTTATGAGCCCGACCTAGAGACGTCTGCCTCTACCCGCTTTCCACCTGGAACTCCAAAATCCAGAGCTGCCAACGCACCCCTAGAGCCTGCTTTGAGGCCCCTGGACCATAACGGCGGGAAGGCACTCTGGTCTACAGGCTCCCGGTTCAAAACAAGGCCCGACCTGGCTCCGTGGGCCTGCAGGTGGGGACATTCAGTGGCTTTGGCGTGGGGCAACGGGACAGGGAGCGCCCGGGTGGGACGGGGCTCTAGGCCTCCTCCATCCTCTCCCAGGCACGGCCCTAGGAAAGGAGCCGCTTTCTCTGGCCCTGGGACCCGGACTTCGGGCTTGGGGAACAAGGATCGGAGCTCTGAACTTTGCCCTCATGTCCAACCCGGACTATCTCACCCTCGTTGGACCTGTGTGTGTGTCCCATAAAGGAGGCATGCTCGCTCCACCCTCACCACCTGCCAAGTGCCGGCGTCTGGGTTTGGCATCAGGATCCAGTAAGAGCCGCGTGGTCCCCAGGTCCCCTAGCCGTGTGGCTGCAGCACTAGGCAGCACAGCGTGCAGCCGGGGATCCCGGAGTCCGGCTCGCGACTTGGTGCAAGTGGCCCAGGACAGCGCGCTTTCCCACCGGGCCTGCAGGTCCTGGGGACCCGGAAAAGTTTGCTGCGGCCGCCGCGCGGCTAGGCCCTGGGATTTCCATAGCTGCGCGCGCCCCCCTTCCCAGCGCGTCGCCATGGAGACTGCTGGAAGTTGGTGGTGGAAAACAGACCCAGCGCAAAGCAAAATATTATGAGTGCAGTTGGGGTGACTTCAGGGGGGCAAGGGACCGGAGGGCATGAGCGGGAGCCAGAGGCAGAGGCCGACAACAAAAGGCCGAGTACGCGGAGGAGAGAGGAGTTCGCACGGGGCCTCCCTGCCGCTGTGTGAGAGCCGGACCGTCCTGCTTCCCAGAGGCCCCGAGGTCTCTAATTTCTCTCCAGCAGCTACACCTTTTCTCATCCCGCCTGTGCCTCCACCCCCGCCACCCCTCCTCCTCCGGGTTCTCATCCAGCCTCCTTCCCCATCCCAAGGTTAGGCGCCAGCTGGGCAGTATGCCCGCCTGCCCCGCGAGCCACAGGCTCTCCAACGTGAAAGGTTCTGGCATTTCTTCCCCAGGACCCATGGGTCGCCCCATATGAATTGCTCAGCCCCACTTCTTAAACGGTATCTGAAAAAGTGAGGGCTTAGAATCATGCGGGAAAGAGAAGAGCAGGAGGTGCCTGGTCAGAAATTTTGGAAGAATGGGACGGGTAATAAAGGGAAGATTCTATGGATTCTTTTACTCTTTTGTGCAGTGGGGAAAGCTCCAGGTTATAATTCTGACTGAAGTACTTTGGGTAAATCTTTGAGCCTTTCCAAGATTAATTTTAATTGTCTGTAAAATGAAGGGTTAGACAGCTCCCAGACTGGGATTTTCTGACAAGTTAGACGGATCCTTCTCTACCATGGAGGCCAGGTTACCACTATCCCAACTGTGATCCACTGCACAATTAGTGAATCTCTCCTCAAACTAATAATATACTAAAATAGTTTTACAAGTCATTTAGGATTTTAAGAGTCAAGAACCTTGGATAATCCCTTTTTAAAGGCCTGTGATTGCCTTTGTCAATTACACCTAAGGAGCATCCCTTAAGGCATTAGGTTTTATAGGGCTGTGGCTAGGGTCGATTTAGGAACCTAAAATGCCTCTAGGTGATGAAGCCACCATCACAGACCCTCACCTATGCTGGATAAGAAGACACACTTGCCCATGTGACGAGATGCTACCATCAAAAGGAAACCAAACTTTACTCTCCATTGCTTAAGCTTTTAGGAAGAGATGAGGCTCCTCTCACACTTGGCCGCACCTGGTGATACATTCAGCAGAGGAATCCTTCCCTTCTCTTCAGATTCTGTGGCCTCATCTGTAAATGAACAGATTGGATATAGAGACTGCCATGGTCTGTCTGAGAGTTTGTAGCTCATTTACATGCCTGTGTGTCTGTGAACTCTGCCTGGGACTTGGTTTATAAAGTCGTTAGTTTATCACACACTGAGCCTCATAGGCACCCCACGAGAGAGGCATTTTTTTGTGATCTGCATCAGGCACAGGCTTTCTCTTCCATTTTCAACACAGCAAGGTAGTGATTCTAAGTCAAGTTGATGCTTGTGTTTGCCTGGTGTCTGTGCAAAAAAAAAAAAAAAAAGCTGAAAATGTATGGAACAGTGACATCACAAGTTGGATGCCAGAGAGTCAGGTCTCCACTTGCCTAGGCCCCTGATTGCTTGTCCCTGCCTGTTGTACAGGCCTTTTGGGACACTCTTCAGCTGCCCCTAGGGCTCCACAGCTCTGCAGGATGGAAAGGTGTGTGTGTGTGTGTCGGGAGCGGGGTTGGATCTCTGATGTTGTTTCTTTCCCACTCAATACGAGATACTCGCAGTTTTATCAAGGTTAGGGGAGAGAGTAACTCAAAGATAATTTGGAGGTGTTGGATAAAAGTAAAAAAAAAAAACAAAAAAACTTTGGATGAATTTATCAGAGTTTTTATTTTATTTTATTGAAATTTTACTCTGTCTCACTGACTGAGCACCTGTTGGGTGGCAGTGCCTGGAAATGAATAAGGCCTAAGTCCCTGCTGTTAAAGACTTGAAAAAGTTTTGATGAGGGATGGTATGGGCATATTTAGAGCGGTGAGTGCTACAAGGACAGAAAAAAAGGTCCCCTTGGGGCCTGGAGGAAAGCATGCTCTGTGTTGTTGACTATCTACCATATGGCAGCCGTGTTTAGGGCATTTTCCCACACATTAGCCATTTATGTGTGCTTAGTCGCTCAGTCATGTCTAACCCTCTGCAACCCCATGGACTGTAGCCCACCAGGCTCCTCTGTCCCTGGCATTTTCTAGACAAGAATACTGGAGTGAGTTGCCATCTCTTCCTCCAGGGAATCTTCAAGATGCAGGGAGCGAACCCATGTCTCTTGCATGGGTTACCATCTCCTATTCCAGGGGACTTTCCCCACCCAGGGATCGAACCTGTGTCTCTTGCGTCTCCTGCATTGGCAGGTGGATTCTTTACCACTAGGGCCACCTGGGAAGCCCTTAGCCACTTAGGGCTGATCACAATTCTGTGTTGTCCCATTTTAGGATGAAAGAGGGTCTGGAACTTCCACGGGGGTCAAAACTAGTACCTGGCAGAGCTAGATCAGAGGCCGGGTTGGGAAAACCCATTCCCTCTCTCCACCCAGGCTGTTTCAGCTGGATACTCATAGAGTGCTAGCCTGGCGCAGCTTGGTGATGACGCTGGCCACCAGGTGGGTTTGAATCCCACTTGGTGAGAAGGGAAATGCATGGATGAAAGTGAGAGTAAGGAACGTTGTGCCCTCGCACTCTAGAGAAAACCTCGCTGAAGCTGTCATGTGATCTGGGTTTGAAAAGGGTTTTAAATGATGGCAGTGGTAGGGGGCAGTGCACCAAAACGGTTGAGCACAGCCTTTGGGCAAATGCTAGCTTGTTTCATTCCTCCATTGACGAATTCTATGTGTCTTCTATGTGCCTGCCCTGCATTCTGCTAAATGCTGGGCTTAAAAAATGCCATCTCTGGTCCTCTGGAGCGTACATTCTAGACAGACAAACAAATAAATACCAAAATAATCTCAGCCAGTGATACATACTATGAGGAGAAAATGTTCTCTAGATAAATGAAGATAGAGCGTGGTGGTGGGTAGGTTGCTGCCTTTCACAGAGTGCCCTTCTGCCCCATGGAGCTGTGTATCTTTGGTCTGGAAGCTTAATATTGCTGGGCTTCAACTTACTTATGGAACTGATGGAATGGTTTGATGGGACTGTTGTGAGTATTCAATGTGAAAAGGGTACTAGGTAGCATATATTCAATACTTACTATATGTCTTTGATAAGCATTTTAATTTAAATGTGTTATCTAAGTAATGCTTACAATAATGCTATGAAGGAGAAACTATTATCACTCACAGTTTGAAGGAAGAAACTAACAGGCTCAAAACAAGAAAGTTTCTAAATTCTAGAAGCTAAGCTGAGATGCACCTTGACAACATGGGGAGCAAGATTGATCTTAATTGTGTGTGCTATAGTTTTCTGGGAAAGAACGCAAGTAATACATCTAGCTTTTTGTTTTCATTTTTAAAGCTAATGGTTATCAAATGCCTTTCATATGCCAGACATGTACTAAGCACTTTAAATTCATTATTAGTTATATTTTAAAGTATATATTAGGGGTACTGTTATTATCCACCCCATTTTATACATTGGAGAATGGAGGCAGATAAAGGATATCCTTGAAGTGGATAAGTACCCTAACCAATAAGTATTCCATACTGTTGGTTACAAGGCTGTAATATCTTTTTCTTCTTTTTTTTGTTTTAGCAAGGCAGAGGGTTGTGTTGGACCAGGATATCCAATGAAGTTCGTATCATTTTAGCAAAACATGCTATTATCTCCCCATGAGAAAGTGTAAGGATAATCCTTTATACTGTGGAGACAAAGTTTTAAATTATTGTTGGCAAAAATAGGGACAAAAAAGGACATCTCTTGGAGAAGGAAATGGTAACCCACTCCAGTATTCTTATCTGGATAAGTCCATGGACAGAGGAGCCGGGCGGGCTGTAGTCCGTGGGGTTACATGGCTGAGCATGCATGCATGAGGGTAGACGGAGATGGGTTGGGAGCAATAAACTGGTAGAACTAAAAAAAAGGGACATATCTTTACTCCAGATGTGAAATGCACTGTGGGGATTCATTTGAAGTTTATCATTCACTTTGTCTCTGTGAATGTCTAGGCTTCATTCATGCTCATATATGCTGCTGCTGCTAAGTCGCTTCAGTCGTGTCCGACTCTGTGCGACCCCATAGACGGAAGCTCACCAGGCTCCCCTGTCCCTGGGATCCTCCAGGCAAGAACACTGGAGTGGGTTGCCATTTCCTTCTCCAATGCTGAAAGTGAAAAGTGAAAGTGAAGTCGCTCAGTCGTGTCCGACTCTTAGCGACCCCACGGACTGGAGCCTACCAGGCTCCTCCATCCATGGGATTTTCCAGGCAAAAGTACTGGGGTGGGGTGCCATTGCCTTCCCCGATGCTCATATATAGACACAACCAAAATACACAAATGAGGCAGAAGCCATTAAGTACTGTGATTATTTATGTAGCCTTTTTGGTAATTTAACAAATGATATATTGCAGCTAGAAGTCATTCACACATATGTGTGTTAATCTGTGACTTCAGGTGGATGTGGGTGTGACTTAATGAAAAGAACATGGGCTTTGCCATAGATAGACCAAGGCTGAAATCTCAGCTCAGTCAATTGCTCGCTGTGTGACCTGGGGAAAATGACCTAACTTCTCTAAGCCTTGCCTTTCTTATTTCTGTGTGAAAAATCCCTTCCTTACCTTCCAGTGTTCTTCAGAGGATATAAGTGACTGGGGAGGGGGAGGTTGTTGGGTGAAATAGGTGAAGAGGATTAAGAAATACAAGCTCTGGCTATAAAATGAATAAGTCACAGGGATGTAGTCAATAACACTGTAATAATTTTGTATGGTGACAGATGGCTACTGGACTTGTCACAGTGATTGTGTGGGAATGTATATGATTGTTGGATCACTGTGTTCTACACTTGAAACTAACAATATTGTATGTCAACTATACTTCAATAAGAACAAAGAGAGGATATGATGAGATTGTGCACTTTAAGCTTGGCTCCTAGAAATTGCTCAGTAAGTGGCAGATCTTATTATTATTAAAAATAACTATCTGGTCTTTCTCTGCCAAATTCTAGGTGTCTAGTTGGGAAAAGGGGATAAGAATCCTGAAAAAATTTAGATTGTTTCTGCATATCTAGATGTTTTCTGTACTAAGTGTGGTGCGTTGCTCAGTCGCTTCAGTTGTATCCAACTCTCTGCCACCCCATGGACTGTAGCCCGCCAGGCTCCTCTGTCCATGGGGTTCTCCAGGCAAGAATACTGGACTGGGTTGCCATTTCCTCCTTCAGGCGATCTTCTCAACCCAGGGATCGAACCCGTGTCTCTTTCGTCTCCTCCACTGCAGGTGGATTCTTTACCACTGAGCTACTGGGGAAGCCCCCCAATAGTCTCACTTCTCATGTCAGGATAAATAATTCTTTTCTAAGAGGATTGGACTGAGGGATTCATCTTATTTTCATTTCTCTACCTTTTCCACGAACAAGGCATTTTCATGTTTCTGTTCGCCATGGTTTTACCCTTGTGTTTTCTAGTTTGTTAAAGGAAGAGGAAAATATGTCTTTGTAGAAGCAGCACCTGTTGACTGGGATGTGACTTCTGGAAGAGAGTTACATGGAGCTCTCAAAGAAGCCTCTGGTGGAGGTCCTTGCACAACCCCGATGCCCTCTCAGTTCTGGAAGGTGATGGCCTATGTTCTTCATCCACCCCCTCCATACTTGTAGGGCATCACTCTTCTAAAGACTGAACCATTTTACACGTGGTTTTCAAGAAGTAAAGAGTTCAATTTCAAGTGAGCCTTTCTCTGAAACTCGTTTTAACAGGAAACCCGTTTAGTCCTTTTGCCTTTCTTGCATATTTTTCTACTGTGAGGAGAAAATGTCCATTTGTTCTCTTTCTGTTTTTACAACTTGATTTTATCTACATTGTGGTTTTTTTTAGTTTTTGAAATATTTAATAGCTTTCTTTAAGAGAGATAGATCACACAAAGCAGAGAAGAATGCAGTTTGGCCCTTATGTCCTCACAGGGTCCAAATTTGGGCAACAAGGCCTGGGTTGACCTGTGCCCGTAGGTTGTGTGGTCTCTGTTGTCAGTTCTGATTCTCAGAGCAGAAGTTCTTTAAAATAGGTGTATAGTTTCTGTTTTTGTGGTTGGTTAATCCTCACTGAAATATAAAAGCATAATCTGCCTCTGAGAAATCAAACATCATTAGCAGACAGGTGAATCTGGATATATTGGGTTTATATTGCTGTGATTGTTTTGCATTAATTTAAGGCGATAATGAGAAAGCTTTTGAAAAGGCTGCAACCCAGTGAAGGTTGGTTAGGGCTTAGTGTCCTGCGTGTTTTCTGACAACCGATTTGTGCTAAAGGTCAGCATTGTTTAGATGCAGCCTAAGTGAGATTGATGAATGCAGCAGGTTTTTTATTTAACCGGAAAGGAGAATTACTACTTCATAAGCACCGATCCTCTGAATCCATCATGTGGAAGGAAATGCACTATCAGTGAACACACAAGTGAACTACTCCTGAACTAGATTTTGGACTGTCATTTGAATAATCTTAAGAGTGATTAGTGATTGCTAATCATGCTGCAACTAATTTTTGAGGCACGAGTGCATCTGGTGGAGAAACATGTCAACACGTTTGTTTTGAATCTTGTGACTGCTGTGAAGTCGTTTCAAGCTGATATTAGACTTTTGAAGAAGGAAGTGTTTCTTTGAATGTTACAATTACAGGATTTATAATTTTTCAAAAATGAGCATGGGAGATATTTGAGATATATTGATGATATTCCACATCATCTTTTCCCCAAATGATTAGTCTAAATTAGGGGTGTTCATGCATGTACTGTATTTATAATTTGTGTACTGCTTCTAAATGCTCATGAGTAAGTGAAATTCCTATTGAAGTTATTGGGGTCTTATAAAGTTCCAGAATTGGGCCCATGGCATAAACTCACATCTATTTATGATGGAATTGATCTATTAAACATTTTGACATGTTTTCTTTGTGGTGTTCAGTTTCATTGCTGATAAAAAATCTAGAGTTGGGGGAGAATTTGGATACCTCTGTAAGCTCTTTATTCGATTGAAAAGAAAATAACTAATTTTATGTCATCCTTATGCAACTACTAAAACAGCTAAAATTTGTTTTTAGTTTTTTTTTTTTTTTTTTACTTGATGACGTCTTTTACACAACCAACATAATTTATCCATAAAGCATTATTAGACATCATAAAAAATAAGTAACTTTGGCTGAGAAAGCTCTGGGAGTTTTACAAGGAAAAAGATTCCAGAGGGCTTGAGGCCCTCAGTTAAAATGTTCAAATTTTTAAACATTGAAAAGAAGATTTCTAAAGCATTGAGCTGTTGTTGTGAGAGAGCCTTTGGTCTCCGTGAACTTTTATTTTCAACTCAGTGGGCAAAGTTTTTGAGGTTGCTGTGGTTTGGGTAGGGGACCTTTTCAGAAATGCCAGGCTTTTAGGAAAAAAAAAAAAAACAAAAAGCTTTTCTTCTAATCAAGGCTCTGTTTTAAAGTTTGAAAACTTTGCTGTGATTAGAAGAATGAATTATTTCTCTGTTTCGTTGGGGTTTCCTCTGGGTGCCCGGGCTGCAGCGTGTTCTCCACCTGTTACCTTGCAAGGCACCCCAGAGGTGCTGGGAGACAGGAGGGCTGCCTGCCTGGAGCTGGTCCCTGCCACACCGTACTGGGCATGAGCATCACTCAGAGGCCGGCTGAGCCCTGAGCACAGCTGGGAAATCACACTGGGCAGAGGGGATCCAGAGAGGTCCAAGAGATGAGGAACCTAAAGATAGCATTCCCAGTGGGTCTGTGTTTTGTTTAAAGTTTTTCTTGGTATTGAAAGGTGATTTAAAAAGAAGAAAGGAAAAAAAAAAACCACAAAAAATCCATCTAATTGTACTTAGTACCTGGACACTATATATTGATACATAGATTATTTTCGAGAAGGGAAAGGGAATGAAGAGAGAAAGAAGGAAGAAAGAGACAGAGGGAGGGAAGGAGAAAAGTACACAGAAATTATTTTGGTAATTAATGGTGGGCTGACCTAATGAGCTATTTTCAAAATTATTCGTTGCTTTTTTAACAAAGTGACTCACTTTTTGAAATTGAATAGTAAGTTAATAACATTTATAATCTTTTCCAATCACTGTGTGAAATGCTTATGCACGTTAACTCAATTAATTCTCATACCCAACTTGTGACATTAGTTACCCATCTTGTAGAAGAGGAGGAAATTGAGGTGCAGAGAGCCCAGGTAACATCTACAAGCCAAATGGCTAGCGGCAAATGAAGATTTGAACACCAATTTTTCTGATTTCAAAATCAGACTGCCTCCTTGCCGCCTAAGACCAGGAGTTAGAAGGAGACCTTAGAGATGTCCATCCTAGCTCACCCGCTCTACTGCATAAGGAAACTCAGGAGGTCAGGTCGCCCCTAAACCTGGGGGAGACAGCAGCTCACTCTGCAGTTTCCTGGAGTGCACTTTACAGCTGTCCCTGGGCTTCTGGTTGCCATGGGCACCACGACATGACTTTGGCCAAGGCTGCTGATCGAAGGCACTCAAAGGGGCTCCTTCTTGTGGGGGTCCCTTCATACCATGTATTCCTTTCATCTGAGTTCGACCTGGCACCACCGCTGGGAAGGTATTTCTCGCCTGCCAGTCACTCTGGCCAATTTGACATCTTACATCATCAAAGGCTTCATACCTATTTACTCACAGACTGCCTGCTTTTCCTTATAATGCACGTGTGTGTGCTCAGTCGAGTCCAACTCTGTGACTCCACGGACTGCAGCCCAAGCAGGGTCCTCTGTCCATAATATTTTCCAGGCAAGAATACTGGAATGGGTTGCCATTTCATACTCCAGGGGATCTTCCCAACCTAGGGATCAAATCCGTGTCTCCTGCATTGGTGGGCAGATTCTTTATCACTGCTTGGTTCGGCATAAAGACCTTGGTTGTTAAAATAACAGCCAGCCCATTCCATTGCATAGCATGTTCTCGTTTGCCATCACTGATATAATCATTAACTGCTCTGGCCCTGGAATCCCACAGGCTTAGTAAGAACTGGCTTTGCCATGGGCTAGATAATCTGAACTCAGCAAGTCATGTGACCTCTCTGAGCCTCAGTGTGCTTGTCAGTAAGGTGGGACCATGCATAGTACCTACCTTATAGGGTATTGTGAACATTAAATGAATTAACGCATATACAGGGGTCTGCACAGGGCCTTTGCATGTTGTAAAAGCTCAATAAACAAAGGGGTTTTGAGGACTTGCTTCTCCTTGAGTCCCCTTAATAGCTTCCAAGGCCTTCTCTCCACTCCCTGTCTCTGCCCTCCGCCCAAGACTGCATAGGAGAAGAAAACACTTTCTACAGCACTTCCACTATGTTCAGTCTTTTCAACACGTGACCTTATAAGCCTGTGACCTGGGCAGGATCATTCCCACCCAGGTACTTAGGGAAATTGTACTTAGGGAAATTGTACTTAGGGAAATTGTCACTCCATGGGATTCAGTCACATGCATTGGTTCATTTTTGTTGTTGTTGTTTAGCCGCTAAGTTGTGTCTGACTCTTTGCGACATTATGGACTATAGCCCACCATGCTCCTCTGTCCATGGGATTTCTCAGGCAAGAATACTGGAGTGGGTTGCCATTTCCTTCTCCAAGGGATCTTCCTGACCCAGGGATTGAACCTGCTTCTCCTGCATTGCTTCATACGGCAAGAGTATCCAAACTGAGGTTGTTTTGCTTCCAAGGCTAGTTGCACTTTTTAAAGCCAGGCCATCTCCACACAAATTAAAAACATGCAGTTGCAGGGAAGGGGCTGGGGGTTTCCCTTGTGCCTCAAGTTCTGACTGGCTTAACTTTGGCTCTCAGTGTACATACTTCCCATCCTCGTTTTCTGTGTTTACTTGATGCTTCTTCCTTTGTTTCTCAAGATTTCCACCCGTGTCTTTATTCTCTGTGCTTAGTGAAGTGCAAAGCACCTGCCAGAGTGTCTGACACAAGTCAGCGCTCAATAAGTATTTATTTAAGATATTAGTCAACCCCTCTTTCATATTGTGAGGAATGCTGCATCTCTTTGCCCGCTTTCTAGAAAGCCTGACTCAAGGCTTTGTGCAAGCAAGTCCTTGATAGATTAACTGCAGATTCACTGAGCCCCTGTGAACCAGGCACGGAGCTGGTGCTTCATTCATTCCTTTCTTTCCCTTCCTCTTCTCTCCTCATTGAGCTGCTCCTCTGTGCCAAGCACTTGTCCTAAGAGTGGGAAATCAGGTACAGTCAGCTCTTAAGGAGCTTATTCTTAGGAGCATATTAGTACTACGTACTAATATTAAGTAGTTTAGTACTAAGTACTAATATTAGGAGCATATTATTCTCCTAATCCTCATAATAACCTCACGGGGTAGATATTTTTAATATAGGAATAAAATTGAGGTCCATGAGGTTAAGTAATTTGCCCAGGGTTGTGGAATTTACCTAGCCCCTTTTAAGGGGAGGATTAGAATTAATGCCCTCCTGGCTTCCCAGGCCATGCACCAAGAGATCCAAATATCACACAGAGTGATAACAGGAAGGAGCTAAAGAACAATGCTGGGGAGGTGGGCCTGATATAAGAATTACACTATTGGTAGCTAAGACTTACATAGGGCTTATCATGGAAATACTCTATGCCTCACTATACAAATCCCATGAGGTGCCATTACTATCACTCCCATTTTGCAGATTAAAAAAAATTGAGGCTCAGGGAAGTGGAGTTGTTCACCCAAGGTGACAGCAAGACAGTCCAACTTGAACCTGGCAGTTGAGCCCACGGTCACGTGTCCTTAACTACTACAGTGTTAATTCAAACAAACCAGAAAAGTGCCTCAGGCATAAACAGGTGCCTGGGACTCATGGCTCCATGCGCCTAGTTTGCTCTGTGCCACTCCTCTCCCGGTGCTGCCTGCTTTCTGGGTATGCTCTCCCCACTGCTAGAAGTGGAGAGAAATGACATTTTCCCAACCTGCTTAAGCAATTATGTACATTAACTCTGGTGTTCTCAGTGATATTTTCAGAGCAGGGAGCTGCTTTTACATTGCATTTATCTTTGACAGGAGATGGCACTGAACATCTTAGGTTTAATTTTCTCTAGTCTCTGGAAACAGTTGGTGAGTTCAGGATCTGTGAAATATTGGCATTGGTAATTCTTGCTAATTCTTGTTATGTTGCAAATAATGACATCTTAATTCATCTCTGCTCACTGCAGAGTTTTCTACATTGAGTTTTCCTAAAGTAAGAAGGGGCAGTAACATTTTTGAGCACATATTGTGTGTCTGATATTACTTTAGACACAGCTTAGTGCTCACAACGAGACCTTAAGATGTGTAATTATGGGTCTCATAAGATTGCCGGGAGAAATATCAACAACTTCAGATATGCAGATGGTGCCACTCTAATGGCAAAAAGTAAAGAGGAACCAAAGTGCCACTTCATGAGGGTGAAAAAGGAGAGTGGAAAAAACTGGCTTAAAATTCAACGTTCAAAAAACTAAGATCATGGCATTCAGGCCCATCACTTTGTGGCAAGTAGATGGGAAAAAGTGGAAGCAGTGACAAATTTTATTTTCTTGGGCTCTAAAATCACTGTGGATGGAGAATGCAGCCATGACATTAAAAGATGCTTGCTCCTTGAAAGGGAATCTATGACAAACCTAGACAGCATATTTAAAAGCAGAGATATCACATAGCTGGCAAAGATCCATACAGTCAAAGCTATGGTTTTTCCAATACTTATGTGTGGATGTGAAAATTGGACCACAAAAAAGGCTGAACACTAAAGAATTGATGCTTTCAAGCTGTGGCGCTGGAGAAGACTCTTGAGAGTTCCCTGGACTGTAAGAAAATCAAACCAGTTAATCCTAAAGGAAATCAACCCTGAATATTCATTGGAAGGACTGATACTGAGGCTGAAGCTCCAGCAATTTGGCCATCTGATGCAAAGAGCTGACTCACTAGAAAAATCCTGATCCTGAGAAAGACTGAAGGCAAAAGGAGAAGGGGGGCAGCATAGGATGAGATGGTTCCATAGCATAACTGACTCAATAGACATGAATTTGAATGAATTTGAGCAAACTCCAGGAGATAGTGGAGGTCTGAGGAGCTTGGCAAGCTGCAGTCCATGGGGTCGCAGAGTTTTACATGACTTAGCAACTGAACAACAACAACAAAAATTAAGTTAATGCTTAGGTTAGAGTTAGCTGGCTCAGTTGCTAGGCTGTGTGATCTTGGGAAAGTCATTGCTATGATGATGATGTTGATGAGGATGATGGTGCTTGCTTTGAGAGGCAGCATTCCAGGAGATGGCAATAGTGTCACCTTGGACTCACTCACGTCATGCAGTGACTGAGACCCCAGCAGATCAAGAAGAGACATGGGACACTATTCCTGTGGCTAGGCCAGATGAGTGGATACAGTTAGCTAGAAAGAGGACACATGTCTTATCTCTTCTCATCTCACTCATCTGTTCTGATTCAAGCCTTGAAGACTTAAACTCTTGTAGTGGCCTCCTGCTAGGGGGACATTAAGTGCCAGTTACCTGGGGCAGTCCTGGTTTACGTACAGTGTGTTAGTTGCTCAGTCATGTCTAACTCTTTGTGACCCCATGGACTGTGTAGCAAGCCACGCTCCTCTGTCCATGGAATTCTCTAGGCAAGAATCCTACAGTGGGTAGCCATTTCCTTCTCAAGAGGATCTTCCTGACTCAGGGATCAAACCTGGGTCTCCTTCATTGCAGGCAGATTCTTCACTATCTGACCTACCATGGAAGCACCTGGTTTATGTATATGGTCCCGGCAAAATTCTTACCAGCATTGCTTTTCAGTATCAGAAGTGTCCAGGTTTAGATGCTAAGAGGTAGGGTCTCATGCTTCCCTTTCCCTCCCCTACGAAGACTGTGTTTAGCAGCCCCTGATGGAGCTGCCCACAGAGCCGATTTGCTTCTGCCATACTCTGCTCGAAAACTTTTAGAGGTTCTCAACCCTCTACTGAATAGAATCCAGACTCCTTAACCCAGCCCTGAGTATGAAGGCAGTGCTTTTATGTGCTCATGCCGCACAGCATCTTATAGAGTGCTAGTTAAACAGGATGGTCTCATTAAGCGCATGTTGAATTAATACCTGTTCTTGAATATGTTGTTTTTCCTGCCAGCCCCGGGGCCTTTGCACATGCTCTCTCTCCTGCCATCCTCCCTCTGTTTACCTGGGGTAGGAATATGTGTCTTCTTACTCTTCAGCTGTCAGTTAGATGCTCCTTATTCTGAGAAGCTTCTCTGACTCTCATGGGTTAGACCAGACCTTTTTCTCCCCTCTCCTCTGGCTTTCTTGGTAATGACATCTCTATTTGTGAGATTATTGAATAGCTGACTCCTGCACTAAATGCTAATGTTCCACAAAGACAGAAACCGTCTGTCTTCTTCCCTGCTATGTTCCTACTGTCTAGCTGAGTGCCTGTAACAAGTTACCCCATAAAGAGTTGATAAACAGACAGTGGGCTGTATGAATGTAAGGCCCCTCACAGGCTGAGGCTGTCTTTTCTGAGCCATTGCAGTTCATGTCACCTGATCAAACCCTGCAACAGAATCTTAGCACACTTGGAATACATATGAGGTTCTTACTCCAGCCAGTGAGTCGCATATCCTAACTTCCTGACCTCATTTCCTACAGCCCTCCCCCTTCTTCCCTCTCCCCTATCATGCTGGTTTCCCAGCTCTTCCTCACACCCTCGAGCCCCTCCCACCTTGGCCCTTTGCACTTCAACATCACCTCCTCTGAGAGGCCCTCAGTGTCCCTGCCCCTTGAAACTGCACCCGCATCTCCCTCTATCCTATTCCCTGGCTTCATTTCTTCATGACACTCATTGTGCTCTAAGTCATCTTGTTTATTGGTTTTCCTCCGTCTCCACCACAGATTATAAGCTCCCTGAGAGCAGGGACCTTGCTGCGTGTTCACCACTAGAGCCTCAGAGCCTGGCAAACAGTCGGTGCCAAAACACTGTTTGGTGGGCCAGGGATGGAATGAGAGCAGGGCCAGGGTGGGGCTGCCCCTTGGAGGCAGGGACAAGGGCCCCTTCCTGGAACCCAGCGGCCCCTGGGGCAAGGCCTGTGGTGTTGCCATGGCAACCCACTGACCTGAGGCACCCCCACCCTGGAGAGGCCACAGCTGCCCGCCTCCTGGGCCCACTTCCCACACGAACCTGTGTGTCACCACCGTGGGGAGCCCCGGGGGAGAGAGGAAAGGGGCCGAGACAGAATGATGCAGAGGAAGGCATATCCTGGCCTGAGGGGAGACAGGAGCAGGCCCCGAAGGCGCGGGTCCACTGGTAATGACTAGGGTCTGGGGGAGGGGTGTGAGGGTGCGCCCTGGCACCCCCAGAGGGACCTGGGGCCCGGTCTTCCCTGGGTAGCTCCACGTGTGGCCTGTCAGCTCTTTTATGTTGCATTTCTAAAGCTGTGCGTTCCAAAAATAGGCCTCAGCGCAGCGCCCCAAAAGACTGTTGATAGAAATAGGATGAATGCCACCTTCTATTAAAACCCAGTGACACTTTCTAAGTCAGGCGGCATTTTCCTCAGGTATTGCATAAGTCAAGAACTCCCTGTTCTCACCCAGTTCCTCAGAAACAAAGCTCATCGTGTTATTCCCCCACTGCTTCAAAATCATGGCCGTCTCCCAGCTGCTTGCAGGCGTCTTGGCCTGGGAGAGGGGGCAGTGAGGCCTTTGCAATCTGCTCCTAATGGAATCCCCCACTTGTCCCCTACCATGCCTTGGGTCACGGGTCAGTGGGTTCTTCACCTTTCCCAGAGCCCATTTTCTGCCTTTGTCCGTGACGGTGGCCCTCTTCCCCAGAACACCCTTCTCTCCTCCTTGGTCTGGCAGATGCTGACCTCTTTAAGGGCCAGTTGAAATGCCCTCCCCCTACCCTCTGTGAAACAGCCCAGCTGAGCTGGAAGCCCCTTTTTGTCATCTAGATATACTCCATACTCCCAGTTACCTGCTGGCTTAGAAAGGCAGGGTGCCGGAGTGACAGCCAACAGCATTGGGGTCAGACAGACCTGTAGTGGTGACTTCACCTAGCTTGTCTGACACTCACTTTCCTCCTTACTACGTTGGAGCTGTTCAGGGCTCTGTCTCAGAACTGCTGTGAGGAGGAGAGGTAAAGCGAAGTGACCAGCATGGGGAGGGCGCTCAATAAATGCTGTGTGTGTGTGCTCAGTCCCTCAGTTGTGTCTGACTCTTTGCAACCCCATGGACTGTAGCTCGTCAGGCTCCTCTGTTCATGGGATTTTCCCGGCAAGAATACCGGAGTGGGTTGCCATTTCTTCCTTCAGGGAATCTTTCAGACCCAGAGATCAAACCTGGGTCTCCTGCACTGGCAGGTGGATTCTTTAGCAGTGAGCCACCTGGAAAGCCCTCAATATATGCTTGACTGTCCCCACCACGACTGTGAGCACCTGGTGGATAGAGACCATGCTTCCCTCATTTTCCCACAAGCCCAGCATGCTGAGTGCTTCACGTGTGTCATTTCAGTTAA
Source organism: Tragelaphus eurycerus (assembly GCA_935064755.1). Classification (NCBI taxonomy): domain Eukaryota; kingdom Metazoa; phylum Chordata; class Mammalia; order Artiodactyla; family Bovidae; genus Tragelaphus; species Tragelaphus eurycerus. Next base: position 7,118,318 of record CAKXYN010000072.1, on the reverse strand, counting down.
TTTTTGGAGAAACCTGGGAGGCAGGACTTAAAAAAGGTTCAGCAACCACCTCAATGTTACATAGCTAGTAAGTGGAAGGATTGGGCTTTGAAAGCTAGTTTTTCTAACCACTGGCTCCACATTCTTCCTGGCCTGCCTCTATCTTCTCTTTCATCTTGTACTTCTCCCTGGGGTTACTCTGCATCAGCCATAAACAGGTTCCATAAACAGATCACTCACGATCCACCTGTGAGCCTTTGTCTCTGTGGTCCCAGGTCTCAGAACCTCAGAAGTCCTCACTCCCTCACCATGTTCAGCCTCTGCTCCAATGCTGTTTCTTCCCAGAGGTCTTCCTGAGGAAGGATGCTCTCTCTTCTTTGATTTACTTCATCACAACCATCACTGCCAGCTCTGTGCTTGACACCACTCCAGGTTCTTGGGGACTAGGCACCAAACAAGATTCTCAGGGTTGTTACAATTTACATTTTTAAGAAGGAGGGAAATGCTGTTGTTGTTCAGTCACTCAGACGTGTCCGCCTCTTTGCAACCCCATGGACTGCAGCACACCAGACTTCCCTGACCTTCACCATCTCCCGGAGCTTGCTCAAACTCATGTCCATTGAGTCCATGATACCATCCAACCATCTCGTCCTCTGTCATCCCCTTCTCCTCATGCCTTCAATCTTTTCCAGCATCAGCGTCTTTTTCAATGAGTCGGTTCTTTGTATCAGGTGACCACAGTATTGGAGCTTGAGTTTCAGCATCAGTCCCTCAACTAATATTCAGGATTGATTTCCTTTAGGATTTACTGGTTTGATCTCCTTGCTGTCCAAGGGACTCTCAAGAGTCTTCTCCAGCACCACAGTTTGAAAGCATCGATTCTTTGGTGCTCAGCCTTCTTTATGGTCCACCTCTCACATCTGTACATGACTACTGGAAAAAACCTTAGCTTTACTATATAGACATTTGTTGGCAAAGTGATGTTTCTGGTTTTTAGTACACAGTCTAGATTTGTCATAGCTTTCCTTCCAAGGAGCAGGCATCTTTTAATTTCGTGGCTGCAGTCACCATCTGCGGGAGAAGGAAATGGCAACCCACTCCAGTATTCTTGCTTGGAGAATCCTGTGGAAAGGGGAGCCTGGAGGGCTGCTGTCCATAGGGTCGCACAGAGTCGGACATGATTAAAGCGACTTAGCATGCATGCGTACGTTGGAGAAGGAAATGGCAACCCACGGCAGTATTCTTGCCTGGAGAATCCCAGGGACAGAGGAGCCTGGTGGGCTGTCATTTATGGGGTCGCACAAAGTCGGACACCACTAAAGCTACTTAGCAGCAGCGGCAGCAGCCACCATCTGTAGTGATTCTGGAGCCCAAGAAAATAAAATCTGTCACTGTTTCCATTGTTTCCCTTCTATTTGCCATGAAGTGATGGAACCAGATGACATGATCTTAATTTTTTGAATACTGGGTTTTAAGCTGAGTGAAGGAAATAAATAAAAAGAATGCATAAGAAAACATCTTTTCAGGTCCTGAGACCCTCGGCCATCAGAAATATCCTGCTGTAATATATTGGTTTCCTGTTAAATAGCTTTTGTCCATCTCTTCTTTTTAAAATTATTTTATTTTATTCTTTTATTTCTGGCCACACCACCTGACATGTGGGATCTCAGTTCCCCGCCCAGGGATTGAACCCTCGCCCTCTGTACTAGAAGTGCAGAGCCTTAACCACTGGACTACCAGGGAGGTCCCTGTTCATTTCTTCTGTTAGAACTCTATACTGAAGACCTTAGATAGGTATTTGCAAAATGAATAGATGAATGGACGAGAGGGAACCACTGGCCTGTGCCTGCTCTTGGGTGGCCTCAGGCACAGTGGCTTGAAGCAGGGTTCCCGGCCAGAGTTTGAAGTCAGGCCACGACAGTGAGATCGCTGAATCCTCGCCACTAGACCACCAGGGCCAGTGGCCAGTGACAAGGCCCTGGCCTGTCAGCTGTGTGGAAATGAATTTCCACATACAGGTAGGAGTGAAACAAGTACTGTGTTTATTAGGAGGAAAAAGGCTACATGCAGATAGACACACAGGTGGGCTCAGGGAGACAGATGGTAGTTTGAATTACTTTTATGGGGCATTTCTTCTGGGTTTCCTTTGGCCAATCATCTTGCTTTGCCTGGTTCTGAGTCTGTATTGGGTGTATCTTAGGGTCCTCCCCTGTGTGTGTGCACATCTCTTAGCCAAGATGGATTCTAGGGAAGAGACCTATGGGTAGGTTGACATCACTTACTATGGGTGGTGCCCCTTCCCCTTTTTGACCTCCAAGGAGCCTTTCTGTGCATGTGTAGTCAGGGAGGTCTCCTTGACTTCGAGAATGAGGAATGTGTGGTCTTTTATCTTTTATCTGGACAGGGTCCAGCCTCCTCCATGATCCTGCTGTTATGGAGTTTCTGTCCACAGGGGAGAAACTATTCAGCCTGGGGCCCATCTATCTCCTGCCTCATGGCCAGTAAGATGCAGTGGGAAGAATAAGCATAAGCTTTGGAGCCTGAAGATCTGGGTTTGAATTCTGACTTTAACACCTTTGAACTGTGTGACCTTGGCCACACCACTGCCAACAAGCCAAGCTATGTGTGGTTTCCTCGTCTGTGCCTATGTGCTCAGATGCTTCAGTTGTGTCTGACTCTTTGTGGCCCTATAGACTGTCAGGCTCCTCTATCCATGAGATTCTCTAGGCAAGAATACTGGGGTGGGTTGCCCTGCCCTCCTCCAGGAGATCTTCCCAACCCAGGAAGTGAACTCACATAACCTTCGGCTACTGTATTGCAGGTGAATTCTTTACCGCTGAGCCACTAAGGAAGCCATTCCTTAACTGTAACATGGTGGAAATTTCTATCCCATGAGGTCGACTGTGAAGCTCAGATCAGGTTCTCCATGTCAGGGTGCCCTGTAAACTTCAAGGATTATGTGCCTTTTGACAACCAACGTGGTCAGCTCCTCTTGCCAGGCCAATGTACGTTCGTGAAGCACTGCTCCGAGTCTTGGACTGGCCTGGATGTGCCGTGCCCCCAGTGCAGCTACTTCCTAGTTGTTATTTGCTGCTGCTGCAAAGGGAAGCAAGATTTCCTCCTGGGAAACCCAATAACCATTTAAGGCTCTGCTCAACCTCATTTTAGGAACTTGAGAAAGTCACTTCAAACTGGGGTTTCCAAATCTCTGATCTGAAGTGGGGAGGCATGAAGATTGGCCTCTAAGGAATGTGGGTTAAACTCCCTGTAAGATGAAAAATCTATGAGGCATCCTCCTTCCTGCCCATGATCCCACATGAGTCAGGTGAAAGGATGCTTTGTGGCCCCAGGAGCCTATGCTCACAGTCATCTATAAATCCTGTTGGACACTTAGAGCAAGGCTGGTCCTTCCTAAAAGGTCAGATGGTTTTTATGGATCAAGTATGAGGCAGGTGGGAACAGGAGGTTATCCAAGTGTGAATTGAGCTCTGCTTCTCCAGTGTCCCAGAGCACAGCGCCAATACTGCTGTGCTGATCACAGTATGAGAACTTTTGTTTTTCATAACAATAAGTATAGACATTAAGACACATCATATTGTCCTGAGTTTTAATTTATGACTTTTCCACACATGTAAAAACTCACATAGTATCTGGCACATAGTAGGAACTTACTGTTGTTTTTCCAAAAAAAGTAATGCTTTCAACAACATATTTATTGTACTGTATCTGTGCACCCAGGCAGCGTGCCAGCTCCTGGGCACAGGTGAACAAAAATGACAGGGTCCCAGCAATCATGAGCTGATGGAGGAGCATCCGCCTTGTTTTTTTTGATGGCAACTAGAGGTCACACGCTAGTAAAGTAATGCTCAAAATTCTCCAAGCCAGGCTTCAGCAATATGTGAACCGTGAACTTCCTGATGTTCAAGCTGGTTTTAGAAAAGGCAGAGGAACCAGAGATCAAATTGCCAACATCCGCTGGATCATGGAAAAAGCAAGAGAGTTCCAGAAAAACATCTATTTCTGCTTTATTGACTATGCCAAAGCCTTTGACTGTGTGGATCACAATCAACTGTGGAAAATTCTGAAAGAGATGGGAATATCAGACCACCTGATCTGCCTCTTGAGAAATTTGTATGCAGGTCAGGAAGCAACAGTTAGAACTGGACATAGAACAACAGACTGGTTCCAAATAGGAAAAGGAGTACGTCAAGGCTGTATACTGTCACCCTGTTTATTTAACTTATATGCAGAGTACATCATGAGAAACACTGGACTGGAAGAAACACAAGTTGGAATCAAGATTGCTGGGAGAAATCTCAATAACCTCAGATTTGCAGATGACACCACCCTTATGGCAGAAAGTGAAGAGGAACTCAAAAGCCTCTTGATGAGAGTGAAAGTGGAGAGTGAAAAGGTTGGCTTAAAGCTCAACATTCAGAAAAAGAAGATCATGGCATCTTGTCCCATCACTTCATGGGAAATAGATGGGGAAACAGTGGAAACAGTGTCAGACTTTATTTTCTGGGCTCCAAAATCACTGCATATGGTGACTGCAGCCATGAAATTAAAACACGCTTACTCCTTGGAAGGAAAGTTATGACCAACCTAGATAGCATATTCAAAAGCAGAGACATTACTTTGCCAACAAAGGTTCATCTAGTCAAGGCTATGATTTTTCCTGTGGTCATGTATGGATGTGAGAGCTGGACTGTGAAGAAGGCTGAGCACCGAAGAATTGATGCTTTTGAACCGTGGTGTTGGAGAAGACTCTTGAGAGTCCCTTGGACTGCAACAAGATCCAACCAGTCCATTCTGAAGGAGATCAGCCCTGGGATTTCTTTGGAAGGAATGATGCTAAAGCTGAAACTCCAGTACTTTGGCCACCTCATGCGAAGAGTTGACTCATTGGAGAAGACTCTGATGCTGGGAGGGATTGAGGGCAAGAGGAGAAGGGGACCACAGAGGATGAGATGGCTGGATGGCATCACCGACTCGATGGATGTGAGTCTGAGTGACCTCTGGGAGTTGGTGATGGACAGGGAGGCCTGGCGTGCTGTGATTCATGGGGTCGCAAAGAGTCAGACATGACTGAGCGACTGGTCTGATCTGAGAGGGCAGAAACCAGTCTTATTCATGTTTATATCAGACTCACTTGACTACAGTTTCTTGATATACATGGGACAAAATACATTTTTGTTGAATTTTTCTTTATTTGGAAAATTGCCTTTGATGTGTTGTCCTTTTTATGCATATGTGGTAGAAAAGAAAGCGATTAGGAGATTCTATAGACATGTGGATATATCTCCCTACACAGTGTGCATTTTTTTATATCATTCATGTCAATAACATAATGTTCGTTGAAGCCAGTCTATAGGGAAAATTTTATACCAGGCACTAGTGGAGAGTCAAGAGAAATAAAATAAAATGGACTGCGTTCTTAAGATGTTTAAGTTGTGAACTGAGGAGCCTGTTACGTAAAACAAAGTCTTACAAAGAAACATGTAAATGAACTTATCAAAAATTGTAATATGTAAGTTGAGTTTTAGCACAAGTTGTAATACAAGGCAGACTGTGATCATTGTTGCAATACTGGCAGTGTGTTCTGGAGACCGTACAGGATATGGGATAAGGAGAGCTCAGAGCACACTTGGAGAGACTGCACTGTGGTTATGACCTAAGTGTGAATGCTGATCCTCCTCTTACTAGCTGGATGACTTTGGACAAGTCATCTAATCTTTCTGAGCCTTAGTTTCCTGCTCTCTAAAATGGGCATATTGATAGAACCTATCTTGTAGGGCTGTTATGAGGATTATGTATGATGGTGTACCAAATGTATTTACATAATGCTTGACCCATAAGAGCTCAGAATATGGTGGCCTTTGTTAAGTCCCTTAATCTACAAATGAAGGCTTCCCAGGTGGCTCAGTGGTAAAGAATCCATTTGCCAATGCTGGAAACACAGGAGAGGAGGATTTGACCCCTGGGTTGGGAAGATCCCCTGGAGGAAGGAATGGTCACCCACTCCAGTATTCTTACCTGGAGAATCCCATGGACAGAGGAGCCTGGCAGGTTACAGGCCATGGGGGTCACAAAGAGTTGGACCTGACTGAACACAGACACACACACAATCCACAAATGAATAAGATAGATGAATGCAGTGTTCCATTAAACATTCAATATGCCTGTCATCCTGTTGATTAATTCTTGATCTTTGTAAGACCATAACCCATTATTAATAGTTTTAAAGTATGTAATGTTTCCTTCAGGTGACCTGAATAGAGGCCTTTCAATCCTATGGAGCAACCTGACTATGGGACATGAGTTATAGATGGCACTATTAAGGGTCCCCCTAGGGAAGAAGACATGGAGAAGGCGATGGCACCCCACTCCAGTACTCTTGCCTGGAAAATCCCATGGGCGGAGGAGCCTGGTGGGCTGAAGTCCATGGGGTTGCGAAGAGTCAGACATGACTGAGCGACTTCACTTTCACTTTTCACTTTCATGCATTGGAGAAGGAAATGGCAACCCACTCCAGTGTTCTTGCCTGGAGAATCCCAGGCATGGGGGAGCCTGGTGGGCTGCCATCTATGGGGTCTCACAGAGTTGGACACAACTGAAGCGACTTAGCAGCAGCAGCAGCAGGGAAGAAGACAAAGCTCAAAAAGCACCTGTGACTCTAAGGCCTGTGGCCTCTATAGATTTTTCAGAATGTTGCGTTCATACAGTCTGGAATGCAAGACCTTTGAATGCTCTGGAAACCCCCATGTCTAGGACAACAGAGGTGATGGTTCTGCCAGACCTGGCACAGCTTAGACCCTGTCTGAACCCTCAGAGCTCACTGAGCCCCATGTGTTCAAACAGACATTGATTAAATAGAAGATGCCAGAAGCAGGAGAATTGCATGGCTAAAACGTAGAGGAACAATTTCTCCCAAGAAAGTGCTAAAACAAGTGGGGTCCATTTTGACTAGAAAAAAATGAAGATGTGTGGCTTCCTCCTGTATCTGACATGTGCCTCAGAGACCAGACCTGGTCCAGGGAGCTGCTCCAGGGAGCAGAGCTGGGCAGCAGAGTGGACACAAGCTTAAGCCATGGGTCAGAGAGGTCTGAGTGGGGGTGACGGATGGGGGAAAGGAGTACTTGGTGAGATTTCTCTCTCCTCTCTCTCCCTCCTGTAACCTTGCTTTTATCTCTCTCCAGGGTTGGGGTTGGGCAGTGTGGGGGAGAGGGACTGCCTTCAGGACAGCTCTTACTTGACTTGAACTCTGGTGGGCCGTTGTTGCATCTCTTGACCCACCTGGTGACCCGAGCCAGCTCTTTCCAGAATGTTGCAATGAGCTCTTCAGAGAGGGTTCCCCTTTCCAATGGCTGGGGATTATCACCTGCAAGAACAGGCCCCCTTGTGGAATGAAAATGATGATAACAAGCCTGATTCTGGCACAGGAAAATGGGTGAGGGTGTTCCCTTTTACTTACGAAGGAGAGCTGCGGTGTTTGTGAATGTGTGTGCCCACACACACGTGAGGGTGAGTAGGTGTGCATACCTAGCTAGGGAGATCAAAGGCTGGCCTCAAACAATAGAAATGGATTTTGGTGGTATGGTTAGGTGGAGGGAGGGACTGCAAATTTCATGAGACACCATCTGACATCAGCCATGGCTGTTGCCAGGGAAAATGTGCCAGGACTTGAAAGGGTTAGAAGATCTGAGTAGAGACATTCTGGAGAATTCTGAAAAGAATTCTGGAGATTTGTATCCAGGTGTGGTTTTGCATAAGATGTGATGACAAACACCCACCCTGTGTCATCACAGCTTTGAAACCGTTGCAAGCTATTGGTTTCTACATTGTGCATTTGCTATCTGGAAGGGGGTAGCGTTTTAATGCTTTGAATCTCTCGGCTGCTCCCTGTTTCCTTAGAAATACCAGATTTCCATATCCTCTTAACAAGCTGGTGCCTGTTCCACTCCTTGGATATTTCTCTGTTACTTATTTACAATTGTGGAAGCAGCTTTTAAAAAAGCAGTTTGTTGAAACATACAATACACACCAAAACCCCAACATTTCTCTCTGCTGTTGGCACTTGCTTTCCCCTCACTACATCGCTCAGGAGCCAGTGTTAGCGTGGTTTCCTTTAACAATATGTTACTAAGTAATGAACTTTTCCTTGGCTCTTTGAATTATGAGGCGTCACTTTACTCAATTAAGCTTCAGTTGCTCTCTAGGGAAACTGGAGATGAAAATCCTTACTTCAGAAGGTTGTGGTCAGAATTCAATGAAATATTTTAACATTAAAATAGGGGTTCGATAAATGCCAGCTCCCATATTATAAAGAAGGCAGCAGGCAACAGCACTGTTCAAAAGCACACATTCATAGGTGTAATCAGTTCTGCTCTAACACTAATATGCATCCCCCCGAGTTATCACCATTCTACAAAACTGCACAACAAAAAGCACAGCATTCACTGGAATAATAAACTGGGGGCACGCTTAAAAACTTTGTCAGTGACACATGGCAAAAAAGATAGGACCCTAATAAAAAGGATAGCACAGTTTTACACATGTTAAATTGTTAAGAGGCATATAAATACAATAAGTATGGCACTTGACCTTGAAAAAGACTTGAAATTTACTTTTGAAAGTGGACTTTGGTAGGGCCACAGCTTGTGTGTTATTGTGAAATGGTGGAACATGGTCTATCTGTGGCTCACAACACATGCCGTGAACTCAAGTAGCTGGTAGATGTTTGAGGTGTGAGCACGTGCGTCTTTTGCATATTCCTACAGGGCTCAGTTCAGCTATGTGCAGTTTCTGCATTCACTTAATGTTTTCTAAGAAAGAAATCAAGCATAAGCAAACAGAAAATTTGTGCTAGGCGCAAATAGTTCCCTAATGTGTTACTTGCATTGAACACATTTGTGGTTTCAAAACAAACATTGTAGCGGAACTGATGTACTTAGTTGATGCTGTTGAATGAATGAATGAACAGATAGTGGATGCTGTAGATCATAGAAAAAGCATTATGCTACTTCATGGAAAGTACGTTTGTATTGTTTAGAATTGGATTAAAAAAAAAATTCCTATGGTCTTTGGGTTTTAAAACTAATGGAGGGACTTCCTTGGTGGTCCAAGGCTAAGATGCCATGCTCCCAATGCAGGGGACCCAGGTTCCATCCCTGGTCAGGGAACTGGATCCCACACGACACAACTGAGAGTTCACATGCCGCAAGGAAGACTGAAGATGCTGTGTGCCACGGCTAAGGCCCACAGAGTCAACTAAGTACATTTAAATAAATAAAACAATAGGTAACTGTTCCAGGCCTTCTGAAGCCTCCTCCTGTGGGAACTTTCAGTCTGGGCTTGGAAGAGCCCCTTCAGGGGTCACCGACAGAGTAGGGGTGGAGGAAGCTGCAAGTTTCCCTGCCCTCCTCTTCAAGCAGAACCCTCAGGGTTGTATTTGCTTTTCTTTTTGTTTTCTTTTGAACTAAGGGTTCTGCTGCTAATTCACAAGTCTCCAAACCATCAAGGATTCAGTTGACCAAATTTTATTTTACAAACTAGTTCTCAAGAATATATTAATATCTTCTTTTTGAAGAAAGATAATTCTCTGTGGGTACTCAGTTGGTACTAATACTCCAACATTAGTTGAATTTGGCCAAGAAATACTCAAGTGGGGCTTCGAATTACCGTTTTGCCTGCAAGCTACTCAGCAAAGTCTCATCAGCAATGGTGCATACTGGGCTTCATGTTAAATCCAACTCCAGTCTGGGCAGATCTCAGATGAAAGTTGATGGGCATTTAAATCTAGTGCATTGATGATGTTCCTGTCTCTTTGCAAACACCAACAGTGTGATTTTCTTTATTTTTCATTTTTAGAGAGCTGGATTGAAAGATGTCTCAACGAAAGTGAAAACAAGCGTTATTCCAACCACACATCTCTGGGGAATGTTTCTAATGATGAAAGTAAGTGCTTAAAACTCAATCTTCCATGATGTCCTGGCTATGGGCTGTGTTTTAATGAGGAATGGTGCTTCGGGAATGCTAGACTAGGGCATATTACCTGAAACAAGAGGCTCTCCAGCCATTTATGAAATACCCAAGCCTTCCTTATAATATCCTCCAGGAGGGAGTTCAATGCATTCAGATGGATGTGGAAACTGAGGCCACAGCATAAACTTGCCGTTTACACATTCTCATTGTCTGAGTCCCTAAAGGCTCCATCTCAGTGATGCTCCAGTGGAAAAATGTGGACTTTGAATGGGAAGGGCCATTCTCTGTAGATATGGATTTAAAGGAGTGTGTCATGGGACTGTTGTTTTAAAGTCACAAATGTCTTTGGTGTTGGAAAGTAATGATTTCTCCTGCATCTTGAACTAGAGAATTGGAATTGATGGAAAGATATAAATTGCTGTGTTCGTTATGTCATGCTAGGGCTCCTGAGTATCTTATATTAAGGGCAGAAGACTGCTTGGGACTTGTATTTGCCCCTAAAGCATGATAAAAAGGGGGTAGTTTATTATAAAGTCATTTCCAACAGGGACAGAATGTCTTTCTTAGTTGGTAAAGTGCATCTCCTTAGTTCAGGGACTCTTCAGGGAAGATTTAGCCATACTGTTGTATGTCACGGTAGGTTTTATTTTTCATTGCTGCATAATACTCCCCTGTATGCTTCTATCACTGTGTGTGTATCAATTTAAATGTTGACGGATATTTAAACTGCTTCTAGTTTTCGACTCTTTAAGCATCTCTGAACATTCTTTTTTTAATGTTTATTTTAATGTGGTAGAATATGCCTGATGTAAAATTTATCATTTTAACCATGTTAAGTATGTAATTCAGTGGCCTTAAGTACTTTCACCTCATGTACAACCATCACCACTATCCATCTCCAGAACTTTTTTAATCTCCCCAAACTAAAATTCTGTACCCATTAAACAATAGCTCTCCATCCCTCTTTCCCCCTAGTCCCTAGCAATTACGACTCTACTTTCTGCTATTCTTTATGAGTTTGACTAACTGTAAGAATCTCATAAATGGAATCACATAGTATTTGTCCTTTTGTAACTGACTTATTTCACTTGGCATAACATTCATCCATGTTGTAGCATGTATCACAATTTCCTTCCTTTTTAAGGCTGAATGACACTCCACTGTATGTACATACACCACATTTTGTTTATCCACTCATCCACTGATGGACATTTGGGCTATCTCTAATTTTTGGCTAGTGTGCATAATGCTGCTATACACACAGGTGAACAAATAACTGGTTGAGTTCTGCTTCCATTCCTTTTGGATATATAACCAGAAGTGAAATTGCTGGGTCATATGGTAATTCCATATTTACTATTTTGAGGCACTGCTGTATTTCCATGGTCACTGCACATTCTCACCAGCAATGTGCTAGAGTTCCAATTTCTCAACATTCTTGCTAATACTTGGTATTTTCTGTTTCTTTTTTTTTTTTTTTAGTTTTTTTTGGTAATAGTCATTCTAATGTATAAGGTAATATCTCATTGTGGTTTTGATTTATAGTTTCTTAATGATTAGTGATGTTGAGCATCTTTTCATGTGCTAAGTGACCATTTGTATTATGTATACTTTGGAGTAATTGCCTATTCAAGTCTTTCAGCCATTTTTGAAACATAAAGCTTGTGAACTTTGAAAATTTTATTTATTTATTTTTGGCTGTGCTGGATCTTTGTTGCTGCATGCAGGCTTTCTCTAGTTGTGGCAAGCGGGGATATTCTCTAGTTGTGGTGCACAGGCTTCTCGTTGGGATGGCTTCTCTTGTTGAAGAGCATATGGACTCCAGGGTGCACATGGGCTTCAGTAGCTGTGACCCATGGACTTAGCTCCCCCGGGGCATATGGAATCTTCCTGAACCAAGGATCAAACCTGTGCACCCTGTGTTGGCAGGCGGATTCTTAACCATCGAATCACTAAGGAAGTCCTTTTGATCATTTTTTAAAAATCAGATAGTTTATTTCTGTGGTTGCTGAATTGTAGGAACTTCCCTAATGATGAATGATAGTGAACATTTCTTTCATGTGCTTATTGATTATTTGTTTTATTCTTTGTAGAAATGTCTATTTAAGTCTCCCAACTGCTAGTTCTTTACATATTTTGTATATTTACCCCCTATCAGATATACATGTTGCAAATATTTTCTCCTATTCTGTGGGTTGCATTTTACTCTGTTGATTGTGCTCTTTGATGCACAGTTTTCAATTTTAATGTAGTCTGATTTATCTATTTTTTCTTTTTCTTAAATATATTTCTTTTTAATAGAAGGATAATTGCTTTACAGTATTGCATTGGTTTCTATCAAACATCAATATGAATCAGCCATAGGTTTAGCCATGTCCCCTCCCACTTGGACATCTATTTTTTCTTTTATCTGTGCTTTGGTGTCCATATTCAAGAAGTCACTGCCAAATCCAGTGTCATGAAGGTTTTCCTTTGTTTTCTTCTTTTATAGTTTTAGCTCTTATGTATAGGTTTTTGATTCATTTTGAGATAATTTTTGGTGACTTCTCACTTTTTCTTTTATCAGTTTACATCTTTTTAAAATTTCATGTACTTCTGCTCTTATCTCTAGGTTTTCCTCCCTTGCACTTTCTTTGAGTTCAGTTTTTTGCCTTTTTCTATTGTGAGACAGACACTTAGATCATTGATTTTCAATTTTTTCTAAGGTAGGCATTTAAAGTTATAAAAATTCCTCTAAGTACTATTTAACTGCATCACATAATTTTTCTGGTGTCATACATGCATTATTATACAGTCAAACTTATTTTTTAATTCCTATTGTGATTTTTTCTTTTACCCATGATTTATTTAGAAGTCTATTGCTTAATTTCTAAAAACTTGGGGATTTCCTAGTTGCCTTTCTACTAGGCAACTTTATATGATTGCTGTTATAATTCCACCATGGTCACAGAACATATTCTGTATGACTTCAATGTTTAAAATTAGTAAGACTTGATTTTTGTCCAAACATATGTTTGATTTGGCAAATGTTCACGTATGCTTGTAAGGAATGAGTATTCTGTCACATTTGGATGGAATATCCTACAGGTATCAATTAAATCATGTTGTCAATCATGTTTTTCAGATGTTCCATAGCCCTTTGGATTTTGATGTTGTTTCTAAGGTACTGAGAGAGGTATTACAGTGTGATTATCTATCTTTTCAGTTTTGTTAATTCCTGCTTTACATATTTTAAAGTACTAATTTCTTAGAAATTTAGGATTGTTGAATCCTCTTGTTGAAATGATGTCCCTCCTTATATTGGGTTTCCCAGGGGGCTCAATGGTAAAGAATCCTCCGGCCAATGCAGGAGACACAGGAGACTTGGGTTTAATTCCTGGTCAGAAAAATCCCCTGGAGAAGGAAACGGCAATCCACTCCAATATTCTTGCCTGGAGACTCCCATGGACAGAAGAGCCTGGTGGGCTACAGTCCATGGGGTTGAAAAAGAGTCACACGTGACTTAGTGACTAAACAGCAGCATCTCCTTATGTCTAGTGATACTTATTGCTTTCATGTCTATTTTATTTGATGTTACTATAACTATACCAGCTTTCTCTTTTTTTATTGGGATTGTTGTGATATATCTTTGTCTTTTTATTTTCAACCTTTCTGAATTCAATATTAGGATTTTTTATATAGTTTTAAAAGACCAGTCAGATTATCTTTAACTGGAATATTCAGATCATTTAAGTTACTTACACTGTTGAGCTTAAATCAGCAAACTTGCTGTCTAGTTTTTATTTCTCCCATCTGACTTTATTTCTTTATTCCTCCCTTGTTCTTTTTTAGGGGGAAGGAATTAACACAGTTAAATATTTTAAAGTGTTTTTCCATGCTAACTCTCCAACTAGATGTTCTTGTAGAGTGTTTCACTCAGGGATTACATTCTGCACCCTTCCTTTCATGTCTGCCTCACACGAATCCTTCCCCCACTTCAAATACAGGGCATGAACACTCTCACAGCCTGACCTAATTTAACACTTTTCCATCATCTGTGCCATTGCTTTAGTGTGTTTTACATCTACCTATGTTATAAGCCCTATAAGACATTTTTATCATTGTCTTACATATTAGTTAATATTTATTGATATTTATTCACACATTGATCCTCTCCAGGGCTCTTTATCCTTGTCAGCAAGTCCATGTTTCCATCTTGGATAACTTTTTTCATTTCCTTCATAACTCTATTTATTTATTTAGGCTGCAATGTGCGGCATGTGGAATCTTTGCAGGATCCTAGTTCCCTGACCAGGGATCGAACCCATGACCTCTGCTCTGAGAGCACAGAGTCTTAACCACTGGACACCGGGGAAGCTCAGGGATCATTACTTCTTTAACCTAAAGAAATTCCTTTACTATTTTTGGTAGAGCTGTATAGAGTAGTGTAGATCATGAAAACCATTGTTATTTCACCTTTATTTTTGAAAGATATTTTTGCTGAATATAGAATTCTAGTTTGGTAAGATTTTTATTTTCCTTTCAACCCTTTAAAGTTTTCATTGCATGGTTCTCTGGTTTCTAAAATTTAGTCATCAGACTTTTACTTGTTTGAACAAAGTGTGTCTTTTTGTCTCAGACAAAAAGATATTTTTCTTTGTCTTTAGTTTACAGCAGTTTGTCTGTGATGTTCTACCCCAGGTTCAATCGCTGGTCCGGGAACTAGATCCTGCCTGCTGCAACTAAGATCTGGTACAGCCAAATAAATAAATAAATATTTAAAACATTTCTTACCTCTTAAAAAAACCCATCTCTTCTCTCAAAGAATTTTCATTCCAGAAGGGAAGCTAAGGCGCATGTTTGCATATTAGTAAGGCAAGGTTGTATGTGATAAATTCCACTTGAATTGTGCAGCGTGTTCTATCTTGTCATAAGGTATGTTCCTGGATTCCAGTATGACCTCACTGGAAGCTTATTAGAAATGCAGAATCTCAGGCCCACTCCAGACCGACTGAGGCACACTCTGCATTTTAACAAACCCCCAGGTGATTAGAATGCATGCTAAAGTTTGGGATCAGTCACACAGTTGGAAAATGAGTAGGGAAGGCATCTTGAAGGAGGTGGCGTTTGCGTTGGGTCTCCTAAGATCCATGTGGTTCCTTTAAGTAAAGGACTGGGAGGCAAAAACCCACAAGGCAGGTTTTGAACTTGAAGAGTTTTCCACGCTGTCTTGAGCAGAGAGATGGAAGGGTCATGGGAACCAGGACTGGGGAGGAGAGTTGGGACCAAGTTGGTGAGGGACTTGGATTCTGACGAGGGGTGTGGAGCTGCATGGTTACGGTGCTGCTGCAGGGGCTGAGTGGAGGAGTGTCAGACCCCAGTTTTCAGAAGGTGAGTTTGGTTCTCTGCAGGTGGATTGGAGCCAGGAAGACACTTCAGAGGCTCCCACCTGGCCCAGGTAAGGGGATGAGGCTGAAGCCCAGGGGGATATCAGTGGGACAGAGGGAACTGGACAGACTGGGGTGATGGGACGGGTCCAAAGAGCAGGAACCCAGTGGGATTCCTTGGGATTCCTGTTTCCCTCCGTGGGGAACAGAACAAATGACTGCACAGTCCTGTAACCCTCATGGGCCCAAGTCTTCTAGGCCTCAGGTCACCGTTTCCTTCATAGCTAAATCAAATAACTTCAGCCTCTATCTTAGATCCTGGGCAGATGTCTAGAGTTTTCCCTGTATCTCCAAGAGTTATCAGACTGTGTGTGTGTGAGAGTGTGTGAGTGTGTGTGTGTGTGAGTGTGTGTAGTGTGTGTGAGTGTGTGTGTGTGAGTGTGTAAGAGTGACAGTCCATACGAAGTCCTGTTCCCTCTGCTCTTTGACAACTCCTAACAACTGTCAGGCCCTTTGGCAGCTCCCTCCCACCTGCCCCGTGCAACATCCGCTTCCCTTACCCTTCCTAACCCTTCACCAGCTCATTATCCTGGCGTTACTGACAGACCGGTGGTGAAGGGGGATATTTAAAGCACAGGGTCAGAAAGAGTTGGAATTCAACAGCACGGTGGCATAGAACTGGGGTCACAGTGGGTCACCACTTAATGCGACTCATCATTAACATTAAAATCCCATCGAATTCCAGGGCTAGAGAGGTGTAATTTACTTTTCTCTCCCCTGACTCGGCATGTCTGGTTATCATCCAGTTTGGTATTTTCTAACTCCACAAGAGAGAGTTCCAGAGAAATGTGGTTAAACTGGTCCATATTCCCATGGAGTTGTAGACAAAAGCCCCCAGCCCCGCCAACAGCAGAAAGGCTCTGGGACAGCTCCTAGAGCAAGGACAGGGGCTTAGAGCCAGAGGCCTGGGGTGGGAGGCGTGCCAGAGAGTCCATCTAAAATGGCTTTCAAAAACTGGATTGCCCATGTGGGATGAACCCTGCAGTGTTAGTCCCGGCTGGGAACCTAGGTGCAACCCTGCAGGCAGGCTTAGGAGGCCCAGTGCTTAGGTTATGATTTAAGACAACCTCCAACTCTTGCCCTTCCTCTGCCTCCATACCCATCATGGGCTGCCCTGTTTTTGTTTTGTTTTGTTTTAATATTTTCTTGAACGTGCCACACGGCATGTGGAATCTTAGTTCCCCAACCAGGGATCAAAACTTGCATTGGAAGCTCAGATTCTTAACCACTGGGCTGCCAGACAAGTATCCCTACAGATTGCCATTTCTGCCCCCTGAGTGTCTGTCTGTCCTCTCCTTGTGGAGAATTAGGTAGTTCCTCCTTTGTGCATGAAGCCCACTGCACCTCCACTTACTCTGTCCACAGCTGTCAGTCCCTGAGGGGAAAAGAGCGTGTCTGATGGACTGGGCCTCACTTAATATAGAAGGCCTGGGGCATCATAAGTGCTTGCTGCTGCTGCTGCTAAGTCACTTCAGTCATGTCCGACTCTGCTCGGCTCCCCCGTCCCTGGGATTCTCCAGGCAAGAACACTGGAGCGGGTTGCCATTGCCTTCTCCAATGCATGAAAGTGAAAAGTGAAAGTGAAGTCGCTCAGTCGTGTCCGACTCTTAGCGACCCCATGGACTGCAGCCTACCAGGCTCCTCCACCCATGGGATTTTCTAGTTAAGAGTACTGGAGTGGGGTGAGTGCTTATTAAGTAATGGTTTTTAGCAAAGCAAAATACTGTACAGCCATGCTAGATTACAGTCCATATCTGTAATTTACTTTCAGCTTTTGGCACTCCAGGACCATTTTAACCATTTGAAGAGGTTCTTCCTTCTGATATTCCCTCCCCAATAGGATCTCTAGGTCCCTCCCTGGTCTTCCCTTCTAAGCTTCCTAATGGGATGCATATTTGTTTATTATGCATTCTTCAAGCATTTCCAATGTTTATTGTATATTCTTCCAGCATTTGATTTCTTTATGCAAACAAACATTCATATATATGTTCTTTTTTGCCATTTTCTCTTTTATCGCCACTTTCTTACACACAAAAAATAGCACCTTATATACACTTTGCTGTGACTAGCTTTTTTTTTATATATAAATCTTAGAGTGTAAGATGGAGAAGGCAATGGCACCCCACTCCAGTACTCTTGCCTGGAAAATCCCACGGATGGAGGAGCCTGGTAGGCTGCAGTCCATGGGGTCGCTAGAGTCAGACATGACTGAGCGACTTCACTTTCACTTTTCACTTTCATGCATTGGAGAAGGAGATGGCGGCCCACTCCAGTGTTCTTGCCTGGAGAATCCCAGAGACGGGGGAGCCTGCTGGGCTGCCGTCTACGGGGTCACACAGAGTCGGACACGACTGAAGTGACTTAGCATAGCATAGCATAGCATAGAGTGTAAGAATGGAGAGAGCATTCTCATTCTTTTCTTGTTTTTAGTCTTCTTTTTCACAGCTGTGTAGTATTCCACTGTGGTGTCATTTAGCTAACTAGATGAGCATTGGGCTGTTTCCAACACTTTTGCTGTTATAGCCAGGTTGCAGTGACTAACCTTGTGTCTGGTCATTTCCCATGTGTCCAGGAGTAGTGGCAGTATCTGTTCACAGATGTGGGACTGCTGGATAAAGGACATGTAGGATTTCAGTGATTCTGTGAAATGTCTTTCCACATTGGGGGAGGTCATCATTTTGCATTCTCCCTGCACGATAGGGGTAATTTGTTTCCCACAGCTTCACAGCAGAATTTTGTGATTGTGGTTTGGATTTTTGCCAATCTGATAAGTGAGAAATGGCATTTTAGTGTACTGTTCATTTTCATTCAAATCGATTATCTTTTCACATTTCAGGAACATTTGCATTTTCCACCACTCTTGTACAAATCTTGGTCTTTTTCTTTTTTTTAATATCTATTTATTTAATTTTGGCTATGCTGGGTCTGTTACTGCATGGCCTTCTTCTCTAGTTGTGGTGAGCCGGGGCCACTCTCTAGCTGCAGTGCTCAGGCTTCTCACTGTGGTGGCCTCTCTTGTTGCAGAGCACAGGCTCTAGAACTTGCAGACTTCATTAGTTGCAGGTCCCAGCCTCTACAGGATAGGCTCCAGAATTGCGGCCTACAGGGTTAGCCGTTCCGTGGTATGTGGGATTTTCCCCCGTCAGGGATTGAACCTGTGTCTCCTGCATTGGCGGGCAGATTCTTCAACACTGAGCCACCAGGGAAGCCCTCCTTTTGGTTTTATTGGAGTTCTTTCTAATAAAAGAGGAGGAAGGTGAGACTGTTGTCTGTGGTATGATTGCAAGTTTCCCAAGAGAGTACTTATTGTGTGGGTTTTTTTCCCCACTTAGAGACTTTAGATTTTTCTCATGTGGTAAAATTTCTCAAAATTTCCTCGTATGACTTTGGGCTTTGTATCAACATTAGAAAGGCTCTTTCCTGCTCCAAGATTATGAAGGAATTTACCCAGAGGAGGTGAAAGGAAGCAGGTGTGGGCCCCCTCTGAGCGGTGCTGCCAACATCACAGTCTTGTTTGGGACTTAGCCCCATTCCCACGGGGAGAAGGGTTTGCTGCCAGGGGCTGATGCCCATTGCCAAAGGCCTGGTCCAGGCACCCTGATCATCAGCTGGTGCTCTTTGGAGGGGCTGGAAAGGAAGTAGATAAGGGGGAACGAAATGTTTGGCAGCCCCATTTGTTCCCAACAGGTGAGGTCTGGCCAGGTGCAGCCTGATTAATATAATGAAAGGAAATAGAATTAGAACTTTGAAGTGAAACTTGAGGCTTACATAAATTTGAACCTTTCCTGGGATTTGAAAAGAAGTAATTAATTTAGAAACGTTCTCCATCCATATTAAACGCTGCCACACCAGCTCTAGGCAAGAAATATTCTAAAATAGAGTTCCCATATATTGTGAATTCAGCCAGCATAGAGGCAGAAGACAAAATGATTAGGTAGGTAATATGTTCCCTAAAAGTCTTTAGTTCAGTTCTACAGGTTTGAAGGGAGAATGAGGGTCATAAGTGTTGGGGTTCAGGGAGGTTGGGGTGTCCTTTAGCCTGGGTCCCTCTCCTGGCTCCACTGCTAATCTGTATGACTTAAGGTAAATCACTTCACCTCTCTGAGCCTCAGTTTCTTCCTCTGTAAAAGGGGATAATAGTCATAATTAAACCTAACATTAACTAAGCACTAAGAATGTATCAAGTATTTGATGTTTCACATTCAGTAAATTATTCACTGTCTCAGGAAGCTATGAAAATTAAATGCAGTAATGTGAAGAGCTTTGCCCAGTACCTGGCATGTCATAAGACCCCAGTGAACATTCCCTGATGAAAGTGAAAATGTTATTTTCTCAGTTGTGTCCAACTCTGTGACTCCATGGACTGTAGCCTGCCAGCTCCCCTGCCCATGGAATTCTCCAGTAAAGAATACTGCATAGCCATTTCTCCAGGGGATCTTCACGACCCAAGGATCGAACCCATGTCTCCCACATTGCACACAGAATCTTTACCATTTGGGCCACCAGGGAAGCAGTACTGTTATTTTATATGCTTACTGCAATCAGACGGGTAGACTCAGCTTTTGACTGTGGTATTATCTTAGCTATTTATTAATTCCACAAATACCTTCTATATGTGGGTATTGGAGGTACCATGGTGATTGTGGTCTGTGCCCACAGAGCTTACAACCCCCCCAAAGCAGATGCACTCATCAGCATGTAGTGATCGCACCCCGTGACAAGAGCTTTACTAGGGACCAGCCAGGGTGCTATGGAGCCTAGGGGACAGAGTGGATAACTGTCCCAGGTGCAGGACAGGTGCACAAACCGAGGCCTGTGGGCAGGACAGGGCAGGGCAGGTGCACAACCTCTCTGGAGGAGTGACAACTATGACTGTACCAGGGACCACTTAGTGCATACCTTGTGCCAGGAGTGGTTTAGTTAACTCTCACAATTAGTGCTTAGAATTGTTATTACCCCTATTTTACAAATAAGGAAACTAAGGCACCAAAAGTTTGTTTGAGGTCACACAGCCAGCAAGTGACGGATCCAGGATCTGAGCCTGGGAATTTGACTGCCAAGTTAATATTAGGACACAGATCCAGGAAGGGGAGTAGAGGTGCTCACCACTGGGAAATGGACCAGGATTCCCTGGACGGAGATATTAGGAATTAAAACTGCAAAGTGGGAGCAGAATGGAGGGGCAGAGAGAAAACCAGGCACTGGGCAGCATCTCAGTGGGAGGAATTTTAAGCCAGTGTTGCTCTCTGGCTTTGGTAGGACGAGTGATGTGGGCCTGGAGGGTGGATGGCCCAGTGTGGGTCATGAATGGCTCCAGGAACCTTGTCAGCTTGGAATTCTGCCTTACAGGGTGAATCTTATTTGGTCTGAAGCATTTTTGCCTGTTAAAATGAAAAGATACTTGCCAAGGCTAATTCCAAAAGTCTCTATCAACCATGGCTATGTTCATTTTTCTAAAACATGCTCTCTTGTCCTCTTTGCCTAGCTGGCTCCTGCTGCTCCTTCGGATCCCAAGCCTGGGCTTATACCCCTACTTGGTGCTGCCATAGCTTCTTGGGTCTGCCTTCTTAGCTCTTGCCCAAGACTTACATTTTACTGGCTGACAGTTTGAGCTCAAGAGAGTCGAGACCATGTCTGGTTTTTCTCTCCCTTTAGTCCCTGGCATGGGGCTGGAACATACTCAATAAATATTTGATGAATAAGTGCATTCTCCAGCACTTCTGGGGAATTAGGATTGAGAGCCATCAGATGAGAGGGCGATGCCTGAGTGTGACACGCACAGTCTTTGAGGAAAACATACTGGGAATGAAGTCCCCAGGGGTCTGGAGGGAAAGTGCCTCCAGTAGAGGTTAGAGGCCTCTGTTTGATGACTGAGCCAAGAGTCCTTGTTGGCTCCAGGTAGACTAGTTCTTGTCTAAATGCTTTCAGTAGCCACCTCATACCCACCATTGAGGGAAATCTAGTCTCCATTCATGGGATGCATGGCTTCCTACAAGTGTTTCAGTCAGTTCAGTGGCTCAGTCACGTCAGACTCTTTGCGACCACATGGACTGTGGCACGTCAGGCCTCCCTGTCCATCACCAACTCCCGGAGTTTACTCAAACTCATGTCCATTGAGTCGGTGATGCCATCCAACCATCTTATCCTCTGTTGTCCCTTTCTCAATCTTTCCCAGCATCAGGGTCTTTTCAAATGAGTTATTTCTTCGCATCAGATGGCCAAAGCGTTTCAGCCTCATGCAAAGCCCAGTTTCCTTACTTATGCTATGCTATGCTATGCTAAGTCACTTCTGTCGTGTCCGACTCTGTGTGACCCCATAGACTGCAGCCCACCAGGCTCCACCGTCCCTGGGATTCTCCAGGCAAGAACACTGGAGTGGGTTCATTTGCTATCTTATTTTGGTCCTCCAAACAGTGTTAAGAAGATATAAAACAACTTCTTAACACTGTTTGGAGGACCAAAATAAGATAGCAAATGAAAAGTGCTATACAGTGCCCGGTTTAAGTACTTAGCTGGTGAATGCTATCAGTATTTTTACAGTCTTCTTTTTAAATGTTTCTAGTATTTTTTTTATCATAGTTTGTGATATTTAATCCTCAATCTTTGTGACATCAGTTATGATTTTCAAGTTTTAGGGGAGGGCCCTCCAACTTGGATGAGTCAAGCGACTGCTTAGGCTCTCACAGAGTTGAGGACAAAGTTGGAACTCAAACCCAGGCCTGCCTGCCCTCAAAGCCAATTGTCTTACCAGTGGTTGGTATTGGAAATGGGGCTTTAACAAAGTTTAGTGAAGGGAAAAAACCTGATACAATAGAGATAGGTAACCCCTGAATGGGCTTCCTAGGTGGCTCAGTGGTAAAGAATCCGCCTGCTACAGCACGAGACAGGAGATGAGGGTTTGACCCGTGTTTCAGGAAGAGCCTCTGGAATAGGAAATGGCAACCCACTCCAGTATTCTTGCCTGGAAAATTCCATGGACAGAGAAGCCTGGTGGGCTACAATCCATGGGGTTGCAAAGAGTCAGACAGGACTGTGCAACTGAGCGTACATGCATCCCCTGAAGGGGAAGCACTAGGCATAATCCTGCTATGGGGAAATTTTCTGGCTCCAGACAATGGGCCACTTGCCTTTCCCCTCCTCCATGCCTTTCCGCATTCTGCTGGCCCTCCCCCCCCCACCTCTGGAGCACCCCTTCCCTCAGCATCTTCCTCTCAAAATCTGACCTGTCCCTGTAAGGGTGACTGAGAGAGACAGTGTACAAGCCAGGATGTGCTATGTGACCCGCACTTAAGTTAGGTGTGTTGTGTGTGTGTGCACTTGGGTGTAAAAGAGAACACCAAAAAAAGACTGGCGGTAGATAGGATGAAGAGTTGACAATAGTGTGTCCTCTTGAGAGGCACTTGGGTTTCCAGAGATTTCAATTTTCCATGTATTTTCCAAATTAAAAAAAATAAACATGTATTATTTTTGCAAACAGTAAACAAAGCTGTGTTTTAAATTCTGATCATCTCTTCAAGGTCAACTCAAATGCCACTTCCTCTTTGGAGCTGTGCTGTCCCCCGCTGTGTGTTTGCTGTGCAAGGTCCCTATTAGTGCGGTTGTGTTTGCCCTCCGTAAATTTTCCCGAGCAGAGAGGCAGCCTTCCTTGCCTGCTTCCTGCAGTAGATTTCAGCTGAACAGAGATGCTCCAAGGCCTTGGAGCCAGAGCAGCCCAGGGCAGCCTTTTCCATGCAGCTCCTGCACTGACGTTTTCCAGCTCTTAGCTCTGAGTTCCACTCTCTGGTTGTGGATTCTCATTGTGGTGGCTTCTCTTATGGCAGAACATGGGCTCATGGACTCAGTAGTTGTGGTGCATGGGCTTAGTTGCCCCAAGGCACATGGGATCTCAGTTCCCAGACCACGGATCAAACCAGCGTCCCCCTCATTGCAAGGCGATTGTTAACCACTGGACCACCAGGGAAGTCCCTGTGTTCCTGAGTTTACTCACTTCACTCACCCTGAGTTCACTCAGTCTTCCCTAGTACCTTTCAAGATGGGCATTATTTTTATTACCGTCAGTTTAGAGACCAGAGATTGTCTTAAAGCTTGAAGGGGATTACCAGATGCCATAACACTTCTCCAGTGCCCTTGCACTCCTTCACCTCTTGACCAGGACCTTCAGCCACCTTGCTTCTTGGAAGATGGCCTGATTTTTCAAGTCCCGGTGGTTTTATCCCCTCACCTTCTCCACCCTACCCTTGACTTTATCTCACCTTCCTTGACATCTGGTTCCCATCTCTGGCCCAGTCCAGGGTCCAGCTTACTTGTGGTTTCTCCTAGGAAGTCTTTCTTTATTGGCCCTGCTTTTTCATGCCGTCTGGATTGGCGGTATCCTCTCTGCCTACCCATATCACAGCATTTATCACTTCTTATTGAACCTGATTTCTCTCGCTACTGTTTGTTTGTCTCTTTCCACAATCAGACTCTAGGACAAGAGCTTAATTTCTTTATCCTCAGTGTCTAGTTGGCATACATTAGATATATAATGAATTTTTGTTGAATTAATTAATAGAATCCCTTCAAAAGTCCTCTAAAATGACTAGGTTTACAAGTGGATAAAAAATAAAGCCCAGAGGTTGAGGGCTTTTCTCAATCATGGCCAGTAAGGTTTTGGGTTGATTTTAGAATATAGATCTTTTGTGACCCACGTTGACTGATGTGCTGAAATTTTAAAAAGCAGAGAAAAAAAGCTACCCACTCCAGTGTTCTTGGGCTTCCCTGGTGGCTCAGCTGGTAAAGAATCTGCCTGTAATGCAGGAGACCTGGGTTCAGTCCCTGGGTTGGGAAGATCCCCTGGAGAAGGGAAAGGCTACCCACTCCAATATTCTGGCCTGGAGAATTCCATGGACTATATAGTCCATGGGGTCGCAAGGAATCAGACACAACTGAGTAACTTTCACTTTCAGAGAAAAAAATCCTGCCAATTCTAGGGGAAACAAAAATGTAAATCATGAGCCAGCACAAGCTGGACAGAGATATATTTAGGATGTTTATATATTTTTCCTTATTTAAAAAATGCAGTTGCTGTTGTTTTTTAACATAGCCTTCCTTTCAATTATTTACTTAGTGTAATTCTTAGGAGTTGAGTTGTGGGGCCAAGTGACTGAATATTTAAATAGCTGTCAATATCACTGCAAAATTATTTCCCAAACTATTGTACCAGTTACCACTACCTTCAGAGAAGTGTGATACTGTCAATTTTACTGTTTGCACCCTAGCATTGGGGATTATTATTTTTAAAATTTTTGTTGTTCTCAGAGATATAAAGTTGTGCCTCATTGTTTTCTTTTTATTTCTTTGTGAACAGTTGAGGTTGAGTATTGTTCTTTGCATCTATTTACCTACATTCTTATGAGACTCATATGTTCATGTTCCTTTTTGTGCTATTTTTTTTAAGATTGTTGAAGACATTTGTGGAAGGCAGACTCAACTATTTAATTAAGTGCCAATGGGAGGCACTGGCTGGAGGGAACACAAAGATGACTAAGATACCATCCTGCTTTCTTCTTTTTTAAATTGAGATGTAATTGACATACAAAACACTATATAAAGTTCCAGGTGTATAATATAATAATTCGATACTTATATATATTACAAAATGATGACCCCAGTAATCTAGTTAACATCCATCATCATACATAGTTACAGAATTTATTTTTCTTGTGATGAGAACTTTTAGGATTTACTTTCTTATCAATGTTCAGAGAGTACTGTTAATTATAGTAACCATGCTGTACGTGACATGCCCACAACTTACTCATTTTATAACTGAAAGTATATACCTCTTGACTCCTTTCACCAATTTCCCCCACCCTCTACCACAACCCATGGCGACCACCAGTCTATATCCATTCTCTTTATTTATAAGTTTTTTGTTGTTCCACATAGAAGTGAAATCATATGATATTTGTCTTTCTCTGACTTATTTCACTTAATGTAATGCCCTCAAGGTCCATCATTATTGTTGCAAATTGCAAGAGTTCATTCTTTTTATGGCTGAATAATATTAATGTATATATATGTGTGTAAACTATCTTCTTTATCCATTCATCTGTGAGTGGACGCTTAGGTTGTTTCCATATCTTAGTTATTGTAAATAGTGCTGCAATAGACGTGGGATGCAGATATCTCTTCTTACTAGTGTTTTCATTTTCTTCAAATAAATACCCAGAATTGCTAGATCATGCAGTAGTTATATTTTGAATTTTTTGATGAACCTGCATACTGTTTTCAATAATGGCTGCACCAGTTTACAGTCCTACCAACAGTGCATGAGGATTCTCTTTTCTCCACATCCTCACCAGCACTTGTTATTTCTTGTCATTTTGATAACAGTCATCCTAAAAAATGTGAGGTGATCTCTCACTGTGGTTTTAATTTTCATTTCCCTGATGATTAATGATGTTGAGCATCTTTTCAAGTACCTATTGACCATGTATATATCTCTTAGAAAAAACGTCTCTTCAGATCTGCCCATTTTTGAATCAGATTGTTTAGGGGTTGTTGAGTTCTTTATATATTCTGAATATTAACTCCTTGTCAGACATATGATTTGCAAATATTTTCTCACATTCAGTAGGCTGCCTTTTTTGTTGTTGCTGTTTCTCTTTGCTGTGCAGATTTTTAGTTTGATGTAACCTCACTTGCTATTTTTGCTTTTGTTGCCTTTCCTTTGGTATCAAATCCAAAAAAAACCATTGCCAAGTCCTATGTCAAGGTGCTTATTGCCTATGTTTTCTTCTAGGACATTTATAGTTTTAGATTTTACACTCAAGCCTTTAGTTGATTTTGAGTTAATTTTTTTATATGGTATAAGATAGTGGTCCAGTTTAATTCTTTTGCATATTACTATCCAGTTTTCCCAACACCATTTATTGAAGAGATTGTCCTTTTGCCATTGTGTATTCTTGGCTCCTTTGTCACAAATTATTGACTGTGCATGTGAGTTTATTTCTGGGCCCTCTGTTCTGTTCCATTTATCTGTGTCTGTTTTTATGCCAGTGTTCTACTGTTTTGATCACTATAACTTTGTAATTTAGTTTGAAATCAGGCATTCTTGCCTTCTTAAGTGGGATCTTCTTAAGCAAGATATTCAAGTCAGAGAGATGAATGTGGATATGTGTAGAAATAATAGTGTTGTACAGTTCGGATGGTTTTGGAGGCAGGGAAGTGAATAACCAATGAAAAGAGGTTTTATTAACTCAGAAAATTGTATTGTCTCACCAAACAAAGATGCAGGGATTTTTAGGGTTGGTTAATGAGAGGCATGGGGTTGCAAAGAGTCGGACACGACTGAGCGACTGAACTGAACTGAACTGAACTGAATGAGAGGCACAGCATGATATTCAGAATCCCCAGGTTTTTCCCCTTTTCCTCTCTGACTTCCTTGGCATTGAATTTGTCCTCAGACTGCTCTTTTCCCAGTTGAAAGTTTGCTACCTCACTCCAGTTATCATGTCCACTCACAGCCATGTTCAAAAGTAGGTCAGACCAGGGTATCTCTTCTGTTTCTTTCCCTCCCTCCCTCCCTCCCTTTGCCTTTCTCCCTCTTTTCTCCTTTCATTTCTTTTCTTTCCTTTCGTCCTTCCTCCATTCCTCCCTTTCTTCCTCTCTCTCTCTCTCTCTCCCCCTCTTTCTTTCAACAGCAGACTCCCCCTCCCCCCACAGTTTTGGAAACCATAAATTTGAAATCAAGGCCCTTTTTCCTTTTTGTTAGGAAAAAAAAATAACTTTCCCAAAAGCACCACAGGGCTTCTTCTTAATCTGATAGTCCAGATCACCATGGCACATGCCCCACCTAATCCACCAGGGGGTTAGAGGATATAAAATTACCATGATAGATTTAAGTTAACCAACACTCATGTCTCTAGGATTTGGAGGGGTGC
The DNA here is from genome assembly GCA_935064755.1 of Tragelaphus eurycerus. Lineage (NCBI taxonomy): Eukaryota > Metazoa > Chordata > Mammalia > Artiodactyla > Bovidae > Tragelaphus > Tragelaphus eurycerus. The sequence continues at coordinate 7,091,005 of CAKXYN010000072.1, read as the reverse complement.
AGTCATACTATTCAGTGATGGAGATAGCTCTTCATACTATAATGTATTATATCAAATAATAATACAAATTGATATAAGATTTTTCTGTAAAAGTCAGTTTCTCCTTTTTTTCTTGTTAAAGTGTGATAAATCTCTTATGTTGAAAAAGCCAAAATGCCATTGCTCTCAAAGCATCAACATTTGAGGACAGTGTAGTCTTCTGAAACATGGGAGAGCTGAAACACCCGTGTGGTTTCCTACTGAAGTTCGCTTCTTCTTCTTTTAACAGATGAGGAAAAAGAAAATAACAGAGCATCCAAGCCCCACTCCACTCCTGCTACTCTGCAATGGTAAGTTCCATTCTGAACAAGTTTTCTCTTTATGCGAAGCCCATATAACTGGTCTTCTTGCCAATAGCATAGCGTATCAGTTGGAATGTCATAGTAACTTGACACACAATAGCCCATATACAATCAATTTAGTTTGCAGGTGTGTAAAAAATACTCAACTTAGATATAGCCTGGAGATTTAAATTTTCATATTTATTTTATTTGGGAGTAGACTTATTTTCCCCACATCAAAACACTGACAAGGACTGGATTCCACATGGCTGTTACTGACTTGAATAGAATCTATTATTTTAATAAATAATGTTGCAGCCAATTATAGAGGCATAGGTCTGTTCTCCCTTACCAATGACCCCTCAATAAATTAATAATTAATTGCAACTATTCTACAATTGGGGCTTCCCTGGTGACTCAGAGAGTAAAGAATCTGCCTGCAGTGCAGGAGACACAGGTTCGATCCCTGGGTTGGGAAGATCCCCTGGAGGAGGAAATGGCAACCGACTCCAGTATTCTTGCCTGGGAAATCCAATGGACAGAGGAACTTGGTGGGCTACAGTCCATAGGGTCATGACAGAGCTGGACATGACTGAGCGACTAACACTTCATACTATGATTATTTTTTGACATTAATAACATGAATACAAATTATCTACTTGAGTGGCTCTCCATTTACCATTTGGAATTCCTGGACTTGATGTGACAGTTAATGATGTGGTTTAAGTGTTTGCATTCATGTTTGATACATACAGGTAAATTCCCCTCTAAGAGCTTGACTTACAAATTATGTTGTGGCTTTGAACACCAAGGCTACAGGAACACCTGACACTCAGTCCTCAGAGGATTTTGTCAGTTAAGGGCTTCTAGCAGTGCAGCCCACAGAGGTGAAGGAAGTGAGAAATTAAGGGGAAGGAGAGAGAAAGGGATGAATCTACCATGTGCCAGGCTGCATGTTAGGCACTTTGTACAAGTGTCTCATTTCATTCTTACAATTCTGTCAAGTTGGTGTTGTTATGCTCATTTTACAGATGAGGAAAAGAAAGCTTAGGCAGTTAAATCATTTATCCAAAAATACACACAGCCATGAAGTGGCAGAGGCAGGAACCTGGCTGGATCACTTTAACTGCAAAGTTTTTGCTTCGGGAAAAAGGAAGAGAAAAATCAGGAAAGATGGAGAGACCAGATCAGAAAAGGAAGCAGATGGGTTTTAATGAGCAAATCATATTAGATTCTTTTAACGAATCCACCCACAGGTGAGAGGAAAACAATGTTGGGAGAAAGCATTCAGGAATGCAACTCAATCTTCTCCAACAAGAGTCTCAATAGTCAGCTTGTTTTGCTTCAAGGATAGCAAAGGTTGTTTTCAAGAGCTCCATTTCCAGTCTTCTGGCTTGTTTCCTTCAATTTGTCCCTACATTCCTTTTCTCACTGCATTTGGTGCTTTTTTGCTTTATTTAAAACTCTACTCTACTTCCCTCTTCCAATCTCTCCCTATACCCTTCCGCCCAAATTATGGCCACACAGATTCCCACAATGTCAGCACACTGAGTGAAGGATCAACATAAAAGACTTCAGGAGTGAGAGTTTCGAGAAATGCTAGAAATCAGCAGACACTCTTGGTTTAATCATCTGAACACATAGTACATTTCAGAGCGAAAAATTTGAAAGGGACAAGAAGAAAATCACCTTGTTCACATCTGTTTTTCTGTGATCTTCTGACATTTGCCTGGCAACAGAGAGGCTGTTGATAGTGTAATCTCTTACATCAGACTGCATGCATGTGTGTTAAGTTGCTTCAGTCATGTCCAACTCTTTGCAGCTCTATGGACTGCAGCCCGCCAGGCTCCTCTGTCCGTGGGATTCTCCAGGTATGAATACTGTAGTGGGTTGCCATGCCCTTCTCCAGGGGATCTTCCTAACCCAGGGATCAAACCCTCATCTTTTACGTATCCTTCATTAGCAGGCGGTTCTTTACCACTAGCACCACCTGGGAAGACTGCCAGGAATTAACTCCCAGCTTTGCTTTTCCATGTGACCTTGGGCAAGATCCTTCACCTTTTTGTGCCTCAGTCTACTCACCTGTAAAATGGGGATGGCAGTAGTATTTTCCTCATAATGTAGTCACAAAGAGTATGTACAGAGGGCTTGAACAGTGTCTGGAGAAGAGTGGGTGCTGGATAAACCTTAGCAACTGTGGATCAGTCAGCAGACATCTTCCTTCTGAGTCCCACAAGGACATCCTGGAATAGGGCTTCTCTCCTTCCTGATATACTCATAGTCAGTTCTCCCACCGCACCTAAGTTTATACAAAATATTTATTTTTCTAAATAAAAGGTCCCATATTGTCATTCCAGAAGAAATTTTATCTTCCAATTCACAAAGCCATGTAGTGGATTTGTTTTTATGAAAAAAAAAAAAATCTGTTTTCAGAGCCAAATCAGGTTTGAAAATTTGTAAAATTTAGTCTTATTATTATCAAGAGGCATCAGGTTGTTCAAACCTCAAATTTTCCTCCAATCCCCTTTATATTTTTAAGATAGAATTTCAGTCATTCACTAAATTAAGAAATATTAGCACCTACTGTTTGCTGGCCCCTATTCTAGGCTCTGAGAATGCAGTGGTGGATAAGACAGACCAAGAATAGGGGCTGATGGAAGAAAAATTTGGATAACAATTTAAAAAATTATTAATGATAAATAAATAAGGAATATATTAGATAGAGATAAGCACAGAGTGAAGAATTAGAATTGGCTGCGATGATAGTATCTCAGAGGCTATTTTAGGTTGACTAGTTCGGGGAAGGCAATGGCACCCCACCCCAGTACTTTTGCCTGGAAAATTCCATGGACAGAGGAGTCTGGTAGGCTTCCATCCATGGGGTCGCTAAGAGTCAGACACGACTGAGCGATTTTCACTTTCACTTTTCACTTTCTTGCATTGGAGAAGGAAATGGCAACCCACTCTAGTATTCTTGCCTGGAGAATCCCAGGGACGGGGAGCCGGATGGGCTGCCGTCTATGGGGTCGCACAGAGTCAGACATGACTGAAGCGACAGCAGCAGCAGCAGCAGCAGCAGTGAGGGAAAGCTTCCTTGAAGTGGTGACATCTAAGTGGACATTTATGTGACAAGAAGTCCTCAAGATGCCACGATAGTGTTAAAATCAGGGAAACGTTCTCAGTAGAGGGGACAGTGTGGGTCAGGCTCTCCCAGAGGCAGACCCTGAGCAGAACCATGTGTGCAGGTGGTTTATTAGGTGGGTGCCCAATATTGATACCACAAGGGTGTAAGGAGGGTTATTGGGCTGCAAGGGGGCTACAGCAGTGGCTTTGGTGATCCCACAGGGAGTTCTGAGCTGGGGTGGCCAGTCAGAGATAAGCCCTTCAGAGACTAATTGAGGCGATGGATCTGGGCCTTTATTCCTGCACCTCACTCGTCACAGCAGGTAGGCAGCCCCCAGGAACAGGGCTAAATTTGGGCAAGGCAGCTCCCTTCTAGTCTTGCTGAGGACGACTCCCCAGGAGAGCTTCAGCCTCAGCAGTCAATCTCTCAGCAGTGGGGAAGGACGTCTCAGTCCTGAAAGGTAACCTTGGCGTGTGCCAATGCACCCCCGCCTGTTCACTCTCTCCAGGGTGGAGTAGGCAGAGCTTGTCCAGGGAGCTGCAGAAGGTTGTCTGTGTGATGGGAGCTTAGCCAGTAAGGAAGACAGTGACACTGATGAGATGGGATGAGGAGGCAGGGAGGCTGTAAGCAGCAGGGAAGAAGAAGAAGCAAGGACATTTCTCTAAACTTAGGGACAGCTGTTGTTCAGTGGCTAAGTTGTGTCCAACTCTTTGCGATCCCATGAACTGCAGCAAGCCAGGCTTTCCTGTCCTTCTCCATCTCCCAGAGCTTGCTCAAACTCATGTCCATCGAGTCGGTGATGCCATCCAACCATCTTATCCTCTGTCGTTGCCTTCTCCTGCCTTCAATCTTTCCCAGCATCAGGGTCTTTTCCAACAAGTTGGCTCTTCACATCAGGTGGCCAAACTACTGGAGTTTTAGCTTCAGCATCAGTCATGCCAATGAATATTCAGGATTGATTCCTTTAGGATTGACTGGTTTGATCTCCATGCTATTCAAGGGACTCTCAAGAGTCTTCTCCAATAACACAGTTCAAAAGCATCAGTTCTTCAGCACTCAGCCTTCTTTATGGTCCAACTCTCACATCCGTGCATGACTACTGGAAAAACAATAGCTTTGACTATTTGGACATTTGTCAGCAAAGTGATGTCTCTGCTTTTTAATATGCTCTCTAGGTTGGTCATAGCTTTTCTTCCAAGGAGCAAGTGTTTTTTAATTTCATGGCTGCAGTCACCATCCACAGTGATTTTGGAGCCCAAGAAACTAAAGTCTGTCACTGTTTGCATTGTTTCCCCACGTATTTGCCATGAAGTGATGGGACAGTCATGCTCAAAACCATGGTGGAGGATATGTGACCTCTTACATCGAGTTCCACATGAGTATATTGTTTTAGACTAGAGTTTCAGTATAAAACTTTGTCTCCCGGAAGGAACTGAAGACACCCTCCATTTACAAGGGAAAATGGCATAATTTATACTAGGTCCCCTTTCTGCTCTGGCTGCCAAGAAGTCCAGAGCTAAATCTGGTGTTTCTGTACTTTTCAACCTCTTTCCTTTGTCTAATTTTCTTCTCATTTTTCTTATTTTGTTAGGTTTTTAGAAGAGGGCAGGATGCAAATAAATTCAACAAATACTCATTTACATTTGAATTTTAAATTCTTTACACAAAATGTATTTCCTTATTGAAAAACAAAAACATTACAGATAAGGTTAAAGTCCTTTCTTCATGTAGTTCCTTCCCTTGTCCTCCAAAGCAACGCTGTTACCAGTGAGAAATATGCGTGTGTGTGGATGTTTGTTCATATATGCACGCACATGTGTGTATATATGTGTGTGTGTGTTTACTGTCCCTTACCTGTGCATTTACATGCATATGTACTGATAGGATGGACTTTCCTGGAGGTTCAGATGGTAAAGAATCTGCCTCCAATGCAGGAGATCCGGGTTCAGTCCCTAGGGTCAGGAAGATCCCCTGGAGGAGAGTATGGCAACCCACTCCAGTATTCTTGCCTGGGAAATCCCATGGACAGAGGAGCCTAGTGGGCTATAGTCCATGCAGTCACAAAGAGTCTGACATGACTGAGCAACTAACATACATATACTGATAGAAGTTTCTGAACTGTGTTTTTTATTTAGTATTTTCTCCTTTATAAAAGAATGCAGATATGTAACACCAAAAATATAGTTAGTTCCACAACCTGTCACACTGTCTTGAGGCACAGTTGCTTTCTTCCTCAGCTTGCTTTTCTTCCACATATCCTCAAGCTATAGCCAGATTAGTCCACAAAGAACAACCTCATTTTAATCACTATGCAGTATTTCATATAAGACCGAGGCAGAATTCCTTTCACCATTTCCCTATTTTTTTAAAAAAATTATTTATTTGGCTGCATGGGGTCTTAGTTGAGGCAGGTAGTTTCTTCCTGCAGATTCTTCTGTGGCAGCTCAGGCTTAATTGCCCTGGGGCATGTGGGATCTTAGTTCCCTGACCAGGGATCAAACAGACACCCACTGCCCTGAAAGGCAGTCTTAACCACTGGACCACCAGGGAAGTCCTGACGTTTCCCTCTTGAGATGCATTTAGCTGTGTCCAGATCTCATCTTCGCCGTTACATGCAGAGCCCCAAAGAACATCTTCATATGTCCCCTCACATACCTGCTGAAGTGTTTCTTCTGCATGGGTATCAGGCAGTGGAAGTGCTGGATGCACAGAAAATGTTAACAGGATTGCAAAATTGCCCACTGTAACAGCCTCACCATTTTATATACAGCCTCAGCACAAAATGCTTTAAAAAAAGGAATGTTGCTCCATGACAGGGCATCTCATCCTTTGAGGTACCTACATTCTTCATGCTGTCCGCTTTCTCTAGGAGTATTGGGCAGGCTCAGGAAGGGACCCTGGCCTCACCACCCAGGTGGTAGCTGCTGGCCTGACAGTGCCCAGCTCTCCCGGGATGCTTGGCTTGTTTCTGGGATTGGGTTAGGAGCCATCTGCTTCTCTTGCCTTCCCCAGCCTGGCCGCCAGCCCCCTCCCCATGGCCCCAGAGACCATCCCCATTCTAAAAACAAATAATACAGCAGCCAAGCTGCCAAAAATAAGCAGAGTCACATGATCTGGAGGCAGCCCCCAGCAGAAAACAGGCAAATATTGTCAAACGCCTTCCGCCACTTTCCAGCATCCTCGGTCATGAGGTTAGTCAAGCCCAACCCACTGGGGATGGTGAGCCCTGCTGGAATCCTAGCCACACAATAACCTCTATTCACAAGGAGGATTTCGGCCCGGGGAAGCAGCCCGTTCCACTGTCCTGGCCGGCTTGCGGCCAGCACATGTCCTCCTCCCTCTCACACACCTCCCCTGTGGCCAGTGTCACTCAGAGCTTCTCTGTGCCGTCAGAGTGGAGACACTTTCCCATCTGCAGTTTCCAGGGAAAGGAAGGCTCTTCCCCAAGGAGGGGAATGGAAGACCACGCTGTCACTTGCATGGGAGACATTTTCCTTTCTTTTGAAAAATAATAATTAGGCTTGAATGATTGCTAGGCTTTCAATATCTTAAAATCAACATGAAACAAGATAAATTTGGTGTTTCTCTTTAAAATGTCCTCAGAGGCCAGAGGTAGAAAATCAGGCTGGATACTGTTCCAAAACTTTGGCCACCTGATGCAAAGAGCTGATTCATTGGAAAAGTCCCTGATGCTGGGAAAGATTGAGGGCAGGAGGAGAAGGGGACGTCAGAGGATGAGATGGTTGGATGGTATCACCGACTCAATGAACATGAGTCTGAGCAAGATCTGGGTGACAGTGAAGGTTAGTAAAGCCTGGTGTTCAGCAGTCCATGGGGTCACAAAGAGTCGGACACAACTAAGCGACTGAGCAACAACAACGAAACACAACCTTATTTGCTTCCATCATATATTTAGACCACCTCCTTCCAGAGAGAGAGGCTAAACATTCTTAGTTGTGAATGTAACCAGAAGTGATAGATAACGGCGGTATCTCACCCATGTGACTTGGTCCCGCTATAAACCTTCACCTAGAGAGGGAGAAAGATAAACAGGAAAACACGAAGGGTATAAACGTCTCAGAGAATTAGATGCTATGTTGTAAAGCTAGGTTCTTAACTTTTAGAAAATATTTTATGCTGTGGGTGAAGGTATAAAGTGGTAAAGCCTTTTGAGTGGGCAATTTTGCAATCCTGTGAATTAAAAACATTTTAATATATGCATCCACGCCTGGATACTGACACGGAGAGACACTTGCCCAGGTGTGCAAGGGAGCACATATGATGTTCTCTGCAGTCCTATTTGTAGTGGTGAGGTGGAGTTGAGTAGACAGGGACTAGATGGAAAGGGAAGATTGAAAGGGGTGGTTTATGGTAGAGGATGGTGCCAAAATCTTCTCTGTTGGTAGTCGGGGCCACTAGCACTCTGACTGCCAACCCCTAGCCTAGGCTCCAACAGATGGGTTAGCAACAACACCGAACTTGTGACACTTTCCTATTACACTGCCTAATTTCTGTTAAAAAAAAAAAAAAGACTTGATTAATCAAAAAATGAACAGAGAGATTTTGATGCCAGACCGTGGCTAATGCCAGGCCTTTCCAGAATACCAATTCGGTAGCTTGTAGGAGAGAAATGAGATTTGGATTAGATTACTTCAGATTCCGGTCCACTTGAGTTGTTACAATGGCAGAAATAAATCCCTGATTCAGTCCATGGCTGAGCACTGACCAAATTAAACAGGTTGAGCCAACACCCGTGGTATGCCAGGCTTGCCCCAGCTGATGTCACCAACCGGGTTCCTTGGATCCCATAAATACTTGTAGAGGAGGCCAGACTGTTACCCTTCTCTGAAGAGGAGGAAAACAAGGCAGAGGTTCCCAGTCTCACTCTACCCAAGGGGGGCGGAAATGCCTAACTCCTAAGAAGACCCTCAACCAATGGGAGCCGGGGCCAGCCGAGGTCCTGGGAGAAATACCAGGGACCCACCTGAACTCATGTTTGTCTGAAGACAGTTTAAGTGTCATTCAGTCATGTCTGACTCTTTGCAACCCTGTGGACTGGAGCCCATCAGGCTCTTCTGTTCATGGGATTTTTCTAGGCAAGAATACTGGAATGGGTTGCCATTTCCCTCTCCAGGGGATCTTCCCAACCCAGGGATCAAACTCAGGTCTCCTGCATTGCAGGCAAATTCTTTACCATCTGAGGCACCAGGGAAGCCTGTGTTTGTCTACCCAACAGCAAATCTTGGATTTAATTGTTTGTTTAATAAAATAGATTTGGTGAGGTTTTTGTTTGTATGTTTTGGGCTTTTGGGGAATCTGACTTAAGACTACTCAAGCCCACGTGAGCCACCATTTTGAACTTATTTATCATCTGATGATCGTTCTTCCAACTCTTTGTGACCCCATGCAACATAGTCCATGGAATTCTCCAGGCCAGAATACTGGAGTGGGTAGCCTTTCCCTTCTCCAGAGGATCTTCCAAACCCAGGGATTAAACGCAGGTCTCTGGCACTGCAGGCATATTCTTTACCAGCTGAGCCACAAGGGAAGCTCCTTCCTCAGCAATCAATGCAAAGAAATAGAGGAAAACAACAGAATGGGAAAGACTAGAGATCTCATCAAGAAAATTAGAGATACCAAGGGAACATTTCATGCAAAGATGGGCACAATATAGGACAGAAATGGTATGGACCTAACAGAAGCAGAAGATATTAATAAGAGGTGGCAAGAATAAACAGAAGAACTGTACAAAAAAGATCTTCATGACCCAGATAATCACAATGATGTGATCACTCACCTAGAGCCAGACATTTTGGAATGTGAAGTCAAGTGGGCCTTAGGAAGCATCACGACAAAAAAGCTAGTGGAGGTGGTGGAATTCCAGTGGAGCTATTCCAAATCCTGAAAGATGATGCTGTGAAAGTGCTGCACTCAATATGCCAGCACATTTGGAAAACTCAGCAGTGGCCACAGGACTGGAAAAGGTCAGTTTTCATTCCAATCCCAAAGAAAGGCAATGCCAAAGAATGCTCAAATTACTGCACAATTGCACTCATCTCACACACTAGTAAAGTAATGCTCAAAATTCTCCAAGCCAGGCTTCCGCAATACATGAACTATGAACTTCCAGATGTTCAAGCTGGTTTTAGAAAAGGCAGAAGGACGAGAGATCAAATTGCTAACATCCACTGGATCATGGAAAAAGCGAGAGTTCCAGAAAAACACCTACTTCTGCTTTATGGACTATGGCAAAGCCTTTGACTGTGTGGATCACAGTCAACTGTAGAAAATTCTGAAAGAGATGAGAATACTAGACCTCCTGACCTGCCTCATGAGAAATCTGTATGCAGGTCAGGAAGCAACAGTTAGAACTGGACATGGAACAACAGACTCATTCCAAATAGGGAAAAGGAGTACGTCAAGGCTGTATATTGTCACCCTGCTTATTTAACTTATATGCAGAGACATCATGAGAAACTCTGGGCTGGAGGAAGCACAAGCTGGAATCAAGATTGCCAGGAGAAATATCAATAACCTCAGATATGCAGATGACACCACCCTTATGGCAGAAAATGAAGAAGAACTAAAGAGCCTCTTGATGAAAGTGAAAGAGGAGAGTGAAAAAGTTGGCTTAAAGCTCAACATTCTTAAAACTAAGATCATGGCATCTGGTCCCATCACTTCATGGCAAATAGATGCAGAAACAGTGGAAACAGTGACTGACTATTTTGGAGGGCTCCAAAATTATCACAGATGCTGATTGTAGCCATGAAATTAAAAGATGCTTACTCCTTAGAAGGAAAGTTATGACCAATATGGACAGCAGATTAAAAAGTAGAGACATTACTTTGTCAACAAAGGTCCGTCTTGTCAAGGCTATGGTTTTTCCAGTAGTCATGTATGGATGTAAGAGTTGGACTATAAAGAAAGCTGAGCACCGAAGAATTGATGCTTCTGAAGTGTGATGTTGGAGAAGACTCTTGAGAGTCTCTTGGTCTGCAAGGAGATCCAACCAGTCCATTCTAAAGGAGATCAGTCCTGGGTGTTCATTGGAAGGACTGATGTTGAAGCTGGAACTCCAATATTTTGGCCACCTGATGTGAAGAGATGACTCATTTGAAAAGACCCTGATGCTGGGAAAGATTGAGGGCATGAAGAGAAGGGGACGACAGAGGATGAGATTGCTGTATGACATCACCGACTCAATGGACATGAGTTTGGGTAAACTTTAGGAGTTGGTGATGGACAGGGAGGCCTGGTGTGCTGCGGTTTGTGGGGTCACAAAGAGTCGGACACAGCTTAGCAACTGAACTGAACTGATCGTCCTTCCTAGGTTCCCACCTACTTTCTGAGAAACTGTCAGCTTCCTAAAAGCAGAGGTCGGGTTTGTGTCTCTTTGTTTACTGCTGTATTCTCCAGTGCCTGGCACATAGTAGATGCTCAGTAGGTAAACACTGACTCACTGAGCAGATGGATATCAGTCCCTAGCACAGAGTAAGAGCTTTATAAGGGTCGTCCTAGAGTTCATACTCCAAGGCAGGCTTTTTCCCAGCCTTGTGATTTGGGGCAAGTCACTTAGCCTGCCATTTCTTCCTTTACATCCTGGGGATAATGTTACCCATCTTGAGGGAATAGCAACAGCAAGTATGAGCATCTCTGGTACAGAGTAGGCCCTTGAAAATATATATAAATCAAATCTGTTAATGAAAACAGGTTTCCCTTTGACCACCCAGGTGTTGAAGTTTTTGTAAAAAGTTTTTTGAGGGCCTTTCCCTGGCTGTGAGGCATGTGGGACCTTAGGTCCTTGACCAGGAATCAAACCTGCATTTGCAGGGGGTGCGGGTTTGATCCTTGGTCAGAGGCCTAAGATCCCACATGCCTCAGAGCCAAAAAAAATAAAACAGAAGCAATGTTGTAACAAACCTATTAAAGACTTTAAAAATAGTTCACATTAATAAAACTTTTTTTTAAGTTTTTTGTTTTTTGGATCTGTGCAAAAGCTTGCTTTTCTTCCCCTCATCCTCACTCCCTTCCTCTTCTTTCCATCTGCTGTGTTACTGACCATGTTCAGGGCACAGTGCTAGGAACTATACTGACTAAATAGGAATGTGCTTTGGTCCCAGTCTTCAAAGAGCTTTCAGTCTAAGATGTGAAGCATTACCTGAATATTCCACAATATCATAGTTACCCTCTATACCGATAGTTACCCTCCATTGAGTGCTTGGCGTATACCAGCTGGAGGGCTGAGGGCTGTGCATGGATTCTTGTTTTACCCTCACAGCAGCCTTGGGAGATGAGTATTGGATACCATTCCCTTCATTTTCACAGATGAAAGAAGTGAGAGTCTGAGCGTTCAGGTAACATACCTCAGACAGTAGTGCTTGCCAGTGATGGAGGAGGATTCAAGCTCAGTGAGCCCTGATGTAACACTGCTTTCTCTCAGTGAAGCTGTTAGAGCCATGGAAAGATGGGAAGAGCTCTGGAAATCCCTAGGAGGCAGTGAGAGCTTTGGGAGCAGAGGACGCATCTCCTCAAGTAAGATGCTTTCTACAGACATAACTCAGCACTCTTCTTATTATTGAATGAATGAATATGTGAATTTGTCAAGGAAGAAATTAGTGTTTAGCAGATGGGGCTGTGTGGGAATTAAACATGGCTTCATGGAAGAGAAATTTCAACTGAGCATTGAAGAGTGAGGCCCAAAAGAGGGAGTCCTCTCCGGTGGTGGGAAGGCCAGGGAACGTGTATAGTAGGGTGGAATGTGGCAGGTGTGTTTGAGGAGTGGCAGACAGTCCAGGGGTCTGGAGAGAAGTGTCTATGTATGGGAGTGAGGCCAGAGAAGCTGGAGATGGAGGAGTAGTTAGGGTCAGAGAGAAGGAGCTGTGGGTGTCAAGGCAAGGAGTTTGGACTTGTATGAGAGATCGAGAGGAGCCACTGAAGGGATTAGACTATTGTCTGGCTCTGAGTGCTTAACTAGTTTATTTTCCCCACATATTTTACAGTCTCAGATCTCTCTGATAACCTCAGTAATAAATTATGATGTTCAGCAAGTTAAAAATTTAAAAAATCCTGGAGTCTTTTTGTTGTTCAGATATTAAGTTGTGTCCAACTCTTTGTCACCCCATCTACTGCAGGACACCAGGCTTCCCTGTCCTCCGCTATCTCCCAGAGTTTGCTTAAACTCGTGTCCAGGGAGTGGGTGATGCCATCCAACCATGTCATCCTCTGTCATCCTGTTGTCTTTACTTTTGATAAAATAGAAGAAAAAAGTTTATGTCCCAGACACGTCTACAAGGACTTGAGAAGCGGAGACTGGACTGAATGCCCATGTGCATATACAAGAAAAATAGGTTTAAAATGAGAGTAGAGGGAGAAATTATGCTACAAGCTGAGACATCTGCTCTTCATTGTAAAGCGCTAATATGAAGCTTCCAGCACGTGCCCCCAGATGCTGTGTGCTGAAACTTAGTGAGGAGGCCTTTTGACAATGTATGCTGCAGATAATGACTTGTGTTGGCGAGTGGATTGAGGTCATTATCCCTCCATAATAGGATAGGCTCAATTCAAATATGATCGAGTTGTTAAATAGAAGTTCAGAAAATGGAAGAAGTAGAATGTTTTTGTGATCATTAAAGAAAAAAAAAATCCAGGTATAATGGAGTATTGTTCACCATGCCAGACTAATGATGTTCTGTAGAAGTGGGGAGGAAAAGGGGAAATTTCATCAGATATGAAGAGATATAATTAACTGCCTTTCTTTCTGCCATGCCTTGGGCAGGGAAGCTGGCATTCCAATTAGCAACTTCGGTACACACACAGACCTTCTGCAGTTTGCGAGGAGGTTTGGGGAACGGTGTTATGATGCTATTCCTGTAGAAACTCATCAAGCATCAAAGTCGCCCTTAATGCCAATTACATCTCTTCGCTCCTAGAGCTTATTAAAATGCTTCATAGTCATAAGCCACCTAGATACCTTGAGGCTAAGAAGCTCCAGTAAGAGAAATGAAACGTGGATAAGAATGTGGTTATTTTAGAAGGCTGTGGTCTTTGGCAGGTGGCTGCTTCATTAGCTTAGCCTGTGTGAACCATGACTGACACCCATATGATTCAAACTGCTTGTCGTAGCTATGGTTTCAGTTAATGACATGTATTTTAAACTTGATCTCATATTTAATCCTGATTCCATGAGTGACCAGATTTAGTGAGCAAACAAGCCACATAAACAACAAATAGAAACTGAGGCACAGGGGCTTAGGTCTTCCCTGGTGGCTCAGAGGTAAAGAATCCCCTTGCAATGCAGGAGACACAGGAAACAAGGGTTCGATCCCTGGGTTGGGAAGATCCCCTGGAAAAGGGAATGGCAGTCCACTCCAGTATTCTTGCCTGGAGACTCCCATAGATGGAGAAACCTGGTACAGTCCATAGCATCGAAGAGTTGGACATGACTGAAGCAACTTAGCATAGAGAATTAAGTAAAGTAACCAGTGAATCAGATCAGATCAGTCACTGAGTCGTGTCTGACTCTTTGCAACCCCATGAATCACAGCACGCCAGGCCTCCCTGTCCATCACCAACTCCTGGAGTTCACTCAGACTCACATCCATCCAGTCAGTGATGCCATTCAGCCATCCCATCCTCTGTTGTCCCCTTCTCCTCCTGCCCCCAATCCCTCCCAGCATCAGAGTCTTCTCCAATGAGTCAACTCTTCGCATGAGGTGGCCAAAGTACTGGAGTTTCAGCTTTAGCATCATTCCTTCCAAAGAAATCCCAGGGCTGATCTCCTTCAGAATGGACTGGTTGGATCTTCTTGCAGTCCAAGGGACTCTCAAGAGTCTCCTCCAACACCATGGTTCAAAAGCATCGATTCTTCGGCACTCAGCCTTCTTCACAGTCCAGCTCTCACATCCATACATGACCACAGGAAAAACTATAGCCTTGACTAGACGGACCTTTGTTGGTAAAGTAATGTCTCTGCTTTTTAATATGCTATCTAGGTTGGTCATAACTTTCCTTCCAAGGAGTAAGCGTCTTTTAATTTCATGGCTGCAGTCACCATCTGTAGTGATTTTGGAGACCAGAAAAATAAAGTCTGATACTGTTTCCACTGTTTCCCCATCTATTTCCCATGAAGTGATGGGACCAGATGCCATGATCTTTGTTTTCTGAATGTTGAGCTTTAAGCCAACCTTTTCACTCTCCACTTTCACTCTCATCAAGAGGCTTTTGAGTTCCTCTTCACTTTCTGCCATAAGGGTGGTGTCATCTGCATATCTGAAGTTATTGATATTTCTCCCAGCAATCTTGATTCCAGCTTGTGCTTCTTCCAGTCCAGCGTTTCTCATGATGTACTCTGCATAGAAGTTAAATAAACAGGGTGACAATATACAGCCTTGACGTACTCCTTTTCCTATTTGGAACCAGTCTGTTATTCTATGTCCAATTCTAACTGTTGCTTCCTGACCTGCATACAAATTTCTCAAGAGGCAGATCAGGTGGTCTGATATTCCCATCTCTTTCAGAATTTTCCACAGTTTATTGTGATCCACACAGTCAAAGGCTTTGGCATAGTCAATAAAGCAGAAATAGATGCTTTTCTGGAACTCTCTTGCTTTTTCTATGATCCAGCGGATGTTGGCAATTTGATCTCTGGTTCCTCTGCCTTTTCTAAAACCAGCTTGAACATCAGGAAGTTCACGGTTCACATATTCCTTAAGCCTGGCTTGGAGAATTTTGAGCATTACTTTACTAGTGTGTGAGATGAGTGCAATTGTGTGGAAGTTTGAGCATTCTTCAGCATTGCCTTTCTTTGGGATTGGAATGAAAACTGACCTTTTCCAGTCCTGTGGCCACTGCTGAGTTTTCCAAATTTGCTGGCATATTGAGTGCAGCACTTTCAAAGCATCATCTTTCAGGATTTGAAAGAGCTCAACTGGAATTCCATCACCTCCACTAGCTTTGTTCATAGTGATGCTTTCTAAAACCCACTTGACTTCACATTCCAGGATGTCTGGCTCCAGGTCAGTGATCACACCATCGTGATTATCTGGGTTGTGAAGATCTTTTTTGTACAGTTCTTCTGTGTATTCTTGCCACCTCTTCTTAATATCTTCTGCTTCTGTTAGGTCCATACCATTTCTGTCCTTTATCGAGCCCATCTTTGCATGAAATGTTCCTTTGGTATCTCTGATTTTCTTGAAGAGATCCCTAGTCTTTCCCATTCTGTTGTTTTCCTCTATTTCTTTGCATTGATCGCTAAAGAAGGCTTTCTTATCTCTTCTTGCTATTCTTTGGAACTCTGCATTCAGATGTTTATATCTTTCCTTTTTTCCTTTGCTCTTTGCTTCTCTTCTTTTCACAGCTATTTGTAAGGTCTCCCCAGACAGCCATTTTGCTTTTTTGCATTTCTTTTCCTTGGGGCAACCTAAGATGGGTGGGTCATGGTGGAGAGATGTGACAGGATGTGGTCCACTGTAGAAGGGAATGGCAAACCACTTCAGTATTCTTGCCTTGAGAACCCCATGAACAGTATGAAAAGGCAAAATGATAGGATACTGAAAGAGAAACTCCTCAGGTCAGTAGGTGCCCAATATGCTACTGGAGATCAGTGGAAAAATAACTCCAGAAAGAATGAAGGGTTGGAGCCAAAGCAAAAAGAATACCCAGCTGTGGATGTGACTGGTGATAGAAGCAAGGTCCGATGCTGTAAAGAGCAATATTGCATAGGAACCTGGAATGTCAGGTCCATGAATCAAGGCAAATTGAAAGTGGTCAAACAAGAGACGGCCAGAGTGAATGTCGACATTCTAGGAATCAGCAAACTGAAATGGACTGGAATGGGTGAATTTAACTGAGATGACCATTATATCTAGTACTGAGAGCAGGAATCCCTTAGAAGAAATGGAGTGGCCATCAAGGTCAACAAAAGATTCCGAAATGCAGTACTTGGATGCAATCTCAAAAACGACAGAATGATCTCTGTTCGTTTCCAAGGCAAACCATTCAATGTCACAGTAATCCAAGTCTATGCCCCAACCAGTAATGCTGAAGAAGCTGAAGTTGAATGGTTCTATGAAGATCTACAAGACCTTTTAGAACTAACACCCAAAAAAGATGTCCTTTTCATTATAGGGGACTGGAATGCAAAAGTAGGAAGTCAAGAAACACCTGGAGTAACAGGCAAATTTGGCCTTGGAATACAGAATGAAGCAGGGCAAAGACTAATAGAGTTTTGCCAAGAAAATGCACTAGTCATAACAAACACCCTCTTCCAACAACACAAGAGAAGACTCTATACATGGACATACCAGATGGTCAACACCGAAATCAGATTGATTATATTCTTTGCAGCCAAAGATGGAGAAGCTCTATACAGTCAGCAAAAACAAGACCAGGAGCTGACTGTGGCTCAGACCATGAACTCCTTATTGCCAAATTCAGACTTAAATTGAAGAAAGTAGGGAAAACCACTAGACCATTCAGGTATGATCTAAATCAAATCCCTTATGATTATACAGTGGAAGTGAGAAATAGATTTAAGGGCCTAGATCTGATAGATAGAGTGCCTGATGAACTATGGATGGAGGTTCGTGACAATGTACAGGTGACAGGCACCAAGACCATCCCCATGGAAAAGAAACCAGTGAATGGGAGAGCAGAAATTTACCTGGGAGCCTATGCCCTTGAGCACCACATTTGGAAGCATTATCCTTCCCATCACCCCCCTCCGCCATCACTTGCCTTGTTGGCATTTATTAATCACGGGGATGGAGCCCCCTTCCACCCGTTCAGTCCAGTTAAACTTGAGGGCTTCCCAGGGTGCTCCCACCCTCCTCACAGCTGGCACGAGACCCACACCCTGTGTGTTGTCTCTGCCCCTTCAGCCACCCCTTCAGTCCACACCCCATCATTTCCTGCCCCAAGTATTAAAGTCACTCCAACTTGATCTCATTTGTTCATTCATTCATTTGGCGGGTACTAGTGTCAGCCACTCGGGGAAGGCAATGGCACCCCACCCCAGTACTTGTGCCTGGAAAATCCCATGGACTGAGGATCCTGGTAGGCTCCAGTCCATGGGGTCGCTAAGAGTCGGACACGACTGAGCGACTTCCCTTTCACTTTTCACTTTCATGCATTGGAGAAGGAAATGGCAACCCACTCCAGTGTTCTTGCCTGGAGAATCCCAGGGACAGGGGAGCCTGGTGAGCTTCTGTCTATGGGGTTGCACAGAGTCGGACACGACTGAAGCGACTTAGCAGTAGCAGCAGCAGTGTCAGCCACTATGTGCCAGGCTTCATTAGTCCCCCTTGTCCAACCATCATACAGGTACTAGGTGAGTTTTCCAGAGAATAAATTCCATCGTGGCACTCCCATGCTTTGAAAAGTTAAGCTTCCTGTAGTTTTAAAGATCATATGCTTTTTATAAGATGAATTCCAAATGGTTTGAAGTGCATGTTTGTTGAATGTGTCTATGGATTTTTCTTGCCAAAATTAATTTTAGGAAATCATTAGCAAAGATAAGCAAAAAGTGGTATTTCCCTGCTCTGGGTAGCTGATTATGCACTGGTTATGGGCGAGGTTCCAACTGCCCAGATTGTTCTTGTGTATGCATTAGACTGGAAAATGTCCAGCAACACAGTGGCCAAAAGAGTTGAAGTAAAGTTTTCTAAGGAAATCCCTTAATGGAAATCTCAATAGTCTAAAATGAAAATTATGAGGCCTGATTGGGTTGTTGTCTTTTTTTTTTTTTTAACATTCTTTTATACTCAATCTATTGCTGACAAATACAACATACTAAATTTTCAATTAATGCTAGTTACTGTTGTTGATTACATTTTAAATTGAAGTATAGTTGATTTACAATATTGTGTTAGTTTCTGGTATACAGCAAAGTAATTCAGTTAAACATATATTTGTTTTCATATTCTTTTTTATTATAGTTTATTGTAGGATATTGAATACAATTCCCTGTAATATACATCAAGGCCTTGTTGTTTATATGTTTTATATATAATAGTTAGTATCTGCTAACCCCAAACTCCTAATTTATCCCTCTCCCACCCCATTTCCCCTTGGTAACCATGAAATTGTTTTCTATGAAGGCAATGGCACCCCACCCCAGTACTTTTGCCTGGAAAATCCCATGGACGGAGGATCCTAGTAGGCTCCAGTCCATGGGGTCGCTGAGAGTCGGACACGACTGAGCGACTTCACTTTCACTTTTCACTTTCATGCATTGGAGAAGGAAATGGCAACCCACTCCACTATTCTTGCCTGGAGAATCCCAGGGACAGGGGAGCCTGGTGAGCTTCCGTCTATGGGGTCGCACAGAGTCGGACACGACTGAAGCGACTTAGCAGCAGTAGCAGTAGCAGAGTCTGTTTCTACTTTGTGAATAAGTTCATTATATGGTATTAGTCTTTTTCTGACTTACTTTACTTAGTATAATATTATAATCTCTAGGTCCATCCGTGTTGCTGCAAATGGCATTATGTCATTATTTTTTATGGCTGAGTAGTATTCCATTGTATTTGATAACATTATTATTATCCTATCAGATCAGATCAGTCGCTCAGTCATGTCCAACTCTTTGCGACCCCATGAATCGCAGCATGCCAGGCCTCCCTGTCCATCACCAACTCCCGGCGTTCACTCAGACTCATGTCCATCGAGTCAGTGATGCCATCCAGCCACCTGGGTATTCCTGCCTCTGAATATTTTTTTTTTTTCCAGTTCTCTCAGTACCACTCCATTGCCTTCTGAAAATAACACTATCATAGTAACTTATTTTTAAAAATATGTATTTTATTTTTGGCTGTGCTGGGTCTTTGTTGCCACTCATGGGCTTTCTTTAGTTGTGGCAAGTGAGGGATATTCTGTAGTTGCTGCGTGAGGGCTTATCATTTCAGTGGCTTCTCATGTTGCAGAGCACGGGCTCTAGGGCATGTGGGCTTCAATAGTGGTCGCCCGTGGGCTCAGTAGTTGTAGTTCAAGGGCTCCAGAGAATAGGCTCATTAGTTGTGGTGCACATTTGCCCTGTGACAAGTGGATTTTCCTGGGCATGGGATCAAACTGGTATCCTTTGCATTGCAAGGTGGATTCTTAACCACTGAACTATGAGGGAAGCCCTGACACTTGACGTTTTATCTTCTCTATTTCATGCCCAGATGTTGGAGGTCCATGCTTGGAGCAGGTACTTAAGCAAGTCACCAAGGATGCAGGCTTCCTCTTGCTACTTGCACCCCAGTCTTTATCCTGTGGCTTTTATCCTCAAAGTGGCTGGTCTATATCCGGGTATGCTTTTGGCTGTGGGCATCTGTGAGCAGCCACCAAGGGTTCACTAGCACAGCTCCACAGTAGAGCTGGTTGCCTCTTACTGACAGCATACCCCGCCCACGGCTGGCTGTGCTCTTGCACTTGGTCCCATTCACCCCGATAGCTCAGTTGGTAAAGAATCCGCCTACAGTGCAGGAGACCCCAGTTCGATTCCTGGTTTGGGAAGGTCCCCTGGAGAAGGGAAAGGCTACCCACTCCAGTATTCTGGCCTGGAGAATTCCACGGACTGTATAGTCCATGGGGTTGCAAAGAGTTGGACACAACTGAGCGACTTTCACTTCACCATGCGGCTGCTACTGGTATCATCTGCCCTGGTGTACTTCTTTGCCCAAAGTCCGAGATCCTGGGTGCTCCCAGAGGGCCTGATGGCAGAGAGATTTTCTCTCGAAGCAACACCATTCTCATAGTAACTCTTCAACTCTGGAGGTTGCTAACTCTTATGTCAAGCCATATTCTCCTAAGTGGCATTCAAGAATTCCCCATGCTCCCGCAAGTCTCTCATTGTAGATACTGCTTTACACACCCCATTCTCCACTCAGACCAGTGTCTTCATTATCCAAAGCTTGTGCCACATCGGTCTGTAACCCTTGCTGTTCTCCTTGCCTGGAACTCCCTCCATCTACCATGGCAGAATACCACAGTGGCTCAGAGTATGAAAAATTCTCCCATTTACTAGCTGCATGACCATAGGCAAATGAATTTCACCCTCTGAGCCTCAGTTACCTCATCTAAAACATGGGCATAGCACTTCCATCATATGGTTATTGAGAGATAATCCATATCCAGTGCCTGGCACCTAATAAGAGCTCAACAGATGATACTGTTTTTGTTGTTTTTACAAAGATGGAACCATAGTCATCTGTTCCCATCTTCATGGTAATTTCTCTGTTTTCCCACTTTCCTCTGTACCTGTGGTTGGGTATTTGTAGTGCTTCAATATTCTTATTTCTGTGTGTTATTCTCCCTCCAATAAACGGCAAAGTAAACTAGGGCATAGATTGTGTCTTATGTCAACACAGGAGCCTACAGGAGGCAGACAGGGAACAGAAAATAGATTGAGTGTAAGAAAAATAGTGAGGAGGGAGGACTCTGGCCAACCCCAGGGTGCATGTAACCCTGGCCAATTGTTGTCATGCGGGAATATGGGCCGAAAGCTGCCAGATCTCAGCCTTTTCAAAAGAAGCCAGAAATCCAGCTTCTTATGTGAAATGTCCTGAATTTTAAAAGTTGGGCCAACACTGTTCAGGCCAAACAAAGAATGTTTGTGAGACCCCACTTTGTGAAAGCTGCATTTTTCAGATGATCCCCACGAGTTTGTGCATAAGCTGGTTGTTTGGACCTTTGAACTTCACTTTTCTAGGGAGACGATACTGTGAATGGCATTTAGGGGTCCATTAAAAGGCTGATCCCCATTCACACCAGCCCCAAGGCTCAGGATGGAGCCTAATCTAATCTCTAAGTAAAACCCAATCTCTAAGTGAAACCATTTTTCCACAGGGTAACACCCTTTGAGTTCCGATTCATAATGCTGGGGACACACAGAATGTAAGCCCTTTCAGGACAGGGCCTTTGTTTTGGTCGCCACTGATTCCTTAAAGTCTAGAACACTGCCTAGCACTCAAATATATTTGTTGAGTTGAAGACGATCTGTATCTTCATCTGTCCATGCTATGTGCTGTGTTAAGTCACTTCAGGCATGTCCGACTCTTGGTGATCCATGGACTCTAGCCCACCAGGCTCCTCTGTCCATGGGGATTCTCCAGGCATGGATACTGGAGTGGTTAGCCATGCCCTCCTCCAGGGGATTTTCCCAACCTAGGGATGAAGCCCACATCTCTTACGTCTTCACACTGGCAGCCAGATTCTTCATCACTAGTGCCGTCTCAGAAGCCCCTTTATCCACTGTCCACCGTTCATCAGTTCTCCAAGTACAAACAAGGACCATCCTGTGCACCACGGCATCCCCAGCACCTGGTGGGTGATAAGAGATCAATAAATATTTGCTGAAGGAATGTATGACTGAAACGATCTATCCAGCAAACATTTACTGAGCACCTGCTGTGTACCCAGAAGTCTGCTGGACTTTAAAAATGCAGAAGTGAATCAGATACCACCCTAGCCTCAAGGAATTAGGTTGCCTAGAAGGGATTGCATCAACTATTTCCTGGAACACTTCTAAAAATTGTCAGGCATTACTCAGTGTTCCTCTTCCCGGAAGAAGGGGGAGTGGGTGAGATGACCTGGGACCAGTCGGTCAGCACAGGCGTCTTCACTCTTCTGAGCGTCCCTTGGGTTGTTTGGCTGTCTGCGTCATCCGTGCACTTGGAATATGAAATGATTGAGCTGACTTTCTCTCAACCACATGTTGCAATGAGCCAGAGGACCACTGCCCTTTCAAGTGGGCACCTTGGGAGGCCGTGTCCTCATTCCTCTTCAGTTACGACAGCGCTGAACCACTTCTTTGGCAAGTGCCCTCAGAGAAAGTTAGAAGCCACTTGAGGACATTTGTTTCATTGCTTTAGCATCATGCCTTATTTCTGACCCCCTAGAAAAAAATCACTGGGAGAAAAGGGTATTCCAGTTACTTAAGCCCTCAAGCTTGGTTCCAAATGACTTGGGATTGTTTCCTAAAATTCAATTCACCATCAAAGGAGAAATATTTTCTGTTGGTGAGTTTATTGAACAGTGTGTGCCTCATGCTCTGGTGGCAGCAGGGCCCAAAGAGAAGTCCCTAAACTGTCATGTGCCCCAGCAGTTTTGTTGAAAAAGAGGTTTAACCTTCCAGTGTGTCCATGACAAAGGAGGCTGTTTCTTTTGGATGCTTACATTCTTTTTTTTATTTCAATAGTGAAAACTTTTATATTTAGACTTAGCCAACTGGACTCAGTTTAGATGATCCCAATTTTGTTTTCAATATCCAAAGTATCATAGTCAGGAGCTGGTCAAATATATGCCTTTTCCTCTCCATCAGGTCTGATCAAGGTGTGACCTTAGCCACATAAATGTCATAGAGCTTCTTCACAGGCTGGTTTTTTTTTTTTTTTTTTTTTAAGCTTTTTATTTTGTACTGAAAAGTGAAAGTGTTAGTCACTCAGCAGTATCTGACTCTCTGCAATCCCATGGACTGTAGCCCTTCAGGCTCCTCTGTCTGTGGAATTCTCCAGGCAAGAAAGAATACTAGGGTGGGTTGCCATTCCCTTCTCCAGGGTATCTTCCTGACCCAGGGATTGAACCTGGGTGTCCCACATTGCAGGCAGATTCTTCACCTTCTGAGCCACTAGGGAAGCCCCACTGGGGAACAGCAAATTAACAAACAATGTTGTGATAGTTTCCGGTGAAAGTAAAGGGACTCAGCCACACGTATACTTGTATCCATTCTCCTCCCAAAGACAGGCAATGCCAACGAATGTTCAAACTACCACACAATTGCACTCATCTCACACGCTAGCAAAATAATGCTCAAAATTCTCCAAGTGAGGCTTCAACAGTCCATGAACTGAGAACATCCAGATGTTCAAGTTGGATTTAGAAAAGACAGAGGAATCAGAGATCAAATTGCCAACATCTGTTGGATCGTAGGAAAAACAAGAGAGTTTCAGAAAAACATCTATTTCTGCTTTATTGACTACACCCTTTGACTGTGTGGATCACAACAAACTGTGGAAAATTCTTCAAGAGATGGGAATACCAGACCACCTTACCTACCTGCCTCCTGAGAAATCTGTATGCAAGGCAAGAAGCAAGTCAAGAAGGAACAGTTAGAACCAGGCATGGAACAACAGACTGGTTCCAAATTGGGAAAAGGAGTACATCATTGCTGTATATTGTCACCTTTCTTATTTTACTTATATGCAGAGTACATCATGTGAAATGCCAGGTTGGATGAAGCACAAGCTGGAGTCAAGATTTCAGGGAGAAATATCTACAACCTCAGATATGCAGATGACACCATCCTTATGGCAGAAAGCAAAGAGGAACTAAATAGCCTCTTGATGGAAGTGATAGAGGAGACTGAAAAAGCTGGCTAAAAACTCAACATTCAAAAAACAAAGATCATGGTATCCAGTCCCGTCACTTCATGGCAAATAGATGGGAAACAATGGAAACAGTGAGAGACTTTATTTTCTTAGGCTCCAAAATCACTGCAGATTGTGATTGCAGCCATGAAATTAAAAGATGCTTGTTGCCTGGAAGAAAAGCTATGACCAAACTAGATAGCATATTAAAATCAGAGACATTATATTGCCAACAAAGGTCCATACAGTCAAAGCTATGGTTTTTCTAGTAGTCATGTATGGATGTGAGAGTTGGACCATAAAGAAATCTGAGTGCTGAAGAACTGATACTTTTGAGCTGTGGTGTTGGAGAAGACTCTTGATAGTCCCTTGGACTCCTCCCTTGGAGGAGATCCAACCAGTCGATCCTAAAGGAAATCAGTCCTGAATATTCATTGGAAGGACTGATGCTGAAACTGAAACTCCAATCCTTTGGCCACCTGATGTGAAGAACTGACTCATTGGAAAAGACCTTGATGCTGGGCAAGATTGAAGGCAGGGGAGAAGGGAGTGACAGAGGATGAGATGGTTGGATGGCATCACCGACTCAATGGACATGAGTTTGAGCAAGCTCCAGGAATTGGTGATGGACAGAGAAGCCTGGCATCCTGCAGTCCATGAGGTCACAGAGTCAGACATGATTTAGGACTGAACTGAACTGAACTGATTCTCCTCCAAACTCCCTTCCCATCCAAGCTGCCACATAACATTGAGCAAAGTTTCCTGTGCTAGGTCCTTGTTTATCCATTTTAAATATAACAGGGTGTACATGTCCATCCCCAACTCCCTAACTATCCCTATCCCTCATCCTTCCCGCCAGCAACCATAAACTTGTGTTTGAAACCTTCACAGCCTTTTTAATTTGGTACTGGTTGCTCTTGACATTCCCAGTGAACACCAATGTGCTGTTGTCTTCTGTTTTCTTCATGGCTGACTTAATGAGGGGGAACTTGGTGATTGGATGTATATGTTTTAGTGTTTGGGTTAAAGAGGGGAAAAAAACTGTCTAGTTTACTCTTATGTCCCCAGTATCTAGCACAAATTCTGGACATCTGAGTGTTCAAAAATGTTTTATGGAGAGGGAGAGTGGATGATAATGAAGTCCAACACCTACTAAGTGCTCACCACATGCCAAGCCCCATGCTGGTTTGTGTCACACATTACATCTGATCAACAATCAGATGTAACAGTCTGGCAGTTACAGTTGATACCTCCAGAAAGAAACTGAGGGCTGAGGTTAAATAACTTGTCCAAGGTCACCAAGCCAGCAAGTGCCAAAGCTGGAATTTGAACCCAAGTGGAAATTCCCTGGGCTTCCCTTGGTGGCTCAGACAGTAAAGAATCTGCCCACAGTGTGGTACCTTGAACCCCTAACCTATAGTTATTAAGAAGGTAATGGCTATGGAATCATATGATATAATCTCAGTACAGCAGGGAAGGTGAGCCTAAAGAAAACAAGCAGTGTAGCCCCCTGCCGTGGTCATAAAACCTCCCTCAGTGAGCAGGTCAGAGCCTCTCGAGCTTCCCAGCCTGTCCTGGGGTGTTTGTTTCCCCTGGCTGTCTCACCCTGCTGCTCTCATTGGCCAAGTTTTTGACACCTATTAGAGACGGCTACACAGTGGGTAGCTTGGGTAAAGGCGGGGCACCTGCAAGATTCTGTATCACTGCTTGGAGTTGGGGGGAACCTGATTCACCCAGAATGCAGTCAGGTCAATGACCCCACAGAGGAAAGGGATTAGGAATTTGCATTGGAAGAGTGACCTGAGGTAGTACCCAAAGGGGCCAGGAGTCTGATCCTGCCAACTCCGTGCCCGACCTTAGGCATGTTGCTTTGTCTTCCTGGGTCTCAGTTTTCCCATTTGTAGTAGAAGAGTTATTTCTCAGCCCTTCCCAGCTCTGGAGAAGGACTAGAAAGAACAGGTCCTTCTTGCTTGGGTTCTCTCATCAAGCTTTTATTTCCCCAGGCTGGAGGAGAACTACGAGATTGCAGAAGGAGTGTGCATCCCCCGCAGCGCCCTCTACATGCATTACCTGGATTTTTGTGAGAAGAACGACACCCAGCCCGTTAATGCTGCCAGCTTCGGGAAGGTGAGTCCAGCTTCACCCAGCTTATTCCTTTGCTTCCCCTTCTCAGTGATGGATGTGTAATTCTTAACCATGTTTTAAATAATTCAAGTTTTTTTTAGGTTACATACTTTACTAGTATTAGGTTACTAATTTACTAGTATTAGGTTAATACTTTGGTTACTTTGCCATTAAAATGTCAAACAGTTGTTAACAAAGTAGTACCAAACTGTCAAAACAGGGTAAAACCAAAGATTAAAATTTTCAAATAATTCAGACATGTTGTAAAATAAAAGTGAATGTCTACCTTGAATTTCCTCAGTACTCAATTTGCAAACAGTAACTTCTTTTCTCTGAGAGGTAGTTCTTGAACTGGAAAGTATGTTATGTGGATGTCAGTGGGACAGGCTTGGGTTAGCAACGTGAGAGACTTGGAGAAACTGTGAAGGGGCCTTACATCATCAGCGTGGAAGTCTGGGAGTCCTCAGCTGGAGGCAGTACAATCTGTACTATCACTGCAGACCTGACTGTACTCTATCCACTTTTGATGAAAATACATTCCACACGTTTTCTGTAGTTATCTCTACAGAAAGTCATTACCACCGAACATTCATATTCAGCAGGCCAAGGCAGGCAGCTGGAACTTTAAGATTCACTTTATTGTACAGCAGAAACTAACACAGCATTGTAAAGCAATTGTATTCCAATGGGAAAAAAAAGACTCATCATGTGTTTATTTGATAGATAAAAACCTAGATATTTTAAATCCTGAAAGCACTCAATTTGAGTCAATATGTCTAAACTCTTTCTCCTTTTATTAGCTTCTTTTTTTTTTTTACCATGTATAATTTTTTTTTTTCCTGCATCTGCCAACAAAAAAACAGGCAGTCTTGTCCTGCACCATTATTCCTTACCAGGGTTCTGAGTGGGAGTGTAGTGGACTGAAACAACAGGAAGATATTTAAGTTTCAGAAATGTCCTTATCAGATCCCCAACAGATATATCATGAGCAAGAAGAAAACAGCAGAGCATGTTAGGCCTGAAGCAACCACCCCAGAGTCTGAAACCAAGTGGCTGAGAACTGGCTTCACTCAAAAAATGTGAAGATGCTCAGTGGTCATTTAGGGAGGGAAAAATGTTTGTGTGATGGGTTAATGCTGGTTCTCCAAAGTGAAAAGAACTTAAAAAAAAAGTCAAACAACTTTTGCCAGTTCATTTATTCATTTGGGCAGTATTGACTGAGACACGCTGTGTGGGAAGCATTATGGCAGGCAGTGGGACTTAAAGGGAACCTGATCTGGGTCCCCCTGTGGAAAGGCTCGCAGACTAAGGAGGGGGACTGTGAGCCCTCGGCAGTGGGAGAAGGAAGAATCCAGATGGAGAGCATTCCTGTTCTGTGGTCCTGCAACATTCTCTCGTATTCACACGTGCCCTGAGTGACTGTGATGGAGAGTCCAGATAAAGCCTCTCAGATAGGAAGACAGGTTGGGTGAACCAAATAACCAAGAATCCCAGCTCTCCTGGACTTATCACAAAACCTTTCTGAGCCTCAGTCCTGTCAGCTTTGAAATGGGAATTAACCCCTGCATTCTTCCCAGGGATGTTGCAAGATACACAGGAGAGAATGGCGGTGGCTGATACGGCCTACAGTGCTGTCAGTCATCTGGTTGCTCAGATGCTTAGTAACACCTACTATGTGCATTACAACTGTTCTTATGAATCCTCCATGAGATGCTTGTGCACAGATACAAATAGCCATTGGTTAGCTTAGGCTCTGAAACAAAAACAAACCCCCAAAATTCACCATTTCTAGAAACTCCAATTTGCCTGTGTAGATCAGATCAGATCAGATCAGTCGCTCAGTCATGTCCGACTCTTTGCGACCCCATGAACTGCAGCACGCCAGGCCTCCCTATCCATCACCAGCTCTCGGAGGTCACTCAGACTCACATTCATCGAGTCAGTGATGCCATCCAGCCATCTCGTCCTCTGTCGTCCCCTTCTCCTCCTGCCCCCAATCCCTCCCAGCATCAGAGTCTTCTCCAATGAGTCAACTCTTCGCATGAGGTGGCCAAAATACTGGAGTTTCAGCTTTAGCATCATTCCTTCCAAAGAAATCCCAGGGCTGATCTCCTTCAGAATGGACCAGTTGGATCTCCTTGCAGTCCAAGGGACTCTCAGGAGTCTTCTCCAACACCACAGTTCAAAAGCATCAATTCTTCGGCGCTCAGCCTTCTTCACAGTCCAGCTCTCACATCCATACATGACCACAGGAAAGACCATAGCCTTGACTAGGCGAACCTTTGTTGGCAAAGTGATGTAAGGACCTTCTATTTCTTTTTCTCTCGAATCTTTTGTCAGCTCAGGGTTTCCTTGACCTTGTGATCTAGGTAAAATCAATTTATCTCTGACCCCTTCCTCCTAGCACCTCCTAGGCCCCCTCCGCCTAGCATTCCAAGTCTTAAATCTGCCCCCAGGATTTTAACAAGTCCTAGGGTGTTTGCATCCTTCAGTTCAGTTCAGTTGCTCAGTTGTGTCCGACTCTTCACGACCCCATGGACTCCAGCCTGCCAGGCCTCCCTGTCCATCACCAACTCCCAGAGTTTACTTAAACTCATCTCCATTGAGTTGGTAATGCCATCCAACCATCTCATCCTCTGTTGTCCCCTTCTCCTCCTGCCCTCAGTCTTTCCCAGCATCAGGGTGTTTTTCAAATGAGTCAGTTCTTCCCATCAGGTGGTCAGAGTATTGGAGTTTCAGCTTCAGCATCAGTCCTTCCAAAGAATATTCAAGACTAATTTCCTTTAGGATGGACTGGTTGGATCTCCTCCAAGGGAGGAGTCCAAGGGACTCTCAAGAGTCTTCTCCAACACCACAGTTCAAAAGCATCAATTCTTTGGTGCTCAGCTTTCTTTATAGTCCAACTCTCACATCCATACGTGACTACTGGAAAAACCATAGCCTTGACAAGACGGACCTTTGTTGGCAAAGTAATGTCTCTGCTTTTTAAACTGCTGTCTAGGTTGGTCATAACTTTCCTTCCAAGGAGCAAGCATCTTTTAATTTCATGGCTGTGATCACCATCTGCAGTGATTTTGGAGCCCAGAAAAATAAAGTCAGCCACTGTTTTCCATGAAGTGATGGGACCAGATGCCATGGTCTTCATTTTCTGAATGTTAAGCTTAAAGCCAACTTTTTCACTCTCCTCTTTCACTTTCATCAAGAGGCTCTTTAGTTCTTCTTCACTTTCTGCCATAAGGGTGGTGTCATCTGCATATCTGAGGTTATTGATATTTCTCCCAGCCATCTTGATTCCAGCTTGTGCTTCTTCCAGTCCAGCATTTCTCATGATGTACTCTGCATATAAGTTAAATAAGCAGGGTGATTATATACCGCCTTCACATACTCCTTTTCCTATTTGGAACCAGTCTGTTGTTCCACGTCCAGTTCTAACTGTTGCTTCCTGACCTGCATACAAATTTCTCAAGAGGCAGGTAAGGTGGTCTGGTATTCCTATCTCTTGAAGAATTTTCTACAGTTTATTGTGATCCACAAAGTCAAAGGCTTTGGCATAGTCAATAAAGCAGAAGTAGATGTTTTTCTGGAACTCTCTTGCTTTTTCTATGATCCAGCAGATGTTAGCAATTTGATCTCTGGTTCCTCTGCCTTTTCTAAAACCAGCTTTAACATCTGGAATTTCATAGTTCTTGTATCGGAGAAGGCAATGGCACCCCACTCCAATACTCTTGCCTGGAAAATCCCATGGATGGAGGAGCCTGGTAGGCTGTAGTCCATGGGGTCGCTAAGAGTTGGACATGACTGAGTGACTTCACTTTCTCTTTTCACTTTCATGCATTGGAGAAGGAAATTGCAACCCACTCCAATGTTCTTGCCTGGAGAATCCCAGGGACAGGGGAGCCTGGTGGGCTGCTGTCTATGGGGTCACACAGAGTCAGACACAACTGAAGTGACTTAGCATAGCATAGCATAGCATAGTTCATGTATTGCTGAAGCCTGGCTTGGAGAATTTTGAGTATTACTTTACTAGCATGTGAGATGAGTGCAATTGTGCAGTAGTTTGAGCATTCTTTAGGGTCACTTTGACTTGGGACTCCTCCCTCTATAAATACCACCTCTCTCTATACCTGTGCTGTTCAGTATAGTAGCCACTGGGCACATATAGTTGTTTAACTTAAAATTCAGTTCCTCAGATACACAGTAGCTACATGTAACTGCAAGCTACCATATCGGACAGTGCCAATAGAACATTCCCATCTGCACAGCAAGTTCTGTTGGACAGCCCTATTCTGCACCATCATGAGCTAGGGATGGTACTCAGGGTCTTCTTTGCTTTGCACAAAGCAGTCCACAGAAGGCATCTGTGATCCTAACAGACTGAAGTTTCCAGTGGTGGTTTACACCCCAAACATTGTCCCATGGAACAGATGTCCCCATCTCAGAATGTTCCCTGGTCCTCCTTCTGCCAGTTCCCCAAAGCTGATCCCAGCCGTCTCTGCTGCCACATCTTTTCTCCTAGAACTCCTCCTTCTGTTCCCTTCACTCTCTCCTTCTTTCTTGGGATGACCTCCACCAAATTTCCTCTGCTCTCCAATCCTTGGTTCTTGCTGACATCTATACCCACAGGTCTCATTTATTCCAAATGGCTTTTCAAAGTATTTTTCCAAATAGTAAATTTCCTCTCTAAGAATTACAGTGCCAGCTGCTTTCAGAATAGTCATTTAAAAAAGCATCCAAATGCCATCTTATCTTCAGTCCCAAAGCAGGGACATACTCTAATGGAATTAAAAGCATAAATGAAAAATGCTCTCTGCAGCTGCCTTGCCATAGATTTCAAGTGCACTGGAAAGGAGGGCTGTCCTCCCAGCCACAGAGGACAGAAGGTGCCTGCGGAGGGTTTTCGCATTAAGTTTGTTGAATTGAAATCCCAGACACATTTGCCCTTCCTGAAGGCTCCGAGCAAGCTGCAGCTGCCATCTCCTAGAGAGAAAGGGACTAGTTGTTCTGAAAAACCTTGGAGGGGAATTGTGGACAGTCTTCCTTTGAGCAGTTCTGTCCGAAAGTATGATTCATCTCTGAACTTTTAGATCAGAACAAGCAAAGTTCACTATTTCAGCTTAGATTTTAGAGAAAAATTAAACTGGTCGTCATCTTCCCATCTGACTTGTAAGTGGGCTGAAATGAAACAGGCATTGGTAGTGAAGTTTTCCCAAAGTCACCTGGCTGAGATACTGTTCTCGATAAAGTGGATGGCAGCAATTGCTCTGCTGCAAGTGAGATCTGAAATAGAAAATCTCTCTCCAACACTGTGGCCAAGCTCCAAAAGCACTGGCTTCCAGTAATGTTGTATTGACTTTGGGTCCTGGAACTAATTTAGGAATTACCAAGAATGCTGAGGCTGCTAGCTGAACTGGTCTTGTGCTTGCTTTTGCTGTTAACTAGGGTCGTGAAAGGTCACCCAACTTGGAGACACTTAACTTTTCTGAGCTCCCGTCTCCTCACCTTTCCTTGGAAGCATCCCTCACCAAATTACTGTGTGGATAAAATGAGACTGTGCTATGAGAACATGTTTTAAAACTAAAATTTTCTACCAAGGGAAGAAATCACTATCTAGAATTGGCTCCGTTCCACTCTATCTCCTCTGTTTTATTGTGCTCTATTTTTTACTTATCACTGTCTGAATATATGTATGATGCTACTAGTATATATAGTTATCTGTACTGTACTATACCCACTCCAGTGTTCTTGCCTGGAGAATCCCAGGGACAGGGGAGCCTGGTGAGCTTCTGTCTATGGGGTCGCACAGAGTCGGACATGACTGAAGCGACTTACCAGCAGCAGCAGCAGCAGCAGTACTGTACTATACTTATCTATACTATATTATACTGCGTGTGTACTCAGCCAGGTACAATTCCTTCTGACTCCATGGACTGTAGCCCACCAGGTTCCTCTGACCATGGAATTCTCTAGGCAAGAATATTGGAGTTGAGTGCCATTTCCTACTCCACAGGATCTTCACTACCCAGGGATCAAACCCACATCTCTTGCATTTCCTGAATTGGCAGGCAGATTCTTTATCACTAGTGCCACCTGTATTGTATACAATACATATATTGTATGCAATATGTAATTACATATAACTGATCCATCCCCATGGAAAAGAAATGCAAAAAAGCAAAATGGCTGTCTGGGGAGGCCTTACAAATAGCTGTGAAAAGAAGAGAAGCGAAAAGCAAAGGAGAAAAGGAAAGATATAAACATCTGAAAGCAGAGTTCCAAAGAATAACAAGAAGAGATAAGAAAGCCTTCTTTAGCGATCAATGCAAAGAAATAGAGGAAAACAACAGAATGGGAAAGACTAGGGATCTCTTCAAGAAAATCAGAGATACCAAAGGAACATTTCATGCAAAGATGGGCTCGATGAAGGACAGAAATGGTATGGACCTAACAGAAGCAGAAGATATTAAGAAGAGATAGCAAGAATACACAGAAGAACTGTACAAAAAAGATCTTCACGACCCAGATAATCACGATGGTGTGATCACTGACCTAGAGCCAGACATCCTGGAGTGTGAAGCCAAGTGGGCCTTAGAAAGCATCACTACAAACAAAGCTAATGGAGATGATGGAATTCCAGTTGAGCTATTCCAAATCCTGAAAGATGATGCTGTGAAAGTGCTGCACTCAATATGCCAGCAAATTTGGAAAACTCAGCAGTGGCCACAGGACTGGAAAAGGTCAGTTTTCATTCCAATCCCAAAGAAAGGCAATGCCAAAGAATGCTCAAACTACCACACGATTGCACTCATCTCACACGCTAGTAAAGTAGTGCTCAAAAGTCTCCAAGCCAGGCTTCAGCAATATGTGAACTGTGAACTTCCTGATGTTCAAGCATCAGAAAAGGCAGAGGAACCAGAGATCAAATTGCCAACATCCACTGGATCATGGAAAAAGCAAGAGAGTTCCAGAAAAAACATCTACTTCTGCTTTATTGACTGTGCCAAAGCCTTTGACTGTGTGGATCACAATAAACTGTGGAAAATTCTGAAAGAGATGGGAATCCAAGACCACCTTACCTGCCTCTTGAGAAATTTGTGTGCAGGTCAGGAAGCAACAGTTAGAACTGGACATGGAACAACAGACTGGTTCCAAATAGGAAAAGGAGTTCGTCAAGGCTGTATATTGTCACCCTGCTTATTTAACTTATATGCAAAGTACATCATGAGAAACGCTGGCCTGGAAGAAACACAAGTTGGAATCAAGATTGCTGGGAGAAATATCAATAACCTCAGATATGCAGATGACACCACCCTTATGGCAGAAAGTGAAGAGGAACTCAAAAGCCTCTTGATGAAAGTGAAAGTGGAGAGTGAAAAGGTTGGCTTAAAGCTCAACATTCAGAAAACTAAGATCATGGCATCTGGTCCCATCACTTCATGGCAAATAGATGGGGGAACAGTGGAAACAGTGTCAGACTTTATTTTTCTGGGCTCCAAAATCACTGCAGATGGTGAGTGCAGCCATGAAATTAAAAGACGCTTACTCCTTGGAAGGAAAGTTATGACCAACCTAGATAGCATATTAAAAAGCAGAGACATTACTTTGCCAACAAAGGTTTGTCTAGTCAAGGCTATGGTTTTTCCTGTGGTCATGTATGGATGTGAGAGCTGGACTGTGAAGAAGGCTGAGCACCGAAGAATTGATGCTTTTGAAGTGTGGTGTTGGAGAAGACTCTTGAGAGTCCCTTGGACTGCAAGGAGATCCAACCGGTCCATTCTGAAGGAGATCAGCCCTGGGATTTCTTTGGAAGGAATGATGCTAAAGCTGAAACTCCAGTACTTTGGCCACCTCATGTGAAAAGTTGACTCATTGGAGAAGACTCTGATGCTGGGAGGGATTGGGGACAAGAGGAGAAGGGGACGACAGAGGATGAGATGGCTGGATGGCATCACTGACTCGATGGATGTGAGTCTGAGTGACCTCCGGGGGTTGGTGATGGACAGGGAGGCCTGGCGTGCTGCGATTCATGGGGTCACAAAGAGTCGGACACGACTAAGCGACCGATCTGATCCGATCTGATGTATATATATATATATATATATATAAGTTGCTTGTGTTTTGTCTGTCTCTTTCTTTAGAATGGAAGCTCCATGAAGACTTTTTTTGTTCACCGTGCATGCCTAACCCCCTGGAATAGTGCCTGGCACATAGTAAGTCTTCAGATATTTGAAGACTGAATGATTTATATTATTGCTATTCACCAAGAACACTATGAATCATTCGACATATGGGAATTTGTTTAACCCATATGGTCACCATATGAAATTGGCATTATACCCACTTTCCATTAGCCCACTTGCCAAGTAAGGATAAACTTGTTGAGGTACCAATGTCCGTCCTTCCTATTCTGCCCTCTGACAACCTCGCAGGGAAATCCTGCATGCAACCATGGCATTAGGCCATGATCAGCCATCATATCAGTCCTGGATGGATTATTAAAACTCATTCTCACCTATGAAAAAGCCCGTGCATGCATGCTCAGTCGCTCAGTCATGTCTGACTCTTGGCGACCCCACAGACAGTAGCCTCTAGGCTCCTCTGTCCATGGGATTCTCCAGGCAAGAATACTGGAGCGGGTTGCCATGCCCTCCTCCAGGGGATCTTCCCAACCCAGGGATCGAACCCAAGTCTCTTCTCCTGCATTGGCAGGTAGGTTCTTTACCATTAGCACCCACCTGGGTTCTCTCCAATTTAAAACTTCCACTGGACTTCCATGGAAGTAAGAGTTTCCCCCTCTCTATGCCTCAGAATTTGCTCTGTGAAAGGGGAGGGGGAGTTTTTTTCTTTCCTATTCTGATTCCTCCAGGGTTGGAGGAGGGGTCAGTGGGTGGTGGGGGAGTGGCTAGAGGAAAGCAGCTGGAGTCATTTCGCCTAGTCGGTGCTCTCTGAAGGCTCCTCCCAGCTCTCAGTGTGCTCTGCTTGGATACCCATCTGTGTGCAGTGGGTGGGCGTCCGGCATTGTGTTTTCAGGCATCTTCTGTGGGTCCCCCTCCACTGGCTGCAGGGTGGTGCTCTCCAGCTGACCTCCCACTGCCCATCACTCTCGCTCCTCACCTGAGGATTCACCCTGTGGCTCTGGCCTCGTGCTGGAGGGTTTTGATCAGCTCTCTGCGCACCTTGTGTTGCACTCTTATTCTCAGAGACACCCAGATGAGTTCCCACAAGTGTAATGAGTGTGGAACAGGCCAAACGTACAAACAGAAAATGGCTTTGCTTTGTTCTTCAACTGTGTTCTGGCCAAACTGCCTTCCTGGACCCCTGAAGGTTCTGTGGCAGGTTGAATAGCTTTTTGGTTATCGGCTAAAAAAACAAGCCTCTTTTCAATAATGTAGATGCTCTTGTAGACACTAAAGTCCAGTCCAGCGCTCCAGTTAAAACTGCAGTCTCTCATTTACTTCAGAACTCTTTCCCCTCAATCCCACCCCATGAGTGGCCAGTTGATGGGGGTTGGAAACCTGAAATGGGAGCAGGGGAGGGGAATGGTCTGACCTTCTGCTCATCCCTGACCTTTCCTTCCTGCTACTGGTGCCTCCAGGCTTGCCAGGGTGAGAAAAAACACTTCCAAAGGGATAGCCCTAGTGCTCCAGCAGAGTCAGGGAAATAAATATTTAGAGAACAACAGAATTGTCAGTTGAAACAAACACAAGGTAATAGGGATCAGAATTGGCCTACATCTGACATCAGACTCAGTTAAATTACCCAATCTTATTAAAGACAATTCTTTTTAACAAATATTAGAAGTATCTGGGTGTGGGTATGTTAGTTGCAGAGTCGTGTCCGACTCTTTGCAATTGTGTCCGACTATAGCCCGCCAAGGCTCTTCTGTCCATATGGAATTCTCCAGGCAAGAATACTGGAGTAAGTTGTCATTCCCTTCTCCAGGGGATCTTACCTACTCAGGGATCAAACCTGGGTCTCCTGCATTGCAGGCAGATTCTTTATCACTGGGCCACCAGGGAAGCCCTAGAGGTGTCTAGCTATGTATAATTATAAATACAGTATTCACGGATGTTTAAAAATTAGTAAAAATAGCAAACACATTAGTTCGGTTCAGTCGCTCATTTGTGTCCGACTCTTTGTGACCCTATGGACTGTAGCACACCAGGCCTCCCTGTCCATCACCAACTCCCGGAGTTTACTCAGACTCAAGTGTATTGAGACGGTGATGCCATCCAGCCATCTCATCCTCTGTTGTCCCCTTCTCCTCCTGCCTTCAATCTTTCCCAACATCAAGGTCTTTTCAAATGAGTCAGCTCTTCGTATCAGGTGGCCAAAGTATTGGAGTTTCAGCTTCAACATCAGTCCTTCCAATGAACACCCAGGACTGATCTCCTTTAGGATGGACTGGTTGGATCTCCTTGCAGTCCAAGGGACTCTAAAGAGTTTTCTCCAACACCACAGTTCAAAAGCATTAATTCTTCAGCGCTCAGCTTTCTTTATAGTCCAACTCTCGCATCTATACATGACTACTGGAAAAACCAAAGCCTTGACTAGATGGACCTTTGTTGGCCAAGCAATGTCTCTGCTTTTTAATCTGCTGTCTAGGTTAGTCATAACTTTTCTTCTAAGGAGCAAGCATCTTTTAATTGCATGGGTACAGCAGTGATTTTGGAGCCCCCCCCAAAAAAAAGAAAGTCAGTCACTGTTTCTACTGTTTCCCCATCTATTTGCCATGAAGTGATGGGACTATATGCCATGATCTTCGTTTTCTGAATGTTGAGCTTTAAGCCAACTTTTTCACTCTCATCTTACACTTTCATCAAGAGACCCTTTAGTTCTTCTTCACTTTCTGCCATAGGGTAGTATCATCTGCATATCTGAGTTTATTGATATTTTTCCCAGCAATCTTGATTCCAGCTTGTGCTTCATCCAGTCCAGCATTTCTCATGATGTACTCTGCATATAAGTTAAATAAGCAAGGTTACAATATATAGCCTTGATGTACTCCTTTCCCAATTTGGAATCAGTCTGTTGTTCCATGTCAGTTCTAACTGTTGCTTCTTGACCTGCCTACAGATTTCTCAGGAGACATGTCAGGTGGTCTGGTAATCCCATCTCTTGAAGAATTTTCCACAGTTTATTGTGATCCACACAGTCAAAGGCTTTGGCATAGTCAATAAAGCAGAAGTAAATGTTTTCTTGAACTCTCTTGCTTTTTCTATGATCTAGCAGATGTTAGAAATTTAATCTCTGGTTCCTCTGCCTTTTCTAAATCCAGCTTGAACATCTGGAACTTCATGGTTCACATACTGTTGAAGACTGGCTTGGAGAATTTTGAGCATTACTTTGCTAGTGTGTGAGATGGGTGCAATTGTGCAGTAGTTCGAGCATTCTTTGACATTGCCTTCCTTTGGGATTGGAATAAAAACTGACCTTTTCCAGTCCTGTGGCCATTGCTGAGTTTCCCAAATTTGCTGGCATGTTGAGTGCAGCACTTTCACAGAATCTTTTAGGATTTGAAATAGCTTAGCTGGAATTCCATCACCTTCACTAGCTTTGTTTGTAGTGATGCTTCTTAAGACCCACTTGACTTCACATTCCAGGATGTCTAGCTCTAGGTTAATGATCACACCATCGTGATTATCTGAGTCGTCTTTTCTGTGTAGTTCTTCTGTGTTTTCTTGCCACCTCTTCTTAATATCTTCTGCTCCTGTTCAGTCCATACCAGTTCTGTCCTTTATTGAGCCCATCTTTGCATGAAATGTTCCCTTGGTATCTCTAATCTTCTTGAAGAGATCCCTAGTCTTTCCCATTCTATTGTTTTCCTCTATTTCTTTGCATTGATCACTGAGGAAGGCTTTCTTATCTCTCCTTGCTATTCTTTGGAACTCTGCATTCAAATGGGTATATCTTTCCTTTCCTCCTTTGTCTTTCCCTTCTCTTCTTTTCATAGCTGTTTGTAAGGGCTCCTTAGACAACCATTTTCCCTTTTTCATTTTTTTTTCCCTTGGGGATGGTCTTGATCACTACCTCCTGTACAATGTCACGAATGTCCATCCATAGTTCTTCACGCATTCTGTCTATCAGATCTAATCCCTTGAATCTACTTGTCACTTACAGTGTACAGTCCTAAGGGATTTGATTTAGGTCATACCTGAATGGTCTAGTGGTTTTCCCTACTCTTTTCAATTTAAGTCTGAATTTGGCAATAAGGAGTTCATGATCTGAGCCACAGTCAGCTCCCGATCTTGTTTTTGCTGACTGTATAGAGCTTCTCCATCTTTGGCTGCAAGGAATATAATCAATCTGATTTCAGTGTTGACCATCTGGTGATGTCCATGTGTAGAGTCTTCTCTTGTGTTGTTGCAAAAGGGTGTTTGCTATGACCAGTGCATTCTCTGGCTTTCATAAGCCTCTTATCCTTCTTCATCAGAGAGCAGACAGACTGAAAACTACAATCACAGAAAACTAACCAATCTGATCATATGGCAGCCTTGTCTAATTCAATGAAACTATGACCCATGCCTTGTAGGGCCACCCAAGATGGATGAATCATAGTGGAGAGTTCTGACAAAATGCGGTCCACTGGATAAGGGAATGACAAACCACTTCAGTATTCTTGCCTTGAGATCCCCATGAACAGTATGAAAAGGCAAAAAGATAAGACCTTGAAAGATGAACTCCCAAGGTCCGTAGGTGCCCAATATGCTACTGGAGATCAGTGGAGAACTAACTCCAGAAAGAATGAAGAGATGGGAGGAGGAGCTAAGATGGCGGACGAGTAGGATGGGGAGAATACTTTCTCCTCCACAAATCCATTAAAAGAACATTTGAGTGCTGAATAAATTTTACAAAACAACTTCTGAATGCCGGCAGAGGTCATCAGGCACTTAGAAAGACAATTCATTGTCTTCAAAACGAGAAAACGAGCCCTGCGGTAACTCCTTTTGCGGAGAAGTGGCGCGGACACCAGCATTTGCTATTGGCAAGCGGGGGCTGGGCTAGGAGGAGCGGCGGGGCCTGCACTGCTTTGAGAAAGGATTTGACCTGGCTATCTCAAGCGCTATCTGAGCGAAATAACCAGACTGTCGGTTATCTACTACATCAAAAGCCAGCCCTAACTTAAGACACAACCAGGACTACCTACGGAACAAAGGACTGCACAGAGATAGCCGGCTGCAGGCTGTCCCACTCCGGTGACAGGCAGCCAGGGCCAGAGGCGGGTAATCACAGCCCTAGAGAGACACTGTCTATAGAACTGTAGGTAGGTTTCTGTGCTGACTCACGCTTCTTGGGGCTCTGGATGGTCAACATCTGCCTGAGAAAGTGCGCAGGTTGTATACCCAGAAAACTGAGCGGCGGAGAGGTGATAAGTCGCAGCAGCTGTGCTCGCTGAACATTTCATCACCTGCGCTACTCGGATCTGGGAAGGGCATAAAACGCAGACTCAACCAAGTCTGTGCTTCTGAGGATTATCCGAGTGCCTGAACCTGGCCGGCTTAAATTTGGGTGTTCATCTCCATCCCCCCTCATAACAGGGCAGAGATCAGATATTGAAAAGACCAATAAACCGCCTCAAGAAAGAGAATTCAACAAACTACCAGAATATAGTAAGGACACTTTAAACTTGGCAATTTTGACAAGATGAAGAGACAAAAGAATACCCAGCAGCTAAAGGAACAGGATAGATGCCCACCAAATCAAACCAAAGAGGAAGAGATAGGGAATCTACCTGATAAAGAATTCCAAATAATGATAGTGAAATTAATCCAAAATCTCGAAATCAAAGTGGAATCACAGTTAAAGAGTCTGGAGACAAGGATTGAGAAGATGCAAGAAAGGTTTAACAAGGACCTAGAAGAAATAAAAAAGAGTCAACACATAATGAATAATGCAATAAATGAGATCCAAAACACCTTGGAGGCAACAAATAGTAGAATAACAGAGGCAGAAGATAGGATTAGTGAATTAGAAGATAGAATCCTAGAAATAAATGAATCAGAGGAGAAAAAAGAAAAACGAATCAAAAGAAATGAGGACTATCTCAGAGACCTCCAGGATAACATTAAACGCTGCAATATTCGAATCATAGGAGTTCCAGAAGAAGAAGATAAAAAGAAAGATCATGAGGAAATACATGAGGAGATAATAGTTGAAAACTTCCCTAAATTGGAGAAGGAAATTACCACTCAAGTTCAAGAAATCCAGAGAGTCCCTAACAGGATAAACCCAAGGCGAAACACCCCAAGACACATATTGATCAAATTAACAAAGACTAAATATAAAGAACAAATATTAAGAGCAGCAAGGGAAAAACATCAAATAACTCACAAGGGAATTCCCATAAGGCTAACAGCTGATCATTCAATAGAAACTCTCCAAGCCAGGAGGGAATGGCAAGACATAATTAAAGTGATGAAAGAAAATAACTTACAGCCTAGATTATTGTATCCAGCAAGGATCTCATTCAAATATGAAGGAGAAATCAAAAGCTTCACAGATAAGCAAAAGTTGAGAGAATTTAGCACCACTAAACCATTTCTCCAACAAAAACTGAAGGACATTCTCTAGATAGGAATCATTAAAAGGATGTATGAATTTGAACCCAAAACAATAAAGTAAATCCTATTTATCAATAATTGCTTTAAACGTTAATGGGCTGAATGCCCTAATCAACAGACAGGGACTGGCCGAATCGATATAAAAACAAGACACCTACATACCTTGTCTACAAGAGATAACCAAAAGACTAAAATGTGTCAAATGGATACAAAAACTAGACCCCTATATATGTTGTCTACAAGAGAACCACCTTAAAATAGGGGATATATACTGACTGAAAATGAAGGGCTGGAAAAAGATTTTCTATGCAATTATGGACCAAAAGAAAACAGGAGTAACAATGCTCATATCAGATAAAATTGACTTTAAAGATCCTGAAAAGGAGACAACCAAGGTTATACATAACGACTTAAAGGAACAATCCAAAAAGAAGTTATAATAATTATAAATATTCATGCACCCAACATTGGAACATTGATATATCTAAGACAAACATTAATAATATGATAGAAGAAATACGCAACAATACAATAATCAGATCAGATCAGTCGCTCAGTCGTGTCTGACTCTTTGTGACCCCATGAACTGCAGCACGCCAGGCCTCCCTATCCATCACCAGCTCTCGGAGGTCACTCAGACTCACATTCATCGAGTCAGTGATGCCATCCAGCCATCTCATCCTCTGTCGTCCCCTTCTCCTCCTGCCCTCAATCCCTCCCAGCATCAGAGTCTTCTCCAATGAGTCAACCCTTCGCATGAGGTGACCAAAATACTGGAGTTTCAGCTTGAGCATCATTCCCTCCAAAGAAATCCCAGGTCTGATCTCCTTCAGAATGGACCGGTTGGATCTCCTTGCAGTCCAAGGGACTCTCAAGAGTCTTCTCCAACACCACAGTTCAAAAGCACCAATTCTTCGGCGCTCAGCCTTCTTCACAGTCCAGCTCTCACATCCATACATGACCACAGGAAAGACCATAGCCTTGACTAGGCGAACCTTTGTTGGCAAACTAATGTCTCTGCTTTTGAATATGCTATCTAGGTTGGTCATAACCTTCCTTCCAAGGAGTAAGCGTCTTTTAATTTCATGGCTGCAGTCACCATCTGCAGTGATTTGGGAGCCCAGAAAAATAAAGTCTGACACTGTTTCCACTGTTTCTCCATCTATTTCCCATGTAGTGATGGGACCAGATGCCATGATCTTCGTTTTCTGAATGTTGAGCTTTAAGCCAACCTTTTCACTCTCCACTTTCACTTTCATCAAAGTGGCTTTTGAGTTCCTCTTCACTTTCTGCCATAAGGGTGGTGTCATCTGCATATCTGAAGTTATTGATATTTCTCCCGGCAATCTTGATTCCAGCCTGTGTTTCCTCCAGTCCAGCATTTCTCATGATGTACTCTGCATATAAGTTAAATAAACATGGTGACAATATACAGCCTTGAACACCCCACTCATACAATCTGGCTGTAATAGACAAAGTAAAGAAGAAAACATATTCACTTATGAGCCCCAAAAAATTCAGTTCACTCAGGAGAGTTAAAAAAAAAAAATTGAC
The DNA here is from genome assembly GCA_935064755.1 of Tragelaphus eurycerus. Taxonomy (NCBI): domain Eukaryota; kingdom Metazoa; phylum Chordata; class Mammalia; order Artiodactyla; family Bovidae; genus Tragelaphus; species Tragelaphus eurycerus. Next base: position 7,048,977 of record CAKXYN010000072.1, on the reverse strand, counting down.
TTATTTGTTAATTCTGTAAAGCTTTATTGACTATTTTATGGGACTGGTACCACTTTGGGTAGTAAGGAGGAAGAAGTGACAAATGTGATCCTGTCCTAAATAATATATTGTGGTAAAGATAGACCTACCAATACAAAACACCAAGATGTGCCTAAGATGAGGACACCCAAACTGGACTTTTAGTTTCCTGAACTTTTCATTTCCAGATCAAACCTCCTAATATAGGATGAATTCAACATGTTTTTTTTTTTTAAGTGTTCTTTGTGATTAAAAACAGAAAGCCATTAGTTAAGAAATTACATATACTCCTCCCTACCATCACTCCCCTTCTTTCTTCCTATTTCCCTCCCACCCTCATTGATCCTTTCCTTTGTCCATTTTCCCCCTGCAAAAAAAAATAAAAAAAAAATAAAAAAGAATGAAGAGATGCAGCCAAAGCAAAAACAACACACAGTTGTGGATGTGACTGGTGACGGAAGTAAAGTCTGATGCTGTAAAGAGCAATATTGCATAGGAACCTGGAATGTTCGGTCCATGAATCAAGGCAAATTGGTAGTGTAAACAGTAGATGGCAAGAGTGAACATCGCTGATTTTAGGAATCAGCGAACTAAAATGGACTGGAATGGGTAAATTTAGCTCAAATGACCATTATATCTACTACTGTGGGCAAGAATCCCTTAGAAGAAATGGAGTAGCCATCATGGTCAAAAAGAGAGTCTGAAATGCAGTACTCAGATGCAGTCTCAAAAACGACAGAATGATCTCTGTTTATTTCCAAGGAAAACCATTCAATATCACAGTAATCCAAGTCTATGCCCTGACCAGTAATGCTGAAGAAGCTGAAGTTGAATGGTTCTGTGAAGACCTAAAAAACCTTCTGGAACTAACACCCCAAAAGATGTCCTTTTCATTATAGGGGGCTAGAATGCAAAAGTAGGAAGTCAAGAAATACCTGGAGTAACAGGCAAATTTGGCCTTGGAATACAGAATGAAGCAGGGCAAAGGCTAACAGAGTTTTGCCAAGAGAACACAGTGGTCATAGCAAACACCCTCTTTCAACACTTACATAGGACTTTCTACATATCTGGCCCTGTTCTAAGCACTTTACATATGTCAACCTTGTCTAATCCCCCAAACAACTCTGTGAGGTGTTAAGTGTTATTTTCCCCGTTTTATAGATGAGTAAACTGAGTCCCGAGAGGTTAGGTAATTCACCCAAGGTCAAAAAGCCAGTAAGTAGATCTGTGATTCAGAATGTAAACCTGAGAAGTCTGGTTCCAAAATCCATGTACTTAACCGTCTCCTTTACACAGAGCAAGTTATTTTGGGGGTTAGGGTGGGTATGTGTAGAAGCAGGTTTTGCCCAAACAATTGTCCTTTAGACTTTGGTGTCATTATTAGCAGTCACCTGGACACTTCCACGTGATCAAATTTAGGAGTGAAGTCTTGGTCTCTCCATCTCTCAGCGGTTAAGCATGCTGGTCACTGCAATCGAGATATTCCCTCTTCAACTCTTCCCCTCAGGGTGTTCGAGGCACTGGAAACCCCTGCCAGTATTTCCCAGCCTGCCTCCCCCTCAGCCTGTGGGCTCACCCATTTATTAGGAGTGCATTTATCTTAGGAGATGGGCGAGAGGTTAGGAATCCTCTGGGTGTGTGCACGTGAGAAACCACAAAACAAGATGACAGGCGTGCCCTTGAGCTGTGAGCACCCAGCATTGGAGGGAGGGGTGCAGAGGAGGAAACTATCCCCTCCTCAGGGTGGTGGGTGAGGGGCAGTCTGAGAACCAGGTCAGTCTGGAAGACCTCTCAGAACCCAGTATTGCCTTCTCCCAACCCACAGCCTTGTGAAATCCATGGAAGGCAGAAATGGATGTTTCCGTTTCACCAGATGTTTCTTTCTCCTGCTCTTCTACTGGTCTTTTGCATGCTAAGTCACTTTACTTCAGTAGTGTCCAACTTTTTGCGACCCTATGGACTATAGCCTCCCAGGCTCATCTGTCCATGGGATTCTCCAGGCAAGGATATTGGAGTGGTTTGCCATGCCCTTCTCCAGATCTTCATGACCCAAGGATCAAACCATCATCTCTTAATGTCTACCTGCCTTGGCAGGCAGGTTCTTTACCACTAGCGCCACTGGTCTTTTAGAAGTTCTGAAAACTCCACCCAGGCCACTCTGCTTTCTGAGGTGGCCCACACTCTTGTCTGCCAAGTGTGTTTCTTTCTAAATAAGTCCCTTCTTATCTAGCCAAAAAAAAAAAAAAAAATTCCTTCCCTGAGGGATTCCTGCCCGCAATAGTAGATATAATGGTCCTCTGAGTTAAATTCACCTATTCCAGTCCATTTAAGTTCACTGATTCCTAGAATGTCAACATTCACTCTGGCCATCTCTTGTTTGACCACTTCCAATTTGCCTTGATTCATGGACCTGACATTCCAGGTTCCTATGCAATATTGCTCTTTACAGCATCGGACCTTGCTTCTATCACCAGTCACATCCACAGCTGGGTATTCTTTTTGTTTTGGCTCCATTCCTTCATTCTTTCTGGAGTTATTTTTCCACTGATCTCCAGTAGCATATTGGGCCCCTACTGACCTGAGGAGTTTCTCTTTCAGTGTCCTATCATTTGCCTTTTCATACTGTTCATGGGGTTCTCAAGGCAAGAATACTGAAGTGGCTTGCCATTCCATTCTCCAGTGGACCACATCCTGTCAGATCTCTCCACCATGACCTGCCCATCTTGGGTTGCCCCATGGGCATGGCTTAGTTTCAATGAGTTAGACAAGGCTGTGGTCCTAGTGTGATTAGATTGACTAGTTTTCTGTGAGTATGGTTTCAGTGTGTTTGCCCTCTGACGCCCTCTTGGAACACCTACCATCTTACTTGGGTTTCTCTTACCTTGGGTGTGGGGTATCTCTTCACGGCTGCTCCAGCAAAGCGCAGCCATTGCTCCTTACTTTGGACGAGAGGTATCTCCTCACCACCGCCCTTCCTGACCTTCAACGTGGGATAGCTCCTCTAGGCCCACCTGGGCTGGACTGGATGGGTGAATTTAACTCAGATGACCATTATATCTACTACTGTGGGCAGGAATCCCTCAGAAGAAATGGAGTGGCCATCATGGTCAACAAAAGAGTCCAAAATGCAGTACTTGGATGCAATCTCAAAAACGACAGGATGATCTCTGTTCGTTTCCAAGGCAAACCATTCAATATCACAGTAATCCAAGTCTATGCCCCAATCAGTAATGCTGAAGAAGCTGAAGTTGAATGGTTCTATGAAGATCTACAAGACCTTTTAGAACTAACACCCAAAAAAGATGTCCTTTTCATTATAGGGGACTGGAATGCAAAAGTAGGAAGTCAAGAAACACCTGGAGTAACAGGCAAATTTGGCCTTGGAATACGGAATGAAGCAGGGCAAAGACTAATAGAGTTTTGCCAAGAAAATGCACTAGTAACAACAAACACCCTCTTCCAACAATACAAGAGAAGACTCTATACATGGACATACCAGATGGTCAACACCGAAATCAGATCGATCATATTCTTTGCAGCCAAAGATGGAGAAGCTCTATACAATCAGCAAAAACAAGACCAGGAGCTGACTGTGGCTCAGACCATGAACTCCTTATTGCCAAATTCAGACTTAAATTGAAGAAAGTAGGGAAAACCACTAGACCATTCATGTATGACCTAAATCAAATCCCTTATGATTATACAGTGGAAGTGAGAAATAGATTTAAGGGCCTAGATCTGATAGATAGAGTGCCTGATGAACTATGGAATGAGGTTTGTGACATTGTACAGGAGACAGGGATCAAGACCATCCCCACGGAAGAGAAATGCAAAAAAGCAAAATGGCTGTCTGGGGAGGCCTTACAAATAGCTGTGAAAAGAAGAGAAGCGAAAAGCAAAGGAGAAAAGGAAAGATATAAACATCTGAATGCAGAGTTCCAAAGAATAACAAGAAGAGATAAGAAAGCCTTCTTCAGTGATCAATGCAAAGAAATAGAGGAAAACAACAGAATGGGAAAGACTAGGGATCTCTTCAAGAAAATCAGAGATACCAAAGGAACATTTCATGCAAAGATGGGCTTGATAAAGGACAGAAATGGTATGGACCTAACAGAAGCAAAAGATATTAAGAAGAGATGGCAAGAATGCACAGAAGAACTGTACAAAAAAGAGCTTCACGACCCAGATAATCACGATGGTGTGATCACTGACCTAGAGCCAGACATCCTGGAGTGTGAAGCCAAGTGGGCCTTAGAAAGCATCACTATGAACAAAGCTAGTGGAGGTGATGGAATCCTGAAAGATGATGCTGTGAAAGTGCTGCACTCAATATGTCAGCAAATTTGGAAAACTCGGCAGTGGCCACAGGACTGGAAAAGGTCAGTTTTCATTCCAATCCCAAAGAAAAGCAATGCCAAAGAATGCTCAAACTACCGCGCAATTGCACTCATCTCACCCGCTAATAAAGTAATGCTCAAAAGTCTCCAAGCCAGGCTTCAGCAATATGTGAACCGTGAACTTTCTGATGTTCAAGTTAGTTTTAGAAAAGGCAGAGGAACCAGAGATCAAATTGCAACATCCTCTGGATCATGGAAAAAGCAAGAGAGTTCCAGAAAAACATCTACTTCTGCTTTATTGACTGTGCCAAAGCCTTTGACTGTGTGGATCACAATAAACTGTGGAAAATTCTGAAAGAGATGGGAATCCAAGACCATCTGATCTGCCTCTTGAGAAATTTGTATGCAGGTCAGGAAGCAACAGTTAGAACTGGACAAGGAACAACAGACTGGTTCCAAATAGGAAAAGGAGTTCGTCAAGGCTGTATATTGTCACCCTGTTTATTTAACTTCTATGCAGAGTACATCATGAGAAACGCTGGCCTGGAAGAAACACAGGTTGGAATCAAGATTGCTGGGAGAAATATCAATAACTTCAGATATGCAGATGACACCACCCTTATGGCAGAAAGTGAAGAGGAACTGAAAAGCCTCTTGATGAAAGTGAAAGTGGAGAGTGAAAAAGTTGGCTTAAAGCTCAACATTCAGAAAACGAAGATCATGGCATCTGGTCCCATCACTACATGGGAAATAGATGGGGAAACAGTGGAAACAGTGTCAGACTTTATTTTTCTGGGCTCCCAAATCACTGCAGATGGTGACTGCAGCCATGAAATTAAAAGACGCTTACTCCTTGGAAGGAAGGTTATGACCAACCTAGATAGCATATTCAAAAGCAGAGACATTACTTTGTCAACAAAGGTTCGCCTAGTCAAGGCTATGGTTTTTCCTGTGGTCATGTATGGATGTGAGAGTTGGACTGTGAAGAAAGCTGAGCACTGAAGAATTGATGCTTTTGAAGTGTGGTGTTGGAGAAGACTCTTGAGAGTCCCTTGGACCGCAAGGAGCTCCAACCAGTCCATTCTGAAGGAGATCAGCCCTGGGATTTCTTTGGAAGGAATGTTGCTAAAGCTGAAACTCCAGTACTTTGGCCACCTCATGATAAGAGTTGACTCATTGGAGAAGACTCTGATGCTGGGAGGGATTGGGGGCAAGAGGAGAAGGAGATGACAGAGGATGAGATGGCTGGATGGCATCACTGAGTCGATGGACGTGAGTCTGAGTGACCTCTGGGAGTTGGTGATGGACAGGGAGGCCTGGCGTGCTGTGATTCCTAGGGTCACAGAATCAGACATGACTGAGCGACTGATCTGATCTGAAGACACCCCTGGTGGTCCAATGTTTCAGAATCCACCTTTCAATGAAGGGATTGTGTGTTTGATCCCCAGTCAGCGAACTAAGCCAATGGCCCACACACTGCCAACAAAGAGCCCACCTCCTGAAACTAAGACCCATTGCAACCCCCAAACAAAGTAACAACAAAAAGCTCTACCTGCGCAGAGATGCAAACTGTGTTTAGCGAGAGTTAAATTTTTCCAGAAAGAAAAACTGGGCCTCTCATTTCTGGCTAAGAGAACATCTCTAACTGGAATGCCTTCCAGGCACTTGTAGCAGGTATTCCTTCCAGCGGAGGCTGAAATGCAAAAGAATGTCTTCTTCCTCAAACTTCTCTTGAGGGCCCACCATGTGCGATAGGTGAGGAGTTCCCAATAATGCTAGTTTTCTGAGCCCTGAATGTGAGGATCTATCACCCTTACCCCATGTGACCCTGGACAGGTCCCATTTCCCTCTCTGAACCTCAGTCCCTCCATCTATCACAGGGGAAGTTAGTCTACAAATGTGCAAATGTCTTTACCATATTAACTGAAGACACTTTTCAGCTAGAAATCATGATGACAGTAACACTGATTCTTTTGCCAGGCACTGGGTCAAGCCCTCTGCATGTATCACCTCAGTTAATCTTCTCCAGCTCTGTGAGCGCGATGCCTTCTTTGTTTCCATTTAAAGATCAAACAGTTGACTCTAGGGCCACTGCAGCCTTTCTTATGCGGTAAATCCTGGGTAGAAATTAGAAGGTGTATCAGTTAGGAATTGTGTTGGATTGTGGTTAAAACATGCCCCTCCTCATTCCCAAACAAGGACTTAAATAAATTAGCGGTTTTACTTTTCTTCACATACAGTAAATCTAAAAGAGGGTAACCTATGCTGGTATACAGCTCTACAGTAGCATCAGGGAACTACCGGGACTACTTCTCTCTCTGTGAATCGCCATCCCTGGCAGATGGCTTCTAAGTTCTAGGTCACCTCATGGTCCAAAGTGGCTGCCTGACAACAAAGCCTATATTCCAGGCAAGAAGTATGAAAAAAGGGTGTAGGGAGAGAAAGGTCAAAACTTCAGCTGAGTCAGCTCTCCAGAGCTTGCCCAGAGCCCTGCCCAGCGATTTCCCTTTTGTCTCACTGGCTGGCCTTGGCTGTCAGGGAGGTGGGAAAATGTAGTCCATCATCTCCTGGAATAAAAAATTAGAGTTTGGTTAGAGAGGGAAAGAGGTAGACATTTAGCCATTTTATCCATATAAGAGCTTTTCGGAAATCCACATAGCCCTTTTCTTTGAAAAAAAAAAAAAAAAAAAGAGCTGTAATTGACATTTAACATTATATTAGTTTTAGGTGTACAACACAGTGATTTGATATACGTATATATTTCAAAATATATTTCAATCAATTTAGTTGACATCCATCAATACACAGAGGTACAAGTTTCTTTCTTGTGATGAGAATTTTTTTAGATTCATAGTTAGCATGAGAAATTTGTTTGTTTATTTTTGGCTGTGCTGGGTCTTCCTTGCTGCACATGGGCTTTCTCTAGTTGTGGGGAGTGTGGTCTACTCTCTAGTTGTGGCACGTGGGCTTCTCATTGCAGGGGCTCTTCTTGTTGCACGGGTTCTAGAACGCAGCCTCAGTAGTTGTGGTGCGCTGATTTAGTTGCTCCACGGCATGTGGGATCTCCCCAGGCCAGGGATCGAACCTGTGTCCCCTGCATTGGCAGCTGGATACTTAACCACTGGACCACCAGACAAGTTCCATGAGAACTTTTAAGATCGACTCTCCTCATAACTTTCAAACATACAGTACAGTATTTTAAACTCTAGTCATCATACTGTATGTGGCGACACAGAACTCATTTATCTAATAAATGGGAGCATGCACCTTCTGATCACCTTCACCCATCTCTCCCCCATGTGTCCTTTTTGTGTCACAACTAGGAAATTGACCCCAGAATCCCAAGAGCGGGTAGGGTCTACTCTCAAATGTGGAGCCCACAGGATCCAGTGTAGGTGGCAACAGGTGACCAGCTTAGACTGTGTGTGGGTAACATGATTTATGGTCCATGGTTTGTTGAACTTATCAAGAAGAGGCTGATTCACCAATAGGCATCTGGACATCTGTGACCACAGGGCAATTTGAATACATGCAGAGGCCCTTTGGCCTCGCAAATACCCCTCCCCACTCCCCACCCCCAGAGGGCTTGATGATTTCTCAAAATCCTTGATTCCTTTCATTTAAGGCCTTTAGTTTGTCCTGCAAGTATGACAGAGCAGGATAATTCATTAATACTTACCGGTTGCTGACACTTCAATACAAATAAGTTTAATCTATTAAAGGAACTTAGAGATTTGTTGGTGAGACCTTCTCATCTTCCAGACCAGAACACTAAAAGTCAGAGGGATTGAATGCGTTTCCCAAAGTCATACATGTAGTGGCAGGGCTGGATCTGAGCAGGTGGGGGGCCATCAACTGGATGTCTGCTATGGGGCAGGAACCCCCATTAGAGGTAGGAAGACTGGAGGAAGGGGATCTGGGGCAGCAGACGCACTTATATGAATTGAATTTATTTATATCCTGTCTTTTCCCCGTGAGGCTTGAGGTACTTGGAAATTTGGGCTGTGGGTAGTGCTTACTTGAATGTATGGCTCCTTCCTTCCTGTCATCCTTGCTTGAGCAGTGCAAAAAACAAACGAACAACAATGTTCTGGGACCTGTGCTTCTGTCAGCCACATAAATGGGGAACACAGATGAGGCCATAGATTCCTCTTGTTTTAAGTGATTGCCCTCCTCCAGTACTCTAGCCTGGAAAATCCCATGGGCGGAGGAGCCTGGTAGGCTGCAGTCCATGGGGTCGCGGAGAGTCGGACACAGTTGAGCGACTTCCCTTTCACTTTTCACTCTCATGCATTGGAGAAGGAAATGGCAACCCACTCCAGTGTTCTTGCCTAGAGAATTCCAGGGACAGGGGAGCCTGGAGGGCTGCCGTCTAGGGGGTCACACAGTCGGACACAACTGAAGCGACTTAGCAGCAGCAGCAGCAGCAGCAGCTCCTCCTTGAGTCCTCACAATCTGCCTGACCCCAGGTCACTCGCACACCTGTGGAGGGGCACAAAGACAGACCACAGGACTCTTGAGGAATCTTTGGGATTCTTCAGGGATGATCTTTTTTCAACTTGCAAAGGAAAAAAATTAAGCACATGGATAGTTTCCTTCTACTTCAATTTCTTGCATATGTTTTTCTTAACCTTTAGTATCTGCTATAGTGTGTCCATATCAGAATGTCTAATTTCACACCAGATTCCATATTTTGTTATTTCAGGAGTCTTTACTGCCATGCAGCCTGAAAGTTCAGAAATCAAATTGTATGGGTTTGAATCCCATCTCCACCACTTACCTGCTGCATGAACTCAGGAGACTTGTTAATAGCTATGAGCCTCAGTTTTCTCCTCTGTAAAATGGGGACATGGTTCTAACCACCTGAGGACTGTTGAGATAATGACTGTTAAAAGGGCTGCCTTACCACTGCTGCTGCTAAGTTGCTTCAGTTGTGTCCAACTCTGTGCGACCCCATAGACGGCGGCCCACTAGGCTCCCCTGTCCCTGGGATTCTCCAGGCAAGAACACTGGAGCAGGTTGCCATTTCCTTCTCCAATGCATGAAAGTGAAAAGTGAAAGTAAGGTCGCTCAGTCATGTCCGACTCTTCTCAACCCTATGGACTGCAGCCTAGCAGGCTCCTCTGTCCATGGAATGCATGGTAAATATAAACAGTCAATGCACTTCAGCTATAATTGTGATTTCAGTTTACCTTTGCAACATTTTATGAGTTTAATACATCATGCTTTTAATATACCATCAGCAACATCAATGTTTCAACCTTTCTAGATGCTCTTCCTTCTGAACAATTATGAGAACAATTGTTCTAAAAATTTCTTACATTGCACACATGCTACCTTCACCACCCTCACCCTCTCTTATTATCGTCTTCAGAATTATTCCATTTTTGACTTAACCTTATCTTATGTAAGTCACCTCATTCTAGCTAAATCAGTGTATGATGACTGTTTCCTTTTACACTCACACACATGACACATCATCCCATCAGTCTAAGGACAATCTTGGGCTCACATATGGATTTTTGGACTTCCTGGAATTGTTATCCACAGTACTTATCAAGGGGCAACAGATTGTTAGATTGTTACCTTTCTAGCCCTTGGAGTTTTCTTGGAATTCTTCATCAGTCTGTATACATGATTTGAAATTCCATTTCTGTCTCATTGCTCTAGATGTAAGTTTCTTATAATTTTTTGAAATTTCTTTTGAGGAATTTCCTGTGGAACCTGCAGCAGGATAGAACCTCCCTCAACCTCCTGTGCCTGGTACCCAAATGTGCTACTTCTCCCCACATTGTTAAATGCATAGAGTTATAATAGTAAAATGACTCTGGCAAACACCCATTTCAAGGTGGTAGCATTGAGGTAAAGTGTTCAGGAAAACTTATTCATACTACCAGCCTTAACTATTTTTTCTTCTCTGAAAAAGGGACAAGGTCTATTGTCAACAAAGAGAATGAATATCCTGCTTTCGGATGTCAACTTGTGACAATTAGAATCCCTTTAAAATAACTTCTTCCCCTAATCCTTTTTCTCTCTGGTTCAAAAAAATTGTTGTGTGTTTTATGAGAATGCCCAAGACTTCTATGATATGTGGTTATAAAAGAACAACTTGTCATTGTACTGAATTTATGATTTCGTACTATTTAAAAAGGCCCTTTTCTTTTCCCACACCGAAATGACCTCTGAAATAAGATGGGCAGCTTTTGTTTTAAAACTGTCTCCTGCAGACTTGATTCTTTGTACACATGAATTTGTCTCCCTTGGAGTCTGGGGGGATCTCCCACTTCATTGCACTGGGACTTCTGGATTAGTTCTTGTGGGTGGCAAATCTTTGCCTACTGCTGCTGCTGCTGCTGCTAAGTCGCTTCAGTCATGTCCGACTCTGTGTGACCCCATAGACTGCAGCCCACCAGGCTCCCCCGTCCCTGGGATTCTCCAGGCAAGAACACTGGAGTGGGTTGCCATTTCCTTCTCCAATGCATGAAAGTGAAAGTGAAGTTGTTCAGTCATGCCCGACTCTTAGAGACCCCAAGGACTGGAGCCCACCAGGCTCCTCCATCCATGGGATTCTCCAGGCAAGAGTACTGGAGTGGGGTGCCATTGCCTTCATTGCATACTGAGGGGGATTGAATTTGAGAGAATAACCCAAAGCCTTTTATCAGCGCATCCCTCATGACTCAGTTTGGAGATCAACCTGGGTTGGGACCATACGACTTGGGGTCAAAATCAAACAAGGCCTGTTTGTAGAGTAATGAGGCCAAGTGGCTTCTGTATGTGGCTCTGAAAGTGTCTCTTGAGGGGACACTCACAGAGGACACTGAGGGTCTCATGCAGTTAGTGGATGCCTTGCTGGCTCCCTTGGTGTCAGCAAAAGTGGTGAACAGAAAACACCGTGGAACTGGATCCTTGCTTCTTCTACTTGCTGGTGTCTGTGAGTCCAGACAGCCTGTATCACCATAAAGCCCAGTCTCCCATCTGTGGAATGGGAACCATCATGTTCTCCTCCAGTGTGGTTTTCAGGATTAAATTTAGTGCCAAAAAGTAAAATACTTTGTCTAGTGTGTGGGTGTCAGTTCCTCCTCTTACTCTTCCCCTTCCTTATCTTAAAGGAGGCCCAGGGTTCGAAGATGCCATTTCAGGAACATTTGCCCCAAACTCGCTTATATTTCTTAAAAGACTACATCCACACGTCAGGGTAGCCTGTGTGCTGAGTTCCCGTCTACCTAAAGCGAGGTATTGTATGGAGTGAAGAACGGACCGTGGAAGGAGACAACCCAGCCACCACCTAAGAAAAGTTTCCAGCAGCCCCCGGAGAGACCAGCTCTCCAGAGCTTCTCCACTTCCCACCCCCCAGCCTGGGGAACCCCCTGCCCTGTCTGCCCAGGCTGAAAGAGCGGAGGGTGGGACTCCCGGGTAATTAAAGGGAATTTGGAAGACTGGGATGTCGCGGAATGTTAGATCAGTAGCTAGAACAGCATGTGGTGTTCTTTAGGCAGGCTTCATTGAATCCATACAAAAAAAGAAAGAGGGGCTGCCTGCCGTCTGCTCATTTATCAAACAGCGAAGCTCGACTCTCACTGCTTCACAAAAGTGTTTGACTGTTTGCTGAGTCTTGCTCCAGAAATTAAAAGCTGAACAGCCTTAGTGGGGCTGAACCAACCCAGCATTTTGAGACTCCAACTAAATTGTGCTGGGCTTTCAGATTCAGGGACCAGTTGATTATTTGGTGAAAGGAGAGGAGAATAATTTGTAATTTTCAGCCTATAAGAAATATTAAAAAAAAAAAAAAAAAGCCAACTCCCTTCCCACAGGTTTTTGTTGCGGCTGGAGGGAGGAGGTGCTGTTGGCAACAGCTTTCTTTGCTCAGAGTGGGAGAAGTCTTGACCTCCAGTGGGGCAGAGAGCAATGTGGTGCAGCCGGGCCTCCACCCATCCCCCCGCCCCACTGCTAACAGACTTCCTATCTTCTTCCTGCTTTATCTGAAATGACCTTTCTCTCTTTTTGGAAAAGAGGATTTGGCCATCAGATATTTTTAGAGAAAAAGCATTTTCACAAACGAAACTAAAGATGCTAACAGTGCAGATATATGGCTTTGGATACCGTTGTTGTTTCGTCACTGAGTCATGTCCGATTCTTTTGTGACCCCCACCCCCCCACCCCATGGACTATAGCCATCCCACGCTTCTCTGTTCACGGGATTTCCCAGGCCAGAATACTGGAGTGGGTTGTCATTTCCTTCTCCAGGGGAACTTCCAGACCCAAGGATAGAACCTGCTTCTCCTGCATTGGCAGACAGATTCTTTACCTCTGAGCCAAGATACCACAAAAGCCTGAAAACTGGGTTAACTGAGAATCCTCTGAAGATCTATCAAAATATGGAAAGATACAGTGCTACCTCTGCCAATGAAGAGAATGTGCTAGAAAAGGATGATGGCTCATGAAAGACATCATGAGGGAGGCAGAGGTGACCCTCCCTGGTACCTCTTCACCTGTCAAGCCAGTGAAATTCCACCGAGGTGGATCCTCTAGCCTCCAGGCTCCTCCTCCTCCTGGGTGACAAAGCTCTAGTTCCATTCTCTAACTTCTTGGACCCTGCTATAAGCCTGAAAGACAGGCCAAAGAAGCGTTATTATCCTCATCTGATAGATGAAAAAGACTTGTGTTCAAATGGAAGAAAAAAACAGTTCATTTTGCAGGGGGTGGTTCTTCAATTTAGCACATTTTTAAAAAGTGGAGTACAGCAGAAACTAACACAACATTGTAAAGCAATTTTACTCGAACGAACAAACAAAAAAAGGTAATATCCTTCGATACTTCATGGGATGGGAAGAGGAGGAAGACGAGAGATGAGCCAGAACGAAGGAAGGAACTGGTGGGTTTGGACTTGTCTGGAGGCTTTACTGAGAAGTAGTTAAGGTGAGGCGTGCCTGGCAGCAGGAGCAAAAGGAGACGGTTGCAGCAACCCAGGTGTGAGATCATGGCTGGTAAAGATGGAGATACAGGTTATGTTGATGACAGAGGGAGAGTGGAACTTGGTCACACCTGGAAGCAGTAGGTGCAGCAGTTTGGAGATGGAAGAGCTCTTACCTGGTCAGGGAATCAGGAAAGTTGTGATGGAGGCATACGGTGTATGTGGGGTAGAGGATTTGAGGGCACAGTGGTGAGGAGGAAGAGACAGATGCAGGTGGAACGTACAGAGGTACGGAGCCCAGAAGCTGTGAAGCAGTCAGAGAACTCAGCTACATGGAGTAGGCTGATCTGGATGGAGCATAGGGCACCTGACAGGTAATTTAAAGAGAAAAGATGGCAGGAAAAGGTGGCATTGCACAAGGGCGTTGAGCTTCTGGTGAAGAAGCCTATGGCCACAGAGAATTGTTGGAGTCCAGTGAGTAGACAGGTATGGACCTGGGTTGTAAATTCACTGGTAAATTCACTTCAGTTCAGTTCAGTTGCTCAGTTGTGTCCAACTCTTTGTCCCCATGAACTGCAGCATGCCAGGCTTCCCTATCCATCACCAGTTCCTGGAGCTTGCTCAAGCTTTAAGTCCACTGACTCAGTGATGCCATCCAACCATCTCATCCTCTGTCGTTCCCTTCTCCACCTGCCTTCAGTTCCTGGAGCTTGCTCAGACTTAAATCCACTGACTCAGTGATGCCATCCAACCATCTCATCCTCTGTCATCCCCTTCTCCACCTGCCTTCAGTCTTGCCCAGTGTCAGGGTCTTTTCCAATAAGTCAGTTCTTCACATCAGATGGCCAAAGGATTGGAGTTTCAGCTTCAGCATTATTCCTTCCAATGAATATTCAGGACTAATTTCCTTTACGATTGACTGCTTGGATCTCCTTGCTGTCCAAGGGACTCTCAAGAGTCTTCTCCAACACCAGAGTTCAAGCATCAATTATTCAGCACTTAGCTTACTTTATGGTCCAACTCTCGCATCCATATATGACTACTGGAAAAACTTTGACTAGATGGACCTTTGTGGGCAAAGTAATGTCTCTGCTTTTTAATATGCTGTCTAGATTGGTCATAGCTTTTCTTCCAAGGAGCAAGCATCTTTTAATTTTATGGCTGCAGTCACAATCTGCAGTGATTTTGGAGCCCAAGAAAATAAAGTCTCTCACTGTTTCCATTGTTTCTCCATCTACTTGCCATGAAGTGATGGGACCAGATGCCAGATCTTCCTTTTCTCAATGCTGAGTTTTCAAGCCAGGTCTTTTCATTCTCCTCTTTAACTTTCATCAAGAGGCTCTTTAGTTCCTCTTCACTTTCTGCCATAAGGGTGATGTCATCTGCATATCTGAGGTTATTGATATTTCTCCCAGCAATCTTGATTCCAACTTGTGCTTCATTCAGTCCAGCATTTCGTATGATGTACTCTGCATATAAGTTAAATAAACATGGTAACAATATACAGTACTCCTGTACATGACACTTGATGTACTCCTTTCCCAATTTGGAACCAGTCTGTTGGTCCATGTCTGGTTTTAACTGTTGCTTCTTCACCTTCATGTAGCTTTCTCAGGACACAGGTAAGGTGGTCTGGTATTTCCATCTCTTGAAGAATTTTCTGCAGTTTGTTGTGAACCACATAGTCAAAGGCTTTGGCGTAGTCAATAAAGCAGAAGTAGATGTTTTTCTTGAACTCTCTTGCTTTTTCTATGATCCAACAGATGATGGCAATTTGATCCCTGGTTCCTCTGCCTTTTCTAAATCCAGCTTGAATATCTGGAAGTTCTTGGTTCATGGACAGTTGAACTCTGGCTTGGATAACTTTGAGATTTACTTTGCTAGTGTGTGAGTCAGGGAAGGCAATGGCACCCCACCCCAGTACTCTTGCCTGGAAAATCCCATGGATGGAGGAGCCTGGTAGGCTCCAGTCCATGGGGTCGCTGAGAGTCAGGTACGACTGAGCGACTTCACTTTCACTTTTCACTTTCATGCATTGGAGAAGGAAATGGCAACCCACTCCAGTATTCTTGCCTGGAGAATCCCAGGGACAGAGGAGCCTGGTGGGCTGCCATCTATGGGATCACACAGAGTTGGACATGACTGAAGCGACTTAGCAGCAGCAGCAGTGTGTGAGATGAGTGCAATTGTATGGTAGTTTGAACATTCTTTGACATTGCCTTTCTTTGAGATTGGAATGAAAACTGACCTTTTCCAGTCCTGGAGCCACTGCTGAGTTTTCCAAATTTGCTGGCATATTGAGTGCAGCATTTTAACAGCATCATCTTCTAGGATTTGAAATAGCTCAGCTGGAATTCCATTTCCACTAGCTTTGTTCATAGTGATGCTTCCTAAGGCCCACTTGACCACACTCCAGGTTGCCTAGCTCTACATGAGTGGTCACACCATCATGGTTATCTGGATTGTGAAGATCTTTTTTGTATAGTTCTTCTGTATATTCTTGCCACCTCTTCTTAATATCTTCTACTTCTGTTAGGTCCATTCCGTTTCTGTCCTTTGTTGTGCCCATCTTTGCATTATATTGTTCCCTTGGTATCTCTAATTTTCTTGAAGAGATCTCTAGTCTTTTTCCCATTCTATTGTTTTCCTCTATTTCTTTGATCACTGAGGAAGTCTTTCTTATCTCTCCTTGCTATTCTTTGGAATTCTACATTCAAATGGGTATATCTTTCCTTTTCTCCTTTGCCTTTTGCTTCTCTTCTTTTCTCAGCTATTTGCCATCAGACAACCATTTGCCTTTTTGCATTTCTTTTTCTTGGGGATGGTATTGATCACTGCCTCCTGTACAATGTCATGAATCCTCCTTCCATAGTCCAAATCCACCTGGGGACTTCATTTATCCAAAAAGAAGGACTTTTTACTTTGTTAATATTTTCATCAAGCAGAAGGAGTGTTTAATCGCTGGATTTGCTCTTTACTGGCTGTGGGTAGATTCAACCCAGGAGGAGACAACAGTCTGCCTGCTGATGTCAGTCCTCTCCAAAGTTTCCCACCTTTCCCGCCTGTTAGGGGGCAGTGCTCTCAGACGCTGCTCATAGCAGAGGCCACCAGAACATTTCCAAGAGAGTCAGAGTTGGGGGGAACTGAGAAGAAACCTTCCTGGAAGTATAGATGGGAAGAAGAAATAATTTCCTTCCTCCAACACACCTGGCATGAACAAATGCAGGAATATGACATAAAAGAAAGACAAGTTTCTGTGAAAAGAAGGAATGAGGGACTTTGGGGCACTTTCATTCATCCAGAGGGAACCATACTGCTGTGGTAGAGTGTTGTGTCAGACGGGGTGCGTTCAAATCCCAAGTCTGCACCTTGTGAGCTGTGTGGCTTTGTATGGGTTACTTAGCCTCTCCAAGCTTCAGTTTACTCATCTGTACAGAGGAAATAACAATGGAACCTGGCTTGTATGATTGACTGAGATAATATATGCAAAGTGATGGGCACAGTGTCTGAGCTAGGACTTGCCTGTGTGCTTAACCAATTCACCTCTGTGTCCTATGCTTCCCAGCTTCCTAGGAAAAGAGAGGCAGGGGGCATCTAAGGGTTCATGAGTAGGATCCCAGGGGAAGCGGGGGAGGGTCAGAGAAAGAGGAGCTCCTTGGGGTGAGTGGGAGACAAGGTGGGTTTGGCATTCCAGACAGAGGAATCAGCATGTCCCTGAAACTCAGGGAGCACACTGGAGAAGAGGCAGGATTTGAGGCTGGGAACTAGGCTGGGGGAGGTCACAGAGGGCATCCTGGTTTAGCCTGAGGATGCTGGCATTTTCTCCAGTGTGGGTAGCAAGGGAGGCGCCCACAATTTTCTACAAGAAAATGAAATGATTGCACTTGGATTTTAGAAAGATCCTGCTGGTGGGGCAGCAAGCGCCGAGACAGGGCAGCAAGCCTGGAGACAGGGCAGCCAGTTAGGAAGCTGGGTCTGTGGTCCAGGTGAAAGATCACAGGAGCTGGAGCTGTGGCAGAGCATCAAGAGAAGTGGCTCAGTCATCAAGACAGTATGGTACTGGCACAAAGACAGAAATACAGATCAATAGAACAAAATAGAAAGCCCAGAGATAAATCCACGCACATATGGTCACCTTATCTTTGACAAAGGAGGCAAGAATATACAATGGATTAAAGACAATCTCTTTAACAAGTGGTGCTGGGAAAACTGGTCGAACACTTGTAAAAGAATGAAACTAGAACACTTTCTAACACCATGCACAAAAATAAACTCAAAATTGATTAAAGAGCTAAATGTAAGACCAGAAACCATAAAACTCCTAGAGGAAAACAAGCAAAACACTCTGACATACATCACAGCAGGATCCTCTATGACCCACCTCCCAGAATATCAGAAATAAAATCAAAAATAAACAAATGGGACCTAATCAAACTTAAAAAGCTTCTGCACAACAAAGGAAACTATAAGCAAGGTGAAAAGACAGCCTTCAGAATGGGAGAAAATAATAGCAAATGAAGCAACAGACAAACAACTAATCTCAAAAATATACAAGCAACTCCTACAGCTCAATTCCAGAAAAGTAAATGACCCAATCAAAAAATGGGCCAAAGAACTAAATAGACATTTCTCCAAAGAAGACATACAGATGGCTAACACACACATGAAAAGATGCTCAACATCACTCATTATCAGAGAAATGCAAATCAAAACCACTATGAGGTACCATTTCACTCCAGTCAGAATGGCTGCGATCCAAAAGTCCACAAGCAATAAATGCTGGAGAGGGTGTGGAGAAAAGGGAACCCTCTTACACTGTTGGTGGGAATGCAAACTAGTACAGCCACTTTGGAGAACAGTATGGAGATTCCTCAAAAAACTGGGAATAGAACTGCCTTATGATCCAGCAATCCCACTGCTGGGCATACACGCTGAGAAAACCAAAATTGAAAGAGACACGTGTACCCTAATGTTCATAGCAGCACTGTTTACAATAGCCAGGACTTGGAAGCAACCTAGATGTCCATCCGCAGATGAATGGATAAGAAAGCAGTGGTACATATACACAATGGAGTATTACTCAGCCATTAAAAAGAATACATTTGAATCAGTTCTAATGAGGTGGATGAAACTGGAGCCTATTATACAGAGTGAAGTAAGCCAGAAAGAAAAACACATTACAGTATACTAACACATATATATGGAATTTAGAAAGATGGTAACAATAACCCTGTATACGAGACAGCAAAAGAGACACTGATGTATAGAACAGACTTTTGGACTCTGGGTCCGGGAGAGGGCGGGATGATTTGGGAGAACAGCATTGAAATATGTATAAAATCATATCAGAAACGAGTCGCCAGTCCAGGTACGATGCCCGATAACGGATGCCTGGGGCTGGTGCAGTGGGACGACCCAGAGGGATGGTATGGGGAGGGAGGAGGGAGGAGGGTTCAGGATGGGGAGCACGTGTATACTGGTGGTGGATCCATCTTGATGTATGGTAAAAGCAATACAATATTGTAAAGTTAAGCAAAATAAAATTTAATTAAAAAAAATATAAAGCTGCAAGACCCCCCCCCCCCCCCAAAAAAAAGAGAAGTGGCTGAAATCCACTGGATGTCTTGGGCAGAACCAACAGGAGAGGGGTTGTTCAGTGTTAGGAAGAGAGTGGAGTCTGTCCTGCCTCTGTCTTGGGTGATTCATCAAAGGGTGATGCTGATCTCAATGACGGCAAAACTGTGTGTATTGTTGTTGTTGTTTAGTGCCTAAGTTATGTCTGACTCTTTTGCAACCCCATTGACTGTAGCCGGCCAGATTCCTCTGTCCATGGGACTTCCCAGGCAAGAATACTGGAGTGGGTTGCCATTCCCTTCTCCAGGGGATCTTACTGACCCAGGGTTCGAACCTGCATTTCCTGTATTGACAGGCAGATTCTTTACCACTGAGCCACCAGGGAAAAGTGAAAGTGAAAGTCAGTCGTGTCCGAATCTTTGCAACCCTCTGGACTGTATAGTCCGTGGAATTCTCCAGGCCAGAATACTAGAGTGGGTAGCCTTTCCCTTCTTCAGGGGATCTTCCCAACCCAGGGACTGAACCCAGGTTTCACACAGTGCAGGCAGATTTCTTTACCAGCTGAGCTACCAGGTAAGCCCAGGAATACTGGAGTCCATAGCCTATCCCTTCTCCAGGGAACCAACCCAGGAATTAAACCAGGGTCTCCTGCTTTGCAGGCAGATTCTTTACCAGCTGAGCTACCAGGGAAGCTCAAGCCATCAGGGAAGCCCTCGATATCTACACATATTTCAAAAGGAGTAAATAAAACCCATTGACTCTGGAGGAAATCATAAATTGATTGTGAATTTACAGTTCCTGTTCTATGACTTGATAGTTCCTCAAGAACCTAATGCAAAAAATCATATACACACTGGTTATGTTTTCTTGCCTCACAAAGGCAGGACAAGAACAGTGTCTCCTGAAGGCCTGTCCTCATTTCCCTGTGCGTCCAGGCATGTCTCTGGACCAGCGTCTAGGAGCCAAGGGCCAGGCACTGCTGTTTGCTTTGTGGACGTTATGTTACACACCATTTGGATAAACATTTAAAAAGATTTCACAACTCTGCTCTTTCTGTTAAATCAAGTAAGAATCAAGCCTCTCAGTCAAAAAAAAAAAAAAAAAAAAAAAAAAATCTACATATTGTCTGTAGGGAGTGATCTATTTTTTAAAAAGAAAAACAACCAGTATTTTTTATGCTTCCTTCAAGAATATCTTGAACTTCTTTGTCAATTAAGAATATGTCTAGGAAGAAAATCCTTTTCTATTTCCAAAAAAGAGTTGATTTTGTACACAACGCATTATATCAAAATCTTTTATTCTCCCCACCATCCTGCTACCCTAACAAATATCCATTTTTATGTTTTCATTCCTATATTTGTACAAAAATTAATTACAACCCTAGCATAAATGTTGATGCCTGCTGTTTCAGTTAACATTATGTCATAAGCATTTTCTGTGTCATAGCATAGACTTTGTTACCATAATATTCTATTGGGTGGATATGCCATCATTTATTTAGCCAGTTCCCTGTCATTGTACATTTCCACTATTTCCAGGTTTTCAGTCTCATTAGTAGCCCTGCACAGAGCTTTTCCTTATTTTAGCTTTTTTCCTTGGAATTAGTAGAAAAAGTATGAATATTTTGTGGCATTTGATATTTATTGGTTAAAATGCTTCTCAGAAGGCTTGTACTAATAAACAATGTCATCAGCAATCTGTGAGCTTTTCAGTTTTACCACACCCTTGACAGGATTCAGTATCATTGTTTTTAAAATGTCTGCTAAAATCAGAGCATTTTTTAACATGGCACCTTACTGTTGTGCCCACTGCATAGAAAAATTTCCCAGACTGAAAACAAAAACAAAAACTCTGCTTTACCTAAGCAACTGATATGCATTTATCTTATGGATGGTGCATTTATCTTATGGATGGGCTTCCCTGGTGGCTCAGTGGCAACGATTCCACCTACAAATGAAGGAGACCTGAGCTTGATTCCTGAGTCAGGAAGATCCCTTGGAGGAGGGCATGGCAGCCCACTCCAGTTTTCTTGCCTGGGAAATCCCATGGACAGAGGAGCCTGGCAGACTATAGTCCATGAAATAAAAGAGTCGAATCTGTAGCTACTAAACAACAACATTTTATGGATATGGGACTAACTAACTTGATTGTATCTACTTTCTTTGCTTGAGTAGATAGTAAACTCAGAACCCAGATCATAACCCACTTTTAACTAATGTTCTGAAGAACATGTGGATCTGTCTTTATACTTCCTATACTTTTTTCTTCATCTCTGCTGTCATGTCTATAGCTTGTCTGTAGTTCAGTAATTGTACCCTATGAACAGCTGCTTCACATCTTGGCTCTGAAACCAATCATGTGGTAAAGGACTGGAGGGCATCCTTGGCCAGAGTTAATATAAGTGACCCAAGGGGATGAGGCTACTAAACCTTGGTGTGGTCTTAGGCTGCATGACAAACAAAGTGTTAGAGAGTCCTGTCACTGACCCCCTGAGTCAAACCCCATGCTTAGTGCTACATTTCCTTGGGTGGCAACAATTTTTAAAAATTGAGATCTACTTGGGCAAACTCGGGGAAATGGTGAGGGAGAGAGAAGCCTGGTGTGCTACAGTCCATGGGTTCACAATTAGTCGGACTTGACTTGGTGACTGAACAACAACAACAAAAATAGTTCATTTACAATATTGTGTTAGTATCAGGTGTACAGTAAAGTGATTCAGATATGTGTGTGTGTGTATATATATATATATTATATATATAAAATATGTATTTTCAGATTATTTTCCATTATAGTTTATTTGGTTCATTTCAGTTCAGTCATTCAGTCATGTCTGTCTCTTTGCAACTCCATTGACTGCAGCATGCCAGGCTTCCCTGTCCATCACCAATTCCCAAAGCATACTCAAACTCATGTCCATTAAGTCGGTGATGCCATCCAGCCATCTCATCCTCTGTCATCCCCTTCTCCTTTCCACCTTCAATCTTTCCCAGCATCAAAGAATGAGTCAGTTCTTTGCATCAGGTGGTCAAAGTATTTGAGCTTCAGCATCAGTCCTTCTAATGAATATTCAGGACAGACTTCCTCTAGGACTAACTGGTTGGATCTCCTTGCAGTCCAAGGGACTCTCAAGAATCTTCTCCAACACCACAGTTCACAGTTATAGTTTATTCAGTTCAGTTCAGTTCAGTCGCTCAGTCATGTCCGACTCTTTGCGACCCCATGAATCACAGCATGCCAGGCCTCCCTATCCATCACCATCTCTCGGAGTTCACTCAGACTCACATCCATTGAGTCAGTGATGCCATCCAGCCATCTCATCTTCTGTCGTCCCCTTCTCCTCTTCCCCCAATCCCTCCCAGCATCACAGTCTTTTCCGATGAGTCAACTCTTCTCATGAGGTGGCCAAAGTACTGGAGTTTCAGCTTTAGCATCAGTCCTTCCAAAGAAATCCCAGGGCTAATCTCCTTCAGAATGGGCTGGTTGGATCTCCTTGCAGTCAAGGAATTCTCAAGAGTCTTCTCCAACACCACAGTTCAAAAGCATTAATTCTTCAGCGCTCAGCCTTCTTCACAGTCCAGCTCTCACATCCATACATGGCCACAGGAAAAACCATAGCCTTGACTAGATGGACCTTTGTTGGCAAAGTAATTTCTCTGCTTTTCAATATGCTATCTAGGTTGGTCATAACTTTCTTCTAAGGAGTAAGTGTCTTTTAATTTCATGGCTGCAGTCACCATCTGCAGTGATTTTGAAGCCCAATATAGTTTATTACAAGATATTAAATAAAGTTTCTTGTGTTATACAGTAAATCCTTGCTATTTATCTATTTTATGTATGATACTATGCATCTATTAATCCCATAGTCCTAATTTATGCCTCCCCACTCCATAACCATACATTTGTTTTCAATCTTAGTTTCTTAATGTAAATAAGTTCATTTGTACTGTTTTTAGATTCCACCTATAGGTAATATCATATGATATGGTATAATATTTGTCTTTGATTAACTTGATTTAGTACAATAATCTCTAAGTCCATCCATGTTGTTGCAAATGGCAGTATTTCACTCATTTTTATAACTGAGTAATATTCCACTGTATATACACTATATCTTCTTTTTTTAAATTTTATTTTGCTTAACTTTACAATATTGTATTGCTTTTGCCATACATCAAGATGGATCCGCCACAGGTATACATGTGTTCCCCATCCTGAACCCTCCTCCCTCCTCCCTCCCCATACCATCCCTCTGGGTCATCCCAGTGCGCCAGCCCCAGGCATCCGTTATCAGGCATCGTACCTGGACTGGCGACTCGTTTCCGATATGATATTATACATATTTCAATGCTATTCTCCCAAATCATCCCACCCTCTCCCATTCCCAGAGTCCAAAAGACTGTTCTATACATCAGTGTCTCTTTTGCTGTCTCGTATACAGGGTTATTGTTACCATCTTTCTAAATTCCATATATATGCGTTAGTATACTGTATTTGTATTTTCCTTTCTGGCTTACTTCACTCTGTAAAATAGGCTCCAGTTCCATCCACCTCATTAGAACTGATTCAAATGTATTCTTTTTAATGGCTGAGTAATACTCCATTGTGTATATGTACCACTGCTTTCTTATCCATTCATCTGCGGATGGACATCTAGGTTGCTTCCAAGTCCTGGCTATTGTAAACAATGCTGCTATGAACATTGGGGTACACGTGTCTCTTTGAATTCTGGTTTTCTCAGCGTGTATGCCCAGCAGTGGGATTGCTGGATCATAAGGCAGTTCTATTCCCAGTTTTTTGAGGAATCTCCATACTGTTCTCCAAAGTGGCTGTACTAGTTTGCATTCCCACCAACAGTGTAAGAGGGTTCCCTTTTCTCCACACCCTCTCCAGCATTTATTGCTTGTGGACTTTTGGATTGCAGCCATTCTGACTGGCGTGAAATGGTACCTCATAGTGGTTTTGATTTGCATTTCTCTGATAATGAGTGATGTTGAGCATCTTTTCATGTGTGTGTTAGCCATCTGTATG
This sequence comes from Tragelaphus eurycerus, assembly GCA_935064755.1. Lineage (NCBI taxonomy): Eukaryota > Metazoa > Chordata > Mammalia > Artiodactyla > Bovidae > Tragelaphus > Tragelaphus eurycerus. The sequence goes on along the minus strand of CAKXYN010000072.1, from coordinate 7,025,109 downwards.
TCTTCTTTGGAGAAATGTCTATTTAGTTCTTTGGCCCATTTTTTGATTGGGTCATTTATTTTTCTGGAATTGAGCTGTAGGAGTTGCTTGTATATTTTTGAGATTAGTTGTTTGTTGCTTCATTTGCTATTATTTTCTCCCATTCTGAAGGCTGTCTTTTCACCTTGCTTATAGTTTCCTTTGTTGTGCAGAAGCTTTTAAGTTTGATTAGGTCCCATTTGTTTATTTCTGATTTTATTTCCAATATTCTGGGAGATGGGTCATAGAGGATCCTGCTGTGATGTATGTCAGAGAGTGTTTTGCCTATGTTTTCCTCTAGGAGTTTTATGGTTTCTGGTCTTACATTTAGCTCTTTAATCCATTTTGAGTTTATTTTTGTATATAGTGTTAGAAAGTGTTCTAGTTTCATTCTTTTACAAGTGTTCAACCAGTTTTCCCAGCACCACTTGTTAAAGAGATTGTCTTTAATCCATTGTATATTCTTGCCTCCTTTGTCAAAGATAAGGTGTCCATATGTGCGTGGATTTATCTCTGGGCTTTCTATTTTGTTCCATTGATCTATATTTCTGTCTTTGTGCCAGTACCATACTGTCTTGATGACTGTGGCTTTGTAGTAGAGCCTGAAGTCAGGCAGGTTGATTCCTCCAGTTCCATTCTTCTTTCTCAAGATAGCTTTGGCTATTCGAGGTTTTTTGTATTTCCATACAAATTGAGAAATTATTTGTTCTAGCTCTGTGAAGAATACCGTTGGTAGCTTGATGGGGATTGCATTGAATCTATAAATTGCTTTGGGTAGTATACTCATTTTCACTATATTGATTCTACCAATCCATGAACATGGTATATTTCTCCATCTATTAGTGTCCTCTTTGATTTCTTTCACCAGTGTTTTATAGTTTTCTATATATAGGTTTTTAGTTTCTTTAGGAAGATATATTCCTAAGTATTTTCTTCTTTTCATTGCAATGGTGAATGGGATTCTTTCCTTAATTTCTCTTTCTATTTTCTCGTTATTAGTGTACAGGAATGCAAGGGATTTCTGTGTGTTGATTTTATATCCTGCAACTTTACTATATTCATTGATTAGTTCTAGTAATTTTCTGGTGGAGTCTTTAGGGTTTTCTACATAGAGGATCATGTCATCTGCAAACAGTGAGAGTTTTACTTCTTCTTTTCCAATTTGGATTCCTTTTATTTCTTTTTCTGCTCTGATTGCTGTGGCCAAAACTTCCAAAACTATGTTGAATAGTAATGGTGAAAGTGGGCATCCTTGTCTTGTTCCTGACTTTAGAGGAAATGCTTTCAGTTTTTCACCATTGAGGATAATGTTTGCTGTGGGTTTGTCATATATAGCTTTTATTACGTTGAGGTATGTTCCTTCTATTCCTGCTTTCTGGAGAGTTTTTATCATAAATGGATGTTGAATTTTGTCAAAGGCTTTCTCTGCATCTATTGAGATAATCACATGGTTTTTATTTTTTAATTTGTTAATGTGGTGTATTACATTGATTTGTGGATATTGAAGAATCCTTGCATTCCTGGGATAAAGCCCACTTGGTCATGGTATATGATCTTTTTAATGTGTTGTTGGATTCTGATTGCTAGAATTTTGTTAAGGATTTTTGCATCTATGTTCATCAGTGATATTGGCCTGTAGTTTTCTTTTCTTGTGGCATCTTTGTCAGGTTTTGGTATTAGGGTGATGGTGGCCTCATAGAATGAGTTTGGAAGTTTGCCTTCCTCTGCAATTTTCTGGAACAGTTTGAGTAGGATAGGTGTTAGCTCTTCTCTAAATTTTTGATAGAATTCAGCTGTGAAGCCGTCTGGACCTGGGCTTTTGTTTGCTGGAAGATTTCTGATTACAGTTTCAATTTCCATGCTTGTGATGGGTCTGTTAAGATTTTCTATTTCTTCCTGATCCAGTTTTGGAAAGTTGTACTTTTCTAAGAATTTGTCCATTTCTTCCACGTTGTCCATTTTATTGCCATATAATTGCTGATAGTAGTCTCTTATGATCCTTTGTATTTCTGTGTTGTCTGTTGTGATCTCTCCATTTTCATTTCTAATTTTATTGATTTGATTTTTCTCCCTTTGTTTCTTGATGAGTCTGGCTAATGGTTTGTCAATTTTATTTACCCTTTCAAAGAACCAGCTTTTGGCTTTGTTGATTTTTGCTATGGTCTCTTTTGTTTCTTTTGCATTTATTTCTGCCCTAACTTTTAAGATTTCTTTCCTTCTACTAACCTTGGGGTGCTTCATTTCTTCCTTTTCTAGTTGCTTTAGGTGTAGAGTTAGGTTATTTATTTGGCTTTTTTCTTGTTTCTTGAGGTATGCCTGTATTGCTATGAACTTTCCCCTTAGGACTGCTTTTACAGTGTCCCACAGGTTTTGGGTTGTTGTGTTTTCATTTTCATTCGTTTCTATGCAGATTTTGATTTCTTTTTTGATTTCTTCTGTGATTTGTTGGTTATTCAGCAGCGTGTTGTTCAGCCTCCATATGTTGGAATTTTTAATAGTTTTTCTCCTCTTATTGAGATCTAATCTTACTGCATTGTGGTCAGAAAAGATGCTTGGAATGATTTCAATTTTTCTGAATTTACCCAGGCTAGATTTATGGCCCAGGATGTGGTCTATCCTGGAGAAGGTTCCGTGTGCACTCGAGAAAAAGGTGAAATTCATTGTTTTGGGATGAAATGTCCTATAGATAACAATTAGGTCTAACTGGTCTATTGTATCATTTAAAGTTTGTGTTTCCTTGTTAATTTTCTGTTTAGTTGAACTATCCATTGGTGTGAGTTGGGGTATTAAAGTCTCCCACTATTATTGTGTTATTGTTGATTTCTCCTTTCATACTTGTTAGTATTTGTCTTACATATTGCGGTGCTCCTATGTTGGGTGCATATATATTTATAATTGTTATATCTTCTTCTTGGATTGATCCTTTGATCATTATGTCATGACCTTCTTTGTCTCTTTTCACAGCCTTTGTTTTAAAGTCTATTTTATCTGATATGAGTATTGCTACTCCTGCTTTCTTTTGGTCCCTATTTGCATGGAAAATCTTTTTCCAGCCCTTCACTTTCAGTCTGTATGTGTCCCCTGTTTTGAGGTGGGTCTCTTGTAGACAACATATGTAGGGGTCTTGTTTTTGTATCCATTCGGCCAGTCTCTGTCTTTTGGTTGGGGCATTCAACCCATTTACACTTAAGGTAATTATTGATAAGTATGATCCCGTTGCCATTTACTTTATTGTTCTGGGTTCAAATTTATATACCCTTTTTGTGTTTCCTGTCTAGAGAATGTCCTTTAGTATTTGTTGGAGAGCTGGTTTGGTGGCGCTGAATTCTCTCAGCTTTTGCTTGTCTGTAAAGCTTTTGATTTCTCCTTCATATTTGAATGAGATCCTTGCTGGGTACAATAATCTGGGCTGTAGGTTATTTTCTTTCATCCCTTTAAGTATGTCTTGCCATTCCCTCCTGGCTTGGAGAGTTTCTATTGAAAGATCAGCTGTTATCCTTATGGGAATTCCCTTGTGTGTTATTTGTTGTTTTTCCCTTGCTGCTTTTAATATTTGTTCTTTGTGTTTGATCTTTGTTAATTTGATTAATATGCATCTTGAGGTGTTTCACCTTGGGTTTATCCTGTTTGGGACTCTCTGGGTTTCTTGGACTTGAGTCATTATTTCCTTCCCCATTTTAGGGAAGTTTTCAACTATTATCTCCTCTAGTATTTTCTCATGGTTTTTCTTTTTATCTTCTTTTTCTGGGACTCCTATGATTCGAATGTTGTAACGTTTAATATTGTCCTGGAGGTCTCTGAGATTGTCCTCATTTCTTTTAATTCGTTTTTCTTTTTTCTCCTCTGATTCATTTATTTCTACCATTCTATCTTCTAATTCACCAATTCTATCTTCTGCCTCTGTTATTCTACTATTTGTTGCCTCCAGAGTGTTTTGGATCTCATTTATTGCATTATTCATTATATATTGACTCTTTTTTTATTTCTTCTAGGTCCTTGTTAAACCTTTCTTGCATCTTCTCAATGCTTTTCTCCAGGCTATTTATCTGTGATTCCATTTTTATTTCCAGATTTTGGATTAATTTCACTATCATTATTTGGAATTCTTTATCAGGTAGATTTGCTATTTCTTCCTCTTTTGTTTGGTTTGGTGGGCATTTGTCCTGTTCCTTTACCTGCTGGGTATTCTTCTGTCTCTTCATCTTGTTTAAATTGCTGAGTTTGGGGTGTCCTTACTGTATTCTGGCAGTTTGTGGAGTTCTCTTTATTGTGGCATTTCCTCACTGTGTGTGGGTTTGTACAGGTGGCTTGTCAAGGTTTCTTGGTTAGGGAAGCTTGTGTCCGTGTTCTGGTGGGTGGAGCTGGATTTCTTCTCTCTAGAGTGCAATGAAGTATCTAGTAATGAGTTATGAGATGTCTATGATTTTGGGGTGACTTTGGGTAGCCTGTATATTGGAGCTCAGGGCTGTGTTCCTGTGTTTCTGGAGAATTTGCTTGGTATGTCTTGCCGTGGAACTTGTTGGCCCTTGTGTGATGCTTGGTTTCAGTGTAGGTATGGAGGCATTTGATGAGCTCCCGTCAATTAATGTTCTGTGGAATCAGGGTTTGGACTTAAGCCTCCTGCTTCCAGTTATCAGTCTTATTTTACAGTAGTCTCAAAACTTCTCCTTCTATACTGCACTCCACAACTGGACTGCTCAGAGATGTTCACGGAGTTATACAGAGAAGAGAAGAGGGAGGAAGGAGACAGAGGTCGTCAGGAGGATAAAAGGAGGGAATGAAAAGGAGAGAGACAGATCCAGTCAGTAATCAGTTCCCTAAGTGTTTTCATTTATTTGGAACACTCAGAAATTCACAGAGTTGGATAGAGTAGAGACGGGTTAGGGGAGGAGACACAGGCGAACTGGTGGAGAAAAAGGAGAGTCTGGAGGTGGAGAGAACAGTCAAGCCACTAATCTCGCTCCCTAGTAAAAAGTGGGTACTGAAGATTAGGTTCTTAAAGTTACAGAATTGGTAACAAATACCTAGCAGCAAAAATTACAAATCTAGAGTAGAGTTTGGAGATTCAAAAATACAGTGTTAAAGAAAAGAAGAAGGAAAAGAAAGAGAGAAAAAGAAAAAAGAAAAAAAAGAGTCACAAAAGTTATAAAGAAAATATAGGTACAAAATGATAACCAATATTAAAAAGCAAAAGTTAAAAATCTAGAGCAGAGTTTGGAGTTTCAATAATACAATGTTAAAGAAAAGAAGAAGAAAAAGAAAGATAGAAGGAAAAAAAGAAAAAAGAAAGAAAGAAAGAAAATAAAAACAAAACCGAAAACAAACAAAGTCACAAAAATTATAAAGAAGTATAGGCACAAATTGATTACATATACAAGAAAGCATAAATTAACGATCTAGATTAGAGTTTGGAATTTCAGGAATACAATGTCAAAGAAAAGATGAATAGAAAGAGGGAGGAAAAAAAAGTCACAAAAGCTATTAAAAAAAAAATAGGTACAAAATTGATAACAATTACCAATAAGCTAAACTTATGAATCTAGAGCAGAGTTTGGAGTTTCAAAAATACAATGTTAAAGAAAATAAAAAAAGAAAAAAAAGAAAGAAAGAAAGAAAAAAAAAGGTCACAAAAGTTATAAAAAATATATATGTGAAGTTTTTTTTTTTTTTTTTTTTAAAGAAGGGTCTTTTATTGCATTTGTGCTGCTTCTCCTCTGGGGAAGTTATCGTAGGGCTCATAGTCTGTGGGTTTTAATTGTTTATTTATTTTCCTCCCTGTTATGTTGCCCTCCGTGCTTCCCAGGCTCGGTACAGACTCCGCAGTGAGAATGTTTCCTGGTGTTTGGAAACTTCTCTTTTTTTAAGACTCCCTTCCCCAGACAGAGGTCCGTCCCTCCCTCTTTGCCTCTTTTTTGTCTTTTATATTTTTTCCTACCTCCTTTAGAAGGCAATGAGTTGCTTTTCTGGGTGCCTGATGTCCTCTGCCGGCATTCCGAAGTTGTTTTGTGGAATTTACTCGGCGTTTAAATGTTCTTTTGATGAATTTGTGGAAGACAAAATGTTCTCCCCGTCCTATTCCTCCACCATCTTAGCTCCTCCCCCCACTATATCGTCTTAAATCAATCCTCTGTGTCAGTCATCTGTGGATGGAACTTGTGTTGTTTCCATGTCTTTGCTAATGTAAATAGTGCTGCTATAAACATTGAAGGGCATGTATCTTTTTGAATCAGGGTTTTCATATTTGGGGGATGTATGCCTCACAATTTGAGAGGGATGTAGACAAAGTGAGAAGCTGACATCCTTGGCTTACAGGAGTTGAGATTAAAGAAACCAGGGATGTGTTGTCTCAAAAGTGACACCCTTAAAGAATTTGGAGAATTACTGCATCGGTTTGTTCTGTATCATCACTACAAGATTACATCTTAGAAGCCCTTTTTCTGACTTCCAAAAGTGTTATCATGATGTTATCTTATTAGATTCTCTAACCATCCTTGTGAGGATTTCAGCTTTTTACATCCCTTTTCAAATAAAGAAATACTGTCTCAGCCATTCTCTACCCTGGAGACAGTTGGTAGCTTCCTGATATACAGAAATAATCAACCTTCATGCTGTTTATTCCAGATTTTCAGTTTCTCTCTAATTTCTCCACTTCTTTCCACCCTGCTGATGCCGATTCAGTTGAGGCCACCAACATCTATCCCTCTGATGAGGGGAGAACTACAGAAGACCCTGAGTCCTCAGATATTGGAGGAGGAAACTAAGGCACCGAGAGGTTAGATAGTGAGTCCAGGTTCCCATAAGAAAGTGAAGTCACTCAGTCGTTTCTGACTCTTTGCGACTCCATGTACTGTAGCCTATTAGGCTCCTCCATCCATGGGATTTTCCAGGTAAGACTGCTGGAGTGGATTGCCATTTCCTTCTCCAGGGAATCTTCCCGACCCAGGAATCGAACCTGGGTCTCCCGCATTGCAGGCAGACACTTTACCATCTGAGCCACCAGGGAAGCCATAAGACCACAGTAAATGTTTGTTGAATGAGCAAATCAATCAATGAGAGAGCAATGTAGATGGAAGAGGGTGTGAGAGGACCAACAGAGATGAATGAAAAGATGCTCATAGCTCATGCCCTGCTAGTGGAAAGCCAGCAACAGCATCTCTTGTGAAGGACAGTGTACAGACTTGCTCTCTCTGACCATGCTTGCCTGCTCGATGCTGTATTAGAAGGGAAAATGAAAGTGTTAGATGCTCAATCCTGTCCAACTCTTTGGAATTTTCCAAGCAAGAATTCCAGTATTCTTGCCAAGAGAATTCCATGGACAGAGGAGCCTGGCAGGTTGCAGTTCATGGGGTCACAAAGAGTCAGGCATGAGTGAGCAACTAACACTTTCACTTTCAAGCAAGAATACTGGAGTGGGTTACCATTCCCTTCTCCAGGAGATCTTCCTGACCCAGAGATTGAACCTGGGCCTCCTGCATTATAGGCAGATTCTTTACCGCTGAGCCAGCCAGGAAAGGAGCTGGAAGAATGTGGCTAGACTTAAAAGTCCCTGGAAATCAAACAGAATGAATGAGTCACCAAGATAATCACTGGTAATAATGGGTAACCTTTATTGACCCTAAGCATCACTACGAACAAAGCTAGTGGAGGTGATGGAATTCCAGTGGAGCTATTCCAAATCCTGAAAGATGATGCTGTGAAAGTGCTGCACTCAATATGCCAGCAAATTTGGAAAACTCAGCAGTGGCCACATGATTGGAAAAGGTCAGTTTTCATCCCAATCTCAAAGAAAGGCAATGCCAAAGAATGCTCAAACTACCGCACAATTGCACTCATCTCACACGCTAGTAAAGTAATGCTCAAAATTCTCCAAGCCAGGCTTCAGCAATATGTGAACCGTGAACTTCCTGATGTTCAAGCTGGTTTTAGAAAAGGCAGAGGAACCAGAGATCAAATTGCCAACATCCGCTGGATCATGGAAAAAGCAAGAGAGTTCCAGAAAAACATCTATTTCTGCTTTATTGACTATGCCAAAGCCTTTGACTGTGTAGATCACAATAAACTGTGGAAAATTCTGAAGGAGATGGGAATACCAGACCACCTGATCTGCCACTTGAGAAACCTGTATGCAGGTCAGGAAGCAACAGTTAGAACTGGTCATGGAACAACAGACTGGTTCCAAATAGGAAAAGGAGTACGTCAAGGCTGTATACTGTCACCATGTTTATTTAACTTCTATGCAGAGTACATCATGAGAAATGCTGGACTGGAAGAAACACAAGTTGGAATCAAGATTGCTGGGAGAAATATCAATAACCTCAGATATGCAGATGACACCACCCTTATGGCAGAAAGTGAAGAGGGGCTAAAAAGCCTCTTGATGAAAGTGAAAGTGGAGAGTGAAAAGGTTGGCTTAAAGCTCAACATTCAGAAAACGAAGATCATGGCATCTGGTCCCATCACTACATGGGAAATAGATGGAGAAACAGTGGAAACAGTGTCAGACTTTGTTTTTCTGGGCTCCAAAATCACTGCAGATGGTGACTGCAGCCACGAAATTAAAAGACGCTTACTCCTTGGAAGGAAAGTTATGACCAACGTAGATAGCATATTCAAAAGCAGAGACATCACTTTGCCAACAAAGGTTCGCCTAGTCAAGGCTATGGTCTTTCCTGTGGTCATGTATGGATATGAGAGCTGGACTGTGAAGAAGGCTGAGCGCCGAAGAATTGATGCTTTTGAACTGTGGTGTTGGAGAAGACTGTTGAGAGTCCCTTGGACTGCAAGGAGATCCAACCAGTCCATTGTGAAGGAGATCAGCCCTGAGATTTCTTTGGAAGGAATGATGCTAAAGCTGAAACTCCAGTATTTTGGCCACCTCATGTGAAGAGTTGACTCATTGGAGAAGACTCTGATGCTGGGAGGGATTGGGGGCAGGAGGAGAAGGGGATGACAGAGGATGAGATGGCTGGATGGCATCACTGACTCGATGAATGTGAGTCTGAGTGACCTCCGGGAGCTGGTGATGGACAGGGAGGCCTGGCGTGCTGCAGTTCATGGGGTCGCAAAGAGTCGGACACGACTGAGCGACTGATCTGATCTGATCTGATCTTTATTGACCACTTACTAAGTGCCAGGCACTGTTGCAAATTATTTACATGTTTATGTTTTAAATTTTCACAAAGATTTCCTGAGGTAGGGGTTATTATCATTCCCATTTTACAAATGAGGAAGCTGAGTTATTTGAATGTTAAATAACTTGCCAGAGGGCCCCAGATAAAAAATGGCTGAGCTTTGATCTAATCCAGGTAATCTAGCTCCAAAGCTTTTGCTCAGAACCCCTCCACCATCCTGCCTGTTCACAAATATCATTGCTCCAAACACCAAGAAAGATGTATTGACTGTGTTTTCACCTTGGCAGATGGCTCCTCTTCCTAGATTTCTGGCAAATCCGTGTAGTTGTCCTGGGCAGCAGCAATTTGCATTGTCCACTAAGCAAATGAGCAAAGGAGGTTCTCCAGACCTCCCGGAGTTGGGCTTCATGCCTTCACCCAACAAACACAGACTGACCTCTCTTCGCCTATGGCCTGGGCCCCATCCCTGCTCTCATGGAGCTTGTGCTCAAATGGAAGGAGATGTAAGATAAGTACTCAGAGGATAAGAGCCCAAGACAACTTCAGAGAGTTCAAAGTGAGAGAAAAGAGGAAAGCAGTGTCTCATGATGGGGGTGGGAGGTGTCTGCTTGTGTTACTCTGCACTTGCTGGGCAGAGAAGGCATAGGCAGAAGGACTTTGTCCAGAAGCCTGAATGCTGTAGGAGAAGGAGCTAATACTGTGAGGATCTGGGTGAAATGGGGCTCAAGGCAAGAAGAATCTCAAGAAATGAAGACTCTCAAGGCACAAGCTGGAATCAAGATTGCTGGGAGAAATATCAATAACCTCAGATATGCAGATGACACCACCCTTATGGCAGAAAGCGAAGAAGAACTAAAGAGCCTCTTGATGAAAGTAAAAGAGGAGAGTGAAAAAGTTGGCTTAAAGCTCTTTAGAAAACTAAGATCATGGCATCTGGTCCCATCACTTCATGGCAAATAGATGGGGAAACAGTGGAAACAGTGAGATATTTTATTTTCTTGGGCTCCAAAATCATTGCAGATGGTGACTGCAGCCATGAAATTAAAAGACGCTTGCTCCTTGGAAGAAAAGCTATGACCAACTTAGACATCGTATTAAAAATTAGAGACATTTCTTTGCCCACAAAGGTCCATCTAGTCAAAGCTGTGGTTTTTCCAGTAGTCATGTATGAATGTGAGAGTTGAACTATAAAGAAAGCTGAGCGCCAAAGAATTGATGCTTTTGAACTGTGGTGCTGGAGAAGACTCTTGAGAGTCCCTTGGACTGCAAGGAGATCCAACCAGTCCATCCTAAAGGAAATCAGTCCTGAGTAGTCATTGGAAGAAGGCAATGGCACCCCACTCCAGTACTCTTGCCTGGAATATCCCATGGACGGAGGAGTCTGGAAGGCTGCAGTCCATGAGGTTGCTGAGGGTTGTACACGACTGAGCGACTTCACTTTCACTTTTCACTTTCCTGCATTGGAGAAGGAAATGGCAACCCACTCCAGTGTTCTTGCCTTGAGAATCCCAGAGACCAGGGAGCCTGGTGGGCTGCCGTCTATGGAGTCGCACAGAGTAGGACACAACTGAAGCGACTTAGCAGCAGCAGCAGCAGCAGCATTCATTGGAAGGACTGATGCTGAAGCTGAAACTCCAATATTTGACCACCTGATATGAAGAACTGACTCATTTGAAAAGACCCTGATGCTGGGAAAGATTGAAGGCAAAAGGAGAAGGGGACAACAGAGGATGAGATGGTTGGATGACATCACCAACTCGATGGACATGAGTTTGAGTAAGCTTCGGGAGTTGATGATGGACAAGGAGGCCTGGCGTGCTGCAGTCCATGGGATTGCAGAGTTGGACATGACTAAGTGACTGAACTGAACTGGGTGAAATTGATTTCCAGACAGAAGGAACTGCAGTACTAGGGTCCCCAATGGGGAGAAAGCCTGCCATGTTTCAGAAATAAGAAAAAAAAAAAAAAGAAAGCCTGTGTGGCTGAGACCCAGTGAGTCAGGGTGAGAGTCAGAGAAGAGGAAGGCCAGGAGGTAAGCACAAGTTACAGAGGCTGAGGTGGAGGGTTGGTTCCAGGTACATTGGAAGCCATCATTGGAGGGCTGTAAATGGGAGAGACAGGCTCAGAGTCACTATGTACACTGCCTATGTTGTGAGCAGGAAGGAAAGCCCAGAGCAGCCAAGTGAGACCCTCTTAGATCCAGAGCCCCTGCATCACTCAGGTGGTCTCTTCCTGACCCCCCCCCCGACACCTGTGGTCCTCTCAGGGGGCCTGTCAGACACCCTCATTGCAACCCAGGGTCCATGTTTTCCTCTGTTCTTTATATTGTCGTTCGTAAACACAGTCACTGTGCTCCAAGCCTTTTCCAATGGGTAACTGATTCTTGCTTGACTTGCAGATCATAAGGCAGCAGTTTCCTCAGTTAACCACCAGGAGACTCGGGACCCGCGGACAGTCAAAGTAAGCACCGACAGCCTTTGCACCTGCAGAGCGCGCGTCCATGGGCCTCCAGAGACCCAGATTCCGGGCCTCTCATCCTGAGCTCAGTCTGGGGAGAAGTCTGTGCCTGGTGGGAGTGGCCCCCTCTCCTAGGAGCCCTAACAGAGATGCTGTCCAAAGACCAGCTGCTTTAAGGAATCCGACTTGATGCCACCCTGCCTGTAGGTGTTTATGTGAAGTAGTCTTGAGCATCTTCTAAAAGGAGCACCTTGTGGTTTTTTGACCAGTTTCCAGGTTACTCAGATTGTTTTGACCAGCAAACTGTGTACTCTCACAGAATCCAATCAGCCAGAGAAGCAACATATACCAATCCCTGCAAGGGAGATGGGCCAAAAGATGCTGTGGTACCTAAGTATCCTGTTTCCCAGTCACCCATTCTGTCAACCAACCCCCCAATGTTTGCTTCTCATTTTCTGCTGTGAGATAATGGTGCTAAGTGCTGGGGACACATGAGCAGACAGGTCCCTACACTCCCGGATGGAGCAAATATTCTCCAGGGGAAGACACACACACACACATACAAATATCATTAGATTGTTAAGGGGGTTGCCCTAGGGAATAACAGAAGGGTGGCCTGGTCTAGAAAGGGTAGCCCAGGAAGGAAGGCCTTACTAAGGAGCTGGGTGACCCAAGGAGTGAGAAGGCTGTGCAGACGTCTGTCTCCCAGGTGAGAGTCAATAGGAAGGGAATCTCTGCCTATCCTGCCCAGGCTTCACAAAAATCTAGATTTATAAAGACTCATTTCAAAGAGCATTTCAAAATACTGTTGGAAGTGACTAGGTGTTCCGTGAAGAAGGGTCTGTTGACCATGAAAGTTTGGTAAGCTCTGAACTAAACAGGTTCCTTTATGCAGGACTTGTCAGAACGTTTATTATGCTAATTATACCTGGGGACTCCACTAGAGAGTGCTGTATTATGCAGCATTTCTATAAACATTTTGACCATGTTGGGTAGCAGATCAACACACACTGACTTATAAAATAATGAAACTTATTATTGAAACACAACAACCACATATAGGACTTGTAAGACTTGTCACTTAAAGTGCTTCAGAAGCAGTGTACCCAATACTGTCCCCCTCATCCCAGCCCCTGGCCATCCCTGGGCAGCACATTCCTACCCTCCAAGGGTAGGTTTAACTTTGGAGCCAAGTTGGATAAAGAATGTAGAAAGTAGATGATCAAACTTGGGAAACCCTTTTTAGTAAAGGTCTGAAAATCAAATGAGACTAATTTTTTTTAATGTGGCTCAGAAGTTCTGGGGGCAATTTTCAAAGAGAAAAATTTTGAGCAAGGGGTATTTTGGAATAAATTTCTAATAATTTTTCAGGGTGACTCCTCTGAAGAATAAATTTCGTTCATACTGAAGAATTCAAGTATTTGTTTAAAATGAGTTTTCAGCCCTGGTAAGAGTATGGAGTAGAAAACCCAGATTCTTTCTTTCTTGTTTGCTGGTGAGCATGTGGTTGGCACACAAAGGCAATTCAATCCACAGATAAGTGGATGGCTGGAAAGCTATTGAATGAATGGAAAGGAATTATTTTTTTCTCCAGCCCATGGTCTTTTTAGCATCACTGGCTCCAATACATTGCTGCACTATTCTGAGATAAAAGAGTATAAATAGATAGTAATGATAGATACGTGGTAAAAATAGGCAATAAGAATAATAAAAATAGAAGAGAAAGTTTTCCCATCCTACATAAACTTGGAGAAAGTTTCATTCTGTCTACGTGGAAGAGCCTGCTTTTGTTTTTTGTTTTCTTTTTCTTTGACCTAGAAGTTAGCAAATGGGGCAATATCTTTAAAAATTCAGTCTCATTGTATCCTCTCCAGAAGCATCCTCCGAGGTTGGTCACACCTTCAACCAATTGAAAGGTAATAAGAAGCTCTAGTCTCCAACATGCCACTTGGCCTCACGGAGACAGTCCTGTCTGACTCTTTGCAGCACTATAGACTGTAACCCACCAGGCTCTTCTGTCCATGGGATTCTCAAGGGAAGAATACTGAGTAGGTTGCCATGCCCTCCTCCAGGGTACCTTCCCAAGCCAGGGATCGAACCTGAGTCTACTGTGGCTCCTGCAGGAGGCAGGTTCTTTACCACTGAGCCACCAGGGAAGCCCCTTATAGCGACAATCCCTCAGCAAATTTACCTGGACAGACTAAATGGGTGGGGGGGTGGTGTGCTGGTGGAGAGTGTGTTGACCTGAAATAAAAAAAACTTACAGACCTGAAGTAAAAACTGGAGAAGTGATCAGAGCACTAGCGTCACTAGCTTCACTACAGTTAGCAATTCTAGCAGTGTACTCTGAAAAATCAAGAAGTGGTCTGATCATAATATGTTATTACCATCTTGAGCTTAAGAAAGAATAAGGGCGGACTTTGTAAAGTTAGGGAGGCATGTGGTAACTACCTTCCCACTTGGAAGGGCTTCCAGAGCAAACGGAACTCCCCCACCCCACCCACCAAAGGAGTGCCTTCCAGGTGGAAAGGCAGTTATGACAGTTGGCAAGTAGAAGGCACAGACGATAGAAATCAGCTCGACATAAGGAAGAACTTTCTGATCGCTATACTGACCTAAAATGAGCTGGGCTGCCTTTGGAGGGTCCGAGTTCTTCATCCCAGCAGGCGTTCAGATAGAGGCGCGATGCCCACTAAGCAGAAGTATCACAGAATGGTATCCGGAGTGGACAGGGAGTTGGGGGAGGGAAGGTTACCTGTACTCAGCTCTCCTCTCCCCAGGAAGGCTCTCCCAGAACTCAAGAGTGTTTTCTCCTTTGAGTTATTTCCTGGCTATCACCACCAAATCGCTACCAGTAGAAAAGAGTAGTTACCACATTATACAGCATTTCTGAAATCGAGGTCCAGAATTACTTACATTAATATTGCCATGTGATTGCACAAAATGACCCTGGACCTGCTAAATGAGAATCTTTGGGGGTGGGACCTGGGAGTCTGTATTTTAATGTATTGTAGGTGATTCTTATCATTAGTAAAGTTTGAGACTCACTAGCTTAGTGGTGAAAAGCACCTTTAGAGGCTCAAATCCTGCCTTTACTGCTTACTCACAAGATGATCTTGGATGTCTTAAATTCTCTGGGTCTTAGTTTCCTAGTCTGTAGTATGGGGATATTAATCAGTTCCAGCCTCTCAGGGGCTTTGTGAGATGAAATCAGGTAATGTGTGTAAGCACTTAGCACCTTGTTAGTGGCTATGCTACAATAGTAGATAATGACCGTCTCAGAAAGCCAGGAACGTCCTGGAGGGCCACACCCAACAGGCTTGTGGGTCCCAGAGGGATGTGCATGAAAATTATCTGTGGTTTGTCTCAGTGCTGATTCTAGGGCCCTATCCCCTCTTCTGGGAAGGGGCCTTAGAATCTGTATTTTTATTATGTTCTATAAGAGGCTCTGACAAACATCAAAGTTTGTAGCAATGTGTTTTCTTAGTGCAGCACAGTGGTTCTGTGGTCAGACCGACCCACTTCCTTCCCCGAACAAGCTGTATGACCTTGAGCAAATTACTTAAGCTTTCTTGCCTCCAGTTCTCATCTGTAGAAAGGTTATAATAATCTCCACTTCATAACATTATTTTACAAATAAATGTAGGGAAAGCATTTGCCAAAGTGCCTAGCACACCATAAGTTCTTGATAGATTGTCACTAAAATCCAAGCAAAATGCAGCCTCCATCCTTCCTTAGCCTTAATTGAAAACATTACTATTATTAAGCCCTTCCTGAGTTAATAAAAGGTTCTGGTCTTTGTTTTCCATTCAATGTCAACTGAAACACTGAGTTTACCTTTTTAGATACAGTTGTTTAAGACTGCTATTTATTGATTAAGAAAAACATAGGCCAAATTTTTGTTGTTGGTACAGTTGGCAGCCATGAACACCCTCGTCTTCTTGGGTCTTTGCAGAGGGGGACATTCAGACGCTGTGCCTCTGGAATCATGCTTGGCTAGATAAAATAGATTAAGTACAAGTGGAAATTTTTTTATCCCACTTTCTGCTTTGAAAAGTATTTGACTTAACATTGTCTGTAGGAGGCAATTCTGGTTATTTTTACCTGTCTGATTGATGGCTGGCAACATGGAACTCTGTTTTAATTCTAGATTTCTAAGATGTTGAGCCTAACAGGGGAGTTAACTCTTTTAGTTCAGGGAGGATGGGTCCAAGCCATCATTGGCCTTGGGCTCCAATGGCTCAGGATCCCCCAGCTGATAAGGGTACACGTTGGTTTCTGTCTCTCTCTTTATGGCCCAGGTACCATTACTATGGCATTGCAGTGAAGGAAAGCTCCCAATATTATGATGTGATGTATTCCAAGAAAGGAGCCGCCTGGGTGAGTGAGACAGGCAAGAAAGAAGTGAGCAAGCAGACGGTGGCATATTCACCCCGGTCCAAACTTGGAACATTGCTGCCAGAATTTCCGAATGTCAAAGATCTAAATCTACCGGCCAGTCTGCCAGAGGAGAAGGTGAGCACACCTGCAGGACTGCTGGAGTGGGTGGTTTCTCTCTCTCTCACAAACACACCACACCCACACACACCACACACACCACAACCACACACACAGCACACATACTCCACACACACCATACTCACATACACCACTCATAGACACCACACTCACACACACCACACACATACACCACACACACACCACACACACACCACACTCACATACACCAGAAATACACATACCACACTCACATATACCACACTCATACATACCACACTCACATACACCACACTCACACACACCACGCACACATACCACACTCACACCAGAAAGACACATACCACACTCACATACACCACACTAACACATACCACACTCACATACACCACACTCACACACAACCAGAAAGACACATACCACACTCATATACACCACACTCACACACATCCCATTCACACACTCCACTCACACACACCACACATGCACCACACACACACACCACATTCACATGCACCACACTCACACACACCACACACATACACCACCCTTATACACACTTTTATTGCAAAATAGTGAGTTTAAAAGTATAAGGATAGAAATCTGAATCAAGTTGGTCCCTTAGCTGTGACAAAGGTAGCATCCCAAAGCAAGATGTTAATAGTAGAGGTAATGGGGCATGAGGTATACAGAAGCTGCCTGAACCACCTTCATAACTGTCCAGCAAACCCAATTCTATTCTAAAATAAAATGTTTACCTCTCTCCCTATCCAACTTGTCTATCTACCTACCCATCTGTGATGCTGCACTGGTCTCATTTCACAGGGGAGGGCCCCCTCCTCTGCATAGCTTTTTCATAGGATTAAGTTTATTTTCCCATGTGCTGCAGAGGATGTGGTGACATCACACTCCCACAGACAAAGAAGATTTTAAAGGTGATGGTGATTCAGATAGTTTGGGCCATGGTATTGGGGAGAAATAATTGGAAACACCAATCTGAAGACTCTCTCCTAGGTGACCCCATCCTAAGCGATCTATCTTTTTTTTTTTATGGGAGCATAGTTGCTTTATAATGTGTTTCTGAAGTGAATCAGTTATATGTATACATATACCCCTGTTGTGTTTGATTTTCTTCCCATTTAGGTCATCATAGAGGCATTAAGTAGAGTTCCCTCTGCTATACAGCATAATGCATCTATCTTTATGTGGCCCAGGGTAGCACAGGTACCAGTAGGTGTTGAGTTTCTACATATCACACTGGAATGCAGTGATGAATGAGACTTGATTCCTGCTGTCAGGAAGCTTACAGTTAAGCCAGGGAGACAGATGCTTGTACAATCTAAGTTTGTATGAAACGTCTATCTATGTCCTCAAACAAAAAGAATAAATAAATCCTTATTTTTCTCAAATTTGCTTTTTTTCTCAGCAAACTTCCTGTACCATCACTTTAAAATTCTTGGGAAAGTGAAGCTAGAGATGCAGTTCTTTTGCTAAGCAGGTTCCAGAGAATTTCCAAGTGTCTTTTTTGTGATTTTGGCAAAAGCACCTCTTCTTATAGATATAGGCCAGATGTTAACTTTTCAATATCTCAGCTGATGAGAATTTAATCCAGTAGGCTTTACTGAACTCTGTCTACAATGACCCAGACACTGCGCTAAATGCTTGATACACAAGCATGAATAATATGCTGTTTTTATTAGTATTTTCCCAAAATCCACAATTTCAGGGGGTAGATACGGGGCTAAAAGAGAAACTTGTGCTCTCTGTATGACAGGGTGAGTGCTCTGAGAAACATTCAGGTGCTATGGAACACAGAGGAGGGGGCTGAGGGAAATGAGTTTCATTGGGACCTTATAGGATGCATAGGAGTTAGGCAAATTTCATCCCCTCCACAGAGAATAATTGACTTGAAATTCCAAACGCAGCAGTAATGTATATTAATGTATGCTTTTATTGTTGATCCTTCCCCACCCCCACAGGTTTCTACCTTTATTATGATGTACAGAACACACTGTCAGAGAATACTGGACACTGTAATAAGAGCCAACTTTGATGAGGTAGGTCAATAAGTGTTAAGCTGTGAATGCTCTGCATTAAAATATTATATTACAATAACACTAGCTTTGACTAGTTTCCAGGTCTCTAGAAGCCCCTGATGTACATTAGCTCCCTGAATCCTCAGTGATCATTACTCCCATTTTGCAGATTTTCTGTGTGGGCAGTGGCTGGCATGGCTTTTTCTTTGTTCTAATGAGTGAACTACATCCTGCCCAGTTGGCCTACTGGGAACCCAGTTTTGTCAATATATCATTACGCCAGAATTATACATTCAGAAAAACTAAAGGAAAGTTTATCTATATTTCCAGTATAACCTTTCCTGAGGCTCATCTGCTTCAGTGCATTTGGAGCTGATTACCCTCCATTCTCAAGTTCTGGTCCCCATGTCCATTTAACACTGCCCGTAGGGCCATCTTTGAATACAAACAGTGTGAGGATTTAATTTTGATGGAGAGAAGAAACGAGAGGATAGAGCATTGGTTATATAAACAGAGACAGTAAAATATTCTTGTCTAAAATGCGATCAGAAAGAACCTTTCAAAAGGATGGCAGGAAACCACATGTTTCACCCCATAACCTGAGGCCATTCTGTTTAAAGAAAATGCCTTTCAGACAAAAACAAAAACAAATAAAACCACCTGGGATCAGATGTGGACATTGAATCTGAGGGAAGATAACCTAGACTCTGGGCTTCCAGGATAGCTCAGCTGGTAAAGAATCTGCCTGCAATGCAGGAGACCCCAGTTCGACTCCTGGGTTGGAAAGTTCCCCTGAAAAAGGGATAGGCTATTCACTCCAGTATTCTTGGGCTTCTCTGGTGGCTCAGATGGTAAAGAATCCGCCAACCATGCAGGAGACCTGGGTCAAATCCCTGGGTTGGGAAGATTCCCTAGAGGAGGGCATGGCAACCCACTCCAGTATTCTTGCCCGGAGAATCCCATGGACAGAGGAGCCTGGCAGCCCATAGTGTCACAAAGAGTCGGACGTGACTGAGTGACTGAGCACAGCACAACCTAAGCTTTAAAGGGGCTACACGAATCTGTTGTTACTGGTGAAAAAAATGCCTGAGATTTCCCTTTTAGAGTGGGGGGTTTGTGTGCTATTGGAGATGGAGAGGATGAGGTGAGGCACTGAAGACTTGTTGAGCACTTGCTGGTACCTGTGCGGCTCCTTGTACTGTTCCCTCTGGAGCCTGCTGCAGCAGTGGTACCCCTGTCTGTGAGCTGTCACTCGGTTCATAGACACAGCTCCAGAAGAGGGGGCCATGTGTTGATAGAGTAGGACTCTTCTTCCTGCTCTTGACTTTCATCCACTGGATTTTTAAATCTCCCAAATTCCTTCTTTGACCATTTAAGTGGATTTTTTTTTTTTTCTTAAAGAAAGAAAGCTCCTTGCTTTCTCTCATATTGTGGTTTGGCTATGCCTTACATATCAAAGAACCCTGAGATCTGGGCAGATCATGACTCATGATTGGTTAAGACAACACTGGCTTCTGTAACACACAAGCCCCAAGTCTCAACACAATTTGACAAGACATGTCACAATCCAATGTGGACGCCCTCGATTGGATGGCTGGTTGCTGGGGGTGGTTCAGGGAGCCAGGCTCCTCCTACCTTATGGCTGTAGCCTGCCCTAGAGTCTTGGCATCCTTTTTGTTCAGCTGATGGATCAGGGGAAAGGATTACAGTGAAGACATCCTCCCTTCTTGAACTTGTTGGCCCAGAGATAAGATGCATCGCTTTTGCCCGTATTCCATTGGCAAGAGCTGGTCTCATGGCACTCCCCCCACCCCCCTCTGCTCCTTGAGGTAAAGGGAGCTGGGAAGTGTGTATCCTCTCTGGGCAGCAGCTTATTTACTAGTGGAGATCTAGTGGTCCCTCTCTACCACAAGTACTCACAACAAAACCGGTGATAGTCCTCGCTTAACATTCTTATCAAAACTTATTCATCGTCTCCCTTCACTGGCTTCCATTTCTTAATTCCCACACTTACTGGGCATCTAGTGATTTATACACTGCTAGATCCCAGGAATGGGGTGATAAGATAAGCCTCGAAGGGAAAAAAAGTCATGCATACCAGTAACTCTGGAGAAGGGAATGGCAACCCACTCTAGTATTCTTGCCTGGAAAATTACATGGACAGAGGAACCTGGCAGGCTATAGCCCATGGAGTCACAAAGAGTTGGATACAACTGAGAAACTAACGCACACCAGCAGTTAGGATGCAGAATGTATGGTGAGAGGTCCAGAAACCTTGTGAGGGCTTGAACATTCCTGTGGCAGAAGGGGCAGACTTGGAGCTCAAGCTTGGATTCAAGATGTGGCTCAATTCCTCACCCTAGGAATGAAGATAAAAATACCATCCCTGCCTATCCAGTTCACAGGATTGTTGGAAGGAGGAGATGAGACAATGCCTGGTAAAAGGTCATACAAATGCTTGCTTTTATCAGATATGTTAACCAAAGAATTAAGGGAGGTCACACAGTTGGTTAGATCTTTGTCACCTAACACTGCTGGTCCAGTATTCTTTCCACCCCACTGGCAGGGGTATTTGGTGGCTGCTTTTGAGGTGGCTGATGAAAATGCGGTTGATTCTACCCAAACACAAAAAGAATGAAGGGGACTATTTTACCTCTGATGAGAATGGCTTTCTCTCCTACAGCTGAGAAAAGACATTAGTAAATAGATGGTGGATGTCTGTGGTACATTTTGATGTTATAGTTTGTTTCAGATCTTCAGGATCTTTAATATCCATTGAGGTCACAATGTATGCTAGTATCACAGTCTTAAATTACCTTGTTTCCTTGTTCATTGTCTCCTGCCATCAGAACACAAGCCCTTAAGGGCAGGGATCTTGTTTACTACTGTATCCAGGTCAGCTTTACTCTCAGGCTCTCAGTAAATATTTCTTGGATGGGTGAGTAGATGGATTGATGGATGATGGATGGATGGAAAACCTCCACAGACTTACAGCATTATCAGGAGAGTGCAAAGAAGCCAAGTCTGCATGTAGGGGACTTCCTGCAAAGCCTTCTCCAAATACATTGCACAAAGAGTTGTAAAATCAGATAGCCCTGTGTTTGAGTCTCAAATCCACCACTTACCAGCCTGTGACCTTGAGAAAGGTACTTAACCTCTGTGAGCCTCAGTTTCTTTTGCTGTAAAATGGAGGTAATAGCTATATCTACCTCATAGTAAAATTGTGATAATTACATGAAAATTGTATAGATTAAAGTATCTAATTTCAAACTCAGAGCATAATAACTGCTAGCTATTGTTTTGTCAAGTTCCTTTTAACACTATAGCAATTAAGTACCCATGACTGGAAATCATCAGATATGTTTCCACAAGATGCCAATATACCAGGAATAAAGTAAGTATGGACATGGAAAAGAAATAGAATACTTACGTAGATATTGTTAAGGAAATCACCTTCTGATGCTTTATTGAGCAGAGAGGAAAAAGGCTGAGAATTCAAGGGACTAGAGTAGATAATCCAGAAAACTTGTTTTAAATAATCATTTTCAATCATTTACATGTGATTCTTTCACCATTTTTGCTTGCAAGGAGTAAGGAGAACTTTTCCTGTCTAATTATGTTTCTATTTGTTAAATGCCTTCATGATGCCTGGCATTTTATAAATAATCTTATTTCATCCTACTAATAGGTAAACATCATCTCCATTTTGCTAAAGCTGATAACTCTGTTTTTTACATAATTATTTAGTCCCGAGCTCCAGATTCAACTGACTTGCCATCTAACATAACATGGCCTAATCAGAGCTCTGACTTTCCACCCTAAATCTGTTTTTCCCGAGTCTTAGAGAGCCACTACCACACATCCAACTGCTCAAGCCGCAAACCTCAATTCTTCATATCTAGTCTATCAGAATGTCCTGTTGGCTCCACTTCCTGATAAGAACACCGTGTCTGTTCATTCCACACCTAACTTCCAAGAATCAGCCCTTGAGCTTTGCAGTGTTTTCCCTCCTCCTGAGGAGCCAGCCCGTCGGACATTGTTGTTGCCGTTCAGTTGCCTAGTCGTGTTCGCCAGACATTGCTGCTGCTGCTGCTAAGTCACCTCAGTTGTGTCTGACTCTGTGCGACCCCATAGACGGCAGCCCACCAGGCTCCCCTGTCCCTGGGATTCTCCAGGCAAGAACACTGGAGTGGGTTGACATTTCCTTCTCCAATGCAGGAAAGTGAAAAGTGAAAGTGAAGTCGCCCAGTCGTGTCTGACTCTTAGCGACCCCATAGACGGCAGCCTACCGGGCTCCTCCGTCCATGGAATTTTCCAGGCAAGAGTACTGGAGTGGGGTGCCATCGCCTTCTCCACCAGCAGACATTAAATGCTCTTAAATGCAGAGTAGGAAGAGAGGTTGAAACTGGGTAACACGGCATCTACAAATGCTGCTCCAGTGACAGAGCTGACGGCGGCTCTCAGTGCCAGTTGGACAGACTTGAAAAAGACAGATGGCTGCTCGTGCGAGTGATCTTCTACAGATTTGTTTTAATGTACACAGTCGCTGATGCTTTCCAGAATTTCTGCTGGAAACTGACTCATAAAAAGAGAGCAGGGCTACCTGCAAGGAGAACTTAGAAAGACAAATGAATTCAGAATCTACCAAATATTAGAAATCAACTGGGCAGTGCTTCTTATTCAGAGTTGGAAGCGCAGGCAGGGAAGTCCACGACCTGGCCAGAGGCCAATATCCTGGGATGAGATGGGATCTGGGGACAGCAGAGGGTTGTCTGGAGGGCGAGTACCTTGTCTAAGAGATGTGGCTATCTCCAGGCCCAAGTCAGCTAATAGCCATCCGTTATCCCAATGAAAATAAGAGCCTTGATAGGTGAGCAGAGCCACCATGGGGATCCTGGCTGGGTGATGCTCAGAAACTTAGGCGAGGGTATCTCAAGTGTTTATGGCAGTACAGGGATTTCTTGGGGCTTCCCAGGTGGCACTAGTGGTAAAGAACCCACCTGCCAATGAAGGAAACATGAGATGCAGGTTTGATCTCTGGGTTGGGAGGATCCCCTGGAGGAGGGCATGGCAACCCACTCCAGTATTTTTGCCTGGAGAATCCCATGGACAGAGGATCCTGGCACTCTATAGTCTATGGAATCACAAAGAGTTGGACATGACTGAAGCGACTTAGTACACACCCACACATATTCATGTTTCAGGGTCACTCTATCTTTAAGCTTTGTGCTTTTAAATATATTTTAATATTTGATAGGCTAGCTCCTCATACTTACTTTCTGGTAGGCAGTAGTCTGTAGGGTCGCAGAGTCAGACATGACTGAAGTGACTTAGCACATATGCATGCACTGATTTCTTATGCCTAGAAGTGGTAGTGCCTCCATAATATAGTAATAGTAATAGAATTTAACCTTTGTTAGGCATTTACTATGTGCCTGGAGAAGGCAATGGCACCCCACTCCAGTGTTCTTGCCTGGAGAATCCCAGGGACGGTAGAACCTGGTGGGCTGCCGTCTATGGGGTCACACAGAGTCGGACACGACTGAAGTGACTTAGCAGCAGCAGCAGCATGTGCCAAGCACTATAATAAGTACTTTATAGGAATCTTTACCAAAATCTAGTTAATACTATTTTAATTCCCATTTCACTGATAAAGAAACTGAGGCATAGAGATATTACCCCTCTAGTTGGTAGTGGGGACTTAAAGGCAGTCTTCACTCATCTGATTTTTAGTTGTTGATTTTAATTTTCAATCTGGTTGAAAACTTTACCATATTTTCACTGTCATGGAATTAACAGAACTGTGACTTGAGTTTTACAATGTACAAACCTGACCTCATTCACCTTGATTTGTGTTTTTAGCAATTAACCATTTTCCCTCTAGGAAGTCAGGGGGCATGCTTTTCTCTCCATTCCTCATCCATCAAGCCTCCCATCCAGTATTTGCACTGAGAAGTCCAGCCAGGCCATGGGCATCAGGATAGTCTGTCCACCTGAGGCTGAGCTGATGTCACCAGGCTGGGGTCAGAGGTAACCTGTAAAGAGGAAAGCAAGACCCCACTCCTAATAAGGGCTTGAAGGACATCTGCAGGTTCCCAGGGTGGGGCCAGAAAGCTGGGAGGCAGGCGACAGTCCAAGGAGAGCCACAGGTCTCAGGAATGGGATAGAAGTCCAGTTACCAAGAGAAAAGCAAAGCAGCCATGAGACTGATTTATGGAAAGATAGGCAGACTGGCACTCTATCCATCCATTTCCTGACTTGCTGTCTGGCTTTGGACAAATAAGTTAATCTCTACAAAATGGGAACAGCAATCCTCAGCTGCAGTATCAACTGAGAGAAACTGTGCTAAGTTCCTAACATATAGTAGCCCTCAATAAATACATAATGCTGACACCAATAATTACACCACCTCCAAAGTGTTAGCTTCAAGTACTGAATTATTTCCTGCTTTGGATCAAGATTGGCTTATGGAACCAGGGATATATGCAGTGCTGTGCATGGGGTTCAGGAGTGCACATCTGTGGAGGAAAGAATGATACCTGGTCTAGGAACCAAGTCAGGCTTATAAAAATTTGAAGCAATTCAGTTATTTCTTCTCTAACCTTAAGATGAGTCATTCCTCAATGTTAGTTGTATCTGACTCTTTGTGACGCTATGGACTGTAGCCCTCCAGGCTTCTTTGTCCATGGAATTCTCTAGGCAGGAACATGAAATGGTGTGCTGTGCTTAGTTGCTCAGTTGTGTCTGTCTCTTTGCAACCTCGTGGACTGCAGCCCACCAGGCTCCTCTGTTGATGGGACTTCATCAGGCAAGAATACTGTAATGAGTTGCCATACCTTCCACCAGGGGATCTTCCCAATCCAGTGATCGAAGCCAGGTCTCTCGCATTGCAGGTGGATTCTTTACCGACTGAATCACCAGGGAAGCCCACAGAGTGGGTAGCCTATCCCTTCTCCAGGGGACCTTTCCAACCCAGAGATCAAACCTGGGTCTTTACATTGCAGGTGGATTCTTTACTGTCTGAGCCACCAGGGAAGCCCCTTGAAAATGTTATTATATGCACTAAGTAAACATCCTTGACTCTGTCCTTTCACTTCCTTTGTCTTGTCCCACCCCTCCACCCCCTACCCTGCTCTCTCACTGACCTCCAACTCACACCCTGGAAGATAGAGGTGTAGGGGCCTGCTATCCTGGTATTTACAACAATAATTCCATTTTGAGTGCCTAGTAGATTTCTGTTCTGTGCTAGTGGTTAGAGTTGTGGGTTGGGGTGTGGTCATAGCTTACTGTCCAGATATCACCATCTAGCATCCCATAATAACACCAGCCAGCCAAGGCTGCACCAAAGGCTCTTTGAGAAAATGGTGGAATCTGGATAGAAAGAGGCCCTTGCAGTTTATCAATTTTGGGGGCACATGTGCATCAGGAGACTTCAGTTTGTGGTGCCTACTCTCTTTCCTCCTAGACATATTCCTTTTACCAGCAGCTCACGCTGTTCTCTTCCTTTGCAGAACTCCTTGGGGCCCCCAGGGCACCAACAGGCTCAAAGAGTAGTTCTAGTGCTCCAAGATTTTTAGAAGCCATGGCCCACTTTCCCTTTCTTAACCTTTTTACACAGACCCCAGTAAGCATAAAGGGGCCGATAGGGTAACAAGCTACTCCTCTCTCCAAGGGCAGAGCAGACCCCAGGCTGCCAGGCCAGGTATTCCTCCAGCAGGGGGCATGCGCACAGATGGCCAGGATCAGGGCTTGGGATGGGAGGACCTTCCAAAGCTCCTAATCCACCCCAGGCTGAGACAGCCTCTGCGTCTGCAGGGGGAACAGAGAAGAGCACTGTGGACCGGAGTGGCCTTGGCCAAGTCCACAGGCTCTGCTGGGAGGGCCCTATGTAACCTCATGGTTCTTCTCCTCTCTGTGGGTCAATACAGGTTCAAAGTTTCCTTCTGCACTTTTGGCAAGGAATGCCGCCCCACATGCTGCCTGTGCTGGGCTCCTCCACAGTGGTGAACATCGTCGGCGTGTGCGACTCTATCCTCTACAAGGCTATCTCCGGAGTGTTGATGCCCACCGTACTGCAGGCGCTACCTGACAGGTGGGCACGCTTTTTCTCCTATCCCCATGTGGCAGGTCCTCGGCCACTTCTCAGTTATGAAAAATAACTGTGTGTTCTTTGGGGTCCTCCCTTGTAAAGATCATTAATTTTGTTGTTGCTGTTCAGTTACTGTCATGTCCCACTCTTTCCGTGGACTGCCGCACACCAGGCTCCCCTGTCCTCCACTATCTCCTGGAGTTTGCTCAAGTTCATGTCCATTGACTCAGTGATGCTATCTAACCATCTCATTCTCTCTGCCCCCTTCTCCTTTTGCCTTCAATCTTTCCCAGCATCAGGGTCTTTTCCAGTGAGTCAGTTCTTTGCATCAGGCAGCCAAAGTATTGGAGCTTCAGCTTCAGCATCAGACCTCCAATGAATATTCAGGGTTCATTTCTTTTAGGATTGACTGGTTTGATCTCCTTGAGGTCCAAGGGACTCTCAAGAGTCTCCTCCAGTACCACAATTTGAAAGCATAAATTCTTCAGCACTCAGCCTTCTTTATGGTCCAACTCTAAAGTCTGTACATGACTACTGGAAAAATCACAGCTTTGACTGTACAGATCTTTGTTGATAAAATGATGTCTCTGCTTCTTACTACACAGTCTAGATTTGTCATAGTTTTTCTTCCAAAGAGCAAGTGTCTTTTAATTTCATGGCTGCAGTAACCATCTGCAGTGATTTTAGAGCCCCCCCCAAAATATCTGTCATTACTTCCACTTTTTCCTCTTCTATGCCGTGAAGTGATGGGACCAGAGGTCATGATCTTAGTTTTCTGCATGTTGAATTGTAAGCCAGCTTTTCCACTTTCCTATTTCCCTCTCATCAAGAGGATTTTCAGTTCCTTTTTGCTTTCTGCCATTAGACTGGTATCATCTGCATATCTGAGATTATTGATATTTCTCCTGGCAATCTTGATTCCAGCTTGTGAGTCATCCATTCTGGCATTTAGCATGATGTACTCGGCCATTCATGGGGTCGCAAAGAGTCAGACACGACTGAGCAACCGAACTGAACTGAACTCTGCATAGAAGTTAAATAAGCAGGGTGACAATATACAGCCTTGATATAATCCTTTCCCAATTTTGAACCAGTCCCTTGTTTCATGTCTGATTCTAACTGTTGCTTCTTGACCTGTGTACATGTTTCTCAGGAGGCAGATACGGTGGTCTGGTATTTTCCATCTCTTTAAAAATTTCCCACAGTTTGGATCCACACAGTCAAAGGCTTTAGCATAGTCAATGAGGCAGAATTGGACTTTAAATTTTAAAGTATAAGGCATTAAATTTTATTTATATTTTTAAATATAAGTAAAAAAGTTTAATATTTTAAACCACTTGTACCTTTCAAAACTTCCCTGCGGTCCAGTGGTTGGGACTTCACCTTCCAGTACAGTGGATGTGGGAGCTTCCCTGGTCGGGGAGCTAAGACCCCACTTGCCGTGCAGCCTGGAAACAAAAACATAAAACAGAAGCAGTATTGTAACAAATTCTATAAATACTTTAAAAAATGGTCCACATCAAAAAACATCTTATAAAACAAGATACAAAACATTAAAAAAAATTCAAAAAGTATGACATGATACACAGTGAAACGTCTCCATTCTACTCTTCTTCCCCAGACACCCAGGTCCCCTCCCACAGAGCATCAAATATAAATATTTTCTTGGTGGGGGGGGGGGGGCATTCAGATCTGCTATTAACATGTAACCAATGCATGACATACACTTTTTTTAAATTTTTAATTGGAGGATAATTACTTTACAATATGTTTCCGTCATACCTCAACATGAGTCAGCCACAGGGATACATATCCATGTCCTCTCCCTCTTAAACTTCCCTCCCACCTCCCTCCCCATCCCACCCCTCTAGGTTGTCACAGAGCACCAGCTCTGGGTTCCCTGCATCATACAGGGAATTCCCACTGGCTATCTGTTTTACAATCGGTAACGTATTAGTTCCAATACTACTCTCTCGAGTCCTCCCATCCTCTCCCTCCCCCACTGTGAACACTCTGTTCTTTATGTCTGTGTCTCCTTTGCTGACCTGTGAATAAGTTCATCTGTACCATCTTTCTAGATTCCATATATATGCATTCATATACAATATTTGTTTTTCTCTTTCTGACTGACTTCACTCTGTATGAGCTTCCCTCTTCCCTTGTGGTTCAACTGGTAAAGAGTCCGCCTGAACGTGGGAGATCTGGGTTTGATCCCTGGGTTGGGAAGATCCCTGGAGAAGCGAAAGACTACCCACTCCAGTATTCTTGCCTGGAGAATTCCATGGATAGTCCATGGAGTTGCAAAAAGTCAGACATGACTGAGCAACTCTCACTCACTTCACTCTGTACACTAGGCTGTAGTGACACCCCATGTATGCTGTTCTGTACCTTGTTTCTAAAAGGAACAAGTCTTGAAACCTGTGTTGGACAGCTTCTGTGCCCCTGCAGGGGAAGGCTCCGTTGTGCCGAGTTCTGCCCTGTGAGGTGCAGCGGGGGAGGGTGCAGCCCCCTTATGGGGCTCCATTTCCCTTTGGCTTCCAGCTCAGATCAGCCAGTGTGAGGGTTGGAGGTCATCAGGGAGGTCAGAAGGAGCTAGAAGAGTGAAGTCAGGAGACCGCCTCTCTGCTTCCCTCCCTATGAGGTCACCTCTGGCTGGCCACGTCCTCCCTGGGGTTCTGCACCCGTTCAGGCAGCCTCTCTCTCTCTCCCTCCATGCTGTCCTTTGGGTGTGAGGTAGGTGACAGCCTGCTGGCCCTAAACCCAGGTTGCTGCAGTCACCCTTATGGGTTCTCCTATGCCTATCCATGCCTTTTATGACTTGCCTCTTATAAATAAACTCCACTATTTTGAGTGGCATCTGTTTCCTGTTGGAACTGTTACAGAGAGCATTCTACATCTGCCTATAATGAGGTTTGTTTTTTTCTTCTTTTTTAACACCTGCATATTATGCCTTTGTGTTGAGTTTAATTCGTTGTCTTGATGTTTCCAGTCTTGTCCCACTACTATACAGTGCTGTGATGAATAATGTTCTCAGTACATTTTTTATACGGTGCAGTTTGTTAATTTCCTAGGGCTTCAGTAACAAAAAAACTGGGTGGTCTGAAAAAACAAAAACAAAAACAAATATATTGCCTCACAGTTCTGGAGGCTGAAAGTCTGACATCAGGGTGCTGTCAGGGTTGGTTCCTTGGGCTTCCCAGGCGGTGCTAGTGGTAAGGAACCCACCTGACAACGCAGGAGACATAAGAGACGCAGGTTTGATCCCTGGGTCAGGAAGATACCCTGGAGGAGGGCATGGCTACCCACTGCAGTATTCTTGCCTAGAAAGTCCCATGGACAGAGGAGCCTGGCAGGCTACAATCCATGGGGTCGCAGAGTTGGACACGACTGAAGCAGGTTGGCGCACATGCATGCCCAGGGTTGGTTCCTTGCAGAGACCGAGAGAAGATCTGTTCCACACCTCTCTCCCGGCTTCTGATGGCTACCATCAGTCCCGGGCATTCCTCAGTTTGTAGCTGCACCACTTGTCTCTGCCTCCATCTTCACACTGACCCCCACTCTATGTCTCACTGTCTCTTGTAAAGATACTTGTCATTGGATTTAGGGCCCACCCAGTTAATCCAAGGTTTCATCCCAAGATCCTTAATTTAATTACATCTCTAAAAACCCTTTTATCAAATAAGGTCAACTTAATGGGTTCCAGTGGACTTATTTTGGGAGAAACAACCCTTCATCCTACTGCATAGAGTATATATGCAGGATCAATTCCTAAAGGGCTCAATTCCTAGTTCAAAGCTTATGTGACTTAAACTTTTCTCAGGGAAGTTTTAATTTGCATTTATCTTATTATGAATGGCATTGAACATCCCTTTATGTCTTTAAGAGTGACTTTTATTTCTTTCCTGTGAACTCTCTGCTCTTAATCTTTGACTGTTTTTCTATTTGGTAGTTGATGTTTTTCTCATTGATTTTTAAGAGCGTTTTATTTTTCAGGGCTATTAACCATTTATCTGTAAAAAGAGTTGCAAATATTTTCTCATTTTGTTTTTTTATTTTTGCCATACAGAAAATGTATTTGCATAGTTGATTTATCAGCCCTTGTTTTTATGGCTTCTGGATTTTGTATCATTGTTTTAGACCTCTTCCCCACTCCAATTACCATACAATTTTCCCATGGCTTATCCCACAAAACTTATGGTTTAATTTTGTACCTTTGAACTTTTATTCAATTTATAATTCATCCTTGTGTAAGATGTAAAGTTGACTCATTGGAAAAGACCCTGATGCTGGGAGGGATTGGGGGCAGGAGGAGAAGGGGATGACAGAGGATGAGATGGCTGGATGTCATCACCAACTTGATGGAGGTGAGTTTGAGTGAACTCCGGGAATTGGTGATGGACAGGGAGGCCTGGCGTGCTGCGATTCATGGGGTCGCAAAGAGTCGGACACGACTGAGTGACTGAACTGAACTGAAGATGTAAAGTGTAAAGTAAAAATGTAAAGATGTAAAAGATGTAAACTTTTTCCCCCAGCAGTTCCTCTTATCCCAGTACATATGTTAATTATTCTATCTTTTCTTCACAGATTTAAGGTGCCTCCTCTTTTATGTAGTAAATGTTATACATATTGGTACTATTTCTAGCTTTCCTAGTCTATACCATTTATATTGCTGTATAGTCATGTTCTATGCTTCCCAGGTGGCGCTAGTGGTAAAGAACCCAGCTGCCAATGCAGGAGACAAAAGAGACGTGGGTTCAATTTCTGGGTTGAGAAGATTCCCCTAGAGGAGGGCATGGCAACCCACTCCAGTATTCTTGCCTGGAGAATCCCTTGGACAGAGGATCCAGGCACTCTATAGTCTATGGAGTCACAAAGAGTTGGACACGACTGAAGCGACTTAGTACGCACCCACGCATATTCATGTTTCAGGGTCACACTATCTTTAAGCTCTGTGCTTTTAAATATATTTTAATATTTGATAGGCTAGCTCCTCATATTTACTTCTTTTGTAGAATTTTCCTCTTATTGTCAACACAGTGGCATGGTGGTTTTAAGTGTTTGTGTGTGCATGTATGTACATATTGAATATATATACGTATTTAAAACTTGTCAGAAATGCACACTCTGTTTTTAGGTGTGAAATGATACAACATCTTGAATTTGCTTAAAACACTCTAGAAAAGAAAGAGAAGCATGTTATAAATCAAACCAGCAAAATGTCTCTAATTATTCATGCTGGGTCATGAGTATTTGGAGGTTTAAAGTTTTTCATAATAAAAATGTTAAAAGCAAAACTTAACAGAAAGTGGAGTGCCCACTGAAATAGAGAACATAAGCAAAGAACCAGGTATGATGGGGAAATAATGAATTCTGTTTGAACGTGCTTAATTTGATGAGTCTTTGAGGGCTTTGAAATGGCGGTGTCCCCGGGGTCGCCCACCCCGTCCCTGAGTTGCTTCTTTCAGTGACTCCTAATGGTTGCAGTCAAAACATCAGAGATCATAAGACTCTGTAGGGCCCTGCAGAGAGGACTGTGGCCTGTACTGTAGGGAACACATGAAGCCCTTTGTTGCTATTGTTGTTTAGTTGCTAAGTTGTGTCTGACTCTTGCAGCCCCCAGATAGCCTGCCTGCCAGGTTCCTCTGTCCATGGAATTTCCCAGGAAAGCATGCTGGAGTGGGCTGTCATTTCCTTCTGCAGGAAATCTTCCCTACCCAGGGATCGAACCCACATCTCCTGCATTGGCAGGTGGATTCTTTAACCGCTGAGCCACCTGGGAAGCCCATGAGGCGCTAACCGTGTGTCATTCCTCTTTCTAGCTTGACTCAGGTGATCCGGAAGTTTGCTAAGCAGCTGGATGAGTGGCTAAAAGTGGCTCTCCATGACCTCCCAGAAAATTTGCGAAACATCAAGTTTGAATGTAAGTACTAAGTTTGAAAGCAGAGGGGAAGGGAGGGTAACACTTTGGTACCAGGTATTTTACACAGGTTGTTAATAAAATAACAATAAGAGCTAACAATTTACTGATGCCTACAAAGCACTGAGTACTATGCTTAGCACTTTCCATGCATTAATTTAGTTAATCCTTACAAAACGTTTATTATGGGTGGCACACCTCTCCTTTACGGAAAATGAAACAGGCTCAGAGACAGAGTCAGCGGCAGAGGCAGGTCTGTCTGTCTGACGTCCACGTTTCTGCTGTCACCGCCACACTTTTTATTCTAGTTAATCCTCACTCACTCGCTGATGTAGAAAACAATATCCCTCTTCTGCTGATGAGGCTCAGAGAAGCAAAGAAAGTTCCCCAAAGCTACACAGCCACATAGCTGGTAATTAGGGGGCCAGAAGTTGAACTCACATCTTTCTGACCCTAAAATTGAGATTTCCTCGAAGCTCCTGCCCACAAAATGGGGCTAACAGAAGACGAAAAACAGCTTCAGGGATCCACATATTTAATTTTCTCCCTAAGGGAAAGCAAAATTAATATTTCTCACAGGGTATTGGGACTATGGATCTTTTCTCTGACAAGCGTTACCACTCAGTCCCCTAGTAATCATTTTGCCTGAGAAAACTGGGCCTGTTTCTCTGGCTCAGTGTGTCCATACTTGTGGGAAGTTTCACGTGCCATTAAGTAAAGATGAAATGATTTTAAGCAAAACAAAGTTTTGAGGTATATGTTTCTTAGAGCTCCATTTGAATATAGCTTGCCATTCTTGCCCGAAATAAGTGCCAGGAAGAAAAATGAAGGAGATCAAATTACCCTCTCTCCACAGGCAAAGGGGGCCCTTTCAGACTCCCTTTGAGGCCGCCTGCCGTGCCCATCACCTATTGATAAAGCCCGCTTTATTTCACGGCTCTCAGTTCTTTTCTTTTCACGAGCACTAAATTCCACATCACAAAGTTAAAGAAAAAGTAATTAAGGAGAAGGATTAACGATTGATCGCCCTGGAAAATTAGAAGTTCATCTGTCCCCCCACCCCACCCACCTACCCCTCATTCCTCCACCCCACGCCCTATTTTTCCAACCAAGCTGGCTGAGCACAAATTGGAATAATCCCAGGGAAATTTCTGATTGTTTCTTGACCAGTTCAGAAATTAATGAGAAGAATGCCCCGTGCCCATTTTAATTACGGTGGCAAAACAAACCTGTTAAAAGTCTGAAGCCAGGAGGTTTGTTGCACCTGCCACCTGTGGGTGCCTGGAGGCACCTGCTCTCCCCAGGGAGCCTTGGGGGTGCACTTGGAGAACTTACAAGGAGTAGAGACAGACCCCTCTCCAAAGGACTCTGTAAGGACGAAGATCTCGGACTGGCATGTGGCTTGTCTGCTTCAAAATCTACAGATATAAGATCACCCTACTTCAAAGCATCAGCCTGTTATGTTAGCAGAGGACCCAGTCATCAAAACACACCAATAGGGCATGGAGACCGTTGGTTGAAAACGACAGATTGTGAATACAAAGCCATATTCAAGGTGCTGCCCAGGGTTCCATCCTAGAAGCAACCCTGCTCAATCAAGGTTTCCTAGTAGATACACTACTTTTTAAAGGGCCTTCTTCAAAGCTTCCACTCGATTCCTGCAATTATTTATGGGGAGAAGAGATTGAACTTGCAATTAGCGAAATGAAAGACAAGTAAATAATTGCTTTTACTCACGGTTGATTGACGCCACAATTTCTCACACCTGCCAGTGTGGAGTGCAGGCAACTTTGAAATATGTACCCCAAATATCGCCATCTTAGGAAATAGTTGTCCAAATGGGAGAACAAAAGAGCAGATGCAGGGTTTCATCAGTGGGTAATAGAAAATAGCGTTGGACTATGCGTGAGACAAAGTTAGGCATATAAGGAAGCTACTCTTGAAAATCACCCCCAGAAAATCCCAGGTCAGACCATAAAGCATGCAAGTATTTCATACTCACTCTTTTCTTCTTGCAGTGTCAAGAAGATTTTCCCAAATCCTGAGACGGCAAACATCACTAAATCACCTTTGCCAGGTAGCTGTCCTGTGTTATACGTTCTAACTATTGCTAAGTCATTGCAACTGAGGGGCAAATCCACGGGAAACTCTGGAGAGGCTCCATCATGATGTGGCTGTTTAACAGTACACTCTCATGGGACTTCTCTGGTCGTCCAGTAATTAAGACTTCACCCCCCAATGCAGGGGGTCCAGGTTCTATCCCTGGTTTGGGAGCTACGGTTTCACATACCTTGTGATGAAAAAACCAAAACAGAAAACAGAGGCAATATTGTAACATTCAATAGGGACTTTAAAATGGTTCCACATCAAAAAAGTCTTTTAAAAAACACTAGTAGAGAAGGCAGTGGCACCCCAATCCAGTACTCTTGCCTGGAAAATCCCATGGACGGAGGGGCCTGGAAGGCTGCAGTCCATGGGGTCGCTAAGAGTCGGACACGACTGAGCAACTTCACTTTCACTTTTCACTTTCATGCATTGGAGAAGGAAATGGCAACCCACTCCAGTGTTCTTGCCTGGAGAGTCCCAGGGACAGGGGAGCCTGGTGGGCTGCCATCTATGGGGTTGCACAGAGTTGGACACGACTGAAGCGACTTAGCTGCAGCAGCAGTACACTCTCACTATTATCTTGAATTTCTACAGATAAGGAATTGAAATGTTAGCCAATCACTAACACTAAACCACTAAAAGTGGTTTCAGCTAACATAGAGAATAATTTCTGATGTCATTTGTCCATTAACCCTTCAGATACTCTAGGTCCACAAGTTTGTGTTTTGCTTGAGTACGTCGGGGTTTCTCAGCCACTGTTGCCTTTTGGGGCTGGGTGATTCTTTATTGTGGGAATTGTTTTGTGTATTGTAGATGTTTAGTAGCATCCCTGGCCTCTATTTACTCGATGCCAGGAAGACTGCCCACCCCCAAGTACCACTTCAATTGTGATAGTCAAGAATGCCTTCACCATTGCCACATGTAACCTAGGGGGGTGCAGAATCACCCCAATTTTGTTTTGCCCCAGATTTCTGTTCTTTTCAGCACAGAAGTGATATGTACTCACAACAACAGCAAAACTAATAAAGGTATATATAGTAAAAATTAGAGGATCCCACTATAGTTCTGTAGTTCTAAATGAAGGCATAAATCTTTGCATAGAAATTAGAAGATCCCACTATAGTTCAGTAGTTCTAACTTATGGCATAAATCTTTGCATTTCTGTTCATTTTGCACCTCAAGGAAGCAAATCTAAGTCTGTTAAGGCAGCCCACTAACATTCATTAAAATATGAATGACCTTAAAGCAGAGGGGACAAACTGGTGGCTACAGGTCAAATCTGGCCCTCAGACGTGTGGCGTTATTTTTATTCGACTGGCATAGGTTCAAAAATATTTTTTCATTTAGTCACTAACAGTGGAAACTAGGAGATGACAACTAAACACCCACATTTTCTGTAGAAAACTTTTAAGAGCTGCCACCCCAGAACTAATTTCCCCAGGGTAGCAAGCCGCTGGATGGGCTGAGCTTCTTCATCATCACCCCCACTTTCTCTTACGCTTGGCCCACCTCGCTCACGAGTGTCACCTGTCTACCTTGTTTGTGTGTTCAGGTCTGTAACCTCTCCCTTACTTACACTGCTGGCTTCAGACTGGTGCTGGTTACTCAAGGTCGAGGTGGTGATGGGCGTCTCTAGTTGGAGTGGCCCGAAGGAGGGCTCCAGGCCAGGAACCAGAAAGTATAAAAGTACCCCCCAACACACACACACCCCTCACTGTTCCAGCCCTGCCCCTGGAATAAAATGGCACAAAGGGTAATTTGGAGACCAGAGGGAGACCCTCCACCCTCATGCTGTCACAGGGCACTGTTCTGGGGTAGGGTAGAGCCTCACAGATGGATGGGACTCAGGAAATAAGATGAATATTAACAAAATAAACACTGCCAGGGTTAATTTTCAAATCCTACCCGTCTCCATCAAAAGGTTTTAGGATGGACTCGACATAAGCCTGAGGGTTCCATTAGTATCACTAAACACATAACATCTACCCATAAAGATCAAAAGTTTCTTGTTAAATATTTTCTGCTAAAAGTATATTGCATAGATGTGTATCTTTTTAAACAAAAACAATAATAATTTTATAATAACAAAATCAGCAATTTGATAGAAGCAAACATTTCCAGCCATTAAGGATGGTAAATTCTAGCTCATGGAAAGTCATATTCATCATGGGTATTGGGTCTTGGGAATTGTCATTTTTGTCTTTGTAGCTTACATATTTATTAAATATGAAATATTTTAATGTCTGTATAAAATTAATTGATTTGAGGTATTCTTTAAAAAAGGAAAAAAAAGAAACATGGTCATATTTCTGAAGGTAACTGTCTTCTGGTTCTTTTCCCCAGTTTGGAAGAGCCAATCTTAGGGTCATATCAGGGAAATAGATATGGTTTTAGGACCTAGAACTAGACGCTTAGGAAGTGTGGAAGGGCTTGACCCTTTAATGTACCAGGTAGTAAAAGCATCCACTGGCATGCCCACAACAGCCTACACGCTCATGTGCACACACAGACACACTCTCTCCACTTTCCAGACAGACAGTGTGTAAGTTAATCAGCAATTGCTACCTTTCCCATCTTCACTGGACAGCCGCCAGACACATTCCTGGACCAGCCCAAGGGTCAGGATTAGTGAGGGCGATGAAACATCATGTAACATCTCAGCTAATATCCCGGTGAGCTTTCCTGAACATACACAAAGCAAGTCAGACGAAACAACATCTGACCAAATGCCCACTCTCCCCACAACCCCCCAGATACTTAAAACCGAGAGCCAAATATTCAAGCCCTTCTGGATACACTAAGCGGGCAACTTGGCATTCATATCTCAGCCATTCATCCCACAAAATCCTTTGGGTGCCTACTGGGTGTACCAGACACTTATGCTTATATGCCAGACACTTGGCCTCAGCAGGAAAAAAAAAAAAAAAAAAAAAACACCAAAATAATGAAAAGTGATAAGTGTTATGAAGGAAAGTGAGTGGAAATAGAGGGTAACTGGGCATTTTAGATCCTATTCAAATGATGTAGCTAGAGAAGGCCTCTGCATGGGTGCTGCATTTCACTTGGAGCATACATGATGGCCGGGAGGCCAGGGCAGGGTGAGAGAAGAACATTCCAGCAGCAGCAGCAGTCAGTGCAAAAGCCCCTGAGGTGTCAGTGCCCTCCCAACAAAGAGAACCGACCTGCATGACAGAAGGCCCATTTACTGGGCTCTTACTCCCTGAAGTGTGCACCTTGCAAACATTACCCCAAGGAATATCCAACAATGGCCCTCCTAAAGAGATGCATACTATTATATCTCTATTTTAGAGGTCAGGAAACTGAAATTAATCTCCTTGCCTGTCTCTGATCAATCAGCTGGTCAGCAGCAAGGTCAGGATTTGAACTCAGTATGTTTGAATCCAGAATCTGAAATTTCCATATTCAGTTGTTCTCATTATCATTAGAAACCAACCCAACTCACCTTTCATGTATTCATATATTCTGGCTGCCTGTGTCCTGCAAAGTGTTCTACACTGATATGAGGAAGATTTTACCTGTGCTCAGACAGTCTAGGTGTAAAAGGGGCTGTCAGTATTTACATCTGATTGGAAATTCACAAGCATTAGGAGACTTAAAAGATCCACGTGTCTTTGAAATCTTGTTTTATTAAAGACATTCTTGAAAACATGCAAGGAAAGGAAATGATTCTGGAAATGTTTTTTTTTGCTTTCATCAGTATTGTTCCAACTTGCTAGTTCCAACTATTGTTCCAAGTATTGTTCCAGCTCTCAAATTTAAATTCTACTATGAGGATTGCTGGGGAAGCCACAGATTAAACACACACACACACACTCACATTCACACTTACATTACCAAACCACTGAGCTGTAAGGTATAGTTTTCCTTTTCTTCTATCTCAATTATTCATCTTTGTTTTAGTCATTATAGTCACATAAAAACCCGAAAAACAAAAACGTAGATCATAAACTGCTTCAGAATGTATTTAGATGAAAAATACACCTTGTAACATTTCTGAGGTTGAAATCTATCATAGTCCCAAGGGTAGTGGGATCTTTCCAAAATCTGAGCCTGTCAGTTCTCAGGTGCTAGAGACATGGTTTGTTAAACACAGAGCTCTCACCCAACAAGCTCCCATCAGGAGGCTGACAAATCTCTGGGCCTCATCCCACTGTTCCACCAGGTCAAGACCAAAGCCGGGGTGGGAGGGTGAGGGGGAGGAGGGGGTGGGGAATAGCAGGTTTGTTCTGGCCTAGGCCACCAGGGGGTAGTTTCTTATAAACAGAGACAGGAGGAGAGAGCCACAGAAGACAGTATACAGATCTTCCAAGTTACAGACTCATCTTCTGAGTTTTCTTGAATTTCAAAGCACTTAGTGAAGCCCCATGAGTAGATTCATTAAAAAGAACTGAAAGGAAATAAAGGGAAGGGTTTGAACCTAACAACCCATGAGCTAATGAGTTGATTGGATTGCATTTCCAGGCATCTCGAACAGTGATCCACAGTGCAGACATCACGTTCCAAATGCTGGAAGACTGGAGGAACGTGGACCTCAACAGCATTACCAAGCAAACCCTTTACACCATGGAGGACACTCGTGATGAGCACCGGAAGCTCATCATCCAGTGTAAGATGCTCCACCAGGGCGTGTGTCTTTTTATTTGTTTAAAAAGAAAGAGTATGTTGGTAAACAAAGTGGCACTCCCACCCTGTCCTTCTCCCTGGGATCCCATCCCTCCTGTTGTTCCTGTTAAAGGGGTTGGCCCAGGTGGAGGAACCAGTCGATTTACAAAGACATGGGTCCACACTGCTGGGGAAAATGGGTTCTGGGATATCGGGCAGGACACAACATCAGGCAGAAGGCCAGAAGGCCCCACACAGGACCCTCGGTGCCAGCTGCCATTCCCTGGGTGGCATCAACAAATGAGGAACAGAGCTTGCCACCTCTCTTGGCGTATGTCAGCCTGGAGGCAACTGGATGTGCCGCCTGCTTCTCCATGGAGAGTCACGGGAGTCAGCCCACATATTGGCAGGTGATATCTAATCACAGTAGATATCTAAGAAGGAAGTGGATGGTGACTTACTTCTGTGAACTTGTGGCCTCTGTGGACAAAGACTGGGAGACTATTGCTCCAGATATTATACTGATACGATCGGGTTGCTGTTCTTGGCAGCAGAGGACACGGGAGGACTACAGAACACCACCATCCTTAACGTATCTGTGCTTTTCCTCAACAGCCCGTCACAGCCTCTGCCTGGGGAATCCCCTAGACCAGAGTCTGTTGACTTCTTCCTTCCTTCGTTCAGCTGGCCCTTCTCATGCCTCCGGGCTTAGGGGGCTGGGGGAAGTGAGCATGAGGACAGAGGGTGAGTCCGCGTTAGCTCTCAGGCAGCTTGGTGCTGAGGTCATCCTGGAGGAAGGGGATATGACAGCTGCTTCTGAGAGGAGGAAGACCCAAGACCCTCATAGTAACATCATCCGGGAAGCTGCAGAGTGAAGTTCCCCTGAGAAGAGGGGCCAGCTCTCCTGAGAGCCCCCAACCCCTTCGGTTTCCACTATACCCCCTCTACACTGTTGTCTTGCAGGAAGACGTTCTGCCTCCAACCTAAGTAGGTCATGTTTATAAACAGAGTTCTCAAAGGTGCTCCTATTAGAGACCTCTTTTCAAAAGCAAATGGAGCAGCTGAAACATTGGGCCACGTCCCTCGAGTTTCTTTCCTGGTGACCTCGGAGCTCCTCTCAGGCTCGTATTTCTTCCTCTGCAACAGCCTCCAGCCTGTCCCCCTGTTGAGAATGTTAGAGATTGTCACTAAAATCATAATTCAGCTGATAGACTGCCTAGTCTATGCCAGGTCCTGTGTCATGAGGGAAGATTCACTTATCACCCCCATATTACAGATGAGCAAACTGAGCCTCCCTGAGCCAGTGAACCTTGCCCAAGGTAGCAGAGCTGAACCTGGAACCCAGGTCTAGTCTCCGTGTCCCTACCATGCACCAGTGCATGCCAGAGCAGACAAAAATAAGGAGATGTGGGCAAGCTTCAGATGTTCTAGGACCATTCCAAGTTTTTACAGTCATGCTCCCTGTCCTGTTTTTCCTTCTAGAAGGCATGGAGAGCATGACTGTGAACCCCCTAACAGTGCTAGCTGTACCCAGATGGTCGTGCCCCCAGGGCCTCACACAGGGCCAGGTGTGGAGGAGGGGCCCAGCAAAGTTTATGGAGGACCAAACAGAGGGGTGAAAACCCAGAGTGATCCAGCTTCCTGGTTCTGCTCACCATTCCTAGCAGCACTGGACTCAGCTCTCTTCTCCTCTCTCCAGCTTTCTTGGGGGAAGAAACTGTGACTCAGACTCATAAAGAAACATACAATCACCACTGCTTGTTTTGGGGCCAGGGGCTGAGCCTCTGCTGGAGCAGCATACAGGTCACTACTGCCTCTCCTGGAAAGAACCTGTTGGGCCTTTCTCTTCTTGTTTTCTTCCCTGGAGGAGGGCACAGCAACCCACTCCAGGATTCTTGCCTGGAGAATCCCATGGACAAAGAAGCCTGGCGGGCTACAGTCCGTAGGGTCGCAAGAGTCAGACATGACTGAAGTGACTTAGCATGCGTACACACTTCTAGTTTTCTTAGGCTAGGGGCAGAATGTTGCCTTTTGAATCTTTGTATTCTTCTGGAGGAAGGGCAGAGAAGGCAATGGCAACCCACTTCAGTACTCTTGCCTGGAAAACCCCATGGACGGAGGAGCCTGGTGGGCTGCAGTCCATGGGGTCTCAAGGAGCCGGACATGACTGAGCAACTTCACTTTCACTTTTCACTTTCATGCCTTGGAGAAGGAAATGGCAACCCACTCCAGTGTTCTTACTTGGAGAATCCCAGGGACAGGGGAGCCTGGTGGGCTGCTATCTCTGAGGTCGCACAGAGTTGGACACGACTGAAGCGACTTAGTAGCAGCAGGAGAGGAAGGGAGTCATAATGAAGTTTAGGTCAAGTCACCTGGTACTTACTGAATGCCTGTCCTGGGTCGAACATGGGGCTAGATGCTAAGCAGAGAACAGTGAATAAGATAGACACTGCCCTTCCCACGTGGAGCTTAGAGCTAATGGCAAATCAGAAGTCAAAGAAGTAATTTCCAAACGGTTGCTTGTGTGCATGCTAAATCACTTCAGTTATGTCTGACTCTTTGCAACCCCATGGACTGTAGCCCACTAGGCTCCTCTTCCATGGGATTCTCCAAGCAAGAATACTGGAGTGGGTTGCCATGTTCTCCTCCAGAGGATCTTCCCAACCCAGGGGTTGAATCCATGTCTTTTATGTCTCCTGCATTGGCAGGCAGATTCTTTACCATTAGTGCTGCCTGGGAAGCCCTTCCAAATGGATGAGTTTTACCAGAGGGAACAGGATGAGGGAGATTGAGGAAGCCTGAAGGCAGATGGCCTGGCACATGGGTGTCACCCTTGCTCCTTACAGACAGCTGTGAAATCAGACCCTGAACACAATGAGCTGGACCAAGGGCCAGTCTGAGAAGGACCAGGGGCAACTGTGTCCTGCACTCTTCTTCCCTTACAACCAACTGACAGGTCTTTAGATTCTTGCTTGAGGGGGTTACCATGATGTCCATGATGTAGATGCTGGCAGGGGATGCTCATTTACCTTCAATTAAAAAGTGCACATAAGGATTTGAGCATGCTGATTAGAAGGAGTGTTAAATGGTGCTGTGATGAGAACATGGGGTTGGGATGCCTGACAGACCTTAAGTCAAACGTTGGCTCTGGTGGACTCTGGCTACCAGATCTGTAAAATGGGGATAATGCAAAGAGATTAAATGGGACAATGTGTGCCTTGCTCTTGGTACATAGTGT
Organism: Tragelaphus eurycerus; assembly: GCA_935064755.1. Classification (NCBI taxonomy): domain Eukaryota; kingdom Metazoa; phylum Chordata; class Mammalia; order Artiodactyla; family Bovidae; genus Tragelaphus; species Tragelaphus eurycerus. The sequence continues at coordinate 6,982,997 of CAKXYN010000072.1, read as the reverse complement.
AGAGCTAGTGTAGTGAAGAGGTTGCAAGGCAAGTGCTTGAGTCCCACTGTGTTTGAAACTTGCCTCTAGCCAGAGGTGAAACCTTTGGAAAGTCACTCATCTCTGAGTGCCTCTGTTTCCTCACTTGTCAAAGAGGGAAGTAATAACAGTACCTACCTCTGGGGGCCATTCATCCTTCCAACAAACATTTGAGCAGCTACCAAGTATCAGGCACTGTTCTCAGTTCTGGCCTCGTGACGTTCACATACATGCTGGAGGTTGTCTCAGTTTAGAGGGTATCCATATGAAACATTTTAGGGCAGTACCTGGCATGCGGCAAGCACTCAGTAAATGCTGGCAGTTAACACTTTCACTCGGAGAAGGCAATGGCACCCCACTGCAGTACTCCTGCCTGGAAAATCCCATGGATGGAGGAGCCTGGTAGGGTGCAGTCCATGGGGTTGCTAAGAGTTGGACACGACTGAGTGACTTCACTTTCACTTTTCACTTTCATGCATTGGAGGAGGAAATGGCAACCCACTCCAGTGTTCTTGCCTGGAGAATCCCAGGGATGGCAGGGCCTGGTGGGCTGCCGTCTATGGGGTCGTACAGAGTCGGACATGACTGAAGCAACTTAGCAGTAGCAACACTTTCACTGCAACCACAATCATTATCATCATATCATCATTGATTGAAGCACAGTAGCTTGGGCACACAGACTGTGCCAGGAAGGGGGAAGTGCCACCAAAGAGAAAGTGGTGCCAGTTCCTGTTCTGCCACCAACTCATCCTCTGACTCTGAGGGGGTCATTTGACCTCTTAGACATAACCTCTTAGACATAGACATGAGACATCCTCGTCTCAAAAATGACACAGATCAACTAAATGGGTTTGGAAAGTCTTTTCTTGTTCTGAAGTGTCTGACTTTGGGTCCTGCAAGCCGACCTCTTGCAGAAGCTATCACAAATAAAGTAGAGCAGATTGGTTGGTCCTGGAAAATGGAACAACAAAAATTGCTCAGACAAATGAAAACTGTAGGAATGTGTGGTTCCTGAATTATGGCTTGATTTATTGAGCCCCACAAACAAAAATACACAAAAAAATATAATAAAACAGGATGTTTTTGATTGGAGATCATCACAGCAATGTCTCTACTTTCTACAGTGCTCCAATGATTACAAAATCTTTCTAGATGAAGTTGTTTGACTCGTGCCTGAAGACAGGTTGTGAAGTGGTACAATTATCCTCCTGTTAGTGAGGTAGAAACTGAAAGCACAGAGATTGCTCCCTCCACTCCACAAATATTTGTTAAGCATCTGCTACATGCCAAGCACTAAGAGGCTGGTTCAGCTACTTGGCCAATACCATGATGGTTCAGAAACATTTGAATGATCAAATGTGCCGAGAGAGTGCAAGAGAGCATTAGCATGTGTCTGCCTGTTTGCACAAGCAAGCACTTGCTGGATAAGAGCTATGTCACAGGGAATGCACCAGCTAATAAAGATATCAGACAAAGAGGTAGCAGGGGGACACACCCATGAACACCGCTAACTATAACAAAGGCCTCTTAGTGATATAGTGAAGGTAAAGAATACAAATAATTAAGGGCTACGAAAATATAGAGGAAGAATGATCAGCTCTGCTGACAAGGGGCATAGGAGGGTGAGTAGAATTTCACAGAAGGATCATTTCTGCTGTTTTGCTGCTACTGCTGCTAAGTCGCTTCAGTCGTGTCCGACTCTGTGTGACCCCACAGACGGAAGCTCACCAGGCTCCCCTGTCCCTGGGATTCTCCAGGCAAGAACACTGGAGTGGGTTGCCATTTCCTTCTCCAATGCATGAAAGTGAAAAGTGAAAGTGAAGTCGCTCAGTCGTGTCCGACTCTTAGCGACCCCATGGACTGGAGCCTACCAGGCTCCTCCGTCCATGGGATTTTCCAGGCAAAAGTACTGGGGTGTTTTCGTGATGGACTAAACAATCCAAGCAGAGGTTTGCAGGAATGGCAAGTAAGCTGGGGGTGGCCATGGTTGAAAGTGTTCCTAGGCATGGAAGATGAGCCTGGAAAGATAAGTCGGGGTGTATTCTCTAAATCTTTGAATGTGTCTCTGCTTAAACCCAACTACATGGTGTGGGGGGCTCTCCTTTGTTTGACAGTGTATCAGGAATTTGACCACCTCCTGGAGGAGCAGTCTCCCATCGAGTCCTACATTGAGTGGCTGGACACCATGGTGGACCGGTGTGTTGTGAAGGTGGGTCAGCTGAGCGGAAGGTCCTGGCCCTGTATGGCAGTCCATCACTCTTGGTGGCACTTGGGTCACCAGCAGCGAGCTAGCTGAGTGTTTCCTCAGCGGCCTCAGAGCCCTAGGGTTCCAAGACAAAGCTTGCCTCCCCGCCCCAACCCTTAGGAGGTAGGCAGCAAAGAGAGTCAAAGGAGGCAAGACTCTGAGGCTCCCTCCCCTGGTTCAACCAGGCCAGGATCTCTTTTTTGTGTTGTACACATTGAGTCATGACTTAAGATTTCATTTCTTAGAGTGTACTTTTGCTGCTAAAAATAAAAAGTCAAAAACCACTGTTCCATGACATGGAACTTAGAGACCCATAAACCTTCTTGTCATTTTTTATAAAAAAGAATAATAAGTGAAGATCAAATCACTGTTAAAGCTGTTCACTCTCTCTTAGGTGGCTGCCAAGAGACAAGGATCCCTGAAGAAGGTGGCCCAGCAGTTTCTCTTGATGTGGTCCTGTTTTGGCACAAGGGTGATCCGGGACATGACCTTGCACAGTGCCCCCAGCTTCGGTAAGTCTACCCCAGCCCCCTCCAAACCAAAAATGTCTTCTCTGGGCTCCATGGATCCAGTCCATCTCTCCAGAGTTAGGCATGGTCTTGTCTCTGAGACCATAAGGACAGCACCAGGAAACATCCTCTGTTCTGGGGGACATGATGTTAGGACTTTCAGGGAGAAAGATGGCATTGCATGCTAAAGGAGAAGTATTCAAATCTGAAGATGAGAGGTTGGCAGCCTGGTGGGCTGCCGTCTGTGGGGTCGCACAGAGTCAGACATGACTGAAGTGACTCAGCAGCAGCAGCAGCAGGAGTAAATAGCAGTGGCTGTGCTCCCCCTTTTCTGGAAGCCCCAGTCATGGCTACTTTTACAGGACTATTTTGACAAATTTCATAGTGTTGATATGCCAAGATTGGGCACATGAAGAAGCCCCTGAGTCCAAACATTTGCAAATGGCTTGATTGACAGGCCAGCGGTGGGTAGACAAGTTTCTTTGATGACATGCCCTGGTCTGATCCCTCGTGAAGGAGAGGGATTCATTTTCCCCTTTGCTTTCCTGACCCTTTGGGTTTGTACCACCTCCAGGAGATATCCCTACCCCAAGCCCTTGTCTTCTGTTTTCCAGTGTTAACAGGACTTGAAATCTCTGCCCAGAGGTGCTTCTAATAGCCTCTGTGGGCAAGAACCTAATCACTGACTTGGGGGGAATATTATGTTTCGTTAGAAAGAATGGCATATGCACGGAGTTCAGGTCATCATTAAACAAGTGATGTAGGACTTCTAGGGATTATCCAGACATTTGAAATCTCAAAAACACTCTGGGCTTCAATTTTCTAGGCATTTCAGCAAAGGGCTGTTGGTAAATTTTCAGGGTAATTGCCTTGTTCTCTGTTTAACTTTGCAAGTAGAAATGTGATTTTTGCTTCTCATTATCTCCAATTAAGCCAATCAGCTCTGGGCTTTGCTCTGGGTTTAATCTGACACTTTTCCATCTAGTTTTTTACAGTCTTGTCAGTATTTTCCAGTTGTGCTATACAACGTGGTGAATATGTGTTGGAACAAAGAATGCACTATTTTTTCTAAACAGCTCTGTCCTTGAAAGACTGTGTTTACCCAATTGGAGAAGTGTTTTGTTGTGGATTTCTTTAATCTCAGCATTGGGAAGTTCTCTGAACCTTCCTGCACCATGGCTACAGACGGAAATTCTCTTTGAGCTGTGTATGGAAATGCTCTGGTGACCACTACCTGGGCAGTGACATCAGACACGGCATTTTGATGACTTCCAGTTCAGCATAGTTAGTGTTAGCACATGTTACCTCTGGCTCTGGGAAAACCATTTGTGCATAACTGCTTTCAGTTAAGCCAGTGGGTAAAAAATACTCAAGATTTTTTCATTGTTTTAGAATCAAAGAATGAACGATGCCACACAAATAAATATATACCCATCCACAAAGCAAGCATCCTCTCCTTGCTTTATATCTTATGCTTCAATTTGCTGATTCTTAAACTGACTATATTATCAAATACCCTTCATTAGATAGAGAACGTAGTTGGCGTTGTAATAGTCTTTGAAATCCATTTGTATTTACTAAGCTAACAGTCGATGTTATGGACAGTAGACCAATGAAAGTTCAGTGAATAAGTACTAAGAAATACTATTCCTTAAAATGTGTTTGTTTCTTTTTGAACCATACACTATTCTAGGACACACCAGAAACTCAGGCAAATGGCAAAGAATGATCACAAAACTTTTAGAAAAGAAAAGAAAAAAGATATGAGCCCAATTTCACTTTTACAGTGTTTTTCAACCCTGAACAGATGGAAATAATACCTGTCTCCAAGTCCGTTTAGCAAGGTCTCTGAAATGGTCCTGCTCATCCAACTCATTGTTGAGTTTTGCGGCTTGGGGTGACAGGCAAGTTGAAAGAATTTGCGGCAGACAAAAGCCCAGCTCCCCCTTTCTGCCTGTATATGTCAAAGACACAGTTGGTGGTTGTGTTTGGGTCATGTGTTCCCTGTATAAAAACAGCTAATTAGGAAAAAGAGCCCTCTGTTCCCTGGCCCCACCCCCAGCTGCAGGGGCCAGCTCTATATATCTTATAACTCCCACACGATCCTGGCCCTGTGAATGGTGCGGGCGTTTGTGTGTCCACGTAGCAGGCTGACCGTCACAATGATCGTGTGGAATATCACAATGATCCCGCAGGGACTCTATCACCTCTTCCCAGAAGAGCCTCTTTCAAAGGTAGTTGACTCCTTTCTTCTCCTTAATTCCTTTTCATTCTTTTCTCCCTAATTCCTTTTCACTGAAAGAGCCTATGCTGTGAACTAAAGTAGCCAGACTTTCTTTCTTTGCTGCAAGCAGCATTTTCTAGCAAAATTAGTCAGCAAAGGTAGGGTGGTGGGCAATGAACTTTTCATCCTAATGGAGCTGAGGAAATTAGAGACTCTATTTAAACAACAACAACAACAATGCATTTGCGGTTGACTGCTCTGAGTCCAGTTCCTAGGATACCTGGCTCCCGAGGCAGGCAGGTGTCTTTACCCTTTCACTCTGGGTTTTCACCAGATGCCCCTGTTTTCACTGTTTGGGAATATCCAGAAGGCAAACATAGTTCCCGGAAGTGCTTCAGCATGAAATGCTGTGGAAAGCTGCCTTGGATTTGAAGGCTGAGGCGGTGGGGCTACCTATCATTTCCCAAGTTTTCACCTTTCTACACACTTTTGTTCTGGCCTAGAGTCAAAGCTCACCTACTCAGGCAGGGCAGGGGAAGCCACATGGGAGCAGCTCCCAGGCCAAGTGACTGTGACGGACGGAGCCTCCAGACTACTTCTCAAGGTTTGGATGTCCTGGCCTGGCTCTCTTACCCAGAACCTGCTAAACTGCAGAATCTTGACCTTCAAAATGTCACTCACAACCCCACCAACCACCAGGAGGCAGGAATTGCTTTCCCTGTATTGGAGAGAAAAAGCAGAAATCCAGAGAGGAGAATGGGGCTTACCCAGGATGTACAGCAAACTGAGCTGAGCTACCCTGCTAGGGGCTCCCCCACTAGGGCCACACTGCTAATGCTTCTTCTAACTTTCTTCAGCCAAATAGTAATAAGAAAAACAAAGTAATGTTTATTCAGGACCTAGTATACACTAGACACAATATTAGGCACTTTCTCATTGAATTCTCACAACTTACGAGGTCCACTAGTAGTGCCCTCAATATAACAGACAAGGAAGCTGTGATAGAAAAAGTAGCAAAAGCAAGATAATGCTACTCTTTTTGACAAATGTGTAGGAAGCACACAGTACCATTTAATTCTCACATCAACTCTGCAAGGCAGACAATGATAGGTATCTTTTTACTGAGATGGAGAATTTTCTTGCCCAAAATCAATATGGTAAGTGGCAGAGCTCTGTTTCAAAATCAGATCTGCCTTGCCACAAAAGCCATGCTTTCTCAATTACCATAATTAAGACAAATATCCTGGGCTCAGATGCATGGCACAAAAAAGGCTAAACTGTTTACCCCTCCTTGATGGTGTTTCTAAAGGCATACTGATAGAATAAAAAAAAATTTAAGCTATGAGAGAAAAGAACAATAATTAGATGATCATGAGTAATAAGAGATGCCAGAAGACAAGTGTTAGAACAAAGAACTGTCAACCATTATTGAAAAGTGAGGGCAAAGCAAAGATATTTTCAGTTATACAAAAACTCAGAGAACTGTGGCACCTGTAGAACTTCACTTTAAAAAATTAAAGGGTGCATTTCAATAAGAAGAAAAATAAAACCATCACTAAGTTCTGGGATGCAAGAAACAGCAATGTTCTAGATATTGTTGTTTACCAAAAGTGTGGTGGTTTAAAACAATATTATGCCTACGGATTCGATGGGTCAGGAATGTGAACAGGATCCAGCAGGGATGGCTGGTCGCTGTTCTATGATGTCTGGGACCTCAGAGTCCAGCAGGGATGGCTGGCCTCTGCTCTGTGATATCTGGGGCCTCAGATGGGAGGACTCAAAAGCTGGAGCTCACCCAGCTGGAGGCTGGAATCCTCTGGAATCCTCAGGTGTCTGGTGCCCAGGCTGGGATGACTTGGAGCCTAGGACAGCTGACCAGGGTGCACTCAAATGGCCTCTCTGTGTGGCTCACTTTCCGTGCTGTGTGCTTGCAGCACGGTGGCCTCTGAACAGTTGAACTTCTCCAGTGGAGGCTCAGGCCCCCTGAACGAGTGTGCCAAGGAGGGAGCGGCAATGCCTCTTATAACTCAAGTCTCAGAAGTGAAAGTGTCACTACCCTTGCTCTGGTGATCAAAGCAGTCACAAACCCACCGAGACTGAAGGAAGTGCATAGACCACACCCCCCACCATCCCCAACCCCCCACCCCATTGCACAACACACACAATTTTCCCAGGAAGGCTTGTTAAAGAATTTGGAGGGCTTCTTTAAGATGAGAGAAATTTTAAAGTGTATAAGCAAATTTAAGTAACTTTTGATTGTAATTTTAAAACTAACTTTTGTTGTGTGTTTTAAAAAGGTAAAATCAAACTGTAGGAAACAATAAAACACAGGGAGTGGGGAGAGACTCAGGAATAGAGTATGCTAGAGGTCTTTGTCTTGAAATACTATATAACTTTAGATTTTGTTGAAAAGAATGTATAGTTTGGACTTAACAGATGTGTGGGATATAGAATCATCACTAGAAGAATAGAATCATAATTTGCCAAAGAAAAATGGAAAGATGTGAAAATTTAACTGACAAGAATTAAGAAAATACAGGAAGTTTAGAAAAAAATATATAGTAAACTCAAAATATGAAATAGGATGCTAGAAATAAGATCAACTAATAATCACAGTAAATGAAAAGATCTCTTCCCTCAAAAAAATCAGGCATAAACTGCAGCTTTTACTAAACCTTTAAGAAGCATAAAATCCTTAGTTTATGAAAATTAACATGAAAATCAGTGTTTTAGAGAATAAAAACAAAAGAAGGAAAGCTATACTGTTAATTTTATGAAGCTGATATAATCTCAGCTTCAAAAATTTAGAAGAGCTGTAGAGGAAAAGGAAATTATGATGCAACCACACATAAAAATAGATGAAAATATTCATCTATATATATGAATAAAATACTAGCAGATCAAATCCAGGGCAAATTTTTTAAAAATCATGATTGATGAGTACAATGCCAAGAATTCAAGTATGATTCAAAGTCAGAAAATTCCTCATTAACATACATTACAAATTAAAGGTCTTCCCTATTAAAAGAGAAAAATCATATGAACATCTATAGATACAGAAGAAAAAATGTATTTGATACAATTCAGTTCTCAAGTATAACTTTAAAAAACTCTTGGCAAACTAGGAACAGAAGGGAATTCATTTAATATATTAAAGGGTATTTTAAAAACCTGCAGAAAACAATATACTAAGTGATGGAACTTTAGAAGTTTCCCCATTTCAGTCATGAATAAGAAACAAATGCCTTTTAATACTGTTTCTGATAGCTATGTACTGGAGGTGCTAGCAAATGCAACAAGAAAAGGAAATGAAATATAAGAATTGGAAAGGAAAACACAAAATTGTCTTTATAGATGTCATGATGGCTGACAAAAATAATCTACAAACTAATAGAGCAAGTAAGAATTCAGGCAGGTTACTGACTTCAGTTTTAAAAAATCTTTAGCACTCTTACCATTAAATAGAAAATAGCTATCTCTATGCATCAGTCTATATGTCCATATCTATATTTTGCATTCATAATAGCAACAGAAAGGTATTCATAAAATAATTCTAACAAAAATTATTTTAAGGCTTTCAAAGGAAAAAATTTAAAAGTACTATTTACATGTACCCTGTTCATGATTGGAAAATAATATGTGATAAATAATTTAAATACAAACTTCAAAAAAATACCCTAATAGAAAAATGGGCAAAGAATATGAATAGATAGTTCACAGAAAAGTAAATTCAAATGGCAATAATCATGTGAAAAGAGGTTGCACCTCTCTAAAAATTAGGGCACTGCAACATAAAGACAGTAACATTTCACACCCTTCAGATGGCAAATACTATGTTAACTACACTACCAGTAAGGATGTGAAAAATATTAGTGAGCAGTTTGGCACTACCTCATAAGACTTAAAATGTAGATGCTCTTGGACCCGGAGATTCTACCTCTGGTCCTAAACACAAGGCAACAGGTACAAAATTTTAAAAAAGAGATTCATTAGAGCCAGTTTCCAATAGTCAAAAATGTAAATAACCTAAATTCCATCAACAGGAGAATGGACAAATAAATCGTGCTGTGGTCACACAATGGCCATGGCCATTAAACAAGAGCAATGTGCCTTGGTGTGGATAGATCTTAAAAAACCCAAGGTATCAAGTGCACATTGCAGAATGCTCTGTAAAATATGGTACCATTTCTATCAAGTTTGAAAATAAAAAACAATATCATTTGCTTTTGTGGATATATAAATGTATGTAGAAATGTGTTTGAACAATAAATGGCAGATTTGAGACAGTGATTATATATGTGATTACTATGTCAGAGCATGCTGTGTCAGAGCATGTTAAGGAAGGGAACACTGGGGCTTCATTTTTATCGTCAATTAAAAAAATTCAAATATGTGAAATGTTAAAATTTTATAAAGCTTGGTGTTGAGTACACTGGGTGTTCATTTTAAAATTCTCTCTTTTTTAGGGGGAGCCTTCCCATGCAGCATGTGAAATCTTAGTTCCCCAACCAGGGATCGAACCCAAGCTCCCCGCATAGGAAGTGTGGAATCCTAACCCCTGACTGCCAGGGAATTCTCTTAAAATTATTTATACTTTTCCGTATGTTTGAAATTTTTCAGAAGAAAAAGCAATGCTTTGATTCTATAAGATGGCATTAACTATGTCATCATATAACAACAACAATCTCCTTTTGTCTGTATCCTAATACCTTTTTCCATAACAGACTCCAATGCTCAATAGCTCTGTAACTTTAGGCAAGTGCTTTAAAATCTTCTGAGCTTTCATTTCCCCATGTGTTAACTGAAGATAGTATCTTCTTCACAGTGTTGTTGGAAAATTAAAAGGGCTTAGCACAGTGCATATGGTAAGTGGTCAGTGCTTACTCATTTCATTCATTTTCTAACAAATAACCATGGAGCCTCCACTGTGCATAACACTGTTCTAGATGCCACGTGTAGAACAGTGCGGGGGGGCGGGGGTGGGGGTAGATAAAAAGACGTAAAATTCCCTCCTTTTATTGTGCTTACAATCTAATGTAGGGAGGCACATAATAAAGATAAATAAATTCAGTCTATAGAATAGCAGATGTGTTAAGTGCTAAGAGAAGAAATAAAACAGGAATGTTAGCTGTAATTGCCTCTCTTCTGTCTTTGATGTTTCTATCTTTCCTTCTCCCTCCCCTCTTCTTCTTCTTCTCATCAGTCTTTCTGAATCTCCTTTTTCTCTTTCCTCCCTTCTATTTGAACTGCTCCCATGGTCATGACACCCTGGCACTGAACTGCTTGTTGCCTAATAATCTTAAGGATGGATTTCTGCTCACCAAGGACACTGTAGCTTTTGTGGAGTCAGTGACTGAGCTTGAAGTTTCCTTTGTACTCAAAGCACTTATCACAGTGGTGAGCGAGCAGCAGCAGTGCTACAAACTTTCCTTGTTTGAAGGATAATTGAAATTATCAGACGAGTTGGGTAGCTGATCAGAGTCATTAGGAGGAGAGCTTAAATCCCCAAATCAACACTTCCCCTGGAGTGCTGGCCTCCAAGCCCAGCTCTGATATTTTCTAAGAGGGTGATCTTAGTGTCTTCACTTCATCAGATCTTGTTTCTTTATCTATTAGACAGGAGTATTGTGCAGATGACCCGAGGTGCCTGTCTGTGCTAAAACTACTAAACCCATTTGTATTATCTAGGGTTTTCCATTCTAACTCGGTTTCATAATGTCTTTCTCTCTATCCTTGTTGACTTAGAGCCACATCTCAGCAAATACTTCTTCATCGTGGAGATCCTTTGGAACTTTTTGTATATGCTGCTGTCTTTTGACTTCATGGACTCTGTGAATGGAACAGTCACACCACAGGACTTAGAACGTTAGAATGTTCTAATCTTAGAACATCACTAGCAAAAGACACCTTAGCCACTGTACACTTAAGCATTTAAGCACATGTACTTTTCTTCATTATGGCACTTCTGTAAAATAGAGTTGACTATTCCCCTCTCAGAGAACCTTATTGCATAATTGATTGAAGAACAACTTCAGAATCAGTCAGACTTGGGTTCAAGTCCCATGTCTGACAATAACCGTGTGACGTTGGACAGTCAACTTTACCCATCTGAGCCTCAATTTCCTCCTTTGTAGAAGGAGGGTATCACTCATCTCAAACGGTTGTGATGAGGATTAATACAGTAGTAAATTTCCAGCAGTTAACCCAGTGGCTGCCACAGAGCAAGAGCTCAGTAAATGGCTGGTTTTGTTTCTAACATTTCCAAGGAGCAACTCATCCAAGTCTTACTAAGTAGCAGAGCCGGAGTTCAACCTGGGCAGTTTGATCCAGCCCCACGCGGTTACCCACCATGCTCTACCTACAGCTCACAGGACTCATTGTGGGGAAGTGGATGGAAAGTTCAGTTGTGGAAGTCTGCATCTCACAATGACTCAAAAACACCTGAACGTTCTGAATTCCAAATGGGGTCAAAGAACAGACACAGCACCCTGGGAATGGAGGAAGAATGGGGACCAAGTTCAAGATGGGGGACGTGGTCCTGGAGCTCTGTGGAGGGACTGGAGTAGATGTGCATGACCTGGGGGCATCTGGGGGCCTCAGCGTTAAGCCAGGAATCTTATTCTGTAGCATTTCTGGACCAAAAGAATCAGTCTATCTGAACTGAAAGGTGTTGTGTGTGTGTGTGTGCACGTGCACAAAGAAGCCAGGTACAACTAAAAAGGAGAAAATAAATTTCACCTAAGAGGAGCCATCCTAAAGCCCCCAACTGGCCCTTATCAACTTATTTCTGAGACCTGTAAAAACATAGCACCCAGGTCACATGGCCCTTCGGAGAAGGCAATGGCACCCCACTCCAGTACTCTTGCCTGGAAAATCCCATGGATGGAGGAGCTTGGTGGGCTGCAGTCCATGGGGTCGCTAAGAGTCCGACACGACTGAGCGACTTCACTTTCACCTTTTCGCTTTCATGCATTGGAGAAGGAAATGGCAACCCACTCCAGTTCTCTTGCCTGGAGAATCCCAGGGGCAGGAGAGCCTGGTGGGCTGACATCTATGGGGTCACTCAGAGTCGAACACGACTGAAGTGACTTAGCAGCAGCAGCAGCACATGGCCCTTCTGAGGACCAAATCCTTTAATCTTCCCATCTGTGCTATGAGGAAACTGAACCGGATGGATCTACATGGGAAAGGGAAACAGAGTTTTGGAGCCAGACCAACCTGAGACCAATCCCTGCTTAATTCCAATGGAGAGACTCATTTCCTCATCCATAAGAGAGTATAATGGGCTTCCCAGGTGGCTCAGATGATAAAGAATCCACCTGCAATGCAGGAGACCTGGGTTCAATCCCTGGGTTGGAAAGATTCCCTGGCTCACGGCATGGCAACCCACTCCAGTATTTTTGCCTGAAGAATCCCCATGGGCAGAAAAGCCTGGTGGGCTGCAGTCCATGGGGTCATAAAGAGTCAGACATGACTGAGTGACTAAGTACAGCACAGTTCAGTTCAGTTCAGTTCAGTCGCTCGGTCATGTCTGACTCTTTGCAACCCCATGAACCACAGCACACCAGGCCTCGTTGTCCATCACCAACTCCCAGAGCCCACCCAAACCCATGTCCATTGAGTCGGTGATGGCATCCAACCATCTCATCCTCTGCCCTCCTCCCCTTCTTCTCCTGCCCTCAATCTTTCCCAGCATCAGGGTCTTTTTCAAATGAGTACAGCACAAGAGAGGATAATACCACCTATCTCACAGTTTTGTTGAAAGAATGAACTCTCTGTTAAGTGCTTAGCAAAGTCCTTGGCATATAATGAGCATTCAGTAAATCTGTGATGACAGTCATAGTGGTATTGATGATGATGATCAGATCACGAGATAAATAATGCTGGGGAGTCTCAGAAGGCCTCTAAAAAAAGCAAGGGAAATGGGGGAAGGAGAGTGAGAAGTGTTGGACACTTCATGGGACAGCAGGATATCCATGTGGAAATGTCCCTTTGAGAGGTGGAAACATGGGACTAGAAGTGAGGGCTTGGCCCCTCTCTCCAACTGCAGATACGGAGTACCATCCCACATGTGGATCCATGTCCATGGAGACAGCACAACATGCAAGGAATGAGGGTTTTGAAGTAATGTATGCTGTCATCTTCAACAACTTGACTTTGTAAAACAGAAATAAAAGCACCTACTTTTACAAAGTGGTTATAGAAACTGAATTACTGAATATAATATTTTGAGCACAAAGACCGACACATTGGAAAAATCTTCCAAAATGATTGTTAATATCCCTCTTTATGAAATAATCTACTCTAAGTTTAAGATGAAGACTACTACTTGAGGATACCCAGTCTTTTCAAGCACTACCTTTTGTAAGCACCATGTGGTAAACAGAGGTTTCAGAAACACTCAAGGAAATAATTCATTTGTTGCTAACTTAAAACATTGATTATGGTCCTAGAATTATGTCACATACATTGGTAGATACCAGTGAGTTAGAAGACAAAGTCCCTGCTGTGGATATCCTTACAGTCTAGTCAGGGGAATCAGAAGCTTGTGGAAGAGAGGAAAATGCAAGACATTATGTCCAGAAATGCTGAACAAAGTAAAGAGTGCCTGGACAAGGATGAGGACAGTGTGAGTGGAAGAGCTCAGATGCATTTTGACAGATGGCTCAATAGGTGCCATTTTTGATGATGTCCTATTAATAAATTGAGTAAGGAAGAGACCCACTTGCTCAATTTATTAATTGAGACACTTCAGTCCACTCAGTCGTGTCTTAACTCTTTGAGATGCCATGGATTGTAGCACACCAGGCCTCCCTGTCTATCACCAACTCCCGGAGCTTACTCAAACTCATGTCCTAGAGTCAGTGATGCCATCCAACCATCTCATCCTCTGTCATCCCCTCCTCCTCCCACCTTCAATCTTTCCCAGCATCAGGGTCTTTTCCAATGAGTCAGTTCTTCGCATCACGTGGCCAAAATATTGGCATTTCACTTGCAGCACCAGTCCTTCCAATGAATATTCAGGACTGATTTCCTTTAGGATGGACTGGTTGGATCTCCTTGCTGTCCAAGGGACTCTCAAGAGTCTTCTCCAACACTTAACCTTATGCTAAACCCCAGGCTAGGAGAGGAGATGGCAAAGGAGAGCAAACTCTTGACGACAAGGTGATTCGTACCTGAGCGGGAGTGAGGGTCCGGGACAGGTGGTCAGAGCACCGCTCAATGTGTTGTCAATCAGACCAGAGGGCACACCTGAGCTGAGCTGGCTTACCTTTCATTTGGATCTCCTCTTACCAGGGTCTTTTCATCTAATTCACTTGATGTTTGATGACTACGTGCTCTACCTGTTAGAGTCGCTGCACTGCCAGGAGCGGGCCAACGAGCTCATGCGAGCCATGAAGGGAGAAGGAAGCACGGGTAAGCTGGCACTTCACTGGGACATGCCCTCCTTCTCACACTGACTTGTATCCTTACGTCTGTGCTCTGTGTTTCTTCAGCTCCACATCCCAGAGAATTTAGTTTTGGTGAACAGGTCAGACGGTGGGAAACCAACAGTCTTTTCCTTCTTGAGAGTGGGCATGTGTGTATGCAGGAATTGCCTCGTGTGCCACCATGGTGATGGGAAACCATCAAAGATTTTAATCAGAGGAGTGACATGATAGGGGCTTCCCAGGTGGCATTAGTGGTAAAGAACCTGCCTACCAATGCAGGAGATATAAGAGACGTGGGTTAGATCCCTGAGTCGGGAAGATCCCCTGGAGGAGGAAATGGCAACCCACTCCAGCGTTCTTGCTTGGAGAATCCCAGGGACAGAGGAGACTGGCGGGCTAAAATTCATGGGGTTGCGAAAAGTCAGACATGACTGAAGTGAGTGAGCACACAGCTTGCACGTGACTTGATAAATACCACAAGAACATTTCCTTTTTAAAAGTCCCTCAAGGATAACTTGCCTTGGCCTTTGGCTCTAAGAATCCACCCTTCTTCCCACAGCAGAAGTCCGAGAAGAGATAATCCTGACAGAGGCTGCCCCGCCAACCCCTTCACCTGTGCCATCGTTTTCTCCAGCAAAGTCTGCCGCGTCGGTGGAAGTGCCGCCCCCTCCTCCCCTGTCAGTAACCCATCGCCTGAGTACACTGGCCTCAGCACTACAGGTAATGAACGTCCCTCCAAGGCTCTGAGTGGGGAGATGACGTTTAAAGCCAGAGCTCCACGGAAAAACATTCTCCCTCCAGCGCCCTCCCAGAACAGTGCCAACATCTGAGTATCCTCCTGGATTTATCCATTTATTCATCTGCTCATATTCCTGATACTTCTATCTTCAAGTTGGCAGATTAAGTACATGATAAAATCTCCAGATTCCCCCACCAAAAAAGAGAAACTAAGTCACTGACATGATTGAAATGATATAAAACACAGAACACAGACATTCTGGAAAATGAGAAAGGGTTCTCTATGAACCAGAAACTGAGAGGTATCTCTGGAAAATGGGGAGACAGGAAGCCCTATGATAAGCCGTGGCAGTACTAAGGTAGGCGGAGCAGTAAACAAGGTTCGAGCTAATGCTGTGGGTCCCCAAGGAAGGGGACAGTCCATCTAGCTGTGGAGACCTAACAAGGGAGGGGAGGAGCTGACACTTGATTTTAACAAGGTATTACAGAAGGGCCTCTGGGCAGAGGACAGTGTATGCAAACGCACAGGGGCGGGAAGTGTGGGACCCTTTCAGGGAATGGTAAACTGGCTAAAATATGGGCGGTCATGAAGACGTGTTATAAGTCCGGGAAGGTAAATTCAAGTCACATCCCACAGGATCTTGCATGCTAAGATGTTTGAAAATGGAAGAAATGTTACAAGGATAATCATAGCTAGTTGCTAATATTTAAGTGTTACTTACCATGAGCAAAGGACCCTCAGCATAATTGTTTTACTCGATTACAAGGTAACTATTGTCCCGTTTTATGGAGGAGGAAAAGTAAAGGGTGGAAAAGAGTTAAATTCCCGGTCCCGACAGGCACCAGAGTCAGCAGTTGGCATAAACAAATTTATTAATTCGGTCATTCAGCAAATGTCCTAGCTCTCAAGACTTGTGGAAATGATATATTGTATGTGGAATATGCAGTAAGTGTTGGGTAATACATAATAATGAATAGAGTGCATGTGTGTATGAGTGTGTGTTTGTGTGCACCTCTAGGTTTTCTCATGTGGTTAGAAATATGGGAATTAGATGAGGTAAGAAAAGTCAAAGTGCTTGGTTAACAGTGCAGCGCTATCTAGACAGAAGCAGTTAGTGTTAGGATTGCCTATAAGATGAGGGCTGTGGCCAAGAGTGCTATGGGCGTTCAGAGAGAGAAGCAGACCCTGTCCATCCCACCAGAACCCCGGGCAGGCAGGAGGGAAGCCTTCGGGAGAGGGGTGAAACTCAAAGGCAGCCTCAAGATGAGAAGGAGTCAGCTAATAGGAGAAGAGTGAGCACACAGGAATGAAAAGCAGAGACAACTTTCTGCCGGATGGGTCTGGGTGAGGGTGGGGGTGAACAGACCAGACTGTGGAGTGCAGAGCTTGGTAAGTCTGTGATAATAATTCACTATCTTTCCTTTTTTATTTTTTAAAATATTTCCTTGGCTGTGTGTCAGGCCTTGGTTGTGGCATGCGGGATCTTGGTTAAGGTGCACGGGCTCTCCAGTCATGATTTGTGGGCTCAGTAGTTGTGGCACCTGGGCTCTCTAGTTGCAGAGAGTGGGCCTAGTTGCTCTGCAGCATGTGGGATCTTAGTTCCCTGACAAGGGGTCAGACCTGCCTCCACTTGCAAGGTGGATTCTTAACCACTGGACCACCAGGGAAGTCCCTCATTATCTTTTCCACCCAAAACTGCTCTTCTACTCTGCCATTTGCCCAAGTACCAAATCTGGGAATCAGCTCTCCTCTCCCTCAACTCCTCCTGGATTAGCTAGGGTAGGCTAAGCCACAGTAACAGACCCAAACATGGCTGGAGTTAACACGATGGGAATCTATTTCACACAGGGTCTCTCAGTCAGAGAGGAGGCTGTCTTTAATACAACCATTTTGAAATGAATGTTCCTTCAATGTGGGGCTCCACCATACCCCAGGGCATTGCTTCTCAAAGTGTGGTCCATGGACCAGTGGTATGAGCATCACCTTGTAACTTTTTGGAAATGCTTGTTATCAGAGCCCATCACAGACCTACTGAATCAGAAAGTCTGGGCGGTGACTTTTCTGGTGGTCCAGTGGCTGACTCCATGCTTCCAATGCAGGGGGCCCAGATTCGATCCCTGGCCAGGGAACTAGATCCCAAACATCACAACGAAGATCAAAGATCCCAAGTGCTGCAACTAAGACCTGGATCAGCCAAATAAATAAATAATTTTTTTTTAAAAAGAAACTCTAGGGTGGGGCCCAGCCATTTGCTCAAGAAGCCTCCAGGTGATGGTGAGGCTGACTGGTTTGAGGACCACTGGCTTTGGGCTTTGTTAAGTCTGCAACCAGCTGAGAGAAATGGAAAGTGGACCTGAAGGAGGAAAAAGCCACTGATAGAAGCCCTGGCCTGAAGGCAGCACATGCCACTTCCACTTACATTCTCTCAGTGAGGACTTTGTCACAGGGCCTCATGTACCTGCACACAGAGGTGGGGAATGTGGACAGTGAGCTCCCGGGTGGGAAGAGGGACAGATTTGGGGGAGACAGCTGGTGTTCTCCTCCACATCTCCCAAGGCCAGTTGTTCTAACCCGGACCTTGACCCACCATTCCTTCCAGCCCACTGCTGCCACCAGGTTCAGGCCTTCCCCACCCCTCACGGGCATCCACAGTGACTCTGGAGCTGGGTTCCCTCCAGGTTAGAATCTTGCTCCAGACCCTCATAACATGGGCTTAGTTATATTACAGTTCTAATTAAAATACACTGGGAACAAAACTATGTGTTTGTGAAGATCAAATAGGATGAGATTGTCATGTTTAGGTCCTGTCTTTTATCTGTTCATTCAGTCACGTCTATCCATTTATCTATCCATTTATCCAATAGATACTGTGGCAGACTTTATTTTGGGGGGCTCCAAAATCACTGCAGATCGTGACTGCAGCCATAAAATTAAAAGACGCTTACTCCTTGGAAGGAAAGTTATGACCAACCTAGACAGCATATTAAAAAGCAGAGACATTACTTTGCCAACAAAGGTCCGTCTAGTCAAGGCTATGGTTTTTCCAGTGGTCATGTATGGATGTGGAGTTGGACTATAAAGAGGGCTGAGCACAGAAGAATTGATGCTTTTGAGCTGTGGTGTTGGAGAATACTCTTGAGAGTCCCTTGGATTGCATGGAGATCCAACCAGTCCATCCTAAGGGAAATCTGTCCTGGGTATTCATTGGAAGGACTGATGTTAAAGCTGAAACTCCAGTATTTTGGCCACCTGATGCGAAGAGCTGACTCATTTGAAAAGACCCTGATGTTGGGAAAGATTGAGGGTAGGAGGAGAAGGGGACAACAGAGGATGAGATGGTTGGATGGCATCACCAACTCAATGGACTTGAGTTTGGGTAAACTCCAGAAGTTGGTGATGGACAGGGAGGCCTGGCGTGCCGCAGTTCATGGGGTTGCAAAGAGTCAGACATGACTGAGCGACTGAACTGAACTGATCCAATAGATATTTCTCAAGTGGCTTCTATGAGCTAAACATTTCAGAAGTTGGTGATACAAACAGGTAAACTGTGGTGCCTGCCCCTAGGAGTTTATTGTTAGATGCCAGGGTTCTGATGGGGCTTCTCTGGTAGCTCAGCTGGTAAAGAATTGGCCTGCAATGCAGGAGACCCTGATTCAATTCCCGGGTTGGGAAGATCACCTGGAGAAGGGATAGGCTACCCATTCCAGTATTCTTGGGCTTCCCTGGTGACTCAGACAGTAAAAAATCTACTTGCAATGCTGGAGGAGACCTGCATTGGGATCCCTGGGTTGGGAAGATCCCCCAGAGGAGGGCATGGCAACCCACTCCAATATTCTTGCCTGGAGAATCCCCATGGACATAGGAGCCTGGCAAGCTACATACAGTCCATGAGGTCATAAAAAGTTGGACATGACTGAGGAACTAAGCACAGCACAGGGTTCTGAAGATCAAGACAGTAGTTATAATATAACATAATGACTGCTGAATTGGAAGAAAGGTCAAAGAGTTAGGGAGCACAAAGCAGGGCCTCCAGCCTGTACTTGAAGGATCTGGGGAGCCAAATAATGAGAGAAAAGGTATTCCAAGCACAGGCTTGGAGTCAAGAGACAGCATGTCATTTTCAGGGAACTTCAAGTATTAATATGTATCCCAGGAGACTTTTGTTTAATTTTTTCCCAAATGTTTCCAGAGCCAGAGCTACTCAGAGAGAAAATGAGCAGATGCTTAAATCCTATAAGGTGCCTGCCCTCTTTTCCATGTTGCCAGGGACAGAAAACGTGCTAACCATCCCAGTGGCCCTTCATCAGGGACAGTTCAGGAGACTGGGTTCTTCAGAGCAGTGATGGGAAGCAGGGTTGTCCATAACTGGCATTAGATGGAGCAGTGGTTTCACTTTGGGTCCACAGCTGGAGAGAGTCCTCTTCAGTGGAAATTTAGATGTGAGCATCACCACATTTGTTTACATATGTGTGTGCTCAGTCATGTCCAAGTCTTTGCGACCCTAGGGACTGTAGCCCACCAGGTTCCTCTATCCACAGGATTTCCCAGGCAAGAATACTGGAGTGGGTTACCATTTCCTTCTCCAGGGGATCTTCCCCACCCAGGGTTTGAACCGTGTCTCTTGTGTCTCTTGTGCCTCCTTCATTGCAGGCGACTCTTTACTGCTGAGCCACAGGGGAAGCCCTTATTTACGTAGATGCACCTCAAATTGTATTTCATTTTCTACTTTGAGGATGAAGAATTTGACTCCCTCCCACCTCCCTCCCATTTTTCCCTCCACAGTGGGTTGTTGTAGTTCCTGCTTAGAAGGCTCAGGAAGAAAAGTTGTGCAGAAAAGAACAACTTTATCTGCTGAAAATAAAATGGGATGAGAACTCTAGCATTGTTCAAGCTCTGCTGCTGCTCAAGGGTTCTTTGGAGGCTGGAATTGGGGGTCTCCTTCCTCACTCAGGAAGGAAGGGCAGTGAGTGCACCTAGAAACCACTTACCTGAATAATCTGTCCATGCACACACTCCTCCCCACCCCACCACCACTGCCTGGCAGACAAGCGTGTCAGTCAGCCAGTGATAACATCCATACTTCTAAAATCAATAGGGAAATTATGCAACTGGGACAGCTGTGCATTATGAAGCAGAAACAATTTGAGTGGAATCTTTTGGCCAACCTAGCAACAGATCAAACAAGAAGACTCCAAGGCAGTAAGGGGAAAGAGGAGTGTGAAGGAAAGACTTCTAGGATCTCATCATCTTTCTCAGCCAGCTCACAAGTCTGCGCTGGCTTTCTTTGTACTAATGTGGAGGCCTCGAGGTATAGCAGGTGTGATAGTCAAAGGCACAGGAATATCATAAACGTGTTGAGAGATTTTTGTGCAATGTGTTCAGGCATCGTAAAAGTAGCTTCTTAGAAATACAAATGTGAAACAGGTTCTCCTCAGATGACTGTAACCTTTGAAGATTTTGGCACATTCCAGCTTTGTTCTCAGATATCTCCAGGGGGCATTAAAAATGTCATCCTGTATAAAACTATCTGTAATATTTTTCTCAAGTACCACTTTTGAAATACTCCATTGCTAAATTGGACTGAACCTTGGCATGCATTGTGGTTCATGGTCTTGGAAGAACCACAAGCATAATTTCCTAACAACATGTATGGTTTTATAGATACTATAATATAAAGCACGAGTTATCCATGGTATACACCTGAATATTGGGAAATCTATTACAATAGGCTTAAATTTGGGAATTTGTGTATTTTTTGAGCAATATTATACATTGGAAAGCAATTATTGGAAATCTTTTAAAATGCATTTGTCATTTTTTTTAACTCAGCATATGGTCTTCATGCTCAGTTAATTTTTATTTCTATCTTTAAATGATTGCTTGATTTATATACTATGACTTTCCAAAAAGTGGTTAAAATTTTTAAAAATAGCAAAACCATTTTGTTTTTAAAAGGACCCAAACCAGGAAGCAAGAAGTAAAGAAGTAGAAAAAATTAAACAAAACAACTCTTGGGTGAAACAGCTTATTAACATCTTAAATGAAATTTTGTGTGATTCAGTGACTCTGTTGGGCTTCCACCACTCTGAATATCATTGCTCAGATGATGTACATATTATCAAGTTCAGCTCCTTGAGTATTAGAGCCAATCAGGTGTTTGCAGGTCTTGCACAAACCAGCATCTCTCTGTGGATGGACACTTCCTCATTTTTTCAGCTGTGAAAAAGAGAACAGTATTATGTCTGCTTGGTGAGCACAAAGAGAACATTAATTCATTGCACATAACCTTTGGGGATCCTTTGATACAAGGAATACAAAGTAGGGTGAGAATGAGCTATGACTCACTAGGAAAACCACATCCCACCTATATCTGTATGTAGTGCTCTGTCCATCCCTATACGGATTTCTAAATATGTTTTTTAAAAAGATTTATTTATATATGTATTTCTGGCTGTCCTGGGTTTTCATTGCGGTGCCCCGGCTTTCTCTAGTTGTGGCAAGCAGGCACTGCTTCTCCTTGCAGTGCACAGGCTTCTCATTGTAGTGGCTTCTCTTGTTGCGGCTCATGGACTCTATAGAGCACAGGCTCAGTAGTTACGGCACACAGGCTTAGATGTGCTGTGGCGTGTGGACCAGAGATGGTCCTTTGATGGACCTCCTGGACCAGAGATGGAACCTGTGTCCCCTGCACTGGCAGGTGGATTCTCAACCACTAGACCACCAGAGAAGCCCTAAATATGTTTTAAGATGGTATTTATTCATTGTTTTAAAGTCAGAGGTAAAAGGAAAGGCATATCAAGCACCTCGAATTGCACATGGTGCGTGGCCAATTTTGACTGGGTATGTCAGAGTCTATGGCAATGCCTTGAGAGACTGCATAAAGGGTTCCATTTTAAGATTTCCACAAAGCAGAATCAAGCCCATTTATCCTTTTTTTCCCCCCTAATGTTGGTGGCATGCCAGCTTCCTCATGACCCAGCAAGGTTCAGAAACCTTACCTTACTTTAAGGAAAACTGGAGCTTCTCCTCCTGAGGAGCATGGCAGGTGGTTCCAAATGGAGCAGGCCACTTAACATGACACTGGGCTGCAATTCTTGAATGTCTTTAAAAGCAAAACGTTAAAATCCCACTCTCCAGGTCAGGCCACCGAAGGATTCTAAGAGCTCATTTATGATGTCATTTTAAGTATGCCTTCTTTCAGCAATGACAATAAAAGTTAACTATTAAACTCATGTTTTCAACTTCCCATCATGGGTTCCCTACAACACAAAACCAGCAAATTAAATCACTGAGATGCTAGGATGCCTAAAGAAATAGAGGCAAATTCCTCATAAATAGCCCTAACTGTAGAACATCTGGCCTGCCCAGCTGCGTTTTCTCTGCATCCGTTGAGGATGTAACAAAGATAACTGGCCCCTAGTCTTTCCAAATAACAAAAGCTCAGTTATTCTGAGGGAAACCAAAGTGAGTGGGAGCTGGTGGTCACCGCAGCCCCGCCACAGAGCCACATGACTCACTCACAGAACTCAGAATGGCCCCTGCCAGTGAATTCCTCCTCTTCCATCCCTGTTGCTTCCTTTTCTCTAAAGGAACAGGATTAGGAAATAGAAGCTGGCATTGAAACTAGATTGTTTAATCTGCCCCTGACTTCACACCACCGCGGTCTTGGCTTCATGTTGGGATCTTTAGATTTGTTCGTTCATTCATTTGGTCATTCATTCAGCCACAAGTAATTCCATGTCTAACCTGTGCCATGTCCTAGGGTACAAAAGTGAAGAAAAAAAAAAAAGAACAGGTGCAGTTGCTGTCCTCATGATACTTATATTCTAGTGGGTAAGAGAGTCAATATGGAAGTTAAGCATCAGGTAACTATATAATTTCAAATGGTCATAAGTGCTATGATGGCATCATCGTAGTTGGGTGGTCAGAGGGGGCCTCTCTGAAGACATGACATTTGTCTGAGACTTGAAATGTCACATGGGGCTAGCCACATAAAGACTGGGGAGAAGAAGATACCATTTTTTTAAGTAGTGGAGTACAGCATGTGTACGGGTTTGAGGCAGAAAAGAGCCTGGCATAGTGAGGACTGACTGGTGGGTATAAATGAGGGGGAGGGTACAGGAGAGGAAGCTGCAGAGATGCACAGGAGCCAGGTCATGAACCAACTTATCTCTCTGGGAGCTGATTCATTTGCTGCCCCGATCAGTTTTGTCAGTCTCATTTTGGCCATGGAACTATTGGTAACGTGTAATTCAAACAGATGAGCTTTTCAACTTAGAAATATTCCTCTTAAGCACAACTACCTTTAGGATAGATGATAGCTAGTGGGAGTGGAGCTAGATGTAAAATCTTTCTCATCTCAGTTTTGAATGTTATGGGAAATGTTTGTTTAGTGTCAAATACTCTCAAGCAATCCTATCCAAATAGAACTTTCTGTGGTGATGGGAACTCTTTTTTTTTTTTTTTTTTTTTAACCTGAGCTGTCCAAAACAGTAGACACCAGTCACTTGGGGCCACTGAGTAACTGAATGCAGTTAGCGCAATGAACGAACTGAATTTTTAATTGTATTTAATTTTAGTGAATTTAAATTTGTACTGGCTACTAGGCAGCTCTAGAATCTAGATGTCCTTCTAGGAGCTTATTTCTCAGGAGGGTACTAAGAAAGGCTTGCTGCTGCTACTGCTGCTAAGTCGCTTCAGTCGTGTCCGACTCTGTGCGACCCCAGAGACGGCAGCCCACCAGGCTCCCCCGTCCCTGGGATTCTCCAGGCAAGAACACTGGAGTGGGTTGCCACCTCCTTCTCCAATGCATGAAAGCGAAAAGTGAAAGTGAAGTCGCTCAGTCGTGTCCGACTCTTAGTGACCCTATGGACTGGAGCCTACCAGGCTCCTCCGTCCACGGGATTTTCCAGGCAAAAGTACTGGGGTAGGGTGCCATTGCCTTCCCCGAAGAAAGGCTTAGGTTGGCCCAAAACCTGAGCAACATCTGTGATGGTTCATAGAAGCCTTGTGGGGAAAAGGTTCATGTGATTTAGTCCAAGACGTGAAGGGAGGGTATGGCCAGATAGACTAGGAAGCAGTTTGCTGCTAAGTCGTTTCAGTCGTGTCCGACTTTTTGCAACCCCATGAACCGCAGCACATCAGACTTCCCTGTCCATCACCAATTCCTAGAGCTTGCTCAAGCTCATGTTCATCGAGTCGGCGATGCCATTCAACCATCTCATCCTCCGTCATCCCCTCTTCTCCTTCTGCCTTCAATCTTTCCCAGCATCAGGGTCTTTTCCAGTGAGTCAGTTCGTTGCATCAGGTGGCCAAAATATTGGAGTTTCAGCTTCAGCATCAGTCCTTCCAATGAATATTCAGGACTGACTTCCTTTAGAATGGACTGGTTTGATCTCCTTGCAGTCCAAGGGATCACTTAGAAGCTTGTCATCATTTAGAAGCTTGTTATACATGCAGAATTGATGGCTCAACTCCCAGTCTCCCAACCAAATCAGATTTGCATTTTAATAAGATCTCCAAGTGATCCAAATGCACACGCATGTGTGAGAAGCAATTGTTACTGTTGGGTTCTGATACCCCTCTGCCACTCACCTGACCAAGTTTTGGGCCTCAACTTCCTCACCTGAAAAAGGTGGTAATACTACTTACTTCAAAAGGTTGTTGTGATGATTCAATGAATCAATACATAAAAAGAAACTAACGTGAGGCCTGGTCTATGTTGGATGATCATTCATTCATTTATTCATTTAACAAATTCATTATTGGTTTCCTGTTATATTCTAACCATTCTCCCTTTCCCGAGGCACCCTCTTAAAGCCACCCCTTACAAGAAAAAAAAATCACACATATAAAAAACTCAGGGAAGAAGAATGTTTTATTGAGGATGGGAAGGAAGGAAAGTGTTCCTCTCCAGTAGTTACAATATTTACATGGACGACAACTATCATTACAGCATTCTCAAATCCTACAGGATCTTTACAGGATTCTCAAAGATCAAGGACATTCACCACTATTCTCAGACTTTTAATTAGAGGTGGTGGATCGGGGAGGGGAGAAGAAGAGAAAGATACGGAAATTAGACAAACAGGGAAGGTTCGTTATTGTTTTACCAACAAATAAAAAGCATTAGAGCTGTCTTAGAAATGAGGCCCAAACTGTTAACTGCACAGATTTTCTTTTATTCGTTTCCTTAAAGAAGCAGCAGCAGCAGTTCTCACTGGAGGTCCCACCGGTAGGAAAGGGAATGCAAGGGGTGTTCTCTTCTGCTCCCTAGGCAGAGAAGGTTTCTCACCCAAGCCAGTAGGTGTTAATCTGCTTAAGCCTGCCTGAGTGGATCTGTTAGCTTGCTGGCACATGGCCATTTAGGGGTTTTGTTTCCCAGACCACAGGAGCCCATTTTTCCAAGAGTTCCACTAGCTTTTTGTTTGATAATGTCTATTTCTAGCAGCATTTACTCCTTCAACATCAAATTCAATGGAACAAAAATTTACTGAACACCTACTATTTGGCAGACCCTCTGTTGGGGATAGAGAGATGAATAGAGAGTGCCGTGCTCCAGAAACTCACACAAAAGTAACTTCTGCATTCTCTCAGGTGATGGCTATTCTCACTGTGTCTTCCTACTGCTTGAGGGTGGGTGGGGGTAGAAAATCCTTTGGCTTCCTTGGTTGCCCCTTTTAAATACCCACTGACCTCACTCTGCTCTCCTGAGGGCCCAGGGGCTTGAAGAGTTAATTACTTGCTTGCTGTGGCTGGTTCATTGTTTGCCCAAACTTCTCACCCCCTCCAATTCTGTTTCTAATTGTGAAATTTGCTTAATATATTTTAATAATGCTTTTCTTTTCACAGAGGCAATATACATTCTTAATAGAAAAATACAGATAAACCAAAAGGATAATATATTAAAACCGTTCTCAGCAATAATCTGTTTTTAATAAAAGGGTACTTAAAATTATAAGTTATATAATTTTATACGAAGTTCAAAATATAGAGGAGAGCAGTCTCCCATAATCCAATCGTCTAAGACACGGGCATTTTATTTATTTATTTTTCCTTCCAGTCTTCTTGCATTTATTATAAATGACAGCTAGCATATAGCCTGCTAAAGTCATTATCTTTGCAGGGGGAAATATGGTATGGATGTCTAAACGAGGAAAGGGTACTTTTAGCTGTACTGGTGGATAAGGATTTTGTGATTTTGCAGAAAGACATGAGTTTAGAAGTTTACTCACTGTTAGTTAAGTCACTGTTGCTATTCAAACATTTCATCCCTAATGACAGAATCTGACTCAAGAAACTTGTCTTCTTTGGAATCTGAAATGGGAAATAAAGAAATGTTTACTTTAATCAAGTCTGATATGAGACTTCCCCGGTGGTCCAGTAGTTAAGACACCATGCTCCCAATGCAGAGGGCCAGATCAGGAAATTAAGATCCCACCGATGGCATGAAGCGGCCAAAAAAAAAAAAAAAAAAGGTCAGATAGAAGAATACCTGAGTTCATAAGAGTGCTTGAATAACATTAAAAGCCTACCACATGCCAGGCTCTTTGACATATATCATCAGAGTTAATCCTCATAACAGTCATATAAGATAGGTGTATCTATTGCTAATTTACAGATGATGAAATAAAGGCATATAAATTATAAGAGGCTAGCTCAAGATCTGACAACCAGTGCGTGGCAGAACTAGGACCCAGAGCAAAGAGACATTATGGTAGAATTCCACTTTTATATGAAAACCTTTCCTTTATCTTCCCAGAATAATTCAAGATAAAAATGGTCTGCTGCAGAAAGTACAAGGTTGGAGAACCAAAGTGTTTTCAGTTCAGTTCAGTTCAGTTCAGTTCAGTTCAGTGGCTCAGTCGTGTCCGACTCTTTGCAACCCCATGAACTGCAGCACTCCAGGCCTCCCTGTCCATCACCAGTTCCTGGAGTTTACCCAAACTCATGTCTATTGAGTTGGTGATGCTATCCAGCCATCTTATCCTCTGTTGTCCCCTTCTCCTCCTGCCTTCAATCTTTCCCAACATCAGGGTCATTTCAAATGAGTCAGCTCTTCGCATCAGGTGGCCAAAATACTGGAGTTTCAGCTTTAACATCAGTCCTTCCAATGAATACCCAGGACAGATTTCCCTTAGGATGGACTGGTTGGATCTCCAAGCAATCCAAGGGACACTCAAGAGTATTCTCCAACACCACAGCTCAAAAGCATCAATTCTTCTGCGCTCAGCCCTCTTTATAGTCCAACTCCACATCCATACATGACCACTGGAAAAACCATAGCCTTGACTTTGTAGACAAAGTAATGTCTCTGTTTTTTAATATGTCGTCTAGGTTGGTCATAAGTTTCCTTCCAAGGAGTAAGCATCTTTTAATTTCACGGCTGCAATCACCATCTGCAGTGATTTATTTCACCTTAAAAATGACCTCTGTTTAACAAGTTCTTTAGTCTTCCATGTGCCTAAAAGGAGGTGTCTAATCCTATTCCCAGTACCTTTCAAAATCAGTTTAATCATTTCTATTGTATCAACATTCTAACACTTATCAGAAATTAAGTTGATGAATTTATTATCACTATTAGTGATTTCTTAAATTACCCTTTTTTATTCTCACCATCTCATAAAGTTCCTAAGCCTCTTGAAGGTTTTAAGTTTTGTCAGGTTCTTTCCCCAATCCCTAGCACTTTCAAGGTATCCAATTAAAAAGCAAATTAATGGAATTAATAGTATGTATGGACTAGGTCAACATTAAGGTCACTATCTAATAATCTTCAAAAAGACCTGGGTAAGTGGAGCCCAATAATCTCCTTACGTTTGTTTAAAGCAATTTGTTGGATCCTTAACACCTGTTGAGCTGAGTCTTGAGAAGTTGTTTGGAGAGCCCATTGGAGCTACATCGCCTGAGCTTTCTTTGTCCTCTTTCTGTTCTTCAGTCTTTTCTTCTTGTTTTCCCTTTCTTTTTTTCTTCTTCTTTTTTTAAATATTTATTTTAATTGAAGGCTAATTACTTTACAATATTGTAGTGGTTTTTGCCATACAGTGACATGAATCAGCCATGGGTATACATGTGTCCCCCATCCTGAACCACCCCCCCAACCTCCCTCCCCATCCCATCCCTCAGGGTTGTCCCAGTACACTGGCTTTGAGTGCCCTGGGATTCGATAAATTCATGTATCGAATTTAGACTGGTGATCTATTTCACATATGGTAATATACATGTTTCAGTGCTATTCTCTCAAATCATCCCACCCTCACTTTCTCCCACAGAGTCCAAAAGTCTGTTCTTTATATCTGTGTCTCTTTTGCTGTCTCGCATATACGGTCATTATTACCATCTTTCTAAATTCCATATATATGTGTTAATATACTGTATTGGTGTTTTTCTTTCTGACTTACTTTACTCTGTATAATAGGCTCCAGTTTCATCCACCTCATTAGAACTGATTCAAATGCATCCTTTTTAATAGCTGAGTAATAGTCCATTGTGCTTATGTACCACAACTTTCTTATACATTTGTCTGCCAGTGGACATCTAGGTTGCTTCCATGTCCTAGCTATTGTAAACAGTGCTGTGATACACTGGGGGTACACGTGTCTCTTTCAATTCTGGTTTCCTCAGTGTGTATGCCTAGCAGTGGGATTGCTGGGTTATATGGCAGTTCTATTTCCAGGTTTTCAAGGAATCTCCACACTGTTCTCCACAGTGGCTATACCAGTTTGCACTCTCACCAACAGTGTAAGAGGGTTCCCTTTTCTCTGCCCCTTCTCCAGCATTTATTGTTTGTAGACTTATTGATAGCTGGCATGAGATGGTACCTCGTTGTGGTTTTGATTTGTATTTCTCTGATAATGAGTGATGTTGAGCATCTTTTCATGTGCTTGTTAGCCATTTGTTATGTCTTCTTTGGAGAAATGTCTGTTTAGTTCTTTGGCCCATTTTTTGATTGGGTCATTTATTTTTCTGGTATTTAGCTGCATGAGCTGCTTGTATATTTTTTAGATTAATTCTTTGTCAGTTGTTTCGTTTGCTATTACTTTCTCCCATTCTGAAGGCTGTCTTTTTACCTTATAGTCTCCTTTGTTGTACAAAAGCTTTTTAAGTTTAATTAGGTCCCATTTGTTTATTTTTGCTTTTATTTCCATTACTCTGGGAGGTGGGTCATACAGGATCCTGCTGTGATTTATGTCAGAGAGTGTTTTGCCTATGTTTTCCTCTAGGAGTTTATAGTTTCTGGCCTTACATTTAGATCTTTAATCCATTTTGAGTTTATTTTTGTGTATAGTGTTAAAAAGTGTTCTAGTTTCATTCTTTTACAGATGGTTGACCAGTTTTCCTAGCACCATTTGTTAAAGAGACTTTCTTTTCTCCATTGTATATTCTTGCCTCTTTTGTCAAAGATAAGGTGTCCATAGGTGCGTGGATTCATCTCTGGGCTTTCTGTTTTGTTCCATCGATCTATATTTCTGACTTTGTGCCAGTACCATACTGTCTTGATGACTGTGGCTTTGTAATATAGTCTGAAGTCAGGCAGGTTGATTCCTCCAGTTCCATTCATCTTTCTCAAGATTGCTTTGGGAATTCAAAGTTTTTTGTATTTCCATACAAATTGTGAAATTATTTGCTCTAGTTCTGTGAAAAATACCATTGGTAGCTTGATAGGGATTGCACTGAATCTATAGATTACTTTGGGTAGTATACTCATTTTCACTATATTGATTCTTCCAATCCATGAATATGGTATATTTCTCCATCTATTTGTGTCATCTTTGATTTCTTTCATCAGTGTTTTATAGTTTTCTATATATAAGTCTTTTGTTCCTTTAGGTAGATTTATTCCTTAGTATGGTGTCTTTAGGGTTTTCTATGTAGAGGATCATGTCATCTGCAAACAGTGAGAGTTTTACTTCTTCTTTTCCAATCTGGATTCCTTTTATTTCTTTTTCTTCTCTGATTGCTATAGCTAAAACTTCCAAAACTATGTTGAAAAGTAGTGGTGAGAGTAGGCACCCTTGTCTTGTTCCTGACTTTAGGGGAAATGCTTTCAATTTTTCACCATTGAGGATAATGTTTGCTGTGGGTTTGTCATATATGGCTTGTATTATGTTGAGGTATGTTGCTTCTATGTCTGCTTTCTGGAAGATTTTTATCATAAATGGATGTTGAATTTTGTCAAAGTCTTTCTCTGCATCTATTGAGATAATCATACGGTTTTTAATCTTTCAATTTGTTAATGTGGAAGAAATAGAAAATCTTAACAGACCCATCACAAGTATGGAAATAAAAACTGTAATAAAAAATCTTCCAACAAACAAAAGCCCAGGACCAGATGGCTTCACAGGTGAATTCTACCAAAATTTAGAGAAGAGCTAACACCTATTTTACTCAAACTCTTCCAGAAAATTGCAGAGGAAGGTAAACTGCCAAACTCATTCTATGAGACCACCATCATCATAATACCAAAACCAGACAAAGATGCCACACAAAAAGAAAACTAT
The DNA here is from genome assembly GCA_935064755.1 of Tragelaphus eurycerus. Taxonomy (NCBI): domain Eukaryota; kingdom Metazoa; phylum Chordata; class Mammalia; order Artiodactyla; family Bovidae; genus Tragelaphus; species Tragelaphus eurycerus. Next base: position 6,952,334 of record CAKXYN010000072.1, on the reverse strand, counting down.
AGGCCAATATCACGGATGAATATAGATGCAAAAATTTTCAACAAAATTCTAGCAAACAAAATCCAACAACATATTAAAAAGATCATATATCATGACCAAGTGGGCTTTATCCCAGGGATGCAAGGATTCTCCTTTTTCTTTTAAAATTTTCATGGAAAACCCTTTGGCCACCAGTCTCTGGACTAAGCACTGGTGACCCAGTGGTGGGTAATATAGGCAAGGCCCCTACCCTCATGAAGCTGACAGTCTGGTGGGGAGGGGGTTCAGACATTAATTCAATCACACTCATGAATGGCTGTAAGTTTATAAATTGTGGTAGGCACAATCATGCTGTATGGGACCTGACTTAATGGGATCTGGGGTTAGGAGACAGCTTATTCATATTGGAATATGAAGAATGAGTGAGTAGTTAGGGAAGACTGAGGATTCCAGGCAGTGGAAATGGCTGTGCAAAGGCATGTGCAAAGGCCTTCTGGTGCTGGGAATTGTGGTACTCTGGAAAAATGAAAAAAAGCTATGGTGGCTGGATCAGAGGTACAAAAATGGAGAGTGAAGGATGCTTCTGGTGAGGTCAGCAAGAACCAAGACACAGGATGTGTAAAGATTCTGGCTTTCAGCTAGAGAGCAGTGGGAAACCACTAGCATGCTAGGGAAGAACTGGAGGAGTGAGAACTGCTGGTGATGACGCATCTTCGCTTATCTTTGCAGGAGCAATGCAGTCGTACACGTGGTCTCTAACATACACGGTGACAACAGCAGCAGGGTCCCCGGCTGAAAACTCTCAACAGCTGCCCTGTATGCGGAGCACACACGTGCCTTCCTCTTCGGTCACACACAGGATACCAGTTTATCCCCACAGAGAGGAGCACGGGTAGGCGGCTTTCCTGGGATGTTGTTTTACTTTTGCTTTGAAAGGGCAGGGTTTACTCAGCAGTGGTTTCCGCAGAGGACAAGAAGGACTTGCCCTTTGTTGAGGTCTGCCCACACCTTGTATGACTATCCCATGCAGTCCCCTCAACAAGCAGATGAGGTGAGCAGGTGACCCACTTGACAGATGAAGAAACTAAGGCTGGACTAAGTTCACTTCCTCAGGCCACACGGCTGCAAAGGATGGGGCTGCTTGAGACTCTGTCTGCCTCCTTTAGGAAAGAAAATGGAAAAGTCCCTTTCACCAGCTCCCCTGGGTGGCTACTTTATAGGCGTATAACATACAGCTTCATGGTGGGTCAAAGTCTCAATCAGCGGGGGGCTTCCCCACCCAAGGCTGGGGGTCCCTGGAGGACAGGGCTTACTCATGGGGTTCAACTCCAAGTGGGTTCCAGTGGTGATTTGGACCCTGAGTAAATAAATCATTTGTTTTGCCCATATTTCCCCCCGAATCTGTAGTGGTGTTACTGTGATGAATAAGTTACAAATCCCCTTAAAAGGGTAACCTGAATCATAGCAGCTTTTTGCCATTTTGCATTGTCTTTATGAAAAGACCTTCCTCCTCCAGTGTCTCCTGTGCCCTGATCTGAGAAACACTGATGATGTTATAAAGGGCCCTCCTTCTCAAGAAGGTGAGACTTGGCTCTGAGGGCAAAGTGAGCCTCACAAAGCAGGCTCCAACAGACCAGCTGTGGGGGACACAGGAGGGGAGGGAGGAGGAGCACTCAGGTCCCTTCCACGCAGTAACTGAGGCCTGACTGTGGGCATACTTGGAGTTAATTCCAAAGGCTCAGGTGCCCCTGCCAGTCAGTGGAACAGCCATTATGTTCTCAGGGATCCCCTGAGAGTATTTCCCCCACACATTCAAAATCGACTTAGAATTGTTTCAGAGAGCTTTCAATTCTGCAGAAATGACAGCATAGACACTCACGTGGTCATACACCAGCATCTTTGATGTAAAGATGTTATTAAGAATAGTGGTAACAGTGTTCTATGTTTCCAAAGCCGTATCCTATGTTTATAAGGTGTCTTCACATATATGACTCTCAGAGTAGGCAGGTGCAGCATTTTATTACAGATGTGAGAAACAAGGATGCAGGTAGCCCAAGGCCCCACAGCTGGGAGCTGGTGGAGCCAGGCTTAGAACCCGAGGCTGATGCCTGGTTGGCCATGGTGTTTTCCCCAGGAGAGAGCTCAGAGAAACACACTGCATCCTTCCCCAAGATGGAGAAGCAGAGGCCTGAGCAAAACAAAAACATAAGTCCCAAAGTAATTTCTTCTTTTTTTTTCTTATTTGACTTCAGGCTATAATGTGGGGCTTTTTACCACAACAGGAGACAAGGTCTCTATCACTAATGATGTTTTGCTCAGGGCTGGTTTTCATTCCCTGCGCACTCACTGGGTGGTGAGGGAGGTATGCTAAAGTGAGAAGGAAGACCCACCTGGGAGTTTGACACTATCACAACAAAGCCACAGAGTGGAGACGGTAGGAAACAAGAAGAAAAATGAAAAACAAAAAAGAAAGAAAAGAAGGAGTAGATGAGGTTGATTTTTGAAGATGTCAAACTGCTTTGTTCTCCCTGCCATTACTCACAATATCCCATGCGCCTCCTGCGTTTTAGATACACGGGAAGCTATAACTATGGGAGCTATGGCAACCAGCATCCTCCCCCGATGCAGAGCCAGTACCCAGCTCTCCCGCACGACACAGCCATCTCAGGACCGCTCCACTACTCCCCGTACCACAGGAGCTCTGCGCAGGTGAGTCGGTGGTCCTGCTTGCCTGCCCAGGCCTTGGTGAGCTTGGTGCCAGGTCTAGTCAACACAATAAGCACTTTCTGCATACTGTGTGTGCAACCTCTGTGCCTCCAAGGGAAGGCTGGTCTTTTCCTCAGTGCCACTTGGTCCCTCCCGTGGCTGCCCACAGTGGGTGCTCAGTCAGCGTCATCCCAACTTGCTTTCACGTACGTGGGTACCGACCATGTGCCTCTAGTTCTGTCCTCCCTTTGACCTTTCTCCTGGGAGCCAGTCAGCAGTGAGGTCTGTTACCCTTTTTTCGGGCAGCCACCTTCAGACTGGATCTTTTGTCTCCTCTCCCATTGCCCCTTCCTGGTGCAGTCAGACCTTCATCAAGTGCTGTCAGGATGCTCATCTCAGCATCATCCGAACTGGTCTCTCAGTTTCACGTCTGTTCCTTTTCTGTCCAGCAGCCCAACCACAGACTCTTAGTAGAAGAGTCTTCCTGAAATGGACCCCTAACACTTCATTCTCAGGCCTTTGGCTCTTCACTGTCTCACAAGCCACACTGATCCTCTATGGCCTTGGTGAATGGGGATGGTGGTTGCCACTGTTAAACCAGTGTTAGGCACTCTCCATGCCTCAGACGCTTTGCTGTCTACTGGCCCCAAACACAAGTGTTACCAGTTCCATCCAGTTCTGCATCCTTGGTATCTCTGGACCCTCACCATCCTTGCCTCAGATCAGGTCTTTATCTAACTTAGACGATGACCAAAGCCCTCCTGTCTGTCTGTCTCTGTGTCAGTAACTTGTCCCATCCTTGGTCCATCCTCAGTACTGCCGCTGAGAGAATCTTTTGGGTAAAACAAAACAAAAACCTGGCCACTACACTCTTCCTCTTTTGCATATCATCGCTTTGAGGGTCAAGTTCAATTCCTTAGCACGTCTCTCAAGACTCATGACCATCTGGGCTCTGCCTGCCTTTCTGGCCTACCAGCCACACCCAACTTTGTCCCTCCATGCCAGTTCAAGTGCAGCTCCCTTGGGTCTTTGCAGATGCTGCTGCCTCGGGCTGGGACTCTCTTCCTCAACCTCTTCTGCTTATTGTTCAGGACAAGCATCCCATTTGCTGACACTTGTCCTTGTCCTTCTTCCAGAACCATATTAGGTGCCACTCCTCTGTACTCAAATGGTGCATTGGGCTTTCCACTATTGGTACACTTCTCATCACTGACTTTCCTGATACCTGCAAGAGACCCCAAAACTTCTTGAAGGCAGAAATTAAGTCTAGGATCCTCAGGTCACTACACTCATCAAAAAGAAAAGCTAACTGTTACTGAACACTGTCCTGTGCCAAGCACCTTCCACATCCCCAAGGTAACCCCTGCAGAAAGGGAGTGAGGGTAACTTGGTTGAGGACTTAACCCTGGGCAGCGTGACCCCAGCTGTACAGGCTCCTAAGCCCTAGCCTCTGTCATTTAGAGAGCGCACTTGCTGCTTAATTTAACAGAGGAGGGAACAGGAGGTGGGTCAGCAGAGACAACTGTGGTGTGAGGCAAGCAGGGAGGGAGCCGCGGTAGGTCTAGGAGACATGATGAAAGTTCAGCCTAGGAAAGTGCTTCTGTAGCACTGGTGAGACCAGGAGGTAGAGAGGGGACTGGCAGAGCAGGGAGGCTGCCAAGGAAGCATGCGCAGGAGTCTTAGAACAGAGGTGGCAGGATGTGAGCTGAAGTGGAGGCTGCAATTACATCAGCTGTCAGCATAGACTTGCCTCCGAGGGAGGGCGCCGAGCAGAGTGTATCCACAATAGATGGGCACTTGGGGCAAACAGGCGTCTGTTTTGATTTCTATCTGCAGTCCCAGGGGAGCCCTGGGACAATCCCCAGACAAGCCAAGAAGTTGATTCCTCTGAATCATCACCTGGGGCATTATTACAGGTCTCCATCTGCGTCACACGGAGACACTTGCTCCCTAGGTCCTGCTTCTCTTGGGACTAGGGTCTGTGCTCCCCATGGTGATCCCCTAAATGACTGAGAGCTGCCGCCATAGACTGGGTCACACTTTCACAGTATAAGCAGCCCATCCTTCCATCCATTCATTCATTCCCCCATGACTGTCAAGTACCTACTATGTGGTAAGCACTGCCCTAGCCTGTGAGAATACAGGGAGAAGGAGATGGAGGCAAGCCTGCTTTGAGAGCTTCCACTCCAGTAGGAGACCCTGGCGAGGCCAAGCTGAGATCCCAAGCCACAGCTCCTGGTATTATCTTCCCTCTTTCTTCACCCCCTCATCACTCCTCATGAAACTTCTGGAGCTGGTTTTTCTGGGTATTAAATTTTTAAAGCCTTTTGCCATAACAAGAAGCCACGGGCTCCTAAATGCCCACGCAGCCCCCAGTGGTCCAAGACAGGCCTTAGCGTCCACTCTGGAAACCACAATGGCCCCCAGGTGGAGCACCATCATCTAATCACTCATCCTCATTGGAGAGCTGGGGACTAAATGAACGCCCATGGAGGAGCCGCTGAACCCAGACTGGGTGTGGGAGGCCACAGGGTCCTGCAGCCCCTTCACCACCATGCTCTGTGACTCTTCAGTCCTTTCACAACCTCTGACCCCCACCCTGCAGTTTATGGTTAATGCCTCCGTCTCCATTTGTAAAGTGGGGTGGGGAGACATTTAGTTACACCACATCTCTGCCCATGTTGATGGATGAGGTCAGGGTTTCTCCTGGGGAAGGTACTATCTAGTACTTTCTAAATCCTTCCTTTTTTTTTTTTTTTCCCATTCACATTGATGCACTGTTGAGGCACTTTGAAATACATAGGCTCACTCAAATCTCAGAGCAACCTCCCAAAGAAGGCATTTTCCCCACTTTTTAAAGATGAGGAAAACCTCAGAAGGTAATTTGCCCCAGGTCATGCATCCAGCAAGTGACCAAGCAGATTCAAAGGCAAATTCTCCAAATCTCAACCCCAAGCCCGTGGCACTGAACACTACAGGGTGTGTGTTTTGGAGGGCAGGAGGTAAATTCAAGAGGTTACTGCAGCTATTCTCAATAAGTTTCAGGTTCCCAAAGAGAAAACACACACACCAAGATACTGTATTTCTTCCCTTTCCTGGTACTGTGGTTTAAGGTTGAGCACACAGGAAAATTTACTGTAGGGCTAATTAGTTTTAGCTTCCCAGAGCAGAGGTCAAGCCATTCCAGTCCTGAATACCAAATATCACACTTCATTATAGCAGACTCAGTGGGGAAAAGATTAGTCTGAAGTGAAGAAAAATCATAATGATGAAATATGGTTAAAGAATGCAATTGGTCATTAACACAAGACACTACTTTCTGCAAGTAAATGCCTACCATGTTAGTCTTAAAGAACGAATACAATATCTTTGTGAAGTCCAGTAATTGCAGACATCCCAGCATTTATATACTCAAAATAATGTGAAATCATTTGTTTTTTGAACTATGGTACCGTGTGCCCTTGTTTCTACTATTCATTTGTACAAGACATGCTTTCTTCATAAGTACTACAAAGGTAAACCTCCACACTCCTGCTTGAATGCTCATAATTCCTCAATTAGCAAGTCCAGATGGATGAGGCTGCACAGGGAAAGGTTTGCATTATTCCAGAAAAACACCCTTCTTGCTGCTATGCTGCACTTGTCCCACATCAAAGTAAGTGAACAAGGAACAGTATCAGCAGCCCCTTCCCAGGCACTCCATCCTCACGCCCAACCAGAAAGAAAACAAACATGGAACCTCTACCTGTCAGCAGCCGTGAATGTGAACTGGGCTCTTGAGCTCAAAAGCCATTAGACCAACCAAAAGCAAACTGGCTAGAAAGACACTTAGAGTGAACCAGAAAGTTGTTGCTCATTTCTCAGCTGTATGGCCAAGACCCAGCCTTACCAGCTGGTCACACAGCTCTCACAGTGTCTCCAGTGCCTTGATCTCAGAGGCACAGTGATTGCACAAAGTTTGCTTAGCATGCTCTACTTTGGGATAGCATCCTGGGCCAAAGGTGAGTGAAAACAGAAAAAACAGATTTTCTCTGACTGTAGAGCCAGGCTTCCTGAGTTAAAATCTCAGCTTGGCCTCTGATTAACTTGGTGCCTCAATCTCCTCATCTGAAAAAGGGGGATAATTCTAGTATTTATTTCATAGGGTTGTTGCAAGGGTTGAGTGATATAGGTTAGGACAGGGGCTGGCTCATAGTTAACACTATCTGTGTATATTATTATGATTATTCTTTGTAACCACAGTTATTATTTTTTATAATTGTAGAGTTAATATATTTCCCTCACTATACTAGCCCTGTGAAGGCAAGGGGGTCTAGGTCCTTCCCCTTCTGACCATTATATTCCCAGGACCCAAAACAGACCTGGCTCTTGGTTGGACCTCAGTATACAATGGTCACTGAATGAAGGGATGAATGGATCCTTACTCTGGCAGTAAGTTGTGTGTGACCACAAGAAGATCATTTATCCCTCTCTTGACCTCAGTTCCCGCATCTGTAAAATGAGAGGTGGGATCAGATGGTCAATCACTTAAGGCTCTTCCTATCATTAGTGGACCACGAACCTATGACTCGAAGAATAATATTCATAACTGCAACTATGTTTTGAAAACTTACTGTGTGGAAGCTCTGAGGCTTCTCAGGTGGTGCTAGTGGTGAAGAACCCACCCGCTAATGCAGGTGACATGCAATATGGGCTTGATCCCTGGGTCAGGAAGATCCCCTGAAGGAGGGCATGGCAATCCACTCCGTATCTTGCCTGGAGAATCCCATGGACAGAGGAGTCTAGCGGGCTACAGTCCATGGGGTCGCAAAGAGTCAGACATGACTGAAGTGACTTAGCACGCATGGACACACTATGTGGAAGCTCTAAGTATTTCACATGTACTAACTCAGTTAATCTTGACCCAAAAAGCTCAGCAGATGTGGAACGTCTGGCACAGATTTGGGGGAGCTGTGTCCTGGGTGGGGGACGCCTGTTGGCAGGACTTTGGGCAGTAAGAGCCGCCTTTCATGGGAAAACAGGGGGCCACCTTTCACCCGTTCTCCAGTAGAGGCCTGTTTGGTGAAGGTCAGGGATAAAGGGCTCATTCTTCTCTCTCCACGTGCAGGAAAGTCAGTGCTTGGTGTGAGAAGTCACTTCTTAAAATAGAACTTCCTAATATGGTTCCAAAGAGGCTCAGGGTCAGTCTCAGCAGAGATAGACTCACACCCTGGCCCCTTGAGGAATCTTTGCCCACTTGTGCACACACACACCCACACATGCCCACAGACACCCCTCACACACCTCCCACAGGGTGGGGACCGGGGACTCACCTCCATTTTCACATTAGTAGCAACAGTCCTTGATCTGACCTAGAAAAGGGTAACTTCCAGTTAGGGCCTTCAACAAAAAGCGCTTTTATCCTGGACAGAGCTCTGGGGACCCCAGGGTTTGTGCCCAGCATCTGGAGGAGCCCCATGAATCCGGATGTGAAGTGTGAGAGGTGAGGCGGGTGCTCCCACTGGACCGAAGAGCAACTTCACTGGTGGTTTTAATGTCCGGGCTGGACAGCCGGCACTCCAGCCTCTCAGCTGTCAATGGTCTCTTCACCAAGGGGAAGACGAGGCACTGACTCATTTGCAATTAGCTGACCTAACGGGACAGAATTTTCCAGGCCGGATCCCGTGGTAACAGAATTTTATTGTCACACTGGAGATATTTTGAGCCCGTCTCATTTCCAGGCAATTACTCTTTTGAGCCTGTGACACAACCCCTGGGCACAGCTGCATTGAGGGGCCTTGATTTGGCACAAAAGCCACACTCTCTTGGGTTCTGTGGGGAGGAGGCTGCGAGTCCACGTGGTGAGCCAGGCAAGCGAGGCGCCTCGCAGAAGCATCAGGCTCAGGCCTGGTTGGAGTTACCAGACCCTGTGGTCTGCAAGGGGAGGAAGGTACTTAAAGGTAGAGTGACAGAGAGATTCAAGTTTAATGCGCTGTGTTCCAAAGGAGAGTCTTCCTTTCTGAATTCTCTGGACTACAGTTGTGTGGTGGCTCCTGCCTTGTTTGGGCCAGACTGACGTTGTGGGGAAAGAGCTAGCTCGGGCCTGGGCTCTCTTGCCAGCTCATCCACTAGCTCACCATGGGCTCTGCACCTCATCCTAGCTGGATCCTAGCTGTCTCATCAGTGCAACGTGGGGTTGGAGTACATGACCCCTGAGGTTATTTCTAGTGGTAACAACCTAGGGTTCATTTGCCAGATAGTAATGTGGCACCTGCTAGGTACTAGGCATCATTCCAGATGTTGGGAACACAGTGGGGAAGATGACACCGCCCCACCAGGAGCTTAGAAATATAAGCCAGTGGGAAGAGATACCTGACAAGCAGGATGCTAAGATCCTGCCCCGAGAGGTGAAGGTGGGGCACTAGCTTGGAGAGACAAGATGTCCAGAAAAGTCTCTTTGAGGCGGTGACATTTGAGCTGAGACCTGAAGAATGATGAAAGGGCAAGCAGGGAAGGGGCTTGGAGGAAGGGGTGGGAGAGATGTGCTCCAGGCGGAGGGAAGAGGTGGGACAAAATACTCTGAGATGGGAACCAGCTTGGCATGCCTGAGGGCCAGAGAGGAGGTCTCTGTGCTAGGGAGGGGACATGTATCCGAGGAGTTTACTAGAGAGGCTATTGGGAGGGGGGGAGCAAACTTTGGGGAAAAATTAAAGACCATTTTGTAATAATATGCTTTACTATTACCTGTTTAATACCTGGGGGCTCATTATCTTGGTCAGGACCCAGTCTTATCATGGTCTCTCTGGGGTTCAGAGGGGCTGCCACACACATACACACACACTCACACACAGAGTCACTTTGGGGAGTATGAAAGCCTCCGGAGGCTCCTGTGATCTCCTTGGCAACAGCCCTGGGTGCCTCCTCTCCACTGAGCTCCAGATACCACCTCCGCCCTTCTCACTCTTTTCCTACCTGTTCTGACTGTGTAAGGCAAGCTGTCTCTCCTGTGGAAGACCAAGCCCTCACTACCGGACCTTGGAGCCCTCCTTCTTGACCTGTGAATAGCTGGTTTTCTTCGCCTGCTTTGGGCCTAACAGCCTTCCCCCACTGCCCCTCGGGCTCCCACTCAAAAGGCAGAAAACAGTTCACTTGGCCCCCTTGACAACAGAGAGCAGCCATTGCTGTCATAACCCCTTCTCCTGGCTTGTCTAGGCTTCAGTCTGTCTGTCTCCCTCACAGGAGGCAGCCTCCCACCTAATCCCTCGGGGCTCCACTCTCCAACTGTCAGGGAAGACAGATGGGAGAACAGAAGACTTCGCACATTCACAGGCAGACTTTCTCCCTACTTGCTGCCCTTGCCATCCTGGCCGACTGGCTCCTGTTCATGTTGGCGTGGCCCTTAGCACAGCAAGGAAATCTTTGTGTTGACCAGCCTGCAAATGCAGAGCTCTAGCAAAGGGAGCCCAGAACTCCTCCCCTTCCTCCCCTCTGATCTACAAAAAGCAGCTCGTTTGCATAGCTGTCTTGGAAACTGAAAAGAATGCAAACGAAGCGGCTCTTTGGGACACTCCTCTTATTTCTGATTCTTTCTAGAAATGTGTTTTTTAGCCCTTGTCTGGTAGCTATTAACACCTTTTTTCCTGACCTGTACAAAAGCACCTTCCTCCCCTCCCAGGGGCTTATCTCGACTCCTTCCAGGTTCATACCAAGGCCAAGAACTCACCATCCTATCTTCTAGGACTCCAGTGAATGTGAACCTAAAAGAGATGTTCTCTAAATGATAGGCACTAATAATAACCTTCGACATTTGCTTCCTCTTCAAAAACCTGCTTTTAGGCTGCAGTTCATAAGTGGACTCAATTGCAAAATGCTATTTTTAATGAGGTCGTTGTGTTTTTCTTGGCAGTATTGTTCTCTTGGGTTGATGGAGTGGGACCTAGCACAACTCCATAAATGATAAAATGATACAGTTCAAACACACCCATCCATCCATCCATGTCTATTTGGACATACTGTGATTCAGGTACACACACACTCACTCTTCCTCTCTCTCTCTCTCCTATATTCCCAGTGGGGTTATTCCTTCTTTGGGGTTTGACTTCCCCAAACATTGCAGATGAAGAGCACAAAGTCTGTATGACTGGTTGAATGAATCCCAGCCCAGCTCTAGCTATGAAATGTTTTGCTCTTCTCCTGCTGGATGCTTCCTAGACCAAGAGTCAGTCTTGCAGAATCTCACTGATGACTTCCCACCAACTTTCATTAACAGAGTCTTAAGAATTTAACGTAAACTGTGAACATGACTGATACTGTGTATGTGCAACTTCAAGCTAATTTTAACTTTGTGGAATTTCTTTCCCCTCAACAAGTACCCTTTTAATAGCCCCACTTCCCGGATGGAACCTTGTCTGATGAGCAGTACTCCCAGACTGCATCCTACCCCAGTCACCCCCCCGATGGCCAGAGGTGCCCACAGCCAACACGTGCTACACAAGCCCGTCTGTGCATTCCACGAGGTATGGAAACTCTAGTGACATGTACACACCCCTGACCACGCGCAGGAATTCTGAGTATGAGCACATGCAACACTTTCCTGGCTTTGCTTACATCAACGGAGAGGCCTCCACAGGATGGGCTAAGTGACTGCTTTCATAGGAATCCATATTTAATATTAATAATAATTAATAATAATAATAATAAACCCATCACCCACCCACCCCCAGAAGACTTTATCTCTCTACATCGTAACTCCTGGACTATTCCTAGGCATCCACTTTCCTAATGAACATGAGGCTGGGATTCAGTGCAGGATGAATAAACTTTAGTTCTGAAACGGGGCTCACTAAGAGTCATTGAGATTGGGTTCCCGTATCCAAGCCAGACTTGACTGTTTGTACAGAGCACTATCTCGGGCAGGCTGACCCATGACATTTCCCTGTGTTCCATGACTTCGCAACCACTCCCAGTAAACCACTTATTTTCCTGTTGACAAAAACTCTTTAGTCTTGAAGGATGGATACTAGAGACAGAATCTGGTTGGCACTCTTGGATGGGCACATAACTGACCATTCACCTTTCCATCCGGCTGTCATCTTACTGTACGATAAATGGCCCTCAGAAGTGTCTTAAACATCCCAACTTGCTAGTGGTGTCAGCACTGCTTCCTGGAGCACCAGGGCTAAATGGAAGTGTCCAGAAACCCTAGAGTCCCTGTTACACTTGTGCTGTCACCGTCCCTGCCTGGTCTTGGAATGTAAGCACTGTTAAGAGGGAAGGAAGAGGCCTGTTCTGTATGCCTTAAGTAGACTGAGGTTTGTAGGGGACTGGTTCTTCTACACACAAGTATTTGTCTTAAGTTTGCACAATGGCTAAGTGTCAGCAAAAGGCAGAAGAGGGTTTTCTAAAGTTCTGTGAGAATGCGGACTTATGGCATTGAGTATCACACTCAGCTCTGCTGTATGAACTTTGTGAACCTGAACGGACCAAACTTTTAACTTACCAAGCACCAAGTATGAAGACGACTTTCACGATTCCTTCATAAGACTGTAATAATTTCCGACACTTTGATAGAAAAAATTCAAAGCTGTGCCTTTGAGCCTATACTATACTGTGTATGTGTGGAAATAAAAAAAAATGTATTGTACTTTTGGAAAATTTTTTCATAGGCATTTTTCTGTCAGATTTGTAGCAATTTGTGAGGTTTGTTAGAGATTAACATAGGTTTTCTTTCTGTATTATAAAAAACACCAAGAAATTATGGTGGACCTATTACCCTATGGGTAAGAAATAAGTGGAAATATGACATCGGATGTTTTAGCAATTGTTCTGTAAATAAAATCTTTGATCACACCACTCAGTGTGATAATCATGTCTACAGCTAAAATGGAAATAGTTTTATCTGTACAGTTGTGCAAGATATGAATGGTTTCACACTCAAATAAAAAGTATTGGAATGACCTGCTTTCTTTTTGTTCATTTTGCGTTTGATACGACCTCTGTGTGTGTGTGTGTGTGCGCATATGTGTTTTTTGTGTGTGTGTAATATATATGACATTCTAAATACCTAAGGTGTAAGTAGGCAAAACAAAAATAAATGGTCTTCTATGGTTGTGCTTATCGAGTTCCTTGTGATCTTGTCATTATTAAAATGTGGATAGGCCACACATGCAGTCCTTAGAAAAAGATTTGGCACCTACAACCTGATTGTAAGAACCAGTCCTACATACAAGGATTGGCCTGAAGTTTTCCTGATGGCTAGTGTCAGCGACAGAGAAGGCGATGGCACCCCACTCCGGCACTCTCGCCTGGAAAATCCCATGGGCAGAGGGGCCTGGTGGCTGCACTCCATGGGGTCGCTAAGAGTCGGACACGACTGAGCGACTTCACTCTCACTTTTCACTTTCATGAATTGGAGAAGGAAATGGCAACCTACTCCAGTGTTCTCACCTGGAGAATCCCAGGGACAGGGGAGCCTGGTGGGCTGCCATCTATGGGGTCACACAGAGTCGGAAACGACTGAAGTGACTTAGCAGCAGCAGCAGCAGCAGTGTCAGCAAAGGGCAGAGCCTTTCAGCTCTTACGAAGGATATTATTCTTCAATGCCAGCATCATTAGGAGGTCCCCTGACACTCAGTTCATTATGCTTTAATGATCGCTAAGTGTAAAGATCGGAGAAGGCAATGGCACCCCACTCCAGCACTCTTGCCTGGAAAATCCCATGGACGGAGGAGCCTGGTGGGCTGCAGTCCATGGGGTCGCTAAGAGTCGGACACGACTGAGCGACTTCCCTTTCACTTTTCACTTTCCTGCATTGGAGAAGGAAATGGCAACCCACTCCAGTGTTCTTGCCTGGAGAATCCCAAGGATGGTAGAGCCTGGTGAGCTGCTGTCTATGGGGTCGCACAGAGTCAGACACGACTGAAGCGACTTAGCAGCAGCAGCAGGTGTAAAGATATTTTAAGCACAGTGGTTTAAATGCTAATAAACTTCTGAAACAGGACACTAATATTATTAAATAGTTAATAAATATCAACAGATTTTTTTTTTTCCAGAACTGCAGTTTGATTCTAGGGCTGGAAAGTGAGGCAAAATTATTAAATGTTTTGCCCAAATGTTAAAGAGTCTAGGATCTATGAGAAATTCAGAGCCATAGATTTCCAGAAATGGCAGTACTGACTATTTTAACTAAAAGGCATGAGAATTCGACAACTCGATTTGCATTTTAAAAGGTTTATTTTTAAAGCCAGGCTCTTACTTGCTATTACATAACATATGTACACCTGAAACTGCTTTGGGGATTAAAATTATACATTTTATGTAGTATCCCCTTAAAAAAAATTAGCTGTGTTGTTCTACCAAAAGAAAGCAGATGTTGGATTTCACTCTCTGATGGTAATTAGTTTGATCTTTCAGCCAAGGTCCATAAGTTGGCTTTATATGAGGAAAATAAAGGAGAGGAGGGATGAAATTTCATATTTAGTCACTGAAAATAAGCCTGAGAATAACCAGACCTATTGCTCTCTTTACAATCCAAAGCTCATGCTCCAGAAATGAATGGGTGTAGCAAGTCTGACTTTTGACCTACTAAGCACAAAAAATTAAGCAGTTGCCAAATTCTCTGGCCAGGTAGCAGCTGTACATAATATTGAAATAAATGACACCCATGTACACAAGTAATAACCACAAGCTCTTTAAACGCACATTTATTTATGCAAAAATAGTCACAACCAACAAGGGCCTGAATCTTGGAAAATACAGTGATTGCTCCAAGAACTTTGCAGAGGAAAGAATGTGTTCATAGCACAGCCAGGAACCGAGAGAGTCATCAGCACCGCAGGAAGAAGGCAGCTTCAGGTGAGGCAAGTGGCCCCTGGGCTTTTCTCCCCAGACCACAAGGTATCCATCTCTTGGGAGATGAGTGGACTGCCTATGTTCCCAATTGTTCTAAAGCTTCCACTTCAGAACAGAGAGGGATATGAGTAAGAAAAGATAACGACTGCTGTGAGTTCACAACTCAGCTGCACCTTCTCTCCCTCTTGACGGTTCCTAGCCAGTCACCATGATGGCAATGGGCAAGGTCGGCCACTGGGAGTGGGGCCAGCCACTTGTCAGAGGAAGAACAGAGGAGTCTTGGCAATAAAGGGACCCTCCCCTCTTCAGGACACTCTGAAAAGGACTCTGCCAGCTTGAAACTAGCTGAAGTCATGAATGGCAGCCAGGATGGCTCACCCACGTTGCAGGCCTGTGGAGTCCAGGCATCCATCCTGCTGAGCCCTTGTCAGGCCTCTAGCATAGCCCAGGTCTGGGAAAAAGGGGAGCTGTGGCCCCTCGGAGACCACAGCCTGGTTACAGACCAATAAAAAATGTGCATCATCAAATAAACCCAACCTCACTGGAGAGAGGGCCTGAAATCATGGAAAGGTGACCTTGGAGGGGTCACCTCCCCACTCTGGGCCCTGAGCAGGCCTGCTCTATGACTATGACATCCTGAATTACAGTCTGTGTGCTGATGGACCAGGGCGGGCAGATCTGGGTGAGGAGGGTGGACAGCTTAGGGAAAACAAAGAACAGACTGGCAGCTGGGCAGTGATTCAGGGAGGCAGCCACAAGAGAGAAGGCGATGGCTCCACCAGCTGGTGCTAAAGAAATGGCCTGAGGTTCACATCCACGAGCTGAGCCCATATCCCTGCACCGCCATCACCAGGCAACACCCCTTCCTTCTATCTGATCCCACTCTCTCTTTCACGACTCCACTGGGGCAGTAGTCCCCTGCTATCTCCCCCATCCTGCAGATCTGTCCTATTTGCTTTAATGTGACATCAATCAAAATGACGTGAATCTGGAGAAAGAAAGAGCAAAAACGAACAGGCTATTTGTCCCAGCTTTTCATACCTCTTAAAGGCAGAATGGAAAGATTGAAAAAAATTAAATCCTAGGAAAGGGCTAAACACTCCCTTTATCACATGGGAAAGAGTGTGAGGGTGGGGCAGCTGTAGAGCTCCTGAAACTCAGAGTTCAGACTTGGTCAAGGGCCTGAAGTATGCAAATCATCATTATCGTCAGAAGCTTAAGGGAAAAATAGAGGGATGTCCTCATTGGCTTCAAAGTGAGGTAGAACCCAGATTAAATCTTGGTTCCACCAGAGATGATGTAGAAGGGGCATTCCTACTCTTAAGAAGGATTAGACGTCATCTGTTCTGAGTTCTAGCTGCCCATTAGCATTACTCTATCAACTTTTTAAAAATAAGGATGTGTAGGATTCACCCACAGTCAATAACTGACCTGGAATGTGATGGGGAAATCTTTTAAGCTCTCCAGGTGATTCTAATATGCAGCCCAGGTTGAGAAACATGACCTCTGCCACCTTGAAGTTCTAAGATCCAGGGACTGCTCTCCCCTGAATAGGTATCCCGAGTTTCCTTTTTATAAGGTTCCGGTCTGTCCAGAGTGGCAGACACCAATCATCCACACTGTTTATAGTTTCCCCCAGCTGACAAACCTCTCCCTGACAGCACTGTTTTGTTTGCCCTTCAGCCCAGCCCACCTCCCTACCACTCTGCCGCCTGCCCTCCTAACCTGGACCTTCTCTGCTTTGGTTCCTTGGCAGCCTCCCAAGCTAAGCCAGCCCTTGTGGTTTCCTCTTCTTCCAAGGAGGTCAGAACCTTTTGTGCTTCATCAGCCTCCTCCCTGAAGCTCTTCCTCCATCCCTCCTCCTGCATCTCGACTCCCCCCACCCCGCCAGCCCTCTCACCCCCATATTTTGCTGCTACTGGTGTAGGTGGGACGGAAGATGTAGGCTCAAGAGTTGAGAAAAGAGCTGTTGCTAGGAAAGGAGTGTGGGTGAAGAGAGAGGTGGGTGGAGAAATAGGGCTCCCCAGTTTTATTCCTCCCTTTGTCATCATAAATGCCTCCAGAGCTAAAACCAGTTGTTTTAAGAACTATTATGAAAAATAATAAGGTCTGACCGTGACAGCAGGGGTGAGAGAATCAGCCTCAGAACAGCTGCAGTGCTGATCCTTGATATTTATAACAGTCTCCTGATAGATGGGAAAGCCACTGAGAGAAGTTTCTAAGAGTGAATTCTCCAAGAACTACCAAACGGTGCCCTGACCAGAGACAGTATCCAAAACGTCCCGGCCTGTGCTACACCTTGTGGAAACAAGAACCTGCCCAATGTCTTCCTAAGGACTGAAATGTAATTACAACAGAAGGCCAAGTTTTAAATGAGACAAACTTCCTTCTTCTCACACTGAGCAACGTGTGGTCCGTTCCTGAACCAGCTCTAGAGGTTCCTGTTTCTGGGGGGTCTGCAACATGCCAGTCCGATCAGAAGCATCTTTCCCACTTTGTATAACCTCCTTGAGATGTCAATGGTGTAGTCATTTCTGTTTACAGATGGAGAGACAGAGGCTATGACCGGTTTAGTGTCCAGAGTCAGGATGTACAAACTGCACTATCCCATTCCAGACTGTTTTCTCTGCTACAGCACCCTGCCTCCTTCCTCCTTCCTACTTTTGTTTCCAAGCCATCCCGCCCCCACTCCTCTCTAAGTGGCTTTGCAGTTTATAAATCAACCTTGACCGTGGTAAGAGAACCTGCTGGGGTTGAAGAGAGTTTCAGAAGTTCTGGGAAATTTGTGTGTGTTCAATGAAGGCAGCTTCTAAGCTGCACCAGCTCTTTCTCCCACACCCAAGGTGGCATCCACTCACTGTAAGTTCACAGCAGACACTAGCTTCCCTCCATTGCTTCCCAGGGTACATACAAACCAATACATTATCAAGAATCAAGACTTGGTCATTCTACAGAGAAACAGGAACAAAAGAAAATCAATAATAATGTTAAAAAAAAAAAAAAGCAGGGCACAGGAGGATTTTTATTACTAGGTCAAAAAAAAAGCTCTGCAGGGGAGATGCAATGAGCCAAGCATTCACTAGAATGAAGTCATTGGAGGGGGTGGAGGAGGGGTGCTGGCTACCTCTTGCTGTTCAGGTCACTACCCTTTGACAGCAGTGGCCTCTGACCTCAACAACCCTACAATTCTGTTTGGACTGACCCTGAAACCCATGAAAGTCAGATGTAGGCAGTGCCCAAAAGTTGAGATAAAGCTGACTAATATGGGAAAAGCTCCCGGTATGTGCCCCCAGCTGAAAGGAGCTGGCAGTTCTTTGGCGGGAGATGCAATTTATTCTGTCCTCCTCCTTTCAGGGAAATGCTAATCCTTCATAGGCAACTGGAGGGGAAGACTAAAAAGTGGTGATGATGAATGACAATAATCCTTTGTCCACTGCCACCTCCTCCTAGGGTTGAAACTTAAGAGTTTAATCAAATGTTGGTAAGTAAATTAATGCTTTACTGCATTAAGAGTTAAAAAGGAAGTGGCGGGAAGAAAGGTTGGGAGAATGTACTTCCTCTGATATGTGACTCTCAAAAACTTAATTACAAAGACATTGGTATAGTGTGTGTGCACATGTGTGTGTAGTGTTTTAGCCTCCTTATTTACATACACACACAAAGGACAGTCATTATCCCCAAACTCTTTTGTCAAAGCATGTCAGTGTTAAAAACATTAACTTCAAGGTTTGAAGATCAAAGTGGTATGCTAAAATTACTTTTCTGTTGTTAAAAACATCAACAACGACAAAAACTCAAGCATTTGTTCACCAGTAGTAATAACATGACCTTTATCCCCACATCTTCCAGCATCACTGTGAGGGAGGTTGCATTTTTCATTCCAGTTCAGCTAACATCTGAGTGGTACTCCGTGCCAGGACTGCTGTGCTGGCCACTCTGACAGTCATCTCCTTTAACCCTTACGACATCCTGCAAAGTAGGTATTATGTTCATCACAGTTGAGAAAATCAATGTTCAAAGAAGGCAAGTAGACTCTTTTGGCTTTCAAGTTTTCCTCTGAGATACAAAAAACTGGTCGCCAGAATGGTTTTAAGGAATTTGACAAATGACGGGCTTCTGAGACTCACGCGGTGAATTGGGACTAAACACCAGGCTTTCCAATTCCCAGTCCAGCCCTTTCGCCACATTACAGCACTGCCACCCAAAGCGCTGGGTTTTCCCAAGAGGTGTTTGGATGGGAGTCCAAGCCAGCGAGATGCAAATAGGTCTGACCCACATTCCAGCTCTTGGATAAATAAAAACTCCTAAAGGGCAGAGCCCATTTCGTGTGCTTAATTTGAGAGCCCCACTGTGGACAGTCAATCAGTATTAAACAACTACAGGTACATTTGCCAGGGACTAACAGCCTGGGCTCAATTTTAGCAATTAGAATACTGCAGAGGAATATTACAGAGGAATCTCATACAGGTACTGAAAGGCTGGATCAAGTAATCATAAATTTCTAAGAGTTTAAAAAGAAACCTCTGAAGTCACCTAATTAAACTCTAATTTTATAAATAAGATCCAGAGAAATTAAAATAACACACACAAGGGTTTGACACCAGTCAGCAACAGACCTTTTGCTGTCTCCCAGTTCTATTTATGTTATATGGTATTGTGAGGTAGTTTTCAGGAATGGAACATGTTGTAAGCTGAAACTGGATTGGATGGTTATATAGAGTCATCAGTGATAATGAAGTCGCCCAGATTTAATTTTTCCTTATTCCACTTGACCAACTGACCTCTAAATCTCCCTTGCAGGCTTTCAAATTCAGCTAAGTTGGTTTTCATTTCTCAGTAAGTGTTTCATTAGTTCTGGCCTCTCAAAATTCTCTCTTGAAATTTCCCCCTATCTTCTAGCCCTCTAAGCTCTTTGTAGTATTCTCTATATAGTTCTCCAAGAAGGCTTCTCTCTGATTATTCTTCTTCCCATAAATGTTTATCTTGCTTTGATTTGCATAATATTTACATTCAATTTGTTCCTTCCTAACAGTAGAAAAGATATGCCAACTGCCTGGATGCTTCTTATATTCCCAAAGAACAGGATCAATTGATTCTACTTGTTTATGGCACCCCACCCCAGTACTTTTGCCTGGAAAATCCCATGGACGGAGGAGCCTGGTAGGCTCCAGTCCATGGGGTCGCTGAGAGTCGGACACGACTGAGCAACTTCACTTTCACTTTTCACTTTTATGCATTGGAGAAGGAAATGGCAACCCACTCCAGTGTTCTTGCCTGGAGAATCCCAGGGACAGGGGAGCCTGGTGAGCTTCCGTCTGTGGGGTCGCACAGAGTCGGACACGACTGAAGCGACTTAGCAGCAGCAGCAAGACAATGCTTTTCATACTCTTCTGGGGTTCTCAAGGCAAGAATACTGAAGTGGTTTGCCATTCCTTCTCCAGTGGACCACGTTTTGTCAGATCTCTCCACCGTGACCCATCTGTCTTGGGTGGCCCTACATGGCATGGCTCATAGTTTCATTGAGTTAGAAAAAGTTGTGGTCCATGTGATCAGTTTGGTTTCCTGTGACTGTGGTTTTTCACAACAAACTGTGGAAAGTCTTAAAGATATAGGAATACCAGACCACCTGACCTGCCTCCTGAGAAGTCTTTATGCAGCTCAAGAAGCAACAGTTAGAACTGGACAAGGAACAACAGACTGGTTCCAAATTGGAAGGAGTACATCAAGACTGTATACTGTCACCCTGATTATTTAACTTATATGCAGGGTACGTTATGCGAAATGCCGGGCTGGATGAAGCACAAGCTGGAATCAAGATTGCTGGGAGAATTATCAATCACCTCAGATATGCAAATAACACCACCCTTATGACAGAAAGCGAAGAAGAACTAGAGAGTTTCCTGATGAAAGTGAAAGAGGAGAGTGAAAAAGTTGGCTTAAAACTCAACATTCAGAAAACTAAGATCATGGCATCTGTTCTTACCACTTCATGGCAAGTAGATGGGGAAACAGTAGAAACAGTGACAGACTTTATTTTCTTGGGTTCCAAAATCACTGCAGATGGTGACTGCAGCCATGAAATTGAAAAACACTTGCTCCTTGGAAGAAAAGCTATGACCAACCTAGACAGCATATTAAAAAGCAGAGACATTACTTTGCCACAAAGGTCCATCTAGTCAAAGCTATGGTTTTTCCTGTGGTCATGTATGCATGTGAGAGTTGGACTATATAGTTGAGTGCCAAAGAATTGATATTTTTGAGCTGTGGTGTTGGAGAAGACTCTTGAGAGTCCCCTGGACGGCAAGGAGATCCAACCAGTCCATCCTAAACGAAATCAGTCCTGAATATTCATTGGAAGGACTGATGTTGAAGCTGAAACTCTAATACTTTGGCCACCTGATGTGAATAACTGAGTCATTGGAAAAGATCCCGATGCTGGGAAAGATTCAATGTGGGAGAAGGGGACAACAGAGGATGAGATGATTGGATAGCATCACTGACTCATTGGACATGAGTTTGAGTAAGCTCCAGGAGTTGGTGATGAACAGGAAAGCCTGGCATGCTACAGTCCACGGGACTGCAAAGAGTCAGACACGACTGAATGACTGAACTGACTGAAGACAGTGCTATGTTCCATGAGCCCCAAATTATTTGTTAAAGGTACAAACCATGTCAAATAACTTTGCTACAAAAAAGAAACTTCATTAATAGAAAATGAACTTAAGGTAACTTTTAACCTCCTAGATTATTCTGATTGCTCAAAGACTAATTAATGAGGCACATGCTTATAAAGTTGATAGTCTACAAAAAAATTATATTCGTTTAGTGGTTGATATTCTATCAGAATATTGGTCAAGTGATTATCAACCAGGAAGCTTTTAAAACTACCAGTACCCAGGCCTCACCACAGATCAACTAAATCAGAATCCTTGCAGGTATGCCCAAGCCATGATTTGCATACATCATATTGTAATTTGATTTGCACATATTTATATGTAAATGGCACCCCACTCCAGTACTCTTGCCTGGAAAATCCCACGGATGGAGGAGCCTGGTAGGCTGCAGGCCATGGGGTCACTAAGAGTCGGACATGACTGAGCGACTTCACTTTCTCTTTTCACTTTTATGCATTGGAGAAGGAAATGGCAACCCACTCCAGTGTTCTTGCCTGGAGAATCCCAGGGACGGGGAGGCCTGGTGGGCTGCCATCTATGGGGTCACACAGAGTCGGACACGACTGAAGTGACTTAGCATAGCATAGCATTAGCATATGTAAAACCTCACTCTCATTAATAAATTTGTCTAAAGAATGAGCATGTTCAAATATGCTTTTGTTGTCCTTAGATCATAGAATGTTAGAATTGAGAGACAACCAAGACTCTATCTGGATCAGTTCCTTTATTTTACAGTTGAGGACAACAGATGACATTGAGAGAGTAGCCTCACATGGTGGCGTGGTGGTTGAGTGACACTTTGTATCTCGAATTAGTGAAGTTCTCCGAAGTCCAATTGTGGAGCTGTAATGAGTAGGCCAAGCTGTTTAGTTTTTAAATTTCTTCTACAGAAAATGTATAAAAAATATTACATGTGAAAGACTTGGATTCTAAAAGCTGTTACTGCCAGGTACTTCTATAAGACCTTTAATTTGGCACATTCCGACCAGTCCATTGTTATGGCAGAGGAAATGCCAGCACAGGATATATCAAAGTCCAAAATAAATGACTAGTATCTATTTGCAGGGTTTTTCATTGGCCCTGACCCATATGGTTGTAGCATTTTATGCTATCAGAGCCCAGAGCATTTCTAGCCCTTAACTATACCACTTATGAACACTTATTGCTCATGAGCAAGCTAATCCATACACTGAACTTCCCTTTTCTTTATAAAAAGGAAGACAGTGCCTGTCCTACTGACCTTGCATTTTCCAGCTATTACAAGGATTAAGTCAGATGAGCTATGTTGAGATATTTTGAGAACAGTACAGCACTATCCAAACATAAATACAGAATTATATTATTATATCTTAGAGCAGTGACTTGTGAATAAATATTTGTTGCTTTGATTACCCAGACTCTAAATCCCAATTCCTTGGCACCAGGCCAGGCAGGAATCAACAGGAACTGGAGTTACTGCTGAACTAGAAACTCTAGTCACTGAAAGTATCATATAACTAAATATTCAGGGAGGTAAAGTGATGTAGTGATCCAGAATTTAGCTAGTCTAGGCTCTAGTCCCGGAGTCTGCTTTTAACTATTGACTTTGGACAAGTCACTTAATTTTTCTGGGACCAGAGTCTAGTCAGTGGTCAAAGGATGACTTGAATTAGAGTCAAAGATCCTTTTGATTTATAAAATCAGAATATTAGTGCTTAATTAAAATTACTAAAGTGCAATTTCCCAAGCCATTAATTCATGTGGTTTCACATTTTTAAAATCTCTTTTTAGAAGTAGAGGGTTGAAGCCTAAAAACATAAGCCTATTTCTGGTAAACAGACATTTCAAACACATGTGTATAAGACCCTCTTTAAAATAAATGTCTCTACTCAGATACTTTATGCTAGCTAGTATCTATCCAGGAGCCATTGCTCCAAAAATAAATATATGGTTACCCAAAAACCATGTAGTACAGTACTGGACAGAGAGTAGGCAACCAAATATTTTATGTTACAGTTCTCGGTGTGAGTCTCAGTTGGTATTATTTAACTAATCCGAGCCTGATTTCCTATATGTAAATGGGAATACCTCGCTCAATTATCCACTGAGATGGTGTACAGTAGAATGCTTTGTAAACAATTAAAGATAACTGCAAGATATTACTATTAAATGAGGAATATAGCTTACTAAACTGTGGCCTAAGAAGATGATCTTTAAAAAGACCAAAATCTGACTTTATTATGGACACAGCACTTACCCCAATATCTGGCTCAACAAATATGCTCAATAAAGGTTTGCTGCATGAAATGTACAATCCACCGAAAGACCAAAAGCTCCATGAGCTCAGATTCCATACTTCTTATTTCTAAGTTCTCAAGATCCTAGTACAACATCTCACACATAGAAGAAACTCAGTAATTATTAGATGAATAAATTTTTGCCACTTCTAATTCTTCAGCGCAGCTCAAGAGGGAGAGGTAAGCAGGGCTGGCATGGAAGATGATTCTGGTAAAGGTAGCTTGGAATGGAAAACTGAAAGTTACTTAGAGAATTCATCCACACTCTAGCAAATAGTTTGGGAGCATAGAAAGAGCTAGATAGGATCCTAGTTCAAATTCAATTTTCAAATTCTGCCATCTCAGTAAATTAACCTATTAACCTCTTCAAGACTCAGATTCCTCACCTTAAGAATAGTACCTCCCTCAAAGGTTAGGGCTTCCCCAGTGGCTCCGCAGTAAAGAATTTGCCTGCAATGCAGGAGAGGCAAGAGATGTGGGTTTGATCCCTGGGTGGGGTTGCTCCCCTGGAGAAGGGTATGGCACCTCACTCCAGTATCATTTCCTGGAATATCTCATGGACAGAGAAGCCTGGTGGGCTACAGTTCACAGGGTCACCAAGAGTAGGATATGACTGAAGCAACTGAGCATAAGGTTAACGACTAAAATGGAAGCTCCATAATAGTAGGGACTTCATTTTGGGTCCACTGTAGACACACTGAACTGTCTTGTACTGTACTGAACAGTGTCTGGCACAGCATAGATTCTCTAATATCTGTTGACTTGGTTTGTGAAAAACTGAGATAACACAGGTAAAGTATGTGACAGAATGTCTGCACGTAGCGAACACTTAGCAAATGTGAGATTCCATCATCATCATCATTACCATTACTAGTATACCCATATTATTACATTTACTAGCGGTCGTAGAGGACCTGCCTTTGGGGAAAGACGTAGATACAAATATCGAATTCCCTACTTACTATGTGACTTTCGACAAATTACTTAACCTATTCGGATTCCTATGGTTCCACAAAAATCTCAGTGCCGTGAGAAATCACCTAACGATGAGTCTTGAGTCCCTAACACGCGATACCCGGCGGCTATTACTATTATTATGAAGGCAAAAAACCCCGCCGAGTCCCCTTTTATCCGAGAGCTGTCTACCATTTCACACATTATTGTAGCTGAATGCATAGCATGACCACAAACAAGGAAGGAAAGAATTTCAAAGAGACCGAAACCGCTAAACGAGAAAAGAGGGAATTAAAACGGTGCATGACAGTTCCCACCAAGGGGTGCCAGTTTCCGCGGCTGTCAACCAGTCCGACCAGCCAGGGTTCGAGCAGGACAGTCAGCTCGGTAAGGAACAAAAAGGAGGCAGGGCCGACGTTTGGACCCTCCCCCTAACGGTCTCCGGGCCGCTGGCCTCAGGCGGCCGCTGGACTCCCGTTTCCGGCCTTCGCAGGACCACAGTTCCCAGCATGCCTTTGGCGGGAAGTCTTTCCCGCTGGATGACTACGAGTCCCGACATGCCATTCGGCACTCCAGTAGATTAGATGGAAGAGTGGAATGACCCCGTCGCACGAAGGGAATTGTAGTCCATTTAGCTGGTTGCTCTTAGAGGGGCGGGGAAGAGCCGGGTCGCTCTCGTCAGCTGAGGAGAATGATTCATAGAGGAGGGTCAGGAGAGAAGAACAGCTCTGTCTGTGAAAGTCCACTTAAAAGGCTGGACTGTTCTCCGAGGGAGGGAGAGTCAGGGGAGCAAGCAGGGTCTCGGGCCTGACCCCCAACGTCAGGCCGTCCGCCAGGCCTCTACCGCGTACTGGGCCTTGTCAGAGGTGGCGGCTAGGCGCCGGTTGCTGGGGGACCGGTGACGTCGCGGGGTGAAAGTTGAGGGGCGGTGACGTCGGGCCTGCCCGGGCGGAGGCTGGCGGGCTGGAGGCAGAGGGAGGGAGGGAAGGAGGGAAGGAAGGAAGCTGGGAAGAAGCGAGCGAGCGGGGGCGCGAGGCGTTTACCTGGAGGCAGCGGCTTGGGCGCGCAGAGCGGCCGCGGCTCCCCCGCACCTGCGGCCATGGATGAGGAGCGCGCCCTCTACATCGTCCGGGCCGGCGAGGCGGGGGCTATCGAGCGGGTCCTGAGGGATTACAGCGATAAGGTAAAGAGCCCTGGCCCCGGGCGTGCGGTATAGCACCCTTGGGCCGCCCCCCCGGGCTTGCATATCGCATCCCTCCCACCCCCCACCCCCCTCACGCCGGGGATGCGCATTGCTCTCCCCCGAAAACGTTTCCGGCTTGGGCATGCGTGTTTGTGCCCCCAGCCTTTTCCATCCGTGCATCCTGTATCCCCCCTGCCCCCACCCTGGCTCCCACCACTCTGATTCCGGCCCAGCAGCTTGTCCCACAGTCCTCTTCCCAAGCGTGCAAGTCACACCCCCGGAATCGGTGAATGTCCCTCTGTGCCCTGTGCTCCACTCTTGGATGCAGAAATGCACGCGAGGCTTCCTCACCTGCATAGCATAAAAATACGTGTTTCTTTGCATAAACACGGCCTTTGACATGCCTAAGACGTATCGGCCACGATGGCAGTTCTTTATAGACGTACAGCACTGTACAGTTTTCAAGGCGTGATGTTTCATATATGGTCTAACTTGATTCTCAGAATATTTGTAGAGTGGATAGTATCATCCTTCCCATTTTCTAGATGAGAAAACCGAGGCACCAGGAACTGAAATCACGCCAAGGTCATGGACCTACTGGGAGGAGACTAATTCCTAATAATACCTGTTATTTGTATCGCATTATCAGCTTTCCCATCCTTTATCTTATTTAATCTTGACAGCCGTCCAGTGAGGTTTTATCTGCGTTTTGCAATTGAGATTCTAGATCGGTTAAGTAACTTGCCCAAGGTCATACTTTTGAGCTGGGATTCCAACCTAGGTCTTCAAACCATTCATTATTCTTTCCACTTTACAACTCTACACTAAAAAGGTATCTTCTTTTATATCCCAGTCACATCTCTGAATGTCTTTTCAAGAACCGTTAGCTCTCCATTACTTTTCCTTCCAGGAATTGTACAAGCTCTCTTCTAAAGGTGACATACCACACCTTTATTCTTCCATTTAGAAGACTGCTTAATAGAAATAACTGACTTCTGTGAGAACACACCCAGCACCATGTCACATCCTAGATATAAAATATTCCTTCCTTTCATTTGCTTCCATTCATAATTTCTCCTGTATTTGCTATGTGCCCACCACTGCACTAACCTATGCTTTGCATTATGCAGCTGCCAGTATGCCATTTCTGCCCTATGTGGAGAATATCCAAAAATTAGGCAACTTCACTCCTGTTTGATCTTCTCAACAATCCTGTGAGGAAAGTGATGATATTCCTTGTTTCACAAATGAGAAAATTTAGAATGTTGTTGCCCCAAGTCCACACAGTCATTGAGAGATGGGGCTGAGATTTGAATCTAGTTTTTCTGACTGCTCTTTTACAGTACTATGCTGTTTTCTTCGGGTGGCTGCATGGATTCAGTTATATTCATATCTTAGCTTCTTCAGTCTCTGATACGCTTTATTGTTGCATATCTGCTTAACTTAGAAATTCATTTAATGCACAGGTGTACATATTTGGAGATTATGGTTGTCCCGTGATATCTGCTGGGGATTTGTTCCTGGACCCTTTCCCTCCCTCATGGATACCAAAATTCATGGATGCTCAAGTCCCTTATATAAAATGGCATGTTGTTGTTGCTTAGTTGCTAAGTCATGTCCAACTCTTTTGTGACCCCATGTGACTCCATGGACCCCATGGACTGTAGCCCACCAGGCTCTTCTGTCCTGGGGTGGGGTGCCATTTTCTTCTCAAGGGGATGTTCCCGAAACAGAGATTGAACCCACGTCTTCTACATTGGCATGCAGATTCTTTACCACTGAGCCACCTGAGAAGCCCATAAAATGGCATGTGTGCTTGTGTGCTCATTCGCTCAGTCATGTCCAACTTGTTGCAGCCCCAAGGACTGTAGCCCACCAGGCTTCTCTGCCCATGGAACTTTCCAGGCAAGAACACTGAAGTAGGTTACCATTTCTTACTCCAGAGGATCTTCCTGACCCAGGGATCGAACCTGCGTCTCTTGTGTCTCCTGCATTGGCAGGCAGATTCTTTACCACTAGCACTACCTGGGAATAACCTATACACATCCTCCCTTATACTTTGAATCATCTCTGGATTGCTAATAATACAACGTAAATGCTATGTAAATAATTGTAAATACAATGTAAATACTATGTAGCTAGTTGCCCATTAATTCAACTTTTGCTTTTTGGAACTTTCTCCAGTTTTGTTTTGTTTTTTTTTCCTTCAAATACTTTTGATCCATGATTGACTGAATTCATGGATGTGGAACCTGCAGATATGGAGGCCTGACGGTATATTCATGCAACTTGATTTATAATTGCTTTCCAAAAACGACTTGAGGCAGCTACAAACAGATTTTCAAAAGAACAAAATGCAACAGAAAACTTGGCTGTTGTGTTGAATCACCTAGTATTTATTTAGCACTTATTATATCCCAGGTATCCAGCAATAAATAGAAACTTTCTTCTGTGGGAAGGAAGGAGGAAAAAACCTCTACCTGGATCTTATCACCTCCTTCAATATTCCTCCTTCTCTTCATGACTTAAGTAGTTAGAACTCCAGATTTGCTTCCTCTAGTTTATCTCTTCCTTTCCTTGATCTCCCTCCAGGTTAGTTTCATTTACTACTCCTGGCCAAGTACTGATAGCAGTACTCCAAGTGCTATCTGAGTTTAAGTTCTGAACTTTCACATTGGGGATGGTTTTAAAGTTGTAATGACCAATGTGTATAGTTTTGGGGTGGCATTCTGGGGGCCAGCCTTGAGAATGCTGTGGCTTGATGTGAACTGGGTCGGCCAACTCCTTCAGAAAAGAGCTTTCATGTTTAATGCTGATTACAGTAGATCCAGAGAACAAAGAAAATAGCTGCGTTTCATGTTGGCAGTGGGGCTTTGCCCCTCAAGGGAAGAGACTTTAGAGGCAGATGAAGAAGAAGGGGAAATATGATTGCAGTGGTCTGACAATAAGAATGAGGAGGTCAAATTAATTGTCCCACTCTCTGGGAAATGGAATCTGAAATTCTAAAAATGTGCCTGGGTCTACTGTGTGCCTTGTTTTCTTTATCTGGAAAAGTGGATGAGAAATGTTTAGAATGAAGTGATTTTGAGGCATTAAAGAGTCTAACCAAGAAGGGAAATGAATGATGTAGAGAGAGAATGATTAGTTTTTTGTTCTCAAAAGGAAGCTCAAGTATTGTGGAAAGAAGGTTGAATTTGGAATCAGATAAATCTTGCTTCAAATCTACCATTTATTAGCTTCATGACTATGGATAAGTTATTTTAAGCCTGAATCTCAGTTTCCTTGTCTGTAACATAGGTAACTGGAGAGGGCAATGGCACCCCACTCCAGTACTCGTGCCTGGAAAATCCCATGGATGGAGGAGCCTGGTGGGCTGCAGTCCATGAGGTCGCTAGGAGTCGGACACAACTGAGCGACTTCACTTTCACTTTTCACTTTCATGCATTGGAAAGGAAATGGCAACCCACTCCAGTGTTCCTGCCTGGAGAGTCCCAGGGATGGGGGAGCCTGATGGGCTGCCGTCTCTGGGGTCACACAGAGTTGGACACGACTGAAGTGACTTAGCAGCAGCAGCAGCAACATAGGTAACAGATATGTACCTATGTACAGATATGTACCTTATCTGTAACTTAGGCTCCATCAC
Organism: Tragelaphus eurycerus; assembly: GCA_935064755.1. Taxonomy (NCBI): domain Eukaryota; kingdom Metazoa; phylum Chordata; class Mammalia; order Artiodactyla; family Bovidae; genus Tragelaphus; species Tragelaphus eurycerus. The sequence goes on along the minus strand of CAKXYN010000072.1, from coordinate 6,923,090 downwards.
CTAAGTTATTCTGAGGTCTAAATTAACTGATGTATAATGCCGAATACTGTGCAAGGCATCTAGGAGGCATTCCTTAATGATCAAGGTTCTCAAGAGGTCCTGTGGCCAGAGCACAGGTTCTAGAGCCAAATTGCCTGAATTCTGATCCCCAATTTACCATCCATGTGGTGTAGAACAAGGTACTTAACTTTACTGTCCCTCAGTTCACTCATCTGCCAAACATGGATAATAATAGTACCTGCATCATACATTGTTGTCAGGATTAAATAAGTTATATGTATAAATCAGAACACCGCCTGGCACTGAAGAAAAACCCATAGCTGTTAGTTCTAAACAGAAAAAGTCAGAGATTCACCCTGTGGCATGGAGTTGACGTAGTCTGATTAAAAAAAAAAGAGAATATACTTCAGTTTTTCTTTTTCCTTGACCCATGGCACTTATTAATGGCTGGCAAAATACTTTGTACCATGTTTAGAGCAACATTTACCTATCTGGCTCCAGGTAACATCTAATTTCTACTGTGTTAAGGAGATTCTGATTTTCAAGCTACCTTCTTTTATTCACTGATGTTGTCATCTTGGGGAGAAGGAAGATCTATCTATCTCTTTTAAAAGGAAATTTGCCTGTTTCTCAAGGGCATAATGCAAGTTGACTCAGTGTAGGAAAGTATTTTTTAAAAATAGGAAGAGTGGTTGCCCTGTTCCTCTCCTCTCAATTCATCTGTTACAGTGTATTGAGTGCCATGTATTTTGTTCTTTTAACAGATTTAGTAGAGATACTGGTAGCCTTCATTATGATTATCAACGACAAACAGTGATCTGGGGCCTTGAGGTGCATAAAAGTATCTTAGTTCCTTGAATCCAGGATATTTGGACTAGAAGGAACCTCAAAGATCATTGGATCCAATACTCTGAATTAATAGGAGAAGAAACTGGTGTAGCATCATCATCAACTATGATGATGACTAGAGAGATGGTTTGCGGCCATAGGGGCCACCTGGGCATATGATTACCCCTTGGCAAGCTCCAACAGAATTCCATTATGTAAGTATGACAAGTTTATGGCCAAATGAAAGGTAAAAGTTACTTGAGATACAGACAGGTAGGTAGGTCTCTGAGATGAGTCCTCATAAGAGAGGAGAACAGCACTGATAGTAGTGAGGTGTTTTTATGTGCTGCTGCTGCTGCTAAGTCACTTCAGTTGTGTCCAACTCTGTGCGACCCCATAGATGGCAGCCCACCAGGCTCCCATTCCTGGGATTCTCCAGGCAAGAATATGGAGTGGGTTGCCATTTCCTTCTCCAGTGCATGAAAGTGAAAAGTGAAAGTGAAGTCTCTCAGTCATGTCCAACTCCTTGTGACCCCACGGACTGTAGCCCACCAGGCTCCTCCGTCCATGGGACTTCCCAGGCAAGAGTATTGGAGTGGGTTGCCATAAGAATCCAATTGATAGGGACCTAATTTGGAGACAGTTGTAGAAATACAGCCTTCACATTTGAACAGGGTGTATAAACATCCTGGACTGTGTAAGAGGACATTTTGTTTTACACTTTGAGGTTGAGTTCTGATTCTTTGGGTTCATTCTACAGATTTTTGATGAGCGTGTGTAGTGGGCTGTTCCTTTGTTATATGTTCTTATTTCCAGATTGGATTATATAATCTCAGTTACTGGGGTTTAGTTCTAGAAATAATCTCTGTTCCTAAAACACAGCACAACACACACACACACACACACACACACACACCACTCCAGTTAGGTTGATTCCTTTGCATTGGTACTGTTTGAGTATATCTTTGGAAATCTATGAAATAAATCCTAGTTGTCTAGTGGATCAATATTTGGCTGGATGCCTCCCCGTAGACTGTGCAGTAACAACAGTAGTGTCTACTTATTGAACACCTGCAATGTGCAAGGTGCTATACACAAAGATAAGGAAACTCTTGACAGGTAGTAAAGTTGAATAACTTGACCAAGGTCACACTTTCAGTAAACAGTGGGACTGGACGCAAACCAGTGCTTTCTGACTATTGAGCCTAGCCTATTCATGGGATGTGAAACTGGCGGAGGGAGTCCTCAAGACCTGGATGTGTTACCGAGCTGTTACTAACTTACTTGGTCTCTAAAGCTTTACTGTTCAGTTCATATTTGCTCCTGTTCATCTGGAAATTAACCATATAAAGAAGGTGAAGTGGTTGACTGTTGGCCAGCAGTTCTAGAAAGACATTTGCAGCCAGAAATGCTGAATCCCCTTCCCATCTCTTTCAGCCTTAAAAAGGGGAGAGAACAAGAGTTGTGGTGTGTTGTGCTTAGTTGCTCAGTCATGTCTGATGCTTTTCGACCCCATGGACTGCAGCCCACCAGGCTCCTCTGTCCATGGCTTTTCTCCAGGCAAGAATACTGGAGTGGAGTGCCATGCCTTCCTCTAGGGGTCTTCCCAACCCAGGATTTGAACCCAGGTCTCCTACATTGCAGGCAAATTCTTTCCTGTCTGAGCCACCAGGGAAGCCCAGTACAGATTAGGTTAGGTATGATCTAAGTTAGATAAGATAAGCCTGCCTTAGAGAAGTCAACATCTTTGAATCCAAACAACCTTCAGATCAGATCAGATCAGATCAGTCGCTCAGTCGTGTCCGACTCTTTGCGACCCCATGAATCGCAGCACGCCAGGCCTCCCTGTCCATCACCAGCTCCCGGAGGTCACTCAGACTCGCATCCATTGAGTCAGTGATGCCATCCAGCCATCTCATCCTCTGTCGTCCCCTTCTCCTCCTGCCCTCAATCCCTCCCAGCATCAGAGTCTTCTCCAATGAGTCCACTCTTCGCATGAGGTGGCCAAAATACTGGAGTTTCAGCTTTAGCATCATTCCTTCCAAAGAAATCCCAGGGCTGATCTCCTTCAAAACAACCTTAGGGGTCTGAGTTTCTGAATAGACTGACATATTCTAAATTCAGTTTATTGCCTCACAACACCAATATATTTGCTAATTAAATTAAGTCCTCATGCCCGTTGGACAGGGCTTTTGAGAAAGCTTTTCTTCCTTCCTTCCTTCTTCCCTTCTTTTCTTCCTTTTTTAATATTGTAGTTTTATCACAGGATCAACTTTACATTTAAAAAGCAAAAGAAAAATTAGTCCTTGGTACCATTCTAAATTATCACCTTAAAAGATTTAATTCTATGTAGAAATTTAAAAAATATTTTCATAACTTAGTGAGGGTCTTTCTAAAAAATGATTTCTTTTTCTGTTTCCTTACCACAAATGCAAAAAAAAAAAAGTTTAGGAGGACTATTGGCAACTAGGTACATTTATTCCAGATAATGTATGGAATTAATATTTCACATATGATGGCAAAAATTAAGCTTTCTTAGTTCTAAATGCAATTATGTATTTTCATTTGTAGCGAACCTTTACTAGGCTTCAGTTTATAACCAACAGAACAATCTACTGATTCTTCATCTTTTATTCAGTGTTAGTTTTTACTAAACCTTGGGTCTGTAAATTTCTAAGTTAAAGCTTTTGTTCTTCCTTCCTTTTCTTCTTTCTTTTCTTGTTTGTTCATTAATTCATTTACCTGTCAATTTTTTTCTTTTAATAATAACAATATATCAACAAGTTTTGTCAAAGGAACCACCAGAAATTCCACCAACCCTGTATAGTTTTTATTTTTGCATTTTAACACTCAAGCCTTTGTTTGAATGCATCCATCCATACATTTACATAGATACTGTCATCATAGACATACAATTTGATATTTTATTATTTTTACAGCTATTGTCATAAAATAATTTTCCATGTTGTTACAGAACTTTTTAGCCGTCTTTAAAGAAACTGCAGTATGATAATGTTTCAGATGAATGCACAGTAATTTACTTAATCAGTCTCCTGTTGTTAGATATTCAGGTTGTCTGTTTTTTTTTCCGTAACATTTGATAACACTGCAGTGAATATAATTTTTCTCTCCTCTGGATGATTTCGTTAGGATAAATTTCTAGGAGTAGACGTTCTGGGTCAAAGGATATGAATATTTTTATGGTTGCTATTATGTATTGCCAAATCACTTTCGTTTTTGAAGATGGTGTCAATTTATACTGCCTCCAGCAACATTACACGTGGATTACTGAAGCCCATTTCTCAGAGAGCTTTATGTCCTCAGCCTTGTTCTCCTTTGATCTGGTCTGTAAGCTATTGCTCAAAATATTCTTCCAGAATAAGCTACTGTTTACACCTCCTTCAGAGTCTTCCCCTGGTGCCCAGTCACCTTTATGTCAGTTCAGGTATAAATTTTTAAATCCAAGCCCTCACCATCTGACATCCATTTTAATTGTTTTGCAAATCATATGTGAGGCAGCTTCTCTTTAGGTTTCCTCAAATGGCCCTTCTGTATTACCTCTAAGTCTTCCCTCTATTTTGTACTTCAGAACTGCTTCTTTGTCAACATTTCTCAATCTCATTTAATTTCAAAAATCAGTTCTTCTACAAAGCTGTCAATGCAGAACCACCTGTAATGATAATATCTTTAGTTCTTACTGTACTTAACTCCTGATGGGTTGCCAATAAATGTTTGTCAGTGTTGCCAATGAGAAATACAAAGGAAAGGCAGAGAGATGTTCAATAAAGGTTTTTTTTAAAAAGAAACCTTGGAGGATTCTTAAGCACACTTGGCTCTCTTGAATAAAACTTGAGAATGAGGAACTTTATGCTCAATTTTTTGGGGTACTGCCACTCTCTGACAGTGGATGGCTTACTCCATTCTCTATTTCAGCTACAGAGAAAAAATAGTGTTGCCAGTAATTTCAGGAGAGTTGTGACCCGCCTTTTTCTTTCAGTTATTTTTTTCTCAATTTCATGGGCATCATCATCATTATCATCCTAATGCTGAGTGTTTACTATGTGCCAAGCACTCAGATGGTACATTATATGCCTTAGCTGTTTTAACCCTCACAGCAGCTTTGTGAAGTAGGCACCCCTCTTTTCACATGGGAAATACAGTTATAATTTGTTACTTGCTTAACTAATAAGTGGTGGAACCATGGTTTAAACTCTCATTCTTACAGAATTACTGTCCTTCCCTATCTACGATCCTCTGATGATTTCTTATTCCATTTGATAAAGTACCAGCTCCTCAACAACATTGGAAGATCCTTCCAAATCTCTGTCCAGTCTACTTTCCCATTCTTATATTTCTCCACTCCTGTCATCCTCTAACATGTGTCCTGTGTTTCATTCCAGCAGAGCTGCTTATTTCACAAATATATCATACCATTTCACACATGAGCCTTTGTTTCTGTCCCTAGAATGTTTTCATTTGCCTCCTGGCAAACTCCTAATCATCCCTCAAGGTCCAGCTCAAATGCTCTATACTCTATGCAAAGCATTCCAGATTTCCCTGGGCGGTTTGTGGCTCGGTTCTCTGTTTTTTTCTGTATATATTTTTGCTTTAGTCTTTTTGTACTGCTTTATAGTTATTTGCTTATCTTTTTCTTTAGTAAGAATATTGAGGTGATTTGGGAAGATGACTTTTTTTGTAGACATCAGATATTTTTTAACATAGCCAAAATGAAAAATCTGTACATTTAAAATGACATTGTTTCCCTTTTTTTCCCTCTTCAGCATAGGGCTACTTTCAAATTTGAATCAACAGATGAAGATAAAAGAAAGGTAAGCCTTAGTGTTACTTTGTGTGGTGTGTGTGTCTGTATGTATTTTCATTCACAGCTTTATAACAGCGGACTTGATTTCATCTGATGGTTTAGTATTCAGTTTCCCTTGTGTTTGGTCTGTAGGAACTCTGAGAAGAAAGACAAGTGCCAGGTTTAGTTATGAATTACACACAACACCCTCCTGTTCCATCCCCATAGGACCATTACACTTGCATAAATCAGGGGAATGGGAGGGGTTCAGAGGGGACCCTCCCCCATATCTTCTCCTTTCCAGAGATAGGCTTTGTTTGATGGCAGGATTGCAGGCTGCCAAAAATTGCTAATTGCTAATATTGTTAAGCCAGGCTTGGCTTTGGGTTAAGTTTTGGGGAAACAGCTATTGATGCTGCTGTGCCTCAACCACATATTGTTCTCTGTGCTGGCAGCTTTTTTTGTAGCCAGCAATCATCTTGGTCACTGACTTCACTGGTAAAGAGGAAAATGGGATCAAGAGGCTCATCACTAGAGGAGTTATTATAAGAGAGGGTGCATCAGAGATCAGATCATGAAATGTCACATTGGCCTGTCGGGGTAGCTTGTGGTTGCTTACTTAGTTGATTGGAACATGATGTTCAAGGAGAAACTCACCAGTTCTGCCTCAGTGTTTCCTGGGCCCTGTACTTCTATCATTGGCCTTACAAACAGTAAGACCAGGTGAGAGAGCATGACTGAATCTGTGTAAACCCATGATTGCTGCTGGAAAAATAGCTTAAGTCCAGTGCTTTCTGGTAATGGTTTGATCATACCTTGAAATCATCCCTCTCTTCACGTCTACCCCCATATTTAATGTCGACATCCTGCTCATTTTGCCTCTTTAAGATTTCTACATACATTCCCTCCTTAGTCCCAGCCCTTGTTCATACCTTCATCTGGACTACTGTACCAGTTTCCTAACAGTTCATTATTTTTCCAGTTATGTGCGCTTCCATAATTCCATTGTCCATAATTCTATAACAACAATCTAATTGTGTCATTCTCAACCTTGAAACCCTTGAGTGACTTTCTTTGTCTATAGGTTAAAGTTCAAGCTTCTTATCATGAGCTCGATGGTCATTGATCTAAAGTTTGCCTACTTTTGCAAGCCTGTTGCTTACTTCTGTCCCTTGTAATTTATGCTCTGCTGCTACTGCTGCTGCTAAGTCGCTTCAGTCGTGTCCGACTCTGAGCGACCCCATAGACGGAAGCTCACCAGGCTCCCCTGCCCCTGGGATTCTCCAAGCAAGAGCACTGGAGTGGGTTGCCATTTCCTTCTCCAATGCAGGAAAGTGAAAAGTGAAAGTGAAGTCGCTCAGTCGTGTCCGACTCTTAGTGACCCCATGGACTGGAGCCTACCAGGCTCCTCTGTCCATGGGATTTTCCAGGCAAAAGTACTGGGGTGGGGTGCCATTGCCTTCCCCGATTTATGCTCTAGCAACATGAAATGTTTCCAGTTATGTACACATACACATCCCTTCTGTTTCCTACTTCCTATCTCTGCATGTGTTGTTTTCTGCCTGGAATGCCCTCTTGTATATTTCTTCACCCTTTCACCTGTTTAATTCCTACTCAGCTCTAGGAGCTTCTCCTTCAGGAAACCTTTGGCATTCCTATTAAGGTGAAATGCCCCTTTTCAGTATTCCTACAAAATTTTATGTAAATCTTTAATCCTGTGCTTATTATTTGTTTCTTAATTTTATATGTGTGTGTGTGTTTCTCATTGTTAGACTCTGTGAACTCCCTGAAGACAGATGCTATAATAATATTTATCTTTATATCCTTGGCATCTAGAATGCCCAGCACAGATAGGTACTCGAAAAGTTTTATTGAATGAGTAACAAGGAGTATAAACTTTGGAAGTTAAAGATTTACTCTGATTTTCTTTTGAATTTAAACAATGTAAACAAGACTAGAATACCTTTAGAACAGGGTTCTTCACCAGGGATGTGCTGTTTGGGGAGCTTTTTCAACAGGCCTGCTCAGGCCCCATCATTGTCTACTGAGTCAGAATTTGGGGGATGGAATCCAGGCATGTGCATTTTGATAAATGAAGGTCTTCAGGAAATAAGTACCTTACTCACTTGGTGGGAGTAGAATATAACACAAGTCCCTATGGAATAGAAGCTAGTTATATCTACCAAAATTACAGATGCATTTAGCCCTTTGACCAAGCAATGTCACTTTTAGATCTATTCTGTGGATAGATTGAGATAAAGTAAGCAGCGTTACTCACTGAAGCATTGTACATAATAGCAGATGATTGGAAACAAAAAAACCTCCAGGAATCAGGGAATATTTGTAGAAACTTATAGAGATTTGTATAATGGAATACTGCACTGTGGTGAAAGAGAGAGAGAGAGGGAGGGAGAGAGACTATTATGTGCTAATGGAAGAGATGGTCAAGTAGAAGAAAAAAGAAGCCAGGTGTTAAAAAATGAATATATACATTTTTTAGGTATTCAGGCTAGGAAGGCAGCTGCTGTTTAGTTTAGTTGGGAGAATCCATACTATATCCATAGATTTGTGGTGCCTTGTGGATCTGACACTAAAATCGTTGACAGTCCTTTCACTAGTCAAAGTGCATAAAGACAGAGATTTCCCTCCCTCTGTATGGCTTTCAGTTAAGGGAAGAAAAATTCCCACACAGTTGCTAGTAAAGCATGTTTATTTCCTGTAGGGTAGTAGCAAAACTTGATATTTTCAAGGTATTGTCTTTTAATGCCTTTTAGATTTTTGGTGACCATAACTACTGTACTGGTGTTAATTTTTGTTTAGTGTATAGATTGCTATTTCCTGGGAGGTCTGATATAAACAAATGTCATTAGGGACCAAGCTAGGTAATTTTCATTAACATAAAAACATTAGCAAACAAAACTATTTCAGTCTCCAAAGGTTAAAACCATTAGTGATTCTTTCATGCCTAAGGCCCATGAAGACTTTGAAATCAAAATTATTGGACTTCTCTAAAGGATCTGTATCCTAAAAGCTTTTTAAGTTCTCAGTGTAGAGAGACATGGAATATTAGGCATGTTTCCACATTAAACCCAGTCTTAAAATAGGAGGAACTCAAATTACCATACAATTTGCTTTCCTGCTCTAGTTCTCTTTTTCTCTTTCCTAAACATGTCTCTGGAGCCTTCTCCCAGTTTGTTGGTAACAGCATCATGCCTTTCCATAAACTACAGGTGCTGTTGCTCTGAAAAACACACCTCTCTTATGTAAAACCTTATGACAACCAATAAGTAGATGTAAGGGAACAGAGCCTTTCAAAAAATAAAACTTGATTATGTGAACTTTCTAGGAATTGGTTATAAAGTAATGATCCTTAGACCTAATTCCTAACATTTGTGTAGCATTTTGCATTTTGATGAAGATTTGCTTTTCAGTAGTAAAGTTGTAATGTTATAAGTATGGAGAGAATATCACCATACCAATTTTATGGATAAGAAAACTGAGGCTTATGTTAATGACAACTTGTTAACACTCACATTACTAGTAAGTGGTGGAGCTTCAAGCAGAGAACAGATTTTCTTGCTATTATGTGCAGTTCCTTCACTGCTTAGTGCTCCATGGCTCCCACTCATTATCACTTGAGGTATATTTCAGAAGGTTTGAAATTACGACTCAGTACCTTGTTTTATCTCTTATACCTTGATACACCATTTAGGCAACTAGACTTTAGACTTAAATCAAAAAATATCAAAGGAAATTACCAACTAAGAGTGCTTAAATTTTTCCAGAGAAGTAAAGACAGACAGATTTCTGATGTTTGTGCATAGAATGCAAATAGTTCCAGGTGCATGTGGCTCATGATATATTTGGGTATAAGCACCTGTGCTTACTGAAGCATTTACTCTACATCTTCTCTACCTAAATAGATGGCTATGATTATATACCAACACATAAACAAATGTATCATGTAAATATGTAGGACGGAGGAAGGAATGATGAATAATCTGAAATTTTACACCTTAAGGAAATGATTGGTTTCTGAAGCACAGCTGATCTCAAGGCCAGTAAAGAGAACTAATTGCAATAAATATTGAAAAATACCTATCATAAAATGATTAAAAGAATTGCAGCTCTTTCACCTATAAGAATACAACCATATCAAATGCAGAAAACTTCAGTTGTTGTCTGAGATAAACTTTTAGGTATTTAGTTATTTTCCTCAAAAGATCATGTTAAAAATAGTTAAATTTCAAGCATTTATTTCATGAACTTCAAACTGACATAGGTAAGTTCATATATCTGTGAAGGTATAAGGTAGTTACTGAGTTGAGAACTCTTTGAGGACAAAACTTCTAGCTTGCTTTTCTTTGTACTTTCAGTCCTTGCCACTGCATCTGGCACAAAATAGGCACCTACAATACATACCCGTTAAATGAATAAAGGGGATTGGAGATTAAGTGGAGACCAGAATTCTTATGACTTGTACATATGGTTTGGTTTTGCGTTTGATATTTTCTTAAGTAAGCAGCAGATTCTCGAGCACTTTTCATAACTGTTGTTTACTGAAAATGCAGAACACAAAAATATTCATACAATGTGATCACAATCATGTAAAACTAATAAAAAGTATACAAAGAAAAATGTCTACAAGGAAATTCACTAAATAGTGGCTTTGTGTTATTACTGTGGATGATTTTTTCACTTCTTTTTTTGATATTTTAAACTTTTTCATTACAGTGTATCATATATAAGAATATGATGATAATATATGTGATAATATATTCTTTCAGAGTTATGTGATTCAGGATGTAAGCAAAGACCAATACATTTTAAAATCATTTATTCTATCTAAAATTGGCCTTTTGCGATTATCTTACATACTCCTTTTGGGGGAACATAAAAATGTTATTAGATTTGGAGATAGTATCCCTTGTGGAGCTGGTTTACGGAGTGAAATAAATTTATTTGAACACAAAAGTCCATTCTACCATTTGAAATATTTCTTCTTTTTTCCACAAAGTTGGATGTACTTGGCATATTAGTAGAGATCTCTGTAGTCCACAAATATTTTTTCAGTAATTCCTGTGTGCCAGGTCCTGTGTTAGGCCTTGGTTCCTAAGTTGGCTATTTTCCTATGGTGTTTGGTTTGGCATTTCTCAGCTACAGATGCATACTGAGGGTTGTCATTGTGGACTATAGAAAATGAATGGGTAATTTTCCATATTAGAGTCCCCCAAGGAAAATGTGCCAAGATAGAATCATCAGTCGTATACTATGAATCCATGCTTAGGGATAGCTTGAGGCATGAATGCTTGTTCTAAAAGCCTTTTGCATTTAGTATAGTCATTTGAAATTGTTAAACTCCAATTTTCACTAAAACAAAATGAGCTTTGTGTGTCTTGCAAATTTGACTCAAATTTTAGTTGATGTCTTCACTTTGGGGAATACTTTGATATATGATGCAAGCTCGATTCTCATTTAGAAACCAATAACTTTAAAGATAATCATTTTTAACATCTTGATTTCTTTAAAACACACAAACACACATATTACCAAATGCATTCTAAAACTTTTATTTTTAAAGTTTCTATCCAGCTGGATTTGGCATAAAACTTGACTAGAAGGGCTGAATTATATCATAGGCCAGGATGAATGCCTCACAGTAGTTCAGAAGTAAAATAATTTAGACTTCATTTCAGACTCCATTTTTTATTTTAGATGTGTTGCCAAGGTATTGAAGGACTAAATACGGGAAGAAAGAACAGAATAGCCTTCTGATTTAGTAAGCCTTAGATGTGACAGTCCATACGTGATCTCTGTATGGATCACTTTCTGTTTGGGAATGTTAAGAGTAGTATCTCTGATTTGTACTTTAGAGTTTCAATCCTTTTTCTCATATAAAAAACTCAGCAAGAAGTTCTGCTTCCGGCCATGACAGTGTGAGAGCTTTATGAACCTGCTCCTTAATTAAACTGGTTATTTAAAAGCAACAACAACAACAGCCATTTAAATTATCTGGAAATAGTCCTAAAAGCATGAAATCAATGAAGGAACACTTATTCAGGAAAATATACTGAAAGTCAGAAAAGTGAAAGTCTGTGGTATTTCAACTGAGACCTGCTCCCTTTCTTCCCACTCTCAGTGTAGTGAGATGGAAACCCTCCTCCAAACTGAGATCAAACTGAGATCCAACATCCCTTGGATCATAGAAAAAGCAAGGGAATTCAGAAAAACATCTATAAAATGTTTTTATAGTATTTTCTAAATGTTATAAAATAATTCTGCTTTATTGACTGTGCTAAAGCCTTTGACTCTGTGGATCACAACAAACTGTGGAAAATTCTTAAAGACGTGGAAATACCAGACCACCATACCTGCTTCCTCAGAAACCTATTTGCAGGTCAAGAAGCAACAGTTAGAACCCGACATAGAAATACAGACTGGTTCAAAATCGGGAAAGGAGTTTGTCAAGGCTGTATATTGTCACTCTGCTTATTTAACTTCTGTGCAGAGTACATCATGCAAAATGCAAACCCAGATGAATCACAGGCTAAAATCAAGATTGCTGGGAGAAATACCAGCAACCTCAGATAAGCAGATAATATCACTCTAATGGCAGAAAGCAAAGAAAAACTAAAGAGCCTCTTAATGAGGATGAAAGAGGAGAGTGAAAAAGCTGGCTTAAAACAGCATTCAAAAAAGTAAGATCATGGCATCTGGTCTATCACTTCATGGCAAATAGATGGGGTAAAGTGGAGACAGTGGTGGATTTTATTTTCTTGGCTTCCAAACTCACTGTGGATGGTGACTGCTGCCACGAAATTAAAAGACATTTGTTCCTTGGAAGAAAAGCTATGAACAACCTAGGCAGCTTATTAAAAAACAGAGAGACATCACTTTGCCAACAAAGGTCTGTATAGTCAAAGCTATCGTTTTTCCAGTAGTCATGTATGGATGTGAGAGTTGGATCATAAGGCTGAACATCGAGGGACTGATGCTTTCTAGTTGTGCTGGAAAAGACTCTTGAGAGTCCCTTGGACAGCAGGGAGATCAAACCAGTCAATCCTAAAGGAAATCAACCCTGACTGTTTATTGGAAGGATAATACTTTGGCCACCTGATGCGAAGTGCTGACTCATTGGAAAAGACTCTGATGCTAGGAAAGATTGAGGGGCAGGAGGAGAAGGGGACGACAGAGAATGAGATGAGATGGTTAGATGTCATCACTGACTCAATGGACATGAGTTTGAGCAAGCTCTGGGAGATGATGAAGGACAGGGAAGCCTGGAGTGCTGCAGTCCATGGGGTTGCAAAGAGTTGGACATGACTTAGTGACTGAACAACAGCAAACTGATAGAGCCAAGATCAGAGCTCCTACTTTCCTCAGTCCTCAGTTGGAAGGCTCACTAACCAGTAGGAACAGGGGTAAAGTCAGCATTTCTCACCCTGCCCCAGCCACATGTCACTGAGACAAAATTCTGGGTGAATTATAGCTGAGAGATGGGATCTCTCTTCTTTTACCCAGTCTCCATTCGTGGGTCATGGGCTCTACCTTGAGTAAGGCAACATTGAGAATATTGGGGCACCAACTGCCCTTGCCCTGGCTGGTGGGACAAACAGATTCCACCTGGGAAGGCAAATTGAGGAGTTTTGGGCCTGCTACTCCCCTGTCTCCTCCAGTTGAACTCTCAAGGAGGTGTCACCTAGAAACAAGCATGCTGTTGTCTCTGCCCCCAGCATCAGAACCAAGGTTCAGGAATTTTGCCAAGAGAAACAAACAGACCTTATAACAGTAAGCTCTGAATCTCTCCCCAGAGGGACCAACTTTTTGCAACAAAGTGAAGTTTCTGCCTGAAGGTATGGGTTGTGATGAAAGGAGAAGGAGTTGGGAGGAGACTGACATATTGATTGAAGTTACAGGGCTAACCAGACATCTAGCTAGTTTGCTAGAAAGGAAGGAGGAAAGACAGCTGGGAGGAACCTTCCTGTAATCAGAACAAATCTTGAATACTTACCTCAGGAACTATCTCTTCAAAGGAGCTGTAATAAATTGGTTCAGTCTGTACAGCAATTTATGCCTCAGGACATTGTTGAAGACAATAGATCAATCATTCTGTAGTTAGTGGAGCTTAACAGCTGGGTGTGGTCAGGGAAGAGAAAGTCAAAGAGAGGCCTGCCAAAGCCACTGTCATCCTAGGATGACTGTAGCAGACCAAAGGGTGAGACCCATGAGGAGCTACATCTGCAGGGAGGAGGAGGAAAATATACTCAACGAAAATAATTCATCCAGTCACTGAGCAAATAAGAAAAATAACAATAGCAAATCTTGGATGGCATAGGCAATACCCAGTGTTGATGTATTATCTAACATGTCCGGCTTCAAAAAAAAAAAAAAAAACAAAGCTATGTGAAGAAACAGGAAAGAATGACCTATACACTGGGGGAAAAGCAGGCAGTGGAAACTGCCTGTGAGAACAACCAGAGGGTAGATTTAACAGACAGACTTCAACATATTCATTATAAATATATTCAGAAGGGACTTCCTTGGTGGTCCAGTGGTTAAGACTCTGTGCTTTCACTTGAGAGGGCTTGGGTTTGATCCCTGGTTGGTGGAAGTTCTGCATGCTGTGTGGTGTGGCCAAAATGAAAAAAGAAAAAACAAATATTCAGAAAAGTAAAGGAAACCATAATTTAAAAAGTAGTACAAAATTTGATGACATCACAACAAATAAATATCAATACAAAGATAGAAATGATTAAAAAGAAAAAGAAGAACCAAATGGAAATTTTGGAAGTGAAAAGTACAATAATGGGAAAAAGATCACTAAAGAGGCCCAATGTTGGGTTCAAACTGTCAGAAGAAAGAATGAGCAAATATGAAGATAAAGCAATAGTGTATACAAGGTAAAGAACAGAGAAAATAATGAAAATGAGTGCCTCAGAGAAATATGAGATGATGTTAATATATCAACATACATATAATTGGAGTACCAGAGGAGAGGAGAGAGAAAAGGGAAGAAAAAATATTTGAAGAAATGTCTAAAAACTTCCTAAACTTATTGGAAAACAACTTACATATCCAGGAAGCTCAATAATGTCTGAGTAGAATAACCTCAGAAAGATCCATAGACACATCATAATAAAAATGCTAAAATGCAAACACAGTGAGAAAATTTTGAAAGTAGCAAAAGAAAAATGGATCATCACTTACAAAGCAGTCTCAATGAGATACACAGCTGACTCCTCATCAGAAATGTAGGCCTGTGGCAGTGGAATAATGTATTCAAAGAGCTCAAAGAAAAAACCTCAACCAAGAATCTTATATCCAACAGAACTATCTTTTAACATTGCAAGGGAGATAAAAACATTTTTAGATAAATGAAAAAATGAATTTGTTCTAGACCCACCTTACAAGAAATACTAAAAGTTCTTCAAACAGATAGCAAGTTACCTCAAACAGCGATTTAAATCCACACAAACAAAAGAGAACTAGTAAAGGTAATTATGTAATTATAAAAGAATATAAATTCATATTTCTTCTCCTATTCTTTTAAATGATCTTAAAAACAGTTGTATAAAAAAATATGTCTATAATATATTGTTCAGCTAGTAACATACAGAAACATGATATATTTGTCAGAAATAGCACAAAGGTTGATGAGAGCAAAGCTGTACTGCACTAAGGAAGTGACTCTAGATAATAAAGTCACTATTTGGTTCTAGAGAACCAAAAATTATAAATAAGACCAAAATAACAAAAGCTGTAAGTATATACCAGCTGTCCTTTCTCCTCAGTGACCTCAAAAGACAAAATTATATATCAAGTAATCATTTTTGATATGTACAACAATAATGCCACCAAAGAGGGGAAAGGGACAGCATCATACAGAAGCAGTGTTTCTACACCTCACTGGAATTAATGTAAATTGAAGCTAATTCTGTTAAGACAGATACATATATAAGCTATTTAAGTCCTAGAACAACAACTAAGGAAATGACTCAGAAAATAATTCCATTTTGTAGAAGACTACAAAATGCTATTGAAAGAAACTAAAGAAGATCTAAGGGCTTCCCTCATGGCTCAGTGGTAAAGAATCTGCCTGCTAATCAATGCAGGAGACACAGATTTGATCCCTGATCTGGGAAGATCCCACATGCTGTGGAACAACTAAGCCTGTACACCATAACTACTGAGCCTGTGCTCTGGAGCCCAGGAGCCACAACTGCTGAGCCCTGCACACTGCGGATACTGAGACCTGAATGCCCTAGAGCCCATGCTCCACACCAAGAGAAACCAACACAATGAGAGGCCTATGTATCACAGCTGGAGAATGGGCCCCGCTCCCCACAGCTAGAAAAAAGCCAGTGTAGCAATGAAGACCCACCACAGCCAAATGCAGAGAGTTGGACAGTGAAGAAAGCTGAGCGCTGAAGAATTGATTCTTTTGAACTGTAGTGTTGGAGAAGACTCTTGAGAGTCCCTTGGACTGCAAGAAGATCCAACCAGTCCATCCTAAAGGAGATCAGCCCTGGGTGTTCATTGGAAGGACTGATGTTGAAGCTGAAACTCCAGTACTTTGTCCACCTCATGCAAAGAGTTGACTCATTGGAAAAGACCCTGATGCTGAGGAGGATTGGGGGCAGGAGGAGAAGGGGACGACAGATGATGAGATGGCTGGATGGCATCACTGACTCAATGGACATGGGTTTGGGTAGACTCTGGGAGTTGGTGATGGACAGGGAGGCCTGGCATGCTGCGATTCACGGGGTCGCAAAGAGTCGGACACTACTGAATGACTGAACTGAACTGAAAAAGAAATTAAAGAAGATGTAAAGAAATGAAAAAACATCCCGTTTTCATAGATTGGAAGACTTATGCTCAGATGGCACTACTTCTCATTTTAATCTGTAGATTTAATGAGATACCTCTTAGAATTCTGTGTGGCTTCTTTGTACAAATTGACAAGCCAGTTCTGAGATTCATATGGAATTGCAGGGGATGCAGAAGAGCCAAAACAATCTTGAAAGGAACAGACCTGGAGAACTTACAATTCCAACATCAAAACTTATTACAAGGCAACAGTAATCAAGACAGTGAGTACTGACACAAAGATAGATAAACATACATATGGTTGACCTTTAAGCAACTCAAGGTTTAGGGTACCAATTCCCTGAGCAGTCAAAAACCCATGTGTAACTTTATAGTTGGTCTTTCATATCCACAGTTCTGCATCTGCAGTTTCAACCAACTATGGATCTTGTTGTATGTATTTACTGGAAAAAAAAACCCTGCATATAGATACAGATTTAGATCAGTGGAATAGTATTGAGAGTCCAAAAATAACCAGTGTGTCTGTGATCAACAGATTTTTGGCAAGGGTGACAAGACCATTCAGTGGAAAAAGAATAATATTTTAACAAATGGCACTGAGAAACTTAGCTACATTTAAAAGAATGCATTGAACCTTTTGATGGTTTTGAACTGTGGTGTTGGAGAAGACTCTTGAGAGTCCCTTGGACTGCAAGGAGATCCAACCAGTCCATTCTGAAGGAGATCAGCCCTGGGATTTCTTTGGAAGGGATGGTGCTAAAGCTGAAACTCCAGTACTTTGGCCACCTCATGCGAAGAGTTGACTCATTGGAGAAGACTCTGATGCTGGGAGGGATTGGGGGCAAGAGGAGAAGGGGATGACAGAGGATGAGATGGCTGGATGGCATCACTGATTCGATGGATGTGAGTCTCAGTGAACTCCGGGAGTTGTTGATGGACAGGGAGGCCTGGTGTGCTGTGATTCATGGGGTCGCAAAGAGTCGGACAGGACTGAGTGACTGATCTGATCTGATGTGCAAAATGTAACTCAAGATAGATCAGACCCAAATGTAAGTTCTAAAACCATAAAACTCTTACAGGAACAAAGGGTAAGTCCTCATGGCCTGCATTTGGCAGTGGATTCTTAGATCGGACACCAAAAACACAAGCAACCAAAGAAAAATCAATAAATTAGACGTCATCAAAGTTAACTTTTGTGCTTATACTATCAAGAAAGTGAAAAGAAAACCCACAGAATGGAAGATAGTATTTGCAAATCATATGTCTGATAAGAGACTTGTATCTAGGGTATATAAAGAACTCAATAATAAAAAGATAATTGAATTTTAAAATGGGCAAAGGATCTGAATATACATTTTTCCAAAGAAGATATACACATAGCCAATCAACATGTGATGCTCAACATCATTAACCATCAAGGAAATGAAAATCAAAACTATAATGAAATACCAGTTTATACTCACTAGTATGGCTAAAATCAAAAAGTCAGATAATAAGTGTTGACAGGGATGTGGAGAAATCAGAATGCTCATACATTACTGATAGATTACTGCATATAAAATGATGTGGCCACTTTGGAAAATAAGAGTTCCTCAAAGAATTAAACAGAGTTACTATATGACCCAACAGTTGCACTCCTGCTGCTGCTAAGCCACTTCAGTCGTGTCCGACTCTGTGCGACCACATAGACGGCAGCCCACCAGGCTCCCCCGTCCCTGGGATTCTCCAGGCAAGAACACTGGAGTGGGTGGCCATTTCCTTCTCCAATGCATGAAAGAGAAAAGTGAAAGTGAAGTCGCTCAGTCGTGTCCGACTCTTCGTGACCCCATGGACTGTAGCCCACCAGGCCCCTCCATCCATGGGATTTTCCAGGCAAGAGTGCTGGAGTGGGGTGCCATTGCCTTCTCCGAGTTGCACTCCTAGGTATCTACAAAAAAGAAATGAAGATATGTGTCCACAGAAAACTGTGTACTTGAATATCCACAGCAGTATTATTCATAATAGCCAATAAATGAAACCAAACCAAATGTCTATCATTTTGTGAATGGATAAATGGAATGTATTATAGCCATACAATAGAATATTACATATCCATAGAAAAGAATAAAAGTAACTGTTGAAAGTGCTTATAACATGGATGAACCTTGAGCATATTATGCTAAGTGAAAGAAGGAAGACATAAAAGGCCACATAATGTACAATTCCACTCATATGAAATTTCTAAAATAGGCAGATCTGTAATAACAGAAAATAGGTCATTGGTTTCCCAGGGGCTAGGGAGAGGGGGGAATGGGGAGTTTCTGCTAATGGGTATTGGGTTTTTTTTGAGGGTGATGAAAATGTTTTAAAATTAAACAGTGATGATGGTTGCACAAGTGTGAATATACTAAAAATCAATGAGCTGTATACTTTAACAGGGTAAATTTATGATATATAAATTATGTATTGATAAAGCTGTTATTAAATACTACATGCCCATCATTCCAAGCACTGTATGAATATTAACACCTTTAATCCTAATAACAAAGCTAATAAATGAGGTACTGTTTTCTTACTTATTTTATAGATGAGGAAACTAAGGCACACAAAGAAATTACTTGCTTAAACTAGTGAAGTAAATTACTTGCCTAAACTTGTGAAGTGGGAGGACATGATTTAAGCCTATGCAGTGTGGTCCACAGCCCTTGTGCTGCACCATACTGCTACTCATTAATAATTGAGTTGACCTGGGGTATAGCTTATGAATTGATTCTGTTTTCTGATTGTAGGCTCCAACTCTCTCCAGAATTTGAGAGTTGTTGCAGAGCATAAACAAAACTTTGACACTGAGTTAAATAAAACCATTTACAGAAAACAGAAGCCCAGGATTTACAGTATGACTGGGTAGGGTAACTAGTGTCAACCCTCCCCAGAAGCAGTACAGTACTTGACCCGTAGGCATGCTGCAGATGTCTTTTACGATTATTATTTTGCCTAAAATATAGGGTTTTGATTTTTTTTCATCTTAGCAATTAGCTCTTGCTTACACAGTTTGGCCATGTACTAAGGAAAGGGTATAACATGTACATCTTTGGCTGATTGAAAACTCTTAGGACCTGAAAGAGTTCCAGGCTGAACAGACATTTCCAGTTCCCCATTTATAGATGAAAAACTGAGTGGTTGACTTACTTGAGGTTACAAAAAATGAGTGGAGGATCTGGGACTCAAACTAGGTCCTCTGCCTCCTTTCCTGCCTTCAGTGACTGTCATTGCAGGGTGGCTCCTCAGGAACTACAGTATAGTAAGGGACCCAGGATATCTTCCAGGACAGTGATTCCTTCTAAGGTCTCTTGCGCTGAGGGTAATCAACCAGAATCTGACTGAATACTTTCAGTAATGGGATCTCCACAGCAGCCACTTTGCTGTTAGTTAACTTTGTTAGAGAGCTTTTACGTGTATGAACTCTACATCTGCTTTAATTGATCCTCCTGCTTTATCCCTCTCTGCCTCTGCCTTGTCCACCACTTAGCTTGTCTTCTACCTTCTTTCCCCTGCTCCATCTCTTTCATTTTTTTCCCCTACTTATTACCTAGCACTCACATTTATCAAGAAGCTTTTTCTAGCTAAATTCTCTATATGTAGTTTATTCCTTTAATCTTTAATACACAGCTTAAATTGCTATGCATTGAAATACATTTACAGTCCTTATTCATTTTACATATGTTCAGTCTCCATAGTATTATAAGTAACTTGAGTTACGTGCTTTTATAGCTCCCTAACCCCAACTCAACCTTTTGTCGCTTGGTTAGTATTTATTTCTCTTGAATAGTTTGCATATACTTGAATTTTAAATTGAGAGCATTTTAAGTTATGTGCCTGTATCAGGCCTGTGTGCGCAAGTGCTCAGCAATGAACTCGATAGATTCTAAATGGATACTACAGAATCTATAAAACTGATACAGAATTGCCATGTTATAACATCAGCACTTACCTTTTCAAGTGGCTTTGGCATTAAATGGAAAATACAGATAAAAATTTCCTAGCCCTATTGTGCTTGTGCAGAGTGTGCCTATTAATACTACTTGATCTGCTCGTTCATCTGGCCATCTTTATGAAGTAATGTGCATAAGTCTCTATTCTATCCCAAGCACTGTGCTAGAGATTTTTAAATATATCATCTCATTTAATATTTATAGGCCCTAGATGTTATTCCTCTTTGTAGAGATGAGGAAGTTAGGTGCAGTGGCAAAAAAATTTGCCAAGATCGTATAGCTATAAGCTAGTGTTTAAACCTAGGTGCTTTCCTTACTTCAGTTGTATTGTTTCCTAATAAATAACCTGTGAGATGCCTTACTCCTTACAATATATTGTCTCAGATGCTGTTCATGTTAAATAATATATAATATTAATAATATAGATCTTTCATAATAACTGTGAAATAGACATATTTATATCTTACACATGATGAAATTTAGCTTCAGGTAGAATAAATAACGGGGAAGGCAATGGCACCCCACCCCAGTACTCTTGTCTGGATAATCCCATGGACGGAGGAGCCTGGTAGGCTCGTCCATGGGGTCGCTGAGTCGGACACGACTGAGCAACTTCACTTTCACTTTTCACTTTCATGCATTGGAGAAGGCAATGGCAACCCACTCCAGTATTCTTGCCTGGAGAATCCCAGGGACAGAGGAGCCTAGTGGGCTGCCGTCTATGGGGTCGCACAGAGTCGGACACGACTGAAGCGACTTAGCAGCAGCAGCAGCAGAATAAATAAATTGCTCCAGATCCAAATTCAAAAAATAATACAACTAGGAATTAGAAAAAACCCAAACTGTTTCTGTACTTTTTTTCTGCTACACCACTCGTGTGTTCTTGTGCCTTTAAAGACCTCTAACATCACAGCTGTCTCATTGAAACAACTTTACTCTTGTCCTTATTCTTGGCTGTCTTAGTCTGCTCGTGCTACCATGACAAAATACCAAAAACTGGGTTGCATAAGCAAAACAAATTTATGCCTCACTGTTTTGGAGGCTAGAAGTCCAAGATCAAGGTGCTGGTAAGGTAGATTTCCTTCTGAGACCTCTTCTCTTGGCTTATAGTCACCTGCTCTCTGACTGTGTACTCATTTGACCTCCTCTTTGTGCAGAGAAGGAAGTGAGTGGGGAATGAGTGAGCCAGCCCTCTGGTGTCTCTTGTAAAAAGGATACTATTCGCATAAGACCAAGGCCTCTCCTTCATGACCCCATCTAACATTAATAACCTTCTCAAAGCCCCATCTCCAAGTACCATCACACTGGGGTTAGAACATCAACATATGAATTTAATGGGAATACAAATATTTAGTCCATAACTTCAACTTACCATCAGAGCCCCTGATTATCTTCTATAGAGGCCTGGGTAACTAGAGCTGAGATCTAGGGATTTAGAGTATTTCAGAGTGAAGAGGTGAGCCTTGTGGAGTAGATGACACTGGAGACAAAGAAATTCCAGAGAAACTTTATATAGGTAACACTTTGATACACTGAAAAAGACAAAAAGCTGTAGAGATCCATGGGATGAGAATCTGTACCAGCCACCAAGATATAGAGTATATGTTGTGACAGAATGTACATCTTCCAGCTTTGTTAGTGTGCTTTTACATAATCAAAGTATGATTTGGCTGAGAACTCAGTAAAGATTAAATGTGATAATGTTCCCTTATTTGGCAAACTAAAATGCAACAAATGATAATGCTCCTGTATTTGTCAGTATATTAACTTAAAATCCTAAAATATGTTTTGTATAGGTAGTGAAGAAGAGCGTTTTCTGAAAAATAAAGACTCTTGCTTAAGTAGTAAGAAAACCAGAGTTGGCTGGTACTGTATTTGAAGAGAAATTAAAAGTTTTGACATGCCCATTTCTGCCCTCTGTCAAAAAGAAAAGGCAGCTGATTGGTTTTTAAGTTTTCATTTACACCTAAGCTATTTTCCCCATCTGTTAATGAACTCTTGATGATGCATCATGTCTTTCTCAGGATTGCTAATTAGCAAAGAAACTTGAGCCAAACTTACATAATTGTTGTTACTATGAACTCTCAGTCTTTTGGCAGGATCACCATGATATAGAACATAGCCAGAAGGATTGTATTACTGAAAAAAACAAGTACATGTGCAAGAAGGGGAGCTAAAGGTGAAATTAAGGAAGTGAGATAAAACTTCATTCACAAGGACAGTATCCATTAACTAAAAAGTGATAATTACTATTGCCTCCCATAGTAAAAGTAGGGGAAAAAAACAAACCCAAGTGTATAGGTATCATATCATATTAAACTAAATGTAATTGAAACCAGCTTCATGGGCATTTATTTAGAAAATCTCATCTTTTCGCTTTTTATAAAGAGATTTCAAATTTGACCTCCAGAATCCTCTCTAACCTTTCTTAGAAGCACAGTGTAGAATCCTGGCAGTAAGTCATTAATTGTTTAATGTTTTTGTAAAATACTATTTTTTAATAGGTCTGTCTTCTGGCAGTGACAGCATTGTTCCAACTATTGATTATAGTAAGCTTATTTTAGAATTTAATACATCTCTTTCTGTCTTGTGCATATACATGTGTGTGCGTGCACGTGGACGCACACACACACACTGTGCACACATTGCTGTGCACAGAGGACAGAAGTTTAGAACTATCAGATTTAGGTGGCTGACCTTCAGCTCCAGTTAAGAACTAAAATTAGATCCCTGTGGAAATATATATCCAGTGACATCCATCAGAGAAGAGTGTAGGCATAACCCTGAGAAGCCAGGGAGGCATCATTCAAGGGACTTTGCCTTAACTACAAACTTGTTTCCAATTTGAATTTTTATCTTAAAAATTCATGTGACTTTTTCTTTTGTGAGTTGTAACATATTTGTTTATTTTCATGTAGAAACACTTCCCAGTTCCACCCTTGATAAATCTTTTAGTAAAACAGTAGTTAAGGAGGATGCACAAGGATTGTCCTGTGACTTTAAGTATCTCTGACACTATGCCAAATCTCCCAGATGAATGTGCCTATTTTAAGAGCAGGGTCATATCCCATCACTATAGGAACACTGGTTGATTACAGTGAGAGCATAAATCAAGCATGTGGCTAACATTGCAGACATAATGGACAAGAAGGTGGGGGTGGGATGGGGAATCCACTCTTACTAAAGACAAAGTAATTCTGTTAAGGAGAATGGATAGGTATTTCAACACACAATAGAAGACCAGAAACAGTAAATAATAATAAGAGCCATGTTTAAGGGCTTGTCTGTTTAAGGAGGAAAAAAAAAATCAGTCCTCAGTAATTCCTTTCACAGACCTAGCTTATCCCAGAATTGCTTTGAATGTTTTAACACTCATTTTTTATTTATTTTGTCACCAGATACCAGTAGAATGAAAAGAGAGTAGGACTGGGAGTCAAATAATAATCTTAGTCCCCTTTTCTATTATAGCTTTCTGTGCTGCTTAAGCAAATCATTTAGCTTCCTTGAGAGTCAGCTTTCATTATCTATAAAATAGATCCCCTGATCCTGAGTATGGGCTTCCTAATTGGCTTAGTGGGTAAAGAATCCACCAGCAATGCAGGAGATACAGGTTCCATTCTTGGGTTGGGAAGATCCCCTGGAGGAGGGCATGGTCACCCACTCCATTGTTCTTACCTGTAGAATCCTATGGACAGAGGAGCCTGATGGGCTTCAGTCCAGAGGGTCTCAAAGAGTTGGAAATGACTGAGTACACACACACAATTCTGAATATATTATTAAGTATTATTTTCTAAAAGGATTCTATAGTCAAATAAATAAAGGAAGTATCAGCTTAAAAAACATGTTTCTTTTCCATAGTTCATCTGAGAATCTTTTAATATTTTAATAAGCCTTATAAATTTCCCAGATTTATTCTTTAACAAAACCCATTTTTTTAATAGAACCTTTTGCACTGCTAGTGTTTATTGATGTTAAGTAGTCATTATAGCCCTTTATAACTCTTAATATTCTGATTCTGGAAATTATACTCATTTTGTTTGGCTCTTCGACTGTTTTCTGGCCTGTAGTTATCATAGGGTTACTGCCAAGTTGAACTCTCTGCCTCTGCTGTGTGTGTACTCTGCCCCTCTTTCCAAGTTGAACTGGAAAGTTATTGCATTTTCCTGTTTCTTATAAATAAAACAGAAATTAATTTCGTCCTTGTCTTTTGCAGTGTTCACTTTCTCTGTTCACTGCCATTTCATTTTTGATTCGGTTGTTCAGTCATTGGCCCATTTTTAGAGGTCTTGTTCTTAGAAATGTACAATTTTGTCTCTTACTGCATACCATCCTCTCATTTAATAAGCAGCACTGTAATATATATAGGGTATATCCCCATTTCACATGTAATTAACCTTATGCTCAGAAAAAAACAACTTGCCCAGATCTCACAGGTAATAAAATAGCAAAGTGAAGTCTCTCTGACTTGGCAACTCAAATTCTCTATTATGGCATATACATTATAGTTATAGTGGTAAATAACATTTGTTGAGTATTTTATTTTAAGGCAGCACATACATATTATCTTATTTAATTCCCCCAATAGCCCTATGAAGTAGATACTATCATTCCCATTTTATCTTGAATTTAGTAAACAGACATTTGGTGAATTGTTAATGAATGGATAAATAGGTGAACAAATGAATATACAAACCAACCATGGCACAACCAGGCCAAGTTGGTCTGAGTCTTGGTATTAGATATAGAGTAGTTGCTTAGTCATTGAAAATGTTAATTGCTCAGTCATGTCGACTCTTTGCGATCACATGGACTATAGCCCACCAGGCTCCTCTGTCCAGGCAAGAGTACTGGAGTGGGTAGCCATTCCCTTCTCCAAGGGATCTTCCCAACCCAGGGATCAAGCCCACATCTCCTGAATTACAGGCAGATTCTTTACCATCTGAGCCACCAGGGAGGTACAATATCACTTATGTTACTTAAGGAATGATGGTATAAGAGGTTCTATATGGGGCATCATTGGGACATCGTATCTCAAAGGTACATTCTTATTTAAATCTAAAGCCAAGTTGTTGCAACAAAGAGACCCCCAGTGAAGAAGTGATTTAATGAATATGGGCATTTATTACCTTTCCAAATAACAGTTCATAGGTGATCAAGCATGCAGGTGAGCAGCTCTGCTCCATGTGTTGATTCAGTGACCTAGCTTCTTTACAGGTTTGTCAAGTCATATCTTTGCCATTGAACATTGGCTTAGCCTATACTGGGCTGCCACTTCCAGGTTCTGGGCTGCAGAAGGGGACAAGAAAGGGGAGAAGGCCCACTATTGCCATTACAATGCCCACTATTGTAATGACCCAAACCTGAAAAGGGCATACAACGTGTCCTCATACATTCCATTGGCAAGAGTTCAGTCATATGGCCATGAAGAAGAGCTGAGGAGTGTAGTGCAATCAGGCAGCCATGAAACTTGCCACAGTTCTCTTACTGTTTAAAAAGGGAGGATGGATTTTGATGGACATCTATCACTTTTTACCACAGTGCCTAATAATGAAAGCCTTAATAAGTTCCCTAGTGGCTCAGTAGTAAAGAATCCACCTGCCAAGGAGAAAACGTGGGTTCAGCCCCTGGGTCTAGAAGATCCCCTCGAGAAGGAAATGGCAACCCACTCTAGTATTCTTAGCTGGAAAATTCCATGGACAGAGAGAGGAGCCTGGCGGGCTACAGTCTATGGGGTTGTAAAAGAGTTGGGCATGATTTAGTGACTGAGCAACAAAAACAGTCTGTTTATGAGGCATTATAGTATTTCCTCATTACTCTGGGATCTGAGTTAATTTTACTGCCTTCATTATATATTTGAAGAAAATATGGGATAAAATGCATTCTCTAGAGCAGTGCCTTCACATTATTTGTGATGAAGGACCAAGTTTTTTGCTTATTTGTTTCTTAATTTTCCTCTAATTTGTAATAGACTAGTAATTTTGAAAGTACAATAAAAATGAATCATTAAAGAAATAATTACATTCTTGGATAGCAAAGTCAAATCACTATAACATTTTCTGAAAACATATTCTCAACTTTTTATGTGCTTAGTCAAACTCAGTTGTGTCTGACTCTGTGACCCCATGGACTATAGCCCACCACATTACTCTGTCCATGAGGATCTCCAGGCAGGAATACTGGAGCGGGTTGCCATGCCCTCCTCCAGGAGATCGTCCCAACCCAGGAATCAAACCCAGGTCTTCCTCAATGCGGGCAGATTCTGTACTGTCTGAGCCACCAGGGAAGTCTAAGAATACTGGAGTGGATAGCCTATCCTTTCTCCAGCAGAACTTCTCAACCCAGGAGTCAAACCAGGGTCTCCTACATTGCAGGTGGATTCTTTACCAGCTGAGCTACCAGGGATGGTCTGATAACAAACAGTTTGTGAACTGGCACCAATCTGCAGACACTTTTGAGTAGTAATATTTGTCTCAAAAAGTATTTTCTTACTACCTCTTTGGGGTTGTCAGAGTTATAGACTAACTATGATGTCTATATTATAAGCAAAGACATTTTGTTTGTATATATAAAACTTGACTTTTCTCTTTTAAAAATATTTTTAGAAATCAGCTTTCAGGATAGCATGTAAATCATGATGGATTCATTATTTGAATGCATCACTACATGGGAAATAGATGGAGAAACAGTGGAAACAGTGTCAGACTTTATTTTTCTGGGCTCCAAAATCACTGCAGATGGTGACTGCAGCCATGAAATTAAAAGACGCTTACTACTTGGAAGGAAAGTTATGACCAACCTAGATAGCATATTCAAAAGCAGAGACATCACTTTGCCAACAAAGGTTCGCCTAGTCAAGGCTATGGTCTTTCCTGTGGTCATGTATGGATGTGAGAGCTGGACTGTGAAGAAGGCTGAGCGCCGAAGAATTGATGCTTTTGAACTGTGGTGTTGGAGAAGACTCTTGAGAGTCCCTTGGACTGCAAGGAGATCCAACCAGTCCATTCTGAAGGAGATCAGCCCTGGGATTTCTTTGGAAGGAATGATGCTAAAGCTGAAACTCCAGTATTTTGGCCACCTCATGCGAAGAGTTGACTCATTGGAGAAGACTCTGATGCTGGGAGGGATTGGGGGCAGGAGGAGAAGGGGACGACAGAGGATGAGATGGCTGGATGGCATCACTGACTCGATGGATGTGAGTCTGAGTGACCTCCGGGAGCTGGTGATGGATAGGGAGGCCTGGCGTGCTGCAGTTCATGGGGTCACAAAGAGTCAGACACGACTGAGCAACTGATCTGATCTGATCTGATACATGTCATAGCCTGTTTTGCTTGTTTCATAGTTGAAGTTAAAGCTAATCCTGGTTTTACAGATTGATAGTGAAAAGCTTACCATTCTGGAGCTGGAAGAAGGTTGCCTAAAAGAGTCTTGATGCACGATATAGAAGAAGAAGAAAATCTAATAAAGTGACATGCTGCGGGTCACAGCTAAATGAGAGGCAGCATAGTATGATCATGGACTTAAGTGGAAATCACACTGGAGTCAGATGATCTGGATTGAGTCCTGGCCTTCTACTTCTCAGTTAAGTGTTCTTAGGTAGTCATTTAAAGAATCATATAGTCAGTGTTTAGTAAGCATTCCTTAGATTGAGGAATGTATATGAAAGTTTTTTGTAAACTATAAAGCACATAAGCAAACAGTGTTGCTATTATTAAAATTATGAAGTCATCCCTTCTGATACTAAGTCCATTGCTTTTCCTGAACTCTGCTATATTTCATGCTAAACACCTGTTGAAAACAGGAGTCATATTTAATATTGCATCAAATTAAAACTGCTGGAGAGGGGATAGGGTACCCATTCCAGTATTCTTGGGCTTCCCTTGTGGCTCAGCTGGTAAAGAATCCTCCTGCAATGTAGGAGACCTGGGTTCGATCCCTGGGTTGGGAAGATACCTTGGAGAAGGGAAAGGCTACCCACTCCAGTATTCTAGGCTTGAGAATTCCATGGACTGTATAGTCCATGGGGTCTCAAAGAGTCGGAAATGACTGAGCAACTTTCACTTTCAAATTAAAATTATGTTTATAAGGACTCTATAGCAATGTGGAAAAAGTAAATTTAAGACAGGAAACAAAATTATTTACACATGGTGATTGTGATTCTGTAGGCTGAAGTAATGTGCTTGTTACTGATACTCAAGTAGATTGACTAATGATAAATCCTTCTGTCCACTGCACATAAAATATGTTAATACTGCATAGTATAATTACAAATGTCTTTTCTATTTTCTTTGATAGTTTAATGCATTTTACATTTTAAAGAACATGTATAAGGAATTTAAACTCTTCAGAAAAGAGAACTTTGTATGAAATCACGTAATTTTTGCTTCTCATATAAAAAGACTTTTTACACCATAGGACAAACCATCTTACCAGTACAATCACAAGAACAGCCTTTACTGCTTCTCCCATTCCTTCTTAGAAAGGGCAACTATCCGGACAACATTAGTTGACTTCTACTAATGCTTTAAATTCAGGGAACTTCTTAGTATAGTCAGTTTATATGTTGAGTGCTTATTGTGTTCTTGTTGCTCTGCTGAGGGCTGTAAGGATTATGAAGAAATAAAACATAATAATAGTCACAATTCAAAAAGTGCTTGTTATGTCCCAGAGACTCTTTCACAACAGCCCTCTGAAATATAAGTGATATTATTCCCATTTTACAAATGAGAAAGTGAGGCTCACAGAAGTTAAAAAAAAAAAATGTCTGAATCATAGTGGTAAAGCTGGCTGTTAAATCCAGGTTTTTTGATTTAAAAGCCTCTACAGTACATTTTCTTCTCTCATAAAAGAAAGATGTCCGTTTTACCTTCAGAGAGCTTTTAGTAGCTGAGGCAAACTCATAAAAAAAACAGGAAGAATTCACTAAATACCAATGATTGCTACAAATTTTGGTATGGGTATTACTTGGAGAGGAAGAACGTTGGGGGCTGAAGTAGTAAGGAAAAACTTTATATCAAAAGTTAATTTTAAGCTTAGTTTTGGAGAATGGATAAAACTTAAATAGTCAAAGAAGGAGAAGGACTGATGCATATAAAAGGGAGATGGCAAGAAAGCAAAAAAAAAAAACTCTACATGAAATAAATATAATTAGAGAGGAGGGTTTGATAGGGGAGCAGTATGAAAGAGAAGACTCAAAATGCAGGTTGGAGGATCATAAATGCTAAGCTGAGGATTTGAGATCTTTACCTTATAACAATATATAAATGATAACCAGTACTGAACACTTAATGCTTTCCAAGCACTGTTCTAAGTACTCTACATATGTGATTTCATTTAGTAACTTTCCAAGATCACACCATTAGAAAACAGTAGAGTCAGCCTTTAAACACAAATTTAAATCCAGAACCCATGCCCTTAATCACAACACTGTTCTAGCTCTGGAGTCTATGGTAAGTTGAACAAGTTTCAGGCCTAGGACCACTGATCTTAAACAAGTAATACACTTTACACCTCAAGTGATTTTTAATGTTTACAAAAAGTAATGTGACCAGATAATGACATACCATCCCTATTCCTGCCATCCTGATATGTCTTTAGGACAGTTGAGGAGAAGTTACGGTGTTTGTGCTAATGGCTTTCAGGTCTGCGTACTTTTCTGTGCTTATCTGGTCAGTTACTCTCAGTTAACCCCTGGTCCCCAACATCCAAGTTATATCAGTCCATTGTTGTAGTTCATTGGTTCCTAGAGTGTGGCTCCTGAACTGACAGCAACAGCATCAACTGGGAACTTGTTAAGAGTCCCAATTCTGGCCTCATTCCAGACCAATTAAATCAGAAACTCTGATTCAATCTGTGTTCCAATAATCCTCACCTAGAGATTATGATATTAAGTGAAATAAGTCTGAAAGAGAATGACAAATACCATATGATATCACTTATATGTGGAATCTAAAATACAACCCAAGTGAACATATCTATGAAACAAACAGACTCAGACATAGAGAACAGACTTGTGGTTCGCCATGGAGGAGGGTGAGTAGGAAAGTGAAGGACTGAGAGTTTGGGACAAACTGTTATATATGGTTGGATAAACAACAAGGTCCTGTTATACAGCACAGAGTCCTATAGTCAGTATCCTGTGATAAACCATACGGAAGAGAATATGCAAAGGAATATATACATATATATGTATATATGTATACATATATATATGTATACATATATATGTATAACTGAATCATTTTGCTGTACTGTAGATATTAACACAAGACACAAATAGAGTAAATCAACTCTACTTTAATAAAATTAACAACAACAACAAATAATTCTTTAAGAGATTATGATGCATGCTGAAAACCATTACTATAGTATACTCTAGGGTTTCCATTTGGGAGCAAGCTACCAAAAATTTTTTGATAAAACCTGGTATTAACATTGAGAATCTCAATCTTCAGTCTCTGCTGCTGGGTCTTGCAGTCTAACTTTATGGAAATAGCCATGGCTACTGAGCTAGTGGGGGGTTCCCATATGGCTCAGTGGTAAAGAATCCACCTGCCAATACAGGAGATGTGGGTTCGATCCCTGGGTTGGGAACATCCCCTGGAGAAGGAAATGGCAAGCCACTTCAGTGTTCTTGCTGGGATAATACCATGCACAGTGGGCTACAGTTCATGGGGTTGCAAAGAATCTGACACAACTGAGCACGCGCACTGCAACCTAATGAGCATTTTAAAAGGGCTTTTTGTCAGCCTCTCTGAAGTAATTATACTTTATGAGCATACCTAAGCTTTGCTTTATGACTTTAGTTCATTCCTGAAAACCTTACCTCTTAGTGAAAAGATTTTAAAGCAGAAGATATTTCAATCAATTTTAATGGAAAAAAATTATGTGTTTCATGGTTATCTAAGATACCAAAATAGTTTTCAGATTAAAAAATATATGAGTTGAACCATGATAACAAGTTTGTATAAATAAATACTTAGAAAGTTAATAAAAAGTTTGTACTTAGAATGTTATGTAATGATGATTTATTGTACTTGCAAAAAGAGGAAGAGAAGACTTGATAGTGAGAGGTGGCTGGTGGTGGAGGAATACAAAGGAATTATTCTTTGGAAGGGGTTGGAGAGTCAGGTCGGAGAAGGCAATGGCACCCCACTCCAGTACTCTTGCCTGGAAAATCCCATGGATGGAGGAGCTTGCAAGGCCGCACTCCATAGGGTCGCTGAGGGTCAGACATGACTGAGCGACTTCACTTTCACTTTTCACTTTCATGCATTGGAGAAGGAAATGGCAACCCACTCCAGTGTTCTTGCCTGGAGAATCCCAGGGACAGGGGAGCCTGGTGGGCTGCCATCTATGGGGTTGCACAGAGTCGGACACAACTGAAGCGACTTAGGAGCAGCAGCAGCAGGAGAGTCAGGTAGTAAACTGTAAAGCAGATAATCTTTGGGAGTATGTGGGTATCTCGCGTTTAAAAACAGCTACAGAACACCTGGGCCTGCCATTGGGATACAGATGAAAGGAGTGAGATGCCCCAATGTCCATCTCACTCTATAAGGAACTAAGTGTTTGTTGAAACTAAGTGCTATATAGAAGGAGAGCAGAGGGAGCAGCTAGGGAATCTTTTAGACCCTTCAGTCTTCAAATTAAACCTTAGACAATGAGTGGGGTCCTGGCTGGTGGAAATGGGGACAGGGTAGGCCATGCTGAGGTAATGGTGGGAGAAGGTTCAGGACATATTGTCAGGGGACTGGAAGTCCGTTTGGAGCACTTGGAAAGGAAAGAAAAGGGAGGGTGTATGTGTGTGGCAGAGATATAGGAAAGGGGACACTGAGCTTATTTCAGCTGCATTCTGTGGGCAACAGGGAGCTATGGAAAGCATTTGAAGAGAGCAAGGCATGTTTTTGAAAGAGTAAAATCAACTGAAAAACAATAGTTAGAGCACAGGAAAATACCATTAAGGCAAAATAAAGAAATGAGCACCTTTGAAACAGAAGTCGTGCATGCACTCAACAGATGGGGGAATCATAAGGAATGCTACCTCTTCAGTGTTCTTGCTTGTTGTTCAGATGCAAAGAAAAACTGCTGATTCATCCAAATGTGGTACATGGTTTAATTTTTCTTTATAATATTCTCTAAATAGAAATGATTGTATTGAGTAGAGCAATGAATGTATCTGTTAAATATCACTTCTTATATTTTAATACAAAAAAGGGAGGGGTTCATTGTCCAAGAAGTGGTATTACTTTTCAAGAGACATTATAACAGAAAGCTACCTAACAGTTGTCATGTGAGGCAAGTCTGTGATGAGAAATGACATGTCTAAAAACAACTGATTGAAAACCATGCTTGAAACAGTCTCGGTTGTGGATTTCCTGCAAGCCTTCAGGTGAGGCAGTTTTTAACTCTAAATTTTGTGGACCTCTCTAATCTCTTTTATGTAGCCTTCTTATGTCCCAGAGTTTTAACAGTCCATTTGGTTTATAGCCTTGGCTGTTTGTATTCATACTTTGCTCTTTTTCTTTCTTGAATCTGACAGTGGAGGAAGAAAGAAGTCATTCCTACCCACTTGGAGCCGGGGGGAGGGGAGGGAGATTTTATTGTGGTTTTTGGTTTAGAAAGAAAAGAATTAAAGATTTCTGTGTTTTACTAGATATGTAGAACTCCAAATTCACGTATATAATACCTTATTTATTATGTATTTCTTAAATAGGAATGTAGATAATTCCTTCTTGGTTAAAATTATATGGGAGCAAAGGTTATTTAACTCCACCACCCAGGAATATAGCATGTAGGAAACTGTGTAAAAGATTTTTTTTTTTCCTTTGTCTTAGATGTGAAAAATCTGAAATTGGAGAAATTTTCCTATTTTATATATTTTTAATAATGCGCATATTATACTTTCCTCTATCCCAAAATAGCATTCACAAAAAAAAATGCTTTCATGATGATATTAAAATATTAAGTGGAAGTCCCTTCTAGTTAATCAGGTATGTTAAGGAATAGAGTTAACAATGTAGTGAAGTTTTTTTTAGCTTGCTAGGTTAATTTCTTTTCCACCTCCATCTAGAGAACATAGTACATTTAAAATTGACATTTCCATAGCTGTTTGACTCAGATGTACTGAGAAGATGCACATGGCCTAAAATTTCTGCCAAGATCATAGTTCTTGACCCACAGATAGCCTCTTTTAGTTAAAGTCTGATGACAGAGTAATAGAAACTTTGTAAAACCTTGTATTGGTCATAGTTGTTGCTTTTGTTTTTATAAAATGTAGTGGGTATAGAAATGGTTGGCAGTGGAATGGTTGGTTATACCTGCTGCTCCTCATACAAGGTTTGAGGTTCAGAGACCCAGATCTGCAGTTTATGGAGAAGAAAACTAGACATTGACTTTTAAGAGAGTTTTCAGTGGTTCTTAAATTTGTCAATGACAGAAAAAACCTTTTCAAAAAATTCAAGATAGAGTACACTTTGGGTCCAAATAAAGCTGAAACTCCAGTAGTTTGGCCACCTCATGCGAAGAGTTGACTCATTGGAAAAGACTCTGATGCTGGGAGGAATTGGGGGCAGGAGGAGAAGGGGACGACAGAGGATGAGATGGTTGGATGGCATCACTGACTCGATGGACATGAGTCTGAGTGAACTCCGGGAGTTGGTGATGGACAGGGAAGCCTGGCATGCTGCGATTCATGGGGTCGCAAAGAGTTGGACACGACTGAACGACTGAACTGAACTGAAAGAATTGTTTCTGAGATAGTGGTAGCAAGATTTGGAACCAGGACTACTAGTATATTTGTGTAATCTGTGCCCTACTCCAAGAGAACAAAGGAAAGCTAAGATCCTGCCCAGACTCTGAACTTCCCAAGCCATATGTCCTGGCACAGGGCTGCGTGGAGGAAGAGGGCTTTTTTGGTAATTTGACCACCCAGTAGGAACACTTTCTGCAATTAGTGTGGAGAGGGGCACCTTTTTGCAATTGACTGAAAGGAATCATATATGCTAGCTGAACCCTCTTTGGAACCCAGTACTTGGAATAATTGTTAACAGTGTTGTCAGCAAAAGATCTTCTCTGGGGTCATTTGATAATTAAATGTTATTACATATTAGCTAAAGAGAGTTCTAAGGTTTATATAACATGGGACTACTGCCCATAGTACTATAAATTCAGAAAACATTAGCAAGGCTGAAACTAGGCATAAATGAAGGCTTCTTTAAGTCTTTTTATAAGAGCCTATACTTGTGGCCAAATGTGAACCAGTTCTCAAGGCATTAATTTTTATTTCCAGGAGGGGAATAGCTATGATTCAGATGATTAACTTCCATCCTCATAGTATATGTAGTCTGATATTAAAAATTCTTGAGAACAAACTTATATAAGATATTTGAAACTCATCTGTATAAAGTCACTAATTCTCTTTTAAACAAAGAATATTAGGCTGGAAGTTATGAAACCCATACTCTTAACTGTTGCTGCTAAGTCACTTCAGTCGTGTCCGACTCTGTGTGACCCCAGAGACAGCAGCCCACCAGGCTCCCCCCGTCCCTGGGATTCTCCAGGCAAGAACACTGGAGTGGGTTGCCATTTCCTTCTCCAAGGCATGAAAGTGAAAAGTGAAAGGGATGTCGCTCAGTTATGTCTGACTCTTAGCGACCCCATGGACTGTTGCTACCCCACTAATTCATTCTGGCCTCATACAAGTAGCTTAACCTTTCTGGCCCTCAATTTCCAA
The DNA here is from genome assembly GCA_935064755.1 of Tragelaphus eurycerus. Lineage (NCBI taxonomy): Eukaryota > Metazoa > Chordata > Mammalia > Artiodactyla > Bovidae > Tragelaphus > Tragelaphus eurycerus. The sequence goes on along the minus strand of CAKXYN010000072.1, from coordinate 6,887,935 downwards.
ATCTGTAAAGTGAAAGAAGTACACCAAATATAAGGTCTTTTTCAGTTCTAACATTCTGTGACTTTAAAAAAGTAAAAATCTTTTCTAGCCAGATCTTGAACTGCAATTTAATACATTGATAGAGAAACAGTCCATTTTAAATCACTTAAGCCAAATAACCATATTTTTCATACTCATTCTTGTTTTTCAGAAACTCTGTGAAGGCATATTTAAAGCCCTTTTAAAGGACATCCCAACAACATGTCAAGTGTCCTGCCTGGAAGTTCTCCGCATTCTCTCCAGAGACAAAAAGGTTTTAGTTCCTGTAACAACCAAGGAAAATATGCAGATACTGCTGCGACTAGCCAAGCTAAATGAGTCGGATGATTCTTTGGAGAAGGTGTCAGAGTTCCCAGTTATTGTGGAGTCATTAAAATGTCTTTGTAACATAGTGTTCAACAGTCAGATGGCACAGCAGCTCAGTCTGGAACTTAACCTTGCTGCAAAGCTCTGTAACCTCCTGAGAAAGTGCAAGGACCGAAAGTTTATCAATGACATTAAGTGCTTTGACTTGCGCTTGCTCTTCGTCCTGTCACTTTTGCACACCGACATCAGGTCACAATTGCGCTATGAGCTCCAAGGACTACCGCTGCTAACCCAGATCTTGGAAAGTGCCTTTAGCATCAAGTGGACCGATGAATATGAATCGGCCATAGACCATAATGGACCTCCTCTCTCACCTCAGGAGACAGACTGTGCCATTGAGGCCCTTAAAGCTCTCTTCAATGTGACGGTAGACAGTTGGAAGGTGCATAAAGAGGTAAGATCAAGAAGTATTCTCATCTGCTTGGAATTTCATTGATTTGGGAGCTGCCTGAAAGAAAGGAATGCTAAACAGGGAAATGGAGGAAGTTTCCAATTCCCTCATTAATCAGTTATATGACTCAGGATACATTTCTTAACCATTTGTAACTCTTATTCTTTCCGTCTGCGTGACACTTATCAGAAGAATAGGGTGAGGATGGACTGCTGTTCTGTAAGATGCCAAGTATAGTTCCTTTTCTGAATTGTACTATCATGTGTCTTTTTTTTTTTTTTTTAAGAGCCTCTTTCAGAAACAAGGTTTAAATTATTATAAGAGTTGATGGGAAACAAAATAATGATTCATAAAGGTATAGGCATGTTCATTGCCTGCTATTTTAAAGAAACATTAATATATTTAGGCCAGTTGAAATCAGTCAGTCAGAATGGATGTCTGCTCAGAAGAGTAAAAGACACTGTTTATCACCTGTCATACCAGTCTCCTGATGTGTTACTCTATCAGAAGTGTAGGATACAGCTTAGGATATATGCTGATACACAGTCCTAGAAAACCAGTATAATTACACCAGAATATGGGAAGGTTATTTTAAACCACTTGATTTATTTCTAGACTAAGATCCTTTTCTGTGGCTTGGACCATCCAGCAACCCAAAGTGAGGCAGATTCAATAGTTTATATTTGAGTACCACAAGAACAATATGCTAAATGAGAAGATTAGTTTAAGAAAGTCAACAATTTTCAATGAAGAGAACAAACCTTTTCCCTTGCTTCTACAATCTTAACATTTCACATTTACCCTCTCTCTTTAACCTTAAGTAACTCATAAAATTTAGTCTCTTTCTTAAAAAAGAAAGAAGTATTTTGGTGCCAGAGCAAATTATCTTTTTTGACAGTTGACTTTAGGACTTAAGTTAACATTTTCCTGTGTCCATTTGAGGCAGTTCTCACCATGAATAAAGATCTGTTTTTGCCAGCACCTTACTTTGAAAGGATTATCTCAGTGTGGTGCTATAGTAGCAGTATGCAGGCATCTGAGTTTTAAACTGCAAATAGGTCTATATTTTGAAACCAAATATTTGAAGATCAGTCCTAACAGCTGTTTTAGATGACTGTAGTATGGTTAGTTTTTCCTGGGACTTGGCAGAAAAAGATGCAGAAAGCCCACATGCTCCATTTGTGCTTTGAAACCAAATATTTGGAAGTATTTAAAATGTTATGTCTCTATGCTTATTTGGTACCTTCTATGGTTATTTTTCTTACACTGTTTGCTTTGGTGTTTTTAAGTTCTCCATTTAGTTGCAAGAGCTTTTCTGAGACTGTTGGTTTGCCATTGTTGGAGCCCCTGTTATTTAAATTGTGTCCAAAATAGTAGCTCAGACCCTTTCAGATTCCTGACAGAAAGGATTTATAGTTCAGGGGCTGCACATCAGCATATGTATGGAATGATGTGTAATAAATAACAGTATACTGAGATTGGCCCTAATTAGTGTGCTTCGGTTATAATTAATAGCAGGGCTGGAAGAGGCTTTAGAAAATGTTGAAGTGGCAAATGCTTACTCTGTATTATAGAATGTTTATTTTTCAAAAGATACATGATAAAGGATCAGTAGTCCTGAAGTGGACATCTCAACAAACCCCTGTGAGTCATGGATCACTTGATACAGATCAGATCAGATCAGTCGCTCAGTCATGTCCGACTCTTTGCGACCCCATGAATCACAGCACGCCAGGCCTCCCTGTCCATCACCAACTCCCGGAGTTCACCCAGACTCATGACCATTGAGTTAGTGATGCCATCCAGCCATCTCATCCTCTGTCGTCCCCTTCTCCTCTTGCCCCCAATCCCTCCCAACATCAGAGTCTTCTCCAATGAGTCAACTCTTCACATGAGGTGGCCAAAATACTGGAGTTTCAGCTTGAGCATCATTCCTTCCAAAGAAATCCCAGGGCTGATCTCCTTCAGAATGGACTGGTTGGATCTCCTTGCAGTCCAAGGGACTCTCAAGAGTCTTCTCCAACACCACAGTTCAAAAGCATCAATTCTTCGGCACTCAGCCTTCTTCACAGTCCAGCTCTCACATCCATACATGACCACAGGAAAAACCATAGCCTTGACTAGATGGACCTTTGTTGGCAAAGTAATGTCTCTGCTTTTGAATATGCTATCTAGGTTGGTCATAACTTTCCTTCCAAGGAGTAAGCGTCTTTTAATTTCATGGCTGCAGTCACCATCTTCAGTGATTTTGGAGCCCAGAAAAATAAAGTCTGACACTGTTTCCCCATCTATTTCCCATGAAGGGATGGGACTGGATGCCATGATCTGCATTTTCTGAATGTTGAGCTTTAAGCCAACTTTTTCACTCTCCACTTTCACTTTCATCAAGAGGCTTTTCAGTTCCTCTTTACTCTCTGCCATAAGGGTGGTGTCATCTGCATATCTGAGGTTATTGATATTTCTCCCAGCAATCTTGATTCCAACTTGTGCTTCTTCCAGTTCAGCATTTCTCATGATGTACTCTGCATATAAGTTAAATAAACAGGGTGACAATATACAGCCTTGACGTACTCCTTTTCCTATTTGGAACCAGTCTGTTGTTCCATGACCAGTTCTAACTGTTGCTTCCTGACCTGTATACAGATTTCTCAAGAGGCAGATCAGGTGGTCTGGTATTCCCATCTCTCTCAGAATTTTCCACAGTTTATTGTGATCACACAGTCAAAGGCTTTGGCATAGTCAATAAAGCAGAAATAGATGCTTTTCTGGAACTCTCTTGCTTTTTCGATGATCCAGCGGATGTTGGCAATTTGATCTCTGGTTCCTCTGCCTTTTCTAAAACCAGCTTGAACATCGGGAAATTCACGGTTCACATATTCCTGAAGCCTGGCTTAGAGAATTTTGAGCATTACTTTACTAGCGTGTGGGTGAGTGCAATTGTGCGGTAGTTTGAGCATTCTTTGGCATTGCCTTTCTTTGGGATTGGAATGAAAACTGACCTTTTCCAGTCCTGTGGCCACTGCTGAGTTTTCCAAATTTGCTGGCATATTGAGTGCAGCACTTTCATAGCATCATCTTTCAGGATTTGGAATAGCTCAACTGGAATTCCATCACCTCCACTAGCTTTGTTCGTAGTGATGCTTTCTAAAGCCCACTTGACTTCACATTCCAGGATGTCTGGCTCTAGGTCAGTGATCACACCATTGTGATTATCTGGGTCGTGAAGATCTTTTTTGTACAGTTCTTCTGTGTATTCTTGCCATCTCTTCTTAATATCTTCTGCTTCTGTTAGGTCCATACCATTTCTGTCCTTTATCGAGCCCATTTTTGCATGAAATGTTCCTTTGGTATCTCTGATTTTCTTGAAGAGATCTCTAGTCTTTCCCATTCTGTTGTTTTCCTCTATTTGTTTGCATTGATCGCTGAAGAAGGCTTTCTTATCTCTTCTTGCTATTCTTTGGAACTCTGCATTCAGATGTTTACATCTAGTTAATATGCCTCTGGGCTATTTTGAAGTTATCAGAAGTTGTAAACAGTATTGACAACAGAGTCTTGACTGTGGAAAAGGTTGGGCTTCCCAGGTGGCGCTAGTGGTGAAGAACCCACCTGCCAATGCCAGAGACTTAAGAGACCCAGGTTTGATACCTGGGTCAGGAAGATCCCCTGGAGGAGGGCATGGAAACCCACTCTAGTATTCTTGCCTGGAGAATTGGACTACTAGTGGGCTACAGTCCATAGGGTTGCAAAGAGTTGGACACAACTGAAGCAACTTCACACGCACGCACGCATGCATGGGAAAGGTTAGTTTAAACCATTTGAGTCTTCATAAGTCTCTAAATTCAAATTTTAGCAAGCATTTAGTCAGTCAACAAATATTTATGAACAATTGCCAGGTATTACCCAGGCATTGTGAAATATATTGGTGAAGAGTACAGATAGTCTCTGCAAACTTCAGTTCTATTGGTGAGACAGATAATTAGTAAACAAATATGTAATTTAAATTGTGTTAAGTGCTAGGAAAGAAACAGTACAATGATGGAGAATATTTACTATAGTTAGAGAAGACCTCTGAAAGTCTCTCCTGAGATCTGAAGACTGAGAATGATTCGGCCTTCTAAAGAATGAGGGGAGGAAACCTTTCTCAGAGATTGAACAGCATGTGAAGAGACACAGAAGTCAGAGTGTAGAGTACTTTTTATTGAGGTGTCTACAACTTGACTGTGATGCTCTGGATGTGGCCAACAAAATTGGGATCATCTAAACTGAGTTGGGCTTCCCTGGTGGCTCAGACAGTACAGAATCCGCCTGCAATGCAGGAGACCTAGGTTTGATTGCTGGATCGGGAAGATCCTCTGGAGGAGGATGTATTACTGGCAACCCATTCCAGTATTCTTGCCTGGAGAATTCCATGGACAGAGGAGCCTAGCAGGCTACCCACTACAACATGGCATAAAGAAAATCTATAGTAAGGGTGCAGAGAAACTCTTCTTCTTGTCAGGAAGAGTTCATTTACCTGTATTTTAATATCTACTTGATTGTCAGATTAAAGACATCTTTCTCCAGGTGACCAATCATCTAAAGAATTGTTACTACTTTAAAATACAACTGAAATAAAGGGATATGGAAAGCTGACTTTATGGAAGAATCCAACTTTAAAATACAGATTTAAAAATAATATTTTCCTTATTCTGAAAGGGAATACTTGCTAAATAATACTGCAAAGATCTAAGGGAAAAAACATGAGCAAGAAGAAAGTACAAATTATCTGTAAACCTACCACTCAGAGATAAGCCTTATTTGCATTTTGCTGTATATCTTTCTAACCATTCTTTGTGGTGTGGGCAGGAATCCCTCAGAAGAAATGGAGTGGCCATCATGGTCAACAAAAGAGTCCGAAATGCAGTACTTGGATGCAATCTCAAAAACGACAGAATGATCTCTGTTCGTTTCCAAGGCAAACCATTCAATGTCACAGTAATCCAAGTCTATGCCCCAACCAGTAACGCTGAAGAAGCTGAAGTTGAACGGTTCTATGAAGACCTACAAGACCTTTTAGAACTAACACCCAAAAAAGATGTCCTTTTCATTATAGGGGACTGGAATGCAAAAGTAGGAAGTCAAGAAACACCTGGAGTAACAGGCAAATTTGGCCTTGGAATATGGAATGAAGCAGGGCAAAGACTAACAGAGTTTTGCCAAGAAAATGCACTGTTCATAGCAAATACCCTCTTCCAACAACACAAGAGAAGACTTTATACATGGACATCACCAGATGGTCAACACCGAAATCAGATCGATTATATTCTTTGCAGCCAAAGATGGAGAAGCTCTATCCAATCAGCAAAAACAAGACCAGGAGCTGACTGTGGCTCAGACCATGAACTCCTTATTGCCAAATTCAGACTGAAATTGAAGAAAGTAGGGAAAACCACTAGACCATTCAGGTATGACCTAAATCAAATCCCTTATGATTATACAGTGGAAGTGAGAAATAGATTTAAGGGCCTAGATCTGATAGATAGAGTGCCTGATGAACTGTGGAATGAGGTTCGTGACATTGTACAGGAGACAGGGATCAAGACCATCCCCAAGAAAAAGAAATGCAAAAAAGCAAAATGGCTGTCTGGGGAGGCCTTGCAAATAGCTGTGAAAAGAAGAGAAGCGAAAAGCAAAGGAGAAAAGGAAAGATATAAACATCTGAATGCAGAGTTCCGAAGAATAGCAAGAAGAGATAAGAAAGCCTTCTTCAGCGATCAATGCAAAGAAATAGAGGAAAACAACAGAATGGGAAAGACTAAGGATCTATTCAAGAAAATCAGAGATACCAAAGGAACATTTCATGCAAAGATGGGCTCGATAAAGGACAGAAATGGTGTGGACCTAACGGAAGCAGAAGATATTAAGAAGAGATGGCAAGAATACACAGAAGAACTGTACAAAAAAGAGCTTCACGACCCAGATAATCATGATGGTGTGATCACTGACCTAGAGCCAGACATCCTGGAATGTGAAGTCAAGTGGGCCTTAGAAAGCATCACTACGAACAAAGCTAGTGGAGGTGATGGAATTCCAGTGGAGCTATTCCAAATCTTGCAAGATGATGCTGTGAAAGTGCTGCACTCAATATGCAAGCAAATTTGGAAAACTCAGCAGTGGCCACAAGATTGGAAAAGGTCAGTTTTCATCCCAATCCCAAAGAAAGGCAATGCCAAGGAGTGCTCAAACTACCGCACGATTGCACTCATCTCACACGCTAGTAAAGTAATGCTCAAAATTCTCCAAGCCAGGCTTCAGCAATATGTGAACCGTGAACTTCCTGATGTTCAAGCTGGATTTAGAAAAGGCAGAGGAACCAGAGATCAAATTGCCAACATCCACTGGATTATCGAAAAAGCAAGAGAGTTCCAGAAAAACATCTATTTCTGCTTTATTGACTATGCCAAAGCCTTTGACTGTGTAGATCACAATAAACTATGGAAAATTCTGAGAGAGATGGGAATACCAGACCACCTGATCTGCCTCTTGAGAAATCTGTATGCAGGTCAGGAAGCAACAGTTAGAACTGGTCATGGAACAACAGACTGGTTCCAAATAGGAAAAGGAGTACGTCAAGGCTGTATATTGTCACCCTGTTTATTTAACTTATATGCAGAGTACATCATGAGAAATGCTGGACTGGAAGAAACACAAGCTGGAATCAAGATTGCCGGGAGAAATATCAATAACCTCAGATATGCAGATGACACCACCCTTATGGCAGAAAGTGAAGAGGAACTCAAAAGCCTCTTGATGAAAGTGAAAGTGGAGAGTGAAAAGGTTGGCTTAAAGCTCAACATTCAGAAAACGAAGATCATGGCATCTGGTCCCATCACTACATGGGAAATAGATGGAGAAACCGTGGAAACAGTGTCAGACTTTATTTTTCTGGGCTCCAAAATCACTGCAGATGGTGACTGCAGCCATGAAATTAAAAGACGCTTGCTCCTTGGAAGGAAGGTTATGACCAACCTAGGTGGCATGTTCAAGAGCAGAGACATCACTTTGCCAACAAAGGTTCGCCTAGTCAAGGCTATGGTCTTTCCTGTGGTCATGTATGGATGTGAGAGCTGGACTGTGAAGAAGGCTGAGCGCCGAAGAATAGATGCTTTTGAACTGTGGTGTTGGAGAAGACTCTTGAGAGTCCCTTGGACTGCAAGGAGATCCAACCAGTCCATTCTGAAGGAGATCAACCTGGGATTTCTTTGGAGGGAATGATGCTCAAGCTGAAACTCCAGTATTTTGGCCACCTCATGCGAAGAGTTGACTCAATGGAGAAGACTCTGATGCTGGGAGGGATTGAGGGCAGGAGGAGAAGGGGACGACAGAGGATGAGATGGCTGGATGGCATCACTGACTCGATGAATGTGAGTCTGAGTCACCTCCGAGAGCTGGTGATGGATAGGGAGGCCTGGCGTGCTGCGGTTCATGGGGTCGCAAAGAGTCGGACACGACTGAGCGACTGATCTGATATAAACATATATATATACTTTTTTTTTTACAAAAATGCAGTCATTTTATCATCTTGCTTTTTTTCTTTTCCACAATAAATGTTCTTGAAGAGTAGTAGATTACATGATGTGTTCCTTGAAGCCATAAAGTTCCTAGGAGTGACCTCTGAGGTTGAGTGGACACTGTTTCAGGTTCCCACCCTTTCTTTAAAAAAAAGCACCTTTGATTGTTGCTGTTGCTATTGTTATTGATATTTTCTTTAAATTTAGGCTGTAACTAGACTTCATTTGGGATATAGAGTTCTGCATCCAAAAAATAAAAATTTTAATAACCACTTTCTTCTCACATTTGTTAAAGATAATAAATCTTTATGAAAGAACAAAAGTGAAAGTTGCTCAGTCATGTCCGACTCTTCGTGACCCCATGGACTATACAGTTCATAGAATTCTCCAGGCCAGAATACCAAAGTGGGTAGCCTTTCCCTTCTCCAGGGGATGTTCCCAACCCAGGGATTGAACCCAGGTCTCCTGCATTGCAGGAGGATTCTTTACCAGCTGAGCCACCAGGGAAGCCCTTATGAAACAACACTCATAAGTATATGTGTAAAAATACTTAAAAGTATTCCTTCATAAGGATCCATCAACCTTTAACAAATGCCCTATGTGTAAGAATTTGGGTTTTTTGCAATTGTTTGCTAATTTAAATAGTAATACAGTGAATTTTCTTACAAAGTCTTTGTAGATAAATTCCTGCACCAAAGGATTTTTCAAAACTTTAGGGTTTTTTGTATGTATTATACGTATTTAAATGTATATGTATTACCAAATATTGACCTTCAGAAGAACAGTACTAGTTTATACCTTTCAAAACCTGGGCATTTCACTTTTTAAAATCTTTACCTATTTTACAACTCAGTTGTCACAAAAAATATGTTTGGTTTTGGTTTTAACTGTTCTAGTAGGTATTTTTATGACTGTTCATTTACAATTCACAAAAACAGAAAATTAAATTTTTCTTGAGGTTTAGCAAATTAGTGGAATTTGTTCATTTTAGATTCATGCCTCAATGTTAAATTCCTATCTGGAAGCCAATGCCATGAGTAGAATTTGGAGATTCTTTTCCATTCATTAGGAAATGTGCTGCTGCTGCTGCTACTAAGTCGCTTCAGTCGTGTCCAACTCTGTGCAACCCCATAGATAGCAGCCCACCAGGCTCTGCCATCCCTGGGATTCTCCAGGCAAGAACACTGGAGTGGGTTGCCATTTCCTTCTCCATTGCGTGAAAGTGAAAAGTGAAAATGAAGTCGCTCAGTCATGGCCGACTCGTAGCGACCCCATTGACTGCAGCCTACCAGGCTCCTCCATCCATGGGATTTTCTAGGCAAGAGTACTGGAGTGGCTTGCCATTGCCTTCTCTGATTACGAAATGTAGCTAGCCTTATTTCTACATGTGGTGTCTGTCTGTCTCCTTACCTTCCTCCCTGTCTCTTTTTCTCCCTTTCCTGACAGTAGTGTATTTTAAAAGGTCAAATGGTCAAATGATTCCTTTTATAGCACCCAGAGTCAATTCTAGAAAAGTTCATGGAAATGATCCTGTCTTCTTCCTGTTTTAACACTTTGCTAAATCTCTTGGTGCATCGAGGAAAGCATGTTATTCTAGAGATCCCTTACTTTTAACATATGTTCCCTTCTGCAGTGTTTCCTAGGTATCCATGCAGTGTAATGAAAAAATACAAGAACAAGCACACATGTTAGAGCCAGACAACCAAGTACAAACAGAGAAGTAGTACAAGTATCTGAGTATTAAAGGATGCTGTTTGAGTGAGATAAGAGAGTGAGTATCTTTAGGAGTCAATTGGAATGTCACATTGTAACAGAAGAGCTTGATTCCATAATTATTTTAGAGACTTTGAAGGAAATGTGAAAAAAGTATATGACATTATTTAATTAAAAATAAAGCTTCTCTCTTTTAACTGAATCATTTTTTCAACAAACATTTATTTTGTCCCCAACATATGCAGAGATTTGCATTAGGTATACAATATGCATTATAAAGCATCTTTGCCCTCAGAGAACTAACAGTACAATAGGAAAATCAGACATGTGAACAGATGGATACGTAACTGTTTTGTCATTTACTGTTCTCTACACTTTCTGTGTGTTTGAAAGTAAAGAATTATCTCAAAATACACAGATGCTACAAATGCCATGGATTCTAGATCTTTGGAGGTCTATCTGACCTCACTGTCTTAGTCTTTTTGCTAAGCAATATACCTAGCAGAGAATAAATGTTTAGTGAGTATTTGTTTTATGAAAAATAAAATGTGATGCAGTTTGTGCAGTCTGCATAAACAGAAATATATAAGAGAAATAGCCCAAAGTGACAGGGAGGAAAGAAAGTTTATGATACCTTTAAAAATTTCAAAACTATTAAAAAATTTTTCTAGAAACCTAAAACATTTAATAACATTGTTTAGAGAGCAGATTCTAGCTTTTTTAAAGATATAGCACACTATTTTATAGCATTTATATTTCCCTTTGTAAGTTAATTCAAAAAAACATTTATTACTTTATACCTAGGACCATGTTAGCTGTAAAAGATGTGAAGGTAGAATACTTAATCTTTGCCTATAAGGAGACAGAGATCTTTGAACATAATGTAATTTAGAAGGACAAATAACTGAAAAATAGCCTGGGTAAAATATAGGGTGAAATATTTTATTTCCAGGTAAGAGTACATGTGTACGTTTGTGTATGCATGTGTATTTATGTTTCACTTTTGTAGAATTGAAATTTAATTTTCATAGGACGAGTTTCCTAAACCTTCTTGAACTAATTAGAACTACCCTGGGATAACATAGCCTGTTTAGGACTCACTGGTGTGAAGTATTCTCCTTTCAGACTTTTTCTCAGGCCTTGATTAGATCAGTTAAAGCTTTCAATGAAAAGGTATGAAGATATTGATACCTTTACCAAACAAAAATGAAAATATTCCACAGATTGCATAGGAGGAAAAAGCAATGGTATAGTAGTGGAATCTATAAATAGGAAGCAAAGTCTATATAAAAAGGTCCCCCCACCAAAAAAAGATTCCAAAGAGTTTTATGAGTTTCTACCTATCTTTTAGTGTTATCTCATTTTGATTTCTGCTCTCCCAACAAGCTTGCTTGCTTTTCTCTTTCTTCCTCCTCTCTTTGTCTTAGGGATTTTTTCCCCTTATCAATCTTTGGAGATCGTAGGATTACAGAGGAGAAAATATTGATGCCCTAAAGATATCAAATCTAAGCTCTTGAAGAAGTAAATGACAGTTTATAAGTTGTTTGTATACTGTTTTATAAAGAGCAATTATATTTAATCCTTCAAGCATCTATATGAGACAGGAGGAATATTAATCTCATTTGACAAATGAAGGACAGTGAAGATCAAAGAGTTTATTTATGTGATCACCCAGCAGAATAACCTATAGTAGGAAATCATGTCCACTCTAACCTTTGTTAAGTAAGACATCTTAAATGATAGCTCTTACTCAACAAATATTTATTGAGCCATAGACTAATAATAGAATAAAAAGTCTAGAAACAAGCGTATACATATATAGTCAACTGAGTTATGATATAGGTAACATTGAGGTGCAGTGGGAAAAGGTGGGTTTTTTAATCAATTAAAAATGAATTTAGGGACCTCCCTGGTAGTCCAGTGGTTAAGAATCTGCTTGCCAGTGCAGGGGACACAGATTTGATCCCTGGTCTAGCACGATTCCACATGCCACGGGGCAACTAAGCCATGGGCCACAACTCCTGATCCCACACTCTGGAGCCAACAAGCCACAACTATTCAGCCTGTGTTATGCCTAGAGGCCATGCTCGCAACAAGAGAAGCCACTGCAATGCGAAGCCCGCATACCACAACTAGAGAGTAGCCCCTGCTTATTGTGACTAGCGAAAGCCTGCATGTAGCAACAAAGATGCAGCACAGCCAAAACTAAATAAATTAAATCTCTACCTTATACCATACAGAAAAAATTAATTTGTGATGGGTAAGAGATTTTAAAATGTAAAAGGTAAAGTAATAAAAGCTTTTGGAAGAAAGCAGAAGATTATCTTCATGACTCTATTTTAAATAAATCAAACATTTCTTAAATACAAAAGATTTTTAAAACAGTACAAAATAAAGATCAAACCATAAAGGAAAAATTGACAAATGGGCTTTCATTAAAATGAGTTCATCAAGAGAAGAAGGTAAAAAAACAAGCTACCAAATGGAAAATTATATTTGTAATACATATATGCAATAGGTACTCTACCTAGAATGCTTTAAAGAAGTTCTACAACGAGTGTCAATCAACCCAATGGAAAAATATGCAAAAGGCTTGATCAGATGCCTCATAAAAGAGCTATACAAATGACTTACAGACATAAGAAAAAAATGTGTTCAACATTATCAGTCATTGGGAAAATGTATAATAAAACCTTTGTACATCCACTGAATGGCAAATTTAAAAGGCTGACAATACCAGGTGTTGGCACAGCTGTAGAGCACACTGATAGAAGTGTGAAAAGTGAAAGTGAAGTCGCTCAGTCGTGTCCGACTCTTTGCGACCCCGTGGACTGTAGCCCACCAGGCTCCTCCGCCCACGGGATTCTCCAGGCAAGATATACTGGAGTGGGTTGCCATTTCCTTCTCCAGGGGATCTTCCCGACCCAGGGATCGAACCCAGGTCTCCTGCATTGCTGGCAGACGCTTTAACCTCTGAGCCACCAAGCTGGTATAAACACTTTGAAACACTGTTTTGTGGAACCTCCTAAAGTGTGTCTTATGTATATGACCCAGCATACCAAATGACATGTAAGAAAGTGTGTACATGTTCATAGCAGCACTCTTCAGTATAGCCCACGTGTCCAGCAAGAGTAAGATGGATATGTGAATTATAATATATTCAGCAGTGACTTCCTAACCTAGCTATGAGGAAACATTGTTTTCCCTAGATGTCAGAATGGAACTCTTGTAATACAGTATTACACAATGTCAGACTGCTTGAAAAGTTTCTAAATATTCAAGTGTACCTTTTGTACTCATGGCATTGCAGATCAGTGGCAAACAGTGCAGACCAGCACTTCAAATAACACTAATCTCAAGTGATGAAAATTAACAAACTACAACTGCACAGAGCAAAGTGGATGAATCCCACAACCAGATGCAGAAGGGTCTCTGTTTTATGATTCCCTTCGTATAAAATTCATGACAACAAAAATCACTCACCTATGATGTTATTTGTTAGAATTATAATTGAAGAACTGGAGATCTTTCATTTGAAGCGGTCATGAGGGCAGTTCTGAGGTTCTCAGTCCTGGCATTGCTTTGTTTTCACGCTGGTCGTATGGACGTGCTCATTTTGTGAAAGTTTATCTAGCTGTACACTTAGGATTTGAGCACTTTTTTATGTTTTATTTACATTAAAATTGTTGAACATTTATTAAACATATGTCTTCTAAACTTGTGAAGGTAATAGATGAATGGAGAAAATAATGCCTATGTAAGTATATAAACATGTGAAATTACAGATTATGATTCCCTGAAAGAAATCATTACAAGATACAATGAAAAAGAATAATAAAAGAAGGAATCTACATAGACAAGGTGGTCCAAGAAGGGGCTTCTCTGAGACCTGGAGGATGAAAAGGAATCAGCGATAACCATGGCAAAAACTCTAGGGACTTCAGTAGTTATTTTGAGTAAAGAAATAGAATTTAGTGTATTTACAGTAAAAGAGGATATGCAGACATAAGGTACAACCTGGGAATTGGTGTCACAAAGATTGGGACAGGAGGAGAAGGGATGGAAAGAAGTTGGATTTTCACTTGCAGTTGCAGAAGTGAAAAGACTAGTGGAAAGACCAACATGGAGTTTTGCAAGAGGCTTGTCGACATCAGCATGAGAAGAGAATGATGTGATATTTAAAATAAAGAAAAATCTAGTGTTAAAGGAAGTGTATTCCTAGTTAATTATACAAACCAAAGAAAATATGATCTTTTTAAGAGTTATCTGCTGTGGTTTGTTGTTCAGTCATGTCCAACTCTTTGCAACCCCATGGACTATAGCCCACCAGGCTCCTCTGTCCATGGGGATTCTCCAGGCTACAATACTAGAGTGGGTTGCCATGCCCTCCTCCAGGATATCTTCCCAACTTAGGGATCAAACTCAGGTCTCCTGCATTGCAGGCGGATTCTTTATCATCTGAGCCACCAGGGAAGCCCAAGAGTTAAGTAATAGATGAATTTCACGTGCATTTCAGTGTGCTTCATGTAATGTGATGTATGTAAAAGTAATTTGCATATTAGAGAATTTTGATTCAGGCATTCGAAGATGGATGGCAAGTAGAACAGCATTCATTCCAAACCCTTAATATCTCTAGCATTCCACTGGTCCCCCCTCCCCAACACACAGTAATTTCCTTATCACTCATTTCAGCTCTATCAGTCTTCCCTTTTGATTTCTTCCTACCTCATCCTTCCCCCTCATCCTCAAATGTTTCATTGAAAGCACTAAGCATTTTCATGTATGTCAGCTTCTTTAACCCTTTTGTAACCCCAGCAGTCTCATGTTTGTGGAGCTGCATAGAGAAAACTTTGGCTCAGAGAAGCTATATGACTTGCCTAAAGTCATAACCTGTACTCTTGACTCTTAAGTGCAGTGCTTTTTCTATCATGCCATTGAGACCTTCATCTTTTCCAAATTAGCACGTGATAGTGTTATTTCAAAATATTGAAATATGAAATATTTGAAATATTGAGATATTCAAAATATTATGAGTAATGAAACTGTGCTGTTGTTTGTTAGATTTTATAAAAGAAGCACTAAGTTATATATAGGAATATAAGATGTTGTCGTTCAGTCATTAAGTCGTGTCCAACTCTTCACAGCCCCATGGACTGCAGTACGCCAGGCTTCCCTATCCCTCACCATCTCCCGGAGTTGGCCTAAGTTCATGTCCATTGAATCAGTGATGCCATCCCCACCATCTCATCCTCTGTCACCTTCTTCTCCTTCTGCCTTCAATCATTCCCAGCAACAGGTGGCCAAAGTATTGGAGCATCAGTCCATATATGTATAATGTGTGACCATATTTCACTTTACATAGACTTGGAATCAATTATATATATATACACACACACACACACATATATATATACACACATATATATATACACACAAAACTTTAAAGCTTTTAATAGCTTTTGAAGTAATTGGAAACTTCCTAAAATGTAACATATCCAGGATCTGATTATAATAGATAATTATCACTAATTTCATATGTCTTCTTAATTAGTAAAAATCTGGAATAAAAAAGGTACGACCTTGATGCAGATGGTTAAAAAAATTGTAGTGGCCCAAGATCTCACTAAAAATAAAGAGGTAAACCAAATGATTGCACCCCACTCCAGTACTCTTGCCTGGAAAATCCCATGGACGGAGGAGGAGCCTAGTGGGCCGCAGTCCATGGGGTCACTAAGAGTTGAACAAGACTCAGCGACTTCACTTTCACTTTTCACTTTCATGCATTGGAGAAGGAAATGGCAACCCACTCCAGTGTTCTTGCCTGGAAAATCCCAGGGACGAGGGAGCCTCATGGGCTGCCATCTATGGGGTCGCACAGAGTCAGACACGACTCAAGCGACTTAGCAGCAGCAGCAAACCAAATGATTATTCAGAGCTTAGCTTATTTCCTATTATTTGCCTTCCCTCTGACAAGTGAAAGTTGCTCAGTTGTGTCCGACTCTTTGCAACCCCATGGACTATACAGTCCATGGAATTCTCTAGGCCAAAATACTGGAGTGGGTAGCCTTTCCCTTCTTCAGGGGATCTTCCCAACCCAGGGATTGAACCCAGGTCTCCTGCATTGCAGGCAGATTATTTACCAGCTGAGCCACAAGGGAAGCCCACAAATACTGGAGTGGGTAGCCTATTCCTTCTCTAGCGGATCTTCCTCACCCAGGAATCAAACTGAGGTCTCCTGCATTTCAGGCAGATTCTTCACCAACTGAGCTATCTGACTGTCTACATGTCTTTAATACCATTGAAAGTGAAAGTGAAGTCGCTCAGTCGTGTCCGACTCTGCAACCCCATGGACAGTAGACTACCAGGCTCCTTTGTCCATGGGATTTTCCAGGCAAGAGTGCTAGAGTGGGTTGCCATTTCCTTCTCCAAGAGATCTTCCCAACGCAGGGATTGAACCTGGGTCTCCCGCATTGTAGGCAGACACTTTATCATCTCAGCCACCAAATACCACGATGAGTAAACATTAGGAAAATAGGAGATTAAACTCAGATTGCTTGTTTTTCATCACTTGCTTGTCACTTTGGAGAGCCTAGGAGCAAGATTGGGAAGAACTAGGAGATTAAGAAGATTCATTAAAATGAAGTAGATAGATTAGTAGATTTTAATCCATTGTCTTTGAAACTTAAGAGATAAGATATTTTTACTAAGAACACACAACCTGCTTCTGAAATATCTGATAGTATTATATGTGTTTGAGTTTTTATACTGACTTGTAAACTGGAACAGTATACTATGTAACAAAAGAATCTAGACTTTCTGGAAATGGAAAAGATCCCTAGTTGCATTGAATCTTGTGATCAGATAAAACAGAGTAGGTAATATATGGATCTGATCATGTTTCTCTTTGACTGACACGTCATAAGGGAGAGGCCAGATCAACAATTTCTGGTTTCAGCCATTTCTGGCAGTAGCTGTAGCTGTTCATATGAGATGACTGTTCACTTAGTGTTACCTTGGAAATTGTTCCTGGAATATCCTGGTGTCTATTATGTACGCATGAGAATAAGTGTTTTGGGGGTCTGATATGCCATAGGATGACTCCCAGGAATGTAGTAATGTACCAGACTCTTTGTTAAGGCATTCTTTCAGTCTCCAATTTTCTTTTTTTTTCTTTTTTTTTTTTCTTTTGCTTAACTTTACAATATTGTATTACTTTTACTATACATCGAGATGGATCCGCCACCAGAATACACGTGTTCCCCATCCTGAACCCTCCTCCCTCCCCCCTTCCCACACCATCCCTCCAGGTCATCCCAGTGCTCCAGTCCCAGGTATCTGTTACAGGGCATCGTACCTGGACTGACTCGTTTCAGATATGATACTATACATATTTCAGTGCTATTCTCCCCAATCATCCCAGCCTTCAGAATGGGAGAAAATAATAGCAAATGAAGCAACAGACAAACAACTAATCTCAAAAATATACAAGCAACTTCTACAGCTCAATTTCAGTCTCCAATTTTCTTCTGTTTTATTTGCCATAGAGTGAGTCTCATCAGTTTCGTGTCATGGCAGCTGTCCTTCGCCATTGTTTACTAATCGTAGGTCCAAATGAAGACAAAACAGAAGAGCTACACAGGTAGGTAGCCTCTGTTGATATCTCAATGAAAGACATAATCAGTTCTTATTGTTTTTATGCATCTGATTTTAATTGTTATAAACACAAGAAAGTGGAAATATTATAGTAAATCAGGTAGCCAGTTGGTTGAAAATCATTACTATGCCCTGATAAGAAATTTTCATTCTGTTTCCTTTGACTTTGTTATATTGAGCCCCTCAGCAAGAGAAGAGAATTTGGCATTTGTTGCATTCAACAATAAAACCCAGAACAACAATAATAATAGCACACAGTTATTGAATACTGTGTGTAGCATTATGTTGAGTACTTTATAAAGACTAACCTCTTTTAATCATCACACCAGTCTTATGAGGTAGGTACTATTTTTCCCTTTCAATACGTGATGAAACTGAATCATAGAAAAATCAAGCAGTTTCTCTGAGATTGCATATAAGTGAAAGAGCTTGGGATTGAACCCTGATTTTAATTACTACACTTAAACTAATATTCTATTTTCATTGTAAGAGGGTTTACCAAAAAGTATATCTTAAGAAATGTTAATTAGATTTTAAAAACATTATAAGAATTGGGTCACAGTCTCAAGTATCAATATATAAAAAAATAGTTTAAGTTTTGTGACTTGCCTACTAAAGCTATTATGTACTGCTGTTAAAAGTTATCATTCTCTGAGAACAACTGAAGAAGTATTAATGCATTTTTCTAGTTCTCTTACTTTCTGTTTTATGTCAGATTAGTAGTAACAACACCTCTGATTTTAACATGAGATTGTCTATGGTGCTTTATTCTATAAGAACACAAATGGCATTTTAAACAATTCAAATAAATTCAAATTTGTAAACTTTGGCATTAAATCTCCTTTAAAAACATTTTAAAATTGGGTTCTTCTAATAGTAGAAATTACCTTTAGAAATTATCCAAAATATACATTATATTTACAGTATATACAGTACATATAGTATATCCAAAATATACGGTATATCCAAAATATAGCTTAAGTAAAACTGTATATAAATACAACCAGAGTGTAAAATAAAACATACCCTTGTTATTTTTCAGTCATATCCATATTATTTTAGTTATGATTGGCAGTTTATCATTTGATATTGTACTCAGTTTGTTGGTAGGTTACCTTATGTACTCTGCCCTGCAGGCCTTCAAACAATTGTTTTCTTCACAATTAAAAAGTATACTTTTTTTCTGCAGCTGCAGATCAAAAGTTCCTTTAAATATCTAGAACTGTGTCCTTAGAAATAATCAGATTAACTGCAGTAGCTCAAATCCTTTAAAAAAGATTTTATTAAACATTTTTGTCTCACTAATTTTTTCATAACAAGAAACACTGGAAACCTAGATATTAAAGCTAAAAGAAAATGGGTTTATAAGCCCAGGTATACATTTATTTCTCCACTGATCTCCAGTAGCATATTGGGCCCCTACTGACCTGGGGAGTTTCTCTTTCAGTATCCTATCATTTTGTCTTTTCATACTGTTCATGGGCTCTGGGAGCTGGTGATGGACAGGGAGGCCTAGCGTGCTGCGGTTCATGGGGTCGCAAAGAGTCGGACACGACTGAGCGACTGATCTGATCTGATCTGATCTGATCCATTTATTTATTTTAGAAATCTGATATCACAAGTTAAATGACATTCATACAAGGCTATGAGAAGGAAGTGTTTTGATGGCAGTTGTTACACTAGTCACAAAAACATTGCTAAGGATTTCTCTGAAGGGTGAATTTAATATTTTAAAACAGTATCCCAGTATTCATCAAAAGAGAGCAAAATTGTGTAGAGGTTTTTTTAAAAAAAGAAAAGATTTTTTTTTAAGTAATCTGATATCTTTATTTTACTCTCTGATGATATTTGCTTTAAATACTTATTTTTCTTAAATTAAAAAATATTTTTGGGGGGTTCTGGTTAAGATGGCGGAGGATTAGGACGGGGAATACACTTTCTCCTCCACAAATTCATCAAGGGGACATCTAAATGCCGAGTAAATTCCTCAAATAGCTTCGGAATGCCGGCAGAGAACATCGGACACTGAGAAAAGCAACTCACTCCCCTCTAAAGGAGGTAGGAAAGAATATAGAAGCCAGAGAGGGACAAAGAGGGAGGGACGGACCTCTGTCCGGGGAAGGGAGCCTGGAAAGGGAAAGAAAAGTTTCCAAACACCGGGAAACTCTCCCTGTAGAGTCTGTGCCAACCGAGAAAGCACGGAGAATATCATAACAGAGAGGAAAACAAATGAACAATTAAGACCCACAGACTACGAGCCCTGCGGTAGCTTCCGCGGCAGGAAGGCATCATCGCAAACACCCGCTTCCGCCAGTAGCAAGCCAGGGCTGGGCGGGGAGACGCTGTGGGCTGCTCCCATGCCGCCGGCCGCTCCCCCGTGGGAAGCACCCCCCGAGGAGCGCTCCCCTCCCCCCTGCCACCAGCCGCTCCCGCGCGGGCGCGCACCCGCCCCCTGCGCCGGGGGCTCCCGAGCGGGTCGACCCCCACCGCCGACCGTTCCCGTGCGAACCACTCCATCCCCTCACCGCCGCTCCCCCGCCAGCCGTTGCCGCGTGGGCCGTTTCTGCCGGGAGTGGTTTGGGCCGGCAGACCGGACTGCGGCGAGGACCACAGGAGGGGCCGGCCTGGGCCCAAGACACTGCGGGGCCCGCGCACAGAGCAAGGGACTATAGCGCGCGCCCGCCCCCTGCGCCGGGGGCTCCCGCGCGGGTCGACCCCCACCGCCGACCGTTCCCGTTCCGTGCGAACCATCCCCTCGCCGCCGCTCCCCCGCCAGCCGTGGCCGCGCGGGCCGTTCCCGCCGGGAGTGGGTCGGGCTGGCAGACCAGACTGCGGCACCGTCCACAGAAGAGGCCGGCCCAGGCCCAAGACACTGCGGGGCCCGCGCACAGAACAAAGGACTATACAGACCAACTACAGAGAAAGGGGCCTATAGATCTTGAGAAACTTAAGCCGGAACAAGGAACTAGCCGAAAATGAACTGAACCCACAGCAATAAAAGAGAAACTCTTATACATATTGTTACTATTTTTACCAACATTATTTCCTTTTTTTTTTTTTTTTCTTTTTTTAATATATGTTTTTTAAAAAATTTTATTATTTTTTTATTGAAAGGAAGAGGAGGGGGAGGGGGAAGAAAAGAAAAAAAAATTTTTTTTTTTTCTCTTTCCTTTTAATTTTTTTCTTTTTTTCTTCTTGTTTTTGTTTCTTTTATTTTTATGTTTTTATCCTCTAGTACTTCTTTAATCTCCACGGTTAGATATAACTTTTGCGACCCTGATTTGGTTTTTTTGTGTGTGTGTTTTTTGTTTTTTCCCTTGTTTTTGTTTCTTTTATTTTTATGTTTTTATCCTCTAGTACTTCTTTAATCTCCACTGTTAGATATAACTTTTGCGACCCTGTTTTGGGTTTTTTGTGTGTTTTTTTTTTTTCTTTCTTGTTTTTGTTTCTTTTATTTTTATGTTTTTATCCTCTAGTACTTCTTTAATCTCCACTGTTAGATATAACTTTTGCGACCCTGTTTTGGTTTTTTTTGTGTGTGTTTTCTTTCTTTTTTTTTCTCTTTTTTCTTTTTCTCCTTGGCTTTTTTTCTCTCCTTTGTTCTTTTCTTTACGGATTACTGACTGGATCTGTCTCTCTCCTTGACACTCCCTCCTTTTATCCTCCTGACCAACTATATCTCCCTTCTCCCTTTCTCCTTCTCCGTATAACTCCGTGAACATCTCTGAACAGTCTAGTTGTGGAATGCAATATAGAAGACGAACTTTATGAGACTACTGCAAAAATAAGACAGATAACAGGAAGCAGGAGGCTTAAGTCCAAACCCTGACCCCACGAAACATTAATTGACAGGAGCTCATCAAATGCCTCCATACCTACACTGAAACCAAGCATCACACAAAGACCAGCAAGTTCCACGGCAAGACATACCAAGAAAAACCTTTAGAAAAACAAGAACACAGCCCTGAGCTCCAAGTCACAGGCTACACAAAGCGACCTCAAAACCATAGACATCTCATAACACACCACTAGACACTCCACCACACCCCAGAGAAAAGAAATCCAGCCCCACCCACCAGAACATCGATACAAGCTTCCATAAACAAGAAACCTCGACTTGCCACCGGTACAAACCCACATATAGGGCAGAAAAGCCACAATAAAGAGAACTCCACAGACTGCCAGAATACAGTAAGGACTCCCCAAACTCAGCATTTTAAACAAGATGAAGAGACAGAAGAATTCCCAGCAGGTAAAGGAACAGGATAAATGCCCACCAAACCAAAGAGGAAGAAATAGCGAACCTACCTGATAAAGAATTCCGAATAATGATAGTGAAATTAATCCAAAGCCTGGAAAGCAAAATGGAATCATGGATAAATAGCCTGGAGAAAAGCATCGAGAAGATGCAAGAAAGATTTAACAAGGACCTAGAAGAAATAAAAAAGAGTCAATATATAATGAATAATACAATAAATGAGATCCAAAACACTCTGGAGGCAACAAATAGTAGAATTACAGAGGCAGAAGATAGAATTAGTGAATTAGAAGATAGAATGGCAGAATTAAATGAATCAGAGGAGAAAAAAGAAAAACGAATTAAAAGGAATGAGGACAATCTCAGAGACCTCCAGGACAATCTTAAACGTTACAATATTCGAATCATAGGAGTTCCAGAAGAAGAAGACAAAAAGAAAGACCATGAGAAGATACTAGAGGAGATAATAGTTGAAAACTTCCCTAAAATGGGGAAGGAAATAATCACTCAAGTCCAAGAAACCCAGAGAGTCCCATATAGGATAAACCCAAGGCGAAACACCCTAAGACACATATTAATCAAATTAACAAAGATCAAACACAAAGAACAAATATTAAAAGCAGCAAGGGAAAAACAACAAATAACACACAAGGGAATTCCCATAAGGATAACAGCTGATCTTTCAATAGAAACTCTTCAAGCCAGGAGGGAATGGCAAGACATACTTAAAGTGATGAAAGAAAAGAACCTACAGCCCAGATTATTGTACCCAGCAAGGATCTCATTCAAATATGAAGGAGAAATCAAAACCTTTACAGACAAGCAGAAGCTGAGAGAATTCAGCACCACCAAACCAGCTCTCCAACAAATACTAAAGGACCTTCTCTAGACAGGAAACACAAAAAGGATATATAAATTCAAACCCAAAACAACAAAGTAAATGGCAACGGGATCATATTTATCCATAATTACCTTAAATGTAAATGGGTTGAATGCCCCAACCAAAAGGCAGAGACTGGCTGAATGGATACAAAAACAAGACCCATACATATGTTGTCTACAAGAGACCCACCTCAAAACAGGGGACACATACAGACTGAAAGTGAAGGGCTGGAAAAAGATTTTCCATGCAAATAGGGACCAAAAGAAAGCAGGAGTAGCAATACTCATATCAGATAAAATAGACTTTAAAACAAAAGCTGTGAAAAGAGACAAAGAAGGTCACTACATAATGATCAAAGGATCAATCCAAGAAGAAGATATAACAATTATAAATATATATGCACCCAACATAGGAGCACCGCAATATGTAAGACAAATACTAACAAGTATGAAAGGAGAAATAAACAATAACACAATAATAGTGGGAGACTTTAATACCCCACTTACACCAATGGATAGATCAACTAAACAGAAAATTAACAAGGAAACACAAGCTTTAAATGATACAATAGACAAGTTAGAACTAATTGATATCTATAGGACATTTCATCCCAAAACAATGAATTTCACCTTTTTCTCAAGTGCACACGGAACCTTCTCCAGGATAGACCACATCCTGGGCCATAAATCTAGCCTTGGTAAGTTCAGAAAAATTGAAATCATTCCAACCATTTTTTCTGACCACAATGCAGTAAGAGTAAATCTCAATAACAGGAGAAAAACTATTAAAAATTCCAACATATGGAGGCTGAACAACACACTCCTGAATAACCAACAAATCACAGAAGAAATCAAAAAAGAAATCAAATTCTGCATAGAAACGAATGAAAATGAAAACACAACAACCCAAAACCTGTGGGACACTGTAAAAGCAGTCCTAAGGGGAAAGTTCATAGCAATTCAGGCATACCTTAAGAAACAAGAAAAAAGCCAAATAAATAACCTAACTCTACACCTAAAGCAACTGGAAAAGGAAGAAATGAAGCACCCCAAGATTAGTAGAAGGAAAGAAATCTTAAAAATTAGGGCAGAAATAAATGCAAAAGAAACAAAAGAGACCATAGCAAAAATTAACAAAGCCAAAAGCTGGTTCTTTGAAAGGGTAAATAAAATTGACAAACCACTAGCCAGACTCATCAAGAAACAAAGGGAGAAGAATCAAATCAATAAAATTAGAAAAGAAAATGGAGAGATCACAACAGACAGCACAGAAATACAAAGGATCATAAGAGACTACTATCAGCAATTATATGGCAATAAAATGGACAATATGGAAGAAATGGACAAATTCTTAGAAAAGTACAACTTTCCAAAACTGGATCAGGAAGAAATAGAAAATCTTAACAGACCCATCACAAGCACGGAAATTGAAACTGTAATCAGAAATCTCCCAGCAAACAAAAGCCCAGGCCCAGACGGCTTCACAGCTGAATTCTACCAAAAATTTAGAGAAGAGCTAACACCTATCCTACTCAAACTGTTCCAGAAAATTGCAGAGGAAGGCAAACTTCCAAACTCATTTTATGAGGCCACCATCACCCTAATTCCAAAACCTGACAAAGATCCCACAAAAAAAGAAAACTACAGACCAATATCACTGATGAACATAGACGCAAAAATCCTTAACAAAATTCTAGCAATCAGAATCCAACAACACATTAAAAAGATCATACACCATGACCAAGTGGGCTTTATCCCGGGGATGCAAGGATTCTTCAATATCCGCAAATCAATCGACGTAATACACCACATTAACAAACTGAAGAATAAAAACCATATGATTATCTCAATAGATGCAGAGAAAGCCTTTGACAAAGTTCAACATCCATTTATGATAAAAACTCTCCAGAAAGCAGGAATAGAAGGAACATACCTCAACATAATAAAAGCTATATACGACAAACCCACAGCAAACATTATCCTCAATGGTGAAAAACTGAAAGCATTTCCTCTAAAGTCAGGAACAAGACAAGGATGCCCACTTTCACCATTATTATTCAACATTGTTCTGGGAGTTTTGGCCACAGCAATCAGAGCAGAAAAAGAAATAAAAGGAATCCAAATTGGAAAAGAAGAAGTAAAACTCTCACTGTTTGCAGATGACATGATCCTCTACGTAGAAAACCCTAAAGATTCCACCAGAAAATTACTAGAACTAATCAATGAATACAGTAAAGTTGCAGGATATAAAATTAACACACAGAAATCCCTTGCATTCCTGTACACTAATAACGAGAAAATAGAAAGAGAAATTAAGGAAACAATTCCATTCACCATTGCAATGAAAACAATAAAATACTTAGGAATATATCTTCCTAAAGAATCTAAAGACCTATATTTAGAAAACTATAAAACACTGCTGAAAGAAATTAAAGAGGACACTAATAGATGGAGGAATATACCATGTTCGTGGATTGGTAGAATCAATATAGTGAAAATGAGTATACTACCCAAAGCAATTTATAGATTCAATGCAATCCCCATCAAGCTACCAACAGTATTCTTCACAGAGCTAGAACAAATAATTTCTCAATTTATATGGAAATACAAAAAACCTCGAATAGCCAAAGCTATCTTGAGAAAGAAGAACGGAACTGGAGGAATCAACCTGCCTGACTTCAGGCTCTACTATAAAGCTGCAGTCATCAAGACAGTATGGTACTGGCACAAAGACAGAAACATAGATCAATGGAACAAAATAGAAAGTCCAGAGATAAATCCACGCACATATGGTCACCTAATCTTTGACAAAGGCGGCAAGAATATACAATGGAGTAAAGACAATCTTTTTAACAAGTGGTGCTGGGAAAACTGGTCGAACACTTGTAAAAGAATGAAACTAGAACACTGTCTAACACCATACACAAAAATAAACTCAAAATGGATTAAAGAGCTAAATATAAGACCAGAAACCATAAAACTCCTAGAGGATAACATAGGCAAAACACTCTCTGACTTACATCACAGCAGGATCCTCTATGACCCACCTCCCAGAATATCGGAAATAAAATCAAAAATGAACAAATGGGACCTAATCAAACTTAAAAGCTTCTGCACAACAAAGGAAACTATAGGCAAGCTGAAAAGACAGCCTTCAGAATGGGAGAAAATAATAGCAAATGAAGCAACAGACAAACAACTAATCTCAAAAATATACAAGCAACTTCTACAGCTCAATTCCAGAAAAATAAACGACCCAATCAAAAAATGGGCCAAAGAACTTAATAGACATTTCTCCAAAGAAGACATACAGATGGCTAACAAACACATGAAAAGATGCTCAACATCGCTCATTATCAGAGAAATGCAAATCAAAACCACTATGAGATACCATTACACGCCAGTCAGAATGGCTGCGATCCAAAAATCCACAAGCAATAAATGCTGGAGAGGGTGCGGAGAGAAGGGTACCCTCTTACACTGTTGGTGGGAATGCAAACTAGTACAGCCACTATGGAGAACAGTATGGAGATTCCTCAAAAAACTGGGAATAGAACTGCCTTATGACCCAGCAATCCCACTGCTGGGCATACACACTGAGAAAACCAGAATTGAAAGAGGCACGTGTACCCCAGTGTTCATAGCAGCACTGTTTACAATAGCCAGGACGTGGAAGCAACCTAGATGTCCATCCACAGATGAATGGATAAGCAAGCAGTGGTACATATACACGATGGAGTATTACTCAGCCATTAAAAAGAATACATCTGAATCAGTTCTAATGAGGTGGATGGAACTGGAGCCTATTATACAGAGTGAAGTAAGCCAGAAAGAAAAACACAAATACAGTATACTAACGCATATATATGGAATTTAGAAAGATGGTAACAATCACCCTGCTTATGAGACAGCAAAAGAGACACTGATGTATAGAACAGACTTTTGGACTCTGGGACTGGGAGAGGGTGGGACGATTGGGGAGAATAGCATTGAAATATGTATAATATCATATCTGAAATGAGTCAGTCCAGGTACGATGCCCGATAACAGATGCCTGGGACTGGAGCACTGGGATGACCTGGAGGGATGGTGTGGGAGGGGGGAGGGAGGAGGGTTCAGGATGGGGAGCACGTGTATTCTGGTGGCGGATCCATCTCAATGTATAGTAAAAGTAATACAATATTGTAAAGTTAAGAAAAATTAAAATAATAATAATAATAATAATAATAATAATAATAAAAAAGAAAAAAAAAAAAAAAAAATATTTTTCTTTAAATTTATTTTTATCTTGTAAGTTGCTCTGATAAATTATGTGTTAGCTCTACTGTAAATAAGAAGGAATATCCCTAGAGCCACAGACAGATTTATATGTATTTCTAAAAGGCTTTCCTGGGAGATTGAGGTTGCTGCTGACATGACAGTTTATCTGGACTGGCCTTGCATGTCCCTTTAATCAGAATTAAAGTGATTAGTATCATTAGAGCAGTAGTGACTCTAAGCTAATCTATTTAAATGCAGAAAAACTGTACCAGCCTCAAAGGGTTATTTTAAGAACCTTATTAGAATTGTAATATCTACTAAATTCTGCCCAGTTGTAGTGGCTCTGAAAACTGTGTGTGTGTGGTTAAAACCATCATTTTAAAGATAATCAGAATGTTTCATATTTCAACATCTTGTTCCATTTTTTACCTTTATGTTGTAAATTTGTTTTTGCTTTTTTTTAAGAGGAAAAATGTAATGATATAAGTAAACCTAGATAGTGTGGTGGATGGTTATGCATTGTCATCAAACTCAAAGGATTTTAACAGTGATTAAATGAGAGAAATTAGTAAAACCATCCATCCCTGGTATGGAGTAAGTTTCCAGAAAATGGGGGAAAAGCTGCTCCTGCCAGCACCACAACCCTACTACCACTGCTGCTTCTGTTACTGTTATTATAATGAGCATATTGGCTTTGAGATCCAATATTTCGTTCTAAATCTCTTCTTTAAAGTTTCTTCAATTTTGATATTTTGTTTCGAAAGCTGTTTCTTTGTATATATTGTGATTGTGTAGTGAAATCTCTTTTCTGTTAATATAAGACTTTATCAAGCCAGATGTTTGGCAGCCATGTCAGGAGCCTGCTAAGGTGCTCTAGGAGACAAATGAGTAAAAATATGGCTTAGCAGCAGCTTTTTCTGATACGTTGTCTCTATAAGACAGTGCCTTTCTTTTTTCCCCTAGAGAAATCAGGAGGACATGGACATAGAGATAAAATGAGTTAGCTGACAAAGACAACTGACCTTGACATCAACTTTATTACCACTAATCAAAATTTTATATAGTTTCTAAAATCTATATGTTCTATTTCATTTCCTTTTGTCTATATTTATGGTAAAAAGTAAATTGTTGGTATGATCCACCTTTGTGGCTCCATTAAAGGACATCCTAATTCTGTCTATCTCTGCTATCTGCCTGAGAGTATTTTCAGCCCTCTTGTCCATAATCAGTAAGCTTATGCTAAACACTTAGCCAAAAAAAAAAAGAAGAAGAGTTGCTTGTGGATGTGGTTGTGGTTTTATTTTATTTTGGAGAGAAGGGGGAAGATGGGGATGGCCTATATGCTAGAGAAGAAAGGAGAGAGAAGGACCAGATCTGATTTAATTTCCTTCAGCTTCTCAGCCTAATTCTTTCACTCAACACATTGGCATCAACAAAGATTTCTTTTTTTTTTTTTGGTATCCAAAAGTGCCAGTGTGTATTTAAAAAGTACTTGCTTCCTTGCTTTTTTTGTTGTTCTTTGTTTAGACCAGTTCATTTTATCTCACATATTGAAGGGAACAGCTTAGCACCTAATGACACCTCATTACAGTACTAAGCATGTCTTTTTTTCCCTAACTTTACTGAGTCATAATTGACATATAACATTATATACATTTAAGGGGGTACAGTGTGTTGATTGGATACACATATTACAAATACAAAATGTTAAAAAATAAGCATAATGTCTCACACATGACAGACTTTTGATAAATGTTTGAAAATTAGAACATTTCATTTTGGTTTATATTTATAAACTGAGTACTTACTATGTGTTAGACACTATGTTGAGCTCTAGAGGCAACAAAGATAAAGAGAGTATGATTTTTGTTCTCCAAGGCTCACCAACTAAGTTGATGAGTTGTAGTTTTGAATAGGGTAATCTGGGCAGACCTCACCTAGATGATATCATTTCAGCGAAGACTTAAAGGAAGTGAGGGAATGAGTGAGCCCTTTGACTGTGTGGGGAAAGGGCGGTCCAGGAAATAGCAGAAGCAAAGGCCTCAGGGCAGGAGCAGTGGCAGGTGTGAAGAACTGCCAAGAAGTTTGTGTGGCTAAACCACCATACACATGTCCCTTTACCCTCTTGAATTTTACTCTCAGAGCATTTATCACCTTCTACTCAATTAGCTTTTTTGTTTGGATTGATCTCTACATGGTAGAAAATAAGCTCCAGAAGGGGAGGGATTTACCTCTGTTTTCTTCATAGTACCTGTCTAAAAATGCCTGGCATAAGTAATTAATAATTACTTAACTGAGTTAGACTTAGGTAAACTTAGGTATTTACCTCTGAGTTAGATTAAGGTAAACTTAGGTATTTACCTCTGAAAATCTTTTGGAAATCTTGAGATTCATATAAGATTTTCCGGCCATGAAAAAAGGTATGTGAGCTCCCAATATACATAAGATACATTTGACCAGGAAAGTTTGCTAACAGCTGTAGGTCTGCTTATACTGTTAGCATGCTCCTCCGTGTCATCTGGTATTAAATTATGTTTAGCCCAGCGACTGATACAGGACTGGATTTCAGATTGCCTTCCTTCTCCCACAACTAACAAGACTTTAATCAGAGCATTAAGGAGCTCTAAATAGGCCCTGCTTTTGAATCTGCATATCAGGAGGGAGCTGGGAGCTTGAGTGGGAGGATGTCATGTCCCAGTGATTAATGATCTCTAGGAGGCTGAAAAGGGGAGAGTAATATACACAGTATTTCTACCCCCTGGAGTAGGAATGCAAACACCATTGTGCAGATTTGTGCATAGTCACTGACTTCCTGGTAGCTGGAGAATTTCATACACTCTTCTACCACAAATAAAACTGTCAGAGAAGTGACAGAACTCAAAAAGCTGGCTTTCCTTACTTAAAAAGAATAGCTCGAACACAGTGAGCCAGAAAATTAATTTTGTAGTTGTTTGGTAACCCAGTTGTTCAATAAGAAACGAGAAAATGGAACCTTTTCTTGAAAAGTCTAAAACCTCTAAATATTTGTTAACTCAAACTCTACATTTGATTTTTTAAATTTACCAAATTCCTAGAAACTGCTGATTTTAGATGAATTTAAAGGAAAGCAGTCCTTTATAATGTAATGCATCACCTTAAACTTTTCATTGTGGTCTCTATGTTAGATTCCAGCCTATTGCTCTCTGTGTTGAAAAAATACGGGTAACATTTCAAAATGGATTTTACAGTTTTAGAAATTAATTAAGAAGAGTCCTATTTTTTTCTTTTTACCGGCAGTTAATCTATGATATCTAATAATAGTTCCCAAATGCTTAAGTTAGGAGCACAATATTTTTATCTATAGATAATTATCTACAGATAATTGCAAAAATTTTTAGAGGAAAGTTTGAGGGAAAACATTGGTATTTCAGCCAATTGTGATCTTTTGTAAATAACCAAAAAGGGACTTTGTTTAATGGTAGTACCGGTGATAGCAGCAGCAGCAGCTGTAGTAGGTTCTTTGTAGGTAGAACCAAATAACTTGTATTTTACCAGGAGCCATTCATTCATAGGACTTGTTAAATTATTTTCCTTCTTGGTTCTGATTTTTTGATGCCCTTTAACCACTTACTGTTCTCCATTGTCTACTTTTTAAACTTGGAGTTCTTATAAAATGTTTTTCCCATTATATAAAAAGAAAGAAAAGAAATACTCATTCTTAGGGAAATGCAGCCACACTTCAGGGTAGAGAAGAGAAAATATTTTGTATTTTATTTGTTTTGTTGTTATTTTTTATTTTTGAGGGTGTCACTATAATCTAAATTAAAAGAAACTTCTGTGGCCTAAATTAAGACCGCATCAGTTAGATTAAGCCCTGAATTTGGTTTCCAAGTGGTTAGACTTTTAAATTGCATTTGCAAGAGTTTATTTTTAGTCAGGATGTGGTTATTTTTAGATCTGCTTCTCTGTCACTAGGAAATGTAATGCCTGTCTCTCCATTGTTGTTTATCAGGAAGTTCTGAGGCACAGGCTTTTAAGATCCAGTTAGCACAGAACACCACCTCTCCTTCTAAATGAAAAAATATGAAATAATACATGAAGGAAAATATGTTAAATAAGAGCATGTCTGATTTTTAAATTGTTAATGTCATTTTAATCTCTTACACACTGAGAAGCAGAAAATTTTTAGGGAATACCAAAAAATACAAGGTTTGGGTTCCCCCTACTGGTGTACATACTAGGCTTGTGATTTCATTATTACATAGCAAGAAAGGCCTAAGGGGATGAAGATTTGAAATAGCTATATTGGCCTCTTTTAAAGAAATCTGCGCATGAGAGAGGGAGGAAAAGCACCGTTTACCATTTTCTGGAAATGTCTTATGAAAAAGGGGATGATCTAAAAATTGTATTTCTACATCTAGAAAGGACAAAACTTAATCCTGCAATATTTGGTTTTTAATGCTGTTGCCTCCGTGATAAGCTGCTTATATACAGTGCTTCTCAAATGCTTTATGTTGTAATCTAAGGAATAATAAAACACCAGTGGACCCACAAAAGGATTTAAAACCCCAGGGAAAAACTGCGAGACTAGTATTGTATCATAATAAAATTAAAGAGCTAGTGTTAAAGCTCACTAATTCCTATTTTAGCATTTCAGAAAGTGACATGACATCATGTGATTGTGTATGTCCGTTTAACATCTGTTCTTTCTAATTTGCCATGTGTGTATTTGGAACAATTCTTTTTATTTTCTGTCTCTTAGTAAATGCCAAATAATATTAAAGGCTCATTTTGAAAAAGAAGAATTTTAATTGACTCCTAAAAGTCTTACTATGTTTGCATTTTAAAGGACTCTTCAATCAAATTAAAATATTGTCTTTTTAAATTGCTTTTCAGCAATGCAGTGAACCTTTTAAGCAATGTTCCGGTCTCTTGTTTGGATGTTCTCATTTGTCCATTAACCCATGAAGAAACAGCCCAAGAAGCAACAACTTTAGATGAACTGCCGAGTGATAAAACAGCTGAGAAAGAAACAGTTTTGAAAAGCAATACCATGGTATACAATGGTATGAATATGGAAGCCATTCATGTCTTACTCAATTTTATGGAGAAGAGAATAGACAAGGTAATTCTGATAAAATGGAGAAGATGCTTCTAAAGAATGTAATTGTACACATATACAAACATCACAGGATATGATTTTTGAATCTAAATTTTTTATAGCTGATATCTTGAATAATTATGTATATTCTGGAAAGCTTTTTATTTACCATAGATGACAAATTGCTGAAACCAAGTGAATTTATTTGTTTAAAGCTGAAAATTGTGTTGATGTGACACCAAAATTGTGACTAGTGCCTGAATACAAAGGAAAAAGTAATTTTCTAGTGTAGGTATTTTATAAGTTCTAGAAGTAAAAATTATCCCCCCCCCAAAAAAAAATTGATGATAAATATTTTCCATAACAGCCAAAAGACATCTTTAAAGTAAAATTGCCACTGTAAGCTGCTTATTTTCTCCTTTCTGATTACTGTCTTTGTCAAGTAACTATATTAAAAGGCAGGAAGTTAGTTTGGGTTGGTCATGAAAACCTTTGCTGCCTTTAAGCCCATTGTCTGAGCCAGTGAGAATCCTATAAAATGTAGGAAAAATCAAGAAGGATACAAATGAACATTAGTAAGCATGAAGATAACTCATGAAATAGAAATATTTTTAAGAATATAATTTTTAAAATAGTTTTTACAGCTTTGGTAACATAAAATATCTCCCCCTCAAAAAGAGGAGTATAATATACTCAGTTATATGAAGAAAAGTAACACTGAAAAGAAAAGAAACTAATCTAATGCAGCATGTATGGTTTTCTTTGTAGGGAAGCAGCTATAGAGAGGGCCTCACTCCAGTTCTCAGCTTGTTAACAGAATGTTCCCGAGCCCATCGAAACATCAGAAAATTTCTCAAAGATCAGGTAACTGTTTAATGCATATTTCATCTCAAAGTTAATCTTCTTATATGTATTTTTTAACATAAAATCAATGAGTCAAATTTTTTCACAATGATTTCTTTTCAGAATATCAGAAACTCAAAAAAGTTAGCGTTAATCTTTGAAATCTTCCTCCAGAAATAAGTGACCCTGTATATTTTTTAAGTCATTCATTAATTTACTCAACAAATGTTTATTGAGATTTGTGTGCTGTGTTCTAAGCCTTGAAATACAAATGAAGTCTTTGCCTTGTGGAGTTTCCCTTATAGTAGGAAGATTAAAAAGTAAACAAATAAGTATCTTGATACAATGGCAAGTAGTGATAAGTGTTCTGAAGAAAGATACAGAGGAAGGGAAAATTTAAGGGAATAAGGAAGAGTCTCTCTGAGAAAATTTGAGCAGAAACTTGGATAAGTATGAAAAGGATCTTTGAAAATATCTGGAAGAGGATATTCTCTGAGAATAGTTCTGTGAATATTCTGGAAGAGGAATGTACCAGAGAGAATAAGTTCAGAGTCTCTGGATGAGAGGATATTTTGGTATGCTTAAGAAAAAGCAGAAAAGCTCGGCAATGTCATGCCAGAGGGAGAGTGCTGGATAAAGTACAAGAGGTAAGCAAGAATCAAACAACGTAAGGTTGTGTAGGACTTTCAGTTTTCTTCCAAGTGACATGGGAAAGCATTGGGCGGATTTGAGCAGGGAAGTGGTATGACCTCATTTATATTTAAAGATATTCTGGCTACTAGATAGGCCAGAGGAGTGTGAGTAGATGTGAGGAGACCATCTCAGAAGAGAACTGATGCTGAAGGTTATGACGGTCCTAGTTAGAGTTCATGGTAAGAAATCATCTTCCTACCTCCGCATCTACCGTCTGTCTGCATCTGTCTGTACCACCATATCCTTTGTCTCCCCTCTGTCACAGGGGATGAACTGTCCCTGCTTCCTTCTTTGGCCAGCCTCTGTGCTCATATCCTGGAACCCTTTCCCTCTCACCTCAAGAAGTTTGCTCCTACATTTATTCTCTTTCTTCTCACCTTTTTTTTTTTTTTTTTTTTTTAATGTTTGGATCATTTTTGTCTGCACCTAAATACATCTCCCATCTTAAAGGCAGAAAAACCTTCCCTTAATCCCACTTCTCAAGCTGCCTCCCCATTTCTCTGCTCTTCTCCATGCAGTGTTCCTCAGGAGAATTTTCTGTGCTCACCTTCTCTCTCCTTTTCGCTCATTTTGATTCTCTTGTGAACCCACTGAAATTAGGTTTTCATGCTTTCCACTCCACTACAGAGGTGTTTATCAAAAGTCATCAACCCAATATTGCCAGATCTAATAGTTCTCAAATCTTTTTTTTTATTCCCCAATACCATTTTTGGACATCACCAGATGGTCAACACAGAAATCAGATCGATTATATTCTTTGCAGCCAAAGATGGAGAAGCTCTATACAGTCAGCAAAAACAAGACCAGGAGCTGACTGTGGCTCGGACCATGAACTCCTTATTGCCAAATTCAGACTGAAATTGAAGAAAGTAGGGAAAACCACTAGACCATTCAGGTATGACCTAAATCAAATCCCTTATGATTATACAGTGGAAGTGAGAAATAGATTTAAGGGCCTAGATCTGATAGATAGAGTGCCTGATGAACTATGGAATGAGGTTCGTGACATTGTACAGGAGACAGGGATCAAGACCATCCCCATGGAAAAGAAATGCAAAAAAGCAAAATGGCTGTCTCGGGAGGCCTTGCAAATAGCTGCAAAAAGAAGAGAAGCGAATAGCTGCGAAAAGGAGAGAAGTGAAAAGCAAAGGAGAAAAGAAAAGATATAAACATCTGAATGCAGAGTTCCAAAGAATAGCAAGAAGAGATAAGAAAGCCTTCTTCAGTGATCAATGCAAAGAAATAGAGGAAAACAACAGAATGGGAAAGACTAAGGATCTATTCAAGAAAATCAGAGATACCAAAGGAACATTTCATGCAAAAATGGGCTCGATAAAGGACAGAAATGGTATGGACCTAACGGAAGTAGAAGATATTAAGAAGAGGTGGCAAGAATACACAGAAGAACTGTACAAAAAAGAGCTTCACGACCCAGATAATCATGATGATGTGATCACTGACCTAGAGCCAGACATCCTGGAGTGTGAAGTCAAGTGGGCCTTAGAAAGCATCACTACAAACAAAGCTAGTGGAGGTGATGGAATTCCAGTGGAGCTATTCCAAATCCTGCAAGATGATGCTGTGAAAGTGCTGCACTCAATATGCCAGCAAATTTGGAAAACTCAGCAGTGGCCACAAGACTGGAAAAGGTCAGTTTTCATCCCAATCCCAAAGAAAGGCAATGCCAAAGAGTGCTCAAACTACTGCATGATTGCACTCATCTCACACGCTAGTAAAGTAATGCTCAAAATTCTCCAAGCCAGGCTTCAGCAATATGTGAACCGTGAACTTCCTGATGTTCAAGCTGGATTTAGAAAAGGCAGAGGAACCAGAGATCAAATTGCCAACATCCGCCGGATCATGGAAAAAGCAAGAGAGTTCCAGAAAAACATCTATTGCTGCTTTATTGACTATGCCAAAGCCTTTGACTGTGTGGATCACAATAAACTGTGGAAAATTCTGAGAGAGATGGGAATACCAGACCACCTGATCTGCCTCTTGAGAAATCTGTATGCACGTCAGGAAGCAAGAGTTAGAACTGGTCATGGAACAACAGACTGGTTCCAAATAGGAAAAGGAGTACGTCAAGGCTGTATATTGTCACCATGTTTATTTAACTTCTATGCAGAGTACGTCATGAGAAATGCTGGACTGGAAGAAACACAAGCTGGAATCAAGATTGCCGGGAGAAATATCAATAACCTCAGATATGCAGATGATACCACCCTTATGGCAGAAAGTGAAGAGGACCTCAAAAGCCTCTTGATGAAAGTGAAAGTGGAGAGTGAAAAGGTTGGCTTAAAGCTCAACATTCAGAAAACGAAGATCATGGCATCTGGTCCCATCACTACATGGGAAATAGATGGAGAAACAGTGGAAACAGTGTCAGACTTTATTTTTCTGGGCTCCAAAATCACTGCAGATGGTGACTGCAGCCATGAAATTAAAAGACGCTTACTCCTTGGAAGGAAAGTTATGACCAACCTAGATAGCATATTCAAAAGCAGAGACATCACTTTGCCAACAAAAGTTCACCTAGTCAAGGCTATGGTCTTTCCTGTGGTCATGTATGGATGTGAGAGCTGGACTGTGAAGAAGGCTGAGCGCTGAAGAATTGATGCTTTTGAACTGTGGTGTTGGAGAAGACTCTTGAGAGTCCCTTGGACTGCAAGGAGATCCAACCGGTCCATTCTGAAGGAGATCAACCCTGGGATTTCTTTGGAAGGAATGATGCTAAAGCTGAAACTCCAGTATTTTGGCCACCTCATGCAAAGAGTTGACTCATTGGAGAAGACTCTGATGCTGGGAGGGATTGAGGGCAGGAGGAGAAGGGGGCGACAGAGGATGAGATGGCTGGATGGCATCACTGACTCGATGAATGTGAGTCTGAGTGACCTCCGAGAGGCTGGTGATGGACAGGGAGGCCTGGTGTGCTGCGGTTCATGGGGTCGCAAAGAGTCGGACACGACTGAGCGACTGATCTGATCTGACCATTTTGATATAATTAAGTATTCTCTCCTTTTTGAAGTAATTTCTTCACTTGGTATCTTGGACACACAGGGAACCTCTTCTTTGCAGTGTTCTGAGTTCCCCAAGACAATGTTATCTTTGTCTCTGTGTCTGCTCTCTTGCTGATCTCATTTAACAATCTTGGTTTTGAAACCAATGGCTCCCAAATTTCTATCTCTAGCCTTGATTGTCACCTAAGCTCTCCAGACTTATATAATGTATGCCTACCCATCTCCTCCCCTTAGATGGGTAGTAGGTATCTTAAGTTTAACATATCCCATACTAATCTCTTGACTTGCTGTCCTCTGCCCCTCTATCTTCTCCTTCTTTCCTCATTCAATACATGGCACCACCATCCACCCCATTGTTTATTGTCATGTAGAATTTCTCTTAATAAATGAACTAGGTTCATTTTTCTCTGTATGTTTATGGTCAAGATTTAATAAGCACTTTGCTCTGTGTAGAGCATATTAATAGATATTGCTGATAAGGAGAGATTAGAAAGTAGGGACTCGTATCTTTGAAGAATTTATAGTCCATTAGAGGACTATGTACCATCAAACATGAATAATCATTTAAGCAAAATAAATTAGATTTAAGGTCATTTCCAAGTTTGATTATTTTAAGACATCTATTCTGACTAGAAAGACTTAGTGAAGAATAATACATGAAAATACTTTGTGTCCTCTATTTTAGCTTTTCACATAGGAGATCCACATTCCACTAAACTGTTTAGATTTTGCTATCTCTAAGCAGGATACCCCAAATATATCGTGTTTATTAAACAGATTCTTTATATGAAGGCCTTAGTCTATACATTGCTATGCTATGCTAAGTCACTTTAGTCGTGTCCGACTCTGTATGACCCCATAGACGGCAGCCCACCAGGCTCCCCCGTCCCTGGGATTCTCCAGGCAAGAACACCGGAGTGGGTTGCCATTTCCTTCTCCAATGCATGAAAGTGAAAAGAGAAAGTGAAGTCGCTCAGTCGTGTCCGACTCTTAGCGACCCCATGGACTGCAGCCTACGAGGCTCCTCCGTCCATGGGATTTTCCAGGCAAGAGTACTAGAGTGGGGTGCTGAGCGACTTCACTTTCACTTCTCACTTTCATGCATTGAAGAAGGAAATGGCAACCCACTCCAGTGTTCTTGCCTGGAGAAGCCCAGGGACGGGGGAGCCTGGTGGGCTGCCGTCTATGGGGTCGCACAGAGTCGGACACGACTGAAGTGACATAGCAGTAGCAGCAGCAGTCTATACATTATGTAGGTACAAAAGACTGTGAGACTCACTCCTTGTCCTCAAAGAAGTACTGCAGTACAAAGGAGACATAACAAGTAAAAAGTTGACTAAAGATGGGTAAATGGCACAATACAAAAATCAACTTTCTTCTGAGGAAGATGCACTCTAGACTCTGATGATCAAGAAGGGCAGAACCTCAAGTAACAGATGATTAGTTTTGGTAATAGTATAAATGGAACCATGGCTAATTAGTTACTGTGCCCAGTGGTTAATACCTGCTTAAATCTACCTTGTGCATACCCAAAGTAAATTGGTCTTGAATATTCAGTATTTGGGCAGGTAGAAAGAGAACAGATGGTAGAAATTACTGATTCAGGTTGGATTAGTCTGGAGAGGCATTTAGAAGAGATGAAGATTCCATGGGTTTGAAAAAAGAACTAGACAAGATTTCTCAAAAGAAAAAATTCAGTGAAGGGTAGTATTTGAGGGATAATAGAAATTTTGGAGAAAAATGATCCATTGGAGAAGGAAATGGTGACCCACTACAGTCCATGCATCTCAAGAGTCAGACACGACTTAGCAGCTAAACCACCACCACCACCAGAAGTGATCCAGACTTATGCAGTTTGTCTGGGCATAATATATAACAAAATTTCACTTCAAAAACTTGTTTTAAGGAACTGAAAACATAGCTAATAAAATTTTTGTGTTATAACCTTTATTAATAGATACTGTGCTCTGGAACTGTAGGTATATACTACATGAAATCACTTGTTTCATGTCTCATTTCTCTAGAAACGGGAGATAAACTGAGTAGGGTTAGCTGAATCAAATAATAAGAATGTATTGTGTAATTATTTTATGCTTACAGGGCACAAATAGCAATCTGCTCTGTCCTGCCAGAGATAATGAAATATGGATTCTATAAAAACTTGGGTAGATTATTCAGTTTTTTGAGATTTCGTTTCTGTTTTTTTTTTTTTTTTTTTTACACCTCCTGATACATGGTAGGCACTCAATATGGAAAGAGATAAAGAAGGAAGGAAGGAAATCAGCTGAATGAATTAAATAAAAATAATATGCACATAAAGAGTCTGGCATAGTAAATTATAACTTGACTTTGTGTCTATCTTCATTTCCTAGCATAGTGCCTCGCCTGTAGAAGGCACTTTTAAAAAAGCTACTTGAATTAATTCATTCTTCCTTCAAATAGGAAATATTTATCGAAACCTGTTATGTGCCACACACTGAGAGTGGTAAACAAAACAGAAAGAAATTCCTGCCCCTAGACTCTTATGGAAGAAGGTAGACAGTTAAGAAATGTATACTCTGTCAGGTGATGATAAGTGCTGAGAGGAAGACTAAACCAGGAGCAGGGGATGAGAAAAGATAATGCTGAATGTGAATTCCTTACGGTGATCAAGGATTGTCTTCTGTAAATGATATTTGAACAGAGACCTGAAGAAAGTAAGGGAATGAGCCAAGCCAGTTTCTAGAAAAAGGGTTTCTGGGCAGAGAGAGCAGCAAATGCAAAGACCATGAGGCAAGAAAATGCTCAGTTTAAGGAGTTCCATCTGTGAAAGTATAGCAGTGTGAGCAAGAAATTGTCAGAAAAGTAGCAGGACACATTATGTGAAACCCAAGGAATCTGGAAGGATCTCGACCTTTATTATGCATGAGATGAGAGGCCATGGGAACTGGAGGACTTTGAGAAGAGGAATGACAGGATCTGACTTTGAAAGGATCATCCTAACTGCTCTGTAGAGAATAAATCATAGAAGGACCAGAATGGAAGCAGGGATGACTTAGGAGACTGTGGGGACAGTTCAGGTGAAAAATATTGGTACCTTGAATTTGGTAATACTAGAGGAGGTAGTGAGGAGTGGTTGGGTTGTGGATATAATGCAAAGGTAGAGCCAAAATAATTTGCTGATGGACTGGATGTGGGGTGTGAAAGAGAGGAATTAAGGCTGTTTATAGTAAACAGTGGGAGGAGGCAATGGCACCCCACTCCAGTACTGTTGCCCAGAAAATCCCATGGATGGAGGAGCCTGGTAGGCTGCAGTCCATGGGGTCGCTAAGAGTCAGACACAACTGAGCGACTTCACTTTCACTTTCCACTTTCATGCATTGGAGAAGGAAATGGCAACCCACTCCAGTGTTCTTGCCTGGAGAATCCCATGGACAGAGAAGCCTGGTAGGCTGCAGTCCATGGGGTCACACAGAGTTGGACACGACTGAAGCAACTTAGCAGCAGCAGCAGCAGCAGTAAACAGTTGGAAGAGTGCTGAGTCGCTTCAGTCATGTCCAAGTCTTTGCGACCCTGTGGACTGCAGCCTGCCAGGCTTCTCTGTCCATGGGATTCTCCAGGCAAGAATACTGGAGTGGGTTGCTATGCACTTCTCCAGGGAATCTTCCCAACCCAGAGATTGAACCTGATTCTCTTGTGTCTCCTGCATTGGCAGGTGGTTCTTTACCAATAGCACCACCTGGGAAGCCCAGGTTGGAAGAATAGACTTGCCACTTAATGAGATGGAAAACTGTAGAAGAAACAACTTTGTTGGGAGCTTCAAAATCTTTCAGGACATGCTAAATTTGAGAAGCCTTTTAAAGTCTGGGGGTCAGGGAAGAAATCAAGATAGAGATATACTTTAGGGAGTTAGCAGTAAATAGAGACCATATAAATCCATAAAACTGTATGAGATCACCAGTAGAGAGTGAAAATAGCAAAGAAATGTTGCTCAAGAACTCAACCCTTGAATAGTCCAACAGTTAAAATACAAGAGAAAAGGGATTTTCCATGGCAGTCCAGTGGCTAAGACTCCATGCTACCAATACAGGGAGCCCAGGTTTGATCCCTGATCAGGGAATTAGATCCCACATGCTCCCACTAAATATCCAGCATGCCACAACTAAAGATTCCATGTGCCACAACTAAGACCCAGC
Source organism: Tragelaphus eurycerus (assembly GCA_935064755.1). Lineage (NCBI taxonomy): Eukaryota > Metazoa > Chordata > Mammalia > Artiodactyla > Bovidae > Tragelaphus > Tragelaphus eurycerus. Next base: position 6,847,012 of record CAKXYN010000072.1, on the reverse strand, counting down.
ACAGCCAAAATATTTTTTTAAACAACAAGAGAATAAAAGAGAATTGGCCTAGAGGCTAAGATGAAGCAAGCAGTAAGATAATAGGAGAACCAAAAGAGGAAAGGTCTAGGTGAGTGAGTGAGTTATCAGACAAACCAAGCAAGTTTTGTAACTCCTCTGGGGACCAGTCTATAAAATAGGAATGACAGTGTTGATACCACCTCCCTTGCGTGGTTACTGAGGGTTGATTATAGAGAATGTATGTATATCATCTATTACAGCAACTAGCACATAGGAAGTACTCAATAATTAATAACCATTTTATTATATAGAAAACATATGTACAGGGGGTTTTTGGGTTTTTTTGATGTTGTTGTTTAGTAACTAATGAAAATGTTGCAGGAATTAAAAGAAGGAAAAAAATCAATGAGTAAGGGTATTAAAGAAGTCTGTGAGGGAGAAAAAGAAATTTGACCCAGACTTTAAAATGGATTTTGGTAGAGGCAGCTGGGGCATTCCAAGGTGCTGAGATGAGTAAACACCCAGGAATGGATCTGAATATATCATGGTGGTCAGTGAAGAGCTATTTCTCTTCAGATGAAATTTCATTGCAGACATGAAATGAAATTATATTGTTGTTGGTTCAGTTCAGTTCAGTCGCTCAGTCATGTCCGACTCTTTGCGACCCCATGGACTGCAGCACGCCAGGCAGGCCTCCTTGTCTATCACCAACCCCTGGAGTTTACTCAGACTCATGTCCATTGAGTCGGTGTTGTTGTTTAGTTTTATTTTATTTGGAAAACTTTTTTTTAATGTTTGTTCTATTCTTATAAAACTAAGCTTGGTAGACTAATTATAAGAAAGACTCGTTGGATGGTACCATTCTTACTTAATCTAGCACTTAAACCATTGATGATGGTTTTGCATTTGTGCCATTAGGTTTTACCACCATTGAGGGATGTGACAAATCGACCTGAAGTTGGCTCAACTGTGAGAAATAAGCTGGTGCGCCTCATGACACATGTTGACCTGGGAGTCAAGCAAATTGCTGCTGAATTCCTTTTTGTCCTTTGCAAAGAGAGAGGTAGGTTAAACTCTTTGCCCTCTACTTTTTCACCTTTCTGAGGGTATTTGGGAAATGTTTCTGTTATTAGTGGCCATCTTGTTCTGCTCTTTTCAGAACTTATTCTCTATCTGTTCCATTAGAGGGTTTGAGAAGATAATAAAAATTAATAATTTACAAGCTTTTCTATACACTTCTGAATTTATTGAGGCATGCAGACAGATACACTACTACACACTCACATTGAAACTTTGCCTCCTGTATCCTTAACCCAGACATCTTAATCCTTATGAGTCAGGACCTGGAGTCATTATGAAGAATCTACTTAAGTAATTAAGGTGCTACTGTTTTGATAACCAGGCAAAGGCCTAGGTTAGTTCCCCTTTTTAATTTCTCTTGGAATTAAAACTACAGGAGTTTTTATTTCTTCATTTCTTCTTTAATCAATAAAAAGTTATTGAATGTGAGCTATAGATGCTTAAGATACATCCCTTACCCTTGAGTTAATGGTAAGACAAAAGTAGAAAGAAATTAGAAAGTAACTATACTATAATAAATACTATTCTATAAATTCATATAAAGTGATTGTCTTCTGAAATACATCTAACAATTTAAGTTATTGGGTTATTTTGCTCTGCAAAAGTTCTCCAAACAAGAACTTGAACCAAGTTATTCAGGTATTTTTACCTATTTCTTTCTTTATCTCCTAGTTTATAAAAGTACTAGTAAAAGCCCCAACTAAGCAGATTTTATATTCCACTTTCTAAAGTACCTCAGTTTTGTGAGCTAGATAACTTAGAGGTGAGAAACTTCACTCACTTCTCTAAAAATCTTTAGTCAGTTGAATGCTTTTCTCCCCCACCAGCTTTACTGGGGTATATTTGACATATAAAATTATATATATTTAAAGTATATAACATGATGATTTGATATACATATACACTGTGAAATGATTACCTCTGTCATGTTAATTAACACATTCACTACCTCACATAGTTACATGTGTGTGTGTGTGTGTGTGTGGTGAGAATGCTTAAGATTTACTATCTTAGCAACTTTAAAGTGTACAACAGGGTATTGTTAACTATAGTCATCATGCTGTACATTAGATCCCCAGAAATTATTAATCTTATAACTGAACTTATTCATCTTATAAATTGTACCCTTTGACCAGATCTCCTTGTTTCCCTACCCTTTACCCTCTGGTAATCACTACTCTACTCTCTGTTTCTATGTGTTTGAATTTTTTTTTCAGGTTCTACTTATAAGTGAGTTCTACAGTATTCATCTTTCTCTGTCTGGCTTATTCACTTAGCATAAATATTCTCTAGGTTCATCCATGTGTTGTAAATAGCAAGATTTCATCTTTGTCATGGCTGAATAACATTCCATTTTATATACACTTCACCATTGACCACGAGTTTGAACTGCTTGGATTCACTTAGATGTGGATGTTTTTTAAATAAATACACACTGTAGTACTACATGATCCACGATAGGTTAGATCCACGATAGGTTAGATCCACAGTTGGTTGGGTCTGTGGATGTGGAACCACAGACACAGAAAGCAGACTATAAAATTATATCCAGATTTTCAGCTGCATGAAGGGTGGACATCCCTAACCCTAGGATTCTTTAAGGGCCAACTCTGTGTGTCTTATCTATTCTTCTGTTGATGAACACTTAGCTTATTTCCATTTCTTGGCTATTGTGAAAAATGCTGCCATGAACATGGGAGCTGAGATATCTCTTAGTTACTGACTTCATTTCCTTTGAATATACTTCTAGAAGTGGCATACTGGATTATATTACAGTTCTATATTTAATTTTTTAGTAACCTCCATTACTGTTTTCTGTAGTTGTTCTTCAGTCACTAAGTCATGTCCAGCTCTCTGTGACTCCACAGACTGCAGCACGCCAGGCTTCCCTGTCCTTCATAATCTCTCGAAGTTTGCTTAGATTCAAATCCATTGAGTCAGTGAAGCTGTCTAACCATCCTCTGCCGCCCTCTTCTTTTGCCTTCAGTCTTTCTCAGCATCAGGGTCTTTTCCAGTGAGTCAGCTGTTTGCATCAGGTGGCCAAAGTATTGGAGCGTCAGCTTCAGCATCAGTCCTTCCAGTGAGTACTCAGGATTGATTTCCTTTAAGATTGACTGGTTTGATCTCCTTGCACTTCAAAGGACTCTCAAGAGTCTTCTCCAGCACCACAATTCATAAACATCAATTCTTTGGTTCTCAGCCTTCTTTGTGGTCCAGCTCTCACATCTGTACATGACTCTTGGAATAGTAGCTAGTAGCTACACCAGTTTCTATTCCTACCAACAGTGTAAAAGGGTTCTGTCTTTGCCGCATCCCTCCACATCCCTGTATCTCTTGTTTTTGATAAAAGCCATTCTAATAGATGTGAGGTGATCTTTCATTGTGTTTTCATTGCATTTTCCCTGATGATTAGTGACATTGAACTAATCATGTAGTTCACCTGGCGTGCTGCAGTCTGTGGAGTCACAGAGAGTTGGACATGACTTAGTGACTGAAGAACAACTACAGAAATTAGTTCACCTTTTCATGTACCTGTTTGGTATCTGTATGCCTTTGGAAAAGTGTCTATTCAGGTCCTTTGCCTAATTTTTAATTGAATTGTTTGGGAACTTTTGTTATTGAGTTGCATTCATTGAATTCTTTTTTTTTTTTTTCTGACTAATTGATAACAACCACTTAAGTTACTGCTAAGATAGTATATTAATAAGATCAATATCACTGTAGTGATAATAAACACAACTATTGAGGTATCGTGTGTCAAACATTCTAAGCCATAATCTCATTTCATTCTCATAAGGACGCTAATGTAAATATTATTATTATTTCAATGTCATAAATGAGGCAAGGGTTTTATCCAAGGTCATGCAGTTGCTTAAAGCTAAGCCTGAATTTGAGTTCTATCTTTCCATTCTGCCATATTTCCTCTCATAATACAATGACCCATAATGCAATACAAATGAACAACATGGGTTTGAACTACTGTCCGTGGTCCACTTATATGCAGATAAATATATACTACAGTTAATGCAAAAAAGTAAAATGGCTGTCTGGGGAGGCCTTGCAAATAGCTGTGAAAAGAAGAGAAGCGAAAAGCAAAGGAGAAAAGGAAAGATATAAACATCTGAATGCAGAGTTCCAAAGAATAGCAAGAAGAGATAAGAAAGCCTTCTTCAGCGATCAATGCAAAGAAATAGAGGAAAACAACAGAATGGGAAAGACTAGGGGATCTCTTCAAGAAAATCAGAGATACCAAAGGAACATTTCATGCAAAAATGGGCTCGATAAAGGACAGAAATGGTATGGACCTAACAGAAGCAGAAGATATTAAGAAGAGGTGGCAAGAATACACAGAAGAACTGTACAAAAAAGAGCTTCACGACCCAGATAATCATGATGGTGTGATCACTGACCTAGAGCCAGACATCCTGGAATGTGAAGTCAAGTGGGCCTTAGAAAGCATCACTACGAACAAAGCTAGTGGAGGTGATGGAATTCCAGTGGAGCTATTCTAAATCCTAAAAGTTGATGCTGTGAAAGTGCTGCACTCAATATGCCAGCAAATTTGGAAAACTCAGCAGTGGCCACAAGATTGGAAAAGGTCAGTTTTCATCCCAATCCCAAAGAAAGGCAATGCCAAAGAGTGCTCAAACTACCGCACGATTGCACTCATCTCACACGCTAGTAAAGTAATGCTCAAAATTCTCCAAGCCAGGCTTCAGCAATATGTGAACCGTGAACTTCCTGATGTTCAAGTTGGTTTTAGAAAAGGCAGAGGAACCAGAGATCAAATTGCCAACATCCGCCGGATCATGGAAAAAGCAAGAGAGTTCCAGAAAAACATCTATTTCTGCTTTATTGACTATGCCAAAGCCTTTGACTGTGTGGATCACAATAAACTGTGGAAAATTCTGAGAGAGATGGGAATACCAGACCACCTGATCTGCCTCTTGAGAAATCTGTATGCAGGTCAGGAAGCAAGAGTTAGAACTGGTCATGGAACAACAGACTGGTTCCAAATAGGAAAAGGAGTATGTCAAGGCTGTATATTGTCACCATGTTTGTTTAACTTATATGCAGAGTACATCATGAGAAATACTGGACTGGAAGAAGCACAAGTTGGAATCAAGATTGCTGGGAGAAATATCAATAACCTCAGATATGCGGATGACACCACCCTTATGGCAGAAAGTGAAGAGGAACTCAAAAGCCTCTTGATGAAAGTGAAAGTGGAGAGTGAAAACTTTGGCTTAAAGCTCAACATTCAGAAAACGAAGATCATGGCATCTGGTCCCATCACTACATGGGAAATAGATGGGGAAACAGTGGAAACAGTGTCAGACTTTATTTTTCTAGGCTCCAAAATCACTGCAGATGGTGACTGCAGCCATGAAATTAAAAGACGCTTACTCCTTGGAAGGAAAGTTATGACCAACCTAGATAGCGTATTCAAAAGCAGAGACATCACTTTGCCAACAAAGGTTCGTCTAGTCAAGGCTATAGTCTTTCCTGTGGTCATGTATGGATGTGAGAGCTGGACTGTGAAGAAGGCTGAGCACCGAAGAACTGATGCTTTTGAACTGTGGTGTTGGAGAAGACTCTTGAGAGTCCCTTGGACTGCAAGGAGATCCAACCAGTCTATTCTGAAGGAGATCAACCCTGGGATTTCTTTGGAAGGAATGATGCTAAAGCTGAAACTCCAGTATTTTGGCCACCTCATGCGAAGAGTTGACTCATTGGAGAAGACTCTGATGCTGGGAGGGATTGAGGGCAGGAGGAGAAGGGGACGACAGAGGATGAGATGGCTGGATGGCATCACTGACTCGATGAATATGAGTCTGAGTGACCTCCGAGGGCTGGTGATGGACAGGGAGGCCTGGCGTGCTGCGGTTCATGGGGTCGCAAAGAGTCGGACACGACTGAGCGACTGATCTGATCTGATCTGACTGTGCGAGCCACAGTCAGTTTAACTCACAGATGGGGAACTGCAATTATGGAGGGCCAACTATAAGGTTATGGGAGGACTTTCAACTGCTTGGAGGGCCATCATCCCTAATACCTGTGTTGTTCAAGGGTCGCCAGTAATTATCCTCAACTATTCTCATAGACTAGCTTATTTAACATCTGCTCTTTTAAGCAGTTCAACTATTTCTATGAAAAAAGATCCCACATCTTGAAATTAAGTGATTGGAATAGCACCTTGCATTTAGCAGTCTGTAAGAACTTGCTGAATTCAGTCAAGTTTTCTGAGATCAGAAATTAGCTGTTTTTCAAGTATAATTGTGTGTGTGTGTGTGTGTGTGTGTGTATACACATAAATCTAAACCACACATGTATGTATTCATTAAAAAATGTTTATCAAAATCTTACCTAGTTGTTACCTCTAAGTAGTAGAATGCCTGGAGATTTTCTTTTAGTTCTCTGTATTTTATAGTTTTCTACAATGAGCATGCTTTCTTGTGTACTTGTGAAGTTTTTAAGAGGGGAAAAATGAAGTTTATTTCATCTGTAATTAATATCTAAATATATATATTACATATCTAAATACATATATTACCTAAATACATAAATTACATTTCTAAATGTATATCTAAATAATTTTATAAATCTAAATATAGTTCAGTTCAGTTGCTCAGTCATGTCTGACTCTTTGCGACCCCATGGACTGCAGCACGCCAGGCTTCCCTGTCCATCACCAACTCCCAGAACTTATTCAAACTCATGTCCATAGAGTCAGTGATGCCATCCAACCATCTTATCCTCTCTTGTCCCCTTCTCCTCCTGCCTTCAATCTTTCCCAGCATCAGGGTCTTTTCAAATGAGTCAGTTCTTCGTATCAGGTGGCCAAAGTATTGGAGTTTCAGTTTCAGCATCAGTCCTTCCAATGAACATTCAGGACTGATCTCCTTTATGATGGACTGGTTGGATCTCCTTGCAGTTCAAGGGACTCTCAAGAGTTTCCTCCAACATCACAGTTCAAAAGCATCAATTCTTTGGTGCTCAGCTTTCTTTATAGACCAGCTCTCACATCCATATATGACTACTGCAAAAACCATCTTTGACTAGACGGACCTTTGTTGGCAAAGTAATGTCTCTGCTTTTTAATATGCTGTTTAGGTTGGTCATAACTTTTCTCCCAAGGAGCAAGCATCTTTTATATATAAATGTATATATATAAATATAATCAATCACCTCACGTATGTATTAGTGTCATAACACATATGATATATACATTTAAAATGAATTTGTTAATTGTTTTTTATTTGAAATGGTTAACTTTGTTCCCCCAGGACCTCGTACTTGAGGTTTCATAGTCCTAACTTTGAGCCCCAAATGCATGTTAGCAAAACTTTATCTTTTCATTTGATGTTTAACAATTATTTATATTCATCTGCTTTTCCTTCCAGTTAGACTTTAATAGTAAAAGTATTCTTCTGGAATACAAATTTGCTTATTCAAATTTTGAATACTTTTTGAGGTAGACTCTGGGAATACAAAGGTATACATGATAAACAAGCTCTGCCCTCATATTATTTACTTTATCAAGGATTACGAATTCAGATGCCTACAAAATTAATAAAGTAAGTCACATGGATAGAACATAAGATGATCAATGAAACCTGACACTTAGCTAATTGTTGGGGAGATAGTGGGTTGGGAGTGGAGGAGCAAGGGGGTTTGTAGGGGACTAGAAAGAGGACCTTGCTGCTATTTAGCTCCAGCTGATTGTTACCATGAAGGGACATGTGGTCAGTGTTACCAAATCATCCAGATTTTTCAAGAGAAGCCAGGACTCTGGGTTTTTACATAAAATTCCTCAGTTTTTAAATGCTGTCAACTAATTCTAATTTAAAATTCTAATTCTAATTTAAAACCACCAAAAAGTTTGTAGTCCATATTCAACTTATAAGTCATCATAAGATTTTGGAGCTTGGGTTGGGTTTGGAGACAGATTATATCACAATAAAATAAATTTAAAATAATTTATCAGAGTGATTAAACTTGCCTCTTAAAGATGAGTGTCTTTAAGCTGAGTTTGAAAGTTAAAGTACCATGATCCAGGCACAGAGGTCAGACCACTAAGCATAAACAGCACAAAGCAATCAAATTGGGTTAGGGACAGAGATGAGATTAAGAATGAAAACTGAAACAGAGCGAGATACAAATGTGTAACTATGGAAGATCTGGTACAGAAACAGCTATCCAAGTGTCCTCTGTGCCAGGCTAAACATATCTCACAACTAACAGCTGCCTCTTTGTTGAGCCCTGACAAAGCTAAATTTTTATTACCTGTTCTGCCAATTATGTACTTTATACAGGGGCCCTAAAACAAGCCTCACATAGTTTAATAAAGAGAATAATTTGTAAAACAAGCCTTTGTGGAGTATTTCCCCCCTCCCCAAACTCCTCCTTTTAACACATTTATTAATTCTCAGCATGTGTTAGACACTGTGGTAGGGCAGAGGCTGAATTGCAGAGATAAATAAGGCTTAAACTCTCTCAGCGCATAGCCCCACACCTTTATACGCTTTACTTTTGTCTCGTTTACTTCAGTTACAGTAATAGGAGTGTCAGTGGCACCCCACTCCAGTGCTCTTGCCTGGAAAATCTCATGGACGGAGGAGCCTGGTGGGCTGCTGTCTATGGGGTCGCACAGAGTCAGACATGAGTGAAGCGACTTCATTTTCACTTTTCACTTTCATGCATTGGAAAAGGAAATGGCAACCCACTCCAGTGTTCTTGCCTGGAGAATCCCAGGGATGAGGGAGCCTGGTGGGCCACTGTCTATGTGGCTGCACAGAGTCGGACACGACTGAAGTGACTTAGCAGCAGCAGGAGCAGCAGCAGCTTGAAACCAAGCAGTCTCCCTCTCCTGATGATCTTTTCTCTTCTTGTCTTCTCAAAAGCTTTGCTCCATCAGGTGTTAACCCTTTGTTCCTTTATTAACTCTTCCTAATTTGTTCATCTTTTCAGTATCCTTATTACCCACTCAGACTTCAATTTGCAACAAGTAAGGCATTTCCACCATTCCCTACTTCCCAGATTTCACTGAAAATGCTTTCAGTAAGGTCACAAAGTCACAAAGAGTTAGAAAGTGTTAGTTGCTCAGTCCTCAGACCCCTGTGGACTGTAGCCCTCCAGGCTCCTCTGTCCATGGGATTGTCCAGGCACGAATACTGCAGTGGGTTACCATTTCCTTCTCCAACGGATCTTCCCAACACAGGGATCAAACCCTGGTCTCCTGAATTGCAGGCAGATTCTTTACAGTCTGAGCCATAAGGGAAGCCACAACTAATTTTCAAAAGGAATGGATAGTTTTTAGTCTTTATCTTAATAGCATCTTTCTTTTGTAACAGTTGATACTGTTGACCACTGTCTGTCTCTACTGCAACACACTCCTAGATTTCCTTTGACCCACCTTTCTGTTCATTCTTTTCAGTCTGATTTGTTCAATCCTATCTTTGTCTACATCTAATTGCTATCTTTCTCTAAAGTTCTCATCTGGCCCTATCCTCACTTTACCTTGCTTCCTGAGCAGTATTATCCCCTCCCTTGGCTTCTGCTTCAGCCTATTTGAGGGGGATTTCCAAATCTGCATCCCTCTTAATAAACTATTAAAATAATACTATCCCTCTGTTTCTGGTCAGGTTTTCTTCATTCTTTCTTACACACGGCTGAGAGAGGGACTGTTCTAGAGTACACGTATCCTATTGGCATTCCCCCTTATAAAACTTTCAATGACTCTCTGTCACCTCCATTGTAAAATACAAATTTTACCTCCATGGCCTACCTTTATAGTGTAAATATACTAAATCTACTCCCTACCCTACACTTTTTGCTTAATCATACTAAAGACTTCTTTATTCTTGTCTGATTATACTGCACTGTTCCTTGGCTCATCTCCATGGCTTGGCAGATGCTGTTCGTTTTGCATGGAATGCTTCTTCCATCCTTGTTAGCATAGTGAGCTTTTTGTATTCTTGAAGATCATAATCTTCATCTGTGTCATCTGTGTGAAAATCATCCAATGAAGAGTTCATCATTCTCTACTTTGTACCATTTTTACTTATTCTTCTCTCTTTTTAAAATACTTCTGATATTTGTTATATTATAACTTTTTGTCAAACTTTTATTCTAGACATTGAGTTTCTTTAGGTTAGATATCTTACCTTCTTCACCTTTGGTTCCCCAGTGTTTAACAGAGTACCTTACAGGTAGTAGGTACCCCATAAATGTTTAAGACCAAACATTAATGCTGTCTATGAATTCAGTATCTGATCTGATCTGATGAATTCAGTGTGGTGAATACACTGTCTTATGGACTTTTCAATATAAAGGAATAATTGTAATATACTTTGGTAAGCACCATAAGAGAAGAATGTGCCAGGTATGGCAGCAACCTGGAAGAGGAAATGATTGGTTGGTGTGGAAAAGATCAGAGAAAGTCTTCATCCAAGAGAAAAGAGAAGTGGGAAGAAGCCTTGTTATGTACAGAAAAGAGACTAGTTCAAAGTGTGAGGAATCTGCATTGCACAGGAGCAGTAGGAAATGAGTTTGGGAAAGAAGGCAGAGGCAAGAAAATGATCCCTCTAAGCCCTGTTTCAGAATTTGACCTTTAGCCTTTGGGGGAGGTTTTGGAGGTTTTATTCAGAAAGGTGCTTATGTCATACTTTTGCTTTACAAGGATGTAAGGGAGTTGTGTGTAACCAGGAGAGGAGGGGGTGTGAGATTGGAAGTACAGAGACTAGTCAGAGGAAGCTTCTAGTACAGTATTTCAAAAAGTCACAGCATTTAACTGAAAGGAAAAGTACTGTAAATCCTTCTCTATGTAACAGAGAAGGGGGAATGGTTTCTGGTAGAATCTGGTTGTGTTCTTCTCCTCAGTAAAAGAGCAAAGCCTTTTTTTTTTTCTTAGTCAAGTGTGATAAAACCCATGCTTTGTATAAGCAGTAATGCCATTACTACCAGTGCAGTTCTGACTTTGCCATGTGCTGCTGTGGTTGCTTTCCTCTTCATAGTGCCCTCTAGTATCTTGATAAAATCATGGTGAGATCTTTCTTGTCATTTGTTTCATTTCTTCAGCAGTCGCATCTAAGTGCATGGATGAGTACTGTGACAAAGACAAAAACATTTGTTGTGTTTCTTTTTTTTTTTCTTTCAAGGAACACTCAGGAGATCTTTTGTTTGCCTTAACAGCTCATCTTAACATCCAGATTCAGTCCATTTTCCTTTTACTACTTTCCCAATATCAAATAGGATGTTATAGAGAATATTCAAAAATAGACTAAAAAGTAATTAGAAACACTCCACTAGATATCAGTAATATAATATTTCTTCACAAAGAAAATGTCTCTTCACTGTGTGGTTTTTGTAGTTCATTTGTGTCCCCTTCCCAACGCCAATTTTTAAGTGTTTATCTTATTGGCAAATGTTCATTTGATTTTTAAATTATTGGCTATGCTATGCTATGCTAAGTCACTTCAGTCGTGTCCGACTCTGTGTGACCCCATAGACTGCAGCCCACCAGGCTTCCCCGTCCCTGGGATTCTCCAGGCAAGAAAATTATTGGCTATAGCCTTATCTATTGTTATAAAAGCAAGGTGTGTCTGAAACAGTCTTTGTAACCCAAACTATCACAGAGTTGACACAGAAGGTTTGTTCCAGTGAATGAACAGTAAGCAAAATTTTCATAAAAGTGCTTGGAATTTTTACCATTCACTAGCTTCCAGGAGGATTTTCTACATAAGAAAGCAGGTTATTTAGTGTTCTATTGACTTCTTTTTAACCTATTTTGGCCTTTCATAAACTACATTCTTAAACTATTTTAATGTTTAGCCACTGTAGGTGGTTATTTAAATTTTGTGTCTTTTTAAGTTATTTTTTAGTATATTTATTTAAACTATTTATTCATAGCATCTCAATTTAGACTTTCACAGTTTTGGAACTGCTAAATATCCATATTTGTTTAAAAATGTATCTTGTCCAAAAACTTGCAATGAGAGTGTCATTATTAATGTGGTTCAGATATATGATCCTTCAGCCTCAGTGACTTTGTGTCTGACCATGTCTAGGGTCATGAATATTAGGAATATTTGTATACACTGTGTATTCACTTCCCCTAATAACCATTAGGGCTTCCCAGGTGGTGCAGTGGTAAAGAATCTGTCTGCCAGTGCAGGAGACACAAGAGACATGGGTTCAGTCCCTGTATGAGGAAGATCCCCTGGAGCACTAAATGACAACCCACTCCAGTATTCTTGGCTGGAAAATTCCATGGACAGAGGAGCCTGGCAGGCTACAGTCCATGGGGTCACAAAGAGTTGGACATGACTGAGCATGCACATATAATAATCCATTAAGAACCCATTAATTTATCTAAATCACTCCATCTTGTGGAAGAACTGATGGAAAGAGAGAGCATATCAGATTTATTCAGAGGGCTTTCAAATTATACCACCATGATCCCTCATTAAATTCTAATGATTCTACCCAGCATCCATTGAGAATTAGTACCAAAGAGACCACAGTTACCAATAGGTTTTAATGTAGAAAATAGTTAAAAGTGACTAGTGTAAAACTTTATTTAATTTACTTACATTATTAATCCATATTTCCTTTTGCATAAATTTCACTAGTTTCTGAGTCCTTTGAAAGCAGACTTCCCTTTACTTGCTTTCAAACTACCTATTTGTCAAGGGAGATATACTCTGTCATTCAAGTATTTGAAAATTTAATGAACAGTTCTATCCTGGACTGTTCATCCTACATCCTCTCCGTGCCCTTCATGGTACAGTGCAGTGGTGGTTCAAGAAGTTTTGCAAAGAAGACAAGAGCCTTGAGGGTGTAGTGACTGGCCATTGGGCGTAGACAGTGACCAACTGAGAGCAATCATTGAAGCTGATCCTCTTACAACCACATGAGAAGTTGCCCAACAACTCAGTGTTGACCATTCTATAGTCATTCAGCATTTGAAGCAAATTGAAAAGATGAAAAAGCTAAGTGGGTGCCTTATGAGCTGACTGGAAAAAAAAATCATTTTGAAGTGTCGTCTTCTCTTATTCTACACAGCAACAAACCATTTCTCAATTGGATTGTAATATGTGACGAAAAGTGGATTTTATATGACAACTAGTGACCACCAGCTCAGTGGTTAGACTGAGAAGAAGCTCCAGACCACTTCCCAAAGCCATATGTACACCAAAAAATTGTCATGGTCACTGTTTGGTGGTCTGCTGCTCATCTGATCTACTACAACTTCCTGAATCCTGGCAAAACCATAACATCTGAAAAGTATGCTTAGCAGATCAGTGAGATGCACTGAAAACAGCAACATCCGCAGCCAGCATAGGTCAACGGAACGGGCCCAGTTCTTATCCATGACAACGCCTGACCGCATGGTTGCACAACCAATGCTTCAAAAGTTGGACGAATTGGACTATGAAGTTTTGCCTCATCTGCCATATTCACCTGACCTCTCACCAGCCAACTACCACTTCAGTCATTTCGACAACTATTTGCAAGGAAAAATGCTTCCACAACCAGCAGGAGGCAGAAAATGCTTTCCAAGAGTTTATGGAATCCTGAAGCGTGGATTTTTACACTATAAGAATAAACTTACTTTTTGTTGGCAAAACGTGTTGATGGTAATGGTTCCTATTTTGATTAATAAGGATGCATTTGAGCCTAGTTATGTATGATGGTCAATATTGTGATCTACACAGTCAAAGGCTTTGACTGTGTAGATCACAATAAACTGTGGAAAATTCTGAGAGATGGGAATACCAGAACACCTGATCTGCCTCTTGAGAAATCTGTATGCAGGTCAGGAAGCAACAGTTAGAACTGGTCATGGAACAACAGACTGGTTCCAAATAGGAAAAGGAGTACGTCAAGGCTGTATATTGTCACCATGTTTATTTAACTTATATGTAGAGTACATCATGAGAAATGCTGGACTGGAAGAAACTCAAGTTGGAATCAAGATTGCTGGGAGAAATATCAATAACCTCAGATATGCAGATGACACCACCCTTATGGCAGAAAGTGAGGAGGAACTAAAAAGCCTCTTGATGAAAGTGAAAGTGGAGAGTGAAAAGGTTGGCTTAAAGCTCAACATTCGGAAAGCGAAGATCATGGCATCTAGTCCCATCACTACATGGGAAATGGATGGAGAAACAGTGAAAACAGTGTCAGACTTTCTTTTTCTGGGCTGCAAAGTCACTGCAGATGGTGACTGCAGCCATGAAATTAAAAGACGCTTACTCCTTGGAAGGAAAGTTATAACCAACCTAGACAGCATATTCAAAAGCAGAGACATTACTTTGCCAACAAAGGTTCGCCTAGTCAAGGCTCTGGTCTTTCCTGTGGTCATGTATGGATGTGAGAGCTGGACTGTGAAGAAGGCTGAGCGCCGAAGAATTGATGCTTTTGAACTGTGGTGTTGGAGAAGACTCTTGAGAGTCCCTTGGACTGCAAGGAGATCCAACCAGTCCATTCTGAAGGAGATCAGCCCTGGGATTTCTTTGGAAGGAATGATGCTAAAGCTGAAACTCCAGTATTTTGGCCACCTCATGCGAAGAGTTGACTCATTGGAGAAGACTCTGATGCTGGGAGGAGGAGAAGGGGACGACAGAGGATGAGATGGCTGGATGGCATCACTGACTCGATGGATGTGAGTCTGAGTGACCTCTGGGAGTTGGGGATGGACAGGGAGGCCTGGCGTGCTGCGGTTCATGGGGTCGCAAAGAGTCGGACACAACTGAGCGACTGATCTGATCTGATCTGATCTGATGTATGATGGTTTAAAATTCACTGTCCGAAACAGCAAGTTATTTTTGTACCAACCTAATACCAGATACTTTTCTAAGCACCTTGCATGTATTAATCTGTGAGGTAGGTATTTTTCCAGTTCTCTATATCTGAAAACTGGAGTAAAGAACTGCAAAATAATTTACCTAAGGTCCACCTGCTAATAAGTGGTAGAGCCATCACTAAGGTCCAGCAGTTCCTGGCCTTATACTCACTGTGTATAATGTGCTTCCATACTTTTTCTGATTTCTTTGAGAAAGCAATAACTTAGCCTATCCTGTTTACATTTGCTAATATCCTTAGGTTTTCTTGGACTTCCCTTGTGGCTCAGCTGGTAAAGAATCCACCTGCAATTGAGACCTGGGTTGGGAAGATCCCTTGAAGAAGGGAAAGGCTACCCACTCCTGTATTCTGGCCTGGAGAATTCCATAGACTGTATAGTCCATGGGGTCGCAAACTTTCACTTAGGTTTTGTTATTCCTTATTATCTTAATTTCCCTCCAGTTCCTATAAAAGCAATAAGAAAGATTTTATATTATATGCTATATTGGTAAAATCCCAGTCTGGCTTTCGTTAACTCTAATCATCATTTCTCTGAAACTGAATAAAGACAACAATTTTGTGATCAAAACCTCAAAACATCACCCTTACCAATGGCCTGGCAGTCACAGAAGCCCCACTCCTGCCACAGAGTGTATTCAAAACAGCTCTATTTGAATTTCTGATACCTTAAAAAAGGGTTTTGGTCCTCAGAGCATATAGGATTACTACTACCACACTTTGACAACCTCTCAACTTTTAAGATTTACTACCATGGCATGTATGTCCAGCTTCCCTGTGTTGGTGAGTCGTTGGTGATGACAGTGAGCACTCAAGGATTCCTGTCTAAAAACCTGTTCTGTTTTTACAGTGGATAGTCTCCTGAAATACACTGGCTATGGGAATGCTGCAGGACTGTTGGCGGCCAGGGGCCTCTTGGCTGGAGGAAGAGGAGATAATTGGTACTCAGAGGACGAGGACACAGACACTGAAGAATACAAAAATGCAAAACCAAAGTATAGTATCACATTTCTTTTCACCTAACTTTGTCTACCTTTGGATTGGTTATTTGCCTTTCACTTCCTTTGTTTTTCATTTCTCTTCTTTTGTGGATTTGGAAGCTTTCTGTTTAATATTGTTTTAGAGGCGGTTGCTTAGCTAGTGCCTTAGAGAATGACATCAAGTGATTGAGGAAGGATAATATTGCAAGAAATGTTTCGCTGCACGATACTTTTAACATGCTCATCATCCGCTCCTAAGAGACGTAGTGTTTTTCGATGTCTCCTGTCCTATACTTAGAGGATATTGTTGCTTATTTTGTGCTCTCCTTTCTTAAGTTGAGATTTTATAAGGTATAACCAAGACCAAGTATTTAAGTTGGTTATCTGATGCTTCCGTCTTTCTCAGAAATCTAAATGTAGGTTCCATACATTCTAATCTTTCCTCTTGTGTGAAAGCCTTTATAAGTCAATCAGGTAAAGCCACAAGGCACATTACTAGCCAAAGGAAAGGAATCTGGCTCTGTGGTAAATTTTAATTAAACAACTAGGGAACCATCTTTTAGCAGAGGCATTAGTCCACTGGGTAGGCAAGCCAGAGACTCTTATCAAGTTTTCCTTGACTCAGTGGTTGTAAGTCAAAGACACTAGTTGTCTCTCATCCCGAAACGAACCACCTCTGCTCTCTTCTACCCCCTTCCCATCCTTTTCATCCCCCTCTCAACTCCAATCCCAGGTAAATTTCTTAGTTTCTACTTATTAGGAGTTATTTGAGCTCAGTTTTTAGGTTTGCATTACTGAATGTTAAAAGGGTATGCCCTTCCCTATCAATAATGACATCGACATATACTGTTTTCTACCCAGAGTCTTCTAGAGTGTGATGTGGATCATGTAGTAGTAATCGGGGCTGGAAAAATGATTATCTGCAAGATACAGCCCATTTTTAAAAGTGTAGATTGTGCCTTGTTGAAATGACAATAATGGGTTGTCAGAAGGTAAAAAAAAGATCACTCCCTAGTTTGATGTAGTTTCAAAACCAAAATCATTGCCAAAGCCAATGTAAAAGAAACAAAAAAATATCCTTCCCTAATCAGACAAGACTTATAGGGCCCATATTCTTAGAAAATCAGGTCTGAGTAGGTGGTGTTACTTGTGGCATCCCCAGATCTTTCAGCCTTGGTAAGATCTTATAGAGGATGTCCCAGAAGAAAAAGGCTTTGGGGGAAAAAAAGCTAGCAGTGACTTTAAGCATTAAATTCTTAAGACTGACACTATTTAGATGTTATAAATTGGGTGTCTCTATCAGATATTTAAAGTTAAGTTAGAAAAATATTAATCTTTGCATAATTATAGAAGTCATCATTCTAAATTATTCTTGCTAGCTCTTGACTTTTTTCATTTCATAAACTATATTTCCATATCAGTTTAATATCCTCTATTTGAGACATTAAAATATACCACTTAAAGAGTCTCATATTTTTAAATTAAGGAAGAAATTACGTTAAGCATTCAGTGTGTCCCAGGGTATGTGGACACAGTCAGCTAACATAGGAAATTCTTGAGTACTCATGAATGGTTGATATCATTGCATCTCAGTGTGTATTCTTGAATTTGTTTGGTGGATGACTTCTAAAATGGCATTGGTCATATATCAAGCAGGGCTTCCCTGGTGGCTAAGACAGTAAAGAATCTGCCTGCAATGCAGGAGACCCGGGTTCTACCCCTGAGTTGGAGAGATAGCTTAGAGAAGGAAATGGCTACCCACTCCAGTATTCTTGCCTGTAGAATTCCATGGACAGAAGAGCCTGATTGGCTACAGTCCATGGGGTTACAAAGAGTCAGACATGACTGAGCGACTAACATATATCTAGCAAACACAAGAATACTACTATAAAAAGAAAAACCTCAGAAAAAATACAAGAACGTTGGGTCTTTCCCAATAGTACAGGAAATAGAAATGTGTTACATTATGGAAATGATGTTAGATTTCAGGAGAGAACTGTTTTTTGAAATAAAGGACCATGATGTGTGATATTGTTATTGTCTTGACTCTTGACCATAGAAAGATTTTGTGCTTAGGCCTTACATCCCTGGTTGGAATCTTCTTCAGCCTTTGGACCTGGCCTGTATCATTAATATAGGAATGGTGTGTTAGCATGGCCAGAATAGTCACCATTGTGAAATCTTGTTGTGTTTCTTAAACACTGCTCATTACAAGTGTAAATATGTCTTTTAACATAGCATCACATCATCCCTTTTCAGATAGATCTGCTTCTGTTTTTTCTTACATCTTCCCTTTTTCAGGTGCAGCAGTGTTTCATTTGTTAATTTAAAATACTTATTAAAATGGTTCCCATGGAAGTGGTGGTAAACAAAGTGCTTTGCAAGCAAGATAATCCTTTGTGCTTTGGACAGTGATCCACAAGCTCAAAGAGCTTCTTCCTTTAAAATTGTTATGAAAACTTCTTAGCAATCTGGTCAAGTTTATAAAGTCAGCATCTGAAAGGATGACTTACTCCCCTACCGCCTGATTAATCATCACCAATCAGTGCTCTCAGGATCACAGCCTGCTTCTCTTATGATGCACTTATTCACAAACAGTGTTAGTATTGGCAGAAGCAGAGAAATTACCCTTCGTTCAGTTGGCCCTCATCCCGTTGTCAAAAATATAAGTGGATTCTGATTAATGCACCAAGGTAACCTGTAATCCTTTAGTGGAATCTGAAACTAAGAATTGTATGGAGCTTACATTTAGGCCATGAGAGACAGTTAATATCACAACAGTCCTTTCTGTGTCAAGATAAATGTATTTAATGGACTGAAAATAGCTTTCTGTAATTAAGATACTTAGAGAAAATACAGTCATAGAATCAAGTATTTGCCACACCGGTTTTTGGTGTATGTCTAGTCATGTTTATAAAAAAGTAATTAAATAAACATTGGTTCTGTATAAAAGAGAAACCACATTTCTAAATACTAACTTTTTACCTGTTTCTTTTATGCCTCTGAGCATGAGGGCCCCTTGACTGTATTGGTGATATAATGTACAGGGCTTCCCAGGTGGTGCTCGTGATAAAGAACCTGCCTGCCAATGCAGGAGACATCATAGATGCAGGTTCAATCCCTGGGTCGGGAAGATTTTCTGGAGAAGGAAATGGCTACCCATTCTAGTATTCTTGCCTGGAGAATCCCATGGACAGAGGAGCCTGACAGGCTATAGTCTCTAGGGTTGCAAAGAGTTGGACATGACTGAAGTGACTTAGCACACATTTCTAAATTCTAACTTTATACCTGTTTTTTTTTTCCACCTCTGAGTATGAAGGCTCCTTGACTGTATAGATGGTATAATGTAACTGATTCCTGTGGTTTGTACATCATTCCAAACATCAGTTGACAGATGTGTACCCTAGTGACATTTGACTCATTTTAGACTAGTTGCCTTCAGGCTTTGTATGGTATATAGGAGCCTATGAGTCCAAAGATCAGATCAGATCAGTCGCTCAGTCGTGTCCGACTCTTTGCGACCCCATGAACCGCAGCACGCCAGGCCTCCCTGTCCATCACCAACTCCCGGAGGTCACTCAGACTCACATCCATTGAGTCAGTGATGCCATCCAGCCATCTCATCCTCTGTCGTCCCCTTCTCCTCCTGCCCCCAATCCCTCCCAGCATCAGAGTCTTCTCCAATGAGTCAACTCTTCGCATGTGGTAGCCAAAATACTGGAGTTTCAGCTTTAGCATCATTCCTTCCAAAGAAATCCTAGGGCTGATCTCCTTCAGAATGGACTGGTTGGATCTCCTTGCAGTCCAAGGGACTCTCAAGAGTCTTCTCCAACACCACAGTTCAAAATCATCAATTCTTCAGCGCTCAGCCTTCTTCACAGTCCAAAAGTATATCTTTAAAAAAGAGCTGCTGTAAGGAGGGGCAGAAGAAGGGAAGAGCCAAAGTGTATAGAACTCTAGGATGCCCTGTTATATTCTTAATACACCACACTAGTTCATAATTACACCCAGCAGATTAAAATTATTATACTACTAAACAATTCAGGGGTATTTCCTTCTTGACCATGTATTTTTCAACAGTAGCTATGGCAGCAGCTTTATAGATATTATAGTTTCTTCAGCACAAATGACTTTGTTTTCTTTTGTCAAGATTTTTTATGATGCTTTAAGTCAAGTCCTATTATAATTTTCCCTATATGTTGGGGTTATACAAATGAAGAGATAGCTTTGTTTTTAATATTTCTTGAAGTAGATGAACCAGAACTAGTACTTAAAGATTTCTCGTTTTGCCTAGTTTAGACTATGATGGTATATTTATGTATAGTAGGTTGTAACTAGCCTTTCTAGGAACTAGAATTAATTTCCTGTAAGCAGTCATGAAACACAATCTAAATTCAGATCTCTAAAGACCAAAATTGAAAATAAAATCACTGCCTCTCCTCCCATGCATACTGGTTAACTCGCCTTTGTGATATTTACAATTCATACCAGCTTTGCACTTTGAAAATTGAGTTCTCTGATTTTTCTTTTGTATTTTAATTTGAGTAAATGACCAGCAAGAGGTGTGTTATTTAAATCTACAGTATTGAGCTTTACTTCAGATTTTATTTCCTACAGATTTACAACCATAGTTTTTTATATCCTTTATATCAAGGATATCACTTGAAACCAACAGTGCAATATAAGAAACATATAAAGCACTATAATTTTAAAAGTATCTTGGAGCTTTTTTAGTTGCCTAGATGCAACTTGGTGTATATATGTGTATTCAGTATGTCTACTTATATTGCTGATCCATGATACTTAATAATTAATAAATGAATTATACCACATTACCCTATTTCTTTGCATTGTTAATAGAATGCAAAATCTGTGACTAAGACATTGTTCCATAATTTATCCTACTTCTTAAATGTGAAATCAGTCGTATACAGTAATTCTCAAATTTTCACCTCAGTCACCATTATTAACTGGTATCTCTTTAAAATATCTTAAAACTGTATTTAACCATAGCAAACTCCACAAAAAACCTAGTTGTTGTGTGGCTTCTTCAGTTAATGAAGATTGCATGTGCAGCTCCATGGTGATGATTTAACTGAATAAACTAACTCCCTGGATTCAAGGACTTCTGGCTTGCTTACTTCTTGACAAGTAGCTCACTTATGCTAGTAGCTGGTATTTATTAAATGGGACTTCCCTGGTGGCTCAGTGGTAAAGAATCTGCCTGCTAGTGCAAGAGATGCTAGTTTGATCCCTGGGTTGGGAAGATCCCCTGGAGGAGGAAATAGCAACCCACTCCAGTATTCTTGCCTGGGAAATCCCACAGACAGAGGAGCCTGGCAGGCTACAGTCCATGGAGTCGCAGAGAGTTGGACATAACTGAGCGAATAAATGACATTTACTGAGTATCTAATGTGTTGTACTAAGAACTTTCATAATATTATCTCATTTAATCTTCACAGCAAACTTTGGGCTAAAAGTTATCCGCATTTTACAGATGAAGAAGATAAAGCTCAGTGGTTTCCAGAACTTGTCTAGGGCACACAGTTCATGAGCAATCAGGTGACCTAACTCCAGAGCTGGTCTTTTTTGAGATTTTTGTTTGTTTTTGAGGTAGGCAAAGCAGGCTTTATTGTACTTTTCACTTTGCCTTATTTTGAGGGTAAAATATACATAAAATTTACCATTTTAAGCACACAGATCTGTGGCACCATGTACGTTAATGTGTAGCCATTACTACCGTCTATCTCCAGAACTTTGCATCTTCCCCAACTGAAAGATCCCCTGTCCCCACAACCCCTTGTTAACTATTGTTACACTTTCTCTGTGAATTTGCCTAGGGACCTCATGTAAGTGAAATAATATTCAATATTTCTCCTTTTGTGACTAAGTTCACTTAAAATGTCTCTAAAATGCATCCATATTATAGCACGTGTCAAAATTTCCTTCCTTTTTAAGGGCTGACATTCTGTTGTATGTATTTACCACATTTTGTTTATCGATTCATCCATCAGTGGATGCTTGGGTTATTTCCACCTTTTGCCTGTTGTGAATAATGCTGTGAATGATGAACATGAGTGTATAAGTTTGGGTATATACCCAAAGGGGAATTGCTAGATCGTATGGTAATGCTATGTTTAATTTTTTGAGGAACTGCTGTACCATTTTACATTCCCACCAGCAGTGCACAAGGGTTCCAGTTTCTCCATATCCTGTCCAATACTTATTATTTTTCAGGTTTTTCTTTTAATATCTTAGCCATCCTAACATGTGTGAAGTCAAAGCTTGTGTTTTAACTGCTACCATATTCTTCAGGGCCAATCAAAAGGAGAGATGAGTTTGCCCTTCATGTAATCTCCCTGTTCTTAGAGCATCTCTTATCTTTCTTTGATATAACCAAAATAGAAAATAAGAGAAAATATATTTTTTATAAATCCTGATATCCCTGAAAGTTAAAAGTTTCATTCAGTTCATTCTGATTCACATAAATATCTCAGGTGATTCTGGCTCTCCCTTCATAGTACATTCAGAATTTAGTCACCCCTCACTACCATCACTGCCACTATTCTAGTCCAAGCTCAGATTTTATCTCCCTCTGAGATCATTTTAAATAGCTTCCTCACTGGTCTTGTTGCTTCTATCTTTGACATTCTTTACTCATTCTTTACTTTTTTTACTTTACTTCTTTACTTTTTTTTTTTTTTTTTGTCATTCTTTTAGTTCTCAACACAGCAGCCAACGTGATCTTTATAAAAATGTAAGTCGGACACTACCACTGCTCAAAACTCTCCAATGGCTAAAAATCAAAGTTCGTACAGTGATGTACATGAACCCTTTCTCATTGTGTTGTCATCTGGTGATTCACTGTTTGTCATGCTCCAGACACACTCCCGAGGCCTCGGCACTGACTGTTCCTTCTGCCTGGAATGCCTGTTCTCCAGATAGCTATAAGGCCATTCCCTTGGCTTCTGCATGTCTTAACTCAATTATCATCTTCCTGGTAAAGTCTGTTCTGTCCCCACATTAAAAATTGCCACACCCTACCTTCACCACTCCACCTCATACTTGCTTGCTCTTGTTTCTTCATAGCACTTATCACCTTCTAAAATACCATACAATTTACTTATTCATCTAGTCTGTTTTTCCCAGTAGAAGATAAACTCCATGAGAGAATTTTTTTTATTCATTGAGATGTCCCCAAAATAGTGCCTCATGTGCAGTAGGCATTCAGTAAGTTTTTGTTGAATACATTAGTTTTTTTAAGGTGTTAATAAATTTAAGTTGGTCAGCCCCTTCTTATCATGAGGATAACCAAGACAGATGAGGTCCCTGCCCTCTTCAGGCTCCACATCTAGCTGGGAAATGGGGCCAGGGGATGGAATTCAAGAAAACAGGGTATGGTAAATTTCCACTCTATTTATTGTTGTATGGGTGGCAGATGTTATGGAGAGTTTTTCCTGGCAAGATATTTCTAATTTCATGAGCACATAACGTCTCCTTTCCCACCCCACTGCCCTCTTCTTCCTTAATCTGGACTCACAAACGCGTTCCCCTAAAAGCCCTGATCCCTTTCCTAGAGGTTGCAGATCGTCAGTCCATAGACTAGATTTAGCCCACAAGTAGGTTTTGCTTCACATGCCTGATGTTGCATTGGTTATTTGGTTTTATGTTTTTAATATCTGTTTTACATAGGGCTTAAACTAATTTAGAATTCATATCTTTCAGATGAAAATTTAGATTCCTAACTTCTTTTGAAAAGGTGGAAGTTCTGATAACATTAGGCCTACAGTGCCACATGGTACCTGACTGAGTTGAGTGACTGTGGCCCCTGTCATACCAGGCATAAGCTCCTTCGTTTTGATAATGTATCTTCTTTGTTCATCTTATCTGCCTTAGCCTCTGCAGGGACTTGACTTTACAGCTTGTTAACCAGGATGCTTGGAGTAAAATTTGACCCATGTTTTTTAGAGATAGGTGTTAACTTTCTTACGGCTCAGGAAACATCTGATAGCTCTTTTTTTTTTTTTTTTTTTTTTAAGTGAAGTAGTATAATGCAATTGATGTTGGCCAAATGTAGCAACAATTTGAAGAGTAAAAGCCTTAATCCTTTTGTCTCCAGACCTATAGCTGCAGTCATATAATGGCATTATATATAATACAAAATTCTTGATGAAATATCACACAGAAGAGTTAGGATTGGAGTGATGAAAATATGGGGGCTGGGAGCAGAGACAAGGTGGGAAAAACTATGATAAATATAAAATTACCCAATAAAACGTCTACTGCAGTTAATGTACTTAAAGTATCTTAGGACCAGAATCTTGGACAAAAAAAACAGTCCTAGAATTTCACTGTTAAGATTCTGAAACCTGGAAAGTTACATCTCAGACTATACTCTTAAGGTTATAAAGGTAGCAAGTATTTGTTCAGCAAAAATACTCATGAAACCTCACTCTGTTGCTGTGGTGGTGACTATTACTTGTTTTCTCTTTCTCTGGGTGGGGAAACTGCATGAGATTGGTTTGAAGTGGGGAGCAGGAGGGGAGACAGTGTCTAAGGCTGCCTCCTGCCCCCTGCATATTGGCATTTTTGATTTTTTTTTTTTTTTTTTTACCATAACTGAGTGGCAGCAGCAACTTCTGCGTGCCATGGTGGTGGTTATATTCTTCTGAGTATCGGCTTGGGGTTTGGGGCGGGGGATTTTTTTTTTTTTTTTTTTTAAGGAAAAAAATTGAAAGCTCAATTCCCAGAGTGTTTTGGAGGGGGTTGGAATGTTTTACTACATGGGTAAAAGATGATAAGTTCTTACTCTGTAAGAGTGAATTTTATGTTCAGTGAGCAAAGCATTGTATGACTCTAGTAGCTAATTTCACAGCAAGTTGTTAAATCATTTTAGCAGCAGCAGACTTGAGGTCAGCTTGTGGAAGAGAGTCATCATTTCCACTAAGTCCTTAAAAGAACCAAGAAAAGAATCAAATGTGCCCTGATCCAGTAATCATGTCCTGACTTCATGTGCTGTGGTATCCTCCTGACAGATTTTTTTTTCCCTAAGGCACAAGATGGCCTGTGCTAATTTCATTATATTCTAAAACATTGTGTGGATCTAATTTTTTTTGTCACCCTTCCATTGAGCTTGAAGAGAGAAGACTTCTCTTAAGAGACAGATGAGCATGACCTAAAATAGTTAATACACCTGTCTTGCCTTATACCTTCTTCTAAGGCCGTATTTCTTTTGTCTGCTTGGAAAGTGGCATGTGGCTTATAATAAATACCTTTACTTATTTATTTTTAAGACTAGTTGTTTTTCTAATTTAACAGGCAGCAGAAGAGAAACTAGTGAAAATATGTCCTGTTGTTTTATGCCTAAGCAAATAAGAGATGAGTGGTGGAATTATATTTTCAGTGTGGCATCTGGAGACTTCTTAAAAATTGCCTTCTCAGAAGCCTTATCTGGGTCCTCTTTGTTCCTGACTTTGGGGAAATATGATGACCCCGTTCAACATTTTTGTTAATAGCTACCAATGGCCTTTTTCTTTTCTTTTATGAGCACCTGACACTTCCCAGGTGGCACAGGGGTAAAGAATTCACCTGCCAATGCAGGAAATGAGGAGACTTGGGTTTGATCCCTGGGTGGGGCAGATCCCCTGAAGTAGAAAATAGCAACCCATTCCAGTATTCTTGCCTAGTAAATCCCATGGACAGAGGAGCCTGGCAGTCCTTGGGTCGCAGAGTCAGACACGACTTAGCACCTGAGCATGCATGAGCACGTGAAAAAGAAGGAGAGGGACTAGTAGCACACAGTGAGCGTCTCAGGCAGGCTCTGCCGTTCGTAACCTCAATGTGTATCACAATCACCTGGGGGAAAAAAACATTTAGTTGATTTCAGGTGAGGCCCAGGTTGCATCTTTAAAGTCTTTAAAGTTTCTCAGGGATTGCAGTTTACAGCCAAGGCTAAGAATCACTGACAAGCCCGTGGGTTTTCAGACTGTTTCCCCAGAGTTCCTGAAAGTGTCTTAGGGGCTGCCTTCAGAGGAAGCAAGTGAGTGAGGATAGAAGGGAAGCAAATAGAAGGGATTCTAGGCCCCCACTCTCCTTGGCCATCCCTGGCCCCTCTTCTGTCTGAGCAGTTCCACTTTCATCTATTTCATATATCAGCTTTCTGATATCTATATGAAATCTATAGATTTCATTTGTTTAAAAGGGTGAGGGTTTCCACTGCTTTGAAGGAAAAAGTTTTTTAACCATGGCCCCTGACAAAGGTCTTTATACAAGAATGGTAAAATAGATGTTTGAGATCCGGTTTTTGAGGATGGTGAGCACTGAGTCCTTCTGCAAGAAATCTGTCAGGCAGCCTCTGAGAAATGTAGAAAAAGAAATATTTTTTCTAACATTATAGTACCTAGCCCTTGCTCTATGTGAGGAAAAGCCCTGCTTAATTAAGGAAGTCAGCTTGCCCAAGTAAAAAGTCTAAAGCCAGGCCAGCAAGCTGGCCACGTGAGGACATAATCAATCACAATGTCTTGATTTTGGCCCACATGATTTTTTTCCCTGTTTAGACTAGAACTGTTCTCCATTTTACCCTAGTCCACAATACTCCACATTACTTATACTTAGCCAGTTCACTCATCTGCCTATCCTTAAGGCCTGGCCCCTGAAAGCATTTGTGTTTATAAATCCTAGAAAGTAATTTATTGGAACTTTGCTGTTTGCAGGGATATTTGATCATTAAAAATATTATTGTCTGTACTTGGCTGGTACAGAATATTATAACCTCTTGTCTGCTTATACAGAAAGACGTTTAAACTATAGATATTTGGCAGCCATTGAAAGAATTATCTTTTATTTCACCTCCCCCTCCTCCTCAAAAAAAAAAAAAAAATAGTATGACTTTTAATTAAAAGGATAGTTTGGTTTGGTATTAGAACTTCATACAAGGTTTATGGAACACATTCATTTTAAGTACTTTATTAAATCTATTTCCAGAAATCCAGATGGCATACCTGTCTTTTGGTAGACTAGATTTCATTCCTTTTTTTTTTCATCTAGGTCAGATCAAATCTGATTAAAATTGTTCTGCTTTATCTTTTATTATTTAAACACTCATTGCCTTCTGTGGTCTCACTAATGGACTAATTTCCTGAGATTATAAATTGGCATGCTTTCATTTTCAGATTCCAGCCTGTCATCATTTTTCCAATTTTTTTTGACATACTTGTTTTATGCTGTATCACAAAATAGGTTTCTTCTTCTCTGAAATCATTTGTCCCCTATATAATTAAGCTGTGCATCCAAGGATATTTATCCTAACGGCACCAATCAAATTTCCAATTTTTAGAAAGTAGCCATGCCTTCAAAAAAAAAAAGCTGGCAAGTTAACTATCACCCACTTCCCAAAGCAAATTAGTAGGAAAAGTCAGTTTTTAAAAAAATTCCTATAGCAGTTCTATACCATAAAATTGCTACTGCCAATTTTTTGGCTATTATACTCTTTCTTATTATAACTTAAAACTTGGACCAGAAAAGTATAGAAAGAGCATAATTTGAAAACATACAGCATAACTTTTTTTTTCTTTTTGTAGCATTAATCTTATCACTGGTCATTTAGAGGAACCAATGCCAAACCCCATAGATGAAATGACAGAAGAACAAAAAGAATATGAAGCCATGAAACTTGTCAACATGCTTGATAAACTTTCCAGGTATTGTATTCCCCTCCATTTTTTGCTTGGTTTCTAAAAATGTTCTATTTCTTTGTCTCTCTCCCTGAGAGTTACCATAGAACAGCAACTCTGGAAATCCATGTTGATTGGAACAGGCTGGCCCAGGCAGCACTAGTTCAGACCTCTCTTGGCCACTGTGGTTCTTCTACATGTGCCGCTTATGGATGTGCGTTCCTAAACATTTCAACTCTCAAAGCTAGGAGAGTAGCTGCCAGGTCACTGTGATATTTAACCAACTAACCTCCCTGTCTTCAAAAAGATGCTGTGAATTAGGTTTGATGATTTTGCTGCTTCTTGTATTTTTTCGTTTTAGTCTGTTTTGGTTTTTGTTCCAAATCATGATGCTTTTTATTTTTATTCATTTTTGATGTGCAAGTTTGCAATTCTTTCTTTTTGGATTGCTGCTGAAACCAAGAATTCTAAACTGTCTAGGAAAAGATGAAAAGGAATAGCTCAAATGAAGGATTTTCTGAAAGCAGGCACTTGTATTAATTAGGGATTCTAAAAACAATTTCACCTTCCCTTCTTGCTTCACACCTCCTTCCCCTCCAAAAATAGCCGGTTTTGAAAATAATTAAACTAAATATATACTAATAAGTAACTAGTCATCTTGGAGGAGTTATTAGAAAGTATTCCTTTCACACTTGCCTGAATTGCTCAATTTTCTAGTCATATATTGAGTCACTGTCTCCTTTAAGCCATCTTGAGTGAGTGCTTCTGTGTGTTGGTGGCAGCTGCCACCAGAAGGTGAATTTCTTCTGGTCATCCCCCTTTTCACAACAACTCTGCAAAGGCTAGTATCCCTCAGTCAAGAGAAGTAGCAACTGGAATGGTAAAGCCAGAAAGTGAACCATAAAGGGGAAAGGTATAATAAAGAAATAGTCAGAGGCTAAGAGTGCAGCAGGAAGCTTAGAGCAGAAGTGTTCAAAGAGCTGACATGAGGAGTGTGACAAGTTAGGATATTTAGACCCTCTACAGAGTCTGAGTTTTCAAATGATGCTGATAATGCAATAGAATTTAGTTGACTTCCAGATACTCCTTTTAAATTCCCATCATTTTCCCAAGCTTAGAATTTACAGCTAACCATGCTCATAATATTCAAAAGACATTGTTATCTCTTTGCATATGACATTCTTCATACTTTGTATAGAATATACATGTTTCTACCCTGAATGAATTTACAGTAAAAGAGAAGATATATTGTTAGAGCAAACATAGGAGGCAGAGGAACAAGTTCTGAATGAGCAAATAAAAATAAGATTTGTACTTCACAAGGATCTGATGTGGCAAGTGAAACACAGCAGTGTAACTACAGCAGTTAGGATGAGAACCAACAGAGTCCGCCTGGTAGATGGAGGGGGAATTATTAACAAGGACCAGAATGAAGCATACTAGCGTGAAGACAGTGAACTAGTTAGATTGAATAAATTTCGTTTTTCTTAAATTGTATTTCAGTAATATGAGTTCTTAAAAGATAACACAGATACTATCCAGCTGGCCATTTGCCCTGGATGAGTAAACATCCAGCTGACTCCCAGCTCAATCTGAAGGTGATACTGATTTTTGCATAGCAAAATATATCTTGTGTTGGCTTTGATGGTATGAATTTCACCATTCAAGTTGAAGTTAAGGCAGTTTTGAGAACAGTCCTAAATCACAACTTTTCCATGATGTGTGGTGGGTTTGTTTGTTTTTTTACATTGTCTGCCTTTATGTGCTTTCTAACATTTGCTCTCACTAATAACAGTCAATGACAAAACCGTATGGAGATGAGCAGTGGGCATTCCAAAGCTGGAATGCAAAGAATGAACCCATTCTTTATGCGTCGTCTTACTTGTTTGTCTTAGTTCCTTCTCTTTTTTCACTGTTGTTTTTGTTTTGTTTTGTTTTTGAGGTAAAAAAGATGCCATAAAGCCAAGGGAGACTAAAATCAGTAAATTCAGGGAATATTTATTAAGCAGGTACTCTGTGCAAGGCACTGTGCTAGGAAGATGAGGGAGATTCAGAGGTGAATGTGGTAGTCTCTGCCTTTGGAAAACTCACCTTTTGGTGTGGGATATGGGTATAAGCTACTCTAGAACACAGGGTAGAAGGAAGTAATGTCAAAATAAGGTCTGTATTGAACTGTGAGCACCAAGGAAAAGGAGCAGTTCATTCTGTTGCGATGAATCAGGGACTGTTTCACAGGAAAGGTAACAATTGTGCTGATCCTTGAAGTTTAAGAGATGTTAGATTAATAAATGGAGAAATGACCATTCATTCCAGGTAGAGGGAAACTTACTCTTGTTAATAAGATAAATCTTTGTTATTCACATACTGCATCTTTCTTCCAAAGAGCTCATAACCAGAGCTAATTTATCACAATCTGATTAAGTTATCAGATTTATCATTAGGGGAAGCAAGGCCAAAAGAATTGCCCCACACATTTCCAAGCTAATGACTGATGAAAATCCATTTCCTTTCACAGTTTACAAAACTGTTTACAAAATCTACACATTTCCTTTCACAGTTTACAAAATGTACACTGTCTTTCTAGCTAAAGTGAGGCTAAGAACTTCATTTTTCAGAATTCAAGACCTTTGCTCTGTCCACTGTGCTACTGTGTCTGTCTGTTAGAGTCAGTGTTCGCCAGAATATTTCCTAAATCATCCTCTTCAGCAATGTGCTATTGGTTAGTTCCTTCAGCTGTCAGTCTAAGGATGTTCTGCATCCCACCAAGTCTTACTGTGCTAAGAGTGTACTATAGCTTTGTCTGGTTAGCTTTCCTTTCCAAAAATGAAATCATTTTCTCCTGGGCCTGAGTTGAAAGGTGTGTGAGTAAAGGATAGGATTGGAGGTGATGTGGCCAATGAATGGACACTAGACACTCCCTTTTTTCCATCCATAGGAGAGCAGATGTGAAGGACCTGCACCAGGATGGTGGTTAGCAACAGTGGCCCGTGCCAAAGCACTTACCAAAGTGATGACTAAGGTTGGTCATGCCAAGTACTATTACTGAGCCTGGTGTAGGGTACAGATGTTATTTACCACCAAAACTGTAAAAACCACCAATGCAAAAATTTAAATTACATTTCCATTTTGCCTCCAGGCTGGACATAGCCACTGCCTCAAGTTGCTCACCACCTTAGCAACTTTATCTAAGCTAGATTTTTAAGGACACTGGAGAGATCAGTGCTGAAACATTTTCTTCCCATTGAATACCAATTGACAGTGGTATTCCATGTGATTTTTCTTTTTTTAGTATAAGGATTCTTTTTGTGACAGATGTAGGTAAGGGGATTGGCAGTGGACCTGGAGGTCTTAAAAGAGTTTGAGAATAATCTGAACCCTATAAATCCCATCATGTCTAGCTAGTACAGTGCCTTGTACCCTGTGATTTTCCCAGTGTGTTTGATGAAATGTCAAAGCTGATCCCCAAATCAAAGGTTAATTTTTTTGCTCAATAAAATAGCGTACATGGTTTAAAGACTTTAAAGTATACTTTTATCAGTTCAATTTCTTGGCCAGATGTCATAAAATTCAGGTCTGGACAGGAATTCTGTAAGGTACTTTGGTCCATGAGTGGCTAATTTAAATAATGAAATCATTTAGGGGTACCTAATTTCTTTACTATAGAATGATAATTGTAATATTTATCAGACGTAAGCATTAAGGCCTGAGGCGTGGAGATTATAGAAAGCTTCATTTGACATTTTTAATGTGAGAACAGAGGTGGGAAAGAGGATGAAATTGGCCTGCCTCTCCACCTCTTCTTTCCTTTTTTGAACTGGAAAAAATATAAGTCCCTGCAACTTAAGCGGGAGATTAGAATTCAGATTGTATGTGGTTAAGCAAGTCCAGTGTGGCTAATACAATTGCATTCGCCTTAGCTACAGCACACAATTTGCATATAACAGCACAGCCTCCTCCAGAAGAGGGGAGAGAGGATTGACTGGTTTAAGCCTAAAGTAACCAAGGGAAGTAATATTTCAAGTTTTGTTTTGACTTTTCTAATCCCCCTTAGTTTCTTAATTGGAACAGGACTGACTAATCTTATACTGCATACTTACCCCATCACTGTTTAACAAGGTACATTGCCTTTTTGCTTTTAAATTATATCACAATCTTCTAAAATTTACATCTATATAAATAATTGTTTTCCATTTCTTCCCTTTCTTATCTATTCCTTGTCCAATATATTTTTGCCAGCCATTACGTAGTATTGGTGGGACATGGCTTTCTTAATAAATGCAAGTACCAAATATAGAAATAGTTGCCCTTTAGTCTCCAAATATTATTTTTAAGCTTATTAAAGCTGGGACAGGTAATTTATGACTGAAAGTAATAACTATATAATTTTTTCCTTATAACTAAATTTCTTGACTCTGCTTATAAAAATAACAACTGTGATTACTCCCACCTTGATGAGTTAATCAAGGAAATGCTTTGTAGGTACATTTCAGAGATATGATCCAGTTTTTATAGCATTATAAGATCTATTGTGGGTACGAAAGTGTAATGATCTTAGTTGCTTACATCAGAAAATCCTTTAGATCTGCACTGTCCAATATGGTAACCACTAGTCATATATGACTATGGCTAGTCTGAATTGGGATGTCTAAGTGTTAAAATACTCAGACGTTCAAAGACTCAGTACAAAAAGAGAATATAAAATACCTCAATTGTTTATTATGAATTTATGTTGAAGTAATATTTTTGATATATTGGGTTAAGCAAATTATTTTAAAACTAATCTTACTTATCTTACTTTTTTGATGTGGCTAGAGCATTTAAGATTACATATGTATGGCTTACATTATGTTTCTGTTAGATAGCACTGTTCTATCTCAATAAAAATACACTGCAAGTTTGCTTAGAAGCTTAATGAAAGGAACTTGGATCCAGTTAAACTAATATACCCTTACAGTGGTAAGGGAGAAATACGATATTGTTCATCTTTAGGTTAAAGAGGGCCTTTCCACTGGCTGGACACCTCTAAGTAGGATGTCATGCAATCTTTGTATTGCTTATTAGTAGTCACTGTCCCTTAACTTTGTAGTAGGAATGCCTACTTTGAGCTCTTGATTTAAGCACTAGCCAAAATGACTTTTGTTTATTAGAGAAACATCAAACAAGAATAATCTCCATTGACTACTTGCTCTTAGTCACCCTCCTCCTTTCTAATCGAGAAGAGCATGTCAGAACTTCCATTTCTACTGCTATATTCAACACTGTCAGTTGGCATGCTGACCTCTTATTAATATTTATTTTGCTAATTTTGGACAACAGGATAGAAAGGTCTGTAGAGAAATTACCAAGAAATAAAGATCACCTTCACTTACGGGTAAAACTCAGTTTTATTTTTCTAACACTATCCCTAACCTTTTTCTCTATATTTTCTTAACCATACTCTTTAATGTGAGGTGGATAACACATTTTTAGAAGCTTTGCATGTGATCTTCTAACAGAAATGAGAATAATAAAAGACTAATATTTTATATATTGCTTTTAAGTTTGAAAACAGCCTTGTGAATTAGATAGGGTAAGAGATATTTTATTGAGGCGTAAATGGGACCAGTGATTAAGTATCTAAACCAAGATCAGCCATCTTGTTAGTGACATAGTCAGGATTTGGTTCTTTGACTTCAGACTCCAAATCTTAACTGTTATTTTAAAAAATTACCAACATACAGCTCTCAAATTTGTCAGTCTGATTATCTTTAGTAAGATGCTCTAAATTTTAAATAGATTCAAAGGACAAAGACAGATAGTAAGCCTATTTACCTGAGAAGAAAATTAAGATTTGGAGGCCATTCCTGCTTTTTCATTCCATAATTGAGCTTTTCTCAAATATCAAGTTAGGTCCTAAGCAGCTTATATCAGAAACAAAAACAGCTTCATATGAAGGAAACCAGTAAAACTGCTATGATTCTATGTTACTATAAAATATTTTAATTATTTTGAAGAGAGAATATTCTGACAGATTCTTATATTCAGTGTGATCATATGAAGAAAATTAACTTTAGAAAGGCTTCCCTATTTACAAGGCTGTTGCCTATTTATTCAACTCCCAAAGTGGAAGGACATGCATGGTGTGGACAATGTGCCATATCCATTTCTCTTGGGAATGATATTTTTATGTTGTATATTTTAACTTCCCAACTGTACCCAATTCCAAAGCGTGACGGTGAGGCTGAGGGAAGGGTCTCAGAAATGTTTTTGAGAAATGGAGCTTGAAGACCTCGGATTTGGTACAGAAAAGCCACCACACCTCTCCTACCTATTGGTTAGTGGCTTAGTAAAAGATGAGTATAACTTCAGCACTAGGAAGCCATCAGATGGAAGATTACACTGAAAGATGAAGGATCAGCAAAGGACATGCTCTGATGGTATATAACTGAACATTTAACTAGTGCCAAAAGTTGTATTAATTTCTTGAGGACTTTTAAAAGCATTTAAAACACTTTAGAATATCACAAGTTTTGAGGAAATCCATTGTACTTCAGTAAATTATGGACTGTTCCGTTGATGCTGAAGTATTGAAATAAGATGCACTCTGAGAATTATAGCAAAGATTACAGAGCTTCCTTCTCGGGGCTCTCACAGGCTCCGTTATAGCAGGCATTTTTGGAAAAGCTCTGTTAATTAAAATACTTTATTTATATACTAATTTTCATCCTATCTTCCAAATGTGAAAGGAATTAAATACGAAATGGCTAATTTTAAATGTCAGGGTTCTTTTTTTCCAAGCCAACCTTACATTAAGAACAGGAATCCCTGTGCCAAAGAAATGGTTCCCAATTATCCCATCCTGGGTTTTGTTATACATTGTACAGAAGTCAACAAAACAAGTATGTAACAGAACCTGCCTAAATAACAGCCACCCTCATTAAAATTAGAATTAATCAGGGGGTGATTGAAGGAAGCAATGCTTCATAGGTTCCCCCTTTTTCTTCTTTTCTAATCATAGAACAAAATATGTTACATAAAAGGATTGGAACTATTATGCAGTACTCAATTAGAGGGAGGTGAATAGGTCTCTAACATGCTGTTTTATCAAAAGAGCAGACTGGTGTTTGCATGACTGTTGTTTCATTACAGACCCTGTCATTAATTCCATGTGTCAATACTGCCCTGTAGTACACAGAGCAGACAAGAAAGAAGAGCCCTTGAAAACAAGGGAATGATTTTTGAGTCGTTATCAAGCTAAGTGGCAAGCGGGAAGCTGAAACTCGTATAGGTAAATTCGAAGGGACTCTTGGGAGATCTGCAAGTGGGAAACAAGAATGCATTTTACCAACTGCTTAATTATGTCCTGTTTTTCAACAAGTACACTTGAATTGAATGCTTTGTTTGTATTGCACAAAAACATGTGCTTTGGGCAAGAGTATTCTCTTGTTTCCAGGTCAAGTAAGGTGTTTTATACACATACACATCTGGCCTATTCTATAATGTGCTATTGGGTATGTTAGTATCTGAGCCCCAATATTGCACTGTCATTTCTGGGGGAAAGTTACGTAGGAACCAGAAGTCTAAAAAGTGGAGCTTTCGCTAAGTCCTGAGAGGTTGTATAAGCCCAGGCATCCCAGAGGAGCGTACTTACAGGGAAATGGTGGCTCAGGGAAATGTGGAACTGTATCTGGGGAAAAAAAGACAGACTATAAAACTTTCAATATGGTATAAATTCCATAATCTCCCACCCCTAAACCTTTAAAAAAGTACTTTTTGGTTTCCGTTAGCAGTCCTAAGGGTTAGGCTGGGGCAAAATAAGGTTTCATTTCTTGGACGTGCTTTATCTGTGTCCTCGTGCCTGGCCAAGCCCTTATAGATTATGGTTCCTTATCGTTTAGTAAGATCAAATTTCTAAATGATGTTTCGTTCCAGTTGAACATTCTTGGAGGCTTATCTCTTCCCTGGCCAGATGCCTGATCAGATGAGAAGCCCGCCATGATACTGTCACAGTGCCTAGAATGGGCTCTTTATCCAGTAGACATCACTGTACTTTTTGATGATAACGAGGGCAGTCTTAACTTGTGTTAAGGCCTGTGTATAGCATTGAAGGTAAGTATGAAGGAGTTATTGCTATGTGAATATCTTAACCCTGATGCACATTTCAGTATATAGTATCTTCGTTTAACCATGATCTGCATATATCTAACACCTAGCCATCCTTTTTAGATGGGACCTTCATAATTTAGGACCAGTAACTCTTCATGAAATGGCCTGTTTATTGAGGGCTATCATTAAATTTAGATCCATCCTTGTAACATTTGCCATTGCTTTGATTTTATTTTTGGAATCATTCTAATCATTTGCTGGTAGCTTTGCAGAAAGGACTTGTGGTCTTGGTGTATGTCAGTGACAATTAGGTAGGCTGCTGTGCTTGACTTTTAGGTTTAGAAGATCTTGATTAGAAACAAAAGCCTAGCAGTTTTAGTGTCTTAAAAACCTAGCAGCTTTTTAAGTAGATCATAATTATTTAGTAACCTAATATTTAGTCTCTTGGAATTAGAATAAATCTTAGGGATCATCTTGTCCAACCCCTTCATTTTATAGATGGGGAGACTCAAGCCCAGAGAAGGAAATGACTTGCCCAAGGACACCCAGCACATTAGTGGACAATCTGAGACTAGACTCACTGGTGCCCCAGATGTAAGCAGCCAAGTCTACATGAATCAGTGGTTGGAAATTCCAGGTTGTATGGCACAAAGAGGGCCTTGATTTCTGGAGGGTCAGAATGTCTGATGACATTGACTCATCAGGGAAGTAATTATAGTTAAAATAGTATGAGGATGACTCGTGGCAAATGGTTCTCGACCATTGTCTGTTGATGCTATGACCCATGTATTATATTCTTTCAGTAGAACTTTACTTAGCACCTATTACGTGCCCATCCTAGATCCTGCAGAACACAGCCAGAGAAGACATGGACTCTGTCCTCAAGTTGCTCAAGTCCTGTAGAGAATGAGAAATCTCTGGAAAGCATCATGCAGAATTCCCTGTAGAATGCTAATACTTTTCCTAATTGTAAATCTTGGTGATGAAAGTGAACCTTTTCTCTTGGTCAGGGTTTGTTTATTAGGACTCACATAAAACACTATACCATTCCTTTCTGTGCAAATACAAGATAATACCAACTGCAGCTAAATTGGGTTCATAAACACTTATTGAGGATCTACCATCTGCAAGGCACTGTGCTAGACACATAGGGATATGAAAATGAATACAGTGTAGAATTCTTTTTAAATGTCAAAGCAGTATTGTTTTATAGCTTTCAACCTTTGTAATAAGAATTATTTTTAATAAATAGTCTTAAAATATGGGACCCTTGAAATAGAAGACAAAATATCTCTGTACTGTAACCCAGACTTGTCAGCCCAGGATTGCAAAGTCTCCATCCAAATCCTCTTTTGTACCCCATATCTGTCTTGAGCTTTCTTTTTCCTTTATCTCAGCCAAGCCAGCCTGCTTGCCAGTCCCTGCACACAACTAACTCTCGCTTCTGTGCCTTTGCTTGACTAACCTTCTGCTTCGGGACGCCTTTCTCCCCATGAATCTATGTCCATCACTGCCATTACAGTCTGGCCCTGAATCCATCTCCTGCCAGGAGCCTGTGATCAGCATCCCCATCTCCTCCGTGTCCCTCCCACGTGTACATAGCCCATATGACTGGTGGAATAACAGTTCTGTGGTATTCATTAATGCTTCCCATTCTCTGTCCACATCTTACTGATCTAGATACAACAGATCTTACTACATGAAGCAGTTTAGTATAACCAGGTCATTTTCCAGACCTTTTAGGAG
Organism: Tragelaphus eurycerus; assembly: GCA_935064755.1. Lineage (NCBI taxonomy): Eukaryota > Metazoa > Chordata > Mammalia > Artiodactyla > Bovidae > Tragelaphus > Tragelaphus eurycerus. Next base: position 6,809,583 of record CAKXYN010000072.1, on the reverse strand, counting down.
TAAGTTTCTATATCAAAGAATTCATTTTGGTATTTGTGGGCTGTTATATGATAGAGAGGAAGAGCAGAATCATTAGGATGGGGGTTTGAAAAGTAAGCCTCAGGGTCCATAAGAGAAAAGAGTCATATATCTGTAGTGATCCTCTCTCTTTCCATTCCCAAACAGGATGAGAAATCGCCTTTAAATAAATTTCAAATACAGTAAGGGTGTACTGAACTGTCAAGCTAGGGAAAGCAGGGCTCTGCCTGTTAATCATCTCAAGCTTGTTGATCTGCTGTTCTGTAATTCTTTTAATATTGTTTAATGTGTGTGTGTTTTACCTTCTGAACTGACTAAAAGCTTCTTGAGGACAGGGACCATGTCTTTTATTTGCTTCTGCATATTCTTCCCCCACTTATTCCCAAACACTGCCCTAACAATCTTGTGGAAACCTTCCTTCCATAAGCACATAAAGGACAGGAAATGCATCTCATGGGTTCCAACTACATCCCAGCCATTGCACTATGTACTTCATATGTATAATGACCTTTCACCCTCATGACGATTCAGTGAAATGGGTATTCCTATCCCAATTCTACCGATAAGGAAACTGAAGTTCAGAGAATTCAAGATCTTACTGCTATAGAACCTAGGTCTGATTCCAAAACCTTTATATGCCTTTCACTGTACCACAATAACAACAACTAATATTTAGGACTCCTTTATAGTTCATAGAACTCTTTCATTTATACTATTATTGTTGCTGTTGCTACTACCACTGCTAGTACTATAACCCCTTAAGTCATCACTAGGAAGTAGGTAGGTAGAGCTAGTATTATTATCCCCATTTCACAGATGGGAATACAGAGACTCAGAGACTTGCCCAAGATCACACAACTGGTAAGTGGAAGAGCCAGGACTTGAGAGAGACTTCCTGACTCTAGACCTTTTTGTTCTTTCCAGTGTATCACATTGTTGCCTTAATTTATCTGCATGAATGCATAATTATTTGGCCAGTTATCACTGACACCTCTCCTACAGGAGTGTCAGTAAGACAAGACATCCTATAGCATTCTATAGCCATGTGAAAAAGAAAATAATTCACATCCTTAGAAGAGCATCTACGTTAGTAGAGGGCTGATACAGAAAATCCAAAAAATAAAGCCTTGAGAATAGTTCACAGGTGAGAATTAAAATATGAGCCCCTTTATTCTATAGATGAATTTTCATAATTTGGCTATAAAACTTTTGTAATGTTTTTAATTATTTCTATTATAAAATTGGATTAGGGAGTAGGGGTGAAACCTATGGACTTGATTTGAAAATATTCCTCCTGGGTTTGGATGAGAAAGTACTGGCTACCTTGTGCAAGCTGGTAGGTAGCCCCAGTATCATTCTGTTACCAGAGAAATGCAGAAATATTAGGAGTGATGGCATGCCCCCCCAGCAGTTCATCACCATCTTGGTAGAATTCATGCAGTCTCATCTACTGATCCCATTCCACCCACCCATACCCTTCACCCCACCCCACCTTACTGTTCTGTAAGAAGTCACCAACCCCTTCAAACCTTTGACCTTTCTGATCCCTTAATGTTTTACCCCAGAAGGTGGTGCCCTTCTCCTTTTGTATTGATTATTAGTAAACAGTGTCCAGTATCACAAAGTCCTTCAGGACAACCAGAACTAGGAATTGTTACTAAAGTACAGATGTGTAGTATGAACTGGTGCTAGAGAGAAGTTTCAGTGGAAGCAGATTATTCTCTAGTTCCACTAAACATTTCTACCTGGTTGTCATGCAGAGTTCTTCACTGTCCTGAGAGATGTTAGTGTCTTCCCCATCCCCCCAAACCTGCTCCATCTGCTGTGCTCTTGCTCGAATGAATGGTCACCATCCACATGGTCATCTGAGCTGGGAGCCATAGAGACACTCTTCCTCACTCCCCTTTACCAACTCTGCCCTCCCAGTGGATGACAGCTCTACCTTGGAAGTGATGCCTTTTCTTCCCTCAACCACAGCCACAGCCCAACTTTCTGTCTCCTCTCACACGCACTGTTACAGTGACATCCTCGTGACTTGCCTCTCTGCCAGTTTCCCCGATTCCGATGTGTCTTTGCACTGCTGCCAGAGATTCTTCCCTATAAACCAACCCTGGCCAGGCATTCCTTACAGGCTAGGACCCAAGCTTCTTACTTTGACATTCAAGACACTTGACTGCCAGACCCCAAACTGCCCTTGCAGACTTACTTCCTGCTGCTCCTTCAGTGAACCTCTCCCCTCCCAAACACTGGGCCCTTTCCCACCTTGAGAGCAGAGAAAGAAATTGACACAATCCAGAAAGGTCTACACAATCACAAGTAGGTGGGACCATACAGAGCCCTCCACACAATCTCCCTTGCCGGAAAAGTCCTGTGCCATCTTTGCCTGGCATAGGACACCTCCCCGAAAGTGCTCCTCCCACCTTCCCCAGGCAATTAGATCGATGCTTCGTCTCAGGAGCTGTGAGTTCCTTTGTTCCTGATCCTGTTACAGCATTTACCTCATTATGTCCTGAGTTATTTTCCATGTGTATGTTTCACTCACTGCTCAAGGGCAGCAGCTGTGCCTGGCCTTCCTTCTGTCCCCAGTGTATGACACAGTTCTCAGCACATAGTTGTTGAACAGCTGAACTCAGAGTGTGTTCCTTCAGTGCAGTTAGAGCAGTTAGAGCAGATGTGCAAAGAGCCCTGGACTGGGATTCAGGGACTGTCCCAGGTCCAGCTTTGCCACTAGACATGTGACCTTGGGTAAGTCACTCAGTCTCCTTTATTAAACAAGGGAGTTGGACTAAATGATCTCTAAGGCCACTTTAAGTTCTATGATTCTGACCCCATTTCTGGGATCACGAAACACATTTCCTACTTTATAAATATTTAGCAACCTCAATTTAACCAGTCAACCATCCATATTAATAGAGTCTTCAGACTCTCAGCAGTAGTCTTCTGGTAAGAGCTGCTTGATAGGCTCCTGTTGGCTTATCCAGCGACCACTGAGCTGTTCTTCCCCTTCCCCAGAAGTCTCTCTGCACTTGTAACACTAGCACACGGTTGTGTGGCTGGCCCTTCCCAGGAGGGAGCCCTTCTTTGTGCTGGCCTGAGGGACAACCAGAAGGAAGCAGAGGGAGAGGAGGCTTTATTATCTTCCTTCATTCTAGCTCCCACCAACATTACAGTTGCTGCCATGTGGGTTCTTGTTGTAGACATGTTTTTAGGGGGCAATGCCCGTTTCTGTGAGAAATAAGTTTTAAGCAGCTCATGTGCTCTTCAAGACTCCTTTTAAAGTACACTGCTGACTTTTAGGGGTGGGAGGAGGACCAGAGTTGGTAGCTCAACAGGTACATTCACCATAATCTCCATATAATAAATAAGAGCCCATGAAAAGATTAAATAAATCTTTCCTAACGCTTTTTGATTGGCTTAATCAATAATTAATCATCTTTAGATGACTTTAGATAACTTGTGGACTAGATATAATTGGATTAGCTGAGGAGAGGCAGTTGGGGAGCTTTGAAGAGATTAAAATGGCTGTCAATCCCATAATTAAACTGCCACAAACAAAAGCAATGGTGTTTTTTTAAAAAGAAGGAGAGAAAGAAGGAAAGAAAAGGGAGGGAGAAAGTTGGGAAAGGCCAACTGATTTGAAATCAGTAAGTACTTATATATCACTAGAGACTGGACAGGGAAAAATCAAACGGCAGATTTATTCCATTAAATGAAATCCATACATATCAAATCAGCCATTTAATTACATGGCTGGTCCACTGGGACAGGTGAAATTTTGGCAGCTTCAACTTCACTAAAACAAATCCACAAAAGGAAAAAAAGTTAATTATTAAAAACAGAAGAGACCTGCTCCTTGTCCTGAGCCCATTTAGACCTTGACTTTTCATACTTTTAATTGGCTTAGTAGGTTTGGCCTGTGTGAATGAAGTCTTTTATCTCCCTCTTTTTCTTTCCATACCCCTTTCATCTTTCCTGTTACAAACACACAGAGAGAGCTTGAGGAAAAATACTTTGGTTTTTAAAGACTTTTCTTTTTTTTTTAAAGGATGTGGATTTGGGCGGGGGGAGGGTGTGTGTGTGATGCTGGTGAATACTTTTTCTCTCTCTTTTATCTCTTTTTCCAGAGAGGAGTTGCTTAAACCAATGGGACTAAAACCTGATGGGACAATAACGCCTTTGGAGGAAGCACTCAACCAGTACTCTGTCATCGAGGAGACCAGCTCTGACACAGACTGAAAGCATCACCTGCTCAACTCTCAATATTGCTTTTATCAGCATCTTTTCTCTGTAGCTCCAGGGGAATCTTTTCTCTAAAACATTTATGCCCTTGCTTTGGCTAGAAACACATTAACTGGTTTACTCATTGAGAATCCAGCGTATTTAAGAAGTGATCCTGTGTTTTTGCGATATTGAGGCATTCATACAGAGCTGCAGTTAGATGGAGTTGCAGGGACTAGGAAGAGGAAAAATAAATTCCATTCTGTCAAGATGGAACTGAAGGACTTCACTCTATAAAGCAGCCCTGGTTGAATCTGGCAGTTCTGTTTGCCAAGATTCTTAACAGAAGATTTAGCTGTGTCCTTCCTCTCACTTGTGTGAGCTGCCCTTTCTGAATCTTTCCAGAGACGGAGGCACATGGGAAGCAGAATGAGCTGCTAAAAGGGGCTAAGGCAAGTGACCCTTTAGATCAGGACTGAGTGAATGGAAGCCAAGCAGCTGCTCCATAGGCCTAGCCCCACTCTTCACTTCATTTCAATTTTGTATAAATCTATAGAGACTCACACACACGCACACACACGTACACACACACACACACAGCCCCAGACTTGCAAACTGATTACATTCAAAAAAGTTTGTATGTCAGTTATCTAGAACTTCAGAATACATTTCTCCCTATAAAGTTACAAAAGATGGTTTAGTTCTGAGGCAGCTACCAATGCCTATTTATTCCCTAATAACCTGAACACTAGTACCATAGAACTGAACCCCCATCTGTATTGCTGCATGGGGAGCATGCATTCTGAGGTCTAACATAGGGGTGCCAGGAAAACATACCCTCCAACCCGGAAGAGGGAATGGGGACCCCTGGGTACTAGGAGTTCTGTGGCCTCTGCTGAGGGTGGAGGAGACAGCAGCACCCATTTGTACATATAGGTCATTCATATGCCACATGTTTTAAATCGGGGACTGTGTGTGCTTGTGTGTGTTCTTCCTTTCTACCATATGTGATCAGTTTAATGGTAACTTTATTTATTTAAAAAAGAAACACAAATAGTTACTGTTAAACTGATTAAGGCTGTTTTTACTTTGGTAAAACAGATTGGTCATATGAAAAAGTAGAAAATGAATCATGCAATAGACAGTGGGCCTAGTTAATCAACGGCTAAAGTTGAAAAGGGGTTGGTTTCCTCTTATATATATATATGTATGTATGTATATACATATATATATATACACACATAATGTGCTTAACCACTGCCTTTTAAAACTTTAAATTAAATAAAACATTGGGGTTGATTCAATTTAGCCATCTGTGTGTGTTTCTTTATAAACAATACTATTTATTGTTTATTGGGGTAAACAATACTATTTCACAGTTTATGCTTTTTTAAAGTGCTTTTACATCTATTATCTCAGTTGTAATAAATAGCTTTTCTAAGGATAAAGTACACAGAGTATTAGTGAAATGTCATTTATCCAGAAGTTACTTCTCTGGCAAAAGTACAAATCAGGAATTCAGTTTTAAAAGGCCTCTGAGCTGCCAAAAAAGATGTCAAAGTTTCTTACAATTTATTTCTACGTGAGAGCCTCAAGAATCTATCTCACTTTTTGCCTCTTTACTAAAATTTGCATATATTTTAACATGTTTAGTTATCTGACTTTCAAGTCCACCAAAAAATATATATATATATGGCAAAGGAGGAGGCTGTTGGATGGAAGGCAGACCTACTGAAAGCAGCAAAAATCCAACTGAAAACTGGATAGGAATGTGGGGAGAATGAGAACTACTTGAGGCATCATAAGTCTGGAACCATCTGTTTCCCAAAGGACATTCTAGTTGACCCAGAAAGTATCCATACAATAGTATGGCCTGTAAACTAATTCTCATAATGATGACCTTGTGTTTCTTTTTTAAAAAAGTTAAATCCAGAATACTCTATAAAAAGACTATAAAGAACACAATACATTTTAGGATTTTCATCCAGAATAACTGGAGTAGAAGTTATGGGCGACCCATGTTTTAACAGTAAATAAAGTGAAACTTGGTAATTCATAATTTTAGATTAAGTGAAAAAAAGTTTAGAAAAAAGAATTTCAAGTATTTTTGTTACTTCATTCTACAAATGCATTTTTAAGATATTTTTATAATTTCTGCAATCAGATAGCTTTGGCATGAGTGTCGCTTCCCTAAATGAAGACATGTTTAATGAAATACCATCTTGCCAGCTTTATGCAGAGTTAGTGTTTGAACAGTCTTGTTTAAGTTACTGTGCTCTTCTGTTTTCAGTGAGTTCTGTTTCATTTTGAATTTCTCTATGCTGGGCACTAGGCTTTGTTTTGAAGAGAGAATTTGCAGGGGGAGATGAAAGTGACTTCATCTTGCACATGGAAAGAGAACCAACATTTATCAATTGGCTTGCTCTGTGCTGGGCTTTTTATGTATCTTTATCTTGTGTATCCTCATCACATCTCATGTTAGAGATCATCTCTGGAAAGCACAGTAAGTTACCCAACATCACACAGCAAGTAAGATTCCAACTCGGGCTGGCCTGACCCCCCCAGCACCTCACCTTCCCCCTCACATTGCCCACAGGAGTCCACCTTGTGCCTCCTTATGACTTTGGAATGCTGGGAGACTGGTAATTCTTGGGCCGTTTTAAGCAATAAATATTTCAGCATAACTGGCTTAAAGAGCTTATTAAGTAGGGAGGTGACCCAAATGAAGTACGAGCAGGAAACGTGCTCAGTTAGTACTGAATTTCAGATAAGGGTGTGGAATCCTTTAGGTCAGATATTAGGGCTGCAGGCTCCCCAACACCGCCGCCCTGCCCTGACCCTCAACATGCCCTGGCTCAGTGACCTGCAGTGGGGATGGTGAGAATACACTGGCCAACTGCGTTCTGCAGACCCTTTTGTCTACATCCCTCCCAGTCTTTAAAAACAGGGTATGGGGAAGCAAGTTTGAACATAAGGCGCTTGAGCTGCTGCTTTAGGGTAATAGTCAGCAAATACCTGAGGCCCTTTCAAGCCCCTTTCACACACCCACTGGTCCTGAGAGGTGGACAGGATGGACCTTACTGTCCCTCCTTAAACAAAGATTTGGGCAGAGGTGGTATAAGTATGCAACCTCCCCTCACCACCATCAGTCTTGCTGCCTCCTAGTACTAGATGTTTCTTATGTTGACTTCCCTTCCCCCTCGGATTTTAAAAATAATACATGTTTCATTGTGGAAAGTCTGGAGAGTACAGAAAATACTAAAGTTAATCATTCACCCCACAACCCACCACCTGAGATAGTCTCTGTTAATGTTTCAGTGTATTTCCGTCCTATGTTTTTTCTATGCGTATATAATTTATTTTACTACTAGATTGGGATCATGCTGTATTTACAGATTTGTATCCTGCTTTCTTCTTTAACATACTGTACGCATTTTCCCATGTCAATAAATATTCTTCAAAAATTAATGGCTATATGATATTCCATTATATGCATTGTGGTAAACAGTAGTAATTGATTACCCAGTATTATTCTTCCTTACTAATGGAGGAGACATCATGACCTATCCCTCCTCCTCCCAAAAATCAGTGCCTGCTGCCTTTCTGGGAGGCAGCGTGGGCCTTGTCAGCACTGCAGAACTGCAGGAAAAGGGAATGGGCACCAGGAAGAGCAGACTAGCTCTGCCGTACACAGTCCAGCAGGAGCCTTGGTGGCACAGATCATGACAGAGCTAGATTAAGTGGCTAGATGATTCTATAATTTTTGTTAAGGAGAGGCATTTGAAAAGGGCAAGGTATCTAGCTGACTTTAAGAAGTCTGCATGTGGAAAAAAAGAAAGCTGTCAATCATGTTTACTATGGTGTGGTCCAGTTACTGACATTGGAGCTCTTCTCACTGCAATAGCAGAAGTGAAAGGGGCTACCCAGGGATGGGGAGAGACATGTTATGCTTTCAAGAAAAGTGAAGGGACACCTGTCAACACCGGTGGGCATGTGATGAACACAACATAGAGAAGGAACAAATGAATGGCATTCCAGGGCCAGGTTATGTGGGCAAGGGAGGCAGGAGAGAGAGAGTTCTGACAACGGCCCTAAGTGAGAAGATGCAAGGAAACAGGTTTCTAGAAAGGGTGTGACTGACACACAGTCCCAGCACCCCGTCCTTAAGAAGACTCAGAACAGCCTTTTCTTAAGGGAGGGGTGGGGAGATTAAGCCTCATGCATTGTACACAGTGAACCAACATTCCTGTGCATCTAGAGTGGTGGTAGCTACACAGCATCCTTGACAGAGAGGAAAAAATTGTCACTCCAGTCCAGAGTTCAGTGGTTCAGATGAACCCTGGTTGAGAAAGGCTATCTTGAAAGATCAAAATGATTCTCTGAGGCTTCTGGAGTCCGATTTGTGTTTTCCTTTAATGTAACACAAGGAAGATCCTGGGCCCTAGTCTCTAGCTCTACTGTATCCAGGCGTCACAGACCTGTATCTTTTCTGCATTGAACATAATTATAGTTGTATATACTTCCTGAATAATTACTGTGCCAGACACTGTGCTAAACACTTTATGTGCACTTACTAATTTCATCTTCATGACCATCTTATGAGGTATGTACTACTAGAAAAATTCCCACTTTCCAGATGAGAATAATAAAGCATAAAGATGTTACGTACTATGTGTAAATACTATGCTATATGTTTCTTCTGCAATCAGAAAAAAATGCAATAAAGTCTTATTTGAGAGAAAAAAATTTCAGAAGAGATTGAAATAGGAAAAACAGAATTGGAAAATGACTTGAACACATTTTTCCTCACTCCATTTCCAGATTCCCCCACTGGATAGAATACCATAACCCTGCCAGTCTCAAAGAAAGGCCCATATTCACAAGCACACCAGTCCATGTTGGTGTGTCCAGCAAACATTGACTGAGTATTTACCATGTACCATGCATGACTGAAGTGACAGCATGCACAGGCACTGTTCAAGGTGCTTGGGGACACAAACACAACGGAAAGTCCCTGTCCCCAAAGTGCCCATAGTGTGAGAAATCCATAACCAAAGCCTGGACAAAGTTCTACAGGATGCCAGCAGGAATGTGGGGTTGAGTAACAGTTTCATAAGTGACATTTGAGCTGAGCATGAGTTTGCCATGTGGAGAGAAAAAAAACTTCCCACCAAAAGAACTGGCCCCAACAAAAGCTCGTGTGTTTGATGTGATTATAGAACACCAGCAGCTAAGTAGGACTGAAATAAAGGCATCCCATATCTCAAGATGGCACATGGGAGTACCCGCATTTCAGGGGAGGAAAGGACAAACCAGAAGGATCATGCTGGCGTCCCTATGGAGACTGGAGTGGATAAGGGACAGGAAGGAAGAAAAGAGACCAGACAGAAGGCTGCTGCAGCTACACATGATGGGTAAGCAGGGCCTGAACTGGAGTAGTGGCAAGTATGAAAGAGAGGGGATGGAGTCAAGAAATACCTACACATTGGAATAAACACCATTTGGCACTGTGGAAAGGCAAGAAAGAGCTCATTTAAACTCAGGTGGGAATGACTTTGGGGAAAAGATAGTCGAAAACATTGGCTCGACCAACCTGTGAGCTAAGCAACTTTGGGTTTGGGAACAGGAAGGTGGTGCTAAGAAGTATTTCAAGGAATTTGCAGATCTGTAGGGTCTCCAAGCATCATTTACACACTGAATGAAAAATGTTTTGGATATAAAGTACAGCTATTTTACAAATACTGTATCACATGTTGATGTGATAAGAGTTCATTGATAAGCATTACTCAATTTATAATATCCTTTTGACTATCTGCATTTCTGTCAAAATATATTAATGATAAATAGCTATCATGTGTGGAAAGAAGATCCACAAAGCTCAGGTTTAAAAAAAAAAAAAAAACACCAAAAACCTCGAAATTGGAAAGACTTAGCTCTTGGTAACAAGTATCAGAAATTCAAATTGAACTATCTTGGTCATGAAAGCATACCAGGATCTCTCTTGTAAGGGAAGGAGATGAACAACTGAGCTGTACAAAGATGGGAGACATCATGGGGGTCTCAGTAACAACCAAAACCCAATTCTTGCTGTATTACAGGGGGAAGATAAAGGAACTTATGGAACCCTTTTATCCACAGTGAGTTATGACTTTCAAAACTATTAGTCTTTAAAGTTAAAAAAAAAAAAAAAAAAAACTAAATTTTTCTTGCTTTTTTCTTTCCTGCTGTAACAATTCCCTCCTCCTCCCACCCCTCTATCTCAACACAGATGATAAGCTCACCAGGAATAAAATCATGAACTCAGTAAACAAAAATACATGTTGAGAGATGTAAAACACTACTATTTCATTCTACCCAAAACAAACATTCCTGAAACTAAAAATTGTTACTGTTTTAATGTCTGTGGTTTTTAATGTCTGTGGTTATAAGAGTTACTATTATGATATTAAATGAATCTATTTTCATACCAAAGGTACATTAAGAAATAGAAATTAATGAGGTAAATTTTATACTAAAATTTTATGTGAGCCATAAAAGGTCACCAATAGTAAAAATGAAAAAAGAAGAAGGAAAAAAAGCAAGAGATATAACCTACATAGGTCAAAGAATATGGTCATATCATACATTTTGAAGCATGTACATGCAAGAAGAAATTAAAAGTAATTCCAAATAGAGACACTTCTGGTTAAACAGCAGTCTGAACACATGCATTTACCTTCACAACCTCCTAAACCTATTAAAATAGCAGTAAATTGGATGTTTTGGAGTAAGGCTTAACCTCAGTAAGGCAATGAAAATGAGAAAGAAGATGACAGCTGATAAGAGCTATCAACAAAATTTTGGAAACTAAAAATTTTGGAAATTTTAGATGAGCAAGAAATATTTGATGTAGAAAGAAGACAGAAGACGCAGAAAGATTAAAGCCTACATGAGACAAGGAAAGCCAAAAGCAAGATGACACAGCTTATACCAGCTCATGAGAACAGACTGTTAAATGCTCAGGAATTTTTACAAGCTGATTAAAATTGTTCATTAAAAATTATATAAATTTTAATTAAATAAGTTATATTAAAAACAAAGTTAATAAATGCTCAAAACTCCAGATACATGGGTGGGGTTTGAAACAGGCAACCAGCTTCCTCCCCACCAGCTGCCTCGGCACACATAACCAGGTGATGCCCGTTCTACCTCGAATTTTCCCTCAGAAGAAGTTATTTCAAAGGGCTCTGCACCTAAGGACTCAAGCACAGAAGATAACTGAGCACCTTACTGAAAACAGAAGAATCAGGTAGAGACCTCCTTCCTGCAGTCAACTCCAAGAACACAAAACTAGTTACCCTTATGGCTGGGAAAATGGCCCAAAAGAAGGATCCGAAGAGAATGAAAGGGATCTTCCAACACAATGGCCAGATACCGGTCTTCTCACACTCAGGAAGGCCATCATTCACTCAGTCATTCACGAGATATGCACTGAATACATGCTAATGCCACAGGCCTGCTTCAGGTACACATAAGTGAACAAAATAAAGACCCTGATCTTAAGGAGTTTTAATTCTGGATAAAGACAGACAATAGATATAGTGTATCAGTGAACCTAATAAAGCACACAATCCCTGATGCCATGTCAGGTGGCAATAATACCTATGCAAACTAAAGCAGAGTTAGGTCCAGATAGAAGTTTTATAAAATGGTGTCAGTGAAGGCATGTCTGATAAAGTGTTATCTGAGCAGAGACCTGAAAGTAGTAGAGAAATAAGCAATGTGAACATCTAGCAGATATTCTCTCTAGGCAGTGGGAACAGCAAGTAAGTGCAAAGGCCTCGGAGCAATAATACCAATAATGACTGAGGAACTACAAGCTGTCCAGTGTAGCTGGAGGAAGAAATGTAAAGAGCAGTCAGAGATCCCTGGGGTCAGGAAGATCCCCTGGAGAGGGAATAGCTTCTCACTCCAGAATATCAATATTTAAAAGATCCACTCCCTAACCAATTTCTACCCTCTTCCTGCTGCTGCTGCTGCTGCTAAGTCACTTCAGTTGTGTCCGACTCTGTGCGACCCCATAGATGGCAGCCCACCAGGCTCCCCCGTCCCTGGGATTCTCCAGGCAAGAATACTGGAGTGGGTTGCCATTTCCTTCTCCAATGCGTGAAAGTGAAAAGTCGAAGTGAAGTCACTCAGTCGTGTCCGACTCTTAGCGACCTCATGGACTACAGCCTACCAGGCTCCTCCATCCATGGGGTTTTCCAGGCAAGAGTACTAGAGTGGGGTGCCATTGCCTTCTCCATCTACCCTCTTGAGGGCACGCTTACCCCTGTTGAGAATGCACAGGAGACATCATAGCAACTCATTTTCTGAGCCACCTTACACATACCATACCAACGTCCAGTGAAATAGTACTAGTCCGACTCTGCCGAAGAATAAACTGAGGCTGGCTTCCCTGATAGCTCAGTTGGTAAAGAATCCGCTTGCAATGCAGGAGACCCCGGTTCGATTCCTGGGTTGGGAAGATCCCCTGGAGAAGGGATAGGCTACCCACTCCAGTATTCTTGGTCTTCCCCTTGTGGCTCAGCTGGTAAAGAATCCACCTGCAATGTGGGAGACCTGGATTCGATTCCTGGGTTGGGAAAATCCCCTGAGAACGGAACGGCTACCCATTCCAGTATTTCAGCCTGGAGAATTCCATGGACTGTATAGTCCATGGGATAGCAAAGAGTCAGACACGACTGAGTGACTTTTACTCTCATATGAAAAATAGAGACCTTGGCTCTCTATTCCGTTTCATTAATCTATGAATCTGGTTTTGTACCAATACTACAATGCAGCTTTGTAATACAGTCTGAAGTCTGGGAGGGTTATAGCTCCAACTTTGTTCTTTTTGTTTCAGGACTGCTTTGGCAATTTGGGGTCTTTGGCAATTCCATTTAAATTTTAGGGTTATTTCTTCCAGTTCTGTGAAAAATGGCATGATTATTTTAATAGGCAGTGCATTAAATCTGTAGATTGGGGTAATATGGCCATTTTCATAATTCTTCCAATCTAAGAGCACAAGATATCTTTCCATTTCTTTGAATTTCCTTCATCAATTCTTTTATAGTTTTCAGCATATAGGTCTTTAGCCTCCTAGATTAAGTTTCAGATCAGATCAGTTGCTCAGTCGTGTCCGACTCTTTGCAACCCCATGAACCGCAGCACGCCAGGCCTCCCTGTCTATCACCAGCTCCCGGAGGTCACCCAGACTCATACCCATCGAGTCAGTGATGCCATCCAGCCATCTCATCCTCTGTCGTCCCCTTCTCCTCCTGCCCTCAATCCCTCCCAGCATCAGAGTCTTCTCCAATGAGTCAACTCTTCGCATGAGGTGGCCAAAATACTGGAGTTTCAGCTTGAGCATCATTCCTTCCAAAGAAATTCCAGGCCTGATCTTCAGAATGGACCGGTTGGATCTCCTTGCAGTCCAAGGGACTCTCAAGAGTCTTCTCCAACACCACACTTCAAAAGCATCAGTTCTTCGGTGCTCAGCCTTCTTCACAGTCCAGCTCTCACATCCATACATGACCACAGGAAAGACCATAGCCTTGACTAGGCGAACCTTTGTTGGTAAAGTAATGTCTCTGCTTTTGAATATGCTATCTAGGTTGGTCATAACTTTCCTTCCAAGGAGTAAGCGTCTTTTAATTTCATGGCTGCAGTCACCATCATCACCGTCAAGATTGCTGGGAGAAATATCAATAACCTCAGATATGCAGATGACACGACTCTTATGGCAGAAAGTGAAGAGGGCCTAAAAAGCCTCTTGATTAAAGTGAAAGTGGAGATTAAGTTTACTTCTAGTTTTTTGTTTTGTTTTGTTGTAGCTTTAAACAGGATTATTTTCTTACTTCCTCTTTTTGATATTTCATTATTAGCATATAGGGCTTCCCCCTGGTGGCTCGGATGGTAAAGAATATGCTTGCAATGCAAGGGACCTGGGTTCGATCTCTGGGTTAGGAAGATCCCCTGGAGAAGGAAATGGGCACCCACTCCAGTATTCTTACCTGAAGAATTCCATGGACAGAGGAGCCTGGTGGGCTATAGTCCACAGGGTCACAAAGAGACACGACTGAGCCACTAACACTTCCGCTTCCGTTTTTCACTTTATTAGCATATAGAAATGCAATACATTTCTGTATATTAATCTTGAATCCTGAAACCTTGCTGAATTTGTTATTAGTTCTTGGATGGTGACTTCAGGGTTCTCTATACACAGCACCACTGTCATCTGCAAATAGTGACAGTTTTCCTCTTTCCTTCCAATTTGGATATCTTTTATTTCTTTTTTTGGTTTGATTGCTATGACTAGGACTTCCAATACTATGTTGAACAGAAATGGTGACAGTGGGCATCCTTGCCTTGTTCCTGAATTTAGAGGGAAGGCTTTCAGCTTTTCACTGCTGAGTATTATATTGCCTGTGAGTTTGTCATAAATGGCTTTATTATGTTGAGATATGTTCCCTCTATACCCATTTTCATGAGTTTTTATCAGAAATAAATCCACACACATGCCATTAATCTAACAAAGGAGGCAAGAATTACAATGGAGAAAAAACAGTCTCTTCAACGAGTGGTGCTCTGTGGGAAAACCGGACATATAAAACAATGAGACTAGAACAGTCCCTTCAGTTCACTTCAGTCACTCAGTCGTGTCCAACTCTTTGAGACCCCATGAATTGCAGCACGCCAGGCCTCCCTGTCCATCACTAACTCCTGGAGTTTACTCAAACTCATGTCCATTGAGTTGGTGACGCCATCCAGCCATCTCATCCTCTGTCATCCCCTTCTCCTCCTGCCCCTAATCCCTCCCAGCATCCGAATCTTTTCCAATGAGTCAACTATTCGCATGAGGTGGCAAACTACTGGAGTTTCAGCTTTAGCATCAGTCCTTCCAATGAACACCCAGGACTGATCTTCAGAATGGACTGGCTGGATCTCCTTGCAGTCCAAGGGACTCTCAAGAGTCTTCTCCAACACCACAGTTCAAAAGCATCAATTCTTCGGCACTCAGCTTTCTTCACAGTCCAACTCTCACAACCATACGTTACCACTGGAAAACCATAGCCTTTGTTGGCAAAGTAATGTCTCTGCTTTTGAATATGCTATCTGGGTGGGTCATAACTTTCCTTCCAAGGAGTAAGCGTCTTTTAATTTCATGGCTACAATCACCATCTGCAGTGATTTTGGAGCCCCCCAAAATAAAGTCAGACACTGTTTCCACTGTTTCCCCATCTATTTCCCATGAAGTGATGGGACCAGATGCCATGATCTTCGTTTTCTGAATGTTGAGCTTTAAGCCAACTTTTTCACTCTCCTCTTTCACTTTCATCAAGAGGCTTTTTAGTTCCTCTTCACTTTCTGCCATAAGGGTGGTGTCATCTGCATATCTGAGGTGATTGATATTTGTCCCAGCAATCTTGATTCTAGCTTGTGTTTCTTCTAGCCCAGCGTTTCTCATGATGTACTCTGCATGTAAGTTAAATAAGCAGGGTGATAATATACAGCCTTGACGTACTCCTTTTCCTATTTGGAACCAGTCTGTTGTTCCACGTCCAGTCTTAACTGTTGCTTCCTGACCTGCATATAGGTTTCTCAAGAGGCAGGTCAGGTGGTCTGGGATTCCCATCTGTTTCAGAATTTTCCACAGTTTATTGTGATACATACATTCAAAGGCTTTTGCATAGTTAATAAAGCAGAAATAGATGTTTTTCTGGAACTCTCTTTTCGATGTTCCAGTGGAAGTTGGCAATTTGATCTCTGGTTCCTCTGCCTTTTCTAAAACCAGCTTGAACATCTTGAAATTCACGGTTCACATATTGCTGAAGCCTGGCTTGGAGAATTTTGAGCATTACTTTACTAGCGTGTGAGATGAGTGCAATTGTGCGGTAGTTTGAGCATTCTTTGGCATTGCCTTTCTTTGGAATTGGAATGAAAACTGACCTTTTCCTGTGGACACTGCTGAATTTTCCAAATTTTCTGGCATATTGAGTGCAGCACTTTCACAGCATCATCTTTCAGGATGTGGAATAGTTCCACTGGAATTCCATCACCTCCACTAGCTTTGTTCATAGTGATGCTTTCTAAGGCCCACTTGACTTCACACTCCAGGATGTCTGGCTCTAGGTCAGTGATCACATCATCATGATTATCTGGGTCATGAAGATCTTTTTTGTACAGTTCTTCTGTGTATTCTTGCCACCTCTTCTTAATATCTTCTGCTTCTGTTAGGTCCATACCATTTCTGTCCTTTATCAAGCCCATCTTTGCATGAAATGTTCCCTTGGTATCTCTAATTTACTTGAAGAAATCTCTAGTCTTTCCCATTCTGTTGTTTTCTTCTATTTCTTTGCATTGATCACTGAGTAAGGCTTTCTTATCTCTTCTTGCTATTCTTTGGAACTCTGCATTCAGATGCTTGTATCTTTCCTTTTCTCCTTTGCTTTTCACGTCTCTTCTTTTCACAGCTATTTGTAAGGCCTCCCCAGACAGCCATTTTGCTTTTTTGCATTTCTTTTCCATGGGGATGGTCTTGATCCCTGTCTCCTGTACAATGTCATGAACCTCATTCCATAGTTCATCAGGCAGTCTATCTATCAGATCTAGGCCCTTAAATCTATTTCTCACTTCCACTGTATAATCATAAGGGATTTGATTTAGGTCATACCTGAATGGTCTAGTGGTTTTCTCTAATTTCTTCAATTTAAGTCTGAATTTGATAATAAGGAGTTCATGATCTGAGCCCCAGTCAGCTCCCGGTCTTGTTTTTTGTTGACTGTATAGAGCTTCTCCATCTTTGGCTGCAAAGAATATAATCGATCTGATTTCGGTGTTGACCATCTGGTGATGTCCATGTATAGAGTCTTCTCTTGTGTTGTTGGAAGAGGGTATTTGCTATGATCAGTGCATTTTCTTGGCAAAACTCTATTAGTCTTTGCTCTGTTTCATTCCGTATTCCAAGGCCAAATTTGCCTGTTACTCCAGGTGTTTCTTGACTTCCTACTTTTGCATTCCAGTCCCCTATAATGAAAAGGACATCTTTTTTGGGTGTTAGTTCTAAAGGGTCTTGTAGGTCTTCATAGAACCGTTCAACTTCAGCTTCTTCAGCGTTACTGGTTGGGGCATAGACTCGGATTACTGTGATATTGAAATGGTCTGCCTTGGAAACAAACAGGGATCATTCTGTCATTTTTGAGATTGCATCCAAGTACTGCATTTTGGACTCTTTTGTTGACCATGATGGCTACTCCATTTCCTCTAAGGGATTCCTGCCCACAGTAGTAGATATAATGGTCATCTGAGTTAAATTCACCCATTCCAGTCCATTTTAGTTCGCTGATTCCTAGAATGTCGACATTCACTCTTGCCATCTCCTGTTTGACCACTTCCAATTTGCCTTGATTCATGGACCTGACATTCCAGGTTCCTATGCTATATTGCTCTTTATAGCATCGGACCTTGCTTCTATCACCAGTCACATCCACAGCTGGGTATTCTTTTTGCTTTGGCTCCAACCCTTCATTCTTTCTGGAGTTATTTCTCCACTGATCTCCAGTAGCATATTGGGCACCTACTGACCTGGGGAGTTCAAACAGTATGAACAGTTCCTTACATATACCAAAAAAACTCAAAATGTTTAAATACCTAAGTGTAAGACCTGAAACCATAAAAATCCTGGAAGAAAATTACAGGTGGCAAATCTTTGACATAAATTATAACAATATTTTCTTGGATCAGTCTCCTAAGGCAAAAGAAATAAAAACAAAAATAAACAAATGAGACCTAATTAAACTTAAAAGTTTGTGTGCAGCAAAGAACACTTTCAACAAACTGAAAAGACAATCTAGAGAATGGGAGAAAATATTTTGCAAATGATTTGACCAACAAGGGGTTAACATCTAAACTACACAAACACCTCATATAACTTTATATCAAAAAACCTGAACAATCCAGTCAAAAATGCAAAGAAAACTTGAGTATACATTTTTCCAAAGAAAACATACAGTTGGCCAACAGGCATACAAAAAATGTTCAAATATCACTAATTATTAGAGAAATGCACATCAAAACCACAAGGAGGTATCAACTCACATCTGTCAGAATGTGTATCACCAAAAAGTCTACAAATAAATGTTGGCAAGGATGTGGAGAAAAGGGAACCCTCCAAAACTGTTGGTAGAAGTGTAGGTGCAGCCACCATGGAAAACAGTATGAAGATTCCTTAAAAAACTAAAAATAGAACTACTATACTATCCAGAAAATTCACTCCTAAATATTTATTGGAAAAAAAAAGAAAGCATTAATTTGAAAAGACACATGTGCTCCAGTGTTCATCACAGTGCTAATTAAAATAACCAAGACAAAGAAGCAACACAAGTGCCCATCAACAGATGACTAGATTAATAAAATGTGGCATATTCAAACATGCGTGTGCATGCACACACACACACATATTGGAATACCACTCAGCCATAAAAAAGAATGAAATACTGCTTTTGCAGTAACATGGATAAATCTAAAGAATATTACGCTTAGTGAATAAGTCAGAGAAAGACAAATACTATATGCTACCACTTCTAAGTGGAAACAAAAAAATAATACAAGTGAATGTATATGCAAAACAAAGTCAGACTCACAGAGAAAAAACTTGTTGTTACCACAGGAAAGAGTAAAGTGTGGAGGAACAAATTTGGAGTATGGAATTAACTCTAGTATATATAAAATAGACAAGCAACAGTAATATACTGTCATAGGAAATTATAACTATCATAATAACCTATAACAGAATATAATCTGCAAAAGTACCAAATCACTATGCTGTACACCTGAAACTAATACAATATTGTACATCAATTATATTTAAATTAAAAAAGAAAATAAAAGGAAATAATGATGATAAAAATAGTAACAATATATATAAGACAGATGGCTAACAAACACATGAAAAGATGCTCAACATCACTCATTATCAGAGAAATGCAAATCAAAACCACTATGAGGTACCATTTCACGCCAGTCAGAATGGCTGCAATCCAAAAGTCCATAAGCAATAAATGCTGGAGAGGGTGCGGAGAGAAGGGAACCCTCTTACACTGTTGGTGGGAATGCAAACTAGTACAGCCACTATGGAGAACAGTATGGAGATTCCTCAAAAAACTGGGAATAGAACTGCCTTATGATCCAGCAATCCCACTGCTGGGCATACACGCTGAGAAAACCAGAATTGAAAGAGACACGTGTACCCCAATGTTCATAGCAGCACTGTTTACAATAGCCAGAAAGTGGAAGCAACCTAGATGTCCATCCACAGATGAATGGATAAGCAAGCTGTGGTACATATACACAATGGAGTATTACTCAGCCATTAAAAAGAATACATTTGAATCAGTTCTAAGGAGGTGGATGGAACTGGAGCCTATTATACAGAGTGAAGTAAGCCAGAAACAAAAACACAAATACAGTATACTAACACATATATATGGAATTTAGAAAGATGGTAAAAATAACCCTATTTACGAGACAGCAAAAGAGACACTGATGTATAGAACAGACTTTTGGACTCTGGGACTGGGAGAGGGTGGGATGATTGGGGAGAATAGCATTGAAATATGTATAATATCATATCTGAAATGAGTCATCAGTCCAGGTACGATGCCGGATAACAAATGCCTGGGGCTGGAGCACTGGGACGACCTGGAGGGATGGTGTGGGGAGGGGAGAGGGAGGAGGGTTCAGGATGGGGAACACGTGTATACTGGTGGCGGATCCATCTTGATGTATAGTAAAAGCAATACAATATTGTAAAGTTAAGCAAAATTAAAAAAATAAATAAATAAAATCTTTATAAAAAAATAATCAGATCAGATCAGATCAGATCAGTCGCTCAATCGTGTCCGACTCTTTGCGACCCCATGAACCGCAGCATGCCAGGCCTCCCTGTAAAAATAATAATAAATTTAAAAAGAGAGCAAAACAAACAGAAAAGCACAGAACCAAGGAAAACTTACAGAAAACTATAATTAAATAATTGTAGACATCAACTCCATTATGAGGATAGAACAGATAAGGAAACAATAACCCAAAATAAGTAAATCTAGAGCTGAACAATATAATTAAGTAAAATAGAAATTAAGTGATAGCAGTAGACTTGGTAGCCGGACACTTTGTTTTAAAGTATACTTATTTAGAAAAATTGATGATATGTTGGTAGCAAACCCAGAGAATAAATATTACAAATACTATGTGAAAAGCTGGTTTTAGAAAAGGCAGAGGAACCAGAGATCAAATTGCCAGTGTCCGCTGGATCATCGAAAAAGCAAGAGAGTCCTGGATAACATCTAATTCCGCTTTATTGACTATGCTAAAGCCTTTGACTGTGTGGATCACAATCAACTGTGGGAAATTCTGAAAGAGATGGGAATACCAGACCACCTGACCTGTCTCTTGAGAAATCTGTATGCAGGTCAGGAAGCAACAGTTAGAACTGGACATGGAAAAACAGACTGGTTCCAAATAGGAAAAGGAGTACGTCAAGGCTGTATATTATCACCCTGCTTATTTAACTTACATGCAGAGTACATCATGAGAAACGCTGGGCTGGAAGAAGCACAAGCTGGAATCAAGATTGCCAGGAAAAATATCAATCACCTCAGATATGCAGATGACACCACCCTTATGGCAGAAAGTGAAGAGGAACTAAAAAGCCTCTTGATGAAAGTGAAAGAGAAGAGTGAAAAAGTTTGTTTAAAGCTCAACATTCAGAAAACTAAGATCATGGCATCTGGTCCCATCACTTCATGGGAAATAGATGGGGAAACAGTGGAAGCAGTGTCTGACTTTATTTTGGGGGCTCCAAAATCACTGCAGATGGTGATTGCAGCCATGAAATTAAAAGACGCTTACTCCTTGGAAGGAAAGTTATGACCAACCTAGATAGCATATTAAAAAGCAGAGACATTACTTTGCCAATAAAGGTCCATCTAGACAAGGCTATATGGTTTTTCCAGTGGTCATGTATGGATGTGAGAGTTGGACTGTGAAGAAAGCTGAGCGCCGAAGAATTGATGCTTTTGTTGAAGACTCTTGAGAGTCCCTTGGACTGCAAGGAGATCCAACCAGTCTATCCTAAAGGAGATAAGTCCTGGGTGTTCTTTGGAAGGACTGATGCTGAAGCTGAAACTCCAGTACTTTGGCCACCTCATGTGAAGAGTTGACTCATGGGAAAAGACTCTGATTCTAGGAGGGTTTGGGGGCAGGAGGAGAAGGGGACGACAGAGGATGAGATGGCTGGATGGCATCACTGACTTGATGGAATGAGTTTGGGTGAACTCTGGGAGTTGGTGATGGACAGAGAGGCCTGGTGTGCTGCAATTCATGGGGTTGCAAAGAGTCGGTCATGACTGAGCGACTGAACTAAACTGAAGTGAAATACAGCAGGGAGCAAAAGCCAACAACTGCAGGGTCAGAAAACTGAAGGCCATAGAACACCAGGCTTCTTACACTCCCTGTGTTTATTTCCACTTTGTTTACCATTTTTTAAAAATTATTAATTATTTACTTGTGGCTTCACTGGGTCTTCACTGCGGTGCATGGGCTTTCTCTAGCTATGGTGAGCACAGGCTCCTCATTGCAGTGGCTTCTCTTGTACCAGAGCATGGGTGTAGGGTGCATGGCCTTCAGTAGTTACAGCACACAGGCTCAGTAGCTGTGGCTCACAGGCTCTAGGGAATGTGGGCTCAGTAGCTGTGGAGCACGGGCTTAGCTGCCCCATGGCATGTAAAACCTGACCAGGGATTGAACCCCTGTCCCCTGCATTGGCAGGTGAATTCTTAGCCACTGGACCATCAGGGAAGGCCGACCCTTGTTCTTTTAATTAAAAAAGAAAAACACCTTTCATTTTCACCAAACTTAGCTGTATGTGGGGACAACCAAGGGAAGGGAGTTTTCTCCCAAGCCAGAACAAAAATACTAGTGAGTAGGAAAATCCCATGGATGGAGGAGCCTGGTGGGCTGCAGTCCATGGGGTCGCTAAGAGTCGGACATGACTGAGCGCCTTCACTTTCACGCATTGGAGAAGGAAATGGCAACTCACTCCAGTGTTCTTGCCTGGAGAATCCCAGGGATGGGGGAGCCTGGTGGGCTATCGTCTATGGGGTAGCACAGAGTCAGACACAACTGAAGCGACTTAGCAGCAGCAGGAAAACCCAGCCCTCCTTCTGAGTTCCCCCCTTCTCTCACACCAGCTCTACTTTCAACACTCTGACACCAGAATAGGGGGGTGGGTGGTTGCCGCACAGCAAACAAGTCTCTGACAGCGACTGGGTGCCCTACAACTCAACTCAAGTCTGACACCATCTACCTGGAGACCCTAGAGGCTGAGAGCTCAGTCGTACAACACTGCCTTCCTCCACCTTCAGACACCCATTGCAAGCCCAGGTTGTTTTGTATGTTTCTAACCAGCTGGTTATAGATTGGAGGCTCCATACCCACTCCTTGCGTTTAATTTGCAAGAGTAGCTCAAACAACCGGGGAAGGCAATGGCACCCCACCCCAGTACTTTTGCCTGGAAAATCCCATGGACGGAGGAGCCTGGTAGGCTCCAGTCCATGGGGTCGCTAAGAGTCGAACACGACTGAGCGACTTAACTTTCCCCTTTTCACTTTCATGCATTGGAGAAGGAAATGGCAACCCACTCCAGTATTCTTGCCTGGAGAATCCCAGGGACGGGGGAGCCTGGTGAGCTTCCATCTATGGGGTCGCACAGAGTCGGACACGACTGAAGCGACTTAGCAGCAGCAGCAGCTCAAACAACTCAGAGAAATCTTTTACTTACCCAATTACCAGTTTCTTAGGAAAGGATATATAAGTCAGAGCCAGATGGAAGAGATGCACAGGGCCAGCTATGGGGAAAGGGTGCTTAACTTATGCTCTTGGAACACAGCAGTCTCCCCAGACCTTCTAGGTGTTTACCAACCTGCTGCTAAGTCGCTTCAGTCGTGTCTGACTCTTTGTAACCCCATAGACGGCAGCCCACCAGGCTTCCCCGTCCCTGGGATTCTCCAGGCAAGAACACTGGAGTGGGTTGCCATTTCCTTCTCCAATGCACGAAAGTGAAAAGTGAAAGTGAAGTCGCTCAGTTGTGTCCGACTCTTAGCAACGCCATGGCTGCAGTCCACCAGGCCCCTCCGTCCATGGGATTTTCCAGGCAAGAGTATGCGAGTGGGCTGCCATCGCCTTCTCCATCTAAACCCTGTTTTGAGTTTTCAGGGAGGGCCTTGTGAAACAGGTGTGACTGATGGCTTCATTGGCCATTGGTGACTGTTTCAACCTGACCCTCTCCCTGGAGATCAGGGTGTGAGATTCTAAGTTCCACCCCTCTAATCACCTGGTTGATTCCCCCAGCAACTAGCCCTTATCCATAGGCTGTTTCCAAAAGTCACCTCATTCACATGACAAAAGACACATTTTGGGCTCGCATCACTTAGGAAATCCCAAGGGTTTTAGGACCCCTAGACCAGGAACCGAAAGAAGACCAAATGCAGATTTCTTGTTATAAATCGGGATATCTCAGCTTGCTTTTATCATCATCATCATCATCATCATCAAGCAAAGTGGAAACAGTAGGACCCAAATTGAGAGAACAGTGAAGGTGAAACTCAGAACAGCGCCATAAGTACTTAGCAGAAGCGTCTCTCCTCTTTCAGAGTCAAATCCTAGAGATCCTCATTTATATATTCTGAAAAGAGTCTTGGCTTCATTTTCATCATCCCATATCAATATTCTATTATATTGCACACTCCTGCT
This sequence comes from Tragelaphus eurycerus, assembly GCA_935064755.1. Taxonomy (NCBI): domain Eukaryota; kingdom Metazoa; phylum Chordata; class Mammalia; order Artiodactyla; family Bovidae; genus Tragelaphus; species Tragelaphus eurycerus. The sequence goes on along the minus strand of CAKXYN010000072.1, from coordinate 6,785,517 downwards.
TTTTCCAGTGCAAAACACAAGAGAGGCAGACTCTCAGGAGAGAACATAGGTAAAAATTACATACATTATCTCAGTCAGTATGCACATCAACAAGTAAGGATTCCTATACCTTTTAACTGATGAGAAAACCGAGGCTCAGAAAGATAACTTGTTTGAAGTCACAAAGTTGGAGGTGGCAGGGCAAGAATTTCATGCCTAGCTGTAATGACCCTGAAATTATGTTTTACCTTACTATACCACACCAACTAACAAAATGATGTACAGTCAATTCTGAAGAAACCAGTCCTAAACAACTGCTCTCTTCCTTGTAAAGCAGCCAGACAGGCTGAAAGAAAAGGAAGGAAGGGAGGACATCATCAAGCAGCCTCTTTTTCTTCATCTCTGAGTTCTCAGGAATGATAAGAACTAGATGAAATAAGTACCTACTCTAAGACACTAAGGGTTTTGTATGATTAATCTCATTTAGTCCTCAGACAACCTGAAAGCACAGCCACTGTTGTGTGCCTAACTTACAGATGGAAAATGGACGCCAAAAGATTGGATCATTTAACTAGCTAGCAATCAAGCTGGGCTCGAGAAGGAAAAAGGAAATCAAATATCCCTGGAGACAAATGAAAACAAAAATACAGTGATCAAAAAACTATAGGACACAGCCAAAGCAGCTCTAAAAGGGAAGTTTATAGCAATGCAAATTCACCTCAGGAAACAAGAAAAATTGCAAATAAACAATGTAACCTTACACCTAAAGGAACTAGAGAAAGAATAACAGAACCCAAAGTGAGTAGAAGGAAAGAAATCATAAAGATCAGAACAGAAATTAATGAAATGGAGATTAAAAAACAATAGAAAAAATGAAATTAAAAGCTGAATCTTTGAAAAGATAAATGAAATTGATAAGCCTTTAGCTAGACTAATCAAGAAGAAAAGGACCCAAACCAATAAAATCAGAAATTAAAAAAGTGTTACAACTGACTCCACGGAAATACAAAGGACCATAAGAAACTACTATGAACAACTATATGCCAATAAAATGGACACATTTTTAGAAAGGTAAAATCTCCCAAGACTGAACCAAGAATAAATATAAAATTGAACAGACCAATTATCAGTAACAAGATTGAATCAGTAATTTTAAAACTCCCAACAAACTAAAGTCCAGGACCATATGGCTCACAGATGAATTCTACCAGACATTTAAAGAAGAGTTAACACCTCTCCTTCTCAAACTATTCTAAAAATTGCAGAGGAAGGAACACTTCTGAACCCATTCTATGAGGCCAGCATCACTCTGATACCAAAACCAGACACGTATATTACAAAAAAAGAAAATTACAGACCAATACCACTGATGAACATAGATGCAAAAATCCTCAAAATATTAGCAAACTAAATCTAGCAATACATTAAAAGAATCATACACCATGATCAAGTAGGATATATCCTGCTGCTGCTGCTGCTGCTAAGTTGCTTCAGTCGTGTCCGACTCTGTGCACCCCATAGATGGCAGCCCACCAGGCTCCTCCATCCCTGGGATTCTCCAGGCAAGAATACTGGAGTGGATTGCCATTTCCTTCTCCAATGCATGAAAGTGAAAAGTGAAAGTGAAGTCCCTCAGTCGTGTCCGACTCTCAGCGACCCCATGGACTGCAGCCTATCAGGCTGCTCCATCCATGGGATTTTCCAGGCCAGAGTACTGGGGTGGGGTGCCATTGCCTTCCCTGGGATATATCCTAGGGATGCAAGTATTTCTCAATATTGGCACATCAATCAATGTGATACATCAACCTAACAAATTGAAGAATAAAAACCATATGATCATCTCAATAGAGGCAGAAAAAGCTTCTGACAAAATCCAACATCCATTTATGATTAAAAAAAAAAAAACTCTGCAGGAAGTGGGTATAGGGGGAACATATCTTAACATATTAAAGGCCATAGCTAACATACTCAATGGTGAAGAGGTGGAAGCATTTCCTCCAAAATAAGGAACAAGACCAGGATACCCACTCTCACCACTTTCAATTAACATAGTATTAGAAGTCCTAGCCACAGTGATCAGAGAAGAAAAGGAAATCAAATGAAACCAAACTGGAAAAGAAGTAAAACTGTCACTATCTGCAGATGATATGATACTATACATAGAAAATCCCAAAGATACCACCAGAAAACTACTAGAGCTCATCAATGAATCTGGTACGATTGCAGGATAGAAAATTAATACACAAAAATCTGTTGCATTTCTACACACTAACAACAAAATAGCTGGAAGAGAAATATAGGAAATTTACTATTGCATCAGAAAGAATAAAATACCTAGGAAAGGAGGTAAACTCTTCGCATGAGGTGGCCAAAGTATTGGACTTTCAGCTTCAGGATCAGTCCTTCCAATAAACATCCAGGATTGAACTCTTTTAGAATGGACTGGTTGGATCTCCTTGTTGTCCAAGGGACTCTCAAGAGTCTTCTCCAACACCACAGTTCAAAAGCATCAATTCTTTGGCGCTCAGCTTTCTTCACAGTCCAACTCTCACATCCATACATGACCACTGGAAAAACCATAGCCTTGACTAGACAGACCTTTGTTGGCAAAGTAATATGCTATCTAGGTTGGTCATAACTTTTCTTCCAAGGAGTAAGCGTCTTTTAATTTCATGGCTGCAATCACCATCTACAGTGATTTTGGAGCCCCAAACAATAAAGTCTGACACTGTTTCCCCATCTATTTCCCATGAAGTGATGGGATCAGATGCCATGATCTTCGTTTTCTGAATGTTGAGCTTTAAGCCAACTTTTTCACTCTCCTCTTTCACTTTCATCAAGAGGCTTTTTAGTTCCTCTTCACTTTCTGCCATAAAGGTGGTGTCATCTACATATCTGAGGTGACTGATATTTCTCCCTGCAATCTTGATTCCAGCTTCTGCTTCTTCCAGTCCAGCGTTTCTCATGATGTACTCTGCATGTAAGTTAAATAAGCAGGGTAACAATATACAGCCTTGACATACTCCTTTTCCTATTTGGAACCAGTCTGTTGTTCCATGACCAGTTCTAACTGTTGCTTCCTGACCTGCATATAGGTTTCTCAAGAGGCAGGTCAGGTGGTCTGGTATTCCCATCTCTTTCAGAATTTTCCACAGTTTATTGCAATCTACACAGTCAAAGGCTTTGGCATAGTTAATAAAGCAGAATTAGGTTTTTCTGGAACTCTCTTGCTTTTTCGATGATCCAGCGGATGTTGGCAATTTGATCTCTGATTCTTCTGCCTTTTCTAAAACTAGCTTGAACATCTGGAAGTTCTCAGTTCACGTACTGTTGAAGCCTGGCTTGGAGAATTTTGAGCATTACTTTACTAGCATGTGAGATAAGTGCAATTGTACAAAAAATATCTTCACAATCCAGATAATCACGATGGTGTGATCACTCACCTAGAGCCAGACATCCTGGAATGTAAAGTCAAGTGGGCCTTAGAAAGCATCACTAGGAACAAAGCTAGTGGAGGTGATGGAATTCCAGTTGAGCTATTTCAAATCCTGAAAGATGATGCTGTGAAAGTGCTACACTCAATATGCCAGCAAATTTGGAAAACTCAGCAGTGGCCACAGGACTGGAAAAGGTCAGTTTTCATTCCAATTCCAAAGAAAAGCAATGCCAAAGAATGCTCAAACTATCGCACAATTGCACTCATCTCACACGCTGGGAAGGATTGTGAGCAGGAGGAGAAGGGGACGACAGAGGATGAGATGGCTGGATGGCATCACTGACTCGATGGATGTGAGTCTGAGTGACCTCTGGGAGTTGGTGATGGACAGGGAGGCCTGGCGTGCTGCGATTCATGGGGTCGCAAAGAGTCGGACACGACTGAGCGACTGAACTGAAGTGAACTGAACTGAAGGAGGTAAAAGACCTGTACCTGGGGAATGTAGTCTTAAGGAGTCAGTTTGGACTTTTCCTATCAGCACCAATGAGGTGATCAGACCCATAGTCCCCTACCATCCCCATAGGTAGGTTACAAGCCTAAAATAATTCAGTCTTTCCCCCTTCTGCCTGTAAGAGCCTTCTATTTTGTTCAACTTCTCAGAGCTCCTTTCTACTTGCCAGACCATTTGTCAAATGAGTCAATTTGATCTTTAAACTTCACTCAGTTGAAGTTTATTTTTTAACAGCCCTCATTCCAGTGTCTTTACAAAACCCAGTCCTATTTCCTATGGCCCAACTGTCAATCCCAAACCCAAATCATAAGAGAAGGGAGCTTCCTGGGGGTAGATGTCAAGCAGACACCACTTGGCCATCTTCCCTGAAGGCTATGTGTTTCTTTTCACTCTCTACCTCTGGTCTCTCTTGTCATCATCCTAACAAGCTTCAGTCAATATCCCACCTTTAAGATTGCAGACTGGGTGCAGGCCTAAGAAGAACAACTATTCCCCTGCCTACTCTACCCTGCACACTCCCCCTCCTGCCCTCTGTGCTCTTTCCCTTCACCTGGTCAGACACACACAGGTAGCCTTTGGGCAGCCCTCCACCTTTGAAATTCTCAGCAAACACATTAAGAGTTTCCTCTTCACCAGAGCTGAGAAAATTATCCCACCTTAAAGGATCAGGTCGTAAGCCTCCTGATCTTAATGCTTTCTGTCTGCATGCATGCCAAGCCGCTTCTGTACTATCTGACTCTTTGTGACCCCATGGACTGTAGCCCGCCAGGCTCCTCTGTCCATGGGATTTTCCAGGCAAGAATACTGGAGTGGGTTTCCATGCCCTCATCCAGGGGATCTTCCCAATCCAGGGATGGAACCCACATCTCCTGCACTGCAGGTAGATTCTTAACCGCTGAGCCACCAGGGAAGCCCCAACTCTTTCTGAAACAGAAGCAAAAAGTAAAAAGTCCTGCTGATCTGGAGGTGGCCATTCCAGACCCGGCAAACTTATTTTATGTGCTCTTTACTATAAGGAAGGAGAAGAGGGAGTTGGAGACAACAGAGGGACTGGGTTAGCTGGAGACACCTATTCCTGTTTTTCTTGGTGTCAATTAACATAATTTAAAAGACAAGGGTGGGGGAACTGGATATCTGTGTGCCTGCTTTCACGCTTTGAACTTTTCTGTCCTTTGGGGCTGATTATGGCCAAGTGACCCATATTTTAAAAGCGTTTACAATAAAATGATGCACCTTCTTTTGTGCCATCAGCTTTCCCAAAGAAAAGCAAAAATGTTTTTAAATTGTCCCTTTTTGTCAGCGATAATGGCTGTGCTATATTTCAGCTCGTCCCCCTTGCGGGCATAGAAAGGGATGGGTAATAAAGGCACAGCTGTAGACACTTTATGGCCTGCTTGGGGGGTAGAGGGGGAGGAGGGGAGTGGAGGCAAGAAACAGATTGACTGTGTGTCAACAAATGCAGCTGGGGAAAGAGAAAGCTCTTAAAGAGCTCTGCAACTTAAAGTCCAAGATAAATGATGTTCCTATTTGGAAAGGAAAAAAAAAAAAAAAATGGAAGTGAAATTCAATAAAGCCTAGTTCAAAAGAAAAGGTTTCCAAAGGCCTTTTTTTGCAGCTAGGCAGCTCCCAAGAGAAATGAGCAAGAGTAGCCATAGGCAAGGGGGGTGTGCAGCCCAAAGAGACAACAAAAACCCGTCCAGGCTGACGCATTATGACCCAGGCCTGGCAAAGCTGGGCTCAGTGGAGCATCACCAGGTGGGGGGCGGGGATGATCTGGTTCCCAGAAATGGCCCCAGGAAACTGACACAGTCCTGTTTCAGGGCCTAATCAGGCCTTGAAATGGAGAAAGGGCAGAAAAGAATGAGATGACATCCTAGGTGGTGAGGCTGAGTCATGTTTGGGTAGAGATCATGTTGCATTGGAGGTTAGGAGATCAGATCAAGCCCCAGCTCCGATACCAACTGGCTTTGAGAGGACAGCGTGTCCTTGAGGGGTGCTGGCCCTGACATCTCTGCAGCCCGTGATGGATTATGAAAACTTTCCCCTTCCAACACCTCATTTGACTCTCATAAACATCCTGTGAGGTCAGTTGAGATTCTTGGCCCCCAGGTTACAGATGGGAAAACTAAGGTTCAAGGAGATGAAGCACTTGTTGAGGGTCACACTCTACACACTGTAGCAAGTGCAAGAGTCAGGACTTGACTTCCAAAGCACCTGCCTCTGGAGCTCATGCTCTTCCTTTTCTATCCCTTAGGCCTCAGTGAATGGAGACAAGGGCCTTTCCTTCACCAGAAGCCCATAGAGAAGACCACCAGGAAGAAGCAGTTGAGTTTTCTTCCCACAGACTGTTGGTGGGCACCAACTTTAAAGAAAAAGTTGTATCCATTATGATGCAAGAAACAGAAACTTCAATCTGGTTTAAATAGAAGGGAACAAATTATCCCACAAAAACTAGAAGTCCAAGGTACTTGATTCAGCAGCTCATAAGGTTAAAGAGAACACTGCTTCACCCCAAAGCTAGCAGCAAGATGAAAGAAATCCCAAATATGACATCACATCTGGACACAACAATATCTAAGAAGATCACCTTTTCCTATGGTTCCCTCTTAAGACTAAGAAAGCTTTACCCAAATCCTCCCAACAGACTTCCTGAAGATTCTTCAGACAGGGTGGTATCACCTGCCCATTCTAAAACTGATTATTACTAAAGAGAGTAAGATTACCCTCAGTTAAATAAAGCCCAGACATGGAAACAAGGCCAATGCCAGCTTCTGCCAAAGCCCATGGAAAGGGATGGAGACAAAACAAAAGAAAGGTTGATACTGAATTCTGGCAATTCTTAGACAACCATTGCTGTTGCTGCTGCTGCTAAGTCACTTCAGTCGTATCCGACTCTGTGCAACCCCATAGATAGCAGCCCACCAGGCTCCCCCGTCCCTGGGATTCTCCAGGCAAGAACACTGGAGTGGGTTGCCATTTCCTTCTCCAATGCATGAAAGGGAAAAGGGAAAGTGAAGTCGCTCAATCGTGTCCGACTCTTAGTGACCCCATGGACTGCAGCCTACCAGCCTCCTCCATCCATGGGATTTTCCAGGCAAGTGTACTGGAGTGGGGCAACCATTAGTGGCCACTAAACCAATAGCATCCAGTAAAAAGGTGAAAGATATACACAGGCTTTGACTACATACCCACCGGAATGGCTAAAATGAAAAAGATGAAATGTCTCAAAAGATTAAACATGTTGGCAACCCAGATCTCTTAGATATAGCTGACAAGAGTGTGAATAGTACATCCACTTCAGCACTGAATAATGCTGAATATACATGTACTCTGCTGCTGCTGCTAAGTCGCTTCAGTCGTGTCCGACTCTGTGCGACCCCATAGACGGAAGCTCACCAGGCTCCCCTATCCCTGGGATTCTCCAGGCAAGAACACTGGAGTGGGTTGCCATTTCCTTCTCCAATGCATGAAAGTGAAAAGTCAAAGTGAAGTCGCTCAGTCGTGTCCGACTCTTGGCGACCCCACGGACTGGAACCTACCAGGCTCCTCCATCCATGGGATTTTCCAGGCAAAAGTACTGGGGTGGGGTGCCATGGCCTTCCCCGTACATGTACTCTATGACCCAGCAATTCTACTCCTAGAATTGACCTAGAAAGAAACCCGTCTTTATGTTCACCATAAGATATGTACAGAATGTTGATATATCCATAAGAGCCTAAAACTGGGAAGTCACCCAAATGTCCATCAATAGTAGATCAGGTGACTACATTGAGGCAGATTTACACAAGAATGAGAATAAACAATCTACACCACATGCATATTAACAAATTGAAAGATAAAAACTATGTGATAATCTCAACAGATGCAGAAAAGCTTTGGACAAAATTTGACACCCATTTATGATAAAAAATAAATCCCAGAAAACAGATATAGAAGGAACCTACCTCAACATAACGAACCTATACCACATGCAAACAATATGCATGAATCTCACAATGTTGAACAAAAGATGCCAGAGAACGGGTTTCCTCACAAAAACTGGAAGTCCGAGGTGGTTGATAGGTAGCTCTATGATGGCAAAATAAGTTTCCTGAGGCATGCCATTTATACAAAGTGCAAAAACGGGCAAACAATCTAAACAGGTAGAAGTCAGGGTAGAAACTACCCTTGGAAGGTCAGTACCTCAAAGGGAGCAGGAAGAAGGCTTGAGAGGCATCCATACAGTTATGACATGTGACTGTGCATCTATCTCAATATTTTAAAATACAGACTCAAGAGTCATACAAGTTGGATTTGAATCCCTGATGCATCAGTTTCCTGCAGTGTGATTTTGGGCAAATGACTTCACTTCATTTTTTCATCTATTATATGGTGATAATTATAATATGCAATAGAAGATTTTGAGCAAGAAATGATGCAATACAAAGTGCTTAACACAATGTCAATAACATAGTAAATAATCAATAAACAGTATCTATTATTTTATTATTACTACTGATAACAACAATAACAGTGCCTTCTCAGGCATTGAAGGCACAGGCTCTGGAAAGCCTCAGGAATAAAGTTAGCAATTTTAGGGTCAATGGGGACAGGAGGCCTCAATGCAATAAGCTAAAGAAGACCAGGAAGAAAATGGCAGGCTCCATAGGCAACCCAGACCAGAGCTTCTCAAACTTTACTGGACATAAAATGTACCAGGACCTGTCTAAAATTCAGATTCTGCATTTTTAACAAAGTCCAAGGTGAAGTTGATGATGCTTTGAATGTCACAGACCACACTTTGAAAAGCAAGGCTCTTTAACTTCTATGCAGAGTACATCATGAGAAACGCTGGGCTGGAAGAAGCACAAGCTGGAATCAAGATTGCCAGGAGAAATATCAATCACCTCAGATTTGCAGATGACACCACCCTTATGGCAGAAAGTGAAGATGAGCTAAAGAGCCACTTGGTGAAAGTGAAAGAGGAGAGTGAAAAAGTTGGCTTAAAGCTCAACATTCAGAAACTAAGATCATGGCATCTGGTCCCATCACTTCATGGGAAATAGAAGGGAAAACAGTGGAAGCAGTGTCAGACTTTATTTTGGGGGTTCCAAAATGACTGCAGATGGTGATTGCAGCCATGAAATTAAAAGATGCTTATTCCTTGGAAGAAAAGTTATGACCAACCTAGATAACATATTAAAAAGCAGAGACATTACTTTGCCAACAAAGGTCCGTCTAGTCAAGGCTATGGTTTTTCCAGTGGTCATGTATGGATGTGAGAGTTGGATTATAAAGAAAGCTGAGTGCAGAAGAATTGATGCTTTTGAACTGTGGTGTTGGAGAAGACTCTTCAGAGTCCCTTGGAGAGCAAGGAAATCCAACTAGTCCATTCTAAAGGAGATCAGTCCTGGGTGTTCATTGGAAGGACTGATGCTAAAGCTGAAACTCCAATACTTTGGCCACCTCATGCTAAGAGTTGACTCATTGGAAAACACTCTGATGCTGGGAGGGATTGGGGGCAAGAGGAGAAGGGGATGACAGAGGATGAGATGGGTGGATGGCATCACCAACTCAGTGGACATGAGTGTGAGTAAATTCCGGGAGTTAGTGACGGACAGGGAGGCCTGGCGTGCTGCGATTCATGGGGTCGCAAAGAGTCGGACATGACTGAGCGACTGAACTGAACTGAGGTCTTGAAGAGCACCCTACTCCAGTACTCTTGTCTGGAAAATCCCTGGTAGGCTGCAGTCCATGGGGTCGCCAAGAGTCGGACACAACTGAGCGACTTCACTTTCCCTTTTCACTTTCATGCACTGGAGAAGGAAATGGCAACCCCACTCCAATGTTCTTGCCTGGAGAATCCCAGGGACGGGGGAGTCTGGTGGGCTGCTGTCTATGGGGTTGCACAGAGTCGGACACGACTGAAGCGACTTAGCAGCCACAGGTCTTGAAGAACACATGAGTCAGAGGAATCTGGAGTGAGAGGAGGGATCTGTCTCTTCCGTCTCATGGTGGAGACAGATCTAGAGATATAACGTGTGTAGCTCCCATAATGAATCCTGTCTACCATAACATGCAGGATGATTCTGCACTCTGATTCAACCATGACTGCTATACCTGTTATGAGGAAGAGATTTCTTTTTAAATTGAAAATATGAGACAGGCAAATTGTAGAAGAAAAAGAAAGGCAATTAAAAACCCCAGGAGATAAAAAGCAGTGTCCAAAAGGAAATGTAATAAAAGGCAACAACTTGACTATGCAATGAAAAATAGTTATTGACTTAAAATATTTAGAATCAATGAATAGACAAAGTATGGAAGGGTTAAGTATCACTACCCAACCCAACAGAATTTAAAAGTATGAATCTTGACAACACAAAAATAAAAGTTTGTAAAGTGAAACTGAGGAGAAAAGAGCTAAAGGGAAGGAAGGGGCACTTAAAAACTCATTACAGGAAACGATGAGCCGAAACAATAGTGCTACAACTCTCTTACAGTTTATAGGAAGGGGACAGACCTTTGCCTTGTTTTCCTATTTATTCCTAATGTCTGGAATACTGTCTGGTACAGAGGTGTTTGACAATACTGGTCAAACAAAAGGAAAATGTTAAGTCCAAAGGCACCTCAGAGATCATCTCAGTCCACTCCCCTTACTTTACAGATGAGGAACTCAGGGTGCAGAGATGTATAGGTGAGACAAAAGTCTCGCCACTCTTTTGTGGCCAAGCCAGGATTTAAATATAAATTCTCTGGCTCCCAAGTCTTATGCCCTCTTCTCCATGCTGCCTTCTTTGAGTTCACTCATGGGTGGAAGAATCACACTGAGGCTTGGCAGAAGACTCTTCCAGTCTCAAGAGTGCATCTAAGTGCTGACACTCTGGTGTCCTTGTGGAGTTCGCAGAGCAGAATGGCCACTGTGGTTGAACTTCACCAGGAGCTAAGACCAGTGATGGGAATGGAACATCAGCGGGTAGACCAATGTGCCATTCCCCCACCGACCAAAGATAATCACATGCATACATGTTCAGTTATGTCCAACTCTTTGCAACTCCATGGACAGTAGCCTACCAGGCTCCTCTGTCCATGGAGTTGTCCAGGCAAGAATACTAGACAGGGTTGCCATCTCCTCCTCCCAGGAATAGTCCTGACCCAGAGATCAAACTCAACCCTCTTGCATCTCCTGCATTACAGGTGGATTCTTTACCACTGTACCACCTGGGAAGCTCAACAGAAAATAGATTTTTAAGTTTTTTTTAAAAATATATATTCACAATTGTGATCATATCATATAGAATTTTATAAACTGTTTCATTTGTTACTGTAACACATTTCTCCCTATGGAATTATATACTGAAACATTTATATTCTGAGAAACAAAACATTAGTTTTGGTTTTTTGTTTTTGACCGAGCAGCTGGCAGGATCTTAATTCCCTGACCTCAGCAATGAAAGCATGTAGTCCTAACCACTGGATCACCAGGGAATTCCCAGAAACACTTGGGTTTTTTTGTAACTTGAATAGTATTGCTTCACGTGGCCATACTGTCCTTAGCTTAAGAAACTTCCCTACTGTTGGGAGATTAGGTTGCTTATTATTTAAGGTTTTTATTATTTGGGGTTTTACCATAATGGCATCAGTCAATAGCTCTGTAAGTAAGACTTTTAATTTCATTACTTGCTTAGTGGAGACTCCAAGAAGTAGAATAATGGAATAACAAGGAATAAACATTCATAAGGGGCTTAACTGGTGGCACAGTGGTAAAGACTCTGCTTGCCGATGCAGGAGATGCGGGGTTTGATCCCTGGGTGGGGAAGATCCCCTGGAGGAGGAAATGGCTACCCACTCCAGTATTCTTGCCTGGAAAACCCCATAGACAGAGGAGCCTGGCGGGCTACAGTCCGTAGGGTCACAAAGAGACGGACACAACTGAGCACGCATGCAACAAAATACCACTGACTAGGTGACTTATAAACAACAGAAATTTACCTTTCACAGTTCTGGAGGCTGGAAGTCAAGATCAGGGTGCCAGCATGGGCGGGTGAGGATTGCAGACTTCCTATGTCTTCACCTAGAGGAAGAGGCAAGGGAGCTCACTCAGGCCTTTTCTATAAGGGCACTAATTACATTTGTGAGAGTTCCACCTTTATGACCTAATCACCCCCCAAAGGTCCCATCACCTAATGCCATCACTCTCAAATTGCATGAAGATTTCACAAATTTCTGAGTGGACTCAAACATTCAGACCACAGCAGAGGGGACACAGACTGGAGCTGCATAAGTAAATACATATTCTAAGTAGCTGCCAAGCTTCCATCTTTCTAGACTTCCTAAAGCCAGCTTACACAAGGCTTTAGAGTCAAGCTTCATTTCTGACCCAAGATTCCATGGCACAGCTTGACCACCCATTTTGTCCAGGACACCCAGTTTGTAAGTGGCAGTGCCAGGATTCAGGTTTAGAACTAACCAAGAAGCTTCCAGAGGGAAGTTTATCCTTACCCCCAGGAGACTCACAGAGTCCCCTGTATTTTCCTTTCACAACTCTTCTCACAATTTGTAATTACATAATTATACATTTGTGAGGATGTGTTTACTAACCATCTCCCCAACTGGACTGTCAGCATTTTGCTTACCACTGTATTTTCAGGGCCAGGCACTCAGGAAAGGTTCAGCAAATGCTTGCTCTTGGGTTTCCTGGGGCCACGACACCCCAAACCCGGCCCGGTCCCTCCACGCGACCCCCTCCACCCTCGAGGGGCCCAGCCCTTCCCCCTCATGCCCCAAGCAGCAAGCCAGATGTCACCTCACCTCAGCGCAGCTCAGTCTCTGTACACTAGGCCTGCCTGTCGTCCCTGCCCGCTCTGCCACTGCCCACTGCTGTCTGGGAAGAGCCGGAGGTCCGGAGTGCCTGGTATCTCATCACTCCTCGAAACCTCTGACCCCAGGCAGTTCCCCTGGGTTCAACCTGCAGGGCTGCAGGAGAAACCCAATTCCAGCCACTGAAAGACGACAGCTGCCAAAGCGGCAACCATGTTAAAGAGCTGCAGCTGGGGCAGGAAGGAGGCCTTGTGAGTTGCTGAGGGAGGGAAGGGGAGCGCTGACTATTGAGCTTAAAGGCTTTCTTAACTACTGGAGTCTCAGGGCTTTCCACAAATACGCTAATTTTGGTGGGCTGAGGAGAGCTACTCAGGAGAGCCTAGCCCTGGCTGGGGCAAGGTGGGGCGGGGCCTGAGGGGAAGGCGGGGCCCTGGGCAAGAAGATTGGATCTGGAAGAGGAGAGGAGCCTAATGGTAGGAGAGTAGATGGTAGGGGACAGCGGCTTAGCCAGGGAGCGGAACCTCAGTTCAGTTCAGTTGCTCAGTCCTGTCTGACTCTTTGTGACCCCATGGACTGCAGCACGCAAGGTCTCCCTGTCCATCACCAACTCCCAGAGCTTGCTCAGACTCATGGCCATTGAGTTAGTGATGCCACCCAACCATCTCACCCTCTGTCGTCCCCTTCTCCTGACTTCAGTCTTTCCCAGCATCAGGTTTTTTCTAAGGAGTCAGTTCTTCCCATCAGGTGGCCACAGTATTGGAGCTTCAGCTTCAGCATCAGTCCTTCCAATGAATCAGTTCAGTTCAGTTCAGTTGCTCAGTCGTGTCCAACTCTTTGTGACTCCATGAATTAAAGCACGCCAGGCCTCCCTGTCCATCATCAAATCCCAGAGTTCACCCAAACTCTTGTCCATTGAGTCGGTGATGCCATCCAGCCATCTCATCCTCTGTTGTCCCCTTCTCCTCCTGCCCCCAATCCCTCCCAGCATCAGAGTCTTTTCCAATGAGTCAACTCTTAGCATGAGGTGGCCAAAGTATTGGAGTTTCAGCTTTAGCATCAGTCCTTCCAAAGAACACCCAGGACTGATCTCCTTTAGGATGGACTGGCTGGATCTCCTTGCAGTCCAAGGGACTCTCAAGAGTCTTCTCCAATACCACAGCTCAAAAAGCATCAATTCTTCTGCACTCAGCTTTCTTTATAGTCCAACTCTCACATCCATACATGACTACTGGAAAAACCATAGCTTGTACTAGATGGACCTTCGTTGGCAAAGTAATGTCTCTGCTTTTTAATATGTGATCTAGGTTGGCTATAGCTTTTCTTCCAAGTAGTAAGCGTCTTTTAATTTTATAGCTGTAGTCACCATCTGCAGTGATTTTGAAACTCTAAAATAATAAAGTCTCTCACTATTTCCACTGTTTCCCATCTATCTGCCATGAAGTGATGGGACTGGAGGCCATGATCTTAGTTTTCTGAATGTTGAGCTTTAAGCCAACTTTTTCACTCTCCTCTTTCACTTTCATCAAGAAGCTCTTTAGTTCCTCTTCACTTTCTGCCATAAGGGTGGTGTCATCTGCATATCTGAGGTGATTTATATTTCTCCCTGCAATCTTGATTCCAGCTTGTGCTTCTTCCAGCCCAGCGTTTCTCATGATGTACTCTGCCTAAAAGTTAAATAAGCAGGGTGACAATATACAGCCTTGACGTACTCCTTTTCCTATTTGGAACCAGTCTGTTATTCCATGTCCAGTTCTAACTGTTGCTTCCTGACCTGCATACAGATTTCTCAAGAGGCAGGTCAGGTGGTCTGGTATTCCCATCTCTTTCAGAATTTTCCGCAGTTGATTGTGATCCACACAGTCAAAGGCTTTGGCATAGTCAATAAAGCAGAAATAGATGTTTTCCTGGAACTCTCTTGCCTTTTCGATGATCCAGAGGATGTTGGCAATTTGATCTCTGATTCCTCTGCCTTTTCTAAAGCCAGCTTTAACGTCTGGAAGTTCTTGGTTCACGAACTGTTGAAGTCTGGCTTGGAGAATTTTAAGCATTACTTTGCTAGTGTGCGAGATGAGTGGAACTGTGCAGAAATTTGAGCACTCTTTGCAATTGCCTTTCTTTGGGATTGGAATGAAAACTGACCTTTTCCAGTCTTGTGGACACTGCTGAGTTCTCCAAATTTGCTGGCATATTGAGTGCAGCACTTTCACAGCATCATCTTTTAGTATTGAAATAGCTCAGCTAGAATTTCATCACCTCCACTAGCTTTTGTGTAGTGATGCTTCCTAAGACCCACTTAACTTCACACTCCATGAAGTCTGACTCTAGGTGAGTGATCACACCACTGTGGTTATATGGGTCATTACGATACTTTTTGTATAGTTCTTCTGTGTATTCTTGCCACCTCTTCTTAATATCTTCTGCTTCTGTTAGGTCCTTACCATTTCTATCCTTTATTGAGCCCATCTTTGCATGAAATGTTCCCTTGGTATCTCTAATTTTCTTGAAGAGATCTCTAGTCTTTCCCATTCTCTTGTTTTCCTCTGTTTCTTCACACTGAGCACTTAGGAAGGCTTTCTTATCTCTCCTTGCTATTCTTTGAAACTCTGCAATCAGATGAGTATATCTTTCCTTTTCTCCTTTGCCTTTTGCTTCTCTTCTTTTTTCAGCTATTTGCAAGGCCTCCTCAGACAACCAATTCTGCCTTTTTGCATATCTTTTTCTTGGGAATGGTTTGGATCACCGCCTCCTCTACAGTATTACAAACCTCCATCCATAGTTTTTCAGGCACTCTATCAGATCTACTCCCTTGAATCTATTTGTCACTTCCACTGTATAATCATAAGGGATTTAATTTCAGTCGTACCTGAATGGCCTAGTGTTTTTCCCTACTTTCTTCAATTTAAGTCTGAATTTGGCAATAAGGAGATCATAAGCTGTAGCTCAGATCCAATTGTCAGTCACCCCATTTCCACCATCTATGGAACATAATCACTTTTGCCATAATCATTTCCATGTTTTTCTTTATAATTTTATAATCACAGTGTGCATCCCTAAACACATGTTTATTTTTGAACTTCATGTAAATGGAAGCCTACAATAGGAAATATTTGGGGTCTGCCTTCTTTCCTTTAACACTATTTGTGAGACTGATCCATGTTCTTGCATGTATCTGTGATGTGTTCATTTCCATTACTGTGTAGTATTCCACTCCATGACTACCACAATTCAATTATCTCTTCCATAGTTGATGGACATTTCAATTGTTTCTATATTGGGGTTATTACAAATAATGCTTTTATGAGCATTCTTGTACATGTTTCCTGTTGGTTTGAGGCTCACTTTGTAGGCTATACACATGTTAGTGGAAATGCTGTACCATACATATGGAATTTCCAACAGAGCAAATAACAGTAAGTGGTTTTTCAAAGTGAATGTATCGAACTATACTCTCTACAGCAGTGTGTGCAAGTTCTTATTGTTCTTATCCTCTCTTTCTCCCTAATATGTTTTCCAAAGACTTCCCATTTTGCTCATTGAGGTACTTGGACCCCATCCCAGGTGAAACAGAAACCAGAGTTTTTGGTGGCAGTTCTTGGGCCAAACTCTTGTGCTCCTAATGTCACCTATAGTGCCCACAGGGCAGGAACTCCAGTTCCTAAGTAGCATTAGACCTTTCCTGAGGACTGACCTGGGGCTTCCCAGGTGATGCCTGGGTAAAGAATCCGCCTGCTAATGCAGGAGCTGCAGGAGCTGCAGGTTCAATCCCTGGGTGGGGAAGATCCCCTGGAGGAGGAAATGGCAACCCACTTCAGCATTCTTGCTGAGACAATCCTATGGATAGAGGAGCCTGGGGTTGCAAGGAGTCGGACATGGCTGAGCATTAGGACTGAAAGTGAAAGAAAACTCCCTGGACAGTCCAGGCTGACCCACCTGTGGAGGGAGCAAGCACAGGTGAAGGCAGGATTGGCAAACTTGAAACTGGGCCAGCGTTTAGACACCTGTATCTTCTCTCTACATGGCCATTAATTAGCTCCGCTTTGGGCACACCCATTCGCCTCTCTGTGCACCCACTAGCCTCTTCTGGGACTGAGAAGAACCACTGATACCTGTCTACCTCCTAGGTGGGGGCTCATCTGGGCATCACAAGATGACAGATAAGAAGGCCGCCAGAAAAGAATTCTAAAATGCAAGTCATGTTGTGGTTTCCATTGCTTCCTGATTTTACCAATTACAGTAATACACAAAACCACTTCTTCCCTTTATTTCCTCCTATCTATAAAGAATTGTATGATGGACGTTTTACTTCTTAGTTCTCCCAAAAGCCCAGCCAGAGCCTCTGGGGCTTCAAGTGAAGGAAGATAGCCATTCTGGTGAAGAGAAGATAGTACGGAGTCCTATCCTAGGCGAGTGTTACTTCCCAAAGAGTAGTTCACGTCCCAATTCCCAGTGATAGCAGCAATCCCCCAGCTCCCCTTGTGGGGTGCCCTGTCATGTCAGACACTGAGAGCTCCTGGCTGATGATAACCTCACAGCAGTTTTCTATGCCACCTCTGTCTCAGGAAGTGATGGGAGGAGGAAGCTAAGTACATTTGACACTAAGTGGTGAGCACTGTGCTCTTGAAACAGGCTTTCTTATCCTTATTTTCCAGTAGTGGAAACTGAGTCTCTGAGCAACAAAGCTCTCCCAAGATAAGTTAGCTAATAAGAGCTGCAGAGTCTGCCTACACACCAAGTCTATCCTGGTTCCAGAAGCCAGAGGCCTTTTGCTCTAGTTCTGTTTTAGAATTGTACTCTCCTGATTCCATATTGTTAGACTAGGAGTCTTTATGAATGGAATATTTCACAAAGTCCCTCAGTCAATAGCAAATTGGAGAATCTCCCCATAAGAGCTCTGAGCATCTATCAATGCAGGGTGAAAGTGGCTCAGTCGTGTCTGACTCTTTGCAACCCCATGGACTGTAGCCCAACAGGCTCCTCTGCCCATGGAATTCTCCAGGCCAGAATACTGGAGTGGGTAGCTGTTCCCTTCTCCAGGTGCTCTTCGCAACCCAGGGAATGAACCCAGGTCTCCCATATTGCAGGCGGATTCTTTCATCGTACTGAGCCACCAAGGAAGCCCAGTGCAGGCTGGGAGTGGGGCTAACAGTTCCTAGTTCTGGTCTTTTCTAAGGCTTGACCATATCTCCTGTCATTCAAGGCCATGAGACGCCTCCACATTTTCCCACCCCCTTTTCTAAAAAAAAAAAAATTATTTTTATTTTTGGCTGTACTGGGTCTTGGTTGCTGCTCGTGGGCTTTCCCTAGATTCAGCAAGTGGGGGCTTCTCTTTGTGCAGTGGTTTCTCTTGTTATAGAGCACTGGCTCTAGGGTGCACAGGCTTCAGTAGTTGTGGCCCACGGGCTTAGTTGCCCAGTGGCATTTGGGATCTTCCCAGACCAGGGATCAAACCCATGTCCCTGCATTGGCAGGAAGCCCCCCACCCCTTTTTTTTTGACTAAGCAGGGAGAATAGGTTTTTGTTTCTAGCAATCACATGAACGCTGATTAAGATAGAAACTAACTGATCCAGTTCTTTAATCTCTCCCTTTTCTAAACCCTTCCTGGATGCCTTAACGATGATATTTATGAAGTCTCAGACACCAAAAATGTTGCTATAGCTGGTCAAATTGAGGAGCACAAACAAATTCTCCCAGCCTTGTCTCCTCTTGGCTCTGCTGTATACATACTCTCTCCCACCTGCCCCCCAGATTTGTAGGAAGCACAGCCTAGTGGGAGAGGCTTGGGTTAGGTATGAGAGTGGAGTTTGAATCAGGGATCCACAGACATGAGCAAGCAGCTTCACGTCATTGAATCTCAGTGTCTCCCCAATGTACAATGGGAATAATAATATCTCCATCTGTAATAATGTGTTAGGGCTGTCCTAACAAATACCACAGAGTAGGTAGTTTTCTCATGGCTCTGGAGGCCACAAAAATCTGTTTTCTCATGGCTCTGGAGGCTAGAAGTCGAAGATCAAGGTGTTCGCAGGGCTGGTTTCTCCTGAGGCTCTCTCTTTGACTTACAGATGGCTGTGTCTTCACAGGCTGTCCCTCTGACTGTTGTCTATGTCTTAATCACCTCACAAGGACACAAGTCATATTGGGTTAGGGCTCACGCTAATGGCCTCATTTTAACTCAGTTACCTCTTCAAGGCCCCTATCTCCAAATATAATCTCATTCTCAGATATTGGGGATTAGGACTTGAACATAAAATTTGGGGTGGAGGGGACATAATTTAGCCCAAAACACCATTGCAGTTTGTTTTTAAGTCTTTTAGAAGATGAACCAGCACAGAGGAGGTATGAATAAGGATGAACACCTAGAGGTTCAACTCAACCTCATTTACCCACCCTGGGAGCCCAGGACCCACCTCGTGGAACAATTGCACGGGAGCCAGGGTGGAGAAGATCAAGGCTTCAGACAGTACTGCTTGCAGAAGACCAGCAAGTGTGCCCTGCTGGTCCAAGTTCCAGGTAAAATCGATCCCTCTGGAGCCCACAACTTGGGCTTTTCTCTGAAGATGGTGCAGAAGAATTCACTGAGGAATATGTTCAAGCACAAAGTGAATGACTGTCTCCACAAATTAAAAAGAATGCTTTTGTCTAGCCCAATGACTTTTAGATATTTCAGACCTTTTCTGTGGCCTGGCACCGTAGCCAAACTCCTATAGAACTTGATGAGTCATTCAAATAAGGAACCTGGGTGAAAGAGTAAATTTTAAAATAAAAATCACCTGGTTCTTTTGGTGACCTGCTTTATACTTAAGGCAAACCAAATCATTATCATAAAATATATCAAAACACATCTCTTTCATGAGTGAAATACTGGTGTTTGTGTACTTGGAATAGCATATATATTTTGTTTATTGAATGTTTACATTATAAGAAGGAAAACATTTTTAAAAAATAGAATGCCTATAATTGGTTATTCCTAAGTTTTTTACACTATAACATAAATTTGTTCTTTTCCTGTGAATTTACAATTTATAAATGAGGACCAGCAAGTGTAATACCAGGGGAAGAATAGATTTTACTAATCAAGTGATGTCTTTGCTTTTGTAAATGAGAAAATTGTTTTAACACTAAATCTGGCAAGTATTTCTTAGAAAATGTGTTTGGAAAGATTAATGCTGTGTCGTATATTAGATTTCCCCATCTGATATATGAAATAGGTTTGATCTTTGTCTCCCTAATTTCCTCTACTTTATGATTGTGGTACTCTTGTACCACAAGAGTACTATGATTGTATTCTTTAAAAATACTGTATTATTTCATGCCTTTAAAAAAAAGTTTTAAATAAGACCTGCAAAACATTGCAAATGGTTAAAAAAAAGTAATGTGAAAAATTTACAACCTCAAAGAATTCTTAATGTTACAAGCGTTTAACTTTGATGATGTCATTTTGATTTAACATGCACACTTTTCAAAGGATAGTTTATGTTTATCATAAACTTTGAAGAACTTAGAAATAAAATTTCTGCTTAATTTATGAAAAAGAGTGGTAAATATTACTTTAATATGAACCTCAGATTTCCAGAGACAATCTTCATTAAAATAGTATTTATTCACTCCTATTGTTCATGTAAAATGCAGAGTTTTCCTGGACATTCCATTATTTTGGTATCCAATCTCCAAAACTGAAACAGCATGTCCCAGTCTTGGCTGGAAATCTGTGGTCCTTGCACTTGAGACCTGGGCTCCAGGAGGGGTGGACAGTGACAGAAGGAACTCACTGGTCTCTAACAGAAGGACTTCACCCCTTCCAGGCTTGAGAATCCTGTTCTGTGTTGACAGCATTGTTCCTGCTGCCCCCACAGAGCCGCAATTCAGGCCCCAGGCTTGGCCCTGCCAAGTTCCCGGAGAGCTCTGGATCCTACGAAGTGGTCACTGGCCCCCAGTGCCAACCATGTGAAAAGAGGCCACTTTACATTTGATACAAAGCATCAGCCGGTCTCATTCACGGTGCCCGGAACATGCTAAGCTCCGGACGTAGAGCTGGAAAGTGGCACTTCAACACAAACTCCCTTTCCTGCCAACCCCACCCGCAAGGATTTCACAGGCGGAGAGGAACACGCGGAGGCTTGTCTTTTACACCCCTTCTCTCCCCAGATGTCAAGAGAGGTTGTTCTGGGGAACAGCCCAAGAAAAGCCCTATTCTCCTCGCTCCTCCTCACCTGCCAAGAAGCCCTGGCCTGCAGGTGCCTGACCGAACCTCGGAGCTGCCAGGAAGTGTCCGGTCCATTCACTCTGGTTGAGAAGCTGCGTCCCCTGTGCCAAGTCCCAACTTTGGCAGCTCCATCCGTGGTGCCAGATTTTCATGAGCAGCACCTGTTTGCCTAGCCTTCAGACCCAAGCTCCCACCCACCGCTTCACACAAATGCAGGTGACCCCATGACCGGAAGGGCCTCCCTCGGAGCCATGGTGCCTCCTCTTACAAAGCCTGGGCTTGTTTGAATCACTGCGCCTCAGAGAGTCTGAGTCCCCAAAATAAGAGAAGCCAGCAGAGGGATGATAATATTGCCCAAGTGCTTTTTTTTTTTTTTTTTTTTTACAGATAGATAAATTCAGGTGGGGCAAGACAAAGGACCTGGGAGAATACCATCAGGTGTAAGGGTTCTCAGCTCTGGATGCAATTAGAATCAGCTGGAGGAACTTTAAAACATGAGATATAGTCTGGTGTGGAGGAAGGGAATGACCCCTCAGTGGAGCCCATGTTGAGAATCCCTGATCTGCTTCAACCCACTTGTTTTAGAGACGAGAAAACTGAGGTCCTGACGGTAGGGACTTTTGGGGTCTTTTCGTTGTTGTTCAGTTGCTAAGTTGTGTCCGGCTCTTTGAGACCCCATAGACTGCCACACCCCAAGCTTCCCTGTCCTTCACTGTCTCCCGAAGTTTGCTTAAACTTATGTCCATTGAGTCTGTGATGCCATCCGACCATCTCACACTCTGTCACTCAGGCTGTTAATCTTGTCCAATTCCCCAGTTTTACAGATGGGGAACTGAGGCCCAGAGAAGTTAAGGAGGGTCACCTAAGCCTCCATAGCTAGTAGGATGTATCTTAGTACTTTGGACAGTTTGACTTTTGTCTTAGAATGGTTCTACTTCTGTCATATCTAGTTTTATTACCATAAAGCTCTGCTTTAAACCGATCATGCTTCTCTACTGCTCAAGAAATAAAGTCTACATTCCATAACATGGCATTCAAAGCCCTGTCACAACCTGGCCCCACTTACTTTTCTAAGAAAAGTATTAATAATCCCTTCATATTCAGGCAAGTGGGTGGGGTCTATGCCCTGGTCCCCTCACTTTACAGGGCTCCACTCTGGCCCATTTCTATCTGTATCACACCTCATGGGACAGAGTCCACAGGGTTAAGGAGATATGCTCAATGGGGTACTCTCGACCTCAGAATATCTTGAATTTACCTACAGCACCTGTTAAGAAGACCTCTTTCTGAAAAACACAACAGTGCTGCTAGGCCTGAGGGACAGCCGCACAGCATCTGTCCAGTGGGAGGTGAGAGAGGAGCTTTGGCTCCTCCTGGCCTGATGTTGGAGCTGGGCATGCAGGTTGGATGTCATCAGGTATGTACCCAAGTCTCCTCCCAGTGCAGGCTAGACCAGAGTGGGAAGAGCAGAGAAGCGGGCTGCCAGCTGGGAGCTGGCTCCTCTATGTTCCAGAGAATCCAAGAATTCTAAATTCAAATGTTACCTTCTTGTCTATTTGTCAAGACAGGTGGATAAAACATATCTGACTGTTTTCTTTATAATTTTTATTTATTTTTGGCACTGGGTCTTTGTTGTTGCATGCAGGCCTCCTCTAGCTGTGGAAATCAGAAGCTACTCTTCAGTTGCAGTGCATGGGTTTCTTGTTGTGGTAGCTTCTCTTGTTGCAGAGCACAGGCTGTAGGCACATGAGCTTCAGGAATTGAGGCATGAGGGCTCAGTAGGGATTTGCTGGCTCTAGGATGCATGGGCTTCAGCAGTTGTGGTGCAGGGGCTTAGTTGCTCCGAGGCATGTGGAATCTACCCATACCAGGGATCAAATCCATGTCCCTTGGATTGGCAAGCACATTCTTATCCACTGTGCCACCAAGGAAGTCTTTCTTTATAAATTTTAAAGATTTACATATGGTATGTAGGCCTGATATTGAAGCTGAAGCTCCAATACTTTGACCACCTGATGTGAAGAGCTGATTCACTGGAAAAGACCCTGATGCTGGGGAAGATTGAAGGAAGGAGGAGAAAGGGGTGATGGATGATGAGATGGTTGGATGGCATCACTGACTCAATGGACATGAGTTGGAGCAAACTCTGGGAAGATGGTGAAGAACAGGGAAGCCTGGCATGCTGCAGTCCGCAGGGTCACAAAGAGTCAGACCCAACTCAGCAGCTGAACAACAGCAAAGGCCTCCATTTGCATACTTGCTTTGACCCTGTGCATGCTGGGGAGGTGGGTTGACTCCTGAGGGAGTCAGGGAGGGAGAGGTGATAGTCAGCCTTGCTGTTGGAAGGGGAGTGGTGCAGCTCTCCAGTATGTGTGAGATCTGCACTGGCAATTCCTGGAGGGATCACAAGTGTACTTCTGGTTAAAAATATATATATATATATATATATATATCACATCAACAATATATATATATTGTTGATGTGCTATGAAACCAGGGTGTGATATCATTCAAGTCCTGGCTGGTGAGCACTTCCTTCCTTTCTCCCTGCAATGCAATTCTTACCAACTCATGTTTTTAAATTCTGGTGAGGGCCTTCTTCTGTGTTGCAGATGGCTGTTATCTCATTGAATCTCCCCATGGTGGAGACAGCAGAAAGTTCTTTGGGGTCCCTTTTATAAGGGCACTAATCCCATTCATGAGGGCTCTATCCTCATGACCTAATTAATTCTCAAAGGACTCATCTCTTAATATTATCACATTGGGGATTAAGATTTCAACCTATGAATTTTAGTGTGTGTGGGGGGACATATTCAGTCCATACAATGACTAATGATTTTCAGCCGCTCAAATCTAATTTTTTTCAAACTAAAATAACTATAATCAGCTCCAGATCCTATTGGCCAGCCCACCTTTCTCTACCGTTGTCAACAAAGATAGCTCTAGAGACCAGGAATCAGTCTGCGATCTAGATTCACTGACACTGAATAGAGGACACTCATGATGGTACAGCATTTGCCATTTCTGTTTATCCTCATCTTTTGGGAAATTCATCTCCTGCCTTCTTGCCACCCCTCTAGTCCCTTCTTCTCCAGTTGCACTGTCCATGAACATGCAAAGCCATCCCCACACGCTAGGAACTTTGTCTCCCCGTTGCCCCTGCCAGGACCACTGACATTCTAAAGATGTGTTCCTTCTCTCGCTTGAGTTTCTGTTCAAATGTTGTCTCATTGGTGATACTTCCTCTTTCCTTTGTAACTAAAGTAGCTCTTGTCTACTTTCTCCCCTCAAGTTTTCTTCTTAACACCCCTCAGTAACTGGCATTCCCATTGTTATTTACTATTCTGTTTATTTAGTGTCTGTGTACTAGATGCCACAGTAACAAAGACTGTATCACTTCTATATCCCAAGTGCATGGAGGGTGCCTGGTAGACACTCAATAATCACTTACTAAATTTAATAAATTCTTATTGGTTACTCCCAGGGCTTCCCAGGTGGCAGTGGTAAAGAATTTGCCTACCAATGCAAGAGATGTGGGTTCGACCTCTGAGTCGAGATCTGCTTGAGCAGGAAATGACAACCCACTCCAATATTCTTGCCTGGGACAGAGGAGCCTGGTGAGCTACAGTCCATGGGGACACAAAGGGTCGGACACAGCTGAACACATGCACATTGGTTACTCCTATCGAGACACATTGACACAACATAATTGCAAACATTTAGGCATTTATTAATTTTCACAGGGTAGTTTTTAGATCATTAAATAAATGGTAGTTTTTAGATCATTTAGAGGCATTACAAAATGACAACCCTCAAACAGGCGAATAAATCATAGACTGAGGGGATTTCATTATGTCCCCCAGGGTCTCTAGTGCCTTCCCCAAACTGACCAAAGAGATACTTTTCCAGATCTGGCTTTGAAAAAAATTCAGGTTTCTCCTAAATGTGAGATAATTTCCTAAAGTTCACATAGCACACATTATTTTGGTTGTCTTGTATCAGTGATACGAGTTCAGTTACAAGTGATCAGTTTTTAGCTTGAAATTTTAGTCCAAAACAATGATGAATAATAAGAAAAGCACCTTGTCACAGTTGCACAAATGCTTTCTAAATAACTCTACTTTCTTTCTCGGAAACTTCAGGGAAAAAAGTGATTAGGAAACACTAGGGCTAGAATTCAGCCACAGCCATGTCTTTCTTTAAAAAAAAAAAAAAAAAAAAAAGTCAGTTGGAGTGCCAGCTGTATAGGGCTGTCCATTGTCTAAGAAAAAAAAAGTTTTAACCCCGGGGTGGAAAAACTAACATTGTCACTAGGATATGAAGAAACCATGGTGAAGAACTAGCCACTGCGAGGCCCCACAGAATGGCCGGCGGCATCTGCTCCGAGGGCCTTTATCAGCAGCCTTGTATGTTCTATTCAAGACTCTCAGAACGATTGTTGGCATGATGTAGACAAATTGACGCAAATTAGTTTAGCATGGGCTATGCAAAGTTTAAGCTTGTTGAGCAACGCTCGTGGACCACATAGCAACAGCTCCCAACACTATGCAAAAGGTGTTGGATGCAAAGTACTAACTCCCCAGACTCTCCTCTTCCAGATTGGAAGCAGGATTTGCAAATCATTGGTAGAGGATGGGGAGGCATTTGGGGAGTCAGGAAGCTGGCAACAGAGAGTGGAGCCCCTATACTGACCCTGAAGGCCAGTGAGGGCTGTGAAAAATATCTCCTGAAAGGGCCGCTTTCCCCATCGAAAACCGACTGCCTGTTATTTCATGGCCACAAATCCTCAAAGGATTGGCCCCCAAAGATTAAGGGGATTCCGCCACTTTGCTCTTTACTTTGGTTCAAATATCTCAAGACAATTCCTTTGGGGCTAGTGTCACACAGACCACCTAGAGGGGCCTTCTAATTGTATTTACAGTAATTTAATTACATCAGGGAGAGCTTCAGAAGGCAGGATTTACCAAGATTGATACTATAGGTGTCACTGGCAGAGTTTTAATCTGTTAAATCAACAGAGAAATGGTAAAAATAAAGCCACTCCAGAGTCTAGAAACCACTTCATAAACTTTCTTTTTCTTTTTTTCAAGAAGAATGGGAGGGTGAAGGAGACATTTTCCTGGGGTCCACAGCTTTCCCACTTTTGTTCATATTATTTTATACTCTATGCACACATTAAATTCATCTGAACACACACACAGGAGTCTGGATATTATAAATGCACCACAACCAAGTATGTGTGTGTGTGCGTGTTTAATTAAATATATCTCTGGAGAGTTATTTAAGAACTTGGTGGCAGTGGGGTTTCTGAGGAAGACACCTGTGGGAATACAGGGTTGGGGTGGGAGACAGACTTACTTTTAATCTCATTCCTATTTGTTTGTTCTGCTTCTTTAAAAAAATTTTTTACACCAAATATTTTAAATAGTTTTCAAATGAATCCATAAGAAAGTTTTTGACAAATACTAAATCACAAAATTCAGCAATCTGTATAAAATTTAGATTGTTTGGCTAACTACCTAGCCTTGGTTGGTAACTTCCCCTTGGAGCTTTAGCTTTCCTACCGGTAAAGTGTTGGGGAATGAACCAATTACCCCTGAAAGCCCCTTCCTCTCTGTGAGATTGTTAACTGGAGTCTAAAAACAGCATGTGCTGCTACTGCCATCTAGCAGTTCCACTGGGACCATGTGGGTCCAGCTTTTCCTAGGCATTTAAAAAGAAGGCTGGGGCTATTATTCAACACAAAGACACCATTGGCTATGCAGACACCCTGCAGTCCCGAAGTGCTTTCTGGAGTAGCAGAGATTTTAAACATATAAATAAATCCTTAGATACTTAAAAAATAGTTCTCTATCAAAAAACTGTTAGAACAAATTAATTCAGTAAAGTTGAAGGATATAAAATCAATATACAAAATCAGTTGTTTTTCTTTATACAAATAACTATCAGAGAAATTAAGAAAACAATCCTACTTACAACTGCATTATAAAAAATAAGATCCCTGGGATACCAAGGAGGTTAAAGACCTATATATTAAAAACTACAACACATTAACGCAAGAAACTAAGTAGACACAATTAAGTGGAAAGATATATATAATTAATATTGTTAAAATGGCCACACTACCCAAACAATCTACAGATTCAATGCAATCTCTATTGAAATTCCAAAGGTATTTTTCTCATAAATGGAACAAACTATCCTCAAATTTGTATGGAACCATAAAAGACCCTAAATAGCCAAAGCAATCTTGAGAAAGAAAAACAAACCTGGAGGCATCATGATCCCTGATTTGAAACTATATAACAAAGCTACAGTAATTTAAAAAGTATGGTATTGGCATAAGAACCAACTCAGAGATAATGGAGAAGAGAGAGCCCAGAAATAAACCCAAGCATATATAGTAAATTAACTTACAGCAAAGGAGCTAAGAATATACAGTAAGGAAGGGTCTCTTCAATAAATCTGTTGGGAAAACTGGACAGCTACACACAAAAGAATAAAACAATCACTGTCTTACACTATACACAAAAATTAGCTCAAAATGATTAACGACTTAAATGTAAGACCTGAAGCCATAAAAATCCTAAAAGGAAACATAGGCCACAAATTCTTGATATAGGTCTTGGCAATAATTTTTTGAATCTGATACCAAAACCAAAGACAAAAAAACAAAAATAAACAAGTGGGACTGCATCCAGCTAAAAAGCTTTTGCATAGTGAAAGAGAAGATCCACAAAATGAAAAGGCAGTTTACTAAATGGGAGAAAATAATTCCAAATCATACATATGATAAGGGGCTAATATCCAAAATATAAAGAACTCAAACTACTTAATAGAGAAAACAAAACCCAAGCAATCTGATTTTAAAATGAGCAGAAGATATGAATATACATTTTTCCAAAGATGACATACAGATGGCCAACAGGTACATGAAAGATGCTCAACATTGTTAATCATTGTTGTTGTTGGCCAACTAAGTCATGTCCAACTCTTCTGCAACCCCATGAACTATAGCACATAATGTTCCTCTGTCCATGGGATTTCCCAGGCAAGAATACTAGAGTGGGTTACCATTTCCTTCTCCAGGGAATATTTCTGATCCAGGAATTGAACCCATGTCTCCTGCTTGGCAGGCAGATTCTTTACCACTGATCCACCTATGAAGCCCTATTCATCATTAGGGAAATGTTAAGTCAAAATACAATGAACTATCTACTCCACACAAATTAAAAAGGCTATTATCAAAAAGATAAGAAATGACAGATGTTGGTAAGTGTGTAGAGAAAAGGGAACCCTATGCACTGTTGGTGGAAATGTAAATTGGTACAACCACCATGGAAAAAGTAGGAAGTTTCCTCAAAAAATTAAAAACAGAACTACCATACAATGCATTTCTGGGTATTTATCTGAAGAAATTTAAAAACTAATTTGAAGAGATAGATGCATTTCCATGCTCACTGAAGCTTTATTTGCAATAGCCAAGATGTGAAAACCTAAGTGTCCATCAATGAATGAATGGATAAAGAATGTGTGAATATATGTACACATATGTATATATATGGAGAAGGCAATGGCAGCCCACTCCAGAACTCTTGCCTGGAAAATCCCATGGACGGAGGAGCCTGGTGGGCTGCAGTCCATGGGGTCGCTACAAGTCGGACATGACTGAGCGACTTCACTTTCACTTTTCACTTTCCTGCATTGGAGAAGGAAATGGCAACCCACTCCAGTGTTCTTGCCTGGAGAATCCCAGGGACGGGGGAGCCTGGTGGGCTGCCATCTATGGGGTCACACAGAGTCGGACACTACTGAAATGACTTAGCAGCAGCAGCATGTATGTGTGTGTGTATATATATATCAGATCAGAGATCAGATCAGTCGCTCAGTCGTGTCCGACTCTTTGCAACCCCATGAACTGCAGCACACCAGGCCTCCCTATCCATCACCAACTCCCGGAGGTCACTCAGACTCACATCCATCGAGTCAGTGATGCCATCCAGCCATCTCATCCTCTGTTGTCCCCTTCTCCTCCTGCCCCCAATCCCTCCCAGCATCAGAGTCTTCTCCAATGAGTCAACTCTTCGCATGAGGTGGCCAAAATACTGGAGTTTCAGCTTTAGCATCATTCCTTCCAAAGAAATCCCAGGGCTGATCTCCTTCAGAATAGACTAGTTGGATCTCCTTGCAGTACAAGGGACTCTCAAGAGTCTTCTCCAACACCACAGTTCAAAAGCATCAATTCTTCAGCGCTCAGCCTTCTTCACAGTCCAGCTCTCACATCCATACATGACCACAGGAAAGACCATAGCCTTGACTAGGCGAACCTTTGTTGGCAAAGTGATGTCTCTGCTTTTGAATATGCTATCTAGGTTGGTCATAACTTTCCTTCCAAGGAGTAAGCGTCTTTTAATTTCATGGCTGCAGTCACCATCTGCAGTGATTTTGGAGCCCAGAAAAATAAAGTCTGACACTGTTTCCACTGTTTCTCCATCTATTTCCCATGTAGTGATGGGACCAGATGCCATGATCAACCTTTTCACTCTCCACTTTCACTTTCATCAAGAGGCTTTTGAGGTCCTCTTCACTTTCTGCCATAAAGGTGGTATCATCTGCATGTCTGAGGTTATTGATATTTCTCCCGGCAATCTTGATTCCAGCTTGTGTTTCTTCCAGTCCAGCATTTCTCATGATGTACTCTGCATATAAGTTAAATAAACATGGTGACAATATACAGCCTTGATGTACTCCTTTTCCTATTTGGAACCAGTCTGTTGTTCCATGTCCAGTTCTAACTGTTGCTTCCTGACCTGCATACAAATTTCTCAAGAGGCAGATCAGGTGGTCTGGTATTCCCATCTCTTTCAGAATTTTCCATAGTTTATTGTGATCTACACAGTCAAAGGCCTTGGCATAGTCAATAAAGCAGAAATAGATGTTTTTCTGGAACTCTCTTGCTTTATATATATATATATAATTAAAAAGAAGGCAATCTTGCCATCTGTGATAATATGATAATTGAGGGCACTATTCTAAGTGAGATGAGTCAGACAGAGACAAACAAATAACATATGATCTTTCACAGTATAATCTAAAAACAAAAACAAACCAAGAAACTCCACCAAAACCCAACCATATAGATACAGAGAATAGATTGGTAGCCAGAGGTGGGAAGCTGGAGGAGGAGGGTTATAGGAGAAATAGGTGAAATGTGGGATTTTTTTTTCTTTTTTTAGTTTATATAAATTGAATTTAAAAAAATTTTAGATAGTTTTGAGCCTATAATATTTGACTAACTACAAAACCCTCACTGCAATTTACTAGCCTCAAGGGCCTCTATTAACAAGTATTTGTTGGGTATCAACTATGTGTGGAGTGCAACATACAGATGTGCGTGTGGTAAGAAGAGGCAGAAATTTGGTGTCCTGGAGTTCAGACATTGTGGTCCTGTAAGGACAGAGACTAAGACCTTTTGGAGGTATATTCCTGGTAAGCCCATTGCCTCTCCAGAAGCTAGCATGGTACTGGCATAAATCAGCTCAGTTCAGTTCAGTTCAGTCGCTCAGTCCTGTCCGACTCTTTGCGACCCCATGAATCGCAGCACGCCAGGCCTCCCTGTTCATCACCAACTCCCAGAGTTCACTCAAACTCATGTTCACTCAAACTCTCCATCGAGTCGATGATGCCATCCAGCCATCTCATCCTCTGTCATCCCCTTCTCCTCCTGCCCCAAGTCTCTCCCAGCATCAGAGTGTTTTCCAATGAGTCAACTCTTAGCATGAGGTGGCCAAAGTATTGGAGTTTCAGCTTTAGCATCAGTCCTTCCAATGAATACCCTAAAGGACTGATCTCCTTTAGGATGGACTGGTTGGATCTCCTTGCAGTCCAAGGGACTCTCAAGAGTCTTCTCCAACACCACAGTTCAAAAGCATCAATTCTTCAGCGCTCAGCTTTCTTCACAGTCCAACTCTCACATCCATACACGACCACTGGAAAAACCATAGCCTTGACTAGATGGACCTTTGTTGGCAAAGTAATATATCTGCTTTCTAATATGCTATCTAGGTTAGTCATAACTTTCCTTCCAAGGAGTAAGCGTCTTTTAATTTCATGGCTGCAGTCACCATCTGCAGTGATTTTGGAGCCCAGAAAAAGAAACTCTGACACTGTTTCCCCATCTATTTCCCATGAAGTGATGGGACCAAATGCCATGATCTTCATTTTCTGAATGTTGAGCTTTAAGCCAACTTTTTCACTCTCCTCTTTCATTTTCATCAAGAGGCTTTTTAGTTCCTCTTCACTTTCTGCCATAAGGGTGGTGTCATCTGCATATCTGAGGTTATTGATTTTTCTCCCGGCAATCTTGATTCCAGCTTGTGCTTCTTCCAGTCCAGCGTTTCTCATCATGTACTCTGCATATAAGTTAAATAAACAGGGTGACAATATACAGCCTAGATGTACTCCTTTTCCTATTTGGAACCAGGAACTTAACAAATTCTTATTTCTGATGAATGAATGAGCTAGATTTGAATTCATATTTTCTGCTTATGAGAGCATTTTTTTCTCTGAGCCTCCATTTCCTGGCCTGTAAAATAGAAATAATTCTTGCCCCTAATTGTGAAGGTCCAGTGATTAACAAAGGGCAATGCCTCTGTCAAATGGAAAACATTTTTTAAAGGAGATGGGGTAGGGGACTCTCCATAATTCGAGATTCATCAAAACATTTATTTTGCGTGACTAAGAAATATATTCTTTACTCCCAAGGCTGGTATTTTCATTTGAGAATTAGAAAATGCTTTCCATCATGTATTCTAAGTTTACTTGATTAGCTAAAGGGAGTACTGTGGAAATAGCCCACAGAGGTTGTTCTCAACATCTTTTCCCCTGATCTGCCCTTTAAGGAAATGAATAAGTTATGTTCTTTGTTTTTACCACATATCCAGGTTTCCATACAGATAAAATTAAAATTAAACTCAGCAGTCTCTTACTTTCAAAACAGATCCTAACAAGGAAAATTGTCCAGCACAGACACATGCTATGCTATGCTATGCTAAGTCACTTCAGTCGTGTCCGACTCTGTGTGACCCCACAGACGGCAGCCCACCAGGCTCCGCCGTCCCTGGGATTCTCCAGGCAAGAACACTGGAGTGGGTTGCCATTTCCTTCTCCAATGCATGAAAGTGAAAAGAGAAAGTGAAGTCGCTCAGTCATGTCTGACTCTCAGCGACCCCATGGACTGCAGCCTACCAGGATCCTCCATCCGTGGGATTTTCCAGGCAAGAGTACTGGAGTGGGGTGCCATTGCCCTCTCCGAGCACAGACACAAAGACAGGCCTAATACGGTGAAGAAACCATGATATGCTGCCACCTGTTGGTGATGCATTAAATTATCTTACATTTTAAACAAAGCTGAAGTCAAGTATTAAAATAATGTTAACTACAACCTAATGGATTTACATACATAGTTACCGTTAGAAGCTCATTACAGTGCCAAGGAAAGAGATCTTTTCTCCCAAAGTAATAACAGTTGACTCTTAAGAAGCATTTATTACCAAGTGCTTACATGTATTCTCCAAATTAAATCCTCACATCCAACTTAAGCCAAGATTCTTTGATGATCCCCACGCCCGCCCCACTTTACAGATGAGGAAACTTATAATCATGGAGGTAATAACCTGCCCCAGATCACATGGTTGGGAAGTAACAGAGGCAGAACTCAAGTCCAGTCCTTTCTGACTCCAGGGCCTAAACATTAACATTAACATATACCCTCTGCTGGTGTATTCTTTGCTTAATTTCCTTGTTTCTTGTTAGAAAAGTACTTAACACCTATGTAGAAGTTTTATAAATTATAATGGAAATAAAAATAACTTGCGATCCTACAACTTAAAATCAATGTTAACATTTTGTATATATCAAGTTTTTTAATGCTTATACTGTGTACATATTTGTACTTTTATATATAAATTTTGTCAAAACAATAGATCTCCTTTCCACTTATTTATTTTATTCTTTCCTTTTTAAATTCATTCAGCTATTCAATTAAATTTAGCAAATACTTACTTTGTGCCAGGTAGAGATACAGTGGATGAGATTAAAAAGCAAAAACGACATGATCACCAACCTTGTGAAGCTAATAATCTAGAAGAAATATACAAATAATCACAAAGAGATTAAATGCTCTAGAGGAAAATTGTTTCAGGAGACTAGGTGACAAGGGATGCTAGTCTATGCTGTGCAACCACAGAAGGCTTCCTTGAGGAAGTGATACTTAGAAAAGTATGGACAATTCATGCACCTCATTCCCCTACCCTCGCAATCAAGTTTTTATGCAATTGGCTTCACGGAGGGGAAAACCTGCCCTCTCCATTCTCCTCCCCTTGGTCAAGGAGGTGCAGGGATGGATTGGTAAAGCCTTCCCTAAGCAGACAAAAGAGTGAGAATTAGATATTATTCTTTTCTTATTGCGAGCACCTTGATATTTGCGACCATCCCTCTCCTGTCTTTAGGGAAAACGTCTTCCCCATAAACATTGCATTTCCACTCCTACCACTAAAGGGATCTAGAGGTCTATCCCCAGTTGTTGGGACTGGTACTGGGGGAGATCTAGAGTCTACAGTTTTCAGCTGAGGTCCTAGTTCCTGGGTGACAGAAGAAGGCCTGCCTAACAGTTGCGTGACTGGTTCTCAATCCTAACAGTATGTTAAAATCAGCAGAGCTGTGGCCCTCAGCCTCAGCAGTTGTGATTTAAGCAGTCTGGGGAAGTGCCTGGATCTCAGGGGTTTTTTTTGTTTTATTTTAAGCTACCAATGTGAAAAGGAAGCTGACAACAACAGCATTTAAAACTGTTATCTGCTTCCTTCTCCCACGCTCTTCTTTCTTTCCTTGGTTTCTGATGCTTCATAGAATGTTTAATACTTGAGAGGACTTTAGTTTCTTCTCATTGTTTTCTTTTCCAGTTTTCTTGGCAACTTTTCTTTGTTTTTTATATTAATTTCAGATTCAATTTGTATAGATTTTTTTAAAATGGTTGATATTTTCATTGGCATCAGGTTACATCGATATATGAAGAGTTATAATGGAACAACAGACTGGTTCCAAATAGGAAAAGGAGTACGTCAAGGCTGTATATTGTCACCATGTTTATTTAACTTATATGCAGAGTACATCATGAGAAATGCTGGACTGGAATAAACACAAGCTGGAATCAAGATTGCCAGGAGAAATATCAATAACCTCAGATATGCAGATGATACCACCCTTATGGCAGAAAGTGAAAAAGAACTAAAAAGCCTCTTGATGAAAGTGAAAGTAGAGAGTGAAAAGGTTGGCTTAAAGCTCAACATTCAGAAAACGAAGATCATGGCATCTGGTCCCATCACTGCATGGGAAATAGATGGAGAAACAGTGGAAACAGTGTCAGACTTTATTTTTCTGGGCTCCAAAATCACCGCAGATGGTGACTGCAGCCATGAAATTAAAAGACGCTTACTCCTTGGAAGGAAAGTTATGACCAACCTAGATAACATATTCAAAAGCAGAGACATCACTTTGCCAACAAAGGTTCGCCTAGTCAAGGCTATGGTCTTTCCTGTGGTCATGTATGGATGTGAGAGCTGGACTGTGAAGAAGGCTGAGTGCCAAAGAATTGATGCTTTTGAACTGTGGTGTTGGAGAAGACT
Source organism: Tragelaphus eurycerus (assembly GCA_935064755.1). Taxonomy (NCBI): domain Eukaryota; kingdom Metazoa; phylum Chordata; class Mammalia; order Artiodactyla; family Bovidae; genus Tragelaphus; species Tragelaphus eurycerus. Next base: position 6,750,909 of record CAKXYN010000072.1, on the reverse strand, counting down.
CTTGAGAGTCCCTTGGACTGCAAGGAGATTCAACCGGTCCATTTTGAAGATCAGCCCTGGGATTTCTTTGGAAGGAATGATGCTAAAGCTGAAACTCCAGTATTTTGGCCACCTCATGTGAAGAGTTGACTCATTGGAGAAGACTCTGATGCTGGGAGGGATTGGAGGCAGGAGGAGAAGGGGACGACAGAGGATGAGATGGCTGGATGGCATCACTGACTCGATGAATGTGAGTCTGAGTGACCTCCGAGAGCTGGTGATGGATAGGGAGGCCTGGTGTGCTGCAGTTCATGGGGTTGCAAAGAGTCGGACATGACTGAGTGACTGATCTGATCTGATCTGATAATCTTTTTGATGTTCAAGTTGTCCTGTCTTTTCCATTGAAAATCACTTTAAATTCATTTGAATTTTTTCTAAATTTAAAAATATGGTTATAAAATATTTCAGACATACACAAAAGTGAAGAGACTAGAACAACATATTACCCTCACATACACAACATCCAGCTTTAATGATTATTAACTAATCACCAGTCTTAATATCAATAAGAAGTGTTGGGGAGGATACAGAGAAAAAAGAACCCTCATATACTCTTGGTGGTAATGTAAATTAGTGTAGCAACTGTGGAAAACGGTTTTCAGGTTTCTCAAAAAGCTAAAAATAGACTTACCATATGATCCAGCAATTCCACTCCTGGGCATATATCCAAAATATAGAAAACATAATTCAGAAAGATATCTGCACTCCCATGTTCAATCAGCATTATTTACAATGGACAAGACATGGAAACAATTGAAATGTTCACCAATGAATGAAAGATAAAGAAAATGTGGTATTCTAAACGTGAAACCAGACAGTATAAAACACTTAGAGGAAAATACAGGCAGAAAATTCTCTGACATAAATTGCAGCAATATTTTTTTGGTTTGTCTCCCAGAATAATGAAAATAAAAACAAAAATAAATAAATGGGACCTACTTAAAAGTTTTTGCATAGCAAAGTAAATAGTAAACAAGACGAAAGGACAACCCACAGATTGGGAGAAAATATTTGCAAATGATGTGACTGATAAGGAATTTGTCTCCAAAATTTATAAGCAGTTCATGATGCATCAAAACAAAAAACGCACTCAAAAAATGGGCAGAAGACCTAAATAGACACTTCTCCAAAGAAGATCTACAGATGGTCAATAGGCACATGAAAAGATGTTCAACACTGCTATTAAAGAAATGCAAACTAAAACTACAATGAGATATTACTCACACCAGCCAAAATGGCTATCATCAAAAACCTGAGTTCAGTTCAGTTCAGTTGCTCAGTTGTGTCTGACTCTTTGTGACCCCATGAACTACAGCATGCCAGGCCTCCTTGTCCATCACTAACTCCCGGAGTTTACCCAAACTCATGTCCATTGAGTCAGTGATGCCATCCAACCATCTCATCCTCTGTTGTCCCCTTCTCCTCCTGCCCTCAACCCTTCCCCAAATCAGGGTCTTTTCAAATGAGTCAGCTCTTCACATCAGGTGGCCAAAATATTGGAGTTTCAGCTTCAACATCAGTCCTTCCAATGAACACCTAGGATTGATTTCCTTTAGGATGGACTGGTTGGATCTTCTTGCAGTCTGAGGGACTCTCAAGAGTCTTCTCCAACACCACAGTTCAAAAGCATGAATTCTTCAGCGCTCAGCTTTCTTTATAGTCCAACTCTCACATCCATCTATGACTACTGGGAAAACCATAGCCTTGACTAGACGGACCTTTGTTGACAAATAAAAAAAGCTAAGTGCCGAAAAATTTATGCTTTTGAACTGTGGTGTTGGAAAAGACTCTTGAGAGTCCCTTGGACTGCAAGGAGATCAAACCAATCAATCTTAAAGGAAATCAGTCCTGAATATTTATTGGAAGGACTGATGCTGAAACTCCAATACTTTGGCCACCTGATGCAAAGAATGGACTCATTGGAAAAGACACTGACGCTGGGAAAGATTGAAGGCAGGAGGAGAAGGGGATGACAGAGGATGAGATGGTTGGATGGCATCACCGACTCGATGGACATGATTTTGAGTAAGCTCTGGGAGTTGGTGATGGACAGGGAGGCCTGGCGTGCTGCAGTCCATGGGGTCTCAGACACAACTGAGTGACTGAACTAACTGAAAAAATTCACAAACAGTAAATGCTGGAGAGAGTGTGGAGAGAAGGGAACACTCCCAAACTTTTGGTAGGAATGTAAATTGGTACAGCTGCTATGGAGACCAGTATAGAGGTTCCTAAAAAAGTAAAACTAGAGCTACCACATGACCCTGCAATCCTACTCCTGGGCATATATTCAGAGAAAAACATGGTTTGAAAGGATACATGCACCCCAATGTTTATCGCAGCACTGTTTACAATAGGCAAGACATGGAAGTAACCTAAACGTCCACTGACAGAGGAATGGATAAAGAAGGTGTGTACATATATACGATGGAATATTACTCAGCCATTAAAAAGAATGAAATATTGCCATTTGCAGCAACATGGATGGATGTAGAGAGTGTCATAGTGAGTGAAGTCAAACAGAAAAGGAGAAATATCATATGACATCCCTTATTTATGGAATCTAAAAAGAAATGATACAAATGATCTTATTTACAAAACAGAGACTCACAGACTTAGAGAACAAACTTATGGTTGTCCGGGGAAAGGATAGTTTGGGAGTTTGGGATGGACATGTACACACTGCTGTATTTAAAATGGATAACCAACAAGGACCTACTATATAGCACATGGAACCCTGCTAAGTGTTATGTGGCAATCTGGATGGGAGGGGGTTTGGGAGAGAATAAATATATGTACATATATAGCTGAGTCCCTTCATTGTTCACCTGAAACTATCACAACATTGTTAATTGACTATACCCCAATACAAAATAAGAAGTTAAAAAAAGAACATGTGGTATACATATACAATAGAATACTATTCAGTCAGAAAAAAAGCCGTTTGCAGCAGCATGGATCGACCTTAAGAACGTTATGCTTAGTGAAATAGGCCAGAGAGGTAAAGACAAATACTGGATTTCATTTATATGTGCAATCTTAAAAAAAAAACAACCCTGAACTCATAGATATTGAGAATACATTGGAATGGGTATAAAATGGGTGAAGGTGGTCAAAAGGTACAAATTTCCCGTTACAAGATAGACAATTGCTGAAGATGTGATGCATCATATGACAATTATGGTTAACAATAGTATGTTGTATATTGGAAAGCTGCTAAGAGTAGATCTTAAAAGTTCCCATTACAAGAAAAAAATATAATTATGTGTAATGATGAAAGTTAACTAAACTTATTGTGGTGATCATTTTGCAATGCAATACACATGTCAAATCAATATGTTGTAAACCTAAAACTAATACAATATTATATGTCAATTATAAGTGAAAGAAAGTGAAATTGCTCAGTCGTGTCCGACTCTTTGTGACCCCATGGACTGTGGCCCACCAGGCTCCTCCATGCATGGAATATTTCTAGGCAAGAGTACTGGAATGGGTTGCTATTTCCTTCTCCAGGGGATATTCCTGACCCAGGGATCAAACCGGGTCTCCCGCATTGCGGGCAGATGCTTTACTGTCTGAGTCACCACGTAATCAATTATAAATCAACTTTAAAATATTTGCCTTTTCTGAAAGTTTCACATAAATGAAATCATATAGTATGTAATCTTTTCCATCTGGCTTCTTTCACAGGTGGGAAACATTACTGAAGAATGCCGAAGCGTGTCACTGATCATACATCCTAGATTCACTGGCAGAGGCAAATAGGAAGTATTGATAAAGAATTATCAGAAACAATATTGGAGTAAGGCTGATAAATTTTGAAAATAAGATATCAGAGTAAACTTGATAAAGAATTATGAAAAAGATGGTATGAGTAAACTCCATGTAACTACTAACACGAATTGAAAAACTGCTTCTGTTTATTAAAATTTAGATGAGGTGTAACAACTGTATCTTTAATTCTAGACTAAGTAATTTCCAGAACTGAAAATCCATTATAGATTTATGGTCACTTTTGAGTAACTTGCATGCATTGTGATTTTTTTTTTGCTCAATAATAAAATGATCTAATTCTATATTTATTACTTAGCATGTTCCTTTGGGTCTTAAGTTCTCATTTCTTCTACACACACAGCAACAATGGAAATAGTGATAGACTTTATTTTGGGGGGTTCCAAAATCACTGCAGATGTTGACTGCAGCCATGAAATTAAAAGACGTTTGCTCCTTGGAATAAAAGTTATGACCAACCTAGACAACATATTAAAAAGCAGAGACATTACTTTGCCAACAAAAGTCCATATAGTCAAAGCTTTGATTTTTCCAGTAGTCATGTATGAATGTGAGAGTTGGACTATAAAGAAAGCTGAGTGCCAAAGAATTGATGCTTTTGAACTGTGGTGTTGGAGAAGACTCTTGAGAGTCCCTTGGACAGCAAGGCAATCCAACCAGTCCATCCTAAAGGAAATCAGTCCTGAATATTCATTGGAAGGGCTGATGCTGAAGCTGAAACTCCAATACTTTGGCCACCTGATTCGAAGAACTGACTCATTGGAAAAGACCCTGAAGCTGGAAATGATTGAAGGCAGGGGGAGAAGGGGACAACAGAGGGTGAGATGGTTGGATGGCATCACCGACTCAATGGACGTGAGTTTGAGTAAGCTCTGGGAGCTGGTGATGGACAGGGAAGCCTGGTGTACTGCAGTCCATGGGGTCACAAAGAGTCAGACACGACTGGGCAACTGAACTGAACTGAGCTGAAGGATATACAATCTATTCTCATTATTCCTGGTAGTTATGTTCTGTAAAGTTTCTTCAAACACTGAATTAGTGAATTCTGAATTACTGTCCCTAGAGGAAACATAGAATTAAGTTCTTGCAAAATGTTATTTTCATCAACTAATCAATACATAACCTTTTTTTGTGTGTGAGTTTCTGTTTAAAGATGCCTTATTTAAAATATATTGTTGATTCATTAAAACTGAACTCATGGCAAACAGCACTATAATTTATGCCTGAATGAAGCTTATCTAATACTTGTATTTTCTCCATAAAGTACATCACAACCTTCTCATGCTTAGGAACGTAGATAACATGCTAGTCTTATGCTTGGATGCTATTTTAAACAAAATCATGAACAAAGACCACAAAACAGTGAAAACTATGGAAAAAAGGACACTCGTGTACAGCAAAAGAGCTGAAACAAGAAGGCAGAGTGTTGCCTTGTTTGACCTCAGCTGGGAACATGTTTGTTCGGTGACTCAAACTTTTTGCTTTTCTGCACATGTACATGTCTTTCATGACCAAGAAGTCACTGTCTTGATCTGGAGTTACAAATAAGTTTCAGCAAGTAAGCAAATATGGAAAATATGGAATCCATGAATAATAAGAATTAACTGTACTATGTTTTCCAGAGAAAGCAATGGCAACCCATTTCAGTACTCTTGCCTGGAAACTCCCATGGACGGAGGAGCCTGGTATGCTGCAGTCCATGGGGTTGCGAAGAGTCAGACACGACTGAGTGACTTCACTTTTACTTTTCACTTTCATGCATTGGAGAAGGAAATGGCAACCCACTCCAGGGTTCTTGCCTGGATCCCAAGGATGGAGGAGCCTGGTAGGCTGCTGTCTACGGGGTCGCACAGAGTCGGACACAACTGACACATAGTCGGACACATAGCAGCATACTATGTTTTATTTATTCAGCAATTGATGGACAGCACCTGGACTTTCTTCGTCGCTCAGCTTTCTTCACAGTCCAACTCTCACATCCATACATGACCACTGGAAAAACCGTAGCCTTGACTAGATGAACCTTTGTTGGCAAAGTAATGTCTCTGCTTTTCAATATGCTATCTAGGTTGGTCATAACTTTTCTTCCAAGGAGTAAGCATCTTTTAATTTCATGGCTGCAGTCACCATCTGCAATGATTTTGGAGCCCCCAAAATAAAGTCTGACACTGTTTCCCCATCTATTTCCCGTGAAGTGATGGGACCAGATGCTATGATCTTAGTTTTCTGAATGTTGAGCTTTAAGCCAACCTTTTCACTCTCCTCTTTCACTCTCATCAAGTGGCTCTTTAGCTCATCTTCACTTTCTGCCGTAAGGATGGTGTCATCTGCATATCTGAGGTGATTGATATTTCTCCTGGCAATCTTGATTCCAGCTTGTGCTTCTTCCAGCCCAGCGTTTCTCATGATGTACTCTGCATTCAGTTCAGTCGCTCAGTCATGTCTGACTCTTTGCGACCCCATGAATTGCAGCACACCAGACCTCGCTGTCCATCACCAACTCCCAGAGTTCACTCAGACTCATGTCCATCGAGTCAGTGATGCCATCCAGCCATCTCATCCTCTGTCGTCCCCTTCTCCTCCTGCCCCCAATCCCTCCCAGCATCAGAGGGAAATAGATGGGGAAACAGTGTCAGACTCCATTTTATTGGGCTCCAAAATCACTGCGGATGGTGACTGCAGCCATGAAACCAAAAGACGCTCACTCCTTGGAAGGAAAGTCATGACCAACCCAGATCAGATCAGATCAGATCAGTCGCTCAGTCGTGTCCGACTCCTTGCGACCCCATGAACCGCAGCACTGCCAGGCCTCCCTGTCCATCACCAACTCCCGGAGGTCACTCAGACTCACATCCATCGAGTCAGTGATGCCATCCAGCCATCTCATCCTCTGTTGTCCCCTTCTCCTCCTGCCCCCAATCCCTCCCAGCATCAGAGTCTTTTCCAATGAGTCAATTCTTCGCATGAGGTGGCCAAAGTACTGGAGTTTCAGCTTTAGCATCATTCCTTCCAAAGAAATCCCAGGATTAATCTCCTTCAGAATGGTCTGGTTGGATCTTCTTGCAGTCCAAGGGACTCTCAAGAGTCTTCTCCAACACCACAGTTCAAAAGCATCAATTCTTCGGCGGTCAGCCTTCTTCACAGTCCAGCTCTCACATCCATACATGACCACAGGAAAGACCATAGCCTTGACTAGGTGAACCTTTGTTGGTAAAGTAATGTCTCTGCTTTTGATTATGCTATCTAGGTTGATCATAACTTTCCTTCCAAGGAGTAAGCGTCTTTTAATTTCATGGCTGCAGTCATCATCTGCAGTGATTTTGGAGCCCAGAAAAATAAAGTCTGACACTGTTTCCACTGTTTCTCCATCTATTTCCCATGTAGTGATGGGACAAGATGCCATGATCTTCATAGAAGTTAAATAAGCAGGGTGACAATATACAGCCTTGACGTACTCCTTTTCCTATTTGGAACCAGTCTGTTATTCCATGTCCAGTTCTAACTGTTGCTTCCTGACCTGCATACAGGTTTCTCAAGAGGCAGGTCAGGTGATCTGGTATTCCCATCTCTTTCAGAATTTTCCACAGTTGATTGTGATCCACACAGTCAAAGGCTTTGGCATAGTCAATAAAGCAGAAATAGATGTTTTTTCTGGAACTCTCTTGCTTTTTCCATGATCCAGTGGATGTTGGCAATTTGATCTCTGGTTCCTCTGCCTTTTCTAAAACCAGCTTGAACATCAGGAAGTTCACGGTTCACATATTGCTGAAGCCTGGCTTGGAGAATTTTGAGCATTACTTTACTAGCGTGTGAGATGAGTGCAATTGTGCAGTAGTTTGAGCATTCTTTGGCATTGCCTTTCTTTGGGATTGGGATGAAAACTGACCTTTTCCAATCTTGTGGCCACTGCTGAGTTTTCCAAATATGCTGGCATATTGAGTGCAGCACTTTCATAGCATCATCTTTCAGGATTTGAAATAGCTCAACTGGAATTCCATGACCTCCACTAGCTTTGTTCGTAGTGATGCTTTCTAAGGCCCACTTGGCTTCACACTCCAGGATGTCTGGCTCTAGGTCAGTGATCACACCATCATGATTATCTGGGTCGTGAAGATCTTTTTTGTACAGTTCTTCTGTGCATTCTTGCCATCTCTTCTTAATATCTTCTGCTTCTGTTAGGTCCATACCATTTTTGTCCTTTATCGAGCCCATCTTTTCATGAAATGTTCCTTTGGTATCTCTGATTTTCTTGAAGAGATCCCTAGTCTTTCCCATTCTGTTGTTTTCCTCTATTTCTTTGCATTGATCGCTGAAGAAGGCTTTCTTATCTCTTCTTGCTATTCTTTGGAACTCTGCATTCAGATGTTTATATCTTTCCTTTTCTCCTTTGCTTTTCACTTCTCTTCTTTTCACAGCTATTTGTAAGGCCTCCCCAGACAGCCATTTTGCTTTTTTGCATTTCTTTTCCATGGGGATGGTCTTGATCCCTGTCTCCTGTACAACGTCACGAACCTCATTCCATAGTTCATCAGGCACTCTATCTATCAGATCTAGGCCCTTAAATCTATTTCTCACTTCCACTATATAATCATAAGGGATTTGATTTAGGTCATACCTGAATGGTCTAGTGGTTTTCCCTACTTTCTTCAATTTCAGTCTGAATTTGGCAATAAGGAGTTCATGGTCTGAGCCACAGTCAGCTCCTGGTCTTGTATTTGCTGATTGTATAGAGCTTCTCCATCTTTGGCTGCAAAGAATATAATCAATCTGATTTCGGTGTTGACCATCTGGTGATGTCCATGTATAGAGTCTTCTCTTGTGTTGTTGGAAGAGGGTATTTGCTATGACCAGTGCATTTTCTTGGCAAAACTCTGTTAGTCTTTGCCCTGCTTCATTCCGTATTCCAAGGCCAAATTTGCCTGTTACTCCAGGTGTTTCTTGACTTCCTACTTTTGCATTCCAGTCCCCTATAATGAAAAGGACATCTTTTTGGGGTGTTAGTTCTAAAAGGTCTTGTAGGTCTTCATAGAACCATTCAACTTCAGCTTCCTCAGCATTACTGGTTGGGGCATAGACTTGGATTACTGTGACATTGAATGGTTTGCCTTGGAAACGAACAGAGATCATTCTGTCGTTTTTGAGATTGCATCCAAGTACTGCATTTCCAACTCTTTTGTTGACCATGATGGCCACTCCATTTCTTCTGAGGGATTCTTGCCTGCAGTAGTAGATATAATGGTCATCTGAGTTAAATTCACCCATTCCAGTCCATTTTAGTTCGCTAATTCCTAGAATGTCAACATTCACTCTTGCCATCTCTTGTTTGACCACTTCCAATTTGCCTTGATTCATGGACCTGACATTCCAGGTTCCTATGCAATATTGCTCTTTACAGCATCGGACTTTGCTTCTATCACTAGACACATTCACAGCTGGGTATTCTTTTTGCTTTGGCTCCATCCTTTCATTCTTTCTGGAGTTATTTCTCCACTGATCTCCAGTAGCATATTGGGCCCCTACTGACCTGGGGAATTTCTCTTTCAGTATCCTATCATTTTACCTTTTCATACTGTTCATGGGGTTCTCAAGGCAAGAATACTGAAGTGGTTTGCCATTCCCTTCTCCAGTGGACCACACCCTGTCAGATCTCTCCACCATGACCCGCCCATCCTGGGTTGCCCCACGGGCATGGCTTAATTTCATTGAGTTAGACAAGGCTGTGGTCCTGATGTGATTAGATTGACTAGTTTTCTGTGAGTATGGTTTCAGTGTATTTGCCCTCTGATGCCCTCTTGCAAGACCTACCGTCTTACTTGGGTTTCTCTTACCTTGAGCATGGGGTATCTCTTCCTGGCTGCTCCAGCAAAACACAGCTATCGCACCTTACCTTGGACGAGGGGTCTCTCCTCACCGCTGCCCTTCCTGACCTTGGAAGAGGGGTATCTCCTCACCGCCGCCCTTCCTGACCTCAGTCGTGGGGTAGCTCCTCTCGGCCGTGCTTAGTGCGCCAGTCCTCACCACCGTCCTTCCTCAGTCGTGGGGTAGCTCCTCTGAAATCTGTTCAGTTTTCTGCACCTGCTCTGCCATCTCCCAGTTTCACATTATTACCACCTCTTGTTGGGATGGCTGTAAGAGCCTCCTGGCTGGTTCAACAGCATTCTCCTTGGCGGCCTCTATTCTCTGCTCCAGGAGATTAACCTGGTCCCTAGGGGAGTCACGGAGCTAAGTGTAGTGGCAGCGGCCTCACTTCGAAGCCTCCTAGGGCTGTGATTACCCACCTCCGGCCCTGGCTGCCTGTCACTGGAGTGGGACGGCCTGCAGCCGGCTATCTCTGTGCAGTCCTTTGTTCCGTTCCTAGTCCTGGTGGTGTCTTAAGTTAAGGCTGGCTTTTGATGTAGTAGATAACCGACAGTCTGGTTATTTCGTTCAGATAACGCTGGAGATAGCCAGGCCAAATCCTTTCTCAAAGCGATGCAGGCCACGCCGCTCCTCTTAGCCCAGCCCCCGGCTTGCTAATAGCAAATACTGGTGTCCGCACAGCTTCTCCGCAAAAGGAGTTACCGCAGGGCTCGTTTTCTCGTTTTGAAGACAATGAATTGTCTTTCTAAATGCCTGATGACCTCTGCCGGCATTCAGAAGTTGTTTTGTGGAATTTATTCAGCATTCAAATGTTCTTTTAATGGATTTGTGGAGGAGAAAGTATTCTCCCCGTCTTACTCGTCCGCCATCTTAGCTCCTCCAAGAATTGATGCTTTTGAACTGTGGTGTTGGAGAAGACTCCTGAGAGTCCCTTGGACTGCAAGAAGATCCAACCAGTCCATTCTGAAGGAGATCAGCCCTGGGTGTTCTTTGGAAGGAATGATGCTAAAGCTGAAACTCCAGTACTTTGGCCACCTCATGCGGAGTTGACTCACTGGAAAAGACTGATGCTGGGAGGGATTGGGGGCAGGAGGAGAAGGGGATGACAGAGGATGAGATGGCTGGATGGCATCACCGACTCGATGGACATGAGTTTGAGTGAGCTCCAGGAGTTGGTGATGGACAGGGAGGCCTGGTGTGCTGCAATTCATGGGGTTGCAATGAGTCGGACACGACTGAATGACTGAACTGAACTGAACCTGGACTTTGATTCACCATGTCATACTGTCTGCTCACATCATCTTGAAATTCAAATTTAATCTACTCAAGACTCAGAAATCTTTAAGGAAGAGAGGAGAGGTATAATTAAGGTACCCCAACAGAGACCAACTGAGTCAAGAGGATTGGAGGTCCCAATTTTCACAAGTATAGATGCATTGAAAGGGATATCTTGCTCAATTCTGTCACTCCTAAGAAGCAATGGGTGGTGGGACTAGTGGTCTATTTTGGGACTATTTAACTAGCACAAAGGCTCTGAAAAGCTAATTAATCTCTTGGCAAATAAGTGATTAGCCCCTATGTAAGAATGTGCTCTCAAATCAGGGATGGAAAGTAGGTCAAGCGGTTACCAATGAAAAGTTTTATCTTGGCAGTTTTAGATCTAGAAAGTGATTAATGTTGGCTCCTCTACACTTTGGTGAAAGATGTATGGCTATTTCCCTCACATTCAAGGAGAGTATAAAGGACAGATTTTTAAAGTTGCCGTAAAACATGATTTTCTCTCCAAGAACTCATTTGCCTTTGCATATTGTTTGGTATCAGAATTTCATGTAAAGAGAAATCCACCTACCTAGGTTACAGAGAACTTGATTTAGGATGCTACTAATAGATACCCTCAGGCTTTTTATTTACCTCCGTAAAAGGGATCATACGCCTTAGGATGCATACAGCAGTGCCTAAACTATACTTAGGATGCATACAGCAGTGCCTAAACTATAGTTGCGTAACTCTTCCCAAAGACCAAACTGAGAGGTTCTCCGATTGTAGTGCACACAAATCCCAGGCAAACTGTACTGTGTTCTGGGGTCATGTGAAAAAAGTTTACATGCTATGTCTCCCATCTCATGGTAAATATACATGCTCTTTCAATCTGACTATTCAAGACAATAAAGACCCTATGGTTCAACTTTGGATTCTACTTTTTTTTTTTTAAAAGCTCCACTTTGCCCATCTTCTCTTATCCCCATTTTTCTCTCTATCTCTTTTATTTTTTGGCCATGCCACACCAAACCAAAGGTTGAACCCAGGCAATGGCAGTGAAAGCACTGAGTCCTAACCACTGGACCACCTGGGAATTTCCCATTAACTCTTTACCATTGAAAAGGCTTATGCTTGGTGAGCTATGCTATCATTCTATGCTTTTTATTAGTCCCTTCCATGGGCCTAACACCTATTTTTTAGATGTACATGGAAAACAGTAATCATTCTACTCTGCCTATGTATAAGTATCCAGCTCAAGTTCTAGTAAAAATAGGTACATAATAATTATTTAAAAGATAACTTCCTATCCCTTTCACATCCCAGAATGTTTCTGCAGCCCACTTTCATATTTATCTTTTCTGCATTCATTTAGTGCTCATTTTATGACCACTCATAGGGGCTTCCCATGGGCTTCCTTGATGGCTCAGAAGGTAAAGAATCTGCCTGCAATGTAGGAGACCTGGGTACGATTCCTGGGTTGGGAAGATTCCCTGGAGAATGAACTGGCAACCCACTCCAATATTCTTTCCTAGAGAATCCCATGGACAGGAGTCTGGTGGACCATGCGGTCTCAAAGAGTTGGACACAATTCTTTGGAGAGAATTGCAGAGCTGGAAACAGAACTAATGCCAAAGATGAACTTTTGAAGAGTGACTAGATGACATGATATATATTATCCTTCAATGATATATAAACACTTACTGTCCATATCTTTCTCAATAGTGTAAACCCCTTAAAGAATAAGATTTATATCATCTATCTTCTAGTGCTGGACACATGAATCAGATCAGATCAGATCAGATCAGTCCCTCAGTCGTGTCCGACTCTTTGCGACCCCATGAACCGCAGCACGCCAGGCCTCCCTGTCCATCACCAGCTCCCGGAGGTCACTCAGACTCACATCCATCGAGTCAGTGATGCCATCCAGCCATCTCATCCTCTGTCGTCCCCTTCTCCTCCTGCCCTCAATCCCTCCCAGCATCAGAGTCTTCTCCAATGAGTCAACTCTTCGCATGAGGTGGCCAAAATACTGGAGTTTCAGCTTTAGCATCATTCCTTCTAAAGAAATTCCAGGATTGATCTCCTTCAGAATGGACTGGTTGGATCTTCTTGCAGTCCAAGGGACTCTCAAGAGTCTTCTCCAACACCACAGTTCAAAAGCATCAATTCTTCGGGGTTCAGCCTTCCTCACAGTCCAGCTCTCACATCCATACATGACCACAGGAAAGACCATAGCCTTGACTAGGCGAACCTTTGTTGGTAAAGTAATGTCTCTGCTTTTGAATATGCTATCTAGGTTGGTCATAACTTTCCTTCCAAGGAGTAAGCGTCTTTTAATTTCATGGCTGCAGTCACCATCTGCAGTGATTTTGGAGCCCAGAAAAACAAAGTCTGACACTGTTTCCACTGTTTCCCCATCTATTTCCCATGCAGTGATGGGACCAGATGCCATGATCTTCGTTTTCTGAATGTAACGCCGAAGAAGCTGAAGTTGAAAGGTTCTATGAAGACCTACAAGACCTTTTAGAACTAACACCCAAAAAAGATGTCCTTTTCATTATAGGGGACTGGAATGCAAAAGTAGGAAGTCAAGAAACACCTGGAGTAACAGGCAAATTTGGCCTTGGAATACGGAATGAAGCAGGGCAAAGACTAATAGAGTTTTGCCAAGAAAATGCACTGGTCATAGCAAATACCCTCTTCCAACAACACAAGAGAAGACTCTATACATGGACATCACCAGATGGTCAACACCGAAATCAGATTGATTATATTCTTTGCAGCCAAAGATGGAGAAGCTCTATACAATCAGCAAAAACAAGACCAGGAGCTGACTGTGGCTCAGACCATGAACTCCTTATTGCCAAATTCAGACTGAAATTGAAGAAAGTAGGGAAAACTACTAGACCATTCAGGTATGACCTAAATCAAATCCCTTATGATTATATAGTGGAAGTGAGAAATAGATTTAAGGGCCTAGATCTGATAGATAGAGTGCCTGATGAACTATGGAATGAGGTTCGTGATGTTGTACAGGAGACAGGGATCAAGACCATCCCCATGGAAAAGAAATGCATAAAAGCAAAATGGCTGTCTGGGGAGGCCTTACAAATAGCTGTGAAAAGAAGAGAAGACACATGAATAGTGTGTAAGAAATGCTCAGTGTTTTGTTTAGATTCTCCTGGCTACAAGAAACAAAGGCTACAGTTCCCTCAAGTGATGAGGGAGACTACTGAAACAGAAAGCAGACAGTCAAATAGCCCATAGAATGAGCAGGGCCTGCAGCAGAATCGGGTTTTGGGGTATTTAGTATTCTACCACTCTAGAATATAGAACCAGGGGTAGAAGCCAGATTCAAACTGGGGTATTTAGGTTATTTTCCCCAGGCATATAGACTTGTCTCCCAATCATTTTAGCAGGAAAGATGGTTTGAAACCGATCTGGTAAGGGATATGGAAAGATGAGAGTAGGAATGAGAGAGAATTCTCAAAAGAGCTAGAAGTGAGACTGAGAAAAGCAGAGGGTCGTTTCCTTGATCATGGAACGCCTACCATTTCATGGTTATAGGCCATCGTGAGGTTTATTGCCCTAAGTGCCCTTGTCTTCAGTGAGATATCTCTAGTTATCCTCCCAATTTCACCTCTCTTTTGACTCTAGCGTAAATGGATTGCTCCTTTTTACAATAATATCATCCTTTTCTATAAGCCAATTGCTTCCTATAAAATGGTTCCTCATTAAGATCACAGGATAGCAGTAGTCTGTTAAAGCACTCAAATTACTCCGTGAATAATGGAATTTTCCATTACTCAAACCATGAATTTTATTAAAATCGGTTGTTTACCTTCATAACTGAAGCCCCCTCCTTTTGGAAACTACTGGGAAGAGAGAATATCACCCTTAGTGTACACACTGTAGCCTGTACCAACTCCTTAGTGTACACACTGTAGGCTGTACTGACTCCTTAGTGTACACACTGTAGGCTGTACTGACTCCTTAGTGTACACACTGTAGGCTGTACTGACTCCTTAGTGTACACACTGTAGGCTGTACTGACTCCTTAGTGTACACACACACTGTAGGCTGTACTGACTCCTTAGTGTACACACTGTAGGCTGTACTGACTCCTTAGTGTACACACTGTAGGCTGTACTGACTCCTTAGTGTACACACTGTAGGCTGTACTGACTCCTTAGTGTACACACTGTAGGCTGTACTGACTCCTTAGTGTACACACTGTAGGCTGTACTGACTCCTTAGTGTACACACTGTAGGCTGTACTGACTCCTTAGTGTACACACACACTGTAGGCTGTACTGACTCCTTAGTGTACACACTGTAGGCTGTACTGACTCCTTAGTGTACACACTGTAGGCTGTACTGACTCCTTAGTGTACACACTGTAGGCTGTACTGACTCCTTAGTGTACACACTGTAGGCTGTACTGACTCCTTAGTGTACACACTGTAGGCTGTACTGACTCCTTAGTGTACACACACACTGTAGCCTGTACTGACTCCTTAGTGTACACACTGTAGGCTGTACTGACTCCTTAGTGTACACACACACTGTAGCCTGTACTGACTCCTTAGTGTACACACTGTAGGCTGTACTGACTCAGTGTACACACTGTAGGCTGTACTGACTCCTTAGTGTACACACTGTAGGCTGTACTGACTCCTTAGTGTACACACTGTAGGCTGTACTGACTCCTTAGTGTACACACTGTAGGCTGTACTGACTCCTTAGTGTACACACTGTAGTCTGTACTGACTCCTTAGTGTACACACTGTAGGCTGTACTGACTCCTTAGTGTACACACTGTAGGCTGTACTGCCTCTTTTGACCACTGAGGGCTTAGAGGAGGAAATGCAAAAATGCAGACCACACTGGGCCTGAAAAAGATCTAAGTCACAAGGAGAGATGAGCCAGTCAAATCTTCAATGGCTGAAAGAAGAAAAGGAGACTTAACTTAGCAACTGACAGAAAGGATAAGAGAGAATCTTTCAACAGTTATAGACTCTCTGTCACAGGTACAGGTTAAAAGACGCGGAAAGAATTGCAGAGCTGGAAATAGAACTAATGCCAAAGATGAACTTGAACTCAAGGTTAAAAAAATGGGAAAAGGAGGGAAGCCACTGTGGCTGAGCAGGAGAAAGAGATTCTAGGGAAGTCTAGCATCTAGTCTAGATGCTAGCCAAATTAAAGATGGCTGTGTGAAAAATATGGAAGTGCAACCGATTGACCCCAAAGACATCCTATACCCCAAAGCTTTACTTCACCAAGAAAAAGTTACCTTGGAAAAGCCATAAGAAATTTTAGGATAACAAAGACAACAGTAGCTACTGATGCTGGAAGAGTTGGTAGATAAGCCAACCTGGGTTAATCATTGAGATCCTTTAAGTAGAGAGACAGTTCTATGGCATGTCTGATGAAATTTTGTACTCACCCAAGGAACATGGGTTTGATACCTGGGTTGGGAAGATCCCTTGCAGTAGGAAATGGCAACCCACTATAGTATTCTTGCCTGGAAAATTCCATAGACAGAGGAGCTTGGTGGGCTACAGTCCATGGGATCACAGAGTCGGACACGATGGAGCACGCATGCAGCAGCAGAGAACAATGAGTAAGATTGAACTCTCTAAGTGAAATTGGAAGGTTTCCAAGTACTATGCAGTCTTCACTAAGGGCCTCTTAGGAGCCTGGAGCCCTTAAGCAGAATGAAGTCTCTGGCCACCACTGCCACTAGAGAAATAGGAAATTAGAAGTTCCATCAAAAGCAGGCCTTCTGAGAACTGATGGGTTAGCCCAGGATGACTGTTTGTTTCTACTAGCCAGAGAGAAGTCTCTCTACTGCGGCAAAGATTTTTACAGACTTCCAGTAGTTGAACCAAGATTAGCATGAACTATGAAATTAATCTCAAATTAATCCACTTGTAGCTCTGCTAGATTTCTAAATCACATGATGGGATTACAAAGTGTATTTTCACATTTTAAATCATTCTAGTTTATTCCCTCTCATTCTCATCCCCTTTTCAGAGGCCTAAAGCAGAGCAGCTATTTATGTTCCTAAACGATAGCACTTCATGGTAATTTCAGTAATTATAACCTCAGTTTGAAGATGCTCAATTTGCTGTTACATTTTTGTCTAATTGCTCACCCCTCTTGGTTACTTCCTGCTCTCAAATGCCCTTACCTCTACAGTAGAGTACAGGAACCTCATTTGTACAATAAACATGTTCCTGAAAAACTGTAAATCAGAGTTTTTGAAATGCAAGTTTATTTTCACACAGTCCCATAGATGCTTTATAATCATCTATAATTGATCATAAGTTGGCAGTGATTTTCAACTTCAGTTTTGTTATTCTACTATAAATCAAGTAGTTCCTCAATTGTAAAAAAAAAAAAAACAAAAACATTTCAGTGTACTATGAATTCTGTTACTCTACAAAAAACAATAGGTTTTTTTTATAAGGTAGATTACCTATTAATAATTTATCTGATTTATTTAGAATTTAATATCTGGTAAGATACTCTGTTAGTGTCTTCATATTCATGGTACTGGGCAGCCCTGCCTCATCCCAACCTTTTCCCTCTTTCAACATCTTTCCTTTTTAAAGTCAAGTTTACTGAAATATAATTTACATAGAATACAACTGCTCTTTATAGTATACAGTTTTGTGTTTTGAAAGATGCACACATTGTGAAACCCACATCACACTTCAAGATATGGAACTGTTCCATCACCCCACAAAATTCCAAGCCCCTCTGCAATCAACCCCTCCCAACTCACAGGCAATGACAGATATGTTTATCCCCCCAGTAATTTTGACTTTTCCAGAACTTCATATAAATGGAAGAAATATGTAGACTTTTGAATCTACATCTCTCACTTAGAATAACACACCTAAGCTCATTTAGGTTGTGTTATCAATAGCTGGTTCCTTTTATTGCTGAGTAGTTTCCATTGTATATATGTACCACAATTTTGCTTATCTCATCACTAACTAAAGGGCACTTAAGATTGTTTCCAGTTTTGGGCTATTATATAGCATGTGCCCAGGTTTTTGTGTGAACATATTTTTATTTCCCTTGAGTAAATATCTAGGCATGGAATTGCTGGGTCATATGGTAATGTATATTTAACTTTGTAAGAAACTGCCAAACTGTTTTCCCGAGTGTATCACTCTGCATTCCCACCAACAAAGTCTGGGAATTCTAGTTGCTCTACATGCTCAACAGCACTTGGAATTATTTTTAAGTAGTGATACTTTTTATGGTTTTGATATGCATTTCTCCAATGACTAACAACGTTGAGTGTCATTTCTTGTTGATTGTTCAGTTATACTAATATTTTGAAAACTGACTTCTTGCCTTTTGCCAAATTATAGTTCTTCATACAGTCTGGATACAGTCATTTGTCAGATACATGTTTTGCAAATATTTTCTCCTGGTTTGCTGCTTGTCCTTGCATTTTACTAAGGGTTGGTGAAAGAACAGAAGCTTTCATAAATTAAAAAATTTTTTTTCTTTTATGGATTGTGCTTTGGGTGTTGTAGCTGGGAAAATTTTTGCCTAGCCAGAGATGGCAGACTTCTTGTTTTCTTCTAAAAATTTTAGAATTTTATACTCAAATTTATAATCTATTTTGAGTTATTTTGCACGTGCTGCAAGGCATAGGTTGACATGTTGAAATTCTTTTTTCTTGCAAAATGATGTCCAATTATTCCAGTACCATTTGTCTCTTTTGACTATCTTTTGATAAAGTTCTATTAGCATAGAATCTATGTAGACTCTACTAAAGGAAGATAATCCTATGGCTTTGGTGTGACAGTCCTATGGCTGGAGATGGGAAGTCCCCAGTTTCTTTGACTGGTAAGAAATAGCAAGGCAGAATGGCACCCCACCCCAGTACTTTTGCCTGGAAAATCCCATGGACGGAAAATCCTGGTAGGCTCCAGTCCATGGGGTCGCTAAGAGTCGGACACGACTGAGCGACTTCACTTTCACTTTTCACTTTCATGCATTGGGGAAGGAAATGGCAACCCACTCCAGTATTCTTGCCTGGAGAATCCCAGGGACAAGGGAGCCTGGTGGGCTTCCGTCTATGGGGTCGCACAGAGTCGGACACGACTGAAGCGACTTAGCAGCAGCAGCAGCATGCCTTCCACTCCATATATTATACATGCATGGTATATGACAATCCAGAAAGAACTGTCAAAGCTCTTTAGCAAAAGATCACCATGAACACATGTGTGGCTGAGTAAGCTAAGTTTATTACTCATTGCAACAAGGGAGAACATAAACTATGGTAACCATGAGGTATCTCAATAAGAGTGTTAGAAATTACCTATGTTAAGATTTGGGTTTTTGGGGTGATTTGAGGAACTTTTCTCTAAATTGGATGCTGTCAGGAAGCAGGGCTAATTCTATAATTGGGTATCTTAATAAATCTTATGTAGAAAAATGAAGACTAGAATGAGGATAAAACTGATAAAGAATAGTCTCATACTAATCTGTTTTTAGTTTGTGTCTTCCATTTGATGGCTTAGATAATGTTTGTGTTTTTGTCTGTGTTCAGACATGATTATGGAGTAGTCTTATTTTTGTCCTGATCCATCACACTCGTGAAATGGATTTTTCTGATGTTGATGTTCTCTGAAACAGTTTATATCCAACAGAATATATGAGAGCCCAGTTGTGCCAGGCCAATTGCTAGCAACTCCAAGACCTAGGTGACAGCATCAGACCAGCTACTTGACATTAGGAACCGTCTTTCTCTTTCATGGTTAAGAACTTAGGTCCTAAAGTCAGAAAAAATCATGTTTTATTACAGAGCCTGCCTTTCACTAGCTGTGGGCCCTTGGGTAAATTATCTAACTTCTTTATGCCTCAATTTCCTAATATGAACACGGGGATAATAATAGTTCTTGCCTCATTGGAATGTTGGGGGTGCATGTCAGAAATTACATTAAATAAGTCTTAAAAGTGAAGTGAAAGTGTTTGTCACTCAGTCATGTCCAACTCTGTGCGACCCCATGGATTGTAGCCCATCCATGGAATTCTCCAGGCAACAATACTAGAGCAGGTTACCATTTCCTCCTCTAGGAGATCTTCCCAACCCAGGGATCAAACCTGGGTCTCCTGCACTGCAGGCAGATTTTTCACCGTCTCAGTCACCAGGGAAGCCTAAAATAAGTCTCAGTTGTCATTATTATATCAGAGAAAAGCTTAAGAAGGATTGGGGCAGAAAACCAAGAATAGTCCAGGTTACTGTGCCAGGAAAGTCTTCCTGGCATTCACACTGGAAAGGTCACATATTAAGTGGTTTCTGTCATAACAAGAAAACAGAGTTGCTTTGTATCTTGTCACGTGATGGGCAAACACAACAATGCATAGACCCTGCTAACCATCCAGATCATGTTTTAAAGTGACCAGAATATCTCATTTCTCCTTTAACATCTGGAAAACTAAAATATCTTGATAGTGTCACAACAATGGTCTAACTGGATCTAAGTCATTGCTTTGAAAAAAAATCGATTAGGCTGAAACCATAAATTATATTTGATCCACTCTAAGACATGGGTCAAAGGTAGCTTCTTCCAGGATGCTTTCCTATGTTAGCATGTCCTTTTCTGGGCCTTGTCAATAGTTATCATTCAGTCACACCACTCTGATTATTTTGTATTCTAAAAAACACTTTGTGAGGTTATTCAGTTCAGTTCAGTCACTCAGTTGTGTCTGACTCTTTGCGACCCCATGAACTGCATCATGCCAGGTTGGAGTCCCTGTCTATCACCAACTCCCAGAGTCTACCCAACCCATGTCCATTGAGTCGGTGATGCCATCCAACGGTATCATCCTCTGTCACCCCCTTCTCCTCCTGCCTTCAATCATTCCCTGCTGGGAGCGAGCTCCACCCATGACAAAGGTCATGAGGAAGGAGGCTCGGCAAACACAAATGCTGGATCAAGCCTCAGGAGCCCCCTGGAAATTCTCGAGCATCTACCCCCAAAACCAGAGTCTGCCTACTTTCTGCTTTGTGCTCTCGCCTACACCTCTGACTTTACAGGGGGCTGTCCCCCACTACCTCTCTCTGAAAAAAGAGTTAACTTACAGCTCCAGTTAATAATTCCTGGGTGTGACAGTGTTTCAACCTACCAACTCTTTTGGAAATCCTCTAGCCTGCCTGACTAGGTCTTTCTGGCCACATGTGATTGTTCAGAGCCTCCCAACTGTGAGAGGCATGAGATGTTCTAAACTGTCTAAATACAGATTCCCTTGAGCAGTTAAAAGATTGATTAGAAATTGTATTGGTGAAGGGTTTTTCACTTGTTGGGCCAATGTTTGCTGCTAAATCTCCATATCCCTTACCTACTGTGTCCTTGGCAGTGTATTGATTGATATAATTGGTCTATAGAAATGTAAGTAGTAGCTTTAGTGTTTGTGTAACCTTGGACCCTTGAGTTCTTTTTCTTGTTACGACCCACACCTTTGCCCTATAGAAATGCAACTCCAATGCTTTTGGAGGGTGGCGCCTGACTTTAGAAAAATCACCTTTAGAGAAAAATAAGTTTCTTAAAATGTTAACAGGCCTCCAGGCCAGAAGATGATGTAATTCACCTAAACTTTTGCATGTGATAAGTTTGAAAGCCTGGCTCAGGGACTGCTGTCCTTGCATGACTCCACCCCTTCCCCCATTATCCTCTATGCAAAACTTAAGGTATAAAACTACTTTGGAAAATAAAGTCTTTCCTTTTTGGATCACCGAAATTTGGTGTCTCCATGTCGTTCTTTCTCTCACCTTCTGGCTAAATTTTCCTCTGGGGAGGGGAAGCACGTCAAGCCTACAAATTTTGCCTGGGCTTCTAAGATCTGACCAGGGAGGCCTTAGTGTTTCCTCTCCTGCGGGAGAACAGGAGGACGCCTGTGGCCTACGTAGGTGACGTAAATTCCTTGCTTTGGAATTTTATTCAGCCTCTTTCCTTCACTAAATCTCCTACTGAACTATTCTCATTCTATTATTTTTTATATCTTTAATTAATACTTAATTAAGCAATTGTTTCCTGATCGTTGCCAACGCCGTCCCCACTTTGAATTCCCTGGATCCACCGGGGCTGGACCCCGGCAATTCCCAGCATTGGGGTCTTTTCCAATGAGTCAGTTCTTCGAATCAGGTGGCCAAAGTATTGCAGATTCAGCTTCAACATCAGTCCTTCCAATGAACACCCAGGACTGATCTCCTTTAGGATGGACTGGTTGGATCTCCTTGCAGTCCAAGGGACTCTCAAGAGTCTTCTTGAACATCACAGTTCAAAAGCATCAATTCTTCAGTGCTCAGCTTTCTTTACAGTCCAACTCTCACATCCATACATGACCACTACAAAAACCATAGCCTTGACTAGATGGACCTTTGTTGGCAAAGTAATGTCTCTGCTTTTTAATATGCTGTCTAGGTTGTTCATAACTTTCCTTCCAAGGAGTCTTTTAATTTCTTGGCTGCAATCACCATCTGCAGTGATTCTGGAGCCCAGAACAATAAAGTCAGCCACTGTTTCCCCATCTATTTGCCATGAAGTGATACTGGATGCCATGATCTTAGTTTTCTGAATGCTGAGCTTTAAGCCAACTTTTTCTCTCTCTTCTTTCACTTTTATCAAGAGGCTCTTTAGTTCTTCACTTTCTGCCATAAAGGTGGTGTCATCTGCATATATGAGGTTATTGATATTTCTCCCAGCAATCTTGATTCCAGTTTGTGCTTCCTCCAGCCCAGCATTTCTCATGATGTATTCTGCATATAAGTTAAATAAGCAGGGTGACAATACACAGCCTTGACGTACTCCTTTTCCTATTTGGAACCAGTGTGTTGTTCCACGTCCAGTTCTAACTTTTGCTTCCTGACCTGCATACATGTTTCTCAAGAGGCAGGTCAGGTGGTCTGGTATTCCCATCTCTTTCAGAATTTTCCACAGTTTATTGTGATCCACACAGTCAAAGGCTTTGGCATAGTCAATAAAGCAGAAATAGATGTTTTCCTGGAACTCTCTTGCTTCTTCGATGATCCAGTTGATTATTTTGTATTCGAAGAAACATTTTGTGAGGTTATTAGGTATTTCTTAGACACACATTGACGCTTTCAAATTGTGGTGCTGGAGAAGACTCTTCAGAGCTTGGACTGCGAGAAGATTACACCAGTCAATCCTAAAGGAAATCAGTCCTGAATATTCATTGGAAGAACTGATGCTGAAGCTCCAATACTTTAGCCACCTGATGCAAAGAACTGACTCACTGGAAAAGATCCTGATGCTGGGAATGATTGAAGGCAGGAGGAGAAGGGGACAACAGAGGATGAGATGGTTGGATGGCATCACCCACTCGAAGGACATGAGTTTGAGCAAGCTCCGGGAGTTGGTGATGGACAGCGAAGCCTGGTATGCTGCAGTCCATGGGGTCGCAAAGTGTTGTATGTTACTTGAGTAACTGAACTGAACTGAAACACACAGTGTATTTTTTTGTCTTGCTAACCAAACTGAAAGATTTCGTACCTAGACAGGAATTCAGTTTATAAACTCCTTTCACATCCATCATCTCTTTTCTCTCTCGAAAAACCCCTGATGGACTTACTGTCATCATCATTTCATGGGTGTGGAAAGAGGAAAGGAAAAGTTAAATAGATACCGTTTATCCAGTTCGGTACCCTTTCCTCCTGATAACCACCCGTGCGGTGGATGTCACGACCCTCACTGTGCAGCGCAGAGACGCCTCACCTGATCAGGAGCTTAGGTGCAGACTCTGTCCTCACTGCTACCCTCAACACCTTCCAGAACAGCGAACAGGGCCTCAACCAGAGCTGGGAGGCCTCAAGGGGCGCCGCGCGAGGTGGCTAGAGAGGGGCACGAAGCCGGGTATTCTAATTTTCAACTCACTTCCCTGGTGGCTCAGCAGGTAAAGCACCCGCCTAAAATGCGGGAGACCGGGGTTCAATCCGAGTTGGGAAGATCTCCTGGAGAAGGAAATGGCAACCCACTCCCGGTATTCTTGCCTGGAAAATCCCGATGGAAAATCCCATGGACGGAGGAGCCCAGTAGACTACAGTCCATGGGGTCGCAAAGAGTCGGACACGACTGAGAGACTTCACTTTCACTTTTCTCTCTTCATTACTGAACACCCACTCTTTCCTGACAATTTCCAGCTTCTGGCGAGCCCTCGGCAATGCGGTAGGTGGTGGGTGACCGCGGCGAAGCCGAGTTCTCTCATGATCAATTCTAGGGGCAGAGGAGATTTCTAATAAAAATAATAAAAATAGTGACAATAATAAATGAGCAATGTTTCTCAACAACAAAAAATAATAAATGAGCAGCGTCTCTGTCCCCTGTCACCTGGAGAGTAAATAGAGGCTCACAGGGAGCCCCAAGGTGAACGGCTGAGAGCAGGCCCAGCTCATTCACTCTCCTGAGGGAAAGCAGGTAAGGGGACGTCGAGGTCCCGGGCGAAGGACTGGAAAAACTGGCAACTGTCCCATATTCCCTAGGGGGAAGGTTCGGAATTCACAGCGACCGTTATCCGTGGCGGAACTGAAGCTTCGCAGGGCCGCAGGCGTTGGCAATAGGGCCTCAGGGCGGCCGACTACGTGTTCCTAGCACTCCGCGCCCCTCGCCCGATCTGATTGGACTGCAGCGGGGAAGGGGGCGGGAGGACCAGAGGGAAGCGCGCGGAGACCAGCCGGGGGTTCTCGCGGTTGCACCCAGCAGGCGAAGGGGCGGGAGTAGGCTTGAAGCTAAGGAGCAGCGCGCGTGCGCGAGTCGGGAGGCGACCGGCTGGGGGCTGCTGGGAGGGCTGGGCAGTTCGAGAAACGGGTGGGCGTGTGCCCGGTGGGCGCGGGAGGGGCCCCGGGTGCGCGTGCGCGTTGGAGCGCGAGCCGTAGGAGGAGGCGGGAGCTGAGGAGGCGGTGGAGGGGGCGGGTCGCGTCCGGCGCCACGTCCGCAGCCAGAGGCCGCCGTCGCAAACCGTGTCTTCTGGCTCCACAGCAAGAGGAGGCGTCTGCGGAGCCCGCGACTACCCGAGGCTCTGCCCGCCGCTCAGGCCGCCTCGCCCTTCCTCGGTGCTGCCCGCTCCTTCGCCCGGCCCCGGCGCCGGCCCCCGACCCAGCGGTAAGTCGGTCAGGGAGGGTAGGGGGCGCCGTTCCGGCTTCCTGCCCTCCTCTCTGTTGCCTTTTTCCGTTAGCTTTTCTGCACCTCACTGCCTCCCTGCCCAGGCTTGGCTGCCCGGAGCCTTTTTTGGTGGTGGTGGTGGCGGGGGGGGTTGCTGAACGGGGAAGGGGGAGGGGCGGGACCGTGTTGCGGGCGGGTGGAGGTTAGCTGGCGGGATTACTCGCACCCCCCCACTCCTACCCCTTTACTCGTTTCTGACTCCCCCGCCGTGGTTTGAGATTGGGACCCTCATTGGACGCTTCCTCCTGACTTGTTACCTCCTGGGGTGTCAGGCCGGAAAAATCGGGGGTGGGAGGATGTCAGCAGCCTGGGAGAGGAGAGGGATGCGGCAGAGGGGGCTGCGTGCTTCCCCGCCCCGCTCACTCCTAACCTGTTGATAAACTGTTCTCTTGGGTTCAACCACACGAGCCTTGGTCCCCAGTGGACATTCCCAGTGCTCTTCTCAGGTAGCTCTACCCCCACGCCTAACCTGAGCTTGAAAGTGAGGCGATGGACGGAGGTGCTGACGGCCCCGGGGGGTGACTGGGGACCGCTGGAGCACCCATGAGTGCCATCCGTGCCTCCTGAGTCTACATAAAAACCGTGCCTGTTATGCACACGCACCTGAAGACTGATCCCCAAGCTCCCACCTATGATCAGTTCCTCTCTCCTAAGCAGATCGCCTCTTGTATGTTAGAAGACAGAAATTCTGGAACTCTGTGGGAGTAGGGTTTGCTGGGTGTACAACGTGGAGCAGAGGGAGGAGGTGCTGAGCTCAGCCTCAGCCAGGGCTCCTTCAGGGTCATTTTCTGCCTCTCCTGCCACGTCACTCCCTCTGCTAAAGAAAAAAAAAAAAAAAAAAAGGACTTGCCAGTGCCCAAAGGGATGGGAGGGTGGTGGCGGGGCAGGGGAAGGGGCCATTGGGAAAGGTTTAGAAACACCCAGGAAAGGAGGAGAGTTTATTTGATTTATTCTGCCCTTGTGAACACTTCTGCTAATTCCAAATGAAAACACTTTATTTACTGTCTGTGATTATTTGCTGTTTGTTGTTGAACCTTTAAAACTGGTGTGGATGCTCTAAATAGAGTTCCCCAGGAGTATTGATATAACATCAACAGGTATATGTCTGAGTGTGTGTACCCATGTCTGTTTTCTTAAAGCAAGAAGGAAGTAACTTTTAATAAACTTACATGCATCCTGTTTTGATTTTTTTCACTTTCATTTCTTTAGTCTTTGTTATAACGTACGCTAGAAAGCAAGTGCAGGAAAAACATGCCATTATGTAGAGAACATTGTTAGATCTTGTGTGTGTGGTTCTTTTTTAACTCCAGGAAAATCTTTATCTTTTTCTTGTTTTAGTCATTGAATTGTTGTCGTTATGCTACTTCCTGAAGGTACCTTGCTGGATTATACATAAACACCCTGAAAGGAGGGCTTTGACATGCTTGTTCAGAATAAACCTTCAGTGTCTAACACAGTGTCTGACACATAGCAGGGACACAGATATCTGTCGAACTAATGAAGTATAATTTAGTGAAAATGACTAGTGTGCTGGTCAAACCTATTTGGTTTGATAGGTTATTGTAATTCTGGTTAATGTTTCATTTAAGAGCAACACTTAAAAATTGCCATTTCGATACTGTCAGTTGTTACTTGTCACTAGTAAGTTTTACTGGCAGATTTCTTTTTCTTTCCTGACACATTCAGTGCATTTCCTCCAGTTCACTTGCTGTTGATTTAATGGGCAGGGACCATTTTTAAAAGGAGCCTGTTGAGAGCTGGTTAACTAGAGAAGCCTAAAACCAGTAAGCTGGTGTTTTAATATACACTGTTGGTGTATGTTGGCTAAAGCTCTGTATAAATATTTATTTTAAACTCCTTGTGGTTATTTGGCAAAAAAGCTAAAGCATAGGAGTGAGAACGTGGCAAGTTTCTACATATATTAAAATAATGTAGAATAATTTAGGTAATTGATTTATAGTCTTTTTCTTAGAGGGAAATTGGCACTTACTGTTTAGTAAGAAATGTTTGAAGGGTCTTTGAAGGTAAACTTGTGCACTGTATTTTGTAGTTGTGCGTCATGTACAGTGTGTTAGTGCTCTTTAACTTCCCTTGGTACACAGGGGTGTTGAGCCTTAGGCACAAATGAGTACTATTTTCAGATTTTCTTTTCATTATTAACAAGAATTTTATATATATTACAGATATCTGTAAACAACACTGATTCGTTTTCTTTTAAAAAAGGGAGGGGGTTCATAGAGGCATTTGTTTACTTATTTCTATTACTGGAAAAAATTACCCTCTAGAGAATAGTGTTGTTATAAATCCTTGCTCAATGTATTTGCCAGCTGTTATATCTGTGATATTGTTGTACTGGACAAGAATTATTTCTCTCAGGCCTAAAATGCTTAAAGGAACTGCTGATGAATTGTAGTCTACAGTAAAGAACTCTTTCACATTTCAGAGTTTCTTAAAAAAAACATACTTATGACCAGTTTTAGCTGGTACTATATACTCACATGTCAGGACCACATGGTAAAACTGATTTATGACCAGTTTTAGCTGGTACTATATACTCACATGTCAGGACCACATGGTAAAACTGATTTATGTCCTTAGAGGAAGTTAAATTATTTGTCCTGATGTAAAGGCTGTTTTCTGTCTTTATTGCCTTTCTTAGGAAAGTACATTTTTTAAAAAGAAATTTGTGTGCATCATGAGTTCCTATAGAGCAGCCTTTTTTTTTGTTTTTGAATGAAACTAAATAAATGATGGTAAAGTATATAACCACTGGATTGTAAACTCTGACTTAGAGTAGTCCTCTATGTGTTTAATCACACTCACACTGAAGCCTTGAGTGCCTAGCAGGGTACCTGGCACATAGCAGGGACCCAAGTATATGTTGAATTTAGGGCTGATGGTTTGCATAGAATTTAATAATGTTGTTTAAGGATAACATTTTAAAATGGTCTTTTCAATACTTTCATTGTCAGTTATTTGTCTTCATGTGTATACTTTAAAATTTTATTAAGTAGATTATTTACCTCTTCCGGTTTTAGAATATCAGGGGTGTATTTGTCTTCATAATTCCATATTTAAGAGATACAAGGGTAATGATGATAATGACCAGGATGGTAAGATAAAAAGTATTTCTCCTAGTGATGAAGTGATAATATCCATGAAGAGGTAATACCACCAGAAGTTTGGCACATACATGTGTGTAGAAGTTGGGAATGGTTTATGTGAGTAAAAAGTAAAGATGGTATTACAGATCGTTAAGGATTTTAGCAAAAATACCTTTATAAGGAAAATTGGTGTCTTGGATTCAGAAAAATATATTCCATATACTTAAATATACTTAAAAAGCTTTTACACAATTTTTACTACCCTAAAGTGTTCTGTAGGAATTTTAATACTACATACTTGCTGTTAATATGACGTACAAGAAATGTAGACATTAAAATATATATACAAAACAAAAATCAATCTTTGTGGCCTCTTAGGGCTGCCGTCTGTGGGGTCGCAGAGTCAGACGCAACGGAAGCGACTTGGCAGCAGTAGCGGCAGGGCTTTCAAAGTCAAGTTGTTTCAGACTAGATAGCCAGGTTCTGGCCTGCACAACTCTAGACCTTGTATTGTTTATTGATAATCCTGTTTGTAACTATTGATAACACTGTAAGTGTAAATGTGATTTAAGAATGGGGTAAACTCAGAGGAGGTGGAGTGTGGTTGGGCAGGGAAAAGAGCTGGTAAATTATACTCTGAAGATCCTGATGCTGGGAAAGATTGAAAGCAAAAGGAGAAAGTGGCAGCAGAGGATGAGTTGGACACTACTTAGTGACTAAACAACAACATACCCTAAAAGAAGCTCCAGGCAAGAATGACATTTATTGAAAGTCTGGTTATCTTAAATATTCCCAAGCACTTTTAACTTTTCAGTGTATATTTAAAAATAAAACTATTTTGAATTACTGTGTAGTAGAATTTATGCATTATATCTCTCCTATGCTTCTTGATGGGGAAGGCAATGGCACCCCACTCCAGTACTTTTGCCTGGAAAATCCCATGGACGGAGGATCCTGGTAGGCTCCAGTCCATGGGGTCGCTAAGAGTCGGACACGACTGAGCGACTTCACTTTCACTTTTCACTTTCATGCATTGGGGAAGGAAATGGCAACCCACTCCAGTGTTCTTGCCTGGAGAATCCCAGGGACGGGGGAGCCTGGTGGGCTTCCGTCTATGGGGTCGCACAGAGTCGGACACTACTGAAGCGACTTAGCAGTAGCAGCATGCTTCTTGAAGCCCCTGGCATACCGGCATACCATTGCCTATTCTTCAGGAGGTACATTTGAAGAGCATGAATCCAGCTGAAAGTTTTTTTAAAAAACCAGAAATTTGGATCATGTATTGGTATGCATATTTTCTTATGATGCTTAAAGACAGTGTGGATACAAATTATATTTTTATTCCATTTATTCCACAAATACTGTGTTTCGGCTTACAACCAAAATATGTACTATAAGATAGTAAGAGTTATAAATAAGATTTTCAAATTGCAAATCAGGGAAAAGAGCTATAAGAGTGGAGGTCTTGGTGTGCTGTCAGGACTGGGGTGGGGGAAGGGAAGGGAACAAAACCATGAATAAAACTCAATGATGTCATTTTCTTCAAGTCAGCATTTTGTGATTCAGGAACATTGCTTTTTAGATGATCAACTTGATTTAAGGATAAAAACCTATTAGTTACAAAAACTATATAGATGAACTGTGTCAGCTTTAAAAATATCCTTTGAATATCACTGATTTCTAAGACTTAAAAATATAATTTTCTTTAGTTAAAAAATCAATACATGTTTATGGTAGAAAATTAAAATAAGATGTTAAGTATATATATTTCTCTCTCTATGGAAATACTATGTATCTCTTCCTCTTCATCATATATATATAATTTCTATCCCCTAGTGGCAATCTTTGTTTACGCTTTGGGACTTCCCAGGTGGCGCTAGTGGTAAAGAACCCATCTGTCAATGCAGGATATGCAAGAAATGTAGGTTTGATCCCTGGGTCAGGAAGATCCCCTGGAGGAGGACATGACAATCTCATTCTAGTATTCTTGCCTGGAGAATCCCATGGACAGAGGAACCTGGCAGGCTACAGTCCATAGGGTTGCAAAGAGTCGGACACGACTGAAGCAACTTAGTGTGCATATTTACCTTTAGTCTTTTATGTGCACTTGAAAAAAATAGTATCATGTGATATATGCCTTTTATATCCTTTGAATAGAACATTAACAGTCCCCTATAGTATTTGATCCTCATAAATGTTTTTAATGTATACGTTGTATGTGTCTTTAGGAAGCTTATAAATTCATCTCTTGATATCCATGAGACTCTACTCATTTGACTATCTTTAGGTATATTTTGTTTTTGCTGGCTTCTCTTTTGCTCACTTCTTAAATAGGAACAGTCCAATTAAGCTTATCAATCTACTCTCTTACTGCACTTTTCCTTAATCATACCACTTACCCCCTGCAACTTCAGCTGTCACTTCAGACCATTCTTAGGACCTCAGTTCTAACTCAGACTACATGCTAAGTTTCAGGCCCTTTAAGTCCAATTGACTGCTAAATGTCTCCTGTGGATGCTCTGAAGGTAAAATAGCTGTTTAGGAACAGGTCATAGTCAGCAGTCAGTGTACACTTAATTAAAGGGGAAATCTCATGGTAAGTGCTCTTATTGCAATAAAATAAACATTTAAAAAAATGTCCATCTCTCTCAGCATTTGTTTCCTCTCTCCTGTCCCCGTCTTCATCATTTCTATTTTGTTTCTCACACTAGAAATTTTATATCCTATATTCTCCTTCTGTCTTACATTAATACCCAAGTTATGTTCTACTTCACACAAAAAATTCAAGTATTTGAGTGTCCACTTAATCAGGCATTGATTAAGGCTCTGGGAATGAAGCAGTGACAAAACCAAGCTTTGTTACAATAGAGCTTTCATTCTAATTGGGAGAGACACAGAATAAACATGTATATCAAGTGACAGTAAAAGCAGTGAAGAAAATAGAGCAGTGTTAGATGGAAATGGTAGGGAAAGGAGTTAGGAGGGTGCTAATCTGTTTTAAGGTAGTCAGGGAAGACCTCTGAGAAGGGGACATTTGCACAGACCTGAAGGAAGTAAGGAATTAAGCCATGTACATGTATTGGGGAAGAGCCTTTCAGGAAAAGATGAGCAAAGAAGCCTATGTTGTCAGGCTGGAGTGAACAAGAAACAGAATGGTAGGAGATGATATCAGGGTATTAGATGTTGACCCTCAAAGGCTAAGGAAAGGACTCTGGATTTTATTCTGAGCAAAATAGGAAGAAGCTGGAGGGTTTTAAGCAGAGTATGACATGGCTAGACTGAAGGAAGAGCAAAGATGGAAGCTTGGAATCTGGTTAAGAGACTTTGTAGTTGTCCAAATAAGAGATTGTGATGGCTTAGTAAAAGTGGTAGCAGAAGAGGTGATGTGTAGTAGTTGTATCTTGGACTTATTCAGGCAACAGAATTTACCAATGATTTGATGGGAATGTTAGAAATAAATCAAGGGTGACTCCTAGGGTTTTGGTCTAAACTTTATTTAGACAAGAACAATTGACAAGCGTTCAGACTGCTGTTCCATCTCACTAGACTATAAAGTAGCCACTTGCTGTATTTAATCTCTGTCCTATCTGATCTTGCTTTAGTTAGCTTCTTAAAATACAGATCTGACAGTATTACTTGGCTAATGGCTCCTCATTGCCTGTTGGCAGGAGAGTGAAGTCACTTCATAGTATTTAGATAAATTTGCGTACGTCTTTTATGCTATCATGGAATAAAACAGCTCTGATCTTTTAAAATGATGGTCTTTTTCTTTTTAAACTACCAGGTAAATAAATGTGAAGAAGTTACGTTTTGTTTGTTTTTTAAAAAGCGATTCTGTATTAAGAGGAAAAGGCAAGACTTTTGGTAGAAATTTGTGGGATATATACAGAAAAGCAGAAATGCATGTAGTTACTATCATGTCTGTTTTATAACTCCAGCTAAAATATGAAAGGTGTATGTGTATATAATATCCCTATATTTCTGTACAGGATATTGTGACATCTATTAATTACTTGATCACCCAAATGATCTCCTGGTATACAGATACTGGGTTTAGTGCTGAGTAAGGCAGACAAAGTGTCTCTCCTTTTGGAATTAACAGTTCAGTGGGGAAGAAAGTGGGGATCCCAGGTAGCTCAGTGGTAAAGAATCCACCTGCAATGCAGGAGATACGGGTTCAAGTCCAAGATCCACTGGAGAAGGAAATGGCAACCCACTCCAGTATTCTTGCCTGGGAAATCCCATGGACAGAGGAGAGCCTGGTGGGCAACAGTCCATGGGGTCTCAAAGAGTCAGACGGGACTGAAGCGACTACAACAATGGGGAAGAAAGTGGCTCCAAAATAGTTATTTCTCAAGAAGGGGCACACACACTCCTGGCCATTCTGTCAGGAGTTTCTGCAGATTTTTGTTTTCAATTGTTAAATAGTATTCTCAGAGTGAGGGTTAGAATATCTTTAATTCCTGTTTCCTGAACAGCAAGGATCTGGTGAAGTTATTTGTCCTCAGCCATATAGTTTATATAGTCAAGTTGGGATTCAAATGCAGGTTCTCTGATCCCAGAACTTTAAACACTGTGCTGTATAATTCTCATGATCTTAACATGACAATAAAGAAACATAAAAATGAGAATGAAAATAAATCTAACTTTCTGACTTAAGAGAGTTTCAAAATGAAAGCAAATCAGTCAGGAACTCCTCCTAGTAATGCATCAGCTGATATTCTTTCAGATATTTAATTGTTGTCAGAGATTACATATCTTTAGTGTTACTTTTAAAATCTTAAGTGTATATGAAATACATTAAGTTGACAACGAGACCAGCATAAGATGAAGTGCGCTTGATCTGTGGTCTGAGTCAGACTTTTCATTAGAGCAACTAAAAATTACTTATTTAAGTACAAGATGTATGCTGCTGAATGCTGAGGGTGCAGTTACACACCCTTTAGGTTTTAAAGACAGTTCAAGTTGAATTAATGAAGTTAAATTACCTTTGAAAAGTCTCACTTCTCAGACTACTACCTCTAGCACCCTCATTTGCCATCAGTGTGTTTTGCCTGGCTTATTGACATATAGAAGGAAATATGAATGACTTTTTATTTGATCATCTGGTACTTAAAAGCAATAGGAGTCATAAAGGAAAAGGGAACTTCCCTGACCCTCCTCTGACACTTAACAGTAATCCTGATAAACACTGCAGTATATGTAAACCCTGAAAACCCTAGGTTGAGACTAATAGGTCTTTCTGTGCTCATTTCTGATTGCTTGTTTTCCCCACACAGCCAGAATGATCTTTAAAAAGGGTAACTCAGAACACATGATCTCTCTGGTCAGCTCCTGTCACTGGCTCCCCATCTCAGAGTTACGAGATAATTGCCTCTCTGGTCTGTAAGGGACTGTGTCACCCACGCCTCACTCTTTGACCTCCTTTCCTACTGCCCTTTGCTGCAGCCCCCGCCACATTTTTCTGGCTGTTCCTTCCTGTTTTTGGTAAGCTCCTACTTCAGGGCCTTTGCTTTTATTGTTTTTTTTTTTGCCTTGAGGGCACTTGACTGAAGTACCTTGTGTCCTTAGCTCCTTTGGGATGTCACCACAATGAGGCCTTCAAATATTACATCCTCTCCCCTTCATTTTTTTTTTCCACAGCAGGTAACATTATCTAATACACAATATGAAACTGAAAGTTGCTCAGTCGTGTCTGACTCTTTGCCATCCCATGGACTGTAGCTCTCAAGGCTCCTCTGTCTATGGAATTCTCCAAGCGAGAATACTGGAGTGGGTAGCCACTCCCTTCTCCAGGGGATCTTCCTAATTCAGGGATTCAACCTGGTTCTTCTGCGTTGCAGGCAGATTCTTCACTGTTTGAGCCACCAGTGAAGCCCCAATATACAGTATATTCTTTGCGTATTTATTGTTTTTCCCACTAGACATTATGGGATATTCATGATGGTGGAGTTTTGGTCTGTATTGATGACAGCTATAGCCCATGCATAAAACATGACACATAGTAGGTACTCAATCTGTCAATTAATTAGCATATTAAAGTATACTGTTTTCACAATATTCTTTTTTCCTAGCTTTCTTGAGATGTAATTGACATACAGCATTGTGTAAGTCTAGGTGTATGTGATGGTTTGATACACATATATTGCAAAATGTTTATCAGATTAAGGTTAGTTAACACATCCTTAACTCATATAATTACCTTAGTTGTTATTATGGTGAGAACTTTTTAAAATCTGTTAGCAAATTTCAAGCATACAATACAGTATTTTTAACTGTAGTCATCATGTTGTACATTAGATCCTCAGAACTTATTCCTCTTATAATGGAAAGTTTGTACCCTTTGACCAACATGTTATTTCCCTAACTCTACACCCCCAGCCCCATGTAACCACCTTATCTTTAAGTTTGGCTTTTTTAGATTTCATATATAATTGAGATTATATACTGTTTCCCTTTTTCTGACTTATTTCACTTAAAATAATATCCTCAAGGTTTATGCATGTTGTTTTGCAGATGGCAGGATTTTATAATATTCTTTAAAATCTCTATTGTATATTTACAGATTTAATAATTTAGGCTCTGTGGTTTTATGATTAGTAAATACTTATTTGACTACTGAGGTCACAACCCTAGTTTTCTGGCCAAGCAAGAAAGCTTTTAGACTAGTCTTGAATTTTTTAAATCTTTACTTAATCAAGTGAATATTAAAGCAAATATTTTAAGATAGTAAAGAAAATTGGGCAAAGAAAGTTTGTTTTTCATCCCAACATAGCTTATTTCTTAGTTTCCCTCATTACTTAGACATAATCATAGTATAATATATTTTTTAATTGTAGATTTTTAATTAGTTTGCTAGTGAACACTTCTGTTTATAAGAGCTCTGATAACAATACAAAGTAATCAAAATCCTCCTCTAAGTGATTCAGATTGGTGCTGTCATCTCTATAGAAGAATGTCATGTTTTTATGAAATTTTCAGATAGAATTTTTTTTTTTAGTTCATAGTATGGTTTTTCTTTAAGTCTCTTGTGAAATAAATGATAGTTAACCAGTATTCTGTAGAAAATACCAGATGTACTTCCAGAAGTATAAGCTGGATTTAGAAAAGGCAGAGGAACCAGAGGTCAAATTTCCAACATGTGTTGGATGGTAGAGCAAAGGAACTCCAGAAAAACATCTACTTTTGCTTCATTGACTACTTTAAACCTTTGACTGTGTGGATCACTACAAACTGGAAAATTCTTAAAGAGATGGGAATACCAGACCACCTTACCAGTCTCCTGAGAAAACTATGTAGGTCAAGAAGCAACAGTTAAAAACTCACATGGAACAACAGACTGGTACAACGTTGGGAAAGGAGTCAAGGCTGTATATTGTCACACTGCTTATTTAACTTATATGCAGAGTACATCATGTGAAATGCCAGGCTGGATGAGTCACAGGCTGGAATCAAGAGTTCTGGGAGAAATATAAATAACCTCAGATATGCAGAAGTGAAGAGGAACTAAAGAGCCTCTTGATGAGGGTGAATGAGGAGAGTGAAAAAGCTGGCTTAAAACTCAACATTCAAAAAACTAAGATCATGTCATCCAGTCCCATCACTTCATGGCAAACAGATGAGGAAACAATGGAAACAGTGACAGACTTTTATTTTCTTGGACTCCAAAATCACTGTGGATAGTGACTGCAGCCATGAAATTAAAAGACACTTGCTCTTTGAAAGAAAAGCTATGACAAACCTCAGATCAGATCAGATCAGTTGCTCAGTCGTGTCCGACCTCTTTGCGACCCCATGAATAGCAGCACGCCAGGCCTCCCTGTCCATCCCCAACTCCCGGAGGTCACGCAGACTTCATATCCATCGAGTCAGTGATGCCATCCAGCCATCTCATCCTCTGTCGTCCCCTTCTCCTCCTGCCCCCAATCCCTCCCAGCATCAGAGTCTTTTCCAATGAGTCAACTCTTCACGTGAGGTGGCCAAAGTACTGGAGTTTCAGCTTTAGCATCATTCCTTCCAAAGAAATCCCAGGGCTCATCTCCTTCAGAATGGACTGGTTGGATCTCCTTGGATCTTGCAGTCCAAGAGACTCTCAAGAGTCTTCTCCAACACCACAGTTCAAAAGCATCAATTCTTCGGCGCTCAGCCTTCTTCACAGTCCAGCTCTCACATCCATACATGACCACAGGAAAGACCATAGCCTTGACTAGGCGAACCTTTGTTGGCAAAGTAATGTCTCTCCTTTTGAATATGCTATCTAGGTTGGTCATAACTTTCCTTCCAAGGAGTAAGCATCTTTTAATTTCATGGCTGCAGTCACCATCTGCAGTGATTTTGGAGCCCAGAAAAATAAAGTCTGACACTGTTTCCACTGTTTCCTCATCTATTTCCCATGTAGTGATGGGACTGGATGCCATGATCTTCGTTTTCTGAATGTTGAGCTTTAAGCCAACCTTTTCACTCTCCACTTTCACTTTCATCAAGAGGCTTTTGAGGTCCTCTTCACTTTCTGCCGTAAGGGTGGTATCATCTGCATATCTGAGGTTATTGATATTTCTCCCAGCAATCTTGATTCCAACTTGTGTTTCTTCCAGTCCAGCGTTTCTCATGATACTCTGCATATAAGTTAAATAAACAGGGTGACAATATACAGCCTTGACGTACTCCTTTTCCTATTTGGAACCAGTCTGTTGTTCCATGTCCAGTTCTAACTGTTGCTTCCTGACCTGCAAACAGATTTCTCAAGAGGCAGATCAGGTGGTCTGGTATTCCCATCTCTTTCAGAATTTTCCACAGTTTATTGTGATCTACACAGTCAAGGCTTTGGCATAGTCAATAAAGCAGAAATAGATGTTTTTCTGGAACTCTCTTGCTTTTTCCATGATCCAGCGGATGTTGGCAATTTGATCTCTGGTTCCTCTGCCTTTTCTAAAACCAGCTTGCACATCAGGAAGTTCACGGTTCACATATTGCTGAAGCCTGGCTTGGAGAATTTTGAGCATTACTTGACTAGCGTGTGAGATGAGTGCAGTTGTGCGGTAGTTTGAGCATTCTTTGGCATTGCCTTTCTTTGGGATTGGGATGAAAACTGACAAGTAGGGACATCACTTTGTTGACAAATGTTTGTCTAGTTAAGGCTATAGTTTTTCCACTAGTCATGTATGGATATGAGAATTGAACCATAAAGAAGGCTGAGAGCTGAAGGATGATGGATGCTTTTGAACTGTGGTGTTGGAGGAGACTCTTGAGAGTCCCTTGGACATCAAAGAGACCAAACCAGTCAATCCTAAAAGAAATCAACCCTGGATATTCATTGGAAGGACTGATGCTGAAGCTGAAGCTCCAATACTTTGGCCACCTGATGGGAAGAGGTGACTCACTGGAAAAGACTTTGATACTGGGAAAGATTGAGGGCAGGAGGAGAATGGGGTACTAGAGAAAGAGATGATTAGATGGCATCATCAATTCAATGGACATGAGTTTGAGCAAACTCTGGGAGATACTGAGGGACTGCGAAGCCTGGCATGTGGCAGTCTATGAGGTTGCAGAGTCAGACACGACTTGGCAACTAAACATAGATTTTTCTTTAGGTCTGTTGTGAAATAAAATATTCTTTTTTTTTTCTTACTATGCATCATGTAAGATTTATTAAGATTTATTGTCTACATAAGTAATAAAAACATCATCTCAAAAAATTAACAGTAATGTGATGAAATTATCTAGCATTCAGTCCATATTAAACTTTCCCTAGTTTTCCCAAGATGTCGTTTATGGCTAATATTTGTCCCTCACCTTGAACAAACATCCAGTTGAAGTTTATGTATTGCAATGAAAAGTGTTCAATTTTCCTAGTGTCTTTCTGTGCAAGAAGTAATCATTATCCTATTTACCTGTCAGGTCTGTACTTTTATACTTATGCTGTATATGTTATATATGTAAAATAATATATAATATTATTTAAAATTTTACTTAAGTGGTATTATAATGTGTATATTAGTCAACGATTTTCTACTTTATTATTTTGGGGGGTTGGAGGGGGGTTCAAGATGGGGGACACATGTACACCTGTGGCGGATTCATGTTAATGTATGGCAAAACCAATACAATATTGTAATTAGCCTCCAATTAAAATAAATAAATTTATATTAAAAAAAATGAAATATTCTGTAGGAGGAAGCACTTAACATTTTTGTCTGCTGACTCCCACCTTTCAACTTTATTTCAATTAGTAATTTTCAATTTAAGTTGAAGCTGTAGTACAACATAGAGCCTGTATTGTGCCTGCCAATCTTTGCTTGATTTAAAATTTGTGTTTTCAGCTAGTAATTTTAAGTATTTCTCAGCACCACAAAGTAGGAGATAAGGTGAAGTAGTCTTGTTATGGGTGTTTTAAAATGTTGTTTATCAGGAGTTCCCTGGTTGGTGGTTAGGATTCTGTGCTTTCGTTGTCATGGTCTCGGTTTAATACCTGGCCGCATAGCTTGGCCAAAATAATAATAAGTAAAATGTTGTTTATCAACTTAATAAAGTTGATTAAGTGATAATAAGCATATGATGAGTAGTTTCAGAGGTTGAAATGGAAATGTGTGTGTTTTTTAGGTGATCATGAATCAGACAGATAAAAATCAACAAGAAATCCCATCATACCTTAGCGATGAGCCACCAGAAGGTAAGTACGCATCTATAACACGAAGAATGAAAAAACATCCTAGTGAATTAAAGTTCAGATTGTCTTTATTAAATTTAAACAACCTGTTCTGTCAGCAGATGTGGTCCAAAAATACTTAAACACTTTAGCTTTTAATAAGCATAGATATTATGAATAGGGACACTATGTAACTGTTTTATTGTTTAAGATCTATTTTTCTGCTATTCTTTTATTCTAAGACCATTTCACAAGTAGAGTATCCTTTCATCTGTAAAGAATTGGGTGGGGTGCAGAGGAAGGATGGACTGGGTTTAGTTTTGATGTCACGAATACAAAAACTCAATTCAGGAGGCACTTGAGATTTGTTAAACTCCTGTTATTGACTATAATAGGTAACTTCCTTTTTTAATACATGGTCTTGGGGTTTGCTTAATTTATTTTTTAGTTTGAAAATCGTGACATCAGGAATCATTTTATCTTTACTTCAAAAACCCCTGGAAACTAGTAACGCACACCTGAATGTCCCGACTATACACAGAAACAACTAGCTGTTTTGTTTGCCTTATTTTTTAAAGACTAGAACTCTG
This sequence comes from Tragelaphus eurycerus, assembly GCA_935064755.1. NCBI lineage: Eukaryota > Metazoa > Chordata > Mammalia > Artiodactyla > Bovidae > Tragelaphus > Tragelaphus eurycerus. The sequence goes on along the minus strand of CAKXYN010000072.1, from coordinate 6,711,416 downwards.
CAGTATTGAAGAGAAAATTTAGGGCTCAATGAGAAAGTAAATAAGGACTTGTGAGAATGATGTCAGGAAAGAGATAAAGGCTGTCCAGGAGCATGACTGTTAAGGAAGAGAACAGCCTCAGCAGTGTCTTTATATTGGCAACCTGTTAAACAAAAGTAGTCTGCGAAGTGAATAATTTATATGGTGCTAATACAGTGATAACAGTATTAAAATTTGTCTGATTTGATGGGGAAAAATTGTCTTCATTAAATGCATGTACACCAATTTTAGCATAGAAGGATAATACTAATGAGGTATTCAGCATAAGGTTTTTATGTTTTATCCTGAAGTCAAGATTCCTGCCCCCTCACCCCGCCCTTTTCCTAGTGTTACTAACCTTGATTACCAAAGAATTACCGCTTATGTAATTCTTTCCATCATAATTTTATAATTAATATATTCAAATGCTTATGTCTTAAGTCTCTTATTTAGCTATTTTAGAATTTATATTAACTATGCTTATTACTCAGTTTCAATTAAAAAATTGGTTTTATAAATTTAACTATTGCTGTATCTTTATAAGTGAGCTATTTTGACTAAGCACTGAGGCTTTCTTCCTTGTGAAATGGTGTAAACTCTCCAAACAATCAGAAGAAAATGTTACTCAAGGTAAATTTGTGCCTTGCGTATTTAAGGAAACTCTATTTTCAGAATTGTTTCTCTTTTAAATATTGTTGGCTTCCCAGAGTTATCTAACCACGATTTAGTAGCTTTGGTGGTCTTAGTTGAACCTATTTATCCATGAATTTACCTTTCTTGTGTGAGATTATACCTTTTTAGTGGTTATAGCCTGACTTATATAGTTACCAAGTATTTTTTCATGAAGTTAAAAAAAAATAAAAACAACATTGCTTGTGTTGCTGCTGCCTGAGTCACTAGATTATGAAGAAGAGATCTCTGTGCATTTGAGGGTGCCAGAATTTTTATGAAGTCTTCCTGCTAGTCATTTTATGTTGGAGTTTGGGTTACATGCCAGTTTGAGTGCCTCTATTAAACAAACAAAAAACTCATGACAGTAAATCTGAATTTCTCATATTGATGTTCCTTTTCTGGGAGTATATGAAGAGTATGTTGAAGTATTTTACTATGAAGAGAATTCAGCAGGCCCATGTAACACATTTTCTGAAAAATATATAACTATTTTCCAAAAAAAGAAAAATAACATTGTGAGCAGAATGACATTTTGTTTGTGGCAGTGCCACGGCTCGCAGGATTTTAGTTCCCCAAGGAGGGAATGAACCCAGGCCTCTGGCATTGAAAGGGTGCGGTCCTAACCACTGAACCACCAGGGAATTCCTGACATTGTTTTAAAATTTTTGCAAATCTCTTTAATATTTGGATTAATAGAAGAAAGCTAGATTCTCATAGTTGCTTCTGTGTTTGGTCTCTTGTGTTACTGCACATCATTTAGCTTCTGGAAAATCCTGTTGTGGACTGGTGACAGAATGAAAGTGAAAAGACATGTTAATATTGATGTTTTAGTATTACTATGAAAGCAGTTTGTAACCCCTTAAATAGTCCTGGGGATACTCAGGGGTTCCAGACCACACCTTGAGAACCAGTGCTTTAAATGAGGAAGCTTTTTTCAGTAATGACTGAATTCTATCAAGGAAATAAGGGCTAAATATATTTTTTTCCATGCTCCTTTTAGGATATAAAACAAAGCTTTTTTTTAAAATTAAAAGCAACAAAACTGTAAATCAAGGAGACACTTAAAATAGTTTTCTATTTTATGAAAGATGTCAAGTCTTTAAAGTATTTCTTCTCATAGATACTAAGACTTAGCATTGGACCAAGATGTTTTAAAAACATGTACAATTATACCCTTGAGAGAATAGCTCTTCATGTCTTGATCAGATTTGTGTTTATTTGGTTGACCTTATCAATACAATCTCTTGATTGTTAGGAAGTCTTAGGCTACTCAGTGATTTGTACTATTTTTATAAAGACTTACATTTGACTGTCTTATATTTTCTCTCATTAGGGTCAATGAAAGATCACCCACAACAGCAACCAGGCATGCTGTCCCGTGTGACTGGGGGTATCTTCAGTGTTACAAAGGGAGCTGTTGGTGCCACCATTGGTGGCGTCGCTTGGATTGGTGGAAAGAGTCTGGAGGTGACCAAAACAGCTGTTACAACTGTGCCTTCCATGGGAATAGGGCTGGTGAAAGGGGGCGTGTCTGCTGTGGCTGGAGGTGTTACAGCTGTCGGGTCTGCTGTTGTAAACAAAGTGCCCTTAACAGGAAAGAAAAAAGACAAATCTGACTAAAATATGGAGATACACTTGTTCTCCACAGCATTATGATGCCAGTGGCATTGAATTGCTAAATTATGGACTACAACCAACTCACCAGTTTTGGACGTTTATCTTCTAACTGCTGTGTTGAAAGTATTGATGACTGACTGACTGGCTTTTGTCTAAAAAGAAGAGACCAATACTAGCACAGTGTACGAAGGTTTCTCATACTTAAATTCCAGCTTTTTATCTGGTAAAATGTTACACTTATTCAGTTGTAACTGAAGATATGGTGTATTTGAATATTTACTATATGTCTTTCAGTTTAACTAAAAATGTGAAAGTTGAATTTAGTGGATGATCTTTATAGTTCCATATGTATAATGTGCCAGGTAACTCATCTGCCCCTTAAGAAGGGAACCTTGAACTACATAAACTGTACCTTTGATGTGCCTAATAGTTTCAGATGTTTTAACTAGTTTTTTTTTAATAACCATAGTTGATTAGACCAAGAGGCATTCTTTTATTATTTAAGATGGTAAAAGTAGCAGGAACTAGAGAAGGTTAAAAGATTCATGGTTTTGTGAGTATTAACCATCTTGTATTAGACATGCATTATATTAATCATTGATGCCTTACAAAAGAAAACATCTTTTCTAATACCCTGAATATGTGCAGTTCTTAGGATTATTATTATCTATCGATTCTTTCAAAAGTTGTGAAATTAGTTTTCCCTCAAGAATCTCAGGATTAGTGGGGTAAAGGCATTTCTTGTTCTCAGCAGATAAGATAGTGCTTGTTAACTGTCAGTAGTTACACCAAATTGTACACTTCAACCTGGGTTCATGCTCCATCATTAATAAACCTTACAGTGCCTAAGGAACATTTCTTTGCTGGTCAGAAGCTATGTTAAGTTTCATATTAAGGAGGAACACATAAATCATTTTAAGTTCTTAAGAATTATCTGAAGCATCCAAGATACAAAAAGAATTCTTCACACATATTTTGTCTCACGTGCTTACATACTCAGTTGTGCCCAACTCTTTGTGACTTCATGGACTGTAACCCATCAAGTTCCTTTGTCCATGGAATTTTTCAGGCAAGAATACTGGAGTGGGTTGTGATTTCCTACTCCAGGGGATCTTCCCAATGCAGGGATCAATCCCATGTCTCCTGCTTGGCAGATGGATTCTTAACCACTTGTGCCACCAGGGAAGCCCCATTTTGTCTCAAGGATGGCTTAAATTATTAGCAGTACCCCTTTTAAAAAACACAGTAAAAGCACCTATGGGTATGTGACTCGAATGGAATGGGCTCCATAGATTAGTTCTGAAGATTAAGGATATTGCTAAGTGCTATCAATGTTTGACAGGCTTTTAAAATGTTATCTTACAGTCCTTTAAAGCAGCAGTACACTTTGTATCATTTTCCAAGTCAACTTCAGGCAGGGAATTGAATTTTTTGGTTACGGATAAGCATGTCATATCTTGATAACGTCTCGTCATGTCTTGTTCATTCTAAAAGAATATGACTTAGCTGGAATTCATCTTTGTTTCATGTTCAATTTCATAAAAATTTTAAAGTGGAATATATATTTGGCATATCTCTTAACTAAGGGTTTAATCCAAGTTTCAAAAACCTTAATTTTCTTTAACTTAAGTTTGGAAATTTGCTGCCATTCTGCACTTTTTTTTTAATGAGCAAGGGGAAGAAAGGAGGTGATACTCTGAAGTCAGTAAGTCAAAACAGCACTCCTGAGAACTTAAATCACTCCAACACCCAAAGCTTAAGTGTTTGTTTGCAAACTCCTAAGAGTTTTACATTAATAATGTGGATCAACAAAAGGATAAGAACAAAACTTAACTTTTAAAAGCTTTTATAAACACCAGCAGGGATTTATGCAAATCCAGTTTCCTGAACCTTTCTATGATATACAAATCTGGAAAGTCATTAAGGAGTTAGTGAGAAATTAAATTGCCATTTATTTCATCCAGTATGATTTATCTGTTGGTATAAAGAAAGAAAGTGAAGTCGCTCAGTGGTGTCCGACTCTTTGCGACCCCATGGACTGCAGCCTACCAGGCTCCTCTGTCAATGGGATTTTCCAGGCAAGAATACTGGGAGTAGGTTGCCATTTCTCCAGGAGATCTTCCTGACCCAGGGATTGATCCCAGGTCTCCCGCATTGTAGGCAGACGCTTTACCGTCTGAGCCACCAGGGAAGTATCTGTTGGTATACTGTGATCAAATATTAGAAACAGGATTAAAAAAAAAACTCTGAAATTAATAAACACTAAATGATCTAAATAATGGTATTGGAGAACTTTTTCCTATTATTTGAAAGAAATTATTGCTTTGTTGCGAGTTTATATTTCTAAATTATCTTTATAGGCTCTGCTGTGCTTTGTACCTGAATTTCTACATATAGACTTTAGTTTACCGTATGCTTGAATATTTATTTTCAACTTGGCTTGTCTTTAAAATTGCTTGAGAAAAAATGGTTGTAATTAATTTCTGCTACAGAAAAGCCACCTGGTACATTTTATCTCATCAAGTTTGTTTTAAATTTTAAACTTATAACTTTGTTCAGGAGAGGCTTTGCAATGATAGCAGAGAACTTGTACAAATGAACAGTTAGTTGTAGAGGTTCCTGTTGAAATGAACTTGCCATTTGATATGTAAAGCTGTACACTTGAGTCTTTTTCAGTTTATTTTTGTAGACTAGCAGTTTGACCTGTTGAACAGTACAAGCAAACTTCAAGAAACTGAGGTTGTTGTATACACCTGGAGGCATCTATTATTCAGCTTATCTTTTGAGTGGGTATTTGGCACAATGAGGATAAACTTGTGTGACCCACTAGAATGACTGATCTAATAATGTTGACATCATGAATCCTGTACTTAGTGAAATGTCAGATGAAAATTATTGATGATTGAGTAAATTTTTTGTGTTAAAGAAATGGGAAAAGAATACATGAGTCTGTTTAATAAAGCACTATGATCTGCAAAAGATGAACTGTTTCATAAAGATCTAAGGAAATAAAGGGAATTTTAAAACAGGGTATTCTTAAAAGTTTAGTTATATAGCAAATCAGAAAGTACTGTAGCCAGTTTTTAAATTGTTTGATACTAATGCACAAACATGACAGAAGATCTCCAAATATGAATTCTGATGCCAACAATCAAGCCCATACATATTTTAAACAACTCTAATAAATATTAAAAATGCAGATTTCTAGGTTTAACAGCAACTTGCTGAAATCTTTGTAGGGTGGAATTCAAGACTGCAGTTTAACAACCTCTGCAGGTGGTTCTTGTGCACTCTAAACTTCGGGAATTGATGCAGGAATTATAAAATAGGGAGGGCACTTCTATGTCCTGAGCAGATGTGGAACCAACTTACGACTGCTTACTGGCCAGAAATGACTCAAAGGGAAAGGAACCAACTGGAAGAAGGAAGAAAACTGATACTTACTGGGCACCTACTTACCTATCAGGCATGGTCCATAAATTCTTTTATTTAATCAGTATGAGGCCCTTAGGAGGAAAGTATCTGTATTCCGTTTGTACAAATATGGAACAAGCTAACCTCCAATGTTAGTTGAGTTTCCCATAACGCTTGAATTAGTGTCAGTCAAACAGCGTATGTCAGTCTCCAGCGTATGTCCAGAAACAGAGGGGACTACTCAATAACTAGTCCTTCATTCTGTTGCTGTAGTGCTGCCTGTATGCTTGGTTTACCAAGCTGTGTGATTTGAGCTCACTTCAAATCTTCCGGGTGATCATATTTATTTGGCAGCTAATTGCATTCTGCCACAGAAATGAATTTATACATAAATTGTCTAAAGGGGATAATGCAATTTGTTGTTAGAGCCTTTTTTTTCCACAGAGGAAATGAAATTTTGACTCTAGTGTTTTATGTAAGGGTATCTCCCCCTGCTACGTTGTTGATTTTGAGTATCTAAAATTTTACTTGTAGGAAGATCTGGGTTAAGAATGCAAGAATGGAAAAAAGCAGAGGTTCACGGGCTAAAAAGTAATGGACTAGGATTTGGTCTAAAGGAAGATAAAGCTGGTATACTGCATGTTTGGCCATGAATGTGGGTTTTTTTTTTAAACTTTTCTAGTTAGACTAAGCTACAAATGTATTTCTATAACCACAACTGCCTCTGGTTTGCTAGTGTACTGACAAAAGTTTTTATTTATTTAATTGAAGGATAATTGTTTTACAATATTGCATTGGTTTTTACACAGAGCTTTTTACATTAATGGCCACAAAGCACACAAGACTACTCAACTCTGCTAAACTTTCTTATATACTTTCTTGTTTGTTCACTTCCCTACTCCTCAAAATGACTTTCATTCCCCTGCTTCCTACCCCTCCTGTTGTACTCCCTTTCTCCCATTCTAAATATCTCTGTAAAAAGAGGCAACCAGACAGCAACTCTTCTGCCTCTCACAATGCATACTCCTCCAACCTGCCTGCATGTGTTCCCATGCTCTGTGGGCCAGGCATGGGCCAGAACGAATGTCTCTGCTCTTATCCAAAGTAAAGCCCACTTTCACTTCCTCAAGGATTTTAATCCTTAGTATTAATTCGTTTTCCACGTATCATCCACCTCTTTCTCCTTGGTTCATACCCACTGACATATAAACATATTCCAGTATTTCCTTTCTTTAAAGAAAAATTACTCAATCTCATTACCTCCATTCTATGCTTCCATTTGCAGCAAAATTTCTTGAAAAACGATATAGTCTCTGACTCTTTCTCATCTCCTGTTCTCTCAACCCACTCCAGTTGCCTTCTTACCTGTCTCATTCCACCAGAATCACTCTTGACAGGGCCAACCAATGATTTCCAGGTCCACTGGTCATTTCTTATCTTAGCTGACCTCCCCATGGCATTCAATATTATTGAAAATGTCATTTTCTCTTGGCAGACTTAGTCTGGTCAACCCATTCCAGACCTGGTCTGCCGCTACTACAAATTTATCCTCTTTCTGGGCAGTCTCACCTAGAGCTGTAGCAGATAAGCAGATGATCTCCAGGTATCTATCTCCAAGTCCTGATTTCTCACAACTCCATACTTCACTATTTTTCTCTTTGAAAACTCTGCTCAAGTTGGGCATCTCAAGATTGACATCAATAATAGAATTACTAAGGTGACCATATAATGAATAATGCATTTCAAACTGAGACACTGTTGACGGTGAAAGAGAACACTGCTGATAATTCTGTCAGGGCAGCAAGCATAAACAAAAATCTGCCAAAGGACTTCCCATCACATTTAGAATGAGATCCAGTTCCTTAGACCTGTGCTGTTCATCTTGTGTCACTCTTTACCATCACTTAACTCTGCCCTGACTGTACTGGCTGCCATGCTCCCCTTGAACAAACGTTTCTGTATGACTTTGAGTGACTTAGCCTCTCTGTGCCTAAGTGTCCTCATCTGCTAGAACAATAAACAATGGTACTCAGCTCTTAAGAGCTGTAAAGCACAACATGCCTAGCACTTAGTAGATGCTGCAAAGTGATACCTTTCAGTCTCCTAAGGAACTGAACAGGTTTGGACAGTAAGGGTTACTTGCATTTGCTGAATGAAGGAATAAAGTGAAGATGTGGTCTACGTTTTTCATAATTTTTCATTACTTAAGGGCCTTGCACACACAGTGCCCATATATTTGAGTGTCAAGAGTCAACTGTTTGTGTATTTGTTACATAGTTCAAACTCCACTGCTGAAAGTGAGCCAGTCTATGTGGGTAATACTTATCTTGAAACAAAACTTAGAAACTTAAAACCTAACTAAAATCAGTACCAACCATCACACACTTAACCTTTCATATGTTAACAGTCAGACCTGGATTCTCGGTTTTCTTAAAAGCTGTACTTAAAATGAATATGAATTAGATCATTTTAAATTTAAGGAATTTTACAGAGACGTTTTCATAAAAACTCCCAATTTGTAGTTGGTACTCACTCTTGTAGCATGTCAGGTAGGGGTAACTTTTTCTTAATGCCAACTCATAAGCAATCCTTTTTCTGTTCACAAGGTTTGAACAGAAGAGAGATCTCAGTAAATCTGGGCTCTGGCACTTGGCAGCTGGATAGTTCTCTAAGCTTGATTCCTCATCTGTAAAAAGGGGAGAGTAATACATGCACACAGAAGTGTTTTATGAAATAAAACCGTCAATTTTAAACAAACTGACGATATAAATAAGTTCTAACTATTCCTTATGATGGGTAATACTTGGTTCTCAAAGATACCTATTCCAACCTGGAGATAAAATAAACTTTGTCCACCAAAACGTTTTAGAAATTTGGTAATGTTTCATCAAACACTTAACTACAGGATTTAGACCATAGTGGAGTGATGTTTCAGAGCTGGTGGTGAGAAAGAAGGCTGGGTCTGCATCGCACATGAAATGTGCTATATCAATAAAAATGTATCCATAATTTGAAATGGAGTGCACTTTTCAGTTTCTAAAATTATTCACTTACAAAGTATCACACTTGTGCCATTTAATAGTAGTTTTTGTTTTTGTTTTAAATAGCTCAAGGACAAAATTACAAACTTTATTAAAATAAATGCAATTTATATTTTCAAGTATAGCAGCTGAGTCAGAGATCATCTACTTAGAGGTAATTTAAACACAACTCAGAAGCTACATAGGTTCTTAAAATTACTGGTACCCACAACATTCCTGAATCACTTAAGTTTTTGCTACTTGGTTTCACTCTGCACTGGTAAAAAGAAGCAACATCAGTAAGCAAGTTACTCCTCAACATTTAATGGTGCCACAGGGTTAAATAATGGCCGCCTTTTTTTGGCCTGAATTTTACCAAAGTTAGCCTCAAATTCTTTTTTTGTTCCATTTATATTTGCTAGATGTCCATCCTTTATTCCATAGCCTAAGGAATTCAGTTTCCTTATCCTGTATTGTACTATTTGTGGTGTTAATTCAAGAACCATTGGTGTCTCTCTTATCTGAGCTATGGAAATTCCTTCTTTTAATAATCCTTGCATTCTCTCCTCCAAAACTGGAACAGAGTAATACAAAAGGGCAGGACATTTCAAAACCAATTGCTTCAGGTCATGATCAGTACATTTAAAAGCATTTTTAGAGAAAGACATACTGTTCTGTATACTTCTTGGGCAAAGCTGAAAAAGAAATCCTTTGAGTTTGGAGAGAAGCTGGAGAATTTCAAAGTTTGTGAAACCCTGCTCCTGGAAAAATTCTAGTGTTTCCTTTATAGCTGCAGAAGAATTTAACAAAATAAATGGGTTTTGGCTTAACAATTTTAGAAGCCAAACTTTCATGTTGGCCTCAGACCCACCTAACTTTAGATAACTCTCTTGGAGAATCTTTATCATTTGCTTATTCTTCTCAATAGGATTATGAAAAATATTAGATGCAGTAGTCAAAAATCTGCTAATGACCACATTTTTGAGTCCCAACTCTTGAAAGAACTGAATATTCAGCTTCCGGTTTTCCTGGTCTTTAACAGTAAAGAAAGATTCTGGAAACTGTTCTATTAACTTGACTAACTCTTCCTCGTTTTTACAGACCAACTGCCAGAGTTCTCTTTGGGTGTTAACAGCAGTTGGACTGCAGATAATTGCTTCTGGGCAGCGTTCCAAGATACTGGCTATAGCAGTCTCATTGGCACCCAGCTGTTGTAAAATACTTGCAATTTCTTCAACATAGGTTTCATCCTCCAGAAGTACCCAGCCTTTTAATCTTCGAATTTTCCTGATGTCAACTGACAATTTAAAGAGCTTTTCTACTGTCTTTTTATTTTCTTTCTTTGACTGACTATCAGTTGTACAGGTGAAGGATGCTAGAAAAGGTCTGTATTTTGGAGCCGATAGCCTTTTTTTGGAAAGAACAGAGTCTGCAGGGCTGGGATCTCATCAGCAACTTCCACAACATGGCTGCAATCCACTGGCTAATTCCCACCGTCCTGAGACTCCAAATGTACAAATCATACCTGTAAGAAAATACAGGTTCTCTTAGAATACAAACACAAACCTGAGCTACAGATATTAAGCACGAAAATAAAATGGACAAATCATACAGGTAAACTGCTCATGTGGAGTATTAAATAGAGCTGTTTAAATAATTGATGAAGTAACTGTCATATACTGCTTTCCATCTTAAACTTAACACCCTCTTTGAGCTTTGCAACAACTTGTGAAGTAGTTATTTCCATTTAACAGATCAGTAGCAAAACCACAGGGAGTTCAAAGATTCACAAACCTCAAATGTTATTTTGACAAAAATTTCGTTTCTTACAACTCTGTTTCTGTCTAGGGCATATATATTTATACACACACTCATTTTTTTTTTTTTTTTTTTTTTTTTTTATATTTTAAAGTTGATGTCTAGGTAAAGCAAACATTTTTGAGGGGGAGAGTCAATTTTAATTTTATATTGTATTTTTTGCTGAATAGCTATTATCCAAAATAAGCCACTGAATTTGTTTTGTTTAAAAATGAGTTAATAAATATAATACTATTTTATGAGAATTTGTGACAATCTTTTTTTGTAAGTCCAGAATTAAGTCTCAGCCAGGTAAAACAAGGAATACCATGTGACTGCCCGGTAGAGTCATGGGAAATCATGTTAGCTGTGGAATGTCATGGTGACCATGGCTTATTTCACTTAGCATAGTATAGCATGTGTTAGGACAAATCAGTTAATTTTGATTGGTCAGTCAGGGAAGTTTCCCTTTCCTTTAGGATTCCTACTGCATTTATGCATCAGATGAGAAGATAAAAATTCATCCCTATTTCCTTCTATACTACTGTTTGAATCTTAAAAGCTAGCTCCTTTAATTCATTTGAAATTTCTGGTTGTGAGCTGAGAATGTAAATAGACTTTATCAATAGTTTAGCTATTTCTAAGCACCATTTTTGAACAATCCTTTCCTTCCCCATGATTTGTGATGTTTCCTTTGTTATGTCGTATTAAACGTAGCTTCTATTTCTAGCTCCATCCTTGTGCGTGCGTGCTAAGTCACTTCAGTCGTGTTGACTCTTTGTGACCCTATTGACTGTAGCCCGCCAGGCTCCTCCGTCCATCGGATTCTCCAGGCAAGAATACTGGAGTGCGTTGCCATGCCCTCCTCCAGGGGATCTTCCCCACTCAAGAGGTCGAACCCGTGTCTCTTACATCTCCTGCATTGGCAGGTGGGTTCATCACTAGTGCCACCTGGCAAAAATAGTAGGGGAATCCTCACTCCCCTACTATTTTTCCAATTCCCCAAAGAAGCCAAGTGGCTAATTTCCAGTCTTTGCTTCATGCTTGGCTCCCTCTGCTATAGACCATCCTAAAACAATCTCTGGTCAGCTCATTCTTTCACACCCCTCCCAACGATGTCAGATCTCAGCTCAGACCTCAGCTTCCCCCGACACCCATTCTCTCATTCACTCTCAACCCAATACCCTTGCGTCTAACTAGTACAAAGAAAGGAGTGCAGTTCCCCACACCAAACATAAACCTTCTGCTGTTTCCCCTTCCCTAGAGTCACACCTTTCATCTTCCAGATAATTCCTGGTCTTGTGCTCATCCCAGCCTCTCTAGCCTGAGATCTCTAGAGCCCTTCTTTCTCATGTATTCACTCTTCAGTTGAATCCTCTTTCAGGTTCCCATCCTTCACCTCAATGGCTCCTTCTCTCACTGCCCATCCAGCTAAAGTTATTTTTCTCTTCCCCTCAGTTAATTCTTGCACAGCCTTTCTCTTCATTTCCTCTCTTTCTATTTACATAACTTCCAATAAAGACAACTTTCATGTGATTAAAGCCAATGAGTAGTTTTAGTTCCTCTTTTGGCATCTGCAGCTTTCAGCACAGGTGACCACTTTCTTTGGGAAATAACTCATACCTGACTTTCAAGACTTCCCACTCCCCTGGTCTTCCTTCCTCCCTCTGTTTCTGACCACCCTTTATCTGTCTCCTCTGCAGGCTCATCTTCAAGGCTTGGTTCTAGGCGCTCCTCTTCTTACCTTAGAGCTTCTCCTCAGAGATCCTGTCCTTATCCATGGCTTGTTAATCCCAGGAAACTTCGTTCCAGCTTCTCAAAATGTAATCTTGTCACTTCCCTGCAATAAACTTTTCAATCGCACTTTAGGATAGAGACATAAAGTAAATGTCTACTTTACCGTGGCCTTTAAGGCCTCTGTCTTAGGCTCTGTCATCACCCAAATCTCCTGTCCCCCACTGCCTACACTTAACTGTACCAACCCCCATTCAGCCCTTGGTGCTCTACCTGTTCCCATCACAGGGTCTCTAAAGACTGAGAGCTGTTCCCCATGCCCACAATCCTCCTGTCTAAGTGTCACTTTCTCAGGGAAGGTTTCCTGCCCTTCGTGAATAGATGAGCCTTCTTGTCCTCCAGATAGGCTGTCTTGGAACCGTGGACTGTTACTCTGTGTGCTTAGTTGCTCAGTTGTGTCCAACTCTTTGCAACCCCATGGACTGTAGCCTGCCAGGCTCCTCTGTCCATGGGGATTCTCTAGGCAAGAATACTGGAGTGAGTTGCCATGCCCTCCACCAGGGGATCTTCACAACCCAGGGATTGAATCCAGGTCTCGGCATTGCAGGCGGATTCTTTACCATCTGAGCCACCAGGGACTCCCACTCAACATAGCTGCAGCTGTTCATGTGTGATTTCTGTCTCTCTCTCTATGAGGACAAGGATGGTTTACTGCCCTGTTCCTATGATAAAATGCTTCTCTACCTTTGGCCTGATTGGCACTGCTGACTCTAGGAGGCATGCTGGGCAGATGACTTTCATGTGTGCTCTTCCCCAGCACGCTGCTCTTGACCTTACTGTGGCACTTACACTCCTGTAAGTTCTTCATTCTTTCAACCTGTTTTTTGGGGTTTGTTTGTTTAGCTCATTCTCTGTGACAGACATTACGCTAGGCACTAGCTCTTCTGCTAAAACATTCTTCATACCTTCGGATCACAGACCCATCAGAGAATATGGTGTGAGTCAGAGGCTCTCTTTCCAAAAAAAAAAAAAGGACCTATACTCACAACATTTTGCAAACAACTTTAGCAGGATTTGTGAGCACCTTGCAGTCTAACTGAATAACCTGCACCAGATTGCAAGCATCTAGAAGACAGGGTCTGAGTGCAGTTCTACTTTATCCCCTGTACCCAGCAAAGAACTTGGTCCACAGAGAAACAAGGTAAGTATCTGTCAATGGAAAAGCAGCGACAAACCAAGTGCACTACAACTTAAAGTAGTGGGTAAAGCTGTGGGCTGCCTCGGCCTAGTTCTGGATCATTAGTTATGTTATGACTTGGGGAAGTCACGTCTCTGTGCCTCAGTTTCTGTTTGTCAAGGTTACAAACCGGATGATTGTGAAGATTAACACCATGAATCAGAGTATTCAGAAACTCATTAAGTCATCACAACAACCTATATTAAAGATGAGTTAACAGGTGAAAGTAAAGTACCCCAAGGTCGCTCAGCTAAAAAAAGACCAGATCCCGCATTCAAATCCAAAAGCTTAGCTCGAGCCTGCTCCTGGCCCCGTGCTCTGCCCATAGTAATAATCCAGGTAAATATTCGTTAAATCACAACGTAGGCTATTTTTCTGATGCTTCATTTTTCTTAAGCATTTTTTGGGGCGTGAAACCCACTTCTGTAATATGCACAGTTTTCAAAAGAACGGCCCACTGGACGAACACTAGTAATTAAGTTCGACTGTGACAACATATATGATCTGCTCAATTTGAAATTAACCCGTTTGCAAAAGGAAAAAACGAGGGCCCAAGGAAGACGGTGTTGGGGAGAGACCAAAAACCACACATCAGTCACGTGAGGCATGCGCTTTCTAAGAGAAACTTCCGGCTGGCGGCGCCGCGGCGTCCACCAGCACCCTGGCCAGCCAGGCGGAGCTGAGGCAGCTGACGGGGAGTCTGTCTTCATGGTGGGCAGCTCCCAACTCCAGACTACAGCGGCGAGGACCCACAGGTGTGCAGGGCCGGGACGACTCACCTGTCAAGTGTCCGCTCTGTACACAGCAGGAGTTCCGGGTTTCCAGCCGCCGGCCAATTCCCCTCAGCAGCGATGACCCGGCCACCTGTGAACCCGCAGACACGCCCAGAGCCCCCAACGCAGCCAATCAGGACGCGAGGCAGAGGCTACGTGACCCCTCTGACGCACCGCGGAGGGGCGGGGCGGCGGAGTTCAACCTGACCGGCTTTTCAGCTTTCAAAGGCAGCCCCTCTGGCCAGCAAATATTGTCGCTGGCATTCTCACGCCTTTGCCCTCTGTGTAGTTTAGAGAACTTGAAGTTTGTCTTTTTGTCCCTTGGGGAATGTCACAGCTCATGAGAAGAAACAAAGGTAGAAATAACTCAGAAACCGCTATATGTTTAAACTGTAGCCATTCAGAATTCCCAAAATAAGCCTACAGATAAAGAACCAATTTACAAAAGAAATTTAGTTAAAAAAAAAAATCCCGAAACTTCTTTGGAATCTATCTAGCCTTCCTGTCCCCCGTCCCCTGCCAACCCAGCAGTCAGCTACAGTGCCTGATTCTTTCACTTTAACGCAAATACTAGCCTTTTAAGATAAACTGCTAAGTGGTTTATATTCTGATTATTACCGGTGATTCCAATCTCATAAACAAATCTCTCCCTAAAGCCAGGCTCAACGTCTGTCCCATTTACTCTCATATTTATCCATACACATATTTATGGCATGCCTATTAAGTGTCAAGCATTTGCAGCAGCAATGACAACACAGAAGTGCACAAGACAAGGGGGAATATGGAGTTCACATTCTGGTGGAGGACAAAGATATTAACAACCACTGACGCTATTAACTGCAACTATAATAGAGTTAAATGTAAAGGACAAGGTGCCAAAACTGGGCTAGCTGTCCTATGCTGGGTGTTGAGTTGGGATCAGGAAAGCTGTGATTTACCCAGGCGCTAGGCCCCTCACTTTGTATTTCATAGTATACTGTGCATACTTCTAAAAACAGCCTTAACACAAAGGACTGTAATTCTTCTAGATTGCCCTGTCTCCTTGTGGAGTGAACTCAGTGTGGATACTGATGAATTAATTTTCCTATCAACAATGCTTGGCACATGACAGGGACTTGGGAAATGCTAACCAAATCTTTGAGTCTAGCCTTATTACCCAGTTTGTGCTCAATAGCCTTTGTTGAGAGGGTGACAAGTTGTACTTTAATTCCACAGAGTAGCAGCAAGAATCCTGACTCCTTGTCTGTAGATCAACTTTGATCTCCAGGATATTCTAGAATTAACTGAATGGCTAACCATATATGAGGTAGGGGAGTGTTTGTCCAGTAACTCTTCTCCCTCTGAGTTACCCCCACACAAAACCCCCATTATTTGTGGCTTTATTGCACTCTTTCCTGAAATACTAGGATTTGGGGTCCAGAGTAACCAAAGTATGTCACCTACATCTGGGTCTGATACCTAGGTCAGGAAGATCCTCTGGAGAAGGAAATGGCAACCCACTCCAGTATTCTTGCCTAGGAAATCCCATGGACAAAGGAGCCTGGCAGGTTACAGTCCATGGGGCTGCAAGAGTCAGACACAACTTACCAACTAAACTACCACCACAGAAAAGAGAAGGAAGTTACAGAATGTAAAGTCGGGCCTTAGAACTGCATGCCACAATCACTGGTCAGGAGGGAGGGAGCAGGGATGTGCATTAAGGAGCTGGCAGCTAGTACCAGGGCTCCACAAAATTGTATGAGGAATGACAACACAACCCTGCACATTGTAATCAACACTTGAAACTGACCAATTTAGCTATGCCAGTTGTCTTAAATAAATGCTACCCAAAGTTTTTTCCATCCTAAATATTTAAAGAATTCACTTCTAGGACCAGACAAACACTTAAATAACAAAATGGAATTACCAGATTAATAATAGTTATGATAACAATAATTGGCAGCTAACCAGATTTGCAACATGCAGTTATGCAGACTATGTGTTACACAATTCAGGGGGCTACACAGCATGACCACCCTATAGCTAATATTTATCGACCAGCTTTACCACATGCCAGGCACTAGAGTTGGTCATGGACAGGGAAGCCTGGCATGCTGCAGTCCATGGGGTCGCAAAGAGTCGGACACAACTGAGCGACTGAATTCAATGAACTGATGAAGCAGATACTATTCTCATCTTCATTTTATAGATGAGAAAAAAGAAGGCACAAAAGGTTAATAACTGTCCAAGATCTCACAGCTGATGAATGGCAGAACCAGGCATTCGATTCCAGAGCCCACACTCTTAACTATTACACCATACTGACTAATTCACAGTTGTAAGCCCAATTACTTGAAAAAAAATCTCTTTGGTTTTAAATCTTTCTTATAGATATGTTTATTTTTAAAAGTACCAAGTATTTAGAAGATAGTACTCTTACTTAGAATAATTTTGAAAAGTATTTTACTAAATTATAGTAGCTGTTTCTTCTTTCAGAATGGTGACATGTAGTTTACAGACTCTGTTTCTAGTCTGTGATCACATCTCACACACCAAAACTCTACTCCTTACCTAAAACAAGCAAAAAAACTTTTAAAAAGAAAAAAAAATCAAGTACACAAGATTCCATATATGCATATACTTTAATAACATAGTCACTTTAGCTGTAATTGAACAAAGAAAGGGGGAACAAAAAGAACTTAACATATGATACTTCCACAACTTTGGGTCAAAACAGGCATACATGAAGCTTTAAAACATATATTGTCTACGTTAACAGAGGCTATAACTGCTAATTTTGATTATGCACAGTTTTTTAAAACAATATTATCAAAGAGTGTAAAGTTAGACCAAACGATGTCAAGAAAGATTCTGTCTTAAAATTTTAACAAAGTCTTTTAAGAAAGTCTAAAAACCTATTTTCCCACACCGACTGTCAAAACTTTGATTTTTTGTATCAGAATATCAGTTAGCCACTTTAATTTTTACCATACATGAAAAATTATCAAAAATATATTGATGGGTCTATACTAATTGTGACTATTTATATTTACATTAAGCAAATTCTTTTACCAAGTTCTTTATATACAAATTACCATTTATCCTATGTCAAATTCATTTAAAAAGTTAAAAACCACATAAATGTTATTAGAAATAATGCATTTCAATATGTAACAGCTTTCCATCAATGAGGAATATTTTAAAATAATTTAACTGAAAAAGTACTGAACTCCCCACCAATTTCAGCTGCAACAGTATTCCTTCTGAATGTTTTCTGTGATGTAAGGGAAAAAAAAAAAACTGCGTAAAGCTTGATTGCAAGGAATGATAAAAATCTGATGAGTGTTTTACTAATCGTCAAGAAATTTACAGACTAATTAGGTTCACATTAAAAAAACCAGCAATGATTTTAAAAATGTGAACAGTTCAAGATAACTGAAGAAACTAAAGTCTTAACTGGCAAATGCATTGTATGAAATCTTTTCATATAAATTTAAATCATAAAACAGTATTCCAAAACCAATTGAATTGAATACAGGCATGGCTTTTTGACATTTTCAAAAAGGACCAACATTTAAAAAAACTTAAGCTACCTATCAGACTGGAAATAATTTAGATTTCAGATCTATCATAGATAAATTTATAAACATAAGATATGAGGAAAAGTTCACAAAGGGATATTATTAATATCACTAGAAATTAAAAGTCACTTTAATTGTTTTAGACTCATGGTCACATAGGAAGGAAATGAAAAGGTTGGCTTTTTCTGAGAAAAAAATCTGAGCAGAACACCATAAGCTTTCAGATCTGAAGATCATCAGTTCAGAGGACATAAAACAGTATAGCACTGTGCCCAGTACAGGTGCACTTCTCTTGTCCCAGAATTAATTTTGTAACAATCACTGAAAAATTTATGCCTGGGACTTCCCTAGTGGACCAGTGGTTAAGACTCCGCACTCTCAATGCAGGAAGCCCAGGTTTGACCCTTGGCCAGGGATCTAAATCTCACTTTTAGCCACAGCTAAAAGTTAGCATGCCACAACTCAAGATCCCGCATGCTGCAATTATGACCCAGAGCAGTCAAATAAATATTTTTAAAAACTGTATGCCCCAGATTCTCTGGTTTGAAAATAGAGATAAGCTCCATTTCGGAAATTATCTTAAATTTATGTTGATTACACACTCTGGCTTAAGCAAGAAATAAAGCTCTAAAATATTTACCTAATTAGTGCTTTGTCGCTGGACTTTAGGACCAATACTCTGTGTGTCCTCTTCCTGACTAGGACGTTTCCCACTGCCAAGACCAGCGCCTGTGGAGCTTCTTCCTACACATTAAAAAAAAAAAAAAAGTACGTTTAAGATAGGAAAGGTGAAAAGAACAATATGCTTGAATGCTTAATTCTTACCTTGCTTTAATAGATGAGTTTGCTGACTGTCTCCATGAGCATAATGTAAAATACCACTTCCTTGAGTACAACCTGTTAGTATTTAAAAGACAGTTTTAAAAGACAGTAAAATCACTTAAGTAAATTCCAAGTTGTATGTATTAAGATAACAAATCTAATTTTTAGTATTTATATTATGTTTTAGAATTAATCCACAATACTTCATAAGAATCAAAAATCATATGCCCAAATTAGGAAAACTTGTCCTTAAATTTAGGGACACAGAAATATTAACTATTCAAAGGAAAAATCACTGATAGTCATTTTGTAAAAAACATTTCTTTACTGGATGACAATGATTAGACACTTGATCATGAAGGCAAAACATAGGGCATCAGTAGGATACACATGCTTTCTTCACCTCCTCCTTTCTCAGCACCAATCTAAAACATACATCCTTGGAGATAAGAGAATGAGTGTCTGTCAGATGACAGCTAAACAGTGCACACAAGGAGGAGACACACCCCATCATCTTCCAAGCAGTTTCCTAGTTCCTTTAGCTCTCAATGTTCTTCTTTTTTTCATATTGCATGGGGAGGCAGGATCTTAACAATTTATCACTTACTTCATTTATTTTTTTCTCTTTCCACACCCCCATTTAGACTCCAAGCTCAATGTGGCTTTTATGTCTTCTGTTTTTGGAAACCTCATAGTACCTAGCTACAAAGTGTGTTATAGGCAAATATTTACATAATTAGACTACTTTCAAATTTATTAATCCTACCATAAAACATCATGTGTATAAATTTGTGAAGCTAAATAATTCCAATTTAACTTGCTAACATGACTAGTTTTGCAGATAACTTCAAATAATGAATACAGATTTGAACTAAGAGAGAGTATGTACCATCATCACCCATTAGCTAGGTAACTGGAGTGTGTTGCTTTCTACCCCTCTGCTGCCTGCCCGTTATCTCAGTGTGGTTTCACAGAACTTCTGTCCCTAAAACTCAAGTGTGGAGAAAAAAGGCAGTCTGCGAACTGTGTAAAAAATGTGACAGAACTTTTGAAATGATTCCTTGTTAAAGTTTATTTTAAATCATAGGCAACTTTGAGAAAGAACATTTCTGAAGTACACTACTATCAACAGCAATAATTTGAATGTAGGCCAAACACATAATAAAATCTTTTGTTTTATAAACACTACACATTGCATTACATTTACAGGGGAGGCCCAGTGATACAGGAAAGAGTATGAACTTTAGGACAAGTTAGACTTGGATCTGAGTCTTAGCTCAGCTACTTACTAACTGTGGGATCTCGGTTAAGTTACCTAACTCTTCTAGACTTATTTCTCCAATCACAGAATGAGAATCCCACCACCACTTCTCCAGGACATTGTGAGTATGTGGCAAAAATCTCCTCATACACAAAAGTAGGCAGTAAGAGATGAGTGCTTTCATTTCTTTTACCCTAAGCTAACTGTTGATGCTCTCAAAAGTATGCAAAATATTTCTGAACTCAGAGGAGTTCAATTTGTTAAAAGATTTTATTCTTAATATCAAATTTTAAGTATCTGACATTAAAAAAAAAAAAGACTGGAAGCTGACTGTGACTCAGATCATGAACTCCTATTGCCAAATTCAGACTGAAATTAAAGAAATTAGGGGAAACCACTAGACCATTCAGGTATGACCTAAATCAAATCCCTTATGATTAAACAGTGGAAGTGACAAATAGATTCAAGGGATTAGATCTGATAGATAGAGTGCCTGAAGAACTATGGACGGAGGTTTGTAACATTGTACGGGAGGCAGGGATCAAGACCATCCCCAAGAAAAAGATGCAAAAAGGCAAAATGGTTGTCTGAGGATGCCTTACAAATAGCTGAGAAAAGAAGAGAAGAAAAAGGCAAAGGAGAAAAGGAAAAATATACTCATCTGATAGCAGAGTTCCAAAAAATAGCGAGAAGAGATAAGAAAGCCTTCCTCAGCAATCAATGCAAAGGAATAGAGGAAAACAACAGAATGCGAAAGACTAGAGATCTCTTCAAGAAAATTAGAGATACCAAGGGAACATTTCATGCAAAGATGGGCACAATGAAGGACAGAAATGGTATGGACCTAACAGAAGCAGAAGATAATAGGAAGAGGTGGTAGGAATACACAGAAGAACTGTACAAAAAAGATCTTCATGACCCAGATAACCACGATGATGTGCTCATTCACCCAGAGTCAGACATCCTGCAATGTGAAGTCAAGTGGGCCTTAGGAAGCAACACTATGAACAAAGCTAGTGGAGGTGATGGAATTCCAGTTAAGCTATTTCAAATCCTAAAAGATGTTGCTGTTAAAACGTGCTGCATTCAATATGCCAGCAAATCTAGAAAACTCAGCAGTGGCCACAGGACTGGAAAAGGTCCGTTTTAATTCCAATCCCAAAGAAAGGCAATGCCAAAGAATGCTCAAACTACCACACAATTGAACTCATCTCACACACTAGCAAAGTAATGCTCAAAATTCTCCAAGCCAGGCTTCAACAGTATGTAAACCGTGAACTTCCAGATATTCAAGCTGGTTTTATAAAAGGCAGAGGAACCAGAGATGAAATTGCCAACATCCGTTGAATTACACAAAAAGCAAGAGAATTCCAGACAAACATCTTACTTCTGCTTTACTGACTACGCCAAAGCCTTTGACTATGTGGATCACAACAAACTGTGGAAAATTCTGAAAGAGATGGGAATACCAGACCACCTGACCTGCCTCCTGAGAAATCTGTATGCAGGTTAAAACGGGACATGAAACAACAGACTGGTTCCAAATCAGGAAAGGAGTACGTCAAGGCTGTATATTGTCACCTGCTTATTTAACTTATGTACTCTGCATATCATGAGAAATGCTAGATTGAATGAAGCACAAGCTAGAATCAAGTTGCTCGGAGAAATATCAATAACCTCAGATATGCAGTGATACCACCCTTTATGGCAGAAAGAGAAGAAGAAATAAAGAGCCTCTTGATGAAAGTGAAAGAGGAGAGTGAAAAAGTTGGCTTAAAATTCAACATTCAGAAAACTAAGATCATGGCATCCAGTCCCATCACTTCATGGCAAATAGATGGAGAAACAATGGAAACAGTGAGAGACTTTATTTTTGGGGAGCTCCAAAATCACTGCAGATGGTGACTGTAGCCATGAAATTAAAAGACGCTTGCTCTTTGGAAGAAAAGCTATGATGAACCTAGACAGCGTATTAAAAAGCAGAAACATTACTTTGCAACAAAGATCCATCTAGTCAAAACTACTGTTTTTCCAGTAGTCATGGATGGATGTGAGAGTTGGACTATAAAGAAAGCTGAACACTGAAGAATTGATGCTTTTAAACTGTGATGTTGGAGAAGACTCTTGAGAGTCACTTGGACTGCAAGGAGATCCAACTAGTCCATCCTAAAGGAAATCAGCCCTGAATATTTACTGGAAGGACTGATGCTGAAGCTGAAACTCCAATACTTTGGCCACTTGATATGAAGAATGTACTCATTTGAAGAGACCCTGATGCTGGGAATGATTGAAGGCAGGAGAAGGACACAACAAAGGATGAGATGGTTGGATGGTATCACCGACTCAATGGACACGAGTTTGAGTAAGCTCCGGGAGTTGGTGATAGACAGGGAAGCCTGGCATGCTACAGTCCATGGGGTTGCAAAGAGTCGGACATGACTGAGTGACTGAACTGATTTTTGGTTAGAACATTTGAAAACTGAGATGATTCAAATGTCCAATACATTCTGACTTCTTCACATGTATTAAGAATATATGTGTGGCAAATAACTATATATATATATCACAAAGAACATCATTACAGACCAGGCTTTGTAAGGAAAAACTCATGTGCAAAAAAACTAGCGTCGCTATGCATGTATATGATAAATCTTTGGCCACATTCACAGGGCCTCTGATCTTAATTATCTTATAGTTAATATATACTTAAAGAGAATAAAAAATAATGGGCATTCTAAAAATATAACATCTAAGTTTCATTTTAATATTGCTATCCTCATTCAGTTTGCAAGATCTCTGACCCAAATTCCACTATATGTAACAATATTTTCCATCTCTGTTGTTTTTCAGTCGCTAAGTCATGTCTGACCCTTTTGCAACCCCATGGACTGTAGCCCCCTAGGCTCCTCTGTCCATGCAATTTCAAGGCAAGAACACTGGAGTGAGTTGCCATTTCCAGCTCTAAAATGTCACTAATGGAGTAAGGGGGTGTGTATGTGTGTGCATGTACGCATATATACAAGGAACCTATTACACAAATTTTAGATAGAATTTTAAAAACATATTATAGTGAGGTACAATAAACAATATATTTTATTATTCATCTCTTTATGTTACTAAGTACAGAAATTTCCTTTTCACTTACTTGCATTGCTGCTACAACCTGGGATATTTTCTCCTGGAGAATATCCCATGAGGCCTCCATTCCCATTAGGATTAGATGGCACTGAAGCAAGAAGACCTAAAGGGAAAAAATTTCCTATTAAGTTATGATAAGATGAAATTCAAGGATGGGGACATAAACAGCTGCCAAAGAAACAAATCAAAAGCATTTAAGACATACCGAGTCCTCTGTATCGTGAAAGCTGCTGATAGATCTGTTTCATCCTCTCAATATTCAAACGGCTTGCCTCAGCATGGTTCACCATTGGTTTAGGATAATTAACTCCTATCAAACATTTGGCTACCTTTTGAATACCTTCTGGTGCATTCCAGGGATCATAGATATATTTTGCAGGGAAGCCTCTTAGGACAGGCAAATAACGCCTTTTAGGAAAAGGAAGAAAAATTATTAATAAAATGAACTATAAGCAAATTATAACACACTATTTATTAGCTATGAATGACCCAAATCAAATCAATACCATTTAAATGATTTATTACCCTTTTCCTCATGTCTGCTGCCCATCAGGAGTGGGGAATACCTTAAGCGTTGTTTAAGCATGACAAGCTCTTCCTGGATTAGCTATTCCAAACTGAATAATAATCATCCTTGATTTACCTGATATAGTCTCCATTGGGATCTGTTCTCCTACCAAAACCAACAGGGCAATAGCAGTGAAAAAACTGCTGAAAAAAGGAACTACAAGACAGCCACATCCAACTTCCAGCATTTATGCTCCAATCTGCATCAAGCAGTAATTCTTCAAATACCTTCAGAAGTAACGGTAATCAATTAGTTTGCACACAGATATTTCTCAAAGCAAGCATTTTCCAGGTCTCTGTAGATCAAAAGTCAAGGTAAAGAAAATCTAGCACTGAACTATAAAATTAAACATTCCAAAGTTAGTTTCCTTATCTATGTTCTATCCTATAATGAGTTATTTCAGAGAAAGAAACATATTAGTACTATACAAATTTCTGAATAGAATTTACCATTGTAAGCTTGGCAGTGTTATTGGAAAGGGGAGGGTAAAAGTTATTCAAGTCATTGATTTAAAAGGGTAAGTTAGGATATTGGAAGATTTTTTTTAAAAAAAGGAAAAAAAAATGTAGTAAACACTTTCAAGAAAGCAAAATACTACCAAATAAAACACCCCCCCAAAAATTGGAAGCTTGGTACCTTGGTCTACATAATAACCATATTATGTCTACATACTCAAATACAAATGACCTTTAAAATTTAATTAGAATTATGGAATTTAAATTTGGGATTCCTTGATCCAAAAGGAAACAGAACTAAATTATTTTTATACATTCATAAAGTGTGTGCTATCCATCTGCCTCATGTACGACTTGGTGCTAGGAAATAGAGATATAAAAAAACATAAGATCAGAAATGGTCTTTGGAAAGGGGAAATTTATGATATAGATAGGAAGGTAAAACATATTTAAGTCCTCTTATATATACCCATAAGATGATGTCACAAAATGTAGTATGCATCACATTACATAATAAGACTAAAAAGCTATGGTGTTGAAGTGAGGCAAATGATTTATATTTTTAAATTTATAATATAAAGATTTCTATTTCTAAGACTCTTTGGTGAATCCTTTATGTGACAGAAATGATCACCTATAAATATACATCAATCTGCTAAGTCCAGAGTATTAAATTTTAGAGTAAAATCCTTAATGGGTAGGCTGATTTAGCCACTGAAATGACTTCAGGTTAACTGACTTCAGGTTAATCCAATCTGATTATGCCCAAAAGTTGCCTCTATAGTTAAGAAATAAATGCTTTTCTATTGAAAAAAAGAAACAAGACTATAAACGAATCTATATAATAGACAACTTTTAGGATATATATATATATAAAGTATAGAGTTCTTCAAAATAAAGCCATGCTACATTAGTTGGAAGAACACTTACTTTCATTCCTTCTTCCCAACTAATCCACAGGTCACCTCGTGTCAGGAAACAAGCAACCGCATGTCTGGCTAAATGATGAATCCAACCCTCCTGACGAAGCTGTGTCATGATGGCATCAATCCATGGAAAGCCCGTCCGTCCTTCTGCCCATTTTGCTAAAGCCTCAGGATTCTTATCCCATGGAATCTGAACACAAATGGGGTTTCCTTCCATTTTGTCAAAGCGTGGATTATTTGTTGCTGCTGTATAGAAAAATTCACGCCATAATAGTTGCCCATAAAGGGAAAGGGGAGGGCAACTGTTCTTCTTCACCTAAGATTAAAAAAGGAAAGAAGTATTATCAGCGATTTTTTTTTGGTAAAAAGTATTTTTTAAAAATAAGCTCCAGTTCTAGATAATACCTTTTTGTAGAGATCTGTCAGTTTGAAATAAAAGAGTCGACATGACAAACAACCAAATCGGAGATAAGGACTGAGTCCAGTAGGGCTAGCGAGCAGGGAATTTGCATTCATTCGAGGTCTTTCAAAGTTTGCCACCCAAGCCTGAAAAAAACACAGAGAAAATTATGCTAACTGCCTTTCCAATTTTAAAAGACTGTTTGAAATTGAGCTTTTCAAGAACGTTACATAGTCCTTGGGGAATAAAATCTCATTTTTTCAGCCATAAATGACAGATTTTAATAAAAAACAAGATAAAAGTGAGCATTCTTTTGTTTTAGTCATCCTCATGCGGCAAACTCCTAACACAAGGTTGAGAGCACTTTCAACCTGTCTTTCTGACACTGAGAAAATGTGAAACAGAAGAACTCTATCCTAGCTTTAAAGTCATCAGATACCAGCTTACACAGAAAGCGTAGAGGGGTAGTACTGATAGTAGCTAAAGAGGAAATAATCAGAAGAGGAGGAAGAAGGGTATTTAAATGAAGACAGTTATTAGTCTTCAATTACATTTGTGCTATTTTAATTATTTCTCTTAATCCTCCTTTTTCAACAGCCTATTTTATTGTTTTTAAAAGAGTGAAATTATTTTTAAAATGACAATTTGACAATATAAACATCATCTGTATTATCATACTTTTCTTTCCAAATGCCTTTCCAAACGTGTAAGTGCTTCAGTTTCTCCACCTGGCCATACTGCAGAGGGTAAGCCATCTGTATCAAAACCTAAAAAAATAAAAGGAAATGGAAAAAAATCTGACAGCATAAAAATGAAATGACACTCTGGATAGGTCCTCACAGATAGATGATATATAACATGGTCTCTGTCCTTTGAGACATTTATCTTAAGGTGATAACAGACAGACCATGAATTAATAGCATACATAAATAATACACAGATTAATCACTTTTTTGTTTAAGACTTTCTTTTTCTTTTGGTACAAAATACATGTCAAATTAGAAGTGGGATTTTTCTGAATGGTTTATTAACTCTTAAGCTCCATATGTATTATTGCTTACACCTACCTAGTTCTTCCAGGGACGGGACTCCATATTTCTCATCGTGGTCATCAGACAGAGGAGTTGTGCACTTTTCTATCACTTCTGAAGTAATTGTCTCTACTGGTATTTCTAGTGGTTCCATTTTGCTGATGAGAGTCTGGAATCTTTTATAGGTAAGAGGTGGCTGACCACCATTTAGTTCTATGATCCTATTACAAAAGTTAGTAAAATGCTATTAGTATTTTTAAAAGGACAATATAACTTGATAAACTTTTAAAAGTCTTAAAATAAGAAAATTAAATGAAGATAGTAAAAATTAAAATAAAAATGAAAAATCACTTCTATTTTCTACTGTACATGTTTTTGTTAAATGTCAATATATTTTTAGGTATTTTATATTTAATTCTGATCACTAATTTCTCAATTAAGTAATACTATAACGAAAGACCCTTGCCAATGGTAATCTGAATTAGATACAATTTCGGAATAACCCATTATTCTTTCTCACCATAGCCATTTGCACTTAAGACTTCAAGGAGAATTAGCCTCTTATAGGACCAAGAAACTTGTTAAAAAAATTAACAAATCTAAAAATCATTCTCTTCATTTTATAAACATCTGCTAGATGTCAAAATATACAGCATGCAAATATCAAAACTTTAATGACAAAGAAAATTAAGCATCTGTAAGTGGAAAAAACAAGTGGCTAATAAGCCTAAAGGCAAAAATAAAAATATATATGGAAATGTAAAAATATTTTGCAACACAGCTCAGAGAACCTTGTAATCATCAATAAAAACTAAACCAGGCCAATATTAATATCAAGGAGTAATTAGCAAGTTTTATTAATTAGGATTCTATATTACTATAGTGATAATTACTTGGTATTTTCTATTGTGCATGTTTTTGTTAAATGTTAACATATGTATCTTACATATATATTTTCTATTTAATTCTGATCACTAATTCCTCAGTTAAGTAATACTAAAAACAAAGAGCCTTGCAAATGGTATTTATTGCCAAATTAGATACAATTTGGGAATAACCAATTATTCTTTTTCACTATAGCCATTTGCATTCTAGCATTTAGGCTTCATAAAAAATTACAGGTAAAATTACACTCTATCATTTTATGGATCAGAAACTGAAGCCTCAAGAGAGTTTAATAAACTAGTCAAGGTCACATAACTAATAAGTAGCAAATCGAGATTTTCTAAATCCAAATAGAATAAAGTTTTCTCTATACCACATATAATGTGAATCAATTATATGTATGGAAAGTAAACCACCATAAAAACTATGCTCTGCTTTTAGAAATTTTGCTTTGACAAATGAAGCAACTGACAAACAACTAATCTCAAAAATATACAAGCAACTTCTACAGCTCAATTCCAGAAAAATAAATGACCCAATCAAAAAATGGGCCAAAGAACTAAATAGACATTTCTCCAAAGAAGACATACAGATGGCTAACAAACACATGAAAAGATGCTCAACATCACTCATTATCAGAGAAATGCAAATCAAAACCACTATGAGATACCATTTCACGCCAATCAGAATGGCTGCTATCCAAAAGTCCACAAGCAATAAATGCTGGAGAGGGTGGGGAGAGAAGGGAACCCTCTTGCACTGTTGGTGGGAATGCAAACTGGTTCAGCCACTATGGAGAACAGTCTGGAGATTCCTCAAAAAACTGGGAATAGAACTGCCTTATGATCCAGCAATCCCACTGCTGGGCATATACACTGAGAAAACCAGAATTGAAAGAGACACGTGTACCCCAATGTTCATAGCAGCACTGTTTGCAATAGCCAGAACATGGAAGCAACCTAGATGTCCATCCATAGATGAATGGATAAGCAAGCTGTGGTACATATACACAATGGAGTATTACTCAGCCATTAAAAAGAATACATTTGAATCAGTTCTAAGGAGGTGGATGGAACTGGAGCCTATTATACAGAGTGAAGTAAACCAGAAACAAAAACACAAATACAGTATACTAACTCATATTTATGGAATTTAGAAAGATGGTAAAAATAACCCTATTTACGAGACAGCAAAAGAGACACTGATGTATAGACCAGACTTTTGGACTCTGGGACTGGGAGAGGGTGGGATGATTGGGGAGAATAACATTGAAATATGTATAATATTATATCTTAAATGTATTAATTGTTCAAACTAAATACTGTCATGTTACAATTTGTTCATATTAGATGTTTGTAATGTTTCTGATAATCAATAAAAGAGATTCTTGATAAAAAAAAAAAAAAAAAGAAATTTTGCTTTGAGTTAATTCTTTGAGTTTATACCTAGGATCATAATGAAATCTGTCCACTATAATGTAGTATCACTACAATGATACTACTGAGGACATTGCTAATTATATAACAGAAGCAAAATAAAAATCTTAGAAAAGATATTTTCTATATGCTACATTTTTATATGACAGATTTATATAGTAAATATTCACATTCAGTCTAAGAAACAATCCAATTTTATACATAACATAATTTTATACTGAGCTTCTCACTTTAAGCAACTGCCCTTATCTTGTTTTGCCTCCTTGCTATCAGGTCTCTAAGGTTAAGAAATATGGTAAATGAGCAGGCAAGTTTATTATCAAAGGATATATGACTTCTGGCTTAATAGGAAGTTAAGACTCTTGCCTGAATCAAACCACAATTTTTTATACAACTGGAAAAGTGGAATAAAATAGTTTGTCATGTTACAGAATCAGCTTTATTATTTTGATAAAATGTGAAAACAACTAAAAAAAGTAAAATAAAAGGTACATAAATTATGAGATTTCAGCACTTCTAAGGGTGACAGTATGCCAAAGGTTAATGTTAAAAAATCTTATGAATCCTCAAATCTTATAGCATGTATTAATAAAACTTCCTAAATTTAACCTTGACCACAGAATCTCTGTTGGACAAAGCATCACAAAAGACTGATATTTCATGAAATATACTTTGAGAAATAAGATATCATTCCATTGTTCAGAGGACTACATAATATTGATACAATTTTCATATGAACTCAAAATTCACACAGACTAGATATGCTATGCTATGCTAAGTCACTTCAGTCGTGTCCAACTCTGTGTGACCCCACAGACGGCAGCCCACCAGGCTCCCCCGTCCCTGGGATTCTCCAGGCAAGAACACCGGAGTGGGTTGCCATTTTCTTCTCCAATGCATGAAAGTGAAAAGAGAAAGTGAAGTCGCTCAGTCGTGTCCAACTCTTAGCGACCCCATGGACTGCAGCCTACCAGGCTCCTCCATCCGTGGGATTTTCCAGGCAAGAGTACTGGAGTGGGGTGCCATTGCCTTCTCTGGACTAGATATACACACATAAAATAATTTATGACAAGCATGTAAAATATACCAAGGCACTTGATGGCTATGTATCATATAAACTATAAAATTAATATTGCTGAGAGCCCAGAATGGCAACTTAGTAGGCTGAGCTAGAATAGTCAAAGATAATTTTGTGATTCTTTTAATAGTTTTGGAACTCAAATTCTGAGTGTTTTTATCTTATGCACTTAGGTCTGTAATTTTGGTGTCTGACTTTGGGTAAACAAAAATTACAGCAGTTAAATAAAATGCTACAGGTTTGAGTTAATTTAATTTTCCACAATTCTATTATGCATGTTTTTATTTTCACTTTTAAACTTAAGTCCCACAGTACACTGTCTTTGTACTCAATACCACTTAAATGTACACTTCAAAATGGTTAAAATGACAAATATTATGTGTATTAAAAAAATCTTACTTGTCTAGATCATATAATGTGTGTGAAATTCGTACAATTACTTCTACTCCAGCTTCAGTAGCCAGTTTCTTAATAGCTGCATCTCGTTCCTTTCCAAAGGGCTCAGAATCATATTCAATTGAAAGTTTAGTAATGTTCCATTCCTAAAGTAAGAGAAAGGAGCAAAAACATACATAAATTTTAATGATTATTTTTTCTACTATAACAACACAGGCTGGAAAAAAGTGAAAAGCTCCAACTCTACATATCAAATGATTATACTACTTTGAATATACAGAAAGAAAATGCACAATTTATAAATTCAAAATTACATAAATCAGAAATGCGTACTCACTAGATTTCAGGCATTATGCCAGGCATTATACAATCTAGCAATATGCTTAATCTAAGCTTCCTACATTAAATGTGTTTGTATAGCACTTTACTTGTTCAAATAATTTACACTTACATTATCTCATTTGTTACTCAAAATAGTCCTCAGAGTTTGGCATTTTGGTTGTTAACTCCATTTTGCAGATAAGATTATTTTGAAAATTCAAGAATTTGTTCAAGTTCAGAGAGAGCCATATACCTGATTTTATGTCTATTAATTCTAAGACTTGGTTCTTTTTTTTTTAAATTGGAGTATAATTGCTTTACTGTGTTGTGTTATTTTCTGTGACACAACCACATGAATCAGCTATACCCCCTCCTTCTTGTGTCTCCGTTCCACCCACTCCCTTATCCTACCAGTCTAGGTCATCACAGAGTACTGAGCTGAGCTCCCTGTATACAGCAGCTTCCCATTAGCTACTTGTTTTACACATGGTAGTGTATACATCTCAATGCTACTCTGTCAATTCATTCCACTCCCTCCTTCCCTCCTTCTGTCCATAAGTCCATTCTCCATGTCTGTGTCTCTATTCCTGCCCTGCAAATACGTTCACCAGTAACATTTTTCTAGATTAATGCATATATGCATTAATATATGATATTTGGCTTACACTTTCTGACTTTACTCCATGACATTCTAGGTTCATCCCCATCACCACATATGACCCAATTTTGTTCCTTTTTATGGCTTAGCAATATTCCATTGTATATATGCACCACATTTTCTTTATCCATTTATCTGTTGATGGACATTTAGGTTACTTCCATGCCCTAACTACTATTAATATAAACCTTTGACAGTTAATGTGGTACAAGCTGCTCTGTTGAGGTATTGTTTTACACTCTTTTACTTCTGATTATCACAAAATGTTAACTGTTGAAAATATAAACACACTTATAACAAGAGCAGATATTGAGTGCCAGGTGCTATATTAATAAGTCTTGTAA
The DNA here is from genome assembly GCA_935064755.1 of Tragelaphus eurycerus. NCBI lineage: Eukaryota > Metazoa > Chordata > Mammalia > Artiodactyla > Bovidae > Tragelaphus > Tragelaphus eurycerus. The sequence goes on along the minus strand of CAKXYN010000072.1, from coordinate 6,679,855 downwards.
ACCTTCTTATAATCACTTTCAGTGAAGAGACTGTGACTTAAGGGAATTAAGTGATTTCCCGGGGGCGGGGGTAGTAAAGTTTTGTTTTTTTAATTCTAAAATCTATTCCGATATACCTTACAAATAAAAGAAATTCACCTATCATTCTACCATTATTTAACTGATTATATAGTTACAAGTTGTACTTCTCCAAACCTGTACAGATTCAGTTCAGTTCAGTTCAGTTCATTCGCTCAGTCGTGTCCAACTCTTTGCAACCCCGTGAATCGCAGCACGCCAGGCCTCCCTGTCCATCACCAACTCCCGGAGTTTACCCAAGCTCATGTCCATTGAGTTGGTGATGCCATCCAGCCATCTCATACTCTGTTGTCCCCTTCTCCATTTGCCCTCAATCCCTCCCACCATCAGGGTCTTTTCCAGTGAGTTAACTCTTCGCATGAGGTGGCCAAAGTACTGGAGTTTCAGCCTCAGAATCAGTCCAACGAACCCCCAGGACTGATCTCCTTTAGGATGGACTGGCTGGCTCTCCTTGCAGTCCAAGGGACTCTCAAGAGTCTTCTCAAATACCACAGCTCAAAAGCATCAATTCTTCGGTGCTCAGCTTTCTTCATAGTCCAACTCTCACATCCATACATGACCACTGGAAAAACCATAGCCTTGACCAGACAGACCTTTGTTGGCAAAGTAATGTCTCTGCTTTTCAATATGCTCTCTAGGTTGGTCATAACTTTCCTTCCAAGGAGTAAGCGTCTTTTAATTTCATGGCTGCAGTCACAATCTGCAGTGATTTTGGAGCCCAAGAAAATAAAGTCTGACACTGTTTCCACTGTTTACCCATTTATTTCCCATGAAGTGAAAGGACCAGATGCCATGATATTCAATTTCTGAATGTTGAGCTTTAAGCCAACTTTTTCACTCTCCTCTTTCACTTTCATCAAGAGGCTTTTTAGTTCCTTTCCACTTTCTGCCATAAGGGTGGTGTCATCTGCATATCTGAGGTTATTGATATTTCTCCCAGCAATCTTGATTCCAGCTTGTGCTTCTTCCAGCCCAGTGTTTCTCATGATGTACTCTGCATATAAGTTAAATAAGCAGGGTGACAATATACAGCCTTGACATACTCCTTTTCCTATTTGGAACCAGTCTGTTGTTTCATGTCCAGTTCTAACTGTTGCTTCCTGACTTGCATATAGGTTTCTCAACAAGGGCTATTTCCAATAGTGAGTTTTTAAAAAACTGCTATTATAAACCTTTCAGTATACATCTTTATACATAAATCTTAAACACTTTGGGACATTTGTCTCATTTTTCTAGAAGTAATTTTTTTGAAACACAATTAATGGATACAATAAATTATATTTAAAATCTTGATAGATATTGCCAAATTTTCCACCAGATATCCTTCACCAATTTACACTCTCAATAGTAGTACACCAGTATTTTAAAAACCACTAATATAAACACAGAGCATACACAGGAAAGTAGTATTTAAAATTTTTTCATTTCTTGAAAGTCTTGGAGAATGCATACAAAGTTGTCAATAGCTGTTACCTTTGCAGGGTAGAATTTAGGAATATAATTATTTTTTATTTTATACAATGTTGTATTGTTCATATTTGTTAAGTAAAATCATGTACTGTTTTTGAAATTTAAAAATGAAATTAAAATGAGAATAGGAAAGAAAGCATTATATTTCTTGTTTTATAGCAAGAGGTGGTATAGAGTGGTAGTTAAAAAACAAAGGATCTAAAGTCAAACTTTTCAAGTTCGAAGACTGGTTCAACTATCTGTGCAAATTTCTAAACCTTCCATGACTGTTGTTTCCTTATCTTAAAATGGGTAGCATGTAAGTAGAGTACTTAGAGAGTACCTAGTATATACCCCAGTACTTTTGCCTGGAAAATCCCATGGACAAGAGGATCCTGGTGGGCTCCAGTCCATGGGGTCGCTGAGAGTCGGACACGACTGAGCGACTTCACTTTCACTTTTCACTTTCATGCACTGGAGAAGGAAATGGCAACCCACTCCAGTATTCTTGCCTGGAGAATCCCAGGGACGGGGGAGCCTGGTGAGCTTCTGTCTGTGGGGTCGCACAGAGTCGGACACAACTGAAGTGACTTAGCAGCAGTATATAACAAACACTATGTTTTTAATATTAGAGTAAAATGAAAAAAGTAACATTTTTTTGTTGTTGTTGTGAAAAGATTAAATGAGACAATGGATGTAAATTATTTGGAAGAGAAAAGATGGTGATGCTGGGAAAGATTGAGGGCAGGAGAAGAGGGTGACAAAGGATTAGATGGTTGGATGGCACCACCAACTCAGTGGACATGAGTTTGAGCAAGCTCTGGGAGATAGTGAAAGAAGGGGAAGCCTGGCATGCTGCAGTTCATTGGGTCATAGAGTTGGACACAACTTAGCAACTGAGCAACAACAATGTAAATTGTTGAGTACATAGTACATAATTAAGTCCTCAATGAATGACAGCTGTTATTACTGTTGTTACTAGCTATTTGTATATTTTTTTCTTTATGAATTGCAGCTTATGTTTGCTTAGGTTTCTATTGCAATTAATTCTCTTATGAATTTGTATATTCCTTATTTTTAATGACAAACTTTGTCACATGTCACTTCCTAAATAGTCTGTAATTTAATTCTATGATTTTTCTTGACAATTTTTTACTTTTTGGTTAGTAAATGTTGGAGCTTAAAACAAGTCAGTAACAGTCCCTCCCCTTTTCCCTTTTTGAAGAGGAAGGGAAATATAAGTCAGAAAACTAAGCGTAAAAATATAACCCACACAGTCTTCCCAGGCAATTGAAATAAAAACAAAAGTAAACAAATGGGACCTAATAAAACTTACAACCTTTTGCATAGCAAAGGAAACCATAAACAAAATGAAAAAACAATCTACAGAGTGGGAGAAAATTTTGCAAATTATACAATCGACAAGGGCTTAATTTCCAAAATATATAAACAGCTCATATAACTCAATATAAGAAAAAACAAACAACACAATTAAAAAATTGGCAGAAGACTTAAACAGACATTTCTCCAAAGAAGTAATATAAATGGCCAATAGATACATGAAAAGATGCTCAACATTATTATTAGAGAAATACAAATCGAAATCTAAACTACAATGAGGTACCACCTCACACTGATTTTGCTGGTTAAAATGGCCATCATGAAATGTCTACAAATGAATACTGGAAAGGATATGGTTTTTCCAGTAGTCATGTATGGATGTGAGAGTTGGACTATAAAGAAAGCTGAGTACCGAAGAATTGATGCTTTTGAACTGTGGTGTTGGAGAAGACTCTTGAGAGTCCCTTGGACTGCAAGGAGATCCAGCCAGTCCATCCTGAAGGAAATCAGTCCTGAATATTCATTGGAAGGACTGATGCTGAGGCTGAAACTCCAATACTTTGACCACCTGATGAGAAGAACTAACTAATCGGAAAAGACGCTAATGCTGGGAAAGACTAAAGGTGGGAGAAGGGGACAACAGAGGATGAGATAGTTGAATGGCATCACCGACACGATAGACATGAGTTTGAGTAAGCTCCAGGAGTTGGTGAAGGACAGGGAAGCCTGGCATGCTGCAGTCCATGGGGTCGCAAAGAGTCGGACACTACTGAGCAACTGAACTGGAGAGAATATGGAGAAAAGAGAACCCTCCTACACTGTTGGTGGGAATGTAATTTGAGACAGCCACTATGGAAAACAGTATGGAGGTTCCTCAGAAAACTGAAAGTAGAATTACCATATGATCCAGTGATGCCTCTCCTGGGCATATATCTAGACAAAACTCTAATGAAAAAAGACAGACCCAACCCCATGTTCATAGCAGCACTATTCAGAACAGCCAACACAGAGAAACAACCTAAACGCCCATCGATAAATGAATGGATAAAGAAGATGTGGTACATATATACAACGGAATACAACTCAGTCATAAAAACAACAAAATAATGCCATTTGCCCCAATATCAATACAACTAGAGATTCTCATACCAAGTGAAGCAAGTCAGAAAGAGAAAGACAAATACCATACATATCACTTATGTGTGGAATCTAAAATATGATACAAATAAATCTATCTACAAAACATAAACATACCCATGAGCACAGAGAACATACTTGTGGTTGCCAAGGGGGAAGAGGTTAAGGGAAGTATGGAGTGGGAGGTTGAGGTTAGCAGATGTAAGCTATTATATACAGAATGGATAAACAACCAGGTCCTACTGTATAGCACAGAGAACTATATTCAATATCCTATGGTAAACCATAATGGAAAAGAATATATAAAAAAGAATGTATATAACTGAATCATTTTATGGTATAGCAGAAATTAACACAACATTGTAAATCATATATGTATGTATATATACCACAGTACTAGTAAAGCTGAACTGGAAGAAATATATTAGGTTTAAGGACAAGTAAGCTTACAGATTTTTCACCACTGAATTAAACAGATTTAGCTACCCAAGGCTAAACAGCACATTTCTTTTAGTGTGGGCTGCCCCTATAAAATTTATCACATGGAAGAAGGGAATAGGACATGTACTCTCTGCAACCAAAGAGGTGAAAGGGTATGATCTGACCAATACTCACCTAACTCCTTCTATTAAACTCACCAGTGAGATCATTCATTTCTTCCCTGGAGATAAATTAGTGGACATCTCTCCACAAGAAAAATGAAAAGCTGGGGAAGAGAAAGTTCCCCAAATATTACATTTATTCATTCATATTCCAAGAATTTATTATAATTCTTAGCTCCTATTGTAGGTCCCTCCATCCTGGAACTTACTGAAGACTGGCAACAGAGAGGGAAATAAATAATCAAATATATATACTATTTAGGAAAAAAAGGATGTTATGACAGAGAATATGGGGGTGAGGATAAGCTGGTAAGTTAGTTATCTACTCTTAATTACACTAGCTAGACTTTTAGTAAGTGGTGAAAAGTGAATATCCCTGCTTTGTTCTCTATCTCAGGTGTAAAGCATGTTTCACCATTAAGTATGCCATTAGCTATGTTTCTGTGGATAGCCTTTACCAAGTTGATATTCAGCAATTTTCTATTGCTAGTTTGCATAAAGGTTTCTAAAAAATTACAAATGGGTGTTGACTACTGTCAAATGCTTTTATCACTGAAATAATAATACCTTTTCCTTTACTAATAGGATATATTAATTTATTATTTCATAATGTTGAACCAACTTTGTATTCCTGAAATAAACTCTATTGATCATGATGAAATATTATTTTAAAATATTGTTAAATTCTTTGTTAATATTAAGGATATCTCAGTTTGTGTTTATGGGGGACACTTGGCTATACTTTTTTTCTTTCTTGAAAGTTCTTCATCAGATTTTTGTATCAGAGTTATGCTGCCCTCAAGTTCAGAGTTCCCAATATTATCCTGTTTCCTGGAAGAGTATTATAAGACTGGCATTATTTCTTTCTTAAATATGTGATAGAATAAGTAAAGCCATCTGGTGGGACCTGGAGTTTTATTTATTGGAAGGTTTTTGATTATAAATTCAGTTTTGTAAAGAGAGGGCTATTCAATTTTTTTTTCTTCTGAAATTTTAAGAAGTTGCACTTTTCAAGAGTATTTTTCATTTCATCTTAGTTGTATAATATATTGACATTCAGTTCACTTCAGTCACTCAGTCATGTCTGACTCTTTGAGACCCCATGGACCACAGCACACCAGGCTTCCCTGTCCATCACCAACTCCCAGAGCTTACTCAAACTCATGTCCATAAATTCAACTAGACAGACCTTTGTTGGCATAGTAATGTCTCTGCTTTTTAATATGCTGTCTAGGTTGGTCATAGCTTTTCTTTCAAGGAGCAAGCGTCTTTTAATTTCATGGCTGCAGTCACCATCTGCAGTAATTTTGGAGGCCAAAAAAAACAGTCTGTCACTGTTTCCTTTGTTTCCCCATCTATTTGCCATGAAGTGATAGGACTGGATGCCATGATCTTAGTTTTAAGCCAACTTTTTCACTCTCCTCTTTCACTTCCATCAAGAGGCTCTTTAGTTCTTTCGTTCATATTGACGTTATGTTCTCTAATCTATATTGACATTATGACATTTATAATATCCTTTATGTTTTTAAAGTTTAGAGACAATTTAGTGATGTCCCCTTTTTTATTCTTGATAAAGGTAATTTGTGTTTTCTCCCTTTTGGGCCCTGATTAGTACTGATAAGAGTTTATCAATTTTATTAATCTTTTCAAAAGAAATCTGAACTCTGACTCAGAGTTTAATCAGTTGACAGAAACCACATTAGTCATGTGAACAGGGAAAATTTAATCTGAAGAACTGTCAGCAAGTAAAAGGTGGTCAACAATGGTAAGGAGCAGAAGAAGAGTTAAGGCTATACTGTCCAATACAGTAGATAACCGCTAGCCACAGAAGCAGCTTCTGAGCACTTGAAATGTGGCTAGTTGGAATAGAGACATCCTAGGTGGCCCTGTGCCCTCTGTCAGCCTGGCCTGCCTGTGGTTGCCATGGTTCAGGGCTTTAGCTGTGACGGCTGTACAGTTTCTTGAACTGACTTCACTGATGTGTGTAAGGACAACAGCTTGGAAGGCATGCACAGACTGGACAGTCTTTGTTCCAAGTTGGACATAAATCCATGCCCTTACAGAGCTTGGATCTGGCTACTTTTGGAACCCAGCCAATCCATTGCAACCCACTCCAGTACTCTTGCCTGGCAAATCCCATGGACAGAGGAGCCTGGTAGGCTGCAGTCCATGGGGTCACTAGGAGTCAGACACAACTCAGTGACTTCGCTTTCACTTTTCACTTTCATGCATTGGAGAAGGAAATGGCAACCCACTCCAGTATTCTTGCCTGGAGGATCCCAGAGATGGGGGAGCCTGGTGGGCTGCAGTCTATGGGGTCGCACAGAGTCGGACACGACTGAAGCAACTTAGCAAATAAGCATAAAATATGCTCTGGATTTCAAAGACTTCATGGTAATATAAAAAAGGTTAAAACAGTATAGTGGTTTTATAATGATTTTATGTTGAAAAGATAGTATTTTAGATATACTATGTTAAATAAAATATATCTTAAAAATTAACTTCCCATTTTTCTTACTTTTTAAAATATACGTTAGAAAATTTTAAATTACACATGTCTGTTGGATAGTACTGTTCTAAGCAGCTTCCATTTCTAAATGAAGGAAAATAATTAAGCAATGAATTAAGAAAGTTTTCTTTCTTCCCCTGCTGAGATTCACACCTCACTGTGAATGAGGTGTGCTGCCTCAGGAACAACCATCCCTATAGGGAAGAAGCCTGCCAAGGGGCTAAGACCACCAAGGAAGTCTCTGATAAACTGTCTTTAAATGAATAGTTTAATACAGACTATTTACATTTAATATAACTATTGATATAGCTGTGCTTAATTTTACCATGTTGCTAAGCTTTCCTTTTGTCCATCTTTTCATTTACTCCTCTGTGCTCCCTTGTGCTCAGTTGCCCAGTCATGTCAGATTCTGTAGTCCCATGGATTGTAGTCCTCCAGGTTCCTCAGTCCATGGGGTTTTCCAGCAAGAATACTGGATTGGGGTACCATTTCCTACTCATGAGGATTTTCCAAACCCAGGGACTGAACCCATGTCTCCTGAGTCTCCTGCATTGGCAGGTGGATTCTTTACCACTAGCACTACCTGGAAAGCCCTCTGTGCCCTCTATCTGCCTTTATTTGAATGAGAGATATTTTTAGAATTCCATTTAAAATTCCTCTATTAACTTTTTAGAAATAGCTTTTTGTGCTACTTAGATCACAGTATACTGTTATTATAGTCTACCTTCAAATAATATATTACAATTGAATGCTGTTAAGAATTCACATATACTTTCATTTACCTTTTTCCTACCTTATGTGATCCTGCAATAGATTTTATTTAACATGTGTGTCAAGTCCCAAGATACTGGTATTATTCCCTACAATTTATCAATATTAGTTGGTTAAATCTGTCAATGGTCTTCTAAAAATAGGACATATGAATGTACATAACTAAAAATAATGAAAAAAGAGGTCTTTTATATTTACCCTTGTATTTAGTGCTTTTTTTCTTTCCTGAAGATCCTGTCTTTAGCCTAGAATTATTTTCTTTCACCTAGCAGAATTTCCTTTAATATTAGTATTTTTTTATAGTATAGATATGATGGAAAAAACTATTTCTGCTTTTTTGTGTCTAAAAATGCCTTCATTGTGCCTTCTCTTTTTAAAAAAATGAATGTTTTTGCTAAGTAAACAGGGCTATTTCTAGTTTTTTAAAGCTGCAATTCCATTCTGTAAGAAAATACTGAACACTATTATCATGGTTCCCTGAACATATCTTTTTATCCTCTGGCTGCTTATAAAATTTTCCATCTTTGGTTTTCAGTTAATCGAGTATATGACATGACAAGATGTGATTTCCTTTATATTTATGTTGTTTGGGGTCTGTTGAGCTTCTTGGCACTGTAGGTTGATACCTTCCATCAATTTTGGAAACTCAATTATCTCTTCAAATTTTTTTTTCTGTCCCAATCTCTCTTTCCCTCTTTTTCTCTAGGTCTATAAGTACAGATATGTTAGGCCATTTACTATTGTTCCAGAGACCTCAAACACCCTATTCCCCTTTTAAAAAAAATCTTCCTTCTCTTTGTGCTTCAGCTGGGATACTGACTGTCTTCAAGTTTACTGATCTTTTTGTATGCTCTGTTCAATCCAGATATTCAATTAACGAACCCAATTAATGAATTCTTCATTTTGATAGTATGTTTCAGTTCTAAGATTTTATTTGGTCTTTTTTAACATTTTCCATTTCTGTATTAAATTGTCACCTCTTCACATCATTTTTCATCTCCTGACTAGATTCTTTACTACTATCCTTGTTGTTCAGTAGCTCAGACACATCTAATTCTTTGCAATCCATGAACTGCAGCACACCGTTTCCCTGTCCTTCACCATGTCCCAGAGTTTGCTCAAACTCATGTCCATTGAGTCAGTGATGCCATCCAAGCAGCTCATCCTCTATCATCCCCTGCTCCTCCTGCCTTCAATCTTTCCTAGTACCAGAGTCTTTTCTAATGAGTCGGTTCTCTATATCAGGTATTGGAACTTCAGCATCAGTCCTTTTAATGAATACTCAGAGTTGATTTCCTTTAGGATTGACTGGTTTGATCTCCTTGCAGTCCAAGGGACTCTCAAAAATCTTTTCCAACAACACAGTTTGAAAGCATCAATTCTTTGGTGCTCAGCCTTCTTTATGGTCCAACTCCCACATCTGTACATGACTAATGGAAAAAACATAGCTTTGACTATATAGACCTTTGTCAGACCCCCACTATCTACAGAATAACAATTGTAAAGTCCTTTTTAATCCTAATTCCAAGATCCGCATCAACTGTGGGACTGTTTCTGTTTTTCTTTACTTGACTGCAAGTTAACATATACTTGCTTCTTCATGTGTCTCATAATTTGTGATCATATAACAGACAATGGTATAAAAGATTAGAGACAGAATAAACAATATTTATCTCTAAAAAAGTACATAGTCTTTGCTCTGACTGACAGAAGTCGAATTGATGGAGTCTGTAATTGAGCTGGGTCTGGGCTTTGTTGCTGCTTTCCTTAAATTTCATTCACCACTGGCTTCAAATATTTTGAAGGCAGGATTCAGATTTTTCTTCAACAGGGCTTAAGATCTGAGTAGTAACAAGACTCCAGCTGTCTCTCTCTGCTTTATAGCTTGGGCACTACCTTTACAAACTATATGACATTTTTCTTTGCTTTGCTGTCTACCCAGCAGCTTTGCTTGTTGAGGACTTCTCTTTGTTTTCCAACCCTGTCCCCTAATATTCTGCACCTTTGGAGGCCATATTTCTACACTGATGTCCTGTTGCCAGCTTCAGGGAACAGCTCCTTTGCACTAAGTGAATTCCTAGTGCACTTGGAGAAGGAAATGGCACCCCACTCCAGTACCCTTGCCTGGAAAATCCCATGGACAGAGGAGCCTGGTAGGCTGCAGTCCATGAGGTCGCTAAGAGTCAGACTCGACTGCACGACTTCACTTTCACTTTCATTCATTGGAGAAGGAAATGGCAACCCACTCCAGTGTTCTTGCCTGGAGAATCCCAGGGATGGGGGAGCCTGGTGGGCTGCCGTCTATGGGGTCACACAGAGTCGGACACGACTGAAGTGACTTAGCAGTAGCAGCAGCAGTGCACTTAAGAGGGATCCCTCTCAACCCTTTTGCTTTACTCTAGCCTTTGGCATGCTGCCACTGGTGCTCCATAAATACACTGAAGAAAAGTACTGGAGAGTGGGTACAAACTTGCTCTGTGACTAGGGCTTCTTGGAATTCTAATCTGCCATGTCAGCATACATATTACCACAAAGACTTTGGTAAAATTTCAATGAGTTTCTCTTTAATCTCGAGTATGGTAAATTCCCTTCTCTTCCTGCTGTGATTCCAGGGGTATAGCCTTGGGTATCTTCTTTCCCATGAAAGGCTCATCCTCTAATGGAACTTAATTTATTAGGTTTATTTGTGTCATTAACTGTCTAATAGGTTAAAAACAAACAAACAAAAAATCTATAATACTATGGCATATTCACTTTCTTCACATTATTAAGACAGGAGTGAATGGTCTACTGCAACTCTGCCCATCTTAACCAGAAGTGGAAGTCTCTGTCTACTCTTCAGCACAGGTTTTATTTTTTAATGTTTATTTATTTATTTGTCTGCACTATGACTTAGTTGCAGCAAGCAGGATCTTTGGATGGAGCATGTGGGATCTAGTTCCCTTACCAGGTACTGAACCCGGGCCCCCTGCATTGTGAGTGTGGAGTCTTAGTCACTGGACTACCAGGGGAGTCCCAGGATAGGTTTTATTTCAAGCAACACATGGTTAACCTTTGCGTTTCAACAGTAAATATAACAATAAGATTGTTATATTTTATTAACATTAAATATTAACATATTTTCATGTGAAATAAGTTAGTATTCATGTCACAATTTTAAGCACTAAGTTTCCTATCTGTTTTTGTGTATCACAATTTTTTGTTTACCATTCAGAAGGCATAATATGAACCATTAAATGATGTAAAGTTCTTAAACAGTAATATTGTAAAATATTATTTCACAAGTAATATTGTGAAAATAAGAAACATAAAATTTTATAGCAAAACAAAGTTATAAATCACAAACTTCCTCAGAGAAAGCATTTAAAGTAGTATAAGGTAAGGTAAGTCACTTCAGTCGTGTCTGACTCTGTGCGACCCCACAGACAGCAGCCCACCAGGCTCCCCCGTCCCTGGGATTCTCCAGGCAAGAACACTGGAGTGGGATGCCATTTCCTTCTTCAATGCACAAAAGTGAAAAGTGAAAGTGAAGTCACTCAGTCGTATCCGACACTCAGCGACCCCATGGACTGCAGCCCACCAGGCTCCTCTGTCCATGGGATTTTCCAGGCAAGAGTACTGGAGTGGGGTGCCATTGCCTTCTCTATTAAAGTAGTATAATTACTTTAAAAAATGTTAATTCATAAAATAACCAAAATATAATGAAGGTAAAGGTCTAAAAATTTCTGCCCATCCATCCATTGCTATGCTATGCTAAGACACTTCAGTCGTGTCCAACTCTGTGCGACCCTATAGACGGCAGCCCACCAGGCTCCCCCGTCCCTGGGATTCTCCAGGCAAGAACACTGGAGTGGGTTGCCATTTCCTTCTCCAATGCATGAAAGTGAAAAGTGAAAGAAGTTGCTCAGTCGTGTCCGACTTTTAGCAACCCCATGGATTGCAGCCTAATAGGCTCCTCCATCCATGGGATTTTCCAAGCAAGAGTACTGGAGTGGGGTGCCATTGCCTTCTCCGATCCATCCATTACCCCTTCTTTTATTAAATAAATCTAGTCTCAGGGTTTTAAACAGAATTTATGTTTAAGGTTCCTAAATTTACTGCAGACTTCTCCCCTGAGCTCTGGAGTTGAATGACACTCAACAAACACATTCATATGTCTAAAATGCATCTCAAACTTAAAATGTTAAAAATAATGAACTCCTAATTTTTCCCCCAAGTTGTTCCTCCTAGAGTCTTCCTCATCTTGCTAAATGGCAAACCACTGGGTCACTTGCCCAGGCTAAACACCTAGAAGCTATCCTTGACTCCCTAACACCACTAACTCTATAGCCTCTGTTTAAAAAATATATTTAGAATCCTACCATTTCTCAACACTCCTACTGCTATTCTAGTCCTAGTCACCATCATCGTGTTTCTATATAATTGCCTTGGCCTCCTAATTGACCCTTCTGCTTAAGTCTTTATAGCATTTCCATTCAACTTCTGTTCTCTACAGCCAGAGTGATTCTTTCAAAATGTAAGTGAAATCTGTCACTCCTCTACTCAGTGATCTCCCATGGCATCCCATTTCACTCAAGAGTAAAAGCCATAAAACATGGTAAAATCCTATGATCTGGCTCCTGCAATCTCTCTGACCCTATCTCTTATTTTTGCTCACTGTGCTCTGGCTAGAGCATACTGGCATCTTTGCTGTTCCTAAACAAGTCAAGCTCAACATTCAGAAAACGAAGATCATGGCATCCGGTCCCATCACTACATGGGAAATAGATGGAGAAACAGTGGAAACAGTGTCAGACTTTGTTTTTCTGGGCTCCAAAATCACTGCAGATGGTGACTGCAGCCATGAAATTAAAAGACGCTTACTCCTTGGAAGGAAAGTTATGACCAACCTAGATAGCATATTCAAAAGCAGAGACATTACTTTGCCAACAAAGATTTGTCTAGTCAAGGCTATGGTCTTTCCTGTGGTCATGTATGGATGTGAGAGCTGGACTGTGAAGAAGGCTGAGCGCTGAAGAATTGATGCTTTTGAACTGTGGTGTTGGAGAAGACTCTTGAGAGTCCCTTGGACTGCAAGGAGATCCAACCAGTCCATTCTGAAGGAGATCAGCCCTGGGATTTCTTTGGAAGGAATGATGCTAAAGCTGAAACTCCAGTATTTTGGCCACCTCATGCGAAGAGTTGACTCATTGGAGAAGACTCTGATGCTGGGAGGGATTGGGGGCAGGAGGAGAAGGGGACGACAGAGGATGAGATGGCTGGATGGCATCACTGACTCGACGGCTGTGAGTCTGAGTGGCCTCCAGGAGTTGGTGATGGACAGGGAGGCCTGGCGTGCTGTGATTCATGGGGTCGCAAAGAGTCGGACACGACTGAGCGACTGATCTGATCTGAAACAAGTCATGGCCCACATCTACATCGAGGCCTCTGTAACTGCGGCTCCCTCTGCCTGCGACACTCTTTCCCCATGTTGCGGTTACTCAGTAGCTTAAAACAAGTGAATAATTCTGCAAGTCTCTCAGTTAACTAGATGGTTCTTCTGTTGGTCTCACCTGGGCTCACTCATGTGCCTGCAATCAGTGGGCAGCTTGGCTGGTATCAGATGATCTAAATGACCTCTCTCATACATTTCAGGCCTTGGCGCTGGCTGCTGGTTGGCCCATTCTCTGTATATGTGTGTACATGCTCAGTTGCTCAGTCGTGCCTGACTCTTTGCAACCCCATGAACTGTAACCCATTAGGTTCCTCTCTCCATGGGACTTCCAAGGCAAGAATACTGGAGGAGGTTGTAATTTCCTACTCCAGGATATCTTCCTGACCCATGGATTGAACCTGCATCTCTTGCATTGGCAGGCAGATTCTTTACCACTGAGTCACCTGGGAAGCCCCTCTCTACAGGTGGTCTCCCACAATTTGACATTCTAGCCCAGTCCTTACTCAGTACAAGGAGCATTGCAGTGGGCAAAGGTAGAAGCTGCAAGGCCGCCTGAGGCCTAGGATTTGGAACTTGCCATCTCCTTTGGCACTTAGTCAAAACAACAAATAAGGCCAACCCAGATTTAAGGGACTGGGGAAAAAAAAAGAAAAAATCTACGCTTTGATGAACAAGTTGCAAAATTTTGTGGATTCAATATATCACACCCCAGATATCTGCATGGCTCAGTCTCTTCATACATTTGCTCACATGTCACCACATCCGTGAGGCCTTCTATGACTCCATATAAATTAATTATCCTTCCCTCACCTTGGGACTTTCTTTCCCACATTTAATTTTAGCATCTACCATCACCTGACATTGCATATTTATTTTATTACTGGTCTCTTTCCCAATACAGTGTAAGATCTGTGAAGGTAGGAATTTTCTCTTTGGTTCACCATTATGTCCCCAGCACCTTGAACACTGCCATGTATATACAGCAGGCACTCAAGCAATATCTGACAAATGAATTATCCTATTCAAATAAGCATGTATCATGAAAATAACAAAGAATCCAAAATGACTCAAAAAGCATAATATAAATTTAGGCATGTGAAATGTTAGTGGCAGAGGATGAAATGGTTAGATAGCATCACTGACTCAATGGACATGAATCTGAGCAAACTCCAGGAGACAGTGAAGGACAGGAAAGCCTGGCGTGCTACCCTAACCCAGTCCACAGGGTTGCAAACAGTCGGACATGACTTAGTGACTGAACAACATTAGTGGCTTTATATGTTCTTCTTTGATTTATCCTGTGATTTTGAACAAAATATTTTATTATGCCTCAATGTGTCCATCTATAAAGACTGAGACACATGTCTCTTGTTTCTTGGATATAATGAGAATTTTTTATACCAATACTTTAAACTCTTCATAAAAAGTTTCTGTAGGCCCTAGAATATGCACTGTCTTAACAGCTTATCAGTCTGGCACCAAATGTAGACAATATAAGATTTAACTGCATAGTAATAATAATTATGTAAGACACCTATGATTAATAGTGTCATTCAAGTTTTGCCTAGGCTAGTGTCTGCTAAGTTTATCATTCCCTAAGTAGAACATGAAAAAAATACAAGAAGTTTTTTAAAAAGCCATCTTGTCAGCTTACATTAAGTAGAATTTAACAGAAAAATTCTAGGTAGAAAACACATAAGAAAAAACAAGTTTATCAGATACAGGTGTGTGTAAATATATGTTTTTTAAAATGCTCTGGCCCCATTCCTACATCTATTCAGTATAAACAGAATAAAATGAATGAATGCTATAGAGAGGGTGTACACTAGAGGAGACATGGTACCAAAATCACTGTCACCATCCCAATAAATTAAAGGCACTGTTATCAAGTCTAAATCAGTTTTATCTCCAATGTGGGAAGAAGCTGAATTACTTACCCATTAAAAGTTCTCACTATTTGCTGTACTAGAATAATAAAACCAGAGACAATAATGCAAATGAGTCAGCTAGTTACTGACAAAAGAATCTTCCTCCTCAGAAAAACTGGGGGTGTAAGGGTCAGGGATGAGGAGACCCCCTTTTTATTGTACACACTCTTGGGCTCATTTCTGAAATACATGCATACAGTACCTCTGAACAAAAACAGTAAAAATAAAAACAATACAATAAAAAGAAGAATTAACTTCCTCTATGGTTCTGACATATTAAATAAATCTGAAAGTTTTCATAAAATATATTTTATATGGACTATATCAGAATCAAATAATAAGCACTCTAGGTACAGTAATATATATTCATGTATCTATATTTTATGGCCTTTGTAGAAACCACTGCCTCTCTGTCAAAGTAATAAGACAGGAAGCACAGCATCTAAATTCAGAAGATAATCTGATCCAATAATATGCTATTTCAGGCAGAAGAAAGCTCAAAATAAAGAGCACAAAAGACTTGCTTACTTAAACCATTTTTGTCAAAGCATGTAAATAAATGTTTTGTTATTTTAAAGGTACTTAAAAATACTCAAGGTTCAATTTACTTATAATACATGGATAAAGTTGAAGCAGATATTCACATATGAGTTATACATATGAGTTGCTGATCAACTATTACCATTGTTCCTGATATACTTTCTTCTCAGAGCTCTTGCATGTAACTAGGTTAAATTCTGACTCTAAGAAGCTATAGTAGTAAGAAAACTTCAGTAAAATAAATTTTCACTAGCCACAACTGTTGTATTAGTCATATCCTAAACATTAAAAATTTCTTTCATGCTGATGAAAAAAGGCAAGGTGGTATTAATTGAGTTCCCAGAATTGGGGATATTTTCACTCAGGAAAAGGAACTAGTCTCTTCTGCATTCGAAATAAAAACAATGCTATTATAAAAATTTGATGAATCAAACTGTTATAAGAAAAAAACAGATATACATTAGGAATTCTAACTGCAGTAAATAGGAAGGGATGAACTAAGCCAGGAAACTCAGCCTGAGCACTTCCATGAGCTACTTTTATGACCTTGGTCAGCTCATTTAATCTCTTTAGGACTAAATTTTTCATGTGGACAAAAGGGGGGAAAATAAGATTAGGAGATCTTTAAGATTCTACCAAGTTAAAAAAAATTACAGTTTTCTAGCACGTCAATTGTTATAGTCCTTTGACTCAGAAAGTCTTTCAAGAGTTATCCCACAAATGTACTAGCAAACGTGAATAAAGACATGTATATCTAAACAAGGACATTCACCAACAGCATAACTTGAATTAGCAAAAGACCTGTGGAAAAACAACTAAATGTTCACTAGAAAGCTAGTGAAAGAAATGACATCCTCAAAAAATAAAAAATAGAACACAGATCATACGCTCCAGCAACTCTACTCCCAGTATTTATCTGAAGAAAACAAAAACACTAATTCGAAAAGATGTATGTACCTCAAATCAGCATTATTTACAATAGCCAATATATGGAAGCAACCTAAGTGCCTGCCAACAGATGAATAATGATTTATACACATACACACATACACACACAGAAACATTACTCAGCCATAAAAAGAAAGAATGAAATCTTGCCATTTGCAACAGCATTGCAAATGGCAAGACCTTGAGGACATTATGCTAAGTGGTAATAACTTTGCATGGTATGTAATCAATAAAAATATTGAACCACTACGTTGTATACCTGAAATATAAATTATAAGTCAATAGTAATTTTTAAAAAAAGAAACTATAGCATATCTACACAATGGAATACTATGAAGCCATTTAAAAGACTGAAAAAGTAACATGGAACAATATCCAAAATACATGATTATGTGAATAAAGCACGGCATAAAATGGTATAACATAGCATGCTCTCATCTTGGTTTGAAAAACAGAGGATAGTAACATACACATAAACCACACAAATATATGTATATAAATACACATACATATATGCATTCTTATTTATGCAAGGACTATTTCTAACGCATACAAAAGAAAGTGGTAGTAGCTGTTGCTTCTGAGAGGGGAACCAGCAGTTTAAAGTAGAAGAAAGATTTAACTTTTCAATGTTAATCATTTTTTTCACAGTCTGATTTCACACTGTCTGTGTAACATTTTCATTAAGAAAAAATCCACATATATTTTATTTAAAAATTTTACATTTCCCATACTAAAATTTACATTACACCCCCCCCCCACCCAAAATGTGTCTTCTCTAACAAGAGATTTTTCTTTTATGCGAAGATTTTTTCAATTACCTTGAAAAGCCGGGGAAACACATCTGCTGGTTGTCCACGAATCACAAACAGACGAGAGTTTAATTTTCGCAGATTGGCATCAAGGTCTTCAAGACATTGAAGCAAAAATCTACAGAGAGGAAAACATTATTTAAATTCTTCAAAATATATATTTAGAAGATTTAAAGTAATAAAAAGTCATGCTATTCTAAAATTTGAAATGCCATCTCATCATCTTTTTTACCTCTTTATCATCTTCTAATTTCTAGATGATGTATAAATTACTGCTTCCAGAAACCATTCTAAGTTTTAAAAATTATGGCACAAGTTTCTCAGTATTTTTAAATGAAGTTCCTAAATTAAATCACTGTCATTAAATAACAGTGACTGTTAGTAAAGTTTAATATGTAAACATAAAAATCATATAAAGAAATAAAATAATTAAATGAATTGATCTCATTGTTTAAACCTGGTGAAATAAATCCAAGTTAATATAGAAAAGCCACCTTGAAAAACCTAGGACAGCTTTGACTGGGAAAAAAAGAACACTTTTAACATCCTATTTAATCACTCTGAACAAGTGAATAAGAATTTGAGCCCTTTATTAGGGGATGTTGTAATCATCTAAGAGAGAGAAGGAGTAAAGTACATTTTCAAATTTCTAATATAAAGAATCTGATAATAAATAGATGTTAAATTATGTGCCATTAACTCTCTGAGCGTAGAGAACACCAAATTAATTTTTTCATAAAAGGTTTCTGAGGAAGGTGGAGCTGTACATTTTTTTCAATGAAATTAGCATCAGCAAGTCCTATGCATAATAGATATCTGGGGAAATTCTGGGGTGGAGGCAGAAGACTGCTTATTTTGCATCTTTCATTGTAAAGAAATGGTGCAGTCCACAAGAGCAAATCCAAAATAGATGTCACCCCTGGAAGGTTCAACCTCATTGTTTGCCTCATGTTAATTTCTCTAAGATTTCATGTAGATTCTGTTCCTCTCTCTGTTCTGTTCCTCTCTCAACTCTGCTTCTTTTATGTTTTTCATTTTAAATATCTATCCATCTTTTCCACAGGCCTTATGATCTTCCAGAATAATGACTGTGCCCTACTTATTAGGAGGAGTGGTTAAAATGAATAGAAAGGCATATTTCAGAACCGCATTGTTCAACATGGTAGCCACTTAAATTAGGCATGTGTAGCCATTTAAATTAGTTAAAATTAAAATTTCAGTTCCTCGGTCACACTTGCCATATATCAAGGCCTCTCAATAGCCACATGTGTGGCTGCTGCTGCTGCTGCTAAGTCGCTTCAGTCGTGTCCGACTCTGTGCGACCCCACAGACAGAAGCCCACCAGGCTCCCCTGTCCCTGGGATTCTCCAGGCAAGAACACTGGAGTGGGTTGCCATTTCCTTCTCCAACGTATGAAAGTGAAAAGCGAAAGTGAAGTTGCTCAGTCGTGTCCGACTCTTAGCGACCCCATGGACTGGAGCCTACCAGGCTCCTCCGTACATGGGATTTTCCAGGCAAAAGTACTGGGGTGGGGTGCCATTGCCTTCCCCGACATGTGTGGCTAGTAGTGACCATATTGGACAGCACAAGTAAATAATGCTTCCATCATTGCAGAAATTTCTATCTGACAGCACTGTTCTAGAAGATTATTCAGAATAGATCACTTTGTTTGCCTTGCCCATTCCAATCCCCATCCCTCTTTGCCCACTCCAATTTCATTTTACCAAGAAAGTCTTGTTAATTTTCTACAGATGTAGTTATTAAATGACATCAGTCAGTTCAGTCGCTCAGTTGTGTCCAACTCTGTGACCCCATGAATTGCAGCATGCCAGTAGAGGAAAACAACAGAATGGGAAAGACTAAGGATCTATTCAAAAAAATCAGAGATACTAAAGGAACATTTCATGCAAAAATGGGCTCGATAAAGGACAGAAATGGTATGGACCTAACGGAAGCAGAAGATATTAAGAAGAGGTGGCAAGAATACACAGAACTGTACAAAAAAGAGCTTCACGACCCAGATAATCATGATGGTGTGATCACTGACCTAGAGCCAGACATCCTGGAATGTGAAGTCAAGTGGGCCTTAGAAAGCATCACTACAAACAAAGCTAGTGGAGGTGATGGAATTCCAGTGGAGCTATTCCAAATCCTGCAAGATGATGCTGTGAAAGTGCTGCACTCAATATGCCAGCAAATTTGGAAAACTCAGCAGTGGCCACAAGATTGGAAAAGGTCAGTTTTCATCCCAATCCCAAAGAAAGGCAATGCCAAAGAGTGCTCAAACTACCACACAATTGCACTCATCTCACACGCTAGTAAAGTAATGCTCAAAATTCTCCAAGCCAGGCTTCAGCAATATGTGAACCCTGAACTTTCTGATGTTCAAGCTGGATTTAGAAAAGGCAGAGGAACCAGAGATCAAATTGCCAACATCCACTGGATCATCGAAAAAGCAAGAGAGTTCCAGAAAAACATCTATTTCTGCTTTATTGACTATGCCAAGGCCTTTGACTGTGTAGATCACAATCAACTGTGGAAAATTCTGAGAGAGATGGGAATACCAGACCACTTGATCTGCCTCTTGAGAAATCTGTATGCAGGTCAGGAAGCAACAGTTAGAACTGGTCATGGATGGAACAACAGACTGGTTCCAAATAGGAAAAGGAGTACGTCAAGGCTGTATATTGTCACCATGTTTATTTAACTTATATGCAGAGTACATCATGAGAAATGCTGGACTGGAAGAAACACAAGCTGGAATCAAGATTGCCGGGAGAAATATCAATAACCTCAGATATGCAGATGATACCACCCTTATGGCAGAAAGTAAAGAGGAACTAAAAAGCCTCTTGATGAGAGTGAAAGTGGAGAGTGAAAAGGTTGGCTTAAAGCTCAACATTCAGAAAACGAAGATCATGGAATCTGGTCCCATCACTACATGGGAAATAGATGGAGAAACAGTGGAAACAGTGTCAGACTTTCTTTTTCTGGGCTCCAAAATCACTGCAGATGGTGACTGCAGCCATGAAATTAAAAGACGCTTACTCCTTGGAAGGAAAGTTATGACCAACCTAGATAGCATATTCAAAAGCAGAGACATTACTTTGCCAACAAAGGTTCGCCTAGTCAAGGCTATGGTCTTTCCTGTGGTCATGTATGGATGTGAGAGCTGGACTGTGAAGAAGGCTGAGCACCGAAGAATTGATGCTTTTGAACTGTGGTGTTGGAGAAGACTCTTGAGAGTCCCTTGGACTGCAAGGAGCTCCAACCAGTCCATTCGGAAGGAGATCAGCCCTGGGATTTCTTTGGAAGGAATGATGCTAAAGCTGAAACTCCAGTATTTTGGCCACCTCATGTGAAGAGTTGACTCATTGGAGAACCTCTGATGCTGGGAGGGATTGGGGGCAGGAGGAGAAGGGGACGACAGAGGATGAGATGGCTGGATGGCATCACTGACTCGATGGATGTGAGTCTGAGTGACCTCCGGGAGTTGGTGATGGACAGGGAGGCCTGACATGCTGCAGTTCATGGGGTTGCAAAGAGTCGGACACGATTGAGAGACTGATCTGATCTGAGGCCTCCCTGTCCATCACCAACTCCCAGAGTTCACCCAAACTCATGTCCATTGAGTCAGTGATGCCATCCAGCCATCTCATCCTCTGTCATCCCCTTCTCCTCCTGCCCCCGATCCCTCCCAACATCAGAGTCTTTTCCAATGAGTCAACTCTTCGCATGAGATGGCCAATGTACTGGAGTTTCAGCTTTAGCATCATTCCTTCCAAAGAACACCCAGGACTGATGTCCTTTAGAATGGACTGGTTGGATCTCCTTGCAGTCCAAGGGACTCTCAAGTGACATCAGTATAACTAGTCAAATCTGATATTCTTTCCCCTTAGGAGTCATCATCTCTATGGGCTTAGGGAGTCAGAGTGCTATATTCACAAGGCTGTTAAAGACATCCCACCATTTCACCTTAGGAAGTCTAACAGCTGTCCTTCAAGAAATAGGAAATAAACCTTTATATACTCACATTTATATTACACCAAATCTTTTTGTCTTGTTTTACAGTCACCTCCCTAACACACCATCCTTAATGCTCAAACTACTGCACAACTGCACTCATCTCACATGCTAGCCAAGTAACGCTCAAAATTCTCCAAGCCAGGCTTCAACAGTATGTGAACCATGAACTTCCAGATGTTCAAGGTGGATTTAGAAAAGGCAGAGGAACCGGGGATCAAATTGCCAACATCCAGTGGATCATCAAAAAAGTGAGACAGTTCGAGACAAACATCTACTTCTGCTTTATTGACTACATCAAAGCCTTTGACTGTATGGATCACAATAAACTGTAGAAAATTCTGAAAGAGATGGGAATACCAGACCACCTGACCTGCCTCCTGAGAAATCTGTATGCAGGTCAAGGAGCAACAGTTAGAACTGGACATGGAACAACAGACTGGTTCCAAATAGGAAAAGGAGTATGTCAAGCTATATATTGTGACCCTGTTTATTTAACTTATATGCAGAGTACATCATATGGGCTGTATGAAACACTGGGCTGGATGAAGCATAGGCTGGAATCAAGATTGCTGGGAGAAATATCAATAGCCTCAGATATGCAGATGATACCACCCTTATGGCAGAAAGTGAAGAAGAAATAAAGAGCCTCTTGATGAAAGTGGAAGAGGAAAGTGAAAAAGTTGTCTTAAAGCTCAACATTCAGATAACTAAGATCATGGCATCTGGTCCCATCACTTTGTGGCAAATAGATGGGGAAACAATGGAAACAGTGTCAGACTTTCTTTTTCTGGGCTCCAAAATCACTGCAGATGGTGACTGCAGTCATGAAATTAAAAGACGCTTACTCCTTGAAAGGAAAGTTATGACCAACCTAGACAGCATATTAAAAACCAGAGATATTACTTTGCCAACAAAAGTGTCTAGTTGAAGCTATGTTTTTTCTAGTAGTCATGGATGGATTTGAGAGTTGGACTATAAAGAAAGCTGAGTGCCAAAGAATCGATCCTTTCTAACTGTAGTACTGGAGAAGACTCTTGAGAGTCCCTTGGACAGCAAGGCAATCCAACCAGTCCATCCTGAAGGAAATCAGTCCTGAATATTCATTGGAAGGACTGATGCTGAAACTCCAGTACTCTGGCCACCTGATGTGAAGAGCTGACTGATACTGGGAAAGATTGAAGGCAGGAGGAGAAGGGGATGAGAGAGGATGAGATGGTTGGATGGTATCACCGACTCAATGGACATGAGTTTGAGTAAGCTTCCGGAGTTGGTGATGGACAGGGAGGCCTGGCGTGCTGCGATTCATGGGGTCGCAAATAGTCATACACGACTGAGCAACTAAACTGAATTGAACTGATCCCAACCCACCACTACCAATGTGTAATTCTTTTGGGGAGAATATTGTTGGTGACTATTGTTGTTAAAGCAATATAAAAGCATCCAAATTTTATAAAATTATCCATAACTATGAATAATGTTTACTGGGAAGCAGATAGTTTTCTGCATTTGCTTGGCAAAATAATTTTTAGACCCTGAGGTACTCAGATCAAAAATTAACAAGTTGAATGAACTAGTTATTTTAAAGTTTTCTTAAATTCAAACAGTACAAAACTAAAATGTCCTGGAAAGATAATCCATGGAAGAGATAATTCTCAAATCTCTTTTGTAGTGTGAGTTTCAGTATCTTCTCTACCAGACCAGACAGGAAGTAGCAGAGTTCTCCACATTCTACGTTTTGGGTAGAAAAGTTTTCATGTAGTACAAGTAGGTCAATGACAGATAATAAGATGGGAAAAGGGGGAAAAAAAAAAGGACCTGATTAATTTATAAAATGAAGTGTAAGCCTTGACTAGTTAATAATTAGCCAGTCCCTTATTTTTCCCTTTCATGTTCACAGTTGAATAAGCATTCTTCATGCTTTTCAATAAACACTCTATGAACCAAACAAACATTGTACAGGATGATGTGGACTAAAGCAATGGAAAAAGTTTTGCAACCAAAATTAACTTTGTCTTGGCATTCCATAAAACAAAGGAATAGAAATTGTATTCCAGTATAGTGTTTTTCTCCAATAGATGTTATTGATGGCTTTTTTCTTCCATAGTATGTTTTCCTTCCATGGCTATTATTGTTTATATCACTGTAACTTAACATAAAAATTGCAGAGATACAGTAGATTCAAATATGTATTTCAGAAAATAATTGTGAAGGAAAGAAAAGAGCAGCATGGAGAACACATGGTGTTGCTTTTCTCTGTTATAAGCCTTTCTATGCTATGACTTTTAAAACTACTGCATATATTGATAAAATAAAATTTACTTTGCATATATCTACTTGTTACATGTGTATAAGAAAATAACTGCAAGGATACTCATCGACCTATTAATAATAGCTACCCTGAGCACCAAAGAATTCATGTTTTCAAACTGTGGTGTTGGAGAAGACTCTTGAGAGTCCCTTGGACTGCAGGAGATCAAACCAGTCAATCCTAAAGGAAATCAACCCTGAACACTCATTGGAAGGACTTATGCTGAAGCTGAAGCTCCAATATTTTGGCCACCTGATGCCAAGAGCCTACTCATTAGAAAAGACCCTGATGCTGGGAAAGAGTGAAGGCAGGAGAAGGGTATGACAGAGGATGAGATGGTTGGATGCATCACTGACTCAATGGACGTGATTTTGAGCAAACTCTGGGAGATGGTGAAGGACAGGGAAGCCTCAAATGTTGCATCCATGGGGTCGCAAAGAGTCAGACACAACTGAGCAACTGAACAACTATTGGGGAGATAAAGTTTGGGGTGGGGGTAAAGAGGAGAGAAACATACTTTTTTAAACTTCATAAAAGGTATAAAATTGATAATTAGTATATATTCCTTCAAAGTAGAACAAAATTGAAAAATATTATATCTGATGGAAACCTGTTTTAACACATAATGAACATCTTTCCAAAGCACTTCTATGGCATCAATTTTCAGTTTATGGTATCTCATTGCATAGATGTCCCATAATTTAATAATTAATAGCAACAAATTACTATCCCTCAACCAATCCTGGAAAGTTCTAATTTCCTCATGTGTTAAACTGGGATAGTAATAGGGCCCATATCATAGCACTGTTGTGAGAATTAAATAAGTTAATGTATGTGAAGCTCTTAAAACAGTGCCTGACCCACAGTAAGCACGATTATATGTCTCATCATTCCTACAATAATTTTAGTCCCCTCTTTACTACAATAATTCTACTTCTTATTATCTCATGTTAATATTATTTGCTCAATGCCTTAAAATATTTCTGCCTACCAATACCAAATTTTCCTGAGGCACACTTTCCTGTAAAAAGGTCTTCAAAGGTTCATTCACCTATAGAATAAAGAACAAATTATTTTGTTTGGCTAACTTAGGGTTCCAGGTTCATTTTTCTGCCACTCCTCTTTCCCTTCTGCCAAATCAAACTACTTTCCCCCCCACACATTCAATCTCCTGGAATTTGCTCCATGCTCTTCCCTTGGCCTGGAGCACCTTCTTAATTCCCATCTCTCTTTTCTGCTAATTTTCACTCTTCCATATAAAAGTAATTTCTCCATCCCATATACTCTCAAGGGACATAATGTATCTCATCATAGAGAAACTTTCAGATTGTATGTTACATGACAGCTATCAAATAAATCACCTCTCCTCCTCCTGAAAGATTTCAAATTAAGTATCTGTGTCTCATGCCGAACTACACAGTTAACTTTATCTGTGTTTTGGTTTCTGTATTTGGCAAATTTCAATATGTGCCATGCACAGTTTGCTGAAAAGATCAGAAATAGGAGAAAATGACCTATAGAAATGTCTGTATCATCTGTTGAAAGGATTTGTTGTTGTTCAGTTGCTAAGTCACATCCAACTCTGTGACCCCGTGGACAGTAGCATGCAAGGCTCTTCTGTCCACTATATCCTGGAGTTTGATCAAATTCATGAAAGGATTAGAAAAAGTATAAAATCACTAGTACTTGGTAGATATTCATTAAACAGAAGTTACAATTATTCTCCTTTGGGAAAAACTTATAGTTTTGAAAAAATAACATGTATTTTTATATATAAATAACTGGGCATGACAACAGACGACAATGAATTAGTCGGATGCCTACAATTGTATACACAATCGTCTCAACTCTTAACCTTCCCTGAATGTGACTTTGAACAAAGGTTTGATGAAAATCTTTTCCATAAGGCAAAGCAAATGTGAATATGAATATATATACATACAGATACAGTGCAATTAATACCCTGAATCAACTAATCTCTAAGCATATAATTCTTCCTTGATAACACTGTAAAATCTCCAATACACTAAGATAAAAGTATCAACTCATTGACAGGTAAGATTTCTTTTTAGTACTGAAGGAATAATGTTACTTCAAAGAGTACTATATAAAGTCTAATCTTTCATCCTTGACCCTCATCAGGAAAGAGAGTGGGTTATGCCAGAGTTCAGATTCAATGTGTTCCAGATCATATCTATTTCAACCTTTATATATTACAAATGCATATACCGGCAATGGCACTCCACTCCAGTACTATTGCCTGGAAAATCCCATGGATGGAGGAGCCTGGTAGGCTGCAGTCCATGGGGTCGCTAAGAGTTGGACACGACTGAGCGACTTCATTTTCTCTTTTCACTTTCATGCATTGGAGAAGGAAATGGCAACCCACTCCAGTGTTCTTGCCTGGAGAATCCCAGGGACGGGGAAGCCTGGTGGGCTGCCGTCTATGGGGTCACACAGAGTCGGACACGACTGAAGTGACTTAGCATAGCATAGCATAAGTATAGGAATCCAGTGCTGAATGGACTGATTCAATACACTGAAATTATACACAACTTGTAGGATCTCAGATCCTGGATCAGGGATTGAACTTGGGCCATGACAGTGAAAGCCTGGACTCCTAACCACCAGGCCAACAGGGAACTCCTCATAAGGTGCAGTTTAAATAGGAACATATTTTCAGACCTTATTCAGTTTGGCATGTTTACTGTTTTCTTGAAACCATATCCATTTGAAGGCTCAGTTAATAATGCTATTAACTACTGATACATGCACTGAGTTGATTTTTAAGCAGGACAAATGTTAGTAAAACTCACTACGCCCCTTTGCATAATTGTACTGCCTAAACAGAAGAATAGTTCTGTTGATATTTAATTATTGAATACAGTATGAATTGCAGCACTTCACAATAAACTGAAGAGATGTTAGGTTAATAAAATATATTTCTTCACTTTAAATATTTTAAGGATTTTTTTTTAAAACCTCCAGTGATCACTACCTTATTGCTATTAGAAAAAATTACATGTGGTGAGTTTCCTTATACCAGTTCCAAAAGATGATTTCAACATGAATCAACAGAAATAGTTTCTTAAAGTAGGTCATTGCTATAGCAACCAGTGGGCAGTTTGGTATACTCCCCATAACAATGACCTACTTTCCAGCCTGTACTAGAACAGCTTTATATAACTTGAATTTCTAGTTCTGTCTATAAAATAGTCTAAAAAAGGCAATAGTAAGATACAACATAATCCCATTCCTGCTAAAAAACAAGGCGTTATGAATTAACATGTATCATACCAAAATAAAGCCATCTGGTTCTGCACTTTAGTTTATAAAATATATCTTATCACATGCTCAACAATGAAACTACACTTCAAATATCTCAACCAAAACAATTCACTGCTGACCCTAGATTTACATAATATAAATTAAAATCATTAAAACCACATGCAAAATAACTTCTCTTTCTACTCTTCCTCCTCATGAAACAATGGTTAGATTTTTAAAAATAAAAGGTCTGGATATATTAACTATAATAAAATTAAATATGGATAGTCTCAGTCATTAAGCAGTCTATGGTATTTCATTAGAAATTCAAAAATTATCAATATAAATAGTAATTTGTCTCTCCATAAATTGACTAAAATTTACATATGCTTTTTTTCTGGTTTGTGACAAAATTTTGGTGTTCTTATCTAACTTTACTCAAATTATCAGAATATTTGTGATATATACGTTCCCTGAAGAAAACAGTTTAATATTGAAAGAGGATTAAACATATACTTTTAAAAGTAAATTTCTTATTTTGCCAGGTTCTAATGGTTCACTAATCTGATACCATGACACAATGTCACTTTTTACAACAAATATTTTTCACTGCCTCTTATAAATTCTGAAATTCATAGATAATATAACATCCTTATATACAATTTAAAAGCATTAATATAATGTTCCAATGTCACACATGAAGGAAGTTTAAAGAAAGTAATTTATATTTTAAACAGAAGTAACATTTACTTCCGGTAAGTAAGTATCTGGGGATGAAACAAAAAGACAGTGAATTAACTGGATGCCTACACCTACATACAGAATCATTTAAAATTCAACAGCTACAAAAACAGAATGACACAGCTGTATTATCGGTGACTAAAATACCATGAACAGTAGTGTCTTTGGTAACATGCTTTTCTGTAATGTTAAGCAAGACTTAGTAAAGTTCTTGACAAAGTTCAGCCTTCCCTGATTGACATGGGTGACAAATATATTTTAGGAGCACTCGATGCATATTAAAATTGTGTAAAAAATAACTAATGTTTACACGTAAAAATGAATTTAGGCTCTAGATTCCGAAGGTCATGAATAAGTTTTTCACTCATATGAAACGTCTAGTAGACTATTTGAAAGTTATGTGGGACTCAGGACAACTATTTTGAGAGATTGTCCTGAGCATTGCAAGAAGTTTTCCATTCTTGGCCTCTTCTCACTAATTCTACTGCTGCTGCTGCTAAGTTGCTTTAGTCATGTCCGACTCTGTGCGACCCCAGAGACGGCAGCCCACCAAGCTCCCCCAACCCTGGGATTCTCCAGGCAAGAACACTGGAGTGGGTTGCCATTTCCTTCTCCAATGCATGAAAGTGAAAAGTGAAAGTGAAGTCGCTCAGTCGTGTCTGACTCTTAGCGACCCCATGGACTGCAGCCTACCAGGCTCCTCCATCCATGGGATTTTCCCGGCAAGAGTACTAGAGTGGGGTGCCACTGCATTCTCCGCACTAATTCTACTAGGAACTTTCAAACACTGTAACCGCCCAAAATGCCCCAATAAACTCCTAAAATATCTTCTAAGCAGTGACATTATTAATTATTCACATAATTTTATTGATTTGAGGAACACATGATAAATGATAGGAAATGCCAACACTTATGGAGCTTAAAATCTAGAAAAGAAACCTGAAAATGTACACGATACATATGAATATAACAGAACCTGTTATGGTAGAATGAAATATATAAGATACACTTATGAATATTATTAATTTGCTTTGAAAAATCAGGAGGGAGAAATCTTCTGGATTTTTTTTTTTTTTGAGATGGGGAGAAATTGAGGCAAAAAATTCCAAGGTGATGGTAGAAAGAAGCCTGGAAGCATTAATTTGATTGTAATAGATTAAGACAGGAAGGAAGAATATTGGCCACAGAATTGTAACCTCCTTAAAGACCAGGACCAGGCCTTTCTCACCAGTTTTAATTGGTCAGAGAAGGTCCCAAGGCCAAGCCAAACTTCAAGAAGGTAGAAGCATAAATTTTCTGTAAGTGAACAATAATAACTTTCACAATATTCAAACCAACACTGATGTATATGTATTCATATTTTTTAATGAAGGGTATATTACAGCAGCACAGAAGAAATCAAACTGTGTATGGGGGCAGAGGAAAGGAGATACGAGGCATGAGCAAGAAAACATTTGAGCAGAGTTTGGAATCAATAGGTGTTGATCATGAGGATCAAGTAGCAAAGAGCATTCAAAGCAGGGAAAACAGTATCCTTAAGTCAAGAAATTCAAAACGGGACTAACCCGGTAGTCCAGTGGCTAAGACTCTACATTCCCAATGCAAGGAACCTGGGTTCTATCTCCGGTTGGGGAACTATATCCCACATGCATCAACTAAGACCCAGCACAGCCAAATAAATAAATAAATATTTAAAAAAAAAAGAAATTCAAAAGAACTGTGTGTGTTTTGGTGAGGGATGGATGGGTAGTAAGCAACTGGGAGAACGTATCGTACTGTCTAACACTAAACTACTTCCCCCCAACACAAGTGTTAACATTTCAAAAAATATTCAAAATCAATGTCAAAGAAACCTACAAACTTCTGTCACTGACAGGACATTGGACTAAAATACTCTAACGAAAATAACTAACAAGTTAACAAAAATAAATAAATAAAACTTTTAAACATAATTCACTGGAGTGCCCCCAAAGTAAGGAGTCATAAATAGGTTAAGCAGAGTGCTAAGGACAGCTTTAGCCTTGAGGATTTCTACAGATTCCTGGAAACCTTGAACATAATCCAGGTCGAGGAGGACAGGAGATAAAGCCCAGGCCCATTCAACTGAAAAAACTAATAAAAGACCCTCAATATTATGCCTGAGCTTTCAAGAGCTCCATGCACAGCTCAACTGTACAGTAGACATAAATAGTCTACTTAATAGGGCAGACTAGGACAGGAAGGAAACCTGCCTGTCTCTACTTGGTTAGAGTTGAAAGAAAATAAAATCTCCCATTCCTGAGTGGAAAGGTTAAACACAGTGATTTTACAGTGGAGAAAACTGGCAAACACTACCTTAACCACATGATCAGAGCAAACATCACCAGTGATAAAGTCAGTTGGGTGTCAGGTACGTCTTGATACAATACAATGAGATTTTTTTTTTTTTGTGGTATTTTCCACAAAGCAATAATCCCACTCTAAAGATGAGAAAAACATTAGACAAAACTAAACTGAGGCTGGCTATTCTATAAGACAGATGACTAAATCAAAAAGGTCATAAAAAACAAGGGACGCCTGAGGAACTGGCACAGAACAGAGGAGCCTAAGTGCAATGTGGTATTTTGGATGGAATCCTGGAACAGAAAAAGAACATTAGAGGAAATCTGAATACAGTCCAGAATTTAGCTAGTGCTATGATTTCTTAGTTTTGACAAAAATATGGTGTTAATGTTAAGATGTTAATATCGGGGAAAACTGGGTACAGAGTAATCAGGAACTCTATGTATTATATTTCCACATTTTCTACAAACCTAAAATTATTTATTTTATTTAAAAATTCTAGTGCATCCCCCCCCCCCAAAGCATAATCTCAATGCAAATTCATGGAATTTAAATGGTACCAAACACCTCAAGCATATCATTGCTTTTAATGCGGTCCCAGGTTGGTTATGATCTGATATAATTGCTAAAAGAAAGTATAAATACTCTCTGGATTCTCAACTTCAACCAACACTTCATTTTCTACAGAAAAAGTTCTACCAAAAGTCAATCAATCAATAAATCAATCATAAAATACATAAGGAAACAATAATTTATTCCACAAGTTGCAGAATGAGAGGTCTAAATTTTACTGAGAATTTTCCAGAACCACCAAAAGATGGCAATTCAAGATGTTCATGAATCTCACGCCTCTCTCTTCTCATGTAAGAAAAGAGGGACATGGAGCTGGAGATGGGAGGTGAGATGGAGAGAAGGGAAAATAAAAATAGAAAAAAGAACAGATAAAAATGAGCAGAGATACACAGATGGGGAGATGAGACAATCAGAGAAAAATCCACATCTAGCTATATCATACTGAAACTACGCAAAACAAAAGAAAAGGACATAAGACGTTAAGACAGTCAGAGAATACTATACCGAGTAAACAGAGAACATTTATTCAAGTATAAATGGAATATTCATGAAAATTGACTTGTACTAGTCAATTTTCATGAATATTCCATAACACCGGGGAAGGCAATGGCACCCCACCCCAATACTCTTGCCTGGAAAATCCTGTGGACGGAGGACCCTGGTGGGCCGCAGTCCATGGGGTCGCTAAGTGTTGGACACGACTGAGCGACTTCACTTTCACTTTTCACTTTTATGCATTGGAGAAGGAAATGGCAACCCACTCCAGTACTCTTGCCTGGAGAATCCTAGGGACAGGGGAGCCTGGTGGGCTGCCATCTATGGGGTCGCACAGAGTCGGACACGACTGAAGCGACTTAGCAGCAGCAGCAGCAAGTCACAACACTATCAACAAATTTAAAGGAACTGGTATCTAGCATACATTCTGAAATTAAAAAACACTTCTTCAAACAATGTATAGGACAAAGAGCATCGCAATGGATTTCAGGAAATACCTAGAACTGATTGATAATGAGGACAATATATCTAAAATGTAGAGAATACAAAACAAGAAAAAAATGGTATCAGTTCAGTTCAGTTGCCCAGTCGTGTCCGACTCTTTGTGATCCCATGAATCGCAGCACCCCAGGCCTCCCTGTCCATCACTAACTCCCAGAGTTCACTCAGACTCACGTCCATCGAGTCAGTGATGCCATCCAGCCATCTCATCCTCTGTCGTTCCCCTTCTCCTCTTGCCCCTAATCCCTCCCAGCATCAGAGTTTTTTTCCCATGGAACTCTTCGCATGAGGTGGCCAAAGTACTGGAGTTTCAGCTTCAGCATCATTCCTTCCAAAGAAATCCCAGGGCTGATTTCCTTCAGAATGGACAGGTTGGACCTCCTTGCAGTCCAAGGGACTCTCAAGAGTCTTCTCCAACACCACAGTTCAAAAGCATCAATTCTTCGGCGCTCAGCTTTCTTCACAGTCCAACTCTCACATCTATACATGACCACTGGAAAAACCATAGCCTTGACTAGACGGACCTTTGTTGGCAAAGTAATGTCTCTGCTTTTGAATATGCTATCTAGGTTGGTCATAACTTTTCTTCCAAGGAGCAAGCGCCTTTTAATTTCATGGCTGCAGTCACCATCTGCAGTGATTTTGGAGCCCCCAAAATAAAGTCTGACACTGTTTCCCCATCTATTTCCCATGAAGTGATGGAACCAGATGCCATGATCTTTGTTTTCTGAATGCTGAGTTTTAAGCCAACTTTTTCACTCTCCACTTTCACCTTCATCAAGAGGCTTTTTAGTTTCTCTTCACTTTCTGCCATAAGGGTGGTGTCATCTGCATATCTGAGGTTACTGATATATAAATAAATGGTGTAAAAAGGCTTAAATGCTTACATTAGAAAAAAAGACTTGAAATTGAGTTAGGAAAACAGCAGAATAAATAAGGTCCTAAAAAATATTAACACAAAGAAGGAAACGATCTCTTTCCAGCCAGCACTGAGCAACAGGTATTTTTCTGGACAACTGGCACAAGTGCTACAAGACCAGGAGCAAGAAAGCCCTACCACAGGAAGCAGAAGTATGAGCTGAGAATCCCTGCTGCCAACACTAAGATTGATGCTGGCCTCATACACACAGTCCATGTGCAGGGAGGCAACAAGAAATACCATATCTTGAGGCTGTTGGACATGGGGAAATTTTACTGAGGCTTGGAGTGTTGTATGTGCAAAGTGAGGATTAAAGATGTTGTTCACAGTGCATCCAACGATGAGGTGGTCAGTACCAAGACCCTAGTGAAGAACTGCATCTTGCTCACTGACAGCACACTATTCTGAGAGAAGTAGGGGTCCCACTATGCACTGCCTCTGGGCTGCAAAAATGGAGCCAAGCTGACTCTCCAGGAAGAAGGGATTTTAAACAACAACAATAAAAAATGATCTAAGAAAATTCAGAAGAAATATGATGAAAAGGAGAATGCTCAAATCAGCAGTTTTCTGAAGGAGCAGTTCCAGGAGGGAAAGCTTCTTGTATGCAGTTTCAAGACTAGGCCAGTGTGGCCAAGCAGATGACTATGTGATAGATAGCAAGGAGCTGAACTTCCATCTGAAGAAAATCAAGGCCTGGAAAGACAAACAAATCTTCCTCCCTCATACCTTAGCTCAAGTAATAAAGGTGTTTATTGTTCTAAAAAAGAAGAAAAAAGAGAGAAGGAAATGATCAAAGAAAAAAGAAAAGCAAGAATTAGTGAAAAGAGAGCACATATATAATAGAAACAAGCCAAAATTTATTGCTTGAAGAAACAATATTATAAATATCTGACAAAGTAAATGAAGGGAAAAAATGAGAGAAGGTGAAATAAACAATATTAAGAATAAAAAAGAGGGACTTACCTGGTAACCCAGTGGTTAAGACTCTGCACTCCCAATTCAGGGAGCACAGGTTAAAAAAAAAAAGTTAAAATGAGGATATAATCTCAGATACTCTAGGGATTAAGTGAAAATTAAGACAGTATCAACAATTTTAAGGAAATAAATCTGAAAACTTTGATAAGGTGGATGAATTCCTTATCAAAAGTTACTCAGGAAGAAATTTAAAACTCACCAGAACTGACTCAAGAGCAAAAAAAGAACATGAAATGATCTCACAACTATTAAAGAGATTGAATTCGTGGTTAAAAATCCTACTTGAAAATCTTAAGAGTGAGTCAGTTATACAGATGAATTGTACCAAACATTCATAAAATAGACAGTTTTAATTTTATAGAAGATTCTAACCTCATACTGAGTATAGAGAAAAAGGAACACTCCTCAACTGACTTTATGAGATGAGATTTGCCTGGATGCCAAAATCAGAACAGATGCAGGAAGAGTAACTATTAAAATTCAATTTCCATTTTGCCTCAACAAACCAGAACTAGAAGATAACCTCCTTAATGGTGAAAGGGCATTTACAAAAAGTACAGAAAACATTCTATTTAATAGCAAAATGTTTTAAGTATGTCTTTCAGGAGTAGGAAGAAGACAAGGATGCCTGCCACTGTTTCTATTCAACTTGGTACTAGCAGGACTAACAAATATAGTAATAAGATCAAGAGATAAAAGGAAATGAAGAAACAAAAGCACAGTTATTTACAGATGGCATGAGAGTTGACTATCAATATATAGAAAAAGAATATACATAAAATTATTAAAATTAATAATTAGAGTTTAAAAGGGTCAGGATCACTCAATCTCTGAAATCAAATTATACTAATACAACCTATGTAACTTAAGCCTCCCTGATCTCAAAAATCACACAAAGCTATTTATAATCTAGAACTCTTACTCCTTGTCTATTTTTAGAAACCACAGCATTATGACTCTACTAGGTTAGGCCAAAATCAAGTATAAGATGTACTTCTAGGCTTTAAAGGATTTACATACAAATAAATAAAATCTAACATGTGTTCAAAAGCATGCTTTTCCGGATCAATGTGTAATGCATCTCAGTAGTCTGTCTTATTTGAAATTTCTCTCTCTCAGAAAGAGACTAGTTACATGTAAATTATATCTCAATAAAGCTGGGGAAAAAAGACAATAATATTTTTATTTTCGTCCATGGAAAATAAGGTTCGTGGTTATCAGAGAGGATAGAAGCACAAAAAAGGCAAAGGGGGTCAGCGGTATGGTGACTGTTTTTGTGATAAGCCTGCTACAGTATACACATGTACTGAATCATAACATACAAATGAAACTTCTGTGTTATAAACCAATTTACCTCAATAATAATTTTAAAAGATAGGAATCCTTTAAAAGGTTTTGTGCAAACACTGGGACACGATATGATAACTTTTAGAATAATCTCTTGGACTGATTGGGTGGGAAATGAGTATCAGCAAAGGGCAGAAACAGGATAACTACTGAGGAGACTACTATACTACTCTAAAGAAGAGATGATGGTGCCATGAATAGGAGTGGTAATAGTGAAAATGATAAGAGCAGTTGGTATCTGGGCAGATATTCAAGAAGTAATACAGCAAAGGAAGTGGGATTGTTAAATCTGGAGTCTAAGACAGAAGTGTGACTGCAAGATATAATACTTGAATTCATCAGCACATATATGGCAGTCATAAGGAGAAAGGAAAAGAACTGATGGAAGAAAAGGACCTTCACTTTGAATGGACAGAAGGACTGACAGGACAGAAAGAAAGTTGGAGAGACAGAAGAAAAAGAAGAGAAAGGATGGAATGAGGTCTGGATATATAGAAGCAGAGGATAAATATGTGTATTCCTAGAAGGAAGTATGGGAAGAATGACTGATGGAAGAAAGGGACAGAGAGAGGACAGATAAATGGGATAAAGATGTAATAACACATGAGAGAAGTAACGACACATGGCAGAAAGAAGCAAGAGTATATGGGACAGAGAAGACTGATGGGATAAAGAAGAAAGAATGAACAAAGGATAGAGAAGAGGGTGAGATGGTGAAAGGGTCAAAAAAAAAAGGGGAGAAAAGGTAACATGGAAATCAAATTGAAATTTGAGAATCCTAAGTCTGATGCAATTCTCAGGAACAAAAGGGGTTAATTTTATGTAATTACTAATAAGTGAGTTATGAACCAGTCATAGACCTCAAACACATCCCATTAATTTCATGGTTGAAAATAAGAAATGTCTCATCTTAATAGATATTATATAACTACTTACAGAAGTTGTTCTATGCTTAGAGAGAGAACTATAAGTGAAACTAAATGAACCCAAAGTATTATAAAAGGAATGCAATTATGCTGAGGAATATCTCTACAACTTTACAAAGATATAACTGATCTGGATCTACAGTATCTATCACAGCACTCTGTGACAGCAGTTTAACTCAGTCTTTCTTGAAATATATTTTAACTTCTGAGGTTAATTTAAATTAGTATGGTTATGTAATATGTCTCCCTAATCCCCAAATCACAAAGGTACTTGAAATCTAAGACTTTTACTATTCCATGTGTATTTTTAGAAAACAGAACATTCCTAACCCTATGACGATAGGCAAAAAATCATATTGAAAATCTACTTCTAGGCTTTAGAGGATTAAAACAGAACTAAATAAAATTTGTGTAACACATGTACAAAAGCAAATGACAGCATTACACGTATTGGTTTTCTGACATTCCTACCAGAAAATTCTCTTCTAATAATGCTAGTTTCCTCTAGACATTAAGTCAAGATTTTTAGAGGTTTTCATGCTGGTAGTACTATGAAAAAGAAGAGGGGAAAAAGTGCCAGAGAAGGAAAAAAACACTATAAAAGATGAAAGTGAAGTCATTCAGTCGCATCTGACTCTTTACAACCCCATGGACGGATGCTGGAGTGGATTGCCATTTCCTTCTCCAGGGGATCTACCCAACCCAGGAACTGAACCCGGGTCTCCCGCATTGGAGGCAGACGCTTTTACCATCTGAGCCACCAGGGAAGCCCCTATAAAAGATGAAACAAGTACCCAAATGTTGCTTTCCAAATATCCTTCTCCAATAAGAAGAACCAGGATTCCACAGAGTGGTGGCTGATTTCAGAGCAGAGCAAAAAAATATATAAGATGAGCTGGAGCATTTCATGGTGCCAGAAAGTAAGGAGGTGCTAAAGAAAAATAAGATGAGTGCATGTCTAAAAATAAGATGGATATCAAAGGTGGACCAATTTAAACAAAACAAACAGCAACGGTAATAGATTATAACCCAAAGAACAAAACAAATATAAATCCACAAATTTATAAATTATTGAATAATTAAATACGTGGAGGGAGAAGGAATAATTCTTCAATTACAGAAGAAATCCAACTAATAAATATGGAAGAGATTAAAAAAATCATGATTGGAATAGCACTTAATAACTGCTTCAATCAAGCAAGAGCCACTGATGAATATAAAAATTAGTATCTGAAATTATAAGAAGAAAAAGAATACTAATATAACCTCTGGTGGCTCAGATGATAAAGAAATCTGCCTGTAATGCAGGAGATCTGGGTTTGATCCCTGGGTCAGAAGATCTTTTGGAGAAGGGAACAGTACCCACTCCAGTATTCTTGCCTGGAGAATTTCATGGACAGAGAAGCCTGGCAGGCTACAGTTCACAGGGTCACAAAGAGTTGGACATGACTGAGCAACTAACACTTTCACTTTTCATATAACCTCAAAATACCTCTCCCAAAATATTTATTAATTACAAAGGAAAAAAATAGTAATCTTACAATGGAGAAACCCAGCAGACACTCTCTTAGCCAATGATCAATATCACCAATAATAATACACATTGATACCATGTCTCACGTCATATGCGAAAGCCACATCACTTGTGGTATTTTTCAAAAATGCAAAGCCTCAAGCACGAGAAAACATCATATAAGTCCAAATTGAGGGACATCCTACAAAATGCCTAATTAGTACTTTTAAAATTCTTAAGGTCTTGAAAGACAAGGAAAGACCAAGATATTGTTACCAGCCAGAAGAAAATAAGGAGACGTGCAATGGAGAATTCTAGACTGGATACAGAAAAAGATGTTAGTGGAAAAATTGTGAAATTCATATAAAGTCTGTAGTTTCATTAACAGCACCATACAAATCCTAATCTTACTTCGGATAACTATACTATGACTATATAAGATATTAACATTAAGATATGCAGGGTGAAGGGTATACAATAACTTATTTTTGCAATTTTTCCATAAGCCTAAAATTATTTCAAAATAAAACAAAAAAAGCAGATGATTAAGAGCACTGCATCCTGAAATAAACAGGTCTGGAAAGTTCCTTCCTACATAAATATCACTTTCACATCTCTACCAGCGGTGGCTGGATAGCATCACCAACTGAATGGGCATAAGTCTGAGTAAACTCCAGGAGACAGTGAAGGATAGGGAAGCCTGGCATGCTGTAGTTCATGGGGTCACAAAGAGTTGGACAAGACTTAGCAACTGAACAACAACAACAGGTAGTAACCACTTACAGTAGGGAATGCCAAGTATGGGGGAAAGGATTGCTGTTTTATGGGCTAATTGATAAGATTTCATTAATAAAGTGATACTCAGCAAAGTTTTGAAATGAGGCTACACTAAAGCCTTTGACTATGTAGATCACAACAAACTGGAAAATTCAAAGAGATGGGAATACCAGAACACCTTATCTGACTCCTGAGAAATGTGTATGCAGATCAACAAGCAACAGTTAGAACCGGACATGGAACAATGGACTGGTTCAAAATTGGGAAAGGAGTACGTCAAGGCTGTATGTTGTCACCCTGCTTATTTAACTTCTATGCAGAGCACATCACAGGAAATGTCAGGCTGGATGAAGCACAAACTGGAATCAAGACTGCCAGGAGAAATATCAGTAACCTCAGATATGCAGATGACACCACCCTTATGGCAGAAAGCAAAAAGAAACCAAAGAGCCTCTTGATGAAGCTGGAAGAAGAGAGTGAAAAAGCTGGCTTAACTCAACATTCAAAAAACAAAGATCATGGCATCTGGTCCTATCACTTCACGGCAAATAGATGGGGAAGCAATGGAAACAGTGAGAGACTATAATCTTGGGCTCCAAAATCACTGCAGATGGTGACTGCAGTCATGAAATTAAAAGATACTTGCTCCTTGGAAGAAAAGCTATGACCAACCTAGACAGCATATTAAAAAGTAGAGACATTACTTTGCCATTACTTTGCCAAAGGTCTATCTAGTCAAAGTGATTGTTTTTCCAGTAGTCATGTATGGCTGTGATAGCTGGACCATAAAAAAGGCTGAATGCCGAAGAATTGACGCTTTTGAGCTGTGGTGTTGGAGAAGATGCTTGAGAGTTCCTTGAACTGCAAAGAGATCAAACCAGTTAATCTTAAAGGAAATCAACCCTGAATATTTATTGGAAGGACTGATGCTGAAGCTGAAGCTACAATACTTCAGCCACCTGCTGCAAAGAGCCAACTTATCAGAAAAGATCCTGATGCTGAGAGAGATTGAATGGAGGGATGAGATGGTTGGATGGCATCAATGACTCAATATATGAGTTTGAGCAAACTCCAGGAGATGGTGAACGACAGGGAAGCCTGGCCTGCTGCAGTCCACGGGGTTGCAAAGAGTTGGACATGAGTGAACAACAAGAGCAAAGCCAAGAGGGTATTGGGGAAGAGCAACAGCCTAGAGATTCAATAGCATGTTTCAGGAATAGCAAGATGGTCAGTATGGTTGCCACTCAGGGAGGAAAAGGAGGAAAGCAAAGAATAGATGAGGTGAGCAAATTATTTAAGGCCTCGTTGATGCTTCTGAACTGTGGTGTTGGAGAAGATTCTTGAGAGTCCCTTGGACTACAAGGAGATCTA
Source organism: Tragelaphus eurycerus (assembly GCA_935064755.1). Classification (NCBI taxonomy): domain Eukaryota; kingdom Metazoa; phylum Chordata; class Mammalia; order Artiodactyla; family Bovidae; genus Tragelaphus; species Tragelaphus eurycerus. The sequence goes on along the minus strand of CAKXYN010000072.1, from coordinate 6,640,245 downwards.
ACCAGTCTATCCTAAAGATCAGTCCTGGGTGTTCATCGGAAGGACTGATGTTGAAGCTGAAACTGCAATACTTTGGCCACCTGATGCGAAGAGCTGACTCATTTGAAAAGACCCTGATGCTGGGAAAGGTTGAGGGCAGGAAGAGAGGGGGTCGACAGAGGATGAGATGGTTGGATGGCACCACCAACTCGATGGACGTGGGTTTGGGTGGACTCCGGGAGTTGGTGATGGGCAGGGAGGCCTGGCGTGCTGCAGTTCATGGGGTCACAAAGAGTCAGACATGACTGAGCGACTGAACTGAACTGGCCATTGTAAGAATTTTCTTTGCCTTTTGCACCAAGAGAAATGGAAATGGACTAGAAAGTTAAGAGAACAATAGCAACACAAAGGTTTGACAGGGTAATTCTGACTATCAGATGAACTGGGCTAAGAGATCAATTAAGAAATTAAAGCAGTTATCCAGGTAAGAGATAATGATGGCTGAGGTAAAGCTGTAATAATGACAGGAATGAGAAATGACTAGATTCTGGATATATTTTTAAGGTATAACCTATAGGATCACATGAAAAATGTGAGATATGAGACACAGAGCAAAGTTGATTTCAAATTCAGGGCACATGACAGGATAAAATTTCTGTTTTATTAAGATGGGAAAATACAGGACAAAGTGCTTTGGGGATTTTGTTTTATTCTGTTTGTTTTAAAAGCTGGAAATAAACTTTCCAGTTTTAATTTGTGTTCATAGTCACTATTTTCTTCATCTTCTTGTAGTTTATTTTTTCTGATTTTTTTTCAACTTCTTGGAAAGGAATACTTCTGTCTCAGATTTTTAAGTCTTTCTTCTTTTCAACCTTATGCTTTTGGGGCCATAAATGTCTTTAGCTGTATTTCACAAATTTTGATATGTCATTGTCATTTAGTTCAAAATATTTTAAAATTTCCACTGTAATTTCTATTTTATTATTTGTAAGAATATTGCTTAACTATTGGTATTTGGGGATTTTTCTGTTAGTAATTCTGAACTTATCTCACTGTGATTAAAGAATATACCTTCTGTTATTTCAATGTTGTGAAATATTAAACTTGCTTTATGACCCACGATACAATTGATTTTGTTAGTCTTTCAATGTACTCTTGAAAAGAATATGTATACTGTAGGTGTTGGATAAAATGCTCTACTTATGTGAATTAAGTCAAAGTTGTTAATCATATTGTTCCAATCCTTTAAACTACTGATTTCTGGTCTGCTTATTGCACTAGTTACTGAAAGAAGTATGTATTTCTCTTTGTGACTCTAAATTTTTCTATTTCTCCTTTTAGTTCTATCAATATTGGATTTCTGTATTTTGAAACTATATTTTACAAATACAAATTTAGAATTGCTATGTCTTTCTGAAGGACTATCCATTTTAAAGATTTGGATACTTCCTTCTTTATCTTTAATAAGCTTCTTGCTTTAAACTCTATCTGCTATTACTAAAGTGATACTAGCTTTCTATTAGCATTTGCATGGTGTATCTTTTCCCATGGTTTTACTTCAGCTCATCTTTCAGTTCAGTTCACTCGCTCAGTCGTGTCTGACTTTTTGTGATAGCATGGACTGTAGCACTCCAGGCCTCCCTGTCCATCACCAACTCCTGGAGTTTACTCAAACTCAAGTCCATTGAGTCAGTGATGCCATCCAACCATCTCATCCTCTGTCGTCCCCTTCTCCTCCTGCCCTCAATCTTTCCCAGTATTAGGGTCTTTTCAAATGAGTCAGCTCTTCGCATCAGGTGGCCAAAGTACTGGAATTTCAGATTCAACATAAGTCCTTCCAATGAAGACCCAGGACTGATCTCCTTTAGGATAGACTGGTTGGATCTCCTTGCAGTCCAAGGGACTCTCAAGAGTCTTCTCCAACACCACAGTTCAAAAGCATCAATTCTTCAGCATTCAGCTTTCTTTATAGTCCAACTCTCACATCCATACATGACCACTGGAAAAATGATAGCCTTGACTAGACAGACCTTTGTTGGCAAAGTTATGTCTCTGCTTTTTAATATGCTATCTAGGTTGGTCATAACTTTTCTTCCAAGGAGTAAGCGTCTTTTTATTTCATGGCTTTAATCACCATCTGCAGTGATTCTGGAGCCCAGAAAAATAAAGTCTGCCACTGTTGCCACTGCTTCTCCATCTACTTGCCATGAAGTGAGGGGACCAGATGCCATGAACTTTGTTTTCTGAATGTTGAGCTTTAATTAAGCCAACTTTTTCACTCTCCTCTTTCACTTTCATCAAGAGGCTCTTTAGTTCTTCTTCACTTTCTGCCATAAGGGTGGTGTCATCTGAATATCTGAGCTATTGATATTTCTCCCGGCAATCTTGATTCCAGCTTGTGCTTTCTCCAGTCCAGAGTTTCTCGTGACGTACTCTGCATAGAAGTTAAATAAGCAGGGTGACAATATACAGCCTTGATGGACTCCTTTTCCTATTTGGAACCAGTCTGTTGTTCCATGTCCAGTTCTAACTCTTGCTTCCTGACCTGCATACAGATTTCTCAAGAGGCAGATCAGGTGATCTGGTATTCCCATCTCTTTCAGAATTTTCCACAGTTTACTGTGATCCACACAGTCAAAGGCTTTGGCATAGTCAATAAAGCAGAAATAGATGTTTTTCTGGAACTCTCTTGCTTTTTCCATGATCCAGTAGATGTTGGCAATTTTATCTCTGGTTCCTCTGCCTTTTCTCAAACCAGCTTGAACATCTGGAAGTTCACAGTTCATGTATTGTTGAAGCCTGGCTTGGAGAATTTTGAGCATTACTTTGCTAGTGTGTGAGATGAGTGCAATTGTGTAGTAGTTTGAGCACTCTTTGGCATTCCCTTTCTTAGGGATTGGAATGAAAACTGACCTTTTCCAGTCCTGTGGCCACTGCTGAGTTTTCCAAATTTGTTGGTGTATTGAGTGCAGCACTTCCACAGCCTCATCTTTCAGGATTTGAAACAGCTCCACTAGAAGCTATCTTTTTATCTTAATCAGCTCATCTTAATCTTGTTTTAAAATTTTATTTTATGAAATTTATAGATTTTAATATTTTATTTATATTTTGTTTAAATACATATATAAAATAAATATAATTTATGTGTTATTATATATAACATATAATATTATATATTATAATGTATTAATCTATTACATGTTAATTATGGATTAACACAATGGAAAAATGGACAAGAGATCTGAACAAGCATTTTCCTAAAGAAAGTATCCAATGACTACTATCAACATGAAAAAACAGTCAACTTCTTTAGTAATCACAAAGTGAAAATTAAAGCTATAATGAAATAACACTTCACATCCATAAGAATGATTGGAAAGAAAAAGACTAACAATAACAAGTGTTGATAAGAAGATAGGTCATCTCAAGACTCCCATGAACTGCTGGCAGGAATGTGAATGGCATAAACACTTTGGAAAACTGGCACTGTCTACTAACAGTGAAGAAATGCCTACCCTATGACTCAGCAGTGCCACTCTTATGCATATATCCTCCCAGAATGTGTAGACGTATTTACTGGGAGATGTACAAAAATGTTATCTGTAGCTTTGTTCATAATGGTTCATCTGGAGCAAAATGGATGAGTTATGATATTCATAAGAGGAACTTGATGGAATTCAACAACTAATCTATGGGGAAAAAAAAGTGATTAAAAGAAACAGTTGGATCCTTCATACTTACTTTCCATTATCATATTTTTTAATGGCTAGGAAGCTCTTATTGAAAGTTTAGGGTAGTGGCAGTAAATGACACTACCAGACAGGTAACAATTAAGTTGAATATAGTAAGTCCCCTACATACCAAATAACTTCCATTCTGAGAACATGTTCACAAGTACAAGTTGTTCATCCAATCTGTTCATAAGTTTTACAAAATTAGCCTAGGTACCCAGCTAATGGGGATTCTCAGGTGGCACTAGTGGTAAAGAATCTGCCTGCCTTTGCAGGAGATGCAAGAGATCCAGGTTTGACCCCTGGGTTGGGGAAAATCCACTGGAGGAGGACATGATAACCCACTCCAGTATTCTTGACTGGAAAGTCCCATGGACAGAGGAGCCTCACGGGCTACAGTCACTAGAGATGCAAAGAGTTGAACATGCTTGAAGCAAGTGAGCATGCACGCACCCACTAATACAGTCAGCTATATAGTATTGTAATACTTATAATATTTTTTACATTAATAATGTACTAAAACAAATATAAAAAATAAAATGTTTTTAATCTTACAATACAGTATCTTGAAAAGTACAATAGAACCAGCTACATCACAGCTGCTTTTATGCTTGCTTCCAGACATCCTAGGCTTGAAATAATACTGTACCACTGCACTCTGCTGCTGCTGCTAAGTTGCTTCAGTCATGTCCGACTCTGTGCGACCCCAGAGATAGCAGCCCACCAGGCTCCCCTGTCCCTGGGATTCTCCAGGCAAGAACACTGGAGTGGGTTGCCATTTCCTTCTCTAACGCGTGAAAGTAAAAAGTGAAAGTGAAGTCGCTCAGTTGTGTCCAACTCTTAGTGACCTCATGGACTCAGCCTATCAGGCTCCTCCATCCATGGGATTTTCCAGGCAAGAGCACTGGAGTGGGGTGCCATTGCCTTCTCCACCACTGCACTCTATACAGTACTATCAAGTACACAAAAGCACAACCACTTCTAGAGGATGCATGCACATGATAATGGGCATCAGACACGTGGACCAACTTACATAACTGGACACACATACACACACATTCTCATCTGTGAAAGTTTGCAACTTGAAGGTTTGTATACAGGGGACTTACTATATTAGACCACTTTACCCTGTATGTCTTCTTTGGAAAAGTTTCTATTCAGGCTTTTTAACCACTTTTTGACTGTATTGTTTACTTCTTCAATGTTGAATTGTACAATGTGTTTTAGATGTTAATGACTCATCAGTCACATCATTTGACATATTTTCTCCAGCTATAATCTATATTCTCATTTTGTCAATGGTTTCCTTTGCTGTGTAAAAGCTTTTAAGTTTGATTAAGCCTCATTTGTTTATTTTTGCTTTAGTTCTTTTAGCTTGGGAGACTGATTTTTTAAAATATTTTTATGATTTAGGTCAGAGAATGTTTTCCCTATATTCTCTTCTAGGAGTTTTATGGTGTCATATCATATATTTAGGTCTTTAAACCATTTTGACTTTATTTTTGTATATGGTATGAGGCAATGTTCTAATTTCATTGTTTTACATGCAGTTGTCCAGCTTTCCCAACACCATTTACTGAAGAGATTGTCTTTTCTCCATTGAATATCTTGCCTCCTTTGTCATAGATTAATTGACTGTAGGTGTGTGGGTTTATTTCTGAGCTCTCTATTCTAGCCTGTTGAACCATATATCTGTTTTTGTACCAATACCATACTGTTTTGATTGCTGTTTTTTGTAGTACAGTCAAAACTCTGGGAGGGTTCCAACTTTGTTCTTTTTCCTCAGGACTGCTTTGACAATTTTAGGTCATTTAGGTTCCATTTAGGCCACATAAATTTTAGGATCATTTGTTCTAGTTGTGAAAAATGTCATGGGTATTTTGATAGAGCTTGCATTAAATCTGTAGATTGCTTTGGGTAGTATGACCATTTTAACAATACTAATTCTTTCAAGAGGATGGGATATCTTTCCATTTCTTTGAACCAACTTCAATTTCCTTTACCAATGTTTTACAGTTTTCAGTGTATAGATCTTTCACCTCCTTGGTTAAATTTATTCCTAGGTATTTTAAATTTTTGATGTGATTTTAAATTTTTTACACTTTTTTTTATATTTCATTGCCAGTGTAAAAAGAAATAAAATGAATTTCTGTATATTAATATTATATATTGCTATCCTGGTGAATTCATTTATTAGTTCTAATAGATTTTGTGTGGAGACTTTATGGCTTTCCATATTATGTACCATGTCATCCACAAATGCTGACAGTTTTACCTCTTCCCTTCCAATCTTGAGTATCTTTTATGTCTTTTTCTTATTTAATTGTGGCTAGGATTTCCAATATTATGTGGAATAAAGTGGTAAGGGTAGGCATCCTCATCTTATTCCTAAAGTTGGTAGGAAGTCTTTCAGTTCTTCACCATTGAGAATTATGTTCAGTTCAGTTACTCAGTCATGTCCGACTCTGCGACCCCATGGACTGCAGTATGCCAGGCTTCCCTGTCCATCACTAGCTCCCAGAGCTTACTCAAACTTATGTCCATTGAGTCAGTGATGCCATCCAACTATCTCAACCTTTGTCGTCCCCTTCTCCTCCTGCCTTCAATCTTTCCAGCATCAGGGTCTTTTCCAATGAGTCAGTCCTTCGCATCAGGTGGCCAAAGTATTGCAGTTTCAGCTTCAGCATCAGTCCTTCCAATAAATATTCAGGACTGATTTCCTTTACAATTGACTGGTTGGATCTCCTTGCAGTCCAAGAGACTCTCGAGTCTTTTCCAACACCACAGTTCAAAAGCATCAATTCTTCGGCACTCAGCTTTCTTTATAGTCCAACTCTCACATCCATACATGACTAATGGAATTATGAATTATGAATTGAGAATTACGTTGACTATGGATTTGTCATGAATGGTTTTATTATGTTGAGATAAGTTCCCTCTATAACCACTCTGGTGACAATTTTTATAAGTGGACACTGAACTTGGTCAAATGCTTTTTCTGCACCTATTAAGATGATCATGTGGTTTTTTTATCTTTCCTTTTGTTAATGTGTGTGTGTGTCAGTCGCTCAGTCGTATCCGACTCTTGCGACCCCATGGACTGTAGCCCACCAGGCTCCTCTGTCCAAGGGATTCTCCAGGCAAGAGTACTGGAGAGGGTTGCCATTTCCTTCTCCATTGATTGATTTGGATATACAGAACTATTCTTGTGCAAATGGAATAAATCCAACTTGATCATGTATTTACTGTTGGACTCAGTTTGCAAATATTTTGTTGAGTTTTCTCATCTATGTTTATCAAAGACATTGATCTGTAATTCTTTTTTAAAATAATTTTATTTATTTATTTTTGAGTGTGCTGTGTCGTCATTGCTGCATGGGATTTACCTAGTTGAACTGAGTGGAGGCTACCCTCTAGTTACGATGGGTGGGCTTCTCATTGCAGTGGCTTTTCTTATTGCAGAGCATAGGCTCTAGGGCCACAGGCTTCAGTAGTTGTGGCACATGAGGTCAACAGTTGTGGGTCCCAAACTCTAGGGCACAGGCTCACTAGTTGTGGCTCACAGGTGTAGCTGCTCCGTGGCATGTGGAATCATCTTAGAACAGGGATCAAACCCACGTCTTCTGCATTGGTAGGATTCTTTACCACTGAGCCACCAAGGAAGCCCCTGTAATTTTCTCTTTTTTTGTAGTGCTTTGTCTTGTTTTGGTATCAGGCTCCTGGTGGCTTCAGAGGATGAATTTGGGAGCATTTCCTTCTCCTCAATTTTCTATAATAATTTGAGCAGGATAGGTTTAAGTTCCTCTTTGTCTGATAAGAGTTCTCCAGTGAAGCTGTTCTGGACCTGGACTTTTATTTGGAAGGACTTTTAAAAATTATAGATTCTATTTCACTTCTAATTATTGTCTGTTCAACTCATCTATCTCTTGTTGAATCAATTTTGGCAGGCTATATGTTTCTAGAAACTTCTCCATTTCATCTTGGTTGTCCAGTTTGTTTGCATGTATCTTTTCATAGTACTCTATGATTTTTTTTCTATTTATGTGGTATCTGTTGTTGTTTCTTTCTTTCATTTCTTATTTTACTTGGGTCTCTCTTCTTCTTGGTGCGCATACCTAGAGTTTTGACAATTTTGTTATCTTTTCAAAAAAAGAGCTCTTGATTTTACTGCTATTTTCTACTTTTTAGGTCTATTTTATTTGTTTCTTCTCTGATTCTTCTCTAATCTTTATTATTTATTTTCTTCTGCTGACTTTGGGTTTTGTCTGTTCATTTACTTTAGGTGGTAGGTTAGGTTGTTTATTTGAGAATTTCTTGATTCCTGAAGAAGGCCTGTACTGCTATGAACTTCCCTCTTAAAACAGCTTTTGCTGTATCCCATAGATTTTTTTTTTAAGATTGCATTTTCATTTTCACTTGTCTTAATCTATTTTCTGATTTCTTCTTTGATGACATCATTGACCCATTGGTTTTTTAGTAGCATGTTGTTTAGTCTCCATGTGTTCATTCTTTTCCTGTTTTTCTTTCTGTGGTTGCTTTCAAGTTTCATAAAATTGTAGTCAGAAAATATTCTTGAAATAATTTCTATCCTCTTAAATTTACTGAGGCTTGTTTTGTGACCTAGTATGCTATCTATACTAGAGAACATTCCATGAGTGCTTGAAAAGAATATGTATTCTGGGTTTTTTTTTTGGATGAAGTATCCTGTAGATATCAATTAAGTCCAACTGATCTATTATATCATGCAGTTTCCAAAGACAGAGGAAGACAGAAACATTTCTTAAATTCCAAACAAGAGGGCCTGGATCTGTCATGGACCACAAACAAATTCTAATTGCATCTGCTTGCACATGTGAAAAAAAAAATGTTCACTGACTGTCAGATGTTACATAATTATATGACAAAACAATCTAATTAGAGAAAAAAGCAAAAACAGAAGTGTACTTAATGAACTAACTGTGTGAACTACATTATCATACTTAGGTTAAAAAGTCATATTTAGGCCTGTATTAACTTTTACTATCTTTAGGGTCCACTAGTGGAATGCTCCACACCATTTATATGTATATATTTTAATATTAATAACCAGTGACCAATGTAGAAAAGTATATCTGAAGCATTTTCATTCATTCATTCTTTAAATATACATTTTGGCATTTTCTTGAGATACAAGAACAAATATAGAACTCCCATCTGTCAGGCCTCCCTAGTTTAATGAACATAAGCTATAAAAAACTATTACATTTCTTAGTAAATGGTATTATTAAAGTTTATGGTACTAAGAAAACACAGAGGAATTAACTCTGTCAAGGGAGAATCATAAAGTTTCACAAAGATGATATTTGATATGAGTCTTTAACTATCATAGCATTTCATTTTATGACAGTAGTGGAAGATGATCTTTAATACAAGTATCATATATCTTTTGGAACTGAATTACACTAGTACAACGATATGTAACTTATGCTGTCCTCATTTCAAAAATCACTTTGAAATATTTATAATCTAGGTCTCCTACTAATCTTTGTCTATTTTTAGAGAGCATTGCATTGTAACCTCCGAAGGATAGGCAAAATCACATAGGAGATCTATTTTGGGGCTCTAGAGGACTTACATGGAATTAAATAAAATCTGTTAAACATTTGTAAAAAGCAAACTGTCTTAGAGAACTATAAATAATGGGTTTTGTTGTCAAATGGCCTAAAAGAAATTTCTTTTCTGAAAATTTTACTCAAAAATGCTGAAAGTTATACTGATTTTGCTTATCCATGACCTAAATTAAACATAAGCAATGCAAGTTTTCCAGAAGCTTTCTCCAAAAGTAACTAAATAAGTACACCAAAAGTAACAATAATAATAAAAGACGAAATCTAGAAGTTCATAGAAGGTGAACCACAATATTCTAATGTAATATGAATTGTGACTTTCCCAAAATGTCAGTACCTACTCACCATACTGATAATGCCTTGAACAATCCTTTGTAACCATTTATTTATTCAATAAGTATTGAGAACCTATTAGGAACTGGGGACTATACTAGATATTAGGGACACAACTGACATTTTTTAAAAAAGACATTCTTACTATTATATAGCTATAGCTTACCTTCTAGTAGGGGATGGATGGTGACAGAATAATAAAAAAGAAATCAGTCAAATGGTAATAAGTGAAGAATAAAAGGTTAAAGGGGGAATAAAAGAATGGAGATTGCTATTTTATATGACTGTCAGGTAAATCCTCAGTGATAATGGAATATTCATGCAGAGATCTGAAGGGAACTGAGAGAACAAGTCACACTGATAGAAAAACATTCTCCACAGAGGGAATGACAAACGTACAGTCCAGATTGGGAATATGTATAACACTGTAAAAACAACACTCAAAAGGCCATGATGGCTGTAGCACAGAGAGTGAAAGACAGAGTGGTTAGAAACCAGGTTAGAAAGCTATCAAATTCCCATTCACACAGTATCTTATAAACTATTTTAAGGATTATTCCTTTTACTCTTGAGATATAAGTCATTAGAAGATTGATCTTATGGCTACAAAGAATTGTTAATAGGTTGAATTGGAGGAAAGGCAGAGCCAGGGAATTCGAAAAGGGAACTATTGCAATATTCTATGTAGTGGCTTGGGCCAAGGTAGTTAATATGGGGGTATGAGACATGGTTTGAGTTTGGATACTTCTTGAAAGCAGATCCAATACAATTTAATTATGTTTAAGTAAAAAGGTATAAATAGAAGCAGGCAAAGAAGGAAAAAAACAAAACAAAAAGTTTTAAAAAGTACGAAATGGCACATTTGAAAAGCGACCGAAGAAAACTTCTACTTAAAAATAATTGAAATGAAACATAATGATGAAGTTTAAAAGAGAACTCATGACACAGAAAGCTGACGTAAATTTTACAAAACAGTATAATGAGAGACAAAGAGATGGAAAATAAGGAGAAGACCTTAACAACGCAGTGAAAACATCTAACATGTACAAATAGAGTTCCGAAAGGAGGATGAGGTGAGGGCAATATCTGAAAAGGAAACAGCTGAAAAATTTTCAGAACTCATGAAAGATACCAACTCTCAGATTCAAGGAGCCTTACAAATCTAAGAAGAATAAATGTAAATAAACTTACACAACACTCATCACTAAAAAGCTGAAGAATATGTAAGAGAAAGAGAAGATATAAAATTAGACAAAAAAGGAACAACATATTACCCTCAAAAAAGTAATAGTGGGAATGGTAGCTGACTGTAACTATTATCTCCAGAATGCTGGGAGAAATACTGTCAATCTAGAATTCTGTACCCAGTTTAAGGACAGAAACACAATATTCAGACAAACAAAACTTGAGAGTCTCCCACTAGCACTATAGACAATGTGGAATATTTGAGATTTTAGGAAGAAAAAAGAATACAGAAGGTAATATATATGTATATAAAGAAACAATAAAAATAATGCATTTTGGCTTTTTATAAAGCAAATAAATAAAAAAAAAACCCAGACATACAGAATTTGAATATATAGGTCAAGAGAAGACTAACTGGAGTTTAAAAGTTTAAGTGTTTTAAGGTATGATCCAATATACAAAGTCATTGATTAACTGATCAGTATGACTTAGTAGTAGTAGTATGGCTACAGTAATTTCTAGGGTAAACACTAGAAGAATAGTTAAAATAATGTATAATTACCAAGCTTGTACAAAGAAATGAACAAAATGTAAAATAATTAAGTTTAGAAAAGGACAATAAAGAAATAAAACAAGCAGAACAAAAAGTAAACACAAAATAAGATAGCATACATAAATCCAACACAAAGGCAATTATAACAAATGTAAATAGGCTTCAATTAAAAACTACAAACTGTCAGACCAATTAATCAAAATGCCAAAGATATGCTACTTATTAGAGATATCTAAAACAAAGTTTCCAGAAAGAGTGAAACAAAAGGATATCAAAAGTTCACCATAAAAATATCAAAAGAAAGCTGCTGTAGCCATATCAGTTACAAACTAATTAACTAAGAAAGAATACTTAGCAAACTTCATGACAAACAATTCACCAGAAAAATAAATAAATTTAAATATAACACATACATCCATCACACTTCATAATGATATAAAATCTAGAATAATCCATTAATCAGGAGGACATATAATAATCTTATAATGTATAAAGTAAAAAGTGATAGAACTTCAAAGAGAAACTCATGACTAAATTGGGGGAGATTTTAACACTCTTCTGATAATAACTGAGATATACAAGCAGACCAAAAATAATCATAGAGGATTTGGAGAACACATTAACAACTTTGACCTGATGAGGAAAATAAAATAAAAAAAAAACTCCACACAATCACAGTAGTAGACTACTGCTGGAAGAATAGTATTAACATGGAACTTAGGGGAAAAAAAAGAAAATTGACTAGGACATTAAAAAAGTCTAAACAAATTTCATGGAATTAAATACTGCAGAGCATATTCTTTGACCTTTATTTATTTAAGCTAAAAATTAATACCAAAAAGATAATCAGAAAAACTTCATGTTTGAAATATAATAAATATTATAAATAAAATACTATAGTATACTAAAGTATAATTAACATCTAAATGCCTATATTAGGGGAAAAAAGGCTAAATGTTATCAGCCTAACCATGCATCTCAAGAAGTTAAGAGTAAGAAAAAGATATCAGAAGGAAGAAATAAAAGTAACAGGAGCTATTAATGAAATTGAAAACAAATCTACAATAGAGAAAGATGATCAGTAAGGACAAAAGTTGGTTCTCTGAGGATAATTAATCAACATCTAACAAATTCATCACAACAAAAAGAGAGGACAGAAATAAGCAATATCTAAGACTGAAAAGGAAAATAATGCTACTTACATTTGGATCATACACAAAAATAAGTGGGTTTCAATTTCAAGTAATGGCCTAATTATTTAGATCAATATTCCCACTAAAAACAAATAAAAAATATTTTTAACATATAAAAATACACCTTATTAAAGTAGCTAAGATCTGACAAGACAATAAGGAATTAATAAACTAAAAGCTAAGTAGAACACATAATCAGCTTTTGCCCTAAGAGCATTTGCTAACCCTAAAGCATCTGAAGAGTGGTTTTAATCATCTCATGACACAAGGGAAATAGAAGACAAAGCCTAAGATCTGTCCAAGACAGGTTTAATAGAAGATACCCCAAAACAGTGGCCAGGGTACCAAAACACTACACAAACCCTCAGGAAATGAGTAAACATATAAAGTCCTTCTTCATTCCAAACAGTGGTGAGGTTAACTACGGCATTCAGCAGAAAAAAAGGGAAGAAAATCAACAAAAAGAAATGAACGTTCTTAAGCACTGACCAGCCCTGGGGCAGAGATGAAGCCCAAATTCAAATCATCAGAATAGTACAAGAAACTTCAAACCAAAACATTAAAGTGTTCCTCAAGTTGCAGTGATGGATGACACTAAGAAGTAAGTTCAAATTCTCTCTGAACAAAGGAACCATCAGGAATTCCCCACCAATAATTTTCAAAGGCGATGAGAAAAGTCCTCAAAGCAGCTAGAGCATAGGGATAGATGACAGATTACCTTTAAGGGAGCAATAGCTCTCAATAGCAACAGTGGAAACCAGAAAGCAGGAGTATATTTTCAATAAGCTGGAAAAATGAAAACAACCCAAAACACAGCAGTCTGAAATTCTATATGCATGAAAACATTTTTAAAGAATTGAGATGAACATATAGACATACTATAATAAAATATGAAAAGATATGTCTTTAAAAGATATCACTAAAGGAAACTCTAAATATGTTTCAGACAGAAGTAAAGTGATTTCAGATGACTGCCTAGTATCTAAGAAAAATTAAAAAGAAAGTAGTAAATATATGCATAAACCTAAATGAACTCTGACTTAACAAAGTAATTATGTAATAATGCCTAATGGAATTTTTTAAAAAGGACAGAATTAAAACACAGAGCAAATGTTAACATGTGGGATGGGGTAAATGAGATGTCAGGCTCCCTGTACTATGCAGAAGGAAGTCAAAAGTTCTACATTCAGTTCAGTTCACTTGTTCAGTTGTGTTCGACTCTTCGCAACCCCATGAACTGCAGCACACCATGCCTTCCTGTCCATCACCAACTGCTGGAATCTACTCAAACCCATGTCTATTGAGTCGGTGATGCCATCCAACCATCTATCTTCTATCGTCCCCTTCTCCTCCTGCCCTCAATCTTTCCCAGCATTAGGGTCTTTTCCAATGAGTCAGTCCTTTGCATCAGGTGGTCAAAGAATTGGACTTTCAGCTTTAACATTAGTCCTTCCAATGAAGACCCAGGACTGATCTCTTAGGATGGACTGGTTGGATTTCCTTGCAGTCCAAGGGACTCTCAAGAGTCTTCTCCAACACCACAGTTCAAAAGCATCAATTCTTTGGCGCTCAGCTTTCTTTACAGTCTAACTCTCACATCTATCCATGACTACTGGAAAAACCATAGCCTTGACTACACAGACCTTTGTTGGCAAAGTAATGCCTCTGCTTTTTAATATGCTGTCTAGGTTGCTCATAACTTTTCTTCCAAGGAGTAAGTGTCTTTTAATTTCATGGCTGCAATCACCATCTGCAGTGATTTTGGAGCCCAGAAAAATAAAGTTCGTCACTTTTCCCACTGTTTCTCCATCTATTTGCCATAAAGGGATAGGCCCGGATGCCATGAACTTTGTTTTTTGAATGCTGAGCTTTAAGCCAGCTATTTCACTCTCCTCATTCACTTTTATCAAGGGGTTCTTCAGTTCTTCTTCACTTTTTGCCATAAAGGTGGTGTCATCTGCCTATCTGAGGTTATTGATATTTCCCCAGCAATCTTTGATTCCAGCTTGTGCTTCCTCCAGCCCAGCGTTTCTCATGATGTACTCTGCCTAGAAGTTAAATAAGCAGGGTGACAATATACAGCCTTAACGGACTCCTTTTCCTATTTGGAACCAGTCTGTTGTTCCATGTCCAGTTCTAACTGTTGCTTCCTGACCTGCATACAGGTTTCTCAAGAGGCAGGTCAGGTGGTCTGGTATTCCTATCTCTTGAAGAATTTTTTACAGTTTTCTTGAAGTGATGTCTAGTTTTTCCCAGTCCATTGTTTTCCTCTATTTCTTTGCATTGACCACTGTGGAAGGCTTTCTTATCTCTCCTTGCTATTCCTTGGAACTCTGCATTCAAATGGGTATATCTTTCCTCTTCTCCTTTGCTTTTCGCTTCCCTTCTTTTCACAGCTATTTGTAAGACCCCCTCAGACACTCATTTTGCTTTTTTGCATTTCTTTTACTTGGGGATGGTCTTGACTGCTGTCTCCTGTACAATGTCACAAACCTCTGTCCATAGTTCATCTGGCACTCTATCAGATCTAGTCCCTTCAATCTATTTCTCAGTTCCACTGTATAGTCATAACGGATTTGATTTAGGTCATACCTGAATGGTCTAGTGGTTTTTTTCCCCACTTTCTTCAATTTCAGTCTGAATTTGGCAATAAGGAGTTCATGATCTGAGCCACAGTCAGCTCCTGGTCTTGTTTTGGCTGACTGTATAGAGCTTCTCCATCTTTGGCTGCAAAGAATATAATAAATCTGATTTCAGTGTTAACCATCTGGTGATGTCCATGTGTAGAATCTTCTCTTGTGTTATTGGAAGAGGGTGTTTGCTATGACCAGTGCATTCTCTTGGCAGAACTCTATTAGCCTTCATTACCCTTCTATTATCCTGCTTCATTCTGTACTCCAAGGCCAAATTTGCCTGTTACTCCAGGTGTTTCTTGACTTCCTACTTTTGCATTCCAGTGCCCTATAATGAAAAGGACATCTTTTGGGGGTGTTAGTTCTAGAAGGTCTTGTAGATCTTCATAGACCTGTTCAGCTTCTTCAGCATTACTGGTAAGGACATAGACCTGGATTACTGTGATACTGAATGGTTTGCCTTGGAAACGAACAGATATCATTCTGTCGTTTTTCAGATTGCATCCAAGTACTGCATTTCAAACTCTTTTTTTGGCTATGATGGCTACTCCATTTCTTCTAAGAGATTCCTGCCCACTGCTGCTGCTGCTAAGTCACTTCAGTTGTGTCCAACTCTGAGCGACCCCACAGACAGCAGCCCACCAGGCTCCCCCATCCCTGGGATTCTCCGGGCAAGAACACTGGAGTGGGTTGCCATTTCCTTCTCCAATGCAGTAAAGTGAAAAGTGAAAGTGAAGTCGCTCAGTCATGTCCAACTTTCCAGACCCCATGGACTGCAGCCTACCAGGGTCCTCCATCCATGGGAGTTTCCAGGCAAGAGTACTGGAGTGGGGTGCCACTGCCTTCTCCGTTCCTGCCCACAGTAGTAGATATAATGGTCATTTGAGTTAAATTCACCCATTCCAGTCCATCTTAGTTCGCTGATTCCTCTTGCCATCTCCTGTTGACCACTTTAATTTGCCTTGATTCAATGACCTGACATTCCAGGTTCCTATGCAATATTGCTCTTTACAGCATCGGACCTTGCTTCTCTCACCAGTCCCATCCACAACTGGGTGTTGTTTTTGCTTTGGCTCCATCCTTTCATTCTTTCTGGAGTTATTAGGCGCTGAGAGAGGGCATCAGAGGGCAGACAGACTGAAACCACAATCACAGACAAGTAGCCAATCTGATCACATGGACCACAGTCTTGTCTAACTCAGTGAAAGTAAGCCATGCCCTGTGGGGCCACCCAAGACAGACGTGTCATGGTGGAGAGGTCTGACAGAATGTGGTCCACTGGAGAAGGGAATGGCAAACTACTTCAGTATTCTTGCCTTGAAAACCCCATGAACAGTATGAAAAGGCAAAAAGATAGGACACTGAAAAACAGAACTCCCCAGTTCTGTAGATGCCCAATACGCTACTGGAGATCAGTGGAGAAATAACTCCAGAAAGTTCTACTTTAGGCTTTGAAAAATTAAGTATATTATATTTTATCCTTTTCAAAATAAAATCTAAAAGTCATAGAATACATTTGTGGTATTTGATTAAATTTAATCACCTATATGAACATATTCCTGGAAACTTAGAAATAACTTTTCTTAACTGGTTTACTCTGATAAAAAGCTACTAATGAAAAACATAGGGGAGGAGCTAAGATGGCAGAAGAATAGGACGGGGAAAACACTTTATCCTCCACAAATTCATCAAAAGAACATCTAAACGCCGAGTAAATTCCACAAAACAACTTCGGAATGCTGGCAGAGGACATCAGACACCCAGAAAAGCAATTCATTGCCTTCTAAAGGAGATCTTTAATCTATGCTTTCTGGTATATGTAATCAATTTGTGCCTATTACTGACTGGATCTGTCTCTCTCCTTTTCATTCCCTCCTTTTATACTCCTGACCACCTCTGTCTCTTTCCTCCCTCTTCTCTTCTCTGTATAACCTCGTGAACATCTCTGAGTGGTCCAGTTGTGGAGTGCAGTATAGAAGGAGAAGTTTTTGAGACTACTGTAAAAATAAGACCGATAACTGGAAGCAGGAGGCTTAAGTCCAAACCCTGATCCCATGGAACAGTAATTGACAGGAGCTCATCAAATGCCTCCAAACCTACACTGAAACCAAGCCAATATACAGGCTACCCAAAGTGACCCCAAAATCACAGACATCACATAACTCATTACTAGACACTCCACTGCACTCCAGAGAGAAGAAATCCAGCTCCATTCACCAGAACACCGACACAAGCTTTTCTAACCAAGAAACCTTGACAAGCCACCTGTACAAACCCACATACAGTGAGGGAACGCCACAATAAAGAGAACTCCACAAACTGCCAGAATACAGTAAGGACACCCCAAACTCAGCAATTTAAACAAGATGAAGAGACAGAAGAATTCCCAGCAGGTAAAGGAACAGGATAAATGCCCACCAAACCAAACAAAAGAGGAAGAAATAACGAATCTACCAGATGAAGAGTTCCGAATAATGATAGTGAAATTAATCCAAAATCTGGAAATAAAAATGGAATCACAGATAAATAGCCTGGAGAAAAGCACTGAGAAGATGCAAGAAAGGTTTAACAAGGACCTAGAAGAAATAAAAAAGAGTCAATATATAATGAATAATGCAATAAATGAGATCCAAAACACTCTGGAGGCAACAAATAGTAGACTAACAGAGGCAGAAGATAGTATTAGTGAATTAGAAGATAGAATGGTAGAAATAAATGAAGTAGAGGAGAAAAAAGAAAAACGAATTAAAAGAAATGAGGACAATCTCAGAGACCTCCAGGACAATATTAAACATTACAACATTCGAATCATAGGAGTCTCAGAAGAAGAAGACGAAAAGAAAGACCATGAGAAAATACTAGAGGAGATAATAGTTGAAAACTTCCCTAAAATGGGGAAGGAAATAATCACTCAAGTCCAAGAAACCCAGAGAGTCTCAAACAGGATAAACCCAAGGCAAAACACCCCAAGACACATATTAATCAAATTAACAAAGATCAAACACAAAGAACAAATATTAAAAGCAGCAAGGGAAAAACAACAAATAACACACAAGGGAATTCCCATAAGGATAACAGCAGACTCTCCAAGCCAGGAGGGAATGGCAAGACATACTCAAAGTGATGAAAGAAAATAACCTACAGCCCAGATTATTATACCCAGCAAGGATCTCATTCAAATATGAAGGAGAAATCAAAATCTTTACAGACAAGCAAAAGCTGAGAGAATTCAGCACCACCAAACCAGCTCTCCAACAAATACTAAAGGACATTCTCTAGACAGGAAACACAAAAAGGGTATATAAATTCGAACCCAAAACAATAAAGTAAATGGCAACAGGATCATACTTATCAATAATTACCTTAAATGTAAATGGGTTGAATGCCCCAACCAAAAGACAGAGACTGGCCGAATGGATACAAAAACAAGACCCCTACATATGTTGTCTACAAGAGACCCACCTCAAAACAGGGGACACATACAGACTGAAAGTGAAGGGCTGGAAAAAGATTTTCCATGCAAATAGGGACCAAAAGAAAGCAGGAGTAGCAATACTCATATCAGATTAAATAGACTTTAAAACAAAGGCTGTGAAAAGAGACAAAGAAGGTCACTACATAATGATCAAAGGATCAATCCAAGAAGAAGATATAACAATTATAAATATATATGCACCCAACATAGGAGCACCACAATATGTAAGACAAATACTAACAAGTATGAAAGGAGAAATCAACAATAACACAATAATAGTGGGAGACTTTAATACCCCACTCACACCAATGGATAGATCAACTAAACAGAAAATTAACAAGGAAACACAAACTCTAAACGATACAATAGACCAGTTAGACCTAACTGATATCTATAGGACATTTCATCCCAAAACAATGAATTTCATCTTTTCTCAAGCGCACACGGAACCTTCTCCAGGATAGACCACATCCTGGGCCATAAATCTAGCCTTGGTAAGTTCAGAAAAACTGAAATCATTCCAAGCATCTTTTCTGACCACAATGCAGTAAGATTAGATCTCAATAATAGGAGAAAAACTATTAAAAATTTCAACATATGGAGGCTGAACAACACGTTCCTGAATAACCAACAAATTACAGAAGAAATCAAAAAAGAAATCAAAATCTGCATAGAAACAAATGAAAATGAAAACACAACAACCCAAAACCTGTGGGACACTGTGAAAGCAGTCCTAAGGGGAAAGTTCATAGCAATACAGGCATACCTCAAGAAACAAGAAAAAAGCCAACTAAATAACCTAACTCTACACCTAAAGCAACTAGAAAAGAAAGAAATGAAGCACCCCAAGGTTAGTAGAAGGAAAGAAATCTTAAAAATTAGGGCAGAAATAAATGCAAAAGAAACAAAAGAGACCATAGCAAAAATCAACAAAGCCAAAAGCTGGTTCTTTGAAAGGGTAAATAAAATTGACAAACCATTAGCCAGACTCATCAAGAAGCAAAGGGAGAAAAATCAAATCAATAAAATTAGAAATGAAAATGGAGAGATCACAACAGACAACACAGAAATACAAAGGATCATAAGAGACTACTATCAGCCATCATATGGCAATAAAATGGACAACGTGGAAGAAATGGACAAATTCTTAGAAAAATACAACTTTCCAAAACTGGATCAGGAAGAAATAGAAAATCTTAACAGACCTATCACAGGCACAGAAATTGAAACTGTAATCAGAAATCTTACAGCAAACAAAAGCCCAGGTCCAGACGGCTTCACAGCTGAATTCTACCAAAAATTTAGAGAAGAGCTAACACCTATCCTACTCAAACTCTTCCACAAAATTGCAGAAGAAGGCAAACTTCCAAACTCATTCTATGAGGCAACCATCACCCTAATACCAAAACCTGACAAAGATGCCACAAAAAAAGAAAACTACAGGCCAATATCACTGATGAACATAAATGCAAAAATCCTTAACAAAATTCTAGCAATCAGAATCCAACAACACATTAAAAAGATCATACACCATGACCAAGTGGGCTTTATCCCAGGAATGCAAGGATTCTTCAATATCTGCAAATCAATCAACGTAATACACCACATTAACAAATTGAAAAATAGAAACCATATGATTATCTCAATAGATGCGGAGAAAGCCTTTGACAAAGTTCAACATCCATTTATGATAAAAACTCTCCAGAAAGCAGGAATAGAAGGAACATACCTCAACATAATAAAAGCTATATATGACAAACCCACAGCAAACATTATCCTCAATGGTGAAAAATTGAAAGCATTTCCTCTAAAGTCAGGAACAAGACAAGGATGCCCACTTTCACCATTACTATTCAACATAGTTTTGGAAGTTTTGGCCACAGCAATCAGAGAAGAAAAAGAAATAAAAGGAATTCAAATTGGAAAAGAAGAAGTAAAACTCTCACTGTTTGCAGATGACATGATTCTCTACATGGAAAACCCTAAAGATTCCACCAGAAAATTACTAGAACTAATCAATGAATATAGTAAAGTTGCAGGATATAAAATCAACACAGAGAAATCCCTTGCATTCCTGTACATTAATAATGAGAAAATAGAGAAATTAAGGAAACAATTCCATTCACCATTGCAATGAAAACAATAAAATACTTAGGAATATATCTTCCTAAAGAAACTAAAGACCTATATATAGAAAACTATAAAACACTGGTGAAAGAAATCAAAGAGGACACTAATAGATGGAGAAATATACCATGTTCATGGGTCGGTAGAATCAATATAATGAAAATGAGTATACTATCCAAAGCAATTTATAGATTCAATGCAATTTCCATCAAGCTAACAACGGTATTCTTCACAGAGCTAGAACAAATAATTTCTCAATTTGTATGGAAATACAAAAAAACCTCGAATAGCCAAAGCTATCTTGAGAAAGAAGAACGGAACTGGAGGAATCAACCTGCCTGACTTCAAGCTCTACTACAAAGCCACAGTCATCAAGACAGTATGGTACTGGCACAAAGACAGAAATATAGATCAATGGAACAAAATAGAAAGCCCAGAGATAAATCCACGCACATATGGACACCTTATCTTTGACAAAGGAGGCAAGAATATACAATGGATTAAAGACAATCTCTTTAACAAGTGGTGCTGGGAAAACTGGTCAAACACTTGTAAAAGAATGAAACTAGAACACTTTCTAACACCATACACAAAAATAAACTCAAAATGGATTAAAGAGCTAAATGTAAGACCAGAAACTATAAAACTCCTAGATGAAAACATAGGCAAAACACTCTCTGACATACATCACAGCAGGATCCTCTATGACCCACCTCCCAGAATATTGGAAATAAAATGAAAAATAAATAAATGGGACCTAATTAAACTTAAAAGCTTCTGCACAACAAAGGAAACTATAAGCAAGGTGAAAAGACGGCCTTCAGAATGGGAGAAAATAATAGCAAATGAAGCAACAGACAAACAACTAATCTCAAAAATATACAAGCAACTCCTACAGCTCAATTCCAGAAAAATAAATGACCCAATCAAAAAATGGGCCAAAGAACTAGGTAGACATTTCTCCAAAGAAGACATACAGATGGCTAACAAACACATGAAAAGATGCTCAACATCACTCATTATCAGAGAAATGCAAATCAAAACCACTATGAGGTACCATTTCATGCCAGTCAGAATGGCTGTGATCCAAAAGTCCACAAGCAATAAATGCTGGAGAGGGTGTGGAGAAAAGGGAACCCTCTTACACTGTTGGTGGGAATGCAAACTAGTACAGCCACTTTGGAGAACAGTATGGAGATTCCTCAAAAAACTGGGAATAGAACTGCCTTATGATCCAGCAATCCCACTGCTGGGCATACACACTGAGAAAACCAGAATTGAAAGAGACACGTGTACCCCAATGTTCATAGCAGCACTGTTTACAATAGCCAGGACTTGGAAGCAACCTAGGTGTCTATCCACAAATGAATGGATAAGCAAGCAGTGGTACATATACACAATGGAGTATTACTCAGCCATTAAAAAGAATACATTTGAATCAGTTCTAATCAGGTGGATGGAACTGGAGCCTATTATACAGAGTGAAGTAAGCCAGAAAGAAAAACACAAATACAGTATACTAACGCATATATATGGAATTTAGAAAGATGGTAATAATAACCCTGTTTACGAGACAGCAAAAGAGATACTGATGTATAGAACAGACTTTTGGACTCTAGGAACGGGAGAGGGTGGGATGATTTGTGAGAATAGCATTGAAATATGTATAATATCATATCTGAAACGAGTCGCCAGTCCAGGTACGATGCCTGATAACGGATGCCTGGGGCTGGTGCACTGGGACGACCCAGGGGGATGGTATGGGGAGGGAGGAAGGAGGAAGGTTCAGGATGGGGAACACATGTATACTTGTGGCAGATCCATCTTGATGTATGGCAAAAGCAATACAATATTGTAAAGTTAAGCAAAATAAAATTTAATTTAAAAAAAAAAAGAAAGAAAAATAAAAGCAAAAAGAATACTCAATGGAGAAATATTAAAACATTCTCTTTAAAAAGTGGGCCAAGACAAGAAAAGCTACTATTCTCTGGCCACTTCTATACTTCTTAGAGATCCTAATTAGTGCAGTCAGACAAACAAACACCAATCAGCTAAATAAATAAATACCAAATAAACAGAAGGTAGATAGATGGATTGTAAGGGAAGAAACAAAATTACCATCATTCTGATGATATGATGTATACTTAGAAAATTTGACACTCTATAGGTAAATAAGAAGTAAACATTAATGTATAAAAATCACCTCTATATTCTCCTAACAAATCATTTTATTTTTTTAAAGTAATAAAGTTTGGATTAAATTAAAGTTGGATACTATATCCAACAGCATTAGAAAACATGAAGATTCTAGGAATAAATGTAACAAAAGTACAAAAGATTTTAATGGAGAAAAATGTCTTTCAATAAAATTTTAGCTATAAACAAAGTAAATGGAGAAATATACTATAGAATGAAATGAAAGATACAATGGGGCAAAGACATCAATTCCTCCTAATTCATATATAGATGTAATACACTACAATTCAAATAAAAATTCCAACAGGTGTTTGTGGGAGTTGAGAAGAGGATGACTGGAGAAGGGTCAACAATGAGTATGTTCTGCTTTTGTCTAAAGAGCCTTAGCATTTTTTGACAGTTCAAACTGTAAGAATATTTAACTTTGAGAAAGATAAACACAGCAAGGAAAAAATATGAATGAAAATGTGCCAAAATGTAAGCAACTGTTAATTTTGGATGAAGGGATTAAGAGGGTCTCACCTTGACTCTTAAAAAAATTAATTTTCCATTCTTTCCAATCTTTCTTCAATGAATTCCACTCTTTATTGCCCTCACAAACTGCTTCTTCTTGCCTAGGGAGAAACAAATAGCCCTGGGCAAAGAGGTAAGTAACTTTGTTTAAAGAATCAAACAACCATGGCAGACTTCAAATGCTGAAAACAGTTCGAGGGCCCCAAATTGAGGAAGATTCACAATTCAAAACCTGACAGTATGCATCCATGAGAAAAGGTATTTCCTAATCTAGATAGAAAAGACTCCAGTATAGAATTTTAACACCAGTTAACACACAGCAGAATTCAGCTCTAAAGCAAAAGGTTTAGTCTAATGGAGCTGTCCTTTAAGCAAAACATACACACACACACACACCAATGCCACCAAGTAAAGAGAAGTAGATTAAATGCAATGTTTCAGCTCCAAGTATAGTTTCCAGGGAAACTATAAATAGTTTCAAATAAATAGGGAAGGAGTTAGAATACATGCGTACTTTAACAAAACAGAAGGCTTCAGAACAGTTCCCAGAGTCTACATGCTGAAACTACAAGACACATGGAAAAACAAAGACCTAAACAGATGGAGAGATATACTATGTTTATAGACTGAAAGACTCAATATTTTTAAGATGTCAATTCTTTCCAAATTGAGCTATAGACTCAGTGCACTTTCAATCAATCAGCAGGATTTTTTTGGTAAATACTGACCAATTAATTGTAAAATTTATAAAACAAAGGAAAAAGAATAGACAAAAATTTTTTTGGAAAAAGAACAAATTTGGAGAAATCAAACTATGTGATTTCAAGATAGTATGGTTTTCAGTGAAAGGACAGATACATACATCAATGGAACAGAGACAGAGACCAAAAATAAATTCATTTATATATGAACACACATACACTCACTAATTTTTGACAAAGGTGTAAAAACAATTCAATGGAGAAAGGACAGTCTTATCAACAAATGGTATTGGAACCAACTGAGATCCATATGCAACAAATAAACTTTGATACACACCACCTCCACCACCTTACACAAAAATTTACTAAACACAAATCAAAGACCTAAATATAAAATGTAAAACTATGAAAGTTTTAGAAGAAAACACAGGAGAAATCCTTGCACCTTTGGATTAGGCAAAGACAATACATATGGCATGGCATTAAAACCATAACCCATAAAAAGAAAAAATTAACAAACAGAATTTTACTTAAAATTTTTAAACTGTTCTTTTGAAAGGCACTGTTAAAAGAATGAAAAGATAATCTACTCATGGGAAGAAAATATTTGCAAATCATTTATCATACATCTGACAACTTGGATCCAGAATATGTAAAGAACTCTTTAAAATTCAACAATAAAAAATAACCCAATTAAAAAAAACCCAAAAGATTAGAACATACAGTTCACTAAAGATTATATGGATATGAAAAATAAATACATAAAAATGCAAAGTGAAACCACAATGAGATGCCATTACATCTTATCAGAATGGGAGGGGGGAGCCTGATAATACCAAATGGTGACAAGGATAAGGAGCAACTTGAATGCTCATGCATAGCTAGTGGAAATGCAAAATGGTACAATTTGCATTTGAAAATAGTATAAAAACAATATGGCAGTTTTTAATAAAGGTAAAATAAACATTTAACATAAGACCCAGTAATCTCACCCCTAGATATGTACTCAAGCAAAATGAAAACCATGTTCACACAAAAAAGCCTGTGCGTGAATGTTTATAGTGGTTATGCTGGAGGTCCCCAAGACAATGCCCAGATTCAGTGATTCACTTGAAGAACTCACAGGACTCAGCATATAATTAGCTATACTTAGGATTAAGATTTAATGCAAAGAAAGGAAACAAAGCAAAACCAGCAAAGGAAAAAGGCACATGGGATAAAATTGGAAACCTGATGAAAACTTCCAGGAGTCTTCTCCCAGCAGGATGCATGCACTTAATCCTTCCATCAATGAATTTATGACAGTGTATGTAAAGTACTATCTACCAGTGAAACTTCCCTGACACAGGAGTACAAGGTTTTATTGGGGGCTGGTCATAGTCACAGTAGCTTATAGCATGTACCAAAATTCCATACTTCTTTAAGGAAAGAAGGTGTTCAGCATACAGTTTAGGCACATAATAGGCACATAAATCACCCTCATCAGTTACAGAATGGTGGGAACACTCTCAAAATCCACGTTCCAGACAATAGCCAAGAGCCAACCTTGCAAACAGGCTTCCTAGCAACAGCAATCTTAGGCCTGTTATGTTAACTCTTTGCTACACAGTAGCTTTATTTGTAACTGCCAAAGTTGGAAACAATCCAAATAGTCAATTAACTGGGGAATGGATAAACAAACTGTAGTACATTTATACAATGGAATATTACTCAGCAATGAAAAGAAATGAACTAATACTATCTACAACAACATGCTATGCTATGCTAAGTCACTTCAGTCGTGTCCGACTCTGTGTGACCCCACGACAACATGGATGAATATCAAATGCATGTTTGTTATTAAGTAAAAGAAGCCAAGGGGCTTCCCAGGCAGCTGAGCGGTAAAGAATCCACCTGCCAATGAAGGAGACGCAGGAGACATGGGTTCAATCCCTGGGTCAGGAAGACATCCTAGAGGAGGAAATGGCAATCCACTCCAGTAATTCTTGCCTGGAAAATTCCATGGACAGAGGAGCCTGGTGGGTTACGGTCTATGGAATTGCAAAGAGTTGGACATGACTGTGTGACTGAGCACATACACACACATAAAAGAAGTCAAATTCAAAACGCAACATGCTGTGGCATACTGGAAAACACAAAATAGATCAGTGGTTGCTAAAGGGCTAAGACAGGGTTGGGGGGAGGAGTTTGAATACAAAGGGATAGCATGATGGAATTTTTCAGGAATGATGGAACCATTCTGGTTCTTGATTTTGGTGATGGTTGTAATGTTTTATGCATTAAAACTCAGAGATGTATAAAAGTGATTTTACCAACTTTTTTGGGTAAAAGTGATTTTTACTACATTTTAATTTAAATGTTTATAAAAGTAAAAGATAGTTCCCCACCTTAAATATGAATAAAATCAAAAGAAGAAACATGACAATGTTAATGTAAATAACACAAAAATAATTCCAGAGCAGGCAAAAAACTACAAAACCCAGGATATTAATATAAAAACAGAACACAAGCAACAAGAAGAAAAATCTGCCAAAAAGATCTGCATCTTCAGATGAACTTAAAAAGAATATCAAATTAATTTATCAAATGCTTGGAGACAAAATGATAGAACAGAAGAATGATATAAAAAGACTGAAGAGCTATGCAAGAAAAATAAAAGCTAAGATCCAATCACCAATCTCTTTGTATCTGAATTCAAGTTATCACTGGGTATTGTTCATCTCTTTGTTGCTGTTAAAAACAGGATTTTCTTACTATGATACTTTCTACCTGGCTCTGTATATGTAGCAGAGGCTCAGCAAAGTAAGGCCATGGGTCAATCTAGCTGCCTGCTTTGTACATAAAGTTTTTTTGGAACACAGACATGTTCATTTCATTTACATATTTTCTATGGCAGCTTTCATACTACAGGAGGAAATTTGGGTAGCTATAACATAAGTTGTAAGAACTAAAATATTTATCATCTGGCCCTTATACAAAAAGTTGGCCAATCTCTAATATATAAGAAAGCTATTTGTAATTTTATGAGGTCAAATACATATCACATAATTTTACTCATTTTAAAGTATACAATTTAGTGGCATTTAGTTCAATTCATAATGTTGCATAATCATTATCTTTCTTCTAGTTTCAAAGCGTTTTCGTCACCCCAAAGGGAACATTGTACCCATTAAGCAATCACTCTCCATTTCTCCCTTCCCTAATCCCTGGCTACCAGTCATTTGCTTTCTGTCTCTATGGATTTATCTATTTTGAATATTGCATACGAATGAAATCATTTAATGTATGATCTTTTGTGTCTGACTTCTTTCATTTAGCATAATGTTTTAGACAGTCATCCAGGACGTAGTTCCTTTTTATCCACTGAATAACATTCAATTGTATGGATATACTACATTTTGTTTACCCATCATCAGTTGATAGACATTCTGGTGACTGTGCACTGACCTGCTATGGACATTCACAAAAAAATTTTTGTTTCAATACCTACTTTCAATTCTCCTGGTGAAACTGCTTGGTCACATGGTATGAGTCATAACACAGCCATGAGAAATTCTGTTTACAACTTTCTATGGAACTACCAAACAATTTTTACAGTGACCATACCATTTTACACTCCCAACCAACAATGTATGAGAGTTCAGATTTCTTCACATTCTCACCCATACTTATTTTCCTTTAAAAGAAGCTTAACAATAACTATCCTAGTGGGTGTAAAGTAAATTCACACTGTGGCTCTGCTTTGCATTCCCTAATGACTAACAGTGTTAGTCACTCAGTCGTGTCTTTGCGACTCCAAGGATTGTAGCCTGCCAGGCTCCTCTGACCACTGAATTCTCCAGGCAAGAATACTGGAGTGAGTTGCCTTTCCCTTCACCAGGGGATCTTCCTGACCCAGGGATCAAATCCAGGTCTCCTTCATTGCACATAGATTCTTTGCTGTCTGAGCCACCAGAGAGCAAACTGCCAACATCCGCTGGATCATAAAAAAAGCAAGAGAATTCCAGAAAAACATCTACTTCTGCTTCACTTATTACGCTAAAGCCTTGACTGTGTGGATCACAACAAATTGGTGGAAAATTCTTAAAGAAATGGGAAGACCAGACCACTTTACCTAACTCCTGAGAAACCTGTACGCATGTCAAGAAGCAATAGTTAGAACTGGAAATGAACAGTGGACTGGTTCCAAATTGGGAAAGGAGAACATCAAGGCTGTATATTGTCACTCTGCTTATTAAATTTCTATGCAGAGTACATCATGTGAAATGCTGGGCTGGATGAATCACAAACTGGAATCAAGACTGCCAGGAGAAATACCAATAACCTCAGATATGCAGATGATACCACCCTTATGGCAGAAAGCAAAGAGGAACTAAAAAGTCTCTTGATGAAAGTGAAAGAGGAGAGTGAAAAAGCTGGCTTAAACTATTTACAATAGCTAGGACTTGGAAGCAACCTAGATGTCCACTGACAGATGAATGAATAGGCAAGTTGTGGTGTATATACACAATGGAATATTACTCAGCTACAAAAAAGAATGCATTTGAGTCAGTTCTAATGAGATGGATGAAACTGGAGCCTATTATATACAGTGAAGTAAGTCAGAAAAAGAAACACCAATACTGTATATTAACACATATATATATCCCTGGTAGCTCAGATGGTAAACTGTCTGCCTACAATGCGGGAGACCTGGGTTCAATACCTGGGTAGGGAAGATCCCCTGGAGAAGAAAATGGCAACCCACTACAGTATTCTTGCCTGGAAAATCCCATGGACTAAGGAGCCTGGTAGGCTACAGTCCATGGGGTTGCAAAGAGTTGGACATGACTGAATGACTTCACTTTCACAGGATTTAGAAAGATGGTAATGACAACCCTATATGCAAGACAGCAAAAGAGACAAAGATGTAAAGAACAGACTTTTGGACTATGTGGGAGAAGGAGAGGGTTGGACAATATGAAAGAACAGCAGTGAAACACGTATATTACCATAAGTAAAATAGATGACCAGTGCAAATTCAATACATGAAGCAGGGCACGCAAAGCTAGTGCTCTGAGACAACCCAGAGGGATGGGGTGGGGAGGGAGGTGGGAGGAGGATTCAGAATGGTTCATATACACACATGACTGATTCACATCAATGTGTGGCAAAAACCACCACAATACTGTAAAGTAATTTGCCTCCAATTAAAATAAATAAATCAATTTTAAAAAAACTGGCTTAAAACTCAACATTCAAAAAACTAAGATCATGGCATCCAGTCCCATTACTGCATGGCAAACAGATGGGGAAACTCTGGGAGATAGTGAAAAACAGGGAAGCCTGGCAGACACGACTTAGTGACTGAAACAGAGAAGCAAAAATGTTAATACCCTGGAAGTCAACTGGAGGCTTTAGAGCATAGGAATGACCTAATCTGATTAAGGTTTTTTAAAAACTATGACTCTGGCTTCCACTCAGAACAGACTGAGAAAGAAGGTATAAAGATGGAAACAGAGAAGTTAGGAGGTTACTGCAGTAATCCTGCAAGAAGTATGGGTGACCTGGAGAGTATGATGGCAGTGGAAGTGTGAAATTTAAATGAATATGGGATTTTGAAGGAAAAGCCATAATAATTTCATAAAGACTAGAGACAGGGTTGTGAGTGGGAAAAAACTAATGAAGGTAAGATGGTTCCTAGGTTTTTGCAGAGCAATGAGGTGAACGTTGCCATATGTGACACAGAGAAACCATGGAAGGTGGTAGAGAGGGAGGCAAAATTAAGTTTAAGATGCTTATTTGAAATCTGAGTAAAGGTACTAGATACCTAGGTCTGTAATTCAAGATAGAGGTCAGGGTAGGACATGCATGAAGTATTCAAGCATGCGACTAGGTTAAATCACCTAAGGAGCAAATGAAGAAAGGAGACAGAGAATTGAGACCTAGAATTTCACTCCACATCAAAAGCTGTCAAAATAATGTGTATTTATGGTATTTTATATACTTGTCTTTTTCAAAGACAATGATATCAGATAAGAGGGCTTTTATTTTTTAGTACCTCCCTCTTCATATCAGGATAATCCTAGCACAGAAGAGAGACAACCCTGGTAGAGGGGAGGAAGGATTAGGATAGAGGTGGTGAAGGGAGATATGTGGGAGGGAGGAGGAAGGGAAATACTAGTTTGAGAGAGGAGGAGTTCCAGATATTTCAGAATATTTCTACAGAAGTCCTATTTAACATCCTATATTCTAATTATTTGTCCTTGAGTGGTGTGAAAGTTTCTTTATGGGCAAAAATTATGACCTTCATCTTTGTGCTCTGCCAAGTCTATGCCCCAACCAGTAATGCTGAAGAAGCTGAAGTTGAACGGTTCTATGAAGACCTACAAGACCTTTTAGAACTAACACCCCAAAAAGATGTCCTTTTCATTATAGGGGACTGGAATGCAAAAGTAGGAAGTCAAGAAACACCTGGAGTAACAGGCAAATTTGGCCTTGGAATACGGAATGAAGCAGGGCAAAGACTAACAGAGTTTTGCCAAGAAAATGCACTGGTCATAGCAAATACCCTCTTCCAACAACACAAGAGAAGACTTTATACATGGACATCACCAGATGGTCAACACCGAAATCAGATCGATTATATTCTTTGCAGCCAAAGATGGAGAAGCTCTATCCAATCAGCAAAAACAAGACCAGGAGCTGACTGTGGCTCAGACCATGAACTCCTTATTGCCAAATTCAGACTGAAATTGAAGAAAGTAGGGAAAACCACTAGACCATTCAGGTATGACCTAAATCAAATCCCTTATGATTATACAGTGGAAGTGAGAAATAGATTTAAGGGCCTAGATCTGATAGATAGAGTGCCTGATGAACTATGGAATGAGGTTCGTGACATTGTACAGGAGACAGGGATTAAGACCATCCCCATGGAAAAGAAATGCAAAAAAGCAAAATGGCTGTCTGGGGAGGCCCTGCAAATAGCTGTGAAAAGAAGAGAAGCGAAAAGCAAAGGAGAAAAGGAAAGATATAAACATCTGAATGCAGAGTTCCAAAGAATAGCAAGAAGAGATAAGAAAGCCTTCTTCAGCGATCAATGCAAAGAAATAGAGGAAAACAACAGAATGGGAAAGACTAAGGATCTATTCAAGAAAATCAGAGATACCAAAGGAACATTTCATGCAAAGATGGGCTCGATAAAGGACAGAAATGGTATGGACCTAACAGAAGCAGAAGATATTAAGAAGAGGTGGCAAGAATACACAGAAGAACTATACAAAAAAGAGCTTCACGACCCAGATAATCATGATGATGTGATCACTCACCTAGAGCCAGACATCCTGGAATGTGAAGTCAAATGGGCCTTAGAAAGCATCACTACAAACAAAGCTAGTGGAGGTGATGGAATTCCAGTGGAGCTATTCCAAATCCTGCAAGATGATGCTGTGAAAGTGCTGCACTCAATATGCCAGCAAATTTGGAAAACTCAGCAGTGGCCACAAGATTGGAAAAGGTCAGTTTTCATCCCAATCCCAAAGAAAGGCAATGCCAAAGAGTGCTCAAACTACCGCACAATTGCACTCATCTCACACGCTAGTAAAGTAATGCTCAAAATTCTCCAAGCTAGGCTTCAGCAATATGTGAACCGTGAATTTCTAGATGTTCAAGCTGGTTTTAGAAAAGGCAGAGGAACCAGAGATCAAATTGTCAACATCTGCTGGATCATGGAAAAAGCAAGAGAGTTCCAGAAAAACATCTATTTCTGCTTTATTGACTATGCCAAGGCCTTTGACTGTGTAGATCACAATAAACTGTGGAAAATTCTGAGAGAGATGGGAATACCAGACCACCTGATCTGCCTCTTGAGAAATCTGTATGCAGGTCAGGAAGCAACAGTTAAAACTGGTCATGGAACAACAGACTGGCTCCAAATAGGAAAAGGAGTACATCAAGGCTGTATATTGTCACCATGTTTATTTAACTTATATGCAGAGTACATCATGAGAAATGCTGGACTGGAAGAAACACAAGTTGGAATCAAGATTGCCGGGAGAAATATCAATAACCTCAGATATGCAGATAACACCACCCTTATGGCAGAAAGTGAAGAGGGGCTAAAAAGCCTCTTGATGAAAGTGAAAGTGGAGAGTGAAAAGGTTGGCTTAAAGCTCAACATTCAGAAAACGAAGATTATGGCATCTGGTCCCATCACTACATGGGAAATAGATGGAGAAACAGTGGAAACAGTGTCAGAATTTATTTTTCTGGGCTCCAAAATCACTGCAGATGGTGACTGCAGCCATGAAATTAAAAGACACTTACTCCTTGAAAGGAAAGTTATGACCAACCTAGATAGCATATTCAAAAGCAGAGACATCACTTTGCCAACAAAGGTCCGCCTAGTCAAGACTATGGTCTTTCCTGTGGTCATGTATGGATGTGAGAGCTGGACTGTGAAGAA
Source organism: Tragelaphus eurycerus (assembly GCA_935064755.1). Lineage (NCBI taxonomy): Eukaryota > Metazoa > Chordata > Mammalia > Artiodactyla > Bovidae > Tragelaphus > Tragelaphus eurycerus. The sequence continues at coordinate 6,607,574 of CAKXYN010000072.1, read as the reverse complement.
GGCTGAGCGCCGAAGAATTGATGCTTTTGAACTGTGGTGTTGGAGAAGACTCTTGAGAGTCCCTTGGACTGCAAGGAGCTCCAACCAGTCCATTCTGAAGGAGATCAGCCCTGGGATTTCTTTGGAAGGAATGATGCTAAAGCTGAAACTCCAGTATTTTGGCCACCTCATGCGAAGAGTTGACTCATTGGAGAAGACTCTGATGCTGGGAGGGATTGGGGGCAGGAGGAGAAGGGGACGACAGAGGATGAGATGGCTGGATGGCATCACCGACTCGATGGATGTGAGTCTGAGTGACCTCCGGGAGTTGGTGATGGACAGGGAGGCCTGGCGTGCTGCGGTTCATGGGGTCGCAAAGTGTCGGACACGACTGAGCGACTGATCTGATCTGAAGTACGTGGCAAATAACAATCTTTTAATGAACATTACTGAATGACTATAAAGGAGTGACTTACTCACAGTCAGTCCAACTGCTACTTAATAGGAAAGGAGGGACTAGTATCTAGGTTTTAGGACAGCCAGATGTTCTAAACTCACTTCAGTCTGTCATTCAAAGGACTACACATTCAGACAGTCCACTACTCATCCTATCTATCTATTTTATTTTCTCTTTATCATCCTGTCTGGACTATAAGTCTGGTGATTTCATTGCCTTGACTGTAAATCTAATGATCTACCCAAAGTTTACTTTGCCTCAGCCTGTCCAGAACCTGTGCATCCAGCTTGTCTTCAGTTCAGTTGCTCAGTCATGTCCGACTCTTTGCGACTCCATGAACCACAGCACGCCAGGCCTTCCTGTCCATCACCAACTCTCAGAGTTCACTCAAACTCACGTCCATCGAGTCGGTGATGCCATCCGGCCGTCTCATCCTCTGTCGTCCCCTTCTCCTCCTGCCCCCAATCCCTCCCAGCATCAGAGTCTTTTCCAATGAGTCAACTCTTCGCATGAGGTGGCAGGAGTTTCAGCTTTAGCATCATTCCTTCCAAAGAACATCCAGGGCTTCAGCTATTCTTACTTCTCCCATAAAAACTCTCTCCACCAGTCCCTCAAATATCACTATCCTCCCATACACCAGCCAGACACACACATACACACTTTCTATAACATCCTACACAGTCTGATATCTGTCCTTACAACTACATTAAAGCTGCTTTCTCCAAGTTTACCAAAGGCCTTTGTAACAGTTAAAGTATAATTTGCAAAATGGTCAAATCGTGACTCTCATTATTCAGTCACTCAGTTGTGTCCGACTCTTTGCAACCCCATGGACTGTAGCACGCCAGGCTTCCCTCTCCTTCACCATCTCCTGGAGCTTGCTCAAACTCATGACCCTCCCTTGAGTCAGTGATGCCATCCAACCATCTCATCCTCATTGTCCCCTTCTCCTCCTGCCCTCAATCTTTCCCCACACCAGGGTCTTTTCAAATCAATCAGCTCTTTACATCAGGTGGCCAAAGTACTGGAGCTTCAGCTTCAGCGTCACATCTTCCAATGAATATCCAGGATTGATTTCCATTAGGATTGACTGGTTTAATCTCCTTGCAGTAGACCCTCATACAGACATGAAATGAATATGAGAAAGGTTTTATTTAACTCACTAATAAATGAAGCAACCAGTAAGACGTTAAATCTGGTTCAAATGAGAATCTGACTCTCAGAGGTTTATATTATCCAGTCTATGAAATTCATTTGCATGGCATGAACAGGAATAACTGCACTGGTACGGGTAGGGAATGTTTGTTCCATTATTGGTTTTCTACAACTTAACTTTTGCCCCTTTTTGCAGAGTTGTAAAACGGTCTAGTCAATCAAGGACAAAAATACATATCTCTAAATCAAAGTAATATAATTCTTAGAGGGCCCTCTAGGTCCTAGAGAGTCCAATGCCCATTCAGATACACAGTATCTAGAGCATTCAGATGCACAGTAATTTCTTCTGCCCATTTTCAAGTCTTTGACAAATTTTTCTTGCATAACTGTCAAAACTCATTCTAACCTGCCTTCTTTAGCACAATGAAGGAAAATTCTTACCACCTTTGATTTCCATGATACATCATTCTCCTGACTCCTTTGATTTTCTTCAGTCTCACCAGTTCCTATTCATCTTTTTTTTTTTTTTAATTTTATTACAGTATAAAGGAGATAGAGAAAGCTTCTGACATAGGCATCAGAAGGGGGCAGAAAGAGTACCCTCCTATTCATCTTAAATACAGCATTCTTCAGGGTACTGATGGGTCTGCTTCCATCCAGTATCATCAGTTATGCTTAACCTATTAATTGTATAGGAATTATTCCCATGACCGCAGCTCTAACGTCTATGATCTCCAAACTTGAACTTCTATTTTCTCCATTTCCCATGCTGGTATCTTAGCAGCACATCAAATTCATCAAGAGCTTAGGTGATACATATTTAGATAGATCATCTAAATATGATATATGCCTGTGTTCTCTAACTTAATTAATGTCTAATTGTCAAAGAGGCATATAACATGAGAATCTTATATTCTACTCTCTCCCTCACACTCCACTATGAAAACTGCCTTTTACAGACAGTCACCTAAACTATCTATTGCACCTCTACAGTTACTCTCTTGCAACCTTCCCCTTCCTTACAGCCCTTTCCCTAATTCAAGTCTGTATTATCTCTCAACTGAACTGCTGATAAAGCTTCCACGCTGTTATTGGGTCTCTTTCCTCCATCATTCACTCAGATGCCAAAGTTATATTTTCCTATATGGAGTCAAAGTTTTTCTGACTTGGTCCTACTTTCTGGTCTGAGTTTTCATATAATAGACCTCTGTTGTTTTAGGGCATCCACCTACTTTCTACTTATTCTACTTCAGCTCAGTCAAGCTGAGGCATACAACTTCAGCTCAGGTATCAGGTTCACAATGATCGATTCAGAATTGGCCCAAACAGAGACACTGAAGTGCCACAGACTTTTGCTGCCACTTCTGGGACAGATGCAAATGCTTTTTTACTCTACATTTGCTATTGTTATTGCTATATTTTATCACCAGAGGACAGACTGCCTGAAAAGCCAATGTAGAATAAGTAAAGTTTGGAGATGCTGAGACTTCAGCCCTTCTGAGCCCTAGCATCAAGCAATGTCTGAAGCCAATTTCCCTTGGATCATTCAATTACACTTGGCAATAAACCCTCTTTCTGCTTAAGCCCATCTGAGTAAGGCAACCGTCCAAAGCACTGAACCAAAAGAATACTAAATAACACCTATCTTTATATGCACCCATATGACTCAGTTACATCAACCTCCTCACCAGTATCAAAATATAGAACCTTCTCTTATGTTATTTCCTCAGTCTGGAATTCCCTTCCCTCTTTCCTCTGTTTAAGAAGATCCATCTCCTACTTCAAGGCTTCAAATGCCTCAGTGAAGCAATTCCTAGAGGCTGGGAAAAGCAGCAGAAGACCAGATTAGAGAGAGATTTTAAACCATGCTATGGTTTTTTCAACCTTTGTGTGTGCTTAGTCACTTAGTCGTGTCTGACTCTTTGCGACCCCACAGACTGTAGCCCACCAGGCTCCTCCGTTCTTGAGATTCTCCAGGAAAGAATAGTGGAGTGAGTTGCCATGCCCTCCTCCAGGGGATCTTCCCAACCCAGGTCTCCCGCATTGTAGGCAGATTCTTTATCAGCTGAGCTACTAGGGAAGCCCCATTTGAACCTTTATGTAAGGGTAAATAAATGTCATCGAAGGACATGATCATATTAGCAATTTTAAAAGTTTACTCTGGTTGTTGTGTAAAGGAGGAATCAGAGAAGAGCAAGCAATAATTTATAAACTATGGAAAATCCATGCAAAAAGATAGCAGTATAGACTAAAGTGGCAACAGAGCCTGAAAAATGTATTTCTGTGATTATTTCTGAATATATCCCTCCTACGTTGTAAACACCCTAAAGACAGATAATTTATCTGTTGACTACCATTTTACCCAGATAAATTAGCAAAGTGATTGGCATACAGTGAAAGTGAAAGTCACTCAGTTGTGTCTGACTCTTTGCAACCCCATGGACTATACAGTCCATGGAATTCTCCAGGCCAGAATACTGGAGTGGGTAGCCATTCCCTTCTCCAGGGGATCTTCCCAATATAGGGATTGAACCCAGGTCTCCCACATTGCAGGCAGATTCTTTACCAGCTCAGCCAGAGAAGCGCAAGAATACTGGAGTGGGTAGCCTATCCCTTCTCTAGCAGATCTTCCCAACCCAGGAACTGAACTGGGGCCTTCTGCATTGCAGGCAGGTTCCTTACGAACTGAGCTACCAGGGAAGCCAGGCACACAGTAGGAGCACATATTTATTTGTTGAATAAATTAATACACAGTTCAGTTCAGTTCAGTCACTCAGTCGTGTCCAACTCTTTGCAACCCCATGAATTGCAGCACGCCAGGCCTCCTTGTCCATCACCAACTCCTGGAGTTCACTCAGACTCACGTCCATCGAGTCAGTGATGCCATCCAGCCATCTCATCCTCTGTTGTCCCCTTCTCCTGCCCCTAATTCCTCCCAGCATCAGAGTCTTCTCCAATGAGTCAACTCTTCGCATGAGATGGCCAAAGTACTGGAGTTTCAGCTTTAGCATCAGTCCTTCCAAAGAAATCCCAGGGCTGATCTTCAGAATGGACTGGTTGGATCTCCTTGCAGTCCAAGGGACTCTCAAGAGTCTTCTCCAACACCACAGTTCAAAAGCATCAATTCTTCGGCGCTCAACTTTCTTCACAGTCCAATTCTCACATCCATACATGACCACTGGAAAAACCATAGCCTTGACTAGATGAACCTTTGTTGGCAAAGTAATGTCTCTGCTTTTGAATATGCTATCTAGGTTGGTCATAACTTTCCTTCCAAGGAGTAAGCGTCTTTTAATTTCATGGCTGCAGTCACCATCTGCAGTGATTTTGGAGCTCCCAAAAATAAAGTCTGACACTGTTTCCACATCTATTTCCCATGAAGTGATGGGATCAGATGCCATGATCTTCGTTTTCTGAATGTTGAGCTTTAATCCAACTTTTTCACTCTCCACTTTCACTTTCATCAAGAGGTTTTTTAGTTCCTCTTCACTTTCTGCCATAAGGGTGGTGTCATCTGCATATCTGAGGTTATTGATATTTCTTCTGGCAATGTAAACTGTATGAGCAACTAGGCAAATGGCAATGTTATTTATGAAGATAGGAAACACAAGAAAAGTCAGTTTGGGGTTTTTGTTTGTTTTTGAGAAAGACGTAAGGGAAAAGATGAACTTGGTTTTCAGCAAATTGAGTTTAGGGTAATAAACGCTCCATAAGATTCAAATATGGAGGCAATATTATAGTGGACACATATCTGGGGATCAGGTGAGAGATCTGGGCTGAGGATACTAATTTGTGAATTCTGAGCATATAGATGCTAACCGACTTTATGAAGAGAGAAGATTACCTCAAAATGATGAAAAGAGGGTAGAGACTACAGATTTAAGGAGCACTTAGGGTTGAACAGAGAGAAATAGAAGTAAAGGAAGGTCGCTAACAATTCAGGCAGAAAAATAAACACAGGAGGGTCCGCTAACCAAAGCAGAAGGAAAAACAGGATGGTATGGTCAAATGTGTCAAAAATTAAAAAGTCCAGGAATGAAGTTTTAAAGTATCCTTTGAATGAAAACAGTTTTGGTGGAGAAGGTGGGAGTGAAACCAAGTTTAGAGTGGGTTCAAGGTTGAGCAGGAGATAAAGATATGGAGTCAGCTAGTATTAAAGTCATGTTTGTGTTAGACATTCTTGTTCAGGAATCATGGCTATAAAGGAATTGAGAAATAAAGCTTCAGGAGAGGAATGTCAAGGGTAGGTTTTGTTCCTATTTGTTCTTTTGTTATTTCGTTATCTCTTTGTAGAATTTGGTTTTAAGCATGTTTAAATGTTGTTTGGAAGTAACTTAAAAAGAGGACAGGGTTAAATACAAGGTGAAACAGAATACTAAAAAATGAGCTTCATGATGTATACATATATCAAAATATCATATTGTATATCTTAAATGTATACAGTTTCAAATTTGTCAATTATATTGAGTTGGCCAAAAAGATCATTTGGGTTCTTCTGCATGTCAATAATATGGCTAAAAAAATAAGAGCGAAGTTTATAAAATAGAGTACGGATAAAGAAATTGGGATTTTTAAGGCATTTACTTTATTTTATACAATTTTTAAAGGTTACACTCCATTTACAATCATTACAAAATACTGGCTATTTTCTCCATGTTGTACAATACATCCTCGCAGTGTACCTTACACTCAATAGTTGTATTGAGTACAACTATCCTCCTCTCCCTACTAGTAAACACTACTTTGTTATCTATATCTGTGATTCTGTTTATTTTTTGTTATATTCACTACTCTGTTGTATTTTTAAGATTCCATATATAACTGATATCATATAGCATTTCTTTCTCTGTCTGACATTTCATTTAATGTAATATGCTCCAAGTCTATCTATGTTATTGCAAACACCAAACTTTCTGAATTTTTAATGGCTGAATAGTATTTAATTTTGTGTGTGTGTGAATACACACCACATACCACATCTTCTTTATCCATTTTTATCTATTCAGCTGCTGATGAACACTTAGGTTGCTTCCATATTTTGGCAACTGTAAACAGTGTTGCTATGAGCACTAGATTCATGTAACTTTTCAAATTAGAAAATCCTACAGACACTACCAGAAAACTGCTAGAGCTGATCAATGAATAGAATAAAAGTTGCAGGATACAAAATTCATGCACAGAAATCTGTTGCATTTTCATATACTAACAAAAGAGCAGAAAGAAAAATTAAGAAAGCAATCAAATTTACTATTGCATCAAAAAGAATAAAATACCTAGGAATAAACTTTCTTAAGGGGGCAAAAGACATGTACTCCAAAAACTATAAGACACTGATGAAAGAAATCAAAGATGATACACCAACAGATGGAAAGATTTACTGTATCCTTGGGTTGAAAGAATCAACACTGTCAAAACAACTATATTACCCAAGGCACTCTACAGATTCAGTGCAATCCCTATCAAATTACTAATAGCATTTATCACAGAACTAGAATAAAAATTTTTACATTTGTATGGAAACAAAAAGACCGTGAAGTACATCTTTTCATCTGTTTGTGTCATCAAAACTATGTTGAATAAGGGTGGTGAGAGTGGACATACTTGTTTTGTTCCTAATCTTATTAGAGGAAAAGCAGCTTTTTACCATTGAGTATGCTAGAGGGACAGGGAGGCCTGACGTGCTGTAGTCCATAGTGTCGCAAAGAATCAGACACAACTGGGCAACTGAACAACAACAACATGCTAGCTGTGAGTTTATTATATATGGCCTTTAGTATGTTGAGGTATGTTCCTTCTATGCCCACTTTCTGGGGGATTTTATTATAAATGGATGTTGAATTTTATCAAAAGCTTTTTCTGCATCTTCTGAGATGATCATATGGTTTTTATTCTTCAATTTGTTGATGTGGTGTATCATACTGATTGATTTGTGGATATTGAAAAATCCATGCATCCCTGGATAAATTCCACTTGATCATGGTATATGATCCTTTTAATGTTTTGTTGGATTCAGTTTAATAGTCTTTTGTTGATGGTTTTTCCATCTATGTTCATCAGTGATATTGGCCTGTAATTTTCTTTTTTTTGGGGGGGGGGGTGGTGCCTTTTTCTGATTGATATTAGGGTGATGGTAGCTTCACAGAATGAGTTTGGAAGTGTTTCTTCCAGATTTTTGGATTTGTTTCAGAAAGATAAGTGTTAACTCTTCTCTGAATGTTGGATAGAATTTGCCTGTGAAGCCATCTGGTCCTTGACTTTTGTTTATTGGGAGTTATTTAATTAACGTCTGAATTTCAGTACTTATAACTTAGCTGCTGCACTTTCTATTTCTTCCTGGTTCAGTCTTGGGAGATTCACACCTAACTAAGAATTTGCTAATTTCTTCTAGGCTGTTCATTTTATTAGGATATAGTTGCTTATAGTAATCTCTTTACAGTCTTTTGTACTTTTGTGGTGTAATGTCTCCTTTTTCATTTCTAACTTTACTGATTTGAGCCCTCTCCCTTTCTTTCTTGATGAGTCTGGTTTGTTGTTGCTGTTTAGTCTCTCAGTTGTGTCCGGCTCTTTGCATCCCATGGACTGCAGCACACCAGGCTTGCTCAAACTCATGTCCATTGAGTTGGTGATACCACCCAACCATCTCATCCTCTCTCACTCCCTTCTCCTCCAGGACCCAATCTTTCCCAGCAACAGGGTCAGCTCTTCACGTCGTATTGGAGCTTTAGCTTCAGCATCAGTCCTTCTAATGAATAGTCAGGACTGATTTCCTTTAGGATTGACTGCTTGATCTCCTTGCAGTCCAAGGGATTCTGAAGAGTCTTCTCCAGCACCACAATTTGAAAGCATCAATTCTTCAGCACTCAGCCTTCTTTATGGTCCAAATCTCACACCTGTACATGACTACTGAAAGATCCATAGCTTTGATTATATGGACCTCTGTCAGCAAAGTGATGTCTCTGCTTTTTAATATACTGTGAGTCTGGCTAAATGTTTGTTAATTTTATCTTTTCAGAGAACTACCTTTTAGTTTCATTGATCTTTTCTATTGTTTTCTTGGTCTTATTTCATTTATTTCTGATCTTTATGATTTTATTACTTCTGCTAACTTTGGGTTTTGCTTTTTCTTTCTCTAGTTGCTTTAGAAAGTACCCTTTTTAAATGAAATTACAGCAACATCAAAGATAATTTTGTTAATTTTCTTATGCAATATAGATTTTTAAAATTTGTTTTTCTGTTAAATCTAAAAATCCAGGAAATTGTGTTAATTAAAGGAAATGGTACAAAGGAAAGAAGACCAAAACCCACAAGAGAGCCTGAATGCCAAGTTAAGGAGTTTGCACCTCATTCTATGGTCAATAAGTAAGGTAGCAAAGTTGTTTAAACATAAAACTATTGACTCTAGGATGTCATTTCATTAACAAACAGTAACTGAGTTACCACTATATGAAAGCACTAAATCTGATGCTGAGAGAAAAGTCTAAAACTCTGTCCCTCCTTTTTATATAGTCGTCAGTGGAAGAAAGTCTGTCTCTATTCATTATTTACATCTTTACCTATTACTCATCAAGGGCAATATTTAGTAGTAAAAAAAATCCTTTTTAAAAAGGAAAATACAGGATTCCTCTCAGTTCAGTTCAGTCACTCAGTCATGTCTGACTCTTTGCAACCCATCGACTGCAGCATGCCAGGCCTCCCTGTCCATCACCAACTCCCAGAGTTTACCCAAACCCGTGTCCATTGAGTCGGTGATGCCATCCAACCATCTCAACCTCTGTCATCCCCTTCTCTTCCCACCTTCAATCTTTCCCAGCATCAAGGTCTTTTCCAATGAGTCAGTTCTTCACATCAGGTGGCCAAAGTATTGGAGTTTCAGCTTCAGCATCAGTCCTTCCAGTGAATATTCAGGACTGATTTCCTTTAGGATGGACTGGTTGGATCTCCTTGCTATCCAAGGGATTCCTATACTTATCAGTTTTATTTCACTCACTATTTAGCAATATGAGTTGTTGGGTGTATAAAGTTAAGTAATACACAACCCCTAATTTACAGGACTCAATAGACTATATGTCATAAACTTATGAAGTACTCTAGAAGAAACTGACTGTAGGCATTTAAGTAGATACTATTTACCTAAGACTTTCAATTTAAGAGCAAACAGTAAATAAGCACTTCCTAACACCACTCACATTTTAAGCATTTTACATCTTTTAACTAATTTAATTCTCCTAACAATATTATGAAGAGAGACTTATTACTATATTATTGTTAAGATATGAATAGATTAGAATATATAACATATATTATCTTTTTCCAGAATCAGTGATGACACCAATTCCACTAATGAAAATGTTTTATATACAGTTGCTGTATTATTTCCATGAGCACACAAATATCCTGTAATTTCTCTCATCTTTAAAAAAAAAAAACTTCTCTTGAGTTCACCTTCTTCTACACCATTTCTCTGATCCGCCCCCCTCAATGGAAAACTTAAAAGAGCTATCTATGTGAGTTATCCCCACCTTCTCTCCTCTCAGCCTCTCTCAAGCGAGTCCAAAAGGCTTTTGACCCTGACACTACTGAAACTACTTTAGTCAAGATTATGATCTCAAAATGCTAAATATGATTTTAATTTTCAGTCCTCATCTCACATGATGAGCAACTTGACAAAGGTCAAACATTTTCTTTGAGCCACTCTCGTTCTTTACTTGGCTTCTATGACACCATTATCTTCAGGTTTTCTTATTTTACCAAATGTTCTTTCTCAAACTCCTATGCTACTTCTTCCACAGGTCCACAATTTAAACACATTCAAGTGCCCAGGGCTCAGTTCTTTTCTATCTACACAAATTTACATAATGTTTTCATATAGTCTCACGGCTCTACTAGAATGTAGCTTCAACACAGCAGATATTTTTTAGCTATTCTGTTTAAATGCCCAGCACCTAAAAGTGTCTAGCACATAGATGCATACCATATATTTGGTCAATGAATGAATGGATTAATAGTTTTAAATGTTATCTATAAAGTGATGAATCTGTAATTTATGCCTCCTGCCAGGATCTCTAACCTTAACTCTAGACATATCTGCTATCTCCACTTGGATGTGTAATAAACATGTCATACTAACCAAGTTCAAAAGAAAACTCAAATCACCCTCTCAATGGCTTCTTCAACTGACCACTTAGCAAAGATCAGTTCCACCCTTCTAGTTTCTCAAATTTTGAAATTATTCCTAATTCCTTCTCTTTCTCTCACACCAGATCTGTCAATAAATACTGTGAATTCTGCCTTCAAAATATACTCAGCACTTGACGACTTCTGCCTATGTCCACCACAATCACTATGGTTCAAGTTATTATCATATCTCACCTGGATGAATGCAACTGACTCCTAACCTGTCTTATTGCTTCCTGTCCACCTCCACCCCACAATTTGGGCCTATTCTCAGAACCACAGCCAGAGAAATTAAAAAAAAAAAAAAAACCCTTCAGTCAAATCACATCACTTTTCTGCTCATAATCTTAAAATTATTTCCATTTTCGTCTGAGTAAAGGCCCAAATCTTGACAGCTGCCTATAAAGCTCTACTCAGTCTGGCCCTATTACATCTCTGACCTCATACACTACTATTCCTCTCACTCTGTTCCAGTCACATTGGTTTCTTCTGCTGTTCCTTTCAAAGGTTAAGCATATTCCACCTCAGGCTCTTTATCTTACAGTTCCTTCTCCCTGGAATGCTTTTCCCTAGCTATTTGTAGTCTACTTGTTTCATCATCTTGCTCAACTGTCCCCTTCTCTGAGTTTTTCCTGCTTCCCTGGTGGCTCAGAGGTTAAAGCGTCTGCCTCCAATGCGGCCGTGGTGGCTCAGAGGTTAAAGCGTCTGCCTTCAATGTGGGAGACCAGGGTTCGACCCCTGGGTTGGTAAGATTTCCCCTGGAGAAGGAAATGGTAACCCACTCCAGTATTCCTGCCTGGAGAATCCCATGGACAGAGGAGCCGGGCAGGCTACAGACCACAGGGTCACAAAGAGTCGGACACGACTGAGTGACTTCATTTCACTTCATATTTTAAACTCCCGATTCCAATCCCACTCCCTTGTACACATAAAAGCTGTATTTCCACACATCATTTATCATCACTGCATTACTACCTACTTTCTGGGACATGTGCTAGAAAAGGACAAGAATTTCTATTTGTTTCATTCACTACTGTATCCCTGGTGTTTAAAGCTGTGGCTGTGAGTGATAGTGAATGAAATCGCTCAGTCGTGTCAGACTCTTCACAACCCTAAAGACTATACAGTCCATGGATTTCTCCAGGCCATTATACTGGAGTGGGTAGCAGTTCCCCTTGCCAGGGTATCTTCTCAACCCAGGGATAGAACCCAGGTCTCCGGCTTTGCAGGGTGATTTTGTACCAGCTGAGCCACAAGGGAAGCCCTGCTATACAGTAGAAGACCAATACTGTGTTGAAAGAATGCTTTCATTTCCACCACGGGGCCTAATAATCATCTGGCCTGGCATTTCAGGAAAAGATCATAAAGCTTCTCTAAGATTTCTTCCTGTGCTCTAAACCCTGGAAGGATTATACTTTGCCTAGAAAGAAAAACTGTGCTTTGTCTAGCCAACCACAAGGAGGAGTTGAGAGGAAGAGCTGAGCAAAGAAATGTTGTTTCCCTTGCTTTTCCTCTGGCAACCTCAAGGTGGAAGAAAACTAGATTTGGAGGGGACTCTACTGAATGAATGATTTTCTCCATACTATGAGTTAACACACAAACGTAAACACTAAAGACCGCAATCCCAAATGCCACAGAGGCCAAGGAAATCAACACACGGGCCACTGAGAACTGGAACGGTGTTTCTTTAACTCCACCACTAAGAATTCTCCATAAATCCAGGGGAAGAATTCCTACGAGCGCAGAGACACGTAACTCACACCTGAAGGCCAAGGTGTTTCAGGCTGCCGCAACTCTCTCGCCTCAGTATTAAGTCCGTTCTATTTAATACTTAAAGCACCTGCAATAATTAAAATAGTACGGGCAAGGCTGTTTAAGAGTTCAATTCTCAGGTCTGGCTGATGGCATGTAAAGTCTTGATTCATTAAACAGCGAAATCAATTTCCCACAGGATTTTGACTCACCGCCACCTGTTGATCCCCACATTGGAGGAGCCGGCGAACCAGGGGTCGAGGATGTAGACGCAACGGATGGTGTCGGCGCCCTGGATGCATTCCTTCAGGGCGGGGTTGTCGTGAAGCCTGAGCCCCTTTCGGAACCAGTGCACGGCGTTCACCCCCATCCCGGGGGCGAGGTGGGGGGAGCGCGGTGCGGCGCCGCCGAGCTTCTCCGCCGAGAAATTCAGGGTAGGAGGGTCCGGCTCATAACCAACACCTCCGAACGCCCGAGAATCGCCGCACCCAAGGAGTGAGGAAAGCAGAGGAGGGGAAGGAAAAGATGAGTCCGAGGAAGGGACTGGAGAGGGAGAGGGCGCTGGCGGCGCAGCTGGAAGATGAATGGAGGGTGCCCAGTCAGCGGAGTCCCGGTGTGACGCCCTTTAGGAGCCGGCACTCGCCGCCACCGACTGGAAAAGACGCATAACTTCGAAGTCCCCCGACCTCCGGAGGCTGACCAAGTTCCACAAGCCCGAGACTCCACCACGGCCCGCGCGGGCGCGGGCAGCCCCAAGAGGTTCTCTGCACGGAAACCTCGCCCACCGAGGCGGCCCCTGAGGAGCAGACGGCCCCGCCTGAGGCGAGCCACCGACAGGGATGAGAGAGAATTCAGTCACTGTCGGCCACGCTGCCTCTCGGCCCGGGTAAGAGAAGTGAGGACAGAGCACGCAAGGCGGTGGTCGAGGCCGCTGGACCGCTGCCGGCCGGTGACCCGTCCCGAGGCTGCCCGGGTGACTCCGCCGCCACCGCCGCGTCAGCGGCTTAAGCCCCGCCTTCGGCTCCTCATTGGAGGGCGCACTCCCCACGTGACCCCCGGCACCTCACGTTTCTGAAGTGTGTTTACTACAGCGGCTCCGACTGGGGAATCAGCTTGCACTTCAGTCGCTTCTAGGAGGGGGCAGTTGCTCCATGTCAAATCCATCCGTCCTCTCCCAGACGCTAGACACTTTGCCTCTGTCCCTTTTCACGGCCAACAAATCGCGGTTGCCTGAAAGCGCCCCGAGTGAGCCGAGGCCCCATGTGAGGGAAGGCTTAGCCCCGCCCTCGGAGGTTGTGAACGCCCACCATTGGCTGAGACTCGCTGAGACCCGGATGAGCACGGGGATGCGGGGAGCCTGCGAGCGCGCGCTCGGCCCGTGAGGGCGCGCGTGCGTTCTCGCTGCGTTTCGGAGTCAAGGAGGGCGGGGCCGGCGAACCGGAGCGCACTCGGGGTTCCTCCCGCGGTGTTCGCGGAAGGCGTGGAGACATCACGGTGTCTTCCAGGAGTCGGAGCGGGAATACAGCGAGGAATGAGTGAGGGCAGGATGGAGTGGAAAGAGCAGAGTAGGAGGCTCAGCATCGACTTAGAGCCTAAAACATGTGTTTCCATCTAGCCTTAGATGGAGAGCCCAACCCTACTTTGGAGTGTATAGAGCTGGCTCCCTTCTCATTCTTGTGGCCCTAGCGGTACTGGATCCTTGTATGAGCTCTGGGGAAGAGGATTAATTCGGAGGGTGGTGCCAGGCATCCCTGGAATTCCATAATACTATCTCTCTTGTCAACATGTCAGCCTTCCTTTCTTACACCTAGTGCGGTTTACAGGGCTCTTTGCGATGGGGACTTTGCCTACCCCTCTAAGGACAATAAACTAAAGGCTTTGCTGTTCCTTGGTTTAGTCACTAAGTTGTGTCCGACTCTTGCGACCCCATGGACTGTAGCCTGCCAGGCTCCTCTGTTCATGGGATTCTCCAGGCAAGGAGTGGGTTGCCGTTTCCTTCTCTACGGGATCTTTCCCACCCAGGAATCGAACCTGGGTCTCCTGCATTGCAGGCAGGTTCTTTAGGGGCTGAACTACAAGGGAATCGCTGTTCCTTAGGCATGCAATAACTTTATGTTCATTCAACAATCACTTATTGAATGAAACTGGCACTATTCAAAGTACTGGAGGTACACAGAGAGAGGAAGAGAAAAGCCCTCTTGAAGTTCACGATGTGTCTCCTATCCTTTGTAGGTACTATTTTTAGCTCTGTAAATGCTGTTTAGAATCGGCCGCTCACTACAACACCTTGAGCTGCTGCTGCTAAGTCGCTTCAGTCGTGTCCGACTCTGTGCGACCCCATAGACCGCAGCCCACCAGGATCCCCCGTCCCTGGGATTCTCCAGGCAAGAACACTGGAGTGGGTTGCCATTTCCTTCTCCAGTGCATGAAAGTGAAAAGTGAAAGTGAAGTCACTCAGTCTTGTCCGACCCTCAGCGACCCCATGGGCTGCAGCCTTCCAGGCTCCTCCGTCCATGGAATTTTCCAGGCAAGAGTACTCGAATGGGGTGCCATTGCCTTCTCCGACCTTTGAACTAGGGAATATATTCCTACATGGTCAAATGTTTAGTGAATGAATGAGTGAATGAATGAATGTCAAACACCAGTGTGTTTGACAAGGTTAAAAGGAGGAAAGATATGGCAATTATTACAAATCGAGTTGTGTACCTCTAAAAGTCATGTAACCCCTAGTACCTGTGAATTTGACCTTATTTGGAAATAAGATCTTTGCAGATGATGAAATTAAGATGAGGTCATTTGGGGACCAAATCCAATGACTAGTGTCCTCATAAAAGGGGAAATTTGGATGCAGACAGCAGACTCATACTCAGGAGAGAAGGCCTTATGAAGATTGGACTTCAGTCAGTTGAGTCGCTCAGTTGTGTCCGACTCTCTGCGACCCCATGAATCGCAGCACGCCAGGCCTCCCTGTCCATCACCAACTCCTGGAGTTCACTCAAACTCATGTCCATCGAGTCGGTGATGCCATCCAGCCATCTCATCCTCTGTCGTCCCTTTGTCTTCCTGCCCCCAATCCCTCCCAGCATCAGAGTCTTTTCCAATGAGTCAACTCTTCACATGAGATGGCCAGAGTATTGGAGTTTCAGCTTTAGCATCAGTCTTTCCAAAGAACACCCAGGACTGATCTCCTTTAGAATGGACTGGTTGGATCTCCTTGCAGTCCAAGGGACTCTCAAGAGTCTTCTCCAACACCACAGTTCAAAAGTATCAATTCTTCGATGCTCAGCCTTCTTCACAGTTCAACTCTCACATCCATACATGACCACAGGAAAAACCATAGCCTTGACTAAATGGACCTTTGTTGACAAAGTAATGTCTCTGCTTTTGAATATGCTATCTAGGTTGGTCATAACTTTCCTTCTAAGGAGCAAGCATCTTTTAATTTCATGGCTGCAGTCACCATCTGCAGTGATTTTGGAGCCCCCAAAAATAAAGTCTGACACTGTTTCCACTGTTTCCCCATCTATTTCCCATGAAGTGATGGGACCAGATGCCATGATCTTAGTTTGGCTGCCATAAACTAAGGGCTACTTGAAACAAGGAGAGTAGCCTGGAACAGATCCTTCCCTAGTGTCTTCAGAGGGAGAATGGCCCTGCCAACGTTTTGATTTCAGACTTCCAGCCTCCAGAACTGTGAGACAATAAATTCCTGCTGTTTTAAGCCACTCATTTTGTGGTACATTGCCACAGCAGCTCTAGCAAACTAATACAGCAGCAAAATAAATTCCATCATCTAGTGAGCCAGTATGTCTGGATGTCTTTCCTAACCCTGCTTTTGTTGCCATAGGAAGGACATAGCATCCTCTCTTCAGTTTGCTAAGGACATTTAAAATTATATAGTATGTGAAAGCCTGTTGTTCACTGTGAAGCATTAAACAGTTATCTTTATCAATGAGGGTGAGCCTTGATTAATTACCACTCCAAGGGGCCGATCACTTTTGTAGAGGATGTGGCAGACAGAGCTATGCCTTCACTTGGATTGTCTCATACTCCAGGGCCTAACATACTTTTAAAAATACAATGTTTCATGTTTCATTTTAGGCAGTTTGAAAATAAGCAGAGAATGTCTAAAGACATAAGAATTATTTTCAAGCAGTCAAATGAAACAGTGGATGATAGAAAATTGATTTGTGTGGAGTTGGTTTATGTTTGCCAATTGTCCATTCAATAAAGATGGATTTTTTAAACAGACAACTATATGTGGGTATGTGTGTAACTTTCATTTACACATGAAAGTACTAAATTATGAAAATGTCAGTACTATCAACCATGCATTCCTCAAAGAGTGAGGGGTTTTTATAACATGGCATCTGGTCCCTTCTATTATCATGGCAAATAGAAGAAGAAAATCTGGAAGGAGTGACATTTTATTTTCTTGGGCTCCAAAATCACTGCGGATGGTGACTGCAACCATGAAATTAAAAGACACTTGCTCCTTGGAAGAAAAGCTATGATAAACGTAGACAATATATTAAAAAGCAGAGACATCAGTTTGCTGACAAAAAGCCATACAGTCAAAGCTATGGTTTTTCCAGAAGTCAAGTACAAATGTGAGAGTTAGACTATAAAGAAGGCTAAGCACCAAAGAATTGATGTTTTTGAATTGTGGTGCTGGAGAAGACCCTCGAGAAGCCCTTGGACTACAAGGAGCTCAGTCAATCCTAAAGGAAATCAACTCTGAATATTCATTGGAAGGACTGATGCTGAAGCTGAAACTCCAGTACTTTGGCCACCCGATGTGAAGAGCTGACTCATTGGAAAAGACCTTGATGCTTGTAAAGATTGAAGGCAATAGGAGAGGGGGGCTGCAGAGGATGAGATGGTTAAATAGTATCACCAGTTCAAGGGACATGAGTTTGAGCAAACTCTGTGAGATAGTGAAGGACAGGGAAGCCTGGCATGCTGCAGTCCATGAGGTTACCAAGAACTAGACATGACTAAGCAACTGAACAACAAGATTATTACTTTAATATGTTTTTGCAAAAATTTAATAAAAGCCGTGATTTTGAGGTAGAGAATTGTGGGTGGGAGGGGGGTTCAAGAGGGAGGGATTATATATATATATATAACAGCTGACTCACTTTGTTGTTCTTCAGAAACTAACACAATGTTGTAAAGCAATTATACTTCAATAAAATAAAGCTGTGACTTATTGAGCATCTACTATACTCCAGGTACTTTATACAGGTTATTATTAATCCAATAAGGCCACTTATTATTATTTAATGATAGTTTATGCTCACTGTGCAGATGAAGATGCTAAAGCTCAAATACAAATAAGTAGTAAAACCAGATGAAAAACCACAACTATTTCTGAACCCAAAGCTCTTTCCTTATCACATACTATCCCTCACTGATACCACCTCTCCCTTTCTTTTTCAGAGTGAGTGTTTATGTGTGAAGAAAAGAAGGTATGGGTAACATTTTCAGGAATCTCTTGTGAAGGTCTGGTTGGTTCCAACTTCCTGGTGGTTGAACAAGTATGGGACTAAGAAGGAAAATGCTGGGTTATATCTCAGCTTGCAGTTAATTGGTTGTTGATTTTGAACAAGTCATTTGGGCTTTCCTGACCAGCTTAATTCATATGTAAGATGAGGGATTGAACTAGATGATTTCTATATTTTCTATACTGTTTTAAAATTCTAAGATTCTATAAGCACAACCCTATCTTGGGCTCATAAATATCTATAAAGAGTCCTATTAAATGTTCTTTTAACTGCCAACAGTGTTAGAAAAATCAGTATCTCTTTGACTTCATGAGCACTCTTGATAAAACTGCATCAGCCTTTAAAAGCCTGTGTTCTTCTTTGACCCCATCTTGTAGATGTGATTCTGGGTATGTGTTATCAATGCACAGATCATGAAGTAGTGGTGAGTGTGATCAGATCATTCAGTCTTGATGTGTTGTGAATATTAGGCTGGTGGCCCTGGGCTGAGTGAACCCCAGCACTAGACTCTTTGAATTCAAATGTATTAAAGGATCTTTTCTTAAAAACTGAAGTATCATTGTTTTATAACATGATATAAGTGTTAGGTCGCAAAGAGTCGGACAATGGCGACTGATCTGATCTGATCTGATAAGTGTCAGGTGTCCAATGTTATATTTTGACTTATTTATGCATTATAGCGTGCTTACCACTTAGTTTCCACTCATCATCATACAATTGACCCCCTTTACTCACTTTGCCTTCCCCCCAAAATTGTTATTTTTTAAAGGTAAATTATGACTCTCATATGAATGTAAAATTAATACATGTTGAAGATTTCACTTGTTAATTAATGAGAGAATCAGTAAGATGTTACAATGGAATAAAAGAAGATTCCAAAGAGCAGTTACACATATAGGCCATCAGAAATGCTAAAAGTAAATTTGCTTAATATATGCAAAACACTGTTACAGAGGCAGGGTTGGAGGGAAATCAATTTCACTTTCACAGAACAAAATCCTATGAAATTCACTTGCATATTTATAGTGAACATTCATTTGTGTTGCATTGATTATCTACAATTTACAGAGTTGTTAAATAATTTAAAAGATATTATTTAGTAGATAATAACAGGCAGAGAATAACTTGAAGGGTGCTCCAGACAAGAGACCTTTGCCTATTTTAAAAATTATTCATAATTGTTGTCACCTCCTCAGAGAGGTCTTCCCTGTCAGCCCATTCTAAAAAGGACTCCTTCTTAGTTTCTATTATAGTCCTCTGTTTACTTTCTTCATAGAACCAACTGTTATCTGTATTTTTTGATTATTTACTTATTTAACTTCAGGCAATCTCTGTCTGTCCCCATCCCATAGGCAAGCTTCAGGAGGGCGGATATTTTGGTCTATCATGTTCCTCATTATACATTAGCACATGCCACAGTGCCCGGTACCCAACAGACTCTCAATCACTGCTCTTCTACAGACCGCTATAAACACCCAGTTGATCACATGAGTGCGGTATCTCACTCACATGTTAGTTATCAACATACTGCCTCTCAACTCCAAATTCACCTTTCATGCCTCCTAGGTGTTGGTGGAACTATATACTCTTGAAGGATTATTCCTTCACCACTGGCACCATGTAAAACATTGTCAGTAGAGGGCGCTGGAAGGAAACTAAAGGAGGAAGGGTCTTCTCTTTCTGTTTTGGTATATTGGTTTTTTCTGTTGTTGTTCATGCTGTAGTTCTTCCATTGATACCACAGGTGCTTGGGGGAGGAACATACATTAGGCTCTCTGGATCCATGGGTTCCACATCCACAGATTCAACCAACTGCAGATCAAAAATATTAAAAAATCAAAAAGATTCCAAGAAGCTAGACTTGAATTTACAGTACACAGGCAACTATTTACATATCATTTACATTGTATTTACTTCTATTTGCACAGTTTTTACATTGAATTGTAAGTAATCTAGAGATGGTTTAAAGTATACAGGAGGATGTGTGGACATTATATGCAGATACTGTGCCATTTTATACAAGGGACTTGAGCATTTCCAAATTTTGGTATCTTGGCAGGGAGAGGTGAGTAGAGGGGTCCCAGGAGCAATCCTCTGGGATACTAAGGGATGATTATACTGTGGAGTTCACGTCTATCAAGTTTTGGTAGCATCCACGCAGATAGATTCCCAGTTAGTCTTGCAGGCATCTCAGCCGGCAGCTACCCTGCCTCAGCCCCTGCATTCTGGCCATGTGTTTCCTGTGGGCACTCCCAAATGTTACCCAGTCCAAGCTCACTCTGCTCACCACACAACAGACCAATGAATACGAGAGATGAGATTCTGAGGCCAAGAATATGACTTTATTTGGAAAGCCAGAAGACCAAGAAGATCACAGACTAATGTCTCAAAATAACCATCTTATCGGGGTCTGGATGCCAGTTCCTTTTATAGAACAGAGATGGGGAAAAGTGAGGAAACAAAGTGGAAAAAAAAAAAAACATCAATCTTCCAAATATCTCCTAGAATGGCAAGCTTGGGGCAGAAGATATGTGATTTATTCTTTCCTGCCACCCACTGGTGGACAGGGTCCTGAACATAAGCATTTAAACAGTCAGGCAGAGGAGGAGGATTCTCTGAGGCAGACCACTCTGTATAATTATAATAACAAAAGCAATGATAAGCAAGTCAATGAGGTTTGAATCTCACCTTTGAAAGTAGCTCCTGGCACTTTCCCTTCCAAATTTGTCCTTTCTTGGTTATCCTCCCTAAGTCCTGGGGTTTTCCTGCTAGATCCTTTTCTCCCTTTATTGTTAATCACCTGTAATCGTTGGGCTTCCCAGGTGGTGCTAGTGGTAAAGAAACTACCTGTCAATGCAGAAGAATTAAAAAACATGGGTTCAATCCTTGAGTCCGGAAGATCACCTTGGGGAGGGCATGACAACCCACTCCAGTATTCTTGCCTAGAGTCCCATGGACTGAAGAGCCTGGTGGGCTACAGTTGATAGGGTCTCAGAGAGTCAGACATGACTGAAGCAACTTAGCATGCAGTCATGTAATAGTTAATAATTCTTTTTATGAAACATTCCCTGTTGGGCTTACTGTGTGGTTTCTGTCTCCTCATCAGACACTAGCTAATATAGTCCATTAGCTGATTGAATCCACAGAGAAGTACTTGTAAAGTTTTCTTGCTTGTACTCCTTTTTCTTGATCAAGTGCATTTAGAAAGTCAGTAGTTACAAATGTGGTAATATATATTGTGACATATTAGTTTTCCCCTCACAGTTTTTTTCTTTTTGTCCTATGACCATCGCTATCCAGGTCTTTGGGTATAAGTCCTCTGTTGCCTCAGAATGGCACAATTAGAGGACCAAGGTGGCCCAATGTTTTTGTTCTAAATACAAGAGCCTTGATCCAGATGTAAATTGGGAAAGATTTGATGTTCCCCAGCCCTTCCCTCATCACTCTCTAGCAGTTCTCTCAGCTGGGGTGGGATATGAGTGCCATTTGAGGGAAATGAGATAGATAAGTATCAACCTTTTTCTAAAATAAGAAGATAGTGTCACACCTACACTTTTTGGATTAACCCCAGATTTCTAGATAAGTTTAGGGTGATCTGAGAGTAGAAGAGATCTTGTGCTAACTTTCCATCTGAAATTTGGAGGCTGACCCCTCATGAAAGTTCCATTGCCACTTTACTGTGACTCAGCACAAAAACTTCAGAGGGATGCCATGGGACAGAGCGGGGCAGGGGAGCCCTACCATGCATCTTGCCATCTAAGAGAAGAGCTGGATTTCTTTCCTTAGAGGACTGTCAAAGCTAGCTGAAAGAGAAAACCAGTTAGTCAGGGAGTTTTGCCAAAGGGTACCACGTGGGCAAAATGTTACAAGAGTTTGTGAGCAAGGACTAGATAGGGATGTGATCGATTCAACAGATGCCATCCAGAGAGATGACAATCTCTGAGAACCAGACAGGATCAGACATTCTGCCGATGTCAGTGCTGGTAACTGAGGAATGACAAGTTAGATCAGCACCCCTCCTTCCCCAAGAGGCACTGTTTTTTAAATATCTGGAAACTTAAATGATTAAATGCTACTCTAGAGGGAAGCAGAAAAAGGAGTTTTGTTGTGTGTGTGTGTGTGTGTTTTAAAGAACTGATTTTAAACTTGGGATGACAGGAAAATCCAGAAATGATCAAGTAGACCTGAAACTGATTGGACCAGTTTTTAACCAGTGAGCATCAAACTGAGATTAAGTTTAATAAGACAGAAAAATAAAGACTTCTGGACTAAAAATAGTTACTTTTGAATTATGTTTTGCAGACTACAAAAAATTACACTTGCCACAAAATCCAGCCAATTATTGTAAAACGCAAGACCTTTCCCAAGCTCTCTGGCCCTGAGATCTGCTCTGTACTCCTACTAGTCTCACTCTGCTTCTTACTCTCTCCTTGCTGTTCCTCAAGCAGGCCAGGAATTCATCAAGGACTTTGCACTTGCTGTGTTCCCTTCTTGAAACATTCTGTCCCGAGATATTCTTGTAGCTCCTTCCTCATTTCCTTAAGTGGTCTGCCTCAGTGTCGCCTCCTTAGGGTGGCCTTTCCTGTCCACTGAATCTATACTTATTCTAAAATCCACTCGCCCAGCTGTGTTTTCCTTCTGGCACTCGCCTGTACCTGAACTATATATCTTTTTGGTTACATGTGCATATTAGTTGGCGCTAGTGGTAAAGAACCCACCTGCCAGTGCAGATTAGACGTAGGAGATGTGGGTTCGATCCTTGGGTCAGAAAGATCCCCTCCCTGGAGGAGGGCATGGCAACCCATTCCAGTATTCTTGCCTAGAGAATCCCATGGACAGTGGAGACTGGCAGGCTGCAGTCCTTAGGGTCACAGAGAGTTGGACATGACTGAAGCCATGTAACATGCAAGCATGCACACATATTAGTCATCGTGGGCTGCTATAGCAAAATATCATAGATTAGTGGCTTAAACAGTATATTTTCTCACGATTCTAGAGGCTGGAAGTCCAAGCTCAATCTAAGTCCAGTGCTAGTATGGTTGGGTTTTGGTGAGAATGCTACACTTGGCTTGTAGACTACCTTCTTATGTCTTCACATGGCAGAGAGAGAGAGAGAGAGAGAGAGAGAGAGAGAGAGAGAGAGAGAGAGAGAGAGAGAGAGAGAGAGAGAGAGAGAGAGGGGGGGAGAGAGAACTACTTGGTGTCTCTTGTAAGGACACCAATCCTATTGGTTAAGGGTCCCATACTTATGACCACATTTAACCTTAATTACTTCCAGCAAGGCCCTATCATTATCTCCAAATGCAGACACATTGGAGTTTAGGGCTTTAACCTATGAATTTTGGGGGGATACAATTCAGTCCATAGCAATATGCCTCTCCCTACTCTGGTGGGTGAGTTAGTAAAGAATCCTGCCTGCAGGAGACCTGAGTTTGATCCTGAGTTTCAATCCCTGGGAAGATCCCCTGGAGAAGGAAATGGCAACCTACTCAAGTAATCTTGCTTCCGAAACCCCATGGACAAAGGAGCCTGGCAGGCTAACAGTCCATGGTGTCACAAGAGTCAGATATGACTTAGTGACTAAACTACCATCACTGCTCTATAGAGTAAGCCTCAGGCTATGGAACATTTGTGTACCCTTCCCCCTCCCCTAAATTCATCTGTTGAAATCCTAATCCTCTTCATGAATGGGATTAGTGATTTATAAAGGAGGCTCCAAGGAGCTCCTAACCCCTTCTATCGTGTGAGGACACAGTAAGAGGTCAGCAGTCTGCTACTGGGAAGAGAGCCTTTCCCAGAGCCTTACTATGCTGGCACCCTGACCTTGGTGAGGTTTGAGTGACTTCCAGCCTCTAGAACTGTAAGGGATAAGTTTTTGATGTTTATAACCTATTTAGTCCATGGCTTTATGTTATAGTCAGATCAGATCAGTCGCTCAGTTGTGTCCGACTCTTTGTGACCCCATGAATCGCAGCACACCAGGCCTCCTTGTCCAACTCCCCAAAAGTAAGACACTCCACAGTATTTTTAAAGTAAATGAATAGATAAATATCCTTAATACTATTAATAATATCCAAGATCAATTCAAGTCCTTAATATGTGCCAGACACAGAACCACTATAGTAGGTAAATACTGTGCTAAGAACCTTAGATAAACAATTTAATTTCTACAATGCCATATGAGATAGGTATCACTATTTCTGTTTAACAGTGAGACAACTGATGCCCAGAGTAGTTAAGGCTTCATATTGTTGCTGTTCAGTTGCTAAGTTATGTCCTCATGTCTGTCTCTTTTGTGACCCCATAAACTGTGGCCCACCAGGCTCCTCTGTCCTTAGGATTTCCCTGGCAAGATTACTGGAGAGGATTGCCAAGCCCTTCTGCAGGGGATCTTCCCAACCCAGGGATCAAACCTGTGTCTCCTGCCTTGGCAAGTGGATTCTTTACCTCTGAGCCACCAGGTAAGCTTAAGGCTTCATAACTTGTCCTCAAAAGTGGAAAAGACAGGAAGCAAACCCAAGTTCTCCCAAATGCAGAGGCTGTGGGTTGCCCAGGATACACTTCTGTCCTGGCAGTAGATGCTTTTATATAGATGTAGGACAAGGTCTTTCAGATTGTGGGGAGAAGGTTGAGTAATTCTGGTTAAGATGAATCTGGGTAGGCTTTTTGTAGAAAGTAGTATTTGAACTGGGGGAAAAAATAAATGAAGAAAGGATTCCAAAGAAGTGGATGATAATGCAATATAAGGCAATATACTTATTTAAAATATCCATGTGGTACAGTAAGTATATAGAGGAAAAGCAGTTATCAAGTATAAACTGAAAACCCAGTGAACAGTAGCAGAAACCTGGAGGATATTTGCTATAACTGCAGCATCAGTATCAACAGGAAGGAGGATGGAGATGGAAAGAAACGGCAGAAAGATGGCACTGAACTATGCTGCATATTGCTCAGAGCTATCAATGGGCTTTTAAAGGGCTCATCTCCACATTTCTTGAGCGTTTGATGAGGATTAAACCAGCCTGGATTGACATGACAGCACTTCAAGAAGGGTCAGGATAGAAAAGTGGATTTAGGAGTTGGTTCATAAGCTAATCAAGGCCAAAAGATCGGCCAGGAACTCTATAAAGAAAATACTTTAAAAATGACAAGTATTATGAACTCAAAGCAAAAGAGTGAAGAGCAATTCTTCTGTCCTTAATGTTAGATTTTTTAAATAAGAGTAGTTAGTAGGCCAGAGGCAATGACACCCCACTCCAGTACTCTTGCCTGGAGGTCCCATGGACCCAGGTCTCCTGATAAGCTGCAGTCCATGGGGTTGCTTAGAGTCGGACACGACTGAGCGACTTCACTTTCACTCTTGCATTGGAGAAGGAAATGGCAACCCACTCCAGTGTTCTTGCCTGGAGAATCCCAGGGATGGGGGAGCCTGGCGGGCTGCTGTCTATAGGGTCGCACAGAGTCTGACACGACTGAAGCGACTTAGCAGCAGCAGCAGCAGCTAGCAGGCAAAACTCCGACAAGTTGGAAGAGGCAAGGTGTGGAAACAGGTACACTTGCTACTTTTCTGACGTTGCTGCTGCTGCTACTAAGTCACTTCAGTCGTGTCCAACTCTGTGTGACCCCATAGACGGCAGCCCACTAGGCTCCCGGTCCCTGGGATTCTCCAGGCAAGAACACTGGTGTGGGTTGCCATTTCCTGACGTTAAACATAAAAGGAAAGATATAAACATCTAAATGCAGAGTTCCAAAGAATAGCAAGAAGAGATAAGAAAGCCTTCTTCAGTGATCAATGCAAAGAAATAGAGGAAAACAACAGAATGGGAAAGACTAGGGATCTCTTCAAGAAAATCAGAGATACCAAGGGAACATTTCATGCAAAGATGGGCACGATAAAGGACAGAGATGGTGTGGACCTAACAGAAGCAGAAGATATTAAGAAGAGGTGGCAAGAATACACAGAAGAACTGTACAAAAAAGAGCTTCAAGACCTAGACAATCATGATGATGTGATCACTGACCTAGAGCCAGACATCTTGGAATGTGAAGTCAAATGGGCCTTAGAAAGCATCACTACGAACAAAGCTAGTGGAGGTGATGGAATTCCAGTGGAACTATTCCAAGTCCTGAAAGATGATGCTGTGAAAGTGCTGCACTCAATATGCCAGCAAATTTGGAAAACTCAGCAGTGGCCACAGGACTGGAAAAGGTCAGTTTTCATCCCAATCCCAAAGAAAGGCAATGCCAAGGAGTGCTCAAACTACCGAACAATTGCACTCATCTCACACGCTAGTAAAGTAATGCTCAAAATTCTCCAAGCCAGGCTTCAGCAATATGTGAACCGTGAACTTCCTGATGTTCAAGCTGGTTTTCAAAAAGGCAGAGGAACCAGAGATCAAATTGCCAACATCCACTGGATCATGGAAAAAGCAAGAGAGTTCCAGAAAAACATCTATTTCTGCTTTATTGACTATGCCAAAGCCTTTGACTGTGTGGATCACAATAAACTATGGAAAATTCTGAAAGAGATGGGAATACCAGACCACCTGATCTGCCTCTTAAGAAATCTGTATGCAGGTCAGGAAGCAACAGTTAGAACTGGTCATGGAACAACAGACTGGTTCCAAATAGGAAAAGGAGTACGTCAAGGCTGCATATTGTCACCATGTTTATTTAACTTATATGCAGAGTACATCATGAGAAATGCTGGACTGGAAGAAACGGAAGTTGGAATCAAGATTGCCGGGAGAAATATCAATAACCTCAGATATGCAGATGACACCACTCTTATGGCAGAAAGTGAAGAGGGGCTAAAAAGCCTCTTGATGAAAGTGAAAGTGGAGAGTGAAAAGGTTGGCTTAAAGCTCAACATTCAGAAAACGAAGATCATGGCATCTGGTCCCATCACTGCATGGGAAATAGATGGGGAAACAGTGGAAACAGTGTCAGACTTTGTTTTTCTGGGCTCCAAAATCACTGCAGATGGTGACTGCAGCCATGAAATTAAAAGGCGCTTACTCCTTGGAAGGAAAGTTATGACCAACCTAGATAGCATATTCAAAAGCAGAGACATTACTTTACCAACAAAGGTTCGCCTAGTCAAGGCTATGGTCTTTCCTGTGGTCATGTATGGATGTGAGAGCTGGACTGTGAGGAAGGCTGAACGCCGAAGAATTGATGCTTTTGAACTGTGGTGTTGGAAAAGACTCTTGAGAGTCCCTTGGACTGCAAGGAGATCCAACCAGTCCATTCTGAAGGAGATCAATCCTGGAATTTCTTTGGAAGGAGTGATGCTAAAGCTGAAACTCCAGTATTTTGGCCACCTCATGTGAAGAGTTGACTCATTGGAGAAGACTCTGATGCTGGGAGGGATTGAGGGCAGGAGGAGAAGGGGACGACAGAGGATGAGATGGCTGGATGGCATCACTGACTCGATGGATGCGAGTCTGAGTGACCTCCGGGAGCTGGTGATGGACAGGGAGGCCTGGCGTGCTGCGGTTCATGGGGTCGCAAAGAGTTGGACACGACTGAGCGACTGATCTGATCTGATCTGATCTGACGTTAAACTCTCAGAATTCCTGGAAAGCAAAGTTGCCTGGGGCAACTACCTAGTGATGCCACCTGGTGGCTAATGCAAGAACACTACAAGCAGCTCCACAAGAATCCGTAAACATATTCAGAAAAGACTCCATTCTGCCAAATAGCACAGTTAAAACAAGTCTTAGAGAAAATAGTTGGTTGGGACAGACCACTTAAAATGTATGCAACTTAATAAGCACAGCACTAACAACAACAAATCTGATTCTAATAAAAATACAATTAAAAGACAAGTTTAACCCCTATTATGAAAGTCGCTCAGTCGTGGCCAACTCTTTGTGACCCCTTGAACTACACATGGAATCCTCTAGGCCAGACTACTGGAGTGGGTAGCCTTTCCCTTCTCCACAGTATCTTCCCAACCCAGAGACTGAACCCAGGTCTCCTGCATTGCAGGCAGATTCTTTACCAGTTGAGCCACAAGCAAAGCCCAAGAATACTGGAGTGGGTAGCCCATCCCTTCTCCAGAGATGTTTCTGACCCAGGAATTGAATTGGGGTCTCCTGCATTGCAGGCGGATTCTTTACCAACTGAGCTATCAGGGAAGCCCCAACCCCTATTATAAGAAATTATATATTGGGTTTTACTTTTAAAAAGTGAAGCTAGCTTGATGTAAAGAGTATAACAACAGGTTGAATACACACAATACTATATATAAAATAGATAACTAATAAGGACCTACTGTACTGTACTGTCTGTAATGACCTATATGGGAAAAGAATCTTAAAAAAGAGTTGATTTATGTATCTGTATAACTGATTCACTTGGCTGTACACCTGAAACTAACACAACATTGTCAATCAGCTATACTCCAATTAAAAAAAAACAAGTTGCGGCTGCTGATTTATGGAGACAAGAATTCAATAAACAAATATCAGGGAGAATTCCATCTCTTAGACTAAGGACATGGCTAAATCAAGACAAGAGAAAAACATTGGCTGAATCATGGCTATTCTATGCCATACTGTATTCCTCTGTGGCTTGCTATATTTAGCTGTGTGCATCTTCATTGCCATTGTCTATTGTTACCTAGTGGAGCAAAGCGGAATAAATTTTGTGGAGTAAAACATTAAACTATTGGGTAAAATTTCATGAGTCAAGATACCTTCTGTCTTTTACTGTTATCATTTCTCTATTCAGATCAGATCAGTCGCTCAGTTGTGTCCAACTCTTTGCGACCCCATGAATCGCAGCACGCCATATCCTCCCTTTCCATCACCAACTCCGGAATTCACTGAGACTCACGTCCATTGAGTCAGTGATGCCATCCAGCCATCTCATCCAGGCAATCACATATAGACTAGTTTATATATTCAGAAACACTTGTAGTTTTCTGTAGTGGAGAAAGGTTGTAGTGGAAGAGCTTGGAAGTTACTTTCCCTTCCCCAACCCTCAGGGGGCGCTTCACCTACTAAGCATTCTGCATCAGATCCCTACCAATCAATCTCCCACATTCTGCTCACATTCCCTCCAGTATTCAAAACTTAAGTTCAACTCAGGCAAGCTCTTTATCACTCTTGTTTAGTTGATAGGAATCCCAGTCCACAAAGCCAGGTGTACTGAAAAATTATTTTCTACGTATCAACTTGATTTTTTCTTGTCCTGCTCCTACTCTGCCAGGTTGACAGGAAATTGATCATGGTCATTCTTGGAGCTTTCCTTTCCCTTCCTGGGAGTCAAGCCAAAGTTATATGGCCTCATGCAGGACCCACATTTTGGAAGCCTCAGTCAACTGTCCACACTGGCCTCTGTGGAGATGGCTATTGTCTCTCCCCCTAGTCCATTCAGATCTGGACGCTGTCTACTGATTTTTGTGCCTCACTTACGGAATGATGGCTTGTCTTTTGCTGCTGGAATCTCCCCCAACCTCAGCCAGGCAGCCACCTCCCTTGGTCACCACTCCATCCCTCTGAGGCCTTTCCATCTCCTTGGCACTGCCACCAAAAGGCATATGGGATCCATCCCTGCTTCTCCTCCATCACTAGGGACATCTCTTCCTAGTCTCTGGTCATCTGAAGCCCTCTTCTTTCTTCTCAGAGATGCTTTATTCTCTCTTTACACCCTGATCTCTCTCTTACCTGTTAAGAATCTTATAGTTGCAAGCAACAGAAAATACAGTTCCAACTGGCTTAAAAGCAAATATATTGGCTCAGGTGACTCAAAATCCAAATGCAGGCCTGGTTTCAGGTTGGGATTGATCAAGTCAGCCAAAAAAAAAAAAAAAATGGATTGAAATAGATTCCAGGTCCAGTTAGAACTACTGATATAGGGGTGAGCATGTGTTTTTCTTTGCCCCTAGTCAAAAGTCACATGGAACACATACAGCTGTCCCTCCAAGCCCTTCTCAAATTGTGTACTTGTTAGCAAATTAATGAGTATTGCTGTTTTAAGCCACTAAGTTTTGGAGTAATGAAGTGACATCAGGTTTTTTCCTAATCAAATTTGAGTAAATGTGGAAGCCACTGTTAAGGGACACAGAAGGGTCTTCTGAGGTGCTGGGAAGGTTCTGTTTGATCTGGAACTGGTTACATGAACTCTCATCAAGCTGTACACTGACTTGGGCATTTTTCTGTATGTTAATTTCGGTATAACGTTTCTTTCTAGATATGTCAAATTTGAAACCATCAGAAATCTTTTTCTTATGATTCCATTTTTCCTTTATTACTTTTATATTTGATACACTAACTACAACATATTTAATACATATAGAGTTATGTAATAAATATTAGGTATAAAGCATAATGGTCTTCCCTGGTGGCTCAGTGGTGAAGAATCTGCCTGCAATGCTGGAGATGCAGGAGAAGTAGGTTCGATCCCTGAGTCGGAAAGATCGTCTGGAGGAGGGCAGGGTAACCCACTCTAGTATTCTTGCCTGGAGAACCCCATGGACAGAGGAGCCTGGAGGGCTATGGTCCATAGGATTGCAAAGAGTCAGACCTGACTGAAGTGACTTAGTGTGCACGCATAAAGCATAATATAATAAGCAATCTTAAACATCACTAATAACCTGCATCTACCTATGTGTCCCTCCACTATCCACTCCCTCTGTGAAATCTGCAGAACTCTCTCTTTACTAAACCTGTTTCTCTCAAATGCTAAATTTCAAGATACAGTACTTCTTCTTTCGTAGAAATTAGAGTTTCAATTTAAATTCAATTCTACATTATAAATAGTTTTGTGGAACAATTAGTTGTGTGCCAGACATGTGCTAGGCACTGAGAATAAAAACTAAGCACAAACACAGCCCTTGCCCTAGTGGAGCCCAGTGGGGCAGACCACCCTGAAAAGGTATCACAACCCAGATGGGGTCTTTCCCAATAGGGACTTCATTAGACTGTGTGAGCTCATAAAGAAAGAAGTAAATGCAAGTGAAACTGAAACCAAGACCGGAAAATTAAAGGTGAGGGGAGGGAGAGGGAGCTGGGCAGAAGGAATGCCAGGGTAAATGTCCTGCATGGAGACAAGCAGAAGTGAAAGTCTGCTGAGAAGTGGAGAGAGCAAGGTAGGGAATGGTAGGAAAGGAGGTTAGGGGCATAAAGAGATAAAAGCCAGTCAACAAAAGCCACAGTTCAAGAAAGAATTTTCTGAGGACTTCACTGGTATTCCAGTGGCTAATACATCACAGTCCCAGTGCAGGGGGTCCTGGGTTTGATCCCTGGTCAGGGAATTAGATCCCACGTGGCACAACTAAAAGCACAACTAAGATATGGTGCAAATGAATTAAAACAAATTTTAATACATTCTTTAAAAAAAAAAAAAGAATGAATTTTCTGGGGCAAAAATTTTATCAATGGTTATCAGTAGCTCCCAGACCTGCTTGCAAAGAAGTACTTGGGAACAAAATCTATATTCAGATGTTTCCCTTGGGACATCAGGATGTCGGAAATAATCTCCATAGAGCAGTGAGATGTGCATGTGCTGCATGCTAAGTCGCTTCAGTTGTGTCTGACTCTGCCTGGACTGCAACCTCGCTCCACTGTCCATGGGATTTCCCCAGGCAAGAATACTGGAGTGGGTTGCCACTCCCTCCTTCCTCCAGGGGATCTTCCCAACCCAGAGACAAACAGCAAAGGGGCAAAAAGAGTTGATAAAACTTAGAGATTGGACAGATAATAGACAAAGACAAAAATTTGAAAATAATGCTTGGTTCAATCAAGTAGTAGAAAGACTAGTTGAATCCAGGTAAAGAGGTGAAGAAGCTTAAGGGATGGAGTGGGTTGCAAATTCAAAAGAATTATAATGATGTAATTAACACAGAGAAGATGGGTTCAGCAAAACTATTTCCCTTGGAAAGATTTGGATTATTGTCCCCAGTTGGAATAAGTGACTAACTTAAAAAAGGCGAGTGCATCTATTTTTAGTGCTAGAAAAATAACCCTGGAATTCATATCCTGCCCTGAGCCAAAAAATCTCTGGCAAGAAATCAAGGCAACTTGCTTGGGATGGGAGCATCAACTAATTTTGAGATGCTGTAACTGTTCCCTTAGTTGTAGTGTGTTCATGTATTTTAGCCTTGGGAAGACTTAGAATTAAATATAGAAAAGCAAGAGACCAAATCCCCAGTATTAACACTTTTGCATTAAATTTAGGAACAACAATCTGTGTATATATATATATATATATATATATATATATATATATAGTGTTCAAAATAATTGGGTATAGGAGAATGGCTGAGAGATTAGCCTTCTGATTCCAACTTGAAATGTGTAATGGGGTAATTGACTTTAGATTTGTAATTTATTGCTGAAAGGTGTAAGAGGATTTTATGGTTTGCAAGCAATACAGTATTGGAATGTTTAAGAGATTTGTTATATTTATAAATTTAATTTAGTCTGTAAGTATTGAGAATGTTTTGCTTGTCAGGATAGGTGATAAATGTACTTAAAAAAGAAAATTGAATATGTTGAATTTATTAATGCAGTTTAAAACATTTAGGGAAAATTTAATTAAACTAAGCTTGTAAACATAACAGGTTGGAAGTAGTTTAGCTTGTTCAACTTGAGAATATTAATTAAAGCCCCCTTATTAAAATGTACTAGATTTATTAGTAGAATAATGAGATTTGTATGTTGAATTAAAAGCTTGAGGAAAATGGCTTTAAATTTTATCATTAAAAAGTTTGAGTATGTTTAAAAATCATATTTTCTGTACATGTCGCCAACCTTCCACCAACCTTCCAATGGAGGTTTCTTCCATTGACCTCAAGCTAAAAGAGCAGTCTTTTCATTTCTTTCCCTAAGAGTTCTTACTATTCAAAAGATTGATGAAAAGGGATGATAGAGGGCTGTGATGAACTCCCAGGAGTTCAGAAGAAGAAAACTGGGAGAGCGGAGAGGGAAGGAAAGCTTGTGAGACCATGAGGCCAATTAAGCTGTATCAGCTTTTACTGCCCGGCTATTTATGCATAAAAAATCACACATGTGTTGTATCTTTCTATGCTCAGAGTTCTTTAAATAATGTAACAGTATTATTTTCTACAAGTTTCAATTCAAATGTAATTGATTTCTACTACAAGATGAATGAAACAGGCTTGGGGAATTAGTCTGAAAACAGAGCTAATTGACAAAATTGTGTTTTGTTTTATTTTTTTCAGAAGGAATGAAAATTGAGGGTTTTTTTTTTCAACTTTTTTTTTTTTTTTTTATTTTTGCAGGGGAAAATGGACAAAGGAAAGGATCAATGAGGGTGGGAGGGAAATGGGAAGAAAGAAGGGGAATGATGGTGGGGAGGAGTATATGTAATTTCTTAACCAATGGCTTTCTGTTTTTCATCACAAAGAACACTTAAAAAAATCATGTTGAATTCATCCTATATTAGGAGGTTTGATCTGGAAATGAAAAGTTCAGGAAACTGAAAGTCCAGTTTGGGTGTCCTCATCTTAGGCACATCTTGGTATTTTGTATTGGTAGGTCTATCTTTACCACAATATATTATTTAGGACAGAATCACATTTGTCAGTTCTTCCTCCCTACTACCCAAAGTGGTACCAGACCCATAAAATAGTCAATAAACCTTTACAGAGTGAACAAATAAGTCTATTTTTTTTTTAACTCTCCTGAGTGAACTGAATTTTTTGAGGCTCATAAGTGAATATGTTTTCTTCTTTACTTTGTCTATTACAGCCAAATTGTATGAGTGGAGTATTAAAGTCTCCCACTATTATTGTATTGTTGCATATTTCTTCTATCATATTAATTAATGTTTGTCTTAGATATATCAATGCTCCAATGTTGGGTGCATATATATTTATAATTGTTATAACTTCTTTTTAGATTGTTCCTTTAACTTGTTATGTATAACCTAGATTGTCTCCTTTTCAGGATCTTTAAAGTCAATTTTATCTGATTTGAGTATTGCTACTCCTGTTTTCTTTTGGTCCGTATTTGCATAGAAAATCTTTTTCCAGCCCTTGATTTTCAGTCAGTATATATCCCCTATTTTAAGGTGGTTCTCTTGTAGACAACATATATAGGGGTCTAGTTTTTGTATCCATTTGACCCATTTTAGTCTTTTGGTTGTCAACCAAAATTGTTTTGATTGGAATGGAATTCCAGAACATTTAGAACTTTTAAAATGTGAAACATGTATAAGTTTGAAGTCAAATGTTGACTCACAAATGGGAGAAAAATGTGAGAATATCTAGGCAGAATATTGTGAATTAGCTACATGACTTTCCCTGAAAACTAATGATGCATCCTTTTGTAAATGGCCCACTTTAGAGCCTATGAGAGTGAGTGTATGTTACTGTTCCTGGTCTCACTAAAGCTTTTAAAGGACTATACCTAAAGACTAATAAAGGACTATAACTTTATTACTGAGTATGGCAAGGTGATATTGTAAAGTATTTAATAAAGTGTTCTCTCTCCTCAACCCCTACAAAAAAAGTTCAATCCTGGATTGGACTCTAGAATAATAAGGGAACTTTAGGTAAAAATAAAGGAAATCTGAATAAACTTTGTACTTAGTTGATAATAATTTATCAATATTGATTCATTAACTGTATATACCATTAATGAAAGATGCTAATAATAGGGAAAACTGAGTATGTCTGTGGAGGCACAAGGAAACTCTCAGTACCATTTGCTCATTTTTTCTGTAAATCTACAACTGTTTTAAAAATAATGTCTATAAAATTTAAAAAGTCAGGAAACTGATTGTGCATGGAAGGCAGGATTGGGCTGAAATTGGGCCAAGACACATCAAGAGACTTCCGAGGTAGCCTGAAAAGCTCTATTTCTTAACTTGGTTAGTTGTGACAGATATGTTGCTGTTCAGTTGCTCACTCTCGTCCAACTCTTTGCGACTCCATGGACTGCAGCATGCCAGGCTTCCCTGTCTATCACCAACTCATGGAGCTCACTCAAACTCATGTCCATCGTGTCAGTGATTCCATCCAACCATCTCATCATCTGTTGTCTCCTTCTCCTGCCCTCAATCTTTCCCATCATCAGAGTCTTTTCCAATGAGTTGGCTCTTGTCATCAGGTGGCCAAAGTATTGGAGCTTCAGCTTTAGCATCAATCATTCCAATAAATATTCAAGGCCGATTTCCTTTAGGTTTGACTGGTTTGATCTCCTTGCAGTCCAAGGGACTCTCAAGCGTCTTCTCTAGCACCACAGTTTGAAAGCATCAATTCTTCGGTGCTCAGTCTTACTCACCTTATAAAAACTCACTAAGTTATACATTTGTTCTGTGACATTTTTGTGTCTATGGTCTCATTTTTTTCTTATAAAAACCAAAACCAAATAAACCAACAATGAACTTCACCTGTTCTTTTTACCTGTGTTTTTTTTTTTTTTTAAATATGGCTACTTTAAATTGCATATACAATCAACACTTTACATATGTGATTCACATAATGTTTTTATTGGAGAACTCTGCCTTCAAGCTTCCAGTGTCACAATATTGTTACATTTTGCCTTTGTGTGTTTCATGTAAGATGCTTGTAGGTCTCTAAAAGGTCAGAGAAGGAATCTCACTGAAATCACTGTGACTGGTCACATGATTTTTTTGTGGTTGTTGGCTGATACATATTGTTTCCATTATATGATATCATCTGTTACTAAGATTGTGTGGAGAGACACATCAATGCCTCTAATCATGGGACACTCCTGATCCTTACTAAAGGAACCTGGCAATTATAGAACAATAGATATATTAACTTCAGACAGTTTGAAAGAGAGAACAAGCACAATTTACAAAGTCTTCATGAAAGGTTTAAAAATGAGCAAAGAGAGAGAGGGAAAGAGAATTACAGAACAATTCTCAGTTCCAGGGAGGCACTGCTTCAGAAAGCAAGAAAGCAGCATGGATGATGCACCACTTGGGGCATGGCTACGTCAGTAGAAACCAACAAAAAATAATACACATGCCCTAAGTTCATTTTAACCAATTGAAACAGGAGGAAAGGGGCAGGGCACAACCTTTAAAAAAATGACATAGCCATAGACATGACAAAAACTGGTTGGAACCAACGAGGTCCAGATGGAAGATTTGACTTCTAGTAAACTCTTTCAGGATATCAGTCCTGAATATTCACTGGAAGGACTGATGCTGAAGCTGAAACTCCAATACTTCGGCCACCTGATGTGAAGAACTGACTCCTTGAAAAAGACCCTGATGCTGGGAAAGACTGAAGGCAGGAGGAGAAGAGGATGACAGAGGATGAGATGGCTGGATGGCATCACCGACTTGATGGACATGAGTTTGAGTAAGCTCTGGGAGTTGGTGATGGACAGGGAGGCTTGGCATGTCATGCTGCAGTCCATGGGGTTGCAAAGAGTTGGACACGACTGAGCAACTGAACTGAAATGAACTGAACTCTTTGTTGTTCAGTCGCTTGGTCATGTTGGTGTCTTTGTGACTCCATGGACTGTAGCGTGCTTTGAGCTTCATTATACACTCATTGAAATACATTACATGTGTGCTCAGTTGCTCAGTCATGTCCAGCTCTCTGTGACTCCATGGACTCTTCCAGGCAAGAATATTGGAGTGGGTTGCCATTTCCTTCTCCAGGGGATCTTCCTGACCCAAGGATCAAACCCTCATCTCCTGTGTCTCCTGCATTGGCAAGCAGATTCTTTACCACTGCATCACCCGGGAAGCCCAGTAAGACATTAGTATAAGCTAAGTGACACACGCACCAGTGCCATGACTGTTACAAGCCCAACCATCAAGGATCATATCCAATTCCTGGAAATCCTCACCCCTTCCCCAAAATAATTGGACAAATCCTCCCACTCAAAGGCTTATGAAATTACACAGCCCCTAGAACACCATATTTTGGGGCTGCTCTCACCTTCTAAGATGACCCCCATTCTGTCTGTGGAATGTATTTCTCTCTAAATAAATCCACTTCTCACCTATCACGTTGTCTGTCACTGAACTTTTTCTGCTATGATACATCAAGAACCTGAGCTTCATTACATCCTGAGACCAGGTAAGATCTCAGTTTAAAGACCATGAGTTCAAGACCCACTCTGAGTTACACAGTTTCACAATGAACCATTTATTTCAGTGAGATTTGTCCTTTTAACCAATGTCAGCACATGACCGAGGACAACTGCAAGTCAGACATTTTCTTGCCTTGCTTCCAAGTTGCCTGGAATGGAGATCATTATCAAACTCAAGCCCCTGTGCCTGAATCACAGTGAAACCAAACAAACCTAAATGTTGGAGTTTGGAACAGAGAAATGGTTATTGCAGAGTTAAGCAAGGAGTTAACCTCAGATATGCGGATGACACCATCCTTATTGCAGAAAGTGAAGAACTAAAGAGCCTCTTGATGAAAGTGAAAGAGGAGAGTGAAAAAGTTTGCGTAAAGCTCAACATTCATAAAACTAAGATCATGACATCTGGTCCCATCACTTCATGGCAAATAGATGGGGAAACAGTGGCTGACTTTATTTTTTTGGGCTCCAAAATCACTGCAGATGGTGATTGCAGCCATGAAATTAAAAGACATTTACTCCTTGGAAGAAAAGTTATGACCAACCTAGACAGCATATTAAAAAGCAGAGACATTACTGTACCAACAAAGGTCTGTCTGGTCAAGGCTATGGTTTTTCCAATAGTCATGGATAGATGTGAGAGTTGGACTATAAAGAAAACTGAACACTGAAGAACTGATGCTTTTGAACTGTGCTGTTGGAGAAGACTCTTGAGAGTACCTTGGACTGCAAGGAGATCCAACCAGTCCATCCTAAAGGAGATTAGTTCATTGGAAGGACTGATGTTGAAGCTGAAACTGCCATACTTTGGCCACCTCATGTGAAGAAATGACTCATTTGAAAAGACCCTGATGCTGGGAAAGATTGAGGGCAGGAGGAGAAGGGGACGACAGAGGATGAGATGGTTGGATGGTATCACCAACTCAATAGACATCAGTTTGGGTAGGCTCTGGGAGTTGATGATGGACAGGGAGGCCTGGCGTGCTGCAGTTCATGGGGTCACAGAGTCAGACATGACTGAGTGACTGAACTAAACTGAAGCAAGGAGAACAGAAGCCTGGTGCTCAAAAGACTCAAACTCCCAGGTAGTATTCAGGGAAGTTTTTAAAGGTAGTGTTTGGAGTGACACCTGTAGGGTGTATGCCTTTCTGATTAGTTGATGATGAGGTAACAGGATGGTGTTCCAGGAATGTGAATCATCAACCTTCTGGTTCCCACAAGTCTGGGGTCTCAGGGGGTCTTTACCATCCTCTTCCTGGGCAAGGGCCTTAGCTCCTGCAGAATATATGTATCAGATTGTTGTGTATTGTTTAGGAGGAACTAGGACTCTGTTTTATTGCTGAACTGTTTGGGGGCTGCTTTTCCTTTGTTCCTGAATTCCCTCACTGCCCTTAAGATTATTACTGAGACCTGTTCAAGGGTACCAGCATTGTGGCCAGGCTTAGATCATAAAATGGGTTAGGCCAAAAATGACTTCTTAATGTCAAGAAAACCATGCCTGTGTCTTTCTCCAGGGACAACCCACCATATCTGCTAACAACGCTGAGGATATAATTTTTTGAGGCAACAAATGAAAGCTCTGTGTGCTATCTGAAGAAGATGCTTTCTGATTTCTGAAGCAGAGAATTATTGCCATCATTTCCATATTTTGTTCTTAGTACTTCATGTACTTGCTATTTCACACCACCACTTGAGAAAATAAAACTGTTATTAAATCTTGAGTCCAGAAATGTGACAATGGACCAAATTAATTTGCTTCTAAGATAACACAGATCAGATCAGATCAGATCAGTCGCTCAGTCGTGTCCAACTCTTCACAACCCCACTAATTGCAGCACGCCAGGCCTCCCTGTCCATCACCAACTCCCAGAGGTCACTCAGACTCACATCCATCGAGTCAGTGATGCCATCCAGCCATCTCATCCTCTGTTGTCCCCTTCTCCTCCTGCCCCCAATCCCTCCCAGCATCAGAGTCTTCTCCAGTGAGTCAACTCTTCGCATAAGGTGGCCAAAGTACTGGAGTTTCAGCTTTAGCATCATTCCTTCCAAAGAAATCCCAGGGCTGATATCCTTCAGAATGGACTGGTTGGATCTCCTTGCAGTCCAAGGGACTCTCAAGAGTCTTCTCCAACACAGTTCCCTGCATCTCCATCTGAAATTTGGCTTTTGTGGAATGCACACCAGTTTTAGCATCTTTCCTGGCTTATTTAGTTTAATTTAATTTTAGCATCTTCTCTGGCTTAAGGTCCGTCTAGTCAAAGCTATGGTTTTTCCAGTAGTCATGGATAGATGTGAGAGTTGGACTATAAAGAAAGCTGAGCACCGAAGAATTGATGCTTTTGAACTGTGGTGTTGGAGAAGACTCTTGAGAGTTCCTTGGACTCCAAGGAGATCCAACCAGTCCATCCTAAAGGAAATCAGTCCTGAATATTCATTGGAAGGAGTGATGCTGAAGCTGAAAGTCCAATACTTTGGCTACCTGATGTGAAGAACTGACTATTTGAAAAGCCCCTGATGCTGGGAAAGATTGAAGGTGGGAGGCAAAGGGGATGACGGAAGATGAGATGGTTGGATGGCATCACCGACTCAATGGACGTGAGTTTGAATAAGCTCCAGGAGTTGGTGATGGACAGGGTAGCCTGGCGTGCTGAAGTCCACGGGGTTGCAAAGAGCTGGGCACAACTGAGTGACTGAACTGAACTGGCTTATTTACGGATAAGAGACACTTGCTATCTTCAGAAACAATGCTTTGGTTATTTCTTTGGCAGTTTCTGGCATAGGAGCCATGTTTTCTGCAGGCAACCACTGGAGGTTTGTAAGCCCTGCTATATTGCTATTTTAATCTGCAAAGTATTGCATTAAAGTCTTTCATTCAAGCAGCCTTTTAAGAATGTAATTGCAGCTATTTTATCTTGTTTGAACATCCTATATATAAGTACACGACAAGGCAATTCTGAA
The DNA here is from genome assembly GCA_935064755.1 of Tragelaphus eurycerus. Lineage (NCBI taxonomy): Eukaryota > Metazoa > Chordata > Mammalia > Artiodactyla > Bovidae > Tragelaphus > Tragelaphus eurycerus. Next base: position 6,567,543 of record CAKXYN010000072.1, on the reverse strand, counting down.
TTCCTTTGTCTGCCTTTCTATGCATGAAGAAAAATGATGAAAGTATCCCTGTTATCTCTCCATTTATAGTTAGTAATTCTGCTTCATTAGGCTGCATGGTAATTATTTTCAGAAAACACAACTGAAAAAAAAAAAAGAAAACATGACTGAAGATTCATGGCCTAGATAGAACTAAATAACTAAAATCCAAAGGCAGTTTTAGAGGTTAAGGTTATTGTATTTAATGTTATGACTCTTAGAACACAATACAGTTCTACAAAGATTAGAATTATGATAATCTCCATTATTTTGCCTTGTTATTTAAATTTTAATAAAGACTGTTGATTCAAAAAAGATGACAATCTTCCTAAAATTTTCTAGTTAATGCTGTCTCTCTATTCTCTCTACATTAGAAGTTTCTTAATTTTTCCCATAACATATAGAGCTTTCAAAATCTTCATTAACGTTTTACTCTACAAACTAAAAATATACATTTAGACTTCAACTGAGTGATAGGAATTAAAAATACAAAGCATACACTATTTTTCTTTTGCTCTGAGTTACATTAAAATCTTACCTATATTTGAAAGTACATGTGCATGCTTGTGTACTCAGTCATTCAGGTGCATCCAATTCTTTGTGATCCTATGGACTGTAGCCTGCCAGGCTTCTCTGTCCATGGAATTTTCCAGGCAAGAATACTGGAGTGGGTTGCCACTTCCTTCTCCAGAATATCTTCCCAACCCAGGGATTGAACCAATGTCTCCTGCATTCCCACTCCAGTGCTCTTGCCTGGAAAATCCCATGGATGGAGGAGCCTGGTAGGCTGCAGTCCATGGGGTCGCTAAGAGTCAGACACGACTGAGCGACTTCACTTTTACTTTTCACTTTCATGCATTGGAGAAGGAAATGGCAACCCACTCCAGTGTTCTTGCCTGGAGAATCCCAGGGACAGCGGAGCCTGGTAGGCTGCCGTCTATGGAGTTGCACAGAGTCGGACACGACTGAAGCGATTTAGCAGCAGTAGCCCCAGCAGCTCCTGCATTAGCAAACGGATTCTTTATCAGTGGGCCACCTAGGAAACCATTCAGATATTAATTATGATCCTGAATGCTATGTCATTCTATTATTGACGTTTTTAAGCTGAATATATTTGATCGTTAACTCTGCAGTCACTTGCTAATTGATTATATGCAAGTTCAGGAGGTTAGAAATGATGTTAAAGTTGGCATTCTGTCACTCAGTATGCCAGAAGGCATTTGAACTTTCAAAGATCAAAGCTGATGCCAAAGACAGATTTTGGGGAAATATTGTGGCTGAAGTCAAGCTTTAGTATAATCCTCATTCCTAGGGAAAGTGATTGAAGGACAAGGCATTTAGGAAGAAAGAAAAGGGTACCTATCATAAACAGCTCCAATGACAGAAATAAATATTTGCTCAAATTAACAGGGAATGTAGAACTAGGCCAGGAATAGGATTTGATAATCAGGACTATAATACATTCTTATCAATTAAGGGGAAACTTAAGTGAGAACCAGCCTTTATTAAAAGTCTACTAAATATCATACCTATGGTACTTATTTTCCATGTGCAGCCCAGATGTCTGCTAGTCTGATGGGCCCTGCTAATTAGCCATTGTCCCACAACCTGCTCCCACTTCCATCAGTGGCCCCAGTTATTTGCAGAAGACACCCAAAGGTGTGAGTCCCATCTTCCTTCTGTTGGTTGTAGCTTGTGTCTATGGACATTGCATGCGAGAAGACTCACTAGCCAGCATGGGATTGCCCAGGGCTCTGCCAAGGACACTGCCTCTGGGTTTGGCAAAAGCAGCTTTCCATATGTTTGAAAGCCCCTCAAACCCCGCTTGAACTCTCAACTTGTAGGCTCCTGGGAGACTGAAAACTAGTCTGAAAACTAGTCACTATTCTATCACCTTTCAACTTCCTGGGTTTTTTTCTCCCATTACTCAGCCCTTCTTATAAAAACATTCATCCATCTTCTTTCAGTGAAAAAAAAAAAAAAACCTTCAAATGCAGACAGAGATAAATCAATGCTAATGTGCATAGAGGATAGAGGAGTGAGAATAGGATATTACTTCTAGCTGTTCCCAAGTTTGAATATTGTTCTGATTTTCTATGGCTGCATAGCAAGTTGCCACAAGTTTAGTGACTTCAAACAATCCCCATTTTATTATCTCATAGTTCCATAGGTCAAAAGTCCAGGTGAGCTCCACTGGGCTCTCTCCTTAGGGTTTCACATATTTTCTCTTCTGTTATCTGCTGGAGAAAACTCTGCTTTTAAAGTGCTCAAGTGATGAGATGAAACTCAGATAATCTCTTCCTGGGCAAATGATGTCTCATCATAATCACAGATTTCATCCCTACTCAAAAGGGATGGGATTATGCAAGAGTGAGGTCATTGAGGGCCATTCTTAAAATGGTGCCTACCACATATGTATGTCAGAATTATCACTTTGATCAGAATTAAATGTAGATTCTCAGCCATCCCCCATCTTCTCTGAGATTCTCATTTAGCAGAGCTGAGCAGAGCTCAGAATCTTTTTGCTTTGCAGGGTCCCAATGTGATCCTGAGGTAGTCTTTTCTGGGAGAGAGAAAGGATATTAGTAAGTAGCCTCAAAAGGTCTGCAGCATGTATACCATCTTTTGTCCTCCCTATAGCTCTTTCAGATAAGTCTTATTTTTCCTCCATTTTAGAGGAGAGGAAACTGAGATACAAAAAGTCTAAGTAACTTGTTCAAGAACTCAGAGTAAGTGAAGAGCTCAGGATGTATAGTTGACAAAAACTGCATGGTTCCTCATTCTTTTAGAAATGGATTGGTACCTCGGAGTCTTCTGAGAGCCAGGCATGTAGACAAATTTAGAATAACCTGGATAGGATGTTGGGCAGGAATCCTAAATTAAGGGAACTAACAGATATACTCAATACTTGATAAATTTGACTTCTAGACCATGCAGAGACCATTCTAGAAAGGTAAATAATGATCCCTATGGGATTGAAGTTCACGGTTCACATATTGCTGAAGCCTGGCTTGGAGAATTTTGAGCATTACTTTACTAGTGTGTGAGATGAGTGCAATTGTGCGGTAGTTTGAGCATTCTTTGGCATTGCCTTTCTTTGGGATTGGGATGAAAACTGACCTTTTCCAATCCTGTGGCCACTGCTGAGTTTTCCAAATTTGCTGGCATATTGAGTGCAGCACTTTCACAGCATCATCTTTCAGGATTTGGAATAGCTCCACTGGAATTCCATCACCTCCACTAGCTTTGTTCGTAGTGATGCTTTCTAAGGCCCACTTGACTTCACATTCCAGGATGTCTGGCTCTAGGTCAAAGCCAGGCTTCAGCAATATGTGAACCGTGAACTTCCTGATGTTCAAGCTGGTTTTAGAAAAGGCAGAGGAACCAGAGATCAAATTGCCAACATCCGCTGGATCATGGAAAAAGCAAGAGAGTTCCAGAAAAACATCTATTTCTGCTTTATTGACTATGCCAAAGCCTTTGACTGTGTAGATCACAATAAACTATGGAAAATTCTGAGAGAGACGGGAATACCAGACCACCTGATCTGCCTCTTGAGAAATCTGTATGCAGATCAGGAAGCAACAGTTAGAACTGGTCATGGAACAACAGACTGGTTCCAAATAGGAACAGGAGTACGTCAAGGCTGCATATTGTCACCATGTTTATTTAACTTATATGCAGAGTACATCATGAGAAATGCTGGACTGGAAGAAACACAAGTTGGAATCAAGAATGCTGGGAGAGATATCAATAACCTCAGATATGCAGATGACACCACTCTTATGGCAGAAAGTGAAGAGGGGCTAAAAAGCCTCTTGATGAGAGTGAAAGTGGAGAGTGAAAAGGTTGGCTTAAAGCTCAACATTCAGAAAACGAAGATCATGGCATCTGGTCCCATCACTACATGGGAAATAGATGGAGAAACAGTGGAAACAGTGTCAGACTTTCTTTTTCTAGGCTCCAAAATCACTGCAGATGGTGACTGCAGCCATGAAATTAAAAGACGCTTACTCCTTGGAAGGAAAGTTATGACCAACCTAGATAGCATATTCAAAAGCAGAGACATTACTTTACCAACAAAGGTTCGCCTAGTCAAGGCTACGGTCTTTCCTGTGGTCATGTATGGATGTGAGAGCTGGACTGTGAAGAAGGCTGAGCGCCGAAGAATTGATGCTTTTGAACTGTGGTGTTGGAGAAGACTCTTGAGAGTCCCTTGGACTGCAAGAAGATCCAACCAGTCCATTCTGAAGGAGATCAATCCTGGAATTTCTTTGGAAGGAATGATGCTAAAGCTGAAACTCCAGTATTTTGGCCACCTCATGCGAAGAGTTGACTCATTGGAGAAGACTCTGATGCTGGGAGGGATTGAGGGCAGGAGGAGAAGGGGACGACAGAGGATGAGATGGCTGGATGGCATCACTGACTTGATGGATGTGAGTCTGAGTGACCTCCGGGAGCTGGTAATGGACAGGGAGGCCTGGCGTGCTGCGGTTCATGGGGTCGCGAAGAGTCGGACACGACTGAGCGACTGATCTGATCTGATGGGATTGAAGATAAGAGAAAAAGGAGGAAATCTGAAAAACAATGGAAATGTGGGACCCTCTTCTCTCACCAAAGGCAACCCTTCAGAGCCAGGGTGGAGGTCATGGGAATTAGGAAGAAGTGATTAGGTCTGGAGCCTACTGTGCCAAGTTAATAGATGAGGGTTTTGTAATGCAACCCAGGATCTTTATCATAAGATCAAAGTAAGGCTGAGATGGGGGATAGTGAGAGACAGTGGGTGGGGTGGGGTGGGGTGGTGAATGTCATACACAGACCAGATGCAAACCACTAGAGGGGATTTGCTGTTGCTTTCTCAATGAGTCTGATGAACTTTAGATACTTTGGGACAAAGGTCAACTTATCTTTTCCCTCTCCATTCTATCCTTTGGCTCCAGAAGCTTCTCCCATATAGCCACATGGCTTGTTTTCTCATACAGTTCAGGTTCCTGCTGAAGATGGGGAGAAAAATAATTGCTGTTGAAAAAAAAAAAAAAAAACTGTTTGAAAAAATAAACCCAAGTTGCTCTTTTGTCTAGGTTTTTGGAAAACAAGGAAAAGGGATTTAAATCACTCTTGTTTTCAAATTTTAAACTTTTATTATTTCTGCTATTGCACACTCATCATTCACTATATTCCATGCATTTGTAAAGACTTTAATTTTCTTATCAGCTTTATTGGATACTGAATATATATAAAGTAATAATTATAACATAGGTGGAAGGCTTAAAGAATAACAATATCATGAACACCCATGAATTCAGTAGCTGGTTTAAAAACGGACAATTATAATACCTTTGTAGCCAAGCCCACTCTGTGTCTCCTTGCTCTCATTCCTCTCTTTTCCCAGAGGTAAGCACAATCCTGAATTTTATATTTATTATTCCCTTATTTTTCTTTATGATCTTATCACATATCAGTCTCCAACCAATATGTTGTTTGGTTTTCTGTATTTTTGAACTTTATGTAAGTAGAATTATACTGAGTCTAGTCTTCTGTGACTTTTTTTTGCTTACCATGTGCTTTTTTGCTCACCTTGAAAGGCAGCCAACTTCATACCTAATATTCCATTTAAAGAACAAGTCATTCTCTTATCAACCAATTTGCTGCTATAAATACTTCGCCTTTTGATATTTATTTTCAAGAGTTCTTCAGCAAATACACTTGGAAGTAGAATTGCTGGATTATAGGTTAGGTGCTTTTTCCATGATCCAGCGGATGTTGGCAATTTGATCTCTGGTTCCTCTGCCTTTTCTAAAACCAGCTTGAACATCAGGAAGTTCACGGTTCACATATTGCTGAAGCCTGGCTTGGAGAATTTTGAGCATTACTTTACTAGCGTGTGAGATGAGTACAATGGCACCCCACCCCAGTACTTTTGCCTGGAAAATCCCATGGATGGAGGAGCCTGGTAGGCTCCAGTCCGTGGGGTCGCTAAGAGTCGGACACGACTCAGCGACTTCACTTTGACTTTTCACTTTCCTGCATTGGAGAAGGAAATGGCAAGCCACTCCAGTGTTCTTGCCTGGAAAATCCCAGGGACAGGGTAGCCTGGTGAGCTTCCGTCTATGGGGTCGCACAGAGTCGGACACGACTGAAGCGACTTAGCAGCAGCAGCAGAGATGAGTGCAATTGTTCGGTAGTTTGAGCATTCTTTGGCATGGCCTTTCTTTGGGATTGGGATGAAAACTGATCTTTTCCAATCTTGTGGCCACTGCTGAGTTTTCCAAATTTGCTGGCATATTGAGTGCAGCACTTTCACAGCATCATCTTTCAGGACTTGGAATAGCTCCACTGGAATTCCATCACCTCCACTAGCTTTGTTCGTAGTAATGCTTTCTAAGGCCCATTTGACTTCACATTCCAAGATGTCTGGCTCTAGGTCAGTGATCACATCATCATGATTATCTGGGTCTTGAAGCTCTTTTTTGTACAGTTCTTCTGTGTATTCTTGCCACCTCTTCTTAATATCTTCTGCTTCTGTTAGGTCCACACCATTTCTGTCCTTTATCGTGCCCATCTTTGCATGAAATGTTCCTTTGGTATCTCTGATTTTCTTGAAGAGATCCCTAGTCTTTCCCATTCTGTTGTTTTCCTCTATTTCTTTGCATTGATCACTGAAGAAGGCTTTCTTATCTCTTCTTGCTATTCTTTGGAACTCTGCATTTAGATGTTTATATCTTTCCTTTCCTCCTTTGCTTTTCGCTTCTCTTCTTTTCACAGCTATTTGTAAGGCCTCCCCAGACAGCCAGATCATGGAAAAAGCAAATGAGTCCCAGAAAAACATCTATTTCTGCTTTATTGACTATGCCAAAGCCTTTGACTGTGTAGATCACAATAAACTATGGAAAATTCTGAAAGAGATGGGAATACCAGACCACCTGATCTGCCTCTTAAGAAATCTGTATGCAGGTCAGGAAGCAACAGTTAGAACTGGTCATGGAACAACAGACTGGTTCCAAATAGGAAAAGGAGTACGTCAAGGCTGCATATTGTCACCATGTTCATTTAACTTATATGCAGAGTACATCATGAGAAATGCTGGACTGGAAGAAACACAAGTTGGAATCAAGATTGCTGGGAGAAATATCAATAACCTCAGATATGCAGATGACACGACTCTTATGGTAGAAAGTGAAGAGGGGCTAAAAAGCCTCTTGATGAGAGTGAAAGTGGAGAGTGAAAAGGTTGGCTTAAAGCTCAACATTCAGAAAACGAAGATCATGGCATCTGGTCCCATCACTACATGGGAAATAGATGGGGAAACAGTGGAAACAGTGTCAGACTTTGTTTTTCTAGGCTCCAAAATCACTGCAGATGGTGACTGCAGCCATGAAATTAAAAGACACTTACTCCTTGGAAGGAAAGTTATGACCAACCTAGATAGCATATTCAAAAGCAGAGACATTACTTTACCAACAAAGGTTTGCCTAGTCAAGGCTATGGTCTTTCCTGTGGTCATGTATGGATGTGAGAGCTGGACTGTGAAGAAGGCTGAGCGCCGAAGAATTGATGCTTTTGAACTGTGGTGTTGGAGAAGACTCTTGAGAGTCCCTTGGACTGCAAGAAGATCCAACCAGTCCATTCTGAAGGAGATCAATCCTGGAATTTCTTTGGAAGGAATGATGCTAAAGCTGAAACTCCAGTATTTTGGCCACCTCATGCGAAGAGTTGACTCATTGGAGAAGACTCTGATGCTGGGAGGGATTGAGGGCAGGAGGAGAAGGGGACGACAGAGGATGAGATGGCTGGATGGCATCACTGACTTGATGGGTGTGAGTCTGGGTGACCTCTGGGAGCTGGTGATGGACAGGGAGGCCTGGCGTGCTGTGGTTCATGGGGTCGTGAAGAGTTGGACACGACTGAGCGACTGATCTGATCTGATCTGATCTGAGGTTAGGTGCTTCTTTGAAATTATTAAGTCAAATTTGTTTTCCAAATAGAGGGTATCTACTTCTACTTCCATTAGAAGAGCACATGAGTATCCCTTGTTCCTCATCTGCAATCAAAACAAATTTTTAAAATATTTGTTTATTTGTCTGCCCTGAGTCCTTAGTTTTAGCATGTGGGATCCTTAGTTGCTCTTAAGTTGCAGCATGAAGGATATTTAGTTGTGGTGTGTGAATTCTTCGTTGTGGGCATGTGGGATTTAGTTCCCTGCCCTGGGATCGAACCAGAACACCTGGCATTGGGAGCTGTGAGTTTTAGCCACTGGATCACCAGGGAAGTTCCTCTGGCTGCTTTAAGTGAATAGGCTTTACCTGGCTTTGGTTAACAGCTGCAGATATTTTTAGAAAGTATAACCAAAATTATATTAAGCATTTTAAATGAGTGCATAGGGGATTTATAAATTAGTCCTATACTCTTAGAATATGAAAAGTATTTTCCTGTGTGTAAACCATGTCAAACATGGTGATTAGTTTCTCTACCCTTGAAGTTCTTAACCCACAACGTAGCTGAAATTCACTCATAAGTCTCCTTTGACTCTTGATGTATCACTTCAGAAATCCTTTCCTCTTCCAAGGTCATAAACATATTCTCCTGTTTGTTTTATCAAAGTTTTATAGTTTTACTTCCTACGTTTTAGCGTTTAATCTGTCTGGAATTTGTCTTTGTGTATGGTATGAGGTGAGGCTTGCCAGGTGGCTCAGTGGTAAAGAATCCACCTGCCAAGCAGGATACGCAGTTTTGATTCCTGGGTGGGAAAGATGCCCTGGAGAAGGACATGGCAACCCACTCCAGTATTCTTGCCTAGGGAAGCACATGGACAGAGGAGCCTGGTGGGCTACCATTCATGGGGTCTCAAAGAATCAGATTAGACTGAGCGACTAAACAACAACCACAATGTGAGGTAGGGTCCAATTTTTTATTCAATATGGATAATCTATTTGATAGGTCCTCCATTTCTCACTAGCCTATAATTTCAGCTGTGTTAGATAAGCTCTAAAGACAGCTATGGTCAATTCCTTCCCTCCTGGTACATATATACTACTCCATCCATCAGGAAGTAGGTTTATTTTCATTTTCCTTGAATCTGAGTTGATTCTGCTACTGGCTTTAACAAATCCTGAGAGGTCACCTGGAAGAGAATTGAAACTCCAGACAACAGTCAGCACTAAGGTCCCAGCCAGGTGAGAGCAGTCTTTGGACTTGCCAGCCCAGTAGGGTCACTAACCTGAATGAAGCTGCATGACTGAGTGGAGGTGAGACCAACACAAGAACTGGCCAATCAATCCACAGAACTGTAAGAAATTATAAAACTACTGCTGTTTTAAGATCTCAAGTGTTGGGGTAGTTTATGACATAGCTCTGTAACAAATTGCTCTGTAATTGCTCTGTAACAAATTCAGTTTCTATATATGTTAGAGTCTGTTTCAGGATATTGATCAGTTAGTCTCAATTACTATATAATAGAGCAAGTATTCCCATTTTGTTCTTCTTATTCACACTTTCATATAATAGAACTGGGCTTCCCTGGTGGCTCAGATGGTAAAGAATATGCCTACAAGGCAGGAGACTCAGGTTTGATCCCTGGGTTGGGAAGATCCCCTGGAGAAGGGAATGGCAACCCACTTCAGTATTCTTGCCTGGAGAATTTTATGGACAGAGGAGCCTGGTGGGCTACAAAGACCCCTTCATGGGGTCACAAAGAGTCAGACACGACTGAGTGACTAACACACACATGTACTGTTTAGTTTACACGTACACACATGCACTCATATGTATCCTTCTCCATTTATATGGTCTTGTAAACTGAGGCATATTAAAATTTTTGAGGATTTATTTGAGCAAACATAGATTTGAATAGAGCAGCATTAAACCTGCTGCTGCTGTTGCTGCTAAGTCGCTTCAGTTGTGTCTAACTCTGTGCGATCCCATAGACGGCAGCTCACTAGGCTCCGTTCCTGGGATTCTCCAGGCAAGAACACTGGAGTGGATTGCCATTTCCTTCTCCAATGCATGAAAGTGAAGAGTGAAAGTGAAGTCGCTCAGTCGTGTCCGACTCCTAGCGACCCCACGGACTGGACCCTGCCAGGCTCCTCCATCCATGGGATCTTCCAAGCAAGAGTACTGGGGTGAGGTGCCATTGCCTTCCCCCGCATTAAACCTGAAGTGGTTAAAATCTGCACACCACCAACAGGAGCTAGGGGAAAAGACTTTTATACATCAGCGGTGGAAGCAAAGCAAGGAAATTATTTAATTTGCTATAGCTTAAGTGGCTGCATTATTTTTGCTATAGCTTAAGTGGCTGCATTATTTTGAGAAGTCTAGTTGGCTGTTTGCAATTGGTAGTCCTAAGGTTTCAATTTCTTAACCTTGAGGCATCATATGCTAAGGTTCTAGTTTGCGTACACAAACTACTAAGGCACTAAAGTCACGTTTGTATGATGTCCTCTTTGTTTAAGTCTTAATATTCAGTTCAGTTCAGTCACTCTGTTGTGTCCAACTCTTTGCGACCCATGGACTGCAGCACACCAGGCTTCCTTGTCCATCACCAACTCCCAGAGCCCACTCAAATTCAACTCCATCGAGTCAGTGATTCCATCCAACCATCTCATCCTCTGTCATCCCCTTCTCTTCCCGCCTTCAATCTTTCCCAGCATCAGGGTCTTTTCCAATGAGTCAGTTCTTCACATCAGGTGGCCAAAGTATTGGAGTTTCAGCTTCAGCATCACTCCAATGAATATTCAGGACTGATTTCCTTTAGGATGGACTGGTTGGTTCTCCTTGCAGTCTAAGGGACTCTCAAGAGTCTTCTCCAACACCACAGTTCAAAAGCATCAATTCTTCCGTGCTCAGCTTTCTTTATTTATAGACCCACTCTCACATCTGTACATGACCACTGGAAAAACCATAGCCTTGACTAGACAGACCTTTGTTGGCAAAATAATGTCTGCTTTTTAATAAACTGTCTAGGTTGGTCATAACTTTTCTTCCAAGGAGCAAACATCTTTTTATTTCATGGCTGCAGTCACCATCTGCAGCACCCCCTAAAATTTGGAGCTGATTTTGGAGCCCCCCAAAATGTAGTCTCTCACTGTTTCCACTGTTTCCCCTTCTATTTCCCATGAAGTGATGGGACCAGATGCCATGATCTTAGTTTTCTGAATATTGAGTTTTAAGCCAACTTTTTCACTTTCATCAAGAGGCTCTTTAGTTCCTCTTCACTTTCTGCCATAAGGGTGGTGTCATCTGCATATCTGAGGTCATTGATGTTTCTCCCGACAATCTTGATTCTAGCTTGTGCTTCATCCAGCCCAGTATTTCTCATGATGTACTCTGCATATACTTTAAATAAGCAGGGTGATAATATACAGCCTTGACATACTCCTTTCCCGATTTGGAACCAGTCTCTTCCATGTCAAGTTCTAACTGTTGCTTCTTGACCTGCATACAGATTTCTCAGGATGCAGGTCAGGTGGTCTGGTATTCCCATCTCTTTGATTTAATCTAATATTTAATATTAGATTTATATATTCTCCATAGAGGTCTTGTTGCTGCTGCTGCTAAGTCGCTTCAGTTGTGTCCGACTCTGTGTGACCCCTGAGACTGCAGCCTACCAGGCTCCGCTGTCCCTGGGATTCTCCAGGCAAGAAAGAACACTGGAGCGGGTTGCCATTTCCTTCTCCAATGCAGGAAAGTGAAAAGTGAAAGTGAAGTCTCTCAGTCGTGTCTGACTCTTAGCGACCCCATGGACTGTAGCCTACCAGGCTCCTTCATCCATGGGATTTTCCAGGCAAGAGTACTGGAGTGGGGTGCCATTGCCTTCTCCGATAGAGGTCTTACATGTCTTTTATTAGATTTATCTTCTTTTAAAGTTTTAAAAATTTTATATGTGACTTAGTATTTGTGAATATATCTGATGTTCTGAGAATTTCAAACAAAATAATAAAGTCACAATATAAAGAACAAATAAACATAGCCATTATTTTCAGAAGCAGCTCTGTTGGACTCTGCCTAATCCTTTTTCAGTTCTCTATTGTGGAGGAATCTGTCTTTGTAGATGCTGACTTTCTTTTAATTGTCCTGCTTCTTTATACTGTCCTCTTCTTAGGGAACTACATTTATAGATGAAATTGGTATTAAATTTATTTCTAAGTAATTTTATTGCTGTTATTATATATCTTTTTTGTTCATTATATATAAATGCAATTTGCTATTGTATACTGATTTCATAACCAGAAATTTTGCTGATTTTTATTAATTTCTAAACTTTAATATCTTTATTTCTTTTCTCCCTTAATTTGTTTCTTTGTTTACTTGACTACAGACCTCTTTATATGTTTATTCAATTTCTTGTCTTGAAACACAAGCTGGAATCAAGATTGCCGGGAGAAATATCAATAACCTCAGATATGCAGATGATACCACCCTTATGGCAGAAAGTGAAGAGGAACTAAAAAGCCTCTTGATGAAAGTGAAAGTGGAGAGTGAAAAGGTTGGCTTAAAGCTCAACATTCAGAAAACGAAGATCATGGCATCTGGTCCCATCACTACATGGGAAATAGATGGAGAAACAGTGGAAACAGTGTCAGACTTTCTTTTTCTGGGCTCCAAAATCACTGCAGATGGTGACTGCAGCCATGAAATTAAAAGACGCTTACTCCTTGGAAGGAAAGTTATGACCAACCTAGATAGCATATTCAAAAGCAGAGACATCACTTTGCCAACAAAGGTTCGCCTAGTCAAGGCTATGGTCTTTCCTGTGGTCATGTATGGATGTGAGAGCTGGACTGTGAAGAAGGCTGAGCACCAAAGAATTGATGCTTTTGAACTGTGGTGTTGGAGAAGACTCTTGAGAGTCCCTTGGACTGCAAGGAGATCCAACCGGTCCATTCTGAAGGAGATCAGCCCTGGGATTTCTTTGGAAGGAATGATGCTAAAGCTGAAACTCCAGTATTTTGGCCACCTCATGCGAAGAGTTGACTCATTGGAGAAGACTCTGATGCTGGGAGGGATTGAGGGCAAGAGGAGAAGGGGACGACAGAGGATGAGATGGCTGGATGGCATCACTGACTCGATGAATGTGAGTCTGAGTGACCTCCGAGAGCTGGTGATGGATAGTGAGGCCTGGCGTGCTGCAGTTCATGGGGTTGCAAAAAGTCGGACATGACTGAGCGACTGATCTGATCTGATCTGATTTCCTTTTGAGCCTCTGTTTGAATCCCACTGGGTGTCTGAAATTTGGTGATCTTGTCTACTCTTGCTCAGTTATGTGAAATACAAGCAACCGCCAAGTCCCAGTGACTTACAGCCACAAAGGTTTATTTCTTTTTCATCTTATGTGTTATTCACCCATCAGCTCTGCTACACATGTTCTTTATTCTGGGACCAGGTTGGAGAAAGAGCCATTCCTGGAATAGAGCAATACTACTGGAAATCTCTTCAAGCTTCTGCTTGGATAGTGCACACAACACGCCCAAGTACATTGCATTAGGCAAAACCAGCCATATGGCCAAGTCTGATGTGTGTGTTTGGGGAGGAGGGTTGTGGTGGAGAAGTATAATCAAATCACAAGGAAAGAAGAATGATGGGGAACAATAGTACAATCTTCATCACCTGCTTTTTTTTTGTTCTCTTTGAATAGTCTCCACATAGATTTTCTAAACAAGAGTTTTTGGTAACTAATTCAGAGCTGCCCCTGCCTGTCCCCAATTATATAGTACATCCAGTTCAAAACAGCTGAGCTGGGTGATTTGTTTATGCTTTGGTTATACACGCTGTGGTGCCTTTTCCATGTAGTTTTGCCTCACCTCAACTATTAGACTGAAGATGATTAAGAATTTGATGAAAACAATGAAAATTACACATAAACACATACATCCAGTTGTGTTTGCCATTTAAGGGATTTTAAAACAAACAAAAAGAAACCCTCCCTGAATTTTGTTCATGAGCTGTAGACCCCTGATATTTTTGCAATTGCCTATTAACACATCTATATTCTCAACCAGACTACACTGTGAGGTCAGGTAGCATCTGTCTTGTTCACTGTTATGTCCCAGTAACTAGTGCAACATTTGGTGTATAATAGCCTTCAAAAAAAAAAAAAAGTGTGAGATGAACAAACTAAACCAGAATTAGAATACAAGGCTAGGGTCCCATATTAAATGAATAAGGTCAAGTTAGTAAAGCTATAGTCATTAGAAGCCCAGGATAAATTAGAAATAATATTTATACTATATCAATAGTCTTTAGAGATTGCTTTTTTTGTGTGTAAAGCCAATTGAACAACAAAAAGTCTGAATAGATTGAAGCTAGCTTCTAAGCCAGTGTAAGTGATCTGGTTTTCATTTTTTCCTTCAAGGGTTTTGCAGGCAGAACTTGTCAGGCTAGTAATGATTTTATGCCGTTCCCCTCTGAGAACAGCATCATGTGAGAGTCCCCTAAAGGTAGACAGCCTGAATGAATATATGAATGGGTGCTGGGCAGCAAGAAAGAATGGTTTATGTCAATGATTTTTAAAAACCTCACGGCGCTTCCAGCCGGGGCCCAGGGTCGGGCAGTCCAGCCAGTCCTCAGTCACGGGGATCACGATAAGCAGCAGCTGCCAGCTCAGTTCCCGACCGGTACCTTCCACAGTTCTAGGTCCGCGGACCCATGGCATCCCGCCTGTGGCTCTCCGCTTCTCCAGCTCCTCTTTCTCCTCCACAGCCGCTTCCCTTTTAAGAACCAGCCTCTGTTATATACTCCGAACCACCAGCAGAGGGCAGGCCTGCCTGATCCCTGTGATGATCGGTCTGTCTGCTTTCGGTTGTGTTTTCACAACAATGTTTTTCCACATGTAGCATGCTTCCTTTATGTACGCTACGTTTTCTCTATCACCTCCCCGTGATCAACGAAACAAATATGTTGTCCTTACTTATTTATTCATACAATAAAGATTTATTATTTGCCAAATCTCTGCCCTGTACTAAGATTACAGTGGACGCAAAACATAGTCCCTACCTTCTGGAAGAATTCTACTAGGGAAGATACTTAATTCAATTAGTAATTTTCAAAAATTATGATTTGGGTTATGCTGGTTGAAATAGGTGGTACTAGGAGGGTAAATGTAAGAGAATGGACCAAAAGTAGCCTAAGAACTAGGGAAATTCTTTTAGGGAAGCAAGGTTTCTAGTGAGTTCTGAAAGGTATCTGAATTAAGTAGACCAGGAACCATAGATAGAGCATGTAATTTATTTTGAGCAAGTATTTGTTCTTGTAATGAGAGGAGAGAAGAGTGAGGGTTTTGTTAAACTGGAGACTCTGGGCTAAACTATCAGGACAGTAATAGTTCTTGGACTTCCCTGGTGGACCAGTGGCTAAGACTTCATGCTTCTAACGCAGGGGACTCGGGTTCAATCCCTATTCAGGACCACATGCCTCAACTGAAAGATCCCGCATGCTGCAGTGAAGACCCAGTGCAGCCAAATTAGTAAATATTTTAAAAAAGGAAAGTAAGTTCTTAATTCACGGGCCGAACTCATGATAGTGTCTGGCATAAAGTAAGCATTCATATTGGCCCTGATGGTTATTCACTGGGATATTCAGCAATATCCTTTGCCCCTAAATTATTTTTCAGATTCAAAAATTCTCTGTGAAACAGAACTGTCCTAATCTAATGGACTTCAATTTGCTAAATTTTGCTTCGGAAACACAGCCACTTTTTAGCTTTGATTGTTGTTTATGGGTCTCATGTAGACAGCACAGGAGGATCTGGCTGAATTTCCCATGACAATGTGAGATGTACAGCTCCAAGGCACATAATGTAGTTATACGTTGTATAACATAATTTTTTCCTAATCCGGTAAGAAATTCCATAGATAACATGACTACATGGATAGAAATAGAGTCTTGGATCTTAAGATAGCAAATCACAGGCTTATTTCAAAGTTATTGATGCACAGCACTTTGTAGTGTCTTATATTCAATCAGTTTTAATAGCATTTTCATCTCACTTGACAATGTAATCCCATCAGTCTCAGAGCTGCACAGTATCTTAAGTCACATAACTTTGTTTGATTGTTTAATAAAGATCTTTGTGGCTAAATTTTGGGTAGTGCTTTGAAGTCTCTTCCCAATAAAGCGAGCAGTAAAGAAAAGATGTATAGGGCTTAACTGAATGGTTTCAGGAAGCAAAACACTGCAAAATAAACAAATAGGCCTGACAGGAAACACACATACATCTCTGAAAAGAAGAGGACACCTTTTAAATTACAAATTATTTTTGTAATTTGAAATTATACCCTGCTCCAGAATATCAGTCAAATGCTCTCCTGAATTTTTAATGTTTCAAGTTCTAGTTTTCTAACTTGCCCATGATCTACTCCTTATCAACCTTTTTGATTTTCAAAGTATGCCAGAACATTTTTTGGTCAGAACTTTCTTTAGAGCTGTTAAAAAATAAAGTCATAGATTTTATACCAATTTTATTTACATCTACATACAGCTACATAGAAAAATACTGTAAGACATTACTCATGGGTTTCACTGGGTTCTGGCATTAAGGGAAGCCTTTTTTGTTCTTGTAATTTTTCTATTTATAATACTAGTTTTGTATAAAATAAAAATGTGTGGTGTTGGTTTTCTAAGTGGACTTAGACAATAGTTCTCAGTCCTAAGCAATTCCATTTGAACGTAATCCACTTATTTTAAAACAAAACAAAGTCAATTAAAAAAAGTTATCTGGCAAAAGAAATATTTATTGGAAAATTCTCCACTTCCAGAATGCTTTGCTGCTCAAGGGTAAGTATATGAGATCTACAACTTGCCTTTATATGATCCTTAAGGGTCTTATCCTTGGATTGATTCATAATTGAGACCAAGTTAAATTTTCTGGAAAAAGAATTCCACAGCTCAGCAGGCTAGCTGCCTTCAGACTGGCTACATTAACTCTGCCTATCCCCAATCTAGCCAGAGAATCAATAAAAGCTGGTGGAATAAGACAGGTCATAAATTTGATTTCTATATCCCAAATCACTTCCATTCTCGGCTGACCTCATATTGGCAGTCTGGTTTGATTACAAGGTCATTTTCCCACAGGCTGTTCAGCAGTTTGAAAGGTACAGTGTGTTGGTTCAAATCTGACCCTTGGGGAGTATTTACTAGTTTTACAAGCAGCTCCTCTATCTGACATAATTCAATCCAATGGTCAGTTGTCCCCCAGGGAACCTGATGTGCTAAACCTCAGGGTTGTCCCAGCTGGGTCTCTAGGTGCCCTGCAAAAGGCTTCCCTGAGCTCTGCTCGGCCACGCCAGAGTTGCTCAGGCCCTGCTCCCTCTTCCCCCAATTTCAACAATCAACAAGGACGTCTTTGTGCTCCAAAATGTTCTCTTATTTATGATAGCTCTAGTGGAGAGTCGGGGGGCCAGACTCAACCTAAAGATTTGATTGAAAAGTTTCTTCTTAGCCCCAGAAGAGTCATTTTTCTAATAATAACATTCTTTCCTTTACTCAGAACTTTAAAACTTACTACTTTATTTTTTTTTCACTTTTTATTTTTTTTAATTTATAAAAACTTACTACTTTAAAAGCAACAGATTTCATTGATTTTAATTTCAGAACTGAAAAAGACCAGGCACACTAGTGATTTTATCTAGTAAGTGAAGAAATTGAGGCCCTTAAGAAAACCAAGTGGACTGGCCTCAAGTTATATGAGTCAGTCTTATTGGAGCTGGGATAAAAACCTGATTTCCAATCCAATGCTCTTTCCACTGCCTCATTCTGCCCTTCTAATCCTCTAATCAGTGCTGTCTAAGGGACTATTTTATAGATAAAATCATTATTAATAATGATCATTACCATTTATAGAGACATTTTTAGGTGCCTGGTGCTGTGTATCAATCTTGAAATCAGCCCAGTGAGGTATGTCTTCTTCTTATCCCATTTTGTAGTTGAGAAAATTGAGTCCCAGAGAGGCTAAGTAACTTACCCAGCCTTTTAAATGTGAGTAAAAGTCAGGACTGAGATATAAATCTGGTCCTTTCTGACCTCAGAAGCCAAGCTTTGAACTATTTAGCACTATGGCTGAATTTCTCAGAATCTTCTTTTCTTACCAAAAGATTTAAAACTATCTTTTAAAGGCTCTTGGCCTTGAAGGCTTAAATTATCCCACCCGATGTATCAGCATCATTCTCAGGCCCTAGGATCTCGTCCTAATGCTGTGTCCCTTCTCCGCCCACAAGTCAGAATATAATTCTTTTAAAATAGGCTTCTTTTGTTCGAAGGTAACTAACCTCTCTTCAGTCTGTTTTACACTGCTTAAGTCTGTTCTTTGGGGGATGGGCTAGTAACAAAACCACATCAGAGACCCCACGAAGATTTCAGGGACCCTCCAGTGGTAGTTACTAAAGACAGATTTTAAAAAGCCAGGGATGGCTGAGCAGGGGCTTCTTGCTTGGGAAAGACAAGAGTGTGGGGCCCATCTGGGCCGCCCACCGGATCCAGGCAGGCATAGCACGTCATAAATAACCCTTACTCAAGCCTCCCTGCCAGCTCAAAATGGGTTTTGAAGGTATTTGGTTTGTTTTTAAAGAGAGTGTGAGCTAAAGGCTGTCATTTAAAACTGCCCTGATCTCACATCACAAGAACAGGTGGGCCCAGATTGAAAACAAAATAAATGAAAGTCTGAATTTACCAAAGCAAACATTATGGACTGATTATTTTGCTTTCGAACAGGATTACCCCTGGGACTATTGAAAGAGGAGATTCCCCTGATTGCATTTAAAATGGAAATTTCTCTATTCAAATTTGGTTAACACTCCCGACCTTTCAGGAAAATGTGCATTTTGTTAGGCAAAGAATCCCTTGTGTGGAAGAACAAATTAAAGGTTTAATCCTTTCTTAGAAATAGTAAAGATAGTCTGCAAAGCTTTATTTTCTCTTCCTTTCTGAATGTTAATGGTGTTATAGAAGTCCTGTTATGGAAGCATTTTTGTTTTTAAATATTACCTGACACTTTTTCCTAAAACATACTTATTAAAGCCCAAGATGAGCAAGAGGTAACAAGTGTTTTTGAGATCACGTTTTATCTGCTGCTTGAAAAGTCCTTTATCAGTAGGTGGCACTCTAAGAATGAGATTACTACATTGTGGGGCCAATGAAGTCAGTCTAGAAAGCAAAATTCCACCCTTTCTGGGGCATCTTTCTGAAGAAAACAGTTTTGTCCTACCCTCTGAGAGAGCCCCTCTTCCTGAGCTGTCCATCTTTGCATCTGCTGTTTGCATAAAAGGATGCCCACACTGTACCCTTCTTAGAATTGCAGAGTATGAAGGCTAGAAAGGACCTCTTATGTAATGGCTAAGGTTGCAGCTTTTTTGGTCCTGGGATAACAGGATCTGTAAAGCTTGGAGGAAACTTAGAAGTCTTCTTCAACTCTCATTTTTTTGACAAGGAAGTTGAAACCTGATATGAAAGACTGATCACCCAGCTAGTTCTTGCTCATGAGCTCAGTCACTCCAGTCGTGTCCAGCTCTTTGAGATCCCATGGACTATAGCCCACCAGGTTACTCTGCCCATGGGATTCTCCAGGCAATAATACTAGAGTGGGTTGCCATTCCCCTTCTCCAGGGGATCTTCCCAACCCAGGGATCAAACCTGCATCTTTTATGTCTCCTGCATTGACAGGCAGGTTCTTTACCAGTAGAGCCACCTGGGAAGCCCCTGAGGTCATCTAGCTAGTTCTTAGCTGAGCCAGGACATAAGCCCTAATGGGCTGGCTCTGTGTCCATTGATTTCTGGCTTATTGGTGAACCTTATGGGAACATGGTGGAGGATGAAACGATACCAGCCTCTATGCTTTACTTTCATGATGGCCACTCTGTGTGTGTGTGTGTGTGTGCATTTGTGCATGCTCAGTCCCTTCATTCATGTCCAGTTCTTTGTGACCCTGTGGACTGTAGCCCACTACTAGTGCATGGGATTCTCCAGGTGAGAATACTGGAGTGAGTTGCCATGCCCTCCTCCAGGGGATCTTCCTGACCCAGGGATTGAACCTGCATCCCCTGCATTGAAGGTGAATTCTTTGTTGCTGAGCCACCGGGGAAGCCCCAGCCACTCCACCAGGACTCATTAGAAATGTCAGGTGCTGAGTCTTTCTCTCCAAACCAAATTTCTCAGATATCATATTTCTGCCAACCAAACCATCATTTCCCCCATTACCCATATTTGAAACTCTAGGGTCCCTGTTGGTTAGTCCCTGGATTCAATGTGTGCTTGGAGATGTTCTGGGCTCCAGTGTATAGATGTGAAAAAACAGACAAAATCTCTACCTTCAGAAAGGAAACAGAAAATAAAGAGAATAGATTAGGCAGTTATATATAGCATGTTAGTAATGAATGCTAAAGACAGGGGAAAAAAAGCAGAAAACAGGAATATAAAGATTTAGGGAGGGAATGGAAATTGGGTCAGGGGAAGCTTCACTAAGAAAGTCACTTTTGAGTTAAGACTGAAGGAAGAGATGGAGCTAGTTGTAAAGCTAGGGAGAAGAAAAGTATTTTAGGGAAGGGGAATAGCAGGTATAAAGGCTCTGAGTCAGGCTCAGTCTTAGAATTTTTAGAAACAGTAAGGAGACCACTAGAGTATTTATAAATTCTTATCAAGTATAGATTTTTTTCTTTATCAAGGTAACCCACCCCCTCCCTGTTGTCATCTCTTTAGGCTAGATTCCTGAACCTGGATTCTTACAATTCTTATCTAATTGTTTTCTTCACCCTGAATCTCTTTACTAGGACACAGGATCTTTAACTCAATGTAATGCGCCATTCTGGGCCTCCTTGGGTCTGTTCGTGTATTTACTACTTCCATCTGATGATTGAGTGCTGCTGTGAACACTAGTCTTTATGGCTCTTTGGGTCAGATAACACCGAGTTAATGATGGACAGTTTGGGTCACTGGCAACTTGGAGAACCACAGTTAAGCCATTCAGTCTCCCCTAGGCCCAGTAGTAGGCAAAGAGCTGTTTTTCAAAAGGAGAGAAGCTATCCACTGATGATTGCAGAGCTTTGCTTCAAAATCCTAAGTCTGTGCCGTGATTCACCTACAGGGGCTGCCAAAGGCTCCAAAAAGCATTCCTGTTTGCCACTGAGGCTCTGTGCACCATCGGATCTGCTGGATCCTCTAAACCAAGAGGCAAGAGTCCTCTCTATAAGACCGTCTCTTGTTCTGTGCTCCACTCAAAACTGGCACTTTTTGCTCTACAGTGCCTTACTAAGGCATTATTTCCTCTTAAATTATTTTTCCTTCCTTCTCTATTTTTCCATATTAGCTTTAGAGGCTTAAGAGAAGTTAAATTTAAATAAATAAATAATGAGTTTTGTGGAAGGAACTTGGAACTGATTCATTCAACTCCAAAGTCTATATATTTAACCTCTATACTGTATGCAAGTTTGCAAACTGCTCCTCCCCCATTTAATATACGTTGAGCATTTTCTTTATAATATTACATTTTTCATAACACTAAAAACATAAAACTATGTTTCTTATAACCACTCCTCATAAACATAATTTCTGTGACTAACAGTCAGTTGTATGACCTTTTGACTATTGCTAGCAGCACATTGTCAACATCTTTTTGCATGTATTCTTATCTGGCTTTCTAATTGTTTACCTAGCATATTCTTGGAATGAAATTGCTAGGTTAAAGGTATGAACATTTCTTAGGCTCTTCATACTTAACGTCAGATTTCTTTCCACGGGATTCTCAAATTCTTTTGCTTTGAGCACCTGTTGTCATAGAGATTACATGCTCTGTAAGGTCAGTCATCATTTCTAAATCCCCAGGACCTTTTGCAGCACAGGGCATAGTTCTGCATACATATTAGGAAAGTAATAAATAGTTGACTTGATTGGAATGGTTGAAATTGAGTACCTTGGGTGCCTTATTTTTGTTTTTAACATTCATTAATTTATGTTTGTCTGCATCGGGTTTTAGTTGTGGCTTGTTGTGGTATGCAGGCTTAGTTACCCCGCCGTATGTGGGATCTTATTTCCCTGACCAGGGTTTGAACCCAGTCCCAATGGCACCCCACCCCAGTACTTTTGCCTGGAGAATCCCATGGACGGAGGAGCCTGGTGGGCTCCAGTCCATGGGGTCGCTAAGAGTCGGACACGGCTGAGCGACTTCACTTTCGCTTTTCACTTTCATACGTTCGAGAAGGAAGTGGCAACCCACTCCAGTATTCTTGCCTGGAGAATCCCAGGGACAGGGGAGCCTGGTGGGCTTCTGTCTGTGGGGTCGCACAGAGTCGGACACGACTGAAGCGACTTAGCAGCCCTGTATTGGAAGGCAGATTCTTAACCACTGGACTACTAGGGACGTCCCTGGGTGCATTGTCTTGTGTGGAGAAATGGAGATCCAGGTGGATACTGTCTGGATAAGAAGTCAAACTGTTCAGTTCAACTAGCTTATCCAGGGGAAAAGGGGACATAAAAACAGATATGTGTCAAAATGAAAAGAGAGCCTGCTGAATGGAAGAAAATATTTGCAAATGATAGGACTGATAAGGGCTTAATATCCAATGTATATAAACAGCTAATAATATGAAAAAAACAACCTAATTAGAAAGTGGGCAGAAGACCTGAATAGACATTTTTCCAAAGAGGACATGCAGATGGCCAACAGGCACATGAAAAGATTCCCAACATCGCTGACCGTCAGAGAGCGGTAAATCACACCAGAATGAAAGGTCACCACACACTGTCAGAACGGCTGTCATCAAAAAGAACACAGATAACAAACGTTGGTGAGGACGTGGAGGAAAGGGAACTCTTCTACCCCGTTGGTGGGAATGTAAACTGGAACGGCCACTGTGGCAAACAGTATAAAGGGTTCTCAAAAAATTAGTTTCTCAAAGAACTACCATATGAACCAGCAATTCTACTCCTGGATATATACTCCCCCAAAACCCCAAACACTATTTCAAAAAGTTGCATGCACCCCAGTGTTTATGGCAGCATTATTTACAATTGTCAACATATGGAAACAACCTAAGTATTCAACAACTGAATGGATAAAGATGTATACACACACACACACACACACACACACTGGAATACTACTCAGCCATAAAAAGAATGAAAATTTCGACATTAGTAACAACATAGATGGACTTGCAGGGTGTTATGTTAAGTGAAATGTCAGACAAAGAAAGCCAAATACTGTATGATGTCACTTAATGCGGAATCTAAAAAATTCATCAACTAGTATATATAAGGAAAAAAAAAAACAAACAGATTCACATAGAGAACAAAGTAGTGGTTACCAGTGCAGAGATGGGAGAAGGAGGGATAATGTACTCTTGCCTGGAAAATCCCATAGACGGAGGAGCCTGGTAAGCTGCAGTCCATGGGGTCGCGAAGAATTGGACAGGACTGAGCGACTTCACTTTCACTTTTCACTTTCATGCATTGGAGAAGGAAATGGCAACCCACTCCAGTGTTCTTGCCTGGAGAATCCCAGGGACAGAGGAGCCTGGTGGGCTGCCGTCTATGGGGTCACACAGAGTCAGACACGACTGAAGTGACTTACCAGCAGCAAAGAACTGAAAGGTACAAACTCTTGTGTACAAAATAAGCTACAAGGCTATATTATACAATACAGGGAATGTAGCCAATATATTATAATAACTATATATAACCTTTAAAAATTGTGAATCACTATACTGTGCACTTGTAACTTATATAATATTATTCATCAAATATACTTCAATAAAAGTTATAAAAACAAAACAGGTATGGATCAAATATTAACAACAGACTTCCCTGGTGGCTCAGTAACAAAGAATCTGCCTGCCAATGTAGGGAACAGGGGTTCAGTCCCTGGTCTCAGAAGATCTCACATGTCGAGGAGCAACTAAGCCTGTGCTCCACAACAAGAGAAGCCACCGCAATGAGAAGCCCACACACTGCAACTAAAGAGTATCCCTGACTTTCTGAAACTAGAGAAAAGCCCATGCAACAGTGAAGATCCAGCACAGTCCAAAACAAGTAAATAAATAAAAATTTTAAAAATATATATTAAGAGCAATTGTCTCTGGAAGCCATGACAGACACTGTTGGTTGCCTATAATCCAATACCCAATCTCCATTCATGATCTCCTTAACTCATCTACAATCTCATTCTCCACCACTTTCCATCCATAGGACACAGCTCTGTCCAGTGCGATGGGAGCAAATTCTGCTGGGCAGGACTCTCAGAGATGCTTTTGTGCTCTTGATTTTAAAAGGGTCAGATTTATCTGGTATGCCATTTTCATTTTTTTCTTTAAAAAAATTTTTTTAATTGTAGGATAATGGCTTTATGATGTTGTGCGGGTTTCTGCCAAAGGATAATGTCAATCAGTTATAATTATATATACATATCTCCCCTCCTTTCTGAACCTCCCTTCCCCCTCCCATATCCCCTCTCTAGGTCATCACAGAGTGCCAGGCTGCGCTCCCTGTATTATATAGCGGCTTCCCACCAGCTGTTTCACACACGACAGTGTATCTATGTCAATCCTACCTCCTCAATTCGTTCCACTGTCTGCTTCTCCTGCTGTGTTCACAGGTCTGTTCTTTACCGCTGTCTCCAGTTTTTTCCCCTGAAAAACAGGATTATCAGTACTTTAAATTTTTTTTTCTGGATTCCACATATAAGTGTTAATATACAACGTTTTTTTTCTGACTTACTTCACTCTGTGTAACAGGCTTTAGGTTCATTCACCTCACTACGACTGACTCAAATTCATTCTTTTTTATGGCTGAATAATATTTCATTACATATACATACCACATCTTCTTTACCCATTCATCTGTCATTCTTTCCCCTTCTTCCTATCCAGAGTACTATATGCCTGAGGATGCAACAGCCTTCTTGAGATTATGAGAGGCCAGAGCATAAGGACAAACCCCAGTGTGAGTATCAACAACTGTAATAACATGTACACACTGCATATTTCACTATTTCAGCAGTTTGCACATAATAAACTGTTAATCCTTTCAATAGGCCTAGGAGGTAAAGGCTATTATTCAAAAGACAATTTTTTAGAGAGAAGTTTTAGGTTCACAGCAAAATCGAGGGGGAGGTGCAAAGACTACCCCACATGCCCTCACACAGCCTCACCCATTGTCAACATTACCCATCAGAGTAGTTCATTTGTTACAATTGATGACTCTACCTTGACTCATCATAATCACCCCCAAATTGATAGTTTACATTAAGATTCACTCTTGTGTTGTATGTTCTATGAGTTTGACATATGTGTAGTGAAACGTATCCAATATTATAATATCATGCATAGTAATTTCACTGCCCTAAATGCCTCTGTGCTCTGCCTAGTCATCCCTTTCCTTAGCCCCTGGCAACCACTGATATTTTTCCTGCCTCCATAGTAAGTTTTGCATTTTCCAGAATGTCTTATGGAATCATATAGTATATAGCCTTCTCAGATTGGCTTCTTCCATTTAGTGAGACGCATTCAAGATTCCTCCATGTGTTTCCATGGTTTGATAATTCATTTCTTTTTTTAAAAAATTTATTTATTTTTTAATTGAAGGATAATTGCTTTACAGAATTTTGTTTTCTGTCAAACATCAACATGAATTAGCCATAGGTGTGCATATGTCCCCCGATAACTCATTTCTTTTGCACTGAAAAATATTCCAGTATCCTGGATATACCACAATTTATTCATCCATTCACCTATGGAAAGATATCTTGGTTGCTTCCAAGTTTTTACAATTATGAATAAAACTGCCGCAAACATCTGTGTGTAGGTTTTTGTGTGGATGCAAGCCTTCAACTCCTTTGGGTAGATACCAAAGAGCTCGATTAGTGGATCGTATGGTAAGAGTATGTTTACTTTGATTAAAAAAAAACTGCCAAGAAGTCTTCCCAAGTGTCTTTACTATTTTGCGCTCCCAATGGAATAAATGATAGTTCTGGTTTAAAGTTTCCACATCTTCGCCTGTATTTGGTGCATCAGTGTTCTAGATTTTGGCCATTCTAAAAGGTGTGTAGTGGTATCTTATGGTTCTAGCTTGCATTTTCCTCATGACACATGATGTAAAGCATCTTTTAGTGTGCTTATGCTTATTTGCAATCTGTATATAGTCTTTGGTCCTGTTTTTTAATTAAATTGTGTTCTTTGTACATATATTTTGGATAATGATTCTTTATCAGATGTGTCTCTTGCAAATATCTTCTCCCAGTCTGTGCCTTGTTTTCTCATTTCCTTGACATTGTTTTTTGCAGAGTTCAAGTTTTTAATTTTAATGATGTCCCACTTATCAGTTATTTGTTCCATGGATTGTGTCTTTCCTAAAAAAGCATCATCATATCCAAGGTCATTTAGGTTTTCTCCCATGTTATTTTGTAGGAATTTTATAGTTTTGCATCTTACACTTATATCTGTACTCCATTTCAGTTAATTTTTGTGAAGGTATAAAGTATATATCTAATTCACTTTTTCACATGTGGATGCCCAGTTATTCCAGAACCATTTGTTGAAAAGACTCCTTTTGCTACATCATATTGCTTTTGCTTTTTGTCAATGATCAGTTGACTTTATTTATGTGGGGGGCTATTATTTTCATCACTGTTTTACAGACAAGAAAACTGAAAAACTAGAAGGAGGTTAAGTGACTTTGTCAAAGTCTATGGACAGGGAGTCCTGGCGTGTTGCAGTTCATGGGGTCGCAGAGTCGGACACGACTGAGTGACTGATCTGATCTGATGGATAATAAGTAGCAGAACCAAGATTTAATAATGAGTTAACAAGCATCCTTGGTGGCTCAGTGGTAAAGAATCTGCCTGGCAATGCAGGAGACGTGGGTTCAATCCCTGGTCTGGAAAGATCCCCTGGAGAAGGAAATGGTAATCTGATCCAATATTCTTCCTAGGAAATGCCATTGACAGAGGAGCCTGGCAGGCTACAGTCCACAGGGTCACGAAGAGTTGGACACAAGTTAGAGACTGAAGAACAACAACCACTACAATAGGTAACAGTCTGATGCCAACAGTTCTAGATTTAACCACTATGCCACACTCCTTGTCTAGAAAACAGACCCAATTTGGATCCTGGTGTCATGCTTGAGCAGTTGCACCTTTGGACAGCCTATGTTTATATTTTTATGTGCAAAAAAAGATATCTCTATCTACCTATATTTCTTATAGTGTGTGAAAAATAAATCTCTAATTGTTTAATCCACTATTAGAGTTTCTGCTATATGTAGTAGAATACAGTCCTGATGTGCAAGCCATCAGAAGCTAATACCCCAAATCACTTCTATGTGTCTTGGTAGTACATCACTCCCCTTATCCTACCTCCTTTAGAGTGTTAGCTCAATGAAGACAGGGACAACAGCAATCTTGTGTATTTTTGTGCTTTACTACAGTGCCTGTTACATATTAGATGCTCATTATAGATGTCCTTTTCATTATAGGAGACTGGAATGCAAAAGTAGGAAGTCAAGAAACACCTGGAGTAACAGGCAAATTTGGCCTTGGAATACGGAATGAAGCAGGGCAAAGACTAATAGAGTTTTGCCAAGAAAATGCACTGGTCATAGCAAATACCCTCTTCCAACAACACAAGAGAAGACTCTATACATGGACATCACCAGATGGTCAACACCGAAATCAGATTGATTATATTCTTTGCAGCCAAAAATGGAGAAGCTCTATACAATCAGCAAAAACAAGACCAGGAGCTGACTGTGGCTCGGACCATGAACTCCTTATTGCCAAATTCAGACTTAAATTGAAGAAAGTAGAGAAAACCACTAGACCATTCAGGTATGACCTAAATCAAATCCCTTATGATTATACAGTGGAAGTGAGAAATAGATTTAAGGGCCTAGATCTGATAGATAGAGTGCCTGATGAACTATGGAATGAGGTTCGTGACATTGTACAGGAGACAGGGATCAAGACCATCCCCATGGAAAAGAAATGCAAAAAAGCAAGATGGCTGTCTGGGGAGGCCTTACAAATAGCTGTGAAAAGAAGAGAAGCGAAAAGCAAAGGAGAAAAGGAAAGATATAAACATCTAAATGCAGAGTTCCAAAGAATAGCAAGAAGAGATAAGAAAGCCTTCTTCAGTGATCAATGCAAAGAAATAGAGGAAAACAACAGAATGGGAAAAACTAGGGATCTCTTCAAGAAAATCAGAGATACCAAAGGAACATTTCATGCAAAGATGGGCACGATAAAGGACAGAGATGGTGTGGACCTAACAGAAGCAGAAGATATTAAGAAGAGGTGGCAAGAATACACAGAAGAACTGTACAAAAAAGAGCTTCAAGACCTAGACAATCATGATGATGTGATCACTGACCTAGAGCCAGACATCTTGGAATGTGAAGTCAAATGGGCCTTAGAAAGCATCACTATGAACAAAGCTAGTGGAGGTGATGGAATTCCAGTGGAGCTATTCCAAGTCCTGAATGATGATGCTGTGAAAGTGCTACACTCAATATGCCAGCAAATTTGGAAAACTCAGCAGTGGCCACAAGATTGGAAAAGGTCAGTTTTCATCCCAATCCCAAAGAAAGGCAATGCCAAGGAGTGCTCAAACTACCGAACAATTGCACTCATCTCACACGCTAGTAAAGTAATGCTCAAAATTCTCCAAGCCAGGCTTCAGCAATATGTGAACCGTGAACTTCCTGATGTTCAAGCTGGTTTTAGAAAAGGCAGAGGAACCAGAGATCAAATTGCCAACATCCGCTGGATCATGGAAAAAGCAAGAGAGTTCCAGAAAAACATCTATTTCTGCTTTATTGACTATGCCAAAGCCTTTGACTGTGTGGATCACAATAAACTATGGAAAATTCTGAAAGAGATGGGAATACCAGACCACCTGATCTGCCTCTTGAGAAATCTGTATGCAGGACAGCAAGCAACAGTTAGAACTGGTCATGGAACAACAGACTGGTTCCAAATAGGAAAAGGAGTACGTCAAGGCTGCATATTGTCACCATGTTTATTTAACTTATATGCAGAGTACATCATGAGAAATGCTGGACTGGAAGAAACACAAGTTGGAATCAAGATTGCCGGGAGAAATATCAATAACCTCAGATATGCAGATGACACCACTCTTATGGCAGAAAGTGAAGAGGGGCTAAAAAGCCTCTTGATGAAAGTGAAAGTGGAGAGTGAAAAGCTTGGCTTAAGGCTCAACATTCAGAAAACGAAGATCATGGCATCTGGTCCCATCACTGCATGGGAAATAGATGGGGAAACAGTGGAAACAGTGTCAGACTTTGTTTTTCTGGGCTCCAAAATCACTGCAGATGGTGACTGCAGCCATGAAATTAAAAGACGCTTGCTCCTTGGAAGGAAAGTTATGACCAACCTAGATAGCATATTCAAAAGCAGAGACATTACTTTACCAACAAAGGTTCGCCTAGTCAAGGCTATGGTCTTTCCTGTGGTCATGTATGGATGTGAGAGTTGGACTGTGAAGAAGGCTGAGCGCCGAAGAATTGATGCTTTTGAACTGTGGTGTTGGAAAAGACTCTTGAGAGTCCCTTGGACTGCAAGAAGATCCAACCAGTCCATTCTGAAGGAGATCAATCCTGGAATTTCTTTAGAAGGAATGATGCTAAGGCTGAAACTCCAGTATTTTGGCCACCTCATGCGAAGAGCTGACTCATTGGAGAAGACTCTGATACTGGGAGGGATTGAGGGCAGGAGGAGAAGGGGACGCCAGAGGATGAGATGGCTGGATGGCATCACTGACTCGATGGATGTGAGTCTGAGTGACCTCCGGGAGCTGGCGATGGACAGGGAGGCCTGGCGTGCTGCGGTTCATGGGGTCGCAAAGTGTCGGACACGACTGAGCGACTGATCTGATCTGATCTGATATATGTTTGAATAATTGAATAAGCGAATAAATGGTTGATAGCTAAAACTTCAATAAATTGATCTCCTGTTCATGCTTTACTTAGCATCACACTGATTTTTAAACATTTGATTTATTTATTTTTATTTTTTGGCTGTGCTGTGTCTTCATTGGTGTACAGGATTTTCTCTAGCTATGGCCAGCAGGGGCTGCTCTTCATGGTGGTGCATAGGTTTCGCATTGCAGTGGCTCCTCTTGTCTCAGAGCAGGGGCTCTAGAGCATGTGGGTGTAGTTGGGGTGCATGGGGTCAGTAGTTGTGGCTCCCAGGCTCTAGAGTACAGGCTCAATAGTTGTGGTGCATGGGCTTAGTTGCTCTGCAGCATGTGGGATCTTTCCAGATCAGGGATTGAACCCATGTCTCCTGCACTGGCAGGCAGATTCATTACTGCTGAGCCACCAGGAAAGCCCCCAGCTTCACACTAATTTGCATTCTCTGTGTATTGGCTGGCTAGCCAAGAGAGAGGATGGTAGTTCTGTCTCTCATGGGTACATCAGTCTAAACTGGCATGAAAAAAATGTACTATGAATAAATCATCAAGTCCATGAACTATTGAGAACTAAGTATATTTTTTGGCCTTTGTTTCCCTTGCAGTTTTTCTGTTCCCTTTCAGCTTCCTCTTTAGCCATCAGTTTCTGACTTACTTTTAATTCCAGGCTGCCTCTAACATCCATTTGTCCTTTTGATTTGTGTATCTCATATATGCTCTTAATTTCTTCCTTGTCTCTCATTATTTCCCTGGGCATGCTGCATGGTTCCTCTCCACCTCTGATAGAGTGATTTCTCCAAGGCATAGAGAATTGTTTGCTCCCCTATAATGTACCCTGCTTGTGCCATCCTCACCACTTGTTTCAATTTCCTGGTGTGATTTATCCAGCAATCAGATCATCGCCCAAAATTGTCCTTGCAGAAAGACTTTAATACATTTGTCATACCCCTTCAGGGATCGCACCCGATTATCATCCAGAGACATTCAAGTCTCCATTTTGCTGATTTTTCACTTGAGCCAGATC
Source organism: Tragelaphus eurycerus (assembly GCA_935064755.1). Taxonomy (NCBI): domain Eukaryota; kingdom Metazoa; phylum Chordata; class Mammalia; order Artiodactyla; family Bovidae; genus Tragelaphus; species Tragelaphus eurycerus. The sequence goes on along the minus strand of CAKXYN010000072.1, from coordinate 6,536,604 downwards.
AGCCACATGAGCCATTTTGTTTAGTGCCAAATTGTGCTATTAATTCTCAGAGTAACGTGCAGTATGTGGAAGGAGTCGAGTGCCTCTATTGGCAAGAAGGGAATTCTGCTTCTCTCCAGTAACAGCTCGTTTTTTCTCCCTGTGATGCAGCAGAGGGAGCATTGGAAGAACAGGTGAGCTGGAGCAGAGGCTCATCTTATGGATTTGATGGTCCTGAGCCATTGATCCCCCTGGGGCCTCACTTTTCCTCCCTGCTCTCTAAGATATCATCCAGCCCTGCAATCTATGATTTTATAAATAAAAAATGGCAAAATAACTTGAAAAAAAATTCATATTACCAAGACAATCTGAAATAAATGTTCGGAAAAAAGCTCAGACTTCCTCTATAGCATTTGTTATAAAATTAATCATATTCAATCTCATAGGTGGAGTTCAGAAAAATAGATTGTAAGAGTCAAATAACAGGGTATGTCAGAATCCAGGACTCCAGGTTAGATTCATGACAGGAATGGAGAACAAAGGAATCAAGTACAACCAGTGACTTGGGTGAGGCTCAGGGGAAACAGCCTCTAAAAGGTGAACTGTGCCTGGTATCTTTCCTAGTTCTGCTGTTTGTGCGCACTTATTTCCTGACCCCATACACTCTGCTCTCCTGCCTCTCCTGTTAATAAGTATACAATTCATATTTGTTGATATTGTTATATTTGTTATATAAAAATGTATTTTGATCATTTTTGTGGGAAATTTATAAAATAAGAAAGTATGCATTTCTTCCTTGTTCTTCTCTGATGATCATAGTCAGGTGTGTTGGGCCTTCGGGCACTGTAGAATCTAATCAGTAGCTACAGTTGATGTGGTCCACAGTCAGCAGGTGAATGGGCTCCTGACATTCCCCAGACATTCAAGGTTCCTTCCAGGCAGTGATGCCAATGGGAGGAGCAGGTGGAAGATTTCAAATATACATCCACATGATTTATTATCTACATGGACTGTATATGAATTGGTAGGAAAAAAATGAATACATCATTTAGAACCCAGAAGCTCTAAAATGTATTGGCTCAATTTAAGCCATTTATACACTTGCTTCTTGGATGAAAAGCTACAACAAACATAAACGGTGTATTCAAAAACAGAGACATCACTTTGCCAACAAAGGCCTGTATAATCAAACCTATGATTTTTCCAGTATTCATGTACGGATGTGAGAGTTGGACCATAAAGAAGGCTGAGAGTTGAAGAATTGAGGCTTTCAAACTGTGGTGTTGGAGAAGACTCTTGGACAGCGAGGAAGTCAAACCAGTCCATTCTAAAGGAAATCAGTCCTGAATATTTATTGGAAGAACTGATGTTGAAGCTGAAGCTCCAATACTTTGGTCACCTGATGAGAAGAACTGACTCATTGGAAAAGACTATCATGTGATGCTGGGGAAGATTGAAAACAGAATAAGGGAACAATAGAGGATGAGATGGTTGGATAGTATCACCAAGTCAATGCACATAAGTTTGAACAAACTCTGGGAGTTGGTGATGGACAGGGAAGCCTGGCGTGCTACACTCAATGGGGCTGCAAAGACTCAGACACATTGGAGCGACTGAACAACTTATGTGTTCCCTCTCCTACACAAACCTCTCCCAGATCCCTTCTCTGATGTCCCAAAGTGGCGCCAGTTAGACCATGATGTTTTTTACTTCACTTGCATGGAGTTGCCTCATATGAGATCCCTTAGTTGTAGTGAGGCTGTTGTGATGGCTAATTTTATGACTCAAAAATATTACTGTTTTAAAATGTGGCCAGATATTTGGTCAAACATTATTCTGGATGTTTCTGTGAAGGTGCTTTTTTGAATATTAACATTTAAATCAGTGAACTTTGACTAAAGCAGATTACCCTCCACAACGTGGGTGGGTTTCATTCAATCAAGTGAAGGCCTGTCTAGAACCCTTTGCCCCTCCTGCCCCCACAAAGAGCAATTGCTGCCAGCACATGACATGAAACTCTTCCGTGAGTCTCCAGTCTCCAATTATGTGAGCCAATTCCTTAACATCAATCTCTCTATACATTCACACATCCTATTCTGTTTCTCTGCAGAACACTGACTAGTACAGATTTCCATGGCTAGTCATATACATAGAAAGCTCCTAGGAAGAGAGAAACAAAAACCTCCTGTCCTTGAAGCACAGGTGCAGATAATGGAAGAGTACCCTTGGAACCAGAACCTTCAGTTTAGATGACCCAACTGGCTGAGAAGCACAGTTGCTGCCTTATACAGTAATACTAGTTGTTTCTAGCCACTGCCTTGGGGTGTAGAATGCACTGAGTCTGTGATTCTATGCTCCTTTGACCTGGCAGAGACTCACTCAGCATGGGCTAAGTTTAGGTGCAGCTCTTTGAGATAATATGCCAGCAAATTTGGAAAACTCAACAGTGGCCACAGGACTGGAAAAGGTCAGTTTTCATTCCAATCCCAAAGAAAGGCAATGCCTAAGAATGCTCAAACTACCACAAAATTGCACTCATCTCACATACTAGCAAAGTAATGCTCAAAATTTTTCAAGCCAGGCTTCAACAGTATGTGAGCCGTGAACTTTCATGTTCAAGCTGGATTTAGAAAAGGCAGAGGAACCAGAGATCAAATTGCCAACATCTGTTGGATCATCGAAAAAGCAAGAGAGTTCCAGAAAAACATCTACTTCTGTTTTATTGACTATGCCAAAGCCTTTGACTATGTGGATCACAAAAAACTGTGGAAAATTCTTAGAAAGATGAGAATACCAGATCACCTGACCTGCCTTCTGAGAAATCTGTATGCAGGTCAGGAAGCAACAGTTAGAGCTGGACATGGGACAACAGACTGGGTCCAAATCAGGAAAGGACTATGTCAAAGCTGTATATTGTCACCCTGCTTATTTAAATGATATGCAGAGTACATCATGAGAAATGCTGGACTGGATGAAGCACAAGCTGGAATCAAGACTGCTGGATGAAGCACAAGCTGGAATCAAGACTGCTGGGAGAAATATCAATAACCTCAGATATGCAGATGACACCAACCTTATGGCAGAAAGTGAAGAGAAACTAAAGAGCCTCTTGATGAAAGAGGAGAGTGAAAAAGTTGGCTTAAAACTCAACATTCAGAAAACGAAGATCATGGTATCTGGTCCCATCATTTAATGGCAAATAGAAGGGGAAACAGTGGAGGCAGTGAGGGACTTTATTTTTTGGGGCTCCAAAATCACTGCAAATGGTGAATGCAGCCATGAAATTAAAAGATGCTTGCTCCTTGGAAGAAAAGCTATGACCAACCTAGATAACATATCAAAAAGCAGAGACATTACTTTGCCAACAAAGGTCCATCTAGTCAAAGCTATGGTTTTTCCAGTAGTCATGTATGAATGTGAGAGTTGGACTGTGAAGAAAGCTGAGCACCGAAGAATTGATGCTTTTGAACTGTGGTGTTGGAGAAGACTCTTGAGAGTTCCTTGAACTGTAAGGAGATCCAACCAGTCCATCCTAAAGGAAATCAGCCCTGAATATTCATTGGAAGGAGTGATGCTGAAGCTGAAACTCCAATACTTTGGCCACCTGATGTGAAGAACGGACTCATTTGAAAAAAGCCTGATGCTGGGAAAAATTGAAGGCAGGAGGAGAAGGGGATGACAGAGGATGAGATGGTTGGATGGCAACACCAACTCAATGGACATGAGTTTGAGTAGGCTCCCGGCGTTGGTGATGGACAGGGAGGCCTGGCGTGCTGCAGTCCATGGGGTTGCAAAGAGTTGGACATGACTGAGTGACTGTACTGAACTGAACTGAACTTTGAGATAAGAGAGAATGGGGACCAAGTTCACACTCTCACATCCTTGTCCTATTTATACTCTCTGTGATACTTCAGGAGTAATCCTAAGGAGAAGGAATTTTGAACTGAGTCTCAGGTGTCATTCTTTCCTAGTCTAGTGCCTATGCTCAGTTGCTTCAGTTGTGTCTGACTCTTTGTGATCCTATGGACTACAGTCGACCAGCTCCTCTGTCGATGGGATTCTCCAGGTGAAAATACTGCAGTGGGTTGCCATGCCCTCCTACAAGGATCTTCTTAACCTGGGGATTGAACTCACATCTGCCTGCATCTCCTGCATTGCAGGCGAGTTCTTTATCTATTGCGTCACCCGGGAAGCCCTTCCTAGTCTAGAACTCAGACCAAATAGTATGGTCCAAGCACATGCAGTAATGCCAAGTCCTATAACTGTCCATCTCACAGGGACCTGCTGCTCCTTTTGGTCAAATTTCAGGTGCTCTTGGCTACCTTATCTTCCTGTTGAAAAGGATGCAAAAATTTTGCAGTTTCCAGTTTCCACCTCCTTACTTTTCCTTTTTTTTTTTCTACCAAGTCTTTGCATTTTGTACCCATTGCCTTAAATTCAGTGTCCATATCTACACTTTATTCTTGAGTCCTTTCTCTTCTCTAATATGATTGGTTCTTCCCCTGATCAGTGCTGCTTACTCAACAGAAGATCCCCTGAAAGAGGGCATGGTAACCCACTCCAGCATTCTTGCCTAGAGAATTCCATGGACTGAGGATCCTTGTGGGCCTAGGGCATAGGCACAATCCATAGGGTTGCAAAGACTCAGACATGAACTGAAGCAATTTAGCATACATGCACATAAAGAAAAACAGGAAAATCACCTGTTATCTACTACCCAGGTCCTATTAATATACAGTCTTGGACAACAAGGTGAATGGTAGTGCCCATTTACTAATATTGGATGACTGGGGGAAGAGAAAATTTCAGATATAGATGTCAGGGTTTAGGGGAAATGAAGAATCCAGTTTTAGACAAGTTTGGGATACCTATTAGATATCCAAGTACAGAAATAGAGTAAGCATTTTAACACATAGGTAAAAGTAGAGCAATAGGCAGAAGAGGTCATTAAGGGAGTATAAAGGGAAAAGAGTAGAGATTTGAGGACCAAGTTCTGGGCTCTACAGTGTCTAAAAGTGGGGAGAAGGGGAAAGAACCAGTGAAAATGATTGAGAAAGAGTGAACAGGGAAGTAGGAGAATAAGAGTGTCAAATTTCAGAAACAAATGGAGGAAGAATTCCAAGATGATGTAAGCCATTGACCTGTCAAATGCTGCTGATAAGCTGTAGAAAATGAGGACTGAGAATTGGCCAGTGGAACTGGCAACATGGTCATTGGTAACTTGGAGAACAATTTTGGTGGAGCAAAGCCTGATTAGTGGGGGATTCTGGAAAGAATGATAGTAGAGACCAGTACAGTAAGTTTAGATAAATCTTCCTAGGAGTTTTGCAAAAAAGGAAAAGATAGGGGTTGTGGGATGGAGGATGACTTGGTGAATCAAGGGAGGGTATCTTTTTAAATGAAAGATATTACATATGTTTGAATGCTGATGGTATGATCATAATACTATACTCCATTTATTGATGTACCATAGTTTACTTGGTACATTTACTTGAGGATGAGATGGTTGGATGGCATCACCGACTCAATGAACATGAGTTTGAGCAAATTTCAGGAGTTGGTGATGGTCAGGGAAGCCTGGTTGCTGCAGTCCATGGGGTCACAAAGAGTCAGACATGACTGAGGGACTGAACTGAACTGATAGTTTACTGAACCAGTTCTAAATTAGAATACATTTTATGTCCCCAAGTTTTGCTGTTAATAATGCTGCACTAAACATTTGCTTTATTGACTATGCCAAAGCCTTTGACTGGTGTGGATCACAATAAACTGTGGAAAATTCTGAAAGAGATGGGAATACCAGACCACCTGACCTGCCTCTTGAGAAGCCTATATGCAGGTCCGGAAGCAACAGTTAGAACTGGACATGGAACAACAGGCTGGTTCCAAATGGGGAAAAGACTATGATAAGGCTGTATGTTGTCACCCTGCTTATTTAAATGATATGCAGAGTACATCATGAGAAACGCTGGGCTGGAAGAAGCACAAGCTGGAATCAAGATTGCCGGGAGAAATATCAATAACCTCAGATGTGCAGATAACACCACCCTTATGGCAGAAAGTGAAGAGGAACTAAAAAGCCTCTTGGTGAAGGTGAATGTGGAGAGTGAAAAAGTTGGCTTAAAGCTCAACATTCAGAATACCAAGATCATGGCATCTGGTCCCATTACTTCATGGAAAATAGATGGGGAAACAGTGGAAATAGTGTCAGACTTTATTTTTTTGGCTCCAAAATCACTGCAAATGGTGACTGCAGCCATGAAATTAAAAGATGCTTGCTCCTTGGAAGGAAAGTTATGACCAACCTAGATAGCATATTCAAAAGCAGAGACATTACTTTGCCAACAAAGGTCCGTCTAGTCAAGGCTATGGTTTTTCCAGTGGTCATGTATGGATGTGAGAATTGGACTCTGAAGAAAGCTGAGCGCTGAAGAATTGATGCTTTTGAACTGTGTTGGAGAAGACTCTTGGGAGTCCCTTGGACTGCAAGGAGATCCAGCCAGTCCATTCTGAAGGAGATCAGCCCTGGGATTTCTTTGGAAGGAATGATGCTGAAGCTGAAACTCCAGTACTTTGGCCACCTCATGTGAAGGGTTGACTCATTGGAGAAGACTCTGATGCTGGGAGGGATTGGGGGCAGGAGAAGAAAGGGATGACAGAGGATGAGATGGCTGGATGGCATCACTGACTCGATGGACATGAATCTGAGTGACCTCCGGGAGTTGGTGATGGACAGGGAGGCCTGGTGTGCTGCGATTCATGGGGTCTCAAAGAGTCGGATATGACTGAGTGACTGAACTGAAACATTTGCAATATTTCAAACGCAAGTGAGACACTACTTGAAAAATTACCTGGACCAATAAATGATGACTGATCAAAGAGGTGGTGTAGCCAGAAATTTGGCCTCTGTACCCCTGTACCAAGGGCTTACTTGGTGACTCAGTGATAGAGAATCTGCCTTCAATGCAAGAGACACAGGAGATGTGAGTTTGATCCATGGGTCAGGAAGATCCCCTGGAGTAGGAAATGGCAACCTGCTCCACTATTCTTGCCTAAAAAATCCCATGGACAGAGGAGCCTGGGCCTATAGTCCATAGAGTCACAAAGAGGTGGTCATGACTGAGTGGCTACACACACATGAACCACTGTACCAAATTAAATCTTGGAGACAAGGTTTTGGTTAAAGTAGAAGTTTTTATTGCTTTGCCAGGCAAAGGGGACCACAGAGGGCAAATGTCCTCAGAACTATGTGTCCCGACCTGAAGGGGATGGTGAGGAGTTTTATAGTAAAATGGTTGAAAGAGGAGGGCATAATCAGCTTACAGACATTCTTTTGACTGGATGGTGAGGCAACTGGGAGTCAGCATCATCAACCTTTTGGTTCCAACTGGTCTAGGGTCTACATACTTATGGGCAGCACAACATTCATTCCTCCCACCTGGTAGGGGTTTCAGTATCTGCAAAACAGCTCAAAGATATTGTTATGTATATCCCTTAGGGGGAACTGTCAAGGCAGGACTCTTCACCAAGGCAGTACTATTGTTTCTTGATTGCTTCTCCTTTGTCTCCACATCTCTTCCTTTCTCAGATTAGCAGTTGTTTGACTCTGCCCTGTGGAACTCAGGGAAGGTTAGGATGCTGAGGGAAGCCTGTTTTTCTGCAAACAAGAATAGGGGGCACATAAAGGCTTTTGTGCCCAGGAGCCCCACAGGGTCCTGCTGGTTTCAGTAGGAATGCTCACTGACCCCATTGAGGTCAGGTGCCCTGTCCCACTTCCTCCAGTCAGTAGGGGGCTGAGATGAGTGATAAAATGGCATTTCTGCAGTAATAGTGGCCTTCCCAGCCCCAACCCTCCTTCCTTTCCAAGAGCAGTATCCACCCCCACCCCCAGCCCACCAGGCCAGCCGGCACTGGCCACTCTGCTCTTGGGGTGCCAGCTCCAGGGCCAGCTCCCTGGTCACGAGTTGCTCATGGGTTAAGCCCACAGCATCCGCTGCTTCAGTGATCTTGGTTAATGGGCACATCAACTGCCTCTGCGTGGCCACTATGATCTCCGACATCTGCATGCCTCGCTTCAGCAAGGCCTGGAAGATGACGTTACTGGAGCGGCTTGGAGTGGTCAAGTACTTCTTCATTTCTGGCTGCTTCTTGGCATCACCCCTTTCTGCTGGCTGGGGGAGGGTAGTGGGGGTGGGGGGCTGGTGCAGCGGCATGAGGCAGGCACGCATTATAGTAGCCCCGTTCAGCCATTGGTTGACGCCACAGTGGGCCCCTCCCCCAAGCAGGCGACCGTTAGTGAGCAACAGTCCACCGGAGACCGTTAGTGGTCCCACCCAACCATTGGTTAGTGCCGCGGTGGTCTCTGCCCCTCCTCGCCCCCTATATAAAAGGAGCCCGAAGCTGGCTTGAAAGGAGATGGTTTTTGGAGAGGCCGTTGTGTTATCATATCCGTCTGCTGGCTTTCCACTTAAAATCGTTATTCTTTGTTCCAACAGTTCGTCTCTACTGGCCTGTCGTGCAGTGAACAGGATAAGTTTGGGCTCTGTATCATTTCCACCACAGGAGAAGGGGAATTTCCACAAAGGTGAGTGTGTGGCAGTTGCTCTGCACAGTTTTCCAAAAACAGTGTTTATTTTAGCATCCTTGAAAGCCACTGTTTGCAGTTCCAATTCTTAAGATAAATTCCAGAGTGAAATTAATGAGTCCAAGAATATAAACTTTTTAAAGGCTATTGCCAAGCCCTTTTCCAATCTTCCTGCCCTCCTGCTGAAACAAAGTGAATGAAAGTTGCTTGGTCCTGTCCGACTCTTTGTGACCCCATGGATTTATACAGCCCATGGAATTCTCCAGGCCAGGATACTGGAGTGGGTAGCCTTTGCTTTCTCCAGGGGATCTTCTCAACCCAAGGATTGAACCCATGTCTCCCACATTGCAGGTGGATTCTTTACCAACTAAGCCACAAGGGATGTCCAAGAATACTGGAGTGGATAACCTATCCCTTCTCCAGTGGATCTTCCAAACCCAGGAATCAAACCAGGGTCTCCTGCATTGCAGGCAGATTCTTCCATCAGTTGAGCTCTCAGGGAAGTGTATTAGACAATCATTCCATTTCCCATCTCAGCAGTGACTACTGGAAAAAAAAAAAAAACACACACCAAAACTCAAGTATTTGAAAACTGGAAAGCAGTTTCTTGTTGCCTCGATTTTACTAAGATATACTTATCAACAAACTTGAATCCAAACTGAAAATTTGCTTTAACTAGCACGAGCTCTAAGAGTCCACTCATGGGGCTGTTGAACATGGCAGAACTGAAGGATGCCTCCGTGGTTCTGCAGCTCTTTGCACGCTGGGCAGCACTGCAGCCGAATGTTTCTAAACACAGCCCCAGAGACCTGTTTCCTTTCACAGACCTCAAGCTTGAATTGCTGGAGAGCACAGGCAGGGCATCTCTATCCATCCCTCTCAGGGTCCCAGCAAAGAGAAAAGACCAAGCAGATGCCTGGAGAGCCCAACTCAGTGCACCAGAAAGTAGATTTCAGCTTTGGCTTGGGATTTCTTTTGTGTCCTCTGTTCACCTCAGTGACTTTTTCTGTCAGCTGAAAGAACGCGCTGGAGGCCAGGGAAAGCAGCAGCCGACAGTGGCTACACTGCAGGTCATCCCAGCTCAGCCCCTTCTCCTTCCAAGGCGCTCGTTTGGATGTCAGTATGATCCATGAGGCATGTTTCCATTCCAGACACCTTTAACCCCAGCAGCCCCTGATTCCCTAATACACGAGCATTGTTCCCAGACCAGTTGCTGCAGTGAGTGAATTCCTTAGGAGTGAAAAATGGACCTTTATTCTGAAAAGGAGAGAGGAGGAAGGGGAATAGTTTCATCTTTAAAAGTTCCTCTTTAAATTTGTGGTCTATAAGACCAGTATTCTTGCCTGGAAATCCCATGAACAGAGGGTCCTGGCTGGCTACAGTCCATGGGGTGGCCAGAGTTGGACATAGCTTAGTGACTAAACCACAGCCACTTAGTGACTAAACCACATTTACAAGCTCAGAATTATGCAGAATTCCATCCTTCATCTCATGACTAAACTGCCAGAACTTGGATCCTGTGCCTTACCATCAGAGTGTATTTTGATTCCTTTATTGTATTTGGGTCTCATGACCTCTTGGGCTTCCCTTGAGGCTTAGCTGGTAAAGAATCCACCTGCAATGTGGGAGACCTGGATTTGATCCCTGGGTTGGGAAGATCCCCTGGAGAAGGGAAAGGCTACCCACTCCAGTATTCTGGCCTGGAGAATTCCCTGGACTAGTCCAAGGGGTTGCAAAGAATCCGACACGACTGAGTGACTTTCACTTTCTTTTCATGACCTTTGCTTCCAAATGTGTAAAATAAGGAAAATAACTGGTATCATTTCCCTGGCTGTTTTAATACCTGTTATTAATACCTCTATGAGTGGATTTACGTAGCGTTTGCTCATAATGGTGAATAGAGCTTTGGGTAACTAAGGTACACTGCATGCTGTCATTTATTTTCTGGCTTTTTGGTCAATTACAAATTCAGAGGCCTTGAAAAAGTTTAGAAAAAATAAACTCCCTCAATATTTATTAGTTATGAGGTGAGACAAACTTGGGTTCAAATCCTAGGTCTCCCACTTTCTAACTACGTGTACACGCTAAATCCCTTTAGTCATGTCTGACTCTTTGTAACCCTGTGAACCATTCATGTCAGGCTCCTCTGTCCATGGGATTCTCCAGGCAAGAATACTGGAGTGGGTTACCATTCCCTTCTCCAGGGGATCTTTCTGACCCAGGGATCAAACCAGAGTCTCTCGCATCTCTTGCATTGGCAGGCGGGTTCTTTACCACTAGTGCCTCTTGGGAAGCCCCTTCTAACTACATAGATCATGGGCAAATCTCTTAACCTCTCTTGGCCTCAGTTTCCTCACCTACAAAGTGGAGATACTGGTTGTGTTTACCTCACGAGGTTGTTGAAAGTTAATACATGTATTGGGTTGGCCAGAAAGATTTGTTCGGGTTTTTTCATTACAAGCAAAAACTTTGTTTGCTCATATGTAAAAATCCAAGTGAACCTTTTGGCCAACCTATCAAAATGTTTGGCACATGAAAAGTGCTTGATATTGGTTGGCTATTATTATTTTAAAAATTATTGCTAGTTAGAGCCGAGGCTCTGGCATGAGCTAGACCTTGGTTCAAATGTCAGGTCTCTTTGCTTAATGTCTGTGTACCTCATTTTTCTCATCTGTAAAATGAGATGGTAACAATACCACCTAACCTCATAGGGATGTTGTAAGGAATAAATGAAATAATGTAAGTAAAGTGTATGGTACAGACTGTGTGGTCTGTAAACAGTGATTTTACTACTGCTCCTTCACCTGGGTCCACCCTAAGGCAAGCTTATGAAGCTTGGGAAATACATCATCTGGGCCCTAGTACTGACCCATCTGCCTCGGCCATGATCTCCTCTCCTTTTCATCAAGTCATCCATATATTCTTCCTGCAGCCCCAGTCAAAACCCAGGACAAGTTAAGAGAATAAATTTTAGTCCATGAGACATCTATCTCAAGGGTGTTTGCAACTTAAGCCCTATTTTTAGTGGTAAAACAAGGCTATGGCCACTCCCAAGTAATTTTAACCATCAGTAACCAGCTACTTCTTCTAAAGCAACTGGCTTTTTCAGGACTCTTAATATAGCAGTACTTTGGTGGCAGGTCTCAGAGAAGGCCAGACCTGAACAGAATAGGAATTCAAAGTTAGGTATACTATAAGATAACATATCAGTTAGGAATTGTGTTAAGTTGCTAATACAAGAAGCCTGTAGGCAAAAATTTTAGAGAAGAGATGAGGGTCTTTACTTGTGGTCCAGTGGCTAAGACTTCCCACTCCCAATGCTGGAAGCCCAGGTTTGATTCCTGGTCAGGGAACTAGATCCCACATGCCGCAACTAAAGATCCCGCATGCCACAACTAAAGATTCTGCATGCTGCAACTAAAAAGATCCTATATGCCACAACTAAAGATCCCACATGCTTCAACTAAGATCAAAGATCTCACAGCCAAAATAAATAAGTAAATTTTTTTTTTTTTTTTTTAAAAGAAGAGATGGTATCACTGTGACAGCATTAGGGACCTGAGCATTAGGAACAGCATTATGTTCTGCTGTTTCATCCTCATCTGCATCTTCTATCTTTAAAGGGCTCCATGGGCTTGACGTTGCTACTGGAGGTCCAGCCATCACATCTTCTCCCATAAAAGAAGATAAAGAGCAAGGGTCAAAAGAGAGGCCTTATCTTGCTAGTTCAGTTCAGTTGCTCAGTCATGTCCGACTCTTTGAAACCCCGTGGACTGCAGCATGCCAGGCTTCTGTGTCCATCACCAACTCCTGGAGCCTACTCAAACTCATGTCCATCGAGTTGGTGATATGATCCAACAATCTCATCATCTGTCGTCCCCATCTCCCCCTGCCTTCAATCTTTCCCAGCATCAGGGTGTTTTCCAGTGAGTCCGTTCTTCACATCAGGTGGCCAAAGTATTGGAGTTTCAGCTTCAGCATCACTCCTTCCAATGAATATTCAGGGCTGATTTCCTTTAGGATGGACTGGTTGGATCTCCTTGCTGTCCAAGGGACTCTCAAGAGTTTTCTTCAACACCACAGTTCAAAAGCATCAATTCTTTTTTCTCAGCTTTCTTTATAGTCCAACTTTCATGTGCATACATGACTACTGGAAAAACCATAGCTTTGACTAGATGGACGTTTGGTGGCAAAGTAATGCCTCTGCTTTTTGATATGCTGTCTAGGTTGGTCATAGCTTTTCTTCCAAGAAGCAAGTGTCTTTTAATTTCATGGTTGCAGTCACCACCCACAGTGATTTTGGAGCCCCCAAAAGTAAAGTTTCTCACTGTTTCCACTGTTTCCCCATCTATCTGTCACTGGTGATGGGACCAGATGCCATGATCTTAGTTTTCTGAATGTTGATTTTAAGCCAACTTTTTCACTCTCCTCTTGCACTTTCATCAAGAGGCTCTTTGGTTCTTCTTTGCTTTTTGCCATAAGGTTGGTGTCATCTGCATATCTGAGGTTATTGATATTTCTCCCAGAAATCTCGATTCCAGCTTGTGCTTCATCCAGCCCAGCATTTCTTATGATGTACTCTGCATATCATTTAAATAAGCAGGGTGACAATATACAGCCTTGACGTACTCCTTTCCCAATTTGGAACCAGTCTGTTGTTCTGTGTCCAGTTCTGTTGCTTCTTGATCTGCATACAGATTTCTCAGGAGGCAGGTCAGGTGATCTGGTATTCCCATCTCTCTAAGAATTTTCCAGTTTGTCGTGATCCACACAGTCAAAGGCTTTGGTGTAGTCAATAAAACAGAAGTAGATGTTTTTCTGGAACTCTCTTGCTTTTTCGATGATCCAACAGATGTTGGCAATTTGATCTCTGGTTCCTCTGCCTTTTCTAAATCCAGCTTGAACATCTGGAAGTTCACAGTTCATATACTGTTGAAGCCTGGCTTGGAGAATTTTGAACATTACTTTGCTAGCATGTGAGATGAGTGCAGTTGTGTGATAGTTTGAGCATTCTTTGACATTGTCTTTCTTTGGGATTGGAATGAAAGCTGACCTTTTCCAGTCCTGTGGCCACTGCTGAGTTTTCTAGATTTGCTGGCTTGTTGAGTACAGCACTTTGACAGCACCATATTTTAGGGTTTGAAATAGCTCAACTGGAATTCCATCACCTCCACTATCTTTATTTGTGGTGATGCTTCCTAAGGCCCATTGACTTCACATTCCAGGATGTCTGGCTCTAGGTGAGTGATCACACTACTGTGGTTATCTGGGTCATGTAGATCTTTTTTGTATCATTCTTCTTGCTAAGTTGTGTTCTTTAAGCAGCTCTCCTGAAAGCTCCACCCAAAGATTTATACTTATATATCCCTAGCTGAAAGGGAGGCTAGGAGAGGGAGACTTTTGGCTGAACATATTGGAGCTCTGAATAAAGTCACAATTCTGCTACTGATGAAGCAGATGATAAAGAATGATGGGTAGCTAGCTGTTGTCTCTAACACAGATAAAACCAGCTACCCTCTTTATTTTGTTTTGTTTTCTTAGGGCTGAGTGGGTAGGCATGCAAACTTACTTGGTAAAGTGAGATCATTACCAAAATTAAGTGGCTTATTCTTAGCAATGCCTTTTCTACTTCCTTCTTGGTAGTTTCATTGCAATTTGGTTTTTAAACCTGGAGTTGCTCCTGTTAAGATCTTTGATCTTCCCAATGTCTAGATTTAAAGGATCCACTTCAATACATATATTTCTTGAATTCCTATATCTTGATACCAGTAAACACCCTTTGGTCTTAAAACCATTGACTCCCTCCTGCTTCTAGCTTTCAACACTTTCTTCATTGTCTTCCCAAGCCCCAGTTCCTATCCCAAACCTCTCTTGTCTTCTTTCTCCAACAAGCTTCCTAAGGAATGTACAGTAATTCCAATGACTATATGCTAACGCTACCAAATCTGTACTTCCAGCTCAAACTTCTCTCTTGAGATCCAGAATTATATATTCAAAAGCTAATTGGGCATCTCCACCTGAAAGACTCAGAGATCACTCCAATTTAATTTCAAAACTGACATCATCATCTTCTCCTCCTCAAATCTATTCCTCCATCTTTTTCTGTTGAGGGTACCCTTCCCACTCTAGGTACTCAACTGGAAACATGGATATCATTCCTTTCCTTGTCCTCCCTCCCCACTAGCAATCTTAAAATCCCAATGTTCTATTTCCTTTATATCTCTGGAATCTGTCTCTTCCTCTCTTCTATACCATTCCTTCTGCTCTGGTTTGCATGGGCTCTGGTTTGCATAGTCTTTCTCAATGCCTTTTTTGGGGCAGGAGTAGGCAGTGCTTTGTGCTCCCAGCTTTCATGATCTCTGTTCCCCAGCAAGGAATTGGAACCTGGCTTCCAGCAGTGTAAGCATGGGGTCCTAGCCACTGGACCACTAGGGAATTCTCTTTCTTAATGACTTTTGTAGTAGCTCCCTTATTGCCTTCTCTCCTTCATCTCAAATGCCTTCTCTCCACTACTGAGTTTGCTTTTGAAATGCAAATATGATTTTGTTGTTTCCTTGATTAAAGATGTTCTTTGGCTTCTGATTAGGCAAATATGAAATTTAAAACTGAAAAACAGCACACAGGAATCTTCATGATATGATCTGTTTGTCTTGCCTCATCTAACATTTTCTTCTGAGTATTGTACCACCAAGACTTTACCTGAGGTCCTACATTTATCAAATGGTTTAATTCATTCATTCATTGAACAAATGTTTACTGACCACCTTACTGTTCTGGGCATGGCAGATACAGCAGTGAACAAAACAAAATCCTTGCCCTTATGATACTTCCATTTCTGGTAGGTGATAACAGTGGTGGTGAAAGGCCATACACAAATACATAATATGGCAGGTGGTGATAAGTGGCATAAACAAAAATAAAGAGACTCAGAGTGTTGGAGGGAGTTGCTGCTTTAGATAAGGTGGTCATGGAAGACCTCTTTAATGAGGTGACTTTCAAACAGGTACCTGGTATGTGAGAGGGGGGATGGAGATATGTGGGGAAAGGCAGATGTCAGGGAGATTGCAGTGAATGGAAGGCTTTGGGACAGGAGGGTGTTTGGTAAGAGCATCAAGGAGCTCTGTATGGCAGGAGTAGAGCGAGCAAGGGAAACAGTGGCTGAAGATGAGGCCTGAGAAGTAGAAGGGAAACAGATCATATAGGGTCTTAGGAAGCCATGGGAAGGATTTGGATTGGTCTCAGTAAGATGGGAAGTCACTGGGGATATTTGAGACAAAGAGGGACAACAAAGGACAATACTTTGAAATGACCTCTCCAATACTGTGTGTGGCATCCACACTGTAGTGGACAAGTATGGAAGCAAAGATTGCAGATGAAGGATCATGTAAGTATTCCAGGCAACAGATACTTGGACAGGAGGGTTGCAATGGAGATGGTGAGATGTAGTCAGATTCTGGACATAATCTGAAGGTAGAGCTAACATAATTTGTTGAGGAACTGAGTTGCAGGAGAGGAAGGGAGGCATGACTGTAAATTTGTGGCTTCTCAGCCAAATGGAATAATGCAGCATAATTATGCAACCATAATTATGAAAACTGGAAAAATGAACAATAATTATGATAAAATGTTAAGTGAAAAAAGTAGAATTCTAAACAGTATGTTTTTTGATGACTTCAAGTTTGTACATTGCCAAGAAATGATAATATGCCAAAATAAAAATTATATGATAAATATGT
Organism: Tragelaphus eurycerus; assembly: GCA_935064755.1. NCBI lineage: Eukaryota > Metazoa > Chordata > Mammalia > Artiodactyla > Bovidae > Tragelaphus > Tragelaphus eurycerus. The sequence goes on along the minus strand of CAKXYN010000072.1, from coordinate 6,520,305 downwards.
TTTAAAAATTTATCATCTTTAAATCCAAGGATAATACTGGCAAAAGGTTAGCACGGCCTTTTCAGGATTTGGCCATCATGTAACTTCACAAATTACCTCTTTTGATCTTATTGCATGAGAAATAGAATCATAGAATTTAGACTGGACAGGACTTTGAAAATCACCTAATACAACCCTCTTCTCTTACAGAACTAAAGCCCCTGAATGTTAAAGGAGTTCCATAAGGTCACACTGCTAATTATGAGTAGAACCCAATCTAAAGCTGTTCCTCACTCACTGCTAAGTCGCTTCAGTCGTGTCTGACTCTGTGCGACCCCACAGACGGAAGCCCACGAGGCTCCCCTGTCCCTGGGATTCTCCAGGCAAGAACACTGGAGTGGGCTGCCATTTCCTTCTCCGATTCCTCACTCACTAGTGCATGTAAATTCTTGCACCCAATTTTATTTTCTGCTTTTAAAATAATCTTGGAACAATGTTTCTTATAGTTTACTCAAACCTTGTCTCTTGGTGATTTATTTAAAATCACTATACTCACATAGACTTGTTTGCATGCAAAGTATACCCCATTTTCAAAGTCGGAAAGATGTGAAATGTCTTTTCCTTTGCAAAACCTTGCACAACATATGAATCCTAATATTAGACCTTCAAATGTAGAAACTTGGTAAATCCCAAATGTGCATAACAAATGCTTACTCCACATTTTTCAGGGTCTCTGATTTATTCAGCAGTGCAAGTTATTAATAACTCTGTAGTGTTGGGTGAGAGAGAGTTACCTCTTATAATAAATTTGAGTCTGGAAGTAAGTCAAGTCAAAAGCTGGGAAAACCTCACAAACCCCACAAAGATCTTCAATTTATTAGATTTCCATCAATGTCACATTCCTGTTACTAAGGTTTTTGGGTGGATACTACAGAGGAATTGGAACGAAAACCCCCAATAATAGGATTGGTTATATATCTTTTAGAGGAATTCAGATACTGAGAGAGAGAGAAGGATGATTCTGGAAAAGAATGCAGAATCAAATACTCATATTACTGGACTTAAAATATTGAGGTAGTACTAGGGGTACAAAGAGCTTTGGGTGGAAACTCAGGATACCTAAGACCCAATCTCTGTTCTGCCTCTAGGATGAACTAGTTTACTCATTCAACCTTGAATATCCAGTGCTGTCATTTAGCCTCCAAATAGTTATCAAGCTTCTACTATGTCACAGAGAGCAGCAGACACTGTGAGTGGCCAACTTAATATTCATCTCTCCTTCTTACTTTCTCACAGATCCCTGAGTTTTCGAGGGGAGGTAATGTGCTCTGTTTAAAAAAAAAAAAATCTCATTCTTAACCTCCTTGGTAAGCTAAGGGTGATCATGTGACACAGTTTGGGACAATGAAATAGACGCACTTGATGGCTGGAGATGTACATGGAGGTCCAAGATTCCTGAGATGCAGAGAAGAATTGGTTCCTTTCTCCAAGGAGTTCAGAATCTTTTTCTGTCTATTACTAAGTTCTGTGGCAGAGGAAGAGTACACCGTTCAGCTTGTGAGGGAGAAGAGAACACTGAGAAAACTTATTGGAGGAGGTGATACTTAAACTGGGTCCTGAAATATCTCTGGGCTTCTCTTTCCTCATTTATAAAACAAGAGAAATGAACTAGATCCACTATTTATGTCTTGAGTTAAGAAAGAACACCATGATTTAAAAAAATCCTACTTATAAACACAGAGGAAATTGAAAACAACAAAAAAAAACCCACATTCTGTTGGGAACAATAGGAAATTGTATATATGGCATTGGAAAATATATATATTATTAATATATATATTATATATATTAATTATATATATAAACATATATTATATATATGTTTTTCTTTCGGAGGGGGTTGCACATAAGAAATTCAACAACTTCAGTGTGAAACTACAGCCCAGAGCAAAGAATGAGCTTTATTGTAAACCATGGCCCCAAGATGTACAGAAATTATTTCTATTAATTTGTTTTGGATTAATTTTTTAAAATCATTTTTCCTTGGGCCAAACTCAAATTGCAAAAATTCCAGTGAAAAGAACTATTTTCCAGTTAATAGAGGTGAGAGAGAGAGGAAGGAAGTGAACCTGACCACCTGGGAGAAAGGGAGGGGGGCATTAACTTCATAGCACTGTGACCAGAGAGAAGGAACTTAAAAAGGCAAATGCAACTTGACTCCCTGTTACTGGAGATGAGAACTAATTTTGTCTAAAGCTTTGTTGTGAACAAAATGTTTTCACATCCCTTATCTTATTTGATCCTCATAACAACCTGACAGAGAGGCATTATTAATATCCTTGTTTGACAGGGAAGAAAGCTGATGGGATCTGCCCAAGGTCAGGCAGCAGAAGTAAGTGGTAGAACTTATACTCCAACTACTATATCTTTTATATGATTCCAGAACCCCAGAAAAAAGAAATAATTTGGATGTTTTCTAACAGAAAAAAATCTAATCAAATATTTCCTATAAAGATGGTCAAACAGGAAAATCTTGGTGAGACAGCAAGTAGACAATTTTCGACTCCAGTCCTTTTTTCTAGCTATTGTAATTTGAAGCCAAGCTTGGGGAATTTGACAGTGGGATTACAGGAGGTCACTACAGAGTAAAATGCCTACTTTAGTCAGGACAAGCCAGCTGCTATAATAAAGAATCAGTCACTCTTACCAAAATAAAAGTTTACTTGTCACTTTCAAACTGTGGCTATTCCTGGTCACATGGCAGAATGTTTCTAGGTAAGTAGTGACTTAGATATTTGTGTCTCTCCTATGTGACATCTCAGTTTTTGCATCTGATCTCCGTTGTCACTGTGAGCATGAGGTCACACTGCATGCTAACAGTCTTGGCTCTGCAGACACACATCACCTCTCATTTCATTGGCCAGAACTAGAACGTGAGTCTGGGTGATGTAGTTCCTGGCTGGGTGGCTGCTTCCCAGTACCAAGGCTACATAATGGAAGGGAAACATGATCTTCCGTGTCAGCTGTCTCAGCTGTATGTAGTAATCAGGCATGTGGTTCCTCTCAGCCTGCTAAAACCTAGAGAGGCCTAGAAACATTGTTGCATTGCTGCAATCTAGAAGAAGGCATTTTGTATCAGAAATATTTGCAGAATTGGAGGCTTGTGGCACCATCCGCATTGGCTCAGATAAAATGGCTAAGCGAAGCAAAAGTAGCTAGAGCCAGAGAAATGCTGTGAAGAGTCTGTGCTTTAAAGATGCGCTGGTGGTTAATATTTGGCATTCACTTCATATGGTGCTTTTAGTAGCAGTGTCATTGAGGCAGCATGCCAGCCATCTTCTGGGGAAACAGTGCCTCCCCTAGTTTCATGCTCACCCTTTTCAGCTTTGCCCTCTGCTCTCTACTTTAGGAACTTCCCTGTATGTTCTACATTAAAATGTTCCATTGACCTCTGGATTCTGAGACTGGAGGGAGGCAAGGGCAGGGGGTTAGGCAACCCCACCCCTCCCCCATTCCTGCAAAGTCCCTCTCTTGGAGGTTACTGCTCTCTCTCAAGGCTTCTTGGTCTATACGATTCTCTTTTCTTCCAAATTCTGGCAATCTCTCCTCATATCCCTCCGATCCTAGGGGTAGTAACAACCCCTTCGTTGCTGGCCTAGGATTTCTGCACTGTCTTTGTGGTCCACCTACATCCTAATCACATTTTCATTCCTAGTTCCTTTGTAAACATATTATTCTAATTTTATTTTACCATTTGTTATTTCTTTTTTCCTATCTGTTAACATTGTGGTTCCAGCCCTGAGCAGAAGGTCTATTCTCTGTATAAACTACAAGAATCTTTTTTCATTGTTCTTAGCATTTTTAAATAAGCCTTAGAGATTCAAGGCTTTAGCTTCTCAGATATAGCTCTTACTGGGCTTTGCTAAGTCTTTGTACATTCAGTTTGATTCTGTGTCCCTCATCTCTCTTCTTGCACATGCCCTTTGAAAATCTGAGCTCATCAGCACACTCTTCACCTGGTCACATGTCCCTCATCATTGCTCCCTGAATCTTCTAAAAGAAGAAATTGCTAACAAGGCAAGTGGAACATTCATCAAGTATTTTCCTTTTTTCAGAATGAAAGTTCCATCAGATATCAAAAAAGCTGAATTAGGACAAACCCAGTACAGGAGGTAAAAACTTGTTTTGAAATGTACTGTTAGTACATTTCAGAGAAATCCAGATACACCGGATACCAGAATTCAGCTGTTTTTTGTTTAATTCTTTTTCTTCCTGATTATTTTAGAAGTCTGCATTTGATTTGATTTTTCATTTTACCTGTTTCTATCCCAGTTCCAAGCTGAGTCATCTCCCTCCCCCAACTCTCTCAAATCTCCAAGGAAGATTTTGTTCGATTTCCAGTTCCTGCTCCTAGCCTACACTTCTTTGATCCTGCCCAGCTAAGAAGCATCTTCTTGTAGCCTTGACTGTACTGAACCCACTCTTCCCTTTAATTTTCCTCTTCTTTTTATTTTCCTGAGTGCCAGTGTAGAATAATGGTAAACAAAAGGATTTTTCAGTCAGATAGATCTAACCCCGAGTCCTGGTTCTGTTGCTTTCCAAGTGACCTTGGGGAGGTTACTTAACACAATTCTCACTTTCCTCATTTATAAAACAGACAATTAAGACTCCTAGTTTAGAGAACTGTTATGAGGATTGAATGAGGAAATGAATATACAATGTGTGGCACTTGGAGATCACTCAATAAACCTTGGTCCTTTTTTTTTTTTTTTTTTTTATAACTCTCTGCATATCAGAGAAGGATTGTTTATTTGATCTGTTGTTCAGAGTAGGACCTGAAGTCTTTATATCCCTTCCAGAAGACCCCAGAAGTGTTCTTGTTCGTTCATTGCCCACTGATGCCCTTCAGTTACTTCTGGTTATTGTTCTGAATAGAGAAAAGTTACTTAAAATATCTTCTACAGAGTCAGATTCAAGCAATATTCATGAAGTACTTTACAGATATCAGATATTTTGCTCATAGATTTTCTATCAAAAAGGTTAATGCCACTACAGAATCAGACACAAGCAGTGAGTAGATTTGTTTTGTGAAGAACTGTAGATAATCATCAGCTCTTTTATTTTTTATTCTAGTCTGACACTCAAAATATTCTAATCTTCTCACCCATATATGATCTTTTCTAGTAAGATGGCAGTTTAAAAAAAATCAACTACAGACACATAAAATTTAGATAGGAAGGCATCATTTTGAAGTTACTTGTTTTTAGAACTCTTTTACTTATCAAAAGACAGAAATTACTTTGAATGAGTATAATTTCAAAAGGCTTTTTTATGGTCATTTGTTTCTTGATCTAGCTGTGCATTTGTTCAGGTTCCATTTGCCCTCTAATGCCATTCCTGCAAACTTGTGCCAGCTCTTTTCTCTCCTCCATAGGGACCTGCCCCAATTTTCTGTTTCTATGGGCATTCCAATTTGCATTTCAGTGCTTTATGCTATCCTTGTCACCTGGTTGATATATCTAAGTTTAACCACCTACAATTGTTTCTTCGTCTTTTTAAACTTTTCCTATCCTTTCATACATTCCAGGACAGTTGCTTCCCCTCCCCCTCCTCCCTTTTGGAATGTTGTTTAATACTCTAACAATTTTGGACCTGCAAAGACCTCTGAAAGTTATCTACTTTGTTATTTAGGAATGTTCTTGGCTGCAAGTAACAGGATATGCAAATAAACTGGTTCAAACCATAAGGGTGCACATTTTCCAAGTAACACTTGAAAGGCACTTCCAAGACTGGTAATAGATTGTCCCAGAGTGTTTCAAAAGCTCAAAAATGTCATTGAGGACCCTGTTCCTTCAGTCTTTCTGTGTTGGATCTTTGGTGTGCATGCAATGTCTCTTTTCAAAGAACCCGGAAAACTGCATCAGCTCCAAGTTGCACAATCTCACATCTCAGCATTTCAAGAAGAAATAAATGGATAGGGCCAAAAAGTCCTTCTCAGGCAGCTTTCTCTTTTATCTGGGACGATTTCTCCTGAAAGCCTCCAGAAGTTTTCCCCTTCATTCCATTGGCCATAACCTGATCACAGCCTTACCTTTAGATCAATTAGTGGCCATCTCTGGCTTAAATCAATCATTATCCACTGAGGATGGGCACACTGTTACCAACAAACAATTCGTGTTCTGCTACCCAAGAAAGAGGTGAAAGGACTGCTGGAAATAGGCATATATTTCTCCCACCACCATTTATAGATGAAGAATCTGAGGTTTATTGAGTTGAAGGACTTTGTTAACAACCACATACCTAGAAAATGTGAAAGCCAAGACCAAATCCTTGGTTTTATGTTCTAGAATGAATTTCTCCATCCGATGCTCTTAAAAGTAACCTCTTAACCATAAAAGTTCTGGGGAAGAAATGAAAGTCAGGGAGGAGCCAGGTCAAGGTGAATTTCTGTTTGTATTCCAAGTTTAATAGGGTGATGAGTTTGTCATCCAAATGTGTGAGGTTATTTCATTCATTCACTCAACAAATATTTACTGCCCTCCTACAGTGTGTTAGGAAGAGTATTAAGTGCTGGGGATACAGTTCATTTTGTTCCTTTTCATAATTACCCCCTCAAATATTAGTTGAAAATCTAGGGATAAAATTGTAGAAATCATCATATTTGGGTACAAAGATGATCTATACATTTCTCAAGTCTATATTTCTCTTCCTAGTCACATAGGAAGACTACATTTCCCAGTCTCCTTTGCGATTACATTGAACCATATGACTAGCATGTGGTCAATGGGATGTGAGAAGAAGGTATATATACCTTTTCCAGATCTGGCTGTAAAATCCATTATACTCTTGACGGAGATCTCAAGGTTAAAACAAGGCCATCTCTGCTAGTCATTTTGCCAGTTGTTTGATTGTCAATAAGATCAATACCTCCACCTTTCCCTCCTTTAGCTTTATATGGTTTAGAAAACTGATAGCTTTGGGAGCAGTCTTGAACTCTCATATAGCTTTTTAATTTTTCTCATGAATTCCTTTTAACTAATAGCTTCATCTTGTTTTACTTCAGCTTCTTTAAGATGAGGAAAGGTTTTCCTTTTTAAAATCTCAAACAGAACTAAACTTCCATTCAGAGAGTTCAGAGAGGAAAGACTAGAAGTAATGATCTTGTTTGTGGAGGTTCAAGCCAGTCGGAGGTATGGGGTTGAGGCTCATGTTAGGGCTTAGGCTTTAGTTATTGCTCAAACTTCTTTGGTCTTAAGATTTCATATTTTCAAGCATCCATCCTGTTTCTCCTGTCTACAACAACCCAATGAGGACAGGAAAAAAAGCAATGATACGCCTTTTGCTGCTGCTGCTAAGTCTCTTCAGTCGTGTCCGACTCTGCGACCCCATAGACAGCAGCCCACCAGGAGCCCCTGTCCCTGGGATTCTTCAGGCAAGAACACTGGAGTGGGTTGCCATCTCCTTCTCCAATGCATGAAAGTGAAAAGTGAAAGTGAAGATGCTCAGTCATGTCCGACTCTTCCCGACTCCATGGACTGCAGCCTACCAGGCTCCCCCGTTCCTGGGATTCTCCAGGCAAGAGTACTGGAGCAGGGTGCCATTGCCTTCTCTGACCTAAGCCTTTTAAAGCCTTTTAAGACTCTTGGGGTTGGAGCTAAGATGGCCGACAAGTAAGACGGGGAGAATACTTTCTCCTCCACAAATCCATTAAAAGAACATTTGAATGCTGAATAAATTCGATAAAACAACTCCTGAATGCCGGCAGAGGACATCAGGCACTTAGAAAGACAACTCACTGTCTTCAAAACGAGAAAACGAGCCCTGCGGTAACTCCTTTTGTGGAGAAGTGGCGCGGACACCAGCATTTGCTATTGGCAAGCGGGGGCTGGGCTAGGAGGAGCGGCGAGGCCTGCATTGCTTTGAGAAAGGATTTGGCCTGGCTATCTCGGGCGCTATCTGAGCGAAATAACCAGACTGTCGGTTATCTACTACATCAAAAGCCAGCCCTAACTTAAGACACCACCAGGACTACCTACGGAACAAAGGGCTGCACAGAGTTGGCCGGCTGCAGGCCGTCCCACTCCAGTGACAGGCAGCCAGGGCCGGAGGCGGGCAATTACAGCCATAGAGAGACACTGTCTAGCGGAACTGTGAGTAGGTTTCTGTGCTGACTCACGCTTCTTGGGGCTCTGGATGGTCAACATCTGCCTGAGAAAGTGCGCTGTTCGTATACCCAGAAAACTGAGCGGTGGAGAGGTGATAAGTCGCAGCAGCTGCGCTCGCTGAACATTTCATCACCTGCGCTACTCGGATCTGGGAAGGGCATAAAACGCAGACTCAACCAAGTCTGTGCTTCTGAGGATTGATTATCCGAGTGCCTGAACCTGGCCGGTTTAGATTTGGGTGTTCATCTCTGCCCCCTCTGTAATAAGGCAGAGATCAGATATTGAAAAGACCTGTAAACCGCCTCAATAAAGAGAATTCAACAAACTACCAGAATATAGTAAGGACACTCTAAATTTGGCAATTTTAACAAAATGAAGAGACAAAAGAATACCCAGCAGCTAAAGGAACAGGATAAATGCCCACCAAACCAAACCAAAGAGGAAGAGATAGGGAATCTACCTGATAAAGAATTCCGAATAATGATAGCGAAATTAATTCAAAATCTCGAAATCAAAATAGAATCACAGTTAAAGAGTCTGGAGACAAGGATTGAGAAGATGCAAGAAAGGTTTAACAAGGACCTAGAAGAAATAAAAAAGAGTCAACACATAATGAATAATGCAATAAATGAGATCCAAAACACCCTGGAGGCAACAAATAGTAGAATATCAGAGGCAGAAGATAGGATTAGTGAATTAGAAGATAGAATCCTAGAAATTAATGAATCAGACGAGAAAAAAGAAAAAACGTATCAAAAGAAATGAGGACAATTTCAGAAACCTCCAGGATAACATCAAACGCTACAACATTCGAATCATAGGAGTTCCAGAAGAAGAAGATAAAAAGAAAGATCATGAGGAAATACTTGAGGAGATAATAGTTGAAAACTTCCCTAAAATGGAGAAGGAAATTACCACTCAAGTTCAAGAAATCCAGAGAGTCCCTAACAGGATAAACCCAAGGCAAAACACCCCAAGACACATATTAATCAAATTAACAAAGATTAAATGTAAAGAACAAATATTAAAAGCAGCAAGGGAAAAACATCAAATAACTCACAAGGGAATTCCCATAAGGATAACAGCTGATCTTTCAATAGAAACTCTCCAAGCCAGGAGGGAATGGCAAGACGTAATTAAAGTGATGAAATAAAATAACTTACAGCCTAGATTATTGTATCCAGCAAGGATCTCATTCCAATATGAAGGAGAAATCAAAAGCTTCACAGATAAGCAAAAGTTGAGACAATTTTGCACCACTAAACCATTTCTCCAACAAAAACTAAAGGACATTCTCTAGATAGGAATCACTAAAAGGGTGTATAAATTCGAACCCAAAACAATAAAGTAAATCTTATTTATCAATAATTGCTTTAAACGTTTATGGGCTGAATGCCCTAATCAACAGACAAAGACTGGCCGAATCGATACAAAAACAAGACCCCTACATACCTTGTCTACAAGGGACAACCAAAAGACTAAAATGGGTCAAATGGATACAAAAACTAGACCCCTATATATGTTATCTACAAGAGAACCACCTTAAAATACGGGATATATACTGACTGAAAATCAAGGGCTGGAAAAAGATTTTCTATGCAAATACGGACCAAAAGAAAACAGGAGTAGCAATACTCATATCAGATAAAATTGACTTTAAAGATCTTGAAAAGGAGACAATGAAAGTTACACATAACGACTTAAAGGAACAATCCAAAAAGAAGTTATAACAATTATAAATATACATGCATCCAACATTGGAGCATTGATGTATCTAAGACAAACATTAATTAATATGATAGAAGAAATATGCAGCAATACAATAATAGTGGAATACCCCACTCATATAATCTGGCTGTAATAGACAAAGTAAAGAGCAAAACGTATTTACTTATGAGCATCAAAAAATTCAGTTCACGCAGGAGAGTTTAAAAAAAAAAAAAAGACTTATATTTGTTCACTCTGTAAAGGTTTATTGACTATTTTATGGGTTTGGTACCACTTTGGGTAGTAGGGAGGAAGAGGTGACAAATGTGATCCTGTCCTAAATAATATATTTTGGTAAAGATAGACCTACCAATACAAAATACCAAGATGTGCCTAAAGATGAGGACACCCAAACTGAACTTTTTGTTTCCTGAACTTTTCATTTCGAGAACAAACCTCCTAATACAGGATGAATTCAACATGATTTTTTTAAAGTGTTCTTTGTGATTAAAAACAGAAAGCCATTGGTTAAGAAATTACATATACTCCTCCCCACCATCACTCCCCTTCTTTCTTCCCATTTCCCTCCCACCCTCATTGATCCTTTCCTTTGTCCATTTTCCCCTGCAAAAAAAGAATTAAAATAAAATAAAATAAAGTTTACTCTTGCAAAAAAATAAAAAATAAAATAAAGCCTTTTAAAATGGCAGTAGAAAACCCAAGTTTACTGGGATGTCAGAAAAATTAATGAGGTAAAAGATAAGATAGTCTCAAAGTAGGGCCTAGCATATAATAAGAGCTTAAAAATGATATTACTTAAATTATTATGTTGTTGAGAGATACCAGGCACAGAAGTTCAAAGTCTGGAGTGCCTGTATTCCAATCCCTGGTCAGCTACTTACTTTTCATGTCACTGTGTATTGCATATTTGGTCCAATCTCACATTGCATGTTGTCCCTATCTGCAAAATGATGCTTAGGATATTATCTGTTTCACTGAGTTGTTGTGAGGATTGAGTTAAGCACCCCAAAATATTAGCTATTGGTGTAGGAGTTTTAAGTTCTGTTGGCCTAATTCTATCTCTTTCTCAAATGAAACAGCATGCCACCAAATAGCCATCATGAGTTGATATAAATCATGTGATATTGGCCCTTTCAAGTTCTCCATATTAGGAAATGAGAAAATCTTTGTTTTGGTTTTATACCTGTGCCTTATTCTTGCTCTGTCTTATAACTCTCTGTTCAGTGCTTGGTATTAACAATAGGTTCATAATTAATTATATGTTATAATTATTTGCTTACCCTTCTGGATTATATATACATATTTTTTTTCACGTGAAACATTTGGTTTTGTGACTTTCACATGTTCTAGTATCAAAAAGTGTTAAATCATTTCTAAAATCCATCTAATACTTGTGTGAATAAAAATAACATTCTCATAAAAGTTGAGGAAAATAGAAATTGTTATCCTTTGAAAACTTAGTGTACCATGAAATGCGTTGAATTTTTACTTCTCTTCAACTGAAGCTTTAACATCTGAATCAGTGATTCAGTGTTAGCTATTGGCTACATATAAAACTCTCATAAGTAAGCACTGGAAATTGAATAACAGTCTTAATCAAGATGTCGTTAAAATGCAATGGGAACCTTGAAAAGGTAACCAATGATAACCAGTGACCTATGTAGTATAGGAAAAGGTTATCCAACTTCTAAGCCATTTATAGTTGCTGCTGCTGCTGCTGCTAAGTCGCTTCAGTCGTGTCCGACTCTGTGCGACCCCATAGACCGAAGCTCACCAGGCTCCCCTGTCCCTGGGGTTCTCCAGGCAAGAATACTGGAGTGGGTTGCCATTTCCTTCTCCAATGCATGAAAGTGAAAAGTGAAAGTGAAGTCGCTCAGTTGTATCCAACTCTTAGCGACCCCATGGACTGGAGCCTATCAGGCTCCTCTGTCCATGGGATTTTCCAGGCAAAAGTACTGGGGTTGAACATAAAAAGAAGATAAAGTAGTTCTTTAATCTTTTGAATAGACAACAGAATCAATTCCAAAATCTCTGTAATTTGTTCTAATAATATATACAGTATCACATGTTCAAGCTAGCCTGCTGTATGTTTCATTAAAGGTAATCTATTTGTGGAGATTAAAACCAGGGACAGAGAAATGCAATAGATTGACTCTAACTCTACTTCCTCAGTTTAATAGGAACCAAGTTCAAAGAACATAATAAAATCAGTGCAGGAACCCACAGAAGCCAACTATTTGGGTTGCTCTTATCTACCTAACTCAAGAGGACAGGAGACCAGTACTGGTTGTTACAACACAATGACTTATGTGACCCTGGAGAATTGTATAGGGTTGTGGCTTTAACATAAAACTAGATCTGGATTTGAGTCCTGGCTCCATTCTTTCCTGATTGTGTGGCTTTAGGCTCACGGCTTCATCTTCATACTGTCGTATTTTCCTCATCTTTAACATAGGGATAACATGAGAAGTATGAGAATTATAAAGCACCTTGCAATGGATCTGTAAAGTAGTAACTGCAAAATAAATGTGTCTATTGTCATCATTATGTTCAATTTTTAAGTTACTTTGGCTCCCTGGGGTTCAGTTTGCCTCATATATCAAAAGAAATATGACTATTTATTCCCATCTGAGAGTACCAGGATGCATTAGATGACCTCGCAAGGTCATGTCCTGTGATTCTTGGATGGATATATATTCATCTACTTGTCTTGAAAATAGTGTAGGATTAAGGCTGATTTCATAATAAATCAGGAAATACACAAAACCAGCCCCATGATGGAGTCATTTTGACATCTCTCTTTTTCTTACACCTCATATTCAATGCATTATTCATTAAGCAAATACATAACAAATATATATTGAGTGCCAATTGTATGGCAGGAACTATTTTAGGAACCAGGGATAAAGTGATGAAAAGTCAGACAAAACAAAAACTCAAAGTTCTTGCCTGTTTGGAGGTCATTTCCTACCACCAGAGATGGATAATAAATGAACAAATGAATAAGATGGCATCAAGTCCTGAAAACTGTATCTTCAAGATGTATCTCAAATCTGACCATGCTTACTGCCTTTGCTGATACCACTGTATAAACCACCATCATTTCTGGCCTTGGTTACTGAACCAGCACCCTAACTGGCTGCCCTGTGTCCATTCCTGGTTCCCCAATGTGTATTCGCCATTCAACAATATGTCTGGATATCACATCATATCACTTCCTTCCTAAAAATCTGTAAATGGCTTCCTATCACACTTAAAATAAAAGCCCAACTCTTTCTACATATGATAACCACTGGCAATCTCTTCCGTGTCTTCTGACCACGCATCCACTTATGTCTGCTCTAACCACACTGCTCTTCTCTGAAGCTGCCAAGCATGCTGCTGAACTCAGAGCCTTTCTACTTCCTACCTGCTTTGCTGGGCTTCACTTTTTGTATCTTTCTTCTTGACCTCATTTAGGTCTCAGCTCTTCAGAGAGGTTTTCCAACCAGTCTTTTGAAAAAAGCTCACCAGTCCATCTCTCTTTAGCACCCTTATCCTGCTTTATTTCTCTTCCTAGCACTTAAAATCCCATGGCATTCTATACTTATTGATTTGTTTGTTGATTGCTATCTCCCTGCAGTGGAATGTAAGCCCCAAGAATGTCAGGGCTTTTACTTGCCATTGAGCCTCCAGCCTCTAGCACTGTGCCTGATTCTGTGAGCCACACATAAGGTGAAGAGCACAGGTTCTGAAGCTGTGTTGCCGACGGGTTTCAAGCTCAGTTCCTCTCAGCTGTGAAATCTTAGGCAAGTCTCTTACCTTCTCATCTGCATAGTGGGGATAGTAACAGGCATGTAAATATAAAGTTGTTATTATGAGGACTGAATTGGTTAACATTTGTAAAGTGCTTTGAACAGTGCTTAGTGCATAATGGGTCAATGCCAATATTTGCTAAATTTAAAAAAAATGTGAGATGAATGTCAGGAGGCCTAGCTGTACAAAAACATCTTACATAGCCAGCCTCAGTATCTTGAATGCTACCTTTATTGATGAATTAGTTTGTTTTACTGCTTATTAAATGCTTAGTATATCCTGCCTTTTATTGACTAAGCTTCCCCCAGGGATATGTCTTATTTCTCTAGCTGGATTGTCAACTGCTAGAGGACAGAGACTTTATTATTATGCTTTTAAACTTTCACTCTCCTTCTAGCCTTTCCCTTTACTCTCCCACTCATGTCCTGTCCTCATCCCTGGGTTCACACACATGGCACCTTTCTTAAAAAATATACCTAAAAATGTAGCATCTTACAGCCTGTCAAGTTCTGAAGTGCTAAGCTGATTTGTGAATCCCTCCTCATCTCCACCCAAGTGGCTGTTTGCTTTTATGCTTCCAGTTGCCAGGAACTCACTAACTTTTGTTTTTTAACCAATACCATTTCCTTCTCCAAGGGATCTTCCTGACCCACGGATCGAACCCAGCTCTCCTGCATTGTAGACAGATGCTTTACCGTCTGAGCCACCAGGGAAGTCATATTTTATTTTACTGTTATACAATTTACCGAGCACTTCAGATCAGATCAGATCAGTCGCTCAGTCGTGTCCAACTCTTTGCGACCCCATGAATCACAGCATGCCAGGCCTCCCTGTCCATCACCAACTCCCGGAGGTCACTCAGACTCATGTCCATCGAGTCAGTGATGCCATCCAGCCATCTCATCCTCTGTCGTCCCCTTCTCCTCCTTACCCCAATCCCTCCCAGCATCAGAGTCTTCTCCAATGAGTCAACTCTTCGCATGAGGTGGCCAAAATACTGGAGTTTCAGCTTTAGCATCATTCCTTCCAAAGAAATCCCAGAGCTGATCTCCTTCAGAATGGACTGGTTGGATCTCCTTGCAGTCCAAGGGATTCTCAAGAGTCTTCTCCAACACCACAGTTTAAAAGCATCAATTCTTCAGCGCTCAGCTTTCTTCACAGTCCAACTCTCACATCCATACATGACCACTGGAAAAACCATAGCCTTGACTAGACGGACCTTTGTTGGCAAAGTAATATCTCTGCTTTTGAATATGCTATCTAGGTTGGTCATAACTTTCCTTCCAAGGAGTAAGTGTCTTTTAATTTCATGGCTGCAGTTACCATCTGCAGTGATTTTGGAGCCCAGAAAAACAAAGTCTGACACTGTTTCCACTGTTTCCCCATCTATTTCCCATGAAGTAATGGGACCAGATGCCATGATCTTTGTTTTCTGAATGTTGAGCTTTAAGCCAACTTTTTCACTCTCCACTTTAACTTTCATCAAGAGGCTTTTTAGTTCCTCTTCACTTTCTGCCATAAGGGTGGTGTCATCTGCATATCTGAGGTGATTGATATTTCTCCCGGCAGTCTTGATTCCAGCTTGTGCTTCTTCCAGCCCAGCGTTTCTCATGATGTTCTCTGCATATAAGTTAAATAAACAGGGTGACAATATACAGCCTTGACGAACCCCTTTTCCTATTTGGAACTAGTCTGTTGTTCCATGTCCAGTTCTAACTGTTGCTTCCTGACCTGCATACAGATTTCTCAAGAGGCAGATCAGGTGGTCTGGTATTCCCATCTCTTTCAGAATTTTCCACAGTTTATTGTGGTCCACACAGTCAAAGGCTTTGGCATAGTCCATAAAGCAGAAATAGATGTTTTTCTGGAACTCTCTTGCTTTTTCGATGATCCAGCAGATGTTGGCAATTTGATCTCTGGTTCCTCTGCCTTTTCTAAAACCAGCTTGAACATCAGGAAGTTCACGGTTCATGTATTGCTGAAGCCTGGCTTGGAGAATTTTGAACATTACTTTACTAGCGTGTGAGATGAGTGCAATTGTGCTGTTGTTTGAGCATTCTTAGGCATTGCCTTTCTTTGGGATTGGAATGAAAACTGAACTTTTCCAGTCCTGTGGCCACTGCTGAGTTTTCGAAATTTGGTGTTGGAGAAGACTCTTGAGAGTCCCTTGGACTGCAAGAAGATCCGACCAGTCCATTCTGAAGGATATCAGCCCTGGGATTTCTTTAGAAGGAATGATGCTAAAGCTGAAACTCCAGTATTTTGGCCACCTCATGTGAAGAGTTGACTCATTGGAGAAGACTCTGATGCTGGGAGGGATTGAGGGCAGGAGGAGAAGGGGACGACAGAGGATGAGATGGCTGGATGGCATCACTGACTCGATGGATGCGAGTCTGAGTGACCTCCGGGAGCTGGTGATGGACAGGGAGGCCTGGCGTGCTGCGGTTCATGGGGTCGCAAAGAGTCGGACACGACTGAGCGACTGATCTGATCTGATGACATGCCAAATACTGCAACATGTTGGATATGCATTATCTTCTCTAATCCTGACAACAACTCCCGGGTATAAATATGGACATTATCTCATTTGCATTTGAATTACAGGAACTCAGAAATGGAGTTGGGTAGTGAACCCAAGCTTTCTGTCAGTCTGATTGTTGTATATTACTATATTGCCTCTAGAAAGTTCCTCCTTAATATGATTCCTGTGGTACTGGAAAGCTTTTTAAAGTTTCCTTTTAATCTTCCCTATCTATGTAAGAGTATTTGTTCTGATATGTCTGTGTATCCCATTGCTATGAGCCTTTAAAGCTGGGGATGGAATCTCATTCAGTTTTGCATCTTCATCATCTAGCAGAACCAGGCAGGTAACAAGCATTCAGTAAATGTCCACTGAACTGACCTCTGTTAAAATGTGAACAAAACTGGGAGGGGCTCGCTAGGCGCAGTGCGCCCTCAGCTCTCCCTCTCCCTCCCCTTTCTCAGTCAGCCTCCCCCATGGCTCACCAATGCCACACTGTTCAAAAGTTTTCCAGGATGTGGATTTTTAAAACTGAAGATTATAAATAATAGTCACAGAAGCAGATTCTCTTTATGAAAGATGTTCAGAATAGCAGTGGGTGGGTGGCCAGACCTGGAGCAGCACTGATTTATAAGTTAAGTGAACTGGAAACTAGGTACATACAGTGTAGACACACAGACACACATGTATCTTTTTTATATACAAGAGAGAAACAAAGTGAAAGATTTTTCACTTTTCTCCTATTTTAACCACACAATGTTGTTTTAGTTTGCTGGAGTGAGTGATTATCTGCTCTGCAGAAAATTACTATTTTGGTTTTTGCTAAAGGATGGTTTGCTCTACAGTAGAGAAGTAGGAAAAGACTAAGTTACCAATAAGAGTATTTTTGTCATTGAGCAGAGCACCAGGGTATGGAAGCAAGAGTGCTGGCCTGGGGGTCAGGTATCCTACATGTACGCTCTTCTTTGCCCTGGACAAATTATTGTGTCAGGGGCAAATCCCCTTTCCGGGTTTCAGAGTCTGACCTGGGATTATTGCTCATCTATAAAGGAAATGTTAGAGAAGTAACCCTTATCTCCCAACTTCTACTCTATAATCTGACCTATGGTAACTCTTGGGAACCAGATGGAGCTAAGACAGCTTGGCTGCTTCATGCTGGAGATTCAGCCTCTGAGAGTGCTTATGTGCTCCTCTGTGAATCCACTAATAATTGTGCCCACTTTCTAATGATGCTGTGAGCATTACTAAGGGATGCATGAAAACACTTGATTCGGTGTTTGACACATGATGTGTGTCCTTGACAAGCATTAAGTGTAAGAATAGTAGCAATGATATGAATTATTAAAAGAACAAACTATAAAAAATTATCAAAATAACAATGATTATCAAAAGAGCAATGATTATCAAAACCATGTAGTAGAAAATAGATGGGAGGTACAAAGCAGAAGACATAGTCCCTGACCTTGAAGAGGGAAGATATAGAAATGTGAAGACAATAGAAGCCAATGTGAACTGAGCACCAGGACGGAGTAGAGAAAGGTGATATCATGATTTAGATGTGGTGAGAGCCCCTCAGACTGACTCAGTCCATAGCTGCTTCCCAGAGGTGGTGGGAGAAGAGCTGATAAAATCAGTATCTGGGTGCCAGGAAGGAAGATGGTGAGATTTCCAGGAGAGGATGTAATGGGCTGACTGAGGTCAGGACACAAACGCTTTGCCAGACCAGAGGCTTTTTAATAAAATATAAGTAGGTCAAAGGCCTCTCTGGTTTCTTTCCCAGGGAATACAAATCAATAGTCATTGTTTCCTTTCTATACAAAATTTTAAAACTGAAATTTACTTCAGTGAAAGGCTGGCTTTGTGTTTGGGGTTGCATCAGTATGGCTTGAACAATGACATATCTGCCTCCTCCCGGGCTGTGTGTGTAACTTGTGGACATGGCCTGGACTGGCTGTAAGCAGGGGACAATGAATGTGCTCACAAGAGCAAATGCCAGCTGGCCAGTACCTCTAGGTACACAGAGAATTTGGCTGAAGAGTACTGGAAGGTGAGTCCTTCTTTCTGTGTCACTTTTATAGGCTTACACTGTTATCAGCGGTTTGGATCCCCTGTAACAGCCACCCATGAGGCAACACATCCAGAATTATTCTGTTGAAGAGACCATGAGTTTGTATGTTGAACCTCATAGTTGGATGAAGTTCTGGATAGTTTAAATTACTAAATACACACACACACACACACACACACACACGACTAACTTAGTCTTTGCCCACTCCCCAGGGTCTCTCCTCATGGTCTAAAGGTCAGTTGTTGAGCAGGCCCATCCCCTGAGAGCAGGGACTGTCCAGGAACCTGGTCAGGTGACAAGTAAGCATGGTGTTTGTGCATACCAGGCCTGGAGGCTTCAGTGTCTCAGGTCATGTTACAATTGAAAGGGTCATGTTACAGTTGAAGAATTTACAAAACAAAGGACTTATACAAAGACATTGGAGAAGGCAATGGCAAGCCACTCCAGTACTCTTGCCTAGAAAATCCCATGGATGGAGGAGCCCGGTAGGCTGCAGTCCATGGGGTCGCTACAAGTAGGCTGTGACTGAGCGACTTCACTTTCACTTTTCACTTTCACGCAATGGAGAAGGAAATGGCAACCCACTCCAGTGTTCTTGCCTGGAGAATCCCAGGGATGGCACAGCCTGGTGGGCTGCTGTCTATGGGGTCGCACAGAGTCGGACACGACTGAAGCGACTTAGCAGTAGCAGCAGCAGCATACAAAGACATATACCTATTCAGAGACATCTACAGAGAGAAACAGAGACAGAGAGAGGGACAGTTTCCAAGGACAATTCTGAATTGTGATCCCTTAATCCTTCAGCCAGATTAAGGATATAAAAAAGGGTCAGAATGTGGGAGAGATTTGTTGAGAAGGTTCTTTGGGGAAGAAGTGTGCAAGTCTTCTCTATCTTCCCAAAAGAAGAGAGTTCAACCTTCTTCACCCCAAATCTAGTGCAGTTGTGGCCACAGTCAATTTTACAGCATTTTCATCACCCCAGTAGAAACCCCACACTCATTGGCAGTCATTCCCCATTTCCCTCCAAGCACCTGAACCCTAGGCAACTAGGGTTGAAAGCAACTACTAATAATCTTTCCACAGATTTGCTTATTCTGGGCCTTTCATGTAAATGGAATCATGTTACATGGTATTTTATGACTGACTTTTTCACATAGCATAATGGTTTCAAGGTTCATCCATGCTGTATCAAATCAATACTTTATTCTTTTTATTGCCCAATAATTCCACTATATGAATGTGCCACATTTTCTTTATTCATTTATCCGCTGATGGACATTTGAGTAGCTTCCAACTTTTGGCTATTATGACTATGACTGCTATGAACATTGGTGTACAAGTTTGTGTTTGGACATGTTTTCATTTCTCTTGGGTATATATACTTAGGCATGAAATTGTTGGGTCATATGATCAGATCAGATCAGATCAGTCGCTCAGTCGTGTCCGACTCTTTGCGACCCCATGAACTGCAGCACGCCAGGCCTCCCTGTCCATCACCAACTCCCGGAGGTCACTCAGACTCACATTCATCGAGTCAGTGATGCCATCCAGCCATCTCATCCTCTGTCGTCCCCTTCTCCTCCTGCCCCCAATCCCTCCCAGCATCAGAGTCTTCTCCAATGAGTCAACTCTTCGCATGAGGTGGCCAAAATACTGGAGTTTCAGCTTTAGCATCCTTCCTTCCAAAGAAATCCCAGGGCTGATCTCCTTCAGAATGGACTGGTTGGATCTCCTTGCAGTCCAAGGGACTCTCAAGAGTCTTCTCCAACACCACAGTTCAAAAGCATCAATTCTTCGGTGCTCAGCCTTCCTCACAGTCCAGCTCTCACATCCATACATGACCACAGGAAAGACCATAGCCTTGACCAGGCGAACCTTTGTTGGCAAAGTGATGTCTCTGCTTTTGAATATGTTATCTAGGTTGGTCATAACTTTCCTTCCAAGGAGTAAGCGTCTTTTAATTTCATGGCTGCAGTCACCATCTGCAGTGATTTTGGAGCCCAGAAAAAGAAAGTCTGACACTGTTTCCACTGTTTCTCCATCTATTTCCCATGTAGTGATGGGACCAGATGCCATGATCTTCGTTTTCTGAATGTTGAGCTTTAAGCCAACCTTTTCACTCTCCACTTTCACTTTCATCAAGAGGCTTTTGAGTTCCTCTTCACTTTCTGCCATAAGGGTGGTGTTATCTGCATATCTGAGGTTATTGATATTTCTCCCAGCAATCTTGATTCCAACTTGTGCTTCTTCTAGTCCAGTTACCTTTTGAGAAACTACCAGACAGTAGATAAATATAAAATTGTGTTTTGATTATGTCACAAGTTGTGCTTGTTCAACATACTGACTACTGATGAATTCATCCCCTACCACACCTCAGTTACCCTCTGTGGTCAGGACAAGATCAGTAAGTGAGAGACAGACAGAGGAAAGGGAGAAATAGAGATATATACAGAGAGAGAGAAGGGTGGGGGAACAGGCAAACAGGAAGTTAAAGACAAGGCATAGAGGCACCAGATGAGACCTTAGGAGTGATTAGACCTGGAAAAGAAGTGGTTTGGATCTAGAGGTCTGTGAAGCAATTAGCTAGCCGTGTGTATTTGAAATTTAACCTAACGTTTAATGCCTCTGTGCCTTCTACTACAGTTCCACTGTGCCAGGTACTAGCTTCAGGTGAAGCTATGGTTAGGCGCATATTGTTTTACCTAATCATCACAAACTGTTGTTGTTCGGTCATGTCTAACTCCTCGAGATCCCATGGACTGTTGCATGCTAGGCTCCCCAGTCCTTCACTATCTCCCAGAGTCAATATTGTTTTACCTAATCATCACAAACATGTGTGGTGGCTAACATTATTCCATTTTACAAATGAGAAAACTCAGGCTCAGGTAAATAACTTGGTCAGAATCATGCAGCTGTAAGTCACAATCTAACATTTATTTTTATTTATTTACTTGGCTGCCCTGGGTCTTAGCTGCAGCATGTAGGATCTTTACCGCAGCATATGAACACTTAGCTTTGATTGTGGAATCTAGTTTCTTGACCAGGGATCAAACCTGGGCCTTCTGCATTGGGAGCATGGAGCTTTAGCCACTGGACCACTAGGAAATCCCTGTAAGTAGCAATCTGAGATCAGAAACCTGTCTGCCTGCCCCGTAGGCCAATGTTCTTGACCACTACATACCTCTCATCCTGGACATCTGGGCTTACCCTGCCAGCTCCTGAATGACTATGTGTGCTTCCAAAAACCCTTCTACATTGTGAGATGCATTGGTAAAGTGGCCCTCAAAAAGGGGGCAGGGGCAAAATATGTAGTATGTGCCAATTTCCATAGTGTAAGTGTTCTCACCACAGCAGGTCTCAGGCTGTCATCACTTTACAAACTAGCTCACAAAATTCCTGAATATTTAACAAGTAGCTTTCATGAACCAGTATGAGCAACTTAGAGCACATCCCTGCTTCTATGCCTTTGAGTGGTATGGACCTTTGCTCTTAGTCTTTTGAAGACTAAGAGAACCAAAGTTCCCAGATGACATGCATCCCTGAGTTTTCTGGTTAACTGAAGGATTTAACCTGTAATACTAACTCAGAAACCATTTTGAGGGCAGACCTGGTGTTTCAGGACTCACAGAAATAGAAACACATTCATATTAAAGAAATGCACTAAATTTGTATGCATTTTCCTCTTTTACCTCTAAGTAATAGTTAACATACTTTTAGGCTTATTCCAGAAATGTGAGTTATAAGCCAGTGACCATATGATAGAAGCTAAAATTGAGGGAAGCCAGACTTCTTCACATGGTACTTCTCAAACTTGGGTCTGCCTGTTCTACCAGAATTTAAAAAATATAGTACATATTTTCTTAAAAAAACTTTTTCAGTTACATAGATAAAGGTAAACATTCTCTTTGTGTATGATTCACTGACATTTAGCAAAAATGCTTTAGTTTTTTATGGGAATAAATTCTTTGATGGGGGAGGGGAGTGACTTTTTCCCCTTACAAATAGGTGTGTACACCTTTAGACTCTGATAATCTTTTTTTTTTAAATTATCCTTCCATATTGTTTCCAGATTTTTATATTTTTGCAGACTCTTTTCAGCTTTATTCAGTTTCTTTTGTTTTTGCACAGACAGGCAACTGGTGACAAACCTCAACTGTCGTTATGCGACAGGTCAGTGAGAGCTGGATAAAGTGGCAATCTGTAATCTTACAACCCATTTCACGTGGTTCACCAGAGCAAGAGCTGCAGGAATGGTATTTCCTAACTGCTAACAACCAGCTTCATCATCACACCACCCTGAACTAACATTTTTGCCTTTGGCTTATAATGGGAGTCATTAGATTCTAGAAAATTCCCTGTTTGTCCCATCCCTAAATTTGATTTCCTGAGAGTCAGAGAGAAAATGAGTTATTCTGAGCTTTGTGTATGACAAGTGAGTGTGTGGGTGAAACAAGAACCTGCAGTCACCTTGGTGCTGCTGGACCTTGTCCCCTGATCCTGTTGAAAGGAGCCAGGCTCCAGGTGGAACTGCAGCTCGGGCTTGCTGATACAGCACGAGTGGAGTTTTCCATAGGAAATTAACTAAGTAACACTCACATTCTTTCCCTTCTCTCTTTTCCACTCTTCTCTTCCCTCTTTAATGAAACAGCTTAAGATCAGCACTTGAATTCTCTCACAGGGGTGAAGTTTGACAATTTCAATCTCTTCTGACACTCCGATCAAAAAGAACAGTCTCGTCTTCACTCGCTTATTCCAAAAAGTGCTTTTCATCAAAGCTATTGTATTTCACTGAAGATGCAACTTTCTGAAAACAAGATATCTTAAAATGATAGTTCAAAGATGCCGTCCTTTAAAAAATGGCAAAAGTGGCACTTTAAGAAGAACCCAGTCACATAAGTGGATCTGGTCCTATATGCAAAAAAATAATTGTGGCACAATCAAATAGTAGGTTGCTAATGTCATAGACATAAAATCATCCAATGAATCAAAATGAGGGTGAAATCTTCCACAAGTAGTCATTCTTTGTTTAATGTGTGTGCTCCTTCTTCATAATGAAACCAGCAATGTAAGGCTTAAGGAAATGTTCAGTAGTAATTTAATAAAAATATTGATAGAGTGCCTTGTAGATTCAAAGCAGTTCCTATCCACTTTAGAGACACAATTCAGGATGGTTGTGACCTACGAAATACAAAACTCTATGATAGGTGATATGAGGTATAAATAGTTGGTTCCTATATAGATTAGAGTAGAAGAGAAAACTAAGTATAAGAATACTCAGAATACAGATAATTACCCATGTAGTGTATATTCCTTGAGCTCCTCTGATGGGTCAGGCACTTTGCTACAATGATTGAGACAGTGGTGAGCCAAGGAGTACTGGTACTTCCCTCCCTGAAGGGAAAATGTAAGTGTCAAAATTCTGTCCTTCCTTCAACAACTATTTATGTGTATGAACTATATGTCAACTGCCCTTTTTGGAGCTATTGATATAGCCACAAGCTAAAAAACCTCTCTGTTCTCAGAGATTATGTTCTATTGTAGAGGTAGAAAAACAAACACATGCCGTGCAGCAAAATAAATGTTTTTTTAAAAAGAATATAGAAAGGGGTCAGTGGATTAAAAATGACAGAAGGTACATTAGATAGGGTAGTTGGGGAAGTCCTCTCTGGGAAGACATTTGAACAGGGACATGGTGGAAGAGAGGAGCCCATGCAGATCTCTTAGGTAGAGGGAATCCTATGTGTAAAGATGCTGAGGTGAGAAGGAGCTTGATGTGTTTGTGGAAGAGCAAAGAGGCCAGTGTGGCTGGAGGAGATAAAGTCATGGAGAGGGAAGCTGGTGAGGAAGCTGAGGTCAGATTGTGAGAGGCCTTGGCAAGGACTTTAGATGTTGTTCTGAGGGTGATGGGAAGCCAATAGAGAGTCTTGAGAAGGGGAATGATCTTATTTGACTTTTTTAAAATAAATTTTTATTGGAGTATAGTTACTTTACAATGTTGTATTAGTTTCTTGCTATATAGCAAAGTACATTGTCATATATATATATATATATATATATATATATATATATATATATATATATATCTCCTTTTTAAGATTTCCTTCCCATTTAGGTCACCACAGAGCACTGAGTAGAATTTCCTGTGTTCTCATTAGTTATCTATTTTGTACATAGAAGTATGCATATTTCAGTCCCAGTCTCCTAATTCATCCTGCCCCATTCTGGCTATTGTGTGGGGGAATAGATGGTGTGTGGGTGCTGGCAAGGGTAGAAAGCAAAAGGAAGCTAACTCTCCCTTAGGTAAGAGGCTCTCACCTAACTACCTTAGATCTGAGACATCAGCTTTTCCTGCCTTAGGACTTGAACTGAAACATTGGCCCTTTCGGGGTCTCAAGCCTGCTGGCCTTTGGACTAAAACAATGCCATTTCCTGGGTTTCCAGCTTGCAGACCCATCCTGTAGATCTTGGAACTTGTCAGCCATCATAATCGCATGAGTTTTTTTGTTCTCCTTAAGAACAACTGATTGAATGACGCCCATCCACATTAGGGAGGATAATCTGCTTTAATTAGTCTACCCATTAAAATTTTAAACTCACCCTACAATATCCTAACAGAAATATCCAGAGAAATGTTTGACCAAATATCTGGAAACCCTGCAGCCTGATCAGGTTGACATATAAAGTTAACTGTAACACTCCCATTGGGGTACCTCTGCCTCTTTTTCAGTCCCATCTCTCAGTCACTCTTCTATACACCTTACACCCCAGTTGAACAAGACTCCCAACTGCTTCCTAATCACGCCCAGCACTTCCAACTACCCTAAGAGTCCCTTCCCTTATCTCTGCTTGTTCAACTCCTACCCACTCATTGAGGCATATGCCACCTCCTCCAAGCAGTGGGTCCTGCTCTCCTTACTGTGCTGTGTCTCACTCTTCTTTTGTCCCTTCTTTATTTATGTCTCTCTTTGGCATTTAATACACTTCCCTCATATAGCCATAATTTACATGTTTATAAGTGATAAGAGATGCTTAGCAAGAACTATCCAGGGAGTCACCTAGGAAACATAGAAAGATGGAATCCCTTGTGATGTTCTTTACAGGAGTGAGTCATTTTGGTAAATGGTTTGCTGTCTCTTACTTCCTCCTCTGGAAAGTGAGGATACGGATACTACCTACCTCAAAAGATTGTTGTGAAGACTAAATGAGATGATGCATTGCAAGCACCTAACATAGGATGTCCTGAATATTCATTGGAAGGACTGATGCTGAAGCTGAAACTCCAATACTTTGGCCACCTGATGCAAAGAATGGACTCATTGGAAAAAACCCTGATGCTGGGAAAGTTGAAGGCAGGAGGAGAAGGGGATGAGAGAGGATGAGATGATTGGATGGCATCATAGACTCTATGGACACAAGTTTGAGTAAGCTCCCATAGTTGGTGATGGACAGGAAAGCCTGGCATGCTGCAGTCCATGGGGTCACAGAGTTGGACACGACTGAGCAACTGAACCTAACTGAACATAGGATGTGATGAAGAGTAAACCCTGTGTAAAAAGGAGTTATCTCTGAGGAGAACCTCCCTCAGAGAGGTAGACACATGGCTCCCACAAGTCCTGAGGGGAGTTTCCCACAGGAATGTGGAACAGATGGGGGGAAGATAGACTATAAAGGTCTTAAATTTACAAGTTCTTAGTTCAAGTAAGGGCTTCCCTGCATTCTTCCTGAATCTGCCTGCAATGCAGGAGACCCAGGTTCAACCCCTGGGTCAAGAAGGTTCCCTGGAGAAGGGAATGGCAACCCACTCCAGTTCAAGTGAACAGTGAAGACTAATGAGCATCCCTGGACCCCAGTTCAAAAGGGGAGAGGACCAAAGTCACCCAGCTTAGGCCAGTTGTGCACCTCTTATATCTGTTATGACTGGATGGCAAGATTGCTGTCTCACATCACCGCCAGGTCCAGTTCCTGTGGATCATTAGGGGCAAGTCTCAGAGACAGGAGAGCCTGGGTTGAGTGTACTGTAGTTAACACAGCATAACACCCATAACACTGTCTGGAAATCTTTTGCTATACTCTTTTGGCTCTTCTATTAGGCCATAAGCCCCTGAGAGCACATCCCTATAGCTCCAGTGCCAAGCATACCACCTGGCACATTGTGGGTTCCCAACAAAGATTCAAGGGAGTGAAGGAGCATTTACTCATTTGCTTCCATATATAAATCATCATGGAAGCCCTGTGTTTACAAACCTCTCAAAACACTGCCAAACAGAATCAGTAAGTAAAAAACAATGACAACAACAGTGAAGGTCTTGAGACATATCCTTTGAAATGAAAGAAAAACAAACCTGAAAAACACTTGCCTAGAAGTTACTGAGCGTGGGATAATTTTCCCTCTAAGGCAATCACTGCCAGTCATGGACAGGGCAACTATTACATGTGAAAATACTGGTGTCAAACCTCCTTATGGAAGATGATTTAAAACTTTACTTGGCATTTCCTTCCATATTTTAAAACCAGAATTTCTTTACATAATAATAATAATAATAATAAAAAGACCACAGATACTGCAGCTTCAGAGACAGCCTCTGTATTAGGGCCATCCACCAACGATCCTCTCAGCTTAGGCTTCACTATCTAAAATCTGCTTATGCAAAAGTCCCCTATGATGAGGTCAGAGTGATCATGTACTGTGCTGTGCTTAGTTGCTCAGTCGTGTCCCACCCTTTGCATCAGCATGGACTATAGACCATCTGGCTCCTCTGTCCAAGGGGATTCTCCAGGCAAGAATACTAGAGTGGGTTGCCATGCCCTCCTCCAGGGAATCTTCCCAACCCAGGGATCAAACCCAGGTATCAAACCCAGGTCTCCCATATTGCAGGCAGATTCTTTACAGTCTGAGCCACCAGGGAAGCTCCAGAGTGATCGTAGGCATTAAAAAATGAAAACAGTATTAAATCACTGCTAGATAGCATATTGAAAAGCAGAGACATTACTTTGCCAACAAAGGTCCATCTAGTCAAGTCTATGGTTTTTCCAGTGGTTATGTGTGGATGTGAGAGTTGGACTGTGAAGAAAGCTGAGCGTTGAAGAATTGATGCTTTTGATCTGTGGTGTCGGAGAAGACTCTTGAGAGTCCCTTGGACTGCAAGGAAATCCAACCAGTCCATTCTAAAGGAGATCAGCCCTGGGTGTTCTTTGGAAGGAACGATGCTAAAGCTGAAACTCCAGTACTTTGGCCACCTCATGTGAAGAGTTGACTCATTGGAAAAGACTCTGATGCTGGGAGGGATTGAGGGCAGGAGGAAAAGGGGACGACAGAGGATGAGATGGCTGGACGGCATCACTGATACTCGATGGACCTGAGTTTGAGTGAACTCCGAGAGTTGGTGATGGACAGGGAGGCCTGATGTGCTGCAATTCATGGGGTCGCAAAGAGTTGGACACAACTGAGTGACTGAACTGAACTGATGAGCTGAATTGTGTTCCCCCAATTCATATGTTGAAGCCCTAACCTTCAGTACCTCAGAATGTGACTGTCTTTGGAGATAGAACCCTTAAAGAGAGTGATTAAGTTAAAATAAAATCATTAGGATGAGCCTAAATCCCATCCGGCTAGTGTCCTGATAAGAAGAGGAGTTTAGACACATGGAGATATAAGGGATGACCATTTGTGGTCACAGGGAGAAAGTGGTCATTGCAAGCCAAGGAGAAGGACCTCAGAAGACACCAAACCTGTCAGCACCTTGACCTCGGACCTCCAGTCTCCAGAACTCTGAGAAAATACAATTCTGTCCTTTAAGCCACCCAGTTCTGTGATGTTTTGTCATGGCAGCCCTAGTAAGCTAATACAATCACTTTCTCTAATGGCTCCTCATCCTTTTAAGAATAAGGACTTTTTATTTTGTTATTTGCTTATTAAATAAATTTACTTCACTGAACCAGCAAAGGAAAAGCACAGAACATTTAACTCCATAACTAGTTTATCAGACATGCACAGAAAATAAACCTTAAAAAAAAACAAGGATGAGGGTCCATCTTAATCCAGAATGATCTCATCTTGATGACAGCTACAAAGACCTTATGTGCAAATAAGGCCCTACTCACAGGTACTGGGGGTGAAGATTCAAATATATTTTTCTGGGAAGCGGGGAGATGCAATTCTCCTCTCTGCAAATGTCTAAGTTTGAAGGGAGTTGAAGAATAATTGCAAGAAGTATGAAGAATCTTCTGGAATGTGGTTGATATTCTTATTCCAGGGGCTGGTTATACTGTAGTTTCAGTTTATGAAAATTCATCCAGCTATTCCCTTATGATATGTACGTGTTTCTCTATGGATGTTATGTGTCAATAAAATAATTTTTTAAAGTCACTTTTGTTTAGAATTTGCAGTTGTTTATTCTTTTGATTTATGTTTCTCTAAAATATCAGAGAAAAGCAAATCTATCAGTGTCTTGAAATAAAGCAAAGAAGACTTTAATTGGATATATCACTGTGGGCTTTGATTTCTCCTCTGTATCTGTGATCAAGAAGCTCTGTAATGAGTAAAAGCCACAATGTATCCAATATTTTAAAATTGATGTTTTTATCTTCACAGCAACATCTATATATACTTGAAAAATATTTGTACATAAATGTCTGAGGTATTATATATCTGTTTACAGATTATCCTTGCCTGACATATGGCTTCACAGGCATTTAGTACTAGTTCTGTGGTCACTCTATAGTCACAAGCTGTGGATCACTTGTCTACAGCCCCTCAGGGGAAAAAGTACAGTGGTGAAGAGCATGGAATTAGGAGTCCAACTGTCTTGGTTAGCATCCCAGATTGTCATTGTTTTGGTATATGCAATTGTTGTGTGTTTCATTTTTCCCACCTGTAAAATGGAATGATAATAATAGCATCTAACTCATAGGATTCTTGTACTAAGATGAGTTTATACATTTTAATACACAGTAATTGGGCCAGATTATATATAAGCATTCAGATCAGATCAGTCGCTCAGTCGTGTCCAACTCTTTGCGACCCTATGAATCGCAGCATGCCAGGCCTCCCTGTCCATCACCAACTCCCAGAGGTCACTCAGACTCACATCCATCGAGTCAGTGATGCCATCCAGCCATCTCATCCTCTGTCGTCCCCTTCTCCTCTTGCCCTCAATCCCTCCCAGCATCAGAGTCTTCTCCAATGAGTCAACTCTTCGCATGAGGTGGCCAAAATACTGGAGTTTCAGCTTTAGCATCATTCCTTCCAAAGAAATCCCAGGATTGATCTCCTTCAGAATGGACTGGTTGGATCTCCTTGCAGTCCAAGGGACTCTCAAGAGTCTTCTCCAACACCACAGTTCAGAAGCATCAATTCTTCGGCGTTCAGCCTTCTTCACAGTCCAGCTCTCACATCCATACATGACCACAGGAAAAATCATAGCCTTGACTAGGTGAACCTTTGTTGGCAAAATAATGTGTCTGCTTTTGAATATGTGATCTAGGTTGGTCATAACTTTCCTTCCAAGGAGTAAGCGTCTTTTAATTTCATGGCTGCAGTCACCATCTGTAGTGATTTTGGAGCCCCCCAAAATAAAGTCTGACACTGTTTCCGCTGTTTCCCCATCTATTTCCCATGAAGTGATGGGATCAGATGCCATGATCTTTGTTTTCTGAATGTTGAGCTTTAAGCCAACTTTTTCACTCTCCACTTTCACTTTGATCAAGAGGCTTTTGAGTTCCTCTTCACTTTCTGCCATAAGGGTGGTGTCATCTGCATATCTAAGGTTATTGATATTCCTCCCAACAATCTTGATTCCAACTTGTGTTTCTTCCAGGCCAGCGTTTCTCATGATGTACTCTCCATATAAGTTAAATAAGCAGGGTGACAATATGCAGCCTTGACGTACTCCTTTTCCTATTTGGAACCAGTCTGTTGTTCCATGTCCAGTTCTAACTGTTGCTTCCTGACCTGCATACAGATTTCTCAAGAGGCAGGTCAGGTGGTCTGGTATTCCCATCTCTTTCAGAATTTTCCACAGTTTATTGTGATCCACACAGTCAAAGGCTTTGGCATAGTCAATAAAGCAGAAATAGATGTTTTTCTGGAACTCTCTTGCTTTTTTGATGACCCAGCGGATGTTGGCAATTTGATCTCTTGTTCCTCTGCCTTTTCTAAAACCAGCTTGAACATCTGGAAGTTCACGGTTCACATATTGCTGAAGCCTGGCTTGGAGAATTTTGAGCACTATTTTACTAGCGTTATTATTATTATTATTGGGAGCTTCCCAGGTAGCTCAGTGGGTAAAGAAACTGTCTGCAATGCAGGTGATGCAGGAGTCATGGGTTCAATCCCTGGGTTGGGAAAATCCTCTGGAGGAAGGCATGGCAACCCACTCCATTATTCTTGCCTAGGGAATCCTGTGGACAGAGGAGCCTGGCAGGCTACAGTCCATAGCATTGTAAAGAGTCAGACATGACCAAAATGACTGAGCACACACATAATAATAATAATATTATTATTATCAAGGTTTGCAATCTAGAGTGAGGGTCCAAGGCTGTTAACTGCCCTGCTCCTGACTGGAGTAGGTATAAGGGGTACAGATTACTTTGGAGGAGTCTTATCTTTTGGCTATTGTGAATAACGCTGCTATGAACTTAAATGTACAAATATCTGTTTCTGTCCCTGTTTTCAATTACTTTGTTTTTATACTCAGAAGTGGAATTGCTAACTCAATGATAATTCTATGTTTAACTTTTGGATGATTTGTTTGGATTTGATAATTATTGATTTTTTTGAGCTGTCACACTATTTTCCACAGTAAACGCACCACTGTATATTCCTACCAGCAATGCACAAGTGCTCTAATGTCTCCACACCCTTGCCAACACTCATTTTCTGTTTTGTTTTACATGTGTGGTGTGGTTGTTTGTGTGTTTGTTTTGTCTGTGTTTGTAAATAGCTGTGATAGTTAATTTTATGTGTGAACTTACTGCACCAAGGGTTTCTTTAGGCAAGAATACTGGAGTGAGTTGCCATTTCCTCCTTCAGGGGATCTTCCTGACCCAGGGATCAAACTTGCATCTCTTAGGTCTCCTACACTGACAGGCAGGTTCTTACCACCAGGGCCACCTAGGAAGTCCCTGTCCACGTATTTGTTCAAATATGAATCTGGGTGTTTCTGTGGGGATGGTTTTGGATGAGGCTAACATTTAAATCGGTGGACTTTGAATAAAGCAGATTTCTCTTCATAATGGGACTGGGCCTCATCCAGTCAGTTGAAGGCTGGATTAGAACAGAAAGACCTACAAGTGGGAATTTTCTAGCAGCTGGTTTTTTGGACTAGAACTGGAATACTGGCTATTCCTGGTTCTCCAATCTGACAGGCTTTGAACTGGAAGGGTGGCATCAGCTCTCCTGGTGTTCCAGCCTATTGGCCCACCCTAAAGATTTTGGACTTGTCAGCCTTTATAATCACATGACTCAGTTCCCAAACTTATATATATATATGTGTGTGTGTGTGTGTGTGTATGTATACATGTGTGTGTATATATATATATATAATATTGTATTGGTTCTATGTTATAAAAATTGTATTGGTTCTATTTCTTTGGAGAACCCTGACTCCAAATAGCCCTAACTTACATAATAGCCCTCCTAATGGGCATGAAAGTCTCATTAGAATTCAAATATGTGTTATAAATACATGGTATATACACACTGTATAGAAAACCTCTGTTGAGACTTACCATGAGCCAGGTACAGCCCTAAGCACTTCACATATCTTAATTCATGTGATGTACACAATGTCTCTGAAGCAATCACCAGTATGACCTCTAATCTGTAGATGAGAAGGAAAGCACATAAAGGTTGAAGAACACGGGCTGAGGTCATGCAGCTGTTATGTGGTGATTTGAAATCAGCAGTCTGGTTCCAGAATTCTTGCTTTTGCCAAATGATGCTCAGGCACCTTCTGTACTAGTAGCTGCACTTAATTCTAACCATCGTGGTGATTTCTTATTCCCTGGATTTCCCTTTACATGACCTCCCTTCTTCCCAAAAGTTCTTCTCTACTTCATTTCCCAGAAATCAGTCAAGATTGATCCATATTTCATGTTGTGGCATGTGGTGTCAAGGGGAAGAACAATGATTTCTGGCCCCAACAAAACCCTGAAAATATGCCCTTGGGGAAAAAAATTAGGAACTGCTAAATCCTTTACACTGGAAGCAGAAAAGTTAAAGTATTTAAAAATGAAAATTATTTCCATAGTGTATTTGAGTCAAATAATTAATGTGTAGTCATGTATTAATTATACTTCAGTACTATCCTTGCCCTGCTTTATGGGGCTGTCCTTTTTCTGGGGTTAAGTGAGGATAAGCTTTTTGAGGTAACACTGAATTCCATTTCAAGAAAATCCTCACAAGTCTGGTTAGGCGAAAGTTCTCATCCAAAAGAATTGCCCAGCCAAGCAATTAAGTCACTTTCAGAAGTTACCAACTTCCAGCTGACCTTTGTGGAAGCTGGAGCTGCAGTTATAACTCATAGGTTTTTTTTTTTTTTAAAGATCAAACTCCCCCTCCAGGAAAAAATGTATCCAGTGCTTGAAACTTGGAAAGAGTACTAAGCCAGATCCCTCCCTTTAGAATGGCTGCAAACATTTTCACATTCAGTTGGCCTTACCATGTCCCATCTTTTAAAACCAAAGCCTGAATAATTTCATCAGAGCTGTTTGCTTTGACCTTGATGGGCTTCTCAGGATAACTGTTTCCTGCAGTGTATCTTGGGAATGTAGACTCTCCCAGACTGCAAAGCTTTAGCTACTGCTAGAAAGAGGCATCAGAGAAGGCAATGGCACCCCACTCCAGTACGTTTGCCTAGAAAATACCACAGACGGAGGAGCCTGGTAGGCTGCAGTCCATGGGGTCGCTAGAGTCGGACACGACTGAGCGACTTCACTTTCATTTTTCACTTTCATGCACTGGAGAAAAAAATGGCAACCCACTCCAGTGTTCTTGCCTGGAGAATCCCAGGGACAGGGAAGCCTGGTGGGCTGCCGTCTATGGGGTCGCACAGAGTCGGACACGACTGAAGTGACTTAGCAGCAGCAGCAGCAGAAAGAGGCATGGCAGGGCATGTCATACCTCGAATGGTATCAGAGAGTTTTAAATCAGAGAAGATCTCCAAGACCACCAAATCATACTCCTTAACTTCACAGATGAGGAGATGGAAGCTCCTTGAGGAGATGGAAGCTCAGCAGGGTTGGAGGAAGACATTAAAGTATTTTAAACAGGACAATAGGACTCTTAGATTGAATTCACTTATTAAATCTATGGGTGAGACAAAGCAAAGAGCTCGGGATCCAGCATGATAAAACTCAATAAGCAGTAATAATAAAGCACTGCTTCTGGATGCAGAACCAACAAGGCTGTCTAATAACTTGAGGATACAGGACAGACAGGGTTTGGTGGACTGCAATCTCTGTATGAGTCTGCACAGACAGTGGTCAGCCAGATGTTTAAAAACCTAATTGAGTTCTAATAATAGTACAAATCATGTTGTGTTAGTGTGTAGATATATTCTATAAGGACACATAAAATTGTTTAAGGTAGTTATATCTTTGACAGTAGAACTAGGAGGACTAGCTATGATAAACCTAGACAGCATATTAACAAGCGGAGACATCACTTTGCTGACAAAGCTCTGTACAGTCAAAACTGTGGCTTTTCCAGTAGTTGTGTACAGTTATGAGAGTTGGATCATAAAGAAGGCTGAGCACCAAAGAATTGATGCTTTTGAATTGTGGTGCTGAAGAAGACTCTTGAGAGTCCCTTGGACTGCAAGGAGATCAAAAGTAGTCAATCCTAAAGGAAATCAACCCTGAATATTCATTGGAAAGACTGATGCTGAAGCTGAAGCTCCAATGCTTTGGCCACCTGATGCAGAGAGTCAACTCATTAGAAAAGACCCTGATACTGGGAAAGATTGAAGACAAAAGGAGGAGAGGGTGGCAGAGGATGAGATGGTTAGATAGTATCACTGGCTCAATGGATGTGAATTTGAGCCAACTCACATGGACAGAAGAGGACAGAGGAGCCTGGCGTGCTACAGTCCATGGGGCCTCAAAGAGTCGAACATGACTTAGGGACTGAACAACAACAGTAACAACAACAACTAGGAGAAAGGGTTGTACATTTTACTTTAGACATATTGTATTACATGACAGATTTTATGATAAACATTTTCTTGATTTTGCAGTAAACAAATCTTAGAAACTTAAAATGATGGTGATTAACAAAACTTGAAGCTGAAGGAGAGTGTCCACATGGACAGGAAAGTGCTAAATAGAGTGTATGGAATGTACATTGTAGAGCCTTGGACATCAAGGGACATCAATAAGTTTAAGTATTATATTCAGGAGGAGTGAGATCACAGTGGTGGTGAGGGCTGTGAATAAGATCACAGAGAAAATTGTTGAGCAAATCTAGCTAACTTCAAATTTTTGAAAACTCAGCATGGAGGAGAGCATGGCAACCCACTCTGGTGTTCTTGCCTGGAAAATCCCCACTTACAGATGAGCCTGGTGGGCTATACAGTCCATGGGGTTGCAAAGAGTCGGACACGACTGGGTGACTAAGCACACAGCACAGTATGTGAAACAGAGACTTATTGTCTGTCTCATTCTGAGGGGCTAGTACACAGAAATTCATTTGCTCTTTCATCCATAAAATGTGTATCTTCCTGAAAAAGGCTTTTGAGTACATATGTCCCTAGCAAAGAATTGGATTACTTTAAGAAGAATGAACTGCCTTTTCAGAAATGTATTCAAGGAATGGTTGATCAGTTCAACCATGAGAGATGGACACCTGCATTTTTAAGAAAGATGGACTAGAAAACATCTAATAAATCTTGTCACTTTATGCTTATACCATTTTCCTGCTCAAAAATACTGTATAAAGGCTCTACAACAATGTCTAGAAAGGTCAAATTACTCTCTGTGGTGTTCAAGGCCCTTCAGCCTGTTGCTCCATTCACCTTTTCCAGTTTATCTTCTGCTGTCCCCATTAGGCACACACTGCCCAGTCTCACTGGTCCATTTCTCAGACACCTTCTTACCTCCTTGTTTTTTCTTTCTTACCCTGTTCTTTTCTAGAATGCCCTTTTGGCTTTTCTAGCCATGTGAAGTTGGTGAAATGCAATGCATTTTTCAATTTGAATCATCAAATACTACCTTGCTTTAAGGCTTTCCCTCTTTCCTAGGTATTACTTTTCAAAGCTGACAGTTGCTCGTAGGAATTCACAGTCAAACCAGTAATTTATAGCTAGGGTCTACTTGGTTGATCAGTGCCCACATGATATTAGAGGTAAAAAATGAAACACCACTCTCTTGTCACTATATATATATCTAATACTCAAATATATATTTCAATGGCTGTGGCATTTACATTCCAAGAGGAATATGCTTTTCTATTTGCATATTTTAGTGTTACAGTTTTTGCCTAAAATTCAGCAACAAATCTACTTGACCCATTTGTATTAAGCCCTTTACATGAGCAGAGCATTGTGGCTTGGGCTTACTCAAATCCAAATTAAGATCTAAATCTGAAGAAAGAAAGTAACCTTTTTAAAGAATCAAACTCCATGAGGAGAGAAAGTAGGCCAAACACCTACTGGACAAACTGTTAGAAGGATCCATTATCTCTTTTAACTTTTGTTACTTGTTACTGGCACTAAAATAAATCCATTTGTGCCGACACCTATTATTTCCCCACTTTCGAAAAAGGTCAACATTCAAATAATACAGAAAATTCTGGATGTGACCCCATAACGTCTCTTCTCATGGGAAGTTTAAGTTCTGGTTCTGCATATTTCTGGCTGTGTGATTTTTGCCATACCTCAACCCTTTAGAAGATTGAAAATATGATGATCATTTTAGTCACTAAGTTGTGTCTGACTCTTCATGACCCCATGCACTGTAGCCCACCAGGCTCCTCTGTCCATGGGATTTCCCAGTCAAGAATACTGGAGTGAGTTGCCATTTCCTTCTCTAGATCTTCTGACCTAGGCATTGAACCCACATCTCCTGCATTGGCAGACAAATTCTTTACCACTGAGCCACCAGGAAAGCCCCAAAGAAAATGTATGTATATACAAATATGTGAAAGTGTTAATTGCTCAGTTATGTCCAACTCTTTGTGACCCCATGTAGCCCTCAGCCCACCAGGCTCCTCAGTCAATGGAATTCTCCAGGCAAGAATACTGGAGTGGATAGTCATTCCCTTCGTCGAAGGATCGTCATGACCTAGGGATCGAACCCGGGTTTCCTGCATTGCAGACAAATTCTCTACCATCTGAACCACCAAGGAAGCATATACATAAAAATATAAATATAAGTAAGTATACTATATGTTGTGCTGCTGCTGCTGCTAAGTCGCTTCAGTTGTGTCCGACTCTGTGCGACCCCATAAACAGCAGCCCACCAGGCTCCTCTGTCCCTGGGATTCTCCAGGCAACACTGGAGTAGGTTGCCATTTCCTTCTCCAATGCATTAAAGTGAAGAGTGAAAGTGAGGTCGCTTCATCATGCCCGACTCTTAGTGACCCCATGGACTGCAGCCTACCAGGCTCCGCCGTCCATGGAATTTTCCAGGCAAGAGTACTAGAGTGGGTCGCCATTGCCTTCTCCACTATATGTTGTATATATTAGTAATTAGTATATACTTATGCTATATACTCTATATATATACATGATACATAAATATATACTAATTACTATTATATATAATATATATACACTAGTATATTGGGTTATAGTCATTCTACTAGATGCATAGTGGTATCCAACTATAGTTTTTTTTAACAATCTTATATCTTGTATTTATTGCCTAACATCTTAAGAAATATTTTTTGGTAAGTAAAAAAATTAATGTATAGTTGATGTACAAGATTATACAAGTTACAGATTTACAATACAATGAGTCACAATTTTTAAAGGTTATACTACATTCATAGGTTTCCCTGGTGGCTCAGTGGTGAAAAACCTGCTTGCCAGTACAGGGGACATGGGTTCGATCCTTGGGTCAGAAAGATCCCTTGAAGAAGGAAATGACAACCCACTCTAGTATTCTTGTCTGGGAAATCCCATGGACAGAGGATCCTGGCAGACTACAGTCCATGGGGTTATGAAAGAGTTGAACACGACTTAATGACTAAACAACAACATACATTTATAGTTATTAGTAAATATTGGCTATATTCCCTGTATTGTGAAATATATTCCTGTAGCTTATTTTATATGTGATAATTTTTAACTCTTACCTCCCTTACCCCTATATTGCCCAGAAAAGTGATTCAGTTATATGCATATAGACATTCTTTTATGTTTAACTTCTTGCTTTCCATAGCATTTGCACTATTTTACATCCTCACCAGCAATGTATGTGTGCTCCAAATTTCCACATCCTCGCCAAACCTTGCTACTTTCTTTCCTTTTCTTTTTTTTTAAGGCGTAAATAGCTTTTATTTATTTATTTTTAATTTAATTTAACTTTACAATATTGTATTGGTTTTTATAACCATTCTAATGAATGTAAAGTAGTATCTCTTTGTGGTTTTGATTTGTATTTCCCTAATGAGATCATATTTTGTAACTATATTTTTAGTTGTTTTCTTTAGGAATTATGTATCTTAATTTATATTTTACTTGAGATTATTCCTGACTTAATTTGACTAAAATATAGCAAATTTGCTTCAATATATTCCCCCCTCCTGCTATTATTCTCATATACATTACACCTATGTATATTAAAAACCAGGTAATAGTGTTATAATTACTGCTTTACACAGTTTGTATCTTGTAAAGACACTAAGAGAAGAGAAGAGACAAAATGTATTTATACAGTTTTTCATATTTACCATTTGTCTCTTTCTGTCCATTCAAATTATCTCCTGGTGTCATTTTCTGTCAGTCTGATGGACTTCCTTTAGTATTTTATTTAAGGCAAGTCTCCTAGCAACATACTATTGTTTATCTGCTAATATCACTACTTTGTCTTCATTTTTGAAGGATGGTTTTTTGGGATATAGCATCCTCTTTATGTCTTGGGATATAGCATCCAGTTTATGTCTTCATCACTTTGAATGTGTTATTCCACTGCCGATTGCCCTCTGTTGCTTCTGACGAGAAGTCAGCCATTAACTGTGCAGCTGTTTTTCTGTAGCTAATATCGTTTTCCTCTTGCTGCTTTTAAGATTTTATCTTTGTTTTCGGCATTCAGTAGTTTTTCTCAGGGGTTTTACGGATTCTTGGATCTACAGATTAATGCACACAGACTCTGAATTAGCCAAAGATGTGTGGAGAACTTATCTAGCACTTCCCTTTTAAACCTCTGGGTAGTCCCCCATTCTGCCACTCACCCCAACCAGCAGGGCACCTTCAAACTATCATAACTGTGGGCTTTCCCTGTTTGTTTCCTACCAGGTTTATTGCTCTTACTGACAATGTGCTGGGCACAAGTTTCTCTTCCTCTACTCCACATTAAGCCTCCTCCAGCCACAAATTTACTGATATTTACAGACTACCCTGCCTTATAGCTCTACATAGCTAGGTGGGAGGAGAGAAGCAGTTCCAGGCAAGAATGCCATAAACTCCTCTGTCTTACCCAAAGTTCACCAATTTTTCGTGAAGTTCACCAGTTCTTCTATTTTCTATTTGCCTTTAGTCAATTTCCAGAGCTCTGAGATGATCATTTTTGAAAAATTTTGTCCAGATTTATTGTTTTATTTTGGGGGGTGGGGGGCGGAAAGTAAGATTTTACCTATCTCTTTTCTATCCTAGCCAGAAGTTCTGCTTACACAAGCATTTTTTAATACTTTTGACACAAAGCTATAAATTGCTCTCCAGAAAAAATTATACAAATTTGTGTTTCTATCAGTAGTATGAGAGTGTCAACTTCCCCATAATTTTCCAGGATTGGATAAGAGCTCTAAATAATTATATCATAATTTATAGGTGAAATCTTATCATACTACAAGTTTAATTTAAATTTCTCTAATTTCTATTACTTCAAGGATCTTACTCAAGAATAAGATGAGATAATATTTTATGTGTTAAAATCCTTCAGATGCAAAAATTTTCTATAGACATGTAAACCACATATTATTATCTTGCAATACTTAAAGTCTGACCACAAACCAAACTGTTCTCACAAATCCAAGATGCTTAGGATAAACCCAGAAAGATCCCTGCTATATATATGGAGAACTCAGGGCTTAATGCATGAATCATACTTGTCCTTGGGGAACATTAGTGATGATGTTCCAGAAAACCAAGGCTAAGAATAATTTCATAGTAAATGCAGTAACTGCATGATTTGGCAGGAAATTGGGGGAGGGAGTACAAACCACAATTCCACCTGACGCCTTGGTGCTTGGAGACCAGCTCTGATATGGATTTAACATCTAAGAGTGTCAAGACAACAGTTCTATGACAGTGTCTTATGACTTTCCAGGAATGATGTATGAAATACTGAAGTTCATTCACCATTTCCTCTAAAGGGAAGAGGGAATAAGAAGGAAAATCCTTGGAATGTTCATAAAATGCAGGAGATGAGGGCATGGGCTTCTTTTTCTTTTTATAATATATATTCAACAGGGCTTCCCTGGTGGCTCAGTTGGTAAAGAATCCACCTGCAATGCAGGAGACCTGGATTTGATCCCTGAGTTGGGCAGATCTCCTGGAGAAGGAAACAGCTACCCACTCCAGTATTTTGGTCCAGTGAATATATTCACTGGGGCTTCCCAGATGGTGCTAGTACTAAAGAATCTACCTGCCAATGCAGGAGATGCAAGAGATGTGGCTTTGATCTCTGGATAAGAGAAGATCCCCTGGAGGAGGAAATGGCAACCTACTCCAGTATTCTTGCCGGGGAAATGCCATGGACAGAGGAGCCTGGTGGGTTACAATCTATGGAGTCGGAGAGTTGGACATTACTGAGCACAAGCACAGCTAACACAACATATATTCATTGTGAAAAACATAGAAAATTCAGATACACAAAAGAACACATCTCCTCACAGTCTCATCACCTAACAATAACCATTGTTACAAGTTTGTATATATTCTTCTCAGTTTTATATATGGAAAAGGGAAAGACATAAAGAGATATTTCATAACCCATGTGAATTTTTAAACTCTGCACTTCTTTTTAGTTCTTCAGCTGGGAGAGGAGGCTGCTAAGGAGAAGTCAGAACAGCGGAACCTAAGCAAAGACACAGAATCGATTTTTAAAGGTTATGTGGTAAGAAGCTGATGAAGAATCTATGTACACTTAGATAATGAGACATTCCATACCTGGAAAGACAATGTCAATACCTGTTGTATCAGGTGAGAAGTGTGCAACGAACTATGAGAGTGAATGCAGCTGCTGCTAAGTCGCTTCAGTCGTGTTCGACTTTGTGCGACCCCATAGACGGCAGCCCACCAGGCTCCCCATCCCTGGGATTCTCCAGGCAAGAACTCTGGAGTGGGTTGCCATTTCCTTCTCCAATGCATGAAAGTGAAAAGTGAAAGTGAAGTTGCTCAGTCGTGTCCGACTCTCCGACCCCATGGACTGCAGCCCACCAGGCTCCTCTGTCCACGGGATTCTCCAGGCAAGAGTACTGGAGTGGGGTAACACCTGTGATGATGGAGCACTTTTAAATTTCCAATCCATCCTAGACTAACGCTTTCATGAAGTTTTAAAAAAATTATGCATTGAGATGTCATAAATTGCTATAAATTACTCTAAATTTCTGTATTTATTGCATAATGATAATAAACAGTTGGAAGGCTAGCACAGGTCTGTGGATCCCATTTTGGGTAGGACTATTGTAAGTACTTTCACAGCATCATCTTTCAGGACTTGGAATAGCTCCACTGGAATTCCATCACCTCCACTAGCTTTGTTCGTAGTGATGCTTTCTAAGGCCCATTTGACTTCACATTCCAAGATGTCTGGCTCTAGGTCAGTGATCACATCATCATGATTATCTGGGTCTTGAAGCTCTTTTTTGTACAGTTCTTCTGTGTATTCTTGCCACCTCTTCTTAATATCTTCTGCTTCTGTTAGGTCCACACCATCTCTGTCCTTTATTGTGCCCATCTTAGCATGAAATGTTCCTTTGGTATCTCTGATTTTCTTGAAGAGATCCCTAGTCTTTCCCATTCTGTTGTTTTCCTCTATTTCTTTGCATTGATCACTGAAGAAGGCTTTCTTATCTCTTCTTGCTATTCTTTGGAACTCTGCATTTAAATGTTTATATCTTTCCTTTTCTCCTTTGCTTTTTGCTTCTCTTCTTTTCACAGCTATTTGTAAGGCCTCCCCAGACAGCCATTTTGCTTTTTTGCATTTCTTTTCCATGGGGATGGTCTTGATCCCTGTCTCCTGTACAGTGTCACGAACCTCATTCCATAGTTCATCAGGCACTCTATCTATCAGATCTAGGCCCTTAAATCTATTTCTCACTTCCACTGTATAATCATAAGGGATTTGATTTAGGTCATACCTGAATGGTCTAGTAGTTTCTCTACTTTCTTCAATTTCAGTCTGAATTTGGCAATAAGGAGCTCATGGTCCGAGCCACAGTCAGCTCCTGGTCTTGTTTTTGCTGACTGTATAGAGCTTCTCCATCTTTGGCTGCAAAGAATGTAATCGATCTGATTTCGGTGTTGACCATCTGGTGATGTCCATGTATAGAGTCTTCTCTTGTGTTGTTGGAAGAGGGTATTTGCTATGACCAGTGCATTTTCTTGGCAAAACTCTATTAGTCTTTGCCCTGCTTCATTCCGTATTCCAAGGCCAAATTTGCCTGTTACTCCAGGTGTTTCTTGACTTCCTACTTTTGCATTCCAGTCCCCTATAATGAAAAGGACATCTTTTTTGGGTGTTAGTTCTAAAAGGTCTTGTAGGTCTTCATAGAACCTTTCAACTTCAGCTTCTTCAGCGTTACTGGTTGGGGCATAGACTTGGATTACTGTGACATTGAATGGTTTGCCTTGGAAACGAACAGAGATCATTCTATCGTTTTTGAGATTGCATCCAAGTACTGCATTTCGGACTCTTTTGTTGACCATGTTGGCCACTCCATTTCTTCTGAGGGATTCCTGCCCACAGTAGTAGATATAATACTGTTTCCACTGTTTCCCCATCTATTTCCCATGCAGTGATGGGACCAGATGCCATGATCTTCGTTTTCTGAATGTTGAGCTTTAAGCCAACCTTTTCACTCTCCACTTTCACTTTCATCAAGAGGCTTTTTAGCCCCTCTTCACTTTCTGCCATAAGAGTGGTGTCATCTGCATATCTGAGGTTATTGATATTTCTCCCAGCAATCTTGATTCCAACTTGTGTTTCTTCCAGTCCAGCATTTCTCATGATGTACTCTGCATGTAAGTTAAATAAACATGGTGACAATATGCAGCCTTGACGTACTCCTTTTCCTATTTGGAACCAGTCTGTTGTTCCATGACCAGTTCTAACTGTTGCTTCCTGACCTGCATACAGATTTTTTAAGAGGCAGATCAGGTGGTCTGGTATTCCCATCTCTTTCAGAATTTTCCACAGTTTATTGTGATCTACACCGTCAAAGGCTTTGGCATAGTCAATAAAGCAGAAATAGATGTTTTTCTGGAACTCTCTTGCTTTTTCCATGATCCAGCGGATGTTGGCAATTTGATCTCTGGTTCCTCTGCCTTTTCTAAAACCAGCTTGAACATCAGGAAGTTCACGGTTCACATATTGCTGAAGCCTGGCTTGGAGAATTTTGAGCATTACTTTACTAGCGTGTGAGATGAGTGCAATTGTTCGGTAGTTTGAGCACTCCTTGGCATTGCCTTTCTTTGGGATTGGGATGAAAACTGACCTTTTCCAATCTTGTGGCCACTGCTGAGTCCATTCTGAAGAAGATCAATCCTGGA
The DNA here is from genome assembly GCA_935064755.1 of Tragelaphus eurycerus. Taxonomy (NCBI): domain Eukaryota; kingdom Metazoa; phylum Chordata; class Mammalia; order Artiodactyla; family Bovidae; genus Tragelaphus; species Tragelaphus eurycerus. Next base: position 6,477,117 of record CAKXYN010000072.1, on the reverse strand, counting down.
ATTTCTTTAGAAGGAATGATGCTAAAGCTGAAACTCCAGTATTTTGGCCACCTCATGCGAAGAGTTGACTCATTGGAGAAGACTCTGATGCTGGGAGGAATTGAGGGCAGGAGGAGAAGGGGACGACAGAGGATGAGATGGCTGGATGGCATCACTGACTCGATGGATGCGAGTCTGGGTGACCTCCGGGAGCTGGTGATGGACAGGGAGGCCTGGCGTGCTGCGGTTCATGGGGTCGCAAAGAGTCGGACACGACTGAGCGACTGATCTGATCTGATCTGATCTGATTGTAAGTACTTGTCTTTTTACACTGACAATTTAGATATCAACAAGGATAAAGACAGTGTGCTCAGTTCAGTTCAGTTCAGTCGCTCAGTCGTAATGTTTAACTGGTTCTCTGGGTCTGGAAAAAAACCCGTGATTTTAGCGTTTGGAAATATCCATGGTGTACACACTCTGACCATGACATATTTCAAGTTACTAATATGAAATTGATGAGTGCAGAGTAGAGAGAGATGAGTACAAGTTATAATCCATTCAGCATCTTTTTTTCAGATAGACATAAGTCAGTATACATTTCCACTGATTTCAAGGTCAGAGTTTTATACAAAAATTGTGATGAAACATATAAAAATAATGTCTTAAAAATTTTATATAAACAGATCATTAACTGTAATGTATAATCATGAAAGCATTTCCGTCAGTTCAGTTGCTCAGTCGTGTCCAACTCTTTGAGACCCCATGAATTGCAGCACGCCAGGCCTCCCTGTCCATCATCAACTCCCAGAGTTCACTCAGACTCACGTTCATCGAGTCATTGATGCCATCCAGCCATCTCATCCTCTGTCTTCCCCTTCTCCCCCTGCCCCCAAATCCCTCCCAGCATCAGTCTTTTCCAATAAGCCAACTATTCGCATGAGGTGGCCAAAGTACTGGAGTTTTAGCTTTAGCATCATTCCTTCCAAAGAAATCCCAGGGCTGATCTCCTTCAGAATGGACTGGTTGGATCTCCTTGCAGTCCAAGGGACTCTCAAGAGTCTTCTCCAACACCACAGTTCAAAAGCATCAATTCTTCGGTGCTCGGCCTTCTTCACAGTCCAACTCTCACATCTATACATAACCACTGGAAAAACCATAGCCTTGACTAGGCAAACCTTTGTTGGCAAAGTAATGTCTCTGCTTTTGAATATGCTATCTAGGTTGGTCATAACCCTCCTTCCAAGGAGTAAGTGTCTTTTAATTTCATGGCTGCAGTCACCATCTGCAGTGATTTTGGAGCCCCCAAAATAAAGTCTGACGCTGTTTCCATTGTTTCCCCTTCTATTTGCCATGAAGTGATGGGACCGGATGCCATGATCTTCGTTTTCTGAATGTTGAGCTTTAAGCCAACTTTTTCACTCTCCACTTTCTCTTTCATCAAGAGGCTTTTAGTTCCTCTTCACTTTCTGCCATAGGGTGGTGTCATCTGCATATCTGAGGTCATTGATATTTCTCCCGGCAATCTTGATTCCAGTTTGTGCTTCTTCCAGGCCAGCGTTTCTCATGATGTACTCTGCATATAAGTTAAATAAGCAGGGTGACAATATACAGCCTTGACATACTCCTTTTCCTATTTGGAACCAGTCTGTTGCTCCATGTCCAGTTCTAACTGTTGCTTCTTGACCTACATATAGGTTTCTCAAGAGGCAGGTCAGGTGGTCTGGTATTCCCATCTCTCTCAGAATTTTCCACAGTTTATTGTGATCTACACAGTCAAAGGCTTTGGCATAGTCAATAAAGCAGAAATAGATGTTTTTCTGGAACTCTCTTGCTTTTTCCATGATCCAGCAGATGTTGGCAGTTTGATCTCTGGTTCCTCTGCCTTTTCTAAAACCAGCTTGAACATTTGGAAGTTCATGGTTCACGTATTGCTGAAGCCTGGCTTGGAGAATTTTGAGCATTACTTTACTAGCATGTGAGATGAGTGCAATTGTGCAGTAGTTTGAGCATTCTTTGGCATTGTCTTGCTTTGGGATTGGAATGAAAACTGACCTTTTCCAGTCCTGTGGCCACTGCTGAGTTTTCCAAATTTGCTAGCATATTGAGTGCAGCACTTTCACAGCATCATCTTTCAGGATTTGGAATAGCTCCACTGGAATTCCATCACCTCCACTAGCTTTGTTCGTAGTGATGCTTTCTAAGGCCCACTTGACTTCACATTCCAGGATGTCTGGCTCTAGGTCAGTGATCACACCATCGTGATTATCTGGGTCGTGCAGATCTTTTTTGTACAGTTCTTCTGTGTATTCCTGCCACCTCTTCCGAGTATCTACTGCTTCTGTTAGGTCCATACCATTTCTGTCCTTTATCGAGCCCAAGCCCATCTTTGCATGAAATGTTCCCTTGGTGTCTCTAATTTTCTTGAAGAGATCTCTAGTCTTTCCCATTCTGTCGTTTTCCTCTATTTCTTTGCATTGGTCCCTGAGGAAGGCTTTCTTATCTCTTCATGCTATTCTTTGGAACTCTGCATTCAGATGCTTATATTGTTCCTTTTCTCCTTTGTTTTTCACTTCTCTTCTTTTCACAGCTATTTTTGTAAGGCCTCCTCAGATAGCCATGAAAGCATTCAGAGCTCCTCAGTTTAAAATCAGTCTAACAGCAGGCAGTATATAGTGAATGAAAATTTACAACTTTAATAATTATAACTTTCCATTAAATTAAAAAAAGATTATTTGTGTTTTCAAAATTCAAAGTATGTTTTTATTATGTGTTCTCTGAATGTACATATTTAGAAAATCTGCATATTGTATTATCACATATTTACAGTGACTAATTCAGTGGTTTTTAGTATCAGTCAGTTCAGTCACTCAGTTGTGTCCAACTCTTTGTGACCCCATGAACGCCAGGCTTCCCTGTCCATCACCAAGTCCCAGAGCCCACTCAAAGTCATGTCCATCAAGTCAGTGACCATCTCATCCTCTGTTGTCCCCTTCTCCTCCTGCCTTCAATCTTTCCCATCATCAGAGTCTTTTCAAATGAGTCTGTTCTTTGCATCAGGTGGCCAAAGTATTGGAGTTTCAGCTTCAGCATCAGCCCTTCCAATGAATATTCAGGACTGATTTCCTTTAGGATGGACTGGTTGTTTCTCCTTGCAGTCTAAGGGACTCTCAAGAGTCTTCTCCAACACCACAGTTCAAAAGCATCAATTCTTCACCACTCAGCTTTCTTTATAGTCCAACTCTCACATCCATATGTGACTACTGGAAAAACCATAGCTTTGACTAGACAGACCTTTCTTTGTTGGCAAAGTAATGTCTCTGCTTTTTAATATGCTGTCTAGGTTGGTCATAGTTTATAAAATGGTTTTTAGTATATTCACAAAGTTGTACAACCATCCACAATTTTATATTTTCATCCCCTCCAAGAGAAGCTCTGCAGCCATTTAGCAGTACTCCGGATTTTCTCCAACACCCTGGACCCCTGCGTTTACCCCTCAAACCTTAGGCAACCAATATCTACTCTCTGTCTCTATGTATTTGCCTATTCTGGCCATTTCATAGAAATGGAATCATGCATTATGTTGTCTTTTGTGATTGACTTTTGTCACTTAGTTTCAATATTTTAAGATTCATTCATGTTGTGGTATGTTTCAGTACTTCATACCCTTTTATTGTAGAATAATATTCCATTGTATGGATATAATTTATCTGGGTTCTTTCCACTATTGTGAGTAATGCTTCTGTGAACGTTTGTGTACAAGTCTGTTGTTTGTGGACACATGTTTTTGTTTCTCATTGGATACATTTAGGAGTGGAACTGCTGGGTTGTATGATGGTGGTGGTGGTTTAGTCATTAAGTTGCGTCCGACTCTTGTGACCCCATGGATTGTAGCTAGCCAGGCTCCTCTGCCCATGGGATTCTTCAGGCAAGAATACTGGAGTGGGTTGCAATTTCCTCCTCCAAGGGGTTATATGATATTTTATATTTAATACTGAGAAGAACCTCTAGAGTGTTTTTCAGAGCATATGCACCACTTCCTATTCCTCAGTAGTATGAGGGTTTGGGTTTCCATTTCTCCTTACCAACACTTATTTCTCTTTTTTTATTGTAGCCTTTCTGTGCTTAGTCACTCAGCTGTGTTCGACTCTTTGTGACCCCATGGACTGCAGCCTGCCAGGCTCCTCTGTCCATGGGGATTCTCCACGCGGAATACTGGAGTGGGTTGCCATGCCTTCCTCCAGAGGATTTTACCAAACCAGGTATCGAACCCAAGTCTCCTGCATTGCAGGTGGATTCTTTACCAGAGGAGCCCTTAGCCTTTCTGCTGCTGCTGCTACTGCTAAGTCGCTTCAGTCGTGTCCAACTCTGTGCGACCCCATAGACGGAAGCTCACCAGGCTCCCCTGTCCCTGGGATTCTCCAGGCAAGAACACTGGAGTGGGTTGCCATTTCCTTCTCCAATGCATGAAAGTGAAAAGTCAAAGTGAAGTCGCTCAGTCGTGTCTTAGTGGATGTGAAATCAATGTAGTTTTAATTTTCATTTGTTTGATGGTTAATGCTGTTGAGTATCTTGTCATGTGCTTACTGGCCATTTGTGTATCTTTGGAGAAATATCTGTTCAGATCTTTTGTTTATTTTTAGATGAGTTAGTAATATTTTTATTATTAAATTATAAAGTTCTTTATATATTCTAGATATAAATCCCTTATCAGATACATTATTTGCAAATATTTTCTCCCATTCTGTGGGCTGTCTTCTCACTTATCTTGATGAACAACTCATTTTTTATTGACAAAACAGAACTAGCTAAGTCTTGAGTATTGAAAGAATCACACATATAGATGGTTTGTGAGTATTTAGAAAATACTAACAAGATCCCTTGGAACCCAATATGGGTTTGCTGAGAATAATTACATTTTGCTCTTATACCCTTACCTTGCTTCTGTTGCCTTTTCTCTTATTAAAAATATTACCTCCTCTTGCTATGAATATTGGGCTTTCCAGGTGGCTCAGTGGTAAAGAATTAGCCTGCCAATACAGGAGGCGCAAGAGACATGGGTTCGATTCCTGGGTCAAGAAGATCCCCTGGAGGAGGAAATAGCAACATACTTCAGTATTCTTGACTGGAAAATCCCATGGACAGAGGAGCTTGGTGGAATGCAGTCCATGGGGTTACAAAGACATGACTGAGTAGCTGAGCACACATAGACACTATGAATATTAGTATTACTTCCTCAAAGGAAGCAGATAGCAACTCTTTAAAAGTCACTATATTTTAATAGTAAAGATGGAATGGAAAGTGCTAAAGTTTTTATTACTGCAAAATCAAATTCAGGCAGTTGAACTAACCAGTTGTTGAGATGTTGAAAAGAAAATATATGCACTGAATTATAATCTAGGGTTTCCAAGATTCTCTTCTAAGATTCTCTTCACTCATTTATCATCCATCCATCCTTTTTTTGTTTCAAGAAAAATGTTAAGAATCTTATAGGAATTCACACAATACCAGCAGAGAACACAAATTAGAAGAAGTGAGAAATAGAAACAAAATAAGCCAGGTTAAAGATATTAAATGAAATCAGGAATTAGGCAAATAGAAAGGGGCCTGTCTCACCAGCCTTTATGTTTTTAGATGTAAACCCACACATCTGTCTTCCAGTTTTCCAACAGTCAAGGCCAAGAGGGAGACTTAATCAGCTATACAATTTACAGCCCATTAGGTACAGTTCTTTTTGATTCTAGGACCAGAAAGAAATGTCTCCTGATCCCAGCCCCACAAAAGTCACTCCTTTATATGACGATATTTCCTTTTCTAGTTCCCCTTTGGGCTTTTAATCACTTTACTAACTGCCTTCTCTCTCACATTGGGCAGCACTAGGGGATGCTGACAGCTCTGAAACTGAGAGCTATTGCCCCACAAATGAAAATAATAAAAACGTCTTTCCTCCTAAGAACCCCAACACTCCAGTCCTCCTTGAATTGGCTCTTCTAGTGATGCCTTTTGAATGATAATCACAACTACCATTTGTTAAGCACTAGGCACTTTATTGTTTTGACCTCTAATCTTTACAATAATCTCAAACAAGATAGCATATCCCTATTTTATAGATGGGGAAACAGACTCAGGGAAAATGATCTGTTCAAGGTCACATAGCTGGTAAGCAACAGAATTCAAATCCAGGACCATCAGGCTCCATACAATACAATACAATTCAATACAATCCCGCTGTTGTTTCTTTTCCCCTGATGATCCGTCAATTCAGTCAGTCATGTCCAACTCCTTGCAACCCCATGGACTGCAGCATGCCAGGCTTCTGTCCATTACCAACTCCTGGAGCTTGCTCAAACTCATGTCCATCAAGTCAGTGATGCCATCCAACCATCTCATCCTCTGTCATCCCCTTCTCTTCCTGCCTTCAATCTTTGTCAGCATCAGGATCTTTTCCAATGAGTCAGTTCTTTGCATCAGGTGGCCAAAGTACTGGAGCTTCAGCATCAGTCTTTCCAATGAATATTCAGGACTGATTTGCTTTACAATTGACTGGTTGGATCTTCTTACAGTCCAAGGGGCTCTTGAGAGTCTTCTCCAACATCACAGTTCAAAAGCATCAATTCTTCAGGACTCAAATTTCTTTATGGGCCAACTCTCACATCTATACATGACTACTGGAAAGCTATCATCCCCTGATGATAGTTATTTCAAAAATTCTTTACCTAAAGACCTTCATGTTGGTTAGGCTAAAGTTAATCTGCTGTAACAGAGAGACCAGAAGTGTAGCTTCTTAAACAGGGTTAGTTAGTTAGTTAGTTCAGTTGCTCAGTCGTGTCTGACTCTTTGTCTACTCTTAAACAGGGTAGGAGCATTCTTTTTGTCTCTTATGTAAAAGTGTAGTCTTGAGTGGTCCAGGATAGCACAAAGGCTCTGGCACTCATCACGTGGCTTCCTAGGGGGCTCCACTCACCACCATTGATCAACTGGTGGGAAATGGGAGAAAAAGTTGATCAAGAACATGCAAATTTAAGGAAAGGTTGTAGAAACTGCACACAACACTACTGCTCATATACCACTATGCTGAATGGACCATTGTAGACCGATCTTCAAAGTCTACAAGGCTGGGAAATTTGAGTTCTAGCTGGATGGTCAAATGCTCAGATGAAATTTGATGTGTCTGTTTGTGTCAGAGTAAGTTTCTCTAACCTAAAAAAAGGGGTGGAGGGTAGAAACAGGCTCCGGGGAATGGCTACAGGCTCCATCATAGTCCCCCCAGGCACAATTTTCATCTTTCTGATTCTGAGTTCTCCTATGAATCAGCATCCATGCACCAGTGACCAGACAACCTTTTTGCTATTTGCTTTGTGTCTGGCTGAGAAATAGATGTTGTCCCTTATTTTTGCAAGTTTTCTTTTTATTTCTTCTCTCTTCCCCTAAAGCAAAGCCATTGTTTACATAAGAATTTTGAGATACAAGGTCTTTCTGATTTCACAGATGGAGAAATTGGGATTCAAAGTAGGTGACTTGTCTGGGGTTGAACAAATAGTAGCAGGGGGGACTTGAACCTGGGTATTTTGGTTCCTGCCCCACATCAGGTAGATATAAATCCTTCTCCACCTAAGCCCCTTCCTTTGCCATTTTGTTGTTATTGTTGTTTGTTTGTTTTGGCAAGAAAGTTAACAACACATACAGACAGCTCTGAAGTTTTCTTTAGAAAATCCTTAGTCAGTTCAGTCGCTCAGTCCTGTCTGACCCTTTGCGACCCCATGAATCACAGAAAGCCAGGCCTCCATGTCCATCATCAACTCCCGGAGGTCACTCAAACTCACGTCCATCGAGTCGGTGATGCCATCCAGCCATCTCATCCTCTGTCGTCCCCTTCTCCTCCTGCCCCCAATCCCTCCCAGCATCAGGGTCTTTTCCAATGAGTCAACTCTTCACATGAGGTGGCCAAAGTATTGGAGCTTCAGCTTCAGCATCAGTCCTTCCAATGAACACCCAGGGCTGATCTCCTTCAGAATGGACTGGCTGGATCTCCTTGCAGTCCAAGGGACTCTCAAGAGTCTTCTCCAACACCACAGTTCAAAAGCATCAATTTTTTTGGCGCTCAGCTTTCTTCACAGTCCAACTTTCACATCCATACATGACCACTGGAAAAACCATAGCCTTGACTAGACGGACCTTTGTTGGCAAAGTAATATCTCTGCTTTTCAATATGCTATCTGGGTTGATCATAACTTTCCTTCCAAGGAGTAAGCGTCTTTTAATTTCACGGCTGCAGTCACCATCTGCAGTGATTTGGAGCCCCCCAAAATAAAGTCTGACACAGTTTCCACTGTTTCCCCATCTATCTGCCATGAAGTGATGGGACTGGATGCCATGATCTTCGTTTTCTGAATGTTGAGCTTTAAGCCAACTTTTTCACTCTCCACTTTCACTTTCATCAAGAGGCTTTTTAGTTCTTCTTCATTTTCTGCCATAAGGGTGGTGTCACCTGCATATCTGAGGTGATTGATATTTCTCCTGGCAATCTTGATTCCAGCTTGTGTTCCTTCCAGCTCAGTGTTTCTCATGATGTACCCTGCATATAATTTAAATAAGCATGGTGACAATATACAGCCTTGACGTACTCCTTTACCTATTTGGAACCAGTCTGTTGTTCTATGTCTAGTTCTAACTGTTGCTTCCTGACCTGCATATAAGTTTCTCAAGAGGCAGGTCAGGTGGTCTGGTATTCCCGTCTCTTTCAGAATTTTCCACAGTTTATTGTGATCCACACAGTCAGAGGCTTTGGCACAGTCAATAAAGCAGAAATAGATGTTTTTCTGAAGGTGTAGCTAATCAGAACACAGACAAATCCTTTGACCTAGATAAAGTACAGTCATGCTCATTTGAAAGCTGGTAGCAGCACTCCAAACTAACTCCTAGTCATTTCCAGGCTTCTTCCAAATTCTCCTGACACACCTGAAGATTTCCTTCTGAACCAGCTCATAGTTATGTCTCCATTCATTGACCTGTAAATGCTTTCTCAAAGCATCTGCAATTTCTGATCCTGTTAGCACCACGAGGATCCAAGATAACATTGCTTTCTCCTTTTATTTCTACTTTTCTCAGTCAAATTCAATGCAGCTTGAAGGGCTGGAGGAATTCCATGGGCTCTAGGGTTTAAATGAATTAGCCACTCAACAATACTGCAACTAGATGGGCAGTCATCAGCAGGGCTGCTCAGCCTGCGTATTTGTCTTTTTTTTTTGACCACCCCCTGTGGCTTATAGTATTTTAGTTCTCCAACCAGGGATTGAATCCATGAGAGTGCTAAGTCTTAACCACTGACCCGCCAAGGAATTCCTAGTCTGGTGTTTTAAAGGCTGGCTTTTCTTCACTGAGGAGAAGAGACAAAGAACAGAGGGAGGGATGCAGAGTGTGATGGACACTCCATCTAGAGGTGTGCATGTGAGAGCATGTGGGGTATGTGTGTATGTGTGTGAGGATGTGGGTGTGAGGGTGTGACATGGGTCTGTATATTGTGTGGAGAGGAAAAAGAGAAGAGGAAGAGAAAGAGGAAGAATTTTAGAGTTTGTGTCAGCACAGTAAGCTTAAGAGGAACACAAGAAGGGAGAGTGAAAGTGAGACAGAGACAGAGGGCAGGGTAGAACATATGTGAGTGGGGAGGGGAATAAAGCACAGGTAGGGGTACTCTTGATAGGAAGAGGCCCAATTTAAGAGCAAATACTGCTTTAAGAGATTGGCTGGCTGGCTGGCTATGTATCAGTCAGTCACTGGCAGTTTTGCACAGTTTGTAGGAGTTTCAGATGTTTGGAGATCATGGTCCCACCCACAAGGAACTTACAAGGAGATGGGGAGCTTCAGGAGAAAGCCCTAGGAACCCCCACACAAAGTTAGAGCTGTGGTGTAAAAATCGTTATGTTAGTTTGTTGCTAGGTGCAGGGATTGGGAAGAGACAAAGATTCTAGTCCAGCACTGAGTTCAGCAAGAGAGAATTGTTAAATAAATTATAATCGTGTGTCATATAATGTACCACCAGGAATAATGATGTAGATGTATATTAACTGCCATAGTGAGAGATCTATAATTTATTATGAAGTAGAAAAAAAGCCAGCAGGTTGTGAAACAGTACATATGGCATGATGCAATGTTATTTCAAAAAATTATACATTTAGATAGATGGAAAAAATCTGGAAGAATATACATAGAACTGTTAACAGTGGTGACTTTTGGATGGAGGGGTCTTGATTTCCTTATGTATTTTCTTTCAGGAAACATGTATTTCTTTTACAATCAGGAAAATAGGAAAGAGACAATGTACACAAGAGAGAGAATGAGAAGCTGAAGATAGGATAAGAGCAAGTGGACATTTATCACTTCTGTGTTTGAGGGAGCAAAAGGCTCCACTTGGAAGCCCAGAACCAACCAATCGATTACCACCCATGGCTGATCAGTGACCAGCCAGTGCTGATACCATGTGCCTCCCATCTCCCACCCCGCTCCTTTACTCCTACCCTCCCTGGACTCCTGTTTCCCCCCTTCCACGTCAGCTCCCTGACACTGTGACTGCCAGACCATGACTAGCTCTGTGTAGCTGATCCCTGGGAAGGTGTCTCCCAACCCTGTGCTGAGTTGGCTCCAGCTGGAGCATGCACTTGACCCAGGGAGGAGGAGGACAAGGAAGGAGCAGTGGGGTTCCCTTTAGGTTTTCCCTTTCCCTTTCGCAGGAAGCAAAGCTGAATCAGACCTGGGAAACAAAAACATACTTTCTCCTCCTCAGATGGACTCAGAAGATGACTTTGTCTTGTTCCATGTGACACCTAGCCTGGAAGTTCCTATGGAGGAAAATGAAGAAGCACATTCTCGGCAGCTGACTAATTAATTCTTTTAAAGTTTGGGTCTGAGGGTGGCTCACCCTGTGGAGGCCTCTACCAGTGGGGCAAGGGGTAGTTTACAAAGTAGCACACTGAGGGGCTGGCATAATGGGAGATGGTGATAAATACCCTTTGGGGCTAGCTGATCTCAGAAGGTGGGCTTAATTTGGATTGTTCCTGTTAAACTTTGTCTTGTTCAAGCCTATCACTGGACTTGCTTCTCCATACAAGTGAGTTTTTTATTTTTAACTGTGCATATCAAACAAAAATGGCCCCTACTTAAAACACATTTACTAACAGCTGCTTCTGCTCACAAACAATGATATAATTTCCCTCTAGGGGAGGTGGCTTTTTGGTTAGCAAAATTCAATTTAATTAGGAGCTCAAACAAGCACCTCTCCCTATGCCCTCCCCTGTCCCCACCAGGGATGGTTGAGAAAGTGACAAGAAAGCAGAGAGAGCTAAACTCTCTGTTAGGAAATGAATAGAAACTTTGGGGCATGGAGAAGGGAGAGCTTAAAAGTGAAATGGTGGGACTTCCCTGGTGGTATAGTGGATGAGAAGCCACCTGCCAATGCAGGGGACACAGATTTAATCCCTGGTCTGGGAAGATTCCACATGCCTTGGAGCAGCTAAGCCCATGGGCCACAACTACTGAGCCCATGTGCAGCAACTACTGTAGGCTGTGCACCCGAGAACTTGTGCTCTGAAACAAGAGAAGCCACCCAAAGAGAAGCCCATGCACCACAACGAAGAGTAGCCCCCACTCAATGCAACTAGAGAAAGCCTGAGTGCAGCAATGAAGACCAGGCACAGCCAAAAATAAAAAAATTTTTAAAAGTGTGAAATGGTGGCAGGCGGCAGCTATAGAAAAATATGCCTACAAAGGCCCCAGTGTCTAAGGTGGCTTAAGAACAACTAGCACAAAGTGTTTTTCACATTCAGTGTTTTTTTTTTTTTTAAATCAGTCTAAGACCCTGGAGGCCCCTCAGTCACCCCATTGTAAAGAACATTGTTCAAATGACAGAGTGAAGCATCAGGGGTTTAGAGACTGGGCTCTGGGGCAGGCTGCCCAGTTTGAGATCCAGCCATACCACGTGGGGGCTCTGTAACTTTGAGTAAGTTCAATGACTTCTCAAAGCCTTAGTTCTTTCACCTGGAACTGAAAGTAATGGTATTTGTGGGGATTAAGTGAGATCAGCTTTATAAAGCATTTAGTACAGCGCTTGCTCATAGTAAACACTCTTGAACTGTCAGCAATAGTGGTGGTGGTTATGATGATGATGATGATGATGATGATAGACAATGATAACATGGGTAGCTGCAGCTGCATTAGACAGTCTTCCATCTGCCAGTATTAAATACCAACTGGAGAAATCATAGAAGACCTAGCTGAACACTGGACTTGAGATGAATTAGTGCAGTGGTTCTTAAAGTGTGGTCCCTGGACCAGCAGATCAGCATCCCCTGGGAACTTGTTAGAAATGCTGGTTCTAGGCCCTCCCCAGATCTACTGAAATAGAAACTCTGGGTATGGGTCCTGCAATCGGCATTCTCACAAGACTTCCAGATGCTTTTGATGCACACTTTAACATTGAGAACTACTAACCTCGTGAACAATGCCTTAGTGACTTGCAAGAAAGGAGCCACATTGCTGGTGGGTTAATTTTTTTCACCCTTGTTCAAACATGACTACTTTACAATCATAATTTCACTGAACATGATTATAAATAAGTATATGGTAGAGTCAAAATTTATCCAGGTGTGAAAACTAGTACTTCAGTTTTCTAAAACTGATCTCATCTTGTTCTAGGGTTCCCATTATTCCAGGCAAAGTGTTTTTCAGTTTAGATCCCTGATTTGCATCATCAATTCAAAGTCTAAACTCCTCTTCGGGTTGTGTTTCCTTCACCCCTCATCCCCTTTCTCAGAAGGCATCTGGGTGCAGGAGGGAGCTGAGGCAGTCTTACAGCAGCAGGGAGAAGTCTTTGCACAGCCTGGGTGCCTTCCCACCGTGGGCCTTGCTCATCCCTCTGGGCTCACAGATGTGACTTTGCTCCGAGGCTCTGGGCTCTGGCTGTTTCCACCTGGTCTTTTGGTGCTTCAGGCTGGTACCTGCTGCTGAAAGCTGTGATCTTTGTCCCAGCTTCCCCCACTGCAGCCTTCTCATCCTAATCCTACCAACTATCTCTCCTTGGATCCTAGCAACCTGGATGGCAGACAAGAGCCCAGAGTGCTTCAAACCAGGGAGGACGTGAGGGGAGAAATGCGGTTAGTAAGAAAGGACAAACCATCAATGTATTCCATAACTATTCACCCTCCCTCCCTCCTCTCCTCTTTCTTTTTTTAAAAAAATTTATGTATAAATATATTTTCATTGAAGTATATTTGATTTACAATGTTGTATTAGCTTTAGGTCTACAGCAAAGTGATTCAGCTTTATAAATATATATGTATATTTGTATACATACATGTGTATATATATATATAAATATAAAGCAAATTCCTTTCTTTAATGAAAAACCAAAAGGGAAGACATCTGTCTTGGAAATTGAGATTTAATAAAAGCAGGTTACACTCAGGAAGGCCCTGGTTGCTAAAATTGCTCAAATATTCCATTCAAGAGTCTTCCCAAGAACTCAAGGTCTAGGTTATATGACAAGACACATCAGAAATTAAATTTCCTTTTTACTTCGGATAGAACAAAAATTAAAGCCCTGGTAAATTTGGGTTTAATATAAAACCAGACCTTTTCTAATCATTGTAGGACAATCATCTTTTTCTCTTCACTGCCTTCTAGAATATATACTATATTAAAATTTAAAATTTTTTCATCTATTTAGCACTTCTAATAAGCAGTGAAGACTTATTACTTAATATTTCATTTTTCTTAAGTCTTGCTTCTGTTCTACATAAGTTGTAAGCCACTCAAGGACAATGATTTTAATAATGATGACTGATAGTCATTTGAGATGGTACTGTGTATCACATTTGTTAGGCAGGTGGACTAGGTTATTCTATAATAACAAATGACCTCACATTCTCAGTGGCTTAACACAACTAAGGTTTTCTTCTTGCTCACTGTACATGTCCATTGGGGTCATCAGGCAGCCTCTGTTCTCTGTAGACTCTCTGGATCCAGGCTGACAAAGGGACCTGTGTTCCCACAGTCTCCCCAGGAGAGCAAAGGGGATGTGGAAGATTGTACAACAACTCTTAAAACTTCTGCCCAGAAGTGATGTATCAGTTCTGCTCACATTTCATTGGCCAAAGTAGTCATGCCGTCACACAGAACTTTATATTGGGATCAGATCAGATCAGTCGCTCAGTCGTGTCTGACTCTTTGCGACCCCATGAACCGCAGCACGCCAGGCCTCCCTGTCCATCACCAGCTCCCGGAGGTCACTCAGACTCGCATCCATCGAGTCAGTGATGCCATCCAGCCATCTCATCCTCTGTCGTCCCCTTCTCCTCCTGCCCTCAATCCCTCCCAGCATCAGAGTCTTCTCCAATGAGTCAACTCTTCGCATGAGGTGGCCAAAATACTGGAGTTTCAGCTTTAGCATCATTCCTTCCAAAGAAATTCCAGGATTGATCTCCTTCAGAATGGACTGGTTGGATCTCCTTGCAGTCCAAGGGACTCTCAAGAGTCTTCTCCAACACCACAGTTCAAAAGCATCAATTCTTCGGTGCTCAGCCTTCCTCACAGTCCAGCTCTCACATCCATACATGACCACAGGAAAGACCATAGCCTTGACCAGGCGAACCTTTGTTGGCAAAGTGATGTCTCTGCTTTTGAATATGCTATCTAGGTTGGTCATAACTTTCCTTCCAAGGAGTAAGCGTCTTTTAATTTCATGGCTGCAGTCACCATCTGCAGTGATTTTGGAGCCCAGAAAAACAAAGTCTGACACTGTTTCCACTGTTTCCCCATCTATTTCCCATGTAGTGATGGGACCAGATGCCATGATCTTCGTTTTCTGAATGTTGAGCTTTAAGCCAACCTTTTCACTCTCCACTTTCACTTTCATCAAGAGGCTTTTTAGCCCCTCTTCACTTTCTGCCATAAGAGTGGTGTCATCTGCATATCTGAGGTTATTGATATTTCTCCCGGCAATCTTGATTCCAACTTGTGTTTCTTCCAGTCCAGCATTTCTCATGATGTACTCTGCATATAAGTTAAATAAACAGGGTGACAATATACAGCCTTGCCGTACTCCTTTTCCTATTTGGAACCAGTCTGTTGTTCCATGACCAGTTCTAACTGTTGCTTCCTGACCTGCATACAGATTTCTTAAGAGGCAGATCAGGTGATCTGGTATTCCCATCTCTTTCAGAATTTTCCATAGTTTATTGTGATCCACACAGTCAAAGGCTTTGGCATAGTCAATAAAGCAGAAATAGATGTTTTTCTGGAACTCTCTTGCTTTTTCCATGATCCAGCGGATGTTGGCAATTTGATCTCTGGTTCCTCTGCCTTTTCTAAAACCAGCTTCAACATCAGGAAGTTCACGGTTCACATATTGCTGAAGCCTGGCTTGGAGAATTTTGAGCATTACTTTACTAGCGTGTGAGATGAGTGCAATTGTTCGGTAGTTTGAGCACTCCTTGGCATTGCCTTTCTTTGGGATTGGGATGAAAACTGACCTTTTCCAATCTTGTGGCCACTGCTGAGTTTTCCAAATTTGCTGGCATATTGAGTGCAGCACTTTCACAGCATCATCATTCAGGACTTGGAATAGTTCCACTGGAATTCCATCACCTCCACTAGCTTTGTTCGTAGTGATGCTTTCTAAGGCCCATTTGACGATATAAACATCTGAATGCAGAGTTCCAAAGAATAGCAAGAAGAGATAAGAAAGCCTTCTTCAGTGATCAATGCAAAGAAATAGAGGAAAACAACAGAATGGGAAAGACTAGGGATCTCCTCAAGAAAATCAGAGATACCAAAGGAACATTTCATGCAAAGATGGGCACGATAAAGGACAGAGATGGTGTGGACCTAACAGAAGCAGAAGATATTAAGAAGAGGTGGCAAGAATACACAGAAGAACTGTACAAAAAAGAGCTTCAAGACCTAGATAATCATGATGATGTGATCACTGACTTAGAGCCAGACATCTTGGAATGTGAAGTCAAATGGGCCTTAGAAAGCGGAAGGTACAAACTTATTGTGTGCCTGGAAGGTGGAAAGATAAAAATATTTGGAGAGTTCAGTTCAGTCACTCAGTCGTGTCCGACTCTTTGCGACCCCATGGACTGTAGTATGCCAGGCTTCCCTGTCCATCAGCAACTCCCAGAGCTTACTCAAACTCATGTCCATTGAGTCAGTGATGCCATCCAACCATCAAATCACTAAGGATTATTGGTCTTCCCTGGTGACTCAGGGGTAAAGAATATGACTGCAGTGTGGGAGACCTAGGTTCAGTCCCTGGGTCAGGAAGATTCCCTGGAGAAGGGATTGGCTACCCACTCCTTGGAGAATTTCATGGACAGAGGAACCTGGCGGGCTACAGTCCGTGGGGTCACAAACAATCAGACACAACCAAGCGACTAACACTTCCACTTCACTTTTCACTTGCACTGAAGATTGTATCAGGTGTTGTGTTAAGTTCTTGACTCCTGTTTCCATCTTTGAAACTCCACAATGAAGGACCTGTATTATCCCCCCATTTTTATAGGATGAGGAACCAAGTCCTCATGGCTTGTAAATGGTGAAACAAGATTCAAGATTAAATCCATTAGATTTCAATATTTGTGCTTATAACCAAGAGGCTATTCTGCTTCTTCAAGAATAGTGAGTTAACTTTTATTGAACTCAAGAGATTATCAAGGCACAAAGTCTAAGTGCTTTCTATGCTTTATCTCATTTTATCGGACTTCACCACTTCACCACTCAGACTTCACTACTTTCTGAAGTAGATTCAGTTATTAGTTGATGTCAAGGAAAACCAAAGCTTAGGTTGCAAAGAGTAGAACATGACTGAGCGACTGAACTGACTGACTGAAATTAACTCTACAACTTAAGTCATAATTACAGAACTCATTACTGACCTAAAGCAAAATCGAAAGGCTAATTAAGATTCTGTGAGTGTAGACCATGGGTCCCTTTCTCTCTCCCCATACCCTATACGAAGGCAGCTAGATTCTGATGCTCTGAACACAGAAAGGGCAAGTCTGTTGTACACAGCTGTGCAGGCTGAGCAGTGCATGATGAGGATGCCATTCACACAGCCTGTGATGTATTAACATCTGCTGTGAGAGTCACAGATGTGGCCAGACCTGACTTGTGAGCCAGCCACAGGTTTATACCTCTCTAGCTAGTGTGACTTGGGCAGACTTAACTTTTCTGAACCTCCAAAATGTCATGATTTTGTGAGGTGCATTAAATGAAGATTTTACTGATTATCACATTTATTGAATAGTTTATAGTCCCAAGTCCTATTCCAGTACTTTAAGTCATATATCAATAAATTTCAAAATAACTCTATGAATTAGGTACTATCTCCTTTTCTAAGAGTGCCCCGCTGGCTGCGTCGCGCGCTAAGAGCGCGGCCGAGAGGAGCTACCCCACGACCGAGAAAGGACGGCGGTGAGGGCCAGCGCACTAAGCACAGCCGAGAAGAGCTACCCCATGACCGAGGTCAGGAAGGGCGGCGGTGAGGAGAGACCCCTCGTCCAAGGTAAGGTGCGATGGCTGTGCTTCGCTGGCCGGGAGCAGCCGGGAGCAGCCGGGACGAGATACCCCATGCCCAAGGTAAGAGAAACCCAAGTAAGACAGTAGGTCTTGAAAGAGGGCATCAGAGGGCAAATACACTAAAACCATTCTCACAGAAAACTAGTCAATCTAATCACACAAGGACCATACCTTTGTCTAACTCAATGAAATTAAGCCATGCCCGAGGGGCAACCTGGGATGGGTGGGTCATGGTGGAGAGAGATGACAGGATGTGGTCCGCTGGAGAAGGGAATGGCAAACCACTTCAGTATTCTTGCCTTGAGAACCCCATGAACAGTATGAAAAGACAAAATGATAGGATACTGAAAGAGAAACTCCCCAGGTCAGTAGAGGCCCAATATGCCACTGGAGATCAGTGGAGAAATAGCTCCAGAAAGAATGAAGGGATGGAGCCAAAGCAAAAAGAATACCCAGCTGTGGATGTGTCTGGTGATAGAAGCAAAGTCCGATGCTGTAAAGAGCAATATTGCATAGGAACCTGGAATGTCAGGTCCATGAATCAAGGCAAATTGGAAGTGGTCAAACAAGAGATGGCAAGAGTGAATGTCGACATTCTAGGAATTATCAAACTAAAATGGACTGGAATGCGTGAATTTAACTCAGATGACCATTATATCTACTACTGCAGGCAGGAATCCCTCAGAAGAAATGGAGTGGCCATCATGGTCAACAAAAGAGTCCGAAATGCAGTACTTGGATGCAATCTCAAAAATGACAGAATGATCTCTGTTCGTTTCCAAGGCAAACCATTCAATGTCACAGTGATCCAAATCTATGCCCCAACCAGTAACGCCGAAGAAGCTGAAGTTGAACGGTTCTATGAAGACCTACAAGACCTTTTAGAACTAACACCCAAAAAAGATGTCCTTTTCATTACAGGGGACTGGAATGCAAAAGTAGGAAGTCAAGAAACACCTGGAGTAACAGGCAAATTTGGCCTTGGAACACGGAATGAAGCAGGGCAAAGACTAACAGAGTTTTGCCAAGAAAATGCACTGGTCATAGCAAATACCCTCTTCCAACAACACAAGAGAAGACTCTATACATGGACATCACCAGATGGTCAACACCGAAATCAGATCGATTATATTCTTTGCAGCCAAAGATGGAGAAGCTCTATACAAACAGCAAAAACAAGACCAGGAGCTGACTGTGGCTCAGACCATGAACTCCTTATTGCCAAATTCAGACTGAAATTGAAGAAAGTAGGGAAAACCACTAGACCATTCAGGTATGACCTAAATAAAACCCCTTATGATTATACAGTGGAAGTGAGAAATAGATTTAAGGGCCTAGATCTGATAGATAGAGTGCCTGAAGAACTATGGAATGAGGTTCGTGACATTGTACAGGAGACAGGGATCAAGACCATCCCCATGGAAAAGAAATGCAAAAAAGCAAAATGGCTGTCTGGGGAGGCCTTACAAATAGCTGTGAAACGAAGAGAAGCGAAAAGCAAAGGAGAAAAGGAAAGATATAAACATCTAAATGCAGAGTTCCAAAGAATAGCAAGAAGAGATAAGAAAGCCTTCTTCAGTGATCAATGCAAAGAAATAGAGGAAAACAACAGAATGGGAAAGACTAGGGATCTCTTCAAGAAAATCAGAGATACCAAAAGAACATTTCATGCAAAGATGGGCTCAATAAAGGACAGAAATGGTATGAACCTAACAGAAGCAGTAGATATTAAGAAGAGGTGGCAAGAATACACAGAAGAACTATACAAAAAAGAGCTTCAAGACCCAGATAATCATGATGATGTGATCACTGACCTAGAGCCAGACATCTTGGAATGTGAAGTCAAATGGGCCTTAGAAAGCATCACTACGAACAAAGCTAGTGGAGGTGATGGAATTCCAGTGGAGCTATTCCAAATCCTGAAAGATGATGCTGTGAAAGTGCTGCACTCAATATGCCAGCAAATTTGGAAAACTCAGCAGTGGCCACAAGATTGGAAAAGGTCAGTTTTCATCCCAATCCCAAAGAAAGGCAATGCCAAAGAATGCTCAAACTACCGCACAATTGCACTCATCTCACACGCTAGTAAAGTAATGCTCAAAATTCTCCAAGCCAGGCTTCAGCAATATGTGAACCGTGAACTTCCTGATGTTGAAGCTGGTTTTAGAAAAGGCAGAGGAACCAGAGATCAAATTGCCAACATCCGCTGGATCATGGAAAAAGCAAGAGAGTTCCAGAAAAACATCTATTTCTGCTTTATTGACTATGCCAAAGCCTTTGACTGTGTAGATCACAATAAACTGTGGAAAATTCTGAAAGAGATGGGAATTCCAGATCACCTGACCTGCCTCTTAAGAAATCTGTATGCAGGTCAGGAAGCAACAGTTAGAACTGGTCATGGAACAACAGACTGGTTCCAAATAGAAAAAGGAGTACGTCAAGGCTGCATATTGTCACCATGTTTATTTAACTTATATACAGAGTACATCATGAGAAATGCTGGACTGGAAGAAACACAAGTTGGAATCAAGATTGCCGGGAGAAATATCAATAACCTCAGATATGCAGATGACACCACTCTTATGGCAGAAAGTGAAGAGGGGCTAAAAAGCCTCTTGATGAAAGTGAAAGTGGAGAGTGAAAAGGTTGGCTTAAAGCTCAACATTCAGAAAACGAAGATCATGGCATCTGGTCCCATCACTGCATGGGAAATAGATGGGGAAACAGTGGAAACAGTGTCAGACTTTGTTTTTCTGGGCTCCAAAATCACTGCAGATGGTGACTGCAGCCATGAAATTAAAAGACGCTTGCTCCTTGGAAGGAAAGTTATGACCAACCTAGATAGCATATTCAAAAGCAGAGACATTACTTTACCAACAAAGGTTCGCCTAGTCAAGGCTATGGTCTTTCCTGTGGTCATGTATGGATGTGAGAGCTGGACTGTGAAGAAGGCTGAGCGCTGAAGAATTGATGCTTTTGAACTGTGGTGTTGGAGAAGACTCTTGAGAGTCCCTTGGACTGCAAGGAGATCCAACCAGTCCATTCTGAAGGAGATGAGCCCTGGGATTTCTTTGGAAGGAATGATGCTAAAGCTGAAACTCCAGTACTTTGGCCACCTCATGCGAAGAGTTGACTCATTGGAGAAGACTTTGATGCTGGGAGGGATTGAGGGCAGGAGGAGAAGGGGACGACAGAGGATGAGATGGCTGGATGGCATCACTGACTTGATGGATGCGAGTCTGAGTGACCTCCGGGAGCTGGTGATGGACAGGGAGGCCTGGCGTGCTGTGGTTCATGGGGTCGCGAAGAGTCGGACACGACTGAGCGACTGATCTGATCTCCTTTTCACAGATGCAGAAACAGGCACAGAGAGGTTAAATGATTTGTGCAAAGCCATCCAGCTGCTGCATTGTAGAAAGAGGAATCAAATACAGGCGGTTGACTCCCTAGCTCCATTCTAGATAGCCTTTATATGCTTTCAACTCTATGGTACCCAAAGGTAGCAAGTGTAAACCTTGGCATCTATAATGAACTAGTCCAGTTGACTTGGGCAGGCCGGACTGTAATCAGTGATAGGCTCAGCTCGAAATAATTTACTTTAAAATAGGCATGGACTGAAGCAACCTGTAATTTATTATTTATTGTATTTAATTTTGTCCTTTGAGTCATTCTTTATTTGGTACTCCATCTTCCCAATTCAATTCAGATTTTTTTCCCTAGGATTTTTTTTTTTTTACTTTTTATGTTGTATTGGAGTATAGCTGATTAACAGTGTTGTGATAGTTTCAGGTGGACAGTAAAGGGACTCAGCCATACACATACATGTATTCATTCTCCCCCAAACTCCCCTCCCATCCAGGCTGCCACGAAACATCGATCAGATTCCTTGTGCTCTAGCTCCTTGTTGCCAACCTGTAATTTAAATCAGCCCTGTGGGAGGTGGTGCTAGTGGTAAAGAACCTGCTTGCCAATGCAGGAGATATAAGATGCAGATTCAGTCCTGGGTTGAGAAGATCCTCTGGAGAAGGGCATGGCAACACACTCCAGTATTCTTAGCTGAAGAATCCCATGGACAGAAGATCCTGGCAGGCTACAGTCCATAGGGTCACTAAGAGTTGGACATGACTGAAGTGACTTAGCACATGCATGACTACAAAGCATGGCATGGGAGGGGGCAGATCCTGTTAAAATGCAGACTTTGATTCAGTAGATCTTGGGTGAGTCTGAGATTTGGAACATGAACAGTATGAAAAGGCAAAAAGATAGGACACTGAAAGATGAACTCTCCAGGTCAGTAGGTGCCCAATATGCTGCTGGAGATCAGTGGAGAAATAACTCCAGAAAGAATGAAGAGATGGAGCCAAAGCAAAAACAAGACCCAGCTGTGGATGTGACTGGTGATGGAAGTAAAGTCCAATGCTGTGAAGAGCAATATTGCATAGGAACCTGGAATGTTAGGTCCATGAATCAAAGCAAATTGGAAGTGATCAAACAGGAGATGGCAAGAGTGAACATCGACATTTTAGGAATCAGCAAACTAAAATGGACTGAAATGGGTGAATTTAACTCAGATGACCATTATATCTACTACTGTGGGCAAGAATCCCTCAGAAGAAATGGAGTAGCCATCATGGTCAACAAAAGAGTCTAAAATGCAGTACTTGGATGCAAGCTCAAAAATGACAGAATGATCTCTGTTCATTTCCAAGGCAAACCATTCAATATCACAGTAATCCACGTCTATTCTCTGACCAGTAATGCTGAAGAGCCTGAAGTTGAACGGTTCTATGAAGACCTAGTCAAGGCTATGGTTTTTCTTGTGGTCATGTATGGATGTGAGAGTTGGACTGTGAAGAAGGCTGAGCGCTGAAGAATTGATGCTTTTGAACTGTGGTGTTGGACAAGACTCTTGAGAGTCCCTTGGCCTGCAAGGAGATCCAACCAGTCCATTCTGAAGGAGATCAGCCCTGAGATTTCTTTGGAAGGAATGATGCTAAAGCTGAAACTCCAGTACTTTGGCCATCTTATGGGAAGAGTTGACTCATTGGAGAAGACTCTGATGCTGGGAGGGATTGAGGGCAAGAGGAGAAGGGGACAACAGAGGATGAGATGGCTGGATGGCATCACTGACTCGATGGATGTGAGCCTGAGTGACCTCCAGGAGTTGGTCATGGACAGGGAGGCCTGGCGTGCTGCGATTCATGGGGTCGCAAAGAGTCGGACACAACTGAGTGACTGATCTGATCTGATGAAGACCTATAAGACCTTCTAGAACTAACACCCAAAAAAGATGTCCTTTTTATTATAGGGGACTGGAATGCAAAAGTAGGAAGTCAAGAAACACCTGGAGTAACAGGCAAATTTGGCCTTGGAGTACAGAATGAAGCAGGGCAAAGGCTAATGGAGTTTTCCCAAGAGAACACACTGGTCATAGCGAACACCCTCTTCCAACAACACAAGGGAAGACTCTACACATGGACATCACAAGATGGTGATTATATTCTTTGCAGCCAAAAATGGAGAAGCTCTATACAGTCAGCAGAAACAAGATCAGGAGCAGACTGTGGCTCAGATCATGAACTCTTTATTGCCAAATTCAGACTTAAATGGAAGAAAGTAGGGAAAACCACTAGACCATTCAGGTGTGACCTAATAAAATCCCTTATGATTATACAGTGGAAGTGAGAAATAGATTTAAGGGCCTAGATCTGATAGACAGAGTGCCTGAAGAACTATGGTGGAGGTTCATGACATTGTACAGGAGGTAGGGATCAAGACCATCTCCAAGAAAAAGAAATGCAAAAAGACAAAATGGTTGTCTAAAGAGGCCTTACAAATAGTTGTAAAAAGAAGAGAAATGAAAGGCAAAGGAGAAAAGGAAAGATATACCCATTTGAATGCAGAGTTCCAAAGAATAGCAAGGAGACATAAGAAAGCCTTCCTCAGTGATCAATGCAAAGAAATGTAGGAAAACAATAGAATCAGAAAGACTAGAGATCTCTTCAAGAAAATTAAGAGACCAAGGAAACTTTTCATACAAAGATGGGTAAAATAAAGAACAGAAGTGGTATGGACCTAACAGAAGCAGAAGATATTAAGATGAGGTGGCAAGAATACACAGAAGAACTATACAAAAAAAGGATCTTCATGACCCAGATAATCATGATGGTGTGATCACTCACCTAGAGCCAGACATCCTGGAATGTGAAGTCAAGTGGGCCTTAGGAAGCATCACCACAAACAAAGCTAATAGAGAGGATGGAATTCAAGTTGTGCTCTTTCAAATCCTAAAAGATGATGCTATGAAAGTGCTGCACTCAATATGCCAGCAAATTTGGAAAATGCAGCAGTGGCCACAGGACTGGAAAAGGTCAGTTTTCATTCCAATCCCAAAGAAAGGCAATGCCAAAGAATGCTCAAACTACCACACAATCCTACTCATCTCACACACTAGCAAAGTAATGCTCAAAATTCTCTAAGCCAGGCTTCAACAGTATGTGAATCATGAACTTCCATGTTCAAGCTGGATTTAGAAAAGGCAGAGGAGCTAGAGATCAAATTGCCAACATCTGTTGGATCATTGAAAAAGCAAGAGAGTTTCAGACAAACATCTACTTCTGCTTTATTGATTACGCCAAAGCCTTTGATGTGTGGATCACAACAAACTGTGGAAAATTCTTAGAGAGATGGGAATACCAGACCACCTGACCTGCCTCCTGAGAAATCTGTATAAAGATCAAGAAGCAACAGTTAGAACTGGACACGGAACAACAGACTGGTTCCAAATTTGGAAAGGAGTATGTCAAGGCTGTATATTGTCACCCTGCTTATTTAACTTGTATGCAGAGTACATCATGAGAAATGCTGGGCTGGATGAAGCACAAACTGGAATCAAGATTGCTGGAAGAAATATCAACACCCTCAAATATGCAGTTGACACCACCCTTATGGCAGAAAGCGAAGATCTAAAGAGCCTCTTGTTGAAAGTGAAAGAGGAGAGTGAAAAAGTTGGCTTAAAACCCAACATTCAGAAAACAAAGATCATGGCATCTTGTCCCATCACTTCATGGCAATAGATGGGGTAACAGTGGAAATAGTGAGAAACTTTATTTTGGGGGACTCCAAAATCACTGCAGATGGTGACTGCAGCCATGAAATTAAAAGACACTTGCTCTTTGGAAGAAAAGCTATGACAAACTTAGACAGCATATTAAAAAGCAGAGACATTGCTTTGCCAACAAAGGTCTGTCTAGTCAAAGTATGGTTTTTCTAGTAGTCATGTATAGATATGAGAGTTGGACTAACAGCTGAGCACCAAAGAATTGATGGTTTTGAACTGTGGTGGTGAAGAAGACTCTTAAGAGTCCCTTGGACTGCAGGGAGATCCAACCAGTCCATCCTAATGGAAATCAGTCCTGAATATTCATTGGAAGGGCTGATGCTGAAGCTGAAACTCCAATACTTTGGCCACCTGATTTGAAGAACGGACTCATTTGAAAAGACCTTGATGCTGGGAAAGATTTAAGGAGGTAGGAGAAGGGGACGACAGAGGATGAAATGGTTAGATGGCATCACTGACTCGATGGACATGAGTTTGAGTAGGCTTCAGGAGTTGGTGATGGACAGGGAAGCCTGGTGTGCTGCAGTCCGTGGGGTTGCAAAGAGTTGGACAGGACTGAGTGGCTGAACTGAACTGAACTGATTGAGAATGTCAAGGACAGATCCTAGACCTTCCCCCTGAGCTTCAGACTTCCATATCTAACTGCCTGCAGGACCAGCCCCGTAAGTATGCCTCAGGCAACTCATACTCAATATGTCCATTTACGATCACAGACTTTCCCCTGATTTTCCACCTCAGTCACTCACCTCAGGAACTTGAAGCGTTCTGGACCACACTCAATCGCCCCAACATTCCATCAGCCCTCAAGACCTGCCCATTTTACCTTTTGTTTCTTCTTTTTTAATTTTTAAAATGAGATATAATTGACATTCAATATTTATTAGTTTTAGGTGTATATCATAAGGAGTTAATATATGTAGTATTGCAAAATGATTACCATAAGTTTAGTTATCACTACATATAGTTACAAATTTTTTTTCATGATAAGAACTTTTAAGATTTACTCTCTCAGCAGCTTCTAAATGTCAAGTATCATTAACTACAGTCACCATGCTATACATGATATATCCCTAGGACTTACTTACCTTAAAATTGGAAGTTTGTATCTTTTGACCCCTTTTACCCACTTTTGCTCACCCACATCCCTACTTCTGGCAACAGCCAATCTGTTCTCTGTATCTATAAATTAGGATTTAAAAATTGGTTATGTATGTGATATCTTACAATGCTTGTCTTTCTGTCTGCCTTAGTGCAGTGCCCTCAAGGTCCACCCTACCTTCTTTTTCTTTAAAATGCATCCTCCTTTGCCTGCAATGCAGGAGACCCAGGTTCAATTCCTGGGTCAGGAAGATATCCTGGAGATGGAAATGGCAACCCACTTCAGTATTTTTGCCTGGAGAATTCCATGGACAGAGAAACCTGGTGGATTACAGTCCATGGGGTTGCAAAGAGTCGTACACAGCTGAGTGACTCTCTCTCTCTCTCTCTCTCTCACACACACACACACACACTCAATTTTTTTGCTTCTATCTACTGTTACTTGAGTCTCTTATCGGTTTTTTACCTGAACAACTATTACAGCTTCCACACTGCTCTCCAGTGTGATTGCAGCTCCTTTCTTCACACTTTGTTTGCCAGGATGATCTTTCTGAGGTCCACACATTACTACAGATCTTCTTGGTTTAATACTCACCCACAGCCCTTCATTGTCCTCAGGATAAAACCTCAGCTCCTTAGAATGGCAGGACTCTTCTTGGCTTAGGCTCTGTGTGTGCGTCCACCCTCATTTCCTTCAATGCCCTGCCTTTCACACTCACTTCAGGTCATATCCAGTGCTTGGGATTGTCCTCAGGCCTCAGCCAGGCCAGTCACACCCCTTGGAAAGATCTTCATCTGCCAAGCTTACAAATCCAACTATCCTATAGCTTTTTCTCCCTTAGAAAGTCCTTCCTGCCTGTTTTCTGGGATCCCAAATATATTCAGTTTAATATTTAGCATAACATTTATTCTTTATTATTATTGGTTTTTAATTTTCAAAAGAAAAATCCTTAGCTTTTTTTAACCAGGTGTTTAATATATTAGGCAATAATATATTAAAATGATCTGGGAGTGTGTCTCTCTCTTTCTAGGGAGTACATAAGCCAGCCATGTTATTCATAGGGTACCATCCTACATGAATATTTGTTGATGTAAAGTTGCTTGTGTGAAGGAAACTTGGAATTATCGCAGACTCTCCTCTTACTCTCAGGTTTGCGTGCATGCTCGGTCGCTTCAGTTGTGTCCAACTCTTTGAACCCTATGGACTATAGCCCC
Source organism: Tragelaphus eurycerus (assembly GCA_935064755.1). Lineage (NCBI taxonomy): Eukaryota > Metazoa > Chordata > Mammalia > Artiodactyla > Bovidae > Tragelaphus > Tragelaphus eurycerus. The sequence continues at coordinate 6,450,137 of CAKXYN010000072.1, read as the reverse complement.
CCAGGCTCCTCTACCCAAGGGACTCTTCAGGCAAGAATACTGGAGTGGTTTGCCATTTCCTCCTCCAGGGGCTCTTCCTGAACCAACAATCGAACTCACATCCCCTGCACTGCAGGTGGATTCTTTACTGCTGAGCCACCAGGGCATTCCCAGATCCCACATGCCTCAACTAAAAAACTTGCATGCAGCAACAAAGATCCCATGTGCCATAACTAAGACCCGATGCAATTAAAGAAATGAATGAATAAATAAACATTTTTTTAATGAATAAATAAAATATATCTGGAGTCCAACTACTTATAATCCATTTGCTACCTGGACACTTAGAGCAACCTCCTCACTGGTCTCCCCTCCTCCCTCTTCTTCACCTTTCTGTTCTCACACAGCAGCTGGGGTGATGCTTTGAAAATATCAATCAGCGCCTGTCAGTCCTCTGCTCAAAAATCTCTGGCAGTTTCCCATGACTCTTAGCTGAAATCTAAAGTCCTCAGCATAGCCCTCAAGGTCTTCTTGCTCTGCCCCCACGATCTCCCTTGCCCTCTTTTTCCTGCCTTTCTCTCCAGAATTCACCATTGTCCAGTCATCCTGGCCTTCTTGCTGCCACTCAGATAAGCTGAGCAGGCTTCTGCTTCAGAACTTGCCCTTGATGCTGCTCCATCAGGAATGTTCTTCCCTCAGATATTCATAAGGCCCCCTCTCCCACTTCTGTCAGGCCTCCAGGGTCACCTCCCCAAGGTGGCCTGCCCTGACCACCTTCTTAAAAAATGTACTCTCCTCGCTTTCAATCCCCTTGCCTTGCCTTACTTTCTTCATAGTTCTTAGTACTATTTTTTTTTTTTTTTAAATGTAAACTGTGTTTCTCTCCCACTAGAATCTAAGCTCCTTGGAAATAAGACTTTATCTCTCTTGTTCTCTGTTGTATCCCAGACTTAGAACAATGCATGGCACATGGTAGGCCTTCAACAAAGACTTCATGAATATTGGTTTCATGAACAGTATCAGTGAGTAGAAGCTCCGAGGAGAACTCTTCAGTTCATTAGAAGAGAAGATTTTGTGTCATCTGAGATTGAAGATGGAAAGCACTGGCTCTGGATGGGTGAAGTTCCCTGTCATGGAGACCTTTCATTCACAGAAAAGCTGGGTAGCAATAGTCTCATGGGCATGCAAACAGGAGATTTAGAGCAGTTGGGAGGCTGGACTGGATGAGCATGTCTCTAGTACCCCTTGAGGCTTCATGCAGCAGCAAATGATCCTCAGGAAAGCCTAATGGGCACCCTTGAATGTGACTAAGGGAGCTTGGATGCCAAAAAAAGTCACAGTTAAATGCTTTTCAACATACAATCTTGTTTTTCAGTTTTTCAAGGAAATATATGATCACGTGATAAATTCAGAAGGAAAGGGAAGGAAGGAAACATAGACATAATTCCATTGGAGATGATCATTGTTAATACTTGTTTATTTAAATATATTTTTTGCTATTACTTTTACATAGTTACACATTTTGTATACGTACATAGTAATCTATTGCTGCATAAGAAATCACACCAAAACTCGGTGGCCTAAAATGACAATAATCATGTATTATCTGTGGGTCAGGAATTCAGGAGCACCTCAGCTGGAACTTCTGGCTGGGGTCATGCATGTGGTTGCAGTTGAGCTGAGGCTGGGGTAAGACTCTTCTTGGTGGCTTCTATATTCTTGAGTCTGGTGCCTGGACTTGAAGACTCAAGTACCTGGGATTCCTCAGGCGTTTTTCATCTCTGTTTGTGGTCTGGCCACACAGTCTTTTCAACGTGGGCTTCAGGGACAAGGTGGACATCTCGATGGCAGCTCAGATTCCCAAAGCTATTTGTCTCAGAGAGAACCAGACAGGATTCCTTAATGGGTTAGCTTTGGAAGGCAATAGCAGCATTTCTGTCACTTTTACTGGTAGAGGTAGTTACAAAACTCCACCAAGGCAGGAGGGTTAATGTCAAATTGTGAGAAAAATAACAATCTATCCATCCATCATCTATCTGTCTATCCATTCATTCTCTCTCTTTCCCCCTCTCCTTCCCCAGCTTTGGAAAATACAATGACTATAAGTTATAATTATAAAATATTTCCTATATTTAACAAATTTATAACATAAGCTTTCCCTCAAACTATAGACCTTTTCAAACATTTTACTTGCCAATGATATTTCTATAATTAATTTTACCTGGTTTTGGACCTATTTTTGGTTTCTAGGTGTTTTTTCATTACTATAAATAATCATGGGGCTTCCTTGGTGGCTCAGATGGTAAAGAATCCACTGGCAATGAAAGAGACTGGGGTTCGATGCCTGGGTTGGGAAGATCCCCTGGAGGAAGGCATGGCAATCCACTCCAGCATTCTTGCCTGGAAAATCCCCATGGACAGAGGAGCCCGGCAGGCTACAGTCCCTGGGGTCACAAAGAGTCAGACATGACTGAGCAACTAAGGACATAAATAATCATGTAATGAACTTATTTGTTAATTATAAATCTTTTCCTTCTTTATCTCAACAACTGGGGATATGGAACGGTTCTACAAAATCACTGATTTAAAGAATATGAATATAAGAATACATTTCCCTCTTCTAAGTAGGATAGAAAAGATAAAAATGTTTCTTTTAATATTCTAACCACATAGTACCAAATTGCTTTCCAAAAGTGTTTTATTGGGTTGGCTAAAATATCCGTTCAGGTTTTCCAAATGAACTTTTTGGCCAGCTGGTGTATGGATGCATGCTAAGTCATTTCAGTCATGTCTGACTCTTTCAGACCCTATGGGCTGTAGACTGCCAGGATCCTCTGTCCATGGGATTCTTCAGACAAGAATAATGAAGTGGGTTGCCTGGCTCTCCTCCAGGGAATCTTCCTGACCCAGGAATTGAAGCTGAGTCTCTTACGTCTTGGAGAAGGCAATGGCAACCAACTCCAGTACTCTTGCCTGTAAAATCCCATGGATGGAGGAGCCTGGTAGGCTGCAGTCCATGGGGTCGCTAAGAGTCGGACACAACTGAATGACTTCACTCTTACTTTTCACTTTCATGCATTGGAGAAGGAAATGGCAACCCACTCCAGTGTTCTTGCCTGGAGAATCCCAGGGATGGCGGAGCCTGGTGGGCTGCCATCTCTTGGGTCGCACAGAGTCAGGCACGACTGAAGCCACTTAGCAGCAGCAGCGGCAGCTCTTATGTCTCCTGAATTGACATGTGGGTTCTTTGCCACCAGAGCCACCAACCCAATACCTACCAGTTTATATTCCTGCTACAATACATGCAAATGTTTCACCTAACCTTAGAAATTACTACTAAAATAAGATTGTTGCTAATTCAATAGGCCAAAAAGTATCTTTCTTTACATTTGTTGAATTACTTGTAAGAGTGAGCATGTTTGCTCTGATAGCCTACAACATTCAAACATTCTCTTTTTAAAAACATTTTATAACTGCAAACGTAAAGCATTCAGAAAAATAGAATATTGCAGTGAATTTCAATGTACCCATCATCCAAATTTAAGACATACAACCCACGGATGGATGAATGTCATCTATTACCTGCTTCCTCTGCCTCTCACATTAAATTGTTTTTAAGGAAATCCCAGACAGCATATCATTTTCCTTGTAAATATTTCAGAATGTATCTCTAAAAGATAAACATTTTTACAAAATGTCAGCATAAAACCATTATGACACCTAAAATCTTTAATGTTAAGTATCAAAGTATTTCTTAATATTAAATTACCCAGTCAATGTTCAAGTTTCCCTGCTTATCTCATAATGTTTTATAAAGCAGAATTTCCTTGATGTGTATCTTAAACCTCTTTTAAATTTATAGATTTCTACCCCCCTTTTTTTTTTAGTTTTTGCATTTTTTAAAAAAGAAAACAAGTCACTTGCCCTATGGAATTTCCCATATCCTGAATTTTACTAATTGCATCTCTCTACTGTTCAACATGTTCCTCTGCCCCATGTATTTTCTGTGAATTAGTAGTTAGATGGAGGGAGTTTGTCTGGTTCAGGTTTGAATTTTGGCAAACAGTAACTTACAGATGACATTGTACACTTTCATTAGGAGCCATGAAGTCTAGCTCTGTCTTCTTGTGATGGCAGCTACTGTTGATGACCATTGCCTGGAACCACTGCTTCCTAAAGGGCTTTGCAAAACAGTTATTTAATTTTTTTTCACCCCTTCTTGATTTATTAGGGATTCCCTGGTAGCTCAGATGGTAAAGAATTGGCCTGCAATGCAGGAAGACATGGGTTCAATCCCTGGATTGGGAAGATCCCCTGGAGAAGGGAATGGCTACCCACTCCAGTATTCTTATCTGGAGAATTCCATGGAGAGAGGAGCCTGGCAGGCTACAGTCCATAGGGTCACAAAGAGTCAGACATGACTGGGTGACTAACACACTTTGATTCATTAGACGGAATATATCCATAAGGAGAAACTTTTCCTCAACTGTTTGATTATCCCGAGGTATGTAGGAAAGGCAGGATAAATGCTTGATTCTTTCCCTTTACTTAGCAAATTTCAAAGTGATAAGTTGATGAGTTAATTTACTAGGGCCACCACCACAATTGCCACAGACTGGGTGACCTAAAAAACAGAAGTTAATTTTCTCACAGTTCTGGAGGCTGGAAGTCTGACATCAAGGTGTTATCAGGGTTGGTTTCTTCTGAGCCTCTCTCCTTGGTTGTAGGTGGCTGTCTTCTTGCTGCTTCTTCACATGGTTGTCTCTCTGTGTGTGTGTGTGTCCCAATCTCCTCTTCTTATAAGGACACAGTCATATTGGATTAGGATCCACCCCGAAGACCTTACTTTACCTTAGTCACCTCCTTAAATGCCCTGTCTCCAAATACAGTCATATTCTGAGATCCTGAGTGTTAAGATTTCAACCTATGGGACACAATTCAGCCCATAACAGTGGATTCCCTGCCATTCTCTAAAGGTGACCACATTGAGAGTCACTCTCACCCCACCTAGTATCATTATGAACTCATGGATGTAAGCATATTTGATATATTTTAATTGATTGTAGTTATTCTAATTGTGAACCGTGAACTTCCTGATGTTCAAGCTGGTTTTAGAAAAGGCAGAGGAACCAGAGATCAAATTGCCAACATCCGCTGGATCATGGAAAAAGCAAGAGAGTTCCAGAAAAACATCTATTTCTGCTTTATTGACTATGCCAAAGCCTTTGACTGTGTGGATCACAATAAACTGTGGAAAATTCTGAAAGAGATGGGAATACCAGACCACCTGACCTGCCTCTTAAGAAATCTGTATGCAGGTCAGGAAGCAACAGTTAGAACTGGTCATGGAACAACAGACTGGTTCCAAATAGGAAAAGGAGTACGTCAAGGCTGCATATTGTCACCATGTTTATTTAACTTATATGCAGAGTACATCATGAGAAATGCTGGACTGGAAGAAACACAAGTTGGAATCAAGATTGCCGGGAGAAATATCAATAACCTCAGATATGCAGATGACACCACTCTTATGGCAGAAAGTGAAGAGGGGCTAAAAAGCCTCTTGATGAAAGTGAAAGTGGAGAGTGAAAAGGTTGGCTTAAAGCTCAACATTCAGAAAACGAAGATCATGGCATCTGGTCCCATCACTGCATGGGAAATAGATGGGGAAACAGTGGAAACAGTGTCAGACTTTGTTTTTCTGGGCTCCAAAATCACTGCAGATGGTGACTGCAGCCATGAAATTAAAAGACGCTTGCTCCTTGGAAGGAAAGTTATGACCAACCTAGATAGCATATTCAAAAGCAGAGACATTACTTTACCAACAAAGGTTCGCCTAGTCAAGGCTATGGTCTTTCCTGTGGTCATGTATGGATGTGAGAGCTGGACTGTGAAGAAGGCTGAGCGCCAAAGAATTGATGCTTTTGAACTGTGGTGTTGGAGAAGACTCTTGAGAGTCCCTTGGACTGCAAGAAGATCCAACCAGTCCATTCTGAAGGAGATCAATCCTGGAATTTCTTTAGAAGGAATGATGCTAAAGCTGAAACTCCAGTATTTTGGCCACCTCATGCGAAGAGTTGACTCATTGGAGAAGACTCTGATGCTGGGAGGGATTGAGGGCAGGAGGAGAAGGGGACGACAGAGGATGAGATGGCTGGATGGCATCACTGACTCTATGGATGCGAGTCTGAGTGACCTCCGGGAGCTGGTGATGGACAGGGAGGCCTGGTGTGCTGCGGTTCATGGGGTCGCAAAGAGTCGGACACGACTGAGCGACTGATCTGATCTGATTCTAATTGCTGCTGAAATTGTCCCTCCTTGACTAGTGGGAGACTCTTAAAGTTGACTCCTGAGTCCTTTAGACATAGCACAGTTGTCTTTGATAGAGTTCTTGTTTTCTGACACAACAAAATATTCCAGGCTTATCCATATACTTCTTGCCTCAGAGAATCAGTCTTTTCTACAAGCAGCCATGTTGCTTTTTTCATGGATCAGGGCCCACACTGTAGGTATGAGGGATGCTCAGTACTAGTGGATTGGTTATGAAATGTTTATATTTGTAAAACTAAAATGCCAAAATATTGATGGACGGTGATGAGCTTACACAGCAACCACAAAACTCAAACTGCTAGAGAGGTGGGATACACTACTTTACTCACAGCAGATCTGCTTCACTGATTCACACTGTCATTGCTGCCTATGTCCTTTAGCTTAACAATGAGTGATCCCTAAGGGAGGGCATATGCAATGTGTTGGGGACACAAAGATGAATAAGGCATGGTTCCTCCTTGCAATTTATTTTCAATCTAATAGATGCACCCACATGCCATTATTCTCTTTGGGTTGCTTCAGTAATATTCAATTACTTTAATAATAGGTCTAACATTGATTGGGCACTTCAAACGCTGGTTCTGTGAGTTGCTAACAGGTTTAAATGAATTAATCCATAAAAAGCACTCAGTCCAGCGCTTGGCTTATGGTAAGAGCTCAATAATGTCAGCCATTGCCAGTTAATTGCCTGTTTGCACTCAGATTCCTCCCTGCCCTTCTTTTGCTCTGTTCTGTATTTCAGGGAATGACATTTTCTCAGCTCTTTGACCCTATATCTCCTAGGGGGATTCAGTCATGAAAGGCCTTAGTAGAAAACTGGAAGATAGGATTTGAGGAGAGGCCAGAGTTATTTCTCCTCCTCCTCTTTGCATCTGGTGGTATCTCCTCCATGGTTCCAGCCCAGATCCTGCTATGGTTTCAGTCCCTGCAGGACAGCCTCCTACTGTCCCTTTGGCCCTAACTGTGCTTCACTATTTCTAAACTCTGAGTTGCTTTATGGGGATCTATTTCATGTCTGAGCTCTGTTGTCTCCTGAATCATTTAATTTCCTGTGTTAAATTCCTGCTGATTGAAAGACCTAGAGTGATTTGTGTTTCCTGAAAGAGTTAACTGCTAATGTTAATATTAGTATCTCACTTAGCTGTATAATCCGGAGAAGGCAATGGCACCTCACTCCAGTACTCTTGTCTGGAAAATACCATGGACAGAGGAGCCTGGTAGGCTGTAGTCCATGGGGTCGCTAAGAGTCCCACACAACAGACCGACTTCACTTTCACTTTTCACCTTCATGCATTGGAGAAGGAAATGGCAACCCACTCCAGTATTCTTGCCTGGAGAATCCCAGGGACCGGGGAGCCTGGTGGGCTGCCATCTATGGGGTTGCACAGAGTCAGACATGACTGAAGTGACTTAGTATAGCATAGCATAGCTGTATAATCACTCTATCAGGTGAATACTATATTATGCTCATTGTATAGGTGAGGAAACTGAGGCAGAGGGAGGTTAAGTCACTTGCCCCCAGTTACGTACTTAGTAAGTGGTGGAGCCAGTATATGAACCCAGAAGTATCTGTCTTCAGTCTCATTCTTGATGTGCACGATTAGGTAAGACAGCCCCCCTTCTTATACTTTCTAGCCTGTTCCTAAGCTGAGGAGGGGTGCCTCTTGATATCATGGGGTTATTTCTCTTCAGGGAGTTTTTCTAGGCCATTTTCTTTCGAAGCCCTTCTTCCTGAGAACTCATGAATGAATAAAATATTGTGGTTCTTTCCTGCATTGTTCTGTTTTAGTGATTTATTGATAATTTAGAAGACTTTGCTGTCTAATGTAAGGCATGTAATGGGTGGTTGATTAAGCACAGGGTTTGTGGTCACGTCTGTAAAACAGACTATCAGCCCTCAGAAAGACTGTAACTCCACATGGTAATTGTTTTCCCCATGGCACCTGGAATCAAACGACAGTATCTTTTTCTAAAAAGCCATCCATAATAGTCCCAGGAATGCCCCTGTTACACAAAAGACACCCAAAATTTAGAACAACTGTCTTTGAGTGGGATGAAAAGTGAAAGAAAGCTTTACAAAGTGGAAAATTACTATTGTTCCCTAGAGCCCAGTATGAGAAATAGAACATCAGATTAATCTCATAGATGAAATAAAAAGTATCAAAAATCCCTATCATCCCAGAAAGGCATTAAACATGGACACTGATGAAAGATTGCTTTGTTTCAGAGAACTGGGGCCTTTCCCTACAACTGATATCATTGTTATTACTGAGAAGGTATTTTAACTCTTTAATCATGAATGGACTCTCAGATTTTGCCAGTTAGGTGGGGACTAAATTTGGAGAGAGCTGATCACTTGGGGCTTCACGAGAGTCTATGTCACCTTGGTGAGTCTGGTTGAGCCAGTTATGTAACAGGGTTGCTGTATTTGTGAATTCCACCTTCCTAGGCTCCAGCCATGAAAATCATTTCTCTTCACTGATTTGAAGATTGGTTACATCCTCCCCAGTCTGGTGTTTTTACTGTAAACAATACTGTAATGAGAGTCTTTAATGAGGACTTTTGAAACAGGATCCAGTTTCAGCAGGATGCTAGAGAGGGCAGAAGAAAGACACGCCATCCCCTTCATCACACACCCCTGCGCCCTGCCCCAGGAAACTGGTGAGTCCTTTCTTTATGGTTTTTTCCTGTTTTACAAAGCATCCTCTGTTCCCAATGACACCAAAGCTCAAGGCCACACCTAAGTAGTAAGTTTAGATAAACCATTCTGCAGCTTTAATTCCTGAGCATTTTTTTTCCTGACAATTATGATTGCAAGACACTGTAGCCAATTAATTTTCACTTTATCCAGAAGAGCTCACCTGATAAGTCTGTTGAAGACTTTTCTGTGGTAATTTCAAAGGTCCAAAGTCAGTTCAATCACAAGATGAGTCTGATTAAATCCCGAACTCACTAAACAAGAATCATGAGGCCAGGCATGGTGTACAAGCCTCTGCTTGAAGAAGGCATTTGAGGCTGGCTCATGGTGTTGATGACCTTTCACAGTCTCTGCTGTCTTATCAATAATGCAAAGAGCAGCCCTCATAGCTTAGAGCAGGCCAGAACAGATCACTCCTAGGGACCAGGTACATCCCTACTGCTGTTCCAGAGAATAAATATGGAGAAGAGGGTGGCCAGCATGTATCCAGAGAGCAGGCTGCAGCCAGCACCTTGGCTAAGGGCCTGGGCTGACCCTGACAATAGCTAATTAGTGAGGAACAGAAAGAAGCTATCAGCCTATTTGCACATGTCACCATATCAGTTTTTAGCATGAAGCAGAGAACTTTCCCAGCTTATAACCATCCAACTCAGAAGAGTAGAGTCTCCAGGCACTACTTCTTCCAGTCCCATCACACCCAGTGAACAGAGTTCTTGAGGCCATTGTGGGAATAAGACTTTGCTGTAATAGTCAGTGATTGCTAATAACTGTAAGTCTCCTCCTTTCAAAAGGCTGATTCAGGATGAACTAGAATCTTCTAGTCCCAGACCCAAACACTCAGGGTATGGGTTCTGATTGGCTCAACATGAGTCACATATTCATAGTTGGTCCAATCAACTTTGGGTAGGGTAGCAGAGGGCCTCATAGAGCACACACGGCTACCTGGGCCCACCCCTGTAGGTGAGGGGCAAAATAGGATCCTTGTGAGCTTAGCAAAATGTGCAAATTGTATGCACAATATCTTGCAAAGAAAGGATGAGTAACAACTTTTGTTCCTCTGAGAATAGAATGCCACTGCTCTAACACTACCCTCCTTCTTTGTTAAATAAGTTCTGCACTTCCTGATTTAATTGTACTTTCAGAATTCAAAGCATAAACTGTTAAATGGACACAGTGCTAAGGACTCCAGGTCCTAGTTTTTGAATTTTGCAACATGTTTGCACATTCCTCTAGGTTCAGTCTTAGTTAGGTCCACCCACATGATAGCCACCTTAGATGAATCATCAAGTATCATGCTTAGGTGCCAACATGTACTGGACATTTTCAATCTCTCATCCTTTGTCACTGCTGTCTTCTCAGCCTGGAATAGTCTTCAATAGTCCAGCTATTGAAATCCCATTCATTATCCCTCAAGGCACAATTCAAATGCCAGTGTCTCTCTGAAGTCTCCCTTCATCCTCCCAAGTTTAAACTCGCCAGATTTAGCAAATAAAAATATAGGATACCAGTTAAATTTGTTTAAAGTATTTTCTCAAATATTTCAAACGGGGAAGGCAATGGCACCCCCACCCCAGTACTTTTGCCTGGAGAATCCCATGGACGGAGAATCTCAGTCCATGGGGTCGCTGAGAGTCGGACACGACTGAGCGACTTCACTTTCACTTTCATGCATTGGAGAAGGAAATGGCAACCCACTCCAGTGTTCTTGCCTGGAGAATCCTGGGGACGGGGGAGCCTGATGGGCTTCCGTCTATGGGGTCGCACAGAGTCGGACACGACTGAAGCGACTTAGCAGCAGCAGCATATACACTAAAATTTTATTTGCTATTTATCTGAAAATAAAATTGAACTGGATATCTTTTATTTTTATCTGGTAATTCTGCTTCAGTTGGATTTAGGTACAATCTCTTCTCACCCCCAGCATTTAGCCTACATTCGTTTTTCATATTTTTTTATTCAGTTGTCATTTAGTTGGTTGTTCCTGTTTTCCTTCTTTCTCACTAAATTATAAGATACTTGAAGGCAATATTATTACTTGTTTCTAAATACTTTTTTAAAAGAGAAGGTTTAGGTTTACAGTAAAATCAAGCAGAAGGTAGATTTCCCATATTACTCCCTCCCCAACCCTATGCATAGCTTCCCCAATGTCAACATCACTCATCAGATTGGTGTATACATATGTATGTGTGTATATATATATATATATTTTTTTTTTTTTTAAACAAAAGATGAACCTACATTGACACATCATAACACCCAAAGTCTACAGTTTACCTTAGGGTTTACTAGTGATGTTGTATACTCTATGACTTTGGACAAATATATGATAATTATCCATCATCATAATATCCTACAGATTATTTTTTACTTGGCCTAAAAATCCTCTGTTCTCTGCCTACCTATCACCATCCTCCAAGAAGCACTCATCTTTTTATCATTTCCACATTTTGCCTTTTCTGGAATGGCATATAGTTGGAATCACACCATATATAGCCTTCTCCAATTGGCTTTTACTTAGTTGTTAATATGCATTTAAATATCCTCCATATTTTTGTGGCTGGATAGCTCATTTGTTTTTAGTACTGAAAAATATTCCATTGTCTGGATGTACCGCAGTTTATTTATCTGTTCACCTACTGAAGGACATTTTGGTTGCTCCCACGTTTTGGCCAGAACTTAGGCACAGAGCCACATCTTACGGCAAGGGAAGCAGGGGAATGTAGTCTTCAAGTGGTTGTCCACGTGCCCAGCAAAAAGCTCAAGGGTTCTTTCCCAGAGGGGAGAAATGAGGAATGGATTTTGGGTACATCCAACAGTCTCTGTGATAATCATCAGAATTAAGGAGGCAGAGGAGATGTTAGTGTATAAGAATTTGAATGCAGAGAACTGGAGAGTCAGAGGGGTGAGAACATAGAGAAAGTAAGGTAAATCACAGGTGAATGGCTAGATTAAAGGCTGTGCTGGATTTTCACATCTTCCTGAGCTCCCTGGGCTCTATTGTGAAGGTGAGTGTAGTGGACATTTGGCCACCAATACCTTGAACAGCCTTCCAGTGCTTGAGAAATCCTCTATTTAATGAATCAACTTCCCCACCTCCATCTTCAGTAGAAGCCAGAAACTTGTTTTTGCAGCCTCCTTGATAGCCAAGATATAGTCCATGGGATAAGCCTGCTGTAAATTGGAAACTGCTGCTGCTGCTGCTAAGTCGCTTCAGTCGTGTCCGACTCTGTGTGACCCCATAGACAGCAGCCCACCAGGCTCCCCTGTCCCTGGGATTCTCCAGGCAAGAACGCTGGAGTGGGTTGCATTTCCTTCTCCAATGCATGAAAGTGAAAAGGGAAAGTGAAGTCGCTCAGTCGTGTCCGACTCTTAGAGACCCCATGGACTGCAGCCTACCAGGCTCCTCTGTCCATGGGATTTTCCAGACAAGAGTACTGGAGTGGGGTGCCATTGCCTTCTCCAAAATTGGAAACTAGTGAAGCAGAAAAGCAGTTTCTGGTAGAATCCATTCTGATGAGGATTCTGGTAAATGCCTCCGTTTACAAGAGGCTGTAGGGATGGAGTTTCCAGGAGTAGCATCTAGTACCCACTGCTGGTGGTATAAACTGAAGGAGCTGTGCCTAAGGGTGGCATAGGGGGGAGTATGATAGATAAGAAAATTGTCTCTACTCTTCACTCCCTCTCTATAATAGAATCCGTGTCTTTGGACATGTGACTTGCAGTGCCTCCCATGAGTGTAGACAAAGTCTACATTCCAGACCCATTCATCTTGAGCTTGGCTATATGACTATTTTGAGCCATGGAAAATGGATGGAAGGGACAATGTCTTAATTCTTAGGCTGAGAATTTTAGAAGCATAGTGAGTTTCCATTAGCCCACTGGAGTTTTCACCCTCACTGTGAGAAAATCATGCTTCATGTAGCCACTCTCCCTTCAGCCTGGATCCTAGAATGAAGATACTTAAAATAGACCTGATCTTGACCCCAAATCTGAGCCCAAACCCCAACTCAGCTGAACCCAGCCAAGATGAGCCAAACCACAACTGACCCAGGAAGATAAAATAAAACGCACGTTGTTGCCATTGGAGAATAATTTGCTATGTGGCATTATCATAGAAGAAACCTAACTAATACAAAGCTCATACTGGAGTGCTTCCAAAGTTTGGTTTGCACAGGGCTGCTATTCAGCAAGTATGTTCCAGAACAGCTGTAGAGGTTGTTTACCATGCTCTGCTATTCTGATTAGCTGGAGTCTATGTCTAACCGTTCTCATATATTTACAGTCGTCCCTAGGTTTGGTTGTCTCAGCTATGTGGCTACTAAGCTTGGCTCTTTAGACTTTCTGGAGATTCTATGATGTAGCTAATGTCCTTGAATAAATTAATTTCTCCATATAATGAAAGTACGTATGCACTGATTTGCAACTTAAAACTTTAACTAAAAGAGATGAGAGTGCCAAAATCAAGGCTATTGATGGAGGTCTCTCACCTCCCTCAGTGACCACAGTACATTTTCAAATTTGTTTCATGAAAGGGTTTCAGCACTTTCTATCTTTGGATTTTGGGTAAAAATGTCAACAACCTCAGAACTCCTGATTTTGCAAACTTGGCACCAGTGCTCAAGACTCTTCTCATTGGTGCCCTTGGGGCAGAGTTCTTTTTCAGTCCAGTGGAAAGAAGACTTGGCTATGACCCAAGAGACCAAGGCTCCAATCTCAGCTGTGCCAGAAATCTGTGTGACCTTGAGAAAGTGACTTTACTTTTTTGGGTCGTAGTTTTCCTGGATGCAGAATCCCAGGACAGTTAACATCTGCTTTCCTTTTTATGATGGTGGCCCGGGAGTAAAGAAATGATGGGAATGTGTCATGGAAAGTCACAGTATCTAAATATATATAAAGTGTATGACATGCACTTCTGTTTAATATGTAGTCTGGCACTAATTATGTACGAATGTATGTATAAGCATACTTAAATGACAGTCTGGAAGGAAACATGCAAGTATACTAGTTGTGGTTTCCTCAGGATGCTGAGGTTATGGGTGATTTAAATATTCTATTTTAAATGCTTCTGAATTTTCCACATTTTCTATAATGAGCATTTATTACTTTTATAATGAGGAGATTGTTTTTTTAAAAGGAAAGGAAGGCACTCCTAATCTCCCAATTCCTCCCACCTCCCCTCCTTTCCCCCTCAGTAACCATACATTTGTTCTCTGCATCTGTGTCTCTATTTCTGTATGGCTGATTCATTTTCTGTACAGTAGAAACTAACCCAACTTTGTAAAGCAACTATATTCCAATAAAAATTAATTTTGAAAAAGAAAAGGATGGCACTAATATACTATATTAACATAGGGCATTTATTATAATTTCTCTTGAAAGTGCTTTGACTCAGAGCAGAACCTTTGTTCAAGTAAAAGTAAACACAAGGAAAGGCAGGGGAAATGGAAAAAGAGAACAAGAAATGCAGGGAGGGGCCTCCATTGCAGTTAGGCCCCTTTACAGGAAGGGAGATGAGGAGAGGGAATAAGAATCCCCCTTGTAAACCCAGGGACCACTCCCCCCACCCCCGATAATATGGCACTTTGAATCATGGTATCATTCATCAACAAAGCCATGACCGTCATCAGTTAAGCCATGACCATCATCACATGCCATCAAATGCACAGGAAGTGGAGTAGAAACCTGACCGCTGAGCATTAAGCTATAGGTGACTGTTATTTCTGTCCCTGAGCACAGGGCGATAAAGGATCTGGTTACACACATCCTCAGGAAATCCTCAGGAAATAATCTGGGCACATGACCCTGGTGAAGAGAGAGAGGCCAAAAACTTTCTCTGGGGCTCCGGGTTTTTTGAGATGCCTGAAGCAACCATCTCCAAAAAGGTTTTCTGTTGTAAATGTAATGGCGAGGAGGGGAACTGAAGCTACAGGCTGAGAGTGGGCAGAGGCTGCAGAGTTCAGTTGCCACCATATCCTAACTTTTTCTTCACAGCTTTGGCCCTACCAAAACAATGATACAGGAAAATCAGTTATGATCGCATTGCTTCTAAAGCCTAAAGACAGCACTCTCCTCCCTTCCTTCAATGCATTCTTCCTGAAAAGTGGCCAGATTCATTCACAAATGGAGCACATCATATGTTCCAGGCACAGAGCAAGGCTAGGGGTGCAAGGCATGTGCCAAGATTACAGTCTGGTGAGGGAGATAAACAGACATGCAGGTTTCAATACTGACTGGTGGGTTCACCAAGAAAGACAGTTAATAATAATAATTGCTTGGACTTCCCTGGTGGTCCTGTGGTTAAGAATCTACCTCCCAATGCAGAGGACACAGGTTTGATCCTTGGTCCTGGAAGATTCCACATGCCGCAGGGCAACTCTGTTCATGCACCACAACTACTGAGCCTGCGCTTAGAGCCTGTGAGCCACAACTACTGAAGCCCATGCACTCTAGAGCTGGTGCTCCACAACAAGAGAAAACACTGCAATGAGAAAGTCCATGCACCATAAGGAACAGGAGCTCCTGCCCACTACAACTAGAGAAAGCCCCAGTGCAGCAACCAAGACTCAGCACAGCCCAAAAAAGTAAAGGCAAAAAACAGTAATTATAATAAGGATAATTGCTAATATTTATTGAAGGCTCAGTATACACAAGCTATGTGCTGGACAGTTTACATGGGTTATCTCATTTAAGCTTCACATCAATACATGAAGTAGGTGTTATCATCAACCCCATTTAACAAACAGGAAAACCACAGCTTAGGACATTTAAGTAACTGATTGAGGTCACACAGGTTTCTGCTGCTGCTGCTGCTGCTAAGTCACTTCAGTCGTGTCCAACTCTGTGTGACCCCATAGACGGCAGCCCATCAGGCTCCCCCATCCCTGGGATTCTCCAGGCAAGAACACTGGAGTGGGTTGCCATTTCCTTCTCCAATGCATGAAAGTGAAAAGTAAAAGTGAAGTCACTCAGTTGTGTCCTACTTTTAGCGACCCCATGGACTGCAGCCTACCAGGCTCCTCCATCCATGGGATTTTCCAGGCAAGAGTACTGTAGTGGGGTGCCATTGCCTCCTCTGACACAGGCAGAGAGGAGCAAACCTATGAATCTAATTTGCCTAACTCCAGGTCCACTTACTTAATCCCTCTGCTCTACAGCACAGAAAGGAAAGACAGAGGAAGAACAGTCTAATCAGCATGGGGAAGCTCAGAGAAAGCTTCATGGAAGGGGTGACTCTTGAGTTGGGTCTTAAAAGAGGGGCAGGAGTTTGAGGACAAGAAGGCAAGAAGGGCATGCTAGGTGGGGGTGAGGGATGGGGTGCAGAATACTGAGGCAAGGCGTAGAGAAGTAACTTGGCTCCTTCTGAAAATGCCAAATATTCTGGTACAACTGGAAGGTAGGGGGCCAGCGAAGGTAGGCTGTGAATGATGAGGAGTCTGTTGAGACCCTAGGCTCAGCAACTCTCTGTACCTGGTGGCTTCTCTGTGGAATCTTTACCAACATGTGGTGCTACCAGCAAGCAGGGTGTGAGCCAGCAGGTGGCCTCAAGAGCCTGGGGCTCCCAGCCCAGCTGGAGCTCCTTCCCAAGGAGCTAAGTTGGGTGTTTTCCAAGATGTTCCCTGGTGGATCTGAAGGCAGCCTGCCTGCATGCCAGATAAAGCAATGGTGTTGGAATGTGAGAGGGAGAGTTCTGGCAAGGAGAGACGGGACAAGTCTTTCACCTGACTGCAGACTTTGCCTACAGAATGGTAGACCTGAAGCCCAGCTTCTCCACTTACCTACTCGGTGACCCTGAGCAGGTCACTTAGCAGCTCTGCCCCTCCTGTGGGCATCGTCACACTGATTTCTTAGGCTATTTGCGAAGACTAAATGAAGCGATTCGTATCAAGTAATTTGCATGATGCCTTGCACAAAGTAAACACTCAGTTTATGGTGGTCTTTTTATAAGCAGTCATGGTTACTCATTCAACATTAACTCAGCAGAGATTTATTGAATGTTTTCTCAGGCCTTGAACAAGGAACACAAAGTCCTTGTCTTCCTGGAGCTTATGTTCTAGAAAGGGAGACAGACAATGAGCAATTAATACATATAATAATTTCAGATACTGATGAGTGCTACACAGATAGTAAAAGGGTAAAGAGTGAAATGTGTGTGTGTGTGTGTGTGTGTGTGTGTACCTGTGAGCTTTAGATAAGATAATTGGCTACAGTTTGCTTGAGGGATGACATTTGAGCAAAGTCCTGAATCAGAGAAGCTTTTCTCATGAAAATGTAGACCAAAAATGATTTCGGTGGAGAACACAGCAAATGTAAAGGCCCAGTGGCAGGAAAGAACTCGCTATATTCAAGGAATTATAAGAAAATTCAATGGCCTGAAAGGGGGAAGAATCATAGAAAATGAAGGGGTAATAGAATAATAACAACAACAGTAATAATTTGTATGAAATATTTGCTTAGGGTTAGATGATTCACACTCATTTTCAGAACTGCTCTGTGAAGAAGGGGCTATTAGATCTCCCATTTTTAAACTGGGAAATTAAGGCTCAACAAAGCAAAGAAACTTGCCCAAGATCACACAACCCTCATAGGACTACAGAGGACTTATAGTCCCATTTGTTGGGATTTGAGCCCAACAGATGACTCCAGAATCTATTCACTGCCCAATTCCACCTCCATGGGGAAGGCCTCAGCTGTGTACCCAGCTCTATGTGTGGCAGATGGGTGTGCAAGTGTGTGTGTGTGTATGTGACTGTGTGCATGCCTACATGCGAAATTAGAGGAGGACAGTGCGAATCATAGATTGTCTGAGCTCTTGAGTTGTGGAGGCAAAAATAACACACAAGTGTGATTTCTTTAATACAAAGTACTGTTAAGTGACAAATTGCCCCAAGCACCTTAGGAACTCTCTAGGGAAGAGGGAATGGATAAAGGGAGCAGAGGGAAACAGTACAGTTTAGTGACAAAAAGAAAGAACTCCAGACTTGATGCCCAGGGTGGAGCTCTCACCTGCTCTGTCTGTCAACTTACCTCTCTGCCAGTTTCCTCTTCTATAAATTGGGGATAATAACAATATCTATCTCATAGAATTTTTGTATTAAATGAATTAATCTCTATAAAGTACTTAAAATAGTGTCAAGCAGAGAGTGTTTTTCATGATTAAGTTTTGGTGGTTTTTTGTTTTTTTGCTATTTGGGTCTAAATTTTTTTTTATTTTTATTGACTTCACTGATAAAACATACATTTTCATTAGTACCCTCTTTAATTTATAATTTATTAATTTATTTCTACTACCTCCTAGTTCAGCAGTTTCAATATAGATGATCTAGCTCCCCCTCCCCACCACCTGACACCCTGGTGTTTCAGTCACTTTAACTTCTTTCCTCCAATGATCTTCTCCTCTACTACCCTCTCATTCACTCTCTCTCATAGCCACATCCTATAACTCCACTCCACCTTTAATCCTGATTTCTGTGTCTCTTCTCTAACCTCTATGGTCTTTCTCTAAAGTTTCCCAATATCAACAATCCTTTGTCCCCACTGGGACCTCCAGTTTATTGATTCTACCATGTCACTATCCATGGTCAACCACTGTAGTATTATAGTATGTTGTGTGTGTGTGTGTGTGTGTGTCATGTATGTGTGCTGTGTGCTCAGTCATGTTCCACTCTTTGTGACTCTATGGACTGTAAACCACCAGGCTCCTCTGTCTGTGGCAAGAATATTGGAGTGGGTTGCCATTTCCTCCTCCAGGGGATCTTCCTGACCCAGGGATAGAACTGCATCTCCTGAAAGTCTCCTGCATTGTAGGTGGATATTTTACTGCTGAGCCACTGGGGAATCTCCAGATACCATGTATTTTGTATATACCTTACATATAGTATGTACACATACGTATGCTATTATATGTACAACTATACTATGTGTACTACAATATATACAGTGTAGTATGTATATATATATCCCTTGCCCCCTTTAGCTTAGTCATCCTTTCTTGGCAGAAGGAAACCCTGGTTAAATCCAGCACCACTGACTCTGTGTCTAAACCCATGCAGCTATAAACACGGATGGAGTAAAATACACAGACTTATTGCTGGTTTCACTTTAAACTCGTGACCACAAACTTCACATGATATTTCTCTAGTGAATTCACTCTCTCACCATGTAGATGAACTTTGGCTTCTATTTAAAGTCAGTCCCTCCTCCTGTACACAAGATCTCATCCCCCCTTCCAAAGGGCATCACTTGAGCAGTTCTCTCCTCTATCTCCTGGATTTTTCCCTCTACAAGATCATTTACAACAGGACACAAATCTATTTTCTTTCTTTCATCTTAAGAAACCTTTATCTAGCTCCACTCCATTAGATCTCTGTTGCTACTTAACAAATGACACCCCAAACTTAGCAGCTTAAGACAACAAACACTTATTATCTCAAAGTTCTTTTGGGCTTGGAATCCAAGCATGGCTTATTTGGATGTCTCTGGCTCAAGGTCTCCTTCAAGGCTGAAATCAAGATGTCCTTGGGGGCTATAGTCATTTCAAGGCTCAAGGGGGGAATGACCCCCTTCCAAGCTCACACACTTGGCTGTTGGCAGGCCTCAGGTACATCCTGACTCTTGGCTGCACACATTAGTTCCTTGCCATGTGGACCTCTCCATATGGGCACCTCACAGCATGGCAGTTTGCTTCCCTCAGAGTCAGCAGACCCAGAGACAAGCCTTTTATAACCTAACATTGGAGGTGACTTCCTATTACTTCTGCCTCATTCTATTTGTTAGAAAGAAGTCAGTAAGTAAGCCTGGGGAAAATAGTGCACTGGGAATGTAAAATGATACAGTCATTTTGGAAAACAGAATGATAGTTCCTTAAAAAATGAAAAATAGAATTACCATATGATCCAGTAGTTTCATTTCTGGGCATATACACAAAAGAATTGAAAGTAGGGACTCAAACACATATTTATACACTCATGTTCAAACAGCATTATTCACAATAGCCAAAAGGGGAAACAACCCAAATATCCATTAACAAGTAAATGGATAAACAAAATGTGGTATACACATACAACAGAATATTATTCAGCTTTAAAAAGGAATGAAATTCTGATGTATGTTAGAACATGGATAAACCTTCAAGATATGCCAAGTGAAATAAGCCAGTCACAGAGAACAAATACTGTATGAATCTGTTTACATAAGGTATCAGGAATGGTCAAATTCATAGGGACAGAAAGAAAATAGAACAGTGATTACCAGGGGCTGGAGCAGAGGTGGGGAGTGGGGAACTGGTGTTTAATGGGTGCAGTTCAGTTTGGGATGATGAGAAAGTTCTGGAGATGGATAGTGCTGATAGTTGCGTGGCAATGTAAATATACATAAGGCCACTCAACAATACACTTAAAAATGGTTCAAATGGTGACTTTTAAAAGTGTATTTTACTACATTTTTTAAACTGGTAGGCAAAAAAAAAAGCCTACTTGCCCACACTTGAGAGAGGAAATGAATATGTGAACACGAGGTCATGAACACCAGAAGACAGAAGCAGATGGACAGTATATCTGTATTATTTACGTTTCATGGGAAATCTAATAGGAAAAAGGTGCTCCTTTAGGTAGGGCCATAACTCTGGCATAAGGCATAAAACTGGTCTCTTCTGGCCACAGTTTTGTGAAGTAGGGTTGTGGGAACCCAAAATAAATGATGAGGATCACTTATATTGATCTTACTCCATAGAATTTACCAAGGGCTCTTGAGTATGGTGAATGTTCTTAGTTCTAATCTATGGGCTTTTAAGTGACAGTGGATGGGCTTTGGGTGGATAAATCTGTGACTTTCCTGAACTGTGTGCACAATGTAGGTACCCTTGTATGAGGAGCAATGCAGCATCATCATTAAACCACTGAGTCTGAGTCAGATGGCCTGGGTTCAAATTCTGGTCTTGCTGCTTACTGAGTGACTTGCACAAGTTACTTAACCTCTCTGAGTTAGTCACAAATCACAGTTTGCTAAGATGATTAAATGAAGCTTCTATAACATGGCTAGAACATAGTACGTGTTTAACAAATGTTAGCTGTTATTTCCACACATGCTAATATTTCTGGGAAGAGAATATACAGATTTCAGAAATTCTGGAGAGATCCATGACTTCCAAAAGTTAAGAATCTTGGAAATGCAAGAACTATTCTCATCAAAAACCCATGAGGTAATGTGCAGTCCTCACCCTGTTTCTCCACATTAAAAGAACTTGTCTATGTGCTATCTGTTCAAGAGCTACTTTGTTGTTGTTGTTGTTTAGTCGCTAAGTTGTGCCTGACTCTTTGTGACCCCAAGGACTGTAGCCCTCCAGGCTCCTCTGTCTATGGGATTCTGCAGGCAAGAATACTGGAGTGGGTTAACACTTCCTTCTCCAGGGGATCTTCCCGACCCAAGGATCAGACCGCATCCCCTGCTTGTCCTGCACTAGCAGCAGATCCTTTAGCATTGAGCCACCAGGGAAGGCCCTACTACACCTACTATCTTATCCAAGTCACTCACCATCTCATTGTGGTCAGTTGCAACAGCCACCTCCCCCAATCCCTCACTCCTACCATCTCCACATCCCTTTGTCTCCCATTGTTCCCTTTCAGTCATCTAGAATTGTTAACTTGTGTATTGGTTGGGTTTTTTAAATCTTTCAAGTTCTAGCCAATCATTCCCCTACTGAAAATTCTTCAGTGACTCATGATGACTTTTAGAATAAAGGCCCAGCTCCTTTGCATGACATAGTCGTGACCCGGCCCCACCCACCTCTCCTGGCTGATGGGGGCCCCTCCCAGCTTCCTACGCTATGCCAGAGCTGTCCTACCCCGACTCCTCCCCAACCTTCATGCCTTTGCATATACTCTTCTCTTCTAGAATGCCCTTGTCTCTCTAGCAGCAGGGTTCAAGATCAAAGCATTACTTATTTCATCTGCCAGTCAGACTTTTATGCTTTCTCTATGCTCCTGTTGAATTTTAGAACAATTTTTTCTATTATTTGGGGTTTCTTGCTTTTTTTATTTTTTGGTTTCTCAATAATACTATGAGCTCCTTAAAGACAGGAATAGTTGCATCTTTCAGCCTTGGTGCCAAACTCAGTCTATAGAACTTATTATATCCTCAATAAAGATATGTTAAATAAGAGAATGAGTAAATAAATGAAAGAATGAGTAAAGTTTAATAACTTGCCTAGGTTCATATGTTAATAAGTAGAATGGTTGAATCTAGAATTCAGTAAATTCAGACTCTTTTTGATAATAAGGGACAACAAAACCTCAAGTCAGCATAGTTCAGTTGCAAAGAACAACAAGCCCTACACTTGAAGTCCAAGGGGTGGGTTTCAGTCCAGGTATAGCTGGGCCCCAGGGGTCCAAAGACAGCATTTCTGTCCACCCCTCAGCTCTGTTTTCTTTTCAGCTTTTCAATCTTCCCTGGGCTCTGTTCACTACAGATGGCCTCTGTCAGGAGCAGGATTAGTTCATCCTTACAGCACCATGATTCTAGAAAAAGCAAACCCCTCTCCTTACCATCACAGATTGAATTTCAGATTTTCCTCAGTTTACAGTGAGGTTACATCCTGATTAACCCATCACAAATACTGTATGTTAAAAACATCGTAAGTTGAAAATATACCTAATACACCTCACCTACTGAATCATCACTCAGCCTCAGACCATCTTATGCATGCTCAAAACACTTATACTGGCTTATAGTTGGATATAATCATCTAACACAAAACCTATTTTATAGTCAAGTGTTGAATATCTCATGTAATTTATTGAATACTGTACTGAAAGTGAAAACCAGAATGGTTGTCTGCATACAGGATGGTTATAAGTGTATCTGGTTGTTTACCCTCATGGTCACGTGCTGGCTGGGAGCTGCAGCTCGATGCCAATACCCAGCATCACCAGAGGGTATTGGATTATGTATCACTAGCCTAGGAAAAGGTCAAATCCAAAATGTGAAGTATGGTTTATACTGAGTGTGTATCACTTTAGCACCATCATAACGTTGAAAAATTATAAGTCCGATCACCATAAGTTGGGAATTGTCTGTAATTGGAGGGGCTCTACTTGGGTCTTGTGTCCCTCCTACCCCCACCCCATGACACGAATCATTGCCAGGAAGAGATGGGGTGTCATGATTGGACAAGCCTGAATCGCAAGTCCTCCCGTGGGGCCTCTGTCTGATGGGCTGCTCTGTGTAGATGGTATGGGTGGTTACCTAGGGGCAATACTGAGTCTCATCCTGATCCTTGCTGTCCATGACCATCTCATTCCCTGCCAGGGGCCCCTCGCCTTGTGGGATATCCCTTCTCTTGATGCTGTTGGACATCCCACATCTCCTCTTCCTTCCTCTAACCTCTGCTGTCTGACAGGGAGCCCTGGGCACCTCTGATTTCCTCTTTGACACTCAGATGGCTGCAGGAAACTGGGCTGGAGTGGAGGATGCCTCATTTTTACCAGGTGCTCACTATCCATGCCCCCCCATGGCCCCCCTCTCTGAGCCATCACAGGCAACTAACTCCAGGAAGCCTCTTGCCTTCAAAAATGTCCAGGAAAGAAGCCCTTCAGTACACACCGGCCCCCCATACAGAGCTGCCACTAAATACACACTCTGCCTAATGCAGATTGTAAAAGGGCAGCCCATCTGAGTGGAAAAGTTTACTAAAAGTTTCCCTTTTCCATTGCTCCTCAGCCCTTATTCAATCCTTCAGCTAGGTAACCTAATGCAGGGCAAATATGCACAATCCTATACGTGACACTCCCAAATTCTAGGGGACACACACTAGGTTCTCCCAAGAATCCCCTCACCTTGATGGCAGCCCAGTGGTTACCTACTAACTGCAGTTCCTCAAGCATCCAGAGAGGGAGCCAGTCTCCACTTCCCACATGCACCTCCTGCTCAGAGATTTTCTTGGCACTTCATTTTCCCTCAATTTGCTAGGACAGTGGTTCTTATAGTGTGGTCTGTGGACCCCTGGAGGTCTTCAAGAAATTTTCAAGGCATCCAAAAGGTCAAAATTATTTTAATAATAAAATATTATTGCCTTTTCACTCTGTTGATATTTGCATTTGTTGGTACAAAAATAATTGGTATGTAAAACTGGTGGTCCTTTAGCTCAAAGTAAGACAGTGGCACCTAAATGTTTTAGTTGGTGCTGGATTCACTACCACACACTCAGCAGTGCGAAAAATTCCAGTGTCACTTAAGAATGTCTTGATGAAGCAATAAAAATGATTACATTTAACCTCAGCCCTTGAATATATGTCTTTATAATAATATTCTGTGTGGGAGAATGGGAAATACATGAAAAACATCTAGCTACATGCTGAAGTATGATGGTTGTCTTAAGAAATAAACACTTGCAACTGAGTTGTGGACTGAACTAGCCCCTTCATTCCTGGAACACCATTTTTTACTTCAAAAAAAGACTGACGTATAAACTATTGCTATCCTGACTTTGGTATCTGGAAGCTATTTTCCTGAAAAGGAAACTGACCCTGTCAGTTGCATTAAAAAAATAGTTGATAGTATTTGTCACCAGTGATAAACGTTGAGTTTTCAAGCAGTAATTGGAATTTTCCAAAACTTGTATTTGAAACCATGAACTTGATAGCTTCCTGGACTTAGATTTTTCTGATGTCACTGTGGGTAATGATAATTAATGTGATTTCTGACTAGTAAATGTCATGTTCTTATTTGAAAGATCCACATGGATGGGGAAACAATGGAAACAGTGTCAGACTTTATTTTGGGGAGCTCCAAAATCACTGCAGATGGTGATTGCAGTCATGAAATTAAAAGACACTTACTCCTTGGAAGGAAAGTTATGACCAACCTAGACAGCATATTCAAAAGCAGAGACATTACTTTGCCAACAAAGGTTCGTCTAGTCAAGGCTATGGTTTTTCCAGTAATCATGTATGGATGTGAGAGTTGCACTGTGAAGAAGGCTAAGCGTCAAAGAATTGATGCTTTTGAACTGTGGTGTTGGAGAAGACTCTTGAGAGTCACATGGACTGCAAGGAGATCCAACCAGTCCATTCTAAAGGAGATCAATCAGTCCTGGGTGTTCTTTGGAGGGAATGATGCTAAAGCTAAAACTCCAGTACTTGGGCCACCTCATGTGAAGAGTTGACTCATTGGAAAAGACTCTGATGCTGGGAGGAATTGGGGGCAGTAGGAGAAGGGGATGACAGAGGATGAGATGGCTGGATGGCATCACTGACACAATGGACATGAGTTTGGGTCAACTCTGGGAGTTGGGGATGGACAGGGAGGCCTGGCGTGCTGCGATTCATGGGGTCACAAAGAGTCGGACACGACTGAGTGACTGAAATGAACTGAACATAACTCATGAACTAAAATTTTCAAATGACCAATCAATGAATGATGTTACAAAAATTGGTCAAAGACCCATTCCTTTTAGAAGATAGACCAATGCATTAAAGCAATTTTTAATTGAGATATAATGATATGTAACATTATATTAGTTTCAGATGTGCAACAAAATGATTGGATATATGTATTTATTGCAAAATTGTCATCATAATATGTCTAGTTAACATCCATCACATGTAGTTTCAAAATTCTTTTGAATTTTGAAGATTACTCTATTAACAAATATATATTTGCTAAATGATTGCCACAGTGTTTAGCTAACATCCATACCACACATGGTTGCAATTTTTTTCTTGTGATCAAAACTTTTTTTTTTTTTAAATTTTATTTTATTTAAATTTACAATATTGTTTTGGTTTTGCCATATATCAAAATGAATCTGCCACAGGTATACATGTGTTCCCCATCCTGAACCCTCCTCCCTCCTCCCTCCCCATACCATCCCTCTGGGTCGTCCCAGTGCACCAGCCCCAACCATCCAGTATCGTGCATCGAACCTGGACTGGAGACTCATTTCATATATGATATTATACATATTTCAATGTCATTCTCCCAAATCATCCCACCCTCTCCCTCTCCCACAGAGTCCAAAAGACTGTTCTATATATCACTATCTCTTTTGCTGTCTTGTATACAGGGTTATTGTTACCATCTTTCTAAATTCCATATATATGTGTTAGTATACTGAATTGGTGTTTTTATTTCTGGCTTATTTCACTCTGTATAATAGGCTCCAGTTTCATCCACCTCATTAGAACTGATTCAAATGTATTCTTTTTAATGGCTGAGTAATATTCCATTGTGTATATGTGCCACAGCTTTCTTATCCATTCATCTGCTGATGGACATCTAGGTTGCTTCCATGTCCTGGCTATTATAAACAGTGTTGCTATGAACACTGGGGTACACGTGTCTCTTTCAACTCTGGTTTCCTCAGTGTGTATGCCCAGCAGTGGGATTGCTGGATCATAAGGCAAGAACTTTTAAGATCTCTTAGCAACTTTCAAATATACAATGCAATATTGTTAACTATAGTCACCATGCTGTACATTTTTATCCCCAGGGCTTGTCTTAAAACTGGGAATGTATATCTTTTGACCAAATTTATCATTTCACTCACTGGGCTTCAAACAAAGATTGAAATGGTTTCAGATTCCACTTAAGAAATTACACTTGTTGAGTTTTGGTATAATATCAAAGCAGAATATCCACAGTCATATAAAATGAAATATTACTCTTTTCTAACTGCATATCCATATTTCTTCATATTTTTCAATCAAACAAACATAGTACAACAGAGTGAATGGAAAACAGAATTATTTTTTAATAAAATGTTATTTATGTTAACAGGTAATAGGTGTATTGTTTTTTAAATGAATTATAAGTATACAATTTAAATTTTTCTAGTTTTAACTTCTAATTCTCTGAATATTTATAGATAGAATTCACAGAAATAAAAGCTCCTTAGGGTCATCAATAATTTTTAAGAGTGTAAAGGAATCTTGAATCTAAACAATGTGATAAGTGCTATGTTAGGAAATGAGGAAGCATCCTTCCTACCCACTATAGAAGAAAAATTCTCTGACCCCAAATGCAATAGGACCCACTAGGCCTGTGACTAACTACCCAGACCTGCACAACTCCTCTCATCCTGATATAGAACATGTCCTTCTGCTGCTCTTCTGAAGTCCTGGATGGATAACTGGCACAGTTATTTATGGCTCTGTTAGAAGGCTAGTTGCATGGAATCTTTGTTCAGTCTTAGTTATCAATTCCAGGAACTAAGATACTTTCCCCTTAATATCTTATTAAATAATCTTTTTAAAGAGATATCATGAGTACAAAATTTCCATTTTATTTATTTTTACTTTTTATTTTATTATTATTTTTTAATTAATTTTTGGAGGCTAATCACTTTACAATATTGTGTTGATTTTGCCATACATTGACATGATTCCACCACTTGTGTACATGTGTTCCCCATCCCTGAACCCCCCTCCCAACTCCCTCCCCATCCCATCCCTCTCAGTCATCCCAGTGCACCAGCCCCGAGCACCCTGTATCATGCATCGAACCTGGACTGACGATCCATTTCACATATGATAATATACATGTTTCAGTACCATTCTCCCAAACCATTCTACCCTCACCCTCTCCCACAGAGTCCAAGAGACTGTTCTATACATCTGTGTCTCTTTTGCTGTCTCGCATACAGGGTTATCATTACCATCTTTCTAAATTCCATATATATGTGTTAGTATACTGTATTGGTGTTTTTCTTTCTGGCTTTCTTCACTCTGTATAATAGGCTCCAGTATCATCCACCTCATTAGAACTGATTCAAATGTATTCTTTTTAATGGCTGAGTAATATGTTTATGTACCACAGCTTTCTTATCCATTCATCTGCTGATGGACATCTAGGTTGCTTCCATGTCCTGGCTATTATAAACAGTGCTGCGATGAACATTGGGGTACACGTATCTCTTTCAATTCTGGTTTCCTCAGTGTGTATGGCCAGCAGTGGGATTGCTGGGTCATATGGCAGTTCTATTTCCAGTTTTTTAGGAATCTCCACACTGTTCTCCATAGTGGCTGTACTAGTTTGCATTCCCACCAACAGTGTAAGAGGGTTCCCTTTTCTCCACACCTTCTCCAGCATTTATTGCTTCTAGGCTTTTGGATTGCAGCCATTCTGACTGGCATGAAATGGTACCTCATTGTGGTTTTGATTTGCATTTCTCTGATAATGAGTGATGTTGAGCATCTTTTCATGTGTTTGTTAGCCATCTGTAAGTCTTCTTTGGAGAAATGTCTGTTTAGTTCTTTGGCCCATTTTTTGATTGGGTCATTTATTTTTCTGGAATTGAGCTGCAGGAGTTGCTTGTATATTTTTGAGATGAATTCTTTGTCAGTTGCTTCATTTGCTATTATTTTCTCCCATTCTGAAGGCTGTCTTTTCACCTTGCTTATAGTTTCCTTTGTTGTGCAAAAGCTTTTAATTAGGTCCCATTTGCTTATTTTTGCTTTTATTTCCAATATTCTGGGAGGTGGGTCATAGAGGATCTTTCTGTGATTTATGTCAGAGAGTGATTTGCCTATGTTCTCCTCTAGGAGTTTTATAGTTTCTGGTCTTATGTTTAGATCTTTAATCCATTTTGAATTTATTTTTGTGTATGGTGTTAGAAAGTGTTCTAGTTTCATTTTTTTACAAGTCGTTGACCAGTTTTCCCAGCACCACTTGTTAAAGAGATTGTCTTTTCTTCATTGTATATTCTTGCCTCCTTTGTCAAAGATAAGGTGACCATAGGTGCGTGGATTTATCTCTGGGCTTTCTATTTTGTTCCATTGATCTATACTTCTGTCTTTGTGCCAGCACCATACTGTCTTGATGACTGTGGCTTTGTAGTAGAGTCGAAGTCAGGCAGGTTGATTCCTCCAGTTCCATTCTTCTTTCTCAAGATAGCTTTGGCTATTTGAGGTTTTTTTGTATTTCCATACAAATTGTGAAATTATTTGATCTAGTTCTGTGAAAAATACCATTGGTAGCTTGATAGGGATTGCATTGAATCTATAGATTGCTTTGGGTAATATACTCATTTTCACTATATTGCTTCTTCTGATCCATGAACATATATTTTTCCATCTGTTAGTGTCCTCTTGGATTTCTTTCACCAGTGTTTTATAGTTTTCTATATATAGGTCTTTTGTTTCTTTAGGTAGATGCATTCCTAAGTATTTTACTCTTTTCACTGCAATGGTGAATGGAATTGTTTCCTTAATTTCTCTTTCTGTTTTCTCATTGTTAGTGTATAGGAATGCAAAGGATTTCTGTGTGTTGATTTTATATCCTGCAACTTTACTATATTCATTGATTAGCTCTAGTAATTTTCTGGTAGAGTCTTTAGGGTTTTCTATGTAGAGGATCATGTCATCTGAAAACAGTGAGAGTTTTACTTCTTGTTTTCCAATTTGGATTCCTTTTATTTCTTTTTCTACTCTGATTGCTATGGCCAAAACTTCCAAAACTATGTTGAATAGTAGTGGTGAGAGTGGGCACCCTTGTCTTATTCCTGACTTTAGGGGAAATGCTTTCAATTTTTCACCATTGAGGATAATGTTTGCTGTGGGTTTGTCATATATAGCTTTTATTATGTTGAAGTATGTTCCTTCTATGACTGCTTTATGGAGGATTTTTATCATAAATGGATACTGAATTTTGTCAAAGGCTTTCTCTGCATCTATTGAGATAATCATATGGTTTTTATCTTTCAATTTGTTAATGTGGTGTATTACATTGCTTGATTTGTGGATATTGAAGAATCCTTGCATCCCTGGGATAAAGCCCACTTGGTCATGATGTATGATCTTTTTAACATGTTGTTGGATTCTGTTCGCTAGAATTTTGTTAAGGATTTTTCCATCTATGTTCATCCGTGATATTAGCCTGTAGTTTTCTTTTTTTGTGGCATTTTTGTCTGGTTTTGGTATTAGGGTGATGGTGGCCTCATAGAAAGAGTTTGGAAGTTTATCTCCCTCTGTAATTTTCTGAAAGAGTTTGAGTAGGATAGTTGTTAGCTCTTCTCTAAAATTTTGGTAGAATTCAGCTGTGAAGCCATCTGGTCCTGGGCTTTTGTTTGCTGGAAGATTTCTGATTACAGTTTCAATTTCCATGCTTGTGATGGGTCTGTTAGGATTTTCCATTTCTTCCTGGTTCAGTCTTGGAAAGTTATACTTTTCTAAGAATGTGTCCATTTCTTCAAGTTGTCCATTTTATTGGCATATAGTTGCTGATAGTAGTCTCTTATGATCCTTTGTATTTCTGTGTTGTCTGTTGTGATCTCTCCATTTTCATTTCTAATTTTGTTGATTTGATTTTTCTCCCTTTGTTTCTTGATGAGTCTGGCTAATGGTTTGTTGACTTTATTTAACTTCTCAAAGAACCAGCTTTTGGCTTTGTTGATTTTTGCTATGGTCTCTTTTGCTTGTTTGTTTTGCATTTATTTCTGCCCTAATTTTTAAGATTTCTTTCCTTCTATTAAACCTGAGGTTCTTCATTTCTTCCTTTTCTAGTTGCTTTAGGTGTAGAGTTAGGTTATTTATTTGACTTTTTTCTTGTTTCTTGAGGTAAGCCTGTATTGCTATGAACCTTCCCTTAGCACTGCTTTTACAATGTCCCATAGGTTTTGGGTTGTTGTGTTTTCATTTTCATTCATTTCTATGCATATTTTGATTTCTTTTTCGATTTTTTCTGTGATTTGTTGGTTATTCAGCAGCGTGTTGTTCAGCCTCCATATGTTGGAATTTTTAATAGTTTTTCTCCTGTAATTGACATCTAATCCTACTGCATTGCGGTCAGAGAAGATGCCTGAAATGATTTCAATTTTTTTGAATTTACCAAGGCTAGATTTATGGCCCAGGATGTGATCTATCCTGGAGAAGGTTCCATGTGCACTTGAGAAAAAGATGAAATTCATTGTTTTGGGGTGAAATGTCCTATATATATCAATTAGGTCTAACTGGTCTACGTATTTTATTTTTTAATTGCAGTATAATTGATTTCAGTTCAGTTCAATCACTCAGTCGTGTCCGACTCTTTGCGACGCCATGAACCACAGCACATCAGGCCTCCCTGTCCATCACCAACTCCCAGAGTCCACCCAAACCCATGTCCATCGAGTTGCTGATGCCATCCAACTATCTCCTCCTCTGTCATCCCCTTCTCTTCCTGCCCTCAATCTTTCCCAGCATCAGGGTCTTTTCCAATGAGTCAGCTCTTCACATCAGGTGGCCAAAGTATTGGAGATTCAGCTTCAACATAGTCCTTCTTGTGGTAAGTCAACTTGTTAATTTCAGGTATACAGCAAAGTGATTGAGTTCAGTTCAATTCAGTTCAGTTGCTCAGTCGTGTCCGACTCTTTGCAACACCATGAATCGCAGCACGCCAGGCCTCCCTGTCCATCACCAACTCCCGGAGGTCACTCAGACTCGCATCCATCGAGTCAGTGATGCCATCCAGCCATCTCATCCTCTGTTGTCCCCTTCCCCTACTGCCCCCAATCCCTCCTAGCATCAGAGTCTTTTCCAACGAGTTAACTCTTCGCATGAGGTGGCCAAAGTACTGGAGTTTCAGCTTTAGCTGAATTTCTTTGGATTTCCTTCCAAAAAAATCCCAGGGCTGATCTTCAGAATGGACTGGTTGGATCTCCTTGCAGGCCAAGGGACTCTCAAGAGTCTTCTCCAACACCACAGTTCAAAAGCATCAATTCTTCGGCGCTCAGCCTTCTTCACAGTCCAACTCTCACATTCATACATGACCACAGGAAAAACCATAGCCTTGACTACACAGACCTTTGTTGGCAAAGTAATGTCTCTGCTTTTGAATATGCTATCTAGGTTGGTCATAACTTTCCTTCCAAGGAGTAAGCGTCTTTTAATTTCAAGGCTGCAGTCACCATCTGCAGTGATTTTGGAGCCCCCCAAAATTAAGTCTGAACTATTTCCACTGTTTCCACATCTATTTCCCATGAAGTGATGGGACCAGATGCCATGATCTTCATTTTCTGAATGTTGAGCTTTAAGTCAACTTTTTCAATCTCCACTTTCACTTTCATCAATAGGCTTTTTAGTTCCTGAATCTTCACTTTCTGCCATAAGGGTGGTGTCATCTGCATATCTGAGGTCACTGATATTTCTCCTGGCAATCTTGATTCCAGCTTGTGCTTCTTCCAGCCCAGCGTTTCTCATGATGTAATCTGCATATAAGTTAAATAAGCAGGGTGACAATATACAGCCTTGACATACTCCTTTTCCTATTTGGAACCAGTCTGTTGTTCCATGTCCAGTTCTAACTCTTGCTTCCTGACCTGCATACAGATTTCTCAAGGGACAGGTCAGGTGGTCTGGTATTCCCATCTCTTTCAGAATTTTCCACAGTTTATTGTGATCCACACAGTCAAAGGCTTTGGCATAGTCAATAAAGCAGAAATAGATGTTTTTCTGGAACTCTCTTGCTTTTTCCATGATCCAGCAGATGTTGGCAATTTGATCTCTGGTTCCTCTGCCTTTTCTAAAGCCAGCTTGAACATCAGGAAGTTCATGGTTCACGTATTGCGGAAGCCTGGCTTGGAGAATTTTGAGCATTACTTTACTAGCGTGTGAGATGAGTACAATTGTGTGGTAGTTTGAGCATTCTTTGGCATTGCCTTTCTTTCGGATTGGAATGAAAACTGACCTTTTCCAGGCCTGTGGCCCCTGCTGAGTTTTCCAAATTTGCTGGCATATTGAGTGCAGCACTTTCACAGCATCATCATTCAGGATTTGGAATAGCTCAACTGGAATTCCATGACCTCCACTAGCTTTGTTCATAGTGATGCTTTCTAAGGCCCACTTGACTTCACATTCCGGGATGTCTGGCTCTAGGTCAGTGATCATACCATCGTGATTATCTGGGTCATAAAGATCTTTTTTTGTACAGTTCTTCTGTGTATTCTTGCCACCTCTTCTTAATATCTTCTGCTTCTGTTAGGTCCATACCATTTCTGTCCTTTATTGAGCCTATCTTTGCATGAAATGTTCCCTTGGTATCTCGAATTTTCTTGAAGAGATCTCTGGTCTTTCCCATTCTGTTGTTTTCCTCTATTTCTTTGCATTGATCGCTGAGGAAGGCTTTCTTATCTCTTCTTGCTATTCTTTGGAGCTCTGCATTCAGATGCTTATATCTTTCCTTTTTCCTTTGCTTTTCGCTTCTCTTCTTTTCACAGCTATTTGTAAGGCCTCCCCAGACAGCCATTTTGCTTTTTTGCATTTCTTTTCCATGGGGATGGTCTTAATTCCTGTCTCCTGTACAATGTCACGAACCTCAGTCCATAGTTCATCAGGCACTCTATCTATCAGATCTAGGCCCTTAAATCTATTTCTTACTTCCACTATATAATCATAAGGGATTTGATTTAGGTCATACCTGAATGGTCTAGTGGTTTTCCCTACTTTCTTCCATTTAAGTCTGAATTTGGTAATAAGGAGTTCATGATCTGAGCCACAGTCAGCTCCCAGTCTTGTTTTTGTTGATTGTATAGAGCTTCTCCATCTTTGGCTGCTAAGAACATAATCAGTTTGATTTTGGTGTTGACCATCTGGTGATGTCCATGTGTAGAGTCTTCTCTTGTGTTGTTGGAAGAGGGTGTTTGCTATGACCAGTGCATTTTCTTGGCAAAACTCTATTAGTCTTTGCCCTGCTTCATTCCGTATTCCAAGGCCAAATTTGCCTGTTACTCCAGGTGTTTCTTGACCTCTTACTTTTGCATTCCAGTCCCCTATAATGAAAAGGACATCTTTTTGGGGTGTTAGTTCTAAAAGGTCTTGTAGGTCTTCATAGAACCGTTCAACTTCAGCTTCTTCAGCATTACTGGTTGGGGCATAGACTTGGATTACTGTGACATTGAATGGTTTGCCTTGGAAGTGAACAGAGATCATTCTGTCGTTTTTGAGATTGCATCCAAGTACTGCATTTAGGACTCTTTTGTTGACCATGATGGCCACTCCATTTCTTGTGAGGGATTCCTGTCCATAGTAGTAGATATAATGGTCATCTGAGTTAAATTCACCCATTCCAGTCCATTTTAGTTTGCTGATTCCTAGAATGTCGATGTTCACTCTTTCCATCTCCTGTTTGACCACTTCCAATTTGCCTTGATTCATGGACCTGACATTCCAGGTTCCCATGCAATATTGCTCTTTATAGCATCAGACCTTGCTTCTATCACCAGTCACATCCACAGCTGGATATTGTTTTTGCTTTGGCGCCATCCCTTCATTCTTTCTGGAGTTATTTCTCCACTGATCTCCAGTAGCATATTGGGCACCCACTGACCTGGGGAGTTCCTTTTTCAGTATCCTGTCATTTTGCCTTTTCATACTGCTCATGGGGTTCTCAAGGCAAGAATACTGAAGTGGTTTGCCATTCCCTTCTCCAGTGGACCACATTCCGATCTCTCCACCATGACCTGCCCATATTGGGTGGCCCCACGGGCATGGCTTAGTTTCATTGAGTTAGACAAGGCTGTGGTCCTAGTGTGATTAGATTGACTAGTTTTCTGTGAGTATGGTTTCAGTGTGTCTGCCCTCTGATGCCCTCTTGCAACACCTACCCTCTTACTTGGGTTTCTCTTACCTTGGGCATGGGGTTCTCTTCACGGCTGCTCCCCCAAAGTGCAGCCATTGCTCCTTACCTTGGACGAGGGGTATCTCCTCACCACCGCCCTTCCTGACTTTCAACATGGGATAGCTCCTTTAGGCCCTCCTGCGCCCGTGCAGCCACCGCTCCTTGGGCGTGGGGTTGGTCCTCCTGGCTGCCCCCATGGCCTCAGGCATGGGAGCATGGGGTAGCTTCTCCCGGCCCCCACACCTGACCTCGGACTAGGGTAGCTCCTCTCAGCCGTCGCCCCTGACCTCGGACATGGGGTAGCTCCTCTCGGCTGCTGCCCCTGACCTCGGACTTGGGTAGCTCTTCTTGTGATTGAGTTACACATACATATATGTTTTTTTCAGATTCTTTTCTCTTATAGGTTATTACTTAATTATAGTTCCTTGTGCTATACAGTACGTCTTTGTTGGTTACCTATTTTAAAAAATAGTAGTGCCTATATGTTAATCCCAAAATAATCTTAAATAACGGGACAGTATTTATTTTTATTTCTCTAAGGGATAACAGTTATTCTGCTGTAGTGTAGATTCACTCTCATTGAAAAATATCCATTACCATTTGGTATGACATTGAAGAGAAATCAGAAGATAGGGTAGTGTTTTGAAAAGAACATTGGCTTTAATTTAGCATCCTAGCTTTACCATTTACAGAGAAACTGTCTGAAAGTACTCAACCTTTCTAACTTTATCTTCTTATCTATAAACTAGTATAAAAATACCTAACTTTCAGATTGCTTAGAGATAATACATACAGATCATCTGGAGAAGGAAATGGCAACCCACTCAAATATTCTTCCCGAGGAAATCCCATGGACAGAGGAGCCTGACAGGCTACAGTCCATGGAGTCGCAAAAGTTGGACACGACTTAGTGACTAAACCGCCACCACCACCTTATAAGATTGTCTGACACATAATAGCCAATCAAACGAACTATCATCATCATTATCCTGGTACATGAGTTGGGAAAGAGTTCCTTTTCGAATTCTCTGAGACAAGTGCCATAAATCCTTTTTGATGCCCTTGCTAAGTTCTTAGTGGCCTCTTAGTTACTTTCTGATCAGAAACTCAGAGTTTCTCTCTGAATACTGGGGAACAGCAGATTGATTGGGCAAGATGAATATATGCCACCTTCTTCCACATTCTGTCTTGACAAAGAGGGATTGTTTCACCTTAACTGAAGGATTGTTCTCCCCAGGAGGCTTCTTACCTCCAATGTCCCTCAAAGCAAACACCATTCTCTGGGCTTCTCCCAAATTCTAGGCTTCAGTGCAGGCTGTGCATACTCATTCAGTAGTGTCCAACTCTTGGCAACCTCCATGGACTGTAGCCCTCTAGGCTTTTCTGTTGTCTGTGGGGATTCTCCAGGCAAGAATACTGGAGTGGGTTGCCATGCCCTCCTCCAGGGAATCTTCCCAACCCAGGGATCAAACCCAGGTCTCCCACAGTGTGAGCAGATTCTTTACCATCTGAGCCACCAGGGAAGCCCCTCAGTTCAGGCTATAATGAACCAAAAAACAACCAATGAATATTACTTTTGGCTGATGGTAGAAAAAAATAAACAGCTGGGTGAATTTTTATGGGGTAAGATTAGCTAAATAATGAGTTATGTGATGCTGTAGAGAATCGTCCCTTGAGTACTTCTTTGTTTTCTTAGATAAGGGCTCCAGGTGGGGATTTTTATGGATGATGTATGAAAATAGTATGCTTCCTCATGCTGGTAAAATGGAAGCCCTGGGTCCTTTTCAGATCCAAGGGAGGCAGATTAATGAGTTGGGGGATGTGACTGCTGTCTCCCAGCAGCTGGCTCATTTACCTTTCCTGCTCAAGCTGTGCCCTGAGCCTTGGAACACAAGCCTGATGGAATTCTGACTTTGCTGGAGGACTTGTCCCCTCACTGAGGCTGCCCACTTGTAGCTGAACGTGTCCTTTACTTCTCATAGGCAGGTTTGCTGGAAACATGGGTGTGAGGGAATTATCCGGGGAGTTTCATTTGAAAAAACAAGGAAAAGTGAACGTGAACATGAAGTCGCTCAGTCGTGTCTGATTCTTTGTGACCCCATAGACTGTAGCCTGCCAGGTTCCTCTGTCCATGGGATTTTCCAGGCAATAGTACTGGAGTGGATTGCCATTTCCTTCTCCAGGGGGATCTTCCCAACCCAGGGCTCAACCCCGTGTCTCCTGTATTGTAGACAGATGCTTTACTGTCTGAGCCACCAGGGAAGTCCAAAACAACAGGAAGATGTTAATAAATGAGACACTCTAGGAAGGAATATTATGTCTGTTTGGGGGAAGGATCTTAGTACATTTCATTCTTATGAAGCATTTTTGAGGGAGAAGTGGCTTGCACAAAGAGCTTGGTCAGTGATTATCTGTTTGCAAGTGACAGAAACGAACTCAGATTAATTCAAGTAAAACATGGTTTTAATGTAAAGCATTAGGTACACTTCATGGATTCCAATTCCAGAAAGAACTGAGAATTAAGAATTTTATAGTCCTATGGCTATGACAGAATGTGGTCCGCTGGAGGCAGGAATGGCAAACCACTTCAGTATTCTTGCCTTGAGAACCCCATGAATAGTATGAAAAGGCAAAATGATAGGATACTGAAAAAGGAACTCCCCAGGTCAGTGGGTGCCCAATATGTTACTGGAGATCAGTGGAGAAATAACTCCAGAAAGAATGAAGGGATGGAGCCAAAGCAAAAACAATACCCCGCTGTGGATGTGACTGGTGATAGAAGCAAGGTCCAATGCTGTAAAGAGCAATATTGCATGGGAACCTGGAATGTCAGGTCTATGAATCAAGGCAAATTGGAAGTAGTCAAACAGGAGATGGAAAGAGTGAAAGTCGACATTCTAGGGATCAGCCAACTTAAATGGACTGGAATGGGTGAATTTAACTCAGATGACCATTATATCTACTACTGAGAGCAGGAATCCCTCAGAAGAAATGGAGTGGCCATCATGGTCAACAAAAAAGTCCGAAATGCAGTACTTGGATGCAATCTCAAAAACGACAGAATGATCTCTGTTCACTTCCAAGGCAAACCATTCAATATCACAGTAATCCAAGTCTATGCCCCAACCAGTAATGCTGAAGAAGCTGAAGTTGAACGGTTCTATGAAGACCTACAAGACCTTTTAGAACTAACACCCAAAAAAGATGTCCTTTTCATTATAGGGGACTGGAATGCAAAAGTAGGAAGTCAAGAAATATCTGGAGTAACAGGCAAATTTGGCCTTGGAATACGGAATGAAGCAGGGTAAAGACTAATA
This sequence comes from Tragelaphus eurycerus, assembly GCA_935064755.1. Taxonomy (NCBI): domain Eukaryota; kingdom Metazoa; phylum Chordata; class Mammalia; order Artiodactyla; family Bovidae; genus Tragelaphus; species Tragelaphus eurycerus. The sequence goes on along the minus strand of CAKXYN010000072.1, from coordinate 6,412,232 downwards.
GCGGGGAAGGCAATGGCACCCCACCCCAGTACTTTTGCCTGGAAAATCCCATGGACGGAGGAGCCTGGTAGGCTCCAGTCCGTGGGGTCGCTAAGAGTCGGACACGATTGAGCGACTTCACTTTGACTTTTCAGTTTCATGCATTGGAGAAGGAAATGGCAACCCACTCCAGTGTTCTTGCCTGGAGAATCCCAGGGACAGGGGAGCCTGGTGAGCTTCTGTCTATGGGGTCGCACAGAGTCGGACACGACTGAAGCGACTTAGCAGCAGACTTAGCAGCAAAGACTAATAGAGTTTTGCCAAGAAAATGCACTGGTCATAGCAAACACCCTCTTCCAACAACACAAGAGAAGACTCTGCACATGGACATCACCAGATGGTCAACACCAAAATCAAACTGATTATGTTCTTTGCAGCCAAAGATGGAGAAGCTCTATGCAATCAACAAAAACAAGACTGGGAGCTGACTGTGGCTCAGATCATGAACTCCTTATTACCAAATTCAGACTTAAATGGAAGAAAGTAGGGAAAACCACTAGACCATTCAGGTATGACCTAAATCAAATCCCTTATGATTATACAGTGGAAATGAGAAATAGATTTAAGGGCCTAGATCTGATAGATAGAGTGCCTGATGAACTATGGACTGAGGTTCATGACATTGTACAGGAGACAGGGATTAAGACCATCCCCATGGAAAAGAAATGCAAAAAAGCAAAATGGCTGTCTGGGGAGGCCTTACAAGTAGCTGTGAAAAGAAGATAAGCAAAAAGCAAAGGAAAAAGGAAAGATATAAACATCTGAATGCTGAGTTCCAAAGAATAGCAAGAAGAGATAAGAAAGCCTTCTTCAGTGATCAATGCAAAGAAATAGAGGAAAACAACAGAATGGGAAAGACTAGGGATCTCTTCAAGAAAATCAGAGATACCAAGGGAACATTTCATGCAAAGATGTGCTTGATAAAGGACAGAAATGGTATGGACCTAACAGAAGCAGAAGATATTAAGAAGAGGTGGCAAGAATACACAGAAGAACTGTACAAAAAAAGATCTTCATGACCCAGATAATCACGATGGTGTGATCACTCACCTAGAGCCAGACATCCTGGAATGTGAAGTCAAGTGGGCCTTAGAAGCATCACTATGAACAAAGCTAGTGGAGGTCATGGAATTCCAGTTGAGCTCTTTCAAATCCTGAAAGATGATGCTGTGAAAGTGCTGCACTCAATATGCCAGCACATTTGGAAAACTCAGCAGTGGCCACAGGACTGGAAAAGGTCAGTTTTCATTCCAATCCGAAAGAAAGGCAATGCCAAAGAATGCTCAAACTACCACACAATTGTACTCATCTCACACGCTAGTAAAGTAATGCTCAGAATTCTCCAAGCCAGGCTTCAGCAATACGTGAACTGTGAACTTCCAGATGTTCAAGCTGGTTTTAGAAAAGGCAGAGGAACCAGAGATCAAATTGCCAACATCCGCTGGATCATCGAAAAAGCAAGAGAGTTCCAGAAAAACATCTATTTCTGCTTTATTGACTATGCCAAAGCCTTTGACTGTGTGGATCACAATAAACTGTGGAAAATTCTGAAAGAGATGGGAATACCAGACCACCTGACCTGTCTCTTGAGAAATCTGTATGCAGGTCAGGAAGCAAGAGTTAGAACTGGACATGGAACAACAGACTGGTTCCAAATAGGAAAAGGAGTATGTCAAGGCTGTATATTGCCACCCTGCTTATTTAACTTATATGCAGATTACATCATGAGAAACGCTGGGCTGGAAGAAGCACAAGCTGGAATCAAGATTGGCAGGAGAAATATCAGTGACCTCAGATATGCAGATGACACCACCCTTTGGCATAAAGTGAAGAGGAACTAAAAAGCCTCTTGATGAAAGTGAAAGTGGAGAGTGAAAAGGTTGGCTTAAAGCTCAACATTCAGGAAACGAAGATCATGGCATCCGGTCCCATCACTTCATTGGACATAGATGGGGAAACAGTGGAAACAGTGTCAGACTTAATTTTTCCTGGTTCCAAAATCACTGCAGATGGTGACTGCAGCCATGAAATTAAAAGACGCTTACTCCTTGGAAGGAAATTTATAACCAGCCTAGATAGCATATTGAAAAGCAGAGACATTACTTTGCCAACAAAGGTCTGTCTAGTCAAGGCTATGGTTTTTCCTGTGGTCATGTATGAATGTGAGAGTTGGACTGTGAAGAAGGCTGAGCACTGAAGAATTGATGCTTTTTAACTGTGGTGTTGGAAAAGATTCTTGAAAGTCCCTTGGCCTGCAAGGAGATCCAACCAGTCCATTCTGAAGAAGATCAGCCCTGAGATTCCTTTGGAAGGAATGATGCTAAAGCTGAAACTCCAGTACTTTGGCCACCTCATGCGAAGAGTTGACTCATTGGAAAAGACTCTGATGCTGGAAGGGATTGGGGGCAGGAGGAGAAGGGGATGACAGAGGATGAGATGGCTGGATGGCATCACCGACTTGATGGACGTGAGTCTGAGTGAACTCCGGGAGTTGGTGATGGACAGGGAGGCCTGGTGTGCTGCGATTCATGGGGTCACAAAGAGTCAGACACGACTGAGCGACTGAACTGAAGTGAACTGACTAAAAATGAGTAAATATGAAGTATGTGGAGCAGTGCCAGGCACATATAAGGTCTTAATAAGTGTTAGATATGAAGGATTTCCATAAAAGCTATCTTGTTTCAGACCAAATCTCCCACCAAAGCCAATGAGAAAAGCTGGATGAAAATTTCAAAAATCATTACAAAGATAATGGAAAACTACTAAAGTGAGACCTTTAAGAGCCTAAGAGCTCAGAAAAAAGGAAACAAAGAACAATGAGCCTGACATTCTGTGCTGCTTTTCCTCCAAGGCATTTGCTAGTTGACAAGCATTACCTAAGATACTGAGAAGCTGCACAGAAAAGACTGACAAGTGAAAAGCTGAGTGTCACTTCTGGCAGTTTTAGCCCAGTTTGCTTGCTTGCTAAGTCACTTCAGTTGTGTCCAACTCTGTGTGACCCCAGAAGAGACAAAAATGGAGTTTAGGTCCTACCAAAGGAAAGGCAACATGATGTTTACCCTATTCTTTCAGTTAGAACTCCCAAGGGTTATAACCCAGAAATATGGATGAACTATAAATGCATCAACCTTCATAAAGACTGAAGCCTGGTTGTGAATCTGTTCACTCACTGATTTAATTAAGGTGGGCCAGTCTTGCCAGAAGCAAAAATAATCCTCTCTGGAGGAAGATAACACCATCCAGATCCTTGTATATCATGTCTTATATCCAATCCAAAATTACCAGACTCACCTGGAAGCAAGAAAAAAATGTTCAAAAACCATTAGAAAAGAAACTCAGGCAACATAAAGAAACTAGCAGGAAATAAAAATGTTGGCATTAGTAGAGGCACTAAAATATCTGTCATTAATACATTCAAGAAATTAGGTGATGGAGAATTCCCTAGTAGTTAGGACTCCACACTTTACAGAAGAGAAAAAAAAAAATTGAAAAAGGAACATAAAACGGGTGAGACAGCGAAAACAATCTAATAGTCAAATTTAAAAATTCACCCAAGTATGTGGTTAATTCCATGAAATACAAAAAGACGTAGTATTCTGATTAAAAGCCAAAGGTTGAAAAACTAAAATGGAAAAACAAAACCATATTCCATTTACAACATATACTTTAAATACTAATATGCAGAGGGGAAAGGTGGACAGTAGAAAAGTACAGAAAAGGTATAGCATGTAATGCCCACCAAAAGAGACCTGACATAGTTATACTAACCGCAGACAAGTAGACTTTAAGGCAAGAAGAATTACTGGTGATAAGAGAAATATTTCAAGATGGTAAAAGAGACCATCCACAGAAAAATAAATATTCTGTTTGTATGAACCTATTAACAATACCTCAAAAATTTGGAAGCAGTAATGACATAACTAAAAAGAGAAATAGGCAGGGACTTCCCTGGAGGCCCAGTGGTTGAGACTTTGCCTTCCAGTGTAGGTAGTGCAGACTCAGTCCATGGTCAGAGAACTAGGATCCCACACGCACTGAGGCTAAAAAGGCCCCAAAACATAAGATAGAAACAATATTCTAACAAATTCAATAAAGCCATTTAAAATGGTCTACATCAAACAAAATCTTTAAAAGAGAGAGAGAGAAATAGATATCTATAAGCATACTGGGAGATTTTAGCATTCATTTCTCAATAACTGACAGAACAAACAGACCAAAGTTTGACATGATTATAAAACTTGGTTTAGTTGAAACACCTAGAACTCTACATCCAAAAACTGTGGAATAGTTTCTCTCCAAGTTCACGTGGACATTTACCAAAATTGGCCAGATGCTGAGCCTTAAAGCAAATCTCAACAAGTTTTAAAGGATTGAAATAAAAAAAAAAAAAACCTCTCTAGCCATAACAGAATTAAGCTCAAAATAAATAACAATGGGCAACCAGAATATCTCTAATTACTTGGAAATTATGCAACACACTTCTAAACTATCCATAGATCAAAGATAAAAATCAGACTGGAAACCAGAAAATATTTAGAACTGAATGGTTATGAAAATATGGCACATGAGGACTTGTGGGCTACAGATAAAGAATTGCTTAAAAGGAAATATATAGTATTAAATACATATAATGGAAAAGAAGAAAGGCTGAAATTTCATTATATAAGTATCCATTTTGAGATGTTTATAAGTATTCAGTGATAAGCCCCTAGAAAGTAGAAGGAAAGAAGTAATAAATATAAGAGCAACTATTAATAAAACAAAAAATAAAAAAAGGAAGTCAAGAAAACCAAAAGTTCTTTGGGAAGACTCATGAAGTCAATAAATCATTGGAGAAAGAAGAAAAAAGAAGATAGAAGGTAGAGATTTCAGGAATTAAAAAAGGAGATGTTACTACAGATTCTATGGGTATTAAAAACATTCTAAACATCTAAAGCCTATTTGAAAACTTGGAGTTTTAAAGGAAATGAATAAATCCATAGGAAAACAAAACTTAAAATTGGCATGTGAGGAAATGAAAGATATAAATAGTATCAAATCTATAAAAGAAATATAATGAATAATTTCTAATTTTCCCACACTTTAGCCTTCAGGCCCAGACAGTTCAATGTTGAGAGTGGTGGGAGAAATTTTCACATATTGAGGTATAGAGAAGTCATTCTGGCTTATACCTGACTTGGCTTGAACTTTATGCAGTCTTATGGCCTGTCAAACATGCAATGTACATGTATAGTGCATGTACATCTGCTTTAACTGTTAAGGAAAAGAATGCATTTAAAAATAAAAATGGAGTAACTATGGTTCAGGCATTCAAAATGGAGCCAGGTGGTCATTGCAGATATGGTTTCAGACACATTCCTGAATCTCTGAGAACTTGAATTTGCTGAATTGTATCTAACTAAAGGACACCACCAGCTGTTTTCTAAACAATATCTACTAGCAGCTGCCAACTGCACCTTTATGGTCTTAAGGTGTCTCCCCTTGTAATTAGGCAACTGTTTAAGGACTCCAATCAATCCTAGCTTACTTCTTGCCAGTTCCAATCCTAATTTCTGACAAACAAGTTAGGTAATTTTGAGGTTTTTTTCCCTATATAAGCCCCCCTTATTTTGTAGTCTGGCAGAGCACAATTCAAGTGCTTCTTCAATCTCCAGGACACAAGTCCTCAGTTTGACTTGAATAAAACTCTCTTCTTGTTTTTATTATAGATTGTTTGTTGACTATTTACATCAACAGGAGAATAAACAAAGCAAGAACACCTCTCAGCTTCTTTGTTACAAAGAAAGAAAAATCACCAGTGAATTTATCTCATAATTGTAGATCTAAAAACTCCTAAGCTAAATATTAGCAAATCAAATTCAGCAGTATATTAAAAGGGTAATAATTTAATGCATTACAACTAAGTTAGATTTACTTCAGGAATGCATGGTAGATTTAACAGTAGAAGTGATCAATATAATTCATTATACTCACAGAATAAAGGAGAAAAATCATGAGCATGAAATAGTTACAGAGGAAATTTGCTAAAACATCCCGGAGCACATCAAGGTTTTACAAGGCTTGAACCTGATACAATTTCTAATATTAATAAAAATGATACAAAATTATCAGCAAAATATAAAATACATGGAAGTGAAGTTTTATTTAGTGAAAGAAATCCCAATAAGTTACAAATAGTAAAAAGCTGACAAATATCATAAGCATTACAGAGCCTAGAAAAAATTTTAAAATTATTTTAATTGTCTGACATAACTCTATAATATTTTCCCTTACACTTCTTGGCTGAATACATCTTTGGTCACTCCTTTTTATGATGATTATTTTTGCAATACTTTCTACAGAGAAAATAAAAAGATAATTGGGTCTTTTTTCTAGCATGATGTTTTTTTAATTTTTTATTACTTATTTGGAAATATATGTTTTATCTTAAAAAGTTGTTCTTGGTACACTCAATGACATAAAGCAAGATTCTCTATGACCCACATCCTAGAATAATGGAAATAAAAACCAAAGTAAACAAGTGGGACCTGATTAAACTTAAAAGCTTAGGAAACTATAAGTAATGTGAAAAGACAACCCTCAGAATGGGAGAAAACAATAGGAAATGAAACAACTGACAAAGGATTAATTTCCAAAATATACAAGCTGTTCATACAACTCAATACCAGAAAAACAAACAACCCAATCAAAAAGAGACCTAAATAAATATTTCTTCAAAGAATACATACAAATGCCTAACAAACACATGAAAAGAAGCTCAACATTGCTCTTTATTAGAGAAATGCAAATCAAAACTACAATGAGATATCACCTCACAGTCAAAATGGCCATCATCAAAAAGTCTACAAAATGCTGGAGAGGGTGTGAAGAAAAGGGAATGCTCTTGCATTGTTGGTGGGAATGCAAATTGATATAGTCACTATGGAAGATGATATGGAGATTCTTTAAAAAACTAGGAATAAGCCCATATGACCCAGCAATCCCACTCCTAGGCATATACCCTGAGGAAACCAAAATTGAAAAAAACACACGTATCCCATTGTTCACTGCAGCACTATTTACAATAGCCAGAACATGAAAGCAACGTAGATGTCCATTGGCAAATGAATGGATAAAGAAGTTGTAGTTCATATACACAATGGAATATTACTCAGCCATAAAAAGGAACGCCTTTGAGTCAGTTCCGAGGTGGATGAACCTAGAACCTATTATACAGAGTGAAGTAAGTCAGAAAGAGAAAGATAAATATCGTATTCTAATGCATATACGTGGAATCTAGAAAAATGGTACTCAAGAATTTATTCACAGGGCAGCAACAGACAAACAGACATAGAGAATAAACTTATGGACATGGGGAGAGGGGAGGAGAGGGTGAGATGTATGGAAAGAGTAACATGGAAACTTACATTACCTTGTGTAAAAGAGATGGCCAACGGGAATTTGCTGTTTGGCTCAGGAAACTCAAACCGGGGCTCTGTGTCAACCTGCAGGAGTGGGATGGGGAGGGAGATAGGAGGGGGGTTCAGGAGGGAGGGGATACATGTATCCCTATGGCTGATTCATATTGAGGTTTGACAGAAAACAACAAAATTCTGTAAAGCAATTATCCTTCAATTTAAAAAAGTCAATAAATTAAAAAAAGTGTTACAGAAAAAAACCCTCATTCTTGGTAATGAAATATAAATATTAAGGATTGTTGTCAATTTGGGGAAAATCCATCAAATTTTTTTTCATATAAAATTTCTAACATATCAGGACATATGAATTTTTCTTCTGTGGTGGCTTTTCTTAAGAACTTTTTGAACTGATAACATTTATTAATCAATAGGCATATTCTCAGAGGTCATTTCTACATTAGGACAGCAGCAATGACTCAACTATTCACAGATATGAGTGAAAACCATATAAATATATCCCACAAACCAAGTATATTCCAGACTGAATTTCTACCTTTCCTACATTCCCCACAAATGATCACGGCCACTTCAATACTACCTGATATAAAGCAAAGTATAATGAGATCAAGCTGGAGTGGAAAAACACAGTGAGCCAAACTAATCATAGTGTGTATATCTTTTTCACATTTAACACAATACATCTTCATGTAAACACTTTGCTAGGGCCTTTCTCAGAGCCCTGAAGAAGGTCCTTGGAAGTAAGGCATCTTGAAGCTGAAGCCTCATTAGTTCCCATAAATCTGCTTCTGTATACCTATTCATGTTAAAAACCCACAGCAAACCAGGAATAGATGATGTATCAGCCAACTATCACTAGCTAATGAACAACCATAATATAATGATATAAAACAACAAGCACTTATTTCTTGCACATTTATCTAAGGGTTGACTGGGGCAGCTCTGATTCAACTTATGGGTCCATGGATTGGCTGAGGTGTCTCTGTTCCTCTCATCATATTCTATGGATCAGGCTCCCCAGGGTATGTTCTTGTGGTGGTGAAAGAGTACAGGAGTACTATATCCCATTTGTCAAGGCATCTCATGTGATGGATGTCAAATTCAAAGAGGGGAAATGCACTTTGCCTTCTTTGAGGCAATAGAATTCTCAATTCCCTCCAAGTTCAGAGCTCTCGGTAACAGTGCAAGAAGAGGCAGCCCCTAGTCCCCACCTCCTAACCTGCTCTGCCTCTCTTCTCATCTCTGACTCTCTGCAAAGGGCTTTGTATATTCCTGTAGACGTGCCAGCCTGCCCAGGCATACTCGTTCCACACTCTCAGCAAACTATCTGCCCCATAGCTACCCCTCAGTTTCAGGGACACATAAGCCAGCAGTGTGGCGCATCTTTAGGAAGACAGATCTGGAGAAGTCTGTAAGGTCCTGTGGTCAGGCTCCAGAACATTGTGGCAGTGGATACAGAGTCATAGGTACAAAAGGCATGCTGTAGGAGGGCGCCATGCAGCTTTGGAGTGGATGTATGTTCTTAGCCTCATGGGCTCTCTCTGTGTGCAGGCACGTGGGCAGAGAAAGATCAGAGCAGGACCCTCCAACATGTGGGCCAAGGGTAGAGTCTCTTGCCCAGCTGTAAGGGAAATGTGCACTTTCTTATAAAAACCAACTATGCATTTTCAACCATTAAAGAAACAGAGGTTTCCCTGGTGGTCCGGTGGTTAAGAATCCACCTTGCAATGCAAGGAACACCAGTTTGATTCTTAGTCCAGGAAGATCCCACATGCTGCAGAACAACTAAGCCCATGCTCCACCATACTGCCCATGAGCCAAGAGCCCAGGAGCTGCAACTACTGAAGCCTGTGCTCTGCAACAAGAGAAGCCACGGAAATGAGAAGCCCACACATCCCAACGAAGAGTAGCCCCTGCTCTCTGCACCTAGAAAAAGCCCATGTACCAGCAATAAAGATCCACCAGAGCCAAAAGGTTAAATAAATAAATATTATTTTAAAAAGAAGAAAAAAAGAAATAAACCTTCCTCTCACCACCCCCCTGGAGGTCCAGGAGAGAGGGGATATATGTATACATATAGCTGATTCACTTTATTCTACAGCAGAAACTAACACAACATTGTAAAGCAATCATACTTCCATTAAAAAAAAAGAGAGACAGACAGACAGACAGACACACACACACACACACACACATATAGAGACAGACAGAGGGAGAGAAGGAGAGAGGCAGAAAAAGACTTTTACGTAGAATGGGGCATTCCACTCAATGAGTGTATGTCCTGATACAAATCTCCCTTCAAATATAAATACCATGAATGCAGGGACTTGTTTTGTTTTGCCTTCTACTGTATACACCCAGAGCCTGTGCCTAGGAGACTCAATAAATATTTGACCAAAAAATGGATCTGTGTTTCCTTCAGTTGTTGTCAGATGCTGCATGCCTATCCTAGTGTGAACATCTTGCTGATGGTAGTGTTTAAAGATGTATCACAAGTATTTTGAACAACAGTGAAAAGGGGGTAAAGTATACTGGCCCCAGATTTAACAGTTCGGGATTATAGACCAGAAAGCTGGAAAGGGCCTTATTGGTCTGTTAGATCAGCATCTCAGGGAGTCCAAGCACCCCAAAAGCAACTATGTGAGTGTGTTTGAATGTTTGTTTTCCTGGGGAAATGTCAAGAGCTTCCATGATAATTTCTAAAGTGTCCACGACTCCCAAAATGTCAAAAGCAGAACTGTCAGTGAAAACTCTTGTTTTGCAGATGGTAGGTGTGTAGTACAGGGAGGTGAAGAAATTCAAGATCAGTCAGAGCTCTACTTAAATCTACTGACTCCTGAAGTTTCTTTTTATTGCCTCATAGCAGAACTCATGTCCTCACGTGGAAAGGGGTAGGAGGAATTATTAAGCCCTGCTTTGCAAAGGTTTTCCAGTTTAGCCACACATTACAGCCATAGTGATTTCAGGTGTGGAAGCTGATTCCAACCTGCAGCCAGGGTTTAGAATCACCGGGTTAAAATATTTCATTAAAAAGTGTGTTGTGGGGATGGTGTGGTGGGATTTTAGTGCCAAACCCTGCTCTATGAATGCCCCAGTCCCAGAATTTTGACTGTGAGAACCTAGAGTTCAGATAACAAGGAAAAAGACCTAAATGAGAACTAAAGTTCCATTCTATTAATGGATGGGGAGGTATCCAATTACTCCACCATCACTCATGCAACTCAGTGCTTCTCTGGTAGACAGAGCCCAACAGCTGGACTTCAGCTGGAAAACTCAAGTAGGACTTCCAATTTCTTTGCCCCGAAAAAGACAGTATAGCCTACAGAGCACACCCCACCCAGATGACCTATGTGGGTGCAGGTGAAGAGGCAGGCACAGAGGAGAGAGGGCGTCCCTGCAGGGCAGGGCTGCCTGGTCTTCATTATACACAGGGCTGCATATTCTCTTGCTTTACCAACTGCACAAAGAGAAGAAATGAAATAAAAAGAGAGTTGACCAAGTTACCTCTCAGACCCTCTGTTGGTGTTAGAGGAAGTCCAGAAAAGTCTTGACCCTCTCCAGGAAGGACAAAGTGGTCTTAACCATGGCAACCTCACTCACTAATAAAATGTGGAGTCTCAGTGAACTCCGGGAGTTGGTGATGGACAGGGAGGCCTGGCGTGCTGCGATTCATGGGGTTGCAAAGAGTCGGACACAACTGAGCGACTGAACTGAATTGAACTGAACTGAGTCAATATCTTAGGTGCATCAAATTAGCAGTTACTTTCCCATTAGATGGGGGATGGGGGATGGGGAAAGACGGGAATTGGAAAAGAGAGTGACTTCACAGAGGAAGGAGAAGAACATTTCACCTCAACAGCACCTAGTGATGAGAGTTAATGTCAGGGTTTGCTGGGCTGTGGAAGAAAGTGCTGTTGACCTGTGTGGGTGGAAAGTGAGAGGCCAAAGGCAGCTTTATGGAGGAGGTGCCTCCTTAGCCGAAATCTGAAGGAAGAATGCAAGTTTTCCAGATGGACAGGCAGAAGGAAATGAATTTTCACAGATATTATGGATATAGAGGGTGAATAATATAGTATTTGAGAGGACTGTAAGAATGTAAATTGCATGAAGAAGGTATATTTGTAATGGTTTATTAAAATAGAAAAATTAGGGATGGCACCATTCAACAAATATTGCTTAGGATGAATGAATTACTTAGCTGACTCCCAAATTAAAGAAATTCTTATAATCTTGGTTTAGAAAATTTCCACCTATTTTGATCAGCTTTTTTTTTTTTCCATTAACAATGATAGACTCTGGATAATTCTCCAAGGACAAGCCTGCTTTGGATTTGGTTCAATCAGAGATACAAATAACAATGCCTGACTTTTCATCAGTTCTGAATTAGTGAATTTTAAATACACTTTCTAGGACCAGACTTCCACAGGAGAATCTCAGAATTACTGAAAGCTATTGAATTGGCCCATGTATAAATAAAGCATAACCCTCAGAGTGGAGATGTCTTGTACAGGTTAGAGAGAAAATGTTCTTGCACTCAGCTGTTGATTCTAACACTGACAAGATCTCCTGTGGTGGTGGCAGGGGGGTGGAGGGGGGTTGTGCTGAAGTCTGGAGCTGGACAAGCCTGGGTTTGAATCCAAGTCAACCACTTACTAGCTAAGAGCTTCAGCAGGTTATGTTGCCCCTCTAAGCCTTGGTATCCACATTAATACTGAGAAAGAATACCTATCTCATTGAATTGTTGTAAGGATTAACCTAGAAAAATGTTTGTGAGCAGACCGTCCTGACCAAGGCTCTTTTTACTGCAAGGAACAGGAAACCACTTAAACTATTAATAGTTCAACTGAAATCAAGGAACAGAAAATAAAATATTTCTCAGGGAGGAACCAAGAACTGGATTGCTGGAATCCAGGTACATGCTCCATCTCCCAGGAATCACAGACTTTGTCTTATGGGGTCTCCATATGTTCTTCACACATTCTCCCCTTTGCTCTCCACACACTGGTGTCCTCAGCTTTCCTCAGTTTCATTTCACTTCTTACTACTTCCTCCTTCCCTAGATCTTTCCTAGGCTTTCTAGAGAAAGTCTTGTTCAGTTTTCTGGTGCCCAGTGCTGTATTTCTGGGAGCATAACTAGATTGATGGAGTTTAGGTCCAATGTCCAACCCTGGTCTAATGATCTGTAACCAGGGACATGAGATTGTCACTCAAATACAAACGCAGCCCTCTCTAGCCCACTCCTTCAGCTCTGTATGGGGATGATTCCTAGAGAGAAGACCTGCAGGAGTGCAGACACGAAAACATTTCAGCTGCAAGCATCTCACACTACAGATATTAGCCTCCATTTCTTTCCCCTCTCCTTACTCTAGCACAGCAGGTTTCCATAATGAGCCCCATACAAATTCATGATTCACTTTAAGTTTTCACTTTTGCTTGGACTATACCTCTTACTAAGGATATCCCACTCCATCCATCCATCCCTCCTCCCATTCACCCATCCCTCCCTCCCTCATCTCTCCCTCCTTCCCTCCCTCCATCTCCCCATTCACCCATCCCTCCCTCCATCCCTCCCTCCATCTCTATCTTCCTTTTACCTTCTATGCCCTGCATAAAATCTTCTCTGATATCTTTAGCCCCTCTTGTTCTTCCTTATTTCTGACAGTTCCTTATAGTTTAGAGCATACAATTTAGCACAAAAGTGTACAGTGGCTTGAATTTATGTCTCAGTTACTCTCAGGAAAAGGAAGTGATTTGTCCAAGCTCATGTGTGTATTCAGTGGCAGAACTGGGGCCAGACTCCCCATCTCTTTTTGCTCATTCTTACAATTTCCCCTTGCCCTCCACTGTCACCAAATCATTGCCTGTGTCCATAAGTATTCTCATCCTCCCCACCAAACCATGCACCTGGCACCACGAAAGAGGTGAGCATCAGACTCATTTGCTCTTTACAGTATTTATTGTATCACCTGCCTGATCTGTCCCTTATACTATATTCCTTTTGGCCTCCTCTTCCTCCTGTTTGCTTTCCCTCTGCTCTCTTTGTCATTTTTTTTGGCCTTGTTTTGCCCTGTGGACTAAATGGGACTAAATGCTTTGTCCTGTCTCCTTGGCTATAACTTTGCTTCTGCTCCTAACCTCTGGCTGGTATAAATACCCTTCCCAGCTCAGCCTGGCCTCAGGAATGGATGTTGCCCACTACTGGTTAATTTGTGCATTGATTTAATACAAATGTACTGTGCTTGTCCTCTGTGAAAGGTTCTGAATTCTGAGGGATTCAGAGATGAAGAACTCTTGGTCCCCACCTCAGTAAACTTTCAATCTGGTGATGAGAGGTAGATATTTTTAAACAATGTGGCATGCATCTTCCTTTCAGAGACTTATTCATACGGGAGCCCAAAATGGAGCCTGGAGTGGTGGAAAGGTGACAGTCGGGGAAGACTTCCTGGATGAGGTGTCCCTGAAATGAGGCATTAAGGAGAGATAATTGGCTAAGTGTTAGGAGATGAGGCAGTAGGATGGGGGAGAGTGGATATGCAGGCAGAAGAAATAATATAAGCAAAGACATAAAAGTATGAAATAGCAAGAACCATGAAAGAAATTATAAGCACCCTGATATCCTTGAAGGATAAACCAAGAGCAATGGGCAGTGTAAGATGAAGCTGATGAGGTGGGTAACCAAATTGGAGGGCCTGTCTGCAAGTAAAGATAATTCTACTGTTGGGATTTAGGGCACTAATAAATGACACCTCTGTTCCCTGCCCAGGTTCCTAATTAACTGAGAAAAACCCTAAGGAGTCATCCAGATGGAGCTTAAAATGTCAGTTTTATTGCTTATAAAACAATAAGCATGGCTTAGATCTGTCCACATTGCTTGCTACCACTTTCCAGTACTGAGCTTAATTCCCCAAACACAGACCTCTCCTGCAGGGACAGATGTGCTTAGAGCTGATGAGCATCTGGCCCCTAGAGAAAGAGAGATGAAACTGAGCATGCTTAGCTCCTTGTCTTAAATTCACCAATCCAGTAAGGCACTCCTCCTCTAGGGGAAAAGGGAAGATGTGTTACTCTAATGGTGGTCCCTCTGTTTGGAAACATGAAGTAAGGGGAAAGGAGGTTCCCACTTAACATGTATCTACCATTTCTTAAAGGAGATCAGTCCTGGGTGTTCTTTGGAAGGAATGATGCTAAAGCTGAAACTCTAGTACTTTGGCCACCCATGTGAAGAGTTGACTCATTGGAAAAGACCCTGATGCTGGGAGGGATTGGGGGCAGGAGGAGAAGGGGACGACAGAGGATGAGATGGCTGGATGGCATCACTAACTCAATGGACATGAGTTTGTGTAAACTCCAGGAGTTGGTGACAGACAGGGAAGCCTGGTGTGCTGCAGTCATGGGGTCGCAAAGAGTTGGACATGACTGAACTGAACTGAATGAATATCTAGTTCTTACCATTTTTTTTCCCTCTAGGACATTTGGACATCAATTTGGGATGTTGGGGGAGAAGGCAACACCCTTGCAAACCTCCCAATGCTGGGTTTATATGGATCCACAGCAGTCTATTCCATCAACAACAACAAACTAGCTCTCACTTTGGTCTTAGTCACAGAGCCTGAAGCACGGTGAGCTGGTTCTGGCATCCTTTTCTCCTTCAGCAGAACAAACTAGTCTTCAGCATTGATCAGATGCTGAGGAATACATCATGGGAGTCCATCTTCTAAGTCTAGCCCTGCCTGTCCAGATATAACTCCACAGGGATTCACATGGAGACGGGACTAGGTATGGATGGCACAGGCCTCTGTGCTTGGACAGTGCTGCAGCCAGAGTTCTATGACCCTGCCTTAGAGACCTTCCTCAGAGGAGCAACTGCAGCCCATTAATCCGTATGCTCTGGGCACAGTCATCCAGCCAGTCTAACTGCCATCCACACGATGCATCTCTATCTGACATTAATACTGCAGGACAAAACAAGAGATGCTGACAAGCCTGGCTTAACTGCTCAACCACGACTGCAGGAGACTTGGAACCAAATAATCCAGGGTAGGATTTGAATACCAATCCTTACTTTCTGTTGTGTTTCATGCAAATGACTTAATGTCTTTCAGTCTCAGATGCCTTATCTGTAGACTGAATATTTCCTACTCCCTAGGATTATCATGAACATTAAATGGAGTAGTGTACCTAACTCATGGGGTTAGCAGAGCATAATGGTTACACTTAATGTTGGCTTCAGACTCATACGGCCTGGGCTCACAATCCAGTTTGCTGCTGACTTAATTCTGAGGAATGGAAGTGATGGTGCACTCTTTAATAAATTTATTTGTTTATGTTAGTATTTTTTTAAATTTTATTTTATTTAACTTTACAATATTGTGTTGGTTTTGCCATATGTTTATGTTAGTATTAAGCAAAATCTTCCAAGGAGCAGGGCCCAGGGCGGAGGTCCCACTAGTCTAGGTCTAATGGAAGCACTGGAATCGGGAGTGAAGGGTGATGTACGAAGGGGTATAGGAATATTTTCTTTTGTTTTATCTTGGTGAGACAGATCTGGTGTGATGATGTCTAGTACAGTGCTTGCCTGATGGTAGGTGCTCAATAATAATGATAACAGAAATGATAATAGCCAATGTTTCTTGAGTGCCTACCAAGAGCCTGACATTGTTCTAAATTCTTCATATAAGATTATATCATTTAACCCTTGTAACAGCCTTATAAGATAGAGAATATTAATTGCCTAATTTCATTAGAAGTTAAAACACAGAAAGGCTTTAATTTGCTCAGAGTCATATAGCCAGTAACTAGAAAAGCTGGGAAACAAACCTAGACAGCTCCATATAGAGCCATACTCTTACAATACTATTCTGCACCAGTCATTTTTGTATTGTTATTGGATTACTGAGTAAGAAGAGTGCTGGGATGGGGTAGCTGATTCTGAGGGTGGGGCACAGGGTGATGCCAGGTTGCATGGGTCCTTTCCAAATTGACAAGTGAAGAAAAGAAGTTGTTTGATTTTCCTGTAACTTTTCCTGTAGACTCAATTTTCCTGTAGACTCAGTTTTCCTGTAGACCCAATGCAGGTTGGCAAAGGAGGAAAGATGGGAGTACAGAAGAGAATTCTACTTGAGTGGAGCAGAGTGTTTTTCACTGGAGCCACCATCTCCCTTGTTGGACATGTCCAATCAACTTCACCTCTGCATTGTTCCCCAGGGCTTTTTCCTCTGGTCTCCAGCCACTGCCACAAATCAGGCTTTTTATAATTTTTCACTCAGACTTTTGCTTTCATCTTAAATGTGATCCTTGCTTCCTGTCTCTGAATCTTCTAATCCATCCTTGGCTCAGCTACATATAAAACCCCTAATGTCTCATCACTGCCTACAAAACAAGGTCAAATTCCTGGCATGAAATTCAAGCTCTCTTGAGGATCTTCCCTAGCCCGTCATATTTACTATTTCAGATTCCTCCTTAGACACTGCTCACATCACCCTTGAAACCTAAAACTCAACCACAGCAACTTACTCTCTGCACCTCTAATACACTACACTTCCAGGGTCTGCATAAGTCCCTGCCTCTTCTTTGCATGCTCTTTATCTCCCTTCTCTGCCTAGTAAAGTCTACAGTAGAGGAGATGATTAACTGGTTAACAGAAATGACACCATCCTTCCATATTAGAGAGTTGTTGTTCATGGAGGTGGGACCACACAACTAGCACCAGTGGTATGTGAGCGGAAATATGTGGCACTTAAGGCTGATGTGGTCTGTTTGGGTTCACAATCCTGTGCACACTTTCTCTTCACTGGATTCAGAGTATTTGGAAAGGACTCTGAGGCCTCAGGAGACAGTGGGGCCAGTAGATGGAACAGCCTAAATCCTTTGAGTCACCAGGTGATGGAGAAGTACCCAGGAGAGCCTCCTGACTGGTTATGTCTGCATCAACTTTAAGTGTAGAAGAAATTTTTATTGTGCTAATCCCTTCAGATTTGGGCATTTACTTGTTACCACAGCACAGCACAACCTATCCTGACTTACTTCCTTTTTGAGATCCAGGCCAAAGGTCACTTCCTCTCTGAAGCTTCCCCTGACTCACCTGTGCAGATAGGGTTAGTGACCACTCCCTGGACCATGCTCCTATTGTTAAATAGACCTACAGCTAATACCCCATTCACCAGGTTTATATTGTAACAATTTGTTTTTGTCTGTCTTCTTCCTTAACCTGAGAGCTCCTTCTGTGCAGAAATCATCTCTTAGTACTTCTGTAATCTCACATGCTTAGCATAATATCTGGCAACGTGTTGACTGGGTAAATGAATGAATAAACAACTTAATAAATTAGCTAGCTAATTCATTAACTAATTAATTAATATTTGTCAAAGAATCGATGCTTTTGAACTGTGGTATTGGAGAAGACTCTTGAGAGTCCCTTGGACTGCAAGGAGATCCAACCAGTCCATTCTGAAGATCAGCCCTGGGATTTCTTTGGAAGGAATGATGCTAAAGCTGAAACTCCAGTACTTTGGCCACCTCATGCGAAGAGTTGACTCATTGGAGAAGACTCTGATGCTGGGAGGGATTGGGGGCAGGAGGAGAAGGGGACGACAGAGGATGAGATGGCTGGATGGCATCACTGACTCGATGGATGTGAGTCTGAGTGACCTCCGGGAGTTGGTGATAGACAGGGAGGCTTGGCGTGCTGCGATTCATGGGGTCGCGAAGAGTCGGACACAACTGAGCGACTGATCTGATCTGAAGGGTTTGATAGGAAATATTGGTGAAGTGCTTTGGGGTTCACGTAAACCTAGCTACCTAATGGAAGTTCTGTTCAGTTCAGTTGCTCAGTCGGGTCTGACTCTTTGCAACCCCATGAATCGTACGTAGCATGCCAGGCCTCCCTGTCCATCACCAACTCCCAGAGTTCACCCAGACTCACGTCCATCAAGTCAGTGATGCCATCCAGCCATCTCATCCTCTGTCAGCCCCTTCTCCTCCTGCCCCCAATCCCTCCCAGCATCAGAGTCTTTTCCAATGAGTCAACTCTTCGCGTGAGGTGGCCAAAGTACTGGAGTTTCAGCTTTAGCATCATTCCTTCCAAAGAAATCCCAGGGCTGATCTCCTTCAGAATGGACCGGTTGGATCTCCTTGCAGTCCAAGGGACTCTCAAGAGTCTTCTCCAACACCACAGTTCAAAAGCATCAATTCTTCGGTGCTCAGCCTTCTTCACAGTCCAGCTCTCACATCCATACGTGACCACAGGAAAAACCATAGCCTTGACTAGATGGACCTTTTTTGGCAAACTAATTCTGCTTTTGAATATGCTATCTAGGCTGGTTATAAATTTCCTTCCAAGGAGTAAGCGTCTTTTAATTTCATGGCTGCAGTCACCATCTGCAGTGATTTTGGAGCCCCCAAAATTAAGTCTGACACTGTTTCCACTGTTTCCCCATCTATTTCCCATGAAGTGATGGGATCAGATGCCATGATCTTCATTTTCTGAATGTTGAGCTTTAAGCCAGCTTTTTCACTCTCCACTTTCACTTTCATCAAGAGGCTTTGTAGTTCCTCTTCACTTTCTGCCATAAGGGTGGTGTCATCTGCATATCTGAGGTGATTGATATATCTCCCGGCAATCTTGATTCCAGCTTGTGCTTCTTCCAGCCCAGCATTTCTCATGATGTACTCTGCATATAAGTTAAATAAGCAGGGTGACAATATACAGCCTTGATGTACTCCTTTTCCTATTTGGAACCAGTCTGTTGTTCCATGTCCAGTTCTAACTGTTGCTTCCTGATCTGCATACAAATTTCTAAAGAGGCAGATAAGGTGATCTGGTATTTCCAACTCTTTCAGAATTTTCCACAGTTTATTGTGATCCACACAGTCAAAGGCTTTGGCATAGTCAATAAAGCAGAAATAGATGTTTTTCTGGAACTCTCTTGCTTTTTTGATGACCCAGCGGATGTTGGTAATTTGATCTCTGGTTCCTCTGCCTTTTCTAAAACCTGCTTGATCATCAGGAAGTTCACGGTTCACATATTGCTGAAGCCTGGCTTGGAGAATTTTACTAATTCTCCAAGTAATTTTACGCTAGCATTACTTTACTAGCGTGTGAGATGAGTGCAATTGTGTGGTAGTTTGAGCATTGTTTGGCATTGCCTTGCTTTGGGATTGGAATGAAAACTGACCTTTTCCAGTCCTGTGGCCACTGCTGAGTTTTCCAAATTGAGTGCAGCACTTTCACAGCATCATCTTTCAGGATTTGAAATAGCTCAACTGGAATTCCATCACCTCCACTAGCTTTGTTCGTAGTGATGCTTTCTAAGGCCCACTTGACTTCACATTCCAGGATGTCTGGCTCTAGGTCAGTGATCACACCATTGTGATTATCTGGGTCATGAAGATCTTTTTTTGTACAGTTCTTCTGTGTATTCTTGCCATCTCTTCTTAATATCTTCTGCTTCTGTTAGGTCCATACCATTTCTGTCCTTTATCGAGCCCATCTTTGCACATGTAATGTGCCCTTGGTATCTCTAATTTTCTTGAAGAGATCTCTAGTCTTTCCCATTCTGTTGTTTTCCTCTATTTCTTTGCATTGATCGCTGAAGAAGGCTTTCTTATGTCTTCTTGCTATCCTTTGGAACTCTGCATTCAGATGCTTATATCTTTCCTTTTCTCCTTTGCTTTTCACTTCTCTTCTTTCCACAGCTATTTGTAAGGCCTCCCCAGACAGCCATTTTGCTTTTTTGCATTTCTTTTCCATGGGGATGGTCTTGATCCCTGTCTCCTGTACAATGTCACGAACTTCATTCCATAGTTCATCAGGCACTCTATCTATCAGATCTAGGCCCTTAAATCTATTTCTCACTTCCACTGTATAATCATAAGGGGTTTGATTTAGGTCATACCTGAATGGTCTAGTGGTTTTCCCTACTTTCTTCCATTTAAGTCTGAGTTTGGTAGTAAGGAGTTCATGATCTGAGCCACAGTCAGCTCCTGGTCTTGTTTTTGCTGACTACATAGAGCTTCTCCATCTTTGGCTGCAAAGAATATAATCAATCTGATGTTGGTGTTGACCATCTGGTGATGTCCATGTGTAGAGTCTTCTCTTGTGTTGTTGGAAGAGGGTGTTTGTTATGACCAATGCATTTTCTTGGCAAAACTCTATTAGTCTTTGCTCTGTTTCATTCCATATTCCAAGGCCAAATTTGCCTGTTACTCCAGGTGTTTCTTGACTTCCTACTTTTGCATTCCAGTCCCCTATCATGAAAAGGACATCTTTTTTGGGTGTTAGTTCTAAAAGGTCTTGTAGGTCTTCATAGAACCGTTCAACTTCAGCTTCTTCAGCATTACTGGTTGGGGCATAGACTTGGATTACTGTGACATTGAATGGTTTGCCTTGGAAGTGAACAGAGATCATTCTGTCGTTTTTGAGACTGCATCCAAGTACTGCATTTTGGACTCTTTTGTTGACCATGATGGCCACTCCATTTCTTCTGAGGGATTCCTGCCCACAGTAGTAGATATAATGGTCATCTGAGTTAAATTCACCCATTCCAGTCCATTTTAGTTTGCTGATTCCTAGAATGTCGACATTCACTCTTGCCATCTCTTATTTGACCTCTTCCAATTTGCCTTGATTCATGGACCTGACATTCCAGGTTCCCACGCAATATTGCTCTTTACAGCATTGGACCTTGCTTCTATCACCAGTCACATCCACAGCTGGGTATTGTTTTTGCTTTGGCTCCATCCCTTCATTCTTTCTGGAGTTATTTCTCCACTGATCTCCAGTAGCATATTGGGCACCCACTGACCTGGGGAGTTCCTTTTTCAGTATCCTGTCATTTTGCCTTTTCATACTGTTCATGCAGTTCTCAAGGCAAGAATACTGAAGTGGTTTGCCATTCCCTTCTCCAGTGGACCACATTCTGTCAGATCTCTCCACCATGACCTGCCCATCTTTGGTTGCCCCAGGGGCATGGCTTAGTTTCATTGAGTTAGACAAGGCTGTTGTCCTAGTGTGATTAGATTGACTAGTTTTCTGTGAGTATGGTTTCAGTGTGTCTGCCATTGATGCCCTCTTGCAACACCTACCGTCTTACTTGGGTTTCTCTTATCTTGGGCGTGGGGTATCTCTTCATGGCTGCTCCCCCAAAGTGCAGCTGCTACTCCTTACCTTGGACGAGGGGTATCTCCTCACCACCACCCTTCCTGACCTTCAACGTGGGATAGCTCCTCTAGGCCCTTCTGCGTCCGCGCAGCCATGGCTCCTTGGGCATGGGGTTGGTCCTCCCGGCCGCCGCCCCTGGCCTCGGGCTTGGGGTCGTGAGGTAGCTCCTCTCGGCTGCCGCCCCTGACCTCGGACATGGGGTAACTCCTCTCGTCGCTGCCCCTGACCTCGGATGCGGGGTAGCTCCTCTTGGCCGCCCCCCTGACCTCGGACGCGGGGTAGCTCCTCTGGCCGCGCTTAGTGCTCTGGTCAGGGTATAATAAATGCTGCGAGTTTCCTGTCTAATATTCATTCTCTGTCTTCCTTACTAAAGAATCCTGATTTTCTTTGGGGTAGCAACACACCCAGATAAACAGAATTCCTAGATTTCCTGCAGCTGTATTTGGACATAGAGTGTGTAAACTTCTATTGGGAAAGTTTTTATATTTCTGATACAGATAACCACCTCTTCCTGCTTCCCTCTGCTTCTCCCTGGATGGGATGTAGAAGTGATGCCTAGAGATAAAGCAGTCATCTTGTGTCCCTGAGAATAAAAGCTAATCATCCATGGATAGCAGAACAGACAGGAAGAGTCAGGATCACTGATGGCATTGTAGGGTCTCTATACAGCCAGAATCAGCTTCTTCCAACATTCAATTATGCAAGAAAAATAAACCTCATGTGCTCAAGTTACCACAACCTGGAGTTTCTGTTGCTTAAGCTGATGTAAACCAGTTGATATTAAAAGGAAAGTTTTGAAGCACGGTAACCCTACCCTCTACTTGGCCAAATTTAAATCAATGACAACTCTTCAAAATAATGGATTGTGAATTAGATCTAAACTCTTTGATTTTCTAAGGGAATCTGATAAATCTAAGTAAGGATAGACTGAGTCCTTAGATAACTAGGTAACCTGAAAAATCTTATGTTCCTGTGGTGTACAATATAAACATTTAGAACTGTTGTTTTGTAAGCACCTAGACTGTAGTAGGCTAAATGGTAAACATGTTACAATAGGTTAAGTTGTATAACCTGAGAATGTAGAGATAATTTAAACTTCTGTTTGAAGACATGAGGAAATTAGGGCTCAGCAAGTTTACTTATC
The DNA here is from genome assembly GCA_935064755.1 of Tragelaphus eurycerus. Taxonomy (NCBI): domain Eukaryota; kingdom Metazoa; phylum Chordata; class Mammalia; order Artiodactyla; family Bovidae; genus Tragelaphus; species Tragelaphus eurycerus. The sequence continues at coordinate 6,389,476 of CAKXYN010000072.1, read as the reverse complement.
CAATGCCACAGAGAGGTGAAGTCTGGATTTGAACCTACAGTTTTGACTCCTAAACTAAACCCTTAATCATTATTATACTTGCTTGGACTAGTAGGCACTTGATAGATATTCACTTCATGATCATATGAAAAAATGAATATAACTATCCCTTTCCATTCTATTATCTGATATTGCTGTAGATATGAGAGTCAAAGCTTAATAAATCTGTGTTGGTCAAGAACTTTTCCCTGCAAGTAACAGAAACTCAATTTAAATGAGTTTAAGAGAAAATCTTAAAAACATGGGGTAGAGGAGGGATATGTAATTTTTTTTTTTTTTTGGCCTTGAATAGTTAAGGAGATGGATGGACTGGTGTCCATGTTATTTGCCCCCAAGGGTCTCAAATGCTATGATGTCTCTTTCTTGTTCTGCTTTCTCTCCTTGGGTGGGCTCTGTTCTCCCCTGGTAGGGCAGCAGGTCACCAGCAGCTCCAGGTTCTATGACCAGAATGAATGAAGCTGAATGGGGATTTGTTCGGCTGAGGTCACATGCTCATCATTGAACCAATCACTGTGACCAAAAGAAACTGACCTTGTTATTGGTCCATCTTGTGTGACCATAGTAACCCCAGAGACCAGAGTATGGAACATGACTAGTATCCTCCATCAAGAGATGGTCCCTTAAAAGAGGGGAGGACCAGTTATCAGTTGAAAAGGGGGAGCTATCAGATCAGATCAGATCAGATCAGTCGCTCAGTCGTGTCCAACTCTTTGCGACCCCACTAACCGCAGCACACCAGGCCTCCCTGTCCATCACCAGCTCCCGGAGGTCACTCAGACTCATACCCATCGAGTCAGTGATGCCATCCAGCCATCTCATCCTCTGTCGTCCCCTACTCCTCCTGCCCTCAATCCCTCCCAGCATCAGAGTCTTCTCCAATGAGTCAACTCTTCGCATGAGGTGGCCAAAATACTGGAGTTTCAGCTTTAGCATCATTCCTTCCAAAGAAATTCCAGGATTGATCTCCTTCAGAATGGACTGGTTGGATCTTCTTGCAGTCCAAGGGACTCTCAAGAGTCTTCTCCAACACCACAGTTCAAAAGCATCAATTCTTCGGCGCTCAGCCTTCTTCACAGTCCAGCTCTCACATCCATACATGACCACAGGAAAGACCGTAGCCTTGACTAGGCGAACCTTTGTTGGTAAAGTAATGTCTCTGCTTTTGAATATGCTATCTAGGTTGGTCATAACTTTCCTTCCAAGGAGCAAGCGTCTTTTAATTTCATGGCTGCAGTCACCATCTGCAGTGATTTTGGAGCCCAGAAAAACAAAGTCTGACACTGTTTCCACTGTTTCCCCATCTATTTCCCATGCAGTGATGGGACCAGATGCCATGATCTTCGTTTTCTGAATGTTGAGCTTTAAGCCAGCTTTTTCACTCTCCACTTTCACTTTCATCAAGAGGCTTTTTAGCCCCGCTTCACTTTCTGCCATAAGAGTGGTGTCATCTGCATATCTGAGGTTATTGATATTTCTCCCAGCAATCTTGATTCCAACTTGTGTTTCTTCCAGTCCAGCATTTCTCATGATGTACTCTGCATATAAGTTAAATAAACATGGTGACAATATGCAGCCTTGACGTACTCCTTTTCCTATTTGGAACCAGTCTGTTGATCCATGACCAGTTCTAACTATTGCTTCCTGACCTGCATACAGATTTCTCAAGGGACAGGTCAGGTGGTCTGGTATTCCTATCTCTTTCAGAATTTTCCATAGTTTATTGTGATCTACACAGTCAAAGGCTTTGGCATAGTCAATAAAGCAGAAATAGATGTTTTTCTGGAACTCTCTTGCTTTTTCCATGATCCAGCGGATGTTGGCAATTTGATCTCTGGTTCCTTTGCCTTTTCTAAAACCAGCTTGAACATCAGGAAGTTCACGGTTCACATATTGCTGAAGCCTGGCTTGGAGAATTTTGAGCATTACTTTACTAGCGTGTGAGATGACTGCAATGGAGCTATGGAGACCCCCAAACACTCGTTAGAGGCCAACTACAGAATCCAGTCTCCAGTGTCTGAGTGTTTCTCCTCTCAGGCATCCCTTCCAATTCTGAGAGCTCCTTCCTATCACAGAGGCAATGGTTCAGAAAAGAAAAACCCACTGGGAGGCTAGTTCTTTGTAGGAGGAGAAGTTGACATAATGCATACTAATAGGGACTCAGAGAATATGTGTTGGGGCCTGACTCAAGGATCTAAAGCTGGGTGGAGAATTCTGAAGGAAGGCAATAGCTGACTCAGCCTTGACAAAAAAAAAACACACACACACACACACAAGGAAAATGCCAGAAAGGGAGAGAATGAGCCTGTTTAGTAAAAAGGTGGGAAGACCTGGGAGATATGATTTTGGTTTTATTCACAGAACTTATCAAGTTCCAGTAAATAATCAACTTGTGAGCAGGTTAAAAGGGCAGTAAATGTGGCCTCTGGATTTGTACCTGTGCAGGTTTTCAAGGTATGCAGTTGTTTTCTTTGACTGCCTTCACCTCTGTCCAAATAAAAATGAAAGTCCCCTTTCAATTCCCTTTTGTGGTGAAGGTACAGTTCCTTTCTCTATCCTTTGCTTTTCCTTCATAGTGCTCAGACCAGTTAGGACGCTTCATCAGGATATTCTTAGAACAGTTAGGTTGCAGTGAACAGAACACCTGACTAAGAGTGACTTAAATAATAGCAGTTATGAGTCTTAGGAAATAAGAGGTTTCCGAGCAGTACTGGTGCAGTGGCTCAACGATGTGGTCAAATGAGGGAGGGGTGCCTGTGCCCCTTCCTGAAGTTTCCTTCCATGTGAACGACATTCAGTCACTGTAAGTCCTGTTCTCTTTTTTCCTTTTACCTTCTCTGTCCTTAGTGGGGAAGAGTGGCTAAAATCAAGCTCCCCTTGGTCTCTGCTGCTCTGGGTGTGATCTCTAACTAGTGCTAAGTCTGCCTAACTTGGGGAGTCAAGCCCAGTGGTTCTTCCATGAAGTTACATCCACATACTTAGCATTTATCAGCAACCAAGGTAATATTGTTCTCCTTCATCTCTGCCTCCATTATCCAATTTCTCAATTGGTTCATGGCTCAGAATGGGAAAAAGGGAGTTATTCATTGGGCTGTTAGACTCCAGCAGATGCCATCAAGAGCCCAGGTGTGTTACTCTGCTATCATCTGTCTATCAACAATGTGTCCCCTTAGTGTCACAACACGGCTGCCACAGCTGCCAATATCACATCACATGAATGCATCCCGAGCAGGAAGGATGAGGAAAGAGGCAAAGGGATTTTTCCTTGAGAGTATTTCCTAGACGCCCCCAGGTGACTCTCTCTTACAGCCTATTCGCCAGAACTGAGTCACATGTCCACTCCAGCCCAGTGACTGGCAGAGAGAATTGGAAGCATCATGACAGTTTAGTCCAGTTCAACTAAGTTATGTTGAGTCACTCAGAACTGGGCATATAGCCTCCCAAACAAAGCAGGCTTCTGTTAGCAAAAGACAGAAGGAACAGCTCAATAGGCAGCTACTAGTGTTTGTTGCATTACTGTTCACAATTTGTGGCTGACTATTCATTGGTATGGTGATTTGTTAATGATCTGACTATTCTTTCTAGCTTAAGTCCCAGGAGGCAGGATGGGTGGCTGTGTTGTTAGTGCTGTGCCCTCAGAACCTGCTGTAGAACGTTCCTCAAAGTTGGGGCTCAATAAATATTCATGGGAACATGTGAATAATTACATGCTCAGAATCGCTGGGCACTGTAGTGAATACCAAGAGAAATGTCAGACACATTCCTTGTTTTTAAAGACTTTATGGTGCGGATGAGGCAAGATTTACATTTAAATTCTTTTCTAGCTACTTGAGTCAAGTTGTCTCCCTCCCTTCTTCCAAATAATATTTATCAAGTGCCTACTACACACAGACACAATGACAAGTGCTGCGGATGGCAAGCAAGACCTGAACCCTGGTGAAGGTAAAGGGTCAGTGAGGGAGATGAATGTGGAAGCCACTATCATAAAGACGAATAGGATGGCTTGGGGAGAACCAGAGGAGAAGTTCTGTGTTTATTCTTTGCCCTCCAAACCACAGGATCCAGCCCAGGGCCTGATACCTCATAAACACTCAAATAATAGTGGTTATTTGATTGTTGCAGGGGAGAAAACACACACACACACACACACACACACAACTTATCAAACATTTAGGGCAGGCATTGTTGATCCATTTTGCAGACCAGGAAACTGAGACTCAGAGACATTAAATGACCTTCCACAAATAACAGTGGACAGACCAGGAGGAGGTCCTGGCTCTGCTGATGGCTTGCTCCTTGTTTCTGTTCCTCCTCCCTGCCTTCCCAGTGAGGTGACCAGCTGACATCAGATTCTTAGTCTCAGGAATTGTTCTGTGTCTGGTGTCCTCATTTGACCTATGAACATCTAGATCCATCTTCTCACATGAAGTGCAAAAACCAACATTCATTTCCCTCCTGTCATCCAGCTAGCAGCCCAGCACAAGTGAATGCAAGCAGCCAGTGCTGGGAGACCAAGGTCTACACATGTAAGATTTATTTTTCTCCTTTTCTTGTAATGACGGTATGTCTTTTGTATTTAAGCACTAATTATAATTAGTCACTTCCTAGAAAGTGTGCAAACATCACAGCACAGCTGGGAGCCTGCATAATTTAGTCATGATTGCTCATTTAACTTCACAATCTAGGATTGTGTGGGCTTTACAAAAGATACCTCCAGCCCTGGAAGGTGGGGAGGAAAGGGCTTTATTTGTTTATTAACATCTTTCTCTTAGTGCTCTGTGCAGGCCTTTGTATGGATTTATAAGATTTCATGTGAAAATACTTACAATCAAAATATTTAAATACTATTATTACATTAATCTTTCAAAGAGCCTTAATTTGCCAATTCCCAGCTACAATTTTCATACTTTAATAGGTATGAATAACTGTTCTCTAACTCGGGTGTACAGAAAATAGCATTTTCTTTATCTTCTTTAAATCACCTTAATTATGACACTAGACCCTTATTCCCCTGGATGTGGAAAATTTAATTTCAGACCTTACAGGAATGCCTTCATGTTTCAAGGAGTTAATAGAACCTGGGAGGCAGAAGTGGTCACGCGTCCTTATTGTCCAAGCTCAGGGGGAGCACTTGATGTCCAGAAGTCCCTGCTTCTGGGTCAGTCATAGGGTTTGGGGCTCTTTACTGAGAGGCCCATGGTACCTTGGGCACACCAAGCAACCAGCCTCCCTGAAGCTCTTCCTTCTTCTAAACTAGGCCACAGAGCCAAGTGTGGGACTCTGTGCACCCCTCCCTGGCTGGGCAGGTCATTCTCTCTCCAGAGTCTTTCTGCCCTCCCTTCTCTTTAGGGGAGACTGGCATTTTCTCTTCAAATGGCTAAGGCTTCAACAAAAGATCGGAGAAGCTCTCAGCTCCAGATTGCTTCAGCTCTTCTACCCTGTAAGCAGGCATACAAGTCTACCTGGCTCCCTGCTGTAACTGCAGGGAGGGAAAGATTTAGGAAGAACAAACACAAATTAATCTCTTAATATATTAGCCTGCCATGTTATGTAATCCTTATCAACCAGTGGGTTTTTTTCAACCTAGAGAGATTAATTTACAGAGAATACCCTATACATTTATTCAAGCAATATTTATTTAGCATCTCATGAGCAGTTCAGTGTGCTGTCTACTGCAGGCACAGCCTTGTAATGTACCACATTATTGCTCCCAATTCTTTACCTACCCTTGTACCTGTGCCCTGTGCTGTGCAACTCTGCAATTGCTACTACAAGATTCAAAGTGTATTTTCTCACGTTACTGAGGTCATGCTTGGCCATATGGCTCACTTTAGCCCATGGAGCATTGAGAGAAGTGCCTGTGTGCCAGTCAGTTCCAAGATTGGGTATTAAGGCACTTTGTTTGCATTCACTACATCTTGTGCTTCTCTTGTTGCCATGAGGAAAACATGCCAGAGGTTCTAAAGAATAAGAAGTACTGTTAGCTTGGAATTAAGTCCAGTAGAGGCCAGCCTAGATATATCAAACCCCAGTCAACCTGTGGATATACATGAGAGAATAAATAATTGTTGTTAAGTTATTGAGTTAGGGTATTGTTTATTATGCAGCATTAGCTGACTGATACAAGCAGGGACATGACATAGCAACTGAACAAAAAAACCAAATGGGAGATGAAAAAGACATGATCTCTGCCTTCATGGAATTTACAGTCTAGAGGCAGAGGCAGACATTAAACCAATTATTATAATCAGTTCAGTCACTCAGTCGTGTCCGACTCTTTGTGACCCCATGAATCGCAGCACACCAGGCCTCCCTGTCCATCACCAACTCCCGGAGTTCACTCAGACTCACGTCCATCAAGTCAGTGATGCCATCCAGCCATCTCATTCTCTGTCGTCCCCTTCTCCTCCTGCCCCCAATCCCTCCCAGCATCAGAGTCTTTTCCAATGAGTCAACTCTTCCCATGAGGTGGCCAAAGTACTGGAGTTTCAGCTTCAGCATCATTCCTTCCAAAGAAATCCCAGGGCTGATCTCCTTCAGAATGGACCGGTTGGATCTCCTTGCAGTCCAAGGGACTCTCAAGAGTCTTCTCCAACACCACAGTTCAAAAGCATCAATTCTTCGGTGCTTAGCCTTCTTCACAGTCCAACTCCACATCCATACATGACCACAGGAAAAACCATAGCCTTGACTAGACAGACCTTTGTTGGCAAAGTACTGTCTCTGCTTTTCAATATGCTATCTAGGTTGGTAATAACTTTCCTTCCAAGGAGTAAGCGTCTTTTAATTTCATGGCTGCAGTCACCATCTGCAGTGATTTTGGAGCCCCCAAAAATAAAGTCTGACACTATTTCCACTGTTTCCCCATCTATTTCCCATGAAGTGATGGGACTGGATGCCATGATCTTTGTTTTCTGAATGTTGAGTTTTAAGCCAACTTTTTCACTCTCCACTTTCACTTTCATCAAGAGGCTTTTTAGTTCCTCTTCACTTTCTGCCATAAGGGTGGTGTCATATGCATATCTGAGGTTATTGATATTTCTCCCAGCAATCTTGATTCCAACTTGTGCCTCTTCCAGTCCAGCGTTTCTCATGATGTACTCTGCATATAAGTTAAATAAGCAGGGTGACAATATACAGCCTTGACATACTCCTTTTCCTATTTCCTATTTGGAACCAGTCTGTTGTTCCATGTCCAGTTCTAACTGTTGCTTCCTGACCTGCATACAGATTTCTCAAGAGGCAGTTCAGGTGGTCTGGTATTCCCATCTCTTTCAGAATTTTCCATACTTTATTGTCATCCACACAGTCAGAGGCTTTGGCATAGTCAATATAATAAAGCAGAAATAGATGTTTTTCTGGAACTCTCTTGCTTTTTCCATGATCCAGCAGATGTTGGCAATTTGATCTCTGGTTCCTCTCAATAGCAATTTTTAAAAATTATAAATGTGATGAATGTCATGAAGGAAGTATACTAGAATACATAGTGCTGGAAGAGTATGTGACAGGAACATTTAGCCAAGTATTTTCCCCCCTAGGGGTGAAGATAGTTCTAGAAAGAGTAACACTGAGGTTTTCTATCTGTAGCTAACTAATCATATTCTCAAATTCCTTCAGATAGTTAACACTGTTGCACTTGTATGAACCCTGATAGCTCAGTTAGTAAAGAATCCATCTGCAATACAGGAGACCCTGGTTCAATCCCTGGGTCGGGAAGATCCCCTGGAGAATGGAAAGGCTATCCACTCCAGTATTCTGGTCTGGAGAATTCCATGGACTACAGTCCATGGGGTTGCAAAGAGTTGGACATGACTGAGTGACTTTCACTTTCACTTTGTAAGCTACCTTAACCCTAAGAAATTGAACAACCAAAATACACAAATAGATAATACTGATGCACAATGTCTATGGCAGAACTCTGGAGCTTTTGGGTAGTATGGTATGTGATGTGCTCTCTAGCTATGGGAGGTAGGGGAAGCAATATGCAAGTTCACCAACTATATGTAGTGGCACACCGTCAATATTAGAACGTCCCAGATAAACCTCAGTGGATGGGTGAGCTGCACCTCACTTGTGTCCTGCATCTTTTCTTTCCTCTTTCTAACCTAGGAGAAAGCAGTATGTGTGTCCAAAGGTTTAAGAGTTGAGAGCCTCTTTAGGCAAAATTCTATGGGGATAGGCCAATAAAATATTCACTAGGTGCAGGTGGTCTTATGAGAGTTGGTGTATCAAATTCATTAATGCCTGCAATACAAGAAGAAATAGTAGATGCCAAAAAGTCAACTAGGGCAGTGAATAAAAGCAGATGTCAGTGCCGGGCCAGCCTAAGTTGGAGGCCCACGAAGATCACTTAGTGATCTTAGAAAACTGCTGAGCTTCATTTTTCTTCCCTCTGGAAATAGGAATGACCACTATGGCAGAGGCTGCTAGAATTTACCAATATCTGCTTCTGCTCCTTCCTAAGCATACAACCTGGCTGTACTTGAAGTTAGATCTGGCCACACAATTGAGTTCTAGTCCTTAGAATATAAGTGCAGATGATGTGAGCCCTTCCAGACTGGTTGATAAAACTGTTTCATGTGCAATCTCTGTTCTCCTTCACCATCTTCCCGCTGAATAGAGAGAATCCTGATACTCAAAGGAGGGTCCAGCCACAAGGTGAAAGGATCTTGGGTCCACAGATGACTGCACAGAGCAGAGCTCCCACTCTTAACCTGAATCACATAACCCTTTTCAGGTGAGCAAGACATAAACTTTCATCATGTTCAGCCACTGGAATTTTAGGGGTTGTCTTGTTATAGCTATTAACTTCTCCTGGTTAATCCAAACATCTACTTTACAGGATTGCTGTGAGAAAGCTTGTGAAATGCCTAGCTTAGGTATTCAATACATAATTAAGTCCTGTAAGAATGGGGCCAAGATCTGGGGCTTTGGGAAAGCATGGTGGTTTCCTGTCTGGCCCTCAATTCCTTGAGTGTGAGCTCTGCCAAGCTACTGAGATTATAAAAGTTTTAGAAGGTAGGAGACCTGGCCTTGGACTTTTCTGCTCCTTCCCAGAAGCCAGCAAGTGGTTGCTCAGTACAGGAGACAGAGGAAATGAGAACAACCTCAGAAATAGATGTAGTCAGAAAAAAAAGTACTGCCATTGTTTCCAGAATACAACAAGCAGAGGGCTCCCATCCCCAGAAAGCTCTTGTTGGTTTTCCCTAATGATGATTGATGTCAAAAGTGGGGAGCCTAGACATGCCTAAGCCACAAAGTGCCTTCTGAATCAACCCTGGAGCCAGCCTTAAATGTGTTGTAGGATGCTCTAATTCTCAGAGAGCCTGCCATCTTTGACTGACTATAAGTCTGGTATTTGTAAGTTCATTAACTAGCATTTTTCACTTAAACAGAATACAGTGTTCTCCATCTCCACGCTTACAAAGTTGGCAGTCCAACTTTTAAAAATTGACTAGTTGCCAACTCTTAAAAACTGGCTTATTTCACATAAATATTTATGTTTCTAGTGTCTCTCTAGTAATCAAATGATCTGGTAATGCTGGGCCCAAATTTCAAGCTGGCAACAACTGGCTGCTATTGAATAGAAGCTACTCCCTTCAAGGTGGCAGACACCACAGTACTGGCCAATGTACTTGCTGTGCTGTGACTCTTTGCGACCCCACCAGGCCCCTCTGTCCATGGGATTCTCCAGGCAAGAATACTAGAGTGAGTTGCCATGCCCTCTTCCAGGAGATCTTCCCACCCCAGACATGGAAACCAGGTCTCCTATATTGCAAGTGGATTCTTTACTGTCTGAGCCACCAGGGATGCCTGATAATATTGGAGTGGGTAGCTTATCCCGTCTCCAGGGGATCTTCCAGACCCAGGAAATGAACCAGAGTCACTTGCATTGCAGGCGGATTTTTTACCAGCTGAGCTACCTGGGAAGCCCGCAAAACATAGCCAGTGTACTTCAGTTCAGTTGCTCAGTCGTGTCTGACTCTTTGTGACCCCATGAACCGCAGCATGCTAAGCCTCCCTGTCCATCACCAACTGCCGGAGTCCACCCAAACCCATGTCCATTGAGTCGGTGATGCCATCCAACCATCTCATCCTATGTCATCCCCTTCTCCTCCTGCCCTCAATCTTTCCCAGTATCAAGGTCTTTTCAAATGAGTCATCTCTTTGCATCAGGTGGCCAAACTATTGGAGTTTCAGCTTTAACATCAGTTCTTCCAATGAACACCCAGGACTGATCTCCTCTAGGATGGACTGGTTGGATCTCCTTGCAGTCCAAGGGACTCTCAAGAGTCTTCTCCAACACCACAGTTCAAAAGCATCAATTCTTCGGTGCTCAGCTTTCTTCACAGTCCAACTCTCACATCCATACATGACCACAGGAAAAACCATAGCCTTGACTAAACAGACCTTTGTTGACAAAGTACTGTCTCTGCTTTTCAATACACTCTTTAGGTTGGTCATAACTTTCCTTCCAAGGAGTAAGTGTCTTTTAATTTCATGGCTGCAATCACCATCTGTAATGATTTTGGAACCCTGAAAAATAAAGTCTGACACTGTTTCCACTGTTTCCCCATCTATTTCCCATGAAGTGATGGGACCGGATGCCATGATCTTCATTTTCTGAATGTTGAGTTTTAAGCCAACTTTTTCACTCTCCACTTTCACTTTCATCAAGAGGCTTTTTAGTTCCTCTTCACGTTCTTCCATAAGGTTGGTGTTATATGCATATCTGAGGTGATTGATATTTCTCCCAGCAATCTTGATTCCAACTTGTGTTTCTTCCAGCCCAGCGTTTCTCATGAGGTACTCTGCATATAAGTTAAATAAGCAGGGTGACAATATACAGCCTTGACGTACTCCTTTTCCTATTTGGAACCAGTCTGTTTCCATGTTCAGTTCTAACTGTTGCTTCCTGACCTGCATACAGATTTCTCAAGAGGCAGGTCAGGTGGTCTGGTATCCCATCTCTTTCAGAATTTCCCACAGTTGATTGTGATCCACACAGTCAAAGGCTTTGGCATAGTCAATAAAGCAGAAATAGATGTTTTTCTGGAACTTCCTTGCTTTTTCCATGATCCAGTGGATGTTGGCAATTTGATCTCTGGTTACTCTGCCTTTTCTAAAACCAGCTTGAACATCTGGAAGTTCACGGTTCACATATTGCTGAAGCCTGGCTTGGAGAATTTTGAGCATTACTTTACTAGCGTGTGAGATGAGTGCAATTGTGCGGTAGTTTGAGCATTCTTTGGCATTGCCTTTCTTTGGGATTGGAATGAAAACTGACCTTTTCCAGTCCTGTGGCCACTGCTGAGTTTTCCAAATTTGCTGGCATATTGAGTTCAGCACTTTCACAGCATCATCTTTCAGGATTTGGAATAGCTCAACTGGAATTCCATCACCTCCACGAGCTTTGTTCGTAGTGTTGCTTTCTAAGGCCCACTTGACTTCACTTTCCGGAATGTCTGGCTCTAGATCAGTGATCATACCTTCGTGATTATCTGGATCGTGAAGATCTTTTTTGTACAGTTCTTCTGTGTATTCTTGCCACCTCTTCTTAATATCTTCTGCTTCTGTTAGGCCCATACCATTTCTGTCCTTTATTGAGCCCATCTTTGCATGAAATGTTCCTTTGGTATCTCTGATTTTCTTGAAGAGATTGAGACTTTAGTATATGGTATAATTGTTGGCGATTATGACTTATGGCTATCATATTTGTACCAATAGTGTTTTAATATTTAATAGTGTTTTATTTGTTCAAGAAATTCTAATCAGACAGTTGTGATGTGCAATACACTGTGCTGAGTACTGTGGTGATACAAAGATACACTCTGTTCTCAAGAAGTCCTAGTCCAATATGGGAGATATAATATGAACAAAAACTATACTAAAAGTTACAAAAGTATCCATTTCCAGGGAAGGGGAAGGGAAAGATTGCTTTCTCCTGAGAAGATAAAATAAGGCTTCATGGAGAAGGAAGTATGCTGGGCTTTGAAGACCTGATATGATTTCAGTGTGTAGAAATTGCAGGGACGGGCTGCTAGGAAGGGGAGGACTGGACAAACAAAGGCACAAAGGTGTTCAAGTACTCAGTATGCACAAGGAATGAAGAATGATTAAGTTTGATAGGAGCAGAGGATTCATGAATGAACGTGTTTGGGAAATAAACTGGAAAGTTGGAGGAGACCAAAGCATGAAGGTCTTTGAGATAATCTAGAGAGTTTCAACTATTTCTGTGGACACTGGGGAGCCACTGAGATATTTTCTGCAGGAGAAAGCCAGGCTCAGAACTGTGATTCAGAGAGGAGTCTGGAAATGATATGAAATGTAGATTAGTAGACAGACCAAGAGATTACTGCAACTTTCTTTTTAAAAAAGTATCAAAATCAAGGTCATAGACATCAAAACAACAAGACAATGGAAGAGAGTTAATAAAGATGTAGTCGCTGGGCTTTTATAAACAGTTGGTTTTGGGGGTCTAAGAAATGACTAGCATCGAATGCTTCTGAGAGGTGGAGGCAAATGTGGAGAGTTAGGAAGAAGTGGGAAATGTGGGCAACTCTCTGAAGGAGGATGGCAGGAAAGGAAGGTGGGTGAGCGTGGCCCGGTGGAGAGATGGTTTTGAACAAGGGGCTTGAGCACATTTGGATGCAGGGAGAGGCAGGGCTTCAAGACACAAGAGGGAGGAATCAACGAGGCAGGGCCTTTGAAGAAGCAGGAGTGGGATCAGAGAAGAGGAGGAGGAACTACCCTCAACAGCTGCCTGACTGGTGAGAGTGACTCTCACCCAAATCAACCACTGTTGGCCTCAGGACCATGTCTAACAGGCAGGACACTTCGATCATTTACATCTACTGTGTGGAGCACCTCCTTGTGCTGTGTGGATGAGGCCAGCCTGGGAGGCCACATCTGGGCCTCTGATATCACTATCCTGACAGTTTCTTAGCTTCTGGCTCTCCTTTTCAATCCATCACCTGAAATGTGGTTTCCAAGCAAAGCATGTTATGCCCCATGGAACATTTTATGTTCTTCTGTTCTTCCCTAAAACAGATGCAACTGACTAACCAGAGCAGACCATCAACACAAAGCTCCATTAAAGTTCTTGTATCTCTTCTCCAGGCCATGATTTCCAAGCAGCTTCTTCCTTTTTCACTTTCATGAATACATTGATGATTACAACTAAAAGTTGGAGAGAGTATTTAATATCTACAAAGTGTTTTTCTCATCTGATACTTGTAACAGCCTATGGGGTGGGTATAATCATTAGATCCATCCTACAGATAAGGAAACTGAGCCTCAGAAAAGTGAAATATCTTGTGCATTCATTCAGTTCAGTTCAGTTCTGTCACTCAGTTGTGTCCAACTCATTGTGACCCCATGGACTGCAGCACACCAGGCTTCCTTGTCCATCATCAACTCCTGGAGTTTACTCAAACTCATGCCCATTGAGTCGGCGATGCCATCCAACCATCTTATCCTCTGTTGTCCCCTTCTCCTGCCTTCAATCTTTCCCAACATGGGGGTCTTTTCAAATGAGTCCATTCTTCACATCAGGTGGCCAAAGTATTGGAGTTTCAGCTTTAGCATCAGTCTTTCCAATGAATATTCAGGACTGATTTCCTTTAGAATGGACTGGTTGGATCTCCTTGCAGTCTAAGGGACTCACAAGAGTCTTCCCCAACACCACAGTTTGAAAGCATCAATTCTTCGGCGCTCAGATTTCTTTATAGTCCAACTCTCACATCCATATATGAGTACTGGAAAAACCACAGCCTTGACTAGATGGACCTTTGTTGACAAAGTAGTGTCTCTGCTTTTTAATATGCTATCTAGGTTGGTATGGATGTGAGAGCTGGACTGTGAGGAAGGCTGAATGCCGAAGAATTGATGCTTTTGAACTGTGGTGTTGGAGAAGACTCTTGAGAGTCCCTTGGACTGCAAGAAGATCCAACCAGTCCATTCTGAAGGAGATCAATCCTGGAATTTCTTTAGAAGGAATGATGCTAAAGCTGAAACTCCAGTATTTTGGCCACCTCATGCGAAGAGTTGACTCATTGGAGAAGACTCTGATGCTGGGAGGGATTGAGGGCAGGAGGAGAAGGGGACGACAGAGGATGAGATGGCTGGATGGCATCACTGACTCGATGGATGCGAGTCTGAGTGACCTCCGGGAGCTGGTGATGGATAGGGAGGCCTGGCGTGCTGCGGTTCATGGGGTCGCAAAGAGTCGGACATGACTGAGCGACTGATCTGATCTGATCTGATCTGATCTAGGTTGGTCATAACTTTTCTTCCAATGAATAAGCATCTTTTAATTTTATGGCTGCAGTCACCATCTGTAGTTATTCTGGAGCCCCCCACACCAAATAAAGTCAGCCACTGTTTCCACTGTTTCTCCATCTATTTGACATGAAGTGGTGGGACTGGATGCCATGATCTTAGTTTTCTGAATGTTGAGCTTTAAGCCAACCTTTTCACTCTCCTCTTCCACTTTCATCAAGAGGCTCTTTAGTTCTTCACTTTCTGCCATAAGGGTGGTGTCATCTGCATATCTGAGGTTATTGATATTTCTTCCAGCAATCTTGACCCAACTTGTGCTTCTTCCAGTCCAGCGTTTCTCATGATGTACTCTGCATATAAGTTAAATAAACAGGTTGACAATATACAGCCTTGATGTACTCCTTTTCCTAGTTGGAACCAGTCTGTTGTTCCATGTTCAGTTCTAACTGTTGCTTCCTGACCTGCATACAGATTTCTCAGGAGTCAGGTCTCAGGTGGTTTGGTATTCCCATTTCTTTCAGAATTTTCCACAGTTTATTGTGATTCACACAGTCAAAGGCTTTGGCATAGTCAATAAAGCAGAAATAGATGTTTTTCTGGAACTCTCTTGCTTTTTCCATGATCCAGTGGATGTTGGCAATTTGATCTCTGGTTACTCTGCCTTTTCTAAAACCAGCTTGAACATCTGGAAGTTCCTGGTTCATGTATTGTTGAAGCCTGGCTTGGAGAATTTTGAGCATTACTTTGCTAGTGTGTGAGATAAGTGTAGTTGTGCGTTATTTTGAGCATTCTTTGACATTGCTTTTCTTTGGGATTGGAATGAAAACTGACCTTTTCCAGTCCTGTGGCCACTGCTGAGTTTTTCAAATTTGCTGGCACATTGAGTTCAGCACTTTCACAGCATCATCTTTCAGGATTTGAAATAGCTCATCTGGAATTCCATCCCCTCCACTAGCTTTGTTCATAGTGATGCTTCCTAAGGCCCACTTGACTTCACACTCCAGGATGTCTGGCTCCAGGTGAGTGATCACACCATGGTGATTATCTCAGTCATGAAGATCTTTTTTATATAGTTCTGTGTATTCTTGCCACCTCTATTTAATATCTTCTGCTTCTGTTAGGTCCATACCACTTCTGTACTTTATTGAGCCCATCTTTGCATGAAATTTTCCCTTGGTATCTTTAGTTTTCTTGAAGAGATCTCTAGCCTTTTCTGTTCTATTATTTTCCTCTATTTCTTTGCACTGATCACTGAAGAAGGCTTCACTAGGCTTTGCTGGACAACTGTGTGGAGATACCCTACGTCCAAGGCCAGAGAAAAGATAGTAGGTGCTGGAGTGGCTGTGAGGAGATACCCCACGTCCAAGGGCAAAGGAGAAGCCCCAGTAAGATGGTAGGAGGGGCAAGTTCGTGTTTAGAATCAAACCGAATTCACTTTTAGAATCAAATTTGTTCAATCATTGACAGATAATAAATAGCAGAGCTGGAGTATGAATCCAGGATACAAAGACTCCAGAGTTCATGTCGTAAAGAGTAAACCACAAGTCACCAGTCCAGGTTCGATGCACGATACTGGATGCTTGGGGCTGGTGCACTGGGATAATCCAGAGGGATGGTACGCAAGGGAGGAGGGAGGAGGGTTCAGGATCGGGAACACGTGTATACCTGTGGCAGATTCATGTTGATATATGGCAAAACCAATACAATATTGTAAAGTTTAAAAATAAAATAAAATAATAAAAAAAAGGAAAAAAAAAAGAGTAAACCATCCAGACACTCCATCTGAACTATTGATTTCGAGGTTTCAGAAGTTGAGATTTAAGCAATTTGAGTTTGAGGTATATATGAGTTATCTATTGCTACTGTAATGCTATGTAATATACAACCACAAAACCTCTATGACACGTGACAGTAAACATTTATTAGCTAAAGGTCTGCACAGTCAAAGTATTCTGGGCTGGGCTTATCTTGGCTGGGCTCACTCACGTGCCTATGGTCAGTTGTGTTTTGCTTGGTCATCTCTCTTTCTGGTATAAGAACTGGCTGGCTGTTTAGCTGGTCTAGGAAGGACTTGAATGAGATGCCTGGATTCCAAGTCTGGTCCATGTCTTTCTCCCTCCAGCTAGACCGGATATGTTTTATGGTGATAGCCGAGGAAGGAGAAACATGCAAGTACTTTTTCAAGTCTCTGCTTGCATCGCATTTGATAACTATCCTTTCAAAATAAGTCATGTGTCCAGTCTGGATTCTAGGTGAATCTTTACTGAAAGGAAGTGAAGGTCATGTGATAAAGCAAATGGATATAGAGAGGGGTGAAGAATTAGGGATATTAATGCAATCAGCCTACCATGAGATGAATGTTCAAACTTAGACTTTTACACTTGTCTAGATTTACTGTGCCATCAAAATACAGCTAGAAAGCAATGCATTTCAAGTTTGGTGGCTTCTCATGGCACTCAGAAAAACCAGTTCCTTCCAGTGACTACAAGGCCTTCCATTAGCTGACTGACAACTTCTCCAAACCCAACTCTGACCATCTTCTCCATCTCTCCCTGTGCTCCAACCACACTTAGTTCTTCCAACAGGCCCAACTTCCCTGTCTCAGGGCTCAGCCATGCTGTTCCCTTAACCTTCCCTACCCCCATTCCTCACTCCTTGTTTGGCTGCTTCCTCATTATTCTTTAGGACTAGGCTTAAATATCACCTCCTCAGAGAGGCCACCCTGCACCTCCTGATTCAAAGTTTTAGTCCTTATCTCAGCTTCCTATTTGAACTCCAACTTAACCCTCATCACCCTTTGCAGCAATATTTTTTTATACGTATGCCCATCGTTTTGTCTGTCTTCCCCACTGGAGTGCAAGCGCTAGGAGAACAGGAACCAGATCTATCATGATCACCACTGTATCCTCGTGCTCAGCACAGCTCTTGACATGTAGCAGACACTCGTTACACACTGGAATGAATGAATGAGTGGGTGAAGATCTTGAAAAGAATATTTTCTTGCTGATAAACTCCTGAAAATAGAGACCAAGCTCTCTGGACTTGGAATTCAAGGTCCTGCATCCTCAGAGACACCCCCGTGACCTTAGAATTTCTAGATGCTTGGCTTATCATAGACAGCAACTTTGCAGAATGTCCTTCCTCTTGTGTGGTAAGGGGTAGGTGGCAGGGACTGAGCAGGACCAGGGGAGCCATGAGTAGGAGGGAGAGCCACAGCGTCTGTGATGGAGGAGGGGTCAGTGCCACAGAGCACTAAAGATGGATTTAGAGGACAGGGACTCTAGCCCTGCTCTGCCACTGTCCTGCCATGTATCCTTGGGCAAGTCCTTTGGAACACATGTGCTTCACTTTCCCCGTCTATGAAAGGGGTTAAGAATCTCCAGCTTGCAGGATAGACTTGAGGGTGAAATGCATTTGGCATAGGCACCTCCCTCCAAGGATCAAGTTCAGGGCCAGTTCAGGAAGGATCAGGTCTCCACTATTTCTTTTTTCCCAAAAAGGTTTCAAGTGTTTCCCTCCCTTCTTACACCTTCTCTGGAGCACTCATCACCCTGGACCTGTTCCTAGGGGCACAGGGACAAACAGTTTCACCTTAGATCAGTGAGCTGTACCTGCTGCAGACAGTTGAAATCATTTCTGAGCAAGTGTAGGATGTTACTCAACATCGTCCCTAAGCCCACGGACAGACTCAGGAAATGGTGTGAACGTTGGCAGATACTGGCAAACAGGCCTTCAGAGTTGTCTGGCTGGTCCTTCTGTGTTCAACAACCAGGTTTGTGGAAGATAATTAAATGTATTGAGCCTCTACCAGGGATGCAACCCTCTGTTACACATGTTCACACATACTTCCTAGTACAAGTCTCAGAATAATCATATTAGTATCATCCCCATTTTACAGATCAAGAAACTGAGGCTCAGGGACATTAGGTATCTTCAGTCACTGCCCAACTTTTATAAAAATGACCAGCTGAAAACGCATTAAGTGTCATAAGAGATGAAGGAGGGGCTTCTTCCTAGTTGCAAAAACAGTGGAATCTCCAGTCACGCATCATCTTTGATGATATGGCTTCCATACTTTGTACATGTTCTTTCATCTTGTTCTTTTCCTTCACCACTGGATGTGCTTGGCCAGCTTATATTAGTATCAAGAGGTGGCTGAGAATCCACTGATTTGGCTGCTCTCAATTTTCCTCTTGGTTCTTAATATTGTGTTACATTCCTGAGAGCTACGTTTCTTAGTACTAATATCAACATTATCAATTTTCTATTTTCCAATCATTTTTGTAGAACAAAGAAGGCAAAATGAAACAAAATAGCTAACATTCATTAAGCACCTTACTATTTTGTGTATTACCCATAAAAATGGTGTAGTGCATTCACAGTCACAAATGCCGCATGATCAAGTTTTCCTGAAAAGAGAGAAATTCTGCTTTGATTAGGCATGGCTGAGAACCCAGTCCTCCACTTAGAAATTGACATGTCTGATGCCTAAAGGAATTTTCCAGTGACAAGGTAATGCCTCCCTACATTTCAAGCCTGGTTTCTCCCCACTACCCACTCGCTTCCAGTGCCAGGTGCTATAGACACTTTCTTGGCACTGTGTCATCGTTAGCCCTACACCTTCAGGTTGCGATGATGGATGAGTGCCACAGTGGGTCATAGGAGTGCTCTGGAAGCCGTCCCCACACTAGGCAGCAGGCAATAGCCTAACCATACACATATATGACTGTGAACTGCAAAAACATCCCCCTAGAACCAAACTAAAGGGTTCCTCCTAGGCCAGAACCCCAAAATGCCCATGACCATTTCAAGGCCTCCTGTATGAGGAGAAAGTAGGAGGGAGAGTGCTTGTGCTCAACTGCTCAGACGTGTCTAACTTTTGGTGACCCCATGGACTGTAGCCCACCAGGCTTCTCTGTCCATGGGACTCTCCAGGCAGGAACACTGGAGCAAGTTGCTATTTCCTCCTCCAGGAGGAGAGAGAGGAAGTATTGTTAAAGTATCTTTCTTATGAAAATCAAATATATCTATACTTATATCTGTATATGTTTACTATGCAATCACACTGCTAGGGCCCCACCTAGGGCCTTAGAAGAAGCCTGCATAAGTGCTCCAATGTTGCTGAAGTTTCAATAACTTCACAGTAATCCACCTACACTGTCACAACTGAACTCTGTATGTCATCAGGAATGGGCATGGTTGTAGTGGGTGGTAGAAGCCACAGGAGAGCTAATAGGAGAAACAAGTGAATGATTATGTAGTACAGAGGTCAGCAGACCAGATGGCCCACAAACCAGGTCAGACCCACTTCCTGTTTTTGCAAATAAAGCTTTATTGGAATACAGCCACATTAATTGTTGTGGAGGGCTTTGTGCTGCAGTGGTAGAGTGGAGTTGTTACAACAGATACTTGTCCACCAAACTGAAAATATTTACCACCTGGCCTTTGATATAAACAGTTTAGGAAAAATTGGGAAGGTCTTGAAGAAGAAGAAGATGAGGCAATAAAAAGCTAGTGCTAGATTTAAACTGTTGATATTTGATTCTGGCTCCATCATTTCAAAACTGTATGACTTCGGGCAAGTTATTCAACTTTTATGAACCTCAATTTCCTAATCTGTAAAAAAGGATAATAATTCTTCTGTCACAAATTTTCTATGAGGAGTAGGTGAAACCTTGTGTATAAAGTACTGGCGTAGTGCCTGACGTAAAGCTGAAGTTCAGTGTATTATTAGCTGACAGTCACCAAGATACCTGTATTTATTGTCAACCCAAGTAGAGGATTTTATGGGTGCCAATAAGGACTGTGGTTCAATGCCAGTGCTTTTTCCCTGACGAGGTTTTCATTGCTGCTTCCATACAGTAGGGATACAATAGGGACAGCCTGAAGCAATTTTGTGATTTAAGTACCATCCTGTTGTCTCTCCACAGACTCCCTGCTCTGTGTCACAACCAAAGTCTAGATCATTTTCCCAGAGGCAAGTAAATTCTCCAACTCAATCATTCATTCACCTCGTCTTAGAAGAATGTCTGGCAGTCCAAGGAAATATCAACTGTAAAGACTCAATTGCTCTGCTCTGCAGTTGCCACCTTGCCTCTCCTTAATCTTCTTATCCCAGATAGATCTTTATCTAATGCATAACAGAGAATGGGGTTGACAGATGAAACCTTTTCAGAAATATGTCTTTATCATTTAAAACACTTTGGGCTGCAAAGTAAAGAAAGCCCAACTAAATGTGGCTTAAGGAATAAGGACATTTATTAGTTTGTTAGCTCTCAAAATCCTAAATCCAGAGTTAGGTAGTTTCAGAGTTGGGAACTCAAGTAGCTTAGAAACAACAGCAATGGTGTGTCCCTTCCTTTATGTTCATTCTTTTGAGTTGGCCCCTCCGTGGTTGCAGAATGGCTGCCCCAGCTCCAGTCATCACATGTTGATGGCAACATCAAGAGCAGAGGCAGATTTCCATGAAGCTAATGAAACTTAAGCTTCAGGGTCCCTCACTTTCAAAGACCCCTTCAAGGCTTAGAAATGTACTCAAATGGCCATATACTTTTGTGAAATTTTCAGAAATAAGTATATGTATTCTTTTACAAAAAGAAGCTGCTTCAAATTAGGTAAGCTTTATGCCCTATAAAATCTAGACCCATCCCTGGTCCTAAGGCAGAAAAACAAAATCATCCTTCCTGGGTTTCTTTTCTAAGAACAAAGACAAGCTTCCTGGAAGCTCTCCCACCAACTTTCCTTTGCATTACATTGACCAAAATTGTATCACAAGCCCACTCTTTAATTATGTTGGTCCAGGTTCTCTGAGAAGCAGATGCTGAGATAGGATTATTTTTAGGGGAAATGTCTGTGAGAGAAAATGGGCAGGGAGCCAATAAGATTAAGAGAACCTTCAGATAGCGATGCAGGTTTGGCCCAGAGAAAAGAGCAGAGAGAAGCACTTTACCCCACAGTGCCGCCTCAGGAAAGTTCAGCAAAGCCTTTGGGGAGCACACAAGGTGGAGTGACCTGTTGATGAGTCCTGTGTCTCCCAGAAACAAGCCTGTTTTAGAATCCCTGCCACATACTATCATCAGCTTGGAGCAGCCCATGGGAATCACAAGTGACCAAACCAGTGATGGCTATGTGAGCACAGCAGGTGGGCTGATGTCCAGTTACACTTCCTGAGTTAGAGGATCTAAGAGGTACATTCTCATGGCCACCACATTTACCAAGGAGAACAAGAACCCACAGCTGGCATAGACCAATAAAGAGCCATCCCCAGGGCAGGGAAGGGCCTGGTCTGCACAGGGACTTGGCCATTCAGAGCAGGGAGAACAAAGGTGAAGGTTCCTCTTAGTGGAAGAAAGGGTGGAGTGGTGATGAGGCCACAAGAGTGTTCACCCATAAAGACCAGACTTGTTGCCAAGGGGGAGAGGGGATGGGAGAGGGATGGACTAGGAGTTTGGGGTTGGTAGATCCAAACTACTACATTTAGAACAGATAAACAACAAGGTCCTACTGTATAGCACAGGGAACTATATCCAGTCTCCTGGGGTAAACCATAATGGAAAAGAATGTTTAAAAAAGAATGTGTGTGTGTGCATGTGTGTATGTGTTTATATATAAAACTGAATCACTTTTCTGTACAGCAGAAATTAACACAAATATGTAAATCAAATATACTTCAATTAAAAAAAAAAAAAAGGGTGTCTGCCAATCTCCACCCCTCAACAAACCTCCGGTACCCTTAGATGGTCACTGAGCATGTTCCTCTCAGCTAGACCCAATCAGATATGACTGCCCTTTATTAGGGGACTTTCCTGACTCCAGGGCCAGCTTATCATGTTCAGTAGAAGGGAGGGAAATAGCTTTCCATGTTAGCTATCCAAATCTCAGTATCTGTGATGAACTCCTCCTATTGTGAAGTCAACAAAAAGCCTTGGTTCTGGGTCTTCTGCAAATCGCCTGAGTTTGCAGCTGGATTGTGCTGCTTTTGTTTTTGATTTTTGTAGGGGTTGTGAGCCTTGATGTCCTGTGTCTATTCTAATTTGGCTCCTGTGTGTTGCCTATTTAAAATCTCCCCCACTGTTTCAATTAGATAAAGACTTCCTGTTCTGCTTGGCAAGTCAGGGCTCAAAGCACTTGGATTTCTCCCCTTTGTGGGGGAGGTGGGTATCATTAATTAAGCATGAGGTATGGTGAGTTGAATAAATCACTTGAGTAACGTTGTCATACTCTTGATGATGATTTGGAAACCAAGGAAATATTTTATGTGGTTATTGCAGTTGTCGCCTAACTGGCCTCCTGGCTTTCACTCTTACCCCTACTCTCTAATTTCTATTCTCTACTCAACACCCAGAAAGTGATCCTGGTAAGATGCAATTCTGATCTGTCACTCCTGTGCTCAAATCTTTCCAATAACTAACCAATTACTTCTAGTAAAAGCCAAAGTCCTTATACTGATCTACATGGTCCTGCCTTAGATCTGCAAACTCTGGCCCTCCAGCCAAATCCAGCTGCCTGCTTTTAGAAATTAAGTTTGGAATCACAGCCACACCTATTTGTTTACATCGTGTCTCAGAGGCTTCTTGTAGAGTTGAGCTATCCCAGCCAAGAACACGTGTCTACAAAGGCTAAAATCAAGGACCCTTTACTGGAAAGGCTTGGCAGCCCCTGCCCTATATGACTATCTTATCTGTACTCTCCAGTCAACTCAAAGACCCATGACCTCCCACCCTCCTTCTTGATCACGTTCTTCATCCATACACTTGGCTCTGTTTATTTCCATAACTCAGGACACCCCCTTCCACCTCAGCTGTGAAAGTCTGGTCCCTCTGCAGGGATAGTCTTCCTTTCAGTATCCTCATGACTTGCTCCCTACCTGCCCACAGGTCTTGATTCGATATATCTTCTCACCAGAGACTTTGCTGGTCAGATCAGATCAGTCGCTCAGTCGTGTCCAACTCTTTGCGACCCCATGAACCGCAGCACGCCAGGCCTCCCTGTCCATCACCAGCTCCCGGAGGTCACTCAGACTCGCATCCATCGAGTCAGTGATGCCATCCAGCCATCTCATCCTCTGTCGTCCCCTTCTCCTCCTGCCCTCAATCCCTCCCAGCATCAGAGTCTTCTCCACTGAGTCAACTCTTCGCATGAGGTGGCCAAAATATTGGAGTTTCAGCTTTAGCATCATTCCTTCTAAAGAAATTCCAGGATTGATCTCCTTCAGAATGGACTGGTTGGATCTTCTTGCAGTCCAAGGGACTCTCAAGAGTCTTCTCCAACACCACAGTTCAAAAGCATCAATTCTTCGGCGCTCAGCCTTCTTCACAGTCCAACTCTCACATCCATACATGACCACAGGAAAGACCATAGCCTTGACTAGGCGAACCTTTGTTGGTAAAGTAATGTCTCTGCTTTTGAATATGCTATCTAGGTTGGTCATAACTTTCCTTCCAAGGAGCAAGCGTCTTTTAATTTCATGGCTGCAGTCACCATCTGCAGTGATTTTGGAGCCCAGAAAAACAAAGTCTGACACTGTTTCCACTGTTTCCCCATCTATTTCCCATGCAGTGATGGGACCAGATGCCATGATCTTCGTTTTCTGAATGTTGAGCTTTAAGCCAATCTTTTCACTCTCCACTTTCACTTTCATCAAGAGGCTTTTTAGCCCCTCCTCACTTTCTGCCATAAGAGTGGTGTCATCTGCATATCTGAGGTTATTGATATTTCTCCCGGCAATCTTGATTCCAACTTCTGTTTCTTCCAGTCCAGCATTTCTCATGATGTACTCTGCATATAAGTTAAATAAACATGGTGACAATATGCAGCCTTGACGTACTCCTTTTCCTATTTGGAACCAGTCTGTTGTTCCATGACCAGTTCTAACTGTTGCTTCCTGACCTGCATACAGATTTCTTAAGAGGCAGATCAGGTGGTCTGGTATTCCCATCTCTTTCAGAATTTTCCATAGTTTATTGTGATCCACACAGTCAAAGGCTTTGGCATAGTCAATAAAGCAGAAATAGATGTTTTTCTGGAACTCTCTTGCTTTTTCCATGATCCAGCGGATGTTGGCAATTTGATCTCTGGTTCCTCTGCCTTTTCGAAAACCAGCTTGAACATCAGGAAGTTCACGGTTCACATATTGCTGAAGCCTGGCTTGGAGAATTTTGAGCATTACTTTACTAGCGTGTGAGATGAGTGCAATTGTGCGGTAGTTTGAGCACTCCTTGGCATTGCCTTTCTTTGGGATTGGGATGAAAACTGACCTTTTCCAATCTTGTGGCCACTGCTGAGTTTTCCAAATTTGCTGGCATATTGAGTGCAGCACTTTCACAGCATCATCATTCAGGACTTGGAATAGCTCCACTGGAATTCCATCACCTCCACTAGCTTTGTTTGTAGTGATGCTTTCTAAGGCCCATTTGACTTCACATTCCAAGATGTCTGGCTCTAGGTCAGTGATCACATCATCATGATTGTCTAGGTCTTGAAGCTCTTTTTTGTACAGTTCTTCTGTGTATTCTTGCCACCTCTTCTTAATATCTTCTGCTTCTGTTAGGTCCACACCATCTCTGTCCTTTATCGCGCCCATC
Organism: Tragelaphus eurycerus; assembly: GCA_935064755.1. NCBI lineage: Eukaryota > Metazoa > Chordata > Mammalia > Artiodactyla > Bovidae > Tragelaphus > Tragelaphus eurycerus. Next base: position 6,364,577 of record CAKXYN010000072.1, on the reverse strand, counting down.
TTTGCATGAAATGTTCCTTTGGTATCTCTGATTTTCTTGAAGAGATCCCTAGTCTTTCCCATTCTGTTGTTTTCCTCTATTTCTTAGCAAAAACAAGACCAGGAGCTGACTGTGGCTCGGACCATGAACTCCTTATTGCCAAATTCAGACTGAAATTGAAGAAAGTAGAGAAAACTACTAGACCATTCAGGTATGACCTAAATCAAATCCCTTATGATTACACAGTGGAAGTGAGAAATAGATTTAAGGGCCTAGATCTGATAGATAGAGTGCCTGAAGAACTATGGAATGAGGTTCGTGACATTGTACAGGAGACAGGGATCAAGACCATCCCCATGGAAAAGAAATGCAAAAAAGCAAAATGGCTGTCTGGGGAGGCCTTACAAATAGCTGTGAAAAGAAGAGAAGCGAAAAGCAAAGGAGAAAAGGAAAGATATAAACATCTAAATGCAGAGTTCCAAAGAATAGCAAGAAGAGATAAGAAAGCCTTCTTCAGTGATCAATGCAAAGAAATAGAGGAAAACTTTGCTGGTCACCTCATTTAAATTGTAACCTTCCCTCCTACCGGGGTCAAGCTCCGGTGGATCCAGGGAATTTGAAGGGGAGATGGCTTCGGCGATCAGGATAGGATAGAATTAAAGACATAAAGAGTGGTTAAATAAGGATAGCTCAGTGAGAAAATTCAGTGGAGAAAAGAGGTTGAATAACTTGGTTTACGTGGAAAGCTAATAAAATTCCAATAAAAGGAGTTTGTGTCACCTACATAGGCCGCAGGCATCCTCCCATTCTCCCGGAGAGGAGACACTAAGGCCTCCCTGGTCAGATCTTAGAAGCCCAGGCATAGTTAGTAGGCTTGATGAGCCTCCACGATCCAGATGGGAATTCAGCCAGAAGGTGTGAGAAAGAACGACATGGGGAGATCGAGTTTCGGTGAACAAGGCCCACACTTTGTTTTCCAAAGTAGTTTTTATACCTTAAGTTGTGCATAGAGGATAATGGGGGAAGGGGTAGAGTCATGCAAAGACAGCAGTCCTTGATCGAAGCCAGGCTTTCTTCCTGCAAACTTATCATATGCAAAAGTTTAGGTGATTTACATCATCTTCTGGCCAGGAGGCCTGTTAACATTTTATGACTCTTTCTTCAGAAAACTTATTTTTCTCTAAAGGTGATTATTCTAAAGTCAGGCGCCACCCTCCAAAAGCATTAGATAAAGTTGCATTTCTATAGGGCAAAGGTGTGGTAGGCTATAACAAGAAAAGAATTAACTCAAGGGTCCAAGGTTACAAATATTAAAGCTACTACTTACATTCCTATACACCAATTATATTAATCAATACACTCCCGGGGACACAGTAGGTAAGGGATATGGAAACTTAGCAGCAAACATTGGCCCAACAAGTGAAAAACCCTTCACCAATACAATTTCTAATCAATCTTTTAACTGCTCAAAGAAATCTTTATTTAGACAGTTTAGAACATCTCATGCCTGTCACAGTTGGGAGGCTGTGAACAATCACATGTGGCTGGAAGAACCTATTCAGGCAGGCTAGAGGACTTCCAAAGGAGTTTGTAGGTTGAAACACTCTTGTCATGCCCAGGAACTTTATTAACTGGAGCTGTTAAGTTAACTCTTTTTCAGAGAGAGGTGGTGGGGGACAGCCCCCTGTAAAGTCAGAGGTGTAGGTGAGAGCACAAAGCAGTAAAGTAGGCAGACTCTGGTTTTTGGGGTAGATGCTCGAGAATTTCCAGGGGGACTCCTGAGGCTCCCATTTGTGTATGCCGAGCATCCTTCCTCATGACCTTTGCCATGGTTGGAGTTCCTCACGCTGGCTCCTGGCACCCTCCCTTGAAGCCCCTATCCGTACATGGCTTACTTTTCTCCTCAGAACTGTGCACTAACATAAAACATAGTTCACTGCTTATCTTGTTTATACCCTTGACCCTAAAAGTAAGCTTCTTGAAGATAAGTATTTTTGTCTTTTTTGTTCTGCCCTACCCCCAGGGCTTAGAATAGTGCCTGGCACATCAGATCAGATCAGATCAGTCGCTCAGTCGTGTCCGACTCTTTGCGACCCCATGAACTGCAGCACGCCAGGCTTCCCTGTCCATCACCAGCTCCCGGAGGTCACTCAGACTCACATCCATAGAGTCAGTGATGCCATCCAGCCATCTCATCCTCTGTCGTCCCCTTCTCCTCCTGCCCTCAATCCCTCCCAGCATCAGAGTCTTCTCCAATGAGTCAACTCTTCGCATGAGGTGGCCAAAATACTGGAGTTTCAGCTTTAGCATCATTCCTTCCAAAGAAATTCCAGGATTGATCTCCTTCAGAATGGACTGGTTGCATCTTCTTGCAGTCCAAGGGACTCTCAAGAGTTTTCTCCAACACCACAGTTCAAAAGCATCAATTCTTCGGTGCTCAGCCTTCCTCACAGTCCAGCTCTCACATCCATACATGACCACAGGAAAGACCATAGCCTTGACTAGGCAAACCTTTGTTGGTAAAGTAATGTCTCTGCTTTTGAATATGCTATCTAGGTTGGTCATAACTTTCTTTCCAAGGAGTAAGCGTCTTTTAATTTCATGGCTGCAGTCACCATCTGCAGTGATTTTGGAGCCCAGAAAAAGAAAGTCTGACACTGTTTCCACTGTTTCTCCATCTATTTCTCATGTAGTGATGGGACCAGATGCCATGATCTTCGTTTTCTGAATGTTGAGCTTTAAGCCAACCTTTTCACTCTCCACTTTCACTCTCATCAAGAGGCTTTTTAGCCCCTCTTCACTTTCTGCCATAAGAGTGGTGTCATCTGCATATCTGAGGTTATTGATATTTCTCCCAGCAATCCTGATTCCAACTTGTGTTTCTTCCAGTCCAGCATTTCTCATGATGTACTCTGCATATAAGTTTGGTGACAATATGCAGCCTTGACGTACTCCTTTTCCTATTTGGAACCAGTCTGTTGTTCCATGACCAGTTCTAACTGTTGCTTCCTGACCTGCATACAGATTTCTCAAGAGGCAGGTCAGGTGGTCTGGTATTCCCATCTCTTTTAGAATTTTCCATAGTTTATTGTGATCTACACAGTCAAAGGCTTTGGCATAGTCAATAAAGCAGAAATAGATGTTTTTCTGGAACTCTCTTGCTTTTTCCATGATCCAGCGGATGTTGGCAATTTGATCTCTGGTTCCTCTGCCTTTTCGAAAACCAGCTTGAACATCAGGAAGTTCACGGTTCACATATTGCTGAAGCCTGGCTTGGAGAATTTTGAGCATTACTTTACTAGCGTGTGAGATGAGTGCAATTGTGCGGTAGTTTGAGCATTCTTTGGCATTGCCTTTCTTTGGGATTGGGATGAAAACTGACCTTTTCCAATCTTGTGGCCACTGCTCAGTTTCCCAAATTTGCTAGCATATTGAGTGCAGCACTTTCACAGCATCATCATTCAGGATTTGGAATAGCTCCACTGGAGTTTCATCACCTCCGCTAGCTTTGTTTGTAGTGATGCTTTCTAAGGCCCACTTGACTTCACATTCCAGGATGTCTGGCTCTAGGTCAGTGATCACACCATCATGATTATCTGGGTCGTGAAGCGCTTTTTTGTACAGTTCTTCTGTGTATTCTTGCCACCTCTTCTTAATATCTTCTGCTTCCGTTAGGTCCATACCATTTCTGTCCTTTATCGAGACCATCTTTGCATGAAATGTTCCTTTGGTATCTCTGATTTTCTTGAAGAGATCCCTAGTCTTTCCCATTCTGTTGTTTTCCTCTATTTCTTTGCATTGATCACTGAAGAAAGCTTTCTTATCTCTTCTTGCTATTCTTTGGAACTCTGCATTCAGATGTTTATATCTTTCCTTTTCTCCTTTGCTTTTCGCTTCTCTTCTTTTCATAGCTATTTGCAAGGCCTCCCCAGACAGCCATTTTGCTTTTTTGCATTTCTTTTCCATGGGGATGGTCTTGATCCCTGTCTCCTGTACAATGTCACGAACCTCATTCCATAGTTCTTCAGGCACTCTATCTATCAGATCTAGGCCCTTAAATCTATTTCTCACTTCCACTGTATAATCATAAGGGATTTGATTTAGGTCATACCTGAATGGTCTAGTAGTTTTCCCTACTTTCTTCAATTTCAGTCTGAATTTGGCAATAAGGAGTTCATGGTCTGAGCCACAGTCAGCTCCTGGTCTTGTTTTTGCTGATTATATAGAGCTTCTCCATCTTTGGCTGCAAAGAATATAATCGATCTGATTTCGGTGTTGACCATCTGGTGATGTCCATGTATAGAGTCTTCTCTTGTGTTGTTGGAAGAGGGTATTTGCTATGACCAGTGCATTTTCTTGGCAAAACTCTGTTAGTCTTTGCCCTGCTTCATTCCGTGTTCCAAGGCCAAATTTGCCTGTTACTCCAGGTGTTTCTTGACTTCCTACTTTTGCATTCCAGTCCCCTATAATGAAAAGGACATCTTTTTTGGGTGTTAGTTCAAAAAGGTCTTGTAGGTCTTCATAGAACCGATCAACTTCAGCTTCTTCAGCGTTACTGGTTGGGGCATAGACTTGGATTACTGTGACATTGAATGGTTTGCCTTGGAAACGAACAGAGATCATTCTATCGTTTTTGAGATTGCATCCAAGTACTGCATTTCGGACTCTTTTGTTGACCATGATGGCCACTCCATTTCTTCTGAGGGATTCCTGCCCACAGTAGTAGATATAATGGTCATCTGAGTTAAATTCACGCATTCCAGTCCATTTTAGTTCGCTAATTCCTAGGATGTCGACATTCACTCTTGCCATCTCTTGTTTGACCACTTCCAATTTACCTTGATTCATGGACCTGACATTCCAGGTTCCTATGCAATATTGCTCTTTACAGCATCGGACTTTGCTTCTATCATCAGACACATCCACAGCTGGGTATTCTTTTTGTTTTGGCTCCATCCCTTCATTCTTTTTGGAGTTATTTCTCCACTGATCTCCAATAGCATATTGGGCCCCTACTGACCTGGGGAGTTTGTCTTTCAGTATCCTATCATTTTGTCTTTTCATACTGTTCATGGGGTTCTCAAGGCAAGAATACTGAAGTGGTTTGCCATTCCCTTCTCCAGCGGACCACACCCTGTCATATCTCTCCACCATGACCCGCCCATCCCGGGTTGCCCCACGGGCATGGCTTAATTTCATTGAGTTAGACAAGGGTGTGGTCCTGGTGTGATTAGATTGACTAGTTTTCTGTGAGAATGATTTCAGTGTATTTGCCCTCTGATGCCCTCTTTCAAGACCTACTGTCTTACTTGGGTTTCTCTTACCTTGGGCGTGGGGTATCTCGTCTCGGCTGCTCCAGCGAAGCACAGCCATTGCACCTTACCTTGGACGAGGGGTCTCTCCTCACCGCTGCCCTTCCTGACCTCGGTCGTGGGGTAGCTCTTCTCGGCCGTGCTTAATGCGCTGGCCCTCACCGCCGTCCTTCCTCGGTCGTGGGGTAGCTCCTCTCGGGCGCGCTCTTAGTGTGCTGCGCAGCCGGCGGGGCGCTCTTAGTGTGCGGCGCAGCCAGCCAGGGCGCTCTTAATTGTGCGCCGGCTGCGGCAAGGCGAGGCGCTCTTAATTGTGCACCAGCCGCGGGAAGGCGAGGCGCAGCGCTCATTCGCAGCCCTCAATTAAGGCGAGGCGCAGCGCGCGCTCAATTGCAGCGCTCAATTAAGGCGAGGCGCAGCGCTCAATCGCAGCGCTCAATTAAGAGCGCCTCGCCTTCCCGCGGCCGGCGCACAATTAAGAGTGCCTGACACATAGTAGGTGCTTATTAAATATTTGTCAAGCAGATAATATACCATCAAAGACTCATCATTCTGCTGCCTCACAGAAGACCCAAACAACAGTGGCTTATTCAGGTCATAGGGTCATCTCGCAATGCCATCAGGGTATTTGGCTCCTCTAGCTCCCCTCCCCACATCTTTGGTGGGTGACTTTCTTTTCCCCATGGTGTCCTCTTGAACACAGGTTGTTCACTCCACTCTGGCCTCCCCTTCATGTTTCCAAGCTGGTTAAAGTAGGAGATGACTGGGAGGAGGAGGTGACACCTATGTCAGGGAAGAAAGCTTTCCCAGAAATGCCTAGCATACTTCTGCTGATGTCTCTTAGGCCAGAGCTTCATGACCACCCTAAGCTGTGGGAGGAGTTAGAAAACGTATCTTACAGCAGGACATGTGAATATCTTGAAGACCATATGGAAGTTTTAAGAGTATGCAAAAGGAGAAATAGGTATTAAAGAAGTAACTTACAGCATCTGCTTCATCTGCCTTTTTTTTTTTTTTTTTTTTTAAGCTGGTAGAAGTATTAACGGCACCTCACTCCATTACTCTTGCCTGGCAAATCCCATGGACAGAGGAGCCTGGTAGGCTGCAGTCCATGGGGTCGCAAAGAGTTGGACATGACAGAGACTTCCCTTTCACTTTTCACTTTCATGCATTGGAGAAGGAAATGGTGACCCACTCCGGTGTTCTCACCTGGAGAGTCCCAGGAACAGGGGAGCCTGGTGGGCTGCCGTCTGTAGGGTTGCACAGAGTAGGACACGACTGAAGCAACTTAGCAGAAATATTAGAGGGTGGAACTTGGGAGGATTTCCAGAACTTTGGAAAGTACAAAGGGCAAAGTTGCTGATATTTGTAAGTGTTCATCCCAAATGTTCCGTATACTGAAGTCTCCTAGCTTGCTGAACGTCCCTTGTCATCCCACTTCGCATAGGTTTATGTGATGTTCACTATATTGCTCCTTTCCTCAGCAATATGTGTTGCACATGGTAGGTGCTCAGGAACTATTTCTACCTGCATTAACAAGTGAACTGAAATAAATTCTGAGGAGTATGTACACACATAGGTACACATATATGGGTGTCTAAATGCCTATATTCTATTTATTGCATGCTTCCTATATGCTGTCATATATATTCAATTCTGACAGCAACTCTGAGAAACCAAGAGTGGCCTCTCCATTTTGTGATGAAGACTGTAGAAGTCTCTGTTTCAGACTCAGGAGCCAAAGAATTGGTGCTTTTGAACTGTGGTGCTGGAGAAAACTCTTGAGAGTTCCTTGGACAGCAAGGGGATCAAACCAGTCAATCTTAAAGGAAATCAGTTCTGAATATTCATTGGAAGGACTGAGGCTGAAACTGAAACTCCAGTACTTTGGCACCTGACGTGAAGAACTGACTCATTTGAAAAGACCCTGATGCTGGGAAAGATTGAAATCAAAAGGAGAAGAGGGCAGAAGAGGATGAGATAGTTAGATGCATCATCAACTCATTGGACATGAATGTGAGCAAACTTGGGGTGATAGTGAAGGATAGAAAAGCCTGGCCTGTTGCAGCAAAGAGTCAGACACAACTTAGCAACTGAACAACAACAACAAGAAGCCAAAGGTACCTGCAATGCAGCACACAGCTAGGAAGTGGTAGAGGCAAGACTCAAACCCTAGTCACTGATTCTAAAGCTTAGGTTCCCGTGATCACATTCATTCAGTGAATCATTCAACAGATAAATACTCACTGCTTCCTGTGCACCATGTATGGTTGTAATAATATTTCCTGCATCAAGAAAATGTTACTCTAATTGAAAGATGAATTTTGCCAAGTAAAGCATAGTACAAAGAGATTAAAATACACACGTCCTCTTTTCACCTGTATGTTTCTTGCGAACATTTCTAGGTAAAGTGCCCACCCATTTAATTTCAGGTTCACATGGCTTATTTCAGATTTCTTAACTAGTTTCCTTTAGTTCTCAACTTGTTGCAAATTATTTGTTTAATGAGATTGTAGATTGCTTGAGAAAAAGAAAGTGAAATTGCTCAGTCGTGTCCAACTCTTTGCGACCCCATGGACTACAGCCCACCAGGCTCCTCCATCCATGGAAATTTTCAGGCAAGAATATTGTAGTGGGGTTGCCATGTCCTTCTCCAGGGGATCCTCCCAACTCAGGGATCGAACCTGGGTCTCCCACCATTGCAGGCAGACGCTTTACCATCTGAGCCACCAGGGAAGCCTTACTTGAGATAAGGTGTATCTTATTCATTACTGAGTTCCAATCTTAAGCTTGCCTGAAGTTAGGATAGTGATGGGCACTCTAGGGCTTAATAGATTCCTATTGGATAAAACAGAACTTACTAGGCAGGGTTTGGGGCTGCAAGCAATGGAAAAATGCCCTGAGTGATTTATGCAGGAAAAGGATTTATTAGAAGGGTATAACTTACAGAACCAGCTTCATAATAAAGACAGAAAGGAAGTGAAGTTAGGTAGAAAAGATACAACCAAAATCATGGCTGATTAAACTACCACCACTGGCAGCACCACTGCTGGACACTCAATCTACCACTGCTGGACACTGAATGCTGACATTTGCTGCTAGGACTACTATATCAGTGAGGTTATGCTACAGTAATGAACAGCCCCAGCATCTCAGTGGCTTAGGTGACAGTGGTTCATTTTTCACTCCCATTATATGTCTGCAGTGGTGGACCCAAGCCAGTAGAGGCCTCATGCTTCCATGATCCCAGAATCTGGAAAAGGGAAAGGCTAGCCAATCTAATAGCTCTTACAGCTTCTTTTTTAAATATAATATAGACTACTTTCTCTCACATCTAACTGACAAAAGCCTAATCTTTTACAGGATGGGAAAGTGCAATTCTAGTAAGCACCCAAAATGAGAATTTTTATATTTGTAATCAACTTTGATGACTCTGCCAGTTCCAATACAAGTTTTTCCAGGAATGCTTGCCCACCAGTTCTGCATTTGATGTGACTCATTTAAAATTCAAAATCCTGAGGGTAACATCCCACTGGCCACGGGTAGTTCATGTTTAGTGCTCCATTAAGGAGGTGCGTGAGGGAGGACACAGGATAGTCAGTCAGAAAGTTACAACACGACAGAATCCTAACCTGTCTTTGTCGGTTGGAATCTGTACTGCTGATCAACAAAGTCTGCTTCTTCTAGGATGATGCATGCTCAAAGGACACTTCAGATTTAGCTAAATTCTGAGTTCTTCAAGGAGGTAATGTTGACAGTCAACACACACACACATATATTTTTAAAGAATAATCTTATGCCTTAGGACCAAGCACTCAGTTAGTTTTGCATGTTTCCTGAAGTGTTCTCCTAAGTTAAAAACTATTATTTGAAAAAGGTTAGGAGGTCGCGTAAGTATGGAAAACGCTGGCTTCTTTCAGTCACTCTTTGTGGTAGGCAGCCTCTAAGCTGGTCAATGACCACATCTCCCAACAGTCACACCCTTGTGTAAGCCTTTCCCCTTGAGTGTAGGTAGGATTTATGTACTCACATCTAACAAACAGAAGTGATAGATGAAGAGATGGATGTTAATTCCGATGTTAGGTTATAAAAAGACTGTGGCTTCCATCCTGGTATCTTCCCTTGATCTTTTGCTCAGAGAGAAGCCAGCTGTCATGTTGTTAGCAAAGAACTGAAGCCTCCAGCCAATAGCCAGGGAGGACCTGCAGGCTTCCAACAGCTATAACTAATCTTGAAATTGGGTCCTCCCCAAATGAGACTTGAGGTGACTGCAGCCCACTCAACGCCTTGATTGCAGCCTGCAAGACCCTGAGCTGAGGACCCACTTCAATTGTGCCTGGGTTCCTGACCCACAACTGTGAGATGATAACTCTTGTTTTAAACCACTAAGTTTGGGAGGTAATTCTTTATCAGCAGGAGACCAAGAGTTCAATAAATATCTTACAGCAGTATGTGACACTCTTGGGACACATAAATGGGCACAACAGACCTGACTTCTGCCCTTATGGAGTTTAAATTAATTTAGATGTGTTTCTATGCTGAGGGAATAGATAGAGCCTTTAACATGCAAATGTGTACCACCATTCTCTAAGAGGTGGAGTATGGGTCTCTATGAAAAGACAGAATGATAGGATACTGAAAGAGAAACTCCCCAGGTCAGTAGGGGCCCAATATGTTACTGGAGATCAGTGGAGAAATAACTCCAGAAAGAATGAAAGGATGGAGCCCAAACAAAAAGAATACCCAGCTGTGGATGTGTCTGGTGATAGAAGCAAAGTCCGATGCTGTAAAGAGCAATATTGCATAGGAACCTGGAATGTCAGGTCCATGAATCAAGGCAAATTGGAAGTGGTCAAACAAGAGATGGCAAGAGTGAATGTCGACATTCTAGAAATTAGCGAACTAAAATGGACTGGAATGGGTGAATTTAACTCAGATGACCATTATATCTACTACTGTGGGCAGGAATCCCTCAGAAGAAATGGAGTGGCCATCATGGTCAACAAAAGAGTCCGAAATGCAGTACTTGGATGCAATCTCAAAAACGATAGAATGATCTCTGTTCGTTTCCAAGGCAAACCATTCAATGTCACAGTAATCCAAGTCTATGCCCCAACCAGTAACGCCGAAGAAGCTGAAGTTGAAAGGTTCTATGAAGACCTACAAGACCTTTTAGAACTAACACCCAAAAAAGATGTCCTTTTCATTATAAGGGACTGGAATGCAAAAGTAGGAAGTCAAGAAACACCTGGAGTAACAGGCAAATTTGGCCTTGGAACACGGAATGAAGCAGGGCAAAGACTAACAGAGTTTTGCCAAGAAAATGCACTGGTCATAGCAAATACCCTCTTCCAACAACACAAGAGAAGACTCTATACATGGACATCACCAGATGGTCAACACCGAAATCAGATCGATTATATTCTTTGCAGCCAAAGATGGAGAAGCTCTATACAATCAGCAAAAACAAGACCAGGAGCTGACTGTGGCTCGGACCATGAACTCCTTATTGCCAAATTCAGACTGAAATTGAAGAAAGTAGAGAAAACTACTAGACCATTCAGGTATGACCTAAATCAAATCCCTTATGATTATACAGTGGAAGTGAGAAATAGATTTAAGGGCCTAGATCTGATAGATAGAGTGCTTGATGAACTATGGAATGAGGTTCGTGACATTGTACAGGAGACAGGGATCAAGACCATCCCCATGGAAAAGAAATGCAAAAAAGCAAAATGGCTGTCTGGGGAGGCCTTACAAATAGCTGTGAAAAGAAGAGAAGCGAAAAGCAAAGGAGAAAAGGAAAGATATAAACATCTAAATGCAGAGTTCCAAAGAATAGCAAGAAGAGATAAGAAAGCCTTCTTCAGTGATCAATGCAAAGAAATAGAGGAAAACAACAGAATGGGAAAGACTAGGGATCTCTTCAAGAAAATCAGAGATACCAAAAGAACATTTCATGCAAAGATGGGCACAATAAAGGACAGAGATGGTGTGGACCTAACAGAAGCAGAAGATATTAAGAAGAGGTGGCAAGAATACACAGAAGAACTGTACAAAAAAGAGCTTCAAGACCCAGATAATCATGATGATGTGATCACTGACCTAGAGCCAGACATCTTGGAATGTGAAGTCAAATGGGCCTTAGAAAGCATCACTACGAACAAAGCTAGTGGAGGTGATGGAATTCCAGTGGAGCTATTCCAAATCCTGAAAGATGATGCTGTGAAAGTGCTGCACTCAATATGCCAGCAAATTTGGAAAACTCAGCAGTGGCCACAAGATTGGAAAAGGTCAGTTTTCATCCCAATCCCAAAGAAAGGCAATGCCAAGGAGTGCTCAAACTACCGCACAATTGCACTCATCTCACACGCTAGTAAAGTAATGCTCAAAATTCTCCAAGCCAGGCTTCAGCAATATGTGAACCGTGAACTTCCTGATGTTCAAGCTGGTTTTCGAAAAGGCAGAGGAACCAGAGATCAAATTGCCAACATCCGCTGGATCATGGAAAAAGCAAGAGAGTTCCAGAAAAACATCTATTTCTGCTTTATTGACTATGCCAAAGCCTTTGACTGTGTGGATCACAATAAACTACGGAAAATTCTAAAAGAGATGGGAATACCAGACCACCTGACCTGCCTCTTAAGAAATCTGTATGCAGGTCAGGAAGCAACAGTTAGAACTGGTCATGGAACAACAGACTGGTTCCAAATAGGAAAAGGAGTACGTCAAGGCTGCATATTGTCACCATGTTTATTTAACTTATATGCAGAGTACATCATGAGAAATGCTGGACTGGAAGAAACAGAAGTTGGAATCAAGATTGCCGGGAGAAATATCAATAACCTCAGATATGCAGATGACACGACTCTTATGGCAGAAAGTGAAGAGGGGCTAAAAAGCCTCTTGATGAAAGTGAAAGTGGAGAGTGAAAAGGTTGGCTTAAAGCTCAACATTCAGAAAACGAAGATCATGGCATCTGGTCCCATCACTGCATGGGAAATAGATGGGGAAACAGTGGAAACAGTGTCAGACTTTGTTTTTCTGGGCTCCAAAATCACTGCAGATGGTGACTGCAGCCATGAAATTAAAAGACGCTTGCTCCTTGGAAGGAAAGTTATGACCAACCTAGATAGCATATTCAAAAGCAGAGACATTACTTTACCAACAAAGGTTCGCCTAGTCAAGGCTATGGTCTTTCCTGTGGTCATGTATGGATGTGAGAGCTGGACTGTGAAGAAGGCTGAGCGCCAAAGAATTGATGCTTTTGAACTGTGGTGTTGGAGAAGACTCTTGAGAGTCCCTTGGACTGCAAGGAGATCCAACCAGTCCATTCTGAAGGAGATCAATCCTGGAATTTCTTTGGAAGGAATGATGCTAAAGCTGAAACTCCAGTATTTTGGCCACCTCATGCGAAGAGTTGACTCATTGGAGAAGACTCTGATGCTGGGAGGGATTGAGGGCAGGAGGAGAAGGGGACGACAGAGGATGAGATGGCTGGATGGCATCACTGACTCGATGGATGCGAGTCTGAGTGACCTCCGGGAGCTGGTGATGGACAGGGAGGCCTGGCGTGCTGCGGTTCATGGGGTCGCAAAGAGTTGGACACGACTGAGCGACTGATCTGATCTGATCTGATCTGATCTGATGGGTCTCTAACTTTTAAACTCCTTTTTTTTTTTGCTCTGCATTTCATCAGATCAGATCAGATCAGTTGCTCAGTCGAGTCCGACTCTTCGCGACCCCATGAATCGCAGCACGCCAGGCCTCCCTGTCCATCACCAACTCCCGGAGGTCACTCAGACTCACATCCATCGAGTCAGTGATCCCATCCAGCCATCTCATCCTCTGTCATCCCTTTCTTCTCCTGCCCCCAATCCCTCCCAGCATCAGAGTCTTCTCCAATGAGTCAACTCTTCGCATGAGGTGGCCAAAATACTGGAGTTTCAGCTTTAGCATCATTCCTTCCAAAGAAATCCCAGGGATGATCTCCTTCAGAATGGACTGGTTGGATCTCCTTGCACTCCAAGGGACTCTCAAGAGTCTTCTCCAACACCACAGTTCAAAAGCATCAATTCTTTGGCGCTCAGCCTTCTTCACAGTCCAGCTCTCACATCCATACATGACCACAGGAAAGACCATAGCCTTGACTAGGCGAACCTTTGTTGGCAAAGTAATGTCTCTGCTTTTGAATATGCTATCTAGGTTGGTCATAACTTATGGAACACACATTGGAAAAGTCTCTTAGTAGCTAAATGAGTAAATGAATTAAAGTTGCAATTTTAAAGGCTTAAGCTCCCCTGCAAAATTTTTGGAGTATGCCACCCTTTGTTCATTATAGACTTAATAGCTATTCTTTTCCTGGACCCCATGTGCACTTTCACTAATTTACTTAGCAAACATTGACTGATTATCCATTGGGTTGTAAGGCACTGCAGGCACCAAACTGTTACTCGGGCAATGGGGCTGCTGTATTTCTCCTGAAGTGTATTTGGAAATTCACTAATTGTTTCATTTTGTGAGTAATGGTTTCAGCCACAATATTTGGACAAAGAGCAAAGGCGAGAAAGAATGGGATTGGCTAATGTTAAAATCAAAGCTTTGCTGAAAACCGTAATGCGTATTGAAGCAAAGCATTGTCCTCAAGAGGAGAGGAGACATAATCGGTATTGAAACAGTGCCTGAAACACTTCATCGGACTGTATTTAAAATGTTTAAAGAACACTTGGAACAAATAAAGCCCTGAAAAGGTCTTTCAAATTGAAATGAATTCTTGGCATGCTTTCCCCTCGACTGCCACCGTTCTGCACACAATAGCCTGCCTCAGAAAAGCCTGTGGAAGCAGGACTTTTGTCTTAATTGCCTAACGTGTCAAGTGTTTCATATTTTAGGTGAAACGCAGGCTGGGCGGTAGTGGGGGGAGGAAGGTACCTCATTCATGAAACATTGAAATGGCAATCCCATTTTGTCTTTGGTGCATTGCTCCTTGGGACTGCATAAGACATTTCCACATTAATGAAGTAGGAGATGTCCAGGGACCAATCTCTCAGCAAACCATGTCCCATTTCTATCTCTGGTAGGCATTTGGGGTATGGTTTATAAATAAGGTTATGCCGGTGTTGGCAAAGACATGGAGAAATGGGATGGATTGAAGATGTGAAATTGAAATGTGAAGGTATAAGATAGGATAATACTTATCCTCTTGAGAGGATGGGAGAGTTACCAATATTAAAAGAATAGACAGTCTTAACTATGAGAAAATTAAAACTTTATGTTAAACTAATAAACAAATAACTACAAAGGGGTGAAAAAGCAAGCCATGGAAAATTACCTGCAGTGTATATAAGAGAGAAAGATTCAGTATTTTTACTCTATAAGTAGTTCCTAAAAGTCATTAGGAAAAAGGCATCTTAGGATGCCCCATTCTCCCCTCCAGAAAAAGGAAATGACATAAACAGAGAATTCTTGTGAGCAAAAGTATAAAAGAAAAATAAGTGAAGAAAATCAACTTCTAGGGTGATTAAGTAAATGTTAGACTCTATATTGAAAGGTAATAGCATAAAGTCAATAATGGCACAGTCTCTGGATTCAGGCTAGCTGGGTTGCTGCCTCATTTTTCTCATCTATAAAAATGAAGGTAATAGGGTTATTGTAAGTGGGAGGCAAGTTCATATCATACAGTTGGAATAGTGCCTGGCACATCAGGAGTGGTACATAAATGCTAGTTGCTATTACTTCTCTTATTAAATTGATAAATATAAATTATCAATCACTGGTATCAAAGGACTGGAGACAGGCACTCTTGTACACTGCTAGGGGGTATAAATTTAGCACAATCTTCTTAGAGGGCAATTTAGCCTCATGCATTAAGGAATTAGAACGCTACATTGCCTTGGGCCAAGGTCCATGGTAGGAATTTTCCCCAAGGAAATAAGAAGTCAACTATATAAATAAAACAACTATAAAGACTTTTTTTCAGAGCTCTGTATAATTGTGCAATATTGAAAAGAACCTAAACGTCCAACAATACATTCATTGAACACATTATTGGACATCCATTTAGTAGAATTCTATGTAGTCATCAAATGACAAAGAACCACTAAAAGGGCATTTGGGAACAATTAAAATATGACTTAGATAATGTTATTGTGTCAGTGCTGTTTCTTGAGTGTGATAAAGTCCCTACAGTGCTTTGTAGGAAAATGTAGAATACATGCCAAAGTGAACTGATGTTTACAGCTTACTTTCAAATGGTTCCGGAAAAAAGAACATAACACACACACACACACACACACACACACACACACACACATCATATATATTTATAAATATCTCACAGAGAGAGAAAGCAATGGTGAATCTGGGTGAAGGGTAGATAGAATGGTTATTTTTATCTATTAACCTTTCTGTCTGTATGAAATTTTTCAAAATGAAAAGCTGGAAAAATGTAAGAAAATATATAAGGACAGGCAAATGATATATTTTAAGGAAAAAATCAGTTTACAAATCAGTATATACAATATGATCTCAATTTTTTTTGTTAAAAGATTAGGATTATTTGGTAGGTTCATGGGGTCGCAAAGAGTAGGACACGACTGAACTGAACTGAACTGACTGACTGGAGCCTCCTTACATGTCAGGCTGTGTTAAATGTGCATTGCTTTCTGTTGCTAAAACCCTATGAAATTCTGAGGCATTATGATTTTGCTTACACAAAAAAATAATAGAAATTCAGAGATGAAAAGGGGCTTCCAATGTGGCTTAATGGGTAAAGAATCTTCCCGTAAAGGAGGAGACTTGGGTTCCACCCCTGAGTCAGGAAGATCCCCTGGAGGAGGGAATGGCTACACACTCCAATATCCTTGCCTATAGAATGCCATGGACAGAGGGGCCTGGCAGGCTATAGTCCATAGGGTCACAAAGAGTCAGACACAACTGAAGCCACTGAGTGCGTGCACGCGCGCGCGCGCCACACACACACACACACACACACACACACGAAAAACTTACTAAAAGCCAGCCACTTATACTCAAACATGGGTCTTTATGACCGCAAGTCCACACTTCTTTTTTATTGAATGAAAGATTCTTTAAATTCTTTAGTGCTTTACCATTTTCAAAAGATCCTTGCCTTGCACATGATTTCATATAACCCCATAATAACCTTTTTATTTTCCCTACCCCTATCTTGGCCCTCCCCTGTTCCCTCTGCTCATTGGTAATCGCTAGTTTGTTCTCTGTATCTGAGTCTACTTTTTTGTTTTATTCACTAGAGTGTTTTTTAGAATCCACATACCCTGCAGTATATGTCTTTGTCTAGCTTATTTCACTCAAGTCTACACTCTCAACTACTGTTGCAGAGAGAAAAGAGCAAGAGGCTGCTATAACTGCTGACAGTGATGTTGAGATTAGCTAATAATTATTGATAAGGGCTGTAATGGAGTTACATAGTCAACACTTTAAAGAAGCAAAAGCAAAGAAAGAGGCTTGTTTTATAGGGCAGGAAGATAGGAAGAATGTTCTTACTAAGGTGGCGCCATTTGAGATGGGCTTTGAAGGATCCATAGGAGTACAATAGGGGCTGGTGGCGCATTCACTACAGAGGGAAGAGCATGAGTAAAGATAGTGTATTTAAGAAACCATAACTCGTTCTCTGGGAGTGAGTGGGGGAGTTAATCAAGGAAGATGGCAGCTAATAAGACTGGACAGAGAACAGCACTTCTTCTTTCTTTTGCTGATGGGAGCTGCTTCTGAAAAATGACCCAGGCAACAAAGTTTTCTGCATGAGAAAATGAGACTGTCACTGGGCAGACCAAGTGAGGGACTTTTGGGAGCAGTTTCAACAGGAGGTGATGAACAGTTTTACCAGAGTAAGAACAGTGGGAAGGAAGAAGGGACAGAATCAAAGCTTCCTCCTCTGAAAGTCTGCAGTATTACTTAGGGACATGCCATAGTAAATACACATCTTGAAATATCACCTTATCTTCCTGAGCTGATTCTTGGCTTGTTTGTGCTTATACCCACCTATTTTGTATCACAAGAACTACCTTCCCCAAATTCCCTTACCTTCCAGCTTCTTGATGGGTTTGGCCAATGGGAGGCACTGGCAGAAGATGGAGGCAGGAGGAGGGGCAAGTCCAGGGTTTTTCTGCCCCTCTCTGCCTGCTACAGGTGGTGTTCCTGGCAGCAGCTATGTCTCATTCATGAGCCCAGATCCTGCTGGGCTGCCCCTCCCAACATGGAGCTGCCTCTCCTGCTCGGCCTCCATTGTGGCTCTAGATCTTGCCACATGGCTTGGCGTCAGGTCTCTGATATCATCTTCTCCCTGTCCCTCCATCCTGGACATAGCACGGCCTTCTTGCTGCTGCTACTTCCTCCCTTGTCTCCTTTCTGTTCCATTCAGTGCCTTAGCTCTCCCATCCCCTCTGGAACTTGCATTAGATTCCTTTGGATTGATATTCCTACAGTATTTTTGTTTCCTGGCTAGACTCCCCACTTAGAGCAGAATTTCCTAATGGACAGGCACTGTATCTGTCCATTTTTAGAATTCCACAAGGAGGAAGATAGAATTACTCAAGAAATGATTGATTCCAGGCCTTGGATCCCACTCGTAATCCTCATTGGCTCACTGATGTGGGATCTGAAAAGAGATGACACAGAAGAAAGGGGAATGAATTTTAATTCTTTCTTCTACATGCTTAGCTTGAATTATAGTATAATTTCCACCCATTCATTCACTCAATCAACAAGCATGTATTGAGTGCCTAGCAAGTGCTGGGGATACAGCAGTGATCCTTTCCTTGAGGAGTTTACATTTTAGTAGAGGACTTTGATGATGCTGGAAAAGACCCTGATGCTGTGAAAGATTGAGGGCAGGAAGAGAATGGGGTGATAAAAGGTGAGATGGCTGGATGGCATCACCAACTCAATGGTCATGAGTTTGAGCAAACTCCAGGAGATGGTGAAGGACAGGGGAGCCTGGCGTGCTGCAGTCCATGGGGTTGCAAAGAGTTGGACAAGACTTAAGAACTGAACAACAACAATAATGCACCAACAAGCCACTGAGGAGAAGGGGCTGGCTCATTTGTTTTCACAGAGTCACTGCCTGGTGATACCCTATCAGATAATCTGGTGAGGAGATGGAGACTTACAGGTGGAAAATAACAATAATGGTAGTATGATTTGAGGGGCAGATTCAGTGCTAAGACACCTATCCAACCAACCCAACAAGCATTTCGTGGGTACACTATGTGCGAGGTGATAAGGTTTACAGAGCCAGCAAGACAAATAGGTCCACACACTCTTGGATCCTATCGTCTAGTTGGGATGAAAGACATTAAGCAAATTAAAATTAGGGTACACACTCTGACAGAGACGTATATGTGGTATGAGAGCTGATAATAGGGGAACTTGACCTAGCCTAGGGGTGCTGGTGGTCCCCTAAGTCTTCCCCAAGGAAGTCAAGTTCTGGCTAGCCTTGAGAGTCCAGGGGCCTTCCCTGGTGGGTTGGGTGGTAGAAAGTGTTCCGGAGAAGTTTTCATCTGTTATCTCATTTAACCTTCACATCAGAGGGTCTAGAAACTCGAGCAACTGTTTTCTGTTCTCTTACTGCTCTCTCAGTGCTTGTCACCAACATCCTCAGATTTTAACTGACCAGACTGCTTGCAAATAATGAACTTGGAGAGAACAGCTCCTCCAGAGTCTATCAATCAAATAAACTGTCCTCCTATGGAATAACACTCCTAGAGGAGCAGAAGCTACATTCATGGTAGCCATTATGACTGTTCACAAATATTCCAGTTCCCTTTCTGAGTACATGTGAGATTATGCTTTGAAGTTCTTTTAAGTTAGATACAGTTGTATGGATGGCATTAGCCAGTGAAATATGAGTGTATAACTTCCAGGTGAAAACTTTAAAAGTCAGAGTGTTGTTCTTTTGTTCTCACTCCTTTTCCTGCCTCATACATTTTGAAAGTATGTTCAGTGATGGTGCTTCCAGGAGCCTGGGCCCCTAAGTGAACACTATAAGTAGTGTAGTTAACCTATCAACCCACGTTGCACATTGGACCTAAGCAAGAAAGAAAGCTTTGCTGTTTTAGGCTGTTGAAATTTGGGAATTGTTTGTTATTGAAGCATTATCTAGCATAACCTGACTGATACAGGATTGTTTGTGTATTTTCTTTTCCTCTTCTCAGTGATGAGTGACCAGTTGCTCTAAACTAGATAAGCCAAGCACATTACATACCTGAAAATTTGACATAAGCATTATTTCCCAGTTTTGCAGCTAGAAGTCAAGAACAATCACAGATAGGGCTGCAACTGGGCTTTGTTCACAGGACAGACTAACTATAATATGCAAACTTTACCCCGCTCACCCAACAATGTCATCCGGCTCCTA
This sequence comes from Tragelaphus eurycerus, assembly GCA_935064755.1. NCBI lineage: Eukaryota > Metazoa > Chordata > Mammalia > Artiodactyla > Bovidae > Tragelaphus > Tragelaphus eurycerus. Next base: position 6,344,891 of record CAKXYN010000072.1, on the reverse strand, counting down.
AGGAAGAACAGAGAGAGGTTTATGGAGCTGGGAAAAGGGAAGACCTTTGGCTTGGGAATGCCATTTACAGCTCTTTATAAAATCTCTGGGTTCTGATGGGGATAGGGCAAGTTGTTCTGCATGATTGTGGCCCTTCTTTCATTTTCATAGTTAATTTTATAGGTCTACTAATTTTTTTTATTTCAGGGAGGCAAGGCATATTGGCCAACTATGGTCTTAAACTGTTTCAGAATTAAGTCCAAACTCCTCAAAATGCCCTCTGGGCCTTTATGCCTCCCTCCTCCACCTCATCTTACAAATTCCTTCCTCTACTTCTCAGCAAGGCAGCGATGACCTTCTGCCAGTTCCTCCAAACAACTCAGTTCTCTTTTGACCCCGTACCCTTGTATGTGGTGTTTCTGCTTTGGGGGGATATTTCCCCTATTTGATAAGTTCCTACTCATCCTCAAAGTCTGACCATCCAAGTCTCTTCTTCCAGAAAGCCATCTCTGACCCCCCACCTTGGGTTAGGGTCCCCTTCTTCAGGTCTCCCCTGGCACACACAGTCCTGTGGTACTGATTCAGAAAGTGGACTTTGGAGTTGAAATGTCTGGGTTAAAATTCTGTGTCCACATTTTATAGCCCTTCAACTTTGGGTAAATTGCTCAGCTTCTTTGCACCTCAGTTTTCTCATTAATAAAGTGGGGATGCTAACAGGGTAGGTACATGTAAAATGCTTAAAACAGTTGTCTGGCACAAAGTACATTCTCAGAAAGTGTTAGGGTTTGTAATGATTGTCATATTAATGTACAATTCTGACAACTACAGGTGGAATCTTTAGATCAGTGAACCCCAGATATAGTATATCAATTGAATATGAATAATGTTTATCCACATGCATGCAGCTCTACCCATTTGTCAAAGGCTGCATGACCCTAAGACATGAAGAATCAATGCTGAGAGGGCCATGATTGCACTGGGATCTGCTCTCAGAGCTGCCTCATATTAACAGGTGCATCTACAGCTCTTGCTGAAAAGTTACTTCTTTAAAGTTCTTTGCATTGTGTGACCTATTCCCACTCGACAAATGAGCAAGCCATTATGTTGACTGTGATTCTTTCTTTCAGGAGAAAGTTCAGAAGAAGTAGGCACATATGTCCGTTTCTGATGTGGAACTTCCCTTGTGGCTCAGCTGCAAGGAATCCATCTGCAATGCGGGAGACCTGGGTTTGATCCCTGGGTTGAGAAGATCCTCTGGAGAAGGGAAAGGCTACCCACTCCAGTATTATGGCCTGGAGAATTCCATGGACTAGTCCATGGGGTCGCAAAGAGTCAGACACAACTGAGTGACTTTCTCTTCACACTGATGTGGAGCAGATTGAAATTGGGGTGGACTCATCAATAGTCTTCTACCTAATGACAGAGTCTTCCACTTACAAAGACACACACAGCAAAGGGATCATTGCTGAGCTTTATACACATTCACTATGTACCCAAGAAATAGCTGATGTTTGCCAGGGGCTCGCTCAGAAATAGTGCAGTGAAACAGACACAATCTATTAATTCATGTGTGTAATTCTTGAACTTCCCCTATCTGGAAACTCGCTGCACTTGCAGCTCTTATTAATGTCTCTGTTTCAACTAGAAGCTCAACAAGGGTAGTACTCAGAAGGAAAGTTGAGTCCCTATTGCCCCCAATGACAAGCACTGTGCTTGACCCATAATAGAAGTAACCAACACTAGTTGAGCATTTATAGTGCGGGCCAGTGTTCTAATGACCTCATTTAGTCGTCACAGTCAACCTATCGAGGTATTGTTATTATCGCCAATTAAAGAATAGAGGCCTGGTGAGGCACAGAGAGGCTAAAGAACTTGTTCAAGATTACATGGGTAGGAAGCAATGAAGCCAGGCTTCCAAACCAAATGGCCTTGTTTGTTCCTACCCAGTAGATGCATAGAAAGCATGTGATAAAGCTCTCAACACGTGTGACCCCAGCTGAACGAGGCTGGTTCACATTATGGTTGTTGGGTTGGTTGCTATGCTTGCTGCTTGGTTTCCAGAATGCTGAAGAATGAAAGATTATATTAATACTTTGATTGACAGGTAGGCTTCAGAATAATGGGCAGAAAATTATTTAATTTTCTTTGGAAAATAGCTTTCTGGCTTTGGTAAAATGATACCTGTTTATTGTAAAAACTTCAGAAGTAAAAACAGAAACTTTTTTAAAAATCAGAAAACAAAAGAAGAAGGAAACACCAGGAACTAAAATCAATAAAACTCCTTTAAAAAAATCTTCAGAAATCCAATAAACTAGTTATAGCTATTATTTCTAGCCTTTCAGGCAAGTTTACATATTTATATACATATTTGCTGCTGCTACTGCTGCTAAGTCGCTTCAGTCATGTCCGACTCTGTGCGACCCCATACATATTTAGCTCTATATAAAACATTTTACATAAATGGGATCATATTAAATATGCAATTCTAAAACCTATTTTCAAAATTTTTTCACTCCCCAATATGCTATGGAAAGAAAGATCATCATTATTCTTTGAGACCTCTAAATATTTCCTTTTCTGAATTAATATAATTATTTCATCAGGCCCTATTGAAAGACATTTAGGTTGTTTCCCAAAGTCCTCTGTCAAAACAGCATTACAAATAACATCCTGAATATTTTTGAAAAATTCACAAGAATCACCTTAGATAATATCAGAAGATATGATTTCTGAGAAATCACAGGGAGTACATACACACTGGCATTTTGATACATACGACAGACTGCCCTCCCAAAATATCGCCCCAGTTTAGGTCCCATTATGACACCCATTCATCACGACTGACTTTATAAATCTTTGCTAATCTGATAGGCAAAACAACCCCAGTAATTTAATTTCTGTTTTTTTTTTTTTTAAAGATATTTATTTATTTGGCTTGCTGGGCAGATCTTAGTTACAGCATGTGGGATCTTTTTTAGTTGCAGCATGTCAATCCTTAAGAGCAGTGTGAGGAATCTAGATCCCTGAACCAGGGAATCAACATGCACCCCCTATATTGGGAGCATGGACTCTTAGCCACTGGACCACCAGGGAAGTCCCTAAAAATCTTTAATGTATGTTCATTGTTGATCTGCATTTCTCCAAGGATAACATAGATATCAATAACACTTCTAGCTTTGATGAAGAGTTATTTATGTACAAAGAGGTTCATCCCCGCATTACTTATCCCAGTTAGAAAACAGAAAAACAACCAAATGGGGGAATCAACCCACTAGTTAAGGTATAAACATATGTCGGAATATTCTGTAGTTACACAAAAAAGAGTATTTTGGATGAATATTTACTAGCATGGGGAAATGATTATAATATCAAGCTGGTGGAAATTTCTTAAGGAAAAATCAAAATGCAAAATTACAGAACAATTCCAACTCTGTCAAAATATATCTGTTAAAAGCAAAAGATGAGGAAAAAATAGATATGAAGGAAACACAAGTTATTAGTGTTGATTTCTGTGAGATGGAATTTGGGAAGATTTGAACTTTCTTTAGACTTTTTTTTTTGGCAGATGCTGAATTTTCTGATAGTATGGGACTAATACTGAACATTTGGTTGCTGTGTTTATTTTTCTCAGTGCTTGGGGTGGTGTGCCCTCAGTACTTAACATTATCATTAATAATCTATTCCAGTAAACTAAATAGACATATGCTTTGGTTTATCCCTAATAACAAGGAACATGCTCATTAGTACTGAACCATGTTGGGGGGCAAGATCCTAGCTTTCAAGGAGTGTGTCTTCTGGAAGGTGACAGGAGGCATATGCGTATCTACAGTGTAACAGGCAGCAGTAGGCTCACTAAGATATGGCTAAGCCTCCTAGACAAGGTGACATTTCAGCCCAGCCTTGAAGCATCATTTGGATTTTATATGTAACATTTGTCATTTTTTTTTTTACTCTGTAAGTAATGTGTTTATTGCATAAAAGTAGGGAAATGAAGAAGATAATGACATTGTACATAGGGTAATTATCACGTGTGGAACACTGTGCTAAATCCTATGTATGGAGAAATCTCATTTAACCCCCAGTAGCCCCAAAAGATGGATGTGATTATTTGTGCATTCCACAGGCAAGGAAAGACAGAATAAAATAAATTGGATGCAGGGTACCTGATTGGAAAATTGGCACAGGCATTAATGGAACCCAAGTTGACTTGGTGCCATAGGAAAAAAATAAATAAACGTGAAGCCTATTGTTTCCATCTCTTTTCTTCCCTGTGCATGAGCTCTTCTTGGATTCTTGCTGCCTACATTCTGAGTGGTCATCACTCAAGCAGTATCTGCACATAGGTGGAAACACTTCCCTGGTGGCTCAGATAGTAAAGCGTCTGCCTACAGTGTGGGAGACCCAGGTTTGATCCCTGGGTTGGGAAGATCTCCTGGAGAAGGAAATGGCAACCCACTTCGGTACTCTTGCCTGGAAAATTCCATGGACAGAGGAGCCTTGTAGGCTACAGTCAATGGGGTCACAAAGAGTCAGACACGACCGAGCGACTTCAATGTCAATGTCATGTCAAAGGCATACAAGTGGATGAGATCACCAGGGAAACATGCAGAGAAGAGAAAGGGCTCTGAGAACCAGTCCCAAACAACAGAGATGGAGGCATCTTCCTAAGTCAGGGCTGGGTAGACAGGAGGCAGTGTGAGGAAAAACTTTGCTGTGGTAGTACTCTTGGAGCTGAATCTTAGAGGATGAGGCTTGCCAGATTCAGAAGAGGAAGACAAATGTCCTTGAGCAGAGTGAGCAAAGGAAAGAACCTCTGCAAAGACTTATCAGATATAAGGGACAACATGTTAACTTGGAAAATCAGCAAGTGATTTCAGTACAGTTAGAATAAAGGTGTGTGTGTATGTGTATGTGTGTCTTTGTGTCTGTATGTACATGTGTGTGCAGATATCTGCGTGGGTGTGAGTACATCATATGTCTATGTGACTGAATACGTTTTCAGGAGGCTAGGGTGATGACAGAGAGCCTAGAGGACAAAGCAATTTTCAGATCATTGAAGACTGTGTATCCTTGTAGTCAATGGTATGTGAAAAAATACATATAAAGTTTTATTATGAGGAATTGGTTCATGTAATGGTGCAGAATGAGAAGTCTCATGGTCTGATGTTTGCAAGCTTGGAGGCCCAGGAAAGTTGCTGGTATAATTCAGTCCAAGTCCAAAGACCTGAGAACCAGGGGAGCAGGTGATGTAAATCCCAGCCTAAGGGCTGAAGGAGATGAGATGTCCCAGCTCAGTGAGGTGGAGGTTGGGGAGTAATGAATTCTTCCTTTCTCTACCTATTGTTTTACTCAGTCCCTTTGCAGACTGGATGATGCTCAGCCACAATGGTTGAAGGACAGGGAAGCCTAGAGTGCTGCAGTCCATGGGATTGCAAAGAGTTGGACATGGCTGAGTGAGTGAACAATAACCACCCCAGTGGGGAGAGCAGTTTACTGAGTCCATCAATTCAAATGCTAATCCCACCTGGAAACATTCTGGAAGATATACCCAGAACAATGTTTAATCTGGGCACCTGTGGCTCACTCAAGCTGACACATAAAATTAACTATCACAATCTCTTTTAAAAGGTTTGGAATATTATGGAAATAGTCTGGGAGCAGAATGAGATCCCTGAAGGCCAGCTAACCAATATAAACTTTATTTATCTGCAGGGCAAATGAGAGCCTTTGAATGTACTACAAGACAGGAATGATAAGATGAGAACTGGGATTTTGGAAGATTCTTGGACTTGATAGTTTGGTGAAGAAGAGGCAGGAGAGAAGGAGACCAGTTGGTAGAATATTGTGATAGTCAACAGAAAGAGGTGATGGGCATAGACATTAGGATCGTAGCTACAGGGTAATGGTCATTTATTAGGGTGAAGGGTCGTTTATTAGGGTGAAGGGATGAGTAATGGTGGATTTGGGCTGACAGAGATGAGAGACATTAAACAATCGACTGGGTTATCTGGGAAAATCTGTAATTGAACCAGCAGTTCAAAAGCATATCCTTCCTTCACCAATGTACAACAAACATTTACTGATTGCCTCCTCTGTGTCAAGCCTGTGCATGGGGAATCTGTAGTTCAGTGTGGAATCTAACCAGTAACCAGACTGCAACAACCTAGTGTTACAAGGGCCCAGAAATCAACAGCCTCAGAAGTGGCAGAGGCGTTGAAACACCCAAGACAGTACTGAGTGTTAAAAAGACACCAGGCCCCAAATGGAATCCCAGATGGCACTAGTGGCAAAAACAAACAAACAAAACCCCACCTTCCAATGCATGTAGACATAAGAGACACAGGTTCAATCCCCGGGTTGGGAAGATCCCCTGGAGGAGGGCATAGCAACCCACTCCAGTATTCTCGCCTAGAGTATCTCATGGACAAAGGGCCTGGTGGGCTACTGTCCATAGGGTGCAAAGAGTCAGACACAACTGAAGCGACTTAGCGCATGCTAAGCTCCACCTGGCTCTTTCAGAAATGGAATCTTAAACTAGTCAATCAGGAATCACTTGAGCAGCAATAGTTAGGTAATCTACTTTCTAGACCCCCTACCATCCCCGAAAGGAAAGCAACCTAGCAGTAACCAACCTTCTCTTTTGCCTGGTGTAACTTCCTTGTTCCCTCTCCATTTTGTCTATGTAAGTCTTTCATTTTCTACAGCTCCTCCAAGCTCCTTTCCATCTGCTACATGTGAAACTGCCAGATTTGCAAATGGCTGAATAAAGCCAATAAGAGCTTTAAAATTTACTTAGTTGAATTTTGTTTTGTAACATGAAGGATCTGGGCTACCTTCCCTAGAAGGGCATTTTTAAGCTAGAAACTCAGAGGAAACCAGAGCAGGAGAGTCTCCTACCCCCTGGCAGAGACAGTGGAACTGGTGATTCCCAGGTGAATAAGATTTGGTTTCTGCCCTGGTGGATGGGGACAATTAACAGGACAATGCTATTGGACATAAATGCAATTGAGATATGCATATAGATCATTCTTTAGTAAAAAAAAAAAAAACAAAAAAACTCTTCAGCTGTCTGGAACTATACCCACCAGAATGTCAAAGTGAGACTTCCCAGGTGGCTCAGTGGTAAAGAATTTGCCTGCCAATTGCCAGGAGATGCATGTTCTGTCCTTGGGTTAGGAAGATCCTCTGGAGAAGGGAATGGCAACCCACTCCAGTATTCTTACCTGGAAAATCCGGTGAACAGAGGAGCCTGGGGGGCTACAGTTCATGGGGTCGCAAAGAGTGTGACAGGGCTTAGCGACTAAACCACAGCAAGCCCTCCATCCAGTCCACCCCCAGGCACTTGACGGATGGACTCAGGGTCCTCCTGGGTACTGCTGCTGCTGCTGCTGCTAAGTCACTTCAGTCGTGTCCGACTCTGTGCGACCCCATAGACAGCAGCCCACCAGGCGCCCCTGTCCCTGGGATTCTCCAGGCAAGAACACTGGAGTGGGTTGCCATTTCCTTCTCCAGTGCATGAAAGTGAAAAGTGAAAGTGAAGTCGCTCAGTCATGTCTGACTCTTAGCGACCCCATGGACTGCAGCCTACCAGGCTCCTCCATCCATGGGATTTTCCAGGCAAAAGTACTGGGGTGGGGTGCCATTGCCCTAACCCTGGGTACTAAAGGAACGTAGTTCACGAGCCTTGGTGGCTGTCGGCTAATGTCCAGAGACAGCCTTCCAGCCTTGTCCATTCCTTATCCCTCTGCTTGTCTGGTTTCTTATCTCCACTCTGGCAAACTGGGTCTGAAAGAGGGCAGCATTAATTGTTTTGGGGACCCGAAGGTGGGGGAGGCAGGATAGGAAGAAAAAACATAGAGAAAGAAAAGGACAGTGAAATCCGAAACCCAAGCGCAGAAAGCGACCCCAAGCAGACACATTGTGAACCGCTGGGGGGAGCACAACTCGGTGGGTGGGTGGGTCACCTGTCCAACCTACCCAACCTACCCTTCTCCAGGTCTGGTATCAAAGCCGAAGCCTGAAGGGCAGGGACAGCAGGGATAATCATCCTGCTTTTCTAATAATCATTCGCGTTTCTAAGCTCCCACTGTCCCCCACACACACCCACTTCTAGTTGTCAGGCCCCAGCTCACCACTTCCTGCAGCCTCGGTCCCAGGTCGGGGGCGTGCTTGAGGGGCGGGGCTGCGTGGAGCTGAGGAAAATATATATATATTTATTTAAAGATAATTAGCATCCTCCAATCCCATTGGCTCTCCGCCGGCCCTGCTTTACATACGCCCGCCCCGCTGGCTGCCCAGGGCTTGCGAGGTTTGGCAGGGTTTGCAGCCGCCGCGGTCGCTGCTGCTCTCCCGTGCCGGGCGGGCGAACACTGAGCGAACCCCGGCCCGGGAACCGGGAACCGGGGAGCCGAGAGCCGAGAGCCAGCTGTCGGCGGAGCTGCTGCCGCGGCGGCATCTGAGTAAATTTCCGTCCTACGAACACCGAGGCCGGCGTCCAGCGGCTTCTGCGCCCAACCCGGCCCAGTAGGGAGCGGATCAGACACTTTTATTTTATTTTGGAAGAAAGGGGCGAGTCAGGCGTGAGCCTCTCCCCCGGCCTGGCTCGCTCCTTAGCGCGCCCCAGATCCGGCCTGGGATCTGGAAGATGACTCCCTGGTGTGCCCTGTGGATTCCAGCGGCGACGGCTCGGGTAGGGATCCGAAAGTAGTCACACTTGGTAGCAGCGGCTGGTAGAAAAGTGAGCCGAGGCGGCGCTGACTCGGCTCTTCCCGCGCCCCGGCGCCCGCTGCTCGTCGCTGCTCCTTCCCCTCGGCTCCCCGGCGGCATGAAGTGGCGCAGCGATGGCCAGGAGAGGTAAGAAGCCGGTGGTGCGGACGCTGGAGGATCTAACGCTGGACTCGGGTTATGGTGGTGCGGCGGACTCAGTGCGCTCCTCTAACTTGTCCCTGTGCTGTTCCGACTCGCACCCGGCGTCCCCGTATGGCGGGAGCTGCTGGCCGCCTCTAACTGACTCCATGCACAGCCGGCACAACAGCTTTGACACTGTCAACACTGCCCTGGTGGAAGACTCCGAGGGGCTGGACTGTGCCGGCCAGCACTGCTCGCGGCTGCTGCCGGACCTCGACGAGGTCCCCTGGACCCTCCAGGAGCTGGAGGCGTTGCTCCTGCGCTCACGGGATCCCCGGGCAGGCCCGGTGGCCCCCGGCGGCCTGCCTAAAGACGCACTGGCCAAGCTGTCGACGCTGGTGAGCCGGGCGCTGGTACGCATCGCCAAGGAGGCACAGCGCCTGAGCCTGCGCTTCGCTAAGTGCACCAAGTATGAGATCCAGAGCGCCATGGAGATCGTGCTGTCCTGGGGCCTGGCGGCGCACTGCACGGCGGCCGCGCTGGCCGCGCTGTCCCTCTACAACATGAGCAGTGCCGGTGGCGACCGCCTGGGCCGCGGCAAATCGGCGCGCTGCGGCCTCACCTTCTCTGTGGGCCGCGTGTACCGCTGGATGGTGGACAGCCGCGTGGCGCTGCGCATCCACGAGCACGCAGCCATCTACCTGACGGCCTGCATGGAGAGCCTATTCCGGGACATCTACGCGCGGGTCGTGGCCTCCGGGCTGCCCAGGAGCTGCAGCGGCCCGGGCCCGGGCTCCAGCTCCGGCCCAGGCCAAGGCTCGGGCCCCGGAGCAGCCCCCGCGGCCGATAAGGAGCGGGAGGTCCCCGGAGGGGGAGCGGCTAGCGGCGGCGCCTGCAGCGCAGCCAGCAGCGCCAGCGGAGGCAGCAGCTGTTGCGCCCCGCCGACCGTCGCTGCTGCTGCCGCCGCCGCAGCCCCACCGGCAGCCGCCGCCAACCACCACCACCACCACCACCACGCGCTCCACGAGGCGCCCAAGTTCACCGTGGAGACGCTGGAGTATACGGTCAACAACGATTCCGAGATCTGGGGGCTGCTGCAGCCTTACCAGCACCTCATCTGCGGGAAGAACGCAAGCGGTAAGTGGCCTCGCGGGTGCCTCCCCCTCCCATCCAACGTGGCCAACTCTCTCCTAAGTTGGCCCTTCGGTCCCCTCCCGCGTCCTTTCGGCCGCCCGCTGCTATCTTAAACCTCTGAGGGGACCGCCGATCTGAAGACGGCCAGAAACCCCACCTAGTGCCTCCTGCTTTCGGGATGCGCTGCGCGTACTTTACGCGGTTGGTAGGGTCCCAAGCTAGAGAGCTTGAGGTTCCGCCCGCGATTCCGGCTGGAGCGGCGGCTGCCTCCTGCAGGCTGTAGGAACACAGCGCCACTTTGGGGGGCGATCATTTGCGCCTAGTATACATTTCTGCCAGAGCTCTGTGGGGTTTTTGTTTTTTGTTTTTGACCTTAAAGATGACAAATACGCGGGCGAAGGAGTTTGGATCCCTGGAGCTCGGGAGGAGACGCTTGTCTCCCTCAGCCGCCCGATTCCGCTTGCTTCCCGGCGCCCTCGGGACGCCGTCGGTGAGCTGGTGAAGGAGACGCCCCGTGGCTGTAAAGGCAGACTGAGAGCTCACTCGGCCTAGAAACAGTCGGGGAAAGGTGTACGTGGGGAGAGGGTGGAACGGGCAATTTTTCTGGGGCAGTTTTTGAGGTCAGAGCTCACAGCTGGTGGGCGCTGCGCAATGGACAACCCCCCTGATGGAGACCTCCCAGCTCTGCCGCCGTTGGCTGTCTGGGAGCTGCGGCTGTCACCACTTGGCTTAAGGGATCCCGTCAGGATGGGAGTGGGGCGGAGTTCCGAGGAGACTGCCAGTTTAAGAGGTGGTTTCCAGCAGGTTCTGTCATTCCTTTCCGCACCCCTTATTTTGAAGGCCGGAGCTGGGTGGGTTTGAACCTGCAGTTCTGGTGGCTGAGGGGGTGGGGCCAGGGCGTTTGTTTTCGAGAGCTCGAGCTGGCCGTCCTGCCTGTCTGCGAAAGCCGGAGCTAGACACTTCAAAGCTTCAATTTTCCACAGGAAATGGTAGAAGTGTAACTGGAGACTCCAAAAGCGAAATAAAACTTTGTTACATATTCGGCGGTTTGGCTGGAGGCTGCGTGGTTGGAGCTGAAATGCAGTCTTTCTGGGCAGATTTCATTCATGTTGCTGCCTGTCGTTTTCCCCGGGCCTAAGCAGAGATGCAGCGGGCGCGGCCCGGCCTCTGGGGGTGCCAAGTGTGTGCATGGGAGTGTGTGCGTATTTGTGAGAGTCTGTGTGCGCGCGTCCGCGCGTGTTTCTGTGGGTGTGCTCAGAAGCAAGCAGCTCCAGCAGAAGCCCTTTGGAAACAGAATCTCCAGTTGTCAGACCCTCACCTGGCTTTGGTCATCGTTGGGGGAGGGGAAGGAAGAAGCAAAAAGTGTGTGTGTGTGTGTGTGTGCGCGCGCGCGCGCTCGTGGATGGTGGGGCCAGGTCGGCAACTCCCCGATGCTCATCAAGACTCCTTCCGCATCTTCGCCAAAGCCTTCCCCTCTCTGCTGCCTGTCGGAGAGCTAAACCTCTAAAGGGAGGGTACCTGTAAGGCTTCCCATGCAGGTCCACCCATACCTGTGAAATCCCGATGAGATGGAAACACCTGGGAGAAGGCATTGGTCTTTGTGTGCGTTTCTTCTGGCGGAGAATAAGGATTCACCTGTAAAACCCAGGAGTTTTGGACTGGATAATTTCTGTTTGAAACCCTGCCCCCACAAAATGTACAGAGAGACTTAATTTTCCTCCAGCCGGCGTCAGCCCACCGCCCCTGTTCTTACCTCCCCGTCCCCCAACCCTTACCTGCTGTTCCAACTGGAATCTCCTCCCACTCCTGTTTCCTTTGGGAAGAAAAGGATTCCCCTTTCGACTCCAGTTTGGCTTCCCTGGTGGTTCAGACGTAAAGAATCTGCCTGCAGCGCAAGAGACCCGGGTTGGATCCCTGGGTAGGGAAGATCCCCTGGAGAAGGGCATGGCTACCCATTCCAGTATTCTTGCCTGGAGAATTCCATGGACAGAGGAGCCTGCCGGGCTTCAGTGGACTACAGTCCATGGATCGCAAAGAGTGGGACAGGATTGAGCCATTTGCACTTTCACTTCACTTGGGAATCTGGGTGCCCTGCTTCACCTCTGAGTTGGCCATTCCCTTGAAGTTGTGACTGGGTCATAACTCACTTTGCTTCTCTGGGCCTCAGTCTCCTCTTCTATATAATGAAGGCCTCGATCTGTAATACACTCCCAAGTCCTCTTGTAGCTCTGTGTGTTTGTGTTAGCAGCCTCTATATTTTTTCAAGTTGGTTTTACTTTTATGATCTTTAGCATCTTTTAAAGACAGTTCTTGTGTTTATCCTTTTTGGAGTAAGTATAATTTGAGGAAGGAGGAGACCACAGAGCTGGTTTGGGGCAGGGTGAGTGTGTGGTGGTTGGGGTTTGCTGCCATTGCAGCATTTCCACACCACAGAGCTTAACTCGTAGGGCTCAGGGCCCCTTCCACCATCTTGTAGTATGAGATATACTGTAATTTCGTTGTGATCACTCCATCTCTTTTCCTTGGGCTTGTTAAAAATGGAAGGAAGCAGTAAGAAATGAGCAATTAATTTTTTAGGTATCTGAAACATACATTAAACATCAAATCTGTTTCTTCAACTATTTTGCATGACATTCTTTCTGATCTGCAAGTCTTATTAAGGAGCCCATGCCGTACATAATCTTTCTCCCCCTTTAACTCAGTAGCATCACTTATTCATTCCTGAATTCATTTGTTCGTCAATATTTATTGAGCAGTTACTAAATCTAGGCACTGAGCAAGTAGCAGTACAAGCTAGTAACAGCTAACGTGCATTCAATACCACTCTGTATATCGACCCATTTAACCCTCAGCATTCTCTTGGAAAGGTACTGCTGTTATCCCCATTATACAGAGGAGGAAATTGAGGCACAGGAAACATAAATGTCTTGCTATTTAGTGACAGATGAGTTTCCTGCCCTCTGGCCATCCTTGCTGTCCTTAATTAACTACGCAGTTGAACTGAGGCCCTTCTTAGCCTGACAATCTTTCTATGTTAATTTATACACCTTTTGTTCCTATCAAACTGTACAGGGCAGAACTGGATTTAAGCTCCTGGTACACAGCTTCTTAGATGCCTGTTGAGTTGAGCAAGCTATTGTATAATATTGTACAGTGATATCCAGAAACTAACTGTGGAATTCTGAATTGCTTGAATCTTTTCAAGTCTTTCTATCTTGGTTGCCCCTTCTTACTGCCATCTCTGTACCTGTCCCCCTTTCTAATTTTCTGCACCTATGACCCGAAGAATCAGGAAATGTACCACATGGGACTTGACTCAGAAAATAAAAGATAATTGGCTCTCAGTGAGGGCTTGCTGGCTCTCAAGAAATACATGTGTGAGCTTAGGGTGTGAACTCTGTCGTGACTGTTTTACTCTTCAAAGCTGATTTTCTTCTTTCATTGACTCTCAGCTGTTTAGAGTATGTGGGGAAACAGATAAGACAACTCAGTGAGGGTTGCATTTCAGTAGGGGGTTTAAAATTTGGCTTGATTGATTTTGCTAAAGCTCAATAAAGAGCAGACAGAAGTGCTTCACCACACCATTGTCTGTGCAGTCATTTACCTTAAACCCCATCAGAGCTGGCCAGTTCCCACTCATCCCTGAAGACTTGGCTCAAAAACTGTCTTTTTGGAATCTCTGTGAGGCCTTCCTTGATGCAACCCTTTTTTCCTCCCCAAACCTAGGCCTTCCACAGCCCTTTCCCCATCCTGTGGGAATCTTGACCCTGACTTTGCTCTAAGTGACTCCCCATCGCACTGTGGCACTAACAGTTGAGACTGTATCTTTATCATCTTTGTATCTTTCTCCATATCACTCAGCACAGCACTTAACACTCAGTAAATCCTGGGTACTATTTGCTGAATGATTATAATTAGCCCATTACATCTTTGAAATATAAAATTTACCCATCAATTCAGTTCAGTTCAGTCGCTCAGTCATGTCCGACTCTTTGTGACCCCATGAATTGCAGCACGCCAGGCCTCTCTGTCCATCACCAACTCCCGGAGTTCACTCGTAAAAGCCTGTGAAATCAGGTATCCTGAATTTGAATTTCAAGGCTTACATTTTTCTAGCTGTGTGTTCTTATGTATCATACCTAATCACTCTGAGCCCAATTTCCTTAGCTGTAAAGTAGAGGTAATAATTATGAGGATTAAATGAAATTATTTGTATAAATATTACAGTCTGGTGCATGACATATTTTAGGGGCCAAAAATGGTGATAGTAGTCATATAATTCAGGCATAATGGTATCTGTTATCTTTGTCTTATCCATGTGTTCAATGTAGATGGAACCAACAGGGTGCAGAATTTTAACTGAATCTTCCTTCCTGATATTCAAAGCATCAAATAAGTCAGTGAGCCCACCTCAGAGATTAACGTCATGTGCATAGCCTCATTGCGAAGGTCACAAATGGATTGCTTGATCAAAGGAAAGTAGCTCATTTTATTGACTGTATTTCTTTTTTTTTTTTTTTTTAAAAAAGGCCCCTTCATTAGTGAAGGGGCACCAGGGAGCTTTCTGGGTGATAGAAATGTCCTTCTGTTGATAGGGGTGTGGGTTCAGAGGTATGTGCCTTTGTCAAAATGCATTGCATTGTAAACTTAAGATACGTGTGTTTCACTGTATTGCAAATTACACTGTAGTAAAAAAGAAGACATAAAAAGAGCCATAGGCATCCTTGGATGGAATTTTGTTTTAAATGCAGAAAGAATTTGAAGAGAAAATTACAAGAGGCAGTGTGGTGTGATGAAAGGGAGAAAGGCTTTACACTTAGAAAGATCTAGCCTCAGATTTCAGCTCTGCCACTCTTTAGCAGGTGACTTAATTTTGCTGAATTTGTTTTTCTCATCTGCAGAGTGAGGATTGCAAAACCAAAAGAGACATAAAAAAGGAAGAAAACCCAAACCTACCACATAGGGTGATTAGAAGAATTAGATCAGATGTGTGAAAGCAACTGCCACATAGTAGGCACTCGATAATAGTGGCTTCCTTAAAAAACAGATTATTCAGACTGGTGATAATAATAATAAGGGGATTTTGAATAGTCTCATTCACTTCTGGGATCCCCAATCACTTTATAAACATTAATTAACATGAGCCCTCACCTCACCAACCCTGGTTTGGTGGGTAAGTTGGTGTTCAGGTCTTTTACTTTTCTGTTGCTCCATAGATCAAATGCTTACTCAGCTGTTTTCCTGGCCCACCCATCATCCCCCAAATCCACCCCCCCACCCATCTTCCCTCAGATCCCCCTAGCTGGTTGAGTTATTCCGTAGTACAGGGTTGCTGTGCTGAACAAAACCATAAGAAACCCAGCTTTTTGTGATGAACTGCAAAAGGCATTTCAGCAGCCAGCCATGTCAGTGTCTGTGCTCACAGAGCACGTTTTTAATTAACTAACTCAATGTGAATTAAAACTTGAAATTTGGGTCAGTGGAGGGTTGCTTGGTTTTCTATTCAGATTCACCAGTTCAGTGCTGGAGTATTTGTAAGTAGAGTGTTTCCTGAAACACACCATAAAAATAACAACAAAATAAAACAATAGGGGACCAACCTGGAGATCTGGGTTAAGGGATGGGGTGGCTAATGGCCTTTGAATAGTTAAGAAAAGCCTCTAATTCTGGATCTGTTGTTATTTGTGACCTTGAGACAGATACCAAACTTACCTATAAAATGGATCTGGCTATCATTTACTGAGAAGTAAATATAAAATAGTAATTGACTTGGAAGTCAGACACACCCATAAGTTTCCCTATTTGTAAAATGGGTTTTGTAATAGTAATAGCTACACTTGTGCAGTGCTTATTATATGCCAAGCACTGTTTGAAGAGTACTATATATTATAATTGTTATAGTTACATTAGCTGTTATAAAAGACAACCTCCAAATCTTAGGAGCTTAACACAATAGAAGGTCATTTCTTTCTTTTTTTAAACAATTTATTTATTTTAATTGAAGGCTAATTACAATATTGTAGTGATTTTTGCCATACATTGACATGAATCAGCCATGGGTGTACATGTGTTCCCCATCCTGAACCCCCTCCCACCTCCCTTCCCATCGCATCCCTCTGGGTCATCCCAATGCACAGCCCTGAGCACCATCTCATGCGTCGAACCTGGACTGGCAATCTGGTTCACATATGATAATATACATGTTTCAGTGCTATTCTCTCAGATCATCCCACCCTTGGGTTCTCCCACAGAGCCCAAAAGACTGTTCTATACATCGGTGTCTCTTTTGCTGTCTCGCATATAGCGTTATTGTTACCATCTTTCTAATTCCATATATATACGGAATACTATATACATTAGTATACTATATTCCATTAGTATACTGTATTGGTGTTTTTCTTTCTGACTTACTTCACTCTGTATAATAGGCTCCAGTTTCATCACCTCATTAGAACTGATTCAAATGTATTCTTTTTAATGGCTGACTAGTCATTTCTTACTCACCAAAGACTGATTGGGAGAGGAGTGTGGTGGGAGTGAACTGGAGTGTCATTTGAATACCAGGACTGATGGAGACAGTGCTTTCTTTACCTTCAACCTGTGGCCTTTAGGGCCTTCGTTGGACATTTATCCAGCCTGTAGGTAGACGAAGGAGAGCGTGGGGCATCTTAAGAACAGTGTTATGGGCTAAGCCTGAAAGGAGCCTTCATCATCATGTTTGTATATCATTGGCCAGGTATGTCACAGGCCCTCTGGCCACCAAATATCTCTGTGTTTCCTTCTTTTCAGACGCAAAACATGGTTCCCTTCCTCTAAGGGAGAATCCTCATGTTCTATCCAGTCACTACTTTCAACTTGAAGTTCTGGATCTTTGGATGAATTCCTGTCCTATCCATGGAGTTCAATGTGGCTCCTCATGGTTCAGGGACCCAGGATCCAAAAGAAACTCATTATCTTCCACTCTGTGCCTGCATGCCATATTATTGGACGATAACCCATTAGGAAAAGACAGCAGTGGAAGATACACAGAAGTCACTGGCCCCTCGTAGTTATGAAATCTGCCAAGCAGACCATGGGTGAGGTTTCCTTGCTTAAGCCCCGCTTCTGCTCTCTGAGAGCAATTTCCCAGTTCATTGTTCTTCACACTTGTGGCTCTGCCCTGTAGGAGAAATATCATTCCTGATGCTTCTTGGCCACCCTTGAAGTGGGTCTTAAGGAATATGACCTCTCTGAGGTTCTAAATCTAGTGATTTAGTTTTTGCCTTGAACTTTAAGGGGCCCAAGGATTGTTTTGGGCTTCCCAGGTGGCATTAGTGGTAAAGAACCCATCTGTCAATGCAGGAGACATAAGAGATACAAATTTGATCCCTGGAGGGCATGGCAACCTGCTCCAGTATTCTTGCCTAGAGAATCCCGTGGACAGAGGAGCCTGGTGGGCTACATAGAGTCCACAGGATTGCGAAGAATTAGACATGACTGAAGCAACTTTGCATAACACAAGGATTGTTTTAATGCTTTAACAGTAAAAGATTTTTAAAATCCAGGCTCATAGATTTTGCCAATTCAATTCCCTTGACAGCTCAGTAGGATTTTCATCTATGACATCTAGCTTATCAGCAGCCAGTTTTTTTTCTAGACCTAATTCTCCAGCTTGGATTATTTCTTCCTTCACCTCAAACCTCTATTTCTCTCTCAACTTAATGAGGCCATCAGGCTCAGGTGGGAACCTTATACACTCTATCTGACGTTTATTTCACTAGGTTCAGTTCAGTTCAGTTGCTCAGTCATGTCAGACTTTTTGTGACCCCAAGGACTGTACCATGCCAGGCCTCCCAGTCCATCACCAACTACCAGAGTTTACTCAAACTCACATCCATTGAGTCGGTGATGCCATCCAACCGTCTTATCCTCTGTCGTCCCCTTCTCCTCCTGCCTTCAACGTTTCCCAGAATCAGGGTCTTTTCAAATGAGTCTGTTCTTCACATCAGGTGGCCAAAGTATTGGAGTTTCAGCTTCATCATCAGTCCTTCCAATGAATATTCAGGATTGATTTCCTTTAGGATGGACTGGTTGGATTTCCTCACAGTCCAAGAGACTCTCAAGAGTCTTCTCCAACACCACAGTTCAAAAGCATCAATTCTTTGGCACTCAGCTTTCTTTATAGTCCAACTCTCACATCCATACATGACTACTGGAAAAACCATAGCTTTGACTAGACGGACCTTTGTTGGCAAAGTAATGTCTCTGCTTTTTAATATGCTGTCTAGGTTGGTCATAACTTTTCTTCCAAGGAGCAAGTGTCTTTTTATTTCATGGCTGCATTCACCATCTGCAGTGATTTTGGAGCCCCCAAAATAAAGTCTGCCACTGTTTCCACCGTTTCTCCATCTATTTGCCATGAAGTGATGGGTCCAGATGCATGATCTTAGTTTTCTGAATGTTGAATTTTAAGCCAACTTTTTCACTCCCTTCTTTCACTTTCATCAAGAGGCTCTTCAGTTCTTCACTTTCTGCCATAAGGTTGGTGTCATATGCATATATGAGGTTATTGATATTTCTCCCAGCAATCTTGAGTCCAGATTGTGCTTCATCCAGCCCAGCATTTCTCATGATGTGCTCTGCATATAAGGTAAATAAGCAGGGTGATAATATACAACCTTGACGTACTCCTTTCCTGATTTGGAACCAGTCTGTTGTTCCATGTACAGTTCTAACTGATGCTTCACTTAGACGTCTGCTCAGTCTTTGTTCTTATTGTTCAGTATCTAGGAATAGCTGTCGTCTGCATTTCTCCACTACTCCTTCTCAATTTTATGTGCAAACTGACTAGCTCATGCCTGCAATCCTCTCTTCCCCTAATATCTTGCTAAACTTAGCCCAGAACAAGCAGCAAACTCTCTTACCATTATTTTTCAATCTTTTTTCCCTAGAGCTTACAGGCTCAGTAGGCATAAGTTCTGCCTTCTAAATTATCATAGCGACAGTTTAACTAAACATTTCACTGCTGCAAAACATGAGGCTCCAGTTTTCCAGCCTTGAACATCTTAACCCACCATCTGACTTCTAAGCCAATGCCACATATATAAGTACCCTACTTCTGGTGTCAATTTCAGTTTCTTTATTAGTTAGGGTAATGCAAGCTGTTGCATCAGATAAATTCTAACATTTCAGCGACTGAACACAATCAAACTTGTTTTCTCATTCATGTTGAGTCCAGTTGAAGCTAGTGGAAGGAGATGCTCTGTTTCATGGAATCTGATAGAGGGTCTGCCATCCTGAATATGCGACTCTCAGGAACTTCCTTGACTGGGGGCAACAGTGAGGATGATGTGGAGGTTTTATGGGATAGTCTTGGATGTGGGTATATTAATTCCTTCCACATTCCAAACACCAGAGTTTAGTCACATGGGCTCAACTAGATATCATGGACTGGAATTTATGGTTTCCATCAGGGCAGCCACTCCTAGCCACAACTCTACACTGTTAAAAGGGGCACTAATTTTGGGTCGGGCACTAAACATCTCTGCCATCATGTATTAACTGTTTTAATCCTAGCCACAACTTTATGAAATATGTGCTATTATTATTATCCCCATTTTACAGATTAGGAAATTGAGGAACAGGAAATTTAAAGAATTTACCTAAGCTGACATAACTAGTAAGCATTTGTATCAGATTTGAATGTGGGCAGTATGGCTCTGGACTGCCTTATGAAATGTTTATGATGATCAAAGTAATATTAAAATAATAATATGATGAGTGCAAAGTGTTTTCCCCAGTGTCTCATACATGGTACATATTTAACAACTGTTGCTGCTGCTGCTGCTGCTAAGTCGCTTCAGTCGTGTCCGACTCTGTGCGACCCTATACACGGCAGCCCACCAGGCTCCCCTGTCCCTGGGATTCTCCAGGCAAGAACACTGAAGTGGGTTGCCATTTCCTTCTCCAATGCATGAAAGTGAAAAGTGAAAGTGAACTCACTCAGTCGGGTCCGACTCTTAGCGACCCCATGGACAGCGGCCCACCAAGGACCTCTGTCCATTGGATTTTCCAGGCAAGAGTACTGGGGTGGGGTGCCATTGCCTTCTTTATCAATTATTCTTGTTATCGTCATCATGTTCTGGAAGTGGGATGCTATGTGGATGAACAGTGAATTGGTGTGAAACTCTCAGGCACAGGTAATATATGAACCCCAAAGAGTGGGTGCTCCAGGAAAACTGGACTATGTTCTTGTCTTCTTCTCTCTGCCACCCCCACTCTCTTCCTTTCATCCATGGTGGGGAACTAACAGTTGTTGAGCTGAGTACTGTGTGAGGCCTTTCACACACATTAACTCATTTCATCTCCATACTGTTCTTGTGAAGTGGGTGTTTCTTATCCCCATTTTATTGGGGAGGAAACTGAGGCTCAGATGGGTTCAATGACTTGTCTGAGATGCCATTGCTACTGAGGGGTACAGTTAGAATTGGGGCTTCAGAGCCTGTTCTCTGAGCAGCTGAGGCCCAGTGGTGAAGTCCAGTTCAAAGGAGCCTCTGAGAGGATCCCAGAGCAGGATTCCAGTGCAGCTGGAAGGGTGTGTGTGGAGTGGAGGCGGGGCTTGCCCTGGTGGTCATGGTTGATGATCGTCCTCTCTATAATATGTGGTCACAGGTCTTTTTTTAGCCCCCACTGTCTTCCTTTTCCATGGCTGCCCTGTGAGTCACTGTTTATGACGATGCTATGCAGCCTCCTCAGCTGAGGCCCTGGAGCAGCGGGTGGCTTTGTGACCTCCAGGGGACAGCCCTGTCCATACCCTGTCCAGCTGGGTAGGCTCATTGCTAGAAGGAGCTTCAGTCTGCTTATTAGAACTGAGTGCAGAAACCTGAAACTTGGTGGGAAATCTGTCCTCCCTGAGAATCACAGGCTGGGTTTTCCCAGACTCTGGAATTGGGTGGACCCACTCTCTACTTCTGCCTGCAATGTGGGAGACTCAGGTTCAGTCCCAGAGTCGAGAAGATCCCCGGAGAAAGAAATGGCTACTTACTCAGGTATTCTTACATAGATAATTCCATGGACCGAGAAGCTCAGTGGGCTATAGTACATGCAGTTGCAAAGAGTCGGACATGACTGAGCAACTGACACACACACACACACTCTGCTACCTGTAAGCCAGGTAACTGTGGGCAAGCCAGTTAATCTTTCTAAGCCTCAGTTTCCTCATCTGTTAAATGAGGATAGTGGTAGTACTCCCCCCCGTAGCGTCATTGGGAAGATGAGTTAATTTATGTAAAATCCTCAGAATAATATTGAACACACCACAACTGAATACATCAATTGTCTGTTTGCAATTATGATGATGATGATAAAGTGCTTGAGTGCCAGCCCCCTTCTTGAAGATCTGTTCCCTGTACCCTGCTTCTTCTGTTGAGTGAAAGGTTTTAAATAATTTTCCAGTAAGCAGATTGTATGATTTGACACCTTACTAGCTGTGTGATATTCAGCAAGTTACCTAACCCCTCTGCAACTCAGTCTTCCTTTTGTTAAATGAGAAAAACAATAAAAGCTAATTCTTAGGGCTTTTAGGGGGTGACTGGCATAGAGAAATTGCTTAATAGATGTCAGCATTGTTGGATTTTATTATGTTCATTAAAACTTTTTTCTACAGGCACTGTTAGATATTAAGCAACATGGTCTCTGTCCTCATGGAGACTGCAGGACTTAGTTTTGTCATCAGACAATCCTTTTCCTTCCTCTAGTGTGAGCTCAGTTGTATCTGACTCTTTTTGACCACATGGACTGTAGCCCACTAGGCACATTTATCCATGAAATTTTCCAGGGAAGAATACTGGAGTGGATTGCCATTTTCTTCTCTAGGGGATCTTCCCGATCAGAGATTGAACCTGCGTCTCCTGTGTTTCCTGCATTGGCATGTGGGTTCTTTAACAGCTGAGCCACCAGTGAAGCCCCAAAGCAATCATTCAAATGTAAATTTACAACTTCGACAGTAGGTACAAAGGAGAGATACAGGGGACTGCAAGAGTCTTTACTGAGGCTCTAGATGTAGTCAGGAGTGAGGAAGTGAGGCCTGAGTGAGGTTGAAGCATGGCATATTTGGTTGAAAAGGTAGCAGAGTAGTCCATGTATGCAGACAGAGTGTGCAAAGGCCCTGTGGCGGAAGGGAGTATGGCGAGAGGAGAGCAGCCAGTGTGACTGGAATGGGAGAAGCAAGTGAGGGGGCTGGTTAGAGGTTGGAGTAAGCATCTTCCAGAGTAAGGAGTCTGTCTCTTTCCAAGGACACTGGAGAGCCTTTAGAAGCTTTTAAGGAGGTAGACAGGGTTCCCCAAATGGCTCAGACAGTAAAGAATCCAACTGCAATGCAGGAGATCTGGGTTCAATCCCTGAGTCAGGAAGATCCCCTGGAGATGGGAATGGCTATCCACTCCAGTATTATTGCATGGAAAATTCCATGGACAGAGGAGCCTGGCAGGCTACAGTCCATAGGGTCACAAAGATTCAGACACGACTGAGTGGCTAACACTTTCACTTTTCAAGGAGGGATCAGATTTGTGATCAGATTTGTGCTTTAAAAAGCAGTTTGGAGAGCAGACAGGAAGGGAAGGGTGATCATAGTAATGCCAGTGAGGTATTGTTATCACTTCCATCTTACATAGGAAGAATCTGAGGCTACCAAGCACTCAGTAACTTTCTCAGAGTTGCTAAGACAATAAATGGCAGAGCAGGGATTTGAACTTGAGCCTGAAGGACTTCACATTGCACCTGCCTCCTACCCATGCCATGCTTCATGCCAAGGGAGCTTCTGGTTCACCTCTCACATTTTACAGGTGGGAATACTGAGGCCCAGAGTGAGATACTGATACTGCCTTCCCCATGGTCACAAGGTTCTGTGGCAGAGCTGGACCGGTAACCCAGCTTTCTGGATTCTTAGCTCATCTCTCCTCCACTGTGATGCATTGTCTCGTCCAAACCAGATCACTCCTGGGAGGCAGAGTGGGTTGAGAGGCTGCCTTGTCAACAGACAGCAGTTTTTGAGGTTAATTTACAGCCTGGGTGTAACACTGTGGGTTTTACTCTACGTGCATCTCACAGCAGAAGGAATGCTAGTCTAGAAGCTTGCAGAGGTCTCGTTTAGCTTGTGGCTGGGCCAAGGGAAGCAATGACTGTGCAGTTCAGGTGTGCAGAAGGCAAGATCAAGTGAGTGGTTTCCCAGTGGATGAACATCTGAGAGCAAATCAGAGAGGCAGCTCTACAGGGTAAATGGAACCTGAAGGAGGCTGAGGTTGCTTGGGTTCAGTGGGGGTTTGGGATAGTATATATCATTGTTTCTTCCTAATCCAGCTTACAGTGCCAACCAGGGGGTCAGGATGCATGTCAGAAGCATGCACACACAGATCACCTCCTCTCTCTCTAAAATGAATACCTCTAAAATGTCAAATACTGGGGAGCATACACGAATACATGGTTTTCCTCTCCCTTGGCCTCCTCCCTCAGGCCCTTCAGCCTTTTCTTGGCTGACTTTAAGGATCAGAGACTGGGTTCATGCTTGTGAGCAAACCTTCACATGGTTCCTGCCCTCGTGCAGCTTGAAGCCCTGAGGCACGCTTAATTTATTCACAAAAAATCACCCAGAAGTAAAACTGCACCCATGGCAGGAACTATTGGTTTGGCCAAAAAGTTCGTTTGGGTTTTGTCATCTCAGCTTAATAAAAACCCAAACAAACTTTTTGGCCAATGGAATACTTTAGAGAGGTTCACGTGACCCAAGGACAAAGCCTCCTCCTCAGATGTGAGATGAGTGCAGTTGCCCCTCCCTCATGCTTCCAGGAGTGGTTGTGGCCAGCACAGGGCCACCAGACATTTGGAGCCTGGTGTGGGGTTGGTTGGGGTTAAGCTTTTCCGGTGTTGGAGTTTGCCATCAGGGAAGGTGGGGGTGAAAAGTCAGGCATCCCCTCCCCATGTTGGCATCTCTGAATTTTGTATCTTGTTCCTCTGTCTTTTGAAGCCTTCTCACCAACCCCTGCCACCCTGGTCTCTCCATCCTGCAGCTGCCGTTTTGGGGGCCAGTTGATTAGTCTGTCGTTGCTTCATATTCAGATCACTGGGGCAGGCTGGTGCAGGCGAGGGAGCAAAGGCTCAGTTCCAGGGGCCAGTGTGAGGCCCCCCACCTCTCTCTGTGTCCTGACCTCCTCTACACCCTTCTTACCTGCTTCTACTCCTGTTGCTGATGTGGTTGCTGCCCCAAGTTTGCCTTCCTCCCAGCATGGACTGTGGATTAAGGAACAGACCACAAGCAAGTGGTGATCTCATGGCCTCTGATGGCTGTATCATATGGAATGGCTGGGGGCTGCTGGGAGCCTGGGGCGGGGGAGAGTGGGGTGCAGGAGGGGCGATGAGCCTTCCAGTGAGTGGGAAGACCTCGGTTCAGGCTTCACAGGGTGTGCCCATGCTGTGTGACCTTGGACAGTGTGTGACCCCTCTGAGCCTCAGCTTCCTTGTGTAAGAATAGGAAATCATGATGCTACCAGGTTCTGGTATTCATAGAAGGTTGCAAGTGTCAAAAGAGGCTACACTTTGGAAAACCATTACCAGCACTAAGTAATGGTAAAAGTTAACATGGATTGTTTGCCCCAGTATTAGAGCTGTTCAGAGAAATAGAACCAGAAGAATATACACATACGTATGGGCTTCCCAGGTGGTGCAGTGGTAAAGAATCCACCTGCTAATGCAGGAGATGAGGGTATGATCCCTGGGTAGGGAAGATGCCCTGGAGTAGGAAACTGCAACCCACTCCAATATCCTTGACTGGAAAATTAAATGGACAGGGGAGCCTGGTGGGCAACAGTCCATGGGATCACACAGAGTTGGAGACGACTGAACACACATATGCACACATGCACACACACATATATGAGGAGATTTGTTATAGGATTTGGCTTATATGTTTATGGAAGCCAAGAAATGCTACAGTTTACCATGTGTGAGTAGGAGAACCAGGGAACCAGGGGGCCACTTGTGTAAGTACTAGAATCCAAAGACCTGAGAACCACAGTTTGCTGCCTCGAGCTTCCCAGTAGTCTGTGCCAAAAAAAAAAGGAGTCATCATGAGCAGATATACAATTCAGAGTGTGATGGATGAGGCAGAAATAAACGAGCTGCTATAGCTGTTCCTGTGGCTCAGGCCTGAAAGAAATTTCTCAGCAGGAGAGTAGAAGCGGTTTTTAAGTGGTGCAGCAGTGACCTTGCATTTCAGCCCCTGGTTGTTAAGAAAGGACTAGGAGGGCCTCTTCTTGATTTGCAGTGTTTCTCTCCCCTCCTGCTGTCTGCACCTCCTCTCTCATTTCTGACAGAATGTCCAGGTATGATGATACATGTGTCATAGAAGGTTGGGAGTGGCAAGTGTATCAGTGTCCCTCCTGTGTTTGGGAGGAGAGTCTTGGGGTTAGAAGCTGGCCTTGGAAGCTGATGTCTATGTCAGATGGTCCCTAGAAATCAGATATGAGTTCATTTGAGGGAAAGTGTACAAAATGCTCCTCTGGGGAAAAAATAATCCCTAAACTTATAAACATGGTCCCCAGCATGGTGGCGAATGAGTCTGGGGAGAAGGAGAGAGCTGGGTGGGGCCTGGGCCTTGGAGGGACTGTTGCTAGTGTGGTTAAATCAGAGGCATCTGAGGGTTTAAAGACAGAAGAGAGTATGAGATCCACTGTGAAACAAGCTGTGTGATCTCAGGTGACTTATTTAACTTCTCTGAACTTGTTTTCTTATCTGAAAAAAAAAAAAAAACAAAAAAACCCGCAGAGTTTTGAGGCTCAAAGGAATCATCAGATGTGAAAGTGGTCTATAAGCTGCAAAGTAATCATTTGTTTTTCATTCATTCAACAAATATTTATTGAGAGCCTGTTATGGAGGAGGCATGGTTCTGGGCACATAACATACATCAATGTTCAAACAGACAAAAATTCTTGCCTTCATAGAACTTGCATTCTAGTGGAAGGAGACCCTAAACAATAAACATAAGGAGACCCTAAACAATAAACATAATAAACATAAGACCCTAAACAATAAACATACTTCTAACATAAACATGTTAGAAATTGATACCTGCCCACTCCAGTGTTCTTGCTTGGAGAATCCCAGGGATGGGGGAGCCTGGTGGGCTGCTGTCTATGGGGTCGCACAGAGTCAGACATGACTGAAGCGACTTAGCAGCAGCAGCAGCAGCATGAAAAAAATAGAGCAAGGGGAGGGCTGGGGATGGTAAGTCATAATTATAAGTAGTGTGGTCAGGGTTGTCTCACTGACCATGTGATGTTGGTGCAGAGAAAGGTGAAGAAGGTGAGGAGAGTGTTCCAGGCAGAGGGAACAGCCAGTGCAAAGGCCCTGAAGCAGGGATAGGAAAGAAGCCATCGTAGTGGAGAGAAGTGAGTGAGCCAGGGATAAGACAGAGAAGCAGAGAGGCTGAGGAGCCAGGCTAAGTAAGCCCTTATGGGCTACCATAGACTTTGGCTTCTGTTTTTAGTGAACTGGAAAGTTTTTGATGAACTGGAAAGTTCACTGTAGGATGTTGAGTCAGGATTTGAAGATCTGACTGAAGATTTAAATAGAAACACGTTGGCTGTTGGTTGAGAATGGAGGCTAGAGGAGCGTGAGGGGAGGCAGGGAGACTAGTGTGTAGAGGCTCTTACAGTAATGCAGGCGGGAGATGATGGTGGCCTGGGCCAGGCTGGTAGCAGTGGAGGTGCTTGGATTTGGGCCATAATGGAAAGGAGGAGTCAGCAAGATGTCATGGCCACATTGAGTATGGGGTGTGAGAGAACGAAAGAACAAGGGTGCCTCCAGGGAGGGTGTGGAGAAAAGAGAACCTTCCTACACTGTTGGTGGGAATGTAAATTGGTGCAGCCACTGTGGAAAACAGTTTGGAAGTTCCTTTAAAAACAGAGTTACTGTATGATCCAGCAATCCCACCCCTGGGTATATATTCAGAAGAGACGAAAACTCGAATTCAAAAAGATACATGCAGTTCAGACTGGCAGTATTTATAGTAGCCAAGACATGAAAGCATCCTAAGTCTCCATCAACAGATGAATGGATAAGGATGTGGTGTACATATACAGTGGGGTGTTGCTGATTCAAAAGAATGAAATAATGCCATTTTCAGCAACATGGATGGACCTAGAGATTATCATACTAAGTGAAGTACGTCAAATGGAGAAAGGTAAGTATCATCTGACATCACTTATATGTGAAATCTAAAAAACAGTACGAATGAACTACTTATTTACAAACATAAACAGAATTGCAGCCCTAGAAAACAAAGGATGTGTGGGTGGGGTGGATAAATTGAGGGGAAAAAGGGTGCCTCCAGGGTTTAGTCTGAATAACAGGAAGGATGGAGTTGCCATATACTAGGAGGGGAAGATTTGGAAAGAGCAGGTATGAGACAGTGGAAAGATCAGGAGTCCAGATGGGGCTCTGCTGAGTTTGAGATGCCTTTCAGACATCCAGGGGGAGATGTCAAGTGTTAGTTGGACGGTCACGGCTAGTGTTCAGGAGAGAGGAAGGTTTGGGGATACAAACTTGGGACTTGGGAGAATGTGAGTAGTTTTTAAAGCCATGAGACAGGACCAGGTCACCTAAGGAGTGAATGTAGAAGAGACCAGAGCACCAAGGACTGAGCCTTTCCTTGGTCTGAGCAGAAGAGGAAGACCAGCAAAGGAGATGGAGAAGGAGCAGCCAGTAAGAAGAAGAGCTAGAAATATGCTGAAAGTCAACAGAAGAAAATATCTAGGAGAAAGTGATCAGCTGTGTCATGTGACATGAGAGGTGGTTCCCATCATTGTATCCTGGGCTGTGGGGGTATTTCTACCTGGTACCCCTGGGCACTGTTTCTTGGCCCAGTGAACAAGCAGCATCAATGTTGTTAATGGGAACCACACTAACCATAGTGAACCAGAAGGATGTTTGGGATGTTTTCTCAAGAGGATGAAGGCAAAATGGCCTCAGCATGTCATCTATAGAGAGAGGTTGTGTGTGCTTGTGTGTGCGTGCATGCTCAGTTGTGTCCAACTCTTTGTGATACCCTAGATTGTAACAGGAGAAGGAAATGGCAACCCACTCCAGTGTTCTTGCCTGGAGAATCCCAGGGACAGGGGAGCCTGGTGGGCTGCTGTCTATGAGGTGACACAGAGTCGGACATGACTGAAGCGACTTAGCAATAGCAGCAGCAGATTGTAGCACACCAGGCTCCTCTGTCCATGGAATTATCCAGACAAAACTACTGGAGCAGGTTGCCATTTCCTACTCCAGAGGATCTTCCTCACCCAGGGATCCAACCTGAGGGAATTAGGCCAAATCTGTGACTTTAGTCTGGGTTCTCATGAATCTTGACCATTTTTTTTTTTTAAGTCTTAGAGTCCTATAGAGGGCCTTATAGACCCTGTAGGGGTCACATGGGGAGGCTTCCCATCCTCCACCCCTACACTTCCTCAGAGTTGCTACCCATTCATCTGTTTTTATATTGGACTTTTGCATAAAATGCATTTGAAAAAGGAAGTCTGTTGCTAGAGCAAGTTTGAAAAGCACTGGCCTGAAGGATTAGCAAATCTCTCCTGCTCTGACATCCCAGGAAGCTCAAGCTACCCAGGGAGCAGGGATCACACAATGTGTTGACTTTGGGCATGGAGACTAGTCAGGAGAGTGTGTCCTGCTGAGGCGGGAGAAGCACTGAGCCAGGTGGAGTGGGGAGCAGGGAGAAAGCTAAGTGCTGTGCTTGGAACCCTGTAGAGCTCCAGGACCCAAGAGAACTGGGAAAGAGAAAAGGGGAACGAGGGGAACAAATACTGGAAAGAAGCAGAGCTGGTAGAATGCAGGGTCCTACGGCCAGATACTTCAGTGTTAGACAGGACTTTTCTTTCCATATCCTCCTTATTTGCAATTCTGCTCACTGCCTGATGCAAAGCTCTTTTTTTGTCCTCCTCTACTGCCTCATCCTCACCTCCCAGGTGGCATTTCTGATACAAGGGAGCAGAGGCAGAACTCTGCTAACAAAGCTACCTCTGAACCTAAAATAATCCTGTCCAGCCAGACACTTGCCAGCATTCCATGCCAAAGTGCTTGCTTTCATTTGTTGAAGTTGGCACATTCACCCGTGGTCTTCAAAGGTCTGAAGTTCAAACTGGCTTGCCTCTGTATTAAAGAAATATGCATTTTTTCCCCTAAGGAGTTTTGTGGCTAAATCAATTTTACATAAACAGAAAGAATCAATCCTGATTTCCTAAATCCCAATGTAGAAGGCAGTGACTTTGGGATATTGTGACTTAGGGGTTGTTAAGTTATTTACTCACCAAAAATCTAATCTGGTTGATGCTATGGAGAGCAGTCAACATGGTATGCGCTTCTCAAGTGGTACAGTGGCAAAGAGTCTGCCTGCCAATGCAGGAGACGCCAGAGATGTGGTTTCGATACCTGGGTTGGGAAGATCTGGAGAAGGAAATGGCAACCCACTGCAGTATTCTTGCCTGGAAAATCCCATGGACAGAGGAGCCTGATGGGTTACAGTCCATGGGGTCGCAAAGAGTCAGACAAGACTTAGTGACTGAGCACACACGCAACATGGTATGTCATGTAACCACTGAGACCAGAAGTCTGGGCCCATCCCAGTGCCATCCCCTCCTGGCTACTGAGCAAGGTCTTCTCGCTCAGTTTTCTCCCCTGTAAGAGTGCCCACCTCATAGGAGTATTTTCAGGATAAAATAAAACGACATGACATTTATATGCACTTAGTTTGGGACAGTGGGTGCTCGATGCATGTCAGCTGTTACTGTTGGTATCATCATTCTCTAGTCATCTGAAACCTCCATTATTATAGCACTCATCAGTTGTTTTTTTTTTTTTAAATATATTTGTCTGGCTGCAGCAGGTCTTAGTTGCAGCATGTGGGATTTAGTTCCCTGACCAGGGGTGGAATCAGGCCCCCTATATTGGGAGTACAGAGTCTTAGCCACTGGACCACCAGGGAAGTCCCAGGTTATACAGAATAATTTCCTCACCTATTGATCTTTATAGATCAGACTCTATCTTCTTCATCTTTGTGTCTCTGGTACTGCATCTGGCACATTGTAGGCTCTTAAGTATATTTGTTCAATGGATGAAGGAGGTCATAGAATGTAAGCTCCATGCAAGCAAGTGCATTTGTGTGATAATTTACCACCATCACCCAAAACATACTGCTGCTGCTAAGTCACTTCAGTTGTGTCCGACTCTGTGTGACCCCATAGACGTCAGCCCACCAGGCTGTCCTGCCCCTGGGATTCTCCAGGCAAGAACACTGGAGTGGGTTGCCATTTCCTTCTCCAATATATGAAAGTGTAAAAGTGAAAGTGAAGTCGCTCAGTCGTGTCCGACTCTTAGCAACCCCATGGACTGCAGCCTACCAGGCTCCTCCATCCATGGGATTTTCCAGGCAAGACGGCTGGAGTGGGGTGCCATTGCCTTCTCCAACCCAACACATAGTGGGCACCTAATCAATATTTGTGGTCTGTAAAATGAACCACAAATCCATGGAACTGCACTAACAGGCAAGCCAGGAACCTGGTGCTAACCATTGGCTAACTGGCTGGGCGTCTTCCTCTGTTTCTGAATTCTCTGCTCGGAGAATCTCTCCTTTTCAAAATTTGCTTCTCTTTGAAGAACGGAAAGGGGATGATTGTTCATTATTCCTTTATACCCGGTGTCTTCCTGTGAGATGGCACGTTGCTCTGATTCAGAGTTGAAAGCCGTGTCTGCAGAGACTCTTGGATCTTTGAGCTGGAAGGAGCCTGCCCAGCTCTCCTGGGGCAGCTCAGCCTGGGGATCAGGCAGGTTTTGCAAACCAGACACCTGAGAACCAGGGGGGTGAATAGATGTATGGAGCCACAGAGCTGCCGGCAGATGAGCAAGCTTAGTGGGTAAGACAAGGTCCCTAGCCTTAGAGGTAGAAAGTTCCGACTTCACGCGGTGCCAGGGGGTTGCCTCAGCTCCCTGAACCCCCCAGATTGGTGTCTCACCATGATACTATGCTGCGGAAAAAAGAAGAAACTTGGCTTTGTTTTCTTTCCTTAGTTGTGATTAACCCCTGGGTCCCCTTTATGGAGGTGTTCAGGTGCCAGGATCTATGCCGAGCAATTTCCTGGTATTCTCTCATTAATCCCTCCAGCCCCACTGATGAAGTCAGTGTTGTTAGTTCCCCTGCAAATCCAGGGAAGGCCACGCAGGGTGGATACAGGAGGTGGGATTCCCCCGTGGTGTGTTATCTGCAGGCTTGCCCCTTAACCGAGTTGGCTGCCTATAACAAGGAGGCCATGTGACCCACTGAAAATTCCTGAAATATTCTGATGACACTAAGACAGTGTCTAGACTGTGTCTGGTTAATTCTGAGGGTAGGGGATGTGGGGGAATCAGCCATTAAGTGAACAATCAATTAATTTAATCAGATGGGCAATGTGGCATTGTAAAGATGTTGCAGCCTTTGTCTAATGCTCTCCCTTATGACTTGTTTTTTTGTGGGTATTTTTCTTTTTTTTTTTTTTTTGTAGGAGGATCTCTCTCCTTTTTGCCTTTAGTCTTTCTTTTGGGTAATAATTCAGTATCTACTAGGTGTCAGGCTCTGCTGTAAGAGGAAAAGCACACACCACTGCCAATGTCTGGTCCAGTTTTGTGATTAGAAAGCACAGCGTGACACTTACCGATTCAAATACTTTCTCTGAGCAGATTTCGCCTAATGTTCCTACTGAGTGGCTGAGGCCTGCCTCTTCTCCCCTTTTCCCAAGGGAACAAACTCACCTGAGTGGAACTGAGGAGGGGTCCCATGGGGCAACAGGAAGGAATGTTTTACTCTTTCTCAGGCTGCACTGGCTGTACTTTTGAATCCTCCAGTGCCTTTTTAGTATCCCAGTTCTTTAGGCTTGCACAGTTTGCAAAGCCCCATCAACTATTTTTGTTAATATTCATGACAGCCCTGTGTAGTAGGGTGGGTAGGTGGTCATACCCTACTGTTGTATATGGGGCAGCTGAGGATGGGAGAAGTGAAGGATCTTGTCCAAGATCACCAAGTAAGTGGTAGCATTGAGCGTCTGACTCCTAGTGCAGAACTGCTTCTGTCCTTCCCAGTACCACTCCATGAGCATTCTTGGTGCTCAAATATTTCAAGCACTTGGATTGAATATCCCACAGGAGTGTGTGAAGAGTATACAGCGGCCCCATCTGAGGACTCATCTGGATGTAGAGGTTACCCCAGTCTTTGGATCCCTCAACCTTTGGATGTATGGAATTTTTTTGTCCCCCCCACTGCATCCTCTCACAACTCTGTGGAACCTTGAGTCCAACCCTGGTCCCCACCTTTCCATTTACAGCTATAGGAGGGACCCCAGACCATTTTGATTTGTACTTCAGATGCTGCTACTTGAAGGTCAGGAAGTCCATGGATCATCCACTCAGAAAGAAGAGAAGGGACCATGGGAGGAAGTGACTTGTGGATCATCAGAGCTTCTGTGGGCTCTGCAGACAGCCCCTTTGCCAGCTTCCCACTGGCCCCAGAGGAAGAAGCTTCCATCATGGGCTACTTTAGCCTCCCCCATAGTGGGTCTTTCTAGAGGAAGCTCAAGCTCAGCCTCAGCTCACTCTTTCTGAAGGAAACCACAAGCATAGAAGCTTGTAAGCCCAGAGTGCCTCAGCTTAGCTGTAAAATCCATTCTGTCACCACACCAAAGGGGCTGCCCAGTATTGCACTGGGTACCTGGAAAAATGGGCGTGACCAGTGGGAGACATGAGCCCAGCCAGGTCTTCGGTTTGCCAAAAGCTTTCCATTGCAAGGACTATCACAGCCAGAAATCCTTATATATTCCATTCACAGTGTCTCTGTTATGAATCTTAATCACTCATCATGTTTGCCTTAGAGTAAAATGAGTTTTCTATAAAAAGAGTAGTAGGAGTTTATTGATTGTACATCATATATCAAGGAAAGTTTCAGTTTGTTTGCATTTGGATGAAACAAGGGAAAGTATCAATAGTTGTTTCTGCAACAGAGACCAGGGAAACAGGCAGTCATTCTGTGTGTGTGCACGCACGCATGTACACGCACACATGTGTATGTGTATGCACAAGTACCTACATCAGCTCAGCAGAATTGTCAGAAATCAAATTTCTGCTGTAACTTCTGAGTTTTAATAGCTAAAATTTTTTAGACTGTCATGTAAGTAGTTTTCGGAGAAGGCACTGGCGACCCACTCCAGTACTCTTGCCTGGAAAACCCCATGGACGGAGGAGCCCGGTAGGCTGCAGTCCATGGGGTCGCTAAGAGTTGGACACAACTGAGCAATTTCACTTTTACTTTTCACTTTCATGCATTGGAGAAGGAAATGGCAACCCACTCCAGTGTTCTTGCCTGGAGAATCCCAGGGATGGGGGAGCCTGGTGGGCTGCCGTCTATGGGGTCGCACAGAGTCGGACATGACTGACGCGACTTAGCAGTAGCAGTAAGTAGTTTTAACATCTTCCAAAATTATACAGACACCCTATCTATGGAGGGACCATCCCGTGTCATACCCAAACATACTCCATTAAATTTGTGTTACGGCTGGAAAAAAAAATTGTATTGGTTTTGCTTTGCGAATTATTCTGCTGTGTGTGTAGCTCACCTGTTTTATGGTGGGCTTGATTTCTCTATCGTTATCATGTGTCCTCAGGAATTCTTACAAAAGGAGAAAAATCTAAGCGGCCTCCCTATCCCTACCCCCAACTGTAATGAAACTCTTATGAAAATTGAAGCCAACAGTTCATGATGTTGACTTCATGGTATGGATTAGTTACATAGTTATTAATTATGGTTTTTCAGTTTTCTTTTCATGTTTTATAGCCGATAATTTTAACTTATAAGGCTTCAGGTATTTTTGAGGAGTCCTAGAACTGAGTTGCCTTGTGGAAAAAAGGCCTGTGTGGTGACATCAACAAACTGGATTGAGACTGGCCTCAGAAAGGTCATTCTGAGAGTTTCACTGATCAACTGAGTCATTTCACACGTACTCATACACACATACTCACACACACACACTTTTTATAGTTGTTGAAATCACTGGAATCTCATGCAAAATCAACAGTGAGCCCTCTCCTGCATCTCCAGCTCACTCTGGATGGTGCTGTGTGATGTCTGCAAATCTGGACAGGAAGTCTGGTTCTACAGGCGTTTGGGCTCAGAGATGCGGAATGAAACCACAGTTGGTACCTGTGATGTGATTCCTTGTTTATACACGTCAGCAGTCCTTTTCCTACAACTACATGGAACATTGATGCCATCCTCGGGGGTTGATTGAGGCCAACCTTCTCATTTTAGAGAGAAGAAAAGAAATGAGAACCAAGCAGGAAAAAAAAGAAAAAAAAAATCACTCCTGGGAGATTAATCAGAGACTTCCCAGGATGGAGAATTTTTCTAGCGCAGTCACTTTACCATCTGTGTGTTCCCAACTGTGTTTTCAAAGACTTGCCACGTGTTTTTAAAAGATCAGGAATTTGGTGAAGAGAAGCAGAAGGGCAGTGCTGAGTGCCTGTTCTTGGCCAGGTGGGGTGCTGGAGAGACAAGGACGGCTGTGATGCAGTGGGTGCCCTTGATGAGTCTGAACCATTACTCCAACACAGGATGCAGGCTGGAGACAGCAGCATGGGAAAAGCTGGGGCACAGACTCCAAGCCCTGCCACAGGTAGTTGGGAACTCTGAGCAGAGAAGCCAACGATGCCCTGTCACTGCAGGCCCAAGCTCAGTGGCCTGCAATAACTGGGTGTGGCCCAGGCTTGAGTAACCTTGGCTCTGCCAGTGTTGTACTGAAAACCACCTCCATCCTCTTTCAGTCGTAGCTCTATTCAGTAGATGCTAATGGAGCACCTACCTTGTGGTGGGTTTTGTACCAGGATCTGGGGATCCTGCAGTGAATGGGAACAGCGTCGCCCTAATCTTGTGAGGCTGTCCAGGAAATATAAACGTTAACTGAGTCATTATAAAATTGATGAAGGTGAAAAAGGGAGTGCAGAGTTTGGTGGGCTTCAGCAGATGAGGGAGTGTGTTGGATTGTCAGTGGTCTCAGACGTGGTAGGGACCCTTTGATCTGGAATATAACCTTTCTGGGAACTTCAATATGTGAGGCATGAAAAAGCAGAGTTGCTTTGGTCCCATCCATATCCCCTTTATGTACAGTGGTCCCTACTGCTGTACGGAACCCAGTTTGAAAACTGGTAGGTGACATGGTCCCTGAGGAGCCTTCCAGGAGCCCTTGCTATTCTAAAATTCTGTCACTTCTCGCTGACAGGTGAGGTCCCTTCAGGATCTTGTGTCTGGAATCCTGAACTGTTGGTTGGGTAGGGGCTAGCATCTTTCTTTCTGTATGGATACCAGACTTATAGTCTTTATTTTCCTTTGGGGGACTGGAGGAGCAAGAATGTTGAAGCTTCCATCTGAGGAGCCTGACTGCAGAGGAGAAGAGGGATGATGTGGAGTCAGTTTCCTCTGTCCCTCTGGCTGTCCAGAGTGTCTCTCAGCTGGAGGGACCATAGTGGTGGTGCTGTTGCTCCTACCATCCCATCTGCCACACCAGCCAGAGTCACTGAGCCCCATCCTCATCAGAATGTCCTGGGAACCCACACCACAGTCAGCCTCCTTACTGGGGCCTCACCTTAGCTGTGTTCTCCACCTCCCTCTCGTCTCAGTCTATTCCTCCTGACACCTCAGATCAGAGTCGCTCTGATAGTATTGTTTCCCCTACTGGCTGCACGGTCAAGTCCAAACTCCTTATCCTAGCCCCCCTAAACCTGCCTCAGTGGAACCTCTCTATCCTTCCAGGCTACCCTCACCTTTCCCCTGAACACTTTCATTCCTTATTCTAAGCTTCTTCACAGGATATTTATCCACCTGGAATGGCTCCTATCCTCTCCTGCTTTCAGCTGCACTGCCCCAAGCCAAGCCCTACATCCATCCTAAAGTTTTCCCTTTCTTTGAAACCCTGCAGCATTTGCTTACTGTCTGAAACACTTCGGCTGTGGACCATATAAGTCCTTATGTTGCTGGAAATCTTTTGTTGTGACCGTGACCTGCCTCTCCCATTAGACCACAAGCTCTTTGAGGGAAGAGTCTGGATCTTCTAGTTCTTTGCCATTCCTTGATCAGCTCCTCCTGAGTTGGAACACAAACCAATGTATTCAATTAGAGCATTCTGATTGCTAAAGGTGACCAGGAGTGAAGGTGCCATTTTTGATCAATAATACTTGATTTTAATTGGATGTCAGATTGTATTTGACCGCTAGTATCATAGATCTGCCTCTTAAGAAATCTGTATGCAGGTCAGGAAGCAACAGTTAGAACTGGTCATGGAACAACAGACTGGTTCCAAATAGGAAAAGGAGTACGTCAAGGCTGCATATTGTCACCATGTTTATTTAACTTATATGCAGAGTACATCATGAGAAATGCTGGACTGGAAGAAACACAAGTTGGAATCAAGATTGCCGGGAGAAATATCAATAACCTCAGATATGCAGATGACACCACTCTTATGGCAGAAAGTGAAGAGGGGCTAAAAAGCCTCTTGATGAAAGTGAAAGTGGAGAGTGAAAAGGTTGGCTTAAAGCTCAACATTCAGAAAACGAAGATCATGGCATCTGGTCCCATCACTACATGGGAAATAGATGGGGAAACAGTGGAAACAGTGTCAGACTTTGTTTTTCTGGGCTCCAAAATCACTGCAGATGGTGACTGCAGCCATGAAATTAAAAGACGCTTACTCCTTGGAAGGAAGGTTATGGCCAACCTAGATAGCATATTCAAAAGCAGAGACATCACTTTGCCAACAAAGGTTCGCCTAGTCAAGGCTATGGTCTTTCCTGTGGTCATGTATGGATGTGAGAGCTGGACTGTGAAGAAGGCTGAGCGCCGAAGAATTGATGCTTTTGAAGTGTGGTATTGGAGAAGACTCTTGAGAGTCCCTTGGACTGCAAGGAGATCCAACCAGTCCATTCTGAAGGAGATCAGCCCTGGGATTTCTTTGGAAGGAATGATGCTAAAGCTGAAACTCCAGTATTTTGGCCACCTCATGCGAAGAGTTGACTCATTGGAGAAGACGCTGATGGTGGGAGGGATTGAGGGCAGGAGGAGAAGGGGACGACAGAGGATGAGATGGCTGGATGGCATCACTGACTTGATGAGTGTGAGTCTGAGTGACCTCCTGGAGCTGGTGATGGACAGGGAGGCCTGGCGTGCTGCGGTTCATGGGGTCGCAAAGAGTCGGACATGACTGAGCGACTGATCTGATCTTATCTGATCTGATCATAGATCAAGGGCTTCCCAGGTGTCACTAGTGGTAAAGAACCTGCCTGCCAATGCAGGAGTCGTAAGAGATGTGGATTCAATTCTTGGGTCAGGAAGATCCCCTGGAGGAGGGCATGGCATCCCACTCCAGTATTCTTGCCTGGAGAATCCCATGGACAGAGGAACCTGGCAGGTTATGGTCCAAAGGGGCATACAGAGTTAGACACAATTGAAGTGACTTAGCATGCACGCACACCTCATAGATCAAACCAACAGTGACTTAAACATGACAGGGAGTTGGTTTTCCATCTTATGACAGTTCAAGGCAGGTAGGCTGTCCAAGGTCAGGAAAATGGTTCTATACCTCTTTCTGCTCTGCCATCCTTAGCATATGGTTTGCATTCTAAAGATACCCTCATGGTCCTAAGATGGCTGCTCCAGTGCCAGTCATCACTTCTACATCTTAAGCATGATGAAGAATGATGGAAGAATAGGGGGAACGGTACCTGCCAGTGGAGTCAGCCTTTCTATAATATTAAGGAACTTCACTGATGCTTCACCCAATAATCCTGTTTTTATCTCTTTAACCAACAATTAACCCCTCAGTCACCATTTTTCCAAGGAGGCTAAGAAATTTAGTTATTTAGCTGGACATATTTTTCTCACCACTACTACCCAGAGTTCTTTTAGTAAGGAAGAAGGCAGGAAGGGATATTGATTGGGTTGGCAGCCAGCTGTTGTAGCTGGTTAATAACACTCTTGTGTTTCAGGCTGAGTGTGTTAGTCACTTAGTTGTGTTTGACTCTTTGAGATCCCATGAACTGTAGCTCTCCATGACTCCTCTGTTCATGGAATTCTCCAGGCAAGAATACTGGAATGCATAGCCATTCCCTTCTCCAAGGGGGATCTACCCAACCCAGGGATCAAACCCGGGTTTCCTGCATTGCAGGCAGATTCTTTACCATCTGAGCTACCAGGGAAGCTGAGTAGGTACTTGTCAAAGAAGGCCATAGATTTTTCCAGTCTGTGCATTGCAATTTTATGCCAGTGAATCCAAAGACTTTAAAGTTGGGTTTTTCCAAAACCTCATCCTCAGATGAGTGTTTCTTGAATGATTCACTTTGAGCCCCCAAAGTCATTGAACAGTAACTGGCCCCATAAAGAGCAATGGCTGACATCCTTATCATTGCCAGCTCAGCCTTTAGCACTGGTCCTGGTGTTCTGGATCATTTTAAAGATCTGCTAAAGCCAGGTCACAGCCTCTGCATTAAATTCATTGTCTCTAGTATTTGATGATGTGCATAATCTTGATTCCACACAACTTGCAGCTTCAACACAGATTTAATTTATTATTTGTGTAGGGTTTTTGTTTAACTACCTGAGTGATAAGAGTAAATTGTGATTTTTTTAAATGATTAATTTGCTTTTAAATTCACTCTGGTGGATAAAGGACTCTGAAAGAAATTAGCTTTGGACCAGAAAGCACTCCACCACATGATTTTATGGTTGGACCTTGTTTACTTCCAAAGGAATGTAGAGATCTTCCAGCATGGTCACTCATCCCAGCTCACTGAATATACCTTCTACTGGATATCACCCCAGTTTTTACCATTGCTTATGATGTTCTATGCCTAGAAGGAGAGTCCTTTTTTACCCACTTTTGTTTGTAGGGCGTTTATTGTTTAGAAATGAGAATAGAGTGTCTTGTTTGTGGATTACAATGGATTGTCTCAAGGTTGAAAAGATGGGCAAAATTAAGTATGATGGAGGCAAGAGATCCTTTATAAGCAAGCAGATACTTCAGTGGGCCTTAAAAACCTATCTCTGAGGCCACTTGTGAGAGAAGTAGATGCTTCATTTCCTGGTTTTTGCGTTTTATAGGATTTGTCCAGCAAAGAAAATTGGAGGGAGATTTGGTCTTCTCCTTGTCTTTGGATTCTTTCCAATGCATGTGATGAAACATCCAACCCAAACATTCGTAAGAGGGAGATATTGTTCATGTAAATGAGAGGTCCAGGGACAGGGCTTCTGGATCACTCTGTCACGTCCTTGTGCCTCAGCTGCCCTTGGTACCTTTCCACTGCACTATCCTCCCTGTGTAACTTTATCTTCAGTTCATTTTCTCATGTGCTAGCCAGATGGCTGTCACTGCCCTAGACTGGACCTCCTCATAGTATATCAGGAGGAGAGAATGACCATCCCTTTCCCAGGCATCTCTGTAAACATCTGGTGCTCACTGGTTCTGACCAAGTGTTGGTTGGGTCCATCCCCAACCCAGTCAGTGTGGTACGGGAGTTACCCATGCTGGAATGAAATTTCCTCTAAAAGGAGAGTGGCCCAAGAGACCTGGAGACCAAACAATTCCAACATCCAGAAATTCCAGAAGATGGAATTGGGGTCTGGAATGGGAAAGAGAGGAGGCTTTGTGGAGCCTCTGAGCCTTTAGCAAGAAAGTTGATCTTTCAGGGTATCCTGTGCTCTGTTCTCACCAGCATGTTCATTCACTCACTCATTTATTCAATTGTTTGATAATACATTCCCCACCTACCCCACACAAATCTACTGAGCCCCTGTTCAAGCCAGACCCTGGGCTAGGCTCTGGGTTGTGAAGATGAAACATTCATTTCCAACTCTGAAAACTCACAGCCAAGCAAAGGAGAGACAGGACACTTGGGCAAGCATAAGAGACTTGAATGTGGGGATTAGAGCACAGGGAGGTTGGGAGGTAGGGGTCGGGGGGATAAAGGAAGTTCTATATTAGACCAATCAGGCTTGAGGATGGAAGCAAAGGGCAGAGGTATGTTCTCCCCCCAGATTTGAATCGACTTTGGGCAGGCGTTGGGGGTGGGCCTTGAAGAGATGGGACAAAGCGCAGATGGAACAAAGACAAAACAGTGGGAAGAGGAAAATGAAGGGTGAGCTAGAGAGGCTACCTCTAAGTGGGGAGATGGTCCCCCACTGCTGATCTGTGTCTTTTATTGAATATTTTCTACCGTCCAAGAGTTTCACAAGGCATTATCTCACTCAGTCTTCACAGTAACCCCCTGAGGTATGAGCTGTCCTTGTCCTCTGTGGACCAGTGAGGTCATATGACTTGTCTCAGGTACCATTGTTTCTAAGTAGCAGAATCGGGACTCATATCCAGGGCTGCTGAGATGAAATTTGTACCTGCTCCCTCCAAAGCCTTGCACACAGAAAGGTCTGGTTGAAAAACACTGAGGCTCCTGAGCAGGTTTTTGGCCAGGCCCTGGCATAGGTGGCCCTGAGATCCCTTTTATTGCTGAATTTTTGATTTGGGGGAAGTTGGAAGGTCTTGGGGCTTCTGTGGTGGCTCAGATGGTCTGGATATGGGTGGGGCTGAAGTGAGAGGACTTGAGAGGCATCCTGGCCCAGAGCATGGGCTTTGTGATGGTCCAATTGAAAGGTTGTTGCTGAACCACGAAAAGATGCTGGGATTCTTGGCCTCTGGAGGAGAAAAATTCAATCTGGGGCTAGAGACGAGGCTTGATTGCTGAGAGCTTTTGTGTAATAAAGTTTTATTAAAGTATAAAGGAGATAGAGAAAGCTTCTGACATAGGCATCAGAAAGGGGCAGAAAGAGTACCCCCTTGCCAGTGTCAACAGTGGAGTTATATACTCTCCAATGAATCAAAAGAATGTCTGGAAGTTGTAAAGACCTCACCAGACCTACTTCCATAATTTACATTGTAGACAGAAGGTTTAATCCAGAGACTGTCCTCAAGCAGGATACATTATTGTTATATAATCCTTGTAATTATATAACAATAATGATCGGTGGAGAAATAACTCCAGGAAGAATGAAGGGATGGAGCCAAAGCAAAAAAAATACCCAGCTGTGGATGTGACTGGTGATAGAAGCAAGGTCCGATGCTGTAAAGAGCAATATTGCATAGGAACCTAAAATGTTAGGTCCATGAATCAAGGCAAATTGGAAGTGGTCAAACAAGAGATGGCAAGAGTGAACGTTGACATTCTAGGAATCAGCAAACTAAAATGGACTGGAATGGGTGAATTTAACTCAGATGACCATTATATCTACTACTACGGAAGGAATCCCTCAGAAGAATTGGAGTAGCCATCATGGTCAACAAAAGAGTCCGTAATGCAGCACTTGGATGCAATCTCAAAAACGACAGAATGATCTCTGTTCATTTCCAGGCAAACCATTCAATATCACAGTAATCCAAGTCTATGCCCCAACCAGCAATGCTGAAGAAGCTGAAGTTGAACGGTTCTATGAAAACCTACAAGATCTTTTAAAACTAACACCCAAAAAAGATGTCCTTTTCATGATAGGGGACTGGAATGCAAAAGTAGGAAGTCAAGAAACACCTGGAGTAACAGGCAAATTTGGCCTTGGAATATGGAATGAAGCTGGGCAAAGGCTAATAGAATTTTGCCAAGAGAACACACTGGTCATAGCAAATACCCTCTTCCAACAACATAAGAGAAGACTATACACATGGACATCACCAGATGGTCAACACTGAAATCAGATGGATTACATTCTTTGTAGCCAAAGATGGAGAAGCTGTATACAGTCAGCAAAAACAAGACCAGGAGCTGACTGTGGCTCAGACCATGAACTCCTTATTGCCAAATTCAGACTGAAATTGAAGAAAGTAGGGAAAACCACTAGACCATTCAGGTATGACCTAAATCAAATCCCTTATGATTATACAGTGGAAGTGAGAAATAGATTTAAAGGACTATATCTGATAGATAGAGTGCCTGATGAACTATGGAATGAGGTTTGTGACATTGTACAGGAGACAGGGATCAAGACCATCCCCATGGAAAAGAAATGCAAAAAAGCAAAATGGCTGTCTGGGGAGGCCTTATGAATAGCTGTGAAAAGAAGAGAAGTGAAAAGCAAAGGAGAAAAGGAAAGATAAAAGCATCTGAGTGCAGAGTTCCAAAGAATAGCAAGAAGAGATAAGAAAGCCTTCCTCAGCGATCAGTGCAAAGAAATAGAGGAAAACAACAGAATGGGAAAGACTAGAGATCTCTTCAAGAAAATTAGAGATACTAAAGGAACATTTCATGCAAAGATGGGCTCGATAAAGGACAGAAATGGTATGGACCTAACAGAAGCAGAAGATATTAAGAAGAGATGGCAAGAATACACAGATCAGATCAGATCAGTCGCTCAGTCGTGTCCGACTCTTTGTGACCCCATGAACTGCAGCACGCCAGGCCTCCCTATCCATCACCAGCTCTCAGAGGTCACTCAGACTCATATTCATCGAGTCAGTGATGCCATCCAGCCATCTCATCCTCTGTCATCCCCTTCTCCTCCTGCCCTCAATCCCTCCCAGCATCAGAGTCTTCTCCAATGAGTCAACTCTTTGCATGAGGTGGCCAAAATACTGGAGTTTCAGCTTTAGCATCATTCCTTCCAAAGAAATCCCAGGGCTGATCTCCTTCAGAATGGACTG
Source organism: Tragelaphus eurycerus (assembly GCA_935064755.1). Lineage (NCBI taxonomy): Eukaryota > Metazoa > Chordata > Mammalia > Artiodactyla > Bovidae > Tragelaphus > Tragelaphus eurycerus. The sequence goes on along the minus strand of CAKXYN010000072.1, from coordinate 6,302,154 downwards.
GTTGGATCTCCTTGCAGTCCAAGGGACTCTCAAGAGTCTTCTCCAACACCACAGTTCAAAAGCATCAATTCTTTGGTGCTCAGCCTTCTTCACAGTCCAGCTCTCACATCCATACATGACCACAGGAAAGACCATAGCCTTGACTAGGCGAACCTTTGTTGGCAAAGTGATGTCTCTGCTTTTGAATATGCTATCTAGGTTGGTCATAACTTTCCTTCCAAGGAGCAAGCGTCTTTTAATTTCATGGCTGCAGTCACCATCTGCAGTGATTTTGGAATACACAGAAGAACTGTACAAAAAGATCTTCACGACTCAGATAATCACGATGGTGTAATCACTGACCTAGAGCCAGACATCCTGGAATGTGAAGTCAAGTGGGCCTTAGAAAGCATCACTACGAACAAAGCTAGTGGAGGTGATGGAATTCCAGTTGAGCTATTTCAAATCCTGAAAGATGATGCTGTGAAAGTGCTGTACTCAATATACCAGCAAATTTGGAAAACTCAGCAGTGGCCACAGGACTGGAAAAGGTCAGTTTTCATTCCAATCCCAAAGAAAGGCAATGCCAAAGAATGCTCAAACTACCACACAATTGCACTCATCTCACACGCTAGTAAAGTAATGCTCAAAATTCTCCAAGCCAGGCTTCAGCAATACGTGAACCATGAACTTCCAGATGTTCAAGCTGGTTTTAGAAAAGGCAGAGGAACCAGAGATCAAATTGCCAACATCTGCTGGATCATGGAAAAAGCAAGAGAGTTCCAGAAAAACATCTATTTCTGCTTTATTGACTATGCCAAAGCCTTTGACTGTGTGGATCACAATAAACTGTGGAAAATTCTGAAAGAGATGGGAATATCAGACCACCTGACCTGCCTCTTGAAAAACCTGTATGCAGATCAGGAAGCAACAGTTAGAACTGGTCATGGAACAACAGACTGGTTCCAAATAGGAAAAGGAGTACGTCGGGACTGTTATATTGTCACCATGCTTATTTAACTTATATGCAGAGTACATCATGAGAAACGCTGGGCTGGAAGAAGCACAAGCTGGGCTCAAGATTGCTGGGAGAAATATCAATCACCTCAGATATGCAGATGACACCACCCTTATGGCAGAAAGTGAAGAGGAACTCAAAAGCCTCTTGATGAAAGGGAAAGAGGAGAGTGAAAAAGTTGGCTTAAAGCTCAACATTCAGAAAACAAAGATCATGGCATGTGGTCCCATCACTTCATGGGAAATAGATGGGGAAACAGTGGAAACAGTGTCAGACTTAAATTTTGGGGGCTCCAAAATCACTGCAGATGGTGACTGCAGCCATGAAATTAAAAGATGCTTACTCCTTGGAAGAAAAGTTATGACCAACCTAGATAGCATATTGAATAGCAGAGACATTTATTTGCCAACAAAGGTCCGTTTAGTCAAGGCTATGGTTTTTCCAGTGGTCATTTATGGATGCGAGAGTTGGACTGTGAAGAAAGCTGAGTGCAGAAGAGTTGATACTTTTGAACTGTGGTGTTGGAGAAGACTCTTGAGAGTTCCTTGGACTGCAAGGAGATCCAACCAGTCCACTCTAAAGGAGATCAGCCCTGGTTGTTCTTTAGACGGAATGATGCTAAAGCTGAAACTCCAGTACTTTGGCTACCTCTTGTGAAGAGTTGATTCATTGGAAAAGACTCTGATCCTGGGAGGGATTGGGGGCAGGAGGGAAAGGGGATGACAGAAGATGAGATGGCTGGATGGCATCACCGACTAGATGGACGTGAGTTTGAGTGAACTCCTGGAGATGGTGATGGACAGGGAGGCCTGGCATGCTGCAATTCATGGGGTTGCAAACAGTCGGACACGACTGAGCCACCGTACTGAACTGAACTGAATCCTTGTAAAGACCTCACCAGACCTACTCCCATAATTTACATTTTAAGATAACAGGATTAGCCACATAATTTAATCCAGAGACTGTCTTCAGGCAGGATACATTATTGTTATATCATCCTAAGGAAAGTAGAGGAAGAAAAAAAAAAAAGTTTGTCCTTTCTTCCTCCTTTAGAATTCCAGACCCCTTTCTCCTTCGTTCCCCTAGACTTCTTATCAGCCTGCCTAGGAAATGATGACTCTCTCACAATGAGGGCATCCTAGAGCCAGATCTCTCAGCTATAGGAGACTCCCATGACAGGAAGCCCTAATTTTGACTGATAAAAAGAAAATGCAATTTTCCTGGAGGCAGAGACCCTGGCTTGCCAGACTCTGTCTCTGAATGTCCAGGAGTAAATAGCCAAGGCGATAACATCACATGGGCTTCCCTGGTGGCTTAGCAGTAAAGAATCCACCTGCAATGCAGGAGCTGCAGGAGATATGGGTTTGATCCCTGGGTTAGGAAGATTCCCCTGGAGGAGTGCATGGCAACTCACTCCAGTATTCTTGCCTGGAGAATCCCCGTAGACAGAGGAGACTGGCAGGCTACAGTCCCTGGCGCCACAAAGAATCGGACATTACTAAAGCAACTTAGCACCCATAGCACCACATCTCCATTCTGGTTCTGCAGAGAATGAAGACATTTGTCAGGGTTTCCTAGCACCAGACATAGAAATAGTGTATTTTTATGCGATGTTTTTATAGTAACTGTCATAACCAGCAATATTCCTAAAACTTACTAGGGGTAATCATGGTTTATTTCATCCCTATAAAAGTCCTTTGTTTAGAGCAGCAAATAATATCCTGTAAATCTCCATGTAAACTCTGCCCATTCATTTTTAGCATGGACCAGGTCGTAGCTTCAGCTGATCACTGAGGACAGTTTGGCTTTATTTATTGAAACAGTCCTCCTAACCTGGGAAAATTTAATTCAGTCTGAGCCAGTTCAATTTAGGCAAATTTTATTGAGCTGACTATAAGCCTCACACTGTTCTCAGCTAGGAGATGTAATGTTACATATGATAGAATTTCTACCTTCAAGGATGTTTCAATTAACTGTTGCAGCATAATAAACCACTGCAAAATTTATGACTTAAAGCACCTATTTTGTTTTGCTCTCAACTTTGTATGTCAGGGAGCTGGCAAGGGCTCAGCTGGGCAGTTCATCTCTGTTGCACATCTCTGGGGTGGGTGGGATTGGAGGACCCATGCCCAAGATGGTTTCCTTACTCACATATTTGGTGCCTCTGCTTACCCATCTCTCTTTTCATAGCATCCCATCTTCCAGAGCCCCTCCACATGACTTGGAGGTCTTAGGGTCACTGCCCTTCTTCTGTGATGCTTGGCTTCCAAGAGGAGGAAGGTGAAAGCTTCCAGATCAATTCATGGCTCTCCCCAAAAGTGGCACAGCAACACTTTGCCATTGGCTAAAGCAGTCTCAAAGCACAAAGCAGGACTGACTTTCAAAGGAGTAGGAAGAATTCCACCTTTTGATGGGGGAGTTATTGGCAAGGTCACACTACAGAAAAACATGTGCGATGAGAGAGATTGTCCCAGCCATCTTTGGTCAAGTATGGTCAGCCACAAAGGACAACTAGATGTGCCATGTAGTGGACTATAATGTAGGTTAACGGAGAAGGCAATGGCATCCCACTCCAGTACTCTTGCCTGGAAAATCCCATGGATGGAGGAGCTTGGTGGGCTACAGTCCATGGGGTTGCTAAGAGTCGAACACGACCGAGCAACTTCACTTTCCCTTTTCGCTTTCATGCATTGGAGAAGGAAATGGGAACCCACTCCAGTGTTCTTGCCTGGAGAATCCCAGGGACGGCGGAGCCTGGTGGGCTGCCATCTATGGGGTCGCACAGAGTCGGACACGACTGACAGGACTTAGCAGCAGCAGCAGCAATGTAGGTTAATAGCCACTACAAGGAGCACCAGCAAGTTGAAAGAGGAGCCCAGAGATAGAGTAGCAGGGTCTTTAATGGGCTGGGGGTAGGGAGAGGGTCTGTGAAGTCTTCCAGGAGAAAGAGGCAACTGAATCAGGTTTTGAAAGATGACTTGGACTGTGCATTTCAGGGAGAGGGAATAGCCTTTGTGAAGGTGTGGTGGTGGGGTCCTCGTTAAGAGTGTACCTGGAAACTCCCCCAACACTTCATTACTTGTATTTAATTTAATGTTTTGTGTGTGTGTGTAGATATGGCTATATATAAATATGTGTGTATATTTACATATGTGTATATAAATATATGTATACATACATACATATCCATATGTGTGTATGTGTATATATGTATGTAATATGTATATATTTTTTAAACCAAGACTATTCCGTCTTTCACTTAGCAAACATGTCCTGAGTGTCTAATGTATGTCAAACAGTGTTCTATGTGCTGTTCTAGAATAGTGGTGAGGAAAACAAAGGTAGTGAACAAGAGGCTGTTTTTGGAACTTTTATTTTATGCTGGAGACCAACAGTCAGCAAATGGACATCTTAATATGTGATGTGATTTCGGGTAGTGCTGAGCGGTAAGGTAGAGACCTTACCTGTTTGAGACAGAGCAGCTGGAAAGCCTCTCTCGGGGGGTGACACTTAAGCAGACGTGGGGGTGATCTTGGGTGGAGAACTCCAAGCAGAGAGAACAGCAGGGCCTGTGTGACCTCTGGCATTCTGAGGTCACAGGCTAGAGCCAGGGCGATACCCCATCCAGGGTGCTGGATCTGAGCCTGAGGAGGGCAGCTGCAGGTGGAGGATGGTCAGCTTCCAGGGCGATGGCTGCCCAGGGTGGTGAGCAGCCTCTTCTGTCCAGACATCTCCCTCTTTCCCCTTCCCCGCCCCCTACTGTTCTGGCACCAGGAGATTTGTTTTCACTTAGGGAAAACCTGGCCTCATCACCCACCGCATCGGTGTTCTCAGGAAGTTGGCCCTTTCCCAAGAGGAGGAAAGTGGGGCAGTATCCTCGCAGTGAGCAATCTCACTAATGAGGAAATGTGGCTAGGATTCCAGAGAGGCAATGATGACTCAGAGGTAGGCACATAAGAGGTTCTCTGGCTACTCATCTTCTGCAGGTGTGCATTCATTCATTCATTCCCCACACATGTACTGAGCACATAGATGGAAAAGTAGAGGTTCAAATTCAGCTCTCCCACCTATGAGCCATGTAATCTCAGCCTCTCTAAGCCATTGTTCCTTTAACTATAAAATGGGTATAATACCTATTTTTCAGTGTTGTGAGGATTAAATGAGATGAAACTCTAGAGATTAGATTGCTGGATTTGGCAAATAGAAAGGACAGGATGCCAATGAAATTTGAATGTCAGATAAAGAAGAGGTATTTTTTTAGTATAAGGTATGTCCTGCATGTTGCATGCTTATCTGACATTTAGTTTTAACTTTGCATCCAGTATTTTAACTGGCTATGCTATCTGGGAATAAAGATGAGGGGGAAAAATGCCTGACTTTGAGGAGCATGTGATAGTGGTCAGACAGGCATGAAGAATGCAATTGCCATTCTCTGGGTGATGTAAGTCAGGTCAGAGGGATAGAGTGCTGTGGAAATAGACATCACCCTTCGGGCTCTTAAGAAATCCAGGCTCACTCTTGCTTGTTGAGCATCCCCAGTAGTGTGGGACTGATGCTATGAAATCAGAGTGTGAACACATTAAGTGAAACAGACAGTTGAAGTTTGCTTTTCTATTGAGCAATCAGGAAGATGACCTCTGTTTTCTTCCCTCTCAAAGCAAAGGGTGATCTCTGTTGATCAGGAAACAGACAATCCATTACTTATTTTTTCTATAGGCTATTTAAAAATAAAATGAAATTAATTCAGGGGGAAAAATTGTTCCCTGACTTTATGGTATGTGCATCTCTCGAATAAAATGCTAATAATTCATTATTCTGCTTCCCTGGAGATCTAGAGGTAAATTTGCCATGCACCACCAGGGATGTAATAAGAGACACACAATGGGAGTCTTCAGCGCCAAACTACAGTCTATCCAAAGCCTCTCTTTGGGCAAAGCTGCAAGTATCAAAATACTGAGGGGAGAGTCTGGGAATATTTTGTAGAAGGTGGCATCTGCTAGATGCATTCTTGTCTTCCCTAGGAGATATATGGCCTGGTATAAAGCATGGTCTGATCAGCATTACTGAAGGCTCCCTCTTCTTTCCCAGATGTGGTAGGGGATGTTAGATTGAGGGGTTTTTGGAAAACCCTGGGAGCCTCTATGCTCTCTTGGAGTCCCATTAGCTGCTTGCAGCCAATTCTAGAAACTCAGTCCCCTTGAGGATTGTTTTCCACTGCACCGTGGTGAAGGATGTGTGTGTACTCATTCATGTCTGACTCTTTGTGGCCTCATGGACTGTAGGCTTCCAGGCTCCTCTGTCCATGGAATTTTCCAGGCAAGAATACTTGAGCAGGGTGCCATTTCCTACTCCAGGGGATCTTCCTGACCCAGGGATCAAACTTGCGTCTCTTGGGTCTCCTGCATTGGCAAGCGGGCTCTTTACTACTAGTGCCACCTGGGAAGCCCAGTGAAGCTTGGGAGAAAGTCATAGATAGGATTTGTGCTCATGGGATTGATTGGCAAAACAGGGCTGGGGTGGAGTCCAGTGTGTATCACAGGGTTATAAAAGGCATTATTCAATTACAGGTTTCACAGGTAATTTTAATTGACTAGTAAGTGCCCAGCAGTGTGCTCAATGCTTGTCACACAACATTTCATTGATCCCACCCATACCTCATGCAGTAGGTGCCTAAATTCCATTTTACAGATTGGAGACCCACTGTTCGAATTATTTGCCTAAGGAAACACAGCTAATAAGTAGCCCTGGGCTCTCTAATTATGCCCTTGTGCTTAACCATTGTGTTCTACTGCGTTTTGCTCTCAGATTTTCTCTATAGGAGTGTCCCATGTGTTTAGGCACTTCTACTCTCTCCATCTGCTATGGTGGGTGGAGGATTGGCCTGGCTTCTAATACCCTCTTCCAATGGACCACACGTGCGTGACCTGAGGAAAGTTGTGGAACCTTCCTCAGACGTCAGCTTCCTTCTCCATAAAGTGATGGGTCAGGCTGAGTTAGTAAGCATCTTCTCCTGATGCAAAACCCTGTGTGTCCTACCAGTGACGAGCCATTTTGTTTCATTCACTTACCTTGTCATTAACTGATTAATTCATTTATTCAATACATATCTCCTTTGTGCCAAGTACATGCCCCAGATACAATGGCGAATTGATGAATAAGCATCTGGTTCCTGCCCTTGCAGAGGAAAGGTTCTAGGAAGAGACAGCAGAGTAAACAGACGATCATGGCACAGGGTGAAAAGAGCTGTAGGAGGGAGGTGCCGGGTAGCCTGGGGTCACCCAGGCTAGGTTCTGGTGAAGGGAGGGACATCTAAGGTAATGGCTGAGGGATGTGCAGGAGTTGGCCAGGCTTGGAGGGAACAGTTTGTTCAAAAGGGTGCACACATGCAGAATTCTTGGGGCATTGAGAACTGTGCTGACTGGATGGAGGATGGCGTGCAGTGGAGTGGGGGGGAACAGACCGGAGCAGGAAGAACTTGCAGAAATAGAGGCCACATTGTTAACTCAGTAGTAAACAATCCACCTGCCAGGTGACGTGGGTTCGACCCCTTGATTAAGAAGATCCCCTGCAGAAGGAAATGGCAACCCACTCCAGTATTCTTGCCTGGGCAGAGGAACCTGGTGGGTTACTGTCCACAGAGTCGCAAAAGACAGCAATAACACACTGTGCAGGACCTCAGGGCCTCGGAGGAGGAGGTTTTGGTGTTTGTTCTCAGAGCAACAGGCAGACACTGAAGGTCAGAGCTGCCCTGGGTGATTTCCCAGATTGTGTCCTGCACAAGGGTGCCAGCTAAGGGGAGCCCCTCCACTTCCCAGGCCATGGGCCTCAGTGCAGGGCCACTTTGTCTCCTTCTAAAATAATTAAGGAGCTTTAAGGGCTGGTGCCTTCCTCGATATCAGGAGAATAATGTGATCAGATTTGTGTTTTTGAGCCTTTTCTCTGGTTGTAGGATTTGCTGGATGAAGGATCAGGAGGAAAGTGAAGAATGGGGTGGGGAGGAGTCGGCATGAAAGAGAGAGTGGCAGCCTGGGGAGGCAGTTTGAATGGAGACCGGTGAACGGATATGAGTTTCAGAAGTCATGGCCTGTACAAACCACCTGGTTCTCATTGCTTCCTGTGACTTACTCAGCTGAACTTTCTTTCCGGGACAGAAATACTAAATCATGGAGGAACACAGCCTATGGGATTAGTGTTTTGCCCCCAGGCTCCTGAGAGAGCCAGAGTTCAGTGTGGCGCCCTGCTCTCCAGCTCACGCTCAGACATTTGATCCTGCTGTAGGAGGCCCATCAGATGGTGACTGTGTGGTCTAATGGACAGACTCAAGGCCGAGAACCAAGAAACCCAGGCATGGACATCATCATAGGCTATTCTTTTACATTGCCCGATGGCATTCTCCCTGCCTCTTTTTCTTTGCCCCCGATCATACCCAGACATTTGTAGACTGCCTGCTAAGTGCCTGGCTCTGTGCTGAGCACAGTGAGGGATACAGAGCCAAGAGGCACCACCTTGGCCCTCAAGAAACTCACCAGTGGGACAGTTATGAATGGACAGTCCCCCATCAAAGACTTCTGAGATGTGCTCAAGGAATGTTCCAGATTATCAGAGTGGAGGGAGGCAGAGCACTGTGTGTATTGGCATGGGATCTGGAGTCAGAACTGAAATCAAAATCTGGCTTTCAAAAACACTTTCTAGTTGTGACCCTAGGCCCATCACATAACTTCTCAGGGCCTCAGTTTGCCCATCTATAAAATGGGTATAGTAATACCTGAGTAGTTTAAGGATTAAATAGTTCAAGGCATATAAAGTGTTTAGCAGAGTGTCTACTAGATTAAAATTTTTAAATAATTTAAACCATTTATATTATTACTAGGGCAGGCATCTTTTTTTGAATCTTTGATGTACAGTTCTAAGTTTTGACAGAACCAGTTATAAGTTGTAACCAGTACCACAAACAAGATACACACTATTCTACTACCTACCCCCAAATTCCCTGGTCTTATTCCTCTGTAGTAAACCCTCCCAATACTCTTTTTTTCTTTGTGATAATTTATTATCTCTTAGTTTTTGCAAAAGTTTTCTTGAGATGTAATTCACACACTGTACAATTCACCTAGTTAAAGTGTACAGGCCCATAGCTTTTAGTACCTTCACAGAGTTTTGCAACCATCACTACAATTTTAGGAAACTTTCATCACCCCCAAGACAAACTCGGAACCCTTTAGGGGTCACAGTCCATTCCTGTTAACTATCCCTTCTTCCCCTGCCCCAGCCCCTGAAAAACACTAATCTACTTTCTATGGATTTGCCTATTCTGGATACTTCATATAAATGGAATTATACACTATCTGGTCTTTCATGACTGGCTTCTTTCACTGAGCAGAATATTTTCAAGGCTCATCCCTGTTGTAGCATGTGTCGGTATTTTGTTCCTTTTCATTGCTGAATGATACTCCATTTTATATGGATATATCACATTTTGTTTATCCATGCTTCAGTTGGTGGACATTTGGGTTGTTTCTGCTTTTTGGCTATCATAAATAATGCTGCTGTGAACATTGGTGTACAAGTTTTTATATGTTTTCCCATGGAATTGCTGGGGCATAGGGTAAGTGTGTGTAACGTTTTAGAGGAGTGGCCAGACTGTTTCCCATAGTAGCTGCACCATTTTGCTATCTCACAAGCAGTGTATGAGAGCTCCAGTCTCTCCACATCCTTGATGATACTTATGATTATCTGTATTTTTGATTCCAGCCATCCCAGTGGGTATGAAGTGGTGTCTCAGTGTACAGTCTCCTATATGTACCCTTCATTCCTGGCAACCACTGATTCACTCTCTGGCCCTCTGGCTCTGCCTTTCCCTGAAGGTGATAGCTATAGTCATCATACATGATGTAGCCTCTGACTCTCTTCTTCCCTCCAGCATAAGGCACTGGAGATCCACCCATGTGATTGCTCTCCTTTTCATGGCTGAGTTTCATTTCCTCCCTCGGATGGATGTACCCTAGGTGCCCGTGCTTGTCTGCACAGTAATTGGACACTTTGCCCAGGGAATCAAATACTAAGCCTTATCCCTTGTCAGGACTTTTTATAGTTTTGAAGGCCTTTTCTGAGCCTCCCTGGGCTGCCAGTGTTGCAGGACACCCAGGCTGTTACTCTTTTAGGTTCCTCTGAGCTGTAGAGCTGAGTCCTGTGAGCTGCAGTGCCTAGAAACCCACCCAACATTAGAACTTCTGTGTTGTGGCTCTAACATACCATTTGTGGTGAGAGGGCTGAAGCCCAGTGAGACAGATGGGCCCTGGACCACTGGGGCAGCTGCTGACAGGGAGCCCTCCGCTGCCCGGCTGTCTCCCTTCTCATCAGGGAGTCCCAGAAGCTCCTTGGGCTCATTCAGTTCAGCTCAGTTCAGTCACTCAGTTGTGTCCGACTCTTTGCTACTCCATGGACTGCAGCATGCCAGGCTTCCCTGTCCATCACAAACTCCCAGAGCTTACTCAAACTCATGTCCATTGGGTCAGTGATACCATCCAACCATCTCATCCTCTGTCATCCCCTTCTCCTCCTGCCTTCAATATTTCCCAGCATCAGGGTCTTTTCCAGTGAGTTGGTTCTTCACATCAGGTGGCCAAAATATTCGAGTTATAGCTTCAGCATCAGTCCTTCCAATGAATATTCAAGACTGACTTCCTTTAGGATGGACTGGTTGGATCTCCTTGCAATCCAAAGGACTCTCAAGAGTATTCTCCAACACCACAGTTCAAAAGCATCAATTCTTCAGCACTCAGCTTTCTGTATAATCCAGTTCTCACATTCATACATGACTACTGGAAACACCATAGCTTTGACTAGATGGACCTTTGTTGGTAAAGTAATGGCTGTGCTTTTTAAGATGCTGTCTTGGGCTCATAAATAAAGCCATTTCTCATTCCCTTATCTGCTTTCATGGCTGGCTGGCAACTTTGAGCATTTGCCACCTCCCCACCCCTCTCCACCCTACCCCAAGTGTAGCAGTTTTCCAACTCTCTATTATGTGTGCACGGAGAACAGGATGTAATGATAATAAACTAATAATGAATTTGTACCTACCAGGTTTATTATGTACAGCAGAATCCACGAGGTAGACATAATCACTTTATGCAGGAAGAAATCAAGATCCCAGGCTGATAGATAACTCATTCAAAGTTACCCGGCGTGGGATTTGCAGCAGACTTGGGATTTGAACCTGCCATCTGCACTTTCATTCACTTCCAGTGGGTCTCGGACCTCAGTCATCTGCACACCACCTTTGTAAGCCCTTCTGCCACCTGAACTTTAGTTGTTTAACTTTATTTTTTACTATCATCAACTTTACAAGAACAGTTTTTGTTCATCAAAAACAAGTCCAGAGCACAAGTGCGCATGACACAGTGTTTGACGTGCTAGTTGTAATTTTTGACTATATATGAAAATAAACACATAACTCAAAAATGTCCATCTATATGTCACTTAAAATCAGCTCAGTATATGGATCACACTTTGGGGAAGGAAACTCATGATGTGCAGTGATTTGCCTGCAGGTCTGTCTTTCCGCCTTGATGGGGAGTGACAGGTAGGCTGTGCCTGTGGTTTATTCATCTCAGCATCTTCAGCATCCAGCACCATAATGGACCCATTATAGGCACTTGCTGTGTGATTAATGGATAAATGACAGAATGAATGGAGTGAGAAAGGGGAAGAGTGAGTGGTGTTTCCCCTTCCTTAATGAGAAGACTAGGAAACCTCTGGCCATTGGGGCCTTAGCACCAGTGGGACAAGAGTGCTTAGAGGGTGTGATGGCTGTGGTCACCCCGGAGATGTTGGGAGGCTCACTTTCTCCCTGTGAAGTCCTTCTAGCCCTCTCAAGCTTTCGGTTTGTGGGACTGTAGACATTGTCATCTTTCTCTAGTTCATCCAGCCTCTTTGATTCCTGGATGTGGGAGGGTCAGCCCATCTCTGGTGGTTTCTCTTGCCAAAAGAGTCCCCACCCTGTGACCCAGTGGCCACTTTCATTTCTTCTCTTCAAATGGTCCAACAGCGTACCAGGCAGATTCTGCACCATCTCCTCTAGCGGAAAATGAAGCAAGCGTGGGAGCTGTCGAGACCACAGTCCTAGTTAGTAGCTGGATGAGTCAGAAGATCAGTGAGCCTAACAGCCGACATTTATTGAGGACCTACTATGTGCCAAACACTGGGCTAAGGGTGCCTGAATTCCCTTCTATTTTAGAATCAGACCATCTAGGCATAGACATTGAAGTCAGAACTTGATTTCTGAGTTTAAATGGGAAAAGCTCAACAATTATTTATTGTAGCCCAACTATACGGGAGGCTTCCCAAGTGGTGCTAGTGGTTAAGAACCCACCTGCAATGTAGGGGACATAAGAGATGTGGGTTCAATCCCAGGGTCAGGAAGATCCTTTGGAAAAGGAAATGGCAATATACTCCAGTATTCTTGCCTGGGAAATCCCTTGGACAGAGGAGCATGGTGGGCTGCAGTCCCTGGGGTCGCAAAAAGTCAGACATGACTGAACACACCGTGTGTAACTCTATGGGGACAGAGGGGAGGCTAAACTCAGCCTTGAGAAAACAAAGCTTCCTGCCCTCAAGAAGCTCAGTGGACCCTGAGGAATCTTGTTGAATTACAGCTTGGGAAGTTGCATGTGTGTAGGACAGGGTCTTGGAATGTCACCATACTTGTACCCTTAGACAACCAGAATATTATGAGCACATTGGACAGGCCTATGTCATTCATGAATTCAGCCAACATTTATGGGGCATCTTGGGCAAGGGTCACAAGTGTATGGCTCACGTGTGTTCCTGTTTTCATCACCTGCCCCATGGTAGGAGCCCTGGAGATAGCCTCCTTCAGCATCCTTTGGTGCCCTAGGCATTCAGTGCTGGTATTTGAAGTGAAATTCACAGCCCTTTCTCTGTTACTTGAAAGGCATTGGTGCTAAAATGTTGTTTATTTCATGAGACATTGATGCTTAGAGTGCTGCAGGGTATGACATGTGCTGTGTATTGTCCAACTCCTGGGGCACCTTTCACGTAGGCTACCATGTGTTCAGTGGCCTCTGGTCCACCCCATGGGGCCCTGAAAGGATAGGAGATGGTAACTGATGTTTCTGGGCTTTTAAAGCACTTACTCTGCAAAATAAAGTTGGCACCCCTGTTGTTCATCTGAAACTATTACAAGAATATTTACTTATCTGTGAAATTCCTTTCTTCCTTTCCCTCTCCTTCCTTCTCTCCCTTCTCTCCTTCCCTTCCCTCACTCCCTTTGCCTTTCTCTCTTTTCCTTCCACAAATACTAGATGATCTACAATATACCAGCATATTCTGGGATTTAGCAGTAAACAGAACAGACAAACCCCTTTGCCTTCATGGAGCCCACAATCTGGTGGGGAAGACAGAAATTTTAAAAAAAAATCAATGGAAAACATTTTAATTAAAAAAATGAAATATTTAAACCAAAAATAAATGAAATTAATGATATACAACATATAGTATATTATGTGGGGTAAGTGCTACAGAGAAAAGGTAGGGAATGGGGATGGGAGATAGTGGTTTTAGATAGGGGGCAGGGGAAGCATCACTGAGACCATGACATTTTAGTATAGACCTGCAAAGAGGTGAGGGCATGAGCTCCACAGATAACTGTGTATGTGCAAGCTGTCACTTCAGTTGTGTCCAACTCTTTGCAACACCATGGACTGTGGCCCACCAGACTCCTCTGTCCATGGGATTCTCCAGGCAAGAATACTGGAGTGGGTTGCCATGCCCTTCTCCAGGGGATCTTCCCAAGGATCGAACCTGCGTCTCCTACATCTACTGCCTTGGCAAGTGGGTTCTTTATCATCCTTGCCGCCTGGGAAACCCTACAGTTAGATAACTGAGGAAAGGCCTTCATAGGCAGCAGGACACATGCAAAGGCCCAGAGGTAGACATGTGCCCAAAATGTGTGAAGAAGAGTGAGGGAGCTGGCTAGAGTGCGTCGAACAAGGGGAAAGTGTAGATGACTTCAGGCAGGTAATGAGGGATGAGGGCCGGACCTCGAAAGAGTCTGAGAATTCTATCCAAAATAAGTGGGCTTCCCTGATGGCTCAGATGGTAAAGAATCTGCCTGCAATGCAGGAGACCCAGGTTCAATCTCTGGGTTGGGATCCAAAATGATGATTCTTGAAGTGTAGTCTCTGAACCACCCCAGATCCACTGAATTGGAAACTCTGGGAGTAGGGTCCAAAATATTTGTTTAAACAAACCCTCCAGAGGGATTCTGATGCCACTAAAATGTGAGAGCCCCTGATAGCAAACACCTAGGCCCCTCCTGACCATTTCTTCAGGGTCTGCACACTCCCTCCGGTGTGTGATATAAAACAGAGGGGTGATCATCATTGACCTGACCTCCTCACCCCAAGAAGCGCCATCATCTTAGTGTCTGGACATTGACATTCAGACTAATTGAAAAGTTAGATGCTGTGTCCGTGCTCAAACTGGTGTCAGGTGACTTTGAGGGACAGAAGGTAAGAGGCAGGGATGAGTGGGCCAGTGTCTCAGGACTGGGATTATTGACTCTCGGTGTGGAGAGACCTTGAGGACATCAATCTTGTCCCCAAATGGATCAGAAAAGACTGAAGCCTAGAGTGGGGAAAGAGCTGCTAATTGGATACATGTGAGGTTCCTGTGGGTCCTCTGGACTTGAAGGCACCTTCTCTATTTCATTGTTCTTATAGGCTCTGAGCACAAAGACTGTAGGCTTGGTGGCACCCAGACAACATTGCTGCTGGATGGAGGTAGATGTCACCTGTGTTGTGTAGGTGTAGGAGGCATTAGTGGTGTGTAGTAGATGTGGGGGATGTTGGCTGTGTGTAGGTGTGGGAGGCATTAGTGGTGTAGGTAACTGTGTGGGATGTCAGCCATGTGTGTAGGTGTAGGGGGCATTAGTGGTGTAGGTAACTGTGTGGGATGTCAGCCATGTGTGTAGGTGTAGGGGGCATTAGTGGTGTAGGTAACTGTGTGGGATGTCAGCCATGTGTGTAGGTGTAGGGGGCATTAGTGGTGTAGGTAACTGTGTGGGATCTCAGCCATGTGTGTAGGTGTAGGAGGCATTAGTGGTGTAGATAACTGTGTGGGATCTCAGCCATGTGTGTAGGTGTAGGAGGCATTAGTGGTGTAGGTAACTGTGTGGGATGTCAGCCATGTGGTGTAGGTGTAGGGGGCATTAGTGGTGTAGGTAACTGTGTGGGATGTCAGACATGTGTGTAGGTGTAGGGGGGGCATTAGTGGTGTGTAGTAGATGTGGGGGTTGTTGGCCGTGTGTAGGTGTAGGGGGCATTAGTGGTGTGTAGTAGATGTGGGGGTTGTTGGCTGTGTATAGAGTGTGTAGGTGAGGCATTAGTGGTGTAGGTAACTGTGTGGGATCTCAGCCATGTGTGTAGGTGTGGGAGGCATTAGTGGTGTAGGTAACTATGTGGGATGTCAGCCATGTGTGTAGGTGTAGGGGGAGGGGGCATTAGTGGTGTAGGTAACTGTGTGGGATCTCAGCCATGTGTGTAGGTGTAGGGGGCATTAGTGGTGTAGGTAACTGTGTGGGATCTCAGCCATGTGTGTAGGTGTAGGGGGCATTAGTGGTGTAGGTAACTATGTGGGATCTCAGCCATGTGTGTAGGTGTGGGAGGCATTAGTGGTGTAGGTAACTGTGTGGGAAGTCAGCCATGTGTGTAGGTGTGGGAGGCATTAGTGGTGTAGGTAACTGTGTGGGATGTCAGCCATGTGTGTAGGTGTAGGGGGCATTAGTGGTGTAGGTAACTGTGTGGGATCTCAGCCATGTGTATAGGTGTGGGAGGCATTAGTGGTGTAGGTAACTGTGTGGGATCTCAGCCATGTGTGTAGGTGTAGGGGGCATTAGTGGTGTAGGTAACTGTGTGGGATGTCAGCCATGTGTGTAGGTGTAGGGGGCATTAGTGGTGTAGGTAACTGTGTGGGATGTCAGCCATGTGTGTAGGTGTAGGAGGCATTAGTGGTGTAGGTAACTGTGTGGGATCTCAGCCATGTGTGTAGGTGTAGGGGGCATTAGTGGTGTAGGTAACTGTGTGGGATCTCAGCCATGTGTGTAGGTGTAGGTGGCATTAGTGGTGTAGGTAACTGTGTGGGATGTCAGCCATGTGTGTAGGTGTGGGAGGCATTAGTGGTCTAGGTAACTGTGTGGGATCTCAGCCATGTGTGTAGGGAAATGTGTAGGTGTAGGAGGCATTAGTGGTGTAGGTAACTGTGTGGGATCTCAGCCATGTGTGTAGGTGTAGGGGGCATTAGTGGTGTAGGTAACTGTGTGGGATGTCAGCCATGTGTGTAGGTGTAGGAGGCATTAGTGGTGTAGGTAACTGTGTGGGATCTCAGCCATGTGTGTAGGTGTGGGAGGCATTAGTGGTGTAGGTAACTGTGTGGGATCTCAGCCATGTGTGTAGGTGTGGGAGGCATTAGTGGTGTGAGGTAACTGTGTGGGATCTCAGCCATGTGTGTAGGTGTAGGAGGCATTAGTGGTGTAGATAACTGTGTGGGATCTCAGCCATGTGTGTAGGTGTAGAGGGCATTAGTGGTGTAGGTAACTGTGTGGGATCTCAGCCATGTGTATAGGTGTAGGAGGCATTAGTGGTGTAGGTAACTGTGTGGGATCTCAGCCATGTTTGTAGATGTACGGGGCATTAGTGGTGTAGGTAACTGTGTGGGATCTCAGCCATGTGTGTAGGGTGTAGGGGGCATTAGTGGTGTAGGTAACTGTGTGGGAAGTCAGCCATGTGTGTAGGTGTGGGAGGCATTAGTGGTGTAGGTAACTGTGTGGGATGTCAGCCATGTGTGTAGGTGTAGGAGGCATTAGTGGTGTAGGTAACTGTGTGGGATCTCAGCCATGTGTGTAGGTTTGGGAGGCATTAGTGGTGTAGGTAACTGTGTGGGATATCAGCCATGTGTGTAGGTGTAGGAGGCATTAGTGGTGTAGGTAACTGTGTGGGATCTCAGCCATGTGTGTAGGTGTGGGAGGCATTAGTGGTGTAGGTAACTGTATGGGATGTCAGCCATGTGTGTAGGTGTAGGGGGCATTAGTGGTGTAGGTAACTGTGTGGGATGTCAGCCATGTGTGTAGGTGTAGGAGGCATTAGTGGTGTAGGTAACTGTGTGGGATCTCAGCCATGTGTGTAGGTGTAGGGGGCATTAGTGGTGTAGGTAACTGTGGGATCTCAGCCATGTGTGTAGGTGTAGGAGGCATTAGTGGTGTAGGTAACTGTGTGGGATGTCAGCCATGTGTGTAGGTGTAGGAGGCATTAGTGCTGTAGGTAACTGTATGGGATGTCAGCCATGTGTGTAGGTGTAGGGGGCATTAGTGGTGTAGGTAACTGTGTGGGATCTCAGCCATGTGTGTAGGTGTAGGGGGCATTAGTGATGTAGGTAACTGTGGGATCTCAGCCATGTGTGTAGGTGTAGGAGGCATTAGTGCTGTAGGTAACTGTATGGGATGTCAGCCATGTGTGTAGGTGTAGGGGGCATTAGTGGTGTAGGTAACTGTGTGGGATGTCAGCCATGTGTGTAGGTGTAGGGGGCATTAGTGGTGTAGTAGGTGTGGGGGATGCAAATGCTGCAGGATCAGAAAAAGGGGAGGATAATGAGGAGAAGAAACATCCCATCATGTACTCTGAGGGACCAGGCTCTGGACCATTTGAGGAGTGGTGGGAGCTTTCTGTGTCTGGATCTGAGCCAGCAGGCTAAGCATGAGGACCTGATTCAAAGGCCTTGAATGCTGTGCTAAGTGGCTGGGACTTAAACCTTTGGAAGTGAATGCCCCAAAGTCCCAGGTGCCCATTTCCTGATAACTGTTTCCAGACTTTTCTAAACTCCTTGCTTGGGTCACCATCTGCCCTCCCTGGCCCGTACTGACTGTTCCACAGGGCTCCTAGAGAACCCTGCCCTGACTTTTATCAGAAGAGAGTCAGAGCAACTCAACTGATAAGAGACCTCAACTGATAAGTTAGGAGAGACCCTGAAGGGTATGAACACAGTCCCGTTTGCCTCGTGGCTCTGTTTCCAAAGGTTGGAGGGCAGGACCATCTGAGGCTGAGAAGTACAGGTTGAGCGCTCTGCAGGAGTTCTCTCCATCAGCCACTGCACACTTGGCTTTTGAAAAATGAAAAATATTCAGTGCCATCTTTTCTTATTTTTCAGGAAATTCATGTACATTAGGGAAAAATGGAACATTTCCATAAGCAATAAAAAACAATTTAGATGACCCTCCATTTCACCCTCTAGATATAGTGTTAACAGCCTGTATATTCTATCCAAATGTTTTTCCGCATTTCATGTTTTCCTTACAAGATAGAATCATCTTGTAGACATTGTTCTGTATTGGTTTTGTTCACTTAGGTTATGAACATCTTTCCACATCATTACACACTCTTGGTAGCATCGCTTTAAACGGCTGTATGATGTGCTATCTTACAGTGAGTTCCCTAATATTGGACATTTCGGTTGTTTCCCATTTTTTGCTTGTATAATCAACTCTGTTGTGAATTGCCCTGTAATGTCACGTGTGATTGATTATATCCTAAGGTTAAATTCCTAAATGTAGGAATTTAAGTTCCTAAATGTAGGAACCAGCCAACTCATAAAAGGCCTTGAATGCCCACCAGAAATATTGCAGTGACCATCACTGAGGTTGGAGGTAATCCAATAAACAGCACCTCTTTCTCTACACCAGTTCTGATATAGCTGAGGTAGACATAGGAGATTGGAAGATGGAGATGAAAACACTGCTTTTATTACTAATAAAGACTAGTTAGGAGAACATGGCTTAGATATGCATCTACAATTGGCTTCTTAATACTGGACCCTGCCACTAATCAGGGGTAAACATCTACTCTTGGACTGTACTGGAAAATTGCAGACCTCACCCTGAAAAACTATGGCAGAGCAGTTCAGAGGACCACTCCCTTCCTGTAGGCAGCTGACTTCCAGGGAGAAGGTGGTAAAAGGGGCTGAGCTATGCCTGCCCAGCTCCTCCTCCCCAATTCACTAACCAGATGAGTCATTCCACCTCCCCAGAGAAGAGTAAGTATGTGAAGAAAAGCCTAGAGTGTTATACAAATGCATGTCTCTCCACAAGGCAGGTAAATAGCAAGAGAGGGCAATAAGCTTTCTCTAGTGATAATTATGAAAATGATAGCTAATTTGTATTGAGTACTGTGCTGGGCTTTGTGCATACAATTTCTTTGATCCTTTGCACAATAAAATAGACATTCTGTCCCTGTCTGTCTTGCAAATGAGGAAACACGCTTAGAGAATTAAGTAGTACATCCCCAATCTCCTAGCTGGTATGCAGAAGAACTGGGATTCAAACCCAGGCAGCCTGACTCCAGAGACCGTTAGGAATCTGCTTCCCACTGTCAGCATCATCTGACTTTTGAAAGGCTGACAACCCCTAAACTTAGAGGAAGAGTCAGCTAAGAGCCATACCTGCCAGCTTGTGAGTGTCCCCAGGTTGAGATGGCATGCCCCTCACTGGCAGACCTTCTGACCAGCCCTGTTCCCATGAAATTCATTAATTGCTTTTGAGAGAACCACTTGACCAAGTGTCCTGAATTAGGACAAGCAGCGATTATGCCAGACCTCACAGGATAGAGAGGACCTTGACAAGTGTCCTTACTTCGCAGAGGACTCAGACACCCTCAAGTTCACAGCGTGAGGTTTCTGATGATTCCATTTCATCTTAAGGATCTCAGCCACTCATTAAGAATTTGTTTGAATTTAGGGAGAAAATAATGAATCTGTTAAATATTTTGTTTCAGTTAGAAAGGAAACATGTAATTGGGAGGATGGGGTGAGAACACTAATTATACTTTTAATTGTGTCTCTTGCCCTTTAGGGTAAACTCTAAGGAAGTGGGTAAAGAAAGAGAAACCGAGTTTTTCTTTAAGAGGTTTTCTGCTGTTCCAGGCAATTTCCCAAAGAACAGTCGCCTCTGTTGTAACCCATTTTCAGTTTTAATTGCTTTACAAGCAGAAGCTAGACTTTTTTCCCCCCGTTCTTTTTTAAAGCAAGCAATTTTGGTGTTCCTTTAATTATATGTTATTATAATTCTTTTATTCTTTAAACATTGGCTAAGATTTACCAAGAAACTTATAGACCTTGATATTTATGCATTAGTATCTGACTGGTAAAAACGTTAGTGAGGAAATGAAGGGTACTGATTAAAACCAGCACTCATTATCAGAGAAATGCAAATCAAAACCACTATGAGGTACCATTTCACGCCAATCAGAATGGCTGCTATCCAAAAGTCCACAAGCAATAAATGCTGGAGAGGGTGCGGAGAGAAGGGAACCCTCTTACACTGTTGGTGGGAATGCAAACTAGTACAGCCACTATGGAGAACAGTATGGAGATTCCTCAAAAAACTGGGAATAGAACTGCCTTATGATCCAGCAATCCCACTGCTGGGCATATACACTGAGAAAACCAGAATTGAAAGAGACACGTGGACCCCAATGTTCATAGCAGCACTGTTTACAATAGCCAGAACGTGGAAGCAACCTAGATGTCCATCCACAGATGAATGGATAAGCAAGCTGTGGTACATATACACAATGGAGTATTACTCAGCCATTAAAAAGAATACATTTGAATCAGTTCTAAGGAGGTGGATGGAACTGGAGCCTATTATACAGAGTGAAGTAAGCCAGAAACAAAAACACAAATACAGTATACTAACGCATATATATGAAATTTAGAAAGATGGTAAAAATAACCCTATTTACGAGACCGCAAAAGAGACACTGATGTATAGAACAGACTTTTGGACTCTGGGACCGGGAGAGGGTGGGATGATTGGGGAGAATAGCATTGAAATATGTATAATATCATATCTGAAATGAGTCGTCAGTCCAGGTACGATGCCCGATAACAAATGCCTGGGGCTGGAGCACTGGGACAACCTGGAGGGATGGTGTGGGGAGGGGACAGGGAGGAGGGTTCAGGATGGGGAACACGTGTATACTGGCGGCGGATCCATCTTGATGTATTGTAAAAGCAATACAATATTGTAAAGTTAAGCAAAATTAAAAAAAAAAAAAAACAAAACCATGGATTCTGGAGTTTCCATTCCCGAGGTTCACAGCTGCACTTTCACTAGTTGTGTAATCTTTGGCAAGCTGCCTAACTTCTCTGTGCTTTAGTTTCTTGTCTATAAAATGGGCTTAACAGCAGCACCCCCATCATAATTGTTACAAGGGTTCAAGACAGTCAAGACGGGCTACGTTACACTGCAGTGAAGTGAAGTGAAGTCGCTCAGTCGTGTCTAACTCTTTGCGACCCCATGGCCTATAGCCTACCAGGCTCCTCAATCCATGGAATTCTCCAGGCAAGAAAACTGGAGTGGGTTGCCATTAAATCCCAAATCTCAGAAGTTTGATGCAACCAATTATTTCTCACTCATGCAAAGTCCTCCAAAGATCTGCATGATTCCCAGTGCAGTTGCGCACCGTGTGTTGGCTCAACATATTCCAGGCTGCTTCAGTTTCACAGCCCCTTCATATCAACATGCTTCCATGCTTGCTACAGCAGAGGAGATATGCTGGGGAATTACATACTGGCTCCCAAAGGCTTCGACAGGCAGTGACACAAATCACTTCTGCTTGTGTTTCATTGGGGAAAGCAAATTGCATAGGGATGCATAAATTCAAGGTGGCAGAAAAGACCAGAAGCAGAGGGAAACCAGGGACATGGGTGAGCAAGTGGTACGTCCACCACCGTGTGCATAGTGCTTGTTAAGAATAAGCATGAAGTAAGAGTAAGCTCTCATTGCTGATGGTTTAGTTCAGTTCAGTTGCTCAGTCGTGTCCCACTCTTGTCACCCCATGAACCACAGCATGCCAAGATACAATTTTAATTTTTATCGAGGCTATTTTTACTTTCTTTTTAGATTTGGTCTAAAGAATAACTTCCACATACTCAAAGAGGCCCAAATAGATGCCCCTGGGAGGTGGTGAGCTTCTGTCACAGTGGTTGCTTTAGTGCCCTGTAACTTAGTAGGTAGCACACATTTGAAAGGTAGCATCAGTTGTGTTTGAGAGCATGGGCTTGGAGTCAGGTGGACTTGCGTGTCAATCTCAGAACTAACACCTACTGAATGTGATCTTGATGAGGTGATTTAACCTTTCCTGGACTCAGTGACTTCACAGTTATCATGGGATCATCTTTCTAATTTTGTTATTCATTTTTCATTATGTCCTTTTTAATACCCCTCTTTTATTTTTCATTTTTCTTTTATCTTTTATGGCAAAATTGCCTTACAGCCAATTAGTTAAGCAGTGAAAATGGTGGCCAAAATTGTTGGCAGCAAAGATGTTTACAGCAATGAAACTTACAGAGATAATACAGGACACAGCTTTCTGAACCCTCAGCTTGCTCATCTGCAAAGTGGGAATAATAATACTAACATTTTAGAGCTTTTTATCTTTTTATTTGACTGGAGTATAATTATTTTACAATGTTGTGTTAGTCTCTGCTGTATAATGAAGTGAATCAGCTGTATGTATACATGTATCCCCTCTCTTGAGCCTTCCTTCACCCTTTACCTCTTGTATCCTATGCCCTCACGCCCTGTATCCCACCTCTGTATGTCCTCATGGAGCACTGAGCTGAGCTTGCTGTGCTTTGTAGCAGGTTCCCACTAGCTAGCTATTTTATACATGGTAGTATATGGCACCCCACTCCAGTACTCTTGCCTGGAAAATCCCACGGACAGAGGAGCCTGGTGGGCTGCAGTTCATGGGGTCGCTAAGAGTCGGACATGACTGAGCCACTTCACTTTCTCTTTTCACTTTCATGCATTGGAGAAGGAAATGGCAACCCACTCCAGTGTTCTTGCCTGGAGAATCCCAGGGACGGGGAAGCCTGGTGGGATAGCGTCTATGGGGTCACACAGAGTCGGACACGACTGAAGTGACTTAGCATAGCATAGCATAGTATATATATGTCAGTCCCAATGTCCAGTTCCTCCCAACCTCTCCTCCCCCGACCTCGTGTCCACATATCTGTTCTCGATATCTGCATCTCTATTTCTCCCTGAAAATAGGTTCATCTGTACCATTTTTCTAGATTCCACAAAGAGGTGTGGATAGACCTAGAATCTGTCATATAGAGTGAAATAAGTCAAAAAGAAAAACAAAATACCATATATTAACTCATATATGTGGAATCTAGAGCTTTGTAGGTCACATGCATAGATACTTAATACACAGAGTAAACACCAAAAACAATTTTTCCCTTTTGTCTCCACCTGCTTCATAATTACTGTGATCCTGATCTGGCTGTAGGGTAACCATTTGGGACATCTTCAACTCTTCCGTGCCTCCCAAGGTTGTTGCCGGGTAAACGAGCTGATATAAACATTTACCAATGTGGGTGCATAGCAGCTGCTCAGTAAATGTTGGTTTCCATCACCCTCCCCCATCCCACCATGTCCTCTTACTATGGGGCTTTTACCACGATGGGGTGGATTTATGGACATTGGGCAGAGAGATGATTCACGGCCTTGGGTGGGTCCAGCTTGGCACTGCATACATCTCAACAGACAACTGCCCATTCCACCTGCTGCAGTGAACTGACTTACCACAACATAAAAGGTTAGACTTCACTCACAAATGGGGAGCATTCATGGAATTCGCCTCTGAAGGAATATTGAACAGCCTCTGAAGCAGTCACTTCACACTTGCTGTTGTTCAGTCAATCACCCATGTCTGACTTTGTGACCCCGTGGACTGCTGCATGCCAGGCTTCCCTGTCCATCACCAACTCCTAGAGCTTGCTCAAGAGTCGATGATGCCATCCAACCATCTCATCCTCTCTCAACGTGTCTCAACAGGACATGTCAACATGTCATGACATCTCAACCATGTCATCCCCTTCTCCTCCTGCCTTCAATTTTTCCCAGCATCAGGGTTTTTTCCAATGAGTCAAATCTTTGCATAAGGTGGCCAAAGTATTGGAGCTTCAGCTTCAGCATCAGTTCTTCCAATGAATATTCAGGGTTGATTTCCTTTAGGATTGACTGGTTTGATCTCATTGCAGTCCAAGGGACTCTCAAGAGTTCTTCTCCAATACCACAGTTCAAAGGCATCAATTGTTTGGCACTCAGACTTCTTATGGTCTAACTCTCACATCCACACATAACTACTGGAAAGACCATAGCTTTGACTATATGGGCCTTTGTCAGCAAAGTAACGTGTCTGTTTTTTTAATATGCTATCTAAGTTTGTCATAGCTTTTCTTCCAAGGAGCAAGCATCTTCTAATTTCATGGCTGCAGTCACCATTCACAGTGATTTCTTGGAGCCCAAGAAGGTAAAGTCTGTTACAATTTCCATTGTTTCCCCATCTATTTGTCATGAAGTGATGGGACCAAATGCCATGATCTTTGTTTTTTGAATGTTGAGTTTTAAGCCAGATTTTTTACTCTCCTCTTTCACCTTCATCAAGAGGTTCTTTAGTTCCTCTTTGCTTTCTGCCATAAAGGTGGTGTCATCTGCAGGTCTGAGGTTATTGATATTTCTCCTGGCCATCTTGATTCCAGCTTATGCTTCATCCCACCTGGCATTTTGCATGATGTATTTTGTGTATAAGTTAAATAAGCAGGGTGACAATAAGCAGGGAGCCTTGGGGTACACCATTCCCAATTTTGAACCATTCCATGTCCGATTCTAACTGTTGCTTCTTGACCTGCATACAGGTTTCTTAGGAGTCAGGTAAGGTGGTCTGGTATTCCTATCTCTTTAAGAATTTTCCACAGTTTGTTGTGATCCACACAGTGAAAGGCTTTGAAGTGAAGAAGTGAAGTCGTTCAGTCATGTCCAACTCTTTGCAACCCCATGGACTATAGCCTACCAGGATCCTCCATCCATGGGATTTTCCAGGCAAGGATACTGCAGTGGGTTGCCATTTCCTTCTCCAGGAGATCTTCCCAACCCAGGGATTGAACCTGGGTCTCCCGCATTGTAGGCAGACGCTTTACCGTCTGAGCCACCAGGGAAGTCAATGAAGCAGAAGTAGATTTTTTTTTTTCCGGAATTCTCTTGCTTTCCCTGTGATCCAGCTGATGTTGGCAATTGGATCTCTGGTTCCTCTGCCTTTTCTAAATCTAGCTTATACTCTGGAAGAATGACCTCACACTAAGGTTGACCAATAGTTGGCTCAGGTGCCTGTGGGTACCCATGGGAGCTGATGAAGCCAGAGTGAGAGTAAGGCATCAGGAGGACACATCACACATTCCTGATGAGATTGCAGCCACCAGCACCTTTCCACATTTGGTCTTCTGGAAGGCTTCTGAGAATGTGCTGCTTCTTCTCTGAAGCCCTTTCTTCCCCTTCCTTGCTGTGTGTCCTACTTGAACACATGATCAGTATCCATCAGTGAGCCTTCCAAAGGGGAATTAGATCTCATTCATCTTGGCACCCCAGACCCTAGCACACAGTAGGCAGTTAACAGACGATTATTGAATGAATAATTGCAGGAGGAAATCAGAGACCTTGAAAACACCTATTTTCCAGGGAAAACATGTTACATAAGCTCTTTGAATATAATAAGTCTCCTGGGAAGAGAAGAGTGGGTATTTTCCTTCTCATCGCATGTCTTTTTTTTTTTTTTTTTTAAAGAAAGTAAAGATGATAAACCTTACCACCAGGAAACTCTGCAGGGTACCATTTGAGGCTATGGAAAAGGTTCAGTGATTGATTAGTCATGCCTGCTGGGGAGAGGGCAAAGAAGAGAGCAGCACTTATGCCTGACAGCTGCCATCTCTCTTAAACCTCTAACTAGCGACCAAATTAGTGAAAATGCAGCTTAGTCAGTGAAGTATGGCCTTTTCTTCAATCTTTAATAGAGATATTTAGTAAATATGTTTTACTATTAAAATTAAAATGGGGTGGAAAATAGACTTCATCTTATCCATAATGACTATATATTTGTACCTTATCAACAGAAAAGATCCTTTTAGTGAATAAGAAGGAATGTAACCCCTGTATCTGAATGATTGATTATTCTTTCTGCCTATTAAGGGATCCAATGATAGTCCCAAAGACAGAGAGGAGGGACATTCCTTGTATATCAGGGGCCACGTCTAGGGGTGATGGGTCAGTATCCTGGGTTATCCTTGGCCTTAAAATCAGAACATTTGTGTTTTTCTCACAACTTTTTTTAAATTTATTTTTTTATTGAAGGATAATTGCTTTACAGAATTTTATTGTTTTCTGTTAAACCTCAACATGAATCAGCCATAGGTATTCATATATCCCCTCCCTTTCAAACCTCCCTCCCATCTCCCTCCCCATCCCACCCTTCTAGGTTGATACAGAGCCCCTGTTTCAGTTTCCTGAGTCATACAGCAAATTCCCACTGGCTATCTATTTTACATATGGTAATGTAAGTTTCCATGTTACTCTTTCCATACATCTCACCCTCTCCTCCCCTCTCCTCCTATTCTTTATGTCTGTTTCTCCATTGCTGCCCTGTAAATAAACTCTTCAGAACCATTTGTCTAGGTTCTGTATATGTGCGTTAGAATACGATATTTATCTTTCTCTTTCTGACTCACTTCACTCTGTATAATAGGTTCTAGGTTCCTCCACCTCATCAGAACTGACTCAAATGTGTTCCTTTTTATGAAATGAAGTAAAGTGCAAGTTGCTCAGTTGTGTCTGACTCTTTGCGACCCCATGGAATTCTCCAGGCCAGAACACTGGAGTGGGTAGCCTCTCCCTTCTCTAGGGGATCTTCCCAACCCAGTGACTGAAACCAGGTCTCCTGCATTGTAGGCAGATTCTTTACCAACTGAGCTATGAGGAACACCCATTCCTTTTTATGGCTGAATAATATTCCATTGTGTATATGTACCACAACTTCTTTATACATTCATCTGTCGATGGGCATCTAGGTTGCTTCCATGTTCTAGCTATTGTAAATAGTGCTGCAATGAACAATGGGATACATGTGTCTTTTTCAACCCTGGTTTTCTCAGGGTTTATGCCTAGGAGTGGGATTGCTGGGTCATATGGTGGTTTTATTCCTAATTTTTTAAGGAATCTCCATACCATCTTCCGTAGTGGCTGTATCAATTCCCACCAACAGTGCAACAGTGCAAGAGTGTTCCCTTTTCTCCATACCCTCTCCAGCATTTATTGTTTGTAAACTTTTTGATGATGGCCATTCTGACAAGTGTGAGGTGATATCTCATTGTAGTTTTGATTTGCATTTCTCTAATGAGTGATGTTGAGCATCTTTTCATGTGTTTGTTAGCCATCTGTATACCTTCTTTGGAGAAATGTCTGTTTAGGTCTTTTTCCCACTTTTTGATTGGGTTGTTTGTTTTCCTGGAATTAATCCTTTGTCAGTTGTTTCATTTGCTGTTATTTTCTCCCATTCTGAGGGTTGTCTTTTCACCTTGCTTATAGTTTCCTTTGTTGGGCAAAAGCTTCTAAGTTTAATCAGGTCCCACTTGTTTATTTTGTTTTTATTTCCATTACTTTAGGAGGTGGGTCATAGAGGATCTTGCTTTGATTTATGTCATTGAGTGTTCTGCCTATGTTTTCCTCTAAGAGTTTTATATTTTCTGGTCTTACATTGAGGTCTTTAATCCATTTTGAGTTTATATTTGTGTATGGTGTTAGGAAGTGTTCTAATTTCATTCTTTAACATGTAGATGTCAAGTTTTTCCAGCACCATTAATTGAAGAGGCTGTCTTTGACCCATTGTATATTGTTGCCTCCTTTGTCAAAAATAAGGTAACCATAGGTGCATGGGTTTATTTCTGGGCTTTCTATCTTGTTCCATTGGTCTATATTTATGGTTTTTGTGCCAGTACCGTACTGTCTTGATGACTGTAGCTTTGTAGTATAATCTGAAGCCAGGAGGGTTGATTCCTCCAGCTCCATTCTTCTTTCTCAAGACTGTTTTGGCTATTCAGGGTCTTTTGTGTTTCCATATTAATTGTGAATTTTTTTCTTCTAGTTCTGTGAAAAATGCCATCAGTAATTTGATAGGGATTGCATTGAATCTGTAGATTGTGTTTGGTAGTATAGTCATTTTCACAATATTGATTCTTCCTACCCAGGAACATGGAATATCTCTCTCTGTTTATGTCATCTTTGATTTCTTTCATTAGCGTCTTATAATTTTCTGTGTACAATTCTTTCATCTTCTTATGCTATGCTAAGTCACTTCAGTCGTGTCCGACTCTGTGTGACCCCATAGACGGCAGCCCACCAGGCTTCCCCGTCCCTGGGATTCTCCAGGCAAGAACACTGGAGTGGGTTGCCATTTCCTTCTCCAATGCATGAAAGTGAAAAGAGAAAGTGAAGTGGCTCAGTCATGTCCAACTCTTAGCGACCCCATGGACTGCAGCCTACCAGGCTCCTCCATCCGTGGGATTTTCCAGTCAAGAGTACTGGAGTGGAGTGCCATTGCCTTCATCTTCTTAGGTAAGCTTTTTCCTAGATATTTAATTTTTTTTATTGCAATGGTGAATGGGATTGATTTCTTACTTTCTCTTTCTGATTTTTCATTGTTAGTATATAGAAATGCAAGTGATTTCTGTGTATTGATTTTGTATCCTGCATGGGAAATAGATGGGGAAACAG
Organism: Tragelaphus eurycerus; assembly: GCA_935064755.1. NCBI lineage: Eukaryota > Metazoa > Chordata > Mammalia > Artiodactyla > Bovidae > Tragelaphus > Tragelaphus eurycerus. Next base: position 6,273,475 of record CAKXYN010000072.1, on the reverse strand, counting down.
TGGAAACAGTGTCAGACTTTCTTTTTCTGGGCTCCAAAATCACTACAGATGGTGAATGCAGCCATGAAATTAAAAGACGCTTCCTCCTTGGAAGGAAAGTTATGACCAACCTAGATAGCATATTCAAAAGCAGAGACATCACTTTGCCAACAAAGGTTCACCTAGTCAAGTCCATGGTCTTTCCTGTGGTCATGTATGGATGTGAGAGCTGGACTGTGAAGAAGGCTGAGTGCCAAAGAATTGATGCTTTTGAACTGTGGTGTTGGAGAAGACTCTTGAGAGTCCCTTGGACTGCAAGGAAATCCAACCAGTGCATTCTGAAGGAGATCAGCCTTGGGATTTCTTTGGAAGGAATGATGCTAAAGCTGAAACTCCAGTACTTTGGCCACCTCATGTGAAGAGTTGACTCATTGGAGAAGACTCTGATGCTGGGAGGGATGGGGGCAGGAGGAGAAGGGGACGACAGAGGATGAGATGGCTGGATGGCATCACTGACTCGATGGATGTGAGTCTGAGTGACCTCCGGGAGTTGGTGATGGACAGGGAGGCCTGGCGTGCTGCGATTCATGGGGTCGCAAAGAGTCGGACACGACTGAGCGACTGATCTGATCTGATCTGATGTACAGTATGTGCAAGCTGGTTTTAGAAAAGGCAGACGAACCAGAGATCAAATTGCCAACATCCGCTGGATCATGGAAAAAGCAAGAGAGTTCCAGAAAAACATCTATTTCTGCTTTATTGACTATGCCAAAGCCTTTGACTGTGTGGATCACAATAAACTGTGGAAAATTCTGAAAGAGATGGGAATCCCAGACCACCTGATCTGCCTCTTGAGAAATTTGTATGCAGGTCAGGAAGCAACAGTTAGAACTGGACATGGAGCAACAGACTGGTTCCAAATAGGAAAAGGAGTACGTCGAGGCTGTATATTGTCACCCTGTTTATTTAACTTCTATGCAGAGTACATCATGAGAAACGCTGGACTGGAAGAAACACGAGCTGGAATCAAGATTGCCGGGAGAAATATCAATAACCTCAGATATGCAGATGACACCACCCTTATGGCAGAAAGTGAAGAGGAACTAAAAAGCCCCTTGATGAAAGTGAAAGAGGAGAGTGAAAAAGTTGTCTTAAAGCTCAACATTCAGAAAACGAAGATCATGGCATCTGGTTCCATCACTTCATGGGAAATAGATGGGGAAACAGTGGAAACAGTGTCAGACTTTATTTTTCTGGGCTCCAAAATCACTACAGATGGTGACTGTAGCCATGAAATTAAAAGACGCTTACTCCTTGGAAGGAAAGTTATGACCAACCTAGATAGCATATTCAAAAGCAGAGACATTACTTTGCCAACAAAGGTTCGCCTAGTCAAGGCTATGGTTTTTCCTGTGGTCATGTATGGATGTGAGAGTTGGACTGTGAAGAAGGCTGAGTGCCGAAGAATTGACGCTTTTGAACCGTGGTGTTGGAGAAGACTCTTGAGAGTTCCTTGGACTGCAAGGAGATCCAACCAGTCCATTCTGAAGGAGATCAGCCCTGGGATTTCTTTGGAAGGAATGATGCTAAAGCTGAAACTCCAGTACTTTGGCCACCTCATGTGAAGAGTTGACTCATTGGAGAAGACTCTGATGCTGGGAGGGATTGGGGGCAGGAGGAGAAGGGGACGACAGAGGATGAGATGGCTGGATGGCATCACTGACTTGATGGGTGTGAGTCTGAGTGACCTCCGGGAGTTGGTGATGGACAGGGAGGTCTGGCATGCTGCGATTCATGGGGTCACAAAGAGTCGGACACGACTGAGCGACTGATCTGATCTGATCTGATGTACAGTATCATGTCATCTGCAAACAGTGAGAGCTTTACTTCTTCTTTTCCAATCTGGATTCCTTTTATTTCTTTATCTTCTCTGATTGCTGTAGCTAGGACTTCCAGAACTATGTTGAATAATAGTGGCAAAAGTGGACACCTTTGTCTTGTTCCTGAACTTAGGGGGAATGCTTTCAGTTTCTCATCATTGAGAATAATGTTTCCTGTAGGCTTATCTTATATGGCCTTCCATCTGCAGTGATTTTGGAGCCCAGAAAAACAAAGTCTGACACTGTTTCCACTTTTTCCCCATCTATTTCCCATGTAGTGATGGGACCAGATGCCATGATCTTCATTTTCTGAATGTTGAGCTTTAAGCCAACCTTTTCACTCTCCACTTTCACTTTCATCAAGAGGCTTTTTAGCCCCTCTTCACTTTCTGCCATGAGAGTCGTGTCATCTGCATATCTGAGGTTATTGATATTTCTCCCGGCAATCTTGATTCCAACTTGTGTTTCTTCCAGTCCTGCATTTCTCATGATGTACTCTGCATATAAGTTAAATAAACATGGTGACAATATGCAGCCTTGACGTACTCCTTTTCCTATTTGGAACCAGTCTGTTGTTCCATGACCAGTTCTAACTGTTGCTTCCTGACCTGCATACAGATTTCTTAAGAGGCAGATCAGGTGGTCTGGTATTCCCATCTCTTTCAGAATTTTCCATAGTTTATTGTGATCTACACAGACAAAGGCTTTGGCATAGTCAATAAAGCAGAAATAGATGGTTTTCTGGAACTCTCTTGCTTTTTCCATGATCCAGCGGATGTTGGCAATTTGATCTCTGGTTCCTCTGCCTTTTCTAAAACCAGCTTGAACATCAGGAAGTTCACGGTTCACATATTGCTGAAGCCTGGCTTGGAGAATTTTGAGCATTACTTTACTAGCGTGTGAGATGAGTGCAATTGTTCGGTAGTTTGAGCATTCTTTGGCATTGCCTTTCTTTGGGATTGGGATGAAAACTGACCTTTTCCAATCTTGTGGCCACTGCTGAGTTTTCCAAATTTGCTGGCATATTGAGTGCAGCACTTTCACAAATCACTGCAGATGGTGACTGCAGTCATGAAATTAAAAGACGCTTACTCCTTGGAAGGAAAGTTATGACCAACCTAGATAGCATATTCAAAAGCAGAGACATTACTTTGCCAACAAAGGTTCGCCTAGTCAAGGCTATGGTCTTTCCTGTGGTCATGTATGGATGTGAGAGCTGGACTGTGAAGAAGGTTGAGCGCCGAAGAATTGATGCTTTTGAACTGTGGTGTTGGAGAAGACTCTTGAGAGTCCCTTGGACTGCAAGAAGATCCAACCAGTCCATTCTGAAGGAGATCAATCCTGGAATTTCTTTAGAAGGAATGATGCTAAAGCTGAAACTCCAGTATTTTGGCCACCTCATGCGAAGAGTTGACTCACTGGAGAAGACTCTGATGCTGGGAGGGATTGAGGGCAGGAGGAGAAGGGGACGGCAGAGGATGAGATGGCTGGATGGCATCACTGACTCGATGGGTGTGGGTCTGAGTGACCTCCGGGAGCTGGTGATGGACAGGGAGGCCTGGCGTGCTGCGGTTCATGGGGTCGCAAAGAGTCGGACACGACTGAGCGACTGATCTGATCTGATGTTGAGGTAGGTTCCTTCTATGCCCTCTTTTTGAAGAGTTTCAATCATAAATGGTACTGAATTTTGTCAAAGGCTTTTTCTGTATCTATTATCATATTGTTTTTATCTTTCAGTTTGTTAATATGATGTATCACATTGATTGATTTGCATATATTGAAGAATCCTTGCATTCCTGGAATAAACCCAACTTGATCATAGTATATGAGCTTTTTGATGTGTTGTTGAATTCTGTTTGCTAAAATTTTGTTGAGAATTTTTGCATCTATATTCACCAGTGATATTGGCCTGTAGTTTTCTTTTTTGTGTGTTGTCTTTGTCTGGTTTTGATATCAGGGTGATGGTGGCCTCGTAGTGTGAGTTTGGAAGTATTCCTTCCTCTGCAATTTTTGGAAGGAATTTCAGAAGGATAGGCATTATTTCTTCTCTAAATATTTGATAGAATTCTCCTGTCAAGCCATCTGGTCCTGCACTTTTGTTTTTTGGGAGATTTTTGATCACAGCTTCAATTGCAGTGCTTGTAATTGGGCTGTTCATAATTTCTATTTCTTCCTGGTTCAGTCTTGGAAGACTGAACTTTTCTAAGAATCTGTCCATTTCTTTCAGGTTATCCATTTTATTGCCATATAGTTGTTCATAACAGTCTCTTATAATCCTTTGTATTTCTGCATTGTCTGTTGTAACCTCTCCTTTTTCGTTTCCAATTTTGTTGATTTGATTCTTCTCTCTTTTTTTCTTGATGAGTCTGGCTAAAGGTTTGTCAATTTTGTTTATCTTCTCAAAGAACCAGCTTTTAGTTTTATTAAGCTTTACTATTGTTTCTTTTATTATTGCTCAGACCTTTATGATTTCTTTCCTTCTACTAATTTTGGGAGTTTTTTGTTCTTTTTCTTTCCAGTTGTTTTAGGTGTAAAGTTAGGCTGTCTAGTCGATGTTTTTCTTGTTTCTTGAGGTAGAATTGTATTGCTGTGAACTCCCCTCTTAGGACTGCTGTTGCTGTATCCCATAGGTTTTGAGTCATCGTGTTTTCATTGTCATTTGTTTCTAGAATTTTTTTTATTTCCCTTTTGATTTCTTCAGTAACCTTTTGGTTATTTAGAAACATGTTTAATCTCCATGTGTTTATGTTTCTTTTTCTTGTAATTGATATCTAGTCTTATAGCATTGTGTCAGAGAAGATGCTTGATACAAGTTCAGTTTTTTTTTAATTTACTGAGGTTTGATTTGTGACCCAAGATGTGGTCTATCCTGGAGAATGTTCCATGTGCACTTAAGAAGAAGGTGTATTCTTCTGCATTTGGATGGAATGTCCTGAAGATATCAGTGAGATCCATCTCATCTAATGTAGAGATGTATTCCACGTCCACCTACTCCTCTGCCATCTTGTTCCTCCCCACATTGCACACTTTAAAGATATTATAATTTTATTTGTCATATATTCCTCAATGAAGCCCAAGGATCTGGGGTGGCCAGAAACTGTCCAGGAGAGTCCCTACCAGCTCCAGGAGCCACCACTTTTTAAAAAAAATTTTTCAAACCTGTGGGAAACCTGAAGAACTAGTATGATGAATACCTTTATACCCTTTATCTTTACCTTGTTTCACCAACTGTTAGCATTTTGTCACATTTGTATGCTCCCTCCCTTTCTCTCTCTTTACTCATACACACACACAGACATTTCTCTCTTGCCAAACCATTTAAAAGTAAATTTCAGGTATCATGACACTTCATCCCTCATCTTTACTCCTAAATGCTTCAGCTGCCTTTCCTAATGACATGGACATTCTCCTACATAATTATAAGACCATTATTGCAATCAAGAGCTGTAACATTAATACAATAATATTACCACACCTCAGAATATTAATATTAATTCAGTAATATCATCTGCTAGTCGATTCTTATTTAATTTTCCTGAAATGGACCAAGAGTGACTTTGATAGCTTTTAACAGACCTGCAACCAATGCATTACCTCTGATTGCTAAATTTCTTTAGTCCCTTTTAAATATAGAACAGCTCCCCTGCCTTTTTGTGTTTTCATGATAATGTTTTTGAAGAAAAACAGGCCACGTGTCTTGCAGATGTCCCCACATTCTGAATTTGTCTGATGGTTTCCTCCCGGTTACGGTAAAATGTAACACATTTGGCAGGAATGCCCACAGGTATGATTTTATATTTGTTATAGCGTTCTCCCTTTTGGAGCATGTAACATCAGGCTGTCCCGCAGCTGGAGACTCAAAGTTTGATTTCTTGGTTAAAGGAAGTGACAGCAAGAACTCACCATTGTAAAGACACAGATTTCCTTTTTAACTCACAGATTAAGTGAGTGATATTTTGACAGCACATGAATATCCTATTCTCCAACAGTCTTCCTCTCAGAAGTCTTAGCCTCCGTTGATGATCCTCACCTGAGTCACTTACTAAAGATTGCAAAATGGTGATTTTTCTAGTTCTATTGTTCCTTCCACAATGATTAGCTTGCATTCCAGAAAACTGTGGGTTGATTGCTTATCCTCTTTGAGCTTTATCCTACTTATCTATATAAAGAGCATAATAAAAGAGTATTGATATAAGGGTTAATCTTGACAGTGAATACAAAAGAACCTCGTATCACATGTGTTTCACAGTTGAGAGGAATTACTGTTATTTACATTCTAGAATTTGGCAGTGGGGTGGCTCAAATAAAATGAGTAAATTTAAGTTAGTGGTTTCTAAAATAAAAATAATAAGAAGCATATAAACAGTTCAGTTCAAAACAGTTCAGTTCAACAGTGCTCGGCATGGAGGTAAATATCTTAATGCCCTAGATGCCTCAGGGGAAGAAGATGTGTAAAATAAAGATCATTGGAAGAAAAATTAATTTGTTAATCAGTTAATTAAGTCATTCATTCATTATTTTATTCATTCAATAAACATTTAAGGAGGTGCTGGGGATTTGTTGTTGTTCAGTTGCTAAGTCATGTCCGACTCTTTGCAACTCCATGAACTGCAGCATGCCAGACTTCCCTGTCCACCAGAGTTTGCTCAAACTCATGTCCATTGAGTCGGTGATGGCATCCAACCGTCTCATCCTCTGTCACCCACATCTCCTCCTGCCCTCAGTCTTTCCCAGATCAGAGTTTTTTCCAATGAGTCTGCTCTTTGCATCAGATGGTCAAAGTATTGGAGCTTCAGCATCAGTCCTTCTAACGAATATTCAGGGTTGATTATTCAGGGTTCAATATTCAAGGTTGATCCTTTAGGATTGACTGGCTTAATCTCCTTGCAGTCCAAGGAACTCTCAAGAGAGTTGTCTAGCATCGCACTTTGAAAGCATTGATTCTTTAGCACTCAACCTTCATAATGGTCCAACTCTCACAACCATACATGACTACTGGAAAAACCATAGCTTTGACTATACAGGCCTTTGTAGGCAAAGTGATGTCTCTGCTTTTTAATATGCTGCCTAGGTTTGGTGTAGCTTTTCTTCCAAGAAACAAGTGTCTTTTAATCCCTGATCCCTGCCCCTAGAGAGCCAACAGTCTGGTAGAGACTCACAGTTTCTCCTTGGGGCACCCCCTGCATTCAGACTCAGGTCTGCCTGACTCCAGGACCAACCCCTTTATGGAACCCCAAGGAAAGGAACAATGGCAGGGACCTTCTCTGGTGAACTGTTTGGGCTGAGCTGTGTTTGTTGCATAGTCATTGCTCTAATGTGTCTATGTAGTGGATTTCCAAGCCAGCCTACACCTGAACCCCACGTCCTCCTGAGACACAGCAGATTCAGGCTAAAAGCCTTGCATCATCTCCTGCAGGTGCAGGCCTGAGCATGCCTTGCTGGCTTGCCCACTGGCTGGCCATTTGTTCTCATCTGAGATTCTCTCCGGAGCTGAGATCACTCCCCACATGGAGGGATGCATCCCATCAGTGCCATCCGTTGGTGCTATTCAGATCTTGCCTCTCCAGTCAGTTTGTTTCCTGCTTTGTTCCCTCGTGGGGGCACCTCTTCTTAGATCATAGTGAACTGCAGTATGGGCAGTAGCTGCTGTGGCTGTCATCTTTGCACTAAGGAAGTGTAGTGACCATGAAGGATGCAAAGTAAATGTCGGTCTGGGCCAATTAAAACGTGGTGGGGAAAGGGAAACTCTGTGCTTACAAGTCTCGTTGGTGTAAAGACTGATTGGCATAAAATGCATTCTGAAATCAGCTAAGGAAAGTTATTTCAACCTCTTTCCCTTACCTTTTCTTTTTGGATCTCAGATATAAGAAGAGTTGAGAAATTCATACTCATAAGTTTATGGAAGTTTCATCATGAGCAACGCCAGGTTTTCTCTCGTCTTCTTAATTTTTTCTCGTCATCTGTGATCTCCACTCCCCTGTCAGTACCCATGTAAGGTGTCTATTACATGCCCTGGAGCGGGCATATGTTTGTAAAAAATACAGTGTTGCTTTGAGTGTGTGTGTATATTAATGATTTATAGGAAAGATATTGTGCCAACAAGCTTCCTCTGTTCTTACCATTTTCACTCTTGTTCTCACTGTGGTTTTAAAATCTATCCATGTGTTTGGATGTACATCTAGTTTATTGCTTCTAACATCTGTGTAGTTATATCAATCAAGGCAAGCTAAGTTATGGTACAGTGGCAACACCAGATTTTTAATGACTTGAAATGATAAAGGTTTGCTGCTTGGCCATACTACAGGTCCATCAGGTCAGTGGAAACTTTGCTTCACTTCTCACTCAGGTCATAGTCTGATGGTGCCTCCACCACTCACCATGGCAGGGAGAGGATAAAGTGGCAAATCACACACTGGCTTATAAAGGCTCTTGTAAAGGCCCCAAAGGAGGCAGAGTGCGTACTGATCCACAGATGGCCAAAACAAGTCACATAGCTATTCCCAGTGTTGTAAGGGATAGAAAATGTAATCCTTCCATGAATTTTAGGAGGAAATCTGGAAATGATTGTGAAACATCCTAAAACTACCACATAGTAGGTACCCACTATTTTTACATTTATCCCTTCTTTAGCCATAGGCAATTAGTTGCTTCCGATTCCCCATCACCATGAGCAGTACAGTCACAAATATCCTTTGCTTATCCCCTTATAGACCTGTGCAGGTGTCTCTCTGAGCTCTATACCCAAGCATGTGTTTGTTGGGTCATAGGGTTTACAGGCACTTGGTTTCAATAATCACTACCAGATGAGTCTCTAGAATGGCTACACCAATCTAGACTCCCATTAGTGGTGTGTGGGTTCTCACTTACCCATATCCTCTCCAACACTCAATATTAAGCATTCTAATTTTGACAATTCATTGGGTATAATGAGGAATTTCTTCATTTCTTTCATTAATAATGACTTTGGGAATTTTCTATATATCTGTTGAGCATGCTAGCATTCTAGTTTCCACTTTTTTGAACTGCCAATTCATATTCACAGACCATTTTTTCTGTTATTTCGTATTGATATATTGGTGTTTCTGCTGCTGCTGCTGCTAAGTCGCTTCAGTCGTGTCCGACTCTGTGCGACCCCATAGACGGAAGCCCACCAGGCTCCCCTGTCCCTGGGATTCTCCAGGCAAGAACACTGGAGTGGGTTGCCATCTCCTTCTCCAATGCATGAGAGTGAAAAGTTAAAGTGAAGTCGCTCAGTCGTGTCCGACTCCTAGCGACCCCATGGACTGGAGCCCACCAGGCTCCTCCGTCCATGAGATTTTCCAGGCAAAAGTACTGGGGTGGGGTGCCATTGCCTTCCCCGATTGGTGTTTCTAGGGTGGGCTAAATATTAATCCTTCATTGTGCTTAGAAATTGCACAATCTATATCTTTTTCCACTATGCCACTTCGCTGTTAACTTTGTCCATACATAGTGCCTTTTGTTGAATGGAAACCTTTTATTTTAACTTAATCAAGTCCTTTTTTTTTTTTTATAGATTGTGCTTTAGGGAACTTATTTAAGAGGTTTTTCCATACCCTGAGTTCATGAAGATAATCTCTCCCACTTTATTCTGCTAGCTTATAGATTTCTTTTTCCACATTTATGTTTTTTAATTCATTTGGAATCTACCTTTATATATGTGAAGTATGGGAGGGATCCAAATTCATTTAGTGAGCCAGTTTTCTCAGCATTATTAAAGAGTCAGTCCTTTCTCTACTGACATAAGAGGCAGCCTTGATCATAAATCAGGTTCTGGTCTGCATATGTTTGTTTCTGAGCTTTTTCTTCTCTTCTGAGTTCTCTGAACCTTACCATTCGAAAACAAGCAGAACGAGCTTTTCGTTTTGCACAATTGGTATGCTGCATTCTGAGCAAGTCAGCCTTGACAGTTTCCTGTAATGCTGAGAAGTGGTGAGGCATAATGAAATGAATGTTGTTCTTGAGGTCAGAAGAACCTGTGCTCAGTCCTGGCTCCACCACTTCCCAGTCCTGTGAACTTGAGCAACTTCCTCAACCCCTCTGAGCCTCTGTTTCTTCATCTATAAAACATGATAATATGCACCTCCTAGGATTGTTGTAAGAGTTCAATATTACAATATGTGGAAATGCATAATCTTCAACGAATGTTATTTCCCCTCAGATGATCAGCAGCAGACAATGACTTTGAAATATTTTTTTAAAAATTGAAGTGTAATTGATTTACAATGTTGTGTTAGTTCCAAGTGTACAGCAAAGTGATTCAGTTGGATATGTATGTATGCATGTATACATATATATATTCTTTTTCAGATTCTTTTCTATTATAGGTTATTATAGTCCATGGGGTCGCTAAGAGTCGGACACGACTGAGCGACTTCACTTTCACTTTTCACTTTCATGCATTAGAGAAGGAAATGGCAACCCACTCCAGTGTTCTTGCCTGGAGAATCCCAGGGACGGGGAAGCCTGGTGGGCTGCCGTCTATGGGGTTGCACAGAGTCGGACACGACTGAAGTGACTTAGCAGCAGCAGCAGCAGATTCTTGTTGTTTATTTTATATATAGTAGTGTGTATCTATAAATCCCAGTCTGCCTCTCATTATCACCTTTGGTAACTATAAGTTTGTTTTCTGTGTCCGTAAGCTTATTTCTGTTTATAAATAAACAGAAATATCATTTTTTAAAATGATATTTTTTAAAGATTTTCATTTTGTATCATTTTTTAAAGATTCCACATATAAGTGATCTCATACAATATTTATCTTTGATTTACTTCACTTAGTATGGTAATCTCTAGGTCCATCCATGTTGCTGCAAATGGCAATATTTCATTCTTTTTTATGGCTGAGTAGTATTCTGTTGCATATATTTATCATGTATTCTTTATCCATTCATCTCAGACAATGCCTTTAAGGGTGCTCTGAGCTATTTCCCCAGGCCTCATCAAAGTGTGGGTTTAAGTGAGGGAACATGTTACTCCAACCCCCTAAATGTCATTGTCTCTTGCCCCCACTCTTCCACAGCTTCCACTCAATTATTTCTAGCTTATAGATTTAAGTGTTCCCGTGGTGTCCCATGTGGACTCATGAAAGCTTCCACTGGCCTTCTCACCAGCACATTTGTGATCACCACCAAGGTCTCCATGGAGCACCTGCTCTGTCCAGCCCCTCAAAGCTCTGAGACAAGGGCCTGGCATGTGGCAGATGCTTAGCTGGGGATGCTGAAGAAGCCATCTGAATGCTCATCTTGACTGACTATTTCTGCACGTGGGCTTCTGGAACATGTAGTATTTCTGCTTGTCTCCCCTTCCCCTTTCAGCCCTTTCTCTAGAAATGAAAATGAAAATAGAAACAAAATAAAGCAAGGTCTTTGGGCTGCAGGTTTGAAGGCTTCACAAATGGGCTCTGGGCTGTTCAGCCTCTGCCTTTGAAAACAGTTTAGTTTAAAGGTGGCATAAAGTTGGCTATGTGAAGGCACTTTTTTAGGTTGCCTTTCAAAAAAGGACTTAAAAAAAAACAACACACTTTTGAGACTTAAGCTTTTGATCTCTTGGTTGCAGCTCTGTTCTGTCTCCTTCTTTCCTGAACCTTGGAGGGCTGTCCCTCTAAGTGAGAAGACACACTGGCCAGCAAAGTTGACCACCTCCTCCCAACACAGCAACCCTCTGAAGGTGAGGGGTACATCTCTGAGGGATTCCCCTGACCTCCCTCCTCCCTCCTCCCTCGCTCCCTTCCCATTGTTTGTGTCTTGAAGTACTGCTGGCACAGCAGAGCCAGAACACTCTCTCCCCACATGCCTTCACTTTGTGATATTGATGAAGCAATTTCATCTCTCTCTGGATCCTGAAACCTGTGCACTGCCTTTACCTCAATCCCAGGTTGACTAGCAAGTGGGAAGATCATTCTGGAGCTTTGTTATGTCAGAGCTAAACTAAGTCCCATCTATAGGCTACTTCCGCTAGGCAGACAGAGTTCTTCAACAGCTTGAACAAAAGGGCAGTGGATAGAATCCCAAAGAAAGGTGACTTGGGAAGTTGGCCCCCAAACTGTCACTGCACAAGCTTGCAAAGGTCTGGGCAGTCATAGGATATCTTGTCCTGTCTGTCCAGGGCCTGGCAGGGAAGGATTTGACTGGCAAATCCAGTTCCCAGAAGAGATTTCACTGCTCTCCTGCCACACTCCTCAAGTCCACCTCCTGGTAGAGGTGGGCTGGGGAGGCGCCTGCAGTCCAGAGCTCACCCCCTGATTTTAATCAGTTTTTTAAATTTTTTAATTGAAGTATAGATTTTTTTGGTTTTTGGCTGCACCATGCAGCGTGAGGGATCTTAGGTCCCCAGTTCAGTCGCTCAGTTGTGTTCGACTCTTTTTGACCCCGTGGACCATAGCATGCCAGGCCTCCCTATCCATCACCAACTCCCAGAGTTTACTCAAACTCATGTCCATTGAGTCGGTGATGCCATCCAACCATCTTATCCTCTGTCATTCCCTTCTCCTCCTGCCCTCAATCTTTCCCAGCATCAGGGTCTTTTCAGATGAGTCAGCTCTTCGCATGAAGTGGCCAAAGTATTGGAGTTTCAGCTTCAACATCAGTCCGTCCAATGAATATTCAGGACTGATTTCCTTTAGGGTGGACTGGTTGAATCTCCTTGTAGTCCAAGGGACTTAGGTCCTCAACCAGGGCTCAAACCTGCATCCTTTGCAGTAGAAGCACAAATCTTAACCACTGGAGTGCCAGGAAAGTCCCTTGTGCCTGGTTTTAAATTGTAAACCTTAGCTGAGTCTTGCTTGTAATTACCATTTAAAAGCAGAGAACTCCTTACTCTTTCTCTTATTTCTTAAATACTCCTAGAGTTGGAAGAGTTCAATAAACGTGCACTCGAAGTTATGAAATTGAGTTTCTTGCTGCTCCTCCATTTCCACTTCAATAGTGTTGCATATTAATTATATTTCTGTGTTAATCATTAAAAAGGAAGAACATAATTCACTCTTAAAGCCACATTTCCACTTATTTGGTCTCCACTTAAGCAAAAATACTAGGAATGTCAACCACCTGTCTTCCCTGTTGGTGGCAGACCCAGATAATTGATCACAGCATTTTTTCTCACCGAGTTCACAGGGAGTATCAGAACCCTTCTTAACATCATTCTAGGCACCACTTTGTACCTTATATTATTAATTATATATACATTTTAACTTTTCTACCCCTCCCCTATGTAAGTTGCTGGAGAGAAGAATCTGTGCTTGATTCATTTTTGCATCACCCCAGTTCTGCCCTATGGTTATCTCCAGTAACTATGTGTTGGATCCATGAATGGATACCTCTTCTCATTTGGACTAAGAGGCCAATGTAAAAATTCTATTCACAACCAGCTCCAGGACTTGCGATTCCCTCTTCAGTGATATTAATCATTATATTCTCTCTCCTGAAATGATTGAAAGCCAACTAAGAATTTAAAAATGAAAGATGAAAGCACATTTAAACCCATTTCCTGCCCCAAACCAGAACAAAGTAGTGACAATGTGTCTTATGCAAATTTCATAATACAGGAAACTGCCTGCCCTGAGCCAAAATATAAGTCAGCTTGGTGTCTTCCTCAGCTTGGTTCCATCAAGCGTGTGGCACTGAGTGGTTATGTACAAAGGCATGACCTGTGTCCTCAACGAGTGCACCGCCCCTGGGGGCCAGAAGATGTCCACAACTAACTGAACTGTCCCAGTCACTTTCTGACCGAATCTCCACCACAGGCTCCCGACTCACTGCAGTCCACCTGCACGGCCCTGCTCCTTCCCCTGAGGATGCTTGCGTGTCCCGCCCTGGGGCTTTGGTCCATCACACCCAGCAGCTCCCGGTTCACCCCTCACTTCCTTCTGGTCTCTGCTCAGCGTCCTCTTCTGTCCCCTTCTGACTCGATCACTCTTCGTTCTTGTTCTGCTGTATTTTTCTCCTCAGCAGACCCTGCCATGTTAACTTGCTATTTGTCCATTTTCTGTCCATTCTTTTGAATGTATGCTCCAGGAGCGCTGGTCTCTTTGGTGCACTAGAGCAGGGTTTCTCAGCCTCAGCACTCTCGACAGTTTGGACAAGATAACCTCCCTTGGTGGGGCACTGCCCTGTGCTTTGTGAGACTTCAAGCAGCATCCCTGGCCTCTGCCCACTAGATGCCGGCGTCACTGCCCATTTCCAAGTTGTGACAATTAAGAATGTCTCCAGGTGTTGCTGATTGTTCCCTGGGGAAGAGGCAAAATCACCTCTGGTTGAGAAACACTGGCCTAGAAACATTTAGTGCTTAGTAGACACAACTGTCGGAGAAGGCAATGGCGCCCCACTCCAGTACTCTCGTCTGGAAAATCCCATGGACAAAGAAGCTTGGTAGGCTGCAGTCCATGGGGTTGCGAACAGTCGGACACAACTGAGCAACTTCCTTTCACTTTTCACTTTCATGCATTGGAGAAGGAAATGGCAACCCACTCCAGTGTTCTTGCCTAGAGAATCCCAGGGACGGCGGAGCTTGGTGGGCTGCCGTCTATGGGGTCACACAGAGTCGGACACGACTGAAGTGACTTAGCAGCAGCAGCAGACACAACTGTGGGCTTCCCTGGGGGGCACTTATAGTAAAGCACCTGCCTGCCAATGCAGGAGACATAAGAGACCCAGGTTTGATCCCTGGTTTGGGAAGATCCCCTGGAGAAGGAAATGGTAACTCACTCCTGCATTCTTGCCTAGAGAATCCCATGGACATAGAGGCCTGGAGGGCCATAGTCCATAGGTCGCACAGAGCTGGACATGACTGAAGCGACTTAGCACACATGCACTCAGACACAATTATGTGTCCAGAGAATGAATTAACTCAACATTTATTCCCACTCCTACCATATGCCAGGCACTGTGCAATGTCACTCCCATTTACCATTGCATCTGTGTACAGGTAGAGCAATTCCCACTTTGTAGGGTGATGGTAAGATTTAGGAATGATATCCATAAAGCATGGGAAGCAGTTCTGGACACTTACTAGTGGGAGATTGATAAATGGAAATTATGATATTATGCAGAAGCCTTGATCTGACCCCTTTTTGCCCTTTCAGGTTTTATCACTCCATAGCTCCATCTCTGATCTCCCTATCCCCATAACACTCCATATCCCCATCTCTTTTTCTGTACAGGCAAAACCAATACAATATTGTAAAGTAATTAACCTCCAATTAAAATAAATAAAGTCATATTAAAAAAAAAGAAAAAGAAAAAGAACTGATATTGAGACAGCTGGAGGAATTTGCCCAAGGTCACACAGCTAGGAAGTGATGGAGCCAGACTTGGATTCCAGGTGCCTGAGCCATCTGTCCTTGAGAGAGGGATGATCTTGTAACTCAGTATCCTTCACAGCCCCCAGCCCAGCATCTTATTCATGCTCAGTAAATATTTGTGGAAGAATTGAGCACACAACCCAGCAAATAAAAGTCAGACAGGATAAATGCTGGAGCGGAGTTCATGAGGGGAGCTCAGGATGTGCAGGAGGGTGACATTTGTTCTGACAGAGAGGGCTTTTAGTGGAATTATTAGTGAGTGTCCTGGGCAGCGGCCCAGCCTTGGGTCTCCATGTGTCTCCACGGTAGGTAGGTGGCTGTTCAGCTCCTGTACCACCTGGCCCAGGTGTCCGTGGGAGTCGGCGGGGGAGGGCCTGCTGGCAGCTCTGCCTCTGCTCAGCCGGCCTCCCCGACACCCCTCCCTCTGCTTCAGCAGAGCAATTCTTTCTTCTCCTCCCTCTGCTCCTTTTCCAAATGGGAGGCTTTGAGGTCCACTTGGTCCTTTGCCTGTTCTACTTCCTGTCTCTGATGGCCCCTGCCTAACTTTCCGACAGACAAGCCCCAGCTTCAGAACAGCCCTACATGCCTAACCTACATTTCCTCCCCCTGCTGCTTGCACCTGTCAGGCCCCTCCTGGAGCTACGAGCAATTTCTGCCCTGCCCTACAGTGGGGGCATAGATTCTGAGACCTCACTCATGTCCTCTCCCCAGTCCTTACCCTCCGAGGCTGAGACCCTCCTCACACTGAGACCAAGATTGGGCTTTCAAATCTTTGCATGTTGGTGGGCCAGGTGGGGAGAGGCAGGTGGGTCTGAGGGGACTTTCCTCATGCCCTCCTTCCTCCTGACTGTATCTGAACGGGCTGTGTTCCTGGTCCTGGACATCGTAGCTCCTCCTATGATGCCAGGATGGGGATTCTTGGCTGCCCTGCTTGCAAGTGATGCTTAATGTACAGAAAGTGATCCTCGGGAGCCTGTTTGCTTTCTGGGCCTTGGCAGAGGAAGATACGCTCAAGCTAGAGGCTTCTTGGCTTGTGGTCCTGAATCTTCTCATGCTTTTTCTGCAGGCACCATGCAGAGTCCCTCTGTGATGAATGATCTGATTCACACACTGGAGACTCTCTGGAGTTCATGCTTATCTGAGAGCTGGGCTGTTTTCTCTCTTGAGTCCTGGGCTGGACTCAAGGATGGAGGAAGTAGGTGGCTCCAAGGAAAGGTTAAGTCTTTCTGGCCTCCTCCAGTGTTTGGAACAGAGAGAGTCTGGTCAGAGGATGTAGAGAAACCATTGAACTGGCACCTCAGCTGCTGCAACTGAGGAACCTCTCTGAAATGTTTCTTTTTACAACCTACATTAGTGCCAGGGATTGCCTTAGAACAGAACAGCAGCAGCAGAAACCAAAGCCCGTTCGCTCCCTGGCATGGGCTGGTGGAGCACTTCCAGAGAGAACAGAGTGTCCTGGTCCCTGTTCTGTCTCTCACTGACCGCGGGACCCTCAGCAGGTCTCCTGACATCTCTGGGCTCAGATTCCTCATCCACAGTGTGGCGATATTCATCCTTAGTTTCCAGAAGGCAAGGAGCTGGGCCAGATACTCTCAGGAGACTCCTTACCACTCTGGGGTCTCAGATCCTCTCCCTTCTTCCTCCACTGACGTAGATCCAGCTGGGCCATTTTTTTTATGGACGTCTCCTCTTGTGTGTTAGAATCTCACGAACCCCAGCAGTGTTCCTCTCCTGCTCAAAAACATGCCAAGGCCTTCCTTCCCATCACCCTTGGAGGAGAATCCAGAATTCTCACCTGACCTGAGGCTCTGTATGGTCCAGCCTGGCTGCCTCTTCGGCCCCAGGGCCTTTCTGCTTGTACATGGTTTTCTAATCTCAGGCCCCTTTTTGCCATTCTCCAAATATGACAGGCAGCTCCCAACCACCAGGATGGTGTCCCCCAGGCACCCAGTGCTCCTTCCTCACTTCTGTCTGGAGTTTGCTTATTGCTTCCAGAGATGATTCCTTGGGCATTCATTCTGTCCAAACAACCCTCCCCTTTCTCCACCATCCCAACCCCTGCCAGCCCCCTCTGTCCTCTTGCTGGACCTGTATGTTCCTTCTTAGAGCCAAGAACACATAGGTTCTCTTGTTCCACTCAAATCTGCGAGGGCTAGGCTTTCTCCATGGATCATCACAGTCCTTCTGGGACCTGGGATTATTCCCTGTATATATTTGTAGGCCCTAAATACATTTCTGATGGGTTTACATGTGTGCTGCAGACTCTGTGAGGCTAAGAATGAGAAAATATGACTGCTACGGCCAGGAGTAAGTAGTGTACGCCTCTATTGTGGATTTGTGATAACAACCAGATCTGCCTTATATGGAATGATTACTGTGTCAAGGCGTGTGTGTTGTCTTATCCAGCCCTACAGTAGCTGAATGTGGGGATACTGTTAGTGGCCCCAGTTTAGAGGTGAAGGGCTTAGAGGTAGAAGGGACAGGTCCTTCATTGGAGCCCAGGCCTGTCTGACTCCAGAATCCAACATCTCAACCACTTCCCAGTTCTTCTGCTTTTCAATGGGAAAAAAAGTCAGTGGCTGTCACCAGAGCACCCTGACACAGAGGTGTGCCACTGAGTACCCTTTCAAGACTGAAGGCCTCTCCTCACTGTTTGAAGCATTACTGGTACAGTCCTGGGCTTGCAGCTTTCTTTGGAAATTGCCTCTGTTCAAAGAGCGTCCGGGCCTGTTTGCTATCACTTATATGTAGAATCTAAAAAATGCAGCAAACTAGTGAATAAAATTTTAAAAAAGCAGACTCACAGGTATAGAGAACAAGCTAGTGGTTACTAGTGGAGAGAGGGACGTGGGGAGGGGAATTCAGGGGTGGGAAGAAAAAGGGTTATTATGGGAATATATGAAATCATGTGTGTGAAAATTTTGAAAATTGTAAAGCACTAAAGAATTTAAAGAATCTTTCATTCAACTGAAAAAAAAAAAGTATCTGGGCTGAAGTCATATCCCTCTATAGACAGCCCTCTCTCAGTGACTGTGAGCCTGCTCTTTTTTGTTTTAGATTGGGGGTATAAAAGCTAGGCCCCCACTCAGAAGTTCAGGACAGCTCTGGAGGTCACCCCAGCTTCTCAGCACCTAGTGGGCTGGGCTGAGGCCTCCGCTAAGACTGACTGAGAGCCCATCTTCTCTCCTGCCCAGTCTTGCTTCTCATCTTCCCTCACACAGGGGCCAAGCCCTGGAGCACTTCTTTGTCTCTGTGTATAAGTCCTATAGGTAAACCTCCACCTGCTCTGCAGCTTCTCTGGGAACCCACCTTGCTGCATGGATCCCCTCTACATCCCCTTGGAGAGGTGTCTTGGGTCTTGGAGGGCCAGCTTGTGCTGCATGAAGGCTTGGGACTATTCATTGGTAGTGATAACCAGCGGGAGGGGACAGTTGAGTGTGAGGCTCAGCACGGTTTCTCCTTGTGGTTCTGAGTTGTGATGGCCCACTGATGAGATGAACAACTTTTTGCTGAGCTGCTGTGAGCCCATGCTGTGATCTTCTTAGGAAACGCCTGTTGAGAACTGGAAATAAAAGAGGCAGAAATGAGATTGTTCTTTTAAAATTTCACACACAGCCCTAACAGGAAAGGGAAAGACTTGGTTTGGGGTGGGCAGTGGGATGTGGCCAGGTGTAATATATAATTTGTCTTCTGGTTGTTAGAGCTTACGTCTGGTTGCTTCAATTACAGCCCTGTCCCAGACTCCTTATAAATACTCTTCTAGTTTCCAGCAGGACTATGACATACAACAGATGCTCAGAAAGTGAAGGAAGAAGATCATTGAATCAGCAGTGAGGGAAGTAATGGGAGATCAAGCCAAGGGAGAAAGTAGGAAACATAATCTCATCATTATCTTCGGGAGACCCGCCACTTGGATATTTCTCAAACCTCAGTGGAGTGCACACTCTGCAAAGCCGATGTCAGGGCTAGAAATATCAGATGATTCAGCCACAGTCCCTGCCCAGAAAATGCTGTGACTCAGCCTTGGGCATGTCCCTTGATGACGGTCTTTGCCTTGGCTGTATTCAGATACAGTCTCTTAACCTCATGTCACTTGAAGCTTGGGGGTGATATGATTGCTCCCTCCTCACATCTTACCTGCCCAAGCTTTTTCCTCCCCTTATGTTTCACATCAGTTATATGACTGGACCATTACCACCACCACTTTTACTTGTTGAGCACTTCCCATATGCCAACCACTGTGCTTAAAACAGTTTACATACTATTTAATCCTTATAAGAATTCTATAAGGTAGGTACCGTTATTATCCCCGTTTTATATTAATAAATGAGAGCCTGCAGCTCTGGGAGGTCCAGGGTCTCAGAGCAAGTGCAGTCCAGTCAGTGCAGCCCATTCTCTTGGTGCTTCTTCATCCCTTGAACCTCCTGGTTCTAGCTCACACCAGCCTGTCTTCTCTGTCTTTCCTTTCTTATCTGTGTCCAGACTCTTCATGTCCAAATCTACAACTGTGCTGACACTTTTTGCTTTGGGGAATGAGAGTGGGTCTTCTGTCACTTGTGCAAATGTTCCCTGACAGGGCTTTGGCTGCACGTCCCGCCCTGTGGACAGACATCAGGGTTCCCCAGGAGGCTGTGTCACAGGAGTCACTGGATGCCGCCTCCTCCTGATGTGAGAGCTGCCCCCACTCTTACAGTGCAGACTAGCAGAGGTGCCGGAAATAATAACTCAGTTTCTGCTCCCAGTGACAGGCAGGTGGTCAAGCATCGGAGCCATCAGAACTGATGTTCCGAGTTGACTACCTTCTTGCTGAGCGACCTTGGGCAAGTTACTGAATTTCTCTGTGCCTCTGTTTCCCCTTCCCCTTCTAAACAATGGGGATTCCAACAGTGACCTCTCCAGAGGTTGTTGGAAAGAGTAGCTGAGACACTGTATTTAAAGCACTGGTTGCCACAGCTGATGTGAGGTAAGGCTCTATGAATGGTCGTTTTTAGCACTGCTCTCAGTATCAGCAGACAAGCCATAAACTGAATCCCCCTCTCTCCTCTCCCTCCATCCTTTCCTCCATGTTAGTCACCTACTCCTACCCGCAAAGCCTTGTGCTAGGGAGTGGGAAACAGATGACAAAGACTGACCCAGCCTTGAGCTTACAGAAACTTCCAGAAGAACGAGTATTCATGGGTCAGGCTGTTGGGTAGCCTTGGCTTTGAGTCTCACCTTGAATCTTGCCTCCACTCCTCTCTGTGTAACTCTGGGACAAGTTGATTTCTCGGAGCCCCAGATTCCTGAGCCTAACAATGGACTTTACTCACATCTACCCTAACCCCTCACAGGGCTGTCTGGCCATTGGCCAGAGAGCCAGCGAATCTCTACTGTCTACATACTCTGCAGCAACAGAAGTCCCAGGCCCCTGGCATCCCTGGCTTTGACAATGCTGAGAACCACCCGTGACATTTAAAGGACTTGCCTTTAACCCCGGCAGGTGTGCAGAACAACAGAGTGGGTTCTCAGCACTGGCAAATGTGTTCTGAGCACCAGTAAATGGACCTGGGATTTATGAATGGGTGTCACTGGCCTGCTGAGTTGCGTTTTATCACCAAAGATTATAGAAGATTGGGAGCTCTTATTTCAGCAGATGCTTTATGGTTTTCATTACTCTCTTGAATCTCTGCATAATTTGCTGGGGTTAGAGATGGAGTGCCTTTGTTTCTTTGTTTGCATTTTTTTCCTTTCTGTGTGAACCAGTAAAAATCAATAAAAGACCAGCAAATGAAAGTCCTGCCCACACCAGAGCTTGCTGTGTGTTGCTGCAGGACCAAGTGGGCTTCCTTCTAGGTTAGGGAACAGTGGTTGGTTCAGGCTGAGGGAACCCAAGCCTGGGTCTCTGGGCCCATGTAGACTCACCAAGGCCCTTGGGGATGGAGAGCACACCCTGTGTTTATAGACGGAGAAACTGAGACCAAGAATTAGGACGTGACTGTCTGAGGCTGACTTACCTGGTGTCTAATGAGCCCAATTCCCGGAGTCACCTGACAGATTATTTTGGGGTGTCTGCTACATGTCATTTGCCAGGATCAGGAGTGGCCTTGTTTCTCTGTTTGTGTTTTTCCTTTTTAACACTAAGCCGAGCTGCCGTTCTGGCACAGGGGTCTTTAAGTCAGGGTACACGCACAAACATGCAGGATGCTGCACCAAGAGGCAAGAGGAACATTCCAGAACATCTCTCCCTAAGTCATTTTTTAACTTATCTTTAAGGTATTTCTATGAAAGTGAAGTTGCTCAGTCGTGTCCGACTCTTTGTGACCCCATGGACTGTAGCCTACCAGGTTCCACCATCCATGGGATTTTCCAGGCAAGAATACTGGAGTGGGTTGCCATTTCCTTCTCCAGGAGATCTTCCTGACCCAGGGATTGAACCCAGGTCTCCCACACTGTAGGCAGACGCTTTACCGTCTGAGCCACTAGGGAAGATATTTCTATATTTTATGTATATTTTATAATGAACTGTGATAGAGTAGTACAGCAGTGATTAGGGGAGCCTGTGACTTTTCATATACATGTTCATATACTGTTTCAAATATATGTTCATATACTGGGGAGGTAGCCTCAAGAATTATAGGGTATATGATCAAAACAGTTTGGAGACCACTGGTTTAGTGAACGCACAGCCATTCCTGAGCTCTCTAATATAACCCTACCCCGTTACTCTCTTTCCCTCTCTTCTGCCTTTGACTGCATCATTTCCCCTGACTTTATATTTTTGTTTCTTTCTTGTGTATCCCCTTCACTAGGATGTTAGGTCTGCATGGTTGGAGATTGTGGTTTGCACAGGGCTGTCTCCCTAGTACCTGCAAGGCTGGACATGCAGTAAATATCTGCTAAGACAAGTGAATGAGTGGGGAGCCACTGCAGATGGGTGAACACACATGTGCACCAGGGTGGACAACACACGTGTGCACCAGGGTGGACTACACACAGGGTTAGGGGAAGTACAGGGTCCTAGGAGGACTCTGAGGGGGCACCTGACTCAAGCCTTCAGGGAAGCTTGCTGAGCTGAAACCCTGAACTGGAACCCTCAGGGCAAGAAAGCAGTTGGTCAAGAAAGATGAGAGTGCCGGGTGGAGAGCAGCAAAGGTAAATGATGGAGACAACAAAGGACAGGGTCTTCCAGAAGTTTCCATGGGACTGGAACTTAGTGTGTATATTAGGGAATGGCCAGAATGAGGCTGGAAAGATTAGATCTGATCTCATTGTGTAAGGGAGTTGAGGCTATAGCCCAAACCCCAGCGACTGGACCTCCGTGTGGTGTGGAGCTAAGACTGGACAGTCAGACTGCCTGGATTCTCATCCTGGCTGTCATGTAGGCAGGATAGTTAACCCTTTCTGCCTCTGTTCACTCATCTGTAAAATGGGGATGATAATTAGGGCCAGCTGCATCAGGGTGATGTGAGGATTAAATGAGCTAATTCATGTTAATCACAGAACTCATTCCTGGCATGGAATAAGTGCTGTGCACATCTTTTTATAATTCATTTAACAAATATTAACTGCAAAGCCTACTGTTCTCCAGGCTGGGGTTACATTGTGACCAAACTACCCTGGCATGGAGTTTGCATTCTAATTAGGGGAGAAAAATAATACATGAACAAATAAATTAACAGGAACAAATCAGTCAGTGATAAGACTAAGGGGACAGTTAGAGCAGGGATATACAGAGGTGCCCAGGGCTCCCTTGAGTTGGGTGTCCAGGAAGGGCCTCCCTGAGGAGGTGACTTATCTGCAGTGAGATTGGGTATGTGCGAGCGCCCAGGAGAATCAGAATGTCTGGGATGAAGTGGGGGAGGAGGAGGCCAGGACCTGGTCTGCAAAGGTAAAGCGTTCTGGTGGAAAGGCACTGGAGGGCTTAGGAGGTGATGAAATTTAGCTCCTCTCAGGTGGCTCAGTGGTAAAGAATCTGCCTGCCAATGCAGGAGACGCAGATTCAATCCCTGGGGCAGAAAGATCTCCTGGAGAAGGAAATAGCAACCCACTCCAGTATTCTTGCCTGGGAAATCACATGGACAGAAGAGCCTGGTGGGCTACAGTCCACGGGGTTGCAAAAGAGTCAGACACAACTGAGCGACTAACCAACAATAACAGAAGATCCTGTGGCTGGTGCCTGAACTCATCACAGAGTGAGAAGCAAAAGTGAGAGAGAAAGATGTGTTCATCTGTGTCCTTTTTTTTTAAATTAATTTTTATTGGAGACAGAGGATGAGATGGTTGGATGGCATCACCGACTCAATGGACATCAGTTTAAGCAAGCTCCAGGATTTGGTGATGGAGGGGGAAGCCTGTCATGCTGCAGTCCATGGGGTCACAATTACTTGGACACGACTGAGCAACTGAACTGATTGTTGCTTTACACGGTTGTATTAGTTTCTACTGTACAGCAAAATGAATCAGCCCACATAAACACATTGTGTGTGCATGTTAAGTCACTTCAGTTGTATCCGACTCTTGGCCATCCCATGGACCGTAGCCCAGCAGGCTACTCTGTCCAGGGGATTCTCCAGGCAAGGATACTGGAGTGGGTTGCCATGTCCTCCTCCAGGGAATCTTTCCAACCCAGGAATTGAACCCATATCTCATATCTCCTGCACTGGCAGGCAGATTCTTTACCACCACCGCCACCTGTGAAGTCCACATAAACATATATACCCTCCCTTTTGGACTTCCTTCTTGTTCAGGTCACCGCAGGGCAGTAAGTAGAGTGTGTTCCTCTTCTGATGACATTTTGCCCCTCACTCGAGCGACTACCAGTGCCAGTGTGTCATCCCCCTTCCCCACCTATCATGCACTGATGCTTATTCAGGCAAAGGTCCCAATAACAGCAATAGCTTACTGAGTGGCTCTTGGTTTGGGGACAAGTTTGGCCAGAAAGCAAATGCCACATTTGAGGCTCAGATCCACTTCTGAAGCTGGGTCTGTGGGTCTTCCCCTCCCCTGCATGTATAGCTGGCCTGAGACCGTCACCATCTCTGGGGTGTCTTCTATCCACAGCTCTGACTTGCATTTGTCCCTGGTGCCATGTTGCCTCCTGGGTTTTGGAGGCCCCTGGCTGCAGGAAGTAAGTGAGTAGGCCCCCCAGGTCAGGCCGCCTAGGGTGGAACATTGCTTTCATTCCTGCTGACTGGGTGACCTTGGCAAATTCCTTAACCTCTCTGGGTCCTAGTTGGCTCTGTAAAATAAGGACAACGATAGTAACCACCTCACCGAGTTATAAGTGAGTTAAAATTCATAAAGAACTTGAAATAGGGCCCAGCCCAGAATAAGCAGTTGGTAAGTATTTACTATCAGCATTATTTTCCTGCCTATTCAAGGAGAGAAGTGCCTGTTCTCTGCCTACCTTTCAGAGATGGCTGTAGAATTAATGAGATAAAGATTGTCGACTGTTTGGAGCTTTCCAGAACAAAGACACTGCATAAATACACAGGATTATTATTGTCATCTTTATGCTTTGCAGGCGGGCCGATTGTGTGGTTTGGTTGATTTATGGAAATGACATGTCTCTAGTTGATCTGAATTAGAGATAAGCAAATTTCAGACAGTTCAGATAATAACAGTATCTTCCATCTGCTCGGGGTCTTTCATTCTGAAAGCTTCTGGAAGGCTGGTAAGGAGGAACAGCAAGAGAATACCCTTGCCAGCCTCACTAGCGTCCAGGCATCACTCCCAGCATCCAGCATCCAGGCATGCATGCATCCATTTACCATCGGCCTTGTGTTTAGTATCAGGCTAAACACAGACCTGGCTGTGCTGGTCTCGCTGGGCTGCTGACCTACACACCTGCAGTCCTTCCAGGAGAGAGGAGACAAGCATACACTTTGAATAATCAAATCAGCCATGCTGCTGCTGTTCAGTCCCTCAGTTTTGTCCAACTCTTTGTGACCCCATGGACTGTAGCCCACCAGGCTCCTCTGTTCATGGGATTTCTCAGGCAAGAATCCTGGAGTGGGTTGCCATTTCCTTCTCCCAAATTGGCCATAACTAAGAGCTATTGTGTCTGGGGCACTTACAGAATAATGGGCACTATTCTGAAGATTTCCTATGTATTGATATGTGTGATCTTCAGTGTCTCATGACAGAGAATTCTGTTTCATAAAGGAGAAAACAGAAAAGATTTGCCTAGGCTCATGTAGCCAGAAAATGTGAAGCTGAGTTTCAAACTTGGGCAGCCTGAGTTCAGAGGCAACCACGTCCTTTAGCATGGGAGCATTTCTATCCAGAAACAAAAAGCCCCCAAGTCTCACTGACTGGGAGTCAGAGGCACTGACCCCAAGTTGAGGTCCTGGTTGGGTTTCCTTGGTTTCCAGAGTGCACTTGGGAGGTGTCTTAGGTTGGTTCTCCTGGAGGAGATTCAGATTCACGTGCAGGAGGATGGGTGGAAAGTGCTCATGTGATCAACACAGGGGAGCAGAAATGGACAGATGGGGAGGTTGAACTGCAACAGAGGTCTCTGCTAGTGCCCTGGGGAGCTCTGAAGCTGGAATGTCCCTTCAGAGCTGCCTCCGGTTTGGGGAAGGGGGCCAAGCATTGTACCTCCACTTGTATCCATCATTAGATACAGCTGTCCTAAGATGCGATATGACCTTGGGCGAGATCCTTCTTTATGCTCAGCAGTTCCTAGAAAGAATTTCAGCAGACTGGGGCAGAGTGCCTTGAACTTGAAAAGGGTGTGTTGGGAGGAAGCCCTGCAGACTCCATGTACTACATGAGGCGTTACTGACTCTGACCGATTTTGTATGTTATTCACTCTGGAGTCACTCTGGAATCAGGGGTCCTAACCAGAAACCAAGAGAGTAGCTTGGACTCTGTGTCTTTCTCAGCCCTGTGGTGCATCACCACGCCATGCTGATTCTCCTGCGTCACATCCCTTCTCACCTCCGCTGCTCCCCACCAGCATCCTCAGGCTGGGCTCAGTGCTTCTCCCTAGACTAGAGGTAGGCTGCTCACTCCCTGGGCAATGGGAACAAACCCAGCCTTTCAGGGGGGTGATGAGAGTTAGTGGGATAAAGTATAAAGTTTCCAACCCAATTTCTGGCAAATGGACAAACTCCACATGAGTTGTCTTCCTTTCTTGAAAACAACCTTCTTTCCTTCCATCCTTCTTTCCTTCCCTTCTCTCTCCCTCCCTCTCTTTCTCTTCCTTCCTTTCTTACTTTGCTTTCCTTCTTTCTTTCTTCCTCTCTCTCCATCCTTTTCATTCCTTTCCTTTTTTCCTCTTTCTTCCTTTCTCTTCCTTCCTTCCTCTCTCTCTCCATCCCTTTCTATTCCTTTCTTTAAGTTTTCGTTCTTTCTTCCTTCTTCTCCCTCTCTCTATCCCTTTCTTTCCTTTCCTTTTTCTTCTTTCTTCCTTTTTTTCTCTCTCCCTCCCTCCTTCCCTTTCTCTTCCTTTCTTGTTTCCTTTCTATTGTTCGCTCATCCCACAGCTCTTTCAAGTCAGTGCCAGGTTCTGGGATACAGCGGTGAGAAGGCAGCAAGATGGACTGTCTTCATGACATTCACCTTCTCCTGGGAAAACAGACAACAGACAAGTGAACACATGGAATAATTTCCAGCAGTGATAGTGCTGTGATGAAAATAAAGCAAGATGTTGGGATAGTGACTGGAGGGCCTCTCAGTGACAGAGACAAGTTGGTGGCTTGCACATCTTTGCATTCCCTTCTGCCTACTGCAGTCTTCCTGTACATGACAAATATTAGTCATTTGAGTGTAACTGAATGCCAGGTTGGCTTAACTGTCATTGTCAAGGTTGGGAAGCCTGTATTTCCTTCCTGCCAGCTAGGGTGGGGCTCTAGGAAACTTCTCTGGGGGAGGGTGTGATGCCTGCTGACTCAGCTGTCCTCTGTCTGGCAGGGCTGAGATGTTCCTTGGAAAGCCTCCCACCTGGATCCTTGCCTGCGTACCCCGGAAGTAGGGATCAGAGCAGCTCTGCCATGATGACAGTTCATGGGGCTGCACACACCCTCCCTACTCCTCCCACCCCTCCTCCAAGCCCAGACACAAGTTGGGCAGTCTTGTGAGAATGGGCGTTCTCTGCCATTTCCTGCTTCTGGCTGATCTGGAACAGAAATGCCTTGTGAGAACAGTCCTGCCCCCACCTTCCTCCCATCCTCACCAGCTCACCCAGCCCAGCCTGAGCTAGGACCATGGAAAGCCCCAGAAAAGGCAATCTGGGGGCTTTGGAGATCCATGGAGTGTCACAAAACCAGGTTTTGAGTCAGAAGTCTGAGTTCTGATCCTGATTCTGCTGTGTGGTTCGTTGGGTTTTAATCCCTCATCTGTGAAATGGGGATAAGGTGAATAGAGCCTTGCCAGCCTCTCAAGGTTATTCTCTTCTGCGTCAGGACCTTTGCACAGGCTCTTCCCTCTGCTAGAATGCTCTTCCTTATCTCTTTCCCTTTTATCTAATGAAGCCCATTCCTCCATCAGGTCTCAGTCAATCATTACACCTGCCTAACCAGGTCAGCTCCCCATTATCCCTCTCATGGGCCTGCACAGAGCTGCCTTCCTTCCCTCAGCCAGTGTTGTCAGCCGGCATTTGTTTGTAGGATTCCTGGGCCAGTGACGTCTTTATTGATCCCA
Organism: Tragelaphus eurycerus; assembly: GCA_935064755.1. NCBI lineage: Eukaryota > Metazoa > Chordata > Mammalia > Artiodactyla > Bovidae > Tragelaphus > Tragelaphus eurycerus. The sequence goes on along the minus strand of CAKXYN010000072.1, from coordinate 6,245,674 downwards.
GTGAAGGCACGCACCTTGCTGTCTTATCCATGGCTATACCTTCACCATATAGCAGAATGCTTGGCATACAGTACGTGGTAGATGCCCAATAAATGTCTGTTACTGAGCACCTATTAGGATGAGATTACGTAAGTGACGACTTTGTCAGTGAAAAACACTAAGCAAAAGGGAAATGTGTTATTATCAGCAGGATTGTAACATCGACCTGGAAGAAGCATCTCAGTATCTTCAGGAATTCGGATAGTTCTTCTAGAACCTCAGAGAACACTTGCCCAGGTCTGTCCTGTGTCAGCCTGTGCCCCGTGAGCGGACAATACTGACGCGTCACTCCTTGGCCTTTGTTGCAGACCAGGCAAGGGGAGGAGTTCCCGGGGTCCTGGCAGACTGGCTTGCTCAGCCTCACCCTGCTCCATCCTTTGACTGCAGCTGCCACACACAGCTTTCTAACTGTGTCATGTCACAGTGATATCCTTAGTGTGTCACAGCGGCCTGGGCCTCCCAGGGTGGGGAGAAGTAGAAGGAAATGGAAAGTGTGTGTGTGTGTGTGTGCATACGTGTGTATGGTGTGAATAAGACAGGCAGCTACTTTCCAAACCCACATTAAACCTCACATCCTTGCAAAATTGCTCCCACAGACAGGGCTCTCCCATCCCTCTTGATATTAGGCAGTCTCTGTCCCTAAGTCTGTGAGTATCCATGAGTACCATGTGTCAGGTGCCTGACTGGGTGCAGAGGACTCTGGTGACAATACAACAGGGTCCCTGCCACCTTGCAGGGGGCTATTTAGTGGGAAGCTTCCCTTCTGGCTCAGACAGTAAAGAATCTGCCTGCAATGTGGGAGACCCAGGTTTGGTTCCTGAGTTGGGAAGATCCCCTGGAGAAGGGAATGGCTGTCCACTCCAGTATTCTTGCCTGGAGAATCCCATGGACAGAGGAGCCTGATGGACTACAATCCAGGAGTCACAAAGAGTTGGACACGACTAAGCTACTAACACTTGCACTTTCATTCAGTGGGAACACAGATGTTAAACGAATCACCAGAGGTGATGGTGATTTGGTATCCAGTGTTTCAGGTGCTGTAAAGAAAGACGACAGGGTAGGTGCCTTGTTTTTGAGTCCATCCATTCTTTTGTTCAACGGTACCTTGAAGCACCCACTCGGTGCCAGTGGGTGCTAGATGTGCCCATCTCTGGCCTCTGTGGGTGTCTCTGCAGCAGCCATTGAGGAAGCTGGTGATTGACATGTAGGTGACTCAGAAAATGCTTCCTTGAGGGGCCCTGGGGGCAATTGGGGAACCATGGGAGTTCCTGCTCTGCAAAATGCAGTCATCGCTCCTTGTCTTAAAAATAAATTTTCTATAGTTTTCTAATGAGGTCACGGGAAGAGTGGGTTTTCTAGTAGGAAGGGTGAGCAGGGCAGGGAAGGAGATGTCTGAGTCTCGTTTCACATCTCAGGCAGAGGCGCACTGGGGATCAGGCGGGCCAGGAAGGTGGAAATCCTGAAGCATCCAGAGCCTGCCCTCAGCTTTTGTGCTACATTGCAATGGGAGCAGGAGACAACGAGTTCCAAGTGATAACTCAGACCCTGGACTCTAGCATTTACAGTGCTAGACATCTTCCCCAGTGATGTTGACTGTGGCCAGGCATGGTGTGATGCCTCCATTTAATTTTTTAAAATATTTGTTTTTATTTATTTATTTTTGGCTATGCCAGGTCTTAATTGTGGCACTGGGGATCTTTAGTTTTGGTAGGCATTCGCAGCATGTGGGACCTAGTTCCCTGACCAGGGATGGAACCCAGGCCCCCTGCGTTGGGAGTATGGAGTCTTACCAGTGGACCACCACAGAAGTCCCTATGTCATTTAATCATTTCCGCACTCCACCTCGCTTTACAGAATCACATCTGTCATGTGTCTGAGTCATAGTAAGTACCCAGTAAATGCAAAGGAATGAATGATAAAACCAAGGCAAAGAGAGGGTGTATTCACTTCCTCAGGTTGCACAGCTAACAAGGTTCAGATTCCCACCCAGGACCACCTGACTTCAGGGCAGGGTTCATAACCGTTGCTCCATCACTCCCTTCTGCAAGGAACTTCCACACTGTTGCCTCTTGAAGCCCCACAAATAAACCCTCAAACTAGGATTCCTTCAGGCAATTTGTATATATCATCTTACATAATTCTTCCAGTAGTTGTTGGACAGAGCCCATAGTGGCTCATTTTTGTCAGAGCAGAAAGCTAAAGCTTAGAGAGGGGTAATCCACTTACCCGAGTCACAGAGTAAGAGGTGATAGAGTTCCAGAGTCAAACTAAGAGTTATAAAGACACTTCATGAGGGAAGTGTGCCTCCTGTTAACTTGGTTCTTCCTCCTTGACCCAAATTTCTATCCATCCTGACCCTATCCAGCCAGCTCATGGTGGGTACAGCCTCATGGCATTAAGACCACTTGAGGCTCAAATGAGGACATGAATACATATGTGCTTTTGTTAGCACTTAGGTACTGTTCAAATACTAGCTGGTTTTTACAGCCCAACTCTCGGGAAATGGGCTTTTGAGCCAAATGATGGGATCCCAGCTGTTAATAAATCCCAGCTCTGTTATCAGCAGGCTAACTAAACCTCTCTGTATCTCCGTTTCTTCCTCTGCAAGATGATACTTTCCTCGTGGGTTTGTTGTGCTGTAGAAGTAAGTTAATGCACAAAAAGCATTTAGAACAATGCCCGGCACAGCGCACTCTCAGTAGGTGGTGGCTCTTATCATCTTCTCCATCATAATGATCATCAAGAACATGATTATTCCTTAAAATAGAGGCATGCCGGGGCTTCCCTTGGAGTAGCATGAAGGCCCCCAGCAAAGCCAGTATGCCCTGCAGTCAGCCTTGGAGGCTGTTCTATACAAAGGGCTGGTGACTTTTACCAGGCTCTTGTCTTACCCTTATGTGTTACTCTCCTCCAGCCTGTCTGTGCAGCTCTGAGCTCTGCACACGTGGCCCAGCCCAGTCTCTGTCCCAGGTCTTTGCCTTTGTAGCCCACCCCCATCAGCAGGTGGCATCTGGAAGTGCTCCTGTTGTCCTCATCTGTTGAATGAATTCCAACACCCACCTGCATCTGCATTGAGCTTTAGTCCCTGCCCCACTGGTTTACCTGTTTCATATCCTGAGGCTTCTGGGTGTGGCCTTTAGGTCACCTGCTAATGCTGTACATATGTGTGCATGCTAAGTCGCTTCAGTTGTGTCTGACTCTGTGTGACCCCGTGGACTGTAGCCTGTCAGACTCCTCTGTCTGTGGGATTCTCCAGGCAAGAATACTGGAGAAGGTTGCCATTTACTTCTCCAGGGGATCTTCCCAACCCAGGTCTCTTGCATTGCAGGCAGATTCTTTACCATCTGAGCCACTCAGTTCAGTGCAGTCGCTCAGTTCATGTCCGACTCTTTGTGACCCCATGGACTGCAGCACGCCAGGTTTCCCTGTCCATCACCAACTGGTCTAGGTTATTTGCCTGTGGCCTGAACACCCACCCCCTCCCACACACACACCCCGCTGGGCATTCACCTGTGCTATTTGTAACCCTAGCCAGTAGCTCCAAACTAGTTTCATTAAGCATGTTTATTGAACACCTACACTGTGTGCTATTAACCACCAACTGTCTGTGCCAACTGTCCAAGTCCAAATGTCCAAGCATTTCCCCAGTTGCAGGCACAACCCCCACTCAGGTAGGTGCTGCCACTCACCCATCAGAGGATCTTCTGTGTCTGTTCATGGCCTCCCAAATCGGCCAGACGCCCAGGTGCTGCAGGATAGCCACCCACACACAGCAGGACCTGCCCTGGTCACTCCCCTCACCCCAGGCCTGTCTGTTCCCAGGTGTCTTCCCTCTTGCACCCATTGTCCTTTCAGTTCCCATGTTTTTTTCCCAGAAGGGAGCTAAGGCACAGAGAGCCTAAGTCATTCACAAAAGGCAGCATGGAAATCATGTGTGGGGCAGATGGATGGCGACCAGAGAATCTCAGAGCACAGTGTTGTGCACCAGGAGGCTGCACTGGGAGGAATGCCAGGGGCCAGGACCTGGCTGCTGTCCTGCAATGGACAGGGAGCCATGAATATGCAGAGGCGGCTCCAGCAGAATCTCCTCCTGCCCAAACCCAGGAGGTCCTGGGCCAAGCATGCCTGGCCTTTGCATTTCAGACCTTTACAACCCAACTCAACCTCCCTCTTCTTCTCCTCATTGTCCTCTGCATGTTTATAATACTTTCCCCATAGGGCTGTTGTTTTGTTTAATAAGTTGTTGAATATGAAGAATTTAGAACAAGGCCTGAAGCTCATGTGCTCTGCCATACCTTCTCCCCAGCCACTGCTTCTCCTGTAACATGGATGCCCTGAACTTTGCCCACTCATGTGGAGTTAGAGCCAAGTTCAAAATCCAATAGCCTTGTGAGCGTGGGCAAATTATTGTATCTTCCCAAACTGCAGCTTTCTCATCTCTACAATGGGTGTTCTTCTAAGACTATTGTGAGGACTAAATGAAGTGATGCATTAAAAAGGTCCATTCAGCCAGCACCCCAGACTGGCCAGCACTCTGCTGAGCTCTGCATTTATAGCAAAACACCGGGACCCAAGCTCTGCCCTCTGCGGAGGTGGACCTGAAATAAATAGTGACGTAGATAATTTTTTTTCACTCGATGAATTTTAATTTACTTGCTTTGAGATTCATGTTCTTTTCAATAATTAAAAATGTAGAGTGTATAAAAACTACCCAGTAGAATTAATAATAGTTAATAATTTCTCATATTAGCATGATTTTCTCAAATAAAAGGAGGAAAACGTTTTAGTAAGAGTTGAAATCCCTCATGTTAGCCACACCCCCAGTCTTTCCCCCTTCCCTAGAGACAACTGTGATCTTGAATTTGGGGCAGGTCTTCCAATCTGTCTTCATATTTTTCTGTCTCTCAATCTTAAATCTCTCAATCATAAATCATGGATGGTCTTTTTTGTGTTACATTACAAACAACATCAACTGTGGGTGATATTCTGCAATTCAGTGTTTTCACCCAGTATTGTTCTTTAGATACATTCATGTTAAAACATTGAGTTTGCACATTCATTCAGTTGCTACATGCCATTCTGTCAGTTTCTCACCTTTGCTCTCTCCCAGGGCTGCTGTCATCAGGCTGGTGTGCCTCTCTTCCAGCTCCCATGGGAGGTATTCCTAGAGGTGAAATTGCTGAATCATAGGGTGTGCGCGTTTGCAGCTTGGCTGGCTAGTGTCAACTTGCTTTCCACAGTGTACCGATTTACCATAGCGACATATGAGAGTTCTTGCTTCTCCACATTCTCACCAGTGCTTGGTATTATTAGACTTTTTAATTTGTGCCAATTTGATTGTATGTGGAATGGCATCTCCTTGTCTTCACCTGTGTATCTCTGATCACTAGCGAGTTGGACATGATTCTAAGCTTTCTGAACTTTCAGGTATTCAGTGGAATAAAAAGTGAAAATGGTAGTTGCTCAGTCATGTCCAACTCTTTGTGACCCCATGGACTATAGCCCTCCAGGCTCTTCCGTCCATGGGATTCTCCAGGCAAGAATACTGCAGTGGGTTGCCATTTCCTCTTCCAAGGGATCTTTCTGACTCAGGAGTCAAACGTGGGTCTCCTACCTTGCAGGCGGTTTCATTACCGACTGAGCCACCAGGGAAGCCCATTCAATGAAACACCTATTCATTTTCTTTACCCACTTTTTTTCTGTGGGAGTTCTTGATTTATCTTGGGGACTAATTCTTTATCTGTTGTATATATTGCAAATGCCTTTTCCCAGTGTGTTGCTTATCATTGAGCCTTATTCATTAGACTTTTTCTCATGCAGGAGATTTTAGTTTGTTATGATCAGATTGATCAATCTTTTAGGATTACAGCTTTCTTGTCTTGATTAAGATTGCAAAGTTACTCTCCCAAGTTTCCATCTCATAATTTTGATGTTTGTTGTTTTAGTTTCACCTGCAAGGAGATTCAACCAGTCCATTCTGAAGGAGATCAGCCCTGGGATTTCTTTGGAAGGAATGATGCTAAAGCTGAAACTCCAGTATTTTGGCCACCTCATGCTAAGAGTTGACTCATTGGAGAAGACTCTGATGCTGGGAGGGATTGGGGGCAGGAGGAGAAGGGGACGACAGAGGATGAGATGGCTGGATGGCATCACTGACTCGATGGATGTGAGTCTGAGTGACCTCCGGGAGTTGGTGATGGACAGGGAGGCCTGGCATGCTGCAGTTCATGGGGTTGCAAAGAGTCGGACACGACTGAGCGACTGATCTGATCTGATCTGATGGGTGGTTAATCCATTGGGAACTTATATTTGTATGTAATGTGAGGTAGGGATCTAATTTAATTTTCTCCTTCTGAGGAAAGCCATTTGTCCCTACACTACTTTGCACCACCACTGTTCTATGCTGAATTAATATGTTTATGTGGTCTTTTTCTAGGCCCACTATTTTGTCCCCTCTATCTAGATGTAAAGTGTTACTTAATCATAATTGTGGAAAATGCCATCAAAGTAAAGCTCAGGATGCTATGAGAACATACCGAAGGGAAACTGGCAGGCCCTTCATTCCTTTGCTCTATTCTTTTACTTTCTTAGCTTTTGTAAGAATAATGGACCTTTTCATTGCACAGCGTAGCCATCTTATGTAAAATTGTCCATCCTAGCACTGGGATGGGGCTGGGGTGGGCACCAGCTGGGCGAAGAAAGCCTGACACATTGAGCAGCATCAGATATCACTCCACTCTGGGTGGCCGTGTGCAGGCAAGGCCCAAGTTTGTTTGCAGAAGCCCGGTGTTTATGCACGCCTGTCCTCACCGCTATAGAGTCATTTTTCAGTGCAATTTAACCATGGCCATGGGCCTGTCCCCAAGGAGATTAGATAACACCGATGAATGACTGCACAAGTTGGCTCCCAGAAAAGAAATTTAAAGTCTGTGAGCTCATTGGCAGGACAAGTGGGGATCTTCCAACTGAGAAAGGAGGCCGGAGGTAAATTCCCAGGATGGGTTCTCCCATCTGTTCCCAGGAGCGGAGCCCATCAGTTGAGAAGCAAGCATACTGGCTGCCTTGGCCGACCGGAGGCTGCATTTCATGTGCCACATCCCTGCTGCAGCGTTGGCCTGGGCCCTGGGGCATTCAGAAATGTCTCTTCATTTCCCACTTCTGGTTCTTGCATCCAGAGTGCTGCATCAGCACATAGTTCTCATGCAGCTCAATCTCACTTTACAGCCCCGTGTATGCAGCTTAGGGGAGACTGCTACACTGGGGCTGAGGGAAACTTGAAGTTGTGGGGGAAGGTGATTGTTTCAATTTTACATAGAGGGTCTAACTCACAAAGCACAGGATTTACTTTGCAAGGCGTTCCAGGAAGCTTTGTACAATTCACAGGGTGCATTCTAGCTTCTCTGTACCTTCTAAGAATCAGTACAATCAGTAAAACATTGTGTCTGGACTCTGGAGAGCAGACCAGGGTTGAGTTCTGTGTTGTCCTAAACATGCTACAGTGAAGTCCCATCTTGCATGGGGTGGGAGCAGGGGACTAAGTCTAACATCAGTGCATTAAGTGAGAGTCTGTGCTATGCTGGAAAAAATCCCTTGCATTGTCTATAATGTGTGACCTATAGACATCCATTCCCAAAACAGGTCTACTGCAGCTAGTTTTTCCTCTACCATTGGAGCAGATCACCACCTCTTTGGTGGAGCCCCAGCTGAAGTAGGCGGCTAGTGAGTTTAGGGGATGTGTCTGAAAGCCAGTTATCTTTAAACAGAAGTACAGTTGGCTAGGGAGGAGGAATGCAAAGGGGCCCACCAAGCATCTTCTCTAAGAGTGACTCCTTTTGACAATATTTATGTAACGTAGCAGCATGATGGTTATTAAGACCATGAAGAAAGGAGCAATGTGGAAACAAAACCCCATGAAGCTTCCCCAGCAAGGGCACAGCTCTCCATTCCCAAACCTGTTCCCTCTACTGTTAGAACCTGGCTTTACCTCTGTTTTTGAACCCTGGGCTGACACTCAGGGCCAAGAGCAGAGCCCATTCAGGAGGCTGGGAGCCCTGGAGGAAGCAGGAGACTCAAGACCGCCACCTCCCCAGGAAACACGGGGCATGAGCTCAACTGGATGACTGGGTGGAATCACCTGCCCCCAAAATGATGATAAAATCATACCATAGTGCTCATGCTACATGCCCAGCACTGTTCTAAATGCACTCTCTGATTAACTTACTTGGTATTATGTATGTAATAAACATTGTAGTGTGCTCCATGATAAGATCGCCTGAGGCGTTCCTTCACCAGACAGGTTGCCAGGCCTCTCTGCTGGGATATCTGATTGGGAAGATCTGGATCAGGGCCCAGGAATCTGTGTTTTTAACAACTACTCCAGATAATGCTATTGGAGAAGGAAATGGCAACCCACTCCAGTGTTCTTGCCTAGAGAATGCCATGGATGGAGAAGCCTGGTAGGCTGCAGTCCATGGGGTCGCACAGAGTCGGACACGACTGAAGCAACTTAGCAGTAGCAGCAGGTAATGCTTGTATGCAGCTTGGTTTCAGAAGTGCAGACTTATTTCCCTCTGTCCTTATTTGTTTGCCTTGCTGGCACTGTGAAGTTTGTGTCAGTTTCCATGCATATGGATATTCCCCTGAGCTGAGCCTCTCTCTCTCTTTTTAAAAATATTTTTCTATTATTTATTTTATTTGGTTATACTGAGTCTTAGTTGCAGCTCACAAGATGTAATTCCCCCGACCAGGGATGGAACCTAGGCCCCCTGCACTGGGAGCATGTATTCTTAGCCACTGGACCATCAGGGAAGACCCTGAACTGAGCCTTCCTCAACCAGAGTTTCCTCTTCTGTGAAAAACGAATGGTAATAGGATCTACTGCCCAGAACATGTGAGAATTCAGGGAGATGAAGCATTCAAAGCATGAGGTTTGGTACTTGGTTAAAGTGACAGACACTACAATTGTTACTCCTTTTATTTAGAGACACAGGAGCCCAAAGAGGACTCACACCCCTGCATCAGTGCTACCGAACAGAGTGGTCTTTACCCAGTTTACTGCTGGGATATACCCAAGCTAATCTCCTTTCACTGGTTCTCACATGTAGATTCAGCGCCCAGAGGGAAATGGATTGGCAGAGAATTGATTACTTCCCGACTCCCTCGGCAGTCCTGTTTCAAAAGGCCCCAGTCAGAATCAAAATGCGTAAACCGTGTTTGTCAAGGAGCCACCGGCCATCTGGGAAGGCCCATGCCCTGCCTCCTGCCCGCCTGTGCCAGGCCGCCGACCATCCGCATTCACATGCAGGACCACGCAGCTCCAGCACTTTTCTTGTGGCTGCATCCTGGCTCCCATGGAAACCTGGGGTTTGGTTCTGAGCCTGGAGACAAATGAGGTGGCTGTCTGTACCATGTTCCCAAATGGGTTCTCTTTCATGTCCAATATTTTCCCTGCCTATTGTGGAGGCTCAGCCCCAGAAAGCAAAAGCACAAAAAGGCCAAACGGAGAAATGGACCAACGGAAAGGGAGCCAAGGGGAGGTGATTACATAAGCCAGCAGCCAGGCTGTCTGCAAGCCGTATGACTTATTTAGCTGTCTGTCTTTGCGGGATGTCAGACTCCATCCTTTCCAGCTGGCTCTCTGCTTTGGTGATTACATTAAGACTCAGTAATTATAGGAAATAGACACCTCTCCAGTCACCAGCATTCCCAAGTGGCGGGATGGGGGAGATTGAATACCAGGAACAGCCGATCACTGTTCTGCACTCTGGTCCCCTGTCCTTGAGTAGGGGACAGTCTCCACCGTCTGTGGCAGAATGACACAGAAATAAGGGCAGAGTAGCAGGTTTTCCCCAAAAAACTTCAAAGTATGTACAGTTTAAAGGCTGATGCTTGATCTTGAGCTGATGTCAAAATGTCCTTTAAGAAATCCAAAATAACAGTGGTAATAATTAACGGTTGCCTCTGTTATTTTAATAGGACACAAAGTTGGTCCACTCAGAGAGAAATTCTATATCTATGAAATCCTTAATTCTGAGACTCACTGCTTTATATATAAAGGAATAGCATAGAAAATAAGGCAAAATAATAAAATAGAAAAGCAACCTCTCTCTTTTTTTTTCAGTGCATAGTATTTTTAGCCTTGATCTCTGCTTTTTACACAATAGGTAACAATTGTATAGGGATTGATCCCTAGTTGGCTCCTCCTGTCTTGTTTCTAGCAGCCCCCAACCCTGCTTTACCCAACACTGCTGCTGCTAAGTCACTTCAGTCGTTTCCTGACTCTGTGCGACCCCATAGACAGCAGCCCACCAGGCTCCCCTGTCCCTGGGATTCTCCAGGCAAGAACACTGGAGTGGGTTGCCATTTCCTTCTCCAATGTATGAAAGTGAAAAGTGAAAGTGAAGTCACTCAGTCGTTTGCAACCCCATGGACTGCAGCCTACCAGGCTCCTCCATCCATGGGATTTTCCAGGCAAGAGTACTGGAGTGGGGTGCCATTGTCTTCTCCGGCTTAACCCAACACTAGATCTTGAAAATAAAATTTTTACCTAATGACATCCTTGAACTTCTGCTAACACCTAAATGCCTCTTCGTCCTGGGTTTGTGTCTCTGTGTCTGGCCTAGAGTGTTGGAAATCCATGTGGCCAGGATAGTCCAGGATAGTAACTGTAGTTCCTGGGTTTGTCTGCGTCCCAAACTGTGCTGTTAGGGGTTGGGGAGGGGTAGTCCCCAGCCACAGCAGGCCTTAGGCACAATCCTAGCTCCTTCTTCTCCCCACTTTGTTGTGTGTTGCCCAGAGGGCTCCTGCAGGCCTTGGGTCCAAGTCATGCATCTATCTGTTTGTGTGGATGCCCTTTAACATGGCACCTGTGATGCCCTAGATGTGGTCTGTAGATCACATATGTAAGTGAATCCTCCTGACTGCTTGTGAGATGGGTCTCCAATGTGACAGATGAGCACACTGAGGCCTCATGAAGGCAGAGAGATTTGCAAATCACCCGTAGACCATTAGTGACAGGTCTACACTTGCACAGTCTAAATGTGCATGTCTCATGTGACACAGGCCAGAAACGAAGCAGCTGTTTAACTGGGCTCCCTCAATCTCCAGAATCCATAAGAAACCTTGAGGGATGGGGGGACCCAGCTCCCTACCAATTCTATCTGCCCAGGCTGTGCCTTTACCTCTCCAATGAATGATGGTTTTTCTCATCTCTCAGCTGGGTCTACAAATACTTAATAACACCTCCTAGGATTGTAGGGAAAATACAGAGAGATCCTGCAAAATGTAGACACTTAGTAAATGTTATTCTTTTTATTCTTGATTAAATCCCCCTCAATACAGCAACATTTTTGTTTTAAAAAAAAGCATACAGCTCTCTGAGGGCACAGGCTGGACTGGGTGGTCAGGGAGTCCTTTGCGATCACAGATTCCAAAAGTCTGAGGCAGTGCCAGGAACACACCTGTCCAAAGGCTGCCAATTTTTTCACTTGCAACTCTGAGGACCCCAGTGAGAGGACCTCCTTTCCCGGCCTCCTCCGCAAGTCAGAAGTGCACAGATAGAGACACCTACTAAAATGCGTGGAAGTCTTTGGGATTTAGGGAGAAATCAAAGGCAATGGCAACCAGATTTTATTCTAATGATCCATGTCCCATCTGTTGGACAGAACTTGTTTCCACAGCAAAATCTATGCTCTCTTCAGCAGAGCAAGAGGGACCAGTGAAACTGCAGTTTGGGAAATTGACTCCATGAAGACATGATCTTTACTCAAGATAGGCAGAGTGGTGGCTGTGTCATCTCTCCAGTGCCTCTCTTGAGCGCTCATTGCCTCCTGTCTCTTTAAAATGTGTCATGGAGACAGATCTGCTCAAGGTTGCCTTTGGAAACAGCTCCAGCATCTCATGTAGCACCCCAAAAGACAGAGTATTTTGTGAACTACTTACTGGATTTGGCTCTCCTGGGACGTCCTCTGGCTTCTAGGAATAATGCATGCCTAGTTTTCCTCCCCACTTGGGGAGCACTGATTAATGGTACTGTGATGCTCTTTGGAGGCAGGTGCTTTTTCACTGCCATGGCTGGCCCTGATGAATGGCACAGCCTCTTCCCTGGCTGGGGCGGCTTCGATCAGAGCTCCCTCTCCCTACTCCAAGCATTTTTCATCACAGTAGCTACTATGCCCCAAATGCAGCCTGTGTTTGAGGCACTGTTTAAGTGTCTTTGCTCCTGTAAATTTCATAATCACCCACAGGGAAAGCCCTATTATTGTTGTCCATTTTGTAGTTGAGGATAGTAAGGTCTGGTGAGGTTCAGGGCCTCCCCCAGGTCTTGTGTCAGTATAATGTGGCAGATCCAGGATACAAACTCATGTTGGTACAAGCCCATAGCCCTGATATTTTGCTGCAACACTCTGCTTTGGTGAGCAGAAACTGGGAGTGATATAGACAAAGTGCTGGTTCAATTTGGCAGCCTTAGGAGGCACCGCTGTCTGGGCCATGGCATAGAACTGGCGAGGTTGTGCACTGCACAACCACAGAGGGTATATTAACCAGAGTGTCGTTTTTTATGAATGGCACCCTCTAGAACTGTGCAGTGTGCAAGATGCACAACCACAATGACAGCCCTGGAATTCTGTTTTCAGCTGTTTACTCAGGGCAGGGCTCAGGAAAATGTACACAATCCCATCAACTCTAGGTTGGACAGTTGGTGCTCTGCTTCCACTTGGGTGACCTAGAGAAAGTTCTTTAACCCTGGGTTTTCTCATCTATAAAATGGGAATGAGTTTTTGTTGTTCAGCCACTCAGTTGTGTCTGACTCTTTGTGATCCCATGGACTATAGCATTCCAGGCTTTCCTGTCCTTCATCATCTCCTGGAGCTTGCTCAAACTCACGTCCATTGAGTCAGTGATGTCATCCAACCATTTCGTCCTCTGTCGTCCCCTTCTTCTCCTGCCTTCAATCTTTCCCAGCATTAGGATCTTTTCCAATGAGTCGGCTCTTTGCATCAGATGGACAAAATATTGGAACTTCAGCTTCAGTGTCAGTTCTTCTGATGAATGTTCAGGATTGATTTTCTTCAGAATTGACTGTTTTGATCTCCTTGCAGTGCAAGGAACTCTCAAGAGCCTTTTCCAACTCCACAGTTCAAAAGCATCAATCCTTTGGCCCTCAGCTTTCTTTATGGTCCAACTCTCACATCCATACATGACTACTGGAAAAACCATAGCTTTGACTGTATGGACCTTTGTAGGCAAAATGATGTCTCTGCTTTTTAATATGCTGTCTAGGTTTGTCATAGCTTTTCTTCCAAGGAGAACCCCATGAACAGTATGAAAAGAGAATGAGAGCACTGCCTTTCTCCAAAGGCTGATGTGAGGATTGCATGAGTTAATCCATGTACAGTGATTGGGACAATCCTAGCCCATACTAAATGCCCCGTGAACGTTGGCTGCTCCTGTTTACTGTTTTTTTTTTAAAATATATATGGTGAGATGGTACAAGGAGGGAAGTGGGAGGGGGGTTCAGGATGGGGAACATGTGTATGCCTGTGGCGGATTCATGTTGATGTGTGGCACAACCAATACAATATTTTAAAGTAATTATCCTCCAATTAAATAAATTTAAATTAAAAAAATAAAATATATGCATTATATCTTAATATATTATATATATGCATATATATTTTGACTGTGCCAGGTCTTAGGTACAGCACTTGGATCTTCAGTCTTCATTGCAGCATGCAAGATTTTTAGTTGCAGCATGTAAGATCCAGTTCTCTGACCAGGGATTGAACCTGGGCTCCAGAGCACAGAGTCTTAGCCACGGGACCATCAGGGAAGTCCTTGCTGTTGTTTTTATAATCTGCACAACTTCACTTATCATCACCCCTTTCTCTACTCACCTTCCAGCACAAATGAATTTCTCCATACTTTCCTGCCTCGGTGCCTCCTACCTTATTATCTGCCTCATGTAGAATGCCATCCCTCATTCTTACTGTGTCCAAATTCTACTGTCAAGGTTTAGCTAGGGTGCAGCCTCTTCTCTGAAGACCTCCCTGATCTCTTCTCCCTTCATCTAATCTTATCACACAGCTTGCGTGTCTCTGACAGCACTGACATCACAGCTATGACCCTGTGTGAGGTGTCTCCCCCACTAGGCTTTGAGCTGGTTGAGGAGATGACCAGTTGATCTGGCCATACATCTTAGTGCCCCCGCAGTGCTTTGTCCAGGGCTTGACAAGTAGTTGGACTTCCCTGGTGGCTCAGAGGGTAAAGCATCTGCTTGCAACGCGGGAGACCTGGGTTCAATCCCTGAGTCGGGAAGATCCCCTGGAGAAGGAAATGGCAACCCGCTCCAGTATTCTTGCCTGGAGAATCCCATGGACAGAGGAGCCTGGCGGGCTACAGTCCATGGGGTTGCAAAGAGTCGGACACGACTGAGCGACATGTAGTAGATCTTTAATAAATGGTCTGCAGTTTTAGTTGAATGAATAGATTAATATCCCCCTAATGGCAACCTACTGGAGAAGGTCATGACAGCCACTCCAGTATTTTTGCCTGGAGACTCCCATGGACAGAGGAGCCAGGTGGACTACAGTCCATAGGGTTGCAAAAAATTGGACACAACTGAAGTGACTGAGCATGCATGCACAGTGCACGCTCACAACCATATATCTTTTCCTATTTTTATTAAAATATAAACAAGAAAGCTCAGCTTTCTTTATAGTCCAAATCTCACATCCATACATGACTAGTGGAAAAACCATAGCTTTGACTAGATGGACCTTTGTCAGCAAAGTAACATCTCTACTTTTTAACATGCAATCTAGGTTGGTCATAGCTTTTCTTCCAAGGAGCAAGCGTCTTTTAATTTCATGGCTGCAGTCACCATCTGCAGTGATTTTGGAGTCCTCCAAAATTAAGTATCTCAGTTTCCATTGTTTCCCCATCTGTTTGCTACGAAGTGATGGGACCAGATGCCAAGATCTTAGTTTTTTGAATGTTGAGTTTTAAGCCAATTTTTTCACTCTCCTTGCTCAGTCGTGTCCAACTCTTTGCAACCTGTTTGGAATTCTTTAGGCCAGAATACTGGAGAGGGGAGCTTTTTCCTTCTCCAGGGGATCTTCCCAACTCAGGGATCGAACCCCCATCTCCTGCATTGCAGGCAGATTCTTTGCCAGGTGAGCCACAAAGGAAGTCCAAAATATAAACAGTTGTCATTTATTTGACCTCATCTCATTTCTCTTTTTGAATTTCTTTTTAATTTTTTAAGTGTAAAATTAAGTTGTTTTTATAGAGTCACAAAGTTGAGCAGCACTCACTGTCTCATCCTAGACCGGTTCATAACCTCAGGAAGAAATCCCATTCTCATTAGCAGTCCATCTTCACTTCCCCCCACCCTCCAGCCTCTGGCAACTGCTAATCTACTTCTGTCTCTATGGATTTCCCTTTACTGGACTTTTCATATGAGTGGACTCACACAGTATGTTGCCTCTTGTGTTTGACTTTTGTCCCTTGGCACTGTTCAGAGTTAATCCATGTATGCATAAGATTGCAGCATGCATGAGAACTTCATTCCTTTTTATGATCAGATCTATCCCTTGGATAGATAAGCTACATTTTGGTTATTCTTTCCTTATTTGATGGATGTTTGGGGTGTTTCCACTTTTTGGCAATTGTGAATAGCACCACTATGAATATTTACATGCAAATTTCTATGTGCCTTTTTCTCTTTGTCATACTGCCCCAACATCTCTACATGTTCAGGACAAAAATTTGAAAGGAGTTGTTGCAGAGATTGGTGAGAAGGAGGAAGCTTTGATTGAGATGGCCTCCCAAGTGCCAGGTTCTGTTCTGGGTGCTAATTATCAGCTATCAGCTCTCTCCTTTCATCTTCACAAAGCTCAGTGAGGATCTCAGAGAGTCTGAGTGCCATGCTTAGGGACGTGTCATGGGTAGGATTCAAACCCACACTTCTGTGACTTTGAAGCTATGTCCATGCCACTGCCTGGCCATGGGTGCCTCTGTGAAGTGAGTGAATCCACCTAATAAAAGATTGCCCTCTCCTCTTTCCAGAGAATTCATGCCTTTCCAATCTTCCCCAGGCAATCTCAAATGGGATGCCCTTCCCCTGTTTGTCCTGGGCCACCCCAGCCAGCATCCTGGGCCTCTCAGGCTTGGGCCACCTAAAGCCCAACATTCAGGCTACAGATGCCTCTGAGAGGCTGCTTTCTGCCAGCTTCCTAATGATTGACATAGTGTGGAAGAAACCAAGTGTCTGTCCCAGCCAGGAGTGCCAGCTGTGACCCAGCAAGCAATGAAGACACACAGCTCTGCCATCAGGAGCTCTGGGGAGGGAAGGCACCCACCATGTGCAGCAGGCACCATAATGACAAGTTTATATGGCTTAACCTTCTGAAGACCAACATAGGCTGCAGAGACTTCTACTGGGTGTTCGGCACTGATGGTGGTTATTCTCTGTTTTGGCAAGTGGTTTCATTAATTGAGCATCTGAAAGAGGCTCCCTTTTCTTTTCTGTTTAAAGGAGGGGATACTGGAGGCCAGAGGCTGAGGGTTGGTAGCATAGTGCAGTAAGGGCCATCAGGATCCAGAGGAGGGCAAGGTGGGGTCTTGAAAAATGGACAACTGCCTACCTCAGGGATGTCAGAGGCCTGTGTGAAAAGACACAGACATGTTGAGGCCCAGTCTCCCACCGGTGGAGGGAGGACAGCAGGCCTTTCTAGAATCCTTGTGAGTCTTCTAGACCCGGTGCTAACTTTCTTGGCCCAGGAAAAGTTTAGGATCACCGCTTCCAAAGGATCAGTTCGAGGTTGTAAACGAAGGAGATCTGTTCCCCAGAGGGTGGGTAGAATGGCCCACAGGTGTGTGTGTGTGAGAGAGACAGGGAGAGGCAGAGACAGAGACAGAGCAAGACAAACCCTGAAGCTTTTAATGAATGCACATGGGCTCTAGAGAGGGCTGAGGCTGCAGCTCAGAAGCCATCATAACGGCTGATGTTGGTTGGACACCCACTGTGTAACACGTCTTAGGAATGACACCATCTCATTTATTTCCTACAAACAACCCTATGTGATGTTTACATTCATTTTATTTTACAACTAAGAAAAACGAGCCCCTGGGAACAGATCCTCTAAGGCAGCAGAAGCAATGGTGCTGTGATCCCAACCCAGGCTGTGAGGTGCCCGACCCCAGCCCCTTAGGTATTACCCCCTCCAGTCCACCACCCACCCTGGCCATGCCCAATGCTTTGCCAGCCTGCTCTTGGCCCAGCTGACTAGAAGTTGCCTGGGTCTGGTCCTAGTTTGGTTACTAATTTGCTGTGTGACCTTGAGCTAATCACTTCTCCTCTCTGAACCTTAGTTTTCTCATCTGTAAAGTGAGGGGTTGGGCTGGAGCAATGGTTTTCAAAGTGGGTTCCCCAACCTTCAAGGATTCAGTGGGAACTCAGAGGCTGCTGACACTAGAGAAGTGGCCTTGCTATTTGTTTTAGCAGGTTTTTGAGGGAGACTTTGATTAAAGGTTGCCAGTAGTTATAAATAAACGAATAAGCAAACATTTAAAAACCTCCCAACTAGATACGAAGGAATTGGACTACCTAAGATTCAGAGAAGCAGCTCTGAACTCCCCACCAGCAAGCCCCAAGGGAGACTGGACCTGTCTGCTGGGCTGTCCCGTTCAGAGGGGCTACATTGGGATGGGGGGGGCATCCCCAAGGAGGCCAGCATCTTAGGGTGACCACAAGGAAGTGGAGTCACCTGGGCAGCCACAGTGAACCAGGACAGTGTTTCCCAAGTTCCAGTTATTTGAACACCAAGCTGTGACTTTTGCTGCATCTATGAAAAAGAGGTTGTATGGCCTGATGGTTAGGAACCAGGCTCCCTGGGTCGTCTACTCACTCTCTGCTGCCTTGGGCAAAGTACTTAATCTCTGAGTCTCAGGTTCCTTCTCTGTACAACGGGAATGATGGCAGGACCTGTCTGTAGTGTTGTCATGATTTATACCTGCAGACCATTTGGCACAGTACCCAGCCCACTCTAAGTGCTGATTCTTACTGAAGCAGGGTGACCTGGCTCTTTACTTCAGTTTCTACAGCTATTAAATGGAAGTAATGATGCAAGCAAACTATCAGATCATTGTCAGGATCAAACAGTAAGTCATCATTAAATGGCTGAAATGGTCATTATTTTTATTGTATTTTTAAAAATCTATGCACATCTTCTTTGTTTAGCCTCATCTTTTCTTTTTCTTCCTTTTTTAAAAAGATTCTTGCTTGGATGTGGGCCATTTTTCTAAAAGTCTTTATTGAATTTGTTACAGTATTACTTTAGATTTTATGTTTTGGTTTTTTTGGTTCCAAGGCATGTGGATCTTAGCTCCCTAACCAGAGACTGAACCTACACCCTCAACACAGGAAGGTGACATCTTAACCAGTGGCCTGTCAGGAAAATCCCTGCCTCATCCTTTCTTGAAGGCAACCACCTTCTGAGCAGTGGGGACAGGTGAGTGGTCAGTGCTGGGATGGGTGCCCAGGGTTGTCCTGCCAGGCAAAACAGCAGATGCCGAGATCCACGAGTCTGGGCTGGAGCCACAGCGGTTGTCCGACCCGCCAGCTCATGCTGGGAGGGGAGGCCAGTCCCTGGGGGGCTGTGCTGTAAATAGACACAGGCCTGGCATGGATGCTGGCCAAGGAAGTTCTCCCTGCCTGGAGTTGGGGGAGCCAGCTTCTCTGTTTCACTGCCCTTCCAGGGCCCATCGTCCACAGCCCATGAAAGGGGTTGAGCTGGGCCATTAGAGACCCAGTGCCAGTCCCTGCCCTGCTTCTGACCAGCACCCTGACTTGGGCAGGGTGCTCCCACTCTTAGTCCTCAGTTTCTCCAGCGGTAAATGAGGGCACATTCCAGATGACCTGGAAACGCTCTTCTTCCCCACTCTGGTTTGTTTGAGGGGCAGCACAGGGTAGTGGTGAAGTGGAGTGGAGTCATACATACTCCTGGGTTCTAATTCTGGTTTTGCCACTTAGTTGGAGGACAAGTTACTTTGCCTCTCTGGGTATCAGTCTCCTCACCTGTAAAATGGGCTAGCGGTGTGGTTGTGACAGTACCTGTCCCAGAGATTGTTGTGAGGATTAAGTGCTCATACACACAGGGTACCTAGAATAATGCCTGGCACCAACAGCACTGCACCATTGGAGCTAGCTACTCTCAGGCTGCTCCTTAAAGACGCCCTAGTTTTTACCACTTGAAGAGTTAGTCCCACCATCCCAGGTCTCAGAGCCTAATTGCCATTAAGCCCAGACTTAAATCATGCCCAGGTGGTCTCATGCAGCCACGGTGCCTATTCACCAAGCACTCACTCGTTCAGCGCTGCTTAGTGAGCAGGCGTCGCAGGCCTTAGTGGGGTGTGGCAGATCCTGTTCTAGGTACTGGAGATGTGTTTGTGACCAATACAGGCAGAAAGCCCTGTCCTTATGGAGCTTCCGGTCTCATGGGGGACAACAGACCCCAGCAAGTAAGCGAATAAAATATAAGCAGAAATCTCCAAGTATTGCTTTGGGGAAACTGTAGGTGACTTTCTGATTTCTACCATCCTCGTTTCCGGTTGAGATTCACTGCTCTATCAGTAGAAGGCCCTACTGTATTCCTCTGGGGATTCTTAGCCACCCTCCTCCAGACTAGGCCCTCACTCCATTATTCCCCCTGAGCATGGGCTCTGGAGTCGGATGGGCCTGGGCTTTGAGTCCTAATTCTGCCCCTCCCTGGCTGCTTGACCATGGGCAAGTCACCTGACCTTTTCATTCATGTTTCCTCATTTTTAAAATAACAATGCTCACATTCTAGGACTGTCTGGAGGATTCAAGGAGTTAATACATATAAAACATTTAGAACATCACTTGCCCCGTATGACCTTGGGCAAGTTACTCTTTGAACCTCAATTTCATCTGTAAAATGGGTGTAAAATAGCTTCCTGATCACCGTGGAGGGCTTAGGTGTGACCATGTACATAAAACACTTGGCTTAGCACAGAGTGGTAGCTCCTCCTCCTCTCCTGTATTGATTCATTATCGCTGCATAACCAATCACTCTGAAACTGGGTGGCTTATAACAACTATTTATAATTGCTTCCATGTCTGTGGGTGAGATAAGGCAGCTGAAATATTCTAGGCCAGACTGGGTTGCTGTGCTTTGAGGCACAGATCTAGCTGGACATATATTCTCACTGAAGTTTAGGCTCAGATCTGCTCCACATGTGGTCAGTCTATCTTGGGGCTGGTCTCAGAGAATAGGAGCTACCCATGGAATACATATGCTTTTCACTGCGATGCAGAGATGCCAGAGGGCAAACATGCAAGGCCTCCGAAGGCTTGGGCTGGGGCAATACTGTCCCTCCCATCCCATTCTGTAGGTAAAAGCAACCACATGGTCAAACCCAATGTCAAGAGTTAGAGAAATAGATTCCCATCCTTTGGTGGAAGGAACTGCAGTCACGTGGCAAAGATATGAGATATATATATCTATGTAGGCTTCCCACCCACCTGGCACTAGTGGTAAAGAACCCGCTTGCCAATGCAGGAGACCAAGAGATGCGGGTTCCATCTGTGGTCAGGAAGGTCCCTGGAGAAGGGCATGGCAACCCACTCCAG
This sequence comes from Tragelaphus eurycerus, assembly GCA_935064755.1. NCBI lineage: Eukaryota > Metazoa > Chordata > Mammalia > Artiodactyla > Bovidae > Tragelaphus > Tragelaphus eurycerus. The sequence goes on along the minus strand of CAKXYN010000072.1, from coordinate 6,224,982 downwards.
TATTCTTGCCTGAAGAAATAGATTCCCATCCTTTAGTGGAAGGAACTGCAGTCATATGGCAAGTAGCGGGTGTGAGCAGCAGCAGGAATGAAGGATCTCAGGACATTGATGGGCCCTGCAGTGCCTCCCAAGAACCCTCAGGAGAGGACTAGTGTAAGAACTGCCAGTAAGAGTCAGTGATCTGAGGCGTCCTTCATATTTTCAGTTCTACATGGGGACGCTAGCCCTGAAACACTCACTGGATCATTGGTACAGAAGGTTGTTCCCATCTTATACCCAGATTGTCTGGGATTGTAGACTGGGATTTTTCTTCCCAGGAATGTTGTGCCAGAGGTGGAGGAGGGTGCAGAAGGCTGGACTGCAAAGCCCTGGAATGCCTCTCTCCTGACCCCCCTCTCCATCAAACCTGCCTTTACCATGAAATAAATAAAACCATCAGCTGGAAAAATGAGGGGCCAGCCGACCAAATATGATAAACTCTCTCTTGCTGTGTATTGTACTCTCCACAATAAAACCCCAAGCGGATGCTAAAAATGCATGCAGCTTTGTGAGGAGACAGGCGTGCTCTGTGTGGCCGAGATTTTCTGAGAAAGGTAATTTAACTGCAATGTGCACAAAGGAAAGAAATGCAAAGAGTGGTAATTTGGAAATTGTACAGCAGGTGCTTTTGAAAAATTGATATTGTTGGTTATTTTTCTTTTATTAAAAACCCAGAGTCCTGCTGTCTGCTGTCCCACCCTTATCTAGCTCGTTGGAGGCACATGTTGACATTTCTAATTTGCACATTTAAAGATTGTCAGGAAATGGTTTAAACACACAGTAGAGTTGGGGAACTCTGTTAGTGAGGAGAACACCTCTAGAAAGATGGATGGAGATGCTGGGCTAGATTTAGGGCACTTGGGAATAGCTAACACTTACTGAGCACTTAGTGTCAGACATTGCTCTAAGTGTTCTACTCATTGTATTATATTTTATTTTAGATTTAATCTAATTTCCATTTTGCAGATGAGGCCAATGGAAGGTTAAATAATTTCCCCAAGGTCTCACAGCTTCTAAGTGACAGGGCTGCCATTGAAACCAGTCACTCCAGTCCTTTCCCTGCCTTAGTATTAGTTTTTTCCTCTGTGTAAACATCAATACCTTCCTAGTGGGTAGATTAATTGCATCGAATGCCATATATGCAAGGCACCTACTACATGCCTTGTTGTTGTTTAGTTGCTAAGTCATGTCTGACTCTCTTGTAACCCTAGTATGTGCCCATGCTGTGCTAAGTCACTTCAGTCATATCCAGCTCTTTGTGACCCCATGGACTGTAGCCCACCAGGTTTTTATGCCCATGGGATTCTCCAGGCAAGAACACTGGAGTGGGTTGCCATGCCCTTCTCGAGGGGATCTTCCTGACCCAGAGTTGAACTCACGTACCTTATGTCTCCTGCATTGGCAGGCAGGTTCTTTACCACTACTGCCACGTGGGAAGCCCTGGGTGTTAAGTTTAAGGTTTAAGTGCCTGGCTGTTCTTAAATATTGCCCGAGTGACTGTGGAATATTCACTCGGTAGACACTCAACGCACATTAGCATCCCCTTCTTTCACTTTCCCTCAGAGCTTCCATAAGGCAAGCTCTGATGTCTTGGTGAGTCTTGTTACCCCTCTGGTTTTCAGTTTTCCCATCCGCAGGCAGATTGTCAGCTGCTGGGCCACCACCTCTGATACCGTGGTCTTTCAGCTCCAGGATACTGACAGATTTATGCCGATGGCTTCCCTTCACCTACGCCCTTGGCCCTGCAGGAATGACCAGTGGTGCCCAGTGGGGTGCATTTTAACTGACTGACAAGTGGATGACGTAGTTTATGACCTGAGCTCCATCCAGCCCTGTTCAACTGGTGATTCTGGCAGCTGAGAATGATAGAGTCCTAGCATGGCCTGAAGCCCTGGGAGCCACAGAGCAGTGACTCACTTGGTGTTGGGAGCATTTGTTCCTGAGTTAAGGATGCCAGGGCCCCAGCAAACCCTGACTCACTGGGAGAGACAGCAGCTTCAGTGTTGTTTGGAAACTGTGGGCCTTATAACAGCTGTCAACTGTGTTTAGAGGGCAACCCTCTATTCCTCTACTTCATTGCCATCATCACCAGCAGACATTTATTAAGCTCTTAATGTTTGCCAGGCTCCCTGCTAAGAACACTGTGTATATAACCCCTCCTTATTTTCTGGCAACAGCCCGTGTGGTGTGCATAATACACTTGTCTCCATTTTGTAGATGCAGAAGCTGACATTTGGCAAGTTCAAGTTACCTGCTCCAAGTAACTCGTGATTACACACAGCTCATGGTCGGAACCTGGTTCACATGCCTGAGCCCACACACTTCCTGTTGGATATTACTCATCCAAGCAAGACACATCAGTCTTTCAAGGTTGTAAGAGTCAGTAAAGGGGAGCTGCTTGTGCTTGGCATCTTCTGAAGAGTGGTGCCTTCATGAAAATGCATTAACAGAGGAACTCGGAAATGTAGATCTGCATAGGACCTCAGAGATCCTTTTGTTATTTTTCAAATGAAAAGACTGGGGCCCTAGTTGATGAAGGACTCTAAGGTGATACATGGATAATGAAGACCCTACCCTGACTGTACGGTCAAACTTGCAACCTGGTCCCCCTACTCAGTTAGGGTGCTCTTGCTGGGGGCAGCAGCAGGGGGTTGAGGTGGAAGGAAGGTCAGAAGACCCCATTTTGGAGAAGCTCTGAATTAAGGGACTTCACCTTCACTTGGTGGCCTCCATCTTCCACCCTCCCCTCTGGTGCCTGAATTACCTAGATGGATGGCCCTCAAAGTCATGAGATCATTAGCCTCACGTAGGGGACCTATAAATTTATTTTTGACTGTGCTGTGTCTCCATTGGGGTGCACAAGTTCTTCACTGTGGCACATGGGCTTCTCTCTAGTTGTGGTGCATGGGCTTAGTTGCCCTGTGGCATGTGGGATCTTAGTTCCCCAACCAGGGATTGAACCTGGGTCTCCTGTATTGGAAGATGGATTCTTAACCACTGCACCACCAGGGAAATCACCTTGGTGATTCTAACATGCAGTCAAACTTGGAAACTGCTGCCTTAATCCAGGTTTTCCCGAAATGTGTTCCATAGAACACCAGCTCAGTTCCATGGGGAGATGAATAGGTATATATAAGACAAACAAACAAACACTTCCAAGCAAGTTAAGTCTGGAAATGGTTGAGTTAGAAGAGTTATTCCCGACTGTGGCTGCACATTGGAACCACCTGGAAAACCTCTGACATCTGCTTCTGTTCAGGCTGAACCCTTGAGTCCCTCTTTAGAGGCAGGACTCAGGCATGAAAGTCCTAGGCTAGACAAAAGTTAAGTGGAGGTTTTTATAACTGCAGAACTTCCCAAGGCCTTTAATACCCAATGTGCATTGTGGAGCTCCAAAAAGAAAAATAAGCGGATGATTTTCTGACCTGGTGAGGAAAACAGGCATGAGTGGGAAAAGAAGGACCATTTTTGGTATGGAGATAATTTGTGTTGGTAAGAGGAGGTGATGGTAGGTCACGTGAAACTTTAGAGGTCAATGGAATTTTTAAGCTCAAATGAGTGTGAATGTTTTTTGTTAGACTGTTTTTGTGTAATGGGCATAATTTGGTAATTGGTAATAGTCCTAATACCTGTTAGGCTATCCAGACAGCTTTTCTGTAAACAATAAGTCTAGTGTTACCTCAGGGACCCAAACACACTGGGTTGGTCATATGGACCAGGAAACTTCCCCATTCTATAAGGAGTGATGCTTTTAAAATATGCACCTGCTGTTCTCATTCTCCTTTAAAACTCTTGAAAGGCTCACCATCCCACTCTCTTTTACAGAGCCCTCCATTAATGATGTCCAAAACTGTTTTTACATACGCCCACCCAAAAAATTTGAGCATACACCTTCATTATATGCCTGTTCTTTAGAAATTAAATACATGTGCTGCTGATACATAGTGAACCTCATTGCGTTTTATTTCCTTCTTAGAACTTTAGACTCACAAATCAATGTAGTTAGGTGTTCTCATTTTTTCCTGCACCTTGGATATCAGAGCGTGCACCCCAGTTTGAAGCCCCATGTGATCTGGTCCCTTCCTTTTTTCAGCATCATCTTTAATCCTTTTATTCTTGCGCCCTGTACCCCAAGCGCACAGCTTCTATCTGAATTTCCAAGCGTGACACAGTCTTCAGGCCTCTGCACTGGCTATTTCCCTTTCTTGGAATTCTTCCTTCCTTCCTTGTTGTGTAACTGGCTGCTTCTTGTCCCTTGGATCTTATTTCCAATGTCACCCCCTCCTAGAGGCCCTTCATAGCCATCTAAAGCTGCAGTCCAGCCACTCTCCCTGCCCCTGCCCATTTTAATTCTCAGAGTAACACTTATAACCATCTGATAGTTATGTTTGTTTCTGACCTGCCTCCTTCAGCAGAGAGGAGCTGGCCACTGGGTGAGAGCTCAGTAACTGCTGAGTAAACACACAACTGAGACTCAGAGGTTGGAACACTGGTCTAGGCTCTGCCATCAGTAAGTGGTGGAATTAGGGTTTGAACTCCAGCCTGTGTGACCCCAAGTCCAAGGTTCTTTGCATCGCGCCAAGCGGTCTCTTGTCCTTCAGAGGCTGGCTGAGAAGTATCTGAGCCCAGATTCTGACAGTGTGAGTCTGAAATCTGTTATGATGTCAGATGACTGTGGAATGTGAGAGAGACAGAGGGAAAAAAAAAGAATGATTGGCAGGTTATGCTCTGTTTCACAGCCAGCCAGTAATGGGAGTTTGGAAAAAATTCCAGAGTCTGAAAGAATTCAGGCAGGCCCAGCTGCAAATCAGAAAAGACTGTGGTCAGAAACAGTAGGTAAATGCAGCTTGAAGAAATGTCTGACCTGTGTGTCCTGTGAAGCCAAGAATGCGAGGAAGGGTGCCAGGGTCCATGTGTTTGATGCAGTGAGAAGAAAATCCCTCCATCTTTCCTTCTGTTTCTTGTGCAGTTTTGTGGTTTTGTTTTGGCCACACAGCATATGGAATTTTAATTTCCTGACCAGGGATCAAGTCCAGATCAAGTCCCTGCAATAGAAGCATGGATTCTTAACCATTGGACTTTCAGGGAAGTCCCTCTTGTGCAGTTTTGAACCATCATGCCAAGATCTGAGCCCTCAAGACATCATTCCTTCCTTTTCTTGAACACCTGCAGCTTGAGAACATGTACCAGCTTCTGGAAATCCAGTTGACTGGCCCTTTCTGTAACCGGGAGCCTCCCCATCCATCCCTTAGGCCTGAAGAAGGAGACAGTGAAAAAAAGGATGAGCTCCTGATGCCCTTAACCTTTGGAAGAATGAATGATTCTTTGTGATGGGAAACCTGTCACTTCTCTGCATGGCCTCTTTCTCTCCTTCCAGGGGTGACCTGGTCACACTTGACCTGCTGCTGCTGCTGCTAAGTCGCTTCAGTCGTGTCCGACTCTGTGCGACCCCATAGATGGTAGCCCACCAGGCTCCCCCGTCCCTGGGATTCTCCGGGCAAGAACATTGGAGTGGGTTGCCATTTCCTTCTCCAATGCATGAAAGTGAAAAGTGAAAGTGAAGTCGCTCAGACATTTGACCTGAAAAGCAGTTTATTGCCTGGCCCAGGCCAGTGTTCATCTTGTTTCAGTCCATGGTGTCCTCATGCAAAGCCTGCTATTCTCTTCTTTCCTAATGGTAAATGAACAGGCAGTGTTAAGAGTGTCTAATGTGACACCTGAAAGCAATGATGCAATTGAATTTTTTTTTTTTTTTTTTTTTGGCCTGAGTTTCCCTCCTCTCCATCCTGTCATGGAAATAATATTGGTCTTCTGCTGTAATGAGTTTTCCTTATTCCTTCCTTCCTTCATTGAAGCATGGCATTTATTCACAGTAAAGAGCACAGTAATTGAGGTTGAACAGGCCCACCCCTTCCACCCACTAGTTTTGTGATCTGCATAAGTATCCTAGGGCTGCTGTGACCAATTACCACAATCTTGGTGCCTTAAAACAATAGAGATATATTCTCCTAGTTCTGGAGTCTAGACATCCAAGATTAAGGTGTCGTTGCAGCACCAAACTCCCCCTGAAGGCTCTGGGGGAGAATCCTTCCTTGCCTCCTCCAGCTTCAGGCAGCTCCAAGTGTTCTTGGCTTGTAGCCACATCTCTGCAATCCCTTCCTCTTCTTATCTTCTGTCTCTTAAAAGGACACTTGTCATTACATTTTGCACCTCCCGGAAAGTCTAGGGGCTTCCCAAGTGGCACTGGTGGTAAAGAACCTGCTTGCCAAGACATAAGAGACCCAAGTCCAATCCTTGGGTCAGGAAGATCCCCTGGAGGAGGGGGTGGCAACCCACTCCAGTATTCTTGCCTGGAGAATCTCATGGACAGAGGAGCCTGGTGGGCTACAGTCCATAGGGTCACAAAGAGTCAGGCATGACTGAAGCAATTTAGCACGCATGCAGAAAGTCCAGGATCTCATCTCAAGGATCTCATCTCAAGATCCTTAACTTCATTACCTCTGCAATGACTCTTTTTCCAAAAAAAGATCACATTCATAGGCCCCACCATTCACTCCACGTACAGCCTTAGACAGGTTATTCGACCTTCCTGAGCCTCAATAACTATAGCTGTGAAATGGAGGTGCCCTTACTCTATACCTAGTAGTGATAAGATATGGAAAGCTTTTTCAGTGCCCATTCATAGCTCATACTCCATTGATAGCAGTTGCTCTTACTTATGAATTGTCCGTTGTGTGCTGGGCTCACATGGTGTCCCCTGAAACCCTTTCTGATACAACCTGAAAACCTGTGTATAATTTCTATGTGTGTTCCTAGCTATGTGAGTGCCCAGGAATTTTGCAAAACCCAGTTTTCCTATATGTGTGCAGAATGACCCACTTGTAAGGGGCAGTTCGAGAAAAGTCCTCAACTTATCCTAGGATACCTTCCAGAGGATTGCCAGGACAGAGAAAACCAGCACCTGACATTTAGAAATTGTTCCGGCCCTGCATCCTGTCATCCCACCCCGCCCACTTACCCTGTTCTCCAGGGACTTTGCTGTGTTTGGCGTTGATAAGGACATTTCTCATCCACCACATGGTGGGTATGGCACAGATGACAGGGCTGGGAACACTCCAAGAACAGGAGGGGCATGTTATCTCCTAGAAACTGGACAGAGAAGAAGGAGAGTTAGCCTGATGGAGAGCTGGCAGAAGTGTTCATCTTTGCTTGGCAATTTCCTTGTATGACATTGGGCAAGATTCTGAACTTCTAAAGCCCAGATACTCAGCTAGAGCTCAATGGGGCTGATTTAGAGCAGGTAGTTTTCCTGCTTTTCAAAACAAGAACAGAAAGGTGCTTTAAAAGTTTTTCAGAGTCCCAGTGGGGCTCCCTGGCCTCAGTCCTACCCCCTGTGAGAGTCCATTGCCTTCCCGATGATTTTTTTTTCAACTGTCCACACTGGCTTCCTTATTTGCAAGTACCTCCCTTGGTATCAGAATGCAGAACTCACCCCTCTTCCTCTCTCACAAGCACTCCCCTCACTCCAATTTCTATGGACTTTATTGAATGTGTAATAGGGCCCTGAGGAGGAGTCACTTCCCAGCCCGAGCTAGACTGGCACCCGCCAAATGCCTCACCTTTACCTTTTCCTTACCCTTACCTCTCTGCTTTCTGTCTCAATGCCCTCCCGTCACCCCCCTGTCTCAACACCCCCTCACCATCTCCACTCCCAATACCTGCTACCACTCCACTACTAAGGGAACTACCACACTCCTTCTGTGGCCCCCACGGGGCAACTCCCCCCATGCACTATCCCCACTAGCAGGCCCGGAGCAGTCATGACGAATCCATCACAGAACTTCTTCCCACAGAGGCTGAATGTGAACACAGCCCTCCAGGCAGTCCTGGAGCTGGCCCTTCAGATAAACCCTCTCTGCCCTCCCATGACTGGGAGGATGGAGACTGGAGTGGGGACACACTGCAGGGCTGCAAGTTGGCCTCCAGAGCTTGTCAGGAAGAGTTCTCCTTGTTATGGGCCATGAGCCCCAAGTTATGGATCTTGGGGTTCCTTGTGCTTTCTCCTCATTTTTTCCTTCACACCATTTTCATTACTGCTATTAGAGTTATCTTTCCCAAGTACTGACCTGATCAGCTCACTTCCCCACCTTATCAGGCTTAAACATCTCCTGGCATTCACTAGTGCCCACAGAGATTTTCCCAAGTTGCAGACATGGCATCAAAGATCCAGAATCCCCAGCTTCAAATACTTTTCAGTGTCACCTCCAGCCAATCTCTGCATGTACCCTAAGGCCAAGACCCCTCTTGGTTTTCTTTTTTTTTTTTATGTTACCAATTTAACTAAATGTTATTTTTTTTTTTTTTTTAGGTATCAAGAATCTCTTTTATTGATTATCAGAAACGTTACAAACATCTAATATGAACAAATCGTAACATGACAGTGGTTTTCTTTTTTTTAATATCTATTTATTTATATATGGCTGCACTGGGTCTCCGTTGTGGCATACAGGATCTTCGTTGTGGCATGCAAGATGTTTTGTTGTGGCACACAGACTTCTCTCTAGCTGGGCTCATAGTCTCAGTAGTTGTGACACATAGGCTTAGTTGCCCTGGGGCATGTGGGATCAAACCCGTGTCCCCTGCATTGGAAGGTGGATTGTTAACCACTGGGCCACCAGGCAAGTCCCCCCGTCCTCTTGGTTTTCCAAACCCAACTGTGCCTTTTAGCTCCCTGTGCCTCTGTATGTGCTGTTCCTCTGCCTGGGAATGCCCTTCCCTACTGCACTAGTTTCCTGTTGCTTCTGTAACATATCACCATGGAGTCAGAGGCTTAAAATAACACACTGTATGTATTATCTTACAGTTCTGGGGCTCAGACATCCCAGGTGGGTCTTACTGGGCTAACCTAAAGGCACCATCTAGGCTGTGCTCCTTTTGGAGACTCCTGGGGACACTCTGTCTTTTGCCTTTTCCAGGTTTCGGAGGCTCCTGCACTCCTTGGCTGATGGTCCCTTCCTCCATCTTCAAAGCTGCAAGGGCCCATCTAGTCTTTCTCACGTGACATCTCTGTAATCTCTGCTTCTATCATCGTGTCTCTTTCTCTGACTCTGACTCTTCTGCCTTCCTCTTATGGATTGCATTGAATTTGCTCAGAGGATGATCTCCATACCTCAAGAGCCTTAATTTAATCACATCTGCAAAGTCCCTTTTGCCCTGTAAGGGAACACAGTCCCAAGTTTCAGGACTTAGGGCACGGGCATCCTTGGGGGCATTGCTATCCTAACACATGCACCTATTCTGTCTGTTGAAATAGCCCTTCAGGGGTATTTCAGATGTTCCCTCCTGACTATACCATCTCCTGTTTCCTCAACAGAATTACTCTTCATCTTTTTTTTAATCCATGGCATTTAGGTATCATTCTGTTAGAGGACATACTTGCCTTCTATTATGGTTCTTTGTATATGGTCTTGCTCCCTTGGCAGAATGTGAGCTTATTGAAGGCAGAACCCTCAGACCATCATCTTGGGGCAGAAGCAACAGTATGAGCAAAGACAAGATGCAGCATTGGGAGCTGAGTGAGTCCAGCTGAGTGGTATTAATAGCGTGCAGTGCTTGAGGAGGGAAGAGGGAGGTGAGGGTGGGGGAAGCCCTTGTCAGCTAAGTCGGGAGGTTGGCTGTAGGGTACCAGTGAAGGGTTTTCAGCAGGGGATGTTGAGGCCAGATTTGTGTCAGGAATGATGGCCCTGAACCATTTTCCCCACATGAAAAGGAAATCCAAGATCAGGATCCCCATGACTTCACTGCTCTCTCTGGTACCCCAGTTTGCTAATCCAGTTTTGGGTTTTCAGTGATGTCCTTCTTGATCTTTCTATCACACTTGATAGTCGACCTCACCACCTCCCCTGAGCTTCCCACATCTTGTGGAACATGTCCTTGACCTGTTCTTAGGTTTCCCTAGGGCCGGGCACAGTGGGGGGCAGTACAGGGTGATGGAGAGAGAACCCTGACCTTTGTCCTCAGAATCACAGCCCCATTCCTGTCTCTGCTGTGGGACTCAGGCAAATCCCTCTCATCTCTCCTTCAGAAGCTTCTTCATCCTCGGAGATGAAAGAATTGCCTGGGGATTAACAGGAAGTAAATAGAGGTCATTCCCTGGCATCCTCTTCACTTCTATCTCCTCCTTTCTCTTCCTGCCCCCAAATGTAGGTATTCTCCAAGAGAGCTGCCTGAATCAATACTGTTCAAATTACATAAGCCTTGGTTCCCAATTGTGCTTGTCTTCTCTGCCAACTTTTTAAGCTATTATAAAAGAGGAGTGAGGTCTCAGAGCCCCTTTCCTGGGAGAAGGCCACTGAAGGGTTATTGCCTGAAGTTCACTCTGAGATTTTTTTTTTTTATTGTGCATCTCTTAATGTGCTGAGTCTATGGAGGAGAATGTTGCCTCTGAGAGAAGGTGCAAGAATAGGCAAGAAGCACAGTCCTACTGAGAGGCTTTTTAATTAGCCTCATCCACAGATCGATTTGCCTTTCCTGTTTAAACCTAACATCTCTGTAGTTTCAGAGAAATTTGCCAATTTCTCTAAATTGCATGCAGTAAAAGAAAAAGGAGAGATTTGTCCCCAAGTGAGGGAAGGGATTTCCCTTAAACACCTGAAGCATGAGGACTCCTCTACTGGGACCTTCCATGGCAGAGGGGGTTGGTTGGCAAGTACCCACCAGATAATATATCGGCACCTGGAGCCAGTAACCCCTCTGTGCTTCTTTAATAAAGAGAAAGAGAATCTGCTTAAACTTTCTCAGAATTTAAGGCAAAGAGAAAAAGCCTGCAAAGCTCTACTGCTCAGAGAAAATGTAAAAAGTGCTCAAATGCCTTAGAGAAATGGGAACTGTGGGTTTGCAGGCCTAGCACTGAAGTCATCCAAAAGACCATCCCAGCCTCCTCGTAACAGCGGCATACTCTCATTTCTTCTGTGGAACAATATATGTAAAAATAAAAATTGAGCTGCTCCATCGAAGCAGGAAGTGGCCCGAGAGTGCCTCCCACCCTCCTCAGTCTAAAAGTGAACTATACTTTGAAAGCCGTAGATCTCATCTGATCTCCTCCTTCACATACGGAAAATTGATGGACCAGAGAGGCTGTTAATCGCCCTAGGTTATTCAGCACACGTTCAGCACTTATTCAGGCTCCTGACAAAGATTTACTGAATGCTTGCAACGTGCCAGGCATTGTTCTGGGCCCCAGGCTACAGCCGTGCATAGGACAGACCAAGTCTCTGCCCAAATGGTACCTCCATTCCAATGGAGAAGACAAGCAGTATACAAATGAAAAAACATGACATTGGGTAGTAGAAAGTGCTACAGAATAAAGTAAGGCAAGGGAATAAGAGTAAGCAGGGCTTATTGGTTTCCATACAATTGACAATTCACTCACCATAAGTCATCTGTGCATCACTCTGTCCAAGGAAATGAAATATATCGATTGGTGCCCTGTGTCATGTTCTCAACCTAGAATCAGGGGTGGTGGCAGAAAGACTACTTCCCCTTCCCCCCAGAAAATAATTGTGCATCAATAGAAGAAGGAAAAATGGATGCCATGTAGGCAAAAATAGCCGATTTACACTACCCGGGCATAATAAGATTTTTTTTTAAATAAATGAGAATTCTGCCCTCTCGTTTTTCTTGTGTCACACAATATGCTTTCCTGGAGACACAAAAAAGTAATTGTGAGAACTACAATATGCAATGAGAACTACAATATGCTGGATACCAGTTTTCAAAGAGCTTCCCCATACATGATCCAGCTGCAGAGCAGGTTAGCTCCATGCCAAGAAAAGGAGCTTGAGCCTGAAAAGCTGACAGTCACATGTTCTCTAGCCACCTGATGAGCCCAGTGAGAGCAGAAAGAAGCCCAGTATTTCGTGCATTCAGAAGGGATAGATCCCTGTATTGTGTAGGCAGAGTGGAGAATCATAACAGCAATGAGGTGGGATGTGGTGGGGGCGGTGGCGCAGGAGAGGAACTGACTCAGACAGTGGTGGGGACCGTGGCACAGAGGTCCGGATTTTATAGCCTATGATGCCTAATGACTCCTGGACATCAGGTTTTCGTTTTTTTTTTTTCTTTCTTTTTATTAAAAAAGATGGCTGAGTAACTTTGAATTATTCAAATGCAAGTTCAGTGACAACCAGATACAGTTCCAAGCCTGGCCCTAGGCGGCCTGGGCTCTTTGGCCTTGAGAATACAAGCTGGGCTCATTTAAAGAAACACTCCAAGGAGATGCTGTTCTTGCTTCATTAAAATAATGGTTCCTCCATTACCTTTCTTGCTTTGAGTGATACCTGATCACATCCCTGAGTTGTCTTCTTTGGATAGTTTTGTTCTTGCCTAGGTTTTGTTTGCCTCTAGGGCTGCTTTATTTGTGTCAGTTAAGAAGCTCCCCAAAGCCCCAGATTTGCCCATGAAATTGTTAACTTGCATCTTCCTCCCCACCATGGCATCATAAGCTGAGCCACGTGACAGGGGGAGGGAATCAGCTAATACCATTACTTTGAGAGGCCAGAGTGGGCACTTAAATAGTGTAAAAAACACACAATGGTTCTGCCTCTCAGCCTGGGGGCGTCTCCCTGGTTACCTTATCTGAGGCTGCTTTGTCTTCACGACACTGGGGTCTAATTCAGATTCAGCAGTATCTCCAGTGCATCCTTGGGAATTTTAAGTGTTTACTGGAAAAGCATCGTCTTTATCCTTGTCTTTCCCTTTTCCAGTTCCTACCCACTGCACTTGATGAACATCAAGTTGAATCAAGATGGCAGAATTGCTGCTCTGTGGTATGGTCAGGCCTATATTCCATCTCCCATGGATGTGCTGAGTGGATTTAGAGCTTGGGGAAAGGAGTAGGGGCTGTAGGAAAAGGATTAAAAGGCAGCTGAGCTTAATGGAAAGTTCAGAGGTTTTGCTGCTGCTCCTGCTGCTAAGTCACTTTAGTCGTGTCTGTCTCTGTGTGACCCCATAGATGGCTGCCCACCAGGCTCCCCGGTCCCTGGGATTCCCCAGGCAAGAACACTGGAGTGGGTTGCCATTTCCTTCTCCAGTGCATGAAAGTGAGAAGTGAAAGTGAAGTCGCTCAGTCGTGTCCGACTCTTTGCGACCCTATGGACTGCAGCCCACCAGGCTCCTCTGTCCATGGGATTTTCCAGGCAAGAGTACTGGAGTGGGGTGCCATTGCCTTCTCCATCAGAGGTTTTGAAAAGAACGTAAAAGTGAAAGCATTTTTCACTTTTCCATTTTTCACTTTTTCACAGTGTCCAACTCTGTGACCACATAGACTGTAGCCTGCCAGGCTCTTCTGTCCATGGGATTCTTAGAGGTTTTATGATCAGCCAAATAGGGGTTCACACCTCACCTCTGCTATTTAAATAAAAAATCCAACCCCTACTTATTAGCTTTGTGGCTTTGGGTATGTGGCTTAATCTCTCTGAGTCTGCTTTTTCCCATCTATAGAATGGGAATCATGTCCATTCTGAAATGCAGACTTCAATAAGGAATCAATAGAGTGAGAGATTCATGAACCTTTGTCTTCAGCCTTCCTCCTCTCCTGACTCAGACCTAGGTGCCACCAATTGCTGCTAGAAGGGTCCACCTGGACAACCCACAGAACCCTGAAACCCAACTCGCTCACAGCAGATTGCCTCAGCTCCTCTCCTCTCATTTACACCCTCAGGATGTCTCCTCCTAGAACTCATATGAGACTCCTGCATCCCACGTCTAAGGTGCATGGGCCAAGTCTGGTAGGTTTAACACACCTGCAGTCAGTCCCTCCTTTGTGCCCCCGCAGCTCCTGCCTTAGCCCTGGCCCCATCACCTCTCGGGAGCCACCCAACTGGCCTATCCACCTCTGTGGTCCATGCTGCAGCTGAGACTTGTTTTCTAAAATGCAAGCCTGGTCATGTCACAGCCTGGTTTCCTTCCAAGACCCCCATTGCCCCAGCAGAAAGCCCCTTAGCCTGCTAGGCCGTGCATACCTTCTAAAATGTTGTTTCATGCCTCTGTGATTTTGTGGATATCCCTCCCCCACCATGAATGCCGTTCCCCCTTGGTCTCCCTGACGTGCTCACAGCTACTCATCTTTCAAGATCAGCTCAAGAATCAGAATCACCTCCTCTATTTTTCAGTCACGAAAAGGAGTATTGATATATTTTACAACATGGATAAACCTTGAAAACATTATGCTGCGGTGGAAAAAGCCAGACACAAAAGGTCACCAATTGTTTAATTCCATTTACATAAACCAGAAAAGGTTATAAAAAAAAAAAATTCCATAGAGACAGAAAGCAGATGGGTGGCTGCCCAGGCTGGGGATGGGGATAAGGGGAATGGGATCTCCTTAATGGGTATAGGGTTTCCTTCAGGGGTGACGGAGATGTTTAAGAGCCTCATAAACGTTGTGGTTGTGCAATATTATGAATGTTACTAAATGCCATTGAATCATTCACTTTAAAATGGTTCATTTTGTGTTGTGTGCATTTCATCTCAATTAAACAAAAAGAATCTTCTATAAAAACTCTCTGAATCACCCAGGTGGAATAGACCCCTCTCCAGGCTGGCTCCTCTGTCCACCATATGCTGTCTATTAGATTTTTATCAGACTGCCTCCCCCCAGGACTTCACTGCACTCGTTTATTTCCCTGTTTATGCCCCCAGCGGCCTGTGAGCATCTTGAGGACATCTGTCCAGCTCCATCCAGTCTGCATCCTCTGCTCTAGCACAGGGCCAGATCCCAGGTGATGCTCCCAAGTTGACCTTCCCACCCCCTTTGTCTTCCTAGAAGGTTGTAACCTTTTCGAGTCCTCCTGTTCTGGAGAGAGGAGGCCCCCTTTGTCCTCCTGGGTCGGACCATCCATCACAGCCTTAAGACATGTCCAGAACACAGCCTTCTGAGGATCTCCTGCACAGAGAAGGCATTTGTATCTCCCACGCTGTCTTCCCAGCCCCCTCCCACCCATCCTCTGGGAGGGGAATTCACGGAGCTCTGGCCTAGTTGCATAAATGCTGGCATCTCTGTTTTGCCTCCTCTCCTGGGTATTTCCTTTTTATTTACTATTCTCTCCAATTTTGTGCCATCAGCACTTCACAGCAGAGCTCCCTCCCTCTTTCTGGAGCAGTTTAAACTGATTAGGACAGAACTAGGGCCAAGTAGTGGCCTGCTGGCCCCATTGTGTCTGGACAGGCTGAAGGTAGATGGATGGGGACAGGCAAATGGGAGGGGAGACTCCGCCTGCAGTGGTGGCTGTGAGCCTGCTTTGACTCACTGCACATCCCTCTGGGCCGCCCTCCCCACTCCTGAGGGGACCCAGTCTGCAAATCCATGTGTGGACTGATTCCAGCTAGAGGCCTGGCGTGGACTCCTGGCCTGCAGTGCAGGGTCAGCTCCAGAGCTTGGACCCACAAGTGCTGCTGGCCTCTCTTCCCGCTCTCCCAACCTAGATCCTCTCTGTCTCCTTCCCTGGTCACCCAGGAACCATCCAGAGGCACTTCTGCAGTCTCCCACTAGGGTATCTTGCATAACTTGACTAGGTTGGTTTTCTGGATTAGCTCCCTGGCATGTGATGACCTTGCTGAGGGTCAGGGCAAAGAGAGGCAGCCTCTATAGAGAGGGAAGGTCAGCACTGCCTTGATCCAAGGGAGCAAAAGGGCTGGAACTCGAGTGTCTCCCCCTGGCAGACCTCAACCTTCTCTTCATCCGCTTCACCAGTTTCTGCTCGTTCACCCAAACCAAAAACCTGGGCCTGACTTTGCTCCACCATCCCCAAACTCTCCCACCTCTGCCAAGCCCTGGAGGTCCTGGCCTTCTTATTTCTTTCCAGTCACCCACTCTCCCTGTGTCTGCTGTGGTTTTACCATCTTCTTAGGTCATCATCTTCTGAGACCTGGCTGTGGCCCCCTTACGCTCTCACTCTCTTCTCAATTTCATCTATTTCCCCCACTGCCCCCAGAGCCTTTATATCAGTTTTTTGTTGCTGTTGTAATGAATTATCACAAACTTTATGGCGTTTAAAAAATTAATTAATTAATTAATTTGGCCATACTGGGTCTTTGTTGCTGCCTGTGGACTTTCTCTAGTTGCAGTGAATGGGGGCTCCTCTCTAGTTGCACAGGCTTCTCGTTGCGTTAGTTCTCTTGTGGCACACAGGCTTAGTTGCCCTGCAGCATGTGGAATCTTCCAGAACAGAGATCGAACCTGTGTCCTCTGCATCAGCAGGTGGATTCTTAATCACTGGACTACCAGGGAAGCCCAACTTTGTGGCTTAAAGCATCACAGATGTATTCTCTTACAGTTATGAGATCAGCAGTCCAAAACAGGTCTATGGGCCCAAAGTCAAGGTGTCAGCAGTACTGATTCCGCCTGGAGATTCTTCAGGGGGGACTGTCCTTTGCCTCTTCCAGTTTCTAGAGGCTGTTGACATTCCTTGGCTTACAGCTACATCACTCCATCCTCTCCTTCCATGATCGCATGGCTTCTCCAACCTCTGACCCTCCTGTATCCCTCTTATAAGAACCCTTGTGATTACATTAGGTCCACTTGGAAAACCCAGGACAATCTTCTCCATTTACAGATCATGAATTTAATTATATCTGTGAAGTCCCTTTTACCATGTAAAGTGTTAGTTGCTCAGTAGTGTCCTACTCTTTGCAACCCCATGAATTGTAGCCCGGCTCTTCTGTCCATGGGATTTTCCAGGCAAGAATACTGGAGTGGATAGCCATTCCCTTCTCCAGGCTATCTTCCCAATCCAGGGATTGAACCCAGGTCTCCTGCATTGCAGGCAGATTCTTTACCATCTGAGACACCAGGGAAGCCCATGAGTTAACATATTGACAGGTTCCATAGACTAAGATGCGGGTGTCCTTTGAAGCAGAGCATGAAAGGTGAACAGTGATTCGGCCCACCACAGCCATCTTCCTAAAATACCCACCTTTCTCTTCTTAGAAATCTGTGGTGGCTCTCTGTTGCTTACAGATCAAAGGCTCATTCTGACAGCTGGATGGATGGAGTGTTCACTGTGCCTGGTGTGTCCCCAGCCCATTAGCTTCTTCTCGCAAGAGTCAGAATCCTCCAGAACAGCCTCCTTGTCACCACCTCATTTTTTTGATATGTCCCAGGTCCAGCCAGACTAAACCACTTGCTCCCTCCTCTGTACCATGGAGGCTTCTCCTCTCAGTCTTTTCTGGGCTGGTGCCTCTATGTGAAATGACTTTCCCATTCTTCTCTGCCTTTCAAAACCAACCTCCTTCCTCTAACTCTCGTGGTATGTCTGGCACAGCAGTCAGTAGGTACTCATTAGGTGCTTTGTGAATGGGTGGACGAAGGCTAGAAGAAATGAACAAAATATATAAATGGAGTAAGGAAGACCATTATAACTGGCTAAGCCCAAAAGTGACTTGCAGATTTCAGCATAATTGACATTCAGGGACTGCGTTGGCCAACACACTTCCCCACCTTAACACGTGCTGTCAATGCCCTACGTGTGTCCTCAGCCCCATCTTGAATACTGTGTGTCTGCCCTGTGTATCCTCTGGCCTCTGGGACATGTTCAATCCAGCAGGAAATATGGGAAAGTAATGCCCAGGCATGACCTTTCATCAATGAAGGATGGGGATTAGTGGACACCCCCTGCAGGGTCCTCACCCCCCTTGGTGGGACAATTCTGGGTGCATTCACAGCATCTCAGAGGGTCCTCAGCAAGGCTGAGCCCCAATTCCCTATAATGTAACCCTCTCATTAAAGCAACCTTGGGTTTTCCTCCCCACTCCCAGAATCACCCCCATTCACCTCCCAGAATCACCTCCCAAATCAAACAAAGCCTTGTCTCGGGGTCTGCTGTGGGGGGAGCTCCAGATGAAAATACCATACTGTGAGGAGGCAGCATCAGGTTAAAATAATAAAACCTAACATTAGGTGCCAGGTTCTGTGATAAGCCACCAGCAATCATATCACTTGATCCTCACAGCAACCCCGCAAGGTGGACACTCTTGTCAGTCCTCTTTTTTTCTTTAAATTTTTACTGGAGTGTAGTTCATTTACACTGTCGTGTTATTATCTTCTGTACAGTAAAGTCAATCTGTTATACATATATCCACTCTTTTTTTACATTCTTTCCCCATATAGGTCGTTACAGAGTATTGAACAGAGTTCCTTGTGCTATATGGTCCTTATTAGTAGTCCTCTTTTATAGATGAGAAAATGGAGGCTGAGAGAGGCAATTAGACTTGTTCAAAGTCATGTAGCTGGCATGTTGCTTCACCTAACCTCCAGTCTCAGCATCCAGAGCAGGGAGGTCCAGAGAAAGGGGGTGGGGTGAGGAGGAAGCCATCCTTCAGGAGGACTTGTTGCCAGGGGGAAGGGGTTATGGGATTGTTCTTCTGGTTTAAAGCATAGAAAGTGCTGGTCTTCTTTTAGCTTCAGCAGGCAGGTGTCCACTCCTTCAGTCTCTACTCTGCGTCTGAGTTGAGTCAGCCTTACCAAGCCTGGGTGGTGTCTGTCCAAGGGAATGGGACCAGCTGACTCTTGACTGCATCTCTCCCAAAGCCTACACTATCCTCCCCTCTTTTCAGATTTGGGTGCCCAGGCCAGGAGGCCTCTGGATCTCCTCCTTCCTCTGTGTTTGAGATAAGACCCTCTACTGCTGTCTGCCTGGCCAACAGGTCAACCACACTTCTTACCCCACTCAGCCCTTTAAAGGTTTTCATTCTCTTATCTGGTCTGCCCTCCTTACTAGGAGGCTGGGAAGTGAAGTGTGCAGTGAATCACAGCTGTCTCATCCTCTCACCTGGGCCAAACGGTTCCCAACCGTGCAGGCTGGGCTCTAGGAAGTTCTGGCATTTGTCCTCACCTGCCAGGTTCAAATTGCAAGGTCAGCTCAGTGGGAAGTGCTGATTTCTTAGAACTCTATGAGCTTCCACTTGGTGAATGGCGGTTTATGAGAGATTTGGTCATTCAGCTAGGGTTTCTTCAGGGCTCAGCACACAAGACAGTCTGTTTATGATTGTGTATATCTGTTTTTTCTTCACAGATATATGGGGTCTGAGTCAGCCATATTGCAGAAAAAGCTGTTGGCTTGTCACTGACCATGGGTATGGGTTGCCATGTCTTTGGGTTCCCATTGTGTGCGTGACCTTCTGAAATAGAGCATGGCAGACAGTACTTATTTCTTAAATAGCACGTTTTCTTTTCTAATTACTTACTAACAAACACAAAGAAAGGGTAAACAAAACCAAGATAATCGGTTTTCACATTTGCCTGGAAGTCTTTCTAATCTGTTTTCTATTCACTGTAATTTACAGAATCAGATTATCCAAAGTAAACTGTTTATATTATGCCTTTTTCATTTAGTGATGTAGCATGACCTCTTTCTCACAATAAGTATTGCTCTCCTAAAATATAATTTTAAAGTACTGTTTTATATTCCATTTATCTCCTGGGGAAACCATAATTTATTTATCCAGTCCCTTTTTGTTGGACATTTGGGTCGTTCCTACTTTTGTGCTTTTATAAATAGTGTAAATGTTGAACATCTTTGAACATAAATTTACCCATGCATCTCAGATTTTTTCCTGAAGAAAAGTGTCTACTTTAAAAGGTATTAAAAAAGACTTTTGCTTTTGATTATTGGTTTAATATTATACTTGAAAAGTTGACAAGTTTATACTCTCATGATCAGTGTTAAGTACCCGCTTCCCCACACTTTGGACTTTCTGTATCACCAGTCACCACACTTGCATGTAGCCATGACTTGTGCCCCGCTTTCTACTGTTTGTCTTTCTTCCATCTGTCCTTCTTCCCATCCTTTCCTCAACTGTAGCCAGTAGGCTACAATTTCTAAAATAAAAAGCTACATTGAAATGTCACTTATTCTTGTTTCTGAATTTAGTGGGAATCTCTAGTGTTTTATTGTGAAGTATGATAGTATTACAGCCATTTCCCATAACAGTAAAAGAATGTCCTCTGCTCTTAGTTTGTCAAATCTTAAAGCAGATAGTGAAGTATCTTTTATTGGTGGCTCAAAGTAAAGAATCTATCTGCAGTGCAGGAGACCTGGGTTCAATCCCTGGGTCAGGAAGATCCGCTGGAGAAGGGAATGGCTACCCACTCCAGTATTCTTGCCTGGAGAATTCCATGGACAGAAGAGCCTGGTGGGCTACTGTCCAAGGGCCCGCAAAGGGTCGGACGTGACTGAGCGACTAACACTTTCATCTCACAGAGAAAATCGATTGTGTGTCTCTTTGAATCAATTGGTATGATTGAGCCACATTATCTCCCTAACATTAAACTACATGTTATTACTGGGATAAGCTCTTCTGAGTCAAGACATATTATTATGATCTTTAGAACATACCACTGCATGGGGTTTTTAAGGTGATGTTCGATTAACTTTATAAAATAAATGAAAAAGCTTCCTGGCTGTCCACTCTTAGAAACACCAGGAACATGTGAACATATGAGTGCTTGTGCTCCTTCCAGTAAATGAATCAGGGTTTACTTGACCTGGATGAGTGACAGGCAAAGCCTGGCAGACCCCAGGAGTAGGGGGAAGGTGGGTGCTGTGCTTCTGTGCAGAAAAAAAAATGACTCATTTGATTTGATTTCTGCTCCTGTTCCTGGCTGACCATTGGGTGCCAATGCACAAAGGATTACATAAATGTTCATTCCATCCCATAAGCAGGCCTGGCTTAGTCACCTCTGCACCCCTGGGAGTTGTGGCACGTAGTAGGTACTTTTAAAAAGTCAACACAAAGAACTGTAAATGATGACCTTTTCCTGAGCACCAAGTACTTAAGTCAGGTCCCTGGGTCCAGATACATCCAAATTGGATTGCCTCCCTCCAACTCGATTCTCCTTCTCTTATGTAGCCAGAGGTGGTCCCGAGGAGGGAAAGCCTTAGAAGACAAAGTCATTATGAGGCTGGAGGGAGCTGATGGATGTTGAGAGAGAAGGAAGAGCCATTTTTGTTTGTAAGAGAATGGTAAAGGGTGTGAAGAAAGTGGGTTATGAGCTGATTTTGTGTAGAAGACCCTCTGATACATTTTAACTTCATTGCTGTGTTCAGTCACTCAGTCATGTCCAACTCTTTGCAACCCTGTGGGCTGCAGCATGCCCAGTCTTCCCTGTCCTTCACAATTCCCCAGAGTTTGCTGAAACTCATGTCCACTGATGCCGTTGGTGATGCCATCCAATTATCTCACACTCTGTTGCCCCCCTCTCTTGCCTTCAATCTTTCCCAGCATCAGGGTCTTTTCCAATAAGTTGACTCTTTGCATCAGGTGGCCTCTTGGAGACACATAAAACTATTGAGTCCTCAGGGAGACAGGCTCCCAAATGCCTTTCTTTACCCTGAGAAGGTCCAAGCAGTCCTTGAGTCTTCACTGAGTGTGTTTAATGCTGGTTCCCTATGTGTTGAAAGCAGTAGATATGGACCCTGTTCTCAGTTGGCCAATATTACAGTAGTCCCAGTGCACAGCTTCGTGGCTGAGACAGGGGAGGTGTCCAGTGAGAGATGTTGGATGGATGATGGATGAGTGGATGGATCAGTTTACTCTGATCCAGCACTGGGTCAGTTAACACTAGTGCCCAGAAAGAACAAAAGGAGCACGTTTCTCCAAGTGTGTCCTGAAAGGGGCGGAGGGCTCCTCCTGCTTCAGAATACCTTGGGAAAGTTGCTAAAATGCAGATTCGATGCTCTGTATCAGAGTCTCTACAGAGGGACCCAAGATTACGCATTTGTAATAAGCTCGCCTTGAGAGGTTCTGACACACCCTTCAGTTTGTCACCCATGCACCAGGGGATCTTCCTTAATGAGACTATGCTGTGAAAAGCTTCCTGTTCACAGCCCACTCATTAACAATCACACCTCTTTCTGCCTCTTTTTCACAGTGGAGCGTGGTTAACACATTCACGACAAGATGAGCAGTGGAGGTTTGTCAGAGGTGGCTCTAATGAATTTATCCAAATCATGAAGATGAGTTATAATTAGAGTCTGTAATTACCCATCAGCTGCTGGGGACATAGTGGAGCATGTCAGGGGCCGGCCAGGAAGGCTTTTCAGGGTTCAATGGACAAGATGATGTGGGGAGGAGATAGAACTGGAGTCAGGGGAGCCGCCTCCAAGGAAGGGAGGTCTGATCCACTCAAGTGCCTACTGTGTGTACTCTGGCTGTGTGATGGCTGTTCTCTCTGAATGCTCATAGCAGCCTTATATAGGATAGGTTTCAAACCTAACCTTGTCTTAGGTTGAGTTTCCTCTAGGAGCAGATCCTAAGTGAGGATTTGAGTGCTAGAAAATTATATGAGAGATGAAAGTAGAAGAGTGGAGACTGGCTCAAGGATGGGAAGACCATCACTAAAGGGTGCGTTAGCAAGCCAGCTACCATGGTGGGTGCCTGGGGCTTATTCCCACCAGGCTGACTGGCAGTTGGTCAGAACATATATAGAACATATATTTCAGAATTCTCCTTGCTGTGGGGAAAGACTGCTGGGGTATTTATACACCAGCTTCTGTCAGGCTCAGTTGCTGCATCCAAATAATTAAGGCAGACCCAGGAGACAGACACTAACTCTAATTCAATGTCCAAGAACCAAATGAGTGTTAGGAAAGAAAGGCTGATGGGAACGTGGAGGAGAAAAGAATTCATTGTGCTCAGGACGGGCAGCCTAGGAAGTGGCAGTTGAACTCTGGAATGTGACCAGCGCCACCCCCACATGACCACCATGTGCCCCGTGGACATACTGGCATGCTCCTAATTTTGGAGCTCTTTATACTTGGCTGAAGTTTCTTCTTTGACACTGTGAACTTCAACAGCATTATGGAAACACAGACCAAAACCATGCTTTGTTGCTTAATCACTAAGTCACATCTGACCCTTTTGCAAGAATCCTGGAGTAGGTTGCCATTTCTTCTCCAGGGAAACTTTCCGACCCAGGGATGGAACTCGAGTGTCCTGCATGGCAGGCAGATTCTTTACCACTGAGCCACCAGGGAAGCCCAGAACCATGCTTGCTGAATATTAGTTAAACGTAAGTGCCTCTGAATTCTCTTCACGTGTTGTTGCTTCACACACACATGTTTCTCTGGGAGTTTAGTCTATGCACACTGGCCATTCCTCCTGTGCTTACACGTGACATTGTGGGCCCACATTCCCAGGCCCTGATTATAACCCCCATTCTCTGGGAGAAGCCACTGCCTCTTCGCAGGGGGAGGGAAGTAATACATATGAAAACCATTTGTCAATAGCACCTTTCTCTCAGTCCCATCACTCTCTGTGGCTTTATGCTTTTTATTTCTTTGATGTACTTAATACATTTTAAAATAATCTTCTTAGTTCATTTATTGACTTGTTTGTCATCTGGCTCTTCTGCTTTGGCCAGAATAAACAGACTGCAAGGACTTTGGCATCCATCTCCTGCCTGACACAGGGTCTGGTGCACAATAGGTCCTCAATAGATATTTGCTGATTGAGTGAACAAGTGCAAATATGAGGGTCATTATTGTTTCCTCAGTGATAATACAGTTTGCTTCCCCAATGTCCTACGTGGAAGCATTTGGGATGTTTCCAGTTTCCCTTTGTTTTAGGCAGTGCCCTCTGTACAGGATACTTTGCTCTTCCTTCAGTGTTTCCCCAGGATGTAATTCCTGAAGTGGAATTGTGGGGCCTGGAGGGCATAGCCCTGTGCTGGCCAATAGAGCATTCTGCACTGACGGAAATGTTCTATAATTGTGCTGCCAATGCAACTGCCTTTTGCCATACGTGGCTATTAAGTACTTAAAGTGTGGCTGAGAAATTGAATTTTTAACTTTTAAAAATTTTAATTCATTTAACTCGAACTAGCCCATGTAGCTAGTGGGTGCCACACTGGACTGTGCAAGTCCAAGCTGTGTTTAACTCTTTCTGCATTTCCAGAGCATCCTCCTCAAAAATGCAACCAACCCACTGTGCACTTGCATCCCTACCTCTGCCCACATGGAGAGTTGATGGTTCTTCCTAAGCCAAGGTGGAAGGAACGGCAACAGGAGCAGTTCACTGGCTCATCTCTTCATTCAGAAGACATCTACTGAATACTCTCCAAGGTGCCATATATGGTGCTGGGAGAATTCAGAGCGGACACCCATCCCCTCCCTCAAGCAGCTTATCCATGAGTCACCACCTTCCCTTTAGGAAATATGGGACAGACACAAGAGAGGCTTAATCAAAGACTGATGGGAGTACTGAGGAGGGATGGATGAACTGGGCCTGGGGATCTGAGTGTGGCCCACAGTTAGCTCTGGGACTGTGTTTTCTACCCCATAAATTGGGTCACATGGTCTAAACAAGGATCAGGGGGCCACTTCTGGGTAAGGCAGGCAGTCTCGAGTGTGGTGGCCATAGTGGAGTTTCAGGAGCCTTGGGAGGGTGTGAAGGCTTTTGCATAGCAACACAGTCAAGTCTATGACTGACTCAGAGCATCTGGGAGGCTCATCCTGCCTGCCACACTCTTCCAGATGCGGTGAGCAGACCAGTCCTAAAGGAATTCGGGCAGAAAATCCAGATGTTGAGCTCTCTCTGTGTCTGTGTTCCCCCAGCGTGCAGGAGGACGTCTCCCTGCTCTGTCTGTTGAGTGCACAGCTGTGCACCTGGCACACTGAGCGCTTATAAGCCTCTGCAGGATGATTTCTAGAACATGTGAGGGAATAAGTGATGAGCTCTGTGACCCTGCACAGCTCTGGGCCTGCAGGGAGATCCGTGTTGTTTGGTACTCTCTGGGTCCTTGTCCCATTTGACAGTCTGTGGACAGTTTCCCACTTTCTGTGTGACTGTTTACTTATACAGAGTTTGTATATGACTTCATGGGTAGAAAGCCCTTGTGAGCTCCTAGAGGTCCACAGGTCCTTCCTGGGAAAGCTTGGGCTTTAAGTGATGCTAAGCTCCTTTGGGTGGGCTTCCCTGGTGGCTCAGACAGTAAAGAACCCACCTGCCAAACCAGGAGACACAAGACACACAGGTTTGATCCCTGGGTCAGGAAGATCCCCTGGGGAAAGGAATGGCTACCCACTCCAGTATTTTTGCCTGGGAAATCCCATGGACAGAGCAGCCTTGCGGGCTACAGTCCATGGGTTTGCAAGAGACGGACACAACTGAGTGACTGAACACACACACATACACACACACAAGCTCCTTTGGGTTACATCATCTGATTGTGTGTATTAGTTTCCAGTAGCTGCTGTAACACCTTACCCCCACCGGAGTGGCTTAAAACAGTCAAAGTATGTTCTTTCCCATTTCTGGAGGCCAGAAGTTCAAAATCAAGGTGTCAGCCAGGCAGCACTCATTTGGGGCTCCAGGGGAGAACCCTCAGTTCTTTGCCTCTTCCTGCTTCTGGTGGCTGTTGTCACTCTTTCTCTTATGGCTGCATGGCTCCGATTTCTGCCTCCCTGGTCACATTACTTCCTCCCCCTTTGTCTGTCCTCAGCCTCCCTCTGCTTTTCTCTTATCAGGGTGCTTGTCATTGGATTTAGAGCCTGCCTGGATAATCCAAGAAGATTCCTCATCTCAAGATCCTTAACTTAATTACATTTGCAAAGAACCTTTTCCCAAAGAAGGTCACATTCACAGATTCTGGGAATTAGGACGTGGATGTATGTTTGGAGGGTGGGGGACTGTTAAACCTGTTATGGTGAGTATGGGGGTTTGTTTGCCTTTTCTTACTGTTGTCCGACAGTAAGGCTACTTCCAAACAGCCTTGACCTTGATTGGAGGTGTTTTAGTCAGAACAACAGGGACCGGTTTGCATTTTTCCTGTTTCTTCTGGCGCCAGCGAGTCTCGTCTGAGGATATTCTCTAATGGGGAGGCCACTCAGTGGGTGACACAGAGACCCCAAGCTGGGCCAGGCTCAGCTCTAAGGTGGTACAGCCAGGCCCAAGACACTGGGTCGCTCTTGAATCCCTGATTCTTCTCTGGGTTACAGTTTCTGCAAACACTCTATGTGATGTTATTTTTCAGAAACATGAAAGGAGATTGAGCTGGGGGGCTCGCATAGTGCCCCCTTTTCATGCATTGGCAAACATGGATGGGACTGTCTGCAGGCTATTCTCCTGAAGATGGGGAGTCATCAAGTCTTGTTTTTTGAGGCCACAGAAACAAGATTGCCTTTTTAAATTGTGCTATATCAACTCTGGGGAACCTTGTGATGGATTCCTTTAGGTAGGGGTGTAATACTGAACTCCAGTGGAGCTATGCGAATGAATGAATTCTCAGATGAAGCCTGCCTTTTCCAGCTTCTCTGCTCTGGTGAAAACTTGTGTGCTGCAGCTTTGAGAGATGTTAGAATATTCTTTACATGCTCAATGCTTTGTCCTCAGGAAATGCAAATATCCGTGCTTTCTGGAAAAACATCTTCTAGCAGATAAAAGGCATCAGCCCTCTGAGAACTTCTCCCTCTAGGGCTCTCTTTTTTAACCAGTAAACTGCTGTGACTGCCGCACTCATCCAGTAAGTTCTTAGAGACATTCCATTTAGTAACCCCAAGTTCTCACCAAAGATGGGACAAAATGACACATTAGCATCAGATACTTTGTAGTTGATTATCTCGATGGAAAAATAAATCCCATCCTCAGAAGGCCACATCTGCTTGCCTCTCAGAAAGCAGTTGCTCCAGGAAAAATAATTTTGAATGACAAGCCATGGCTCCACCTTTCAAAAAAGTCTTCTTTAATATCTGTTTAGCTGAAGAATGCACCCTTGCTTGTACCAATATTAGGCAATTAGCAAATGGGAATGTGTTTTGCAAACACAAAGCATCCTTCATTTTATTTTATTCTTTTGGTTGTTAACAGCTGTGGAAGTGTAGCTAATATTTGTCCCTTGAAGAACAAACAGCTTGTTTGTGGCTTTAACATAAAGACCGTCACCCACACGTGAAGTGCTAATAATTGCAAGTCTTTAATGGTGCTGTAATTTGCAGATAACAGCTCTTCAAATGTCTGTGTGTTTTCTTCTTCCAGGATTTAACCTTAGCCAGACATGCCTGGCTTAATAATAAGGTTGACTCTCTCATTCTGACAAGAGCCAGATCTGAACTTTGGCTCAAAAAATGTTCGAATGAAGCAAGAGGCATTCAGATCAATTAGCCTCACTTCTCACCCTAGGCCTCTTACTCCTGGGGAGACATCTGCAGGTCGGAAATCGCACCTCTACCCATCTGTCTGCTTGCTGGCTGGGATGCCCAGGCCACGCCTCCTCTGGTGAGCCCTTATGGCTGCCTGGGAGCCCATCTGTAGGGTAGAGCTCCGGTGCACCTTGGGTACCACACAGGCAGGGCTGAGGCTACCCAATGGCCCCACCTGTCCTCCTCCACTGCCCCCTCCCTGACCCCCTATTTCCCCTGGACCAGCACAGAGGCCTTCTCCCTGCCTCCCCTCCGACTCTGGCCTCTGCCTTTCTTGTGCACACAGCAACCAGGGTGGGCTTTTAAAAACATCATCCTACTGGCATTATTCCCGTTGCTCTGCCTGTCGGTCACTTCCTGTTGTGCTTGAAATAAAATCTAAATGCCTTCATGTGACTTATTTGATGGCCTGATATTCATCTGGTGTCCGTTGGTTGATACGGGCTATTAGAAGTCTTGTCTGGTGTATTGCCTAGGGACCCCTTCCTTCTCCCACAGCTTCACATAATCCATCAGTGAAAGGTTAACACCTGGCACCTTTGGGGCCTCTGGCCAGACTTCAGCAGTGTGGTCAGCATCCGTTCTGATGCTATGGCTGTTGCTAAATATTCCACCATCATGCAGCTAATAAGATTCTACATCTGATCTCAGCTTCCCACCCCCGGGTTTACACCTTTGCCTTCTTCATCTGGCCACACTGACCCCTTTCAGCTCCCTGAACACCCTAAGCTCATGCCTGCTTTTCAGAGCATTCGCCAGCTGTGCCCTCTGCCTAGAATGCTCTCATCTTCAAGCCCTTTTTATCCTTCCAGCCTCCATTTGGCTGTTGCTTCTTCAGAGAGGTATTCTTTTACCCTGCATCCTCCTCAGGGTCCCTCTCTCATGCTCTGCCTCTGTGCTGTCTTTATTTCATTCGTAAAAGTCAGCCCAGCCTTGATTATCTGGTTTACTCACATGTTGTAATAAACTCTTCCCTGTGAGAATGTATGTTCCACCCGGACTGGAACCTTGTCTGTGATGATCACTTTTGAACTCTTCGGTGACCTAACACCATGCCAAGAACTTACAGGTCAGAGGATGAGTCTCTTAAATAGAAGAAGGAAGACACGGAAAGGAAGGTACAGGAGAAAGACAGTGGAAGTGAGTGGAGAGGGTGAGGCCCACCAGATGGGAAGACAGGAAGATGACAGCTACACAGAGTGAATGCTTGCACCACGCTGGACCCTGGGCAGAGGGCATGATGACCACAGCCCTTAAACTCTCACCATGACCTTGTGTGTGTGCTTAGTCACTCAGTCGGGTCCGACTCTTTGTGACCCCATGGACTATAGCCTGCCAGGCTCCTCTGGCCATGGGGATTCTCCAGGCAAGAATACTGGAGTAGGTTGCTATGCCCTCCTCCAGGGGATCTTCCCAACCCAGGGATCGAACCCAGGTCTCCCACATTGCAAGCAGATTCTTTATGGTCTGAGTCACCAGGGAAGTCCAAGAATACTGGAGTGGGTCAGTTCAGTCACGCAGTCGTGTCTGACTCTTTGCGAACCCATGGACTGCAGCACATGAGGCTTCCCTGTCCATCACCAGTTCCCAGAGCTTACACAAACTCATGTCCATTGAGTAGGGGATGCCATCCAACCATCTCATCCTCTGTCGTCCCCTTCTCCCCCCCGGCCTTTTTCTTTTTCTCTCTCCTTTTCATTTTCATCAAAACTCTTTATTCTTCTTCCTTTCTGCCATAAGGGTGAGGCATTCTGCATATCTGAGGCATTCCCTTCTCCAGTGGACCACGTTTTGTCAGAACTCTCCACCATGACCTGTCAGTCTTGGGTGGCCCTAAACAGCATGACTCATAGTTTCATTGAGTTAGACAAGGCTGTGGTTCATGTGATCTGTTTGGTTAGTTTTCTGTGATTGTGGTTTTTAGTCTGCCTGCCCTCTGATGGAGGACAAGAAGCTTATGGAAGCTTCCTGATGGGAGAGACTGACTGAGGGGGAAACTGGGTCTTGTTCTGATGAGTGGAGCCATGCTCAGTAAATCTTTTTTTAATTTTTTTAACTTTATTATTACTATTATTTTTTACTTTACAATATTGTATTTGGGAGAATGGCATTAAAACATGTATAATATCAGATCAGATCAGATCAGTCGCTCAGTCGTGTCCGACTCTTCGTGACCCCATGAATCGCAGCATGCCAGGCCTCCCTGTCCATCACCAACTCCCGGAGTTCACTGAGACTCACATCCATCAAGTCAGTGATGCCATCCAGCCATCTCATCCTCTGTCATCCCCTTCTCCTCTTGCTCTCAATCCCTCCCAGCATCAGAGTCTTCTCCAATGAGTCAACTCTTTGCATGAGGTGGCCAAAGTATTGGAGTTTCAGCTTTAGCATTATTCCTTCCAAAGAAATCCCAGGGCTGATCTCCTTCAGAATGGACTGGTTGGATCTCCTTGCAGTCCAAGGGACTCTCAAGAGTCTTTTCCAACACCACAGTTCAAAAGCATCAATTCTTTGGCACTCAGCCTTCTTCACAGTCCAGCTCTCACATCCATACATAACCACAGGAAAAACCATAGCCTTGACTAGGCGAACCTTTGTTGGCAAAGTAATGTCTCTGCTTTTGAATATGTGATCTAGGTTGGTCATAACTTTTCTTCCAAGGAGTCGTTTAATTTCATGGCTGCAGTCACCATCTGCGGTGATTTTGGAGCCCAGAAAAATAAAGTCTGACACCGTTTCCACTGTTTCCCCATCTATTTCCCATGAAGTGATGGGACCGGATGCCATAATCTTCGTTTTCTGAATGTTGAGCTTTAAGCCAACTTTTTCACTCTCCTCTTTCACTTTCATCAAGAGGCTTTTTAGTTCCTCTTCACTTTCTGCCATAAGGGTGGTGTCATCTGCATATCTGAGGTTATTGATATTTCTCCTGGCAATCTTGATTCCAACTTGTGTTTCTTCCAGTCCAGCGTTTCTCATGATGTACTGTGCATGTAAGTTAAATAAACAGGGTGACAATATACAGCCTTGACTCCTTTTCCTATTTGGAACCAGTCTGTTGTTCCATGTTCAATATCATATCAATAAATCTTTAATCCAATTTTCTGTTGATGGGCAGGGCTGTGTTCCTCCCTGTTATTTGACCTGAGGCCAAACTATGGTGGAGGTAATGAAAGTAATGGTGACCTTCTTCACAAGGTCCCATGCACGCACTGGTGCACCCAGTGCCTCCAACCCTGCAGCAGGCCACCACTGACCCACACCCCTGCCAGAGGTCACTCACAGGCAAGTCTGGGTCAGTCTCTTGTGGGGTCACTGCTCCTTTTTCGTGGGTCCTGGTGCACACAGGTTTTGTTTGTGCCCTTCAAGAGTCTGTTTTCCCAGTCTTATGTAAGTTCTGGAGGCTCTATAGTGGGGTTAATCGCAACCTCCTCCAAGAGGGCTTATGCCATACCCAGGTCTGCTGCAACAAGAACTCCTGCCCCTGCAGCAGGCCACTGCTGACCTGTACCTCCACAGGAGACACTCAAACACAGTTCTGGCTCAGTCTGCATGGGGTCTCTGGGTCCTGGTGCACGCAAGGTTTGTTTGAGCCTTCCAAGCGTCTCTGGTTGGTATGGGGTTTGATTCTAAATGTGATTCCACCCTTCCTACCATCTTGCTGGGGCTTCTCCTTTGCCCCTAGAGATGGGGTATCTTTTTTTGGTGGGATCTAACATTCTGTCAATGGTTGTTCAGCAGCGAGTTGTAATTTTGGAGTTCTTGCAAAAGAAGATGAGTGCATGTCCTTCTACTCTGCCATCTTGAATGCAGTGGGCAGCCTGTCCCTTTTCCAGGGGAACTTCCTGACCCAGGAATTGAACCAGGGTCTCTTGCATTGCAGGTGGATTCTTTACCAGCTGAGCAACCCAGGAAGCCCCACCATGACCTTAGCAAGTTTTTACTATTTCTCCTATATTGTGAATGAGGAGAATGAGGCTCCAAATTGAAAGTGGCAGAATCCACCTACAATGCAGTAGCTGCTCAGTCACTTCAGTCGTGTCTGACTCTGTGCAGTCGCATAGATGGCAGCCCACCAGGCTCCCCCATCCCTGGGATTCTCCAGGCAAGAACATTGGAGTGGGTGGCCATTTCCTTCTCCAATGCATGAAAAGTGAAAGTGAAGTCTCTCAGTTGTGTCTGACTCTTAGCGACCCCACGGACTGCAGCCTACCAGGCTCCTCTGTCCATGGGGTTTTCCAGGCAAGAGTACTGGAGTGGGGTGCCATTGCCTTCTAGACCCCAGTCCAGTTCCTGGGTTGGGAAGATCCACTAGAGAAGGAATAGGCTACCCACTCCAGTATTCTTGGGCTTGCCTGATGGCTCAGCTGGTAAAGAATCTGCCTGCAATGTGGGAGACCTGGGTTTGATCCCTGGGTTGGGACGATCCCCTGGAGAAGGGAAAGACTACCCACTCCAGTATTCTGGCCTGGAGAATTCCATGGATTTTATAGTCCATGGGGTCACAAAGAGTTAGACACAACTGATCAACTCACTCACTTGCCCAAATCCACAGCTAGGCAGTGCAGAAGATACAGTTCAGTCTGGAGCTGGCCTGCCTGCTGCTTGCACCCTTAGCGGGACGCTGGAGGAAGAGACAAAGCCAGCCTCAACCATGGTGGGTCAGTGGTACTCAAACTGCTAAGATTCTTTTCTTTTTTTTTAACTTTACAATATTGCTTAAGAATCACCTGTAGTGTTTATTTAAAATGGAGAATTTCGATTTCATGCCAAAAGTTTGCTTCAGTAGGCCTCGGATGGGGGCCCTAGAATCATCTTTTTAGTATCTTTTGCAGGCTTTTTTTTTTTTTTTTTGCTCTTGAGGATGACCAGGGATCTTCCTACCTTTGCATTTCCAATATCCAGTATGGGGTACAGAGCTGGTGTTCAGTAAGCATTATCTCAACAGATAGATGACTGAATGAATGAATGAGTGAATGTTTTCATTTTGGATCATTTTTTCCCCCAAGTAAGACAAATTTTGAGAATAATTCAGATCGTATTGGAATTTAATAGTGTGTTAACTCTAATCACTTTCCTCCTCTCTGGATTGTAACCTGTGTTTGAAAAGTAGAGAAGACTGTAGATTTCATTTCCTTTTTTGCCCACTGGAAGCCAAACATTTTTTGTTGTTGTTGCTGTTGAATTGTGTCATACTAATGGTGAAGGATTGATTTTGATGGCTTATTTGATATTATTTATTTGGCCAAATATCCTAAGATCTGCTAGCTTTTCTTCTCAAGGCTCCAAAATTTTAGGAAATGGAGTAGGAGATAAATACGTCCCGTTTTTTTCCTTCCTTTCTTTTCCTCTCAGCCAGTCATGGTTCCAGGATAGGTGATAAGGGACTCATGAAATGCTTAAAGCATGTAAACCCTGGGAGAGAACCATGCTTCCTGGGGGCCCAGGAGGACTCTTATGTAAAGAGCATGGAGGAGGGGTGAAGTCACTGGGCCTGCTCACCATTCTGGATCTTCTCTCCTTGACTTGGTGTACATAATCCCCAGGGCGGCCACATTGTTACTAAAAATCTGCAAGGATGGGGGTGCATTTGGTCAGGAGGAGTTGGAGAAAATGAAATGGCATGGCTTGTCTTCTTAGGTTTCTCAAAAGCAAAGGAGACACTTGGGAGGACCAAGCAGCAGGCAGGGTGGAGGGTCTAGGATGCCCCACACTGCCCATCAGGGAAGTCATATACTAGAAGAGCTGACTCAGGAAGCATGTGACCAGGAGGACGAGCACTCATTCATTCGTTCATTCCACAATTGTTTATTCCACTCCACTATGTTTTGTTCGTTGCTGTAGCCTCAGCACCTAGAAAAGAATACAACCATGAACATAACAAAGTCCCTGCCCTCTTGGAGCTTATATTCTAGTCGAGGAGAAAGAATATATATAAGTGCATCTTTTAAAAATTAAGCAAATAAATTGTAGACTATTGGATGGTGATGAGTTCTATGTAGAAAAAGCAAGAAATGGGGAAGCAGAGAGTTTCTGGAGTGGAGCAAGTAGACATTTTGCTAGGGCAATCCAAAAAAGTTCTCCTTGAGAAGGTGTCATTTGAGCAAAGACCTTGTAGGAGATTAGGTTCCTGGGAAGCCGACTATGAGACTCATAGAGAATGGTCACAAACTTAGTGATTTTTAAATAACATAAATGTATTATTTTACAGTTCTGGACATTAGAAGTTCTAAATTCAAGGTATCGGTAGAGCTGTGTGACTTCTAGATGCCTTAGGGAGAATCTACTTCCTTTTCCAGTTTCTAGAAACCACCTGCATTCCTTGG
Organism: Tragelaphus eurycerus; assembly: GCA_935064755.1. Lineage (NCBI taxonomy): Eukaryota > Metazoa > Chordata > Mammalia > Artiodactyla > Bovidae > Tragelaphus > Tragelaphus eurycerus. The sequence goes on along the minus strand of CAKXYN010000072.1, from coordinate 6,191,423 downwards.
CTTATGGCCTCTTCCTTCATCTTTAAGACCAATAGCATAGCATTTTCAAATCTCTCCCTCTGACTTCTGTTTCTGTCACTCCATCTTCTTCTCTGTTTCTGACTCTCCTGCCTCCCTCTTATAAGGAACCTGTAGTCACATTGGACCCACCCAGAGAATCCAGGATAATCTCCCCTTCTCAAGGTCCTTCCTGTAACCACATCTGCAAAGTCCCTTTTGCCACATGGGGAACATATTCACGGGCTCTGGCCCCATCTTCATGGCTGATAATTCTGCCTACCACAGATGGAAGAGCATTTCAGGCAGGAGAAACTGCTTAAACAAAAACACAATGAACAAAGTGCCATGTGCTATGTGGATGCACAGGAAGAAAAATTAGAGCCTTTTGAGCCCTCCTGCTAGGTGAGAAGTGGTTTTTGGTTCTGGGTTCCGACACAGGAGGGGCTAGGGGTTAGTCTGAGTAGAATGGTAGGCCAGGGGATGTGTTCTGAAGCTGCCATATTGTGTGATGAGCACACCATCTTTACTTAAGTGATGTGTTTGTTTGTGGTGGCTTTTGGGGGGAGGGAGTGGTTTAGAGACTGAGAAAGGCCTAACACCATGCTGACTGGGAAGGGGCAACGGGTACCCCTATGGTCGGTTTTATAAATTATAGAGACTATAAATCCACAGTGTGCTAGAGCATGGACAATGTAAATGAGACATTCCAGAATCCAGGGTCACTTCCTCCTCTGTCCTCCACAATCTGGGTGGGGCAGGTGAACCCCAGGTGACCACAAGAAGGGCAGAGCAGCTCCTGGCCCTTTGTGGGGAGTATGCTCGGGCTCCTGCTGCCTCTGTGTCTGTCCCCAGAGCACCCCAATCCCGCCTCCTCCCAAAATTCCTCTGTCAGATGGGTCCGGTAGAATGGGATCATGGGGAGGCTGGATCCACCCAGAGTGCACCAATGCCGCTCCTGCATGCCTCTGTAGTCTGTCCACCCCAGAGCTACCACCAATCCCGACAAAGCTCCTAAACCCAGAGAAAAGAATTGCCTCTGTCAGATGGAGTGTCCAGTAGACATGGGATCATAGGAAGAGGCTGGATCCAAATTCTGAAGATGTATGCAGATCTCAGCCGTCTTGCTGGCAGACGATGCAGACCTGGGCATTACTTAACCTCTCAGAGTCTCAATTTCCTCATCTGGAAAGTATGGTTAATAACTTCTACTCCACGGGGCTGTTGAGAAGATTTGATGACATCATGCTTGGAAAGTGCCTTCCAAATAAAGAGCTTCATAATTTTTTAAGTGTTGAGTTTTGGGAAGCAGATTCTAGCTTGGAAGGTGGTCTTCCTCTTAGAATTCCATAGCCCCTCTCAGTTAACTAGAAAACACTGTTTTCCAGAGCAGACTGTTCCAGAACATTATGGGGAAACAGAATGTATGGTCCCAGGCATCTGTGCCCTGGCTAAGAGGAGGAGGTGGAGGCCCTTAAGGTTGACTTTTTCTCCCTCTCTCTCAGCCCTGCCTGCTTCTTCATGTTGGTGGTTACCTGAGAATCTAGGTCCCCCACACCTGCACCCCAAGTTGGTGGCTGGAGGCGGGTGGTCAGTGTAGCAAGACAGTGAAATATACTCTCTCCTACACACGGGAATGCTTCCAACAGCTGGGCCATATTTGAAATTCAAATAGCTGCAGCACTTCCTGCACTGTATTAACTTCCATGATTACTAGGGAGAAAGGCTCCTGACAGAACTCGCAGGTCAACCATGTAATGGTTTTGTCTATGGAGCCCATCTTGGATCTATTCTGCTGAGAGAGTGGGGGAGGGGATCAGAGGCGCCAGGCACAGCCTCTTCATTAAGGCCTCCTGCAAATTAAAAGCACAATTTTGAACTTGCTTATTCAAGCCCAGAGAGAACTTGAGTCTCAACCTCTGACCCACAGCCAGCTAGGCCCAATGTTCTTGGCCAGGGCAGGTCCCAGGGGCCCCGTGCTCAGCACAGGTTCAGGGTATTGTCCCCTCCTCCCAAATATATACAAGGAATTGGTGTGCTGAGCATGGGCTAAGTGCTTCTCCATAACTATCTCCAGCACACTTCAGAGCAACCCTGTGAAATCAGGTTCTATAATTCCCATTTTAGAGACTGGAAGAATAAGGCCCAGATGGAAATGGAATCAGATTGACTTGAGTTAGAAATCCATCTCCCAAACCAGGTCGCATCTCTCAAAATGAGCGTGTGACTTGCACCATATACTTATCCTCTCAGTTTTGGTTTATTCATCTGCAAAAATGGGGATCGTTTACTGACTTGAGGGGCATCTGTGAGAAATAAATGAAAGTGTGTAAATTACAGGTAGGAACTCCATGAGCGGCAGCTATGCAATGGGTTTACCTGAGTCTGGTGGTTCTTTGGGGCTCTTATCTTTGGCCTGGGTTCAACCCCTGGGTTGGGAAGATCCCCTGGAGAAAGGAAAGTCTGCTCACTCCAATATTCTGGCCTGGAGAATTCTATAGACTGCATAGTCCATGGGATGGCAAAGAGTCAGACATGACTGAGGGAATTTCACTTTCACTTTTCCATGCTCTGCCCCAAGGGGCAGAGTCTGCTCTCCAACACCCACTCCTGTCTCTGTAAAAAGACTCCCAGAAAGGGAGTTTCCAAAGAAATTAGAAGAGGCTGGAGCAAAATAATTTAAAGTGAAACTCCAAACTGAGCCCAAAGCAAGGCCTTCTTAGCATACTCCATCAGCTACCTCTGAGAGGAGCACTAGGGCTGGGGCAGAGCCTACAGTTTGCTTGCTGTGGGGCCTTAGGATCTCATAGGGTAGTGGTTCAGTGGGATTCTTGAATAATAGATGAATGAACTCAAGCAGTGTCTGGAGAAGCATGAAGAAGCCCAGTACTGAGAAGTAAGAGGCATGGAGAAGGAGGCTTTGGCCAGGTGACCCTGGGCCAAACTTGTGGCCTGCCAGTTGGGTGACCTCAGGTGATGCAGTCATGTGTCTGGGCCCTTAGGTTTCCTGCTTGTAAAATCGTAGGTGGGGGCAATCTAGACTCCGGCACTTTGGCACCCAGTGTCTGGGTCCAGGAGGCCCCAACAGCACCACAGGGAGAACCTCTGCAGTGGGACTTCTCTGCATCCTGTGATGGGTCTGTTTCCAGAGCACAGACAGGCTGCATCACTCTGATGAGGCAGACTCTTTTTCGTATACTTTTTATTTTGTGTTGGGGTAGGGGTATAGATGATTAAATCTTCCCTGGTGGCTCAGACAGTAAAGAATCTGCCTGCGATGCAGGAGGCCCGGGTTTGATCCCTGGGTCAGAATGATCCCCTGGAGAAGAGAATGGCTAGAATCCCATGGACAGAGGAACCTTGCGGGCTACAGCCCATGGGGTTGCAGAGAGTCAGAAACACTGATGAGCGACTAACACTATACCCAATTAACAATGTTGTGATAGTTTCGGGTGAACAGGGAAAGGACTAATCCAAACATATAAAAAGAAAGGAAGTGAAGTCACTCAGTCGTGTCTGACTCTTTGTGACCCCATGTACTGTAGCCTACCAGGCTCCTCCGTCCATGGAATTTTCCAGGCACGAGTACTGGAGTGGGTTGCCATTTCCTTCTCCAGAGGATCTTCCCTACCCAGTGAACGAACTCGGGTCTCCTGCATTGCAGGCAGACACTTTACCATCTGAGCTACCAGGGAACCCATGTATCCAAATTCCCCTCCCATCCAGGCTGCCACATAACATTGAGCAGAGTTCCCTGTGCTATATAGTAGGTCCTTGTTGGTTATTCATTTTAAATATAGCAGTGTGTACGTGTCCACCCCAAGCTCCCTAACTGTCCCTTCCCCCCATCCTTCCCCCTGGCAACCATAAGTTTGTTCTCTAAGGCTATTTCTGTTTTGTAAGTTCATTTGTATCATTTCTTTTTAGATTCCACATATGATATTTGTCCTTCTCTGTCCAACTTACTTCACTCAGTAGTAAGTAGTAAGTAGTGAATCTCTAGGTTCATTCATGTTCTGCAAATGGCATTATTTCATTCTTTTTAATGGCTGAGTAATGTTCCATCATTTATATGTACCACATTCGTTTCTCTGTTAATGGACGTTTAGGTTGCTTGATGATGAAGCAGAACTCTTAAGTCTAAACCGCCTACATCAGCATTTTATCTCCAGAGGGCATGTGAGACCACTAACATAAATGGACATCCCAAAACATAGACATGTAAGGCTGCAGGGAACTTTTCCCCTCCTTATTTCACTGCCATTTCATTTTCTTCCCAGCCCACAAGGTGCCGAGCTTCTGAAGGAAGGAGCACCACCTTCCACTCCTTTGGGATCCCTCCAAGCAGTGCACTGTGTTGACCATGGGGCATGATAAACACCCACAGTCCTGTACAGTCTGCGTACCTAAGCCACATCACCTCATTTTTCAGGCCTCTGTTTTTGCATCTAAAGATAAGGGTATTAAGACCTCTTCATTTCTAAAGGAAAGATGTGAGCATTCACTGAATTGATGAGTTTAGCACAGTGCCTGGTGTGCAGTAAGTGCTCAATAAATGTCAGTGCTCTTCTTCCCTTAATAGTAGATCTTCGCTATACAAATGATTGATGTGTGGTTGCTAGAACTCTTAGTCCTGAACAGTCCATGGGGACAGGGAGGAAATGATTTGAGTGATTTCTTGGGGCTGGCTCACTTGTCTCTGGTCTATATTATGCTTACTGATTCTCTCTCTCTCTCTCTCTCTCCCCCGCCCTCCCTCCCCCTCTCCCCTCTCCCCCTGCCTTGCCTTCCCTCCTTCCATTCCCTCTTTCTTTCTTTCTTTCCATTTTCTTCTTTTCCCATAATAAAGTGGAAGAAAAATCTAATTACCACTCTGGATTAAGAAATGTTTTTTTGTTGTTTTTTTTTTAATGGAGTATTTTTTAAATCTGGAATTTTTTTATGGTGTCTCAGGTCAAGGAACTTAACATTGGAAATGGTGCCCTTTTTCAGAGCAGATGGACCCCATATAGGAGCTCCTGAGATGTTATGCAACAGCACATCTGGCTTTGATAGGTTTGAAAGGAGTGACATTAAAGAGAGAAAAATATGGCACCATAGAGGATGGGTTTTCTTCCTCTTGCTCACAACATAACTTGAGATGAGACTGGTGTGCTCTGATAGCTCTTTTTGCTCTCTTCCTTGCAGTGTGCAAGGTAGAAACCTCATTTCTTTTTCAGCTGAGTGCTGAGACTCTGAAGGTGAACTTGTTTAGAGCATGTTGAAGGCAGGGTTGTCTGTGACACCCGCCACCCTCTCACCACCTTCTGTGGTCCTGAACACTCCTAAGGGTTGTATGAAATGGACACATGTGCTCCCTGGAGCTTATAAATAACTGTATTCACATGCCCCTTCTAATGCATCCTCTACACACCCGCCACAACACACTATTAAACACAGAACATGTCTTGCTTTAAATTCTCCGTAGGTTTCCCACTGCTCTCAGAGTCCGGGCCCCTTATCATGGCTGAGAAGGCTTGCGATTGGACCCCCGCCTGCTTCCCCAGCCTCCTCCCTGCTTGCCCAGCCCCGTCCCTTACTGCTTTCCCTCTACCCACCCAGGGCTGCTTCCAAACAGTCGGACACATATGCTTCTTCCTGCCTTTCTGCTTTTCCACCTATTCATTCATTCATTTAGCAAACAAGTGAAAGTGAAGTTGCTCAGTCATGTCCAACTTTTTGCGACCCTGTGGGGTATAGCCCACCAGGCTCCTCTGTCAATGGGATTTTCCAGGCAAGAATACCGGAGTGGGTTGCCATTTCCTTCTCCAGGGGATCTTCCTGACCCAGGGATTGAACCCAGGGTCTCCTGCATTGCAGGCACTTTACCCTCTGAGCCACCAGGGAAGCAAACAAGTAGTGAGCACAAACTATGTGCCAGGCACTGCATTTGCACCAAGGTTGAGAATGACACAGACAGATCAAAAGGTCTCTGCCCTCATAGAGCCGACAGTCTCCAGGGGTAGATCGTGGAAGGGAGATTCTTAAAAATTTAGAAAGATGCATCAATCAAGTAATCACCGATTGTGATGAGTGATGGATTAAAAAAGATCTGGGGCTGGGCTGAAACACATTTATACATGGTGGTCAGGAAAGGCTGTTACATTTCTGTTCAGAAAGCACTACCTCATATGGAACAGCAAGGGGAATGTGATCTAGGTCTAAGGAACAGCATGTACAAAGACCCATAGATGGGAATGAGTTTGCTGTACTCAGAGAACTGAAAGGAGAACAGGTTGTCTGGATAGTTGTGAGCAAGAGGAGTTGGAAAACCAGATCCTGGGGCTTGAAGGTAAGGTTATGACCTAAGATTTTCTGCTGGGAGCAGGGTAAGTGATTAGAGGGAGCGATATCTTATTTAAACAAGGGAGAAATTCTTATTTATATTTTAATTTCTGCTAAAAGAGAATTAAAAGATGCTTGCTCCTTGGAAGAAAAATTATGACCAACCTAGATAGCGTATTAAAAAGTGGAGATATTACTTTGCCAACAAAGGTCTGTCTAATCAAAGCTATGGTTTTTCCAGTAGTCATGTATGGATGTGAGAGTTGGACTATAAATAAAGCTGAGCGCTGACGAATTGATGCTTTTGAACTGTGGTGTTGGAGAAGACTCTTGAGAGTCCCTTGGACAACAAGGAGACCTAACCAGTCCATCCTAAAGGAAATCAGTCCTGAATATTCTTTGGAAGGACTGATGCTGAGGCCAAAACGCCAGTATCCTGGCCACCTGATGTGAAGAACTGACTTCTTGGAAAAGACCCTGATGCTGGGAAAGATTGACCGAAGAGAAGGGGACAACAGAGGATGAAATGGTTGGATAGCATCACCAACTCAATGGACATGAGTTGGAGTATGCTCCAGGAGTTGGTGATGGACAGGGAAGCCTGATGTGCTGCAGTCCATGGAGTCTCAAAGAGTCAGACACGACTGAGCAACTGAACTGAAAAGAGAAAGAATGGGTTGGGGCAAGAACAGAAGTGGGAACCCCCAGACGAGAGGATGTGGCCTGGAGGAGGGGTACCATCAGAAATAAAGAGAAATGGAGATGGGAGTTAAATTTGGAGGATAAAACAGATAGGACTTTGCAACTGTTCTGAACATAGTAGGAGAGGGTGGAATCCAGGTGACACTTCAGTTTCTAATTGGAGGGACTGGGAGCACGGTGGAACTACTTACTGAGTGGGAGAGGTTCAGGGCAAGAAGAAGGGAACAGGTTTGAGGGAAATTAAGTGTGCACCTGGAGTGTGCAAAGTCCTTGTAACACAAACTCCTATGTGTTATTCACTGTACACACCCCAGTTCTTAGCCCTGCATCCAGGATATGGTATGTGTGTTCAGTCACTCAGTCGTGTCCACTCTATGTGACCCATGGACCATAGCCCTCCAGGCACCTCTGTCTTTGGGGTTTCCCAGGCAAGGATACTGGAATGGGTTGCCATTTTCTTCTCCAAGGGATCTTCCCAACACGGGGATTGAACCCATGTCTCGTGCATCTCCTGCACTGGCAGGTAGATTCTTTACCACTAGTTCCACCCAAGAAGTCCAGCTCTTAGCTCTATGCCCAGTGCTCCTAACTGCTTGTTGAATGAATACATACTCAAGTCTTCCTAACTAGTGGGACTACAGCTTTGGTCCTTGCAGCTGTAGATCTGCCCGCGGATACCCAGAGAGGCCACACTTGAATAGGCCCAACGCAGACAGGCTATAAGGCTCCCAGAGCCTACTGCCACATGAGAATGTAGGCCCCTTGTCCAAAATTAAGAAATTCAATCTAGTGATGGGATAGCATTAAACCAAGCCTGAGGTGCTGTGCAAACGCACAGGTCACACGCTGACGGAGCTGACCTTGCTCCTAAGTAGCCAGCCAAATTCTTGAGCACAAACACGGGTTCATCCAGGGATTTTGAGATAAAGCCTGATGCAGAACTTTCCTAGAGGCAGCAGAAGGAGCCCAGATGTTCAAGGAGTCCAGTGGGGACAGACTGTGTGCAGCCTGCAAATCCTGGGGAGCAGTTCAGACGTGCGTGTCTCCTTGAAGATGTGTCCTCCCTGCCTTGTGGAGCAGCCCTGGTGCCGCTGGCAATAGCCACATTGGAGGTGGGAAGGCAGAGACTCGTGAGGGTGTGGCTGGTGTGGCAGTTGGCTCCTGCTCTCTGAACTCCAGGCCCCAAAGGCATGAAGACCCCAGAAGCCCCTGTGCTGGGTCGGGAGGGGAAATATTTTCACTCCTTTCCTTTACTCTCTCTTTTTCCTGTAATATTTGTATCTGTTCAGTCAGGTTGCTTTGAATTATAATTATTTGTTGTTATAAATAGTAATAACAAATTATCAATAGTAATATGAATAGTAATAACAAATGGCTGCTAGTTGCTATTATAAATAATAATAACAAATGGCTTGATATGTGTCACCTTACCTGCAGGTCATGCACCTAATGAGGGACCAAAAAAAAAAAAAATAGTGGGCAGTCTAAACCCCTGTCTCTGTTTCCAAAGCTGAGGCACGATTCCACATTGGTAGGAGATGATCCATGCCACCTCTTAACTCTGTGATTTTAGGCAAGTCTCCTAATTTCTGAAAAATCTTACCACCTAAGTTGTTGAGATGACTACTTGACTCCATCTAAAGTGCTGAGCTCTCATGTTGACTCAGAGAAGGTTACGTGGTATTGGTTTTTCCTCCCTATTTCTTCACTGTTGAGGGATGGGATGCTCAGATTCCCAGCTGATTGGAGGATGGCCTTAGGTGGGAGAGATATGCTTTTATGCCTCCGTGCCTTCTTTCATGCTGGTCTTCCTGCCTGGAATGACCCTTCTCCTTCTTGAGAGGGATCCTTTAAGAGCCAGTTGTGATGGGATTCTTTTCATTTGGTGTTGTTTCCCCAACTAGACAGCAAACCACTGAAGATGTGAGCAACATCTCATTCACCACTGTTTCCTCTTCCAGTCCTGTAGCCATTGCTGAGTTTTCCAAATTTGCTGGCATATTGAGAGCAGCACTTTAAGAGTTCTCTGGACTCCATACTGTATCAGTTAGATTCTGCTGCATTACAAATCACCCCCATACTCTAAATGACTTAAACAATAAGCATCTCTTAATGCTCACAAGTCTGGAAAGAGAGCAGGACAATTCTTCTGGTCTCATGCATCCTCAGAATCAATTGTCATTTGCTGCATCAGCTCTGCTTTCTGGGCTGGGCCCTCTCACAGGTTTGGGAGTTGGATGGCTGCAGGCAGGTCTAGAATGGCCTCAGATGGCACATCTGATGGCCCAGAGCCCCATCTGGGCTCTCCTCACAGGCACTCCTCCTGTAGCAGGCTAGCCTAGGTTCATTCACATGGCTACACTGGGGCTCCAGGAGAGGGAATGGAATTGAACAGGATTTCTTTAGTTGAACATTCAGAAAATGAAGATCATGACATCCGGTCCCATCACTTCATGGGAAATAGATGGGGAAACAGTGGAAACAGTGTCAGACTTTATTTTGGGGGGCTCCAAAATCACTGCAGATGGTGACTGCAGCTGTGAAATTAAAAGACACTTACTCCTTGGAAGGAAAGTTATGACCAACTTAGCGTATTCAAAAGCAGAGACATTACCTTGCCAACAAAGGTCCGTCTAGTTAAGGCTATGGTTTTTCCAGTGGTCATGTAGGATGTGAGAGTTGGACTGTGAAGAAGGCTGAGTGCCGAAGAATTGATGCTTTTGAACTGTGGTGTTGGAGAAGACTCTTGAGAGTCCCTTGGACTGCAAGGAGATCCAACCAGTCCATTCTGAAGGAGATCAGCCCTGGGATTTCTTTGGAAGGAATGATGCTAAAGCTGAAACTCCAGTACTTTGGCCACCTCATGTGAAGAGTTGACTCATTGGAAAAGACTCTGATGCTGGGAGGGATTGGGGGCAGGAGGAGAAGGGGACGACAGAGCATGAGATGGCTGGATGGCATCACCAACTCGATGTGGACGTGAGTCTGAGTGAACTCCGGGAGTTGGTGATGGACAGGGAGGCTTGGCGTGCTGCAATTCACAGGGTCGCAAAGAGTCGGACACGACTGAGCGACTGAACTGAACTGAACTGAGGCTCAGAATTGGGGCACTGTCACATCTACTGTATTCTATGATGACATCACAAGGTCCAGCTCAGAATCAGTAGGGAAGGGTACTCCCAGAGAGTATGGATCAGAAATGTGAAAAATTAGAGATACAATGCACAATAAATATTTATTAAGTAAACGGATATGCACATCCTTATGGGGACCATTCTAAGACTTTTCCATTGCTATAGGTGAATGTTTGTGTTCCCAGTAAAATTTACATGGTAAAGCCTAAACTCACAATGGGATGATGGTGTTTGGAGGTGGGGCCTTTGGGAGGTGCTTAGGTCATGGGGATGGAGCCCTTTGAATGGGATTAGTGCTCTTATAAAAGGCTTCCCTGGTGGTTCAGATGATAATGAATCTATCAGCAATGCAGGAGTCCTAGGTTCAAACCCTGGGTAGGGAAGGTTCCCTGAAGAAGGGAATGGCTACCCACTCCAGTATTCTTGCCTGGAGAATTCCATGGACAGAGGAGGCTGGCGGGCTGCAGTTCACAGGGTGACAAAGAGTCAGACATGAGTAAAACTCTCACTTTTCTAAAGAGACCCAGGAAAGCTCCCCTGCACCTTCTGCCATGTGAGGTTATGGCAGAAAGATGGCCATTTTTCAAGCAGGAGACCAGTCCCTGCCAGACACTGACTCTGCCTTATGGTACTCAAGCTAACAGCCTCCAGAATTGTGAGATTTAATTTTCTGTTTATATGCCACCTAGTCTATGGTATTTTGTCTTAGCACCCCAAATGGGTTAAGACATCCATATCAACACATCTGATCCTGACAACAACGCCCTAAAGTAGTTACTAAGTTTTGTCCCCTTTAGAGATGAAGAGCAGAAACAGAGGCTGTGTAAGTGGCCCAATATCACACAGCCAGGAGGTGATAGAACCTGGATTTGAACATGGACAGTCATTTATTTGGCTGCAGAGACCATGTAAGTGGCCAGAAAGGTAATCTTATCGCCTCTCTCTCTCCATAATCCTGGGAAGACCTTAGTATTGTTCACAACCCCTTCTATTAGCCTGGCATAGCTGTTTGACAAGATTGTTGTTGATGGCTATGGTGCCTTTTAATCTGAGGGTGTGGGGACTTTGAGATATGGCACTCACGGCTCATCTAAATACAAACTGCTTCAAAAGCTGTCCCAAATTTTACTGCCTGGCAGCAGAGCCGGCTTGCCCAAAGATAGACTCCGAAGTTTTATTAACTGTCACCATGGCAATTTCGAAGACATTGGTTATGCCGAAAGATTTCCTGACACTTCTTATTCATAATGGCACTGGCAGGTCCCAGGCAGGCTGATCTATGGCTTTTAATCAACTAATGGACAGGGTCTCCAGGTCCAGATTCCCAGCATTCAATCTTGTTAGAGCAGGAAGAATTCTGCGACCACAGAGGCGTCCCAGCTCCCAACCCATAACCAGAGTCCTTTTGGGCAGATGGTGATAACATGGCCCTCTTCAGCTTGATGAAAAGCAGCAGTGTCACCTGAAACCCTGGAAGAATGGCCTCAGATGCCTGTTGCAGGCCACGCCCCACACCCTGTCCCTCCTTCTGTACCTCCTGCTTGGCCTAGTGGACCGAAAGAACCAGTGGCTCAAGTGTTCACCCCCAGGGGCAGTCAGGACGTGACAGTTACAGTGAAGGCTTTGGCAACAGAAAGCAGTGATGTTGGGTTCCTGCTATGTCCATTAGTGGCTATGTGACCTTGGGCAGCTTGCTTGACCTTGCCAAGCTTCAGTTTTTTCCTCTGTAAAATGAGACTAAAAGTGCTGTGAAGATTGAAATGGGTGATATATTTAACTTTGCAAAGGTTGGGTGTAAGAATTTGATAATTTCTCTGCTGCCATCTTCATTTTCTTCCACCTCCTCACTAAGACTGAGGCTGTCTGCTCCTCCCAGACTGGAGGAGAAGGGAAGTAATAGATACTGGGTCCCTGCTGTGTGCCAGGCACTATTTCATGCCGGCTCTTTTATTTCACTGTCACAATTCCCTGTGGGATTAAGGGATTTTATTGTGATTTGACAGGTAAAGAGAATGGGATCAGAGAAATTAACTGACTTTTGTCAGGTCATTGAGCAAGCAGGAGCAGAGCCTGCTCTGAAGCCCAGTTCGTGCTGAGACCAAGGTCCACACTCTTTGGGCAGTTGGCAGTAGGACTCAACCCAGATCAGCAACCTCACTAATACTTGTTTAATGAGACAGGGCAGAATCTGGTGGGATGGTCCTCCTCCTGAAAGTCTCCAAAGGTAGAAACTCAGCATGGTCAGGCTGATGGAGACCACCAAGGACCCAAGAGTGTCCTAGCTCGAAGAGGGCTCTACTTCCTCACATGGTCAAAGGACTTGTTCCAGAGACACACAGCCAGTTGGGACAGGGCCAGGACTTAAACCCAGATGTCTCAGGGACTTTTGTGGCCAGAAGGGCCCATTAGGGTGAGGGCAAGCTGACAGACAGCTCACTTCATCTGGACACACCCTACCCAGCTCTTCTCACCACCGGCTTATCAGCTGCCTTGCACGAATGAGGCCACAGAAAAGGGAACCGTCCTGTGTCAGGAGCCCTGGGATGAGGCCCTTCTTTTTGTTCCTCTGCTGCCTTCTTCATGCCCACTCTGTGCCAGGCCCTGGGATAGATGTTGGCAGCTTGGTGGATGCCTTGAAGTACTAAGTGCACTGAGGATGCGGTCAGTCTCTGCTCTCTCATCCTCTCCTGCAGAACTTTGCAGTGTTCTGCCCCAAATGATAAGAAAAATCCAGTAGGAATAAAAACAGCCGATGTATATACCTGGGGAGTAGCACCGCTCCAGGCCCTTTAGATTCATCTCATTGATTCTCCTCATAACCCTGTGATAACAGTGCTATTATCCACTTTTTACAGATAGGGAAACTGAGGCCAGAGGCAGTAAGTGATTTGCCCAAGCTCCCATGCCAGGCTGTGAGGAGTTAGCTTTGTTTCTAGAGAATCTGCCAGAACCTTGCATTGCTGCACTGAATCCTATTGTAAATGTTTTCATCCATGTATTGATTTATTTAACAAATGTTAACTGAGTGCCAGGTAATATGACAGACACTAGAGATTCAGCAGTGAATAAAATGGACAAAAATCCCTGCTCTCATGGACCTGAAAATCTGGAGGGATAGACTATAAACAAAATTTAAAACTAAGATACATAACATGTTAGAGAAAAATACAAGAAGGGAGCTAGGAACTGCTAGGGTCAATTTTTAGAAGGCTGATCAGAGGTGGCCCCCACGATGAGGTGATTTTGAGCAGAGCCTTGAAGCAGGGGAAGAAGTGTCCATATATATATAAACAAGTCTAGGGAAAGAATATTCCAGGCAGGGAGAACAGCAGGTGCAGCCGCCATGAGGCAGGTGGGGCAGAGAGGCCAGTTATCATGCTCTAGGTTATTAGGCATTCATTAAACCACAGGATAATGCCTGCTCTTTTTTCAGAGGGAAACCCAGGCTTGCAGGCTGACATTCATGGCCCTTGGTGGTCCAGCCTATGTGACGTGGTGTTGAAGGGACAAAGCTGACCTACCAGAGCACCCTCTGCAACCTGGCTGGGTGAGCACAGTGCTCCTACCCTCCAGGCACACATCAGCTCCTAACTGTCATCCCTTCCAAGATTAAAGCTGCCTGGGGGGAAGGACATAAAAGGAATTAGCATTGTGAACCTGTGCCAGGATTTGAGGAGAGCCAATCTGAGGGATCGATGGGAAAGGGGACCCAGCAACATCTGGCTTCTCTTGAGTTTTTAATGGAAGATGAGCTGGCCCCCTCTACCCTGCCAGAGCTCAGCTGCTATGTCTGGAAAGTGACAGTTTCTCCCCAGACCCTCAACAGGTTTCCAAGTCAACTGTTTCCTGGTATAAACTCACCAACCCTGTTCTTTCCTTGGTAAGAAAATGAGGAGAGAGAAAGAGCTTTGGACTGGAGAGAGAAGGCCTGGGTTCTAGGCTCAGCTCTTCACCTCGCAGCTTTGTGACCTCAGACAAGTGACCTAACCTCTCTGAGTTGTTTCTTTATTGGGCAGTGAGGAAGTCCACAGTCCCTCCATGGTCATTATGAGGTTATACTCACATACTGATGGAGGAAAATAGTTTGAAAACTCCATGGGCTCCCTCAGAGGGGCCACAGCATTGCTTCTGTTGCTCACTTGGCATCTCCTTTGCCGTCTTACTTTAGGGCTATGCAAGGCACTCAGAGAGAGGGTCCTACTGTGGGCAAGGTAATAACAATTTGTTTAAACTCTTGCCCCCTCTCCTGGGTTGAGTAATATCCCTGAAAATTCATGTCTACCTGGAACCTCAGAAAGTGAAAGTGTTAGTTGCTCAGTCATGTCTGACTCTTTTTGACCCCATGGACCCCACGCCAGGCTCCTCTGTCCATGGAATTCTCCAGGCAAGAATACTGGAGTGGGTTGCCATTCCCTGGGGATCCTAGGGATCCAGGGGATCTTCTCCAGGGGATCTTCCTGATCCAGGTATCATAGCCAGGTTTCCTGCATTGAAGGCAGATTCTTTACCATCTGAGCCACCAGGGAGCCTCAGAATGTGACCTTATTTGGAATCAGGGTCATCACAGATGTTATGAGTTAAGATGAGGCCATACTGGACTAAGATGGGCTTCTAATCTGATATAACTGGTGTCCTGATGAGAAGAGTAGGCACACAGAGGACAGACACAGATGGGAGAAGGCCACATGAAGGCAGAGGCAAAGACAGTAAGGATGCAGTCTCAGCAGAGGAGTGAGTGGCAGGGCTGCCGGGAGCCCCCAGAAGCTGGGAGGGGCCTGGGCAGGTTATCCTTCCCAGTCTCAGAAAGGAGCCAACCCTGTTGACACCTTGTTCTTAGACTTCTGGCCTCCAGACCAGGAGGAAAGAGATTTCTGTTATTTAAGCCTCCCAGTTGGTGGCAATTTGTGAGGACAGTCCTGGGAAACAGATAGGCCAGCTCTCCTTGGTTTTCAGATCCTTGATTCTACGGCTTCTGTATAATCAACTTCCTACTTGGGCCTTCACTGGCAGATCTGCACAGAAAAAGAAAGACATTTTGTGGGTGGGGAAGTGAGGGAGGAAAAGGGCATGGATTAGCCTAGAGTAAGAAACCCAAACATCAGAGGTTCACAGCAAAGCTTCCAGAGAAAGAAAATAAACTAGGCCTGGAGCTGGGAACCTAGAGTGTGGCACTCCAGGCATAATCAAGTGTTCTCCCTGGCGATATTCCAAAGTCAGCTAGACTTAAAATGTGCTAATGAATAAATAAGGAGAGCCAACCTGAGCCAAGGTTTCTCTGGAGAGTTCCATTGATTTTGCATCACAGGTGGGGACAGAGAAGAGGGTATCCTGGGAGAAGACTGTGGGGAAAAAACTCTGGGTCTGTCCTGGTTGATTGTTTCTCTTTGGGGCTCCTGAGATTGAAATCAGCCTCAGTTTAGAAATCCCTTTAGTAGAGGACAGAGCAGGGCTTAAAAGCCCTGGGGATCTTTTTTGCACTGACTTTTTATTTGCAGAAAATTTATTATTAATAAATGTCTTATTTTTACTGATGCCTTTAAAAAGAGGTGAGATTTTAATATTGGTCTAATATTCAATGAATAATATTATCTTGAGTGCATCTTTCAGCCTTCCTGTGATCTCTCTTGTGTTTGAAACAGTTTTTTGTTTTTGTTTTTTTTTTCTTGAAAGTTGAGAAATCCTCTAAGCAAATGTTTGGGGAAAAGCCAAAGCTTTCCTGGGAATCAATGGGTAGGACTTGAAAGTCAGTCAACAAGTAGATTTGTGGACCCTTCTGAGGGCCTGACACTCTGCTGGAACTTCATGGCAAGATAAAATGATGAGAATGGTGGTAATGATGGTGATGAGGTTGATGGTGATAGTGATGATGGTGGTATGGGTGACGGGCATGGTAATGATGGCGGTGATAACAGTGATGGTGATAATGGTGATTGGGGGGATGGGGATGGGGATGATTGTGGTGTTAGTGATGCTGAAGATCACGGTCATAATGATAATGGTGATCATCACCTCTAATGACTGGCCATGTCCTGGCCACCTGCTAAGCACTTTTCACACATGAGCTCATTTCATCGTTACAAGGTGACCTGGTTATCTGGGGAAGAGAACCCCAGGAAGAGGGAACCACAGATGCTGAGATCCAGGGGTCTGGGTGGTCTTCTTTATTTGAGAAACAGTGTGTCTAGAGCAGTGATTCTCAACTCAAGTCCTTTTTACCTGCTCAAGGGATGTTTGACAATATCTGGAAACATTTTTTGATGACACAACTTGTGGGGCAGGTATTGGTGATACTTCTGGTGTCTAGAAGCCAAAGATGCTATTAAAACTCCCTATAGCGCACAGGCCAGCCCCGCCCTGCTCCATCAAGCCATCAGCCACTGTAGCTGCCTCTCTTGGTGCACCCTGAGAGGACTCAGGAGGGATGTTTATGTCTTTCGTGCTCTTGTATGAAACAAATCTTCTCTGAACTTCTGCCTCTCAGGGCTGTTCATCATTCATTCATTCATTTCACAATCATGTATTGAAACTCTATTACGTGTCCCCAGTATTTGCTAGAGATGGAGGACACTGAGCTGAACAAAGCAAATCAGTGTGGGAAGATAGACAAGTAAACAACTGTAATAAGCTGAACCATATTTATAATTTTAGCTTCTGCCTTTAGCATCCTCTGGGCAGATGCTGCTTACTTTGAGGAAAAGCCTTGATGAGAGGCTTTGATAGAAGTTGGAGCTTTAGGCCCAGGGGATGGGTTGGGAGGGAATTAGGAGGGCCTAGCAAAGAAAAAGCTGGTCAGTTTCCTCTCTAAGGAGGAAACAGGAGTTGGACCTGCTCCTAAGAGGGTGCAGCAAAGGCAAGAAGAGAGCAGAGTAAAGGAGGAGGGGAGGGAAGGGGAAGGCAAGGACCAGTGAGATGAGTAGGCTTGAGACATGGAGAGCTGGGGGTGGGGTGGAGGGCCAGGAAACTTTGGGGGCATTTAAGAAGAGGACCCCACATTCAGTTGGGTTGTGAATGACCCCTTATCTCCAACAGTTCAGTTCAGTTGCTCAGTCGTGTCCGACTTTTTGAGACCCCATAGACTGTAGCACACCAGGCTTCCCTGTCCATCACCAACTCCCAGAACTTACTCAAACCCATGTCCATCAAGTCGGTGATGCCATCCAACCATCTCATCTTCTGTCGTCCCCTTCTCCTCCCACTTTCAATCTTTCCCAGCATCAGGGTCTTTTCAAATGAGTCAGTTCTTTGCATCAGGTGGCCAAAGTATTGGAGTTTCAGCTTCAGCATCAGTCCTTCCAGTGAATATTCAGGACTGATTTCCTTTAGGATGAACTGGTTGGATCTCCTTGCAGTCCAAGGGACTCTCAAGAGTCTTCTCCAACACCACAGTTCAAAAGCATCAATTCTTCAGCACTCAGCTTTTTTTATAGTCCAACTCTCACATCCATACATGACTACACTCCAACACAAATGTCCAGCAAAGACTTCTCACACAAACTTTGTGGAGTGGATTCAGGTGGGCATCACAGAAGGGTCTGGTTATCCTGTGAATGAAACTCAGTGGGAGAGCAGCTGGGGACCACACATAAGACCCACCCCTGGGAATCTTTAGACAACTTGAGGAAGTGTCTTTTGACTTCCGAGGAGTGTGGAATTGGGCCTTGGTTCCTGGCTTGTCCAGATTCCAAAGAGCAGATGGGGTCCCCTGGGAACTGGTTAATGCTCAGCAGAAAGTACTCCTGGTGAGTTAACCAGGAACCATGAAGCCTCTGGGCAGGGTCAAGAAGTACACAGCAGTTCATTCTGGGCCAAGTGGGATCTTCATGTATCTCACTGAGGAAGGGACATTTGAATGGGTTTTGAAGGATGAATAGGAGTTGGCCAAACAGTGAGAACTCTTGATGAAAGTGAAAAGAGAGTTAAAAAGGTGGCTTAAAACTCAACACTCAGAAAACTAAGATCATGGCACCTGGTCCCATCACTTCATGGCAAATAGATAAGGAAACAATGGAAACAGTGAGGGACTTTATTTGGGGGGGCTCCAAAATCACTGCAGATGGTAACTGCAGCCATGAGATTCAAAGACATTTGCTCCTGCAGAGACACTACTTTGTTAACAAAGGTCCATCTAGTCAAGGCTATGGTTTTTCCAGTAGTCATAGATGGATGTGAGAGTTGGACTATAAAGAAAGATGAGCACCAAAGAATTGATGCTTTTGAACTGTGGTGTTGAAGAAGACTCTTGACAGTCCCTTGGACAGCAAGGTGATCCAATCAGTCCATCCTAAAGAAAATCAGTCCTGAATATTCATTGAAAGGACTGATGCTGAAGTTGAAACTCCAAAACTTTGGCCACCTGATGTGAAGAACTGACCCATTGGAAAAGACCTTGATACTGGGAAAGATTGAAGGCGGGAGGAAAAGAGGATGACAGAGGATGAGGTGGTTGGGTGGCATCATCGACTCTATGGACATGAGTTTGAGCAAACTCTGGGAGTTAGTGATGGACAAGGAGGCCTGGCGTGCTGTGGTTCATGGCGTCTCAAAGAGTTAGACAAGACTGAGTGACTGAACTGAACTAAACTGCAACAGTGGGAGAAGCTTGAGCTATTCAAGGCAGTAGGAAAAATCTGTGAAAGCCAAAAAGCATGAAAGATACACTGTGTTCCGAATCCTGTTTGACGCGCTCCTCAGGTGGGAATGGAAGTGTATGAAGAGCTGTTGGTCTGGGGAAGTACTATGGGACCAGGACCTTTGCATCCATGAAGATGACTCTTTTGCAGTGCTCACATATATGTACGGGAGGCTGTGCAGTGTGCAGGGCTGAGAGCCCGGTTCCAGAGTCGGTTTTCCTGGGTGTGAAGCTTGCCTCTGCACTCATCAGCTTCACTCCTCACGTTTCACCCTGCTCTGCAAACAAGGCTTCATACTCCATTATCTGTAATTGCAAAAGCCCCAGAGCTCTGGAAACCAGAGGATTTTTTTTTTTTTTTTGAACCTGGCACAAATTCATCTGGCAGCTGAACCTGGCCCAGCGGGCGGGAGGCTGTCTGCAGTCTTCTCATTCCAAGTGGGGACAGTCCTAGGAGTGTCTGCAGGAGCATTAAGGTGATGGATCCTTTGAGTGTTAGTAATCTACCTGCAATATCATCTTTCTAAAATTTAAAAAATTCGTTAATTCTCAAATACATCTGGGCCCCAGGACTGTGGAAAACAGATTGTGTATCTGTGGCTTCTATCTCATGGGATTGCTGAGGGGGATAAAAATCAGTTTATTCAAGTGGAGCGCTGAGAACAGCACCAGACAGCACGTGGGTGACAATAGACAGGAGCTCCCTGTGTCATTAGTTGGATGAACTATCAAACTCTAACATCCCCTGTCTGCAGAGTTGGGGTGCAGTGAGCAACCAGGTAGGGAAGAGCGCCAACTGCGCAGACGTTGGCCTGAGCTTCTCGGGGGCCACATGAAAGCAGGCCTTTGTGTGTGCTGTTTCGGAGACCAGCAGGCATGCCCACTCTGGCCAGTGCGCCCAGTGGGCACCCTGTGGCCGCAGCAAACTCGGCCTGGCCTGGCATGTGGCAGACAGCCTGCAAGCTCCTGGCAGCCCCAGGCTGTCTTGTCATTCTCTTGTCCTCAGCACCAGCTGGGACATTCGATAATTGTTCACTGAATTGAATCCGTCTATTAACTCTAGAAGCAGCTAAGTCGAGTCTTGCTTGGGAAGCTACGTTATTCTCCAGCCCAAGAGACACGCACACAGGCATACACACACCCCCCACACACACACACATCAAGACCCAACTTATATTTTGACCCATTCAGGGCTCCAGAGAAACCAGTTTCTTGAAGCAACGCTCTTTTTCCTCCTGCTTTTCTTTATCGGAGACTTTGGAGAAAGGACCAGGAGAACACGCTTTGTTTTACATCAAAGGTCATTCCCTGCTTTGGTTTATGATTTCTGGAGCCGCCTTGCTGCCTGCTGCCCACCATACAAAGAGCAGAGCAGAGCAGAGGCATGGCTGGCTGCAGTGGCTCCAGGTGTGGTCACCAACCTTCCCTCCAGATGGGATCCGCCCGACCAGCTCGAAAGTGCCTGCCCTCACCACTTGCCAAAGCAAAAGGAGGCGCCTGCAGAGACCTTTAACCCCCTTGTCTTTGCCTTGACTTGAGAGATTCTTGGGCTCTGCTAAAACCTGTCCAGGCTTTTTACAACCGGGACATGCCAAATCTCTCCTCTGCCCCTGCATTTTTACATAGGATCCCTTCTCACAGGAGCTGAAGTCAGCTGAATTGAAAACAAAACCGCGCCCCTCAGAAAGGCTGAGCATCGGGGAATTAACCTTGTATTAATCAAGCAAAAAAGGGGAAAATCTGAAGAGCAAGTCCTCCCTGGCAGCAGTAAAGGTGGAGCTGGAGCCAGCCAGCGTGGGCTATTTATTTTTCACTTCTGGGGGCCTGGCAGGGGAAAGGCGTTCCCAATCTGATTCACTGGGAGAGAGGGAAGCTGGCCAGCCAGTGACCTCGTGAATGGGTTGTTTAAGGGACCTCTGGCTTGTGGCAGGCCCTGCCCAGGGCCATAGGAATTACAGATGGCAAGGAAATCTCATGTGAGCAACATACTATGAGGGCCTGCAGAGATGGGCAGGGGTCCTTGAAGGGTGATCTTGAAAATAAACAGCGCCTCTTCAAAGACACACTGTGGATGGGGCCAGGTGGGAAGGGATGATGTGTAAAGATGAGCTTCTCTGGGTGGTCTGTAAGCTGAGTGATGCTTCATACCCAATGAAGGGTATGACTTGGTTGTTTCCTAATATATGATGAATATTTGTTGAGTACCTACTATGTACTAGGCATTGTTTTAGGTGGGTAGAGAGATGAACAAAGGGCCCTGCTTTGTGGGGCTTTCATTTTGGTGGGAGGAAGATAAGTAACTAAGTAAATCCATAAACACTATGTGTGCTGTGGAAAAAAGGTAGAACAGGATGGGGTGTCGGAGGACGGGTGGGTGTTCTTCCTGTTTCCCTCCTCTCTGACATTTAGCATTAACTATTGTATCAAACAGGGCTTCCCCAGTGGTTCAGTGGCAAAGAATCCACCTGCAATGCAGAAGCTGCAAGTTCAATCTCTGGGAGAAGATCCCCTAGAGGAGGGCATGGCAACCCACTCCAGTATTCTGGCCTGGAGAATCCCATGGGCAGAGGAGCCTGGCAGGCTACAGTACATTGGATCTCAAAGAATAGGACGCAAATTAAGGGACTTAGCACACACACACACATTGCATCAAAGTTTTCAAGGAGTCTTGAAATTATCATATATAACATCTAACTCTCACAGTCACTGTGTGATCTGAGTGTTGTTCTGTGTCACCTTCGGGACCTTGGCCCTGAGAATGGCCCCACCATCCCCCACCCTCACCCACTGAACAGCAGGTATGAGAAGCACAGTCACAGGAACCAGTGTGAACACAGACCTTTGCAGACCTGGATGCTTCCAATTTATCACTCAAAGCTGAGTGGGCAGCCATCTGTGGGGTCACCCCTGGGCCTCATCACTTAGCATGTCTGCTAATTAAAGGCAAGATTAACCAACCCTGGTCTTGTGGCACCTCTCCCAGTGCCTGGCTCTGACTGGCTGGGCCCCATCTGGGAGGGGCTGCTTGTGCTACTTGGGATGGTGGCCAGAGAGAAGGAAACCCACCCAGAATGGAGACTCGGGGGAGGAAGCACCAAGCCATCTGGAAAGCTGTGGCTAGCCTGATGCCTCACTGGCCACCTGGGTGAAATGAGATCTTGGTCTAAACCGGGAGTGACAGGGGTGGGAGGCTGGCATGTGGGCATCTTATTCCCATTCAGATCTCCAGCACCTTAGAACAGTTGTTGGGAATTGTTGCTGTCAGAGAGAACAGATGTGAAGTACTGAATGTGCCAGCCATCAAGGAGGTGTTTAATAAATAATAAGTCGTTGAATGGCTTGATGTGTGGATGGAGGGACTATAAGTACATAGCCGTTCTCTGTCAGTGTTTGCAGCGTAAATTATAAAAGCAAACTATTATATAGTGCTTTCAATCAAGTGTTAATCTAAGCATTTATTTATTCATTTACTTACCTACATACTTATTTACCTACTCTGTATTCTCACAAGAACTCTATGGAAGATATTATTACCCCATTTTATAGATGAGGAAACTAAAGCACAGACAGAAGTTCAGTAACCATAGTAATATACAACTAGGAAGTATTAGGGATAAGAGATGGATCACAAGATTTGGAGATCTATAGGGATTCTCTGAGTGAACTTGATCTTCTTCCAGAATCTGTTCTTCATTTACCTGGAATCTTAGGGTTGGTAATAGAAATAGAGGCTCCCAGTGCAATTTAAAGGGAGAAGGAAAAAAAAAAGAATAGAGGAGAGGAAGTAGTTGTATTTTTATTTTTAAAAGTGCCTGGGAGATATTGAGCCCTTCCTGTGTCCTGAGTTCTATACCAAGCCCTTGAGCTGGTTCATCTTATTTAATCCTTAGAGCAGCAATACTTTGAGTTGGTGTGAGTTTTGTCCCCAGTGAGTGGTGTAGCTTTTACAAATAGGATGCCTGGCAGATGGCCCTGGAGACCCTGGAAAGGAGCAGCAGCTCCTTCTTCTTCAGTCCAGCAGGTCAGGCTATAAGACGGACCACTGGGGCTCCCTGGGCTCATCCATCCTGACACCACAGTGGGTGAGTTCTCTGTGCCTCAGTATCTTCATCTCTGAAATGGACCTAAGAATGCCTCCCTCAAAGACGTGAGGTTCAATGACACAGTGGCACTAATTCCTCCTAGTACCTTGAGTTGTCAAGAGTTGATTCCCTTGTCTTAGAGCTTTCTGTCCAATTGCAACATTGACCCCAGCCATTGAGCTCCTGGACTTTTCCTCTTGGACCTGAAAATCACCCTGTCCCCCTGCAATAGACATAGCAGACATAATCTCCCCACTTTTCAGAGGCAGAAACTGAGACTCAGGGGGTGACTGGAACCCAAGGCGCCTCAATATCTCTTGAGCCAGGACTTCCCTGGTGGTCCTGCTCCCAATGCAGGGGACCTGGGTTTGATCACTGGTCAGGGAACTAGATCCCACATGCCACAACTAAGAATCCGAATGCCGCAACTAAAGATCTCACATGCAGCAACTAAGAACCGGTGCAGCTGAGCAAAGAAATAAATATTAAAGAAATACATCTCTTGAACCTAAAAACAGAATAGCTGGCCATTACCAGGTGGCACTAGTGGTAAAGAACCTGCCTGCCAGTGCAGGAGACTAAGCTGCAGATTCGATCCCTGGGTCTGGAAGATCCCCTGGAGGAGGGCATGACAGCCCACTCCAGTGTCCTTGCCTAGAGAGTCCCATGGATAGAAGAGCCTGGCGGGCTACAGTCCTTGGGGTCATAAAAGAGTCAGACACAACTGAGCACGCATGCACGAGGAGGGATATTAGCACCAAAGAGAAAACACCAAGGGGCCTCTGAACGTATCTCATGTGACGAAGCCCAGAACACAGCCTCTCCATCTCTATTATTTCAGGGACACATCAAGGCAATTACAATGATGAAAGGCTCTGAGTGGCTATGGACAGGTCAACTGTGGATATGGACAGGTGAACCTTAAAGGCCTCTTCAGTCTAGAAGGATAAAGGCCAAAAGGGGCAATGATGGAAGCCTACTCAAGGTGGAAGGAAAAGCATGGGTGGAGCACACAGGATAGTAGTAAATCAATGGCCAGCCAGCCTTAAGGAGATTGTGAAACACACAGACTCTGGAGCCAGACTCCTTCAGTTTGAAACCCCACCCTGCCATTTCCTAGCTGTGTGACCTTAGGCAGTATAGTCAGCCCTTCTGTTTTTCAGTTTATGAGTGTAAAATGGGCTGGTAGATAAAACCTGCCTGGAAAGGGTGTAGAACAGTGCCTGGCACAAGCACAGTAAGGATTGTATGTGCGTGGGCTGTTATTGTCACCACTGCTGCACCTAGTGGGAACATCAGCAGTTCAACACAAGTATATCCGATCCTGTACTTAGAACTGGGCCCTTATGGTGCAAAGATGAATGAACTTTGGAGGAACTCATAGGCTGGTGGGACAAGACATAATGACAAAATCGAGCAGCGAGAATCCCATAAGGATTAGCAGACTTCAGAGATGGTGTCTGGGAGTGTTAGAGGAAGTCAGATGTCTCTGTGCTGTGACCTTGGCCTTTTGACCTCTCTCAGCACCACCAGCAGAGACAGTCCCCTCCAGACCACAGAGGTCTCCCATCCCAGTGCCTCTGTTCTATAGATGGAGGATGACAGGAAATGGGAGGCCCAGCGACCAAGGTGAGGCCCCAGCAAACCAGTAGCCAAAGAGGGACAGAGAAATGTCACATGGAACTTTTTGGACCCTTTGTACCTTTTTTTTCATTCATGAATATCTCCGGGGTGAGATTTTTTTCACTTGAAGGGTAACAGATATTCAGAAAATGCACACATCAAAAGTGTACAGCTCAGTGAATTTTCTCCACCTGAGCAGACCTGTGTGACTGCTGACTCCTTCAGCATAGATTAGTCTCACCGCTCTGTGAACATCCCATAAATGGAATCGCACAGTATGTACTCTTTTGTGTCTAGCTTCTTTTGTTCAATATTATGTTCGTTTGATTCACCCATGTTGTTAGGTGTAGCTGTATTTGACTGCATGGGATGAAGAAACCACACTCTGATTTATCCATTCTACTGTTGTGGACATAAGGTGGTTTCAGATTGGGGCTCCTGTGGACAGTGCTTCTGTGAACATTCTAAAATGTGTTTCTAGAGGCGGTTTGCCTGTGTCCTGCTGGGTCTGTTTCTGGGAGTGGGCTGGCTGACTCCTCTGTACTTGACCTCCAGCATAGGGCTCGAAAGGAGCCC
This sequence comes from Tragelaphus eurycerus, assembly GCA_935064755.1. Taxonomy (NCBI): domain Eukaryota; kingdom Metazoa; phylum Chordata; class Mammalia; order Artiodactyla; family Bovidae; genus Tragelaphus; species Tragelaphus eurycerus. The sequence continues at coordinate 6,166,356 of CAKXYN010000072.1, read as the reverse complement.
TTCAGCCTACATTTATTGGACACAGATTCCAAGCTAAACCTTGTGCAGGCTCTCAGCCATCCATCCACCACAGCTGAAAGTTACCTTCTCTAATGAGAGTGTGACCCTGAGTCAAACCCCTGGAATGGAGCAGCATAAAAGATTTATAACAAGATATCGACACATTTAAGGGAGCACTGCTCCAAACAGCAGACACTTTACAAATGATTAAAAATCATGGGAAACAGGGATGGTTGAGCAAAGGCATCAGAGCCTGTTTTTTGAATGGGCTCAGCCCTGGGGCAAACAGGCTGGAACCTCAGACCTGTAGCTGAACCAGTGAGGCTGAGAAGGGTAATGGTCAGTCACCCAACAGAGGTGGATCATTCGAGAGAAATTCAGAAAGATTAAAGGTTAGGATGCCCTTGGCCCTGGAGGGACGGGTAAGGAGGAGATGGCCAAACATATAATGAATTAGAGACTAATACAATTACCCTCCACTTTTTACCACCATCTTACCAACCTTTCACTCAGTGCATGGTTCCCAGTCTCCCAGGGCAGCAGAGGTCTGTCCCCCTCCCCAAAACTGAGGTTAAAACAGACATCTGGTTCACCACCTCCCACTGAATCATATTCTCCCAGGCTGGGGCCAGAGGTGCAATATTTTTGTACAAGTCCCAGTAGTGATTCCAATAATAGATCTGAAAGCTACTGTTTTAAGGGACCAGTCTCTTTGGCCCACACTGGGCCCCATAGCAAAGGGACTCAGCTTTCCTGACTCACCATTCACAGCCTCAGCTCACTTCCTGACTTGCTCAGCTCCCCCCAACTCCAAGTTTACCCTTTGCTCTCAGGATGACTTTTTACCATGCACCCTATCTGACGGTAGCTTTAGCTCAACTTTGCAGTGTAAGTCCATCCCAGATTAGCTTCTTGAGGCTGCTTTTCTCCCCTACACTTGTAACAAAAGTTTATTTTTGTTTTGTTGTTGAGTAGTATCTCATAGCCTGATTATACCCCAATTTTTTATTGAGGTGTAGTTGATGGATAATATTACATGTTTCAGGTGTACAAGACAGTGAGTCACAATTTTTAAAGGTTATATTCCATTTACAGTGATAAAATATTGGCTATAGTCCCTGTGCTGTGGAATATATCTTTGCAACTTACTTATTTTGTACATAGTAGTTTGTGCCTCTTAATCCCCTACTCCTATCTTGCCCCTCCCCCTTCTCACTCCCCACTAGGAAGCACTAGTTTGTTCTCTATATCTATGAGTGAGTTTCTTTTTTGGTATATTCACTGGTTTGTTGTATTTTTTAGATTCTACATATAAGTGATGTCAAATGGTATTTGTCCTTCTCTATACGACTTATTTTACTTAGCATAAAGTAAAACAAGTCCATCCATCTTGTTGCAAACAGCAAAAGTTCATTCTTTTTATGACTGAATAGTATTCCACATTTTCTTTATCTTTTCTTTTGTTGATGGACATTTAGGTTCCTTCCATATTTTGACAATTGTAAATAACCCTATATGAAGATTGGGATGCAGGTATGTTTTCAAATTAGTGTTTTCGGGGGTTTTTTGAATGAATACTCAGGGTGGAATTTCTAGCTCCTATGATAGTTCTATTTTTAGTTTTTTGAGAAGGCTAGTACTGTTTTGTGTAGTGGTTGCACTTTTAAGTAACAACACCCCTTCACGTTGACCTCTCGCTGGTACCTTTTAAAGGGCAGTATCTTCCTGGGTGCAAGGTCAGGAGTAGTTCCCCACATATGGTGGGGTTCTGAATGGATGTCTGACTTGATCTTGATCTTCTTCAGCCTCAGTTTCATCATCTGTAGAGAAATAAGACCTAGATCAGCAAGTTGTCGTGATTTCCAATAGATACAGTTGCTGAGCATGGTTTATAAAACCAGTTTGGTACTCAGAGCATCCAGGAGAAGACAGAACCCAAGAGTGATTTCCTGTCTCACCAGCCTCCTGCCTGGTAGCCCTGTGTTCAGTCTCGTCCCTTCTAGTCCTTCTCCACACAGCTCCTGGTGGGATCCTAGTAGAACCCAGTTCTGACCTGGACTCTTACTGCATGGCAGCCCCTCAGGAGCAAGGGCACTAAGGTGAATCCTACTGGGTCTCCATGCCAGACCCTGTGGTGTAGAGACTTTAACGTGGATTATTGCATTTCCTCTTCACAGCAAACCTCTCCAGACAGTATAATTGTTTTCTCCATTGTTAAAAACAAGGAAGCAGAGGTACAAAGAGGTCAGCAATAAACATAGGTCTTGCACCCAAGGCTCCTGACACCGAAGCCCACGTTCTCTCCTATGTGCCAGTTGGCTCTCCGGCCTTTCTGGGTACTCCAGCCACTGTGGGTGAATGTTGACAGCAGCACATGCCACCCTAGCTCAAGGTTGTCAAATACCTCAGGATAGGAGGTATTTGAACATCTTACAAAGAACATCTTACAGCCCCCAGTCTCATGTTGCTGTCTGAGATATTTCTGGGTGACTCAGGATTAGAGTGATAGCTGGCATTTCTATAGGACAGGGCAAGATGAAAACATTTCCCCAGCAGCTGCAGGCCTGATTTGCCTATTTTGCAGTGTCAAACCACCACTTCCTCCAGTAGACTAGAGAGAAAGATTAGCAAAGGAGGGGCCCAGGCCAGGTAGAGGTGGAGCAGAGGGAGCTGGCTGGCCAGGCCCAACAGAAGGTGTTCAGAACTGATTCAGGCTGCTGGGCCCACTACCTGCCCATTCCTGGTGAGACTTCTGGGGCACAGTGAGATGTCAAGTGGAAGCAGGGAGCTACCCAGCTTGGTATCCATCATCCCCACATCCTCCTTCTAAATTGTGAGCTATTTCAGTTTCCTAAAGAATCATCTAATCATTGAATCCCTTATTTTAACCTCTGGGTGTCAGGGGCCCTGGATTCAGTCCCAGTTCCTGCTTTGCTTGGAGGTGAAACCTGGACATGTCAGTCTCCTAGGGACTCAGTTTTGCCATCTGCACCTGGGCTTCCTGGGCTTCCCTTGTGGCTCAGCTGGTAAAGAATCCGCCTGCAATGTGGAAACCTAGGTTCAATCGCTGGATTGGGAAGATCTCCTGGAGAAGGGAAATGCCAGTACTCTGGCATGGAGAATTCCATGGACTATATAGTCAATGGGGTCATAAAGAGTGGGGCATGACTAAGCAACTTTCACTTCACTAAATGGAGATAGTAATAGTTCCTAGCTTGTAAGGCACTTGTGGATAAAAATTAAATAAGATAAGAGCTGAAAAGAATTTCCCACCATGCACAATAACTGCTCAGAAAGGATAGTTCTGGTTCTGTGTTGCCATGGAAACAGCATTTATTCATTCATTCACTCCCTCGTTCTGCAGATATTTCTTAGGCACAGGTTGCATGTCAGGTGTACCCCATAATCCCAGTACTGTCAGCAGACCCAAGAGACACCTGACCTACCTTGGGTGGGGGAGGCACGGTAGAGGTATCAGAACAGGCTTCCTGGAGGAGATAAGGCTTAAGCTACCTTCTAGAGTCTCTGTAGAAATTAGTGAAATATAGAGATCCAGGATTGTAGGCAGGTGTTTGTCCCCCTATCCCCAGCTGCTTGGTGAGTTGCTTGAAGGCAAGAGAATGTATAGGGATGAGGTATGCATGCTTGGATCTACTTGCTAACTCACTTATTTGTGCATACACACACACACATCTGTACTCCTTGTTCATTTCATGTCTGTATGCTTGTATATAATAGGATGTTTACATAGTAGGTGGTCAAGAAATATTTGTTGCATTGACTGGAGAAAAGCAATTTGAGGGACTTCCCTGGAGGTCCAGTGGCTAAGACTCTGCTCCCAAGTCAGCATGCCCTTATCCTTGGTCAGGGAACTAGATCCCACATGCTGCAACTAAGACCCAGCCCAGCCAAATAAATAAATATATGTTTTTTAAAAAGCTACTTTGTTTTCCAGTTGGGGATCCAGCTTTTGGAAGAAATCCACAACAGCAGTGTCCACAGGACTGCTAGTGCTCAGCACTGGTAATGCAGGAACATTTAAATAAAACTTGTGTCTGGGCCTTTGTGCTTAAAAAAAAAAAAAAGCCAGGCACTGGTGCTCTGGCCTTGAAAGATTGCAAAAAGCCGCTTGTATCTCTACCTCTAAAGGGGCCTGTGGCCTCTCTCCTGCTGTTGTCTCTGTCATGTGTCCATGATGCAGAGTTCAACGGGGAGGTCAACAGACATCACTGTGAAAAACAAAGGACCAGAAGGCCAACTCCCTCTTAATGCTTGTTAGTGGGAAAACAGTGATGAAAGCTTTTTTTTTTTAATTGGGCTGGGAAGGTCATGTGGGTTAGCAGACACATTGACACTAAAACTTGCCCCTGCCAAATGCATCAGTTGAGATGGGAATATATACCTATCAGTACAGACAGGCCTTTGGAAAGAAGATACTAGAATATGCTCTGCATTTTAGTGTGAATTCTAGAGGTTAGGGTTAAGGTAGGTCTGTAATTTTCAAAATTTCAAACTCAAAACCAACTCCCAGAGTTTGCCCACACTCATGTCCATTGCATCAGTGATGACATCCAACCATCTCATTCTGTTGTCCCCTTCTCCTCCCATCTTCAATCTTTCCTCACATCAGGGTCTTTTCCAATGAGTCAGTTCTTCACATCAGGTGGCCAAAGTATTGGAGTTTCAGCTTCAACATCAGTCCTTCCAATGAATACTCAGGACTGATCTCCTTTAGGATGGACTGGCTGGATCGCCATATCTTCTTTAAAAAATGTATCAGTTCAGTTCATTTGCTCAATCGTGTCTGACTCTTTGCAACCCCATGAATTGCAGCATGCCAGGCCTCCCTATCCATCACCAAATCCTGGCATTAACCCAAACTCATGTCCATCGAGTCAGTGATGCCATCCAGCCATCTCATCCTCTGTTGTCCCCTTCTCCTTCTGCCCCCAATCCCCCCCAGCATCAGGGTTTTTTCCAATGAGTCAACTGTTCGCATGAGGTGGCCAAAGTATTGGAGTTTCAGCTTCAGCATCAGTCCTTCCAGTGAACATCCAGAACTGATCTCCTTTAGGATGGACTAGTTGGATCTCCTTGCAGTCCAAGGGACTCTCAAGAGTCTTCTCCAACACCACAATTCAAAAGCATCAATTCTTCGGTGCTCAGCTTTCTTCACAGTCTAACTCTCACATGCATACATGACCACTGGAAAAACCATAGCCTTGACTAGACAGACCTTTGTTGGCAAAGTAATGTCTCTGCTTTTGAATATGCTGTCTAGGTTGGTCATAACTTTTCTTCCAAGGAGCAAGCGTCTTTTAATTTCATGGCTGTAGTCACCATCTGCAGTGATTTTGGAACCCAAGAAAATAAAGTCTCTCTCTCTGTTTCCCCATCTATTTGCCATGAAGTGATGGGACCAGATGCCCTGATCTTTGTTTTCTGAATGTTGGGTTTTAAGCCAACTTTTTCACTCTCCTCTTTCATTTTTATCAAGAGGCTTTTTAGTTCCTCTTCACTTTCTGCCATAAGGGTCGTGTCATCTGCATATCTGAGGTTATTGATATTTCTCCCAGAAATCTTGATTCCAACTTGTGCAGCCCAGCATTTCTCATGATGTACTCTGCATATAAGTTAAATAAGCAGGGTGACAATATACAGCCTTGACGGACTCATTTTCCTATTTGGAACCAGTCTGTTGTTCTATGTCCAGTTCTAACTGTTGCTTCGTGACCTGTATATAGGTTTCTCAAGAGGCAGGTCAGGTGGTCTGGTATTCCCATCTCTTTCAGTATTTTCCACAGTTTATTGTGATCCACACAGTCAAAGGCTTTGGCATAGTCGATAAAGCAGAAATAGATGTTTTTCTGGAACTCTCTTGCTTTTTCCATGATCCAGCGGATGTTGGCAATTTGATCTCTGGTTCCTCTGCCGTTTCTAAAACCAGCCTGAACATCTGGAAGTTCACGGTTCACGTATTGCTGAAGCCTGGCTTGGAGAATTTTGAGCATTACTTTACTAGCATGTGAGATGAGTGCAATTGTGCAGTAGTTTGAGCATTCTTTGGCACTGCCTTTCTTTGGGATTGGAATGAAAACCGACCTTTTCCAGTCCTATGGCCACTGCTGAGTTTTCCAAATTTGCTGGCATATTGAGTGCAGCACTTTCACAGCATCATCTTATAACATATACCTAAACTCATAACTCAGTTTGTAAAGAATCTGCCTGCAATGCAGGAGACCCCGGTTTGATTCCTGGGTTGGGAAGATCTGCTGGAGAAGGGATAGGCTACCCACTCCAGTATTCTTGGGCAGCCCTTGTGGCTCAGCTGGTAAAAAATCCACCTGCAATGCAGGAGACCCCAGTTTGATTCCTGGGTTGAAGATCCCCTGGAGAAAGGAAAGACTACCCACTCTAGTACTCTGGCCTAGGTTGCAAAGAGTGGGACATGACTGAGCGACTTTCACTTTCAAACACCAATAATTTCAGCAAGGATTCCTGTGCTAAACCAGCCTGAATCATTTAGCAGGAGCAGCAGAGTTGGGCATCGGAATCATAACGTGGCCCTCTGAATGCCTCAAATCCTCTATCTCACCTCTTAATGAAAGGACCCTAGTTGCATCATTATCTAGAATCCAGGAGTAGTTTCCTGTCTTAACTGGTTGGATTCCCACCGTCTCAGCCTCTGACCCTACAGAACAGTCTTGAGCCCAGCCGGCTTCTAGGTTTCCTGTCTTAACTGCTTGGATTCCCACTGTCTCAGCCTCTAACCCTTCAGAACAGCCTTGAGCTCAGCCAGCTTCTAGGTTTGCTCTCAGACACACTGAACCAGGAGCAACTTTTGAACTGCCTGATCCTTCAGAATTTTGAAACTAATAAGAGAAATGGGATTTGTTTGGGAGTCTTCCCAGGGTGTTCTTTCTAACTGTACTCCCCAGCCGCCTTCTCCCTCCTTCCTACAAAGTATTTAAAATGCTTTGAGAAGCAGCAGGTTTTGAAAGTTGTGCACACATTTACTAGCTCAGGGAATGATGGACACATCTGGGCCTCAAATGTTTTCCAGCCCTGCAAAGTGGTAGCCCGTCACAAGTGGTTATGCACGGAGCTCAGACTAAACAGCAGCTAGCCCTGCATAAAGGCACCTTTCAGATTCCTGGGTGGTCTTTGCCACTGTCTTCTCCAGATCTAGGAGAAGAACTTCCCAAGGTCTCTGTCCCAAGAGACATCACAAATGAGCAGCAGCAGGATATACTCTGCTAGGACAGTCATGTGACCTGGTTTTGACTCCCAGCTCAGCTGTGTGATCTCAAGCAAGTTATTTGCCCTCTCTGTGTTACAGTGTTCACATCTCTTAAACAGAGCTCATGGTCTACACCTTATAAGGCTGACAGTGCCTGACCCATACTCAGCACAAAGTAGGTGTTATTATTTCCAATTTCCTCCTTCTCTGGGGCCAGTAAGGAATTAAAACTTGGTCCTGTCCTTTAATTGGTAGTTATCACTTTAGTCCTACAGAACGGTCTTTTTTCCTAATCTCTCCCCAGGGCATGATAATGATGGCTCTGATCGTACTGAAATTTATGAGTGCTTTCTCTGTGCCAGGAACTGTGATATAAGCATTTTGTATATACTTACTTGACATATATATCCCATCTGAGATCCTGTACTTTGGCTCCGTGCCTGACAGAGTTTAATGCATACAATAATTCTCTGAAGTAGTCACTGTTATTAGCTCCATTTTTTTGGCTGAGTAAAAGAAGGCTGATTAAGGAAGCAAGTGGTATCCAGGACTTGATGCAAGAGAGTCAACCCCAGATCCTATGTTCTCCACTACTACACAAAGGGAAGTCCTTAGGTAAGAAGCACTGATGTGGTATACAGGCAAAACGAGTGATGCCAAGTGCTATAGGAGGAACTTGGGGGTAGGAATAAGCTACCTACAGAGGAGGTGGCCTTAAAAGGATAGACAGAGAAAACACTAGGTGAGGAAGCATCATGAGCACAGATATAAAGGTAAAACCCCAGAAAATGTTGAAACAGAAATAGCTAGCTCTAACTGGAGTTTAGGCTGGTGGAAAGCAAACACGGACCCCATTGTGGAGGGCATTGGATGACAAGATTGGATGTTAGCCTCTAGGAAGTAGGGAGCCATGGAGCACTTTTGAGCAGAGGAGGACATCCCCACAGCTGTGCTCCAGGAAGGTTAACCTGGCAGAGGAATGTCATGCGAAATGAAAGGTGGGGAGAATGGACACTGGGAGATTACTGGACATGATGATGTCTGTTATTTCCTTGCAACTTGAAAGCAAAGATACATTCCGAATTTTCTAGAACTGAGATCAGAGCCCAAACTCCAGTCAGGTCTTCTGACTGTAAATTCTTGGTTTATTGCTCCTCAGGCTAAGTCATGTCTGAACCTGTTAGATGGTTTTAAAAGGTCAGTTCAGTTCAGTCGCTCAGTCATGTCTGACTCTTTGTGACCCCATGGACTGCAGCACACCAGGCTTCTTCCCTGTCCATCACCAATTCCTGGAGCTTACTCAAACTCTTGTCCATTGAGTTAGTGATGCCATCCAACATGGCTCTTGGAATAAGGGGTCTAAAGACTACCTGACACTGTAGGAAGAATGATTGTGTGTGTGTGTCTTTCCTAGGAATGTGCACACAGCTGTCACTTGAGTCAGGAGATGGTTCCCTGCATCAGCTTCTTAGGGGAATTCACAGCCACAAAAACAGTGATGAACCGCGGAGATTCATCAGGGGTCACACTCGAAGGTGAAGCCCAGGATTCCGTAGGAACAATTCCTGGAGTCTAAAAGCAAGGATAAATGGAAAAGAGGTGATAGATAAGTAGATAGGCAGAAAGGTTCTGGAGGAAGAAGGACAGTTAGAGGTGAAATGAGCACTCCAGGCCTAAGAACCAAGAGTTGTCCTCTGGCCCGTCAACATTCCGTAGAGCAGTGATTATCTACGGGGTGATTTTGCTTTCCAAGGCAACATCTGAAGACACATCAGGGCGTCACAAGTAAGGGAGATTGTGCTATCCGTGTGTCACTGTTAGAGACCTGAGATGATGCTGATCATCCTAAAATTGCACAGAGCAGCCCCCACAACAAAGAATTTTCCAACCCATGTCAGTAGTGCTGAGGATGAGAAACCCTACTTTAGAGGAAAAAAAGAAGCCTTGCCTTATAAGTATGCATAGAGGCTCAGCGGGACCACTGGGTTTGTGCCTTCCACTGTAAGCTTCCAGGAGAGGCTGAAGACTAATTATCCTCCTATGGAGTGAGAGACTTATATCAGATGCAGGTACTTAGACGACTTTGTGATATTCATTAACCCTCCTTAAAAAGGGAACTGTGTAGGACCCAGACCTGACTCAGGAGGCCCTGACCAGTGTCCACTTGGCCTGGTTCCCTCTGGACACTAGGATGCACCTCCCCCTCATTTTTGGTAATTTAGGACTTGTTCCCACACAACCCTGCCTACCCAGTATTGAGAGAGAAGGGCTGAATCGCTGGGAAGTGAGCTGACTTGCCCTAGCCTGTGACTGTGCAGCCACACAGACTCCTTTGTCAAGAGGAAGCCTGCTCAGATTGGATTAATTCAAGCGTCTTCATCCAGTAACCTAAACATCCAGGGTTCCAGCTTCAGCCACAGCTGGATGCAGGAACCCTGACCATGTCACTAGGTCCCGCCTCTGGCCGCTTCTTCAGTCCTCAGCTCTGCTCTCTCCTTGCCATTCTGAATCTTGTTCTCTTGTGAGGTAAGAGAGTTGCTGGGTTTCCAGGCTATCTGTTCACAGTCCCCAGTGAGGAGTAAGTAAAGTGCCTCTCTCTCAACGGCCCCGGCATGCACCTTTTGGCTCTGAATTAGGGGATATGTCCACCCCTGATCCAGGTCTTGTAGCTGGAGGGGAAGGGTGTTCTGAATGACCAGTCAGAGCAGACAGGAGGAGCCACAGTGCCTGCTCAGGGGCCAGAGGTGGGGTGGGGGAGTACTCCAGAGGAAGTTTGGGGGTGCTGCTACCAAAGCAAGGAGAATGGACACTCATGAACCAAATGACACATGGTCATCAAACCCAGCTAGTAAGTGGTCAAGCAGACATTCAGCCCAGGTGTCCTGTTATCAGCATGATCTTTCATCTCTGCCACAGCCTCGTAAGGCAGGCAGAGTGGTTGCCTCCCAAGGTCCCACGCATGGTGCTGAGGCTTGGCCCCAGGGAGTGGAGGTGGAGGAGATGGGGGAGAGGGTGGGCCAGGGCTGAGAGCTCGGCCTAGTGGAGTCTGAGATTGGACCCTGCTCTCTTCAAGGCTCGGACTTGTGCTAAGGGGATGGGGTCAATGACTCATGAGGCAATGACTCAGGAAGAAAGAGGACAAGAGGGGCCTGGGTCCAGCACTTAGGAAGTGACTTCACAGTCATTGACTGCCTTCCTTCCAGTAAATAGGACTTGCACGCCTACTGTCTGCTCCCTTATCTTCCCCTCCAGGCCAAGGGTCTGTTGTAGGAGATCTCCTCCTCTTCCTGGCCCCTCCAGAGCTCACTTTGATGCTGACTTTAATCCCCTTTCATGTGTCAGGCATGTCGGAGAGGATGGCTTCCACCTGTGGTTTCCCTGCTCTTCCCGGGACCTGTGGGTGGTCAGACCCTCTGGCATTACAGGCACTCCCCGCCCATTCCCGGGCACCCTGCCAAGTGCCAGGCTCCCAGCCTCCGTCCTGCAGCTTCCTCCCCTTCCCCAGCAGCCTCTGGCAGCTACCTGACCTGCATCAGCTAGAAGCAGGATGAACTTGGTTGCTCTGATTTGGAAATGCCTGCCTGAAGCTCTTTCCTGATATAGAGGAGTTGGCATTGGTGAGACGGTCCAGGTTGTTTGCTTATAATCCAGTACAAACCAGGCATATCAAGGGTGCCTCTGCCTCTTAAATAAACAACTGTAAGTCCTTCCGTGGGTGTCCACTGAGTCTTTGCTCTGTGCCAAACATTATTTTAGAATCTGGGGATGGTGATGGAAACACAAGATAGCCCTTGGTGCCTTTGCAGAGCTGCCCATGAACAAAAAAGTTGTCAGGTAGATAGTACGTCAGATTGGAAAGGCTCAGTGGAGAAAAATAGAGTGGGCTGAGGATAGAAGATAGAAGCTGTGACTTCAGACAGGGAGTTCCAGAGCCTCTGAGAAGGTGACATTTGCACACACACTTGATGGAGGGGAGGGAGAGAGCCCTAGGTTGTCTGGGGAGAGCCTCCAGGAAGTGATGAGTCCACGTCACAGGGCGAGGGCGGGTCATGGAAGTGGCAGTTGAGCCCCAGAGGTGAATGGACCCCATTCCCAAAGGGATTGTAAGAATTCAGCCTTTCCCCTAGGGAGATGGCAGCCACTGAAGGGTTTTGAGTGGAGGAGGGACCTGGTCTGCTTTTTCTGTCCAAATCACTCTGGCTGCTGTTTCAAGACAGGGAGACCCCTCCTGATGTCAAGCAATAACCCCTCAGAGATGAGATGGCGGGACTGGGGGTAGCAGTAGGGATATTGAGAAGAAGCAGTTGGATTCTGAGCTTATTCTGAAGGAGGTCACAGGATTTGCTAAGGGACTCAACGTGGCATGTAAGAGAATGAAGGAGTCAAGGCTGACTCCCAGGCTTTTGTCCTGAGCATCAAAGGATGGAGTGGTTGTTTCCTGAGATGGGGAAGATGCTAAGGAGCAGGCTGGGGGATGAGCATTGATCAATGATCAGTGTGGGATGTATTATGTGTGAGATGCCCTGTGACATTGTGGGAAAATGTCCAGTAGGCATCTGTTAAGATGGAGAAGGCTGCTGGCAGCATGCTCTGCTGTTTACAAAAAGACCTTCATACATGTTCTTTCTTTTAATGTGGATAAGAGTCATGGCCTGGTAGATCAGATTATACCCATTTTGGAGATGAACAAACTGAGGATCATATGGGGCAAATAACTAATCAGAGGTCACAGAATGCCTATGTGACAAAATAGGTCAGACTCCTCTGATTTCAAATCCATTTCCTCTTTCCTCTTTGTCATACTGGTTTCCAAGATATTTTAAAAATTGATGGGGAAAGACTTCCCTGGAGTCCAGTGGTTAAGACTTCACCTTCCAATCAGGGGGCGTGGATTCAATCCCTGGTTAGGAAGCTAAGTTACCACATGCCCGGGAGCCAAAAAACCAAAACATAAGACAGAAGCAATATTGTAACAAATTCAATAAAGACCTTTTAAAAATGGTCCACATTAAAAAAAAAAATCTTTAAAAATATAACCAGTGGGGAAAAGTATAACCAGTGAATGTTGTCGTCATCTCGGGCTGAGAACAGAAGCCCCAGCTGCACCTCAAGACTGCAGCCCTCCCTGGCTCCTGCCGTGTCCAGGGCTGTCTGGGTTGTGGGTGGCAAGGGCATAGATACCATTCCCAAGATGAGAGTAATGGGATGTTTGGTTCACATGAATGCTCTTCCATTAATGCCTCTTTCTTCTGGCTCCCTGCCACTTACTTCTTGATAAGAAAGCTCTTCTGGGGACTCTGGGTTTGTCTGTCTGTGTTTCTGTATCTGTTTTTGTTTTGTACACTAGAGGTTGGAACGGTGAAAATAGCAGAATGCTTGAACTTGGGAAATGAATAACCCAACCTTGCAAATAAATCAGCTAGTCTACCTGCTCAAGAGGGATTATACCTGTTGGGCAAGAAATGAGATCATTGTTTTCTTCTCTTTCTTCCTCTTTTTCAATACTCTCTTGACATACAACATAACTTTCTCTGGAAAGCAATGTTTCCAAGGCTGGAACATGAAAGAAAATATATTGTCTCTATGGTTAATCTGAAGAAATGACTTTATGAATCTATTTTATTCTGTTAAATGTTTGTCTGAAGCTTGCTGAGGTGGCAGGGATTTTTCTGATTCTAAGTTCCTAATAACAGAATACTTGAGCAGTGCAGGGAAGATACCCAAGGCTGGGGCATGAAAATAACTAGTTGGAAGCTGTATACCTAGAGCATAAAAATAACTGAGGTTCTTGGATTTTCAGTAATGTGTTTGACATTGTTACTTGGTGTCCATTACCTCATTAATTTCTCATAACAACTCATTTTACAGGTAAGAAACTGAGGTTTATAGGGAAGCCCTGGGTTACTGACCTAGTACATGGCAGGGCTAGAATTTGAATCTGATGCCAAAGCCTTTGATTTTTCTATGGTACAACACATTTGTAAGTCCCATCCGGGCTCTCTGGATGTCATTTGAAAATTCTACCCAATGTGGGTCAGGGATCACAGTGAGTGGCCCTGACATGGGCAGACATGTACATTAACCCCCAAGCCCACCCTTCCCATGAAGCACCCCTCCTCGAGGGGTCATGTATTGAGGACTTCTGGAAGAAGTGGCTGTCATGCCATCCAAAGCTACCATTTCAAAACTCCTTGGTTGCCAGGAATGATGTCAGGGAGGACAGATATTGGGATGTATTCCCTGGCATGGCCTGGGATGCCGCCCTCTCTCTCTCAAATATACGTACACAGCACAGGGATGTTTATCTGAGCATTAATTTCCCCTCTAGTTGGTTTTAAGAATTTTAAAACAAATGTTTACAACTCAGCTGTGGGAAAGAGCCATGCCTGAGGATCAATTCTGCAAAAAACACCATTAATCTCAATGGGCCTGGCCGGGTCTAGTTTTACCATAAATCTGGGTTTGTGTCCCCTTAGTCCTCTAATTCAGGGACTGGCAAACTATGCTTAAGGGCCTATTTTTGTAAATCAAATTTTATTGGAGCATAGCCACTCTTATTCAACAGCAGAATTGAGTAGTTACCACAGAGATTATATGACCCATAAAACTGAAAACATTTACTGTCTGGCCTTTTATAGGAAAATTGGATAATCTGTGCTCCAACACACACACACACACACACACACACACACACACACACACGAATTTTATCTAGCAAACTCCTATGTATCCTGCAAGGTCCAACTTAGGTATATCCTCTACTGAGAAACTTCTATAGCCAGCCTAACCCAAAACAAATCCTCCTCAGGATTAACCACATCCTCCTCAGGCCCCCAAAGGACTTTGAATAAGCAAATAATCATGGATGTTCATAGAACATCACATGCCAGCCACTGTTCTGAGCATGTCACACAGACTGTCTTAACTTTCTTAACTGCAACTCTAAGTAATAGGCACTTTTTTTTCAATGTATTTATTTATTTTTGGCTGCTCTGGTCTTCGTGGCTGTGCACAGATTTTCTCTAGTTGCTGCAAGCAGGGGCTACCATCTAGTTTCAGTGTATGAGCTTCTCACTATGGTGACTTCTCTTGTTGCAGAGCACAGGCTCAGTAGTTGTGGCACACGGGCTTAGTTGCTCTGTGGAGTGTGGAATCTTCCCAGACCAGGGACTGAACCTGTGACCCCCTGCATTGGCAGGTGGATTCTTAACCACTGGACCACCAGGGAAGACCAGTTCAGTTCAGTTCAGTCACTCAGTTGTGTCCAACTCTTGGCAACCCCATGGACTGCAGCACACCAGACCTCCCTGTCCATCACCAACTCCTGGAGTTTACTCAAACTCACGTCCATTGAATCGGTGATGCCATCCAACCATCTCATCCTCTGTCGTCTCCTTCTCCTCCTGCCTTCAATCTTTCCCAGCATCAGGGTCTTTTCAAATGAGTCAGTTCTTTGCATCAGGTGGCCAAAGTATTGGAGTTTAAACTTCAGCATCAGTCCTTCCAATGAATATTCAGGACTGATTTCCTTTAGGAAGACCAGTAGGTCCCTCTATTATCGCGGTTTTGCAAATAAGGGGACTAAAGCCCAGAGACGTTAACTAACTTTTGCACATTCACACAGCTGGTAAAAAGATGAGCAGGAAACCCAGGAAGTTTCTGTAGAGACCAGTTTGTTTCACACGTGGTCAGAGATACCAGTACTATCCCCCGTTTTACAGATGGAAACAACTGTTACACAGTACATACTCCATCATGTTATAATAAGGTACATCTGTGTCTGCATCTTCCCAGGATTTCATCGAGGGCAGAAACACTCTTCCTCTCTCCAAACCCTAATGCCTGGCACACAGCATATGTTCAGTGGCCAAAGGCTTAAGTGGGGTCACTTTCTGGACTGTGAGCCCCTCAGAGCCAGAGAGGTTGTGTCATTTATCACCAGATCCCCAGTGTCCAGTGCTGTGCCTGCCTCAGAGAAGTGTGCTCAGCAAATGGACAAGAAAGAAGGAGTTTTTCTGGGAATAGGAAGCTCTCTTGTTTGACTGCCTGTGCTTTTCCATTTCTTTGTTCTTTCAGCTCATCATTTATATTGTACACGGGTGTTGGCGCCTGAGACCTGAGCCCTCTGCCTTCTGGACTGATGGCCATTAGGAAAAGTGTCTGTTTAACTTTGCCAGGAGCATCTTCAGAGAAGGAAATGATGTTACCTGCCATGTTTGCTGGTATTTAATGTGACCTGACCACTTGACCACCTTTTCAATGATTACACTTAAGGAGTTGTTCAGTTGCTAGGTCATGTCCAACTCTTTGTGACCCCACAGGCTGCAGCACTCCAGGCTTCCCTGTCCTTCACTGTCTCCCAGAGTTTGCTCAAATTCATGTCCATTGGATCAGTGATGCTATCTAACCATCTCATCCTCTGCTACCCTCTTCTCCTTTTGCCTTCAATCTTTCCCAGCAACAACGTCTTTTCCAATACTCAGGTGGCCAAAGTATTGGAGCTTACTTAAGGAGTAAGTCAGCATAAATTCTGCCAGCACCAGCAGATATTTCAGCAAAAATTAAAAAAAAAAAAAAAAAAATTACCCCTTTTCATTCCAGTGAAGCTGATCTTTGAGGAAACCTGTTGATTGACGAAGACCCAAGCTACATTTTTACAGTCACAAAACCACAGTCATTGCTAGAAAGACCCTCAGGGATCACTTGGTTTATTAGAGGGAAAGGACAGGTTTAAAAAACAAACAGTATTTGATTACCATCAGCTGAGTATTTATTTGAGCAATGAGCAGAGTGACACAGATGACAAGCTGGTGGGCATCTAGGGAGGGGGCCTGCCCTTGGGTTGGCTGGGTCAGGGCAGAAATACTTCTGGAGGACAAAGATTAAAGCCAGGCTCCCAGGGATGTGGAGGACCAGAGTCCCTGGAGTGCCCGGTCCAGGGTGCCCCTCAGAAAGGCAGAGAAAAGGTGTGCACTTGGCTTTTCCCAGCTCCAAAGCTGAACGATTTCCCGCCCTCACCCCATGCTCGTAACACCAGTGGCACTTTGGTATCCTGTGCCCCAGGCCCTCGGACTGCCCCTGCCCCTGCCTCTCCTCGCTTCATCCTCTCTCCATTGCAAGCACTCCTCCCGCCTCCCCTGGGACTCTCCCAGAACCCCTAGAAGAGGCCAACCAACCACACTCCACACAACCAAAGAAAGCAGTGTCGCTGCTCAGGCCAGCACACGCAGGGATCGCCGCAGGGAAGAACCTGTGCTGACTTCTCTGCTTACTTATTAGCTTTCTGCCCTTGGGCAGCCACTCGCCTTCCCAGAGGTAACCCGATGGGCAGCTGCTGTGCAGGAACAGAGGGCAGGGAAGGAGCTTTGTACTAATGAACGCCACCCGGCCTCAGTGTTTAGAAGGCATTGTTTTCCCAGGGCTGCTGTGAGATCAGAATGACATTAGACAAACAGGAGGCACAGTAGCGCCCAGGGCTGGAGAGGTGAGCTAAGTTTCCCCAGGGCCAAGCCACAGAGAAAAGAATTTTCTTCCATAATAGAAAATATAAGGGGAACCAAATCCAGCCCAGAGGAGTCACCTGGGGACTGAGGTGGTTCGTGGGGACTCCCAACTCAGGGTCCCTGCAGGGAGGGGTGGGCAGGAAAGATAGAGAGTGAGTTGACCCCTCCCTCCCCCATCACAGGTGGTGGGAGCCACCATGCAGAAGACGCCCTGGGTGTGGGGCAGAGAGGTCCTCTCGGGGGCAGGACACCCCGATGGGAAAGTCTGGCTGGAGTATGAAAGTGGCCCTCTGATGGCACTTGCCAGCAGCAGCAGGCAGAGCCTGCCTCCATGAGCAAAGCACCCTCAGAGTGCTAGAACCTTCTCTCAGCCTCTGAAGCCAGCTCCCCTTTCATGGGGAGCTGAAAGGGGAAGCCAAAGGGTCTAGCTTTTTTTTTTTTTTTTTTTTTGAGAATCCATCCTGTGCTTGGTGGCTTCCCCTATGTGTTATGGTTTGAATAGTGTCCTCCCAAAAGTCTCATCCCCCAGCACTTGAGCATGTGACTTTTTCTGGAAATAAGTTCATTGCAGATGTGGGTAAAGATGAGGTTATGCTGGAGTAGGTTGGACCCTTAATCCAATACGACTGATGGCCTTGTTAAGAAAGGGAAATGTAGACACAGACACAGACGCACACAGAGAGAACAGCACTCTCTTTGTGAGAAGAGAGAAGGTGAAAGCCCAGACAAGGGTGATGCTTCTTCACGTCAAGGAATGCCAGTGAAGCCCCAGGATATAGGGGAGAGGCATGGAACAGATTCTCTGTCGTAGCCCTTAGAAGAGACCAGTCCTCCCAACACTTTGTTCTCAGATGTCCAACCTCTAGAACTGTGACGTAATGAATGTCTTTGTTTAAGCCACTGAGTTTGTGGTATTTTGTTATGACAGCCCTAGCAAACCAGAACTGTGAGTTACCTTCTTAAACCTCACAACAAGCCTGCAAAGGGAGATATTATTATCCACACTTTACAAACATAGGAACAGAGGGTCAGAAGGGTCAAGTCACTTGTCCAAAGCCACAGAGCAAGTAAGAAAGAGGACAGGTATGAGCCTAGCTCTGTTTAGCTCCAAGCACACAGACTGTGGTAGACACACTTGAACGTTGAATCCTGGGTCTTAGTTGGAAGCAAAGGAGATCTGAGGAGCACTGCGAGATCCCAGGGGGTCACTCAACAGCATGGGATTCCTGGCCCACAAAACGAGTCCCACCAAGACCTCCACCCTCCCACAGTAAGCAGGCTGGGAAAGAAAAGCCAGAACAAGCCTAGAGGATGTGGAATTGAGTCACTGGTGAGGAGTCTGGGGCAGTCAGGGGTGAGGAGCTGACAGAAAGCTGACAGAGCCCTCAGCCAGCTGTTTGAAGGCCAGGGGCTTCCCTGGCCAAGGCCAGGTACGGTCAGGGAGCTGAGCGGCCCCAGCTATGAGACTCGGCTTCACCGGAGTCAGGACCCAAGAGGTCATCGAGGTATCCTAGACATATCTGCCTTTTGCACTCTTCAATGCTCTTCTCCTGCAAGCCTTCAAAGCCTGGGCCTCTCCCTGCTGCTCCAGAACAAGTTATTCCCCAAAGGCCTCCCTCATCCCCCTGCCACCGCCCTCAGGCTGGAGCAGCCGCCCTCAGGCTGGAGCAGCCGTCCCCAGGCAGCGCCTCCCTTCCCTGCTGTGGAGGGCTCTGCAGTGGCCCTCCTTTCCTGTATCCTGCAGTTAGGAGAGCTCAGCCTCTCCCTCAGAAGGGCCCCAGGATCATTCTTAATCAAGGCACAGAAAGATGGCATCTCAGTCCCCCTGGAGCCTGCAAAATAGGCCTTTCAAGCTTCATCTCCTGGCAGGAGACCATGGGGACCACAGGGGAGCTGTCACTAACAGAGTCAGAGAGATGCAGAGATAGGGTGCAGGCTGACGGTCACTTCTCAGGACCCAGGGGAAGGCAGGGGGCAGCCGGGACCCCAAGCTGCCTAAGGGCCCCCCTCCAGGGGCATTTGTAAGTGAGGCCGCCTGCCCTTCAGCCGTCCTTGGGACCCCACCCGCTCTCCTTGGTGACTAGGAAAGGGGAGTAGAAGCGGGTGTGACATGTTTGCAGGCAGCAGAGCCAAACTGCACCTGGGGTCCACCTCCTGCTGGACCACTTGGCGGGCATCCAACCTGGGCGAAGGGTGGGGTGGAGCCAGGCCCACTTGCACGGGCTAAGCCACTCTGTGGTGCGAATGGTCTTCTGTCCACGTGCTCTGCAGGTAGACCAGACCTGAGGCAGGTGGCAGAGGGGCTCAGAGCCACAGCCCAACCCCCATACCCTGTGGGAGATGGCCAGGCGAGGCACCCCCAGGGGATGGGGGCCTGCAGAGGGGGCTCCTGGCTGCCCCTGTGTGCTAATCCTAGGCCCTGGCCTGTATATGGCTAGAATGTGGCACAGCCATCCATGATGCCATCTCTGACTGGGGCCAGAGGGACATCAGAGTTTGGGACTGGCTGCCCCCTCAATTACCACCTCCAAGGCTCAGCCAGCACTCCACAATCACCTCTAAGGGGCTCCCCTCCCTGAGTGCTCCCTGAACTTTAGGGAGGGCCTTCCTGTCCTCAGCTGGAACTGCCAAAGATACCGGTGCCCCTTAAGGTATCAGTTCTGATGTCCATTTCCCATGGGGTCAGCCAGTCAAAGCATCTCCTCAGTGTACCTTATGCAGTCTTTAACAAGCATCCAGGTCCTGGGTCTCTGGGTTCCAATTGCAGCTTTGCCCAGGTCAGATAACTCTATCTGGCCTCTGGTTTGTCATCTGTAAACGGGGATGATAATGGTCACTGCCACATATGGTTACTGTGAGGATTAAGTATGATAAGACTCAAAAGTATTTGGAATGGCACATAGTAAGTACTAAATACAAGTAACTATAAGTGGCTTCCCTGGTAGCTCAGGGGTGAGGAATCCACCTGATAATGCAGGAGACACGTGTTCGATCACTGGTCCGGAAAGATCCCACATGCCTCAGACCAACTAAGCCCGCGTCGTACCACAGCTACTAAGCCTGTGTTCTAGACCCCAAGAGCCACAGCTATGGAAGCCTGCACACCTTAGAGCCCATGCTCCACAATAAAAGAAGCCACCGCAATGGAAGCCCACGCACTGCAACTAGAGAGTAGCCCCCACTCACTGTGACTAAAGAAAAGTCCAGAGCAGCAACAAATACCCAGCTCAGCCAAAAAAAATGGAACTGTAAGAAAGATGATGGTGATGGTGCTCTGAGTGTTCACGATGATGCTGCTGTTCCTCCCACTACTATGATCACTGCTGTGACTATTAACATCATTATTACTACTACAACTGCCATTTGAGCTGGTAATAATGCTACCCCCAGGGTAAACACCGTCCTCTATAACAATTACAGGTTTATAAAGCTTTGGAAATTTTAGTGGCTCCCACTGAACCTGTAAAATGAGAATTTGCTGGTCAAGGGTTTTCATCCTGTAGTTCTGCCTCTTGCCACCTCCTTATCCCTCGGCTCTGCCTGCTGCCCCACCTTTCCCCAGGAGTCCCCTCTCTCCCCTGCTTTCCCCCTCTATCTAGATCAGCTCCTTCTTCTTTTTTTTAAATTAACTTCCTGTCTTTTTAAAATTACACCTTCCTAAAGACTCAGCTCAGATGTCATCTGTTCCTTGAAGTCTTCGGCTGGAGAGAAATAGAGATAAACATGCAAACTAGGAGATCAGGTGTGGGGATTTTATTGGCTAGAATGGCAGCGAGATAGGAGGCAGCAAAGACTCCCAATTAGCTGCTGAGAACTAGTCTAGGAGAGAAGCCAAATTAGGAATCTGAAGCAACCAAACCTGCCTTCAAGTGGCTTAGAGGAATTCAGCTGAGCACCTTGTAATAACAAGAAACAGTTACTGTGCTGTGAGCCAGGTACTGTTCACGTATGGGTGCACACAAAACAACCCTACGAGGTAACTGCTCTTCTGATCACTGCCCCTTTACAAATGAAGAAACTGAGGCACAGAGAGTCATCCATTTGGCTAGCGAGTTAGTAGGAAACAGAGCTGAATCTAAACCCAGGCTGTCTGACTCTGGAGCCCATGTGCGTAACCACAACTCTTTTCCTATCACAATTATTGTTTCTATTTCCCCTCACCCATCTTCCCTTCATTCTGTTCTGTCACTCCCTACCCCTGGCTGTGAGCTTAGGGAGGTAGGGACCAAGTCATTCTCTATTCATTAATTCAGCACATATTTCATATGCGCCACCTGAAGATATAAAACGTGAGTATATTTGAGAAGTACTTAGAACAGTGCCTGGTACATGGTGGGTGTTAGCAGCAGCAGCAGCATCACCAACATTATCACCTTCATCATCTGGACCCCCTGCAAAAAACCCAGCACTAAGAAGCTTTTCAGTGAATGTTTTATTGAGAGCTGGACGGCGAGGCATTTCTCACAATCATCACTCACATTCCCAGCAAGGGACAGCTTTTCAGTGTCAGGAAAACTGATGCTCTTATTCTGAGTCCCCAGAGGAGCCACTGGCCGCCCATCTCCCTTCCTCGAGGTTGTGGATGCATCCTTCCTTCTCCTGGGAGTGGCTCGGTCCCACATCACCTCTCTGACTCCAGTGGGCAGAAGTGATTCCTCCTCACACCAGAACACAGAGCCTGGCCCCACTCTGTGAGCCCCTTTCCCTTCCCTCTGCATTAGGAGGACCTTGAATCATAAGCACATCCCCAAAGCAGAAGACAGTCTCCAAACAGAAGCTGAAAAATGAAAGGAAGGTGGGGGGCACAGGGTGGGAAACCTCAGCCCTCAAGGTCACTTCTTCAGTGGGCTCCAAGGAATGAATACCAAGAGCATTTCTGAAAATAAAATGTCAGAGACAATGATCTAAAAGTAGAGAGAGAGGTGTCTTGAAGAACTGAGGAAGAAAGTTATGAAAAATGACATTCTTTGGTATCTCTATTTCTGCATTAACCACTGGAATTTACCCAGAGGAGAAAAAAGCAAAGGCTAAGAAAGTGTCCAGACTGAGAATAGATAGTACTGAGTTTTAAAGTGAAATTAGATGTCTGGACTTCGAGAAAGACAGGTGATGTTCATTTCAGAATGGCACCATCAGGTCCCCAGCACCCTGAGGACTTTTGTAAGGCTGTCTCCTGATAGGAGGCATAGGTCTCGTATGTCTGCTGTAACAAATTACTACAAACTGGGTGGCCTGAAATAACGTAAATGGATTCTCTTACAGTTTTGGAGGTCAGAGTTCAAAATGAGTTTCCCTGAGCCAGAACTAAGATGTCAGCAGGACTATGTTCCCTTCTGGAGGCTCTAGAGGGAAACCCCTTTCCTTACCTTTTCCAGCTTAGAAGCACTGCCCACACTCCTCAGCTCATGGTCGCTTTCCATCTATAGCCAGTCCAGTCTTTCTCCCACTGAATCGCTCTGACATGGACTCTTCTGCTTCTCTCTTCCCTATTTGAAGGACCCTTGTGATTACACTGGGCCCACCCAGATAATCCGAGACAGCCTCCTAGTCTTAAAATCACTTGATTAGCAACCTTAGTTCTTTCTGCCACCTTAATTCCTTCCACCCTTGCCAGGTAACTTATTCACAGGTTCAAGGGATTAGAACGCGCACATCTTTGGGGACCATGATGTGACCTACCACATGGTATTACAGATATAGGCCTATATGATGATTCTTTCAAAACTGGTAATTCATCTGGACTATTACTCAGTCGTAAAATAAAGGACGAAATAATGCCATTTGCAGCAATATGAGTGGACCTGGTGATTACTATGCTAAGTGAAATAAATCAGACAGAGAAAGACAACTATCATATGATATCAGTTATATGTGGAATCTAAAAAATGATACAAATGAACTTACTTATGCAATAAGAAATAGATCTACAGACATAGAAGCAAATATATGATTACCAAAGAGGAACGGAGGAAGGGATAAATTGGAAGTTTAGGATTAACAGATATACACTACCATATATAAAACCAATAAATAACAAGGAACTATTGTATAACAGGAGAAGGCAATGGCACCCCACTCCAGTACTCTTGCCTGGAAAGTCCCCTGGATGGAGGAGCCTGGTAGGCTGCAGTCCATGGGGTTGCTAGGAGTCGGACACGACTGAGCGACTTCACTTTCACTTTTCACTTTCATGCATTGGAGAAGGAAATGGCACACTCCAGTGTTCTTGCCTGGAGAATCCCAGGGACGGGGGAGCCCGTTGGGCTGCCATCCATGGGGTCACACAGAGTCGGACACAACTGAAGTGACTTAGCAGCATTGTATAACACGGAAACAGGGAACTATATTCAATATTTTATAATAACCTATAATAGAAAAGAATCTGAGAAAGGATATGTGTGTGTGTGTACATAATTGAATCACTTTGCTCTATACCTGAAATTAATACAACATTGTAAATCAGCTATACTGCAATTAAAATTTTTTTAATTTATAATTTATTTCTGGAACTGGAAGTGGTTTTTCATGATTCAGAAATTGGATTAAACCAAGTTAGTGTGACCTCAGGAGAGTTACTTAACCTCTCTGGTTAAACTTTTGTTTTCTCATCTCTGAAATAAAGAGTTGAGCAGTAAACTCTCCTAATAAGCAACTATGGCTTCACCATCTCATGCCCAGGGCCTGGCATATAGTAGGCACTCAGGAAACATGTGTGCTGACTGGGGCACTGGATTTAGTGGTGTCAAAGGGTTCACCACTTTAAAATGGTTTCATGACTCATGGTTCTAAGTAATAAAACAAAACACAAGTTTTCAAAATGGATATTCACATCTGTCAAGAGAATTCCTCCCAAGCATTTGTGTCATTTTTCTCTGTGACACATATCCTTGTATGAGAAGGCACTCAATTACATACACACACATGCACGCACACAATAAATGGAAGGATGGACAACTGAATGCGTGTATGTACATGTATGTATATATACATATATATATGTATATATACACACATGTATATATATACACACACAGGGAGAGAGAGAGAGTGTGTGTGTGTGTGTGTGTGTGTGCACAGCTCAGTTTTGTCACCTGTAAACTATAACAACAATAATAATACCAACTGTGGAGAACTGCTGTAAGGATTACAATAGTTAATACACACAAAGCACTTAAAATAGTGGCTGGCTCATAGCAAGTGCCATATAAAATCTGAACTACTGTTTCTCATCAGCATCATGAGTCTCTTGCCACAGCTCTGAAAGGATGTGGAAGTTCCATACGTCACCCTGCTGTGGAAAGAGGAGAGGTCCCAGCCCCTCAAGGAGATCTGGGGCAGCTGCTGAAGGAAGTGGCATTTACCTTGTGCCTTGAAGGAAGGGGGACTCGCTGCCTGTGAAAGCCGAGCGAGGGGTGTTCTGGATGGGAGGAGCTATGGAAGCAGAGGTGTGGGGGCAGGGCGGGGGGCGGCGTCATACCAAGGAGAGTGAGTCCCTCTGTCACTTGGGGAGTGGTATGAAATTCGATTGGACAGCTAGGTTAGGTAAAGATCGCAAAAGCAAAGAAGTTCCCATCTTATCCTCTAGGCAAAGGGAGCCTCTGAAGGTTGTTGGAGTGGAGAAGGGTAGCCATGGGCTTAAGACTGTTCTGCTGCTGCTGCTGCTGCTGCTGCTGCTGCTGCTAAGTCGCTTCAGTCGTGTCCGACTCTGTGCGACCCCATAGATGGCAGCCCACCAGGCTCCCCCGTCCCTGGGATTCTCCAGGCAAGAACACTGGAGTGGGTTGCCATTTCCTCCTCCAATGCATGAAAGTAAAAAGTGAAAGTGAAGTTGCTCAGTTGTATCCGACTCTTACGACCCCATGGACTACAGGCTACCAGGCGCCTCCATCCATGGGATTTTCCAGGCAAGAGTACTGGAGTGGGGTGCCATTGACTTCTCCGTAAGACTGTTCTAGGCAGTACAAAACATTTAAAATCACCAACTGAGTAGACAATTCTAAAAGACGTGGTGAATATAGTAGAGGTGGGGTTGGGGAGGGAAGAAAATGTCCAAAAAGTCTTCTTATAGGGAGGGAACCATAAGTTTTTTGTTTTTGTTTTTTTTAAGTTGAGAAACATTGACATATATCTGGGCTACATCATATATTAATATTTCTTGATGGAACTCTCAAGACAGATGCTAGGAGGAAGAGGCTCCCCAGAAGCATCCTTAACCAGATGCATAGCTGGATAGGGCCCTTTTTCACCAGCAAGGACTGTGAGCTTTCTTCCCCAGGGGCCCATGGCCCTGTTGAAAGTGCAGTACCTTTTAACAGCAGCAACAAATGAGAATTTA
The DNA here is from genome assembly GCA_935064755.1 of Tragelaphus eurycerus. Taxonomy (NCBI): domain Eukaryota; kingdom Metazoa; phylum Chordata; class Mammalia; order Artiodactyla; family Bovidae; genus Tragelaphus; species Tragelaphus eurycerus. The sequence continues at coordinate 6,141,278 of CAKXYN010000072.1, read as the reverse complement.
GAGTCCTCTTGAGGTTGATTTTGCTCTGTAATCAGCTGCTGAGTTTCTGGCCTAATGGGATTCTAATGTTTTTAAAAGCCAATTTAGTAATCTTTGTATTTTCAATGGATTGTGAAAGCCCTATTAGTTATTTATATCACCGTACACATGCGTGGCTGCAAATGGCAGATTTATGCTTTTATGTGCCATTAACATCTACACTATGTTAACAGCACCATTTAGCCAGCTCTCAAAATGTTGGCCTAATCTCCTCCATGCCTGTACACACACACACACACACACACACACACACACACACACCTCTGTCATTCTGTGTGGTCAGCCATAGGGTATTTCAACTTATTAAATATCCTAGTGAATAGTTCCTCACTATATCATATCAAATAAGTGATAAGTCTGTAGTCACCAGGCTATTTAATTAAAGATAATCAGTCTTTGAAGAGCTAGAATACAATTAAATATACTTAACACTAAAGCTCGGTTGAACATGATTTAATCTTTCTTGGGTGATTCAGGATCTCACAGGCCTTGGAGGCCTTTGTTATGAATATAAATGATCTTCATGCTCTTACTCTGCAGAAGTTCCATTGGAAAGAGATTTCCAATTGGAATTCTGCCAAATGCACAGACTTCTACTGTAGAAGGTACCCTTGCAATTACCTGGAAATGGTTCCTAGACATCCTGGGGAAGACAAACCTGTGAATATTTGTCCTTGGCATAAAAATGTTCTGACAGCTGCTGTGAAATCCGTTTTCCAGCCCCTGTTCTTTCTCTAATAGGGAGAAATTCTCAGTGGGGTGCTAATGTATCATTAACACCTTTCTTTAAAGTATACTAATCTTTCTTTTCCATCAAGAACTCTACCCAGGCCTCATTCATTAATTCAACTTGTGTTTTCTAAGGAAATCTCAGTGAAAAAGAGTAGAACAGAAGAGTTGGCAACAGAGAAAGGCACAGCTAAATTTGTTTCGGGGCACATGCTATATATTCAAAATAAATCTAGGAGGTCTCTTAAATGGATATGCACTGCCTTACCACTCCTGCGGCCTATCAGTTCCTTCCTTCTTTTTCTAATGTCAGCACCTGCACTAACTAAGCCATATTCAGATACTTAATGATTTGAATTTAAATTAATCTGGGAAAGAAGCAGCTTGAAATAACTTCAACATACCTTGTAATAAGAAAAGGCAAAAACTGATAGGACTGAAAGGAGAAATAGATAAATCAGCTTTGATTGTTGGAGACTAACATTCCTCTATCAGAAATGACAGATCCAACAGATAGAAAATCAGTAAGGACAGAGTTGAACTCAGCACCTTCAATCAACTGGACATAATGGACATCTATAGACTACTTCATTCAACGTCAACAGAATCCTTCTCAAGCTCACATGGAACATTCACCAAGACAGACCACATTCTGAGGCATGAAACACACCTTAACAACTTCAAAAGAATAGAAATTATACAATGTCTGTTCTCAGACCTCAACAGGATTAAACTAGACATCAATAAGAGAAAGATAGCTGGAAGATTCCAAACACTTGGAGGTTAAGCAACACACTTCTAAATCACTTGGGCCAAAGGAAAAAAAAAATCTCAAGAGAAGTTTTAAAAATATTTTAAACTAATAAATAAGTGAAAATACAATGTAAAAATTTATGGGATGCAGAAAAAGCATGCTTACAGGGACATTTATAGCAGTAAATTCATGTATTAAAAAAGAAGACATATGGCAGAAAACAACCCAATATTATAAAGAAATTATCTTCCAATTTTTAAAAAAATTATAAAAAAAGAAAGATGTAAAATCAAGAATCTAAGCTTTTGTGTTAGAAAACTAAAAAGAGAAGAGCAAATTAAATCAACAAACAAAAAATAGTAAGAATTAGAGCAGAAATCAATTAAAAACAGGAAATCAATAGAGAAAATCAATGAAACCAAAGCTGATTCTTTGAAAAGATTGATAAAATTGATGAGCCGCTAGCCAGGCTAACTAAGAACAAAAAGAGAAATGACTGAAATGAAGAAGGAAGCATCACTATAAATCCCATGGACATTTAAGAAATACTGTGAAAAACTTGGTGCTCACGAATTTGATAACTTAGGTGAAATGTACCAATTCCTTGAGAGACTTAATCTCCCAAGGCTCACTACAAGAAGAAATCAACAATCTGGGGAATTCCCTGGTGGTCCAGTAGTTAAAGTTTTCTCATTGCCAAGGGCTCGGGGTCGATCTCTGATCAGGGAACTAAGATCTCACAAGCCATGCAGCACAGCCAAAAAAAAGCAATAGACAATCTGAAGAGGCCTATATCTATTAAAGAAATTGAATCAACAACTGATAACCTTTAAAAACAGAAAGCATCAGGCCCAAGTAGTGAATTCTACCAAACATTTAAGGAAGAAATTTTACCAGTTCTCTACAACCACTTTTGGGCTTTCCTGGTGGCTCAGTGGTAAAGAGCCCCCATCCACCTGCAGCTTGGAAGACTTGGGTTCGATCCCTGGGTCAGGAAGATGCCCTGGAGGAGGAAATGGCAACCCACTCTACTGCTCTTGCCTGGAAAGTTCCACGGGCAGAGGAGCCTGGTGGGCTGCAGTCCATGAGGTGGCAAAGAGTCAGACACGACTGAGCGACTGACCACAACAAAACAACCACTTTCAGAAAACGAAAGCAAAAGGAATCCTTCCTAACTCGTTCTGTGCATTTGATGAGTCTGCTAAGTCACTTCAGTCGTGTCCGACTCTGTGCGACCCCAGAGACGGCAGCCCACTAGGCTTCCCTGTCCCTGGGATTCTCCAGGCAAGAACATTGGAGTGGGTTGCCATTTCCTTCTCCAATGTATGAAACTGAAAAGTGAAACTGAGGTCGCTCAGTCGTGTCCGACTCTAGCAACCCTATGGACTGCAGCCCACCAGGCTCCTCCGTCCGCAGGATTTTCCAGGCAAAAGTACTGGAGTGGGGTGCCACTGCATTTGATGAGTCTAGCATTACTCTAAATACCAAAACCAGACAACAATACTACAAGAAAACTACAGATGCATATCTCTTGTGAACGTAGATGCAACAATCTTGAACAAAATATTTGCATATCAGGTCCAATAATGTATAAAAAGAGCATATTACAGTCCCTTCAACACATCAGTTTTCTTGCCTCTGTGCTTTGACTTTTGCTGCTCTCTCTGTTTTGCTGTTTCCTACACCTTTCTCTTCCCCACAGCCCATCCCATTCACCTAGAAAACCTCACCTCATCTTTTGGTACTGATCCTAGGACAGTTCATCTGTGAATCCTTTCCTGTCAACGCCACTCAGGTAGACTACCCAATTGCTACGTGTGCCATTAGCGTAGCATGTACGAGCTTCTCTTACAGCTCCTGTACCGAAGTACACTCATAAGCATGTGTGCTTATCACACTAGATTATGAATTTCTTAAGGAGAGGATCTGTGTCTTTTCATTATAGCCTCAGTCTGGCACATTATATGGGATGGATAAATGGAGGAATGGAGGGGTGGAGAAATGGATAGATGGATGAGAGAGAGAGAGGTTAGGTGGGTGGATAAGTAAATAGATCAATGGAAGTTAAGCTCCAAGAGAGCAACTACTCCATATTGTTTCCTTCTGTACCCCCATTGTATTGGTTGTATTGGATACATCCAATACACAATGTTGGAGAAGGCAGTGACACCCCACTCCAGTACTCTTGCCTGGAAAATCCCGTGGACAGAGGAGCCTGGAAGGCTGCAGTCCCTGAGGTCGCTGAGGGTCGGACACAATTGAGCGACTTCACTTTCACTTTTCAGTTTCCTGCTTTGGAGAAGGAAATGGCAACCCACTCCAGTGTTCTTGCCTGGAGAATCCCAGGGACAGGGGAGCCTGGTGGGCTGCCGTCTATGGGGTCGCACAGAGTCAGACATGACTGAAGTGACTTAGCAGCAATACACAATGTATTGGATAGTAGATGCTCAAAAAATAATTAATTAATTACCCTTTAATTAATTAAAGGATGATGCATAATAAAAGTGGAAGTTTGGATGGATGGATGGATAAATGAATGATTGATGAATACATTTGAATTATAAGTATTCAAGAGGAAGCAGAATGGCCACCTTGATGTAGAGCAGGAAAGCCTCCCTTGTCCACAAAGCTGCCTCCTCACTTATTTTACTCTGTTCTGTTGCCATGTGTTAATTGAAATGTCAAAGACTAGTTTTTAACTCAAAACATTCTAACACACAAGTTCCCTGTCAGTCGCACCAAGGACTGGGTTATTACCTTGCTGGGTTATTACCACCACATGACACTGTGCCCACATGTGTCACTGCTGTGTAGGGGAACAAAGAAGACAGATGCTTTTCAGAGAACTTCCAAATGACCACAGTCCATGGTCCCAGGAGCCAGATTGTCTCCTAAATCTGGACATTTCCACAGCTCACAGATCTCCCTCTCTGGGCTAAGAACTTCCTAAGAATAGAAACTTCTTTAGTCTTGGGGGTCCCAGAAGTGACATCTGAGTTGGGCCTTGAAGGATGAACATGAATTTGATGGGCATCCATCAAAAGGTAGGTAGTAGATGTAGAGATAATGAGGGAGAGGAAGAAGTGGGCATAGTGGATATTGACCACTCTTCCTAGAATTTTGGCTGAGAAAAGGAGAGAGAGAGAAACAGGCTAGCTGGAAGGTAAAAGTTTAGTTTTTAAGAACAAACTTTTTTTGGCCCAATGCCCTCCATGGTCTGCCCCTACTACCCAATCCAGCTCCTTCCCCCAACTTCTGCACCCTCTGTGCCAATCATGTACCCTCTGTCCCAACCACTCTTGTGGGCAGAGCACATACCTCTGGGCCTTTGCTCTTCCTTGGAATGTCCTTCTTTAATCACCAACATTATCTTCATCATCATCATCACCTTTGTTGAGCTACATATAGAGTCCAAGATTTACATACATTAACTCATTTGATCTTCCAGTGGCCTTAGGAGCATATTATACAGTAACCATTCCCATATTATTCACAAAGAAATGGAGATACAGGAAAGCTAAATAACATCCCTAGGTGACTAGGTATCCCTAGCATCCCTAGGTTGCTCTGAAGTAGCACTGGTGCAATTCAACCTGAGCATTCATTCAGGCTCCAGAATCCACACTCTTTCAACTTTGCCATAAGATGTCTGCTTCCCCAGGTCTCCTAAGCTCCCCTGGGAAGTTGCCCTGACACTTCCAGGCCAACTTGGCTCACCCACCATGATCCATGAGGACCTCATGCATGCCTCTGCTCTGCTGTTTCTCCCATAGTGATTCAGTTGGTGGAGGGGTCTGTCTCCCTTGCCGACCAGGAGCCTTTGAGAACAGAAACGTGTCCTGCTGTCTGCAGTGCTTAGTGTTGGTGAATGAATAAATGATCCATAGATACCTTCATAGTCTTTTAGTTTTTTTGTTTTATTTTATTTATTTTTATTTTGTTTCCTATTGGAGTATAATTGCTTTACAATGTTGTGTTAGTTTCTGCTGTACAATGAAGTGAATCAGCTATATGTGTACATATATCCCCTCTCTCTTGTACTTGCCTCCTACCCACCCCCCATCCCACCCATCTAGGTCTTCACAGAGCATTGAGCTGAGCTCTCTGTGTTATACAGCAGATTCCCACTAGTTACATATTTTATGCACAGTAGAATGTATATCGGAGAAGGCGATGGCACCCCACTCCAGTATTCTTGCCTGGAAAATCCCATGGATGGAGGAGCCTGGTAGGCTGCAGTCCATGGGGTTGCTAGGAGTCGGACATGACTGAGTGACTTCACTTTCACTTTTCACTTTCATGCATTGGAGAAGGAAATGGCAATCCACTCCAGTGTTCTTGCCTGGCGAATCCCAGGAATGGGGGAGCCTGGTGGGCTGCTGTCTATGGGGTCGCACAGAGTCGGACACGACTGAAGCGACTTAGCAGCAGCAGCAGCAGTAGTGTGTGTGTGTGTGTATATGTGTGTATATATATATATATATATCTTGTGAAGTCGCTCAGTCGTGTCCAACTCTTTGTGACCCCATGGACTGTAGCCCACCAGGCTCCTCCACCCATGGAATTTTCTAGCCAAGAGTACTGGAGTGGGGTACCATTTCCTTCTCCAGGGGATCTTCCCAACCCAGGGATCGAACCCAGGTCTCCAGCATTGTGGGCAGATGCTTTACCGTCTGAGCCACCAGGGAATCGCTACATATATATATATATATATATATATATATATATATATATATATATATATTCTAAGCTCTCAGTTTACCCCTGCCTCCCCTTCCCCACAATGTCCACATGTCCATCTCTACGTCTGTGTCTCTACTCCTGCCCTGCAAATAGGTTCATCTGCACCATGTTTCTAGAGTCCACATATATGCTTTAATATATGGTATTTGTTTTTCTCTTTCTGACTTATTTCACTTTGTATGGCAGACCCTAAGTTCATCCACATTTCTGCAGATGACTCAGTTTCATTCCTTTCAATGGCTGAGTTATATTCCAATGTATATATGTACCACATCTTTTTTATCCATTCATCTGTCTTTGGTTATTTAGGTTGTTTCTATGGCCGACTATTGTAAATAGTGCTACAATGAACACGGAGGTACATGTGTCCTTTTGAATTATGATTTTCAATGGCTCAGTGGGTAAAGAATCTGCCTGCAACACAGGAGACACAGGAGATGCGAGTTTGAGCCCTGGGTCAGGAAGATCTTCTGGATAAGGAAATGGCAACCACTCCAGTATTCATGCCTGGAAAATCCCATGGATAGAGGAGCCCTGTGGGCTGCAGTCCATGAGGTTGCAAAGAGTGGGACATGACTGAACGACTAACACTTTCACTTCCAGGTTGTATGTCCAGCAGTGGGATTGCTGGGTCATATGGTGGTTCTATAGATATCTTCATGTTCTTTTAAGGTCAGCATGCTTATTCCCCCTGGGCACTTCAGCTGCCAAGGACCAGCATGTTATTGAACTCATTTCTGAAAATTCTCCATCTTTGTGTTTTCTACCTCCTGTTTCTTTTGATGGTTCAGCTTCAGACTTCCTAAGAGCTTTTCCCATTGAATGTAATTCATGGTGGGGGAAAAATAAACTGTGGTTTGGGTGTATCCTAATTGGAATATGGCATGCCTCTCACAGATGTATGTGCTCACCAAGCCAGCCATGAATTTGTTTCCCACTGCCAAATTTCTTAAAATAAAAAGGAGTTTCCAAGCCAATTGTGCAAACATTTTAAAAAATCTGATAACTTCCTACCTTATTTCTTAATAAATTAAACAGTAGAAGAAAGCCCTCTAGCAGCATGTTATTGAATTCCTAAATCTTTCCCTTCAAAGAACTTCACTTGGATTATTAACAAACATTTATCGACCCCCTTTTCTGTGACAGGTTGTCCATGTAGATTATCCCATTACGGCCTCCTAAGCACACTAGGAGGTAGATAGCATCAAACAAGTTTCAGAGGGAGAAACAGAGGCTCAGAGGAGCCGGGTCAACAAGCCCCAGGCCTCACAGCTGGGAGACGGTGAGGCAGGAATCTGAACCCAGCCAGGTCTGTCCAGTGCCAGTTTGAGGGCTGGTGTGCTGCACCCCAGCTGCTTCCTTCCCATTTCTTAAAGCTGGGACTGGTGCCAAGACCCTCCACTTTAAATTCCGGGGACAACCTAGCAGAAAACAAGGCTTAGCTTGGCAGGCAGGACACAGGACAGTCTGTCTCCTTCTCACAGCCAGACACAGACAAGGCAGAACCCAAGCCTGGGTCCAGGATGCCAAGACCTTACGTAGCCCCTTTGTCTCCCATCACCATCATCACATCAAGGGGAGGTTGGATGAGTGCTGATGGTTGTCTGATTTGGTTTTCTCTTGGTGGGTAAATAGCATCCTGATCCAATGATAGAATGGAGACACAGAGAAGAGCTGAGTGGAGGGAAAGGATGGCAGGTGTTGTATTTGCCAAGGAACCATCCTATAGAGGTAGGCATTCAGGGAGGCAGAACTGCCCAGATAGCCCCCAGCAGAGACAGAATGCCAGAACAGTGGTTGGTCCAGGGGCCCACCCAGAGGAGTGGTTCTCATCTTTTCTATCCTAAATGACCTAACCAAAAAGTTGTCTGTCTCCAGTCACACAGGATTGTGAAAGGATGATCTGCAAGACTATTTGAATCCAGACATTAGATAAACAAAGCTGTACATTGTGGGAAGAGGCACTTGCTATAAGTTGGAGGCCTTAAATATTTCTTTTCTTTAATCAACACAATAAACTGATGATGTGGATTCTTTAACCCCTCTTTGCAGACACAGAAGCTGACTGGGAAGGTCAGACCACGGAAGGTCTGGGAAGTGCTTTGTCCAGGTTGCCCAGGGGACTGGGGCAGGACTGAAGGCTGTCTCTGGCCTCTGGCCTCCCCATGGTTAGTCAGTCCCAGGCTGGTTATGGCTGGAAATGTGGACATTCAAAGACACTGGTTAATCATCTTTTAGCACTTGCCAACCCCTTTGAAAATGTGAATGGATTTCCCCTTAGACAAATGTACAACCCCCTCCACAGTGATAGATTTCAGTAAGACAGTGACCCCTTCAACATAGTAGCCACTCCCCACTGGTCACCTCCTCTCCAAGGTGACCATATTCCTTTAGGCCCAAAGTCATATTTGAGCCTTAGGTCTCCCCTGTTTTGAAACTTGGGTCAGTCACCAGGCTGTGACTGTCCTTGACTCTAAAAACAGCAATTGATGAGTACTCCAAAACACTCAAGCCTGTATGTGACACTAAAATATGCAGCTGGGACCTTCTTAATGACCTAGTTGATTTTTATACACAAAAAAATTACTCTAATTTATGTGTGTACCCCATATAGAGTCGTAAAAACAAAAGAAAAAAAGGAAAACCCTGGTATATAATCTTTGCATAATAGATCAATTATAGATTTCTAAAATCCTAGTACTCTAGCTTTCAAAGCGTCTTTGAATAATTATATTTTCACATTTAAATTTCATAACCCTCTAAAAGAAGAATGAATAATTCTGATGGAAATTATTTATTCTCATGATGAAGCATAAAGCAGTTCAAAGCTGCATTTATACACGTTGACCAGTTTTCATCTCAGTTAACATATGTCAAGCATGTACTATTGCTCAGCACGTGCAAAGTACTTCAGTACACGTGGTCTCATTTCATCTCCCACCGTCAGCATTCTTATCACTCCCATTTCACAGAAGAGGAAACTGAGGTCCAGAGAGGTTCTCTGACCTGCCCGAAGTTAAACATGGGTAGGAAGTGGTAGAGCCAAGACTGCCCTGGGTTCCAGATTCCAAGTCTGGAGTCACATTTGAGGCACATTTGCTTGTACCTCAACCCATGTGTGAAGCAATGTTTCAGATGCCAGCCTGGGATAAGAACTTGCCGTGTATAATGCAGTTACCAAGAAAGCAACCTGTGAGTACATGCCAGGGCCTTTTGTATTGTTCATTAGAGAATGTCACCCTCCATGACAGTCAGGGCTCACTCCCAGGTCTCCTTTACTGTGAAGCCCCCTGACTACTACCCCCTCCCCCAGCGGAGGGCCTCATCCCCTGAACCTTGGGTCACTTGTCCCGCTGGGTTGTGGTCACCTGCTATCATTTGCCATGTGCACTTTTAAGAGTGGTAAATCTCTGAATTAGACTCAGGAACTTCAGAGGCATCAGATGAAGGGTTGGCCCAGCATTCGTTGCCATGGCAACGGCTACTTGCCCTCTGACCAAATGTCTGGGCAGGTGAGCAAACAGGAGGAACTGAGGATGACTCAGGGCGTCCCTGCCTGGGGTGATCGAGGGATGACTCAGGTGTTAAAGGAAAAGGACAGGCAGGAGGCCCGCCTTACATGATGGGCATTTCTGTGAAGATTTTTGCCTTTCCTGAAAAGATGGGGGTCCCTGAAGTGCAGGCATCACCTCTCAACCTTCTCTACAGCCGATGTGGAGCCCAGCCCAGTGCTATGTAGTATCCAGTAAATCAGCAAGCTGTATTGTCCAGTTAATGCCAAGGTGTGAACCAGCCTGGCTCACAGAGTTTTTCAAACTGCCAGTCACGACCCACTAGTGGGCCATGAGATCACTTTTGGTGCTACATTCAGCATTTTTTATTGGTAAGATAGAAACGAAGTGAAAAAAAAATGGAGCATACATAGTAAGGATTAATATTATTTTCCATGATTTTTGTTCATGGAAAACATGGAAATTGGGTGTAGTAGTGGTGGTGATGGTGCGTGTGTGTTTGTGTGTGTGTACTGGTGGTGGTGGTGGTGGTGTAGACACCGAGTTGTATCTGACCCTTTTATGACCCCATGGACTGTAGCCCACCAAGCTCCTCTGTTCTTGGGATTTTCAAGCAAGAATACTGGAATGGGTTGCCATTTCCTTCTCCAGGGGATCTTCCTGACCCAGGGATTGAACCCACATCTTCTGCTTAGCAGGCAGATTCTTTACCACGGAGCCACCTGGGAAGGCTGGCTCCTTGATTTTTGGTGTACTGGGTTGTGATATAAAATATATTCTTATTGAGTCTAAGATTTTTGAAAAACAATAGTTAGAAAACAATCTTAGAAACTCATTTGACCAGTTTCCTAATTATAAGAACATTAAACTCTAATGGTCATTTGTACTGTTTATCCATTTATTTATTACTCAAAAAAAACTGTTATGGTTGCCTTCTCCACTGTGTCAGCTTGTTAGGTATGAAAGTAAAATATTCAAGACGAGTGACTAGGTCAGTGTGGCTGGAAGCCACGCAGCAGTGGGCAGAAGAGGAGTCTTTGTTTGCTGGGCTTTTGTGGTTCAAACAGGGCAAGGAGTGGACTTGAGTTTTGACCTTTGCCTTCTGTCTGTCCCCTCGCCCTGACAGTTGGCTTAAATAATTCCGCACCTGTGTGTTGATACTGCTTCATTGTACTCCGGTTGTTTTGTCATTGGCAGTCTTGGTTCTCCAGTGAGTTTATTCTTGAATACATCTTCTGCTTCTTTTGCATCTCCAAAATGCCTAGCAGAATTGGGACTACTGTAGGCACTCAATAAATGCTTCCAACTTATTGACAACTACTTTTGTTCAGGTCCCTGCTAATCTCCTCATCTTCTCTTACCATAGAGCATGTATGGTATGGCTTTGTAGTTATGTGTATAATAGTCCATCTCCTTCACTTAGACTGTGAGCCCATTGAGAACAGGAGTAGGTGTAGCCTGTCCATCACCATATCCTCAGTCCCTAATGCAGGACAACACATGCCTGCCTCACTCGTTATCTCCTCTGTGATTGACATACAGCAGGAGTATCTGTTAGTCATCACCATAATGATACTGAGTAACGAACAACCCTGGGTATCTCAATGGCATATTAAATTAACACTTGCTTTTGTGGGGCAGCTCCAAGCTACAGATTATACTGGATCGGCTCTGTGGGTCTCTCACCTTCCTTACACCAGCCAGCTAAGCAGGGTGTGTTTTTCTCATGACAATGCAAAAACGCAAAAGAGCAAGTTCAACTGCACAGGTGCGTTTCAGATGTTTGGCTCCATCATATCTCTTAACATACCTTTGGCCAAAGTTTGTGAAACCAAAAATCAAGGAGCAAGAAAGCACACTCTGCCTATGGAGGCAGTGGTGATGACAGGAACAGTGAATATTTCTGAATAGTCAATTGAAGTAAGTTCTCAGGTTCTCACTAAATGATCATGGAATGGAAAGGACGGGATAAAAATAATTGGACTCCAGGGATCTCCCATGGGTATTCACCATATAAGCTACAAAAGCCCGTGGGGACTTTTTAGCTCCTGAAATACAGCTCTATGGAGAAAGTCAGAGCTTTGTCTGACAGATAACAGCCCAACCACCCAGAGTGGAATTTGCTGGGGAAGTAAAGCGAGCCCTCAGAGGACTGCCAGGAGAGATGTCTTCCAGGGCGCTTGGGGTGGCAGCTGCCTCAGAAAGGCTGGTGGGACCATGATGACTGAGTTCCTAAGAGGTGTCTCTGTGCAGGTGGAGTCCCTGCTAGTTCTGAGGAAATGATTTTCTTCTGTGTGCTTTGGGCACGTGCGCATACAGAAGGATGTTTGTTAAATCAGCAGGAGACCTTTGGAAAGACCTAGACATCATTTCCAAGAGGATGCAGAGCCTTGGTTCCCATGTTTCCTTTGCATTACCAACTCTGGTGTGGTTTGAGGCTGTGCGTGGGGTTTGAGTGGTTTTGCATCCCTCCTTTGGGTAGCAGAAAAATAACAATCTGTTTTCCTTTCACCCTCTGTTCCCACCACCTGCAGGAGTGCTCTGCCTGCCAGACAGCCTGAACCTTCACCGGGACCCGCAGCGGACCAGCAAGCCGGGAGAGCTGCCCATGTTTAGCCAGTCCGAGCTGAGGACCATTGAGCAATCTTTGCTGGCCACCCGCGTCGGCAGCATCGCAGAACTGAGTAAGTGGATGCTGGTTCTCTGCCTACTCTGTGCCCAAGGGGCTGAATGTGCTCAGGGCAGTGTTCTGTAACCAATCCGGTGGCTCCTTTTATTAAGCACCCTCTATGTACACAGATCAGTGATGGCCGTGGTGAAGGCGAGGGCTCTGGAGTCAGGTAGACTGGTAAAGACTGCCTCTGATGGAGGTCAGCCTCCTACCTTTTCTAAGCCTCCAATTCCTTTTTTATAAAACAGAGAATATGGTAATACTTCACTTAGAATGTAGTTGTGGTAACTCAACAGGCTGACACCCACCAGGGAGGTCTCTTCAGTCCCTAGCACCCTAGTCCCTAGCACTACATTTACGGTAAATGCTGTAAAGACTGTTGATTTCCACAACGGGACCACATCTGTTCAGAATCCTCCACTGGCTCACCATCTGATCCACAGGAAAAGCCCAAATCCTCAAAATTTCATCCAGGCTCCCCACCTGTATCCCTCAGACATCTTCCTCCACTTCCTCCCCAGGCCTGCTGATCAGTCACACTGGTACCTCTTGTTCCTTGAACATAGCAGACATACCTCATGGCCTTTGCACATACTGTTCCCTCTGGATAAACCACTCTCATCCTCCAGATATCCACATAGCTTATTTCCTCATTACCTTCAAGTCTCACCCAAATGTTACCCCTTAATGAAGTTTTCCCTGACCACCCTATTTAAAATTATAACACCCTAAGAACTCTGATCCCTCTTCACTGCTTTACCTTCCTTCTCAGATATTACCCTATGACATGCTCAATAATTCTGTTTTTGAGTAATAAGTCCACTGAGATATAATTTATATCCTGTTCACCTACTTAAAGTATATTATCATTCAATGGCTTTTAGTGTATTTCCAAGTTATGCAACCATAACCACAATCAATTTTAGGACATTTTCATCACCCCAACAAGAAACCTGATAGCCATTAGCAATCATTTTCCCCTCCCTCCTTCCCCCAGACACCCTCAATAGTTGACTCATTTTTTTAACTCTCTGTTTCCTGCTATTAGAATATGTTCTCACAGAGAGAAGAGATATTTGTTTTGTTCACTGTTGTAACCTCAGCACCATGAATACTGCTTGGCACATGGTCAGTCCTTGGGAAATATGAAAAAAGGGAGAGACAGAGACAGAGAGGGATGGGAAGAGAGGGAGAGAAGGGGCAGAAAGGTAGAGAGAGAAGGCTGGGGTGTCCCAAGTTTGAGTAACGATTGCTGTGCTTCTACACCTCCTAATTCAGGTCTGGGCTGAGTCTGGCCAACCAGAGGAATATAAAACTGTATTTACTTATGATCCAATTGATTGTCAAATGACGCAGCCATGTGTTAGCTCCAGATGGAACTAGAGTAACGATCACAGAAATGCTAGATTATGTTAAAGTATGAGGTAGTGTGAAATTCTAGAAAATTCTGAACTATAAAAGACTTAAGGACTCATAAAGCAACTTGTACCTCTTCCCAAGAATTCCCGGTATACTCAGGACAGTCATCCTACTTTGAGTACATGGCTTGCACCTCTGCAAAGAGAAGCAGTCACTGATTCGAGCTGAAGGGGCTCCTTACGGTCACTAGAGCTACTTTCTTGGCACCTGAATTTGGAAATTGTGCTTCCATTCCCATCAAACCCTCAACGTTATGAGATGCCTCTGATTACAGGGTCTTCCAGCCACTGGTCAGTTGTATGATTGTTCTTAAATTTAAGGATTCTGTGAACTTCTTTGGCAGCCTGATGAAGCCTGTGGACCCTGCCTTAGAACAGTACTTTTAAATGCGTGAAATAAAGTGTACTGGTTTATAAAGGAAGCTAATTATATTAAAAGACAGTTATCAATATATTTTAGCTAAACTGTAATATAGTCATTATATGTTTTTATTAGAACATTATAAAACAAGATCTAGCGGCAACTCTGATGACCTATTATTTTGAGATGGTGATGTGTGTGAATGATATTTTGAGATATCTGCAACAGTTGGAACAGGATAAGAAAAGGTCCACATTTTAACAGCCCCCTAGAGATTTAGATGTAGCTGGTCCAAGAAGATCCCTTGGGGAAACATCTCAAAGAAGAAATGCCGTGTTGTTTGGGACTCCACCAATTTCCAAGACATGCCCATGACCTTGGAAAGGCCGATTCTGGCTACAGGGTTGGATCATGTCTACATGGGTGCCACCTTGGAAGAGGCCCCCACACATTCTCCTCTGGGGTCTCAAAGGTTTGTCCTGAAGTATTTTAAGGGCCCCTCCTAGCACCTGGGCTGGAGCTCCGCTCAATTTCAGTGCTTCTCTTGAAGAAAAGGATTTGCTAAACAAATCTGCATTTTACCTAAGCAGGCAGTCTGCAGGAGCAGCTTGTCACGTAAATTGTTTTTAAGGACAATTTGCTCTGTAAATTAAGTGCTGTCGTTGCCATTGAATATTGACTTTCGCATATGAATTGTTGGCACACAAATAGGTGCTGCTAATTATGAATAGGTTCCCTCCGTTCATTAAGTCAGCCCTGTAGAACGTGTGTGCAGAGGCATGTTGATAAGCCACATCGACGATGGAAAGTAATAAAATTGCCTTCTTTTCTGATCTGACTGTAATTTAGACTGACTTGCTCTATGGTCTGAATCAATACAGCCTTGCCCTGTCTGTGTACATAGAGAGCTGTTCTTCATATTCAAAGGTTACTCTTCCCCTGAGGATTCCAGAAACCACTGTTGTTCCAGCAATGGAGGGATGGAGAGAATTTGTTCCCAGCTGTCCCTGCTCTTCTTGAATCAGGCTGTTCGGGGTTGAGGCTGTTCCCTGACTATAGCCTTCTTAATAGCCAACAATAATAGATGTGGGTCTAGGGAACTATGAAAAATCTACATGAGTTACTTCCAATGTAACCATTATATCCACATAGATGTGGGAATGAAGGTAAGAAGGGATAAATAACTTGTCTGAGATCAACCACACCTGTGAGTTGATGACTTGAAATTGAATCCAGTTCTCCAGGCAGAGCTTTCATCACTAGACATGACTCCCTGTCTCTGGGGGAAGCCTGAGTATTTCTAGATGATATGAGTGGATTGAATCTGCCTCTATAATATCAGAACGTTAGTCAGACCTTTGTTACTTCCAGGTCTGAGGATCTACAGTTTGCTCTGTATCAGGTATTGTGAATGCTGTCCTCAAAACTAAATTGGAGATGTGAGAATTCACAAAGGTTACCAAGTATTTCACCAGCAGGTAGATGATAGACCCACCCCCACTCTCCCACCCCTTCACCCTGCCCTTGCCCGCTGAGACTTCTCCCTGTAAACGCCCTGCTTCTATCCTCAGGGCATCATATTAAAACCCCAAACTGCCTTGTCAGTGGTGATGTATAGTAGTGATGTTATCAGATCAGATCAGATCAGTCGCTCAGTCGTGTCCGACTCTTTGCGACCCCATGAACTGCAGCACGCCAGGCCTCCCTGTCCATCACCAGCTCCTGGAGGTCACTCAGACTCACACCCATCAAGTCAGTGATGCCATCCAGCCATCTCATCCTCTGTCGTCCCCTTCTCCTCCTGCCCTCAATCCCTCCCAGCATCAGAGTCTTCTCCAATGAGTCAACTCTTCGCATGAGGTGGGCTTGGGGCAAAAATACATCCACTATTTCCAGACCACCTGGGGCTGCTGCTTAGTCACTTCAGTCGTGTCCAACTCTGTTGTGACCCCATAGACGGCAGCCCACCAGGCTCCCCCATCCCTGGGATTCTCCAGGCAAGAACACTGGAGTGGGTTGCCATTTCCTTCTCCAAAGCATGAAAGTGAAAAATGAAAGTGAAGTCGTTCAGTCGTGTCCGACTCTTAGCGACCCCATGGACTGCAGCCTTCCAGGCTCCTCCCTCCATGGGATTTTCCAGGCAAGAGTACTGGAGTGGGGTGCCATTGCCTTCTCCTCCAGACCACCTACTGTGTGCCAAATGCTTTAAGCACATGAAAGGTATTATTATTCTCATTTTATAGGTAAGAAAACTAAGACTTAGAAGGATAAATGTTTTGCCGAAAGCCACACAACTCCTAAGTGGCAGAGTCCCATTTCAAATCATCTTTTCTTTTTCTGCTTAACTGTGCTGTGTCCAGTTGAGTTCTGCATTCTAAGCACCTAACATGTCGCGCTTAGCTTGGGAAATACTTGTTGAATGTCCAATGAATACATGAATGATTCAGAGTGAACTAGTCTGTGAAACAAAAGCGGAAGAAAATGCTACAGGGGAGGGGAACTCAATGAAATTCTTGTCAAATATTTAGCGTTCTATTGAACTGAATTTTGAACTCAGAGAGCTAGAACTGGAATCTCTGTATGTCAAATTATTTGAAAGTGAAAGTGAAAGTCGCTCAGTCTTTGCAACCCTGGACTGTAGTCCTTGCAATTCTCCAGGCCAGAATACTGGAGTGGGTAGCCTTTCCCTTCTCCAGGGATCTCCCTAACCAAGGTATTGAACCCAGGTCTCCCACATTGCAGGCAGATTCTTTACCAGCTGAACTGAGCCACTCACATTGTTTGAGTGAGAAGCTAAATCACAAAGGTCCCCAAACTGACACAGGCTGGTGATTCTTAACCGTGAGCCCTAGGAAATTTGCAAGACAGTACTTAAGAGTCCAGTGAGCAGACCAGGCCTCCTTACCTGATCTGGGTCAGGAGTAGGTCTGCCGAAAGCGAGCCCACCCCATCTCCAAGGAAATCAGAGGCCCTGGCTGTGCTCATTTTTGAATCAACTTGACTCTGCGTTTGGTCCCATCCATCCCATATTTGTGTCCTCTGAGACCTTGTTGCAGCTCTTCTGCCAAATGTTCCTTGCCTTGCCCCCAAGCTCCCAATTAACCTGCACTGGACAGCCATTAAGTAGAATAATTGCTTTCTGTTATTTAAAGGGAAAAAAAAATGAGGGCTTCATTGAAAAATGCCTCTTTCTGTTTTCTTTTTACACTAAACTGTGAACTTGCTGTTCCCACTCAATGTGTTCCTCGAAACAGGACCATTAATTTACAACTGTGCATAAAAAGGGTTTCTGGGTTGTCTCTCCTCAGTGTTACCAGGAAAAAAAAAAAAGCCCTCTGCTTGGACAAGGGGCCTCTCAAATGTAAGTGGGGAAATGGGGGCTTTTCATAAGGTCCTGCTGCCTCTAGCCACTAGAATGTACCTGTGACTCTTTTCAATGTAAAGTGTCACTGGCCTTAACCCTTCTGTGCCTCAATTTTCTCATGTATAAAATAAGGAATGAGTTGTCTTTGTTCAGTCGCTCAGTCACGTCCAACTCTTTGCAACCCACTGCGGCACGCCAGGCTTCCCTGTCCATCACCAACTCCCAGAGCTTGCTCAGACTCATGTCCATTGAGTTGGTGGTGCCCACTCAATCATCTCATCCTCTGTCATCCCTTTCTCCTCCTGCCTTCAATCCTTCCAGCATCAGGGTCTTTTCCAATGAATCAGTTCTTCGCATCAGGCGGCCAAAGTATTGGAGTTTCAGCTTCGGCATCAGTCCTTCCAATGAATATTCAGGACTGATTTCCTTTAGGATTTACTAGTTGGATTTCCTTGCAGTCCAAGGGACTCTCAAGAATCTTTTTCAACACCACAGTTCAAAAGCATCAATTCTTCAGAAGCAAGGAGAAAGCATCTTTTAATTTCATGACTGCAGTCACCATTTGCAGTGATTTTGGAGCCCAAGAAAATTTTGGAGGCAAGTTAAAGCACGGTTTATGATGCTGGAAAGTGCCTTGATTTCCTCATCTGTGCTGTGTGACCTAGGTCAAGAAACTTGATCACTCTGATTCCCAGTTTTACCATCTCTGAAAAGAGAGTGATGATACCTCCTACCCCAGGGTTGTGGGAAGTTTTGAAAACGTACATAGAAAGTGGTAGCTGACTGTGGATGAACAGCAGGGAAGGAATTGAAGGTGCTGTCACAGTACAGGTTTTGGGGAAAGGAACCCATGTTGGAATATGCAATCCTTTGTCTCAGGGTGATCACAGTTTCATGCAGGAAGACAGTTTAGAGGGAATTGCACTGATAACCTGAGTCTGGAAGGCAGAGCTCTGTTTCCCAAAGGGTAGCAAGGGAGATTGCAGGCAATACACAAAACACTTTCTATTTTTAATTGCCATGAATTTTTTATGGGTACTAGAAAAATATTGGTTTTCCTTTTATGGCACTGATATAAAGTTTCCTTTTTCAATGAATGTATTATGTGAAAGAAGGAGCCAATTTAAAGAAAAATGTTAAGTAAATAAATTGGACCTACGGCACACAGATATGTGAGAATTCATGATGCTGATTTTCAAATGACTGACATTTGGCAAACCTGATTATAAGCAGATTATCAAGTAGGTTCCTAGAACCAAATTCTAGCCACCCAAACTCAGTGTAGCTAGTGACAGTGGGTTTGTTACTTTGGGTTCATGAATGAAGCTGACTGGGAAGCAGCAGATAGCACATACATAGAGTAGGGTTTGAAGTGGAGCTAGTGATTGTAGAATCCCCATGCCGATTTCATCTCCCATGACCAACCCTCATCAGAGACGTCCTTTAGGCCTGTGATCCAGAGACTGGGCTGATGAGTGATGATACTGATGATGATGTAGATAGTATGATGATGAAGATGATAATGGTGGCCAAGATGATGGAAAAAGTGGTGCTGGTGATGAAGATGATGATGGTAGTGACAATACAAAGTAAAACATATATGCTGAATACTTATTATACGTTTACAATGTGCCCAACCCTATTTCAAGTACTTTAAGTGACTTATATGATTCCTTCATTAGGAACTATTACTATCTACATTTTCCAAATGAAGAAACCAATGCTAGGTACTTTCTACATGTTAGCAGTTTAATCCACACAACAAGTTCACAAAGGACGTAATTATCCCCAAATACAGAGACGTTAACTCACCCAAGATCATACAGCTGGTCAGTGGCAGGTTGGAAACTCAGAGAGTCTGACTCCAGAAAACTTGTCCCTAACCACCAAACACACTGCTCCTCCAGGAACAGGGCAATGAATGAGTCATGTCTCTATCCACTAAACTCAATAGGGGACGCAGATGTATGGACATCTAAAGCATGTCTGAATTAAACACGTAACATGTTAGATTTTATCATCAGGTGTTGTAGGTGCACAGAGTAAAGGGCAATTGATTCTGAATGGGGGCATCCTGGAGGGCTCCCTGGAAGAAGTGACATCTGATCACAGCCTTGAAAGTCTTCGGTAGTTGAGAAGATGAAGGGGAGGGTCCTATAAGATGAGAAAACAACAAGAGAAAAAGCGGAGAGCCTAGAAGTGCAGGGCAAACTGAATGATGATGCTCTGAGGACACGGCTAGTCCAACCAAAACCAAAGCCTTCCCAGGGTCTTGGGGACCTGGAGGGGTGACGTGTGGCCTCAAAACATGGATCCTCTTCTCTTCTCCACCCGATTTTGATTTTTCTTATTTTGAGTGTTTTTAAGAGTGCTTTCAAGAAAGACAGAGGGAAAGATGAATGTACCCCAACCTGGCCCTAGATAGGAGGTACTAGAAAGTAAACACCACCTCGCTAAGCTTATTACTCTGATAAATCCAAGAAGCACATGCCATAATTCAAAATTCAGAAATAACAAGAAAAGTTGGAAGGGAATGTCACCCACAATCCCTCTAGGCAGAGAAATCCTTGGTCAACATTTTGCTTTTGTCCCCCTGTTATTTACTCAGTGCATATTTTTAATAACATAATCCTGATCACTCTGTATGCAATTTTGAATTTCACTTTTTTGCCACTTATCATTTTAACGCAAAGGTTTTTTTTTTCATTTATTGCAGCTCTCTGTAAACATTTTTAGTAACTGCATAAGTTTTATCACATACCAGAGTTTATTTAACCATGCTCCGATTTTCAAACATTTGTTTCTTTGTCAAATTTTGGATTCTATAAATAAGGTTTTGGATAAAAATCCTTGTGCGTGAAGATTTTGCTGCATTTTGGATTCCAACCTTGGGACAGAGTCCCAGAAATGGAATTACCGAATCAAAGGAAAGGCGCGTTTGTTAACACCTTGGCTACACAATGCCAAATTGCCCCATCATGCACTTGGAGTTGGCCATGGCTGCAGTGTGCTGTCTCTATAAAAAGGACTTAGGTCAGTGTAGGGTGACGAGCACAGACATTAGAGTCAGGCAGACCCAGGTTTACAATCTTGTCTCTGCCTTGTGACCTCGAGCCTTGGTTTCCTTATCTGTAAAACAGAATTTCTCAACCTGGACATTATTGACTCTTGGGCAAAACTCTTTCTTATGGGGACTGATTTGTACATTATAGGATGTTTAGCAACATCTCTAGCCTCTACCCACTAGGTACAGTAACAGTCCCCAGGATGTGACACAAGAAATGTCTCCAGATATTACGAAATGTCCCCTGGGAGGCAAAATCACCCCACTTCAGATCAGTACTGGGGTGGGGTGCCATTGCCTTCCCCGAAAGCTAAAATAATGTAGTACAATTCAGTCACTCAGTCGTGTCTGACTCTTTGAGACCCCGTGGACTGCAGCATGTCAGGTCTCCTTGTCCATCACCAATTCTCAGAGTTTACTCAAACTCATGTCCATTGAGTTGGTGATGCCATCCAACCATCTCATCCTCTGTCGTCCCCTTCTCCTCCTGCCTTTAATCTTTCCCAGCATCAGGGTCTTTTCAAATGAGTCCAGTCTTTGCATCACGTGGCCAAAGTATTGGAGTTTCAGCTTCAGCATCAGTCCTTCCAGTGAATATTCACTTATTTCCTTTAGGATGGACTGGTTGGATCTCCTTGCAGTCCAAGGGACTCTCAAGAGTCTTCTCCAACACCACAGTTCAAAAACATTAATTCTTCAGCGCTCAGCTTTCTTTATAGTCCAACTCTCACATCCATGCATGACTACCAGAAAAACCATAGCTTTCACTAGATGGACCTTTGTTGGTAAAGTACGTCTCTGCTTTTTAATATCGGAGAAGGCAATGGCACCTCACTCCAGTACTCTTGCCTGGAAAATCCTATGGACGGAGGAGCCTGGTAGGCTGCAGTCCATGGGGTCACTAGGAGTCAGACACAACTGAGCGACTTCACTTTCACTTTTCACTTTCATGCATTGGAGATGGAAATGGCAATCCACTCCAGTGTTCTTGCCTGGAGAATCCCAGGGATGGGGGAGCCTGGTGGGCTGCCATCTATGGGGTGGCACAGAGTTGGACATGACTGAAGTGACTTAGCAGCAGCAGGTTGGTCATAGCATTTCTTCCAGGGAACAGGCATCTTTTAATTTCATGCCTTCAGTCACCATCTGCCGTGATTTTGGAGCCCCCAAAATAAAGTCTGACACTGTTTCCCAATCTATTTGCCATGAAGTGATGGGACCAGATGCCATGATCTTCGTTTTCTGAATGTTGAGCTTTAAGCCAACTTTTTCACTCTTTTCTTTCACTTTCATCAAGAAGCTCTTTAGTTCTTCTTTGCTTTCTGCCATAAGGGTGGTGTTATCTTCATATTTGAGGTTACTGATATTTTTCCTGGCAATCTTGATTCCAGCTTGTGCTTCTTCCAGCCCAGCGTTTCTCATGATGTACTCTGCATATAAGTTAAATAGGCAGGGTGACAATATACAGCCATGACATACTCCTTTCTCAGTTTGGAACCAGTTGTTCCATGTCCAGTTCTAACTGTTGCTTCTTGACCTGCATACAGATTTCTCAGGAGGCAGGTCAGGTGGTCTGGTATTCCCATCTCTTGAAGAATTTTCTACAGTTTGTTGTGATCCACATAGTCAAAGGCTTTGGCATAGTCAATAAAGCAGAAATAGATGTTTTTCTTGAACTCTCTTGCTTTTTGGATGATCCAGCAGATGTTGGCAATTTGATCTCTGGTTCCTCTGCCTTTTCTAAAACCAGCTTGAACATCAGGAAGTTCACGATTCACATATTGCTGAAGCCTGGCTTGGAGAATTTTGAGCATTACTTTACTAGCATGTGAGATGAGTGCAATTGTGCTGTAGTTTGAGCATTCTTTGGCATTGCCTTTCTTTGGGATTGGAATGAAAACTGACCTTTTCCATTCCTGTGTACACTGCTGAGTTTTCCAAATTTGCATATTGAGTGCAGCACTTTCACAGCATCATCTTTTAGGATTTGAAATAGCTCAACTTGAGTTCCATCACCTCCACTAGCTTTGTTCTTAATGATGCTTCCTAAGGCCAACTTGACTTCGCATTCCAGGATGTCTGGCTCTAGGTGAGTGATGGCACCATCGTGGTTATTTGGGTTGTGAAGATCTTTTTTGTATAGTTCTTCTGTGTATTCTTGCCATTTCTTCTTAATATCTTCTGCTTCTGTTAGGTCCATACCATTTCTGACCTTTATCGAGCCCATCTTTGCATGAAATGTTCCCTTGGTATCTCTAATTTTCTTGAAGAGATCTCTGCTGCTGCTGCTAAGTCACTTCAGTCGTGTCCGACTCTGTGTGACCCCATAGAGAAGAGATCTCTAGTCTTTCCCATTCTATTGTTTTCCTCTATTTCTTTGCATCTTGATCCCTGAGGAAAGCTTTCTTATCTCTCCTTGCTATTCTTTGGAACTCTGCATTCAAATGGGTATATCTTTCCTTTTCTCCTTTGCCTTTTGTGTCTCTTCTTTTCATAGCTATTTGTAAGGCCTCCTCAGACAACCATTTTGCCTTTTGCATTTCTTTTTCTTGGGGATGGTCTTGATCACTGCCTTTTGTCCAATGTCACAAACCTCTGTCCATAGTTCTTCAGGCTCTCTGTCTGTCAGATCTGTTCCCTTTAATCTACTTGTCACTTTCACTGTATAATCATAAGAGGTTTGATTTAGCTCACACCTGAATGGTCTAGTACCCTATAGAGCCTTGTGAGTCCTAGAGACAATGCATGTGTAGTGCTTTTTCAAAGTGCCTGGCACAGAGTAGATGCTCAGTGAACAACAGCTGGACTGTTGCTCACATAGAGTCATGGGACTCCACAGTTTCCATCTACCTAAGGCCCCTTTAAGATCTCCCCACCCCTCACCTACCCCTAAAAGAGAATTTCCTTCTCTGATTCTTTTTTGAGTTTCTTGCATATATTCTCCTGCTGTGGGAAATGGAGAGAAGGAGGGTCAGACTCTAGGTTAAGGCTTAGTAGAAGGCAGAGGGGTGTAGGGAAGTTTAACCCCTCACTACTGTCTGTTTAAGCCCTGCATCACTGTCCAGAGATTAAGCTTAGTGGATTGTACTCTGGTTAGGTCATCTTGATGATACCTTAGGACTCTGGCCTTAGGATATGGAAGTTTTCTTTTCTTTGACAATCAGAGTAATTAGTGACCACTTGGACTTTTGTCTCAAGAAAGACTTTAAGGCTGCATCTTCACTCTGTGGATAAGAGTTCTATGATTGGTTAAGCATGTCTGCCATGGACATGGAAGAAAAAGGGGAATATTTGCCGTTTTCACCCTCAGCTGAGACCTCATCTCCATAGTCCGGCTCCCACAAAGGGGATGAATAGCCCTCTTGTCAATCTCCTTTTGAGGAAGTAGCCCCTCCCTCAGACAAGAAATGGGAACCTAGAAGGCAGGCCTTGGGCCTGTGGAGGAGAAACTCCTGCCTTTCACTGAGCCATTCGGATTTTAGGTACAAGTGTCTTATGAAAAGGTACAGCTGGATGGCAGAGACTGGTGGGCTCTGCAGGCTTGGTTTCAGCTGGGTAATGAGGGGTTGGGAATGAGGGAGACAGTCCCTGACCCCCACAAGGAGCTAGGTTGGAGAGGGAGGGTTAAATTCTAGAAGGAGTTAATGTTTCAGTCATGAGTCTGAAGACAGAATGCCTTGTTATTCAAGGGCCTCTCTCTTTTCTCCTGTGTTTTTTCCCTCCAACTGATTGGATGAGGCCCACCCACATTCTGGAGGGTAATCTGCTCTACTCACAATATACTGATATAAATATTAATCACATGTAAAAAATAGCTTCACAAGTAAGTCAGAAAGAGAAAAACAAATATAGTCTATTAATGCATATATATGGAATCTAGAAAAAGGATATTAATGAACCTATTTGCAGGGGAGAAATGGAGATGCGAGTGTAGACAATGGACTTGTAGGCACAGTGTGGGAGGGAGAGAGTGGCATGAGTGGAGGAAGTGGCAGCAACATACATACACTATCAAGTGTAAGAGGAATGGCTGGTGATAATTTGCTGTGTAGCCCGAGAGAGCCCAGTCTGGCTCTCTGTGATGACCTGGAGGGACAGGATGCGGGGAGAGGAGGGAGGGCTGGGAGGGAGGGGATATATGTATAATTACAGCTGATTTGCATTGCTGTATGGCAGAAACCAACACAATATCTAAAAAATTTTAAATATATATTTAAATAAGTTAAAACTAAAAAAATAGCATCACAGCAACATTTAGACTGACAACTGGGCACCATAGCCTAGCCCAGTTGACACACAAATTCACCATCACAAATAACTTCAAGGAACATCTCCCCAAGTGTGCAACACCTCCCACTGTGCAAGAGATGATTTCCAGAGGAACAGGGGCAGTGCCTTAGATAACACTGGTCACGGGAGTGACGCTTTTCAATTCTATTTCCATTCTAATTGCTTTCAGAGGAAAGGCTCCACTTGATATGAGCCCCTAACAATTCTTTCACTTGCTCTTTGTAACAAAGGAGAACAGGACCAGAATTCAGGTATGAATTAATTACACTCTTTTTATTGAATTAACTTTCACAGTGACCTTCTGTTTGCAGCAAGGGATACTGATTTCCCATTTATGACAGTGACATAATGTTTCTTTTTTAGATATATGTATTTAAAAAATAAAATGAGTCCATCGAAGATTAAGTAAATAATGATACAGGTCATGCTTGGATACAGCTACATTCCTGAAGGTTGCTTACAAGCAAACCCCATTTGAGAAACACAATCTTAGTCAAGGAAAGTTAGAGCTTCAGGCCCAACCAGTCTCCCATAAGAAGATATTCTCTTCACGGCCAACCTGGGAGCGTGCAGGTTTGGTTTGATGGAGGAGAAAGCTAGTTTTCTTCTAAAAAAGCATGAGAAAGGCTAGAGTGTTCTCAGAGTTTGCCAGTGCTGAGAATAGTAAAACATGGCCCTAAAGGAGCATGGTTAAATGCATAGATTCTGGAGCCAGAGTGCTGGGGTTCAAATCCTCCTTCTGCTCTTCGTGGCTCTGCCCTGCTGAGAAGTTATTTCACCTCTTTGGGCCTCTGTGTCCTCATCTGTAAA
This sequence comes from Tragelaphus eurycerus, assembly GCA_935064755.1. Lineage (NCBI taxonomy): Eukaryota > Metazoa > Chordata > Mammalia > Artiodactyla > Bovidae > Tragelaphus > Tragelaphus eurycerus. The sequence continues at coordinate 6,115,523 of CAKXYN010000072.1, read as the reverse complement.
ATGGGCTTACAAAGGTGCCTACTTTATAGGGTGTTATGAGAATTCACTGTTAAAGTGCTCTAACTGTGCTGTCACAAATAGGTGTCATTTTGAGCTGAGTTGCTATCATTGGGAATGATGGACAAAAAGAATACTGTGTCACAGTGTACTAAGCGCTGTAACAAAGAAAGTACAGTGTGGCATCTGACACAGGGAAGTGGGGGAAATTCCAGAATGGTGTCCTGGAATATAATATATAAGCCGACACCTGGATGATCAGCAGGAGCTAGCCTGGAAAAGAAGAGAGAGAGAAATGTTCTAGATAGAGGGAATAACAGTTTATGCCCAGGCTCAGAGGAAAGACACAGTATAGTCCATTCTTGTGATTGCAAGGGAGGCAGTACTGGTTACAGCAGAGGCTGTGACAGAGGGGCGTGTCCCAGACGAAGAAGGCTGGAAGTAGACACGTACAAAGGGCTTTCTGTGCCTTGTTAGAAATTGTGGGTTCCAAAGAGCAGGACTGGAGTTATCGTAGCAGCCCGCTGTGTTTGAAGCAGCGCCCCAAACCTGATAAGTCATGGACAGGCGTGTGGTGAATGAACAAACGCTTCCCTCTCTGCCTGATGAGACCATTTCCATTGAATGAGGGAATCTCGAGATGAGAATCTCTGCGCCTCTTTCCTGTGAGTCTTGGCTGCTTGAAGGATCTGAAATCTTACTTCTGTCCACAGGTGACCTGGTGTCCCGAGCAATGCATCACCTGCAGCCCCTCAATGCCAAGCACCATGGCAACGGCACCCCCCTGCACCACAAGCAGGGGGCGCTCTACTGGGAGCCCGAGGCCCTGTATACCCTTTGCTATTTCATGCACTGCCCGCAGATGGAATGGGAAAATCCCAACGTGGAGCCCTCCAAAGTCAACCTCCAGGTGGAAAGGTAAGACATGTGTTGGCTTTGGATGGCCAGAGAGAGAAGCTCCCTTTGGGCCAACACCACTTTGTGGTGGATGGGTATTGCCTCTGAGGTGGTGCAAGGGTGGGGCAGGGGAGGGGCCAGAGCTGCCCAGATTCCAGAAACTCACTGGAGGTTGAATCTTGTGCCCTGAGGAATATCTGAGACCTCGAGGCGTGCTAAGTCGTTTCAGTCATGTCTAACTCTTTGCGACCCTGTGGACTGTAGCCCACCAGGCTTCTCTGTCCGTGGGGATTCTCCAGACAAAAATACTGGAGTGGATTGCCATGCCCTCCTCCAGGGGATCTTCCTGACTTAGGGATTGAACCAACATCTCTTATGTCTCCTGCAATGGTAGGCAGGTTCTTTACCACTAGCACCACCTGGGAAGCCCTGAGACCTGAGTGGGATCTTTGAAATGGGTTTGCATAGGGCTGGTCCAATTGGGGATAAAAGTGGCCTGGGTCAGAAGAGTGAGTCTTCAAATTCCAGAGAGATGAGGGTTTTTGTAGTGCCAGGGGGTTTCCTTGTGAAGGCAGCTTTGGGGGATGCCAGCGCTATGGGTGGGAGATGTCTGTCTTCATTTCATCCTGGATGTCCTGGGGACTTCAGGGGGAAACTGTAACACCTGCTCAGCCAGAAGTGAGCTTCTCCGGTGCATGGGGGACAGCATAGCAGGTCCCATGAGGCAGAGTCCTCATGGCAGAGAAGGAAGGGAGGGCTTCCTGGAAGAGGAAGCCCCCTCTGACCCAGCTTCTGCTGCTCCTCAGCACTGTCCATCTACTCCCCTATGCCTCAACCTCCTCGTCCATAAACCAGCAGCAACACTAAGTGGTTTCCAGGTTCCCTTCTGCCTGGAAAACCCCAGGGTTTTCTGAGGATGGTGTCACCCTGTCAGAGGCAAGGCATCCAAACTGCCATCAGTCCAGAAGGCTGCTTGGAGGCATCCCCTCTTTCCATGTGGACAGGTCCACCAAGCTCATCTCCTCTATGCGTGGGTGCTCAGTTGCTTCATTCGTGTGTCTCTTTGTGACACCATGGACTGTGGCCCACCAGGCTCCTCTGTCCATGGAATTCTTCAGACAAGAATACTAAAGAGAGCTGCCATGCCCTCCTCCAAGGGATCTTCCCAACCAGGGGATCAAACTCGCATCTATCTGCATCTCCTGCATTGTAGGCAGATTATTTACCCACTGAGCCACCCAGGAAGCCCCTCATCTCCCCCAGCATCTCACAACTCAGGCCCATCATACAATATACACAGGCTTGTTCACTAACTACTACAGTAGTGACCCTGTTTATTGAGTGGTTAAAAGAGCTGGCTCTGTGATCCAGACTTGTAGGTTCAAATCCAGGCTCTTTCATTAAAAGCTAGGGTATCTTGGAAAAGTGCCTTTAACCTCCCTGTGCCTCAGTTTATTCACTTATAAAATCTATAAAATAAGAATAAATCCTTCATAGGGCTGTTTGAAGACTGAATGCATTGAACAGTGCCCAGCATGTAGTAAATGCTTAATAAACATTCCCTTTTATAAATGTTGTTGGAGATCCTACCACACATAGCTGAACAGCTCCCAGTTTGGGCTCAATGCACTTTTTCCCTATTAAATGATTCCAAGTGGTTTTGAAATGTTCATTGGATGCTCTGATTCTGCCAGAATGGATTGGATTTAATTGGGCTCCTAAACCATGTCTCTTGGCTTTCAGTTAAAGAAGAGGATGGAGCATGGGTGAGACAGAAATTGCCTCTTTTTTTTTTTTTTTTTTTTTTTTTAAAGAATCCCAAGTTAGCATCAATATTTCAAGCCAGTCTGGAATTAACTGAATCAGGGGATTAGTCATGTCTGCCACTATCCAGGCCAAATCAGTGGTGCCCTGTGTATATTTTCATGTGCCAAACATACCCAAAGTGGAGAGGTGGCAACGTGCACATGGTCCCCAGGCAGAAAACAACCTCAGTCAGACACACCAAGACTTTGTGTTCTGAGTATGAATCATGATGGCTGGGAGGATGGAAGCCACTGGTCTCAGCTTTAGGGTATCTAGTTCTTCAGCCCCACCCAAAAGCCTGTAGAATGGGGTAGTTCCTCTGATTCATCTCCTCCCCACACCCTTCAATTCCTGCCTCTTTGTAGATGACCCCCTCGTATCTTCAGTTAGACCTCACCACCGCTGAGCACCAGAACCTTATGCAACTCAGCCTTCCAGTTTCACTGTCAAGTCTCACACTCTCAGGCTGGCTCTTCTCAGGATACTTATTCTTTTCTGCCCAACACAGCAAGTGTGTGTATGTGTGTGTGTGTATGTTGCCTGTGAGCTTTGTGAGGACACAGAACACATCTGTTTTGGTTGTCGCTCCGTACCTAATGCCAAACTCAACATCTGGTATATATCACAAAGTCGATAATTATTTGTAGGGTGAAAGAATGGACAAATCCATTGATCCAGCTGCCTATGGAACATTTCCATCAGGAGTGTTCACAACCACCTCAAAACTAAGGCCAACATCATGCCCCTCAAACCGACTGTTCCTTCTTTCTCCCCAGTCTCCAAGAATGGCATCACCATCAACCTGGTCAAACCAATCAGAAAACTGGGGCTCACCCCACACTCTTTTCTTTCCTTCCCTCCTTTCTATAGCCAGCTAGTCAGTAGATCTTACTGAGGCAATATCTGTGCCATCTCCCATTCCTCTAGTCCAGGGGTCCCCAACCCTGCCCCCCTCACATTCATGGCCTTTTAGGAACTGGGTTGTACAGCAAGAGGTGAGTGATGGATAAGCGAATGAAGCTTCATCTGTATTTACTCAGATGAATATCCTCATTGCTCACGTTACTGCCTGAGCTCCACCTCTTGTCAGGTGAGCAGCATAGTAGATTCTCACAGGAGCACAAACCCTACTGTGAACTGTGCATGCGAGGGACCTAGGGTGCACACTCCTTACGAGAATTGTCCTGAAACCATACCCCACCCTTAGTCTGTGGAAAATTTGTCTTCCATGAAACCAGTCCCTGGTTCCAAAAAGGTTGGGGACTGCTATTCTAACCCTTCCTCCCCAGATTGCTGCCACACTGCACGGCCCAGCCTCTCGTTCCCTTTACTGCTGCCGTTGTTGTTCAGTCGCTAAGTCACACCTGACACTGCATTTCATTTCTAAATGGTCTCCCTGGGTGTGAAGCTTAATATTCTCTGACCAGCTCCATCCTCATGGCCACCAAACTGAAACTCTAAAATACAAATCTCATAGTGTGACCTACTCCCTGTCCCCAACTCCCCAAGCATTGCGTGGCTCCCATCGTATTTTCTGTTATGTAGTTTCCATCTTCCCTTCTGGAATCTATTTTCAGAATTCAGAGTGCAGTTAAAGTGACTATTAGTCTAGGGAGACCATCTAAGAGTTGCAAACTTTCAGGAACAAGTTTTAAAGAGGAATGAGCTGTGAGGGAGAGCCCAGTAAAGAGAACATGTTCTATAGTTTGTCGGAGTCATTTATGTCAATATTTCCATTCCTCCTTGGTTGAACTTTCAGGGAACGACACAAAACAGAAAGAACTTACCATTTTTTGACTTCTGTTCACTTTGGTCTTCAGGAAAGTATATGGCTTTGGGAGTCAGAACAACTTTTGGAATCAGATCCCGGCTCTGCTTCTTCCAGTTCTGAGACCTTGAACAAGTCATCTCACCCCTATTGAAACTCTTCTCTTCCACTGTAAAATGAGAATATGACCAGATTCTTGGGACTGGTGTAAGCCATAAATTAGATATTGTAGCTAAAACATCCAGTGCCATGCTTAGTAGGAGGAGAGCTCCCCTTATCCTGCAAGAGTAGCTGATGTACATCTTTGTGTTTTTTGGCTCTAAAATGCTATTGTCGTTGTCCCTAAAGAAGCCTGTGTATGATTCCTTCTAGACAAAAAGCTGTTTCTTCACATTCTGAGCTAGAATAGAGCTTGGTATTTACTAGCATCTGAAAACACATGGGGAAGGGCTTCAGAGGAGAGAGGGCTCTGTTTCCAGTAAAACGTTTACAGCCACTTCATACCAAAACTTACTAACAAGACATTTCCAGTGGGACGAAACATCCTAATTTGGAGCTGTTTTTCTCTTTCTTTCTGTCTCCTTTTCCCCAAAATCAAACAACATTGCTTTCATTATCTATGCTGGCAAAGTCAAGTAAGGTTACAATGCTTATATGTTTATCATAGACTCTTCAAGAACAGGAGCTGAATATTGTGTGCTTTTTATCCACGCCCAACAGAAAGTCTGAGACATATTTGTTGACTGAAATAAAGATTGTTCTGTGCCTCAAACCATCTCTGCTTGTCAGAAGAGCCTTTCTTGGCTGGAGTATCTGGAACTAGGTCTCCGTATACCATTTTCCTCTTTCATGTGGGCATAGCTTTCGAGTTGCTACATTTGTTTTGAATAGTTTCATTTTTCATTGTGGGGTTTTGAAGAAGCTCAGTGCCAGCATAAAATTTCTGTAGTTTAAGTTGTTCCAGAACTTTGGCTACTATTTTTTGAGCTTCTGAAATCTCTCACTTTATGTTAAAAAAAAAAAACCAACTCAGATAAATGTTCTAAGATTATGATTAAGCTATATGTATTTCCCGATCATGGCATCTGGTCCCATCACTGCATGGGAAATAGATGGGGAAACAGTGGTCAGACTTTCTTTTTCTGGGCTCCAAAATCACTGCAGATGGTGACTGCAGCCATGAAATTAAAAGACGCTTGCTCCTTGGAAGGAAAGTTATGACCAACCTAGATAGCATATTCAAAAGCAGAGACATTACTTTACCAACAAAGGTTCGCCTAGTCAAGGCTATGGTCTTTCCTGTGGTCATGTATGGATGTGAGAGCTGGACTGTGAAGAAGGCTGAGTGCCGAAGAATTGATGCTTTTGAACTGTGGTGTTGGAGAAGACTCTTGAGAGTCCCTTGGACTGCAAGAAGATCCAACCAGTCCATTCTGAAGAAGATCAATCCTGGAATTTCTTTGGAAGGAATGATGCTAAAGCTGAAACTCCAGTATTTTGGCCACCTCATGCGAAGAGTTGACTCATTGGAGAAGACTCTGATGCTGGGAGGGATTGAGGGCAGGAGGAGAAGGGGACGACAGAGGATGAGATGGCTGGATGGCATCACTGACTTGATGGGTGTGAGTCTGGGTGACCTCCGGGAGCTGGTGATGGACAGGGAGGCCTGGCGTGCTGCGGTTCATGGGGTCGCAAAGAGTCGGACACGACTGAGCGACTGATCTGATCTGATCTGATTTCCCAAACAGTAATGATAAATTTAAACACCTCAGTTCTGAGGGTAGGGGTCATGTGTGGCTACTGCTATTTTTTAACAGAATCATCTTAAATCTATGACAAGATTGTCCTGCCCTACATCATTACTGGGGCTTCCCTAGAGGCTCAGATGGTAAAGAATCTGCACGCAATGCAGGAGACCTGGGTTCAATCCCTGGGTCAGGAAGAGACACTTGCTCCTCAGAAGGAAAACTATGACAAACCTAGACAGCAGAGACTTCACTTTGCTGACAAAAGTCCATATAGTCAAATGTATGGTTTTTCCAGTAGTCATGTACAGATGTGAAAACTGAACCATAAAGAAGACTGAGAGCCAAAGAATTGATGCTTTCAAAGTGTGGTGCTGGAGAAGACTCTTGAGAGTCTCTTTGACTGCAAAGAGATCAAAGTAGTCAATCCTTAAGGAAATCAACACTGAATGTTCATTGCAAGGATTTATGCTGAAGCTGAAGGTCCAATATTTTGGCTACCTGATGCAAAAAGCTGACTCATTGGAAAAGACCCTGATGCTGGGAAAGATTGAGGGCAGGAGGAGAAGGGGACAACAGAGGATGAGATGGTTGGATGGCATCACCGACTCAGTGGACATGAATTTGAGCAAACTCCAGGAAATAGTGAAACACAGAGATGCCAAGTATGCTGCAGTCCATGGGTCACAATGAATTGGACACGACTTAGCGATTGATCAACAACAACATCATTACTAGAAATACTAGTGATTCCTAGATGTGTTTGGACATGAATGATTTCAGTCATTTGACACCACAAAATTAAAAAGAAGAGGATAAGTAGTAGTGTTTTGTTGCCTGGGTTAGCTGGTAATGCCTGAGAGGAACACTGATCAGCTTCACATAGAAGACTAGGCATTAGGTACTTTTACTCTACCCCAGTCTCTTGAGGAAACCAACCAAAATTTACACCTGGGCAGTGGCAGTTCTCACCCCTCAGCAGAGCTGTGCAAACAGATGTGGCAGACTGTCTACCAGGGAAATCTCAACCACAAACATGAGCCTCCAATCACCAAGTATTTGAGGAAAATGAATGGGAGAAATAGAACAGTTTTAACAAATGGAAAAATTTACACTTGAGGAAATAGAGTTAACCAAGCAACAGACATTAGAAGCTAACTATATTCAAATACATCTTCCAAGAAACCTTACCAGAAAAGCACCACAACACATCAGTACATGACAAGTGATATCCACATGTTAACATATTCCAATGGAAATACCCAAGGTTATGCAAAATTTCTGGCCTGATTGTAACTATTCCCCATTCTTTCCCATGGAGGTATGTATATCAGAACACAAGTGAGGAGAGTATCCTTGATACAAGCAACACTACTAATAGGAATGTTTAGTTGCAAAAGTTGAACCTGCTTAGCAGAAAGAAAACCTCTGGGAGGCCCAGTGTAAGCAGAGGATTAACAAATCCTTCCCCTTCCTGCATGAGAATTTGACCTTGGATTAATTCTCTAGCTCTGTTGCCCTGGAAACATGATAAAATTTGCAATATCAATTGTGTTACTAAGCAACATTGCTTATGGTAAAAATGACCCTAGATTGGTACATTAGATCTGGCCTTATAGTACTATAAATACTTGGTAAATATCCAAATCCAAGAGATTTGGGCTTCCTTGAATTCACTGATTCCTATAATAGTGATGTCCTTTTCAAGGACCTTGGAAGCTATTTCTATGGAGTTGTTACAGGAGATGCTTGGATTCATAAATCAGGGCAATTCTCACAAACACCCAAGTGGATCTTCTTGCACCTGAGCGTCACCTGGGTAGAAGATAGCTCTGAGATGGCGGGGTGAATTGGTATAAGGCCTCCCGGTAAAGGGAACATCTGATGTTGTCACGCAGGACAAGAGTGGCTATGATGGGCCTATGAGGCTAAATGTTTAGTAGAGCTTAAGAAGACTTCTGGTGTGGGACTTCCCTTATGGTCCAGTGGCTAAGACTCTGCACTCCCAATGCAGGAGACCCAGGTTCGATCCCTGGTCAGGGAACTAGATCCCACATGCTGCAACTAAGACCTGGCACAGCCAGATTAATAAATATTTTTTTAAAAAGAAGAAGACTTCTGGTGGGCATTGAAGCTAGAGAAACAGGCTTTGAGGCCACACAACATGGAACAATGCCCACGTTGCGCCCCAGGACCGTTCACAGCCATAGACGCAGGACCTTCCATCACTGATGCTGGACAATGGTCACTCCCACCAGGACCTCTGTCACCATTACCCTTGAAAGCTAAATGTCTCTGCTACCTCCTTTGTCATGTTCCATTTATGTCACACCACTTGCTTCTAAACCAGTGGAGCCTGGGCTACCTCCCTGCACAAAGCAGGAGAGGCAACTGGGAACTTGAATTTCTACCTTACTGAACCATGAACTTATGATATGGGAAATTCTCCAAACAGTAAGGTCATCAGTGGTTCCAGGCTCCCAAAAGCTTGACAGAGGATCACTACACTCTTCTACTTTACTTTTTTAAAAATAAATAACACATAAATGGATCATTTGCACAGTTCAGTACTTTTGACCATGATTAGCCACACAGCTCACAACTGATTGGCTTATACACCACAGGGAATACTCCCCAACATATGGACTTCTTAGGCTGACCCAGGACTATTTTTTTCCTGGCATTCTAAGCAGCAATTCAGGATGCCTTTTCCCAGAGGAAGAATGCTACTTTCTCATCTTTCTAAGTGCCGTGATCGCATCTGGCACAAAAGTCCTCTAAAATGTCCCCCCAGTGCTAGTGGGTCCTGGAGAAATTCAGAACCAACGGATGAATAGGGACAACCCAGAGTGGGAGGACCATGTATTTAGACCTGTTTTCTGCAGGGCTATTTGTGGGCTTGCCTGCAATTCCAACCATTGTATAAACGGTTCTAATGAAAAAAATGCATGTTGAATTCTAAATAATTACCTTAAGAAACAAAGTTTTAAAACATGATCTATGTGTGACATGAGTGTCACTGCAATTTACTTCATCTGGCCAGGGTAAAAGCAACTCTAATCCCAATATTTTTCAAACTGCAGGTTACAGCCCATTAATGAGCCATTAAATCAATGCAGTGCAGAGATTGGCAAACGATACCCCGCAGGCCAAGCTTGGCCCACTGCCTGTTTTTATAAAGTTTTATTGGAACACAGCCAAACTCACTTGTTTACATATTATTTATAGCTTCTTTGGCACTTGTGGCTAGTTCTGATAGAGACCAAATGACCTACCAGGCTGAAAATACTATTTAGCCCTTTCTTTAAAAAGATGCTAGTTCCTGTGGTTGTTAACTTGCATTTTTTAGGAATTAAGTAAAATTTAATAAAAAAATAGAGTTGCTTGCCTGGAGGAAGGTAACTATATTTCTTGAAACTTTTTTTTTTACATTAACTTCACTGGAGTTGATAATCTTGCCAAAGTCGTGCAGCTAACACTGCAGAACTAGTCTTTGAACTCTTGGCATCAGGCCCCACTCTGTATTTGTCTTTGCTAGTCTGTTTTGCTGTCCATGGATTATGGTTTGAAAGAAATATTTGAAAGCCTCATCCCTAATCTCTAGAATCTTTTTATAATCCTTATGAATGTTTACAGGATATAAAATGAATATACTTATTAAGTAAAATATAAATATACAAAAACTTTGAAGGAGAAACTTTGAGTCACCCATAGTCTCTGCATCCAGGAATAAGCACTAAGACCTTATAGGGAATTTCCTTCCAATCTTAGTTTTCTGTGTATATGCAAAAGTTTCTTGGTTGTTTCATGAAATAAGGACCCAATGGTAAATGCAGTTGATCCATGTCATTGACTAGACATGGGTTATTATTATTATTTTTCCAATGGACTGTCCCATCATTGGATATGGGATTTAAAGTCAAGAGTGCTGAGCACAGGCATGTTGAACACGCTTCGTGTTGAAGACGATAAAACTGAGGCCCAGAGGGATGAGTGTACTTGTCTGGAGTCATAAGCATATTTTCAGTGGATTTGCAAAGGCAGTGCCTCAGTGCCTTTGCACATGCTTTGCCCTCTTCTTGAACCACTGTCCCCTCTGCTCCATCATCTCACTTCATCCTTCAAGATTCATTTTAAGCATCACTTCCTCCAAAAATCCTTCCCTGTTGTCTGAGGATGCACTGAGTGTCCAGGGCATAGCTCAGTGGATAGCATTTAGTAAGTGCTCAATAAGTGTTTGCAGAACTGAATAGAGCTGGGTCTGAAACCTGCATGTTCTGGCTCTCGGCCCAGAGAGCCGTGTGGCCATTGCCAGCTGGCAGCCCTCGGATTGGCACTGGCTCTACTGCTCACGTGCTCCAGGCTTATTTCCCTAGCTATCCCCAAAAGTAATCACTGACATATAACAGGTGATCCATAAATGACCAGGGGTTATTATTTACTTCCTTAATCCAGATTGATGTCTTCTTAGATATTATAAGAGATTTTGACCAGCCCTTAGTATGTGGCAGATCCTGCTCTATACACTTTATGTTATTAACTAATTCAGTCCTTGGAATACCCCTTGAGGCAGGAGCTAGCCTCACCTCTCCCCATTTCACAGATGAGGAAACTGAGGTGCAGTGAGGTTAAATAAGTTATACACTTGAGCAAGTCTGTGTGCGTGTGTGCTAAGTCACCTCAGTCAGGTCTGACTCTTTACAGACTGTAGCCCTCTAGGCTCCTCTGTTCATGGGATTCTCTAGGCAAGAATACTGAAGTGGGTTGCCATGCCCTTCTCCAGAGGATCTTGCCTACCCAAGGATTTTTTTTTATATAAATTTATTTATTTTAATTAGAGGCTAATTACTTTACAATATTGTATTCGTTTTGCCATACATCAACATGAATCCAGCACAGGTATACACGTGTTCCCCATCCCGAACCCCCCCAAGCTCGATGCATGATACTGGTTGCTTGGGGCTGGTGCACTGGGACTACCCAAGGATTGAACCCACATCTCTTATGTCTCCTGCATTGGCAGGTGGGTTCTTTACCACCAGCGTGCCACCAGCGCCACCTGGGAAGCCCTGGGCAGGTCTGAGAGTATCAGAAACATCAAATAAATGCTGTGTGGCTAGAGGGAAGGAAGCCCTCCTTCTCTCTCTCTCTCTCTGTTTCTCTCTGTTAAGGGAATGGAATGCATACCACGGGGTAGGGGAAAGGAAGGCAAAAGAGCAGAAAACAAGACCTTGTTCTGAGAGTTGTTGGGTGGAACAACAAATTAGGCAGTAAAGAAGGTTGAGAGAACCGCCAGGCTATCAGTACTTTCTCCTATAAGAAATGAGGCTCGAGAAGGAAGGTGAGAGACCAGAACTCTATCTGGTACTTGGTGAGCCCTCCCTTGATGGAGGCATAACGGTGCCTAACAAAAGGTGATGAACATTTGATAAGCACCTATTACTGTGCTGTGTGCTACGTGAGATATTCTATTTTACTTACAGAGTTTAACTGAATCCCTACACTCGACCTTGTGAGGTAAAAATGCCTTCATCTACCGGTGAGACAATTAAGTCTAGTCACTGCTAGTAGGAAAATGACATTTGGAAGCTCTTTAGGTAATGATAAGGACCTTCATTGGAGGAGGAAATGGCAACCCATTCCAGTGTTCTTGCCTGGAGAATCCCAGGGATGGCAGGGCCTGGTGGGCTGCCGTCTATGGGGTCACACAGAATCGGACACGACTGAAGCAACTTAGCAGCAGCAGCAGCAAGGTCCTTCATAGCACATTAATTATACCTCTGGACATTTTTTATTCTGGAGCCATAATGCCCGAGTTTATTTCTAGGTTCTGACACTTCCTATCTCTGTAACCTTAACCACTTAACCACTCTGAGCCTCAGTTTTCTTATCTGTAAAGTGGGAGCTGTCATAGAATCTGCTTCAGAGGGCTGGTGTGAAGCTATTAAGTGTTAATATATAGAAAGCATTTAAAATCCAGCATGCATTAGGCTCTTTATAGACAATGGCCATTATTAGTCTCACTGTCATAGTGCTTATAACCTAGAAGTATACTGTAGGAGGGCTCCTCAAATTTTAAAGTGCATTTGAATCCCTTGGGATCTCATTAAAATGCAGATTCTATTCATTATGTCTGGGGTAGGGCCTGAAGTGCTGCTTTTTAAAAAAAAAAAAAAAAAAAATTGGCTTTGCTAGGTCTTCACTGCCACACCCAGGCTCTTCCTTGTGGAGCTCAGGCTTTCTCTAGTCTTGGCAGGGGCTTAGTTGCCCTGTGGCCCGTGTTATCTTGTTGTTCAATCAGGGATCGAAACTGTCCCCTGCATTGGAAGGCAGATTCTTAAGCACTGGACCACCAGGGGAGTTCCTGAAGTGCTTCATTCCTAGCAAGCTGACGGGTAGTGCCAGTGCTCCACAGAGCATCATGTGAACAACAACATTGTGGATTTGTGTGTGTGTCATTCATTCCCCCAGCCTCCTCCTACCCCCGTGTCAAGTTTCATAAACTCCAATACTTTGGTCACTTGATGCGAAGAGTTGACTCATTGGGAAAGAGCTTTATGCAGGGAAAGATTGAGGGCAAGAGGAGAAGAGGGCAACAGAGGATGAGATGGTCAGATAGCCATGAACGTGAGTTTGGGCAAACTCCGGAAAATAGTGAAAGACAGGGAAGCCTGATGTGCTGCAGTCCATGGGGTCACAAAGAGTTTGACACAACTTAGCAACTGAACAACAACAAAGGCAAGAGATGAAGCTTTTTTGGTGATTTTCATCTCTCTGGCAGAGTTCAACACATAATAGGTGTCCAAGAAATATTTCCCCAGTTGGGGGGACCGGATTGAGCTTTGCAAGGCCTCCATTCCCCTTCACAGGCTTCCTTGGTGGCTCAGTGGTAAAGAGTCCATGTGCCTATGTAGGAGATACAAGTTCGATCCTTGGGTCAGGAAGAATCCCTGAAGAAGGAAATGACAACCTACTCCAGTATTCTTGTCTGGAAAATCCCATGGACAAAGGGACCTCACAGGCTATGGTCCATGAGGTTACAAAAGAGTCAGACACAACTTAGCAACTAAACAACAATGACAAATTCCCCTTAATTCATGGAGGTGCTGGATCCTGCTACAATTTGCCAAAATGAATGGATTCCAGAGGTCAGATGTGACCAGCTGGCAGAACTTTCAGGCTTTGAAACAGTGACCAAGGGAAAGCACTGAGCATCCAAATATAATGATCATCGTCCAATTAACAAGGTGGCCAGCAGAGGCTCAGAAATAGCAAATTAGCCACAAGAATGGAGGAGAAGGGTGAGGCAGGATCTGACAGGTGTCCTCCCCAGGGAGAGGCAGCAGGGCAGATCAGATCCTAAACCAGGTCAGCTTCAGGGCTGTTAAACGCCTCCAGCCCTCAGGGCTAGCCTCCAGCCCTCAGGGCTAGTCCAACAGCTTATACCGTTACCCTGGAGTTTTTTCCCAGCCTATGGGGGAGTGATTGCTCCTGACCACAGGTAACACGCTGGGTGGTTCAAGTTTAAAAACAGTCCCCTCTCCCAACTTGGGGAGTTAGTCTGATCAAACACGTGCACGTCACTTGTTCATTTCAGTATCCAAGTCTTTTCTGAATCCCAGTTAACTATCTGGTCTGGTCTGACACCAGCTTCTCCGTATTTTGTGGGACAAGGAAGGAAAACGTTACCTTCATGTCAAAGATAAAGGAACTAGCATTGCTATGTCCAGGATGGTAACCAGTAGCCATGTGAAACTGTTTAAGTGAACTTCAGTTGACTAAAACTATAGCTTTGGTTCCTTAGGACCACTTACCTCTTTTCAAATGCTCAATAACTAGATGTGGCTAGTGGTTCCTGTGTTGGATCCCCAGATATGAAACATTACCAACATCACAGAAAATGTGGCTGAACTACAGACTCAACGCACATAGTGTCCCTCTTATAGGAAAAACAGTCCATGAAACTCATACACCTGAAGCAATGACGTAAGAAGTGTAGGGACCAGCTCCACTGTGGAGGCATTTGTCTTGTTTCTGTGTTTTGATCATCTTAGAGCAAAGTCTTTCAAAGCAGCCATCATCATCATCATCACCGACAAATATCATCACATATTTATGACATACTAGACTCTCTACCTGGAGAAGAAAATGGCAACCCACTCCAGTATTCTTGCCTGGAGAATCCCCATGGACAGAGGACCCTGGCAGGCTACAGTCCATTGGGTCGCAAAGAGTCGGACACAACTGAGTGACTAACACACACACAGACTCTACTAAGTGCGTCAGTCACTGGTCTTCACTAGAATCCTAAGAGTGTAGGAGCATATCTTACACTATTACAGTCTCTGCCTTCTTCTGAGGAACTTCAGGCTCAGAGAGATTGTGCAGCTTGCCTGGGTCACACAGCAAGTCGGGGCAGAGCTGAGATGGAAAGGCAGGAAGCTTGAGTCCAGAGTTTGCTCCGTTAACCAGGTGCCCTGCCACTGGGATGGGCAGGATGTCAGGCATAAAGCGGGGCGCTCAGGATTCCCCAGAAAGGTTAAAGGCCAACAGGAGATTCTTGTTTTAATGTTTCCCCCACCTCTTCCCTTTTCCTGCTAATATTTTCCCTGGCTTAGGCTTCTGTAAGTATCACTAATGTAAGTGGAATAATAATAATCAAATCACTTCATCTGGTTGCTGCTGCAGCTAAGTCACTTCAGTCGTGTCCGACTCTGTGTGACCCCATAGATGGCAGCCCACCAGGCTCCCCCGTCCCTGGGATTCTCCAGGCAAGAACACTGGAGTGGGTTGCCATTTCCTTCTCCAATGCATGAAAGTGAAAAGTGAAAGTGAAGTCGCTCAGTCATGTCTGACCCTCAGCGACCCCATGGACTGCAGCCTACCAGGCTCCTCCCTCCATGGGATTTTCCAGGCAGGAGTACTGGAGTGGGTTAGAGAATAGCTAAAAAAAAAAAAATCTTTGAGAATAATGTTACCCTGCTGAAACAAATAGCTGGCTATGTAAATACAGGCTCTGCCTCTTAAATTTTAACCTCAGTGCTGCTTGAGCTTTTCATTTCTTATTGTACTTTTCAATGTTCTTAATTACTTGTTTTATTTACTAATGGACTTCTTAGTCTGTTGTTCATTCTTCATTCATTCATTGAACATACATCCAGTGCCTCTTTTTACTTTAATTAAATTATTTCTTTTTGGCTGTTCTGGGTCTTTGTTACTATGGGAGGGCTTTCTCTGGTTGCGATGAGTGGGGAGCTATTCTTCATTGCAGTGTGTGAGCTGCTCATTGTGAAGGCTTCTCTTATTTCAGGGCACAGGCTCAGTAATTGTGGCACATGGGCTTAGTTGCTCCATGTCATGTGGGATCTTCCTGGACCAGGGATTGAACCCACGTCCCCTGCATTGGCAGGTAGACTCCCAATCACTGAGCCGCCAGGGAAGTCCCTCGAGTGCCTCTTTCAAGCATAGTAATTGGAAGAGCTGCTTGCTGGGCACCATTATAAGCACTTTGCATGAATTAAGTCATTTATCCCTCATGAGAACCCCAGGAGGGAGGTATAATTATCGTCATCCCCTGTTTATAGATGTGGAAAGTGAGGCAAAGAGGATCAGCAACTTGTTCAAGTTCACAGGGCTCAGAAGTGGGCCCGTGCTGGGGGGAAGGGGTAGGCGAGGAAGCCCAGAGACCTCTAGGCTCTACTCTGAGCAGCTCATTTATCATCAAAGATAGAGAGTGCCAAGGGTGAGAAGGGAGATGCAGATAAACTGCTGGGGGGCTCAGGGAAGGTCGTTTTGAGTCAGACTTGAAAGACAGATGAGATCAGGCATTCTGGGTGGGAGGAGCTGCTGACAAAGGTTCCAAGAAAGGAAATCACAAGATACATGTCGGGGCGCGGAGGGAAACACATGCCACAGACCAGAGGCCAAACTGACCTTCAGCTGGTTGGCAGAAGTGCAGATGTTCAGCCAGTTGTTAAAATACTGAAATATTTCTGTAGGGGTTGATAAAAAGCTGCTGCCCCACCTGTCCTCTTCCCACCCTGCCTGTGTCCTGCTGTCCAGCTGCTGCAGCAGGGTGTCTGGCCCATAGACAGTCCTGTCTGCATCAAGACCATAGGAGTTAGGTGGTGCCTGGGCCTCCCCCATAGTCAAGGATTTAGAAAACCCACACTGAGTTGAAAGTCTATGGAAGAAAAATACATCCTGCAGGTGTTGATGGGCCTCTGTTCCTTCAATGGTGGAGTTAGGGTGAAGGTTTGGACAAGGGAAACGCCTGAGCAAGGTACAAATGCCTGCTCATCTTTCAAGATTCAACAGCATCCTCACCTCTGCTGTGAAACCTTTGTGTCCCTCACCCCTGGTGCCCATGAAGGCCTCTGTGAATGATTATAACAACTCTTGAGTGCCAGTGTGAGCCAGGCCCTGTGATGAGCTTTTCCAGGTTATCCCTCTTAAATGTACCAGTCTCCCTCTGAGATACTGTGCGTGCATACTAAGTCGCTTCAGTCATGTCCGACTCTTTGCTACCCCATGAACTGTAGCCTGCCAGGCTCCTCTGTCTGTGGGATTCTCCAGGCAAGAAAACTGAATTGGGTTGCCATGCCCTCCTCCAGGGGATCTTCCCAACCCAACGTTCAAACCAACATCTCCTGCAGCTTCTGCGTTGCAGGCAGCTTCTTTACCGCTGAGCCACCAGGGAAGCCTCTGAGATACTGTAACTCTGCCTACATACAGATGGGAAGGCGTGGAGAAGTCTGAGGACTGGCCCAAGGTCACACAGCTAAGCTAGTAAGTGCCTAGGCTGGAGGCTGAGCCTTGCACTGTGATTCCAGAGCTTGTGTCCCCTTGACCTGCTCCTGTGTGGCCCCAGTCACCGCTCTGGCCTCATTTGCTTCCAAATGTCTGTCTCCGCTGCCAGACTTTGAGCTCCTCTCCGGCAGGGACTGGGCTTTGATCATCTCTTGCTCTTTCTGGCAGCCAGCCAAGCCTGGCACAGAGTAGAGGGGGATATGAAGATGATCTGAGTGCATGGCAGTGGGAGGAAGGAGCAGGGGGTGATGGAAGGACCAGTTAGAATGTTCCCGCAAAAGTCCCAAGAGGATGGCTTGGCGGAGTGGCAGACCCCAGTGAGAGGAGTCACCAGTGGCCTCCTCCCTCTTCTGAATGGTCCAGAGGAATGCTATATTAGCTTCCTTGGATTTTTGGTTCTTTCTCATTTGCCCAGAACTCTCAGTCCTTTGCCTGCCCTGTTTCCAGGGCCTCAGGAACCATACGTGAATGTTCTGAACAAGCAGGAAAGCATTTTTTTAAAGAACAGCATCACAAATGAGCCTTTGAAACTGCCTGGTGTAAACTGTGGGCTGCCCCAGGGTGGCAAAGGCAGTGGGAGCCAGAGTGCCTGGTACCAGAAAGGCCTGGAGAAAGAGAAAGAGAGGGAAGGAGGAGGGCATTCTCTGGGCTCAGCCTGCTTTCAATCCACCTGCTCCTGTGCCAAGTTTTCACTCCTTTTTTAACCTTTCAGAAATAGTGATATTGACAGCTGCCAGCACAGAGCTGGGTTTCACTTGTTACAGGAAAGAGTCCAAGCAGTAAATCTGGTCATTTGCCCTGAGCAATAGAGCATCTGGGTTGCCTTTTCATTCCTCGAAGTCTGACTTCCCAAACAAAGCCTATATGTGTCTCCATGTACCCCAGTCTACAGTTTTGCTAGGTTTATTGATTTAATCACATTCTCCCCTCCAACCATTCTGCTGTCCTCATGGACTGCATATATTTACAACTGCAATACAGGTGCTATAAATACAGATTTTTATACAGATCTGTCTTTTTACTGAAAAGTTGTATGTGCTCATTTTTTTTTAATTTGGAAAATACATAAAAATATAAGAAAGAAAATTAAAGTTATCCACAATTCTACTACCCAGAGGTAGCCAAAATGATTGTTTCACATATTTTTTCCTTTTTTTAATACAAATTAAAATAACTGTACTATGGATATATAATTTTATATCTTTTTTATTTCACTTACTAGTATGCCATAAGCATTATCCTAGCACTACTACAGAGCATTCATAAACATCATTTTTAATGACGACAAAATATTCCGTCTTGTGAAGGCACCATAATTTGCTAACGGTTCCCAGGTTGCTGGGCATTTGACTTGTTTCCAATTTGTGAATTGCTGTTCTTTTAAAACTGCCCACAGTGGTGTTATTAAAACACCAATGTAGAGGGAACGGATATAAAAAGAGTAGTCTGCCTGGAGCAACTGAGGGGTTAATTCACGTGCCCCTGATGGCCCATGTTAGGGAGAAATTGCAGGAGAAGGAGAGCCCTGAGAGGTGGGCTTCCCCAGCCCTGTCTCCTGCTGCTTTTTCCAGGAAGAAATGCCATGTGGGAAATATCAGGAGGGGCACCACCCTGTCTATAAGGTTTCTAACCACAGTCATTATCAAAACCTCCTGGAGTGAGTGCTTCTTGGTTTCCGGGGATCGTCCACACTTGCAACCTCCCTGGATTCCAAAAGTGGAAAGACCAGCCAGAGTTGATTTTCACAACTTATGAGACTGGAAGGAAAGTCTAGGAAAAGCATGAGATTTGCCGAAAGCCATACAGTGAGTGGTCAAATAAAAGCAGAGGGCGGGGAATCCCCTGGTGGTCCAGTGGGTATGACTCTGCACTCCAGTGCAGGGGGCCTGGGTTTGATCTCTGGTCAGGGAACTAGGTCCCACACGCTGCTGAACTACAAAAAGAAGTATCCCACATGCCTCATCATGTCCGACTCTTTGAGATCCCATGGACTGCAGCGTACCAAGTTCCTCTGTCCATGGGGACTCTCCAGACAAGGATACTGGAGTGGTTTGCCATGCCTTCCTCCAGGGGATCTTCCCAACCCGGGGATCGAACCCAGGTCTCCCACATTGCAGGGGATTTCTTTTACGGTCTGAGCCACGAAGGAAGCCCAACTAAGACCCAGTGCAGCTAAATTAATTAATTAAACTTTTTTTAAAAAGAAATAAAAAGAAACCAGGGGGCTGCTCTAGGGATCCCTGGAATTCCCCACCCTCCTTCCCATATAGTTTCTAGAACAGAGAAGAGAATTCCAGCATCATCATCAAGCAAGTTTTGAGCTTGTACAGTGTATAGAGTTCACTGCACATGTACTTGGCCATGTCTGTAGAGAATGAAGTTTCCACTATTCCAGGAATTGTTTGTTTGTTGGCTGTGTTTGTTTATAACTCTGGATTTAAAGTCTTAGCTCTGTTTTCACCCTGTAGATAAGAAACATTCCCAGGGAAGACTTCCTCAGTTCTTGCAAATTGGTGTGAGGAATTCGGTCAAGATTCAGCAGGTCAGGTTCAGGCCTGCCCAGGAATTTGGGCAGAACATGCTGGCAAATGAAGGTTCATATTTTCCCAGGCTTTGTTCTCACTGAAGAGTTCAAACTCCAAGGCTGGAGCTGGTCCTTTGGCAGTCCTTTGTCACACTGCTCTCTATGAATTCATTACATAGAATTCCACCCCTCATGTGGCCATTCTCCAGCCCCTTATGTCAGCATGGTGTGGAAAGAATATTGTTAATGAAGGAAAAAGGGAACCAGTAAATAGTCAAAATCCAGGACCAACCTATTGAAACACTAACACTGACTGCAGATTCTACTGCCTCCAAAAACCATCCCTGGAGGCACTGCCCCTTCCAGACCCCAGAGCACTTTGCAGGAACATCCCACAAGGCACTTCTCATTGTCAGCCTTGCATCATGGTTATCTGCCCTTCCTTCTTTGATGGCCACTTTCTGCTCCAATCCCCCAATTGAAAGTCATGTTATAACAAGTTTACAAGGATAATTAAGGGCAAACAGACATCACCATTAGGGATGCCCTGGGAAACTGGGGTTATGTGGCCACACTAACCTCCCTTGCTAGATGGAACACCAGGGTTCAGGTTTTAAATCCTTGTGTCTTCCACAAAACTCAGCATGGACCCTCGCTCTAAGGAGAGAGTCAGTAAATAAGGAACAAGTTTTAAGTGATTGGCCTGCTCCATGAATAGTCCTCCCTGTTCACGCCTTTATCATCTCCCAGGTTCATCCACGCCAGTACCTCCCATCCACTTATCCCTTCAGCTACTCTGATCCACACAGAGTCCCCCAAGCTGGCTCTGCAGTTCCTCATCTGACTTCCTCTGCCTGGATTCCTCTTCTGAGTCCTTCTCTCTCCCACTTGCAGGCTCAGATTCCTCTTCCGAGTCCTTCTCTCTCCCACTTGCAGGCTCAGGACGGCATTTTGCAACATACTCCTACCCTCTTCAGCTCCAGCTGATTCTGATTCATTCTGCCATAAGACTTTGTACCTTCCTTTATCAAAAGGCTTTTCAGATAAGCCTCTTTTCTCATGTTTTTCACATTAGATCATGAGTTGGTTGAAGATTAAGGTCTTTTCAATATCATCAAGTATTGAAGCTGATGCATAGTAGGAGCTCATTTTATTCATTCATCTATTTGACTATATGTATAGCACATCTATTCTATGCCAAGCAAAATATCTGTCTTCATGGAGCTTACATTCTACTAGGGGGTGCAGAGGAAGAACAAATGCATAAATAGTAAAGTATCAGGCACAGATAAGTGACATAAAGAGAAATAAAACTGGTACCTGAACCAAGTATAGTGACGAGAGGTACAATTTTATCCAGGATGGTCAGGGAAGTTTCCTCCAAGGAAAAAGAATTTGAGCAGAGAAATAAAGGAATCAAGACAGGAAACTAGGTGGCTATCTGAGCAAAGATCTTGCCAGGCAAAGAGAACAGCAAGTGCCAAGCAAGTGTACAGGGACATTCTTGGAACATGCAAGGAACAGCAAGTTCAGTGAGGCTGGAACAGAATGAGTGAGCATGGTAGGAAATGAAGTCAAAGGTGGACGGTGTTACATCTTGCAGAACTTTTTGAGTATATAGAGGAGTTTGATTTCTAGTCCATGTACAATGAGAAACTCAGTAAATATTTGTTAATCTGAATTATTTGAGTTGAATTGAACTGAACTGAATTGGTTCACTGAACTGAACAGAACTGTCTTTTCTTGGTATATAGACCACATACAGTGTTTGAAACATGCAAAATCCCTAACAAGCTGGCCCTTATTATCTACAAATGGAAAAGCACTAGAAATAGTCCCAGTTAGCAATTTTAAAACCGGTTCTGGAACTGGCACAGCCTTGTAGATTATTCCAGAGAACTTGTTGCTGGTGACAATTTGCCAGCCTCCCCTACATTCCCTAGTTTTATTGTAGTGGTAAATCAGGTACAGGGAACATCTCAACACAAGAGAAATGTGGTCCCAATGCCTGCCCATCATTTATGTTTCATATCTGACTTTCCCAGAGTCTAAAGTCTTTGAGGGTCACTGGGATTTATTTGGGACACTTGACCAAGTTCCTGAACCTAACTTTTTATAGAGTTTTTACCCAAGCCTGGTTCTCATTGAATTTTAATTATGTGCATTCCTCTTAACACAACTGAAAATAAACAACATGGACTATCTTTATCATTTTACCTAGTCCTTATAAAAACTATTCCAGTGACCCATCACCCATAGTAAAGTGAGAAAGCCACCAGAATTAAGCTAAGCAAATTCACAGGATTTAATCACACATTCAGTGATTCATTTAACAAACATTTATTGATTCATTCAACAGTCATTCTTTCATTCACTCCAAGAATGTTGGTTGAGGACCTATGAAGTTCCAGGCACCACAGAAGTACCTGGGATAAAGCAGGGTACAGGATAAATCCCTGCTCTCATGAAGCTGACAGTCTAGTGGAGGAGACAGAATAAATCAGGACACTAAGATCAAATGTCATCCTGAGTGGCAAGCGCTATGATGTGCAAGTTTGGGGGATACAAAGCTGAATAGTTCATGCCCCTACAGTTAGCTGGGATGGTAGTAAAGACGTAAATTGCAATAATAATATGATATATATGGTATTATGGAATTACATACACAATGCTTATCGAGGCAGAGGGAAACAAAGGACTAACTATATTATGAGTATAGGGGGTAGGGCTCTTGGGGAATACTTCCCAGAGGAAGTGATTTGATCGGTGTCTCAAAGGATGCGTAGAACTTAACTGGATGGAGAGGATAGAGAGAGGGAACAACAGCAAGAGTGAGGCAGGGAGGTGTGAGCGCACATGTATGTTCCAGAAACGGCTAGTTGCCTCGTGCGGCTAGAGCACAGTGGTGCTGGACCAGCGTGAAGGGAATAGAGAGTGAAGACATGGGTTGAAGCCAGTTAACAAATGGGCAGGCTGAGGAATTTATACTTTTATCAGATGACCACATTTATATCTTAGCACATTCATCATGACAGCAATGTGAAAAGATAAAGAGAAAAACTAGAAAATAATGCAATGGCCCAATCCTAGAAAGAGTCTTACATCAGTGGGCAACCAGTTAAATGTGGAGTGTTAGACCCGTAGGATGAAGAGGGATTCCAAATAGCCATCTAGACCAACTGCCTATTCAGTGTTTCAACTTCCTTCCTAAGGTCCTACCCAAGGGACTGCCCTGCCAAGGCAGCAGCCCTCGAGGCTTCCTTCCCATCCTAGCTCCAGACAGCCAAGACTCCACTGAGGTCTTACTTAGGTGGAGATGAGATCTGCTCCCTGTAGCTTCCACCACTGCTTCTTCATTTGCTCCCTGGGATTTCCAGAACACATCAGTCCAATTTCTAATTCAGACGCACCATTTTACTGTTTATTTTCTGTGTGCCGGGATAAGTGTGGAGGGCACGTATTTCCCTATTTCCACATTTCCCAATTAGATCCTGAGGCTCTTGGCCATGTGACTTGCTGAGATTTGGTCACTGACCCAGTTAACTGGCAGCACCAGGGCCAAAACTCACGACAGTCTAACACCAGACCCTGAACTCGTAGAAACAGTTATCAGTTTAACTTGACAAATACTTTTTAGCACTTACTCCTTTGAACCCCCTGCCTTGGGTATCGCAGAAGGGGAAAACTGAAGATAAATAAGCATGGATAATGAAATCCAGCGCTCCACATTCGTGATTTGAACAGTGGAGTCAATACCCTAGCATTGTGATAATGTGTACTTGACTTTGGCCTACCATCTGACTTTCCAGAAAAAAAGTGATTCATATTTGGCACGTGTCATGGGCCTGCTTCCTGTGGGTAGTGCTGAGGCCAGCCCAGGGCAGGAGCCATGTCTGGAAAAGCAGATCTCTAGGAGGATGCAGCAGAGAGATGTACCTAGAAAGGCGGACTGCTCCAGTCATAAGGAAAGAGGAATACAGCAAGTCTGAGAGGCTGGAAAGCTGGAAGCGGAAGAACAGGAGTGAGGAAAATCCACGAGAACACCGCCTATGTGCTGAGCAAGTGTGCAGGAGCTCCCTCTTTCGGCAGTGTGTTGTATTGCTACAGTTGTGGCTGAAAGACGCTGACAAGCTGCTGCTGCTGCTAAGTCGCTTCAGTCGTGTCCGACTCTGTGCAACCCCATAGACATAGACGGCAGCCCACCAGACTTCCCCGCCCCTGGGATTCTTCAGGCAAGAACACTGGAGCGGATTGCCATTTCCATCTCCAATGCATGAAAGGGAAAAGGGAAAGGGAAGTCGCTCAGTCGTGTCTGACTCTTCACAACCCCATGGACTGCAGCCTACCAGGCTCCTGCATCCATGGGATTTTCCAGGCAAGAATACTGGAGTGGGGTGCCACTGCCTTCTCCGGCTGACAAGATGAGGTTTTGGTTATCAGAGCTACCTTTCTTGTTGTTGTTGTTCAGCCTCTCAGTCATGTCCACCTCTTTGCCACCCCATGGACTACAGCACGCCAGGCTTCCCTGTTCTTCAGTGTCTCCCGGAGTTTGCTCAAGTTCATGTCCATCGAGTCGATGATGCCATACAACCATCTCATCCTCTGTCGTCCCCTTCTCCTCCTGCCCTCAATCTTTCCCAACATTAGGGTCTTTTCCAATGAGTTGCCTCTTTGCATCAGGTAGCCAGAGTATGGGAGCTTCAGCATTAGTCCTTCCAATAAATATTCAGGGTTGATTTCCTTTAGGAAAATTGTTTTGCTCTCCTTGCAGTCCAAGGCGGGGAAGGCAATGGCACCCCACCCCAGTACTTTTGCCTGGAAAATCCCATGGACGGAGGAGCCTGGTAGGCTCCAGTCCATGGGGTCGCTGAGAGTCGGACACGACTGAGCGACTTCCCTTTCACTTTTCACTTTCATGCATTGGAGAAGGAAATGGCAACCCACTCCAGTGTTCTTGCCTGGAGAATCCCAGGGACAGGGGAGCCTGGTGAGCTTCCGTCTGTGGGGTCGCACAGAGTCGGACACGACTGAAGCGACTTAGCAGCAGCAGCAGCAGCAGCAGTCCAAGGGACTCTCAAGACCCACAGTTGAAAAGTATCAGTTCTTTGGCACTCTGCCTTCTTTATGGTCCAACTCTCAGATCCATACATGACTACTGGAAAAAAGTGTTTATCTGAATCTGATGTTTAAGTTGATAGCAACTTAGACCAAGTATGTTAGGCGCCTGGTGTACATGAAAATGCCTAAATGTAAATCTTCAATTGTACTTCCATACCTGTTACCTCATCTTCTCAGTGGCCTTGTGAAGAAGGACCAGTGAACATTATCCTTGTCTTTAGGTGAGAGAGGAATCTAAGGGATTCATGACACCTTGCTTTATCTACTCACCACACAGTCAGCTTCCATTCAGAACCAGTGCCCGCACCCCATCTGACCACACACACACCCCCACCCCCACCCTGCTTGCCAGTCCATTCCTCCATCTCAGAGAAGTGCTGCTCCTGACCTGGCCCAGTCCCCCTCCCTGACCTAGGCTCATCCCTGGACGGGATCTCGTTACACTGCCTCCCCTGAGACTGGCCCCAAAGCTTGACCCTTTTTCACTAGGAGAGGCAGCAGGAATGCTCCTGAGAGGATTGGACAGGTCGTGGCAGGTGGGTAGGGGGCATACCCAGACCTTTCCATCTCATCAGCTAATCAGCCCTGATTATTTCACTTATGTGGCTGGAGAGGGTCACCCTGGAGTGCTGACCTAGACAAGGAATCCTTTCCTAAATAGCACCAAAGTTCAGCTTAACAAATAGCCCTTTTGGTTTTCCTTTAATTAAATCCTCCTGGTTTCTGTCATCTCTCACTTTCAGATTCAACAAAATGTAAAATTGGTAACATTTAGTCAGAGAAGTAAATTGTGCATATGCTTTCTTCTCATGCGTATGGAGAGTCCATAAATCTGCTCCATGGCCAAATGGTTGCTTTGTGTAGGCACCAGAATTGTCTCTCCTCCTGCTCTAGTCCCTTCCTTGATTATTAAGTCTCTTAGGATTTTTCTTTTCTTTCCCTCATTTCTCCATATTCCTTCTTTATTTTCCTTTTTACAGGGAAATTCTATCCCATTTCCATCCTCTACGTTTCCAAAGGACCCCCCACCCACATGCTATGTAGTGACATTCTCTTTTTATTTTATTATCCCAGTTAATCTTGGGGATTTGACACAGTCTGAGACAGATGATGTTATCCACTCATCACTTATAACTAATCTAACTCTGAAAAAGACTTGAGCTAGACTCACAATATGACTTAGATAGAACTGAAATCGCAGGACGTGTCTCTGGCCTTGATAAAACGTGGATTCTTCTGTCTTGGCTCAGAAAGAATTCAGCAAGAGACAGTGTACAGGTAGGAAAGAGTTTATTCGTATAGGATGCTTCTGAGAGATAGAAGCGGGCAGACCCAGGAGTGCCATAGTGAGAACTTATGGACTACAGTTTTATAATCAAAGGAAAAGTAGGGGAGGGACAGACCACCTTTTTCCTCCTTTTTAGTAAATGTCACACTTTCAGCACCAGCTCCTCCTCCGTGTAGAGTGGACAGTTTTCTTGTCCCTATAAGGTCAAACTGGGACTGTCATGGTACAATGGAAATGAGCAAAAAGATGGCAACATATACTAAAATATGGTAAATCATCTCGGTTTCAGTATAATGTCCTTATTTTTTTTAGTGTATGCAAAGGAGTATGTCCTAGGAACCATTAAATTACTGACATTCCCGGGCAAGATGTGGGTCTCATTCCACCATTGTTTCATTGTTTGGGGGTGTGTTTCATGCTTCTGCTACATGGGTTTTGTTGCTAAGCAAGCCCGCTTGGTTTTGCAGGTAAACAAACCTGCTTTCTTGAGTGATCATTAACTTTCAGAGGTCTCCCATATATTTCCTTTACTTACTCACTAAGTTAATCCCTTAGTGGGATTAACTATTAATCAGCTACTTTGTCCTTTTACTTTGTCCCTATCAGAACCACAAAACAAGGATAACAATACCAAAAAAAAAAAAAAAAAACCCAAAACCTCATGTCATTAACACTAAGGAAGACCACTGTGCCAGAAAAATCTCCCCCAAGGTTTATTATTAAAATTGAGAACAAAATTTAGCTTTGAGTTGAGAACAAAATTTAGCTTTGAGTTTCCTGATCTCCAAGGCAAAAAAAGAAACATGCATTATAAAACACTCATCATTTAATTTAAAAAGAATCTTTTCTGACTTTAGCAAGTTCAGTCCAGGCTGATACTCAGGTCCTCCTGGTGATCTGAATCACCAGAAGTGTTTAGTGAATGTTGTTCAGTCATGTCTGACGCTTTGTGACCCCATGGACTATACAGTCCATGAAATTCTCCAGGCCAGAATACTGGAGTGGGTAGCCTTTCCCTTCTTCAGGGGATCTTCCCAACCCAGGGATTGAACCCAGGTCTCCTGCTTTGTAGATGGATTCTTTACCAGGTGAGCCATAGGGGAAGCCCAACAATACAGAGAAGCTCTTAAAAACAATCTGTAACCAAGTCCTGGGTTCCACTGAGGGAAATTATTGATCTGTGCTCAGAGCAGTCAGGTACTTCTGGAGGCACGCTGTCCCATCTGTAAACAATAGCATTCATTATATAAAAGTGGCCCCCTGGGTAGGGGGTAGAGTAGAGTATAGGAATCATTACCTTTTCTTACATGAGTGGATGTAAGAAACTGCATGTAGCCCAGTCTCTTCCTCCACACATGATGAACCAAAATGCCTCAATGTTCAGTGACTCAGTCAATGCCACACTGGTCTTTGGAGGAGCCATATAAGAATGGCCAAGTAGGAGGACTTTGGATTCTGGCAGACATGGGATCAAATCCCAGCTCTGTGCTAATACTTGGTATCCTATAGGTTACTGAGTCTTGCAAAGCAAAGCCTCAGATTGCTCATCTGTAAATAGGGATGATAATCATAATTACAGAATGGCAACCCACTCCAGTGTTCTTGCCTGGAGAATCCCAGGGACGGAGGAGCCTGGTGGGCTGCTGTCTGTGGGGTCGCACAGAGTCAGACACGACTGAAGCGACTTAGCAGCAGCAATGCACATATATGGAATCTAGAAAAAGGGTTCTGAAGAATTTATTTACAGGACAGTAATGAGGTAAAGCGTGTGCCTGCAATGCAGGAGACCCGGGTTCGATCCCCGGGTCAGGAAGATCCCCTGGAGAGGGAAATGGCAACCCACTCCAGTACTCTTGCCTGGAAAATTCTATGGATGGAGGAGCCTGGTGGGCTACAGTCCATGGGGTCGCAAAGAGTCGAACACGACTGAGCGACTTCACTCACTCACTCACCTTCCAAGGTTGTTACTGTAATTCAATGAAATAATGTAGATTTGAGCTTTTTGCACAAAGTCTGGCCCATTATAAGCACTCCAGTAGATGCTATAAAATCCTAATAATGATGATAATGATGTAGACCATGATAATGGAAAGAAAAACTGAGTCCAAAGTTAGGTTGCTTAATATCTGCTGTAGCCCTTTTTCCACTTCCCCGTTCACTAGGATTCCTGTCTGGAATTATACTGAACTGAAGGATATTCCTTAGAACTGCACCATCCAGTAAGGTGGCCGCTAACCATTTGTGACTAGCAGGTGGTGGTTCAGTTGGTAAAGAATGCACCTGCTGTGCAGGAGACCTGAGTTTAATCCCTGGGTCAGGAAGATCCCCTGGAGAAGGAAATGGCAACCCACTCCAGTAGGCTAAAAGTCCATAGGGTCTCAAGAGTTGGACACGACCTACTGACTAAACCACCCAAAGTTAAATCAATTAAAATTGAATAAAATTAGAATTTAGCTACTCAGTCACACTAGCCACATTTCAAGTGTTCAGTAGCCACAGCAGCTTGTGGCCATTGTGTTGGACAGCACAGATTCAGAGCACTTCCACCACAGCAAAAAATTCTGTTGGAAGCTGCCTTCATGGCTTTTTCCCCCAACTTCCTTGTGGCAGTATGTTATTTATTTATTTATTTCAAAATATTATACTGTTACTCGAGTTCTCTGGTCCCTTAACTCTACTGTGAGTACACTCGAGGCCCACAAAGCCCCAAGGACACACAAGTCACGTGGTCAGTTAGTGGCAGAGCCTGCTCTAAAACATGTTCCTAACTCAGGACATGAGTCATTCCATGGAGGCCTGAGGAATCAGCTGTCTTCAGTCTGTGATTTGATGAGTAGGGTTTTGATTGATCAGGGCTGGAGTATGAATTTAATCCATCCTGTCAGACTGCCAAGTGCAGGGTAATGTGAGTTCAAGGGGTTTATCACAAGAGAGCTGGAATATCATTTTCTCAAAGCTGCAGCCCACTGGCAAGGACACCAGGGACACACAGGGGGATCTCCAGCCTCACCTTCAGCTCCTCTTTTGTTGTATTAAAAAAAAGAGATTCTACGTGGTGTTTTAAAAAGTGATCTGTTAATGGAATATTATTCCATTAAGAGAAAATAAAAGGAAAATCCTGACATAAGTGGCAGTGTGGATGGACCTTGAGGACATTATGCTAAGTGAAATAAGTCAGACAAAGACAAATACTGTATGATCTCACTTATAAGTAGAATCTGAAAAACCTGAACTCAGAGAAACAGAGAGTAGAGAGGTGGCTGCCAGTAGCAAGAGGTAGGGGAATTGGGGAGATGTTGGCCAAAAGATCCAAGCCTCCAGTCATAAGAGAAATAAGTTCTGAGGATCTAATTATATACAGCACGGTGACTGGAGTTAATAATATTTTATTATGCACTTGAAAGTTGCTAAGTGAGTAGATTTTAAAAGTTCTCACCACAAAGACAGAATGGCAATTATGTGAGGTGAGGGAGGTGTTAACTAACCCTACCATGGTGATCATAATATATGTGCATCAAAGTGTCATCCTGTACACCCCACACTTAGACTCTGGTGTGCGTCAACTCTACCTCAATAACGTTGAGGGAAAATAGCTAAAATTCCTTATAAGAGAACTTTTGCAAGGATGAAGTCTTTGAGATACGTTTCTGTCTCCAAGTGTACCTGTATTGTGATTTTTGTGGGTTAACTATGACGAGCTCAAAGCCACTGTCAGTAAAATTTCCTGAGGCTGATGAACAAAATCAACTTCCTATGACATAGTTTACACTTTTAAATGAATAAACAATTCACTGTAACAAATATTTTAGTAAATGTAGTTTCTAGGAACAAATGTTAATACAATCTCAAGGTTACAAATTCGTAGTCTCTAGAAAATAACTATGAAAAAATGTTTATCCTTTTTTGCTAAACAGAAAGAAACTCAAATCCATGGTGACAAAAATAAAGGAAAAATAGAGATTTAATGTACATGTTATGGGAACTGATGTGTCACTTAGAATCAGATTTGGCTGTCAGTGACAGAAAACTCAAATAGCAGGTGTTTAAACAAGATAGACATTCATTTCTCATATAAACCAAGTCTGGAATTAAGAGTCCAGGGCAGGTATGGCCACCTAACCAATCATCCTTCTATCATTGTGCTGTGCCGTGTGGCTTCTACCGCATAGTTCAGTTTGGCTGCTTGAGCACCAACCATTCTGTCTACATTTCTTGCCAGCAGAATGGAAAAAGACCAGAGAAAGTTGGGCCTCTTCTATTTAGGAACTTTCCTAAAAGTATCACAAGAAACTTCTGCTTAATATCTTTGTAAGAACCAGTCTCCTAGCTGAAAGGGAGGCTGAAAAATGTAAGCGAGGTGGTCATGAGCCCATGTGAAGACTGGGGGTCTTATTACAAAGCAGGAAGAAGACCCATATAAAGTGAAAGCCAGCAATCTCAGCCAGAATATAAAAAACTCCCCGCTCTCTTTCTAAACAAACAGTTATGGTGAACCCATTGTTTTGCATTCTCAGAGTGAATATTTTTGTCAACCCTTTTTTTAATATTTCTTTTCAAATGTTTCTCTGATTTTGTGTTTTTCAACTGCAATTCAAGTATCAGGAGTTTACAGTTTTAGTCCAGAAGTTACAAGGCCCTAGGTGGTTCTTCCCTCGTCTCTCTCCAGGGTTGCCTCCTGCCCGTCCACCTCACTCCACCACTCTCTCCCCTCCACGTCAGCTCCAGCCTGTGTATACTGTAGCCACTGCCTGCAAATGACAGAATGCAGTTACTAGCCTCAGCTCCAGGTCTGTCTGCCTGTGCTGCTGCTTATAACTGTGTGCCCTTAGGCAAGTTATATAACCTCTCTGCTTCCTTTCATGCTCAGAACCATGCTTAGCATAAAATGGGCCCTTAATTTATGTTGTTTTCAAGCCACCAAGTTTGTGGTGGTTTATTAAGCAGCCACAGGAAACACAGGAATATGCATTTCATTCAGTTCCCAGATGATTTTGAGCTCCCTCTGCCATAGACGGAAAACTAGACCGAGGACCTAGATTGAAATTCAGGGGAACTGTGAATTTTGCACTCGCCAGCATTCCTGCTCTCCAGTTCAAATTGTTAGAGACATGTTGAGCGCTTAAATGCTGATGAAAAAGTCCAGAGAGGAGGTGGAGGTTGAGCTGTGAGACTGTGGGGAGAGAAGTGATGGAGTCATGTGCCAAGGGAAGTAGGGGGTGGGTAGGACTGGAGGAGTCCCTCCTCTTCAGGGTGGGAGGAAAGATGAAGACTAGGGGAGATGCAGCTATTTGTTGGCAGCTGGGAGATGGGGAGATTATTATAATTTGTGTACGATTTTTGCTCTGCCTGAACCTGCTTGAACCTCAGTACTGCATTCATGACCCGCCCCCGCAGCCCTCTAAATCACCTTCTTCAGAATGTGTGACAGGAAACACAAAGAAGGTCAGGTGATCACTCGCATGTACCCGCTGGCATTATTAGCAGAAATCGCCTCCTCACCAGTGCCCCTTGGCACTTGCCCCATTTCAGGGCATTTATATAATTATATGGACTTTCA
This sequence comes from Tragelaphus eurycerus, assembly GCA_935064755.1. NCBI lineage: Eukaryota > Metazoa > Chordata > Mammalia > Artiodactyla > Bovidae > Tragelaphus > Tragelaphus eurycerus. Next base: position 6,084,014 of record CAKXYN010000072.1, on the reverse strand, counting down.
CATAGCAAAAGACTTGTGCTTTGGTGCCGAATGGCTTGCTCTTCCCTAAAAGCATTGGCCTCACCCTACCCATGATTCCCTTGTCTCATTTCCCAAGAGTTGTGGGCACACTTGGGATGCTAGGAAGTGGTCCTCTGTGATCCAGCCCTTGGCTTCCTCTCTGCCCCTGCCAGTTGTGCATGAGGCTGAAGTGGGCGGAATCCATGTAGAAAGAGGAGGCTACCTCTCTGCAGATGGTTGACTCCCATGGCACCCATTGCAGGTGTGTATTAGGCAGAGTTTTCCAGAGAAACAGAACCAGTAGGATGTGTGTCGGAGAAGGCAATGGCACCCCACTCCAGTACTCTTGCCTGGAAAATCCCACGGACGGAGGAGCCTGGTAGGCTGCAGTCCATGGGGTCACTAAGAGTCGGACACGACTAAGCGACTTCACTTTCTCTTTTCACTTTCATGCATTGGAGAAGGAAATGGCAACCCACTCCAGTGTTCTTGCCTGGAGAATCCCAGGGACAGGGGAGCCTGGTGGGCTACCGTCTATGGGGTCACACAGAGTCGGACACGACTGAAGTGACTTAGCATAGCATAGCATAGCATAGGATGTGTGTATGATCCACTCAAGGAAGAGACAATGCTGCAGCTCAGATCTGAAGGCAGTGAGTGGCAAAGTCCCTATTTTTCAGAAGAGATATGTCTTTCTTTTTCTTCAGGCCTCCAACTGATGATGGGTCCTACCCATCTTGTTGTTGTTGTTGTTGTTCAGTCACTAAGCTATGTCCGACTTTTTGTGACCCCATGGACTGCAGCACACCAGGCTTCCCCATCCTTCACTATCCCCCAGAGTTTGCTCAAACTCATGTTCATTGAGTTGATGATGCCATCCAAGCATCTCATCTTCTGTGGACCTCTTCTTCTCTTAGCCTCAGTCTTTCCCAGCATCAGAGTCTTTTCAAATGATTCAGCTCCTCACATCAAGTGGCCAAAGGATTGGAGCTTCAGATCTAACATCAATACTTCCAGTGAAGATTCAGGGTTGATTTCCTTTACGATTGACTGGTTTGATCTCCTTGCAGTCCAAGGGACTCTCAAGAGTCTTCTCTAGCACAACAGTTTGAAAGCATCAATTCTTTGGTGCTCAGCCTTCTTTATGGTCCAACTCTTGCATCTGTACAGGACCACTAAAAAAAAACCATAGCTTTGACAATAAGGACCTTTGAGGTCAAAGTGGTGTCTCTGTTTTTTAATACACTGTCTAGGTTTGTCATAGATTTTCTGAAGAACCAATGTCTTTTACCTTGTGGAAGATAAACTGCTTTACTCAAAGTCCCCTGATTTAATTGTTAATCTCATCTAAAAAATACTTTCAATATCCAGAAACATCCAGACTACATATCTGGTAATATGTGATTGACCATATGTCTGGGTAGCTGTAACCCAGCCAAGCTGACACATAAAATTAACCAGCACAAAGTATGTATATATTTTTAAGTTTTATTGGAATACAGTTGATTTACAATGTTGTGTTAATTTCAGTGAAGATATTCAATTATCAGATCAGATCAGATCAGATCAGTCGCTCAGTCGTGTCCGACTCTTTGCGACCCCATGAACCGCAGCACGCCAGGCCTCCCTGTCCATCACCAGCTCCCGGAGGTCACTCAGACTCGCATCCATCGAGTCAGTGATGCCATCCAGCCATCTCATCCTCTGTCGTCCCCTTCTCCTCCTGCCCTCAATCCCTCCCAGCATCAGAGTCTTCTCCAATGAGTCAACTCTTCGCATGAGGTGGCCAAAATACTGGAGTTTCAGCTTTAGCATCATTCCTTCTAAAGAAATTCCAGGGTTGATCTCCTTCAGAATGGACTGGTTGGATCTTCTTGCAGTCCAAGGGACTCTCAAGAGTCTTCTCCAACACCACAGTTCAAAAGCATCAATTCTTCGGCGCTCAGCCTTCTTCACAGTCCAGCTCTCACATCCATACATGACCACAGGAAAGACCATAGCCTTGACTAGGCGAACCTTTGTTGGTAAAGTAATGTCTCTGCTTTTGAATATGCTATCTAGGTTGGTCATAACTTTCCTTCCAAGGAGTAAGCGTCTTTTAATTTCATGGCTGCAGTCACCATCTGCAGTGATTTTGGAGCCCAGAAAAACAAAGTCTGACACTGTTTCCACTGTTTCCCCATCTATTTCCCACGCAGTGATGGGACCAGATGCCATGATCTTCGTTTTCTGAATGTTGAGCTTTAAGCCAACCTTTTCACTCTCCACTTTCACTTTCATCAAGAGGCTTTTTAGCCCCTCTTCACTTTCTGCCATAAGGGTGGTGTCATCTGCATATCTGAGGTTATTGATATTTCTCCCGGCAATCTTGATTCCAACTTGTGTTTCTTCCAGTCCAGCATTTCTCATGATGTACTCTGCATATAAGTTAAATAAACATGGTGACAATATACAGCCTTGACGTACTCCCTTTCCTATTTGGAACCAGTCTGTTGTTCCATGACCAGTTCTAACTGTTGCTTCCTGACCTGCATACAGATTTCTTAAGAGGCAGATCAGGTGGTCTGGTATTCCCATCTCTTTCAGAATTTTCCATAGTTTATTGTGATCCACACAGTCAAAGGCTTTGGCATAGTCAATAAAGCAGAAATAGATGTTTTTCTGGAACTCTCTTGCTTTTTCCATGATCCAGCGGATGTTGGCAATTTGATCTCTGGTTCCTCTGCCTTTTCTAAAACCAGCTTGAACATCAGGAAGTTCACGGTTCACATATTGCTGAAGCCTGGCTTGGAGAATTTTGAGCATTACTTTACTAGCGTGTGAGATGAGTGCAATTGTTCGGTAGTTTGAGCACTCCTTGGCATTGCCTTTCTTTGGGATTGGGATGAAAACTGACCTTTTCCAATCTTGTGGCCACTGCTGAGTTTTCCAAATTTGCTGGCATATTGAGTGTAGCACTTTCACAGCATCATCATTCAGGATTTGGAATAGCTCCACTGGAATTCCATCACCTCCACTAGCTTTGTTTGTAGTGATGCTTTCTAAGGCCCATTTGACTTCACATTCCAAGATGTCTGGCTCTAGGTCAGTGATCACATCATCATGATTATCTGGGTCTTGAAGCTCTTTTTTGTACAGTTCTTCTGTGTATTCTTGCCACCTCTTCTTGATATCTTCTGCTTCTGTTAGATCCACACCATCTCTGTCCTTTATTGTGCCCATCTTTGCATGAAATGTTCCTTTGGTATCTCTGATTTTCTTGAAGAGATCCCTAGTCTTTCCCATTCTGTTGTTTTCCTCTATTTCTTTGCATTGATCACTGAAGAAGGCTTTCTTATCTCTTCTTGCTATTCTTTGGAACTCTGCATTCAGATGTTTATATCTTTCCTTTTCTCCTTTGCTTTTCGCTTCTCTTCTTTTCACAGCTATTTGTAAGGCCTCCCCAGACAGCCATTTTGCTTTTTTGCATTTCTTTTCCATGGGGATGGTCTTGATCCCTGTCTCCTGTACAATGTCACGAACCTCATTCCATAGTTCATCAGGCACTCTATCAGATCTAGGCCCTTAAATCTATTTCTCACTTCCACTGTATAATCATAAGGGATTTGATTTAGGTCATACCTGAATGGTCTAGTAGTTTTCCCTCCTTTCTTCAATTTCAGTCTGAATTTGGCAATAAGGAGTTCATGGTCTGAGCCACAGTCAGCTCCTGGTCTTGTTTTTGCTGATTGTATAGAGCTTCTCCATCTTTGGCTGCAAAGAATATAACCGATCTGATTTCGGTGTTGACCATCTGGTGATGTCCATGTATAGAGTCTTCTCTTGTGTTGTTGGAAGAGGGTATTTGCTATGACCAGTGCATTTTCTTGGCAAAACTCTATTAGTCTTTGCCCTGCTTCATTCCGTATTCCAAGGCCAAATTTGCCTGTTACTCCAGGTGTTTTTTGACTTCCTACTTTTGCATTCCAGTCCCCTATAATGAAAAGGACATCTTTTTTGGGTGTTAGTTCTAAAAGGTCTTGTAGGTCTTCATAGAACCTTTCAACTTCAGCTTCTTCGGCGTTACTGGTTGGGGCATAGACTTGGATTAGTGTGACATTGAATGGTTTGCCTTGGAAACGAACAGAGATCATTCTATCGTTTTTGAGATTGCATCCAAGTACTGCATTTCGGACTCTTTTGTTGACCATGATGGCCACTCCATTTCTTCTGAGGGATTCCTGTCCACAGTAGTAGATATAATGGTCATCCGAGTTAAATTCACCCATTCCAGTCCATTTTAGTTCGCTAATTCCTAGAATGTCAACATTCACTCTTGCCATCTCTTGTTTGACCACTTCCAATTTGCCTTGATTCATGGACCTGACATTCCAGGTTCCTCCAGGTTCCTATGCAATATTGCTCTTTACAGCATCGGACTTTGCTTCTATCACCAGACACATCCACAGCTGGGTATTCTTTTTGTTTTGGCTCCATCCTTTCATTCTTTCTGGAGTTATTTCTCCACTGATCTCCAGTAGCATATTGGGCCCCTACTGACCTGGGGAGTTTCTCTTTCAGTATCCTATCATTTTGTCTTTTCATACTGTTCATGGGGTTCTCAAGGCAGGAATACTGAAGTGGTTTGCCATTCCCTTCTCCAGCGGACCACACCCTGTCATATCTCTCCATCATGACCCGCCCATCCCAAGTTGCCCCTCGGGCATGGCTTAATCTCATTGAGTTAGACAAGGGTGTGGTCCTTGTGTGATTAGACTGATTATACATATACCTATATTCTTTTTCAGATTCTTTTCTCATACAGGTTATCAGAATATTGAGTAGAGTGCCCTGTGCTGTACAATAGGTCCTTGTTAGTTACCTATCCTATATATAGTAGTGTATACGTTAATCCCGTGCTCCTGATTTAGTCCTACCCCCCACATTTCTCCTTTGGTAAACATAAGTTTTTTTCTATGTCTGTGAGTCTATTCCTGTTTTGTAAATAAGTGCATTTGTTTCATTTTTTTAGATTTCACAGGTAAACAGTATCGTATGATATTTGTCTTTCTCTATCTGACTTCGGTATGATAATCTCTAGGTCCATCCATGTTGCTGCAAAAGGCCTTATGTCATTCTTTTTATGGCTGAGTAATATTCCATAGTGTGTGTGTGTGTGTGTGTGTGTAAGTGAACACTGGGGTATCTTTTTGATTTATGGTTTCTCCGAATATATGCCCAGGAGTGGGATTGCTGGATCATATAGTAGTTCCATTTTTAGATTTTTAGGAACCTCCATACTATTCTCCATAGTGGCTACACCAGTTTACATTCTCACGAACAGTGTAGGAAGGTCCCCTTTTCTCTATACACTCTGTAGCATTTACTGTTGGTAGATTTTTTGATGATGGCCATTCTGACCACTGAGTTGATTCTTCACTGTAGGTTTGATTTGCATTTCTGTGATAATCAATGATGTTGAACATATTTTCATGTGCTTTTTTGGCCATCTGTGTGTCTTCTTTGGAGAAATGTCTATTTAGGTATCTTTGGAGATAATGTCTATTTAGATATAACCATTGCCAGGTGTATTTTTTGAGCATTTACTTTCTCAAGATGATGCTAAACACAGTCATGAATATAAAATACCTATCAGACAATAAGATGGGTGCTTGGTTCAGAGTAAACTCCCCAAGACTGAAAGATTATATTTTGTAAGATTGTTGGGAAACTGAAGGAGAATGCTGGTGGGAGGTAGAACCCACCTCCCCTGATAAAAGCTGAAACTTGCTCTTCCAACCTCCCCTACAGCTTGGTGCAGGCTTGTGACCCAGGTTTAGCCAATCCAGTATAGCGTACCACCACCCCCCAGCTTTAATCAGGAGATCCAGGTACAAACACCTCCTTCTGTTTTGTTGTCTCTTGGGCCTCTCACCTCTCTTACAGCGCTCACCCTCCTGGCCTCACCTTCTCCCCCTTAAACATGATAACACAATGCACCACTTCTGATTTCTGGCTTGAGTCATAACACTCTCTGCTGCTAAGCTGCTAAGTCGCTGCAGTCGTGCCCGACTCTGTGCGACCCCATAGACGGAAGCCCACCAGGCTCCCCCGTCCCTGGGATTCTCCAGGCAAGAATACTGGAGCGGGTTGCCATTTCCTTCTCCAATGCATGAAAATGAAAAGTGGAAGTGAAGTCGCTCAGTCGTGTCCGACTCTTGGCGACCCCATGGACTGGAGCCCACCAGGATCCTCCGTCCATGGGATTCTCCAGGCAAAGTACTGGGGTGGGGTGCCCTGCCTTCCCCAATAACACTCTCTAGGGCCTGGTTATTTAAGTGTGGTCCATGGATTGGTGGCTGAATCACTGCCAGAGAGTTTGGTAGATATGCAGAATCTTGGACCCTACCCCAGACCTACTGAATCAGAGTCTTCATTTTAAAAAGATCCTGGATATTCATATGCACATTAATATTCAAGAAGCTCTGCTGTAGCCCACACCCTTGCCTCCTCCCTCTCTAGGCTGTCTGCAGGAACCACCCCCTTGGGCAAGCCCACCATACTTTGCATAGTAGGGCTGTCACTATAGTAACCAGCCATGGCCACCTCTGACCTCTGCCATCATCTTCCTATCTTTGGTCTCACCACTACAGTGAGATCACAGTGAACATTGCTATAGAAACCAGCCCTGGATATTGTCTGGTATCAGTTGTGCTGCTTGTCCTTCACTCCCTGTGTCCCTGAAATTATGAGCCTCCCAAACCACAGTCAAACATCTAAATTCTTCTCCAGCCTAAGAAAGACTCAACAAATAACAAACATGAAAAGTCAGGGCCACATGATTTATAAAGAAAGGCATAGAAACTGCAGAGATTTGCTTCAATTTGAAAAAAGATGGGAGCATTGCTCTGTGTAGCAAGGCCTTTTCCTCCATCCAGCAGGGAGAAGGCTGAGTGATGCTAAAAACAATGCTGATGATGATGACGATTATGACAGCTACTGCTTATGAGCACTTTTTGATACCAGGCGCTGGGCTACATGCACATCATCCCATGCAGTTCTTACAATAACCCTCTGTGCTAGTTTCCCGTGGCTGCTGTAAAAAAAAAACTGGTATAAACGTGGAGGTTCAAAACAACAGAGATTGATTATTTTACAGTCTAGGGGTCACAAATACAAAATCGATTTCGCTAAATTTTTTTTTTAATTTATTTTAATAAGAGGCTAATTACTTTACAATATTGTATTGGTTATGCCATATATCAACATGAATGCGCCACAGGTGTACACATGCTCCCCATCCTGAACCCCCCTCCCACCTCCCTCCCCATACCATCCCTCTGGGTCATCCCAGTGCACCAGCCCTGAGCACCCTGTATCCTGCATCAAACCTGGACTGGCGATTCATTTCTTATATGATATTATACATGTTTCAATGCCATTCTCCCAAATCATACCCCCACTCCCTCTTCCACAGAGTCCAAAAGACTGTTCTATACATCTGTGTCTCTTTTGCTGTCTCACATACAGGGTTATTGTTGCCATGTTTCTAAATTCCATATAGATGTGTTAGTATATGGTGTTGGTGTTTTTCTTTCTGGCTTACTTCACTCTGTATAATCGGCTCCAGTTTCAACCACCTCATTAGAACTGATTCAAATATATTCTTTTTAATGGCTGTGTAATACTCCATTGTGTATATGTACCACAGCTTTCTTATCCATTCATCTGCTGATGGACATCTAGGTTGCTTCCATGTCCTGGCTATTATAAACAGTGCTGCAATGAACATTGGGGTACACATGTCTCTTTCAATTCTGGTTTCCTCGGTGTTTATGCCCAGCAGTGGGATTGCTGGGTCATATGGCAGTTCTATTTCCAGTTTTTTAAGGAATCTCCACACTGTTCTCCATAGTGGCTGTACTGGTTTGCATTCCCACCAAGTGTGTAAGAGGGTTCCCTTTTCTCCACATCCTCTCCAGCATTTATTGCTTGTAGACTTTTGGATCGCAGCCATTCTGACTGGCATGAAATGGTACCTCATTGTGGTTTTGATTTGCATTTCTCTGATACAGTTTCCCTAAATTTAAAGTGTCAGCAGGGCTGCATCCTTCTGGTGTCTCCAGAGGAAAATCCGTTTCCAGCATCTGGAGGCCACCTGTGTTCCTTAACTCCGGGTCCTGTTCCTGTGTCAGTCCAACTTTTTGCTTCTGTCGTCACATCTACTCCCTCCTTTGACCTTCTTTTTTTTTTCGGACTGTTCCAGGTATTAGTTGCAGCATGTGGGATCTTTTAGCTTCGGCATACAAACTCTTAGCTGTGACATGTGAGATCTGGTTCTCTGACCAGGGATCAGTCCCAAGCCCCCTGCGTTGGGAGTGCAGAGTCTTAGCCACTGAACCACGAGGGGAGTCTCACCTTTGACTGTCTCACCTCCCTCTTCTAAGTTCCCTTGTGATTTCATTTCGGGCCCACCCGGGTAGTTGAGGCCAGTCTTCCCTGCTCAAAATACTTAACTTAATCTCATGTGCAGACTCTGTTTTATCAAATAACCTTGGCAGGTTCTGGGGATTAGGATGCGGACATTCAGTGGGGTGACAGTATTAGGCCAACCACACACCTTGAAGTAGGTATTGTTATTATTCCCACTTTCCCAGTGAGAGGACCAAGGCGTGACCATTGGAATACAGTGAGTCCTCCATCTGTAGGGTCCACATCCACAGTTGGTTGAATCTGCAGATGCAGAATACTGTAAGGATTTGAGAATATTGGTACCAATGAGGTTCCTGAAACCAATTCCCCGTGGATACCAAGGGACAACTATACTTTGTTCAAGGTCACACAGTTTGAGGGTGGAGCTGGAATCCAGCTCTCACTCAGCCTGTCTCCAAAGCCCAAACTTCTGACCTCTGCACGGTACAGCCTTCAAATGGCTTTGAACCCATCTTCCGTTGTCACTAGGAAATGAACAAAACCCAGCAGCTCTCTAAAGAATCAGCTTCCCATGGAAGTTCCTCTACTACAGACTAAAATATTGAGGGCTTAGCAAAATTTAAGTCAAACCATAGGCATTTTCATCTGCTGGGGCTTCTGTAACATTAACCCAACCTGGGTGGCTTGAACAAAAGAAGTTTATCTTTTTACAGTGCTAAAGACTTGTCAGCAGGTGTGGCTTTTTCCAAGACCTCTCTCCTTGGCTTACAGACCGCTGCCCTCTCACTGCATATTTCATATCATTGCCCCTTTGTGTCTCTCCACGTGTTCCGGTCTCCTCATCTTATAAGGACACTTATAAGTCATGCTGAATTAGGGCCCACTCCAATGGCCTTATTTTAATACCGTTACATTTTGAGGTTCTGGCATGTAGGGCTTTGATGCATGAATTTCGGGTTGATGTCATTCAGCCCGTATCAACAAGAACTGCTCTGACGTCAGGAACAAGGCAGCTCAGACCTCTGAGATGATTCCAGAGCCCTCTGGATGCCCTCACTCCCAGCTTTAATATTTGGTTCACATTCTCCACCTTCTGGTCTCCAAACTCACTTGCAGTTACCCTGTCAATACCCTGGTTTAGTCTCCCGGGGCTGCTGGGACAAATTACCACAAACCTGGTGTGTTAAAACAACACACACGCATTCTCACACAGTTCTAGAGGTCAGTAGTCCAAAATCAAGTTCACTGGCCAAAACCAAATTGTCAGCAGGTCTGGTGTCTTCTGGAGTCTCTGAGAGAAGACTATTTCCTCACCTTTTCCTGCTTCTAAAGCTGCACTCCTTGTATTCCTTGGCTTGTGGTTCCTTTCAGCTCAACCAACAGCAGAGCATCCTGCTCCAGTATCCCCTGTACTGAGTCTCCCCGTCTCCCTCTTCTAAGGACCCGTGCGATTGTATGTAGGACCTACGCGGATATCCAGGCTAATCTGCAGTTCCCTACCTGGACCATATCTTCAGACTCACTTGTGCCATCAGTATTCATGGGTTGTGGGAATATGACCTGATGTCTTTGAGGGCCACTATGCAGCCAACCACAGTGACCCTTCCTCACATGTGTCCTGGCCCCTGCATCTGTCCTGGAGGGCCAAACAGGACATGATTCACGTGAAGGTCCCTTGGTTGAGCTCTAACAGCCTTTCTGCCTCAAGGCCTTTGCTCAGTCTGTTACTGCTCTCTAAAACACCCATCTTTCTACACATTCGCATAGGGTCAGTTCCTTCACATATTTGAGGTTTTGGCTCCTCTTCAGAGAGGCCTTCCCACCACCCCACCTCAACCTATTTATTCTCTATCCCAGCAACCTGGCGCCAATCACAGTTTGCAATTGCTTTATTACTTGGTTGGTTTACAGGTTTCCTATATGTCTGTCTTCCTGTTAGACCATTAGCTTTATGAGAACATAGATGTGTCTTGCTCTCCACTCTATCTCCAGCCCCTGGAAGCATACCTGCAATATGAGTGCAACCTAAAGGATTTTTAGGGTTTACTTTTTAATTTTATTGAAACATAGTTGATTTACAGTGTTGTGCCAGTTCTAGGTACACTACAGTCTACAACAACATATTAAGTATAGTTCCCTCTGCCATACAGCAGGACCTTGTTGGCTGTTTTGTATATAGTAGGGTGTAATTGTAGCCTGCCAGGCTCCTCTGTTCACAGGATTCTCCAAGCAAGAATACTGGAGTGGGTGCCATGCCCTCTTCCAGGGAATCTTCGTGACCCAGGGATCAAATTCCCATCTCTTATGTCTTCTGCATTGGCAGGCAGGCTCTTTACCACTAGCTTCACCTGGAAAGACCATTTTAATCCTAAACCCCTAATTTATCCGTCCCTGCCTTTCCCCTTTGGTAACCATAAGTTTGTTTTCTACAACTGTGAATCTGTTTCCGTTTTGTAAACAAGTTCATTTGTATAATTTTTTAGGTTCCACATATAAAGTATAGCATATTAATATTTGTCTTCCTCTATCTGACTTACTTCACTTAGTATGATAATCTCTAGGTCTATCTATGTTGTGGCAAATGACAATATTTCATTCTTTTTCATGGCTTAGTAATTCTATCACCATCTTCTTTATCTATGTATCTGTCAACAGACATTTAGGTTGCTTTCGTTTCTTAAGTGTTGTAAGTAGGGCTGCTATGAACATTGGGATATATGTATCTTTTTGAATTGGCATTTTGTCATTATTTATGCCCAGAGGTGGGATCACTGGATCATATGGTAGGTAACTCTGTTTTCAGTATTTTAAGGCCATAATGACAATTTTAATGGCACTGCCCTGTTTGAATTGATTGTGTTCCCCCACCTGCCTGTTCTCCTCGGGCTACCTAGTTAGAGGTTATTAGGTCTGGATTGTTCCTGAATTCCTAGGGGATTTTATTTAACATGCAGATGCCCAGGCCCCACCCAAGACCTATTGAACCAAAACTCTGGGGGTGAAAGCAAAGCCTTGGCAATTTTCACACACTCCTTGCTACCCTCCCACCCCCCACACCCTACCCATCCATCTACCACCCCTCTCCCGACCCACCTCCCACACTGGGCCTTGATTCTTAGGTCAACTTGAATCTGCTTCACTAAACCATGAGTTCCTTGGGCCTCCTCTAGGTTTTAGTCACCACAGGCAATTTCACCAACAAAGTATTCTTTTAAAAAATGTATCAGGAGAATGCAGTCTTTTTCCCTCTTGGCATTCTCCACCCTCTCCTTAACTCAAGACCCTAGCATTCTTTCCCATCTCCAACCTCCTCCAAAAGAAACTTCACAAATAATACTATTCTTCTTTCCCTCTGAGTAGACAAGATAAGAAGATTTTAAAATGAGTTGCTGGCAAAGAATTCATGAGCTTATAAACTATTGAGGTCAGAGTGACGAAAAGAAGGCAATGTTGAAAGGGGAGAACAAGTCCATAGAAAATTCCAGAGGCGGTGGAATCTGGGGTTCAAGGTTTCTCATTTGAATGCTCGCCGCCTGTCTTGGTAAAAGTGTTATTTCGAAGGCGCAGTAGAGCGTCTTTTTCTCCTCTTCTGTATTCATCAGGAGTTGACTGTGTGCCCCAGGTCTCAGCATCTAACAAGAAAGACAGCTGCTGAAGGGCAGTGTTCCAGAGGACCCTGAGGGGTTGGGAGTTGTGGGCTGTGCTTGAGGGGCTGGGACCGTGCAAAGGAAAGACAGGCCAGGGGCTGGGGGTGCCGCCTCTGCGGAAACAGCTCAGAGGTTTGGCTTCAGCAGTGATGGAGTCATGGTGACAAAAATAAGTTCAGCTCACCTGAGACTGTAGAATCCAATTCAATTTCAAGTCAGTGTGTGTTTATTGAGTGCCTGATTCGGTTTAGGTGATGGAGAGAGTGAGAGAATGAGGATGGCAGCCTAAGCAGCAGGGTGATCCAGGCAGAAATTCCCTGGGAACCTGCCCCACAGGTCCACAGGTTCAGAAACTCGATTTTATCTGTTTCACCCAGTGAGGAGTTGATAAATCTTAGTCCGTTTCATGAACACGTTATTTATTAAGTGCTCACAGCCTGCCAGGCACTGTCCCAGGACTGAGGATGGGGCTGGGTCGGTGAATCCAGCAGTCCCAGGTCCCCGTTTCATGGAGTTCACGTTCTCGTGTGGCATCTGCAAGGCTGGTAGGTCAGGCCACTGGGGTGCGGGCCACCGTGGGAAGGGTCTGTGTTGGGAGGAGTCCCCAGGAGAAATGTTTAGGGAGAGGTGGGATTTGAATTGTGGTTGGAAGGTTAAGTAGGGTGTGGATTTTCAAAGGATTGGAAACCTTATATTATAGAGAGAGAATGGAACTGAGTGAGCAGGAATGAAAATGACCTGCCATCAAAAGTCCATGACCAGATGGGCCCCCTTGGGGCAACAGGTGCATGCTGGGAAGTTGGACAAGTACCACATGGGGTTACTGCACATGGGCTGTGAAGTCAAATGTCTTGGGTCTGATTCCCAGCTCTCATATTTGCCAACCTTGTGAGCCAGGGCATGTTACTTAACCTCGGTACACTTTATTCTCCTGATCTAGAAAATATGCATAATCATAACTAGCTTGTAGGTTGTCCTAAGCATTTAGCTGAGATCATGAATGGGATTAACTGAGATGAATGTAACAGCTGTTAAGTCTTAACATTGGATAACCAGAAAGCATTCTAGAAAAACTGGAACCCGCCACCAAAATGGGGAGACACCTGCATACAGTGAGGGGGCTGCCTGGACCTTGGGTAAATAAACCCTTTACTTACCACTTTCTTCTCCTACCCATGGCAGCCATGCTGGATTGAACAGCAGCCCAGGGCTAGGGTGAAGCAAGAAAGCTGCTGGAACATGTTGACATGATCTCAGGTCCCCCTCACCAGCTCCCGGGGTCCTCACTCGCATCCATGTCAGTGTCCTCCCCTCTCTCCTCTGTCTCCCCTTCTCCTCCCCCTCTCCCTCCCAGCATCAGGTCTCTCAATGAGTCAACTCTGCTGGAACATGTTGAGATCATCCTCAGATCTGGCGCTTCCTAGTTCACATACCCTCCCCACATGTCTCTGTTGCTTCTGGGTTCCTTCGAGCCTCGTAATCGGATTGACCCCTCCCCAGTTGTAGCCATAACGCATGAATAAGAAACCTTTTTGACCTGCACCGTTCATTTCTCAAAGTGTGGCCCCTGGTCTAAATCAATATCATAGGGGCTGCTTATTAAAATTATATTCATGAGCCCTGTGCAATCAGCATTACTGAAGATAAGGCCAGGAAATCTGCATTTACACATACACACACAAAACCAGGTGATCCCCAGGCCCTATACCATACTTTAGAGCAGAAGCTCTTTTGAGTGTGCCCCTCTAGGGCTTCCCAGATGGCAAGGTGATAAAGAGTCGGCCTACCAATGCAGGACACACAGGAAATGGGAGTTCTGTCCCTGGGTGAGGAAGATCCCCTGAAGTAGGCAATGGCAACCCACTCCAGTATTCTTGCCTGGGAAATTCCATGGATAGAGGAGCCTGTCGAACTACAGCCCCTAGGGTCTCAAAGAGTCTGACAAGACTGAACACGCACGCACCTTTAACCAGTAGCATCGGAGAAGGCAATGGCACCCCACTCCAGCACTCTTGCCTGGAAAATCCCTTGGACAGAGGAGCCTGGTAGGCTGCAGTCCATGGGGTCGCAAAGAGTCAGACACGACTGAGCAACTTCCCTTTCATTTTTCACTTTCATACATTGGAGAAGGAAATGGCAACCCACTCCAGTATTCTTGCCTGGAGGATCCCAGAGGTGGCGGAGCCTGGTGGGCTGCCGTCTATGGGGTCGCACAGAGTCGGACACGACTGAAGCAACTTAGCATAGCATAGTGTCAGCCTCAGCATAGACCCAGGACTCATTAGAAATGCAAATTCTTAGCCACCACCCCTGATCTCCTGAATCGGACACTCTGTGGGTGGAGTCCAGCAATCTGCATTTTAAGAAACTCTACAGAGAATTCTGAGGTGTGTTGTGTTCACCTGGGGAAGGTTTTAAAAGCTATCAATGTCCAACCTCATCCTAGATAAATCAAATTAGAATCCCTGGAATAGGACTCGGGTATCAGGATTTTGCAAAAGCTCCCTGCCCTCAGTCCTAATGCGAAGATGGAATTTATAATAATCACTTTCAGGAACAGGACGATAGCACAAATGTATTACACCTAGAAAGTTCAGTCAGAAGCAAAATCTCGGTTAATTCATGCAGCGAGTTGGACCCCTGCTGTGACCCCTTTAGCCAGTGGGGAGCCGAGACTTCCCACAGCTCGGGGGTGTGGCTAAGGCCCCAGAGCACCGCCCCCTCCGCCCCCGCACTTCGCTGGCAGCTCTGGGCTGCCCCTCCAGGTTCTCCCAGAAGACTGCTTCTTCCCAGATGCTGAAGTCTGCCAGCAGTCTGGTCCTTGAGCAGAGCTGAGGCCTGGGAGAACTTCGGAAGGATGACAGGAAGCAGCTAGCGGTGGGAAGGGAGTGTTGGAGGGCACTTTAAGATTGGGCTCACCGTGGGGAGCCCCAAGTCCTAATAACCCCAGGAGTGGATTGGATTCTCTGCTAAGCACCTGACCCTGTGCTTGGTGCTTTAAGTGAGTCATTTCCTTAATGTTCATTTGATCGCCGAGGGAGATCACACTCACAGAAGAGTCACGTCGTATCCTTTCAGTCACGTTATCCCCCATTTGCAGATGAGGAAACTGAGGCCCAAAGACTCCAGAGAGCCTGCCCCGAGGTCACCGGTGCGGTCCGGATGTCTCCAAAGGTTCTCTCACTTTGAATTGAGACACAGTGTCTCCAGGGAATAGGGGGAGGCGGGTGGTGGGGAAGTCGGCGATGAGCAGGGGGTGGGGCTGAGCGGGGAGCCCCTGCTACTGCCGCCCTAACGCGTCTCGGTCCCTCCCTCGCCGCAGGCCCTTCCTCGTGCTGCCGCCGCTGATGGAGTGGATCCGGGTGGCCGTGGCGCACGCCGGCCACCGCCGCAGCTTCTCCATGGACAGCGACGACGTCCGCCAGGCCGCCCGGCTGCTGCTGCCCGGCGTGGACTGCGAGCCGCGCCAGCTCAGGTAGAGTGGCGGGCTGGAGATCCCGGGGCGGCGGGGCTCTGGGAGGGCGCCCTTCCTCTCACACCCAGCCCGCGTCCCCGGTGCAGGGAGCGCGGCCGCAGCGCCCGGGGGCTTTGGGCTGGTTTGCGCCCTGGGCGGTGTGCGCGGGCAGCCTCGCTGTCAAGAAGGTCGAGGCTCCTCTGGTTTAAAGGAGAGACGCAGGCTTGACAATAAGCAGGTCCCTCGAGTTGCAGGGACGCAGGAGGACTGGAAGCAAGGCTATGTGGGAATGCTCCTGATTCTTAGATTACAAGATATCCCTGTGCCTTGATCTTGATTCTAGGCGTATTCTTTCTATTCCTTTCTCTCTCCCTCTCATCCTGCCCTTCTTCTCTCCCTCTCTTCCTTCCCTCTCCCTCTCTTCCTTCCCTCTCCTTCTCTCCTTCCCTCTTCGCCTCCCGCCCTCATCTTCCCTCTCTCCCTCTCTCTACTAGAAGTAAATTATTGTCTCCCTGTAGTTTTCTAACTAAACCGTACAGAGTAGAATTTCTGGTTGGGTCTGAGAGCGCTTGTGCTTTTTCACTTGCATGGAATGACCTGGCTCGCCCTCCATTTCTCACCCCTGTGTCCAGGTCTCTACTGCATCAAGGTGGGAATTATTCATGGACCACTCAGGGACCCCATGCAGGGGTGGGGAGAGACTCACTTTTATCCAAAGTGAAAAAAATGAAACCACTCAGTTGAGTCAAAACCTGGCTGTAAATGCAGACAATACAGAAACTCAGACATAGGTGTGTGTGCATGAGTGTGGGTGCTTTCCCGACTCCCAGGTCTGTTGTCTAGGTGTCATGGACACCATTTTCAAATCCCCATTGCCCACCAGGTGAGGGTAGCCTGTCATGTGGCCAGGCTTCAGAGATTTCCACCCTTCCAAGATCTGATTGGAAGTCTGCAAAGGGGAGGGTTTGCAGAAAACAGCATCGCCCACTGAAGGCTCATAAATGCCCCACCACCCAGGGACATGCAGGGCCCTGATGCAAGTCAGCAAGCTTTTACTGAAAGCTTGCCACAAAGTGAGCACCATCATAACTGCTTTACACAGACTAATTAATAATGAATGAAGTGGGTATTGTTATTCTGCCCACTTTACAGACAAGGAGACTGAGGCACAGATAGATTAACATGCCTACTGCTAAGTCGCTTCAGTCGTGTCCGACTCTGTATGACCCCATAGACGGCAGCCCACCAGGCTCCCCCGTCCCTGGGATTCTCCAGGCAAGAACACTGGAGTGGGTTGCCATTTCCTCCTCCAATGCATGAAAGTGAAAAGTGAAAGTGAAGTCGCTCAGTCGTGTCTGACTCTTAGCGACCCCATGGACTGCAGCCTACCAGGCTCCTCTGCCCACAGGGTTCTCCAGGCAAGAGTACTGGGGTGGGGTGCCATTGCCTTCCCCGTTAACATGCCTAAGGTCACAAGATTTGTAAGTGTTGGAGCCAGAATGTGAATTCAGGCAGCCCATACCCCCAGACCCCATAGTTCTAACCCCTGATTTGTACTCTCCTCAGGAGGTTTCTGTCCAGAGAGAATCTGTCTGTGCCACCATCCCTTACATTTTATCACCTAGAATAACCACGGGTCTCAGGGAGAGAGACACAGGAGCAGCCATTCACTGAGCACCCGCTGTGTGGTGGGTGTTAATTGCAACAGGAGATTTGCATTCGTTACTCTGATCCCTGAAGCAGCCTCCTGAGGGTAGTGCAAACTTTCCATTTTACAGACTGGAAAGTTGTTGGTGGGCAGCTTATAGTGTAGATGTCAAGGAGGCGATCCTTGTGACTCTTGCTCCGAAGCCCATCCTGTGCCCATGACTCTCCTGCCTCCTGTTTCATGGGTGTGGCACCCTACCTGCAGGCTCACTCCTGCTGCCGCTGCTCACAGTCCCCAGCTCTGGGCTGGGATGACCTTCAGACGCCAGCTCTCCTCCTTGAAGCAAACCTGAGGCCACTGGGTGGCGGGGAAAGTAGGATACTTCCTTAACTCTTGCTGATAAAGAACTTCTTGTTTGTCATGCTCTCAGTGTAAAGGGTAGGCACCTGGGCTCCTGAGTCCGGTTGCCTGAGTCCACATTCCACCAACATGACTAATTAGCTGTGCAACCTTGGGCAAGCTAGTTAACCTCTCTGGACCTTCATTTCCCCACCTGTTACATGGACATAGTAATAGCAACCCCTTCAGATATTGGTGCAAGCACAAAGCAGGATCACAAACATAAAGGACCACACTGACAATGCCTAAGAGGAAGTAAGTACTCATGAAACGGTCGTTTTTAGCGAGCGTTATAAGTCTCTCGGAGAAGGCGATGGCACCCCACTCCAGTACTCTTGCCTGGAAAACTCCACGGATGGAGGAGCCTGGTGGGCTGCAGTCCACGGGGTCGCAAAGAGTCGGACATGACTGAGTGACTTCCCTTTCACTTTTCACTTTCATGCATTGGAGAAGGAAATGGCAACCCACTCCAGTGTTCTTACCTGGAGAATCTCAGGGATAGGGGAGCCTGGTGGGCTGCTGTCTAGGGAGTCGCACAGAGTTGGACACGACTGAATCGACTTAGCAGTAGCAGAAGCAGTATAAGTCTCTACTATCGCTGTAGTAATAATGGAGGTTTATATCTAGGTATTGCTTTATCTTAAGACTTTCTCATTTGAACCTCAAAACAAACACTCTTGTTAACTGGGAAAATAGTGCTTCCCTGTTTTACAGAGAAAGATATCAAGGCCCAACAAGATTAAGTAACTCTTCTAACATCACATAGATGTTAAGTGACAGAGTTAGAAGTCGAACATCAAACCCAGACGCCCAGAGATATAACCAACTTTTCTGGCCCCTGCCCTGGATCTGGAGTCAGCCTGCTTGGAGGATGCTGATCACCTTCCAGATGCTTCTTTTCCCTTCCTAAATCCATAGACTGAACATGAACTCCAAGGACCACTGTCGTCTGTAGGCCCCTCCCCCAGCGCAGAGCTTTCACTGCACAGTCTAGTGACCAGGTGTGTGCTGCTCTGACAGTTGCACCAAGGATTTCAGTTTCAGGGTTTGTCCACTTTGACGCATCAGCCCAGCCATTCGGGATGTGGGTGTGATCACCTGCCAGGCCACGATGCACACTGTGAGCAGGGAAACAAAGGAAGCCAGTTCACTTGCATCTCTAAGCTATTTGTAGGCATCTACCTCTCAGTTCTTGACTCATTTGTACACAGGATGATGATTTCTGTCTAGGAAATATGCTAATTGGTTGTTCCAGCTAAATTTTCCTCACGTTTGGAAATCATTTTCAAAAAGAAAACTAAAATATAGTATTTAGTTAAAAATTGTCCTAAGTAATAAATGTAAGATAAGTTCCATCAACTAGGCTAAATTCAGTCCACGATATGATCAGCCAGTTGTTTTTTGGTTTTTGTGGTTTTTTTGAGTATCTATTTTTCAGTCTGGGCAGTATATAGATATATTTACACATATATTTTCCAATCACATTTAGTGTGATGCGAAGTAGGAATTATTGTCTCCAGTTTTCAAGGAATGGGATCAAAGAAGTGTTGTTCATTTAGAGAGCCAACAATAGGTACTGGACACCTGCCTTGCACTAAGTCTTCACAGTGTGCCATCCCAAACAAATTCCACAAGGCAGACTTTATTGTCCTATTTTACAGATAGGAACACTGAGGCTAGTTGCAGTTATGGGACTTGTCCTAAATCACACAGCTACTGTAAGGCAGATGAGGTGTAAGATGAAGGACTTTGCAAGTTGATTTGTCCCTCTGCTGTCCCAGATGTTCATCTTCGAAGTTGCTAGGCAGGATCCTAGTTCTGAATCATTTGGAGCTTAACATACTTCTATAAGTAATCAGTCTTAGAAACAGTGTGGGTAGTTTGGGGTTCTAACCGATGCAGGAACTTAGGATGTGGTGTTGGGAGCTGGATTAGAACATACCATTACCTGCCAGCCAACCAATGTTTCTGGTGGGAGGCAGCCTGGACACCAGCCGGGACAGAGCAAGCAGAGTCAAGGATTCCCAGGTCTGACACTAGTGCTGCGTTGGTTTTCACAGTGACCTTGGTCAGTCCTATGGGAGTTCCCCTTTTGTCTTTATTCTGCTACAGTAAAGCCTCACCATGGCAATCAAGTTTATACCAGAGGAACACCATTTAATGCAGCTGCAGGTTGTAAACCGACAAGGGTGACCCGTTTATTCTTCCTTAATTAAAGTATCAGATCATCTTTCTTTTCTTTTTCCTGTCCTTTGGGAAATGGGAGGGAAGTAAGAATAAAGGAAAGAACAAATAAATAATACCTCCCGGCAGCATTTCTTATTAGGCTTTGTACATTTTCCTATTAATAATTGCTCTTGAAACATTTCAGAAACACGAACAGTAAATGCTGCTGTTTACCCCACATTTGTAAGAGGCAGTTCTACTCCAGAGTGAGGCTGTGTTAAAATAATAGTAGGAAAGGGTGTTCTCAAATCCTTTCTTAGCTGATAAATGACACTGACCGACCGCGGTTGGAGATTGTTGGAACCATGAGCTCCCTCCAGGAAATGGCTAATCTTTTTGCAAGTGTTTCTTAAATCCAAACCAGACTTTGAGCTGTCCAGAAGGGGTAAGTTTGAGGGTGGTAAGATGCTAGGAGTATCAGACTGCTGCTGCTGCTGCTGCTAAGTCGCTTCAGTTGTGTCCGACTCTGTGCGACCCCAGAGACAGCAGCCCACCAGGCTCCCCCGTCCCTGGGATTCGCCAGGCAAGAACACTGGAGTGGGTTGCCATTTCCTTTTCCAATGTCTGAAAATGAAAAGTGAAAGTGAAGTCACTCAGTCATGTCCGACTTAGCGACCCCATGGACTGCAGCCTACCAGGCTCCT
Source organism: Tragelaphus eurycerus (assembly GCA_935064755.1). Classification (NCBI taxonomy): domain Eukaryota; kingdom Metazoa; phylum Chordata; class Mammalia; order Artiodactyla; family Bovidae; genus Tragelaphus; species Tragelaphus eurycerus. The sequence goes on along the minus strand of CAKXYN010000072.1, from coordinate 6,063,584 downwards.
CTGTCCATGGGATTTTCCAGGCAAGAGTATTGGAGTGGGTTGCCATTGCCTTCTCCAAGTATCAGACTAGGACATTACAAAATAGGAACGGTGAGACTAGTTGTGGTTACAGAGTTTGTCGAAGGTCACGCATTGTGTTCTTTCCTTTGCTCTTCTGCTACATTTTTCAAGCTCCTAAGGCCAAGCCCCACACTAGATGCTCTCATCTGGATCTGTTGCTTTCTAACAGGTCACCTTGGGCAGGTCACTCTGCCCATCTCACAGGGCCAGGTTCATCCCCTGTAAAGATGGGGGTGACGACTGCTTCGTGGAATGGAGAACTTCACTAAGAGGTCACATATGAATTTAACAAATTTTGCCACTGCTTGGTCCACCCCTCCTAGCACTTCTTAGGTCTCTTGAGAGAATTTTGAGGTTAATTTGTTGTTCATTGTTCAGTTGCCAAGCCATGGCTGACTATTTGCTACCCCATAAACTGCAGCACACCAGGCCTCCCTGTTCCTCACCATCTCTTGAAGTTTGCCCAAGGTTCATAGGTTAATAGGTTTTGTTATTTGTCTGCTGCTGCTGCTGCTGCTGCTAAGTCGCTTTAGTCGTGTCCGACTCTGTGCGACCCCATAGACGGAAGCTCACCAGGCTCCCCTGTCCCTGGGATTCTCCAGGCAAGAACACTGGAGTGGGTTGCCATTTCCTTCTCCAATGCATGAAAGTGAAAAGTCAAAGTGAAGTCGCTCAGTCGTGTCCGACTCTTAGCGACCCCATGGACTGGAGCCTACCAGGCTCCTCCGTCCATGGGATTTTCCAGGCAAAAGTACTGGGGTGGGGTGCCATTGCCTTCCCCGGTTATTTGTCTAGTTTAGGTCAAACTAGGTTCTAAGACAAAGACTGTGCCCCTGAGGCACCTGAAGTGAAATTCTGTTGCCTCTTACACAGCCTTATAATGACAGCTGGAAGTTCAGTTTCATTTACCAAACACGTATGGGGTGCTGATGGCCTGCCAGAACCTGGGTGGGACCCAGGGACATCAGATCAGGGAAAACCCAGCTGCTGCCCATCACATAGGAAGCAGGCCTGGTGCTGCTGGAGCTGTTGGTCCTTATTCCCACAAGCTTCTGTGGCCCTTTAAGAAGAGGATCACCTGGTAGAGGGGAATTCTGGCCCTTAGTGTCAGAAGGAAAGATGCTTTCCACCCACTCCTTCCCCAGCCTTATGGAGCCAGGTCTTTTCTGGGCTCAGAGAAAACTGAAGTGCTGCTGGGGAGATGCCTACAATAAGCAATGGCAAACAGATCAGCAAGATAATCTCACAGAGTCTGAATACAAAGAAAGTGAAGGAGAGTGTGGGGGAGAGAGGCACTGAGGAGGGAAGGATGGAGCACCTCAGGACCTCAAGAGGATGAGACAGCCTCAGGCTCCTGCTGCCAAGGAATACTTGGTATCCTGGCCAGGGACTTCTGGAGAAAACTGGGAGGGTGGGACATCTAGAGCCGCATCTAAGCCAGCCATTTCCCTCGGTCAAGTCCACGTGGGCCCCTGAATTCAGACCTGGGTCTTCCTGTTCTCTCCCTCAGATCACCTGCAGAGGCCGAGCACCTGGGCCTTGCACGTGCCTCTGTGGGGCCCTGGAAGGCTCCCCAGCCTCTCAGAGTGGGAACTGCTCTCTCCTCCCTTCTCCTCTTGAGTGCCCTTGTCCTTGCCACTCCTCGGCCTCTTCAGCTGGGCTGGCTTAAAAGTGCAGGCATGGGATGCCAGTTCCTTCACCTCCAGCAGACACGAAACTGCCTCTGGGCCCAGAGATGACCCTGTGGGAGCTGCTGCCACTCCTGCCTGATGTCAGTGCATCAGTGCCTCCTGCAAGATGGGCAGCCGCCCTCTGCCTGCTCCTGGGAGGGGCGCTTTGGGGCTCAACTGTCCTCCCCTTTCGGTGTCAGGGAGGAGCCACAGAGCAGGTCCAGGAGCAGAGCTGGTGAGGCACCCTGCACTCAGCAGGCCCAAACCAGCCCCCACTGTGTGCCTGGCTTACTGTGAGTTAGACTGGGAGTGGGTGGGCAAAGAGGTCAAGGAGTTATGGAAAAATCTGGCAAATGCTCTACTATAAGGCAGTGAAGATCTAGGTCTGAGAGCTTGAAATGCAAGAGGTACCATTTGATATGAATCCTGAGAATAAACAGATTTGCTAGGTAGAGAAGGTGAAGCTACTAGAGGGAGGGAGAGGGCAGTAGAAAAAATAAGTCCACACAGAGGGAACCACGTATACAAAGGCCAAGGTGGGACTGTGTGTTGGAGGAAACAAGGAATTGAAACTAAGAACACAGGTTCAACCAGCAGTGCTCTGAGCGCCTCCTGTAGGCCAGACCCTGGACCAGACGTTGGATGCCACAGAGAAATGGCTAAACTCAGCCCAGGGAGGGTCTTTATGCCACACCAAAGGATTTTGACTGGTGGCTCAGAGGTTAAAGCGTCTGCCTGCAATGCAGGAGACCTGGGTTTGATCCCTGGGTCAGGAAGATCCCCTGGAGAAGGAAATGGCAACCCACTCCAGTATTCTTGCCTGGAGAATCCCATGGACGGAGGAGCCTGGTGGGCTACAGTCCATGGGGTCGCAAAGAGTCGGACACGACTGAGCGTTCTTCCTGGTTCCTGTGGGAGGTAGGAGCCATCCCACGTGCTTAAGGATGAGAGTAACAGCAGAGTTGTGTTTAGAGAGAGGGGCTGGTGGCAGGAGAGGTGGGCTAAGGCAGCAAGGGGCCTGGAACGAAGACACTTACAGGGATCCCTGTGAGAGATGGCAGCTGGACTGATGCAGAAGCAGCGGGTATGGAGAGATGGGGAAAGAGGCTAGAGAAGGTGAAGCTTGGGGACACATGCAGGGGGTGAGGGACTGAGCTTTGTTAGAAATGGCCCTGGTGTGCTGTGGAGAGAGGGGCCTGGGGTTAGTGTAGGTACCAAGTTGCAGTTTGGAAGATGAAAGAATTCTGAAGGTGGTTGGTAGTGGTGGTTGCATGACAGTGTAAATTACTTAATGCCACAGAACTGTACACTTAAAATGTTAAAAATAGGGACTTCCGTGACAGTCCAGTGGTTAAGACTCTGTGTTTCTGGTGCAAGGGGTACAGGTTCCATCATTGGTTGGGGAACTAAGATTCCACATACTGTGTGGCATGAAAAAAATTTTTGTTTAATATTAAAATTGTCAGTTTTTTTGTTACATATACTTATTACAATTTTTGAAATTAGTCCTGATGGGTTATCAAGTGAAAAAGACCATAGAGAATAGTGTATGAGGTGTCACCCTTGTGTGAAATAACATATCTGAGTATTTTCTATATCCATGTTTAGATTGTCTCTGGAAGAGTATGCATGAAACCGATAACCAGCCAAGGATGGGAATTAGAAAACTGGGTATATTTATTTTCTTGGAGAAGGCAATGGCACCCCACTCCAGTACTCTTGCCTGGAAAATCCCACGGACAGAGGAGCCTGGTAGGCTGCAGTCCATGGGGTCGCGAAGAGTTGGACATGACTAAGTGACTTCACTTTCACTTTTCATTTTCATGCATTGGAGAAGGAGACAGCAACCCACTCCAGTGTTCTTGCCTGGAGAATCCCAGGGACAGGGGAGCCTGGTGGGCTGCCGTCTAGGGGGTCGCACAGAGTCAGACATGACTGAAGCAACTTAGCAGCAGCATATCCATTTTCTATGGCTGCTGAAACAAAGCACCACAGACTTGGTGACTTAGAACAACAGACATTTACTGTCTCATAGTTATGAAGGCTAGAGTTCAAAATCAAGATGTCAGCAGGGCCATGCTCCCTCCAAAGTCCCTAGAGGGGGATCCTTTCTGTTCCCTTCCAGCTCCTGGTAGCCCCATGTTCCTTGGCTTGTGCTAGCATCACTCTGATCTTGCCCTCCTTATTCACATGGCTGTCTTCTCTCTGTTTCTGCATCTAAACCTCCACCTTCCTGTAAAGGACACCAGTCAAACTGGATTAGGGCCCACCCCCAATGACTTCATGTGGGGCTTTGCCAGTGACTGAGTGGTAAAGAATCTGCCTGCAATGCAGGAGATGAGGGTTTGATCCCTGGGCTGGGAAGATCCCCTGGAGAAGGAAATGGCAACCCACTCCAGTGTTCTTGCCTGGAGAATCCCATGGACAGAGGAGCCTGGTGGGCTACAGCCCATGGGGTCACAAGGACATGACTTAGTGACTAAACAACAACAGTGGCTTCATCTAACTTGACTGTATCTGCAAAGACTCTACTTCTAAATAAAGTTACCTTCACTTCATAGTTGTGGGTTAGGGTGCTTAGGACGTCAGCATATCTCTTGGGGGTCGGGGGAGACCTAATTCAGCCCATCATATGGAGGAGCCAGAAATGGGAGGGAAATTTACTCCACTGTTGTATGTGGTAGAATATGCATGTGATAACTCTTTCCCCTCCAAAAACTTTTATATTAGAGTTTGACTCAGGTTTCTGGGGAGTGTGTAGCTAAGGATGCTATTAACAAATACAGGACACACACAATGTCAGAGAAGTAACAGTGGGTTCAATTTTGAAAATGTTGAGTGCCAGATGCTGCCCACTTGGTTGTCCATGGAAATGAGAGAGTCTGTCAGGCTCCTCCATCAGAGGAAGCTTGCCAGAGAATTAAAGGCTCATGTTGTCATCTAATTAGAGAAGGAGCCAAGCAGAGTGGCTAGGAGTGCAGGCCTGTAGCCGGACTGCCTGGGTTCAAATCCTGGCTTGACCATTTATTCTCTGTGTGACCTTAGGCAAGTTATGCACTTCTCTGGGCTTCAATTTCTGTATGTATAAAATAGGAACCATGATATTCCCACTCTTTATCAGAAGAATTAAGTAAAATGATATAATTAAACCATTTAACACCACGTAGGAAGTAAACTGGGCTTCCCTGGTGGCTCAGCAGTAAAGAATCTGCCTGCAATGCAGGAGACGTGGTAGACACGGTCCAATTTCTGGGTCTGGAAGATTCCCTGGAGAAGGAAATGGCAACCCACTCCAGTATTCTTGCTGGGAAAATCCCATGGACAGAGGAGCCCGGTGGGTTACAGTCCATAGAATCGCAACGAGTCAGACATGGCTGAGCGACTGAACACACACACAGCAGGTAAATCACATAGCATACTCGTGTCACAGAGGATGCACATTAAATATTAGTGAATATCCTTGCTCCCCCACGGGGGACCAAGGAGGTCAGCTTCTCCCAATTACCAAAAACAATAGCCTCAACTTCCTCCAAGAGAGACGGGGAATAAATATCTTGAAGCGATGTGCTAGTGTGCCAACAAGGGATGTGGTTTGTAGCCCAGGCTGAAGGCGGGTGTGTCGTGGCCCTTCTTCTCTGGTGGCTTAGTGCCCCCTCCGAGTGCAGGAAGAAAATTGATTGGGACTGTCTGGCTTGGGGGCCACTGTCCCCACCTCAGTGATTTCCGAGTACCTCGGGATACTCAGGTTTTATATTTTCTCTGAAGTGTGGGATTTTTGAAGACCATCATTGGGTGGTATCCTGGAACTTTGACCAAAGTCGTTGATTGTCCATTACCAGCTGTATTTGCAACCTTAGATGAAGTCACTAGCAGGAAATGACAACAGAAAGGAAGACGTATAGACAACAGATATGGCCCTTCACTGATGGGGGCTTGTCCCAAGTGGGCAGAGGTTCGGGAAGGGGGCATAGAATACTCCAGAAGAAAGAGTCATAGCTCAGCCTTTATCTCGAAGAGTAGCTTCTTTCTCTCTTTAGGGCTGGGCCAGAAATCTGTTTCCTTGATTGCGGGGCTGGCCACAGAACATGGCACATGGTTGGAGCCCAGTAAATACTTGTTGAATGAATGAATGATACAAATGGCTGTTACCAAGCGTGTTGCTGATACTAGATGTGACAGACAAGACTTTTCCTACCTAATTCAGATGCAAAATGGCTTCAACATGGAGACAGTGGTAGGCAGGTGAGGTTCAGGCAGGGAACTCAGAAGAAAGGTCTTAACTGAGATGCTTTGGGAAGGCGCACTGGTAGACTCGTGGCCACTGAAATCATGGGTGGGCCTGAGGCCCAGGAAAAGGACCAATGAGGAGGCGGCATCACGAGACCCAAGGCGAGGGCTCCCAGGTCTGAGGTAGCAGATGTAGGAAACTGAGATGGGGAGGGGTTGCCAGCATCCGAGGCTAACCACTGGCAGAGAAGATGCAGACCAACAGGAGGCGCCTCAGCTTGGCAGTGCGGGAAACACCAGTGCCCGTAGCAGCAGTTTCAACAGCCCAGCGTGGGCAGAAACCAGATTGCACCCGCAGACAGTTTGCCAACACTTGGAATTTTTTTCTGAGCTTCCAAAGTGTTGAAAGTAAAACAAACACATTTGGTGCTTACAGGAAGGCAGAAAACTAAATCTTGAATGGTATTTGGGGCTCACTTCCAACTGGGGCTTCAGATTCAGTCCGGAAGTTTGAGAGTATGTAGTTTGCCACATGAGATTTGACTTCCTGGGAATAGGGTTTTTTGGGGAGGAGGGGGTCTCCTCTTGTGTCTGTTAAATTTCTGTCCAAGATGCTTATTTTCTCATCTGTGAGCAAACCTCCCAAACTCTAGGTGAAAATGTTAGTTATACAGAAGTGTTAACTTCCCTTAGCAATGAGCCAGCCAACCAGTACTTACCATACAGCCATATCCTTATACAAAGTCCTTCATATAAGGTCATGACAATAGTGCTCTGGGTAACGATGAAGGAGCAGGTCCCATCCTTCAGAAAGTTTGTAGTCAACCCAGCGATTAGAGCGTATGTGCCGTTTTTTCCAAAGTGAACTTGTCTTTTACAAGCTCATGAAATCACCCTATGACAGATGAAGAACCACCAGACTGGGTGATCTCCAAAGTCTTTTCTAGCTCTGTGGGTTATTCAGTTTTGTGGTCCGATGTTCTGTGTGACACTTTTCCCCGTGGGGGAAACTGAGGTGTGCAGAGGGTGAAAGAATGAGCGGAGCTTCAGCTCACATCTCCTGTATTGCACAGGATGACAGAGGGAACCATCGTGAGTTGTAGGCCAGACACTGTCCTGGGTGCTTCTCACATTGTTCACTCTCCCCTGTCTGCATGCAAGACTTTATTTTCCTGCTCACACCTGAGGGAACTGGGGCTCCGGGAGGCTGGGAAATCTGGCTACCATCACATGTAGAAAGAGCCTCATCTTGGATTAGAACCAGGCCTGTCTGACTCCAAAGCCCAAGTTCTCTCCACTAAAACAGTAACTTCAAAAACAAATATCATATATTAATGCATGTATGTGGAATCTAAAAAAAATGGTATAGATGATCTTATTTGCAAAACAGAAATAGAGACACAGACATAGAGAACAAATGTATGGACACCAAGGGAGGAAGGGAGGGTGGGATGAATAGGGAGATCGAGGTTGACATATATACACTATTGATATTACTTATAAAATAGATAACTAGCAAGAACCCACTGTATAGCTCAGGGAACTCTATTCAGTGCTCTGTGGTGACCTAAATGGGAAGGAAATCCAAAAAAGGGGGGATATATGTATACGTTTAGCTGATTCACTTTGCTATACAGCAGAAACTAATACATTGTAAGGCAACTATACTCCCATAAAAATTAATTTTTAAGGTAACTTCAGTCAAAGAATCAGCATTGGGAAATGGGAAACAGACTTTTGAACAGGCACATTGGTTCATCTTGGAAGGATCAGCCTCCAGCCTTAGTTTTCCTTAGAAATTTTTATGCCTGTCAGTCTCCTGTGTCAGTCTACACTGTTGGCATCATCCAAGGCCAAAGATCCCTGTGAAGAAGTAACATAAAAATAGTCCAAGAAATGTATGAAAAGAGGCTCAGTCTTACTAGTAACCCTGGAAATGAGATCTGGAACCACACCCTACTGTGTATTTCATTCCCATTAGACTGGCGGATTTGAGAAAAGCTATAGAAGAGCACGGACTCTTAAACAGCACCAGAGGGGACTCTGAATCCACTTTAAAGTAAACTTGAAAACACATAATGCTACTCCTAGGACTATACCCTGGAGAAACTCTCCCCTGTGTACAAAAATGTTAATAAATGCAGTGTTTGTAATAACAAAATACAGAAAAGAGAAAGGAACAAGCTTTCTACTGGAGAACAGATGAATAAATGCTGCTATATTCATTCACAGGAATGCCAACTAGCAAAGAAAATAAATGAACTAGAGCTATATGTTATTATATAAATCTCAGAGATGATATTGTGCAAAAAAAGCAAGTTGAGGCAGGATTTGGGTTTAATGCTAACATTTACATAAAGCTTACCAACATGCAAAATAGTCTACATATTAGTAGGAATTCATAAAATAGTAAAAGCGTATATATATATAAAGCAAGATAGCTATGATAAATGTCAAATTCAGGGGAGGTGGTAATCTCAGGAGGGTAGAAGAGATGATGGAATCAAGATAGGTGTACAGAGGTCTTTGTATTTAAAATGCTTTATTTTTTCAGTTGGGTTGGGTAGTGGACATGTCGGGGTCATTGCACTACTATATATTTAATGAATGCCTAAAATACCCCACTAACAGTAAAAATTACTTAGCCAGTGTTTGCAACAGCACCCTCAAAGGCTGGTCCTGGGATACAAATAAGTATTATTTTAAAATTTGAAGTGGTTCAATAAATTTGGAAGACACTGGATTAAATAAAATTTAACATTAAAAAAAAAAATCTGTCTTTAACATCCCATGTTTCTTGTCAAGCCCCAAAAGAAGGTCGTCATATTAAATCATTTTACCATAGATCAGGAGTCAGCAAGCTAGAGCTGCCTGCCACCTATTTTTGCATAAGAAGTTGTATGGGGAAATAGGCATGCCCATTTGTTTAGCATTGTTTATGACTGCTTTCACTACCAAGGCAGAGCTGAGTATTTGTGGCAGAGACCAAATGGCCCATGAAGCCTAAAATATTTACTCTTTGGCCCTTTACAGAAAAAAAATGTGCAGATCTGGAGACTTACTTCCCTGGCAGTCTAGTGCTTAAGACTCCATGCTTCCACTGCAGAGGGCACAATTTTGATCCCTGCTCAGGGAACTAAGATCCTGTATGCCACATGACATGGCCAAAAAATAGAGAAAAAAAAAATGTTTTCAACGTGCAGATCTGTTTATGGGATTGGTGTTACTAGGAACTGATTTGGGGATTGTAACAATAGAACTTTGCCCTTTACATCTCAGGAATTGGTTCGTTCATTTGTGAAATTTTTTATAAAGAAGACTATCCATTCTTTCTAGAATTCCTTAGAAGGTGGTGTTTCATCTTTGATCTTCAGCACCCAGTGCAATAGCCACTATATATTAGTGTTTCACTGAATTGATTTAAATTAAAGATCCATTTGTGGAATGGATTAATTAGGATATAAATTCATTAGCTGTAACATACATAGAAAATGCTTGTGGCTTGGATAAGATAGGAGCTTAACATTTTCCTCATCTAACAATCAAGGCTTGGGCAGTCGGGGGTGTTATGGCAGCTCCAGGTCAGAGACCCAGGCACCCTCCCTCTTGTTGCTCTGTGATCCCTTAGGGGATACCTTTCTCTGCATAGCCCAACATGGCTGACCCCACCCACCAGGGCTATGGCTGTCCGGTGGTAAGAGGGAATGTAGGATAGGGCCTGCTCCAGAGATTGCACACATCACTTCCCCTCACTCCCTATTGGTCAGCACTTAGCTGCAAGAGAACCTGGGAAATGTAGTCTTTATCTGGGCAGCCATGTGCCCAGCTAAAAATTCAGGTTCTACAATTCATAAACAAGGTAAAGGATTCTGGAAGACAGCAATGAATCTCTGCCCCAAAAAAAGATACATTAAGGGCTTGCCAAAATCAAGAGTGACTCCTTTCTATAAGGAAAGGCCTTATTTTCAACTCTTAAGCCATGAGGGGGAGGAAGGCTCAAGAGGGAGGGGGTATATAAAGAATCTGCCCTGCCTGCAATTCAGGAAGCCTGGATCTGATCCCTGGATTGAGAAGATCCCCTGAAGAAGGGAATGGCAACCTGCTCCAGTATTCTTATCTGGAGAATTCCATGAACAGAGGAGCCTGGCGGACTACCATCCATAGGGTGGCAAAGAGTCAGGATATGACTGAGCGGCTAACACTTTTACTTTTTTTTTTTCATGACTGATTCACAGTTGTTGTACAGCAGAAGCCAACACAGTATTGTAAAGCAATTATCCTCCAAATAATAGAATAAAATAAGCCATGCTGCCAGAGCAAGAGACATGTAACTACAGTTCATTATTTTCTACTCAAAGTAACATGACAACATGTTCAGATATGAACACACCAGTTTGGTTTACCTACACCTGGTGTTTGAGATGTCTTTTTTCACATATTTGAACAGACCTAGAATTTCTATTTTGGCAAAATGGGTTTTGCCACTAACTGAGCATTTACTTCTAAGGAGGAGAAAGTTTTCAGGCCCCTTGCTACATCTCACAAGGCAGAAAAGATTGGCTGGGAGGAGGATATGGAATCACACTTTTGTTACATTATCCATGACAGGTTTAATGAGCTGGCTCTTTAAAGTACAGAGTACTTCAATAGCAGCATTAAACAGCAAGTGGGCACAACTTTTGGACAAAGATTTCTCCGAACTTTGCAAGCATTACATGTTCCATTTGCTGCAATCATATAATTTTTTTCTCAGAAAGGTGCACAGAGATCTCAGTGTGACTTACTTCAGCACAAAACAGTCTCAATTTGTTCATCTTTTTGCTACCCAAAAGAAAAGGAAAAACTCCTTACTGAGGGGACTTGAAGATTCTGAAAAGGACTTTGGCTTCCTTAGGAAAATGTGTTGAGGAGGGGGCCTGGGGGCCTCTATCCAAGTGAGGCCTAGTTCTCTGATTTGCCATTTCACGATTCATTTCTGAAGGCACCATTTTATTGTCACGCTTACAGAATCCTGTAATGAGAACTGCCTGATACATGAGATGATGCAAAAGAAATTGTATTTCCCTCCACCAGGGTTTCTCAGCCCCAGCACTGTTAACATCTTGGGCTGAATCACTGTTGTGGCATCATCCTGTGTATTGTGGGATGTTTAGAGGCATCTTTTACTTCTACTTGCTAGATGCCAGTAGCACCTTCCTAGTTGTGACAGCCAGAAATGTCTCCAGATATTGCCAGATGTCCCCTGGGAGACAAAATCACCCTTGTTTGAGATACCTGCAACACCTAAAGGTATCCATAGGAAGACTTGCTAAATGACCTTCAGATCAGATCAGTCGCTCAGTCGTGTCTGACTCTTTGCGACCCCATGAACCGCAGCACGCCAGGCCTCCCTGTCCATCACCAGCTCCCGGAGGTCATTCAGACTCACATCCATCGAGTCAGTGATGCCATCCAGCCATCTCATGCTCTGTCGTCCCCTTCTCCTCCTGCCCTCAATCCCTCCCAGCATCAGAGTCTTCTCCAATGGTCAACTCTTTGCATGAGGTGGCCAAAATACTGGAGTTTCAGCTTTAGCATCATTCCTTCCAAAGAAATTCCAGGATTGATCTCCTTCAGAATGGACTGATTGGATCTTCTTGCAGTCCAAGGGACTCTCAGAGTCTTCTCCAACACCACAGTTCAAAAGCATCAATTCTTCGGCGTTCAGCCTTCCTCACAGTCCAGCTCTCACATCCATACATGACCACAGGAAAGACCATAGCCTTGACTAGGCGAACCTTTGTTGGTAATTCCGTCCTAAATACATCTAGTGGGAAAGTGAAAGTGTTAGTCGTTTGGTCGTGTCTGACTCTCTGCGACCCAGTGGACCCCGCTGAGCTCCTCTGTCCATGCAATTTCCCAGGCAAGAATACTGGAGTGGGTTGCCATTCCCTTCTCCAAGCAATCTCCCTATGACCCCTAGAAATTAGTGAAATCTCCTCAGGCTTCTAGTTTCCTTAGGAAGATACGGTATTGAGCTGAGTGCTGTCCTTTAGCACTGACCTCCTGGGATTCTGCAGGTCAGAAGCTGTAACCTTGGGTCTAGAATTTGACTTGAAGGAAAGAACAATTTGAGGGGGAGAATTTTCAGTGAGGGACACAGCATGCATGCAGGCAAGAAAGCGGTAGGGAAATGTGTGTATGGAGTGGGAAGCAGGACTTGTGGCTGGAACAGTGAGAAGGAAGAAATGATTGGGAGGTGGGGAACTTTCCAGAGGGGTAGCCACAGGACAACCTTGAATTTGAAGCCTGTGATTAGGAATTTAGATTTCTTTGGCACCCAACCCAGGACTTGCATCTAGTAGGTACCCAGGCAGCATTTGAATAGAATCAAAAGAACATGGGAGGCCTTTGGTAGCACAGAGAGACAGGAGAGTATGGTGATAAGAACAGGGCTCCAGCAACAGCCTGCCTGGTTCAAATCTCAGTTCCGCTTACTACTTTCAGGCTCTATGACCTGGGGCAATTTTCTTAGCCTCTCTGTGCTACAGTTTCTTCTTCTGAGCAACAAAGATAAATTTTCTAGGGTTAAAGTAAGGATTAGATAAATTCATATGTGTGAATGAGTATATTTGTGGATGTGTACATGCACATATATGTGTGTGTATATGTATATAACAGGGTTTCCCTGGTGGCTAAATGGTAAAGAATCTGCCTGCAATGAAGGAGACTCGGGTTCAATCCCTGGGTCAGGAAGATTCCCTGGAGAAGGAAATGGCAACCTGCTCCAGTATTCTTGCCTGAAAAATCCCATGGATCCGGGCAGGATGCCATCCATGTGATCACAAAGAGTCAGACACGACTGAGCATATACACACATATGCATGTAACAAAATATCTATATTGAAAGCATATATATATATATAATATATATTAAAATTAGAATAATTCCTTGCTCACAATAAGTACTATATTAGTTTGTTATTATTATTATTATATCACTATTATTATTTGAAAACCAATAAAATATTTTTAGTATGCCTGGCATACTGCTTGAAATATAATAGGTGATCAGAATGAATTAACCAAGATTTTGTAAAATATTGGCTTCTTCATACCCATCTATGATACTAGAATTTACTCCATACCAACCTTACCTAGTCCAGAGTCCAAACTCAGACATCCCAGAACCAGGCAAGGAACATCAATAAGTGGACCCGACTGGAAGTGAGACAAAAATGAGGCATGTATATGCCCCACATCAAAGTTTTCCAGCTGTTTTCAAACCTTGTGCTGGTCAGCAACATGGGGGGAGGGAGAGAATGGGTGTTAGGAATACACTGACCTATAGTTTTCCCCACTGCTCCTAGGCCTGGCATCTCTCCCTCCTTCCTAAAATTCCCTTCCAGGCGGAGACAGAGGGTGGCTTTCCTTGTGGCTCTTTGAGAACCACTGGGCTGTTTTTGAATAAAAGTGTAAACTGGCCAATTCTTGGACTTGTTTCCTCCCAGGTTGGCCTCATCCAGCGCCCAGTAAGCTGGGAAACAAGATGCATTTCTCTCCCAGGAGACCCTCTTGGCCGCAGTAATAAGTATTTGCGTGAAATAAAAGCAAAAACTGAGAATTAAAACGTCAGGATGGAGTCAGGGAGAAAAGCTGTTGCCCAGTAAACAGTGGTGTGAGCACCAGGAAACACGTGAGAAACTCAAAGAATGTCCATATGCTTGGAGGCACCAAGAGTTTGACTAGCTCAGCACCCCCATTTCATACACTAGGAAACTGAAGCTGTCAGTGGGGGCAAGGAAAGACCTGCCTCGGGACTGGAGGATTGTTCGGTTGGAGGATGGGGAAGGGGGACGGGGATTCCAGATGGCCTGATTAAATCCCGAGAAAGAGGACCTGCAATTATAACAGGCACCCCACTCCAGTACTCTTGCCTGGACCCCATGGCAGAGGAGCCTGGTAGGCTGCGTCCTGGGTCGCTAGGTCGGACACGACTGAGTGACTTCACTTTGACTTTTCACTTTCTGCTTGGGGGAAATGGCACCCACTCCAGTGGTCTTGCCTGGAGATCCCAGGGATGGGGGAGCCTGGTGGGCTGCCTCTATGGGGTCGCACAGAGTCAGACATGACTGAAGCGACTTAGCAGCAGCAGTGTCGTATTAAGTATGCATCCCATTCATTGAGCAATTATGGTCGCACACTGTGCTGAGCGGTTCAAAAGTATCATCTCCTTTAATCCTCCTGGAAGATAGAGACAGTGAGTACTGTTGCTGTCACGCCTGCTTTGCAGACAGTGTAACAGAGGCTGAGGGAGGTTAAGCTCCCCACCCCCCGGTAGCAAGGAAGAAGCCAGACAGGGACGTGGGGTCTGGTGCTGGGCCCTGGGCTCCGCCTCCTGCATTGTTGCAGAGGTTTGGTGTCAGAGGCTCAGACGTGGGCCTCAGTTTCCTTGCCAGTATTACGGGAATAATAATAGCAACAGTTCCTTCAAGAAGAGACTCCTTTGAAGTGGTGGGTGCTGTACTTCACACAGCACCTGGTACATAATGAGCGTGCAGGAAGGGTAGCTTCTTTTTAATTATCACTGATGAGGAGGTCATGGTTGTGAGAACTATGTAGGCCTTTGGGGGTACAGGTCCCAGGGTTATGGGGGGGCCCTTTGGAAACCCAGTGGTTACCAGCACATCACTAAGAACTGGGCAGTGTAAGACTAGTCAGTAGGACCAACTTTGGATCCAGACTGCTTGAGTTCAAACCCTGACTCCTTCTTGTTAGCTGTGTGACAATAAACAAGTTAATTAACCACTCTGTGCCTCATTTTCCTTATCTGTAAGACAGGTTCATGATAACAATAATGCCTTTCTCACAGGGTTTATCGAGGCTTCCCAGGTGGCTCAGAGGGTAAAGAGTCTGCCTGCAGTATGGGAGACCCGGGTTCAACCCCTGGGTTAGGAAGATCTCCTGGAGAAGGAAATGGCAAGCCACTCTAGTATTCTTGCCTGGAAAATCCCATGGACGGGAAGAACCTGGCAGGCTATAGTCCATGGGGTCACAAAGAGTCAGACATGTCTAAGCGACTTTAATCATAGGGTTATCATGAGAGTTAAACAAGTGAATATTTTTAAAAAAAAATTTATGATATGCCTGGTCCATGGTCGTTGCTTTCTAAGTCTTTGTTAGATGAATAAAGCATGTAATGTTAGTGTCCCTATTTTACGCAGGAGAAACACAAAGGAGATTAAGTCACTTGTGCAGCGTTACCAGTGAGTGAGGGCAGAGCCAAGCGGTAAACCCAGGCAGTCTGGCTTCTGAGCCCACAGCCTAGGGAATTTAGCAGCGTTCCGCTGGAGCTCAGGGAACCTGGAAGCTGCCAGTTACCTTCTAGCACCCACGGGGTCGGATTGGTCCTAGGGATGGAGGAGGTGAAGGGGTCTGGGAGCCTGGCTGGGTAGGCCCACCGCATCCTGAGAGGCTCTGCCTTTTCTTGCTATTGAACTGTTCCAGAAACTGTGCTTTCATCAAATATGACTCCCATCCCTCCTCCTGCCCAGCCGCTGTCATCACTTCTAGTTTGCCTGCAGAGGCACACAGGACAGGAATGGCAGCCCTTCTTGGGGCAGGTTTCCCCACTAGGAAAAGGGCTGCCTTTATTCTGGTAGAGTTTGTTAGATACAGTGTCTAATGTGAGGCCTTAAGAAGTGGTATTCCTAAAATGTTCTTTAGTCTCCATATCTGTGAATCTGCTTCTTTGAAATATAGTGTGTTTTCTGTAGTCTGCACCTCGCTTTGTGATTTGTGATAATGATTATGAGATCTCTCACGTTTAATGAGTGCTGTGTGCTAAGCTCTGTTTTCTTCCACACACTGTACATGGATTATCTCATTTAATCCCCACCCAAAATCCTACAAGGAATGTATTATTACTAAAAGCTCATTTTACAGATGAGAAAACTAAACAACACAGAGGTTAAATAACTTGCCCTGTGATCAAGAAGCTGTTAAACAGTAGAGCTGGGAAAAACCAGAGGTCATGCTCAGAACCTCTATGCTAGTGTTAAAACTAATAAATGAATAAAATGTGTCTGAGGCTTCACCAGCTTGAATCTGTCAGTTGGAGTGCATCAAGGGGAAAAAAAAAAAGATATCAGCAGAATGTATCAGCTCTCGCCTCAATACCGCCTCCTTCCCAGAGGAAAAAAAGCAGTGCAATTAACTGCAGTCCTCAGGCCTGCAGGCCTCTTGGAAAACATCTTTCTGAAGTCATGTTCCTGAAGTGCTGGGAAATACCGAAAATAGTCTCTTGGGGCCAGGGCCCTTGAGAAATCAGAGAAATTGACCACCTTGGTAGCTGACCTCTTACTTAAACTGATCAGATTTTGTATGGCATCACTGAAAGTCACTCAAAGGGAAAACCACAGCCTTGATTACCTTCTGGTAAAGCCCCAGGCGACTGGCTTAGTAGACTTCTGCATAAATAAATCCCGCACGTGGGCACACACGCACATTTGTCCAGGCCACAGGGGGACCTGCTGGTCCTTCTAGGACCAATCCCTCAGAGACTTTCCAGAAAGAGTAAATGGAGCTCTGAGTCGTGTATACAGGAATGCTGCAGGAATTAAGATTTTGCAGAGTTAAATTTTCTAACAAACCCAGTTGAACAGAAAGTCATGTTTTCATAGACCTTTATGGCAATTGTTTGTTACCTGCTTTAGTCTGCCTGCCTGCATGGGCTAGCAGAATTCAGTAACCAAAACAATTACTTATTTTGCATGACCAAGGGATTCTTGATGAACAGGTGGTTCCTGGGGTCTGTTCTCGAGAATGAATGGTGGTTCATGTGTGGATCACCCATCAGTTAGTGCCATGAGGCTTCGGGCACTGTTGGGGATACAACAGATAACAGGATAGATGTGGTCCTGCCCTCAGGAAGTTGACCTGCTCACAGGGGAATGGATAGTTAGGGAGTTTGGGATGGACAGGTACATCCATCCTGTCCTTAAAGTACATCCTGCTGTACTTAAAATGGATAACCAACAAGCAACTTCTACAGCTCAATTCCAGAAAAATAAATGACCCAATCAAAAAATGGGCCAAAGAACTAAATAGACATTTCTCCAAAGAAGACATACAGATGGCTAACAAACACATGAAAAGATGCTCAACATCACTCATTATCAGAGAAATGCAAATCAAAACCACTATGAGGTACCATTTCACACCAGTCAGAATGGCTGCGATCCAAAAGTCCACAAGCAATAAATGCTGGAGAGGGTGCAGAGAAAGGGAACCCTCTTACACTGTTGGTGGGAATGCAAACTAGTACAGCCACTTTGGAGAACAGTATGGAGATTCCTCAAAAAACTGGGAATAGAACTGCCTTATGATCCAGCAATCCCACTGCTGGGCATACACACTGAGAAAACCAGAATTGAAAGAGACAAGTGTACCCCAATGTTCATAGCAGCACTGTTTACAATAGCCAGGACGTGGAAGCAACCTAGATGTCCATCCACAGATGAATGGATAAGAAAGCTGTGGTACATATACACAATGGAGTACTACTCAGCCATTAAAAAGAATACATTTGAATCAGTTCTAAGGAGGTGGATGGAACTGGAGCCTATTATACAGAGTGAAGTAAGCCAGAAACAAAAACACAAATACAGTATACTAACGCATATATATGGAATTTAGAAAGATGATAAAAATAACCCTATTTACGAGACAGCAAAAGAGACACTGATGTATAGAACAGACTTTTGGACTCTGGGACCGGGAGACGGTGGGATGATGGGGGAGAATAGCATTGAAATATGCATAATATCATATCTGAAACGAGTCGTCAGTCCAGGTACGATGCCCGATAACAAATGCCTGGGGCTGGAGCACTGGGATGACCTGGAGGGATGGTGTGGGGAGGGGACAGGGAGGAGGGTTCAGGATGGGGAACACGTGTATACTGGTGGCAGATCCATCTTGATGTATAGTAAAAGCAACACAATATTATAAAGTTAAACAAAATAAATAAATAAAGCAAAAAAAAAAAAAAAAAAAGGATAACCAACAAGGACCTCCTGTATAGTACAGGGAACTCTGCTCAGTGTTTTGTGGCAGCCCAGATGGGAGGGGAGTTTGAGGGAGAATGGTGGTGGTGGTGGTGATTTAGTCTCTAAGTCGTGTCTGACTCTGAGACCCCATGGACTGTAGCCCACCAGGCTCCTCTGTCCATGAGATTTTCCAGGCAAGAATACTGGAGTGGGCTGCCATTTCCTTCTTCAGGGGATCTTCTCCAGCCTGAGTCTCCTGCACTGCAGGGGGATTCTTTACCAACTGAACCACCAGGGTGGGAAAGAACGGATATATGTATATGTATGACTGGGTCCCTTTGCTGTCCACCTGAAACTATCACAACTTTGTTAATCAGCTGCTGTTTTGTTGTTTAGTCACTGAGTCATGTTCAACTCTTCTGCGATCCTATGGACTGTAGCCCACCAGGCTCCTCTGTCCATGGAATTTCCCAGGCAAGAATACTGGAGTGGGTTGCCATTTCCTTCTCCAGGGCATCTTCTTGAACCAAGGATGGAACCCGTGTCTCCTGCGTTGGCAGGCGGATTCTTTTACCTCTGAGCCACCAGGAAAGTCCATCGCATCTATTCTCCATTATAAAATAAAAAGTTTTTTTAAAAAAGAGTGCCAGGGACTCTTCTGGTGGTCCAGTGGTTAAGACTCCACTTTCTAATGCAGGGGGCATGGGTTTGATCTCTGGTCAGAAGATCCCATGTGCCGCACAGGGTGGCCAAAAAAATTAATTTAAAAAGTGTGCCCAAAAAAAAGCTTTTTAAAAAGTGAAAAAGTAAATCAATAAAATAGTCAGAGGCTGTGAAAGGTGCTAACAAGGAGACAGATGAAACTGGCCTGGAGCTGAGGTGTATAAAGATAGAGAAATTTGCCTTCCTTTAGATGGTCAATGAAGACGTCCTTTGGACAGGACATCCAAGCTCACACTTGAGGAGCAAGAAGGATCCAGGCCTGCAAAGAGCCAGGGGAAGGGCATTCTAGCGAGAGGGAACTACGCAAGTAATGTCCTCAAGGTGGGAAGGACCTTGGCCAGTTGAAGGGACAGAAGAGAGAGACAAGTTGCTAGTGAGAGTGAAGGCAGAAGGGGAGTGTTGGAGAGCAGGTCAGGGCCAGTGCCCCATAGCCTGGCAGGCCGTGCATGGGGAGCTGGAGTCTATTCTCAGTACATGGGAAAGCATTGGAAGATGTTAAGCAGAGGCAGAACATGGTCCTTTAGACATTTTTTAAATTAATTTTTTGGCCCCACCCCGCAGCTTGTGGGATCTTAGTTCCCTAACTAGGCATTGAACTTGTGCCCTTGGCAATGAAAGTGCCAGAATCCTAACCACTGACCTGCCAAGGAATTGCCCCATAGATGTTTTAAGCTCACTCTCAACTTAGAGAGACCAGTGAGAGACTGGTTCAGCTAAAGAGAAGAATGAAAGTGCTTGTGTGTGTGTGTGACAAATTAAATCACATGGAAAACTTTTACTAAAATATTTCAAATGACGACTTTCCAATATATAAAAACCTAAATAACTGTCCCTTTCCAGTCCTCCCATGCTAATGACCCAAGCCAAAGCTCTGTCATATTCTGAGCCTGAAAGATAAATTCTTACGTCTGTGCTTGGTGCTCAACAGTCCTTGCTTGTCAGCAATTGTCTAGAATATCACAGACCTGAGATTTAAAAATATGCCCAGACCTGAAAAGACTCTGTCTTACAAGCACTTTCACAGAACTGAAGTTACGACCTCTAAGCAGGAGATGAGCGGTGGAGGTGGAGGGAAGTGAGAGGATTTGGGGTCTGAGATTTGAGTGGCAGCATTAACAGCTGATGGAATGGATATGGGAATGAGAGGAGGTTCTAGCCAGAGCACCAGGGTGGGCAATGGTGCCTTTTATGGAGGTGGGATTACAGGAGGATGAGGATGGAGAGTGGGTGTGGACAAATGTTCATACAAAGTTCATTTGGGACACGCTCAGTTTGAAAGTCTGAAAGCCACTGAAGCTATTTGGTCCAGTAGGCAGTTGTATGTGAGAGCATGCCCGCATGACAGAGAAGTGCCAGCGTTGGGCAGAGGGCTCAGATCAGCCCGGTCAACTCCCGACTTGCCACTTACCAGCTCTATGACTTGGGCAGTTTCGTCATCTCTGGAATAGGGCCCCCAACAGCACCTACATTGTCATGCTGGTTGTGTGAGTTAATACATGGAAAAAGCTTAGATTTCAATAGTAAGTATTCAATAAATGTTGGCTCCCTGTAATAACAATTATCATCATCATCATCTTAGCGACAGTAATTTTCTTGCCATTTCTCTCTTTCTAATTAAAATCAAGAACCTTTGTAGCTGGTAAACACTTCTAATGTTCCTGAAATTATTGCTTTACCAGTCTGGCAGCTCCATGAACATGGGATGGTGTCTGTGTCTTTCCATAAGCTCCCCTCCTGGTGCCCACTCACAGGACGCACCTCAGTAACCTTCATCCAGTCACGTGGAATTTAGCTTGATTCTCCCCCCCCCCAAAAAAGATGTTTATTTAAGAGAGGCAGTCAGGCATTGAGGAGAGCAGAAGGGCCTCAGATACAGACAGGAGAGGAAATTGCAAATTCACTGATGGTGACAATTCACAGCATCTTTGCTCCCCAAGATTTCACAAAGCAACCTCTTTCAGAGTTAGACAGTGGTCTGTTACAAGAAGGGTTTTCCTTACCATTAGTCAGATCAGATACCCCTTCCCTGAGATATGCACACACATCCCCCTCAGGGCTCCAGACACCTCAGTATAGCACCTGTAGGCCCCACCTCTCCCTTTCTGGAAGCTTCTGTGATGTGTGCCCCAGGATCTAGCCCTCTTCTCTCTGTCCTGTTCATTTTTCCCAAAGCGTCTGCCTTAATCAATGTGTGGGGAACATGTGTCCCTTAGATAAAGCCCACTGCCACACCAAGCACCACCCCTTCCTCTGTCTACACTTCGGGGGGGTCCGTGATCTCATTTCCTTTTCTTTTCAAGTCATGGCACGTGGTTCTACCCTTGCCCAGATTTCTTTTTAAAGTTCAATTTGCTCAGTATTTGCAAGAGTATTTTTATTTGCTGACTCTGGCCACGTTAGCTGTTAAGAATCCCAGGTCCAAATTCCCATGGACTGGACTAAGATACCCTAGCGCACAGCCGCATTCTGTGCCCTAGAATTTCTCATCATGGGTGCTGATGCCATGGCCTAAAGCCAGACTTGGAATCTTCAGCCCTCCCCCACCCACACCTGGGGAGCTCTCGGGCTTCCCTGGAAAGTCTTCCAACCAGGGTGGTCTTGGCTCCCCCACCTGCCATGAAAAAGTCTTAATCTTGGAGTCCAGAGTCTGGGTCCAAGTCCAATACCTTTCTTAGTTCTTCCCAGGGCTCTTGTAAATAGCCCCTTGGAGGCCTGGAGTGACGCCGAGTCCCTGTGGCCTAAGTGCAGATTAGACCCCAGGTCAATGCCTAGCTTCCTTTCTCTGGACTCCATCTTCACTGCATCAGCTCCCTCTGGTGGCCAGAAGCAAACTCCTAGTGTCCTCTAAGAGCCCTACTATCACCTATGACTGGGTTCCTATTTCAGGACAGCCTTCCTCCAAGGTTCCTTTGCCAGCTGAAATGAGGGATAGATCAGGAACCCGGTGAAAGGCAAAGGGCACACCCGTCTCGCTCGATTCCTAGGACTCCCTCTGCTCTTCATCCCCCAGGTTCTTTCCCCCAGGTCCTAGCCCTAATGAGGAGCCTTAGTGCCACAAACTCTCAGAACAATACTTCCTCTCATTTCCCCCAAGAATAAAAACGCAAGTTCCCTGGCAAACTTAACCATTCCTCTTGCCACAAAGTGGGTTAGTTAGAGGCAGGACTAGAACCAGGAATTCTAAACCCCTGGCTCCTTTCCTGAGTATCCACCCCCAGAATCAGCAAGGAGCAGGAATATGAAGGGGTCCGTGCCAGTGCTGACTCCTGCTGATGCAGGGCATGGAATTCACCAGCCTCGGGATAAGGGTCATCATCTGAGAACTGGGTGCCTGCTAATAGAGAAGACAAAATCCTCGTCCTCTGCTCCTCCCAGCCTGCACTCAGCCTTTGTCACTTCCTGCTTGAGCAGTGACTTCTTTCCATCCAGCTGGTTCTTTTAGCACTAACACATCTCTCCACCTCTAGGGCCAGGTCCCCTCAAATTCATCCTCCACTCTCTCCCAGAGTTGGCCCTCCAACCATATCACTCCTGTGCCTGCTTAGAAACCTTCAGTGGCTCTTAAGGATAGTCTTAGGATTAAGTAAAGTGCCCCTCCCTCAGCTCCTGGCCCTCTGCCTGAAAGTTTATGCCTCAGAAACACTAAAACCTCCAGTTAGCTCCTGTAGCCCACCACATCTCATGTCTACACCTTTATTCAGACAAGCCCTGCTCCAGGTTCTCCTACACTCTGTCCTTTTCTCTCCTTATTTAAGACCCATCTCAGGGTGCACGTCCCCCAGGAAGCCTTGCTGGATCCCCTCGGTTCTGTTTGGTGCACGTCTCTGATCACCTGTCACTGCAGTTACCACGAGGCACCCTGTGACCAGGGCCTGTTCCCTGTGCCCTTCTGGACCTTGTGCGCCTCTTGCAAACAGGCACTCAGTAAATTCTTGGTCATTTGATTTGATAATTCACCATGAGAAGAAGGTGACATCCTTTACAAGTAGAATTTGCACCCCTTTCTTGAATCCCTGATCCTCCTCCCTACACTCCCCTAAGCTGGCTCCCCGTGCCTCATTGGCTCGATTACTTTCTGATGCATATTGCCACTGGGACTCTTATTTCATCTTGCCAGATCTCTGCCATGCTTCCACTTTGGAAGTAGAGACTCCAGGCCTTCTGTGCCCATTCAGCTAACATTTTTAATACCTCCACATCCTGCATGCTGTCTGGACCGGATGCAGAGACTTGTTAGACAGGGTCTCTGCTCTCAAAAGTCCCAGCCTGGAGGAGAATTTACACAAGGAAAGAGGCAAATAGTATGAGTTGTGATGAGGGGACAGGGTGACACAGCAGGAACCCAGGCCAGCTCTGCACAGACTGCCCTGGGCTCGCATCCCAGTTCCACTGCTTATCGGCTATGTAGCCTTGGGTGAGTCTTGTATCTGTGTTTGTTTCCCATGGCTAAAGGCACGGGTGATGATAGTGCTTCCCTTTTGGGGTTGTGTGGGGAGTAAACGAATTAACTCATGTAAAGACTATACCAGAGAGCCTAGCCCAGAGTATACAATCAGTAAATATTAGCCATGATTATTCTTAGCTCAGTATGCTGCGGGAGCGGAGGAGAGACAAGGTTAAGCATCAGTTACAAAGGAGGAAGGATCAAGATATATCCATATTCTAACTGGAGCCTGTATGTGTGTGCTAAGTCGCTTCAGTTGTGTCTGACTCTTTGCGACCCCATGGACTGTAGCCTGCCAGGCTCTTCTGTCCATGGGTTTCTCCAAGCAAGAATACAGGAGTGAGTTGCCATGCCCTTATCCAGGAACTGGAGCCTAGAAACGAGCAATTGACATGAACAGCAAATGAAAAGTCTCCTTGGTGCTTTCTAACTCTGTGCTCTCCAAAGACCAGCCCCTGGTGAAGCCTTGGCACCCAACTGACCATCTCTTTCTTCCTTAGGGCCGACGACTGCTTTTGCGCTTCTCGGAAGCTGGACGCAGTGGCCATTGAAGCCAAGTTTAAGCAGGACCTGGGTTTCCGGATGCTGAACTGTGGGCGGACGGACCTGGTGAAGCAGGCAGTGTCTCTCCTGGGGCCCGATGGGATCAACACCATGAGCGAACAGGTACAGGCCCTCCCAATGTCTGAATAGCCACCCCGCCTCCACCATATGCCCCGCCCTAGGGCAAGAGCGAAACTGCAGGCACTGAACAGAGGCGCCCTCTACTGGTGATGAAGGGTGATTTTGTTGTTGTTGTTACTGGTTTTTTTCCCTTAGTTTTTAAGTTTTTTAAAAATCTTATAAAAGTATCCTTGTTCATCCTTATAGAAGTTTCACGTGATCATTGCAGCTGAAATGGAAAATAGAGAAAAATAGACTTATTCCAGAAAGGAAATAATGCCATCATCCAAATAACTATCATTTATATTTAGCATGTGTCCTTCAAGTCCTTTTTCCGGCATGGTTAAAATTAGTTCTCTGCCGGCCTCTTAGTGCATCATGGAACTAATCCAAGCAGATTTTCACCAAACTTTCAGGATATGTTTAAGATACACAAAAGTCATTCTGAAGGACCCTAGGAGATGCCTCAGAATTAGTCAGCCACCTCCCAAACCCCTAAAAGTGAGGTCCAGAGGGCTTGTGTGTCTACTGGGGAGATGTCCCCATGTGGGTGAAGATGTCACGCGTGGAGAAAACAAACAGCAGCCTTCAGTGTTAGCCCCAGATGGAAAAATCACAAGACAGATGGAGCTGTTTCTCACATGAGCAGCTCTCGCAGCAAGTTCCAGAGAAGGGATATGAGCTAGTAATTTTTTTTGAGCAACACCAATGGAGCCCTAATACACACACACATTATTTTTTTTAAAAACAGGGATTTATTATATTTTTCCTTTTTTCAGTATTTTATATTTAAGATACTTCATAATATCATTAAATATTCTCTTTAAAATCACTTCAAATGGATACATTGGCTCAGATGGTAAAGAATCTGCCTGCAGTGTGGGCCAACTGGGTTCGATCCCTGGGTCAGGAAGATCCCCTGGAGAAGAAAATGCCGATGCACTCCAGTATTCTTGCCCGAAGAATTCCATGGGCAGAGAAGCCTGGGGGGCTACAGTCCATGGGGTCGCAAAGAGTCAGACATGAATGAGCAACTAACAAAGTGGTCATATTATTTGTTCAGTTAAACATAGTTCAGTTGTTGGATTGTTTCTAATTACTTAAATCAATAGTACGGAGAGAGATATACTCACTACACAAGTCTTTGCTCAAATCTGATTATTTCATTAGAGAAAATTTTTAAAGTGGAAATAGTTGCTCAAATGCATCAATTTATCTTAAGGTCTTCAATCTCAAATTACTTCCTCAGAGACTGTTTCTTTGTACACACTCTCCAACTATTTATGTGAACCTTATTAATCTTCTACTTTCTTTTGCTTGTTTTTCATTAGAGTTTAATTGGTTTTCTTCTTTATTTCAAAGAGCTCTTTACATATTAGGCATATAACCCTTCGTTACAATGTGACACACATGTCTCAATTTATGGTTTACCTCTTAATTTTGTTTATGTTTTCAATCTTACATCCTCAATGCTGTCAAGACTTTCTTTTGTGCTTTCTTCCATTACTTTTATACCTTTTAGAAACAGATTCAGTTAGATGTCTTTTATGGTTTCAATTTTTTTTCTCTACATTTCTAATCAAACTGTAAATGATTTGGTGTATGGTATGAGATAAGGCTCTAACTTGAACACTTTCCCACATAGCTTTCTTCACAGCACTGTTTATTGAAAAATCCACCCCTTACTTCCTGTTGTTATGGTACTTTGTAATAAGCAGGAATCATGGGCAAATATGGAATTCCTGAAAACCATTCCTCATTCTCTTGCCTTTTGCTTGTAAATGATAACGTCAAAGCAGATGAGTGCTGGGGTCTATTCAGAGGCACCAATTTCGTTTGACACTGACCAGCAGGCTGTACAGAGCAAAGACGATACTTGTTAAATCCTGAGAGAGAAAATGCCTTGGAAACAGTATTTACCGATCAGATAGCTTAGGGCTGATAGTACAGAATCCAGAAAGTTCCTAAGAGGTTTCAGTTAAACCAGCCACTTGTTTTAGCAAACACTCTTAGATCTGTTGCACCCTAAGACACACAAACAAACAAAATCCTCCAACTTAAGCCCAGATAAATGAAAAAAAAAAAAAAAAGACAATTTATGTTTCTCTTCTTGCTTCCATGTTGGTTTTCAAAATATGGAGGATTGTAGGGCTGTACATTTACTTTAGAATGCTGGATTCGGAGAACAAGCATAGTCTCTTTCACATGAGTAAGATTTTCCGTTTGTTATTGTCGAGTGACACGGCCACCTTGTAAACCTTCTCCGTTCTCTGGTTTTTAACTCACCGCAGGGCATGACCCCCCTGATGTACGCCTGTGTCCGTGGGGACGAGGCGATGGTTCAGATGCTGCTGGATGCCGGAGCTGACCTGAATGTGGAGGTGAGGGTGCAGAGGGGCTGCAGGGCCCCTGGGCCTGGCAGTCCCTGGGGAAGGCGAGCAAAGAGAGGGGGCTTTCTCTCTCAAGAGCCACCACTGAGGGTGCTCAGTCCAGCAAATAGGTCAGACCAGCTGTTGGATTTCCTCCATCCATCCTGAGGCCCCAGCCCAACCAGACTCCAAGGAGCTGCCTGCAAGCATTTTTAATTTTAAAACAACCCATGTGGCTGCACAGAGCTCTAACTTTTCCCTTGGCTCAGCAATACCAAATCTCTGATCCTTCCCACTGATCCATTCCTCCTGGGATCCGGCAGAGAGAGCTCTCCCAAACCACCAGCCCTTCCCACTGCCAAATACAAACCTGGTCTACGTCCCCTGTAACCCCCAGATCTTCCACCCTCCCTCACCGAATCCTGATTGGCCCACTTGGTTGGCCTGCTGAAGCCACGGGTCTTAAAGCTAATTGCAGAGCTTCCTCGAGGCCGTGTGACATAGTGGAAAGCGTGGAGACGTGGGTTCAAATTCTGAAACTGCTGCATCTTAGTAACTTGCTTTTCTGCTTGAGCGAGTAGTTTCACCCTCCTGAGTCACAGTGTTCCCCTTTGTGAAATGGGAGAATAATCACACGCATCTCAGACAGTTGTTGGAAGAAATAAATATAGAGGAGCATCAGTTTGGAATTCAGTTAATATTGGTTCCCCCCTCAAGGCTTATGATAGGTGAAATTATACTTCTTGATCATATTCTATGCTGTCTTAGGACCCACTCTCACAAAAAAGAGACATAAAACAACCGACTCTCTTCTAGCAGTTCAGAGGTTGGGAAGATCGATGGACTTGCTGAAGTCCTAACTCAGCCACACCAGAAAACTTTTTTTTAGTTCAAATTAGATGCTCTTGTAGTCTTAGTACTGTGCTTTAAAAAAAAAAAAAAAAAAATGCTTTCTATTCATCTGAGGAAAACAGGCAGTAGACATGGTTTTGGATCCAAAACCATTTGGGATCTTAGAGGTTTTCAAGTATTGGGGATTTTTGTTCCCTGCTATGAATCCCCAAGCACCGTGCACATCCCTGCAAGAGCTCCTCAGTTTTGGGTCTCTGGTCCTCTAGCCCATCCCATAGCTCCCAGCTCAAGGTCCTTGCCTAGCCCGTGATTAGAGAACTCAACTCTTCTGAAAGCAGCAGACATGACAGCTGTATGGCTCCAGGAGTGTTTGGAAGAAAAGCCATGGGTGGGTGACAGGCAATCCCGCAGGGCCCTAACCTGTCCTGTCCACTGTCCTGCAGCCTGTCTCTTGGTCTGGGGTGTTTTGAGGTCCCCATGTGGGAAGACCAATATCAGATTTCTCATTCACGCCCAAGGAAGGTTTGTGCCTAGGTTTCCAGTAGCATGAGCATCCTTGTCAACCAGGAAGCCAGCAGAAGCATGAAAATAGGACACTGTGGGAGGAGCTGTGACCGGGTGGTGATCTTCCTTCATCAGATGGGAGGTGGTCTTGCTTGACTTGGAAGCTCAAAGCAGACCTCCCCTTGTGTGGGGTTTGCCACTGCCAAGAATTTCCCCTAAAGATGTGGATGTGATGGTGGCGGCCTCACCTGACATCCTTTAGCTCTCAGAAGCCCGCCCTCCCTTAAGCAGGAAGAGGAGACAGGCAAGGGAGCTGGTTCATTGTAGCCACCATTACAATTTTTTCAAGACTCCTTAGAGGCAGTCAGCAGTCACCCATTTAACTCTGTTCTAATGAGCAGCAAAGGAGTTTTTGTTGTGCACAGAGGATATAAAGTCCCTACCCTGTATGTCTCCAGCATTGCCCAAGGCGCCTTCCAGGACATCCTCTGTACATCTCTAGTCTGTGTGCCCAGCCACAGATAGGTCAGATTTGCTAGTCTAAGTATTGTGAAGGTCACATTTTGAAAATAATTTCAATTTGTTTATAGGTTGTCAGTACTCCTCATAAATATCCATCCGTCCACCCCGAGACCCGCCATTGGACGGCTCTGACTTTTGCTGTGTTGCATGGACATATTCCTGTAGTTCAGGTATTAACGTATTTCCCTATCCACATCTGACCTTTAATTGTACCTCTTTCATTACGCAAATCTGCACCTCTCCCGGCATGCCTATTCCCCCAGAGATTCATATTGGTTAATTGCAATGAAATACAGCACATTCATATCATATGAATGAAAATACTATATGGAATGATCTATATGGCCTGGCTTTAACCAATATGAACTTTTCACATACCTACATGCAGCCTTACACACAGAGCGGCAAACCTACCAAGTTGTTCCCAGTGGCTCAAGGGTGGGGCCTGAGCTATGATTTTGTGGATTTGTTCATTTTTACTTGTCATAACGTGAACCTAAGATGTGGCTGGTGTGAGACCTTAGAAACTTGCCTTAGGTGTGACCCCAGTGTTTGCATAGAGTCTAGGGGTTTCCAACCAGTGAAAAGAAGCAGCTGAGCCACCAAGGAAGTGGTTCCAAATGACACTTGCTTGGATCCCACTTATGGAGAATCCCATATAAGAGGTCTAGGGTAGGGTCATGTGTGTCTTCTGAAACAGATACCCGAATATGGAGAGATGTCCTCATCCAAGATCCTTTGGGCACATAAGTTGTTTTGCCCTCACCATTTCCGGTTGTTGTAGAGTTGGTGTTCAATGGACAGCCATCCAGTATATTCTAGATCTTAAACTTGGTTCACTCTAGATCTTAAAACTTTACTTCATTGGAAAAAAGAGATCGGCACCCCCCGGTTCCCTGACCACATCTGGCCCCATAGTGAATGCTGAGTTTCAGGTACATCAGGAACTCCCCTCCTTTTATGTGGTCTAAGCCTCTTAGAATTACACAGAGCAGAGAATAGTGTGTCAGGGACTCCTCGGCAATGTTGGAGTTTCATAGGAATCCATTATTGTTTCCTAGGTCATGGGAATCCTTAACACAATCAAAGGCATGTTTCAGGAGGTTGAGTGTGTGACATGTCACACCAAGAGCTGACTTCTGCCTGTAGAACATCATGACCAGCCCAGTCCTAGTAGAGGAATCTAAGAAAGAAGGGGTTGGAGGGTGGCCTAGTGGATACAAATAACATCCCTTAACGTCCAGTGGCATCCCCGGCCTTTAAATTAGGAATAAGAGCAGCGGGCAGCCACGCAAAGCCAAATGGAAGTCAGGTCACCTCTCTGCTGCCGGTGCACACATGATGGAATGCCAAGTAGGCAGCCCCTCCTGACTATGCCCTCAGGTAGTCCTGTGCAAGTGAAACAGGTATTTCCCCCTCATTTTATGTCAGCAGTGCTGACAGCACATTCACTGTGAGATCCGGCATGAACAGAATCTCCATTTTTAGGAAGCCCAGATATCTTAAAGAAGGCACAGAATGGAGTCATACGCAGCAGCACTCCTGGAAGCTCATTCTGCCACTTTATTCACTGATCTTGCTGGCCAGGAAGCTCAGCATTTGCTGAGCTGAGTTTCTAGGATGTTCCAGAAGGGATTCTTATCCTGGTTGGCCCAGTGATCCCCAAAGTCCTTCAGAACTCTTAAGATTCTATGGTTCTAAGAGACCTCTCTAATACTCTGAGGCTTTTTGTCACTGATCCCCAGAGGAAGTTCTCCAGCAGGGTGGTGCCACGAACTAGCTCAGTGCTTCTAGAAACGTTAATGTACATAGAAATCACCTGGAGAGCTTGTTAAAATGCAGATTCTAATCATTTGTTCTGGGGTGGAGCCTGAGAACCAGCATTTCAAACAAACTCCCAGGGAATGCTGATGCTACTGTCCGTGGACCACAATTTGAGTGATCTGAGTGGTCTGAGGCCCTAGGAGATGTGAGAGGCTCTCAGTTCACCCTCTGAGGTGCAGTTGCCCTCCCCCTGTGCACATGGTCATGGACCCAGAGGAGAGCAGGAACATTGGCACCACACTGATTTCTACCAGCTTTTCCTGGCGTGTCCTTTAAACATCTCAATGGCCACTCTTCCTCCGCAGCTCCTCCTGGACGCCGGGGCCAAGGTGGAGGGCTCTGTGGAGCACGGCGAGGAGAACTACTCAGAAACGCCCCTCCAGCTCGCAGCCGCCGTAGGTAAGAGTCTCTGATGCTCGTCCCGGCCAAGGGGCTCCAGCACCCTGTCCTTTGATGTGTCTGTGACTGTGTGTTTGCTTGATTCTCTTATCAAACCCCCTTCTCTGGGCTTGCAGGAAATTTTGAACTGGTTAGTTTGCTGTTGGAGCGAGGCGCGGACCCCCTGATAGGAACCATGTACAGGAATGGAATTTCTACCACCCCCCAGGGTGATATGAACTCTTTCAGCCAGGCCGCGGCCCATGGACACAGGTAGGCTAGGATGGGCCATGAGGTCCCAAGTGGTGCTTGTTAAAAATGCAGATTCCCAGGCCTACCCCAGACTCACTGCATCTCTGGATGTGGGGCCCAGAGGCAGTCCAGGCCTGGCCAACTTCACATATTGCACGTCCACGGGTCCTTCCCCAACCGGCTTTCATCTCACAGACGTCACTCTTTGCCAGTGTTGGTCAGAGTTCATCACATCACCTGTCACAAAGTGAGAAGAATCCATTTAAAGAATAATAAAACCTCTCATGTTTGGTTACTTCCCATCTACATTTCCTTCAGGATTTACCCCATCGTATTTTACTACGCGCAACCCCAAGTGAAGCAAATTCACCATGGGGGGAGTGCAGGCAGACTGTTAATAAGGCAGAGTTCTAGAACCTTCTAGATATTTGGGGAGAGCACTTAGCCCAAGTCATCCTCAAGGAAACGCAGCCAGTCCCACCCCACCATCTCCTCCAGCCACAACAGGTAGTGCCCTGGTCACACCTCTGAAACTGCCACCCCAGAGTTGTTCCGTCCTTCTTTTGTCCCACGTTGAGAGGGTTCCCCACATCCCCCACCCCGCCCCCACCCTGGCACAGCCCTTGCATCTCTGAGTGTCTTCCTCTCTGGGTTTATGATTGACAGGAATGTGTTCCGCAAACTGCTCGCTCAGCCAGAGAAGGAGAAGAGTGATATCCTGTCCCTGGAGGAGATTCTGGCTGAGGGGACTGACCTGGCGGAGACAGCCCCGCCCCCCTGTGCGCCAGCCGCAACAGCAAGGCCAAACTCAGAGCCCTGAGGGAGGCCATGTATCACAGCGCTGAGCATGGCTACGTGGATGTCACAATTGATATCAGGAGCATAGGTCAGTCTGGGGGCCTTCCACAACTGGGCACGGTGCCTCCACCCAGCTCCAGGTCACATACCCACATGCGTGTGCACACACACACATGCACACATGCACGTGCACACACCCCTGTGCACACACCCCTTGCAGCTCAGGGAACTTCTTGTTTGCTGGTTGGAGCACTTCTGGGCTAAGGCCCCATATGGTCCCCATAGACAGCAGCATTCTGCCGGCCCCAGAAACCCATCCTTAAGGCACCCTTCCACAATTCCCAAACCCTGGACCCTGAGTTAGGAATCCGAATCACCTGGGGAGCTTGTCTGAATACAGATTGCCAGGCCCTACACCCAGAGGCTCTGCTGTCGAGGGTCTGGATGGATAAAGGCTGGAAATCTTTATATTTAACAATCAGCCCAGGTGGTTCCCAGTGGTTGGAGGATCGCTGCCTGAGAGCACTCAGATCCATGAAGCAGCTGCTAGCGTCAGCTAGGATGAGGGCATCCCGTCCCTAGTGGGACTCCCCCAACTACAGGAGCAAAGCCATGCCAAAGGAAAAGTTGGGTATCTCTCCCTTGAGCAGGCTAGCCCAGGGCCATCTCTTCCATGCATCTGGGGAATGGGCTAGCCCAGCCCTCACCCAGCTAATGGCACCAGCCCCAGCCCAGAAACAGCAGGGCGGAGCAAGGGCTGTAAACAAAGGGTGTGGCAGATCAGGTAGGCTGAGGCCTCCAGTGCTGTTCTGGAAACTTGTCTCTCTCCGAGAGTGGCTGTTGAGTATGGGGGATATTATAACATTCCCCTGGCAGCCTGTGTGGCTGGATTCTGAGGCTCAAGACTCTGAATGGTGCATTTATAAGCAGTACCAGGTGCCCCAGCCTCACGGTGGGGGGAGAAGCGAGTCACAGCCATCAGCTGCTGGAGAGGTTTCTATTAAGGGAGGAAGACCTGATGAAGTGCCTGCAGATGAAAATGTTTTGCACATGGCAGCGGTATCCTCCTGTGTCTTCATATTCAAGTGGAAATGCCGCCCTGGCCAGAGCAGCTGACAGTGAGGTCCACTGTGGGTTTCACCAGCTTGAAGCTCTGGGCATGGAGGCAGAGGGGATGGGGAAGGAAGAGGTCAGAATTCAGAAGGCTGTAGTTTGCATTACAGTTTCAATACTCTACACGGTGATTATACTTTGTAAACTGTAGCCCCTAATATGGAGAAGGCAATGACAACCCACTGCAGTACTCTTGCCTGGAAAATCCCATGGGTGGAGGAGCCTGGTAGGCTGCAGTCCATGGGATCGCTAAGAGTCAGACACGAGTGAGTGACTTCACTTTCATGCATTGGGGAAGGAAATGGCAACTCACTCCAGTGTTCTTGCCTGGAGAATCCCAGGGACGGGGCAGCCTGGTGGGCTGCTGTCTATGGGGTCACACAGAGTCGGACACGACTGAAGCGACTTAGCAGCAGCAGCAGCAGCAGCAGCCCCTAATAACACAAGGAGCGTGTACAACTAGATACCCATAGTTAACGGACTTGAATTATGACCTTTAATTTTAACTTCTGCAAGTCTTTGGGAAAGAAGAAACAAAACAGCTCTGACTCTATGCAATGAAAGGCGGTCTCTTGGTCTCATGATCTGGTAATGTCCTCAGGAAAGGCCAGCTTCCACATAAAAACACTCCTTCTCCTCTGGTTGTTGTCTGCCCTCCCCTCCCTCACCCTGCCCTCCCCCTTTCCAGGCGTCCCGTGGACCCTGCACACGTGGCTGGAGTCTTTGCGGATCGCCTTCCAGCAGCACCGCAGGCCTCTCATTCAGTGCCTGTTGAAGGAGTTCAAGACAATTCAGGAGGAAGAGTACACGGAGGAGCTGGTCACCCAGGGCCTGCCCCTGATGTTTGAGATCTTGAAGGCCAGCAAGGTACGAGGGGCTCCTGTGGGCAGAGAGCACAGCTGGGGGGTTCTGATCTCAGCGCTCCTGCCCCTCGGGTGGGAACGCTGCAGTCACTGGTCTGGTGCACTGGTCTGGTACCCTGGCTGCTTACAGCTGCTTGTGCAGCCACTCGCAAGGCACCTGCTCTGCTGTGCACCTGTTCCGTCCCAGGCACTTGGGCACACGGGACAAGTAAAGGATACCTGCGGCCAGGGAACTTGCACAAAAGTGGGGGTGCTACAGCCCAAGGGTACCTGAGTGGCTTGTGAAACAGTGTTAAATTGGGTGGCAAAGGCTCTGAGGAGTGGGGAAGGTTGGGGGAAGGTGTCACTGAGATGCTGAGACCAGGCTGGGCCTGGACAGACAGTAGGACATAGGACATTGGGAATCCAAGGGAAAGAGGGAAATGGGTGTAGCTGCCTTGGATGCAGACCCCACAGGGGTCCCTGGAAAGCCAGGCCCCGAGAAGGCTTTTCAGGTCTGAGGACAGCACGTGCCCAGCCCTTAAGGCTCACTCACCCATTCTCCAAGGGCCCCTGCATTTCTCTTGACACTTCGTTCCCAGCATCGGGAAAATGCTGCAACCCCTTCACAAGAGGTCCTTCTAAGACAGTGGAGGCTGTGAAGTGTCAGGGAATTAGGCCTCTGAACCAAAAGGGGGCTGCATGGATTTCCCTGCCAGAGGCGGGAGGGGAGTGTGGAGCAGCCTGCTCTGTAGGGTGTGGGGGACGGCCCCACAGCAAAGCCCCAGCAACACGTCCTGCTGATTTCTGAGCCTCGGAGCACCTGGCCCAGAGTCCAGTGTGGGTCCCATCAGTTATTCTCATTAGCACCAGAGACTTAGGGGCCCCTGTGGGCTGCATATATGCCTGATGTCAAGCCCCACTTAGACCCAGAATGGGAGCAGGTGTGTCAGGCCTCAGGTAATGAGCCTCAGCAATTCCACTAAGAGCAGAACCCACTGGAAGCATTTCAAAACCAAACTCTCCCAGCCCCTCAGCCCTCACCTATCACCCCAGATGGAAAAGAAATAAATAGATAAGCCCTGAAATTACCTAAGAGGCCACCTTAGTGAAAAACATTGCTGGGTCTGTTCCCAGGGTCTGGTGTTGTAATTGGTTTTTGGTTTTGTTTTTTTTTTTCCTTCTATGGGCTATAATGGGAATTCCAGAAATTACTAAGGCATGCTGTGTATTAAGGAGACCTACTCTATGGATCTTTTAAGTAAATTTATTTTGAAGTATGGCATACATCAGAAAAGTGCCCAGGTCATAGCTGTGGAGTCTAATGAATTTTCACAAGGCAAACTTACCTGTGTGATCAGCATCCAGACCAAGAAATAGAACATTGCTAGCACTCCTGCAGGCGCCTTGGGTCCCACTCAACCACTACCCGCCCCTGCAAAGAGCACCCAGCAGCAGCTGAGAGCAGTAGCTAGAGGCCTAAAAGAAAGGAGGGAGGGGCCTTTGGCAGGAGATGTGGACTGGAGCAGGCTTTCCAGGTGGCACTAGTGGTACAGAACCTGCCTGCCAGTGCAAGAGACTTAAGTGACGTGGGTTCATTTCCTGGGTTGGGAAGATCCCCTGGAGGAGGGCATGGCAACCCACTCCAGTATTCTTGCCTGGAGATTCCCATGGACAAAAGAGCCCAGCAGGCTACAATCCGTGGGGTCGCACAGAGTTGGACACGCCTGAAGTGACTTAACCCACACACATGCACGTGTGCTAGAGTCTGCTCCATCCAGCTGTCCTGATCTTGGAGGGGACGGGGAGCCAGGGAGGGGACAGGAGCACTCATGGTCAGGAGACGACAGTCTAGGAAAAGGCACATTCAAGAGTCAGGTTTGCCCTGTATGACCAACAGGAAAGCCCATCTATGTCTGTAACGTATATATATGAGTGTCCATATTAAATAGGTGGCTCAGTTGTAAAGAGTCCACCTGTCAATGCAGGGTTGCAAAGATCCCCTAGAGAAGGAAAACCCACTCCAGTATTCTTGCTGGGATAATCCCACAAACAGAAGAGCCTGGCAGGCTACAGTCCGTGAGATCAGACAGCCAGACATGACTGAGCACATATTCACGACAAGGGTGTCCATAGCAATGTTACCTGTGATAGGAAAAAATTGGGAACACCTCCAATACCCATTAACGTAGAATGGGCAATTAAATGGTATATTCACAGTGTGCATGTGTACTAAGTCATTTCAGCCGTGTCTGACTCTTTACACGCCTATGGACTGTAGTCCGCCAGGCTCCTCTGTTCACTCTGTTCATGGGATTCTGCAGGCAAGGATGCTGAAGTGGGTTGCCATGCCCTCCTTCAGTATATCCACTGCATGAAATAATAAACAAAAAAGGTTTTTTTTTAAAGTTAGGTTTTCCCTAATGGGGGAGAGGTGGGAATGGGGGTGGTCAATGGCAACCTCTACTGGTGAATTGTGGGGTTTTTTTTAACACCAAAAACATGTCACATTGAGGTATAACCAATTAACAATGTTGTGGTAGTTTCAGGTGAATAGCGAAGGGACTCAGCCATACGTGTACATGTATCCATTCTCCCCCAAACCTCCCTCCCATCCAGGCTGCCACGTAACATTGAGCAGAGTTCCATATGCTATGCAATAGGTCTTTGTTGGTTATCCATTTTAAATCTAGCAGTGTGTACATGACCTTCCCAAAATGGAAGCAACCTAAATGTCCATTGACAGACGAATGAATACAGATGTGGTACATGTATACAATGGAATATTATTCAGCCATTAAAAAGAGTGGAATAATGCCATTTGTGGCAACATGGATGGACCTAGAGAGGGTCATAGTGAGTGAAGTAACAGAGAAGGAGAAATACCATATTACATCCTTTGTATGTGGACTCTTAAGAAGACTTTACACAAATGAAATGACAAGACAGAAGGAGACTCACAGACTTAGGGACTTTGGGAGATGTGGTATTAATACTGACTCAGTTCAGTTCAGTCGCTCAGTCATGTCCAGCACATTGCAACCCCATGAACTGCAGCACGCCAGGCCTCCCTGTCCATCACCAACTCCTGGAGCCTACTCAAACTCATGTCCATCGAGTCAGTGATGCCATCCAATCATCTCATCCTCCATCATCCCCTTATCCTCCTGCCTTCAGTCTTTCCCAGCATCAGGGTCTTTTCCAATGATTCAGTTCTTTGCATCAGGTGGTCAAAGTATTGGAGCTTCAGCATCAGTCCTTCCAATGAATATTTAGGACTGATTTCCTTTTCAATTGACTGGTTTGATCTTCTTACAGTCCAAGGGACTCTCAAGAGTCTTCTCCAACACCACAGTTCTACAGAGGGCAAAAAAGAGATGATCAGTTTCTGGTGGCTACAGGGTGAAGTCAAGCATTCTCCGAGCACAGTGATATTCCTGTGGTCAGATGTCTGGAGAGAGATGATGGCAGAGAGTTGAGAAAGTGCTGCAAAGCTCTGTCCTCAGAAAGTATCCTCTTGGAAGGCATGAGTAGCAATGCATTGTTCCTGCTCTCTCCACTAATGAATTCCTGTTCAGATCGTGTCTGCTGCTCTGTGTGAACAAACATCTGGTTCTATCAGAGTAGTGAGCAAGAATATAGAATTCCTGTAAATATTAATAAATCCACTTTGCAGTCAACTCGGAGAATCATAGCCATCCCGTCAAGTGAGGCGGATGCTTTCTCCCCGTCTTTGACGTGTGCTTGGTCAGATATTACTTGACATCTGGTTGCAGATGTGCTTTTTTGCTCCCATTTCTATTCATTTATTTATTTGGCTGCACACAGGATCTTCGATCTTCGTTGAGGCATATGGGATCGACTTCCCTCACCAGGGATCAACCAGGGGACCCCTGCGTTGGGAGCATGGAGTCTTAGCCACTGGACCACCAAGGAAGTCCCATCCCCACTTCTAAATTTTATCTTTAAATATCTAAAGAATTCAGTTTCTCTAGTTTTCCCTAGGATTAGAACAATGCAGTCGTTGTTTAAAAATAGGTCTGTTTAAAGAGAGCTTCTGGCCGTTTCTCGCATACATAATTCTTCTGGACATTTATCCATTCCACAGTCATGAGTGCCCACTAGGCTACAGCAGTGGTGGGATGTTCTTTATCCTCCTGGAGCTCACTGTGTCCAGGGAAGGGGCAGACACACAGAAAGCAAGGACATAACCATCAAAAGAGGGTGAGAGCAAGATAAATGCTATATAAAAAAAAAATGATCTTGCACAATGATGTAGTCTCTGGGGGGTGGGGCAGGCAAGGTCTAATCTAGACAGGATGATAAGAAAAGTCTCCCAGAGGAGGTAGTGTGTGAACAACCACCTACGTGAGGAAAAGCTGCCAGCCACACACAGGCCTGGAACAAAAGCATTCCACTCGGGGATCCACTCCTTCTGCTAGAGGAGCGAAGTTCCTGGTGGGAATGTGCTTGATGTGCTGGAGCGCCTGGAAGTGGAGGGACGCAAGAGGAAGTGTGAGAGGTGAAGTCAGACTGCACGGGGCCTTTCTCCAGGCTGCACTTGTGGGGTATTCCTCCACGTGCACTGAAGAGAACACCACTGGGGACTTTAGCCAAGGGCGAGATGTGAGCTATGCAGCTTTTTTTTTTTTTTTTTTCCTTGTGACTTGTACACTTTTTAAGTTTTATTTCCCCACTTTTTTTAAATTTACCTTTTTAAATTAAACTTTTTATTTTGAGACAGTTGTAGATTCTCATGCAGTTGTAAGAAAACATACAGAGAGATTACTTTGCTTCCCCCACTGACAGTATCTTGCAAAATGACAGTTAAATGTCACAACCAAGATACATGGTACTGTCAACATGCAGAAATTTTCCATCACCCTAAGGCTCCCTCGCATTGCTCTTTTTTTTTTTTTTTTTTTTCCGGCTTGGGGATCTTAGTTCCCTGACCAGGAATCAAGCCCAGGTCCCTTGCAGTGGAAGTGCAGAGTCTTAACCACTGGACTGCCAAGGAAGTCCTTCTTTTATTCTTTTTTTTTTTTTCATGTTGCTCTTTTATAGCTACCCCCATATCCTTCTGCCCCCACTCCCACTTTACGCTCTGGTAACCACTAATCTCCGAGAAGGCAATGGCACCCTACTCCAGTACTCTTGCCTGGGAAATCCCATGGATGGAGGAGCCTGGTAGGATGCAGTCCATGGGGTTGCTAAGAGTCAGACACGACTGAGTGACTTCACTTTCACTTTTCACTTTCATGCACTGGAGAAGGAAATGGCAACCCACTCCAGTGTTCTTGCCTGGAAATTCCCAGGGATGGAGGAGCCTGGTGGGCTGCCGTCTGTGGGGTCGCACCGAGTCGGACACGACTGAAGCAACTTAGCAGCAGCAGCAACCACTAATCTGGTCTCCATTTCTCTAATCTTGTCATTTCAAGAATGTGATTTAAATGGAATCATACAGTAGGTAACTTTTTAGGACCAGATTTTTCTCAGTCAGTATAATTCTCTGAAGGTTCTCCCAGGTCATGGCATGTGTTGGTAGCTTGTTTCTTCCTGTTGCCGCATAGTACTCTGTGGTATGGACCCATCGCAGTTTATTAACCACTCACCCACTGAAGGACATCTGAGTTGTTTCCAGTTTTGAGCTATTACAAATAAAGCTGCTATAACATTCCAGCACAGGTGTTTGATGTGAATATGTCTTCATTTCTCTGGGATAAATGCTCAGGAGTGCAATTGCTGGGTTATATGGTAGTTGCATATTTAGTTTCTAAAGATGCTGCTAAACTGTTTTTGAGACAGGCTGCACCATTTTACATTCCCACCAGCAAAATATGAGTAATGAAGTTTCTCTACATTCTCACTGTTTGGTGCTATTGCTATCTTTTTTATTTTAGCCATTCTGTTAGATGTGTGAGTGGTATCTCATTGTGATTTTAATTTGCATTTCCCTAAATGGCTAATGATGTTGAACATATTTTCATGTGTTTTTTTGCCATCTGTATATGCTCTTCAGTGAAGCGTCTGTGTCCTTCTAATTAAACTGGTTTTTCACTGTTGAATGTTGAAAGTTCTTTGTAAATTCTAGAAAACAGTCTCTTGTCAGATATATGGTTTGCAAATACTTTCTTTCTCCCATTCCATAGCTTATCTTTTTATTCTTTTAACAGGGTCTTTCATAGAGCTTTTAATTTTAAGGAAGTCCAGTTTTAGTTTTTCCTTTTGTGGAGATTCTGCTTTTGGTATCAAGGATCAGAATGCTTTGTTGTCGTTCAGTTGCTAAGTTGTGACTGACTCTTTGCAACCCTGTGGACTACAATGCGCCAGGCTTCTCTGTCCTTCACTAACTCCCAGAGCTTGCTCAAACTCATGTCCATTGAAGTCAGTGAATCCATCCAATCATCTCATCCTCTGTCGCCCCTTCTCCTCCTGCCCTCAATCTCAGTCTTTCCCAGCATCAGGATCTTTTCCAATGAGTCAGCTCTTCGCATCAGGTAGCCAAAGTATTGGAGCTTTAGCATCAGTCCTTCCAATGAATATTCAGGGTTGATTTCCTTTAGGATTGACTGATTTGATCTCCTTGCTGTCCAAGGGACTCTCAAGAGTCTTCTCCAGCACCACCATTCAAAAACATCAATTCTTTGGCTCTCAGCCTTCTTTATGGTTCAACTCTCACATACATACATGACTATTGGAAAAACCATAGCTTTAACTATATGTACCTTTGTAAGCAAAGTGATGTCTCTGCTTTTTAATATACTGTCTAGATTTGTCATAGCTTTTCTTCCAAGGAGCAAGCATCTTTTTAATTTTGTAGCTGCAGTCACCATCTGCAGTGATTAGAGCCCAAGAAAATAAAATATCTCACTGTTTCCATTGTGTCTTCATCTATTTGCCATGAAGTGATGGGACTGGATGCCATGATCTTCATTTTTTGAATGTTGAGTTTTAAGCCAGCTTTTGCACTCTCCTCTTTCACCCTCATCAAGAGGCTCTTTAGTTCCTCTTCATTTTCTGCCATTAGAGTGGTATCATCTACAACTACAAAGTTATTGATATTTCTCCCAGCAATCTAGATTCCAACTTGTGATTCATCCAGCTGCTTTGCCTAGCCCAAATCTTGACGGTCTCCTCCTCATTTTTTTTTCTAGAAGCTTTATAGTTTCATGTTTTACATTTAAGTCTGTGATTCATTTCATCTTGAGTTAATTTTTGTATGAGGGGTGGGGCTTTGATCAAAGTTGCTGTTTTGTTTTTGCTTTGCCAGTGGATGTTCACTTGCTCCAGCATCTTTGTTGAAAAGACTCTTTCATCAAATTACTTTTACACCTTTGTCAAGTCAGTTGGGCATATTTGTGTGGATCTGTTCCTGGGATTTCCATTCTGTTCCGTTGATCTGTGTGTCTGTCACTCCACCATTACCACAGATTTTTTTTTTTTTTTTGATCTGTGCCATGTGGCATGCTGTGGCTTAGTTCCCAGACCAGGGACCAAACCCATGCCCCCTGCAGTAGAAGCTCAGAGTCTTTACCACTGGACTGTCGGGGAATCCCCACGCATGGTCTTGATTACTGTAGCTAAAAAATAAATCTTGAAATTGGGTAAATTGTTCCCTCCCATGTTATTCTTTTATGAAATGAATTCATATTCTTCGCCTTCTATATAAATTTTAGAACAAATTTGTTAGTTTGTGTCTTCTCTCTCTACTACTCTTTTGTCTTAAGTTATCTTTATTATTTGCGTCTTTGGGTTTATTTTTTTCTGATTTTTTTTTTCTGATTTTATTTTTTTTTTTCCAGATTGTTTAGGTAGAAGCTTGAGATTTTTCCTTTTTTTCTTTTATGTACATTTGATACTATATATATCTTTCTCAGCACTACTCTGGCTGTGTACCATCGAATCTGATATGTTTTATTCTCATTTTCATTCAGTTCAGTGTTTTTTATTTCCCTTGGAACTTCCTTTTTGACTTATGAATTATTTAGAATGTGTTATTTAGTTTCCAATTGTTTGGAGATTTTTCTCTTATCTTTCTGTTATTGATTCCTAGGTTGATTCCGCTGTGGTCAGAGAACATTCTGTATTATTTCGATCCTTTTAAAATGTTGAGGCTGGTTTTATGGACCAGGATATAGTCTATCTAGGTATATGTTTCATGAGCACTTAAAAATACTGGTTTTGGAAATTCCCTGGTGGTCCAGTGGTTAGGATTCGGTGCTTTCACTGGCAGGACCTGGTTTTGAGCATCGGATCCCTCAGGGAACTTAAATCCCAAAAGCTGTGCAGCATGGCCAAAGAAAAAAAGGACTGTTTTCTGCCATTGTTGACTTGAGTGTTCTGTGACTATTGCTAAGACCCTAGTGGTTGATGATGATGGTGAGTTTTTCCATCTCCTACAGATTTTCTGTCTCATTATTTATTCTGTCAGTTGAGAGAGGAATAGTAAAATCTCCAACCATGATTGTGGGTTTGTCTGTTTCTTCTTTTGGTTCTATCAATTTTTGATTCACATATTTTGCAGATCTGTTGTTCAGCGCATGCACATTTAGGACTGCAACATCTTCTCGGTAAATTAACCCTTTTATAATTTTATAATGCCCTTCTCTCTTCTGCTAGTTTTTTTGCTCTGAAATCTACATTATCTAATATTAATATAGCCTCTCCTGCTTTCCTTTGATTAATGTTCATATATATTTTTCCATCCTTTATTCTCAACTTACCTATTTTATTAGATTTGAAGTAACTTTCTTATAACAAGCATATAGTTGGGCTTTTCATCCACCCTGCCAATATCTTTTAATTGGTATATTGAGACCTTTTATATTTTATTCAATTATCGCTACTTTAGGGCTTATGTCTGCCATCTTACTTTTTGTTTTCTGTTGGGTCTCTCTGTCTTTTCTTTTTC
The DNA here is from genome assembly GCA_935064755.1 of Tragelaphus eurycerus. NCBI lineage: Eukaryota > Metazoa > Chordata > Mammalia > Artiodactyla > Bovidae > Tragelaphus > Tragelaphus eurycerus. The sequence continues at coordinate 6,021,403 of CAKXYN010000072.1, read as the reverse complement.
TGCCTTCCTGTGGACTACATGAACATTTTAAAATTCCCTGCTGTCCTGGAGGCTTGAGCCTTGTGGCCCTTTGAGCTAAAAGCTCCAAGTTTAAATGTGTCACTCAGAGGAGAGTGTCCCCATCTGTCCCAGCACACCCACCCCACCCTCTCCTGCTCCAGAAAAGAGTGAGCCTCAAGCTTGGTTAATTCCATCTGCTGTCTTCAGGTTTGGGTCCAGAGTTAACCAAAGCCATAGGTTAACCCAGTTCACTGCCTGAAACTGACCATCTCACCCCACCAGAGCTGTTAACTGAAACTGATGACAGCATGCCAGGGAAGCAAAGGGAATTATCCCAACAACTCAGTGCTTGGAGGAGGCACAGAGAAGCATGCATAGCAGACGCCTTGATAAACAGATGAGTTCAAAGACATAGTGATGAGTCTCCTCTGAAGGCTCTTGTCTCTGAAAGAGAAGCAGCCAGGAAGTCTTGGAAACGGCAGCATCTTTGGAGCTGGCATCACCATCGTCCCTCACACAGTGCCCATCCCTCGGGACCTAGCCAGTACCTGGCATTTAGCAGATGCTCAGTGAATATTTGAAGAAAGAATTTATGAATGGATGAATGCATGGCTTAGTGGGGAAGGGGAACATTTGTGAAACCTTTGGGGGATGAATAAGTCAAGCCTACGGAACTGTTGATGAACTCTCTTCTTTCCCTTTCTTTCCTGAACGTATAGCACTTTCATCATTTCCCTATTTCCTCACTGGAGCAGATTTTTTTAATAGTATACTTCATTTTTGGAATGACTTTAGATTTACTGGAAAATAGAGAAGATAGCACAGAGAGTTCCCATAGAAGTCCTCACCTGCTTCCTGTCATTAACATCCTGTGTTAGTGTGGTATGTTCATTGTAACAGTGAACCAACATGGATTTGTTATTGTTAGCTCAGTGTTAGTCGCTCAGTAGTGTCCAGTTCTTTGCGACCCCACGGACTATAAACCTCCAGGCTCCTCTGTCCATGGAGTTTTCCAGGCAAGAATACTGGAGTGGGTTGCCATTCCCTTCTCCAATCGTTAGCTAAATCCCATACGTTATTGCTATTTTCTCCATATCCAGTGTCTTTTTCTGCTCTGGGACCCCATCCAGGACACCGTGTTACATTTAGTTGTCATAGCTCTTTAGGCTACTCTTGGCTGAGACAGTATCCCAGCCTTTCCTTGTTTTTTTCTTGTGTGTGTTGGTTGTTTAAGATTTTTTTATGTGGATAATTTAAGTCTCTATTGGATTTGTTACAATATTGCTTCTGTTTTATGTTTTTGTTTTTTGGCCCTAAGGCATGTGGGAATCTCAGCTCCCTGACCAGGGATCCCCTGCACACCCGGCACTGGAAGGTGAAATCTTAACCACTGGGCCTCCAGGGAAGTTCCAGACTTTCCTTGTTTTTGATGACCTTTTTTGAGAAGTGTTGGTCACCATTTTACAGGCTGCCCCTCTAGTGGAATAGGCATTGACTGTCTCATGATTTAGACTGAGGTCATGGGTTTGGGGAGGATGACCTCAGAGGTTAAGTGCCTTTCTTGTCACCTCAAGGGTACATGTTATCAGTATGTCTCATCACTGGAGAAGATGACCTTGATCACCTGGCTGACGCTGTGTTTGCCAAATTTCTCCACTGCAAACTTAGTCTCCCCTTCCTCTCACTTTCCAGACTGAGCTCTTTGGGATCAAATCACTATGTGCAGCCCTGACATCGGAGTGGGGAGCTATGTGCCTCCTAGATAATTTCTAAGTGTTTGAGGATTGTCCCTTCAGAACAGGCGGCCCTTGTCTTTACTTCCTCAGGTGATACAACACATATTGAAGTGAGGAAGCAAGGGCAAGCTGTGAGGTCCTGGAGAGACGCGATCTTGCTTTGTTGCCCCTAATATGGCTCCTTTCACAGTGCAGGACACCTCTTAAGATGCTGAATAAGTACCTATTGAGTTGAATTAAACCACCAGCACTACTACCAAAAAAAAAAAAAGGCCTATGAAGGGCCCGGTTGCTTGGGCTTCTCTCTTTTTTTAAATATTTTTACTTATTTATTCATTTATTCATTTTGGCTGTGCTGGGTCTGCATTGCTGCTCACAAGCTTTCTCTGGCTGTGGGTAGGGTGGGGGCTGTTCTCTAGTTGCGGTGCATGGGCTTCTCATCGCAGTGACTTCTTTGTTGTGGAGCACAGGCTCTAGGTTTATGGGTCCAGTAGTTGTGGGGCACAGCCTTAGTTGCCCTGTGGCCTGTTGGATCTTAGTTCCCAGACCAGGGATTGAACCTGTGTCCCCTGCATTGGCAGGTGGATTCTTAACCACTGGGGCACCAGGCTTCTCCTAAGGGTCATCAAGTCCAGGAAGGGCATCTTCATTCCTTACCAGAGTTGATGAGACAGGGGCTGACTCACCAGCAAGGCTCCTGAGACAACCCTGGGTGCAAGTAGTGAGCCCAGCACCATTTGTCAACACAGCTCGCACAGAGCATTTTGCAGGTCACTGTCTCATCTTTCACACAACATGCAAGTACTCACTGGGCATCCCTAATGTGTCGGACTCCCTGGGGTCATAGGGGTGACAAAATAGGATCCACCTGAGGCAAACGCTGCTGCTGCTGCTGCTGCTAAGTCACTTCAGTCGTGTCTGACTCTGTGTGACCCCAGAGACGGAATCCCCATCCCTGGGATTCTCCAGGCAAGAACACTGGAGTGGGTTGCCATTTCCTTCCCCATTGCATGAAAGTGAAAAGTGAAAGTTAAGTTGCTCAGTCATGTCTGACTCTTTGTGACCCCATGGACTGCAGCCCACCAGGCTCCTCCGTCCATGGGATTTGCCAGGCAAGAGCACTGGAGTGGGGTGCCATCGCCTTCTCCGGAGGCAAACGCTAGTCGAACTATGTTAGTTTCCACTGCCACAATAACAGTGACTACGATTTAGAGGCTGAAGACAACACCCATGGTTTCCATGGTGTCAGAAGTCTAGGCACGGGGTCTCAGCTGGGCTCTCTGTTTAAGGTCTCACAAGACCAATATCAAGGTGTCAGCAGCTGGGTTCCTTCCTAGACACTCAGGAAGAATCCACTTGCAACCTCATTCGGGTTTGGGTGGGAATTCATGGGAATTCAGTTCCTCATGGTTGCATTTCTTTGTTGAGGGTCAGCTAGGGGGTCACATTTTTTTCCCAGTGTCAGGGCCTGCATTCTGTCTCAAGCTTACCATGTGGCCCCCGCAGTCTTCAAGCAACAGTTCATCAAGTCCTTCTCAGGCTTCCAGTCCCTCTGACTTCCTCTTCTCCTCCATCTCTTCTGAATTTTTTATGCATTTTAAATGTTTACGTGATTATACTGGGCCCACACAGATAATACAAAGTAATCTCCCTCTTTTAAGGGCAACTACTTAGTGGCCTTAATTACTGCTGCCAAGTCCCTTTTGCCCTGAAAGAGAACATATTGACAGGCATGGTATCTCATGATGTTCCTAGTCCCAGGGGTTAGGGCATGCAGTCTTCTAGGGCAGTGGTTTCCAACCATTTTTGGCACCAGAAACCGGTTTCATGGGAGACAATTTTTCCATGGACTGGGGAGTGGGAGGGAATGTTTCAAGATGATTCGAGCACATTACATTTATTGTGCACTTTATTTCTATTACATTGGCTCCACCTCAGATCATCAGTCATTAGATCCCAGAGGTGGGGGACTGGGGACCACAATTTTGCCTACCACCCGATGCTTCTGCAACATCAGTGTGCATGGGAGTCACCTGCAGAGCATGTTAACGAGGATCTGATTCAGTGGGCCTAGGGTGAGAGTCTGTGTTTCTCCAAAGCTCCCAGGCAGTACTGCTGCCGCATGCTGGTCAGTGAAGCATATCTCTGTGATCAGGCTTTGTTGTTGCTTAGTCACTAAGTTGTGTCCAACTCTTTGCAACCCCATGGATGATAACCTTCCAGGCTTCTCTCTCCATGGGACTGTCCAGGCAAGAACACTGGAGTGGGTTACCATTTCCTTCTCCAGGGGATCTTCCCGACCCAGGGATTACACCCAAGTCTCCTGTGTCCCCTGTATTGGCAGGCAGATTCTTTACCACTGAGCCACCAGGGAAGCCCATGGCCAGGCTTTAAACCAGAGGAAATTTACAGTTGCCAGCTGAGGTCAAACCTAAGACAGAATTTCAGGACATTACACTTGTGGTTCTCAAACCTAAGGGGCATTAGAATCAGCAGAAAACGTGTTAAAATACTGATTGCTGGGCCCCACCCCCAGTGTTTCTGAGTCAGAGGTATGAGATGGGATCTGAGGGCATGCATTTCTACAAGCTCAGGCGGTCTGGGGACCACACTTCGAGAACCACCGCTGGAACCACAAGCCAGTTGCTTTGTGAGGGTTAAGTGAGAGCAGCAGGTAACACCTTCTCTCAGAAGGCCTTCATCTTTGAAAGCAGAATCCCTTTTTCTATCCAATATGATTGCCTCCTCTTGGACACTTCTGTGCACCCCATCTGAGGTGACATGGTGTCTTGTAGGATCAAAGGGTTGGATTTCTTTTCATTTGTTGAGCTGCAATCCCTCTCTCTCAGGAACACAGTGAAGTAGATTCAAGCATAGCTTGAACTGATAACATCATTAGTAGTCCCAAAACTATCTTTTTAAAATCAAAAATAGCATTTATTGCATTTATGTACAAAGCAACACTTGTTTATTGTAAAAAGATATATATATAAGAAGAAAACATCATCATCCCACCCAAAGGTAGCTACTCTATTTTCCAGACCTTTTTCTATACCTATCAATCCAAATATGTATGTAGGCTTTTATTTCCAAAACTACATGGTACAAACTGTGTTGTAACCTACTTTTCTTAATATATTGTAAATATCGAGCTATCTAACCACTGTTTTTAGCCCCTGGTTTCAACCCCGTTCACCCAATGAAAAGCATCCAAAATATGCTATGATTCCTGGCTTCCCTCCTGCACACCTGCAGTTGGAGGGAGATTAATGGATCAGCATGCGCCCCAGTGGGACAGGAGGGAAGGATGTAAAGGACGGAGGTTGATCAGAAACAGGCTCCCAGAGTACTGGAACAGCCGTAGTTTTGCATCGCAGAACTATTCCTCCAAAACATAAACATACTTTTTTTAGGAGAAAGTGATTCAGCTGAGCACTTCTGGATCCAGAAATGCCTCAGCACCATAATCAAGTGCACAGGAAAGCTAAATCAGGAGCATTTGTGTCTTGATGGTGGAGAGTGCGGGCACAGGACCAGAGGGCTTCCTGCTGCCATTTTTAGGCTGATTAGCTGCTACTAGAGAAGGCAATGGCACCCCACTCCAGTACTCTTGCCTGGAAAATCCCATGGACGGAGGAGCCTGGTGGGCTGCAGTCCATGGGGTCACTGAGGGTCAGACACGATTGAGCAACTTCACTTTCACTTTTCACTTTCATGCATTGAAGAAGGAAATGGCAACCCACTCCAGTGTTCTTGCCTGGAGAATCCCAGGGACGGGGGAGCCCGGTGGGCTGCCGTCTATGGGGTCGCACAGAGTCAGACATGACTGAAGCGACTTAGCAGCAGCAGCAGCAGCATATACCCTAAGATCATGGCATCTGGTCCCATCACTTCATGTGATGGGGAAACAGTGGAAACAGTGTTAGACTTTATTTTGGGGGGCTCCAAAATCACTGCAGATGGTGATTGCAGCCATGAAATTAAAAGACGCTTACTCCCTGGAAGGAAAGTTATGACCAACCTAGATAGTATATTCAAAAGCAGAAACATTACTTTGCCAACAAAGGTCCATCTAGTCAAGGCTATGGTTTTTCCAGTGGTCATGTATGGATGTGAGAGTTGGACTGTGAAGAAAGCTGAGCACCAAAGAATTGATGCTTTTGAACTGTGGTATTAGAGAAGACTCCTGAGAGTCCCTTGGACTGCAAGGAGATCCAACCAGTCCATCCTAAAGGAGATCAGTCCTGGGTGTTCATTGGAAGGACTGATGCTAAAGCTGAAACTCCAGTACTTTGGCCACCTCATGAGAAGAGTTGACTCATTGGAGAAGACTCTGATGCTGGGAGGGACTGGGGGCAGGAGAAGGGGACGACAGAGGACGAGATGGCTGGATGGCATCACCGACCTGATGGACATGGGTTTGGGTGAACTCCAGGAGTTGGTGATGGACAGGGAGGCCTGGAATGCTGTGACTCATGGAGTCGCAAAGAGTCAGACACGACTGAGCGACTGAACTGAACTGAACTGATACCCAGTAGTGGGATTGCTGTCCAACAACAGATGAATGGTTAAAGAAGATGTGGTATATATATATACAATGGAATATTACCCAGCCACTAAAAGGAATGAAATAAGGTCATTTTTAGAGATACGGGTAGATCCAGAATCTGTCATTCAGAGTAAAGTAAGTCAGAGAAAAACATATATCGTATATTAACGGATATAGGTGGAATCTAGAAAAATGGTACAGATGAACCTATTTCCAAGGCCAGAATAGAGATGCAGACATGGGGAATGGACATGTGGACCCAGTGGGGCGATGAGGAGGGTGGGATGAACTGGGAGATTGAGATTGACATATACACCTCCATGTGTAAAATAGAGAGCTATAAAGCAGAGGAAGCTTAGCTCAGCACTCTGTGATGACCTAGAGGGTTGGAATTGGGAGGGGGGTGGGATGGAGGCCCAAGAGGGAGGGAATATATGTATTCACTTTACTGTACATCAGAAACTAACATAACATTGTAAAGCAATTATATTCCAATTTTTAAAAAATTACTGGAGCAAGAAAAGATTTAATTACAAATTAAACTTCCACCATAAATCTGCTAGAAATGGTGGACAAACTGAACAAGGAAACCCAGGGCCTGTTGGGCAAAGCAAAGGTGTGATGTCCAGGAATTTCTCTTGGAACCTGCAGTCAGTCTGTGGGCTCCTCTGGCCCACGGCAGGGGCAGGGGGCCCATTCTTACACAGGGGCTTGGGTGAGGTCTCACACAGCCCCCATCAATGTGAGCTGTTCTTTCCTTTCCACAGAATGAAGTGATCAGCCAGCAGCTGTGTGTCATCTTCACTCACTGCTACGGGCCCTACCCCATCCCCAAGCTCACAGAGATCAAACGGAAGCAGACCTCACGCCTGGGTGAGTGGGGGCTTCCTGGGTCCAGCCCTGAACTGTTGCTTTGTGGTTTGAGGACAGGAAGGAAGCAAACGCAGCCAAAGAAGAGACTGGGCATGTTGGAGGGCAAACAGGGTGGATACAGGAGTGAGGCGGGTGGAGATCGGGGTATCATCTTTATTATATGATTAAACTGTTTGGAGAACATATGTTGGGGATATGGACAAGGGGACTCACCAGTACCTCATCCCTCCACTGAGCACCTTTCTTCTGCACATCACCGACAGTGATGACTGCCCACGCCCTTCCAGTAGCTGGGTAGAGTCCAGAGAAGACTCAGATCTGCATAGCCACTCTCCCCCATCCTCTCCTTTAAGAAGTTCCTCTTCCTTGAGATGGAACAAGCAGGGTACAGTGACAGGCTGGTAGGATGCCGCTAATGGAAGTCCTGCAAGGAACTGGAAGGAGAGATGAGCAAGCGTTACCCTGTAGACAAACACACCACACACACACACACACACACAGACACACACACACGCAAGCACACACGAGGGGAATGGCGCTGAACTGAGGAGACGGGATGCCCTGAACTCCCATCGGGTTAGCAGTAATCACTCTTCACCCTTCTTGAACACTTGCTTTGAGCTAGCCCTAGCCAAGCTCCTCCCTACCCTCTCTCAAACAATCCCTGGGCTACCTGGGAGACAGGCAGTGTTATCCGGGTCATAGCTGAAGACAGGGAGGCTCTGCAGAGGCTTCAGCATCAGTTCAGGTGGAGCTGGAACATGAACCCAGGTCCCCCACAAAAGCCACAATCCCATCTTTCTCCAGTTGGCCTCTGGGATTTTCCAGAAGAAACCTTTCTATCAGGCACTGATTTCATTCAGAAGATCCTGGGGCTGTGGGCAACCTAGTGAATTAGCCAGGGAAAAAGGCAAATATATGACTGCCCTGAAGCCTGAAGCATGAATCTTCTTTTGCGAAGGCTTGTCTCTCACTGCCTGGGGACTGATAAAATATTACAGATAAGGGACTTCCCTTTCCATTAAGGTTGGGGACTTTCCTACTTCCTGTTTCCTTTTCCATGAAGACCAGGAAACTTTGGAGAAATGGAAGCAGCTGAAGAATGCTATCTTTTAGCAAAGCCCCTACTTTTGAAATAGGTGAGCTAGTTTAAATTAGTGAAAAGGCTGAATTCATAGAAATGCTTTAAAGTATTTTTGTTCCTGTCACAAACAACCTATTAATTTAAATGGCACAAATTTTTGCTAAAGTAGAAAACTTAGCAGCTGAGTCAAAGGTTGCCTGGTTTTCTTTATGCCCATTCATGTCAGTCAGTTCAGTAGCTCAGTTGTGTCCAACTCTTTGCGACCCCATGGACTGTAGCATGCCAGGCTTCCCTGTCCATCACCAATTCCCAGAGCCTACTCAGACTCATGTCCATCAAGTCGGTGATGCCATCCAACCATCTCATCCTCTGTCATCCCCTTCTCCTCCTGCCTTCAATCTTTCCAAGCATCAGGGTCTTTTCAAAGGAGTCAGTTCTTTGCATCAGGTGGCCAAAGTATTGGAGCTTCAGCTTCATCAGTCCTTCCAATGAATATTCAGGACTGATTTCCTTTAGGATTGATTTGATTTCCTTGCAGTCCAAGGGACTCTCAAGAGGCTTCTCCAACACTGCAGTTCAAAAGCATCAATTCTTCGGTGCTCAGCCTTCTTCACAGTCCAACTCTCACATCCATATATGAATACTGGAAAAACCATAGCTTTGACTAGATGGACCTTTGTCAGCAAAGTATTGTCTCTGCTTTTTAATATGCTGTCTAGGTTGGTCATAGCTTTTCTTCCAAGGAGTAAGCATCTTTTAATTTTATGGCTGCAGTCACTCACCATCTGCAATGATTTTGGAGCCCCCAAAATAAAATCTGGCACTGTTTCCGTTGTTTCCCCATCTATTTGCCGTGAAGTGATGGGACCGGATGCCATGATCATAGTTTTCTGAATGTTTTAAGCATGTAGGCAATCCAAAATGTACTAAAACTGCAAGTAGTTCCATCTTGTAGAAAGCAGGTAATTAAAATATTACCAGGGCAACAAATCATAAAGATCCATCAAATTTATAGACTTTAGAGAGTGAAGGTTACACTGCTAGGGCATAGCAATAATTTCTGACATCTGGTGCTTTACAAGACACCCCTGTTAGAGCAAACATTTGCAAGGGCTGTTTCAGTGACGCAGCATAAAATCTGCTCTCCTGTAGCTATAGGAGAGGAGAGAACTTTTTTTTTTTCCTCCTGAATTTGCTGAGATTTCTTTCACTAGCAATTAAAAGGGCCTGGTTTTCAGACCAAGCATTGGAATTCCAAAGTTTATTAGCACCAAGAGAAAGAAGGCAGGCCTGAGAAGTTCAAAGCTCACAGATTAAAGAAAAAGGACATAATATAATAATTAATAAGTGGAACACAAAGCATATAGTGTTTTGCATCTTCAGTATAACATTCCAAGCTCAGATAACTAAAGGTGGCCAAATAGTTTTTCCTTAGGGACCTGCTTATAAGGACAGAGAAGAGTGAGTAGTTACAAAAGTCCCGAAGTGGCATCTCTAAAAGGCCAGGAAGGTCATGTAAATGAATGAAATGGGTTTGGTGTGTTACAATAGGGAGTGGTGGGGATTGTGGCTAACTGGAGAACACACGCCTGATTTTTTTTATAGTGTGTTGTCCTCTGCCCTCCCAGTGCATTCAGGGGGAGAATGGTAAAAAGAGCTAAAGGTAGGAGATGTCAGCAGTTTGGGAAGCGGAAGTGGGAGCTAGTTGAAGGTGGACAGTGGGAGTGAGAGTCCGAGCAGGAGAGGTGGGTTGCTAAGACAAGGGAGAATGTCGCTCCGACCTGCTAACAGTCTTGAAAGCAAGTGGAGAGGCGAGTGTTAGTCAGCTCTCTGGCCTTCCTCCGTAGCCTTTCTTCTCTTTGTTGTTGTTTAGTCACTAAGCTGTGTCCAACTCTTTTCTGACCCTGTGGACCCTCTGTCAGGCTCCTCTGTTCATAGGACTTCCTGGGCAAGTATACTGGAGTGGGTTACCATTTCCTCCTCCAGTCTCTTCCCTTTACCTGAAAAGTTTCAGATGTTTGGTTTTTGTTGCATTTTTTAATAAAAAAAAATTTCAAGAATATAATTACAGATGATTTGACATTTTTATGCCTTTTTTAATATGTTTTAGATTAAAGCTTTTTTATTGGGAAGAGGTCAAGAGGCTATAGGTACTGACAGAGAAATATGAGTGGAGGATACCCAGGGCCACCACCTAGGGTGAATCAACCAGGAGGAGAATCAGCCAAAAAGGCAAATTCTGGTTCTAAGTTACAGCAGGGTCTGTGAAAGGGGCCAGACCAGGGGTCTGACTTAGAAACGGAGCATGGTGGAGTCTGGTAGGGGTAGAGATGCACGGGCCAGTTGGTGGATTTTCCCAGAGAGACCAAAGTGCTGAGCTAAGGACGGACTGGCACCTTTTGTAGCCCAAGGATAAATGGCTAAGATGCCAGGCAAATCGGAGGATTCCAGTGCTTAGCAATGCAGGCCCTGGAATCAGAATGTCCACATTCACATCCTGGCTTCTCCACCAGCCACTCGCTTGACCAAGTCACTGTGACTCCTGGTGTCATGTCCCTGTCGTACGCCTGACAGGGTCCCTCTCTCCCAGGGCTGAGTGAGTTTACAGCTGCAGGTGCCAGCTTGCATGGTGCCTGGCACATCGTGAATGCTCGGTGAGTACTAGAGCACTCGCTGTACAACTAGTTACACAGCTTCTTTTTTCTTGGAGATGTGGGCAGGAGCCTGGCTCATTTGCCTCTGATCCTGATAGAAGGCTTGGATTTCAAATCACTGGAAACACAGCAGCAAGCAGGCAGGAACCACTTCCATCAGGAAAGGAGGGTGCTGAGCTGGAGAAGAAGGAGTGAGGTGGGGTGGGTGACCTCCTTAGAGGCCAGGTGGGTAGATGGTCACCCTCCATACCTGACAGTCATCTGAACTGTGGCTGGGGGTGAATCTTCTAAGGGGAAATGCTACTTTTAATCACAAATAAGCTGTGAAGAGTCCCTGTGAAATATTGAATTCCAGTTAATTGCACGTTCCTGTAACTGATCCTGTTTCCTGTTTGGTCATGGTCTCTCCAGCAAGTATTTTATCACCATGGCCTCCCTGGCAGCTCTTATGGGTGCTTTTCCCAAAGAGGAATCCAAACCTTATCCTTCTCTCCTCTAAAGCTACCCTCTCTCCCTTTCCTGTTCCAGATCCTCATTTCCTGAACAATAAAGAAATGTCAGATGTCACCTTTCTGGTAGAAGGAAGACCATTTTATGCTCACAAAGTGCTGTTATTTACAGCATCTCCAAGGTATGTATCATCAGTTTTGAAAGCACTGAATTATAAGGGTGGTTATTACTATTCTCTAAAATTCAGTTTCGGTGGTATCATCACTGAACGGGCAGATTTTCTTCTCAAAATCAAGGTTCCAAGACTATAGGGCATTTGTATACCTTGTTCAGGCAGCATGATTCACAAAGACAAAAGAAAGAGGCCGCCCAGGAGTCCATCCATGGAAGAATGGATTTTAAAATGTAGTATATACATACCTTGGGCTTCCCAGGTAGCGCTAGTGTTAAAGAACCTGCCTGCCAATGCAGGAGACATAAGAGGTGCAGGTTCAATCCCTGGGTTGGGAAGATCCCCTGGACGAGGTCATGGCAACCAACTCCAGTATCCTTGCCTGGAGAATCCCATGGACAGAGGAGCCTGGCGGGCTACAGTCCATGGGATCGCAAAGAGTCAGACATGACTGAAGCAACAGCACACACACACATATACATACATTATTCAGCCTTAAAAAGGAAGCTAGTTCTGACACATGCTACAATATGAATGGGGACATATATGAAGTGAAATATGCCTGTCATAAAAAGACATTATACTATATGATTCCTTTTATTTGAACCATCAATAATCAAGTTCATGAAAGTGAAAGTGGCTCAGTATATATCCGACTCTTTTCTCCAAGCTAGAATACTGGAGTGGGTAGCCGTTCCCTTCTCTAAGGGATCTTCCCAATCCAAGGATTGAACATAGGTCTTCTGCATTGCAGGCGGATTCTTGACCAGCTGAGCTACCAGGGATGATCAAGTTCATAGAGACAGAAAATAGTAGGCTGGGAACTGGAGCTAAGGGAGGGGGAGTAGGAGTTGATTTTTGAGGAAAGGGTCTTAGAGATCGATTGCACAATGATGTGAATATACTCCATGTAAATATTACTAAACACTCAAAACTGGTTAAAACAGTAAATTTTATGTTATGTGTTTTTTAACCACAATTTGGAAGAAGAATACAGGGCAGTCTCTAGCATAATCAGTAGTCTTTGTGTGGCTTAGACAAGATACTGTTCCTCTGGGCAGATGGAGCACATACTGAGCACAGAGCTTCATGAGTGGAGAATGGATTGGATTATAGCTTCCTCAGCCAGGTGTCCTCATGCAACCTGAAAACTCACACTGCAGCCTTGCAATGCCTGCTCTCCAAATATCAGGGAACTTTGGCATAAGGCGCTCAAAATACACAGGTCCTAAATCTTACTTTTCCTGAACCCTGGAGTTGACAACAATAAAACATCATCCCTGCAAACTCCAGGAGATAGTGAAGGACGGAGAAGAAAAATACACTATCCTTTGCGTGGTTCTGTTGTGACATCATGGAAGAGCTATATCAATACTCTGTGTATGTGTGTGTGTGTGTGTGTGTATGTGTTCAGTCACTCAGTTGTGTCCGACTCTTTGCAACACCATGAACTATAGCTTGTACCAGTGATAACTTCTTAGTTTTAACAAGGTACCATGACTATGTCAGATGATAACACCGGGACAAACTGGGTGAAGGGCATACTGGAACTTTCTGTACTATGTTTGCAACTCTTCTATAAATCTGAAATTATTTCAAATTTAAAGTTTAATTTATAAAAAGAGACATGTCTTAGCTTATTTCTGAATGTATTGCGTATGGGAGACTTGCCTGGTGGTTCAGTTGCTAGAATCCCCTGCACTGCGGGGGACGAGGATTCAATCCCTAGTTGGGGCACTAAGATCCCACATGCTATGGGGCAATGAGCCCACACTGCATCCACTGAACATAAGCACCACTACGAGAGAGTTTATGTGCCATATTGAAAGATCCCTCATGATGCAGTGAAAATCCTATACATGCTGCAACTAAGACCCTATGCAGCCAAATAAGTAAATAAATAGAGTATCAATGTGTTCCACTGACTGAGTCTCTACCCACGAGGAACCTAGTTTATCCAGTGGCAGGAAAATGCATCTAAACTCTCAACAGAAGTTCATTCATTTAGGGAGATGGGTAATCAACAGATGTTGGTGCCTATGACGTTAAATACCCACCATGCATCAGGGTCAGCCTGGCTCAGGCTCTGAGGATGCAGCAGAGGCAGGAGTCAGCAGCAGTCCCTCCCCTCTTAGAACAAAGGTTGTGTGGGAGGAGGAAGGAGTGAGTTGGAGAGCTCCATGGGCACCTGAGGAGCTTGAAATTTGAGTCAGGAAGGACTCCAGGAAGGAGGCAGCCTTTGTGATGGGCCTGCAAGGTGGAAGAGGTTTTTTATTTCTTACTTTATTTATTCTTTTGGCCTAACAGCGCGGCTTAAGGAATCCTGGTTACCCAACTGGGGATCAAACCTGGGTCCCCTGAAGTAGAAGCTCTGAGTCCTAACCACTGGACCACCAGCTGGAATTCCCTGGACAGCATTTTAAAAGGCATTTTTCTTGAGAAGTAATATAACAGTTCTAGACACTGTTTTTAACTTTAGCGTTTTAACTTCAGATTGGATTATGGTATCGTATCAGGGGACATTATATTAGACAATCTATGGATATGTCATCATATTTCTGAGTTGGGGGGATATATTACACATTTCTATCATCAGAGAGCTGAGTCTCGCAAGCTGTGGATGTCTTTGTGAGTCTTCTCATCTCCCTTTTTATGTTCTTGCCCAGGTTCAAAGCCCTCCTCTCCAGCAAACCAACAAACGATAGCACCTGCATAGAGATCGGCTACGTGAAGTACCCCATCTTCCAGGTGAGCCCCTGCTGTGACCCGGAAGGCTGCCGGTGGGCACAGGGCGCCTCCGCCTGTGGATCAGCCCCTGCACTGTCTTCACTCCTGAACTTCTGGCCCTTGTCTTCACACTGCCCCTCCCCCTTACCATCCATGCAAGCCCACAGAGTTAACTGAGCACCTGCTCTGTACCCAACACTGTGCTGGGGCCTGGGGACACAAGGATAAAGGACATTCTCCTCCTGGGGCCTCACAATCCAGAATGGATAACTCTGAGTAATTAGTCAATTACAATGTAAAGTTGGAGTGAGCGTGAGAGAACCAATGTGCTATGACAACTCAGACCAGGGAGATTGGGGAAGGCCCCTTGATGGGGTGCCAGCTGGAATATTGCAGGCTGAAGAGAACCTGGTGAACTGTGGGGAGGCTTGGGGCTTAAGAAAGGGAGTTAGAGGGACTTCATTGGTGGTCTAGTGGCTAAGACTTTGAGTTTCCAATGCAGAGGGCCCAGGTTCAATCCCTGGTTAGGGAACTAGATCCCACATAATGCAATGAAGAGTTTACATGCCGTGACCAAAAAAATCTCACATGCCACAACTAAAGATCCTGCGTGCTAAAATGAAGATTGAAGATCCTACATGCTGCAACTAAGACCCAGTACAGCCAAATACATAAATTTAAAATGGGGATGGGGCCAGGCAGGCAACAGGAGGTATGAAGTCCCCAAAGATGATTGAGCCCAGTGTGGTCAGGAACCAGTGGACTTTAGGGAATCCAGTGTCATGTTAATATTAATAGGCTAATTAATAGTTGATATCAATAGGTTAATAGTTAATATTAATAGGTTCCAGTTAATAGGCCTGAACCTAATGTAAATAGGAAGGAAGGCTTGTCAGAGGCCAGATGACATGGCCATATCTCTGTTCGATTGACAGCGATACTGTTTGGTTTATCGGGCACCTTTGAGGGGAGCACAGCAACATTCTTCCTTTTCCTCCATCCTTCTTGTCTGATTCATTGGTGATTGTTTTGTGTGTATGGTTGTGTCTTTGTCTGGTTTTGGTATCAGGGTAATGGTGGCTTCATAGAAGATCTTTGGGAGTGGTCCTTCCTCTTCAGTCTTTTGGAAGAGTTTGAGAAGGGCTGGTGTATATTCTTCTTTGTTCGGTAGAATACACCTGTGAAGCCATATGCTCCTGGATTTCGTGCCTGATTTATAAATCCAGCCCTTCAGTGACATCTCATAGCTAATAGACATTCACACCCCTAGCTAGCCTCACAGCCCTATTTCTGGGGTTCTGCATCTCATCAGGGGTGTGAAGGCTGGTGGGCTGCTTACATCATCAAGGAGCCTACAGGGGAGACTGTGGCCCCTCCCTGCTGTCCTCCTATAGCCAGGGCTAGTAGGCCAATGTGGGTGACCTGGGGATGCCGTTTATAGAATTCTGAACAGGACCTGATTCCTCCAGTTCAGTTCCAGAAGGACAGCTCTGGGAAGACATGGGGAAAACACAGCCTGGCCCTCGGGAGACTCACATTCCGGGAGGGTTGAGGAGACCACGCAGAGATAAGCAGGTGTCAGGGCTGGCCAGGGTCTCGGGGCGGAGGTCCTGGTCTGGGCTGTGAAGGACAGAGCTGCACTTCAGGATCTAAATGATACACCCCTGGGTTTAAACAGCAGCATCCTCCTGTTTAAAATCATTATCCTTCATGTGACCTTGAAAAAACTACCCAGCCTTTCTGAGTCTCAGTTTCCTTATCTGGTGAATAGGAGGGAAAGGGTATTCCAGAGGGAGAAAGAGCACAAACAAAGGCACAAAAATGGGAAGTCCTGGTGTGTGTTAGAGGGAAAGTGATTATAGTCCATTCGGCTTTGTCTTAAGGTAGACTGGACAGTGAAAAGATACATTGGAACCATGTAGTAGATGCCAAGTGCCAGTGGCCAGATGATGGTTCTTCCCTCCACTTACTAACCTTGGTCCCCCAGATCCTGTAATTCAGAGTGCTGCCAGGAAGCCACCATGTCCTCACAGTAAGCCCTAAAGCCCGTTCAGGTGCCTATATTTCTACCAGTAGAGATGCATTCCTTTGGTTATGTTGAAACTTCAAAATAAAGAATCCTTATAGGATAAGCATGGGCAAGAGATTCTCTTCTCTGAATCTCATTTTCCCCATTTTTAACTCCAGCTCTGAATGAGGCACTGGCCTTTGCTTGCATGTAGTTATCTGGATAAATCTTTCCACTTTTAGAGGTAGGGAAACTGAGGTCCAGAAAGCTTGGTGCTAGTCAATGACAGAGCCATTATTTGAATCCAGTCTGGTCTTTGTTGTTGCTGTTCGGTCGCTAAGTCGTGTCCGACTCTGTGACCCCATGGACTGCAGCATGCCAGGCTTCCCTGTCCTTCACTATCTCCTGGAGTTTGCTCAAGCTCATGTCCATTGAGTCAGTGATGCCATCCAACTATCTCATTCTCTATTGCTCCCTTCTCCTCCTACCCTCAATCTTTCCCAGCATCAAGACCTTTTCCAATGAGTTGGCTCTTTGCATCAGGTGGCCAAAGTATTGGAGCTTCAGGTTCAGAATCAATCCTTATGATAAAGATTAAGGATTGATTTCCTTTAGGATTGACTGGTTTGATTTCCTTGCAGTCCAAGAGACTCTCCTTCTCCAGCACCACAGTTTGAACACAAAGAGAAACAATAATAATAGAAGCTCTGTTTCTTGTGCAGCAGCTATGTACAGGGCTCAAAACCAGCAGTGCCCAGGCTCAGCTGTGCAGTGGAATCATTTGAGGAGCTTTGACGATTCCCAATGTCCAGGCTGTCGTTCAGGATCCGGGCTGCAGATCCGGCATCAGCATTTTTAAGTCTCTACCCTCTGCCATCATCCAGTCATGTGCAGCCAAGGTGGAGAACCAGTGCTCTAAGTTACAGTGTTTCTTGAATTTTAGGAAGCATCAGAATCTCCAGGGGAAGCAGTTGGGGTGAAGAGAGTTGCTGTTAAGCCACGAAACTTGCTAAAATGCAGCTTCCTGAGCCCCACTCCCAGAGTTCCTGATTCTATAGGCCTGGGATGGGGCCTGAGAATTCATGTTTCTTATGAGAACATAGGTGATGCTGATGCTGCTGGTCCAGGGACCCACTCTGAGAACCATGCCCTGTGTCATCTAATTCAATTCAGGCCTCCCAGCTCCCTCTCCAGGTGGCTCTTCTCCCCTTGGACAGACAGGTAGAGGAAGTGGCCAAGCTGAGCTTCAGACCCAGGACTGGCTGACTTCCAGACCTGATCTCTTAACTGTTTACCTGCTAGGGGCCTTGGGTCCTCCCTAAAAATCACCCAGCCCCAAGGAAAGGCCCATTAGTGTTTGGAGCATGAGCCCAATGCTGAAAACCGTGCACCCCCCTCCCCAGCTCTCTGAGTGCTCATGGAGGGGCACTTATGCCATCAAGCCTAGGACTAATTGGAGGGGTTCTTGTCATCTGAACCTGACTTGTGGTAGGCACTCAATAAATGTTTGCTGTGGGGGCTAGTTGAATGAGAGACCTACACAGGAAGGCCCGGCCCCAGAAGAATCGAACGCCTGTATTTACTTTTGGCTAGGGAAAGCTTCCCAGCCACGTTAGCTTTGAGTTACTGTAATTGGCAGAGAAGATTGAGCAGACCCTGGGGAATTCTCCACGTGCCTGCCCCTTCCCCATAAAAGAAGAAAAGCCTCATTTGTGGCTCAAAATAGGCCAAGTCAGGCTGAATCTGACCCAGAAGGAGGCTCCCAGGGGCCAGCTCACTTCCCTTCCATGCTGAACAGAAGAATTTTAGTAAATGAGATGGCTTTGAGTTTCCTCCCTGCAAGACTGTTTAACATCACACGCGGGCAAGAGCCCCTTGCAACTGAGGCTGTACCCGGGAGCAGGGCCTCCACCAGGCTGTGGACACCATTTACATCCTGCTTCATGCAGGTTGGCAGCTGCCAAGAAAAACAACTCCATAAACAGACCCTTTGGCCTAATCAGGGTCCGTTTCACTCCCTTGCAGAAAAGGCTCATGCTGGCTGAGTCTGAAGGTGCCACAGCACAGCCCAATTTAACTCCATTAGCCTCATGGTTAATGGGGCTCCATGCCTGCTCCTGAAAGCAACATTTCCAGTCAATAACGCAACCTTGAGGAAATGAGATAGCATGCTGGAGAAGTGCTTTGTAACTGGAAAGACCCTGTTTTCAGGACAGTTATTATTATGGCTCTTACCATCACTATTATTGATTTGGCCTTTATAAAAGAGAGGTCCTTGGGGAATAAATGGATTTTAATAAAGCCAGTATCTCAACATTTGCCAAAGATTAGATGCTTATGACCTGTCTGGGTCCAGGGGAAGAGTAAACAGTGGTATGTTATCATTTCACAAAGCCTCAATCATCAACACTAAAGCCCCACTCTGCAGTAAAGCCCCACTCTGCCACAGGCAGTTGACCAGTGGGAGACTCAGACACAAAAGAGGAAGGGGAGGAATTGTGTTTCTGGTTAAAGTGTCCTTGCTGCTGGCAGACACTGGGGATGCAGAGGTGGGTAAGACCCACCCTGTGACCTCAGACCCCAGCAGGAAATAACACTGCAGTCATGGGCAGTGTGCTGCCCAGCATGGGGTAGGAGGCAGCTATGAGATCTGAGCAGATCTGAGGAAGCTTCACAGAGGTGACTACTGAGCTGGATCCTGAAAGAGGGGCCAGAGATCAACAGGTGGAGAAAAGGGAAGGGCATCCAAGCAGAGGGAATAGCATGGGCAAAAGCAGAGTGAAAGAAACGGTAGTAGGTTCTGATAAAGGCGAGTGGTTGGGAGCAAGAGACCAAACCAGTCAATCCTAAAGGAAATCAACCCTGAATACTTACTGGAAGGACTGCTACTCAAGCTGAAGCTCCAATACTTTGGCCACCTGATGCAAACAGCCGACTCATTGGAAAAGACCCTGATGCTGGGAAAGATAGAAGGAGGAGAAGGGGGCAACAGAGGATGAGATGATTGGATGGCATCAATGGACATGAGTTTGAGCAGACTGCGGAAGATAGTGAAGGTCAGGAAAAAGGCTGGTGTGCTTCAGTCCATGGGCTTGCAAAGAGTCGGACACAACTTATGACTGAACAACAACAGTTGAGAGTAGAAGGAGAGGAGGGAGGAGTGGCAGGTGAGATCTGAAAAAGTAAATTGATCCAAAGCAACAGCATTCCTTTCAGCAACGGTGAAAAAACAGAAACAACCCACATGTCCATCAACTGATGGATGGATACACAAACTGTAGAACATCCATACAACGGGATGTTGTTGAGCAATAAAAAAGAAGTGAAGGAGTGTGATACAAGTGACCTTGAAAATACCACACCAAGTGAGCAAAACTAGATGCAAAAGAGCACATGTTGTACAATTTCATGTATATGAAATGTCCAGAACAGGCAAATCATAGTAGATGTCATGACTGACCCAAGGAGGAAGTGGGAGAGACTGCTAACAGGCACGAGGTTTCTCCAGGGGGAAGTTGAAAATGTTTTAAAATTAGATTGTGGTGGGACTTCCCTGGCGGTCCAGTGGTTAAGACCACACTGCCACTGTAGGGGGCACAGGTTGGATCCCTGGTATGGGAACTAAGATTCTGCATGCCAAGTGATGCGGCCAAAATAAAGTAAAATAAAATTAGATTGTGGTGGCGGTTGTACATTATGAATACACTAAAAACCACTGAACTGGGTACTTTGGTTTTTATTGCACTGGGTCTTCACTGTTGTGCACAGGCTTTCTCTAGTTGAGACGAGCAGGGGCTGCTTTCTAGTTGTGGTGCGCCGGCTTCTCGTTGAAGTGGCTCCTCTTGTTGCAGGGCACAGGCTCTAGGCATATGGACTTCAGTAGTTGCATCACGTGGGCTCATAGTTGTGGCTCACAGGCTTAGTTGCTCCAGGACATGTGGGATCTTCCTAGACCAGGGATCAAACCCATGTCCCCTGCATTGGCAGGCAGGTTTTTAACCACTGTACCACCAGAAAAGTCTGAACTCTGCACTTTAAATCAAAGCATTTTTAGATTCCATATATCGGTGAGATCATATGGTCTTTTTCTTTCTGATTTATTTCACTTAGAATGATGATCTCTAGGTCCATCCATGTTGCTGCAAATGGCATCATTTCAGTCTTTTTTTATGACTAATATTCCATTGTGTATATATATATATGTATTCATAGATATAGATACACACACATCTTCTTTATCCATTCATCTGTCAATGGATATTTAGGTTGTTTTCATGTCTTAGCCATTGTAAATAGTGCTGCTGTGAGCATTGGGGTGCATGTATCATTTCAAATTACAGTTTTGTCTGGATACATGCCCAGGATTTGGGATTGCTAGATCACATAGCAAGACTATTTTTAGGTTTTTTGTTTTTTTTTAAGGAGCCTCCATACTCTTTTCCTCAGTGGCTGCACCCATTTACATTTCTACCAGCAGTGTGGTAGCATTCCCTTTTCTCCACACCCTTTCCAGCATTTATTATTTGTAGATTTTTTAATAATGGCCATTCTGGCCTGTGTGAGGTACAACTTTGTTATAGTTCTGATTTGCATTTATCTAATAATTGGCCATGCTGAGCATCTTTTCATATGCCTATTGACCACGTGTATGTTCTGTGAAGAAATGTTTATTTAGGTCTTCTGCCCGGTTTTTGGTTGGGTTGTTTGTTTTTTGTCGTTGAGTTACATTAAAAGCGATTACTTTAAACCCACTTGCAAAAAGTAGATTGAGATCAGTCACAAACGATGTTGAATGACCTGAGAAAGAAAATGGAAGGTCATTCATACTGGAAAAAGATTTTCACCCTCAGAGAAAATTAAAAAGCTAACATTTACTGAGTTCTTGCCATGCATCTGCCAGGTCCCTATTAGGCCTGTTACATGTATTAACTCATTTAATTTTCATCACAACCCCATGAGGTGGGTAAAATTATCCCCACTTTACAGATGATGAAACTGAGGCATAGAGGGCCTAACTTAATTCAGGTCTCACAACTTTTAAGTGACAGAGCCAAGTCAGAAACCAAAGCAGTTCAACTCCAGGACCTTGCTCTTAACCACTGTCCTGAATTGGTCACTGACCTTCAGAGCTGGAAGGGACCACAGAGGGCAACCCAGTCCAGTCATGTCATTGTACAGATGTCCAGAGATGGGATGTAAACAGTCTACAGGTTTTTCCAGCACAGCTGCTTAGGGTCAGGCAGCTAAAGTCCATGTGTCATCTAGGCAGGCAGAAAACATTAGAGAATGGTGGAGACTATCGCCAGTGGGGAAGATACACACCACCTAAAGTTTTAACACTAGCTTCATGGGAGGTGGTGATGGCCAATACTGTTACAGCCTTGGGCTTCATTCTACCCAAGAGACACCACTTTCCAAAGCTCTGGGACTTTACACACCATCCAGTCATGTGTATGAAGTCTGGCTTGGACAGTTCACACCGTCAATAAAACATTGAGACCCTGGACCCTTAATGACTTCATCTTGGCTCTTATCAAGCTATAATAAGGAGAAGGTGGTCTTGTGGTGGCCCAGAGTCACCCTCTGAAGCTGAAACCAGAGGTTTCCGGTCAAACTGGGTCATGTCCCAGGAGAACTGCGGCTGGTTCAGGGTCTTTAAGTCATGCCACATGTGCTGCAGTTCTGGGCAGCTCAGTGGGGTTGGAGGTGAAAAGACAACCCATGATTGTCACCCATAGATGGGGGAAAACTGTCCTGGGGAGCAGAGCTTAGAATTGTTTAATTTGGCCCTGAGGGCGAACCACAGGGCAACAGGTTACAGCATGGTGTAAGAAAACATATCCGGCCTGTAAAACTTGTGAATGGAACTTCTTCCTGAAAGGCAGCAATCCAGGGGAGAATGGCCACCCCTGTGAAGGGGTGCCACGCAGGGACTCAGAGCCACTCTGAGGCTTCGACTGGGTGGCTGTAGGATGACCGTGTCTGTGTGCCATGGGCTCTTTGCTCACCGTGTTCTGTCTTCCAGCTGGTTATGCAGTATCTCTACTACGGTGGCCCAGAGTCGCTTCTCATTAAAAACAACGAGATAATGGAGGTGAGGAGCCTGCCATGGTCCTGAGTGGGTGGCTTACATGGGTGGTGTCTGGGGGCAGCCTGTGTCTGGTTTTGGATGCAGGCTTGGGGGTCCTGCCTGCCCCCTTTAGATGTCTCAAGGACTTCTCCCTAGAGCCCCTCCCTGGAAGGCTGGGGTGCTGGATGTGCTAGTCCAATCTCTTTCAATAGCAGCTGAGTGAAGCCTAATTTTATCTGGCCCTGGGGGTGGAGGAAAGGAAATTTACTGAAGAGTCTGAGGCTACCTCTAGTTCCAGGCACAGCTGGGGCTCAAATAGCATCATCAGAAACTATCCTTGACAATTTCTCCCTTGTCATTTGTAGGAAAAACATTTCATCTGAAAGCTTTCCTCAAATCTCAGCATGTCCATTGAGGCAGAAGCTAAGAGGCAATTACAAGCTCTCCTGGCTTCACTCAGCAGCTCCCTGGCTCTCTCCATCTCCTGTCCACCTCTCGTAACTCTGTGTTTTCCCCTCCTTGCTCCTTGGGCCTTGTTTCTGCTCCCATCTGTCCAAAGCCAAGATTTCCCCTGCTCCTTCCTAGGAGTGGGACTCTTGTGTCAAAGGTGGTAGCTTTAAGTGAATGAAAGTCGCTCATGTCCAGCTCTCTGCGACCCCATGAACTATACAGTCCATAGAATTTTCCAGGCCAGAGTACTGGAGCGGGTAGCCATTCCCTTCTCCGAGGGATCTTCCCAACCCAGGGACTGAACCCAGGTCTCCCGCAATGAACCCAGGTCTCCTGCATTGTAGGCGGATTCTTTACCAGCGGAGCCACCAGGGTAGCTTTAAACCGGAAGCCCAAATCACTCTGCTAGTCCTAAGAGAATGAGCCGGGACCCCATTCAGGTGCCAGAAGTCCGGGGTGCCTGATGAGAGATGTTAAAACATGAGGAGTTGTTCAAGAAGTGACCCCTCATGGTGGTTCAGACACGGACTCTGGGCCAGACTGGCTTCAAATCCAGGCTCTGCCCCTTCTGTGATCTTGGACCAGTAATTTAACCTCTCTCATCCTCAGCTTTCATATTTACAGAATGGGGAGGACAATATCTACCCCACTGGGTTTTGAAGATCTGAAGAGTTTCTGTTTGTAAGATGCTTACCACAGTGCCTGGCGTGTGTCACAGGGGCTGTGTGTTCACTGTAGAGCCCTTTATCCCTTTGTTCTTATTCTGTGAAACCTTCCGTGGTCACTCCCCTGCTCCCCGAAATTCCTCTCTTGTCTCTCTGGACCACTCCTCTGACAAATCACAGCCTCAGACTGCACTCTGAAGACTCAGACTCTTTTATAAACCTTTTAAAAAGCTATTTTCAAATTAAAATAATGAACATACATTTCAATCATGTAAATAATACGAGCTTTGTAATACTTAACAAGCCCCTCATCCAGCAGCCATCTCCCTTCCATCCCTCAGTCTTTTCCCCAAAGGCAATCCCTTTGAAATCTTGTTCAGTCCTTTTCTTCCCCTTCCTCTGTTCAGCATCTTCTGAAGCCAGGTACTGTGCTCAGGGCTGGGATACAACTGTGATGCAGAGGGGCAGAGATCCCTGCCCTCCCAGTCTCTGGGGAAGGTGTTGGGCATGACATCATGTCTGGTGTGAGAAGGGCTGTGAAGAAAACTAAGACAGGTTGAGGGAGACAGACAGTGATGGAGCGAGGAGACCTGAGGTGATATCTGTGTTGAGACCTGAATGAACAGAGGAAGTGAGTCACCTCGATATCCATCCTGCTAGCTAAGAGCATTCAGGCTTCCCAAGTGGCTCAGTGGTGAAGAATCTGCCTGCCGATGCAAGAGGTACAAGAAACACAGATTGAATCCCTGGGTCAGGAGGATCTCCTAGAAGAGGAAATGGTAACTGGCTCCAGTATTCTTGCCTAGAAAATTCCACAGACAGAGGAGCCTGGTGGGCTATAGTCCATGGGGTCCCAAAGAGTCTGACACAACTGAGCATACACACAAATAAAAACGTTGACCCTTATTTCTGGATGTAATAATTTTAAGCATCTTTGATTGACTTCCTGCTGCAATAGATGCAAATCTGATTCACTTCGACCCCACATCTCCCCTCTGCCATCTGCCCCCACGGTCAGGTTCTGTTGCCGGGTCCGAGGCCCCCTGTGTAACCTTTGTGCCTTAAAGTATCGACCCTTTATTCTCAGTGCCTGCATCTTGGGTTCCACTGTAGGAGATGAAGGGTTTTCTCACCACAGTCTTTGCTTTCCTTCCACCTCCCAATCTCTAACAGGCTCTTTTTATGCTTTTAAGCTCCTGTCTGCCGCTAAATTTTTCCAGCTGGAGGCTTTGCAGCGACACTGTGAGATTATCTGTGCAAAAAGCATCAATACCGACAACTGTGTGGATATTTACAACCATGCCAAGGTAATCAATCCCATTCTCGTTGTCCAAGCATGCCCCATGCACTTTTGTGGGAGAGGCTTTCTCTGCAGATGCCCTGAGTCTGGGCAGAGGGTGGATGCTGGGTCTGTGCATTCAGGCCTAGCTGACCTCATTCTTCCTAAGGTCTGTTCCCTGCTCTAG
The DNA here is from genome assembly GCA_935064755.1 of Tragelaphus eurycerus. NCBI lineage: Eukaryota > Metazoa > Chordata > Mammalia > Artiodactyla > Bovidae > Tragelaphus > Tragelaphus eurycerus. The sequence goes on along the minus strand of CAKXYN010000072.1, from coordinate 5,996,499 downwards.
GAGAGATGTCTTTCCCTTCTTCTGCCCCTCCAGAATACAATGGAAGCAGAAAGCCAGAAGTTTTAAAAGCATAGACATCCTCAAATTCCAGCGTGTGCATGAATCACATTGCAGGCTCTGCTTCAGCAAGCCCAGTCTTTATGGTTCTGCATTTCTAACAAGCTCTCAGGTGAAGCCTCTGCACCTGGTCTAGGCCACAGGCCACACACTTAAGCAGCAAGGTTCTGGAACAGTGGTTCTCCAAGTGGTCTCCAATCCGGCAGCACCAGCATCATCCGGGAGCTTGTCAGAAATGCACATTAGAGGCCCCACTCAGACCTACTGAGTCAGAAACTGGGGGTGAGGCCTGGTCGTGTGCAGCTTTGCAAGCCCTCCAGGTGATTCTGGGGTTGTTCATGGGGGAGAACCATTATTCTGAAACTGAGGTTCCCAACACTAGCTGCATCGAAGAATCAGCTGGGCACTTACTTAAAATTCCCATGCCTGGGACCTCTCACAGACCAATTCATCAGTCTCTGGGGGTGGAACCTGGGAAAAAGATTTTTTTTTCATAACTTCCTGGGTGACTCTCAGATGTGCCAAGGTTGAGAACAGGTTGTCAATGCCAAAGAAGTCCAAGGAGTCCTACTCAGGTGGACCCAACACCTGGGGAGACATTTGGAATCTCTGTTTGGCCTTTCACCCCAGGTCTCTGCTGAGGAGTCCAGGAATCTATATTTTAAGCAGGCTCCTAGGGCGACAGTTGTGATTTCAGCCCTAAGACCAGTCCTCACTCCAGTTTTTGGAGTAAAATCAGTGAACCACCAATTTCATCCAATTCATTTCACAAGTGGAGGTTAAAATCATGTGGCCAGGTACCACTTCATTTTGGTTCATGTGCTCAGGACAGGGAGATTAGCATCTGCTAGAAAGAAACAATGAGATGAATTAGGATTAGGAGTTCATTTAAAACAAAGCATTCCTCTTTGATAGAACTGAAGCTCAGCACATATGCCTCCCACATCCACAGTCTGTAGGGGAACCACTGATGTGAATAACAGTTATTCCGCTTGTTGTTAAAAAAAAAAAAAACAAGTCATGGTTGAGATATTATTTTGTCTTAAGTCAACATTCTCTAAGCCCTTTTCATGGGCAGCCCCTGTGCTTAGAGCCTTGTTGCATTACCTTTTTTAATCCTCACCACAATCCTTTCATTAGCCCATGTTATAACAAGGAAGCTAAGGCTCAGAGAGGTGAAGTAACTTGCTTAAGGTCACACGACTGTGACTGAGATTTTTTTTTCCACTGTGGTAAAATATATGCAATGTGAAACTTACCATTTACCGTGAAACTTACCATTTCTAAGTGTCTACCTCAGTGACATTAAGTACACTCACATTGTTGTACAACCATCATCACTATCCATCTCCAGGACTTTTCATCTTCCTAAACTGAAACTCTATACCCATTAAATACAAGCTCCCCATTCCCCGCTCCTCCATGGCCCCTGGCAACCATTATCCTACCCTCTGTCTCTATGAGTTCTGCTGCTCTGGGTACCTCATATAAGTGGAATCATACAGTATTTGTTTGGCTTATTTTTGTGGCTGGCTTCTTTCATTTAGCACAATGTCTTTAAGATTCATCCATGATGTAGCATGTGTCAGAATTTAATTTCTTTTTAAGGCTGCGTATATTCCATTGTATGTATATACCATATATCATGCATTCATCCGTGTACACTTGGGTTGCTTCCACCTCTTGGCTACTGTGGATAATGCTGCTGTGAACAGGGGTGTGCAAATGTCCATTACAGTCTCTGCTTTCGGTTCTTTGGGTGTATATGCCTAGAAGGGTAAACCTCACTTCAGAGCACGGGTTCTTCCTTGTGTTTACAGTCTGGCCTAATACATGTTTGAAATATTTGTGATAATTCTTGATATCAGAAGATTTTCTGATTGGTCATTAGTAAATCAAAAGATACAGGGAGGCTACTTGCTCCCCACCAGCAGTGGGTGTTTTGGTTAAATGAGGCTTTTACCAAAACCTGGTTTCTTGGGACAGAACAAAAAAATGTTTTTATCTTAAACTGGTTACTTTGCAGAAAAGGTGTCCAGAGAAAACTCTCTACCCAGGAAGAGGGCCTGATTAGTTTTACCTTCCTCTGCCCTGTCCCCTGGCCATGGACACCCAAATTGCCCTTTGAACCCCACATCCACAGTGGCTTTGCTGTGGCCTGTCTCCTTGGGAATGCAGCAAGGCCTGCATGCCACAGTCCCATTTTAATCACTTTGGCCTCCTCGGCAGGCAGCTTCTGTAGCTCTCTTGCTATTTAATAACACAGCCAACGCAATGTGAGCCTGGACTGGGAATACGTTTGTGCTACAGGCTTACAGCACCTATGGCAAAGAACTGCTTCTTTAGTGTATGTACCTCTGCAGGCGGAGCTTGACCTTTTGCAGACACCAGCCTCTGCCTACCCTTTCAGCCTCATTCTGGGACATTTCCAAAGTCAACACCTGCCCTTCATGATACTTGCATGGAGGCTAGGGCAGTGCCGGCCCCCACCCCGTGCCCCCTCTATGCGCTGCTTCCCCTACGCTGTGGACCTTGCAGCATTAACAGTTACCTGCCATGTGGATTCTGTTACTGGCAGGTTGTGCTGCAGACTGAGGCTGGTTTAGTAAAAGAGCCAGAAAAGAAAGAAACCAACACTTGGTTTGGAACCCTCAGAAATGCAGGCATTTACGTACTAACAACCATGTTTCAAATATCAGCAAGTTCTTGGCAGCATTACTTCTGTTGTGCACATAACCATTGGCGACATCTGTGGAGTTTTATCGAGAAGAGAAGTCCAGCCCATAAATGCATGGCTTCATCATCTTTGTTTTCCTAGCAAAGCTGTCCCAAACTATTCAGTCATGAAGAAGAGGCTCTGGAGCCTCTGATGGCTCTTGCAGAGTGTCTTTCAGCTTGAGAAAAAGAACAAGCCTGTTCATCAAATTGAATCTAAGCTAAGGCAGTAAACTCAGTGGGGCACTGTGATGAGAACATGGATTTGGAAACCAAGGGATTCGTTCCCTAGTATTTTTTGTGTGCCCACTATTTACCAGGAATTGTATACATATTTGAATGTGTGTATTCAGATGTGTAACACACATCTGGTAAGACATGGTCTCTGTACTTGAGAAAATTTTTGTCTAGGACAGAGGTTAGCAAAATTCTTCTGTGACGATCCAGATAAATATATTCACAGAGGCCATGTGGTCACTTTGATCCTCCTCAACTCTGCCTTTGTAGTGCAAAAGCAGCCAGAGACAATATACAAATGAATGGGTGTGGCTGTGTGCTAATAAAACTTTATTTATAAAACCAGGTAGTGGGCCACATTTGGCACCGAGGCCTGTAGTTTGTCAACTGTTGGTCTAGATGGTGTGAGTTCCAGTCCCAGTTCTGTCTGTAATTAGATATGTAAAAGTAGGCAAGCATATGATGTATAGTCACCATTCAGTAAATATCACCATGTATAAACTTAAGTACTTATTATTCTCTAATTACACTAGCTTACAATAAGAAACGCTCCTATACAAAGCAAGTGGCTAGGAGTGGTAAGAGAAGGGGACTCTCTGTGTCCCCAGAATCAGAGATAGGCAACTCTGAGCCTCAGTTTCCCCACATGTACAATGAGGCCTTTTCTCTGTAACTCAAAAAACTGGATTCATCTTGAAAGAATTAAAACATTCCTAAATGGCAACCCACTCCAGTATTCTTGCCTGGAGAATCCCAGGGACGGAGGAGCCTGGTGGGCTGCCGTCTATGGGGTCACACAGAATCAGACACAACTGAAGCGACTTAGCAGCAGCAGCAGCAAGAACTCTTCCAGCTCCAGGATACTATGCATCTGTGTAACATTTAGGTAATAACAAACCTACTCACTTGATAAACCTCAATAAGCTGCCTAAGCCTCTCACAGAATAAGCTGGTATGTCCACGTCTTAAATACTCAGAGCATGGTACTCACTAGTCAAAGTCCCCTCATTTTGTGGTTTGGGAAACTGAGGCCCAGAGAAGTGATTTGACCTGCCCAAAGTTGCATATGATTTTTATGAAGACAGGTCATTGGCTCAGTGAATTATCACATGGGGTCAGTGAGTTCAAGGTTACAGGCTTGGTCCTACTATGGGCCAGTTAGCTGAACTAGGTTCTGTAGATACAGTCAGTTCCCCTTATCCTAACCTAGCCACCTACTTTGTCCACGTGGGTCCCTGGATATAAATGAGTGAGATGAGAGTAATAATTACAAATAGTGTACATTTAGCATGACAGCTAATATTGAATGTGTGCTGATGCTGACTGCAAACAGCCACTGTTCAGAATGTGCCATGTATCACCTCACCTAAGGCCAGCAACAGCTTATTAGGTGGGTATTATTATTTGCTCCCATTTTAGAGATAGAAATACTGGGACACAGAGGTTCAATAACTCGCCCAGCAGCAGATGGCTGGAATGGCACAGTCTGGAATAAATTCCAGAGCCCCCTACCTCAGCACCCTTGCTGTCCTGCCTTCCCTAAATGTGCAGATGACAGGGTCCCGCCATCAGTTATGTTCCACTCAGTACCCCCAACAGGTCCTTGATGCGAGGACATAATTTCCGGTTTGAAAATAAGGAACCTAAAGCCAAAGGCCAAATAAAGCAGCTTTGGTACAAATTCAGAAGAAGAATTTGTACCAGAATTTGTACCTGATTTGAATCCAAGTCTCCCACTCATTCCTCCATTGCCCTGTTGGCACTGCCTCATTATCATTCCACCATCCACAGCAAGCAGCTGGAAATGCATCTGTGGCTTAATGGACAGAATATTAGGGAGTTCAGAACAATGAATTCCACATTCAGATAATTTAGATAATTCAGCATCTAAATAAAGCAGCAGGATATCATCTCAGGGAGCACTTAACTAACTTCTGAGCATACAGCTCATTGCAAGAGAGAGACTTGCAAGCTTTGAAAACCAAAGAAAAGGCCTGAAGACAGACAGACAGCCCTCATACCCACATTTGTTTCTTCATCTCAAACATGAATTCCTCCAGCAAGCACGTTTCCGAGATTTAGTGGTATCAGGCTAGAGACAGTGCATCCTAATGGTTAGACACACAGCCTTCAGGACTTGAGTTATAGGGTTCACCTCCTGGTTCTGCCTTTGACATGTTGTGTGAATTTTTGTCAGCTACTCTCTTGACTCAGTTTCCTCATCTATAAATCAGAGGTGGTAATAGTACCTGCCTCAAGGAAATTTGAAGATTAAATGAGATGATGCACATAAAGTGTCTAAGCATGATGCTGTCAATACATGTTTGCTGCTGGTATTGTAACTCTGAGAGTGAACTGCTCATTCACACATTCAACAAATCCATACAGTGTCTACTGTCTGCCAAGTCTTCTGCTTGGGGTTGTAACGTGAGGCAGGTTGATGTCAGCCCTGCTGTGTTGGTTTAGTCTGTCAGGAACTATGTCTCTCCATCAGTTTCTCAGCGTTAGCACTATTGAAAATGTGAGCTACATAATTGTCTGCTGAGGGGTCTGTCCTCTGCATGGTGAGATATTCAGCAGCTTCTATGGGGGCTTCCCAGGTGGCGCTAGTGGTAAAGAACCTGCCCACCAATACAGGAGATGTAAGAGATGCGAGTTTTATCCCTGGGTCAGAAAGATCCTCTGGAGGAGGGCGTGGCAATGCACTCCAGTATTCTTGCCTGGAGAATCCCATGGACAGGGAGCCTGGAGGGCTATGGCCCATAGGGTTGCAAAGAATTGGACACAATTGAAGCAACTTAGCATGCATGCATCATGTAAAGAGATTAGAACTGTCTGCAGGCAGGGAGAGGGCTTGCAGAAGCACACACAGACACTTCAAGCCAGCTCCAAACTGGCATCTCTCACACAGCTACATCCTCTTAGCCAGAGCAACTCACAAGGTCAAGGTGTGGAGAAATGAACTCAGCCCTCTGACAGCAGGAGCTACAAGGTCACGTCCACTGGGGTGAATACAATAAAGGACGCAGAATCGGGGCTACTGTTTCAGTCAAGCTACCTTAATAGGTATTCACCAGAATATAGATGAAAACAGGTGCTTTCAGAAACATAACCATCTTGTGCTTCCTCTCCACTCTCCACAGTTTCTTGGAGTCACAGAGCTCTCAGCATATTGTGAAGGCTACTTTCTCAAAAACATGATGGTCCTTATCGAAAATGAAGCCTTCAAGCAGCTCCTATATGACAAAAATGGCGAGGGCACGGGCCAGGATGTGCTGCAGGACTTACAGAGGACGTTGGCCATCAGGATTCAGTCAATCCACTTGTCATCTTCCAAAGGTTCTGTTGTATGAGACGTCCGGTTCAGGGAACGTTCCCCGGGGACTTGCCAGTTCTGCTGCTGCGTTGGCTTCACACGAACCTACAAATCTCACCTGGCGTCTGTTTTTGGCTGAGCCAAGGAGCTGCCTCTACTGCCTCAGCTGCTCTTGACAAAGCAAATGCAGCTCCCCCGAGCTCCTGTTGAGAAACAAAGGACATGTCACTGGCCCACAGATCCGAGTGCACCCGGATCCAGAGGTAGAAGGCCAGGGGTCAGCCACGCCGGCCTCATCTGAAAGCCCCCTGCGGCAGTTGGACATCCCTTGCCAAGGGCCTCTGTCCAGTGGGTGGACTGAGGACTAAAGGTCATTCAGGTTCCAGGCTGACAGTTGGAGAACTTCACCGTACTGACCCTGAATAGCATTATATTTATTACACATTAAGGACCTTAGTAGCTGCAGTTCCGTAAGAGTCAACATGATAGCAAATTGGTGAGACTGTTACCAATAACAGAAGACAAATTTTTAGGGGTGGGAACTTTTTAAAATGTTCATATAAAAAACCCCCAAAACAGGGCAGCCTTGTAGTTTAAAATATATTTCTAAAAGCTTAACAGTTCATTTTCAACTGAATTGTGTTTAGGGGTCTGTGTTTTGAGGTTTCTTTTCTTTTTTGAAGAAAAAAAAACAGTAAGTAGCAGGTCTGTACTGTATAAACATGCATCTGACAAGATATTGCTGATATTCTACACAAGGTGAAATAATAACCTTGCCTTAGTGATCATGGTTACACAAAAGAGCTGCACTGCCAATAATTATCTCTAACTCAATAGTTGAAAAAAAAAAAAACCTGCATGCTGATTGTGGTTTTGGGGTGAGAATAAAATCCCCCCACATTAAAAAATTCACTCATGCATTTGCATGGCCCGAACCTGTAAACTGTTATGTTTGTGCTTCATTTTTGCCAAGGTAAAAATGTCCCATCACTTCTTGCTAAAAGTCCATTTGGTGAAACTAACATATCCATTCCCTTCCATAGTTATGAATGTCCCTGAGATGCTGTTGCAGAAATGTGTTCATAGATGATGCTGCATAGGCGATGGGGGCGGGGCACGTTGGAGAATTTACTATTAATCCCAGAGCTCTCTCTGTATTCTCAGAAGATGTTAATAGTTTGTTACTAGCCAGAGAATATGACTATGTTAGATTATTTTTAAAGATGAAAGATGTATGATAGGATGGATTCTCTCTGTATTCCGAGAGTGTACAGTATAGGGTTATCTATAATGAAAGTTTATATCGACAGGGTTCCGTTTGCTCTGCCATATATTATAAGCAGAAGAGATTAGTGAAGTGCCACAATATTCCAAACAATCTCTGAGTTTCTGCCTTTTCTTTCTTGTCCTTTCATTTGAAACCTAGATAACATGCGGTTAAAAACTAGGAGAATGACTCTTACCCTTTGGGATGGCAAAGTTTTATTGATAAACATATTTCCTAGCATGCCTTTGGGAACTTGTGCACAGACCCCAGAGTCTAAAGGAGCTGCTGTTCAAACGTTGTACTAGCCCCCTGAGCCGTTGTTCAGAGGACCAAGGTCAAGTCCTGTTTCTTGGGTATGACCCATGGTGTACGCGGGCCACGTCCGTCTACAGTATTGGCTCTTCTCTGATGCTGATGTATCAGCATACAAGGCTTCTCTTCCACTTGGTCATTTGCAAACCTCCCCAGCCCCTACCATCCAATGAGGAAGGGGGACAAAACAAACTGTCTACAGAGGAATCCAAGTTACAGATACACAGCATGTCCTGAGTCTTCGCTGTCTCTCACCTCCTCCTGTCCTCAGAGATGCTGCCTGGATGTTTCCTTAACTGTGACTGACCTCCATGTGAATGTCTGATGCTAGCTCAGGGCCTTTGGGCATTGATTATGTACAGTGGCAACTCCTGATGGGCTTCTGTTATAGTTTGGTGTGCTTTCTCTGTCATTAAAAGAAATGATTTTCCCAAGCCGCGCAGTGTTTTTATGGTACCTGTGAACTTGTACCCAGCTGCAGCCTAAGAAAGTCACTCAGTTAGGAAATCAGCAAAGAAGACCCCGCAGGAAAAAATCAAGGGAAATGAAGGCGCTAGATACAAAATAGGTGCTCGTGTCGCAGAGCACCTTCCACTCTGCCAACTAGAACTTGGCTAACCAAGCTCTAGCCCCCTGGGACTGCAGACTCCTCTGGGTGCTACCCTTGGATTTCCTTCCCATCAGGCAGAGGACATATAGGTGCCACTTGGAAGTACTTTTGCCTCCTGCAGTGAAGACGTCCACAGAGAGTGGAGTTCTGAGTGTCACTTGTGTGCCTTGATGAAGATTTGGGAGGGGAGGAGTGGGAAGTGGAGAAAAACAGGTTATCTCAACCTGGCATGCCCCAACCCCAAGGGCCAACATGAAATGATGTTTGTGGATGGGGGTAGCATTCTGGGATTGGGGTGAGGGTCATGAAGGGTCAAAGTTCACCCTTGGGAGGTCAAACCAAGTCTCCAGCTGATCCCCTCTGGTTCCTGACCCAGCCCAGGTCTGGTGGAGATGAGGACCCCTGCTGTACCCATTGAGACCTCTGGGGAGCCGGGGAGAGGCCCAGGCAGTCCCCTGGAGCTCTGGGACAGTGAGACCCAGTACACGGCAGATGTCACAAGCACCTCTGGCAAGGGCTGGTCACCCCTGCTTAGCATCGACGTCTGTTTCTTCTTTAGGAAGCAACCCAAGCAACTGAGTGCCAGGGACCAAAATTCTGAGTCGGGCCAGAAGAACAGAAGGTCAGTTTATTTTTAACTGTGCATCACCCTCTGTGTAGCATCTGTGTGAAGAAGGCATTTAATGTGTTCCTTTTGGAAGCTAAAGTGCCTACAGCATTTGCCTTTCACTTGTCCAACAGGGGGCTTTTTCACTCAGTTCTTAGCCACTGTACAAGGGCCCCTTAGTATCTGGGGGAGGCAGGGGAGCCTCCCCACCAGCCACACAGCTCCGTGCACCCCTTCCGTTGCAGTGAGAAATCACACTACTCCTGTGCCTGCAGGAGTGCCTGCATGAGTATCAATACAAACGGCTCTACTTGGCTTCTGCTGCCCCCTCCCTCTCAGCTTGCAATGGTTCTTATATACACCAGGTTTGAGTGCCACCCATTCTCCCCTGAAGAACGATTCTTCACCCAAATCACACCAAGATGAAGGTGTGAGCTCCCAACACAAGAAGGCAGAAGCTGGAAGAAAGTGCGGTCAGGCCACAGGTAAGGATTGGAGGAGATCTGCAAGCCTCTCCACCCCTGAGATTTCCTGGGAAGCCTCAGGCAAAAAGTATTAACTCCAGCTGGGTGATGTTTCACTCAACGTTGTCTCATGTAGGCTGTTAACACACAGCACTTACTAACCCCAGGCTGTGTGCTCTGGGCATGGATATAGGGTAAGGATCCTAGGTGAGTCTTTGAGAAAAAAAAATCTGTTTCAATCATCCTGGGGTCCCAACTCACCTCCCCCCACCCCTCGCCTTACATACGCCAGCCTCAGTCCCAGCTGAGTGGTCAGAGATGTATTCACATCCTCCCACTCCTGACTCCCTTTCCCACCAGCCCCAGGTGGACACCCACCCCAACTGGGGGAGCGTTTCCTGGGCTTGTTGGCCTCAGGGCTCAAGTCAGGGAGGAATTTCCCAGCTTCTCCACAGCACCTGGATCCAATGCAGGTCTGAAACCTTCTGAAACCTTCACGGTCTCAGCTGATTCAGCCCCTGATTCACTTTGAACTGGTGGACAAGTTACTGCACCATCTAGTTCTCATTTTCATCTTTTTTAAACTGCATTAAGAAAATAGCTAGTTAACAGGGTTGTTGGGAAGATACTAGAGAAGGTGTTTTGACAGGGCTTCCACTTGCAGTAGCAGAGAAAAGGCGTTCTGAACTTCTGAGACTGGGCAGAGAGAAGAGGAAACTGATAACTCACACAAGGAAGATTGACCTGTTTGCCATTCATTTCTGGAACTTTCTGCTGCAATGTTCCCCCATGGTGGTTTGTGATCCTCTAGGGTTTTGCTGCTCTTCCAGGGGGTGTGAAAAAATTGCACCAAAACAATTGTGTTGCAAATCTTGTTCCTAGGACAGTACCCTATGCAATGTCAGTGAGCAAGAAATGTTTAACTTAATGAAACCAAGTTGAACTAGATTTTCTTTCATCCCTGCACACTAGGTTGCTTCAGTACATTCAGTTGCTCAGTTATGTCCGACTCGTAGCAACCCCATGAATCGCAGCACGCCAGGCTTCCCTGTCCATCACCATCTGGAGGTCACCCAGACTCACATCCATCGAGTCAGTGATGCCATCCAGCCATCTCATCCTCTGTTGTCCCCTTCTCCTCCCGCCCCGAATCCCTCCCAGCATCAGAGTCTTTTCCAATGAGTCAACTCTTCAGTCATGTCCAAATCTTTGCGACCCTATGGACCTGGGTTTTGTTCTGTTTTTTTTTTTTTTTTTTTTTGGCAGTGATATCCAGCAGTTTGTTTCCTTTAGGAATTTCATGCTCGTGCTCATTTGCACCCAGCTCTCTGCGACCCCGTGGACTGTAGCCCACCAAGCTCCTCTGTCTATGGGATTTTCCGAGCAAGAACACTGGAGTGGGTGGTCATTCCAGGCAGCGCAGTGGTAAAGGATCCACCTGACAGTGCAGGAGTCGCGGGGATGCGGGTTCGGTCCCTGTGTTGGGAACATCCGCTGGAGCAGAAAATGGCAACCCACTCCAGTATTCTTGCCTAGCAAATCCCAAGGACAGAGGAGCCTGGCCGGCTACAGTCCATGCGGTCGCAAAGTATCTGACACGACTGATCACGAGCATGAAGTTCCTAAAGGAAACAAACTGCTAGATATCACTGCCAAAAAAAAAAAAACACCAAGATCTCTGTCCGCATCAAGTCAGCAACTAAGCCCGTGTCCTCTGCCGCCACTTGAGTGTAGGGACACTCATCCCCAATCCGTCCACCAGGAAACCTCCCCAGTGAGACTTCAGGCCACTCCTGTTCCTCCCAGCTGGCCAGTGCCTTGAATAAAGCAGCACGTGCCTTTCGACAGGGCCGTTACAGAAGCTGGTAGGATGCCTATTTTCACCCTCTTTAAAAATAACCCAGCACATTTTAAACTTCCTGCTTCATAGGAAAAAAAAAAAAATAGAACTCAAACTCAGCAATCACATTGCACATTAGTTCCCATTCCTGATGAGGCAGTCAGATAACAGAGCCCCGCAAAAGGACACGTCTCTAAGTTTAGCTCTGAGTATGAAAAGACTATCCGCCTGCGTGAATAGGCAATTAAAAGAGATGCCCTGATGTCGCTGATACGTTCTTTGGATGTTGCTTTTTGGAGTTAACCTTTGGATGTGTTCTGAATTTTAATGCCACTGCAAATCTCTGGTACTCAGCTGCAAAGACAGGAGGCAGGTGGTACAACATAGGGGCTCCAGGTTGGCCACCAGATCTCACTCTGGGGCCATCGCTGCCGTCAGCTGCTTGGGTGAGCTTGGCAGGGCCTTTTCTCCATTCTGGACCTGTTTTCTCAATTCCAAATGAGAGTCTTTCTGAGCTGATGTTCTGCTGGGACATGTCACACACACTCCTCTTACTACATTTACATATTAGATAGATAGATATCTCAGAATGGTGGTGATGCTGTTTAAGTGTGATAGAACATTCTGGACTGCATGCAGGAGGACTTAGGAAAAGGGACCTCAGAGTATGATGATGATGTCTTCAGTTAAAACAGGCAGGAAAGTAAAGAAAGGCCTTGCAACAAGGCTCCCAGGATTCCCAGGTGACTCTGGTAAAGAATCCACCTGCCAAGCAGGAGACACAAGTTTGATCCCTGGGTTGGCAAGACCCCCTGGAGAAGGAAATGGCAACCCACTCCAGTATTCTCGCCTGGAGAAGCCCATGGACAGAGGAGCCTGGCGGACTACAGTCCATGAGGTCTCAAAGGGTCAGACACAACTTAGCGATTGCGCACAAGCACAAACAAGGCCCCCAGGATACGTCACTATAAGGATGCATCCCACCGGATCATGGCCTCATGACTGCCATCTCCTTTTGATTTCTTAACTTTTTGTTTTCAATATAGATCACAGGAAGTTTCAAGGAGGGTCCAGAGAGGTTCTGTGTGCCCTTCACCCAGTTCCCCCAGTGGGAACATCTCAAGAGCCTCCAGTATAGTATCAGACCTGGAAACGGCCATGGGCACAATGTGAGTTTATGGCCCTAAGCCATTTATGACGTGTTACGTGTGTTTAACCGCCACCACAATCATTCCATCTGCACAAAGATTCCCCCTCGTGCTGCCCCTTGTCACTCCTACCCCTCCCTCCACACACGCCACCCCGAACCCCTGGCAACCACTGATCTGTTTTCCTCTGTGGTGTTGTCGTCTTGAGAATGTTCTATAAGAGGAACCATATAATAAGTGGCTTTCTTCACTCAGGCACAATGCCCTTGAGATCCATCCAAGAATGAATCTTGCCGGTGTCAAGGGTCTGTTCCTTTTGTGTTGCTCAGTAGTATTCCCCAGTGTCCCATCTCCTTTTTACCAAAAGCACAAGCGTGTCAGGAAGTGTGGCAGTGAGACGGCTTGGCTCTGGCAGCTGCCTCTCTGGTCAGAGCTCCCAGACAATGGTATCTCCCGAGAGCTGGACACGACTGCCCCACCCCACCTCACTGAGGGGAGGCTGTTGCATGGTGTTAGTCCTACAGTTCCGTGTGGGTGACAAATCACTGAGAGCCACTGCTCTCACTTGGGCTCTCTTGGGTCTTTCAGCTCTGCAGGAAGGTCCTTCTAAGATTGACTGACTTCTCCCAAACATCTCACTGACGGTGTTGGAAAAGGTTTCTCACATTCACTTTGTGTATACATCACGGGGGATCTCATTGAAATGCAGGTTCTGATTCAGTGGGGCTAGGTCGAGCTTGAGATTCAGCATCTTGAACAAGCATCCAGGTGATGCCGATGCTGCTGGTTCAGGGACCACACTTTGAGTAGCAAAGGTGTAGAGTGTGGAGAGTCATCTCCAACAGCCAGACCAACCTGGGGCTTTTGTTCTATCACCTGGCCTTTCTGGAATTTCAGAAGGGCCAGGTGGATTATTATGAGCCTGTCTTTCTGACCCAGACCATGAAGACATTTAGTACATCTGGGGAAATCATTTCAAACTCTGTTTTTCTAGGTGGTTTCAGAATTATCCCTAAGGAATTATTTGCACAGAACTCCATACTACCCTCTCTTTTTCCTGATCTGCGTTGGGTCTAAATCAAATGTATTTATCTCACAGGTGTTTACTGATGTTGTAAGATGCATAAGGGACTCTCCTCTCTGCCATCAAACACCCACCCTCTCCCCCACTTTTCTTTTCCCTTTTTCCTTCAGGGCAGGCAGTAGAAGAAAAGGAGAAAATTCTTGTTTATTTTAAGGCTGTTTTATGAGGCCTCTTTCTGCACTCACGGAGGCCCCCTGGGAGTGGTTAGGGACCCAGGAGGATCAAGAAGGGAACAATCAAAGGCAGCTGTCCCTTCTGTGGTTCACTTGAAAACACTTTGATAGTGAAGAGGGAAGAGTGAAGCATCTGGCTGAGACGGCTGCTGGGTGACCTTGAGACTCCGACAGCATGTGCGGCAGGGGAGGGAGGGGGCAGGATTTCATCCATAATTCCTCCTCTTTCCTTGTCAAGGGAATGACTGCACTTTTTCAGCACTTCAAAGGCATCACTCTCATACATTAAATATCGTGGTTGGGGGTTGGGGGACCATTTTCCGTTGAACAAGTAATAAGGAACTACATGAAGTCTGTTTTCCTAGAAATTCCCTGGATCAGGGAATGAGTCCCTGCCCCAGAAGTGTGAGGGTTTCAGTTGACCGTTAAATGTAATGTGAGTCAGGTGTGTGGCGTAGTCACTCAGGAGAGTTAATCTGGCTCCAGGCTTCATCAGTAGAAGCAGGATGGCTGGGATGTGGCCGTGATGGTTCTCTGCGCTCTGGAGGGATCCCCGCTGGAGCTGTGCATCCAGTGAGGGCCTGGATGAATCAGGGTTCCCAGCAGCAAGCAACTCCGGCTAAGTTAAGACAAAAAAGGAATTTATTCAAAGATATTATTTTTCCCAAACTTATTTATTTTTTTAATTGAAGAAAAATTGCTTCACAATACTGTATTGGCCTCGGCCATCCATCAACATGAATCAGCCACAGGTGCACATGTGACCTCTCTCTCCTTAACCTCCCTCCCGCCTCCCACCCCTTCCCACTGCTTTAGGTTGTTACAGAGCCCAGCTTTGAGTTCCTTGAGTCATGCAGCAAATTCCCATCGGTTATCTACTTTACACATGGTAGTGAATGTGCTCCCATAGATGATTCATGCAATTGTTGACAGGGTTAGAGAAACCATTTCAAAGACGAGGCTTTTAGCAAAAACTTACAAACCGTGACACAGAAAAGTCCTGACGAGGCCATTGCTATTAGGGCTGCCAGCAGATACTGCGCAGGCAGGAACTGACAATGGCAGGTCTGCAGTTTCCAGGGGCTTGATTTCCGTGACTACTGCACCCACAAGCACCAAGTACCATTCCTGCACCAGGAACTCAGCTTCCCTGAGATGCTCAGTGCTTCTGCCTCCATCTGAGAGAACAGTGTTTCACCTCAGTGACTCCCACTGCAGGAACCTGAGACATGGGACTGTGTCTTCGGTAGAGGGGAGGCTGGGAATTTCAGTTCTTACTGCTGTATTAGGGTGGAGAAGGCGCTGGTGACCCACTCTAGTACTCTTGCCTGGAAACTCCCAGGGACGGAGGAGCCTGGTGGGCTGCAGTCCACGGGGTCGCACAGAGTCGGACACGACTGATGTGACTTAGCAGCAGCAGCTGCATTAGGGAGACAGGACCTAAACCGTGGATTTCTACAAATAGAGAAAGATGATGGGTAGCCATGAAATGGCAGATGTCCCCCTGTACTTAATGAAAGCCACAGAGAAACTGCAGCCTCATCAGAAGGAAATAATCAGTCAGTGACAGAACAGCTGAAGAAATGGGGCTGCTTCTCTCCATAGAAGAGAGGACTTGGGTGACCACCGTGGTCATCTTCTGAGGGAGAGATTTCATACATAAGAGGAATTAGCCTCATTCAGTATGGCCACAGGGATTAGAGCTGTTCCAATGATGGACTCTTCAAGCATTTTACCTAAGCACAAAAAAGAAATTTTAAAAGTCAGAACAAAGCCTTCTCAAGATGAATGACTTCTCTCATGAGGTACTGAATTCCCCATCACCAGAAGCACTCAAGAAAATCCTGGTCCACCACTTGCTAGAGATTCAAGCAGTAAACAGGAGCGGGGTAGAATTTAAAGGTCTCTTACAAGTCAGGGGTTTTGTCCTAATTAGTTCCTTCCTTCTGATAGTGATCATCAATTTGGCCTTAGGAAAGAAATCAGTCTTCATAGATCTTACATAGAATTTGATCTCCTGGCCTTTTTGCCAGGGCTTCATTTTATTAAAATCTGCCACCTTATTTATCCTCATACAGTTAGTGAGGTGGCAGATCTATTCATTAGTCTTACTTATCGAATACAGAAGGAAGAGAAATGTTCTACCAAGCCTCACCAGCTGGAAAGAGAAAAAGTAGCTAGAAGCAGTTCAGTCACTGAAAAATGGGACTTCTTTTTATAAAGGGGTAAAGAACAGATTTCAGTAAAGCAATCAAGTGAGGGAGGACCATTTTTTAAAGTAGAAAGATATCCAGGTGTGTGAGATTATGTGTGTTAACGCCACAACTGTTATGCATTTTTAAAGGTGCCACAACTGTTATGCATTTTTAAAGGCAGACTCAGAGAAAAACCATGAGTGGTGCATTAGTTTGGCCCGGATTCCTGGTGAGTTCCCCTGCCAGCCTCAGTCTTCTCACCTACAGAATGGGAACATCAGGGGAATTCCCTGGTTGTCCAGTGGTTAGGACTCAACGCTTTCACTGCTGTGCACCTAGGTTCAGTCTCTGGTCGGGGAGCTAAGATCCTGCAAGCTGCATGGCATGGCCAAAAAAATTAAAATTAAGAAAAGGAAGAATGGGACTGTCACTGCATTGATGAAGCCAGAGGTGGAGAGGCACTTTTGCAGCAGTGGGGGGAGTGGGGAGGAAGGTTCTGTCAAAATGCAGAATGCAGTGTTCACCAAGGGCTGGGCAAGCAGGGAGAACAGGAGGTAAACTGCGGTTTGTCTACCCTGGCGCTGGCTGCCTCCGGTCTCATCACTCTCTGATCAGTTAAATCCAGCTCCTGCACAGGCTCTGGTCCCCAAAGGCCAGCAGTGGCTCTGTCCATCATCCAGCCCTGGGCAGCCTGACAGCTCCCCCCTTACTACACTGTTGAGTTTGAGGAGTCACCCCCAGATTCCAGTTGGACACCCTCTTGACAACCTCACTCCCCGGAGCCTCCGGGGACTCCTGCTCTGAGCTCTCAGGTAAGGAACCTTACTCTGCGAGTGTCAGTCGCTGTCACATTTCATCCCAGTGGTGGTGGCAGTGGCACCCAAGTTTGGCACCTCTGTTTACTGTATCAGAGACGCTTCTATGTGACCGAAATATCATTTTCAGTGCGTGGGAGAGTGGCCTTTCCTCATTCCTTTGTATTTCATGTTCTTCTCTTATATCTTTGCAGAAATTGGCATGACAGGATGGTGTTGGTTTTAGAGAATGGTTTCTTGACAGGTAAACGACCACCACAACAAATCATTTACATTCCTACCATGGAAAGACGTTCTGCATGTATATAGACATGAAAACAGGTAAAATCCAGCATTGCTCTGACTTCGATGTTATAGTAAGATCAAACCCTTATTCAGCTTTCATCATCTGGCAGATACTATACCAAGTACTTTATATGCACTATCTCAGTCCTCACCATGAACCCTACCTGATAAGGATCTGGGTTTCCACCTTACACATGGGAAAACTGAGGCGCAGAGGGCAAAGCTGAAAGGCAAGTGCAGGGAACTCCTTGGTGGTCCGGTGTCTGGGATGTCACGCTCCCAATGCAGGGGGCCTGGGTTTGATCCCTGGTCAGGGAACTAGATCCTACATGCCACAGCTAAAACCTGGTGCAGCCAAATAAATAAATAAATAAATATTTTTAAAAATAAATGAATAAAAGTTAAGTGCAGAGCTGGGCTGTGGACCAGGGCCAATCTGACTTCTAAGCAAGCCCACACCTCTTCATTTATTGCCTCCTGTAAAGAGAGGTGGGGAAAATTATGCTTCTCTCCTCCCCAGTGCTTTAAAAATGACCATTCAGATAACGATTCAGAAGAAGAAGAAAAAGCCTTATGGGCTAAGACAGAGGTTAATCATGTGTATCTATGGTGAGCTATTAGTCCAAGGTCAGCTGCTTCGGGATGTAGCTTTGTTGTGATTTTTGTTTGGTGGAGAAAGAGTATTGAGTGCTATCAGAGTTTTGATCAGATCAGCCAATATTTAATGGGTATTGATTTCACTGGGGATGGAGAGGAGTATGACGGGTCCCTCAAGGTGCTCCCTGACACACAGGCACAGCCTGGGCACCAAGTTACGGCCTGGCTGATTCCATGCAAAGCGAGGTGGTGAGAAGTGGGCAGACAGCCTCCAGGGACCCACTACCCCAGGATCAACCCCATGCCTCTTTGGCAGATGGGTCACCAGTTATGATCATGCTTTGCCGGGTGATGGGTCAAACAGGAGACATGATTGACCCATTTATGGCTCTGAGCCCGCCCCTTTCCCAATTCAGAAATACGACTTTTATTGGGACAAGGTCCCACTGACCTGAATCTCCAGCCTTGTGGATAAATAGAAAAAGCATCAGAGGGAAAGTTTCCTGAAGGCTGACTTCATCCCCAAAGAGTTACTCAGTGATGGACATCATTTCCCCAGGGAACACACCTACGAAGCATCTCCTGGCTTCCAAGACTCTGTTACCACAGGACATGGAGAGCAGAATGTGGTTGTGTTAACACAGAATTGGATTTATTCCTCTTTCCCTGCACAGGGAACAATCTGAATTTGGGAGTTTTGGGTTTGAGTCTCTTGTTAAAGCTGAGAAAGGCTTCAAAGACTCAACTGCTTCTTAATGGTTTTTCAGTTGTTGTTGTTGTTGTTGTAGTTGTATTTGGCTGTGCTGGTTCTTAGTTGCAGCACTTGGGATCTTCAACCCTCGTTGCAGTATATGGATCTAGTTCCCAGACCAGGGATTGAACCCAGGCCCCCTGTGCCGGGGTCCAGCCCCGGTGGATCCAGGGAATTCGAAGGGGAGACGGCATCGGCGGGGGTCAGGAAACGATTAATTAGGCGTTAATTAAAGATATCAAGAGTAATAAAAATGAAGATAGCTCAGTGAGGAAATTCAGTGAAGAAAAGCAGATCAAATAAGAATAGCTCAGTGAGAACATTTTGTGGAGAGAGGAGGCTGAATAATTCAGCCAGAAGGTAAGACAAAGAACGACATGGGGAGACCAAGCTTCGGTGAACAAGACCCCACACTTTATTTTTCAAAGTAGTTTTTATACCTTAAGTTATGCGTAGAGGATAATGGGGGAAGGGGTAGAGTCATGCAGTAAGCCAGGCTTTCTTCCTGCAAACTTATCATATGAAAAGTTTAGGTGATTTGCATCATCTTCTGGCCCGAAGGCCTGTCAACATTTTAAGACCCTTTCTTCAGAAAACTTATTTTTCTCTAAAGGTGATTAGTCAGGTGCCACCCTCCAAAGACATTGTAGTTGCATTTCTATAGGGCAAAGGTGTGGTGGGTTATAACAAGAAAAAGAATTAACTCAAGGGTCCAAGGTTACAAACATTAAAGCTACTACTTACATTTCTATAAACCAATTATATCAATCAATACACTGCCAAGGACACAGTAGGTAAGGGATATGGAGACTTAGCAGCAAACATTGGCCCAACAAGTGAAAAACCCTTCACTAATACAATTTCTGATCAATCTTTTAACTGCTCAATGGAATCTGTATTGAGACAGTTTAGAACATCTCATGCCTCTCACAGTTGGGAGGCTCTGAGCAATCACATGTGACCGGAAAAACCTATTCAGGCAGGCTAGAGGATTTCCAAAGGAGTTTGTAGGTAGAAACACTGTCACACCCGGGAATTATTAACTGGAGCTGTAAGTTAACTCTTTTTTCAGAGAAAGGTAGTGGGGGACAGGCCCCTGTAAAGTCAGAGGTGTAGATGAGAACACAAAGCAGAAAGTAGGCAGACTCTGGTTTTTGGGGGTAGATGCTCGAGAATTTCCAGGAGGGCTCATGAGGCTAGATCTTGCCTTTGCGCATGCCGAGCATCCTTCCTCATGACCTTTGTCATGGGTGGAGCCCTGATCCAAGCCGGCTCCCGACACCCCTGCTTTGGGAGCTTGGAGTTTTAGCCACTGGACCACCAGGGAAGTCCCTAGAGCTTTCTAAACCAGGAAAGGCTCACAGAGCCTGTGATTGAAGGCTCCCTTTATTCTCTCCATGGCCCAGTGCAGCACAGCAACCAGACTCCTTATCTGACTTCCACCTAGAGGACATGAGACTTGTTTGCTCCCAATTCCTAAGACTGCCTTGAACATGAATTTTGATTTTAGCTGCAACCTTTCAGAAGCACCTCAAGAATAAACCACCAGAAGTTCCTCACACTTCCACAGACACCCAAGGTTTTTCATGGCTGTTATTTGTTTTGTTTTTTAATAGACCAGATGGAACTGAGGAGAAGGAAATGGCAACCCACTCCAGTATTCTTGCCTAGAGAATCCCAGGGACAGAGGGGCCTGGTGGGCTGCCGTCTATGGGGTCACACAGAGTCGGACACAACTGAAGCGACTTAGCAGCAACAGCAGCAGCTGGAACTGAAACATCGTTCTTTTTGTCCCATTTCCTACTGTACATACAGCATCTTCATCTTCAAAACATCTGTGTTTGGGGGAACAAGAGCAGACTTAGAAAGCCCAGCATGTGTTTATTTTTAAGTGAAATAGGGAAATAAGTAAATAACTGTGATGTCCAGGCCGCAGAAAGTCAGGACGTTGGACAACATCAAATCAGTGGTTCAGTGTTGAGCTGCAGGGAAGGGTCCTCAGTGGCAGCCTGGGGTTAGACAGACTGGCCTTTGTTTGTGACTTAGTGTATGGGGGTCACTTCACTGCTTGATTGATTGTGTTGATGGAGGGTCATGGATGCAGGCAGGATGCGGCATCAGCTGAGGTTGTGTATTGTTGGGTGGGAACTCAGTCACTCAGTCGTGTCTGACTCTTTGCAACCCCATGGACTGCAGCCCTCGGGGCTCCTCTGTCCGTGGGATTCTCCAGGCAAGAATACCAGAGTTGGGTAGCCATTCCCTCCTCCAGGGGATCTTCCCCACCCAGGGATTGACCCTGTATCCCTTCTATCTCCTGCATTGGCAAGCAAGTTCTTTACCACTAGCACCACCTGGGAAGCCCATGGTTGGGTAAAATCCTTTAATTGTCCAGTGAGGAAGGTACAGTCCGGCTCCTTCTCCTTCCACTGCTGCTTCTGCTTGGAATGAGGAAAAGAGCACAGGAGAGAAGTGGACACCACTGGCTCCACCCAGCCCCACACTCCACTCCCTCTGGCCATTATTGGCAACTGTGGGCAAGTCAGAGGGCTCTCTGCTTGACCCCTGCTTCTCTGTCTGTGCAAGGATGGGTAGCTTTCTCTAAAAGACACGCTCGACTTGACTGCCTTGCTTCTCTGAGTGGGCTTCTCAGACAGTAGCATCAGCCTCACTGAGAGTTTGTAGGAAATGCAGAATCTCACCACCACCCCAGACCTACAGCCCTGGACTCTGCATTGTACCCAGGTGACTGCTGAGTACGCTGGGGTCTGAGATGCTGCTCTGTCCTCCCAAGCCGTTGTGACTGCATCAGGCATCTCTCAAAGGATACCCCAAAACATGCCTGAAAAGACCACCTATAGATGTCAGGACTTGGTGGGCAGACCAGGGTGGGACGCGGGAGAAGACCTTTCATACTGTTTTCTTTGTTCAGCTGCTACAAGTCGTTCTAAGACCTCCGTGTTCTTGGAGACGTTTTCTGATAGTCACTTGTGCATCCTTCCGCTGCCAGCCACTTCTCCCTGACTAGAGGTGTGAGATGTTTTTCAAGCCCACTGCGAATGTCTGGTAAATTGCCTTCCCTGCCAGGTGGCTTTTTTTCCCTGCTGTGTCTCGCCAGGGGACACTGTGAAGAGAGCTTTGAAACACCACATATATTATTAAATATAAGCAGTCACCCTTTCCAGTCACCTGTTTCTGATGACAACTTAGGAATTCGTTTCTTTAGCAAGCATTAGATATAAGTCACTCCATTCTGGGGAGAGATGACACAGAAAGCTAAGGGCATTTTTTTAAAACCACATATGCATGCGTCCGGAGAAGGCAATGGCACCCCACCCCAGTACTCTTGCTTGGAAAATCCCACGGATGAAGGAGCCTGGTGGGCTGCAGTCCGTGGGGTCGCTAGGAGTCGGACATGACTGAGCGACTTCACTTCCTCTTTTCCCTTTCATGCATTGGAGAAGGAAATGGCAACCCACTCCAGTGTTCTTGCCTGGAGAAACCCAGGGATGAGGAAGCCTGGTGGGCTGCCGTCTATGGGGTCGCACAGAGTCGGACACGACTGAAGTGACTTAGCAGCATGCGTCAGATTGGCCAAAAGCAGCTTGTGTTCCAAGTGGGACACAGAGGCCACTCGATGGGCAGGAGCAGAGAAGGGGATTAAGGGAAACAAGTGTGAATGGCTTGAAAGAGGATGTTTCAAGGGTACATGGGCAGAGGGAGTGGGGCTGACTGTCTGAAACATCTTCCTTAGAAATGTACTTTGAGAGCATAAAAATTAGAACAAGAAACTATGGTGTTTACAGACTGCCCCAAACTCCTAGGGTTTCAGCCTTTAGATTATGTCTCTATATACCTATTAATGAAACATGATCTTTTTGCTTGTTTTGCAAAAAGCAAGTCTTTTCATCCAAAGGAGATCAAGGCCCTGCCTAAAAGGCAGCATGGAGAAGGAGTATTAGTCAATGATCCAGATAACCAAGGCCAACCTCCCACCCCAACTACCTCTGTACACAAACCGTCATCACGGACCCCAAAACTATCTGACCCGGGCACCAGCCACGCATGTGACTGGGACTTGGTTTAGCAAACCGCCTGCCTGTGACACCCTCCACTTACTCTATGACGGAGGTGATCAGCGAGGGGAGGGGGCTGTGAGCTTCCCCCCGGGGATTTGGCAAAGTCTGGAGATATTTTTGGTGTCACAGCTGAGGGAGGGGGTGCTGCTGGCATCTAGTGGCAGAGCTGGGATGATGCTAAACATCCTACGAGGCACAGGACAGGCTCCACAGCAGAATTATCTGACCCTAAATGTCATCAGTGTTGAGGTTGAGAAGCTCTGTTCTGGGAAGATGGGTTTGCGTTTCTGTTCGCTGCTCAGCAGTGTTGAAGGACTCTGGTTCAGAACTTCCTCCCATAGTTTCTTGGGTCACAGGCAAGTCTGCATGAACAGACTCTAGCGATGAGCCGAGATGGCCCCAGACCCTACCACCAGGTTCGGCCACCTCAGCTATGTCACCACAGGGCCTCATGGGAGGGCAGAGAGAGAGGGGCCTCATGGGAGGGCCCCGTTACATTGTAGTCTCCAAGGGTATTTCTGAGGTTTAGCTTCTTCCAATCCTGGTATCTTGGCATAGATGGAGACCTCTGGGAGGTCAAGAGAAATCCAGGTCATATCCATTTTGGAAGCTCCAAGTGTAAAAATAAAGAAAGGCAGAAACGAGATTACAAAAATACCAATTAATTTTAAATACTTGCATATAAGGAATTAATATTTCTACCCCTGAATAATAGAATGCAATATACTTGTACTCTTCACAATATAACTACAATGTTTATAAAATTCATATGTTATTTCAGAGTGCCCTGCAAACAAGGTTGTCCCATAATAGGACACAGCCTTATAGTGGACAGTGAAAGTCTTTTCTTCAGTCTTGTCGGTCTGTAGCTCTAAATATACTTTACTTGGAAAAATATTAAAGATCTAAATGTACAGCTCTTTGAGGCTATGTCATTAGCAGCAAAAGTTCAAAGACAGAAAGTAATAGTTAAAACATATAAAAGCTTACCTATGTATGTATGTATCTGTGTAACTATATATTTATGGTCAATGCACATAAGTACTGGATGGCCTAGGTAGTATTCTGAGTTAAATCAATAATAAATGAATATCCTATGTTGTTTTCAATTCCATTTTACAGAAGGGAAAACTGAAATGGAGTGAAATCAAGTGATTTGCCAAAGGTCACATATTTTACGAACTTTAGGTATGTTCGTAGAATCAGGTATGTAAGTAAACTCAGGATTCAGGCTGAGGGAGGTGGACTCTGGAGGCCACACCCTTAAGTCTTGTGATACACAGCCTCTCAAAAGGAAAGACACGGGCTCAAGAAGATGTGCAGAACCACTGAATGGCTTTAGAAAGCACCAGTGTGACTGATGCTAGCAGTACAGGCGCTGGAGTCAGACAGATCTGAACTCAAATCCTGGTTCTGATCCTTGTTAGCCATGTGGCCATGCGCTTCTTCATTCATGTAAAGCTGGTTTCCTCTGCTGGAACGTGGGAAGATGTGTGTCCAGTGAAGCTGTGTTGGGATCTGAGAATTAGCACAGGGGTACAACAGGGTGCACAGCTGTGTGATGGTAAAACTGAAGCTCAGAGAGAGCAAGTGGGTTGCCCACGGTCACACAGCAGACTAGTGACAGGCCTCTGGACACCTGGTCCAGCATTCCTGAGACATCAGCAATTCTCAGTTATTTCACATAGCCGGTCCCCCCACCCCCAAATAGTGTTGTTCTGAAGCTTCTCATTTCAGGGCCGCAGACAGGCTCTGCTCACCTGCAAGTCTGGGCTGTCCTGCATGGTGATTCATGCCAAACTGGGTGAAGCTGTTGTTCAGTTGCTAAGTCGTGTCCAACTCCATCACTGTCTCCCAGAGTTTGCTCAAATTCATGTCCATTGAGTCAATGATGTTATCTAACCATCTCATCCTCTGTCACCCCCTTCTCCTCTTGCCCTCAATCCTTCCCAGCATCAGGGTCTTTTCCAATGGAAAATTAGAGATCGCTATTAGAGATGCTTCAGTTCAAGAACAAGTCCGGGCAAAGAATGCTCAAGCTCCAGGCACAATCCTTGAGTGGCCACTAGGTGGAGCCACACTTCCACATTCAGGGGGCTCTCAAACTGTCTCCAGAGGAGTGACTGAGGAGTCTCACGCGTTCACTCACTCATTCATTCAGTGAACATTAACTCAGTACCTACTCTGTGCTCGGCAGGGTGATACAGCAGTGAACACTGCACTAACAAACCCTATAATTAGAATCTGATAACTCTGTTTTAACGTCTCATAACCAGGCAACAACTACATCATTCTACTCACTCCATGCTTAAGAGGGATCCAGAGATCTCATGCTTCCCCTTCTTATTCAGATATTCACTGGGCATTTCTTCTCCTCCAAGCTCTGGGAGTCATAAGAAAGATCACTCTCTGGTGAACAAGTCAAACATGGGCGTTCAACTTGACCTGTATGCTGGCTGGTGTTTGCCAGAAGCTGGCCAGAGGAGCCCAGAACTTGCCTTTAAATATCTCCAGGACCCTTTAGAGTCAAGTCGTTTCTCTGTTGGCATCCTGAAGTGGGGATATCAAAACCTTTGCCCCGCCCATCCTTTCTCTGCTTATTGTGAGCAACTGGATCCGTTTCCCAACCCTTGTTCTCGTGACAATGGAAATAGGGTTCTGTCTCCTCAGAAACCTCTCTGAATGCCACCAGGTGGGACTTGAGATGACGGAGATGTGGCTGATCTCTTTCACCTGGGGCTTTCGTGGGGCTTCCGTCTTCCCAAGGTGCACATTCCTGCCTTCCCTTCCAGAAGGGGCTGTGCGGGTGTGAAGGGAGCCACGTAAGAATGAAGTTGGAAGACTCGGGCCCTGACCCGATATCTTAGATCAGTCACATCCTTCTTCTGGGTCTCAGTCTTCTCGTCTGTGGTAAATTAAACACAGCCACCAATTCTTTACAGACCCTCCCATCAGCAGATGGTGGCTTTTCCTGCTTCCCTCCATCCCTCCTCGGCCTTGCTCTAATCCAAATGGCATCATCTCCCCCTAGGTCAGCCATATGGTGGCCTCCTGATGGTTTCCCCACATTCACTCGGTCCCCCAGCACACATTCTACACACCGGAGACCAGATGACATGAAAACGTTAAGTTACATGCACCCTTTGTCTGTCATATGCCCCATGACGGCCCCCAGCCTCCCTTACCACCAGCTGCCAAGACGGTCGCCATCAGGCTGCTCCCACCTCTCCACCTGTCTCCTCCCGTCCACTCTGCTCCAGCCTCACGTATGGGATTGGAACTTCAGTACCACACAGCTGGTCACCTGGAGAGAAATTTGAGCAGAAAACCAAGGTTGAACTGGAGTTAGCAGTGAGGTCTTACCCAGGACCTTCCTTGAACCTGGGGAAAGGGTTTTCTTTCCTAAGAGGTAGAGATGGTGGTGGCATCCAGAAGGGAGGGTTTGGGAAAATGCAGAGTTTTGGTGCAGGCTAAGTGGTCAGAAACCTCAGCTGTCCCTCAGCATCTGGATGGAGAACCAGGTGAGTGAGTCGGCATCAGGCCGCCACAACCACATCCACTTGCACTTCTCAGTTTCCCCTTGATTTTGCACCTCTGGTCCTCCATTAGATTGTCAACTCCTCTTGGGGGGAGGACTATGGTATATTCATCTTTGTAGCTTCCTGTCTCTCAGAGCTCTGCACAAAGATGTCAGAGAAAATGGTTTTAAAAAAATAATAATTCTAAGCTATTTGTTTATTTATCTGGCTGCATCAGGTGTTAGTTGCCACACATGGTATCTTCGTTCTTTGTTGTGGCATGTGGGATCTTTAGTTGCAACATGTGGACTCTTGGTTACAGCCCGTGGGATCTAGTTCCTTGACTAGGGATCAAAATGGGGCCCCCTGCATTGGGAGAATAGAGTCTTAGCCACTGGACCACCATGGAAATCTCAGAGGAAACATTTTATGAATGTCCTGAGCATCAGTTCTTCCTGCCAGCCCACTGCTGGGAGCAGTGTCTCAGTTTCTTTTCTAAAGAACTCTCTTTTTCCCCACTCTCACCCACATGGTCCACGTAAGACCTGACTCCCTCCCTGGCTCCAGAGCTGGACACATACTTCAGTTCAGTTCATTCGCTCAGTCGCATCTGACTCCCTGCAAGCCCATGAATCGCAGCACACCAGGCCTCCCTGTCCATCACCAACTCCCAGAGTTCACTCAGACGCACATCCATCGAGTCAGTGATGCCATCCAGCCATCTCACCTTCTGTCACACCCTTCTCCTCCTGCCCCCAATCCCTCCCAGCATCAGAGTCTTCTCCAATGAGTCAACTCTTCCCTTGAGGTGGCCAAAGTACTGGAGTTTCAGCTTTAGCATCAGTCCTTCCAAAGAAATCCCAGGGCTGATCTCCTTCAAAATGGACTGGTTGGATCTCCTTGCAGTCCAAGGGACTCTCAAGAGTCTTCTCCAACACCACAGTTCAAAAGCATCAATTCTTTGGCACTCAGCCTTCTTCACAGTCCAACTCTCACATCCATACATGACCACAGGAAAAACCATAGCCTTGACTAGACAGACCTTTGTTGGCAAAGTAACGTCTCTGCTAAACAAAACATCACCTTCTCCTGACTACAGTGACTGGTTTAGGAGTGGGCAAGTGACCATTTCAGAACCAAGGAGACAAATGAGACAGAGAAGCAGAGTTTATAAAGGCAAGTGCTTTTCTGTTAGGACAGCAAGTAGTACAAGCCAGAAACTGCTGAAGGCCTGGAATTAGCTAAATGCATTGCAAAATAGAGACATAAAATAGGAGAGAGGTCAAATTCTGATGATATGGGTTAAACCCCTGGATCCAGCTCAAGTCTGAAGCCATTGCATCCTTGAGTCGTCAGAGCATGTAAATCCCATTTCTTGCCCAAGTCGATTAGAATTTGGTTATCTGTCACTTGCATCTGGAAGAGTTCTGACAGATGAATGAATGAATGAAAAAGTCTACCAGAAAACTTGAGACATAGAGGAAAGGATTCTGTGCTAAAAGTCAGGATAGTATGTTGCTGTTTACTAACTATGCGACTCTAGGCAAGTTGCCTGATGGCTGTGGACTTCAGTTTAGAACTCTGATGATCATTCACTTGGGACTTCCCCGGTGGCTCAATGGTAAAGAATCTGCCTGCAATGCAGGATACCTGGGTTCGATCCCTGGGTTGGGAAGATCCCCTGGAGGAGGAAATGGTAACCCACTCCAGTATTCTTGCCTGGAGAATCCCCATGGACAGAGGAGCCTGGCAGGCTATAGTCCACGGGGTCCAAAGAATTGGACATGACTGAAGCAACTGAGCAAGCCAGCAAATCATTCATTGATTCAACAAATATTAACAGCATTTGTAGTACCAGGCACAATGCTAGGTATTGATTGGCTCTACTGTAGTAACAAAGCCCTGACGGTTCCTATTTTCACGAAAATGAAAAGTTCAGTTCTAGAAAAAATAAAATTGATTGTGTCGTGGCAAAATCTGTTTACAGTAGAAGTCTCTGCTGCTGCTGCTGCTGCTGCGCCAAGTCGCTTCAGTCGTGTCCGACTCTGTGTGACCCCAGAGCCCACCAGGCTCCCCCGTCCCTGGGATTCTCCAGGCAAGAACACTGGAGTGGGTTGCTAGAAGTCTTTAGCACTTAAAGACTTAACTGGTAGCTATTATCCTTCCACTCCTTGTCAGCTAACTAATATTGTAGGGTTAGCTATAGAAGGGGCAAGAAATAGAGCCTAGTGTAATGGGTATGGGGGTACCACGCACTCCACTTCCTTCTCTGGCTTGGGACCAATCAGAAATCATGTTTATGAGCCTAATTATACGCAGCACTGAGCTAAAAGGTGTAATGACAGCCTTGCATGGGCTTGGGTCCAATCTTCTGGGACCTTTAGCTCTAAGAATAGCCAACATGCTACCAAGTACATTTTCTTCTGGCCTCTGGCAAAGAGGCTTTTCTGAGTTAAACATGCTCATCAGTGTTCCCAAGAATCAAGCTCAGAAATGGAACTACTTAAGCATGATCTCTTTCAATACTTGTTATAAGGAACTAATAATGCCAACTGCAGTTGGATTTTTAATCCTAAAGGGAATTCACAGCTTGGGTTGAAGTGGCAGAATGTCAGATCTAAAGCCAGTAAAAAAGTGTCAGTTCAGCAGGCCCAAAGTAGCTAGAGCCATACTCCACCTTCTATTCTTTATTTACTCATTTAACAAATACTTATCAGTAACCACATGCCTTCCTCTAGCAAGCGGAAGCACATGGGAGAGTGATGTCACCGACCTAATCCAGATGCAGCCACAGACCTATCCTTTTGAGAGGGGTGAGTCCTCCAGACTCCGAATAGGAGATCAAGAATTTGATTCATTGCCTGCTTTACTGGAATTCTACAAAATACACTATTTGGACACTACAACGTTGATAGAACCAGTTTCCAGATCCAGGCAGGGTAGTGGAGTGATTCTCAGGCAGGAAGAGGCAGAGTATGTACGAGCCCTCTTTGACTTTAATGGGAATGATGAAGAAGATCTTCCCTTTAAGAAAGGAGACATCCTGAGAATCCGGGATAAGCCTGAAGAGCAGTGGTGGAATGCGGAGGACAGCGAGGGCAAGAGAGGGATGATTCCAGTCCCTTACGTGGAGAAGTATAGACCTGCCTCCGCCTCAGTATCGGCTCTGATTGGAGGTCGGTGAGCTGGTAAAGGTTACGAAGATTAATGTGAGTGGTCAGTGGGAAGGGGAGTGTAATGGCAAACGAGGTCACTTCCCATTCACACATGTCCGTCTGCTGGATCAACAGAATCCCGATGAGGACTTCAGCTGAGTATAGCTCAACAAACAGTTTTGCTGACAGATGGGAACAATCTTTGTTTTTTTTTCCAATTGCCATCTATACAGTTTTCTTACAGATGTCAAAGCAGTCTAGTTTATATAAGCATTCTGTTGCCTGTGATCTTTTTTAGACTGAACTACTCCATCCCTGGTCTTATTTACCATATTCAGGGTACGAAACTGGAGGGCTTGGGTGTTAACTTTTGAATTGGTGATTTTAGGTGGTAGCACCATTGCCTGAGTGTATCTGAAAGGAGCAGCATCTTGCCTCCCTTTTCTCAGGCAATACAAATCAACCTGTGGAAAACTGATGGACGGGAGAGAAGTGTTGCACACCACTTACCCTGATTTATTCAACGGTTTGGTTTTCATTCTGAAACCATGCTGTCAAATGGCAATAGACTGTTCCCTTCCACCCCATGAAGTAATCATGCACGTGTGAATAGTACCCAGTGGGATTGCTTTTTCATTTATGGAACATGACCATTGTATGACTCATTCTGACAGTTCAAATCCTGAGAATTCTGAGGACACTACTAGAGGCATTTGTCTTCCTTCCCAGTCAGTGCTTCATACTTTTTCTTGGGATTCTTTCAAGCCTTGTAATTCCTTTTCCCCAGACCTGCAGATAGGTTAATTCTCAAGATAAGTGTTTATTTTCATTCCAGATGATAAATAAGCAGGATGTGCAGAGCACTTTATTCAGTGCATAGCTTTAAGCCAGTATTGGATTCACTGTGTGGACAGCCAAACCCCAGCTCTCTGCCATCCCTCAAGGGGTCATGGTAGGCTCACATCGCTACCACAGTTCAGTGGACTCCTGGCTGATGGGGTCCAGCATACCGTTCTCCTGAGCGCCATTGTTCTATCAGGGGACTTTTTGGAATTCTTAGCTTCTACTTGGAGTGGAAGGACCAATCACTTAGAATATTCCATGGATGGTTGGGGGGCCAAATTCTGCCCTTTGCTTTATGTACAACTTGTATAAAAATCAAGTTAAAATTACATGAGTTTGGCGATAGGGTTTTAGTGCTTTGAAAAATGTTTGAACCAATCATGAATTACTTATGTATTTGTTTCATATGGCCAGAATAGTGCTTGAAATACACTATGTTATAAACTGCCTTCACTTGGGGCTCTTTTTCTTTGTGTTCAAGTTTAGTTTACAAACCCTTTTAAGTATGGAATGGTTTATATAGGGTAAGGTGCTCCAAAGAATTGACTTCTGAGACCAAAAATGATGTAGGCTATTTAGACTACCATATGAAACTTTTTCAAATTTAGTTCCCAGTCTAGAGGCACTTTCTGGTCTGTGGTGTGATATGACCAATAGAAACACCATGTTCTTTGCTTTGGGCCTCATTTTAGAAAAGTATTTTTCCAGTTGTTTTACCTAGGTGAAGATTAATTTGCATTCGTTGAACGTATGCCAAATCATGATATCCCAGTGACTAGCACCGTGCCTGGCACAGCCGGCATACAGATTTATGAGAGTGAATGCGAGGTGTGCAGAAGCTCCTTATACGGCACAGGGAAGCCAGCTGGCACAGGATTACATACATCACCACAGCAAACTAGTGAGTTGACGCTAATTTAATATATTTTTACCTCACACTAAGATAGTGCTTGATAAAGACATTAATACTCAACTTTTAAAATGTTGGCACAGTGCTATGCACATAGTGGGTGCTCAATAATGTTGAATGGACAGGTTTGCAATACTAGATTTAATTCCATCTGACGACTCTTAAATTTTCAGTTAGAGCATAGATACTGTAAAACCCAATACACGTTGAATCTTGTTTTCCTGAAAGTATGACATCTAAAATATTTGTAGAAAAGCTTTGTCAGAACTGATTTGAATGTTTGTGTTTTGTTTTTTTTTTTTGCCTCTGACCTTGATATTGGCTTGTAATGTCTCTCTTCATCATATGTAATTTTGGTGGAACATGCAGGTCTACCCAAATCAGACTTTCTCAGTGATCGGTTGTCCAAAGCCATTACATGAGTTGTTGGGTTGGATTTGCCTGGGTTTGGCAGTTGTTGGACCTTAAGAACTCAGAGGACTTCTTATAAGTACTTCCGAAAGCAAATGCAAGAATCCTATTCAAGTGCATATGTACATTGTCACTGAGCAAAATAAACTGCAATTGGCTGCTATATTTTATATAATAATTTCTGCAAAACCCCATTTTTTTGGATACTAATATTTGACATGGTTAATTCTTATTAATTGTTGGAATTGTTTATTGTTAATAATGCAAATAGATAATTTTAATTATCCATAAGTAACATTTCACTATTAAAGGTTTGAAATGGATGATAAGCAAACCAATTTGAAATAAAATATGAAACATGTGCCATTATATTATAACACTATACACTTTCTTGACAGTTAAATTTTAAAAATGTTTTTTTTGTAGCATGTATTGTATATGTTTATAGTATATGTAGTAAATAAAAATATGGCCAAATAAAAAAAAAAAAAAAAACAAATACTTATCAAATACCCACTCTGAACCAGCACCATCATGGAGCAGCAGCTGTCTCATGATAGGGCAGCCCCAGAGTGAATGAATCCAGAGGCAACTACTCAAATATGAGCCCACTCCTGCATACCAGGTGTGTACACCTAAGCCCAGCCAGGTGTTAATAAGTCAGTCTTTACTAATAAATCAGCTCATGTGCTCTGGTCTAAATATAGCCCAGGTTCTTGCCTGTTCCCATAATTATTGCTGCATTTTAAAATGACCTCAAAGCTTAGTGGTTGGGTACTGAATGCTACTGAACTGTACACTTAAAAATGGTTAAAATCGTAAATTTTATAGTATATTTAACCACAATAAAGAATTATGGAAGGATTAAAAAAACCTTAAGGGTTTGAAACAACCATTTAACTATGCTCACAGATTCAGGGAAGAGGGTCAGAATTGGGGGCAAGGCACAGTGGGAGGGCTCATCTCTGCTCCACAGGGTCTGGGTCTCAGGTGGAAAAACTCAAAGGCTGAGAGGAGGGGTTAGTGTCTGTGTGCTGGAACCATCTGAAGGCTCTTTCATTTCTGTGTCTGGCTTGACTCAAAATCTAGGACTGTCTACTGGGGCACCCACGTGTGGCCTCTCTATGTGGTTTGGCTTCCTCACAACATAGTGGCCTCAGGGTAGTCAGACTTTTTATATGGCAGCTCAGAACTCCAAACATCAGTGTCTCATGCGGGGAGAAAAGACAGAACTTGCATCCTATTTATGACCTAAGCTTGGAACTTCTGTCATGCTATATATTGGTCAAAGCAGTCATAAGCCTATCCAAACTCAAGGCTGGGGTGGGTAGACCTAGACCCCAGGTTTTGATGGGGGAGCATCAAGAACACATAGTGGAAAAACACGTCTGAAGGAAGGTATTGTTGCAGTCATTTCTGAAAAAATACAGCCTGTCATACCACCTTTAAAAATGGGCCAAAAGCAGGGCACTTTCCTGGTGATCCAGCAACTAAGACTCTGTGCACCCAATGCAGGAAGCCTGGGTTCAATTCCTGGCCAGTGAACTTGATCCCACATTCTGCAGTAAGTGTTTGAATGCAACTAAAGATCCCACATGTCACAACTAGGACCAGGCACAGCCAGATAAGTACATAAATATAAATAAAAGTTTGGTTTTTTTTTTTTAATAAAATGGACCAAAAGCAAAGAAGCTACAGAGGAATTGGTTTAGAGAAATAGTCCTGGAAGAAATGAACACATACTCAGCCTACCCTAGGGATTAGCAGTTCATGCCTGAGAGGATCCCTCCCCGGACTGGGCAAGTTCCAAGGGGATCCAGCTGAATGTACAGAGTTGCTGGTGTCTAGTTGTAGACTAGTTGTCTGTTCTGCCAATCCCTAACTGAGTGTGAGCTCATGGTAGTAAGGCTAGTAATTCATTGCTGAATTTCCTCACCTTTAAAATAGACGGGGAGTTCCCTGTTGGCCTAGGGGTTAGGATTCAAGGCTTTCACTCCTGCAGCCAGGGTTCAATCCCTGGTCAGGGAACCGAGATGGTGCAAGGCATGTGGTGCAGCCAAAATATTGGAAAAAATTAAATGGAGGTAATTTTTCATCATGTTTCATCAATATTGTTGCAAAACCAAGCAAACTACAGTATGTGAGGAAAATGTGTTGCAAACTGCCCACAAATTGACCCCATATTGGACAGCCCATTCTGACAATAAAACTGGGGCAGAGCATATGCTGCCAGTTTTCTTTGCCACCACTCTCTCCATAGCAACCACCCTCCTGTTTTGCTTGCCAGTCTCAGATG
Source organism: Tragelaphus eurycerus (assembly GCA_935064755.1). Classification (NCBI taxonomy): domain Eukaryota; kingdom Metazoa; phylum Chordata; class Mammalia; order Artiodactyla; family Bovidae; genus Tragelaphus; species Tragelaphus eurycerus. The sequence continues at coordinate 5,962,817 of CAKXYN010000072.1, read as the reverse complement.
TAGGGAAGAGAGATGAAAACTCAGAGAGGGCAAGTGACCAAGACAGGGTCACACAGCCAAGAAAATCAGCTCTTGAAAATATCTAACTACCTGATGACCGTCCTGCCAGTTTTTCCCCAGCACAGAGCCTCATTTCTGCTCCCCACCCTGAACTAGTTTCACAGTGTATTGAAGGTGAGCAGCTACAGAAGCCCATCATGATTTAATTCTTGAAGAGGTAGATGGCAAGTGTCCACAGTGTGTGAGTCCACAGTGTGTGAAAGTGTTAGTTGGTCAGTCGTGTCCAACTCTCTGCAACCCCATGGACTGTAGCCCACCAGGCTCCTCTGTCCATAGGATTCTCCAGACAAGAATACTGGAGTGGGTTGCCATTTCCTCCTCCAGGGGATCTTCCCAACCCAGAGATCAGACCCAGGTCTCTGGAATTGTAGGCAGATTCTTTACTATCTGAGCCACCAGGGAAGCAAGTGCCCATGGTAAGTGCCAATTTGTAGTTGACAGTATCCTAGGTACTTGCTAGCTGTGTGGCCTTGGGAAGGATAATATTCCCCCTGGATAATATTCCCCCTAAGATCTCCCACAAAGGGTTAAGAAGTTACCAAGTTTACATAAGGCACTTAAAATGGTGCCTCCTGTATATATCAAGCACTTTGTGTTTGCTGCTGCTACAACCACTACGTTGTACTTAGTATATAAGTAACATGCAAGAATGTAATGAAATGTAATGGCTGAACTATCTCCTTGAAAATGATAATTCATTTAGGAGAATTTCCTGGTCATCCAGTGTAAGACTGGGACTTTCACTGCTCTGCCGAGCTTGGGGAACCAAGATCCCACAAGCCCTACCGCCCGGCCAGAGAAGAAAAAAAAAAAAAAAGTTCATTTTGGAGAAAGCTTTTAAAAACAAACCTAAAACCTCTACCATTTTTAGCTCTAAGAATATGGAGGCAAAATAAAGGTTGGTGTAAATCTGGCTCTGACCTTTACAGTTCCAATTTATTTATTCATTACTCCCACGAAGCCCGCAGACTTCGTCACGGATGTCTTGTAAAACCGATTCACACCACCGTACACAGCACTCTAACCCTCGTGGACTCCTAACTTGGCTGCCTCGGATACCAAATCTTTCCCCACCCCTTTCCCATTCGCCGCTTTCGAATGACGTCAGAAGCGGGCGCCGACGCTTAAGGACCAGGTGGCCGGCGCCTGCGCTCTGCCCAAAGCTGCGACCGGGAGCCCTTCACTGAGCGTGCTGGCCGAAGGGCGGCGGGGGTTTCCAGACGTGCCGGGGCCAAGTCTGTAGCGTGAGGCGTCGCTGCGCCGAGGACCATGAACCGCAGCCGCCAGGTGACGTGCGTGGCCTGGGTCCGCTGCGGCGTGGCCAAAGAGACGCCAGACAAGGTGAGGCCCGGTCGCTCCGAGGTAGAAGGGGAGCGGCCTCTCTGCAGCATCCTGGGTCACCGCTGCCTAGGAACCTGGACCCGGAACGCGCGACCCTGGTGCCGCTGGTGGGAATGACGTGGGGTGGGGCCGGCTGTGGCCTGTTTGTCGTGGCTAGGGCTGTGGTTCCGAGGGTCTGGGACTCCTGGCCCCTTGGGCCCCGCCCCCTCGCCGTCCCTTCCCACCCGAGCCCGACCCACCCCACCACCCGCGATTCGCACGCATGTGGACCTCGTGGAAGGAGGCGGGATGGTACTTGCTTAGAACTTCCAGCGAGACCTCTTGACGACGCCACATAGTCTCCCATCACCCTAGTGCGTTTTCAGACAAACCGGGAAAAGGGGGAAAACTCCACTTTCCCCTCCTCCGCTCGGCGTTTAGAGAAATGAACTGGATGAAAACCGTGGTGTAGAAAAACTGGTGTGGAGACTACGGTGTCGTGAGCTCGAGAACTGATTTAGGAGTTCTCGCAGTAGTGCAAATGAAATGTTGATGAGGCCGTTGGGCGGCGGGTAGAGGTAAACGGTGACACGTTATGAAGGGGAAAAGCCTACAGGAGAGACTGAGTCTGTAGCCGAGATTACCTACGTTATTCAACAGATATTTAACGAAGTTCCCAGCTTTCTCTGTTCCCAGCATTGGTCAGGGTCCTGGGATAGGCATGAACAAAACAGGAAAAGTCCCCGCCTTTATGGAGTTGACATGTGCATATATAATACTTTGTCAGTGGGAATAAATGTTAATCAAAGAAACGGGCGGGGTAGTGTTTGTTTCAGGTTATTGAGCCAGTTCCACCAGGACATAGACTGTTTTATTCTCCAGTTTCCCCAGCATTTGGCACACGGTAGGCATTTAGTGTGGCGCTAATGGTAAAGAACCCACCTGCCAATGCAGGAGATATAAGAGAGGCCGGTTCTATCCCTGGGTGGGAAGATCCCCCTGGAGGGCATGGCAACCCACACCAGTATTCTTGCCTAGAGAATCCCATGGACATAGGAGCCTGGCAGAGGACAGTCCATCCGATTGCAAAGAGTCGGACACTACTGAGCATGCATATAGAATGGGGACAGGAAATAATACAAATTATTGAAGGAAGCAAGGTTGTTAAAAAGGGACCAGAGACTTTCAGATACTTGAGGACACTGATTTCCAAACATGTCCACACATTGAAACCACCTGGGGAGCTTCAAAAACTACCAGCTCCCAGGTATTGTGATTTCTTTAGTTTGGAATATAGTCTGAGATTTAAAAGTCCTTCAGGTGATTCTAATGTGAGACAGATTTGGGAACAGTTGCTTAAGAGTTTGTAGGAAGAAGAAATTGGATTTATTCTACAAAGTGCCAAAAAGAAAAATTCAAACCAGTAAGAGAAATTAGAAAAATAAGTATCTCCTAATTAAAATTTTAAGACCCTTTAGTTTCTGGAGTTATCCAATAGGATTTCTATATTATTAAAGGCATTTTGGTACAAACTGGGTGATTGATTGGTGATAGATTGATTCATCATCTATCAAGAATGGATGGAACACGCAGTAGCCAGGAGCTTACAGTTTGGCACTAAAGAGGATGACCAGTTTTGAACCGGATGTCCAGGTGGAGAGTCTTATAGATAGTCAGGAAAATGGAACTGCAGTGTACAGGGATAGAGCAAGGAAAGTTTGGAGTAATCCATTCAGAGAGAATGAGCTTTGCAGGGTGGTGACAGCGCAGTGAGTGAACACTTGGCAGTGATACCAGGGAACAGAGCAGGGGACGAAGGCAGGAGTGGTTTGTTTAGGAATATCCACAGGGAACATGGGGAGAAATGGCCAACGAGCGGAGGTAATCAGAAGAAAATGAGATGAGCTATTCTAGAAGGCAGTTTATACAAGTCCATCTTAAAAAAAAGTCTGGAGAGAACATGATTTTTTAACAGTTCTGGGTGAGAAGGGATCTTAATTTATAAGGACATGTCAGAAGTCCATTTATGTTAAATTTAGAGACTTTGGATTGATATTTGACTTTGGATGTCTCTTAAAACCATGTTTTAGATTAGTTTGGAATCTTTTTAATTCAGAGACTTAAAAATGGTTTCCTTAAATATAATAATGAAATGTTTGCTCTCTTATAGGTAGAACTTAGTAAAGAAGAAGTGAAACGTCTCATTGCTGAAGCAAAGGAAAAATTACAGTAAGTTTGGGGATGTTGATTCCTGTAGTCAAGTCTAGATGAACTGTAAATCCTAAACCATGATAACAGGGTGGTCTTATTGAATGGTGTCTTTTGGCTGATCCTTTTACTTTTTCTTTTTTTCTCTGGCGTAGAGAAGAAGGTGGCAGTGATGAAGAGGAAACGGGCGATCCTTCGGAGGATGGCATGCAAAGTGCCCGTACCCAGGCCCGACCACGGGAGCCCCTGGAGGATGGCGACCCAGAAGATGACAGGACGCTGGATGATGACGAGCTGGCCGAGTACAACTTGGATAAATATGACGAGGAAGGCGACCCAGGTTAGAATTTAGTCACTTACACTGGGTTTTAGTCCAAGCTCAGTGCATTAGATCATGTTACTAGGGTTCCAGAGCTTTACTCTGAAATCCCGTTGTCCTTTATGTCAGTCTGATAATCTGGGTCAAGGCTCAAGGCAGACAGCGTGTTTCCTAAACTGGTTTTAAAAAAATCAATTCAACCCACTTATCTAAGATCTAAAATACAAAACCAAAAAAAAAATGAGTATTGTATATTTTGTTGCAAGTAGTGGTTAATCTGTAATTCATTTTTCTTTATCTGCAATAATGAGAGAGAAATTATTACCTCCATTTTACCGAAAAAAATACAGGCTTACAGAGATCAAATAACTTTACCAGTGTCACACAGCTGGTGAATAATGGAGCTGAGGTTTGAATATCCTCTGACTCTAAAACCTTCATGCTTTTCAGTGTACTTCCTCAGATGCAGAGGATACTTTTTTTCCACTGGACTCTGGGTTGTAGGCCTCGCTCTGGGTTGCTTCCATCCTGTTAGGACAGAGTACTATTGAAATACAGAGAAGAAAGAGCTAATCAGCCCAGAGAAAAGCCATTCAGACACTGCTTCCTAATACACTCCATACCCTGCCGAATACTGGCTCTGTCTGCCTTGTCCCATAGAGATTCCCATCTGTTACCTGTCAGATGTTTAAGACCTAAGAGGCCTGCCTCCTTAAAGTAACTTCCCCTGGAAATTGAGAGTATCTTCCTTCTCCTGAATTTTGTGTTACTCGACTCTGTCACCTTTGTAGACATGCCATGAAAGAATGTCACTTTGAGGTAAACTTGGTGTAAAGGGTAGTATCTCCTCTTTCAGATTCACTGGGCAAGTTAGCCTGTCAGCAATTATGACATATTTTGCAATAAAAAATCCCACTTAACTGTATGAGGCTCATCAGTTTACAGTTTTCTTTGACCAGGCAACACTTAATGTGTTGATACCAGTGTTTTAGGCACCTGTTTATTTCCGGGTCTACAAGGCCACCTCTCTGTAGTACTTTTGAATAATGATTACAAGGAGCAAGCTAGAGGATCTGAGTAGAGTTCTGATATTTTCGAAAAGGAGTTTCTTGGTTTGAGTTGATTCTTGTATTGAAAGAGTGTATATTTCAAGACTATTAGATGTGGATTCCAGGGCCAAAAGTAAATGGCTTTTAAATTCCTATTTATTATTATCTACTATTTCCTTTCCCAATTATAAATGATTCAGAGTTATGAAATAGACAGTAGGATCTAAGTTTAAAGATGGGATGTGTGTGTGTGTGTGTGTGTTTTACTCACTCAGTTGTGTCCAGCTCTTTGCGACCCCATGGACTGTAGCCTGCTTGGCTCCTCTGTGCATGGAATTCTTCAGGGACGAATACTGGAGTGGGTAGCCATTTCCCTCTCCAGGGGATCTTCCTGACCCAGGGATCAAACCCAGGTCTCCTGCATTGCAGGCAGATTCTTTACTGTCTGAGCCACCAGGGAAGCCCATGTCTTAGGAAGAATGCTTTAGTCAAAAGGACTGGCTTATTCATTTCATTGTATGAATTCTTTTAGATGCTGAAACTCTTGGTGAATCTCTCTTGGGTCTTACAGTCTATGGGAGTAATGATCAAGATCCTTATGTCACTCTGAAAGATACGGTAAATACCTGTGTGATTTTTCTAATTATCCTTCTTAAGTGTTTGAAAAACCTTCCCAAATAGCTGATTCTAATCAATGGCTTTTTCTGTCTCCACTTAGGAGCAATATGAACGTGAAGATTTCTTGATTAAGCCCAGTGACAATCTCATAGTTTGTGGCAGAGCTGAACAGGACCAATGCAATTTAGAGGTTCATGGTAAGTGGAATACATTTCTTACTAAAAGGTTCTGTACTTAAGTTATATTAAAATAAACACCATAGTAACTACTGTGGATTTCTAGGCACCAAGTCCTGTTGTATCTCATTTTAGTTGATTCTATTCGTCTGTCTTAAAATTTTGAAGCTTAAAGAGATTATTAGGTTAATATCTTTTTCTATAGGAAACACAGTTACATAGTATGAAAATTAAATCCCTTGGGCTTAATGTTTGTTGGCACCTTCTAGGTTACCTGTACTCTATTTATTAACATGGATTTCTTTACAGCCTTTAGGTTTGCCTGTAGGAAACCTATCAATTAGGCCATTTTTATCCCATGGCCCATTGTGATCTATTTATACAATCAAAAAGGCTTTAAATAGCAATTATTTCAATGTGAAGTTATTCTTCTAATTATCTTTGAACTTTTTACATAGTTTAAACGTAAACCATATTGGTGGAATTTTTTAAAGACCAATTCCAGTTTTGAAAAATTGGAACTATTACACTTAGTCATCACTGATTTTTATACATTCTCATTGGAAAGTTTACGCTAGTCATTCCTTTGAATCTTGTGAGTTATCACACAGGAGCTGAGAAGTTGAAGTAAAGTAATTGTATTCCTGTTTAATTCTAAGTTAGGTCATTAATGATATGTTTTATTTGGATTTGGTGTGAATCTCCAAGTTACATGATGTATCTCTGTTCAGGAATAATTGCAAAATTTCTCTCTAAATCTGAATAATAAAAAGACATGGTCAAAAGAAGATTGTGTTGAGGCTTCATTGTCATCTTTCTTTAAAATGTAAGCTGAGTACATTGACCATGGTTGAGGGTCTTACAGGACCACAAGCTGTTAGTTTTGAACACACGTTCTCATCATAAAGTGATGTGCCAGCACATTACGTGGAACCTGCTAGTCCCGAGATCTACCCCAAATACCATGGTCTGAAGAATTCAAAAATCCTTAGCTCATCTTAAATTGCTTCTTTCTAGTAAAAAGCACATTAGGGGAGAATTTCTGGTTACTTAGGCTCTCTGTTTATCAGTGTTTCATTAAATAATTTTTAAAGATTTCTTACTGATTTTAATAATATTAAAGAAGCAATTTTTGATAAGCATTTAAATTTCTAAAACTATGAGTTAATTTTCTCCAGTACTGATTTCTTCTGACATATGACCAAATAGATCTTTAAAAGATAAAATAGTGATGAAGCACTTCTAATGGAGACCTTATGAGCATTTTCTGTAGTTGGTGATCCAGAAGGTCAGACCGTTTTAGCCAGGGAACATGCAGATGGAGCATTCAGCCTGATGAAGATTCTCTGTCAGTGTTTCTGTTCCCCTTTGGGGCTCACCAGGTACTAGGAATATATTAGACATGAAAACCTTTTGCCTAGCAGTACATACTTTGGAATTTCTTTAATGTCATCACTTTAAGTGTATTAAATGTATGACTTTAAGCAAGTGACTACCATAGGTTTAAAAGGGGGTCTCTCTTCTTTTGAGTGGGATGTGATTTCTTACTCTGATGTAATAAAATCTCTTTTCTCAATCTTTTCAGTTTATAATCAAGAAGAAGATTCTTTTTATGTCCACCATGATATCCTGTTGTCTGCCTACCCTTTGAGTGTGGAATGGCTAAATTTTGATCCTAGCCCAGATGACTCAACTGGTAATTAGAAAACTTAAAGATTGCTCAATGGTTCTACTCCTGTGTGTTTTTCCTAGCTACACATGTCATCTATTTTGTATGAGTGTTTTCAGAATGGTTGATGTTTCATGAAGTTACATAGTTTTCAGACCATAGCCACTTAATTGTGGTCTGTATGCCAAATTCAGACTGAAATTGAAGAAAGTAGGGAAAACTACTAGACCATTCAGGTATGACCTAAATCAAATCCCTTATGATTATACAGTGGAAGTGAGAAATAGATTTAAGGGCCTAGATCTGATAGATAGAGTGGAATGGAACTATGGAATGAGGTTCGTGACATTGTACAGGAGACAGGGATCAAGACCATCCTCATGGAAAAGAAATGCAAAAAAGCAAAATGGCTGTCTGGGGAGGCCTTACAAATAGCTGTGAAAAGAAGAGAAGCGAAAAGCAAAGGAGAAAAGGAAAGATATAAACATCTAAATGCAGAGTTCCAAAGAATAGCAAGAAGAGATAAGAAAGCCTTCTTCAGTGATCAATGCAAAGAATAGAGGAAAACAACAGAATGGGAAAGACTAGGGATCTCTTCAAGAAAATCAGAGATACCAAAGGAACATTTCATGCAAAGATGGGCTCGATAAAGGACAGAAATGGTATGGACCTAACAGAAGCAGAAGATATTAAGAAGAGGTGGCAAGAATACACAGAAGAACTGTACAAAAAAGAGCTTCACGACCCAGATAATCACGATGGTGTGATCACTGACCTAGAGCCAGACATCCTGAAATGTGAAGTCAAGTGGGCCTTAGAAAGCATCACTACGAACAAAGCTAGTGGAGGCGATGGAATTCCAGTTGAGCTATTCCAAATCCTGAAAGATGATACTGTGAAAGTGCTGCACTCAATATGCCAGCAAATTTGGAAAACTCAGCAGTGGCCACAAGATTGGAAAAGGTCAGTTTTCATTCCAATCCCAAAGAAAGGCAATGCCAAAGAGTGCTCAAACTACCGCACAATTGCACTCATCTCACACGCTAGTAAAGTAATGCTCAAAATTCTCCAAGCTAGGCTTCAGCAATATGTGAACCGTGAACTTCCTGATGTTCAAGCTGGTTTTAGAAAAGGCAGAGGAACCAGAGATCAGATTGCCAACATCCGCTGGATCATGGAAAAAGCAAGAGAGTTCCAGAAAAACATCTATTTCTGCTTTATTGACTATGCCAAAGCCTTTGACTGTGTAGATCACAATAAACTATGGAAAATTCTGAAAGAGATGGGAATACCAGACCACCTGATCTGCCTCTTGAGAAATCTGTATGCAGGTCAGGAAGCAACAGTTAGAACTGGTCATGGAACAACAGACTGGTTCCAAATAGGAAAAGGAGTACGTCAAGGCTGCATATTGTCACCATGTTTATTTAACTTATATGCAGAGTACATCATGAGAAATGCTGGACTGGAAGAAACACAAGCTGGAATCAAGATTGCTGGGAGAAATATCAATAACCTCAGATATGCAGATGACACCACTCTTATGGCAGAAAGTGAAGAGGGGCTAAAAAGCCTCCTGATGAGAGTGAAAGTGGAGAGTGAAAAGGTTGGCTTAAAGCTCAACATTCAGAAAACGAAGATCATGGCATCTGGTCCCATCACTACATGGGAAATAGATGGAGAAACAATGGAAAGTGTCAGACTTTATTTTTCTGGGCTCCAAAATCACTGCAGATGATGACTGCAGCCATGAAATTAAAAGACATTTACTCCTTGGAAGGAAAGTTATGACCAACCTAGATAGCATATTCAAAAGCAGAGACATCATTTTGCCAACAAAGGTTCGCCTAGTCAAGGCTATGGTCTTTCCTATGGTCATGTATGGATGTGAGAGCTGGACTGTGAAAAAGGCTGAGCGCCGAAGAATTGATGCTTTTAAACTGTGGTGTTGGAGAAGACTCTTGAGAGTCCCTTGGACTGCAAGAAGATCCAACCAGTCCATTCTGAAGGAGATCAATCCTGGAATTTCTTTGGAAGGAATGATACTGAAGCTGAAACTCCAGTATTTTGGCCACCTCATGCGAAGAGTTGACTCATTGGAGAAGACTCTGATGCTGGGAGGGATTGAGGGCAGGAGGAGAAGGGGACGACAGAGGATGAGATGGCTGGATGGCATCAATGACTTGATGGGTGTGAGTCTGAGTGACCTCCGGGAGCTGGTGATGGATAGGGAGGCCTGGCGTGCTGCGGTTCATGGGGTTGCAAAGAGTCGGACACGACTGAGCGACTGATCTGATCTGATCTGTATGTCTCTAGACTTTCAACGGGCTAAAGAGGTAGCTGCTCACTAGGCAGATGGACAGGGCCTGATGAGGGCTCAGAACTGTGAGGAGACCTCCTGAAAACCCAGTATGAGCTGGCTTGCTGTGTCCAGTGTCATCAGGTGGAGTTTAGTGCACGGCCCTTTTCAGAAAACATCAAGTAGAACCAGAATGAAGAGAGAATTGGGCTCTTTGCTTAGTCCCTTTGGCCGTAGCAGCACACTGTTTATTGCCCCATCACACTTAATAATTAGGGTAAAAACTGTTAATACACCTCACATCTTGTTTGCGAAGCTTGTATCACATTCATGATCTAGTCAAATCCTCATCCTCACCACAGCCATGAAGGTAGGAAGGGTCTGTCATTATATCAGTGAAGACCCTGGGACCAGGAGATGGAGCCCTTGTTACTCATGCTGTGATCTGAGGACCAGCAGCATGGCATTGCAGCCATCTGGGAGCCGGTTACAAATGCAGTTTTAAGGCCCCACTCAAGACCTCTTGAAACAATCTGCATTTTAACAACATCCAGGTGATGTACACGCACATGAAAGTTTGAGAGAACTTGCTCTAAGCCATGACTCAGTCAGTCTGCAGTGTAGTGTATTTCATTAGAAGTTATTTTTTAAATCACAAATGTATCATTTCCTCCTGTAGGAAATTACATTGCTGTGGGAAACATGACCCCTGTTATTGAAGTGTGGGACCTGGATATAGTGGACTCTCTAGAGCCAGTCTTCACACTTGGAAGTAAGCTGTCAAAAAAGAAGAAAAAGAAAGGAAAGAAGGTAAACAAGCTAATAGATATTTAAACTCTAATGATAAATAGAAATAGGTTTGGGGGGAAGTAGGAACAGGGGCTGAGAACATACAGTGTCTCAGTTGGATGGTTTTGGTGGAATAAGGTAAGGTAGCTACAGAGTGACTGTAGTTTCTAGTTTCAGAAAGCCCATCCAAGGGAAAATTGATTTCTGATTACATAAAACCTACACTGGCACATTATTCATCCTTAAACAAGACAAGTTACTCTTGGATTATGAGCCTCCTTTATGTATAGTAGCTATTCACACTAATGTGCTATTTTTGAACTTTAAAATGTTTCTCTTTAGCCTTGAGTATGTTGAATTCTAAATGTCCTTGTATTCCTATAGCTTTTAAAATGGTTCCAGTTTTGGTGAGGGAGAGATGGGTTGGGGGTTGACTTATAGAATTATAACAGATTAAGAACTACTATAGTTTCTTCCCTGTACAGAACATTTATCATATCTCTAAAGTAAGAGGGAGACAATGTGTTTCTTTCCCTAGATCTTGGAGCAAGTTTACTTAAGATCAGAATAATCTTAACGTTTTAAAGAATCTTTCATATTAATAAACCAATTTTATTGGGGGCATGCTTTAATACCAAAAGTAATTAAACAATTATTACAGAATTCCTCAGCAGATGGGCATACAGATGCTGTCCTTGACCTTTCTTGGAATAAGCTGGTCAGGTAAGAAGAAATACTGTTTGAAGGCTTGCTAAAGACTACCCACTGTGATTTTGCCTCACGTCTTCACTCTCTCTCTCTGCATTGTGTTTCATGTCTTTGTGTCCTTGTTTTCTTTCCTTTCCCTGCTGTGTACATTGCTGGAGGCAGGAATGCCGCTGTCTGTATCCTTGCAACCCGCACCCCACCTGCCGTCCCTTCACTTAGTAGATGCTCATTACATGTTTGGGGACCAAGTGCCCTTCTCCCAGCAGCGCTGGGAAAACAGCATGTACTGTAGTTGCAGTGCCGGTGGTGTAGAATTGTTACTGCATCGAAGACATTTTTCTCACTTCATTTAGTTTTGACAACATCTTGTCCACATGTTCTTTTTTTGTAAAATATCATTTTAACCATGTTTAGGTGTATAGTTTTTTGGACACAGTTTTCCTGGACATCTCACACATTGTTGTGCAACCATTACCACCATTCAACTCCAGAAGTTTTTCTGCTTCCAAAACTGAAACTATATGCCCAATAAACAGCAACTCCCCATTTCCTGCCCACCCAAGTCTTAGTACCCAGCATTCTAGTTTCTATCTCTATGAGTCGACTCCTCCAGGTACCTCTTATAAATGGAATCATATAGTATTTGTCTTCTTGTGACTGGCTTATTTCACTTAGAAAAGGTTCATCCATGTTGTAGCGTATAGCAGGATTTCCTTCCTTTTTAAGACCAAATGATACTCCATTGTACATATATGCCATATTTTGTTTATCCTTCTGTTATGGACACTACGAACAAAGCTAGTGGAGGTGATGGAATTCCAGTTGAGCTATTTCAAATCCTGAAAGATGATGCTGTGAAAGTGCTACACTCAATATGCCAGCACATTTGGAAAACTCAGCAGTGGCCACAGGACTGGAAAAGGCCACTTTTCATTCCAGTCCCAAAGAAAGGCAATGCCAAAGAATGCTCAAACTACCGCACAATTGCACTCATCTCACACGCTAGTAAGGTAATGCTTAAAATTCTCCAAGCCAGGCTTCAGCAATATGTGAACCGTGAACTTCCTGATGTTCAAGCTGGTTGTAGAAAAAGCAGAGGAACCAGAGATCAAATTGCCAACATCCGCTGGATCATCGAAAAAGCAAGAGAGTTCCAGAAAAACATCTATTTCTGCTTTATTGACTATGCCAAAGCCTTTGACTGTGTGAATCACAATAAACTGTGGAAAATTCTGAAAGAGATGGGAATACCAGACCACCTGACCTGCCTCTTGAGAAACCTATATACAGGTCACAAAGCAACAGTTAGAACTGGACATGGAACAACAGACTGGTTCCAAATAGGAAAAGGAGTACGTCAAGGCTGTATACTGTCAACCTGCTTGTTTAACTTATATGCAGAGTACATAATGAGAAATGCTGGGCTGGAAGAAGCACAAGCTGGAATCAAGATTGCCAGGAGAAATATCAATCACCTCAGATATGCAGATGACATCACCCTTATGGCAGAAAGTGAAGAGGAACTAAAAAGCCTCTTGATGAGAGTGAAAGTGGAGACTGAAAAGGTTGGCTTAAAGCTCAACATTCGGAAAATGAAGATCATGGCATCTGGTCCCATCATTACATGGGAAATAGATGGAGAAACAGTGGAAACAGTGTCAGACTTTATTTTTCTGGGCTCCAAAATCACTGCAGATGGTGACTGTAGCCATGAAATTAAAAGACATTTACTCCTTGGAAGGAAAGTTATGACCAATCTAGATAGCATATTGAAAAGCAGAGACATTACTTTGCCAACAAAGATCCGTCTTGTCAAGGCTATGGTTTTTCCTGTGGTCATGTGTGGATGTGAGAGTTGGACTGTGAAGAAAGCTGAGCGTTGAAGAATTGATGCTTTTGAACTGTGGTGTTGGAGAAGACTCTTGAGAGTCCCTTGGACTGCAAGGAGATCAGACCAGTCCATTCTAAAGGAGATGAGTCCTGGGTGTTCATTGGAAGGACTGATGCTGAAGCTCCAATACTTTGGCCACCTCATGTGAAGAGTTGACTCATTGGAGAAGACCCTGATGCTGGGAGGGATTGGGGGCAGGAGGAGAAGGGGACAACAGAGGATGAGATGGTTGGATGACATCACCGACTCGAGGGAGGTGAGTTTGAGTGAACTCCGGGAGTTGGTGATGGACCGGGAGGCCTGGCATGCTGCAATTCACGGGGTTGCAAAGAGTCAGACATGACTGAACGACTGAACTGAACTGAATGGACACCTGGGCTGTTTCCACTTCTTGGCTGTTGTGAATAATGCTGGTGTTATTCACATACATATAATAACATGGGTTTACATGTATCTGTTGGAGTCCCTCCTTTGAGTTCTTTTGAATATACAGCTAAAATTGCTGGAGCTGATGGTATTTCTACATTTAACTTCTTGAAAAACCACCATACTGTTTTCTACAGCAGTTGCACCGTTTACCTTCCAACCAGCAGTGCACAGGGGTTCCAGTTTCTCCACATCCTTTTGAACACTTGATACTTGGTGTTTTCGTTAATTGTTGTCTTCATAGTAGCCATCCTAACTGGTGTGAAGTGGTATCTCATTGTAGCTTTGAGTTGCATTTCCCTAGTGACTAGTGACGAGGAAGGCAATGGCACCCCACCCCAGTACTTTTGCCTGGAAAATCCCATGGACGGAGGAGCCTGGTAGGCTCCAGTCCATGGGGTCACTAAGAGTCGGACACAACTGAGCGACTTCACTTTCACTTTTCACTTTCATGCATTGGAGAAGGAAATGGCAACCCACTCTAGTATTCTTGCCTGGAGAATCCCAGGGACGGGGGAGCCTGGTGAGCTTCCGTCTGTGGGGTCGCACAGAGTCGGACACGACTGAAGCGACTTAGCAGCAGCAGCAGCAGCAGCAGCAGTGACTAGTGATGTCAGTCATCTTTTCAAGTACTTGTTGGCCATTTGTATACCTTCTTTGGGGAAATGTCTATGCAAATCCTTCTGTCCATTTTTTTAGTTGTTTGGTTTTTTGCTGTTATAAATGAATGAAATTTGATTTCCTTGGTGGCTCAGATGGTAAGGAATCCGCCTGCAATGCAGGGGACCCAGGTTAGATCACTATGTTGGGAAGATCCCCTTTGCTGTTAAGTTGTAGGAGTTCTTTATATATTCTGAAAATCAATCTCTTATGAGATTTGTAGTTTGGCAGTATTTTCCTCCATTCAGTAGATTGACTTTAACTCTGTTAAGTGTCCTTCAAAGCACAGACGTTTTTCATTTTGATGTGGTGCAGTTCATTTTCACTTTTGTTGCCTGTGCTTTTAGTGTAACAGCAAAGAAATCATTGGCAAATCCACTGTCAGGAAGATTTTCCCCTTAAAGTTTTATAGTTTTAGCTCTTAGATTTAAGTGTTTGATATATTTTGAGTTAATTTTTGTATACTCTGTAAGGTAAGAGTTCAACTTAATTCTTTTGCATGTCATCCATGTATTTTTTTATACTTATCTCAAAAGGGCCATTTTCCTAATAATACAGTTGGTTTGAGGGGCTACTGAGGCGAGGAAGGTAAGCATTGAGTACAACTTATATAGAGGGGAAGAACAAACTTGAATACCCAAGACAGCTTTTTAAAATCATTTCTGTTACACTGGACACTTCATAATTTGAGCATTTTAAGGAAGGTCCCAGAGTGCTAGCTTACTGAAGGATATCCTGTCTTCTCATTTGTGTTTGGACCTCTACAGAGTTACAGTTGTTTGGGGAAATGGACTTGAGAATGTTGTTTAGGTTAGTATTTCCCAAACTTAGCTGCAAATCAGAACCTCTGGGTAACCTCTCAGTATATTGAAAATCTTGCATTTCTTTTGTTAAATGTACTCCTAGGTATTTTATTTTTTGGTAGAGTTATAAGCAGAATTCTTACATGTAACGCTCTTAATTTTTAAAAAATTACCCGATTTGTTTCCTCCCTTTCTCAGAAATGTGCTGGCCAGTGCATCAGCTGATAACACTGTTATTCTGTGGGATATGTCCTTGGGGAAGCCAGCAGCTAGCCTTGCTGTTCACACAGACAAGGTATGGTGATTTCATGCATAAAGGGCATTCTAAAAAAGCTGGGACATGTGTGAAGTACAACAAATAATCCCAAACATATATGACTTTTTGTGAATTACAAAGTGCTTTGACATGCTAGCCCACTGGATCTTCATAGAGCCTTTTGTGATAGTTATAATTATTATCCTCTTGAGCTTTGCAAAAATACGTGCAGAAAGGTAAAGTGACTAGGAACATTAGTGCTTTGCAGCATTTTTACAGAGGCTCCTAGAAAGGGGTGACGGGTTTCAGTCACTTACTGGAGTTAAAGAATTTTAACAGATGATACCGCAGAACTCAGGAATCTAATGTGCTAATGCATATTGTGAAACTTTCAGAACGTGTAGCATTGCCCAGTAAGTTTGACCACTCCCTTATTTCTTCTGACTATACTTTAACATCTGAGGGATATATGTATTGTGCCTAGCACAATTTGGGGAATGCTGCCTTGGGTCTTTTAAGTATCAGCCTTTATTTAGAAGTATGTTTTGTCCTTTTAATTATGTAATACATTTATGCTTCTTCATATAATACATGTCAAAGGAAAGAATTTGTAGGAACACTACTAAGTTGATTCTCATCACGTATTAGGCAGTTTTACCAAAACCAAACAAACATTTATCTATTAATTTGTTTCTTCCTCTTAGGTCCAGACTCTCCAGTTTCATCCATTTGAAGCACAGACTCTGATTTCTGGATCATATGATAAGTAAGAAAGCATTTTAGGAATTAATTGTTGTCTTTTTTTTTCTTTTCCTCTCGAACTAATTCATAAAGTATCACTGAGTGTTCAGATAGAATTTATTACTGTGGCTTTTATGTGTTTAAATCTTTAGTAGTACTTACGTGTCCTTTCAGCTTGATCCTCTCGGTCTGTAAGGGAATATGGTTCTGTTGTAATTCCCAACTACTCCTTCAACTTTTAGAGGGTGTGCGAGTTAGACATTGCTCTGAAGCAAGCCATCTCAAAATGCAGTGTCTTAAGCGATGAATATTTGCTTCTTGACCTCTGCAAGGTTGAACTAATCGAGGCTAGATTCAACTGATAGCTCTACTAATCTTGACTTGTTTAGGCCCAGAGACTCTCCTGTTTTACATCCTTTTAAAACTAGCAGGCTAGTTCATATATGTTGCCACAGCAAGGTCAGGAGTACAAGCAGAGACACCAAGGCCTCTTAGACATGGGCTCAGACGTACTACATATCTGTCTCTTACTGTAGGCCGAAACAGACATCACACAGAGTAGAAAATGAACTCTGCCTTTAGGGGAGGAACTCCTAGATCACTGAGAGAGGGCATGGATGTGGGGAGAGATGAAGACCTGGACCACTGCAGTCATCACAGGGGGTTTCCAAATCATGTGGGTGCTCTTTACAGATTGGAGATGGGAGAGGTAGCTAGTAAAACAGAAACTCAGTTGCAGTCTTTTATTTTGTGTCCCATCCTTTTGTAGTTGGGATTCATGCACAACTACACAAGACTATTCATCTGTCCCCCCAACACAGTAACCTGCTTATAGAGAGTAAATGTGACTGAGACGTGTTACCTGGCTTTCCTGATAGCTCAGTTGGTAAAGAAGCCACCTGCAATGCAGGAGACCCCGATTTGATTCCTGAGTTGGGAAGATCCACTGGAGAAGGGATAGGCTACCCACTCTAGTATTCTTGGGCTTCCCTTGTGGCTCAGCTGGTAAAGAATCTGCCTACAATGCAAGAGCCTGGGGTTCGACCCCTGAGTTGGGAAGATCCCATGGAGAAGGGAAAGGCTACCTACTTCAGTATTCTAGCCTAGAGAATTCCATGGACTGTAGAGTCCATGGGGTCACAAAGAGTTGGACACACTGAGCAACTTTCACTTCACTTCATTCATCTGTTTCCCCCAACACGGTAACCTGCTTGTAAAAAGTAATTGTGGCTAAAACTGGCTCTGAGTAGTATCAAGGAACGACAAATTAGAAATTGCCCTGTTCTTTGGGAAATAGGGATGATTCATCTTGGAAGTAGAGGATTCAATCTGGGGGAGGTCAAGGCCACTGTGACATCTGGAGCCACCAGTGTCTTCAAGTGATAGGACCAGAGTTCACCAATTAGTAAAAATCAATTCATCTGTTCTTTTAGAACCTTAAAATAGGCTGTGAATAATTGGATCTTGATTTCATGGTGGTATTTATTGAACCTGAACACACCCAGGTCCGTGGCTCTGTATGACTGCCGGAGTCCAGAGGAGAGCCATCGAATGTGGCGTTTCAGTGGGCAGATTGAGAGAGTGACTTGGAATCACTTTTCACCTTGTCATTTTTTGGTAAGAATACGCATATTACTGTTTAATAGATTATTAATCACTTATTTTCTTTACTTCCATTATAGTAAAGCTTTTTCTATATCAACAGTGTGAAGTATTTGCATTTGGGGTTTATTTTTTTTTTAAAAGATCCCTTTAACAAGAGAACAATGAATTCACCACAAAAAAAAATGGTAAACATGTAAATAATTTTGTGAATTTCAACCATTCCAAAGCATGCCACATTTTTTAGTTGTAATAATTAGTTGATCATTGTAAAATTATTTTGTAATACTGAGCATGACAAATACTAAACAGGCACACATATTTTCTAGGTTATTTGCTAACATGGTTATCAGTACTAAAATCACAAAAATTCATTTTGTTTCCAATGATTAAATCAGTTGAAGAAAATTTTCCTTTATTTAAATATTACTACTTATATGGAGCTCCAGTGATGCCAATGCTAGCATGTTTAATTAATATAGCACTTAATATACCTTCTCTAGTGGTCCAGACAATAAAGAATTTGCCTGCAGTGTAGGAGGAACCCAGGTTCGATCCCTGAGTTGGGAAGATCCCATGGAGAAGGAAATGGCAACCCACTCCAGTATTACTTGCCTGGAGAATTCCATGGACAGAGAAGCCTGGTGGGCTATAGTCCATAGGGTCACAAAGAGTCAGAAACGACTGAGTGACTTAACACTTACTTACTAATGTACCACTGTCTCCTAGATGGGAAGAAAGTTTATGATCATTTTATGAATACCCATAATATCTGCAGGAGAACAGTTTTCCATGTTGCATCCAAAGATGCCACTGATATTTCAGTTCATGGGAAAATAAAATCCCAGCTTTTATCCAGAAGAGAAGGTATCATGTATTTCCTAATTTTCCTAAAGCAAATATCTAGTGCTTTGTAAATGAGGGACAGAATTCTTTGGGGAGGGTGACAAAAAAGCTTTCTTTGAATATGTGAAGTTTCAGTAAGGTTCCTGCAGTTGTGATTCTGGGGGCATATCATCTCAACCCTGGGCAGAGACGCATGCAGTTCCCAACCTGAGCCACCTCAAGCCAGATTCCATCTTGCATTTCTCTCAAGTGAAGTCCCAGTTATATTTGAATGCTGGCTCTCAGCAGGCAGGCGCAAACATTTCCTAGCTTATGTGCTGCCAAATGGTTATCAGTCCTAAAATCACAAATATTTAAGGAAATGGAAAGTAATCAAAATGGTGTACTCCATCCCTCAAGTCTCAAAAGATGAAATGCCCATCCTTTTCCTTTTTTGTGCCCATTATAGCCCCACCTGTAAACCTGCATCGTTGTCCCTTTTTTTTGCCACTCTTGCCTGACTCTTGCCCTTGGCCTGTATATAGGCTCAAGTCTCTTGTCTCCCATCAGTGACCAGGTCTGTCGCTTAATCCCTTCAAAGTTTTCTCTTCCTTTCTTGAAAGTGGAACTGTAATCTGCCTTTCAGTCCTTTTCTGATTAAACCTCTTTGCCAAAATACTGACAGCATTGTTACTTTCTTTAGAAGCCCTGCTTCCTCAGGTTCTTTGTCATTTCCTCCTCCCCTTTGATTCTGACTTCTGTGAGCTCCTCCTCAGCCTTTACCCTAAGCGGTGTGCTCCCCGGGTCTCTGTCCTTGCACGGGGCTCTAAATTCTGCACTCACAGAGCAAATCCCTTCTCTCCTCATGGATGTAACTTCTACCTCTGTGCCACCATATTTCTGACCCCATTCTGTATCAACTACCATTGCTTCATACTCATATCCAACTGCCTAATAGACTTGTCAGCTAAACTAGTCCTTGTAAGAGCCAGCTCAACTTACCACAAGTGAATTCTTTATGTCCATGTTAATTTTTAATAAGTGTCTCAGGTATGTCAGATCCATAGATGATTTTCACAAGGATTTATACTATTTACCCATTGCTAAATTTTATTGTCACGTAACATTGCTGTGCTCTTTTACTCTTTCCAGGCCAGTACAGATGACGGCTTTGTATATAATTTGGATGCACGTTCAGATAAGCCAATTTTTACACTTAATGCACACAATGATGAAATTTCTGGTGAGCAAGAATATGGTTTCTTTCATTTCTATTAACCTATGATGATGTAAATTTATTTCAAAGTGAGAGTCCCTGAACAAGTCTTATCTTCCTCTAGGTCTTGATCTAAGCAGTCAAATCAAGGGCTGTCTTGTGACTGCATCAGCAGACAAGTACGTGAAGATCTGGGACATATTAGGAGACAGGCCAAGTCTGGTTCACTCTCGGGATATGAAAATGGTAAGAATACTTGTGGGCATCTTGGTTCTTACTGTTTCTGATCTATTGGTTTTCTTTAGGAATCCCTGCACAAAAGAATATGGGTTTGTTGGCAAGTTAATTTGGGGCTTAGTCAACTTCCGGAAGTTTTCTATTATAGGGCCATTTGGGGAGAAATCAATTACTCTCTGGTTCCTTTTCCAACTTTCATGATTAACAACTGCTTGTGGAAAACCAGGATGAGGAGGAGGAGGTCTTCTAGGACAGAAGTGGAATGGCTACAATTTTTTTTTACAACTTTACACTGGAGTATGGTTGATGAACAGTGTTGTTTCAGGTGTCAGCAAAGTGATTCAGTTATACTTACACATGTATCTATTCGTTTTCAAGTTATTTTCCCATTAAGATTGTTACCTAATATTAAGCTGACTTCCCTATGCGTTACAGTAGGTCGTTGTTGGTTATCCATTTTAGATACAGCAGTGTGCACGTCACTTCCTAACTCCCACCCTTGCCCCCATTCCCTGCTGGTAACTGTATGCTCCACAGTTTTTTAACCTTAAAATCAAGCCCATCTCTGAAAATCTTGAACCTTTTGGGTACCACAGCTGTTGAGGTCAGTTTATCACCTACATCTTTGTATAACTATTTATTAATTACTACATAACAGTAAAAGTTTTAGAAATGATTAGAATTCAATAATTCATCAAATATTTATTGAGCATATAGTGTATACCAGGCATTATAAAAATTCAACTGTAGACATAGAATACTATAGAGCTGTTTAAAACTGTATACATGAATGTTTATATTTTAAAATGTGGGTAGGCACTTTTGTAAAGCATTTTTTTCAAGTATTTATCTTAATTGGAGGATAATTACTTTAAAGTATCGTGATGGTTTTTGCCATATATCAATATGAATTGGCCATACGTATACATGCCCCCCCCATCCTGAGCATCCCTCCCCACCCTACACAGCAGTTTTTATAGTAGTATCCGATACATATATTTAAATACTTAAGTGTTGAATGCTTATATGTAAATATAGAAGACCCTATCCCAAAACATGAACAGCTGATTATCTCAGAGTTATTTTTATACTTGTTTATATTTTCTATGATGCATGTAGGCTTCCCTCATAGCTCAGTTGGTAAAGAATCTGCTTGCAATGCAGGAGACCCTGGTTCGATTTTTGGGTTGGGAAGATCCCCTGGAGAAGGGATAGGCTAGCCACACCAGTATTCTTGGGCTTCCCTTGTTGCTCAGCTGGTAAAAAAATCTGCATGCAATACAGGAGACCTGGGTTCAATCCCTGAGTTGGGAAGATCCCCTGGAGAAGGGAAAGGCTATGATGCATGTGTTATCTAGTAATAGAGTTAAAAAACAAAACATTAAACTTTTAAATGATTGTACTATAGCGTTATAACTTAAAAAGGAGAATTAGTTTCTGGGAGTATTAAGCAGCTTAGATTTACTAGGAAATCCCTATTAGATGATAATAGCGACGTGAGCCTGAGTGGTCAGAACTGCACCCATTCTCAGATCATCCCGCCAACTTGACTGAATTACCTTTACAGGAGCCCTGAAGGAGATTCTGATGGGTTGGTTTTCAGTGACATTCAATCGTAGGGTCTTGTAGACAGCAGTAGGGAATCGACAGGAGTAGGGAATCAAGATTAGCGCTTTCTGGGAAGATTGAAATCACTGACTTTGTATTCTCTTCTCAGGGAGTTCTCTTCTGTTCTTCCTGTTGCCCTGATTTGCCATTTATTTATGCTTTTGGAGGTCAGAAGGAAGGGCTTCGGGTCTGGGATATAAGCACAGTCTCTTCAGGTAAGAATCTTAATTTCCTGCTTTTTCTGGATGAGTTCTGTAAGAGCTAACATAGAATGTGTGGCTTGAATACATCAAGGAGATAGCAAAGGTAGATCCAGTGTTCATCCTCCAGTACAGTCAGTGTAGGAAACAGACAAGATCAAATTGTAATTTGGAAATGTTCATATTCACAAATAAGTTTGTCTTCGTACTTTAATTTTAAAATATCTATGACAAAATTTGAATTTTAAAAGTGAAAGATTTTATTGGAAAGCTGGAAGGGTATATAGCATGATCTCCCCTCCCACATTCCCAAAATCCAGCTTTCCTCAAGGGGCCAGTTTCCCTTCTATTACTTCGATGTAATTTGGAATGCTGTAGCCCCACTCTGATTCCTGAATCTTCAATTCCCTGAAGAAAACAAGTCCTAAATCCAAAACAGTTCTATTGTGGTCATGATACAGAGAAAGATGAAGGCAGGAAATAATCAGAAGTATAATAAGGGAAGGACAGAGTCACTGTCATGAAGGATTGGACGTTTGTTATCAAGGTGGATTCAATAAATCTAGGACAAGGCAAAGAAAGAAAAGTATAAAAAATTAGACCAGTATAAAACAGTTAACCTCATTCAGAATATTTTAGACTTTGAGTTGGTTACTT
Source organism: Tragelaphus eurycerus (assembly GCA_935064755.1). NCBI lineage: Eukaryota > Metazoa > Chordata > Mammalia > Artiodactyla > Bovidae > Tragelaphus > Tragelaphus eurycerus. Next base: position 5,940,480 of record CAKXYN010000072.1, on the reverse strand, counting down.
TCCAACTTATAAAATGCTAAACATATTTTTCAAAACAAAATCTCCCACCACAGGGTAGAGAACCTCATTGTTCATTTCTGCATTTTAGTCTCTTTTTTTATACTATAGGTTCTCAATTTTCTGATCTGGTAGTTGCTTAACTATTTATTTTATGTTTTAGTAAATGAAGCATTTGGAAGACGAGAGAGGCTTGTTCTCGGCAATGCAAGAACTTCGTCTATTAGTGGCCCCTTTGGGAACAGGAGCTCAGAAACACCAATGGAGTCTTAATGAAGATCATACAGTTTCCTGTTTTATTTATCCTCAATTTTAAAAAGCTGGCCTAAAGATGCTCCCTGTGTAGCTGCAGCCATCAAAATGACTGAACCAAAACTGCCCGACATTCCTCCTTGCAGCTACGGTGGCAGCACAAACGGGGCTGGTCTTTGTGCTTAGCTTTCAAGCGTGTGGTATACAGAGCTCCACTTGCATTCTTGAATAATAAAAGGTTTTTAGAAATTCATTCCTTAAACATGCCATATGTCACAGGTAGTCTAGGATGTAAAATAAGTAATACTTCATGGAATTTTAAAAGGAGAAAATCCTGTAATCCTAAGAGATGGGTAAACCTAGGCCTTGGGAAGGTGGTAATTAGGCAAAGAATCCAGAGTAGACCATGAATAGAGGTAGGTCCATGGAGGACTACGCTTTTCCTGACCAACTGTTCTCCAGTTAATGGTCAGGATTTAGAAGTCTTAGTGCTGCTCGTCTATAAGTGGCATGCCTTTTCTGTCCATAGCATGGTATTGTTACCAAACAAAAGAGATATAGTGATAAAGGGCTCAGTCCACAAGTGGATATAACATTTGTAAATAAAGCAAATGGGTAAGAGACTCATTAGACCAAATGGACTCAGATAATACATAGAACATTCCATCCAAAAGCAACAGAATACACAGATCATAGGATGTTACACCACAAAAACAAGTCTCAATAAATTTAAAAATCTTATAAAACACTGAAATCAGTTACAAGAAAAAAATTGGAAAATTTTACAAATGTGGAGATTAATGTGTCAGAAGAAATCGAGCAATGAAAATGAAAATACAACATATAATTTATGGATTACAGCAAGAGTAGTTAAGGAAAGTTCCTAGCAATAAATGCCTACAATCAAGAAAAAAGATTTCAAACAACCTCACTTTACATCTCAAGGAACTAGGGAAAAAAAAAAAACCCCAAACTTAGTAAAAGGAAGGGAAAAGTCAGCATGGGAAATGGAATAGAGACCAAAAAGACAATAGAAAAAAATAGAATGAAACCAAGAGCTGTTTTCTTGGAAAGGTAAAACTGACCAACCTTTATTGACTCAGGAAGGAGAAAAGAGATAAGGACTTAGAACTGAAAGGAAAAATGTTATATACCTTGATACCCCAGAAATACACAGGATAATAAGAGACTTCTATGAGCAACTGTATACTAATAAATACCAAGACTGTATCATGAAGAAATAGAAAATCTGAACATACCAATTACTAGTAAGAATGTTGAATCACTAATCAAAAACCTCCCACTGAAATCCAGGACCAGATGGCTTCACTGGTGAATTATGTATACTATACAAGTTAAATTTTAAACCAATCCTCAAACTTGCATAAAATAGAAGGGAATACTTCCAAACTCATTTTAGAAGGCCAGCATTACCCTGATATCAAAACCAGGTGAGGATGCCACAAGAAAATGAAAGGCTAATATTACTATCCCTTATGAATATAGACACAAAAACTCTACAGAGTATTAGCAAACTGAATTCAACAACACATTAAAAGGATCATACTCTGTGGTTAAGATTTATCTCAGGGATGCAGGAGTGGTTCAACATCTGCAAACCAATGACACCACCTCAATTAATATGACAGCACATCAACATGACATCAATTAATATGAGAACACATTAACAAGTCTTAGGATCATCTCAATAGATGTAAAAAAAAAAAAAAAACACCTGACAATTCAACATCCATTTAGGATAAAAATAAAGTGGGTACAAAGGGAATGTACCTCAACATAAAGGCCATATGTGACAAGCCCACCGCTAACATATTCAGTGGTGAAAAATTGAAAGCTTTTCCTTGAAGATCCAGAAGAAGACAAGTATGCCCTCAACTTAACACCTTTATTCAGTGTAGTATTGGAACCCTTAGCCAGAGCAGGAAAAAAAAGCATCCAAATCAGAAAGTAGTAAAATTATCACTGTTTACAGATGACATGTATAGAAAACCCTAAAGACACTAAAAAAAAAAGCTTAGAACTAATAATTCAGTAAAGTTGCAGGATACAAAATCAATAGAAGTCTGTTGCAGTTCTATACACCAATAACGAACTATCAGAAAAAATGAAGGCAATCCCATTCACAATTGCATTAAAAAGAATAAACTACCCAAGAATAAATTCAACCAAGGAGGTAAAAAAAATATCTATACATTTAAAACTAAGACACTGAGGAGAAACCAAAGACACAAATAAGTGGAAAGATACTCAGTGCCCGTGGATTAGATGAATACTACTGAAATGCATAATCTAACCAGAGCAGTGTACATCTTCAGTGCAACCCTCACTAGAATTCAAATGGCACTGTTTGTGAAAATTGAATGAATAATGATAAAATTTGTGGGGAACCAGGAAAGATCCTAGTCAAATCATGTCTGAATCTTTGCGACCCCATGAATTGCAGCACGCCAGGCCTCCCTGTCCATCACCAACTCCCAGAGGTCACTCAGACTCACATCTATCGACTCAGTCATGCCATCCAGCCATCTCATCCTCTGTCGTCCCCTTCTCCTCCTGCCCTCAATCCCTCCCAGCATCAGAGTCTTCTCCAATGAGTCAACTCTTCGCAAGAGGTGGCCAAAGTACTGGAGTTTCAGTTTTAGCATCATTCCTTCCAGAGAAATCCCAGGGCTGATCTTGCAGTCCAAGGAGCTCTCAAGAGTCTTCTCCAACACCACAGTTCAAAAGTATCAATTCTTTGGCGCTCAGCCTTCTTCACAGTCCAGCTCTCACATCCATACATGACCACAGGAAAGACCATAGCCTTGACTAGGCGAACCTTTGTTGGCAAAGTAATATCTCTGCTTTTGAATATGTGATCTAGGTTGATCATAACTTTCCTTCCAAGGAGTAAGCATCTTTTAATTTCATGGCTGCAGTCACCATCTGTAGTGATTTTGGAGCCCAGAAAAATAAAGTCTGACACTGTTTCCACTGTTTCTCCATCTATTTCCCAAGAAGTGATGGGACCAGATGCCATGATCTTCATTTTCTGAATGTTGAGCTTTAAGCCAACTTTTTCACTCTCCACTTTCACCTTCATCAAGAGGCTTTTTAGTTCCTCTTCACTTTCTGCCATAAGGGTGGTGTCATCTGCATATCTGAGGTGATTGATATTTCTCCCTCCAATCTTGATTCCAACCTGTGTTTCTTCCAGTCCAGCGTTTCTCATTATGTACTCTGCATATAAGTTAAATAAACAGGGTGACGATATACAGCCTTGACGTACTCCTTTTCCTATTTGGGACCAGTCTGTTGTTCCATGTCCAGTTCTAACTATTGCTTCCTGACCTGCATACAAATTTCTCAAGAGGCAGATCAGGTGGTCTGGTATTCCCATCTCTTTCAGAATTTTCCACAGTTTATTGTGATCCACACAGTCAAAGGCTTTGGCATAGTCAATAAGGCAGAAATAGATGTTTTTCTGGAACTCTCTTGCTTTTTCCATGATCCAGCGGATGTTGGCAATTTGATCTCTGGTTCCTCTGCCTTTTCTAAAACCAGCCTGAACATCAGGAAGTTCATGGTTCACATATTGCTGAAGCCTGGCTTGGAGAATTTTGAGCATTACTTTTACTGCAGTACTTGGATGCAATCTCAAAAACGACAGAATGATCTCTGTTCGTTTCCAAGGCATACCATTCAGTATCATGGTAATCCAAGTCTATGCCCCAACCAGTAACACTGAAGAAGCTGAAGTTGAACGGTTCTATAAAGACCTACAAGACCTTTTAGAACTAACACCCAAAAAAGATGTCCTTTTCATTATAGGGGACTGGAATGCAAAAGTAGGAAGTCAAGAAACACCTGGAGCAACAGGCAAATTTGGCCTTGGAATACGGAATGAAGCAGGGCAAAGACTAATAGAGTTTTGCCAAGAAAATGCACTGGTCATTACAAACACCCTCTTGCAACAACACAAGAGAAGATTCTATACATGGACATCACCAGATGGTCAACACCAAAATCAGATTGATTATATTCTTTGCAGCCAAAGATGGAGAAGCTCTATACAGTCAGCAAAAACAAGACCAGGAGCTGACTGTGGCTCGGACCATGAACTCCTTATTGCCAAATTCAGACTTAAATTGAAGAAAGTAGGGAAAACCACTAGACAATTCAGGTATGACCTAAATCAAATCCCTTATGATTATACAGTGGAAGTGAGAAATAGATTTAAGGGCCTAGATCTGATAGAGTGCCTGATGAACTATGGAAAGAGGTTCGTGACATTGTACAGGAGACAGGGATCAAGACCATCCCCATGGAAAAGAAATGCAAAAAAGCAAAATGGCTGTCTGGGGAGGCCTTACAAATAGCTGTGAAAAGAAGAGAAGCGAAAAGCAAAGGAGAAAAGGAAAGATATAAGCACCTGAATGAAGAGTTCCAAAGAATAGCAAGAAGAGATAAGAAAGCCTTCTTCAGCGATCAATGCAAAGAAATAGAGGAAAACAACAGAATGGGAAAGACTAGAGATCTCTTCAAGAAAATCAGAGATACCAAAGGAACATTTCATGCAAAGATGGGCTCGATAAAGGACAGAAATGGTATGGACCTAACAGAAAGCAGAAGATATTAAGAGGTGGTGGCAAGAATACACAGAAGAACTGTACAAAAAAGATCTTCATGACCCAGATAATCTCAATGGTATGATCACTGACCTAGAGCCAGACACCCTGGAATGTGAAGTCAAGTGGGCCTTAGAAAGCATCACTACGAACAAAGCTAGTGGAGGTGATAGAATTCCAGTTGTGCTATTTCAAATCCTGAAAGATGAGGCTGTGAAAGTGCTGCACTCAATACGCCAGCAAATTTGGAAAACTCAGCAGTGGCCACAGGACTGGAAAAGATCAGTTTTCATTCCAGTCCCAAAGAAAGGCAATGCCAAAGAATGCTCAAACTACCGCACAACTGCACTCATCTCACACGCTAGTAAAGTAATGCTCAAAATTCTCCAAGCCAGGCTTCAGCAATATGTGAACCATGAACTTCCTGGTGTTCAAGCTGGTTTTAGAAAAGGCAGAGGAACCAGAAGTCAAATTGCCAACATCCGCTGGATCATGGAAAAAGCAAGAGAGTTCCAGAAAAACATCTATTTCTGCCTTATTGACTATGCCAAAGCCTTTGACTGTGTGGATCACAATAAACTGTGGAAAATTCTGAAAGAGATGGGAATACCAGACCACCTGATCTGCCTCTTGAGAAATTTGTATGCAGGTCAGGAAGCAATAGTTAGAACTGGACATGGAACAACAGACTGGTTCCAAACAGGGAAAGGAGTACGTCAAGGCTGTATATTGTCACCCTGTTTATTTAACTTATATGCAGAGTACATAATGAGAAACGCTGGACTGGAAGAAACACAGGTTGGAATCAAGATTGGAGGGAGAAATATCAATCACCTCAGATATGCAGACGACACCACCCTTATGGCAGAAAGTGAAGAGGAACTAAAAAGCCTCTTGATGAAAGTGAAAGTGGAGAGTGAAAAAGTTGGCTTAAAGCTCAACATTCAGAAAATGAAGATCATGGCATCTGGTCCCATCACTTCTTGGGAAATAGATGGAGAAACAGTGGAAACAGTGTCAGACTTTATTTTTCTGGGCTCCAAAATAACTACAGATGGTGACTGCAGCCATGAAATTAAAAGACGCTTACTCCTTGGAAGGAAAGTTATGACCAACCTAGATAGCATATACTTTGCCAACAAAGGTTCGCCTAGTCAAGGCTATGGTTTTTCCTGTGGTCATGTATGGATGTGAGAGCTGGACTATGAAGAAGGCTGAGTGTGGAAGAATTGATGCTTTGAGCTGTGGTGTTGGAGAAGACTCTTGAGAGTCCCGTGGACTGCAAGGAGATCCAACCAGTCCATTCTGAAGGAGATCAGTCCTGGGATTTCTTTGGAAGGAATGATGCTGAAGCTGAAACTCCGGTACTTTGGCCACCTCATGCGAAGAGTCATTGGAAAAGACTCTGATGCTGGGAGGGGTTGGGGGCAGGAGAAGAAGAGGATGACAGAGGATGAGATGGCTGGATGGCATCACTGACTCTATGGAGGTGAGTTTGAGTGAACTCCGGGAGTTGGTGATGGACCTGGAGGCCCGGCATGCTGCAATTCATGGGGTCGCAAAGAGTCGGACACGACTGAGCAACTGATCTGATCCGATTTGATCTGAATCATTATGTTTTACATCTGAAACTAATGTTATATGTCAATAAAAAAAAGGGAAAGAATGTAAAACAGTAAGGATGTGCACCCTCAAGCAAAAGACAAAATGTATCTTATTACTTCACCCAAACTTTCTATTTCTCCCTAAAGAACTTCCTCTCCTCCAGTATGAGTTAAATATAACAAAAAAGCAATGATACAACTATATTAAAAGTGAAGACTCAGAGTGCCCTAGAACTCTGTGGCAGGTAACTGGGAGTACTCTCTGAAACAACATCTGTAATAAACAGGGAACAGAATTACGTGGTGGTAAGGTGAACCTGATAGGAACTTTCCACAGATGTCCCATTCAAATCTCTAGCCCTAATGCTGAAATGACCCTCTCGGAAGTCCTAACCTGTCACTTAGCCTTTACCTGTACACCAGCCAGTCTTTTGGTTTAGGTGCCCACAGGAATGAGCAGTCTCCCCGAGCAGCCACAGACTAACAGCCATCTCCAGAGAAAAATTCAGTTGTGAGCAGTCATAGGCCAGGCACCTCTGGAAAGAGGTTCATGAAAAGGATTCTAGGCGGTCCAGCCCAGCATCCACTACACAGTCCAACATCTATTTGCACAAATGGGGGGCTAAGAAATACAGATCATAGGAAATCACAAGGAACTAAGTCATTAAGGAACTACAGCACCAACAGCCAGGAGAAAACAAACTGAGAAAATTGTACCAGAATTTGGGGACCGTTTTTTGCTCCTTGGAACATGTGGATTATAGAGACGTAGCAAAGGGCCTGAGAAGCTGAGCTTTTTTTTTTTTGTTTTACACTGAAGTCCTAGTAGGAAACAACTGGTATTGAGAGGCATCAAGTAGGTGCTACCTGAATAACCTCCCAAGCCTTTGGGTTGGCCTAGAAGTAATGACTAGCCAGAAACCGCACCTCCCACAGACAGACTGAAGGCAAGTTTTGAAGCATCTGAGTTAATGTGATCCAGGACTGCTAATACCCTTGTGAAATCTCTCAGTCATGTCCGACTCTTTGTGACCCCATAGACTGTAGCCTACCAGGCCCCTCTGTCCATGGGATTTTCCAGGCCATAGTACTGAAGTGGATTGCCATTTCCTTCTCCCAGGGATCTTCCCAACCCAGGGCTCAAACGTGGGTCTCCCGCATCGTAGACAGACGCTTTACTGCCTGAGCCACCTACCAAAACCACAACTTCTTTCTAGGGGAAGATAGCATCATATTGGGCCATACATTTTTATTATTATTTGATATGTGATGAAATCAGGGCATAAAAATAACCAGGTATAGACGGAAACAAAACATAATTGAAAACAGAAAACAAAAAAAAGGATAATAGAAACACACAAGACTTCCAAACAAAGGGGTTATCAGAAACAGACCTTGGGGCGTCCCTGGTAAAGAATCTGGCTGCCAATGCAGGAGACACGGGTTCAGTCCCTGGTCTGGGAAGATGCCGCATGCCGCAGACCAGTTAGGCCTGTATACCCGGGAACCACAACTGTTGACCCACATGCCACAATGACTGCAGCCCTGTCCCCTAGAGCCCCTGCTCCTCAACGAGAGAAGCCATCACAATGAGAAGCCCACACACTGAAATGAAGAGTAGCCCAAGGCTCTCTGCAACCAGAGAAAAGCCCAGCACTGCCAAAAATGAATAAATAAAATTACATATATTAAAAAAAAGGGAAACAGATTTTGCCATAACTATCTTTAACATGATCAAAGAAACTTAAAAGTGGACAATTTTGACCAAGAACTAGTAATTCTATTTAAGATGTAAAGTTTATAACTGACTTAATAACAGATATGACAAACTCCATAAATGGCCTTAACAACAGATTAGATATAACTGAAAAGAGGTTCTTTAGAAGAAAAAGAGTGATTAGGACAGAAGCAATACATGCAAAATTACTGGCCAGTAGGTTTCCATGACTACTTAGTCATCAAATTAATGACTAAACAAATAGCAGATTTGAAGGCACCAGTAGCCCCACTACAGAATATACCAAAGAAAACCCTATTTAAGTACACGATGGTACACTGCTGAAAACTGTAGCAAAGGCTAAGACACAGCCACAGTGAGGCAGAGAGGAGAATCTTTTTTTTGGAGGAGAATTTAAAGGAGTAACAATTCAACATACAATGAATTCTTAACAAAAATAATGGAAGCTGGAAGATCATAGAAGTATATATTTAAGGTACTAAAAGAAAACAGCAGCCAAATTTCAGTTCTATATCTAGCAAAATTATTCTTCAAGAACAAAAGTGAAAGTTACATTCAAATGAAAAACAGAACTTCCTGTCAGGAGACCTACACTAGAATAAATGGAAGAGGCAAATATTAAAATAACACAAAAGATAATTCTGTGACAAAGAGAAATCTAAAGAATCAAAGCCCCAAGAAAAGTACTGGTCAATACAGTTTTATTAAAATTTTTGATGTGCAATAATCAGGGCATAAAAATAATCAGGTAAGGAAAGAAACAATAAAACATAATTGAAAACTGAGAAAAACAGACACTAGAAAATTCTGAAAGAAGTCAGTAGCCAAGCTTGAATTGCATTCTATTTCTTGAAGCAAAAAATATCCTTCAAGAACCACAGAGTTTTCTGATCACTATAACCTAAAATGGGGGCTGGCAAGTTTTCAAAAAAACAGCCAGACAGTAAACATTCTAGCTAGTTGCATCTGCCACAACAGTTCACTCAGTTGTAGCACAAAAGTAGCCACAGACAACACATAAATGGACATTAAAAAGTAAGAGAGAAGAGGCAGACTGTTCAATCATTTTCAAATACTGAATGCCTATTCTGTACCTAGTGCCATACAGACATGTGGAAATTCAATGTGAATAAGAAAAGAAAACTCTCCTAATGGGACAATTCTAATTACTGATTAAGCCCTCCTTTTAAAAGTGAATTTTAGTAAGCAGTAAAAATTAGCTTAAGAGACCCAAACTTAACTTGATAAAATAAAAGCTATCAGTTCATGAAGCATTAATATTTCCTGTGTAATTCATGAACATGACTTCAGTCATTTTAGTGTGAATCCTGCTAAAAGACACTTGCTCCTTGGAAGGAAAACTATGACAAACCTAGGCAGCATATTAAAAAGCAGAGATATCACTTTGTTGACAAAGATCCGTATAGTCAAAACTATGGTCTTTCCACTAGTCATGTGAGAGTTGGATCATAAAAAAGGTTGAACACCGAAGAATTGACACTTTCGAATTGTGCTGGAGAAGATTCTTGAGAGTCCCCTGGACAACAAAGAGATCAAACCAGTCAATCCCAAAGGAAATCAACCCTCAGTCTTCATTAGAAGGACTTATGCTGAAGCTTCAATACTTTGGCCACCTGATATACAGAGCCGACTCAGTGGAAAAGACCCTGATGCTGGAAAAGATTGAGGGCAGGAGGAGAAGGGGCAGCAGAAGATGAAATGGTTGGATGGCATCACCAACTCAATGGACATGAGTTTGAGCAAACTCCAGGAGATAGTGAAGGACAGATGAGCCAAACGTGTCATAGTCCATGGGGTTACAAAGAGTCAGACACAACTGAGCAACTGAACACCACCTACAGAGTGTCATTCCAAATTAGATACTGGTATAAAGGTACAGCAACTTGGGTTCACCAAATCTCTCTAGAAGGACTGCAGACTGAAGGATGGAGTAACTATTTTAGTTGTGTTTTGATTTGGCTTTATGACCGTTCCCAGACTAGGGACAGCTGGAGGCTGACTTGGCATTTAAACTCAATAATTAATTCTCTTTCAAATTTTGTATTTTCCTAAAGAATAGCTACCCAAAAAATGCATCTTTCCTGGATATCTCAGGAAAAGTTAGGTATAAAAAGTAAAGACATTTCACTATTTTATATAGACATATGGCTCTGCCTAAACATATGTATAATATGCATAAGGATTCTTATTTAACACATATAATAAACATTTTAAATGGTAAAACAGGACTGACATTCCTATTTCCAGCTTGAAACTACTAGGTGTGATGAATGCTAAGCAGGGAGGTATATTTAAAGTCAAGATAATGGGCCTCTGAAGCTATTCCTTAGAGTAGATCTGGACACCTGGGATCAAAGAATGGGTCTAGGGGACATAGGTGTACCTATGGTTGATTCTTATTTATGTACGACAGAAAACCACAAAATCCTGTAAAGCCATTATCCTTCACTTAAAAAAAAAATAAAAGTGGCAAAAAAAAGAACAGGTCTAGGCTTGCAGCTGCTGCCAAAAGCCAGCACAGGCCGTGGTGACTGAGCAGACAGGCAACACTTCAGTTCAGTCGCTCAGTCGTGTCCAACTCTTCGCAACACCAGGGACTGCAACACGACAGGCCTCCCTGTCTGTCACCAACTCCCAGAGTTTACTCAAACTCATGTCCATTGAGTCGGTGATGCCTTCCAACCATCTCATCCTCTGTCGTCCACTTCTCCTCCTGCCTTCAATCTTTCCCAGCATCAGGGTCTTTTTAAATGAGTCAGCTCTTCACATCAGGTGGCCAAGTATTGGAGTTTCAGCTTCAGCATCAGTCCTTCCAATGAATATTCAGGACTGATTTCCTTTAGGATGGACTGGTTGGATCTCCTTGCAGTCCAAGGGAATCTTGAGACCAGTGATGGAAAGAGCAATACTGCATAGGAACTTGGAATGTTAGGTCCATGAATCAAGGCAAATTGGAAGTGGTCAAACAGATGGCAAGAGTGAATACTGACATTTTAGGAATCAGCAAACTAAAATGGACTGGAATGGGTGAATTTAAATCAGATGACCATTATATCTACTACTGTGGGCAAGAATCCCATAGAAGAAATGGAGTAGCCATCATGGTCAGCAAGAGTCTAAAATGCAGTACTTGGATGCAATCTCAAAAACGACAGAAGGATCTCTGTTTGTTTCCAAGGCAAACCATTCAATATCACAGTAATTCAAGTCTATGCCCCAACCAGTAATGCTGAAGAAGCTGAAGTTTAATGGTTCTATGAAGACCTACAAGATCTTCTAGAACTAACACCCAAACAAGATGTCCTTTTCATTATAGGGGACTGGAGTGCAAACATAGGAAGTCAAGAAATAACTATAGTAACAAGCAAATTTGGTCTTGGAGTACAGAATGAAGCAGGGCAAAGGCTAATAAAGTTTTGCCAAGAGAAAGCACTGGTCATAGCAAACACCCTCTCTTCCAACAACATAAGAGAAGACTTTACACATGGACATCACCAGATGGTCAATACCTAAATCAGATTGATTATATTCTTTGCAGCCAAAGATGAGGAAGCACTATACAGTCGGCAAAAACAAGACCAGGAGCTGATGGTGACTCAGATCATGAACTCCTTATTGCCAAATTCAGACTTAAATTGAAGAAAGTAGGAAAAACCACTAGGCCATTCAGATATGACCTAAATCAAATCCCTTATGATTTTACAGTAGAAGTGACAAATACATTCAAGGGATTAGACAGGCAACAGAGGTGGTCAGACCCAAGGGATTGTGGAACATGGGGATTCAGATACAAGTCAGGAATGTAAAGAGATGCAGCCACTTTGGAAAACAGTAAAACATACATCTACCATGCAAAAATGTAAATCTACTCTATATACACAAGAGAAATGTAAACATGTCCACACAAAGACTTGTATACAAATGTTCAGCAGCATTATGCATAATACCCATAAAGTGGAAATAAGCCAAATGTCTATCAACTGGTGAATATAGACAAGATGCGCTACATCCATACAATGGAATTCTATTCTGTGATAAGCAAGAATGAACTCCTGACACATACTGCAACATACATGGGCCTTTAAAACACACTAAATGAAATAAGACAGACAAAAGAGCTCACAGACTGTATGATTCTGTTTATATTATTTATCAGAAAAAGGAAATCTGTATAGACAGTAGATGAATGATTTCCTGGGATGAGGGGTGAGAATGGGAGTGACTGCAACGGGCACAATGGCTCTTTCTGGGGTGATGAATACATTTTAAAATAAGATTGTGACAACGGCTGCCCATCTCTGAACACTGCTGTGCCTGTGTGTGAAGTCACGTCTGACTCTTTGCAACTCTTTGGACTATAATCTGCCAGGCTCCTCTGTCCTTGAGGTATTCTCGAAGCAAGAATACTGGAGTGGACTGCCATTTCCTCCCCAGGGGATCTTCCCAACCTGGGAGATTGAACCCAAGCTCCTGCACTGCAGGTGGCTTCTTTGCCTATTGAGCCATTTTAAATGAATGAATTTTATGGTGAGTAAATTACCCTCAGCAAAAGTTTTTTTTTTTTTTTTTTTTTGCTGCACCATGCACCTTGCAAGATCTTAGTTCTCCAACCAGGAATTGAAGTCAGGCCTTAGCAGTGAAAGCACCAAATCCTAACCACTGAACCACCAGAGAATCCCTAAAGCTATTTTTTTTAAGATGAAATAAAGACATTTTAAGACAAAGTATCTTGAAACTGAGAAAATACATTATCTTTAGATCTACATTAAACTTAAGAGTGAAAAATGATCTCAGATGGGAACATGGAAATGCAAGAAAGAATAATGATCAATACAGGTAAATTTCAGTAAGTATTACTTTATAAAACAATAACAAAAATTTGTGTAGGACTTAAGATGTCTGTAAAATTAAAATGCCTGACAATAACATAAAATGCTGGAAGTTGATAAAGCCATGAGTAATACCGATCATAAAATACACACACCCAAGTTATCAACACCAGGAACAAAAAAGGGGAGATTGTTACAGATCCTAGAGACATTAATAAGATGGGGACTTTATATGACAAAATTTAAACATGTATAATAAGATGTAAAAGTTCCTAGAAATACATAACTTATCAGAAGTAATAAAAAAATCAGAATACTGAAGCACACTTAACATTTGTATCTAACTACCTGATAGACACATAAGCTAAGTGAGGGAACCACGGAGCTGTCCATGACTGCCCTGAAAGAATTTCTTCCTTCTTGTGGCTATAAGGCTGACACATGACAAACCAGAAGCAGAGTTTGATCCTGTAGATTACTGTCTGCAACACAGGTTGAACTCAGAGCTTCAGCAGATTTGAGTGAAAACTATAATACTGGTGAGGAGGGAGTACACCCTGAAAAATGCAACAGTGAGATTTAAGAGAACTGCAATTAACTCCAGTCACTATTAATGCCCAAAGATTTCCCCTTGTCAATAGAAGCAGCTTCTCCCCTAATGAGAATGGTTTTGACTCTCTTGAATACCCTGAAATGAACACACCAAAATAAAATTCCAATTCCTTTCATTTACCACTCCTAGGGCCTCCTACTGCCTCTAACCTGACTAAACCAAACCCTCAAATTCTGTATAATTTCAAAATTTGGAAAAGAAAGGTTATGTAGTAACAGAATTACAAGGTTTTCCTAAGGCTGGAGGAATGTGTCCAAAGGATGCTAAACTGGAAAGGAGAAACATAGTTTTGATGAAGCTAAATGTGTTGTTTTGGACACATTTCAATGTAAGTGGTCACTGGTGACGATCTAACTCATGTTTCAGCCGGAGGACGAGATACAGTTTTGTACCCCATACTCTAACAGTAGCTGCATCCTCAATGCCTTGAAACCCAGCCAGGTCAGACAAGATCTTATTTCCTTGAGGATCTACTTCTTATACTATTTCTGAATACCAATTATGTGATCAGCTTTCTTATTTTCAGAAAATAGAATCTTCTCAAGCTAAGCAAAAGGAACTTACTAAGCAGTATGTGCTGTGCTTAGTTGCTCAGTCATGTCCAACTCTTTGCAACCCTATGGACTGCAGCCCGCCAGGCTCCTCTGTCCATGGGGATTCTCCAGGCAAGAATACCAGAGTGGGTTGCCATGCCCTCCTCCAGGGGATCTTCCCAACCCAGGGATTGAACCCAGGTCTCCCACATTGCAGGTGGATTCTTTACCATCTGAGCCACCAGGGAAGCAGTAGAGATAGCTCTTAGAATCATTGCAAATGTTTGAAATGGAGTATAAGCTGAATTATAAGAATGACTCCTAATCCCTTACCATAGAAGTGAGTTTGCAAGGTATGGAGCTGCTTCTACAATCAAGAAGCTACCTGTCACACCAGAAAGCTTCCATCCACAGAGCCACCAGCGCCAAAACCAGGTCACTCTTGTTAAGATCCAAGCCTACATAATAAATAGATGCCTCAGGTCCTCCCTGCTTCTGCTCCCCCATAACTCAGTTCTGAAACAAAAGTCTCACACAAGGGCATCTGATCAGAGGAACTTTGGTTTTGTTCGGAATCTTAGCTCTAAAGGAGTCTGGGAAGCAGTCATCCTTTTTCACAGCAGCACTGTATTGCTCAATATGAATGCACCATCATTTAAACATTTCCTTTCTGGAGGACACTTAGGTTTCTTGTCTTTGCTGTTAAAAACATTGATGTATCCCTTCATCCTAACCACACACGTAAGAAAGGACTAGGATCCTGAATATATTTTTTCACATGCGTGTACAAAAAACTGGAGACTGGATTTCCTGGTCACGAGCCATTGTTTTCATCTCCCTCCCCTACCCCCTTAAAGTCTAAAATGTTCCTTTCTCAAAGAAAACAAATATATACAGAATGAATGGATCATCCTGTTATTCTTTTGCCTCAAAGTATTATTTGCATTTGTGAATTTCAGATGCAAAATAGCATTATTTGCGCTTTTTTGCTACAGCCTATCTAGGTCAGGCATCTTGAAAAAGTCCCTGACAGAATATTATGTTATCGCGCATGCTCTAGACTAATTCACTTTTTATAGCTGAGTGCCAAATGTCTCTAACCAATTAAATGCAATGGTCCATAATGGTGTCCTCTGCTTATAAAAGTGCATTTCACAACCCCAGCACAAATACACAGCTAGTACAGGTAGCAGTGTGGTGCACCCTGAAATGAGCTGTCAGAAGAGCAACATGTGGATTCACATGGAAGATATCCCTGGAGGAGAAATACATACATTTTAAAATGTTCTTTTTAAAAAGTGCTCCTAGGCAGCAAAACAATGAATATGAAATGTGGAAAATCTTAATTTTCTCTGAATTTCATTTCAATAACCATAAAATGAGGGTAAAACCTACTTTTATAATACGGGCTTGCAGAGAGTCAGACATGACCGAGCAACTGAACTGATGAGGACTAAACAAATGCAAAACTAAAATACACTCCTGCTGTTACAGAGGACAGCCACAGATAAATGCATCACAATGTCCTATAACATGTTAGCCAAGGAGGGCTGGAAGGTGTCTACTGACCAGTGATAGCTCAGTCAAGAAGCAGACTTTCCCAAAGTTGGTACTTTATCCCATAGTGATCTTCTCTCCTCATTCTGGCCATTAACAGATCTTGACGTTTATCCCACCCTAAAGCCCAACTCCAGTCTATGCCTCAGGACAAAACACGGAGAAGGGGGCGGGTAGTCTGGGGGGTTCTATAGCATAGGAGAACGCAAAGAGCAAAGCATGCCTTCCACAAGCTCCCTAATTCATGTATATAAATATGCTCTGTCTAAATGGAATAACTTACATGTTTTGTACGACTGCCTTTAAAGACGTGTAGCCTGCATGCAGGCCGTGGTGAGATCCCAATTTTAGGCAGACCACTACCAAAGAATTAAAGGTTGGTGGGCTAGGCACATACCCCACTTACCAGCCATGTAACTTTGGCTGCTCTTTGGCTTATGGGATCTTAGTTCCTTCACCGGGGACTGAACTGGGCTACAACAGTGAAAGCCACAAGTGCTAGCTAACCTCCGGACCACCTGGGAATTCCCCATTATGCCTTCTTTATACTAGGGATCATCACAAGCCTGCTGTGCCAATTAAATGTGTTATTTAAGAACACACTTAGAACAATGTGAACGGCCACAAGTGAACACTATCACTGTAATTAAAAACAGTAAAAAAAAAAAAAAAAAAAAAAACACCAGCTACTGATCTGGTAAACTACTCATTCTAAAATGTTTAGCCTTGTATCTCAAACGTATTGCTTCAGCCTTATTTTTACTACACCACAGATCCAGGCTGTGTCACCCACTTTTCCTTACTGTTCTTTTCTTAGTATGACACTTTTCACTCTTGCCCCTAGGTCTTATGACCTCTCATACCTGGAACACTTGCCACCTCTGGCTCACCTTAGGTGTAGGTGTCTGCATCAGTCTCTTGCGTGGTCTCCAAGAGAAAATTTCCTGGGACCGCTTCAGGGTCACCTGCCGAGCCCCAGAGGCTCATGAGCAGCCTGGGGCTACCCTGACGCCGGACTGCTCATTTCCTCTGGTGATCTCGCGAAGCATCCACATCTCTGCACATCTTTGAGTTTCCGGACAAAGGCATAAATTCTGGTCATTTTCCTGTTCTCCAATGCCTTTAATCTGGGCCAGAACTTAATATTTTGGTTTTGTTTTGTTTGCCAATAGATGGTTTTGAAAAGAAAGTTGTCCTTGCTGGAGGACTACACAGGCCTGCGGGCTGCAAGACTGTCAAGTGTGTATATGCAAGAGAAACAAGGAATAACTAAGGAACAATTCTATCGCTTCAGCAACACACCATTGCAGATTGTCACTGCCATGATGCAGCTCATGACTTGTCAAACTGTGGTGAAACTGCAATTACTCCCCAGGCAGCTGCTCCTCCATAAGCCATCTTCCTAACAATTATGTGTTCGGTTGGACAGTATTTCCTTTGCCAGGGCTGCCACAACAAAGTACTAAGACTGGGGGGCCCAAACAAGCGAAATTCTTCTCACAGTTGTGGAGGCCAGAAGTCGGAGGTCCAGATGCCAGCAGAGCTGTTTTTTCTGAGACCTTTCTCCTTGGCCTGCAGACACAGATCTCCCTAGGTCTTCCCTCCACACAAGTCTGTTCAAATTTCCTCTTCTATAAGGAGACCAAGTCACACTGGATAAAGGTGTGCCCTGCTGCTGCTGCTAAGTCACTTCAGTCGTATCCGACTCTGTGCGACCCCACAGATGGCAGCCCACCAGGCCCTGCCATCCCTGGGATTCTCCAGGCAAGAACACTGGAGTGAGTTCCCATTTCCTTCTCCAATGCATGAAAGTGAAAACTAAAAGTGAAGTCGCTCAGTCGTGTCTGACTCTTCACGACCCCATGGACTGAAGCCTACCAGGCTCCTTCGTCCATGGGATTTTCCAGGCAAGAGTACTGGAGTGGGGTGCCATTGCCTTCTCCAAAGGTGTGTGCCCTGAGGACCTCATTTTAATTTAATCACTCTTTTGAAGACTTTATCTCCAAATATTCTCACATTCTGAGATACTGGGGTTAGAACTTCAAAACACGAACTTTGAAGAAACACAATTCTGCCCACAACAGATATCATTTATGTTCCTTAAGATACATTTTCTAGTGTTTGACTCTAAGATGCAGCTTGGTGATCAGGTAATACATGTTTACATACTTGGTAAGATGCTGATAGCTCTAGCAACGTTTATGTTCCTCAAGGCACAGTTAAAAGAGTGCTTACTGGGAAGTGTGTAGATAGGTCAGTAACTTCTTGACTTTGGTCTTGAAAATTCATGCATTTTACTTGGCTTACTAAAATCCAGCACTTCTTGGGTCATAAACAGCCATATTTTAAGGACAGAAATCTATGTTGGTAAATCTAAAACTAAGGGATACCAGCCAGTGTTTACCATATGGTAAACACTGCGCCAGCGCATTCTCTTGGCAAAACTCTATTAGTTTTTGCCCTGCTTCATTCCGTACTTCAAGGGAAATTTGCCTGTTATTTCAGGTGTTTCTTGACTTCCTACTTTTGCATTCCAGTCCCCTATAATGAAAAGGACATCCTTTTTGGGTGTTAGTTCTAAAAGGTCTTGTAGGTCTTCATAGAACCGTTCAACTTCAGATTCTTCAGTGTTACTGGTTGGGGCATAGACTTGGATTACTGTAATACTGAATGGTTTGCCTTGGAAACGAACAGAGATCATTCTGTCGTTTTTGAGATTGCATCCAAGCACTGCATTTCAGACTTTTTGTTGACCATGATGGCTACTCCATTTCTTCTAAGGGATTCCTGCCCACAGTAGTAGATATAATGGTCATCTGAGTTAAATTCACCCATTCCAGTCCATTTTAGTTCGCTGATTCCTAGAATGTTGACGTTCACTCTTGTCATCTCTCGTTTGACCACTTCCAATTTGCCTTGATTCATGGACCTGACATTCCAGATTCCTATACAATATTGCTCTTTACAGCATCAGACCTTAGTTCTACCACCAGTCACACCCACAAATGGGTACTGTTTTTGCTTTGGCTCCATCCCTTCATTCCTTTTGGAGTTATTTCTCCACTGATCTCCAGTAGCATATTGGGCACCTACTGACCTAGGAAGTTCCCCTTTCAGTATCCTATCATTTTGCCTTTTAATACTGTTCATGGGGTTCTCAAGGCAAGAATACTGAAATGGTTTGCCATTCCCTTCTCCAGTGGACCACATTCTGTCAGACCTCTCCACCATGACCCACCTGTCTTGGGTGGTCCCACGGGCATGGCTGTTTCATTGAGTTAGACAAGGCTGTGGTCCATGTGATCAGATTGGCTAGTTTTCTGTGATTATGGTTTCAGTGTGTCTGCCCTGATGCCCTCTTGCGACACGTATCGTCTTACTTGGGTTTCTCTTACCTTGGACATGGGGTATCTCTTCACAGCTGCTCCAGCAAAGCACAGCCGCTGCTCCTTACCTTGGACCAGGGATATCTCCTCACGGCTGCTCCTCCTGACCTTGAACGTGGAGTAGCTCGTCTCAGCCCTCCTTTGCCTGTGCAGCCGCTGCTCCTTGGACGTGGGGTTGCTCCTCTGGGCCGCCTCCCCTGACCTCGGGAATGGGGTAGCTCCTCCCGGCTGCTGCCCCTAACCTCGTAGGGGCATGGGGTAACTCCTCTTGGCCGCCACCCCTGACCTCAGACATGGGGTAGCTCCTCTCAGCTGCTCCTGATTATGTAACAATAATGTATTCTGCCTGAGGACAGCTCTGGATTAAAGGTTCTGGCTAATTCTGTTACCTTAAAATGTAAATTATGGGACTAGGTGTGCTGAGGCCTTTACAACCTCCAGACATTCTTTGGATTCATTAGAGAGTATATAACTCCATTGTTAACACTAGCAAGGGGGTACTCTTTCTACCCACTTCTGATGGGAGCCGATTGTGGCTCAGATCATGAAGTCCTTATTGCCAAATTGAGACTTAAACTGAAGAAAGTGGGTAAAACCACTAGACCATTCAGGTATGACCTAAATCAAATCCCTTATGATTATACAGTAAAAGTGAGAAATAGATTTAAGGGACTACATCTGATAGAGTGCCTGATGAACTATGGATGGAGGTTTGTGACATTGTACAGGAGTCAGGGATCAAGACCATCCCCATGGAAAAGAAATGCAAAAAAGCAAAATGGCTGTCTGGGGAGGCCTTAAAAATAGCTGTGAGAAGAAGAGAAGCAAAAAGCAAAGGAGAAAAGGAAAGATATAAACATCTGAATGAAGAGTTCCAAAGAATAGCAAGAAGAGATAAGAAAGCCTTCTTCAGTGATCAATGCAAAGAAATAGAGGAAAACAACAGAATGGGAAAGACTAGAGATCTCTTCAAGAAAATCAGAGATACCAAGGGAATATTTCATGCAAAGATGGGCTCGATAAAGGACAGAAATGGTATGGACCTAACAGAAGCAGAAGACATTAAGAGGAGGTGGCAAGAATACACAGAAGAACTGTACAAAAATGAGCTTCACGACCCGGATAATTACAATGGTGTGATCACTGACCTAGAGCCAGACATCCTGGAATGTGAAGTCAAGTGGGCCTTAGAAAGCATCACTATGAACAAAGCTAGTTGAGGTGATGGAATTCCAGTTGACCTATTTCAAATCCTCAAAGATGAGGCTGTGAAAGTGCTGCACTCAATATGCCAGCAAATTTGGAGAACTCAGCAGTGGCCATAGGACTGCAAAAGTTTAGTTTTCATTCCAATCCCAGAAAGGCAATGCCAAAAGAATGCTCAAACTATCGCACAATTGCACTCATCTCACATGCTAGTAAAGTAATGCTCAAAATTCTGTAAGCCAGGCTTCAGCAGTACATGAACCATGAACTTCCAGATGTTCAAGCTGGTTTTAGAAAAGGCAGAGGAATCAGAGATCAAATTGCCAACATCCGCTGGCTCATCGAAAAAGCAAAAGCATTCCAGAAAAACATCTATTTCTGCTTTATTAACTATGCCAAAGCCTTTGACTGTGTGGATCACAATAAACTGTGGAAAATTCTGAAAGAGATGGGAATACCAGACCACCTGACCTGCCTCTTGAGAAACCTATATGCAGGTCAGGAAGCAACAGTTAGAACTGGACATGGAACAACAGACTGGTTCCAAACAGGGAAAGGAGTACATCAAGCCTGTATATTGTAACCCTGTTTATTTAACTTATATGCAGAGCACATCATGAGAAATGCTGGGCTGGAAGCAGCACAAGTTGGAATCAAGATTGGAGGGAGAAATATCAATCACCTCAGATATGCAGATGACACCACCCTTATGGCAGAGAGTGAAGAGGAACTAAAAAGTCTCTTGATGAAGGTGAAAGTGGAGAGTGAAAAAATTGGCTTAAAGCTCAACATTCAGAAAATGAAGATCATGGCATCTGGTCCCATCACTTCTTGGGAAATAGATGGGGAAACAGTGGAAACAGTGTCAGACTTTCTTTTTCTGGGATCCAAAATCACTGCAGATGGTGACTGCAGCCATGAAATTAAAAGACGCTTACTCCTTGGAAGGAAAGTTATGACCAACCTAGATCACATATTCAAAAGCAGAGACATTACTTTGCCAACAAAGGTCCGTCTAGTCAAGGCTATGGTTTTTCTTGTGGTCATGTATGGATGTGAGAGCTGGACTCTGAAGAAAGCTGATGCCGAAGAATTGATGCTTTTGAACTGGTGTTGGAGAAGACTCTTGAGAGTCCCTTGGACCGCAAGGAGATCCAACCAGTCTATCCTAAAGGAGATCAGTCCTGGGTGTTCATTGGAAGGACTGATGCTGAAGCTGAAACTTCAATACTTTGGCCACCTCATGTGAAGAGTTGACTCAATGGAAAAGATTCTGATGCTGGGAGGGATTGGGGGCGGGAGGAGAAGAGGACAACAGAGGATGAGATGGCTGGATGGCATCATCGACTCAATGGACATGAGTCTGAGTGAACTCCTGGAGTTTGTGATGGACAGGGAGGCCTGGCGTGCTGTGATTCATAGGGTGGCAAAGTGTCGGACACAACCAAGCGACTGAACTGAACTGAAACACTGTGCCAGCCCTTTCCATGAATTAACATCAAATGCTGTGAAATGCAAATTATTATGAGTAGTCTCCGCTTACAGTTAAGTAAACAGAGGCATAGGGAGGTTACATAACTTGACCACGCTTCCAGATCATCATGCAGCTAAAGCCCAGATGAGAGAACAATCAGCCAGGCTCAGGAGCTCAGCCTTATAATACCCTGCCTCTGCATGAGATCATTCATCCAACAGCAGCAGGATCCCAACAGCAGCAAGAGATGAGGCCACATGTCTCTGAGGGCAGAAAAGGCTCAGAGTAACATCCTGCAAATGGCCAGCTACTTATTTCCTCATCTTGTGAGAAAGACTTAGAACGTGCCATTTAAGTCTAAGAGGTTTAAAAAAAAAAAAAAAGGGAAGACAGTCATTAGCAAGAAACAACATCTTCATTCTCACTTAAACTATTTTTAAGAAATCCTCTCCTGTTTTTGTTTGCTCTGATATAACTATCTTGGGCTTCTCTGGTGGCTCAGACAGTAAAGAATCCACCTGCAATGGAGACCCAGGATCAATTCCTGGCTCCAGATGATCCCCTGGAGGAGGGAATGGATACCAACTCCAGTATTCTTGCCTGAAGAGGTCCATGGACAGAGGAACCTGGCAGGCTACCATCAATGGGGTCACCAAGAGTCAGACATGACTAAGCAACGAACACTTTTAACTATCTTGGGCAGCATTCCAACTAGCATCTGGAGATGAAGTTTAACTCAGCAGGAGTCAAAGAGAGAAAGGGCACTTGGAGCTCTGGCACCAGTGACTTCCTGGGGACAGGAGTGGCTGCCACTAGGACACCTTTCCCAGCTTGAGAAGCTGAACATGGCGTTGTCTCAGCCCCACCAGAGCTCCCTAACCGCCGGCGGCTCATGACCTCATGTTGACAGCCACCTCTAACCAAGACCACCTCACCCACTCCCTCAACTGCAGACCTGTACTTCTCCATGGAGGCAGCAAACAAGAGGCACTACCTGAGGAAGGAAGAGGGCAGGGATGAGAGCTGGAGATGCAGGAAGCACAATTTGTCTAAGCACTGTTCTGCACAAGCATTCTAAAATTTAATTTCAAAGCTAAGGTACTTAGGAAATATTTTCTCCAACTTCTGACCTTAGAAAAACTCAAGCTGGACCTCATTTTCCTGTAAAAGCGTCAATCCTCTCCTTCCACAAAATGAGATTACAAGATGTATCGTATTTTTAAAAAAGTTTTTATTTTAATCCTTCCTAGAGGAATACAGATTTGAATGAAATACATTCATTCCATAAATACATTAGCAGCAAAACCTTCCCACCAGAGTCCTCTCCATTCCAGCCCAGAGGCTGTGCCTTAGAGCAGGAGAGCATGTTCCATCAACCGTTGACTTCAGGATGTTTGCTTCTTGCTGAAAGCAGGCTATACATGAGAAAAACCAGATGACAGATCAGATGGGTAGGTGAATTAAGCTGGAACCCCGAAAATACATCCACGTGGTGACCATTTGACCTTCTGCACTTTCCAAATCCTTTGGAATCCACAGTGTTTAACTGATGAGGTCCTTCACCACAGACAACTGGGAGCGCCTAACCTTGCGAATGCACCGTGTCTTCTCATTCTGAGCTGGCAACATTTTAATGGTGTCTTGATCCTTTTCAGAGAATAAGCCAGATAGAAAGGTTCACTCCCTCCTTCTTTCCATGGGCCAAGGTACCTGTCAGTTGGTCCACATGTCCTTGCTATCGTAAGGAGACAACACAGCAGGCGTTACTTGGCTTGTTAGACCTCCAGCTACTCTGTCCGGATGCTGGGGGCTTCAATGGAGACAGAGATGTGTTGAAACCTTCAAAGATGTCTAAGGAACAGCAATCAGGTCTCTCAAACCAGCTTCCATCAGAGCACATGACAGAAGCACTCTGGACAGTGGCCCAGGCGCCTCTCCTTTTTTTCTGTCCATGAGTGCCTGCTGCCTGGCTGCTCCTTTCTCACCTGCCCTCTAGGTACCTGTGAAATTCTGGGAAGCAAGATCTACCCTAAACTCCCCCGCGGCCAGGAGAGATGAAGGCAGGTGGTGCTTTAAATCTGTGAGCCGCGGTCAGAGTAACAAGCTTACACTGTTACGTTCCAATCCATTCTGGGATGAGTTTAACTCATAAGTCTGCATAAAACATAACACCAGAACCACAATCAGGACGACTATGATGCAGGGACCCAGTCAACGGTTGCTACCAAATCAATGGGTTGGGTGAAAAACGAAATAATGAATTTAAAATAAATCTGATTTGTTGGGCAGAGGGCAGCTCTGACTCAGGTATAAATGTTATCACCCAGATTATCATGTAAATAAAGAACAGATCCCAAAAGCTGACACCTGCCTCCCCATACACCACTTAAAAAGAGGACACGTGCTCTATTCTCAATCTTTTTAAAAGTGTTTTCATTAGGATACTCTTCTATAAGTGCTTTATCCATTCCCATTTAGTCTGTTTTGACTGTTGGCTGGAAGGAATCAAACTATTTCATATAAAAACCACTGTAGTGAATAACTGGTTATGTGTTTTTCCCTTTTGCATTTTCCATCCAGAATAGTCAGCTTCTTTCTCTTCTATTTATGTGCAGAGAGAGAGTCATCTGCTGAATACACAGCATTGCCGATGCGACAGTCCTCTGTCCCCACCGAGTCCACCAGCTCTTCCTCCTCCGAGTCATCTTCCTCCTCCTCCTCCTGTGCTGATGAACTGGAGGTGGGCCCTTTGCAAGTTTTTAGGTGTCGGGTGAGATGATATTTGGTTAGATAAGCCTTTGTACATTTTTCACAGACATAATCCCGTTTTCCTTCATGTGAATTGAGATGTTTCTTTAAGTGATTTGTCCTCAAGAACAGCTTGTCACACTTAGGACACTTGATCTGGCGTTCTCTAAGAGGAACACAAGGAAAAAACAAAACAAAACATTTGATTCGGGGTTACAAATACAACTGAGGCACACACTTACTCTGCACAACCTCCAGACCTTTTTCTGAGAAGCTCTACCCAACTAGAATCAAACTTCTACATAGGAGATGTATCATATAGAAGTCGTAAGACATGTGTGCAGTTTAAACAGCACAGACTGATTTTGCCTGTTTAGAATTCTAGGTAAACGGGGTTGTACTGTATGTATCTCCTTTTGTGTTTTTGCTTCTTTTTGAAATTCAATCAAGTTGCTTCCATGGCAGGAGGCTACTTACAAATATACCACAACTTGGTTGTGGCACTGGCTCTGTTGTTAATGGGTACTCTGGTGGTTTTGTTTTTTAACACCACAGGCAAGACTGCCATGTGAACATTTCTACATTGGTATGTGGGTCTGTTCCTCTAGGGCATATACTCAGCAGAGGCACAGCTGGATCCAAGGATATGCACACCTTCAATTTTGCTAAGCTGTTTTCCAACGCTGTTTTATCAATATACACGTCCATCAACAGCCATTTCAGAGCTCCTGTTGCCCCACATTCTAACTGGAAGACTCAAATCTGAAAATGTTTGCCAACTGACCAACATAATGGTATCTAACTATAGTGTTAACAGTAGCCCCTACAAGTATCCAATTCAAGACATCAGCAGCGTCAAGGGTGGAGTAATAACTCTGGCCCAGACATCTTAGAGCTGACAAGAAACTTGGGGATCATACAGAGTACGAATTTTTTAACTTTTTTTGAGCATCTGAACCCTGTGTCTTAATGAAAATCCAACATGTTAAACAGATAAAATGGGGCACTCAACCCCGACTGAACCTTAGACCCACTTGGTGAGCTTTTTAAAAATACCAAGGCCAGGGCTCTGCCCCTGATCAGCTAAATCAGAATCCCTGGAGGTGGGGCCTTGGACCAATCATTGTTTCTCACATTTCCCAAGTGACTATCATGAGAAGTGCTAGGGGCTCAATACCTAAATTGGTATGCTGATGCTTCATCTCATAACGTGATGGAATCTGGAGGTGGGGACCTACGGTGTAGATGAGGTTATGAGGATGGGACCCCAATGATGGGGTTATGTCCTCAGAAGAAGAGAGAGAGAGAAATCAGAGCTTGTTCACTCTCTCCTCCACCTGAGCACATAACAAGAAGGCAGGCAGGAAGAAGGCCCTCATCAGAGCCCAACCATGCTGGCACCCTGGTCTCAACTTTCAGATTCCAGAAGTTTAAGAATATAAATTTCTTTTGTTTAAGCCACCACTCAGTCTACGGTATTTTGATGTGGCAGCTCAAGCTAATGTAAGCAGCTAGATTAAATGATCCCAAAGTGCTCTTTCAGTTCCAACTATGTAAAACTATACATAAAATTTGACAATGTATCTAATTTCTAAAATTTCATACTAATAATGAAACCACTTAATGAAAACTTTGTTTTAAAAGGTCATTCTGAGAGTCAGGAATGTAGATCCAGACTCCTTTGGTATTTTAGTGTTTCAGGTTGCACTGTGATTACAAATCAGATAAAAGAGCTGATATGAAAACAAAATATTTATCTAAAACCCATGATAAGAATAAAGGTTCCATTTTTGATGTATTTCTAAATAAAATACAAACTAATGTTTTCTCCCTCTTCTAACACTTGCCAAAAGCAAAGGACCACAGAATCTGCTCTCTTCTATTTGTCACTGTAACTAACACAGGCTGGACAATTAATTACAGCTGGATTCA
The DNA here is from genome assembly GCA_935064755.1 of Tragelaphus eurycerus. Taxonomy (NCBI): domain Eukaryota; kingdom Metazoa; phylum Chordata; class Mammalia; order Artiodactyla; family Bovidae; genus Tragelaphus; species Tragelaphus eurycerus. Next base: position 5,913,962 of record CAKXYN010000072.1, on the reverse strand, counting down.
TGCAATAATTTCCTAACGGGCTGTCCAATATTTGGCCTTCTCCTCCTTCCACCCCCTTGTCCTGCTGCCAGAGTAGTCTCTATAAAACAGACATCTCACCATGACATTCTTTCCCTTAAAATCCTTCAATGCTTGTGCAAGAATGTGAACACATTTAACATCACTGAACTACACACTTAAAAAGGATTAAGACAGAAAAATTTATGTGTTATATACCACAATGAAAATACACACATGCACACATACACACAAAGCAGAGTAGTTCCTGGTACATGGGGAAGAAAAATGCCCCTATGACTCTCCATTATTCCCAGAATGAAATTTAATTTGAACTGGATAAAAGGCTCTTCATTACTGGCTGCTGCCTCCCTCTATGGCTCTCACATACATGGGATGCTCTCACTATAGAGAACCACTTTCATTTCATAGTCCTTTTCACATTCATGTTTCTACATACCCCATTTCGTCTGTCTAGAAGACTATTCCCTGAATAACTCTAATTTACCTTAATACTTAGCTCCAACTACCAGGAAGCTTTCTCAGGATACTTGCAGACTGGGCGAGGCAATCCTCTTCTATAGTGTTTCAGGATCCTACACTTACTCTAACCTCTGCAACACAGCATGGCAATTATTTACTCTTCTGTTTCTCTTAATGGCCTCTGAGCTCTTTAAATCCAAGGACCATTCTCATCTTTGTATTTTCACCACTTAGCAAATTGCTGGACTTCAAGGAGGTACTTAAAAATTTGTTAACCAAATGAATGTATGCTTCAAAAATATAAAAGAAAAAAGGAAATAAAGAGAGTAGAAGTGAAAATAAGAAAACAAAAGAAGCACATAAACTCTTCCAGGATAAACCAGAACCTTAGCTTTGTGACCTATGTGGTTGGAACACAATCTGTGTGGTCAGAGAACACAGGCTGTGTGGAACACAGGAGACAGCTACAGGCGCCACGGCGGGAGACAGTGAGCCAGCACACACAAGCTCCCATTCATCGCCCGAGCAACGGTCAGCTACAGGTCACTCACTGCGTGTGGATGAGCACGTGCTGCTTGAGGTCCTGCCTCCGCATGAACAACTTGTCACAGTAGTCACACTTGAGGTTCTTCTCCCCCGTGTGGATGACCATGTGGGATTCCAGGTGAGCCTTCTGGGTGAAAGACTTGTCACACAAAGTACACCTGTAGTTCTTCTGACCTGCATATTAACCCGAATGATCACAATGTGAATCAAAGTGCCACAAGCGCACTCAGCATGAAGAGACACGTTGTAAAGGTATGTGGCAGAGGCAGGAATAAAACAGAATTGACTGGTAATTGGAACCTCACATTCTAGGACTGTCTACCTAGAGCCACTCAGACCCACTGAATTATACACTGCGACTAAAGCTAGTGAAGCTAACAAACCTGACCTATGACTGCTTACCTACACACACACTTTACTGTTTACAGCTAACACACGATACAAGTTCTGGGGGAAAAAAATCACTTATAACCCTCAGTTCAGTTCAGTCGCTCAGTCGTGTCCGACTCTTTGCGACCCCATGAATCACAGCACACCAGGCCTCCCTGTCCATCACAAACTCCAGGAGTTCACTCAGACTCACGTCCATCGAGTCAGTGATGTCATCCAGCCATCTCATCCTGTCATCCCCTTCTCTTCCTGCCCCCAATCCCTCCCAGCATCAGAGTCTTTTCCAATGAGTCAACTCTTCACATGAGGTGGCCAAAGTACTGGAATTTCAGCTTCAGCATCATTCCTTCCAAAGAAATCCCATGGCTGATCTCCTTCAGAACGGACTGGTTGGATCTCCTTGCAGTCCAAAGGACTCTCAAGAGTCTTCTCCAACACCACAGTTCAAAAGCATCAATTCTTCGGCGCTCAGCCTTCTTCACAGTCCAACTGTCACATCCATACATGACCACAGGAAAGACCATAGCCTTGACAAGACAGACCTTTGATGGCAAAGTAATGTCTCTGCTTTTGAATATGCTATTTAGGTTGGTCATAACTTCCTTCCAAGGAGTAAGCGTCTTTTAATTTCATGGCTGCAGTCACCATCTGTAGTGATTCTGGAGCCCAAAAAATAAAGTCGGACACTGTTTCCACTGTTTCCCCATCTATTTCCCATGAAGTGATGGGCCAGGATGCCATGATCTTCGTTTTCTGAATGCTGAGCTTTAAGCCAACTTTTTCACTCTCCTCTTTCACTTTCATCAAGAGGCTTTTTAGTTCCTCTTCACTTTCTGCCATAAGGGTGGTGTCATCTGCATATCTGAGGTTATTGATATTTCTCCTGGCAATCTTGATTCCAGCTTGTGTTTCTTCCAGTCCAGCATTTCTCATGATGTACTCTGCATATAAGTTAAATAAGCAGGGTGATAATATCCAGCCTTGATATACTCCTTTTCCTATTTGGAACCAGTCTGTTGTTCCATGTCCAGTTCTAACTGTTGCTTCCTAACCTGCATACAGATTTCTCAAGAGGCAGATCAGGTGGTCTGGTATTTCCATCTCTTTCAGAATTTTCCACAGTTTATTGTGATCCACACAGCTAAAGGCTTTGGCATAGTCAATTAAGCAGAAATAGATGTTTTTCTGGAACTCTCTTGCTTTTTCCATGATCCAGCGGTTGTTGGCAATTTGATCTCTGGTTCCTGTGCCTTTTCTAAAATCAGCTTGAACATCAGGAAGTTCACAGTTCATGTATTGCTGAAGCCTGGCTTGGAGAATTCTGAGCATTACTTTACCAGCATGTGAGATGAGTGCAATTGTGCTATAGTTTGAGCATTCTTTGGCATTGCCTTTCTTTGAGACTGGAATGAAAAGTGACCTTTTGCAGTCCTGTGGCCACTGCTGAGTTTTCCAAATTTGCTGGCATATTGAGTGCAGCACTTTCACAGCCTCATCTTTCAGGATTTGAAATAGGTCAACTGGAATTCCATCACCTCCACTAGCTTTTTTCGTAGTGATGCTTATAACCCTAGTGCCTAACTTAATTCAATTTTTTTTTTAAAGACCTCAAGAATTCTAGTACTTGTCGATAAGCAAACATAGTTTTACAACCTATATTTTAGTTTTCTTTTTTAAATAAAATACATGTCTTCATAAATGAAGGATGAAATAAAATCTTTTTAAGAATGCAGACAAAAAGTTACTCTAAGTCAGGGGTTAGCAAACCTTTTCTTATAGGCCATTCCGAATCTTAAGGTTTATGGGCCACACACACTCTGCCGGAACTACTCAGTCTTAATGAAAAAGGATAAGGAAGAATTTTACCTTCAAAGCTTTGAAGAAAATGACCCAACCAAGAAAACCAAACTAAACCAGTTATTGTTATAGTGCATATGATAAAAACTTACAGCCAAGAGAAAGGGTTTGTTGTGCATGGAGTTTAGAAAATAGAAACTCAATAAATTCTGGTGGTATTCAACAAACAATATTCAAAGGACAGGAACTGGCTCTGGCTAGTGACAGGGGTGACCACTCATAGTACGCTCTAGCTGTTTCTGAAGAATTACCTTCAGGTCCAAACACATAGATGAACTCCCTGATTATTAACTGCATTTTCCCAGTCACCTTCAAACTACGACTAGGCCACCTAGAAGATGGAGCAACTTAGTAATATTCTCTGAGGAGGCAGTTACTCCACACAATCCACGACCCAATGAAGTCCTCCTGTCAGCCAGCCAATTCTCTAACATCTGATCTCAACTCTATTTGAGACAAGTCTATTAAGACTTGTCTTGCTGCCACGCCCTTACCAATTTCTAATTTTCAAAATCCCACTTCATGGTCCAGGACAGCTTACCTGTGTGTATCTTGAGGTGGGTCCGCAGGTTGCTGGGATCACTGAAAGCCTTGCTACAGAAATCGCACTTGTGGGGCTTCATACCCATGTGACCCATAAAATGGACGTGAAGTTTGGAAGGAGAGATAAAAGCCTGGGGGCACATGGAGCACTTCCACTTCCTCTCTTTGCTATGGCTCGGCCCGTGGTTGCTGCTGTGGCCGTGGCTAGGAAGGTGGTTATGGATGTGGCTGCTCAGGTGAGCTTTGAACTCAGTATAGGAACTGCACTCCTTGCCACAGTTACAGAGATGCACATCTGGGTGTTCAGGAACACCTTAAAAATAAAATTACTCAATGTACTTCAATTTTAAAACTCAAATTTTAAAACTTAGTGATTGTTGCTTCTAATTTTCCCTTCTATCAAAATTTCCAGCTTGCCCACTACCTGTAGAATTAAACAAATCTTGTTCAATGCTCTAGTCCCAGCATCTCAAATAAGTGTGTCAGGCACATAGGGAAAACCTGGTAAATACTAAACTATAAGGCATCTTCCTAGGCAATAAACTGAAGATTTTGTTACACGCAAACTTATGTGTGTGTGTGGGGGGGGCACAAGTTTTATTACAGTGAAAAAGGACAGAAAACACTTCTGACACAGACATTAGAAAGGGGACAGAGTGTCATCACTTGTCATTATGACACAGTGCCAAGAAAGAGACTATGAAGGTTAAATCAACTCACAGCATTGTCCTTTATGAACTTAAAACTGTAACAGTTTGAAAAGGAACTCAGGAACTTCAAATTCCCCAAATCAAAGTCCTAATACAAAGTTCATGCTGCCTGGCTGGTATGGCTGCCTGGTTCTTCAGCATATAAAGAACTTCACAGATTTTAACACTTCTATTGTAAGGCTAATATTCTGCTTTTACATGCACAAAGGTATGTGATTTGCTTCTGCTTACACGTAAATAATTACCAAAACAATACTACTGATCCTTGGTATTTTTACTGTGTTAGATTCATGACAAACAAGTCGTATATATAAACTTACCAATCTGCTGAGCATAATCCCGGCTGTAATAAAAAAGCAGTTCATTCTCAGGAGGGATATCTTGGGAGGTACAGAAGTAGATTTTTCCATCATGGGGATAAGCCACCAAATTCTGTTCTTCCCGATTCCTTTAACAAATCAAGCATATTAATTTTATCTTATTATTTATTTACTTAAAAAAATTTGGGGGGCCACACTGCATAGCTTGTGGAATCTCAGTTCCCCATCCAGGGAATGACCATCAAGCATATTAATTTTGAAATATATACTAAACACATCATATCCCTATAGTGAAATCTTATATGAAAACTTAGATGTACTATTTCCCTGGGTCATTTCTCTAATTACCTATACTACCTGTTAGGGTTAACTTGTTTAGAAACAGAATTCTTACTTCAGTGTATCACCTCACTGCTCTTTATAGTCAGAAACACTCCAGTCTACTGCTAGAAGAAAAGTAAGTAAAATGAAGCCTTAAAACACTATGACAAAGACACAGAAACAGACAGAATTAACACAGCAGCCTAAGGGGCTGACTGCACGTGTGCGTGCTAAGTCACTTCAGTTGTGTCCGACTCTGTGCGACCCTACAGACAGGAGCCCTCCAGGCCCCTCTGTCCATGGGGATCCTCCAGGCAAGAATACTGGAGCGGGTTGTCATGCCCTCCTCCAGGGGATCTTTCTGATCCAGGTATCAAACTCTTATATCGCCTGTACTGACAGGTGGGTTCTTTACCAGTAGCGCCACCTGGGAAGCCCAAGGGGTTGACCAATAGCCAATATAAAGAAAAGGAACCTACTCAAGGAGTCAGTGGTAACTGTATCATTTTTTATTGTACTGGTAAATTGAAAAAGCTGCTCATAAAAAAGGGATAATTTCTTATATTTTAATTTATAATCACCATTAGTCAACAACTACTGGGGTGAAGAAAATGAAAAGCCTTAGGCTTTAAGCTATGCTCAGATATCACTGTCATTGGATTCTTCAATTCTTTCCTATTTTATTCAAAGTTTCCTACTGAAAAATATCCGAATCATACCTATTTATTGCATCTCACCTGGCTTTGCGCACAAACATCATCCAATTACATTCATTTTCGTCAGTTGTAATGATGCAGAACTCTAGGACACCACTGTGGTATATCTGCCAACAGAAAGCAAACATACACATCAAATGAACTGACAAGTTCTAGCAATAATCTCATTTACTTTGCAGTAGGTACCAGCTTTCCTAGCCAGTGCGAAAACACATGGTTGTCCTCTCACACGTCTGTCACTTCACCAGTCACCCTATTTCCAGCAATAAAGAACACTAGAGACCTACAGTTAGTGCTCAGTATACAGAATCATGTTGCTCTTGATTAGTCACATTTTGGCTTGACTGGAAAAGACATAAAAAACTCCAGTTGTCTTTATCACCCACCACACAAATGGACATTACGGTTGGAGAACCACCTCTTTTTTTTTTCTCCAGTGAACCTAGCATTCCTGTGTTCTCGTCTGGACAACACAACTAAAGTCCCCAACGCCAGTGGCACTTCACCTCTCCAACTATCACAAGACCCATTTCCACCTTAATTCAATGTTAACAAGCATCATTCCCAATCTACTAAGATTCTATATAAACATGTTATAGAAATAGGTGTGTATATCAGAAACTTAAGTTTTCAGCCCCTTTCATTAGAAAGCTAGAGAAATAATCTTAGCTTCCAAGTCTAGAATTGTTTCCCAAGCTAAATATTTGAGGAATGCTTTAGCTGATTACAAAAGTAAGACTTTCAACATATAAACAAAGTCCAAAGCCTGAGCTGCCACAAGTAATAAAAATGAGTAGTCATTGGGTTACTAACAAAATGGAGACTCAAACAGTTTATCTTCTATATTCAATATCTGACATTTTGCTATGTATTATAATTTGGCTGCCAAGAACAGAAAGTAGTATTCAATGACTGATGGATGAATGGCATTGTATGAATCTTGGCTAAGTTTGACTTTTACATCGCTTTTAACTACTTCATTATTATAAAAGCATCCAAAAGTCACAGAGAATTTTCAAAAACACTGACCTTCCAGATATGATTAACCGCCTTGTCTGTCCATTCTGCTACTTCCATGGAGTGACTCTGCTGGCCAATGAGAGGCCCAAAGCAAGTCCGAACAGGGATGGTTTCTCCAGTCCACACACCTATCAGTGGAAGGACACCAACTACACAATCAATGATTTAAACATCTAATAGGATAGAGAAGACACTAGCTGAACTCATGCCAAGAGTCTTATTTTCCATCAATCTATGAACTGCTGATATTCTAGCACTCCTGAAAGGTAGGTATGTCTTATGGGTTCTATTCTATAAATAAGGAAAAAGTAATGAACAGATGAGACTGGGCTCAGAAGAAATATGCAGAGTAAGAAGCAGTATCAGAAATTCTTGAACCAATGTTTATACACAAGGAACCATGTCCCTCCAAGTTGATACATAAAAAGGACTAGACAACATTATTATAAAAAAGTAAAGCAATTACTACAAAATAAATGAAACTTCTAAGATCATTTGTGCTTAAAGCACTGCTCTCTAAGTGGTTTAATGCTTTCAACTGACTGATGCGTAAGCTACACCTGAAAGAACAATGAGCCTAGTATCATATTTTCAAAGAATGGCACAAGGATTCAGACACCACGTTACATTCCAGTATGGATAAACATACTGTGGCAGTCTGTATTTCTTACTCTCTTTTCCTAAGGAGTATTAAGCAATTTATAAACATTTGATAGAAAGTATTTTTGCTGATAAAAAGTTATAAATGGTAAATTTTCCAGGTTTTATAAAAGAAACTAAGTTTCAAGGAGTGATTTGTCATGATAATTGACAGTGGATGAGAGAGCTGAAAATAAAAGCCAAGTCTTCAAAGATTCAGCCTTTGAGGAAGATTCTCTCCTCTATTCAATCCTGATCCTAAGAAAGGGGAACTTTTCCAATAAACTTGATTTAGTGCTATCACCACTGGACAAGTATTCCATAAAAGGATAAATATTCAGCCATAAACTGACTTTTGGATCAAGCAAGTAATCTCTAAATTATACACATCCACTTTTACAACTCTACCCTACAAAGGAAGAAGAGACTTTGATCGAGTTTTATGGTTCCCAGGGTCTTACCAACATCTGCTCCCACCATTGACTGGCGGAGAACAAGCTGCTTTGGGAGAGAAAGCCTGGCTCTGCTCTCTATTGGAGTGTCAGGAACAAAAGTCACCGGTCCATGATCAGGGCAGTCTGAGGGGTAGGCGCGGTCACAGAGAGTGCACCCTGCAGGTGACAGACGTGAGACATAAACGGGGTCAGTCCCAGCAGACAGATCAGTGACCACCTGCTTTATTTAAATGTGAATTATTAAAATGTAACCAGTATGAAGCAAGGTTCTAGGATAAATGCTCTGATCAAAGGGCCACTTTATTACACGTACATGTATACCCACTCATATCCTTCTTCAGCAAGATTTGATTTTTTTTTTTTTTTTTACTACAAATGGACAAGTTTCCTATTCAGTGCATAAGAAAAACACTGATCAAAAAATAACACTACATTACTTCAAGAATCAAGTGTGTTATTTCTTACACTAAGTGGACAAGTAATTCCTTCGGATATGATGTTCTGAAGTCGAAAAGATTCAGAGTCGACCGAACTCTGAGAGGAAACTGAGCTGAAACGCTGTTGGTGCTGCAGTGACAACACAGCACAGCGCAGTCAGAGACGCTGGCCCCACCGCTCACTCCTGCTTCACTGTTAACAAACTGGCTGACCACATTTGGACGACAGGTTCTTAAGACAAAGAAAATATGCAGTCTGCTCTTTAGGACAGCAGGGAGGATCATACTCTTGCAGACATGTTTGCTTAACATTCTTAATTTCTTATTGTTCATATGGTCTTTCTTTTTGTATTGTTAAAAAAAAATGTTGACTTCATACATTGTTCTATGCTTATTATAACCTCACGTTTACAAGCTCAGGAGTGTCCTCCTTCTCCACAAATCTTTTGCGCTTTTACTTTCCTTTCTCCTTGATAAGGAGTAGTATTCATGACCCTATTTAGTCAATGACTGTTAAAATTTTCCAAATTCATTCACAAAATAGCTGTGATACATAGAGCCACAGTCTTCTAGGTGCCTTTATTCCCCTAAACAACCTATTAGAAATTACCACTTAACTGGCGTAAAATATCAGTTAAAGTTTTCACATTTAGCCAAAGTAGTAATAATACATTACTTCTTCAAGTACTACTCGATTTAAAATTCTTTAAAATCAGACTAGAGCTCCCCTACACTCTATGAGGACTTATTCTCCAATGCTCCTAATTATAAACCATGTTAACTCTTCAAACAAAGGAGATTCAGATTTCATATGGCAAAAAAGGGTCATAGGCTTCCTTCAAAGAGAATTCCAATGGTGAATAAGTCATGTAAGATGCTGAACATCATTAGTTATTAAGGAAATGCAAATTAAAACAATGAGACAATTGAAAACAATTTCACACCTACTATGATAGCTATAAATACACATTTTTCTTTTTTTTTTTTACAAATAAAATTACATTATTACTAGGAAAAAAAAAGGAAATCTTGGCAAAGATGTAGAGAAACTGGAACGTTCATACACTGATGCTGGGAATATAAAATGGTACAGCCACTTTCAAAAACAATCTGGTGATTCCTCAAAAAGAGGAATTTCAATCCCATATATATCCAGGAATTAAAAACATACGTTCATTCAAAAACTTGTATGTGAATGTTCATACCAGCATTGAATAGACAAAAAGGAGAAACAACAAAATGTTCATGAAAAATAAACGGATGAACAAAATGTGGTATGTCCATACAATGGAATATTATTCTGATACATGCCATAACGTAGATAAGCCATCACAACATTATGCTAAGGGAAAGAAGCCAGGCACAGCCATATACGGTAGGATTCCATTTATATGACATGCCTAGACTAGGCGAATCCATAGATAAAGCAGTTTAGTGGTTACCTGAGAATGGGGAGTGGGGGTGAGAATAACTGCTAACAAGGTTTCTCTATGAAGTAACAAAAATTTTTGAATTAGATAGTAGTGATTGTTGTCACTACCACCTTGTCCTTACACTAAAAACCACCATTATACTAAAAACCATACACTAAAATGTGTATGTGAATTACATTTCTTCTGAAAAACACTCAGAAGCAAGAGGTTCCACTTGCCCACTTGAAAAAGGATCAACAGGAGACGTCCCTGGCAGTCCCGTGGGTGAGACGCCAGCTTTTGACTGCAGGGGGCACAAGTCTGATCCCTGGTCAGGGGACAAGGATCCCACATGACGCTAGATGTAGCACCCTCCCCGCAAAAGGATAAATAGACTGACTTAAACCACCTCTTACCTTCTCCTCAATTAATGACCATACATTAATTACAATCCTAAATTATTTTAAAATTATAAATTTGAGACTTTGAAGGGTTAACACAAAAGGTCTCCCCACTGCTTAGCTTCAGTAGCACCAGAAGCCTCCTCCTACTTTTCTGACCATCCTGTTCAACTTACTTTAGAAGCTTTTCCTCTGCCACTATACCTTAGCATACCTAGCCTTGTCATTCCACACATTTAACTAGGATAGGATTTCACCTCACTTCCATGGCTATGATTAACACCTTAATGCTGAGGATTCCCGAGTATTTCCAGATAGATCTCTGAGCTCCAGACTCAAGTTCTCACCCGACATCTCTAGGTATCACTGGACACTGAAATCAACATGTCTGACACTGGACTCACCTATACTCATCAAAAACAAAGCAAGGGACTTCCCTGGTGGCCCGGAGGATAGGAATCTGCCTACCAGTGCAGGGGACACAGGTTTGATCCCTGATCTGGGAAGATTCCACATGCCTTGGAGCAACTAAGCCCATGGGCCTCAACGTACTGAGGCCCATGCTCTAGGACTCGTGCTCCCCAACAAGAGAAGCCACAATGAGTAGCCCACACACTGCAACCAAGAGTAGCCTTCACTGCCCACAACTAGAGAAAGACCTCTCAGAGCAAGGAAGCCCAAGCGCAGCCAAAAAAAAAAAAAAACCTCCCATCATTCATCATCCTAAGGAATGGTCACTATCCACCTAGTTTCCCAGCCAGAAACCACTAATTTCTCCTTAAACCTTCTCTCCTCCAACTTCACCCAACCAACAAGATCTACTGAGTTTTCCATTAATATTTTCCACTTTATCCATCATTATCTCTATTCTAGATTGGAATACCATGACCTTGCAGTTAAACCATGGCATCTTTACCTCTAAACCAAACCATCTTTACCTCTCTGCCACTAACAAGCCTGCTACCCTCACACCGCAGCAGCAGAACCCCTATCCCAACCCTCCCTCCTCAAAATCCCTGTCTGCTCTTTGAAGATCCTCTGTGTTCTGGCCCCTACTTCTCTCATCACATATCCCTCTCCTCATGTCTGTCTTGTTTTTTTTTTTTTGAGGCGGGGAGGGCTGTATTTTTTTGGTTGTACCGCACCACATGTAGGAGGATTCTAGCCCCCTGATCAGGGATCAAACTTGTGCCCCCTGCAGTGGAAGCTCAGAGTCCCAACCACTGGACCACCAGGGAAGTCCCTCCCCACCCGTTTTTATGCTTCAGCAATCCTGAACCACTCATGATCCTTTCAAACTACAGGTGCCAGTTCCCACGGGGGACACTGTTCCTCCTGATTCTCCACTTTCAACATGTCTGCTCTCCAGGTCTGTGTTAACACACATGCAGTCTTCCCTACGCTTTCCACAGTTTGGTGAGACGCTCCCAGCTCAGGCTCCTTTAGCACCATACACTTAATCCCACCTTTCCACTCAGTATACCATAACACAATAGCCTGTTCACTAGCCTGTGCTTCCCTTCGGACTGTAGGTTCCTTAAAGCCTCTTGCAGATTATTTTTTATGCTGCATCTAGTACAGAGGCTGGTGCTTACTAGCACTCAGCATGTTTACTGCATGAATGAAGCGGTAGTGACACCAACAACTCGACTATTTTTATATTGCTTTTGTTACTGTTGCCCCATAAAAACGAATTTTACATGCCAAACTATGGTAATTTATATGCATTCTGAGCAAAAAAAAAAAAAAAACCCAAAATTTTACTTGTATTCACTTACATTTTTCCACAGGGATGAAAAATTACACATGATCTAATAAATCTGTCTTATGTAGAAAAAGCACATGGCAGGTCACACAGAACACCTTACTGAAATTTACTTATATAATTAACTCTGTGAAATCTTGGGAAATAAGTATTACTAGGCTAAGCTTATCTGTAAAATACAGAAATGACTGTTTCCTTACTTCAGGAAGATGCTTTAAGAACCAACAGAATGTCTATATATTACTTGGCTTATTTGAGAAAAAGGCACATTAACACAAAGGACAATACACAGGCAAATAAAAGTTTCAAAGTCTAGTTACTTTCTACACTCCCGTAATTAACACCTGACTCTGCGACTAAACCTGTTAAGGATGATGACCCTTTCTATCAATATCTCCAAAAGAAAAAGGCTAAGCACACTCACAAATTGTAAACAAGGTTGCCATATTTTCCTTGTTTGAATTGGAGTCTTCCATTTGCAGTGAAGGTTGTACAAAAGAAAGACTGTCTGAAGAAACATCTACATGACCTGTTCCCATAGCAACCTCCTGGGTGATGGAGGAGACAGCCACAGGTTCTAGGCTTAGGCCAACTTCATGGAGGGAAACAGACTCTAGTGAGGCGAGGTTGTGTGAGGTAGAGAGTGCCACGCTTACAGAGTTGGTGCTCATGGCCACGGTGTGGATGGAGTCACTGAGGGCAGTGTCAGACATCCCGTTGACCCGACTTGCAATGTGGTCTGTCTCCATGACCACAGGGAGCTCCAGGCCGTTCCCATGAATGGGTATCACACCACCATGTCCTACAGTTTCTGCTGCAAGGTTGCTGCTCACAGAGTCCACAGACAGAGGTTCATGACTTCTGGTGCCATTTGGGATTTGGGTATGCTCGCCTGCAACACCATCCATTGTCAGCTCTTCTGCCATTCCATCTGTAGAGATCGGGCTGGTGACCCTAGAGACGTTCTCCATAGTGATTGCTGTGTCCAAGGCCACCTCATGACCATCAGTGGGATGAAGACTTTGGGCACCATGTGTGTTCACAGAGCGAGAGTCTATTGAAACAATGCCTGGTTCTAATCCAACATTTCCATTGGACTGATAGGGATCTAGTGCTGAAGGGTTATTGGCGATAGATAATGCTGTATTACCATCAACATTTATGGAGTTAGGGTGAATATACTGAGGAGGTGGTCTGTCAGCTAAATAAGACAAAATGCCTGGGAAAAGGAAAATATGAGATATCAGGAACTTTTCAGTATATTAACAATTCCAAATGCTAAAAGCTATTTTTTCTTACAAATGCAACTAAAGTAAAATAAGCTCCTATCTATTTCTTTGGTTTGATATATATATACACTTTATAAATAGCAACATAATACACCATAATTCAGTTTTGTGAAACTCAGAAATCATAAAAATTAACGTTCCTTTGAAGTCACTAGAAATTAATCATTTCTGCCTTTAATAATATATATATGGTTGGAATTCCTGAGTCCCAAGATGCTGAAATTTTCTCTATAAGAGTTAAAAGGTCAAATCATTTAAAAGCAGATATTCCATATGAAAAATAAAATTTAATTAAATAACTAAATTTTTATTAAACTATCAAGAAACATTAGGCTATTCAAAATAAGTCACAATTATACTTGCTTTATTAAAACAGAAAAAATATTTGAACATTCCTGTTAATGAGTATGTAGTGAAATGGTACATGCTGCATCTCCAGTAGAAGCCCAAATTTCTAAAACGTCTTTGCAAAGTATTGAGTATATATAATAAAAACCTCAAAAATATTCATACCCTCTTGCATAAGAAACTCCACTTACGGTAAACTGCCCTAAATGCATTTTGTAAATATACCCAAAGATATTTACATAACAGTAATAAACAAACTGGTAAAAAGTGCCCATCAATAAAGACTGAAATAATAAACCATTGAATAAACTATCAGTTGAATATAATGTGTCATTAAAAAGGATAATTATGAAAACCATGTAACAGCTGAGGAAAATAACTATGTAAAAATAGAGAAAAACATTAAGTGGAAAAAAAGGGTATATAATTGTATTCCAAGTACTACAGTTTTCATTATAGAAAACAGTAAAAACCCCTACACAAAAGTAAATGGTAGGATGGAAATACCAGAAAGATGGATGATGGGACTATGAATAATTCCCCTCCCTCTTTATTTGCTAAATTTTCTGAAATGAGTATATAATATTTTAGAATAAAAATTCAGTAAACTTTATAATAAACAATGACACTACAGCAAGACATGTGGTTGGTAGGAATTAGAATTGGAGAATTATAAAAACTGAACTAAGGAGAATTATAAAAACTGAACCAATTATAAAAACTGAACCTAGAAGAGACAAGGGAAAAATTGTTTATGTGCCATTAAGAAATTAACCTTTGTCAAACTGCTATATTAATAATGTTACCTATATGTTCTAAGAGGAGAAGTACATAAATACAATTTTTTCCCCACATAAATTAATATCTAACAGTGAGAAAGAGAAAAAAGCATCATTCAAGTCTTTGAGAACTGAAGTTAACAGTTGGCTGTTATAAGGACATCCCGGATGGTCCTGTGGCTAAGACCCCCCCCACTCCCAATGCCAGGAGGGCCTGGGTTGGATCCCTGGTCAGGGAACTAATCCCACATGCTGCAGCTAAGATTCTGCACGCCACACCTGAAGATCCCACATGTCTTGACAAGGATTGAAGATCCCAAGTGCCACAACTAAGACCCGGGGCATCTAAATAAATAACTAAAACAAAACAAAAAAGGGTCGGATGTATTATTTCATGTAAATTTCCAAATAACTGTAACACTTACCAGGTAAAATGGTTCTGAAGTAACTGCTCTCAAGGTGGGGGTAAGGTGGTGGAGGTAGGGTGTAGTTTCTTTCAGGTAACCCACACATCACTCCTCGATCCCCAATACCCATTGGGAGCATCAGAGACAAAGCAGAAGGTAGAGAGCTCAAGGAGGGACCCAGGTTTGGAATCGCCACTGGCAGGCCTACAAAAAAAAAAATTGTTTTCCTCAATTAAAAGTAAGTACTTTAAAATTCTGTAATCACTGGCTAAACTCTTACGAAGGTTTTCTGCAACAGGCAAAAATCTCACCCAGTAGCCCTTTACATCCCCAGATAGACAGTCCTGGCAGACATCCACAGACAAGCCCTAAATCTAGTCTACAAGTCAGTTTTAAAATGCCAACTTGATCATTATAAGTTATCTGTATTGCTCTTGGGTACCAAAACATTTAACTACAATTTAAAACCTAGTTTAAATATAATTTAAGAAAAATTATTTAGACATAAAAAGAAAGGGAAGAAATACACACCAAATTTCAAAGAAATATATCAAACTTCAGAGTGGTCTCTAAGTAGTGACAATACAGATTTTTTAAAATATTTTTTTATTATACTTTCCATTTTATATGGTGAGAATGTATCACTTTTAAAAATTTCATAGATATGCTTTTACTTGGGAAAAAAACCTAAAGTCAGATGTAAAACTGTACACGTATACCTTGATATAATCTTTTGCATATATGCTATACTTCATGATTTTTAAAAACTTACACACAATATCCACCTTGGACTACATCTGTCCACACAATGCTGAAGTGACCCTGTGGCTTCCCATCATAATGAACTCACCAATTCAGGCAGTGCAGATTTGCACTATTTTTGCCACTGGAAGTATTTTTAAACAGGTTTTTCCTCTTTAATAAGAGTGTCTACTAAACGGAATGCCTAAGAAATAAACAAATGAGTTAACTAATAAATTTTTTTAAACATTTCTTTTGTGGACACTAAAAGGAATGTGAAGAGACCCTAATTTAGATGAATCTTATTTAACTGCTACATTTTAGTAATTAAGCAGGTAACTTTCTAGAGAGAACTATTTAAACTTGCAGATTTAAAATACTCTTAAGCATTAACTCTTATTTTGATAAAGAGTCCAATACATTACAATGTCAGAGACCCACAAGAATCACTAGCTTACTGCTATAAGACTCAAGAGCTTGCTTCTTTTCTATTTCAATAGAAAGAAAAAAATTCAGCTAGGCACATAAAAAAGTTTTAAATGTATAGTGATGGGGGAAAATGAGCTTTCCCTACACTGTTATTCTGTCCAAGTGCTGAGGCTCAGGGGGAGTTCCATGTAGGAGCTCCCTCTCTGAGACCTCTTCTTTGACCATAATTCTAGGTCTGGCGCCAGTTTCAGGTATGACAGAGAACAAAGCTGAATTTCTCATGTGTTCTAGGAAGAGTTAGTACAGTAGTTCTCTCCTAATAACCCAGGGACAGAATGTCAAGGGCAAGGATAGATGAATGGGTAATCTTAGACAAAACGCCAAGTCAACTACAGCTCTAGACAAAAGGGCACTAACTCAAGAAGAGCATAACCAGGAAAACCTGCTACCCCTATCCTACCCACTAGAACTTCAGTACTCTACAAAAATTGCTACCACAGGTGAAACTGCCAATGACCTGCTGGGCTACTCCCATCCACTCTGAAAGGGGCTCTGACCCGTTCCATTTAGAAGGGTTAATGCAATTAAGTGGTGGAATCCAGACCCTCTCCCTTACCACTCACCTGGAGCAGGGATGGCATTGTGAGTGGGTGAGGCAGCCAACCCCAGGTGACTCCCGGAGACTGGCAAGGCATTGCTCACAGAAGATGAAGTCAGCTGCTCCATCCCCACAGGACTCAGGTTCATTTCATTCATCCTAAGAAAGATTAGACATAACCAGTTATGCAAAAATTGCCTCAGTGACTCTGTTTAAGGTACTGAAGAACCTAAAACAACGGTGGTGCAGAGATGCAATTTGATCAACTACAACTTCATTTCTATGCACACAGCTCTCCAATAGTCTTTCTACTGATAAGGAAATTGGGATTCAGAGATGTTAACTTGGCTGTCATACAGCAGAAACAGGATTTAACTCAGGTGTGCCTTGTTCCCAATAGTAAGCATGCTATTTAAAGCAAAGTTTGCAATCTTTAGAGTACAGCGGCAACGAGGTGTTTTTGTGTTTTTAACTCACCTGTTTTCTCTCATAGTATCTTGTTTCTCCAACGGGTTTATTACCTGAAACCAGGACTTGTTTTAACTTACTCAAAGAATTTTTACTAACTCTTTTCACCAGAAGTTAAAGTGATACTAGGTCTGAATTAGACTGCAAACAGTGTGAAGAAGCACTGTACCTTCTCCATGGATTAGCATTTTATTAAAACTCTGTATAGATACCTTAATAATGAGTCAATAATCTTAGTAAACTCCTCCGCATAACAAGGTTCATTAGGTAAGCTAGATACTTTATAAAAAAATTACTTCATATTAGCTCACTAATTCTTCAAAATAAGGGAATCGAGGAAACTGAGGCTCAAAGAGGGCTTATCATACACCCCAAATCACAGAGCAATTAAACAGAAGAACACAGACCATGCTGCAAAACACTGTCAAAAAGCTTTTCAGTACATCAAACTTTTTAAAATCTACAGACCATTTTCAGCAAGCTGAGAATCCGAGAACTGCCTTTTGAATGCAATCCATCTTGGACCGCCATTAGCAGTATCATCAGAGTAACAGGAATACTGAATAAGACTCTACTGGAGGTTATCAATAAGTATTAGTTCCTATGTCGGAATTTAAAGACTGTCAAAAAAAAATTTAGAGACTGCCATATCATAAACAATTTCAAGAGTCCAGCCAACAGGTTATCCAAAGAAGGTCACCAGGAACCTCCAATCCTTATATCCAATATCACAGTGATGCAAGGTCTTATGTGTGTGCCTAAGTACATGGGAGAAGTGAAGAATAGGAAGGGGACAAATGGATCTACACACTCCTTAGCAGTGAAAACAAAACTTAATAGATTTTTAACCTGAAAAATGGCTACATCAGCTATGAATCAACATGAACATAGTAATAACTAAAAGTGATTACTCCCTTACTATAGGTGTTAGACAATGGGCTAAGTGATAACATGTAATCATCTCACCTAATGCTTATAACTCGGGGAAGGCAATGGCACCCCACCTCGTACTTTTGCCTGGAAAATCCCATGGACGGAGGAGCCTGGTAGGCTCCGTCCGTGGGGTCGCTGGGGTCGGACACGACTGAGCGCTTCACTTTGACTTTCACTTTCATGCATTGGAGAAGGAAATGGCAACCCACTCCAGTGTTCTTGCCTGGAGAATCCCAGGGACAGGGGAGCCTGGTGGGCTTCCGTCTATGGGGTCCCCGGTCGACACGACTGCGACAGCAGCAGCAGCAGCAGCAATCTTATAACTGGGCTTCCCTAGTGGCTCAGTGGTGAGTAATCCACCTAGGAATGCAGGAGATGCGGGCTCTATCCCTGGGTCGGGAAGATCCCCTGGAGAAGGAAATGGCAACCCACTCCAGTCAGTATTCTGTTTGGGAAATCCCATGGACAGAGGAGGCAGTCCATGGGGTCTCAAAAGAGTTGGACAGGACTGAGGGACTAAATCAACAGTAACAACAATCCTTATAACTACTGTGAGTAGGTATTATTCTTAATCCATTTTAGAGACGAGGAAACTGAGACTCAGACCAAGAAACTTAACCCAAAATTACATTAACTAGTAAGTGGCAGATTTAACTACAGATCTGCCTAATTTACAGAAGTCACAGAATTGGCATTTAAATCCAGGTTCACCTAATTTAAGAGAGCCAAGCTCTTAACTAAGATAACTACAATAAAAACTGTTTTGCCTTTGACAGTCAGTTCCAACACTCAGGATCTGTGTGTTTACACAGTGGAGTATGCTTAATGTCTGACATAAACCTGCTGCTGCTGCTAAGTCGCATCAGTCGTGTCTGACTCTGTGCAACCCCATAGACGGCAGCCCACAAGGCTTCCCCCATCCCTGGGATTCTCCAGGCAAGAACACTGGAATGGGTTGCCATTTCCTTCTCCAATGCATGAAAGTGAAAAGTGAAAGTCATGTCGCTCAGTCGTGTCCGATTCTTGGAGACCCCATGGACTGCAGCCGACCAAGAGGTCCATGGTATTCTCCAGGCAAGAGTACTGGAGTGGGGTGCCATTGCCTTCTCCAGACATAAACCTATTCCTGCATTATTCCATATTTACAGACTTCAACCTTACCCCAGGCCAAGTATCTCATAAACCTAAGCTCCCAGACATTAATTAAGTGTACAAAGCTAACGGAGGACAGTACCCTGTACAGAGTAGGCACTCTGATTTGGATGATGCAATGCAAACTCATTCTTAATACAAAGACAACTAGAATCACATTAGGAAACGAGGTGCACCTTATGAGGGACAGCACATTAATAACTGTATTTAATTATGCTATACAAGGAAGATCCCACATGCTGCTGGGTAACTGAACCTATCTGCCTCAACTACTGAGCCCGCACACGTTACAGCCCGTGCTCCGCAACAAGAGCAGCTCCGGCAATGAGAAGCCCGTGCACCACAACCAGAGTAGCTCCCACTCACTGCAATTAGAGAAAGCCCGCATGCAGCAACCAAGACCCAGCACAGGAAGGAAGGGAAAGGAAAGGAATGTAGGAATCCCTGGTGGTCCAGAGGTTGTGGCTCTGTGCTTCTACTGCAGGGGCCATGGATTTGATTCCTGGTCAGAACCAAGATTCTGCATGCCACGAGAGGCAAAAAAAATTCAAAAATAAAAAATAAAAAGCAGCTTGACAGAAAACAACAAAATTCTGTAAAGCAATTATCCTTCAATTAAAAAAATAATTTTAAAAAAGTACAAAACTCCGTACATCCTAAAGACACCATCAGATCAGATCAATCGCTCAGTCGTGTCTGACTCTTTTCGACTCCATGAACTGCAGCACCCCAGGCCTCCCTGTCCATCACCAGCTCTCGGAGGTCACTCAGACTCACATCCATCGAGTCAGTGATGCCATCCAGCCATCTCATCCTCTGTCGTCCCCTTCTCCTCCTGCCTCCAATCCCTCCCAGCATTAGAGTCTTCTCCAATGAGTCAACTCTTCCCATAAATTTGAAAGTTTCTGAGTTTGGAGTGGTTTAAAACAGACTTCTCCTGTAACTTTTTATAGCTACAAACATTAAAACTTTACAGTCAATAGAGCAGGAATGACCTACAAAAAACGATTACAGTAATTCTTTGAAGTACAATTAAAAGCTTCCCTGGTGGCTTCGATGGTAAAGAGTCTGGCCTGCGGGAGACCGAGGTTCGATCCCTAGGTTGGGAAGATCCCTTGGAGAAAGAAATGGCAACCCACTCCAGCATTCTTGTCTTAAAAATCCCATGAACGGAGTTGCCTGGCAGGCTATACAGTCCATATGGTTGCAAAGAGTCGGACACAACTGAGCTACTTTCACATACATACAATTAAAAGTCTGTAGCTTCAAACTCTATACTGAAAATTCCTGAGTATTAATCTGTGCACATAATCTCAAGATAAAAATCAAAATGGTGTTTCTAGGAGGACTCTTAGACCTTCTCAAACCAGTTCAAACCAGAGTTAATGTGAGGCTCAGCAGATTTCTGCTTTGTTGTGAGTCACCAAAATGTGATGATCTCAGCAGCCATAAACCAAAGGTAACTAGTATCCCACAGAGAGAAAGCAGATGAAGGGAATTTACAATATGATCCTCCTAAGACACTCTCATTCCAAAGTGCAATTCTATCCTAGCTACTTTTCATACGGGATTCTAGGAAGCAATGCTAAGAGAAGGGCCAGAATCAAGATACTGTACTAAGCTCAAAATTCTTCCCTAGGTATATTCGTTGTAGAATCATTCCCTTCATCTTCTCTATAGTTTACACGACCTATGTATGTCCCATGGGGCTTCCCTGGTGGCTCAGACAGTAAAGAATCTATCTGTCTCCAATACAGGAGACCTGGGTTCAATCACTGGGTGGGGAAGATCCCCTGGAGAAGGAAATGGCTACCCGCTCCAGTATTCTTGTCTAGAGAATTCCATTGACAGGGGAGCCTGGCGGGCTACAGTCCATGGGGTTGCAGAGAGTCGGACACAACTGAGCACACACACAAGTACGAACCATTCGCTGATCTTATTAAACTTTTTGTTAGAACGACATGTAAGAACCTAACTGAAATGCAGCCACTTTGCAAATGCAATGGACAATTTTCAGTAATTCGAGTGAATTTTTTTTAATCTTCCTTATCCTCAACAGCCTATGAAAGGGCCCTTTAAAGAACAGTCAAATGTAACTCTTTGGCACATTTCTATACTGTATAGTACTTTCAACATTAAGTCTGAAAAATTAAGAACTTAATTTCTCTCCATTACCAGCCAAGCCAGATGGTAACCAGCAAAATTCAAGGTGAAACATGCTATGCTATGCTATGCTAAGTCACTTCAGTCGTGTTCGACTCTGTGTGATCCCACAGACGGCAGCCCACCAGGCTTCCCCGTCCCTGGGATTCTCCAGGCAAGAACACTGGAGTGGGTTGCCATTTCCTTCTCCAATGCATGAAAGCGAAAAGAGAAAGTGAAGTCGCTCAGTCGTGTCCGACTCTCAGCGACCCCATGGACTGCAGCCCACCAGGCTCCTCCGTCCGTGGGATTTTCCAGGCAAGAGTACTGGAGTGGGGTGCCACATGGTGATAAGCTAAAAATACACCTCGAAACTCAGATTCAAATATTAACTAAAGGCGCAAATAACTCAAAGGCAAGGATAAAGAAAGATCCACAACAAGCCAACAACCAACGTGTGGCTATTCGGAATAACTACTCACATGTGGCGCAAATCAAGCCTAATTAGAGTATATTCAACCCAATACTGGTTTTTGGATTTCCTGTTCCCTTTCGGACAAATCCATTTGCAAACCGCACCTGTAAACTGCCCAACGGCACCAAAAACAAAGGCATTCTGAAGTCTTATTTGCTACATGTTTTCCAAACATGTCACCAGCGCTCGGCCCACTAAGCTACTCACCTGTGATGCATCTGCTGGGGGCCAAGGGTCAGAGAAAAGCGCACACGGGTGGCGGGGAACCGGCATGAAGGTTTGCGTTCCAAGGTCACGTGCTACCGCATCTTGCTTACAACCGCTGCACGAACGCGGCCACTCGTCCCCGGGGCCGCCCGGGACCGCCCAACTTCTCCCGAGGGTCGGCGGCCGCGCACCCTGCCGCGAGATGGGGCATGCCAGGGGACACCCGAGGCCTTTCCTCCAGAAGCTTCGGGAGGGGGGCTGCCCGACCTGAGGGAGACGACAAGGGCGGTCACCCAAACGTGGGGAGGATGCAGCCCTCGTCCTCCGCCGCCGGAGAGCCTGGGCCTGCGGACACCGCCTCCCAAGGGCGGACACCGCCTCCCAAGGGCGGCCAAGTCGCCCGCCCGCTGGCCTGGAGCTCGCAGGCCGCCCTCGCCCCGCCCCGGCCTGGCCCGCGCGCAGCCCACCTGCCGGCCGCGCGGGGGGCGCGCGCGCCTGCCCCGCCGCTTTGTTCCTCATCCGGGCAAGCTCGCCTCGGGGCCCTCCCCGCCCGCACGACCCCCGCGCCCCGGGGGCCGCTCGCCTAACGTTTCCCGCCCGGCCCGGCCCGGCCCAGCCCGCGGTCTCCTCCGGGCCGCACCCTTCAAAGCGCGTTTCCGGCTCCTCAGCCACTCTCGGGGCCCGCCGCTCCGCCCCTCGTGCGTGCGCCCCTCCCCGCCACGGCCCGCAAGCGGCGCCGGCAGCTCACTCTTCCTCCCCTGGCCCATCCCCCGACTCCCGCGCTTGCGCGCGGCGGGGACCCTGGCCGGAGAGGGCGGGCCGTGAGAGGCTCGGCCTGGAGCGCCGCGTCTCAGTCCGGACCGGACGAATCGATCGCCGAGCATGCGACCCCGTTGCTAAGCAACCGGGGCTGGCCTGAGCCCTGGGAGCCGATTCTGAGGCGCAAAAATCCCCCAGACTTCGGGTTTCGGTCTTCGTGGTATCCTTCAGTTAGTAAAGCGTGGGTTCACGCAGGCCTACAAGATTTGAAATAAGGGACTTAACCAGCTATGTTGGCGGTGTTGTCCAGGAGGAATTGGGATTGTATCCAAAATATTTGTCACCACAAGTTACACCTGAAGGTCTCTCAATTTCCCTGCTTGAAGTCATAAAGTGTGGTTTGGGGGA
Source organism: Tragelaphus eurycerus (assembly GCA_935064755.1). NCBI lineage: Eukaryota > Metazoa > Chordata > Mammalia > Artiodactyla > Bovidae > Tragelaphus > Tragelaphus eurycerus. The sequence continues at coordinate 5,890,815 of CAKXYN010000072.1, read as the reverse complement.
TTTTTGTACAGATTACCTTTCCATTCGCTCTTAGCCATTCTTCCCCTACTGCAAGCCAGGCGCTATGCTAAACCCTCGGGATACTGAGATGGCTTTAAAGGAAAATGGTCCCAAGTTCGCAAGGATTGGATATTGTCTATAACACACTACCTGGTAGCCTCCTTTCACCAGCAAAATAAGAGACCCAGGAATTCCTCCTTTCATTCAGAAGACACTTATTGAATTACATCTCAAACGTACATTTCAACAGCTTGCAATGTAGTGGGGACTGATGAGTTTTGAAAATTCAGTCTCATGTGAAAACAGAGGCATATACAGTGTTTTGTAGGAGAGCCTAGAGAGGAGTCAACTAACAATATTTCCCTTCCTTCTCAGGAGAAGTTGAGGGAACTAATCACTGAACATTTGGAGGTCACATTGGTTCCGCTCTCTTGTTGAGGACAAATAAAAACCTAAATCAAGAAAGTCTTCCTATCACAAGAGAGAGACACTTTTCCCTAAAATGTCACATCAAACCTGGGGCCTAGGGAATGATGATGTCTTATAAAAGCTAAATAATTTCAATTTGGCCTTCCATTCTGCCTATTATTATTGAATAATTATTTAATTTCAGAAGTGTGTGTAAACATATACTGAAGCTGAAGCTCCAATACTTTGACCAGCTTTGGCCAGCTGACTCATTGGAAAAGATCCTGATGCTGGGAAAGATGGAAGGCAGAAGGAGAAGGGGGCAACAGAGAACGAGATGGTTGGATGGCATCACCAACTCGATGGACATGAGTTTGGGCAAACTCTGGGAGATGGTGAAGGACAGGGAAGACTCGTGTGCTGCAGTCCACGGGGTAGTGAAGAGTCAGACACGATTCGGCAACTGAACAACAACAACGATATAAACATCAGACCAGATAAATATGAAAGCTAGAACTATATTACTGACAGAAGGAAATATAGGAGAAAACCTTTACAATCTTGATAGGAACAAAAATCAGGAACCACTAAAAATTTGACAAATTCAACTTCATTAAAATTAAAACTTTTGATCTTGAAAAGACACTCCTGACAAAATGATACATCAAGCCAGAGATAAGGAGAAAATATTTGCGAAACAAATATCCAGCAGTCATGTATGGATGTGAGAGCTGGACCATAAAGAAGAAAAGAAGTGAAGCTAACAAAATGTTGTGCTGGAGAAGACTCTTGAGAGGTCCTTGGACTACAAGGAGATCAAACCAGTCTATCCTAAAGGAAATCAACCCAGAATATTCATTGGAAGGACTGATGCTGAAGCTCCAACACTTTGGCCACCTGATGCAAAGAGCTGGTTCACTGGAAAAGATTCTGATGTTGGGAGAGATTGAGGGCAGAAGGAGAAGCAGGTGACAGAGGACGAGATGGTTGGATGGCATCACTGACTCAATGGACATGAGTCTGAACAAACTTTTCCAGAAGATGGTGAAGGACAGGGAAGCGTGGCACACTGCAGTCCAGAATTGGACGTGACTGAGCGACTAAACAACATACCACCACAAGAATGGAGCTTACATTATAGCAAAGAAAGACAGACAATAAACAAGTAATTAGATATAAAATATACCAGATAACAATAAATACCATAAAAATATGGCAAGGAATATAGCTATAAAGTGCTCAGGGATAGCAGCAGGAACTTTAAATACAGTAGACAGAAAAATTGTCATTGAAAAGGTGACATTTGAACCAAAGGAGATGAGGGAGTGACCCATGTGCATGTTTGGAAGAATGTTTCACTCAGAGGGAACATCAAGAGCCAAGTCCCAGAGGCAAGAAAATCCCTGATAAGCGTGAGGAAGTGCAAGGAGGCCAGTGACTCTAGCACTGGATGGTCCAGTATGGGAGCCACTAGCCACATGTGGTTAATGAGCCCCTGAAGTGTCCCTAGTTAAAACTGTATAATTTTAAATTGTGTCACTTTATCTTCTAATGATTATGTTACTGGCCCCAGTTCTTCACTCCTCTTGTAACCATGCCCTTTGCAAAGAGACTTCATAGCTCAATCATCCTAGGAAAAAGAGAAAAAGCTGTTTTCTGCCCCTTGATTCTGAGTTTGCATGTTAGATGTATACTAGAATTCAGCCTAAATCTTTGCCCCTCAGGCTCAAGAATTAAATGTTTGTTTATTGTCTTAAGCTACTGGTTCTTGGGATGGTTTATCTGATGGCCATTCTGAGAGGCTGCCTGCCTTTTCTTGGATACCACTGATTTCCTGCTTTGAACTTTGGAAACCGTTACATGGGTATAAAACAGTAAGCACTGGTGTTTGGAACATGGATGCAATGAATATGAACTTGAGCAAACTCCGGGAGATGTTGAGGGACAGGGAGGCCTGGGATGCTGCAGTCCATGGGGTTGCAAAGAGTGGGACTGGACAACTGAACAACAAGTTCCATGTATTCGGTTTAACTTTTATAAGGGCTGCAGAATGGCTTGTTTTCAAAATGGAGTGGGTATGGGACTAGAACTGGGATAATTTTGTGTGCTGTATGGACTTAAAAAAGCAGAACATGCGTGTGGCTGAACTAATTCCATTCCTCAGATTTTAAGAAGCTACACGAATTTCAGTGGCTGATCACCTAGGCTAAAACTGCTGAAGGAGCCTGACTTTGCTCAGTCTTGGCAGTATAACACCTCTATTTGAGACTGAACAGAATCAGAAATTGTTGGGGGGTGGGGAGGTGGTGGGAATAATCTCCAATAATCTTGGAGAAGGAAATGCAACCCACTCCAGTGTTCTTGCCTGGAGAATCCCAGGGACGGTGGAGCCTGGTGGGCTGCCATCTATGGGGTCGCACAGTCGGACACGACTGAAGCGATTTGGCAGCAGGCAGCGGCAGCAGGGAATAATCTGTGGAGTTTAACCAAAGAAATGTTGATGTTGATATCTTTGAATTTAAATCTATAAGGTAAGGTTATTTAAGCTTTAGGTTTTAATTTATTCTTTATTGTTGTTTAGTCATTGTGTCCAACACTTTTGTGACCCCATGGACTATAGTCCACCAGGCACCTTTGTTCATAGGATTTCCCAGACAAGAATGCTAGAGTGGGCTGCTATTTCCTACTCCAGGCAATATTCCCCACCCAGGGATCAAACCCACATCTCCTGCACCAACAGGCAGAGTCTTTACCACTGAGCCACCAGGGAAGCCTAAATCTTATTTATATCACAAGGTAATAAAATATGTTTCCCTGTTCCCGCTGTGGCAGCTGGTGCAAACTGCAGGTATGGTGCCAGAAAGATATGCATCCCTCTGTGCCATTGGTTTAGGAAACCAAAATCTACAATATGATATCAAATACTTCATAAAAAGAGCCAATCTAGGTCTCTTAAGCCCACATGCTTAAAGCAGGTGATAAGGGACCCATCTGAGTTTTAGGGGTGGAAAGTTAGTTTCCTTGGCCTTAGAGATATCTTTAAATCTACGGAGCCTGACGTTTGGGGGAATCCTATTCCCCCTTTTACAAGCAGATCTAAATCGGACTACACAAACCTAGTCCTAAGCATTCTTGGCAGTTTTGCATATCTGTAACTTTATCTAGCCAGTCTTAAGAAAGACATTTTTAAAGTTGGAGAGAACATTTGTCTGGATCAAAACTGACTGGGGAGTGACTGGAAGTCAGAAGCTATTCTTTTGATCTCTTATGTAAAAAAGAAGGCAGCTCCTTCCCCAGACCAAGACACCCTACCCTCACCACATATACATACATCATGCAAGTAAAACAGTGCTTCTTTCTTTGGAAAAGCCACTTATTTCCAAAGCACTTGCACCTTCAAAAATTGTAAGAAAGAGTGTCAGCATTCTTTGTCTACCATGTAGACCATGTAGTAATCATAATATTACTACACCCTATGACAGAGGATGAGATGGCTGGATGGCATCATTGACTCGATGGATGCGAGTCTGAGTGACCTCCGGGAGCTGGTGATGGACAGGGAGGCCTGGCGTGCTGCGGTTCATGGGGTCGCAAAGAGTCGGACATGACTGAGCGACTGATCTGATCTGATCTGATGAAAACACCACTATGGGATCAGGATCTGACTATTTTTGATTGTGGTTGTAGTAGTGGAAAGAGCTTCCCCGGTGACTCAGTGTAAGGAAACTGCCCGCAATGCAGGAGACAAGGGTTCAGTCCCTGGGTTGGGAAGATCCCCTGGAGAAGGAAATGGCAACCCACTCTAGTATTCTTGCCCAGGAAATCCCATGAACAAATGTGCCTATCAGGCTACAGTCCACTGGAGTCACAAAAGTCCGACACTAAATAACAACAAATTAGTAGTGGGGGAAAAGATCCTGTAGATATTTATTCCTCAGAGAGAGAATTTTTAAGAAGCCAGAAAACCTGGCTCAAGCACTTTAAATTATGTGATAAACCTGTTGATTTGCGTCAGACCAGACGGAGGAGCCTCGTAGGTAGGCTGCAGTTCATGGGGTCGCTAAGGGTCGGACACAACTGAGCAACTTCACTTTCACTTTTCACTTTTATGCTTTGGGGGAGGAAATGGCAACCCACTCCAGTGTTCTTGCCTGGAGAATCCCAGGGACCGTGGAGCCTGGTGGGCTTCCGTCTATGTCGTCGCACAGAGTTGGACACGACTGAAGTGACTTAGCAGCAGCAGCAGCAGCAATCATTTGAGTTTTTTTATATATTTTATCTTAGTATTTTAAACTTCACTAGATCAGAGGAAAGCAAAAGTAATATTTATTTTCTGTAATAATTTAAATAGTAGTGTTAGGTAGGTAGAATAGGAAAAAGCAGTCCAAAATGGCGGTGGCTAAAAGACAAGGAAGATCAAAGGAAGGTCTGAGGATCAGAGTGAAGACTTCAGGCAGAACAAAAAGCACTCCTGGCTAAGCCCAATTTGCATAGGGCAGGCCCAGGTGGAGGAAAAAAACATATAAAAGGAGGAGCCAAAGCGCTTTCTCATGGACTCTCGCCCGTGTGCCAGCCCTCTTTCTCTCTCTCTCTCTCTCCCTCCCCCTCCCCATGCACTCCTCCACTCTCTTCTCTTTGAGTCTTGGATTCTCCTGCTATCTTCTAAATAAAATGGAGCTGTAACACTGATTTGCCTAAGAGCTGTAGCACAGTTTGTCCAAGACTGGAGAGCTGTGACACGCCAAGGGCTTTAATGTCCATTGCTCCAAATTTTTGTTGTGACGAGACAAAGAACCAAGGAACATACACTCGCATGACGGTCAGATCAGATCAGATCAGTCACTCAGTTGTGTCCGACTCTTTGCAACCCCATGAATCGCAGCACGCCAGGCCTCCCTGTCCATCACCAACTCCTGGACTTCACTCAAACTCATGTCCATCGAGTCAGTGATGCCATCCAGCCATCTCATCCTCTGTCATCCCCTTCTTCTCTTGCCCCCAATCCCTCCCAGCATAAGAGTCTTTTCCAATGAGTCAACTCTTCACATGAGGTGGCCAAAGTACTGGAGTTTCAGCTTTAGCATCGTTCTTCCAAAGAAATCCCAGGGCTGATCTCCTTCAGAATGGACTGGTTGGATTTCCTTGCAGCCCAAGGGACTCTCAAGAGTCTTCTCCAACACCACAGTTCAAAAGCATCAATTCTTCGGCGCTCAGCCTTCTTCACAGTCCAACTGTCACATCCATACATGACCACAGGAAAAACCATAGCCTTGACTAGACGAACTTTTGCTGGCAAAGTAATGTCTCTGCTTTTCAATATGTGATTTAGGTTGGTCATAACTTTCCTTCCAAGGAGTAAGCGTCTTTTAATTTCATGACTGCAGTCACCATCTGTAGTGATTTTGGAGCCCAGAAAAATAAAGTCTGACACTGTTTCCACTGTTTCTCCATCTATTTCCCATGAAGTGATGGGACCAGATGCCATAATCTTCATTTTCTGAATGTTGAGCTTTAAGCCAACTTTTTCACTCTCCACTTTCACCTTCATCAAGAGGCTTTTTAGTTCCTCTTCACTTTCTGCCATAAGGGTGGTGTCATCTGCATATCTGAGGTGATTGATATTTCTCCTGGCAATCTTGATTCCAGCTTGTGTTTCTTCCAGTCCAGCGTTTCTCATGATGTACTCTGCATATAAGTTAAATAAACAGGGTGACAATATGTAGCCTTGACATACTCCTTTTCCTATTTGGGACCAGTCTGTTGTTCCATGTCCAGTTCTAACTGTTGCTTCCTGACCTGCATACAGATTTCTCAAGAGGCAGATCAGGTGGTCTGGTATTCCCATCTCTTTCAGAATTTTCCACAGTTTATTGTAATCCACACAGTCAAAGGCTTTGGCATAGTCAATAAAGCAGAAATAGATGTTTTTCTGGAACTCTCTTGCTTTTTCCATGATCCATCGGATGTTGGCAATTTGATCTCTGGTTCCTCTGCCTTTTCTAAAACCAGCTTGAACATCAGGAAGTTCATGGTTCACATATTGCTGAAGCCTGGCTTGGAGAATTTTGAGCATTACTTTACTAGCGTGTGAGATGAGTGCAATTGTGCTATAGTTTGAGCATTCTTTGGCATTGCTTTTCTTCAGAATTGGAATGAAAACTAACCTTTTCCAGTCCTGTGGCCACTGCTGAGTTTTCCAAATTTGCTGGCATATTGAGTGCAGCACTTTCACAGCATCACCTTTCAGGATTTGAAATAGGTCAACTGGAATTCCATCACCTCCACTAGCTTTGTTCGTAGTGATGCTTTCTAAGGCCCACTTGACTTCACATTCCAGGATGTCTGGCTCTAGGTGAGTGATCACACCATCGTGATTATCTGGGTCGTGAAGCTCATTTTTGTACAGTTCTTCTGTGTATTCTTGCCACTTCTTCTTAATATCTTCTGCTTCTGTTAGTTCCATACCATTTCTGTCCTTTCTCGAGCCCAAATTTGCATGAAATGTTCCCTTGGTATCTCTAATTTTCTTGAAGAGATCTCTAGTCTTTCCCATTTTGTTGTTTTCCTCTATTTCTTTGCATTGATCACTGAGGAAGGCTTTCTTATCTCTGCTTGCTATTCTTTGGAACTCTGCATTCAGATGTTTATATCTTTCCTTTTCTCCTTTGCTTTTTGCTTCTCTTCTTTTCACAGCTATTTGTAAGGCCTCCCCAGACAGCCATTTTGCTTTTTTGCATTTCTTTTCCATAGGGATGGTCTTGATCCCTGTCTCCTGTACAATGTCACGAACCTCATTCCATAGTTCATCAGGCAGTCTATCTATCAGATCTAGGCCCTTAAATCTATTTCTCACTTCCACTGTATAATCATAAGGGATTTGATTTAGGTTATACCTGAATGGTCTAGTGGTTTTCCCTACTTTCTTCAATTTCAGTCTGAATTTGGTAATAAGGAGTTCATGGTCTGAGCCACAGTCAGCTCCTGGTCTTGTTTTTGGTGACTGTATAGAGCTTCTCCATATTTGGCTGCAAAGAATGTAATCGATCTGATTTCGGTGTTGACCATCTGGTGATGTCCATGTATAGAATCTTCTCTTGTGTTGTTGGAAGAGGGTGTTTGCTATGACCAGTGCATTTTCTTGGCAAAACTCTATTAGTCTTTGCCCTGCTTCATTCCATATTCCAAGGCCAAATTTGCCTGTTACTCCAGGTGTTTCTTGACTTCCTACTTTTGCATTCCAGTCCCCTATAATGAAAAGGACATCTTTTTTGGGTGTTAGTTCTAAAAGTAGAAATATCCATAAAGTAAAATGAACCATTCTCCCATCCCCAATCCAATTTAGTCAGCCAATGACAAAAGTTTAGTATGTCTCTCTACCTTTTTCCTCTGTGCTCACACACATATAAAGACAAATGCATCATCCAGTTTGTTTTAAGTTCATGCTGTGTTTTAACTCTACCATTTGCTTTTTTTTCTCACTTAACACGTTACGGTGGACATCTCTGCAATTTCTTATGTATAGATCTAATCCATTATTTTTAATAGCATAATATCCTATTTCCCTATTGATGGACATCTAGTCTATTTCCATTTGTTTTCTTGTTTTAATCACTGTAAACAATGCTGCAATAAATATTATTATATGTAAATCCACACTGGTGCATTTATTTTTGCAGGATAAAACTGCAGGAATCTTGAGTCATAGGATATGTGATGTGTACTATTAACGTTAGCAGTTACTTTCTCCAAAGCTTGTAGAAATGTATGTTCTGCCACTTACCAAATCCTTGCCTGTCCTGGATATTAGCAATCTTTTAATTTTTTGCCAATCTGAAGATGAAAAATGGTATCTGTAAGCATTCTCTCTTTTGTTCTCCTCCAATCTATTCTCTATTTGGCAGTGATCTTTAAAACAAAAACAAAAAAAAACTTTACCACGTCATCTCTCTGCTCAAAACGCCTTATTTATTTCCCATCACTCTTAGAATAATGGCTAAGAGTCATGCTTTGACATGGCCAAAAAGCAACTTGTGGTCTAATTTCTGCCTCTCTGGTGAGCTTTTTGCCCAGTAGGGCTTTCCCAATGGGTCTCTACTCTCCTGAGAAATCAAGATGACATATTAGTTTATTTGCTGGTATAAGTCTCAGAGGAAGCTACACCTTTTAAAATGTGAGTAACTTATGCCTGAAAGGAATAATTATTTCTATTTTATTTGCATCGATGGAAGCACTTTTCCAATTGCTTCGGGCTGATCATTTAGAGTAAACAGAGACGCATAGGACTTGTCAAAAAAGCATGTTAGGGCGACACCTTGGCTCCTGAACAACAGGCAGAAAGTCTGATTATAAATGTAGGGGGGTTTTGCTTCTCTTGTTTTTAAGTTGGACTTTTAAAGTAGAAGCTGCCTTTAATGTGCTGGTTTGTAGAACAGGAAATCTGATTTTCAGTGTGATAACACATTCTTTGACATTAACCAGTACAGTTGGATTTTTAATGACACTTTCATCTTCAAAGCTCTTCACCAACATGGTGGTTTAATTATTCATTTTTTAGTTATGTTTTAAAAAGACAGTCTTCAAAGCCATCATCCTTTCTCCTTGGAAATGAGGCTCTCCCCCTTTCAAATGTTGCTTTCTCACCCTCAAGGGTGAAAATAAATTGCATCTCTCTCTCTCTTTTTTAAACAAAAAGAATACAATAGAAATATAGTCTTTACACTATGGAGAGATGATGTCCTTATATCCTGGGTGGGATTAGAAGAGGTCTGGGAGCAGTGTTTAAGCTGTGTTTACAGTAAGCACTGAGAAATAACTTTGGCTAAAAGTGTTTGTTACTGCTCAGCCTTTTGATGTGCTCTTAAAAAGTAACACAAATACATCACCGCCCAGTCTTAAACATAATAATAGGCAGACACATATATTTGTTGCTAAAATGTATTTCTTTTCTGTTCCCTTCAAAAAATGTCTACTTGGGTTTTTAAAAGTTTTGGAGAAGAAAACCCTCAAACTTTCCCCAAGGTCCTCCCTGATTTGCCCCTTTTTTTAACCACAAGGGAGCAGTCTTCCCTTTGATGAGGTCTTCTCTCCAACTCTCCAGAAATGAAAGAGCAAGTGTAAGTTTGCAAACAGTCTAAAAGCTCCTTCCATTAGCCCTGGACGCCGGAAACCACAAAGGGCAGTCAAGTTTTGATTTTCAAGGAGAAAGCCTCTGGTAAACTTTCGCTCAGCCGCCAGTAGATCTGTTGGTTCCTGGGAGGAGCTCTTCTGAAACCTTGAAGATTGCTGAGCTCATGAAGACCCAGAGCCGTGGATTACAGTAATTGCAAAGCTTTTGGTGGCTTTGGAAGATTATTCAGTGTTTGGTGTGCATTCTCATTTCCAGGCCACGGGACCGAGGAGAGGAACCCCTTTTGTTATCTTTTGAAATAAGAAGATCAGAAGGGAAGAGAGGGTTTGAAGTGTGGATTAGGGGTTCCTAAATCTTTGCCTATCACCTCCGCCTGGATCATTATAAAAAGATCGAGGAGTGCAATGAACTTAGGGAATCCTGCAACGTTTTCTTGAAGCTTGTTCTGAAACCTAGCTTCCGGACCCAGAAACTTCTCCAAAAGCTGACCAGCAGTATCAGGCAGTCTGAATGGACCAGGATATCCGCTTTGAAGATTTTCAGTCTCGTCTTTTGCTGGGAGATTCATCTCTGGGGTGATTGGTTTTCTTTTTGGCGAATGATGGAGAAACGTCCACAGGCCGGACTGCTGACCCTGCCTCATCACCTGCGTCAGGTGCCTCTGGGCATGCCGAGGTCCCTGCTCCGCCTCCCTATGCGGGACTCCTTCAGAGTCTCCGTGAGCTGGGAGCGGGCGATCGGCGGCGGCGGCGCCCCCGAGGCGGCCCTACCTGCCCCTACAGCTGGACGGCGCCTTCGAGCCCGCCTTCCTCCGCAAGCGCAACGAGCGCGAACGGCAGCGGGTGCGCTGCGTGAACGAGGGGTACGCGCGCCTCCGAGACCACCTTCCCCGAGAGGTGGCGGACAAACGCCTCAGCAAAGTGGAGACTCTCCGTGCAGCCATCGGCTACATCAAGCAGCTCCAGGAGGTGCTTGAGCGCCACGCACCGGGACAGGAGGGTGCGGCCGGTGCCGGCTCCTCGCGCAGGGCCGAATGCAACAGCGACGGCGAGTCCAAGGCCTCATCGGCGCCTTCGCCCAGCAGCGAGCCAGAGGACGGGGCCAGCTAGCGAGGGCCACCCCCCGCCCCCCCCCCCCCCCCCCCGCCGGCCCAGCCCCCTCCCGCGGCTCTGAGCGCGTTTGGCGTCTTCTCTAAGGTTCCCTCCGGAGGTAGTTTGCATTTGCTATCTACTCCCCCTACCCCCCCCCCCCCCATCCTGCTCTCCAGAAATAAATCTTAGTAAATAGAAATGAGTAGGGAAAAAAAGATTTTGACATTCAATTTGTTTCCATCCACACTCCACCATCACCACCCCTTATTTGTTATGTGCCTGCAACTTAAAGAGGCTAATGAAACTCTGCCTATATCAAATAAAAGCTGTATCAGACTCAAGGGCTTCCCTGATGGAGCAGCGGGTAAAGAATCCGCCTGCAATGCCGGAGATGCCAGTTTGATCCCTGGGTCTGGAAGATCCCCTGGAGGAGGAAAATGGCAACCCACTCCAGTATTCTTGCCTGGAAAATCCCATGGACAGAGGAGACTGAGCGACTATGCACGTACCAGACTCTGAACTGCTCAAAATGGTAATTTGCCACAGTCAGCAGGGGTGGGTAAATTAGGGATGTAAATACTGAAACAAATTCAACCAATAACCAAAGAACTTTCTGAAATAGCTAACTAAATGACAGCCCTAAGATGAGAGGAACGGTTTTCCTGCCTTTGGGAATTGAGAAATGCAATGACACCATGCTTTGAATGAAGGTGATCCTAAGCTGACACTTGAAAACAAGTTTGCCAGAGCCTGCAAGACCAGCCTGTGCTGTTGACTGAGCATGTTGAACGTTGGTACTAGAAAATACATTACATATTTGAAACATCCTGTTTTATCAAAAAGTGGCCATGTGGAAACTTCATAGTATTTAGTGAATAACATATGTTAGTATCAGTGATCTTTTTGGAAGAGAACTCAGATTTGTATGAAAACTTATTTCTCCTCTTAGTTGTTTTGTCCATTTTCCTTTTATCTCCCCTTGTTCTCACTCCACCTAACCTTCAGTTAAAGTAACACTGTGACTGTAAAATAGGAAAAGGACCTGCTCCTTTCAACCAGGTCGAAGGGGAGGGAGGGATGGAGGCTGGTGCATTCTCAAACTTCTATTACCTTGAGGGCTTTCAACTATATTGAAATTGAAAGACTTTGGCAGTCTTTTAAAAATACTTAATTCTGGTCTTTTTTTTTCCTGAGAAACAATTATAAATTCAGTAGGTAAGTCAAATGCTTGTTGACATGTGAAGATAAGCTTCCTCTCCAGTTTTCTAATGTGCTGCATTCCCCTTTCCACAGAGACAGCTTTGCTAATAAGGGGGTGGGGGTGGGGGTGTGGAGGAACCAGGAAAAGGATGAAAAGAGGAAACTAACAAGGGTGAGCCTTTTCCAGGTATTCACTGAAGTTCCACACTGAGGTAGGTTTTATTACCCACTTCCTTCAGATATATGAATGAAGGGATGCTAACAAGCAATGAACGTCTTTTCAGAAATTTTGCTGCTTTTCACATTTTGTCCAATTTATTCTCATAAATCTGTGAGGTGGGTATTATATGTATTTGGAGTTAAAAAAAGAAAAGAAAAAAGACTGGGAGAGATTGCATGCCTTGCCCAGTAGTTAGTGTTTCAAGAATTAGCTGAGCTAATTAGCTGAGCTGAGATCTAGTCCAAAGTTGGCCTAACCCCAAAGCCCAGGCTTGCTTTCTCTCTGACCATGCTCTCCCTTGCCCTTGTTGGACGCAACTGAACAACTTCACTTTCAGTTTTCACTTTCATGCATTGGAGAGGGAAATGGCAACCCACTCCGGTGTTCTTGCCTGGAGAATCCCAGGGATGGGGGAGCCTGGTGGGCTGCCATCTATGGGGTCACACAGAGTCAGACACGACTGAAGCGACTTAGCAGCAGCACCAGGTCTTAGCTGTAGCACTTGGGATCTTTAGTTGCAGCACATGGGACCTACTTCCCTGACCAGGGATTACACCTGCATTGGGAGCTTGAAGTCTTAGCCATTGGACCACTAGAGAAGCCCCTGTTCTCTTTGTAAACTCATGTCTGCAAGGTGTAGTATATTTATTCATACATTTCATAACATATTTTGAAGAAGTAAATGGAAAAAAAATCTTTATTTCTTTTTTCCTGCATTGAAAGCAACCACATAACCTGTACAAATTAAAAAAATATACTTAAAAAAAATTATTACTACTTTAGAAAAGAGAATGTCAAGGTGGCTGCCCATTAGCTGGAGCAGAAAAAAGGAATAAAGAGTGTTATTACCACCTATAGAAGGCTCCTGAGAAAAGTCTCTCAAGGTTCTCCAATGAACACCATGGTTAGTTTGCCTCTCCTGCAACTCAGCCAGGAAGGTATTATAAAAACACGAGTGTTTTCTCTTTTTTCTTTTTTTCTTGATTAGAAAATATATCTCACCTATACATACTTGCTTCACTGAAACTCCCACTGGAGTAAGAACCAGCTTGGAGAACAAAATGGATACATTACAGGAGTTTGTGAGAATGTAACCAATAGCTGTTTCTTGCTCATTCAAACCACATTTTACTTTTTCTTAAGAGGCAAGTGGAAATTTGTGGTTTGAATGAGCAAGAAACAGCTATTGGTTACATTCTCACAAACTCCTGTAATGTATCCATTTTGTTCTCCAGCCAATGGGCAGCCACCTTGACATTCTCTTTTCTAAAGTAGTAATAATTTTTTTTAAGTATATTTTTTTAATTTGTACAGGTTATGTGGTTGCTTTCAATGCAGGAAAAAAGAAATAAAGATTTTTTTTCCATTTACTTCTTCAAAATATGTTATGAAATGTATGAATAAATATACTACACCTTGCAGACATGAGTTTACAAAGAGAACAGGGGCTTCTCTAGTGGTCCAATGGCTAAGACTTCAAGCTCCCAATGCAGGTGTAATCCCTGGTCAGGGAAGTAGGTCCCATGTGCTGCAACTAAAGATCCCAAGTGCTGCAGCTAAGACCTGGTGGGGCCAAATAAATAAAAAAAATTTTTAAAGGGATAGAGAGAGGACAAAGCAGTTTTAAAAGAAAACTTTCTTTCTGGATGAAATGCCTTGAGAGACATCTGGTGAGACTTTTGTTTTCAGTCCTATTGAGAATAAAGCAATGATTTTGAGAAACCTTTTGGAATAATAATAATAAAACTCCATGTCAATCATGTCAAACTTTTTTTAAAGGGGGAGAAAAAAATCAGGCAGTTTTTCTGCAACTTTCCTAATGCCATAGGGAGGCATGCCAATCCAGGAATAAGACCTCTTAAAATGTTCAGTCTTCCCCTTTTCTATGATTGAACATCTAACCATAGAACAATTTGATTTTCAGGAATTTCCCAGTAGGCCAGTAGTTAGGACTCGGAGTTTTCACTGCTCAGAGGATCCATGTTCATTCCCTGATCAGAGAACTAGGATCCTGCAGCTGTGTAGCAAAACTCAAAAAAAAAAAAGACTCAAAAAGGACAAAATCAACTACCAACAAGTGGCATAAAAGCAATGGAGTGAATGGGAGTTTTAGGGAAATGATGCCTTCATGAAAGGAGAAACGTTGATGTCATTCGGATACTCAGCCCAAATATAGTAATTAATTACACTGTATTGCTTTTGGAATATTCATAACACTAATTAACAACTGTGACACCTTACCCCCATCCTGAGGGCGCAAAGGCAGAGGGGCTGTCCTGGGGTGTGGGAGTCTGCCCTCCGGCTTGGTCTCTCACCAATCTGGTAATCTTGGGCGAGTCCCTAACTTCAGGGATCTCACTTCCCCATGCTAGAGCACATGAAGACCGGACTGCATGATCTTTTAGGCCTTCAAGCTGGAAGATGCCTATCTTCTGATACGTGTGAAATCCTAGACTAGGGGAAACAGATGTTGGTAAGACATGCCCACTTCCTGCCACACAGCTCAGTGGCTCTGTGCTTCTGTGTCATCTCTTCTACTGGAAAGATCCAGTCCCAGAGCAGCCGTTTACACTTTACTGAATCCTAATTGTTACTACAACGCTTCATTTTAAAAAGGCAAGCTTCATAATCTTTTGTGGAGTAGACTTTGAAGAATCTTACGATCTGGAAGAAAAATGAACCCATTTCACCTCAGTATGAAGAAAAAAGGTTATAACTGGTGTTCAAAATGAAAAATGTTATGATACAAAGAAAAGAGGGGCTTATTCTAGCTTCAAGTGAGGTGAGGACTAGGAGGAAAGGCATTGGGGGATGTAGCCTTAAGCAAGGAACTGTTTTTGGAGAACAGAACCTGAGTAATAGGAGATTAGAAATGATGGTTGAGAGAAGGTTCTAGGAGGCACTGAGAGCCAGGTGAAAATAACTTGAACTTTATTTTGTAGACAATGGCAAACTATTGGGGGGAAAAAAGGGGTTTTTTTGGCTTGGAGAGAGGGTAAACTGTTCAGCGCTGTGGCTGAGAATCACTCTGGTGGTAGGAAGCGGGAGACCAACAGGGTATTGCAATCATGAAGAAAGAGGAAGTCAGGGCTTAAACAAAGGCAGTGGCAGTGGGAATGGGAAGGGATGGATTGGGAGATAAACTGGGAGTAGCATTGATAGGTCTTGGCTACTCATAGAGGATGGGGTTGTGGATGAGGAAGAGGAAGAAGTTAAGGATGTGTCTAGTGAGTTCTCACCAACTGAAGTCAAAAACACAAAGGAGAAAGCAGGTTGAAAAGAGACACGTCTTGTTTTGGGAGATGCTGGGTTTATATTAACAGGTTACTCCTGTCCACAAGCAGTTGAAAATGCTGGCAGTGCAGTCAGGAGGGAAATCAAGGACAGCTGTAGGCTGAGAGGCACACGCATATAGACTTAGTGACTGAACAGGAAGTAGATGAGATTTCCCAGGGAAAGAAGGCCTACTTTGAAGGAGTGGCACAAGAAAAATGTCTTTGAAGAGGACAAAGAAGCTGGAAGGAGAAACAGGCTGTGTGAGATCATGGTAATTAAATGCAGATGTCATTTTGCAAGGAGGGAGTGGACAGCATCATGAGTCAGAGCTGTCAGGGGATTTAAATGTGAGAGGGATCCATTAGATTTAGCCATTAAAAGATGTCCAGAGACCTTTGTGAAAGGAGTGGGGTGAGAAAGCAGAGGGAAGGCTAAAGACTGCGCTTTCAAGATGCTTCACAGTGAACAGGGTAGGAAAGCTGGGATGATATAAAGGGGACCACTTGGAGGAGAACATGGCACATCAAAGACAGTTCTGAGCTTGAGGTCTTACAAACAGTTCAAGTCAACACAGAAGCTCATGGATGACAAAGTTTTTCAAGGAGTCTGAAGTCTGGTGGAGGTAAAGGTCCTAGAAACTGGCACTATTAAAGAACTGGGAGGGCACCAGATTAGAAGGTAACCAGTTGGGACTAAGGTGGGTGTTTTAAATCACTGAAGAAGATGAAGCAAATGTCTGCAAATGCCTGCCATTTGTAGGAACGGCGATGACAAGGAGAAAAGGGCTGTGTGAAAAGTATGACTGTACGAGTTTAATACTGTCCCGTAGAACTGTCTGGCCCCAAAAGCATGGAATTCAGTTTTTAATGACTTCGTTAAAAAGTTGCACAAACTCCTGTGATGATACAGAAACTTAAATGATATTTGTATTTAATATTTTATAATTTTGTGATTATAATTAGCTATGAAAGTTCACCAGTGTTTATTATGAGATAATGATAATATACACAACACACCTTGCCTGAGTCAGGCAGCAAATAACAGATGCTCAGTAATTTATTTTGTCTTTGTAGCTTCTAGGGCTAAAAATAAAATTCTCAAAGAGATGACTTTTATGGAACCAGTATAAAGGAGATGCAATGTATCAAGGGTTAGTAAGAAAGAAAAAAACAGTCGTTATTTTCTTCCCTTTGTGGAAATATCTGGACATGGGGAAGAAAAAAATAACCTAGGAAAAAGGAACAGGGTGTGGAGGGGAGTAGAACTGAGATGCCCTTGGGCTGTTTAGATTTGGAGAGATGTTGTCTGCTTCTTTGGCCTAGCCATTTCTGATCTGTGGGTAACATAACTTCAAAAGGCTTCCCTGGTGCCTCGGTGGTAAAAAAAAAAAAAATCTACCTGCAATGCATGAGAATGCAGATGTGGGTTCGATCCTTGGGTCAGGAAGATCTCCTGGAGAAGGAAATGGCAACCCACTCCAGTATTCTTGCCTGAGAAATACCATAGACAGAAGAGCCTGGTGGGCTTCAGTCCATGGGGTTGCGAGTCAGGCATGACTTGGCAACCAAACAACATACCTTCAACTCAGGACACTTGAACTTAACACTAATCCTCTGACTCCAGGTGCTACAAACCTTAACTGAATTTGAGACCAAAGTCCCATCAGGTCGGGGAAGGTATTTCATAGGATGAGTCAGCATGACCTAGCTATAACCAAGTCAGCCACGTTTCAGATGGTGCATTTCACAAGCTTTCCAAGCTGTTTGTCTAGACAAAGGTTTTCTTCAAAGCTCCCAAAGTTATCATTATCTTCTGCCGAAATGGGTAACAATCCTACTTGTCACCTTGGGAATGAGACTTTCGATGGAAATGTTGATCAGTGGAATCCTTCACAGAATGATCACTTCGTGACCCTTCGCTTTTAGCCATTGCCAGCCCTTTGACGTCCATCATGCAGACAGGCTTCTAGGACAGGGCAGAGGGCCTGACACTGCTTTATTGGTCCATGAAACTGTAGAACCATTCCCAGCTCTTTGATCATCATCACTGAGTTGTGTCTGTTTTTATGCACAGGCTCTCCGGGTGGTGAGAATGATTTTTAATCTGTTTGTAACTTTAGCTGCGTCCTTTGCCGAAAACCTGTCAGCAGCCTTTTCTTGTTGGGTTAGTCACTGTCATTAACCATGGTCAAAATGGAACTTAAAAAGTGGCAGATGAAGTGTGTCCAGTCAAACTGGTTTTTGCCTGCAAAGCGAGCCTTGAGGGGGGCACTGAAGACATTTCTTATATCCCCGACAGTAGAAACACTTCTGAAGAAGGAATCAGATCTCAGAATCTCAGGACTAGAAAGGGCCTTGGGAAATGACCTGATTCAACCCCAGGAGTTTTAGTGAAATGAAGGATTAACCCATGCAGGGCAAAAGCATACCTGTTCTCTCTTAAAAGCCCTCTAGTAACAGAAATTCTCCGTCAGCTGACATTTCCTGATAGCAGGTTGGCCTTTCTATGTATTATTCTCATTTGATCTTTATAACCATCCAACGAAGCACGTATTACATGCCGCTTTCATTTTAAAGACAAAGAACTAAAATTTAGGGAGTTAATGTATCATACAGATCAGTGGTAGTAAACCGTCTATGGATGGTCTTCATCCATCCATCTGTACATCCATCCATTCAATCAGAAAATATTTACTAGTTGCCTACACGGAGCTTAACTTTAGGAAGAGGAAGAGTCAACAAACAAGCATAAATATGTTTTCAGGTGGCAATAATGGCCAAGAAAAATAAAGCAAGGATTTTTGTAATTCAATGACTTTTCACTCTGATTTTCAACCAACATCTCTTCTCCTTTTACTATTCTAAAGTAGCCCTATGCAGATTCAAATGACTAGACAAGTCTCAATCAGAACAACCGTTTGGAGCAGTCAAAGAAAGAAAATTAAACTTGGGAGTCAAAATACCTGGTTCTCCATGCCTGGCTTTGTCATTAGTTGGTGCCCTTCGGCAAATTACTTGATCTTTCAGGCTACATTCCAATTTGTAATGAAGGGATACCTACCATGCAAACCTAATTAAATTCAAGTGAATGGCTCACATAATCCTTTCTCCCGCCCTCACTCATTTGTTTGTTGGCTTGCTTGTTTATTTATAGGTAACAAACAAATTTAGAGAGATGCACATTCCATAGACAGAATACAGTCCATTTGAAAAGCCGAGAGGCCCTGAAATATGGAATGGTTAGTTTTCACAGGCTGGGTAATTTCACAGGCTAATGAGTGGGAGGATTATCCCAATTATTACAGGGAGGAGGCGGCAATGTCCAGGAATTGGGCCACTGCCCACCTTTTGGCCTTTCAGCGGTCCTCGAACTGTCACGGCACTGGTGGGTGTCATTTTGCATATGCTAATATATTACAATAAGCATATATGGAGGCTCAAGACCCACTGGAAGTTGAATCTTTTGCCATCTTGGATCTAGTTGGTAGTTGGTTCTAATGAGTTTTTGTCACATCTGATCAGTCCTGGTGTTCATTGAAAGGACTGATGCTAAAGCTGAAACTCTAATACTTTGGTCACCTCATGCGAAGAGTTGACTCATTGGAAAAGACCCTGATGCTGGGAGGGATTGGGGGCAGGAGGAGAAGGGGACGACAGAGGATGAGATGGCTGGATGGCATCACCAACTCGATGGACATAAGTTTGAGTGAACTCCGGGAGTTGGTGATGGACAGGGAGGCCTGGCATGCTGCAACTCATAGCGTAGCAAAGAGTCGGACATGACTGAACAGCTGAACCGAACTGAGCTGATGGCTGTCATTCTTTTAATGGTTGTTTAAAGGGGAATGCCCCCTTCCCTCCAGTTTCATTCCCTTCTCAGAGATTTTACTCCCATATTCTAATGTGAAGCAGAGGGGAGAAGGTCAGTCTTCTGAAATTGCTTCAAGGCTAGGTAAGGACATCAATCCTGCCTAGCCCTCCCTCATTCATTAAGGACTAAAATCATAGGTAAAACTGTTGGCTACACTGCAAAGCAGGAATGGTGATTTTTAATGTGTAAAGCACCTACTATATGCTTGGTATTTTTTTCATTTACTACACGTCTATCTGCAAGGTACAACTTCAATCACCACTCACTTCTCTACGATATGTCCTCCTTACAACAAATACCAGTGATCTTCAGATCACTGGTACTTCAGATATTAGTTTCAAAGCAAGAGCCTTTAAAGATCAGAAACTATTAATAACTTGGCACACTCCAAGGTGCTTGATTAATAATTAACAGCATCTTCATACTCAGCTGATCCAGATGGACCCAAATCATGCTCTCTGGACAATGTGAAAATCCTATGTAGTCAAGCAATGGAGCAGATGCTAAAATAAGGACATAAATGAGAAGTAAGGACAGAAGGGGTAATATGAGTGATGTATTGAAATATCAGGCATAGGGAGTTGTAAACATTTCAGCAATACAGATGATGCTAAAAGTAATTTTCAGAAATAGGAGAAAGTAACTTAAAAAAAACAAGAACAAAATAGGAAAACCTAAAAAAACCCTTATCTTGTATGTAAGCTTTTAAAGGTTATATGAAGATCAAAATGGGAGCATCTTAAGATCTGCAAGATTTTACTTCAATATTTGAATCTTCAGTTCCTTGTTGCTCCACAAAACATTTCACAAAATTAGAAAATTAGTGAGTGTTCATATTTTATGTCTCATAAATTGGTTTTTGCAGACACATGTTGATGACAGGAATGACACGGTCCAGCATCAATGTGTGAGTGTCAGTGCTTTTCAAAATGCTACTGATAAACCTACTGACTTTAGAGGCCCGAAAAAGCTGTGCACAGTAATAAGACTCATTTCATGCCTGATGAAACCAGACAGTCCCTTATCAAAGTGCATTCCCAGCTGTGTCCATGTGCCCAGGCATGGGGAACATTTAGAGCAAAAAACAGCTGGTTACTTCAACTTTGTTTGAACATTCATTTTAAAATGGTTTTTGCCTGAAATGAGAAAATGACATCTTTAGAACAAGGAAAACAATGTTTGTAGTTTTCTTTTTGAACTCAAAATATTAACTATTACTTTCCAAGGTCATTAATAGGGCTAAGTTTGGAGAAATGCTACATATAAGAAAAGCTTATAATACAGAAATGCCATGGCAAAACCATTTCTATTTCTCTACCTCATTTGCTCCCCTCTCCCCTCTCCAGCGGAGAAGGCAATGGCACCCCACTCCAGTACTCTTGCCTGGAAAATCTCATGGATGGAGGAGCCTGGTAGGCTGCAGTCCATGGGGTTGCTGAGGGTCGGACACAACTGAGCGACTTCACTTTCACTTTTCACTTTCAGGCATTGGAGAAGGAAATGGCAACCCACTCCAGTGTTCTTCCCTGGAGAATCCCAGGGACGGGGGAGCCTGGTGGCTGCCGTCTATGTGGTCTCACAGAGTCGGACACGACTGAAGTGACTTAGCAGCAGCAGCCCCTCCCCAGAGTGACTTTCAAAGTGTCCTAGAGGATGTAACATGTGTATCTTGGATGATCCGCAGCATTTCCTGCACTGACATCACAGTTCTGGAAGCAGACTTTGCTAAATGACATCACTGGGAAAGCCCAGTTACAGGGAGTCCACACAGATACTCACTGTTGCCTCACCTCTAGAGATGAGAACCTAGCACCTGCCCGAAGCCTGTTTCTCATCCTCAAATGCCCTCCAGTGTCCACAGGTAACCTGCATCCTTAACTCATCTGTGCACAATGATCACTGGTCCAACTCAGAGGCACAAGTAATATATAATTACTGCATTAAAATGACTAACTTATTGGTAACTTTCAAACTCTAAACCCATTTACGTTACTGAGTGCTCAAAGTAAAGACATGCTGTTTCATGTCACATTTTTTCAGAGGAAGTCTGCTTTTCTCTAGCTAGCATTTAGAAGATACTCCAATGGGGGATTTTATTATAAGTTGAGGGATAAGTGTTAGAAAAGAATATCTTTAAGGCGCATCTCTGAAAGCAACCAGAAGAAAATCAGAAAACAGCAACACTGACCAAAGTGAATCAAGTAGAAATACTAACCGTCCTAAGCTATGAAACATTAAGCATGAAATATAAACAACATACTACAACTTTATTAGACTTTTCTATTTAGTGTCTGGACTCAACTGTGGCCTTAGTAACCTATAACATCTTCGGGTGTCATAGTACATAGCACCTCGTCTGATTAGGTGGCACAAGACTAGTCAACCTGTCAACCATTAGCATCACAGCTGTGGCCATTTCATGTTTTATAATAATTCAATCGCAAATGTAAAGATACTCAGCATTTTGTGGGGGTTCTCTGATGCTGCCTTGTAAGTTATTATTCAAGAAAAGTCTACCTGACCAGGCCTAATTAATGACAGACACCAGCTGTTGCCATTTTTACAGGTAAGTCAAAACTCTGCCTTATATTTAGAACAACAAAGGTAACAAGTCTATGAAGAGATATTTTCTTTTGGGTACCCATCTCTATACCTCCACACACATTCCCCCTCTATAACTTGTCGCATTATCCATCTGCTCAACATCCTTCTTTGACCCATTTGTATGCACCAAGTAAGAACAGCATTTAGGGTTTTGCTCAGTGCAGGACAAGGCAGTGTAAGAGTGGATAAGTGGACCAAAGTGACAGAGGGAAAAAAGACATTCCAAAACCTTCCTATTTAATAGAATGTCCTTCATAAATCCTCACAGGCTGGAAACAGAGGTTGGTGTAAAGAACGTCATTCTGATGAAGAAAGACTTGTGTGACTGAGTAAGGCAGTTTCTTGACTTAGCCTCACCCCCTATTGGATTTTTCTAAAAATCTGTGGGATAATCAGGGAGAAGCATATACATTTGTTTCCAAGTGGGGGCAACATGACTCCTCCCAGAAGGAAAGTTTACAACATTGACTCCAGAAGTGGAAGCCGCCCCACCATCATTTTGGAACAGGCAGCTAGAGCTGCACACCCTGGAACCTGTCAGGTATCGAGTCTGATGTCTGAAGAGTGTTTTTGTCCACTTCCACTTCACGGAGGGTCGGTGGTGTCTGGTGGCTGTGGTCAGGGTTCTTCTATCCTTTGATAACAGCAATTGGCCTCAGTTTAATGGCCTTCTTGCTGATTCCGGCATCATGGCAGGTGTTCACCACATCCGTCACATTCTTATAGGACTCAGGGGCCTGTAGGGGTGGGGTTAAACATTGCAAAGGTCTACTTAAAACGGAATCTTTCAACGTATTAATCTCCACTTGTAATTAGAGAAATGCACATTCAAACAGCACTGAGTTGGGTTTGCTTTTTTTGCCTATAAAATAAGCAAAGATTTATTAAGCTCGGTATGAGTAAGGGGGCAATATGATAAACATTTTCATCTTGTTTTATATTTTTTCTGTATTTCTCTAAATTTCCCCAAAGACCGTATATCATTTACACAGTAGGAAAAGCAGTAAATGTAATTGAATAAAGCACAATATCCAACTGAAAGGAAATGTACCAAATCATTCTCTTAGTGGTAACTGTCTTTGGATGGTAGAGTTATTAACAATTTTGATTTTCTCTTATTATGTTTCTATAGTTTTCAAAATTCCTGGAATGAACGCATAATACCTTCACAATAAGGAAAGGTTATTACATTCACATATATAACTAACACTGTATTTATGCAGGTGTACATGTGTATTTATGCATACACATACACACAGTTTGTCTCTGTGGTTTCTAGTAAGACCTCCCCACCTTCCTTCAGTCTCGCCACCAACAGAACAAACCTCTTCACACACACCTTTCATCTCCCACCTGTCAGCACAGCAAGCTTAGAACTCTCGCTGAACCCCATGGGGCTGTGTGCACACCCCTTTCTGAAAGCCCATCTCTCATTCCCTTCCAGTTTCTGAAACAGTTCCACTGCAACCCCTGAACTTCTTTTCACTGAGTCAAAGGGAAAGAACTTCTTCCCTTCTTGTTTAAACACTCCCTTTTGTCTTCTTGTTTTTGCTGAAACATGGATCTACTGAGGACGTTACTTCTGCCTCCAACTTTCTGAAGTGGCAGCTGTTTTCTTTCCCAAACTGGGTCATGCCATTAGGTTGAAAGGAGGGACAGGTGTCCCTGCTCTTCATGGTTCCTTTCAGACCATTTTCCCTCCTTTCTTCCAGTTCTGAATTTTGCATTCATCATTTATACCACCTACTACTCTTCTTGCTGAAATCATCTGCTAGAATCTGTTCCCATTGTTACTGGAAGATTTCCAGCACCTGGGTCCTCCTCAGCCTCTCCGGCTATAATTCCGAACAATTTCAATATCCAGGAAGAGGATCCTTTCAGTATCTGGTTTCCTAGTTCGTTGATTGCTGCTCCTTCAATGCTTACCTCAGCCATTCACTCCCAGAGTCATACCCCCAGAACTAGTCATCACCAATGCTTACAACTCCCCCAGTCTCAGCTCCCAACATCCCAGGCTGGTGAACACAGCCTAGGTTTTCACCTCGAACAATCCTTTAAACTTCACGAGACCCACAATCTTTCTTCAACCCATCAACAACCTTGATTACCATTCATTGTGCTGTACTTTCAACCCTGACTAAAGGAAACTCAACATCTATTTCACACCTCCACTCATAGAGTGGAACGTAGCTGAAAAACACCCAACCACTAAATTTAAGTTCAAGTGGATCCTTGACACTGTCTTGCCAATCACCTAAATTTCACTAAGCCAATCACTCTCTCTTAAATGATGATTTCATCATGCCTGAGCTCCTAGCAGACAAACCCCATGAGATCTCACCTCCTTTCATCTCCTCAGTTTAGTCGCTCAGTCGTGTCCAACTCTGCGATCCCATGAACCGCAGCACGCCAGGCCTCCTTGTCCATCACCAACTCCCAGAGTCCACTCAGACCCATGTCTATTGAGTTGGTGATGCCCTCCAACCATCTCATCCTGTCATCCCCTTTTCCTCCTGCCCTCAATCTTTCCCAGCATCAGGGTCTTTTCAAATGAGTCAGCTTTTTGCATCAGGTGGCCAAAGTACTGGAGTTTCAGCTTCAACATCAGTCCTTCCAATGAACACCCAGGACTGATCTCCTTTAGGATGGACTGGTTGGATCTCCTTGCAGTCCAAGGGACTCTCAAGAGTCTTCTCCAACACCACAGTTCAAAAGCATCAATTCTTGGGCACTCAGCTTTCTTTATAGTCCAACTCTCACATCCACACACATGACCACTGGAAAAACCATAGCCTTGACTAGGCGAACCTTTGTTGGCAAAGTAATGTCTCTGCTTTTCAATATGCTATTTAGGTTGGTCATAACTTTCCTTCCAAGGAGTAAACGTCTTTTAATTTCATGGCTGCAATCACCATCTGCAGTGATTTTGGAGCCTTGAAAAATAAAGTCAGCCATTGTTTCCACTGTTTCCCCATCTATTTCCCATGTAGTGATGGGACAGGATGCCATGATCTTCGTTTTCTGAATGTTGAGCTTTAAGCCAACTTCTTCACTCTCCTCTTTCACTTTCATCAAGAGGCTCTTGAGTTCTTCTTCACTTTCTGCCATAAGGGTGGTGTCATCTGCATATCTGAGGTTATTGATATTTCTCCCTCCAATCTTGATTCCAGCTTGTGCTTTTTCCAGCCCAGCATTTCTCATGATGTACTCTGCATATAAGTTAAATAAGCAAGGTGACATATATACCCTTGACAGACTCCTTTTCCTATCTGGAACCAGTCTGTTGTTCCATGTCCAGTTCTGTTGCTTCCTGTACTGCAAACAGGTTTCTCAAGAGGCAGGTCAGGTGGTCTGGTATTCCCATCTCCTTCAGAATTTTTCACAGTTAATTGTGATCCACACAGTCACAGGCTTTGGCATTGTCAATAAAGCAGAAATAGATGTTTTCTGGAATGCTTTTGCTTTTTCGATGATCCAGTGGATGCTGGCAATTTGATCTCTGGTTCCTCTGCCTTTTCTAAAACCAGCTTGAACATCTGGAAGTTCATGGTTCACATATTGCTGAAGCCTGGCTTGGAGAATTTTGAGCATTACTTTGCTAGCGTGTGAGATGAGTGCAATTGTGTTGTAGTTTGAGCATTCTTTGGCATTGCCTTTCTTCAGGATTGGAATGAAAACTGACCTTTTCCAGTCCTGTGGCCACTGCTGAGGTTCCCAAATTTGCTGGCATACTGAGTGCAACACTTTCACAGCATCGTCTTTCAGGATTTGAAATAGCTCCACTTGAATTCCATCACCTCCACTAACTTTGTTCGTAGTGATGCTTCCTAAGGGCCACTTGACTTCACATTCCAGGATGTCTGGCTCTAGGTGAGTGATCATACCATCGTGATTATCTGGGTTGTGAAGATCTTTTTGCACAGTTCTCCTGTGTATTCTTGCCATCTCTTCTTAATATCTTCTGCTTCTGTTAGGTCCCTACCATTTTTGTCCTTTATTGAGTCCATCTTTGCATGAAAAGATGGGCTCAATTTCTGTCCTTTATTGAGCCCATCTTTGCAAGATTCCCTTGATATCTCTAATTTTCTAATTTTCATCTCCTCAAGGATATTTCTATTAGCAATAGTAACAACTGCTGTCTCTGTATACTGGCATACACTATGAACAGTTTTATGCTCCATACTTATCAAAATATCACTTACCTCTTCCATTACCAGCTTGGGTGAGGCGACACGGATTGCAATTCCCATGTCTGCCAATTTGTCAAGGACATCCTGGAAATCTAAATTACGTCTTGACTTTGCTCGGGACAGTGCACGGCCCTAGGTTGGGAAAGGAGTGAACTTCATTTATAAAGTATGTTCAATCCCAGTGATTAATTTAAACCCTTAGGATTATATGCTTTTTCCTTGACTTCTTTTTAAACTATAAAAAGAATTAAAAAAACAATCTTTTCCTATTTCATCAAGCTTATAATATACCTTTTGTTGTAAGATTCATCATCTTTGTGGAAAACAACTTCGCATTTACAAAGCATTTTAAGATTCAGTTTTGTGTTTCTGATCACTATTATCAAGTAAATACAGATATGTTCATTTAAAATTGTAAATGAAAAGTCTATCATCACAAAAACTTTGTGCTGTTTGTTATTTAAAACAGTTTCTCAGCCTTAGCACTTACTGACATCCTGCATTAGGTAACTGTCATACATAGTCTAAGACATTTAGCAGAATCTTTGGCCTCTACGCACTACATGCCAACAGCAAAACTCCTCTACCTGACTGTGACAAACAATGCCCTGAAACATTGTTGACATGTGTGAGGGAAGAGGATTTTGATCACTGGGTTAAAAATTAGGAGTTGAGATGCAACTGGAAACAAGAAAGGGTCAGGAAAAAATAGTAGTTTATATATATATATATATATATATATATATATATGCGAGGGCCTGTCCGGTTGAAAAGATATCCTAGACAGTTTCTATTTTCCACTCCATCACCAGCTAAGAACGTTGATGGCTTAGAAAAGCAGTTAGAAAACTGGTCTGGGGGCCTACTACCTGTTTTTGTAAATAAAGTTTTATTAGACACAGCAAACCCACTTGTTTATGTACAGTTGCTTTCTACTATGATTGCAAAATGGAATGGCTCCTACAGAGATCTTCTGGCCCAAAAAGCCTAAAATGTTCACTGTCTGGTGCTTTATAGAAAGTTTACCAATGCCTGGCTTAGAAGAGGCAATATACTGAAATAGGTGAGCAGTCTGCACATGGGTCCTGATTTGTAAAACAGGGCATTTCCTCCAAATCTTGAGTGGATCTACTCAGTAAGGAACAAACTGTGCTAAGACTAGGTCTGTAAATCACTGAGAAACACTGTGTGGTAAACTTGTATCAGGTTAAGTTTTATCAGTTATGCTAGTCTGACAATTTCTCAATCCTCATTTTGTGGATTCAGAGTTGAGGAATAGTCCCTAGCCATACAATGAGCTCACTAAGGTTGAGATACTTGGTGACCTCAGTATATATTACTGCTGCTGCTGCTGCTATGTCGCTTCAGTCGTGTCCGACTCTGTGCGACCCCATAGACGGCAGCCCACCAGGCTTTCCGTCCCTGGGATTCTCCAGGTAAGAACTCTGGAGTGGGTTGCCATTTCCTTCTCCAAGTATATATTACTAGACAGTATATATTCTGGGGATAAACTCATGTAGAAGACAAGACAGATCCAAACCTCAACTTTGTTAATGTTCAACCAAGGGCTTCCCTGGTGGCTCAGACGGTAAAGAGTCTGCCTGCAGTGCAGGAGACCTGGGTTCAATCCCTGGCTCTGGAAGATCCCCTGGAGAAGGAAATGGCAACCCACTCCAGTGTTCTTGCCTGGAAAATCCCATGGACAGAGGAGCCTTGCAGGCTGTGGCCCACGGAATCACAAAGAGTTGGACATGACTGAGCGACTTCGCTTTCACTTTCAAGTATATTTGCCCATCTAAATGCAAAGCAATGACTACACTGAAGATAGTCTTTCTAAGTGAGCTTCTGTGTTCATAACTCACCGCTCCATGACAAGTTGTTCCAAAGGTTTCAGTCATGCCCTGCTCAGTACCAGTAAGAACATAGCTACAGGTTCCCATGGTGCCACCAATGAGTACTGGTTGTCCGGTAAGCTGAGGAAGTACACAAATCAAACATGTTACCATTCAGGAGTGCATGAACTTTCCATGCCTGAGATTTCAATTTCCTCTTGCACTAAAGGACTGTGGAGAAGCCTGGGCCTCTAGATGCACTGCTCTTACAACTACATTAAGACAGTATTTTGATTCTTTGATAACTGAGAGGTAAGGGTAGAGGATGGGAGGGAAAATGTGAGGACCAGGAAGATAGAAGACAGACCAAAAGTAAGAGCAAAACAAAACTCAAATTTGTAGGGAAGAGTTTTTAGGAAGAAACATCCTGAGCAAGCGTGGCACTTGCCCTCTCAGGCTTGTTTCCTGATCTGTGAAATGGCTGGTTAAGGGTCCTTCTAACTTGATCACAGCCAGATATCGAAAGGAGAAGAATGAAACAGACTGAGTTTAGTCTTAATCCTGTCTTCTAATCATTCAAAGGCCTTAAACGATAATCTTAATGTATCTTAATGGAGCAGAATATTCTCTATGCAGCATTGTTTAGACAGCACACTGCAAGCACCGATGAAGGGTGAAGTCGTGCTTCAGAGAAGACTGGAAATCACTGTTCTCATGGATGACAGACTGTTTTCTTTTCACAATTGCTGCTTTCCTGTTTAAATGCGTCCATATTTAGAACTGTCCAAATCACGCCCCCACTGCTTAAAACCACAAATGGCTCAGTACGTACTTGGTAATCAACCGCAATGAGGGGATGGTGAGGAGGGAAGGCTCGGGTGGACCCCTTCCTGTGTACCAACAGAGTCCGCTCCTTCCCGTCCACCACATGCTGTTCTACTTTGGCAATATTGTGAGAAACATCATAGATCACATGCAGGTCCAAGTCATCAGGGGTTGTGTTGAAGACCTTGGCAAAAGCCTAAGAGAGAAAGCATAATGTTAATAGTGGCCAGAACTAGCTCTTCAGAACTTATTGATTCTGAAAGCTCTGTTCCTGAAGGGAGTGAGGGATCTAAGACTTCAAAATTAGCAAAATTATTAATCTTCATGTAAAGGACGAAAACTGTCTTTAGACCACAGAGCAAGTTTCACCAAATAAATTGCAACTACTCTTGGGACTTCCCTGGTGGTCCAATGGTTGAGAATCCACTGGCCAGTGCAGGGGACACAGGTTCGATCCCTGGTCCAGGAGGATCCCACATGCCATAGGGCAACTAAGCCCACAAGCCACAACTACTGAGCCCACATGCCTAAAGCCCGTGCTCCACAACCAGAGAAGCCCCTGCAAGGAGAAGCCCGAGAACCATAACTGGGAGAGTAGCCTCTGCTCCCTGCAACCAGAGAAAGCCTGAAAATAGCAACAAAGACCCAGCAAAGCCAAATTCTTTTTTAAAGAAACCCTTCAGGGAGGGAAAAAAGATTACAACTACTCTTGATCTCACTCTTCAGAAGTGCTACTCTTCCTCAGCCTTCTGAATTTTAGGGAACAGGACTTCCACCCTCTCCACTGCTCAAGGCAAATTCTAGGAATAATTTTAGTTTCTCTTCTCCCCATTCCTGATACCCTACTGAGTGAGCTTAAGGACACGACAAAAGCTTGGACTCTTTGCCAATATTTTGAATATCTATTACACCAAAACCAAATTATATAGGCTTTGACTTGATTATACTGTTTTAAATCATTTAAGTTCATCATGTATAACTAGGGACAGACGAGCAGCTTCAACTGTACCTGACGAGTTAAGAAGGTCATGGAAGAGCGGTTGACCCAGGCATAGTTCCCAGCTGCTGCCATTCCCTTCAGGTAGTCCTGACCCTCTGCGGAAGCAATTCGAGCACAAGCCAACTGACGGTCATTGACTATAATCTTGTCTCTCTTCATGGCTTTTTCCATAGCTACAAGTGCATCTGAAAGGAGAGAGAGCAACCAAGACCAAGTCAGCCGGCTTTCCCTTTATAATTCAGATTTACTGCAGAAAGGTAGACTATATTCAAAACCATTCTAAAAAGAAACAAGTAAAATACAATTTTCCCTTTGTTTCTGAGCTCATCTACTTGTTGGTTAAGATGTATTTATGGAGAATCTTCTGTCAGAGCTGTCTGACACAATGTATGTGGACTCCAAAGAGAACACTTGCTCTCTAGGACTTGTAAGGGGAATGGAGGTATACAGAATTAACAACATCATGGTCTGAGTTACTCTTTTCCTGGCATGTGAATGAGAAGTGGTAAAACATATATTACTATCACGGCTTTTGAAAATAATTTTTAGCGACTTAACCTAAAAGAACTGGAGACAAGTTGCTAGATCTGCATGCAACTCGAATTCATGATAAACTGTAGAGAAGTACTCAGTAGAAAGTTCAGAAATGTTAGCCAGTGCTCCATACACCTTGCTAGACAAAATACCCTAAACAGGCCATGCTGGGACAGATCATTAAATTCCCACAGAATGAAACGTACATACAAGGATGAACCATAATTGTAACTCAGAGTTTATAATAATTTCCATGTGTCCATATAACTTATTCTATATCCATAAACCCTTTCACACATCCTACGAACCATCCAAAATGACCTTTATTTCCCTGCCCCCTGCTTTTGTTTATGCTGTCTTCTGGTCATGAATGTCCTGCACATATGACTGTTCAAATGTTGTGTGTCTATGAAGTCACCTCTAAAATCTTTTACCCAAACATTCTGTCTCTTCCATAGTATTTTATCAATAACTATCTTTTGTCTTTAGTTTTTCTTTTTAATAAACATGACATCTTTCTCATGAGATAATCTGACGGCAGAGTCCTTGCCTTGCTATTTAAATCATCACTGAATCCATCATAACACCCAATCTTGATAAATCTGCATCTATCATAAATTCTACAATTTAAGATTTTTATTGCTCTTTCTTGGTCAGATAGTAACAGTAATCTGTAGAGTAAACATAAAAAGTAGAGCTTTTACAACACTGTACAAAATAATTATTTTTTTTTTTCAACAAGGAAATTAAAGCCTAGTGAAGTTAATTTGTTCAAAGATGTGCTGCCAGTGAGGAGAACAAAGGTAAAAAACTACAAGTAAACTTTCAGCACTTTCTCCCTTAAACTTCTATATGATTCCCCATAAAATGTACTTTTTAGCACCAAGTCAAAACTTAGGTCCAGAATACCTGTGGCGACTTGGTGGCCCAAGCCTCTGCTTCCACTGTGGATCATCACACACACCTGTCCCTTATGGTCAATGCCCATTTTCTTAGCAGCATACTCGTTGAAAATCTCATCCACAACCTGGATTTCTGCATAGTGGTTGCCTGCTCCCAGAGTCCCCAACTACAAAAGTGAGAATGTTTGATAAAACAGCAGCTACTCTGGTTTGAAAAAATCCATTTAAAAAGCAAATTGGTAGGAACAATCAACAAAAAGATAACCACACAAATAGTGTTTTATGTAATAAAGAAACTTCTAAGCTTAGAAAAGTTTCATTTATTTCAAGTAGTATTCCACACAATTAAAATAGTGTACAGCAGTTCCTGCAGTTTACTGTATCATTATTTGCTTGAGGTACAACACATCAAAAGCTTCATCAACCAAAACTCAGACCATCAAATGGCTCACAGGACAATTTAAGCATCATGGAGAGAATGGTCAAATTTTGGGATAAACTCTGATGAATGCTGACTCTTAAACATCACTGGAAGGATATATCCCATAATTGGAGCTAATAGATGATTTAGGGACCCAGAAAACGGCAGTGCAACAAGAGTCTTCAGAGGTTGCCTAGTTTTAACTTTTATCTCAATTCTCAGCTAAGAAAACAAGACCCAGAAGGCAAGAGACTTGCCTAAAGTCATAGTGAATCAGTGGCAAAGCCATTACAATTAGTGTAAATTTCAAACATCTGGTGTATTTTTATCTCATGGACACCACGCACTGACAAGTTATATGTTTTCAACTTAGATGCTAGAAAACTTTCAGCCAAATCTGTAGATTGTCAGTTTCTACATAAGCAATTTTGATATACATTTTAAGTCTTCATTTTCTTCCCATCCACTTCTAATTCACGACATCTTGTTTTATTTTATGAGTATGTACAAGCTCCTGACAGCTTTTTAAAAGAGTAAGCATGAAGCATAAATAAAACTGTGTTCCTTTCAGTGTACTCTGAAAAACACTGGGGATATACTCTCCACACAGGGAAGACAGACGCCCCCCACTCCCCGCAAAAAAAAAAAAACAAAACATGAAAAAATGAACGTCTCCCCTCCAAAGTGAGTGTTACCTGGGGAAGGCCTCTTTTTTTAGCCCTGGCTGAGACTTTATTGGGATCAGCTTGCAGCATCCTTCCATACTCCTCACAGTGCTCCTTGTCCTCTGCCCAGGCATAGCCTTCTCTCAGGGACCAGTCCACACCCATCTCCAAGGCCTCCTCCAAGTCTCTGAGTGAGTAACAAGGTGAAGGTCACTTCACAGCCAAGGCAGATCAAAACCTAAGAATGAGCACATCTCAAAGGGCAGAGGAAAGCACTACATTTATTGCCTGTGCCTCAGGCATCGTGTGAGACATAGTTCATGCTATTAGCAATTTTAGTTTTTTGAGGAAAGCAGTTTCATAAATAATTGAATACTTAAGTGCTAAACACCACACTGGAGATGATTATAGTTCTTCACATTTTTACAGCCCCTCATACTTTTCAAATTTTATTTACCTCTCTGATCCCGAATTCTATGATGCAGTGATTAAGCAGCCACAGAAAATTTATAACTATAACCAACAATCATTATCTATCACCAATTTTACTACAGTTACACTAACTTTTCATAGTAACTTATGAAAAATTACAAATAATAAATAAAGCTATCTCAACGTCCTCAGGCAACATAGGTTAAATTTTAAACCCTAAAATTTAATCACAGAAGTATTACCTAGCTTTATTGTATCTTCATTTTGAAGTTGAGGTGTATACACATTAAACCCCTAGAAGGAAAAAGCTCTCATCTTCACCTAAGGTCCAGCCCTTTTTCAAAATATTGTCAGGAGCAAGTACAATGATCAATGTGCCCTCCCCACAACAGCTCATTTCAAACATTATCTATTAGGACAAAATTCCTATCAAAAATATTTGTAAAGATGCTTGGAATTTATTAGATGTTCCAAGTATGCTTTTCAAAGTGGAACTGCATGTCAGGGACCACATAAAATCACAGAATAAGCATCTTCCAAATATATCAGTTTTACTCTAAGTGTTTTTTTTGGGGGGTTGTGTTTTGCTTTTTGGTAAATGGGAGTTGTATATAACAGGAAATAGCTAAAACGTTTTAATATTAATGTCTGTACATGTATCTGAATAGAACATAAAATTCACACAAATTTTAAAGATAAAACAGAAGCTATTAAGAGGTACACTTATTAAGCACACCCTGCAAAGTGTAAGGTGCACAGCTTTACACGAGATACGACACAGTACACCGATGGCCACTAAAAGGCCACTGCAGGGTAGTCTTACATGGAATTCTCTACTTTGGAAATACATGATATCGTAGGTGAAGAACAAACTCAGGGCTATTACCCAAAAAGGAAGGTCATCAATAAACACATCTTCACTGACAGAGGACAGTGCTCTTCAGAATATAACCTCTGAAGCCAAAGGATCCTTGATGTGAATCCTGACTTTACAAGCTTATTTACTATTCTCTTTAAACCTCAGTTTCCTTTCTTGTAAACCAGGGATAATATTAGCATTATTACCTACACAAAATGATATACACATCCACCACCACACAATGCTTTGCACATAGGAAATGCTCAGCAAACATTAATGGATATTATTCTATTTAGAACTGTATGTCAAAGGCTGTCACAATGAACATGAATTGACTAATGTTTCTAACGTTATGGACCTCATGCTTAAAAAAACAATTCATTACACTTCCTGAAAAGTGACTGAACAATCCCTATCTCCAAAATGTCATACACTGGAAATGAATGTGAGGATCATGTGGTTATTATCTCTCATTCCATATATTGGAAACTTTTGTTCTTACTTGGCATTCATTGGGATGACACCTTTTGACCCCACTCCCACAGGAATATGGTCAAACATAGCTTGGGCAAGTTGCTCTTTCACAGGCTGAACATCACTTTCATCTAAATTGGTTCTCAGCAAGCGGACACCACAGTTAATATCAAACCCCACACCACCTACAAAACAGAGAAAAATTAACTCAAATATTAGCAAAACCAGGTGGTTAAGCATTGTTACCAGTGGTTACCCACTATGAATAAAGGGTTTAAAAGATAGCCACTCTTAAAGGTGACTGTTTTAAAGTAGCTGACAAAGTAGCTAACAACAGCATAATTTAAACACATACTAAAGGTACTCTGTGGGCCAAGGAGGCAAAAATAACCGTAAGTAACATTTAGACCAGAGATTAAAATGTGAATTATGTACTTCTCTTTTTTTCTCGGTCACTCTTATCAGGGGTTCATGAATTCTATTAGACCTTTCAAAGAACCAACTTTTGACTTTGTTGATCCTTTCCATTGTATACTGTTTCATTAATCTTGCTCTTATTTCCATCTTTCTATCTTTCCTGGGTTTGTTACGCTTTGTGTTAACTTTTTGAGATGGATGCTTACATCATTGATACTGTAGCCTTTCTTCTTTTGTAATCTGTGTACTGAAGGCTGTGTATTTCTATTCAAGGATGGTATTAATAGTCACAATTTTTAGACAGGTTATTTTAAAAATTATCATTAGTTAAAATTATTTGTAGTTTCCATTATGATTTTCTTGATCCATGGGTTATTTAAACGTATACTGCTCAATTTATAAACACATGGGGTTTCTTCCCCTTAGTTTTTATTGTTCATGATTTCTAACCTAACTCCACTGCAGTAGGATACTACTCTTTGTATCAGTGGTTCTTAGGTATGGCCCAGAGATCATTTCATGTCTTTAGGATTAACTGTATAACAATGCTAAGACATTCATTAGCCTTTTAAATGCATTCTCTCTACTGCACAGTGAAGTTTTCCAAAGGCTACATGACATGTGATAACATGTTTGCTCTGGGGCATAATTAAACATGGAATGTGTCCTTACATGTTACTATTTTAAACTTTTTCAGTTTTAATTTCCAGTAAGGTAAACATCAATAAAAGCCTTTGAGACCAACCTTCAATAATTTTAAGAATGTAAAAAGGTCTCAAGTCTAAAGTTTGAGAACTGCTACTCTGATTTCAATGCTTTGAAATCTGAGATCATCTTTGTGGCTCAGTACATGGTTTAGTTTTGGTGAACACTCTATGTGCACTTGAAAAGAATGTGTATTCTACAATTCTTGGATGCACTATAATGTGGGTGCACATACAATCACATACATATCTTAGAGGTTAAGGTGTCAAGTCTGTAACAGGATTATTCGCATCATCTGCATCCTTAAGAACAAATCTGCCATGACCTCAAAAGAAAAACTAAAAATACTAAATATTGGGCGCAAGTACTTGCACTTTTTCCTCTGGATCTTAGCCTCACAAATTCTTACTGTCTCAACAGTTTTCTTATGGTTTCAACAGATGTGTTTTGGTTTTGTTTTGACATTTTTACACAGCTTTTCTCATTATTCTCGGCAGAGGATTACTCTAAAATGATCCTGTCCACCAAAACTCTCAACATATAATTTGTACTTTCATCTTTTTTTTCAGACTCAGAGAGCAAAGATACTACTTCTGGTGTGAAGTATTTTCAGTGAAAGCACACCACAGCAGAAAAGAAGTGTATAACTACAAGTGGATAATAACGATGATAATGAGAGCAGACGCTTATCAAGTACTTCCTAAGTGTCTGCTGCTGCTGCTGCTGCTAAGTCGCTTCAGTCGTGTCCGACTCTGTGCGACCCCACAGACAGCCGCCCACCAGGCTCCTCTGTCCATGGGATTCTCTAGGCAAGAACACTGGAGTGGGTTGCCATTTCCTCCTCCAATGCATGAAAGTGAAAAGTGAAAGTGAAGTCGCTCAGTCGTGTCCGACTCTTAGCGACCCCATGGACTGCAGCCTATCAGGCTCCTCCGTCCATAGGATTTTCCAGGCAAGAGTACTGGAGTGGGGTGCCATTGCCTTCTCCAAGTGTCTAGCATTGTACTATTTTAGCACAGCTTAATGCATTTAATCTTCACAAAAATATTATGTCGTAAGTAATATCATTAGCTCCAATTTGCCTAAGAGGTAACTGTGACACAAAGAAGATACACTAGCCAGGGAAGTCTTTTGGTTTGTTTTGTAGCCAATGTCTGAATAATGCCTGGCACAAAGCAGGAGCTCAAATAGTTTTAAATAAATATATGCTTTATTTGATATTTTAATAGCCTCCAACTGTCCACAATTAATCCTCTCAGAAAATGAAGAACAGAAATGATAGAACATGATGAAGCTGACATGCACACACAAAATGCAGCCACAGTCTATTCTAGAAAGGCTATGATTCTGAGAACCTACACGCCTGACAGCAGACGTGCACGGTGACCTTACCTGGGGATACCACTGCTTCAGGGTCGTTCATATCAAAGGCTGCCATATTTCCAATAGCAAACCCATAACCTGAATGGACATCAGGAAGACCGATGGATCGCTGAAAGAAAATCAGAAAAAGAAATACAGCTTTCTCCATCTGGCACTCTGGCTGCCTGACAGATCTTACTCTAAAACAGACGGAATTAAAACCTTGCCCAAATCAAGAGTCTGTTTTCATGAAATCTTCTCTATTGGTGGAAAGTGGGTATAAAAATTCCTAATCATAAAGCTAGATATGGCAGGAAAGACTTTTTACAAGGTTTGACCACTGGGATTTTTCCACTTGTAGTTCAGCCAAAAGACAAAAAAATCCACAACCTTCCCCACCCCCTCAAATCCTGATCATTAACTAAGAAAACTGAAAAGAGAAACGCCTCAGTACAACATGATATAGGAGAACCACACACTAATTTTAATATTATTACATTTTAAAGATGATGCTTAGACATTGACAAATTGTAGTCATGCCAGGTTGACAGGAGAGAAATGCCAGATTTACAAAGGTCCTCAGTGTTTAAGAAATAAGACAAATGTAACACATCTGATGGAATGAAAACTGTACACTGTCTACATCTGAGGCCTAGGGAAGTATCCTGACTCAGAAAGAATGGAGATCACAACATGGTAGGGATATATGCAGACATCTGAACACTTCCTTAAATGTACAAGCCACGTCTCTTCATTTCTTCCCCCAAGTGCTGAACATAGTAACCTGCATCAGGACCTCAAAACACATCTGCTGGATTTAACATCTACCCCTAATGGTGGAATCTAAAATCGAGACTTGGGTAGGGGCCCCACTTGTACCATCCATTTCTACCCCAGCATCACCACTAGCCTCCTTTTCCAATCATATCCTTAACAGCTATATTGTGCACCTCTCTCCCTTCCCTCAGTTCTAACCCTTATACTTCCTTCCAGTCTTCCTCCAGTCATCCTCTTGAATGCGGACACACTGCAACTTTCCCTGGTGGTACACTAATACAAGAATAATGTGTACAACAAGAAACAAGAGAACAAAATCTACTCCAAAGGTTCTCAAACACTTACAGATTCTGGCCAAAGGCAACCAGAAACTGAGATATTACCCAGATTCAATTATTTCTTTAAATTCCATGGTTATTTCTAGATGTTTGAGGGTCACTGTATAGCTGATATCACTATCAGCTAGGCATGGCCATTCACCTATTCAACAAACTTTTAGAATAAAAGAAAATATAAGTGATTAAAGCTCTGAATATGGACTCACATGAACAATCCCAGGCAGGGCGGCCACATTGCCAATTTGTTTCATGGCTGGCAGGAAGCCACCAACACCTGAAAAAAAAAATTTCAATATGAGAAAAGTGAACACATTTGATTTTTGGCAGTTCAGTTCAGTTCAATTCAGTCACTCAGTCATGTCTGACTCTTTGCGACCCCATGAACTGCAGCATGCCAGGCCTCCCTGTCCATCACCAACTCCCAGAGTCCACCCAAACCCATGTCCATTGAGTCAGTGATGCCATCCAGCCATCTCATCCTCTGTCGTCCCCTTCTCCTCCTGCCCTCAATCTTTCCCAGCATCAGGATCTTTTCAAATGAGTCAGCTCTTTGCATCAGGTGGCCAAAGTATTGGAGTTTCAGCTTCAACATCAGTTCTTCCAATGAACACCCAGGACTGATCTCCTTTAGGATGGACTGGTTGGATCTCCTTGCAGTCCAAGGGACTCTCAAGAGTCTTCTCCAACACCACAGTTCAAAAGCATCAATTCTTCAGCACTCAGCCTTCTTCACAGTCCAACTCTCACATCCACACATGACCACTGGAAAAACCACAGCCTTGACTAGACACACCTTTGTTGGCAAAGTAATGTCTCTGCTTTTTAATATGCTGTCTAGGTTGGTCACAACTTTCCTTCCAAGGAGTAAGCGTCTTTTAATTTCATGGCTGCAATCATCATTTACAGTGATTCTGGAGCCCCCAAAAATAAAGTCAGTCACTGTTTCCCCATCTATTTCCCATGAAGTGATGGGACAGGATGCCATGATCTTCATTTTCTGAATGTTGAGCTTTAAGCCAACTTTTTCACTCTCCTCTTTCACTTTCATCAAGAAGCTTTTTAGTTCCTCTTCACTTTCTGCCATAAGGGTGGTGTCATCTGCATATCTGAGTTGTACTCCTTTTCCTATTTGGAACCAGTCTGTTGTTCCATGTCCACTTCTAACTATTGCTTCCTGTCCTGCATACAGGTTTCTCAAGAGGCAGGTCAGATGGTCTGGTATTCTCATCTCTTGAAGAATTTTCCAGTTTATTGTGATTCACACAGTCAAAGGCTTTGGCATAGTTAATAAAGCAGAAATAGGTATTTTTCTGGAACTCTCTTGCTTTTTCCATGATCCAGTGGATGTTGGCAATTTGATCTCTGGTTCCTCTGCCTTTTCTAAAACCAGTTTGAACATCTGGAAGTTCACGGTTCATGTATTGCTAAAGCTTGGCTTGGAGTATTTTAAGCATTACTTTACTAGCGTGTGAGATAAGTGCAATTGTGCAGTAGTTTGAGCATTCTTTGGCATTGTCTTTCTTTGGGATTTTTGGCAGAAATACAGTTAAACTTTTCTAGACTGGATTAAATGAAGGGGTAGTGGTTAGGACTGCAACAACAAAGTTTTCATGAGTGTGTGTGAGATGAAGTGGGAAAGAAGGCGGCACACACACAGGAAAGCAGTCAGGGCAACCAGACTAATTACAAACACGCCATCAGTATTCTGTGTAGACCATGATGGCTGCCTGCAAATATTGTACTTGGAGTTGTAAAACATAATCATCACACATTATGTTGTCAATATAAAAAAAGCATTAACTGTTCATAATATTTATTAAAAAAAAAAAACAACTAGTTTTATTCTAAATGACAAAGAAGGGCAATTAGGAAGTGTTGTGAAAACACTGCATGGACAGTCAGGGGATCTGGGGTTGTAATATCAGCACATCTTTTTAGACAAGTCAGCATGCCCTGGTGAGACAGAGGTGAAATTTATTTTAGGTTTGTTGACCTAAAAAAAAAAAGGTTAAAACTAGATTTCTATTTCACCATTATCATCAGAATGTTATACATTTATCTATCTCCCAGTAGTCTTGCAAGATAGGTGTGATAAACTCTTTTTTACAGATGAGACAACTTAAGTTTAGTGAGACTAAAGCTATACTAACTTTGTAATTAGATACAACTGGTTCTGAATTCTGGTTCTGTTATTGAGAAACTATAGCCTTGGATGAACTAAAATTACTTAACCTCACCGAGCCTTGACTTAAATAAACATCTGTAAAATGGAGGTATCTTCCTTTTAGAGTTAGTCCAAGAATTACATGCCATAAGCTATGTAAATGCCAGTACATTTACATAGTAAGTGCACAGTAAATGGTTGCTCTTATTGTAACTGTCAGAGGTTAGCTGCAAAACCAACCAGGTCTATCCAGCTAAAGTGCTTTCTACAAGCTCAGGTGGCCAAAAATGTGATCATGAATAAGTAACAGGCTTTTGCCTCACTTCAAGTCTTGATCATTTCTCGACAATACTTTTTATTTTTAAATTATAATTATTTGAGTTACCACTTTCAGGCCACAAGGTACACACTAGTTGTACTGCCACATGTAAAACTCTGTAATTTACATACCACCACCTCGACAGGCATTCCTTAATTCTTCAAACATTAATTTTTCCAGAGAATCATTCACATAGAAAACTCCTTCAACCTGGTATCAAAGAAAAGGAAAAATTATGTTGGACCACAAGGACCTGATATACAAGTACTGGATAGAATACAAACACTGAAGACAATATTTATTTTGCTTTACTCTTCATAAAACACTACGTTAAATAGCAGAAAACTTCTTACAAGATGTTCCCATCTTTAAATATACCTTTAAAATGTATTTTACAATGTTCCACAAATCATTTTGTTTATTCTCCTACTCTCATAAGCCACATTTAAAAGTTCAACAGGTAAAATATTTTGTGTGCATGTGGGATTAAGAAAAGTCTTCCAACAATGCTCTCACTAAGGCCAAAGATCTCAGTATTCTTGTGCTTCTAAAACATCAGTAGGTTTTGAAAAAAAAAAAAAGAATCAAAAACTCAGATCTAAACATACAAATGCAATCATCTGACCTAAGCATACTTTTTCCGTGTCTAAGACAACAGCATACTACACTTTACTGTCTTCTGTTTTGATTTACAAATCTGTACTTATGTAAACAGTGAATTAAAAAAAAGCTTAGTTTTACAATCTATGTAATTTTAAGAGAATAAAAAAGCTTGATGATAGAGGCACACACAAGACAATGGAAGATATACTTCTGTAACACCAAAGGCGAGAACATGTTAATCAGAGATCAAATATTATGAAGGATCTGCCAAGGAGTGAAGAACCAAAGACTTAATAATCATCTGGACAAGGAAACTGATTTATCAGAAGGAAAACTTCTGCATCTTACCACTGGGAGACTAACAATAACAGTTGATGGAAAATATCTCCAGCACAATTTTCTAAAGGGTCGCATTTATTCTTTACCATTTACTGAGGACTCATGTGTCAGACACTGTACTGGACAGTAGGGGAGATAAAGAAACTATGCAGGGTTATCCCTTCGTGCAGCTTTCAGTCTAGGACGTGATCGACTAGAACACGCAGCGTGTGCAATGAGACAAGTGCTGTAATAGAAGCACAGAGTTCTACAGAAAAATCTGATGTAGAAGGGGCTCAACAGTCTAGGGTGGCAGCGTGGGGGGAGCTTCACAGTTTGTTCCCTTTGTGAACACTGAGTTGGCTGTTTAAAGACAAAAGACATTACTGGAACAGCAACATATTTAGGAGCTGAATGGAAAGATGACATAAAGATGGGAGAGAAGTGTTTTTAAGGAACAAAGAGAAATTTTTAGTGCAGCACATGGTTCTTTTGAGAGGGATGGAGATTGAGAGATATGAGAATTCAAGTGTGAAATTCTCTACTCTTAAGAGAATGGGAATTCAACACAAGCCTAGCACAAAGGTCAGTAACTTTTTAAGAGCAATATAACAGTGTTTCAACTTTCCATTCCCAAAGGAGAGGTGGTAGCAAAGTGTTGTTCAAATAGTTTATGGAAAGTGCTGAGCAAAATCAGACTTGTTCCCATGCAGAATTAGCAGGAGAGTGTGAATTAAAAGTTAAGCTATGCTATGCTCTGCTAAGTCACTTCAGTCGTGTCCGACTCTGTGCGACCCCATAGACGGCAGCTCACCAGGCTTCCCCGTCCCCGGGATTCTCCAGGCAAGAACTATGGAGTGGGTTGCCATTTCCTTCTCCAATGCATTCAAGTGAAAAGAGAAAGTGAAGTCGCTCAGTCATGTCCGACTCTTCGACCCCATGGACTGCAGCCTACGAGGCTCCTCCGTCCCTGGGATTTTTCAGGCAAGAGCACTGGAGTGGGGCGCCATTGCCTTCTCTAGGGCTGCTGTCAAAACATGACAATGTGTGTCACAATCCTTTTAGGATGATCATATGTTTTTTTTTATTTTCTACTCCATTCAGAGAACCAGATTCCGTAAGAACAAACTGCTGCTGCTGCTGCTACTGCTAAGTTGCTTCCGTCGTGTCCGACTCTGTGCGACCCCATAGACGGCAGCCCACTATGCTCCTCTGTCCCTGGGATTCTCCAGGCAAAGAATACTGGAGTGGGTTGCCATTTCCTTCTCCAATGCATGAAAGTGAAAAGTCAAAGTGAAGTCGCTACCAAGGGAAAAAACAGAGCAAAAGGGAGGTTTACCGCTATGGGCTTTTCCTCCCCTCGGTGTCTAGCTAAGTGCTTTGCTCATACGGGACACTCAATAATAATACTGAGTTAGAGTGGAGTGGCTCTCAGGAACTTTTACCAAGACGCAGAATCACAAACCTTTAGTACACTTGCAGGGTATCTAAAGAGATTTCAAAAGCCATTTAAGAACATATGCGCCAAAACCTCACAAATGCCTTCTTTCTTCACTTTAATGAAAGATAGTAAGCACAAATGGCAAGGAAACCCAAAATAACAGAGACCAGGTTTTCAAACTCTCTAGTATCAGGGTCCCAAGTCTTCGTCGGGAATACATCATCCTGTCAGACGAAGAAGACATGAACTGGGCAACATGTCTTAGCTGAGCTTCTACTAGTGGACACCATGTCTTAGCTGAGCTTCTACTAGGTGAGTAAAGGAAGCTGTGCAACCGACTGACCCTCCAGGCCCTACTGACAAATGCCTGTGAAAAAGAAAACACCCCGCCCTGTGACCCTTCTCGTCTGTTTCGAGAAGAAAGACTGTTCTATTAAAACTCTGCCTGTCAATTTAAAAAAAAAACAAACCCACAAAGAACAGTACAGTGAACCAAAAACTTGATACAGTGAATACAGGTCCGTAAACGTTACAGGAATGACCAGCATGACTCAGAGGAGCGGAGTTTGGCCCAAGCAACTCCACTCCGGACTGGCTGAGCACCTATTGGAAGACCACTGCTGTCTCCAAGGCTCAGGAACGATCCGTTTATGAGACTTCTGTGTGAAAACGCTTCGCAAAGGCCAGTTTCGTATTTAAGAGGATGCGCTGGACGCATTCCGCTTTCTTCACCCTCACTGCGGTGGGACGTCTCCACAGGAGACGTTGGGTCGGCACGGATGAAGCACTCAGGGGCCAGAGGGGAACTTGGGGTGGACGCCGGAGGAAATCCGTTGGCGGCGGGACGAGGGCGGCCCCCGCGCACTAGGGGTCTGGAGGGGTTGGAGGAGGCCCCGCCCGGTGGGCAGGGAGGCGCCGCGGACCCCCAGCCACGGGCCCTGCTCCCCCTCCTCACCTGCATGTTGGGCACGAAGCCCTTCTTGATTCTCCAGCAGTTCTTACTGATCTTTTCCAAGAACTGCAGCTCATCATTATAACTGCGACTCATGGTGGCGAAAACTCCCGGCTTCCCTTCGAGTAACCACTGGCCGCGTTGTCCCACTGACTTAAACACCGCCTTCCGGCACTCAGCGCGCAGGCGCGGCCAGTTCAG
Organism: Tragelaphus eurycerus; assembly: GCA_935064755.1. Classification (NCBI taxonomy): domain Eukaryota; kingdom Metazoa; phylum Chordata; class Mammalia; order Artiodactyla; family Bovidae; genus Tragelaphus; species Tragelaphus eurycerus. The sequence continues at coordinate 5,847,288 of CAKXYN010000072.1, read as the reverse complement.
CAGCAGGGTGGGCGACGGCAAGCGCCGAGGTTCAAAACTTGTATCAATAGCGCGCGCGCGCTCTCTCTTTTTCCTTTACTAGTTAAGATAGACCATCCTCTAGCGTTTATCTTTGTGGATGTTAACTAGTCATTCTCTTCCAGGCTAAAGCTAAGCTAAATCCAGTACTTTTTAGTATGATCTAGTTATCTTTCGTTTTGGAAGTGCTTTTCAGCATTGGACAGAGGAGCCTGGTAAGCTACAGTCCATAGGGTCTCAAAGAGTTGGACAAGACAGCAACTTTACATTCACATTCAGCATTGAAAAACGCACTGAATCTGGATCAGGTCCAGTTGTTCTAAGGAATCATATGCTTGGAGTTTCAGTTAAGTCGTTCAGTCATGTCCGACTCTTTGCGACCCCATGGACTGCAGCACGTCAGGATTCTCTGTCCATCACCAACTCCCGGAGCTTATTCAAAGTCATGTCCATCCAGTCGGTGATGCCATCTCATCCTCTGTCGTCCCCTTCTCCTCCTTCCTTCAATCATTCCCAGCATAAGGGTCTTTTCAAATGAGTCAGTTCTTCCCATTAGGTGACCAAAGTATTGGAGTTTCAGCTTCAGCATGTCCTTCCAATGAATATTCCGGACTGATTTCCATTTTTTAAAATATAAATTTATTTATTTTAATTGGAGGCTAATTACTTTACAATATTGTATTGGTTTTGCCATACATCGACATGAATTGGCCATGGGTGTACACCTGTTCCCCATCCTGGACCCCTCTCCCACTTCCCTCCTCATCCTATCCCTCTGGGTCAGGACTGATTTCCTTGAGGATGAACTGGTTGGATCTCCTTGCAGCCCAAGGGACTCTCAAGAGTCTTCCCCAACACCACAGTTCAAAAGCATCAATTCTTTTCAGCTTGAAGTTTACACCTCACAAAAGCAGAGCCATTACTTTGCCAGCAAAGATCCATCTAGTCAAAGCTATGGTTTTTCCAGTAGTCATGTATGGATGTGAGAGTCGGACTACAAAGAAAGCTGAGTGCCAAAGAATTGATGCTTTTGAACTGTGGTGTTGGAGAAGACTCTTGAGAGTCCCTTGGACTGCAAGGAGATCCAACCAGTCCATTCTAAAGGAGATCAGTCCTGGGGGTTCATTGGATGGACTGATGTTGAAGCTGAAACTCCAATACTTTGGCCACCTGATGCAAGGAGCTGACTCATTGGAAAAGACCCTGATGCTGGGAAAGATTGAGGGCAGGAGGAGAAGGGGATGACAGAGGATGAGATGGTTGGATGGGATCACCGACTTGATGGACATGGGTTTGGGTGGACTTCGGGTGTTGGTGATGGACAGGGAGGCCTGGCGTGCTGCAGTTCATGTGGTCACAAAGAGTCAGACAGGACTGAGTGACTGAACTCAACTGAGTGAGGAAGAAAGAGATATCTGTAGCTGAGAAAGAGAAACATTTAAACAGATACCACAATGGAAATTTTGTAATGTTTCAAAACGAATTTGCGAACACATTAAATACAGCCTACCAGACTCCTCCGTCCATGGGATTTTCCAGGCAAGAGTACTGGAGTGGGGTGCCATTGCCTTCTCCATTAGTCAGAAAAGAGCATTCCAAAGAACGAAACATGACAGTTTATCATTTATTCCAACAACACTGATGAGGACATCTATTGAGGTCAGATGAGCAATACAAAGATGAGTAAACGGCAGTTGTTATGGATGTCTAGGGCTTCCCAGTCTAGTTTTCTCTGATGACTAAGTACTCTATGAACCTGCTTTTATACACACTGCCTCTTCTTCACAGTAATAAGTGAGCCTTAAGTGTTTTCTATTTCCAATCCTATCTCATGTAAAGAACAGTGACGTTGGAATCAGAAAGGCTTGGATTGAATTTTTACTGTTGCTGTTTACTAGCTTTGTATGATAAATCTCTTTTAAATAATTTTTGTTTCCTTTTCTATAAAATGGGATCATAATTCTTCACAAGTGATCATGAAGATTAAACACTGGGTAAGCCCTCCAGTAAACAGCTGTCTTCCGTTCCCCCACTGGATTGTCAGCATCACAAAAGCAAAGTGTGGATTCTATTTCCAAAAAGTGTGGATTCTATTTAGTTCCCCTTTCCTCCTATTCTGCCCCAATTTCACCCCATTGATTTGTTGCTCCAATAACATGAATCTATCTATGATTTATCTAGTACTCTGCATTGCCATTTCATTTGAGAGAGAAAACAGCCTAAAACTTAAAGTGATACAATTTGTAGAGTTTCCTGCAATCACTGTTTCTCTCCAGACATATCTAAGAGAGAACATGCTGCTGCTGCTGCTGCTAAGTTGCTTCAGTCATGTCCGACTCTGTGCGACCCCATAGACGGCAGCCCACAAGACTTTCCCACCCCTGGGATTCTCCAGGCTAGAATACTGGAGTGGGTTGCCATTTCCTTCTCCAATGCATGAAAGTGAAAAGTGAAAGTGAAGTCGCTCAGTTGTGCCCGACTCTTAGCGACCCCATGGACTGCAGCCTACCAGGCTCCTCTGTCCATGGATTTTCCAGGCAAGAGTACTGGAATGGGGTGCCATTGCCTTCTCCAAAGAGAGAACATAGTCCCTTTTTAAATCAAGTTTTGAAATCTGTACAAGCTCAGTTTGTGGTAGTATTAAAAACACTAGGGAATTTCCTGATGGTCCAGTGGTTGGAACTCTGCATTTCCAAGAGGTCCCAGATTCCATCCCTTATAGGGAACTAAGGTCCTATAAGCCAGAAGGCCGTGCAGCATAGGAGAGAAAAAAAAATAAAACAAACAAAAAACCCTAAAGAACACTACATTCTCTTCTTACCTGTCTTATTTTATTACCAAAAAAAAAAAAAAAATCAGGGACAAGGAACTTTGCAAATGAAAAGGTAAAATTTACTTTGATAGAAAACAATTTTAATTAAATACAGGGGATAGTAGCAGTAAATATAAAACATAAAATCCAATATGCAGGGAGGAGGGAACCCTAGAGAGCTGAAGAGGCTGAAGGGATCTCCACTGATAACATCTGATGCAAATTTGCATTTGAGACCTTCTCACAGACCTTAGAAGTAATACATACCTTGTTCTTGGCCACAGAATCTCACAGACACAGGAGCACACAACATGCACTCAAACATGAACGCACATTCAAACAGCTACCCCTCCACGCCCTTGAGGACACACACACAGCCTGATTTAACCCTTTCACCCAGTTTGCCTCCCTCTATACTCCTGCGGTCTTGAAAAAGAAAACTTCGGGCGTTCCACAAGGGCTTTACAATTTCAGTGTGTACTGTCTTCCAGCTCTGGGTTTATAGGAGCTGTGGGATTAAGGGCCATTTGCTTCCTGGAGTGGACTCTAAACAGGCAATCATGGGGTTGGCTTCCCGCTCCACTGTCCACTTATCAGGTGCAGATCTTTCCAACCATGGAAACCTGGCTGCTGCTTTGATGTTTTATACTTCAGGTCGGTGGAGATCAAAAGGAAACCCTGAAAAGGATGCAACAACGAAGACGATGTCAAACTTGGGTGTGCGCAGCCATAGGATGTCTAAGTCTGCCTGAGGGGTGAGGGGGACAGGGCTCTTTACCGGGTCCTACTATATCATACCCTCCTCTACCCCCACCTCCTTGTCAATGCCTCAGACAGGGGAACAGGCTATTTGGGATTCTTGTCACCTTGTGCGACTTAAGCAATTATAGAAGGGGACATGGGGAGGGAACAGGGGGTGCAGAGTAGAATATAGGATTGGAGAATTCTGCCAGATTCTTACATCTACCTCCCCAAACCAAAAAGCCCCAGAAGGGAAGAAATAAGGTATTCTGAAGTTTGTGAATAATGATTAACCAGGAAACCACTTTACAGCAGATCCCTGAACCCAGAGGAGTCTTTGGTTCAGGCCAAAGTTTACTCACTAAGGGAATCAGAAGAGCCAATCTGGTCTCGAGTATGCCCTTTCCAGCTACATAAACTTTTCATCTCTCTGAGTCTTCCTGTCCTTATCTATAAAATGGGATTCACAGTCCCAGCCTTCCAGCATATCTTGTGGAACAAATAAAATAAGGTGCACAAGTGCAGCTTCTTGTAGTGTGATATGAATAAATTTGGCTTCAGATTTGGTCTGACGTGTTTTTTTTTTTTTTTTTCTGGTGTGATTTTTAAACTCAAATTTAAGGGCTTTTCATTATTATTTATGAGCTTTAAGAGCTAAATATCTTGTTTATAAAATTCCTTGGGCTGGGAAAAAACAAAGCAGAACAAAATAAAACAAAAAGTAAGAAAAATAGGAAAAGGTGCATTCTACGATGAAAAGAAATGCTGCAATTAATATTGATAATTCTTACCTCAAGAACTTCAATATCTGAATTGACGAGTGAGATTTTGTGTGGGTTGGGTAGAGGAAATCCTTGCTGTAATTTTGCTAAAATACAGAATAAGATGTGAAATAATTGGGCACCAGCATGGGAGATTTGGTAAACTTTTTTTTTTTTTTTGTGGCCTTTGGAATTTTATTTTATTTTTTTAATTTTATTTTATTTAACTTTACAATATTGTATTGGTTTTGCCATACATCAAAATGAATCCGCCACAGGTATACATGTGTTCCCCATCCTGAACTCTCCTCCCTCCTCCCTCCCCATACCATCCCTCTGGGTGGTCCCAGTGCACCAGCCCCAGGCATCCGGTATCAGGCATCGAACCTGGACTGGCGACTCGTTTCAAATATGATATTATACATATTTTAATGCCATTCTCCCATATCATCCCACCCTCAGATTTGGTAAACTTTTTAGTAAGAGACTAACAAAAAACTTTTTGACAATTTATCCTTCCACTCTTCCTGGTTCTGTGCCTTTAATTCTCTTTGATATATCCCTAGCATTTTCCTGAAAGAATGGTTAATTAATCTGCTATTCATGGGGCCGCAAAGAGTCCGACACGACTGAGCGACTGAACTGAACTGAATAAAAATTTACTTGCAACTATGTGTATCTGGATGGCAGAACAAAAGATAACAACTCAACCAATTTGTATTTTGAAAATACCTTAATCAGTGGGTCCTGAGAATATTTTGATCTCCAATACAAAACATATTTTAACCAAGCTGCACTCAAGATGCTACCGTTTGTGAACAATTGCAGTGTAGGTCTGGGATTGTCATTCCACTGTCTATTCCAGTGGTGATCTTTGCGTAAGAACCACAGTGACACCCTCTAGAGAGTTTCATCTCATTTCTGGCTGACCCAAAGGAGATTCTTGACTGCCTAAGGAGAATGGTTTTAATTTCCTTAGCTCAACCAGAGTGAGCGGTTCTTGCTTGCAAGTAGGGTTACTAACAAGGCTTGAAGCTGGAATAACTAATTTAGAAGCCATATAGTTGATAGTATCAACTCTGTCAATTCTGGCCTTGGCCTGGATTCATAATAACATATTAGCAAGTACAAGCTTCAGGATGGAAAGTCCCGGCCAATCCCCAACATGTAACCAGTGTCCGAGTTACATTGTTTCCCCAGACTCCCTTACCGTTGGCTAGTGGGAGGACTCCAAAGTGGAGAATGGAGGACAGAATATTCTCAAACCTCAAGACCTAAAATGAAAGGGGAAACTGGATCAGTTGCTAAATGAGGGTATTTTGAAAGTACGATGCCTGGTTTGGACACGCACTCTCCCAGACCTTATCAGAATGGGCAGCAATAATCAGCATCTCCCCATAGACATATTCTAGGTTTCCAGACACGGAAAGCTCTTTGGTGGAAAACCATTTTCACAGGGTTTGCTAATCTTTTTTTCTCATTGAGGGATGAGAATTTCTGCCCTCTCTACACTGGATCATGGTGACAACAAATGCAGAGGGATCACACAGTGGCAGCAAACGTGGCAGCTTAGATATCAAGTAAGACAATCTAGAATGGCCAATAGATATTCCAGTTAGTGGTCTTTCATTAATTTATTGGGAACTCCAGTCACAGGAGTTTCCCTGTTATGCTCTATAGTCAATGGCGCCACCAGAACATGCAATTTATCTTTAATAAAATAAGTAGTTGTATAATCTTAGCAAAATGCTTCCCTCATAGTTCAGTTGGTAAAGAATCCACCTGCAATGCAGGAGACTTTGGTTCTATTCCTGGGTTAGGAAGATCCGCTGGAGAAGGGAAAGACTACCCACTCCAGTATTCTGGCCTGGAGAATTCCATATACTGTATAGTCCATGGAGTCGCAAAGAGTTGGACATGACTGAACGACTTTCACTTTAGCAAACTGCTGGTTCCTGGGAAGACTCAGGTATTAAAAACAAATAGACTATGATGAACTTCAGTTCATTCAGTGAATGTTTTTTAAACATCCTATATGCTTAGCAATAATAAGAACCTTTTTGCAGCTTAGCAAGGATGGCTCTGAAGCAGACTTCCTAGGTGTATCTCTTGTTTTGACCACCTTACTGTGTGATGTTGGGGAAGTTCCTTAACCTCTCTGTGCCTCAATTTCCTCAACCATAAAGTGAAGATAATAATACTAATCCCTTGGGGTTTTACCAGGATTAAACAAGTTAATATTATGTAAAATTCTCTATATACACCTTTGTCATTTTTTTCAGAGATGTCTACAAACATTGCTAAATGCTCCTGAAGGGGAAAATTGACCCTAACTGAGAACCATTTCTCTATAACATAAGTGACATGTAGAGACAGGGTAGAGACATAAATTGGTGATTCAGCTGATCTTCCAGAAGCTTGGGGCAGAGGGTTTCCAAGTTGCATGTTGGGATTACCTCTTCCAATTAGGAGGTCACCAGGCTAGACCCCTCCGAAGAGGCATCTACACAACCAGCCTTAACTTAATTTTAGGAGATGGGTAGAAAACCTTTGAAGAACAAAATGAACCATGCCTAACAATTCATTTAAAGCATCATCCTTTGGTAGTCTGAATCATAAATTCTAGAGGATTATTTTATCCAAAAAATGACATGTTCCTGAAAATGTCTGTTCCCTCTCCCAGCATTACATAGTCTTAACAATCTTTTGAATTCTTTTTAAAGTCTTTTTGAATATATACAAGGGAATTCCCCTCTTGCTTAATGGTTAATGGGCTTGGTGGATGTGTAGCTACAGAAAGAATTTTAAAATCAAAGCCTACACTCAGAGGCAAAGAAAACAATTATCCAGCTACTATATAGATTTCTCATTTTTCCCTAGGTGGGAACTTGGAGAGCACTGATTCTTACCTCAATATTGCTGCGATTGGACTCTGGCAAAGAAAGGCGGAATCTGAAAATGAAACAAAGCAACAACAAAAAATAGTAGGAACAGTTCAAGGAGGGAAGGCTTAAAAACAACCACATCAGTAGAAAGAAACAAAAGGAAAAAGAAACAATTTTTTCAGTTCAATAAGTCATTATTTAAAAGCCACACAAACTTGTGAGAACATCCAGTTCTAGTACATCTCTCCCCCTGTATTTGCTGCTGAAGAAGCAGGGCAGGAAAAATGGAAACAAGAAGGGTTGCCCAAGTGCATTTGCTATAAGGGACTTACTGTTGCCAACTTGAAACACAGAATATTTTTGTTTGGGCTGAGATGTTGGGTTTGAGATCTTAGTCCTCCTACCAGGAATCAAACCCAGGCCCTGGCAGTGATAGTAACCAGTCCTAACCATTGGACCACCAGGGAATTTCCCAGAACATTCTTAAGAAGCAGTTTTTATGTCTTCTTGCCCTAAACTCAACCTTGTAACTCCCCCGAGTTAGACTGGTCCCTTATTAATAAACATGACAATGACAGTGATGATGACCGTGGTGGTGACATGGACTCTTCTAGAAGCTATATAAACATTTAGAATGTAATCTTCCCAATGACTCTGTGAGTGATGCTACTATTACTGCCCCTTTGGCAGACAAGAATACTGATAATCAAGGAGTCCACAAACAACATCTAAGTATCTCCCTATCTATGCCCCTCTTCAATCAGGTGTGGCCATTTTACTCAGCTGTGCCTCTCCCAAGAATATTTCTGCTCTAACATTTAAGAAATAAATGTGCACGGAAGAGGTAAGTTTGCTTATTATCAGCCAATATCATGTTAGTACGAATTAGGCTTTGAGGTTTCTTTAAGGTGACAGCTAAGAGCAAAAACTAGAAAGACTGTTAATTCTGACAAGGGTCAGAAATGGTACCAGAGGGAACTTTCCAGATATAGTGTTTCCATCTCAGGGGCGCAGGTTCAGTCCCTCGTTGAGGAATTAAGATCCCAAAAAAATAAATTAAAAAAAAATTATCAGATTTATCTTACTAGAAAGTGAAGACCAGAATTTTTAGGGCATCCTTGAAGGAAGGAAGCTGAGCAGTTGAACATCACTTGAAGATACTGTTGGGGAAACGTGAGGGGGATGCCTCCCCCTGGTCTACCTGCTTCTTATGAGGGACAATCTAGAGCAGTCTAGAAATTCGGCCTACACGAAAGAGGAACACACTTGTGAATCTCCTTTCTGTTCTTTCATGACATCCCCAAACCATGATTGGGTACCATCTGAGGTTCCTATAAACCAGCTATCCTTTCCTTGGGCACGTGTGCTCAGTCGCTAAGTTGTGTCTGACTCTTCTGAGACCCTGTGGACTGTAGCCCACCAGGCTCTTCTGTCCATGGGATTATCCCGGCAACAATACTGGAGCCTGTTGCCATTTCCTGCTCCAGGGGATCTTCCCGACCCAGGGACGGAACCCGTGTGTCTACTGTGTCTCCTGAGTTGGCAGGTGGATTCTTCACCACTGAGCCACCTGGGATTACTTCTGTTTCCTAGTTCTCAATTTACCCTGTTAATGTGACATGAAGTGAAGTGAAGTGAAGTTGCTCAGTTGTGTCCGATTCTTTGCGACCCCATGGACTGTAGCCTACCAGGCTTCTCAGTCTATGGGATTTTCCAGGCAAGAGTATTGGAGTGGGTTGCCATTTAATGGACAAGTCTCACTAGCTAAACTCTTCCTCTCCTAGATCTGAAAAACACAAAAGCTCAACTCAGACCACTAGGTGGCAACCAACTTCACTCCTTTGACCTTGTATTCTCCGCTTGGCCCCTAATCTTGTACTTCAAGCCCTGCTGTGCTGGGCTCTGTTTAGTTGCTCAGTTATGTCTGACTCTTTTCGACTCCATGGCCTGTAACCCGCCAGGTTCCTCTGTCCATGACGATTCTCCAGGCAAGAATGCTGGAGTGAGTTGCCTTGCCCTCCTCCAGGGGATCTTCCCAACCCAGGAATCGAACCCAGGTCTCTGGCATTGCTGATGGATTTTTTTTTTTACAGTCTGAGGTACCAGGGAAGCCCTAAAGTCCTGCTGCTGCTGCTGCTAAGTTGCTTCAGTTGTGTCCGACTCTGTGCAACCCCATAGACGGCAGCCCACCAGGCTTGCCTGTCCCTGGGATTCTCCTGGCAAGAACACTGGGTGGGTGGCCATTTCCTTCTCCAATGCATGAAAGTGAAAAGTGAAAGTGAAGTCGCTCAGTCGTGTCTGACTCTAGCGACCCCATGGACTGCAGCCTACCAGGCTCCTCCATCCATGGGATTTTCCAGGCAAAAGTACTGGAGTGGGGTGCTATTGCCTTCTCCGAAAGTCCTGCTACCAGCAGCTAATTTTTATTAGAGAAACACAGAGTAGCTGGAGAGAAAGGGAGCTCAAATAGTTCTATGTTGCAGGCATATTAAAGTATAACCTATTTTATTTAATTTTGGCTGTGCCACATGCTATGCAGGATCTTAGTCCCCCCACCAGGGATTGAACTTGCATCCCCTGTATTGGAAACCACTAGACTTGGTAGTCCAAGTAAAGCCTATTTTTAAGGGTTTGTTTGGGGGCTTCCATGGCTGTCTGGTGGTTAAGACTCCACTCTTTCACTGTAGGGAGTGTGGGTTTGAAACCTGGTCAGGGAACTAAGATCCTGCATGCCACATGGAAGAAAGAAAGAAAGAAGGAAGAGAAGAGAAAAAGAAAGGAATGTTTTGGAGAAGGAAAACCAGAGCTAAAGTGCAAATTATAAAATACAGCAAAAGACAAAGTTTCTTCATATTCTGAGTTAATGTAGCAAGTGTGACATAATGAAGACCAAGTGGATCAAAGCACAGACACTCTCAATGCCTTTCCTGCAACCCTGTGGCCATGGCAGACATTGGTAATGAATCCCTGCATGCAGTCCCTGTAATAATTGCTTCTCTCTTTGCCCTCTCACTATAAGCTCCCTGTGGGTTGAGATCCAGTCTTAAATCCCTTTGTATTCCTAGGACTGAGTATGGAGCATGACATATATCACACATAGTTTTCCCTCCTTCACTCATTGACTCTTCTAGCAGCTATCTATTGAAAACCTAGTATATGTCAGCCCTGGAACTGGTACCCGAGATAGAAATGTGAGTAAAAACCAAACACAGTCACTATCCTGTGTAGTTTACAGCCCAGTGGGAAGGCAGACTTGAGCCAAACAATCGCACTGATGAAGGCCTATTAAAGGTTAGATAAAAACTCTGAAGGAAAGAAATACTTTCATTGAGGTAAATGACAAAAGAACCTGATCTAACTTGGTGGATGCAGTAAGGTCTCCAAGGAAGGGCTGTGTCTTAGAGTTGACATAAGAAGGATGAGCAGGATTAAAAAGGCAAAATGGGGAAGGAAGTGGGAAGGGGTCTGGGCAGAGGTTGCAAAGGTCTGAGTAGAGAGAACAGAAAGCTAGGGAGAAAGCCGCAGTATGATGCTAGATAGACAGACAGTGGCTAGGCTACTCAGGCCCTGTTAGAAGTTTCATATTTATCTGGAAAGGAATCTATGGAATGTTTCTAAGGAGGGGCAGAGAATGTCAGTGCTCTGTAAAGATCACTCTAGTTGCAGTATGGAGAAAAGATTGGCAGGGTGAGATTCCCAGGTGCTTCTCCTATGCTCAGTAATGTGCTAGGCAATGTGAAGAATTTTATTGATATCTGTATTTTTGAGGGATGGGGAGAAGCTGTATGTGCAGGAAACAATTATAGAATATTACAAAGCAGCTTGTATTCAGGTGCTGTTTTATGGGTTCACACACTACTTGTTGCAGGAATTCTGGGAAGGTGTGAAAAGGTGATAGGACCAGAGTGGACTGTGTGTGTGTGTGTGTGTGTGTGTGTGTGTGTGTGTGTATATGGGGGGAAAATAAATTTTCCTTTGAGAGAAGCACTGTGTATACTACCACGTACAAGCACCTGTCCCTTAGCACCCAGTACTGTTAATTGCTTGTTAATCTGAGTATTACCCTCACTAAGTTGAGGACTCAGAAGGTAGAAACTATTGTTTTTCTCTCAGCTCTCTGTATCAAGAACAGGGCAGAACATATACTTGGTGCTCTATAAATTCTTACTGAGTGGATGTATGGATAAATGAGCAGATGAAGGATGGATGGGAAAGTGTATATTGCAGGGTCCCCAACCTCTGGGCCACGGATTGGTACTTGTTAGGAACTGGGCCACGCAGCAGGAGGTGAGCCATGGGTGGGCGATCGATGCCGTTTGTTCCCCATTGCTTCCCATTGCTAGCAATACTGCCTGAACCATCTCTCCCTATCCCCCTACTCCCACCCTGGTCCATGGAAAAATTGTCTTACACAAAATTGGTCTGTGGTGCCAAAAAGGTTGGGGCCCACTGGTCTGTTGGACTGAGGTCACCTCGAGGGTGAGGCAGCTGGAGCAGTATGTTCACTTTAGGGAGGGAAGACTGACTGGTTTGAAAGGTAGGACTAGATGCTGAAGATCTTGAAAACTCTAGGCTGTGGATTTAATCCAATGATGAACACTTTTGAGGGGAGGCTTATGTTGAGCCTCCTCCAGAAGCAAAGGATTAGCTCACTGAGGAAGTTTCCCAGTATTTTAACTCCATTGCCTTCTGCAGTCTAGAAATCTGCCCTCCCACCAATGAGTCTGGGAGAAAGGGAAGAAGTCATTGGGGGTTGCTTCTCCAATAGGGGCCCCCACTGTGGCCCTCCTTTCGCCTGGCCTCAACCGTAGCTCAGTGGGAGGGTGGAGATGGAAATCAGCCTGGTTGCCAAGCCTGAGCTCTGCTGGCCTGTCCGAGCACCGTTCCAACAGAAACTGAATCCATTCTTCCCAGACCTGTTTTCCTTTCTGTTTTCTCACCAGATGGCTCATGCTGGGAAATGTTTATCTGCCCAACTGTGAGAAGTAGAATTGGGTGTGATATTATCTGCTGTAGGCAGCTATATTTGCATTCTCTGACAGTGCTGCGTGGGAGAGGTAGTAGGGTAACTGTGTGTGTGCGTGCATGTGTGCACCTGTGTGTATGGTAGTGTGGTGGGGTGCACTTTGGGAGCATCCAAATTCTTGATTATGGGAATGTCAAAAAAATGTTCCAAACTCCAAATGGTTGCGCAGTCACGTGCGCTGGATTGCCTTGAGCTTTACACGTGACTAACAAAAAGGATTAGAATTAAGTAATCTGTATGAAGGTCATAAAAAGGAAAGTGGTCTCAAAAACACCTACTACAAGACCAATCTGGATCGGAGTTACCTCCAAATAGAACTGTGTTTGAAAAAAAAGACTCAAATATAGAAAGAGCTGTAACCTGAAGGCCAGCTCCACAGCTTTTAAGATCCTCCTGACTGGTCGTGTCTCTTGGGACCAATTTCTCCTGTCTTATTTGGCCCAACTTTGATCCCAGAATGGGAAAGGATAAAGCCCTGCTACTAGCTGCAACAAAGTTTTTGAGCACTGATTATGTGCTGGGAGCTGTGCTTTTCCTACATTCTCATCTCTACCAATACAACACTCTAAACAGGGGATCTGTTATGCTGAGGAAGAAATTGATTCTTAGAGGGGTCAGTGGACTTGTACAAGGTCACAAGTCAGCAAATGACTGAGGTAGAATTCACAGTGAGACACGCTTGACTCCAAAGCCTATGCTTCTAATTGGACACATCAAAGAAGTCAACTTTGTTACTAATACTCCCAGCTTTGGCTTTCTTTAGCTTTCCTTGGCCGAGTTTCATTTAATGCAGTGAGAAAAGGGCTGTGTGCTTTTACCATTTTAGGACATACAGTGCCAGTGTCTTCTCTTTTTTTCTATCAGTACTTAAAACTGAGAAAGGACATGCTTCCCATTTCAGTTTAACCTGATTCCATGCTCTTGGTTTCCTTCTCCAGGCAAGGATATTTATTTTATAAGTTGAAGGTCTAAGTGTCATTTTCTGAGTCTTAAATATTCACCACATCAAATACAATATAATGTAGCAAGTAAACAAACATGCATCGCTTTGAAGACTAACTCAGATTCAAGTTCTAGCTCTGCCATTCAAAAGCTCTGTGACTCATGTCAAAAACTATTAATAAACAGAAAGCTTGATTAAATAGAGTCAGGAAACCAGAAGGGGGAGCTCTCACATCCTGGGACAACTGCTGCTACTGCTAAGTCGCTTCAGTCGTGTCCGACTCTGTGCGACCCCATAGACGGAAGCCCACCAGGCTCCCCCGTCCCTGGGATTCTCCAGGCAAGAATACTGGAGTGGGTTGCCATTTCCTTCCCCAATGCATGAAAGTGAAAAGTGAAAGTGAAGTCGCTCAGTTGTGTCCGACTCAGCGACCCCATGGACTGGAGCCTACCAGGATCCTCCATCCATGGGATTTTCCAGGTAAAAGTACTGGGGTGGGGGTGCCATTGCCTTCCCCATCCTGGGACAACAGCAGAGCCCAATAGGACTCTTTTCTAGCAAGGACTCAGATAAAGAAAAGTCATGGACTTTTTATTACAGCCCTCTTGACTTCCTTGTCCCTTCTGTAAAAGGGTCCTCCTTCCTTTGCCATGTGGGGGCTTGTACAAGTCTCCCCATGGTTATAGACCCCAAAATGCAGTTCTCTGCTTGTCCCAGATTAAACCATCTTTGCTGGAGAAATATCTGGCAGTCCATTTATGTTGGTCAACATTTAGTTAATTGACCCATATAAACCATAAAATGGGGATAATAAGCTTCCTCTAGGATTAATCATTCAATCTACAGACATGGTACTGGGTTGTGGAGATACAGGCTGCGAGGTTTAAGTAATATACGTGTAGTGCTTGGCACAGGACCAGCAGATAGTAAAGGCTCAATAATGAAGAGTAGTTATAAATAATAGAACAAAAGGCTATTTCTCTAGTAGCCATCACTGGGCAGGAGGCAGAGGAATGAAGTATTTTCTGAATGAAACTCTTGACATACTCTTGAATAATTGAATATTGCCTTGCCCTGACTGAAGCCAGCATCCAAGTTTTAAATTGCCTTTTTTTTTTTTTTAAAGACACTTAACATGCACTTTGGAGAAGGCAATGGCACCCCACTCCAGTACTCTTGCCTGGGAAATCCCATGGACGGAGGAGCCTGGTAGGCTGCAGTCCATGGGGTTGTGAAGAGTTGGACATGACTGAGCGACTTCACTTTCACTTTTCTCTTTCATGCATTGGAGAAGGAAATGGCAACCCACTCCAGTGTTCTTGCCTGGAGAATCCCAGGGATGGGGAAACCTGGTGGGCTGCCGTCTATGGGGTCTCACAGAGTCGGACACGACTGAAGTGACTTAGCAGCAGCAGCAACATGCACGTTACATGTATTAACTCACATATTCCTTACAAGTATTTAAAGTAGGTTTTACTGTATCATTTTATAGAGGAGAAAATGTAGGCCCAGAGACATTAGGAAACTTGCCTGAGACCCCACAGCTAATGATATCTGGGCTGGAACCTGAACCAGCTATATTGAGCCTGTGATTTCACCTCCTCTCTAAACTCTCCCTCTTGGATTAGCCTCTGATTTCTATATCTTATATCTAGGGAGCCAGCCCTGAGCAGCTCCAGAGAGCCACCCTCAGGCAGAGGATGGTTAGGAAGGCTATGGTGTTCTGGGGGGATGTATTTGGAGACCCTGTGTTCCCTGGTTCTTCTCATGGGTGTTTCACAGATCCCCGTCTTCTTTACACCTCTTCCTGCTGTGTCTCTATGACGTTGTGTGTGTGTGTGCCTGAATGCTACATGGCTTCAGTTGTGTCTGACTTTTTGCAACCCTATGGACTGTAGCCTGCCAGACTCTTCTGTACATGGGATTCTCCAGGGAAAAATACTGGAGTGGGTTGCCATGCCCTCCTCCAGGAGATCTTCCCCACCCAAGGCTCAAACCCACATCTCATATCTCCTGCATTGGGGCAGACAGGTTCTTTACTACTAGTGCCACCTGGGAAGCCCCTCTATGATGTCACCTAACAGCAAACCAGCTCCCCCTGAAAAGTCTCTCTCCCAGAGCCTAGGAGCAGAGGCATGGGCATGTGGGAGACAGGGTTACCACTCTTGCTGCCAAAGATTAAAGCACTCTGTCAGCACAGCCTCTGCTCCTTTGCAGCCTTGCTTCTGGGTTTGGCTGGACCCAGGCCTACCAGCCTTGCCCCCAATCTGCTCACTGCCTGAGGTTTGCTGTTATATTGCATCAGGAACCACCCTCAGACTCAGTGCATGTGACCTGTGCAGTGCTCAGAAGGACTCCATGCTCAGTTTAATGCCCTGCTGTCTCCAGCTTGCAGTTCTTCATGATTTTTGAACAGGGGGCTCTGCACTTTCATTTTGCAGCAAGCCTCACAAATTATGTAGGTAGTCCTGTTCAGAGCCCACCAAGGCCTCAGGGTACAGGAAGCCTGCCCAGTGACCTGAATGTAAAGGAGGTCACAGGGGAGTTTGAGGAGACTTTGGGAAGGCAGGAGTCCTACTTTCAGATTTGTGTTTGCAAGGTCAAAGCCGACTTCTGGCCCTCAGGAAGCTGGAGAATGAATTCAAACATTTCTTTGGATGACGTGAATTTAACAGGTTACCATCAGTTTTCCTAATTATTCCTGGTGGCTCAGATGATAAAGAATCTGGATGTAAGAAGACCAGGAAGATCCCCTGAAGAAAGGAATGGCTGAACACTCCAGTATTATTGCCTGGAGAATTCCATAGACAGAGGTGCTTGGTGGGCTATAGTCCATGGGGTGGCAAAGAGTTGAACATGGCTGAGAGACAAACACTTTCACTTTTCTGTAAAGAAACATAATGCCCACTGTACCTGCAGTTTCTTACTGGTAGGAATGTTGGAATGTAGGGTCAGCAGGAAAGCACCTTGGTCTCTCTGCAACTCAAGGTCTTTATTACCTGCTTGCCACAGCCTGAAGTCCTGTTCTTGTTAAATCCTTCCTTCTCATCCTGCAAGGAAACCAGACCCTGGCTCAAGGGTAAATATTATTTCTACCTTCTCAGAGCTTGCTGCCTCAGTTGGCAGCCTTGCCCCAGGGATCCCCCATCACCCCAGACTTCCAGCTCCCCTTTCTTCTCAGCCATCAGATGGAGGTCTCACCTGTACTCACAGTACTGGGACTCAGGCAAACCAGCTTCCAAATTCTGTCCTTTCTCATGGCCTGGCTCAGATACTGCCAGCTCCTCACCTTCCATCCTTTTCCCCTCTCTCTCTCTGCTCTCTGGCTTCTACCCTCTCAACCATTAAAACTGCCATCTCAAAGATCACCCATCAAGGTTAAGAAATTCATCAGCCTTGATCTTCTAGAAACAGGGCTACATCATGACATCTGGTGGCCTGAAGCCTTCCTCTATAAAAAACAAAACAAAACAAAAAAAACCCCCCAAAACATTAAAACTGACCTCCGAAGACTGAGGTGTTACAAAGTCATGGTATAGTCCAGTCTGGATTGAATTAATTTTAAATTTCTTATTTTAAAATATATTAAAACATTTTCATGAGTCCCTGAAGTTTCATAGGCTCTGGGCACCACGCCTATTGAATTTAATGGAGAAATCAGTCCTTCTTTGAAAACCTGGGTAAAGTTGAGGAGAAAGCCTTCATGAAATCTTTTATCTCTGGGAAACCACACTGCTTTTTGCTTTTATCATTCCTTTAATTGGAAAAGCAACATAGTTATAAAAAATTTTTTAAGAAAACAGCCGACTCATAATCTCACATCCTAACACAATCCTTCATTACAAATTCACTTTCTCGTCCAGATGGAAAGCTATTTTACATGGTTGATTGTTCTGTTTATGCAGTTCTATATTCTGCTTATTTCATTTTTGTATTATTTTACTGAACATATTTTCCATGTTCCTACAATAGTCTTCCTAGCCATCAAGTTGACGTATGGTGATTGACTTTTCTCCTCTCTTGGTTTCCCAGTCTTTTCAGATTCTGATTTGTCTATTTTATTGCTTCCTCTTCCTCCTTTCATGGAGTTAATCTGTGCCATCTGATTATTTGGTATATCCTCACTTCTAGGTTGTTTGATTCATGACTTCCACTATGGGCTTTATAAGGGCTGAAGAGAATGAGCTTTGAAGATGATCCTTCCCAGTGGCAATTAGTGTTCAGTGATCTGTCTACATGACCTGCTCCAGCTCTTTCACACTGCATGGCTTGCATTTGACAGCCAGCCAGGCCATGGGGCATGATCTAGTTAAACTCTACACTCTAGTAATGGGATCTGAATGTTAGAGACTGAAGGTAACTCAGAGGTGATTCTTTATGACTTCATTATTTTACAGATAAGGCAGCTGAGGTTCAAAGAGGTCAAAAGACTTGATCATGGTTCTGGAACCAGGGAGCAGGGGTTTGAAACTTCATTCCTTGACCTCATAATTTCATTCTCTTTCTTCAATAGCATCTATTTTAAATTTGTTGAAAAGGAAATTCATTTTTTATTGCTATACCATTAGAATGAGAATTTACATTGTAGAATTAAACTTATGCTAATTTTGTTGCCAGATTTATCTGAATATTGTTTACTGGGAAGAAAAAAAATTCATAATACAATTTTCAGTTAGATCCATACTTTGAAATTATCTGGACTATTACAGGAGAAATGCTTGATGATTCACGTCTATTGGATGATAACTTCTCCTGTGTTGTGAATGTTCACTTGTCTCTTGGCCTGTTGATTCACCTGTTACTACCATCCAACAGTCATATCAACTGAGCTTACCTGTTCAGAGATAAAGAGCAGATCAGTCTTTGTCCCAAAATAGCCAGGGCAACATTGGTACTAGCAACCTGCAGAGAACAAAGGCATTCATTAGTAAGATGAGTGAATTTGTCTATTTTGGCCACAAATATCACTACCCATAGCAGAAACATAAACTTTACTTTCATCTTAAAAAATATTGAAAAGAAAGAGCTCTTGAAAATACTGTCTTGCAGGTAGGGAGACTATAAAGACTTTCTGTTTGAAGATCTCCTTTAAATTATTTTTCATTTTCTTCTAATCTCTCTTTTCCATGTATGTGTGTGTATGTGTGTTTGTGTGTGTGTGTGTGTATGTGTGTGTGTGTGTTGTGTGTAGCATCTCACTTAGGTTCATTGTTTAGTCATTTTCTCTTCGATTGCATCTGGCCTTCATCTATTCAAATAAACTTGAACTCCACCTTGATGGACTTATTTGAAAAAAAGAAATTTGGTTGTTAATGTAAAAGAAGCAGAGGAAAGGGCACACAGCATGTGGGGAAGGGTTGGGAGCTACTGAATGAGAACTGGCCTCCATACCTTCCTCTACCTCAGTCCTAACCCTGCCCCCTCCCCTAATTGATGGAGCTCATCCCATCCCTCCAAACATTTGGTAGAGCCTGCAGGTCAGTGGTCTACTGCACAGACAGGATTGGTATCTATAGGCTGCCCTCCTGTCCCCACAGACTTACAAAGTCCATGGAAACGATGGTTTCCGCAGTCGAGTTCTTGGGCTGGGTGAGTATCATGATGGAGGCAGGGATGTCCAGGGTGAAGTTCCCTGGTAGTAAACTGATCACAGGAGGCTCTGTTGCCAAGACCTGTACCATGAAGGGCTTGGACAAGATGTAGAGTTCTGCAATCTGCCAACATTCAGGGAAAGAGAGAGATTGGGAGTCATGAGATGAGGAGGAGATATCACAAATCTGGGGTGGCCTGTGGTGATTAACCTTACATCATCACAGTTAGAAAAAATCTCTTTAATAATAATACCAATAACAACATAGGATTAAGAACAGCTGGCATTTACTGAACACATACTGTGTGTCAGGCACATGTCAGGACTTTCAGTATTATTTCATTCAATCTCCACAAAATCCTTGTGAGGCAGGTTCTATCAGGATTCCCATTTCACAACTAAAGAGAATGAGCCTTAGAGAGATTAAATAATTTTCTCAAGGTTTCAGGCAGGTAAGTTGTAGAACTAGGGTTCAAGTCTAGGTCTGTCTGACTTACGGTCCTTGCTCTAAACCCAGGATGCTACACAAGCACCTCTGGGTCCTCCAGGGCAAACCCGAGCCTTTCAGTACACTGTGCCCAGTACGCAGGTGCCACGCCACCATGATCTTAGCAGTTGCTTTACTAAGGTTTCAAATGGCTTCCTGGTTGCTTGGATGGTAGAGAATCTGCCCGGAATGCGAGAGACCCAGATTCAATCCCTGGGTCAGGAAGATCCCCTGGAGAAGGGAATGGCAGCCCACTCCAGTATTCTTGCCTGGAGAATTCCATGGACAAAGGAGCCTGGCAAGCTATAGCCCATGGGGTTGCAAAGAGTTGGATACAGTTGAGAGGCTAACACTACTACTAAGGTCACAAATGTAAGCCCTGTTCCTTCCTTTCTCATTTAAACTAATTATTTCAAGTGTGGTGGAACTTACAGAAGGAAGAGAGGATTTATTCTGTGAATGTACAATGTCTTCACTAGAAACTTGTATTGTTCAGTTAGTATTTGTAGATATTTGATTAAAAGACAAAACTCTTGGGACTTCCCTGGTGGTCCAGTGGCTAAGACTCCATGCTCCCAATGTAGGGGGCCCAGGTTCAGTCCCAGGTCAGGGAACGATATAGATCTCACATGCCATAGCTAAAGATCCCGCATGTGGCACTATAAATAAATAAGTAATTTACCCGGGCCCCCTACATTGGGAGCATGGAGTCCTAGCCACTGGACCACCAGAGTGAAGTAAGCCAGAAAGAAAAACACCAATACAGTATACTAACGCATATATATGGAATTTAGAAATATGGTAACGACAACCCTGTATGTGAGACAGCAAAAAAGACACAGATGTATAGAACAGTCTTTTGGACTCTGTGGGAGAGGGCGGGGGATGATTTGGGAAAATGGCATTAAAACGTGTATAATATCATATAAGAAACGAATCGCCAGTCTAGGTTCGATGCAGGATACAGGAAGCTTGGGGCTGGTGCACTGGGATGACCTAGAGGGATGGTATGCGGAGGGAGGTGGGAAGGGGGTTCAGGATGGGGAACACGTGTACACCCGTGGTGGATGCATGTTGATGGATGGCAAAACCAATACAATATTGTAAAGTAAAAAAATAAATAAATAAAAAAGAAGAAAAAAACTCTTAAGAAGGGAAATATGGATGCAAGCTTGAACAAAAAAAATACAAAGTCTTCCAGAAATAACTGCAATGAAAGCAAATACACCATTAAGGAGTCAAATCCTGAGCACTCACCCGGGAGAGTATGTTGCCATGGGCTTGAGAGTTGTGAAGCAAATGGTTGGAAATCTGGAAAACCAAGAACATCATGTCACTGGAAGGTTTATACCTGGGTTGTATTTTCAGGGAAAATGCAGCATTCTCAATAATTGTTATGAATCATGAAGCTGTTGCACCAGAAATGCCTAGTGTTTGAAGGTGATCTATCATTTCATAGCCCAAACACAGGAACTCAGAGGCCCACAGAAGTAAAGTGACTTGCCCTTCGGTCACATAGGAAGTTACATTACTTTGAGAAGTACCTTTTAACCTTGGGAACACAGTGTACATCATATAGGTATGACCCGTATGTAAATGTTTTACAGTGGTTAACAAGAAGTCTTGTTTTATTGTCCTCATTTTCAGAGATTACTGAGATAAACAATGCATAAGCAATTTATCTTCACAGATGAATGGTTTTCAAGTCTGATACTAGAAATATCTCATTCTCAGCGGTGTCTGGGAGCTGGTGTTGCCGCCAGCATTTTGAACATAAGATTTATAACTACATGTATAATTGGGACCTAGAGAATGGAAAGAGTCATAAGGGATACTCAATGAAAGTTGTTAGCTCACTGGCTGGAGAGAATGTTCTCATTATAAAAGGGAGGGGCATGACAAAGAGGTCATTGAATATCTGTGCTATTTACTGATCATTGTAGATGTCAATTGTAATTACCAATAGGAGAAATCTTTATGTTGGCATAACACAAACAATAATAATAAACATGTATGGAGCATGTACTCTGTGTTAGGTACTGGCCTGAATACTTTACATATATTTAAACCTCTTTAATGCCCAAAACAACTCTATGTGTATGAATTTATTATTATTCCCATTTTCCAAATGATGAAAATCTGGCATAGAGATGTTAGGTACATTGAAATTGTCAAAATTTCACAGGTATTCATCACAGGTGATAAGTAGTGAAGGGGTTCTTAGTATTATTTAAGGTCAATCTAGAAGAACATAAAAAGCTGAAATTGGCAGAACTAGAAACCCAGCAATTCTCCAACTCATATCAACATTCATTCTGCAATCCCTTTATTCATCGTCCTGCTAGAAGTGATAGTGTCTACAAAGGCCCAGGAATAAGAACATAACAACCCCCGTAAGAATACTTAAAATAAGATTAAATGTTTGTGTCGATTGTTATCATCCATTAACATTCCTCACCTCTTTTGTGGTGAGAGTGAAGCTGAAAGCCCCAGCTGTAAAATAAGCATAGGATGCAGATTTAAAGAAATACTTGGAGATTCCAATGTAGAGCATAGAGTCACTGCGTTCCGGGAGCACAAAAGGAACTGATGGGAAGGGGGGATATTGGAGGCTTTTCAACGGGTAGAAAACGCCCTGTGGGGAAATAGAAAGACCAGTGTATTAGGGGAAGACTCGGCTGTGCAGGATTAAAAGGACATGGACCCACTCAAGTCAGAATATGGAAAATTGCAGAAACTCAGTAGGGATGAGAAAACCATGAGTCCTCTGACTCCTTGACTACGGACTATGTTTCAATGTTTTTATGACTTCTTGAGCATATCTGAGCATGTCTTGTCCACGCTGGGGTGTAATCTGGTGAGAGTGTCCTTGTTGGTCCTCTTCTCAGAGAAAGGAAGGCAAGTGCCTGTATCTAGAGGGGACAGCTCTGGACAATTCCCAATTTTCACGTAGAAAATTAAAGATGTCAAACCTCTGATCTACAAAACTCATGACTTCTGAGCATCTGGGCATCATAGACACAAAAGGACCCAGGGCGCTACGTGGCTTAAAGCGTTTTTGTGACATTTTAAATGCTGACCTCATTAGCTATAGGTTGTTATTACAAAATAGTGTCTCATGTAACATTTAACTGATTTGAATGACTCAGTCTTTGAAACATAAGTCTATACGCATTTAAAAAAACAATGATATTAACCTTGGAGCAAACTAAATGTAACCACAGTTAATCACTTTTCTAGAATCAGCAAACACTATTATCATGTGCTAATGGCCCTGACCAAGATCAGCAGCCCTCAGTTAAATTCACTAACCTGAGAGTTAGGAATAAATAGAACTATCAATATTTATAATATATGGATCTGTTGAGTTCTAATAAATGCAGACTATCTTACTTGCTGCCTCTTAGCCTCAAACCTTACTCCCAGAGGTAAAGACAACATGATACTTTTCTTGAAGAAGGCAGACACATGTTATATAATCCAAACAATCATTTATCAATCAAGAAAGTGTTTAAGAGTCTTTTAAAGGAACATAAACATGAGAGAATTCCTTGAAAGAAAAGTAAATTATTGGAAGAGAACGTAGTTATATTTCCTTCTGCACATAATGTTTGTTCTTCAACTATTGGCTGTTAATGGCCAAAATCAGAACTCTGATGATGACAAAATTACCTTCAAATTCAGGTCAAAGTAATTCTCAGTAATTTCTGGGGAACTGATTAAGGAATAATCCAGCAGAGTATAGTTGTCAATCTTTCTTAAAACTAAAAAACAAAGAAAAAAAAAAATTTACATACACAAAGGTATAGTATAACACATGATTAATGTTTATCCAGAACAATATAATTCTGAATCCTCTGTTATTTAAAACAAAAATTAACTATCACCCTATTTCTTAAGTAACACTTGCTCACTTTTCAAAACTCAGGAAAAGCAGATAAATCAAAAGAAGAAAGTAAAAACTTTCATTTGTCGCATTGCCCTGAGAGAAACATCAATAAAATTTTGGCTGTTGTTCAGTCACTAAGTTGTGTCTTGACTTTTTGCAAGCCCATGGATTGCAGCACCCCAGGCTTCCCTGTCCTTCACTATCCCCTGGAGTTTGCTCAAATTCATATCCATTGGTACACCAAGTTTTTGTCCATATACTTTTATACATGCTCCCAGAAGTGAAGAAATTTGCCCACAGCAAGCTAGGACATGGGACTCTTCCACTGGTTCTTTCCTCATCTTTTCTACATCTTCTTACTCTTTCCCTACCTCACCAATCCATTATTTTTTATTCATCTATTTGCATCCGCTCATCAACCCATCTGTCCAGACACCATCTCATTTCATCCCTTGTCTATTAAACTACTATGAGTTAGGCACTGTGCTTGGTGTTAGGGACACAGAGAAGAGTCAAAGTTCCTCCCCTCAAGGAACTCATGGCAGAACAGGAAATTAACACAATGTAATAAGAGCAGATCTATAGCTGAGCTCTGGATGGTCCGACTACAAACTGAGTCTTATAGTCTTCCCCACCTTGGTATCAATAAATCCATTTCTTCCAGTTTTTCAGATGCTCAACATAAACCCTGGGGTCATCCATCCCTGATTCTTTTCATGATCCACATTCAATGTGTCAGCAAGTACCACTGTCTCTACCCTCCAGGTACATCTGGAACCTGAACACCTCTCACCATCTTCCTCACTTCATCCAGGCCCCTCCCTTCCTTGCTCATATAGGTCGCTATGGTAATCTCTTAAGTGGTCTCCCTGCTTCCACATTTGACCCTGTCCTATAATTAATAGAAGCCAGAGTGATCTCCTTAAAATATAAGTCAGGACATGCAAGGTGCGACCAGGACTCTCCAACAACTTCTCATCTCAGACTAAGAGCCAGCCTTCGTGATGACCTATAGAGCTCTGAAGCTCTAACCATCTGCTTTCCCCTCTTTGACCTTGTCTCCTGATACTTCCCCCTCATTCCTTCTGTTTCCAGTATGGTCTCCTCACAGTTCCTCCAAGGCCCTCAGCATGCTCCCACAGAGGCCTTTGAGCTTGAGTTTTCCTCTGACTGGAAAGTCCTTCATCCAGATTTAGGAGCAGCTGCTACCTACTTCATTCAGGTCCTTACTCTAATTCCACTTGTTCAGGGGTGCCTTTCCCAGCCAGGCTATTTTAAACAACCCTCACCCCCATCCCTGCCCCACTGCCAGCCAGTTCCTTCCCTGCTTTAGTTTGCTTCTTACCATTTATTGCAATGATACTGTAGATGTTACTAATTATCTTGCTGGCTGGCTGCCTCCTCTCACTAGCCCCATGAGGGCAGGTATTTCTGTCTCCTGGGCTTACTGCTGCATCTCCAGCGCCAAGAATAGCACCCATCCTATTCCAGGGGCTCAGCACATCATTGTGGGATGAGTGGATGAAGTGCAAAGAGATAGAAACTCCCAAAGTATCATGTGAGCATTGAGGAACTGGAACTGTGCCTGAGCTGAGCCTTAAAAGATAAAGAGGAGGGAACAGGACAAGGAATAGCTGAGGGACAGGAAGCAGAAGGAGCTGTGCTTAGCACAGTGCTGGCAGAGAGACAGGTACTCAGTAAATATCTCTTAAGTGAATAAATGGATGAAGAGGAGAGAAGGCTTTTCTAGGCAGAGAGGACAGCACGGTGGGAGGCAAGGGTGTGAGGCAGGAGAAGCAGTTTGATGGCTGGAGCAGCTAGAAGCAGAAGATGAAGTTCAGAGAAGTGAGGACCATGACAGGCAGGTCTTGTAGTTAAGGGATTTGAACTTGATCCTGAAGGCAGCTATAGGAACCACCAAAGGGATTAGAACCAGGGGTAACTGATCAGGATGAGCATCCATCGTTCTGAAGAGGATGGATTTAGGACCAGAGCTGGGATTCAAGCTCATGAGAGTTTAATCCTCTGCCTTGCATCTTGTCTCCTGAAGCCATCTCCTCCTGCAGTGAGGCTAGCTAACCAGCAGAGAAGAGCAGGCCCTACACACTCAGGTCAGTCCCCGCATGTCCCTCCCTGCAGTGGCACTAGTTTGCAGAGGGGAAAGCAGACTGGAGAGCTGGAGCAAAGCCCACCTAGAGAGCACCTGAGTGCGGGGTGGGACAAGAAGCACCAGGAAGAGACGGCTCTAGGACTCACCCTCCAGCATGCTGAGATTGGCATTCAGTGCCTCCACCTCACCTGTGACAATGGGACAGAGCTGGCCATAAAAGGAAAAAAATAAATGCAGGTTATCACATTGTACTGGACATCTCTGTTTCAGGGCCTAGACTGCGCCCACA
This sequence comes from Tragelaphus eurycerus, assembly GCA_935064755.1. NCBI lineage: Eukaryota > Metazoa > Chordata > Mammalia > Artiodactyla > Bovidae > Tragelaphus > Tragelaphus eurycerus. The sequence goes on along the minus strand of CAKXYN010000072.1, from coordinate 5,821,737 downwards.
AAGGCCTTTCAGTGAGAAGACCTTCTCCCTTTGGACTTTGCCTTAAATGTTTCCCTTAAATGAATTGATGTCCATGGGCCTCAAGTTCCTAATGAGTGGGTGGTGTGCCACTGAATGCTGGCTCATCTTCAGAGCAACTGGGACTACACCCAGCTTGCCACATCAAAGAATGAGGTCTTGGCTTTCCTTCCTGCAGCACGACAGGACGTGTGCCCAGTCCATGGGCTATGACACCTGGGGAACCTGCTGAGCCTCTCCTGATGGCAGGGATGCCCCTGCCTCTCGCCTCCACTGTCAGCATGCCAGGCCCTGCCCCGGGAGAGTTAGAGCAGGGACTTGACTTCCTCGCTGGGCTGCTTTGAGAGCTCATTTGATCAAACATCTACTTAGATCAGAACCCCTTCTGGAATCAGAAAAGCAATCTTGAATCACTCCCAAGCACATCTGTAGGAAGGAGGAAAAGTACCAAGGTGGGTGCCATGTGCTAGGCATGTGCTGAATACTCAGTGTGGGGGTTACAAGCAGAGGCTCAGGAGCCTGACTGCCTGGCGTTGGATGCCTTGGCGAGCTCCTTGTACTCTTCTGCCTCACTCCGCTCATCTGCAACATGTGTATGATAATTGCATCTGCTATGTCATAAGCATTCAGTGAATGTTACCGATTGTTAGCTTCATTCTATCTTCACTACAGTCCTGAGGGGCAGGCACTACTGTCCTTTATTTACAGATGGGAAAACTGAAGCTTAGAGAAGGTGATCAAGTAGATCAGCAGGATTTGAAATCTGGTCTGACATGGCTAACCACTGTAGTCTGAGCACTCCTGTCCTTTTCCAGTGGCACAGAGGGAACCCTAGAAGCAAAGCATCTATGAGCTCTATGTCATATATAAACTCCAGGCAAGCTTAACTATTGGCTTCTTGTTGGAGGCCAAAGGACCATGACTTGTTTTGAATGATGGATGAGCAAGCGTCGGGGCTCTTAAGGTGACAGCACTCTTTCCCAGCCACTCTTTAATATGCACATTCGCTGGCACTCAGCAAATTTCAGGTCAGGATGGAGAAAGATAGGAAAGGTTCAGCATCCTTGGGCCAGCCCGGCAACCTTGTTGGACAAGCTGCTTCATGTTTCTGTGTGTCGATTTCCTCATCAATGTTCATTATGCATCTCCTGCCTTCTGAGCACTGAATTCAACACAAGGAGGATAGAGACAGCCAGACACCATCCTTGCCCCTCTTTTCCAGAGATGAATCTCCTTTCTTTTCCCTGTCCTCCTCACCCCTCTTCTTGTCTCTCCAGAAACATGTGAAGTGTTCAGGGAAGATACTGTCAGGATTAGAAAGAGGGCTCACCACCAATTCCATCTTTCCCTTCTCCAAATGCTGACTTCTGGAATCAGGAAGTCACTTTAACTTATACTATTTCACTTGGCTGGAAATATCCATTCTTTTCTCCCATTCCTTACCTATTCAAATCCTATCTGTAATTCAAGGCCAAGTTCAAGTCCTGCACCCTCCAAAAATATCTCCCAGGATACTTCCAGGATCTATTTATTTAATTTTTCCATTTCTCTGAACCCCTTCAGTTCAATCTAAGGACAACATAGGTATGTACAAGATTCAAATACTTACAGTTAGTTTCACACGTCTGAACTGGGTTTTCCTAAACAGATGAGCATATTCCTTTTTCATATCCCCAACAGACTCTAGCCTAGGGCTGGGTATGCAATAGGCACAAAATAAACCAAATCTTTTTGATTGTTTGCCCACCCTGAGGTGAGGATTTGAGGGAAGGAGTGCTGTTTTATGTATCTCTATATCTCTAGCACCAACCATAGTATTTGGCACATAGCAGGCACTTGAGAGACTATTAAGCTGCAAAGGGTAATGTTTGTGAAAGTGCCTTGGGGAGTGCTTAGCACACACTTGGTGTTCAGGCAAGGTTTATTGACTTAGAGTTCATCAAAGCATGGTAGAACTGCTGCTGACAGCATGTCACTGTGGCTGGATAATCTTTAAGGACTTACCATTTCATTTAATTTCTTTAAAATGGGTTTCTCCAGGGGCTCAGCAAAGGAGTTATATAGGACACTAGGAAAAAAAAATTTTTTTAAGGCCTATACAGAATCATATCTGCCAGTTAATAACCACCCCTAGGAGCCACCTGAGAATCCAGCCACAGCCTGGCCACTGCCCACCAGAGTACCCTCGCTCACCTGAGCTCTCCAGAAAACGAGACGTGGGCATGGCTCACTTGAGCATAGCAGTCTTGGAGCTTCAGGATCGGGTGACCAACGTCATTTCGGGACAGGACAACTATACCAGTGAAATAGACCCCAGAGAGAAACAGGTCAGCTGCTCCTGTGTCTTGGCTATTGAGAGAAAAAGTGCAAGGTTACCCAAGCCTGGGCAGGGGTGGAGATGGATCTTGTTCCTCTGAATCTATGCCTATAGGAGGGCTTACCCATAGGCTGTAAGCCCCAGGAGGGCAGTAACCTCATCACCTCTGGATTCCTGGCACTTAACAACACATAGGAGTGGAGCTGAATGGATATTTACTGAACAAATGAAGGAACAAGTATGTGAATGGTGACAGCTCTAGGCACCTTGTAGGTATTTCATCCTGAGTGCTCTGGCCCCCATCGTGGTTGGGCATGTTTTCATATTAACCACAATTCATATATGAAGCTTGTTTGGAGGGAAAACATAGGGGTAAAGTGGCCACAGCTTATTTAGGAGGGGCATCTAGATGGGAAGGTGACACTTAGATGTCGTATGTGAACTCCTTGATGATGTTCATCTCCAGGTCCCAGGATTTACCTTGTGGCTTGACACAGAATAGGCACTCAATCTACGGTTGATAAGTTAGCAAGGAAATGAATAATACATGAATCTCTGCTTCTTATGAGGGAAAATGTCATTTTTCTACTGTCTGTAAGACTAGAGTTCTTGAGAGGGAGATGAGTGGTATTCAGTACCATTCATAAATGGATGCAGTAGGCACTCAATAAATGAATGTTGAACGACCAAATGGGTGAATGAATGTCTTATCCTGGGGCATCAACCAAGGCAGACCTAAACATTACACTCAGGATAGTGACTTGCACATAGTAGGCAGTTTGTAAGTGCACCTTGAACTTGATCCTTTCTTTCTACAGAAGAGTGCAAAGGCCTTTTGGTAGAGGGAGGATTGGGCTCAAGCTGACTACCCTCCTCCAACCTCCTTATGAGGTAGGAAGGCTTATTTCTAAGCAGTTGTCCTTACAATTAGGGAAGCATGTTCAAAGACTAGCTCAAGGTCAGATGGCGATTCACTGGGACTCTGAAATGTTAAGCTCATGTCAATGCCTCTAACAATCAAGGACTTCTAGCTCTTAGGAAATCTTAAATGGCACATTGGTCAGTGGCTCTGCCACTGATGCTTTTCAGGCCCCTCTCCCTTGTCCCCAGAAAAGATATTCTGTTTTAAATCTCTCCCTGAAGAATGCACTTGAGAAAGATGGTTAATGTTAGGTAGTTAGATTAGGAAAAAGGAGTCCAAAATAGTGGTGATTAAAAGACAAAGAAAGGAAAAAGCCTGCAAAAACAGAACAGAGTAAGGTCTGAGGACCAGAGTGAAAACATCAAGTGAAACAAACAGCCCTCCTGGCTAGCCCAATTTACATAGGGCAGGCTCAGGGGGAGGAGAAAAAAATATAAAAAGAGGAGCCAAAATTGAGCCTCTCTCTTCTCTTCGCTTTTTTTGGGTCGTCCCACCCTCACACCTCGAGGGTGTATTTTCCTTTGCTTGCCAAATAAAACTGAGCTGTAACCGAACTGTAACACAGGTCTGCCATTTAAACTGAGCTGCAACCAAGCTGTACCACTGGTCCATCCATCGCTTCAAGTTTTTGCTGTGGCGAGACAGAACCAAGGAAATTACACATTCCCCCAACAGTTAACAACTGAGGTAAAGAAGCCTAATGTCAAATACATTGGCAATCATGTACAGTTTTGATTTTTTTCTCCATTTCCCCGCAAAATAGCAGCAGACTTTTCAGTGGAATACTCACAAAAGTGGAGACTTGACTTCCCAGTCTGTGCTGATGTTGGTAGTTCCATGGTTGGTCAGAGCCCTGATTCCGACACCAGGAACAAAGGCGAGTGAAGTATTTGGAAATGAAAAGGCATTGATTTTTATGCTATAAAACAAGAAACAGAAGAATTAGTGCAACTCCTGTAGCACATATTTCATTAAGGCAAAACCCAAAATGCAGTTGTAGAACTCCTGAGAGGAGCAGGCAATTGTAAATTCCTATGGAGGAAGGGGACTTCCCTGGTGGCTCAGATGGTAAAGAATCTACTTGCAATGCAGGAGACCCCAGTTCAATCCCTGGGTCTGGAAGATTCCCCTGGAGAAGTGACTGGCAACCCACTCCAGTACTCTTGCCTGGACAGTCCTATGGACTGAGGAGCCTGGTGGGCTACAGTCTACGGGGTCACAAAGGGTCAGACACGACTGAGTGACTAAGGCTTGCTTGTAGGTAGATGAAGGACCCTCAGGTCTGCACTGCAGCCTCAGGGCACTGCTTCCTAATTCCCTTCAGACCCTTGGCAGGAAGCCCCTTGTATCTAGTGGAGGGGAGAAATGAGCAGGTTTAGAAGCAAATTTTCAAGTAATCAGTCTCTTTCTTTAGTTTCTCTAAAGACAGAATATTGCCATCAGGATTTTTCCCCTCAGCTGTTTCAGTATTTCTCAATGCGGGGAACATTCATATTTTGGATGGGACAATTATTTTTTATAGAGGACTGTTGGCAGTATATTTGGCATATGTACCAACTAAATGCCAATAGTTCCCCCTCCCTCACAGTCATCAGGACAGTAAACAGCCTGCCTTCCTTCCAAATGCCCTCTTATGTGGACAGTATTTTCCCTAGTTGAGAAACTTACTTTAGAGCATGAACTCCTCCTAAGGATTCCCTGAGTGGTCACTGGTCACATAGGTAATTAGAGGCAGTAGGTGATCCAGGCTGCAATAGCACAGGAGCAGCCTAGAGGAGCTACCGCACGTCCGAGGTCATGGGAGGTGCCGACAGGAGCAACCCCACCTCCAAGCAGCGGCGGCCACCTGGGCGCAGGAGGGCCAAGAGGAGCTACTCCACGTTCAAGGTCAGGAGGGGTGGCCGTGAAGAGATACCCCACATCCAAGGTAAGTGAAACCCAAGTAAGACTGTAGGTGTTGTGAGAGGGCATCAGAGGGCAGACACACTGAAACCATGATCACAGAAAACTAGCCAATCTGATCACATGGACCACAGCCTTGTCTAACTCAATGAAACTAAGCCATGCCATGTGGGGCCACCCAAGATGGCCGGGTCATGGAGGAGAGGGCTGACAGAATGTGGTCCACTGGAGAAGGGAATGGCAAACCACTTCAGTATTCTTGCCTTGAGAACCCCATGAACAGTATGAAAAGGCAAAATGATAGGATACTGAAAGAGAAACTCCCCAGGTCAGTAGGTGCCCAATATGCTACTGGAGATCAGTGGAGAAATAACTCCAGAAAGAATGAAGGGATGGAGCCAAAGCAAAAACAATACCCAGTTGTGGATGTGACTGGTGAGAGAAGCAAGGTCCTATGCTGTAAAGAGCAATACCCCATAGGAAACTGGAATGTCAGGTCCAAGAATCAAGACAAATTGGAAATGGTCAAACAGGAGATGGCAAGAGTGAACGTCGACATTCTAGGAATCAGCGAACTAAAATGGACTGGAATGGGTGAATTTAACTCAGATGACCATTATATCTACTAAGGGCAGGAATCCCTTAGAAGAAATGGAGTAGCCATCATGGTCAACAAGAGAGTCCGAAATGCAGTACTTGGATGCAATCTCAAAACCGACAGAATGATCTCTGTTCATTTCCAAGACAAACCATTCAATATCACGGTAATCCAAGTCTATGCCCCAACCAGTAACACTGAAGAAGCTGAAGTTGAACGGTTCTAGAAGACCTACAAGACCTTTTAGAACTAACACCCAAAAAAGATGTCCTTTTCATTATAGGGGACTGGAATGCAAAAGTAGGAAGTCAAGAAACACCTGGAGTAACAAGCAAATTTGGCCTTGGAGTATGAAATGAAGCAGGGCAAAGGCTAAGAGCGTTTTGCCAAGAGAACGCACTAGTCATAACAAACACCCTCTTCCAACCATACAAGAGAAGACCCTACACATGGACATCACCAGATGGTCAACACCGAAATCAGATTGATTATATTCTTTGCAGCCAAGACCAGGAGCTGACTGTGGCTCAGATCATGAACTCCTTATTGCCAAATCCAGACTTAAATTGAAGAAAGCGGGGAAAACCACTAGACCATTCAAAGTGAAAGTGAAAGTGAAGTTGCTCAGTCGTGTCGGACTCTTTGTAACCCCATGGATTGTAGCCTACCAGGCTCCTATGTCCATGGGATTTTCTAGGCAATAGTACTGGAGTGGATTGCCATTTCCTTCTCCAGGGAATTTTCCAGCCCAGGGATTGAACCCGGGTCTTCTGCTTTGCAGGCAGACGCTTTACTGTCTGAGCCACCAGTCAGTACTTTACTTAAAAGGTAAACTTAATTAACTTTATTTTAAACTTAGTCCTAACCATATACAAAACTCTTTCCTCATGGTTCACTTTTCACAAAACTTATCCTTTTCTGTACCCATTACTGAGTTCTTCCATCCTAAAAAGCCACCTGTAAGACAGGCTTACTTCCTTTTCCCTTCACAAAATGCAATTCCATTCCTCATACCTTCTTTACAGGAGGAGAAGGAGATGACAGAGGATGAGATGGCTGGATGGCATCACTGACTCGATGGATGTGAGTCTGAGTGAACTCTGGGAGTTGGTGATGGACAGGGAGGCCTGGTGTGCTGCGATTCATGGGGTCGTAAAGAGTCGGACACGATTGAGCGACTGAACTGAACTGAACTGATGTCTCAGTGTGTGTCTTTTGCTTTTTTGATAATGTTGCTGAGATCAGTTTTTAAATAAGCTCTAATATAATTGGCCTTAAAAAAAAAAGTAAGCGCTTACAAATCAAATAATTCTAAATACAAGAGAAATTAACCTAAATGAATTTCAGGGTCATGTGAACTGGGAAATATTCAGTGTTAAACACCTTATATTAATGTTTATTTGTTGATATAAATAATGTAGACATGTCTAAGAGTAATTAACATTAAGCAGAATATTTTCATTGTACCTAGGTTTAATATAAGTTAAATATTACTATATCTGTTACAAGTTTGTCAGCAAGGAAATTACCTTGCTGAGTGAAGAAATTTCTAAAAAAATGTAAATAAGATATGAGCCTTTAGATAAACTCTATTAAGAATAATTACGCTTTAGGAATGTCTATCTAAAATAGTCTATCCAGATTGGGGTAACTTGAACTTCTAAGGGTTGTGCTAAACTAAGTGTTGGAAGTCTATTGAATAGCTAAGTCATTTCCAAATAAAATAAGATTTTAAAGCATTTACTGCTAAGCACTAATTACCTCTTACAGAGAAACTAAAGAGATTTGGGATTAAAAAGAAATGATGTTTGGTGCCATCCTAAAATGTTCTCTCTAAGAAAACAAAGGTTTTAGAAATTATCACTGATATTTATGCTCATCAATCTATAAAATGCTAATATAAAAGTCAGTTCTTGGTTGCTTAAGGAAGGTAGGAAATGTGTTTTCAGTAAAGACCATTCAGGTATGAGCTAAATCAAATCCTTTATGATTATACAGTGGAAGTGAGAAATAGATTTAAGGGACTAGATCTGATAGACAGAGTGCCTGATGAACTATGGATGGAGGTTTGTGACATTGTACAGGAGACAGGGATCAAGACCATCCCCATGGAAAAGAAATGCAAAAAGCAAAATGGCTGTCTGATGAGGCCTTACAAATAGCTGTGAAAAGAAGAGAAGCAAAAAGCAAAGAAGAAAAGGAACGATATAAACATCTCAATGCAGAGTTCCAAAGAATAGCAAGGAGAGATAAGAAAGCCTTTCTCAGCGATCAGTGCAAAGAAATAGAGGAAAACAACAGACTGGGAAAGACTAGGGATCTCTTCAAGAAAATCAGAGATACCAAGGGAACATTTCATGCAAAGATGGGCTCAATAAAGGACAGAAACGGTACAGACCTAACAGAAGCAGAAGATATTAAGAAGAAGTGGCAAGAATACACAGAAGAACTGTACAAAAAAGAGCTTCACGACCCAGATAATCATGATGGTGTGATCACTCACCTAGAGCCAGACATCCTGGAATGTGAAGTCAAGTGGGCCTTAGAAAGCATCACTATGAACAAAGCTAGTGGAGGTGATGGAATTCCAGTGGAGCTATTCCAAATCCTGAAAGATGATGCTGTGAAAGTGCTGCACTCAATATGCCAGAAAATTTGGAAACCTCAGCAGTGGCCACAGGACTAGAAAAGGCCAGTTTTCATTCCAATCCCAAAGAAAGGCAATGCCAAAGAATGCTCAAACAACCACACAATTGCACTCATATCACATGCTAGTAAGGTAAAGCTCAAAATTCTCCAAGCCAGGCTTTAGCAATACGTGAACTGTGAACTTCCTGATGCTCAAGCTGGTTTTAGGAAAGGCAGAGGAACCAGAGATCAAATTGCTAATATCCGCTGGATCATCAAAAAAGCAAGAGAGTTCCAGAAAAACATCTATTTCTGCTTTATTGACTATGCCAAAGCCTTTGACTGTGTGGATCATAATAAACTGTGGAAAATTCTGAAAGAGATGGGAATACCAGACCACCTGACCTGCCTCTTGAGAAACCTATATGCAGGTCAGGAAGCAACAGTTAGAACTGGACAAGGAACAACAGACTGGTTCCAAATAGGAAAAGGAGTACATCAAGGCCGTATATTGTCACCCTGCTTATTTAACTTATATGCAGAGTACATCATGAGAAACGCTGGGCTGGAAGAAGCACAAGTTGGAATCAAGATTGTTGGGAGAAATATCAATAACCTCAGGTATGCAGATGACACCACCCTTATGGCAGAAAGTGAAGAGGAACTCAAAAGCCTCTTGATGAAAGTGAAAGAGGAGAGTGAAAAGTTGGCTTAAAGCTCAACATTCAGAAAACAAAGATTATGGCATCTGGTCCCATCACTTCATGAGAAATAGATGGGGAAACAGTGGAAACAGTGTCAGACTTTATTTTTTTGGGCTCCAAAATCACTGAAGATGGTGATTGCAGCCATGAAATTAAAAGATGCTTACTCCTTGGAAGGAAAGTTATGGCCAACCTAGATAGCATATTAAAAAGCAGAGATATTACTTTGCCAACAAATGTCTGTCTAGTCAAGGCTATGGTTTTTCCATTGGTCATGTATGGATGTGAGAGTTGGACTGTAAAGAAAGCTGAGTGCCAAAGAATTGAGGCCTTTGAAACTGTGGTGTTGAGAAGACTCTTGAGAGTCCCTTGGACTGCAAGGAGATCCAACTAGTCCATCCTAAAGGAGATCAGTCCTGGGTGTTCACTGGAAGGACTGATGAAGCTGAAACTCCAGTACTTTGGCCACCTCATGGGAAGAGTTGACTCATTGGAAAAGACTCTGATGCTTGAAGGGATTGGGGGCAGGAGGAGAAGGGGATGACAGAGGATGAGATGGCTGGATGGCATCACTGACTCGATGGACGTGAGTTTGAGTGAAGTCCAGGAGTTGGTGATGGACAGGGAGGCCTGGTGTGCTGCGATTCATTGGGTCGTAAAGAGTCGGACATGACTGAGCGACTGAACTGAACTGAACTGAACTGAGGTGGCATGCAACAGACATAGTTCGATGGCCATGTGCCTTATGATAAGTTATGATTATGACCATTGATTGAGCAATTGCTATCTGCTTAGGTACTGGAGTAAGCACTTTACATGCATTAGCTCATCTTAACCCTTTCCATAATCCTAGGAGGCCACTGCTGATTTTATAATCTGCCATTCAGTGATGAAAAGATGAGAAACTTGGCTGAAGTCATATATAAGTGGTAGAACCAGACCTGGAAGCCTCCATCTGTCCTGAGGCCTCTTAACCACTAAGCTATAGCCCTACAGGTATCATGCAAAGGACACTCAGCTTGGAGCCAAGTTTTCTGCTAGCTGTATGGCTTTAGCAAAGACACTTAAACTCTTCTAGTCAATCACTTAAAAGAAGAGTGTCTCATGGGAAGGTTGGGAAGACTAATGAGATCTTCTCTATATAACTGTTGCACAGGAGAAAGCATTGTTATGAACTAAGATTAGGGAAAGTTTTAAAATATGACATTCGAAAATAAATGATTATTCACTACTTCCTTTTTTTGGCATCTTTTCCTATCTATTCTCTGTCAAATGTCCTGAGTATCACTGTGGGAAGACAATGGTAGAGACTATGGTATCTTGGAAATATTTTCATTTTGATACATATAGGTCTAACTCATTCTTTGTAATTGCTACAGAGTAATCAAAGCTGTGAATTAAAAAAAAAAATCATTGCTTTGTGTTTGGACATCTAGGATGTTTGCGTAACTCTGTATTATAGACAATGCCACAGTGAACATCCTCATTCATGTTGTTTGTGTATATGCTTCTCTAGAGAGGAGACGTGGAATTGTTGGGTCAAAGAGCACACCTAAAAATATCCTTGCAAATCATCTCCTAAAATAGCAGTGCCTGATAGAAGTACAAAGTGAGCCATCGCCTAGTCAAGGCTATGGTCTTTCCTGTGGTCATGTATGGATGTGAGAGCTGGACTGTGAAGAAGGCTGAGCGCTGAAGAATTGATGCTTTTGAACTGTGGTGTTGGAGAAGACTCTTGAGAGTCCCTTGGACTGCAAGGAGATCCAACCAGTCCATTCTGAAGGAGATCAGCCCTGGGATTTCTTTGGAAGGAATGATGCTAAAGCTGAAACTCCAGTACTTTGGCCACCTCATGGGAAGAGTTGACTCATTGGAGAAGACTCTGATGCTGGGAGGGATTGGGGGCAGGAGGAGATGGGGACGACAGAGGATGAGATGGCTGGATGGCATCACTGACTCGATGGATGAGTCTGAGTGACCTCCGGGAATTGGTGATGGACAGGGAGGCCTGGCGTGCTGTGATTCATGGGGTCACAAAGAGTCGGACACGACTGAGTGACTGATTTGATCTGATCTGATTAAAAAGGGAAATATCATTTCAACATGTAACCAATATATGAGATACCTTATTTTCCTTTTTAGAAAATAAGCCTTCAAAATATGACATGCTTTATACTCATGATATACTTCAATCTAGATACTGAATTTTCATCAAAAATTTTTTGTTGTTGTTTAGTCGCTAAGTCATGTTCAACTCTTTGCAACCCCATGGACTGTAGCCCACCAGGCTCCTCCATCCATGGAGTTCTCCAGGCAAGAATACTCGAGTGGGTTGCCATTCCCTTCTCCAGGGGATCTTCCTGACCCAGGATTCGGACCTGGGTCTCATGCACTGCGAGTGGATTCTTTACTGTTTGAGCCACCAGGGAAGCCCTTCATAAAAAATACTTGACTGTATTTAGAGTAGATAACGGGGAAGGCAATGGCACCCCACCCCAGTACTCTTGCCTGGAAAATCCCATGGACGGAGGAGCCTGGTAGGCTCTTCCATGGGGTTGCTAAGAGTCGGACACGACTGAGCGACTTCGCTTTCACTTTTCACTTTCATGCATTGGAGAAGGAAATGGCAACCCCACTCCAGTATTCTTGCCTGGAGAATCCCAGGGACAGAGGAGCCTAGTGGGCTGCCGTCTATGGGGTCGCACAGAGTCGGACACGACTGAAGCGGCTTAGCAGCAGCAGCAGCAGCAGCAGAGTTGATAAACTCTTCAGCTGAAAAAATTAAAAAATACAGTTCTCAGTTGTACCAGTCATATCTCAAGGGCTCAATAGTCAAATAAGGCCAGAAGCTCCTGTTTTCACAGCCAGATCTGAAATTATTGTCCCAGTCTATCTGCTCCCACTAGCAATGCATGAGAATATCTGTTTATCCTCATGTTTAACTTCAGTTTATATTATGGGAATCACCCTGGATTTTTCTGCTGTGGCATTATCATCAGTGTAATTAAATCATTAGTTTTGTAAATACATATTTAATGATCATCTCTCTCACTGGACACTAAGAGCATCTCTGTGCCATTCTCTGCCATATATCCTATGCCTAGAACAAAGCCTTAGTACACTGTAAAGTGAAGTGAAGTCGCTTCAGTCGTGTCCAACTCTTAGCAACCCCATGGACTGCACCCTACCAGGCTCCTCCGTCTGTGGGATTTTCCAGGCAAGAGTACTGGAGTGGGGTGCCACTGACAAAACTGGAAGGGCTTCAATGCAGAAACCAAGTGGTTTCCAATGCCCATCGATAAAGATTTGCCCAAGCAAATTCTAGAGGACATGTACATAATTTCAAGAAGTGAGCTGCAAATGCAAGAGAGTTTGGTACTCTTGCAAATGCAAGAAAGTTTAGTACACTGTAGGTGCCCAACAAACCCTTGTTGGATGGCTGTGGTGCTGTGGTGGTGGTTTAGTCTCCAAGTACTGTCTGACTCTTGCGACCTCATGGACTGTAGCTGGCCAAACTTCTCTGTCCATAGGATTCTCCAGGCAAGAATACTGGAGTGGGCTGCCACTGAATGACTAACTCTAGAGCATCTGCCATATCAGACCCAGAGGCAACTGAGGCCAGAGGCAGAGTTAAGGATGGGGGAGGAGAAAAATATAAGACAGTTGTATTCCGATGAAACTGTGGGGCTTCAACAGGATTCTTCCACTGCTTCATTAGAGCTTATTATTTGTGAGACAAAAATGAACCCCTAGTTCATATAAGTCGCTCTCAATTTCTGTTATATACAGCCAAACCTTACTCCTAATTCGTGCTATCACACATAGACACACCAGGGAACTGAAAGATCTCTGCTTTAAATTATTTCTATTCTCGTTCCAAAACACTTGATGATTATTAAAGATTATCAGTTATACCTCAAAGGAAACTTGAACTGGTTGCAGCCTAAGTGCAAGAGCAGCGTCTGTATCAAGGAAATCTAGATGTGTCCTAAAGTTGCCTCTGCCTTATTTCCATGTTAGGATCCCTGCCCACAGCAGGTGGACTTGTACCTCGCTAGGCACAAATAGTGCTGGGTGAAAGGCACTGTGCGAGCAGCACTATTCCTGAAAATCTCTGCCCTTTCCCCCAGTTTCTGATGTTGCACCTGCCTCCTACCTACCCCTTAAGAGTCCCTCACTTTCCTCCCATGGGGAGAATGTGTCTTCAGAGTGCAGGCTCTCCTCCTCCATTCTTTGACTGATGAATAAAATTTCTGCTCTTTTTTGTTGAACCTGGTCTCAGCTGACATGAGCAGCACTAGGCAAGAGAAGGACCCAGTTGGGGGCCCCTCAGTGTAAGAGGGAGGGTAACAGTATAACCTCAAAACTCTATGCTGGGTGAAACAAGGATCTGGATCAATGTGGCAGTTTTGTTGTTCTTACATTGATGGCCTTACATTATCATAAAGTCTATCAAACTAATCCATGTTCAGCAGCTTCAGATTCTATGAGTATCTTCACATTTGTTATAACATCTGACTTTTACTGTTTACTGATTTTGACATTTGATTTAATTGCTGTAATGTGGTAGAAAAGATTGTAACTGCCAGCAGAATTCTTCTTAGGAAAAGCGGTTTATTGGAGAGAAAATTACTTGGAAAGGCATTTAGGAAGATCCTTAGGCACTCAGGAGTGGGTGGAACCGCTACACATGAAATCAGGGGAAGAAACTTGCATTGCTCCAGAGAAGGAGGGGGAGGTCTAGAGAGCAAGAGAGCAGAAGGCCATGTGCCTTATAACCTATGCCCTCTGACATCTTGACTAAACTTTACTAAAGTAAGATAAGACTTGATGAGAGTAGATTATGAAACTGAGATTGAACCCTGCATCCATCCAGGTTTATGGGGGAACGAACAAGAATTTCGTTTAGAATCCTGGGGACAAGGTGGCCACAGCTGGCATCTACATTCAGTTACAATTCTCATTTTAGGGATGAGGAGAGGACATTGAGACTCTGAACAGATGTGTCAGGGGCACACAACGAGCATGCAGCAGAGATGTGACTTGGCCCCACGTGTTCTGACCCAAATACCACACGCTCGGTCAACTCCATGACCCCTCTCGCTTGGGTGAGTCATCTGATAAGCTTGTCACCAAACATGGGTTAACTTCTCTGTCTGTCCTGCTGTTACACCAGGACTCATGGTGGCATAGCCACAACTCTGAGATTTTAAAGATTAATTTCACTGCTAAAAATGCTCTTCTCTTTTACTTACTTGGTAAAATTGTAGTTCACATAATCGATTTTCAGAAATTCAAGAGACTCAGAACCTTTTAAATCTGGGAGCTTTCTTTCCTTGGCCATTTGTTCAATCATCTCCATTCCAGCTTGAACAGCTGTGAAGCAACCAAAGAAAATGATTACTTTTTAATTAAAATTTTTAATTGGACTTTTTAAACTGTTTATTTGATTTTTTTGGTCATGCCATGTGGCATGTGAGATCTTAGTTCCCCAACTAGGGATCAAACCTAAGTCCTCTGCATCGGAAGTACAGAGCGTTAACCACTGGATTGCCAGGGAAGCCCCAGAAAATGTTTATGGATAAAAAAAGATGATGATGGCATAATATCATTAAACACACAAGTGAAATTTATTAAGTAAAATCATGCTCCTAGATACTTGGAAAACAAGATCCTTACAAGGTGGATATTATTGTCCCCACTTTGTAGAAGCAAACACTAGTCCTCAGAGAGGCTACTGAAATTATCCGAGACCCCAGAGCTAACAGCATGAGAATATGTTAACAAAGAACAGTGTTAGGGAAAATGTAAAGCATCATTATTATCTTGTTTTGCAGATGAAGAAACTGAACCTCAAAGAGGTTAATTCTTGCCTAAGTCACACAGCTAAGAACTGGGGGAGACCATAGTCAAATCTGGGTGATTTGACTCCAGAGTTTGTGCCTGATGGCCAGTTCCAGAAAATTTTATTACACTGTCCATCTTCTCTCCCAGATTCTTTAAATTCAGGAATTTTGGATCTGAGATCCTTGGACTATTAGGAACTCTTCAACCCCTAAAATTCTAATAAAATATTGTGAGGTGTGTGTGTGTGTCCATCTAATTTTTCAGGGCAGAGGGTTCACATTTTCATCTTATTCTCAAAGGATACCAGCACCCCCCAGAATTGAGTGATTTTGTTTAATTCTGGAATAAGCCCATCTTTATGTAATAGCACCACAGAACACACTTCTCTGAGCTTGAGGGGAAATAGAGCCCTTCTGCCCGTCAGAACGCTTGAGAAAAGTAATTCACACAATAATGAAGAATGATCTTTTCATTTTAACCTTCTCAAGGAGGAAGCTTTGTTTTCATTCCTTTCCTTTCAGCTTAAGCTCATTTCCACTTTCCTATTCTTGTTGGAAATAAAGAAGAGCAAATTTATCCTCTGTAATACTGTGTATAGCATAGTAATATGGAGATATAAAGACAGAGGTAAAGGATAGAAAGATGGAATCCAAAACACTCACAGATAGCTTAGGTTTGAATCTCAACACTTTGGCTCACTAGCTTGTGTGACTTTGCAAGTTACAAAATCTCCCTGTCCTTCACTTTCCTCATCTATAACATGGGGATGTTAGCAACTATGGAGGTATCTGTTGACACATGTGAAAATAAAGTAGGTAATCTTCACTGGGAATTTGCTATTCCAAGATTCTGTTCCAAGTGCTTTATACGCCCAAGATGTTCACTGTGCACGCATGTGCAGGGGAAAGAGAGGTGGGGGGTGGAATATGAGTCCGTGGCTGTATTTAGATATGCCTGTTGTCAAGAGGATTATTTTTCAAGCAACACTTTCCCCTCAGCCTTCTTAACATCTCTGGATCAGCCCACTGCCGAGCTTGTCTCAGTCATGAGACACCCCAATATGAGCTTCTGGATTTGGGTCAAAGACTCCACTTGGGAGGTGAGGACAGCCTGGCTTCTGAAAACATCCAACTCACCATAGTCCAGGGCCCGCTGAGTAGCCCTCGCCTTGATTCCAGGGTAAATGGCCTGAGCAGATGAGATGTAGAGATTCCACAGGAGGAAATATCCCCAGAGGACTTGGACCTGGGCCATCTTTGTACACATCTGCAATTAGCCAACATTTAGAGTTCCTTTATTATGCTTTCTCATTGCCCAATCCAACCTAGCATTTCTAGGTTTTCTTATTTTCATTGCTTACTTCCAGAACTGACTCATTCACTCCATCCATCCATCCATCCATCCATCTAACCATCCTTCCAGTGATCATTTATTGAACACACCAGAAGATGTTCCAGGTGCTGAAGATGTAGAGATGACCCATGTGTGGCCTCTGACCTTTGCTTTCCACAGAATAGTGGGTAAATCAGACATAAATATACAGATAATTGTAACACAGTAAGATATAATGCAATGCAATACAAGAGTCTTACAATAAATGTAACACCTTGGATATGTCTTGGGAAGGATATGCTTTGGATATGGAAGTGGGATGGAGGAATTTTTGAGTTCTAGAACAAATGAGTCAAGAGTTTGGAAAGGTGGCCTCAGTGGATGTGAGACAACCACTTATCTGCTTTAAGATCCTTGTTGACTCTCCTTTGCCCACAGGACAAACAGGTTTAAGCTCTTAGCATGGCAATCAAGGCCTTTCATAACTGGCTCCGGACTTCTCCCATGCTCCTGACCCTCCTCTCCTATCTCAGTGGGGGTAGAGCTCTGAGCTGTCCACACTGAGCTATTCACTGTCCTTCAGTTTGTCAGTTCTCTCACAGTTGAGGGCTTTGTCTTTAACCCTCCCAATATACACATATGTGCATGTACATCTCTTTCTGTCTCTACCTTTGCGTCACAAGCCCACATCTGTCCAGTGAATGCATCCTCCAGAGCCAGCTGCACAGTTCCTGCTGGGAAAACTTCTCAAGTGTTCTTCTTCTGGTAAAACTTCTCAAGTCAGGTCTTGTCACTTCTGCCCCCATCCTGTTAAAGCCCTCCAGTGGTTCCTCATCTTACTCAGCATAAAATCCAAAGCCCTTCTACCAACTGCAAGGCCCTTCCCTGCTCACACCTCTACTTCCTCCTTGACTTTCCTTCATAGACATACCTGGCTCATTTGGACCCAGCCTCACTGGCTGACTTGATCTTCCTTGATCACTCTAAGCAGCCTGGATCTCAGGTCTTTACACTTGTTCCCTCTGCCTGGCAGAGACAGCTTTCAGAAACCACGTGGCTGGGCCTTTCACTTTCTTCAGGTATTTCGAGTGATATCTCAGTGAAGCCTTTCCTAACCTGTCTAAACGAAACACACTCCCCCATGACCTCGATATTCCCCATGCCTCCCTTGCTGCATTTTTCTCCAAAGCACTAGTCATCACCTAGCATGGTTTCTAGTTACTTGTTTATTTTCTGTCTCTCCTACTAGAATTTTAAGGCTTCACGGAGAAGGACTTCATTACTTCAGCACCTTGAACAGTGACTGGCATCCAGTAGGCAAATACTGATTGAATGAATGAATGGCTTGTCTCTTCTTTGAGACTATGAAGTGGGCCAGGCGTGCCTTTGGAGGTCCCACAGTACTCGGAACAGTCCTGGATTTTCATATGTACAGTCCTGCATTGTGATTGTCTTGTCTTACTACTATGATTCCAGAGCCTAGTACAATACCTGGCACATAGAAGACACATGAAAAAACTTACTAAACATCTTCTCCAAGGAGAAAGACCGCATCTTATTCACTGTTATCTTGCTAGTGCTTGACATAGACCAAATGTTCAATGTACACTTACTGAATTAATGGATTCAATGAATTAATGTCACTCCATGTTCTTGATGGATGAAGCAGAGGTAGCAACAACATCAGTGATACAGGCTTCTTCTAATGACAGTAGAGTTGGTAATGCATTTACAGGCCTTGTTTCTAGTTCTTTGAGTTTACAAGCTGGGGGACCTGTCATTCCTGTATTCACACAATACCCAGGGAGTTAACACACAAACGTGAAACTAGTCAGGGGAGCACTTGAGGGAGTGGTCAAGGAAGAGGAAGTTGTAGGAGCTGTGTATTTAGACAGAGGGAGGAGTCAGGCCAGTTGGGGCAGGGAAGGACCCCAGAGGGGCTGGAATTCAGGAGCAGTCCAGATGAAGGGGAAGGTCACTGTAAGAGATGTGTGTGTGTGTGTGTGTGTGTGTGTGTGTGTGTGTGTGTGTGGACAGAGAGAGAGAGAGAGAGATTGAGAGAGAGAGGGAATCTGTGCTTGGCCAAGATAAACAAAGGACTTCCCTATAGCTCAAATGGTAAAGAATCTGTCTGTGATGCAGGAGACCAGGGTTCAAGACTTGGGTCGGGAAGATTCTCTGGAGAAGGGAATGGCAATCCACTCCAGTATTCTTGCCTGGAGAATTCCATGGACAGAGAAGCCTGGTGGGCTATAGTTCATGGGATTGCAAAGAGTCAGACATGACTTGGTGACTGAACAACAACAAAGAAAACAAACATTTGTGTGTGCCCTTGGGTAAGACCATAGAAATGGGAATGCAATGAAGTAGATAAAGGGGAGTTCCAGAGAATTTGTTTGCAAGGAGCATAGCAGTCTGACCAGGGGAGGGAGTGTTCGAGTAGGGCTACTGCTGGCTTATGTCGGGCTTTTGTGTGAAATGAGAAAGGGTGCCCTCTGGAGATATATCAGCCTCTGTGGGCCCAGCAGAGAATGTTTCAGGAAAACCCCACACTAGTGTATCCAGCTTGGTGGCAGAGAAAGGGCTGCTCCTCTCACCCCTGGGGCTGGCATTCTGTCTAGTGTACAAGCTTCCCCACTCATGCAATGGGCATATGCTCAGATTGGTGGATACTCATAGGGGGCATTTTGCTAGAGGGCCATAAGATTGAGAAATAGAGTCTTAATTTGTCCTGTATTGCATAAATTCACCTTCAGGTATGAGAAGAGGCTGGTTCAGTCAACCTGCTTACATTTGTCAGCGGATCTGTATATCCCTTGTCCAGAGAAGTCCCCAAACTCACCCCACTATTGTTGTTTAGTCACTAAGTCATGTCCAACTCTTCGCGACCCCATGGACTGTAGCCCGCCAGGCTCCTCTGTCCATGGGATTCTCCAGGCAAGAACACTGGACTGGGTTGCCATTTCCTTCTCCAGGGGATCTCCCCAGCCCAGGGGGATCAAACCTGCATCTCCTTCATTGCAGGTGGATTCTTTACCATTGAGCCACTGAGGAAGCCCCAGACTCACCCCATGTTTCCTGATTAATACCCACACTTAGGCTATTGCCCTTTACTTAGCCTACAGAAGGTCTGTGCATCCTTAAGGTTCATTGTGAACACAGCCTTCCTTCTGAAGCCATTTATGACTTTGCTAAGCTAATCTTATTTCCTTCTGAACCCTTAGTCGAAATATATTTTCTTCATGTGCCTATATTTCCCTTTTTTACTTATTGTCTGCCTCCTCTACCAGAATATAAGTGCTGTGAGGGCAAAGGCCTTGTCTGGCTTGGAGGTTTCAGAGCCTGAATCCCTCAGTGTCTTGGATGCAGTGAGTGACTGATAAGTACTAATAGAGGGAATCAATGAATTATAAGCAAAGAAATAGCCTTTATTTTTTTCCTTGAATATAACATACCTTATTCTTCTAGGAACACACTCAAGAGAATCCTGTGCCCACATGAGCCAGGTGCCAAAATGTCCAAAAGAGCAAAGTGAGCCCAGCAGAGAGTTGAACACAACATAGATGTTCCCAGAAGAAGGCACATACACTGAGGTTTAGTCACACAGTGGAATATTATACAGCAGTGAAGATGGATACCTCTAGCCACACACAACTAAAAGGAATAGGATTTATTTCACTCTACATTTTATTATAGCTCTTGGCAGAGATGGTTAAAGCATTTACACACTAGCAGAGCATATTCATCCATTAGAACAGATGGTGGCCACAGTTCTAGAGCAGGGCTGGGGAGGTTAGGTCCTGGACCATGGGTGGGACAGAGGAAGTCTTGTAGGAGTGGCCACTGTGGGTATACTGGGGGGTGGGGTGGGGGACCCAGAGCAGTGACTGTTTGCTAATAGATACTGAGGTATTTCAATATTTTAAAACTGCTATGACCTTATGCATTCAGTGTGGTGTCTCAGCTGTATGGAATTGGTCTTGGTAGTAAACGACAAGACACAGAAAGAAACTGGACAGTGCAGGGGGCAGGGCTGGGCTGCAGCTTGAGGAAGATTAGGGTAAAGACAACACTAAGGAAAGCACAGAGGAGCGAGAGCGAGAGCCGAGGATAAGGAATTCTGGTAGGAGAAGAGGGTCTCTCTGGTCAAGCAATGAGTGATCTGAGGGTTGGGGGAAATATGAGGAGCGGGATAAATGAGTGTGAGGCTCTGCATGTTCTGGGAGACAGGATGATATCAACAGCATCTTATACTCAAGGTGGATGCCGGAGTTAGGTCCACTTGGACACTACTGAGTGACTGAACATGCATAGCATGCCATCTATCCTAGGCCTTCCTTGATCCTTTAGCTATCCTGGGAGTGGTCCAGGGGTCTTTGAGAGAGGGATAGGTAGAGATGGATGGGACAATGGGAGTAAGAGGAACACCCCTGGGGCTTAGATTAGTGGCTATTTACCAACTGGTATAGAAGTAGTTCCACATTTTAACAAAGGATGAGGCCAAACTGATGTGTAGTCATGTTGATATCACTGTAGGCAAAGAACTGTAAATGGATGACTCATGCCTAGGCAGGCATAAGAGAGTTTTTTTAATTGAAGTATAGTTGATTTATAATTTTGTGTGCAAAGCAACTCAGTTATATATATATACCTCATGTGAAGAGTTGACTCATTGGAAAGGACTCTGATGCTGGGAGGGATTGGGGGCAGGAGGAGAAGGGGACGACAGAGGATGAGATGGCTGGATGGCATCACTGACTCGATGGATGTGAGTCTGAGTGAACTCTGGGAGTTGGTGATGGACAGGGAGGCCTGGCGTGCTACGATTCATGGGGTCACAAAGAGTTGGACACGACTGAGCAACTGAACTGACTGACTGACTGATGTGCATATATATATATATATATATATACATCTGCTTAGTCACTTCAGTTGTGTCCAACTTTTTGCAACTGCATGGACTATATATATGTGTATAATATATATGTGACATATATATCATACACACACACACACACAGATGCACACACATATATATGTGTGTGTGCTGTGCCAATGCAGGAGATGCAGGTTCAATGTCTGGGTTGGGAAGATCCTCTGGAGGAGGGCATGACTACCCACTCCAGTATTCTTGCCGGGAAAATCCCATGGACAGAGGAGCCTGCCAGACAATAGTCCATGGGGTCACAAAGAGTCAGGCATGACTTAGCAACTGAGCATGACATATATGTATATGTTATTTTCCATATAGGTTATTATAAGAGAGGGATTTTAAAAATTAATTTATTTTTTAATTGAAGGGTGATAATTGCTTCACAAAATTTTGTTGTTTTTTGTCAAACATCAATATGAATCAGCCTTAGGTATACATATGTTCCCTCCAAGAGAGGGATTTTTTTAAACAAGGAAAAGATTTCATAATAGTGGAAAGAAATGAATGTTAGACCAAAAAGTCTATACCCATTAGATGTATGCAAAGTAAGGTAGAAATTATCTCTGCCTGGTATAATAGGACCTCAATAAATATTTGCTAACTTACTAACCAACTGGCTTACAAGATTCTTGTTAGCTAAGGAAAGTTCTAGAAAAGGTTGAAAACAATGAGAAAACCAAACTATCATATAAATAGTTCTTCATTTCTACAGTGAAAAATCACAATAAACCAAAGCAGAGATATTACTTGTGAATGGAAGAGCAATTAAAATGATAAATTTATATTTCTTCACCATTCACAAAACTCACAACACTATATATTCTGCCATTTTAGACATGTGGATACAGAGGCTTAGAGAGTTCAAATGACCTGTCCAAGATCCCAGAGTAAGTCAGAGTCTTGGGAATCAAACCTGTTCTTCTGGCTCCTAATTCCAGTGTTTATAATTTTTTTTTCATTTAATGACTTGACAGTACTACACTTTTCATTTTTATCTGGGAGTTTTAAATAGGGGTTACTTGATGCCATCTTTTATGTGGAAAGATTCATTAAGTGTCTGGAAATGTTCAAGTATCAAACTGCAAATCCATTTGTATTTTCTTGGGCACAAATGGAGTTTTAAATTTCCTTCCAGCAGCCAAAAAAACCTATTTTCACTTCTCAGTTCAAGGAAGTTTCTGAAGTGGTCTACTTTGATGGAGATTTAGGAACTCAAAGCTGCATATAGAAAACACATATTTTTCTTCTCAAAATTTTATGAGTGAGTAAAATTACTGGGCTATAAAGGAATAGATTGTATGTAACTTTCAGTTGAATTGTTTGGTTAGGATGATAATTTATGGGCAGGGGAGGAACGGAACCTTGTCAAACAAGGAGATGACTCCTAAAAGGTTAGGTAATTTGGCTGACAAGTAAGGACAGGGTGAGTTGCCTGTTAAAAGAAGGGATCAGGATGATTTAAAAACCTGCTAGCAAGTTACGTGTTTTGTTGCTTCTGAGGAATTCTTCTTTCCAATACTCAAAACCTCAGAAGGCATTACATTTCCATACCAATATCCAGACAGAATAATACTTCTAAATTAAATGGCTTTTGCCTGAGCCATTCTGATCACTAGAAATAAGAAAACTCACATACGACTTAGGCAAGTCCTGAGAAATGTCAGTGTACCATTACTGCTCCTGAAGGAGAGCTTTGGCAGACTCTGGAAAAATTAAAAGGTGTGTTGAATGAATGAAATGTGTAGCTTTTAAAATAAAGGCAAAGTTTGAGAAATTAAGTTCAATTGGTTTAAAGAAGCCTAGTCTATAAGAATATTCCAACCTAATGGTTAAGACAGATAAAATTGGTAAGAAGTTTAAACCAACAGGTATGGAATATAGGCAGACTTGAAGAATATTTCAAGGGATTCAGCCCACACATTTTATTTTATACCAAGATCTCTAATAACAAGGGCCTTGAAAATTTATCCCAAGTCTCCCCACCCCTGTCCCCCCAAACTCCATACTTAACATAAAAGAGTTACAAAATTCAGGTCGATGGGAAGCCTGTTTGTTCAGCAGGATCCAGGTCACTGTTGTGGTTTAAGACCTGATCCCAAAGCACAGACATCACTGAAGTTCCTTAGTCTTAACCACACCAGTTGAGAGACAAGTTAGAATTTCCTGCCACTGCGCTGGGTTCCCCACTGGAACGGAGGCAAAAATAGAAGTCCAAACTATTCAGCCCCACTTTTGAAGGATGCAGAACTAAAATATGTAGTCTAAACCAACTCTCATTTTTATCTTAGGGCTGTTCACAGTTTTCTGGGTGGGCTGAGTGACGTAAAGAAATAAAGCATAGAAAAAGCTAGGCAGTCCAAAATAATTCAGGATGTGTAACAGCTGACTGTTTAAGGTGTCCTACCAGATCTGGGTCATCGCCAGCAAGAGGATAGTTCCCACTGGGACGCTGTGCACTGGCAGAGACTTGAAGGTGGTTCAAGCTTCAAGCTGGTTCAATCTTGGTTCAAGATTCTTACCTCAAGAAGAGGAAGTATCCAAAGCCAGGGAGCACCTTCAGTTCCTTCTGCCATTGAAGTCGATGTGTTCTCCACTGGAGCCTTGAACTCATCTGCTGCAAAGATGATAATTAAGTCTGAATCATCTGGTGGTAAATCTTTTTAAAAAGCCTCTTTCAAAATGTGATACATAATTGCTTCACTTCAGTTTCCCAACAACATGAAGACATGAATGAACACTTCAGTCTCTACCTAGATGAGCAGACAATGCCACCTATGCAATAATTATTTCCACACATACACACACACACACACATACATGCATGTGCGCACACACATGCACACATCCTGAGAAATTATTATGGCTACTTTACCAGAAAGCTTCAGAATTCCAATGTATTTTAAAAAAAGGTGTTAAGTTGTATTGAATTGGAAGAGGAAGACTTTCTTTCTGGGAGAGTAAGCTGGTTTCCCTCGATCAGGCTGCCTGTACTGAATGTTGCCACTACTGCCAAGGATACCTTTTGGACTTTAGGTGGATCAGATTCATTCTGAAAGCATGAGGCTGGATAACCAGGCCAACCT
Organism: Tragelaphus eurycerus; assembly: GCA_935064755.1. Classification (NCBI taxonomy): domain Eukaryota; kingdom Metazoa; phylum Chordata; class Mammalia; order Artiodactyla; family Bovidae; genus Tragelaphus; species Tragelaphus eurycerus. The sequence goes on along the minus strand of CAKXYN010000072.1, from coordinate 5,797,453 downwards.
AGTTACCATCTTTATCTTTCAGGGTAGGATCACAGAAAGTATCTCTAACTATCGGCTCGTTTTTCAGATTATCAATGACTTTCACTCCCAGCATTCCTCTAAAGTCAGTTTAGGTGGGTTCATCAACTGTTTTGGAACTTGGTATCTATAGTCTCTAAACCCCATTCCCCATGTTTTAATCATTGCACTTTAGATGGCCAGGAATCTGATTACATGAAGCATCAAAGGTCTTAAGTTTACAATTTAAGATGGGGTGATCCACTGTTCTGGTTTACCCAGGACACAGGATTTTCAGTACTAAAACCAGGACAGTTCAGGAAAACTAGGAAGAACAACAGGCGTGTTTGCTTGGCATTGTCTGTACTTCTGACAGCTTTTAACTTTCTCATCTAGCACAGCTCTAGTTATAGGTACCTGTTTAACTTTAGTTTTCTTAGGGGTAAAGTGGGAATAAAAATAGCATCTACTTTAATGGGTACTGGTGAAAAAAAGATATTGATAGCTGTCTTAGTCTGTTCAGGCTGCTATAACTAAGTTTCACAAGCCAGTCTAAGCTCAGCTAAATGTATAAGCTAAGACATAGCTTATAAACAACAAATTTGTTGCTCACTGTTCTGGAAATGGGAAGTTCACAATCAAGGAGCTAGCATAGTTATGTCTTGATTAGGACTCTGTTGCTCAGCAGGATCCAGGTCACTGTTGTGGTTTAAGATCTGGTTCACAGCTAGATTCTTTTGGCTGTGTTCTCACAGGGTGGCAAGAGTTAAGAATAGTTTTGGAGTCTCTTTTAGAAGAAATGAATTCCCTAAGTGCTACCTACTAATAACATCACTTTTGGGGTTAAGATTTCAGCATATGAATTTTGGAGGGACACAAACATTCAGACCATAGCAGTATCCTAAGTAACCTAGGAGAACGTTTGAATTGTAAAATGCTGTAAAATTTTTGTACTGTAAAGTGCTTTTGAATTGTAAAATGCTGTAAAATCTTTATTCATTGGTATGTGGTCAGTCATATCAATGGTGATAGGAGCCTGAAGATACTCTCCTCATAGAATCAGTTATTGCCAGTTATCATAGACTAGTTCATTCATTAAATCCACAAATATTGGACACCTACTATGTACAAGTTCCTTTCAGTAAAATAGACAGAATTCATGTCCACATGGAGTTTATATTCTAGCAGATGGAAATGTAAAACAAACAGGCAAACAACAAGACAAACCAAAATGTGTAGACTGTGATGTGCTAGGGAGGAAATAAAGGAATGTAGTTGGTGGGGTTGGGGGTGGTGGTCTTGTAATTGGGAGGGTGATGCAACTGAGGGGAGAAGTGCTTCCTCTGTTAGGATGGTTCAGGAAGGCTTCTCAGAGGAGGTGTATCTGAGTTGAGATCTGATCATTAGAAGCCAGACAGAAAAAGCCCTAAAGGGATTGGGTGGAGGGAATAGCTAAGGTGGGCCGGTGTGTCTGGAATGCAGTAAGGGCAGAAATGATGATATTAGACATCTAAATGGCTACGTCAGGTGGGTAGTTGGAGTTCCTAGGAGAGGTCGACTAGAAATATGAATTTCCGATTGATTATCCTCGAGATGGAATTAAATCTGTAGAAGTGGCGAGGTCATCTGAGGCAGTTTCCCATGGTACATGTCCTACAGGAGGAGTATGGGGTCATTTCAGGTGCTACACAGATAAACACATGAAATTGTATTGTATTTTATTTATTTTAGTGTACTATAAAAAAGCCAAGAACCAGACATGGAAGAAGATGAATGACATAATATATTATATGGGGAAAAATTTATCAAGCACCTGTGAATATTTCTTTCCTTCCCTCTGAATCTTCCCTCGGAGGCAGCACTGCTGTCTCTCTTCTGTCCCTCTTCTCTCTCTCTGATCTCTCTTTCCCCCATCTCCCCAGCAGCTTCTGACCTCTACCTCCATCTCCTGCTTCCCCCACCCCCAACCCCATCTTTCCCATCCTCATTCCTTGTTTCTGTCAGGGAGACTCAGACCTTGATTAGCCTCCTATTTGCATGTCAGACCCATTAACCAGCTGCATAAGAATCTGCTCCACTTAAAAGCAAGCTGAAGATTGTAAAATACAAATAATTGTATTTTTTCTGATGTAAATACTAATTTTTATTTTTGGCACAAAATCTAACTCAAGTCAGTGTTGTGAATCCTGGGATTTTTGGCACAGGATTTGGAGAGAAGTCTTGGGAAACGGGATTTTTGGCACAGGATTTGGAGAGAAGTCTTGGGAAGCGTGGCCTGCATGAAGGAGAGGAGACAGGATGTGAAATGGGTGGAGGAGGAACCCCATCCTGTAGTCCTTGTGGTTCTGGCCTCACACAGACTTGCCCTGCCCACCCCAACTCTGGGAACTTGGGCAATTTACTTATTTCCTTTGGGTCTCAGAGAATCTTCTATATAAGTTGTTATCACATTTACTTTGAAAAGTCATTGTGAGAATTAAACTAAGTGAGATAGCACATGTTAAGTTTTTCCTTTACTGTCGATAATTTAGATGCCCTATTACTTGTATTTTCTCTATTATTTTCAATTAATAATTTAAAAGATATTTTAAACAAGTTTTACTTTGAAGTACAGAGTTTAATGTTCATGATATTTATATTTATTTTGTATGTTTATCCTCTATTAGGAAATTAATAAAAGTTTCCCCTTTAGATAGCTTCCCCTTTTAAACAAATTTACATACACTTTAAGAATTAGGTTTATTTATGAAGTAAATCAGAGAAGGCAATGGCACCCCACTCCAGTACTCTTGCCTGGAAAATCCCATGGATGGAGGAGCCTGGAAGGCTGCAGTCCATGGGGTCGCTGAGGGTCGGACACGACTGAGCGACTTCACTTTCACTTTTCATTTTCATGCATTGGAGAAGGAAATGGCAACCAACTCCAGTGTTCTTGCCTGGAGAATCCCAGGGACGGGGGAGCCTGGTGGGCTGCTGTCTCTGGGTTTGCACAGAGTCGGACACGACTGAAGCGACTTAGCAATAGCAATAACAAAGATGAAAAAAACAAACAATTGACAATACAAACTGACGGTGAGTGAGAATACAAACCAATAGGAAGTCTCATTCATTGCCGATGGGAATGAAAAATGTTTTCCACTTTGGAAAAGTTTGGCACTTAAAAAACTAAACCTAGGAGAAAAAAGAAATGACTCTATGGTGGAGAAGTCATGTGGTCAGAATTTAATACCAAACATTATCTTGATATGATAGTAGTGCTTTACCTCGATGGTCTTCTTCCTAGAAACACATTACCTCAGCCATGGTATTTTCATAAGAAGATACCAGACAAATTGTCATTGATGGACACTCTTCCAGATAGCTGACTATCGACTATGCCAAAGCCTTTGACTGTGCAGATCACAATAAACTGTGGAAAATTCTGAAAGAGATGGGAATACCAGACCACCTGACCTGCCTCTTGAGAAATCTGTATGCAGGTCAGGAAGCAACAGTTAGAACTGGACATGGAACAACAGACTGGTTCCAAATAGGAAAAGGAGTACATCAAGGCTGTATATTGTCCCCATGTTTATTTAACTTATATGCAGAGTACATCATGAGAAACGCTGGACTGGAAGAAACAGAAGTTGGAATCAAGATTGCTGGGAGAAATATCAATAACCTCAGATATGCAGATGACACCACCCTTATGGCAGAAAGTGAAGAGGGGCTAAAAAGCCTCTTGATGAAAGTGAAAGTGGAGAGTGAAAAGGTTGGCTTAAAGCTCAACATTCAGAAAACGAAGATCATGGCATCTGGTCCCATCACTTCATGGGAAATAGATGGGGAAACAGTGGAAACAGTGTCAGACTTTATTTTTCTGGGCTCCAAAATCACTGCAGATGGTGACTGCATCCATGAAATTAAAAGACGCTTGCTCCTTGGAAGGAAAGTTATGACCAACCTAGATAGCATATTCAAAAGCAGAGACATTACTTTGCCAACAAAGGTTCGCCTAGTCAAGGCTATGGTCTTTCCTGTGGTCATGTATGGATGTGAGAGCTGGACTGTGAAGAAGGCTGAGCGCCGAAGAATTGATGCTTTTGAACTGTGGTGTTGGAGAAGACTCTTGAGAGTCCCTTGGACTGCAAGGAGATCCAACCAGTCCATTCTGAAGGAGATCAGCCCTGGGATTTCTTTAGAAGGAATGATGCTGAAGCTGAAACTCCAGTATTTTGGCCACCTCATGCGAAGAGTTGACTCATTGGAGAAGACTCTGATTCTGGGAGGGATTGAGGGCAGGAGGAGAAGGGGATGACAGAGGATGAGATGGCTGGATGGCATCCCTGACTCGATGGATGTGAGTCTGAGTGACCTCCGGGAGTTGGTGATGGACAGGGAGGCCTGGTGTGCTGCGATTCATGGGGTCGCAGAGTTGGACACGACTGAGCGACTGATCTGATCTGACTAATCCTCAGAACTGTCAAGGTCATAAAAAACAAGGAAAGTCTAAGAAACTATCACAAATGAGAGGAGCTTAGGAGGCACGACCACTAAATGTAAGGTGACATCCTGGACAGGATCCTGGAACAGAAAGAATGAGAAAAAATAGAACAGGAAAAAAACGAGAAATCTGAATAAAGTATAAGTTTTAGTTAATTGAAATATCTATATTGGTCCATTAATTGTGACAAATCTATTATACTAATCTTGCCTGGAAAATCCCATGGACGGAGGAGCCTGGTGGGCTGCAGTAGTCAGACACGACTGAGCGACTTCACTTTCCCTTTTCACTTTCATGCATTGGAGGAGGAAATGGCAACCCACTCCAGCGTTCTTGCCTGGAAAATCCCAGGGACGGGGGAAGCCTGGTGGGCTGCCGTCTCTGGGTTCACACAGAGTCGGACATGACTGAAGCGACTTAGCAGCAGCAACAGCAAGAGCAAGATGTTAATAAAAGGAAAATTGGGTAAGTCTTCAAAATAATTCTATAAATCTAAAACTGTTCTGAAATAAAAGATTTATTTTAAAAAAAGCCTAGAATGTAAGAAAAAGAATGTCTATATGTGTATAACTAAGTCACTTTGCTGTACAGCAGAGGTGACACAATATTGTAAATCAACTATATTCAAAAAAAAAAAAATGCTTACAGGGAGCCAATGAATGAATTCCCATGGAATAGTGACATCATCCTTTTGTAATATTCTATAAAATGGCCCATTAAAAAAAATGTAAATTTCGGAACTCTTTGAAAACTGCAGTGACTGTTGCTTGCAGACATTAAGGTGACGTCCTGCAAAAGAGAAAAACAAATTCTCAATGAGGAAGATAGTTGAGAGAAGGGGTATATAATATTCTCATGGACCTTTGAGGTTTTGGAGGATTGTCCTCTAGAGTACCTTACATCTTGGTTGTGCCTTGGAGATGCTCTGGTTCTGTTTCAGGCCCCTCCTACACTCTTGTGGTTGGATTACTTCCTCCACCCCAGTGATTACACTCTATTGTGCAAAGGATTGAGGCAAAGATCTCATGTGGATTAGTTTTCTGTTGTTGTCTTAAGAAGTTACCACGAGCTTCATAGATCAGAACAAATACAAAAGGTATCATCTCATTGAATCTTTACAGCATACCCATTTGATATATTTTTGTTACTATTTTCATTTTCACAGATAGTAACTTACCTAGGTTTATGCAATCGTAAGGGGCAGACTGTGGTACATAGTCTCCAAAGATGGACACATTAGCCTCACACTTCTTTCTTCAGGAACATTATTTCAGAGAGAAATAAACTTATATCCTGCTTAGGTCACTACAATTTCAGACCTCTGTTCAAGTAGCTGAAGCTATATCCTGATTTGCTGTTGTTCAGTTGCTAAGTGTGTCTGACTCTTTGCAGCCCCATGGACTGCAGCACTCCAGGCTTTCCTGTCCCTTCACTGTCTCCTGGAGTTTGCTCAAATTCATATCCACAGTCTCTAAACACAGCCATTTCTCAGGTTCTATACTTTCTACCTCTGACGCGTCTTCCCAGACCATCCCACTGTTTCCATTCCCACTGTCATTCCAGCCCATTGGAATGGGCTGGTCTATAATCCAGTGGTTTCCAAGGCAATTTTCCTCCTAGGGGATATTTGGCAGATTTTGGAGACATCTTTGGTTCTCACAGCTGAGGAAGGGGTTTCTCTTGGCATTTTGTGGATAGGGATCAGGGATACTGCTAAATAGCAGTATCTACAAGGTACAAGATATAATAGTTCTGCACAACAAAGACTTGTAAGGCCCAAGTGTCAGCAGTGCAGAACTTGAGAAACCCTGATCACGCCCATATTCTACTAGGGACAGATTCATATCTCAGATCTGACCCATCTGTCAGACTCACGGCCTCCTGTCATCTTTTGAACTGCCCTCCTCCATTTGGGGAAATTAAAATATTGTAAGTCTTGCTTCCCTAAGGAAAGAGATCAGACTCTATAAATTCCAGTCTCCTCTGGCCAGGAGTTTCCCTCAGTTTCCAGGCCTCAGTTTCCCTCAAGCAGATGCATCGCAGATGCATTGAAGTTTCAGTTTCGAAGTGAGTGAGGTGAGGATATAGGTTCTTCTGGAAGCTTTGCATTTCATTGGTGTAAAATCATGTGGCATTTGGAGGTGGCAGCCATTCCCCAGCAGTTCCTGGCAGCGGTGACAGCAGCTTCCATCCAGGATGGGGGTGGGGCAGCTACCAGTCAAGATAGTTTCCTCATCAGGCCAGTTCTTCCGTGTGGTTCTGAGCATCCTCCTAGAAGCTTAACCTGGAGTCACTTCTTCAGGCCATCCCAGAATCCCAAAACTATCCATTATCCTTTTCATTTGCTGCTTTTCTGTTTGGTCAGAGTCAGTCTCTATTGCTCAGAGCTAGGAACTCTGATAGATGAAGCCTCCCTTGCTTAAAACTCTTCAGTGGGTTCCTATGCCTTCTAGGATGTGTCTCAAATCCTTTGCTTAGCTTGAGGCTCTTCTTTATCTGGGATATACCCACTCTGTCCACATTGAGCCAGTGTCCATTCTGGCTACATCAAGCCACCCTGGTCCTGTCATCCTTCCTTTCTCAATTTCATATCGCTTGCCACTCAAGAACCTTCCTGGCCAACCACCCTTCCCTGTGTACCCCAGTCCCCAGGATTGTTCTTATCTCCATCATAAACAAGACAATTTTTATGGTCTACCACAAAAGTTGATTCACTTCTCTGTAAGCTCTGCATGGGTAGGAACTTGTCTTCTCAGGACCTAGGATACTCTGGCACAAAGGAGGTGATCAGTATATATTTATCTAGTGAATGAAGGTCAGAATGTGGACCAGTGCTGCCACCTATTGGAAGAAACGTTATTCAACTCTTTTTTAGGATTTGGAAAAAGGCCATCCTTACAAGGATGAAAAGTGACAATACTCTTTTCCTCATCTAAGTGATCATCATCATTATTGCCAGGCTCTCTGTGGTAGCTAGACTCCCAGATGGACCCCAGTGATCTCTGTCTATTGGTATTCATGCCTTCGGGTTGATTCTCCCACACTGAAGTCTTGGTTGAACGAGTGAAGTGATGGTATGTGACTTCTGAGATGAGATCATAAAGGACACTGTGGCTTCTGCCTTGGTCTCTCTGAAATCACTGGCTCTGAGGGAAGTGAGGGACACTCTGACACCATGCCCTTGGGACACTCAAGCGGCCCAATGGGGAGGCCCACGGCGTGAAAAACTAAGGCCTCAACAGAAAAAACCAAGGTCAACAGTCATGAGATTGAGATCCTCCAGCCCAAGTCAAGATTTCAGATAACTGCAGGACAGGGCTGCTTGACCTACATCTTGACTGTAATCTCACGAGAGACCAAGACAGAACCAAACAGCCAAGTCATGACCAAGTTTTCGATCTACAGAACCTGTGTGAAAAATGTCTGTTGTCCTAAGCGGTTAAGCTTTGGGGTGATTATTAGGCAGCGACAGGTTGCCAGTCTCCGACATAGATCACCGGCTACAATGGTTTTTTTTTTTAATAAATATTTATTTGGCCGCCCTAGGTCTGGGCCGCATGTGGAATCTAGTTCCCTTACATGGATTGAACTGGGCCCCCGTTTTGGGAGCGCGGGTCTTAGCCACTGGCCCACCAGGAAGTTCCTACAAATTGTTTTAAGTTTGCTGTAACGTGGGAAACTATCAGAATCTGGGTTCAACCTAAGGTGCTGATGGGTGCGAACGGTGCTGGAGCCACGGAGGAAATGGAGTAAGAACCAGGACACCTGGCCTTGCGGAGTGGCGAGTAATTTGATCTGTAGCATCTCTTTCCGGAGAAGGAAGTTGCATCACACTCCAGTACTCTTGCCTGGAAAATCCCATGGGCGGAGGAGCCTGGTAGGCTGCAGTCCATGGGGTCGCAAAGAGTCGGACACGACTGAGCGACTTCACTTTCACTTTTCATTTTCATGCACTGGAGAAGGAAATGGCAACCCACTCCAGTGTTCTTGCCTGGAGAATCCCAGGGACGGGGGAGCCTGGTGGGCTGCCGTCTATGGGGTCGCACAGAGTCGGACACGACTGAAGTGACTTAGCAGCAGTAGAAGCAGCAGCAGCAGCAGCAGCAGCAGCATCCCTTTCAGCGTTAACGTTCTCTAGGAAAGGAGGAGGCAAGCGACCCCGTTACACGAGTGCCGCGATCCCGGCGCTCCACTGCAGCCTCCACGCCTGCGCAGAACTCGTAGCGCGTTCTCAGGTGGCGCCGTTGCGCGCCGAGTCATCGATGGTGAGTTCCCGAGTGGCCTGGACCTGTGTTGGCCGCCAGCGGTCTGCTCGCCGGTGGGCTCCAGGGGGCGCCCTCAAGAGAAGGGGCGGAGCGCTCCTGTTCCAGAGACCAGGTCGGCGGGGTCCTCGGTCCATTACACCTCAGTATCTCCATAGCTACGGTAGTGGCCGCTGTAGGCGGGAGGTCCCCGGCCGCTCCGTAGTTACCGTCGCCGCCTCGGGGGTCGGGCCGCTGAGTTCTCTCGCGGCCGCCATGAAGCTGCGGGTCCGGCTTCAGAAGCGGACCTGCCCGCTGGATATGCCAGAAGCTGAGCCGACTCTGGGGCAGCTGCGCGCGTACCTGAGCCAGGCCCTGCCCACCTGGGGGTACAGGTAGGCGCCGCGGAGAGGTGGGGGGTGGGGTGGGGACGCGGCGGGGCGGGGAGGAGCGCCCAGTGGCGCGGGCCCGCGCCGGGCTGTCACGTGAGGCGGGGCGGCTAGCGGGCGGGGCCCGCACCCCGGGACTGTGATGCGCGCGGGCCAGGCGGGTGGCGGGAACGAGGGCTGCAGCTCGCGGGGTCCCGGCTCCCGGAGGTCATGGCCCGGCGTCCCGAGGGCTCCGAGCTCATCCAGGGTGAGCCTTCGCTTCCGTGTTTGCAGTAAACGAACCCAGGGAGAGGCTTAGATGCAAAATTCCTGAGTCTTTTGAGATGTGAGCTGGGAAATTACGGGTCCGGCTTAGGTTAAACCTCTTCAGGCTCCCAGGGATTTAAGTTCACCATCTCCAGCTGTCGGAATATTTCAGTGAAAAAGTTTGTAAAGTGTTAGGAGTTTAAAAACCTGCTTCGTATCTCGTATGGAGATAAGAGGCCACCTGTAACCTGTACCGCTTTCAAACTACCAGCCTGCAGTCCGCTTAAAACTCCGTTAAGTGTTTACCTGCCAGGCGCCGCTGTGGGCACTTTGACTTCCCCGCTGGAAAGTTTTGCAAAGTGCAGCATGTCGGTCTGTTTCAAATAATATTATTTTCCTGGGCAAGATGTTGCTTTTTTAAAAAATGCAAACTATGGTAAACGTTGGCCTTATGATGACCCTGGAGAGCTTGTAGTTTGGGGACAGTGACGTTGAGAAATAATGGATCAAATTCTGTTATTTATGGGGTTGCAGATGAGGCTGTCCTGGGTATCCTGGAGACCATAACTTGGGAGTAGAGGGACAAAAGTGAGGGTGGCCCTCTTCAAATACTGAGCTAGCGAATTTGGAATTTGAGTGTGCTGAGAAAAAATACAAGAGGTGTTCACTGGGGCTTTACCCACTTCAGTGTTCTTGCCTGGAGAATCCCATGGACGGAGGAGCTTGCTGGGCTACAGTCCACGGGTGGCAAAGAGTCAGACAGGACTGAGCGACTTCATTTTCACTTCAAAAGAAAACCTGTTAACTGACTCCTTTCCTAAGACTTTTACAAACTTACATTTTATTTTTAGAAAATTCAGTAAAATGGGGTTTTATTGTGAACTTCTCACCCTTTCATTTTTCAGTTTAGGACGTTACATTCAAAGTAAGCCTTTTTTTCCCTCCAAATTAAAAACATAAATACAGAAAATGAGATACTGACAAAATTCCTTTTAAGTGTTATAGTAATTGACACGTCTATTGTTTTTTCTTGATGTTAAGCCGAAGTGTTTTGCATGCTGGTATTATTACTGTTGCTGCTAAGTCGCTTCAGTCATGTCCGACTCTGTACGACCCCATAGACGGCAGCCTACCAGGCTCCCCCGTCCCTGGGATTCTCCAGGCAAGAACACTGGAGTGGGTTGCCATTTCCTTCTCCAATGCATGAAAGAGAAAAGTGAAAGTGAAGTTGCTCAGTCGTTTCCGACTCCTAGCGACCCCATGGACTGCAGCCTACCAGGCTCCTCCGTCCATGGGATTTTCCAGGCAAGAGTACTGGAGTGGGGTGCCATTGCTTTCTCCTGCTGGTATCATTACCCCACCACAAATTATCAAAATTAACTTCCCTTTTAAAAATAGCTTGTATATATGTATACATATTACTTTTTTATTAGGTGGGACAATCTGGAAAGGATGTGAAACCCAATATGACTAGCTTTGTTTACTCAAGAGCCCAAGTTAGTTTCTCTTTCAAGTTTGTTTTTACAGTTGAGGCTGGTTAACCGGAAGGAATGTAAGCTTCAGCTTGTGAAAGTGAATTCATTCTTCTGACAGTATGTTCATTTTATAATAAATTGGCAGTTTAAAAATGTGTCCATGAGACTTTATTACTTTTAAAGTGTCCTTTGCTGAGCAAGTGGATCTGAGATTGCCATAAAATAATTCTCAAAGGCCTGGATTTTTAGGATGGCATTTCCTGATGAAGTTAATTTCCCCCCCCCCCCCCAGTGTCAGAAAACAGGATTGTTTTTTAACCATTCTCCTGGAAAACCATATGTTACTTTAGAAGTAGGTCTTTTACTAAAGGGGAGGGGAGGCCAACATTTTATTAAGTAGACAATTCTTTACCTTTTTTATGAATCAATATTTGAACGAATATTGTGCTAGATAATCATTTTAAAAAACCAACCTTATGCTGTGCCAAACCATCCATGAACACAATTCATTTGAAGTGTTTTTCTTTTTTTCCTGCTAAAAATGGGATGTTGTTTTTCTGGGCAGTTGGCTGATTTTCAGCATTTATCAAAACATTTGAAAGCAGAGGCATAGCTACTTATTCTCTCATAAGCAGGAGTTGTTTCGAAAGCTTCAGTAATTTCTGTACCAAAGACACTTTAATTGGTAAGAAAATATGTATTTACACGTGAAAGAAAAACATAAATGAATTACTGGAAGCACTTTTGAAAATGAACCATTGTAAAAATGAATAAACAGAGCACAGTTTTCAAAGGACTTCATCCTTTGTTAACCTCTCAAAAAATGAAGTTAGCATTGCTGAGTATAAATTTGTCTTATAAAATGTTCTACAATGGTGTTAATTATTCCTTACCAGTGTGTAATGAAATGATTATTCTCTGAAGATCAGATAATCTGTGATGCAGAAAGGATGGGAGTTCATTACTTCAGCCTAATTTGAACTCTTAGCTTGCTTAGCACTGGGTCTTTGGATTTGTGTAAGTCTTCCACATAATAGGGACTTCGCTGGTGGCTCAGACTGTAAAGCGTCTGCCTGCAATGTGGGAGACCTGGGTTTGATCCCTGGGTCGGGAAGATCCCTGGAGAAGGAAATGGCAACCCACTCTAGTATTCTTATCTGGAAAATCCCATGGACGGAGGACCCTGGTAGGCTATAGTCCACGCGGTCGCAAAGAGTCCGACATGACGGAGCGAGTTCACTTTTTCCACATAAAAGACTTTAAGTAAGACCTCAGTGAGAAGGGTGAACCTGTTACTGAGTTAAGAGGGATGAATTTATACTCAATCATCTATGTGTACTCATCTAACTTTTTGTGATTATGAATATTCATTAGGACATGGGTCTAGTATTTTGGAACCTTCATAAGCTAACTATCGTGGAAGGATATTGGATAGTTAGCCCTGATTTCAGCCTCATCTTGATCTTTTCATCTAATGTTGGTTACATCTGTTCCATAAATACTTTCTATTTGCCAAGTGCTGGAGATGAAATTTTGAACTAGACAGACAAGGTCCTCAATCTCATGAAACTTAAATTCTAGTGGAAGGGTGTGAAAGAGAGATGATAAACAAATAAATGATAGTTTCCATTAGTGATGTTCCAATAAAAGTAAAGCACAAGAATGGAATAGAGTGATGGAGATTGGGTAGAAGGCATCTCTCAGGAGGTGACATTTGGGTTGAGACCTGGTTGATGAGAAAGAGTCAGTCATTTGAAGAATTGGAAGAGCAGATGCACAGGCCCAGAGGCTGCAGTGAGGTTGATCTGTTTTAGAGGAAGGAGTAGAAAGCTCATGTAGATGGAGAACAGTGAGTAAGAGGATGAGGGGTAGGTCGGATGTTGGGCTTTGGAGGCCATTTTAAGGCCAATTCCAAGGTCAAATAGAAGCCATTGGAGGGTTCTCAGCAGAGGAATGATGTGATATAATACGTATTTTGAAAAGAATATATTTAATTGACTCTCAGTTGCCACCAGCCCTCAGATGCACATTCTTAAGTCACACTAAATGAAAAAATGCTGTCCATTAAGCTGTGATATGTCATCAATTTTAAGACGCATCCCTTGTCCAAAGATGACAAAGTATAAAAAAGTATGTATCTTAGAATTGATGAAAACATGGATTAATGATAGAGAATTACTGATCGTATCCCTCAGGCTGGAATCTGTAACGTAGGCATTTAGTGAGAAGAACAAATAATTTTGATGGTTTTCTTAGACTTTGGCTTTCTTTTTATCTCTGTCTTGTTTTGTTTTCACTGGCGTTGCTGGGGCCATACCGTGTACTCTGTATATGTTTCAAATGTATTATACCGGGGCTGACGGCAATAGGTAGCTCTTACTGTCCTTATTCATCTTTCTTGGCAGTTCCGATGCCCGGTTTGCAATTACATTGAACAACAAGGATGCCCTCACTGGAGATGAAGAGACCTTGGCTTCATATGGGATTGTTTCTGGGGACTTGATATGTTTGATTCTTGAAGATGCCATTGCAGCACCTAACTTACCTTCATCCACAGTTTCAGAGCATTCCTCACTCCAGAATAATGACCAACCCTCTTTGGCCGCCAGCTCCAGTCAGTCCAGCATACAGGATGCACAACTGCATGACTCACTCCAAGGACAGGCAGCCCAATCTGAAGTCTGGAATGATGACAGTATGGTGGGTATTAATATCAAAACAAGAAATAGAGTAGTTGATAAATCATACTGAATAGCTCAACTGAATTCTGTACCAGTCAGGATGATTACCATCAGTAGACTAAAGATTATATTCTTACAGAAATTTTTTTAAATTTTAATTATTTATTAAGTATAGTTGATTTACACATTCCTTATTTCATTATATTTGGAAATTCATCTAGTACTGATTGAATCTTTAAAGAGAAACAGGGAGAGTATGGTATCAGATGCTAATATTAGCTCCAAATTGCATTACAGTCACTTGTCCACTCACTTGTCAATGACATGTGACAAATGATCTGTTTAGAGAGGTGGTGCTAAACATTTTTTCTTGTTTCCACATGCATGAAGAATATGATAAGTATTTATATCAGGATGGCTCAGAGAGTGCCTGTGGTTCTCATGGAGTGGGTGCAAAGTTTGATAAGCTCACCAGAGGGTTTTGATATCTTCCTCCCATGTCATTGTTAGCCTAGGGTAACCTTTAAAAACATTCTTCTCACATATATTCTCTCCCACACATCTGTCAGTAAGTAATAAATGGCCAAAAGTTAGGCATAAGAAGCAAAGAGCGTGTATACAGACATACCTCAGTTTTGCTGTGCTTTGCAGACACTGTGTTTTTCACAAACTGAAGGTCTGTGGAAACTGTGTCAAGCAAGTCTGTTGGTGTCATTTTTCCAACAGCATTTGCTCGATTCTATCTCTGTCACATTTAGTAATTCTCACAATAGTTTAAACATTTTTGTCATTATATTTTTATACCTTTTAAATTATATTTTTGTCATTTTAAAAATATTTTGACATTTATATTTTTTTATGATTTGTGATCTGTGATCTTTGATGTTATTATTGCAAAAAGGTTGTGACTCAGTGAAGACTCACATGATGGTTAGCATTTTTTAGCAATAAAGTGTTTTTTAATTAAGGGTGTCTGCATTGTTTAGACATAATGCTGCTGCTGCTGCTAAGTCGCTTCAGTCGTGTCCGACTCTGTGCTACCCCAGGGACGGCAGCCCACCAGGCTCCCCCATCCCTGGGATTCTCCAGGCAAGAACACTGGAGTGGGTTGCCATTTTCTTCTCCAATGCATGAACGTGAAAAGTGAAAGTGAAGTCGTTCAGTCGTGTCTGACTCTTAGCAACCCCATGGACTGCAGCCTACCAGGCTCCTCCGTTCGTGGGATTTTCCAGGCAAGAGTACTGGAGTGGGGTGCCATTGCCTTCTCCAGACATAATGCTACTGCACAATTAATAAGTGCCATACAGTGTAACATAGCTCTTATATGCACTGGGGAACCAAAAAAATTTGTGACCTACTTTACTGCAATACTTGCTTTCTTGCAATGGTCTGGAACCCAGCCTGCAACATTTCCATGTATGCCTGTAATTCATAATTTCGTCAGGTAAGTGGTTTTAATGAGTATTTTCTCCTTCCTCAAAGGAAGGAGCCTTTTAGGAGCCTTATTTTAGGTAGTGTGGATTGTCATTGTCTCCTGGGTTTTTAACAGGTGAATGTGGGTCTTCTCTACAAGCCATCAGGGCTCAGATCCTCAAAGATTTTGAAAGAACAGCCTCTTGGTCCCTTACATTCTTCCACTATTTTACTCATAAAATGTAACTTTACTTTATTCTGCTCCTTTTCTAATGGAAATAAACTTAAAAAGAAGAAACATGTGCTTTGCATTAAGAGTTGAGTACACCTAGGAAGTAGTCTTTCTGAGTAAAATTAATGTAGGTAACTCATTCTTACTGAAGCAGTGTATTATATCAAAAAGCTCCAAACTATGACTCTGGAGATCTCACATCATTTCAAATTTTTATTAGCTGGTAACCTTGGTTATATTATTTAATTTGAATCAAAATTATAGCAAGTATAAAAAGGTGTCTTGCCTCATCTGTCTTGCCTATTTTTGTTTGGGGTAAATTAGAAAACACTGAAAAACATGAAATTGTAAGATATTATCTTTCATCATTTGCAAGCATTTATTGTACCTACTGTGTGCCAGGTATTGTTCTTGTGTTAAAAGAGTGGGTGACATGTCTATTCCTTTCTAAGCTTCTTGTCATGGTGGGATATAGACATGAAATCAGAAAATTGCAATACAGGGTGGTGAAGTGCAATAATTAAGGCCTTTGCAAGGTAGAAAGATAGTCTATTGTAATACTTGAAGAGGTAGGAATACCAGAATGGAGAGGGAGGGACTGCAGAACATGAACTTGATACAGAGTCAGGGGTCAGGTGATGAAGGGCCTTGTATGCTAAGGGGTTTAGGAGTTTAGACTTTATTTTGTAGACCTGCGTTTCTTAGCATGTCCTCTATGGAAAACTTGTCTCATGAGATTAAAAGTAAGTGTTATGGGGATGCTGAATGTCGAGGAAGGAGGATAGTGTTTCTTGGTTAAATGTTGGGCATGCTTTCTGTTATTCCTGGACTTCTCAGAGCTTTATAATGCCGGAATGTATTTTGTGGATATGGAGGGTGAGGTTAGGTGGCTGTGACATGTAGCATTTTCCATACTCATTTGATTGTAGACCTCTTTTTTCCTAAGAATATTTAGGGTCATGTTCCAAGGCACAATATAGGCCCAGTGGTGCTGTCTGCTTAGGGGAAGTACTGGCAAATTTAAGCTGGGATATAGCGACTTCACTTTCACTTTTCACTTTTATGCATTGGAGAAGGAAATGGCAACCCACTCCAGTGTTCTTGCCTGGAGAATCCCAGGGACAGGGGAGCCTGGTGAGCTTCCATCTATGGGGTCGCACAGAGTCGGACACGACTGAAGCGACTTAGCAGCAGCAGCATAGGATATAACTGGATTCTCAGTTGTCAGAAAACTCTGGCAGCAGTGGGTGGAGTGTCTTGGGAGACGAGAAAGTGGAGTCCAGGGATACTTGGGGAGGCTGTTGCTGGAGGTTAGGAGATAAATGAGTCTGAAGTACCACTGGGGTAGAAAGGGGCAGGTTTTAGAGAGATTTATTTAGGAGATAGATTCAGTGGAACTTGGATGACTACTTATGTTGAGGTGGGGCTTATAAGGTTGAAGGGGAAGTCTAGGATGGTTTTCAGGTTTTTGGCATATCGACCAAAATTCAGTTCAGTTCAGTAGCTCAGTTGTGTCTGACTTTTTATGACCCCATGAACTTCAGCACACCAGGCCTCCCTGTCCATCACCAACTTCCGGAGTTTACCCAAACTCATGCCCATTGAGTTGGTGATGCCATCCACCCATCTCATCCTCTGTTGTCCCCTTCTCTTTCTGCCCTCAATCTTTCCCAGCATCAGGGTCTTTTCAAATGAGTCATCTCTTCGCATCAGGTGGCCAAAGTATTGGAGTTTCAGCTTCATCGTCAGTCTTTCCAATGAACACCCAGGACTGATCTCCTTTAGGATGGACTGATTGGATCTCCTCGCAGTCCAAGGGATTCTCAAGAGTCTTCTCCAACACCACAGTTCAAAAGCATCAATTTTTTGGCGCTCAGCTTTCTTTATAGTCCAGCTCTCACATCCATACATGACCACTGGAAAAACCATAGCCTTGACTAGACAGACCTTTTTTGGCAAAGTAATGTCTCTGCTTTTTAATACGCTGTCTAGGTTGGTCATAACTTTCCTTCCAAAATTAATGGAGATCAAAAGGAAATCCCATGGACAGAGGAACCTGGTGGGCTACAGTCCCTGAGGTCACAAAGAGTCGGACACGACTGACTGAGCATGCACACAAGATACAGGAGGGAGGAGCAGATCGCAGGCTTATTCATGGTTTAGGAGCCCTCACAGAAAATGAGTACCATTTCTGAGCTCAGTAATGTGCTTTAGCTCTCAGTTCACTTAGGATACAAAATATACTGTGAAAAAAAAGTCTGTTTAATGAATTCCTTGTTTTTGTTACCCTTTTCAGTCGGGGCCTGGTCTACATTTTGAAGCTGAGTCAGTTCCGGATGTTGTGGATGTGGAGGAGGGCACAGGTTTCTATCTTGCAGAGCCAATGCTGTGCAGCGAATCAGTGGAAGGGCAAGTGCCACATTCATTGGAGATCCTGTATCAGTCAGCTGACTGTTCGAACCCCTGCGATGCCCTGATAGTATCCATACATCTTCTCATGTTGGAGTCGGGTTACATACCTCAGGTGAGATTATGGCTGAGAACAAAGTTTCCTGTTAGAAAAGGGGTTGTGTTCTAGATTTCTTTCTTAAATGCGTCTGGGTATTAATGCAAACTGTCAGAGACGATGCTGAGCATACCAGTAGGCAGTCAATGTTCCCTTCCCTCTTTGCTTTTTTCCTCCTTTGTTTCCTTGTCAGCTTTTAGTTAGTATTGTGACATCTATGGTTTAAAAAAACCCAAAAGATTATATATGATAATATGTGGTCAGTGCATGTGGATTGTGTATGACTAGATAGATGGCTCACCGGGTTACGTTTTTATGTTAGTGGTTCTGTGAATTGCCACTCACCTTAATATGACTGAGTTAGGAAGAGGGACTTTGTTCTTACGTTGTTATTGCTCACGTTTGTTCATTCCTTAGCCATTTAACACATACCTGCCGGTGTCAGGTGGAGTGCTTTGTCTGCTCTCAGCCTGCTTACTGTCCAAATGCAGGAGAAAGACAAGTAACAGACTGGTACATTGTATTGGCTAAATTGTAGGAGAAATGTATATGTGTAGAGGATGCCATGCCAGAGATTCACAAAGGAGAACATTTAGAAGTTTTTAAACTTTAATGTGCAAGAATACCTAAGGGATCTTATTAAATGCTGATTCTGATTGAATAAGTCTAGGGCGGAGCCTGAGATAGTAGTGAACATTCTCCACTTAATATCAATGCTGCTGATCTGTGGGCCATGTTATGAGTAACAAGATGTAGAGTAATTCAGTGATTGGAGAACACGGGGACCATGCCATGTGCTGAGTCAGGATTTAGAATATTTAGATACTGGGACAATCTTTATCCTCAAGGAGTCTGTAAGTGGGAAGAAAGAAACAAGTAAAAAGCAAATTATAATGTATTATGATAAATAATAGAAGCATTGCAATGGAAATATGAGCAGAATGTTAGAGGGTGGATTTGTTTTGAAAAAGGCTTCACAAAAGAAGTGGCATTTGAGTGGGCTCTTGAATAATGATATAGCTCTGCTAGGCAGAGAAGTGAAATTTTGAAGTGAGAACTCAGTCTCTGTCTCTGATATTTTATCTATTTGGACCAAACTTTTGATGGTGGGTAATGTAACATTTTTTTTCTATCACAGTTTTATTAATGATTTGATAAACTTTATTAAAGGGACTGAATGAATGCTTATTTGCAGACAGGTTAGGGGCCTCTTGTGTTTTTCATCTTTTTGAGAGTAGTGCACTGTCCTTCCTTATCTCTTTCCCTCTATTTCATGTCACTGCCCAGGGGACTGAAGCCAAAGCTGTGTCAATGCCGGAGAACTGGAGGTTGGGAGGCGTGTATAAGCTGCAGTACACGCACCCTCTCTGCGAAGGTGGCTCTGCTGCACTCACCTGTGTGCCTTTGGGAAACCTCATCGTCATAAATGGTAACTAGCTGGAGGAGTCATGCTTGTTAGTTTATGAGTCTTTACATGTTTCTCTCCGAACACTTTACAGCCACTTCAGTGATTGGCTGTTGTGATAGGTAACTAGATGGCAGAGTCATGCTTGTTAGTTTATGGATCTTTACATGTTTCTCTCCAAATGCTTTACAGCCACTTCAGTGATTGGCTGTCACAATACAGCTAGGAATCTTTCTCAAATTTGTTTGATCCCCAGACCACTAATCACACAGGGGCCAAAAGGTTATAGAATACAGGGCTAATCTTGCTATTACGTCACAGCCTAACTTGCAAGGTCACAGCTATCAAATAGTGAATGTGAGGTTGTAATTTTTGCTTCAGTTTCTTATAAAAACAGCTCAACAACACTTCAACAATATATTAACCTTTATTTACTAGTCTTAAGATACTTAATATAGAGAATAGCTGCTAAATGTGTTAGTTTCTGATGTTTTGTTCCTTTACTAATTCTTGACAAATCAGCTGCTTGTGGACTTAGTGGCAGACAGCCATTCCAGAAGCATTCCAGGCCTAGTTCTTTGAAAAGGAGCAGTGTGTCCTTAAATCTTTCCTTTACCCAAGACATCCTGCTCAGTGCACATGTGCATGAGCACATCACTGGTTCTTTCATAGAATGAGATGAAGTGCGCCTTTGTGTACAGGATTAAAAAATGAACCTTCTGGTGATGTCAAGAATATTGGTCCTCTGGGTCTAGAGAGAGATGATACTGTGAAAGCTAGCAGGATCCTTTTAATAAACAAGGGAAGACTCATTGCCAAGGGTTAAATAAAAAATAAATGGAGTTTTTAGTGACCTCGTTACAAATAATGATTGTATTGTGTTTAACTGTCTTTTAACCTTGTTGCAAATCTTTCAGTTATTAATAAGCTGCTGTTGGTAGTACTTAACTGGGTCTCATATAAAGGTGTCTACTGTAGTTTTTAAAAATGGTGTTTTAATTGACGTGATTGCAGGTTTGCACTTTGGACTTTGCTGTGAGGGAAGGAATTAAGCGGAGAGCAGTTTGTTTGTATGATGTGTCTATGTTGGGGGCAAGGGAATGAATACAAGTCCATACGAAAAAGTGAAGCAGTTGATGAAATGACAAAACTTTTTCATCATCTTTCTTTTGCTATTTCAGCTACCCTAAAAATCAACAATGAGGTTAGAAGTGTGAAAAGACTGCAGCTGCTGCCAGAATCTTTTATTTGCAAAGAGGAATCAGGTATTGTAACAATGATTAAACTTTTGGGATAAAGGTTTAAGAGGTTCATGCAAAAAAAAAAAAAAAAAAAAAAAACAAAACAACAGAAAGATAATGTTCAAAGACTTAAAATTTCTGGATGAGCCTAAAGCAAATACAAGATAATGTTGCAGAATTTCAGTTTTTTTCCTGTCTCTCTTAGGGTCTTGGATGCTAAATTATAGTTATACTGCCATTATGCTGTATAAATAGATCAGATCAGATCAGATCAGTTGCTCAGTCGTGTCCGACTCTTTGCGACCCCATGAACCGCAGCACGCCAGGCCTCCCTGTCCATCACCAACTCCCAGAGGTCACTCAGACTCACATCCATTGAGTCAGTGATGCCATCCAGCCATCTCATCCTCTGTCATCCCTTTCTCCTCCTGTCCCCGATCCCTCCCAGCATCAGAGTCTTCTCCAGTGAGTCAACTCTTCGCATGAGGTGGCCAAAATACTGGAGTTTCAGTAAATATATAAGTGTGCCACCAAATTATATTTAGCATCATTATGGAATGATGCTATTATATAATGCATTACACAGGATTGATGCTTCATAATTTCTGAACTAAATCTTTGGATTTTCTAGCACTGCATTTAACCAGTATGGAGAGGAACTGTGTTTTGTGGAAACCATACAATACAACTTCATTATGGAAGATCATTAAAAGAAAAACTGTACTCAGAATGTTTGCTTAAACTTACATAAATTTGGTTACTGTTTTATACAGAGTGGAACTTCAAAAGTTTTTATTCTAGGTGTGATTTTGCTTATATTCTATAATACTAATAGATGCAAAGAAGATAGTTTTTCTTTTTTCAGTTAAACCCCAAGTGTAACTGACAGGTAGGCAGTTGAAGGAGAAGAGATGAGGTGGTAAGGGAATTAACATCTTTTGGAGTACTTGTTTTTTGCTGGACATGTGCCTTTATGGATGTATTTTTCATTTTGTCCTCACAGTAAATTCAGGTGGGTTTTAAAATCGAGGGTGGGGGTTGGGGACTGGTGTGATATAGCAGGGAAATGGCATTTACAGCAATGTCTTTTAGGTTAGGCTACGTAGATCTAGATCTTTGCTTTGAAGGCCTTGAGACTTATTTTTGTCAGTTCCCAGGGGAGATCAGACTCTGAGAGACTAACTTATATGAACTGAAGTTGATGAGGAAAGGAAGACCTCAGAATATGTATTTTTAATGGTCTGTGAATAATTAATGTCATACCAGGCCAGTATTGCTCAACCATTTTTTCATTATCAATCCCCTAAGGAGGCTTTGTACACAATCCCCCACCCCAACTCCCAAATCATTCTCCCTGATGGAATTTTAATTTCATACATATACTATATGTTTGTATACTATAGCCCTTTTGAGGGTCACAAACCAATGTAATAGCTAGGATTTTTGCTTGGTTGGAGGCAGTATTGTTTCTTTTGAGAATGCATGAACTAGACTGATGAATCTGTATAGATGGTCTTACCATTAAGACCAGAAAAACTTGAGATTCCTTGGCTACAACACTGTATATTCATCTCTGTACTATGGAGGTCCTTACTGTGGGGAGTAGAAATACTCTACATTACAGCAGCAGAGGCTTTTATGCCCATTTTCTAGATCAGGAAACAGGTCTAGAGGAGGTTAAATTACTTCAAGGACACAGACTTAATAAATAGTAGAATTTAGGATTGGAATAGATTTGGCTCCTGAGCCTATTTTTTAAGAACAGGAATGTCGCTTTTTTAAGAACAGGAATGTTTATAGGAATGTCGCTCAGATGATTTGATTTATGTTAAGTAAGGAATAAAGAAGTGAAAAAGGAGGAAGAAAGTTAATACCGTTAGATTACAAGTTTATGTGAATGCATGTTAAGTCACTTCAGTTGCGTCCGACTCTGTGACCCTTTGGACTGTAGCCCACCAGGCTCCTTTGTCCATGGCATTTTTCAGGCAAGAATACTGGAGTGGGTTGCCATTTTCCTCCTCCAGGGGATCTTCCTGACCCAGGTATTGAACCCACGTCTCCTGTGTCTCCTGCATTGCAGGAGGATTCTTTATCTCCTGAGCCATCAGGGAAGCCACCAGTTTACGGATTATATTAATTTAGTATTTTCAGTATGTACTTTGTATGTTGGGTAGGAGTATGTTGCTCATTTGACAAGTCATTTAAATCATTTTTACTGTGGCTTATGGTATAGTACGGGGGGGCGCAAAACAGGTATAGTACTAGTATATGCTCTGTACTATTATTTATCCTTTTATTTATGAATTCCTAATCACTTCTTTAGTAGGTCCATTAAAGAAAGATTTTGTTTAAAGAGAATTCAGCCTTCAGAGTTACACAGTGTATACTTCCTCGCTCTACGGGAGACTTTAGTTCATTTCTCTTTATGTAGGAATTATTTGTGAAAACTTACCACTTTGATTTGGTTTGGCAGGAGTAGAGGACACCATTTCAAGTTTTTCCATTTGCTATTGTGTTTTGACTTTTCATTTAAAAAATATTCTAGGGGAAAATGTAGCCATGATATACAGAGATCTTCAGAAACTCTCTCGCCTCTTCAAAGACCAGCTGGTGTATCCTCTTCTGGCTTTTACCCGGCAAGGTGAGAAACGATAAATTATCATAGGCTGAGGGGCTGGAAAGAATTGGAGGCTCACATGTGTTCAAGGATGACATGTGACTCTTCCCTCTTTTCTGCTCCTAGTGAAATTCTGCTCTTTTAAGCTTAAATGCTAATTCCTTAATTGCTATTCACATCCTCTTTGTATCTTCACTGCATTTTATACGTATCTTTATTATAGCCCTTTTCCCACTGTATCATAATTTTTCACATGATTTCTTTCCACCTAAGGTTATGAATTACCCTGAAAGCAGGGAAATATGTCTTACTCACTTTTGTATTCTCATGGCCTAGCACAGGGCCTGGCCTATAATTGGTGTTCGGTAAATACATATATAAATAATCTATAGTCTGTAAATTAGGTCTACTTTTTAAAAAGCTATTTATTTGGACTCTGTACCTAGGTACTTTGGATATTTGACATTCATTCTTACTGCCAACAACTTTGAAGTGGATTTTATTCTCATTTTATAGGTGATGAAACTGTAATTCAGCAAGGTTTAGAATTCACTCAAAATCCTTGTATTAATAAGCTTTCTTTTTGTGTTTTATCAGTAGTAAAAAATATTTTAAAATTTTAGTGACTTAAATTGAACATTTATTTCTCATTCAGGTACATGTTGTGTGTGGGTTAGGTTTAGCTGAAAAAGTGGTGAGAGGTCCTTATCTAGGACTTGCTCTTCTGTAGCACAGGGAAAGGGGACCAGTGACCATGTGTTGGTTCTTAAAGCTTTAATTCAGAAATAGTGTGCCGCTTGCACTCTCATTTCAGTGGACAAAACAAGCGAAAATGGCCATACCTAGTGATAGTGGGATGGGGAAATATAGGCTAGAAAATAATATGGTGGAGTCATAATCTACCACAGTCTTTGGCTGATAAATAATATCAGGTTTTTAGAGATAGATATGTGACTTTTATCTGCTATCTGTATGTAGAAAAATAGTATTTTAGGTCTCAAGTGGCATGGTGCCAAGGCTGTTACAACCATAGTTTTCTTCTTTGGTTGATGGTGAGGGAAAAGAATAATGTGAATTTTAAAACTTTGTATTAAATTTTGGTTATCTTTGCTAGTGGAGAATAGTATCCCTACATGCAAAGTAGCTAATAATCAAAAAATAATTGTCACTTGACTTTGGAATATATTATTCTTTTCCTTTCTTGGTTTTGCTTCTGAATTTGTCTTCCTCTCTTTTTCAGCCTGGTAGATATCAAATAATAGTAACCTAACACTCAAGTGCTTATTGCTTGCCAGATATTGTTCTGAGCACTCTATATGTATTTACACATTTAATTCTCAACTCGGTGAGGGAGCTATAGTATTAACCCATTTTACAGATGAGAAATTGAGTTGGAGCTTAAATAACTTGTCTAAAGGCACACAGTAAGTGGTAGCATTGGGAACCAATTATAAAAGCCAATGAATTATCCATTTTCTGTAGTTGAGTAGAGAATTTTTTGTTGTACTGAATATATCTTGAAACAAAGGAGGCCATTGACTAGTATTTAAAAATTATCCTAGTTATTCATTTGATCTGTATTACAAAGTAATTTGTCTCTCTAGTAAAACATAAGAGAATAAGGGGCTTAGAGTTAGTAATATAGTCAACCGGGGATAAAAGTTTGTTATAGATGACTTATGCCTGGATAACTGGAGAATACCATCTAATTTATCATCTCTCTACAAAGTTGGCCACTTTGGTTGATGTGAGGAAAACTGAATGTTCTTTACTCAGTGAGATCTATTCTCTTTTTCCTTCTAGCACTGAACCTACCAGATGTGTTTGGGTTGGTGGTCCTCCCATTGGAGCTGAAATTGCGGATCTTCCGACTTTTGGACGTTCGTTCTGTCCTGTCATTGTCTGCAGTTTGTCGTGACCTCTGTGTTACTTCAAATGATCAACTTCTGTGGAGGTGTTTGTATCTGCGGGATTTTCGAGGTGATTTCCATGATGGCATGCTAACAAGAAAAGTGTTCTTTGTTACTGAGGTCTTAATTACTCAGCTGGCCAGAAGTTTTAAGTTGTGGGCTTTTTTAAAAGAGTAGGAAATATACTGTGTTGGTGTTTTTCTTTTTGGCTTACTTCACTCTGTATAATTGGCTCCAGTTTTATCTACCTCATTAGAACTGACTCAAATGCATTCTTTTTAATGGCTGAGTAATACTCCATTGTGTATATGGCAAAAGCAATACAATATTGTAAAGTTAAATAAAAAAAAAAGAAATTGACATTAAAAGAATAGGAAATAGTCATAGCATAGCCTTATTATAAAGAGATTCTAAGCCTCATGTACTTCTGCCTGTGCCACCAAAGCTCTCCCCATTCATGTTTGTGTTCTCTGCAAGTATAAACAGTCCTTTAGACCAAGTGGATTCTTTTAGTATAGAAAACTGAGGGAAGACAGGTTTAATGCTGGATGAATGAAATGTTTTAAAATCCTTATGTTTTCTTTTTTCTTTGTAGATGGTAGTATCAGAGGTCGAGACACAGATTGGAAAGAAGTAGGTATTTGTAAATACCAAGGCTGATGTCTGTAGCATGGAAATAATTAGTGAATTAATATGTTAAGGGCATATTTTCAACTTTTATTATAATACAGTCTGTTTCGGGTCTATTGCTAATTTTTAGTAAATGAAAATATTTTCAACTTTTACCTTAGACTTTGTCCTTCAGTTCAGTTCAGTTCAGTCACTCAGTCGTGTCCTACTCTTTGTGACCCCATGAACCACAGCACACCAGGCCTCCCTGTCCATCACCAACTCCCAGAGTCCACCCAAACCCGTGTCCATTGAGTCGGTGATGCCATCCAACCATCTCATCCTCTGTCGTCCCCTTCTCCTCCTGCCCTCAATCTTTCCTAGCATCAGGGTCTTTTCAAATGAGTCAGATCTTTGCATCAGGTGGCCAAAGTATTGGAGCTTCAGCATCAGTCCTTCCAATGAACACCCAAGACTGATGCTTTAGAATGGATTGGTTGGCTCTCCTTGCAGTCCAAGGGACTCTCAAGAGTCTTCTCCAACACCATAGTTCAAAAGCATCAATTCTTCAGCGCTGAGCTTTCTTTATAGCCCAACTCTCACATCCACACATGACCACTGGAGAAACCATAGCCTTGAGTAGACGGACCTTTTTTGACAAAGTAATGTCTCTGCTTTTTAATATGCTGTCTAGGTTGGTCATAACTTTCCTTCTAAGGAGTAAGCGTCTTTTAATTTCATGGCTGCAGTCACCATCTGCAGTAATTTTGGAGCCCAGAAAAATAAAGTCAGCCACTGTTTCCACTGTTTTCCTTAGTGTCTTGTAATTACACAGGAGAAAATCTTAGCACGATGATTGTTTTCACCTTTACTTAATATAGGCTCCCTGTTTGTAGTCAAAACAAAACAAAACTGAGTTGTTTTTGTGCTGGAGTAGTCTTCAGCTGTTCCGCTAGTTAGAATAGTAAGTTATGAAAAAAATAAGTTATATTGTTTTATTTGCAGATAGGAATATGTTCCACCCTCCGAAATAGTCATCTATTTTGTTATTTAAATTGAGGTCTATTAGGGACATAATTATGGAGAAGGCAATGGCACCTCACTCCAGTACTCTTGCCTGGAAAATCCCACGGACGGAGGAGCCTGGTGGGCTGCAGTCCATGGGGTCGTGAAGAGTCAGACACGACTGAGTGACTTCCCTTTCCCTAGGGACATAATTTAGGTGAGAAAGGGAACTTAAGGACTTACTGCCCCCACCCTTCCCCGCCAATACCGTAACTTTTTATATTCTATGGCATGATATTTTCAACAAATATTAAAATTTTCCATTTTCAGAAAAGGCTGACGTGAAATTCATATCAGCTTGAGAGTGCCAGATTGCAGTCCTGAGAGTCCATGTCCCTCATTTATCCCTTCTCTGGATGTGTTGTTATTCCAGATTGGCACAATTGCTGAGTTGCAGTGTGGTTAAAGACTAGAGTTCCTTTGGCATTGTGTTCACAGCTACTACTTTATGCATGCAGGTAGAAACTGGTAAAAGTTCCCTTCAGTGCGCTAGCTTCTTTGTCTGCCTCCGTACTGTGGGAAAGGAAAAGTATATATACATCTGTACAGTGAAAGCCAACTGGAACTTTGGGAAAGTATCCAACTCACTCATTATGTCTTGTTCTTATCTGTCTGCAGCTGTACAAGAAGAGGTACAAACAAAGGAAAGAAGCCCAGAGAGCGCGGCATGTGATGTTCCTGCCATCATCACCCCACCCCCATTCCATTCTACCCCAGCCCCTTGCACCCCAGACCTTTTCCTCCCAGTTCTCTCCTCCCTCCAGGAATTATCGGTGGTGAATATGATCAAAGACTAACCCTTCCCTATGTTGGAGACCCAATCAATTCACTCATCCCTGGGCCTGGGGAGACACCCAGCCAGTTCCCTCCACTCAGACCACGTTTTGACCCAGTGGGCCCACTTCCAGGTCCTAACCCCATCTTGCCAGGGCGAGGTGGCCCCAGCGACAGATTTCCCCTAAGACCCAGCAGAGGTTGGCCAACTGACAGCCGGCTACCATTCATGTGACTGATTCGTTACCTCACTCTGGAGCTTGTTTTGGTTTTGTTTCTTTAAAACTATAGATGTCATTTTGCTGGGGTGCTGCCTCTATTGTTTTCTGATTGCGATGGTGGGACATGGACTCAGATAAACCTTTTATAGACATATTAAGGTTGGTGCAAACATAATTGTGGTTTTGGACCATGAATTTTAAATTATAACTAGGCTCAAACACATCTTTATTAATCAAAATAGGACCATTATAATCAATAAATTTTTGCAAATGAGAAGTCCTGTAGCATAAAAACCCATGCTTTGGGATTTGATGAACTCTTGGAAACCATTTTATGCCTCCTGCTGATTGTGGAAGTGTTTCCCCTGCAGAAAGTTGTTCAGATCCTTGAAGAAGTGGTGGCTGGCAAGAGGTCAGGTGAATGTGGCAGATGAGGCAAAACTCTCATAACCCAATTCCTTCAACTTTTGAAGTGTTGGTTGTGCTACATGTGGTCAGGTGTCATCATAGAGAATTGGGCCCATGCTTGACCAGTACCAGCTGCAGGCGTGGTTCTCAGTGCATCTCATCGGCTTGCTGAGCATACATCTCAGATGTAATGGTTTCGTCAGGATTCAGAAATTTGGTGGTGGATCAGATGGGCAGCAGACCACCTAACAGTGACCATGATCATTTTTTTGGTGCAAGTTTGGCTTTGAGAAGTGCTTTGGAGCTTCTTCTCAGCCCAACCACTAAGCTAGTTGTCGCCAGTTGTTGTATAAAACGCACTATTCATCACATCACAATCTGATCAAGAAATGGTTTGTTGTTGTTGCTACAATAAGAGAAGATGACACTTCAAAATGATGTTTTTGATTTTTGGTCAGCTCGTGAGGCACCCACTTATGGAGCTTTTTCACCTTTCCAATTTGCTTCAAATGCTGAATGACCATAGAATGGTTGACGTTGAGTTCTTCAGCAACTCCTCCTGTAGTTGTAAGAGGATGAGCTTCGATGATCGTCTGAATTGGTTGTTGTCAACTTCCCAGGGCTGGCCACTGTGCTCCTCATCCTCAAGGCTCTTGTGTCCTTTGCAGAACTTCTTGAACCGCCACTGCCCTGTTAGCAGTTCCTAGGCCAAATGTGTTGTCGATGTTGCAAGTTGTTCTTGCTGCCTGATAACCCATTTTCGACCCATCTTGAATAAGAAAATCACTCAAATTAGCTTTTCGTCTAACATCCTTTCCCTAGTCTAAAATATAAAATAAGTCATTAGTAAAAAAATATAAAGTGAGAAATGCACATTAAAATGATGTACAACATAACCACATTTATTTAAGAATATTCCAATATCAAACAGCAATATTTAACAATGCAAAACTGTAATTACTTTTGCACCAACCTAATTATTAAAGCTCCAGGAGTGGTATGGCTCACAGGTTATGTGCTCGACAGGGTTGGCCTTGGGAATATGGTTCCTGACATCCCCTCTCTCAGTTACCGTCTAGAATGCAGGTTACACATTGATAATGTTCCACACCAGAATAAAATATTAAGTAAATTACATGGCAGTCTTGACTTTTATTACAGAAAGATGTAGTATTACACTATTACTTGGACATTTGAAAATGATCAGAGAAGCTATTGTCATCAGATTGCTGCAGAGGATTATTTTTATTTTGTAGTGGCACCCTTTCTTCACGTGAAATTATTTGCAAAAGCCTGATTTATGGAATGAACACAAGCAGAGCCAGTTCGGTTGAACTGGATGTGAGGTGAATGGACCCCCGCCAGCTCATCCCCTCCCCCCTCTCTGCAGCTGCTCCTCAGGCTCTGTGCCGAAACTTCTGGGCTCCAAAACAGTGCTTTTTGGCCACCATGGGGTTGTTAGGGACTCCTGTTTCTGGCTTCTTCTGGAGTGGAGCTTGGGTTATTTTTCCTTGTGTTTTGAATACTTGGAGCCTAACCTGTAAGTAGACGATGTCTTCTGACAACAAAGTTTGGTGCTTTGAGTGCTGCTCAGGTACTTGTTCTGCAAAGAAAGCCTCATCATTTGTTCGATACTTTGCTTTTAAGACAATGTACACAAAATTCAAGTTTTATTTTGCCTACAAGAAGAAAAAGGTCAAACACAAATATCTCAGCATACAACCATAGAAACATGCTCCAGTGACAGATTAAAGTCTGAATCACAAAACAGGAGTAAAACACTGTAGTATCTGCAGAAAATAGGAATATTGCCAACGTCTTCCTGCTTTTTAGAAAATCGGTTTTGCATATAAGGAAATGGCTTGGAATGCTGTGTGATGCAAGAATGTTAGAGTCCTACATACATGTGAATTGTTTTTTTTTTTTTTTTTTTGGCTACACATGTGTATTGTCTTTTTTTTTCCCATCACAGTGAAGAAAGTTCAGCCAATAATATTTTCCAGAGGCCATGTCACCTTTAGTGGCTTAATGTACAGGTAAAGGATTAGGGCTGTTGACATTTTCTTTTCCCTGTGGAATTTTGTAGTATCTGAGCTATAGATTAGCTTTTAACAAAGTGTCCACCAGAGGCCATATGGCTTTAATTGGGTCTAGGTTGAAAGAGTCACCCTGAAACTTTGGTGGGTCCAAAACTGGTTCTCCAGCACACCTCTTTACGGCCTTATGATGCTAAGATGCGCTGTGTGTGGTGTGTGTGTGTATGTGTAGTGGGGATGGAAGGACATAGTGATAACCAGAAGCACCATGTACTATAAAACAGGAGTTTTCAAAATGCAGTCCTTTTTGAGTGGTCTCGGAGAGGTTCGTGAGCGGTGCTGGTGTCCCAAGGAAGCAGATGCTACTTCCCAAGCTTATCTCAAGACTTACTGGTCCACGGGACAGATCCCTCTCAGTCCACGGGACAGATCCCGCTCAGTTCTGGATACCAGTGGTGTGTCACACAGCTAAATTTGCAGTCCTCTCATAATAGTTTATTCTGAGTTCTTAAAACCACCATCAAAGCTTTTCCTCTTGACTAGCTCATAGTTAGAAGCTTATAAAATCCACATTCTTCTCATTAGACTGAGACTGTTAGGCTGTGTGTGTTGCTGGTGAACGATGGGGATGAAGTCATGGTGTGGTTGTAGCTTGTCTGCTGCATGACTTTCTGACGTCACTGATGTGATGGCTGAGCACCGTGGTAGATGAAGCTCCACATTGCTGGCTTGTCGCCTTAAGGACTTCCTCTGGCCCCCCATTTTCCCCTTTAGTTATTTTTATTAACAGAAGCTTGCCAACCACCACCTCTGCTCCCCTATTTATTAAAAAAAAAAAAGCTCTGGTTTGGCATCATTGGAATCAAATCATGGCAGGTAGCCTCTCAATGTAGATTTTGTGATTCCTTAGGTACAAAAAATTGAATTGTCTCCTCTCACTCTAGATTGCTTCTCCAATTCCTGAGATCACTGCTTAGCTAAATATCTCTGTGATTCTGACACTCCTCTTTGCTCTCTATACTTGGGACCCTGAACCAAGGTTTGTCTTTCTCCTACCCTGCCAAATTACAGAGCTCCGGGGGGAGCCCGGGAGGGTTAACACTCCTTTGGACAGCCTCCAGTTGACTGCAGAAAATGTGGAGTGGATAAAACATGGAAGTGTTAGGTCACATGACAAGGTTTCATCTTAATTAAATGGCCCTCTTTGGGATTCCCAAACAGGTTATAGCACTGAAGTTTCTGCTGTCCCAGAGCAAACCAGGTGAAATATTAAGAAGGAAGGAGATGTTAATTGTCTTCTGCTCTAGATTCAACAAAAGACCAGAGACAGCAAATACTTAAATATGATAATAGGCTGGAAATTGAAATTACAAGTAGTAGGACCAATCAGTGGAGAAGGCAATGGCACCCCACTCCAGTACTCTTGCCTGGAAAATCCCATGGATGGAGGAGCCTGGTAGGCTACAGTCCATGGGGTCGCGAAGCGTCAGACACGACTGAGCGACTTCATTTTCACTTTTCACGTTCATGCAGTGGAGAAGGAAATGGCAACCCACTCCAGTATTCTTGCCTGGAGAATCCCAGGGACAGAGGAGTCTGGTGGGCTGCCATCTATGGGGTCGCACAGAGTCGGACACAACTGAAGCGACTTCGCAGCAGCAGCAAGACCAATAAGAATAGAAATAATGAAAGATGCTTAGGACTTTAAAGAATTTTCTCTCTCTATTCTCTCATACAACTGTAGAAGGAATGTTTAGATTGGTTTTATGACACACTAAAATTTCAAAACATTTTTTTTTCTTTTCTTCCTGGCCTGCCAGTTGAGAGGGTTCTGAACAGAATCTACGAGTCTCCTCTCTTGCGGCTGCATGTTTCGTTTGTGGAAACACAAGGGAGCCTCTGTGGCCTTTATGCATTGTGTTTGGTTAATGGGCTGGTTTGACTTGCTTATTGCACAACCTTCCAGTTTGTCCGCAAGCAAACCCAAAATGCCACCTGCTATTAAAGTCTACATAGTAGACTGAAACAGGATTTAATCTGACTGCCCTGGAGTCCAGGACAACTTTTGACACTTAGTGGGGATAATTAGTAACCAGTCCCCATGCTCGCTTGGACAAAGAAAACCACGCATATGCAAGTGCTCTCAGAGCTATTTAATCCTCCAGCATAATTGAGTTACAGCTTATATCTGTGAGGCTGACTTCACATGCTTACACTGTACCCTAACCTGCATCCTTTCACCAGCTCTGAACACACAAAAGCAAATGAGCCACCAACCTGTTCTATGAAGTTGAACATGAAGCACAGAGCTGGGAGGGATGGCCAGAGTTGGGCTCTGCTGTGTACTGGCTGATCTGGAGGGACCCCTGGGTCCTGGGTCTGGAAAAGTTGGACTTGCTTTGGTATTGTCCTGGTCTGCTCACCACACCTCCTGACTGATGCTGACAGTGGCACCGCGTCCCTTCTGCTCCCAGCTGTGGTGGCCCTGCAGTGAGTTCACCTGTGGGGTCCACGCTCACCACAGCCCCTGCTCTGCTTGTTCCCGTGGACCACAGATTTTCTTCAGCTTCTTAGCTCATTAATCTATTGGTTTAATTTTTTTCCTGGGCAAGTGACTTCCTCACATTGATATTCTCAGAAAAAAACAAACTTTTTCTTTACTTTTAACACTCTGTTTGCATTTTGTTGATTTCACAGTTTTCTAGAAGGGCCAATCTAACACACATCCTGCACACCGACTGTGTGCCGATGGCAGGCGCTGTGCTGTGCCCACGTAGCTTGTTCACGAGCTGCCGGCACCAGCTTGCTTTCCCTTCAAGCTCCTTTCATTGCAAATTCAGATGAGAACTTCCAGAAGGTCACTGATGTTCAGGCTCACGGGATTTACTACTGTGTTTGTTACCATGGGCGTGAAGGCCTATTACCCTGAATTCTGGAAAGGTAGAACTAACTGCCCCATCAGCAGGGACTGAACCAGGGGACAGAGGATGAATAGAAGAGAAAGGACATGTAGATTCCAGTGTCCCTCGAAAGCTGATGTGACAATTAAGTCATAGTGCCTTTTAATCAGGCTGTTAGGAGGAAGGTCTGGAAGAAGGTATTTTCTGCAGCTGGTGGAGGTGTCTAGCGGGGCTGCATTTTAAACTCTCTATTCACTGTGCTACATGTCGGCACAAACCAAACGGATCTTTGTCCTGGTTCGGCCTCACCAAGTCAGTGTGGACAGGAAATGCTAGCTTTTCTTTGGATCAGAGTTGTGAAACCAAGCAAAAAAGAACAAACGCGACCTTTCAGAATCTCTCCAGAGTGACTCTTCTGCCCCTTTCGTTTTGTTCTTTCTCATTTAGAAATATCACAATTATTAAAGATAAAATGTTTGGAGGGAACATGTGCTAGTTGACATGAGAAACCAGTCCATTTTGGGGACTGTCACAAAGGACCATGCATGGTCTCTGCATTCACACACAGACCAACGGGAGAGTTTGTTTCAATGTGTTGGTTATAACCTTTGTCTCATGTCCTGGAGTTGTCCGTGCATGGCTATAAAAACAAGGATGCCTAGCCTGAGAAATGAGTGTGCTACTGTACTGGAATATCTGGTGTTTGAATGTTCCAGTGTTTTCAGGGAGAGGGGACAGCATACAGGAAAGTGGGACAATGTAAGCCATGTCAGCACTGTTTATGGGGCCACCTGGGTGTGATGCTTCCACCCCAACACAATTCAAGCAGCAGTGTTCCCACATAGCTCAGGGCAGGTCTGACTTCAAGGGGGCATTCCAAACACTTAGGTTGACAGAGACACAGATTCAAGGCCTGATGAGCAGAAGTTCTGAGCCCTCTGGCCTGAAATGGAGTGACTTATGCCCATGGCCATGTCCTACGCTTTGAGGAACCTTGTCTAGCCTGTCACCACTTCGTTGTGGATTTTGGGCTGTGTTTTATTGCTAAGTGAGAATTGGGTGACATAGTTTGATTTCTTCTTCTGGTCTTATTTCCAGAGTGGGAGGGTGACGACTGCCTCGTGTATTTCCTGTCTTCTTTATCTCCTAAAACACGCGGCTCCGTGGTGTCACACCTGCCTGACAAGTTCTCTGCATTTTTTATTCAGATTGCAGCTCCAGGCCAAGGAGGCTTTCATTTTCACCTCCCTCTCTCCCTTCCCTGTGAGCAGTAAGGGGAAGCTGTGTCTCAAGTTGCAAGTGAAAGTGAAAGTGGCTCAGTCGTGTCCAGCTCTGCAACCCCATGGACTGCAGTCCATGGAATTCTCCAGGCCAGAATACTGAAGTGGGTAGCCTTTCCCTTCTTCAGGGGATCTTCCCAACCCAGGGATTGAACCCAGGGCTCCCGCATTGCAGGTGGATTCTTTACCAACTGAGCTATCAGGGAAGCCCCTCAAGTTGCTAAGTGGGATGTAAGGGGACAGTGTGGCTATGTTCTAATACCCTCAGTGCTTTCTAGAACCAGGAGGCTGGTTCTGGCACCAATGATGTTTCTAGCACCAGGTGCTTGGTGATTAGGACACCCCCCCCCCCCAACCCTCCCCCTCCCCAGAGGAGTCTGATGCAGGAGAAAAGAGCATTGGGAAGAGAGTCAGGGCTACATTTTCCAGCTCTGCAGTTAACATTTTTAGTCAAATAAATGTGGCTTAAACAAAGTTAAAGCTAATTTCTTTACTACAGGAATTCCAAGAGCCTTTGATATAGGTACTATCGAGCTCAGAAAACAAACCCAAAACAGTATCTCCTAAGCACATTTGACCAGTGAACCCTTCTGTAACTGAGTAACCTACCAATGCCTTGCTGCACAGTCTGAAGCACTGAGCTAGAAGTTACTGTCATCGCACTTTCTGATCCTGTGTCATCTGTCTGCTCATTGTCTCTGGTTCCTTGTGTGTTCTTGAGGGGGAAACAGCAATCCTGGTGGGAATTCAGAGAGACTGAACGGTGGTGTAACACAGAATGGGTGGAGGGGCCTTGACTAGTTGAGGACATCTTCTCCCTCTGGGAACTAGTAGTGATCCCTAAAAGAACCCGGGGTCTGCTCTTGGCTGTCCATTTTGGGATAGCAGGCTGGGTGGGAGTGGCCTTGTAAAGCCTCCCTGCTGTTTCTGTTGTGTTCTGAAAGGCTCAACGTGTCACATGG
Source organism: Tragelaphus eurycerus (assembly GCA_935064755.1). Taxonomy (NCBI): domain Eukaryota; kingdom Metazoa; phylum Chordata; class Mammalia; order Artiodactyla; family Bovidae; genus Tragelaphus; species Tragelaphus eurycerus. The sequence goes on along the minus strand of CAKXYN010000072.1, from coordinate 5,762,359 downwards.
TCTGAATGCATTCTGTGGTCCTCAAGACCCACTGGTGGCGGGGGTGATGGGGCCTGGGCCTGCCTGGTCTGCAGGCCCGTCTCTTGAGCTTGGATGGAACTGACAAGGGTAGGTGCTAAGCTCCCTTGGCTGGGCTTTTCTCCTTTTGTTTGTAGAACACTGTCAAAATGTTATTGCCTCCTACATTGCCAAGGTCTGACTTCAGCATCTGCGTTTGATGGAAATGGGGGCAAGGCTCAGAGGGGGCCCTTCCCCAAGGCAAGCAAAACACTAACAAGCAATGTCAACCACACTGATGTCTCACTCGGTTAACGAAGGCAGGGAAGCAAGCGTCTGGGCAGGAAGGTGGATGTGACACCCATCTGTAAGGCCCATTTTGAGGAATCTGGAGGCTCTCAAACACCCACCGCTTGGCTGGATGATGCTGGAACGCCACGGCAAAGGGAAATGGGTACACATGAACTCAGTTCCGGGATCAAAGGCATTTGGAAAGGATATTCTCAGGCCCTCCATTCTGTTCCCAGCAGGAACCAAGGCTGAGATGGAGGGTGGGGCAGGAGAGGCCTGACCATGCTTAGTCAGAGAACAGGCTGGCGAAAGACTTCCTCAGGTTGCGGATGGTCTCAGCCTTAGCCTCGTCCTCACTGGGGGTCCCGCGCTGGGAAGTGTCAGATGTGCTGAGGCTGTTAGTCAGGGACTGGGATTTGCTGAAATGGAAAGGCAAAGGAAGTTGGGGGTGACGTGGCTGGATTCCCCAGGAAATGAGTCCTGGGGCCTGCCTGGGAGCTGGCTGGATGAACCCCATCACCACAAGGATACTGAGCCCAGCAGCCAGGCATCCCCACGCTTGTACCACACACACAGTTAACCCGCCAGGTGGCTACTGGGACCCTCCTTTTTCAGGTGCAGAAATTGGGGCTCATAGCAAGAACAAGGGAGCATCCAAGGCTCAAATTCTTCCCACAAAAACAGGTTGCTCAGACGGCAGGCACAGCTGGAGAGCAGCTTGTCCACTCTCCTGCCTCAGTGCACAAACCCGCTTGGCAAACTATAAGGTGCAGTAGCAACAGGTTAGGCTTGTTCCTCCTATACTTTCCAGCACCAGTTTGGGGATCAAAGGGTCTGTGTTCCAGACGCTTTCTGCCATCTGTTCCTCTAGCTGTGGGCAAAAAAGTCACTGAGCGGGTCCTCTTTTCCCTTATCTGTGAGACAGAGGGTTGGCCCAGCCCTCCCTCAGGCCTCTTGCAGCTCTGACACCATGGGCTTCAACTCCAACTCTGCCTGAAGCTCTTTTGGCCAATTCCAATGCGCTATGGAATTCTCACAGTGCCTCCTATCTGAAAGGCAGTGTTTGACTCTTTGTGCCAGCCGAATGCCAGGCGACAGGGCTTCAAACATGAATGAGATTCAGGCCCTGCCCTCAAGGGGCTCACAGTCTAGTGGGGGTGAAAGACATAGGGAGAGATCCACGCAGGCTCTTGTTACCACATTAAATGACTGAAGTCTTCTTCAGAGCAGAGCTTTTACCCCTTGCTTTTTCCACCCAGGGAGTTATTCAAGACTGGTTCAGAGTACGCGTTTGGTAAGGCATTTGGTACCTGTTGACCTGAATTGAACCAAGTAATACTCTAGAGCATCAACCAGGGGATTCAAGTGTTGTTAGCTAGATTGCTGGGCTTCCCTGATGGCTCAGATGGTAAAGAACCTGCCTGCAGTGCAGGAGACTCGAGTTCGCTCCCCTGGTCAGGAAGATCCATTGGAGGAAGGCATGGCAACCCACTCCAGTATTCTTGCTTGGAGAATTCCAGGGACAGAGGAGCCTGGGGGCTACAGTTCATGGGGTCTCAAAGAGTCAGACACGACTGAGTGACTAACACACACACACAGCTAGGTTACTACAAGGTTAGTGCTCAAACCTGGCTCAAGTTCCAGAGCCTTTGTCTGGGCTGTGATTAGCTGGGCTGCATCTTTTGACATGTGAGAGGCAGCCAAAGATATACATGTATGGAGCCAGCAGCATTCTGAGCACCAAATGTGCAAACACTCATTTTAATTCTTGTAATAACCGTGTGGGGTTATTACAAGAAACTATTGTTTCTTGTAATACTATTGTCCCCATTTTGCATGTGAAGAAGTTCAGGCACAGAGAGCTTAAGTAACTTTTTTCTGAGGTCAGGCAGCTTTTAAGTGGCAGACTTCAAACTGAGCCCAAAGGTGGTCTGACTCTAGTCTGCGCTGTCAACCTCTATGCCTGCTGCTGGAGGACCACTTGCTAATATTACTAAGCTAAAAATGCATTTATAAGTTGATCCAACAATACCATTTCAGGTATTTTCTATACAGTTGATCCTGCACATATAAGAAAAAGCTTGTTTTTAAGGCTATTCACTGCTGCCTTCTTTGTAAAAGAAAACCAAATTTCCTTTTACAGTGGATTAGTTAGATAAATTGTAGTATAATTACACAGTGGAATAATTATACAGCTGTGAAAAGGAGAAAATGTCAATGAACTGCATGGAAGAGCTCCAGAATGTATTGCTAAATGTAAAGGCAAGGAGCGAATGGCGTGGATAGTGAACACTGCTGATTGTGTAAATAAGTGGGAGGAGGAAACCAGAACATATATTTCCATATATGCATAAGGGAATACTGGAGGAACACATTAGAACTAGCAAAAGTGGTTACCTCTGGGGAGCAGGGGGCAGGAAAGCACTGGATGAAAATGAGGTGGGATAAGGGTTTTCAATAAAAACAAATATTTTTTAGATCTTTGAACCAGGTGAATATATTACCTCTTCTGAAAACTTATGGTTAGCTTGTTTGGAGTTGAAGGAAAGGAAAAACTTGCTAAAGAAAATACATTTGGGATCTCTCTGTCTCTGACCTCAAACCAAGAGACGGGCTTGAGAGGAAACAAGAGAGAGAACAGATGTGTGCCCTGGGATGGAACCTTCCCTCCCATCCCAGTCATCTAGCCATTCACAGGGTGACTTTGCAGGTCCTTGCATCACGAGTCTATTTCCAGGACTTCTCTGGTGTCCAGTGGTTAAGAATCCATCCTGCAATGCAGGAGACATAGGTTCGATCCCTGGTCAGGGAACTAAGATCCCACATCCTGAGGAGCAACTTAAGCCTATGCGCCAGAACTAGTGAGCCTGCGTGACACAACAAAGATCCCGCATGCTGCAACCAAGACATGACACAGCCTGACAAATAAGGTTTTAAAAAGAGTCTATTTCCCACCTTTTTATTTTGGTCTTGACCATGTGACTTGTTTTTATCAAAAGCCTATGATGGGATGAAATGACATTGTGCAGCTTCTAAGGGTGGACCTTGAGAGGCCTCGAAGCTTCTACTTTTGCCCTTTTGGAATGTAATTCTACCACATAAGGAAGCTGGGTCCAGCCTGCTGGAGGATGAGGCCCCAGGAGAGAAGAGAGGCTCGGCTGACAGGCGACACCAACATCCAGATGTGTGCAGAAGCCCTCTTGGACTGTCCAGCTGCAGGTAAGCGGCGGATAACTACAGCCCTATGAGCAATCCCAGGAGAGCAGGGTTGCTAGATTTAGTAAGCAAGCATACATGACACCCAGTTAAGTTTGAAATTCAGATTAAAAAAAATACTTTTTGAATATAGGTCTAACTCGTGCAATATTTGGTTTCCCTGGTGGCTCAGACAGTAAGGAATCCGCCTGCAGTGTGGGAGATCTGGGTTTGATCCCTGGGTTGGGAAGATCCCCTGGAGGAGGGCATGGCAACCCACTCCAGTAATCTTGCCTGGAGAATCCCATGAACAGAGGAGCCTGGAAGGCTACAGTCCATGGGGTAGCAAAGAGTCAGACATGACTGAGCAACTAAGCACATGAAATATTTGAGGGCATACACTCCAAATTATTCATTGTCTGAAATTCAAATCTAAGTGGGCATCCTGCATTTTATCTGGTAACTCTCCAGGACAGACCATCGGAAGATCCTCCCAGCTAAACCAAACTCAGTACAAGTGACTAAATGGAAAAAACTATGAACAAAGAAAATGGTTGCTTTCTTAAGCCACTAAGTTTCAGGGTGGTTTGTTATGCAGCAAGGAGTACCTGATGCAGGTACCCATGGAGGGTCACAGTGGGGCCTAACCTATGCTTGGGCCTTGCTAGGTCCTGCCTGTCCCCCAGGTTCCATCCTCAAGGCCTCCTTTTGCCCATTTAAAGCTGGGGCGAGGCCTTGGTGGGTCTTGCTCTGAGACCCCGACCCTGAGCCAGCCCAGCTCCGCCCACACCACAAGTCCACTCTCAGCCCTTCCTGGGTCCCAGAGCACTTACTTGAGATGGGGATGGGTTGATGCTGGCTTCTTGGCCTCTTCACCCTGTTGGGAGGCGCTGCGGCCCTGCACAGGGGGTCGGGGCTGCGAGGTAAGGGGTGCGCTCGACTTGGGGGCCTGGTTTGGAGAGCTGCCTCCAGATGCACGGGAGAGCTGGGGAGACCCTGGCGATCTCTGCTGTGGCGATCCAGACTGAGGACTCAGGGGTTGCTGGCCTTGTGGGGAGAGCCTCTGCTGGGAGGGGCTCCCAGATCTTGGGGGCTGAGGAGACTGAGCTGGGCGAGGGCCCCCTACAGGAAGAAAAAAATGATTCCATTCAAATTCTTTTAGGATAAATAAGGCTGTGCACAGGTGTCACTTTGAGGACGTTCATTACAGGGTTCTTCCTACCAGTGAAAAACTGAAAACAATACAAACGCGCAACTGCAGGGGAACTGACTGGAATATTAAGATACATCCATGTAATGGACTGTGCTATGGTCATCATGTATGATGTGGCAGAACAATATTAAATGCCATGGGATGTTGTTGATAATATATGCTAAATATTAATATAGACTGCTAGACAGAAAGCAGCTTATAAAACAGTATTTGTGGGTTAACTACATTTTGGCATGTATGAAAATACATGCCTGAGGCAAAGGCAGGAGTCCTTGCCCTGTCCATGGGAGCAGGCTATGCATGCTAAGTCACTCAGTTGTGTCTGCCTCTGTGATCCCATGGACTGTACCCGCCAGGCTCCTCCGTCCATGGGACTCTCCAGGATTCTGCAAGAATACTGTATTCTGCAACAATACTGGAGTGGGTTGTCATGCCTTCCTCCAGGCAATCTGACTCAGGGATGGAAGCCACATCTCTTGCTTCTCCTTTATTGGAAGGTGGGCTTGTCATCACTAGCGCCACCCGGGAAGCCAGTGTCACTAAGGAGCAGGTATTACTAAGTGTCACTGGCATTTGCTACATAATTGTCCACTGTTTCTAGAGCTCCTACTCTGTCACAGGAGCTAGAAATCCGGATTTTATGTAAAAGCTTCTAATTTTTAAATGTTGGTTTGCTTTTTTGTTTTGTTAAACTCACCATAGGTCCAAAAAAACATGTTTTCTACTTTTATCTTAAATCTCCCCTCTTTCCCCAACACTCTGCCCCTCAAGGCTGATTAATCTTAGAAAATTTGGACTCTTATCCATTTATTTATTAACTATTCATTTAGTCCCTATTATACAGATGGGATTCATCAAGAGACTAGTAATTTTCTTTCAGCTTCTTGGTAAAGCAAAAAAAAAAAAAATAATACTTTTTGTTTGAGCACATAGGAAAAAATTAACTTATATGTAGATAGTATTTGCTTAGTATTTGCTTTAGCACAGGATCAGTGCTAAAAGATGATGAGGTTCCTTAAAAGAGAACTTCACTTTCACTGAGTTGAAAATGAGTAGTGAGTTCAAAAAACAAGTTAATAATGTGATCTTGTTAATTTGGGAACTCAGTGAAAGCATTGTGTTTCAATTAGCCCTGTTATTTTTACTCTAAATGTTAATTCAATGAGCATTTTCTTTAATTATCCTAATTGGCTTTTAATTGATTGTTTTTCAACTCACTAAAAGTATGTTTAGCCTCCTGTCCCTTAAAATAATATCTCTTTATTTATCAAGCGTGTCTCTACTCTGAGCTGGAGAGGAAGCAAGAATACAGTAGCTCTCTGTTTTAGAAGCACTCTGTGCAAATGTGGCTTAAAAAATAAGTCCTGGGGCAGAGTAGGAAAGGAGACGGTAGGGCAGAGGCACAGCCAGAGCCTGGCAGGGTGATGAATCAGTCGTTTTTGAACATTCTATAAGCAAAGAATTACCACCTGGCAGGAGGGCAGTGGGCTGCAGTAGTTATATGTATCCTTAATGATGACATCATCAAGAACAATGTGTATATTATCATCGTTGCATTGTTTGTAGTTGTTGTTCAGTCACTAAGTTGTGGTCAACTCTTTGTGACCCTCATGGACTGCAGCCCACCAGGCTCCTCTGTCCATGGGATTTTCCCAGGCAAGAGTACTGGAGTGGATTGCCATTGCCTTCTCCAGGGGATCTTCCTGACCCAGGGATCGAACTCGTGTTTCCTGTATTGACAGTTGGATTCTTTACCACTGAGTCAGCAGGGAAGCTTAGTAAGACACAAATTATTAATAGTGAATTTTAAAATATATGAGTTTATTCTGGCAGTGTCTCTTTATATCAGCATAACTGCTTTCCTTACAGAAAAATCCAGTAAGAATAAAGTTCTTGGCATCCTTGCTGGCCTCAAAGGTTTTGATAATCCCTTTTGTCTCCTTTTGAGGTCCCTATCCTGTTTATCCATCTACTTGACATCTCTTTGGACCCAGATTTTCTTTTTTTTGGCACACTGTGCGGCATGTGGGATCTTAGTTCCACTGCACTACTCCCTGAGGTGGAGTGCAATCCTCTGGATTGCATAGGGTCTCTAATAGTGAGTTTTTAACAGTTAAAGTCCCTGATGGCTCAGACAGTAAAGAATCTGCATGCAATGCAAGAGACCTGGGTTTGACCCTTTGACCCCCCCTCCCCTAGAGAAGGGAATGTCAACCCCTTCCAGTATTCTTGCCTGGAGAATTCCATGGACAGAGGAGCCTGGTGGGTTATAGTCCATGGCATCCCAAAGAGTCGGACATGACTGAGTGATGGTTATCAGCAGTAAATTACTGGCATCTACTAAGCACTACCTCCACAATGGGACGCCTTGCTAGTCATAACTGCTTCTTTTGCATTATCTCACAGGCAGCTCCCCCTTACTAAACAGGCAGATGTCATTTCCTCCTTCATCACTGTGGAAACTGAGCCTCTGAGAAGTGAGGTAACTTGTCTTAGTCTGCCAGAGGGAGACATTGTAAGAGATTCAAACGTGCTCATCTGCCTGAAGAAGAACCCAGTGTTCACTGGCACACAGTTGTGTAGGTCCTGCAATTTCCCTTTTCTTAAACGCTTTCTGCTTTTCCAGGAAGAGAAGCGCAGACAAAAACGATGAATGGGTGTTTTATATAAGACCTGTGGAAGAGGAAGCCCTTTGCTGCCCAAGGCTGATTTTCCCAAGAAGCAATGAATCCATTACTTTGATAAAGGCGCTTGGGAAGGTCCCAGTGTGATAACAGTGCTTTCTTTCCCATGGATCTTAAAGCAGGTCCTTAAGAGATCACCTCGAAAATGCCTGGCCTGGCATCTTGGGGTGAAGCTGACCTGAGGCCCTAAGCTGGCACTAGAGCCATGAGGATGCCTGGAAGGTTCTGGCATCGAGAGAGGACACGGGTGACTTTCGCCCCCGGCCTGAGCGTGAGAACACACAAGCAGCTGGCAGCCCAAGAGAAGGGGTTAGTTACTGCCACAATCTCCTTTCATCTTGTCATCAACAGTTCATCCATTCTCTGATAAATGGTGGCATTTACTTAGTAATACTGGGATATTTTTGAGGAATGATTCGAATTGACAAGATTCTATGTAATGTTCCATTTTTCTTTCTCACTCTTGCTGGTTGGCTCATAAATCTATAATCAGGCACTGCTAGCGGCTAGGAAACAGGCACTTTCTAGAAGATCTGAAAGACCAGACTTGTAAACATGCCATTTTCTTGTGCTTCCTTGCACAAAGCCTCAACAGCTACCTCTGTGAAAAGGAAATACCCCTGTTTTCATTGCTGACACGTTAGGAAGCTGAAAATGAGACCATAAATGGGAAAGTCCCTAGCACAGGGCCTGGCACATATTAGGTATTTAATACATTTACTTTCAGTCTTTCTTCCCTCCTTTTCTGACTCTAAGGGAGTGACAACCTCGTGGTCTCATTCATTCTGCACACAGAGCAAGGGAATAAGTCTGGTAATTAAGTATTAACATGGAGTTTTTCGGAGTGCCTTTTTGGAAGCCACATGTGGATCCCTCAGTGCATTTCAGCCTTCTTGCCTGGATGGTTTCTCTTGGTGGGTGGCTCGTCGTGGGTCCTACCTTGTGTGGGTGGCCGTGGCTGGGGTTGTCCAAGTTGAGGACCCAGTTGGGCTTGACCAGGGGATTTTGCTGGTTTAGTCTGAGGAGCCTAAAGCAGAAGAAAAGAAGACTGTTGTGGCCACTACAGCCATTCACTTCCTGGGTGGGAGGGCAGGATCTGTAAACATCTGTTTGTTATTGAGGTGCACAATTGCCCGTCAGGCTCCTCTGGCTATGGGATTCTCCAGGCAAGAATACTGGAGTGGGTTGTCATTTCCTTCTCCATTGTTATAGAGGTAAAACTTACATAATGTGTACAGCACAGATAGTTTCTACATGTGGAGACACCTGCGTAATCACTAAGCAGGTCAAGACAGAACATTTCCAGAGGAGAAGGCTGCCCTGTGCCCTCTCCAAGCCAGTGGCCTTCTTGAGAACAAGCATCTTTCTGACATCTGTTATCACAGATTTGTTTTGAGGGGGAAAAAGGGGGATCAGGTTTTGAGACTTGCTTTTCCAGAAAGCTGGAGATCTAGCAAATTCTTTGGAGAATCATCTGGTAACCCATGGAAGACAGGAGCTCTGCATTAGCGTGAAGAGGTTGGAAGATGAGGAAATGGAAGACACAAGAGTCCCTATTGACCAGTGCCCTGGGAGCACACAAAGGGCATGAGTGTGCGTGTGAGCACACACACACATACACACGCCCGGCTCATCACTCAGGCCCGGGACGGGGGGCACAGAGGGAACAACTGGTTTTCTATGATAATAATCTCTGCCTGCAGACACTCAAAGCCCAGTTGAGACCACGTTTTTCTCTCCAGGGTGGCAGAGAGAGGAAAGGCCCCTCAGAGCCTCCCAAATGTCCCTGTCAGGAGGAGGGGTACAAACTGTCCCCCAAGCCCAGCTCCACCCACACCCCATTTCTTTCTCCCCAAGTTGGTTCCTCCCTGGGTGCATCTCCTCTGGATCAGGGCACCCCCTCCCAGACAGCCAAGCATCTCTCATGACTATATACTCTCTTACCCAAGGCCTCAGGGGCGAGGGTACCGTGCCCCCTGGCATCAGGAGTTGGCTCATTTTGGAGATGACAAGGTCGGCCATCAGCTGCTTGTCCTCTTCCACGTGCTCTCCAATCAGGGGCATTGAGCTGTCCATCACCTGTGGGCGAGAAAGGAGTCCTGAAGGAGCCTCATGCCAGGGGAGCCTGGCAGCTGAGCAGTGCATCCCAGGAGGGCGGGCTCAGACCTCAGGACAGAAGTGAACACTAGATGGCAGTGTTCTCCATGCAAATCTCCAGCCCAGTGCCTCGGCTGGAAATGAACCCCGTGGAGACAGCCGATTTCCCGCAGTTCAGTCTAAATCAACTCCCTGGACTCAGTTCAATTCAGTCTGCATTTGCTGGGCCTCAGACATGCGACCAAGGGCGGGGATCCTTTGCTGACCTTTTCTGCTTTTTCCTTTGGGGAGCCGGTCTCTGCCCGCTCCTTTCCCACCTCGGCCCCTACCCAGGATTGGGGCCAGCTTCCTGGCCCAAGGTCAAAGTTATCCACAAAGCTGGAAGCAGTGAAGGAAGGGGCTCAATTATGATCAAAAAATGACACGGGTTGGAGTCAACTCAAGATTCGGAGAGAAGAGGGAAGAGGCGAGGCCTGTTCTCCGGGACTCTAGCAGAATAAACTGCAGAGAAATTTCTTCCACAGGGAGAAGGCTGCTTCTCAAAGGAGCACACTTGTAATGGGAGGGGCCCTGAGAGATCAGGGGCTTCCCAGGTGGTGCTGGTGGTAAAGAACCTGTCTGCTAATACAGGGGATGTAAGAGATGCAAGTTCGATCCCTGGGTGGGGAAGATTCCCCTGGAGGAGGGCATGGCAACCCACTCCAGTATTCTTGCCTGGAGAATCCCATGGACAGAAGAACCTGGTGGGTTACAGTCCATTGGATCGCAAAGAGTCAGACATGGCTAAAGTGACTTGGCATGCATGCATGCTGAGTGATCATATTTGTGCATCCACTCTTTTGGCAGATGGAGAAACCAAGGCCCAGAGATGTGAAGGGCTTGCCCAAAATCATGTAGGCCAATGATCCAGGTCGTTGCCTAGGCAGGGACAGAGGTAGAAGGTCTTGGGTGGCTTGGTGGAGGGTGGGGCCTTGGTGGGCTCTCTGTCTCTTCCCTAGCTATAGGAACCCAGCCTGTTCCCCCAGCTCACCATCATCTAACTCTCCATCTGGTTTCCCCTTTTCCCAAGCTCTGGACTCACCAGGTTCTGTCTCCCATCCAAGTCCTTGGGCAGGTAGGTCACTGACTCTGCCCACTCTCTACCTGGCTAGCCCTTCTCATCTGTCAGGAACATCTAGCTGGTCCTTCCTTTGCGAAGCCTTCTTGGCACTCCTGCCATCCTTGCTTTGGTTGTCTCACCATCTCCTGTTTGTGTGTGTCTCCCCAACCAGACTGTGAGCCCCTGGCTTGGGGATGGGCCCTGTGTCCAGACAGGTGTGCCCTTGATAAGTACCTGCTGAATGGAAGGACAAGTCCTGCTCATATCGATGAGGATACTAGTAAGAGCTGTATGGCTTTACTAGGCGCCAGGTGCTGTTGGAAGCACTGGGTGGAGAGCTCACATAAATCTCAGAGTATCTCTTTGAGATAGGTACCATTACTGTTCTTATCACGATGGGAAAGCTAAGGGTCAAAGAAGTAGCGAGTTCCAGGACAGACTTCGAGCACTCCTTCTACATCTCAACAATCACCGAATAGCTCTGAGTAAGAACGAGCAACGGGAGACCTGGCTTCCAGGCTCTGGTTCTCCTAGGGACTCGTGGTATGATCTTGGCAGCTCACTTCCCATCTGTGGGCCTGTTGTTTTCCTCAACTATAACCTGAGGAGGTTGGGCAGCTGCAAAGACCCTTGCATCTGGGACTTTTAGGAGCCCATTAATCTAAAGCACCTATTATAGTTGTTGCTGTTTAGTAGCTAAGTCATGTCCAATTCTTTGTGACCCCAGGGACTGTAGCCTGCCAGGCTCCTCTGTCCATGGGATTTGCCAAGCAAGAATGTTAAGAGTGGGCAGCCATTTCCTTCTGCAGGGATCTTCCTGATCCAGGGATCATTCCCGTGTCTCCTGCTTTGCAGGTGGATTCTTTACCACTGAGCCACCAGGGAAGCCCTATTATGGTTGGGATGCTGAAAAGCAAACTCAAGGATGTGAATGCAGATTGTATTAGCAAACTGAGTTCCCTGTGGGTTGGGTCTGGGTCCCTTGGCTTCCTGGATCCCATTGCCTGACACATGGACAGTCTCTCAGTCAACGTGGGCGGAGCTGGGCTACGACTGTGGCGTCTCAGTGTGCGCAGCTCTGGCCTTTCTCTTCCTGGCCCTGCCTGCCCACTCTTTTTTTGGTTCTGGTTTCTGTTTCCTACGTTCGCTACAGTGGAAAACAGCCGCCACAATGAACCTGAGGTCAGAGCATTTTGGAGTCCCCACGGTGGACACAGCTAAAGGAAGTGGACGCTCTGGTCTCCCCAGAGAAGCATTTTTCCAGTGAGCAATGTCATTCCCTGGACGAGTAATAGAGGACAAGTTCAAGGGCCTTTCCCCGGAGTATTTCACTGTGAGGATCTTCACAGAACATGTCCCACAAATGTTATGTTCTCACCACAGAGGTGGCTAAGGAAATCAGTATTTTTGGATCCTGTCTTTGTTTTTTAAAATACCTTTTATCTTCCTGGTAAAAAGCTCCCTATCTCCCTTGCCCCCACTCTAAACCAAAAAGCACGGGAAACCACTCTGTAATGTTTCTGAGAGAAAAAGAAAAAGTCTGAAAAGGAATTCTTCCCCTATCCCTGATACATTTTTGAGAAGTTGTTTTCTTGTTTTTTAAAAGTCCAAACCCACGATTTCTTTTCAAATGTGGAAGATCTTTCATCCCTGACCCTCTGAATGTCTGGAGGCTGGGAACCTGGGCCCACGGGTACAAACTTTTGTTTCCTAAGAGTGAAAGTTGAGGAAACTCAGAGAGGCAGGAGCTCTCAGGGGCAGAGATAATGCTCAAGTGAGAGAGAAGGAACTAAACTCACAGAAGGGAGGGGGAAGCAGCCCTGGAGTCCTTCATCTGCTGACTGCAGGCCCCTCTCTGAATGGAAGCTCCAGAGCACAGTCCCTGCTACCCTGCCGTATCCCCATCGCCTGAATGGGGGGCTGGGCCCAGAGGAGGACCTCAACAGTGAATGAATGAATGGGTGAATGAATCAGTGACCACGTGTGTGTCAAAGCTGAGTTCTTGTCTGGTGGTCCCATGAGGAGATGCAGAGGCAGGAGGGCCACGGAGGGATTCCGGAGATGCAATGCTCTGGGCGTGGATCTGAAGCGCCCAGGTGTCCTCAGGAAGGTGGGCACCTCATTCCTCCAGGGAGCAGCCTGGGTCTGACTCGGAAGCAAGTGTTCAGGATGGTGGTTCTGCTCCTGGCCTCTGCAGTGTCCCCCAAGAAGGGGCTGCTGGGGAGATTTCAGGTATGGTGGCCACTGGACTTGAGGGGAGAGTTTTTTTTGACTGTGCCACATGGCATTTGGGATCTTAGTTCCCTGACCAGGGATCAAACCCACATCCCGTGCATTCAGCATGGAGTCTTAACCACTAGACTGCAGGAACTCCTGAGAGTTGTTTTCTAGAGCAGGACTGAACTTGCTAATATAGATGGTAACTCATCCCTGGAAGTTACCGGGCCTTCCCTGGGCTGAGAGTGGGCAGAGGGGCTGTGCCCACCCTGGACTCCCTCCCCTCCACCTCCGAGCTGGCCAGTCTAGGGGCTCAGGTGGGAGCAATGCCTTCCTGGCATGGCAGGAGGAGACCAGCGGGGCTCCCACCCCTCCGGTCACTGGTCCTGGCTCGCTGCAGGTCCTGGGAGTGGTGCAGACACAAGGGGCTGGAGCACTAGCCGGCTCTCGCGGTCATCCCAGCCATGTGCTTCCCATTAACTGCCCACACCCAGGGGAGGGGGCAGCCGCAGGGCGCTCCCTCACGTGTCTTGGCCGTGTGTCAGCACCGCCCCTCTGCTGTGGTGTGAGAAGGCCGCAGAAGGGAAGTACCAGAGGGACTGGTGGGGGCGGGTGGTGGTGTGTGAGCAGAGGGACGTGACACTGGGCAGGGAACTCTGAGCCAGCACAGCCTTTTCAGGGGAAGCCATGGAGAGCCTGGGCTCTGCGAGGGCTGGGAAAGGGTAGGAGGGGAGGGGGCTGTGAGGTCAGGAGAGACGCAGGGGAGCCGTGGCCTGGGAGGAGGACTGTGGGATGGGGGAGGCCTGGGGAGGAAGTCATGGGGGTGGGTAGGGGAATGGGAGGCCCACAGGGACCCATAGGTGACAGCTCTGGAGGGCAGCAGGGGCGCATTAGCCTGTGAGATGCAGGAAGGTTGAGGGAGAGATTCTGGGACTCTGAGCCCCTCTGAGCCTCTCTTATACATTTCCCTCCATTCTCAGCCCATTCCTAACCATCAGTACCCCGTAGTAACTAGTGCACCATCCTCCCTGCTGGCCAGCACACTCCATACATGTCTTGTTCAGGGCTCTGTCTCCAGAACTGCCCCACACCAGGCCCATGGGAGCCCCTAATACATGTTTGTTAATTGAACAGATGATGGACTCTCTGTATGGTGACTGTGGAAGTGGGTCCTCTTTACCCGCTTGGATACTAAGAAAATTTAACAGACTGGAGGGGACAGAATCTTGCCAATTCTTGGCCTAGCGCCCTTCCCCTACCGTTAGGGCCACAGGTGTTGGAAGGTTATCAAACCTCATGCCCAAAATCATCAAAGTCCAGGGCAGGACCCCTGGGCACAAAGGCTTTAGATGCAGCCTAGGGGTGGATGGGGGTACGTGAGGGCAGTGGGTGAGAAGCCTCTGGGAGCCGCTCACTGAGACTTAGGCTGCTTGTGCCCCAGCCCTGACCTAAGACACAGCTGACCACACTGGAGGTCACACTTGGACTCCTTCCCGCTGGAATGCCTGCCCAGGGGCCTGGTTCCGGCCAGGAGGAACTTCTGCTCCGTTGCTCACCTCTATGATGTAATCTCTGCCATCTTTGCTGTGGACAGCCTTGACGGCACAGATGTCCAGGCCACCAAACATCTCCGAGCAGCTGTCCACCCACAGCCTGTACCTGCAGGGACGGACAGACAGTGAGTATGTGGGACAGGGGGTAGGGGCGGGAAGCAGACGGCGAGAGGTGCAGACAGGGGGAAGGAGAGACCCAGAGAGACACCCACAGAAAAAACAACAGGAGACAGACAGTGACATACACACAAACACATCCATTCAGAGATGGAGAGAGACTGGAAGACATAAGAGACAGAGATGCTCGAGGGAGACAGAAAGGCAGAGAAACAGAGGCAGTGGGGGAGACAGAGTGCGTAAAAAGAAAGGCAGCGATATAGACGGGCAGTGAGAGACACACAGAGGGAGCGAGGTTGGAGAGGGAGCCAGGCAGGCAGGCGACAAGCAGGATGAGGGGAGGAGTGAGGGGAGTCGGGGGGATCTCAGAGACCTGACCTCCTTCCCCTCCCCAGGACTTTGCTGGCCCCCTAGTACTGGGGAGCTTGTCCTGCCCCCAGCTGGATCTGTCCTGGACCCCAGCTGCCCCTGAAGTCTTTTTCCCTTGGGAAAACTGCTTGAAGGGCCCCAGAAATCCCTCCCAGGCCCAGCCTGCGGGGACAAAGGGTGTATTCTCCCACTGGCCTGGGGCACACAGGCAGAGGAGCCTGGCAGGCTTCTCCAGCCTGGTCTGGGGGCCTGGCCCTCTGGACCCGCTGCTTTTGTTCCCTTTCCAGCCACTTGATGGCTGCAGGGTCTGTTTGCTTTGCAGGAGAAGATCTCAGTGCTGGACTCTGACCCTGCAACAAGGGGATGGTTGTATCTTCCCGGCCTTGTGCTTGGCTTCCCTCGTGGTGGCTGGATTTGGAGTCACAGGGGACTTTGTCAATGTTCTTGCTTTTCCCCCCACTCTCCAGGGTGACATGGGGCACGCCTGCTCGCAGATCTATTTGTGTCTCTGAGCCATAAGGCCTGGAATGAGCTGAAGTGCTCTCAGAGCTGGCTCTCTCATCTCCTCTGCTAAGTCCCCTTGAGGCACTGAGGATACTGACCATGAATTTGCAGAAGGGAAAGTGGATTCCAGGCCTGAGCAGCCCCACTCCCATGGCAGGCTCCTCCAGGAATGGCCCATGGGGCCTGGGACTGAGCAGAGCCAGGGAGATAATGACCTGCTGGAGACACCTGCGAGCAGCCTGTGAGGCCCTGGGAAAGGCTGGGCTTACGTTCTGGAAAGCTGGTGGAGAAAAGGGCCACGACTGCCCCTTGAATGCCCGCTAGGGGAAGGCTGTCACTCCCCCAGACCAGGCGGTGCAGCTGTGCCAGGGACCCCAGAGACTGGAGAGCACAGGTGGGCACCCACCTTGGGGGCAGCGCCTGGGACTGGCGGGAAGGGAACTAGACTAACTAGACAATGCTCAGTCGTGTCCGACTCTTTGCGACCCCGTGGACTGTAGGAACTAGAGTCAGTTGTCACGCCATGTCCATGAGATTTTCCAGGCAATAGTACTGGAGTGGATTGCCATTTCCTTCTCCAAGGGATCTTCCCAACCCAGGGATCGAACCCAGGTCTCCCGCATCGTAGACAGACGCTTTACCGTCTGAGCCACCAGGGAAGGAGGCCACTATTTCCAGTGCACTCCCTGTCACTCAAGATCGCTTTCTCATCAGCCCTCTGGCTTGGGTGCATGACCTCCAGTCTACAGCTGAAGAAGTTCAGAAAGGGTGGTTAACCTGTGTAACACAGCTCTGAAGGGGGCAGGACCACTCACTTTAGTTCATGCTGTTTCCTCAGCTTGGAGTCCTGAACGAGGAGTTCCACAAGTGCAGGAACCATGTTACATCCCTCCCCTAAGTCTCAGTCTGTGTTACTGCAGCACGGTGGTCCCACTTCACTCTCTCGGTGCAGAGAGGTGACACAGGAGTATCTAATTACAGCGCTGCTGCTTTCTGGGTCATCGTGATGGGGGGTCCGTGATAATCATGTGACTTAAGTCAGGCCTATCAGTGAATAAAGCTCAATTCCAGGCTTTGATTGAAATGGTTGGGAAAGACATCTTCTTTCTGCTGACTTGACACATTTAAGATGTAAAGCCTGGAGCCACTTTGGATCACTATATGAGTGAGCTGACCTTCTGGAATGGAGCCAACATGGAAGAAAGCTGAACTGAAGTTGGCAGTTAAAGTGAAAGTCGCTTAGCTGTGTCCGACTCTTTGCGACCACATGGACTCCATGGGGCTCCTCTGTCCATGGAATTCTCTAGGCAAGAATACTGGAGTGGGTGGGTAGAATAAGTTCTAAAGTCCAACCTGGAGCTGCACCTCTGAAGGTTTCATTGCCACAAGCCAGTAAATCCCCTTTGGCTCCAACTAATCCATTTTCTGAAACTTGAAACTGATACAGAGTTCTTAAAGGGAAGGGTTGGTTCTTTTCGTCTGGACTTCTTTAGTGCTCAGCATACATGGCATGCAGTAGGTACTCAATACATGTTCACTGAACAGACCTTTCTGACCCCAAAGCCCATGCCTTGCCCACTGTCACTGAAGCAGAGATCACTGGGCACTCAGCAATGTGTGTGCTGCTGGCCTCAAAAGCAGGGGGCTGGTCCTTCTTCAGGTGAAGATGTGAAGAAGAAGAAGCTTTCAGGCTCACAGGTGTTGTTTAAAGGGAGGGACTTTCAGCCAGTGTGCCTTTCTGCCGCATTCATGAGTCACAGGAAATTGACCTCTCCCTCCTCATGCTGAGACAGGAATACATCTGAGAGAGGAGTGGACGCTCCGGGTGGGAGCCCTGGTACCCTAACGGGATGCTTCCATACAGCTGTCAAGAGCAGAAGAGACTGGTGAGGACTTCCTGTCCTCTTCCTGCAGCAACTGGCAGGGCCACAAAGACCCCTGGACTTGGAGTCAAGATGTCAAGGTTTTAGTTTTATCTCTGCCATTGATCAGTTCTGTGACTTGGACAAGCCACGCTCCCCCTCTGAACCATCTTCCCCATCTGTAAAATGGGGTTATTGTAAAACAGGCCCTGAAGGCTATTATGGGCAGTAAAGCGGATCATGCCTAGGAAAGTGCTCTGTGGGTGGTGAGACGCTGGCCAAAGTGTGAGATGGCATTCATGACGGGATCCTTGCTGTACCCCTGTCTACCTCCCCCTGTGGCTGGTACCCCTCCCGAAGCACCTCCGTTACCTCTTACCTCTCTGTCATGGCCACCTGCTCCAGCATGGCAGAGCCTGTGTTGGCCTTCCAGTTTCCAGAGATGGAGGTTCTCCTGTACCAGAACAAACGACACAGTGAGGGAAGTAGGGATGCTTGTCATTGATCTGCTTTCCTTTTTTGCTTTGGCTGTTTGGTGGCTCTGATTCAAATATCTGGCTTACATTGTTCTAAGTTGCTTCAGTCATGTTGGACTCTTTGCTATCCAATGGACTGTAGCCTGCCAGGCTCCTATGTCCATGGGATTCTTCAGGCAAGAATACTAGAGTGGGTTGCCATGGCCTTCTCCAGGGGATCTTCCTGACCCAGGGATCGAACCCATGTCTCTTATGCCTCCTGCATTGGCAGGTGGGTTCCTTACCATGAGAGTCACCGGGGAAGTTCACTATGATGTGCATTCTTAGATACACATCCTATCTTCAGATTTACTGTGTTTTTATTTCCCTTTATGTTGATTATCTTATTTCTTGGGTCTTATGTATCTTTTTGTAAGCCACCTTTGGAAATGTAAAATTGAATTTAATGAATGCCTACACTATCAGATTAAATCCTTCAAATGACCTCCTGTTTTTTTAGAAGAACTAGGGTAGTATCGGAGAAGGCAATGGCACCCCACTCCAGTACTCTTGCCTGGAGAATCCCATGGAAGGAGGAGCCTGGAAGGCTGCAGCCCATGGGGTTGCTGAGGGTTGGACACGACTGAGTGACTTCACTTTTACTTTCACGCATTGGAGAAGGAAATGGCAACCCACTCCAGTGTTCTTGCCTGGAGAATCCCAGGGATGGGGAAGCCTGGTGGGCTGCTGTCTATAGGGTTGCACAGAGTCAGACATGACTGAAGTGACTTAGCAGCAGCAGTAGGGTAGTATAGCCCCTGGTGACTCTGGAATCTTTTTTGAGCACTAAAATGTAGGAAAAATAACCAATGGCGAGAAGTGATTGCCTTTTCACGGTGAAGAGCAGGAAGGCCTTCTGCCTCTGCCTGCCTCATCACCCTCTCAGTTGCCTTTTCTGCTCCAGCAACAACTGACCTCCCTTCGGGACCCCCATAGCCCATGGATTTTCCCCTGTGTATCGGCCTCCATATACTTTTCCCCTTTGCCTGATACAGTCTTCATCTCCATCCTTCTCTCCCTAAGTCCTACTCATCTTTCAAGTTTCATCTGAAAATGTGACTTTCTGACATTACACTTCCCCAATATACAATCAGCAAAAACAAGACCAGGAGCTAACTGTGGCTCAGACCATGAACTCCTTATTGCCAAATTCAGACTGAAACTGAAGAAAGTAGGGAAAAACACTAGACCATTCAAGTATGACCTAAATCAAATCCCTTATGATTATACAGTGGAAGTGAGAAATAGGTTTAAGGGCCTAGATCTGATAGATAGAGTGCCTGATGAACTATGGAATGAGGTTCGTGACATTGTACAGGAGACAGGGATCAAGACCATCCCCATGGAAAAGAAATGCAAAAAAGCAAAATGGCTGTCTGGGGAGGCCTTGCAAACAGCTGTGAAAAGAAGAGAAGCGAAAAGCAAAGGAGAAAAGGAAAGATATAAACATCTGAATGCAGAGTTCCAAAGAATAGCAAGAAGAGATAAGAAAGCCTTCTTCAACGATCAATGCAAAGAAATAGAGGAAAACAACAGAATGGGAAAGACTAGGGATATATTCAAGAAAATCAGAGATACCAAGGGGAACATTTCATGCAAAAATGAGCTCGATAAAGGACAGAAATGGTATGGACCTAACAGAAGCAGAAGATATTAAGAAGAGGTGGCAAGAATACACAGAAGAACTGTACAAGAAAGAGCTTCATGACCCAGATAATCATGATGGTGTGATCACTGACCTAGAGCCAGACATCCTGGAATGTGAAGTCAAGTGGGCCTTAGAAAGCATCACTACGAACAAAGCTAGTGGAGGTGATGGAATTCCAGTGGAGCTATTCCAAATCCTGAAAGATGATGCTGTGAAAATGCTGCACTCAATATGCCAGCAAATTTGGAAAACTCAGCAGTGGCCACAAGATTGGAAAAGGTCAGTTTTCATCCCAATCCCAAAGAAAGGCGATGCCAAAGAGTGCTCAAACTACCGCACAATTGCACTCATCTCACACGCTAGTAAATTAATGCTCAAAATTCTCCAAGCCAGGCTTCAGCAATATGTGAACTGTGAACTTCCTGATGTTCAAGCTGGTTTTAGAAAAGGCAGAGGAACCAGAGATCAAATTGCCAACATCCTCTGGATCATGGAAAAAGCAAGAGAGTTCCAGAAAAACATCTATTTCTGCTTTATTGACTATGCCAAAGCCTTTGACTGTGTAGATCACAATAAACTGTGGAAAATTTTGAAAGAGATGGGAATACCAGACCCCCTGATCTGCCTCTTGAGAAATCTGTATGCAGGTCAGGAAGCAACAGTTAGAACTGGTCATGGAACAACAGACTGGTTCCAAATAGGAAAAGGAGTACGTCAAGGCTGTATATTGTCACCATGTTTATTTAACTTATATGCAGAGTACATCATGAGAAATGCTGGACTGGAAGAAACAGAAGTTGGAATCAAGATTGCTGGGAGAAATATCAATAACCTCAGATATGCGGATGACACCACCCTTATGGCAGAAAGTGAAGAGGAACTAAAAAGCCTCTTGATGAAAGTGAAAGTGGAGAGTGAAAAGGTTGGCTTAAAGCTCAACATTCAGAAAACAAAGATCATGGCATCTGGTCCCATCACTACATGGGAAATAGATGGTGAAACAGTGGAAACAGTGTCAGACTTTATTTTTCTGGGCTCCAAAGTCACTGCAGATGGTGACTGCAGCCATGAAATTAAAAGACGCTTACTCCTTGGAAGGAAAGTTATGACCAACCTAGATAGCATATTCAAAAGCAGAGACATCACTTTGCCAACAAAGGTTCGCCTAGTCAAGGCTATGGTCTTTCCTGTGGTCATGTATGGATGTGAGAGCTGGACTGTGAAGAAGGCTGAGTGCCGAAGAATTGATGCTTTTGAACTGTGGTGTTGGAGAAGACTCTTGAGAGTCCCTTGGACTGCAAGTAGATCCAACCAGTCCATTCTGAAGGAGAACAGTCCTGGGATTTCTTTGGAAGGAATGATGCTAAAGCTGAAACTCCAGTATTTTGGCCACCTCATACGAAGAGTTGACTCATTGGAGAAGACTCTGATACTGGGAGGGATTAGGGGCAAGAGAAGGGGACGACAGAGGATGAGATGGCTGGATGGCATCACTGACTCGATGAATGTGAGTCTGAGTGACCTCCGGGAGTTGGTGATGGACAGGGAGGCCTGGCGTGCTGTGGTTCATGGGCTCGCAAAGAGTCGGACACGACTGAGCGACTGATCTGATCTGATACTACATTCTACCAATGTTTAGAAATGCTCATCTCAGTTGCAATGACTGCTTTAGTGTGCTGACTTCCCTGAGGGCAGGGAGCATGTTTGACTCATCCCTTTGTACCTCTAGTGTCCAAAGGTTCCTGGCAGGTAGTAGGTTCCAGGTAACAACTTACTAGGTAAGGGGTTGTGTATGCTGAAGAGAAACAGACACCAAGTATATCCAGTGGCATATCTGGATTCAGCAAAGACTGAATGGCTTTAAGCAAAATGTAAGTGATAAGGTGATCTGGTTCATGACCAAGGAAAGGCATGTGATTGAGCTTCAAGGGTGAACCAGTGCTATCCAATGTCTTTCTAAAAGAGAAAATACAATGTATCTGAGGATAGCAGATGCTGAGAATAGGTGGCCAACAGGAGCTATAATGGTTAAAGTGTTGCAGTGACATTGATAAGCTTCAGTTGGTTCGGTTCAGTTCAGTTCAACTCAATGCAATTAAATTCAATTTGGAAAACAGTCATCAGGCCACCCTATGTCCTGACTACAGGACTAATCTGAGTTGTGCAGAGATGACCCCCTCCTCCAGCTGTTCACTACCTTAAAGGGTAGACTAGCCTAAAACCAGAACAGAGGCATGGCAGGGTTAGCAGTCCACACGAGTGTGAGGCATTCTGGGGAAACAACTTTTTAGATGCTTTATGTGACCCCAGAAGGTAGTGACTGAGAGGTACCTGGGAGGATGAGTAGGATATGGTAGAGTGGGATCTGTATGGTGACAAGGGAAGGTAAGAACTGACTTGAGTCAGACAGGTACGAGTTTGAATCTTGGTTGTAGTGTTTCCTAGTTTAACCATGGACAACATTTCTGAGTATTTTCTCATAAGTAAATAGGACCCATTTTAGTACCATGCTTATAGGGTATCATGTGGATTAAAGGAAAGATTCTCATAAATCTCTTAGTACAGTGGGTGCTACTATTATTTTTCAGGAAGTGTAGATGAGAAAAGAAAGCATTCTGTGCCAGAAATAGCAGGAGCACAAGCTAGATTGGTCTCCTTCCAAGAAGATAATGATAGAGAGAGCTGATAGTGAGTACCTTCTATGTCTGAGACTTGGGTCTAAAAGCTTTACAAACACAGGCTTCAGTCTCACAAAACCTAATGAGATGGACATTATTATTATCATCAGTCCCATTGAATGACAGAAGCCACGAAACCATATCTGAGAAACTCTGTGCTCTTAACCATGACTCTCCATGGCAGAGCCGATCACAGGTTTGGGGAAAAAAGTTGATTGGCCCAAACATGATGCAGCCGCTTGAATGAAGGATGGAACGTAGGCTGTGACAATGGAACCTATGTTTATGACACAGGTATGATGCTGACCCCCTTGTTGAAGAGGGCAGGGGTGAGTGGAAAGGTGCTGACCTAACTAACTTTGGAAATTAGTGGAGACTGGATGCCTAAGAACAGAAGAAACCATATGTAAGTCCTGTACCATAGTTGCCAAAGTTGTTTCTCACGGGGCTACAGCTTGAAAGTTCTGCAACTATACACATGTGCTGGGATTGAACAAAGACGTATGTGGATGGAGGATGGGGGAAGCCAGGTTTTTTCCCTGTTGGGAGTGGAAAGTTACAGATAAGCAACTTGGGAAGGCTATGTGAATCATGTTGAAAACCAAGCACTAGTTGAAAGTCGGACACATCAATATGAACTGTTTAGCTTTAGCTACAGATGAATATATATATAGAGAGAAATAATTACAGACATGTGTGTATACACCGGGTGAGATACACACATTTATTTCCCAGCTCTGTCTGCTGAGAGGACTTAGACACAATGACACTCAGTAGCAACAAGCACAAAGGCCTGAGTGCAGGGCAGGAAGTGGGCCAGAAAGGACGTTGAACAGTCATGGGCGGAGAGGGCGTTCTACGCTGAGGTCTGACACGAACCCCTTCCCTCGGACGTGGGCCAATGCAGGGTCCAGGAAACGCCATAACTAATGACAAATTGGAGCTGTCGGGACAGAAAGGCTCAGCATAAAGAATGCGGCAATGAGGTAATCCTCAAGAAGAGAAACTGGGACAAGGTGTCGTCAATGTCAAGTGGAAACGCTAACAATGAGGAGAGGAGGGAAATGATATCATGAGGGATGGTGGAGGCCTTAGGAATGTGCTGGACCATGCACTAGACTGTTCTCCAGCTCAGAGGGGTTATGGGTGTGGAGGTGACTTTATCGCCCTGAAGGCATCTGAGAGCAGTGACAGGTCTGGCCTGGCTCATGGGTGGGAGAACGGTTGGCAAGACAGGCCAGAAGTATTCCTTGGCTCCATCCCTTTCCTGGGCATATTTCCTTGTAGGTCAACGGACTGCATTTTCTCCAGTTTTCCAGGCAGTGGCAGAGTGGAGTGGTTGCAACCAAAACTGTGAGGCCTGCAGAGCCTAAAATGACCATCTGGCCCCTTACAGAAAGAAGTTGCCAACCTCCAGTCTAAGCAATCCAGGTAGAGCAAAAGTAACCCTAGATAATGCAGAAATGGAGATGTATGGCTGTGATCAACGCAACCTTACTTACTGAGACGGGTGGGAGCTAGACTTGGCCCGTGGGCTGTGGTTTGCTGACCCTGACCTAGAGCACAGCTCCACCACGCAGAAGCACATAGAGAGATTGTCCAACTGTCCAGAACCATCTGTTGCAGTCTTCAAAGGTGGAACCATGTGTCAGCACTCCATCCAGGCTTGGAGACCAGGCACTTATTGCCTCTCTGGAGTCTCATCATTTCACGTGGAACCAGCACTATTCCAAAGTAAGACAGAGAGGCCTTGGAGCAGAAAAGACCGAGCCCTCCAAGCAGTCAAGAGCTCCTACTCATCCTTGTAACCACAGCTCCAGCATGAGTCATTATCTGCCTGAACCACCCCTGGATTGAATGTGTGATGAATTTTTTGGCATTCGTCCCTTTTCTTTTAGTCACATAACCTCTATCTCCACTGGATAATGACCCTGCCTATGGTGCATGCTGTCTTGGTGGGACTCTGTATACGGATCGTCTGCCTTCTTCTGATAATCACGTGACCACCGTTGGACTAATCAGCACTGTTTCTGTGGAATCGTAATCTTGAGTTAAGCCCTGAAAATGATTATGGTAGATTCCCTTCCTAATGGGGTGCCATGAAGATTGTCTATTACTTCTGGATACCCAGATTCCTGGGGCTGCCCTGAATCCCAATATTTCTGAAATTGGTAATTTGGGGTTAGTTAGTTTTTTTAAGTTTCTGATCATCCATGGGTTTCTAATAAATTCCCTTTAAAAATATTCCATCGTATTAGTCAGATGTGGTTTCTACTGCTTGCAGGTCAAGAAATCTGGTGTAATCTCCTACCTGATCTTATTAGTCCCAGAGAAACCCTTTTGCAGCCCATAGACCCAGAGCCTTCTTTCCTGGTTACAGGTCAGATCATGACACTTCTCTGCTCAGAAGGGAAGAGAAGAAAAGCCAAAATCCTCAGCAAGGCACTCAAGGCCATCCTTGATGTGTCCTCAAGTGTCCCTTCCATGTATGTCTCCTGTGACATACATCCCATATACTTGGAAAGAAGCCAACAGTCTTTATTCCTCTGGGGGAAACGGCCTTCATTTAGGTAGATTTTGCCCTGGAATAAGCCATGATGGAACAGCAGCCTTCCTCTGTGCAAACTAGAGGTGAAGGGAAGTAAAGGAGACAGAAAGGGGAGATAAGGTGTCCCTGTGGGGTCTCTGCCACAGGGTTTAGTCTCGGTTCTTCTCACACTCTGCTCCTACCCTTCCTCCCGGCCTCCCAGCCCCTGCCCCTGCCCAGGGACTCACATGTAAGCTTTGTAGTTGGACCCGATCTTCTGGATGCGGATGTCATACTTGGAGTCGATGAAGGCCTCGGTGGTGGCATAGGTTTTGGCCATAGCCACCATGCTGGTGACGTCCTGGTAGTCATGTTGGTTTTCTACTTTGATCTGTTGGGAGGATGAGGGGATAAGCACCACATACCCGGTGTTCATTGAGCACATAGCCCATGCTGGGACCCAGGGCTGCATATATAGTGACCGTGAGAAGGTCATCTGCCTGGCAGGGGAGGCAGACACAGGATGCAAGTTGCTCCCCAAAGGCAGCAGTGGGCTGAACAGGGGTCAGGAGAGGGAATACAATTCTCACATGGACTATGATGCAGGTACGTTCTCTGGAGAGGATGGAGGATGGACAAGCCAGGGGCAGGAGGAGCTGGGGGGAGGGGGGTGGGCCAGTGGTCCAGACTGGCTGAGGTGAGGGGGCAGGAGGGTAGAGATACCTGAAGAGGGTCTTCAGGGAATAGACCATGGTGGGCCTCAACAGCTTTGGCAGGGGCTAGAATGCTAGCCTGAAGACTCTGGACAGCCACTTGAAGAAGAGGAGTTTAAACAAGAAAGTAGCCACATTTGTGTTTTAGAAAAAGCACTCCTGCAGCAGTGTGGGGAGCAGGGTAGGGGGTGTGATATGGGATAGAGAGAGATCAGTGTAAGTGTGTGTATGTACGTGTGATGTGCATGGGCAGGTGTGTGCACATGGGCTGTGTGTATGAAGTTTGCAGGGGACATGTAGAGTGTGTGTGGAATGTGCAGTTCATGGCATATGTGTGTGGTGTTTGCATGTGTGATGCACATGGCGTGGTGCTTCTGAGTGTGCAGGCAGTACGGGCATATATGTGTGTGGAGGGAGTGTGTTGGGAGTGTGCATGCTCTGGACACAGCTAGCTCTGCTAGGCCAGAGGCCTGGGGGAGAAACTCACTCATGCTGTTTACTGGGCTGAGGCCAGGGACACGGGGTGTGCCCTGGGGTCAGCGAGAAGTCTCAGGAGAGCTTCCAAGGCCAAGGGCAGGGGACGAGGCCAAGACTCTGCGAGGGTGATCTCAAGACACACCAGAGGCTGACTCCAGCCCCTGTGGATGGCTGCGGGCCCCCTCCCCTGTCCTCCTCACTTGGACAACAGAGGGGTTCCTTGGCCAGCAGTGGGCAGAGGCCAGATCCTCGGGGATGGGTGTGTGGAGCTTGTGTGTGGGGTGGTGCTGTCCTTCCAGCCTCTTCCAGCCCTTTCCCATCTGCCCTTCAGGCTCAGCAGTGCCCAGACCACTCCATCCCCTGATAACGATGCTGCCCACATTTGCCCCGACCTCACACTTACAGAACACCTCCTCAGTTCTCTTCTGGGAGTCGAAACAGGATTGTGGGGCAGGCAGGGTGGGCATTATTATGATCATTTAACAGATGTGGAAACGGAGATCTCTCTCCTTGTCCAAGGCCAGAGAGCAGCTAAGCACAGAGCTGGGAATGAAACCTAGGACTCCGAAAGCACAGTGTTCTCTGAACCATCTCAGAGTATTTATGAGTGCAGGCCTGCTCTCCCACCCAACAGGTCATAAACAGCTTGGTAGACCCCCTCTCAGCTCTCTGTGTGTCCCAGCCCCTGAGACAGCGAGCCTCCTCCCACCGAAGGCCGAAACCACCCTTTGTTCTAGGTCCCCTAAGGCTCAGACTGCTTGCTGTTCCCTCCTTCCTCAGTAATACGACCCTTAAGTTTTCTCTGGGGATTTGGCCTCTCAGCTAAAGATGACTTTGTCTTAGTCTCCCATATCTTGGTAGATGTAGCCAAGTGTCCAAGTCCAGCTAGTGAAAATGTGAGGAGATGTGATGATGTGAGCAACCTCTGCATGGTGCCTTTAAGATGAAAGAAAACTTCCCTTTTCCTCTCCCTCCTTCTACCTGGCTGGGATGTTTACATGACGGTGGGAGCTGGTGCAGCCTTCGTGGGCCACGAGGTGGAAGCTGCACGTTGAGCATGACTGACTAATAAGGTGGAAGGAGCCTAGATTTCCCACACCATGCTGTCCCTAGTCTGCCCTTGACTGTGTATGCTCAGACTCCTACATGAGCGCGAAGTAAACCTTAATCTTCTTTAAGCCACTGCTATTTTGGTCTTTGTTAAAGCAGCCAAACTGTATTTCTGCCATGCATTTTCTAGCTTTTGCTCTTCATTGATTTTTTATCTTTTGAATCAACATGATCACGGATCCACTAATCTCAGGTTGTCCCTGCTTTTCTGAACCTCAGTTACCACTACTCTATCTCAGCATCCTCATCTTTCACTCACTCCCAAACCAACTCTCTTTGGATGCCATTCCCCACCACGCCACACAAAATGATTTGGCAAAGGTCACTTCTGACCTCCTTATTGGTGAATCCAATCGAGTTTCTTTGGGTCCTCTTGCTGCTTTGACACTCCATGGTATATGAAATCGCTAAACTTCTTGAAATTTGGTTTCACTATTCTTGTCTGGTTCTCTTCCTTTTTTCCCCTGGCGACTTCTTCACAGTCTATATTGCTTCCTCTTCCTTCAACTACCCCTTGGGTGGTCATAGTATTTCATTCTCGGCCAAACTTTGGGATCTGGTAAAGAGTGTCAGAGTTACTGAAATTAAAGAACGGGGCTGGGAGCTTGCAGGGACAGCTTGTTTAATTCAGTTTTGTCAGTGGATGGACCTGGAAAGGACCACAGCTACTTCCACACCTCAGTTTCCTAGTAAGCACAACATACGCCACAGGCTGTCTCAGAGATTTCTAGTTGTCCACAGCATCCATGCTCTTTTTCTATAGCTGTGAAATGCCTTAATCTAGGGGTGCAGGATCATCCAGAATAAACACTATACTTCCTCATCTCCCTGGCACCTGTGTGTGCTCATGTCCTCAAGGCTTGATCATGTTTTGGTCAATGGGACTTCAGCAGAAGTTGGGTTTGAACTTCCAGGTCTGCCTTAAAAGAGAAGTGTGTGTGTGAGGTGGAAGGGGGAATGCTTCACAGTTCTTTCTTTCCCATCTGGCTGGCAGGAGGGGCACCATCATAGACTTTGTATCTGAAAGGCAACACCCCAGGAAGGAAGGATGGAAGGAGCCATTTATGTGAGAGGGAAGGTCCTAGCTTGTTTAAGCCACCTTAGGTTTTTGTTACAGAAGCTAAACTTCATCCTTAAGTAAATATCTGTAGAATGCATCATGTATGCATTCATTTCTTCACAGGATAGACAAAAGAGAGCAAAGAGAGAAAGTATAGATGCAGTGGATTAATTAATTAATGGTCATCTCAACCTTCCTTTGTGAACCCTTCTCTCCTAGAGCTGGGTGTTTGGTGGGGCACTCATCCTGTCCTCTCCAGGAGTGAACACGTAACCCAGGTTTCTTATACATGGGCTGGTAATTTTATTCTCAAGTTGTGTGCTGGGTTGAGTTGAAGAAGGATGGATAAAGATGTGCTTGTAACTGGGAAGAGTGCAAGGGAATGGAAGGAAAAATATGGGGTCTTGGAAAAGGCAAAGAAACAGTGTTTCAGGGAAACTTGTTTCATAAAGTAAATTTTTCTGTAAATGCTTGGGCTGGATTCCACACTTAAAAAGGTTTACAGCTTCCTAGTGGAGCACCAGTGGCGCAATCGGTGAGCGTGAGTGCAGTACTTGGAAGAGGCTTACGGCTTCCTTCATGAGCCTTGAGAACCTGGTGAAGTCGGGCCTTGCAGAGGAGAGCAGGTGGTCTGTTGGGTGGTACTGGAGGAGCTGCTGGGCTGGTGCTCAGGGCATAAAGGGAGGTGGCGTGAGAAGGTGCTGGGGACGGGCAGCCATGGATTGGCCACAGCCAGGGGAGGGAGTCTGGGCACTCCGATGTATTTACTAGCTGGAAACCCCTCCAACTGTTCACAGAGACAAGCTGAAAACAGGAAGCTCGAAATGAGCTGTGACTCAAGATTACCCATTTGCTGCTCTGGGGATCTGTGCCCAGTGAACTCCTTGACTCTCAAGACTCACATCCTCACCCACCTCCCTACCCACTCTGTGGCCCGGCCCTGTCTCTTGTGCCTTGCTTCCTCCGCCTTGCCCACCTCCCTCCTCCTGGGCCCCGTGCTTCCTCTCTCCCAAGTCCACTGCCTTCTCCCATGCTTTCCCTCCTGCTTTTAGTACCGCCTGTCTCCTCTCTGCCCCCTTTCCCCCTGCATCTCCTGTGGTCACCTCTCCCTTCTCGCACCTTTCTCCACCTCTTCCTCTCCCTCCTTCTCCCCTTCCCCATTTTGCCCACCCCTCTCAGTGCTGTCTCCGTCTCCCTGCCTTCCCATTTCTCCTCCTTGTTTTTCTCACTGGATCCCTGTGTGGTTTCTCACACTCTCCTTCTCTCTGGCACTTTGAACTGCTTCTCCTCCCTCGTGTGAGTGTGAGTGTGTGTGTGCTTCCATGTGTGCATACGTGTGCAGAGGGAGACAAACTGGAGAGAGGAGCCAAGACACAATTCCAAATCTCCTCAGTGGGCTTCATCCAGGCCTGGGATGGGAAAGTCACCTTACAGCCTCAGCAGACTGTGCGCTCTTTGCTTGAATACCTCAAGCAATAACAGGGAGCTCGCTTCGGGGCAAGGCAGCTCATACCATCTCAGGGAACTTGTCCTACTGTATATTAGACCAAGAGTGTGCGAATGGTTCCAATGACTGATCATACAGGGTAAGAATCGGCTCTTTGACTTGAGTCTGGTTTTCATCCACTGGATGCGAGCCATCCAGATATGCCCAAGTCACTCTCTTCTCAACCCATCCCAACATGCTAGCAAAATCTCTCAGCCATGTCCAGCTCTTTGTGACCCCATGGACTGTAGCCCGCCAGGTTCCTCTGTCCAGGGGATTCTCCAGGCAAGAATTTCAGAGTGGGTTTCCATGCCCTCCTCCAGGGGATCTTCCCAACCCAGGGACTGAACCCGCATCTCTTATGTTTCCTGCATTGGCAGGTGGATTCTTTACCACTAGCACCACCAAATTAATCACATAAACCAATGCCTTAAAATAAGTCCATGTATACCCTTCTTATGGTTTCCATTTCTTTGGACAACTCTGATGAACACTCTGTCTCAGCTAGTGCTGTAGCAAGAAGACAAAGATGCCACCTCCCAGAGTGAGCTGTGACAGAG
This sequence comes from Tragelaphus eurycerus, assembly GCA_935064755.1. NCBI lineage: Eukaryota > Metazoa > Chordata > Mammalia > Artiodactyla > Bovidae > Tragelaphus > Tragelaphus eurycerus. Next base: position 5,732,387 of record CAKXYN010000072.1, on the reverse strand, counting down.
ACCACTATGAACTGATAGTTTCACCCACGTTGATATAACAAGGTTGGGCTGTCAGAGACTAGAGACTGTGAGACGTTGATTTCTTAGGAAAAGGTTTTGTCTGCCTACCACTCTCCCTTGTGCTATGTCCAGTAGGGGCTTCAGTGGGACACCCACCAAGACTGATATGTCTCTGGTGCTGAATCCTTCCCGGGCTATCTGCAGGTGAGCATCCTGCTTTTGGTTTATCCAGGCTAAGGATGTGCAAGCTTCCCATGGACTACAGGTGGGCGGTGTGGAGGGAGCAGGGCTGAGGGAGAGATGCTGCCTTTTCACCACCACTGCCCTGGTCCACGCCACCACCATCCTGCACTGGACTGCTGCACTCATCTCACTTAGAATTCCTCTTGCCTGAGCCAAAACCTCAGACTGATTTCTTCAGGATCCCTGGGCATGGGCCAAGGCATCAGTATTTTTGTAAGCTCCCCAGGAAGATGTGTGCAGCCCAGGTAAGAAAGCTTCTACGATCCGGTTCCTGGTCATGTCTTTCTTTTGCACTTGGCCCAACTTGTCCCTGCCTCACTGCTTTTGCACTTGCTATTCTCTCTGCTTGAAATCATTTTCCTGGGCACCTTCCCATAGCTTTTTTTTTCAGAGGCTTTTCCAGCTACTTGATATCAAGTAGCTACTCCTTCCTGCCACTCTGAGAAGTCTCTACTGAATTATTACTATTTTTTTTCTTATCATCTTTGACTAGCTGAAATGACTTATTTGCTAATGTGATTGTTGTCTCTGTCCTCCATTAAAATGTAAGCCAAATACGGAATAAAACCAGAGCCTCCTGTGTCTTTCTAAGGAGACAATACAACAAAATGTTGAAGAATGCAAGCTCAAAGCCCAGCTCCCTCACTTGTTAGCTGTGTGACCTTGGTGACCTTGTTAGAGAAGGTACTTAGCTTCTCTGTGTCTTACTTTCCTTATTAGCAAAATGTGGGCAACTTGTTAATATCCAATGTGGATGACTTGATTGCTGTTCAGCATCAAATGAGATGCATGTAAATGGTTTAGAAGAACTCTTTATTCATTACAGGCCTTCAACAAATGTTAACTATTAGTATCATTCCCTTTTATACCTTGAAACCCAGCATAGTGTTTGGCACACAGCAGATGGCTCAATATTTGCTGAAAGAATGAAGGAAGAGGCCAGTCAAGAGCTGGGTGAAGAGAATCCAGGCAAAGGGGAAAGGTGGTACAGTGGCCCTGGGGCTGATGCTGCCTGAGAAAAGAAACTCACAAGTATCAGCATAAAACAGAGCCTTGAAGTTTTTTTGTGGAAGTTGAGGGCTAAGAGGGATTCATGGTTGGAGGAAGGGCAATCCCACTTGCCCTCAGCGGTGAACGCTGGGAATGGGGCCAAGATCCTTCTTAGAAGATGGTTCAGAATCAACATTGATAGAAATATACATGAGCCATTCAAGCCCATCGCCCTATTTCAATAGCCTAGAAAATGTTTCAGGAGAGTATGACCAGCAGCTCACCCCAGCCAAATCCATCTCCATCAGGTTTCTGTCGAAGGCCCAGTTTGGAGCAGGCTCCATCTGCTGTGATGACCGGGGCAAGCTTGTTTTTTTCAAAGATAACTAACTATATGAGGCAATTTACTGAACTGGCTGATTTATTTATGAATAAGCTAAAAGCTAAGCAGGGGGATCTACCAAAAATAATAACTGTAGCTTCAGAACACTTGCTCTGTAGTCTCTCTTTCCGGCAATAATTAGCTGGTTGAGCCAGCTGGATATTCAGGCCACTCCTAGTTCGAGATAATAAAACCATAACCCTGGCACACAAGCGCATGCTTGTTTTTCTGTTTTTATAACAGGAAGGCATGCTTCCAGCTCATTCCAAAGTGGTCTATGCTTATTAAGAAGCTAGTTAGATGGAGTGAGAGAGATGAGCTAAATATCTGTTTTCCCTCCCAGTAAATATTTCCCAGCCTTGTAGCTCCTCGACTCTCAAGGGTAGGTTCCATGCATACATCATTAAGCCACGCTCACAGAATTTAGCTCAAAATCATTCCTGAGTTCAGCATCAAAAGCTTAAAAGAGTTAAATGGGAGTTACAAAGAACCTAATGCACGAGTCCCCACTTTCTGGATGTATGATGTCCATCTAAGGAATGATTTCATGGCACTCCAAGGCCAAAAGAAGTGCCAACTATTTATGTCCTACCAGCTTAGTCACTGAAATAAACAATGTACATAATATTATTTCGTTCATAAATAACTACAATCACTTACAAACGAGCTGTGAGTGCTTGCTGGGCACTGCATACATTTCCGGACCTTAGAATCAGAGCAGACACTTCACCCCCATTTCCTGTTCCATGCCGATTCTTATATAGTACTTGCCTTTTAGCACAACCACTACCAAAACCCCAGTTTTGCAAAAATGTGATGTCACTGAAAGGAATACGCTGTGATCTAATGCTGAAACTGTGAACCACCTCGGCTAGTAATTTGCATGGTGACTGACTGATGCCGAGAACTGCTGTGTTTCCCCCTGAAAATTTAAAATACACTCTGCTCCCCTAGGGCCTTGGGTGCAGAGTTTGGGAACTGTGGGCCTAATGTTATTACTTCGGGCACCCTCCCCCAGCAGTGAATAACGCAAGCCTCTGGTGCAACGTCCCTGGAGAAGAGCCTGTCTGCTCCTCCTGTGAAACGTGGGTTTGAGAAACCCGCGGGGGTGGGATAGCCAATAAACCGGTCTGTACTTTAAACCAGTCCCCAGCTTAGGAAAGTTACAAGGATACTGTGCTTTTTAAATGACATAAATTCTATTCTGGATTGATTCATCGAGACCAGTCTCTTAGCTTAAATGTGGGCTAGTTAATGAGAGTAAGCAATTTGGACTAGTCCTTAAACCTATCTGAAATAAAATGTTGTTTAACTACTATATTAAATGGAGAATCAAGGAACAGTCCCTGTCATTGAGGAGTTCATAGTCCATGGGAAAGACTGGTAACCAGACAATTCAATAGAGGGTGACAGATGCTGCGACACAGGGACCCTGATGCACCCTGCGGTGGGAGCCAGGGCAGGTTTCCCAGATGAGGTGACGGATTCTACTCCGACTTTCTTCATTGTGAATATGGAGAAGAGGATGACTTGAAACCCAAGGCCTCTCTTTTCTTTTAAATCTCAGAGTAATAGTTCGAAGTGGGTGTTGGCATGGGGCTGTAAATATTCTCATTATTTTTACATATATTTTTTCAAGATACCTATTTCTCCTTGAGGACTAACTATGCCAGGAACTGTACTACACAGTTTATCTACAGCATCTCATTTACTCTTCACAAACAACCCTAGGGGAATCCAGCCATGGTGTACCCTCATGAGCCGGGTCTCTGTAAACAACTATAAAACTGGAAAAAAAAATAACAAGGCAACTGTGTTATGGCAGTGGGAACAGGCTGTGAAAGGCTGATCCCTGAGATGAAGGGCATCAGGGTGGGCCCCCTGTGTGCCCAGCCCCTTTCCTTGTCTCCTCTCAGACTCTGCATATGTCCGCAATGCTCCCACACACTGGTCCCCTGGCACTTCTTCAACCACCCCAGCTCTTTCCTGGGCTTTTGCATATGTGCTTCTCTCTGGAAGGGTCTTCACTCTTGCTTTTGCAAGGCTGGCTCATTCTCTTTCCTCAAATCTGTGCTCACGGGCCACCACCTCAGAAGTTTCTCCAACAGCTCTACTACGTTTTTCTCTCTTAACAACCTGTTGTTCTTCTGCCTGTACTGAGTAAAGTTTATAAGTGTATTTGTTTGCTCATTTATACCGAATCTGCCTCTCCCACTAGCCCGTTATTCCTACACCCCATGCTAGGACAGCACCTGGCATGCTGCAGGAGCTCAACAGAGAGCTGCTGAATGAAGGAAGGAAGGAAGGGTATATCACACTGGCCCTACCTCTTCCCGTGGGAGGTGGGGGAAATGTGGAGACAGAATTCCTCCTCCCCTTTTATAGAGTCACTGAAGCTCAGAGACCACAGAGAGCAGATCTGAGACCTCTTCATGGAAGATGCGGGACTTGCAGACAACATGCCCACTCAGTCAAGCCTCCCTGTAACCTCCCACTTCACCAGTGAGACTCAGAGAAGCAAAGGACTTGTCCAAGGTGCCCCAGCTAGTAAGTGGAGGGATGGAGGCTCGAAACTGGTCTGCTGAGATCAGAACCCCATGATCTGTTCACGACACTGCCCTGCTTTGAAAGCAAAGGATGGAGGCAACTCTTTTCCTTCCCAGCCCCACCCCGGATCCTCACTTGGATCTTCTGCAAACTCTCCTGACAGATAGACTTGAGCTGGCAAAGGGTAGACCCTGGGAGTACAATGGGGCAGGTGCCCAGTCTCTTCCTGGAAGGTCTTGGGGAGGACAAACTCTGCCAGCCAAACTCCACAGCCGAGGTGTCCCCCAGCTGGAATTGTAGCCCAGATGACTCAACCCCAGGGCCTCTTGGACAGGGTAGCCCGTGCCAGGGATCCTGGCATGGCTGAGGCTCAGAGTTGACTCACTGGGCAGGCTGCCACCACCTGAATCACCCGTCTACCTCTGGGTGGAAAGAAGAGGCTGGGGGCTGAGGGGGCCACTGGGCAGGGACTGATTGACTCATCTGGTGAATAAACAAAAATAACGACTGTAACAACAATAACGATGGACCATGACGGCTACTCTTAATGTGCTACTTTAACAGCTGTGCATTAATTCACATAGCCTTTATGACAATCCTATAAAGTAAGTACTGTGACTTCCCCATTTCACACATGAAAAGACTGTGGCCTAGCAAGGTTATATAATTGGCTGCAGAACCTAGAGCTGGCATATGGAAGTGCTGAGATTCCAGCTAAAGTCTGTCTGGCTCCCAAATCCAGCCATTCATTTGATAAATATTGAGCCCCTACTGTAAGCCAGGCACTGTTGTGGGCACCAGGGAATACACTGATGGGGCTGAGTGAGGAGTTAGGAAACAAATATATATGTGACATATTAGGTAGGGGAGATGCCTTGCCCAACAAGCCTACACCACACTCCTAGGGCAGCCCACACCTGATGACGGATTGGGGCAGGAGTTCAATGGCACAGCCCCGTGCCATGATTTGGGATGATTCTGAAGGGCCACCTCAGCCCTGGAACTCCTTATGGAGTCAGCTGAGGTCCCTACTGTAACTGCACTGCAGTTCAACTTCTCCCCCGCCTAATCCTGCTTCCCTCACTTCCCAAGGCAGTGCTTCCAAGCTCAGAACCCAATGTGCATCTTGAAGCAAGCCCCCATCTCAGGGTCTACTCAAAACTTATTCCCCACTTCATCCTAACAGAACTCCAGTTTTGTTTAGGCGTCTACCCACCTCCACCTGACCATGGGCTTCAGGGGGAACTGAAGTTATTCCCCTCACAAGAGGTGAATCCAGACTATATTCAGTCAACCAGAACACAGCACTCTTGTCTCAATGGCCCAGGGCTGGACTCATGAATAGATCAGCTCAATGAGACGGAAGAGAACATCCCAGAATGCCACTAGCAGCAGGGGTAAGACCGAGGAAGCTGCCCAAGAGTGAAGCTGGGACTGGGGCCAGCCAGCAGAGACAGAATGCACCCAGGACCTCAGCGACACTGAGACACTAATCCTTGGGCTTTCAGAGTGTTTAAGCCAGTTTGAGGTGGAATTTTCCGTTTCTTGCAGGGTCGACGCGTTTACTGGCTACTGGCTGTCTAAGCCTGCTGGGCTGGCCATGAGGCTGTCGGCGGGAAGATGTTCTCGCTGAGGCTCTTGTTGGAGACAGACTTTTCCCCTGGGCTCTGGGGGCTCTCAGTCCTTGTCTTCAGCAGCAGGGTACCTTTAGGTTAGAGGAAAGCTATTAGGGGAGACTCTTATTTCCAAACTCCTATAGTTTCTTTCTACGTGGAGGGAACGACATTGCTGGCCTGTCTGCCCCCGCTGCTCACTCCTCCTCCTCAGAAGTGACAGATTCAGATCAGAGAGTCTGAAAGAAAAACGGGGCAAACGTTGAAGATTCACCCATTCTCCTCTCCTTTGTCTTTGGGAGCTGTTTTCCCATGAACAGAACTAATCTGCTCCGCTTCTCAGATTGTAAGTTTTCTGAGTCAGGCCCAGCACAAGGAAGCCTGAGGCAGCCCAGCAATGTGTGCATTTGATGGACAAGTCTGTCTAATTCTGGAAACCCATTTGTCTGTACAACTAAGCCACGTTCTTTAATATCTTTATTCGTATAAATGCATTTGATTTTTCAACCTCCTTACTCTTACTATATACCACAACACCTCCCACGGTGCCTGCAGCATGGCTGACTGGTTGGAAAAGGGTATTCTAGCAGTAAAGTGCGGAGAAGGCAGTGGCACCCCACTCCAGTACTCTTGCCTGGAAAATCCCATGGATGGAGGAGCCTGGTGGGCTGCAGTCCATGGGGTCGCAAAGAGTCGGACACGACTGAGCGACTTCACTTTCATGCATTGGAGAAGGAAATGGCAACCCACTCCAGTGTTCTTGCCTGGAGAATCCCAGGGGCGGGGGAGCCTGGTGGGCTTCCGTCTCTGGGGTCGCACAGAGTCGGACACGACTGAAGCGACTTAGCAGCGGCAGCAGCGGCAGTAAAGTCAGGCATGAGGCTGGTTGAGGACCTTTCGTGCTTCTTCCAACCCAGACGCAGGTGCTATTATCTGACAAAGTGCCCCAGGTGTGTTGAAGAGTCAACTTTTTTGTCCCTTAACACTTAATTTGAAAAGGCATTCATTCAGTGGTTCCTCATAAGAGACCTTCCACAATGAATAGCAAAATAACGCCATTACTCGTGGTTTTATCAAAGTTGCCAGAATCTTTCCTTGACCCAACTGGAACCTCTTTCCTGCCTTTTCCCCCCTTCCTTGTGTGTCCTTTATGGGCTGAAGAGAGGGCAGCAGGCTCCTTGCAGGGCTCATTAACATATGCCTTTTCCTTGCCTGAAGCCATCTGTAGTAAGCCTCCTCTTGGGGTTTGAGAATGTGACCTTCAGGCAAGGCACTGCATTGGTTGGCTTGGAGAGGTATGACTCACCGTGACATGATCACCCCTCTGTGCGACAGGGCCTGACAGTGAGCCCGTCTCCCCTAGGTCCCTGTCTAGCACTCCCCTTTGTCTGGGCTTTCACAAGGGAGTGTCTCGACCCTGGACTTGACCGGCTTTGCCTTCCTGTCAGCACTTCTTGGCTAAGCTGCTCCACCCCACTCTCTTTTCTGCCCAACAGGAGAATAAAGGGAGCCTCAGAGCCTCCCAGGCAGGATCAGATTCCAGATCTGTGTAATGAAAACACACCAAGCCAAGCAAACAAAGCAGATGCTCCCTCAGCTAGGCTTATTATTTCAACCTCTCTGTGGACATCTCACTGCTTCGGGCCATGTCTGCCTGCCAGTTGCCCAAGGTCCCGCCTCCCCATCCAGGCCAGCAGCCTGGGCTTTCATGGCAGAGGCACATGATCAACCAAACCAAAGAAAAGACCACTGAGAGCCAAGAGGCCTGGACTCCAGTTCCAGCAAGTTGCCTTCCTTCTCTGAACTCCTGGCTTCAAAATTAACTATGCTAGCTTAGGAGATAAAAGTCAATTGAGGGCAGCATTCTCCACAATAGCCAAGATATGGAAATAGCTTAAGTGGTGTCTGTCAGTGTATGAATGGATAAAGAAAATTTGGGGATATACGCGTGTGTATATTATACACGTACATACATATGCTTGTATGCTGCTAAGTCACTTCAGTCGTGTCTGACTCTGTGCGACCCCATAGATGGCAGCCCACCAGGCTCCCCCGTCCCTGGGATTCTCCAGGCAAGAACACTGGAGTGGGTTGCCATTTCCTTCTCCAATGCATGAAAGTGAAAAGTGAAAGTGAAGTCGCTCAGTTGAGTCCAACTCCTAGTGACCCCATGGGCTGCAGCCTACCAGGCTCCTCTGTCCATGGGATTTTCCAGGCAAGAGTCCTGGAGTGGGGTGCCATTGGCTTCTCCATATATATGTATATGCTGCTGCTAAGTCGCTTCAGTTGTGTCCGACTCTGTGCAACCCCATAGATGGCAGCTCACTAGGCTCCTCTGTCCCTGGGATTCTCCAGGCAAGAATACTGAAGATCAGATCAGATCAGATCAGTCGCTCAGTCGTGTCCGACTCTTTGCGGACTCTTTGCTGACTCTTTGTGACTCTTTGCGGACACAGAATACTGAAGTGGGTTGCCATTTCCTTCTCCAACGCATGAAAGTGAAAAGTGAAAGTGAAGTTGCTCAGTCGTTCCAGACTCTTAGCGACCCCATGGACTGCAGCCTACCAGGCTCCTCCGTTCATGGGATTTTCCAGGCAAGAGTACTGGAGTGGGGTGCCATTGCCTTCTCTAATATATGTATATACATACATACATATATATAATTGAGCCACAAAAAAGAAGGATACCCTGCCATTTGTGACAACATGGATGAACATTGAGGGCATTATGCTAATGAGACAAATCAGGCAGAGAAAGACAAATACTATATGATTTCATTTATATGTGGATCTAAGAAAACCAATCTCAGAGAAACAGACTATAGAATGGTCGTTACAGGGGACGGGGGTAGGGGAAATTGGGGAAATATTGTTGAAGGGTATAAGTAGACAGCTAGAAGATGAATGAACTCTGGAGATCTGGTGCGTGGTAAAGTGACTACAGTCAACAGTACTGTATTCTATATTTCAAAGTTGCTAAGAGAGCAGGTGGTACATTTTTTATTACCACAAAAACAGAAATGATAACTATGTGATGGGAAAAAGGAAGGTTTTAGCTATGCTATCATGGTAAGCATACTGCAATACGTGAAGGTATCAAGTCAACATGTACACCTTAAACTCACACAATGTTATGTGCCAATTATATTCTGATTTTAAAAATGTAAATTGAGGTTAAGAGTGAGATCACTGAAGCCAGACCTCCTGGCTTTGAACTCTGGCTCACCAAATGTCAAATATCAAAAACCTCTCTCTTCCAGCTCCCTCAGCTGTAAAGTGGTTATCAGTACCTGACTCAGATGCCCTCTAGATAAGAGGAAGAAGCTAATCTGTGTCCAGTCCTCAGGCAGTGCTGGCCTGTAGCATGCCCTCAACAATTCATCATCACTCTGCTCACTTATAAGATGCTCAGTCTGTAAGAGGAGTCAGGCATGCAGCTGAAAGTGCACTAGAGTTGCCAATGGAGCAGTGGAATTCTGCACAGGCACAGTACAGGCACATAGTTGGGGTCACGCCCACTGAGAGCTCGGGGTGAAGTTCAGGGAACTCTTGAACTTGAGCTGAATCTAGTGTTGATGAGGCTGACATGGTGCAGGTGATGTGGAAGATAAAAGAGGGAGGGAAAGGCAGAAGAGAGTAAAACTGGCTGCATGTTTGGGGACTGGAGAAGGAGTGGGTGTGATGAGCCCTGGGTGTGAGGGGAGAGAGGACCCTAGAGGGTTTAGTAGGTCCTGGGGGATCTTGGAGCCTTTATTCATGGATAACATAGAGCCACTGCTGGGTTTTAAGCAGAAGAGGGATGTAACAGTTCTGGGTTTTAAGACCTAAGGTCAGCAGATGTTGGAAAATGGATAGGAGGGACCATCCAGGGGGCCTGGTGAACTTTAAGCAGTGATTGCTGCAGCTGAGGCCAGAAGTGGTACAGAACTGACCTGAGACAGAAGGAAGAGAAAGGCAGGGAATGTGTGTGGTGGATGTGGGAGTCATGGGGGCCAAGCAAGAGAACCACCATGGCTCTGTGTGCCGAGTGCTGCCCACATGGTGGCCACTGCTGGGCGCTTCTACACCCGCACGTTGGCCGTGCTGCAGTGAGGAGGGTGGAATAGCTTCAAGGTCACACAGCTGGTGAGCAGAGGAGAAGGATGCCTATCCATAGTCTGGATTCAGAGCTCTTGGCTGTGACTACTGCACATGACTGCCTCTTTATGGGAATGACTTTTATCCAGCTCCTTCCATGCACCTGCAATGCAGGAGATCTGGGTTCCATGCCTGGGTTGGGAAGATCCCCTGGAGAAGGGCATGGCAGCTCACTCCAGTATTCTTGCGTGGAGAATCCCATGGAGAGAGGAGCCTGGAGGGCTACAGACCATGGGGTCGCAAACAGTCGGACACGACTGAGCGACTAACACTTTCAGTTTTCTATGCGCCAGGCCTTGCCCTAAGTCACCTGCCCAAGGTCACCCAGCTACTAAGTGGCAGAGTTGTGATTCGAACTTAGATTTCTTATCACTATATTGAATTATCTCGGGTGTCACTCTGATTCAGGTGCAGACCACCAGGAGTGGATGCAAGTGGATGCGATTGTCGAAGGCATTGCTGTCCTGAGAGCCACATGTGTAAATTCTAAATTTTCCAGTAGCAACATTAAAAAAGGTAAAAGTAAAAAATAAAGAAGGACATATTTTGTTTAACTCAATGTCTAAAAATATTTATCATTTCCATGTGTAACCTCATTATAAAAATTATGAATGCTTGAATAAAAGAAAAAAGTGACTGGAAGAAACACAAGTTGGAATCAAATTGCTGGGAGAAATATCAATAACCTCAGATATGAGATACAACTCTACAGAAATAAGAGGGGAAAGGGGGGGGGAAAAGTGGATCATGATGGGAAACAGTGGAAACAGTGTCAGACTTTGTTTTTCTGGGCTCCAAAATCACTGCAGATGGTGACTGCAGCCATGAAATTAAAAGACGCTTGCTCCTTGGAAGGAAAGTTATGACCAACCTAGATAGCATATTCAAAAGCAGAGACATTACTTTACCAACAAAGGTTCGCCTAGTCAAGGCTATGGTCTTTCCTGTGGTCATGTATGGATGTGAGAGCTGGACTGTGAGGAAGGCTGAGCGCCGAAGAATTGATGCTTTTGAACTGTGGTGTTGGAGAAGACTCTTGAGAGTCCCTTGGACTGCAAGAGGATCCAACCAGTCCATTCTGAAGGAGATCAATCCTGGAATTTCTTTAGAAGGAATGATGCTGAAGCTGAAACTCCAGTATTTTGGCCACCTCATGCGAAGAGTTGACTCATTGGAGAAGACTCTGATGCTGGGAGGGATTGAGGGCAGGAGGAGAAGGGGACGACAGAGGATGAGATGGCTGGATGGCATCACTGACTCGATGGATGCGAGTCTGAGTGACCTCCGGGAGCTGGTGATGGACAGGGAGGCCTGGCGTGCTGCGGTTCATGGGGTCGCAAAGAGTCGGACACGACTGAGTGACTGATCTGATCTGATCTGATAAGGACCTTTATGGACAAGGTATCCAGACATTTTATAAAGTCAACATATACAAATAGAATTCAAGCTATTTCCTTTACTTTTGTGGCCCTGGTGGCTTATACTTTCTGGGTGTAGAGGCCTCTCTCCCAGTTGTCTTTAGAGTGGTTTTAATAGGGGCAATGCTGAAGAAGGGTTAGGTATATCAATGCCATACCTAATCCTGCTGATCTTTAATGGGCAGTTCTGCAGCCCATTAAACATGGTATTTAACCCCTCTCTCCACACTCTGCCCTTTTAGGGAGGGTTTGCAAATCTGCTGACTTTCCTGAAGGACTTGGGTGTTGTCTATCTCCAGCCAGACAGCGGAGGAGGACGCTGAGTGCAGGGATCCTTCCAGGGGATGGTTAGACTCCTTGTCTGTCTGACTCCCTTGGGACACATTGAGATATTAAAGGCCACTATAAACATTTTTCAAAAAACAAAAGAGACATTTCTTTTGTGTGGGTTGGGAGGTGACTCCCTGGTAAGGGGTATTACTAACTTCACCAGAGTTAAAGAAGTAAGAGCACTGTGCTGAGGTTTGGAAAAGCTGAGGTGTTTTTCTTCTAAATCAAACACTTAGTTTTCCTGTTGGGGCTGGATCTGTGCAGGCTTCTCTCCCAGGAGGATGTGCCTTGAATTAGGGAAGCAGGTGTAACAGGGTGGTGGGGGAAAGCCTTGGTGGAAGGAGAGAGGGCAGGGTGCTGAGAAGTTCTGTCCTGGGTATACTGCCTGCAATAACTTCACATTTATTCAACAAGCAGCTCAGAGCCTCAATGTGCGAAGGGGCGTGAGAGGGCATCTGGTCAACCCTCTCATTTTGCAGATGAGGCAGTTGACATATGGGGAGGGGCAGATGACTTGCCCACAGTTGCTCACAAATCGAGGACTGAGACTGCCAACTCCTCTCCACCAGTGCACCACAGTGAGGTGTGCCTGGCATTGGCTGTCCAAGGGATGACCTACATGTTGTTCAGTCGCTAAGTTGTGTCTGACTCTGCGACTTCATGGACTGCAGCATGTCAGGAGGACATGCTGAGGACCATCCCTATCCCCCACTATCTCCCAGAGTTTGCTCAAGTTCATGTTCATTGAGTCAGTGATGCTAACATTTAACACTTAGTTATTTATTTCAATGTGTGTTAGGAAAAACTGTCCGGTCCATGAAACTCATAATCTATGATGGGATATAGAATGTCGTTTAAAAATACATTTATTTAAGCAAACAGAAAGGTAGCATGTTTGTATGTACATGTGTGTATTGTTTTTAAAATGTTGGGAAATAACAGAATAGGGGACCTGTAGGCTTGTTATAAATTATGACCACAGTCCACCCCACCTTTTTGGCTTATGGTGCTGCAGGGTGAAGCCTGGGGAGGCCTTTCTAGGCTCTCCTAGAATTGGGCATTTTCAGCCTGAGAAGCAGCCACCCCCTCAATCCCCAGGGTCCCCTTTCCTTCACCTCGTCCTTTGATTCTACTTTCTTTGTGGTTTCTCCCTTCCCTTTGTGTCCTTCTGCTCCCCAGGCCCAGAATAGCCATGAGGCAGGGGGAATGGCTTTCCTGCGCGTATCTGTGAGCTCCCCATGCCAGGAGCTGGGGTTCATACAGGACCCTGGCTGCTGGTGGGCCAGAGTCTGGGTTTTTTTCTCATCCTGTCTCCAGGAAATTTCAAGCTTACTGTATCTATTTGCCTTCTTCCCAGAGCTGCCTACCTGTAAAAAAAAAAAAAAAAAACCCTCAGCTTAAAACATTAATGGTTAACAGTGGATAAATATCTCACCAGCAGCCTCCTCCTACAACCCCTGGTCTATGACAATGGTACATTAATAGGCCTTGGGATATCCCTAAATCATAACTAAAATACAAAATACAAAATCAAAATCAAAAGAAGCTACCATGACACATCATTCCCACTCAAAGTCTACAGTTTACATTAGCGTCACTCTATGGGTTTTAACAAACATAATGACACCCATCTACCATCACAGAATCATACAGGATCTTCCAGTGCTGGAAAACTCCTCTGTTCTCTGCCTGCTCTGCCCTCTCCTTTAGCCTTTGGTAATCACTGATCTTTGTATTTTCTCTACAGTTTTCCCTTTTACATATATTTGGAATCATACAATGTGTAGCCTTTTCAGATAGGATTCTTTCTCTTAGTAATATGCATTTATATTTCTTTTCATGGCTTCATAGTTCATTTCTTTTCAGCACTGAATAAAATTCACCAATTGTAAAAAAGGTACCACTCCAGTGGGGGATGTTGATCATGGGGGAGGCTGTGCAGGTAAGGGGGGCGTGGGGATATGGGACTCTCTTTACCTTCTGTTCAATTTGGCTGAGAATCTAAAAATGCTCTAAAAAATAAATTCTGTTTAGAAAAAAGGACTATGAAGGGTGGCCATGTTTGTGAACCCAAGAACCCAAGGGTGGGTTCTATGCTAGGGTTAAGATAAAACAAATGAAAGGCCTCATCTCCTAGTCCCAAGAGTAGTGATCACAGAGGAGTGTCCATGAGACACTAATTTACCATGGATTGAGTGTCTTCTAGCATCAAAATTCTCATGAAAGCAGGGATTCTGATTTGATCTCCACTGTATTCTCAGTGACCAGAACATTGCCTGGCACTTAGTAGGGGCTCAATTAATGTCTTTTTTTTTTTCCTATTTTTTGGCTGCATCCTGTGGTATGCAGGGCCTTAGTTCCCCACACAGGGATTGAAACTGCGTCCTCTGCAGTGGAAGCACAGTGTCTTAACTGTGCTTAACTGGAATGCCAAGGAAATCCCATTATTAACATTTGTTGAGAAATTAACAAAAATATCAGGATCTATGCTAGGCACTGGGGCTCCAATCATGTTTCTGCTCTAGGGGTCCGAAACACTGACAAGCTGACGCAGAATGACAGAACAGTAAGATGGTACAGTAAGAGGGAGCTGGGCTAGGTCCAGCAGTGGCTCAAAGGAAGGCAGAGGGGATAGAAGGCTTTAAAGGGGAGAGGCTGCTTCAGCTGGGTCCAGAGGAGGAGTTCCGAGGGAGTGACATCCAGAAGTATGATTTGAGGTGTGTGACGTGCAGGTAGGTTTGGGAGGACTTAGCTTAAGGTGGGTCACCTTGCCTGTTCCTGGGGTTACACTCTGGCCATTTCTGACAACAAACCAGGTCCTGAACTTGAGGACACCAGCTCCCCTTCTCTACACCCCATTCTACCTGCCCTTCCCTGGACCCAGCCCAAGGTCTCAGGGCCTTGTGTGCCACTGCAGGTGTCAGTTTTTGGATGATGGCCTTCAACAGGGCTCTACCAAGAAGCACCAACTACGCATGTGGGCTGGAAGTGACAGCATCCTAGAACTGGCTCATACTGACTTTTAAATTGTTATTCAGTCACGAAGTCTTGTCTGACTCTTTGCGACCCCATGGACTGCAGCACACCAGGCTTCCCTATCCTTCACCATCTCCTGAAGTTTGCTCAAACACATATTTATTGAGTCGGTGATGCCATCCAACAATCTCATCCTGCTCTCAATCTTTCCCAGCATCAGGGTCTTTTCCAGTGAGTCGGCTCATTGCATCAGTTTGCCAAAGTATTGGAGCTTCAGCTTTAGCATCAGTTCTTCCAATGAATATTCAGGGTTGATTTCATTTAGGATTGACTGGTTTGATCTTCTTGCTGATCAAGGAACTCCCAAGGATGCAACTGTTAAATATTTAGAAAATTTGTGAGCCAGTTATTAACCACTGTTGGCTTCAAGCTGTCCCCAGTGGAACGACTTACACCCTAGAAATTGGCAAACACTACAAATTTGGGCACTTTTATTCCTCCAGAGAGTCAGTTTGCCAGAACACCAGTGGTTGAAAAAATACTTTTGCTGACTCTCTTTCAGTGTTCCATGGAAGGCTTTGAAGTGTTACAATAAAAATTGGATTATTGTTTTGTTAAAACAAAATACTCAAGAGCTTGATTTTTCAAGCACCCAAAGAGCACACTCAAATGTAGGCATTAACTTGGGATTCCTGGGCAATCCTTTTTTGTGCAGTCTGCAGAATAAGGCTTCTCCTTCCAACTTGGTTTATTTAGAGAATAACCAGGAGCAGAGTATCTTGCTCCTGATACTGCGGAGCAAGAAATCACTAGTGATTTTCTGAAAACCATGCTCTGCAAGGACACAAAATATAAAGGGAGGCTGGGTACTGAGGCTGACCAAATTCATCAGAGTAGCCTCAATGCTCTTCTGGTGGAGTCGTAAAAGTCATAGAATGAAATGACAGCTAATATAATACTACTTTTATACTCGTTATAATTTCAAGTTCTGTAGTATTTCACTGGAAAAGGGAATTTTTTTTTTTTTTTTTTGCCCAGTCAACTTATTTTGCAGAAGAGGAATCTTAGAGGGACAAGGTTACTTTGCTTCTGATGGTACAGCTTCCAGAAAGGGAAGGGAAGGGAAGGGAGGAAACCTGGAAGGAAGGAAGAGGACTTTCTGAGAGTCAGAACTCCTGGCTCCCCCATCTAGTACCCTTTCCCATATGAAGGAGGACATGTCCAAATTTCATCACAAACCGTCCTTGACTTTCAATGGAGTGACGTCCTGATAAACCCACACTAAGTTGAAAATATCATTAGGTTGAAAATGCATTCAATGCACCTCACCTAGTGAACATCATTGTTGAGCCTAGCCCACCTTCCGTGTGCTCAGCACCTACACTGACCTACAGTTGGGCAGGATTACAAAGCCTGTAATCAAGTGCTGAATATGTCATGTGATTTGTCGAATACTGTACTGAAAGTGAAAGACAGAATGGGTGTCTGGGTACAGGACGGTGGTAAGAGTGTCTGCTATTTACCCTTGTGGTGACTTGGAGCTGCTCCCCGGTATCATAAAGGGGTATCAAACCGCATATCACTAGCCATGAAAAGATCAAAATTCCAAATTGCAAGTATGGTTCCTGCTAAAGGCATATCACTTTCACACGATGGTAAAGTCAAAAAATTGTAAGTCAAACCATCCTAAGTCAGAGATTGTATTTTGAGCAAGGAACAAAATCACCATAGTAATACGTGCCCAAAATGTCTGAACTCAACCCATGTGCACTAGAGTTTAGTAAGTGTGCACCTACAAGGGCCAATGTGTCTTGGCCTGGCTGATCTCTCTGACCTCATTCCTTTCCATCTGCCCCTTCACTCTTTCAGTTCCTAGAATCTGCCAAGCTCAATGCTGTCTCAGGGCCTCTGTATTCATTCCTTCTTCCAGAGAAGCTCCTGCTGCAGACAGTCTCACAGCTGACTCCTCATTGTCTTTGTCCCATTGCTCTGTCCTCCTTGGAGAGGCCTCTCCTAATCCAAGGTAAAGTGGCTCTTTCACTTCCTTATGGCATTCTGTCAAGGCTATGGTTTTTCCTGTGGTCATGTATGGATGTGAGAGTTGGACTGTGAAGAAGGCTGAGCGCTGCAGAATTGATGCTTTTGAACTGTGGTGTTGGAGAAGACTCTTGAGAGTCCCTTGGACTGCAAGGAGATCCAACCAGTCCATTCTGAAGGAGATCAGTCCTGAGATTTCTTTGGAAGGAATGATGCTAAAACTTAAACTCCAGTACTTTGGCCACCTCATGCGAAGAGTTGACTCATTGGAGAAGACTCTGATGCTGGGAGGGATTGAGGGCAGGAGGAGAAGGGGGCAACAGAGGATGAGATGGCTGGATGGCATCACTGACTCGATGGACGTGAGTCTGAGTGACCTCCGGGAGTTGGTGATGGACAGGGAGGCCTGGCATGCTGCGATTCATGGGGTCGCAGAGTTGGACACGACTGAGCGACTGATCTGATCTGATGGCATTCTGTGACATCACCTGTTGCGTATTCTTTCTTGCACTATCATGGTTTCACATTGTCTTATACTTGTATACCCCCCCACAAGAATATAAATTCTGTGAGAGCCAGGACTTGTCTGTTAGATTCACTACTGTATACTTTGCTCCTTGTACATAGCAGATATTTGGGATCTATTTTCAACTTTTTATTTTATATTGAAGTATATTCATTTAACAATGTTGTGATGGTTTCAGGTGGACAGCAAAGGGACTCAGCCATATATACACATGTATATATACATATATGTGTCCATACATTGGGATGGATAGTGGGATCTTAGTGGGACCTATTTTTTTTTTTTTAACAAATAAATGAACAACAGATGCTGAACATGACCTCTGGGCACTCTTTTGACCTAAGGGAGTGGTTTTCAACGTGGACACCATGGAGTCTTGAGGTACCCTGGAGAAGCTTGGGGGTTCCTTCTTTGTGGGCACGGACTCATACCAGGAGACCACAGTTGAGTCCGCATGAATCTGCCTATCTATATGGAGAGTTTTAGTTTTATTGTTCATTGGACAGAGGACTCGGAGACCAAAGAGCCAGGCCAGGTCATTGCTAAGGAAGTGCTGGATAGGAATTTGGGCTGCACACCTCCAACTGGATACTGAGGAGTCCATGAATGGGACAGCATGCAGTAAGCACTGACACTGGGGGGGCTGGCAAGAAGAGCAGGGTCATGGCAGACATATCATGGCGGGGCAGGGTTCTCCAGCTATGATGGGAGGGTCTTCGGGAGACTGGTGACTGGCTTCTAAGGTTTCCTTCCAGCTGCCTCAGCTCCTTGCCCCTGAGTCGCTAACTAGTGATGGGCCAGCTGATGCTTTTCGCTGAGAAGCTGGCATTTTCTGACCATGACTTTAAACAGAATGATTACTTCTACACTTGCCAAGAGAGCAACAGCCTTGCTCTCGGTGGCCTCATTAAATGGGATTATATTTTCATAGCAGTCACTTTTAGAACATTTTTATTTGCTGTTCCAGGCTCTTGGAGAGACAGCCTGAGAGGCTCTGCTGATAAAATGACTCTGGGCCTGATAGAGATGGGGAGATGCTGAAATGAATAGCAGCTTTGTTTGTTTGGTATTGGAACAGGCAAGAGGAACTATGTTTTTAAAAATGAAGTTTTCTTTCTTTCCACAAGAAAAACACCTAATCTGGCTGCACAGCCAGCAACACAGGTTTCCTCACAGAACAGAACAAATGTGAGTAGACTGAGATTAACTTTGGGGAAAAAAAAATTCAAGAAATAAAATAATTATGGAGCCAGAGTGGGTAGGACTGGAGAACAGGTAAGATCAAGAGGCATTTAAGATGCTTAATTAAAAAGCCAAAAAGAGGTGTTTCCCTGGTGGTCCAGTGGTTAAGAATCTGCCTGCCAATGCAGGGGACGGGAGTTCGATCCCTGGTTTGGGAAGATCCCACGTGCCATGAGGCAACTGAGCCTCTGTGCCACAACTGCTGAGCCTGAGCGTGCAACTCCCGAAACCCTGTGCCCTACAGCCTGTGCTCTGCAACAAGAAAAACCTCCACAATGAGAAGTCCATTTGCCACAACTAGAGAAAGCCCGTGTGCAGCACTGAAGACCCAGCAAAGCCCAAAATAAAATAAATAAAAAATTTGAAAAAAAAAAAAAAGCCAAAAAGAAAAAGCAGCAACAGATGGAGTATGAGTTTGATGGCATAAATACACACTAAGGCATTTAGGTATATATCTCTTAGTATATACAAACATATATACTAAGTATATATACATCTATATAGACACTGGAAGAATGGGGTTTCCAAATATGACTGGTTCCTCTCCCTGCAGACTTGACCTGTGTTTCCTTCCTATGGTGGAGAGAAGATAGTAATAATTAATATTACTGCCATTTTCTGAGCACTCACCATGTGCCCCACTCTGCAAAGTGGCATGTGCATATACAATAACGGTTATCATTCTTCACATTTACCGAGCTTCTCTGAGCTTTAGCTGTAAAATGGGGATGCTGGGATTATCTACGTCATGGAGCTGTTGTGACAATCAAGTAAGACAATGAATGGAGTAAGGGGGCCCAGCACCTAGTAAGTGCTCAACAAATGGCTTGTGATTATTATTATTTTTCCACTGGTGCCTCCAAATAAAAATGCTTAAAACTGGACTCATTTTCTTCCCCCTCAGGCCTATTCTCTTCTATCTCATATTTCAGTCAATGGAATCATTACAGTCTCCGTTTTCTTCTCATTCAGGCAGTCACTAAGTTCTTACAGTTCTGCTTTTCCCTTATCTCTTGACTGCATCCTTATCTCGTTCCCACTGCCTGGGCTCCTGCCTGGGTGCAAACCCTTGTTTCTTCTCTGAACTGCTACAGTGTTTCCCTAATAACTCCCAGGGACTCTATCTAATCTTCCCTCTTCTTGCCCCCACTGGTCTCCTCTGCTCTCACATTGCTGCCAGAGTGCTTTCTCTACCTTATAAATCTAACCACGCCCATCATGGCTCAAACCCTGCCACTGGGTCTGTCTCTTACCTAGAAGATGAAGCCCACATTGTAGAGAACAAATAAAATTCACCTACAATCTGCTCCTGACCCCTGCCTAGTCTCACCTACTCGTCCAGGTCTCCCTGCAGCTCATGCTCTGAATATTGGCATCACATTAGTATTGCCTGAAAGTGAAAGTGAAGTCACTCAGTCGTGTCCGACTCTTTGCGACCCCATGGACTCCTCTGTCCATGGGATTTTCAGGCGAGAGTACTGCTGTGGGTTGGATTTCCTTCTCGAGGGGATCTTCCCAACCCAGGGATCAAACCCAGGTCTCCTGTATTGTAGGCAGATGCTTTACTATCTGAGCCACCAGGGAAGTTCTTTCACCTAGCATCTCCTGGGGAGAAAAAAATGCCAATGCCTGGGCCCTCCTCCAGCCAATCACGGCAAAGTCTGGGGGTGGGCCCCAGGGAGCAGTATAATTTCAAAGCGTTCTGGGTGCTTCCAACACATTGTTGGACTTGAGAAGCCCTGCTCCCACTGCACCTGGCAGCTTGCAATGCTCTCTTGGGCCTTTACGTGTTTGTGTGTGCAGATCCCACCACTTGGAATGTTTTCCCCAGCTTTATCAACCTGCAGTATGTCTCCTCATCCTTTGAGAGGTAGCTGAGTCTTCCTGTCATGTGGAAATCTCTGGTCCATAGAGGTGCTCCTGCTGGTCTGACATGTCCCTCTGTTTCGATGTATTTGGCTGCAGCGCCTCTGTCACTGTAAGGGAGGGAACTCCTTGAAGGAGGGCTCGTGTTTATTAGTTATGTCATCACAGTCCCTGCACACACTTACAGGACAAGATTTCTGGACAAATGAATACACCCTCCATTGTGGTTCAGTTTTTTTTTTTTTTTAACTTTTAATTTTATATTGGAGTACAGTTGATTGACAATGTTGGGATATTTTTAGGTGTATAGTAAAGTGAGTCCATTATACATATGTGTATATACACATGTTTCAGTTTTTAAAAAAATAAAGTTATTCATTATTTTGGCTGTGCTGGGTCTTCGCTGCTGCAAGGGCTTTTCTGTCCTCGCAGTGAGCAGGCTTGATCTCACTGTGGTAGCTTCTCCCGTGGAGCACAGGCTCCAGGCACGTGGCCTTCAGTAGTTGCGGCACTTGGGCTCAGCAGTTGTGGTGCACAGGCTTAGTTGCTCTGCAGCATGTGGAATCTTCATGGACCAGAGATTGGACCTGCATCCCCTGCATTGAGATGGATTCTTAACCCCTGGATCACCAGGAAAGCCCTTGTGGTCCAGTTTTACCTAAACTGTCTTCTCAGTCCTTGGCTTGCGTTTCTGCTGCAGGGTTGACTTCATTATGCTCTGATTGTAGTCAGTTGTCTACACGATCTTCTTCTGCCACCTCTCCGCAACTCACCAGGCTTACTTCCATCCCTGTTCACCTCAAGCACTCGCTCCTACCCCAGGACCTTTGTGCCTGCTCCTCCCTCTACCGTCATGCTCTTCCTCAGGTGTCCACACAGCTCACTTTCTCCTTCCTTCATATGCCACGTCACAGAAAGGCTTCCCTGATCACTCCCCTGCCCCCCTCACAATCTGTTCCCCTTATCCTGTTTCTGCCTTCAGAATCCTTCTCCTCACCTGACATACTGTAGTGTAATTTATTTATTCTTTTATCTCTGCCTCCTCCTATAAGATGCATTGCTTATTGTGATTTGCTATACAAATTTTTGGAAAACCACTGCTCTAGACTATGGATTGGCAAACTTTTTCTGTGAAGAGTATGGTGGTAAATATTTTAGTCTTTGCAGGCCATGAAAATGATTAAACTCTGATGTTGTAGTGTAGAAGCAGCCTTAGACAATATGTACACAAACAGGCAGGGTTGTGTTACAAAAAACTTTATTAGCAAAACCAGGTCCAGGACTAAATTTGACCTGTGGGGGGTAATCTGCCAAGTCCTGCATTAGAGTATAGTCTAGTGAGAGCCTGTGTCTTTCGTGTGTAAATTTCTTGCATTCAAGAGCCGAGTCTTTTTCACGTCTCTATCTTAACCAAGAGTCCTTCACCTCAGGGTCTAGCCCATTCTTTGCATATAACAAATGTTCATAAATTTTTGCCAAAATATTCAATAAACATTTACTGAGTCCTTAACTCAGAACAGCTAGGCACCAACTCTATTAACGTTGGTTGAATGAACACAAGAGTCCTGGCCTCAAGTTCTCAAAGTCTTTGCCCCTCCTCCAATCCTTCTGAAGACTGAGACCCAGAGTCCAAAGGATGTCCACGCCCTGGCAGCCTGGGTCACGTGCTGCCAGGGGTTGGAAGGGGTGGTGGGAAGTGATGGGAACAACAGAGGGCTTGATGGACTGTTTAGGGAACTGCCTAATTATCCTGCTTATCAGTTTTTTGGTTCCTTTCCTTTGCTCTTCTCTTTAATAAATCAGAACTCCTCCTGTTGGTATTGAGCTCTGGGTCACTGATTCTTTTGCCCGGATATTTATAGAGTTACAGTGTGACCATGAGATTGAATGGAAGGGAAGGGAGGCACCTGACAAGTGTCAGCTCTGAAAGGCAACACTTCAACTTCCCAGGGCCCCTCCATTGTGCAGGGTGAAGGAAGGGCTTCCCACTGTTCAGGGCCTTGGCCAGGCTGGGAGGGGAGATGGAGTCAGCGGGTGCAGCTAGTGTACCCAGGGGTTTACAGCCCAGTGTGGGAAGGGTGACTGAGGGTTTTTGTGAGGCCCATGTGTTAAGAATAGTTTTTAAATGGCTGGGGAAAAAAATCAAAAGAAGAACAATATCCCACAACATGTAAAAATCATATTAAACTGTGATTTCAGTGTTCACAAATTTATAGTGGAACATGGCCATGCACATTCATTTACCCCCTGTCTAGGGCTAGTTCAATGTGGAGTCCAGTAGTTGCAACAAACCATTTAGCCTGAAAGGTTAAGATGTTTGCCATCTGGCTCTATAATGAAGAAGTTTGCTGACCCCCGACTAGTATGACTAGACGCCAGGGACTAGAACTGCTGACATCACCTGGCAGCTTGTTAGAAATGCAGATTCCCAGGCAAGCCTTACTCAGGCCTAGTGAATCAGAATCTGCATCTTAAGGAGATTTCCCAGTGATCTGTAAAGACTTAAAAATATAGGGAGCACTTAGGTGCAGAGGAAATGAATCAAAATCTCTTTGTTCAGTCACTAAGTCATGTCTGACATTTTCTGACCCCATGGACTGCAACACACCAGGTTTCTCTGTCCTTCACTATCTCCTGGAGTTTGCTCAGTCTCATGTCTATCGAGTCAGTGATGCTATCCAACCATCTCATACTCTGCTGCCCTCTTCTCCTTTTGCCTTCAGTCTTTCCCAGCATCAGGGTCTTTTCCAATTAGTTGGTTCTTCACATCACATGGCCAAACACTGGAGCTTCAACTTCAGCATCAGTTTTTCCAATGAATATTCAGGACTGATTTCCTTTAGGATTGACTGCTTTGATCTCCTTGCAGTCCAAGGGACTTTTAAGAGTCTTCTCCAGCACCACAGTTCAAAAGCATCAATTCTTTGGTGCTCAGCCTTCTTTATGTCCAACTCTCAAATCCATACATGAGTATTGGAAAGACCATGGCTTTGACTATACGGATCTTTGCAAGCAAAGTGATGTCTTTGCTTTTCAATATGCTGTCTAGGTTTGTCATAGCTTTCCTTCCAAGAAGCAAGCATTTTCCAATTTCATGGCTGCAGTCACCATCTGCAGTGATTTTGGAGCCCAAGAAGAGAAAATCTGTGACTACTTTCACTGCATCTCTTTAATGATCCACAGATTTTTAAAGTACTTTATGTCAGTCAGTCTGCAGAGTAACTCCTCACCCATTATTGTTGTTGTTGCTGTTCAGTCACTCAGTCGTGTCCGACTCTTTGCAACCCCAAGGATTGCAGCATGCCAGGCTTCCCCGTCCAGCACTAACTCCTGGAACTTTCTCAAACTGATGTCCGTCGAGTTGGTGATGCCATCCAACCATCTCATCCTCTGTCATCACCTTCTCCTCCTGCCCTCAATCTTTCCCAGCATCGGAGTTGTTCCCAATGAGTCAGCTCTTCACATCAGGTGGCCAAAGTATTGGAGTTTCAGCTTCAGCATCAGTTCTTCCAATGAATATTCAGGGTTCCAGTTCTAACTGTTGCTTCTTGTCCTGCATACAGGTTTCTCAGGAGGCAGGTAATGTGGTCTGGTGTTCCCACCGTATTAAGAATATTCCACAGTTTGTTGTGATCCATATAGTCAAAGGCTTTAGCATATTCAATGAAGCAGAAGTAGATGATTTTTGGGAATTCCCTTGCTTTTTCTATGATCCAGCATATGTTGGCAATTTGATCTCTGGTTCCTCTGCCTTTTCTAACTCTAACTAAATCCTTCTAACTCATGTTTCTACAAAAACCCCATGTCGAAGAGCCAGGCTATCACGGATCTCGGGCCTGTCTGACTCAGGGGGTACACTCACCTCACTCATCAGCCAGAGCATCCTAACAAGGTGCTCTTGCTGCTGCTCTCTGATCCCTCAGGATGGCTGGGAGCCCCAGGCTCTTCTTGTCAACTGCAGGGAGCCTTCTCCACTGATCCACTCAATCCTCGTTTCAACCATTTTCCAAGAGTATCATGATGTGTCATGACAGCATCCGCTGTCCCACGTGGCCCCTCCTTGGGTCTTCTGATCTCACTATTGGAGGATGGGATGTTGGTGGATGAAGGATTCTTGGGGCTGGGGGTGAGGAGTTGAGGTAAGAGTACAGACTCTGCCAACAGTTCATTTGTCCAGAGGCTTTAGTAGAGGTGCTGATAACTGTGCATAAGACATCTTCTGCTTACCCAGCCCCCAGCTCCCCCTCCACACATACTCCAAAACACAGTAAGCCCACTGTTTACATCCTTCTCCCACAAACAACCCTGCCACTTCCCTCTGTCAGCCATAGTGCCAGCTGCCTCTAAGTGGACTTACTTCCAAAGCCAGAGGAGTGGCTGTTCTCAGTTGCAGGAAGCGTGGTGGGAGGCTGCCCTGGGCCACGGCCGCAGTGAGCATGAGGCACCTGCTTGTTTCAGGCCATCACTTCTCTAGCCCACTAATAGGAACAATGGGCTGTGCCTGCACATTTTGGCTGAGGAGGACCTCAGTGGACACACAGGCTGTGTTCTGGATGAGCTGGCGAGCTCTCTGGAGGCTTCCCTCCTCTGGCATGGGTTCCGGGACCAGAGGAAAGAATGAACAGCCTTCACAGAATGCAGGGTGTGACCATACGCCCAATCATTTTGCCTCCTTGATCTCTGCTGGTCTCATGTGTAAAATGGGTGCCATGATAACAATACTCTCATCAAAAGATGGCTTGAGCCTAAGCAGGCTCCCAGCGTGGAAATACTTTGCAAACTGACTGTCAAGCTGGGGTAGAAGTACGGAGCTGCTTATCAGATTGTGGGAAATTACAGTGTCCCACTCTAACAGGCAGCATGCGCCCCCCTCCTCCTTTTGGGAGCCTCTTAAGGCATGACTTCTCTGACCTTTCTTGCATACAAAGCCAAGATGGGTCAACAGACACTGCCAGGAAAGCAGAAAAAATAAAGAGGAAATCCTACTGTTTTTCAGTGTTTGTCAGCTCAAAAATATTCTGTTTTCCACGGAGGAGTGGTGTGGTCAGTGCACACTGAGCAGGTAGCTTATTCTTTCCAGATGAGACTGTTTCTGTGTCTCTGTCCCTCTTGACAAAATGGGGCCTTTTAGGTGGCTGGGGTGTACCCTGATTGTAAAGCACAGTACCAGCAGCTGATAGTCTTCTTTCTCTTCTTTTCATTCTCTTGCATGAGTGTGCTTATTCTTGGCTTTAGGCCTGGGATGAGGTCAGTTCAGCAGACAAGAGTGGTTCATAGGCAAAGGTCAGTGCTGGCCTCCAAGGTACTCACATGTTTCTTGGGTGGAACCCTGTGAAATTCTTTATAAATCAACTCTCTTATTAAGTTGGCTGGTGGCCTTAAAACAGGAAGCGATGATTCCACCAGGGCGTTCCTACGGGTCCCAGGCAGCAGGAAGAAGCAGGCTAAAGGACCTGACAACCTTAGTTCGAATTCTGCTTCTGTCGCTTACCTGTGAGTTTAAGCAAAACAGCTCTTGGAACCTCTGCAAAGCTGCAATCAGGAAGAGCTGTCAGAGTGTCTCTGAGGGTTAGAGGAGATGCTGAAGGCACTGATGCTTCTGCAACAGCTGGTGTGCCTTTACTCATCCCATCTCATCTGCTCTGAATTACCCCAGAGAAGGCAAGAGATTTGCTCCAGGTCACAATGCTGGCAGATGGCAGAGTCCAGATCAGAGTCCAATGAGGTCTAAGTCAAAAGTCCTTTGCTTACCTCCACATCTCACAGTCATGAGCTGCTTCATACTTTTCAACACACTTCGATTCACTAGCTTTTCCAAGTGCTTGGTGAGGAACATCATGTATATTTGATATATTTGACACCCTGCACTCATGTGTTTAAATGACTTGCCCAAGTGGATGCTGTGGGCCCCAGGGAGTATGAGGCTGGCAGGAGGATCCAGGTTTCCTGAGCCCAGGCCAACCAAGGATGGTGGAAAGATTTGGGGATTAGAGGAGTGAGTTTCAGCAGTACACATCTCAGCCTTAAACCCTTGTAAGGAAAACAATTGATGATCCAGGTGATGTCACCTTCAACATGGCAAGTGTCAGACTGAAATGACTGTTTTAGTTTGCTTCTGTTTGTCCTTAGAATGGTGGCACTTTGGCAACCAAAGGAGGAAAGAGACCCTTAGAACTCTTTACAGAATATGTGTTTGTGTGTGTGGTATATACACATATGTACACACACACACACACAAGTCCATTCTCAATACTCACAGTAGTTACATTCTGTAACATTGCAACAAGCACTGAATTAGTGAATCCTGAACTACTGCTCCTAGAGGAAAACAGGATTTGGTTCCTGCAAGCTTATGGCTACATTTTCATCAACTCATCAATATATAACCTTGTTACGTGTGCTTCCTTTTAAAGACAACTTATTTAATATACATAGTTGATTCATTAACACTGAATTCATAGCCAAGGGCAACTGCAAGCACCATGACTCATACCTGAACAAAGCGTATCTAACACATGCTTTTTTTTTTTCTATAAGAAACATCATAGCCTGTTTGGGATTAGGAACACAGCATTCCAGCCCTATGCTGGGGAGCCATTTTAACAATGAAATCACCAACAAAAAGTACAAAAATGCAAAAGTGTGGCACTAAACACGTCAAGAAGAGGATACTTGTTTATAGGCGGAAACAAGAAGGCAGATCAGATCAGATCAGTTGCTCAGTTGAGTCCAATTCTTTGCGACCCCATGAACTGCAGCACGCCAGGCCTCCCTGTCCATCACCAGCTCCCGGAGTTCACTCAGACTCACATCAGTCGAGTCAGTGATGCCATCCAGCCATCTCATCCTCTGTCGTCCCCTTCTCCTCCTGCCCCCAATCCCTCCCAGCATCAGAGTCTTCTCCAATGAGTCAACTCTTTGCATGAGGTGGCCAAAGTACTGGAGTTTCAGCTTTAGCATCATTCCTTCCAAAGAAATCTCAGGGCTGATCTCCTTCAGAATGGACTGGTTGGATCTTCTTGCAGTCCAAGGGACTCTCAAGAGTCTTCTCCAACACCACAGTTCAAAAGCATCAATTCTTTGGCACTCAGCCTTCTTCACAGTCCAACTCTCACATCCATACATGACCACAGGAAAAACCATAGCCTTGACTAGACGAAACTTTGTTGGCAAAGTAACGTCTCTGCTTTTGAGTATGCTATCTAGGTTGGTCATAACTTTCCTTCCAAGGAGTAAGCGTCTTTTAATTTCATGGCTGCAGTCACCATCCGTAGTGATTTTGGAGCCCAGAAAAATAAAGTCTGACACTGTTTCCACTGTTTCTCCATCTATTTCCCATGAAGTGATGGGACCAGATGCCATGATCTTCATTTTCTGAATGTTGAGCTTTAAGCCAACTTTTTCACTCTCCTCTTTCACTTTTATCAAGAGGCTTTTTAGTTCCTCTTCACTTTCTGCCATAAGGGTGGTGTCATCTGCATATCTGAGGCAGAGCTGACCTCAATTGGGAAGGAACATGCAAATTATTCACCGCTCTGCACGTGTCTGTGAATGGCCACTGAAAAGGCTGCGAGAATCGATTTCATGGTGATGAATACATTTTTACTGAGTAGGTAAACTCATAAATGCAGAGAAGGCAATGGCACCCCACTCCAGTACTCTTGCCTGGAAAATCCCATGGACCGAGGAGCCTGGTAGGCTGCAGTCCATGGGGTCGCTAAGAGTTGGACACGACTGAGCGACTTCACTTTCACTTTTCACTTTCATGCATTGGAGAAGGAAATGGCAACCCACTCCAGTGTTCTTGCTTGGAGAATCCCAGGGACAGGGGAGCCTGGTCGGCTGCCGTCTATGGGGTCGCACAGAGTTGGACAAGACTGAAGTGACTTAGCAGCAGCAGCAACAACAGCAGCAAACTCATAAATGCAGTATCTATGAATTATGAGGACCTGCAGTGTTTATCGTGCTTATAGAGAGTAACCTCATGCCAGAGGCTCTGAGAAGCAGAGTACGGTGTTTACAATTTTCACTAAGGGGTAAAGAATGGATGGAACTGCCTTCAGGGCCCATTTTGTTGGAGAGAAGCAGAGAGTTAAGGAGGCAGTGGTCATCCAGGGGGAGGGGGATTTGGTGGACGGTGGAGTTGAGAGGGAGAGTGGGCGGAGGTACAGAGCATAGGTCCTTCTCCCTTCACAGCCTGGCAGGGCCTTGAACACTCCTTCCCTGAACACCCTGCAGGGTGAAGCCTCTCTTGCTCTCACCTGACTTGGTTTCTGCTGAGCATGAAACACAGAGCAACTTTCCTCCCTGGTCGTCACCCAGGTGCTGGGGGAGCACTCTATGTCTTAAGTGTTCCCCTGGGTTCTGTTTCCCCATTTGCTCATTTTCTAGTCCTTTCTCTCCATGACTGTGTCAGCTGACTATCTACTCCCACTTAAAGAAGCAGACAGTGCTGGGAAATCTCACTGAGAGAGTCAGCCCAAGAGAAGAGATGGAGTCCAAGTCGCTGGGAGCTGAGGACAGTAGCGGTTCTGGTCGAGCCAGGATGTGCAAATGTGAGGGTGTGCAAGATGCTGGGGTGTACAAGATGCCAGGGTGTGCAAGATGCCAGGGTGTGCAAGACGCCAGGGTATGCAAGATGCTGCTGGAGACAGTGCATTGGGAGCTGTCACTTTGACCCCCAGAATACACAGGCCATCTGCTGGGTCACCTCAACCCTGCACCTCATCACTGCAGGCTACTCTTAGTAGAACAACATACCCTGGGCAAGGGGGAGTGTTGTAAACTGTGACCATGGCAACACCCTTTATCTATCAGAACTTAGAAGCCAGAACCAGACTGCCTGGGGTTGAACCTCAACTCTATCTCCTACTCCTGGTTTCTCAGTTTCCTCATCTGTCAAGTGAGGATACCCATAGGATTAATATCTTCCTCATAGGGTGGTTATGAGGATAGTAATTTATAGATAGTAGTGAGTAATTTATAAAGCACTTAGAACAATGCCTGCACAGAGTAAACTCCATAGAGAATTAGCTTTTGCTATCACTCTGGCTATTATTATTACTACTATTCTTAATCTCTCAAGTATGGAATGGGGTGGAATCATCTCAGAAGACTTTCTTTCCCTTCCTGTTCTGATCCTGGGGGTGGGGTGCTTCCTTACTGGGTGGCCTTGGGCAAGACCCTTCTCCTCTCTGGGGCCGGAGGTTCTTATCTTCTAAGTGAGGTGCTGGGACTCAAGCCCTGAAAGTCTGAATTTACAAAATAAGGAGAAGGTGTCTCCCAGCCTGGGGTTTGTTTGTTATCTTGCCCTCTCTTGGGGATGCCAGAAGCCCATTTTGCTTACTTTAAGAATTTACCCAGAATTTAATTTTTCTCCCCTTTTGGTCTATTATGAGCAACTGCTTATCTCATCTTAGTTGAGATAAGCAGTTAAGTCATCAGATTAACAGTTTATATTAGCAGTGAGTTTTTAAAGCTCCCATTCCCTGAGTGTTGACCCAGCACCTTCCCAAGCCTGGGCTGATTGATTCTATCATCATTACAACTCCAGGAGGGAAATTATTGTCCTCATATTAGACATGAGGAAATCTAGGCACAGAGAGATTATGCAACTTAGTGAACAACACACAACTGGCCTGGTAAATCCAGATTAAAATCAGAATCCCTGCTTTCTACAAATGCTACCCCCATAGGCAGTTGGCCACAAACTCAACTTCTATGATGATAACAGATACACCATCCCATTCAATAGGCTGCTCATAGTATTGATCAAAACCACAAATTCTCATCATTGGAAGATACTGTAGCAGTCATCTTCAGGGTGTCTTAAACTTTGGAAGGATTATGGCCCCTGTGAAAAGGTGAAAGAAGCTATGGATCCTTTCTGTTGCAAAAAAAGTTCACATATCCATATAAAAACATAAAAATAAGTGTCTCAATTTCACCAAGTTCAAACATCTCAGGCTAAAAACTCAAATAATGCTTAAACTCTCTTGAAACTCTCTGCTGCTGCTGCTGCTGCTGCTAAGTCGCTTCAGTCGTGTCCAACTCTGTGTGACCCCATAGACAGAAGCTCACCAGGCCCCCCAGTCCCTGGGATTCTCCAGGCAAGAACACTGGAGTGGGTTGCCATTTCCTTCTCCAATGCATGAAAGTGAAAAGTGAAAAGTGAAAGTGAAGTCGCTCAGTCGTGTCCGACTCTTAGCGACCCCATGGACTGGAGCCTACCAGGCTCCTCCGTCCATGGGATTTTCCAGGCAAAAGTACTGGGGTGGGGTGCCATTGCCTTCCCCGTGAAACTCTATAGTACATATTTATTTTTGCTCCAGTTCTGCATTGATGAGAACTCTACACAAAGCAGCTGTTCATTCATTAATGTTCACCTCTGATTGTTAGAAAGTTGCTCTTTCAACACAACCGACATGCGTTTCCTCCAGACTTTGGTCCCATTTTTGGCTCCTACATGTTACTAATATGTAGAAATATCCAGCCTACCTTCCCAGGACAATTCTCCATGTTTCTGAGGATGTCAGCCACACTGTCTCTAGCCCTCCCAGGCTGGAAGGTTCTACCCTCCACTATTCAGCTCATTTTCTCCTGAACACATTCATTTATCAATGATTCTCTCAAACATCCAAAGCCTGTTACAGTCCAGAACGTAATACAATGTTCTAGCCATGGAGGGACCAGTGCAGTGCAGGATTCTCACTTTGTTTTGGAAATTGGATCTTCATTAATATACCCTAACAAAGTTAAAAAAAAACACCTTATTTTATTTTGAAATATAACACACACAGAAAGACTTGCCTGGTATAAAGTGACAGTTCAGTGAGCTAACAATCACAGAGCAAACATCCACATGCTGCTAAGTCACTTCAGTCGTGTCCGACTCTGCGTGACCCCATAGATGTCAGCCCACCAGGCTCTCCTGCCCCTGGGATTCTCCAGGCAAGAAAACTGGAGTGGGTTGCTATTTCCTTCTCCAATGCATGAAAGCTAAAAAGTGAAAGTGAAGTCGCTCAGTTGTGTCCGACTCTTAGCGACCCCATGGACTGCAGCCCACCAGGCTCCTCCATCCATGGGATTTTCCAGGCAAGACTACTGGAGTGGGGTGCCATTGCCTTCTCTGAAACATCCACATAGGCACTGCCCAAGTCAAGAACTAGGCTTGAACCACTCCTGCTGTACCCCATGACCATGCCTCCCTCCTCCACAAAGGCAACTTCTATTATTTAATGGGCTTCCCTCATATCTCAGTGGATAAAGAATCTGCCTGCCATGCAGGAAACTTGGGTTCGATTCCAGGGTTGGGAAGATCTCCTGGCGACGGAAATCGCAATCCACTCCAGTATTTTTGCCTGGAGAATCCCATGGACAGAGGAGCCTGGAAGGCTACC
The DNA here is from genome assembly GCA_935064755.1 of Tragelaphus eurycerus. Lineage (NCBI taxonomy): Eukaryota > Metazoa > Chordata > Mammalia > Artiodactyla > Bovidae > Tragelaphus > Tragelaphus eurycerus. Next base: position 5,700,682 of record CAKXYN010000072.1, on the reverse strand, counting down.
TGGGGTCGTAAGAGTTGGACATGACTGAGTGACTTTCACTTTACTTCACTTCATTCCTTTAAGGTAGTAATCTTCTTGCTTTTCTCAACTTTTATCATTTTATATGTATGCCACATAGCACTATAGATTAGTTTCCCTGACTTTGAATTTTATATACATGGAATTATATACATTGGCATCCTTTTAAATCTGACAATTCATTCATTGGTGTGTTTGTAAGATTCAGGGATGTTGTGGTATATTTAGTTGTAATTTATTCATTTTCATTTCTGGAAAATTCCCACTTGCCTGAATTTACTGCAATTTATTTATCTACTAATATTTTATTCTTAATGGACACATGGACTGTGTCCAGATTTTGGTAACTATGAACAAGCTTCTATAAACAATGGAGCACTCACACACATGCATTTAGGTTGGGTATACCTAAAAAATGGGCTTCCCTGGTGGCTCAGAGGTTAAAGCATCTGCCTGCAATGTGGGAGAACTGGGTTCGATCTCTGGGTTGGCAAGATCCCCTGGAGAAGGAAATGGTACCCCACTCCAGTATTCCTGCCTGGAAAATTCCATGGACAGAGGAGCCTGGTGGGCTACAGTCCACAGGGTAGCAAAGAGTTGAACACAACTGAGTGACTTCACATTACCTAAAAAAAGAAACTCTTTGTAATTTCAGCTTAGCAGATAATAGCAACACATATTCCAAAGTAGTTGTATCAGTTGACACTTTCAATAGACAGTGGGTGGGAACTTGCTGTATGATGCAGGGAATCCAAAGCCGGTGCTCTGTGACAGCCTAGAGGGGTGGGATGGGGAGGGGCATGGGAGGGTGGTCCAAGAGGGAGAGGAAATAAAATATACCTGTGGCTGACTCATGTTTATGTATGGCAGAAACCATCCCAATATTGTGAAGTAATTAACCTCCAATGAAAAATAAAATCAAACAAACTGACAATTTCACTAGCTCTGTGGGTATGTTCCAAATGTTCCAAGCTCTTGCCAACACTTAGAATTACTAATCTTTTTAACTTGAGCTAGTCTAGTGGTTTTATAGTGGCATCTCATTGTGGTTTTCATTTGCATTTCCCTAGTGATGAACAAAGTTGAGCCCATTTTCACCTATTTATTAGGTGTTTATGGATTAGAGCTTTTGGCAACTCCTTAACAATCTGATTCATATTGAACCTGCAGCCAAATGAAATGGTTTCTGACAGAGGATGCTGTTTAGTCCTAACTCCCTTATTGATTTCAGCTGGATTTGGGGTTCTGAAAGCAGGACCAAATATTCTTAGTAATAATGACAGCTAATACTTATCGAGTGTCTACTACATTCCAAGCACTGAGCTATGTTTGACATACATAGTATCTCTTAATCCTCACAACCAACTTATTAGGTTGATACTATTATTATCCTCTTCTTACATGAGATAATACTAGGGTAGTAACTTAACCTAAAGTCTCATAACTAAAAAGAAGATTCAAATCACCACCTTTAGTTACTATAACAAACTCCCAAAGATGGAAACACATGACTACAATGAAAAAAAAACCCTTTAAAATGATTAAAAACTAAATAATAAAATGGACATATAGCTGTCAAGTGGAGAAGAATCATTACAAAGTATGACACAGGATGAATATCCATAATGTGCAAAGAGTTTGTACAAGTTAATGAAAGGACACACATCTAAAAACTGGTCAAACGTTTCATGGGTCCTGTAAATCTGGAAATTCGGCACAAGTTTTTATGTTCTTCTACCCCCAGGAGGTATATGAGCAAACTTAATGAGTCTGAGAAGTTTTGCACTAGAAATCTACTTTAACATGGAATTTTCATATTTGACAAAATAGCCTTTAGCATCCTGATCAATTACAATCCTTTGGAACAGACTGATGAACTCTATAGTAACCTCTGTGCTGTGCTTAGTCGCTCAGTCCTGTCCAACTCTTTGTGACCCTATGGACTGCTGCCTGCCAGGCTCCTCTGTCCATGGGGCTTCTCCAGGCAAGAATACTGGAATGGGTTGCCATGCCCTCCTCCAGGGATCTTCCCAACCCAGGGGTTGAACCCAGGTCTCCCGCATTACAGGTGGATTCTTTACCATCTGAGCCACCAGGGAAGCCCATAATAACCATTACTTTCTTTGATTTCTAATCTGGTAAAATTTTCAACAAAGGAAACAAAATTAGTTTTGTCCCAGGTTTCTCAACTTTGATGCTATTGACATCCTGGACTGAATAATTCTCTGTTGTGTGTCGGGGGGCAGTCTTAGGCATTTCAGGGTGTTCAGCAGCATCGTTGGTTTCTGCAGGGTAGATGCCAGGTGTCACTAACATCCCCCCACCCCCAGTTGTGACAACCAAAACTGCCTCCAGATGTAACCAAACGCTCCCCAGGGGAAGACTACCCTCCCCCACCCCCTTAAGAACCATTGGTCTGGCTGTTCTGCTTTCTTGAGAACTCCTGTTGTGCCTCCTGATTACCTCCTAACTATCTAAGTGCTCCCCAAGCTGCACAGCACTTCATTCATTTTGATCTCTCTGCCCTGTGGCATCCACTATTCTTTGTTTTAGCATAAGAGGGTCCATCTCCTGACTTGGAGTCTCTCTTGTTTGTTAGAATTCCTTAGATCTCCAGGCACACGAAACCCTGTGGTTTCCTTGATGTGGAACCTCTTTTCCTCCTTCCACCCTGCAAGTGGAATTAAGCTCCTTCCTTCAATCATCTCTACACTCCCTGCACAGCCTTCCGTCAGACCCCCAGCATGTGTTATACTTATTTATCTACGCAATTGTCTCAGTTTTTTGAGAGCAAGGACTGGGTCCTATTCATCCTCTTATTGTCAGCACGGAGTAGGCACCGATCAACACAAACAAAGGGGAAAAACAGACTTGAGGAGGGTCAGGAACCTAAATCATGGGATCCTGGGTGAATTTCCAGGAAGACTGAGTTAATTCACAGCCTCTTCACCAGTTTCTTCCTGGAAATGTTCTCCTTGCTTCTCTCCAGGCAATCTTTCTTCTGGAGAGAAGGTGAAAGTCCTGTAAAAGGTACTGTCCTGTTTTTCTCCTCGTCAGCCATGAATATGACATCATCTGCTCAGTTGGCATGTCCAGACCGTTTCTGATACTTTTTTCATTCCAAACAGAAGGAGAAAAGCCCCTTTCCCTTGATCTCAGCATTTTTTGCAAACCTCAGTTTATTCCAGCCAGTGACACTTTTCATCCTTGGAGATGAGCCCTCCTTTCCATGTTCTGGGAGTTCCTCTGGGGCCTGTGTCTCTGGGAGGCATCCCCTCCTCCGACATTGCGTCAGTCTCTTTAAGTATTTCCTTCTTTTTATTTCCTGTCTGGGATCATTTTAAGCTTTAGAAACAGAATTTAATTCTTGGGAAACTTCTAGCTTTACCAAGGCTGTCCAAGATGGTGGCAGGGGGCAAGAAGAAAAGGACATTTTTGAGAAACATTAATAAAGGGCAAGTGACAGGACATGACGACCATGTGGACACGGAGGAGGGGAGGTGATGCCCAGATTTCTGTTTGAAGACAATGGAGGGACTGGGGATTCCTGTTGTAAAGAGGGTCCCAGGTAGAGGAGGAGGATGAAGACAAGGAAGGAGAGTGGGCTCTCTGAAAAGAAAATGGGTGTGGTCTGGGACTTTGAGAGTCTGAGGTTTCCTGGGCAGACCAATGGAGATGCAGAGGACGTAACTGGATAGAGGAGCCTGATGCACTGCACAGCAAGGGTGACTGGAGGGCTGCTGGTGTGTAGACGGGAGCTGCAGTGGAGAGCACAGACGAGAGCTCAGACAGTGCTTGCTGATGGAACAGACGAGGCTAAAGATGGAGCAGGAAGGAAAGCTCTTGAAGGAGACGGTGAAGGAACGGTCAGAGAGAGAGCCAGAGATCCAGGAGAGGGCCATGGATCTCAGGACAGAAAGGAGGGCCAGCAGCTTCAAACGATGTATACAGGTCAGTTCAGATATGGACAGAGATATGATCACTGAATTAGCAGCAGAGGGTCATTGAGGCTACGGGGAGGGCAGCCTTAGGAGGGCAGGGAGCTGTAGTCAGATGACAGGGGATGGAGAAGAGGTAGGGAGAACAGGCAGTGGGGAACAGACTCAGGGTGAAGAGGGAGTCAGTCAACCACCCAGCAACCTGAGGGGCTAGGGTGCACCCGGGGCCACTGTGGGCAGTGGGAACAGTAGGGAGCAAATAGGTAAAAAGCTCTGCCCTTTTTAAAAAGTACTAAAAAGTACAATATGTACTTTTTAGGGAGAGGAAGTAGGGAGGGAGGACTTTAAAAAAAATTTTACTTTTTTTCTTCCAGTTTTACTGCAACATAATTGATAATGATTCATTTTAAAGATGTTTGTAAGACGTGTCCTCATTTGCCAGATGAGGAGGCCAAAAGAAGTTAGATGGCAACTTGCTCCAGTTAACATAAAAGTCAGAGCTGAGGTCACGCCCTGACCTGTCCGCCCTTTCCATCCTTTGCTGCTTGAAGGGGATGAAATTTTGGTGGGAAGAGGTTACACAGAAGTCATATGGCATGGGAAGAACAGAGGTGCAGGGTGCAGGGTTATTCATGGTTGGACTGTGCCTACACAAAGCAAGGTTTCTACCAGCCCCTGCTGGTGCACAACTGTGCTGGGCCTCATATGTGGCCTCAGGTTCCTCCAATGGGGACGGCAGGCACTGAAATCTACCTGTTCTCACATGGTCCTGTTTGAGCCAGAAGCTTGAGAGGTAGCCTGTTGTGTGCCCCCCCGACTCCAATTCCCCATCCTCATCCCCCTTATTTAGGAGTAAGTCTCTAGAAGCGCAGGCACTGATCAATATCCCTCCATGAGATTTATAGAGGCACCAGAAAGAGACAGGGTCTTTCTTCCTCTGAGATGGTGAGCTTAGGGACCATAGCGGGCCACCCACAGCTGTCTAACTCAACTATCTGAAGAAAATACCAGGCAGAGATAAAACACAGCCAAAAGCTCCGATATCATCTGAGGTCCTGGATCCAGCTCTGCCTGAATCTATCAAGAACTATCCGAGACTTTTTGATGCTTGAACCAACGAATTGTCTTTTGCGCTCTAACTTGAGCTGTGTTTCTATACTTGCAACTGAAAAAATCTGACCAGTACAGTTTGTCACAATATGTTGTAACCGAGCTGGACCCACTTGGGTCTTCCTGGACAGACGCCTCCCCCAAATCTTCTGCTGTAGCTCCTCTCTGAAGTATTTAGATAACAGTATCCGATGCACACTTACTGAGTTGTTTTTGCAGATGCTAAAACCATCACTGAATGGAAGAAATTAAAACTACTTGATGATCATGAGTCTCCAGACCTACTGGCGCCTAAGGATTGATCATATTAACCACTCTATGACTTCACCATCAACCAATCAGAGAATTGTGCAAACTGATCATATACCCTGAGACCCCCTCCCTCACCTGGCCTTTAAGAATGCTCAGCTGAAACCCTTTGGGAAGTTTGGACTCTGTGGGACAGGGAGAGGGTGGGATGATTTGGGAGAATGACATTGAAATATATATAATATCATATATTAAATGAGTTGCAAGTCCAGGTTTGATACATGATACTGGATGCTTGGGGCTGGTGCACTGGGACGACCCAGAGGGATGGTATGGGGCGCGAGGAGGGTGCAGGGTTCAGGATGGGGAACACATGTATACCTGTGGCGGATTCATTTTGATATATGGCAAAACCAATACAATATTGTAAAGTTAAATAAAATAAAAAAAAAAAAAGAATGCTCAGCTGAAACCCGTTGGGAAGTTCAAGGTTTTAAAGCAGGAGCCCCCAGTCCTCCTCAACAACAAATGCTGCACTCTCTTTGACCGCAACGTGGTGTCAGTAGACTGGCTTTATAGCATGTGGGCGAGTGGACTGAAGTTTGGTTCCATAACAGTGTCAGCTGTGACTGTGGAAGATATGTTTTTGACTTTTGTGGAAACTAACTGACTCCAGGGGCTTCCTCCATGGAGCCATATGCATTCACCACCTTCTAGGTGCTAACTCTGCAGGTGATAAAGAGATGAGGAAGACATGCACTTACACGCAGCTGTGGAGATGATAAGAACCATCTACAAAGTGCTGTACATCCACTTCTCTGAATCTTCAATCACGGGAACTGATTAGCCAGGGAGGGTTTGACAAGTATGGACCGAGCTGGAGAGGTGATCCATGAGAGCTCAGAGGAAGGTGTGTTTTGGCGGGAGGGAGTGAATGTGGGGTTCCTCTAACACCCTGTTCTGGGAGGCTAGGCTAAGGTGGGGGTGTTGGGGATACAGAGATAGGGGAGCAGGTGGTCTGGGGGAGCTGCATGAGTATTAACATAAGTAGAAGGAAGAGCTGCTTCTCATACCTTTCCCATTCCAGCGTGGGCATGTCCCAGCTTAACCACCACGGGGAAGTGAGGGGCTGTGAGCTGAAAGAGACAAGAGCAAACCACTCATTAGCATCCCAGAGCATCTGGTCATTAGTGCTACCTGGGAAGCCCATATATATGCATATATACAGTTCTGACTGATTTTATCAAGTTGTACGACAGAAACCAATACAACATTGTAAAGCAATTATCTTCCAATGAAGAAAAATAATAGTGATCACACCAAGATGAGGACAAGCATTTATGGGCTGCACTTCATGGGTGCTGTGTTGAACTACTGTCCTGGACTCCCACCTTTAAAGAGTGATGGGCAGGAGCCTGGCCTGGTTAGTTCCCTGTCACACCCCCAGCAACCAGAACATGGCCTGACCCAGGGAAGGGGCTGACACAGAATCTGTGCAACAGTCTGCGTCTGGGTAAGACTTGTAAGGCATGCATGCCTCTCCCTGTGATACAGAGGAAGAGAAGGGCTCAAATGGTCAGATGCTTGTCTTGGCCATGCTTACTCAGCTAGGAAGTGAGGGGACCAGGACTGTAAGTAGGCTACGCATCTTCTTCTCATGCTGTTTGTATGTTGTTTGAAATAGGCTTGTTTGGTGTCTAGAAGTATACTTGGAGTTGCTTAAGGGCAGAGGTTATCCTTCTTCATTCAGTTCAGGTCAGTTCAGTCACTCAATTGTGTCCGACTCTTCGCGACCCCATGAATCGCAGCATGCCAGGCCTCCCTGTCCATCGCCAACTCCCGGAGTTCACTCAGACTCACATCCATCGAGTCAGTGATGCCATCCAGCCATCTCATCCTCTGTTGTCCCCTTCTCCTCCTGCCCCCAATCCCTCCCAGCATCAGAGTCTTCTCCAATGAGTCAACTCTTCACATGAGGTGGCCAAAGTACTGGCGTTTCAGCTTTAGCATCATTCCTTCCAAAGAAATCTCAGGGCTGATCTCCTTCAGAATGGACTGGTTGAATCTCCTTACAGTCCAAGGGACTCTCAAGAGTCTTCTCCAACACCACAGTTCAAAAGCATCAATTCTGCAGCACTCAGCCTTCTTCACAGTCCAACTCTCACATCCATACATGACCACAGGAAAGACCATAGCCTTGACTAGGCGAACCTTTGTTGGCAAAGTAATGTCTCTGTTTTTGAATATGCTATCCAGGTTGGTCATAAATTTCCTTCCAAGGAGTAACCGTCTTTTAATTTCATGGCTGCAGTCACCATCTGCAGTGATTTAGGAGCCCCCAAAATAAAGTCTGATACTGTTTCCACTGTTTCCCCATCTATTTCCCATGAAGTGATGGGACCGGATGCCATGATCTTCATTTTCTGAATGTTGAGCTTTAAGCCAACTTTTTCACTCTCCACTTTCACTTTCATCAAGAGGCTTTTGAGCTCCTCTTCACTTTCTGCCATAAGGGTGGTGTCATCTGCATATCTGAGGTTACTGATATTTCTCCTGGCAATCTTGATTCCAGCTTGTGTTTCTTCCAGTCCAGTGTTTCTCATGATGTACTCTGCATATAAGTTAAATAAGCAGCCTTGATGTACTCCTTTTCCTATTTGGAATCAGTCTGTTGTTCCATGTCCAGTTCTAACTGTTGCTTCCTGACCTGCATACAGATTTCTCAAGAGGCATGTCTAATTCCACGACTTGGTCAGCTTCAGAAGAGGTAATCATGTCCCACCCTTTATGCTGTACAGGTTTCTGTTCTGGTGCCTGTTTCTCCATCCTGGACTGCCCCCTGACACCCTGGACTGTCCCCTCACACCCTGGATGCTCTGAGAGGAGGGACCAGGTCTTCCCTCCTGGTCCAGCACCTTGTCTGACACATAGGAGTGACTGTAGTTGCCACAGAGGGTCTGTTGAGGGTCATAAAGCCATGGGCTGGACCTCATTTCATTTTCCCCCACCAAGGTCACATAAGGCAAGGAGGAAAGGTATTCTTGTAACACTTCACAAAAAGTTGAGACTCGGGCAGCGGCTGGGAAAGGGAGGAGCTGGGACATAAACTTGGGTCTGTTAGACTCCAAGCTCGATGTGATTTGTTTCCTCTAAGACCTAGGCAAGGGCTTCCTGTAATAGAGGCTGAATAAAAAATTTCTTCATGATTTCAGGCTAAACTGTATAATATCCTAGTGTCTAGAGTTAATAAATTCGGATTTTAGAAAATGCAATATTTGTTTTTTATTCCAAAAGCAGTATGTACTCACTATAAAATTTTGGAAACTATAATAAAGTACTATATCATTATGTATAAAGAGCACAATAAAAATCACCCTTGAACTTTAATGGTTTTCGTGTATTATCTGTTTCAATTTTTCTTTTTTTAATCTAAGTTTTTTCTTTTGATTTGTTCTGTTTTTACAAAGTTGGGAGTATGATGCATACCCAGTTCTGCTTCTTGCTCTTTCCACTTCATGTTATAAGTGGTAAGCATGTTCCTGGTGGTAATATTTGTGAGTTTAAGAGTTATTATGGAATATTTCACATGAAAAAAGACTTCAAAAGCAATATTGTAAATATCACTTAGCTTTAGCAATAAACAATTGTCGATACAGTTGAAACCCCTGATATCCTTTTTTCTCATCACATTTCCTTCCCTCCTATCTCAGACGTAACCATCATATAAATTACATGTTTATTATTCCCTTGTGTTTATTCATATTTAACTACTACATAGGATTCCCAATAATAGACATTACACATTTAAAAACCTTATGTAAGTGGCATCAAAAGAATCTACTCTTATAAATTTTGGGGGTACATTGTGTTTGTGAGATTCATGTATGTTGATACATATAGTTCAGATTCCCGTTTAACTGCTGCCAAGTATTCCATTTGATGAGCATGTTACCATTTGCCCATTTCCTGCTGATGAACACCAGAGTTAACCTTACTTTCTGTTTAATCTTAGACTAGATATTTAACTTCTCTGAACCCTAGTGCTCTAATCTGCAAAATGAGTACAATAGTGTGCTCTAACCTGCAAAATGGGTCCAAAAATTTGCTCTCATCTGCAAAATTATGAATAAAGCACAAGCTGGAATTAATATTTCCGGGAGAAATAGCAATAACCTCAGATATGCAGGTGACACACCACCCTTATGGCAGAAAGAAAAAAAGAGCTAAAGAGCCTTCAGTGAAAGAGGAGAGTGAAAAAGTTGCCTTAAAACTCAACATTCAGAAAATGAAGATCATGGCATCTGGTCCCATCACTTCATGGCAAACAGATGGGGAAACAGTGGAAACAATGACAGACTATTTTTGCGGGCTCCAAAATTACTACAAATGGTGACTGCAGCCATGAAGTTAAAAGACGTTGTTTATCACAACACTGTTTATAATAACCAGGATATGGAGGCAACCTAGATGTTCATCAGCAGATGAATGGATAAGAAAGCCATGGTACATATACACAATGGAATATTACTCAGCTATTAAAAAGAACACATTTGAATCAGTTCTAATGAGGTGGATGAAACTGGAGCCTATTATACAGAGTGAAGTAAGCCAGAAAGAAAAACACCAATACAGTATACTAACACATATATATGGAATTTAGAAAGATGGTAACAGTAACCCTGTGCAAAAGAGACACAGATGTATAGAACAGTCTTTTGGACTCTGTGGGAGAAGGAGAGGGTGGGATGATTTGAGAGAATAGCATTGAAACATGTATATTATCATATGTGAAACAGATCACCAGTCCAGGTTTGATGCATGAGATGGTGCTCAGGGCTGGTTCACTGGGATGACCCAGAGGGATGAGATGGGGAGGGAGGTGGGAGGGGGGTTCAGGATGGGGAACACATTTACACCCAAGGCTGATTCATATCAGTGTATGGCAAAACCACTACAATATTGTAAAGTACTTAGTCTTCAATTAAAATAAATAAATAAAAGGATGCTTGCTCCTTAGAAGAAAAGTTATGACCAACCTAGACAGCATATTAAAAATCAGAAACATTACTTTACCAACAAAGGTCCATTTAGTCAAAACTACGGTTTTTCCAGTAGTCCTGTATGGATGTGAGAGTTGGACTATAAAGAATGCTGAGCACTAAAGAACTGATGCTTTTGAACTGCGGTGTTGGATAAGACTCTTGAGAGCCCCTTGGACTGCAAGGAGATCCAACCAGTCCATCCTAAAGGAAATCAGTCCTGAATATTCATTGAAAGGATTGATGCTGAAGGTGAAACTCCAATACTTTGGCCACCTGATGTAAAGAACTGACTCACTTGAAAAGACCCTGTTGCTGGGAAAGATTGAAGGCAGGAGGAGAAGGGGACAACAGAGGACGAGATGGGTGGATGGCATCACTGACTCAATGGACATGAGTTTGAGTAAACTCTGGGAGTTAGCAATGGACAGGGAGGCTTGGCGTGCTGCAGTCCATGGAGTCACAAAGAGTTGGACACAACTGAGAGACTGAACTGAACTGATTGAACTGAATCTGCAAAATAGGAACAATAATGCCCAACTCACAGGTTAGTTGGAGGAAGAAGAAATGACATAAAGAATGTAAAACTGGCACCAGATAGAGGTTCAAAATCAAAGTGTGACGTAGAGTTGAAGGGAGGAATGAGATGACTCTGGTTTTGTGGGGCAAAGAGAGAGATAAAGGGGGAGGCTGGATGATGGAAGAAAGAGACTAGAGGCTCCAATCTGGCAGTATCTGGTTAAGAGCAGGGGAGGGAGTGAAATGAAGCCCAACAAAGGAAAATCAGGGGGCTACACCACAGGGAGTCATCAGAGGTGGTTAAAGGTTGGCAGTTTTAATCTGTGAAAACCTTAGCAATCATCTTGCCTATCCCCTGTGTTAACATGTTAAGGCAGGTAGAGTTTCTAGGAATGCTCCCCAAGATGTCCCACTCTAATCTCTGGAATCCATGAATGTGATCAGATTGTCATACAATGATTGGTCTGTTATATGCACAGCTGACCTTAAAACAGGGAGATTATCTTAATCGAGTCACATGAGCAATTAAAAGCAGAGAACTTTCTCAGACTGGTGGCAGAAGAGGAAGGCAGTGAGATTCAAAGCATGAGAAAGACTTAATATATCACTCCTATGCCAGGAGCTGAAGGCAGCCCCTGGCTGAAAGCCAGCAGGGAACTGGGGACCTCAGACCAATAGCTGCAAAGAACTGAATTATGTGGGTAACAAGAATGAGCTTGGGGGAGAAACTTGAGCTCTGGAGAACGTGGCATGCCAGCATCTTGATTTCAGTTGGATGAGACCCTAAGAAGAGAACCTTGTCATGCAATCCCACCCGACATATGTAACTGTGAGCTAATAAAGAGGTATTCTTTTAAGCTGCTAAATTTGTTAGAAAAGTAATAGAAAACTAATACATGTGTCCTCCTAGATAATGAAGACCAAAGAGTGAAGTGATTGTTTTCACAACATATAATAACAGAACTCATCTGTTTTGAGTCTTAATCAAGTCCTCTCTCTACCAAGGCACACTTTCCTGGGGACCATATGCATCTCTGAGGTGCAGTAAATACTTTTCCCTAATCATAAAGATCAATAAAATAGTATAAGATCAAATAAATTCAGTGGGCACAAATTGAAATAAGAACTGTTATGTGGCTGGCTCTCTGTTTTATGTTGTGTAGGACATGCAGAAGATTGAGACAGGGTTTCCTTGAGAGATGAACGATGCAATGAAAGAGCAGACCCAGCAGTATAGTGAGTGAGTCTGAGTGGGTGGTGTCATGAGCAAGTCCCATAGGAAAGGAAGACTCAGAAAAGGATTCTGGAAGGGGAGGAGCTAAGATGGCGGAGGAATAGGACGGGGAAAACACTTTCTCCTCCACAAATTCATCAAAAGAACATCTAAACGCCGAGTAAATTCCACAAAACAACTTTGGAATGCCGGCAGAGGACATCAGACACTGAGAAAAGCAACTCATTGCCTTCTAAAGGAGATCTTTAATTTATGCTTTCTGGTATATGTAATCAATTTCTGCCTATTACTGACTGGATCTGTCTCTCTCCTTTTCATTCCCTCCTTTTATCCTCCTGACCACCTCTGTCTCCTTCCTCTCTCTTTTCTTCTCTGTATAACTCTGTGAACATCTCTGAGCGGTCCAGTGGTGGAGTGCAGTATAGAAGGAGAAGTTTTTGAGACTACTGTAAAAATAAGACCGATAACTGGAAGTAGGAGGCTTAAGTCCAAACCCTGATCCCACAGAACATTAATTGACAGGAGCTCATCAAATGCCTCCAAACCTATACTGAAACCAAGCCAATATACAGGCTACCCAAAGTGACCTCAAAATCATAGACATCACATAACTCATTACTAGACACTCCACTGCACTCCAGAGAGAAGAAATCCAGCTCCATTGACCAGAACACCGACACAAGCTTCTCTAACCAAGAAACCTTGACAAGCCACCTGTACAAACCCACATACAGTGAGGGAACGCCACAATAAAGAGAATTCCACAAACTGCCAGAATACAGTAAGGACACCCCAAACTCAGCAATTTAAACAAGATGAAGAGACAGAAGAATTCCCAGCAGGTAAAGGAACAGGATAAATGCCCACCAAACCAAACAAAAGAGGAAGAAATAGCGAATCTACCTGATAAAGAATTCCGAATAATGATAGTGAAATTAATCCAAAATCTGGAAATCAAAATGGAATCACAGATAAACAGCCTGGAGAAAAGCATTGAGAAGATGCAAGAAAGGTTTAACAAGGACCTAGAAGAAATAAAAAAGAGTCAGTATATAATGAATAATGCAATAAATGAGATCCAAAACACTCTGGAGGCAACAAATAGTAGAATAACAGAGGCAGAAGATAGAATTAGTGAATTAGAAGATAGAATGGTAGAAATAAATGAAGCAGAGGAGAAAAAAGAAAAACAAATTAAAAGAAATGAGGACAATCCCAGAGACCTCCAGGACAATATTAAACGTTACAACATTCGAATCATAGGAGTCCCAGAAAAAGAAGACAAAAAGAAAGACCATGAGAAAATACTAGAGGAGATACTAGTTGAAAACTCCCCTAAAATGGGGAAGGAAATAATCACTCAAGTCCAAGAAACCCAGAGAGTCCCAAACAGGATAAACCCAAGGCGAAACACCCCAAGACACATATTAATCAAATTAACAAAGATAAAATACAAAGAACAAATATTAAAAGCAGCAAGGGAAAAACAACAAATAACACACAAGGGAATTCCCATAAGGATAACAGCTGATCTTTCAATAGAAACTCTCCAAGCCAGGAGGGAATGGCAAGACATACTTAAAGTGATGAAAGAAAATAACCTACAGCCCAGATTATTGTACCCAGCAAGGATCTCATTCAAATATGAAGGAGAAATCAAAACCTTCACAGACAAGCAAAAGCTGAGAGAATTCAGCACCGCCAAACCAGCTCTCCAACAAATACTAAAGGACATTCTCTAAACAGGAAACACAAAAAGGGTATATAAATTCGAACCCAAAACAATAAAGTAAATGGCAACAGGATCATACTTATCAATAATTACCTTAAATGTAAATGGGTTGAATGCCCCAACCAAAAGACAGAGACTGGCCGAATGGATACAAAAACAAGACCCCTACATATGTTGTCTACAAGAGACCCACCTCAAAACAGGGGACACATACAGACTGAAAGTGAAGGGCTGCAGAAAGATTTTCCATGCAAATAGGGACCAAAAGAAAGCAGGAGTAGCAATACTCATATCAGATAAAATAGACTTTAAAACAAAGGCAGTGAAAAGAGACAAGGTCACTACATAATGATCAAAGGATCAATCCAAGAAGAAGATATAACAATTATAAATATATATGCACCCAACATAGGGGCACCACAATATGTAAGACAAATACTAACAAGTATGAAAGGAGAAATCAACAATAACACAATAATAGTGGGAGACTTTAATACCCTACTCACACCAATGGATAGATCAACTAAACAGAAAATTAACAAGGAAACACAAACTTTAAACGATACAATAGACCAGTTAGACCTAATTGATATCTATAGGACATTTCATCCCAAAACAATGAATTTCACCTTTTTCTCAAGCGCCCACGGAACCTTCTCCAGGATAGACCACATCCTGGGCCATAAATCTAGCCTTGGTAAGTTCAGAAAAATTGAAATCATTCCAAGCATCTTTTCTGACCACAATGCAGTAAGATTAGATCTCAATAACAGGAGAAAACTATTAAAAATTCCAACATATGGAGGCTGAACAACACGCTCCTGAATAATCAACAAATCACAGAAGAAATCAAAAAAGAAATCAAAATCTGCATAGAAACGAATGAAAATGAAAACACAACACCCCAAAACCTGTGGGACACTGTAAAAGCAGTCCTAAGGGGAAAGTTCATAGCAAAACAGGCATACCTCAAGAAACAAGAAAAAAGCCAAATAAATAACCTAACTCTACACCTAAAGCAACTAGAAAAGGAAGAAATGAAGCACCCCGAGGTTAGTAGAAGGAAAGAAATCTTAAAAATTAGGGCAGAAATAAATGCAAAAGAAACAAAAGAGACCATAGCAAAAATCAACAAAGCCAAAAGCTGGTTCTTTGAAAGGGTAAATAAAATTGACAAACCATTAGCCAGACTCATCAGAAACAAAGGGAGAAAAATCAAATCGATAAATTAGAAATGAAAATGGAGAGATCACAACAGATAACCCAGAAATACAAAGGATCATAAGAGACTACTACCAGCAATTATATGGCAATAAAATGGACAATGTGGAAGAAAAGGACAAATTCTTAGAAAAGTACACCTTTCCAAAACTGGATCAGGAAGAAATAGAAAATCTTAACAGACCCATCACAAGCACGGAAATTGAAACTGTAATCAGAAATCTTCCAGCAAACAAAAGCCCAGGTCCAGACGGCTTCACAGCTGAATTCTACCAAAAATTTAGAGAAGAGCTAACACTTATCCTACTCAAACTGTTCCAGAAAATTGCAGAAGAAGGCAAACTTCCAAACTCATTCTATGAGGCCACCATCACCCTAAAACCAAAACCTGACAAAGATGCCACAAAAAAAGAAAACTACAGGCCAATATCACTGATGAACATAGATGCAAAAATCCTTAACAAAATTCTAGCAATCAGAATCCAACAACACATTAAAAAGATCATACACCATGACCAAGTGGGCTTTATCCCAGGAATGCAAAGATTCTTCAATATCCGCAAATCAACATAATACACCACATTAACAAATTGAAAAATAAAAACCATATGATTATCTCAATAGATGCAGAGAAAGTCTTTGACAAAGTTCAACATCCATTTATGATAAAAACTCTCCAGAAAGCAGGAATAGAAGGAACATACCTCAACATAATAAAAGCTATATATGACAAACCCACAGCAAACATTATCCTCAATGGTGAAAAATTGAAAGCATTTCCTCTAAAGTCAGGAACAAGACAAGGATGCCCACTTTCATCATTACTATTCAACATAGTTTTGGAAGTTGTGGCCACAGCAATCAGAGCAGAAAAAGAAATAAAAGGAATCCAAATGGGAAAAGAAGAAGTAAAACTCTCACTGTTTGCAGATGACATGATCCTCTACATAGAAAACCCTAAAGATTCCACCAGAAAATTACTAGAACTAATCAATGAATATAGTAAAGTTGCAGGATATAAAACCAACACACAGAAATCCCTTGCATTCCTGTACACTAATAATGAGAAAATAGAAAGAGAAATTAAGGAAACAATTCCATTCACCATTGCAATGAAAAGAATAAAATACTTAGGAATATATCTTCCTAAAGAAACTAAAGACCTATATATAGAAAACTATAAAACACTGGTGAAAGAAATCAAAGAGGACACTAATAGATGGAGAAATATACCATGTTCATGGATCGGTAGAATCAACATAGTGAAAATGAGTATACTACCCAAAGCAATTTATAGATTCAATGCAATCCCCATCAAGCTACCAATGGTATTCTTCACAGAACTAGAACAAATAATTTCTCAATTTGTATGGAAATACAAAAAACCTCGAATAGCCAAAGATATCTTGAGAAAGAAGAATGGAACTGGAGGAATCAACCTGCCTGACTTCAATGTCTACTACAAAGCCACAGTCATCAAGACAGTATGGTACTGGCACAAAGACACAAATATAGATCAATGGAACAAAATAGAAAGCCCAGAGATAAATCCACGCACATATGGACACCTTATCTTTGACAAAAGAGGCAAGAATATACAATGGATTAAAGACAACCTTTTTAACAAGTGGTGCTGGGAAAACTGGTCAAACACTTGTAAAAGAATGAAACTAGAACACTTTCTAACACCATACACAAAAATAAACTCAAAATGGATTAAAGAGCTAAATGTAAGACCAGAAACCATAAAACTCCTAGAGGAAAACATAGGCAAAACACTCTCTGACATACATCACAGCAGGATCCTCCATGACCCACCTCCCAGAATATTGGAAATAAAATCAAAAATAAATAAATGGGACCTAATTAAACTTAAAAGCTTCTGCACAACAAAGGAAACTATAAGCAAGGTGAAAAGACAGCCTTCAGAATGGGAGAAAATAATAGCAAATGAAGCAACAAACAACTAATCTCAAAAATATACAAGCAACTCCTACAGCTCAATTCCAGAAAAATAAATGACCCAATCAAAAAATGGGCCAAAGAACTAGGTAGACATTTCTCCAAAGAAGACATACAGATGGCTAACAAACACATGAAAAGATGCTCAACATCACTCATTATCAGAGAAATGCAAATCAAAACCACTATGAGGTACCATTACATGCCAGTCAGAATGGCTACGATCCAAAAGTCCACAAGCAATACATGCTGGAGAGGGTGTGGAGAAAAGGGAACCCTCTTACACTGTTGGTGGGAATGCAAACTAGTACAGCCACTTTGGAGAACAGTATGGAGATTCCTCAAAAAACTGGGAATAGAACTGCCTTATGATCCAGCAATCCCACTGCTGGGCATACACACCGAGAAAACCAGAATTGAAAGAGACACGTGTACCCCAATGTTCATAGCAGCACTGTTTACAATAGCCAGGACTTGGAAGCAACCTAGATGTCCATCCACAGATGAATGGATAAGAAAGCTGTGGTACATATACACAATGGAGTATTACTCAGCCATTAAAAAGAATGCATTTGAATCAGTTCTAATCAGGTGGATGGAACTGGAGCCTATTATACAGAGTGAAGTAAGCCAGAAAGAAAAACACAAATACAGTAGACTAAGGTATATATATGGAATTTAGAAAGATGGTAACAATAACTCTGTTTACGAGACAGCAAAAAGACACTGATGTATAGAACAGACTTTTGGACTCTGGGAACAGGAGAGGGTGGGATGATTCGGGAGAATAGCATTGAAATATGTATAATATCATATCTGAAACGAGTCACCAGTCCAGGTACGATGCCTGATAACGGATGCCTGGGGCTGGTGCACTGGGACAACCCAGGGGGATGGTATGGGGAGGGAGGAGGGAGGAGGGTTCAGGATGGGGAACACATGTATACTTGTGGCGGATCCATCTTGATGTATGGCAAAAGTAATACAATATTGTAAAGTTAAGCAAAATAAAATTTAATTTAAAAAAAAAAAAAGAAAAGGATTCCAAGGGATGAGTAGCTTTGAGGGTGGGTGGAGGGAAGGCTTAGCATCCCTCAGGAGCTGAATGGTGCAGAGTGCTATGGTCTTCCCATGAAGGGTGTTTAGATTCTTCATGAGCTCTAATGAATGAAGACTCAAAGGAAGGGAGGATTTATCTTATGATACTTAATATGAGTTTGTCATCAATAAAGTGATTTTGGACATAATTTCTAAGTGGAATTAAATATTTGAACTGAGTGCCCTTCTCCAACACTCTTAAATGAGACTAGAGGAACATATTAATGGTCAAAAGTAGTGGGAGTAGAAATTGACACAGAAAGTCAATCAAGGCAAATCTGAGAATTTACAGTAGGATATTTCAAAAAAGTATTTAGAAAATGTAAAGAATGAATTTTCCTGATACTAGGAGAAAATTTTCCTTTGCCATTTTTTACTTTGATTGAGAAAAGCATTCTTTTCAGAACCAGCTTGCAAGTCTCTGAGCTGGTGATCTGAGAAGGAAGAGACAATTTGGGGTCCGATTGCTAGGGGCCTTCAAATCTGAAGGGAAGAATTTAGGTTGCTTGGATGGGCTGGAGAAATAGCTCAGTTCTGGGACAGGAGCATGACCTCTCAGCTGAGAGCAGGTTAAATTGTATTGGGAGAGGCTGAAGGGGCAGGGTTCAACAGTATGTGAACTGTTGGATGTGAACTGAAGGATGTGAACTTCTGGATGTTCAAGCTGGATTTAGAAAAGGCAGAGGAATCAAAGATCAAATTGCCAATATCTGCTGGATCAGAAAAACATCTACTTCTGCTTTATTGATTATGCCAAAGCCTTTGACTGTGTATATCACAACAAATTGTGGAAAATTCTTCAAGGAATGGGAATACCAGACCACCTTGCTTGCCTCCCGAGAAACCTGTATGCAGGTCAAGAAGAAACAGTTAGAACCGAACATGGAACAACAGACTGGTTCCAAATTGGGAATGGAGTATGTCAAGGCTGTATATTGTCACCCTGCTTATTTAACTTATATGCAGAGTACATCATGCGAAATGCCAGGCTGGATGCAGCATAAGCTGGAATCAAGATTGGCGGGAGAAATATTAATAACTTCAGATATGCAGATGACACTACCTTTATGGCAGAAAATGAAGAAGAACTAAAGGGCCTCTTGATGAAAATGAAAGCGGAGAGTAAAAATGCTGGCTTAAAACTCAACATTCAGAAAACGAAGATCATGGCATCCAGTCCCATCACTTCATGGCAAATAGATGGGAAAACAATGGAAACAGTGAAAGACTATTTTTCTGGGCTCCAAAATCACTGCAGATGGGGACTGAAGTCACAAACTTAAAAGATGTTTGCTCCTTGGAAGAAAAGCTATGATTAACCTAGACAGCTTATTAAAAAGCACAGACATAACTTTGGTGACAAAAGTCCGTCTAGTCGAAGCTACAGTTTTTCTAGTAGTCATGTATGGATGTGAGAGTTGGACTATCAAGAAAACTGAGCAGTGAAGAACTGATGTTTTTGAACTGTGGTGTTGGAGAAGACTCTTGAGAGTCCCTTGGACTGCTAGGAGATCAAACCAGTGAATCCTAAAGGAAATCAGTCCTGATTATTCATTGGAAGGACAGATGCTGAAGCTGAAAACTCCAGTACTTTGGCCACCTGATGTGAAGAACTGATTCAACAGAAAAGACACTGATGCTGGGAAAGACTGAAGGCAGGAGGAGAAGGAGATGCAAGAGGATGAGATGGCTGGATGGCATCAGCTGGATGGCATCACCGACTTGATGGATATGAGTCTGAGTAAACTCCGGGAGCTGGTGATGAACAGGGAAGCCTGGTGCATGCTTCAGTCCATAGGGTCGCAAAAAGTTGGACAGGACTGAGCGACTGAACTGAACTGAAGGACCAGAGAGCAATTTGGAATTGGTTACGACCGACTTGAAGTGCTACTGGTTGGGCTTGAACTAGAATGGGGGTGATGGAGAGAGTGGGGACACTCCCAAAAAGTTTTTTAAGTGACACTTAAAAAAAATGGAAATATCATCTTCAAATGACCATAGAAACTCAAGACTAGGATTGTCTACAACTTTATCCTATAATCAAATCAGTGTTTGCTTTGGTCCACCCTACTTTATAGTCCTCATTTATACGTTCAATTAAAAAAAGGGATATTCTACAATATTAGAGAAAGAATTTTATATTTATTCAGTTGCCATTATACTATTAGTTTTTTCCCTATTTTTGCCACAATATTTTTTTCTTTTCTTTATATCCCTCCCTACTTTCCATCTCATCCTCTGCCAGGTGAGGATGAGATGGTTAGATAGCATTACTGACTCAATGGACATCAATCTGAACTCCAGGAGACAGTGAGGGACAGGGGAACCTGATGTGCTGTAGTCCATGCAGTTGCAAAGAGTTGGACATGACTTAGTGACTCAGCAACAAAAACAACCCACTTTCCAGCCCAGGTGACTGATCTCATTGTCCTGGCGATTTCTTCCCAATACCTGTTATGCTCCATCTTTGCAAATATTTATACATATGTATGAATGAGATCAATTTTTTCCAAAATGGCTCTTTTCACTTCACAGCTCACCATTTGCACTCCCTTCCCCATGTCAGTAGCTACACTCCTAATACAATAGTTTTAATAGCTTCACAATATCCCACAGGGCACGTGAATTGCAATTCTTGGCCATTTTCCTAAAACGGCCATTTGTGCCATTTTCTCTCTCTCTGCTGCTATGATCAATACCACTAAATATCTTTGTACACATGAGCTTGTACGCTAGTGTCATAATTCCTAGTCAAGAGTTTCTCAAGGGGAGAATCAGCAGTATTTGGAGACATCCTGCTAGGTTTCTAGAGTCATATGTAAAAGCTCGAGAAAGAACAAGGGTGCTATCATACTGCACCCTGGATGGATCGCCCCAGGTTAATGACAGCCACACTTATTGAGTGTCTCGTAAGTGCCAGGAATGGTTCTAGGCACTCAGATTTGTTAGCATTCTCCCTTTCCTGATGTGATAGATAAGAAATCAGGGGCAAGCCATCTGTCAAGATCAGGCAGTTAGGAAACGATGGAGCTCCTCCACTGACACCCAGGTCTTCTCCCCATGCTTCCCCTTTCCCTTCCCAAGCCGTTCAATTGGGTTTCAAAGGCCACTCTTATTTCCACTCTTTTGTAACATGCCAGCCTCTCCCCAAACACAGGTCATGAAGGACAAAAAACATCTTGTCGGCCATTTTCTCTCTTCCCCTCCCAACAATAGCTTTATTTAGTTCCCCTGGGGATGGCAGGCCTGCATCAGTCTCTCACAGACTCCCTGTTCCCCGCTCACATGCCCCTGGGGGCTCCAGAGTTCAGCACTGCCCAATGGCGTGAGAGGCCTGACATCCTGTTAGAAGGGGCAAATCAATTTTTGAAACCAGAGATCCCCAGCCTGATAAGGGCCCTATTCAGAAGTCTCCCAAGAAAACCAAGTAAGTGGGGGTGGCCCAGGGCTCCTGCTAGGCATTCTCTTGGGGGGTTGGAGTCAGAGCAGTGTGAGGCCAGATCAGAGTTGTACCAACCTCAACTTCAAGCCAAGGAATTGGAGAGCTGGGACCTGAGTGGTCTGAGGCAGCTTCCCACTGAAGGAGGCAGCTCTCTGTATATTCACGACTCTCTGGAGATTTAAATATACAGTGTTTGGTCCTGGTTAAGTGATGGAGAAAGCAAGGCTTGGAAGAATCTGGGGAAGGAAAACAAGGACCAAAAACACCTTGGAAGGTTTGAAAGAGAAGTTGGGTCTCCGTCCAAGCCCCTGAGGCTCTGCCTGATCGAGTTCTCACTACCTATTGTTTCATCTTGTGTTTCCCCTTCTTCCCACCCCAGCTTCTGTCTACATGTTCCAACACATGGGCATTTCAGATCTTTACTGAATGAGCCTCATTACCTCTGGCCTTTGCATACGCTGCTCCTTTTCTCTGAAAGATGCTACCTAACACTGTTTTCTAGGCCACCCCTTTACATACTTCACAGTTCAGTTGATATGCTCTCTCTCCAGAGTGCACTTCCCTGGATACTGGTCTAAAAAAATAAGTGCTTCTTGAATCTTCTTTATCACACCATGAACTTCCCCTTCATGGAGTTAGCCACTATTTGTAATTGCATGTTTATTTTCTTTGTTGTCCCTCTCTCAAATCCAAGGTAGGTGCGCTTAGAGAACAAGGTGCTCTGCATGTTTCATTTACAGCTGTATCTCCAGGCTCCATCCAAGGGGTGGCATATAGTAGACTGTGCATGAAGTGTATATGTTGGATGGGTGTTAGACAAAGGCTTCCATGACAGAGAATGACATCACATGTATACGGGCAGAGTTGGAAAGAATTTGGGGAAAACCTGTTAGTAAAGGTTGGTGTGAGTAGAGGCTTGCTGGGGACGCACTGGGAATTAGGGTGAAAATGTGGGCAGTGGCAAGCTTGGGGGGCCTTACACACGAGGAAGGGATTTAGGATGGTTTCTGTGAACACTGGGCAGCCACTGAGGGTTTGGGTGCAGAGTGTAGACATAGACAAAGCAGGTTCTGGAAGACTTCTGGGGGCTGTGTTAACAACAGCTCCCATTTTGGAGCACTTATAGTGTACCAGGGATGGTGCTAAACCCTTTACCAATATTGTCTCATTTAAATCTCTTGACACATCTATGAGATGACTCCTAGCCCCATCTTCTCCTATGGCTCAGTGGTAAAGAAGCCGCTTGCAGTGCAAAAGATGCTGGGGACACAGATTCAATCCCTAAGTCAGAAAGATCTCCTGGAGTGGGAAATGGCAACCCATTCCAGTATTCTTAGCTGGGAAATTTCATGGACAGAGGAGCCTGGCGAGCTACAGTCCATGTGGTCGCAAAGAGTCAGACATGACTGGGCATGCATGCTACGCTACTACCTATGAAGGAAGTGAAGGCTGAGAGAGGTGAAGATGCTTGCCTAGTATTACTCTTCAAGAAAGTGGAGGAACTAGGATTTGGCCTGAGCCCACTGTCCTGCTGCTGCTTCTGAATAATCATGCTATTCATCATTAAAGGCTTCGATGTGTTTAGAACTGTGTCTATTTGTGGATTTGGCTGAAGAGGGTGGGTGGAGGCCAGCAGACTCATTAGGACAAGACTGGCTACTGTAATGACCAAGCAGCTTGGGGCCCAGTGGGGGCAGCATGAACGGTGGAGCCAGAAGGCCCCTAGGGTTCACATCCAGCCGACACCTATGGTCATGAGCCTGTGGGCAACTCATTGGCCACTCTTGTGACTCAGTTTTCTCATATCCCTAGTAAGGTCACTTGATGAACTGACATTATAATAGGCGTCTGTCACTAAATGGTCACTGCTGGTGAAGAGGCTTAAATTGAGTTAGAGGCTGTCCAAGGCAAGGCATGTAGTCAGACAGCATGCAGGTTATGTGCTAAGTTGCTCAGTCATGTCTGACTCTTTGAGGCCTCCATGGACGGTAGCCTCCCAGGCTCCTCTGTCCATGGGATTCTCCAGGCAAGAATACTGCAGTGGGAGGCCATGCCCTCCTCCAGGGACTCTTCTGACTCAGGGATTGAACCCATGTCTTTTAGGTCTCCTGCACTGACAGACCGGCTCTTTACTGCTAGCGCCACCTGGGAAGCCAGTGGGACAGCAGTCCATACTAGTTCTCATTTCTTTCACATCTGTGATCTCAGGGGCATGGAGTGGGGAGGGGGATGTCAAGGCCTGATGGACAGAATTCAGTCATTCCTGGGACACAGAGAGAAGAGGGCAAGGAAGCCCGATGCCACGTTGTCCACAGGGATCTCAATGAAGGTTTGACAGATGTGAGGAGGCGCAAAACAGGGCTTGTTACAGACATTTAAAAAGACTCATTAAAAAGAGAAAACAGAAACATCTTGAAAGCTGCTTGATAAATCTTAACCTTGGTGTGTAATATCTGACAGAATCTTCTTGGAGTTTAAGTACTGCATGCTAAGAAAGTCCTGTCTAGAGGGAGGAGAATGGACAAGATGACCTGGGGCAATCCTTTCCAATCCTTTAATGCTGTGACAAATCTACAAATTACCAAGGTGACTGAAAGACAAGACAGAACACGTCATGACAAAACTGACTGCAGCCTACACGGCTCCCAGATCTGGCTCCAGCCTTTCCCCGACCCCCACCCTGTCTTACCCACACTCCCCCATCACCTTCTCTACCCGTCTTTCTGGCTTTCTTTCTGACCTGATACTGGCTTTGCTCCTTCTAGCCACAGGGCCTTTACACATGCTGCTGTCATTGCCTGGAACACTCTCCCTGTTCCTCTTATCCCCACATCAGATCACGGCTCCACTGCTGCTTCCTCCACTGCTGGCACTCACCTTCTTGCCTAGCTAACAGCCCGCTGAACTCTTTCTCTTCCTTAGCACTTGGCCGTTTTAAATTCACCTATGAGCTTGCTGAACAATCGTCTGATTCCCTCACTAGTCTGTTACCTCCGTAAGAAGTTTCAGGTCTGTGTCTGCTACTGCTCATCACTGAACCCTCAGGCCTCTCCTGAGTTACCGACCTGCCTCAAAAACCCAGCCCCAGATGGTCCCACAGGCATCTCTAACCCAACCAAGGAAACCCATAAGGTTTCCAAGCAACCTCATAAATGTCCCATCGGAAATGCTCTCTCCTTTTCCTGTATCCTGACCTCAGTCAAAGGTCCCACTACTCACCCAGGTGTCAGAGGTCCCATCAGCCTTCCCTCTTTTTCTATCTGCCCTTGACCAGGTCTGGCATAAAGGAGGGGCCCAGAAAACGTTGGCTAAATGAGGTCTGTGGCCTCATGGCCAAGCTTAATGGTCTCTGCCCTTAGAACCACACCTCTGAACTCTCTGTATCACCTCTTCAGACTTTTAGAGTGTCTTGGAAAAATACTGGTAGCATTTTTAGAAAAATTAAATTAAACCTGCCCTACGAAAACACAAACATTCCTTTTTCTTACATTTCCTGTTTCCCTGAGAAACGGAACAGTCAAAAATAAACACACCGATAGGATGGCAATATTTGCGAATACACTTTTCTTGTTTTCACCCCAGTGAGGTTAATGGCACTGAACAGGCTTGGGCTGCCAGCTCTCCTCTGGTGAGGATTCTCGGGTTTGTTCACAATTCGGACAGCATCCCAGCAAAACGGTGGCTCTGGGAAGGGTCTGAATGACCAAGGTGATAAAAACCACTGGATAGACACAGCCGTGTGATTTTAAGTTCCCTGGGTTTTCCATTGTCATTAATTTCTATTCACAATCTTGTTGCAGCACCATGCCTCAGTGGGAAAAAGCCCTCTTTATAATCAGATGATCCCTAACATGGGAAAGTAATGTTTAAGTCACTTCAGAAATTAGCTAAATAATAACTGCACTCCTTCAGGATCTGCATTTCTTTGCTTCAGTTTATGTTCACAGTGTAATGTCTTAAGATTCAAGATAAATGTGATATTTTGGTTAAAGGCACTCATTGGTGTTGCATAGAACTTGCTTACTTGGGGCTATAAGCAAAAGGACATGTCATTTCCTCTGTCTGGTACAGGGAAGTGCTATTCATGGAATGCTGTAGAATGAGGAGTAAGAGTGAGCATAGGCTTTGAAGCCAGACACAGTAGATTAAATACTGTTGTGTCACTTCCTATTGGAGCACTCTTGGGCAACTCAGTTCCCAGGTTTGTTTTCTGTAAATGGGAATAGATACACCAGCAAGGAAGGTTATTGTGTAGATTTGAGTTTGTATGTAAATCACTGGTACTTATAGCTGGATCTTGGTCAGAAATTCTCTGGGGATAATCTGAACCATGGTTTTTCCAGTAGTCATATATGGATGTGAGAGTTGGACCACAAAGCAGGGTGAGTGCCGAAGAATTGATGCTTTTGAAATGTGGTGTTGAAGGAGACTCTTCAGAGTCCCTTGGACTACAAGAAGATCAAATCAGTCAATCCTAAAGGAAATTGACCCTGAATAACTCACTGGAAAGTGATCCTAAAGCTGCAACTCCAAAACCTGGCTACCTAATTTGAAAAGCCAACTCACTGGAAAAGACCCTGATGCTAGGAAAGACTGAAATCAGGAGGAGAAGGAGGGCAACAGAGGATGAGATGCTTGGATGGCATCACTGACTCAATGGACACGAGTTTGAGTAAACTCCAGGAGATAGGGAAGGACACGGAACCCTGGTGTGCTGCAATCCATGGGGTAACAAAGAGCTGGACACGACTTAGTGACTGAATAACAATAATATTCCATTGTATGAAGTTTCTTTTTAATTTTAAGCAGATTTTAAGCATACCTTAGAAGGGGCTAGATGTGTATATCCAGCACATGGTTTGCATAACTGCAAACCATGAAGGCAAATGAAAGTCTTAGCAAGTTTCAATAAACAAGGATAATATTTTGGCAATGCCAAAAGTACTGATCTTAAAAAATTATAATATATAGTTGGGCATCTTATGAATTTATAATACTTGGGAAAGAAGACGGCTTTTTACTGGCAAACTGACACTGGCTTGCAGGTACTTGCCTCCTGTGTGTGTCAGACCTTATCTGTCTCATTCCCCACAGTTTCTTCAGCCCTTGCAAGCAGAGGGTCCAAGCCAGATTGTTAGTCCAATTATTGGAGCAAGCAGGATCTCTGCTTCTGGCACATTCTTACTAAATTTGTCATCCCAGCAACAAGTTGAAAAAGAGAAGGGCTAAGAGGGAAACATGTCTAGTCCAAACAAAGAAGTATCAAGAAATACTGGTACAGGGAACCCATGAGCAGAGCAAGAGAGAAAGTGATCTTTGGTGCTCCCTCTCGCTTATAAGACCACTGCCTCTTTCCTTCTGAAAACCACCTTAACTTTCCAAGCTCTCATGGCTGACTTTGAAGCCATTCAGAGAGGAAGATTTGAGGTGCGGGTTTCACAATCCTACCAGCAAAGCCAAGGCTGTGATTGCTCATATACGTTGACTTCCACATTTATTCATTTGAGCTCCATGAGGGCAAGACCAGTATTTATTTTGTTCACGGTTTACCCAGCACATAGCAAGTGTTCACGATCTGTTGACTGAACTTTCTGAATGAATAGAGAAAAGCAGAGTGCTGAAAAGGGAAAGGGGGAGTGAAGTCGCTCAGTCGTGTCCGACTCTTTGTGACCCTGTGGACTGTAGCCCATCAGGCTTCTCTGTCCACGGGATCCTCTAGGCAAGAATACTGGAGTGGGTTGCCATTTCCTTCTACAGGGGATCTTCCTGACCCAGGGATCAAACCCGAGTCTCCTGCATTGGAGGCCGACGCTTTAACCTCTGAGCCACCAGGGAAGCTCATAAACACTGGTGCTGTTACTGTTGGTCTTCCCAGGTGGCACTAGGGGCACAGAACCCGTCTGCCAATACAGATAGATGTAAGAGATACGGGTTTGATCTCTGGACTGGGAAGATCTCCTGGAGCGGGGCACAGCAACCTACTCCAGTATTCGTGCCTGGAGAATCCCATGGACAGAGGGCCTAGTGGGCTACGGTCCATAGGGTGGCAAAGAGTCAGCCATTACTGAAGCAACTGAGCAAGCAGAGGAAATGACTTTCCATGCTCAAGAATCCACAAGGGAAAATGCAAAAGGAGTGAAAGTTCCCGGAGGACTCAGAAAATGTCAGGGCCAGCCACAGGGGTAGAAGGTCAGTAGAGGGTGATCCTGGGAGAGCAGGGTTTCACATTCAAGGACTTCAAATTTGGGCTCTTTAATGCTCTCTCCAAAACAAGGATATAATACAGTCATTTTCCTGTGTGTGTGTATGTGTTAAAAGCTTTGGTTTGTTAAAGGTACAAATTAAAACTGTACAACAAATTTGGTTGTCCTATTTTGCAATTTAAAAAACAAACCTGAAATCTCAAAAAAGAAACCCGTCCTCATCTTTCAGAAATACATGCTGAAGTATTTTCAGATTAAAAAAATATATAGTCTTAGATTGGCTTTAAAATAATCCAACGTGGGGTGGGCATGTAGAGCACAAGACTGAGAATGTATTGAAGCTGGGTGATGGTACACGAAGGTTCATCATTTTACTCTCTCTGCCTCAGTGTATGTTTGAACATTTCTATAATAAAATAATTTTTTAGAAAGGCCCCCTCTTCACTCTTAGTGGTCCTGGGGAGTCCCAGAATGTTCCTTCTGGTAAGAAAGAAGGATGAATGATGGGGAAGGTGGGGTCACTGGGTGAAAATTGTATTCGGGCCAAACCGTGAAAACCCTTGTAAACTCTACTGAGAGGTTTGGACTTAATCCCTCAAATGATGGGAAGGCCAGGAAAGAATTTTTGTACGGAAATGACACCATTAGGGTTGCATTTGGGAAAGAACACTTGTAGCTGGCATCTGGAAGACAGTAGGGGTGTGTGTAAGTGTTTGAGGAGTGAGGGTTGGGGTCATGTGGAGGGCCCAGCCCAAGGACTCGGAGCACCTGCCTTCCTCTCCACATTTCCCCTAGACAGTGCCTCCAGGGAGGACCCGACCTAAGAGAGGGACCAGGGAGCAGAATGGAAAGATGGATCGGAGCAGGACCTCTTTCATCTTTGTCTTTCCAGCATTACGCTCTCTTGTGGTTCCTTGTCACAGCAAGTAATTACTTAGTGCAATCTGTCAAAAGGGATTACTTACTGACTGTGTCTCTGGTTAGACTGCTGCTGCTGCTGCTGCTAAGTCGCTTCAGTCGTGTCCGACTCTGTGTGACCCCATAGACGGAAGCCCACCAGGATCCCCCGTCCCTGGGATTCTCCAGGCAAGAACACTGGAGTGGGTTGCCATTTCCTTTCCCAATGCATGAAAGTGAAAAGTGAAAGTGAAGTCGCTCAGTCGTGTCTGACTCTTAGCGACCCCATGGACTGGAGCCTACCAGGATCCTCCATCCATGGGATTTTCCAGGCAAAAGTACTGGGGTGGGGTGCCGGTGTAGCCAAACCATGGCTATCTTCCTCCCTCCTTATTTCCATAGCTGGCCTGATGCCCAGCAATAGTCAGCTGCTGAACGAATGGATGAATGCATAGCACAAGGATTTCCCTGATCACTAAATCTCTGTTGCATAGCACCCAACATGTAGTAGACCCTCAATAAATGTCTGGGTGGGACTGAACTGATGTGAAAGTGCAGGATCCTAGGAGGGCGAGGAAGGTTCAGATGCTCCTTTAGGAAAAAGCAATTTCCTCTCAGCACAAGAGCTTCCAAAAAGGCAGTGGTTTCTAACCCGAAAGTGGATGGGAAAAACAAACCAGGCCCAAGGTCTGTCCATTAAAATGTCAGCCCTTGAAACTTATGTCTCCATTTCTCTCTTTGACCCCTGATGAGGTGCTTCCTCCATTTCAGATGATGGTGATTCCTGCCCTCCACCCCTGCTTCTGAAAAAAGCTTCTAGATGCTTTTAAATTAGGCAAATGAGCAAGGTCAATGTTCACTTTTCCCCCTCCCCTTTCATTTTGAAAACTCATGGCATGCCAAAACACGGTTGGACAGAATGTTCAGAGGCCACATAATAGAACAAGAGAGGCTGCCAAGCTCCTAAATCACTAACTAGACAGGACAATCTCAGCCCTGGGGACTTAGAGGCCCTGGGGCCAGAACCATGAGTCCGGTGCAGTCCCTTAAGGAAGGGCCATGCTCAGCTCAAGGAACCAGAGATTCACAGCGGCCCATAGCTCCTTGAGCTCACCTCTTGGTGAGCTGCCTCGAGGTGGAGGGAAGTCGGCCCTGTCTGTAAAATTTCAGGGAGTTGATCCAAGGCCAATACCTCTTTTCTGAATTTCAGTTTACTCACTGGTACAATGGGTGTGGAACGATCAAAGGCAGGAGGAGAAGCGGAAGACAGAGGATGAGATGGTTGGGCAGCATCACCGACTCAAAGGACATGAGTTTGATCTAGCTCTGGGAGATGGTGAAGGACAGGGGAGCCTAGTGTGCTGCAGTCCATGGGATTGCAAAGAGTTGGACATGACTGAGCGACTGAACAACGAAATTGGTGTTGGTGAAGGACTACAAAAAAAGAGAGAAGATCTAAAAGCAGGTGTCTGCCTACCATCGCCTCTAAAATCTGCAAAGTCTAGAGCTGTGATGTCCAGAACTGTGGTTCGAGACTCAGCTGCATCAGTGTCACCTGGGCTCTTGTTAGAAAGGCTAAATCTTGAGCCCCACTCCAGACCTGCTGCTCAGACTCTGCATTTTAAGAAGGTATTCAGGGGATTCATGTGTCTCCTAGTTTGAGAAACACCAGTCTCCCTAACCATATCATCTTGGCCGAGTCATTTTATCTCTCAGTTTTAATTTATTCCTTTATAAAGTGAAATATATTACTTTAAATGGCTTTTAGGTCTGAAGTCCTATAAAATTCAAGGCCTGCTAACACATACCAGCCTTTGATCCCAAAATGTACATGGGAGTTCCATCCCTGTTCTGAAATACCAGGTTTTGAATTGGTCAGATAATCACTGAGTATGTGTTCAGGGGAGGTCACTGGGCTGGGCTGCGTGTGTGCTAAGTCACTTCAGTCATGTCCTACTCTTTGCGCCCCTACGGTCTGTAGCCCATCAGGCTCCTCTGTCCAGGCAAGAATACTGGAGTGGGTTGCCATGCCCTCCTCCAGAGGATCTTCCCGACCCATGTCTCCTGCACTGGCAGGCAGGTTCTTTACCACTAGTGCCATCCCCACGCTAGGGTGATGTGGAGGTATAATTATGACCATGCATCCCAGAGTTTCTAACACAGCCTCATTTGAAAACATCGTGTCACATTATCAACCCTTTAGTCCTTTTTTTCTTATATGTAGCATTTTATTTATTATGTATCTGCTCCTCAATAGAATATAAATTCTCAGGTAGCACAAAACACAT
Source organism: Tragelaphus eurycerus (assembly GCA_935064755.1). Classification (NCBI taxonomy): domain Eukaryota; kingdom Metazoa; phylum Chordata; class Mammalia; order Artiodactyla; family Bovidae; genus Tragelaphus; species Tragelaphus eurycerus. Next base: position 5,669,732 of record CAKXYN010000072.1, on the reverse strand, counting down.
TTTATTAACATTTGGGGAAATCATGTAACCTAAGATGATGCCTGGATCAACATGAACTTTTTCCTACATTTAAAAATAGAATTCATTTTTGTTTAAAAATGATCTTGCAGTTATATCTATAAACATTTTCACAATTCCCAAATGTAAAGCCTCCTTTCAAAAAATAAATATTAAATTCATTTAAAACTGTTTTATAGAAATTAAGAATTTTTCCAAATAGCATTAAATATATTTCTCTGTTAATGTTCTAAAACAAAATGGCATGACTGAAACTCTTATCTAATTCCCAAGGTAATATTAACCTCACTGGAGCATTTTTTGCACTATTATATGAAGGCTTTTTAAATATTAAATAATTGTGAGATTTGTTTGATCTTTATATAAAATGTTAGACAAACAAACCTTTAGTCCTAAATTTAGTTTTGGAAAATATATGCTCCAGCAGCATTAGACACAGCCCCAATTTCTGGTAGGCTGATTGCACTGATGGTCCCAATTAATGGCTCCCCTGCAGCCAGATCCTTTACAATGTGATTTCACAGGTCCCACCAAGAAGGGATGAAGTTCATTTCCTACTCCTTGAATCTGAGATGGCCTTAGGCCTTTCTTTGGTCAAAACAGTGCAGCAGAAGTGATGACCAAGTTCTCAACCTAGTGCGTACAGCAGGAAAGCACAGGGATGGCTCTGTTTGCTGGGCTACCTGGGTTAAAGGATGGGAGCTGCTGCTTTAGGAGGAAGAAGTGAAGTGAAGTGAAGTGAAGTCGCTCAGTCGTGTCCGACTCTTTGCGACCCCGTGGACTGTAGCCTATCAGGCTTATCCATCCATGGGATTCTCCAAGCAAGAATACTGGAGTGGGTTGCCATTTCCTTCTCCAGGGGATCTTCCCAACCCAGGGATTGAACCTGGGTCTCCCACATTGAAGGCAGACTCTTTGACCTCTGAGCCACCAGGGAAGCACACAACTGTCCTGAGGGCCTGGGAAGGTGGGGTTTTGGTTACCTTTGTCTTTTTGTGTCTCTTTCCTAGGGCAGTAATGAACCAGAAAGTCATTTATGCGAAGGTGAAAATGATTTTCTCCAGTTTTAACCCTTATGGGTTTTCCAGTAGCCATGTATGGATGTGAGAGTTGGACTATAAAGAAAGCTGAACGCCGAAGAATTGATGCTTTTGAACTGTGGTGTTGGAGAAGACTTTTGAGAGTCCCTTGGACTGCCAGGAGATCCAACCAGTCCATCCTAAAGGAGATCAGTCCTGGGTGTTCATTGGAAGGACTGTTGTTGAAGCTGAAACTCCAGTACTTTGGCCACTTGATGTGAAGAACTGACTCATTTGAAACGACCCTGATGCTGGGAAAGATTGAGGGCAAGAGGAGAAGGGAACGACAGAGGATGAGATGGTTGGATGGTATCACCGACTTGATGGACGTGAGTTTGGGTAAACTCTGGGAGTTGGTGATGGGCAGGGAGGCCTGGCGTGCTGCGGTTCATGGGGTCGCAAAGAATCGGACATGACTGAGCAATTGAACTGAAATAAACTGAAACATTTTCAAAGGAGATCAATGACTGTGATAAAAGATTGGAGTTTTAATATTAAAAAAAAACAAAAACAACTCAGTCCAAGCATAGGCAGTACAGCTTGGGTTTTGTGGTCACTGTTTGCATATATCTGTGTGGGTGGTGGTCTCTACTAGAGTGTCCCACTGAGGGGGCAAGAATGGGGACTCAGTCCAGTCCATGCTTCATTTGCTGAGCCATTTATCTAGGGTGGGGACTGCTTTTAGCTTAAAGGTAGTGCTGTCTTTTCCAAGTCACACTCCTTGTTGTGGGCCCCTCTTTCCTAATTCATATATATTAATCTCTACTGTAGGGAAAAGGACAAAGGGGCAAAGAGTAGCCGAAAGGGGCTTGCTTGCAGCATGTCTTGGGGATCAACTGTGATGAGCACAGTCTGCAGCACTTTTACGTTCATTTCTTCATTGATTCTGTCCAGTAAGTTTTCAGGTTAAGCACTATCATGGCCATTTTGCAGATGGGGAAAACTGAGGCTCAGGGAGATGAAGAAGCATACCCAAGATTACCCAGCTCAGAAGTATGGGAACAAATATCCTGACTTGGCTCTGACTGACCCTCTCATGCCCTTGTGAGACTTATCAGGGTTGAGGGTGACAACAGATAGGAATGAGTCCTGGACTCATATTCAGCTTCACCTGCCTGATCTTGACATCTCACCGCCACCTCTACAGAAAAGATGAAGTAAGCTCTGTAAGTACAGGCAGCAGGGAGCAAAGTGGTGCTTTTGAGCCTCCACTAAAGGCTCTGTTTACTTATAGTCTAGCAGCTGGGCTGGATTAGCCCAGCTTCGTAAATAGCTTTCTGAAAACCACCAGGCTGGAAAAGCCCAATTTGTCCCAGAGAATGCACGGAGGCCCCGCCCACACTCCTCAGTGTCCCCTCCTCAGCCTCCTGTGCCTGACCTCTCTATTTTGTGGTCCATCTCTACCTCCCTCTCTGGGCCTCAATAAAAAAAATCTCTTAGCACTTTTCCAACCCCCATCCCCACCTTTGTCAAACTCTTGAAAGACGAAATTGGAAGGAGATGCAGAGAGGAGGAAATTCCTTTTAGGCTGAGTTGCCTGGATTTCCTTTTGCTTCCCACCTCATTTCCGTGAGGGCTACTTTTATTGACTTGAGGTCGGATCTGGAGGAAACTGGGGGCTGTATTTGGGGCCACTAGTGAAGTCCAAGCTCCTTCGTTCCCGAGGGGCAGTTGAGAGAAGATGTGGGAGGGTACAGACTCAGAGGAGGGGTGACTGGAACGTGTTTTCTCACAGTAACACTTTGGTTAACATTCCAGAAAGTCAGAGCTGGAGAGAACTTACAGATCAGCAAGTCTAAAAGGCTCTGACCCTGGGTTCCCTTGCCGAGCTGCAAGGGGGCTATGGACTTCCAGACACCGGATGCAAAAATGTTCCTCTGTGCGTGCGAGGAATTGTATTTTTTAGGGGAGGTTCTGTGAGCTTTTTGTTTTTGAAAGAGAGCTCAAACACTTCCCCCTAAAAGCTAAGCACACTGGATACTTCTAGTTTGTCTTGCCTTTTATGTAGAAGGGGAAATGGAGGCCATAGGGGGAAATGTCACCCTCAAGGTCACTGATGTGATCCAGCTTAGGTTAGAGTACAGCAGAGCTGGTAGCAGGGAGACCTGTTCCTCCTGAACACATTTCCCCAAAGTAGGACTTTTTCAACAGTATTTACCACCAAAGGTTGACCAGCTAGCCATTACAAGTAAGCTTATTAAGAGTAAGATTAAAGGCTTGGCAGAAGCATGAAGACAAGACTGTGAACCATAGGGAGAAGGTAGTTTAAGGTTTTAAATATACAGCACACACCTGCACTGACCAATGACAGTTGCCCACCACCCCAACCTGCCTACCTAAGCCCAGCTGGCAGAAAAATTATACGCCAGGGGATCCCTGGAATCTAGGAGGGTACTTCTCAATCCTTGCTCTTTCTTCCTAGCCATTCAGTCAGCCAGTATTGATTGATTCCTCAAGTCCAAACCAGGGCTTCCCTGGTAGCTCAGTTGGTAAAGAATCCACCTGCAATGCAGTAGACCTGGGTTCAATCCCTGGGTTGGGAAGATCCCCTGGAGGAGGAAACAGCAACCCACTCCAGTATTCTTGCCTGGGAAATTCCATGGACAGAGGAGCCTGGTGGGCTACAGTCTATGGGGTTGCAAGAATTGGACACAACTTAGTGACCAAACCACCACAAGTCCATAGCAGATGCTTGGACAAGGAAGTGAAAAAAGTCCCTGCTGTCATGGAACGTATTCAAATTGAGGAAACTGGTGATACTTCTATAATAAGAGGAAACTTGGATCCAGGGTGGAGTGGCACAACTTTGTTGGAAGAGGCTCCCCCACTCTCTGCCCAGAAGAGGGGGTTCTGACAGGAAGAGATGACACTAACACTCATTTGTTTTGGATTTGACATCCTCCATCTCAACAGGATCCCCGAGGTTTTCCTGAGTCCAAGGACACTGCAGATTCCCAGCTCATAACAAATGATGTTCACGGGCATGCCAGCCCTTTATTTCTATGAGGCAATCCTCAGAGGCCTTTGCCAAGATAAACTGTTTGGCCTTCTGCCTTGAAAGTTGATCCTCTTCTGGGTCTGATTATTGCTTTTCTGAAACACAGGGACAATGACATCATTGCTCCCTCCCTGGCTTGGGGATTTGATGGTCAGCATGAAGTCAGGGTTTGGAATGGTGCCTGCTCTTTGCCAATGCCCCGGGAGGGCTGGGGTGGGGGCCCAGGAGTGAAGCAAACTTGTGAGGGAGGGGTGGGCGCCATGAGGTCCCCAGGGGCTGCGGGGGTGGGAGCATTCATTTTCTACTCTGTTGCTGGCATCTTAGTCTGCCTTGCTGTACACAGGAAGGACAGCATTCTGAAGAGGGCTGAGCTGACCTTCAGTGGATACACACCTGCCTGGCAATCCACAATTGTTAAAATATTGAAATACTTTCATCCTCATTGATAATCATTTGCTGGGGTGGGGTTCCTTCCGGACACCTGGAGTGCGCTGGCCTCTTCCTGGGCCAACATCCCATAATTCCTACAGCACCAATCTGGTAATCTTCTGATAGTTGATGCCTGTACTGTACTATGGCTAAAGCATGGTTACTGCTCCTCACAGAGGGATGTGAGAAATTTGGCTTGGCTTGTTGGCCAGATGCCTGTAGGAAACCACTACCATGTAGGTTAGGGTCAAAGTCTGCTTCTTGGGCTCCCAGGCCTGGGATCTGCCAACAGGAATTCTCTCCAGTCACTGTGAGGCACAGTCCTTGCCTAATCAAGGGTTAACACTTCCTATGCCAGGGGTTGGAAGGCACCTGAGAGGTGCTCTAGTCCAGCCCACTCTTTGCACAGAGAGAACCTGCAGCGCAGAAGGGAAGTCATTGGTTCAAGTCACAGCAAGTTGGTGACCCATCCAAGCCTTCTGACTCTCCTTTAGGTCATGATATACCAGGGAACATCTCCCATACCCAAAAGGGCTTGATCAAGAGTATTGAAGGAATCTGTCTAGTCCATCTAGAGCACAAATTTCCCCCTAGAGTAGAATAAAGCAGTGTCAGGTTGCAGTAAAAAAAACTCTGGACGGGGGTGGCAACCTTGAGTGCTCAGAGTGACCAATGAATGGCTGATGCCAAGGAGACAGGGGAGGAGGTGAGCAAAGACCATGAAGTCATTTGACATGTTTCTCTTACTCTTATTGGCTCCCTTTCGGCACCAGGTCAATTTTAGCAGAACAACTGTCATTTTCTCTAGTTTAAGTGAATTTCAAATGCAGCTCTTATCAGTCACAATCATATTACCCAGTCACCTGGCAGGTACTTAAACAGAGATATCAGTCTGGCAGGGCAGGGGCTGAGTATGGCCTGCAGACCTGTTTCATTGGGACTACCCAGTCTGCTCATCTTTTTAAAACTGAGTAAGTCGCCAATGGGAGATGACATATAAAAACTTAGACGTGAGGCTTTTCTTGAATAATTCTTAGGGATCTGGTCACTTGTGTGCCCGTGTTTCTGTAGGGCGAACCAGCTCCTTCTAGATGCAGTGTGTACTCTTGTTTGCTGCCCACTCCCACCCACTTATCTCCCTGCTGCTTCAGTCATTTGCTAATCTAGGGGCCCTTGAATCTGTCATCCCTGGCTCAGAGACTTCTTGCTGCATTGTACTATCTTGCTTTTTATTTCTAGGAAAAGCTATGCTCTGGATAGAATAAGGAGACGACTTTAGCATTCGTGATCTTTCTCCCCAGGCTCAGGCCCTTTTGGGTAGGGGGGATATCAGGGTCTCAGGGTTGGTTGTCCTCGCTGACCAATGCTGTGGGTACTGAGGTTGCTCCCTTCCTCTCTGCCTACCTCCCTGCCCAACAGGATCATTCATTCCATCCAAGCTACCCAACTCCTGTGTGTGTGTGTGTGTGTGTGTGTGTGTGTGTGTGTGTGTGTGCGCGCGCTCAGTTGTGTTCTACTCTTTGCGATACCCCCGCCAGGCTCCTCTGTCCATGAGATTTCCCAGGCAAGAATACTGGAGTCGGTTGCCATGTCCTCCTCCAGGGGATCTTTCTGACCCAGGGGCAGAACCCGTGTCTCCTATGTCTCCTGCATCAGCAGGCAGATTCTTTACTGCTGAGCCATAGCTGAGAGCTGCACAGGGATGGCATCATATAGGCATTTGCACAACACCCATGACAAAAGGTCAAGCATGTGGATTCAAGCACAAGAGACACATTTTGACTTTGTTTTAAGGATCTTATGTAGGGAACAAACATAGGAATGACTGGAAGCAAAAGCCAAATAGGCTGCCTCGTATGAAAGGTTTCAAAAAAGACAGTTCATATCCATTGGGGAAGGGATGAAGGGATCAGGAAAGACTTGATGAAGGAGTAAGTGTTTGAGATGGGCTTTGAAGGATGACTAGGAGGTCAAGTGATGGGCACTGGTTGGGGTGAGAGAAGGAAAGAAGGATCCAGGCAGGCAGAGGGAAGGGCTGAAGAAGAAGTTAAGTGGCTCTGGTAAAGAATCTGCCTGCCAATGCAGGAGATGCAGGAGACACAAGTTCAATTCCTGGATCAGGAAGATCCCCTGGAGGAGGAAACAGCAACACACTCCAGTATTCTTTCCTGGAAAATCCCGTGGACTGAGGAGCCTGGTGGGTGACAGTCCATGGGGTTGCAGAGTTGGACACACCTGAGCGACTGAGCAGGCGCACAAGGGTGGGGAGGGTGTGTGTAGCAGGTGTGACTGGCACACAGAGGCAGGTGGGGGGTGGTGTAGGCCCCCGGTTGGAAAGATGGGTGGAGCCATGCCTAGGAGAGCTTTGATTGCCTGGGTAGGAGGTGAGAACCCCAGTGATGTGCAAAAAGGGAGCGGGGTTATCAGTAATTTTTACCTTCAAGTGAAGGAGGACTGACAGCTTGTTTTGCAGAGGGAAGGAAGAAAGGGAAGAAAGCACATGAGCATTTGGGCAGAGGCAGGAGGGAAGGGAACACTGTTTATCTGCTCAAACCAGGGCTGGTGGAGAAGTGAGAAGTATGGCGGCGATCTTGAGGAATCAACTTGCCAGACTAAGAATCATGGAATTTCCAGTCTAGGTGAGGCTTTGGAGATATCCAGCCTAACCTCCTTGTGTTGCTTTGGAGAACACTGACAGACCATGAGTGGGGCTGGGGGACAAGGATCCTGGGCATGGTAGTGCCTAGTGGTTTTATTTTTCACCGTGTCTAACATATAGTATTCAGAAAATTGTGTTGAAATGGTTAAAATGTTGACTTCTGCTTAGAAATGACCTGGTATAATGGAAAGTGAGGTTGACTGGTTGGTAATAATTTCCATGGGAAGGTTTCCTCTCTTGCCTCCCCTCCCACCAATCCCAGGGAGCCCTCCTCTGTGGGGGAAGCCTCCAGATGCTACACTTAAACCCCAACATGGGCTCTCAGTTCCCACGTAGGGCCCCCTGTTAGCTCAGGAGTTGGCGTACAGTGAGTCGGGTGGCTCCCCTTCCTGCCCACCCTCCCCCCGTCATGTTATGTAAGTGGGTGTTGGTAGCCCGGCTGGCTGGTGGCTTCCTGCAACAGCAACAGGGCGGGATATCCGAGCTGGCACCATTCAAGTTCACCGCAGCATTCTGAACATTTGGGAACACAGGAAGGGCCGCGTTTTTTAAGCTCCCTTTGTTTGCAAGGAGGGTCCAGAGCCCACAGGGAGGAGAAAAACAAAACCAGGAAAACAGATGACTTGCTTTTGTAAAGACAGTGTGTACGTTTGCTGCTGCTCTGTGAGTCCTAATGTACCCCTGACGCTGTCCACACATGCACACCTACACATCCAGATAGACACAGCCTTTACCTAAACCTTCCTCAGGCACCCAGAGACAGAGTAAGCCGAGGCTTCTGTGCACAGACACACCCTGCTAACAACAGAGGGACAGTCACGTTTGCAGATGGCACATGAAAACAGAAACATGGAGATCCCTATGCAGACACACATCTGAGGACCCAGGGGCACACCACCACACCAAAGACATGCAGACAAACAGACACACACGGAGACACAGGGAAACTCCGAGACAGCCATTTACATGGAAGGATTCGCATACTGAAAACATACATGCGTGCACAGAACTCTCGTCTCTTTTTCTTATCCCTGAATTCACCTGTACAAACACAAGGGAGTATTTCTCCAAGAGGCCAAGGAGCCAGCTGGCCCCTGGGGACTCTGCATCGTTCAAGACCTGCAGTTCCTGTCTGCACACACCCTTCAGCCTCTGCCTAATAGGCTCAGGCCCTTAGCTCTCAGGAGAGTGGGCGGGCAAGACAAAGGTTCCAAAGGCTCCATGGTGCCGAGGGCAGTCCTTTTGCCTTTCCCCTTTTCCCTGGGGCGTTGGTGTTTCTAAAATGTTCCACTTCGTGCTCTCATTTACTTCACAAGTTTGAATTCTTCTTTTGCAAAGTAAGCCCTTCACAACTAAGGAGAAGTGAGGAGAGATAGGCAGGGAAATAGGCCAAGGAGGCAGCGTCTGGGGTTGGTTGGAGTAGCCGGGTCATCTGCCCACCCTGGAGATTTCTGTACGTTTCCAAGTTGGTGCCCCAAAGGGGCTGAAAAAAAAAAGCAGTTGGAAGAGAAGTTCTGAGAGAGGGGGGCTCCACAATTCCTCTGACAACAAAACAAGGAAGATAAAAGTCACTGGAATCTTTAGGTAAAGCTGAGAGAGGCCTGCTTCTCCTTCCTGTAAACTGTGCTGTTACTGGGAATGTTTTCTTTGGTGTGCATTTAATTTCTCTAATTGAAATGGAAACGAGGAGGGGGTACTTTCTTGGAGGAAGACGCTCCTTTCTCCCCCAGGAGAGGCCCAGGTGGGCTTTGGGGCCCTCTAGGGAGGGACTTAGACCCAGCTGGACCTGGTACGTGGGGACTCTGCCTTTGTTTTGCCCGCTGGACAAGCTGTAGCTCTCCAAGAAATCTGGGGAGGTTGAGGAAGTCAGAGCCTGCAAGATGGGACAGGAAGTCGCCAGGTGCTACCCATCCTGTGTATATCCCAAATCCTGGTGAAACCAAGTATAGTCAGGAATCATTTACGTTCGAGATGGAGTCCGGGTCAGTGATGGCAGAATAGTACCCCTGGAAGTACAAGTAGAGGTTTCCCGGCACTGCATAGATCTCCCAGGAGATTGTGAAGTGGGTAAGGAGCCAAGAAAACTACATCTAGATCTCTGAAATGCAAGGAGAGAGGCCCAGCTAACATCTGGGCAACATATGTAAAAGCATTTACAAACTCTGAAGCACTGTGCAATGCACAGAGTCATTTGTTGTCCTTGTTAGAATATCAATATATATAAACCATCATCAAAATGTTTGTGTTGAGTGCCTGAAAATTACAAATATAGCTAAGAAAGTGGCTGACTCCCTGGGTCAGAGCCCTGGGACAGCCAACTCAGGCTTTGTCCAGTAGGCAGCACCAGGTGGGGGGGATGTTAGCTAGTGAGAATTCCTTTTTCCGAGAGTAGCTAACCTCCCTCTAATGTTCAGGCCCCACCAACCTCTGCTTCTCTCACTATTTTTAGTGCCATGCACAGATTTATTTAAACACGTTCTAAAAGTTTTTCTTTATATTTTGCCAGAGCCGAACCCTGGGAGTCTCTGTTATAATCATTTTTGTTATTTATTTATTTATTATTATTATTTTTTAACTTTACAATATTGTATTGGTTTTGCCATACATCAACATGAATCCACCATGGGTGTACACGTGCTCCTCATCCTGAATCCCCCTCCCACCTCCCTCCCTGTACCATCCCTCTGGGTCAATCCAATGCACCAGCCCCAAGCATCCTGTATCCTCCATCGAACCTTGACTGGCGATTCGTTTCTTATATGATATTATACATATTTCAATGACAATTTTGCAAATCATCCCACCCTCTCCCACAGAGTTCAAAAGACTGTTGTATATATCTGTGTCTCTTTTGCTGTCTCGCATACAGTGTTACCATTACCTTCTTTCTAAATTCGATATACATGCGTTAGTATACTGTATTGGTATTTTTCTTTCTGGCTTACTTCACTCTGTATAATAGGCTCCAGTTTCATCCACCTCATTAGAACTGATTCAAATGTATTTTTTTAATGGCTGAGTAATACTCCATTGTGTATATGTACCACTGCTTTCTTATCCATTTACCTAATGATGGACATCTAGGTTGCTTCCATGTCCTGGCTATTATAAATAGTGCTGTGATGAACACTGGGGTACACGTGTCTCTTTCAATTCTGGTTTCCTTGGTGTGTATGCCCAGCAGTGGGATTGCTGAGTCATAAGGCAGTTCTATTTCCAGGTTTTTAAGGAATCTCCACAATGTTCTCCATAGTGTCTGTACTAGTTTACATTCCCACCAACAGTGTAAGAGGGTTCCCTTTACTCCACATCCTCTCCAGCATTTATTGCTTGTAGACTTTTGGATAGCAGCCATTATGACCAGCGTGAAATCGTACCTCATTGTGGTTTTTATTTGCATTTCTCCGATAATGAGTGATATTGAGCATCTTTTCATGTGTTTGTTAGCCATCTGTATGTCTATTTTGGAGAAATGTCTATTTAGTTCTTTGGCCCATTTTTTGATTGGGTCATTTATTTTTCTGGAATTGAGCTGCAGGAGTTGCTTTTATATTTTTGACTTTAGTTGTTTGTTAGTTGCTTCATTTGCTATTATTTTCTCCCATTCTGACAGCTGACTTTTCACCTTGGTTATAGTTTCCTTTGTTGTGCAGAAGCTTTTTAATTTTAATTAGGTCCCATTTGTTTATTTTTGCTTTTATTTTCAATATTCTGGGAGGTGGGCCATAGAGGATCTTGCTGTGATGTATGTCAGAGAGTGTTTTGCCTATGTTCTCCTCTAGGAACTTTATACTTACTGTTCTTATGTTTAGATCTTTAATCCACTTTGAGTTTATTTTTGTGTATGGTGTTAGAAAGTGTTCTAGTCTCATTCTTTTACAAGTGGTTGACCAGTTTTCCCAGCACCACTTGTTAAAGAAATTGTCTTCAATCCATTGTATATTCTTGCCTCCCTTGTCAAAGATAAGGTGTCCATAGGTGCATGGAATTATCTCTGGGCTTTCTATTTGGTTCCATTGATCTATATTTCTGTCTTTGTGCCAGTACCATACTGTCTTGATGACTGTGGCTTTGTAGAGCCTGAAGTCAGGCAGGTTGATTCCTCCAGTTCCATTCTTCTTTCTCAAGATTTCTTTGGCTATTCGAGGTTTTTTATATTTCCATACAAATTGTGAAATTATTTGTTCTAGCTCTGTGAAAAATACCGTTGGTAGCTTGATAGGGATTGCATTGAATCTATAGATTGCTTTGGGTAGTATACTCATTTTCACTATATTGATTCTTCCGATCCATGAACATGGTATATATCTCCATCTATTAGTGTCCTCTTTGATTTATTTCACTAGTGTTTTATAGTTTTCTATATATAGGTCTTTAGTTTCTTTAGGTAGATATATTCCTAAATATTTTGTTTCGTTGCAATGGTGAATGGAATTGTTTCCTTAATTTCTCTATTTTCTCATTATTAGTGTATAGGAATGCAAGGGATTTCTGTATGTTGATTTTATATCCTGCAACTTTACTATATTCATTGATTAGCTCTAGTAATTTTCTGGTGGAGTCTTAAGGGTTTTCTATGTAGAAGATGGGGCCAAAGTAAAAAGAATACCAAGCTGTGGATGCGACTGGGGATAGAAGCAAGGTCCGATGCTGTAAAGAGCAATATTGCATAGGAACCTGGAATGTCAGGTCCATGAATCAAGGCAAATTGGAAATGATCAAACAATAGATGGCCAGAGTGAATGTCGACATTCTAGGAATCAGCGAACTAAAATGGACTGGGATGGGTGAATTTAACTCAGATGACCATTATATCTACCACTGCAGGCAGGAATCCCTCAGAAGAAATGGAGTGGTCATCATAGTCAACGAAAGAGTCCAAAATGCAGTACTTGGATGCAATCTCAAAAATGACAGGATGATCTCTGTTTGTTTCCAAGGCAAACCATTCAATATCACAGTAATCCAAGTCTATGCCCCAACCAGTAACGCTGAAGAAGCTGAAGTTGAATGGTTCCATGAAGACCTACAAGACCTTTTAGAATACTCAAAAAAGATGTCCTTTTCATTATAGGGGACTGGAATGCAAAAGTAGGAAGTCCAGAAACACCTGGAGTAACAGGCAAATTTGGCCTTGGAATATGGAATGAAGCAGGGCAAAGACTAATAGAGTTTTGCCAAGAAAATGTACTAGCCATAACAAACACCCTCTTTCAACAACACAAGAGAAGACTCTATACATGGACATCACCACATGGTCAACACCGAAATCAGATTGATTATATTCTTTGTAGCCAAAGATGGAGAAGCTCAATACAGTCAGCAAAAACAAGACCAGGAGCTGACTGTGGCTCAGACCATGACCTCCTTATTGCCAAATTCAGACTTAAATTGAAGCAAGTAGGGAAAGCCACTGGACCATTCAAGTATGACATAAATCAAATCCCTTATGATTATACAGTGGAAGTGAGAAAGATTTAAGGGCCTAGATCTGATAGATAGAGTGCCTGATGAGTTATGGAATGAGGTTCGTGACACTGTACAGGAGACAAGGATCAAGACCACGCCCATGGAAAAAAATGCAAAAAAGCAAAATGGCTATCTGGGGAGGCCTTACAAATGTAGATGATCATGTCATCTGCAAACAGTGAGAGTTTTACTTCTTCTTTTCCAATTTGTATTCCTTTTATTTCTTTTTCTGCTCTCATTGCTGTGGCCAAAACTTCCGAAACTATGTTGAATACTAGTGGTGACAGTGGGCACCCTTGTCTTGTTCCTGACTTTAGGGGAAATGCTTTCAATTTTTCACCATTGAGGATAATGTTTGCTGTGGGTTTGTCATATATAGCTTTTATTATGTCAAGGTATGTTCCTTCTATTCCTGCTTTCTAGAGAGTTTTTATCATAAATGGATGTTGAATTTTGTCAAAGGCTTTCTCTGCATCTATTGAGATAATCATATAGCTTTTATTTTTCAATTTGTTAATGTCATGTATTACATTGATTGATTTGTGGATATTGAAGAATCCTTGCATCCTTGGGATAAAGCCCAGTTGGTCATGGTGTATGATCTTTTTAAGGTGTTGTTGGATTCTGATTGCTAGAAGTTTGTTAAGGATTTTTGCATCTATGTTCATCAGTGATATTGGCCTGTAATTTTCTTTTTTTGTGGCATCTTTGTCAGGTTTTGGTATTAGGGTGATGGTGGCCTCATAGAATGAGTTTGGAAGTTTACCTTCCTCTGCAATTTTCTGAAAGAGTTTGAGTTCTGTGTTGTCTATTGTGATCTCTCCATTTTCATTTCTAATTTTATGGATTTAATTTTTCTCTGTTTGTTTCTTGATGAGTCTGGATAATGGTTTGTCAATTTTATTTATCCTTTCAAAGAACCAGCTTTTGGCTTTGTTGATTTTTGCTATGGTCTCTTTTGTTTCTTTTGCATTTATTTCTGCCTAATTTTTCAGATTTCTTTCGTTCTACTAACCCTGGGGTTCTTCATTTCTTCCTTTTCTACTTGCTTTAGGTGTAGAGTTAGGTTATTTATTTGACTTTCTTCTTGTTTCTATGCATATTTTGATTTCTTTTTTGATTTCTTCTGTGATTTGTTGGTTATTCAGCAGCGTGTTGTTCAGCCTCCATATGCTGGAATTTTTAATAGTTTTTCTCCTGTAATTGAGATCTAATCTTATTGCATTGTGGTCAGAAAAGATGCTTGGAATGATTTCAATTTTTTTGAATTTACCAAGGCTAGATTTATTGCCCAGGATGTGATCTATTCTGGAGAAGGTTCTGTGTGCACTTGAGAAAAGGTGAAATTCATTTTTTTGGTTGAAATGTCCTATAGATATCAATTAGGTCTAACTGGTCTTTTGTATCATTTAAAGTTTGTGTTTCCTTGTTAATTTCCTGTTTAGTTGATCTATCTATAGGTGTGAGTGGGGTATTAGTCTCCCACTATTATTGTGTTATTGATAATTTCCCCTTTCATACTTGTTAGCATTTATCTTACACATTGCGGTGCTCCTATTGGGTGCATATATATTGATAATTATTATATCTTCTTCTTGAATTGATCCTTTGATCATTATGTAGTATCCTTCTTTGTCTGTTTTCACAGCCTTTATTTTAAAGTCTGTTTTATCTGATATGAGTATTGTTACTCCTGCTTTCTTTTGGTCTCTATTTGCATGGAAAATCTTTTTCCAGCCCTTCACTTTCAGTCTATATGTGTTCCCTGTTTTCAGGTGGGTCTACTGCAGACAACATATATAGGGGTCTTATTTTTGTATCCATTCAGCCAGTCTTTGTCTTTTGGTTGGGGCATTCAACCCATTTATTTTTAAGGTAATTATTGATAAGTATGATCCCTTTGCCATTTACTTTATTGTTTTGGGTTTGAGTGTATACACCATTTTGTTTCCTGTCTAGAGAAGATCCTTTAGCATTTGTTGGAGAGCTGGTTTGGTGGTGCTCAATTCTCTCAGCTTTTGCTTCTCTGTAAAGCTTTCGATTTCTCCTTCATATTTGAATGAGATCCTTGCTGGGTACAGTAGTCGGGGTTATAGCTTATTTTCTTTCATCACTTTAAGTATGTCTTGCCATTCCCTCCAGGCCTGAAGAGTTTCTATTTAAAGATCAGCTGTTATCCTTATGGGAATCCCCTTGTGTGTTATTTGTTGTTTTTCCCTTGCTGCTTTTAATGTTTGTTCTTTGTGTTTGATCTTTGTTAATTTGATTAATATGTGTCTTGGGGTGTTTTGCCTTGAGTTTATCCTGTTTGGGACTCTCTGGGTTTCTTGGACTTGGGTGATTATTTCCTTACCCATTTTAGGGAAGTTTTCAACAATTATCTCAAGTATTTTCTCATGGTGTTTCTTTTTGTCTTCTGGGACTCCTTTGATTCAAATGTTGGGGCATTTAATATTGTCCTGGAGGTCTCTGAGATTGTCCTCGTTTCTTCTAATTCGTTTTTCTTTTTTCTTCTCTGATTCATTTATTTCTACCATTCTATCTTCTAGTTTATTAATCCTATCTTCTACCTCCATTAGTCTACTATTTGCTGCATCCAGAGGGTTTTTGATCTCATTTATTGCATTATTCATTATATATTTACTCTTTTTTATTTCTTCTAGGTTCAACCTTTCTTGCATCTTCTCAATCCTTGTCTCCAGGCTATTTATCTGTGATTCCATTTTTATTTCAAGATTTTGGATCATTTTCACTATCATTATTCAGAATTCTTTATCAGGTAGATTCCCTATCTCTTACTCTTTTGTTCGGTTTGATGGGTATTTATCCTGTTCCTTTAGCTGTTGGGTATTCCTCTGTCTCTTCAACTTGTTTATATTGCTGAGTTTGGGGTGGCCTTTCTGTATTCTGGCAGTTTGTGGAGTTCTCTTTATTGTGGAGTTTCCTCACTGGGGGTGGGGTTGTACGGGCGGCTTGTCAGGGTTTCTTGTTTAGGGAAGCTTGTATCGGTGTTCTGGTGGGTGGAGTTGGATTTCGTGGACACTTTTTTTAGACTCACTTGTTCAGTCGCACTGTGGGGAGGGAGGGAAGCTGCAAACAAATAACACTGGCATGTGCTCGCAGTGTCTCAGCCACATTGGGCCTGCCCCCTGTCACGGCGCGAATCCTTCCCTGCCCACCCAGCTCAGACTCTAGGTTGCTCCTCTGGGAACCATCCGAGGCTGGCCCTGGACTGCCTGCGCCTCCCAGGTCTAAGTTGCTCAGGTTCAGGCACTCAAGTAGTCCTCAGATGCGCAGACTCGGTTGGGCCTGCGTTTTGTGCCCTTCCCAGGTCCAAGCAGCTCAGGTGATGAGGTGTTTGGTGAGCGCGGTCGCTGCGACTTATCACCTCCCCTGTCCCTGCCATTCGGTTTTCTGGGTATACAACCAGTGCACCTTCTCAGGCAGATGTTGACCATCCAGAATCCCAAGAAGTCTTAGTTAGCAAAGAAGCCTGCTTGCAGTTTGGTAGATAATGTCTCTCTGGGGTTGCAACTGACCCCTTCCCGCTCTGGTTGCTTGTCACTGGAGGGGGATGGTCTGCAGCTGGCTATTTCTGTTCAGTCCTTTGTTTTATGTGTAGGCCTGGCGGTGTCTTATGTTAGGGTTTTTCATATGATAGCTATCCCACAGTCTGGTTTGCTAGCCCAAGTTAGTTTCCTCAGATTGCTCTCGGGGCATTCAAGCCCGGTCCTTACTCTAAGCAATGCAGCCCGCGACTCCCTGCCCAGCCCCCGCTTGCTAGTGGTGGGTACAGGCGTCTGCGCTGCTTCTCCACTGGGGGAGTTACTGTCGGGCTCGTAATCTGTGGGTTTTATTTATTTATTTTTCCTCCCTGTTTTGTTGTCCTCTGTGCTTCCAAGGCTCGCCACAGACTTGGCAGTGAGTGTTTCCTGGTGTTTGGAAACTTCTCTCTTTTTAAGACTCCCTTCCCGGGATGGAGCTCCGTTCCTACCTCTTTTGTCTCATTTTTTGTCTTTTATATTTTTTCCTACCTCATTTCAAAGACAATGGGCTGCTTTTCTGGGTGCCTGATGTCCTCTGCCGGCACTCAGAAGTTGTTTTGTGGAATTTACTGAGCGTTTAAATGTTCTTTTGATGAATTTGTGGGGGAGAAAGTGGTCTCCCCATCCTATTCCTCCATATTCTTAGGACCGCCTCTTGCTCCTTGTTTAAGTATCTCTCGGCATGTTCCTTCTTCTTCAAAGCTCCTGAAACCATAATTGGTCTGTTGAATGGGAGAGGGAAGCCACATATGCACTGGTTAAGAGCATGTGCCCGAGAGAGGACTAGGGCTGTGTCGCCTGGGCTGACACTAGGGTGAGGAGAGGAAGGCACTTGCCTCAGATACAAAATTTAAGGGGGTGTCTCAAACTCAGTAATCAAAATACATATTGGAGTACAATGTTTTTTAAAATAAAAATCAATGCAATTAAGTTCCTGATAGACAACATACCAACATGTAAAATAAAGGCAGGATCTGACTGTGTGCTTGCATATTCTTGTCTCACTTGCTGCTGCTGCTGCTGCTGCTAAGTCGCTTCAGTCGTGCCCGACTCTGTGCGACCCCATAGACGGCAGCCCACCAGGCTCCCCGTCCTTGGGATTCTCCAGGCAAGAACACTGGAGTGGGTTGCCATTTCCTTCTCCAATGCATGAAAGTGAAAAGTGAAAGTGAAGTCGCTCAGTCGTGTCTGACTCTTAGCGACCCCATGGACTGCAGCCTAGCAGGCTCCTCCGTCCATGGGATTTTCCAAGCAGGAGTACTAGAGTGGGGTGCCATTGTCTCACTTGCTTCACCCTAATACTGGCCTTCTGTAGATCTGAGTCTCCACTCTGCCTCTTATTATTAGGCAGGGCACATTTTTCTCTTTTTAAAAAATTGAGGTATAGTTTACTTACAGTAAAATAAATACCTCTAAAGAGTATGGTTCCATGCATTCATGATTAAGGTCCTTCAGTCATATCTGACTCTCTGTAACCCTATGGATTGTAGCCAACCAGTCTCCTCTGTCAATGGGATTCTCCAGGCAAGAATACTGGAGTAGACTGCCATGCCTTCCTCGAGAGGATATTCCTTACTATAACTGTTTGTAAACGTGCACAGCTTTAAGACCACCACTTGATCAAATAGAACACATTTCCATCACTCCAGATAATTCCCTCTTAGGTACCTTTTCTAGCTTAAAATCTTTCAATGAGATTTTCTTGCTGTCAGAAGAAAAATCAGACTCCTTTGTGCTGGCACCTTCCTGGGCTGAAGTGCATGTCCTAATTTTCAGTGGGAAGCCAGATACAGGTATGTTTCACCTGAAAACTTGTATGTCTAACATATCACACTGTCCAGCCTCTGAAGGCCAAACTTGACCCTGAATTTAACAGCAATTCTGACACCAACACAAATGCTAACTCTGGACCAAGAGGCATTTTTGAGATGCCTTCAAAGGTCAGTTGATGCTTCAAGTGTCACTTTTTTAACTTATTGAAATCTTCAGCTATACAGTACGTCAAGGCTGTCACCCTGTTTATTATGTGCAGGGTACATCATGAAAAACGCTGGGCTGGAAGAAGCACAAGCTGGAATCAAGATTGCCAGGAGAAATACCAATAACCTCAGATATGCAGATGACACCACCCTTGTGGCAGAAAGTGAAGAGGAACTAAAAAGCCTCTTGATGAAAGTGAAAGAGGAGAGTGAAAAAGTTGGCTTAAAGCGTAACACTCAGAAAACTAAGATCATGGTATCTGGTCCCATCACTTGATGGCAAATAGATTGGAAAACAGTGGAAACACTATCAGACTTTATTTTGGGGGGGCTCCAAAAATCACTGCAGATGGTGATTGCAACCATGAAATTAAAAGATGCTTACTCCTTAGAAGGAAAGTTAGGACCAACCTGGATAGCATATTAAAAAGCAGAGACATTAGTTTGCTAACAAAGGTCTGTCTAGTCAAGGCTATGGATTTTCCAGTGGTCATGTATGGATGTGAGAGTTGGACTGTGAAGAAAGCTGAGCACCGAAGAATTGATGCTTTTGAACTGTAGTGTTGGAGAAGACTCTTTAGAGTCCCTAGAACTGCAAGGAGACCCAACCAGTCCATTCTAAAGGAGATCAGTCCTGGGTGTTCATTGGAAGGACTGATGCTGAAGCTGAAACTCCAATACTTTGGCCACCTCACGTGAAGAGTTGACTCATTGGAAAAGACCCTGATGCTGGGAGGGATTGGGGGCAGGAGGAGAAGGGAACGACAGAGGATGAGATGGCTGGATGGCATCACTGACTTGATGGACATGAGTTTGGGTAAACTCTGGGAGTTGTTGATGGACAGGGAGGCCTGGCGTGCTGTGGTTCATGGGGTTGCAAAGAGTTGGACATGAATGAGCGACTGAACTAACTGACTTACTGACAGGCCCTTAAGTCAACTGAGCATATCTGCACTGTTACTGCTACTGCTAAGTCACTTTAGTCGTGTCTGACTCTGTGTGACCCCATAGACGGCAGCCCACCAGGCTCCCCCATCCCTGGGATTCTCCAGGCAAGAACACCGGAGTGGGTTTCCTTTTCCTTCTCCAATGCATGAAAGTGAAAAGTGAAAGTAAAGTCGCTCAGTCGTGTCCGACCCTCAGCGACCCCATGGACTGCAGCCTTCCAGTCTCCTTCATCCACGGGATTTTCCAGGCAAGAGTACTGGTGTGGGGTGCCATTGCCTCCTCCCGTATATCTGCACAGCTCTGTTTAAAGCTTACGACTGCGGAGCCTGAAGCTCCTTCAGGGACAAGTAAAAGGGAATCAAAATTCACCCAGAGTCAAGTAATTCACAGATCCTCAGAGCAGGAAGCACCTTTGGAAACTACCTGATACAACGCTGGGTTTTCAAAGATGGGCAGCAGAAGTGCTGGGTCTTTCCTAAGGTCTCAGCAGGAATTACATTTTTTTCATGAACAGCGACCATGTGCTATGCATCTTCACTGGTTACCTCTTTATTCTTCCTACCACTGTATGAAGTGGGTACTGTTAAGACTTTTGCTTAATAGATGAAGTTACAGAGGCCCAGAAAAGGTAAGTCACTTGCCCAAGATCACACAGCCACAAGTGGCAATGTAATATCTGAACCTGGAGTAATCAGACTTTAGATCCTTTACCTTAAAGTCTGCTTTGCCCAAGTCAGAGCCCTTTTTATGGCACTGAAGGCAGGAAATGATTTGCCTATGAGGTGAGGAATTTGCTTTTGGCTCTTAATTTTACCTCCTATAAAAACAAATCAGATAGTGAAGGGCCAGGATCTCATTGCCCCTTCTGTTGGTTTACCAGGCGCCAGACTGTCGCTGTAGATTGGCAGATGGGGGCTGCCTTTGAAGATAAAGGTGTTACAGCAACTCTTGGACTAGTGGCTTTGTTGAACAATGCAGCAGTGTTGGAATGTGTGAATGGCTGTGCTCCCATGTCACCAGGCACATCACAGAGCCTTGGGTGTCCCAGCACTAGCAGCCAGGATGTGGAAGGAGGAGTGGGTGATGAATCCCCCAGGACACAGGAGGTGGCAGCTTGGTGTTAACAAAAGAGACTTGAGCTGGCAACTTGGACATGGGGATAGTCTCCCTTTTGGGCAGCATCCTATGGCTGTTGGAGCCCTTACCTGGCCTTTTAGAATGCCAGACCTGACATCTGATAGCTCTGTGACCTCAGGAAAATGACTAACTCTTTCATCCATAAACAAGACTGTGTTTGTAAGTATGAAGTATTTGGTAAGTCCGAAACTAATGGGAAATAGCAGTATGACCTTGGGCAAGATACCTTCCTTTGGAGCCTTAGCTTTTTGTGTGTCAGCTATCAGGAAAGGGCCAGATGATCTCCACAGTTCCTTCCTGCCCTCAGATTCTGTGACTGCGAACCTGTAGCTCATGCTCAAGGATTTGGGGCAGGATAAACCAATCAATTCTAAGGAAATCAGTCCTGAATATTCATTGGAAGGACTGATGCTGAAGCTGAAACTCCAATACTTTGACCACCTGATGTGAAAACTGACTCATTGGAAAAGACCCTGATGCTGGGAAAGATTGAAGGCAGGAGGAGAAGGGGACGACAGAGGGTGAGATGGTTGGATGGCATCACCAACTCGATGGACATGAGTTTGAGCAAGCTCCAGGAGTTGATGATGGATAGGGAAGCCTGGCGTGCTGCAATACATGGGGTTGCAGAGAGTTGGACACGACTGAGCGACTGAACTGACTGACTCAGTGCTGGGGCAGAAGCCCTTCAGGCATCTGTTTGGCAAGTCCTCGTTAACCTTCTATTTATTTTCAGCTTGACTCAAGGAATGATATATTACTGGCAGAGAAATAAACCAAAACGCCAGGGCTATCATTGCTTTGCTGTGTTTTCTTAGCCTCATTTTCTATTCATGTAATGCACTCAGGTTTTGTAAGACCCAGGACTGCTGTGGATGTCTTTGGCACTCACTTCCATCTCTTCACTGGACAGTTGTGGACATTAATATAATACATGGCCTTTGGCTAGCATTTGAGAGCTAATCTGGTATCCACAGTGTTGGCTGAGGAGCTCTAACCCTCAGGTTCTGTCCCAGCTCATTCACATAGACTTTAGGGAAATGACTTCTTCCACACTGTACCTTGGTTTCCTCATATATCAAATGGAGAAATAATGGCATTTTGCCCTATAGGGCTGTTGCAAGGATTAATAGATTTGACATCATATGAAGCACTTAGTATTAAGTCCAGAGTAATAATTAATGCACTAGCTATTATTTTTATGGAGCATTTTGTATTAATTTTCTGCTTTGACAAATCTGTTGATTCTGACATTCTGGAATGATTTTGTTGCCCCTAAGGTTTAGCTGAGGAAATAGGCTCAGAGGACAGGGTACACAATTAGTATATGGCAGTGTCCCTGGTTTCTACCCCAGGATTTCTGAAACCAAGGTGAGGCCATCTTCCACTGTCGCCCAAGCACTTGACTTATCTGTGGAATCCTAAGGCAGTATGAAGAAAGGCCCTCAAATCAAGGCAGCTCCCAAGTGCTTAGGCAATAGGAAAAAATGGGGGCATCATGATGGCTGGGGACAGCCTTTAGCCTTGGGTGGGACTGTGTGGACAATAGATTTGGACATCTGTGGTGGAAGGAAATGGAAAGGCATCGCAGTCCAGGCAAAGGACTTTTAGCTACAAGCTGAAGTACATGTCTGACCACTGCGCTGCCTCGTGAAGTCACCCGGCCAGTCTCCACCAACACAAGTGTTTGTGGTTCCCTCTCTACCTCGAGGGATTTCACGGCTTCCCAGGCTTTTGCTCACCTGTTCTCCTTTTGCTCACTTGTACCCTCTTCCACATCTAACCCCTATTCATTCTTTAGGACTGCCCCTAGGCATAGCCTCCTCTCTGGGAAGCACTCCTTGGTTTCCCCTGGCTAGCTTTCATGGCTGCCTCTGTACTGACTCTGACCCCTCTTCCCACCTCTACCTTTCCACCCTTGACAGAAATGATGTCTATCAGGAGCACTCATTCTGCGCTCCTTAGTTATCAATCAATTATCTATCTACCAATCTATTTATCTCTATTCACTATCTTCCATATTTTTATTTTTCATTTTTAAATTCCAATACTGTATTTGACATATATTTGGAGGGCTCAGTAGGTATTAGTTAAAAGAAATGGCTCCTAATCTCAAGTGAATTTGACAGGGTGGGGCATTTATTTGTGGATGATACGGCATCAACCCACTGCCTTTATCATTTCAACCCAAATCAGGGCATATCCATAGAGACAGTGGGGCCAAAGATTTGAAGGAAGGCTGTCTACGGAAAGCAGAGCAAATGTTTGCCAGAAACATTACAACTTTACAGGTTCCTGGTAAAATCGTGGGCTTCGGCTGATGGTGAATGCCCTGGCCCCTGGCTTGGTGCCTGGCTCATCGCAGGTGCTCAGCAGGTACGTGCTGAATGGAGGACTGAGTCACCTTATGCAGAAACCCACTGCTTGGGGGCTGTCCTCTAGGAATCTGCTCTCTAGAACCAGGGGGATATGATGGACTTCGGCAGATGCCCGAACAAGTCCAGGAACTTCTTGAATCACCTGAACTGAACCCAAATTTTATTAATACTTTTGTTGTAATTGAGTTACTTTTTTTTAATTTAAGAAATAAGAAAAAAAAAAAAGAAAAGAAAAAGCTCTACTGTCTAGTCCCCTGCTTTAAAGTATTAGGAGCTTCTCAATGCCTGCAGAAATACAACTGTTTTTGAACTTGAAACTCTACATACATAATTTTTTTCCCATAAAAGTACTGATATAGAGGAATCTGGAATTCTGAATATCTTCCTAATGAAAAATGAGCCATCTTTTCATTCTGAGGGAGCCTGCTGAGAACCTGACAAGACCTGTTAGAAAGTCAACATTATTTTGCTGGGCCTGGTGTTACCACCTTCTCCAGTCACTGGTGAGAGAGAAGATCCAATTTAAAAGTGGGTGTCCTGGTGACAGGCCATTGATAAATGGACTTGACACCTTGACCTCCCTTCTTTTGCAGTGAGGTTCAGTAATGGTGAATTTGACCTTGGGTGGGCAACCATAGCCAAATAATATATTTGGGACTGGACAAAAAACTTCGCTTAGGATCTTTGATTTCTTCCATCTTGTTGAAGTGTGCAGTCTGAGAAAACTGAAGTAAAAGCAACAATTAACATTTGTTGAACAGTTTTTTTCTGCCTGGGGAGTCTGAGGTTCTAAATCATATCAGAGGTAAAATGGAGTGCTGGGTTAAAGCAAGATCTCTAGAGCCAGAAGGCTTGGTTCATGTCCTGAAACTGCTGCTTGCTGTGTGACCTGGCATACATCCCCTAACCTCTCTGTGCCTCAGGTTCCTCATCTGTGAAATAAGGATAGCAATAGCTCCATTTTCACACAGATGCTGTGAGACTGTGACCAGTTCTTATACATACATGGATTGATCTTTGATTTAGAAAACAGAGTCAGAAGAGATATTATGGGGAGTGTTGGGGAACCTTCACAAAGGCAGGAGGCCCTGTTTGGCCCTGAAGCTGGGTATGCCTGGGTGTTGGCTCACCTCTACCTCTTTGCAATTTTATGGGGGCAATCATACTGGCCTCTCAGACTGGTTGTGCAGACTAAATGTGGTTCCACGGCATCATATCACATAGGAGAAAAGCCTAACTAAATTATGCACAAATATCAACTGATAGTGATTAAATTACAGGCAGTCTGCCGGGGCTTGTTGCTGTTGCTGTTCAGGCACAAAGTCGTGTACGACTCTTTGCGACCCCCATGGACTGCAGCACGCCAGGCTCTCATGTCCTTCACTATTTTCCGGAGTTGGCTCAAATTCATATCCATTGAGTTGGTGATGCTATCTAGTCATCTGGCCTCCGTCTAACTGGTCATCTGGTATGTGATTAAAATGAACATGGGCCTCCTTGAGCCCAGAAGGTCTAATGCTCAAGTCTACTTCAGAATCCCTTGGAAGTTTGCTAACATGCCTATTTCAGCCTCTTCCCAGAGGATCAGATTTAGAAGTCTGTAGGTCCAGAAATCTGCATTTTAAACAAGTGCCCTTGACCCAGCAATTCCACCCCTAGATATCTACATCCACCCCAAAAGCTGGGAAAGAGTGTTCATAGCAGCCTTATTCATATTAGCCAAAAGGTAGAAATAACCTAAATGTTCATTAATGGATAAATGGATACGCAAAATATGGCATATCCAGACAAAAGATATTATTCAACCATGAAAAAGAATGAAATACTGATACATGCTATGATATAAATGAACCTTGAAAAATTATGCTAAAGGAAAAAAAAAAAAAGCCAGACACATATTGCATGATTCCATTCTTATGAACTGTCCAGAAAAGGCAAATCCACAGGGGCAGAAAGCAAACTGGTGACTTCTTAGGGCTGGGAGGAGGAGGAAGAGAAGGGAATGAGGAGTGACTTCTTAAAAGATATGGGGTTTCTCAGTCAAAAAATGGGGGGACGACCTAAATAGACATTTCTCCAAAGAAGACATACAAATGGCCAACAAACACATGAAAAGATGCTCACTCAACATCATTAATTATTTGAGAAATGCAAACGAAAACTACAACAAGGTACCCCCTCACACCAGTCAATTATATTTTTTCAATGGGTGAATTTTATGGCATGTGAATTAAATCTCAAAAAAGCTGTTATTAAGATACCTTTAATAAGTCCCTGGGGCTTCCCAGGTGGCGCTAGTGGTAAAGAACCCGTGTGCCAATGCAGGACACGTAGGAACTGTGGTTTCAAGCCCTGGGTAGGGAAGATCCTCTGGAGGAGGGTGTGGCAACCCACTCCAGTATTCTTCCTTGTAGAACCCCATAGACAGAGGAGCCTGGTGAGCTACAGTCCATAGGGTCACAAAGAATCGGACATGACTGGAGCAACTTAGCACGCATGCACAAACAAGTCCCTCTGATGGAGGTGGGGAACCCCACTTTTGAAGAATCCGTTTCTGGTTTTTCCATGTTAAACTCTGTAGGATTCACAGGGCTGCAGACGGCCCCTCCCAGGCCCCCAGAGGTGGGAATCCCCACTCCTGGAGCAGTTCCTGTGGACAACCTCACATGGTAAGGACTCACTCCATACTCCAGAAGTGTAATCTGAGGCACAAAACTGTGATGGGTCCTGTCAAAACATTTGAAGATGCATCTCAATATATGATTAGTGATTTGTGGTTTTTCTATTTATTTAAAAATTATACTAGTGAGATTATGTGACATGTTCATTATGAACATGATAAGATATGCACATAATTTGCATTTTAAAAGGTGAGTTTTAAAAAAAGGAACAGGAAGACCCTCTTTGAAGGGTTGAGATTTGAGCAGAGATCGGCGTGAAGTTTATTCTCTGTTTCTTCTTGCCACCGAGCCTTATTCCTCAAGGGTATTCTTACATCCTCTACTGAAGACCCAGAGAGTCCTTGAAATCATTGAGCAAAGTCTCTAGGAACTTGTAGGTATGTGTGGGTCGGCAAGAGCAGGCTCGGAAAGGGAAGACAAATGAAGAACAGAGGAAGGGCTCGGGGGAGAGAACTGTAGTGGGAAGAGATCAGAAGGGCCCATGTTCAAATCCTAATATTTCAAAGCTCCAATATTTCACTAGCTGAATGAACTGACCTTGAGCTGAGCCTTCTCATTTGTAAAATGGGGATAACCGTGTTTATTTGTTCAGAGCATTAACTGAGAGAATATGCTCAAAGAAGATAAGACAGATGGTGGGAGGAAAGAAATATTAAAGGAGAAAGATAGAAGGCAGAGTTCACTCCACAAATATAGCAACTACCTCCTGTGTGCCCAGACTGTGCTAGGCAGAGCAAACAAGAGTAACTGGATTGAGTTACTACCCTTCAGGGAGGCGCCCAGTTTACCCGGGAGACGAGAGACAGAAAGGGAGGGTGCTGCAAGCCACACATCCAAACGACTAGACAGTGACAGTGGAGAGGGTTGGCAGAGAGAGCAGACGAGCAGGGGGAGGAGGGGGAGGTGCTCCCTGGCACTCCCAGGAGCTACAACTGAGGATAAAAGTCCTTCTTCTGGGTGCCAGGTAACAGCTGTTCTGCCAAGTGAGTGTTGGGGGCGCTTGGGTGCGTTTTCAGCAGCTCTGGCTCCATCTACCCCTTCCAAAGGTATCTTTAATGGCCCAAACAAGCAGGGAGCTTCACTAGTCTTGCAGATGGATACTTATACACACAGACACATGCACAGGAAACAGAGCGAACTGCTGGGCAGATTATTTTTGTTTTCCCCTCACCGCCACCACCAAGGCAATCAATGACATTCCTTTCCCTCCTAAACAAACAGGCTTGTGTGCTGGAGCCTGCCAGGAAGTGAAGAAATCCCCGCTGGAATAGCACAAGCAGCCTCTCTCCACCTCCCTGCCTGCTCCCTCCTTGCACTCCTGGGGAGGCTGCGTGGGGGCCTCCGGGTGTCGAAGCCTGGATGACTTTCTCCTCTTTCTCTGGTTGTTCCCGGAAAGGGGAAGGAATGGGAGGGAAACTTGGGACAGGTCTCTTTTTGGAATCACCAAGCCTCTGTACCTCCCAGGCCTCTCTCACCTCTGTCCCCGGCTCAGTTCTTGAGAAGGATTTTAAACCTCACTGTGTGAAGCAGTTAGGAAGGAAAAGGATGGCAACAGGGACAGTGTGGAGGAGAGGAGCAGTTTCCAAGTTTGAGAAAATACAAAAGGAGCACGATCAGGAGAGGGCTCAGGGTAAAAATGGGAGTTTTGACAGTGACATTCTGCTCAGAGGTTAAAGCATCTGCCTGCAATGTGGGAGACCTGGGTTCAATCCCTGGGTTGGGAAGATCCCCTGGAGAAGGAAATGGCAACCGACTCCAGTATTCTTGCCTGAAAAATCCCATGGACAGAGGAGCCTGGTGGGCTACAGTCCACGGGGTAGCAAAGAGTTGGATATGACTGAGCGACTTCACTTTCTTTCTTTCTTTCACTTTTCTTCTATCCTTCAGAATACTTTTCTTAAAAGTTAAGAAGGCACCAGTATCCTTCCTAAAGTCAAAGAATAGTTAACAGAGAGCTAACCTTGGTGGTTCAGATGGTAAAAAATCTGCCTGCAATGCAGGAGACGCAGGAGACATGGGTTCGATCTCTGGGTTGGGACGATCCCCTGGTGGAAGGCATGGAAACCCATTTCCGTATTCTGGAGGAGGGCATGGCAACCCACTCCAGTATTCTTGCATGGAGAATCCCATGGACAGAGGAGCCTGGTGAGCTACAGTCCGTAGGGTCACATAGAGTCGGAGATGACTGAGAGACTACCATTATTCATTCATTAAGGGTCTAGGAATGGTAGAAAAATACACCCTTGTATCCTAAACCTGTCTGTATTAATTTATTTCTCTAAAAGTAACATGTGCTTTCATGTTTCTTTAATGTTTGTGAGGCTGGATGATATTTCTGAAAAGCAGTAACTTTTTTTTTACTCTGGTTTGTCCTTTTCTCTCTTGAGACCCTCCCTCATTGAGGAGCTAGTCTGTGCTGCGGTCACTGCCTCAGGAAAGGGATGTGACCATAGAATGCAGAGAGGAGAGGAAGTACCTCCTGGCTTCTGAGTTCAAAGACCCAAGTCCTTAGGAAAACTGAAATGACCCTGGACTACAGATTTAGGAGACATTCGGGAGAAATACGCTGAGTGAGAGCAAGGCCTCTCACCTCAGATGGGAAGGATTCCCCAGTCCTTGGGGAGAGGGGAGATGAGGAGGTGAAACTGTAAAGGTGGACATTGTCAGGGGAAGGAGATGGGGGGTGGTGTACCTACTTCCGGAGCATGGGCCCTGGGGTAGGTGGCAATCCCCAGGTAGGTTTCATGATGTTCAGGTGCACAGAGGACAAATGCACTATTTTCTGGCAGAACTATATCACTGGGGAGCGAGCAAGACTCTAGAGAAGAGATTGCTACAGGAAATGCCAAAGTGGATAGAGCCTCTAACAGAATTTCCTGTGTCTAATGAGGTCTGAGAAGAGCAGAAAGATTCCTGTGCATCCAGGAGGGCACAGATGCAACAGAGAGACCTGAAGAGAACCCAGGGGTGAAATGGACTAGGTTCAAACTGTGTGGACCATCAACTGTGGACCACGGGCAATGCCCATCATTGCCGTTGGCTCAACGACACTGACATTGACTCTTGCCTCCTAAACCTTCAGAATTAACTTAAGCTCCAAATCTTTGGGATAACTTTGGGAGAAGGGGAGAGATCCCCAGATGGCTGAGTTACATCCATCCTGATGTTTGAAATAAGAAGTTGAACTTTAGAAAAATCCAGTTCCATTTCTTGCATCTGAGTCTTCCTGAGATGGTGGTGGACTGACATTCCTACTCACATGCTGGCTTAGTGCTAGCAATTTTAATAGAGATTTATATTTGAGATTTCAACATTTATTGAGGACCTCTCTGCACTAGATCTTTCAGGGATAATACATCAATAAAGACAGAACAGAATGTACTATAAGAGGTGCTCCAGGAAGGTTGCAAAGGCAGTGCTGCAGAAGCGGGAAGGCCTTGAGAAAGCCTCCAGTGAAGGATTGAGGCACTTCTGGTAGGACTGCCTTTGTGAGCAGAGTCTGAGAAACAAAGAAATGGTGGGAAGGATGGAGGCAGATATTGTAGGAAAACAGTGATGGCACATAACAATGCCCCCTCTCTGGTTCTGTGTTGGAGGAGACATGGTAATGGTGGATATTTCAGGCAGAACAGCCAGTGTGTCGTGGAGACCTGTTGTGCTTGTGGGAGAGATTTTTGGTGGGCAATTCTGCATGGACAGTAAGAAGTCATCAGGATGAAAGATGAGGGCTGACTCTCCTGAAGTCCCCTGTCCTGCTTGTCTGGGGAATTAATGAAACTTCCTTGGAGTGGAATCAGCCCAGGTCTGTATACCCCTGTCATTGCCAAAAGCTTGGGACTGGTCTGGTCAGCTGTTTGGCATGTCTGAGTCTTCTCTCTTCCACTTATTCTCTATGTCACTAGAAAACTGGCCTTTGCCCTTGGAAGATGCCATCAAGAAAACTCTCCTTCAGGTCTATGAAGACCAAATCCAAGTGGTCAGCAGTGGAGGGATTGAAAGACCTGTAGGAAGGTCCCTTGAAGCTATTTTCTCAGCACCTACTGAGGATTCTTCCTCTAAGGCTGTAGACATATGAAGGTGGGCTGGAGTTCCCGTAATGACTTTTGGTGATGCTTGGATTAGTGAGTGAAGTGAGTGAAAGTCTCTCAGTCGTGTCTGACTCCTTGCGACCCCATGGACTTAGTTCATGGAATTCTCCAGGCCAGAATACTGGAGTGGGTAGCCTTTCCCTTATCCAGGGTATCTTCGCAACCCAGGTATTGAACCCAGGTCTCCCACATTGCAGGCGGATTCTTAACCAGCTGAGCCACAAGGGAAGCCCAAGAATACTGGAGTGGGTAGCTTATCCCTTCTCCAGGGGATCTTCCCATCCCAGGAATCGAATCAGGGTCTCCTGCATTGCAGGTGGATTCTTTACCAACTAATCTATGTATCAGATAGACTGAAGCATATGGTGAGAGGGTCATTTCCTTTTTAAGATATTTTCAAGTCTTCAGATTCCATCAAGGAGAGTCTTAGTTTGGGCTCTTTAAGTGTTTCTTCTCTGTACCTGCAAACCTGTAACTTTCTCTTGGTGCTCACAGCAGGCAAGAGTTTCTGGCATGAATATCATAACGTTGCTTTGTTTTTGTAAATCTTTTAGTGGTTACCCTCCTTTGTTTATGGTAGGAGACACTTATTATTCCCTTACAGTAGTCATACTGAGTTTATTTTAGAACAAATTGAAGTTAAAATGTATCATATTTAAAGAATAATCAGCAACTATACGAATTATGTACAGTATGTGTGCATGTGCTCAGTTGTGTCTGACTCTTTGCAACCCCATGGAGTGTAGCCAGCTAGGCTCCTCTGTCCGTGGAATTCTCCAGGCAAGAATACTGGAGTGGGTTGCCATTTCCTACTCCGTATATACATAGTATAGATAACACATAAATATGGTAAAAATTGTAAAGTTGGTGACTGATGATTGAAGTTTGAGGAAACTCAGACTGAAAATTTTGATCCCAGTGAGAACCCTGCCTTCAGGGTTTTAGTGGAGTGGTGTGATACATCTGCATTGGAAACCTAACTTGGTAAGGCCCTCTTAGGGACTTTTTAGCTAAATGACCTTGAGCTGATTTCAAAGCCTTGGTTTCTTTAGCAATAAAATGAGAATGTCCTGCCACCTGCCTTGTGGGGTTGCTGCATGCATTAAATGATATAATGTACACAAAGTAGAGGCTGAACACAGAGCCTGCTCCACAGTAAACACTAAAGTGAGCAATTACGTTTTTTGTTGTTAGAAAAGTACTCTTTAAATGCTGAGGTGCTTATCCGACAGTCAATGGTTGTGTGTACAACGTGCGTGAATTTTGCATTCCTTTTTCATGGTGAGTTTTAAGAGCATGAAGTGAAACCAAGAGGCCCTGGGTGTGGAGAAAAGTTAGAAATAAGGAAACAAAGATTTCTGACCATCTCCTGTACTATTTTGCATCACTGTTCCTAATTTTCCATGTTTCTCTGAACCAATACCTTTTGGTAGGTAACTTTGTAATTTCTCCCATTGAAGAAGTGTATGTCCCCTGTACTTAATTTTGGGCTTGGTCATTTGACTTGCTTTGGCCAACAGGATACGGGTAGATATCTGGTAGAGGCTTAACATGAGCTTGTGTGCTTGGGCATGGGCTCTTGTACCTCTGCACTTACCATGCTGACAATGTGCCCTAGTTAGCTTGCTGGTCCATGTGGAGCCGAGTCTAGCTTGGCCTAGTCTTGTTTAGTTGCTCAGGGGTGTCCAAAACTTTTGCAACCCCATGGACTTTAGCCTGCCAGGCTCCTTGGTCCACAAGATTTTCTGGACAAGTTTACTGGAGTGGATGGCCATTTCCTTCTCCAAGGCCCGGTCCAGACCAGCCAATTCCCACCCAGCAGCAAGAGCAAGATTAATGGTTATCTTTGAAGCCACTGAGTTTTGGGCTGTTTTGTTAGGCATCATTGTTGTGGCACTAAGATGCTGATGACCCCTGTTATGTACCAGCTCAAGTGCTTTTACTTAGGCTTTTTAATTTGATCCTCCAACATCCCCGTTTACGAATGAGGAAACTGAGACTTCATAAGCCCTTCTGGTCCAAGATCACACAGAAAGGAAAGAGCAGAGCTTGGAAGCAACCCTGTTCTGTCTGATTCCCAGAACATCTCTTTCCATTACATCATGAAAGAAAGGGGTGGGAGGTGGTGGAATGCCATGTGACTGGCTTCACAGCTGTGTTTCAGTCTGGGCCCGTCTATAGTCATCCCTGAGACCATGCTGGCCAATATCATAAATCTAAGATTATGACATCACGGGATGACTCAGGCAGGAGGTGGCAGGACAGGGAAGCCCTGGTGAAGGGCTGGTCGGTATAAACCTCAGTCTAAATAGGAACAGGGCGGTAACATTAGTAGACAGGGTTGGGCCACAGAATTGGGTGGTTTGGGTCAAATAATGACTTGAAATTTATTTTGGAAAATATTTTCCCAAGTGTCTCACTGGGCCTTGTGGGAATGAAAAAAAAATCAATGGGGAAAGCCAAAAGGGAAGGCTGACAGAGTTGGGAAGGCATGGTCAGCAGGATCTGATTGCATACAATTCAGGGTATCAGATATTCCTGGAGGCAAACTCTGGCTATAGATCTCTTCCTCTAATTCCCCTGCCCTGTGAGTTGTTGCAGACTCAATCCCAAATCTCTCTATTCTTTAGTGATTACAATAACAACCAATGTTTACTGAGCTCATAGGAAGTGCTAGGCACTATTTGGTGCACTTTCCACTTTAATTTACCCTCTCAATCCTCATGACATGAAGTGGAAGATATTTCATTATCCCCCTTTTATAAATGAAGGAGAAAACAGAGGCTTACAGAAATGAAGTGAAAAACCCAAACTAACACAGCTATTAAGAGACAATATTGGAACTTCCCTTGTGATCCAGTGGCTAGGATTCTGTACTGCCAGTGTAGGGGACCTGGGTTCAACCCCTGGTCAGGGGACTAGATCCCAGATGTTGCAACTAAGGATCCAGTGTGTTACACTAAGACCCGACACAGACAAATAAATAAAATTAAACAAACAAAAAAAGACAGTTCTGGGACTGGAACTCTAGGCAGGGGTTCCCAGCCTCTCGGGTCTAATACCTGATGATATGAGGTGGAGCTGATGTAATAATAATAGAAATAAAGTTCATAATAAATATAATACTCTTGAATTATCCCCAAATCATCCCCCTATTCCTGATCCTTGAAAAAACTGTCTTCCACGATACTGGTCCCTGGTGCCAAAAAGGTTGGGGGATGCCTTTCGAGTGTAGTCAGAAGCACTTTGCTGTGTGTTTTTTGCACAGCATTGTAATGATCTGATCCCATCACTAAAGTGGATAAATGCATGTTAAGCACTTAGCTCAATGCTTAATATTAGAGAGAACAAAAATATTATTATAATACCAAGAATTACTACACTGATACAAATTTATTTTATTACTTTATAATGACTGCTTCCATAGTTTTACTTAGGGAGGGAATTTTTTTGTGGTGAAAATACTTCGGTAACTGATTAGGATAGAAGGAGATCTTCCTAAGGTGCTGGGGTCAGCTGGAGCCAGGGCCTTATAGGTAGTAGGGAATGCCTTGAATAGAAGAGAAGAAACTGGAGATGCTGGTGAACTGGGAGAGGGCTAAGGAGCAGAGATGAGAAAGCAGAGAAGACCAACAAGATGAAGGCTATGCCTTGTGAGATGAGACTCCCGTTGGGACCTCACTAAGCAGCTCAGCGAGCCCAATAAAGACACTATCCTTGGTGGCAGATTATTGCCTGTGATGGGAGAAGGGGAAGCAGTTGAGCTTACAATGCAGTTGATGTGCTGGAAGACAACAGTCATGGGGGGGCCATGAGTTCTGAAGAAGATAAGTCCATCAGAGGGATTAGCAACATGTGAGGGAGGCCAAGGAATCTGCCTTGGATCCTAAAGGGTCAGGAGGTCTCCAGCTGACATGTGGGTAAAGTTGCTGATACGTGTACCATGGTCAACATGCCTATCTCTCTCCTTAGAATGCCTGCTCATTCATCTTGGCTCCCCAGGGCCAGCTCTGTCCTTGAAACTCAGCAGGCCTTGGACACATGGTTCTTGAGTGAATGAATGACAGTCTCAGAAGTGAGGATCACTGGTGCCTGATTGCATGAACGCCAACTTGGTCATTCTTGGCATCTCATCCCAAGAAGGTGCTTTAGACTCCTTAGGTTGTTTACATCTCAAGTCATGGAACTGCATGCCACCTTCCTGACCTGCTCCATGCTTCCCTAACTGCCACTGATGCCAACCCAACTCCATCTCTGGGCTCATTTTTTAGACCTGAATTTGAGCATCATGTTGTGCAGACCTTGTTGCTGCCATCTTCTCCTCCTTCCGTGAAGTGACCCTAGAACGGTGACTCTCAGCCAGGAACAATTTCCCCTTCAGTAAGCACTTGGCAATATCCAGACATATTTGTCATAACTGGGAAGAGAGCTACTGGAATCTAGTGGGTAGAGGCCATGGATGCTTCCACACAGCCTATAGTGCATACGACAGTCCCCTTCCTGGTCTTCTTGAGCTGCTATGTAACTAACTCCCATAGACTGGGTGGCTTAAGCAGCAGACAGTTATTTCTCATAGTTCTAAAGGGTGGGAAGTCCAAGATCAAGGTGCTGGCAGATTTGGTTCCTTGTGAGAGTCTTTTTCCTGGTTTGTAGACAGTTGCTTTCTTACTGTGGACTCGTGACCACTCCTGGGTGTGTGAGTGCTCAGAGAGAAATCTTTCACTCTGTTCCTCTTCTTAAAAGGGCACTAATCCCATCATGAGGGTCTCCCCCTCTTGATTTCATCTAACCTAATTAACTCCCAAAGTCCCCACTTTCGAATACCATCATATTGGAGGTTAGGGCTTCAACATGTGAGTTTTGGGGAGACACAAACACTCAGCACATAACACACCCCCAAAAAAGAGTTAACCAGTCTGAAGGTTAATGTGCTGTGGTTGAGAGGTTCTGCATTATAGTATCTGGTTAAAAGCACACTGGAATGTAAAATAACTGGTTTGGGTCCTGACTCTGCCACTTACTTCTAGACAGAGATGAAAATTCTATCTACCTTGGGGTCATCAGGATGATCAAATTGGGTCTGACCAACAACTGGCTCCTGCCTCCTTCTCCCCTCACTCCCCACCCCAACACTTACTCTCAGTGTAGACCAGATAGCCAGAACCTCCACAGCCCAGGGACACTATGTGTTACCTCAAGGTCCATGTGTTACTAGTTCAGAGGCCAAGCCTAGAGAAGTTAGCTCTCTGTCCCACGAGCCATGACATGCTTCAGCCCTTCCATGCACCCAAGTCTGTGATGTGAGCACCTTTGCTGGAAGTGACTTTAACTTAAAGTTATTTTTTTCTTTAATTGTTTTATACTCTGCGGAGTTAGTTTGGGGCCATAATAAAAACATGAATGTGAATGATTATATGCAACTAGGCAAATTGATATTTATATAAAAATTTTTGGTTTTACTACAGGAAACACATTTTGGTGGGGGTTAAGGGAACAGGCAGCTCTATTCTAAGAAGTAAGAAGTTCAGTCTCAGAATTTATGCTACAAAAATTTATTGTACATTGACAGAATGTCAGAACAGGAAGTGATGTCAGAGACCACCTTCTCAAATCCCTCATTTTACATTCAAGAAACTGAGCCTGAAAGGGAGGAGACACTTCCACACCCTGGTTACTGACAGAGAAGAATTAGAGCGAGGGGTTCCTGACACCCTGTCCAGGATGGCTCCATCCGACTGTGCTGCCTCTTGCCAAGGGTAGTCCCTCTCAGATTGGATGCCAAGGAATGGATGAGTTCCCCCTAAATTTTAAGCTCAAGCTTCACTCTTAACCAAGAATTTAATTTTCAGAATCTTCTGCAATGTTTTTTTTTTCCTCCTCTTGGCCTGGAGGCAATATTGAAGCAATTCCCTTTGTGGGCACCTCGCTCCATACGTAAACACATGTCTACCATACACACACAGGCACACACATTTGTCATTCCTTCCCAGAATGACTTAATGATTTCCATGTAACCAATATGTTGCAGCTGTTGGCTTCCTTCAGGCTGAAGCACTCAGAAAATCATCAGTTATCAAGTTGCCTTCCCGCCACTGATTTTCCCATCCCGGATACATTTCCCCCTTTCCTTTAAAAAAAACAAAAAAACAAGGTAAGAAAAAAGTAAGAAAAAGATAAGAAAACAAGTTAGGAAAAAAATATTGGGACCCTCCTTCCAACCAGACTCAGTGTCCCTGGAAGGTCTGCTGGGACCAGGCTGGTACTATATTTTATGGGGAGGTTTCCAACAGGAACAGTTTTAGTTTGCCCATAGATGAAAGACAGCTTCTAATCAATCAGGACACATAGGAAGTGAAAGCTTGGGGGTGGGGAGGTGGGAAGTGTGGCTGGAGAAGATAGTGAGTTGAGTGAATGTGATGAGAAAGCCTTGAGTACAAATTCTATTTTTTACTAGCTTTGTAACTTTGAGAAAATTGCTCAACATCTCTGAGCCTTGATTTTTAAATCTTCAAATCCTGTGCTCATTGGGTTATGCAGGAGTAAAGGGACTCCCTGTTTCCCTCCCAACCCGCCTTGATCTCTGGTCCATGGAATGTAACAAGTGATATACCGATTCCACGAACAAGGACACTGAACCATCAGAACATTTTTTGGTAGATCAGCTGATAAAGAATCTGCCTGCAATGCAGGAGACCCTGGTTCAATTCTTGGGTAGGGAAGATCCTCTAGAGAAGGGATAGGCTACCCACTCCAATATTCTTGAGCTTCCCTGGCAGCTCAGATGGTAAAGACTCTGCCTGCAATGCGGGAGACCTGGGTTCGATCCCTGGGTCAGGAAGATCCCCTGGAAGAGGTCATGGCAACCCACTTCAGTTTTCATGCCTGGAGAATCCCCATGGACAGAGGAGTCTGGCAGGCTACAGTCAATGGCACTGCAAAGAGTTGGATGTGACGGAGCGAATAAACACAATGAAGAATGTCCTCTTGTTTGCATTTCCTTGGCTGGAGCCTCCCTGTGACCTGCCTAGCATGTGGTCCTCCTGGGAAGGGATGAGGAGTGTAACAGCAGGAAACACTTACCAAGCATCTACCACTGGCTGAGCATGAAATCTACATCGTCTAATTTAACCTTCTCCAGAGCCCATGGAGAAGGCAATAGCAGCCCACTCCAGTACTCTTGCCTGGAAAATCCCATGGATGGAGGAGCCTGGTAGGCTGCCGTCCATGGGGTCGCTAAGAGTCGGACACGCCTAGGCGACTTCACTTTCACTTTTCACTTTAATGCATTGGAGAAGGAAAGGGCAACCCACTCCAGTGCTCTTGCCTGGAGAATCCCAGGGATGGGGGAGCCTGGTAGGCTACCGTCTATGGGGTCACACAGAGTCGGACACGACTGAAGTGACTTAGCATAGCATAGCATAGCATAGAGCCCATGAGATGGGTTCTATTATTTCCCCATTTTCCAGATGAGCAAATCAGACTTTCTTAGTTTAGAGTTTAAAAGCAAGCACATGAGGGTGACAGGGGATCATTATTCAGCTTTTAACATTTGGAGGAATTTCTGAGCTTGATATAGGGTCATCAGATCAGATCAGTCCCTTAGTCTTGTCCGACTCTTTGCGACCCCATGAATCGCAGCACGCCAGGCCTCCCTGTCCATCACCAACTCCCGGAGTTCACCCAGACTCATGTCCATCGAGTCAGTGATGCCATCCAGCCATCTCATCCTCTGTCGTCCCCTTCTCCTCCTGCCCTCAATCCCTCCCAGCATCAGAGTCTTCTCCAATGAGTCAACTCTTTGCATGAGGTGGCCAAAGTACTGGAGTTTCAGCTTTAGCATCATTCCTTCCAAAGAAATCCCAGGGCTGATCTCCTTCAGAATGGACTGGCTGGATCTTCTTGCAGTCCAAGGGACTCTCAGGAGTCTTCTCCAACACCACAGCTCAGAAGCATCAATTCTTTGTGACATTGTACAGGAGACAGGGATCAAGACCATCCCCATGGAAAAGAAATGCAAAAAAGCAAAATGGCTGTCTGGTGAGGCCTTACAAATAGCTGTGAAAAGAAGAGAAGTGAAAAGCAAAGGAGAAAAGGAAAGATATAAGCATCTGAATGCAGAATTCCAAAGAATAGCAAGAAGAGATAAGAAAGCCTTCTTCAGCGATCAATGCAAAGAAATAGAGGAAAACAACAGAATGGGAAAGACTAGAGATCTCTTCAAGAAAATCAGAGACACCAAAGGAACATTTCATGCAAAGATGGGCTCGATAAAGGACAGAAATGGTATGGACCTAACAGAAGCAGAAGATATTAAGAAGAGGTGGCAAGAATACACAGAACTGTACAAAAAAGAGCTTCACGACCCACATGTAGGGTCACAGTGTCAAGTAAAAACAGACTTTTCTAAATTATTTTTGATGTTATTGACAGATGTGAAGTGGGGTGTAGGGTTTCTTTGAAAGGACAGGGTGGGTTATCTCTTTTGCTTTTAAGGCTGAACCACGAGGTGACTGTCCATGGGAGGAAGACATGATGTAGGGATATCCATGCTGGAGAGGATGGAGAATGAAGTCACCTTCTCTACCTCAGGGCACCCATGGAAGGAGGTCAAGGAGAGAGAGAAATGCAGGGCGAGGGGCAAGTGAGAAGTGGGGTTTGCCGACATCACCTCTGAGCAGCAGTGTCAGGGCAGGGGCCCTTGCTGGGTTGAGGAGAAAGCTGATGAAGAGGGTGGGGGCTTTTGTTGCATCCTCATTTGGAATTCTGGGCATAGACCTCTTTGCAGAAGCCCTCCCCATACTCTGTCAGCCTCAGCCAGAGAGAGCCTGAGTTTTCTCTCCAGAAATATTCTCAATTCTACAGAGACAAGGAAAGGAACCAGAGGCAGGGCTCTTGCTGCCATCCAGCCAAGCGACACTTCAGCCAGGGGCCACTCACATTCAGGCTGCCAGGCTGGAAACAACTCAAGAACCCAGGCATACCTCAGGGGTTTGGAAACACCAGCAAGAGTGAGGCGGCACTTGGTCAGCAAGGGTGGCTGGCCATGCTCCTGGGGGCCTTGACTGTGCTGAGAGGACAGACGGCCGGAGTAATGCTCCAGTGTTGCTCATCAGCCAAATGCCCAGGACAGGATCAGGCTGACCACTCCTCAAAGCTTGGTAGCCAGTCCCAGCCAAAGGCAGGCCTGCAGCCCCCTGGTGGAGACCAGCC
This sequence comes from Tragelaphus eurycerus, assembly GCA_935064755.1. Taxonomy (NCBI): domain Eukaryota; kingdom Metazoa; phylum Chordata; class Mammalia; order Artiodactyla; family Bovidae; genus Tragelaphus; species Tragelaphus eurycerus. Next base: position 5,631,114 of record CAKXYN010000072.1, on the reverse strand, counting down.
AAAGACCACTATGAGGCCAGGAAGCCTGCACTCTCCCTCTCTTTGCTACCCCCAGTGCCCCCAAAACAGAGTTGGTCTCTATAAACCCCAATACCACTGTGGGGAGGAGAGGCTGGGGAGAGTGAAAATTGGAAGAACTGAGTATTTCTCTAAAGGGGTCAAGTCATCCCAAAGGGACAACTTCACCCAGCTCTGCTGGGGAATTAAAACTGGGATGGACTGAATTTCTAAACCAACAAGTGGCTGTTCAAACCACAAAAGGCCAAGATAACATTACTGATATATCCAAGTTTCTCCACCATCTGTGGGGTAAGGATGCTTATGGAATTCCAGAAAATAAAGCAATGACATTTTCTTTGCACATGTGAGTATAGGCATAAGCCTGACTCTCTGATACATAATTGTTTAATAGATGCATAATAAATCCCTGTGAACAAATGGATAATAAGCACGCAAATGTGAGAGAAAGTACAATTGATTGTAAGATGGTTTCTTAATGCCTGCTGAATACCTGTATTATACTTTCCTCAGGGTCTCAGAAGCAAACAAACAAAACATACTCAATCAGAATACAAATGACTTGTATTAGAAAACAGCATGCACTAGAGCATCAGCCAATATGTAGCATGAGCTAGTAGACTAATAGTGATATTAAATGTGGATTAAGTGCATATTTAGTAATAGACAGCTATTATGTTTTGCGGCAGTTTCTGACAACTCCCTTATATGACATCTAGTATTTAAATTACTAATTGCAGAGGCTACTCACAGTCCTCTGTGATCCCAAGCAACACAGTGCAGTGAGCAAATAGGAAAAAAGTGTTATGGTCTTCTTAGAACTTAGCCCCAATATCTCTGTCAGGGACAAGGGTGGGTGTTAGAAACTAGAGCTATGTGCAAAGAGGAGGGCATAATTTCCCCTGCAGAAGACAGAAGAGGCTCACAGGGGATACTGAGTTAGACCTTGAAGAATGAGCTGTCTTCTCTCCGAGGGAGAAGGTAGGGAAGGGCATTTCAGGTGCAGAGAACAGTACGTGCACAGGAAGCACGAGAGAGCACACTGTGTTCAGTGATAACACGTGGTGATCTCCAGGGGGACAGACCCAACTAACACCGCCTGTTATTACACAACAAATGTTCGTAAATCAAGGGCTTTACATCCACTGCATGCGTGCAAGCTCAGTCACTTCAGTCGTGTCTAACTCTTTGCAACCCTATGGACTGTAGCCCACGAGTTCCTCAGTACATGGGATTCTCCAGGCAAGAATACTGGAGTGGGTTGCCATTTCCTCATCCAGGAGATCTTCCTGATCTGAAGATTGAACCTGCATCTGCCTGTGTCTCCTACGTTGGCAGGCAGGTTCTTTACCCCCTGAGCCACTTGGGAAGCCCTTTACATGTATTAACCCATTCTTTGATGATGACTCTGCAAGGTAGATACTATAATTAACAGTCTATGAATGAGGAAACTGGGGCACAGAAAGTAATCTGTTAAAGGCCGCAAAGCTAGGATGTGACGAAACTGGGAATCAAGTAAGCAGTATATCACACTATGGTAACCACCGCTCCATATTCCCTTATCTAATCCTTATACTGATGCTCTCAAGTGTAGGTACTGCTATCACAGAGGCACAGAAAGGTAAGTTAAAATGCTGAAGATCACACAGCTTGGAAGTGGAGGAACAGAGATACTAATCCAGGCAGATTCCACAGCCTACTCCTAACCCTGAACCCTGCAGCCTCTGCGGCGCTGACGGTATGGTATTGAAATCACTCATTTATAGCTGATTTCCCCTTTACGACTTGGGCAACTTCACGCATAATTGTTTAACCACTGAATCTCTGGCATCAGCATAGTGACCAGCATACAGTAAGCATCCCATCCATAGAGCGCCTGCGCATTCAGTCTCTAAGTTGTACCTGACTCTTTGCAACCCCAGGGACTGTAGCCCGCCAGACTACTTTGCCCATGGGATTTTCCAGGCAAGGATATTAGATATTGCCTATTAGATATTAGATATTAGATTTTTCAGGCAAGGATATTGCCGTTTCCTCCTCCAGGGGATCTTCCTGACCTAGGGACTGAACCTGCAGGCAGATTCTTTACCACTAGTACCACCTAAGAACCCAATCCATAAAGTAGTTGCATTAAATACAATATAGTAAAGATACCAGGAGCCCAAACTCCAGAGCCACCTTCTCCAGGCTCGAACCTCAGCTTAGCCACTTCCAGCTCTGTGATCTTGGGCAAGTTTCTTCACCTTGGTGTGTCTCAGTTTCTTTACCTTGGTGTGTCTCAGTTTATCACTAAAATGGTGATAACAGAACTCAGTTCATTGTCTTGCTGTATTAATTGAGTACACATAAAGCATTAGGTGAAACTCTCACATGTAAGTCATTTTTTAATAAGTTTTTGTTGGCATTCTTGCCACTAACCAGTCCCGTGGGTCTAACTAAAATGATAGCTCTGTAGTTCACCCCAACAAGGTTCAGGATGAAGAATATATTAGGAGGAATTCAGCAATCTTGGGCATGTGTGATGACAGTCAACACAGACATCTGACTTGAAATTGCCTTTAGAATGCTCATTACTAGGTTCTGGACCCCACTTGTCTCTGTATTACATGCATCTGTCTTACTGTGCCATGTGCTGCGTGAGGGTATGGTTTAGGTAAATGATGAAGTTTAAAATTTTATCTTTGCCACAGAGTAGTAACTTCAGGCGAGTTTCCTAATCTCAGCTATGTCTACAGTGAAGTGGGGTTATATAATAGAACCTACCCCAGAGGTACAAATTCAGAGGAATAACCTAATTATTGGCCATTGTGCAGGCACAGAGCAGACTCCCAAAAATGCATGTCCTCCCCTCCCCTCACGAGCTCAGTGTATGCATCTTATTCACTGCTGAATATCCCACAATGCCTTGCAGAGAGTGTTTCACACAATGCTTGATGAGTGCTCGAAGAAAAGCTTGTTAAACCCCCTAGGATGGATTGAGGACATTAAAGAGAGCTGCGGGGGACGAAGGAACAAGAGAAAGTGGGTGGGGAGACAGGAGGGGACCTTTTCACTTTTACTGTAAACAGAATCCAAGCCAGACAGAGGGGGTGGAAAGGAAGGCAGTCTGGGAGGCCACCGAGTCCAGGAGAAATTGGAGGAAGGTGGTGGGTGAGGAGAGGGTGGGGGCTCCTGGGCTGGCTGTGCTGGCAGTGAAGCTTGGGCTCTGTGTGCTAAGAGTCAGCTCATGACTTCCCTGGGCCCTAGTGGGTTGGCCAAGGGCCAAGCACCTGGGAAGCAAGTGTGGGCAAGCAGGGCTACAGAGAAAGCTTGTGTATATGCGAGGCGGTCTGCCCTGCTGGAGGCTGAGGCTCTGGGGATAGACTGACCCTGCCCTGGCAGGTCATAAGCTAGGCAGCTGACATGCTTTCTGTAACTAAAAAAATAACACGTCTCATGCTTGTCAAGGGCTGTGTAACTTGCACAGCCTGGGGGATGACTATGGAGTTGCCCATCTGATCCATGTAGCATCATGATCAACAGATGCCATTACCCCCATGCAAGGAGGTTCAGGGACTTCTGATGGACATGGAGTAGGGGTGTGGACGAAGATCAGAGCACAGTTAACTTTCCCTGTGGCTGCAGGGGACATTGAGTTGCATCTTGAAGAAAGATGTTGTCCACTGCTGGAGAAGGTAAAGATGGATATTTCAGGCACAGAGAACAGAATATCCGAAGGGGTGGGAGCATGAGGAAGCGTGGGTGATTCAGTGATACTCACAATGACTATGGTTCCACATGCTAAGAGCATACACGTGCCAGGAACAGTACAGAGGGCCTCCCACGCTGAGCTCAGTAGATTCTCACCATGACCCATTCTGGGAAATGCTAAGGGGATCTCCACTGCACAGATGAAGAAACAGAGGCACTGACAGTTTAAATGACTTTCTTAAGGTAACAATGATTATAAGTTGTGTGGCCAGAACTGGAAGCCACTTCAGACTGGCAGACAGTGTCATCAAGGTGTTAAGGTATGGACCATGTGGCTGGAGAGGTGGAGAGTGGGCAGTTGGTAAAGAGGATAAAGGCATTTGGATTCTATCCTGCAGGCACTGTGAGTCCCCGATGGTCTAAGCTGAGGAGTGTGGCACAGGGCAGAGGCTGAACCAGAGAGAATGGGGTCTCTGGGGGGTAGGCTGGGGAGATGGCCAGACACTTTGTTCTTACATGTGGACCAGACTGTGTTCCCTTTGCATAATCATCACCCATCCTGGAGCTCAAGTCCACACACCATCAGGACATGGGTCGCACTATTTCACAAGCTTTTCCTGGGAGACAGAAGCTCCACATGACCCCAAAGCATGACTGTGGCACTTCCTGCATCACTTTCTGTGGCCCAGTGCCTGTTTTTCAGCTCTTTCCATAGTACTTGGATTGTGAGACATTCTTTATCTTTTTATTCAACACACTAGGTAGGACCCTTATTTCCCTAGGGGCATAGGCCAGTCTTGTCCTTTCCCTGGTGGCTCAGAGGGTAAAGAATCTGCCTGCGATGCAGAAGACCTGGGTTTGATCTCTTGGTTGAGAAGATTCCCTGGAGGAGGGCATGGATATCCACTCCAGTATTCTTGCCTGGAGAAATATATGGACAGAGGAGTTTGGTGGGCTACAGTCCATGGGGTCACAAAGAGTCTGACATGACTGAGCAACTAACACATAACAGGCCGGTCTTAGAGTTTTTGAAAAGGTGTTTCCGAAATCCTTGGTGGAAAACTCTTCCACCAGGTATAATTCTAGACAACTCTAGATAACTCCTGTCTTGCTTGGTCTCTCCTTTAAGTGTGGGCTGACCCTGCCAGGCAAACACAGTGGTAAATCAGCTGACATGCCTCCAGGTCCCCAGCTGTGTGGCCACAGATAGTCACTGTATCTTTCTGGGATGTACCCAAGAAAAAGGAGGCTCTACTGGACAATACAGAAGGAAAAAAACACACACACACACACACATTCCTCTTCAGCAAACAATATTTGCTGTTTCTAGAACTTTACTTTTAAGTGTCTGATTTCATTCACTTGGTCAACATGTATTTGCATGGCCAGGTACTGGGGGACATATTGGTGTAAGACATACTGGTTCTCCTAGGGAAACTAGGACTCCTAGCTAGTGTGTTGAATAAAATGGTAAAGAATGCCTAGGCCTTGCTATAATTTTGGCTGATTATTGACAGAAATTGATTCCATCTAACATTCATGTGTTGAGCACCTCTTACCTGCCTGACCTCCTGGTAGATCCATGAAAGACATAGAGAAGGTTAAGATATGGTGCCTGCTCTAAGAAAGCTCATTAATCCAGATCTATCTCCTTAAGGGAGACTCAGAAGGCCAATGCGGTCAGGGGAGTTTCTAAAATGTGCTCCTTTCACCCTTCACCTGTAACTGCAATCAGGTAAGTAACCAAGCCAGAGACCCTGTTTCTTTGGAGAATGGCTTCCAGGTCAATCCATCTCAGACAAGTGGGCAAGGCCCAGTGTGCCCACAAGGTGGCGGCATTCTAGCACATTCCCAACTGCTGGGGTTATTGGGAAATAGCGCCTTCTGTTGGCACGGAGGGGAGGAACCACTTCTTCTCTTACAAGGGCTGAGTGTGGGTTTCATCTCCAGTGTTCAAAGTACAAACCTGGAAAGTCCTGCAGCCAGGGGCTGAGGGGAGAGGGCAATGGTGCTGAACAGAGGAAAATGGTGCTAATAATGCCTTATCCAATCCAGCAAACCTTCCTGGATGCCCTCCCTAAGTTCCCCTGACCCCAAGTATGTGTAGGATCTCTGGGTCCCTCCACCCAAGCACTTGCCACACTGAATTTGCACCACTGCTTTACCATTTTTCTTTCATATGGCTAGGACCACATCCCTTTCCTCTTACAATGCCTACTGCCTACACAAAATGTGACCCAGAGTGAGGATTACAGCTCTTTGTTGAATGAAGTTTATTCTAAGCAAGAACTTAGAACAGTCTCACTTGAGTACCATCATCCTGGCAAGGGCGTCTCAGGCCATTGATATCCTTGTCTTCAAAGATGGAAATTGCAAGATGGGAGACTGAGAGATGCAGTCCAAGATACCCTGATGTTAGTCACTGGAGGAATGACCAGGATCCACTTTACATCTACCTCTGCCCAAAAGGTGTCAGACTTGTCCAAATCAGCCAGAGAATAAAGGTGGAGGAGATGGAAAATTCAGATCTGAGTCTGGCACCCATTGAAGAATACTATGGCCCTTAATCTGTGTTTTTACTTGATTTCCAGCTCTGACCAGGGAGGGGGCATGAGTTTCAATTATGTGGCTGGGGGCAGGGGGAGGTGGTCCACTCCTTGGAACAAGCAGGTTCAACCTGCTTCCCATCTCCTTCCAGCCAGGCCTTTCCACCTCTGTGGTTGGAGCTCCAGAAAAGAAGAAAGCAGTCAGAGGCATTCTGAAGGGCTCAACCTCCTCGCATTCCAGCCCTGGCTGAAGCCAGCCCAGGAACAAGTGGAGAGCCTCTCTTGGAGGAAGTGATTCAGAAACCACGATGGCCTGGCGGCCCGCCGTGACTCACTACACATCAATGGAGGAATTGTCTGTGGAGGCTGAGAATACCAAAGCTCTTTTCTTTCCTGCCTTTCTTTTCTTTTTTTTTTTCTCTTTCTTTTTTCCCCTCCCCTTGGCGGCATTGCGCAACACCAGAGCTGCCCAGAAACATGTGTTTCTCATCACTGGCTCCAATAGCTGCCTTGGAGGACTGGGGAGAAAACAAGGCTGAGAGTGAAGAGACCACAAAGGGAACTGCAGCAGTTAAAGTGGGGTGGGGGGCTTCTCTTTCACCGCACCCGAGTCCTGTTTCACCATCCCCATCAACATCAGCATGCTCCAAGAGCATCTGGGATGGCAGAAAATAGATTTTTGGGTCTGGGAGAAAACTACTCTGTCTCTCCTTCTATCTTTTTCTAGATGGGGAAACTGAGGCCCCGAGAAGAGAAGTGGTTTGCTAAATATCCTCAGTTCAGTTCAGTTCAGTTCAGTCGCGTCCGACTCTTTGCGACCCTATGGACTGCAGCAGGCCAGGCTTCCCTGCCCATCACCAACTCCTGATAAATACCCTACAGCCTCATTACATCTTGTATTATGCTGCAGCAACTGCATTTTTCTGTATCCCAGGTCAGGAAATGTAGTTTGATAAAGGGTGATTTTCATGAACTTGGGCAAACTCCAGGACATAAGGAAAGAGAGGCCTGGTGAGCTACAGTCCATAGCTTTGCAGAGTTGGATACAACTTAGCAACTGGACATCAAAAAGTGAAAAATGAGAAGTCATACTAAGTTTTGTTATAAATCTATCAATGGTCCCTTTCGCCTTGTCTATCAGTCTTAGGAAATTGGTCAGCACAAGGTCACTTAGGTCATCTGCAAATTCTACAGGCCGATTTGCAGTCGTCATCCAACTCTGTAGCATGTGACATTGGTGCCCTTTGGGACCACCCCTCTGTTTTTCTTTCCTAACTCTGCAGCTGCTTCTTTTCAGCATCCTTTGCCCCTCCACCCACCTACCCATGCCATTTAACTAGCTATGGGGCCCTGGACAAATTGCTTAACCTTCCAATTTCCTCATCTGTAAAATGGGCATGATAAAAATACCTACCTCATGAGGCCGTCATTAAGAGGAAAATGAGTTAAAACAATAGCGTGACCACAATGCCTGGCACGAAGTACACGCTGTAAGCACTGAGCTGTTTTTTTTATAATGCATCCCAGTATCCTCCCCATTTGAACCACGCTGAATTCTTATCATTTCTTAACAACAACAGGGCCTTTTACAACTAAGGGCCATTGTGCTGGTTGAGGATGCTCTTCATACGCCTCTCTCAGGCTAACTGAGATTCACCCTTCAGACTGAGTGCAACTGCCACTGCCCTCACGAGAAGTTAACAGCTCCTTCCTTTGTTCTTATTCTTTGTTTATACCACCGCCATCACATTTGTCACAGAGTCCTAATAATAATACCTATATCTTGCGCTATCTCTCACTGCTTCTCCCATAACACTCGGGTCCAGGGGCAGACAACTGCCCCACGTAGTCCACCTGTTCTTACATATGTTGATGCCTTTCCATACGCTGCTCACTCTGCTTGGAAAGCCTTTCTTTTCAGGATACGTCATCCTCTAAGAAGATACTTCCTCTGAAAAACTTGCCTAGAAGCCTGAGGCTGGGTTAGCTGCGCTTTCTTTATGCCTCCATAGTATCATCAATGAACTTCCATGATACAAGCACTGTAAATCATTTTCAATGCTAAATTATCTGTCTTCTCCATTATACTTTACTGTGTCTTACCCATAACAAATATTCACAGATTACATGTGATTGTACTAGCCACTGTGCTTGGTACTGAATTGCATGAGTGGGTGAAGGAATTTACTGTTTCACCGTCTATTTCATTCTCTCCCTAGATGGTGAGCTTCTTGAGAGTGCAGTGAAGATGAGGAATGAATGAATAAAAGGGGAGGAGATGGGACCTGTCAAGGAAAATATCCACCAGTGGTCTTGGGTTAGCATTAGAGAATGATTTGCTCTTTTCATCCCCTCAACATTTAGGAAGTCCCTACTATACCATGCATGGGCGTCCCAGGTGGCTCAGTTGTAAAGAATCCACCTGCCAAGCAGGAGATACAGGTTCGACCCCTGAGTTGGGAAGATCCTCTGGAGAAGAAAATGGCAACCCACTCCAGTATTCTTGCCTGAGAAATCCCATGGACAGAGGAGCCTGGCAGGCTACAGTCCATGGATGGGGTCACAAAAGAGTGGGACATGCCTGAGTGAGTAAACCACAAATATATACCGTGCCCAGTGAAGGCTATGGTCTTTCCTGTGGTCATGTATGGATGTGAGAGCTGGACTGTGAAGAAGGCTGAGCGCCGAAGAATTGATGCTTTTGAACTGTGGTGTTGGAGAAGACTCTTGAGAGTCCCTTGGACTGCAAGGAGATCCAACCAGTCCATTCTGAAGGAGATCAGACCTGGGATTTCTTTGGAAGGAATGATGCTAAAGCTGAAACTCCAGTATTTTGGCCACCTCATGCGAAGAGTTGACTCATTGGAGAAGACTCTGATGCTGGGAGGGATTGGGGGCAGGAGGAGAAGGGGACGACAGAGGATGAGATGGCTGGATGGCATCACTGACTCAATGGATGTGAGTCTGAGTGACCTCCGAGAGCTGGTGATGGACAGGGAGGCCTGGCGTGCTGCGGTTCATGGGGTCGCAAAGAGTTGGACACGACTGAGCGACTGATCTGATCTGATCTGAACATGCACTGGTGCTGTGACTGAATGAGACTTGTCACAGTCTACTGTGGAAGACAGACAAGGAAAACCAAGTCTCATGGAGCAGTGTGCTCAGTGCCAGGATGGTGTTTGCAGGGGGGACTGACAACAGAGCCAGCTTCCTGAGCACTGGACCTGGTCAGTGGCACAGGGCCTCATACTCAAAAGGGCCTCACTTGGTCTAATTCTTTGTGTATTGCCATCTTGAAATTCTTAATAATTTGAACCTTTAAACTTGTGGTTTGTACGTGATGACTAATGGGACAGTGGAGTATGTGTGTGAGCAAAGGAGACATCAAAATATGCACATCTGCTGCTGTTCCTTGTTGTCCCAAAGGCAAACAGCCTTATTGATGCCCACTGAGCACAGGATCTCCAAGGATCTGTGAAGTAGGGGGATTCGGTGAAACTCAAAGTGAGCACAGGTAAATGTGTAACATCTAGAGGCAAGTAAGCAGTGAGTGCTGTCAGCCTTGAGATGCCATGCTTTCTGTTTGAACCAGAACTTGCTTTGCTTCAAATGCAGAAAGAAGGCAATGATGTTCTAAGAGAAACAAACAACTAAGAAGCCCTCTCATATTCTTCCTCACTAGTCAACAACTTAAGCTGAAAATGATGACAGAGAAGGAAAGCGAAAGATGAGGCAACCTGTAGTTCCTTCTTCCAGTCCTTTCTTACTCATCAATTAGCCAAAAGTAGAGAATGCATGCATATAAAGAAGGGAAATAAAACAGCTGAGTTAGTTTTGAGCTGTATTTCCACTACTCTTGTAAGAAGGAAATATATATGCATGTGTTAGCTATGAAATATGATTTCATTTACTCTGCATATGATTTAAATGCTTATTAAATCTAAAGTTGGCATTATGTGATATAAAAGTAAATGGTGAAGCAGCCACAAAAGGCGAATACTGTAGGATTCCAGTTACATGAGGTTTTTAGAGTAGTTAAATGTAGACAAAGAAGGTAGAATGGTGGTTGCCAGGGACTGGGGAGGGGAAAATAGGTAGCTGTTTAATGGATATAGAGTTTCCTTTTGCAAAATGAAAAAGTTGTGAAGTTTGGTTGCACAATAATATGAATATAGCACAACCGAATTATATACTTAAAATGGTTAAGATGGTAAATTTAAGCTTTGTATTGCCTTTCCACTATTTAAAATGAGGCTCCTTTGGCATGGACATGTACACTCTGCTGTATTTAAAGTGGGTAATCTACTGTATAGTACAGGGAACTCTCCTCAATGTTACGTGGTAGCCTGGATGGGAGGGGAGTTTGGGAGAGAATGGATACATGTACATGTATGGCTGAATCACTTTGCTGTTCACTTGAAATTATCACAACATTGTTTATCAGTTATACTCCAATATAAAATTAAAAGTTTTTTAAAAAAATAAATGGTGGGAATTCCCTGGCAGGCCAGTAGTTAGAACTCCACACTTCCACAGATGGGGGTCTGGGTTCCATTTCTGGTTGAGGAACTAAGATCCCACAAGCTGTGTAGCAGGGCCAAAAAGAAAAAAAAAAGTAAATGGTAAGATTCATTCTTACAAATTTAAAATTTTATTTCTTTGAGTTTTGTACTTAATAATGACATTAAGTAGCAAATAAAAAACACCATGACAAGTTGAGAAAGAGATGGTAGAAGAAATTAAAATGCTTTCTATCTTAGTACCTATAAAACCACTCACTTTTCCTTGCATTTTGAACAAAGAGACTCTGCAAATTATGTAGCTGGTTCTCGGTGTAAGAAAGGGAAGTGTCTGAATTTTAGACTTGAGTAGCAGAGATGAAAAGTATCACAGTGGTTCTTTGGCCAAGGCTTCCCTGTTCATCACACATCATACTGCCTGTGAAGAAACTGAGAACTAATAGAGGGGGTTCTCAAGGTCATGCAAGACACAGTGGAGAAGCTACCACTGCAACCCAGGTTGCCTGACACCATTGCTTCTTTGTCCAGAGTTTCACATGTAATAATGTTCTCCCTCCTATTAAGAATCCCATTTTAGGACTTGGAAATAAAATATTCCTTTGCAAGTTAAACCATCCAAACAATATATGGGGGAATGATATGCAAAGTGATACAGTTTCTACCCAAGGCCAGGGAGGCACGACCAGCACTAGATTAAAAGTAATACATTGTCTTTAGGGGAAAAACATGTAGGTGGGATTTTCATCCTTATCTTCTTTGATTTGGCATAGTACCTAATCTCTCCCTCTTCCTTTGAAGACTTGTTTTGCTTGACCTTCTTATGTTCTACCCCCCTCTGTCTCCACTGTAGGTTTCTCCCCTACACCCACTGCCACCATCCTGACTTTGTAACATTCAAGGGCCCCAGGAGTCAGTTCTCTGATCTCTTTTTCTGTCCATGTTCATTCCTGTGTGATCTCATCCACTTTAATGACTCTGACAACCATCTACATGCTGATGACTCACCTATTTATATTTCTAGCCCCGGCCTCTCCCTGAATTCCTTCTAACATATCCAATTGCATATTTGACATCTCCATTCTGATGTCTGATAGAAATCACATGTTGAAAATCCAGATCTGAGCCCTTGCATATCCCCTAACCTCAAAGTGCTCGCTGCTTTGGTTAATGGCAGCTCTTCCCTCTAGTTTCTCAGACAAAATCTTAGTGTTGTTCTGATTCTTTCTTCTTTTTCACAACTCATATCAAATCTATGGGCAAGTCTTAAAGGCTCTTCCTTCAAAATATATCATAACCTGACCCTTTCCGACCATCATCACTTCCTTGCCTTGGTCCATGTGCCTGTCATCACTCACCTAGATCATTCTCATAACCTCTAAACCCATCTCCTCTCCTCTTTTGGGCCCACATTTTTAAGCCACAATGATCTCCTTACACTATAAGGCAGCTGTGTCACCACTCTGTTCAAATCCTCTCAGAGATTTCTCATCTTCCTCTACAAAGCAGCTCAAACCTTACACGGACCACAGAGCCTTATAGCGTCCAGTCCCAGGCCTCTGGGACCTCAGGTCTCATGTATGCCCCTCTCTTGTCTGATCTGCTCCAGCCATGTGGCCTCCCTGGTCCTCCTTCAACACTCCAGACATTCTCCTTCCCACCTTAGGGCCTTGCTGTCCCTTTGCTGGAAAACTTTGCACAGAAATCTGCAAGGCTTATTCCCTACAGATATTAAATATCCCTCATTCCCTACACTGATATTAAATATCAGTGTTTCATGAAGCCATCCCCAATTGCCTTATTGAAAACTTCCACCTGCTGCCCTTCCCATGCACATTTTTTTTCCCCTTTCTCTGATTTTTATTCCCTATATCACTTAGCACCATCTAACGTGCCATATAGTTGATTTTAGGTTCTGTTGATTGTTTTTTCCCTTTTAGAATGTAATTGCTCCTTTGTCTTTTTGTACATTTTATTTAAGCGTCTGAACCTGTCATGCTGATGGTTGGGGCCTAGACCATCCTACCGCTAACAATTTGCCAGGGCTAGACTACCCTCCCCACTTAGCCATGTCCCAGGAGCTTCTTTGACTTTATATTCCAGCCTAAACTTGGCATGGCCTTTGCCTGTTAAACTGGGTTGAAAATTATGCCATCCTTCAAGGTCTAGTTTAACAGGGGCTTCCTCTTGGAAGGCTTCCCTGACTCTCACCTTCCAGGACCTTGCTTGACCTTCACTCTATCAGAAAACTAAGTTAAATACAAAACAGGTAAGACCCTCTCTGTGACTGCTCATGGAAATGAAAATGAATACACATCAAAGTACACACTGGTATATATTTGGAAGGAAATGAAAATGAATACACATCAAAGTACACACTGGTATATATTTGGAAGGCAATTTAGCAAATTAAAATGTGCATATCCTTGACTCAGCAATGTACTTCAAGGAACTTATCTGACAAAAAAAGGAAAAAAACCCATGAAAGTATACAAAGGTATGTGCGCCAAGACTTTGCAGTACTTTTATACGGTCAGCAGAAGCTGGTTTAATAAAATTTTAATTCTACAGACTATTCCATGCTGATGGAAAAATGTGTCAAGATGTTACGTGAAAACTAACTGCCAAATATTTTGTAAAGTATTACTCTATTCTAAAAAAAACTGATGGAAGGTAAGAAGAAAGGAAGGATAGAAAGGAGAGGAAGGGAGGAGGGAAAGAAGGAAGGGATTGTACGTTATCCTGGTATTTTGGTTCTAAAGTATGAGAATAAGACAAAGAAAAGAATGCATAAAGCAAAAATTATGCTTGAAAACCTCTAATACCACTCAAGAAGATGGTACAAAATCCCACCATCTCTTGGATGGACCCGATTCACGCTGATATGTGCTCAGTCATGTCTGACTCTTCTGCGACCCCATGGACTGTAGTCCACCAGGCTCCTCTGACCATGGGATTTACCCGGAAAAAATACTGGAGTGGGTAGCCATTTTCTCCTCTGGTGGATCCTCCCCATCCAGGGATCAAACCTCCATCTCCTGCATTGGCAGTGGATTTTTTACCACAGAGCCACCTGGGAAGCCCTCTTTAGTTTACTCGCTTTCAGTACTGTATCAGAAAAACTGCATTTTCTTTCACATCTCTTGGCTTCTGTCATTGTTACCTGTTATTGAATACATTAGGAGAAGGCAATGGCACCCCACTCCAGTACTCTTGCCTGGAAAATCCCATGGATGGAGGAGCCTGGTGGGCTGCAGTCCATGGGGTCGCTAAGAGTCAGACACGACTGAGCGACTTCACTTTCTCTTTTCACTTTCATGCATTGGAGAAGGAAATGGCAACCCACTCCAGTGTTCTTGCCTGGAGAATCCCAGGGATGGGGAGGCCTGGTGGGCTGCCGTCTATGGGGTCACACAGAGTCGGACACGACTGAAGTGACATAGCATAGCATTGAATACATTAAAAACAACATCTACTAATTGAGAAGGGTTCATTTCAAATGCATCATCCAATTTCTGTAGCTTTTTAGTCTCTGGGGGCGCTTTGCCTGATAAATGTCCTATTTATCATCCTTACGTTCTCTGGGACTTCAAGATCTGTATCCATGTAGTATCTACAAAGTTGATAAATCCTTTCTAGAAACTCTGATGGATTCTCATTTGGTTTTTGTCATTTCCTGGATTTTGTTTAAGTTCTTTTGTCTACGTACCCTGTTGGGTTTTCTCTCAGACCTGACCCTGGAGCCTGTTATATAGAGCGAAGCAAGTCAGAAAGAGAAAACAAATATCATATATTATTAATGCAGCCCTTGCACGAAGGGGGCTTCCCAGGTGGCTCAGACAGTAAAGAAACCACCTGGAATGCAGGAGACCCAGGTTCGATCCCTGGGTAGGGAATATCCCTTAAAGGAGCAAATGGCAACCCATTCCAGTACTCTTGCCTCGAGAACCTGCAGGGAAGGCATGGAGATGCAGACATAGAGAATGACTTGTGAACACAGCAGAGGAAGGAGAGGGCAGGATGAATTGCTAAAGTAGTACCGACATATCTATACTACCATGTGTGAAATAGACAGCTAGTGGGAAGCAGCTGTATAACACAGGGCGCCCAGCCTGGCACTCTGTCACAATCTATAGGGTTGGAATGGGAACCATATATATGCTTTTTGTTGAATCGTGTTGTTATATGGCAGAAACCAACACAACATTGAAAAGCAATTATCTTCCAATTAAAAAATAAATTTAAAAAATGCCACAATTTCTCAGTGATTTCCTTCCAAATTGGAACAAACCTTACAGTGTTTTCATTTAGCACTAGACAAAGTAAGTACTATACTGTACTTTGGGGTCCTGCTGCATGAAAAATACGCACGGCCTGCCCTTCAGGGGGCTATGAGATGAAGCCTCCTAGAGAATATGTTCATCCAGGAGAAAGGAAGGAGGAACTTTTTGCACTGTTTAAAATTCCTTATCTTTGTCTTTTCATTCTGTCTTTTCCTCTGAGCATATTAAGTATGTGGCTCTACTGTATACATACATGTGCCACTTGCTTTTTAACTTATACTCCTTTCAAGTGCTTGAATTTTATACGTGTGTATTACTTTTATAATGAGTAATGAGATAAATGTTTGAAAAAAAGTCACTGCAAATATGTAGAAATATAAAGTATACATCAAGATTCTTATGTTAATTTTTGAAAGTAACCAGTTGTTTACAAGTGTTAAAAAGAGACTGTGGAGGGGATTAAGGGTACAAACCACTAGGTATAAAATAAATAAGCTCCAAAGATATATTATACAGGAAATATAGCCAATATCTTACAATAACTATAAATGGAGCATAATCTATAAAATTTTTGAATCGCTACACTGCACACCTGAAACTAATATAATATT
This sequence comes from Tragelaphus eurycerus, assembly GCA_935064755.1. Lineage (NCBI taxonomy): Eukaryota > Metazoa > Chordata > Mammalia > Artiodactyla > Bovidae > Tragelaphus > Tragelaphus eurycerus. The sequence continues at coordinate 5,615,449 of CAKXYN010000072.1, read as the reverse complement.
GTAAATTAGCTATAACTCAATAGTGCTTCCCTTGTAGCTCAGTTGGTAAAGAATCTGCCTGGGCTCGATTCCTGGGTCAGGAAGATCCAGGAAGCGGCAACCCACTCCAGTATTCTTGCCTGGAGAATCCCATGGACAGAGGAGCCTGGAGGGCTACAGTCCATGGGGTTGCAAGAGTTGGACATGACTTAGCAACTAAACCACCACCATACCTAAATAACAAAATATGAGACTGTGGAAGTTAAATTGTTACTGTCTTTTCAACAAAAATGACAATTTTTGTTTGTTGTTTCTCTTCTCCCTCCTTCCTTCCATTTCTGTGGGGTTTATTGTTATTGTTGCTGTTGTTTTTGGGAGCTGCCAATTTCAAGGAGGCAACTGATAGAAAAGCCCTGACTGGGAGCATGGGATTAGGATCATCCAAACACAAAGCCCAGTACACAAAATGCTTTAGGTGAGCCTCTGTGGAGATGAGGGAAAGGAAGAGACAGAGAAGCATGGTTTTCCACTTCTCAGGCCCCTCTGCCCTCTAGGATCTCCCTGTCTGCTCCAAGAAAGGCCTCAGTGTTTAGAGGCTGCTGTTGATCACTGCATGGGATCCAGCTTATGGCACTCAATGTTTCTAGAAATCACATAATTGCAAGGATTCACCCTTCTACTTCCTATACTCTTGGAACACAGCAGGTCTAGCTAGAGCTACCATTTATAGATTTTTACTATTCCAGTACTTTGGCCACCTCATGCGAAGAGTTGACTCACTGGAGAAGACTCTGATGCTGGGAGGGACTGGGGGCAAGAGGACAAGGGGACGACAGAGGATGAGATGGCCGGATGGCATCACTGACTAGATGGACGTGAGTCTCAGTGAACTCCAGGAGTTGGTGATGGACAGGGAGGCCTGGCCTGCTGCGATTCATGGGGTTGCAAAGAGTCGGACACGACTGAGCGACTGATCTGATCTGATCAGACCTGGATTACCTGACATAAACTTTCAATAATGCTATGAGGCAGATAGATAAATCTAGATTTTACATATAAGGAAACAGAGCCATAAACAGGTGAAATGATTTCCTGGACTTGTAGGTCTGGGGTTTGCAATGAGGTTCTTAGAATCTAGGGCTAGTCCTTTTAGCCTGCCTCTGAAAACTATGTGTCAAATAAATAAATGGATGATGAGTGCATCAGAATTGCCCTTATGAAGGTCCCACTAGAAGATATTTTTGTAATAAAATGGAGGTGGGAGTAGTGTGTGTAAGAACTGAGTCATTAACACTTTCTAGCTTGTCATCCCTTATAAACTGCTATGCTGGCTAAGGTTAGAGACAAAAGTCTCTGGGGAACACACAACTGAATCACGGGTCTGTTCCAGAATTCTTGATCAGAGCCACTTGGCCTCAATCTCCACACCAACTGAGTTTCATTCTACTCTCTTTGGTTCTGCAAACAGTTAGTCTGCAGCCATCTTGGGCCATGAGGCATGTTTATCTATATCGATATTTTGCAGATAAGGAAACCAAGAAAGGAATAAGGACAACAAGTTAGAAGGAGCTTGAGTCCTTGAGATCTTCATGGAACAAAGCCATCATACTCATTGTGAAATGCCTTCTTCCGGGCCTCGATGCACAAAAATTAAACTTCCACCATGTTCACGGCATACTATTTTGAGTCTCTGTTGAGACTCATATTAGTTTGAGTCTCTGTTATAACAATTAGTATACATCATCATGGTTTCTTTGAAGGAGTCTAGACTTGATAATAAGAAGACTTGTTTCATTTCTGCTTTTCCTCTAACTTATTATATGATTCTAAATTCTATTCTTCCTAATCTAGAAGTTAGAACTAAATATGGTAAACTATATTTAATTAAAAAAAAAGAACAGAGATTTGGGAAGTAGATGGTGAAAAAGTTGAAAGGATATCGTTACACTGTTGTTCTTTGGCTTTGAGTTACCAAGGGGAAGAGACTCCACTTTAATCAACTAATTTAAGAGCAGAGGAGAGTGTACAAAATCCAAGGGAGAAGTAAACATTCAAACTACAGTTAGTCCAGAGATGAAGTTGGGTCCTAAAGAAGTTAGAAACAGGGATTCTCTACATCTCTTAACTCTACTGTCTGTATTTCATACTCATTTTTTATTGCTGTAGACTTTCTTTCAACACTAGGCAGGTTTCACATCTTAACAGTTTTAGCCATTGTAAAGGGATGACTCTCTTTCTCCATTCTGTAGTCACCATTCTCAGGGAAGAACTCCGATTGGCCCATGTTTGTGCAGCTGCTCTCTCTGGAAACCAGTCAGTCATGCCAGGAAGCATGCTGTGTAAGACAACACGTCTATGTGGATCTCATACCACATGGAGATTGAATTTTATACAAAGAGTATGTGTTACTATCATAATAAATAATGAGATAGATGGATAAATGAGATAAGTATAGGGAGCAGGGAATAGGAAGGCATGAGTGTGTGGATGCACTTTCTGAAAAGCTGAGGCTGGACAGCACACTTCTTAGGTGAGCACTGCAGATGTTCAGGAACGTTGAAGACAATTCTATCGGCAACAGAGCAAAGTGTGATGGACCAAGTGGAAGTCAGGAGACCTGATTTCTAGCCCTGGCATCATAAAACTATTTGGTACCTCTCTTTCTCCAGTGACTCACATTTTCCACATCTCTAAAGCAAAGATGTTAAATTAACTTGAATTTGCTCAGTTGTTTCCCAAGTTTTTTTAGTTAGGGAAGATCTTTGGTTTCTTCTTGTATTGGCTATGGTGTTAGGGATCCCCACTAAATCTTTCATTCCCTACAAAAACACATGGGTGTGTCCTTCAGAGTTCTCTGGATTGGATGACTTCAAGTGTCCCTTACAAATTCCTAATGACCATGGGTCTATACAAACTGGGAACTGTTGGGCGCTTTGAGCTTTAAATTCTAGAGAACAACAGCAGATATAGAGAAAGGTAATAGTTATGAAGGTCCAGACAAATGACTAGGAATTTCTACTCTCATTTGCTTTCACTCATCCATCTGCTGTAGCCACTAATATGGTTTTTCTTTCATTAGTGGTAGAAGACAAAATATTGGGTTGGCCAAAAAGTTGGTTTGGATTTTTCCATAAGATGGTATAGAAATACCCGAAAGAACTTTCTGGTCAACATGATACACTGTAGCCCCTTGAGGAGCTGTACTAATGAAAAAAGATATGTACAAGCCCTGTTTATACACAACATCTTGCCAATCTATGGGCATATATATCTCTATCTTTAAACATATGTAGATTAAGATGTATGGTATCTTTTTGTTTGGGGCCATTTTCTGAATTAAGAATTACTAAAGTAGAGAAATTCTGATGTGTGAGTTGGACAGGAATTCTGATTATTTCAGAGAAGGTGGGGAACGGCTGTTCCCGAGGTTGAGTTCTTGGTCAGAAGTCCTCTCCCCGAGGGCAGGTGTGTGCCTCCTGGCTATTGCTTGGGGCAGGGATGGCCCTGCCAGGCTTGGAGCTCCCTCTGATCCTCTAGAGCACAGACTCCCCTCTGCCTGTTGAGAAGACAGATTCTCCTAAGCACAAAGCCATGCTGTCTGGAGCTGGCACCCTCCTTGTGGGAACTCAAAGCCACTCTCAACAGCCCTTTCTTATTCTCTGCAGACGAGAACTGGGGAGGCAGCCAGTTGGGTGGTTCTCACATTGAGAAATTGGGTGGGGCCTGGGGAACTCTTCTGCCATGGTCAGGCATCCAGACCTAGGTCTCTCCCTGGGAATTCTACATAAGGCAGAGATGGCCAGAGAAAGAGAGCTTTGTGGAGATAGTCCCCGCCCATCCGGCCATGGCTGGGTTGGCCACTGACACGGATGTCGGCTGAGAAACGTGGCTGGCTGTTTATCAGGGCTTGCCCTTGGCGAAACTGGGGCCCAGCCCCCTTTCAAGGGCAACAGATGGTAGGTAAGTGGTGGAGACTGGACCTCCATGAGGATTCTGATGTAGGTCCCCTTCTGGGTAATGTAACAAAACAAAACAAAACCCTTAGCTTTTATTTGTAGAGTAGGTTTAGCAAAACAAACTCAGTGTCATGGGATTGAGGGTGGGTGGGACATTCTCTGGCAAAGAGGGGGTCATGCTTTAGAAAGGGTGTTCCTCAGTGGGTAGTTGGTGGGGGAGAGAGCCATACATAGGATGCTGTGTCAGCAATGGACAGGGAGGAGCCAGGTGGCTTCTCCTCCAAAACTGTCGCTTCCTCTTGAATGGGACCCAGCAACAGAATCAAGAGTTTCCCACCCATCACAGCTACACAGGACACTCACCACCATGGGCCTTGATGCAAAGCACTGGCGTCATATGGATGAAATGACTGAGCCTGTCTTCCATGTTCCAGATACAAAACACAAGAGATTTCCCCTGACCTCAAGGAATTCTCTTTGTATTAGGGAAGGCAGATGAGCCAACAAGTGAATAGGATCCATTACCATGAAAGAGGAGTACTGGGTGCTATGGAGTGTCCAGCAGGGGAGCCTCAACAGGACCTGTAGAGCCTGGGAGGCTTCCTGGAGGAAGCGATGTTCACACTGAGAGTTCAAGGATGAGCTGGGATTAGAAAGAGTGTGTGTGTGTGGAGGGGTATTCTAAACAGAAGGAAAAAGAAAGAAAGTGAAGTCACTCAGTCATGTCCAACTCTTTGCGACCCCATGGACTGTAGCCTACCAGGCTCCTCAGTCCATGGAATCTTCCAGGCAAGAGTACTGGAATGGGTTGCTATTTCCTTCTCCAAGACAGAAGGAATCATACATGCAAAAGCCTGCCTATAGGCATGAGAGAAAGATGATGAATTCCCAGAGTTGAATGTGACTGAAGATCTCACTGCACATAGGTTGAGGAGAGATGAGATGATACCAGAGAAGTGAGCCAGCCCCACCACTCAGGATGCGGCTGAGGAGCTGAACTTTGTCCTGGGCTCAAAGAGGCCCCCTGATGAGTACTGAGCAAGAGTACAAGTGAGATTTGGAAACCTCATTGTGGCTCCCCAATGGACACTGGATTTGCAGTGGCTAAGACTGAAAGATGGGAGGCTGTTGCATGGGTACCAGGTTTCTAGCTTAGCAGAGACTGAGGTTTTCCAAGCTGAGAACTCTTGGGGTTCAGATGAAGCCAATTCTGCAGCCCTTATATGTCCCTGAGTCATGGTCAGGGATGGAGGGACAGGGGAAGGGATGTTGCAATAAAGAGAATGGCTTGGACAGAAAGACTAGACCATGGTAGGCATATTTATTGTCTTCCTCACTAGAATGTTCATGCTATGAGAGTAGAAACTTTTGATGTTATTTTCTATTTATGCCCCAGTTATTAGAGTAATGCCTGAACACTAGAGACTCACAAAAATATTTGTTGAGTACAAAAACAAAGGAGGTTACAAACACAGGATGAGGGGATTTGGCATTCCAATCAGTGGGATGGAATGACTGGACCTTTTGAAGATGTTATAGAAATGTCTCTGGTTTTATCATTCCCCTTTATCACAGGGTGACCAGGATGGTGGAAATGACCAGGATGGGGAGAAGGCTGATAGCATATCTAGGCACACGAGACTACGAAATACACATCTACATAACAGATAAGTGTGTGTGTGCACGCGCACACGTGAACACCCACAGAAACAGTGATAATCTCATTACAGTGGTTTCACTGTCATCAACAGTGTGATTATCATCACAAGTCTAAGACCTTCACATACACCAGGAACCAAACTCATAGTGCTTTGTATACATTATCTCATTTAATTGTCAGGACACCTTACAGAGCAGATCCTGTTGTCAACATGGGTTTCGCTGACTCTAAGGTCACCTTCCCCTATTCCAGAATCTTGTCTCAGGTAAGGAAGAAAAATGTGATCACAACAGAAACTACGGGGTTGAGAGAAAACTCTGTGATGTCTCGAGAGGCCTCCGGGTTTATGAGAGCCTGAATGGGCTGGAGAACTCTTCGTGCCCTGCTCTGGCTGTGCGCTCAGAAGGAAGTGCATCTTGTTGGTTTGTTTCTTCGTCACCCACCCCCTAGCCTAGGTGTTCAGTTTCGAGACCTCACCCAACACCTAACAGAATGCTGTCTCCTACAGACTCTCTTTCTGAAAGCATGCCCAACTCAGGGCTTCGCTGGGGAGAGCTGGGGTCAGGAGGCTGTGATGTCAGGCAGTGATCACAAGGTGGACACTTGTGGCTGTTGTCCAGTTGTCTCAGATATGGCAGCTTAAGCTGGGGTGATTTGGGGACCAGGCGATGGCTGGTGTCTGGGAACTGGGCTGACACTGGAGATGCTATAAACAGCATGTTTCATGCAACTCTGCACCTCCATCCCAGTCCCAGAGCATTGGATTTCTTCTGCTGCACCCAAGGGCAACCTCTACAGAGATGAGTCATTGCTTTGGGAGAAGGAGGTTACTATGGAACCCAGAATCAAAGGCACCACATTTATGAGCATTAAGCGAAAAGTCAGCTGAGCTAAGTGAAGGCTGACAGATTAATTGCCTGCTTGTGTTTTGCTTGCTCTTACTGCAGACCTGATGAAAACCTCCCTGAGCTGGTGGTGAAAGGGGAGGTGAGACCACAGACAGGGATGAGCTGAGGCGATCAGATTGTCACCTCTGCCCTGGGAGCCCCATCAGTGGTTAGAAGCGGAATCATTGCTACCAGTGCTCAGGTGTTGGTATTCCAGGAGGGCCATAGGTGGCTTGTCCAGCAGGAACTAATATTTGGCCGCAAGGCATTGTTCAGCTCTTATTCAGCTTGCTATTGTTTAATCAGTTCCTATTCAGTGGTCCAAGACACTCCTAAGCTCCCAGAATAGACTCCGAGGAAGGGATGGTGGAGTAAAAAGGCAAAAGAACAGCCCCACCGGGATCAATACCTACAGATATCTCAGATGATTCCAGCCCAACATCTCCCCCAAAGACCCTCCCCAACCGTTGCCCCAATTGCACCCATATCAAAAACAATACTGAACACCCTTCATCAAGTCTTGCACCTTCACGACACAGTGAATCAACTTGGAGAGAAGTTTTGGGTGACTTCTACAAAGCTTACGCATGAAGGTATGTCACAGGGAATGGAAGCCAGTCATTTCCACCTGGGAAGGGCTTGGGTATTTAGGAGGATCCATTTCCACCTGGGAAGGGCTTGGGTATTTAGGAGGATCCAGGTAGAGGCCGGGGATCCGGCAATGGCACCCCACCCCAGTACTTTTGCCTGGAAAATCCCATGGACGGAGGAGCCTGGTAGGCTCCAGTCCGTGGGGTCGCTAAGAGTTGGACACGACTAAGCGACTTCACTTTCACTTTTCACTTTCATGCATTGGAGAAGGAAATGGCAACCCACTCCAGTGTTCTTGCCTGGAGAATCCCAGGGACAGGGGAGCCTGGTGAGCTTCCGTCTATGGGGTCGCACAGAGTCAGACACGACTGAAGCGACTTAGCAGCAGCAGCAGCAGGTAGAGGCAATAGGTCCCAGACATCTTGGCACCAACAAGATTTATCTGGGCATTTGTTAAGGAATTGCCAGCTGGTTCCAGGGTGTTTCCCTATCTTTGAAGCCCAAAGGTGCATAGAAGGGGCCCACTGCCAACCCAAAGTCTCAATCTAGTCTCCTTCTTCCAAGCACATGCCAACCACAATAGTATCCATCCTCAAACACCACCCTCGTGCCAGGCCTAGCACTACAGGGTCTCATCCCATCCTTCCAACAACACAGAGTTGGGGATGTTTCTCCCTCTTTACACAGACGAGACGACTAAGTTCAGAGACTAACTGACACGGTATGTGACAGAATAACAATGACTCGAACTTCAGCCTCTCCGGTTTCAAAGCCCAAATTTTCTGCAGTTCAGGTAAACAAATACCCACTGGACACACACCTTGCGGCAAGCTTTATGCTGTACTGGGAGGATGCAGAGATGAGTAGCACAGTCCCAGCCCTCAAGAGCTGACTGTCTAATAAGACTTTTTTGAGAAATTTCAACACATCCTTTAAAAGGCTATAACAGAGATGCAAGCACATAGGACTAAGGGGCATTGGGTGGGATTCACTCCTTGGGGGTAATCAGAGATGCTTTTTTCTTTTTTGGAAGCAAAGATCCTTAAACTGACTTTAAAGTTTTAAGTAGGAATGCACCAGGGGAAGAAGAACCTTCCATGCACTGCTAAGTAAAACTACGTTACAGGATGTTTCCTGCATGATTATTCACAAGAGAATTTGGAGATCACTGGAAGGAGAATGGCTGAAAAAACTGTGGTTCATCCACACCAAGAAATATCCTGAAATAATTAAAAGGAATGGATTAGAGTCATATCTCTAATATGACTTTTGATATGGTTTTAGAAAAGGCAGAGGAACCAGAGATCAAATTGCCAACATCTGCTGGATTATGGAAAAAGCAAGAGAGTTCCAGAAAAACATCTATTTCTGCTTTATTACCTATGCCAAAGCCACTGACTGTGTGGATCACAATAAACTGTGGAAAATTCTGACAGAGATGGGAATACCAGACGATATGACCTGCCTCTTGAGAAATGTGTATGCAGGTCAGGAAGCAACAGTTAGAACTGGACATGGAACAACACACTGGTTCCAGATAGGAAAAGGGGTACGTCAAGGCTGTATATTGTCATCCTGCTTATTTAACTTATATGCAGAGTACATCATGAGAAACGTTGGACTGGAAGAAGCACAAGCTGGAATCAAGATTGCTGGGAGAAATATCAATAATCTCAGATATGCAGATGACACCACCCTTATGGCAGAAAGTGAAGAGGAACTAAAGAGCCTCTTGATGAAAGTGAAAGTGGAGAGTGAAAACGTTGGCTTAAAGCTCAACATTCAGAAAACTAAGATCATGGCATCTGGCCCCATCACTACATGGGAAATAGATGGAGAAACAGTGGAAACAGTATCAGACTTTATTTTGGGGGGCTCCAAAATCATTGAAGATGGTGATTGAAGCCATGAAATTAAAAGACGCTTACTCCTTGGAAGGAAAGTTATGGCCAACCTAGATGGCATATTCCAAAGCAGAGACATTACTTTGCCAACAAAGGTCTGTCTAGTCAAGACTATGGTTTTTCCAGTGGTCATGTACGGATATGAGAGTTAGACTGTGAAGAAAGCTGAACACCGAAGAATTGATGCTTTTGAACTGTGGTGTTGGAGAAGACAGTTGGGAGTCCCTTGAGCTGCAAGGAGATCCAACCAGTCCATTCTGAAGGAGATCAGTCCTGGGTGTTCTTTGGAAGGACTGATGCTAAAGCTGAAACTCCAATACTTTGGCCACCTGATGCGAAGAGTTGACTCATTGGAGAAGACTCTGATGCTGGGAGGGATTGGGAGCAGGAGGAGAAGGGGACAACAGAGGATGAGATGGCTGGATGGCATCACTGACTCGAAGGACATGAGTCTGAGTGACCTCCGGGAGTTGGTGATGGACAGGGAGGCCTGGTGTGCTGCAATTCATGGGATCGCAAAGAGTCGGACATGACTGAGTGACTGAACTGAACTGGAGTCATATCAAAAGCATGTAAGCTTTGTTGAGTGACAAGCAAGTTGCAGAAAAGTGTTCTTCATATGTATATCTATGCACACACACACACACACACACACCCTATAAATACTGATGTGAACTCAGAGAAAGAGATTCCTTGTGAAAGACACAGTGTAGACAAGGTCAGGAGATGTACAGCACTGTCTGGGAAGCTCATTTCTGTTGCAGTGTCACAAGGAACGCAAACCCTCAGAGGGAAGCAGGAGATTCCCAGGGGTTGAAAAGCAGGTGTGGTTGGATTTTGGAGAGAGGCTTTGACTTGGCAATTGGATAAGCATCTCGGGTGTGGTCCTCGGATGTGGAGACGTAAGTCTAGTTTCCAGACAGGGATTTGGTGTTGCAATGGTCAAAACCACAAAGAGGGTGTCAGAACTGACTTTGAATTGATACTGGGAGACAGAGGAGGTGAAGGAAGAGGAGTGCTGGGTGAGTCCAGACATCTATGGCCCAGGCCAGTCAACCATGAACTCACCGGGGGCTCTTAGAGTCCCTTCCCCTCTCTAAACCTTTCTCATCTACTTCCAGCTCTTTTAAAGTGTGGGGTGTCAGATCCCACATGACATCCTAGCCACACACAGGCAAGATCCTTTAATAATCTGCCCACAGACTTCCCTGCATTCCAGTGGTTAAGACCTTGCCTTCCAATGCAGGGGGCCTGGGTTCAATCCCTGGTCAGGGAACTAGATCACATATGCTTCCCACTGAGAGCCCACATGCTGCAACTAAAGCTCCTACATGCAACAAATAAGACCAGATGAAGACAGAAAAAAAAAAAAAAAACAACCAGCCCAGGCAAGACGAGTTCCAACCATCTCTTCTTCCCCACCACTCCACTGAAGATGCCTTAGTAGCATAAGTGTCCTACCAGTGTATTAAAAAGCAGAGATATCACTTTGCTGACAAAAGTCCATATAGTCAAAGCTATGGTTTTTCTAGTAGCCATGTACAGATGTGAGAACTGGACCACAAGAAAGGCTGAGTGCCAAAGTATTGATGCTTTTGAACTGTGGTGTTGGAGAAGACTCTTATAGAGATTCCCTTGGACTGCAAGAGATAAAACCAGTTAATCCTAAAGGAAATCAACCCTGAATATTCATTGGAAGGACTGATGCTGAAGCGCCAATACTTTGGCCATGTAATGCAAAGAGCTGACGCACTGGAAAAGACCCTGATGCTGGCAAAGATTGAAGGCAAAAGGAGAAGGAAGAGGCAGACGATGAGATGGTTAGACAGCATCACCAACTCAATGGACATGAATTTGAGCACACTCCGGGACACAGTGGAGGCCTGCTGCAGTTCATGGGGTTGTAAAGAGTGGACACAACTTAGCGCCTGAACAACAATGAAGCATCAAAGTCACCAAGAGACCTTTTCTTACTTCTTCTCTCAAGTGTTTGATTCAAGGCATGTCTGCCTTTATAGAAATGTTCTTCACTCCTGACTTGTGTGACAGGACACATGGTCCTGGTGCCTCATCTCACTTTCAGGCCACTCTTTTTGATCTTCTTTGCTGACTTCCTTTGCTTTAGCTGAAAGCTTAAAGCTGCTTCTCTAGATGTGATCCTGAGTCCTCTCCCTAGGGGATTCCACTTAGCCTTTTGGGAGGAGGACCTAATTGTATTCCTTCTTTATTCCACTGTTGCAATGAGGAGAAAAATTTCCAGAAAATCCAGAGTCTTTTGTCATACTCCTTACTCTCTATGTCCTACACAGATGGAGTATGATACTTGGGGAGCTTGGGAGGAAAACCAAGCCTCCACTGTAGTTTTCTTGTTGCTTACTGTTCCCCAAAATTACCTTGTCTATTTGTCTACATCTTTCATTTCTGTTTTGCCCACGATACTATAAGCTACATGAAGGCAGGTATATTTGTCACTATATCCTCAGCACGTGAATATCTACACTATTTTGTAACTGAATTAATGAACACATGATCCTTGATCCCTGTATGTAAAGGGTCCTTTGTTGTCCAAGAAGCTGTTAAGATTATTTACTTTTAAACTACATTTCCCTGTGGTTCCTCAAACAAATCTCTCATCTTAGTGAAGTCCTTATGTATTTCTCCTGATTTTCTGTTGTCTGAGCTCAAAAGAAATCTTCTATATGCATTCTTATTTATTTCTTAATGGCAAAATTACTCACTGCCCTCTGATCACTTTGCCTCTGCATGAATTCTTACAATTATTTAATTCTACATTATAGTAGAGTTTGCTGCTTCTTTGTCTCTCTCATCAGATTGCAATCTCCTTCAGGACAGAGGTCATGATCTACTTTTCTCTGTTTGCCCCCAGCACCTAGCTCAGCATGTCCTACACTTCAGTGTATCTTGTTCAATGGGATGGAATCTGGCTGACAATATTCTCATAGCATTGCTTGCATAGACTGGCCAACTAGTTGACCTTCTTTGGCCAACAAAGCTGTCTTAGGGCTAGGTTGACTCCCTGTTCCAGAAGGCAATCCTTTCTACTCAACTTGCATAATGGGTTTCATCCTTTTGGATTCAGATTTTCCTCTCTGTTCAGAGTCATAAATTTCAATGGCCAAGCTACAAGTCTGATATTCTCTTCATTATTCTGTCTCTTATACTCACAGCATATTTCAAAATTAACACCTAAAGTCAAGGATCAATGGATTCCCTAACTTATTTTTCCCCTATCTTCTGAGGTTGCCTCCATATGTCTAGGCTATTGCTGACGTCAAGTATCCCAGCCCTGGAAACATCGGCTGGACAAAAATTATTCCATTTCCAGAAGAAAGTTGTGAAGTTCAGCAAAATGTGGTTCCTTCTTATCTCCACACATCTTTACTTATTAAATTCTACTCATTCCTTGATGAAGACCCTCTCCATGATTCACTTTTCACATAATAATCTTAGGATTTATTGAGCAACTACTATGTGGCTGGATGTGTCCTAAATGTTTTACACAGACAACCTTTAATCTTCTCAACAACCATGGGCATGCATATTATCCCATTTACCATATGAGAAAACCAAGACTCAGAGAAGTAGAAGTAGACTAGTTTGACTCAGCTAGTGTGTGACCAAGGTAAGACTGGTATCCAACTCTATTTGACTAGAAAGTCTGTGTTTTCTTCATTGTATTGAGGTGTCACAGTTGCTGACTTAGTCCACCATTCTCAGTGGCACATCACTTTATTCAATAAATATTGATCAAACACCTCATACGTGCCAGGAACTGTTCTAAGCACTAGGATCCATATGGTGGATATAGAAGACAAAAGCTCCTGCCTTTGTAGAGGTTACATTCCAGTGGAGGGAGATACATGAAAACAATAAAAAGAATTTTTAAAAAGTTATAAAGTACTAGAAAGTAATAAGTGATACGGAAAAAGACAGCTGAGTGATGGGGATGGAGTGGCTTAAGGGCCTGGATGATAAATTCAGTTTCTAATACAGTTGTTGAGAGTCACATTCAGATGGTGATGTTTGAGCAGAGATGTGAAAGAGATGAGAGAGTCAAATAGCATTGGGGAAAGAGGCTGGGGAGTTCAGTGTAGGGAAAGAACTTCCCAAGCAGGACGCTGAGAGAAAGGCTCTGATGCAGAAGCTATTTTGGCAGGATCAAGGAAGGCCCAAAGGTTAATGTAGCATGGTGGACTGAGGGTAAGAGGGTGTAGGAGATGAGATCACAGATGTAACAGGGGTTGGGATGGTGTATGGAAGTGGTTCTCAACAAGTGGTTCTCAAAAGAGTTTTTACTCCAGGGGATAACTGTCAATATCTGGAGACATTGTTTTTTTTTTGTCACAGCTTTAGGAGGGGATGCTATGGGCATCGGGTGAATAAAGGACAATGTGAAAGTTGCTCAGTTGTGTCCAACTCTTTGTACCCCAAGGACTATACAGTCCATGGAATTCTCCAGGACAGAATACTGGCATGGGTAGTCTTTTCTTTTCTCCAGGGTATCTTCCCAACCAAGGATAGAACCCAGGTCTCCTGCATAGCAGGTAGATTCTTTAACAGCTGAGCCACAAGGGAAGCCCAAGAATACTGGAGTGGGTAGCTAATCCCTTCTCCAGTGGATCTCCCCTACACAGGAATCAAACCAGGGTCTCCTGCACTGCAGGTTAATTCTTTACCAACTGAGCTATCGACAAAGATGCTGCTAAATATACGACAATGTATAGGACATCCTTCTGGCAAAAAGAATTCAGTTCAGTTGAGTTCAGTCAGGCAATTGTCTCTGACTCTTTGTGACCCTATGAATTGCAGCACGCCAGGCCTCCCTGTCCATCACCAACTCCTGGACTTCACTCAGACTCACGGCCATCGAGTCCCTTGCAGTTCAAGGGACTCTCAAGGGTCTTCTCAAGAGGCAGGTCAGGTGGTCTGGTATTCCCACCTCTTTCAGAATTTTCCACAGTTTATTGTGATCTACACAGTCAAAGGCTTTGGCATAGTCAATAAAGTAGAATAGATGTTTTTCTGGAACTCTCTTGCTTTTTCCATGGTCCAGCGGATGTTGGCAATTTGATCTCTGGTTCCTCTACCTTTTCAAAAACCAGCTTGAACATCTGGAAGTTCACAGTTCATGTATTGCTGAAGCCTGGCTTGGAGAATTTTGAGCATTACTTTACTAGCGTGTGAGATGAGTGCAATTGTGCGGTAGTTTGAGCATTCTTTGGCATTGCCTTTCTTTGGGATTGGAATGCAAACTGACCTTTTCCAGTCCTGTGGCAACTGCTGAGAATTATCCAGCTCCAAATATCAATAATGTTGAGAGGGAGAAATTCTGCTGTAAAATTTACAGGACTTTGACTTTTGCTGTGAGTAATATGGAACACCTTTGGGGATCCTGAATGGAGGAGTGACAAGCTCTGATTTATATTTTGAAAGGAGACCGTGGCTACTGTTTTGAGAATAAACAGAATGTGGGGAAGGGGCAAGGGAGGAAGCACAGAGACCAGCCTGGAAGTAACTGCTGGAACTGGAGCATGAGATATAGGGTGACTCATTCATCTCTATGATCGAAAGCCTGGGAAGTCAGGTAGGAAGGAAAGTAGCATTGCTGAGTATCTAGAGGGAGCCAGGCTTTCACATTCACTTTCTTTTAGACTGTACCTAATCTTTATTAGCCTCAACACTTAGATTGGAGTTTGATTACTTAAGTAGTAACCATATCCCTGAATGAAAACAAAGCTTTGAGTAGAAAGAAGAGTGCTTCTCTTTCATACTTTCTGGTCATTCTGTGTTTTTCTGGATGGTGCTATTTCTACACCAATATGGCACATGTCCTTCTAGAGGCACATGAAGAAACCTCTTAGAGGTGCCCAGGTAGAGGTCTCCTATAGTCCCCTATGCCATCATTCAGTAAATAGGCCTTTAACTACCTTGATGAGGTTGTCTGTTACACATTCTGTTAAGAACAGACTCCTGCACTGGGCACGTGAAGCCAGGGAGTTGTCATTTTTACTGATGGAGCCAAGCCCTTGAAAATATCTATATTAGGGTCTTTCCTCCAAAGGCTGGAAGGTCATTTATTCAAAAGAGCAAACAAATAGATGTGGGGTAGAGGGATGCAGGACAGCAAAAGCTCAACCAGTAAAATCCCAGAATGGTGACTGATAGCAAGTGGTGATGAAAAGTGAACTTGTCTCGGTCATGCTAGTGCAGGAACTGATGGCCACATCAATACTATGGCCCCGCTCTGCCTCCGTCAGGGACAGGACAAGTGAAGCAGATGCCATTGGTGTACCTTACCTCCACCTTCACTGTCATCCACATTCCCAGGTAGGTGACCGGGCTCACCAAGCCCTTCCTTTTTGGAACCTCTCTTCTTGAGGCTCCCACTCCCATACTTTATATCTTATTGTTGTTCAGTGGCCAAGTGTCCAACTCTTTATGACCCCATGGACTGCAGCATGCCAGGCTTCCCTGATCTTTACTATCTTCTGAAGTTTGCTCAAATTTCTATTCATTGAGTTGGTGATGCTATCTAATCATCTCATCCTCTGCAGTCCTCTTCTCCTTTTATCACCTTAACCCTTACGTACACCATTTATTTTGCCTATAATGCCTACATTAATTTCCTAGGGTCACTGTGACATACTGGGTGACTTAAAAGAGCAGAAATGTATTGTCTCGCAGTTCTGGAAGCTAGAATCTTGAAATTAAAGATCGTCAGGGTCATACTTTCTCTGAAACTTGCAGGAGAATCTTGCTTGGCTTCTTCCTAGTTTCTGGTGGTTTATCAACCATCCTGGGAATTCCTTGGCTTGCAGCTATATCACACAAATCTCTGCTTTCATCATCATAAGGCAATATTCCTGTGTCTCTGTTTTCAAATGGCATTATTCTTATAATGATATCAGTCATACTGGATGTGGAATCTACCCTACTTCAGTAGGACCTCATCCTAACTTAAGTAATTAATCTGCAGCAACACTATTTCCAAGTATAATTTCACATTCTGAAGTACTAGGAGTTAGGACTTCAATATATCTTTTATAGGGAGAACAAAGTGCCCTTTTCCACCTGTGCCTCTCAGCTGGAAGTACAGGAGCAAGTCTAGATGGCACAGGGAAAGTCTTAGGCTCTCTGAATAGATACATCTTCACAGAAGAGATGGATGCAGATCTCTTAAAATTATTTTGTTGTATTAGTGGTCTTGGAAGCTATTATTAACTCCTAAGGGGAACAACCCCTCCCTTACCCAACGTGATCCTAATGCAGCACCAAGCCTATGATGGTAGATTCCCTGACAACAGTAGTAAGAGTGCTACATGTCTCTGGGCATAATTATTGATCCAGTGGTGGGCACATGGCCCAGGAAGAGACAATCAGATTCCTTCTGTGAAATTTTGAAATATGGTATCAAGGGGATGAGCAGTCCTTTCTTTTGAACACAGTTAGAGCTGGTGGAGGACTTACTGTCTTCTGCATAAAGACTGGTGCAAGGACAAGCAGAGAAGAGAGAGGAGAGAGTGACGGTATCCTGATGCCATTATTTCAGATCCTGGATCCAGCTGTGCCTGGAGCCAATGCCCTTGGGTCTATGAGATGCTGTCGGTTATTTAGTCCCTCAGTTGTGTCTGACTCTTTGCAACCCCATGGACTGTAGCCCACCAGGCTCCTCTCTCTATGGGATTTTCCAAGCAGGAATATTGGAGTGTGTTGCCATTTCCTTCTCCAGGGGGTCTTCCCAACCCAGTGATTGAACCCATGCCTCCTACATTGTAGGAGGATTCTTTACAGCTGAGCCACCAGGGAAGCTTCATCTGAGACACAGAACCCAAAGATTTTCCTTTTTCTCTTAACCACTTCTGTTACTTTCAATGGAGAAAGTTTATTAATTCAGCTGCCTTGCACCAATGCTAAGCTCTTTTCAGAAAGAGCAACTACATCATCAAACATCACTGTTAAGAATAACTAATGTCTTTGACATCTTTTTTTTTTTTTTGGCATTATGATTATTTATTTAACTCACATTGCTATGCATTCATGAAAAGGGGTTCATTATGCAGTAGAGAGAACCCTAGATTAGGAGTCAGGAAATCTGGTTTCAAATTTCCAGCTTTTCTTTTTTTTTTTTTAATCAAGAATCTCTTTTATTGATTATCAGAAACATTACAAACATCTAATATGAACAAATTGTAACATGACAGTATTTAGTTTGAACAATTAATACATTTCAGATATAATATTATACATATTTCAATGTTATTCTCCCCAGTCATCCCACCCTCTCCCGGTCCCAGAGTCCAAAAGTCTGGTCTATACATCAGTGTCTCTTTTGCTGTCTCGTAAATAGGGTTATTTTTTCCATCTTTCTAAATTTCATATATATGCGTTAGTATACTGTATTTGTGTTTTTGTTTCTGGCTTACTTCACTCTGTATAATAGGCTCCAGTTCCATCCACCTCCTTAGAACTGATTCAAATGTATTCTTTTTAATGGCTGAGTAATACTCCATTGTGTATATGTACCACAGCTTGCTTATCCATTCATCTATGGAGAACAGTCTGGAGATTCCTCAAAAAACTGGGAATAGAACTGCCTTATGATCCAGCAATCCCACTGCTGGGCATATACACTGAGAAATCCAGCTTTTCTAATTACTAGCTGCTTGGCTATAAACAAGTTACTTGATTTCTCTGAGCTTTAGTCTCTCTGTATAAAAGGCACATTCATTGCGGTCCCACCTACTTCTCAAGATGATAAAGAAAATGGAATAGATAAAGCAGAGGTTGGTAGACTATGGCTAAGGCCTAACTCCAGACTAAGGCAGGGCTCATGGTTTCTGTAAATACAGTTACTTGGGGACACAGCCACGCCCTTCATTTACATATTATCTACAACTGCTTTCTCACCAGAGTTGAGTAGTTTCCACAAAGACTTAATGGCTCAAAATCAGAAAACTAACATTTTCAGGGGCATATTCCTATTCTACCTGGGGCTTTCTAGTAGAAACCTGCCAATTTCTGTTCTACAAAAGGCACAGTTTGTATTGACAAAGGGTTTTCTCATGGGTCTCCTATTTTCCACCTGGAAGGGTTGAGGGAATGTTTCTAAAGCAGTAACATCCAGTATTGGAAAGATGTGATGGATGATGATAATGGAGACAAAAGTTTCTGGAAGGCATCTTGACAAGTCTTTTAAAGCTTTAAGGATAAAGTACTCCCCTTTGATCCACAGGTTTAGAGTCCTCGTGTTCAAGTAACCCTTATTTTACCTAATAATGGTCCTAGAGCACAAGAGTAGCGATGCTGGCAATTCAGATATGCCAAAGAGCATTTGTAAAGTGCTTCCTTTTAGTGAGAAGGTGCAAGTTTTTGATATAATATGGAAAGAAAAAAATTATATGCTGAAGTTGTTAAGATCTTTGTAAGAAAGAACCTTCTATTCATAAAATTGTGAGGAGGGAAGAAATTCATGCTAGTTTTTCTTTTGCATCCCAAACTGCAAAAGTTACAGCCATAGTGTGTGATAAGTGCTTAGTTAAGATGCAAAAGGCATTAAATTTTTACAATAAAATATTTTGAAGGAGTGAGAGAGACCACAGACATACAAGTTTCACTCAAGTATATTGTTATAACTGTTCTATTTTATTATTAGTTATTGTTGCTAATCTCTCACTGTGCCTACTTTATAAATTAAACTTTACCACAGGTATATATGCATAGGAAAAAACATAGTGTATATATATATATATATACACACACATATACATATATATATGTATATATATGGTTCAGTACTATCTACAATTTCAGACATCTACTAGGGGTCTTCGAATGTATCCTCCATGGATAGCGTGGGACTACCATTACTCTTGACCTTTATAAGAAGTTGTTTTAAGAAATATTAGAGGGAGAGGGTGGGATGATTTGGGAGAATGGCATTGAAACATATAATATCATATATGAAATGAGTCGCCACTCCAGGTTTGATGCATGATACTGCATGCTTGGGGCTGGTGTACTGGGACAACCCAGAGGGATGGTACGGGGAGGGAGGAGGGTTCAGGATGGGGAACATGTGTATACCTGTGGCGGATTCATGTTGATATATGGCAAAACATATACAATATTGTAAAGTTTTTAAAAAATGTGAAAAAAAAAAGAAATTTTAGAGTTGAGATACATTTAAAGTTAAGAAATGCTGGTGGAATAATTTCTTAAATTATCCATCATATTATACATTCAAAATCTTGTTTCCAAAGAATCTTTAATACTGTACAAAAATGGTCCTGTTTTGATATAGTAAAAAATAGCATCATAAAGAAATGTTATCTATAATATGATCCCAATTTTATAAAACAAGGCTAGCAGGAAAAACACCTAAAGTTAATTTTTCTTTCTGGGCAGTGAAGTCACAAGAGGCTTTTATATTGCTAGTTTCATTTTTCTTTTTTGTTTCAAGAATTGTTTTTTAATCAGAAAAAAATAATTTAGTAGCTGGTATTTGGTTATTTCATGTACGGATGTGAGAGTTGGACCATAAAGAAGGCTGAGACCTGAAGAATTGATGCTTTCAAACTGTGGTACTGGAGAAGATTTGAGAGTGAATCCCTTGCACTGCAAGGACATGAAACCAGTCAACCCTAAAAGAAATCAACCCTGAATATTCATTGGAAAGACTAATGCTAAAGCTCCAATACTTTGGCCACCTGATGAGAAGAGCTGACTCACTGGAAAAGACCCTGATGCTGGGAAAGACTGAGGGCAGGAAGAGAAGGGGGCAACAGAGGAAGAGATGGATGGATGACATCAGACTCAATGGACCCAAGTTTGAGCAAGCTCTGGGAGTTGGCGATGGACAGGGAAGCCTGGTGTGCTGCAGTCCATGGGGTTGCAAAGAATTAGACACCACTGAGTGCCTGAACAACAACGACACAATTAAGGTTGGATAAGCTTGAGAGATAGCTGATGACTAGATCTATTACCTTACCATTCCCTAGAAAAAGGGTGATCCCCTGGGGAGGGCATATACTTGGGTGGGGGCTGAGGGGAATCAGACACTAGGGTTAGAGGAAGAGCTCCTTTCCAAGCAGCAGTGTTTATATACCTCCCGCTAGCCATCACCATGTAGGGATGTGATTCAGACTCCATGTTGTGGATCTTTTTTTTTTTTCCCAAGAAAATCAGAAATCGGGATTGTGCTGGGAATTTACCAGTGATTAAAATTTGGCTCAGAGGGTAAAGAATCTCCCTGCAATGCAGGAGACTGGCGTTCAATTTCTGAGTTGGGGAAGACCTCCTGGAGAAGGGAATGGCTACCCACTCCAGTATTCCTGCCAGGAGAATTACATGGACAGAGGAGCCTGGTAGGCTACTGTCTATAGGGTCACACAGACTTGGAGATGACTGAATGACTAACATTTTCACTTTCAAATTCTGTGTGGGTCAAGTAGAACACTCATGTGTCTTGAACCCAGCCCCCACGTCACCTGTTTTGAAATGCCTGCCCTAGACCAATGTGACTTTAGAGCTGGAAGGGGAGTTGTAGGTAATCTAGTCAAATTGCTGCTGCTGCTGCTAAGTCGCTTCAGTTGTGTCCGACTCTGTGCGACCCCATAGACGGCAGCCCACCAGGCTCCCCTGTCCCTGGGATTCTCCAGGCAAGAACACTGGAGTGGGTTGCCATTTCCTTCTCCAATGCATGAAAGTGAAAAGTGAAAGTGAAGTCGCTCAGTCGGGTCCGACTCTTAGCGACCCCATGGACAGCGGCCCACCAGGGACCTCTGTCCATGGGATTTTCCAGGCAAGAGTACTGGGGTGGGGTGCCATTGCCTTCCCCGCAAATTGCTGCATTTGACTTTAATGTGGTGAAATGACTCCTCTGGGGCCAGTCAACTGAATATCAGCAGGGCCAGACTACAGCAAAGGGATTTTGACTCTGAAGTCGGAGCTGTTTTCTGCCATGCCACTGTTGAAATGGGACTTTCCCTACCATCCCTGCCCTCCTCCAGCATCCCCCTCTTCCAACATTCCCTGTTTCAGAGAAGTGGCACTACCTTCCCATGAGTTGCCCAGACCAGAAGGCTGGGTGTCATCATTGGCACTGATCAAGCATGAAGATCCATTCAGCCTATCTCCTATATATATTCTGCCCTCATCTGTTTCTCTTTCTTTTCACTGCTACCACCTAAATTCCACTGCAAAGGCTTCCTAATTACTCTCTGATCTCATCACTTCTCTGCTTAAGGCCCAGTTTCCAAAATCTCTAAGACAATGCACAGCCCCACCTCCCTCTTTGACCCCATTTGGTACCTCTCTCCTCCTCAGTCTAGCTTGCAACTCCTCCAACCTGTCATTTTCCTCCTGTCGAAAGTACCTTTTCTATACCATCCCACTTGTTTGGAATTCTCTCTCCATGTCTCTTCTTAGTGTTAATCTCAACCAGTCTTCGAGGTCTCAGAACAGTGCTGGTCCATCCTAAGTGCTATATGAGTGTTAGCTATTGTGATTTTTTATTTCTATCATCTCAGCTCAAATGTCATCTTTTTGAGGAATCCTTCTTAGGTCAGGTCATTCTGTGATTCACCTTCATAATACCTGGAATAATCATAGTTCAACAACAAACGGCTTTTATTTGTTTCATATCTACTGCCTCTATGAGATGTCAGGACACTTTCAGAAAAAAGACTGTGTCAATTCTTTATATCCCCAGTGACTGTCAGGGTGCATATTACAGCACTCTTTGAGTACCTGACTGATGTTGAGTAAGTGCTTGCTAATATCTATATACCTCTATCAGAACATCCAATGAAGCCTTCAAAAACACTTCCATGTTGGCCATTTTACCGATGAAGAAGCAGGGTTAAGTGGGGCATTTAGTAACTCTATAGGTTTGTAGCATGTGAAAGCATAGGCCCCTATCCTTGAGCCCTTAGCTTGGGGTCCTGTCTTTGCTTCTGGCTCTGATGGCTGGGTGGACATCTCACTTCTGCTCTTTTCTGACTCAGAACTGGTATTCATATATTTTTTTCAGTGGTAGGAAGTCTTGCCCAAGGGAATGCTACTTGGTTAGCATCTGGGGAAAGAAAAATATTTCCCCCTTTGTTAGCTGGTGCTGGGCAGCCTGAAAACTATTTATCCCCACTGTCTGCTGCCTGAGACGTAATGACCTGCTTTCAATCCTTTTTAATTATGGGATTTTTGATAGGAATTTGGAAAACAGCTCCTAAATCCTGAGGCTTGGATGGTAGCCCATGTTTCATCTCCAAGTCTCTGAACCCAGATTTTCAGAAAGACTGTTTATACTTCACCCTCAGGCAAAGTCCCATCTGCCACGGCTCCCATTCCTCCCAAATTGCCCACCTGGGGGTTGTCTAGCCATGTTTGTTTTCCAATGTACTCCCTGGATGGAAGCACCTCTTTGCCTCCAGTGCTGGGCTGTGTTTGCAGTATTGGGCTGTCCTGAGGCAGCCCTTGGCAGGTAAACACCTGGGCTGCTGTCCTGTGAGAGGCAGACTTGGACAACACCTGGGAGTGAACAAAGCCAGGTTTGAACCCTTGCTCTTGCAAGTGTTAGCACTGGGGCCTTGGGAAGCAGACTTAAGCCCTATGCCTCCATCTCCTTAACTATAAAACAGTAATAATAATACATCTTTAGGCTTAATGCACTGGTCATAACGAACATCCTCTTCCAACAACACAAGAGAAGACTCTATACATGGACATCACCAGATGGTCAACACCAAAATCAGATTGATTATATTCTTTGCAGCCAAAGATGGAGAAGCTCTATACAGTCAGCAAAACAAGACCAGGAGCTGACTGTGGCTCAGAGCATGAACTTCTTATTGCCAAATTCAGACTTAAATTGAAGAAAGTAGGGAAAAACACTAGACCATTCAGGTATGACCTAAATAAAATCCCTTATGATTATACAGTGGAAGTGAGAAATAGATTTAAGGGCCTAGACCTGATAGAGTGCCTGGTGAGTTATGGAATGAGGTTCGTGACATTGTACAGGAGACAGGGATCAAGACCATCCCCATGGAAAAAAAAAATGCAAAAAAGCAAAATGGCTGTCTGGGGAGGCCTTACAAATAGCTGTGAAAAGAAGAGGAGCAAAAAGCAAAGGAGAAAAGGAAAGATATAAACATCTGAATGCAGAGTTCCAAAGAATAGCAAGAAGAAATAAGAAAGCCTTCTTTAGTGATCAATGCAAAGAAATAGAGGAAAACAACAGAATGGGAAAGACTAGAGATCTCTTCAAGAAAAGCAGAGATACCAAAGGAACATTTCATGCAAAGATGGGCTCGATAAAGGATAGAAATGGTATGGACCTAACAGAAGCAGAAGATATTAAGAAGAGATGGCAAGAATACACAGAAGTATACAAAAAAGATCTGCATGATCCAGATAGTTACAATGGTGTGATCACTGACCTAGAACCAGACATCCTGGAATGTGAAGTCAAGTGGGCCTTAGGAAGCATCACAACGAACAAAGCTAGTGGAGGTGATGGAATTCCAGTTGAGCTATTTCAAATCCTGAAAGATGATGCTGTGAAAGTGCTGCACTCAATATGCCAGCAAATTTGGAAAACTCAGCAGTGGCCACAGGACTGGAAAAGGTCAGTTTGCATTCCAATCCCAAAGAAAGGCAATGCCAAAGAATGCTCAAACTACCGCATAACTGTACTCATCTCACACGCTAGTAAAGTAATGCTCAAAATTCTCCAAGCCAGGCTTCAGCAATATGTGAACCGTGAACTTCCTGATGTTCAAGGTGGTTTTTGAAAAGGCAGAGGAACCAGAGATCAAATGGCCAACATCCTCTGGATCATGGAAAAAGCAAGAGAGTTCCATAAAAACATCTATTTCTGCTTTATTGACTATGCCAAAGCCTTTGACTGTGTGGATCACAATAAACTGTGGGAAATTCTGAAAGAGATGGGAATACCAGATTATCTGACCTGCCTCTTGAGAAACCTGTATGCAGGTCAGGAAGCAACAGTTAGAACTGGACATGGAACAACAGGCTGGTTCCAAATAGGAAAAGGAGTATGTCAAGGCTGTATATTGTCACCCTGCTTATTTAAATTATATGCAGAGTACATCATGAGAAACACTGGACTGGAAGAAGCACAAGCTGGAATCAAGATTGCTGGGAGAAATATCAATAACCTCAGATATGCAGATGACACCACCCTTATGGCAGAAAGTGAAGAGGAACTCAAAAGCCTCTTGATGAAGGTGAAAGTGGAGAGTGAAAAGGTTGGCTTAAAGCTCAACATTCAGAAAAAGAAGATCATGGCATCCAGTCCCATTGCTTCATGGGAAATAGATGGGGAAACAGTGGAAACAGTGTCAGACTTTATTTTTCTGGGCTCCAAAATCACTGCAGATGGTGATTGAAGCCATGAAATTAAAAGACGCTTACTCCTTGGAAGGAAAGTTATGTCCAACCTAGATAGCATATTCAAAAGCTGAGACATTACTTTGCCAACAAAGGTTCGTCTAGTCAAGGCTATGGTTTTCCTGTGGTCATGTATGGATGTGAGAGGTGGACTGTGAAGAAGGCTGAGTGCCGAAGAATTGATGCTTTTGAACTGTGGTGTTGGAGAAGACTCTTGAGAGTCCCTTGAACTGCAAGGAGATCCAACCCGTCCATTCTGAAGGAGATCAGCCCTGGGATTTCTTTGGAAGGAATGATGCTAAAGCTGAAACTCCAGTACTTTGGCTACCTCATGCGAAGAGTTGACTCATTGGAAAAGACTCTGATGCTAGGAGGGATTGGGGGCAGGAGGAGAAGGGGACGACAGAGGATGAGATGGCTGGATGGTATCACTGACTCAATGGACGTGAGTCTGAGTGAATTCCAGGAGTTGGTGATGGACAGGGAGGCCTGGGGTGCTGCGGTCCGTGGAGTCGCAAAGAGTTGGACACGACTGGGCGACTGAGCTGATTGAGATTCTCCAAAAATTGCCCCTCACCTACATGCATAAAGGAAGTTCCCGGGGCCATATTTCTATTCTTTAGACTTCAAACCCTTCACTGGCACCCACTGGACCACATTGGATCCTTGACTTATACTCATCCTTGAGACAATCAGACAATTTCCTTCAAGAATTGGGAACAAAAACAGTAAAACTAGTGGGATGATTGGCAGCCCTGTAGCAGGGATATGATGTTACCCTAGAGCTGGAGAAGTCTTTTTAGTTTTTTTTTACCATTGGTACAGAAGAACAAATAAATAAATAAAAATATTAAAAAGGTGGTCTGCAGAGAGATAAAAGAATGAAACAGACATACAACCAAAACAGCCTCTGCCAAACACACAAGCTGGAAGATCCTTTCATTCAGAAACTGCTGCCAAACACCCCTTGCCTGCTCCTGAGGGTGGGGATGGGGGCACGGTGGGGGTCAGTGCAGCCATGGGGGAGCATGGGAAACTGAGCTGAGCTTAGTGGGAGTGCAGGAAGTCCTGAGAATCTACCTCTGCCTTCCTGTCTTCCTGTTGGGGCTCAGAGGATGGATAGCCTTGGTCCTCCCCCTCAAAACATCCTCTTCTATCTGTTGCGTCCTTCTGCATCGCTTGCCAATTAGTCTGCATTCAGTCCCAGGGAGGAGCAGACCCAAGCTTCCAGCACACACACATGCCGCGTGCTCCCATCACCCCAGGAATGCTCATCATTTGTGAAAAATACATGCTCTTTTCTGCCTCTGTTGCCTCTGCCTTGTCTGCTTGATCCATACCTCAAAAAATGACAGTGATTTTTTACGGCCCAGCTCACATGTCATCTACTTTCTGAAGCCTTTTCTAACTCCTTCAGCATAATTAGCTCTTCCTCCTGTCACCTTCCAAAACCCTTTGTATGTTCTGCCACTGGGGCATTTCACATTCTGTACTATACTGCCTTGATATTTAAGTTACATTTCAAATTACAGATGTAACCACAGGTTTTCTGTATAAAGAATAAAATTCTCTCTCTCTCTCTCCCCTAGAATCCTCCAAAGCTAATCATTACTAGCAGTTTCGTTGGAGAACTTCCAGAAATTTGTATGTGTAAGTAAGCATATATGAGGGTGTGGGTAGGTACAGTTAGTTGTCTGATTGAAAATGGGTCACATAAAGCTATTGCTATGCAACCTGCACTTTTCCCTTGTTGGACATCTTTATATATTTGTAGAAAACTATACTCTGTGTTAATTCTCTGTCAATAAATTTGGAGTACCAGTTCAGTTCAGTCGTTCAGTTGTGTCTGACTCTGCGATCCCATGAACCACAGCACGCCAGGCCTCCCTGTCCATCACCAACTCCCAGAGGTTACTCAAACTCATGTCCATTGAGTCGGTGATGCCATCCAACCATCTCATCATCTGTCATCCCCTTCTCCTCTTGCCATCAATCTTTCTCAGCAGCAGGGTCTTTTCAAATGAGTCAGCTCTTTGCATCAGGTGGCCAAAGGATTGGAGTTTGAGCTTCAACATCAATCCTTCCAATAAACACCAAGGACTGATCTCCTTTAGGATGGCCTGGTTGGATCTCCTTGTAGTCCAGGGGACTCTCAAGAGTCTTTTCCAATGCCACAGTTCAAAAGCATCAATTTTTTGGCACTCAGCTTTCTTTATAGTCCAACTTTCACATCCATATATGACTACTGAAAAAACCATAGACTTCACTAGACTTGGCCTAGAATCTGTCATTTTACTTTATTAAAAAAATAAAATGTTTCCTTTGTCTTCTATATTTTATGTGGTTTCTCCCTCCTTCTCTCCCTTCTTCCCCCCTCCTTTCCTTCCTTCCTTCCTCCCCACCTCTCCCTTTTCTGCCCCATCTTCCTCTCTCTCTCTCTTATTTATGACGTTTTTTTTTTCCCACTATCTTCTTCTAATGGTTTGGAAGGTTTATAGTCTGTTTTAGTCCTTGAAATGGTCACTCTTATAGCTTTAAACGGTATACCTGAAGATCTATTTCTTTCTTGTAAAAACTTTAAAAATGTTGTGGTAGTTTCAGGTGGACAGCAAAGGGACTCAGCCATACATATACACGAATCCATTCTCCTCCAAACTCCCTTCCCATTCAGGCTGCTGCATAACATTAAGCAGAGTTCCCTGTGCTCTACAGTAGGACGTGGTTGGTTATCCGTTTTAAATATAGCAGAGCGTACAGGCTGATGAGCTTCCCAGCTCAGTAGGTAAAGAATCTGCCGGAAATGCAGGAGACACAGGTTCGTTCTCTTGGTTGGGAAGATCCCCTGGAGGAGGGCATGGCAACCCACTCCAGTATTCCTGCCGGGAGAAATCTCAAGGACAGAGGAGTCCAGAAGGCTACAGTCCATAGGACTGCAAAAAGTTGGACACGACTCAAGTGACTGAGCATGCACGCACATACAGATTGATGCCAAACATCATTTATTCCATATAAAATCCACAAATTCTCCACCATATAAGATGTAAAAATCAAGGCATGTATAAATCTCCCCACATCCTTTCCTCTGCATTGTTGCTGGTTAAGCAATTTCTTTTTATACACAGCTGTGGTTTAGAATATTTACATTCTGTTTGTAACCATAATCCACAGAGCTCCTTCGCCTTATTTCTAAATTTAAATGAATATAATGTTTACCAGTAACTCATACATTTCCTAGCTTTTCCATTCCTAAATTAGTAATTTTGATATATGCTTTGGGAGACTAAATTTCATTACTGAGTCCCCTATTCCTCCCACACCTACCATGAACTTATGAGGGTTGTGTGCTATTTTCTCTGAGTCTGTGTGCTTGTAAATGTCTTTCTGCTACTTTAATACATGAGAGATAATCAGACTGGCTATCACATTTGAGAACACACTTACTACCTTTAGCATTTTGTACCCATTGCTACCATGTCTTTTAGCATTAAAGGATAAAGTCACAGGCCAGCCTGATTTTTTCCTTAGAATATTTCCTGTTTTTACTACTTGAATATTGCCCATCAAAGTGCCACGATATATTAAGGTTATTTTTTTTTAATTCTGTAGATTTGGGCATTTCATTAGTTCAGAAAAAGTTTTCTTCTATAATATCATTGAATGTATTTGCGTCCCATTGTTCTGTTCTTTTCTTCAGGAATGCCCAGTATGCATATCCTTTGTATTTCATAAGTATTGCCTTCTATCTTAGTCCATTGTCTTTATGATTTCCCCTCTTGTTTCATTTTTTTTTTTTATCTCCGTATTACTGGCTCTCCACTCAACTGAATAAATTTTGTATTTTGCGGATGCTAAGTTTTCCCTCTCTAAGAGTTTTACTACTATTTTCAATTTTTGTTATTCTATGTTAGATCCTATCTGCATTATATGCTTTACTCTGGTCTGTTATTTTCTCAGGGATGTAATGGGGTGGGATTAGGCAGTGAGCTAGGACTGCCAGCAGATTTTCCCTTGAGTTTCTAGTCTCAGAATCTGTCATCAAATATGCTCTGTTTGGGTTTCCAAGCATTTCCCCAGGGAAGACACGTTTGGGTCACAAGGAGGATCCACAGATCAATGTCCCTCTGATTGGTCATTTAGCATTTATGTGTATCTCTCTCTTCTGGTGACGAGCTGCAAGTCTAATGGTTGTTTCCCTCTCTCTTCTATCTTACCTCAAAGACATTTAAGGAATAGGAGTTGATATTGAAAAAATAATGCCAGTTACCCACATAGTGCCTCCTTTGGCCCTCTTTTTCTTGTCTACCCACCTGGTGGAACTGAGTTACTACAAAGAATCTCACTTTTCCATGGCCCATTCATACCTACTCTCAATAGCAAGTAGCCATTTATTTGGCCTTTAAAAATCCTTTCTTAGTTTTAGGGAAACCTGGCAATTTGTTGTCTTTCTTTGATAAAGTCCAAGGTTCACTGAATGTGGCAGATACAGGTTTTAACTCATTTTATTTAGAGTAACGTTAGCTCTGTAACATACAACCCCACTTCTAACTTTTAATGGTTTAGCATGATGCAAGTTCATTTCTCATTTGCATAAGAGTGCAAGGCCAATGTTCCTGGTCAGGAGTCAGGCACATGGTGATTCAGGGGCCTCGGCTCTTTCTAATCTGTAGAGTCTTGGTGACCTCTGTATTTTGCATGAGGACTGGAGAGAGATAGGGAGACCTGGGTTCGATCCTTGGCTTGGGAAGATCCCCTAGAGGAGGACATGACAACCGACTCCAGTATTCTTGCCAAGAGAATCCTCATAGACAGAGGAGCCTGGAAGGCAACAGTCCATGGGGTCACAAAGAGTTGGACATGACTGAGCCACTAAGCACAACAGGAAAGAGATAGGGGGAGAGAGAAGAAGAGGAGGGAGGAGTAAAAGGAGAAGAAAAAGGAAATGGAGGAGGAGGAAGAAGAAGGGGAGGAAGAGGAGGAGGAGGGGAAAGGCACATGCATCTCTTAAACATCTTGACTCAGAAGTGGCCCTGCTCACTTCTACTCACATTCCTGCTATGAGAACTAGTCACAAAACAAAATGCAATGGGGAGGCTAGAAAATGTGGCCCCTGCCTGGGCTGTTGTTCCCTACCTACTCCTCTCTGTTATAAAAAAGACAAGAATGAACTCTGGTAACGAGTTAATCACCTCAGCCTCATAGCAATTTCCTAGTTTTATTGAATATGAAATTTTCTCTACTATTTTTATTTTTTGTGTTGTTTTCAGTGGGTTTCAGAGAAGGGAGTACAGTAAATGTCTTTTAACTTGTTTACAAATCTGTCCCTCCTACCAATTTGTGATCGTCTTTAAAAGGGATCCATGATTTAACTGTCTGATATTTTCCAGGCCCAGGGTCATGGCTGACATGGTAGATACTGAATAAATGTTTCTTGGATGAAAAGATGAGTGAATTTCTGTCCTGAGTGGGTGAAACCTCCTCTTCCCATCGTCTTCGTCTCAACTGATTATCTCTCTTCTCTCTTTAGGAGAAAGGTGAGGAGAGGAATTATCAGGGCTGCTGCATCGTCTCCTCTCTACTTTCCTTCCCATCATGGTCTGGCTCAAGACTTGTATCTCGTTTCTCTGCATTGATTCAATCCTCCCCCGGATGAGATCTGGTTAGAATCTGGCCCTTGGCTCAGCAGGCTTCTTGCTGCCACGCCAACATTTAACGACGTGTCTCCTTGTAGCCGGGCTGTAATATTTGACACTGGGGAAAGAAAATCTCTGTCTGGGGAAACATAACTCAAGATGCCAGGTATGCTGCCACTAAAGCTGGTGTCAAAAGTCATGGACATTAAGTGGGACTAGAATGTGAGTCAAACATGTGTGAGGGAGCCTGACCAAGTAGAAAACTCTTTCCTGCTTTAAACATCCAGAACTAAGTGGTCCACTCTATTCAAATCCACTTCTAATGGCAAGTTACTTTTCCCATGACAGTCCCCAGGAAGGCGCATTGATAGAAAATAGTAGGATAAAGTAGCTAAATCCTTGGAATCCAACAGACCTGAGTTTAAGTCCTGCTCTGCCCTTTACTGCCCTTTATTATTTAAGCAACTTGAGCTTCAGCTTCTTCACCTACAACACTGAGATAATAGTATGTACCCTGCTGGGTTTTTATGAGGATGAATTAAATTTAATCTAGGACATGACAGAGACAGTCAACATGTAATCTTACATGAATAATACAAATGTACATAAAGTTCTTACCATGGTACATGGCATGTTATAAGCAGTCAATATAAGATGGTTATACCAGTAATGATAGGGTAGGTTTGCTAGGTTTACTACAGCAACAAAATCCCCAAATCTCATATCTTAAAACAAAGAGAGCTTATTTCTTGCTTATGCTACATGTCCTCAGAGGGTCAGGTGGGGACTCTGCTCTAAGTAATCCTCAGGCTGCAATAACAGCCACCACCTGGAATGCTATCAATCACTGTCCATTAACAGGCAAAGTATATTTTCCACTCCTTGATTGTGAGTTTGGTTATGTCATCTGACTTAACTCTGGCCAGTGGGATGTTAAGAGAGTTGAAGCAAGTAGAGACTTGAAGAAGCACTTGCACTTGAGTTCCTGTAAGTCTGCCATCAACATGAGAACATGCCTGAGCTAGTGGGCTGGAGCAAAAGAGATATATGGAGCAGAGCCAAGATGTCCCAGTCACTCAGTCAAGACTATCCTTAATCAGCCCACACCTAGCTGACCCCAGACATGTGAGCAAGAGTAGTCGAGATCCGAAGAGCCTCTTAGCTAATCCCAGAGGACCCCAGATTCAAAAAAAAATAAAGAATAACTATTGTATATTAAAGTTTGAGGGTTGTTTGTTACACACCATTATTGTGGCAATGGATATACTCTGTCCTAGCTTCATGCTCTCTGGAACAAAATCACTGCAGATGGTGACTGCAGCCAAGAAATTAAAAGACGCTTGCTCCTTGGAAGGAAAGTTATGACCAACCTAGATAGCATATTCAAAAGCAGAGACATTACTTTACCAACAAAGGTTCGCCTAGTCAAGGCTGTGGTCTTTCCTGTGGTCATGTATGGATGTGAGAGCTGGACTGTGAAGAAGGCTGAGCGCCGAAGAATTGATGCCTTTGAACTGTGGTGTTGGAGAAGACTCTTGAGAGTCCCTTGGACTGCAAGAAGATCCAACCAGTCCATTCTGAAGGAGATCAATCCTGGAATTTCTTTAGAAGGAATGATGCTAAAGCTGAAACTCCAGTATTTTGGCCACCTCATGCGAAGAGTTGACTCATTGGAGAAGACTCTGATGCTGGGAGGGATTGAGGGCAGGAGGAGAAGGGGACGACAGAGGATGAGATGGCTGGATGGCATCACTGACTCGATGGATGCGAGTCTGAGTGACCTCCGGGAGCTGGTGATGGACAGGGAGGCCTGGCGTGCTGCGGTTCATGGGGTCGCAAAGAGTCGGACACGACTGAGCGACTGATCTGATCTGATCTGATCTGATTACTCAGAAAAAAAAAAAGATACGGATAATTTTACTGAAGACTTCTGGTCGTGGGGAATCAAAAGGGAGTATGACATCATGTAACTTTATAAATTTCCACTTAACATGACTTTTCTCCCCTATTTCTTTGGCTCAGATGCCAACGAGGAATGCTCATTTACTGTTACTACACAGGACACTATTTTGCCAGTGTATATCTACTCTAGTCCCTGTTTCTTCATCCCCTCTGTAATATGTCTCAGTCTTTCTTCCAGAGAGCAAATCAACCTCATTCCAGATATTCCAGGCCCAAGTACTCATAAAGTCCTTCTATCTGTAGGACCTACTTTCTGTAGAAGCCAGTGGTTTATAATAGTAATCCTCGTTTATTTTCCTTCATCATTAAAAAGTCCTTTGAGGGCAAAGATGGTGCATTGTTAATTCTGTTATCTTTGAAAGTGAAAGTGTTAGTCATTCAGTCCTGTCTCTTTGCAACCCCATGGATTGTAGCCATCAGGCTCCTCTGTCCATGGGATTCTCTAGGTGAAAACACTGGAGCAGGTTGCCATTTCCTTCTCTAGAGGCTCTTCCCAACCCAAGGAAGCCATTTAGGTTGGCTACTGAATTTTAGGTTGTTAGTGAATGGGTTTAGAAATACCCATTGCTCATTGGAAGAATTTTAGAACATCCATACTCCCAGTATCACTCTTTAATGGGTAACTGAGAGCCAACTAGAGAGTAAATATTATGTATCCTTTCCGTACCCAAGGAAGATATGGGATATCAGTTTGCCCTCAACACACCACTCTGGACCCCACAAATCTGTTTCTTCACCACCCCCTCATTGCATGAGATGGAGAAATTAGATACTGTGCTCCCAGATGGGGAGGTGACATTGTCTCCATTTTACCCACACAGGATCACGAGGCTCCAACAGGTCATCTAGATCCAAGCTCAGAAAGCCAATAAGCAGTTGACTGGAGACAAGCATCTGGACCTCTTACTTTCTCGACTGAATCAGACATTGAGCCTTGGCGCTGGACACTGAAACTTGGCCTGGCTTTACACAAAGCTTGGCCCAGGGTCTCCAAAGGCTCTACTGAGCTTGGCAAGGTACATTGACAGAATTGGCCCAGAAAGGCTCCAGGATAACAACACCCAAACTCAGCAGTGCCCTCACCTCAGAGCGTGTGTTTTGGGGACTTACCTGACAGAGAACAGTGTGAGGATGGCCCATGGCATGTGGATTGAAGTTGGTTCTGACAACCCAGGGCTGCTGGCTTCTGAGCCAAGGACTTCTGGGCTTAGTTCAGAGACAGTCCACTGCCAACGGGCAGGGAGACTTAGCATTCCACTCCTGCTCTTTTAATCCCCTCTGTGTAGGAATGTTCCACTGCAGAGACAGTAGAGCTTGCAGAGACAGGCGGTGGTGCCAAAGAGGAGGAGGTGGTGAAGAAACAGATTTGTGGGATCCAGAGTGGTGTGCTGAGGGGAAACTGGGGTTAGGTTCAACCATGAACTCTCTGTGCCACCTTGGACAAGATACCTTCCCTCTGGGACCCCATTTCTTCCATTTTCAAAAGATGAGAAAAGACTGATAATACAAGATTCATCTCAGAATAAAGTTCTAAGATTCTAAGAGCTATTTCCATTGTGAAGTCCAAGCTGGAATTTTTGTTTTTAATCTAAAAGCCCTCTTCAGATTTCTGTATAAGCGTATTTGCAAGAAATAAAATATCTTAGTGGGATATCAGAAGGACAGTCCACCCTTCACTTCAATTCTAGGATTTTAAGCACCTTGAGACAGGGCCCAGCATACAGAATTTTTAGGGATGTCATAAATGCCATCACAGGTTATATAGTCCAATCTCAGTTTTAGATAGAGAAAGTGGAGACCACAGATGGGAAGATATTTTCTGACACTCTTCAATGACCCTCAGGCCCAGAACTTAGGTTCTTTGATCTTTAGAATAAAAGATCCTTCTCATAATTAAAATTTTATGCCTGAAATTTCATATAAGGGCTCTGAATTCCAAGGCTTTCAGATGCTTCACCTTTTAAAACAGGCTTTCCTCTTCCTTCCTTTGGGCAACTTTCAGGGTTAGCTTAGGGATTTAGCATACAGACGAGGAGAGTGGTAGGCTTAAGTAAAATCTGTGATATCCCAAGCGTGCATGTCCCTTGGGGATCCTGCAGATTTCCCCCAAGCAGTTCGAGCCTTGAACAGTAGCCACCCTGGAAGGGATGTACCCTCTGTTTAAGATAGGGCATGAGACCTAAGGTGACATGACACAAGCCCTTCTGTAAATCAACTATACTTCAATAAAAACAAATTTTAAATGAATAAATAAAAGCAGACAGAGAAATTAAAGACACCTTAAGTACAAAGGATCAAAGATAAGAATGACAGCAGACTTCTCCACATAAACCAAACAGGCCAGAAGAAAAATGGAATTAAGTATTTATAAAGTGCCAAAACAGAGGAGAGTCAGAATGAGGATTCTGTACTCTGCAAAGTATATTTATGCATGTTGATGTATGGCAAAACCAATACAATATTGTAAAGTTAAAAAAAAAAGAAAAAGAATTAAGGCAGAAGGAAGACTTGTAAATATCAACAAAAGTTGAGATAATTCAGCACCAGCAGATCTTCACAAAAATAAATGTTAAGGGGAATTCTGGCAGAGGGAGGAGGCTGAGGGGCAGAAAGCAGAGATGAAGGGGAATGGAGGGGACAACTGAGGGGCAGATGGAGGATCTGAGGGGAGAGGCAGAAAAGGAATTCCTTCACAGCAAACTGATGTTCACGTCATTGACTTACAGCCCGTGGTGCTGAGGCCCTCTTTGACCTCTGACCAGCATCATTCCCATCAGCACCGGGTGCTCTGCTCGTGCCCTTTCTTCAAGAGAGTCCTGTGTCTTTTCCCGGACCTGTTCCCTCTTCTGCTCTTTGTTCCCAAATCACTTATCTCAACTCCAATGGCCCTTCCTCTTCCTCCCTGGTTCTTCTCAGCCTCCAGAGGGCTGGACACCTGGCCTCTCTGACTCAATTTTGTAAGAGACTAACTTCATGCTGTTGCCTCCTATGTCGTCCCACCCACATCTGAATGTCACTCTCCTTTTAAGATGATCTTTTTCTGTGATCTCTGATTATTTTTTATGTTCTCCCCTCAGCATCTTTTGAATTTGCAACATGAGCATATATTACTATAATAATAAAAATGATAATATTGATAAAAACTCATGATGGGTAACAGATTTAAGAATGAATGAATAAGGATTCCCAGTCTCAGACCCTGTCCAATGATGCAAGCTCAGAACCCGTGAGTGGATGCAGACACGTTTCTTCGCCACCCCAGGAGCTGTGGGCACTTGCCACACAACTGATGAGGGACTCATGTTAGTGTAAGTCAGGAAAAACCCAGGCCATGTGGACAATACTTGAGTCATCTCGTTCACCCCTAGACCTCAACTTGGAACCACTAGTGATTCTGAGAAGCATGGGACTCAGCATTCCTTTTCCCAAACACCCCTTGCTCAGAAGCTCAGAATCTTCACCTCCTTCCCAGTCAGCCATGCTGTCAAGCCATCCCACTGCTCAGCCAACTGGGACAATAATGGGAGGTGAGGGGCATCAGCATCAAAGTGACCAGCATTCACTTTTAGGCTCTGCCTCTTATTTGTCAGTGTGCCTCCAGGTAAGGAAACTTTATCTTCCTGAGCCATGGTATCCTTTCCTGTGAACTGAGGCTAAGCTAGTACCTGCCTCTGGAGGTTTCTATTAAATAGGAAGCCCAAACACAATAAGAAGTGAGAGTGCCTGGTATGAATCAGGAGCATTTCCAATCTCCTTTCTCTACCAATGAGCTCCAAGCACTAATCAACCCTTTGGTCTGTTTTTTCCCTCCTGATAATCTCTAGAGATAATGCTTTAAGCCCTGGACTGGTGGAAAAGGGGTTTGGAGGCACTGTATCTAATTTTTATAAATGTCCCCAGGGTACTTTACCTGTCAGAGCCTCTATCTCCTCTGTAAAATGGGCACAATTGTATATATACTGTAGGTCCAGTATAAGAATTAGGACGGAATATGCCGGGGAAGGCAATGGCACCCCACTCCAGTACTCTTGCCTGGAAAATCCCATGGACGGAGGATCCTGGTAGGCTCCAGTCCATGTGGTCGCTAAGAGTCGGACACGACTGAGCGACTTCACTTTGACTTTTCACTTTCATGCATTGGAGAAGGAAATGGCAACCCACTCCAGTATTCTTGCCTGGAGAATCCCAGGGACGGGGGAGCCTGGTGAGCTTCTGTCTATGGGGTCGCACAGAGTCGGACACGACTGAAGCGACTTAGCAGCAGCAGCAGCAGCATGCCTGTGAAAACATTCTGTAAATTGCCAGTGCCTGCACACAGATGAGAAATCACAGTGCTTCTCATCTGTGTGCAGAGCATCAGATTATGTGTTATCATCATATAACATCTAATAATACAAGAGCAGAATCTCTTATCGATGATGTGAAGTCAGTGGCAGGCAATGTCATGTCCAGGTCAGGGATGGTTGGAGGGGTCAACATAAAAGATGAAGGGTATTTATTACTGACTCATTTAGAAATGATGGTGTGTGGGGATCATAGACAATGGATTTAGTGAGCTTTATGACAGTCTTAAATACCTAGAGGTGATGCATCCCCCTCCTGCCTGCATCCCAGGCATATCATTCCTACTGCCCTTAAGATGCCAGTGGCGGCAGGCGGTGCAGTAGACAATTTCAGAGAGATCATTTCATTTAATATTCATGCCAACCCTGGGAGGGAGGTGTGCTTTTCTCTGGTTCACAAATGAGGAAACTGAGGTACCCATCTAGTGATTTCAGTACACAAGCTGTAAATCCACCCTGGCTGAGGCTTAGATGGTCTCTGGGAAAGTATCAGGGAGTAGTCCTCCAGCGCTCTTTGGGGACCATGTCTGGTGGCTGGGTGAGTGTCCTCCCCCAGCTCACTTCACAGGGCACAAGTGCGTGATAAGTCACTTCAGTCGTATCTGATTCTTTGCAACCCCATGGACTGTAACCTGCCAGGCTCCTCTGATCAAGGGATTCTCCAGGCAAGGATACTGGAATGGGTTGCCATGCCCTCCTCCAGGGGATCTTTCTAGCCCAGGGATCAAACCCTAGTCTCTTATGTCTCCTGCATTCTTTATCACTACCGCCACCTGGGAAGCCCAGAAGCACTTGTCTAAGGCAGGAACTAAACTTCATCACACTTGCCTCCTTTTAATCTTTACCACCCTACCCCAGTACTTTTGCCTGGAAAATCCCATGGACGGAGGAGCCTGGTAGGCTCCAGTCCATGGGGTCACTAAGAGTTGGATACGACTGAGCGACTTCACTTTCACTTTTCACTTTCATGCACTGGAGAAGGAAATGGCAACCCACTCCAGTGTTCTTGCCTGGAGAATCCCAGGGACAGGGGAGCCTGGTGAGTTTCCGTCTATGGGGTCGCACAGAGTCTGACACGACTGACGCGACTTAGCAGTAGAAGCTCCTTCTAAGAGAAGGATATCAAATCCTCCATACAGCCAGAGGACACACCTTTAAAGACATTAAAAAGGAGCAAAATGCATGTTTTGTTGGTAATGAGCTCTGGTCACCACTCACACCATCCTCAAGCAAGCCATTTTCTGGCATGGCAGCTTTACTTGAACCATTACAGGCTGCAGGAATTCTACTAAGAGTTGTACAGACCTGATCAAGCTGCTTTGGGTGACCATGCCCAGGTCTGGCATGGACGAGGGAAGCCCCTAAGCCCTGCTGGCTGTATGTGGGGCTGGCCCCAGTCTCGTGAGGGCAAGCAGAGGTTAAAGAGCTGCAGTGGAGCCAAGGTCTCAGGGCCGCGCTGCTCTGGTCACACCATGGTCAGGGTCAACAGGCCTTCTGGAAATGTCCCAGTTGTGGCTTTGCTCTGTGCCCTGGGGGTATGGCTATTTGCAGGCCCTTCCAGGCTGAGAGACACAGCAATTTTCTGGATAATTCAGGCTCCAAATCTCTTGGCCTTCATTCCAACTATTTAGGGTTACTGTGGGAATTCTGAGGAACGACTTGAACTGCATCAAACCATGAACCAAGAATAGGAACCAACCACTTAACTGGCCTAATCCTAAACCAAATCCCAATATTAATTTTCTATAAATGCAATTCAGATGGAGTCAACAATTCAGTTTTTGTTTTCAAATCAGACCAAACCCGTGTGGATCAGTTGGAACCTGAGTCAAATCCCTATGTGTTCTAAAATTAATGGACCAGAACAAAATTGGAAAATAAAAACATCTTTTCAATGAAAACACTATTTCACTGGGTTTGTTGGGCCAGGAATCTTTTATGTTTTTTAAAAAAAATGGGAAAAAATCCAAATATGGAAACACTAATTACTCATTGCAAAATATTCAGAAAAACTGAAATAGTTTAAAAATGAATGTTATTTGCAATCTCATCCTGGGATATTTCCATAATTTTTTTCGATGTGCTCTCCCTCACCATTTTACATAACTGTGATTATTCATGTAATAATAAATATTTCCTTGTCTTGTTACGAATATCTCATGGCAAAGTTCCATATTGATATTTAGAAAGCTACATCATTATTTTTAATGGTTGCAAACTACTCAGTGGATACATTCGGGTTCATTTCAATAATTCTCTACTGGCAGTTATTTAGGTTACTTTCATTATTTCAGTTTTGCAAATAATGCTTGAGGGAACAGCTTTGGACATGAATCTTTGCACCCTGGGCTGATTATTTTGCATAAATTACCCAAGTGTTTCTAAGTCAAAGATGCACATATATTTTAAAACCTTTTCACACATATTTCCAGGTTTCTCCCCCAGAAAGGTCATAACAATTTTCACTCCCACCATCAGTGGATAAAAATGCTGATTTTCCCAAACCCTGGCTACCACCGAGATGCCAAATGTGTCCGTCACTCTGTCTGTTCTTTCAGGACTCCAAAGGGAACTGCCCCACCCACAACCACAGGGTGACTAACTCCCATTCGTCCAGAAATG
Organism: Tragelaphus eurycerus; assembly: GCA_935064755.1. Taxonomy (NCBI): domain Eukaryota; kingdom Metazoa; phylum Chordata; class Mammalia; order Artiodactyla; family Bovidae; genus Tragelaphus; species Tragelaphus eurycerus. Next base: position 5,576,486 of record CAKXYN010000072.1, on the reverse strand, counting down.
AGGAGGGTCCTGGAACATGAGATTTTCAGTTTTGAAACTTGGGAAGTCCCAGGCACATAAGATGAGTAGGTCATCCTATACAACCTCTGTGACAGTCATGCAGCCAGGATTGTTATGAGAACTGCACACGCTCCAGCACTGAGTGCTGTGACAGCTGATTGACCTAGCAGTGAACACCTGGGTCAAGGACGGCTAATCAGGTGGCATGGAGAGATGGTCTGAGCCAATCACATTTCTTCTTTGGGAAACAAGGAAAGAATTTATCAGTGAGCAACGGGAAATAGGTCTAAAGTTCATTAGCTGAAGAGTGGACAAAGGGGTCTGATAGCTAAGCACCAGCCACAGTAGTATGGGAGAAAAAAAGTAGGAATAAGGAAGAGGGGATAGTTGTAAGAGACGGATAGAGGAGCAGAGTAACTGTCTTAACAGAGAGGCAAGATTCTTCAGCATCCCTGCACTTCCTAAGGGCTTTCTTGTTCTCCTCAGGATTCTTGTGCAAGTGCCCTCAAAATAAATGCTTATGCCCTCTTCTCATTATTGCCAGCACACGACTGAATCTCAGTTCCTTTTAAGTCAAGAAGCCTATTCAACATTCCTGGATATTACCCATAATTTTCCTTTTGCCAATAAATCTGAATGACCAAAATGGACTCCTCATGTAATTTTGTTAAAACCTGCATATCTTGAATAAATCTGAACATCCTTCTGGAAATTCATGCTTCCGGGACTAAATTCAAGGACAGAGTCAGATGAGTGAGGTACAGGACAAGACGTGCTGGGTCCGTGGATGGGGAGTCTGACACCTGCTCTTCAGCATGACAATCTTTCCTGCACTGACTCTGGCCTGGTAACCTGACTGAAGTCACTTGGCCTCCTGCTTTAATTCATGGTCCTTCTTAAGCCCATCTCTATAGCCAAGTAGGAAGAACTTCACCCTGACCTTCCAGTCAAGGCTGTCTTTGTACTTGCTCTCTCTTTGGCCAGGAGCGATCTCCAGTTATCCCATGGCCAGGGGCATCTTTTCATATAGGCTTCAGCTCAAGTATTAGCTCCTCAGAGAAGCCTACCTGGACTAACTCATCTGTCGCGGTTTCCTCCTCTCCCCATCTCCCTGTGTACTCTTCATAGCCTTTATCTTCCATCTAGAACTTATCACAATTTCATAGTAAATGATTAATTTTATTGCTTGCTTCCTCCACTAAATATAAGTTCCTTGGGATTTATCTAATACATACTGCTTATTATTCGCAGAGTTTGAGAACAGAATGCAGGTACTGAGCAATGAGTTAATTAATTAATGGCAGAGGAAGAAAATTTGTTGCAGCAAAGGTGCATTGGCTCCCTTATCATTCTGCCTGGGGGTGGGGGATGGCTGATGAGCTTATAAGGCTGTGTGATTTTGGGGTCCCTGTACATTTCCCAGGAAATCTGGTGTGTTTATCAGCTAGAAAGCCTCTAGCAGCTTCACATTGTACTTGGAATAAGGAGGCCTTCAGGGCTAGACCTCTGTTCATCAACCCAACATCATCTCCTTCCCTTTGCCCCATTCTCATTCTGCTGTAGCCCTACTAGCCTTTTTATGTTCCTCGAGTCAAGCTGTATCCTGGGCCTTTACAAACACCATTTCCTCTGCCTTATCCTTGTTTATATTTATTTATTTGGCCGTGTTGGGTCCCAGCTGTAGCATGCTGGATCTTTGTTGCTGTATGCGGGCTCTTCATTGCGGGAAGTGGGCTTCTCTCTACTTGTGGCACATGGGCTCAGTAGTTGTAGCACAGAGGCTTAGCTGCCCCATAGTGTGTGGGATCTTAGTGCCCTGACCAGAGACTGAACTTACGTCCCCTGCATTGGAAGCCAGATTCTTTAACCCCTGGACCACTAGGGAAGTCCCTCCTTCCCCTTATTTTATCTTCTTTGTAGTCCAGAGAAGCTTCCTATGACCCTCTCATCAAAATATCCCCCACCCTAGCTTGGCCTCCATCACTTCCACCTGCTCACATCCTTTACACCACGTGTCCACTAGTTTATTTCTTATTCATTTGCTCACTTGCCCTTGTATTATGTGAGTACACCCTGCTGCCATCCCCATGGGTTTTAAACTTCATAAGTTTAGAGACTCTCTTTATCTATCACGATATCCACAAACTCAGACAGATGCTTGGTAAATATTTATTGAGTGGATGAATAAATGGATGAATGACTAATTTTAAAGTCAAAACCAGCCATTGTAATAGACCATCTTCAACATTTAACTGACTTAGTCAATACTTCTGGACACTGGCTTAACTCATACAGTCACCAGATAATCTGTACTCTCAAATCATCTTCAAAAGTATGACTGGAAAGTCATATGCTCAAGATTAAATATGGCATACTTTACAAAAAATGTTTTAAGTGCTTAAGACTTTGTCCAAATTCAAAAAATATCTCCCCACTCCCCAGTTTCCATGTTCTGCAGGGAGCACTTTCAGAGCCCTGTTTTGCTTTTCCTGCCTTCAGCAGGCTCCAGCTTATTTTTAGAGATAACCTAGGCCTTGTCTTTAAAATGCTTGACCCTTCTTGCCCAGGTGGGGAGGAAGTCTGCTTCCATTCAGACTTAACAGCGTGTCTCAGCAAACAAATGTTCCAGGGAAGCCACCAAGTGAGTTAAAGTGAAACTTTCTCAGTCATGTCTGACTCTTTGGACCCAATGGACTATACAGTCCATGGAATTCTCCAGATCAGGATACTGGAGTGGGTAGCCTTTTCCTTCTCTGGGGATCTTTCCAACCCCTCCGGGGATTGAACTGGGGTCTCCTGAATTGCAGGCGGATTCTTTACCAACTGAGCTATCAGGGAACCCCAGAAGCAACCAAATCTTAGTTAATATCAAGGGAGACCAGATCACAGAAGTCAGATGCTGCTGGACAATTCCTCTTGAGCCAACCTTCCCAGTAACCCAGTCATTTGAGGCTGGGAAGGAGGCTTCCTCCAAGATGAGAGCAGGGAGCACTGGAAGACTGCGAGGCCTGATTCTGTCTGCATCGTGTGACAGCACATGCAAGGAAGAGCGAGTCTCCCTGAACACCCTTAGCTGATACGGTTGGCTTTTACTTGGTGGAAAAGTGACCAACCCTTCCTTATCCAAAATGACTCTGTATTTCAGGTGAAATACTCTCTTTCAGACAATGAATTCTGAAAAATCTTTATGCTATGAGAAACGATCATCAAAGTACCAAGAGGCCCAAGGTCTAATCTGATGTTCTGCAACTGACGTCTGGACAGGCCATTTCCCCTATTCGGGCTTCAGTTTCCCATCTGGAGAAGAGTAAGAGTCAGTCTGCCTGGTCTGTAAGGGTCCTTCTCTATCAGTGTCAGTGGTTCTCAGTCTTGGATGCAGGTTAGAACTCCCCTAGTGAAGAGGTCAAGTTCAGGTACCAGCACTTTTTAAAAGGAGCCCAGGAGATTCTGAAATTGCGGATATTCTGCCCATGGGAGATAATAAATAGGAAGCAGACAAGATGTGGGCCAGTTGAGATTTCAGGTCACTTTTTTCATTACTTTCTAGAAGTATTTCTGGCAACTCTAGAGCAGGTGTTGTCGCTTTACTCATGTCTGACTCTTTGTGACCCCATATACTGTAGTCTTTGACGTGGGATTCTCCAGGCAAGAAAACTGTAGTGGGTTGCCACGCCCTCCTCCACAGGATCTTCCTGATTCAGGGATTGAACCCAAGTCCCCTGTGTCTCCTGCACTGCAGGTGGATTTTTTACCCACTGAGTCACCTAGGAAGCCCCAAGTCTAGATGACTAGATTCTAAATATAGCTCATGACCTGTCTACTCATCATTTAACAAACTTGTCTAAAACTATTACCGAAACCTTGTTGCAAATATTGCCCCATTAGACATTGTAAGCCGGGACTGAAATAAACTTTGTGCTGCCACTTCCTAGATATATGAAGTTGGGAAAATTCTTTGATCTTTTTTTTCTTCATTTGTAAAATGTGGGTACTATATATATCTCTTTCCTATGTCATTGTGAAAATTAAAATGAAATAATGTACATGCAGTGCCAACATCTTTCTTGCAGGGCACACAGCAAACACTCAATTACTCTTAAGTTCTCTTTCAGTGCAGTTCAGTTGCTGAGTCATGCCCAACTCTTTGCAACCCCACAGACTGCAGCACGCCAGGCTTCCCTGTCCATCACTCCTTCTCTTTGGTATTTAGTTAAAGTATGTTCAGATAGAACAATTTCCCCCATACGACGTTTTGTAGAATTCTACTTCCTTCAAAACACTTCCCACAAGGTAAGAAAGGAATGTTTTGGCCAAATACATTAGGAAAGCCTGCATGCCACAGTCTCTTCTTGAAGTTATATTTAGTATGTGTAGGTAAATCAGTTCCTTAAAAAAAAATATACCCCAGATTTGTAGTATTTGCTGATTTCCATGGTATAAATTCTCCCTCTATGGTCAATTTCAAGTTACCAATGTTGCGTGAATGAGTGTGAGTTGGGAAGAGATGTGCAGAATAGGCATTCTTGAGCTGGTCAGAGCTGGTGCCAGCACACCACCAAAGTAACTGTTAGCACATCGTAATCTCTGATATGTCCTGTGATATTAAAAAATGAGCTTGTTTAGTTTTACTTAGCTCATGCATGCATGCATACTCAGTCACTTCAGTCATATCCAACTCTTTGTGACCACATGGACTGTCGCCCGCCAGGCTGCTCTTTCCATGGGATTTTCCCAGAAAGAATACTGGACTGGGTTGTCATGCCCTTCTCCCAGGGGCTGTTCCTGACGCAGGGACCAAAACTGTGTCTCCTGCATTGCAGACAGATTCTTTACTGCTGAGCCACCAGGGAAGGCCTTACTTAGATCAGATCAGATCAGATCAGTCGCTCAGTCATGTCCAACTCTTTGCGACCCCATGAATCGCAGCACACCAGGCCTCCCTGTCTATCACCAACTCCCGGAGCTCACCCAGACTCATGTCCATCGAGTCAGTGATGCTATCCAGCCATCTCATCCTCTGTCGTCCCCTTCTCCTCTTGCCCCCAATCCCTCCCAGCATCAGAGTCTTTTCCAATGAGTCAACTCTTCACATGAGGTGGCCAAAGTACTGGAGTTTCAGCTTTAGCATCATTCCTTCCAAAGAAATCCCAGGGCTGATCTCCTTTAGAATGGACTGATTGGATCTCCTTGCAGTCCAAGGGTGGAGAAGGAAATGGCAACCCACTCCAGTGTTCTTGCCTGGAGAATCCCAGGGACGGGGGAGCCTGGTGGGCTGCTGTCTATGGGGTTGCACAGACTCGGACACGACTGAAGCGACTTAGCAGCAGCAGCAGCAGCAGTCCAAGGGACTCTCAAGAGTCTTCTCCAACACCATATTTCAAAAGCATCATTCTTCGGCACTCAGCCTTCTTCACAGTCCAACTCTCACATCCATACATGACCACAGGAAAAACCATAGCCTTGACTAGACGAACCTTTGTTCTCAAATATCTTAGACCATGGAACCCTCTATTCTCATAAAACCTCTTGATATTCTATGGAACTGGTGCTCTTGCAAACATACTTTAGGAACTACTGATGAGAAATAGCTCATATATACGTATTTTTTCTAAACATTCATCAACATGCCATCATTTAAAAAATGGAAGTATGGTCTGCACAATTAGAAGTAGTGTACAAGCTGAGGACTGGAGAGAAGAAAACCCACAACTCCCATCTTTAAGGAGGAGATACAAAGTGATTGGTGAATCACAGCTGAGCTAGAACTAATACATTGAGGCTGTGATGCTCAGGGTAGAGTCTAGAGACGGGGCTGGAGAAGCAGGGAGAGCCCTCTGCAGGAGGTGGTTGTGAGCCAAGCCTGAGAGCATGGTAGGGCTCATAAGGTTTTGGAGAGAGAGGCTACTGGAAGTGGGCAGGGCCTGAGCCAAGACCTGGACGAGATGATGAGCCTGTGGTAGGTCACTCAGCACCCACCCCACCCAGTTTTCGTCAAGGTCATATCTGAGCAGCTGGAGCACCCATCTCCAAAGACCAAGGTTCTCTCCTAGATCAGCCCTTCAGTGGCTCTTCCTGTCTGCCTCCTTGGATGTGTTTCTGTGTGTCCATCTCTTTGACACATCTGTGTGTGTCTATGATTTGGAGGGCTCCCCAGGTAAATAGGTTCCTTGGTATCACTCCTAGAGGAATTGAGAGCCAAACTCTCTTCAAAGGGAGAAGGTGCTGGAGCCCAGCATGGAACCTAAACTTCATACTGAATAAGGAGGCCTGTCCTCCTTCCAGTTGGCCACAATACCGCATTGACCCTAGAGCTCCATGAGGAAATACAGGTGGTCCTGTGGAGTAATACTAACATTACTGCTACTTTTTAAAAAAAATTATGGTACTTTTTATGCTACTTTTAAAAAAAAAATTAAAAAAATTATATATAAAGTTTACCATTTGTTATCATTTTAAGTATATAGTTCAATAGCATTAAGTTGTGAAATACTCATCCCATCTATCTTTAGAGCTTTCTATCTCCCCACATTGCAGCTCTGGGTTCATTAGTTACTAACTCCCCATTCACCCCTCCTGCTATTACCCACTGACTACTCCTCGGGTCTTAGACCCTGTTTTAAGAAATTTTCAAGTATCAATTCATTTAATCCTGGGATATAAGTATCTCCACTTCACATAATGAATGGAAAGATGAAGAAATGTAGGTTAAACAACTTGCCCAAGGACATAGAGCTAAGAGCAGCAGAGCCGGTATGTGAACTCAGTCGGATCTGATCCCTGAACCCATGATTCCATATCTTCTCTCTTCCTCAGGGCCAAAGCTGGATCCATGCGACACTCAGCAAGGGGAAAGATTTCCCTGTGAGGCTGCTTGAGGCTCCCAGGTACATGAGGGATGGAGCCCCCTTGTCCTTTGGGGGGCCAGGACCTGACATCATCTGTCCCTCCCATACCAGATGATCAGACCCCCAGCAGAGGAGAACTGGGGTTGCCAGACCACTAAGCAGCAAAAGCTGTGTATGTGGCTGGGAAGGGTATTCTGCTTCCCTGAGAGTTGTCAGCTAGAAACACAGAGACAGAGTGTGACCAAGTCTGGCAGTCACAGCCTCTCAGGTGGCTCTTTATTCTGGAGGTATCGATGGGGGGCTAAGGGTGATGTCAGACTTGGGCAAGTTGAGGGCTGGGGCCAAGGAAGTGATTGGTCAGACAAGGTCTTGGCAGAGATGGTTCACTCGTCATTTGAAACAGCCACCTCAGAGCCTCCCAAAGCACACAAGAGGAGAGTGGGGAACAGATATGAAGGATTCTTGGCTGTAGAGACAGATTTCTGGAATATGAGTGACAAGGCCAGTCAAATACTCTCCAGACCTGGGGATCTGACTTGAAATTGAACCCTTGGTCTCAGTTCCTGTGTGGGGGCCTGTACGGTCTCACTCTTTTGGTGGCCTCATCTTAAACTTTCCTGTTTGCACATGCAAATGTGTGTGTATATTTCTGTGGGTTTAAAAGTCTAATAATGAGGCTCTCTGTAGCTATTTCAGGCCCAATCATGTCAAGCCCAGACAAAGATCTAAGGCGACTAGCTTGTGTTGTTCCCTGTCAAATTCATTGGCCTTCTTGGAATTAGACTCATAAGGTTAGTTTACACAGCCAGGATGTCTTTCCCAGCTGGAGCAGGGTGGAGTGGAAAGTGATTGATTCTGTACTGCTCCCACTCCGGCTAGTAGGCAATTACTGCAGAGGGGCCCAGACTTGAGAGTAGACACCTCTGTCATCCACTTCTTTCACAGCCCCTTTCTGAAACCCTCCTTGCTATCCTGCACTCTCCATCAGAGTCTCTCTAGATTTTGCCCCACCCAATAAGCCAATGATGGTATCTGCTGTGTCTCCCATGCTCTTTGGAGGAACATTGCCCTGCCCTCAATGCTCTGCCACAGAAAAGATTCTAGGCTATTTTTGGGGCAAGAGATGGTCACTGGTGGACACTTTACCCAAATGCATCCAAGCATACTAGGAGACAAGACCAAAGTACTGAAACAACAAAAGAAAAGGCAGACAATATAAACAGATTCACAGGTGAACCATAGGCTGAAAGAACTGATTAATATATTCAATAAAATACTAAAAGGAAAAAAGCTTGAAAAGTTTTATGGAAAAATAAAACTGACAAAAATCAACTGGAAATTCCAGAACCATAAGATGAAATAACTTATTTTAAGTGCCCAAAAGATAGGTCTAATATCATTTTAGATACAGGTGAAGAAAGGATCAGTGGAGACGAAGATAGGTAAGTAAAATACACATGTGACTGTGTCACGCTCTTACTTAGAGATCTCCTTTACCCGTCATTACTTACCTGATAGCACCAGAGTTCCTATTATACTCTCCAGTCTCATCTCTCCCCTACATTGACCCTTTTCTTCACTTACATAGGAATGAGTACTCTGTGTGCTCAAACATTCTGTGCATAATTTTGCTTATTATTTCCAGGAAACCCTCTCTACTCATCTGTTCTGACACTTTGAGACCACTAAAGACTGAACTCAGGTTGGGTTCCAGCAGGCAGGCAGGTAGGCAATTAGAGAAGAGGGGAGAAAGATACAAGATGCTCTGAAGAAGGGATGAGTGACTTAGCACATCTTCTGCAATCCAACTTTCTCTGCCTAGCTCTTGGTTCTAACTATTTAAGGAAAACAGGAGTACTTGCCCCACATGTTTTTAGTAAGGCTAGACTGAGATTGTGAGCACAGAACATGGACACCACGACCACTTTACTATTGTTACCTTTCTTGTATTGTTTGGCTACAGATCTAGCCTGGATTTGTCTTCTGGTTTGGTCACAAACCTTTGGGCAAATCAGGTTCCATTATTGTCTTCAAGTACCTACTAAGTGCTAGTAGTTCATGTGTCTCTTCTCGTTTAATCCTCTCCCTATGTCCATGAGGTTGATTGTATTGGTGCTGGTTACAGATGAGGAAACAGAAGTTCTAAGATGCCAAGTGACTAACCCAAGCAGTACCAGCAAAGTGAGAAGAAGAGCTAGGACTTAAGTATTTTGCTATCCAAGGCTCATTGCCCCAGCCTTCACTGCCTAAGGTCACACACCCAGAGAACCAAGGCTAGAGCCCAGGTCCTCTAGGCCTCACCTTGGTATTAATTTCACTGAAAGATGGATAGCAGTGTTGGGACTCCCAGTGATCACCGTCAGTGTGCTCATTGGACAATGAGAAGACTGAGGCCCAGAGTCCACAAACTAGGTCTTATGGCCTCAAAGCCAGTGGCCTTTCCACTGTGCCACCCCACAGGTGGTACTTCCCAGACCCCAGAACAAGGAGGAGGTTGTTATTATTATTATGTGTTGCCTAGCTCAGTTTTCAGGCCTAAAAAGAAAAGATTCAGTGTGGTTAGAAGGCCCACAGCTCAGCAGTCCCCCTACCCAAGGCTCCTCTCAACTACTATGTGGACTGTGCTCTTGCCCCCACCCCTACCTCTCAACAACCCCTTTTCTATGTGGCTGAGGCAGCTGTGGCCCCAGAGAGGTAGGGCGTGGGGTGGAGAAGGCCCTACAGTGCAGACATTCACATCCAGGCTTTTGGGGGTTTTCCTTTGCCTCCTGGGCTCTCGGAGCTGTGGCTGGAGCCAGAGAATCTGTTCCTCATTAGCTGTACTTTTGCTGTGAAATGAAGTGCTCTTTGAACCTGGGGGAGCAGAAAAGCCATTTACACCCCTGAGAGGACAGGGATGCCAGTCTTGCCAGCACATTCCTTTGGTTCCTTTTATCTCCTGGGTGGAGTCCTTGGCAGGCAGTTACTGCTGCCATCTCCCTGGCGGGGCCATGAGGAAAGGTGGTATGTGGGGTGAGCAGAAGACACAGGAAGGGAACATGCCTATCTCTCAGTTGAGGTAGGAGAAGAAAACTAGAGTTACCTGCCCTCTTTCCCTGTCCCCATATTCCTCCTGATATTCCTTTATCTTGAATGACTTCAATGAAACCTTCAGAAAGAATTCACCTGTCTGCCCATTTGTTCATCCATCCATCCATATACCATCCATTCATCCCAATGAGAACTTGAAAATCCAAAGTCAGAACCAAGAGAGTCCTATCACGTTTCTTCTTCTCCTTCGTTTTACTGATGGAGAAACTGAAATGAGAGAGTTAACGTATTCCTGGATTCACTGGGAAAATATTGTTTGAATGTTTTTCATGAGCCAGATATCCATTCCCACTCTCCACACTGTGGATAGAGGTGCAAAAGCATGCACGTGTTTCAGCCTTCAAGATCATTCTAGCAATGGGGGCAGATGGTAAACAAGTGAACAAATAAATAACACAATAATGTCAAATGATGGTAAGTGCTCTCACAAAACCAAGAGAGGCATCTCTTTACGAGGAGTGGTTGGGGAGCAGGGAATACATTTTAAAAAGGTGGTTGGGGAGGTCACTCTGAGAAGGTAATAATCTGAACTAAAGCCTCAGTGATGACAAAGGGCCAAAGGAACACGTGAAGGGAGAACATGTACAGGCAAGGGGATGCTGGTGCAAAGATCCTCAGGTGAGAAAGAGTCGGGCTTGTCTGAGGAGCAGAAGGAAGGCCAGTGTGGCAGAAGCAAATGAGCAAGAAGGGGGAGACTGCTACAAAATGACACCAGATAATTAAGTATCTCTCAAAGGGCCTAGAACTCATGGTGGTGGTGGTTTAGTCACTAAGTTGTGTCTGACTCTTGCAACCCCATGTACTGTAGCCCTTCAGGCTCTTCTGCCAGGGGATTCTCCAGGCAAGAATATTGGAGTGGGTTGCCATTTCCTTCTTCAAGAAATCATGGTAGGAGTTTAATTTTTGTCCACATGGAAGCCATGGGGGGTTCCAAGTAAGGGGCTGACATGAAGGATTTTGTGTTCTCAAAAGGAGTCCTCAGCTGTGTCAAGAACAGACTTAAGGGAGGAAGGGAGTAAGGCTCACAGGGAGAGGCTGGTTTGAGGCTACCTGAGGTAGACCAGGTACAACACAGTGGTGGACCCCCACCCCCACTGGCCCACAATGGTGGTAGCAAGGGGACAGAAAAGGGCAGAATTGGGGAACACTTGAGGAACAGAGTCAATGAGCCCACATAATTTGCTCATGGGTTGGATATGGACTGTGAAGAAAAGAAGAGAGATGGAAGGTTTTGGCCTGAACAGTCTGGTAGATAGTCATGGCACTTAATAACATGGGAAAGCCCGGGAGGAGCAGGTTTCTGGAGAGAAATCAAGAGTTCTGTTTGGATAGATTAAATTGGAGATGCCTCTGAGAAACTCAAGACAGTGCCAACAAAGCAGATGGATACAAGTCTGGAGGCAGCGGCCAAGGCTGGTCATACAGGAACCCATGCACACAGGCCTGCACACAAAGTCAGAGTTGTGGGGGAGGCAACCAGGCTCAGAGGGCCATCTGCTCTGACTCAAGGCTGCCAAGAAGGCACTGCCCACCCTCCCCACTTCAGGCCAGGGAGGGGGCTTTGAGACTGTCATGATTCATTGGGCCTTGCTCTGGGAGTTCCTCTCTCACAGAAGCAGATCTAGGTAACAGTGGGAGTAGAGGCAAAGTGGGTAGAAAGTATTGAGATCAGACTTCTGTGGGGATGATGACAATAATAATAACAATAAAAATACCCCTCTGTTAGGAGACTGTTAATCTTGCTTCTGAGCTTCTTCATGGACCATCATCATCTCGAATTCCCCACAGGCTCTGAGAGATAAGCAGCCTGGTTCCAACAGTCCCATTTTATATTGGTATCTAAGACCAATTTGATTGCACTCTGCCCAATATTCAGCTGTCTGCTCCCCGAAAGGTCTTATTTTGAGAGAGCTATCAGGGTAAGTTCTGGAGGCAAAATGCCAGGGGTTCAGATGGTGACTGGCCATTTCCAGGTCATATGATCATGGGCAAAGCAAATGAATCAGTCTCATTTCTGTTTCCCATCTATAAAATGGGGATATTTCCAGTGTTAAGAGAATTGATATTAATTTTTATGCAGAGCTTAGAAGAGCACAGAAAGTGCTATATATGTGTTAGCTACTACTGTGGAAATTGTCTTAATATGCACTGAGCGGTCTCACCCAGGGACCCAGGGGAGTCTGGAACCTAGAGGGAGGATCCAATGCCCTCTTGTAACAGCTGGCAAAGCTGAGGCCCCAAGAAGGGCAGTGGGGCAGCTTCTTAAGCAAGTTGGGCCCCTCACTCTGGCTGATGGAGGCTCTCTGCTCCCTGAAAGTCACCACCCGCCAGACTATTATTTCTCCAGGAGACAGACTTCCAAGCTCTCTATACTCTTAATTCATGTGGAATTTCTGCACTGGGCTCAGCTCCCAGGAGAAGCCCCTCCACCCCTTTATGAAAATAGAGCGGAGTCATTCAGCAAAACCTCAACCTAATGCTTTTAAGGAACTGGCAGGTTGAAATAGGAAACTATTCTAAGTAGAAACCACAGAAACAGCATATGCCTGCGGCTGCCGGCTGCTGCTGTATCCCACTGGAGGCCCCGGGCATCCGGGAGCTGTTGGCTGCGCCACGTGAAGGGGCCTCAGGAGCCTGGCCCTGGTGCTGCTGACCATCCATGCCCATGTGACATCAAATGCCATGTCTCAGGGGCATGATGTTTTCAGGTCAAAGCAAGGTGAGGTGGCCAGACAGGCTTCCAGTGTTAGAAGCACAGAGGGCTAGTGTCAGAGCAGACTTGCTCTCTTCTGTGCGAGGCCCTCATGTTGTGATTTGTTGAAACAGATGCCCAGAGATGGGTAAGCAACTTTCCTAAGTTGCCCAGCGCAGAGTTGGTGAAGCTGGGAAAAAACCAACATCATTTTGTACCTAATACAAAGCTCTTTAATGTACTCACCCCTTCTGTTCCAGAGCATAAGCTCTGGGTCAGAAGACCAGAGATTATCCTAGGCTCTGCCTTTCCTAGCTGGATGATCTTAAGCAAGTTATTTAACCTCTCTGTGCCTCAGTAGTTTTTTGTTTGTTTGTTTTTAATATAATGGGGAATAATATGACTACTGCCTAATAGGATTGCTATTAGAAGTCAAAATGATAATACATATGCAGTTCTACATACGGTGCCTGACAAATAGTTTAGAGCTCAGTAAAGTTTTTACTTTTTAATATATTAAATGGCCAGTAAATGCCAGCTACTTTGCCCCCTAAAGAGCTCAGTCAAGTGGGGGAGACAAAAAGTAAAAACTCATTTATTGCTAAAAATGCCAGGACAGTGGGAAGCAAGGTTGTCCTAACCCAGGCAAAGGGTTTGACCTGGTGAGGAGACAGACCCTGAGAGGACCGGGTGGGCCAAACATTCCTCAAACACCTGTTACGCGAGGAGATTACAACTCAGGTGCAAGGGGTATCTTGCACTGCATCAAGTGTTGTTGCTTTTGAGGACTGATGCAGGTAGAACATGGCTTGATTTTCTAGGAGGGGGACACACTGCACAGAGCCATCTCCACACTCTTTTCCTGCCACCTGGACTGTCTGGCTAGTGCTAGGATGCTATCTGAGGCCATAAAAGAGAATCTAACTATCTATTATAAAGCTCAACATAAAATTTAGCTCCTAATTCCTGTATCTGAAAATGTGCTTACTGAATGTGATAGACAGAACAATGGCTCCCTCCAAAGATGTCCACCCTAACCCCTAGTACGTTATTGCATGCCAACAGGGACTGTGCAGATATGGTTAAGAATCTTGAGATGGGGAGATTATCTTAGATTATGTGGGTGGGATGAATGTGATGAGGGTCCTCAAAAGAGGGATTCGGGGACAGATAATGTGATGATGGAAGCAGAGGTTGGAGAAATTGGAAGAAGTCAAGGAATGAAGGTGGCCTCCAGAGGCATGAAAAGACAATGAGAGGGATTCTCCCCTGGAGCTTTCAGAAAGAATCATGCTGCTGACCTATTTGAGACATCTCGCCTCCAAAACCGCAAGAGTAGCTTAAACTGTGTCAAACCACCAAGTTTGCTGTTATTTGTTATAGAAACCATACATGCAGTATCTTTGTTATAGAAACTCATACATGCAGTAAATGTTTGGCCTGACACTGCTTTAATCTGACCTTGACCACCTCAGCCCTACCCTTGGATATGAGTAGTTTCACTCTTATTATTATTAGCACAGCCCCCATATTGGAATGGAGAAGGCAATGGCACCCCACTCCAGTATTCTTGCCTGGAAAATCCCATGGATGGAGGAGCCTGGTGGGCTGCAGTCCATGGGGTCGCTAAGAGTCAGACACGACTGAGCGACTTCACTTTCACTTTTTCGCTTTCATGCATTGGAGAAGGAAATGTCAACCCACTCCAGTTTTCTTGCCTGGAGAATCCCAGGGGCAGGAGAGCCTGGTGGGCTGACGTCTATGGGGTCACACAGAGTCGGACACGACTGAAGTGACTTAGCAGCAGCAGCATATTGGAATAGGTACCCCTAAGCATGACATAAAAAGCTCTGCTCAACTTGGTTCCTTCCTGGCAGGAGTCTCCTTTCCACATCTCTCTCATCCTAGGACAGAATCTTGGTGAAATATGAGATAAAGTCTAGATATCCCACAAAAAGCCCAGTATGGATTCTTTGGGGGTACTGGGAGGGGTTCTGCATTCTGTATCTATGTCATGCCCAGGAGATGCAGCCTTTGCTGTCGAGTGGTCATGTATGGGCAGCAGTGAAAGCAGAGAGTGTGACACAGGACATGGAGGAAAGGGAGGTGGCCCCAGGTTGACAATATGGCACTGGTTTGACTGTTGTTCATACAGCTTCCATTTCTCTCTCCCATCATATATGCCTGTATCAGTCTGCATTTTCACATATGGGAGCTGATGTTTTACAAGGTGGAGGATGTTGAGGGGAGGGCATGGTTAGGAGAACAGGAGCTATAAAGACTATAGAATGACATTTGGGCTTGTCTGGATTAGATCCTCAAAGGAGAGAGGGCATTAGAAGTAAAACTTGATAGAACTGTTGCAGGGCAACCATGAGACTCAGGGCACAGCAGAATCAGTATCTTAAGTGGTACCCCAGCTTCTACTCTTACCATCCCACAGCCTCCTCTCAACAAAGCACTCAGCTGCTGCTGCTAAGTCCTGTCAGTTGTGTCCGACTCTGTGCGACCCCACAGATGGCAGCCCACCAAGCTCCTCCATCTCTGGGATTCTCCAGGCAAGAATACTGGAGTGGGTTGCCATTTCCTTCTCCAGTTCGTGAAAGTGAAGTCGCTCAGTTGTGTCCAACTCCTTGCGACCCCATGGACTGTAGGCCTCGAGGCTTCCCCGTCCATGGGATGTCCCAGGGAAGAGTACTGGAGTGGGTTGCCATTGCCTTCTCTGAAAGCACTCAGAGTCATCTTATAAAAATGTAAATCAGATGAGGTCACCCCCCTGCTTACCACCCTTCAACGCTTCCATTGCACTTGAATGAAATTCAGTCTCCTGCTCCTGGCCTGCATTCACCCATCTCTCCGACTTCACTCCAGCAGCTCCTCTCTGTACCCCTGCTCCGGCCACACCAGCTCTCTGTCCCCGAGCATACCAGTTCCTTTGGGCTTTAGGGCTTAGGCTCCTGCTCTTCTTTTTACTTAGAACGTCCTCCCATCCAGACATTTGCATGTTGGTTGCTTCACATAATTTGGGTCACAGTTCAAGTATAACTTTCTCAATGAGGCTGTCTTTGACTATGTATCTGTTTGGGTTCCCCCCAACCAGATACTAGAAGATACTTGGTGTAGGTAGCTTATTTGCAAGGTGGTCCCAGGAAGCACAAGTGAGGGAGTCAGCAAAGTGTTAAGAAAGATGGGTATGTTAACAGGGTGTGTTATTGAGTTGGTTACACCTGCAGGAAACTGTTTCGGTGCTGCTGGGGACCTCTAAGGCAACATGTAGAACATGCTTCAGAATTCTCCCACCAGATATGAAGAAGTTAGCATTTTTATCCACTGGCTCATGCCCTTCTTGGTGGAAGGCTGACCTGAGTGTGGTCAGTCTCTGAGTATATCCAGAGCACACTCCTGTGGCACCAGAGAAAGCCCTCAGAAGGAAAGGTAGAGAGATGCAAGTGGGATGAAGTCTATGTGCCTGGGAACTGACCATTGCAGGTACCAGAGAACTCAAAGGTAGGCCAAGGAGACATGGGACAGGGCCCCAACAGTGTCTACTGTACCATCCTAGTTAGCGCTTCTTTGCCCAGGCAAGGATATTTCTTCTCTTTGTATTTCACATCTCTATCTGAAATTCTCTTATTTATTCAGATACCCAGGGGTAACTTTCTATTCCTCACATCCCACTAGAACATCAGGCATAAGAGCAAGGACCTATCAGTCTTGTTCACAATTTTCTCCCCAGGCCTGAGAACAGTGTCAGGTACAAAGCAAATCATCAGTAAATATTAGTTGAATGAATGAAGGAATGTTCTGCTTCATGACCCAGGTACAAAAGCATGGTCCCCATTTTATGGGCCATAGACTCCAGGTAGCATGTGAATGATACATATAATCAAGTGGAAGACAGACAGAGAGAGAGAAAAAGGTGACTGAGAGAAAAAAGATGATTACAGCTGACAAGCTGTCTTATGCACAGATATAAGGCACCTTGTGGGGGACACTCCAAAGTAGTGGGGGGCTACATGGATGGGGACTGAAGTCCTAAAACCACATGTTTGGGAACTTTAAAGCCAGCAGTCATCCCTATTAGTAAGAATAAAAATTAGTAAGTGTACAAATACTTCCTCTTTCAATAAATTAAAGTGGGTTCAAGGTTACCCCGATAATTACATCATTCTCACTGACTCACAATCCAAGCCACTTTCCTGAGTGGGAGACAAGGAGCTGAATTTATAGCATGCACCACCTCGGTAGGCATGAAAGGCATGATCCATCCTATCCATGCTGCAGAGGGCCAGTGTGTTGAATGTAATGAGGTCCCTTCTTTTTCTGTTTTGCCTTGGGGAGTGACCCGGGGCAAACTACACCACCTCTTTGAACCTCAGTTTCTCCTTTATTCATGTGCAAGTTGAGAGTGAGAACAACTATCCAATAGGTTATTGTTAAGATTAAATAAGATAATGTAGTGCTTAATGCTGTGTGCTATGCTTACTTGCTCAGTTGTGTCTGACTCGTTGTCACCCCATGGACTGTAGCCCACCAGGCTCCTCTGTCCATGGGGACTCTCCAGGCAAGAACACTGGAGTGGGTTGCCATGCTCTCCTCCAGCGGATCTTCCCATCCCAGGGATCAAACCCAGGTCTCCCACATTGCAGGTGTATTCTTTACCATGTCAGCAACCAGAGAAGTCCAAGAATACTAGAGTGGGTAGCTTATCACTTCTCTGGGGTTCTTCCCAACCCAAGCATCAAACTGGGGTCTCCTGCATTTCAGATGGATTCTTTACAACTCAGCCATCAGGGAAGCCCCAGTGTCTTAAGCTGATAAAACTGTGGTAACTTGTTACATAGCACAGAAAATGAATACATACCTCAAAGCATCCCTCACCTTGCCTTTGCCTACCCAGCAGCAACATCTCTTCCACTCTCCTTTCATCCTTGAACAAGCCCCTCCCTGGCTGCACATGCAGTGCCTCTGCCTGGAGCACCCCTTTCTCCCTTTCACCTGAAAAACTCTCCCTCATCTTTAGGGTCACTATAACCATTCCTTTCTAGGATGGCCTTTTTCTGGTCTCCTGGACAAGGTATGTCATGGCACCTGTGTTTTTTTCCCCTTTATAACATGCATCACAGTTGTGATGCCTTGTTAACCTATCATCTTCCCTGATGAGCTAGGAGCTCTGCCATGGCAGGAACCTCATCCACTTTGGTATCCCCAGTGCCTGCAGTCCCACACAGTAGGTGAGCAATCAATACCTGTTACGTGGAAGAATAAACACAGTACTGTGCAGAGGAAAGGGTCTTAGATTAAGAATCAAAAACACAGGGACTTCCCTGGTGGTCCAGTGGTTAAGAATCCTCCTTCCAATGGAGGAGATCTGGGTTCAGTTCCTGGTCAGGGAACTAAGATCCCACGTGCCATGGAGCAACTAAGCCTGTGTGCTGTAACTACATAGTCCACGCATCAGAACTAGAGACCCTGTGCACTGCAAGGAAAGATCCTGCATGAGGCAACGCAGAGCCCATGTGCCACAACTAAGGCCCAAGACAGCCAAATAAATAAATATTTTTTAAAAATCAAGGACTCAGACTTTCTCTCTGACCTTGGCAACTTTCTAGCTGTGTGACTTGAAGTCTCTAGTCAATGTACTTCAGATGACATCTTGGAACTGGGATTCAGGAAACCCAAGGGTTGAAGGCATCTTTGTACCCAAATCTCCTAGGTGACCTTGGGAAGGGCACGTCTTCTTTCTGGAGCCTCCAGCTCCACAATCTATAAATCTGGGATGAGGATGCCAGCCACAGTTTCTGGCGAAGTTGATAGAGGACAAGTGAGCTAATGCCCAGGAAGTTCTCAGAAAGATATGGCTTCATAAAAGCCTATGGTCAGGCTTTTAGATTCAGGACACAACCCAGGCTCTTGGCTTGGCCAGCAGTGATGTAAAGGCCAGTGGTGAGGTAACTGCCAAGGCTGGGCAGCCTCACCACTCAGTGCCCTGGTGCTCTGCTCTCCAGGCCTGCAGTAAGCATCTATCTTTATGTCTAAAGAGGTATAGGATTAAGACCAGGCTTGACCAGATGACGGAGGCTTATGGGCTACATTCCCAACACATAACAATAAAGCCTTTACAAGCCTTCCAGATGTTTCTAAATATGTTCCTGAGATACAAGTTCCTGGCACACGAGTAACCAGAGGCAGTAGTAAGATGCAGAAGAAACCATATGGTGTGATATTTAGGAATAGAGAGAGGCTCTGAAGGCAGACCACCTAGGTTTGAAAACCAGCTCCACCGTTCAACTGGCTGTTAATTAACTGCATCTCCGGGCTTTAGTTTTCTTATGTGTAAAATGGAAGAGAATTATGATGCCTATCTTCAATGTTCTGAGGGGATTACAAGAAAATCAGTGTGAAGAGCTTAGCATAGTGCCTGGCACAGTGAAAATGCTTAACACATGCTGCTATTGTTATTATTGTTGTTGTTGTATTAAGTCCCTGTAGAGCAGCGAGCACTTTCACTTGCTTAATACTAATGACAAGCCTCTGGGAAGTACACCTAAGTACATGATCCTATTCTCTCATTAGACAGTAAGGCAGGGACCCACTCCAAGACCAGCTCATGTCTCTTGCTCACGGCTCCATCCCCAGTACGTAGGACAGTGCCTGGCACACTGCAGGCTTCCAGCAACCACTTGCTGAACCAATGTATCGACAGGGCTCTAAAAAGAAGTCCTGAGGCAGAGGTTATTATTGGTGTAACTTTGCAAATGAGGAAACAGAGTGACCTGCTCATAGTCACCATGATTGTGAAGTCAGATTCCAACCTACCTGACTCCAAATCTGACCCTCTTCCCATCACATTTTGCTTCCTGGAGTCTCCTTACACTCACTTAGCCTGTCAAGATGCTGCAGGCAGCGGAGTGAAGTGGCAAGAGCACAGGCTCTGGAGCCAAAAGGGGAGGTTCGAATCTCAGCTACACTACTTCCCAGCTCTGTGGCCATGCATCAATCACTCAGTCTTGCTGTGTTTCCTTTTTTAAATCAGTGAAGTGGGGATTAACTGTGCCTACACATCCTATGGGGTAGATCTTATTGCTCCATTTACGAATAAGGCTGTTTGCACATGTGGGTCTAATCACTCACCTTTATAATAAAGAAGCCCCTATCTTTAATATAAAGTTAATACATTTCTTGCAGGTGGGGACTATGTCCATGTACTTCACAAAATTTCTGTAGAACCTACAGATGGGACTGTACAGATGGGGACAGCAGACTGGTTCCAAATAGGAAAAAGAGTACGTCAAGGCTGTATATTGTCACCCTGCTTATTTAACTTCTATGTAGAGTACATCATGAGAAACACTGGGCTGGAAGAAGCACAAGCTGGAATCAAGATTGCTGGGAGAAATATCACTAATCTCAGATATGCAGATGACACCACCCTTATGGTGGAAAGTGAAGAGGAACTAAAAATCCTCTTGATGAAAGTGAAAGAGGAGAGTGAAAAAGTTGTCTTAAAGCTCATCATTCAGAAAACTAAGATTATGGCATCCGGTCCCATTGCTTCATGGGAAATAGGTGGGGAAACAGTGGAAACAGTGTCAGACTTTATTTTGGGGGCTCCAAAATCACCACAGATGGTGACTGCAGCCATGAAATTAAAAGACGCTTACTCCTTGGAAGGAAAGTTATGACCTACATAGACAGCATATTCAAAAGCAGAGACATTACTTTGGCAAGAAAGGTCTGTCTAGTAAAGGCTATGGTTTTTCCATTAGTTATGTATGGATGTGAGAGTTGGACTATAAAGAAAGCTGAGCGCTGAAGAATTGATGCTTTTGAACTCTGGTGATGGAGAAGACTCTTGAGAGTCCCTTGGACTGCAATGAGATCCAGCCAGTCCATCCTAAAGGAAATCAGTCCTGAATATTCACTGGAAGGACTGACGTTGAAGCTGAAACTCCAATACTTTGGCCACCTGATGTGAAGAACTGACTCATTTGAAAAGACCCTGATGCTCGGAAAGACGGAATATGTGAGGAGAAGGGGATGACAGAGGAGGAGGAAGTTGGATGGCATCACCGACTCAATGGACATGAGTTTGAGCAAACTCCAGGAGTTGGTGATAGACAGGGAGGCCTGGTGTGCTGCAGTCCATGGGGTCACAAACAGTCAAACATGACTGAGCTGAACTGAACAGATGGGGATCATATTTATTGAGCATTTATCTATATAGATGTGTCAGGCAAAGTGCTAGGGACTTTATATACACTGGTTTCATTTAACCCTGACATCAGCTCTACAACTTTCCATAAGTCTCTATTTATACAGTGGACAAAAACAAAAACATAAAACTCAAAAAGGTCCAGAGAGTTCAAGAAAACTGTCCAAGCCTTCAGAGCAGGTATATGATTCAAACTCAGGGCAAACTTCAGAGGCTATGCCTTTTCTTCATACCACAATGCTTTTTAATAGAGGCTGTACCAATTCACTTGGTAAACTGATTGATCTCCTTACATGGCAGCAGAAAATAGGGGTTGAGATCAACAAAAAGAAGTGGCCTCCAGAGTCCTAGCTCCTTCAAAGGCCAATCAAGGCCACTGAAGGATGCTTGATTGACGGTGGCCACAGCAGCTAAAGCATCAACAGAACTTTATCTTGCCCGACCAGGATGTTTCGAGGGTGGGGGTGGCATGAGGGTAGCCATATTACACAATTATGATGACGCACAGACCTTTCTTGGGCCTAAAATGCTTCCCAAGTCCCGAGGGGAACAGCATGAATACCTCATTGTACCCAAGGAGAAGGGACTAACAAAGACTTCTTATCTTCCAGCTTCCTATGCCAGGATCAGAATTATCTCTGACATTCTGGGCTGTTGTGAATTCCCCTCCGGTTGTCTGTGCCCAGGAGCGCCTTTGCCTGTAGCTGGCTCTGGCTTACTATTCAACATTTACTATGACCAGTGTCTGCTTGAGTTCTACTATGGCCTTATCTATGGTCTGCTCAAAGGCAACAGCTTTATGTTCTTCATTTCTTTTTGCAATTGCCTGGCATAGGGCTTGGTGTAGAATCCAAACTCACAGAATGTTGAACCAAAGCCCAAGAGTTTGGCCAAGGACAAATGACTAAAGCCCATGTGATGTTCTTGAAGTCTTCAACATGAGCATCTCAGATTGGCCCAGCCAGGCTGCTGGACAATGAGAAGTGGAGGCTGAGCTTTAAGGCAGTGGACAGGGGCCTTCCCAATGACACTAGGCATGTGGAGGAACAGTACAGGACCATGGGGCCACTCTTAGCCAAAGGCTGGTTGAGAGAACAGAGATTTACAAGGTAGAAACCAAGAACTGACAATTAATCTAAAGGGCCAGCAGACAGGATTACACTAAAACGAGAGCCAAGACTCTAGAGGAGATGGCATTGGAATGAGAGAATGTCCAGAAATGAAAGAAGGTCGTCTGGGGCTGATGCTGCCATCATCCGTGGGTGTATAGAGAGAATTTGCTGCCTTAGAGGGCTGGGTTGGGTGAACAGATGCAATTCCTCATCTGAGGTCTAAGTGTTGACAGCATGGCAGCACCTCTGCACAGGGGAGAAGTCTGAAAAGTCCCCGAACCTGGATTAGGCCACTGGTGATGGTATGTAGTAGACAGACATCTGTAGGACATACCTTGGGAAGTGTCCTTAGTCTATGGACTGACAACTCCTCCCTCCACACCATCTTAACTGCCTGCCTTCATGTCCAGTGGTAGGGATGGGTGGGATAAAATGAGGTGCAGCTGCTGTTCTGTATAACACATCCCAGGCTGTCCAAGCCTTCACACGTGTGACCAGGGGTGGGCACCAGACCAACTTCATCCAGGGCACTTGTCTCTCCCCGGGCACTTGGAAGTAGAGGAGGAAAAGAGAAAGAGATTGACAGGCAGACAGACAGATCATGAATCTATGAGGCTGGCCCTGGAAGGGCAGCTATGCTTCCTGCTTTGTGAATTTGAGAAGCAGCAGGACCCTCATTTCCAGTGAATGCACAGAGTGAGGCTGAGACCAGTGATGAAGAGAAGGTCTGACGGTGTCTCCTGGCTCCAGACTGTTCCTAACTTATTGTCGCCTTTCGAGTCCATGAGACATTTCTCACATGTCTCGGCTAAATCCCTGATGAAGCCTGTTACTTGCATTAACTGCTGCTACTTCTTATCCAGGAGTCTCACCTAATGCTGCACCTGCTCTGTGGCCTTGATTTCTCCAGCTCACAGTTGGTTCTCAGGATAGCCATGGCCCTCAGCATATAACCGCTTTCCTTCTAATGTGCCTACCTGGCTCTGAAAGAATCAGGAAAAGCTAAAGAGACTTCATTTCTAGATGTCTCTGGAACTAGTGCTCTGGGTGGGGAATAGGTTTCCCTGATCAGGTACAGGATCTGGGACAGCAGGGAAAGGGCACTACTGCTGCCTCTGCTCTGCCAGTGAGCTCTTTCACAGAAGGATTTCCAGAGGCTCTGGCCATTAACTCTGTGTGGGCTCGGGGGCAGGACGTGAGGCTACTGATCTCTGCAACCTTTGGCATCAGACTCTCCGTGATCTAGCCCCAGCTCTGCCACTGCCAGCTGTGAGACCTTGAGCAAGTTACTTAAGCTCACTGTACCTTAATTTCCCCATCAACCAAATAAGGATAATGATGGTATCTGTGTCATAGAGTACTTAAAAGTGTTAGCGGAGGTAATGAATGTAAAGTATTTGGGGAAGTGCCCACCCATAGTAAAGTCTCAATTAATGCTAGCTGTTATTATCACTATTACTACTATTAGCAGTTCAAACCCGTAATTTTGCAGTGGGAAGCAAATGAATCTGTGTCAGTCACCTAGCATAGACAAGAATATCATTCTGTCCCCTTTCCAGGTTCCCTCCATATCTAACCCTGGAATTCGGTGACCTTGGGAGTTCTGATTACTTAAAATGGCGCAGGGGGTGTCTGAGTTATCCCTGACATAGTTGCTCTATGCTATGCTATGCTAAGTCACTTCAGTCGTGTCCGACTCTGTGTGACCCCATAGATGGCAGTCCACCAGGCTTCCCCGTCCCTGGGATTCTCCAGGCAAGAACACTGGAGTGGGTTGCCATTTCCTTCTCCAATGCATGAAAGTGAAAAGAGAAAGTGAAGACGCTCAGTCATGTCCAACTCTTAGCGACCCCATGAACTGCAGCCTATCAGGCTCCTGCGTCCGTGGGAATTTTCCAGGGAAGGGTACTGGAGTGGGGTGCCATTGCCTTCTCAGTGACATAGTTGCTCATAACTAGAAAAAAGATGGCCAGACCTTGAAGCGTCACCATCAGCTGATTCCCCTGCTGCCTCCCACACTGGCTCGTGAATCATGGTCAGCAGACTTGAAAGGCCCAGGGGTCACGATATCCTCAAACCCAGAGGGGGTGGGGGTGGGGCTGCCGACATTTCCATCCCATCGAGAGCTGTTAACTGGGGCTCCCACTCATGTCTAGGACCTCATACTGCTCCAGCCCATATCCTTATCTCGGTTCACAGACAAAGAAGAGCACTGTGGTTGGCTGGCCTGAGGGCAGAAAATGGAACCAGGGTGAGCCCAGAGGGAGGGCTGCAGAATAAGGGCTTCCGGCTAGCAAGCCCTATGTGGTGGGTAGAGCAGGTGGCCAGACCTGGTAGGGTCTCCTAGAATCAGGGTTAGAACTCATCTTAGTCTTTTCATTGTTTCATTAATTTTCAAAATCTATTTTACTGTAGTATAATTTACATGTGATAAAAAGCCTTGAATGTAAGTGTTCAAGCCCTTGAGTGTTGATAAATGGATACATTGATGTGGCCATTCTCACAATCAAGATACAGAATATTTCCATCACTCCCCAAATCCACAGTGCCCTTTTGACAGTGAGACCCTGTTTTAGTGCTCCAGAGAAACAGAGCCAATAGGATATATTGGGTTGGCCAAAAAGTTTGTTTGGGTTTTTCCATAAGATCATATGGAAAATACTGAGCAAACTTTTTGGCCACCCCAGTAAATAAGGAGATTCTTTATAGACAGTGATGTGCCTCCCAATGCAGGAAGCATAAGAGACGGGGTTTGATCCCTGCCTGGGTCAGGAATATCCCCTGGAGAAGGAAATGGTAACCCACTCTGGTATGCTTGCCTGGAGAATCCCACGGACAGAGGAGTCTGGTGGGCTACAGTCCATAGGGTCACCAAGAGTCAGACACAACTTAGCACACACACAATTAGGAATTATTATTATAGGAATTGACTCACATACTTAGGGAGGCAAGAACGCCCACCTTCTTCTATCTGTAAGCCAGAGACTTAGGACAGCCAGTGGTGTAATTCAGTCTGAGTCCAAAGGCCTGAGAACCAGGGGAGCTGTTGGGGTGATTCCCCGGTCTGAGTTCAAAAGTCCAAGAACTAGGAGCACTGCTGTTGCTTCCAGGGCAAGAGAACAGAGCAAATTTGTCCTTCCTCTCCCTTTCTGTGCTCTTGGGGCCCTGAATGGGTTGGATGATGTTATCCATTGCATCAGTGAAAGCTACCTCCTCTCTGCAGTCTACAGATTCAAAGGCTAATCTCTTCTGGAGAACACCCTCACAGACACATGCAGAATGTTATACCAGCTATTCGGACATCTCTAGTCCAGCCAAGTTGACAAATACAATTAACCATCACATATACTTGAAATATTGCAAATCAACTATATTTCAAAAAAAGTAGTATCACATACCCTTTCATACTAGGCTACAGGCAACCACTTATCTGTTGATCACTATAGATTCTTACTGTTTCATAAAAATAAAATTCTATAGAATGTACTTTTACATCTGGCGAATTTTGCTTGGCATAGTTTTTGAAATTTATTCATACTGTTGCTTGTATCAATAGTTCATTCTCTTTGGTTACTAAACAGTATTCCATCATAAAGAATACCCACTTTTATTTACATGTTACTCCAAATTATTGGATTCATGTCAGACAAGCATAGCATTAATGTTCTGTACAGATTTTCTCCTTGACTTTTTACAACTTCATTAGGTAGGTACTATAAATATACCCTTTTCATGAATAGGGAAAGGCTCAAGACAGAGCTAAAGTAATTGTCCCAAAATACACTTCTGAACTGTGATGTTGGAGAAGACTCTTGAGAGTCCCCTGGACTGCAAGGAGATCCAACCAGTCCATCCTAAAGGAAATTAGTCCTGAATATTCATTGGAAGGACTGATGCTGAAGCAGAAACTCCGATACTTTGGCCACTTGATGCGAAGAACTGACTCATTTGAAAAGACTGATGCTGGGAAAGATGGAAGGCGAGAGGAGAAGGGGACAACAGAGGATGAGAAGTCTGGATGGCATCACCGACTCAATGGACATGAGTTTGAGTAAACTCTGGGAGTTGGTGATGAACAGGGAGGCCTGGTATGTTGCAGTCCATGGGGTCGCAAAGAGTCAGACACAAGTGAGCAACTGAACTGAACTGACAAGATAGATGAAAGTTGAAACCAGTATTTGAACAAAGCCTGTCTGACTCCAGAATCTATATCCTTAAGAATAATGCTCTACTGTCTGCCACGTTACAAACGGAGAAACAGAGTGAGGGATTAAAGGAATCTGATCAACATTACATTATAAGTCGGAGGCAGAACTTTCAGTATGCTGAGAATCCAAGAGCCCAGATTCCCAGAGTATCACACAGCCTCCTTTAGAGGGGGTTCAAAGCCCTTGCTGGCCCCTTCTTCACTTGTTTGAAGACTGTATATCCTTCCATATCAAACTCAAATGCTACCCTATTGGTTATTCACCAAACATGTACTGACATGACAGGGCCAGGCAATGTGCTAGTCACAGCAGTAAACAAGCAGACACAGCTCCCTGAGGAGAAAAAAAGTTAAAAAACCAGCTACAGAAGCATAAAAACAGGTAGACCTGCAAACAACAGTTCAGAGTTTGAGTATGTGGAATTCAGTACGTTCAATGATGTCACAGACCCAATGAGCCAGTTTGATTTGAGGTCCTGATAGAAATAATATTGGATTAGCCAAAAAGTTAGCTTGGATTTTTTTTGGTAAGATATTTGTAGGTGGCGCTAGTGGTAAAGAACCTTCCTGTCAATGCAGGAGACATAAGAGATGTGAGTTTGATCTTTGGGTCGGGAAGTTCCCCCAAAGGAGGGCATGACAACCCTCTCCAGTATTCTTGCCTGGAGAATCCGATTGACAGAGGAGCCTGGCGGGCTACAAGTCCATCGGGTGGCAGAGCTGGACACAACTGAAGTGGCTTAGCACACAGCATTACTGAAAAAACCCAAATGAATTTTGGCCAACCCAGTATTTTTATAGAATGGTCAAAAGAGGTCAGCCTGGCCCTATGTACTGTCATATTCATCATCCAAACCTCAAAACAACCTTTTGAGGTAGGTATTCTCAGTATCTCCTTTTTGCCAAAGAGGAAACAGGATTGGTGGGGCTAAATAATGCCAGTGAACCATTCTTATGAATCTTCTCTATACACGGCCTCATTGCTCCCAAATCTTTCCTGAAATGAGGTGAGGGAGCAAATCTATTCCTAAACACCTAATAGCTGTGGTAGAGATGGTATTAATCACCAAATTCCCCAATCTCCCCTACCTTCCTATCTTCCCCATCCTGCCCTGGAGGCATGCTTGGGCTTGTGGTCCAGTCCTAGCCAACAGCCTGAATGAAGGGGTTGGAGCATCATTTCCAGGAGGCGGCAGTTAAGTGCTGATCTTCCTCCTTTATCTTTCCCTTCTTTCTGGCTGTTTGTGTCCCAGGAGGCTTCGTGATCTAGATGGTATAGTTACCAGAAGGGAGAGGACTGCCTGACCCACATTAGATGTTACATAAGCAAGAACTTAGTCTTTATTGTGGTAAGCCACCAGGATTTCAGGGGTTTGTGTGTTACAGCAGCTGAGCATTAATTATCCTGACTAACACACTAATAATAACCACAATTACTACCTCTCATCTAAGGTTAACCCTGTACCAGGGATTGTGTGCTAAATACTCTGCATCTGTCAATTCCCTGAATTTCTTCTTAACCTTCCAAGTTTACCTATAGATATAAGAGACAGGTGGTCTCCAGTGAGCTCTGAATTTGTTAGTGATCTATGATAGAAAGACATTCCCTGGGAGGCAGAATTCAGGGGCTTTGGCAACTCCCTTACCGGCAATAGTACTGACAATTGCAGAAGTCTGAAAAATGCCTGCTGCCACAAGTGTGGACACTGTGGCATTAAGTAGAACCCACATGTACTTCATCAAGGAGAAGAAACACAGGGCTCAAAAGGGAAATAGGAATTGAATGGCTTTTGAATACATGGGATGGGAAAGAAAAGCACTTCATAGGTGGACTCCCTCTCCCCCGTGCTCTGAGAGATGCAGAGTGCCAAAATGAAGCTCTGTGTGCGGGATGGTGCATAAAATAAAGTCCTTTCTGAAGCCTGATTTCCTGTAAAAATGAATCCCATCGGGTTATTGTGGGTAGTTGACTCCCTCTGGCCCTCAGGACTAAGCATGACCCCCAGAGTCCTCAGTTAAGTTCAGAGATAGGGTTAGGCTTTGGAGGAGGGACATGTAAGCCAGCCTCAGTGAATGAGAAAGTTTGTCAGCTAGAAAAGGAAAGACAAAGCATTCCAGGGAAAGAGAACAGCAGGCGAGGGAGGGGGGCAGTTATCTGAGGACTTGGTGTGTTTAAAAACTGCCAGGAAGCTCAGTGTGGCTGGAACACAAGGTGTGACACAGGTGAGGCTGGACACTTAGATGGTCCCCACGGTACAGGGGAGGCCAGTCCTGGCCCAGTGCAGCCTTGACTTCGAAGGTGAGTAGGTCTAATCCTGGGTTCAGGTAGGAGCCCACTCACCTGCAGATACAAGCCAAACCTGAATCCAGGTGATATTTTCATTCTAATCTGCCCTTTCTTTTCCCTTATTCCTTAATTAATTCTGAATTTTGGAAGAGAAGAGGGGCATTACTTTTGGTGTCCCTTCAAAGACCCCAGCAGTAGGTACTACTTTCAACTCCATATCATAGATGAGGAAACTGAAGCTCAGAACACTGAAGACACTTGAATGTGCTTATATCCAGGGCTCATATCTACCTGGTACACATAAGCATGGCTGTGCCAGCTGTTAAAATATCCAGATATTTCTGTACTGTTTGCCAATTAGCGACTATCCTGACTACTTCCTCGCCAGTCTCATCCAGTGACCCTCAAAACTAAAGGAATAACACTAGGCACAGAAGGGGCTTTCTGACCCTGCTGTATAGCTATAGTTGACCAGCCAACTCCTGGGCCAGGCCAGTTAAATATTTTGAGTATCACCCCCGTTTACATGGCTGATGGATACAGAGTTAAGAGTTTAAACCCATGTCCAGCTGGTTGTACGACCAGTGTTCTTTCCATGCGATGAGCCACTTCTTTTCTGACCAAATGAGCACGATCTTGCGCCTGTATGTGCCAGGCCGCCGTGGGAGCTCAGGGTGTAGCTTTGGGAAACATACCCTGAGATGGACAAAAGACCTGTAATTTGTCCAGAGGAGAGTGACGAGGCTGAAGGGGGACTTGAAACCACATCATATAGGAGAAGCTGGCAGAGTTGGAGACATTAACTTGGAGAAGAGAGGTTTCCAGGAAACATAAAGATTGTCTTCACATATCTGAGGGGTAGCTGTGTGAAGAGGGATGGAACTTATATCAATGGGTGGAATTACCAGCCAATTTAGTCCTCAAGTGTTCACTGGGTAAATAATTTCTGGAAACATACACTTTGCAGGTTTTTCTTGGTTTTCCCAGTAGTCATGTACAGACATGTGAGTTGGACAATAAAGAAGGCTGAGCACCAAAGAACTAAAGCTCTCAAACTGTGGTCTGAGAGTTCCTTGGACAGCAAGGAGGTCAAATCAGTCAATCCTAAAGGAAATCAACTCTGAATATTCACTGGAAGGACTGATGCTGAAGCTGAAACTCCAAGCCTTTGGCCATGTGATACGAACAGCTGACTCACTGAAAAAGACCCTGATGCTGGGAAAGATCGAGGTCAGGAGGAGAAGGGGGAGACAGAGGATGAGATCGGTGGATGGCATCACCAACTCAATGGACATGAGTTTGAGCAAACTCTGGGAAATGGTGAAGGACAGGGAAGCCTGGCGCACCACAGTGCATAGGGTTACAAGGAGTCAGACACACCTCAGGAACTGAACAACAACAACAACTATTTGCAGGTGTAAAACTAGGCCCAGGGGGCACAATGTGGACATTGAGTGCTGTCACTATTGGGGGAGACAGACACATAAACAGATGACAGTGGTGCAAAATGAGAAGTGCTGGGAAGTTTGGAGGATGGGACACTGAAACCTTGAAACCTTCTGGGGAGCTGTCAAGGCTCCTGGCAGAGGTGGGTTTTGCTCAGAGTCTTAGAGAATGGGTAGGAAACTGTCAGTCAGAGAAGGGAAGAGGGTGGGAACAGCACATGCAAAATAATGTAGCAACACCGCCTACAAACAGGTGAGACACGGCGTGTGGCTGGAGAAGGCCTGTGGGTGGAGGTGCAACTGGAGATGGCGTGAGGGTTCTTGCATGTGAAAGGGTCTTAAGAGTTTGGACATAACAGTAGAGCCAGAGAGGAGAGAACAGGGTGTGATGAGTGCTGATCACTGGAAGCACTAGAGGGCAGCTGGGAGGGCAGTTTGAAGGGAAATGAGCAAACAGACCCCAATATCCAAAGTGTGGTCAGATGAGATGAGCTTGATGGTCCATTGCAAACTTGGGCTTTTCTGAGAGCTAAAGATAACAGCCCTATGATGGAGATGCAGGGAGAGTGGCAGGCAAACAGATGGAAGGAAACGATTTGGGACCTATTAAAGCTTTCCTGTTTGGACTTCAGCTAGTTTTTTCCTCATTTATTTATTCGGCTGCAGCAGGTCTCAGTGTGGCATGTGTGATCTCCAAACCTTGTTGTGGCATGCAGGATCTTTAGATGTAGCATGTGAACTCTTAGCTGCAGCCTATGGGGTCTAGTTCCCTAATCTGGGGCTTCCCTGGTGGCTCAGTGGTAAAGAATCTGCCTGCCAATGCATGAGACTCAGGTTCGATCCCTGGGTCAGGAAGATCCCTGGAGAAGGGAATGGGAATCCATTCCAATATTCTTGCCTGGAGAATTCCATGGACAGAGGAGCCTGGCAGGCTACCGTCTATGGAGTTGCAAAGAGTCAGACACGACTGAGTGACTAATACACTTTTCCTAATCAGGGATCAAACCCAGGCCCTCTGCATTGGGAGTGGGGAGTCTTAGCCACTGGACCACCAGGGAATTCCCAAAGCTTTAGCTATTTTTATTTCTAGGTGGCTTAGTTGCTGGGCATCAAGAATAGGTTCTAGATGTTTTCCACTGTAGTAATGGGATGGAAGGGAGCAATGCAGAGTTGATACTCATGGGCTGGTACTTACACAGGAACTGCTCTGAGCACTTTGCATTGGTTCCTCATTTGGTCCCCACACAAACACATGCAATTCTATTATTGTCCCTATTTTATAGGTGAGAAAACTGAGGCACAGAGAGGTTGCGCAATTTGCTGAAAGTTCCAGAGCTGGGACTCAAACCTGAGGATTCCAACTCTTAAGCCCAGTTACTCCCCTCCATCCTGACTCTGGCTGTGCCATACAGCATGCATGATCTTACGTTCCCTGACCAGGGATCGAACTCGTATCTTCTGCAGTGGAAGTGTAGAGTCCTCATCACTGGACCACCAGGGAAGTCCGTTGATCCCAGTACTTGAACATTACACTGTGTAAGTGTGTGCCTTTCTTTTGTGGAACAGGATTTTAAAAAATTATTCAACAGAACGCTGAACATTAGTACAAACCTTTATTTGCCAACAGATAAATTAGCGGGGACAGAATTCACTTCATGGGTGGATTTCTCACAAGGTCTCCCGGAGGTCTGTTATTGACCAGATTATAGCAAGTGTCCTAAGCCAAAGTGCTCCAGACTTGTACTGATAAATGAGATAAAGCACATAAGAAACTAGTTTTTAAAACCCAGATATTTACCCTTCTAGTTCACAACTTTCCATTTTGCCAGACAGGAAGTTAAAGCACCAGGCACTTGTCTACACAGGCCACATGGCTTCTGGCCTTGGCTGGGCTATCATGAGGTTTTGCAGAAACTTCTGGAAAAGTGGAGCACAGAAGGACAGAAGACCTGGCTCAAATCAAAGGTTTGATTCTTGCTGGCTTGGCAGCTGAGGGAAGAAGAGAAAGGTCTAGAGGGACAGGAAGTGACATGATAATCACCGCTGTGGAAGCCATTGTCTGAATGTCTACTCTGGGCAAGGGAGACATATGTTAAGTCAGTTTAGAGGTAGGGAAACAGAGACTCAAAGAAGAAAAGCAAGTTACCCAAAGCCACCCAGCGAGGAAGCAGGTGAGCTATGATTTGAATGCAGCTCTGTGTGAGTGCAAAGACTATTTCTCCTCCTTGTGCTGATTTTCTTATCTGCAAAATAAGAGTTATATATTGCCAGCTCTCCTACAATGCACCATGTGCTTTCAGATAGTACATCTACTCATGAGATTAACAGAAATAGTAACAGCAGAAACAGCTAACAGTCGTAAGTTACCCAGGTCTCTGCAATTGTTCTATACATATTAACTCATGTAATCCTCACTAGGACCCTGTGAATTATGAGAACTTTCATTTACAGAGGAGGCAACAGAGATGCTAAGAAACCATACAAAGTACGATAATGTTTTGTCTGCTAAATAATAATGAATAATTACATTAAGTCAAGCCCTTTGGATTAACCAAAGACCTCTACAGGTATGAATCAGTTGATCAATCTGAGATGACCAGAATTTCTCATGCTGGCTCCTTCAGTAACCCTTTGCATGAGTATGAAAGTATGATTCACAAGTGGCTTTGGGAAACATAGGAAATTACAAATGGATTCCTAAGGACTGGTGGAGGGGGAACACCCCTGTTGGAAGTCATAGTGGTCTAAGGCCAAACACTCCAGCTCTGATTTTGAACACACGATGCCTCACCAGCTGAGCAGGAGTTAAAGAAAAATCCTTGGTTGGCCTCTGCAGACAACTCTGAGCCATCCTGGTGCCCTGAGCCAGCTGGTAACCTGGATCTCCTCCCGGCTGCCTCCTTCTCCTCCTTCACTCCAGGGCTGGAGGGCACAGGGGAAGACTGAAGGCAGAACAGAGTGAGGAAGCATCAAGGGAAGAGAGGGACAGTAGAGGGAGGCTGATGGCTGAACCAGCTTTCATGGCTGGCTGTGCCAACCTGCTTGGGAAGATATAAGTCTCATGGTTTCCATGAATTTCACCAAAGTGGCTACATGTTTGAAAATGAAAGCAGCAGAGATCAGCCACTTTCCTATCCTAGGCAGACAGAATCTGCTGTTGGTATCCATGGTGTAAAGTGATAGGAGTCTTCAGCTGTTACTCACCATGGGCTCCAATTAGCACAGGTGAGCTTGAAGGTCCACCTGGGCTATCAACCACTCCTGCCCCATGGCACCTTCCCTTTCCTCTTGGGCAACCTGAGGCACCCTAGGGAGGCAGTGAGCTGGTCTTCCTGGGTCCCAGCCTCCTCTTTGAGGTACTTTCCTCTTGGTCTCGTTCAGAGGGAGCCCAGCTCTGGGGTCAGGCAGACCTATGCTGGAATCCCAACTCTGAGCACCTCTATCTGTGTAATTTTGAACATGTGAACTTCTTGGAGAGAACAGGATGAACTTTCCCAGTTTTGTTAAGGGATCAGGAATGAAGCGACTCACCCCATGCCATCCCAAGCCGCTCCTCGCTTGCTCTCTCCACTGTGCAAACCTGCTGTCAGAGAGTGATCTGTATATCACCGCCCTATTCTCAGGAGGTAGGAATCAATAAAATCTAGATGCTGTAGCTTCCTTGGATTACTAGAGAATAAACAAATCAGAACATATTTATCAGAAGTTTAAGCAAATTTCTTTCCTTCTTTGGGGTCTGATCGTTTCCTTCTAAATGTGGAATACGGTGGCAGACCTATGGTTCCTGAAGTCCTTCTGACTCTGGAAGGCTTGACATCCCCCGGAGCCCCTGCCCAAGCTGAATGTAACAGAAAGTCACCAAGGGAAACAACTGATCTATGACAACTGTTTCATTCTATCCCATCTCGACCCTGAATGTCCAGCACGTTACCCCCAGCCCTGCACTAGGTGCTAAGGGTGTTAAGATTCCATCATAACAACTAGAAGTAAGACCCATGATTAAAGGAGGGCTTCACAATGTGCAAAGCTCTTCACCACATTTAATCTTCAGAATCCAGCCTTGACCATATTATCCCCATCTTAAAAGTTAAGTCATTTCCCACGAACGAAACTAATAAGCAGAAAAGGTCAAATCCCTCAATCTGGGTCTAGCAGACCCTAAAGTCTGCCCTTTCACCAAAATTCAATGTGAACACCTCCCCTTTAGTTTGAGATACTGTCGGCAAGAAGCAGGCTTGCTGTGTCAGCAAGGAGACAGGTGTCAGTAGAAATCGATCTGAGAACTAACAACAGCCACAACAACAGCAACAGCAGTAACAGTAATGGTGCAGCTATTGCAGTCTGGAGGGAAGACCTGCAGGTGGATGTAGACCAATAAAGATCTGTAGGAAGCAGAGGACGGGAAAGCGGTGGGAGCTGGGCTTGTCCAATAAGACTTTCTAGAAGAGGGAAGGAAGGGATTGAAGTGCATTGCTAACCTCTGGGCCAGGCACCTTTGAAAAGTGACTATTACAGTCACTCTAGGAAGGAAGAATCATGGTTCTCACCTGACAGGTAAGGAATTAGGGGCCAGGAAAGGAAACCCAGTGGTCCAGAGGCATGCTGTGACAAGAAACAGGGGCCAGGATTGGAACCCAGCCAATAGGGACAAGGGGCATGCTGGATTTCTATTCCTCTCCCTCTAAATCCTGAGCTCATAGCAACCAGCTCCCCATCCACAGCAGGCAGAGAGTGTGGATTTTGTTTTTCACTTGAACTGACTCACGTTTCCCCATCCATGCCCTCTGCCCCCTCTGCTTAGGCTGGCTGTGAAGTCACCGCCCATCTCTCCCACAAGTGCTCCAGCCTCAGGCCACACATCTGGAGGGTGAGACTCCACCCTTCTTCAGCCCAGATGTTCGGGGGTGGAGGGCT
Organism: Tragelaphus eurycerus; assembly: GCA_935064755.1. Classification (NCBI taxonomy): domain Eukaryota; kingdom Metazoa; phylum Chordata; class Mammalia; order Artiodactyla; family Bovidae; genus Tragelaphus; species Tragelaphus eurycerus. The sequence goes on along the minus strand of CAKXYN010000072.1, from coordinate 5,541,679 downwards.
GGGAGTGGACTGTCACTGATCAATGCCTCCTGTTTTTCTTTTCAACTCCTCTTTCCTTTCTTGCCAAGGGAATGAGCAGCTTGGGCAGGGGCCTGGTCAGATTTCTTGGCAGTTCCCCGCCTCCCACTGTCTGAGGAACTGGAGGCTGGGAACCCAGTCTGAGAAAGCAGCCACAGCACAAGCCTGGGCTGATGAGAGCAAAGCTATGTAGCACCTCTGAGTACCTGCACAGCCTTCCTGGGAAGGAGAGGCAGAAACAGCAGAGAGAAGACAAAGACAGAAAGATACACAGGGCAGGAAAAAACCGAGAGAGAGCGGGAGGAAGAGGGAGAGAGAGAGGAGACATACAGAGCACAACAGAGACTGGATGGAGGAGAGAAACGGGGAAGGATGGAGAGGGAGAGGCAGACAGAGAAGGGCTGGCAACAGAGACAGAAAGCCAGAGAGAAAGGAGGACAGTGAGCTGTAAAGAGATGACAGGAAGAACCAAAAGGCAGAAAAGGCAGAGCCAGTCCATACACTACACTCAGCCAGGTGCCAACCAGTAATGCCTGCTTCTTAGAAGCTAATTTTATAAAAGAATAAGAAAGAAGGAGAAGAGAGGCAAGGGCTAGGAAATAGTTACATAGTTACATACTCCTAACTAATAAAAAGGGGCTTCCCTGGGGGCTCAGATGGTAAAGAATCTGCCTGCAGTGTGGCAGACCTGGGTTTGATCCTTGGGTTGGGAAGATCCCTTGGAGAAGGGAATGGCTTCCCACTCCAGTATTCTTACCTGGAAAAGTCCATGGACAGAGGAGCTTGGTGGGCTACAATCCATGGGGTTGCAAAGAGCAGGACATGACTGAGCAATTAACACTTCAAGCAACTCTCAAAAAATTAAGTAATAAAGTGGATGTTCCAGTTTGAAGTCAAATCATGATGTTGAGTCAGGGCTCCTTGACTTCTGAAACCAATTTCTCAATTTCATAATCATATCTTAAAGATTCTGTCCAGTTTCCTTATGTGAAAATTTGTTAAATGATGGTGGCTTCACAGTTTGCTGGGAGGGATATAATAGCTTGTGTAAACTGTAAAGGGCTGTGCAAGGACACTGGGGATAAGAAGAGGGAGCTTTAGGAATCTCCCTCTGGATTTATTTTCAGGACCAGTTGAGGTCCTTTCCACTTCTGATTGGAAATGGATACCCAGGAGGAAATACTGATCTTCACATAAAAGTTGCCTGGTGTTTCCAAGAGACCTAGCTAGATGATGCTAGAAAGTCACGTCAGTTCTCTAGGTCTTATTGAAATGACAGCTGGATGCAATAATAGTTAAAATTCTAGCTTGGAATGTGGACAAACCTATGACCATTGGGATAAGGAGGTGCTAGTGTGATGAAGGCTTTTCACCAAGGGGTGAAAGCTTTCATATTTGGACGTGAATGGGACGTGTCTCCTCTCAAACATCGCCTCCTCCAGGAAGCCTTCTCTTATTCCCCCATGCTGTGTACAGTGACTTCCTCTGGGCTCTCACTCACAGTTCTACCCAATTGTGTTGTATCATGTTATCTTTGCCTATGAGGTGACTATTTCTTCACTAGACTTTAAGCTTCTGAGGGCAGGGACCATCAAGCTTATCCCCAGATTCTCAGTGCCCAGGGCCTGGCACAGAGGAGGCATCCAACGTATGCCAGTGGACTCAAACAGGACTGGACTGCCAGCCCACATTCTTTCCCATTAAGCCAGACATTTTCAAGGAGGAAGGGCTGGAGCCAGGCTTTGGAAACAACCTTTGGACACTTTGTGCTGTGCTCTGAACCCTTTGTGGGAGTTGATTCCAGGGCAGCTGAGAGCCAGAAAGGCTGGGAGGTAGACTAGTTGGCTAGAGAGAGCCTGGGTAGGGTAGGGAGAAGAAAGGGGAACCATCTTAACACATTAGCTAATATTTCTCCAGCATTTTATGCTTTATATAACATTTCTACATCTACTATTTTGTCAAGCATCGTGGGAATCCTGGGGGCTAAGTAGGACAGGTTCCAGTATCAACGCTTCTCTTTTTTAGACCAGCTGGACATATCCATGCCAAAGTTGGATCTTTGGACTCCATGTCCTGTGCTCTTCTTCCAAGAACAAGAAAAGAAGTGGGAGGTGGTGTCCACGAGGTCTGGATTATTTTCCCCATTTACTGGTGGCTTAATGAATTGCCCAATCTTTATAACCCATGTGTATTAGAAATTGATTGTAATTATGGCTGCCAATGATAAATCCTGGTGAGTGTGTTGTTCCAAGCACATGATCAACATTATCTCATTTAATCTGATTAATGACCTTATAAGCATCACTTTGCCAACAAAGGTGTATATGGTCAAAGCTATGGTTCTTCCAGTACTTATGTAGAGATCTGAGACTTGGACCATAAAGAAGGCTGAGCACTGAAGAACTGATGCCTTTGAATGGTGGTGTTAGAGAAGACTCTTGAGAGTCTTTTGAACAGCAAGATTATCAAACCAGTCAATCCTAAAGGAAATCAACCCTGAATATTCATTGGAAGGACTAATGCTGAAGCTGAAGCTCCAATACTTTGGCCACCTGATGTGAAAAGTCAACTCACTGGAAAAGACCCTGATACTAGGAAAGAGTGAGAAGTCAACTCACTGGAAAAGACCCTGATACTAGGAAAGAGTGAGGGCAAAAGGAGAAGGGGATGACAGAGAGAATGAGATGGTTAGATAGCATCACTGACTCAGTGGATATGGATCTGAGCAAACTCTGGGAGATAGTGAAGGGCATGGAAGCCTGGCATGCTGCAGTCCCTGGGGTGCAAAGAGTCAGATATGACTTAGCAACTGAACAACAACCAAGAGGAGTGACTGGGGCTCACTATCTTTAGGGACGAGACTGACTGCCATGCAGATAACCATGACTCAACTTGGAAGGTGCTTAGATTGAGTTATGTGTCCTTGCCAACCTGGGAACAGGAGTTATGGGCAAGCACATCTTTGCCGTCTCCTCCACCAGTAAGGAGGCAGCCCCCAGATGGCATGGGTCAACTCAGGTGGAACATGAGAATTTGGAAGAGAGTTTGAGAACTTTCCTCGGTGCAATAAGAATGAACTCTCACACATGAAGTTCAAGGCAATGAGCCAGGATTGGAAGGGATGGGAGTGGTGTCTTTCACAAATTATTTAAATAACTCTGTGTGCTGGCCCTGTTCCAGGTGGTGGAGATACAGTGATTCAATAAGGTAGATGAGGAATAGGAATCAACAACAGACATACAAATATGTCATAACTGAGTGACTTAGCTGGGATATGAACTACAGGGAAAAAAGCGGGAGAAGGGGATAAAGAATGCTATGGATTGGAATGGGTTCAAGTTTAAATAGTGTGGCTAGGAAGGCCTGGAGAAAGTGACATTTGAGTAAAAATCTGTACTAGGTGAGGGACAGAGCCATGTGGATACCTGGAAGGGGCTCCTCTCAGGCAGGGGGGAGTGGGGGCAATGGCCCTGCAGTTTGAGCACGTTTGTCATGTTAAACCGCAGCTGGGACCTGGACTTCTTTGCTCTAAATTCCTTTCATGTGGTGGAAGGACCTAGCAGTGACTCTGATTCTTGAGATGGGAGCCACGGGACAGTCTGGAGCAGTGGAAGGGTGGACCCACATTTTTCAGTCTCATTCTGCTCTGTGAGAATATACTGACAGTGGGCAGGGGTAGATGCTAGAAAATCATTTAGAAGGTGACTGGCACAGCCAGTAAAGAGCTAGGTGGATTGTGGATAGATTTTGACAGTAAGGATTATGTGGTTGTTGGTGGGTTAAATTGAGGGTGAGGAGGGACAGAGCGAGAAGGAGCTGTCGAGGAAGACACTAAGGTTTGGGATAGAAGACAGAGGTGCCTATGTTAACTTGGGTGGGAAGGCTGAGAGAGAAGAAAGTTTGGAGGGAAAGACTGAGAGTTCCATTTTGGATACATGAACTTGAATACCTATTAGATGTCCTCAGGAGACACAGCATAGCTGTCTTGGATACATGTGTCTAGAGTTCTGACTTTCAAAAAAACCATGACACTGGGTGAGATCAACACAGGAGCAAAAGTGTGGGTGTAGGTAGAGAAGAGAAAAGGACATCGCTGAGCCTGACCTCAGACCACAACCAATGCAAAGAGGTGGAGAGATGATCAGGGACAAGAAGAGAGATGGAGAAAGAACAGCCAGGGAGGCAAGGGGAGAATGTGGAGAGTGAGGGATCCCAGAAACCCAGTGAAGGAAGTGTTTCAAGGAGGAGAACGGATCAATCGTAGGTCAAATGAGATAAGACTGAGGAGCAACCACTGGAAGTCACTGTGATCTTGAGAGGAGCATCTGCAGTGGAGTAGTGAATGACCAGAACTTGGTCAGGCCCACTCAGAATGCCCCCTGTCCTGGCCCTGAGAATTTAACTCAGTGTTCCAGGGAGAAGGTGAAATACTGGAGTGAGTTGCCATTCCCTTCTCCAGGGGATCTTCCAGGCCAGGGATCAAACCCAGGTCCTCTGCACTGCAGGCAGATTCTTCATGATCCAAGTAAGCCACCAGGGAACACCTAGTTTTAAAATAAAAGATGGGAAAAAGAAATAAAAACAAGTTGTGTGCATCCAATGTTCCCTGGGATTCGGGGAGTCCAGATAATGGCAGATGGCGGGAAGGGATAGCACTCTCTCAGGGTGTGCCCCCTTGACTTGCCCTTGTAAGGCAGCATATGGAACTCAGTGGGTGCTAGGCAGAACTGGGCAGTTTCTGGTGGTTACCTTGAAAGAGGGTATTAATAGCAGTGGGATATCATCATCTTGAATCAGAGTTGAAGTTGTTTGCCAAGAGGACAAATTCTGGGAGCCCACGTGACAAGTCCTCCTAGACAGGGGCTAAAACGCTTCAACAATGAAATCCTGTTCTATGTTGTTCACAGTGATTACTGAGTCCTAGATTGGTATGGCTAGACCTAGCTACTCCAGTACTCTTGCCTGGAAAATCCCATGGATGGAGGAGCCTGGAAGACTGCAGTCCATGGGGTTGCAAAGAGTCAGACATGACTGAGCAACTTCACTTTCACTTTTCACTTTCATGCACTGGAGAAGGAAATGGCAACCCACTCCAGTGTTTTTGCCTGGAGAATCCCAGGGATGGGGAAGCCTGGTGGGCTGCTGTCTGTGGGGCCGCACAGAGTTGGACACAGCTAAAGTGACTTAGCAGCAGCAGCAGAACTAGCTAAAATAATACGAAACATTTATTGAGCACTTACCATAAAGACATTCACTGCCTAAGTACTTTATGAATGTTCTGATCTTTTTTAAGTATAAATAGTCCTTCCCTAAGGAAATACAGGAGACTTCCCTGGTGGCTCAGATGGTAAAGCGTCTGTCTACAATGTGGGAGACCCGGGTTCGATCCCTGGGTTGAGAAGATCCCCTGGAGAAGGAAATGGCCATCCACTCCAGTACTATTGCCTGGAAAATCCCATGGACAGAGGAGCCTGGTAGGCTATAGTCCATGGGGTTGCAAAGAGTCGGACGTGACTGAGCGACTTCACTTTCACAGAAAAACAATGTATTCTACATATTTTTAGGTTGTTTCTTTATCAGCTCTCTCCTCCAACAGATAGCAAGCTCCTTGAGGACCAGATGTGTTTATGGTTGTGTGTCCTACTCCTAGAAAAGTGTTTGAAATTTAGTAGGTTGGGCTTCCCAGCTGGCACTATTGGTAAAAAACCTGCCTGCCAATACAGGAGACATAAGAGACCCTGGTTTGATCCCTGGGTTGGGAAGATCCACTGGAGGAGGGCATGACAACCCTCTTTAGTGTTCATGCCTGGAGAATCCCATGGACAGAGGAGCCTGGTGGGCTATGGTCCATTGGGTTGCAAAGAGCCAGATACAACTGAAGCGACTTAACACACACACACACACACACACATGCATAAAGATGTGTAAATGTAGAGTTAGCCCATTCATGGATAGGAAGACTGAATATTGTCAAGATGCCAGTTCTTAACTTGACTTGTAGATTCAATACAATCCCAATTAAAATCCCAGCTCACAGCTATTTTTTTTTTTTTTAACTGCCAAACTGATTCTAAGGTTTATGTGGGGGAGAAAAAAGACCCAAAATAGCCAACACAGCACTGAAGGAGAAGAACAATGCTGGAAGACTTATTACAAAGCTACAGTAATCAAAGCAGTATGACAATGGTAAAAGAATAGATAAAAGATCAGTGAAACAGAATAGAGAGCTCAGAAATAGCTTCTCCCCAACAGGCAGAGTCGATCAACATTTGACAATGGAGCAAAGGAGCTTAAAAGTGGAGAAAGCTTAGTTTCTTCAAAAAATGGTGCTACAACAACTGGGCACTCACATGGGAAAAAAGGAATTTAGACACAGATCTTACACCCTTCTCAGTGATGAACACAAGATGATCACAGACCTAGATATAAAATGCAAATCTATAAAGTCCTAGAAGATACCGTAGAAGAAAACCTGGATGACCTTGAGTAAAATGATGACCTTCAAGATATACCACTAAAGGCACAATCCATCAAAGAAATAAATAATAAGCTGACTTTCATTAAAATGAAAAACTCCTGCTCTGTAAAAGACTAGTCAAAAGAATAAGACAAGTCACAGACTGGGAGAAAATATTTACAAAAGAAATATCTGATAAAGGACTATTGAATATATATAATGAACTCTAAAAACTCAACAATAAGAAAACAAACAATCTGATTTAAAAATGGGCCAAAGACCTCACCAAAAAGATAAACATATGGCAAGTAAATATATGAAAACGTATTCCACATCAACTGTCATCAGTTCAGTTCAGTTGCTCAGTCGTGTCTGACTCTGTGACCCCATGAATGGCAGCACCCCAGGCCTCTCTGTCCATTACCAACTCCTGGAGTCCACCCAAACCCATGTCCATTGAGTCGGTGATGCCATCCAACCATCTCATCCTCTGTTGTCCCCTTCTCCTCCTGCCTTCAATCTTTCCCAGCATTAGGGTCTTTTTAAATGAGTAAGCTTTCGCATCATGTGGCCAAAGTACTTGAGTTTCAGCTTCAACATCAGTCCTTCCAATGAACACCCAGAACTGATCTCCTTCAGAATGGACTGGTTGGATCTCCTTGCAGTCCAAGGGACTCTCAAAAGTCTTCTCCAACACCATAGTTCAAAAGCATCAATTCTTCGGCGCTCAGCTTTCTTTATAGTCCAACTCTCACATCCATCCATGACCACTGGAAAAACCATAGTCTTGACTAGATGGACCTTTGTTGACAAAGTAATGTCTCTGCTCTTTAATATTCTGTCTAGGTTGGTCATAACTTTCCAATTGTCATCAGGAAAATGCAAATTAAAATGACAGTGAGACACCACTCTACACCTATTAGAATGGTCACAATCTGGAACACTGATGACACAAAATGCTGGCAAGGATGTGAGGAAACAAGAGTTCTCATTCATCGCTGTTGGGAATGCAAAATGGTACAGCTACTCTGGGGCAGTATTTTACCAAACTAAAAAGACTTTTACCGTACAATCTAGGAACTGAGCTCCTTGGTTTCTCCCCAAGGTTGAAAACTCATGCATACTTAAAAATCTGCACACCAATGTTTACAGCAGCTTTATTTGTAATTGCCAAAAGTTGGAAGTAACTAAGATGTTTGTCAGTAGATGAATGGATAAGCTAATTGTGGTACATCCAGACAATCGAATATTATTCAGTGCTAGAAAGAAATGAGCTAGCAGCTCATGTAAAGATGTGGAGGAACTCTAAGTGTATATCAGTCAGTGAAAGAAGTCAGTCTAAAAGGGCTACATACATATGATTTCAACTATGTGACATTACAGAAAAAGTAAAAGAATGGAAACCATATAAAGATCGGTGGTTGCAGGGGTGGAGTGTGATGTGGGGGAGGGGAGAGGAATAGGCAAAATAGAGAGGATTTGTAAGACAATGAAAATGCTCTGTATGATACTATAATGATGGATATATGCCACTGTACATTTGTCTTAAGCTGCAGAATGTATGTCACCAAGAGTGAACCCTAATATAAAGCACGGGCTTTGGGTGGGTGACTGATGTGTCAGTGTAGGTTCCTCCTTGGTGCTGTTAGTACATGTGCCACTCTGATGGGGGATGTTGACAATGGGGGAGGCTGTGCCTGTGTGGGGGACAAGAGTTATATGCAAAAATATCTGTACGTTTCTCCCAACTCTGATGTGGACCTAAAGTGGCCCTAAAAAGATAATAGTCTTTAAAAAGATCTTCACAACCCAGGGATCGAACACAGGTCTCTTGCATTGCAGGCAGATGCTTTACCCTCTGAGCCACCAGGGAAGTCTTAACAAGATTAGTAGGTGCTCAATAAATACTTGTTCAAAGAGTACATGAATGCAGGACCCTAGGTATTTGACTTGATGATTCCTGAGGGGAACTCCAGGAGCATCAGTAGCCTTTATTATACACTGACTGTATACTAAGTACCAGACCTATGCTCTCTAAATATGGGTTCATGTTTCCCAACCACCCAGTCGCTGCTCTTTCTGGGCCACTGACTCAGTTTGGAGCATCCTTTTTTCTCCTCTTCACACACAGCTGTCCTCCTCACCACTAAAGCCTTGCTTGTAGAAGGCTAGCCTGGCCCCAGACTCCCTCTGTTCCCCTCAGGACAATGGTGTAGGTTTGAACTGCCCGATTGCAGTTCCTTAGGTTTTTTTATGTCCCTACATTTTTCGTTCCCTAGAATCTCTCGGTTCAGTTCAGTTCACTCATGTCTAACTCTTTGTGACCCCATGGACTGCAGCATGCCAGGCTTCCCTGTTCAGCACCAACTCTCAGAGCTTGCTCAAACTCATGTCCACCAAGTTGGTAATGCCATCCAACCATCTACCTCAGTAAATCACAGAAAACTCTACAACTAATATTGTCACTGTTACTGTCAGTACAATTACTACTAACGAGCACCACTGCAACGACTACCACCAAGAGGCCAAGAGGAGCCTCGGGGCCCCTGAGTAAGACCCGCGTGATAGAGCACTGCCCTGCCCCACGTCAGCCTGAGCCTTCTCCTCTCCTCAGAGCGAAGCAGTTACTAGGGCCTGGCTGGATGAAGAGGCCAGGGTGTGTGGAAGGGTCAATGGTCATGAGTCTTGTGGTTCTGTGGATGCTGACCCCATGACTTCAAGTCAGGCAGGTGCTATTTCCCAACCCCAGGACCAGCCCCAAGGGTTGACATCTGGTCATCTCCAGAAATTCCCAATTTCTGACTCACGCTGTCTCCAGGGGGCTCGTGGGAAGACCCTAACAGCCTTGTGACAACAACACGCAGGGAGCTTCCCAGGGGATGGGGGAGGGCAGCACAAACTGACTTGCCAGCAGGGGTTTATTTGTAGTGACTCATGGGCTCATCAGAGGCCTTCATTGCTCCCCACTGCTTACAGAAAAAGCCTTAATTTCTGACATCCAAGGTCCTGACCATCTCGTTCTTGTCTATAGAACCCCCTGAACTATGAACCCTGTGCTTCTAAAGCATCTTGATTCAGGAGCATCTGCTTTGTGCCAGACACTTCACATACACTGTTCTTCATCCAATCATCCATTCAGGAAATCCAGACCAGGGGATGACCTGGGCTTGACATTGTTCCAGACTTTGACTTGTAGGAAAAAAACAAGAGACACAGGGTGCCTGCTCTCACGAAGTTGATGTTCTAGTGAGGATTACCCCCATTTTACAGAGGAAAAACTGAAGCTGGGGTGATGGCCTGCAGGGGGCAGAGCGGTGATTTGAACACAGGCATGTCTGACTCCAAAGCAGTTCATCTTTCTACTTTCCCACAAGCTCCTGAAGCCCCTGGGCTGTGGTCACAGTCCACACCTCTGAGGCTTTGCATGAATTGCTCGCTCAGCCTGGAAGGCCCTCTACCCTCTTCTCCAGCTGACCCTCTTTCCATGCTCAAGACTCTTCTCAAGCCTCCCATCCTCTGGAAGGCCTTTCCTGCTCTCCACCCTCTTTCACCCCAGACACCTTGGTTCATGTCCATGGATGGAGTGGCTCATGTGACTCTCTGACTATTGGTATTCACTGGGAGATGGGTCCCTGTGTGACTGTGTGTCTGCAGGTCTGAGTGGCTGGTGTCCAGCACAGTGCTGCTCCGAGTGGTCTACAGCCTGTCTGCTCAACCTCCCCTTGCCCTGAGATGCTCATGATGCCAACCTCAGTGGGCATCGTTGGCAAATCACTCCCCTGAAAGAAAGATCTGATGCCTGTTGGAAATGGCTTCTGGAAGAGCCTGAATCACTCGCATCTTAGTGTGAACAAGACTTCTAGAAATGCCTGGATATGGTGGAGCTTGGGTCCCGTGGCCTTGCTGCCAAAGGCTCCCTGTAGGGGGCGCTGTGGGAGAAGCTGTCCTACGGCAGGTGCCTGTGCTTCCTCAGTTCCCCATTCCGTGGTTGTCCACCTGGTCCTTGCTACTGAACATTCCCAAGACCACTAAGACCATCCTCTGCAGCTGAGGACCATCTGCTACCTGAAGATCTGGGCCAAGTAAGGCAAACAGGCTTTTCCATTGGCTCCCCCAGCCCTTCACTGGGATCCTCATGAACTGCAATGAGTTCTCAAATGTTCCTGAACATACCATACAGTTCCACACCCTGATGCTGAAAGGGAAGGTGAGAGTCTCCATGGACCATGAACCAAATCCTTGTGCAGAATCTCCAGGCTGAGACACCACTTTTCTCTGCTTTTCCCAGTGGTGAGGCCTAAGGCCAGGGACAGGGAGGACTCCAGAAATTCTCCCCATCTTAGTCACTTTGCTCCCCAGAGACCCTACAGCTGGCCAGAGAAGGAGGTGGAAACTCCCCAGTGTAGGAGGACTTGTAACCTCTGCTCACTGTTCCAGGACAAGTTGGAGCACAACTCCACTTCCTTCCTTCCCCCAGCCTGGCTCTGGAATCAAGGGACAAAGGTCAGGAACTGGTCTGAGGAGTTGGGGGGAGGTGGAGTTTTGGAGGAAGAGAACTAACCTCTAACATTTATGGATACTTACTGAGTTCCAGTACATTTTGCAGATGCTATCTTGTTAAATCCCAAATGCAATCATAACCTTTATCAAGGTAGGACTGTTCTAATTACCACTTTGCTGAGGCTAAAACTAAGGCTCAGAGAAGGAAAATGACCTTTCCTAGGTGGCACACCCAGGTTCAAACAAGGTAGATGTTCTTATCACTTCCACCCTCCTGCCTCCAGACTCATTGCATTGGCTGGTCGAGCAGCACAAGGAATCTTGAAAACCCTGGAGACTGACCCTTCCACCATGGGACGTTACACCACAAGATCACCTCATTCTGAGTCAAGGTGCTCTGTTTATCATGAAGGAACAAAGGCCAGGGAGGATTTGCTTGGCTTCAGTGTTAGGAAGTGGCAGGACCAAAATTCATATTCACATTTTTTGATGCCAATCTCAGTGCTCTTTCTAATCAACTATCTAGTCTAGTGACAAACTGCTCTTTGGGCCAGGAAATCATGCCCTACCTCTTCTCCAAGTCCTACAAGCACAGCTTCCACTCTGAGCACAGCAACAAGGAAGAGCTCTCTGCCCTTCTGCTGCTGGTGACCTTTCACCTATGGCAGTGACCCCACCTGACTCCCACCTTCTCATACCCAATGCCCCTTTCCATAACACATATCCTATAGTGCCCTTTGTATCATGGTGAAATAAAATTCACAATTAACCTACATATACAATTTCAAAAAATTAACAGGGTGCCCTAAATGAAATGTAAAAAAGAAATCAAATTTATAATAAAAATAAATAAAAATAATTTTTAATAAAATAATGTATTTTCATTTGTAAGAATTCACTCATGACTACATCAAGTGATACAATGAAACAGTCTGATGCTTGCACAGAATCACCATGATCTCAAGTTAAAATCTGGATTGATTCAGATGTTTCATTAGCAACACAAAGGTCAGGAGTAAGGTCCCCGTGGGTGACATGATTTCATTTTTTTTAATAACTTCAATTATTATTTATTTATTTCAGTTTTGGCTGTTCTGGGTCTTTGTTGCTGGGAGGGCTTTTCTCTAGTTACGGTGAGTAGGGTACCCTCTAGTTGCAGTGTGTAGGCTTCTCACTGCAATGGCTTCTCTTGCTGCAGAGCACAGGCTCCAGGACGTGCGGTCTTCAGCACTTGCAGAGTGTGGGCTCAGCAGCTGTGGTTCCCTGCTCTAGAGCGGAGGCTCCAGGACGTGCGGTCTTCAGCACTTGCAGAGTGTGGGCTCAGCAGCTGTGGTTCCCTGCTCTAGAGCGGAGGCTCCAGGACATGTGGTCTTCAGCACTTGCAGAGTGTGGGCTCAGCAGCTGTGGTTCCCTGCTCTAGAGCGGAGGCTCCAGGACGTGCGGTCTCCAGCACTTGCAGAGTATGGGCTCAACAGCTGTGGTTCCCTGCTCTAGCAGCGTCCCGGAGGCTCCAGGACATGTGGTCTTCAGCACTTGCAGGTCTTCAGCACTTGCAGAGTATGGGCTCAACAGCTGTGGTTCCCTGCTCTAGAGCGGAGGCTCCAGGACGTGCGGTCTCCAGCACTTGCAGAGTATGGGCTCAATAGCTGTGGTTCCCTGCTTGAGAACACAGGCTCAACAGGTGTGGCACACGGGCTTAGTTGTCCCATGGCATGCGGGATCTTCCTGGATAAGGGATTGAACCCATGTTTCCTGCACTGGCAGGCAGATTCTTTACCACTGAGCCACCAGGGAAGCCGACATGATTTCCTGAATCTATTCTTGGTAAGATTCAGAAAAAAACAAACTGCAGTCTTCCCATAATTTATATGGTTGAGTGCCTTTTGAGTGGAGTAAGTGAATAAGTAACTGAAAGTCACTGAGTCAAGTTTGACTCTTTACGACCCCATGGACTATACATACAGTCCATGGAATTCTTCAGGCCAGAATACTAGAGTGGGTACCCTTTCCCTTCTCCAGGGGATCTTTGCAACCCAGAGATCAAACCCAGGTCTCTGGCGATGCAGGCGGATTCTTAACCATCTGAGCCACCAAGGAAGCCCTAAAGAGATGGGAGGTGGTGAGTAATAGAGGAGGGGAGGTATTTGTTAAAACTGCTCCACATTTAAATGCTTCATGTGTGAACTGAATGTGCAGTTAGGTTCTTGCTTTGGCTAATTATAACTGGGTTTTCACCTCTTTAGTGCCTGGTGGTGGGGACAGCGCTCAGCCATGCAGAATATTCCAGTGCATATCCCTGAGCCTCCCACTAAATACTCACAGCGCCCAGTGCTTGTGATGACAACCAGAAGTCTTCCCATCAGTTTCCAACCTGCACCCCGAGGGGCAGTACTGCTCCCATGAGGAACCACTGGTAGAAATTCTAAAAAGCGAAAGTCACTCAGTTGTGTCCGACTCTTTGTGACTCCAGGGACATAGCCCACCAGTCTCCTCTCTCCATGGAATTCTCCAGGCCAGAATACTGGAGTGGGTAGCTTTCTCCAGGGGATCTTCTCACCAGGGTTCAAACCCAGGTCTCCTGCATTGCAGGCGGATTCTTTACCGTCTGAGTCACCAGGGAAGCCCAAAGAAATTTTAAGCTTTACTCAAAAAGATTATATCTTAACTTCTCAATACCTTTCTAAGTTATTCAAGCCCTGTATTTAGTTGTGGCTTCTAGATGGAAGAAGCAGCACTAAGAGGAGGCAGGAGAGGCCCGGAGTCAGCTGAGAATCCAGGTTGCTTTGCTTACTGCTGTATTTCCAAGCTGACCTGGCATAGAGTAGGTGCTCAGCAAATAGCTTTGAGCTGAAATTAACACAGGGTGGCCTGGGGGAAATGACATAACCTTCTTAATCCTCTATGCCCTCACAGCAAAGTGGTGGTCACTTCATAGGGCTCTTGGGAGGATTCAATGGGACTAAATATGGAAGATCCAGGGACACACAGAATGAACTCACCAACAAAGTTGACAGTGGAAGTGGCCATGCTGGGCGACGGGGCTGGGATGAAACTCTGTTTCATGGAAAAGCTAACAGAAGAGTGTTTTCAAATCAGCCTCTGATGAGACTACTTGACCTTTCAGACAGTTGGTTCCTCCCAACATGGAGACGAGGCAATTCTGAGGCCCTTGTCTAGACGGCTGGTGGTGGACGGATGCTCCCACCCGTGCTGGCCTGCTTGTCTGTCTGCCACCTGCCAGCACCTCACACAGCCCTGAGTCTTGCACTAGAGTTTAAACATCCCAGGAGAGAGCTCTCTATACCTACATCCTGCTCTTCTGCCTGCTCCAGGTGAGGGAGAAGAATGAATATCTACTGGACACCTCCTATATGCCAGAGCTTTACCCTTCCCTGAACTTTGCAAGGTGAGGGGAGGGAATGGGATTTCAGAGACAGCGAGCACTTTGTCCAGGGTCTCGGAGGAATTGTGGGACAGCGCCTCTCCAGCTGGGCCTTCCTTCTACCACAGATAGGGAGGCCGATAGAGGCATGAGTTGGGCACCCATGGCATGTCCACCCCAGCCCCCCACCCCTTAGGCTCCGGGCATTCACCAGGCACAGGGTGTGGCTTCTCTACTCCTCACCACAATTCAGAGGGCAGGGTTAACACAGGTAGGGAGAGAAGATGGGAAAAATGTCAGAGGCCTCAAATGCCAGGGACACTGGGAGTAGACAAGGCCTGGGATGACGGAAGGATTTGAGGCAGGACAGGAGAGATGCTCTATGAGATGCTTTAAGAAGACCCTAACCCAGAGTGATGGACCAGACTTCAAATTGGTCAGGCGGCTGCCAGGAGTCTCCCTGAATGTTTCTCCCAATTTCTGATTCCCCTGCCCTTTCACTCTAGATTAGGGAGCTCCCAGGGCACAAGGAGGCTCAGCCAGCTCTACCATCCACAAGACGTTGGCTGCTGCCAGCCTCTGGAAGTTGGGGCCACAGAATCTCGGTACTCAGTGCTAGCCTTGACTTTTTACAAAGGTGCCATGTGACCCAGGATCGATTGCTGATGCTCTCCTGGCCTCAGTCACCATGAGGGTAAGATGAGAGGATTAGACTAGCTGATGGTCTACAGGGCTGTGTCTTTTTATTTTTATGGAGGGCAGAAGCCGAGGAGAGTAATGGGATGTGAATGAGAGGCAAGGGGTGGCTGGTGGCAGCCATGTTCACAAGTAACCGAAGGTGGCAGGGACCCGAAAGGAAGCCAGGACATTCACAGGATGTCAAGCCACAGGGAGAGGTCACTCCTGGGTTCTTCTTCTACCTTGAGGGGAAAAGGGCAGAGAACAGCAGCCAGGTTAGGCCACCAGAACCTGCGGTACACAGCTAATTTGCCTGAGAGGGTGGGCAGCCTAGTTTTGAGCACGTTGCAGAGAGCTGGATGGGCTCCTTTTTGGGCAGGGTTTGGGGGGAGGGTGCCCCAGAATGAACTGAAGCAGAATCCCAGAGAGGTCAAGTCCTACGGATTCCTTTGGTGATGACAGCTGCTTTGTTTTTTTGGGAGGCAACAGAATTCCTTTTAAGCAAGGTTTCCTTCCTCCATTTATTTATTTACTTTTTGCCAAGTGATTCAGCGAAACAACCTCAAAACCTGTCTCCAGTGGGAGGCAGGAAGAACCAAACCCTCAAACATCAGAGTCCCTGTGAGGTTTTGCCCTGTGGAACTTTCCTTAAAATAACTATATTAGGTGACTCTCAGGGCAGGAGTGAGAGGAGAGGAGGACCAGGACTCAGAGTCCTGCGGGGATTCTGAAGGATGCACACAGCTGGAGTATGGACTCAGCAGCTGCCCCCACGCCTGTTCTCTGCAGCGAGGGCCTGGATGGGTCTCTCAGCATCGGTTCCCCCCCCCCTCATCATGGCGAACCATGTTTCTGAGGAAGAAATGAGGCAGGGGTTTGAACTCTACGGTGGAAGAGAGATGACCTGGCTCTCTGGTGGCAGCTGTGGAATATGGATTGAACCTTCATGCCCCATGTCCTCAGGCGGTGATATATTACAATTTCTGATGCAATGGGTTTGGATCTTTTAATTAAGTGTGGAAAACAAACACTAAACTCTTTCTCTTTGTAATAATGCATCTAAATTGGAAACAGGCCAATAAGATAAAAGGTTGTGGAGGAAATAGTGTCAGACTGGAAATTCAGGAGATGTGGATTCTGTTTCAGCTTTGGCGTGTTAAGCCGTGGGATCTTGCGGAGGTCACTTCCCTAAGGACGGAGACAGCACCAGGGTCAGGGACCTGCTGTCTAAATAGGAAGTCGGGTAGGATGAGAATGCAGTTGGTGACGGGCAGATCAAGGTAGGGTAAAAGCCCTTGTCTGAGAGTCCCATGGGGCATGTCCCAGTTCTGCACGTACTGGCTGACCTAGGGTAGGTCAACTCTGTCTCTGGAGCCTCAGCTTCCCCATCCATAAAATGGGAGAGAACAACCGCCATCTTAAAGCATTGCTGTAATAACTGAAATGGAGAGAAAGTGTGAGAAAGTGCCTGGTAAACTGGAAAGCATCAGTTAAACAGGAGAGATTATCATTACAGGCACACCTCGTTTAGTCCACTTCCAGATAGAGTGTCTTTTACAAATTGAAGATTTGTGGCAACTCTGGATTGAGCAGATCTATCAGCCCCATTTTTTCCACTTGATCATTTTACGTTTCTGTGTCACATTTGGTAATCCTTACAATATTCATACTTTTCCACAATTATTATATCTGTTATGGTGATCTGTGATTGGTGATCTTTGATGTTATTGTTATAAGTGTTTGGGGACACTGCATATTGCAACCATGGGCATCCCAGCAGTCTAAGTGGGTAAAGAATTCTCCCGCAATGCAGGAGACGTGGGTTTAATCCCTGGGTCAGGAAGGTCCCCTGGAGGAAGGCATGGCAATCCACTTCAGTATTTTTCTCTGGAGAATCCCATGGACAGAGGAACTTAGCAGGCTACAGTTTATAGGGTCGCAAAGAGTCAGGTACAACTGAAGCACCTGAGCACGCATACACACATGAATACTTAACCATATAAGATGGTGAACTTAATAAATGCTGTGGGTTTACTCTGACTGCTCCACTGACCAGGCATTCCTTCATCTCTGTCCTTCCCCGCTAAGCCTCTCTATTCTGAGACACAATACTACTGAAATTAGGCCAGTTAATAACCCTGCAATGGCCTCTTAAGTGTTCAAGTAAAGGAAGAGTCAATTGATGGGGCAAATTTCTTTGTAGTCTTATTTTAAGAGGTTGCTGTCACTTCAGTAACCACCACCTTTATCGTCTGCAGCCACCACTGAGGCATGACCCTCCACCAGCAAAAAGATTATAACTTGATGGAGGCTGAGATAACAGTTAGCATTTTTCAGCAATAAAATATTTTTTTAATTAAGGTAAGTACAGAGATTTTTTTGAGATATAATGCCATTATTGCCCATAGTAGACTACAGTATACTATAAATATAACTCTTATATGCACTAAACTAGTTTAGTTTAAACTAAAAAATTCGTGTGACTTGCTTTACTCCAACAGTCACTTTATTGACACAGTCTGGAACAGAACCTGAGCAAGGTGGGTCCTCAGAAAGACCAGAGTTAAATAATAATAGTTACAGTAACAGTAAGTATCATGTGCTAGACACTAAGAGTTTTAAATTATGTACTAATTTACATGTATGAACGTATTTAATCCTTCCCTGGTGGCTCAGGCAGTAAAGCGTCTGTCTGCAATGCAGGAGACCTGGGTTCGATCCCTGAGTCGGGAAGATTCCCTGGAGAAGGAAATGGCAACGCACTCCAGTAATTCCCATGGATGGAGGAGCCTGGTGCAGGCTACTCTCCATGGGGTCACAAAGAGTTGGACAGGACTGAGCAACTTCACTTCACTTCATATATAACATACATACAGTAAATTAATAAAGTCCTCTAACCTTATGAGTAGGTTTGATCAATTTTTACATCGCATAGATCATGTGAACTCATTTAATTTTCACGAGAGCCCTATACTCTGTACTCCCATTTTTCAGGTGTGGAATCTGATCAGGGACTCAAATCCAGGCAGTCTGTCTGCAGGCTGTTAGCCATGGGGTACTATCTGGAGATCCAGGACATCAGGAGAAGTGACTGGAGTCACCAGTGGCTGGGAGACTGGGAGGTCCTCATGAAGCCACTGGAAGATTCTTCCCCAGTGGGAATCTTTTAGAAGACTCAATTCTTTTTTATTTTATATTTTAATTTAAATTAATTTATTTTAATTGGATGCTAATTACTTTACAATATTGTATTGGTTTTGCCATACATCAACATGAATCCACCACGGGTATACACATGTTCCCTATCCTGAACCCCTCTCCCACCTCGCTCCCCGTACCATCCCTCTGGGTCATCCCAGTGCTCCAGCCCCAAGTATCCTGTATCCTGCATGGAACCTGGACTGGGGATTCATTTCTTATATGATATTATACATGTTTCAATGCCATTCTCCCAAGTCATCCCACCCTCTCCCTTTCCCACAGAGTCCAAAAGACTGTTCTATACATCTGTGCCTCTTTGGCTGTCTCACATACAGGGTTATTGTTACCATCTTTCTAAATTCCATATATATGCGGAAAAAGTTGGCTTAAAGCTCAACATTCAGAAAATGAAGATCATGGCATCCGGTCCCATCACTTCATGGGAAATAGATGGGGAAACAGTGGAAACAGTGTCAGACTTTATTTTTGGGAGCTCCAAAATCTCTGCAGATGGTGACTGCAGCCATGAAATTAAAAGACGCTTACTCCTTGGAAGGAAAGTTATGCCCAACCTAGAATGCATATTCGAAAGCAGAGACATTACTTTGCCAACAAAGGTTCGTCTAGTCAAGGCTACGGTTTTTCCTGTGGTCATGTATAGATGTGAGAGTTGGACTGTGAAGAAGGCTGAGAGCCGAAGAATTGATGTTTTTCAACTGTGGTATTGGAGAAGACTCTTGAGAGTCCCTTGGACTGCAAGGAGATCCAACCAGTCCATTCTGAAGGAGATCAGCCCTGGGATGTCTTTGAATGATGCTAAAGCTGAAACTCCAGTACTTTGGCTACCTCATGGGAAGAGTTGACTCTTTGGAGAAGACTCTGATGCTGGGAGGGATTGGGGGCAGGAGGAGAAGGGGATGACAGAGGATAAGATGGCTGGATGGCATCACTGACTTGATGGACCTGAGTCTGAGTGAACTCCGGGAGTTGGTGATGGACAAGGAGGCCTAGGGTGCTGCGATTCATGAGGTCGCAAAGAGTCGGACTTGACTGAGTGACTGAACTGAACTGATACTGTATTGGTGTTTTTCTTTCTGGCTTAATTCACTTTGTATAATAGGATAAGAAAGCTGTGCTACATATATACAATGGAGTATTACTCAGTCATTAAAAAGAATAAATGTAAATCAGTTCTAATGAGGTGGATGAAACTGGAGCCTATTAAGACTCAGTTCTTAATCACCTTTCCTGATAAACTGGCAGAGACAAAAAATGAGCACAGAAACAATTTCCCTTTTTCTCTGTAAGTCACTCATGGCTCCCCGTCCTGGACCATGGCAGGTGGCTGGATCATTCCCCATGGAGCTCACTTCCTCTCTGAGTTTCCACTTCACCTCTGAAAAGAGCAGGTAAGGCTGTGCTGAGGAAGCACGTTTGGGAGGGAGGCACGTGATGGTGCTGATGGTGATTAAGGATGTGGCAACCTGCTCTCAAATGACAAGAAACGAACCAGAACCCTAGCTGAAGGAACTCTGAGTTGAAGGCCAGAAGGCCCAATTCTAGTCTAGTCTCAGTCCAGCTCTGGCTGCACATAACCTCGAATTCAGGTCCAACTGTGGAGAAGTCATTTCTGTCTCTGGGTCTTGGTTCTCCCTGCTGTGGAGTTAGACACACGGAGAAAATGACATCTCTCTCTTGTGACTTAAAGATCTACTTTGTGATTGGAGAGGCCAAAGAGACTCTGACCTTGGCCACTCTTGTAGGTAGGCTCAGGTTCACGTGCTGTACAAATATTGAGTCGGGTGTTGGGGGGAGTGGAGAGACTGCAGGCATCCACCAATCTGTCTTCATTCACATTCCTGCTCCTTCATCCTTCCTTCTAGTCCTTCTCTCCAAGGCTCTGAGAAGGTTGTGAGCTCACAACTGATGCCATAAACGCTATCTCCTTATGCGGGAGGCAGGAAGTGGCTCCCCCGCTCCCACCCTCTTTTGTCTTTGCAGGATTCCCATCCCATGCCCCCTCTATTCAGTTTCCTGCTTCCTGAGGGTCTTTAAGCTGGTGGGGGGACCTGGGTCACAATTACTCCTCTCTGATTTGAGTGAAAGCCAGAGAGCCCCCGAGTGAATGTGGACTGTGTGAGCCAGAGGCTGGAATGAATATGCTGGGCGGAGGGGAAAGGCGGGGGCTGGGGTCACTTAGAACAGGCCAGTCCCAAGAACCTAAAATTAGCTCTGGAATGTTAGGGCTCTAAGGAACTGCAGCTGTGAAAGGAAAGCACAAGGAAGGAAAATGCACCCGCCACAAACGTCGCCCGCCCACGCCATCTGCCCGCAGGGGCTCCACAGCTTTCAACCCACCCCCAGAATATCCCTGGCCAAGTCCACGAGGCTGCTCAGTGGGAATGCCCCCTCCCCGCAATGCTGTCATGTTCCTCTCTGGAGACCACAGAACAGTGTGACCTGGGATTCCTGATAGCACGTGGTTTAACTGGAAACAGGAAAGCAGAGGACAAATGTGGGTCTGGGGTGATGATGATAATGAGAAAATGACAGGCCTAACCAGGCAAAAGGGTGACAGCGGAGGGGGGTCACATGGTGAGGAGGGAGCCCCGCAGGCGGGAAAAGCCCTCTGGGAGCACCAACGTGTGAGAGGGAGCACCAACATGTGAGAGGGAGCACCAACATGTGAGAGGGAGCACCAACATGTGAGAGGGAGCAAAGGTTTACTGATGAGGGGAAACACCTGGCAAAGGGCTTGGGAAAAGGGTGTAGGGGAACCCTGGAGGGTTCTGCACCCCTTTGCACAGATACAAAAATTGGGTGGCTCACACACTACTGAGTTTGTGATCCTGTATTTCCAAGTTTGAGCTCACGCAGCCAATGCAAGCCTGAGAAGAATGTCCTGAGGGGCAGAGGACCTCTAGTGATGATCCATTAAGAGCTGGGCTGGACTCCTGTCCCAGAACCCGGGGGTCCGAGCACTTGGTTCCGCCAGCTTTGTATGCAGATGGAAGAACTTGATTCTCAAGGATTTTTGCTTAAAGTTGAGGAAGGTTGTACTTTGTGGTGTGGAGACTGGGGTGAAGGGAGCTACTCAGAGCCACCCAGTTCCGTACACCATGGGGACGGAGGCTGGGAAAGTGGAGTGGGTGAGGAGCCCTTGTGGAAGCCACTTGAGGAAGGGACAGGGTGGAAGGGACATCTACTGAGCCCTTGTGTTTCTCATGCCCCAAGTTCTGTGCTTACAATATCCTTGCTCGTGATCATCTAGAGGGAAACTCCAGAAGGGAAAAACATGAATGCTTTCTTTACCAAAGAACCCTCATCCTTGGGAACAAAGCCAGGTATCCAGTAGACCCTCTGCAACAACATGCTGAATGCACATGATATTCACAGAAGCTCTGCAAGGGCTGTGTTATCATTCTCATTTACAGATGAGGAAGCTGATGCTTTGAGAAGTGGAATCATTTTCTCAGGTCTCACAGTGAATGAGAGCCAAGGTCTGAGCAAGATTTGAGCCAAGGTCTCTGCAGCTCAGAAGTCCATGCCCAGTGTGAAGTGCTGCTGGTCCCACTCTTATGCAATATTGCTCTATAAAGTTACCTGATTTTGTCCAGGGTTTCTATCCCTGCTTCCATGGGGCTTTCCCACTTTTGTCATGATGCTTTCCTCTAGTTGCCCATATTAAGACTCCCAGGTATGCTTTAATTTATTCTTCTTCAAAAAAACTCATTAGTGTTATCAGACCCCTTCCTTCAGAGGTCTACTCTAGTTGACAATCAGTAACAATAGACAGCTTCCAGCCAAATGATGTGCTGACTGGGCTATGTTCCCAGATCACAGAAGTAAATATACTTACACTAAAACCCATGATTTAGGTATGTGACTCTGATAGATGGTTTGGTGTCTGTAGAAAGCTAATTTCTTCACCGCTAACACATGTTCAAAACTGATCTCGCCTTCCCACTACGAAAGTCACCCTGTCTCACCTTATCTGCTCTCAGCTGCAAAGGAGGTCAGAACATACCACATCTGAATGTGACTGGAGAAAAATATGACTGTTAACCTCAGAACGCATCTGGAGTTCTGTCATCATACTACACTTCCCCGATCTACTCACTCTCTCATTCTTCTAGGCAAGTATTTAATATTTTATCCTTTATGCTAACACTTTTGATATTTCCTGCCCCTCTAGATTCTCATTGATAATAACCTTGCTTCATATTTTATCAAAAATATCAGAAGCAATCAAAAGAGATATGCCCAAGCTCCCACCACCACATTTACCACCTTCCAGCACCTTCTAGCACATAAACTGTGCCTTCCCTCTTGTTCCTTGGAATGAACTCTGTTTCTACCCATGGGAACCCTTCCGTTTTGTATAGCTATCACCTTTTCCCCACCAATTTTAGGATACTGCCTTACCAAGTTTTCCTTTCTTTCCTACATCTTTTATTTAACTATTGGATCATTCTCCTTATCATTCAGACATTATTGCAATATCTCCCTTAAGAAAACCTTTCTTGACTCCATATTATCCTCCACTTACCTCCAATTGTTATCCTCCAATTGTTCTAATCATCTTTACAGCAAAAAGTCTACACTTCTGAGCTCAACTTCTCTTCCACTCGTTCTTGAACTCACTTCCATGCCTCCACTTATCAAGGTGTTGTATGAGCTCCATATTGCTAAATACAATGATCAAATTTCAGCTCTCATTTTACTTTATCAAACAGCCGTACTTGACATAGTTGTTCATGCCATGTCCTTGAAAAACTTTCCCCTCATCTGGTGTCTGAGACACTCTTCTTGATTTTCATCAACTGTTTGATCTCAGTCACCTTCACTGATTCCTCTTCATTGTCCTGACCTGTAAACTTTGAAACACTCTGAAAAGTGAAAGTCACTCAGTTGTTTCCAACTCTCTGCAACCCCATGGACTATACAGTTCATGGAATTCTCCAGGCCAGAATACTGGAGTGGGTAGCCTTTCCCTTTTCCAGGGGATCTTCCCAACCGAGGGATCGAACCCAGGTCTCCCACTTTGCAAGTGGATTCTTTACAACTTGAGCCACAAGGGAAGCCCAAGAATACTGGAGTGGGTAGCCTATCCCTTCTCCACAGGATCTTCCCAAACCAGGAATTGAACCGGCATCTCCTGCATTGCAGGTGGGTTATTCTGAAGCACTCTGGTCTTGGCTTTTGTCTATCCACACTCCTTCCCATGGTGATCTTATTTTCACAACTTTAAACATCATCTATGTACTGATGATTCCCAAAATTTATACCCCCAGATCTCTCCCTCACTCTCTACCACAGATTCAGTGGCCTCTTCAACATCTCCACTAGGATGCCTAACAGGCACTGCTAGTTAAATATGCTGACAGCCAAACTCTCACTGATTCATCTGCAGACTTTCCCATCTTAGTTAATGGCAACTCCTTTTATTTGATCATCCCCAAAGTCTTGGTGTTACCCTTGAATTTCCTCTTTCTCTTATACTCCACATCCAATCTATTGACAAATCCTGCCACCCACACCTTCATAACAAAATCAGAGCTGACCACATTTTACCATGTCTGCCTTGGTCCAGATCAGATCAGATCAGATCAGTTGCTCAGTCGTGTCCGACTCTTTGCGACCCCATGAACCGCAGCACGCCAGGCCTCCCTGTTCATCACCAGCTCCCGGAGGTCACCCAGACTCACACCCATCAAGTCAGTGATGCTATCCAGCCATCTCATCCTCTGTCGTCCCCTTCTCCTCCTGCCCCCAATCCCTCCCAGCATCAGAGTCTTCTCCAGTGAGTCAACTCTTCGCATGAGGTGGCCAAAATACTGGAGTTTCAGCTTTAGCATCATTCCTTCTAAAAAAATCCCAGGGCTGATCTCCTTCAGAATGGACTGGTTGGATCTCCTTGCAGTCCAAGGGACTCTCAAGAGTCTTCTCCAACACCACAGTTCAAAAGCATCAATTCTTCGGCGCTCAGCCTTCTTCACAGTCCAGCTCTCACATCCATACATGACCACAGGAAAGACCATAGCCTTGACTAGGAGAACCTTTGTTGGTAAAGTAATGTCTCTGCTTTTGAGTATGCTATCTAGGTTGGTCATAACTTTCCTTCCAAGGAGTAAGCGTCTTTTAATTTCATGGCTGCCTTGGTCCAAGTTATCATCATTTTCCTTCTGGATTATTGCAGTCTCCTCCATCTACTCATTCTTTCTGCTCTTGCCTCCCTTCTGCTTTTCCTCATGGCAGACAGAATAATTCTTTCAAATGTGACTCAAGTGGCACTCTTCTGCTCAGAGCCCAGCAGTGACTTCCAAATCACTCTGAACAAAAGCAAAATTCCATGAGCTATAAGGTCCTACACAGTCTGCCCCTCCCCCACCTACCCCATCTCTGACCTCATCTCCTCCCACCGCCACTGCTCACTGGCTGCTCCTTGGAAGACCAAGGATGCTCCCATCTCAGTCCTTTCCACTCGATATTCCCTTGGTCTAAAATTCTTCTCCCACATAGCCACATGGTTCTCTCTCTTGTCTTTATTTATGTGTCCACTCCATTGGAGAAACCTCTCCTTATCTACCCACATACTTTAGCAACATCCTTATTCCTGTCACTACATATTCCCCAACCAATAGGTGTGTGGTCAAGGAACTTAACTGTTCTGTCTCAGTTTTCTCCTCTATGAAACAGCTACAGTAAGAGCACTCATTAGGATGCTACGAGGAGTAAACGAATTAACTCACGTAAAGCACACAGAATCGGGGAAGGCAATGGCACCCCACCCCAGTACTTTTGCCTGGAAAATCCCATGGACGGAGGATCCTGGTAGGCTCCAGTCCATGGGGTCGCTAAGAGTCGGACACGACTGAGTGACTTCGCTTTTATTTTTCACTTTCATGCATTGGGGAAGGAAATGGCAACCCACTCCAGTGTTCTTGCCTGGAGAATCCTAGGGACGGGGGAGCCTGGTGGGCTTCCGTCTATGGGGTCGCACAGAGTCGGACACGACTGAAGCGACTTAGCAGCAGCAGCAGCAGCAGCTGCAACAAAGCACACAGAATAGTGCCTGGCTCATAGCAAGTGCCCAGTGAAATGGTAGCCGTTAAACTATTATTTTTTAAAAGTATTTTATGTAATCATCCTGGCCTCCTGAAGTTGTCCGTGACACAGATGATAAAATTCTGAAAACTGAATAACCAGAGAGGAAAAAGTTCACTGACAGATAGTGCAGAGAAGACACCAGAACAATTTCCTAATTCCCAGGACAGGCTCTTGGCACCCTCCACATTGCCTCTGTTACACAGTGGCCTTCACCCAGGCCAGTGGAAACGCTCAGTGGGGGATGGGCTCCAGGACCAAGTCTGCTACCTGCTATCTTTCTAATAATAGGCCAGTTACCTACTTGACAATTCTGAACCCCAGTTTTCCATCTTATTTTATTATTTGGCCACCACATGTCTTGTGGAATCTTAGTTCCCTGACCAGAGATTGGGTCCAGGTCTCGGCACTGAGAGGACAGAGTCTTAACCACTGGACTGCCATGGAATTCCAGTTTCCCTTCTTTAAAATGGAGATAATAACACCTGTCTGCCTTCTGCACAGGGGAGGTACACAGGACATAATGGTGCCCAGAACTCTGATGTCCATACTCAGTATACACAACTGGCCATTTCAAATACCCCACCAAAATATGAACACTGTCCTATGTTTATTTTCAAGCTGTAGCTTGTACAAAAAGATGCACACTCTACATGGAGTGGATTACCTGTGTGTTTGTGTGGTGTACATTCATTCCCACAGCAAACATTTATTTATCACTATGTTTGTGCTGATTTTTACTAACCTGGAAACTAACATAGCTCTATTTGCATGATCAAACTTGGAAAGGGGAGGGAAAGTACATTTCTTTGTGAGCTGCTGCTTGGTGCCAGGTTTGTACAAGGCTCAGGGAGCAGAAGAGTTCGCCGTGAGAAGGATGGTTGCTTGCATAAGAATAGAATATGTTATCAGGAGAGTAGTTTTAGCCAGAGGGGATGAGGTAAAACCCTCCTAGGACATCAGAAAAAGCCATCAAGCCTGTAAAATAAGGTGAAGAAAGAGTCCTGCTCTGGAAAACAGAACTTGTCTGCTAAAAATTTCCCATCCTTTTTGTACCTGAGGACAGTGCTGGGCCATGGGGGAGATAAAAGTGGGACCAGAAAGTCAGAAATGTTGCAGATGTTACTGTAATTTGACTTTTTTTTTTCCTCAGGGCAGAGGTGAGGAAAACCATACGTAGTCCTAGGAAGTGATTTGACAAAATGGAGACCCCTGGTGTGGGCCAGACGTAAAGTGAGTCAAGGGGCCTCCGGAAGGCAGCCTCAGAGGGTGGGAGCTGACCAGTCTGGGGGTGGCTTCCCTATCCTTCTACAACAGGGGTCAGCAAACTTTGTAAAAGGCCATGCATGTGCAAGTCTGAAAAATGGCTACCCAAAGATAACCACATCCTAATTCCTGAAACCCATAAATATCATCTGAAATGGGAAAAGAATATTTGTAGATGTGATTAAGGACTTTGAGATGGGGAAATTAACGTGCATTATTTGGGTGGGCCGTCAGTTCAGTCATTCAGTACTATCCGACCCTTTGTGACCCCATGAATTGCAGCCCTCAAGCTTCCCTGTCCATTACCAACTCCAGAAGCCTACTCAGACTCATGTCCATCATGTTGGTGACACCATCCAACCATCTCATCCTCTGTCATCCCCTTCTCCTCATGCCTTCAATCTTTCCCAGAACAAGGGTGCTTTCCAAGAGTTAATTCTTTGCATCAGGTGGCCAAATTATTAGAGTTTCAGCTTCAGCATCAGTCCTTCCAATGAATATTCAGGACTGATTTCCTTTAGGATGGACTGGTTGGATCTCCTTGCTATCCAAGAGACTCTCAAGAGTCTTCTCCAATACCACAGTTCTTAACCCGGCTCCTGAGAAATCTGTATACAGGTCAAGAAGAACAGTTAGAACTGGACAAGAAACAAGAGACTGGTTCCAAATAGGAAAAGGAGTATGTCAAGTCTGTATATTGTCACTCTGCTTATTTAACTTATATGCAGAGTACATCATGTAAAATGCCAGGCTAGATGAAGCACAAGCTGGAATCAAGATTGCCAGGAGAAATATCAGTAACCTCAGATATGCAGATGATGCTACCCTAATGGCAGAAAGTGAAGAAGAACTAAAGAGGCTCTTGATGAAAGTTAGAGAGGATAGTGAAAAAGTTGGCCTAAAACTCAACATTCAGAAAACTAAAACCATGGCATCCAGTCCCATCACTTCATGGCAAATAGATGGGAAAGCAATGGAAACAATGACAGACTTTATTACAGATGGTGACTTCAGCCATAAAATTAAAAGACGATTGCTCCTTGGAAGAAAAACTATGACCAACCTAGACAGTATATTAAAAAGCAGACACATTACTTTACCAACAAAGGTCTACCTAGTCAAAGCTATGGTTTTTCCAATAGTCATGTATGGATGTGAGAGTTGGACTATAAAGAAAGCTGAGCACTGATGTATTGATGCTTTTGAACTGTGGTGTTGGGTGGGCCCTAAATGTCATCATTTAGTAGATAAGGGAATGGCTACCCACTCCAGTATTCTTGACTGGAGAACACCATGTACAGAGGAGCCTGGTGGGCTACAGTTCATGGGCTCACAAAGAATCGGACACAACTGAGTTACTGACGATACACACTAAATGCCATTACAAGTATCCTTGTAGGCAGAGAGAGATTTCTCTCTCTCTCTCTCTGTCACACACACACACACACACTCACAGAGGAGAAGGCCATGTGAAGACAGAGGAAGAAGAGCCACAAGCAAAGGAATGTTGGCTACTACCAGAAACTAGAAGAGGTAAGGAAGGGATTCTCTACCAGAGCCTGCAGAGAATGCACAGCCCTTCTGACGCCTTGACTGCAGTCCAATGAAACTGACTTCTGGCCTCCAGAAATGTGAGGGAATAAATTTCTGTTGTTTTAAAGCTACCCAGATTGTGGTACTTTGTTAAGACGGCCCTGGGAAATAAATACATCCATTATCTCACTAAATCATCAAAGTAACCTGAGGAATTAATAATGAAATAGATCACTTACTATGTGCCAGATAACATTCATTCAATATTCACAACAACCCTATATGAGGTAGAGAGATATTCTTATAGTCTCATTTTACGGATGAGGAAACTGTGGCCCAGAGAAGAGATCTGGCTTTCCTGAGGGCACACAGCTGGTACATGGTAGAGCTGGACTTTGAACACAGGTGGCCCTGAGCCACCGTGAGGTGAGCTCTCTGACCCACCATAGGTATTCTTTCTACGTAACACACGGCTCAGAGAACCTAGATACCACCTCTCTCTGCACTACCCTGAGAGGCCTCCTTTGGGATCCAATGGGGATCAGATGTAACAGAAGACATGAATAGTGTTCAGTAAACTGTAGAGTGTGGTCCGAGGGGGGGCATAAGAATTCCAAGTGGAAGCAAACTTGCTTGCCTGGAAGTCATGGAGAGGCTGCCCTCACTGCTCTGAGGTAGTGGGGGGCCCCCGGCAGTAGAAGCCACCTCATTCCCCCACACAGGCACAAATAGGAAAACTCCTGAAGCTGGAAGTGACCACAGATGTCACCACCCAGGGCAACCCATGATGCTGACTGCACAGATGATCGCTGAATGCCAAGGTGTCAGTTCTTCAAGCCTTAATCTAATCTTGCACCAGCTTATCAGTACCTCCTCCCCTCTGCCTTCCCTGTAGGTTTCAAAGTCAGAACCAACCCCTCCCAGAGTCATAGAATTTCTTTCGCTGTAATGAATTCACTCTGCAGGGAAGGAGACAAGAAGTGACCTATTCGAGCCCACACAGCCAGTGTGTCCCATCCGAAGTGCCCTCACTGTGGATTTAGATATTCTCAGCTCCTGCTTTACTCCAAGCAGCTGGACATTCTGTCTGTGGGGAGAATCTGAGATGGAGGAAGCTAGCATTTGGGCACGTTAGATTTCACAGCCTGCAGCCTTCCTGACCCTCAGTTTACCAACTGTTATCTCACAGAAGCATGTTTAGGAAGGAAAGTCCTCCCGAGTACATTGTTCCCAAGGCACTTCTGGGAAGACGTCACCCTTGGTGGGTTTGTCACAGCCCAAGATGTCAAGCCCATCTCTCCATTCATCATTTTTGTATCCGTACATCCCACCTTCACTGAACACCGGGCTCCTTTGTGTCAGGTACTATGCTAGTGCTTGGGATATAGACTCTGATGCTGGGAGGGATTGAGGGCAGGAGGAGAAGGGGATGACAGAGGATGAGATGGCTGGATGGCATCACTGACTCGATGGGTATGAGTCTGGGTGACCCTCCGGGAGCTGGTGATGGACAGGGAGGCCTCGCGTGCTGCAGTTCATGGGGTCGCAAAGAGTCGGACACGACTGAGCGACTGATCTGATCTGATCTGGGATATAAAGAATAAAAGGTAGTCTCTATCCTAACAGAACTCACAAATTAATGGAGAGAGAAGAAAGTAAATAATTGCAGCATTCTTAAAGCTCATAGATTAGTTTTCCACATTCATTTTTGCCATTTTCTCCTAACAGTTTACTATTAATACTTAGTATTTTCCTTGGATTGACTCTTTTTTTCTCCCCTCTTATTGATGTGTCAGTTTGGGGTTTATCTAAACAATAATATCCATGAATTCGTGGATCTGATTTGCTAGTCATATTTTTTATAATTTTTTTCAAAAGTTTATTTACTTTACTAGAAAGTTAACTATTACGATAAAAAGTTGATGGGGATACCACCTAAAACCTGTGAACAACACTAAATTATTGCTGGACTAGAGAAATGTGAAGGCTCTACACCAAGAAGAAAATGCTTTTCTCCTATCAGGTCCTGGCTGGTGAAGAAGGGTTAAAGAACTGATAAACAGCATCTCAAGGCAGGAAGTTATATGGCAGGAAGCAGATAACTCTGTGCTTTTACCCTTGGATCTTAGAAACATTAACTTTTCAACGTTCACGTCATCTGAAAGACAAGGACATTCTCATTTCCAGTTTTCTGGGCCAGAGGCTACAGGCAAAGGGGATCTGCCATATAAGACCACATTTTTCAACCTTCTGTTTCCAGTAAGACCCAAAGACTGGAGGATATTTGAATGGGAGACATTCTCATGGGATTACAATGGGTGCAGGTCAATCCCCAAGGTTTGCATTGAACTATAGCTCCACCCAAGAAAGCATATTAAAAAGCAAGCAAAAGAGGATAACAATATTATAATTTCACTTTTATTTTTTCAGTTTTTTTTAAATAATGTTAAAGTTTTTTACAGTTTTTAAGAATTATAATTATGTTTACAATGTTTGACCTGAGAGCATTTTGTTTCCCCTTGTTCGGGACCTGTGCTTCCAGAAGAGTCCACTCTTGCCAGAGTGCAGATGGGCCCCTCTCTGCCCTCCCCCACCAAAATCAAATGCAGAAAGGGAATGAAATCCGTTTGTTTGTCTGGCTGTGCCTCACCCTTGCAAACTACTTCTGTCTCCACTGTCTCGGGAAAGAGATCCGCAGCCAAGAGGCAGAGAAAACAAGAAAGGCTAAATGTTGACCTTGGCACTTATCAGGGCCCAGATGATTTGTGAAAGGTTTAGGGGATGTTTCTGACAGTGAGTAATGTTCAGTTTTGGCTGGGGTGAACTCTAGCTTCAGGCAGGTGTGGACTGTTTGGCCCTGCCTAGCCTACTCAGGTGGAATTCTAGGCCCTTCTGCTCACCCGGACAGCTCTTGAGGCTGGGCTTTGCAGCGAACGCACAGGGAGGAGGAAAGGGCAGACAGCAGGAGGGGACTAGAGGAAAGAGCTGGACTTTGGAGTGTGTGTTGGCTGTGAAGGAACACCAGGAAGGACACCTGAGCCATCTGACAGTGCCAGGGCCGCTCCACATGCCTGGAAGTTCCATTCTGGGTGGCCTCAACCCCAGCTGATGAAATGCCTCCCTCTCCTTATCTTTTCCCAAGGGTGGTGTTAGCTGTGGGGCTCAAAGCAGGTGTCTGATGCCTGGTTCTGTTTGTCAAGTGAACCTGACTAATTCAACAAGGCCCTGATCACCTGTACCATTGCTCCTGCTAAATCTCTGTTAACAATAATGATACTATTTTAAAGAAAATCTTGAAGATGCCTTAATTATTTCTTTGGAACAAAATGAACTCCGGAACTTTCACTACCAATAACAAAAACCTATTTGTAACTCTTTTTTTCCAAATAAGTGGAATACACCAGCGTATTAGGTTCTGACTCACTTCCTTCATTACTTTAACCCCACATGCATTTATTGAGCACCTATTATGTGCCACAAGTTGGAATCAAGATTGCTGGGAGAAATATCAATAACCTCAGATATGCAGATGACACCACCCTTATGGCAGAAAGTGAAGAGGAACTAAAAAGCCTCTTGATGAAAATGAAAGTGGAGAGTGAAAAGGTTGGCTTAAAGCTCAACATTCAGAAAACGAAGATCATGGCATCTGGTCCCATCACTACATGGGAAATAGATGGAGAAACAGTGGAAACAGTGTCAGACTTTATTTTTCTGGGCTCCAAAATCACTGCAGATGGTGACTGCAGCCATGAAATTAAAAGACGCTTACTCCTTGGAAGGAAAGTTATGACCAACCTAGATAGCATATTCAAAAGCAGAGACATCACTTTGCCAACAAAGGTTCGTCTAGTCAAGGCTATGGTCTTTCCTGTGGTCATGTATGGATGTGAGAGCTGGACTGTGAAGAAGGCTGAGCGCCGAAGAATTGATGCTTTTGAACTGTGGTGTTGGAGAAGACTCTTGAGAGTCCCTTGGACTGCAAGGAGATCCAACCAGTCCATTCTGAAGGAGAACAGCCCTGGGATTTCTTTGGAAGGAATGATGCTAAAGCTGAAACTCCAGTATTTTGGCCACCTCATGCGAAGAGTTGACTCACTGGAGAAGACTCTGATGCTGGGAGGGATTGGGGGCAGGAGGAGAAGGGGACGACAGAGGATGAGATGGTTGGATGGCATCACTGACTCGATGGATGTGAGTCTGAGTGACCTCCGGGAGTTGGTGATGGACAGGGAGGCCTGGCGTGCTGCGGTTCATGGGGTTGCAAAGAGTCGGACACGATTGAGCGACTGATCTGATCTGATTATGTACCAGGTTTCTCTTAGGCACTGGGGTGACAGTGATGGTCCAAGACAGACACTGTTGGTGTCCATATATTGCTCCATAAATTGCTGTTGAGGAAGGCTGATAGGAATAGAATAGTCATCCAAATAAATGTAAATATGATGTATACCGCAAAGAATTGCTACAAGTGCCGGCTTGCAATAGCGGATTCTTATCTGGTCCCAGAGGTCAGAGAAGGCTGCCCTGAGGGAATGACAATGGTGCAGAACTGTGGATGTAAGGCACCAAACTCCTCGTCCCTCTTCAGCATGGTCCTTCCGAGATCAGGTGCAGCTCCTGTCATCTCCCCTGAGACCCTCTGAAGTGGACATTACTACTGCTAGGAAATTCTAGCACGGCGAAGTAT
This sequence comes from Tragelaphus eurycerus, assembly GCA_935064755.1. Lineage (NCBI taxonomy): Eukaryota > Metazoa > Chordata > Mammalia > Artiodactyla > Bovidae > Tragelaphus > Tragelaphus eurycerus. Next base: position 5,508,847 of record CAKXYN010000072.1, on the reverse strand, counting down.
ACTGAGTGACTCAAGTGCACACAGCTGGTCTGTGGCAGAGCTGGGAAGGAAACCTAGGTCTGCATGATTCTCATGATGCGCTTTCCCTCACAACACACTGCCTCTCCCAGAAATGCATAAATAGAAAGAATGTGGCTATCAGCTGCACACACTTTGCAGATTACAATGGTGATACTATCCATATCAATTCCTTCAATCCTCAGTAGCAGCTATGATGAGCTTCCCTGGTGGCTCAGATGGTAAAGAATCTTCCTGCAATGTAGGAGACCTGGTTCAGTCCCTGGGTTGGGAAGATTCTCTGGAGAAGGGAATGGCTACCCACGCCAGAATACTTGCGTAGAGTATTCCATGGACAGAGAAGCCTGGAGGGCTACAGTCCATGGGGTTGCAAACAGTCGGACACGACTGAGTGACTAACACACACATACACACACCAGCTACAACAATGGTGGAGCAGTTACTGGTGGCCCAATTCTGCAATAGGATAATGGGAGAAGAAAAGCAAAACATGTCAGAAGAAGCCAGAACAAAGAGCTTCCTCTCTCATCAAGGCTGAACAAACCTCTGTGTTCTGTCCCTGGCATCACCAAATCTACCTGGAATCCTATGTGCCCTGAATGAGCCCCTCGATGTGTGTTCCCTTATTTCTCTCTTCTTTTGCCTACCTGTCTGGACACCAATTAAACAGGTGTCGGGTCATGGGTGTGGGACAGTGCATCTGGTTTGTGTTTTGCTGAACTGGGTTGGGATTTCATGGCTGCAGGTAGCCTTGGGGGGAAGGGGAGGTAAATGAGAAGGGTATCTCAGGAGTGTGTCCTGGGGAGTAAGATTACAGGTGACCAGAGTAGAACTGCATGAGACTGAGCCACCCCTGAGTGGACCAGGCCACCAAGGAGCCTCGGAGCCGCACGCAGTGGTCGGCTGCCCTGGGTTTCTATTTCCCGTCTACGATCACTTTGGCATTTTCCACCCAAGTGTTAACTGAGAATCACTGGCTGAGAACCCCGGAAATTTCTGTCCCCATCTCCACCCTTGGAAACCTCACCACAAAGAGTTTTATAATCCTCCAAATACCCTGCATACGGGTGGGATTACACCTTGACCTCAAATATTTACTGTTTTTGCTACCGGCCGAGTCTGGGCACTAAAATGACACTGCCTGGTCGGAATCCTGGCTCCCCCAACTCACCAGCCATGTGACCTTGAACAAGCTAATGAACTTCTCATGCCTTGGTTTCTTTATCCTTCAGAAGGAGATAGTAGTATTAACCATGTCATAGGGTTGTTACTGTGAGATTAAACAATATAATGTGGGTAAAGCACTGAGGAGTATCTGTCAAAATAAGCACTTACTAAGAGCAGGCTTCTATTATAAATATTGTTGCTTCTATTTCTTTTCTCCCTTTCTTCCTCACTATCTCCCTCTATCCGTCCATCTGTCTCTCCTTTTCTCCCATCTTCCACTGACTGTTTTTTAACTGTATAAGGCACTGGAACTACCAGGACCTGAAACACTCAGTTGCTTAGAGTCCTGCCTGTGGTCCCACAACCTGAAAGTAGACTTAGCTTGGTAGATTCAGCTTTTAGGGTCTTGCTCGTTCCTTATGCCTTCTTCCTCCTTCCTCTCATTCCCTGGCACTCAGCATGGTGCCTTATCCATGCTCAATCAATCCTGGAGGGTCTGAATAGACAGCAGTTAAAGGTTCAAGGCAGTGACACCCCACTCCAGTACTCTTGCCTGGGCGGAGGAGCCTGGTAGGCTGCAGTCCATGGGGTCGCTAAGAGTCAGACACAACTGAGCGATTTCACTTTCACTTTTCACTTTCATGCATTGGAGAAGGAAATGGCAACCCACTCCAGTGTTCTTGCCTGGAGATTCCCAGGGACGAGGGAGCCTGGTGGGCTGCCATCTATGTGATCGCACAGAGTCGGACACGACTGAAGTGACTTAGCAGCAGCAAAGGTTCAAGTCTCTTTTTTTTTAATTAATTTTTTTAAATTTACAATATTGCATTGGTTTTGCCATACAGTAACAAGAATCTGCCACGGGTGTACATGTGTTCCTCATCCTGAACCCCCCTCCCACATCCCTCCCCATCCCATCTCTCTGGGTCATCCCAGTGAACCAGCCCCAAGCATCCTGTATCATGCATTCAACCTGGACTGGCAATTCATTTCACATGTGATAATTTACATGTTTTGATGCCTTTCTCCCATATCATTCTGCCCTCGCCCTCTCCCACAGAGTCCAAAAGACTGCTCTATACATCTGTGTCTCTTTTGCTGTCTCACATACAGGGTTATTGTTGCCATCTTTCTAAATTCCATATACATGCGTTAGTATACTGTATTGGTGTTTTTCTTTCTGGCTTACTTCACTCTGTATAATAGGCTCCAGTTTCATCCACCTCATTAGAACTGAGTCAAATGTATTCTTTTTAATGGCAGAGTAATATTCCATTGTGTATATGTACCACAGTTTTCTTATCCATTTGCCTGCTGATGGACATCTAGGTTGCTTCCATGTCCTAGCTATTGTAAACAGTATTGCGATGAACACTGGGGTACATGTGTCTCTTTCATTTCTGGTTTCTTCGGTGTTTATGCCCAGCAGTGGGATTTCTTGGTCGTATGGCAATTCTATTTCCAGTTTTTTAAGGAATCTCCACACTGTTCTCCATAGTAGCTGTACTAGTTTGCATTCCCAACAACAGTGTAAGAAGGTTCCCTTTTCTCCACACCCTCTCCAGCATTTATTGCTTGTAGACTTTTGAATAGCAGCCATTCTGACTGGTGTGAAATGATACATCATTGTTGTTTTCATTTGCATTTCTTTGATAGTGATGTTGAGCATCTTCTCCCATGTCTGTATGTCTTCTTGGAGAAATGTCTGTTTAGGTCTTTGGCCCACTTTCTGATTGGGTCTTTTATTTTTCTGGAATTGAGCTGCAGGAGTTGCTTGTATTTTTTGAGATTAATTATTTGTCCATTGCTTCATTTTCTATTATTTTCTCCCATTCTGAAGGCTGTCTTTTCACCTCGCTTGTAGTTTCCTTTGTTGTGCAGAAGCTTTTAATTTTAATTAGGTCCCATTTGTTTATTTTTGCCTTTATTTCCAATATTCTGGGAGGTGTGTCATAGAGGATCCTGCTGTGGTTTATGTTGGAGAGTGTTTTGCCTATGTTTTCCTCTAGGAGTTTTATAGTTTCTGGTCTTACATTTAGATATTTAATCCATTTGGAATTTATTTTTGTGTATGGTGTTAGAAAGTGCTCTAGTTTCATTCTTTTACAAGTGGTTGACCAGTTTTCCCAGCACCACTTGTTAAAGAGATTGTCTTTTCTCTATTGTATATTCTTGCCTGCTTTGTCAAAGATAAGGTGTCCATAGGTGCATGGATTTATCTCTGGGCTTTCTATTTTGTTCCACTGATCTATATGTCTGTCTTTGTGCTAGTACCATACTGTCTTCATGACTGTGGTTTGGTAGTAGAGACTGAAGTCAGGCAGGTTGATTCCTCCAGTTCCTTATTCTTTCTCAAGACTGCTTTGGCTATTCGAGGTTTTTTGTATTTCCATACAAATTGTGAAATCATTTGTTCTAGTTCTCTGAAAAATACCGTTGATAGCTTGATACGGATTGCATTGAATTGTTTGGGTAGTATACTATATATATTTACATAGATTATATATATATATTTATATATATACTATATATTATTGTATATAGTATATATATTATTATATATACTATATATATTATATATACTATATATATTATTATATATATACTATATATTATTATATATATATACTATATATATACTATATATATACTATATATATATACTATATATATATATATATATACTATATATATATTGTTTTGGGTAGTATACTCATTTTCACTATATTGATTCTTCCGATTTATGAACATGGTATATTTATCCACGTATTAGTGTCCTCTTTGATTTCTTTCATTAGTGTTTTATAGTTTTCTATATATAGGTCTTTAGTTTCTTTAGGTAGATATATTCCTAAGTATTTTATTATTTTCATTGCAATGGTGAATACACTTGTTTCCTTAATTTCTCTTTCTGTTTTTTCATTGTTAGTGTATAGGAATGCAAGGGATTTCTGTGTGTTGACAAAAATTCAACATCCATTTATGATAAAACCCCTCCAGAAAGCAGGACTAGAAGGAACATACCTCAACATAATAAAAGCTATATATGACAAACCCACAGCAAACATTATCCTCAATGGTGAAAAATTGAAAGCATTTCCCCTAAAGTCAGGAACAAGACAAGGATGCCTCCCTCTCACCACACCTATTCAACATAGTTTTGGAAGTTTTGGTCATAGCAATCAAAGCAGAAAAAGAAATAAAAGGAATCCAGATTGGAAAAGAAGTAAAACTCTCACTGTTTGCAGATGACATGATCCTCTACATAGAAAACCCTAAAGACTCCACCAGAAAATTACTAGAGCTAATCAGTGAATATAGTGAAGTTGAAGGATATAAAATCAACATAAAAGTTCAAGTCTTAGAGCAAGACTGTAATGCCATGAATCCTGCCTCTGCCTCTGATGAGCTGTGTGGCCTTTGCTGAGTTAACTAACCTTTCTGGGTTTCAGTTCCCACCTATCAAATGGAATTATGATAATATGTTTGCCCCACAGGGCTGAGCTGAGACTTAAAGGAATCAATAATAAAGTACTTATATCCTTGCCTGGCACATAATAAATATATGCTATAGTGTAAATAAAAATAAATACACTACTTGATCATCAACTATTATTGTTGATGATAACTGGCTGAGGTAGGGCCAAAGCACAATTGCTGTTTAAGGGTTTCCATGATCATTTTTTATTTTTGATGCATTTTCCTTTCTCCAGGGGCTGCTTTGGGATTCTTGGGCAGAGCAGACTCACAGCAGAATATACTTCTCTCCTTACTCTTTCTTTTCACTCTCTTGAAGAATATCTTTCTTTTAAAAATAGAACAAAAAGGTATCCACAAAGAACTCCTGACCTCACAGTGGTGCCTTCCCTCCATGCGTCCTCCCCTTTGTATTTTCTCAAAGGGTTGGGCTCTTTCCCCCTTCAAAACTATCTCTGAACAAAAACTCCACAGTAAGAAGGAAAACACATGTGTTTTCAAGTCTTATACATCTAATACCAGGAATCTGGCTTCTTTTAGGCTATGGATCTGGGCCTTGAAGGATATGTAGGAGTTAGTTTGTTCTCCAGGATCTCACTGGATCCTCCCAAGGACCAGAGCTACCACTACCATTAAACAGGTAAGGGAGTTAAGACCCAGGGAGATGAGGGCCATTGTCTCAGTTCATGGTGGAGGCTTACCTGCTTTATACTTGTATCCTTGTCTTAAGGCTCTCTTACTACAATTTCTGAACCTTGCATATGTTCACTGAGGACCAGCTCCTCCTTTGCCTCCTCCCATGACCACAGTTTTAGACTACCTGAATGCCTGGCCAAGGGGCTTTGAAACAGCAGTATGAGAAATAACCAACCTATGGCTTTAGTTGAAGAGACAATAGGGCATGGTGGAGACTCCGGTAGGCAGAAGTACACTTCCTAGTCTAACCTGGACAGCTGCTCCTCAATGTCAGCTAGTTCTGCCCTGGCAATGTGGCCTCGGAGCTTCTGGTAAGCCTCAAACCTACCACCTGGTAGCTTTTCTTGTTTGGTCCTAGTATCTTTTAGGAGAAACTCAACTTTGTCTTCTAATGACTGATAATTTTTGCCAGGCATGAACCCTGGAGGCAGACTGCTTGGGTCCAACTCCCAGCAGTAGTACTCAATAGCTGTGTCACACCTGGCATATCTTGACCTATTTTCCTTATCTGTAAAATGGGGATAACAACGGTAACTACCACACAGGGTTCTATGACTGTTAAGTGAGGTAATATGTGGAAAGTCCTCAGTTAAAGCAATATAAGGGTTGTTTATTATTATTATTATTTTCCTCTTTCCCAGATAAAAATTTTCAAGTACTTTTGACTGTTTTCCACACATGATGCTTTCTGGAGTTTTCAACATTCTTATCACTCTTTTTGGAAGGTAAGCCAAAATGGTCCCTGTTATACCCTACTCTTGGTATCTACATCTTTGCATAGTGCCCTTCCTGAGTGTGGGCAGGACCATGACATGCTTTCCACCAGAATAATACAGCAAAAGAGATGGGATGGATATGATTATACATATACACGTGTACATGATCACATTACATAGGACTGCAGTGTCATCTGGGGAGAAGGTACTCTTCTCTGCTGGTGTTGAAGAAGCCAGTGCCATAAAGTGAACTCCTACCGAGAGTCACAAGGCAAGGAGCTAAGGGTGAAGGTCTGCCTGCAGCCAGTGAGAAACTGAGTCCACAGGAAATGCAATGAGGCCATGAACATTGAGCAAGGAAGATAAAGCCACAGCCCTGGTCAAAATCTTGATCGGGGCCTTGCATAGGACCCAGTTAAGCCAGGCCTGGACTCCTGACCCATAGAAAGCATGAGATATCAAATGAATGTTGTTTTAAGCCACTGAGGGTATGGTAATATTGTTGTGCAGGAATAGATAACTAATGTAGTCAATTAACCACAATGGGAACTTGCCCCTATCTACCCTACTTTGGAAACTCCATAATATGTCACTGGCCTGCTTAAAACAGGAATCCTGGAACAGAGCAGCAAATCACAGCTGGCAACATCTTCACACTGCATGAGGGGCAGCCAGTAGCAGTGGCATTGCTTTTCTAACTGGCATAAGAGAACACTTGTCCATACGAGAGCAGGCTTGAGCTCCTACTGTGCACAGGGCACTAGGCTGGATGCTGTGAGTCAGGGCAGTCATCTCTCCCTTTCGTGCCCCTCCCAGGCAGACCCACTATCTTGTGGTGTGATCCCTTGGCACAGGTGGTACCCACAAGCTCATTTGTTTTCCTAATTCTCCTCCCTCCTTGCATTACATTTCTCGATCAAAGAGGAGGCAGAGAAAGTAACAAACCAGGTGAACTCACCTGATTCAGCTGGAGACATTGTGAGGAACCATCCAGTGTCAAGGAGGTTTATACGGAAACTCAAGGCTTGCAAGCCATAGAGCTGGGGTTACAAAAATGCCTCTACATCTAGCAAAACCCTCTTTCCTCAAATGAAAACCTGCTGCTTTGTCCCTGAGAACAGTAAGAAGCTGACACTCAATTTTTGGTGCAAGATGCAATCACAGAACATTTGACTCTTTGTTCTTGGGCAAATGAACTTGCTTCTGCAAACCTGTCTCCTCATGTATAAAATGAAGCCAATGACACCTACTTGAGAGGGAGGGCAGGAAGGCTGACAGGACAACCTATGTAAAGTGCACAGCTCCAAGCAAGTGGTAGAGAAGTGTTGTTCCTATGATTACATTCTTTGCAGAGGATTTAAAATTCTCATGCATCCCATTGTGCACACAATCATGAAAAAAACATTTATTGAGCAGCCAAATTGTGCCTGACAAGTTCCCAGAAGACATTTTTCTCAGATTAAAAGGATCTAGTAGAACTTTGATCTCATCTGAGAAGTCTTCTCTGGTTACCCTAATCAAAGGAATCCCCTATATGCTTCCTGGCCCTAGAGTCACTTGGTCTTCTCTTCTTCATTGCACTTATGACCTACTGAAATGGTCCATCTATTTGCTTTCATGTCTACTGTCTGTCCCCACCACGCAAACACAAACTCTAAGGATGGGAACTGCGTCTGCCTTGTTAGCTGCTCTATCTCAGTACTCAAAGCAGAGTCAGAGCTGGCATTCAGTAGTTGAGTAGGCAAGGACAGGGGAATGAACGAAAGAAGCTGTCTTGCTTTCTCCTATGAAAATTGGCCTGAATAAGGATGAGAAGAAATTCAAGAAGTCAAACCATTTCTAAGAAAAAAAAAAAACCATACCATTCTGCAAAACACTCCCATTTATTTATTACATACTTTTGCCATCCCAAGCACAGTGCCAACCCCTTAACGTGGGATATCTCATTGAATTCTCACATTGACCCTATGATGTAGGTGTGCTTAGTGCCCCCAGTGTACAGAAGAGGACACTGAGGTCCAGAAGAGTGAAACCTGCATAACAGCACATGGTTAGTAAGACTCAGAGTTGGGGTTTTTAATGCAAACCGCATTGCATAAGCTGCTCCACACTGCAGGAGCTGATGCAGGACTTTGTTTGGGAAATGAATACTGAAATACTTAGAGATAAAGAGGCATCATGTCTGTAGCTAACTCCTAAACAGTTGTGCGTGTGTGTGTGTGTGTGTATGACAGAGAGAAAGAGGGAAAGAGAGGGAGGAAAGACAAAATGTACTAATATATTAAGCTCTAAGGGCAAGAAGTATCTGGTATTTCTTTGAGCTATTCTTTCAACTTTTCTATAGAGAGAAATTATATATATATATATATATATAAACACTTTTAAAAAAGCCAACAGTGGGGGAAAGATACAGCTTTGTCATGGTGAGGAAGGACACAGATCTTCCCTGGCTAGGAGGAAGCCTGCAGATGGGGGTGAGGCTGGGGCAGACTCTAGAGTAAGAAGTTTCTATCATGGAGGCAAGGTAGTGATAATGTTCCTTATTTTAACCAAGTCTGCCCTTCCTCGAACAGCCCAAAGGATTTTAAAGGCCAACTTGTAAATCCAGCTGCTTAATGCTGAGGTTATCCACATAGACAGGAGAGCACTGTTCTGCTGGGGTGTGGCTCCCACCCTAGTGATCCATGCAATATACCAGTCTCTCCATCTCAGAACAAAAAGAGGGGCATTAGAATGCTGGGACTTCACACACTGTGATATAATTCTCCTTGGGGAGGTGAAAGCAGACACCCACTGCACATTTTTTAAAAAATGCTCAGAGAGGGCAATGAACTCATCCAAGGTAGCAAGGCGGCAAAACTTGGATAGACCACTAGTGGGGTGGGTTCCATCACATGTTTATACTCTAATTTCTTGATCCTACCATCATTATATTACAAAAGCAATGACAGTTAGCCTTGAGTCCTGATTCCTTCCCTTGAAATGCAGTCATCTGTGCATGGGGGAAGGTAAATGCATACCCATCCTGAAGCATGGGCTTAGGAATCAGACAGACCTTGGGGACATCCCCTCCTATGGGATGACCTTGGGCAAGGTATTTAACCGCCCTTAGCTTCTGCTTTCTCACCTGGAAGGTGAAGACAATGATGTCTAGCTTGCCTGGTTGCTGCAAGGACTTGTTATGTTGACATATATTTATTGAATACTGATCTAGGTGCTTTCTTAGTAGTGATGCTTCCTAAGGCCCACTTGACTTCACATTCCAGGATGTCTGGCTCTAGGTGACTGATCAAACCATCATGATTATCTGAGTCGGGAAGATCTTTTTGTAATGCTGAAACTACTGCACAATTGCACTCATCTCACATGCTAGTAAAGTAATGCTTAAAATTCTCCAAGCCAGGCTTCAGCAATTTGTGAACCGTGAACTTCCTGATGCTCAAGCTGGTTTTAGAAAACACAGAGGAACCAGAGATCAAATTGCCAACATCTGCTGGATCATGGAAAAAGCAAAAGAGTTCCAGAAAAACATCTATTTCTGCTTTATTGACTATGCCAAAGCCTTTGACTGTGTGGATCACAATAAACTGTGGAAAATGATGAAAGAGATGGGAATACCAGACCACCTGATCTGCCTCTTGAGAAATTTGTATGCAGGTCAGGAAGCAACAGTTAGAACTGGACATGGAACAACAGAGTGGTTCCAAATAGGAAAAGGAGTACGTCAAGGCTGTATATTGTCACCCTGTTTATTTAACTTATATGCAGAGTACATCATGAGAAACGCTGGGCTTGAAGAAGCACAAGCTGGAATCAAGATTGCTGGGAGAAATATCAATAACCTCAGATATGCAGATGACATCACCCTTATGGCAGAAAGTGAAGAGGAACTAAAAAGCGTCTTGATGAAGGTAAAAGTGGAGAGTGAAAAAGTTGGCTTAAAGATCAACATTCAGAAAACGAAGATCATGGCATTCGGTTCCATCACTTCATGGGAAATAGATGGAGAAACAGTGGAAACAGTGTCAGACTTTATTTTTCTGGGCTCCAAAATCACTACAGATGGTGACTGCAGCCATGAAATTAAAAGACGCTTACTCCTTGGAAGGAAAGTTATGACCAACCTAGATAGCGTACTCAAAAGCAGAGACATTACTTTGCCAACAAAGTTTCATCTAGTCAAGGCTATGGTTTTTCCTGTGGTCATGTATGGATGTGAGAGTTGGACTGTGAAGAAGGCTGAGCGCGGAAGAATTGATGCTTTTGAACTGTGGTGTTGGAGAAGACTCTTGAGAGTCCCTTGGACTGCAAGGAGATCCAACCAGTCCATTCTGAAGGAGATCAGCCCTGGGATGTCTTTGGAAGGAATGATGCTAAAGCTCAAACTCCAGTAGTTGGCCACTTCATGCGAAGAGTTGACTCATTGGAGAAGACTCTGATGCTGGGAGGGATTGGGGGCAAGAGGAGAAGGGGACGACAGAGGATGAGATGGCTGGATGGCATCACTGACTTGATGGACATGAGTCTGAATGAACTCCGGGAGTTGGTGATGGACAGGGAGGCCTGGGGTGCTGCGATTCATGGGGTTGCGAAGAGTCGGACACGACTAAGCGACTGATCTGATCTGATCTGATCTATGTGTATTTTTGCCACATCTTCTTAATATCTTCTGCTTCTGTTAGGTCCATACCATTTCTGTCCTTTATCGAGCCCATTTTTGCATGAAATATTCCCTTAGTATCTGCAGTTTTCTTGAAGAGATCTCTAGTCTTTCCCATTCTATTGTTTTCCTCTATTTCTTTGCATTGATCACTGAAGAAGGCTTTCTTATCTCTTCTTGCTATTCTTTGGAACTCTGCATTCAAATGGGTATATCTTTGCTCTTCTCCTTTGCTTTTCAATTCTCTTCTTTTCTCAGCTATTTGTAAGGCCTCCTCAGACAGCCATTTTGCTTTTTCACATTTCTTTTTCTTGGGGATGGTCTTGCTCCCTGTCTTCTGTACAATGTCACTAACCTCCGTCCATAGTTCATCAGGCACTCTGTCTATCAGATCTAGCCCCTTAAATCCATTTCTCACTTCCCCTGTACAGTCATAAGAGATTTGATTTGGGTCATAATTGAATGGTCTAATGGTTTTCCCCACTTTTTTCAGTTTAAGTCTGAATTTGGCAATAAGGAGTTCATGATCTGAGCCATAGTCAGCTCCCGGTCTTGTTTTTGCTGACTGTGTAGAGCTTCTCCATCTTTGGCTACAAAGAATATTATCAATCTGATTACGATGTTGGCCATCTGGTGATGTCCATGTGTAGAGTCTTCTCTTGTATTGTTGGGAAAGTGTGTTTGCTATGATCAGTGTATTCTCTTGGCAAAACTCTATTAGCCTTTGCCCTGATTCATTCTGTATGCCAAGGCCAAATTTGCCTGTTACTCCAGGTGTTTCTTGACTTTCTACTTTTGCATTCCAGGCCCCTATAATGAACAGGACATCTTTTTTTAGGTGTTAGTTCTAAAAGGTCTGGTAGGTGTTAATAGAACTGTTCAAATTCAGCTTCTTCAGCATTACTGGTAGGGGAATACACTTGGATTACCATGATATTGCATGGTTTGCCTTGGAAATGAACAGAGATCATTCTATCATTTTTGAGATTGCATCCAATTATTGCATTTTGCACTCTTTTGTTGACTATGATGGCTACTCCATTTCTTCTAAGTGATTCCTGCCCACAGTTGTAAATCAAATTGCCAACATCTGCTGGTTCATCAAAAAAGCAAGAGAGTTCCAGAAAAACATCTATTTCTGCTTTATTGACTACGCCAAAGCCTTTAACTGTGTGGAACACAAGAAACTGTGGAAAATTCTGAAAGAGATGGGCATACCAGACCACCTGATCTGCCTCTTGAGAAACCTAAGAGGTTGTTTAGGTTGTAGTTTAGGAAGCAACAGTTAGAATTGGACATGGAACAACAGACTGGTTGCAAATAGGAAAAGGAGCATGTCAAGGCTATATATTGTTGCCCTGCTTATTTAACTTCTATACAGAGTACATCATGAGAAACGCTGGGCTTGAAGAAGCACAAGCTGGAATCAAGACTGCCGGGAGAAATATCAATAACCTCAGATATGCAGATGACACCACCCTTATGGCACAAAGTGAAGAAGAACTTAAGAGCCTCTTGATGAAAGTGAAAGAGGAGAGTGAAAAAGTTGGCTTAAAGCTCAACATTGAGAAAATTAAGATTATGGCATCAGTTCCCACAACTTCATGGCAAATAGATGGGGAAACGTGGAAAAATTGGCTGACTTTATTTTTTTGGGCTCCCAAATCACTGCAGATGGTGATTGCAGCCATGAAATTAAAAGACGCTTACTCATTGGAAGGAAAATTATGATTTATACTCAAAAAGTTATACTCAAAAGCAGAGACATTACTTTGTCAAAAAACATCTGTCTAGTCAAGGTTATGGTTTTTCCAGTAGTCATGTATGGATGTGAGAATTGGACTATAAAGAAATTGAGTGCCAAAGAATTGATGCCTTTGAACTGTGGTGTCGGAGAAGACTCTTGAGAGTCCCTTGGACTGCAAGGAGATCAAACCAGTCGATCCTAAAGGAGATCAGTCCTGGGTGTTCATTCGTTGGACTGATGTTGAAGCTGAAACTCCAATACTTTGGCCACCAGATGCGAAGAGCTGACTCATTGGAAAAGATCCTGATGCTGGGAGGGATTGAGGGCAAGAGGAGAAGGGGACGACAGAGGATGAGATGGTTGGATGGCATCACCGATTCAATGGACATGAGTTTGAGTGAACTCCGGGAGTTGGTGATGGACAGGGAGGCCTGGTGTGCTGTGATTCATGGGGTTGCAAAGAGTCAGACACTACTGAGCAACTGAACTGCACTGAACTGATCTAGGTACTGCGGATACACCAGAGAAAGGACAGACAAGGGCCCTGACCTTAAGGAATTTCTATTCTATGTGGAAAAGACAATGAATAAAAAATAAGCAAATAAGATTTTTTTTTTTCAGATAGCAGTAAGTGTAAAAAGGAAATAAATCTGAAACACAGGGCAGTGGGAGGCATAAGTGACTGGGGATGGTTGTCCTACTTCAACCAGGGCATATGTCTCTGAGAAGGTGACAACTGAGCTGAATGCTGAATAACAAGAAGGAACCAGCCATGGCAGGACTGAGGAAAGCCCAGGGAGATGAAGGCAGTCCTGGAGCCGGAAGCGAGCTGAGTTTGGTGAGAGGACGAAAGGAGGCCAGCATGGTAGAAATGTGGTAAGCAGCAGGGAGATGAGGCGAGGCAGGGGCAGTGATGCCAGGGACTACATCATGCTGGGGATGGAAGCAGGAGGCATACAGAATTCACTCCAAATGCATGAGGGATCCAGAAAATTTTGAGCAGGAGGGTGATATGGTCTATGTTTATTTCTTGAATTCAGATAATATACATAATGTTATTAGTACAGGACCTGGTACAGGGTAGCTATCTCATTGTTTACCATTTCTCGGCAGCACCACTAATCATTACAGACTTCCAGAAGGTGGGTGGCCTACGGGTATCTTCCTGCTAGAGGTGGATGCACCTGACTGGGGAAGGGGACTACTCTTGACCCCTCTGACTTCCTCCCTACTCCTTACCACTCCCACCCTAAGGCAGATGCCAACCACCTCTGCCAGGCCAATGGGCAGCCAGAGTAGGATCACTGGGCCTCCAGCTGGCTCCAGCTCCAGGCCTCTGAGCCGCATTCACGTTGCTGTAAAAATGCAAAGCATTCCAGCCATTTTAATTACTGGGTGTTGCATAAGCCAGCAACCAGTTCATACAAAGGAACAACAGACAAAAAATGATTTTTCAACATGCCTTTGGCCTCTCCCCTCCTTTCTGCCTGAAATCAGCTTGCAATCACTGGCTCCTAGGCCTTGAAAAGCACTCCAGGTATGTGCAATCTCTTTAAGAGTTTGTTGATGTGACATCAAGATCTTTTTTTCTCTAAATACTTGAGGCAGAGGCAGTTCCAGCTACGTTCAAGTGGTTTGGAAAGTTACCGGTCATATTCTTCCTAGACACGCTAAAACTTTCACAGGGGCTCTATATTATACACACTGAGAACTTTGTTATAAAACAGTTCAGTGTGTGGTAGGTCTGTCTGGGCACCAAAACAGGGGACTTTTGGTTCCTGAAATTCCAAAATGACCACATGATAAGGTACTCCCAAGGTATGAACCCCAAACATAATATTCCAGCAGTGCCTGGATGTGGAGAAGAATTTCTTAAAGTTTGTAATGTGATTAAAGAAACCTCAAGTTCCCCAATTCTGGTTTTTCAGAAGCTTCTAAACACTTTGCTCACTAATAATCTAAACAGTTTGTTGAGGTCCTACTGTGCATTAGGCATTGGGCTAAGTGTTTAAAAGAGAAAACTCAGACTTTGCTAGCTAGCTCACTTCTTAAAGAGGGGAAATGACACAGAAACTGATAATCCCGGTGTACTGTGATAAAAATCAAGTTACAGATAGGCTCTGATGGTGGGACCCAGCTTGGATGGAAGGAGAGGCTACCTGCACAGGATGATTACTTAATGATGACAGTAAGTTTGCTTTAATAATAATATTGACCATATCCACTCATCCATGGCTGACTCTGTACTAGGAGTTCTGCTAAATCCTTCCCATGTATCGTGTTTATTCTTCACAACTCTGTTAAGTAGGCACTAATGCTGTCTCCATCTTATTGAAAAGAAAATTAACAGAAAGGTTAATTGTCCGAGAGCATGGTTAATTAATGGCAGTGATGTGCTGGTAAATACTTAGCAACTAGCTCTTCAAGACCAAAAGCCTGGTTTGTAGCATCTGAAAATTACTCTAATGGATCTTCTTCAATCATGGCCAATTTTAAATTACCAGTGTAATGTCAGTGAATGCAGAGTTGGGAAGATGGTTTTTGTCATACAGGTACAGTAGCTGGAAATAACCTCAAGAGCATAGATGAGAGTATATAACAGAATAAAATAATGAGGAAGTGATGGGTTTTAAATATTCATTACTGTGTTTTTCATATAATTTGTTTGATTGTAGGTTTATACAATTGCATTTTTAATATTGCCTATGTTTAACAACTGACTGGCAAAATTCCAGAAAATATAACTATCAGTTCTCACTCACAAGCCAGAGTAAGGCAGCTCCAATACATCATGTGGGGCTCTGGAACCTCACTTTTTATCCCACAAGACAAGTAAGAGGTACCCCGAAGAGGAGTAAAGACACTCCAGGTCAAGGGAATAGTGTGAACAAAGACTTAAGACATGGAAATGAAAGAATAGACAATAGTGACATTTAGTGTTTGCAAACTGTTTTCAACCTATCACTGGAGTGCAGGGAGGTGGTAAGGAGCACAGAGCTGGATGGTGAACTTCCAATTCTGGTTCTACCACTTATTAACTGTGTGATCTTGACCACGTTTCTGAACCTCTTTATGCTTCAACTTTCTTTTCTGCAAAATGGGTATGATAATAACATTTGCTGAACTTCCAATTCTGGTTCTACCACTTATTAACTGTGTGATCTTGATCACGTTTCTGAACCTCTTTATGCCTCAACTTTCTTTTCTGTAAAATGGGTATGATAATAACAGTTGCTGCATCTTAGGGTTTTGAGAATTAAATACATTTATATTTCAGCTTTATTGACTATGCCAAAGCCTTTGACTGTGTGGATCACAATAAACTGTGGAAAATTCTGAAAGAGATGGGAATACCAGACCACCTCACCTGCCTCTTGAGAAACCTATATGCAGGTCAGGAAGCAACAGTTAGAACTGGACATGGAACAACAGAGTGGTTCCAAATAGGAAAAGGAGTACGTCAAGGCTGTATATTGTCATCCTGCTTATTTAACTTCCATGCAGAGTACATCATGAGAAACGCTGGGCTGGAAGAAGCACAAGCTGGAATCAAGACTGCCGGGAGAAATATCAATAATCTCAGATATGCAGATGACACCACCCTTATGGCAGAAAGTGACGAGGAACTAAAAAGCCTCTTGACGAAGTGAAAGAGGAGAGTGAAAAAGTTGGCTTAAAGTTCAACATTCAGAAAACGAAGATCATGGCATCTGGTCCCATCACTTCATGGCAAAAAATGGGTAAACAGTGGAAACAATGTCAGACTTTATTCTTTTGGGCTCCAAAATCACTGCAGATGGTGACTGAAGCCATGAAATTAAAAGATCCTTACTCCTTGGAAGAAAAGTTATGACCAACCTAGATAGCATACTCAAAAGCAGAGACATTACTTTGCCAACAAATGTCCGTCTAGTCAAGGCTATGGTTTTTCCAGTGGTCATGTATGGATGTGAGAGTTGAACTGTTAAGAAAGCTGAGCACTGAAGAATTGATGCTTTTGAACTGTGGTGTTGGAGAAGACTCTTGAGAGTCCCTTGGACTGCAAGGAGATCCAATCAGTTCATCCTAAAGGAGATCAGTCCCGGGTGTTCATTGGAAGGACTGATGCTGAAGCTGAAACTCCAATACTTTGGCTACCTCATGTGAAAAATTCACTCATTGGAAAAGACTCTGATGCTGGGAGGGATTGAGGGCAAGAGGAGAAGGGGAAGACAGAGGATGAGATGGCTGGATGGCATCACCGACTCGATGGACATGAGTTTGAGTAATTCCAGGAGTTGGCGATGGACAGGGAGGCCTGGCGTGCTGTGATTCCTGGGGTTGCAAAGAGTCGGACACAACTGAGCAACTGAACTGAACTCATATTTGTAAAGTACATATAAAAGAGGACCTGGTACATAATAAATCCTCAGCCAGTGTTAGGTATTTATTACTTTGAGCCTTAAAACTTCCTCTTTGAATTGAATGTTTTTCCCCATTTTATAGGGAATAAATATAAGTTTAGAGATAAACTCAGTAGATAGAAGAGATAGAATTTTAGTAATTGTTCTGATTCTAGCTTCTGTGCTCAACCCAAGGCAGAAACCACACTGACCCCATGAGTATTACTCTTCAGTAGGGCCTGATGATGTACTCTCTGGCCTACTGAGTGTCCTACTGATAGGGACCATAGCTGATTCCTAAACACCTGGATTGATGTGTGCAAGGCATTCTGGGAAAGAAGACCCACCCAGTGACAGACATTGGCCCCCTGTATCCTTGCTATTTTCTGCATGTTCACCTTCACCCTGAAGAGGAAGGCTGGCAGGGTGGTTAAGAGTATGAACTCTTGGGCCAGGCTGCTCTGGATTCTAATCCAAGCACTGCAGCATCCTTCCCATGTGATCTTGAGCAAGTTACATAATCTCTCTGTAGCTTTGTTTCTACACCTGAAGAAAAAATGGATGGTCAGGATAAGCTCCTCTACCTCACAGCTTTCACTAGAAGATTAATATGAATTAATATATGAAAACTGCCTAGAAGAATGCCCTGCATTTCATAGGTACACTATAGGAATTAGATATTACTCTCAAGGATTGCTTTTGTTTGCTTCCTCCTTTCACTCATCCCTTCTCTGGGTATTACGGACATGGTCAAAGGGGATATGACATGGAAACATGGTCTTCATTAATAAACAAATATCATCAGACAGCAGGCTACTTAACCGCAGGGATCTCATTCATCTTTGTACCTGGAGGGCCATACCCTGGTCCACACGGGTTCTCACGGTGCCAGAGCCTTATTCTCTGCACCTGTTTGATCCTCATGAAGATCCTATGAGTTGCTCCTCTGTTTTACCATTAGATATCTGAGGACAAGAGTATGAGTAAACTCTGGGAGTTGGTGATAGGGAGGCCTGGCGTACTGCAGTCCAGGGGGTTGCAAACGGTCCGATACGACTGAGCCACTGAACTGAACTGATCTGAGGCTCAGAGAAGTTAAGGAACTTGTACAAGGTCACAATGTGAAAAAGTCAAGAAAGATCAAAACCCAGGTTTATGGACATTATAAATCTTGGTGCCTAAGCCGCCTGTCAGTCTGCCTTCCAGAATATTCCACTGGAAAGTTATGAGAGATCATAAAATCTAAACCATGGGTTTTACACTTAAAGAAAGTGGGTTTATTGATTTACTCATGGTCACTCAGCTATTGTGTATGGCAGAACTGAGATAAAAGCTGGTAAACTGTCTCAATCTTATGCTTTAAATTTCAGAAGGAAATGAAGTCATATTCATTAGCTGTTAAAAAATACTGACCAATATTTTATCAGCTTGCCTCTGGATTCTTGGACCTTCTTTGGTAATACAAATGTAATTTTCCAATATCATTCACTCAGTCATGAAGGCCATGATCTTAGACCAGATACTGCCTGCTCTGTGATTTCTCCTGTCTCATCTCCCCTGCAAACCAGGTCAAAGCAGAGATGATGCTTAAACGCTCCCTCACTGGCCCTCCTTTGAAAGGTACCATGTCTCCTGTTTGGCTGCATCACACAATGATCAAGAGCTCTGAGTACTCAATGGGAACCCAAAAGAGGAAGAGAAAGTCACCCACAGGCTATGAACCTATGGAAACAGTGACTTTTCAGTCTCCAGAAAGAGTGCTCATTTGCAAAGAGGCCTCTAGGTCTGAATCACAGTTCTGCCACTCCCTACCTTGTAAGAAATTGGACATGCAGTTTAATTTTTGAACCTCAGTTTTCTTGGCTATAAGATGGACATAAAATAATACCTATTTTTTAGGGTCGTGAGTATTGGAGGAAACACTGTATTGAAAATGACTTGTATGTAGCAGGTACTCCATTAATGCAAGTTCCCTTTCCTTTCTCTTGTTTTAGAAACCTTTCTAGTTTATCATCCCAAGGTTGATGAACGTTACAGGACAGGAAAATAATTATTTACTGCATATTTATTATGTACCCAGCCACGAATTAGAGAAATCTGGAGTGATGGGAAGATGATGAGATACTAAGGTGTCTGATTCCTTGCCTTGTCTTTGCCAGTAATCCCGTGTGACCATATAGAAGCCCACATCTCTGGGGCCTTTTTCCATAGGAGTTGGATTTGATGACCCACAATTCTCTCCCACCTCCGGTTCTCTGTCTTACTCCAATATGGGCTTCCAAACATCTCCCCGTTCCCTGGTTGGGTGGCCCAACTCCTGGCACATCTGACCCTCCTGTTGTAGATCATGCCGCCCACTACTGTTTTCACATCTTTCTCTCCTGCTAGACTGGGAACTCCTTGAGGGTGGTCTGTGCCTTGTTCACTTGGATCCCTAGTGTGCCTGCTGCATACCCAGTCAATGTCTAAGGAAACTGGAAGGAAGGAGGGCAGGAAGGTGAGAACCGAATACTTTCTTCAAAGAGCTGATGATCATACTGTGACACACAAGCTATGAGGCAAACAGAGACTGCTGTGTCTGACTGCCAGTGACTGCCTCACAATAGAGCAGTGGAAAGAAGGCTGTCTGTCTTCTGAGCACTGAAGCTATAAATCCACATGCTATGCAAGTGCTTCACAGTAAATCAAAACATGGTAAGGGGAGAATGCAAAATCCAAAACTCAAACTTGTTACTTTGAGGGTCATTATAGGATGGTGCCTTACAATCGAAAATATAGACACCAAATGGATCATAATATTCCTAGTACAGAAAAAGTCTAGGCAAAAGAAGCCAAGAGTGGCAAGTTTGGAGCAGAAAAATGGAAAGACCCAGGGAGCCAACGCTGGCAATATGTGTATGACCTTGTCACTGTGCAGGCAGAGGGACTCTAGACAGCAGTTGTGGGCACTGTCACCCTTGTGGTCAAGGATTCCTCTCAGTGAGAAGGAGAATTCTACAGTATCTCAGCTGAAATAACCTTCTGATCTCCTTCCCTGTGTTCCAACTCTTTCTGATGAGAAACTAGCTTCATGTGAAACTCTCTACGGTTATCAGGAAAAAATATGAGGGTCATGTTGATACATATATCCTATCCTACATGACAATTATATCTCTCATGGGAAACAAAGATAATGCAGTTTGCTTGGGTTGCTGGTCTCCTATGAGTCCTAGTGTGTATCTAGTTGACTTTCTGGACTCGAGAAGCTGGATTCCAGAACCTCTGTTATGATGAACTTTTGAAGCTGATACATTGACCAGCCCTCTCCCCATTTTCTCTGCTATTCATTGGTTAGTTTATTTTCTCAATATTTGGAAAGTGCCTATGAGTATGAAGTGCAGATGCTGTGCTAAAGGCTGAGGAAGGGCCTGGATTTGTTTGCTGTCTAAGAGAGAGAAAAGACATATCAACCACTAGCAGACTATGGGAGGAACCCAGTGGGAATCTGGGGGATACTGTGTGAGTGGGAGGGGACTGAAGACGGAGAGGCCTCGGTTGAGTGGTCAGATCTGCTGAGGCAGAGACAGGGTCAGGGAAAATATCCATGAAGTAATTCAAGTTGAACCCAGAATGATAAAAGATCCTGACAGATGAGCCAGAGGAGGGTCAGGAATATAGTGGTGGAAGGTGGATTCCAGGCAAAGAGTGCAGTGTGAACAAGCCTCAGAGGCAGGAACTGAGAGCTGGAACACAAAAAGCTTTAAGATGAGAATGGGGACATAGGTTGGAACCATAAGTTGAATGCGGACATAGACAGGACATGCTGTTGGGTAACTGAGAGCTGGAAAACAAAAGGCTTGAAGATGAGAATGGGGACATAGGTTGGAAACATAGGTTGAATGGGGACATAGGACAGGACATGCTGTTGTGTAACTTCAGGGATAGCAGTCACAATGTATTCTGCTCGAATGGTGCTACTCTGGGGACTCCAGGATGAGCCAGAGCACACGCAGCCTTGTACGCCTTCCTTGGGAGCTTAAGACTTTGTTCAGAAAGCCATGGAGAACAAGTGAATCATTATAAGCCAAAGACAGAATGACTTCAGATTTATATTTGAAAAATTTAACATGAGCAGCAGTGCAAAAGTTGAATTTTATAGAGAAAGACCCTGGACAGAGTGGATAATTATGCGACAACTGAAATTGTCAGGAAAGACTATAGGGGCCTGATCCAAGGCAGACATGGTGGAAAGAGGGAGGAAGTGGAGGTTAGAAGAGATGCATGGAGTGAGAATCTACAGGACTTGGTGAATGATGGTGCCACTGGCAGGGATGGGTCACACCAGAGAGGACCTTGAGGAAGACAGTGAGTTTGGACTCTTAGGGGTCTGAGGAGCCCATGGGACCTCCAAGTGCAACTGTCCAGGGGAAATTGGGTCTAGAAAAGAGCTCAGAGGGATACTGCTGCTTACAGCAGTGGACAGACCAGAGTGGGAGGTGGGTCCAGGGGAGACAGTGGGATTAGCTAGGGGGAGTGTGGAAGCTAGGAAGAAAGGGAAGGGATGAAAAGGGATCCTTGGACAAAATTGGGAAACACCTATATTTTAGTGGCAGGAAGAGCCTTAAGAGTCTGCAAAGAAGACTGAGAAGGTACAGTTGGAGAGGTAGAAAGCAAAAAACCAGAGAGAGTGGAGTCTCAACAGTCAAGTTTAAGGAAGGATGTGTTTAATGGTGTCCCCATTGCATAGGATAAGTCAGTTTCAATTCCAGCAGGTTCCACCAAAAAGGGCTCAAGCACCTTGGCAGAAATGGGATCTCTAGCCCAGTCTGACAGCAGAACAATCCTATATCTGTCTGACCATCCCATTCCCTCCTAAGCCACAGAGTGGCAGGCAGAGACACTCATGTGTGTCTTCTGTGCAAAGCTGAGCATGCAACCTTCAAAGAAACCACAAAGGAGCTGCTCACTTTTAAAGGAAAACACACGGACTCCATGGGTATAAGGAAGACATTAAGACAGGGTCGAGGAGAAGTTCTGCTTCCACTTCATATTACCCTTCATAGAAACAGTCAACCAACTGAGTATACAGTCACTTAAAAACAAAAAAGAGCAAGTGCTAGAATCTTAGCTCTGTTTCCCATCTCCCACCACCCCAGTAAAAAGGAGCACAAAATGTCTCCACTGAGCACATGTGTTTTCTGGTTTAAAATCTCTGAGAGTAACTCCCTGCAAAAAGAAATGCCAACACCCCAGGATTCAGGTGAATTCAGCCAGAGACTCACACTAAGGGGTCTTCACTCCCTGGCAGGGATGGGGCAGAGCCGGGGAGAGACGCCCTGCAATTTTACTGCCGTGAAATTGGCTCCAGATGGAAGCAAGGCAAGGTGTTCACTCCCTGCTGGTGCCAGACACAGAGAGAACCTGAAGTGCCTGCCACCTTAGGTCCATAATCCCCCAGTGCCGGGTGGCAGCTCTGCTGAGGGTCCGGTCAGGGCTCACGGTGCAGGGTGGACCGGAGCTGTCTGTTGGTCAGAAGAAACTATTTTGAAATGCAATGACTTTCAGATGGACTGTGGGTTTGGGGGAAGGCGCAGCGGCTGGGGTCTGGAGGAGAAGGGACAGGAAAGAGGAAAGGTGTTTCCCTACACAGCCGCAGAGATGACACACGTCTTAGGACCTTCTCCAGTTTCAGTTTTCAGAGGCCAGCTCTGCCCTGAAAGACAAGGACCATGGAATCCTCTGTTGTATTCCCAGGTCTCCCCAATACCCCTCAAATCCATGATTCACAAGTATGTAGCTTCCTGAGAGCACGGCCCACCTTGGGTTGACATGTGGCCAGCCTGGGGGTGGAGAAGCTGGGCAGCTGCGGACCCAGACGGGATGCTGACTGAGAGCTTTGTGGCCACTGCAGACGGGAGGGGTTAGCTTCACCCACTCAAAGGCACCCACACCCCACTGACTAGTGTGGAACTGTGCCTTTCCCCCTTCTCAGTGAGACAAGCTGAGGCTTCAGGCTGAGGGAATGGGTGTTCTCTGGCTTACAGCGCCCCCTAGCATTGGTCAAAGGGATAGAGCCCTGTGAGCTCTCCAAGGAGCTACTCACCTGCCTATCTCAGTACTGGCTGGTGGAGCCAATTAATTTCATCTATTCAGCTAATCCTTATTGACGTCTTTGTTACCAACACTCTATCTTTATTACGAACACTGTCCTCAAGGAACTTACCATCCAGGAAGGTAAACAATTAGGTTACAGTCAGACAAGTAGTATTAAAGAAAGAAGCACAGGATAACATGGGAGGGGGTAGACAAAGACTGGAGATGGCAATCAGAGAAGTCTTTCTAGAGGAGGTGACATTTAAACTGTGATCTGAAAGCAGTACAGGAGTTCAGTGAATTTTAGAAATAAGGTATGTAGATAACAAAAGGCTTATTTCTTGATCTTTTACTGCTTATGATGCAAGAGGCAAAAAGACAGAGAAACAAGTAATTACAATGGGGCTCTATCAGGAATGAGACCCTCAATCTTTTCTATACTTTAACCATCAAAATCTTTGGTTTCAGCTTGAGTCTTGGAAGAGAGAGCAGAAAGCAGAATAGGAACTCAGTGTTGATTGAGAAACTGATGAACATGCTTTAGTCTTAGTCACATTTAATTGTTCTCAAACTTGTTTAATGGCAAGATCTATCTTCCCTTCCCTTGTACAAAAAAGATCTTCATGACCCAGATAATCACGATGGTGTGATCACTCACCTAGAGCCAGACATCCTGGAATGTGAAGTCAAGTGGGCCTTAGAAAGCATCACTACGAACAAAGCTAGTGGAGGTGATGGAATTCCAGTGGAGCTATTTCAAATCCTGAAAGATGATGCTGTGAAAGTGCTGCACTCAATGTGCCAGCAAATTTGGAAAACTCAGCAGTGGCCACAGGACTGGAAAAGGTCACTTTTCATTCCAATCCCAAAGAAAGGCAATGCCAAAAAATGCTCAAACTAATGCACAATTGCACTCATCTCACATGCTAGTAATGCTCAAAATTCTCCAAGCCAGGCTTCAGCAATATGTGAACCGTGAACTTCCTGATGTTCAAGCTGGTTTTAGAAAAGGCAGAGGAACCAGAGATCAAATTGCCAACATCCGCTGGATTATGGAAAAAGCAAGAGAGTTCCAGAAAAACATCTATTTCTGCTTTATTGACTATGCCAAAGTCTTTGACTGTGTGGATCACAATAAACTGTGGAAAATTCTGAAAGAGATGGGAATACCAGACCACCTGACCTGCCTCTTGAGAAATCTGTATGCAGGTCAGGAAGCAACAGTTAGAACTGGACATGGAACAACAGACTGGTTCCAAATAGGAAAAGGAGTTCGTGAAGGCTGTATATTGTCACCCTGCTTATTTAACTTATATGCAGAGTACATCAGGAGAAACGCTGGACTGGAAGAAACGCAAGCTAGAATCAAGATTGCTGGGAGAAATATCAATAACCTCAGAAACGCAGATGACACCATCGTTATGGCAGAAAGTGAAGAGGAACTAAAAAGCCTCTTGATGAAAGTGAAAGTGGCAAGTGAAAAAGTTGGCTTAAAGCTCAACATTCAGAAAACGAAGATCATGGCATCCGATCCCATCACTTCATGGGAAATAGATGGGGAAATAGTGCAAACAGTGTCAGACTTTATTTTTCTGGGCTCCAAAATCACTACAGATAGTGACTGCAGCCATGAAATTAAAAGACGCTTGCTCCTTGGAAGGAAAGTTATGACCAACCTAGATAGCATATTCAAAAGCAGAGACATTACTTTACCAACAAAGGTTCGTCTAGTCAAGGCTATGGTTTTTCCTGTGGTCATGTATGGATGTGAGAGCTGGACTGTGAAGAAGGCTGAGCGCGGAAGAATTGATGCTTTTGAACTGTGGTGTTGGAGAACTCTTCAGAGTCCCTTGGACTTCAAGGGGATCCAATCAGTCCATTCTGAAGGAGATCAGCCCTGAGGTTTCTTTGGAAGGAATGATGCTAAAGCTGAAACTCCAGTACTTTGGCCACCTCATGCAAAGAGTTGACTCCTTGGAGAAGACTCTGATGCTGGGAGGGATTGGGGGCAAGAGTAGAAGGGGACGACAGAGCATGAGATGGCTGGATGGCATCACTGACTCGATGGACATGAGTCTGGGTGAACTCTGGGAGTTGGTGATGGACAGGGAGGCCTGGCGTGCTGCGATTCATGGGGTTGCAAAGAGTCGGACACGACTGAGTCGGACACGACTGAGGGACTGATCTGATCTGATCTGATCTTCCCTTCAGAGACATTCACCTTGTCCTTGTGACTTTTCCATGGATCCTGAGACTTTTCAGCCAGAGGGGTTCTTGAAGATCACTGAGTTACAACCTTCATCCAATGAACAAGAAAATTGAGTCTAGACAGGTAAGGTGACTTGCCTCAACAACTGTTTCTGCAGCAACCTTTGGAACAAATCTTACATCTTTTGCTCCTGCTTTTCATCCCAGCCTCTTTTTGTCCCCCAGAAAGAAAATTCTCATGTGTCACTTTGCAGAAATACACTTGAAATGCTTTAAAAAGATATTAGATAATTTAGAAAGGGAAAAATAAACACATAAGAGAAATCTCTGAGGAGTACGGAGCTGCATTTGTTATGATTGGCTCAGAGGTGATTATTAACATAATAGAGGACTATTTAGTCAGTGCAGTGTAGTTCTCTACCTGTTGGGTACTGTACAAAGGGACTCTGAAACTCATCTTTAGACTTGAAGTGCAAATTCAGGACTGCGAGTGGCTGCATAAGAGTCTAAACGTTAGATCATGCACTGCAGTTGGAGGGACTGGGGCCACGAGTGTGAGGAAGAGAGCCCAGGTAAGGAATCCGGCAGCCACAGCACAATCTCAGCTCTACCACGAGCTAACCATGAGACTTCTGGGGAAATTTCTTCACCTGTCTGAACCTTATTTTCCCCACCTGTAAAATGAGGATGGGAAGAATCTCAGGTCATTTTTCAGGTCCTTTAAATGTCTATTAGAGACTTCCGAGCGATTCTAGCATCTTGGAACTTAATATGAAGAGGGGGTGGACCAACTTAGATTTAGAAACTTCTTCAGTTCTTCTGGGCTTTATAAATCTATCAGTGTCCTTAGTTGTCAAGACAAAGTGGGGAGCCAGTATCCTCATTCTTACTTACCATTAGCCCCAGCCCCCCCACCCCCATCTAGCTTCTAAAGTGGACTTGGGAAAGCAATTCTTACATATTATTAGGTCCATGGACACAATGGCATCCGGATTGATGGCTATGAGGTGTGCTTGCTGCCCTTGACCCAGAGGCAGGAAGTAGTGCTCCTCTCTATAAGGATTTATGAAGCTTGCTTTTCCTCTTGTTCAAAGTGAGGACTGAGGATGGATGGACAGAAGATAGTCCCCTTGGGTTAGACAGTAGGGAGAACTTTCCAACTGAAACAAAAGCTGAACTCAAACACACTGACCCAGTTTAGGATAGGCAGTGAGAGGAAATAAACCAAAGGGCAATTTTACTACCTTTCAGCTAGAAAAACAATCAGATTACTCTTACACTTATATAACTAAGTAACTGCCATAAAATCATATGCGTCAGATGTTTTCTATAGGGAACCTGCTGCTTGAAGTTCAACAAGTTATTTCTCTGACACTCATTTTCTAGGCAAACTACTGGTAATTTGGGCAAAACCTTAAAGTGAGAAAGAAAAGACAGAGAGAAAGAGTCAAGAGAAGGCTTCAACATGTAAGATGCTTATCCAAAGTGGATTTGGTCTGGAAAGGCCTATAAAACCTTCCACATGACTGGCACAGTGCAGGGATAAATGAAACTCTCAAATCCTACCAAGTATGCCCTCATTCAACCTGGATCCTTGGAGTGGCCCCCAAAGTGTCCACAGATCAAGACTCAAAGGGTTGCTGGCCACACCCATATCTGTGTCCCCTGAGACCCTAATTTATACCCTGAGAAGTAAAACATGGCCTGCTCAAATATCTTAGGCTTCACAGTGTTTCTTCTAGTGTGGTTGGGGAAATAGTACAACTACAGTTCATGGAACAAGGGGTAAAATTCTAAGTAAACACTGAGAGAAGGAAAGCTCTCTCTGGATGGGGCTACAGTCAAAGTTAGGATGGGAAGGGTCTTAAAAGTTGGGAAGGAAACAAGACAGAAAAATGTGGAAACTAGATTCCTCTCCTTACAGCTAAATTTTTAAGGGGGAAAGGGGAGCTTTAAAAATGTTCTTGGAAATATCATTTCCAATGAAGCCTTCTGCTCCTGCCATTTTGGTGTCACTTCTCTGAGGTGTAAACAAAGGAATTTCTGAGAAAGAGGATGAACTTGCACTTCAGTGCAGTACTTCTCATCCTTCTTTTGTTCCAAACTTTTACCATTTTTATTGCCAAATCATTTTAGTCTCTTTCCAAACGGGATGAATTGGGAGAGAAAGTGAGAAAGAGGCAAGAATAGAAACAAGATTCCAGCTGCAAAAAAGACTTGCATAGTTAAAGCTAACTGCCACTAAAAAGTCCAAGAAAATAAACACCTCTCTTAAGGCGGGAATCGGAGAATTCAGTTCCTGGCTGGTTGCCAAGTAATGGTACCTTTCTACAACAGTTTCCTCATCTGGAAAATGTGAATAACACTTTGTGTTTTTCCTATCTAAAAGGATCATTGTGAGATGTAATGAGGTGAGGTATGGAAAATATTAATATAAGGCAGACTCAAGAGGTTACTGAATAAGAAAAATAGTCATAGTCTTAGTTTTTAGCAGATATCCATTATTCCTCATATTCTTGAATCCTGGATAGTTCTCCAGGATCTAGTTTCATTTGCGGTTGGGATTAGTTCACCCCTAATTCCTCAGTGAAGGATGGAGACCTGTCTGCCCTAGGTGGGATTACCATTTCCTCGTGCCCTAACTTACTCTTTTTCAAGTAAGCCTAGGGACTTTGCCCTTGCTGGTATCTCCTCCCTGCTGCCAAAGGGCTGAGGCTTCTTGTTCACAGCCAGGCTGTCACCTTCTCAGCCATTTTGTTTATTATCCCGTAGACAGCAGCGCCCTCCGCAGTATTTCTAACCCATCATTCATCATTCAGGGCACTATTATCTTGGTAAATCACCCTATGTACTCACGTTTCTTCTAATGCATTGCCTACTACTTCCAAGGGAGCAAAGAGTTCGTTTTGCTCATCCCAGAATCCAGAACGATGTCTGTTGAATGGCCTCACTATTTACTCCGGCTGAGCCCGGGAAACCACCTTTCATTACAACCAGTTCCAAAAGGCAAACGACTTCCTACTGAGCAGTAAATTCAGGAGCAGCGATACGCGGAGGGATAGGGAATATGTCAGCAACCTCGTTCTTTCCCCTCTGACCCGGCTCTCTCCAGAGAAGGCACAGTTACCCTTTACTTATCCTTTCCACCAGGCGCAGTCAAGGTACCCAAAGCAAGGCCACCTCTGACCTGCCAAAGGGGTTGGTGCTGGGGTGGGCGGTAGTTGATTTTAGTTTGGGTCAGAGGCGCCCAGAGGGTGGGGTGGGCGTTTGGCTGGGTAGCAGGCCAAAAGGGCAAGGGGGCGCCGCTCGGAGGGCCCCTGCGCCAGCGCGTACCAGGGGCGCGTTCAGCCCACCCACTCGCGTGCCCACAGCTGCATTATTCCCTAAAAGGACCTGAACTGGACGGGTGGCCCCGCCCCGTCGCCCCGCGCCCCCGGCCCCGCCCCCTTTTTGGAGGGCCGATGAGGTAATGCGGCTCTGCTATTGGTCGGAGTCGGCGGGCCCCGCGCGCTCGAGAGGGGGTGCCCGGGGGGACCCGCGCTATATCACTCGGCCGCTGGGCTGCGGCGCAGAGCGGGCAGCGGACGGGCTCTCGGACAGCTTCTCCTCCTTCTGCTCCCTCCAGCTCCTGCTCCTCCGCCCGGAGAGACTGCCCACCCGCCCAATCCTGCGCCAGCGCCGAGGCAGCTCCGTCGCACCCCATCCCGTCCCGCCGGGCACTCGGAGGGCGGCGCGCTCCAAGCCAAAGTTGCCCCCCACAGGCGGGCGGGCGAGCGCAGGCTGCAGCGACCCGGCCCGTAGCGCGCAAGGCAACTTTGGAGACTCGAGCAGCAGCGGCGATGACTCCCTGGCTCGGGCTCGTCGTGCTCCTGGGCAGCTGGAGCCTGGGGGACTGGGGCGCTGAGGCGTGCACATGCTCGCCTAGCCACCCCCAGGACGCGTTCTGCAACTCAGACATCGGTAAGCGCTCCCGGTGTCCCTGCCGGAGCCCCCGCGGTGACCGTTCGCTCGCGCGCTGCAGCCGGGACTCCGGCGCTGCTACTGGTGGCCTCGCCAACCTCTGCTCCTTTCCGTTGCCTAGGCTTGGGGGGAGGTCGTGGAGGCAGTTACTGAGGTATGCTTCAGCATGACCGAGGTGGGTAGACGTAGAGAAACGCACCGAGGCCGAGTGAACTCTTTGCGGCCATGCTCTTTTAGGGCGTGAAGTCCTTACTGGTCTTTTTGACATCTGGAAAATTCCCCTTTTCACTATCACCGGAGAACTGTCTGGGGGATAAAGGTGGGGAGAGCATTTCTAAAACTTGTAATGCCAACTAAAATGCTGGGATGATGAAGAGTTAAAAAAAATTAAAAAGAAAAAAAGTTGGCAGCCATGTGCAGGGGAAAGTTGCAGGAGAAACTTGTAGTTTTCTGAGTTTTCACCATCTCCCCACGATGTTCATTCTTTTCACTGAGACCCAACTCAGCCTCACACTCCCTAGGCCAAGAGCGAACTGAGCTTCTTGGTCTGCCAAGTTTGGGTGGATTTAAGGGGGAAAATGAGAAGGAATCTGTGGGGTTGACCCTCCCCGAAGGAACTGTATTTGAGAGTGTTGATAGCAAGCAGGAGGTGGCGTGTGTGAGGGATCACTTATCACAAAGCTGTGAGAATTCACAGGAAGGCTTTTTTTTTTTTTTTCCTTGAATGTGTGTGGGGTGAGGGAGACAGGGCAGTGAAAAACAGATTTGTCACCAAAAGAACAAAGATGCCAAGGGTCACATCATGGTGACTTCCAAATTGGACTTAGTGTCTTGATTAGAGACAAGGGCCTTGAGAGTCCTGGGGAGAACTTGCTTCAGAGTGTTCGGGACACTTGTGCTTGGATGGCCAGAAGGGGAGTAGCAGCTGGAAAACATCTCTCCTCTCCTTTCCAGCTCATAAAGCATGCAAGTCTAGTGGCCCTTGCTCTCTGTGTGTGTGTGTGTGTGTGTGTGTGTGTGTGTAAATGCAGGCTGGGGGTGGGGTACAACAGTCTAGTCACCCTCTGCCTGTGTCGATTCAGAGGTGAAGAATGGAGCGTGTGTGTTTTAAGCACAGTCATAAAGAGGAAAAGAAATTTTCCACTGGGTCCCGGGTGAGGGCCTCCACAAGTGTGCTGCAGGGGAGGAGGGGGAGGAGGCAGAAACCTGGCAGGGAAGGGAGCTGAGGCTGGGAGGGGTGCTGCTGGTGGGCCTGGCAAGCCTGGGAGATGTGAGGGAGGTGGCTGTGGTGACTGGGTCAGTCTGGCTGGCAAGCAGGAGTATTTGTGTGACCTAGGGTCACCCCATTAGTGGTTTCCTGGGGTCCTTGCTGTGCCCCTTTCCTTCTCCTGGGGGAACCTGACTGGCCCCTGGGTTTGTGGATTGCTGGGAAGGATTCTTCGGGGCTGCCAGAGGCCTGTAAGGTTTTCTTCTCCCTTGACTGCCCCCACCCAAATTCCACTTGGCCTGTTCCCCCTCACCCCATGGGTGTCATTCCCACCTAAGTGATGCTCACAGCTGCTGCTGGTGGTGGCGGCTCTGGTCCTCTCAGTGAAGAGCTTGTACTTGGGTCCAGGCGTCAGGTGGAGTCAGGGTGGCGTCCTCTGCCTGACAGTGGTTCGGACGTGTTCACCTGGATTTCTGATGTGTGTGGAGAGGGAGCCCTCATGCCTTCCCTAGCTCTTGGCTTTTAGGTTTCTATCCTGGAAGTTCGCCAGGGGACAGTGGAAACAGGAGCAAGGAGACCACTTCCCATGGTGGCCCCTCCTGACCACTGCTTAGGTTTCCTGCTATGTGTCTGGGACTGATACAGAAAGTTTCTTGTAATTTCGCTGGATTTTAGTAAGAAATCTTCCCACGACCCCCTCCTCAATTGACTGCCCAGAGAAAAGTGAAGTTACCAGGAAAACCGAAAGGCAAGAACACTGTGGTAGCAAAAATGAAAAAGAAACAAAAAGACCTCGGCACTGCTGGCCCTGATCCAAAGCTGTGCTGCCTTGGTTGGTACACTGCACTAGTGGCAGGGATGAGATAATGCTTTTTCTGGGAGGTGTGGATGCGGGCTCCTGGCTTGTTGACCTCCACTGCCTTACAGCACCCTGCCGGCGTCCAGTAGGTGGCTCCCAGTACTCCTAGCTCACGGCTCCTCTTCTGGTTCAGAGTCTGGACTGATGCCTGCCTGTTCTCTAGCTGAAGGAAATGTGTAGACGCTCCCATTCCCCTTGACCCCTATGCCTCTACCAGTCAATACTGTAGTCCTTAAAAGATGCTCACGCAAGCCCAC
Source organism: Tragelaphus eurycerus (assembly GCA_935064755.1). Taxonomy (NCBI): domain Eukaryota; kingdom Metazoa; phylum Chordata; class Mammalia; order Artiodactyla; family Bovidae; genus Tragelaphus; species Tragelaphus eurycerus. The sequence continues at coordinate 5,477,421 of CAKXYN010000072.1, read as the reverse complement.
TAGCTTCCTCTTCCAGAACCTTCCTGGCTCTTTTCATGGCTGGGTGCCACATTGCTGGGCAAAGCCCCTCTCTAAGGAATCCCCCCACGGCCTTCCATTTCCTTCCTCCTCATCCACAAGTGTCTCTTCTTGCCTTTCCGCCCTCCCCCAAAGCCCTGGGGATTGGTGCTACCTTCTGGATGACGAGGAGTTAAAAGGTGTTTCTACGGCAACTCCAGGCCCTATACCCCAGTGAAGTGTTTAGAAGAATAAACTACATTCCAGCTTATAAGACATACTATGGTGGAGAGAAAAGGACTTGGAAGCATCCACAATGTCTGTGGCCCCCTCACCACTAGTCACTGCCCCTGAAACTCCTGACAAAACCTTGACTCTGGAGGAGGGGAGAGGGGAGGACTAGGAATGAAGGAGGCAGCCTTGGCCTGCTTTCTGCTCCATAGCTCTGTCCGGCTCAGGAAGGGGCGGGCAGTGGGGTATGTGCGCTGGTGTCCGCGTGCGAGTGTATGGTTTCTGCAGGGGTGGAAGCAGTAGGGAGAGAACTTGACTTCAGAATGCCAACCCCCTCCTTTTGCACAGAAGAATGGGGCTGTGCGATGGAGTGCTGGGGGCCTGCTCCTTGAGCCCGTGGGGAATTTGAGAGGGGAGGCTCAGCTGGGGGACCCGCTGCCAGCTCCGGAGGACGGTCTCTGGACGTCTCCAGATTGTTTTGACAGGGACCAGTGCCAGCAGATTCTTTCAGTATCAGATCTGAGGTTGTGGTTTTAGAGAAGAAGCCATTTTTAAGGAAGCCCGATCAATCCTCTCTCACTTACAAACACAAAATTACACTTTACACTGGGCTTGGTGACTTAAGGAAAATAAAAAGGATCCAACTTCGGAAAGGAACCAATCACCTGGGGAGTAGGCCCAGCCTGTGGACATCTTAGCAAGTCAGGAAAAAGGAGAGCTGCTTATCTTAGGGAGGAGGGGACATCTCTCAGACTTCCACTGGGTGCAGGCTCTTCGTATCTTTTATCCACTCAGTATCCTTAAGAGTGGGTATTACACCTATTTTTCCTCAGATGGAAGATAAATTGTGGGTTTGAGATAAATTGTGCTTGCTCAAGCTCACCCAGCTACTATATAGTAAAGGTAAAGCTATTCTGAATGATGCTATTCTTCCAAAACTTTTCAACTTCCATTTATCCTTGCTATTGTACGGCAGACAACCCTTCCCAGGAGCAGGATGGAATGGACAGTTAACATTTGAAGAATGCCTTACTTATCGATTTGGGGAGTTTTCCTTAGAAATATGAAGACAGCTGAGATGGCCAGAGATTATAATTAAACATCATCATAGGAGAGTAAGAACTAATGACTGTCGTCTTCATTATATCAGGTTATCAATAGAGAAAAATAAAGAAAAAATTCTAACATTCTTTGGCTGTTTGAACTAGAAGAGACCCTCAAAACTACCAAGTCAAAGTTAAAAAACAAACAAAAAAAAGACTCGGTTTGTCTCACTAAAGCTTGGCCTCAAATACTCTTACCCTTCTGAGGTTGGGCTGATGAGTGAGGGCTTCCCAGGGTGATGTGCCCTGTCTATGCAGCCTGCCAGTATGATGGGAGGAAAACCAGAGAGTTAGGAGGCTGGGTCCCGGGCTGGCTGGAGAAGGTGCCCCTCCCACAGTTCTGTGTCCCTTTCACAATCCCTCGATAGATAAGACTAGAAAAGTGGCCACAGAAGTGGCTTGGGTGGAGGGACTTTTGTTTGTTTTGCAGGAACAGCAGGAACCATTCAGCTCCACTGCTGAATGGCACATTCCAACAGGTTCACTAATTAAAAACAAAAACAACAACACAATTCTCCATTTCATTTAGCTTTTATCATTCTGGTCACTATGGACAAGGAGGCCCCTTCTTCTAGCCTTTGTCATAGTCAACTCCTGAGTGGCCTGGAGGGGCAGCGTGGGGCGGTAGAAAGGCCATGGCAGGGGCAGGGCAGGGCTGGGCTTAAATCCTTCCTGTGGGGCTTGTTGGCTGTATGCACTTAAGCATGCTACGGGCCGTCTTTAAGATTTAGTTTCCTCACTTATAAAAGGGGACTAATAATCTGTATATCCTTGGCCTTTTAATTTTTATCCACATTTCTAAAATTATAAGAGTAGTTGCATACATTCTATTATGTCCATGTGTATATGTATCTGTGTGTTCAACTGTATCCATCCATCTATCCATCAACCATCATCCATCCATGTCTATCCATCCATCTAAAGTCAGATAAGGGGAAAGTCCTTTTTGATCAGTTCCTCTAATTCTAGTCCCTTCCCTATGCATTTACATACATAATACTCATAACAGTAGCCTTTCCCCTTGGAAACATGAATAGCAAATACTATAAACAGTGGAATACCAATACAGCATTCAACTTCTTTTCAATGAGCAACATGTTAGAGGTTGTTCTCAATTCATATGCACACATATATACTTCATTTTCTTTAATGTGCAGAATTCCATAGGGTTATAAATTATAAAAGATAATTATGGAATGATTACTGTGCACCAAATACCATTCTAAATAATTAACATGCATCAACTCAGTTTAACTTAATTCTCTCAAAAGTTCTATGAGGCAGGTTTGCTATTGCTGTCTCCAATTTACAGATGAGGAAAGTGAGGCTTAGAAAAATTATGAAACTTGTTCAAGATTGTTACAGAGCCCATATTTAAACCCTTACAGCCTAGGTCTAAAATATAGTAAACTACTATGTATATATTACAGTATATGCAATATTATATGATATACATTATTATATACTATTTTATTACTCTAATAATATAATAGCCTTATGCCAGGACCAGTGCCAAGTTGCTTCAGTCGTATCCGACTCTTTGTGACCCTGTGGATTATAGCCCAACAGGCTCCTCTGTCCATGGGATTCTCCAGGCAAGAATACTGAAGAAGGTTGCCATGCCCTCTTCCAGGGGATCTTCCTCATCCAGGGATGGAACCTGTGTCTTATAGGTATAGGTATAGGTATAGGTATAGGTATAGGTATAGATTTATTTATCCATTCCTCTATTAGATATTTTAGGTTTCTAACACCTTTTCATGGTTTCAAAGAGCACTATGACAAGTATTCATTGTACCATCCTCTTGTTCATATGCATGGATATTTCCCTATGGCAAACACACAATTTGGAATTCTCAGACATAATGTATGTGTACTTTACATTTGAACTGCTGCTGCTGCTGCTCTGCTAAGTCACTTCAGTCGTGTCCGACTCTGTGCGACCCCATAGACGGAAGCTCACCACGCTCCCCTGTCCCTGGGATTCTCCAGGCAAGAACACTGGAGTGGGTTGCTATTTCCTTCTCCAATGCATGAAAGTGAAAAGTGAAAGTGAAGTCGCTCAGTCGTGTCCGACTCTTAGCGACCCCATGGACTGGAGCCTACCAGGATCTTCTGTCCATGGGATTTTCCAGGCAAAAGTACTGGGGTGGGGGTGCCATTGCCTACCCTCCAGAGTGGCTGTAGGAAACCACTGTTTTCAAATATGCAACATGCAGAGATGGAGAGACCATTAGCCCTGTTCTGGAGACATTTCTACACTTCTCTCAAACGGGAAAACAATTTATGACTTATATTGATTTACTGAGTCTTTTTTCCTTTTTTGCTTATTCTTTCATCCTTTTGAAAGAGGGCAAAATTAAGGCTACTTAGACCAAGTTGGTAGGAGCTTTTTTGTAGAGAGAATGGCGCTATGTGCCAGTGGTGCTACAGGCCAAATGGCCTTTGACTTGTTGCCATTTTAGATTAATTCAACTGCAGACGGTTTTATTTTTTGCTTTAATAAGAAGCAATGGGCCTTTCAGTACATTAAGATGCTTGACTCCAGGGTTTGACATGAACCCAGGTTCATGTTTTAAAGACAGGGTCTTATTGCTGACCCAAAGATGTCCCCTTTTTGGCCGGGCGTGGCCAGGCTCATGGTGGCAGAAAGAGGATTCAGCCCTCTGTCTCCCTTCTCCTCATTGAATTTGGATGGTGCTCGGATGTGGGATGGCCTTAGGAGGGAGATGGAAAGTCAAGAGGGGACAGAGTGGGTCCTGGCCAAGAAAGACTAGGCTAGAGTCTCACTTTGATGGCAACTAGAATGGCTGGTTTAAGAGACTTTCAACTGTTCTGATTGAAACCTTTCAGGATTCTTGGGATAAAGTGTCATAAAATGGCTTCAACAATAGCCAGCCTGGCCTCTGCCTACCTTGTCAACACCACTGGCTTTTCCAGGTGCCGCTGTTCCCATTCTCTCTCTGGGAACATTCTCTCTGCGCCCGTTGTCCTTGCCTTGATTTTGAGTGCCCCTTGTTAATGTCTCATTCTCTTGATCTCACTTGGTGCCTTTTCCCTGCCTACTTCTTGGGATTATTGCAGGATCATCAAACCTTGCCCAAATTTTAAAGGTGTCAAAAAACATCATCTTTAGGAAAAAACAACTCTTTGGAGCTGCTTGGGAAATTCCTAGAAGGGCTCATTTTGGGGCAGATCTAAGGGCTGTATACTATCCAGAGAGACACAACTAACCCTCCAAAGAGGGGAGGCACCAGCCACTGCATTACTTATTAAGTTCAATCCCACCTTCTGGACATGGTATTCCATCACCATCCCAAAGAAAAAAACTCCTTTTTTGCATTATCAGTCACCCTATTAGCTGGAGACTGCCCATCCCAGCTACCTGGTGAGTGATCTGAAGCCAGAGGGGTGAAATCACTCACCTGAGATCACACCATGAAGAAACAGATGAACTGGAAGCTACATTTGCTTCAGTTCAGCTCAGTCACTCAGTCATGTCCAACTCTTTGAGACCTCATGGACTGCAGCACACCAGACCTCCCTGTCCATCACCAACTCCCAGAGCTTGCTCAAACTCCATCGAGTTGGTGATGCCATCCAACCATCTCATCCCCTGTCATCCCCTTCTCCTCCTGCCTTCAATCTTTCCCACCATTAGGGTTTTTTTCCAATGAGTCAGTTCTTCACATCAAGTAGCCAAAGTATAGGAGCTTCAGCATCAGTCCTTCCAATAAATATTCAGGACTGATTTCCTTTAGGATAGACTTGTTGAATCTCCTTGCAATTCAAGAGACTCTCAAGAGTCTTCTCCAACACCACAGTTTAAAAGCATCAGTTCTTCAGTGCTCAGCTTTCTTTATAGTCTAATTCTCATATCCATACATTATCACTGGAAAAACCATAGCTTTTACTAGATGGACCTTTGTTGGCAAAGTAATGTCTCTGCTTTTGAATGTGCTATCTAGGTTTGTCATAGCTTTTCTTCCAAGAGCAAGTGTCTTTTAATTTCATAGCTGCAGTCACCATCTGTAGTGATTTTGGAGCCCCCAAAAAGAAAGTCTGTCTTTTATTTTGTTTCTGTTGTTTCTCCATCTATTTGCCATGAAGTGATGGGACCTGATGCCATGATCTTAGTTTTTTGAACATTGAGTTTTAAGCCAACTTTTTCACTCTCCTCTTTCACTTTCATCTCAAGAAGCTCTTCAGTTCCTCTTCACTTTCTGCCATAAGGATGGTGTCATCTTCATATCTGAGGTTATTGATATTTCTCCCAGCAACCCTGATTCCAGCTTGTGCTTCACCCAGTCCAGCATTTCACATGACATACTCTGCATATAAGTTAAATAAGCAGGGTGACAACATACAGCCTTGATGTACTCCTTTCCCAATCTGGAACCAGTGTGTTGTTCCATGTCCAGTTCTAACTGTTGCTTCTTGACCTGCATACAGATTTCTCAGGAGGCAGGTAAAGTGGTCTGGAATTCCCATCTCTTGAAGAATTTTCCACAGTTTGTTGTGATCCACACAGTCAAAGGCTTTGGCGTAGTCAATAAAGCAGAGGTAGATGTTTTTCTGAACTTTCTTTCTTTTTTGATGATCCAACAGATGTTGGCAATTTGATTCTTCTGCCTTTTCTAAATCCATCTTGAACATCTGGAAGTTCTTGGTTCATGTACTGTTGAAGCCTGGCTTGAAGAATTTTGAGCATTACTTTGCTAGTATGTGAGATAAGTGCAGATGTGCAGTAGTTGGAACATTCTTTGGCATTGCTTTTCTTTGGGATTAGAATGAAAACTGACATTTTCCAGTCCTGTGGCCACTGCTGAGTTTTCCAAATTTGCTGGCATATTGAGGCCAGCACTTTAACAGCATCATCCTTTAGGACTTGAAATAGCTCAGCTGGACTTCCATCACTCCCACTAGCTTTGTTCGTAGTGATGCTTCCTAAGGCCCGCTTGACTTGGGACTCTAGGATGTCTAGCTCTAGGTGAGTGATCACACCATCATGGTTATCTGGGTTATGAAGATCTTTTTTGTATAGTTCTTCTGTGGATTCTTGCCACCTTTTCTTAATATCTTCTGCTTCTGTTAGGTCCATACTGTTTCTGATCTTTATTGTGCCCACCTTTGCATGAAATGTTCCCTTGGTATCTCTAAATTTTTTGAGGAGATCTCTAGTCTTTCCCATTCTATTGTTTTCTTTTGTTTCTTTGCATTGATCACTGAGGAAGGCTTTCTTATCTCTCCTTGTTATTCTTTGGAACTCTGCATTCAGTTGGGTATATCTTTCCTTTCTTCCTTTGCCTTTAGTTTCTCTTCTTTTCTCAGCTATTTGTAAGGCCTCCTTAGAACCATTTGCCTTTTTCCATTTCTTTTTTGGGGATGGTCTTGATCACTGCTTCCTGTACAACATCACGAACCTCTGACATTTGCTGAGTCACTTTCAGAATCTGTGTTCCAAATTGGCGTAGTCTAATGGCAAGGACTTTTTGGATTTGAGAAGATACTATTCCTGTTGTAATTTCCCCACCTTGTTTTTTTTTGACTCCCTACTTTGGGTGTCTCCTCTGTATGCTTCTCTTTGATTTTCTTCCACAGCCAGCCTCTGCAGCCCTGCTTCCCCCCACCCAACCCCCAGTTTTATTACACCATAGTCCTAACAAAACCAAGTCTTGCACCCTATTTCTAATTCCTAACTCAGTACTCTTTCCACTTAATCAGCGGTTCCCTGCCTTTTCAACACCATGGACTGTTTTTATTAATTTTCCTTCAAAGGATTTCATGTTTGGAAAGAATTATCCATCACAACTTCATGTCTTGGGTGTTGATTATTTTTCCATCACAAAGTCTAGTTAAATGGTATCTGTTACTGCTGACACTAGCCAGTCATTATTCTGATATAATCAGATAATACAATTAATTGCTGCCCAAAGGAAAGAAACCTGGTATTTGCTTAAGCCTGGGGAGCACTCTCATGGGCTATTGGATGACGGCAAGGTATGATTTGGGCTGGTTCACAGAAGTGCAGAAGGAGCTCATGGACCCTTGCAGAGCACTGTAGTTCACCCTCTGGGAATGGTTCTTTTCTTTCACACCAGTTTTCCATCTCTCCTCCTGTGGACTGGTCCACACGTCTCCCACCCTTGCCATTTTCTAGGTTCCCCCCAGTACTGAGAACAGGGCTGGCAGAGGCAGTGCGTAACCGACATGTCCTGGTTGAGTTGCCTAGCCTTTCAGAGGAGGTGACATGGGTTCCTCTTTGTCTGTTTTCCTGTGTTAATCTCTTATGGGCTGGAGCAGATGAGTACTGACTCTGGCTAAAGGAACTCACTAAATAGCATTTGACAGGAAGTCACAAGGTGTCTATCCCAGCTGTAGTGGAACTAAGAGACTTTTTTACTTGGTTGCTAAAAAACTAGTGTTCAGGGGAGGGGTATAGGGGCCAGGACAAGTTTTCCTGATTTCTGTAGAAGCCATCTGTGGCTGGGATGGGTTGGATGCCATAGAAGTGCTGCCCAGCACCCACTTCTGATTTATGTTCACGTAAAGCCTATCACTTAACAGTGGCATTCACAATGCAGAGAGTAGAGACCTTAAGTATTCCCAGGTCTGTGGCCACCTGCTTTTTGTAGGGATAGGGAAGGGAAGGAAATCTGAAAGATTTGGCTTTAGAGAGCTCAAGGGAAAGCTTAGCAGGTAGAAAAATAGAGTCCTTGGATGACAGAAGAGGGGGAATCCAGAGCAGACTAGAGTCATCCCAGAATCAGACCTTATATATTGCCTGATAATTATCCCTCCCCCTCTGCCTCAAAGGTCTGCCTCTTTGAGGGATGTCTTTGATCCATCTCAGAATGAGGGCGCTGGGCACCAGGTAGCCCAGTTGCCTGTAGAGATGCACTGTTCATTCAGAAATCTCAGGCTCCTGCTATCCCCGGGGTAGGGCATGGGGAAGGTAAGCCTTGTAACCTGGGGCACACTTCATGAGGATGTGGTTTCATGACATGAGGGTTCACGTTGTTTGGTTAAGGTGCTTGCAGGTCATGAATCAGGATGGATTTCCTTTGACTTATACTTGATCATCATAAATAGACTCATAGTCTTTGAAATTTGGAAACACAGTACCTCTTGTGAGCTCTACTGCTCACCTAGAGTGGGTAAGTTCTCTGGTCTCAGTTTCCTCATCTGCAAAATAGGGGGAATAATAGCATGTACCACACTGGGTTGGTGATTAAGTGAAAAAAAATTCTGGAAAATGTTTAGTACAGAATCTGCCACATACCAAAAGCTCAACAGATGCCAGCTTTTAGTAGCAGTGTTGTTATCCTGGCTTCCCAGGTGTCACAGTGATAAAGACCCCCCTGCCAATGCAGGAGATGCAAAAGGCTTGGGTTTTATCCCTGGGTTGGGAAGATCCCCTGGAGAAGAAAATGGCAAGCCACTCCAATATTCTTGAGGGGAAAATCCCATGAACAAAGGAGCCTGGTGGGCTGCAGCTGGACTGAGCAACTGAGTATGCACCGACATGCATGTTGTTGTATGGCAGAGTGGATATTCTCACTTTATTTTTGGTGAGGAAAATGGGGCTCAGAGAGGAGATGGGCTGTTTTCCAGGATCACATATGGAGAGCTGCATTTCAAAATCATGATTTGGTGCCCCTTCCCACCCAAGTCTAATGATTTTCCACTTTGTTACATTGCCTTCTACAGCATAGAAAAATAAAGTTACCACTCTATATTTTCATGACTCTCCACATTTTAGAGTCTTAAGTCTACCTGATCTTATTTGATGATCACAACATCCCCCTTCAGAAAGCAGGACAGTGAGGGGTCATTGTTCCCACCAGAGAGTGAGAAGGCTGGACAGTGAGAACTGGTATGGTTCAGGAACTCAGCCACACAGCTGATACGTGGAATCGGGATTGGAAACAATGTCTTTCAAGGCTTAGTCCTACACTCTTTTCAAGGGTCAGACGGCTCATATCCCTTTTCAGGCTGCTCCCACATATTTGCCTCTGGTAGTCACAGGTGGTAGATGCTGGGGAGGGCCTGGGAAATGGTGATACTGAACTTGGATATCAAGTCCATTGCCCTGTCCCCATCTATCCCATTCACCCCCTCTACCCCAGGGCTGGGAGATGTGCAGTGTCCAGGAGTGAGCACTGGCTGCAATTTAGGACACCTGGGGTTGAGTTCTAGGTCTCCTCCGGATCCTAGGATCACCTGGGTAATGTCAACCCTCCTGGACTTCAGGCTGTCATCTGTGAAATAGCAGGATTGGCTCTACGTGGCATGAGTACACTTTCTCCCTACATGTACTTATGGTAACTGATATTTTTCTGAATGTGCCTACTATGTGTCAAGTATTTCTGGCTCTAAGTTCCTTGGGAAGGGGTGCTCCATTCTAGCTGAATAATTGAACACCTAAATCCATCAACAGCACCTTTTAGGAGGTAATTTCTTTACAAATATGCTCTATTAAGACAAAAGCCAGGATCTCTGTGGTTATGAAAGTAGATGAGAGCTTGGACTCAACAAAGCTGCTAATGAGTTGACGTATTTTATCAGATGACATATTTGACCACCAGACTTCCTGTTGAAGCAGAGCTGATGTACTGAACAAGATAGCAAACTTGCAGTACTAGTTGATGGCTAGAATTAAAAATCAAGGTCACTTCAGTGTCTGTCATTGATCACTGGAGGGCTTGGTAAAAATGCTTTTGAACCCCATTAATACCACTACTGAAAACTGACAGGGAGAAGGTAAGACTGAGACAGTGCTCATGGGAACAAGGCCTTCCTGATCCATGGTCTCCCTAAGCAGCCCCTTGCTCCAGAATTTGATTCATGGCTTACCTTTAAACATCTGTATCTGAGAAAACTAAGAAAACTCCCCTCATAGAAGACTGGCTTAGATTAAGAAGTGTGTCATCTGAGAATACTTTCGTTTAAATGGATGAGGAAGGGGTTTGGAAGACCCAGATCAAACTTGTGCCCTATTGGGTAACTGCAACTCCCTTCTCCAACAACAGGACAGGGACCCCCAGATAACTCGCAACCATGGCTTCCTGGTACAAATGTCCAGCAGAAAGACTGAGATATGTGAGAGAACCCCAATATCCAACATATTCTCTGGGATGCAGTTCTGAGGAAATGGGTACAGGTGTGGCTTCCAGTTCCTTCTTGATGGATTGTCTCTTGGCCTGGGTTTCCTCAGCTCTCATCTGCATCAGATCACAAACCCAAATGCCCACAGAGGCCAGTCAATGGAAGCTGGATGTTTGCATATTAAACATATTGGATTATTATTCACATCTACCAAAAGATATACATGTGTCTCCCTAGTCTCTTGTTTTCCCACTTTGGAGGAATGAGTGGGTACTAAAATTATTGCTTTATTGCAAGACAAACACCAAAACAGTGGGCAAATATGATAAAACTAGTGATTTATCTTTGGCTTGGGAGTGGGTAAGTGATAGAAAATCGTGGTGACCATGGACAACTGAATAGTTCACATCCCTTTGGAAGGGGACAGCTGCTATCAGCTCCAGTCTATCAGAGTATGATGAGTCCAGTGCTGTCAGATTTCCAGTCTCTGAAGATAACCTAGAAATCCAAGATTTTAACGTGAAATCTTATTTTTAAATGCCAGCACAATTAAAAAGAAACACACACACACACACACACACATACACATGTGTGAGCCAAACAAAACATCCCTGGGCTAGTTTCAGCCCTATGGATCACCAGCTTTGTGACCTTTGTGATCCAGATGATTTCCTGCATCTCCTTTGGGTTGTATAATCTCTTGAGTGAATAAGACTAACTGCTTTCTCAGGCAAAATGATATACCTGTCCTCTGTGTCTGCAGAGAATACTGTTCATATGCTTGTTATCACACTTCTTGCACTTTCTGATGTGGTTAAACGGCCTGGCTCAAATCTTAGCTCCATTAACTCATAGCTCTACAGTCCTGGACAAGTCAGTTCTCTCAGACTCCTTTTTCTTATCTGTAAAATGAAAGATGCCGTAAAGGACTCTTGACCTTCTAAGGTGGTGGGAAAACGCACTTAGGTGATGGGCATCACCGGCTTGGCCCACTGCCCGGCGTGTAGTGGGAGGACTGCATGCACGTCAGCCATTACCTTATTCCCATTTGGTTTCTCCTCCTGGACAGTGAGCCCGCTCAGTACAGGGAGTCACACCCCACTCTCCACTGCCCAGGTACGTGCTAAGAGGGCCTTGAATGAAGACATTGGAGGAAGAGCCTTCTAGCCTTTCCAGGCAACGGTACACGTAGCTTGTGTGTGTGTGTGTGTGTGTGTGTGTGTGTGTGTGTTAAAGAGAGAGAGAAAAAGGAAAATCAGGTTTGACATGTTGGGTATGACCAGCTCAATAAAAAAAAAAAAAAAAAGGCTGTTCTAAGCTGCGGGGATAGGAGATAGAATGCTAACTAGTGGTGGTTGTCTTGGGGAAATACAGCCAAGCTATTGCCCATTCTTTTTCAAACAGAAGAGACGAGATGGCATGGAACCCAGAATTCATATGTTGAACCTTGGGTGCTTAACATCATGGGCATTTTGGCAGCCTAACAGATTTTATTTATTCAGGGCCCCTTTAAGCCAGAGGAGATTCCTAGAGGTTCTTAAAATTTAATGCCCCACCTGGATAGTTAACATCTGTGTTTTATTTTGTTTAAAAAAGTTAACCCCAAATAGTTCAAATTCCTTTGGTATCCTTGCAAGAAGAGTTTCTTACTGGGCGACCCACAAGCAGGGAGGCAGAAAGACTAAGGCTAGACCAGCACCTTCTGGGAGAAATAATACTGCAAGCCACAAACAGAGGCCATGTACGTAATTTTAAGTTTTCTTGTAGCCACATTTGAAAAAAAGAAAAAACACCCACGACATTAATTTTAATACTGTTCTCAATCCAATATTCCAAAATATTATCTTTCCAATATGTCATCAATGTAAAACATTATCAATAGGGTTTGAATTTTTTAAGTTTTTGAAACCCAGTATGTATTTTACACTCAGTACATCTCACTTTGAACTAGTCCCATTTCAAGTGCTTAGTAGCAACCATGGCCACTTCAATTATAGGACAGCACAAGTCAAGACAGTATTTGTGAATGGGAACCATCTTTTTTCTCTCCTAGTTATTTTATGAGCTGTACACGGAGATGTGGGGAAACTGGAGGTGCATTGGGGTTACTGACTCAGTTTTGCTACAAGTGACTTTTCCGGCCACTGGTCCCTGTGTTGTGATACTGTGGAAGCCACGTGACTCCTGCTCTCACTTGACAAATGGGGAACTGAGATCCAGAAATATGGAGGAGTTTGGCCTAATATATAAAAGCTGGAAATAGGATAATAATGCTACTATCTGACAGCAACATTTATTCCAAGAACTTTTCATGCATTATTTCCATAAACTCTCATCACTACCCAATGAGAAAGCAGTCTTATTTATATTTTGCAGATGAAGTGCTCTCAGTTTAGAGGAAATTTAAAGTGGCTAATATGTATTCACAGCTGTTCTAAGACTTTTATATACATATTATACATATTATAGTATATTATTCTACTATTTAATATAAACTTTCATATTAGGAATTATTATCACCATCATTCCACTTAACAGATGGGAAAACTGAGGCTGAGAGAGGCTAAGTAACTGACCTAAAAGGCAGCTCATATACAGTGGAGTCAAGATTTGAGCCCAAGCTGCCTGATTCCAGAGTCTGAGCTTTTAATCACAACTTATGCCCAAGGTCACCCAGCCATACACAAAGGCACAGCTGATATTTGAGTTGGGATGTCTGTTTCCTGTTCATGGTCTTTCTTTACCATCCCACTCTACTGCCTGCATCACAGCCCTCTTGATTCCTAGCACTTTCTGCCTTGCTGTGTTGCCAGTAAGGATCAGAACAGGAAGGCTCTGAACTCCAGCAGTGGTTCAAGGGTCCAGGAAAAACAGGCACATCTCCTCTGGTTTGGCTGATCCCAGGCTGCTCCAGCCTATGAAGGCCAACTGCTTGGCCCAGTGGAGGAAGCTGTGAAGAATACTTGTCTTTTCTGCCTTCCCAGTTGGGCGAGGTCAGTGTACCAGGTTGGAAAGAGGTATGCGCCTAATTGCAGGGGGGCCGGGAGGCTGGGAGGATTAACACTCTCTAAATAGACATCAGGAAACTAAGAATAGCTTTGCTGCCTGGAAATTGATGGGTCTTCCTGACCACAGGCTATCCCATTTAGTAGGTGCTCAATAAATGCGATGCGGTGAACTACAGAAATAAACAAATACTGAAAATGGGTCATTGGGAGAGCCATTAGCCAGTAAGACTCTATTCTCTGTATAAAAAGGAATTTATACTGAGGTTATTTGAGTCTTCCTTCAGGCTGGAGACCTCTGTTACCTTTATTTGTCTACTTTTTTAGTCTCAAGGCCAGTGTCTTTATTTTTGGCCAGAAGAACAGCAGGCAGTTAGAACGCCAGGGAAAGACAAGTGGAGTTAGTTTCTGGCTTGTTGCCTGCTGTCCCACCAGGCTAGAAAGCTGGGTATTACTTCCTTTTGTCTTATCATCAAGATTTCATGTTCCCTAGAGCACTTTGCAGATGCCAGTCCCCTGGAGCCCGAAGCTGGGAACCTCCAAGTTTGCCATCAGGCCTGGATCCGTCTTCTAACACAGAATTCCTGGGTCCTTACCGAGGGTTACTTCATTGTCTGGTTCCAAAGAATTGAGGTTGCCTTCCTTGCAGAAACTCCTAGCACTACCCCATCTTGTAGTTTATCAGGTGAGCTGTGAGAATGGGGGCAGGGAGGATTTCCTTGCACTGTGGGAAAGCCTAAAGTAGTGTTTCCCAAGGCATGATTCTCTGAATACCAGTTGTAAGAAATGCTGTTTCAGCCAACACATTTAGGAAAGCTATTTCCTGTATTCTCCTTTGGAGATGCCCAATGACCATCAGCAGAGTAAAGGCTCTGACAAGTCCTGCTGCATTGTAACCTGTTTAGCTCTGTTGAACCCAGTGTTTCCTAAACGTATGTAATCCAGGAATTAATTTTTCCCAAGAAGGACCTACATCATTGCTGAGGGAAGTTGCTCATCGGGACTTGCCGAACAGAAATGGCTGCATCAGTGTTAGTGGGCACCTTATAGGGGCTGCAAGACAAAGGAGGAAAGGAGGAGAGACCCTCAAGGCCAAACACTGGCCAGATTCAAGTTTCCATTCTCTGCCTCTGACTTGTTTTATAACCTTAGTTGGCCTGGTCCTAGACACACATATTTGTAAACCCTAGTATCTTGCATACACCATTAGGGGCTTAATGGAAGGAAAATGTGGCCATGTGAAGCATTTATGACTTGAAGGTCTGGGGCACAAGTACTGTGGAGAGAAGGTCAGGAGCAGCCAGGGAGACATACTTGTGTCCCAACTCCTGGTCTCCACGTGGTCTTAGCCTGAGCTGTCACCTCTCTGATCTGCAATTCTCTTAGATGGGGGTTTTACAATTTTACAGACAGCAGCCTCTCTGAGAGTCTGGTTAAAGCTACACATTTCTAGAGGTTCAGAAGAGACCTTCTCTAAGGCCATCTATATAAACAATCCTCCACCCACCCAATTCAGAGCACTTGTCTAGAGAATCCCTGAGTTGGTGATGCTGTGTTAAGACAAAACAACAAAAAGAACAGCCTAACAATGTGAAATTGTCTGAAAGTTAGTGGCTTTTCATATTCAGTGGTTGCCTGTAATGTTTTGGTAAATGACTGGATTGGATATTTTGCCTTAGTCCACACAGGATTGGAGATGATCAACTAGGGATTCCATTTCATAGTTTGTGGCTCTGGGCAAAACAAGGATAGACACTCCCAGCCCTTGCAGCGGATCCAGTACCTTTATGCTACTGTGCTGTGCTGAGTCTCTCAGTCATGTCCAACTCTTTGAGACCCCATGGACTGTAACCAGCCAGGATCCTCTGTCCATGGGATTCTCCAGGCAAGAATACTGGAGTGGGTTGCCGTGCCCTCCTCCAGGGGATCTTCCCAACCCAGAAATCAAACCCAGGTCTCCCGCATTGCAGGCAGATTTTTTTTACCATCTGAGCCACCACGGAAGTCCCCAGTATGTTCATATTGGTACCAAATAAGTCTTGACTAGCCAAGGTCCTGGGGACCAGTATGGGGTGTAGAAAAAGGGGGCCAGTGCCCCTGAAGGATAGGGCCCTAGACCTGGCTCTGCTGACTCTGGCTGTGTGATTCCAGGTAACTCATTTCCCCTTTGGGCACCCTTGATACAGTTAATGAGAAGTCTTGGACCCTAAGCATTGACCATTCTGACCCCGGCTTTCAAGGTATTTAAAAGGGAGAGGGAAAGAAAAGAGCAGTGTGGGACTGGCAAAGGCAAAAGGCTGGGTGTTTGCTCTCCCTGCCCCCAGGATTACCCACTCCAGTATTCTTACCCAGAGAATCCCAGGGACGGGGGAGCCTGGTGGGCTGCCGTTTATGGGGTCACACAGAGTCGGACACGACTGAAGTGACTTAGCAGCAGCAGCAGCAGCCCCCAGGATTAGGCCCCCAACCCCTGCATCATTAGCTCCCATCAGAAAGCCCACAGTGACTGTGGCCAGACTGAGGAAAAGCCTGAGGATGACTCGGCTTTTACCTTGGCCTGGGGAAGGGGACAGTGCTGGTGAAGAACAAAAGGTAGGACTCTGAGGCGGGGAGGAATGTGGGCTGGGGAGGGATTCCCTGTCCTGGGGCTGTGAGGTCACTGGCCAGGCAGGCTGTGGATTCCCAGCCAGAGGGGTCATGTGGCCTCTGTCACTCCTCTTTACCCCCTCCTTCATAATTTCCTATTTCCTGCCTCCTTCTCCTCTGACATGGTTATAAATAACGCTGAGGCTGCCCTGTGGGCTTAAACATAGGTGAGGAAAGTGGAGGGCATGAAGGTGGAGCTGCGTCTGCACTTGGCCAGGGGTACCAGGGTTTCAGGTTGCTCAGGGGAATTTGGTTTCCTTATTTTTTCCACTAAGGAGTGGGGTAGTGAAAGAGGAAATAATTTGTGTTAGCTTGAGGAGGCTTGGCCTCCCTTGGGCCAGTGCTGGGTTATGCCTGCGAGGACCTGCTACTCTGATGGCTGTAGACCCCCGGGGCCATGGGGCGGAGAGGCTTAGAGAGAAGGCATCTCGGGATACTAAGAGGGCCCAGCACTATGTCGGGAGGACCAGTGGTGTCCTTCTGAAGCCCTATCTGGTTCCATATGGGAAGATGAACAGGCAAGAGGCAGTGTGTCACTTTCCTTCTTCAGCTGCCATTCATTGAGACCACCAGGCCTGGGCCTCAGTCACCATCATCTCCCAGTCTGGCTGCCTCTGCCCAGCTTTCAAGGACTGTGTAAAAGTCCACAAATATATTCACTATGGACGCACTCACTCACTGAACAAAGATTTACTGAGCATCTACTATGTTTCAGGCACTGGACAAGGAAGGTACCGAGGCCACAGAGAAGAACTGGCCATAGCCCCTCCGTCAAGGCCACGGCTCAGCCTGTCCCTCTTTTGGCTGTGGCTCCTTTCCCCACACTTCCAACTTGGACAGATGAATACTTAAGGGAAGCACATGAAAGGGCCCCCTTTCCCACCTTATCTTTTGTTTCCCAAGGTTCAGAAAACAGAAAAGGGGGGTTCCGAAGTGGCCAGTGTAATAATTTCCTTATAACCCATTCACTGCCTGACTCCTTTCTCCCCATGGGCCCACGGAAGCTCTTACAATCATGATGTGATGGTTTCTTGTGGTACCCATCCTAGTACAAGGGCTTCCTTGGAAACTCATTTTTTTTCCTGGAGTCCAAGAGCACTGGGACCTCTTTCTGTGTGGTGTGTGGCTCGGTCGGCCTGCCAGCACCTAGAGAGGATGTCTTTGATTCACATGAAGGTGCACGACAGGAGTCATTTCTGACTCAGCAAGTGAGGTGAGTCAAACCCCTTGCCGTGTCAGGCCCTCTCTGAGACTGGCTCTGTGCCTAAGACCATCCTCATTCCTTCTGGACATGACTATAGGTCATTCCCAGTATTCCTTTCTTTGTCCACTGTGGTGTGTGTGTGTGGTCCTTGCTCTGCCTTCTAACCATTCTGCTGCAGCTCCTGGTACTACCTGGAGACCTGGAAAAGCTACACCTAGGGATAAGGCCTGGAATCAGGAACCAATAAGCATCCAACTCATTGGTATACTTTTCTAAAACCTCATTTAATTTTAGGATGAGGGGCAGTCTTCAGAGTCAGTCTGAGATCTTTGCTGATTCATGTTTCATTGGAACATCTTGATTCTGCAACATGCTTACAGTGATGGGCACAGACTGTGGAGAACCCAGTCCTGGCATCACCAGGACTTGGTAACTTCCAGATGCCAGGAAGCACTGGTAAGAGGTGGGGAGGGGTTGGGAGTCTAGGATATATTCTGGGGTAGAGGATCACAGAAGCTCACTCACATCTATTTGTAATCCAAGTCTACAGATGTTGGTTCTTGGAAGGAGGAAAGACGATTTACTGGACAAGAAGTACTGTGTGAATGATAAAGAAACTCGGCAGGTTTTGCCAGACATTGCCAATTGATTCTCTCACTGCTTATTTTATAGATGATAAAAGTTAGGGAGAGACGTGTTAATTGGCTTCAAGGCCCCTGAGCCAAACATGACCACTCTGAGAAATCCAGGTGACTTCACGCTTTTCCATCTCTCAGCGCTGCACTAGAGAAGATTTCTGGACATGAATCCTTCCATGGGTCTGACTGGAGACACAGTGGAGGGTGTTAGAAAGAGATGGAGCTTAAGTTAAACAGACTTGAAGTTGAATCTCAGCTCTGTCTTTTATTTATGACTTTGAGAATGGAGAAAGGATGGCTGGAGATTTCTGCTCTAGTTTTAAGGCTGGTTCTGGGATCAGAGAATTAAGAATGTCAGCTCAGATGGAAAAACAGAGGCCCAGAGAGGGGAGAGGGCCTTCCCCAGGGTCACACAGCTGGTGGGGAACAGGAGAGGCAGCTCCCAGGGGCTGCATTCCTGGGCCAGCTAGCTATCACTGCCCTGTCACCCTGCGCCCTCTCTGTGAGAGACACTTTGGAAAGGATAAGGGACCTCTGTGGGGCGCCCCGCCACTCACGGCCCCATGCTGCCACTTTTGATCACTCTGAGAGAAGCGGGAACCATCCCTTCCATCCTTTCCCCACTGCCAACATCTAGTTTGTTTCCTGTGCTGATGCCTTTGGGGATTTCCAGATAATGTCCCCGGTCTGCCCAGAGCCGTGCAGAGAATCCTGGCACTTGCATTCCCATCCTCATGGAGTTTGGTCTGTCACCTTCATGGACTGCTGATGGGAAAAGAGACTGGTGTGGCCTCTTTGGAGGATAGGCTGGCACAAAGAACCAAGAGCCTCAAAGCTGTGCAGACACTTTAACCAGCAATCTCACTTCTAGAAATCTAGTCCAAAAAGTACTTAAGCAACAGAGTCCATGGCTGCTTTGTTTATAATTACACACACACAAAGGGTTAATCTAAATGTCTATCACAAATAGATTGCTTTCATTGTGGTGTATCCATACAGTGGTCTACCAGGTAGCCATATAGTAACTTGAGTTAGTCTCTGTTTAATGATATGGAGAGAGTCCCATCATAATTCCCATGATGTGGAGAGATTCCCCTAACAGATTTACTTTTGAGTAAAAGAAACCAGTTTGTTTAAAAAAAAGATATAAATATTTATATAAATGCTTAGAGAAAAGTTTTAATGTCTATATACCAAAACATCAGCAGTAGTTATCTCTGCTTTATGAGACTTTGGGTGATTTGAATTTTGACTGTTATATTCTCAAAAATGGAATTTCACAATGGTGACACATTATTTTCATAATCAGATAACAGAACAATGGTGGGAAGGTAAGGACTCAGCAGATCCCCTGGATTTGGGTGTACAGCATGGTTGTGGGAAGGCAGCAGTGACCCCCCTGCTTTCCCGGCACTCACCTTTGGCTCCTGGTAAAGGTGGGGTGAACTCCTGTGTCTTGTGGTGGGTTCCCTGGGAACTCCTCTTGTACATCTGTCCTGCTCCTGAGGACCTGAGCTGGGCTGCCTCTGTCTCTGAGGGAACTGCATCGGTGGGACCTGCTGGCACTTGCCACAGGGGATATAGGAGGGGGTGTTCTTGTTAGGGGCTGTGGGGAGGGTGGGTTTCCTCTGCTTATTTTCTAAATAGATAAGACAGATTTGTACCTGGGGGGTTGCCAAAAAGAGTAACCTCTGAGAAACCAGGATGCAGTAGGCCCTCCCTGTCCCAGCCCAGAAGTGGCCAGGGTGCTGTGGATTGGCACAGGGCCCGCCAGGCATCCCTCCAAGCCTGGCTGGCCCTGGGACTGGGTGAGCCAACACTGGTGGGAATTGCAACTGGAAGGAAGGAAAAGCGTTGCCAAGAGGAACTTGGGCCCTGAATGCTGGGCTGTGGACACAGCACTGTGACTGGCTGAGGTCGAAAGACATTTGATGGCCTCTCACGGGGGTGGGGAGGAAACTGTTCTCAGAGTGAAAAGACCTGAGTGGAATCCTTGGTCACCCGTGCTGTCTTAGGCAGGTCAGTTGACCTCAGAGCCCCCATCTTCAAACCTATGGAACGGGGTGTACCTACAATCCCTTGTCATGTGGTGATTGTAGAGTAAGTAATGGAGTGGTATCTTAGGAAGGCAGTACCTAGGAAGATGAAAAGTCATATATAGAAAGTCAGAGAGCCCTTAAATTCCTCTGAAATGCAGTTCCATCTCTCCATAACTGAGCCAGGTAGAAAGTCAGAGAGCCCTTAAATTCCTCTGAAATGCAGTTCCATCTCTCAGTAACTGAGCCAGGCCTTCCTTTAGCACTGGGACAGATCATCATTTCTTCATTAGGCCACCCCAGGGGCAGCAGCTCAGTTTTTTTTGGAGAGGAGGAAAGGGGGAGCCCAGCCTAAGACAATCACATGTCATACAGGGACTGAGACAGCAACACCCTGGCTGAAGCTCACTTGGGAACCAGAGGCAGGAGAAACTGGCCAGACCTTTTAAAATGGAGGGAAAATACATATTAGAGTAAAATACATAGGTTGGGCTTCCTAGGTGACACTAGTGGTAAAGAACTCACTTGTCAACTTAGGAGACACAAGAGATGGGGGTTTGATCCCCGGGTTGGGAAGATGCTCTGGAGGAGGGCACAGCAACCCACCCCAGTATTCTTGCCTGGAGAATCCCAAGGATAGAGGAGCCTGGCAGGCTTCAGTCCACGGGGCCACAAAGAGTCAGACGCAACTGAAGCATCTTGGCACATCATGTGTGCATAATAGGTTTATGCCAAACAAAATCACCAGGTTCAGATTGGTTAGATGTGTGTGTGTGTATGGTACAAATTTCCTGTACACATATAGAAGGAAGTTACTTTTATTAGTTAAACAGATTATTATTATGAGTTTCTTCATAAGAAACTTTCTGGTATGTTTCCTCTCCTTTCAACATTATTCTTTTGCTTTTGACACTGAGCAGGGAGACGAGGAAGGCAGTTTGCATTCACTCTGACCCAAAGCGATGCTGCCCACCTGTGCAGCATACTAAAATTGCCCACTGCAAGTAGAGAGCTTTCATAAGCAGACGAGGGCAGGCAGGGGCAGGAAGGAACCTTGTTTGGGGTGGTAGCCTTAACCACTGACTTTGTGACATAAACAGCTAGGCTTCTCCTGGCCCTGCCTGTCCTGAGATGTTTACTCAAACCTTGTAAAAGCTTTGAAATAGCAGGCCTGCCCCCAACGAGGCAGAAGAGGGATGGGACTCAGGAAGTTTAGGATGTCCTTCCAACCTGATTACTGGCTGGCTTAGGTAAGACAGGGGCTATGAGAGAGAGGATGGGAGGAGGTAGGACCTGAGAAACTGTGCCTGATGCTCCTAGTTATGCCGTGTGAGGCTTAGATGATGTCTGCAGAGTAGCTAGCTTATGAGTAGGAAAGATGTGCTGATTTGGACTGAATTAGCATCAAAATGATGTGTTTAAAAAGTGGTGAGAACTTCTAGATCCAGAGGAAATACTCAGGTAAGTACGCAAAGATGTGTATGTGTATGTGAATATGTGTATAAACATTTATATGTATATATGTGTATGTATACACAAGCATAAACACACAAGGATGTTTATCACAGAATTGCTTATAAAAGCGCAGTATCTACATGACTGCAACAATACAGCTCTTCAAAGGAATGAGGCAGACCCAGATGGACTGATATATTAGGACTGAAAAGAAACTCAGATCACCATCAAGTGTGTTCTGTATGATTCTATGACTGGGGTGGGGAGGAAACCTATATCCATAGGCTTACATGAGGAGAAAGACTGAAGGTAACATATAAATATGAAGCATAGTTGCAACTGAGCAGTGCAGGTTTTAAAAATTATCTTATAGTTTTCTTTTTGTTTCCTTCTTTTTTCCCCCAAATTTAATTTAGTAAAGCTGCATTACTTCTATAAGAAAGAAAGAATGTAAGAAAATAAAAAGCCCAGAAAACTTGCAGGCAATGTGTGGACCAGGAGCTACAGCAGAAAAATAGATACCTTGATCTCATTTTGCCAAATTCCAGCTGTAAGGTCTTGGGAAATTCCAGTGTCCCCAGTCTACAGATGACAGGCAACTGAGGTCCCAAGATATTAACACATAATTTCTTTTAAACTATATGCTATGCTATGCTATGCTAAGTCACTTCAGTCGTGTCCGACTCTGTGTGACCCCATAGACGGCAGCCCACCAGGCTTCCCCGTCCCTGGGATTCTCCAGGCAAGAACACTGGAGTGGGTTGCCATTTCCTTCTCCATTTAAGCTATATACTCAGTATAAATCATCTTATTGATTATTCTCCTCTCTGAACTCCCTGGCATTTTAGCTGTAATGCAGTTTACTATGCATCGTCAGATTCCCCAAACCTTTACTAAATGCCGGTGTCCACCATTCAGCCCAGCAGGCCCGGCCTGTGAGTGAGTGAATGAAGGCAGGCATGGAGTCTGGCCCCTTCACTCTGCCCTCCTACTGGGCCCCCAACGGCTCTGAGAAGGCGCTGCCACGCTCCCTCTCTTACTCCACTTGAGGAAATCTAGAGGTGGAGGTGGGACTTGAATCCAGAGCTCTAGCTTCCAAGGCAGCGCTCCAACCCCAGCAGAAGGAAGAGGGCTGGAAGCCAAGATGCCTCCAAGCTCTCCTCCTCTTAGCTTCCTCTGAGCACTGGGACATTCTCTCAGGGGAGGGGCTCTGCCAATCATGACCCTTGCAAGGATACTTACGAGGGATCCACTCTGAAATTAAAAATCCCTAAATGAACAAACCTTGAGCTTTCCTGCTCTTTCCTTCCCAGTCTTGAAAGTGAGGCCAGGATAGAGAAGCTTCTGCCAGGAGTTCAGCGAGTGAGTGTGCACGGAGTGTCAGCTTCTCTCCATTGCTGGGTGTTAGCTTACCCCCGACTGGCACCAGCAGGGAAAACGGAGTCAGGTGGGGCTGAGAGCAAAGCTCCTGGCTTAAACATGTGAGCTCATCTGGACCGGACAGCTGCCTAGCTCAGGCAGGGCAGAATCTGCCGCCCTACCCTGTTTCCTTGAAATCCATACAGGGATATGGCTCCAAGTAGCTGGTGCCAGGCCCTGCAAGCTCCTACTTGTAAAAATGGATTTTAAAACATGTGAGGATATATGCTGCTTCTTGTGCCTCTGGACTTCTCTAGGTGTCAGCATGAATCTCATGGAAGCCTGAAGTGACCCTGGGAAGTGGGCAGGGAAGGGGTGGTGATGACTATAATCAATTCCCTTGCTTTCACTCCAGTCCTCCCTCCACTCTATTCTCCAAAAAGCAGCCAGACTGACCTTTTAAATGTGTCATCTGATCTTGGTAATGCACTGCTTAAAGCCCTTCAGTGGCCTCCCAACTCAATGAGTTCTAGAATGCTCTACAGGATCTGGCCTTTGTCTCCCCTCACCTTGCTGTGGCTACATTGGCCTTCTGGCTGTTCCCTGAATGCTGTGGGCTCCACATTTGTCCCTGTCTCACGGCCCTTGAACTTGTTGTCCCCTGTCCCTGGAATACAGTATCCTTAGATTCTCACAAGCTGGCTTCTGCACATCATGAAGATGTTGGCTTGGGTGTCACTTCCTCAGAGGCTTTGCCTGACCACCCTGTCTTATAATACCACCCACCACTCCCATTCTCTGTCTCCTTTTCTCCTAGTACCTGACATCTTATTGGATTGTCATTTGCTGTTTTGTCTCCTCTACCATTATTTAAGCACCCAGACAGTGGAGACCTCTTTTGTCTGGTTCAGTGCTTAGAACATACTTGCAACCCTGATATTTGTTAAATGTAGGAATGAATGCTCTTTTGATAGATGAGGAAACTGAGGCTCAGACAAGTGAAGAATTTTGCCGCAGTTTACACAGCTAGCAAGGGCTGATGATGGACTCCAACTTAATGCCTGTGTTCCAGCCTAGAGTGGGCAAAACTCAAGAAAGAGGGTTCTTACAGGGTCACTTAGGAGCAGACAGCCTCTTGGACAACATTCTTTTCTGTTGATGTGAAGGAACAGATCTTCCAGAGACACAGGCCTCTGGGAGATTCTGCCATCTGTCGGCTGCTGCACTAGAGCCTCTGAAGGAGGCCAGCAATCCAGCCACTTACCGACTGGTGAGTATCCGGGAAGGAAGGACCAGAATTTAAAGAAGGCTCTCCTGCCCACCTAGATGAACTTCTCAAACCATAGGCAGGGCCATATGGACTCATAGATTTTTTAAGGGCCACTATGGAAAATCTAAAGCTGAAACTCCAGTACTTTGGCCACCTCATGTGAAGAGTTGACTCACTGGAAAAGACTCTGATGCTGGAGGGATTGGGGGCAGGAGGAGAAGGGATTAGATGGCTGGATGGCATCACCAACTCGATGGACATGGGTCTGAGTGAACTCCAGGAGTTGATGATGGACAGGGAGGCCTGGCGTACTGCGATTCATGGGGTCGCAAAGAGTCGGACACGATTGAGCGACTGAACTGAACTGATGGAAAATCTTTGCTTCCCAGGTGGGGAAACAGGCCCAGGGATGGGGCTGACTTGCCCGTGGCTGCCCTGTGGTTAGTGGTCCAGGTGGCTGGCACCATGGTTTTGCAACCCAGCTGGGATTGATTGTCTACCCACCGCAGACTGGCTAGACTGGCCCTGGGAGACAGAATGCATCACCCTCCCACACGCATTGCTTCCATGTGTTTGGCTCCCTTAGCACACTGCACTGACCCTTTCCAGATTCAGTGCTGGGGCCAGCAGAGGTAGGGGGTGTTAGGGCCAAGCTGTGGGAGATAGTCACATGAGGAAATGCACTCTTCTTCTCTTATTAGGGGTCCTCAGGGAGGGAAAGGGCAGGACAAAAACAAGGATCTTGGGGGACCAATCATTCCTTACTTCCCCACTACCCCAGAAGTTGCCTTGGCGGGTAAGAAGAGACCACTGGTTTGCTCTCTATAGTGGACTTCCACTGGGCACAAGGGACCAGCTGAAACTGGCACCAATTCTACACACCAGAGTGCACTGCTGAACAGGGGGCAGGGATAAAAAAGGAACTGCGCATTTCAGTGGGGCAGCGCTTCTTAATGGGCCCCCGCCCCTACCACTGCTGACTCCAGTCCCAAGCCAGAGATTCAGGAGTTGTGTTGAACATTAAAACTGGTGCCCTCTTTGATCTGATCATTCTTTTCTTGATCACGCCTAGTGGTTCAAAGAATTGCCCCCAGCGTACTGTGTCCTGGTGGTGCTGAAAGAATACCAGTAATTGTTACCAAACAGCAGATGGAGTGTGGAGACATGTTCCCTTTGCTCAGCAGGCTCCCAATTGGCACTTCATTACAGCACAGATGGGGGGGCAGGGGCAGCGTTGGCATTTCCTGTACACCCACACTCAGACCAGCCGCTTGACCTGATGACTTATGAGTGCTAGGTGCTCCGACTAGCCAGCGTCCAGTGTCCCCACCATGGCAGGGCCATCTGCCTCCTGTTTCATGAAAACAGCCCTGGTTTCCTTCAGACCCTAATTGGACTGCATCTGGCCTTTTGCTCTACCACGGCCTCCCCACAGAACGCTGGCTGCCGGCCGTTCCCCCCTCCGGCCAGAACAATGCCAGGCTCTGGTCGCTGACCCCGGCCCAAGCAGGCCTGCCAACTCCATGGCTCCCAGTCCTCACTCTGCACAGCAAGACTGGCTTCCTATACACACAGCTTCTCTGCAAGGAAGTTTTGGGGGCTACCCCCACACTCTAACCGACCACTTCAGGCCCGTCCAAACTCCTCCCACCTCTGGGTAGAGAGGGACCAAGATGTGACCCTGAAGGACTTAATTACTCATCAGCATTTCTAGCAATGCTTCCTCCCGCTGCCTCCTGCTGGGCCTCTCTGCATGGCTGTGGGGCGTTCATTCCACTTGGACTGATACCAGTCACTGCCCCTTGCTCAACCTGACCTGAAATCACAATGCCCTGAACAAGAGTAAGTGGGGCAGCCGACGTCTCATGAAGGGAAGACTGGCAGCTAGGCTGTGAGCTCACCATGCCCCATGTGGGGCTCGGCTAGTATTCTGCATTTTCTTTTCTCTCTTCTTGGAACCGCTTCTCTCTCTCTTGCTGTCCTCCAGCCTCTTCATTGCCTTGGGAAAGGGGGCCTCTCATGAAACAACCATTACCACCATTGTTTATCAAGCTTGTGGCTTGCCAGGCACTATGCAGTTCCTTACATTCAGGGTCTCACTTCATTCTGACAACCCGCAGAAGCAAATGATTTGTCTGAGAGTCTGCAGCTTGTAGAGAAGCTGGAACTGAGAGTCAACCTTAGGTTCTTTGTTGCTCAAGTCCTCATGTTCTTGACCACTACATGATGTATCTTTCATAGAAAATGTAGCTTCTGCTAAACCCTGGAACAGACCCTTCTGAAATTGCCTTTGACCTTTTTTATTGGGTCCTCTCTGCACAGATCATGCACAGGCAGTTGGGATGAGATGCGCAAATTAAAATCCCAATTGAAAATATCAGAGGGCTCTGCCAGCACCCCTGCCACAGTTATGTGTTTGCCCCCATGAGGAACTGAGTCCCACAGCCATTTCCCGTACCCCAGCTTCAGGAGCCAGCGCCCCGGACTGGAGTGTATCTGCCTTGCATTTCTTGGTGGCCTCTGTCTCTCCCAGTGGATTCTGCAAGGTGTTTCCTGTAGATCTTGCTGACGGTCTTTGCTGGCACGTAGCAAAATCCGCCCAGAACATCATGATCTGTTGGCCTTTGCCTGGACCGGGTTTTGTTTTTGTTTGGTCTTTAAAAAAAACCAAAACCCTCTCCTGCAACCCCCCCACCCTACAACCAGGGGCGTGGGAGCGGGAGGGAGAAGGACAGAGATGAAGGTAAAAATACTGACAGAGTGAAAAATATTGAATATTCCTTCTGTTTCAAAAATAGAAACCTCTGGGGCTAGGATGGAGCTTGGCTGGGTTCAGGCTGGATTGAGGTTGAAGTTGAGATCGAGGTGGCAGGCTTCTATGCCTCACAGTACACCCTTCAGGAAGAGGTTAGGGGTCAGGTTGGGTAGAAAAGAGACTCCCTCTTATTTTAAGAACAGCTTTTCTGAGCAGCTCAAGGAGCATTTGAAATAAGCCATCCAGGGAAGATGGGGGTAGATGGTGCCCCACCACACTCTATAGGAGAACTAGAGGGACCCAGAGGAGAGGTGAGTTGTTTAAGGTTACTTAGAACACTGGAGTGGGCTGGAGAATCCACACATCTATTAGATCACTAATTTGGCTGCTGTGAAACTAAATCAGCAGGGCAAAGGTGACTGAGTTTTATCTTCATGGATGTGGCATATCCCCAGTTAGTACATGTGAGGTCATTAGAGCATAGTCCCCATGGAGATGCCACCCTGGAATCATTTTTATTTATCTTGGATTAATATACAATTGGGGGGTTAAAGGCAGAAGCCTTCTTCTCAGCATTTTTAGACTCCTTCTGTAGGTAGATATGGGGCCACTCAGAAGAGGAGGCCTGACCTGGCATTAACATACAGTGCTCCCATAATGACTTTAACCACTGAAATTATGCCAGGTTTATTGACATTCTTGGAAATAAACTCTTTACTCGACTGTCAGCCTGGAAAATAGTATGTTACTACAAAAAATAAGATAACGGCTCATAAAGAAAACAGATTGGTGAGGGCGACTCAGATTGTGCAGTTGATGGACCGGGTGGGTGACTTAGGAGCCAGTTCCATCCAAGCTGCAGTCCCCAGTTTTGGCAACTGCAAATCATCCAGACAGATAACCGGTTAACCAGGACTTTTACGACAACGCCAGAAGAGTCACCTAAAGCATCCTAATTACTTACTCAGGTTTGATCAACTCTTCAGAAGTATGATTATAGACCCAGTAAACAGGGAGAGCATGACATCCTGGCCCATTACCAATGGACAGAGTAGAACTCAAGGGAAATAATTAGAGATATAAGGTGATGGAAAAATAACCTTAGCCCTTTAAGTTGTGAGGGGCCCTATAAGACATGCAGGGCCCTTTATTATAATAATCCAAGCCCTTTATTTTTCAGAATAAAAAACTTGTACTGTCAGAGAAGAAAGTGATTCCTCAAACTCACAGAGAACATGTGTGGAAGAAACAGAAGGAGAATCCATCTCCCAACTCCTGGCCCAGGGCTCTTTCTACTACTTTATACCTTCTATGTAATAAGACTCCCCACCCCACCCACCCCAAATTTCTTTACTTCCATTCCAAAAAAGAACAGTTAGTAGAATAAGGGGAGTTCTTTATTTGTGTGTGCTCAGTCACCAAGTCATGTCTGACTTTTGGTGACCCTATGGATTGTAGCCCACCAGGCTCCTCTGTCCATGTTGGAGTGGGTTGCCATTTCCTTCTCCAGGGGATCTTCCTGACCCAAAGATTGAACCTGCATCTCCTACATTCGGAGGCAGATTCTTTACCAAAGCAGATCTATCAGGAAGAGCATACAGAGTGGGGAGGGTGAGGTCTCTCGACTTTGTACACTGATCAGCAGCCCCTGGGAAATCTGCATTCATCCTCCACTAACTCGATTGGGGAGCTCAAGGCCCCAAGTGAGGCAGAGAAGGAGACTTGGAATCATGCCATAGTTGGAGAAAAACCATCAAAATCTAGGCAAATTCTTATCTTGGAGACTATGTAGGGCACATGACCATGCTCTTCAGATATCTTGTTTTGTGTAAACCCAAAATGTCAGCTAGTTGGAGGAAGCTACAGAGAGGCAGTGTAAAAGAGAATTTTAGAACAGTCAAGAAATGGCTCAACATGGAACCTAGGTCAGCGATGTTACATAGTTGCTAGACTAACCCTGGGATGATAGGATGAGTGACTGTGAAGGTCCCACCGATCTAGAGTCTGTGGCCTAAGAAATATGTCTGTCCCACTACACTGCAGTCACACATGTGCTTCTGGAAGGGAGTTATGAACCAGTGGTGGAGAACAGCAGCTCCAGAGTCAGGCTGCCTGGACCAGCATGCTTTGTCCATCACATCCTACTCATTCTTTACAAGCCTCAGTTTCTACAAGATGGGCCTAATTATAGCACTTACTTTACCGAGTCTTAATGAAGCTCAAATGAAATAATCCAAATATTGAGCATAAATGTGCATAGTCAGTGCTTGATGGATGATGGCATTTATTATAATTAATGACTATTATAATTAGTGTTATAATTGATGACAACAGTATTCTTATCAATAGGGAAAGCTGTGCACAGCCTCCAATGATCATTCTGCTGTTTTTATGGCAGTGTCTGGCAAACATGTTCATCCCTGAGACTCCTATTACTTATTCTCCAAAAGCACTGTTATATCAAGGAAAACGTGTCCCTATTTGTTCTATGTCATTCGAGGTGGCAACATCTGTGGGTACTGGGGATGTGCTCCAGAGACTATCTCGGCCAACATTTTAGTATGAGTTGCCCATGGACAGATTGAGTAGGAAGTTCTGGTTGTCGTGTCATGACTGCAAAGCCCTGGCCACCCTCAGGTGTACAGCAGAGGGAATGGGGGAGGTCACTTTATGGGGGTACTTGTGGTCACCCAGCATCCAGCAGCAGGGCTGGCTGTGATCCAGCACATGCACTGTTTATTGGGCCAGCCCTCTTTTGGAGAACACAGATGCTCCATCAGGAGAGGTGCATTCTGGGTGGTCCACAGAACCAGTAAACATGACTGGTCTGGTCTGGTGTAGAGAGCCATTCTGGCAGCTAGATAGGGACCTGCAGAAGATCTGGAAAGTGCCTGTGGGCTTCTCTGTGTTTCTAACACTCATCAGTCCCACTTGGTCCACAGGCAACTCTTCTGGGAGGGAATGAGCCTGTATGTCAGGAAGTGATGGGTGTGGGGGAAGTGGGGGACTTGGGTTTATTTGGAAAATTTTATGCCAGGTGGCTTCCATCTTTATTATTTTTTTACCCTCACAAATGTGCTATTCACCTTTCTTCAGAATGAGAAAACTGAGGTTTGGAGAGTTATGTACTGGCCCAGCTTGGAAGAGTTGGGCTGGGTTCAGAAATCCTTTCTCCAGAACACCCATATGCTTAAATACAGTTAAGTGTAAGGTTACCAAGACAGGACTGGGGGCGGAGTGGTCAGGGGACCAAGGACCTGTGCGCAGAGAAGTAGCATCATTGTCTATAGACCCAGTTTGTGGACAGTCCTGAGAAGTCCTGCATTCAAGCTCCTGTCACCCAGAGAACCTGACATTTGCTGGGGCTGGAATGAGCTAATGGGGACTCCTGCTTCTTTCCAGCCAGGTCTTCTTCATGGTCCCTTAGCCATGAGACCTCTGACACTTCAGGCTCAGTTTGACCTCTGTGCCCTTGTTCATACAGTCCCCCTGCCTAGAACACCCTTCTTCTCTTTCCATTATCAAAACCAAACATTCTTTTTGGTCAGCTCCTGGCAGAGGAACGGATTTTGCAAAGTTACAGCCAGTTAGAGTGGTAGAATGGCTGTACAGTAGAGGAAGGTTAGTGGGAGCTAGGACTAGATACAAGCACCTATTCACCCAGCAACTATCTACTGAGCACCTACTATGTTGCATGCATGGTGTAAGGTGTTGGGGGTAGAATGGTGAACCAAACAGGGCATGGTCCCAGCACGGTTTAGTGAGGTGGGGGAGGAAGGAGCGGAAAGACACATTATTCAAATGCATGCACAAACATATACTCAGAAACCAGGGACTATGATAAGCCTAACAGAGTCCTGTTTTGGTCTGATGTTGGGGGAGGGGTCAGGGAAAGCTTTCTCCAGGAAAGTACACTTTGAGTTGAAATATAGTTGAAATATAAAAGATGGATAGGAGTTCCAGATAAAGGGAAGCAGAAGGTCTTACGCAAAGGGAATAACACTACCTGAGGCTTTGCGGCTGAGCAGGGTTAGACCAGGGCTATTGATAAGGTATCCAGAAAAGTTTGCTTGTTCCTCCTTCCTACTTTTCCTAGTCCTCAAACCAGTGCTCCTGTACCCCAAACCACAAGGCTTTAGGAAGTTAACTCTGTTTGGGGAAGTTAACTCCACCTCAAAGTTCTCAGCATCTTGTCTTATATCCAAGTCCTTCTCTGATAATTCAGGCTTAAGGATTTTCATGTTCTCTGAATTTCTGATGCACTTGACTTCTTGGGTGAATGTCCAGATTTGTACAATATCAGGTTGTAGGAAGGTGGCTGAGGTTTTCTGTCAGGTGTATGTGGATTGAATTCCTAGCCATATGACCTCTGAAAAAGTTCTTACCTCTCCTGAGTCATGTTTTCTTTATTGACGCAGTAGAAATCATCTTGTATATCTTGCAAGTTAGTTTTAAGGATTAGCTATAACATTTGTAAGGTTTTATTTCCTATGTGTTTCCACCTGGGACACAAAGCCTGGCAAGTTGTAGTCACTCAAGAAATACTTATTGAATGAACAAGAGGCTCAAGCACTGTTCAAAGGGAAGGTGGTCTTATTCTTTACCACTGACACTCCTCCCAATCACAGTGTTAGGCCAGGGCAGGTTGTTGAAAAATACCAAGGATGGACTGTTTAATTCTGCTCTTACACACTTTGACCAAAGAGGGCAGCAGTTAGCATTCTCTACTTAACTTTTCTTAAAACTGAGATTGGCCTCCTTAAAAGGCACTTAGATCTTATCTCTAGCCATTTTTCCATGCGCTCAGTTAGCTGTCCCTGATCACTGTCTTGGAGCGTGAAGAGGTATAGCCAAGTCCTTCTCACACCTGTTTTGGTCTGAGGGTCTTCCCCCTGGGTTCTGGGGTGAGCTGAGGGTATGGGGAAAAGATTCTGAGTGAACTGGGGCAAGGGAACACCTGCTTTCAGTGCGACCCTCCAAGCTGTGTCCATTTGGTGTCCACAATCTTTCTGGCTGAAGTTTGGGAAGCTGAAGAGAGGAGGGAGAAGCCTTCACTGTTTTACAAGCTACTCAACAAGTAAGGTATAAAAGCAGCAGGTCTTCTCGGCATCTGTGTTGTATAGGCCCCAGAGATGGAGCAGAGAGCAGTCAGTGCTGTTTGTTGCAACCACAACAAAGTCTTCTACCAGCCTCTGATGCATTTTGGGGGCAGATTCGCTATCTGCAAAGAGCCATCTGCAGGTCTGGTGTGCAAACAAGGGCGGTCTCTTGGCTTTCTTTCTCCAGGACCTATCCTGGAGTTGCCCGGTTCTCCTAGCAAACACATCCCAATTAGCAAGAAAGTAAGATAAATACTGTGGACAACTCCTGGGATGTTGCCAGCTGTTCTGGTCTCATAAAGTGACCTGACCTGAGAGCTCCAAGTTCTGAGAACCATGCATCGGCACGGTATTTTTCTGGGCATTGCTTCAAAGGGGCCATAGTTTAAGACCAGGCTGCTATTCTGGTAGCCTCTTGTGTGGGATAAAGTTTCCCATGGGCCCCTAGGGAGGGCTGGAGTACTTGGTGGGTGGGGGGTGTTCTGAGCACCCCTCATCCATGTGCCTGCA
This sequence comes from Tragelaphus eurycerus, assembly GCA_935064755.1. NCBI lineage: Eukaryota > Metazoa > Chordata > Mammalia > Artiodactyla > Bovidae > Tragelaphus > Tragelaphus eurycerus. Next base: position 5,445,005 of record CAKXYN010000072.1, on the reverse strand, counting down.
TGACAGTGAGCAGGTCAGCACCTCTGAACTGAGTGGGATAGAACCTTCTAGAGGCTGGTGTGCACTCTGGACTCGGACACACTGGAGCTGAGCCTGATAAAACACCCTGGAAAACTCCCAGAAGAGGTTGATGGGCTGGAGAGGAGGGTATGGGGCAGACAGATTCATTAAATCTTAACTTTGAAGATCACAGATAGGATGTGAACTGAAATGGGCTCACTGGTGAGTCTGAGGCTTAGTGAGGCAAGCAAGGCTTGGTCTTTCTAGGTCTTTCTTGAGGCTCTGGCACCTACTCATTTAGGCCCATGTTATCATGAGGTCTGCTGGCAGGACAAAGTGATAAGTCTTCATCACTGTCCTGAAAGAGTGAAATCCCATCTGAGAAATGACTTTGCCGTGTATTGGAACAAGGTTCCCCTCCCCCACAAGCCAAGCATCCCTGCCTACCTCTTGGATTTCACTATCCCCTGCCCCTTGTCTCAACTCTGCTTCCTGTCACTCTAATGGAGTGACCCTTTTCTTTCTCTTGGCTGACTTGTGGTGATTTCTTAGATCCCAGCTCAGGCAGGATGCTTTCCCCAGACATATCCATAGCACCACCAGGGCTGGATTCAGGGCTGACTCACTTGGGGAGTGAGGACCATCTTCAAAGGGAGATGGTGCTAGTGTGATTTGGGTTTCTAGGAGGCCAGTGAGTCAACTACCTCAAAGTGTTCACCAAGCATGATTAGAATCACTGAGGCTCTTGCTCTGCAAAGCATGGTCAGGAGGGGACTGTCAGCACCCCAAGCATAGAAAGTATGCCTCGCTTGGCTGGGTGTGTCTGCTACATGCCCCCATGGCTCTCTGACTAGGACCACTGGCTTCTCATCTCACAAGACAGAAGTAAGCTTCTGTGACATAGGGGCTTCCTCTACCTGCTGACTGCAGACCCTAAGGCACAGCACAGGACCTGAGGCATGTAGTCCCTCAAATACATCTGAATGAATAGCATGAGTGAATGAATTAATTCCAATCACTCATGATAAAGGAAGAGGAGGAAGAGAGGGGAGAAGGGGGACAAGGGAGGAGGGGTGGGTACCACTGACCTCCGTTAGGATGCCAGGCCCTGGGTTTGTTATCTCTGGGTGGAGTTTGGGTGCTGACCCTCTCCAGAGATGTGTTAACCAGTGTCTCCTGTATCAGGACCCTGTGACTCACCTCTTCAGCTGTGAATCTTCAGAGTCTCATTCTGGCTTCTCGGATCACACTTTTCCCTGCACCCCTCTTCTTGTCTGGGTGACCCTTAGGAGTTGGGACTCTGGACCCCCCACTCCAACAGCCTAAACACGAAACCATCCCTGTATCCCTTTATTGTATTACCTTTGATTCCCTCCTGCAGTGTCATCCATTCCTTCATTCAACAAACATTCTTGGGGGACCCCTGCCACATTCTAGGCACTGTACTCAGTTCTAGAGCCCCAGATGCAGCCCCCACTGTTTAATAACACAGGCCAGTGAGCACCAAGAAACTGATTATTAGGAAATCTGTGTGGGAAGAAAAGAAGCTGAGCAGAAGACAAGAGGGACTGGTGTGGCCTGGGATGGACAGAAAGCTTCCGGGAGGAAGTGGCATTTTAGCTGGGTGAGTTGTGCAGGAAGAAAGATTGTGTGGACAGATGCCCAGGGAGAAAGTCATCCTCACAGAGACAAGGGGCATTACAGGACAGGCCAGTGTAGTGGGGCAAATGCAATGTGGGGTGATGGAGGCTGTGGAGGGCAGGTCTTGAGGTAGGGTCCCAGCTCTGGAAGCAGTATATACACTGTTGAGCTCCTCAAAATAATCCTGTCAATGCTGGGAAACCAGGGAGCCTTAGGATGGGATTGTTGCTGCTATTTGTTCTTGGGAGAATGAGGGGGCGCTGTGGGTGAAGGATCAACCTTTCCCAATTTCTGTGCTTTGCGATAATGATACTCCTTTCCTGATTGTACTCTCAGAGCAAAAGCCTCTGTGACTCTACTTGTGCTTGGTGAAGACTTTAGGGCAGCTGCCTTACTGGCCTCCTAGAAAACCCAGATCACACAAACACCATCTCCCTTCAGAGTTGGCCATCAAGCTCCAGGTGAGCCAGCCCTGAATTCAAGGACCAGCCAGTCCTGGGACTTTGCTCTTCCTGGGCCAAATAATCCTTATTTTTCCCCCAAGGTGGCCGTGGCCACTAGAAGAAATTGAGAGTAGGTGACTTTACAAGTAGTTGGATTAGAAATGACAGGTATTGATACCACGTCTAGGCATGTGCCCAGGTAGTGATTCTTAAATTTTGCCTTTTAGAAGAAGTTAAAATTGAGGTCACCATTTGAAACACGAAAGCAGGAGTGAGATGCAGATTTTGTTTGTGTTCCCTTTTCAGTAACTTCTAAATTCCAGGCAACTTGACCTTTCTGGGACTGTGTTCCTTTCCTCCCTCCTCTGGCCCCTTCATCTCACATACAACAGACGTCAGCAGGGGCCGCTTTGTGTTTCCTGGCCTGCTCATGCAGAAATCCAGTGCTTACAAGGTGAGGAGAGCTAGGACCCTGCCAGCCCCCTCCGCCCCTTGCCAAGAGTCCCAGGACAGGGCATCCACAGGACAGCCTTGCCTGGGGTGGGGGGCAGACCTGAGAACACAGGCAGGCACTGAGAAACAAGAGTCTGTGCAGAAAGAGGTTTTAATATCCTCTGGGTTTTAATAGCTTTCCCTGAGATGGAAACTTGGGTTGAAATGATTTGCAGCCCTTCAGATTTTTCTGTGTGTGTGTGTGTGTGTGTGTGTGTGTGTGTGTATTCGGGTTTATTTTTAGCTGCAGGGGTTTATTTCTTGCCAAAAAAAAAAAAAACCCTGCTTAAATAAAACCAAGATTAATATTTTTACTTAAAGGAAAGAGTTAGTCAGGACAGGCTTTGAACTGGAGACTCCCTATCTTGATTGGGAGTGCATCTAAACAGTCTGGCCTTGGCTTTGACATCAACAAAAAGGGCCTTTGAAATAGACAGAGAAGTGCCCTCAGGGGGCCAGGACAGGATGCAGGAAAAGCCTATTTGTGAGACTTCTCTGAGGAGCATTCTTTTCCACATAGCCTGCCCTGCCTGCCCGCACCCCTCAAGTTCTCAGGGCCTTCTTCCCGGAAAGGTGGGACTCTGGTCACTCCCAGAGTTTTCCTTAGGCTCTCCCCACCAAGTCTGGTCCAGGTTTCTATTATACTTCCTCTGGATTCAGATAAAGCAAACTGAGTCTCTTCACCAGGAAATGAGCTAAGACCCAAATCAGATGCCACCTCTAGGGATCTCCTGACACCCTTTCCCGGGACAGGCTTTGCCCCTCTTTATGGCATACTGGCTCTGTTTGCCAGGTTTGAATACCATTCACTTGTTTCCTGTCTTTCATATTTCACAGTAACTCAGTTCCAAGTTCCTCCAGGGCTTCATTTATCTCCAGATCCCTGTGAACTTAGTACCATAAACTATTACTGGACAGATGTTTATCTGACCCTGTGAACTGGGGCCTGCCATTAGCCCCTTCTGATAGAATACGTCTCAGAAAGACTTGGTCATTTGCCAGAACTTGTTCAGAGGAGCTTTTTTTTCTTCAAATTGTCCTCCATGTGGGTGGCACTTTTAGCTTCATGTGCTCAGCAAATACATATTGGGGGCCTGCTATCTGCCAGGCTCTCTTCTGGTTGCTTGGGCTACAGTAGTTATAGAACAAAGACCCTGCTTGCTCATGAGGCTTACAGTCTAGTGGGGAGAGACAATCAATGAACACACAAGGTCTCTATAATATGGCAGATGGGGGCTGGTGTGCTGAGCACAGTAAGGCTGGCCAGCAGATATAGGGAATGCCTGGGTGAGGGATGTAGGGGGTCAGGGGAGGCCAGGAGGGGGTGAAGGAGGGGGTCATGTGGCTACTGAAGGAAAAGTGCTCCAGCAGCGGCGCTGCAAAGGCGAAGGCCTGGGAAGGGTGGCTTGTTTGGTGTGAAGGAAAGTAGGAAGGAGGTGGTGTGCTGGTGTGGAGCCAGTTGCCACTTCCTGAGATGGGGAAGCCGATGGGAGGCTGAGGTGTGGGTGAGAGCTGTTAGGGCTCAGCTTTGGATGGGATGAATTTGAGATGTTGTCTTAGACTTCCAGGTATATTGGATATATAAGTCAAAGGTCATGGGAGTTCTGGGTTGCAGGATGCAAAAATGTGGGCACTGTCAGCTGTACAGCTGTTATGAATAGCACAGGCTGCATGTGAGTAAGAGGATGGTGAAGAACCCTCTGCTGATTGGACTGAGTACCATGGAGGTCATGGGTGAGAGCAGTTTTGGTAGAGCTGGGGAGGGCCATGAGGTCATCATAAGAATCTTTTGAGCTTGGTAATCATCACACCAATGTATAAGGTTGGATAGGAAGTATCCTGCCCCAGGTCACACAGAGATGGGGCAACAACTTCATCCAGGTGCCACGTGCTCTGTGCACATTCACTCCAGTGTATCATGCTCACTTCCATAGGGCTTTGCTGATCTGACCTTTCAGCTTCTGAGTTTTTCCAGAGGGGCTTTTGGGGTTTGGGGTGGCCATGACAAACAGACTGGGAACCAGAAGGATTCAGGTAGGGAGGACCCCATAGGCCTCTTCCTCCCACCCTTAATTCCTAAGGCCCTTTCCTCAAACATGGACATCATCAAAGTGTCATCAGAGTGTCCCCGAAGAGGCAGCAGATAATTGAAGAAGTGCTTGAAAAGGCCACGGGAAGTGGATGCTAAAGACCCTCAGTAGATGAGGAAAGGCTGAATTATAGGAATCTTTTGGATCCCTGGTTGTCTCCCTCTGGTTAGTACATCTGAGAATCTACAAGCCCTCACCACCAGCAACATGGCCATAAATCATCTGTTTAGCTTCAGGGTTACAAAGTGCCTCTTTACATGTGCATTGCCTCACCTAATTAATCACTCTGATTAACCTCAGGCTCATAGTGTTGTGAGAAAACTCATGGATCAGTAGGTTTTATGGTTTTTAAGTTTTTTTTTTTTTTTTCTTTTTCCCTGAAAGCCTTGCTGGGGAGCACAGGGTGCTAAACAGATGATACTCTGTTATACTGCTGATGGTGATAACTTGTGGATTCCTGTTACTAATCAGAGGACATGTGTGTCAGTGATTGGAAAGGAAGTGGGTAGTCAGAGGATGTGGGGGTCAGAGGGGATTATTAAGGGGTTCCTCCTCCTAGAGACGGTCTTCTATGATTCTTAGCAGCACTGACAGTGGGAGGGTGGGGAGGAGGTGCAGAAAAAGTACGAACTCTTTTGCAGTCAGTACAAATCTCACGGAAAAGACTGGAGCCAGTCTGCTTTCTTGGGGCCTACCAAGTTTTTCCCCCACTGGGACGCAAAACTGTTTTCAGGGTATCTGATTTTCTTTTCCATAGTTGGAAGATGGGGACCATAATAGTCACCTCATAGGGTTGCCATACGGATAGAATGAGATAACATGTACACACTGCTTGGCACATCAGAGGGGTTCCATACGTGGTAGTTGTCACCAGTGCATTCTAGTTCCTTCCCTCTTCCCTAGACTTACTGATGTGATGCAAAGAAAGGCAAGGAACTGATGGTTAATTAGTGTAAAGGCAGCTGGAGAAGTGAGAGAGCCTGATGCTGCCCTACTTGCAGAGGCTGAAATGCAGGCTGTCAATGATGCATAGGAAGTGAGAACTGCTTGGTGGCTGAGCCAGGTGGGCTATAGAATCTCTTGCTTACTGCCTTTATTGTGAGTACTCTGACCTCAGAAAAGACCTTTCCTCTGTCACCCTGCTGAGAATGACAACTAGCAAATAAACATCAGGTGACCATTAGACAAGCTGGATTGCAGATATTCCCCCTTCCTGATTTCTAGAGTGCTTCCATGGGAGTGGGCATCATTTTAAAACTCCCAGACCCCTCTCTTCCTTTAAGTCCAGACCCAAGAGATGGGTGATCCCAGGGTCCAGGCTTTTGTACCTACCTAGATCCCGCCTGCTGCTGTTAAGGACAGCCCTTCTCTGGGGTTGACATTAATAGTGATTTCTGCTTTTGCAGAAGTTCATTCTGTCTTCTGGCCAGATGTGCCTTAGTTATTCTTGCTGTTGTCCTAAAGACTGTACATTAAGGCAGCAAAAGGGTCTTTGAGAGACAGGTATGGGGCAGAGTGTATGTGTGTGTGTCAGAGGTAGTATTTCACCCACTAGACCACGAGATGGCTTAATCAACTCCTACATCACAGAGAAGCTCTGTACTGCTCTTGACAGGATACTAAAAGATAGGCAGAATCTAAAGTCTTCCCTTGGTATGTATTAATTCAGGTAAGAGATCCTTGCTCTCAAACTTAGCCAAATTCCAAACAGTTTGGAGCAGAAAGGTCAGGATTTGATTGAAGATGGTTGGATAGGAGGTGGAAGGAGAGGAAAGGAGGTAGGGCCAGCTCATGGACCCTTTCTGAATCTCTGAATATGCTGATGAACAGCAGATGTGCACTTTCGGGACACACCAGCAAGCTGCATTGGAAGCAGAACCCTGTTGGCATCAAAATTGGTTTTCGTTTAAAATTTATGCTGCTTGTGGTCTATATTACCATGGATGGGTGGGAGCAGGAAGCATACAATTATTTCTGGAAGGGATGTGCCTTGTTTTGCTTGTTTTTGTAAGCGCTTATTATTCCTCCCCCAATAAATAAAAATATTATTTAAAGGAAATAAAGATAATTCTATAGAGATACATGTTTGTACCTGGATCCTAAGATGTATGATATATTCATGAGGGCCCCACATACATTTGGGCTTCCCCAATGGCTCAGTGGGTAAAAGAATCCACCTACAATGAAGGAGACACAAGAGACTCGAGTTTGATTCCTGGGTCAGGAAGATCCCCTGGAGCAGGAAATGGCAGCAACCCACTCTAGTATTCTTGCCTGAAAATCCCATGGACAGAGGAGCTGGTGGGCTATAGTCCATGCAGTTGCAAAGAGACTTAGCACTCACAAGCACATACATTTAAATATCTATATGCCAATAGTACAAGTACATATAGCCTGGTCAATTTCTTATCTGCTTTTAAACTATTTCTTTTGAACTCCATATACTCAGAAACACAGGAGTATAAAAGGCCCCCAGGACTGAGATTTCAGGCTATACCTCACTCCCACTTCTCTGACTGGTGCTATGCTATGCTATGCTATGCTAAGTCACTTCAGTCGTGTCCGACTCTGTGTGACCCCACAGACAGCAGCCCACCAGGCTCCCCCATCCCTGGGATTCTCCAGGCAAGAACACTGGAGTGGGTTGCCATTTCCTTCTCCAATGCATGAAAGTGAAAAGAGAAAGTAAAGTCGCTCAGTCGTGTCCGACTCTTACCGACCCCACGGACTGCAGCCTACCGGGCTCCTCCGTCCGTGGGATTTTCCAGGCAAGAGTACTGGAGTGGGGTGCCACTGCCTTCTCCACTAGCCATGAAATTTTAACATTGTCTTCCTGCTAGAAGGTTCTTGCTGGAGGTGGAAAACAGGACTTCTATTTCTTGTCACCTCCAACAGTACCCAACCCATTTTCCCGGACGCCTATCCAGTTCACGCCCATGTAGCTTCAGTTGGCGGAGGACACTGGGGAGACAATGTGGGGGCTGCTGCCCAGCAGGGAGGAGAATAAAGAAGACCTGTGTCCAGCCAACCCCATCTGTGCAGCTGGCTTCCAGCCGCCACATCAAGGTGGTAGGAATGGTCAGACCTGCTGCCAACTTCAAGTTTGGAAACTGTTTTTTGTTGTTGCTGAACTGTGACCTCCCTGCACCTCCCCTGTCCACTCTGGTCCCCAGGCCAGCAAATGCCTTGGGGGCATCCTGATTGCCAAACAGGAAAGTACAAAATAGCACACAATTTGAATTGCAGAGGAAAAAACGAAGCAAATAAAGACGTATTAATTCACCGACCAAATAGGCGCATTTGGTGTTGGCCAGTGATTTTACTTTGGATGGACTTTGCAGATCTATTTGTGAGAGCAGAATGTTATTTCAGTTCAGTTTAATGCCATTTTATTTTTGTATGGAAAACACTTGGTGTGGGCTCTGTGCTGGGTCATCCCTGCCTCAGTCTTTCTGGACCAGGACCATGGGATCTTGTTTGGTCCTGGCAGGTCCATCTTGGGTTACATATGGATGATGAGATGAGATAGGCACCTCTGACAGAGTTGGTGTCCCAGGCTTAAAATCACCTTGTAAGCTTTGTTCTGACCTGTCTGTTCCCCCACCTCTCAATGAAATTTTACAAGACTATTTTGATGAGCTTGTCTTTCTCCTTGTCCTAAGGAGAAGCCCCAGGCAGGCCTTAGCTTACAGTGCATGTTAGAAGCCTAAAGATGTTCAGGATGCTCAACGGAAGTCATGGTAGTGGCATAAATACTAATAATAGTGACAGCAAACACATAGGGTTTGGGATGAGCCACATACCGTCCTTGGTGTTTGTACTACTTAACCTTCATAGCAACTTTATGAGATACTGTCACAGGTTAGGAAACAAAGGCACAGAGAGGCATAGTAACTTTCCTAAGGTCACACAGCATCAGGGCTGGGATTCAAGACCAGGCAGTCAGGTTCCAGAGACCAGGCTCTTAAATACTATGTCATGCTGCTCTTCACTAGCAGTAAGTACATCACTTAGAAGCCACGTGAGGGGCACTGGGCCAAGGCAGTCAGAGATTTAGGAAGAAAGAGCTCTGGGGATACAAGGATTTGCCTGAGGCTGTACATAATGGAGCTCAAAGGCAAATGTGGCTTCCCGATTACAGAAACTTACTTTCCCCTGAACTATTCTCCGATGAAAGATTCTAAGCTCAGACCATGTCAAGGTAAGGAAGGAACTGGCTCCCTGTGCATGCAGAAGCTTCCAGAAGTAGCGAGCTTTATACCGGTCTGCTTATGACATGTTATGTCTAAACGAAGGCAAGCCATTTTTGAGCCAGGAAAGCGTAGATGTTACTATTTAAAGGAATCCCTTCTGCTTTTTTCCTTCCCAAGCCAATGGCTCACTCCTTCGTTTACCTTCTGTGTTAATGAAGCAGCAGAAGATGGAGCCAAATCAATTCAGGAAGAATCAATAGGAAAGTCCTGGCAAAAGATGCCTTCTGCCCAACAGTTAAGCTGTTACAACCTGCCTGTGGGAGTTAATGTAGAGGAAATAGTCCCTGGGGCCTCTGGGAGGATGGCTTCCTGCCAAGGATGCTGTTTCAAAGTTGGACACAAAAGTGGAAGCAGAATCTTTAGGGAGCTTGGTCTGGGATCTCGCCAAGCTGTCTTTTTTACAGCAGACTTGGAAACAATCACTTGCCTCTTTCACACCGAGCTGCCTTGCCTAAATTGCTAAACTTGCCAATAGGTTCCATGTTTTGCCATCCCTGGCAGCTAAGGTTTGGAGGGGCCCTTGATTCATCTGGGGCCTGACTTCATGTCTGACTAGGAGAGTAGACTCTAAGCTCATCTGGGGAGAAACAGGATAGGATTCAGCTGGAGTAGGGGAATAGACGATAGACTGAGAAACACAGTGGGACATCCAAAATGGGGAAGGATAACAGATTTATCAGAATAGGCAGGTGTGCGTGCGCGCACGTGTTTGTACGTGTATGTGTGTATGCACGTGTCTGTGTGTGTGTAAAGGGTAACCTACTTGACAAACATTTATTGAGCATCAACTATTTTTTGGGCTAAGTGCAACCTAAGATAAAAAAGAGTGATAAGATCCTAGAACTGAAAGAGTTCAATCTGTAATTCAAACATGGCTACTATAAAAGCAAAATCCATTCCATTCTGGTTAAGGTCCTTCCCTGGTAGCTCAGACAGTAAAGAGTCTGCCTGCAATGCAGGAGACACGGGTTCAATCCCTGGGTCAGGAAGATCCCCTAGAGAAGGAAATGGCAACCTACTCCAGTATTCTTGCCTGGAAAATCCCATGGACAGAGGAGCCTGATAGGCTACAGTCCATGGGGTTGAACAGAGTCAAACATGACTGAGCAGCTAACTCAATGAGAGAATCCAGCTCCCTTGATGGAGGCACCCTCTGCCCCTATGATGGCATCATCTCAATCTCCCTGACTTTGTTGCTAGTTCTCATTATTAGACAATTTTTTCTTTGGCTGAGTCAATGAATGCAACTTCTTTGCAGTTTCCGAGTTCAGTCTTTAAGATCTATTTGAAGACAACTGTTGGGTGCTTCCTCTTCACATACTATAGAAAAAGAAGCCTCTTATAATCTCCAAGACAATCCCTCTCTTTGTGTTCTTACTGCATGTAGTAAATGCCTCTCTTAAAGTCTCTGTCATACTGGATCTAATTCTTTTTATATTCATAATCAACTAATATTTACTGAGCAACTCCCTTCAACCAGATGTTGTAATAAGAAATTTCATAAGATGTTTTGTTTAATCCTCATCCAATTCCCAACCCTCATTCCCTGACATAGGTGGTACATTCTCTTTACAGATAAAAAAATTGAGGTTCAGAAAGAGGAAGTGGTTGCATTTCTCTCAGTTTCTGTATCTGTGGAATGTGGATGTTAATACTGACCTTGTAAGGCAGTTGTGAAGAGTAAATAAGTAAAATGTACTTTTGCACATAGTACGTGTGTGATAAATGGGAGCTATTTTTTTTTTCTAATAACAGTCCTTCCATGGTCAGCCTATTTAATTTTGCCAACGATGATGATAATGATGATGACAGTAATAACATTTACCTGATACACACTCTGTCCAAGATATAGTGCTGAGAGTCTCACATGCATTACTTGCCTAATCAGTTCAGGTAACTGGTAACATTATTACCCTGTTTTATAGAAGAAGTTGGAGGCCATAAACAAAGTTACTTGTCCACAATCATAATAACCATAAAGAACAGGGCTGGGATTGGGAAAGTTCAGTTGGCTCCCAAGCCCCTGCTCCCAACCGCTTCTTCCTCCACCACACCCTCACAGAGCTGCCATCCCATGCCATCTAACTGCTGGGTACCAAGGGCCCTATCACAGTACCAACTGGGATGGGATGGAGGGAAACTGGGGTGCATCACAACCCTGTGGATGTACCAGGATGTGGCAAAACGTAGGCATGCAAAGGAAGTCCCAAATGAGGAAGGGCTCAGAAAGGGGTCTGAGAGACCATGGGATTATCAGAGGTGCAATGAAGAGAGGGCAGGAAGCACTGACAGGATAAGATTTTGGATTTTGGTGAAACCATAGAGTCACTCCTCCAGGGGTGACTGCAGCCTAGAAATTTCTAGACAGCAATTATGAACATTTAGGGAAATTAGCTCCAAAGATGTCTGCTTCCCTTTTCTCCTCCACTTCTCCCTGCCCACTACTCCCCCCATCCCAGGGTTTCTTATCTGAATTCTTGCTCTTATAAACACAATCATCTATTCCAGTTGCATCACTATTACTAAGAAAGCAATTCCAGGCACGTGGGCAGGTAGATGCCTGCTCTGAGATGTGGTCCCTCATATGGTTCAGGCCTCCCTAACCTCCCTGTTTGTTTTGCCTTTTTCTCCAGTGATCCGGGCCAAGGTGGTAGGGAAGAAACTGCTGAAGGAGGGGCCCTTTGGCACGATGGTCTACACCATCAAGCAGATGAAGGTGAGTGACAGCCCAATCCCAGGCTCCAGGAGGGTCTGGGTGTGGGCAGGGGGCAAGCTTTCTGTCAGAGAGTCTTGGCCAGTGGAGGCAACTGGAACTGGACTTACAGTGTGTGTTTGCTTGGTATCTGATCCGCAGCCATAGCCCTCTACCTGGCAGGAGAGGGTGTAGATGAGGCAGCAGAAGGGGAAGGGTGGTGGTGGTGGTGGTGGCTGTTTCATCCCAGAGCCAGGGCAGGTGGAGCCCCTCAGAGGCAGCTGTTAAGAAGCTGGGCTCTGAAACCAGACAGCAGACGGTCCTGTTATCTAGTTACTATGAGCTATTGGCTAAGTCACTGCCCCTCCCTGGGCCTCAGTCTTTCTATCGATAAAATGGGGGCAGGTAGGAATGTTGACTAGAAGGCAATGGCACCCCACTCCAGTACTCTTGCCTGGAAAATCCCATGGACGGAGGAGCCTGGTAGGCTGCAGTTCATGGGGTCGCTAGAGTAGGACACGGCTGAGCAACTTCACTTTCACTTTTCACTTTTATGCATTGGAGAAGGAAATGGCAACCCACTCCAGTGTTCTTGCCTGGAGAACCCCAGGGACGGTGGAGCCTGGTGGGCTGCCGTCTATGGGGTCGCACAGAGCCGGACATGACTGAAGCAACCTAGCAGCAGCAGCAGCAGCAGCAGCAGGAATGTTGACTAAATGGTCTCTATGGGTTCATCTGAGGTTTGACTTGTTAGGATTAAACAATGCCTACTTTTATGTAGTCACTAAGGTTATAACCTAGGTTTGACCTCTCAAAACTTTACATTGAACTTATATCACAAGAACCTCAAGCCAAAGTAGGAACTGCACCCTCTTTCCCTGTTTTCCTGGGTTTAATTGTCTTCTCACATCCCAGTAGTTAGCTTCATCTACTAAGCATATTCATATAAATGAGCATATTTGTGAGCACATTAGCATTAGGAAACACATTCAGGGAGCATGCCTTCAGGAAAAGCACATCAGATTCGAAACCTAGGGAACCTGCCTCCTAGTCTCAGCTCCATCCTCCACTGAGCTCACTTGCTTTAGAACTGTCCCCTTTCCTGGGCTCAGTTTTGCCATCTATTAATGGACTCAATGGATGTGAGACTGAGTGAACTCCGGGAGATGGTAATGGACAGTGAGGCTGGGCATGCTGCAGTTCATGGGGTCGCAAAGAGTTGGACACAACTGAGTGACTGAACCGAACTGAACTGAATGGTACTTTGCCAATAAACGTTCATCTAGTCAAGGCTATGGTTTTTCCAGTGGTCATGTATGGATGTGAGAGTTGGGCTGTGAAGAAAGCTGAGCACCAGAGAATTGATGCTTTTGAACTGTGGTGTTGGAGAAGACTCTTGAGAGTCCCTTGGACTGCAAGAAGATCCAACCAGTCCATCCTAGAGGACATCAGCCCTGGGTGTTCTTTGGAAGGAATGATCCTAAAGCTGAAACCCCAGTACTTTGGCCACCTCATGTGAAGAGTTGACTCATTGGAAAAGACTCTGATGCTGGGAGGGATTGGGGGCAGGAGCAGAAGGGGACAACAGAGGATGAGATGGCTGGATGGTATCACCGACTCGATGGACATGAGTTTGAGTAAACTCCAGGAGTTGGTGATGGACAGGGAAGCCTGGCATGCTGCGATTCATGGGGTTGCAGAATCGGACACGACTGAGCGACTGAACTAAACTGAACTGAACTGAATGGTGTGGGGTTGGACTTAGTACTCCTAAGAGCCCTCCTGGCTTAGGCATTTCAGGATTCTAAGTGCCCTGGGACATGGACTGTGTTGCTTGTAAGCAGGAGCTACTTTGGGTGCCTTGGCACAGAGGACTGGGGCCCTACCCTGAACAGCTTGGCAGCTGGCCCATCATCCCCCCCTTACTTTTTAAGCACCTCCTTGCATGCAGCACTCTGTGCCAGGAACTCTGGAGGCCACAAGGGAGATGCGGTCCCTATGTTTAGGAACTATAGTCAGGAGTTTGAGATGGGGTGTGCCCAGGTTCCAGTGGACTGCCAGCTTGGGTACAACTCAGTGCTCATATCTGCATTCCCAGCAATTAGAGTGGGACAAACAGGGACTCAGTAAATGCTTGTCCACATAATGAGGGAATAAGGGTGAGATCCACTGGCCTGAAACCCTGCAGAGGAAACAATTCGTGGGTAGGATTGAGAAGTAGGGAGAGACACAGCCATGAGTGGTACCCAGCCATCTCAGAGGCAGACCTCCAGGCCTCATAATTCCTGAGTCCTGAAGCCTGAGGTTAGATGTACTGAGTTTGCGGAACCTGTTGCTTTGGATTCAATTTTGGAAACATCCACAGCCTTCTGGTTATGTAATGTCCAGAGTCAGGCCTGGCCAGCTGCCCTTGGCTGCCCAAGCCTGGTCATGGGACCAGCTTATGTCTTCAGACAGCCATGGGGAAAGAAGTGTGGGTGGAGGGGGAACCAACAAGAGCAGTAACAACCCAAAAACCCACTGTGTAACCACTGGCAGCTGGCAAGCAGATGCAAAAGCAGATTAGACAAAGGCAGAGGTTCAGGAGAAGCATTCCCTGTCTGCTCTGAAACAGCCCTTCACATTATGAGAGACGCTCTGCAGCTAGCAGAGCGCTGGGAGGGGAAGAGCTGGGGGCAGCAGTTCCTAAGCTTGCCCAGCTCCTCTCCTTCCTGCATGGCCTGGATGCCAGGGTCACCAGAGGCCTTGCTGTGGGTACAATGTCCTGTTCCTGCCTCACTGGGGTAAGAACAGCCCCTGGGTGTCATTTAGAGGCCAAATGACACTTGCTCACGTATCTGCTTCAGGGAAAAAAAAAAACATTCCAAAGACGCTGGTCTTTTGCTGTTCATTCACCATCTTTCACCCAGGTCCATGGATCAGAGTGCTGGGCATTAGAAAATAAAATTCCCTGTCTTATTTGTGACAGAGGCTCAAAGGGAAATGAGTTGCCCAGAATCACACATTTCATTAAAGGCAAATCTAGTTCCCAAGCTGAGGTGTCAGGACTCCTTCCCAACCCTGGGTGTTCTTTACATGACTCTCCAAATCTCCCTGAAATCCTACTTCGATCATCAACCACCATCCAGTACCTTTGTTAACTCTGCCCCTGCTGCTGCTGCTAAGTCGCTTCAGTCGTGTCCAACTCTGTGCGACCCCATAGACGGCAGCCCATCAGGCCTCCCCCGTCCCTGGGATTCTCCAGGCAAGAACACTGGAGTGGGTTGCCATTTCCTTCTCCAATGCATGCAAGTAAAAGGTGAAAGTGAAGTCGCTCAGTTGTGTCCGACTCTTCGCGACCCCATGGACTGCAGCCCATCAGGCTCCTCCATTCATGGGATTTTCTAGGCAAAAGTACTGGAGTAGGGTGCCATGCCCCTGCTACCAGCCCACTATTGGATAAACCATAGAACTGGTCATTGCCCTTTTTACCAGAGAGACCACTGGATTCTGCTGGTCTCCAGGTACTGGTCAGCTAGTCTGAGAAGGTGCAGGACAGGGGAGCAGGAATAGGCCTTCCTCCCCTCTCTCACCTCCTTTCTCTCTTCCTCCCTGCCCTCTCTGTGCTTTGCACTGTGATTTTCTGAGCTGAGGATACAAAGATAATTGTTATAATGAACACAAGGCTCCATACAAGTAACAGTGAAAGAACATTTACTATGTACCATGCATCCTGATAAGCCTTTGCATGGGTCAGTCCTCACAACAACTCGATGAAATAGATAAACGTTATCCTTTATTTTACAGGTGAGACTTGAAAGGTTATACAACATTCAAGATCATTTAGTTAGAAACTGATGACTAGAGTGAAATTAGAGTTTTTACCTACAAGGAGATTACAGAGCAGCAGGCTGATTTACCCTTCCCACCCACTTTGGGGGCTCCCCTGCAACACGCCATTTGTATCTAATTCCCCTAGGAGACAAAAGGAGGTTAGCTTGGGTTTGTGGGTTTGTCATCCAGCAGTGTTGGAGAAAGCAATGGCACCCAACTCCAGTCCTCTTGCCTGGAAAATCCCATGGACGAAGGAGCCTGGAAGGCTGCAGTCCATGGGGTTGCGAAGAGTCGGACATGACTGAGCAACTTCACTTTCACTTTTCACTTTCATGCACTGGAGAAGGAAATGGCAACCCACTCCAGTGTTCTTGCCTGGAAAATCCCAGGGACAGGAGCCTGGTGGGCTGCAGTCTCTGGGGTCGTACAGAGTCAGAGACGACTGAAGAGACTTAGCAGCAGCAGCATGCAGCAGTGTAGCTCTTGACTTGCAAAGGGTGTATGGAAAACATCTTTGTAGGAAGAAAGGGGAAGAGGCCTGGGAGGGGAGCCTGCAGGAGTTTTGGCACTGGTCCCTGGGCGCTTTGTTCTAGAGGATTAGAGTCTACTCAGAGAGTCCGCCGGGGAAAGCAAGGACTCCCTTAAAGCATGGCTAAAGGAACTCAGAAGACATGAGAATTTGAGCTGCACTATCTGACCATTTTCTTTTCTGAGTTCCCAACCTCTCACCCCTAAATTTCTCACCAGATGAAAGGCAGGCAGACCCCCCTCCCATATGCTAATTCTGGAGCCTCCGGTCATCCTCTCAGGTATATCTTGAGAGTGCAGAGGAGAGACAGGGAGGGTGTTAGAATGTTGAGGCAGCTTACTGCAAACTCAAACTTGGAGATTAGCTGGGGCTGGGGTGCTGGGCTGCGGAGCAAAGGTGGAAGTTTCCAGAACTGGATGTTCTAATCTTTGGGGACCTTATCTCTCATCAGGACTATGAGAAAGCATCTGCTTTGCTTTGACTATAGTTTATGCCAAGGAAACCCACTCTCAGACTGGCTACAGGGGACAGCATGTGGGGGACATGATGTCCCAGCTGGTCTCGGGAAAGTCCCACGGGAAGGCCCGCTGGTCATGTGCTGTGCACGTCCTGACCCTGGGGAGGACAGATCTGCTGGACAATCGGATTGCCTGGCCCCCAGGACTTCCTTCCTTCAGGGCTTTGTCTAATCAAAATGAGCAATGGCAGCATCTCGCCTTTGAAGCTGCAGCTGGAAGCCTTTCTGGCCACCCCTCCCCGCTCTCCCCCTCTCTTGGGGCAGCCCACAGGGAGGGGGAGCCCCTCCACAGCCCAAAGCCTGTGGCTGTGCTCTCGTGTGCTCTGCCTCCCCAGCTAGACAGCCCGATCTGTGAGAGAAAGTCCATGCACTTGGTGCTCCAGGCAGGTTTCTACTGCCTCTGAAATGTGACTGCTTATAGGAACCAGCGTGAGTTTAAATGAGTTTAGGCTATAAAGCAGCGTCCAGCGCAGTGCTAACCTTCCACAGGCAAGCCAGAAATGTCTGACATAGTGGTGACAGTTCACGCTGCAAATATGGATAAAGACCAGACGACATTCCGTAAGAAATACGTAAAACTCCCCAAACTCAGACATTTCTTTCTCACATTACTTGTCCCTTCACTCCAAGGGAAGTTAAGAAGTTCTTGGAACTTCATGTACTTACTATCATGAAGCGAGGCCGAGAGGCTCGTAAAATCCAGGGTGGCATGTGGGTATGTATATATGTGTGTATCTATATATATATATATAGCAATGAAATATTATAATGGAATATTATTCAGCCTCAAAAAAAGGAAAATCTGTCATTTGTGAGAACATAGGTGAACCTGGAGGACATTATGCTAAGTATAATAAGCCAGACATAGAAAGAAAAATATTACATAGCCTCATTTATTTGTGAAATCTAAAAAAAGTAGAATTCTTAGAAACAGCGAGTGGAATGGTGGTTATCAGGATCTAGGAGATGCAGAAAATGGGAGATGCTGGTGAAAGGCTACAGACTTTCAGTACTGAGGTACGTGTGAGTTCTGGAGAGCTCATGGACAGCACGGGGACTACAGTCGACAACACTGTAGGACATGCCAGAAAGTTGCTGAGAGAGAAGATGATAAGTGCTCTCATACATAAAATGGTAACTATGTGAGGTGATGGATGTGTTAACTAGCTTCCTTGTGGTAATCACATCGTATACATGTATCAAAATAACCCTTGCATACCTTACCCTTTTGATACATCTTTTATCTGTCAATCATACCTCAATAAAGCCAGTGGGGAGTGGGGAAGGAGCAACCTGCCTACTTCTGAAACCAGCTTTAACTATTTGTACCAAGAGATGAAACTGGGCAAGACATGTAGGAAAAAGGGGACCAAATTCTTCTGTCTGCTCATGACAAACTTCAGTATAACTTGTTTTAAGCTAACTTTAACTAAATGTGTGCCAGGTGCTATTCTAAGGCGTTTAATTCTCAAAAACACCATATAAAGTCAGTTGGTTGTTATTTAGGCACTAAGTCACGTTCAGCTCTTTGCAACCCCCTGGACTGCAGTGTGCCAGGCTTCCCTGTCCTTCACCATCTCCTGGAGTTTGCTCAAACTCATGTTCACTGAGTCAGTGATGCCATCCAACCATCTCATCCTCTGTCACCCCCTTCTCCTCTTGCCCTCAGTCTTTCCTAGGATCAGAGTTGTTTCAATGAGTCAGTTCTTTGCATCAGGTGATTTGCCCAATTTTAGAGATGAAGAAACTGAGGCCCAGCAGAGACAAGATATAGACTCTAGCTGTCTGTCTATAGAACCTGAGTTTACCATTAATCTTCCATTGCATTGGCTGGACTAGATTAACAACCTTTCCAATTCTGAGATTCTCTGATTTTAGAACATTATAAACCTATTATAACTCTTCTAAATTTTTCAAACCAATTCTAGGTCTCTATGGCTACAGACATAATAGTACTTTAGGATCAATATTTAGATTAAGCTAGATTAATATAAAGAAAAGACAACAAAATGAGTAAAAATCTGCCTAACTTTACTATACATTTACTACAAATGTATTGTTATTTTCAGCATTGACCTTACAAGGCAGCTCTGTATTTGTCAGACTCAGTCATTTATAATGTATTAAGATTCTGACTTTGTGTGTAAGTGCTAGAAACCATGTTAAAATAAGGTGTTCTTCAGTTCAAAAGTAGCAATGATGCTAAGCTGATTTTAACAAGTTGAGTTCTTACTGGGCAGGGGCTTGATTCTCATTCATAAAGCAGAGAGGAGATAAAGGGAACAGACCAACGTGGAATAAACTGAGGCTCCAGTAGGCTGTCCTGAAAAACCTAGAGCAAGTACTGAGTTGGAACACTTGCCAAAAATTCAAGGGTAATCCATACCAAAACGAGAAGTTGCTGGGCCTGGGAGTAAATGCAAGGGATGTTCTCCCAGGGCCACACATGATGGCATGCACACAGCAGACCTCTTAGGTACGGTTCCTATTAGAGCCAGAGAGGCACCATCCACCACTGAGGAACTGGGGGGTAGGATGTGACATGCCCCTGCCCTCTGCGGCATAACTGAAAACTGAGTGAAAACAGAAGTCGCCCCCACCCCCTGCTCTTGGCTGCATTTCCTTGTTTAGCTGGAGAGCCTCGAGGGAAAAGAGGGTGGCGAAGGGAGGCCAGGTAAATTAAAAGCACCTGCACTGACGGGTGTTCACAATTAGAACAGTACTCCCCTTAAAAAGGAAGTAGCTCCCAAACCCTGTCAGTCCAACAAACCCATTACGATGGCGTGGGAGGTGGGGGGCGGGGGGGTGGGGGGAGGGGGGGCCGGGCCACTCATGGACCACCTACCCTCGCCAGGCAATCACCACTTAAAAGAAAACAGGGAGAAAAAAACAGCCCATTAGATTGAATGGGAGACACTTAGATGAGACACCAGTGAGGTGATGTCTGGCTTTTTATTAATTACTATAAGTAAATGTTATTAATTTACTGGTATGCTTGATATGTTATTAAACATATCAGAACTAAAGCAGAAACATTGTCTTATTGGAAACCCTTGGGATAATCCTAGAGACCATCAGCCATCCAGGGCTAAGAACTGGGGGATAATGGGATTCGCCAACACCTCCGTGCTCCCTCCCACCCCTGCCAGCTCACAGGGTTAACAGTTCTCTCAGCAGATCAGGGCCTGCAGAACGGTCGTGGACTTGACCTGGAATCACCAAGTGGGTTCAGCCTCCGTTATGTTCACACTGGTGGCTCTGAGCACATGCTGATGAAGGAGGCACATAGCTATAAATGGTACTTGCCTGCATCAGAGGCCCTTAGCCATGAGCTTGTGACGCTGCCAGGGAAATGGCATAGGATAATGGTTAAGAACAAGTTCTCCTGCTTACATTCCCGTCTCTGCCACTCACCAACAGTGTGCCCTTAAACAAGCCACGTAACCTGCCTGGGCCTTGGGCTCCCCACCTATACCATGGAGTGGGAGGTGTGACTGGCTGGATGGGCAGGTTTCTTGGGGAAGGCACCAACCCTGGCTGAGAAGAGAGAGGAGCAGGTGGTTTTGCCTCTGGAGTGAAGACCCTTGGGTAGGTCAGTGACTGGCCACAGTGGCCGATAAAGGAAATCCGATCCCACAGCCCAAATGATGGCATGTGTTCTGAGGTCTGGTCCTCCTCTCATGACATTCCTTCTGCCCACAGATGTACCGAGGATTCACCAAGATGCCGCATGTGCAGTACATCCACACTGAAGCTTCTGAAAGTCTCTGTGGCCTTAAGCTTGAGGTCAACAAGTACCAGTACCTGCTGACAGGTAATGGCCAACTCCAGCATCTAGGTCAGGGTTTGACCAAGGTCCACTGCTCCTCAGTTCAGAGGATGAAGGAGTTGTAGACCCAGCAGTGTTCTCAGGTCCCTGGTGATGTGCCCGCTGAACTGTATAGAGTTATCTAGATTTGAGTTTATCTTACTTGGCCAGCAGTGGGAGCTTAAAGATTCTACGTGAGGCTGGGTTTTACTCTTTTGGACTCTGTGGGAGAGGGAGAGGGTGGGATGATTTGGGAGAATGGCATTGAAACATGTATAATATCATATATGACACAAATCACCAGTCCAAGTTCAATGCATGATACTGGTTGCTTGGGGCTGATGCACTGGGATGACCCAGAGGGATGGTACGGGGAGGGAAGAGGAAGTGGGGTTCGGGATGGGGAACATGTGTATACCTGTGGCGGATTCATGTTGATGTATGGCAAAACCAATACAATATTGTAAAGTAATTAACCTCCAATTAAAATAAGTAAATTTATATTAAAAATAAATAAAATTAATTTTTATTGGAGTACAGTTGCTTTATGGGGCTGAGTTTTAGTCTCCATTCTACCACTGACTGGGGAGGAAATCTCTAGTTTTGCAATTTCTCAGCTTTACAATAAGTAAAAAGAAATTGCTAGTACCTATTGCTCTCCACATCTCAGTCAACCTATTAGGTCTGTCTTTTAAAGGTGTCCACCTTTAGGCAATCAGTGGAGAAAAGGAAAAAAACAAAAGCAAGACCAAAAAGCCATTGATGTGAGAAGAGAACAGTTGGTCTCTGACCCGAGGTCCAGTGCTCACTGGGTTTGTGGACTTTCCACAAATTGCTTAACCTCTCCAAGCTTAATTTTCTGCATTTGGAAAATGGGAATACAATCCATCCTAAAAGGTGTTCGGAGAGGATGAAATAAAATCATGGGACTGAAAAGTACATAGTACGTACATTTCCTGGCCTAAGGAGGTTACTCAGTAGGCATGAATTCCTTCTCTTCTGGCTGCGTTCTGGGCAAAATAACTCTCCCCTTGTCCCTTTCCTCCTCTAGGCCGTGTCTATGATGGCAAGATGTACACAGGACTGTGTAACTTCGTGGAGAGGTGGGACCAGCTTACCCTCTCCCAGCGCAAGGGGTTGAACTATCGATATCACCTGGGCTGTAACTGCAAGGTAAGCCCCAGGGAGGGCAGACAGGGGCCTGCTGGCTGGCAGGACTAGAAACGCCAGCTCCTCCAGAACTGGGCACTGGGCCCCTTGGGCTGGGAAGGGCGTGCATGTCAGGCCTGGTCTGAGCAGGTCTGAGCAGGGGTGGCAAGCAATGTTGCACCTATGCTGAGCAGCGAAGAGGGAGAGGAAAGAATGCCTTTCTGCTATAATCCGTGCTGCCCACTTGGCAGCTGCTGGGGCATGAGGGCTCTTCAGCATTCTTGACCCCCCGCTCCACACTGTGACTCAAGGTTGTATAGGGTACAGGATGCTTAATGGCAGGTCCTGCCAAGTCCCAAGTGGGCTTGCTTAGGCAGCTGACTCACTGGTGGCCCCCACCCAAGGCGGCTTAACTGGTACAGGACTGCTGATACCACTTGCTTCAGAAGGTCACTCTTCAACCTGACCCAACTTCTCGACCCAAGCACAGAATTAGGGCCCACAGCCTTGCTGCTGTGGGAGGCAGTTGGGCCAGTCTCTCAGTTAGTTCTCATGACAACTCTGCAAAAATTGGGATAACAGTGATTACTACTAGTATAGTTTTAATTATCCCTGTTTTGTAGATGAGGAAACAGAGGCCCAGACAGTAGCTAGGCCTAAGTAACACAGATCACTGTCTGATTTCCAGCCTACGGCAGCTGGACTCTACACTTTTATGCTTTAATCTTTTTGATTTCTCAGTTCCCTACAACTGCTAAGAACTCCCATGCTTGCCTGTTACCACTTGAGAGGAAAAGCTCTCCCAAATATCTAATTCTACCACTTTCTGGCTGTGTGACGTGGGGCAAGTTACTTAACCTCTCTGAGGCTCTACTGTTTGTAAAAGGGAGATAAATCAGTTATAAGAATTAAAGAATAAGAAGCACTTAGCAGAATGTCTGGTACATAGTAGGTGCTCAATAAATATTGGTGAGTGTTATTTATATTGTCCTCACTAAGGGAGGGATGTGGCTGGGCTCCACCACAGAGATCTTGCATCAGGCCTAAGTCCACCCTGGCAGAGTCCACCAACTTTTGGTTTTTATCTCACTGCAGATCAAATCCTGCTACTACCTGCCTTGCTTTGTAACCTCCAAGAACGAGTGTCTCTGGACCGACATGCTCTCCAATTTCGGCTACCCTGGCTACCAGTCCAAACACTATGCTTGCATCCGGCAGAAGGGTGGCTACTGTAGCTGGTACCGAGGATGGGCACCCCCGGACAAAAGCATCATCAATGCCACAGACCCCTGAGCATCAGACCCGGCCCCACCTCACTTCCCTCCCTTCCCACTGAGCTTCCCTTGGACACTAACTCTTCTCAGATGATGACAATGAAATTAGTGCCTGTTCTCTTGCAAATTTAGCACTTCGAACACTTAGAGGAAAATCTATGCTGTCATATGGAGTTTATTTGGAACCATTCTCCTGGCCCCACCCCTCCCTTTCTTTTTGGTTTTTGACATCACCCATTTCCACCCGGAAATTTCTGGTGTCATGCTAGAAAGAATGAGGAATGGGTACTCCTCTTCTTCGTGATGATATAATCTATATTTTTTTAGGAAAACAAAAATTGAAAAACTACCCGATTAGGGCATTGTAATATCTACCCTTCTTTCTTCTTCCCCATCTCACCATCTCCCAGACTCTCCTCCCTTTGCCCTTCTCTACCCTTTTCCTCAGTACATAAAGGACACAGACAAGGAAGCTGCTGAAAAGCCAACTGTTTCAAATCAGTCAAGGGCAGCCAGCAGATAGACTCAAGGTACGCAGAAGATCTTATACACCGAGGAGATGCTACTGCATGTCCTTACCAGACTGTGTCTGTCTGTGTCTGCACATGAGACTGAGGGAAGGAAGGAAGAAACTGCAAGAGGGTCTGGATGATGCAGCACACACACAGTTCCCCCAGCCCACCGATGCTTGGGTTGACCAGATGTTTCTGAGTCTGGAGCAAGCAGCCAGGCCAGAACAACAGAATTTTCTTAGTTGATGAAGATTTAAACATCTGCCTGAGGTCAGGAGGCAATGTGCCTTAGACAAAAGCTCAGGTGAGAGACTAAGATGAATGTCTTTCCTCTTCTCACTGCCCACAAGATTTCCTCCTGGAAACGTCTTTGGTAGATCTGGCCAGGAGCTTGCCTTTATATAAATCGGAGAAATACGAGCACCGTACACTATCCACAGATATAGAACAAGTAGATTTGGGTAGAGGATATTATTTCCAAACTAGCATTTTAGTTCACCTAGGGGGGTGTGTTTGCATACACATTTACATATACCCACGTGGGGACATAAGCTAATTTTTTTTTTTTTTTTTACAGGACACAGAATTCTGTTCAATGCTGTTAAATATGCCAATAGCTTAATCTCTTCTATTTTGTTGTTGTTGCTTGTTTGAAGAAAATCATGACATTCCAAGTTGATCTTTTTTTTTTTTTTTTTTTCATTTTAATTAAAATTTGAATTTCTGAGCACCCTCAGCATCCCTCTAATTGGGGTCATCTGACCTCTGTCCTCCTTTTCTCCTGCTTCATGTTTGGGGCCTTCATTTAACTGCCTTTACTGGCTGGCTCAGATGGGAGATGCGAGTTAGTGTGGGTCAGGGCCTGGGCACAGGAAGGAAAGCTGCAGTGTCTGCCTTGGTTAGATGGCTACCTTTTCTGGGTTTGGGGACAACTTGCTCCTTTTCCTGTAGCTTACTGGCGGGTGAATGCCACATCCTAAGGCCCTCACCTCATAGAATTAAAAGTGGTGGTCACTGGGAAAACCTGACTTTGCAAACAGCTGTAGGGTTTTTGTTATGTTTTTTGAAATAAAACTATAATATAAATTCTCTGATTAAATAAAATTATTTTAAGTTTTAGTGTTGAAAGTGAGATGCCAAGAGTAGGTGATAATGTATATTTTACAGAACTGAGGATGGTAGGATGGTTACATTTAACATGATGGCTCTGTCTCTTTTTTTCAGATTATGGGTATCTGTACTCTTTTAGTATTTGTATCTTCAGTTCATTCCACTTTAGGAAACAGAGCTGCCAATTTAAACAGGAGAAAAAAAAGCAGCAGACAACACAATGTAATGTCTTGCTCACAAACACAAATGCCCAGGCAAGGTGTTTGGCAGAACCTCAGAGCAAGAAGGCAGTCAAGGCATCTGATTTCCTCCAGACTGGTCTCATTACCTAGTACCTTTCACCTTGTGGTGGTGACATTTGGCATGCAGGAAAACAGGAGACTTTGCTCTCAGTGGGGGAGCATAAGCAGAAGGAGCTGAGTTCAACAAGCCAGTGGTTTTTAAGGGGTAAGCCCCAGACTTGGTGTTTTAAGATTTTCTTAATTTGAACCTCAAAGTCCTACAAGGTGGAAGCCCTAACCCGATCTGCACAGGTGCCCTCCCCACAACTGGACATCAGTGTGACTCCATGAGGCATCTGGCTAATCTTGGTCCCTGGTGGGGTCACCTCCACTCACACAAAGAGGGACTTGAGGTGAGGCCTGAGCCCGAATCACCTGAAGTTTCCCTCTGAAAAATTGGTGGAACCACAGTCCCATCTGCCAGGCCCTGGCGAGGAGAACAGCAGGTCCTAAGCAAAGAAGGGTCCTTTGCAGAGTGATGTCAGAGGGCGGTTTTTGAGCTTTCTATAAGCTATAGCTTTGTTTATTTCACCTGTTCACTTACTGTATAATTTAAAGTCATTTATGTAGCTGAGACACTTCCGTATTTCATTCATTTCATGAACGTTTTATTTTGCTAAATCTTATGTCATGTGTAGGCTATAATATTTGTACACTGTGTTTAAGAGAAAAGAAAAAAACAAAACCCACATGCCGCCATTTTTCTGAATCAAATTCTACAGTGGAATGGAAGGTAAAGACTTCTACTGTGCAGGCAGCTAGATTGGTAAATGGAGGAACTAGAAGCAACGAGCACTGGAGAGTCCTCTAGACACCTCCCTGTGGGCATCCTAGTGCTTTCTGGACTATGAAGGAGAAGAGAAAAAATAGCAAGGACATTCACATCCTTGCCCTGTTATCAACTGGCCCTGGGCACTCTGCTGGTCATTCCCGTTCATTTTTCCCTCTAGCCCATTTGTCCACCCCATTGAGAAGCCATGATTTCAACTAAAAATCCAGGGCCATGGGACCTGTGATTCTGAGACGTCTTGGCCTCCTCTGGCCATCTCTTCTGCCTCCCTATGCAGGAGGCACCACACCTAGGCTCTCGCCTCTCAGGCCAGCGCTCCATCTGGCCAGCACTGGGAGACTCCTGTGCTTTTTACCCTTGCACAGCCCCAGACACATAATGGCAATCAGACTACAGCCCATGAGCACCATTTTTCATACAAAAAAATGAGGGTTCTTGAGCAATTTAAAAAAATGACTTATTGGAACAGCTGTCTCAGAGAAACTGTGGTCCCCAAGAGACAACACCCTCTCCTGCCTCTGTCCTTCATCATGTGCTCACTGACCAGCAACATGGATTAACCAAAAATGACACCCAAGTGTTTGGCTCCTGGCTGTGAAGGTAAAAATATCACTAAAATAGTTTTACACAAGAAAAACACTTTAAAAATTCTGACAGCAAAAACAAAACACAATGGGCGCGTGCTGGGGAGACGGATATCAACAGCTTCCAAACGGGTTCCTGGGAGGCACGAGAAGGGCTCACGGGCCGAGGGGAGGGGATTCATTGATTCTCCCAGGCACCACCCTCCTTCCTCCTTAGCCGGTCTGCTGTCCTGAGAGCCAGAAGTGATGGAGAGAAACCAACTAGAGAAAACCCTGTCTGGAAGGAATGTATTTGTTGCTAAATTTTGTAGCACTGTTTACAGTTTTCCTCCATGTTATTTATGAATTTTATATTCCGTGAATGTATATTGTCTTGTAATGTTGCATAATGTTCACTTTTTATAGTGTGTCCTTTATTCTAAACAGTAAAGTGGTTTTATTTCTATCACATACCTGCAGTCTCTTGCTTCTTTGTGTCCTGACCGCCATTGGGGGTGATGGCAACCACGGAGGGTCTCAGAAGTCAGGTCCTGCCTGCTTTGGCCCCTGGCCTGTGAATAGTCCCTTCCCTCCAATTCAATTCCACAGTATGGACCCAACCTGCCCCAGCCCTTTCCCCAGGTGGGAGCATTTTCAGGAGAGGCATCCTAGACTTCCTGTGGCGGCTAATCCAGCCCTGACCTTCCTCCCCAATTCTATGACCAGGGTTTGCCCCAGTTCTACAGAATCTGGATCAACATCTAATTACCTGATATAGTGGTTCAGGTATTCCCAGACTGGAGCCCTGACTTAGCCTTCCCTATTTTCTTTCTTAGAATCACAACCTAGTGGAAGTCGGAGGGGGAGGCTCAAACAGCAGTCCTTGATGCCAAATGCCTGCATGGAATTTCAAGTATGACTTGGCCTAGTTGGGAATGCCAGGAACTCACTATAGCCGTGCAACACCCTCCCCGCTACCCCCGCCCCCCCGCCCAGCCCCACTCAGAACTTACAGCTGGGCCTGTCACCCTCAATGGGCTGGGTTGGCAGCAAATCCTTCACCCAAATATTATCCCACTGTTGACAATGTTTCAAGGTATGGCTTTGCCCCAATTTTAAAACTACTCTATTTAGAGCACCTATTGTATGCCACTGAGAAGGCAATGGCACCCCACTCCAGTACTCTCGCCTGGAAAAATCCCATGGACGGAGGAGCCTGGTAGGCTGGAGTCCATGGGATCTCTAGGAGTCAGACACAACTGAGAGACTTCACTTTCGCTTTTCACTTTCATGCACTGGAGAAGGAGATGGCAACCCACTCCAGTGTTCTTGCCTGGAGAATCCCAGGGACAGGGGAGCCTGGTGGGCTGCCATCTGTGGGGGTGGAACAGAGTTGGACACGACTTAAGTGACTTGGCAGCGGCAGCAGCATTGTATACCAAGCACAGTACCCTGTACACATGATCATGTTAAACCTCAACAACCCAATGAAGTGGTTCCACTGTCATACATGGTTTTCAACCAAGGAAGCTGAGGCTCACAGAGATCCAAAGCCTAGTAAGCAGGCAGAACTGGGATTCAAACTCAGGCTGGTTTGAGGATAAATCCTGAATTTTCTTCACTGTTTCTCACTTTGTTGGAACATGCCCCCTTCTTATTCCAACCAGCACACCCTGGCAGGTATGACACCTCACTAGATCAGAAACAAGGGAAAGATAGTCAATGAGAAACATTTTTGCCTGCTTAGACTGTCCCCCCACTTGGAGATACCTATCAGTGTCTCCAAATAGGACTTGGAAGCTCAGTTGCCTAAGTTTGGGACTAAAAGCAGACTGTTGGAACCCTATTAACCATCTTGTGCCCCAAGACTTGTATTCTTTGCAAGGCATGCATGGGGCCATGGCCCTGCATTCCTTTGACCAGTTTAACAAGACCACTGACCACGAGAGCAGGCATGTCATGGGCTCTTTCCAGCATCCCAGAACTCTTCCATCTAACTTCTTCTGGCCGTGGGATGGAGAGCTCCTCACCTCACACCCAAAAAGACGTTCACCTTTCCCACCCTCCAAATGGGAGGCCATCCCACATATTCCAAGCTAAACTCCAACCACTTCTCAGCGACAACATTGGGTATATTCAAAAGTTGGAGTGCAAAGAGGATGCACAAGCAAACTGCCCTTTGATGATTAATGGAAACAAAATATCACTGCTTTTATTAAAATAAGAGTTGAAACCAAGTCCTGCACAGGGCTCACATGAAATAACATTCTACCTTAGAAACATCTTTCACCTTTGTTTCCAACTGCCAGCTCAAGTTGTCCCGATTTGCTGAAAAGTCCCAAGTTCCCACGGAATGCTGTGTATCTTTGTCATTTACTCTACCACCTTAAATTTCACCTGGAGACCTGACTCTTCCCCTGGAAAGCCAGGTGTTCCCACGGGATGTCACAGCTCTTCCTTACAGCCTAGGTGGTCAGGAAGCAGCCCCCATGCCCACCTCCTCCATTCAAACGGACTGAGTACACGGACATCTGTATTTATTCCATACCACAAAAATGGTAAGAGTGAAAAAAGGTACTCACCATTGGCTTGTGATTGGGGAAAAATGTTTGCTCCACAAGCGGGAACTTCTCAGGACCCAGGGAATGGAAGATCTTAATGAGCTGAGAGAACTAGGACAGAATATGACAGAACATTGGTCACCCACTGCTACCTGGTATGGAGAAATATCCCACTGGATCCCAGGCCTCAAGCACCTATCTGCTCCAGTAGCTGCTCCCTGCCCACAGGATAAAGGCCAGAGTCCTTGACTGGACATTCATCCCCAGTCTCCTCCGTCATCCACCTTGCTCAGCAGCCCTGGGAGCTCATTCTGTGCCCAGCACTGAGCTCGAAAGCACACACAACTGTATGTGTTCAGGGGCAACACACTGAACATGTGAGACTAGGTCTGGAGGAAAGACAGCCTGTGGGCAGATGGCTGAGATAATAACATTTTGCTGGAGGGAAGTGAGGGGCTTGTGGGACCTGGAAGAGGGACAGACAGGGGGTAAGGATGACTTCAGGAGCAGAAGATATAAGAGAAGGAGGAAGGGCATTCCAGTGTGCAGTGAGACAGCTGTGTGCTAGAGATGCTCAGCGGACAAAGAGCTGGGAATTCACCCATCAGGCAAAGGGAGCTGTCAGTGAACAAAAGCAGGGAAGAGTAAGGTAGACTCTGATCAGAAAGAAGGAATCAGGTGCAGTGTAAGGCCTAATGTGGATGCCTAGTGGCTGGAAGAGGAGCTAAGTCTTGTGCCAAACTGACTTTGGGGTAAACTCAATACTGAGAGCTCACATGGAAAGAACAGATAACTTAGAACTCTCTGCATCATGCCAGGACTGGAAGATTCTTGGGCTGTAGCCTGCCGCTGTGGTACAACATGCTGTCAGTTTAATAGGCTTGAGGGATCTCCGAAATATGAGAAATGAGGGAGGGTCCCTCATTCTACAGAGAAGCAAACTGACATCCAGAGAAGGAGAGCAATTCCATAATCAAATAAGAGTTTTGGAGAATGTCCAGCTTCACTATTTACTACTAATGACATAAGTCTCAATTTCCTCTTCTGTCCAGTGGAGATATTAGAAATACCTGCTCATCACGGTGGTTTTAACATTAAATATAATATGCATATGAAGGGCTCAACACAGTGCAGTTAGTACTAATGAATTGTACTTGCTACCTTCACCAAGACTATGTGGGAAAAAAAGGATGGTGAACTGATACCACTGAGGACCCTTCCGGGGATGTTCTAGGCCTAAAAGCTTAGTCAGGGAAGAACGAGAAGGAGACCAAGGCCATGGTAACAATGGTTAAAGACTATCCATATCTACTAAATGAATGCATAGGTGCATTCAATAAATCTTGAGTGCCAGTTCTGCAGAGACCTTGTTGTCACCATACTCAAAGAGTGAGAGCAGTAGGGTCCCCTTCTTACCACTGACAATATTATAATATAACATTGTACCATGCTGCTGCTGCTGCTGCTGCTGCTGCTGCTGCTGCTGCTGCGTCGCTTCAGTCGTGTCCGACTGTGTACGACCCCATAGACGGCAGCCTACTAGGCCCCGCCGTCCCTGGGATTCTCCAGGCAAGAACACTGGAGTGGGTTGCCATCTCCTTCTCCAATGCATGAAAGAGAAAAGTGAAAGTGAAGTCGCTCAGTCGTGTCCGACTCTCAGCGACCCCATGGACTGCAGCCTACCAGGCTCCTCCGGCTATGGATTTTCCAGGCAAGAGTACTGGAGTGGGGTGCCACTGCCTTCTCCCATGCTATAAAACATCTGTTAGGTAATAACTACAGGAAGGGGTTTGGGATCCAAGTTGTTTATTCGGTTGCTTTAAATAAAAGACTCCCTTTATTACTGAGCCTCCCTGCTGGGGAATGGGTCCATTTCAGGGCCAGGAGGCCAGTCCCTGCTTCCCCCTTCCTTCTAAGTCAGGGTGGCCCTGCACCTACCACCCAGGGCTTGCTGCAGAAATTGTAGACAGAGTAGAGGGAGTTGACGGCAGGCAGCCCTCCATACTGGAGGCCGATGACCAGGCTGCGGTAGTCTTCGCCCAGGGCCATGCTGTAGGCGTGCTGGCGGACAAGAATGAAGTCCGGCTTGAAGGATCTGCCAAGAGAGGGACCAAGAGCAGTGTTACATACTTGATGGGCTGACAGGACAATCAGGATACCAAGCTAAAGCCTGCTGGGGATGGCACCTCAGTTCAGAATGGGGACAGGGTTGGGGGGTGGGGATGAGGAAGACCAGATGCAAACACACAGCAACTGCAAAGTAAAAGGACTGAAAACAATTCACACTTTGTTTCTTTTTAAGGTTGTTTTCTAAACTTTTTAATACTGAACAAGTATTTAATTGGCAAATGGAAAAAAAAAAAAACAAAACATATCAAACAATTCAGTGAACACACTGTGGTTTTACTAGGCACTATGGCAGATACACAAGTTACTGAGTCCTCACTATTGCCCTGGGATGTGGATGCTGCTGCCGTCAATTTCATCTCACAGACGAGCACCCAGAGGCTCAGGAAGACCAGGTCACTTGCTCACAAAGACACATTGCAGGTAAATGGCAGGGCTGGGGCTGTACAGCCTCATGGCCCTGGATCACAATGATGGTACAGTGCAGATTCCTTCTAGTGTGTCTTCAACGCTTCTTGTCCCTTTCAAGTGGCAACCTCTGGAAAGCAGCAAGAGTAGTGATGCCATGGCTTGAGAACATGCCAAGCTCTGCCAAGTCCCTCTGGAGATAAGATCCTGACTGAAGCTCACAAGCAGACCAAAATAAGGTCAGCACTATTTCTCCAATTTACAGATGGGAACACACTGCAAGTCAGAGACGTTTTGAACTTCCCCAAATCACAAAGCTGGGAAGCAGGAGAGCCACGTTTGAACACAGGTCATCTGACTCCAAGTCCACATGCTCTACCCTCCGTCACACAGCTCCAGGTAGATTCACACAGTGTTTCATTCACACTGCCAAGGATCCACCTGCTCCTGGATTCCTCACTTCTAAGTCCAGAGAAAATCAAGACTCACAGTAGGTAGGTGGTTTACATTTAAAATGGTGTGATCCATCTGACTCATCCACACACAGACACTTAGCTTAAAATAAACTGTAGTTCTTTAAAATAATTCAAATATAAATTAAAATAACTCTCAAAGGGAAAAAACTTGCCCCCAGGAAAGACATTTTTTGAATTGCTCCGAGCTTGGGCCTTATGGTGCCTGCCCCCAGGATCAGGGTCATTACAAGAACATGTTTAAGGAATGAATGATGTACATAAACATCACATCCCATTCCCAAAGAAAAGGGCAAGGGTGTCCCTGGCTAAGCTGTAACTGATCCTGAAGGTGGCCATGTGGACGGTGACATCTGAGCGTGGGTGGCATTTACTCACAGAAGCAGTCAGTGATGTCACTGTGGTTAGGGTTGGGGTTGGCTAGAACCTTGGAGCTGCTATGCCTACACCCCTGCTGCATTCTTAGAGATGAACAAGTCCCACCAACGCATATTACAGATGGGTAAATGGACCCCTATAGCCAGACAGTGACGTGTCCCAGGTCACCCGGCAACACCATGGCACAGGAGGACATTGTACTGCATCCCTTCTTTCCTCCTGCCTTGCCACCCTTTGCCCTGCACTCTGCAGTGTCTCACAGCAACAGACATGGAAGGAGGGCTGAAGCGGTGTCTCTGTCCCTAACAGGGATCCGATGACCAAAGGGAGCATGGACTTATAAACACTTTCTACTTTTATCTGATTTTTAAAATAATATATGCTCATTGTGCAAATAAAAAAACAAAAAAAAAAACCCCAAACCACCCTTGGAAAACAGAAAGAAAGAAACAAAATTATCTGCAATTCTCAACACAGAGAAAATTCTAATAAACTTTAGAATAATAAGCACATATAATTTGTGTTTTCTTATGTGTACATTATGACTCAATAATCTATTTTATGTATATAATATGCATTCATACTCATAACTGATTTTGTTTTCTATTAATTATGATTTTGCTGCTTTCCACATATTATAGTATATTTTCCCTATCAAAATATCTTCAGAAGTATCATTTATAATGGCTTCCTAATAGTGCACTGAATGTATACACTTTTAAGCCCACCAATCACCTATTAAAATCAAGTAGCCTCTTTCCAATATTTCACACATGCACATCTTTGCACACAAATTAACATCATTTAAAATTATTTGTTTAAGATAATATCTAAATGGAACTGTTGGGTGAAAGGGTATGAACTTTTTTAAAGGTACTCAGAAAACTATCCCTTTTAAATGTGCACACCAACAGGGCACATGCTGGTGTCTGTCTCACTGCAGCCTCACCAGTACAGCAATTTTTACAAAATACATTTTTCAATTTGATAAGCCATTTTCCTCTAAAGATACACTGCACACCATTTCTGTTTCAGTTTGCATTTTTATGATTTTAGTAAGATTGAATACTTTTAATAACCATACATACTTTCTTTACTATAGAAGTCTGTTCACATCTTTCCTCACTGGAAAAAAAATGGGGTCTCCCTGTTTCCTCATTGACATGAGCTCTGATAGTGCCTTCATCTGTCATGTGTAGTAATGTTTTTACCAGTTGATTGTCTTTTTATTTATGACTGTGAATCTTAACAAAATATATGAACACATTCTCCATTCCCCGAGTCTTTCCCTTTTGATTTTGCTCTCTGCTTTGAAGCTCCAAGGGGCCCCTGTGGTCCCGGTTCCAACAGCGCGACAAGCCCTCTTCCCAGCAGTGTAGTTTCTCTCGAACACAACGGTGCTACCATACTTGGTGCCTCACTCCGGGGACCCCACTGTGCTCTGGGAGAAAGTAAAAGTCTTGTGCTGGCCAAACTCCGATGGCTTGTCTTGGGATGCTCCAACTCTAGTCCCGGATATTGCGGTATTGTCTCTCTAGAGCACCTAGAACTCACCTCTAAACCAGATCTCTCTTACTCTTTGAAATAAAGTAGTAGCAACCTCCACTTTGTCTTCCAGGATATGAGAATCTACCTCAAACTTCCATACTCCAAGTGCTCTTTTAAAATTACACATCAGCTCCATGCTCAAAACCCTCAGAAGGCCTCCACCTTTCTGATGACAAATGCTCACCTCCTTATCTCAGCTGCGAAGCCCCTGCCTGCCTCTCCATTCTCATTTTTACTTTCCTCCTCCCTCACCTCCACCAAAGGCATCCCAGCTGGCACAAGTGGAAAAGAACCTGCCTGCCAATGCAGGAGATGTAAGAGTGGTGGGTTTGATCCCTGGGTTGGGAAGATCCCCTGAAAGAGGGCATGGCAACCCACTCCAGTATTCTTGCCTGGAGAATCCCATGGGCAGAGGAGCCTGGAGGGCTATGGTCCACAGGGTCATAAAGAGTCAGTCACGACTGAAGTGACTTAGCAGCAGCAGCACCTCCACCAAAACCACACTGACAACTGCTCCTCCCTTTCTTTTTCTGGAGGCTCTTTTCCAAAATGGTGTGTGGCTGCCTCATTCTTGTCACTTATTGGCTTAAATTCATTTCCTGAAGGACACCTGTCCTGTCAGCTCTACTGAAATTTTCCTCAACCCTCATATTGCCCTATTTTCTTCACAGCTCTTATGACAACTGTACATTTCTCTGGTTTATATATTTAGTTGTTTATTGTCTGTCTCTCCCCTCTAAAGATGTCAGCTCAATGAGAACAGGGGACCTGCCCAGGTCCTTATCAGTAACTTTAAACAAATGATGAAGTTAATGAATGCTCATACACAAGAAAGAAGGAGGGCATCCCAGGTGGTGGAGCGGTGAAGAATCCCACAATGAGGAAGACCTGGCTTGGATTCTCTGGGATGGGAAGATTCCCTGGAGGAGGGAAAGGGAACCCACTCCAGTGTTTTTGCCTGAGAATTCAATGGACAGAGGAGCCTGTCAAATATAGTCCACAGGGTCACAAAGAGTCGGACATAAATGAGTTACTAACACTACTATTATGAAAGAATGAGTGAATACAAAGTAGAAAAAGGAAAGGTCTCTTTCATTGTGGTCCTAGAGAAGAGAAATAGGATTGATGGCCAAAGTAGCCAGGAAATTAACACGTGGCCCCTAACAGCCAGTGGGCTGCCTTACAATGAGTCCTGTGTTCCTGGAGGTATATTAGCATCACCAAGAAAGTTTTAACCCTAGGAAATCCAAGTTGGACCCCAGGACTGCTTAGGATCCTCAGATACATACAATATGTAAGAAATAAACACTCTCCAGGAGTACTGTATCAGAGCAAACCAAGCATGTGTCACAGTTCAAGTTCTGCCATTGGCTGCTGCACAGAATGCACAGTGTCTTCCACACAGCCTGGGATTTGCATGGAAGGTGAAAAATTAGAGACACCAGCATGCAGTTCCTCCCTCCACACCCAGCACCCAAGGTTCTCTGTCCAGTCTGGGAGTAGCCACATCCTGCATGTCACCCCAACATCCAAGGATGTAGTCAGTAGTTTCAGGCCCTGACAGTGGGCCAAGCACCCCTGTAGAGGTTGGAAATCCTAAGATGACTGGGACATCATTCTTGCTTTCACAAGACTCAACAGTCCTAGAGGAAGTGGGTGCAATGCTAAAGGATAAGGATTTGCTAAAAGAATAAATGAAAAAGTGAGTGAGTGAAACAACAGAGGCAAATACAAAACACTAAGGTTGCCCAACTCTCCCTGGGGACGGTGTGGACTAGTGTGCGCCGGAGGGCTCAGGTCAAGAAATAAAGGCAGGGGTTTGTCACATGGACAAGGTTTTAAGGGTTTCCAGGTGGAGGGAACAGCACCTGCAACTGAATTCAGGGATCCCTGAAGTGAGAAGATAGTGGTCTGTGATCAGTTTTATTTGCTCAGTATCCTTCTCTTTTGGGGGGAAATAGACTCCATAATAAAATTCTCTCCAATCAGAGAACTGGCTTCCTCTTGGCAGTAACTGGTCTAAGGATTGCATTGCTGATGTCAAAAGAGTTGTCACAATCCTCCTTGAGTGGCCAGCTAAGCTTGAGTGACATCACCTGGGCTGACAGACAGCATTTTCCTGCTCCATGAAAGGACCCCACCTGTAACAGGGAGACCAAGCCTGTCTGCCTCACTGAGACCCTGAATCCTCCTGAACCTGACACTGGAGCCACACTCATCTTCTGAGTTACTTGTGCTATTGGTGGTGGTCTAGTCACTAAGTCATGTCCAACTCTTGTGACCTCATGTAGCCTTCCAGGCTCCTCTTTCCATAGGATTCTCCAGGCAAGAGTACTAGAGTAGGTTGCCATTTCCTTCTGCAGGGGATCTTCCCGACCCAGGGATCGAACCCGTGTCTCCTGCATTGCAAGCAGATTCTGTACGAACTGAGCTACGAGGGGATCTTCCCACTTGAGTTATTAAGTATTCTATTTTGCCTGCTGCTGCTGCTGCTAAATCACTTCAGTCGTGTCTGATTCTGTGCAACCCCATAGACGGCAGCCCACCAGGCTCCCCCGTCCCTGGGATTCTCCAGGCAAGAACACTGGAGTGGGTTGCCATTTCCTTCTCCAATGCATGAAAGTGAAAAGTGAAAGTGAAATCACTCAGTCGTGTCTGACCCTTAGCGACCCCATGAACTGCAGCCTACCATGCTCCTCCGTCCATGGGACTTTCCAGGCAAGAGTACTGGAGTGGGGTGCCATCGCCTTCTCTGCTATTTTGCCTACACTGGTTTAAATTGGGTCTGGTGCTCGCCCTCACTATTGCTCTGACTGGTATTGGGAGGAAGTGGCAAAGTCTGTAATTGGTTACATGGCAGGGGTATAAAGTCTGATGAGGTGGTGGCAAGAGATATGGTTGGGTGAACATTCCCAACAACTCTCGTGAACCCCTTCCTGCTCTTCTGCCTCCACAGGCCCTCTGGGTACATGTCCTGTGTCTTTCATGCCTGAGCAAGAAGGCCTCCTTCAGTCCCACACAAGCTGGCACATCCTGGCTAGAGGCTGTACCTGGGTTTTCTTATTCCTTAGATTTAAAATGAGCCATGTTATATGGGTTTCTGATCCCAGGTCTTTTCTCGGAAGCGGCATTCGACGCTGGAGAGGAAATCAAGGACAACATACAATTAAATGGTAGAGATGGGACAGGTGATGCATCGCTGGGAGATTACGAGGTGCTCCAGGCAGTGTCAAGAAGTGGGGGGCCAAAGGCTGAGTCACTTTTCATCACTGGTTGCTGCTGCTGCTGCTGCTAAGTCGCTTCAGTCGTGTCCAACTCTGTGTGACCCCATAGACGGAAGCTCACCAGGCTCCCCTGTCCCTGGGATTCTCCAGGCAAGAACACTGGAGTGGGTTGCCATTTCCTTCTCCAATGCATGAAAGTGAAAAGTGAAAGTGAAGTCGCTCAGTCGTGTCCGACTCTTAGCGACCCCATGGACTGGAGCCTACCAGGCTCCTCCGTCCATGGGATTTTCATCACTGGAGAAGCTTAATAGTTCCCTCAATATGCAGAAGCCTGCAGTGGTCAGAAAAGATTTTGACTGGGCTTTGCCTGGGGCCTAAGTTAATATGCAGAAGCCTCGTTATTCTCAGCCACCTACCTGACTGCTATTTTGTCAGTCCCTTTTCTGAAAGACCCAGGCGGACTAAGGGACAGTGTTGCTAACTTTGGTCACATGTTGATCCATCAAAGCCAGACGTGACCCCAGCCATGGCTGGGACGGCTCTGGGCTTCTGCTATCCGTGCCCACCAGCAGAGACTTCAGGTGTCCTCCAAACTTCTCCCGCTTCTCACACTCCTTCCCCATCCCCCTCCACCTCTGAAAATACCACCTCAGGTACCAAACCTGTGGGAAGGAAACCAAGAGAACTGAGCACACCAGCCATAACAGGTGTCCTGAGGAAAAGCAAAAGGGAATGCACGCTCCTGAAGGCGATGGTCCACTACTGCACAGCAAGGGCAGAACAGAGGAGATGTGCGTGCTAGGCAGATGCAGAGCCTTGAATGGGCCATATGGAAGGGCTTTAGGAATTCGCGATGCTTCCCGCCAGCCCGAGGACTCCAATTAGTCCAGGCCGAAGAGAAACGAGGTGGTGGCAGACCAGCAATCTGACGAGGAGCGGACAGCAGGAGGCCGCAGTGGGGTTGGCGGGGCCCACACAGCAGCGGCCAGCCACACGGCGCGACGGCGGCAGGGGGAGGCCCGGCGGCGCTTACACACAGCCAGGCTCTCTCTGAGTCTCGGGGCTCTCTTTGTAAACTACTAGGAGGTTAATAAAACATAGACAGGAGTTGCTGGAGGAAGGAGGCTTCCTCGTCTCCCTTCTAAGCCTCAGAATATCGGTCTCTTTATTCTCAGTCTCTTCTCCCTTTCATTCCAGAGAAGAAGTTCTTGCGACTCCCACCCTTGCTCCATCCTTCTTCTCCATCACCCTGGGGATCCCACATGTTGAACTCTGTGTCCCCAAAAGATACATCAAAGTCCTGAGCCCTGTTCCTGGCTGTGTGACCTGATTTGGAAACAGGTCTTAGCAGATTTAATCAAGTTAAGGTGCGGTCATACTGGAGTAGAGTGCCTAACCCAATGCCTAGATCTTTATAAGAGAAGGTCAATCTGGATGCAGACAGAGAGAGGAGAGGAGAATGCCAAGTGACGATGGAACCAAAGATTAGAGCGATGAGTCGACACATCAAGAAATGTCAAGGATTGCTGGCAATATGTCAAGGAATGTCAAGGATTACTGGCACCCATGAGAAATGAGGAAGACACAGGAATGGATCTTCAGCTAGATCCCTGAGATGGAGCATGGCCCTGCTGACACCTTGATCGCAGACTTCCTGCCTCCAGAACCAGGAGAGAATAAACTTCTGTTGTGTAAGCTGCCCAGCCTCTGGCACTTAGTTACAGCAGCCTCAGGAAACAAATACTCTGCACACCCGCAGTATTTCCTCTTTCTAGCAGCTTCCTGGCTTTCTTTCTTCTTGTGCATATCCATCCACAGCCCTCTCCCTCACTTCCCAAAAAAACAACCCAGACTTCAACAATAAGAAAACCTTTGCTTCAAGGCTGAAAATGAATGACAGTTAAGTAATGTTTACGGAACTTTATGTAAAAGAGTTAACAAATCAACACATAGATAAGTGTATGGAGATTTATTTGGAAGGATGTTCAGCAAAAGCACTAAGCTGGCTATCTCTGAAGGGTGGGGTAGGAAATGGGGGGTTTACATTCTCTTCAGACTTTTTTGTACTATCTGTATATTAAAAAAAAAAAAGAGTACAAAGCATTTTTACAACTATGAAAAAACAATGAGGTTTATCTTCATTTTTGGAAAAAAATGATAAATGTAACTGCTGGGAGCGAGCTCCACCCATGACAAAGGTCATGAGGAAGGAGGCTCGGCATACGCAAATGCGGGATCTAGCCTCAGGGGCCCCCTGGAAATTCTCCCCCAAAACCAGAGTCTGCCTACTTTTTGCTTTGTGTTCTCACTTACACCTCTGACTTTACAGGAGGCTGTCCCCCACTACCTCTCTCTGTAAAAAGAGTTAACTTACAGCTCCAGTTAATAATTCCTGGGTGTGACAGTGTTTCAACCTACAAACTCTTTTGGAAATCCTCTAGCCTGCCTGAATAGGTTTTTCCAGCCACCTGTGATTGTTCAGAGCCTCCCAACTGTGAGAGGCATGAGATGTTCTAGACTATTTAAATACACATTCCTTTGAGCAGTTAAAAGATTGATTAGAAATTGTATTGGTGAAGGGTTTTTCACTTGTTGGGCCAATGTTTGCTGCTAAGTCTCCATATCCCTTACCTACTGTGTCCTTGGCAGTGTATTGATTAATATAATTGATGTATAGAAATGTAAGTAGTAGCCTGAATGTTTGTAACCTTGGACCCTTGAGTTAATTCTTTTCTTGATTGAGCCCACCTCACCTTTGCCCTATAGGAATGCAACTTTATCTAAGGCTTTTTGGAGGCTGGCACCTGACTTTAGAATAATCACCTTCAGAGAAAAATAAGTTTCTTAAAATGTTAACAGGCCTCCGGGCCAGAAGATGATGCAAATCACCTAAACTTTTGCATATGATAAGTTTGCAGGAAGAGAGCCTAGCTTACTGCATGACTCTACCCTTTCCCCCATTATCCTCTATGCATAACTTAAGGTATAAAAACTACTTTGGAAAATAAAGTGCGGGCCTTGTTCACTGAAACTTGGTCTCACCATGTCGTTCTTTCTCTCACCTTCTGGCTGAATTTTTCCTCTGGGGCGGGGAAGCTCGTCAAGCCTACTAATTTTGCCTGGGCTTCTAAGATCTGACCAGGGAGGCCTTAGTGTCTCCTCTCCCTCGGGAGAACGGGAGGATGCCTGCGGCCTTCATAGGTGACGTAAATTCCTTACTTTGGAATTTTATTCAGCCTCTTTTCTTCACTGAATTTTCCTGCTGATCTATCCTTATTTAACCACTCTTTATATCCTTAATTAATGTTTAATTAAGCAATTGTTTCCTGATCCTCGCCAACGCTGTCCACGCTTCTAATTACCTGGATCCACCGAGGCTGGACCCTGGCATGTAACAATGATGTAACATCATGGAAAACGCTTATGGGACCATTTCACGTGACATAAAACAATAGAAAAGACAATCTGTGTTATGACTAAAGCACCATAAACATGATAAGACTGGAGGGCAGATGGAACATTGCTCATTTGTTAAGGTGGTGAGGCTACAGGTAATTTTGTTTTGAAAATTTCCATTTTTGTTATACAGTGGTTTGAACATTAACCAAAATTTTAGTTGGCATAAACCAGTAAGTGAAGGTAAAACAATCCCCTTCACTTGGGCTGGCGGCCATAACTAGCCCCGCCTCCACTCCCTCCCATTGCTACAGTATGTGCCTACAGCCCCAATTCCCTTGTACCCATCTCCACCACCCTCTGCATCCAGCTGCCAGTCCCCTTTCCACCTTAGTGAACTCACACTGAGGTTATTCCTAAAAGCCAGACTCCAAGATCAAATGCATTCTGCTATGCCCTCCCTTTCCCTGATTTCTGATAACAGCTACTGTTCAGTGAGCCTCTATTCTAAGCCTTCCGTTTATCTTCACTCATTCAAGCCTGACTCATTTAAGGAGCTGTTATTTTCATCTCCATTTTCCAGATAAGAAAACTGAGGCACAGAGTGGTTAAGGAACTTGCCGAGGTCCCACAGCTGTTGTTGTTGGAACCATGAGTCAAACCTGGAAGCTGTTGGCTCTGCAAAAGGGTTTCCCACTCTCTGCACTATTGACCTTGGACCTGGATGATTCTTCATTGTGGGAGGGCGTCCTATGCATTGTAGGGTGTTGGGACCATCCCTGGCCTCTACCCAATAGATGCAATAGCACCCCCAGGCCCAGCTGTGACAAATAGAAATGTCTCTAGACATTGCCAAGAGTTCTCTGGGGGCAATTTCACCCTGGTCCTCTGCAGCGGGATTACAATCTGCCCTGCACTGAAGACGCTCTCCCCTTGCTTCCCAGCTGTTCCCTCCCGGCTCCTCACTGTGCCTTCTACCCTGACTGGCTCTTTTCCAAGGCTCAAGGCTGGTT
This sequence comes from Tragelaphus eurycerus, assembly GCA_935064755.1. Lineage (NCBI taxonomy): Eukaryota > Metazoa > Chordata > Mammalia > Artiodactyla > Bovidae > Tragelaphus > Tragelaphus eurycerus. The sequence continues at coordinate 5,403,920 of CAKXYN010000072.1, read as the reverse complement.
CCCTGCCCTGGAAAATCACCTCTATTCAGTGGGTTCACCCACCTTGTCCTCACAGGCAATAGTGGAAATGACTCAGATTTACAGAGCACCTCCTCTGTCCCAGGAGTCATTTGTAGGCTTTTAATTATGTTCTTTTTCAAAAAATTATGTTCTTTTTAATCCTCACAATGATCCTATAAGAAGGAGACTGTCAATAATCTTATTTTTCAAGAAATCATCACTAATTCATAAAAATATCAAATCACTATGAGTTCTTTATCTAAAACGAATATAATATTATAAGTCAACTATACTTCAATTAAAAATAAATATAAATAAAAGTAAAATGAAGTTGCTCAGTTGTGTTCCACTCTTTGCGACCCCATAGACTGTAGCTTACCAGGCTCCTCTGTCCATGGGATTTTCCAGGAAATAGTACTGGAGTGGGTTGCCATTTCCTTCTCCAGGGGATCTTCCCAACCCAGGGACCGAACCCAGGTCTCCTGCATTGTAGACATACGCTTTACCGTCTGAGCCACCAGGGAAATCCAAAATAAAAGTAGAGAAGGAATAATTTTTTAAAAGAAACTAAGGTACTGAGAGATTAAGCACAATAAGAACAAGTTCCACATGGACTGGAGTGCTTCGAGTTGATGTGCATAACCAGTGTGTCACCAGCATCATCCTTATAACCTCAAATTCACCCTTCCTGGACCTCAAGTCATCAGGATCCCCGGTTGAGGATCTCCTGACTTCTGTCAAAGTACCCCCAGGCTCACAGCAACCCAGAATCTACCACCCTGAAGTCATCTGTGATTCTTCTCTCTGACCCCCCACATAAGGAGCCGCTCCCCACTCCAGAAGTGTCTAGGGTGTTCTCTTGTACCCAGATCCCCTCTCTCACTCTGGTTTTTCCTCCCATTGCCTTAGGCTCCGGGGAAGGCAATGGCACCCCACCCCAGTACTTTTGCCTGGAAAATCCCATGGATGGAGGAGCCTGGTAGGCTCCAGTCCGTGGGGTCGCTAAGAGTCGGACACGACTGAGCGACTTCACTTTCACTTTTCACTTTCATGCATTGGAGAAGGAAATGGCAACCCACTCCAGTGTTCTTGCCTGGAGAATCCCAGGGACAGGGGAGCCTGGTAAGCTTCCGTCTATGGGGTCGCACAGAGTCGGACACGACTGAAGCAACTTAGCAGCAGCAGCAGCAGCCTTAGGCTCAGGACATCTCAACACACCTCAACACACTTCCTTATCTCCTAATCCCAGTCACAAGTCCCTCCTCTCACTCCTCTTTGAAGCTCAGAATCCAGACTGTTGAAAGCCAAGTGTGATGTGACCTCATGGTCTCTGTCCCAGGGATTCTCAAGCTAAATGCCAGTAGAGCCCAAGCAGGTTAACATCAGGCCAGGAGAGTGAGCCGTCTTTGCTAGCAGTGTCCTCGGTGGTCTTCTAACAGATACTCTCTTTGAAATTAAATGCAGCAACACTCTTCATTTCTTCAACGCTCTCTCCAACCTTTTCTAGAAGCATCAGTTCAGTCCAGCTCAGTTCAGTCGCTCAGTCATGTCCGACTCTTTGTGACCCCATGGATTGCAGTACGCCAGGCCTCCCTGTCCATCACCAATTCCCAGAGTTCACTCAAACTCACGTCCATTGTGATGGTGATGCCATCCAACCAGCTCATCCTCTGTCATCCCCTTCTCCTCCCGCCTTCAATCTTTCCCAGAATCAGGGTCTTTTCCAAAGAGTCAGCTCTTCTCATCAGGTGGCCAAAGTATTGGAGTTTCAGCTTCAGCATCAGTCCTTCCAATAAATATTAAGGATTGACCTCCTTTAGAATATATTGGTTGGTAAAAAAAAAAAAAACAAAACACCAATATACTGGTTGGATCTCCTTGCAGACCAAGGGACTCTCAAGAGTCTCCTCCAACACCACAGTTCACAAGCATCAATTCTTCTACACTCAGCTTTTTTATAGTCCAACTCACATCCATACATGACTACTGTAAAAACCACAGCTTTGAGGAGACGGACTTTTGTTGGCAAAGTAACGTCTCTGCTTTTTAATATGCTGTCTGGGTTGGTCATAACTTTTCTTCTTTTTAGAAACATGCATGCCCCTTACTCTCTCTTTCATTTTCCCACTTTCGATAACGACTTGAACACTAGAAACGTTTCATCTTCCTGTAGGCGAACACAATCTTTATGACAGACGGCAGCTAACGCAGGCCTCTGTGAAGAGCTGGGGGAAGTGGGCACTGGTGAAAATAGGAAACAGCTTTTGCTCTAGCTGCTACTAGGAACAAGGTTCCAGGTGGCCCTAATGACTTTCTAAAGAAGTCCAATTCTGGATATTTGTAAGAAATTCTCAGTAACTTAAAGGCTGATGGCTCATCAAAAAAAAAAAAAATTTTTTTAATCATACACCAAAAATAAATAAAGCAGAACAGCTATGGGAAAAACTCCAATGAGACTCAAGGCTCCACCTACGGAGGACAACTGTGACCCAACTCCAGCATGTGGTGGCCACATGGAAATACTGGGTCAGTCTTACCAAATCCTCTGGTTTTCAAATGAAGCCAGAAACCTGCCTTTTATGTAAAGTCTTTTTGTGTAAAATCTTTCATTTTAAAAAAACATGGGGCCACATTGTATGTGCAGACCAAAGTTTTCTAGATAAGACATATGACTAAAAGCTAGTAGTGTATGGTCTCCAACTTGGGGAGGAGGGGTCCTCTCTTCCACCACAACCCTCACCTACATTCCACTCCTGCACTAATCTTCAAATAATGGTTCCCTCCTGCCACTCTGCTGTTCAAACCCCTGGCAGCCTCACTGCCCACAGGCAGGAGTTCCTACTTCTTCCCCGGCAGCTCAGTCCTCTACAGAAAGTGGCCTGGGCTTCCTTTTAGCTCCATCTCCTCCTTGCTCCTAGAATGTCCTTACAGCAAGGTCCATGGCCCTGCTGCCCCCATGCTCATCTTCCATCCATTCATACTGTGCCCTGTCCATGCAGCTTCCTATGCCTAGGAAGTGTGTCAGGTGCTCAGTCATGTCTGACTCTTTGTGACCCCATGGACTGGAGCCCGCCAGGCTCCTCTGTTTATGGAATTTCCCAGGCAAGAACATGGAGTGAGTTGCCATTTCATTCTTCAGGGGATCCTCCCAATGCAGAGATCAAACTAGTGTCTCTTGCACTGCAGGCAGATTCTTTACCCTCTGAACCACCAAAAAAGCCAATGTAAAAGTGAAAGTTGCTCAGTCCTGTCCGACTCTTTGTGACCCTATGGACTATACGGCCCATGGAATTCTCCAGGCCAGAATACTGCATGGGTAGCCCTTCCCTTCTCCAGGGGATCTTCCCAACCCAGGGACCAAACCCAGGTCTCCAGCATTGCAGGAAGATTCTTTTTTTTTTTTTTTTTTTAAGTATATCACAGTTTTTATTTAAGAACCTTTACTATTATTGCAGTACATAATTTTCCCTAAGTTTTACAGATTTTGATATTCATATTTACATTTGCTTCTTGTATCTAAGCACAAGTTGACAATTAAATGTTCCCCAGCAATTTTTGTTAAATGAATTAATAGTGAATACTTGGTTCTATTGCAGCAGATTCTTTACTGCTGAGCCACCAGGGAAGCCTGGGTTGGTCACATGGATAACAATATGCACTCTATACTTCAACTCCACAGGACTCCAGCTATATCCAGAAGCCACAATCTGTCTCACCTTTGTAATTCAACACATACTTGCGGAAAACAAGGACAACAGGCTATTCAGAGAGACTATTATGAAAATTAAGTACATCCTTCTTATTTAATATGATAAAAAGTGAGTCCAGGAATGTTCTTTCCCATCTATCTGCTCTTACTGTTCTTTCAAAGCTCAGTCAATAAAATGTTCCTTGTAGAATAGGCTGGTGTTATTTACTTCCTGGGATAAAAGTTAACCAACACACACACACGCACACTTTAAAAACAGTGAGGTCTCTGAATGATGAGGAGGTGGTATGTCCGTCTGTAATGCCAAGCCTCTGAGCGCCCGGCAGGTGTCCAGTTCTAGTAGGTGCTCAGGGCCATGTGTGTGCAATTGGGAGTGTGCTCCAACTTCCCTTCCCAGGGTCCTGGCCCATCTAAAGTCAGCAGCACTTCAACAACTAGCAGGGACACAGCATTTCAAGACACCAAAAGAGCAAGGGGGGTAAGTGGGAGGGCAAGGGGTGGGAAGCGTGGCGCAGTCTAGTACCAGCTCTGCTCCTGACTTGCTGTGGGCCTCCGACACAGCTTCTCCTCTCTGGGCCTGTTTCCTCACTGTAAAGGACAGTTTGGCTACATGACCTCCTAGGGCCCTGCTTCCAATTCCAGTCTTGGAACTGAGGCTTTCAACACCCACCTCTCTGGCGTATCTGCCCGAGTTCCCTTGTGACATCCTGTCACATAGCAGTAGTTTATGAGAATCAGAATCACCAGCTATTTGGTACTTGCTGAGTACCAGGCACCCACACGGGGATTTTTAAGCTTTATCTTATTGAATCCTCACACAGAGCTCCTGTGAAGTGGGTACTTGTCTTGGGTTGGGTCCCCTAGAAGTGAAGCCTGAAACAGTCTTCCAAAGCCTATGATCCATGAAGGAGGAAGAAGGTGCTCTTGAGCAGGTAAGTGGGTGAGAGAAGCAGGACAGGAAGGGGAAAGGGCTGAGGATGGATGTAGTCATGGCTAAGGTCAAGCCTTGGCTTGATTTGTAGACGTTTCTAGAGCACAGTCCCATGGAGTTATCCCATCTTGAGGAAAGAGGCTCACCTTCTGTGTCCCCAGCATTAGGCAGTTACCAGCTTGGCTGATGGGAGAAGGAGAGGGAGAGGGAGGGTGGCAGAAGGAGATAGCCTTTCATGTCTCAGGGATGCTAATACCTTAAGCCAAAGGCTCTGGAGAAGACCAGAGGTATAGCTGTTACCATGGCACTCCAGCGTTGGGACTGGTACAGTAGCTGGCAAAGGGGCTCTCAGAGAACCACAGCATCTACACAGCACTATTACTAGCCCATTTTGCAGATGGGAAAAACCGAGACCTGGAGAGGTTCAATGTGCTCTCTTGGTCACAGAACTATGAAACACAGAACTCTGTACCATTAAGTACAAATCACATTTCCCATAAGCCGTCCCTACTCCTGTGGAGCAGGACCAATGGACCTCTGTCTCCTTGGCACCCAAAGTGGTTACTGCATCAAAAGGGTGTGAGGTGTGCTTAGAATGGCTGGGTTGGTGAGGTGCAGCTCTCCATGGTTGTGGAGCCTTGGGTGGCATGTCTCTATGAGGCAGGGATTCAGTTCTTACCATCTGCGGGCCCAGGGGAGCACCCCACTCTTTGACAGCTGCCTGGGCTCCAGGCCCTGTCAGCAGCCTGCTTCTCCTCCGGGGTGGGCCTCCTGCCAGGCTGCCTCTGCGGGAAGGGGAACATTATTCATCAGGGAGATAAGGCAGCTGATGAGAGACGGGCCTCCAAGCAGCTGTTCCTCAGCAGGGTTGGAGCGGATGCCGGAGATGCACAGGGGAGGGGGCAGGGAGGAAAGCCCATTGTTAGATAAAAAATGATGGCGTTGCTGAGGAGTGACGGGAGAGCACATTTCCAACTGAGACTGGGTGCTAGTAAACACGTGTCCCCAAGCCCTTCCCACAAACGTCTGTGCCTGATGAACCCCATGTGTGCCTCTGATCAGGCTAACTACTCAACAGGTCAGGGGGTTCTATCAGCTCAGGCAGCAAAAGTGTTCAACTGATAGGGGTGGGGTGCATAGTTCCCATAGAGTTCTACCCCAAGCTAACTGTTCACTGAAACAGACTTGGGGCCAAGGGGGACTGAGTGTTTCACGCTGGGCTACAGCCCTCAATCACTCATTTCCTGCCTCCAGGGTACTTACGGCACCTAAGCCCCCTTCCTGCAGCTCCCCTGGGACTCTATTCTCTTAAAGCTAGCCTGTACAGGGTGGAATTTTCCATGCTGAGGAGCAAGCATGGGTGAGGTTACTTTATGTGTTTTTTTTGAAAGTAGCCATTAAAAGGGACCCCAGGGGTTTCCTGAGAGAGAGAAAGAGTTGGGTGGGTCCTCTCTGGAGGGAAATGGGCTCATCACGGCCCTGGCTGACACACCAAGGGCCTCTCCTGCCTACTTCCATCACCTTCCTTTCTGACCATACTAGAGGGTTTTCTCAGAAGTCAGGCTCTCCCCTGCCCCATATCCTGCGGTGGACGTTTGGACATTGACCTCCTAGCTAACCTTTATTCTTAGCATTTAAAAGTGTACACAGAGGGGTCTTTAAAAGCAGCTATGATATGATGTCCAACTCATTGTGACTCCATGGACTGTAGCCCTCCAGGCTCCTCTGTCCACGGGATTCTCCAGGCAAGAATACTGGAGTGAGTTGCCATGCCCTCCTCCAGGGGATCTTCCCAGCCCAGGGATGGAACCTGCATCTCTCTTATCTCCTGCATTGGCAGGCAGGTTCTTTACCACCAGCACTACATGGGAAGCCCACTTTATAAAACAAACCAGCAAAATGTTGATTGGACAAGTAGGGTCATGAGCACATAAATAACAATAGTTAATGTTTATTAAGCACATAGTGTGTGTGAGGAACTTTGTCTTTTGAAGAGCTTTACCTTAATTAATCCTGACAATTACCTGTAGAGGTAGTTTTTTTGTTTTAATAAGACAGAGAAACAAAGGGTTAAGTCACCTCTCCAATGTCCCATTGCAGAGCCCTGAAGCCTGGCTCCTCACCACACCACCTCAATACATGGGTGTTTGTTTTATTATTCTCTCAACTTCAACTATGCTTGAAATAGAATTGTTTTCTTAAAGGATCTGAAGTAAATATGGCAAAATATTAATATTTGTTAAATTTCTGTGTTCAACTTTATGCTTAAAATTATTGCAAACTTTAAAAAATTATATGAATATTTCAAAAGGGAAAAAAAGCCTCAATGTTTCTACAACTTCTCCTCAGAAGACTGCTGGAGCCCCCTCAAACCTCCTCCCCAAAGCTCTCACACCATCAATCACATTATTATTCTCTTTCTGTGCTTTTCTCCATCCTCTTATCATGTCCCGTTCGAGTTGTTGTTTCCCTGCTCATTTCTCCTTCTAGGCTGTGAACTCCACTGGGGTGATGCTGGACTTTTACCTGCATTTCCAGGGCCTGGCTTCCTGCAAGGAAAATCTAGATGCTCCATAAAATCATTTGATGAAGCTGCACTGGGGGCTCCCATGGGTCATGACTGAGCTGCTGGTGGAAGGGAAGCTGTAGGGGGTTGAGGGACAACCGTGGGCCCTGCCCTCCCTGCTGGAGACATATGGCAATAATTTTAGGACTATCACCCAGTCAGGGTTTCCAGCGTAAGTGCTTCCAGATGCACCTTCCACTGTGCACAGGAACTTTTTAAGACAGGATTCTGGCTGCTTCCAGCTTCGCTCACAGACCTAATCTAAGAAATGGAGGGCAGCTGTCGAGGCAGCCTATCTGGGCTTTCCCCACCAGGTCTCCACCTGTGGCCCTCTGCTGATCTGATGTGCATCAGGTGAACACTCTGCAATGTGGCGTCTTCACTCTGGCTCAGGGGTTCTCCATCGTAGCTGCATCTTGAAATCATCTGGGGAGCTTGCAGAACTACCAATACCTAATCCTTCCCCTTCTTCTCCTACCCCTGGATATTCTGATATGATTGGCCCCAGGCTGGCGTTTTTAGAAGCTTTCCAGGTGATTGTAACAGTTGGAGCTCCTGCTAGGTGCTTTTTGATAAAAAGACAGCTGTCAGCAGGTGAACTGCAATGACTTCATCATCTGAGCATCTACTATATGAAAGAACATTACTAAGCATCTGTTATCTAGGAAGGAAGGAGTTTGAGATCTCTTTCCTAAGAAGCAACTGTGCTGGGAGGAGAAATTACTTAGCCAGTGTTGGCATGCACAGATCACACAGCCAGCACGGGAATGGTAGGGTCTTGGTACCCATTAGGTCCATAGATCACAGGATAACTTCCTGCTGAGTCCGTAAATACCTGTTGGACAAGAAAGCAAGGAGGAACTACATCTACAATACTTAGGTATCTTTCCTCAAGGTTCAGCTTGTATGGACTTTTTCTCAGCTGATATAAGTGAACTCCTACCAGCATAAATGCTTATATTCATGTAAACCAAGGAACATATTAACATGTAAAACCAGGTTTATCTAAATCTGGGAAATTTTTCTAAGAATTTAAATACCACTTCTAACAAATATCTAGCATTGCTGATGTGTGGACTACTGTTTGGGGACCACTGGTTAAAGCCAATACCAGTTAGGCATACATGAACTTATTTAATCCTTTCAATAGCCTCAGAAGTTAATTAGTAAATTGTTTAGGACATGGACTTTGTTTGAAGTCCTGGTTCCAACACTTAACAGCTGTATGATCCTAGATCAAATTGTAGATTTGTAGATCAAATTGTAGATCAAATTGCCAACATCCGCTGGATCATCGAAAAAGCAAGAGAGTTCCAGAAAAACATCTATTTCTGCTTTATTGACTATGCCAAAGCCTTTGACTGTGTGGATCACAATAAACTGTGGAAAATTCCGAAAGAGATGGGAATACCAGACCACCTGACCTGCCTCCTGAGAAACCTATATGCAGGTCAGGAAGTAACAGTTAGAACTGGACATGGAACAACAGACTGGTTCCAAATAGGAAAAGGAGTACGTCGAGGCTGTATATTGTCACCCTGCTTATTTAACTTATATGCAGAGTACATCATGAGAAATGCTGGGCTGGAAGAAGCATAAGCTGGAATCAAGATTGCCAGGAGAAATATCAATAACCTCAGATATGCAGATGACACCATCCTTATGGCAGAAATTGAAGAGGAAGTAAAGAGCCTCTTGATGAAAGTGAAAAAGTAGGCCTAAAGCTCAACATTCGGAAAACTAAGATCATGGCAAATAGATGGGGAAACAGTGTCAGATTTTATTTTTCTGGACTCCAAAATCACTGCAGATGGTGACTGCAGCCATGAAATTAAAAGATGTCTACTCCTTGGAAGGAAAGTTATGACCACCCTAGACAGCATATTCAAAAGCAGAGACATTACTTTGCCAACAAAGGTCCATCTAGTCAAGGCTATGGTTTTTCCAATGGTCATGTATGGATGTGAGAGTTGGACTGTGAAGAAAGCTGAGCACCAAAGAATTGATGCTTTTGAACTGTGATGTTGGAGAAGACTCTTCAGAGTCCCTTGGACTGCAAGGAGATCCAACCAGTCCATTCTAAAGGAGATCAGTCCTGGGTGTTCATTGGAAGCACTGATGTTAAAGCTGAAACTCCAATACTTTGGCCACCTCGTGTGAAGAGTTGACTCACTGGAAAAGATTCTGATGCTGGGAGGGATTGGGGGCAGAAGGAGAAGGAGACAACATAGGATGAGATGGCTTGATGGTATCACCAACTCAATGGACATGAATTTGAGTAAACTCCGGGAGTTGGTGATGGACAGGGAGGCCTGGCGTACTGCAATTCATGGGGTCGCAAAGAGTCAGACATGACTGAGCGACTGGACTAAACTGAACTGAACTGATAATCCTAGAATATTAGTTAAAATTTTTGTGCCTCTGTTTACCCATCTGTAAAAAAGGAAGATGACAATGATGATGATATGTACCTCATATCCAGGAGGACTGAATCGACCAACACAGGGATGCCAGTGTCTGGCACACAGTGAGCCCTGACAAGTGGTAGTCACATTAGCTAATCACTGGGGCTGACAGCTAAGTAGCACTTTATTTGTGAGATAGGCCAAAGTTTCCACAAATATTTTTTTAATTGCTTTAGTATCTTGAAAATAGACCATCTCATGTATATGAGACCACATACAACAGCCCTGCTGCAAACCCACACAATCCCTGATGCTTTTGCTCCAAGATACTGGCTTTGTAGCCATGGCCATGTTGTAGCCATTGCCATGTTGTTGATCCACTACCACTCTGCATACTCTTCTATCCCACGATCGCTTACTGTCCTCGGCAGGCCCATCTATGGCTGAAGCTCTGTTCAGTCCTTTCCTGTACCACCGTCCAGCAATGAACTTCAGATGTTTTTCCATGACTGCATACTTCAAAGTCTTCTGTATACTGTTACAACTCTTGTATTTCTACTCCGCATATCTTGGAAATCACTTCGTATCAGGACAAATGGTATTGATCAGTATCTCTTTATAAGGCTGTACCCTAATTTACTTAACCAATTCCCTACAGAACAACAGTAAGGTGTTTTCCTAATCTTCAGTGGTTAACAAACATTTCTAAGAATGAAACTAATCTTGGCATTCACATAATGTATAACATCAACTGCCTGCCATTAATTTTGAATGTACTGTAGTGCATACAAGGGCTTATAAGAATTTTTGTACCTGGAATTGGGTGCAAGAAAAGTATTTGACATTATCTAGGAGAAGGAAATGGCTACCCATTCCAGTGTTCTTGCCTGGAGAATCCCAGGGACGGGGAAGCCTGATGGGCTGCCATCTATGGGGTCGCACAGAGTCGGACATGACTAAAGTGACTTAGCAGTAGCAGCAGATACTTATATATTATGTATGCAAGAACATATAAGCATACATTTGGCTGCAAATCACAGCGATGACCAAAGCAATAAAGAAAACGTATTCTTTACATTACTGAGATGGGCAGTCCGGGCCAAGGGAATCAGAGGTTCACTGTCATCCTTAAAGACTTACATGTTTCGTGTCCCTCTACTTCATATTCTCAGGGACTTTTGTACCCATACTGTCCCTTCATATCATCAGTGAGTCACTGTAGCTCCCAAGTTCCCACTCTTATACCTTTGAGAAAAAGCCCCTTCCCTCTGTTGCTTTTAAGAAGCTTGGTAGAGTCTCCAGCATCCCCTGGCAGGTGTCTCTGTGACCTCAGTGGTCAAAGCTGCATCTCAGACTCTCTCCTAAACACATCTCTCTCAGTGGGAACAGAATGATCATAACTGCCTGAAACAAATCAAGATTCATCTGCTGGGACTAGAGGGGGCCTATGCTTCCTTGAAGTACATGGCCAAGATCTGGATAAACACAGGATTTATGAGGCAAGAAAGAAGGCAAGCAATGAACAGTAGACACACACCTTCTGAAGCCTTCATTTTCATGGATGATCATACATTGTTCTTTCAAAGAGCTCACTCATAGGATTATGTGTTTTAAGAGAACAACATTGTTAAGTGCATTTACTCTGATGCATATGGATAAATTTTAAAATGCAATGATAAACTCTTAAAATCTGTTATAAGGCTTTTAACAAAGTCTGGCAGATCTAGTGGTACAAAGAACTCTTGACTTGGAATCAGAAAACACAAGATCGACACGCTCCACTTCTGACCCACAAAGACCATGAGATAACAAATACCTATTATATTACATCAATAAGTTTGTGGTGGTTTGTTACCAAGAATATAAAACTAATACATATCTCTCAGTAGTTCATTCCTTTTCATCACTGAAAAGCATTCCATTTTGTGGGTATACTACATTTTGTTTATCCATTCAACAGTTGATTTGGGTTGTCTCTAGTTTGGAGCTATTATGAATGAAATTTCTACAAAAACTCTTGTACAAGTCATTTAGTAGACATGTTTTATTTCTCTTGACAAAAAAAGTAATAGAAGAATAGTTAGATTATATGATACATATATATTTAACTTTGTAAGAAAGAGCCAAACTATTTTCCAAAAAGGTAGTACCATTTTACACTCCCATTGGTAGTTTTTGAGAGTTCCTGTTACTCCATATCCTTGCCAACAGCTTGTATTGTCAGGCTTTTTAATTTCATATTTCATTATAGTTTTTATCTGCATTTTCATGATGATTAATGATGTCTGGCATCATTTCGTGTGCTTATTGGCTCTTTTCTATATATTTTCTTTTGTAAAATGCCTGTTTAAATTTTAAGGAATACTGCCATCCCATAAGATTGTTTCAATAAGGTACCATTTCACGCCTGTCAAAATAGCTGCTATCCAAAAGTCTACAAGCAATAAATGCTGGAGAGGGTGTGGAGAAAAGGGAACCCTCTTACATTGTTGGTGGGAATGCAAACTAGTACAGCCACTATGGAGAACACTGTGGTGATTCCTTAAAAAACTGGAAATAGAACTGCCATATGACCCAGCACTCCCACTGCTGGGCATACACAATGAAGAATCAAAAGAGACACGTGTACCCCAATGTTCATCGCAGCACTGTTTATAATAGCCAGGACATGGAAGCAACTTAGATGTCCATCGGCAGATGAATGGATAAAGAAAGCTGTGGTATATATACACAATGGAATATTACTCGGCCATTAAAAAGAATACATTTGAATCAGTTCTAATGAGGTGGATGAAACCGGAGCCTATTACACAGAGTGAAGTAAGCCAGAAAGAGAAACACCAATACAGTATACTAATGCATATATATGGAATTTAGAAAGAAGGTAACAATAACCTTGTATCCCAGACAGCAAAAGAGACACAGATGTATTGAACAATCTTTTGGACTCTGTGGGAGAGGGCAAGGGTGGGATGATATGGGAGAATGGCATCGAAACATGTAAAACATCATACGTGAAACAAATCGCCAGTCCAGGTTTGATGCATGATACAGGGTGCTTGGGGCTGGTGCCCTGGGATGACCCAGAGGAATGGTACGGGGAGGAAGGTGAGAGGGGGTTCAGGATGGGGAACACATGTACACTCATGGCGGATTCTAGTCAATGTGTGGCAAAACCAATACAATATTGTAAAGTAAAATAAATTAATTAATTTAAAAAAGAAAATAATACATATAATGTGGTTGATATTTAATAGACACCAAATAAAAGAGTTATTATTATTTATATACTTTTTAAGAGGCAAAGTTCTAGAAGTCTATAAAAAGCCCACAGAATATACTTTAAATAATATATCCTAGATCTCTGTCCTGAAGAAAGTGGGGAAGAGAAAGAGAGAGAGGTAACAGAACAGAGAACTTGGAGCAAGAATGCAAGAGGCCTCGGGATCTGAGCTGGAAGACTTCAGAGGCAGGAGGTACTGCTTAGTTTAGGGATGATCAGGAGTTTTGCCTTAGAGATACTGAGGCTGAATGGAAAGCTGGCATCAAAGTAGCTTCATTGCACAGCTTTTCACTAGGGCGAGTGCTGAGAGCCTAGCCCTGCCAGACCTGCCATCTAAAAGGGTGCCAAACGCCTCTATTTAAAGCAGCAGAGATCTGAAGCATTTCATTAGCCCTGCAGTCACTGGGGAGTGGGGAGCTGGAGAAGAGAGCTAAGCACGTGTGAGGGGACATTATAGGAAACCTGGAACAATTCTCTATCAGCAATGCTAAAATTAGCACATCTCCCTCCTCACTGCTCCTCTGGCATCACCTCAACTTTCTAACCTTTACCCCAAGATCCATTCCTGGGCACCGAACACCTTTGCTATAGGGGGTCTTGAAAGCTTGATTTTCTAAAGCCTCTGAAGAAGGGTAAGGGCAGTGACTGTGGCCAGCAAGTTTCTAAAGGCTAAATCTCTACCTCCATCAAAGGAGAAAGAAGTTTTATAGGGATTTTTGTTAATCAATATGACATGCGCTTTTTTAAATAAAGAAGATACCAAACATCACAGCAACATATAAAGAACAGGGTTTTATGCAGTAGTCCTAAGGTTCAGAGACAATATTTATATTCCAATAGTTTCCTTCCATATTTTCAATATGTAAATACATATATTTCTAAATAAAATGGAAATTATACATCCATGCCATCCTATAGTCTTTTTTCAATTACTGTTCCACAGGGATCTTTTTTGGCTAAAATGTAAATATGTAGACCTTCTTATTGATTACATATTATCTTGGTACCTATCTAGATTTTTTAAAATTATTACATTCAGTCCTGGGAAAAATGTCTATCTTTTTGAATTTTTAAAAATTTTCCTCACCTAAAGCCTTTATTAAGGAACTTAGAGGATCAAAGACTATAAACATTTAAAGTTATACTGTCCTCTAGAAAACTTGTGTCCCTGGTGATTCAGTGGTTAAGAATTTGCCTTCAATGCAGGAGCCACAAGAGAATGCGGGTTCAATCCTTGGGTCGGGAAGATCCCGTGGAGGAGGGCATGGCAACCCACTCCAGTATTTTTGCCTGGAGAATCCCATGGACAGAGGAGCCTGGTGGGCTACAGTCCATAGGGTCACAAAGAGTCACACATGACTGAAGCCAATTGGCATGCACACTAGAAAACATATTAATTTTCGCTTTTATCAATAGTGTATTGGAAGGTCAATCTCCTCTACCCTTCACAACATGAAGTCAATATTTTAAATCTTTTTGATTCTAAAAAAAAAATGTCTCTTTGTTTCCTCCATGTTTTCTTTGGTAATTATTGAAATTTAGCATCTTTTCACCTAGTGTCCACAGGTCATTTCTTCTTTTTAGTGAAGAAGATGTATATATATATATATATTTTTTTTTGCAGGGGAAAATGGACAAAGGAAAGGATCAATGAGGGTGGGAGGAAAATGGGAAGAAAGAAGGGGAGTGATGGTGGGGAGGAGTATATGTAATTTCTTAACCAATGGCTTTCTGTTTTTAATCACAAAGAACACTTTAAAAAAATCATGGTGAATTCATCTTATATTAGGAGGTTTGTTCTCGAAATGAAAAGTTCAGGAAACAAAAAGTCCAGTTTGGGTGTCCTCATCTTTAGGCACATCTTGGTATTTTGTATTGGTAAGTCTATCTTTATCACAATATATTATTTAGGACAGGATCACATTTGTCACCTCTTCCTCCCTACTACCCAAAGTGGTACCAAACCCACAAAATAGTCAATAAACCTCCACAGAGTGAGCAAATAAGTCTTTTTTTTTTTTTTAAACTCTCCTGAGTGAACTGAATTTTTTGAGGCTCATAAGTAAATATGTTTTCCTCTTTACTTTGTCTATTACAGCCAGATTATATGAGTGGGGTATTAAAGTCTCCCACTATTATTGTATTGCTCTAGAGAATGTCCTTTAGTTTTTGTTGGAGAAATGGTTTAGTGGTGCAAAATTCTCTCAACTTTGGCTTATCTGTGAAGCTTTTGATTTCTCCTTCATATTTGAATGAGATCCTTGCTGGATACAATAATCTAGGCTGTAAGTTATTTTCCTTCATCACTTTAATTACGTCTTGCCATTCCCTCCTGGCTTGGAGAGTTTCTATTGAAAGATCAGCTGTTATCCTTATGGGAATTCCCTTGTGAGTTATTTGATGTTTTTCCCTTGCTGCTTTTAATATTTGTTCTTTATATTTAATCTTTGTTAATTTGATTAATATGTGTCTTGGGGTGTTTCGCCTTGGGTTTATCCTGTTAGGGACTCCCTGAATTTCTTGAACTTGAGTGGTTATTTCCTTCTCCATTTTAGGGAAGTTTTCAACTATTATCTCCTCAAGTATTTCCTCATGATCTTTCTTTTTATCTTCTTCTTCTGGAACTCCTATGATTCGAATGTTGTAGCGTTTGATGTTATCCTGGAGGTTTCTGAAATTGTCCTCATTTCTTTTGATACGTTTTTCTTTTTTCTCGTCTGATTCATTTATTTCTAGGATTCTATCTTCTAGTTCACTAATCCTATCTTCTGCCTCTGTTATTCTACTATTTGTTGCCTCCAGGGTGTTTTGGATCTCATTTATTGCATTATTCATTATGTGTTGAGTCTTTTTTATTTCTTCTAGGTCCTTGTTAAACCTTTCTTGCATCTTCTCAATCCTTGTCTCCAGACTCTTTAACTGTGATTCTATTTTGATTTCGAGATTTTGAATTAATTTCGCTATCATTATTTGGAATTCTTTATCAGGTAGATTCCCTATCTCTTCCTCTTTGGTTTGGTTTGGTGGGCATCTATCCTGTTCCTTTAGCTGCTGGGTATTCTTTTGTCTCTTCATTTTGTTAAAATTGCCAAATTTAGAGTGTCCTTACTATATTCTGGTAGTTTGTTGAATTCTCTTTATTGAGGCAGTTTACAGGTCTTTTCAATATCTGATCTCTGCCTTGTTACAGAGGGGGCGGAGATGAACACCCAAATCTAAACCGGCCAAGTTCAGGCATTCAGATAATCTTCAGAAGCACAGACTTGGTTGAGTCTGCGTTTTATGCCCTTCCCAGATCCGAGTAGCGCAGGCGATGAAATGTTCAGCGAGCGCAGGTGCTGCGACTTATCGCCTCTCCGCCGCTCAGTTTTCTGGGTATACAAACAGCGCACTTTCTCAGGCAGATGTTGACCATCCAGAGCCCCAAGAAGCGTGAGTCAGCACAGAAACCTACTCACAGTTCCGTTAGACAGTGTCTCTCTAGGGCTATAATTGCCCGCCTCTGGCCCTGGCTGCCTGTCACCGGAGTGGGACGGCCTGCAGCCGGCCAACTCTGTGCAGCCCTTTGTTCCGTAGGTAGTCCTGGTGGTGTCTTAAGTTAGGGCTGGCTTTTGATGTAGTAGATAACCGACAGTCTGCTTATTTCGCTCAGATAGCGCCCGAGATAGCCAGGCCAAATCCTTTCTCAAAGCAATGCAGGCCTCGCCGCTCCTCCTAGCCCAGCCGCCACTTGCCAATAGCAAATGCTGGTGTCCGCGCCAGTTCTCCGCAAAAGGAGTTACCGCAGGGCTCGTTTTCTCGTTTTGAAGACAATGAGCTGTCTTTCTAAGTGCCTGATGTCCTCTGCAGGCATTCAGAAGTTGTTTTATCGAGTTTATTCAGCATTCAAATGTTCTTTTAATGGATTTGTGGAGGAGAAAGTATTCTCCCCGTCTTACTCGTCCGCCATCTTAGCTCCTCCCCGTATATGTTTACTTATATTGGGATATTCATCTTTGTTGATTTATAAGAACTAGTTATATATGAGGTAGTAATCCTTTGCCATATTTTCAGTATTTTCTCCAAATTTTTTATGTCTCTGAAAAGGCTTTTTCTCAGCAAGGGAACTGTGGTGGTAGCCAGGAGGTGTTCTAACTTTCCTGGTTCTTCCTCCCACTGGAGTAAGATGTATTAAAGCTTCTTTGTACTTCCTGGGGTGAAAGGAAGCTAACACCATTTGAAATCCAGCCTCTTCAAAGCGTGTGTGTCTTCCTGTCCTGTGGAGGGTAGAATGCTGGGGACTTCTTTCCCTGACTTCCTTGCAGCTAAGATTTTGAATATAAAGCAGATTTGACTAAATGAAGCCCTTGCTCAACTTTGAAAAGCAGAAGTGAGCTACTGTTCCTCATCTGACTCTTTTTGAGCTGGAACATCAATCTTTTCCTGCTTTGGGATCCGAATTTAGGCTGGAATTTACACCCTAAGTTTTTCTACTTTTCCAGTCTTTGAATCAACCCACCTTTCCTGGGTCTCCAGCTTGATGACTGCAGATCTTGGACTTCCCAGATTTCATAATCATGTAAGCCAATTCCTTGTTTTATATGTAAGTATATATATATGTATTTATATACAATATATATTTTATATACAATATTTATAATATGTTGTATGTATTATAAAATGAAATACATTATATTTGAAAGTGTTAGCCGCTCAGTCGTGTCTGACTCTTTGCAACTCCATGGACTGTAGCCCGCCTCTGTCCACAGAATTCTCCAGGCAAGAATACTGGAGTGGATAGTCAATCCTTTTTACAGGGGAATCTCAATATTTATGGATTCCTCCTACTGGTTCTGTTTCTCCGGAGAACCCAGACATTCGGGTATTGAACCTGAGAACAAAATGCCAACACTTTAAGGGCAAGTGACAGAAAGACAAGAAGAGCCTGAATCCTTGACAGCAACTTCTCTTACTCTTCCCATCTGGAACATCTACATCTAGACCCTTATTATGTGAGAAAAAGAAGTGTCTTTACTGCCTGCGCTGCTACATGTCAAGTTTTCAGTTACCTGCAGTGAAAATATTCCTGACCCACCCAATTATCTCACATCTCTAAGCCTCATTTCCCCAGGTTACACAATGAGAAAAAGAACAGAGAAGGGAATGACCTTAAATGAAACTCACAGGCATGTCCCAGTGCCTCCTGGCTCTGAGCTTGGGGCTCCAGGACAGGCAGAAGAGTTAGTGCCTGAGAGCGAGGACTCTGGGGCCAGATCACCTGGCTCAGAAGCCCAGATTTACCACTCACATACACGCATAGAAACATTTCTTAGCCACTCCATGTGTCAGCTTCCTTGTTTTTAAAGTAGAGATCCTAACAATATGTTTGATAAGAGTTGCTAGAAAGATTAAATGAATTAATCCATGCGAGGCACTTAGAACATTATGTGGCAAGTAGAAAAATGCTCAATGAACATTATTCATAGCTAAAAATTAGACATGGGTCAGCTCTTGGGAGTTTATAGAGTCTAGCTTGAATATGAAGAAATACACACATTTGAATATGACTCAAACTTTAAAGATGCACATTCATGATTGAAAAAAGGAAAAATTTTTCTTTCATTCTTAAGTAAACTGAGTACCTTCTTGTCACAAGAGATCGGAGGTTAAGAGCTGCCTTCAAGGAAGATTTAGATAAATTAGTGGATGACAAAACCATAATAATATGTCAAAGAAAGAAGCACAGCACTTTGGGTCACTCCAGGATTTGAATTAATTGTACTAACATGAAATTGAAAATGTCAGTCACTCAGTTGTGTCTGACTCTTTGCAACCTCATAGCTGTAGCCCACCAGGCTCCTCTGTCCATGGTATTCTCCAGGCAAGAATACTGGAGTGGGTAGCCATTCCCCTTCTCAAGGGGATCTTCCTGACCCAGGGATTGAACCTGAGTCTCTCATATTGCATGCAGATTCTTTACTGTCTGAGCCATCAAGGAAGCCCAGTAATATAGCAAAAGATAATACTGCATAGCTGTTTTTAAGTTTCTAAATCATTTTTATGAATTCACACAACTTTGTGAGAAAGAAGCAAATACTACATAAAATTCGCTCTGAGTCTGACCCCGTTTTGCTTCTCACCTCATTAAATAATGAGCATAATTCTCATTTTACAGATGAGAGGCCACAGGCTTATTGTGAGGTTCACATGAGATGATGCAGGGGAACATGCTCACGCTCTAACTTTTCTAAACAGTTTTTTGTTTTTTTTTGTTTGTTTTTTTAAGTGTATGAGATTATCCCCATGTGAAGACTCAGAGATCAAATATTCTCCAGTGGTGTCCTACCTCCACCCCAGGTTCCTGGAAAGAGCCCCATATTCATCCGATGGGCCCTATTTAACACACTTCTCTCCAGCTTCTTGGGCTGTGGGTACTGCCCCTCGGAGAACTCTTTCTGCCTCTTTGGGTTCTCTATAAACACTCCATCTCTGAAGCTGGGGAGGTTATGAAGGACGTACTCCTGACTCTACCCCGACAAGCCACCTGCCCACCCACAGAGCACCCGGGCCCCTCAGGAATGTGAGCCCCGGGACCTGGCTCCAGCCTCTGTGAGACAGAAGTCAGAACCTTGCCTTCCTCTCCTCAGAGGCCCTAGATTCCTGAAGCATGAAACTCCCTCTAATCGCCTGAGATCTGAGGCTTGGGAAGAACCACTGATTCAAGGAGGCACTTCTTACTGAGCCAGGCTGCACTGCAGGATGCTGCTTTGGGGTCATTTCTGCCCAGGGCGGGGATCCTGGCCTTTCTAAAACAGAGGTCTCAGTCATGACAAATCCAATTTACACATTGAGGGGGTTCGCAAGATGCCTTGAAGGGCAGGGATGGGGAACCTGTTTCCACCTCTCCCCTCTTGCAGAAACAGCAGCAGGGAAGCCAGTTACATGCAGATTCAAATGGGTTGAGAACACAGGGTCTGAAGCCAGCCTCTCTGGGCTCAAATCCTGAACCAGCCACTTTCTAGCCCTGTAAACTAAGGCAAGTTACTTTCATGCTCTATGACTCTGGTTCCTTTTGGGAAATCAAGAGAATTACAGTACTTACTTCATAGAATTAAGAGAATTTGAGTTCATGAAAAATGCCTGGTGTGTAGTGAGCGCACAATGAATTTCAGCTATTTTTATTATTTACCCTGTGATTTTTGAGTAAGTCTTGAACCTGTGAGGGCCTATTTCCTCATTCATAGGATGGGGATAATAACATGTCCAGAGTCACTCTCTTTTCTCACTTTGGTAATACTCATCACTCTTGTAACTACACACCCAGTGTTTGTCCACCTGTCTACACAGCATATGCTTGCAGCAGGGTTTAGTAGAGTATCTAGCACATAGTAGGTGCTGAAAAGAGTCATTGAATGAAGGAATGGTACTATTGTCAGGACTGGATGAAATGAAAGAATACTGAATTTGCTTTCTGTATGTGTGTGTCTGAGAGGGAGGGATATGGGCTGTCAAGCAACACGGACTGGTATCCCAGCTTAGTCTTTACTATCTGTGTGACCACAGGAAAGTAGCTGACCTCTCTGAGTGTGCTCAGCTATAAAATGGAGACAGTGATATTGACCTAGTTAGGAAGATCAATGAGGTAAATTATGGTTAAGCATTTAGTTCTGTGTGCAGGACACAATAGGTGGCCCACAAGCAGCAAGTCCCCTCCCTACTTCTCTGCTTTCTATTGACTGAGCCAAATACACGATAAAATGATATAAATGAACATTTATTGAGCACTTACTGTATGCCAGGCATTGTGCTAAGAGCATCATACACAGTGCAATGGTTTTGAAAACAGACAGGAGAAAAAAATCTTTTTGTAAGCAAGTGTGGAGTTAGGGAAAGATTGAGAAAATGTTAACTGTCTCCATCAAAGAAAGAGTGCATGTATAAGAAGGGAAGAGCTAGTCCATGATGGAGATAATGGACCCACCACTGGCCCTTCATGTGGCTTTATCCAGGGCAGCTCTGACTTTATCCACATAAGCTTTTATTTGGAAAAAACAGGATTCTGCTGCTTAAAACAAAAATAAATAAGTAAACTGAAATGGCTTGGAAAGTCCTCATATAATGGAAAGAACACAGGCCTGGAGTTGAAAAACTTGGCTTCCTGTCCTGGCCCTGACACTAACCAGTCTGAGACCCTGGACAAGTTAATTCCCCTATTAAGCCTTAGTCCCTTTATGGGTAAAATGAGTAGGGGAGAATAGGACAACTTCTGAGGCCTTTTCCAGCTAAAACATTCTGAGAGTGTGTGCCCTTCTGGCTCTTTCTCCAATAGAACTTTCCAATGAAAACCGAGAGACCAACACATGAAGATGGACTTGAATCAAGAGAGGGTGGAAATGGAATAAAAAGAATCTTAAGCTGCCATTCAGTCCAGGACCATCTCATGGATCCTTGTTCTGAGCAAATCTTCCTTCATCTTTCAGTCAGCCCTGATGGACTCTCTTTCATCCTGATCACTGCCAAATCTCTAGGCATATGTCCTCGTAACATTCCATTCATTCTTTAAAAACGAGTGTCAATGTCCTGGTAATTTGTTCATTCAATGACTAGTTATTGACTATCTACTATGTGCCAGGCACTCTTCTAAGGATTATACAGTGAACAAAACAAAATTCATGCCCTACACATATGAATGGGGACAGCATTTGTTAAGCAATCAGTCCTTTCCATGTTGTTGTTCAGTCACTCAGTTGTGTCCGATTCTTTGAGACCCCATGGACTACAGCACACCAGGCTTCCCTGTCCTTTGCCATCTCCCGGAGCTTGCTCAAACTCATGTCCACTGAGTCGGTGATGCCATCCAACCATCTTGTCCTCTGTCATCCCCTTCTCCTCCTGCCTTCTATCTTTCCTAACATCAGGGTCTTTTCTAACATCAGGGTCTTTTCTAACATCAGGGTCTTTTCTAATGAGTCAGCTCTTTGCATAATCATACCATTACATTTTAAATTACATGTTGACCTCCCTATTAGACAATAAGCTCTATTAGAGCAATGGCCAGAGCCAGAGAATAGTGTAGCCTGCCTCTGAAGTGGTGTCTAGAGATCCCTGTAAGAACTGGGAGTCTGCACAGCTTACTCGGGACAGATGACAAGGAAGCTGGGAGCTCTCCAACTCTGTTCTAAATTCCCCGCCAATGGTAAGGGAATGATGGCACATTCCATTGGCCCACCCCCTCCTACCCTGGTTGTTGTTGTTCCCAACACACGTTTATTTTGCATGGGGCATAGGGCTTAGTGCTTGAGATAAACCCTTGAGTGCTGGGGGGTTCTGGGAGATAAGCAAGGACAGATGGCATTTGAAAAACAATATGACGAGTGTACTCCCTGCAGTCCCCAAATCCCAGGCTGGGCCAAGTTGATGGGGGAACATACCCAGTGAGGGCTTCTAAACCCGAATGAGTGTTAATACAGAGTCAACAAAATGGTTGGGGGTTGGCCATGCCAGTGATATTTTCTGGGGGTGAGGTGGTAAAACAGGTTTTTCATGCAAGATTGGTCAATATCTGCAAATCACAACCTTACGGAAAGTAATTATTAGCCCATTTTTTGGATGAAAAGATTAAGGCTCAGGAAGTACCTTACGTAGGTCATGCTGCTAATAAGCATTCAGATCAGATCAGATCAGTCACTCAGTCGTGTCCAACTCTTTGCGACCCCATGAATCACAGCACGCCAGGCCTCCCTATCCATCACCAACTCCTGGAGTTCACCCAGACTCACGTCCATTGAATCAGTGATGCCATCCAGCCATCTCATCCTCTGTTGTCCCCTACTCCTCCTGCCCCAATCCCTCCCAGCATCAAGAGTCTTTTCCAATGAGTCAACTCTTCGCATGAAGTGGCCAAAGTACTGGAGTTTCAGCTTTACATCATTCCTTCCAAAGAAATCCCAGGGCTGATCGCCTTCAAAATGGACTGCTTGGATCTCCTTGCAGTCCAAGGGACTCTCAAGAGTCTTCTCCAACACAACAGTTCAAAAGCATCAATTCCTCGGCGTTCAGCCTTCTTCACAGTCCAGCCCTCACATCCATACATGATCACAGGAAAAACCAGAGCCTTGACTAGATGAACCTTTGTTGGCAAAGTAATGTCTCTGGTTTTGAATATGCTATCTAGGTTGGTCATAGCTGTTCACTCCAAAGCATTCACACCGGGTTCTGGGAATAGAAGCTTTTACAAGACATGCAAAGAAGAGGATGACACAGCTGGTGGGCAGATTTACAGGCCCAGCTTTGAACAGAAGATCTGGTATCCACATCCACTATGGAGAAGTTACCTGCTCTCTCTGAGCTCCAGTCTCCACATCTGTTGGCATCTGTTGTAGGATCATGTTCACTTCTACTGGCAAATACAACACATCTTAATATGCTCCAATCAGAGGCTGAAAACCAGTAGTCTGGACTAAATATAGCCTTTGGAGGCAAAAAGAGCCAATGATTTTAGATGAATGTTACAGATGAGGTTAGAGTGGTTAAGAACTTACCCAGGCTTGCATAGCTAAAACATGATAGAGCTAGGACTTTGGCAATCTGGATCCAGCATCCAGTCTTAAGCAACACATGTCTCTACTGTGCTTCAAGTGCAGAGAAGTGGCAACTGACACTCAACCTCTACATCTGGGTGGCATTAAGGGGTGGCAGGGACTATCGTGAACTACAGGGTCTGTGCTTTAACTAAGGAATGCTCCTGTGACGGATCATGGGGAAGGCTGGTGAATGTTTTGTGTCTCAGTGTTCTTCTCTATAAAACTGGAATAATAATTCTGCCTGTCTCATAGGCTTAATGTGAAGTCTAAATGAGTTAATGTGCCTAGCACATAGCAAACATTACCTAAGTATAAGCTGTTAGTATTATTACTGTCTGAGGAGTGACTCTTGTCTTAAACATTCATAATGTCCATTTAAATATGGTATGGTAAGCTGGGCACACCACTAGGGATCAATTTCTGACAGTATCTGAGGCCATTTCCTCCTCCTTCTGAGCAACACAGGGGCTCCTGGAAGCGTTAGGAATAAACAAGATCTCCAGCTCTGCATGCCACGAGCTCCATGCATTAGCAGCAGCTTTCAGAGCTGGCCACAGCAACCCATCAGCGAGCATGGTTACCATTGGCCTCTAGGCAGAAAAGAATGTGAGGTGCAATGGGCAGTCTTCCAGGGACCCAAGAAGGGAGGCCTCATCCTTTCAGGATGTCCCTGGCTTCAGATAAAACCCTTCCTGTGTTCCAGTTCACAGCTGGCAGGGCCATCGGCAATGACTGATTGCAAAGCACGAGCTGTTGAAAAGATGTGTGTGTGAACCAAACGCCAGCTAGATCAGGCAAAGAGTGCATTCAGGAGGCTGGGAGGAAGACCATCACCTGTACAATGGTTTGTTTTGCACCTACTAAGGACTTGGCCTTGGGCCAGGCATTCAGGAGGCGGCGAAGTTAGTAACAGTAGCAGCTCACCTGTATTCCCTCCTTCTGAGTCCTCTAACAGCCATGATCTCTTGATCTTTAGCACAATTCTATGACACAAGCAGGCCTCATTTCCTGCACTTAAAGATGGGTAACAGAAGAGACCTGTTCAAGATTACAAAGTGCAGCAGAGGCCAGATACTTGGCCAAACTTGTTCCCAAGCTTGCTCACTTGGGTACCCAGTTGGGCTATATTTCCCTGCAGGCCTTGTGTCTGGGCACAGCCACGTGACTGAGTTCTGGCCAATGGAATAAACGAAACATTGGTAATAATGATGTATGGCTTTGTTAGTCCTGGCCCACAAAAATCCTCCCAGCAGTCCTCCCACTTTTTTTGGCCCTTCTTGTCAGTTAGCAGATGCAAACTGCCTGCAGAGGATCCTGAAGACACAGGGATGATGGAGCCACAGGATGGAAGGGGTCTGGCTGGCCTCCTAAGTAACTTGCTGAATGTGAGGAATGGGCTTCTTTTGCATTAGGCCATCTCGTTTGTTTCCCCACTATAATCAGTCTACCTTATATATACACAAAGAAAAACCAGAACTTGGGTTTTAAAGACATTCTCCTCTACAGCTGGTAGTTTTTTCTACCCCATTCCAAACAAGCAAACAAACCTTCTTAAGACTGTAGGGTCTTTGGATTTTACCAAGCACTTGGATGAATAATGGGCAGTTTCTTTCTTCCATGCTGCTAACCTCTGGGCTGTCTCTCACGTTGTGTAGGAAGCTTTCAGATGAGTTGCTTTCCACAAAGGTGGTAGTCAATAAACTTTAGGTGAGTGGCACCCATACACAGTATTATTCTAGCTTGAGACTTCATTGAGCCTACAATCTAGCTGGAAGGATGAGAATCACACCTGCAAAGCCAAGAAACATCCTAGAGGGTGGGGCATATACAGTCCAAGTGGTAGAAGCGGGGTGAGCAGGCAGAGGGAGATCTCCTGGTCTCCCCCAACCCACCTCACATCCTTGCTTGTCTGTAAACACAGTACACTCTGACAGTGTGCCAATACCGGCTGGGTGCTCTGCCTCCTTACTGCATTTAATTCTCACAAGAGCTCTGCCGGGATCCAAGGGGTCCATGGATATTGAATCTCTAAGGCCCCATGATCTGTATACTACAGAGCCTGCAATCCTCCCCTTGCACCTCTGCACTCCTTTCAGGCACATCTCTCTCCCCAGCTTCCAGCTGCCCTTGAAGGAGTGGTGCTGGTTATCCCTCTAAGGGCATCCTGGCCTTCGACAATCAAGAATCACACAACCAGATCTCCTGGGAACACCTCTGTTTTCAAGGCGTCCTCTGCAAAAGAGTCTGACATTCAGCTGAAGGGTGTAGCAGAGCCCTCGATACACAAGCTAGGAAGTCCCTGAGACAAGAGGGCTGAAGGTTTGCACAGCTGGAGGCCCCAGGGAAAGGTCTGGCGGCAGCTGAAACTAACTGACCCCATCTGGAAGCAGAGCCTCCTCAGGGGACCCGGAGGGAGGAAAGGAGACAGGAAGTGGCTGATCTGCTTGTTCTCAGAAAGCTGCAAGGCCTGAGAGATGCTGTTCCCTGGAAACCAAAGATCTGCTGTTTCTCAACACGTGCTCGTGGGACCCCTGCATCACACTCACCTGGCAAGCTGGAAAAGAGGATTTGGGAGCCACAAACGTAATGAATCCAAATCCTGGGAAACAGGAAGCCACATGTTATACAAGCTCGCCAGAGAGTTCTGATGCTCAGTAAGTTTTAAGAAGAGAAAATGCCACTTTACTGAAACAGTTCTAGCTAGTTCTTCCTTAGATGCCCTATTCATTTCTTCCATTTTGCCCATCAGTGACTCGTAATCCCAGGAGCAAAATAATAAAGAGGTTACTAACTACTGAGTGTTCAAGAAGTGTACCATTCTCTTCTAAACACCCTGTATGTGTGTGTTTGTCACTCAGTTGTTATCTGACTCTGCAGCCCCATGGATTGCAGCCCACCAGACTCCTCTGTCCATGGGATTCTCCAGGCAAGAATACTGGAGTGGGTTGCCATTCCCTTCTCCAGGGATCTTCCCAACCCAGAGATTGAATCCAGGTTTTCCTGCATTGCAGACAGATTGTTTACCGTCTGAGCCACCAGGGAAGCCCCTAAGGTCCCACAGGGCAGGTATTAATATCATTGCTCTTCCAGGCCTACTGCTCTCCCTATGGGTAGCTAATGATTATGCATGCTGTCAACATGCCAGACACTGTTCTCTAAGTGCCTTACAAATATTATTTTATTCCTCATAACCTCCTTATAATCGAAAGGTGATTATCATTCCAATTTTGTAATAGTGACCCTAAAGCACGGAGAAGTTTTGTAATTTGTCCAAGGTCAACATAGCCAGCAAAGGGCAGAGCCAGTATTTGAACCCAGGCAGCCACATCCCAGAGGCCACACCCTTAAAAAGAGGTTCAGTTCAGTCAGTTCAGTCGCTCAGTCGTGTCTGATTCTTTGTGACCCCATGGACTGCAGCACACCAGGCTTCCGCATCCATCACAAACTCCTGGAGCTTGCTCAAACTCATGTCCATCAAGTTGCTGATGCCATCCAACCATCTCATCCTGGGTGGTTGGGTGTGGTGTGTTGTTTTTTTTTTTTTTTTTTTTTGCTAAAAATGGGTTAGCAAACTACAACCCACAGGCCAAATCTGGCTAAATCCAGCCTACCACCCATTTTTGTAAGTAAGATTTTATCAGTACACACTTAAACTCATTCATTTATGTATTGCAAATGTCCACTTTCATGCCACAACCAGAGCTGAGTAGTGGGGATTGAGACCAAATGGGCTGCAAAGCTGAAAAAATTTGATACTTGGTCCTTTACAGAAAAAGTGTGCTGTTCCCTGCCCTTATCCACTGTGGAATACCCTGAGATCAGCATGAGTGTGAAGCTATGCCCACAGTTAGAAGGGAACTGTCAACCACAAATTGGCACTTGCCAAGAGGATTTGCCAGCAACTGAACAACAACTTTGCCAACAAAGGTCCATCTAGTCAAGGCTACGGTCTTTTCCTGTGGTCATGTATGGATGTGAGAGTTGGACTGTGAAGAAAGCTGAGCACCGAAGAATTGATGCTTTTGAACTGTGGTGTTGGAGAAGACTCTTGAGAGTCCCTTGGACTGCAAGGAGATCCAACCAGTCCATTCTAAAGGAGATCAGTCCTGGATGTTCTTTGGAAGGAATGATGCTGAAGCTGAAACTCCAGTACTTTGGCCACCTCATGCGAAGAGTTGACTCATTGCAAAAGACTCTGATGCTGGGAGGGACTGGGGCCAGGAGGAGAAGGGGACAACAGAGGATGAGATGGCTGGATGGCATCACTGACTCAATGGATGTGAGTCTGAGTGAACTCCGGGAGTTAGTGATGGACAGGGAGGCCTGGGGTGCTGCGATTCATGGGGTAGCAAAGAGTCAGACATGACTGAGACTGAACTCAACTACAACAGTAAGGGCATTTGCAGAGATTGAACCCTGTGCTGCTGCAGCTGCCGACATTCAACACCCTCTGAGGGGAATTCAGGGTGGGTAGTGAGGCAGTCTGTGCTCGAGGGATTTAGTACTTTTTTAGATATGAAGCGGAGAAGGCGATGGCACCCCACTCCAGTACTTTTGCCTGGAAAATCCCACGGACGGAGGAGCCTGGTAGGCTGCAGTCCGTGGGGTCGCTAAGAGTCGGACATGACTGAGCGACTTCACTTTCTCTTTTCACTTTCATGCATTGGAGAAGGAAATGGCAACCCACTCCAGTGTTCTTGCCTGGAGAATCCCAGGGACGGGGAAGCCTGATGGGCTGCCGTCTGTGGGGTCACACAGAGTCGGACACAACTGAAGCGACTTAGCATTAGCATAGATATGAAGAGATGCAAGGATTGGGATCACAAAATCAGTTCCTGAAAATATCTAGCCACCTGAAGTTCTATGTGTCTCTGATAAAGCATAACTTTCCAGCTCTGTGTGGCTGTATACACCCTGTACTGCCATGGGTGCCAATGCCTCCCACCTGGCCCAGGGAAGGTACTCCAGTAATATTCACTGAGTGAATAGCATGAGCATATCATACTGCAGTAAGGCCAGTCAAGTCTAGAGGAACAATTAGGTCGACCCCACCTGGGAATGTCCAGTCTTTCTGTTGCACTTATTAAAAGACTTTAGGGGTCTCCTTGCCATGATAACCTGTCCTATCAGCCTAAATTAATTTGAAGATTTAGAGTGTTTTGAGGATGTCTTGATTGTCTTTGATCCCAGTATGCTGCCCATCCCAACTTAAAGTATCTCAATGGTCTCCACCTAAACCCTCCATCTAAGGGTTAGTCTCAAACCCAGGCTAAACTGCTTTGCCCTTGACCCTAGAGATCAGGGTCCTAAAGCCTTAAGACCTAGTCTTAATCAAAAGAATGATGATTTGTAAGTTCGAGAACGCTGGTTAAATTCTGGCTGCTTCTCCATCAGCCGTGTGACCCTGAGCAAGTTTCTGCACCTCTCTGAACCAACTGCAAGCTTCCTAATCAGTGCCATACAGTTTACTGCAGGGAGAGGACTCCTGCAGAGCTGACCCACCACACAATAGGCCTCAGAGGATGGGCCTGATTCTTTTATGATGATGATGGAGACAGTTTAGAAGAGCTGTCTGCCGAACGACCCCAAATCCATTATGCATGTTTTATCTTTGAGCTCCCAGGGTCTTGAATAAACAATGTCTTCATCCAGCTTTTAAAAGACACTAATTCCGCCTCAGAGTAACCATCCCCTCCCACCCCAGCTGAAACTTGGCCGGCTGTATGCCTGGCTGCTGGCCGGAATTTCCAAACACCGTTGGTTTAGCATTTCTCAAATGTACCCCATTAACACTAGGAACTGGTCAGCTCTCCCTCCTCTCTGAGCTCAGGTCTGACCGGCACAGTGAGAGGTGGAGCCACCAGTGTGAGGCCAGCCTGCCCGGTTCGCCTCTGTGAAGCAGGGTGGTGCTGGGGTTGGTCTGCTTGGGACTGGGGGCACCTGTCAGCATTTTGCATGAGGGGATGCACGCAGGTCAGATGCAGACACAAGCGGTGTGCTTGGAGACCGGGAGAAAGCGCAGTGGAATGAGGGGGGTCTGGGAAATGTGAACAAAATATATTCTCCCAGTTGGCACTTGAGGGGAAAAAGAAGACCTTGAACGAGGCTTAGCAAAAAGCCACTACTCTGGGAAACAGGAAAGAACTCTGCTCTGGCATGCTCTCCAGCTCACTCGCTGTGTGTCTTTGAGCAAGGTACTTGCCCTTTCTGTGGCACTTTTATTCAAAGATAAATGGATTAGACTCAGCCACATTTTAAAACTCTTGCTTGGCAGCAGAATTCTTTTTCAAACAAAATTTTACTTGGAATTTTAATACAGAAATAGATGAAAGTGAGATTGATTCTCTGTATAAAAATGGCAGGAGTGGAAAAATGGGGAGCTGGAATCCTGCCTGCTAATAAGCCTTGCTAATAATCTGAAAGAGATCAGGAGGGACCTTTGTGGAAAGGGTTTGAGAACCATATGCCATGATAGATGATCTATAAAAACTTCAAGCGCTGGCAGCTTCTGATTCTGGCAGCTTCAGCTGCTACTGCTAATAACAGTAATTGTTATTGTTGTTAAGTCGCTAAGTCGTGTCCAACTCTTTATGACCCCATGGACTGCAGCACGCCAGGCTTCCCTGTCTGTCACCATCCCTCGGAGCTTGCTCAAACTCACGTCCATCAAGTCGGTGATGCCATCCAATCACCTCATCCCCTGTCATCTCTGTCTCCTCCTGCTCTCAATCTTCCCTGGAGTCAGTCTTAACAGTAATGGCTTTTATTTATTGAGCATTTCCTTTGTGCTAGGGCTGGACTTGACTTCTATCTTATTTACTTTGAGAGTCAATAGAGACTCCTGATTCAGAGCCCTGATTCAAATCCCAGCTTCACCAATTTAGCAGCTGTGTGACCTTGGGCAAGTCCATTAATCTTTCTGTGCCTCAGATTCTTCATATGGGAAATAGATTGTTCTGAGTATTAAAGCAATTAATCTCCACAAAATGCTTAGAACAGTGCCAGATACATACTAAGCAACCTATGTTAGCCACTTTTCTCACAACTAAATAAATTGTTATATCTAATTTCTTTAAGCACCACTCTGTTTCACAGATGAAAGGAATTGAGGCTCAGAGAGGTGAAGAGAGTGCCCCTAGGTCACACAATTAATAGGTGATGGAAGGAAGACCTGAATCCACGTCTGCCCAGCTGTGCAGCCTGTGGTCTTAACACTCAGCCAAAACTCTAGGGTTCTTGACGCTACAAGTAAGGGTCCTGGTCCTAGTAATTTGCTTAAGGACTTCTGAGCCTAGAAGGAAGGATATTTAAAGGTGGCTACAGTAATTTATGCTTGCAGGAGTTCTGGTGTCAGTAGGGTTAGAGTCTGAACACCCTGCTGAATGCATATTCCAAGGAGAAAAAAGGCGTTTGGTTGCCAGAGCCCAGGGCTAACTGATGGTCTTTATTAGAGAAAGGACATAGGCAGCCCCAAGCTAGAGCACAGAAGAGCGGAGAACTGGCTGACTTTTAGCCCCCACTTGGAGGGTGCCAGATAGGTCTTTGAGCAATGCACAAGCTGTACTAGCTTACACAACGACCCTCACTCTTCCCCTGCCTCAGCACTGAGTGGAGAGCAGCTCAGGGAGACTGAATTTGGCTGGATGAGAAAGATAAGACTAGTCTCAGCCCTGCCCTGACAGCTCTACGTGAGGCGAAGGAGCAAGGGGGCCGCGCAGTCAGGAAGCTCTGTCTGATCACGCAAAGCAAATGCAAGCCACACACTTTATCTCTTTGTGCTTCCTTCTTTCTCCGAACAGAGGGTGGCAATAAAAGATGGCTGTATGGCTCTCTCTGGGTAGCTGAATGGGAGCCAAAGCATCATATGGTGAACAAATGCTCTGATTGCCCACTGCAGAGCTGCTGCTGCACATTATTAAATGGCACCAACCTCTGCCCTGACCCCTGATCCCTGGAAATGAATAGCCACCCACCCACCCAGAAAGCCCTAGTACGCTGCCACCAAGAGGCCAAACACTTGCTCCAGCATTAAGAGAAATCAGAGGGCATGGCATGGTTTTAAGGATCTGGTCTTAAATTCAGACAGAGCTGGTACAAATGGCAACTCCACCTCTCACGCACAGTGAGACTTTGGGTAAGATACTTAACCTCTCTGAGCCCCAATTTCCCATCCCTAAAATATAACTTATGTACTGACCATGCAAGGAAGATATAAGAATTATCTGTAATAAATGCAAAGTGCCCAGTATGATACCTGAGACACAGAAAGGGCTTTAAATAGCTATATGCATAGTGCCTTCACTTATTCAATGAAGACTGACTCCCAGCCTGCTGAGAACCAGCCACAGTAAATATGATGGGGAAGGGTTAAGTTGTTTCCCTGAGTGCCACTTCCATCTGAAGGGCGAGCAGGAGTTTTCTAGGTGAAATGGGGAGGAAAGAATTTTCCAAGCAGAGGGAACAGAATATGTGAAAACCTGTGATAGGAAAGAATAGGTGAGGGTTGAAGAACTACAGTCAAGATTTTGGTCTAAGAGTACAAGGAACATATTGAAGGGTTTTAACTGATGAAGTGACACAGTCAAATCAGTGTTTTAAGAAGCTCACTCTAAAAAGAGTATATGCTGTATGATTTCAACTTTATAACACTCTAGAAAAGGCAAACCCATAGAGACAGAAAAAAAAAAGATTAGCAGTTGCCAGGGGTTAGGGAGGAGAGAGGATGAATAAGCAGAGCAGTGGGGATTATTAGGGCAGTGAAACTGTCTGGTATGATGCTATAATGGTGGATATATGTTATATATTCATCAAAACCCACAGAATGTATGACACCAAGAATGAACACTAGCGTAAACTATGGGCTTTGGGTGATAATGATATTTCAGTGTAGCTTTGTCAGTTGTAATAAACGTCCTACTCTGGTGGTGGACGTGGATAATGGGGGAGACTTGTGGTGGGGAGGACAGGGGGGATATGGGAATTCCGTGTACTTTCCTCTCAAATCTGCTGTGAAGCTAAAATCTCTCTAAAAATATAAAGTCTATTAATTCAAAAATAAATACAAGAGAAAAAAACTCAGTCTGGCTGTGGTATAGAGCATAGACTGGAAGCCAGCAGGGGAGACCACAGAGTTAGGTTTTTCTGTTGTCTTGCTGGGTTCCCTGAGGACAAGTTATATAAGCTCTGAGAGCGCCAGTTTCTCCGTCTGTGGTACAGAGACAAGAATATAAAGTGACACAAGGTATAGCACATGTTTTGGGTTCAGTCTGGCAGGACGTGGAACAATGAGCTCGACACTGTCAGGATCCAAAGCTCTTTGTGGGGGGACAGTGGGTATCCTCTGATGGTGTTCCGAAGCAGGTAAAAAGTCTCAATGTTTACTGCCAGGGGCAAATAGAGAATGTATGGCCCAGGGCTAAAGCTGTGTTTCATGCTTTGGGGGAAATAAATTATAGTAACAGCTAAGATTTATTGACTACCAACTACATCAGTTCAGTTCAGTCACTCAGTTGTGTCCAACTCTTCGTGACCCCATGGACCGCAGCACGCCAGGCCTCCCTGCCCATCACCAACTCCCAGAGTTTGGTAAACTATGAGTTTACCAAACTGTAGTTTACCAAACTACATCGCAGGTCCTATTATAAGGCCTTTTATGAATTAGTGCTTTTCACTAGGACCTACTATTATCTCTGTTGTATCTGGGCAAACTGAGGCACAGAAAGGCCCATCAGCTTGCCCAATGTAAGTGACAGAGCTGGTTTAAAATAAAATGATGGGGGAATTCCCTGGCGGTCCAGTGGATTGGACTCTGCGCTTCCATTTCAGGGCGCACAAGTTCAATACTTGGTTGAGGAACTAAGATCCTGCATGCCGCATGTTACAAACAAATAAAAAGTAATCAGTTAAAAAAATTAAAATTAAAAGATACAAACCCAAGTTAATTGCAGAAGTAGGTTATGTAAGCATAAAACCGTCATGAAATGGCATAAAAAAGAGTAGCTGTGACCAAGGACCCAATCACGGGGGAAGCAGTATGGTAGAACCCTTACAGCCATGAGTTTTGAATTAGCCTTCCTGGATTTAAATCCTGGCTCCTCCACTTTCCATGTGACCTCAGGCAAGTTTTTTAGTCACTCTGTGACTCAATTTCTTTATCTGTAATATAGGAAATAACAACAGTGAATGTTGACATTCTAGGAATCAGAGAACTAAAATGGACTGTAATGGGTGAATGTAACTCAGATGACCATTATATCTACTACTGCAGGCAGGAATCTCTCAGAAGAAATGGAGTAGCCATCACGGTCAACAAGAGTCCAAAATGCAGTACTTGGATGCAATCTCAAAAACGACAGAATGATCTCTGTTCGTTTCCAAAGCAAACCATTCAATATCACAGTAATCCAAGTCTATGTCCCAACCAGTAATGCTGAAGAAGCTGAAGTTGAACGGTTCTATGAAGACCTCCAAGACTTTTTAGAACTAACACCCAAAAAAAATGTCCTTTTCATTATAGGGGACTGGAATGCAAAAGTAGGAAGTCAAGAAACACCTGGAGTAACAGGCAAATTTGGTCTTGGAATATGGAATGAAGCAGGGCAAGACCAAGAAAATGCACTGTTCATAACAAACACCCTCTTCCAACAACACAAGAGAAGACTCTATACATGGACATCACTAGATGGTCAACACCGAAATCAGATTGATTATATTCTTTGCAGCCAAAGATGGAGAAGCTCTATACAGTCAGCAAAAACATGACCAGGAGCTGATTGTGGCTCAGACCATGAACTCCTTATTGCCAAATTCAGACTTAAGTTGAAGAAAGTAGGGAAAACCACTAGACCATTCAGGTATGACCTAAATCAAATGCCTTATGATTATACAGTGGAAGTGAGAAATAGATTTAAGGGCCTAGATCTGATAGATAGAGTGCCTGATGAACTATGGAATGAGGTTCGTGACATTGTACAGGAGACAGGGATCAAGACCAGCCCCATGGAAAAGAAATGCAAAAAAGCAAAATGGCTGTCTGGGGAGGCCTTACAAATAGCTGTGAAAAGAAGAGAAGCAAAAAGCAAAGGAGAAAAGGAAAGATATAAACATCTGAATGCAGAGTTCCAAAGAATAGCAAGAAGAGATAAGAAAGCTTTCCTCAGCAATCAATGCAAAGAAATAGAGGAAAACAAGAGAATGGGAAAGACTAGAGATCTCTTCAAGAAAATTAGAGATACCAAGGGAACATTTCATGCAAAGATGGGCTCAATAAAGGACAGAAATGGTATGGACCTAACAGAAGCAGAAGATATTAAGAAGAGATGGCAAGAATATACAGAAGAACTGTACAAAAAAAGATCTTCACGACCCAGATAATCATGATGGTGTGATCACTGACCTAGAGCCAGACATCCTGGAATGTGAAGTCAAGTGGGCCTTAGAAAGCATCACTACGAACAAAGCGAGTGGAGGTGATGGAATTCTAGTTGAGCTATTTCAAATCCTGAAAGATGATGCTGTGAAAGTGCTGCACTCAATATGCCAGAAAATTTGGAAAACTCAGCAGTGGCCACAGGACTGGAAAAGGGCAGTTTTCATTCCAATCCCAAAGAAAGGCAATGCCAAAGAATGCTCAAACTACCGCATAATTGCACTCATCTCACACGCTAGTAAAGTAATGCTCAAAATTCTCCAAGTCAGGCTTCAACAATATGTAAACTGTGAATTTCCTGATGTTCAAGCTGGTTTTAGAAAAAGCAGAGGAACCAGAGATCAAATTTCCAACATGCGCTGGATCATGGAAAAAGCAAGAGAGTTCCAGAAAACCATCTATTTCTGCTTTATTGACTATGCCAAAGCCTTGGACTGTGTGGATCACAATAAACTATAGAAAATGATGAAAGAGATGGGGAATACCAGACCACCTGATCTGCCTCTTGAGAAATTTGTATGCAGGTCAGAAAGCAGCGGTTAGAACTGGACATGGAACAACTGACTGGTTCCAAATAGGAAAAGGAGTATGTCAAGGCTCTATATTGTCACCCTGTTTATTTAACTTATATGCAGAGTACACCATGAGAAATGTTGGGCTGGAAGAAACACAAGTTGGAATCAAGATTGCCAGGAGAAATATCAATAACCTGAGTTATGCAGATGACATCACCCTTATGGCAGAAAGTGAAGAGGAACTCAAAAGCCTCTTGAGGAAAATGGAGAGTGAAAAAGTTGGCTTAAAGCTCAACATTCAGAAAACAAAGATCATGGCATCCGGTCCCATCACTTCATGGGAAATAAATGGGGAAACAGTGGAAACAGTGTCAGACTTTATTTTGGGGGGCTCCAAAATCACTGCAGCGGGTGACTGCAGCCATGAAATTAAAAGACGCTTACTCCTTGGAAGGAAAGTTATGATCAACCTAGATAGCATATTCAAAAGCAGAGACATTACTTTGCCAACAAAGGTTCATCTAGTCAAGGCTTATGGTTTTTCCTGTGGTCATGTACGGATGTGAGAGCTGGACGGTGAAGAAAGCTGAGCACCGAAGAATTGATGCTTTTGAACTGTGGTGTTGGAGAAGACTCTTGAGAGTCCCTTGGACTGCAAGGAGATCCAACCAGTCCATTCTGAAGGAGATCAGCCCTGGGATTTCTTTGGAAGGAATGATGCTAAAGCTGAAACCCCAGTACTTTGGCCACCTCATGCGAAGAGTTGACTCATTGGAGAAGACTCTGATGCTGGGAGGGATTGGGGCAGGAGGAGAAGGGGACGACAGAGGATTAGATGGCTGGATGGCATCACT
Source organism: Tragelaphus eurycerus (assembly GCA_935064755.1). Lineage (NCBI taxonomy): Eukaryota > Metazoa > Chordata > Mammalia > Artiodactyla > Bovidae > Tragelaphus > Tragelaphus eurycerus. Next base: position 5,367,667 of record CAKXYN010000072.1, on the reverse strand, counting down.
GACTCGATGGACGTGAGTCTGGGTGACCTCCGGGAGTTGGTGATGGACAGGGAGGCCTGGCGTGCTGCGATTCATGGGGTCGCAAAGAGTCGGACACGACTGAGAGACTGAACTGAACTGAACAGGCCATACAGTTTTTAATCAATGTATGTTTCAGAACAAAGGACAATAGAAACTTCTAAAAGAGCAAGGCTGGGGTTTCAAACGGGAGTGAGGCTCAATCCTGGCACCAACCCACAGTTATCAAAGACCACGCTAGAGACCAGTTTGCGGCAACGACGAAAACATGACCTCTGCCCTCAAGGACCTCCCAGTCTGGGTGGGAGGATTGGAACAAATGCAGAAAATACAACAAATGGCAAGATGTAAGGATCAATTATTTAAACAAAATGGTGCTACTCACCATGCTAGCCAGTAGGGATGCAGTGACTGGCAAAACAGACAAGATCCCTCCCCTCAAAGAGCTTATAGGCAGGGACCACAAACAGACACAGCAGCAGTGCTGACTGCTGTTCATTAAAATTTAATGCAGAGAGTGGCTTAGAGATCCAAAGGGGAGGTTATTTCAGATAGGATGGTCAGAGAAGGAAGTGGTGGCATCTTCATGGCAAAGCCAAAAGTCACAAGGAGTGAGCCTTGTTTATATCTGGGAGAAAAGCCACTTCATTTGTGTCCGACTCTTTGCGACCCCATAGACTATATAGCCCATCAGGCTCCTCTGTCCATAAGACTCTTCAGGGCCACCAGGGTCCTCTGTCCATGGGAGTCTCCAGGCCAAGAATACTGGAGTAGGTTGCCGTCTTCTCCTTCAGGTGATTTTCCTGACCCAGGGATTGAACCTGCATCTCTTATATCTCCTGCATTGGCAGGTGGGTTCTTTACCACTAGCGTCACCTGGGAATCCCTTCCCGGTCTGAGAATAGCAGGTGCAAAGGCCGAGGGGGGAGAATACACATGACCTGTTTAGAGAATGGCACAAAAGAGGAGCATTGGTGTGGTTGATGGGAAGGAAGCGGGAGACAGAGGAAGTCTAGACTACAGGGGCCTACAGAGCATAACCACGGCTGTGAACTCCACTCTAAGAGAGATGCGAAGAACTCAGGGGCTTGGCATCTGATTTAATTTCATTGTGTTTGATCTTTGTTAATTTGATTAATATGTGTCTTGGGGTGTTTTGCCTTGGGTTTATCCTGTTTGGGACTCTGGGTTTCTTGGACTTGAGTGATTATTTCCTTCCCCATTTTAGGGAAGTTTTCAACTATTATCTCCTCAAGTATTTTCTCATGGTCTTTCTTTTTGTCTTCTTCTGGGACCCCTATGATTCGAATGTTGTAGCATTTAATATTGTCCTGGAGGTCTCTGAGATTGTCCTCATTTCTTTTAATTCGTTTTTCTTTTTTCTCCTCTGATTGATTTATTTCTACCATTCTATCTTCTAATTCACTAATCCTATCTTCTGCCTCTGTTATTCTACTATTTGTTGCCTCCAGAGTGTTTTTGATCTCATTTATTGCATTATTCATTATATATTGACTCTTTTTTATTTCTTCTAGGTCCTTGTTAAACCTTTCTTGCATCTTCTCAATCCTTGTCTCCAGGATATTTATCTGTGATTCCATTTTGATTTCAAGATTTTGGATCAATTTCACTATTATTATTCGGAATTCTTTATCAGGGAGATTCCCTATCTCTTCCTCTTTTGTTTGGTTTGGTGGGCATTTATCCTGTTCCTTTACCTGCTGGGTATTCTTCTGTCTCTTCATCTTGTTTAAATTGCTGAGTTTGGGGTGTCCTTTCTGTATTCTGGAAGTTTGTGAAGTTCTCTTTATTGTGGCGTTTCCTCACTGTATGTGGGTTTGTAGAGGTGGCTTGTCAATGTTTCTTGGTTAGGGAAGCTTGTGTCGGTGTTCTGGTGGGTGGAGCTGGATTTCTTCTCTCTGGAGTGCAATGAAGTGTCCAGTAATGAGTTAAGAGATGTCTATGGTTTTGGGGTGACTTTGGGCAGCCTGTATATTAGAGCTCAGGGCTGTGTTCCTGTGTTGCTGGAGAATTAGCTTGGTATGTCTTGCCCTGGAATTTGTTGGCCTTTATGTGGTGCTTGGTTTCAGTGTAGGTATGGAGGCATTTGATGGGCTCCTGTCAATGTTCCCTGGAGTCAGGGTTTGGACTTAAGCCTCCTGTTTCCAGTTATCGGTCTTGTTTTTACAGTAGTCTCAAAACTTCTCCTTCTATACAGCAACACTGATAAAATATCTAGGTTAAAGATGAAAAGCTCCTTTTGAAGACAATGGGTTGCTTTTCTGGGTGCCTGATGTCCTCTTCGGGGATTCAGAAGTTGTTTTGTGGAATTTACTCTGTGTTTAAATGTTCTTTTGATGAATTTGTGGGGAAGAAAGTATTCTTCCCGTCCTATTCCTCTGCCATCTTCAATAAAAAGCAATTTTTAAGAGACGGGCACTGAGAAAGATTCATCCATATGCCTGCCAAGTTCCTCGCCGGTGTTGTAGTAATCATCCACGTTTTCCTGCCTGAACACGGTCATGATAAACTATCACGCGTCACCAAAGCCCAGCGCACTTCAACTCCGCTTCCCAAACCATCACCACCACTCCGGCGCCTCCGTGGGCTCCTCATGCATCAGTCAGCAGTCCCGGGCGCCCACGAGCTCCCCGGGTCCTTCCCTGGCGCTGTCGGAGGCTGACAGTAGGCGCCAGCGCCCGAGACAATCTGGGCGGCGGTGGGAGTGCAAGGAGGCTAAGAGCGGGGCGCGGATCCTGCGCGTCCACCCAGCATCGGCTCTGCCTGGCTCTCCCGCTCCCAATTTAATTTCAGAAGAATCACTCTGGCTTCTGTGTGGAGAATGGATTGAATGGGGCCATAGTGAATTAAAGTGTCCTCAAATTCTTTGCTGCTCCTTTCATCAACTGGTGGGGTATCATTAACTCTAATTGCCCCTGGCCCTGTCTCTAACCACTAGCATGTGGCAGAAGTGAGGCTATGGAACTTCTAACTCTGACCTCTTCAGATATTAATATTTACACCTTCTATCCTTCTTGTAACTTGTCCTTTTGTAAAGCAGCTGCTATATGAGAAGTCTGACATCCTGAGACCACACTGCTTTGAGGAAGTGCAATAGCCACGGGGAGAAAGAGAGAACACGTGGAGGACCATCGAGGCACCAGAGACATATGAAGGTGACAGGACTGTCCAGCCCAGCCAAGCCAGAGAACTGCCTGTCCCTGCCCGACCCAGATTCCTGACCCACAGGCCAAAAGCAAATAAAACGACTGAGGTTTTATGCCATCAGGTTTTGGGGCAGTGTGTTACACAGCTACTGATAATTGAGACAGAGGCAAGGAGGTTAGGGAGAAGGGTACTGCAGAAATCCAGGTAACGGAATGAGGCGATTTGGTCTAAGGTAAGAATGGTGGTGTGTGTGTGTCAGTCACTCAGTAGTGTCCAACTCTTTGTGACCCCGTGGACTGTAGCCCGCCAGCCTCCTCTGTCTACAGAATTCTCCAGGCAAGAATACTGGAGTGGGTAGCCTATCCCTTCTCCAGGGGATTTTCCTGACCTAGGGATGGAACCTGGGTCTCCTGTATTGCAAGCAGATTCTTTACTGTCTGAGCCACCAGGGAAGCAGGAATGGTGGTGGGGAATAAAAAGTGCTGACATGAGAAAAAGTTACACACCCATCATCACCATCAGGAGCAACTCAGGGGTCTGGAGACCCCATATCCACCGGCCATGGTGCTGCCCGCTTTCTCTCTGCCGCTCCCTCATTCAATGAAGGGTTGACTGTCCAAGGACTGACTTCCTTGTTAGAGACTTCACTGCCATCAAGACAAATACTACAGAAGGTAAAGAGGTAAAGAAATATAGTCCAGAATGCCCCCAAATAGGCTTAACAGCATAGAAAAGCTCTTTATTAGCAAAATGAAGACATGTCCCAGAAAAATTGTTCATCTTAGCATAACATCCAATGTGTATGCTCTACTTCATAATTTAGCAAGCATGCTCACACCCATTGCCTCTTTTGATTCTATCTACTGTCCTATGAAGTTGGAAATGCCAACCTCAAACACAAATGAGGAAACACTCTTAGAAAGGAAGCAATTACTATTCTATAGCCCCATAGTCAGTAACCAGTAGAGCTAGACTTTGAACCTGTAATTTCTCTATGCAAGTTCAATTTTTTTATATGACTAAATAAATTCTAAAATTTCCACATTTATTTTAAAACCATACAGATTAATATCAAAGGATCATTCCGTGTTTGTTGTTTGCTTGCAGCTCTTCTTCACAGGCTAGCTGTACAATAGATTTTAAAGCAGAGTCCTTGGACTCCTGGTCTTGAAACCTTGTAGGTAGAGACTGACAACATACAGATTCTCGGGCCACACCCTGGAAACAGACTTTCTGCTAATGGGGCACAAGCATCTGTGTTTTAATAAATAAGCTGGAGTAGGGAGAGGAGTCTTAAATTATTCGCCTTCATGGGAAAGGCTGAACGTTACTGAACTGCTGGGTGAATCAGCCCTCGGGAAGCAGACAGACATGCTTAAATGAAGAGACGGAGTCTGACATTTAGCAAACTGTAAATGGATTGCTCCTTCATGCTGTCTGGGTGAGGAAGGGATCCTAGACAGTCTCCTCCCTCCCCTCCACCAGACTCACCCTGGGAGTCAGGAAAGGAAGAGTATGCATGACGAGTCCTGGGGTGGGAGAGTGAGGAAGGGGCAGACTGAATACCAGCAGAGCACCCACTGTTTCAGGCATTAGACTTTCCCATTTGACCCTCAAAGTAGGCAATACTTCCATTTTACAGTTGGAGAATGTGGGAATCAGGAAGTGAGGTTACTTGGGCAGTCATACAAACAGTGAGTGGGGAATGCAGATTCAAAGCCAGGGCTACCTAGCACCAATGCTAGTGTTGCTTCTGGTATCAAGTTCTGCCACGCAGATGGAAGGGTGGTGTGATGTGAAGAAATGGGAGTCTGAACCCCACACTCCCGCTCATTCACTGTAGTGACCATAGACCTAGGCCCTACCCTTCTCAGAAAGTATTCCTTCATTCCATTCAAAAAGGGGATCAAATTACCTGCCACCAAGAAGTTCCCAGATACCCAGCAGCTTGTTAGTAAAAGGTGATCTTTTCTGAATGCAAAACAGAATGCCCAAATCAAAAGGGTGAAGTGAACATTGGGCAATTTCTCCCCCCTAGATAGTGTCAGGCTGGGAGCAGGTGCCCAGGAGGGCAGAGTGGGACTCAGCACTGGAGCCATTCCTGGGAATGGCAGCATAAAGTGGGAAGGAAGGTGTGTGTGGGGAGGGCAGGGGCTCTCTGAGGGCCTCCCAGGTCTCTCATCCCCAGTTCTATGATCCTGGGAAGCAGGAGCCACACTGTTTTTCCCCATCAGTGCACCGCTCCCTCTCCTGGGGGAGTTGGCAGATCCGCAGCTGGCCTGTTGGCTGGAGACGCATGGGCAGCGGAGCCTGGCATTTCTTTACAGGCTCTCACTGTCTCTCTCTTGTGCTGCTTTCTTCCCGTTCCCACGCCCCACCTCTGCAAGTCCCCAGGGATTCCGCTTTCTCCTGCAGTGCTGAGGGCAAAGGCCCTGGACGATGAGATAGACCGGGCCTTCCCCTTCCAGGGCTGCTCCGACGGGACCCTCAATGCCTCATTGTCTCTGGCCTCCCAGACCCCATCCCCTCCCGGGGAGAGAACGCGGTGGGCGGTGTGCTGGTCAGCAAGTCCATGCCTGGTGCAAGCTGGCTGGACTCCTCTCACTGGTGAGCTTTTTATTTTGCAAAGTTGTGGGATTCTTATTCATTCGAAGAGTCGGTCAGTCTTGAATGCCTTCAGCAAAGATTTTGGCACTGTGCCAGGCGCTGGGGGTACCGCTTAAAAAAACAGTCCTTAACCTGATCCTCAAGGAAGGTCTAGTCAGTGGGAGGCACGAGAAGTAAATAGCAATTACTAATCTCCTGAAGCGATCACAGTAAGGGATGAACAGTAAAGACAAGGACATGGAGCCATTAGTTAAAGGCTGTTTCATTCCTTCATTCACTGAACAAATAGTTACTGAGAAACTGATATGCGACAGGCACAGTTCTAGGGGCTGGGAATACAGAGGAAGCAAAACAATGTCCCCGCCTACAGGGTCTTCTCTTCTAGAAAAAAATACAATAAAATAAATTATGTAATAGCATACCTTATCTATTGTAATATAATCAATAAAAAATATTGATAGATTGTATTAATATAATACATATTATAATAATTATAACATTAACATTATTAATGTGCTTCCCAGGTGGCACTAGTGGTAAAGTACCCACCTGCCAATGCAAGAGACATAAGACATGTGGTTTTGATCCCTGGGTCAGGAAGATGCCCTGGAAGAAGGCATGGCAGCCCACTCTAGTATTCCTGCCTGAGGAATCCCATGGACAGAGGAGCCTTGAGGTCTACAGTCCATGGGGTTGCAAAAACTTGGACACAATTGAATAGATTTAGCACACACGCATGCATGTACAAACTAATTACATAAAGCATACAATTGGTATATACGATTGAAGCGACTTAGCAGCAGCAGTTTATATTATATAATAATATTACATTAATATGTTATATTAATGCATCTAATCTATTAGCTATCAATCATCTATATATCACCCATCTATTTATTTACCTATCCACAGTTTCAGGCAGTGACAACTGCTTGAAGGAAAAGACTACATAGTTGAGCTTCGACTGTGGGAATGGCATGGTCTGGCAAGGTCTCTCTGAGGAGGTGGCATCTGATCAGCTATTTCAAAGGAAGTAAGAGTGTGTGATATAGTGACATCTGTGGAGTGCTTTAGGAGAAAGGAAGAGCAGATACAAAGATTGTCCCTGAAAGGTACAGACACAGTCCTACCCACTCATGTGTTTAACTCTCAGAACTAAGGGTACTTCTCACTTCACAGATGGGGAAACCAAGAGTTGGGGAGGTGGAGACACTAACTCAAGGCCTCCCAGCTTGCAGCAGGGAGAGCTGGGACCCACTCCAGGCGGCCTGCTTTGCCCAGGTAAGGGGACTTTCGGCTGTGAAGCCACCTACCTGGGCAAGTCCTAGATGCTTTTTTGCAAAGAGGAGGGGTGCCCAATTCAACTTTGCGGAAGAAGGCAGAGAAAGGCACATGAGTAAACCAGGCTGAGGGGGGTCTCTGGCCTTCCTCCTTGGCCTCTTCCGGCCCCAAAGCTGCCCCTTACCTGTGTGCACATCCATTCAGAGTCAAGAGAGAGAGGGTAGCGCCTCTCCCAAGTGCACATGGCTCACTCTGCTCACATTATTTATTCTTCGCAGGTCTCCTCATGCAAGAAGCCTCTCCTGATGACTCACCTCAAATACCAATCACCTTTGAACTCTTCTTGGCTTCAGCCTTGGCTCACAACCTGCCATTAGACTGCGTATTTGTTTTCTAATTTGTTGTCAGTTTCTGTAGCTTAAATCTCAGCTCCACAAAAACTATTGTCTGTTTTGTCCACTATTGTATCCTCTGTGCCTGGCACATCTTCAATGAGTGAAAGAAAGGAAAGGAGGAAAGCTCAGTGAGTGTGTGGCCCCTTAAGAGAATTAAAGGTCAGAGAATAAAGGAAACACTTTTCCAAACAGACACAGGCACCAAGAAGGGAGAGCAGAAACTGGGCTCTTTGTAATTTGCTGGAGGGTACCTGGCACTCTAAATTTGCTCAATAAATATTTGTTGCATGAATGAATATCCGGAATTTGAAACTCCAAGTTCAGGAAGCTCAGAAGACTTTGAGCAATTATGTGTGAAATAAACATGATTTTATAATATTCTTTGGTGAGATGTCTGAGAATTCTCAGGACAGATGTTCAGAATGGAGAGCTGATCCTGACACAAAAGGATGATTTAGACAAGACATCTTCCTCCCTGATCCCTGGGGCACAACCTGCCCGTCTGTAAAATGAGAACGCACAGAAAACTCTAAGGGACTCTTTTAACTCGGGACCTCTAAGACTCTAAAGTAACTTCTCCTCTGGGCTAGGCCCACACATCTCCATCTTGCCCCAAACATTCTCCCTGGAAATACTAAAGCTACAGCACCGGGTACGGGGGCGGGTAATTTCTGAGAGTCTTCAGTGCCTCTCCTCAAGTTCTTGTGTTACTTATGCTTGCTGGCTCCCTCTCTTCAACCCTCTCTGAGGTCTGACCTTCTAATGAGCAGAGACACATTATCAGCCGCCGTGGTTTGAACGGGTGCCTGTAATTTAGTGTTGCCTAATGCTGGACACTGAGAGCTGGGCTTGCGTAATTAGGCTGGAACCTCATTAACGTCTGCCTCCTTGGGTGTTTTTCATTCTTGGTTTCTCCTATCCTGTATTTTGAATCCCATCTGGCTGTATGGACACGGCTGCCCTTTTTTATTGCTCCATTGTGAAGCCAGGCTTGAATCTGGGCCCAGAATGGCCACAGCCATCCACAAAGCATGAATCTTAACATGCCCTGGAATGGCCCCTGCTCTGCTCTCTAAACACAATTACGCAACTTTACTGACAACCTGGGTTGTCTGAGTTGCTCTTGAGCACCTCAAGCTGGCTGGCAGTCCACTCTAAGTTTGGGTGTTTGACAGAAACCAGAGTAAGGGGTGCTATCAATTTAATTACTACAATTACCCATGATTTAGCCAATTCATGTGTAATACTTTGCCATTTACAAAACACTAGTAGAACCTGGCCTTGAGCAGAGACGTGGGCTGTCTTGTTTACCGGAGATTCCTAAGAGAATTATTCTCTTCTGGCACCCGCCTGCCCCCACCCCACTCTTCACTGCCCTGCTCTGAGCCCCAGGAGACTGAACTCTGTGGACAGTTCTATTGGGCTCTTTTGCTCACTGGGCCAAAATGAGGCCCAAGCAGGAGACTGGAGGGCAATGGTACTTCTTTCTAGTGCCCACCCTGCTTCAGTGCCAAGACCTTGGAGGTAGATAAGTTCGTAGACAACTACTGCTTCAATTACATGGCTCTCCTGCCCAAGTATAGATGAAACCTTCCAGACTGAGTCTATTAATTCTACTTCCTCTCCTTGTCCCTTCATCCCTAATGATGATAATGGCTTCTTGCTGTTGTTATTGGATGCCCCATGTTCCCTGAGTCCCAATATTCTTCTATAAGTGATTGCTTCATTAAAATCTCTTTATTTAAATTATTTGGGGGTATATTCTGTTTTCTGCCTAGCGCATGTCTGATACAATTCTTAATATCTGAAATGGAGCCTGGAACATAGAATAGGCCCTTAATAAACACCTGTGGAATGAATGAATGAACAAACTTTCGCATATAACATCTCATTTAATTCTTTTGAGACTATGTAAAATAATACAATCAACTTTTATAGATGAAAAAGCAGAGAGAGGCAGAATCTCATATCTGAGCAACAGATTTCTGAAGGAGAGCAACACAGATCCTGTACCCTAGATGAGCCTAAGCCATCCTCAGCACCCAGAAGTCTCCACTTCCTGCTGTTTCCTGCACAGACCCAGAGTCCACTCAAGTCAGCCTGGGGTGGGCTCAACAGGACTGGTGCTGTGGAGTGGACAAAATTTATGGATTTAAAGACATTTGGGAACTCACTTGGCATAAAACCAGAGACCTGGATTCAAATCCAAGTGCTACCCCTTTCTTCTAAAACGTGTATATATTCAAGATGTACAGCGTATTTTGTCACGTGTTTAAGATGTACAACATGGTTTGATACATACATACATTATGAAATGAAAACCATGATCAAGTTAATTAACGTTACCTATCACCTCACATACTTAACCCTTTTCTGTATGCTATAAAAACACTTGTGATACAATCAGTAGATTTCAAGTATACTATACATCTACTATAGTCAGTATGCTGTACTTAGGTCTCCAGAACTTATTCATCTTATAACTCAAAGTGTAAACCCCTTGACAAACATCTCCCCATTCCTCCCACTCACCAGACACTAGTCACCACCATTCTATTCTTTGTTACTATAACTGCTAATTTTTTAGATTTCACATATAAATGAGATCATGCAATATTTATCTGTCTCTGACTTAATTCATTTAGCATAATGTCCTCCAGGTCTATCCATGTTATTGCAAATGGCAGGACTTCATTCTTTTTTAAGGCTGGATACTATTTATACACACACACACAAACACACATTATATATACATAGTTTTTTAAATCCATTAATCCACTGATGGACATGTGGATTGTCTCCACACCTTGGATACTATGAATAATGTTGCAATAAACATAGGAGTAGATATATCTTTTCAACATAGTAATCTTATTTCCTTTGGATATGACCCAGAAGTGAAATTTCTGGGTCATACAATAGCTTTATTTTTAATTTTTCAAGGAAACTCCATACTGTTTTCCATAATGGCTGTACTAATTTACACTCCCACCAACAATCCACAAGGCTTCTCTTTTTTCCACATCCTCAACCACACTTATCTTTTGATTTTTGGTATCAGTCATCCTAACAGGTTTAAGGGGGTATCTCATTGTGGGTTTGATATGCATTTCCCTGATGATTAGTGATGTGGAGCAGCTTTTCGTAGACCAGTGACCATTTATATATCTCATTTGGAAAAAAATGTCTGTTCAGATCCTTTACCCAGTTTTGAAATTAGGTAATTTGGTTTTTTTATTAAGTTGTTATGAGTTCTTTATATATTTTGGATATTAACCCCTTAGAAAAATGGCTTGCCTTTTCATTTTGTTGATGTTTCCTTTGCTGTACAGACTTATTTTTAGTTTTAGATTAGTTTTCTTCCTGTGATTTATTTCTGGTTTCATGTAACTGTGGTCTGAACAAATATCTGATGTGACTTCAATCTTCCTAAATTTGTTAAGACTTGTTTTGTGCCTAACATATAATTTATTCTGGAGAACATTCCATATGCACTTGACAATGTATATTCTGCTGCTCTTTGATGGAATGTTCTGTGTATGTCTGTTGGGTCCATTTGTCCTAACGTATAGTTCAAGTTTAATGTTCTTATTGATTTCTTGTCTGAATGATCCAGTGATGAAAGTTTTCTATTATTGAAGTTCTTGAAGTTCTCTATTATTATGGTATTGCTATATCTACTTTTCCCTTCATATTTGTCAATATTTGCTTTACATTTTTATGTGCTCTAATTTTGGGCACATATATATTTACAATTGTTGGATCCTCTAAACAGATTTCTTTTTCATTGTATGATGTCACTTTTGTCTGTTATTACAGTTTTTAACTTAACGTCTATTGTGTCTGAAATCAGCACAGCTATCCTTGCTCTGTTTTGGTTCCTATTTGCATGGAATATCTTTTTCCATCCCTTCACTTTCAGTCTAAATATGTCTTTAAAGCTAAAGTGAGTCTCTTTTAAGCAACATCTTTTTTTCTTTTAATTCATTCAGTCATCCTATGTCTTTTCATTGAAAAATTTAGTCTATTTACATTTAAAGTAATTATTTAAAGTATCATTGCCATTTTGTTTATTTACTGTTTTACTTTCTTAGGCCATCCTCTATAGCGTGTGGGATCTTAGTACCCTGAGCAGGGATTAAACCTTCACCCCTTGCATTGGGAGCATGGAGTCTTAAGCACAGGACTGCCAGGGAAATCCCTGCCATTTTCCTAAATGTTTCTTGGCAGGTTTGCAGTTTCTTTGTTCCTTTATTCCTACCTTGCTGGTTTCCTTCATGATTTGATACTTTTCTATGCATGCATGCTATGTTGCTTCAGTCGTGTCCAACTCTTTGAGACCCTATGGACTGTAGCTCTCCAGGTTCCTCTGTCCATGAGATTCTCCAGGTAAGAATACTGGAGCGGGTTGCCATGCCTTCCTCTAGGGGATCTCCCCAACCCAGGGATCGAACCCTGGGTCTCTTATATCTACCTGCACTGGCAAGCAGGTTCTTTACTTCTAGCAATACCTGGGAAGCCTACTTTTCAGTAGTAGTTTGCTTTGAATTCTTTGTTTTTCTGTTTTATGTATCTCCTATAGGGTTTTGCTTTATGGGTACCATGAGGCTTACATAAAACATTTTATAGTTACAACAGTCTATCTTAAGTTGATAACCACCTAACTTTATTTGCATAAAAAACTACTCTTTTACTTGCCCCTCCCTACACTCTATGTTTTTGATGCCACAATTTATATCTTTTTATTTTGTATATTCATTAATTAATCATTGTGGCTATTGTTATTTTTAACACTTTTGCCTTTTAACCTTTTTAATAGACTTAAAATTTATTTACACACCACCACTACAGTATTAGAGTATCCTTAGAGTATCCTGTGAAAGTTGCTCAGTCGTGTCTGACTCTTTGCAACCCCCTGGACTATAAAGTCCATGGAATTCTCCAGGCAAGAATACTGGAGTGGGTAGCCATTCCCTTCTCTAGGGGATTTTCCCAACCCAGGGATTGAACCCAGGTCTCCCACATTTCAGACAGATTCCTTACCATTTCAGCCACCAGGGTTGCAGTCTTTATCTGACCAAATACCTTTATCAGTTTTATAGGGGCCTCTATAATGGCTCAGATGGTAAAAAAAAAAAAAAAAAAAAATATATATATATATATATGCCTGCCTTGGAGGAGACCCTGGGTCACTCTCTGGGTTGGGAAGATCCCCTAGAGAAGGGAATGGCTACCCACTCCAGTATTCTTGCCTGGAGAGTTCCATGGACAGAAGAGCATGGAGGGCTACCGTACACGGGATCACAAAGAATCAGACATGACTGAGGGACTAACACTTTCACTTATTTCATCAGTTTTGTTTTCATTTTACTAATGAGTATCTTCTTACTTTTCTAAGTTTCCACTGTCTAAATTTCAGATTCTTGGATCTCAATATTTGTCTAATGGTATTTTTGTGTACTACTCATAATGTATACTACTTTAATGCCTCTCTGTGTGCATGCATGCTATGTTGTTTCAGTTGTGTCCAACTTTTGCAACTTTATGGACCACAGCCTGCCAGGCTCCTCTGTCCATGAGATTCCCTGGGCAAGAATACTGGAGTGGGTTGCCAGGCCCTCCTCCATGGGATTTTCCCAACCCAGGGATCTAACCCGTGTTTCTTACGTCTCCTGCAGGCAGGTTCTTTACCACTAGCACTACCTGGGAAGCACTTACTGCCTCTTTAAGCAGCTCCAACTATGAAACAGCCTTCCCCTTGTTAAAGAGGCACTGCAGTAAGTGGTGACACAAACACTATGGGACCAAGCACCTAGGCCTGAATCCCTGACTGGCTGGAGACCTTGATTCCATTACCCGGCTTCAGTCTTCTCATCTGGAAAATGTGGATGGTAATAGTGCACACTTTACAGGGCTGTTGAAAGGATGAAATGAGTCAATACATGTTAAGTGCTTGGGACAGTGCCTAGCACATAGGAAATGCTATAAAGTGTTGGTTAAGTAGATAAAAATTCATGAATTCTGTATGTGCAAGTCAAACTGGCTTCATCAGAAAGGTCTTTTTTTTTTTTTTTTTTTGGCTCTAGTTTGGAGATGAGCCTGGAGTCAAGGGCTTGAAAAACATCATCAGGTCATTGACTCTTATTCTCTATCCTTGCTGTGTTTTCCTTTGCTTTTGCTTCATTCTTAGCAGATCCTTCCCTCCAGGACAATCAGCCATGGCCACCAGCAGATCCAGGAGACCATTCCACTGGCTCAGCAGCCCCAGCAGAACAAAATGTCTCTCACCCAAGAATTCCAGCCAAGGTCTCACATGAATTCTCATTGACTTGGCTTGGTCCCAGGCTCTCCCTCCTAAACAGTGGGATATTCTGATTCTAGGCAAGGGAGAAAGCAAGGGAATTCCAGAGAAACATCTACTTCTACTTCATTGACTACACTAAAGCCTCTAACTGTGTGGATCACAACAAACTGTGGGAAATTCTTAAAAAGCTGGGAATACCAGACCACCTTACCTGTCTCCTGAGAAACCTGTATACAGGTCAAGAAGCAACAGTTAGAACTGGACATGGAACAATGGACTGGTTCAAAATTGGGAAAGCAGTGAAACAAGGATATATATTGTCACCCTGCTTATTTAACTTATATACAGAGTATATCATGTGAAACCCCAGGCTAGATGAATCACAAGCTGGAATTAAGGTTTCCAGGAGAAATAGCAACAATCTCAGAGATGCAGATGATAGCACTATAATAGCAGAAAGTGAAGAGGAACTAAAGAGGTTCTTGATGAGAGTGAATTTTTGATGAGCGAGTGAAGTCACTCAGTCGTGTCCAACTCTGAGACCTCATGGAATGGAGCCTTCCAGGCTCCTCTGTCCATACGATTATCCAGGCAAGAGTACTGGAGTGGGTTGTCATTTACTTCTCCAGGGGATCTTCCCAACCCAGGGATCAAACCCAGGTCTTCTGCGTTGCAGGCAGACACTTTACCATCTGAGCCACCAGGGAAGCCCTGGTGAGGCCCCTGATGAGGGTGAAAGAGTGAAAAAGTTGGCTTAAAACTCAACATTAAAAATCTAAGATCATGGCATCCAGTCCCATCACTTCACAGCAAATAGATGGGGAAAAAGTGGAAACAGTGATAGATTTCATTTACTTGGGCTCCAAAATCTCTGCAGATGGTGACTAAAGCCACAAAATTAAAAGTTGTTTGCTCCTTGGAAGGAAAGCTATGACAAACCCAGACAGCACATTAAAAAGCAAAGACATCACTTCACAGACAAAGGTCCATATAGCCAAAGCTATGGTTTTTCCAGTAATCGTGTACAGATGTGAGAGTTGAACCATAAGTAAGGCTGAGCACCCAAAAATTGATGTTTTTAAATTGTGGTGCTGTAAAAGACCCTTGAGAGTCCTTGGACAGCAACGAGCTCAAACCAGTCAATCCTAAAGGAAATCAACCCTGAACATTCACTACAAGGACTGATGCTGAAGCTGAAGCTCTAATACTTTGGCTACCTAATACAAAGAACTGACTTATTGGAAAAGACCTTGACACTGGGAACGACTGAAGGCAAAAGGAGAAGGGGACAGCAGAAAATGAGATGGTTAGAGAGCATCACCAACTCAACAAGCATGAATCCTGAGCAAACTCTGGGAGATAGTAAAGTACAGGGAAACCTGGTGTGCTGCAGTCCATGGGGTCATAGAGTCAGTCATGATTTAGTGACTGAACCACAACAACAACTTGAATCCACTACTGCTTACAAGGGTGAATCTCCCCTACAATGTTTGGGTGTCCTCTAAACATGGGAGAAACAAGGATATGAGATGGGGGACAGAAGTGTTGTGAACTGCCCGTCTATGATTAAGGGTGGCTGAAGACACTCAGTGGGCTCAGGTGAGGGACTATTTACCAATTTCTATAGAAAAATTTCAGTATTTTAATAACCAGTACCGCTGTACACACCATTCAGATTATCAGCCTGTTGATATATATTGATTTAAATTTATCACATTAGTGGTGTTATTTATAATACCTGTTCTGCATTGGCTTTTCTCCTTTTGTCTTCGCTTATTATTTCTATTTTTCTCTTATCACCTTTAAGTACTACATTTCATTTCTATTTTTAGTAACTACCACAGAGATAAAATCATTTTTAACTTCTTGAAGCCTATTAATAATCAATATATTCACTTTCCTCTTTGATAATACAAGGGCCTCAAAATATCTCAATTCTATTTAACCCCAGAATCTACTTACTATGGTATATTTTAATCCTTCATATATTTTTCAAATCCATAAGATATTATTATTACTACTGTTTTTTGAAGATAACATTTATTAACATTTCCACCTTCTTTGCTCCTCATGTCTTCTTGCTGCTTTATGTTATAATGAGATCATTTTCTTTTTCTTGAAGTACATACTTTACAATTTCCCTCAGTGAGGTCTTGCTGAATATTTTTATTTTGCTTATTTCATAAAATACTTTCACTTCATTAACACCTTTTCAATGCTATTTAATATGTCATTAAACACAACACTTGTAATAATGTTGGTTATTGTAGTTTTCCTTTCTAGACGTTCTTTTTGATTTTAATAAAATTTGTTCTGTCATTTTTTTATAGTTTCCTATTCCTTGCAGACATCTTCCAATCTGATTTTTTTCAACTTAATATGTAGGATTTTTTTCTTTTAAGAATGTGTGTCTGAGCATTCCAATATATGGTGTCTTTTGCAGGTATCTTTCTGCTGTCTATATTTCCTGTTTCTTCTCATTCATGGACTTCCCTGGTGGCTCAGAGGTTAAAGTGTCTGCCTGCAACGCGGGAGACCTGGGTTCGACCCCCTGGGTTGGGAAGATCCCCTGGAGAAGGAAATGGCAACCCACTCCAGTATTCTTGCCTGGAGAATCCCATGGATGGAGGAGCCTGGTGGGCTACAGTCCACGGGGTCCCAAAGAGTCGGACATGACTGAATGACTTCACTTTCACTTTCTTCTCATCCATGGTGTCTGTGCCTTATTAATTTTTACTATGTGCTAGCCATTATACAAAAAATTATCTGCATAATTATTTGAAGCCTAGGATGAAAGTGCCTTCCACTACATAGGATTTGCTTTTACTTCTTGCATGTCGGGGATTACCATAAATTAAGAATAATGCTCGAGGTTCCCTGGAAGGTCAATCAAACTGCAATGCAAGCTGCAGTTACTTATAAGGACTCATACCTATGGTTCACATTTACCTTGAGATGTAGTCCTTTGAGGTCTCAGCTTATTTTGGGGAGGCCCTACCATTACATCCTAAGTAACCCTGGGTATTGATTTCTTTCTCCCTTGCCCCTGCTAGACTATCAAAACCAATTTTCAAGTTTGTTGAACTCAGCAATACTCACAGCAAAAACGAAGCTTTTGTACTCATTTCTCTCTCTGGGTTTCCACTTCCCCATCATTCTCTTCCTGGCAAGTTCTTACTACCATGTCAACTCTTTGATGGCTTTGAAGGTATCATTATTTACAACCAGCTTTGAAGCTGTTTCCAGATAATCTAGAATTGGTCTACCATTATTGGAAATAGGAAGCCATGTAATGTCTTCCTTGGCACACAGCAGGTACTCAGTAAACAATAACTGAATTAGTTGAATTACAATTTCCTAAACATACTCCCTCTTTTTGTTTGTTTGTATTAAGAACTATTTCCTATTCTTAAAACACATAGAATGCCCATTAGAACAAATACCACCTTTTCCTCAAATTTAGTGCTATTGTCTCTACTTTCCCAAATATGAATCCTATTTCTTCTCTATCTGAATCCTCACAAGACCTGGTCTGTATCATTCTCTCAGTACTTAACTAGATAGAAATGTTTTAATATGCTCTTTATTGCTCCTCTAGATTTATACTTTCTTGACATTCCTGGGCTTCTGAAGAATTCCCTCATATCCTGTCTAGTTCAGCATGTATTACAGATTTGGGTGGGTGGGTGGGAATATTATATCCAGTACTACTATATCCAGTATTATTGGATAATATAATGGATAATTATCCATTATCCATTATATATCCATTAATATATTAATATTATATCCAGTATTATTATATTATATCCAGTACTTTTAGGTGTGAAGTCCTGAGAAGACAGTCTCTGAACATTTATTCTTCCCTACTGCTGGAAGCAGGATGCAGCCTATTTTAAAAAATCTCTTATATTAGTACAGCACTTTATAATTATTAACAATAGGGTGTTCTCACATACTTGCCTTCTACTTTCATATTCACTATCATCATGCGGCAGATGAGAATCAGAGGGCAAGAGAGAGTAAATAATATTACTGAACAGAACCACAAAGTCAGAAATGAAACCCAAGCTTTCTTTCTCCAAGCCCAGGGATCATTCCAGGGTACTCAGCTGCTTCCTCATATTATTTGTGCCATTAGTCATTGATGTGCAATAACACCTGAGCTCTTTGGAAGCATACATTCTATACAAGAAAGCATGTGCAGGACAGGCGTTAGGTTGCAGGCAACAAACAGAGGGGTTGGCTCTGAAGGTACTTCATACACACCTCTGGAATGAAGGTTTTCTGCACCTTGGTCTTCCTTACCTCACAACCTTTGTTCCATTTCTCATGACTTGCATGTCCACCATACAACCCCCAGTAACATAGGCGGCTAGATTCAACTCTGAGAATTCGGCCTAAAAGAGAAAGCAAAACAATAAGGATTCACAAAATACTAGGGATGCCAATGACTCGTAACATTTATATGTGCCAAATATACATTTAAATCTCATGTGAAATTAGTAATATTATTTATCTCCCTTTTTGAAAGATGAAGAAGCTGAGATGCAGAGAAACATGGTGACATGTCCAAGGTTACACTGCTACTAATTTCTACCTCCTTGAAGGTAGAAGAAGGTACTCTAACTATAGGGGACTGGACAGGCAGGGGGAGAGAGAGATAGGCGGTAGTGGTATAGAGAAACTCCATAGTTACCAAGAGAGGGGCAGAGACAAGAGATATAAGCAGTATTATTTTTTTTGGTCCCCACTAAGGAGTATTCTCGGGGAAGGCAATGGCACCCCACCCCAGTACTTTTGCCTGGAGAATCCCAAGGACAGAGGAGCCTGGTAGGCTCCAGTCCATGGGGTCGCTGAGAGTCGGACACGACTGAGCGACTTCACTTTCACTTTTCACTTTCATGCATTAGAGAAGGAAATGGCAACCCACTCCAGTGTTCTTGCCTGGAGAATCCCAGGGACGGGGAGCCTGGTGGGCTTCCATCTATGGGGTCGCACAGAGTCGGACACGACTGAAGTGACTTAGCAGCAGCAGCAAGGAGTATTCTTCATGTTTATGTACCAACGACAGTGTCGCATTTGTGTTTTATTAGACATTTCTGTATCCTAAGTTCATCTTTTTGTTGGCTTATTTGGTTGAGCAAGCTTTAAAAATTTCGGTTGCTATTCCTATGGAATGTGTATATGCTAAGCTTCAGTCATGTCTGACTCTGTGCAACTCTATGGGCTGTAGCCTGCCAGGCTCCACTGTCCACAGGATTCTTCAAGCTAGAATACTGGAGTGGGTTGCCATGCCCTCCTCCAAGGGATTTTTCGAACCCAGGGATCGAACCTGCATTTCTCATGTCTCCTGCATTGGCAGGTGGGTTCTTTACCACTAGCACTACCTAGGAAGCCCTTTCCTATAGAATGCATCCCTCCTACCAGATTATATGCTCCCTGGGGGTAGTGACTTGATGTTATAACTATTTCCTAGGTTTGCCATAACAAAGTACCCCACTAGGTGGCTTAAACACAGAAAACAGTGCTTTCTCACAGCTGTGGAGGCTAGAAGTCCCAAATCAAGGTGTGGGCAGCACTGGTTCTTTCTGAGGGCAGTGCAAGAAGGCTCTGTTGCAAGTTTTGTGCATTGGCTTGTAGATGGTCACCTTCTCTCTGTCTCTTGAAGAGATCCCTAGTCTTTCCCATTCTGTTGTTTTCCTCCATTTCTTTGCATTGATCACTGAAGAAGGCTTTCTTATCTCTTCTTGCTATTCTTTGGAACTCTGCACTTAGATGTTTATATCTTTCCTTTTCTCCTTTGCTTTTCGCTTCTCTTCTTTTCACAGCTATTTGTAAGGCCTCCCCAGACAGCCATTTTGCAGAGATGGTATGGACCTAACAGAAGCAGAAGATATTAAGAAGAGGTGGCAAGAATACACAGAAGAACTGTACAAAAAAGAGCTTCAAGACCTAGACAATCATGATGATGTGATCACTGACCTAGAGCCAGACATTCTGGAATGTGAAGTCAAATGGGCCTTAGAAAGCATCACTACGAACAAAGCTAGTGGAGGTGATGGAATTCCAGTGGAACTATTCCAAGTCCTGAAAGATGATGCTGTGAAAGTGCTGCACTCAATATGCCAGCAAATTTGGAAAACTCAGGAGTGGCCACAGGACTGGAAAAGGTCAGTTTTCATCCCAATCCCAAAGAAAAGCAATGCCAAGGAGTGCTCAAACTACCGAACAATTGCACTCATCTCACACGCTAGTAAAGTAATGCTCAAAATTCTCCAAGCCAGGCTTCAGCAATATGTGAACCGTGAACTTCCTGATGTTCAAGCTGGTTTTAGAAAAGGCAGAGGAACCAGAGATCAAATTGCCAACATCCGCTGGATCATGGAAAAAGCAAGAGAGTTCCAGAAAAACATCTATTTCTGCTTTATTGACTATGCCAAAGCCTTTGACTGTGTGGATCACAATAAACTATGGAAAATTCTGAAAGAGATGGGAATACCAGACCACCTGATCTGCCTGTTGAGAAATCTGTA
Source organism: Tragelaphus eurycerus (assembly GCA_935064755.1). Lineage (NCBI taxonomy): Eukaryota > Metazoa > Chordata > Mammalia > Artiodactyla > Bovidae > Tragelaphus > Tragelaphus eurycerus. The sequence continues at coordinate 5,347,358 of CAKXYN010000072.1, read as the reverse complement.
TGCAGGTCAGGAAGCAACAGTTAGAACTGGTCATGGAACAACAGGCTGGTTCCAAACAGGAAAAGGAGTACGTCAAGGCTGCATATTGTCACCATGTTTATTTAACTTATATGCAGAGTACATCATGAGAAATGCTGGACTGGAAGAAACACAAGTTGGAATCAAGATTGCCGGGAGAAATATCAATAACCTCAGATATGCAGATGACACCACTCTTATGGCAGAAAGTGAAGAGGGGCTAAAAAGCCTCTTGATGAAAGTGAAAGTGGAGAGTGAAAGGGTTGGCTTAAAGCTCAACATTCAGAAAACGAAGATCATGGCATCTGGTCCCATCACTGCATGGGAAATAGATGGGGAAACAGTGGAAACAGTGTCAGACTTTGTTTTTCTGGGCTCCAAAATCACTGCAGATGGTGACTGCAGCCATGAAATTAAAAGACGCTTACTCCTTGGAAGGAAAGTTATGAGCAACCTAGATAGCATATTCAAAAGCAGAGACATTACTTTACCAACAAAGGTTCGCCTAGTCAAGGCTATGGTCTTTCCTGTGGTCATGTATGGATGTGAGAGCTGGACTGTGAGGAAGGCTGAACACCGAAGAATTGATGCTTTTGAACTGTGGTGTTGGAGAAGACTCTTGAGAGTCCCTTGGACTGCAAGAAGATCCAACCAGTCCATTCTGAAGGAGATCAGCCCTGGGATTTCTTTGGAAGGAATGATGCTAAAGCTGAAACTCCAGTATTTTGGCCACCTCATGCGAAGAGTTGACTCATTGGAGAAGACTCTGATGCTGGGAGGGATTGAGGGCAGGAGGAGAAGGGGACGACAGAGGATGAGATGGCTGGATGGCATCACTGACTCGATGGATGCGAGTCTGAGTGACCTCTGGGAGCTGGTGATGGACAGGGAGGCCTGGCGTGCTGCGGTTCATGGGGTCGCAAAGAGTCGGACACGACTGAGCGACTGATCTGATCTGATCTGATCTCTGTCTCTTATCAGTATGTTTTTCCTCTATGCAAGTCTCTGTAGCCATTCTACCAGTAATACTGGATTAGGACCCACCCTACTGACTTCACTTTAACTTGATTATCTCTGAAAAGATCCTATCTCCACATACCTGTGTCCAAATAAGGTCACATTCTGAGGCACTGGGCCTTAGGACTTTGCTGCTAAGCTGCTGCTGCTAAGTCGCTTCAGTCGTGTCCGACTCTGTGTGACCCCATAGACGGCAGCCCATCAGGCTCCCCCGTCCCTGGGATTCTCCAGGCAAGAACACTGCAGTGGGTTGCCATTTCCTTCTCCAATGCATGAAAGTGAAAAGTGAAAGTAAAGTCGCTCAGTCGTGACCGACTCTTAGCGACCCCATGGACTGGAGCCTACCAGGCTCCTTTGTCCATGGAATTTTCCAGACAAAAGTACTGGGGTGGGGTGCCATTGCCTTCACATGAATTTTAGGAGACATAATTCAACCTGTAACCCCACTCTAGAAAATGCATAATACTACACTGACTTATACAGAAACCAAAAACTATTTCTTTGGATTTAATGAGTAAAAATAACTGCTCACATACATGCAACACTCACTATGTGCCAGGTACTGTCCTAAGCATTTTATACGTATGAGTTCATTTAATCCTCATACTTGTCTACATGAAAAACCAAGGCAGAGAGAGATCAAATAATTTGCACACTGTCACACAGTAGGTAGCAGAGCCAGGATTTAACCCCAGGCAGTCTGGCTCCAGCCTGTCTTTTATCTGCAGCACCCCACTGTCCCCACTGTTTAGCTAAATAAGGCATTAGGTGGACTGCAACTGGGAATTTTAGGGACCTAAAAATAAACCACTCAAAGAGAAAAACAAGTTTACACTGAAGGGAAATATCATTTCATGGTGATTTAAATGTATCCCCTTGGAATCATTTTACCAGAAATTATGACCAAAGACCTAACCATCTTCCCAGATGGCATTAAAGCAAATCCAGAGTGCTTGTGTCTCTTGTTTTAATTAATAACCTCATTATGCTGTGGAAAGGTGAAAAGCAAAGAGCTCTGTAATGAGGCCAGGTTGGTAAACAGTGGTAATGACCCAGTTATTAAATCTAATGCCTTAAAAATTCAGCCCATCATGTTCAAGATATTTCATTGGTAAGATTACAAAGAAGAATTAGTGAGAAAAGTTGCTTGTGTGGAGAAAAAAGAAAGTTGCAACACAGAATTGCTGGGCACAAAATATATGAAGAAAAGGAGTGAGTCGGAATCTTGGATGGTAAAATCTCCAATTAGATGGCAAAGACCCAGAGGCTATCTTGCTGCTCAAATGGAAAGAGAAATACCTGGATAGAAGACACCCTCGGGCTTGGATATACAAGTCAGAAGTTCATCTGGTTCAGATATGAGTGTCTGCAATAGTCTCCTAGTCATAGTTTACGAGTAATTTTAGAAGGTAGATTCCTGGGTTATAGGGCAGCAAGCCTCTGCTAGATCAAGCACAGATAGCTGGAGTAGCAAAGAAATCAGATCAGATCAGATCAGTCGCTCAGTCGTGTCCGACTCTTTGCGACCCCATGAACCGCAGCACGCCAGGCCTCCCTGTCCATCACCAGCTCCCGGAGGTCACTCAGACTCGCATCCATCGAGTCAGTGATGCCATCCAGCCATCTCATCCTCTGTCGTCCCCTTCTCCTCCTGCCCTCAATTCCTCCCAGCATCAGAGTCTTCTCCAATGAGTCAACTCTTCGCATGAGGTGGCCAAATTACTGGAGTTTCAGCTTTAGCATCATTCCTTCTAAAGAAATTCCAGGATTGATCTCCTTCAGAATGGACTGGTTGGATCTCCTTGCAGTCCAAGGGACTCTCAAGAGTCTTCTCCAACACCACAGTTCAAAAGCATCAATTCTTCGGCGCTCAGCCTTCTTCACAGTCCAGCTCTCACATCCATACATGACCACAGGAAAGACCATAGCCTTGACTAGGCGAACCTTTGTTGGTAAAGTAATGTCTCTGCTTTTGAATATGCTATCTAGGTTGCTCATAACTTTCCTTCCAAGGAGTAAGCGTCTTTTAATTTCATGGCTGCAGTCACCATCTGCAGTGATTTTGGAGCCCAGAAAAACAAAGTCTGACACTGTTTCCACTGTTTCCCCATCTATTTCCCATGCAGTGATGGGACCAGATGCCATGATCTTCGTTTTCTGAATGTTGAGCTTTAAGCCAACCTTTTCACTCTCCACTTTCACTTTCATCAAGAGGCTTTTTAGCCCCTCTTCACTTTCTGCCATAAGAGTGGTGTCATCTGCATATCTGAGGTTATTGATATTTCTCCCGGCAATCTTGATTCCAACATGTGTTTCTTCCAGTCCAGCATTTCTCATGATGTACTCTGCATATAAGTTAAATAAACATGGTGACAATATGCAGCCTTGACGTACTCCTTTTCCTATTTGGAACCAGTCTGTTGTTCCATGACCAGTTCTAACTGTTGCTTCCTGACCTGCATACAGATTTCTTAAGAGGCAGATCAGGTGGTCTGGTATTCCCATCTCTTTCAGAATTTTCCACAGTTTATTGTGATCCACACAGTCAAAGGCTTTGGCATAGTCAATAAAGCAGAAACAGATGTTTTTCTGGAACTCTCTTGCTTTTTCCATGATCCAGCGGATGTTGGCAATTTGATCTCTGGTTCCTCTGCCTTTTCTAAAACCAGCTTGAACATCAGGAAGTTCACGGTTCACATATTGCTGAAGCCTGGCTTGGAGAATTTTGAGCATTACTTTACTAGCGTGTGAGATGAAGCAAAGAAATGGCACTTTCCAATTTTATCCTTCTAAAAATTTCAACAACCATGAAAATGAACATAGAAGTATCCAACCATCTCTCCTTCAAGACAGCAGGATGACCCTGCTGGTAGAATCCTAAATATCAGGGCCTGGAGAGCTCTCATAGACTGTAGTGGGTTAAATGGATTCCCCTAAAAAATATGTCCCAGTCCCAACCCGTGATACCTGTGAATGTGACTGTAGGGAAACAGAGTCTTTGCAAATATAATTAAGGCTCTCAGATCCTGGATAAGAGTGGACCCTAAATATAATAAGATGTATTTATAAAAGAAGGGGAGACAGAGGGACCCAGGAAAGAAGGCTGTATGAAGATGGAGGCAGAGACTGGAGTTACACTGCCCCCAAACCAAGGAACAACAGGAGTTACTAGAAGGTGGGAGAAGCAAGGAAGCACAGTCTTCAGAGGGAGTACAGATCTTTTGACACCTTGATTCCAATTTCTGGCCTCTGAGAGGATAATTTATTTTATTTTAAGCCACCAAGTTGTAGTAATTTGTTACAATAATCCTAGGAATGTAATCAAATATTTTTGGAAATTGGATCCAATTTTAGTATTGCATGCAAAGGCGTCAGGTTTCAAAGAATGTCAATTGGTTTAGGTAAGGCTCCTGTATCCACTTCAGCAAACACATACTTAAATGCATATATATACACACACACACAAAATAAAGCACTACTATGAGAGTCATGTTTCTGCATTTTCTGCTATAAGTTAACCTTTTGACCTCAAAGACATTTTGGTCCCAATTATTTCTAATGTGATGTCTCTTTACTATATACTAGGCATGGTGGTATAGATAAATAAATATTCAAAGAAACTACATTTAAAAGTAACTGCTCAACATCTGATGATTTTGTTCAAGTTACTGACTGCTTAGAATCTCAGTTTTGACATCTCTAAAATGGAGGCAATGATATCAGTGGTTAGTTAAGATTCAAGATAGTGTATATAAGACACCTAGCACAGAGCTGAGACATACATAGGTCCTCCATCATTATTATATTCAAATATTTAACTGTCTTGGTGAGAGTAAATTGAAATGCATAAAAGAGGTATAACCAGAAAAAGAGAAACCTTTTCAAATATTTATAACATAAACAATTTTTAAAATATGAAGGCATACAATATAAAGAGTAAAGATTTCTGCTTAATTAAGTCCACAATGTAGTAACAGGGACTATATTTACACTCTCATCTTAAATTTGGAAAGCCAGACAAAATACATTTAATAGTTTTTAGACACTGAACAAGCATTGTAGGACTATGACCTTGCAGAAAGTAAATACATGAAATTACCTCTGTGACTATGCAGTACTTGGATGCAATCTGGATGCAAAAAAATGACAGAATGATCTCTGTTCGTATCCAAGGCAAACCATTCAATGTCACAGTAATCCAAGTCTATGCCCCAACCAGTAACGCCGAAGAAGCTGAAGTTGAAAGGTTCTATGAAGACCTACAAGACCTTTTAGAACTAATACCCAAAAAAGATGTCCTTTTCATTATAGGGGACTGGAATGCAAAAGTAGGAAGTCAAGAAACACCTGGAGTAACAGGCAAATTTGGCCTTGGAATACGGAATGAAGCAGGGCAAAGACTAATAGAGTTTTGCCAAGAAAATGCACTGGTCATAGCAAATACCCTCTTCCAACAACACAAGAGAAGACTCTATACATGGACATAACCAGATGGTCAACACCGAAATCAGATCGATTATATTCTTTGCAGCCAAAGATGGAGAAGCTCTATACAATCAGCAAAAACAAGACCAGGAGCTGACTGTGGCTCGGACCATGAACTCTTTATTGCCAAATTCAGACTGAAATTGAAAAAAGTAGGGAAAACTACTAGACCATTCAGGTATGACCTAAATCAAATCCCTTATGATTATACAGTGGAAGTGAGAAATAGATTTAAGGGCCTAGATCTGATAGATAGAGTGCCTGATGAACTATAAAATGAGGTTCGTGACATTGTACAGGAGACAGGGATTGTACAGGAGAAAGGGATCAAGACCATCCCCATGGAAAAGAAATGCAAAAAAGCAAAATGGCTGTCTGGGGAGGCCTTACAAATAGCTGTGAAAAGAAGAGAAGCGAAAAGCAAAGGAGAAAAGGAAAGATATAAACATCTAAATGCAGAGTTCCAAAGAATAGCAAGAAGAGATAAGAAAGCCTTCTTCAGTGATCAATGCAAAGAAATAGAGGAAAACAACAGAATGGGAAAGACTAGAGATCTCTTCAAGAAAATCAGAGATACCAAAGGAACATTTCATGCAAAGATGGGCACGATAAAGGACAGAAATGGTGTGGACCTAACAGAAGCAGAAGATATTAAGAAGAGGTGGCAAGAATACACAGAAGAACTGTACAAAAAAGAGCTTCAAGACCTAGACAATCATGATGATGTGATCACTGACCTAGAGCCAGACATCTTGGAATGTGAAGTCAAATGGGCCTTAGAAAGCATCACTACGAACAAAGCTAGTGGAGGTGATGGAATTCCAGTGGAGCTATTCCAAGTCCTGAATGATGATGCTGTGAAAGTGCTGCACTCAATATGCCAGCACATTTGGAAAACTCAGCAGTGGCCACAGGACTGGAAAAGGTCAGTTTTTATCCCAATCCCAAAGAAAGGCAATGCCAAGGAGTGCTCAAACTACCGAACAATTGCACTCATCTCACACGCTAGTAAAGTAATGCTCAAAATTCTCCAAGCCAGGCTTCAGCAATATGTGAACCGTGAACTTCCTGATGTTCAAGCTGGTTTTAGAAAAGGCAGAGGAACCAGAGATCAAATTGCCAACATCCGCTGGATCATGGAAAAAGCAAGAGAGTTCCAGAAAAACATCTATTTCTGCTTTATTGACTATGCCAAAGCCTTTGACTGTGTGGATCACAATAAACTATGGAAAATTCTGAAAGAGATGGGAATACCAGACCACCTGATCTGCCTCTTAAGAAATCTGTATGCAGGTCAGGAAGCAACAGTTAGAACTGGTCATGGAACAACAGACTGGTTCCAAATAGGAAAAGGAGTATGTCAAGGCTGCATATTGTCACCATGTTTATTTAACTTATATGCAGAGTACATCATGAGAAATGCTGGACTGGAAGAAACACAAGTTGGAATCAAGATTGCCGGGAGAAATATCAATAACCTCAGATATGCAGATGACACCACTCTTATGGCAGAAAGTGAAGAGGGGCTAAAAAGCCTCTTGATGAAAGTGAAAGTGGAGAGTGAAAAGGTTGGCTTAAAGCTCAACATTCAGAAAACGAAGATTATGGCATCTGGTCCCATCACTGCATGGGAAATAGATGGGGAAACAGTGGAAACAGTGTCAGACTTTGTTTTTCTGGGCTCCAAAATCACTGCAGATGGTGACTGCAGCCATGAAATTAAAAGACGCTTCACTCCTTGGAAGGAAAGTTATGACCAACCTAGATAGTATATTCAAAAGCAGAGACATTACTTTACCAACAAAGGTTCGCCTAGTCAAGGCTATGGTCTTTCCTGTGGTCATGTATGGATGTGAGAGCTGGACTGTGAGGAAGGCTGAACGCCGAAGAATTGATGCTTTTGAACTGTGGTGTTGGAGAAGACTCTTGAGAGTCCCTTGGACTGCAAGGAGATCCAACCAGTCCATTCTGAAGGAGATCAATCCTGGAATTTCTTTAGAAGGAATGATGCTGAAGCTGAAACTCCAGTATTTTGGCCACCTCATGCGAAGAGTTGACTCATTGGAGAAGACTCTGATGCTGGGACGGATTGAGGGCAGGAGGAGAAGGGGACGACAGAGGATGAGATGGCTGGATGGCATCACTGACTCGATGGATGCGAGTCTGAGTGACCTCCGGGAGCTGGTGATGGACAGGGAGGCCTGGCGTGCTGTGGTTCATGGGGTTGCAAAGAGTCGGACACGACTGAGCGACTGATCTGACCTCTGTGACTGCCCTAGCCGACTGCCTGGAGGCAGTTTTCAGGCGTAGAAGAATGCAATCAGTGCCCGTAGTCTGACTAAGCTGAAGAGACAAATGTTAGAATTCAGGGAAGCTGGAGATGGCAATGGCACCCCCCTCCAGTACTCTTGCCTGCAAAATCCCATGGATGGAGGAGCCTGGTAGGCTACAGTCCATGGGGTCGCTAGGAGTCGGACATGACTGAGTGACTTCACTTTCACTTTTCACCTTCATGCATTGGAGAAGGAAATGGCAACCCACTCCAGTATTCTTGCCTGGAGAATCCCAGGGACAGAGGAGCCTGGAGACCTGCCATCTATGGGGTTGCACAGAGTCAGACACGACTGATGCGATTTAGCAGCAGCAGCAGCAGAGGTGGCTAGAATTTGCAGGGCAGAGTAAAGATACAACTGTACAGAAAAAGGCCTCCAGGCAGATTTGTAAGTCTTTGGCTGCGTACTGATATGAACACGCATGAAAGGAAACTTCTCAGGGCCAGTGACAGAACTATCAGAAAAGAGTAGACTCATCCTCCAGAACACACACAAGGCTGGGGATAGTTCGTGTTCTCACTAGGTAAGTGTAAAGACTTTGTAATAAGAGTCGAGTTCTCAAAAATTTAGTAGTGGGGCTAAATGAGCCCTGGATCACAGTGTGCTCTGTATCTAGGATGACCAATTTGTCCTAGTTTACCTAGAGCTTTCTCAACTTTGCAGAAGCTCCCCTCAGTCTCAGTTTTTCAAATTTGATGAAAACTATAAACCTTCAGGTCTAAGAAATTTAATGACTCCCACGCAGAAGAAACATGAAGAAAATCACACCAGCGTACATAATAATCAGCTTACTAACAAACCAGTGATGAACAGAAAACCTTCAAAGCCATCAGAGGGGAAAAATATACTTTATATAAAGAGAGGCAAAGAATGACAGCTGGGCTTCTCTGGTGACTCAATGGTGAAGAATCCACCTGTCAATGCAGGAGACACAGGTTCAATCCCTGATCTGGAAAGATTCCACATGATACGAAGCAACCAAGCCCATGTGTCACAACTACTGATCCTGTGCTCTGATGACTTTTTTTCTTCAAAGACTTCTTAATTTGAATTAGAGTCAAGTTGTTACAGTCTGCCATGCCTGTAGGCACCTCACTTTCACTTTACATTTTGCCATAAAAAGTGCATTTGTAAATACTCTCGGACTTGGAAGGAAGACTGTTCCTTTTCTGTCAGTGTAGTTCTCTGCTTCTCAAGGTGAATAACTGACTGCAAGACAATAGTATGAATTATGGGAGTTCATCACACATGCAGAAGTAGAATGTGTAACAAGAACACAAAGATGGAAATGGAAATGTACTGCTAAAAGGTCCTTACACTGTATATAAGATGGTATAACATTATTTAAAGATCAGTTCAGTTCAGTTGCTCAGTCCTGTCCAACTCTTTGCGACTCCATGGACTGCAGCACGTCAGGCTTCCCCTATTCATCGCCAACTCCCAGAGTTTACTCAAACTCATAGATCTTGATAAGTTAAAGCTATTATAAACCTTAGAAGAATGCCTCAAAAAAAGAGGGATAGCTAAATTAAATTTCACAGATTTTTACAGATTGATGGATCTTAATTGATCTGTGCTTGCATAATCAATATCAACTTCCCAGATGGTGCTAGTGGTAAAGAACCCGCCTGCCAACGCAGGAGACATAAGAGACATGGGTTTGATCCCTGAATTGGGAAGATCCCCTGGAGAAGGAAAAGTCAGCCCACTCCATTATTCTTGCCTGGAGAAGCCCATGGACAGAGGAGCCTGGTGGGCTACAGTCCACAGAGTTGCAAAGAATGGGACACAACTGAAGCAACTTAGCATGAGCAATCAATATCAAGATGAAAACTGGTAACAATTCCAGCCTCCCTGAGTACTCTCTGTCAACTTCAATATAACTAACATCAACTTTCACACCATGATGCTACCACTTTGGTATCTTCTATTTCTATAGCTTAGTTTTGTATGTTCTTGAACTTCATATGAATCTCAGAGTATATACTCTTTGGTATTTGCCTTTTTTTCACTCATCACTATATCTGTGTGATTCATTCATGCTGTTGGGCTTAGAATAAATCATTTTATTTCTGTGTAGTGCTTCAATGCCTGCACAGGGGTGTGTGCTAAGTCTCTTCAGTCGTGTATGACTCTTTGTGACTCTATGGGCTATACCCTCCCAGGCTCCTCTGTCCGTGGGATTCTCTAGGCAAGAATACTAGAGAGGGTTGCCATGCCCTCCTGTACAATAATACATTCATTGGTTCTGCTGATGATGGACACCTGGACTATTTCTAGTCATTGGCTATTAAAAAAGCTGTTATGCCCATTCTTCTACCTCTCTTTTGATGGACATATACCCTCATTACTTTTGAGTATATTCCTATGAGTGAAATTATTGGGTCATGGACACCATTAAAGACAGGCAGGTTTTCACAGCAGCATATGTAAGGTCTTTGTATTTTGTTACACCTGTTAAGACCAGGTGTTGGAGGTTTTCAACACTGATCTCAATGATACCTGAAAATGCTGGACTATCTGAGTTTTTCTGTTTATGACTTTTATTAAGCATCTACATGGAGGAATCAAAGAATAGTGCAAAAGAAACTGGTTTGAAGTCTGGGGTCAAGGGATCTAAATTTCAGATTTAACACTGACCAAGTGTATGGCCTTAGGCAAACCCCTCTTTCTCTCTCCACTTTAATCCTCTTCATCTTCAAAATGAGTTATCATCAACTGAGTTAATTATGTCCATGGTCTGTTTCATTTTCACCTCTCTTTCTTAACCAGTGTCTCCCAATGACCATGGAATGAAAATACTATTACCACAGCATACCTTATAAAAAAGAAATGCCAAGCAATCATACTTTTATTAGAAAGCTGTTTACCACTTTATATCCAGTTCCTGGTACACAGGAGGTATTGAAAACATACTTGTGGAGTGAAGTGTTATTTTTATACTTTGTAGATGAATGGACAACTACAATACCTACATATGCTAAATAATTCACCTTCTGAAACCACCCCACTCCCAGATCCACTAGACCATAGTAAGGAGGAGGGTGGTTCCAGGTAGAAAGGAGGAGAAAGGCCCAATCTAAGTTTTCATGAACAAAAGCACAGCTGAGAACACAGGGCTCTGGGGCAATGAAGCAGTGAGATGCCTTCTGTTGTTGGAGAATGGAGTATGTGGAGGAACACAAAGAGAATAGAGGTAGAAAAGTGGGTGGGAGGCCAATTCTGAGGATTTTGAACTCCCTGTGAAGGAATGGTACTCTATGCTATGCTATGCTATGCTAAGTCACTTAAGTCGTGTCCGACTCTGTGTGACCCCATAGACGGCAGCCCACCAGGCTTCCCCGTCCCTGGGATTCTCCAGGCAAGAACACTGGAGTGGGTTGCCATTTCCTTCTCCAATGCATGAAAGTGAAAAGGGAAAGTGAAGTCGCTCAGTCATGTCCGACTCTTAGCGACCCCATGGACTGCAGCCTACCAGGCTCCTCTGTCCATGGGATGGTACTCTATCAGATCAGATCAGATCAGTTGCTCAGTCGTGTCCGACTCTTTGCGACCCCATGAACCGCAGCACGCCAGGCCTCCCTATCCATCACCAGCTCTCGGAGGTCACTCAGACTCACATTCATCGAGTCAGTGATGCCATCCAGCCATCTAATCCTCTGTTGTCCCCTTCTCCTCCTGCCCCCAATCCCTCCCAGCATCAGAGTCTTCTCCAATGAGTCAACTCTTCGCATGAGGTGGCCAAAATACTGGAGTTTCAGCTTTAGCATCATTCCTTCCAAAGAAATCCCAGGGCTGATCTCCTTCAGAATGGACTGGTTGGATCTCCTTGCAGTCCAAGGGACTCTCAAGAGTCTTCTCCAACACCACAGTTCAAAAGCATCAATTCTTCGGCGCTCAGCCTTCTTCACAGTCCAGCTCTCACATCCATACATGACCACAGGAAAGACCATAGCCTTGACTAGGCGAACCTTTGCTGTCACAACAAATTATCACAAATGTAACAGCTGCAGACAACACAAATGCATTGTCTCACTGCTCTATGCACATCAGAAGTCCATGTTAGCTCAGCTGATTTCTGTTCTAGGTTTCACAAAGCCAAAATCAAGGTATCAGCCATCTGGACTCTTTCTGGGAGGTTTTGGGAAGAATCTGCTTCCAAGTTTGCTAGAATTGAGTTCTCTGCAGCTATAGGACTGAGGTTCTACTTCCTTGCTGATCTCAGCTGGGAGACTGTCCGAGTTCCTTAAGGCTGTCTGCAGTTCTTGTCACATTGTACTCCCCATCTTCAAACTTGTCGTGGCATGTCAAGTCCTGCTTATTCTCCAAAGTTTTCTGACTTCCCTTTTGTCACATCTTCCTCGTTAGCCAGAGAAGGTTCTGTTTTTAAGGGCTTCTGCTGGAGAAGGCAATGGCACCCCACTCCAGTATTCTTGCCTGGAAAACCCCATGGATGGAGGAGCCTGGTGGGCTGCAGTCCATGGGGTGGCTAGGAATCAGACACGACTGAGTGACTTCACTTTCACTTTTCACTTTCATGCATTGGAGGAGGAAATGGCAACCCACTCCAGTGTTCTTGCCTGGAGAATCCCAGGGACGGGGGATCCTGGTGGGCTGCCGTCTATGAGGTCGCACAGAGTCAGACACGACTGAAGCGACTTAGCAGCAGTAGCAGCAGCAGTGGTCAGACTGACCTACTTGGATAATCAGAGATACTCTTCTTAAAGTCCATAATTGTAATCACATCGTCATCCCCCTTCTAAGTATCATTTTCACAGATTCCAGGGATTAGGGTATAGTCACCTTTGGGAGACCATTGGGAAACACGAAGGGCTGTGTTATAAGAGAGTGATAAATATTTACATAGCACTTTCTGAGTTCCAGACTCTATTATCAGTGCTAGTTATGGTTGGAATCATATCCATTAACAAGACCTCTTCTATAGCACCCTCTATCACAAGGAAATACAAGCACTTGTTTATAATTAAATAGATGTCCACCTCCAGGAAAACACGTGCACACACACTCATGAGTGCGCACGTCACACACAAACAAGATGGAATGCATTCAGTTTTCTGAAGAGTCTTTCATGGGTTTGCACTGGAACCTAGAAAGTATGTGATGCCAAGCAGATAATATCACTGAAAGCATGGGGTATTCATGTTTAGTTACCAATAATTGCATTTGCAATGATAATGATGTTGATGATGGAGTAGAAAATGGTGATTGCAATTATTATAGTAAGTTGAAGGATGCTATTGGGCCAACAGATCAATGGGAAAGAAACTGAAATTGGGACTTGGAATTGGATGAGTGACTGGAATGTACACAAGAAACTGAAAATGTGTGGGAATGTGGAGGTAGCAGCTATCAGCTTTGACCGTGAAGCCTGACTGAAGGAGGGGGATTTCAACACAAAGAGCTGTTGTCCAGAGTTCCTGAGAAAGACAAGATGCTGGCAGACAGATTGTTCTGGAATCCAAGGGAGGCTGATAAGATACTAGAAATTCTTGTTAGTTAGTGAAGACCTATCTGGTCCAGACTATACCCTTAAACCCTTACAGTCTGCCCCTTTTCAAGGCCTTAGACACCCTTTGTAATTTGCAGGAGGGTAAAAGAGAAAGACAAGAGAGACACATAGATACTGAGCTGATGGCAGAAGGTGGGCAGCCTCCAGGACCTTTCCTAATGTTAGAACAACTTCTCATCCTCTACCCTTTTCTCTACGCTTTCTCACCTCATAAGGAGGAACTGTTAATCTAGTGCTCAGGACATCAAAATGTTGCCTTAAACAGTGGGCAAGGTCACTGCTGGGTTGAAAACCAGGCAATCATGTGTGATTCTGGAGTCAACATTCTGCTTCTCTCCAGCTGAGCGCCTGCTGAACTGGGTGGTCCTCATGTTAACTTCCTCTCTCCTGCCTTGTAGCTCCTCAGAGAAGCCACCCTCAGCTTCCATTTTGCTCTCAGCCACCCTCTCTCCCATGAGTTTGCAGCACTGAACTCTGATTCCAAGGAGACCCAGAAGTCTTGCTCTCTTTTTGTAACTGTGTTTGTGGTACCTCAAAATTATTTAGCAATACGTATTTAGTAAGTTGGAGAAGGAAATGGCAACCCACTCCAGTATTCTTGCCTGGAGAATCCCATGGACGGAGGAGCTTGGTGGGCTACAGTACACAGGTCACAAAGAGTTGGACACTACTGAGTGACTTCACTTTCACAGGGCTTCCCAGGTGGTGCTAGTGGTCAAGAACCCACCTGTCAAGGCAGGAGACATAAGAGTGCAGGTTTGATCCTTGGGTTGAAGATTCCCTGGAGGAGGGCATGAAAAACCACTCCAGTATTTTTGTCTGGAGAATCCTACAGACAGAGGAACCTGGCAGGCTACAGTCCATAGGGTCACAAAGAGTCTGACATAACCGAAGCAACTTAGCACATTTAGTAAGTAATACTCATAAATGGGACATTTGGCTTTAAAGACAGGTAAGATGCTGTGGCACCCCACTCCAGTACTCTTGCCTGGAAAATCCCATGGATGGAGGAGCCTGGTGGGCTGCAGTCCATGGGGTCGCTGAGAGTCGGACACGACTGAGCGACTTCACTTTCACTTTTTGCTTTCATGCATTGGAGAAGGAAATGGCAACCCACTCCAGTTTTCTTGCCTGGAGAATCCCAGGGGCAGGAGAGCCTGGTGGGCTGATGTCTATGGGGTCACGCAGAGTCGGACACAACTGAAGTGACTTAGCAGTAGCAGCAAGATGCTGTACGGACAAGGAAATGGCAACCCACTCCAGTACGCTTGCCTGCAAAATCCCATGGATGGAGGAGCCTGGTAGGCTGTAGTCCATGAGGTCGCTAGGAGTCAGACATGACTGAGCGACTTCACTTTCACTTTTCACTTTCATGCATTGGAGAAGGAAATGGCAACCCACTCCAGTGTTCTTGCCTGGAGAATCCCAGGGACGGGGGATCCTGGCGGGCTGCCGTCTATGGGGACACACAGAGTTGGACACGACTGAAGCGACTTAGCAGCAGCAGCAGCAAGATGCTGCACTGCTTTGGTCTGGAGCTGATTCAGGCAACCCTGCACAGGGGTGGTGGGCCTAGGCCCTCTAAAACTTATTTGCTCTTCCTCCTTGTGTTTTTGTCTACTTTAGGAACCTGCAAAAGGGGTGGTGGTAGTAATTGTCAAGGTAGGATTAGGGCATTCTTGAGTCCTCTAGCAAGTTTTCATCAAAATTCCACCCTAATCCCTAACAGATTTTTATGTTTACTCTTGGGAAGGAAAGTGTGTTATTAACAAATTCCTTTTAAAATAAATCAGCATTCTGCATGCACTGTGATCTTCTTCATTTCTTTTTTTTTTAAATTTACTTGGCTGAACTGGGTCTCAGTTGCAGCACTTGAGATCTTTGCTGTGGTATGGAGGATCTCTTAGTTGTGGCAGGAGGGATCTAGTTCCTTGATCAGGGATTGAACTCGGGCCCCCTGAATTGGGAGCATGGAGTCTTAACCACTGGATCACCAGGGGAGTCTGTTCTTCACTTCTTAAGTTCTTTCACAGTGTCTCATAGAGACTCGTTAAAAGCATAAACAACAGCAGCAATAATAATAAAACATTTAACACAGAAAACCCAAGCTTTACACAGGCTGTGAACTCCTACAGGATTTAGGTTCTTTGACACCTCCTTCCACCATTCCCTGTCTGCCCCTGTTTCAACTCACTCTGTCATCGCCATGCCATGTTGGCCTCTTTCCCATTATCAAGCACAGGAAGCAGACGCCAACCTCCAATCGCTCAGCCTCTAAACCTTGTTTCTGAGACCTGGCAGCACACCTCTGCTCCCTGGCGCCCCTAGTGGCACCTTCCTACAAAGCACCTGCTGTGCTCTAAGCTTTTTCCTTGCTTAATCTTCCCTCACAGCACTCACCGCCCTCTGACGTAAATATTTACATCCATCCCAAGTGAATATTTCATCGTCCATTTCTTTCACTATAATGGAAGCTCCAGGGTCATGGATTTTGTCTGTTTTGCCCAGAGCTCTAGCCCGGCATCTAAACCAGTGTCTGGGGAAACAACACAGGTGCTCTGTGAATATCACTGAATGAACAGATGCCCATTTTGCTGATGTCAAAGGTGAGGCCCAGGGAAGCAGGGTAACTTTGTCCAAAGATACATCCTGTGGCCCAAACCCAGGCTGACACCCTTCACACTGTACCAAGTGGCTGGTACAGTGACTCGAGTCTTAACTCGCAGAGCTCTAATTCTTACACCTTCGTGTGTCTTTCCCACGTCAGTGTGCAGCTGTCTGCTGGGGAAGCCCACAGGTCCCTCTTTCACCACTCTGCTCCTTCTAACTGCCCTGCTGATAGCAAGTACTTGGCAGGCGGCCCAAAGCCTGCTCTCAGCAAGAACTGCTTCCTGTGGGTTTCCTGCATAGGTCATGTTTTCAGCTCTGAGGCCTGGTGGGCTCAGTGACTTCCTTGGCGGGCATCTCGGGGCTGAGCTCTTTTCCACCAGTACAGACTCACCTTGCAGACAAAACAGGCTTTGAATGTCTGAAGACTCATTCAGTGGACCTTTCCAGAGGAGGAAATATTGTACAGAGCAGTACCAGGCATCTGAGCAGAGGTCTGGGCCACTGGGTCAGTGAGCGCTGTCTGGCAGTACTGCCCACCTCCCGTGCCAAACACCAAGCTATGGAGGCAGATGCAAAGGCACCTCTGCTCATCAAAAAATCTTAATATTCCTGTGTGTGTGTGTGCGTGTATGCGTAGAAGGCAGGTAAGGGAGAGATAAAAACATGTCAAAATACACATAAAATAGAGACAAATAAAATGACAAAACCTACATTCCTAAATGTTCAAGTAATAAAATATCCAAAGTTAGTTGGAGTTCATTGTATTATTTTTTAAAAAAATCAGTAGCAGTGACTTGCAATTTACAAAGTGTTGGCATGTGAAGATTTTTAGAATTGAACCCCATGAGTTTGAATCTAAGCTTTACCCCTTACTTGTTGTGCACCTTTAGACAAGTTAGCCTTTCTAAGCCTCAGTCCCTCATCTGTAAATGAGGTTAAGAATGGTACCTTCCTAGGGCAGGTGTGAGCATTGGAATGAATGGATTCCATTAAATGGAATATC
The DNA here is from genome assembly GCA_935064755.1 of Tragelaphus eurycerus. Taxonomy (NCBI): domain Eukaryota; kingdom Metazoa; phylum Chordata; class Mammalia; order Artiodactyla; family Bovidae; genus Tragelaphus; species Tragelaphus eurycerus. Next base: position 5,330,362 of record CAKXYN010000072.1, on the reverse strand, counting down.
CACTTAAGAGTCCTCAGCAAGGTGCCTAAGTGAAAAATGAATAATCAATGTTAGATATCACATTTATGTTCTTTAATTTGATCATTACAATGACCTTCTGATAGGAGAGTAGGTATTACATTCTCATTACTGGATGAGAAACAGAGAGAGAAAATGACTTGGCCAAGATCACAAAGCTACCTGAACTCAAGTCATCCATTAATTCATTAACTTAACAACTATTTCTTTTTTTGAGCAACTACTGTGCCAAGAATAGAGACTGAAACAACAGCATCTGAGAATCAAAGTAAAACATCCACTGTCATTTTCCCTCTGCCAGGGAAAACTTGAAGGGTAGGGAGAGTTTCTGACAATCTCCGGAAGACAGAAAGCGATCACTGAAGGAGAGAGGGAGGACAGGGAGAAAGAGGAGAGTAGGAGATTGGGGAGGAGGGGGAGACAAAGGATGGGGAGGAGGACTGAGGAGGTGGGGAGAGAATGGGGGAAGGAGGAGGGGGAGGAGGAGGGGAGGGGGAGGAGGAGGGGAGGGGGAGAAAGAAGCTTTAAGGGGTGGGAATGGTCCCAGAATGGTGGAACTACCAGAGCCTCATCTCTCCCCATTTCCAGAGCTTTTATAAGGTTGAGAGACACAGGAATGAATTTTGCCACCTGCAATGAACTTGTGACAGATCGGGCAAATGTTCAGAGATTTTAAGACCACAGCTTAGCTACGTATTAAAGAAGGATGAATCGTGTCCCCTTGACATCTACTTCTCTTCACTATTGTGCTGGGTTCCACAGGTGTAAGTACCATTCTGCTGAATTCTCAGAAATGTGTGTTTATAGGATTAAATAAAGCACATGTGAACGTCCCCCCGTATTTTTCCAGATGGTTGATGGATGGGTTCAGGGGCTTGGAGATCAAGGTGCAGAAGCAGAGTCCATGTCTGGCAGTTGTATCACAGGTGGTTGTGACACTGATGGTGAGGTGGTGAGGCTGGAGCTCTGGGAAAAGCTGCTCGGGGTGGGATGATGAGCCTAGAGATGAAATAGGCATGATGCTGTCGAGTATGGTGAGCAGAGATACTGAAGGAGCTTAAGCAGGGCTGAGGTAATTTATTTCTGTAGATTTTTTTCCCAAACGGAAACTTGTGATGACAAGAACATCTCATCCATCAAAGCTCTGAGAAATTAAAATGTTCTATCCTACCTTAACACGCTTTCCTTTATTTGGTTTTCATTTTACATGTCCAATACCATTTCAGTGCTGTAGAAATGAAAAAACCATTCAACCCTCCTTTTCTACCCACTGCTACCCACAGCTTGGGCCTCACCTTCTCTCCCTAGAGCTGCTTCCCAGGGGTCTTTCTTCTCACCTTCCTTCCCTTGATCCAGTCCACACATCCAGGGACCAGGGTAAAGCCCTGTGCCAAGATGAGGGCCTGCTGCTCCCTTTGCTTGGACCTCAGAAAACATGGCCGGTTTTAAACCCCAGACATGAAGTCCCTGCTGCCCCCTACAGCCTGAGCTTAGTGCTGGACACTTCAAAAGGACCACAGTGTCAGCATTCTGGGAGCTAAATGCTGCGAAGAAAAATGAAGCAAGTGGCATGACACAGAGTGACTGAGAAGTGTGCGTGGAGAGAGCCATTTCAGAGAGGGCAGTCGAGTACCTCTGAGAAGGTGACACTGCTGCAAAGAATCTGAACAAGCCATGTGGATACCTTGGGAAAGAGAGTTCCAGGCAAAGAGAACAGAAAAGCAAAAGCTCAAGGCAGGGTGTGATTGCCTGAGTTTTTCAAAGTTTGTTTCTTTGTGGTAAAATAACTGCAATGTAAAATTTACCATTTTAACTGTTTTCTAAGTGTATAAATCAGTGGCATGAAATATATTCACATTGCTGTGCAACCATCACCACCATCCAACCACAGAACTCTTTCATCATCCCCAACAAAACCCTCATGTCCAAGAAACAGTAACTCATTCTCCATAACTGCCGGTAACCACTACTGTACTTTCTGTCCCTATGAATTTGACTATTCTAGGTACCTGATACAAGTGCTATCTTACAATATTTGTCATCTTATGTCTGGCTTATTTGACTTAAAGTTTGTCCATGTTGCAGCATATGTTGGAATTTCCTTCCTTTTAAAGGTTGAATCATATTCCATTGTATGGATATACCACATTTGTTTACCCATTTGTCAATCAACACTTGGGTTTTACATCTACCTTTTGGCTACTGTGAATAAGGCTGCTATGAACACGGGTTAACAAACATGTTTGAGTCCCTGCTTTCAATTCTTTCGGCTATATACCCAGGAGTGGAATTGCTGGGTCATGTGGTGATTCTGTCTGACTTCTTGAGGAACCACCATACTGTATTCTGTAGCAGCTATACCATTTTACATTGGTACCAGCAATGTACAAGGGTTCCAAACTTTCCACATCCTCATCAACACTTGTTTCCTGCTGTTTGATTTTAGGGAACAGTGTGAGAAGGCCAGTGTGACTTATCAGAGTAAGCAGGAAAGACAAGAGCAGGAAGAAAGCCAGGGAAGTCTAACCATGAAGGGTGTATAGCCATGCGAAGGACTCTGGCCATCACTTACAGGGAGATTGGGAGCCTCTGGAGAGCCATGGGTTGTGGGGAGTAACAATCCCATGTATAGTAAGTTAAAACCCAATGCTTCCAGCTCCAGAAGCATGGGGTCTCAAGGCTAGCACAAGCCTCTCTTCTTTCAGGCTGCCAGAGGGTTAAGTAAATGCAAACACGGGTAAATGCAGTAAAAGGAGATATTTCCTTCCCCTGCTGACACACCTGATGCAGGAAGCAGACTCCTGCTCCTTGGAAATGAGAGGCCTGGCCAGACTTGTGCTGCAAGAAGAATATGAACGTCGCCTGGACACAGGATGGCTTAGCACTTCCCATGTCAGTTTCTGAGAGCTACTGAACAGCCTAAGGCCCCATCTGTTTTCAATCTTGTTAAAAGGGCCTCGTGCGCTGGCGCCTATTTAAAATAATGCACACATGGAGTTTCTAAAATGAAGAAGAAAAAGGGGCCATGCTTTCCCTGCCGGCACAGCTTATGTGTTTACTTTGGAGCCGGTTTCGGGAGTTCTGAGACAAGACACAGCTAATTTCTCTTCCCGGAGTTGATTTGCAAGTCCCCACAGGCTTTTGCTCCAAGCATTTAAGGCAGCTTGGTATGAACTGGTCACCCCCCCAAAAGGCCACTGTGAAATATCTCCAAATTAAGGCTGGGCTTGGGAAAGGGGAACCCAAAGCCATTTTCCTCCTTGCAAAAGGGCTGTTTTCCCAATTCCTTTTCCTCAATAGAAACTTACATTTTTAAAGGCCGAGTTCTCCTTTCTCAGATGTTTCTTTTCTTCCCAAGAGGCCATAGCAGTTTCAAGACAGTGTGACCCAGATAGAGCCCAGAGTCAGCGTGAATCTAATCCCCAAATGGGGATTGCCAGGGACAGAGTCAGGGGAGACGAGCCCCCTGCAGTCTATGCGCTCCCATGCAGGGAAGCAAAGGTGAGGAGGCTTCTCTGTCCACATTTCAGGGGCAGGCAGCCCCTATGAGCTGCTGAACCAATGTCATTCCTGAGTCACGAGCATATCTACACATCCAGGGCCACCAAGAGCTGTAATGGGCCACTTCTGACCCTGCAGGCTCAGGAAAAACACAACATAATTGTAGAACCACTGTAAAACTTCATCAATAATGGCCCCACAGGCCTGGGACTTTATTACTAACCTCCCCTAAACTCGGAGCAAGGGAAGTTCAAAGCGGGTACGAGAGCACCAGGGTGAACGTGTTCATCGTGGCCCATCCGTGGCTCCTGTCATTTTCTGCTCCTTCACACCTTCTTTGACCCTCAGGATCTAGTTGACATTGTTTTCACTTGATGGCAGCAATGCCCAGCAGCAAAGGGGGCAATGGTTATTCCAGTGGGAACAAGGGTAGAAGTAGCAGGAATGAAGAAAAGCAGAAGAAGCAGGGGTGTTAGTCTTTGGAGAGGAAGAGACAAAAGGACTGATAGTACTAAGCACAGCTAGTAGCAAGAGGACTGAAAAGTGTATGTGTGACCTTGGTAGTTCTGGCAGCAACATTATAATATAGACTGTTTGTAATCTAATATCACTAATTATATTTACATTAGGATTACAACGTATAATGCTTAAGCACTTACTATGTGCCAGGCGCTGCTCTAATGGCTTTGCGTGTATTAATTCTGACAGTAGCCCATTGCTGCTGCTGCTGCTAAGTCGCTTCAGTCGTGTCCGACTCTGTGCGACCCCATAGACGGCAGCCCACCAGGCTCCCCCGTCCCTGGGATTCTCTAGGCAAGAACACTGGAGTGGGTTGCCATTTCCTTCTCCAGTGCATGAAAGTGAAAAGTGAAAGTGAAGTCGCTCAGTCGTGTCTGACTCTTAGCGACCCCATGGACTGCAGCCTACCAGGCTCCTCCATCCATGGGATTTTCCAGGCAAAAGTACTGGGGTGGGGTGCCAGTGCCTTCCCCGAGTAGCCCATTAGGTAGGTCCTTTTATCATTGTTGTTGTTATTGTTGTTCAGTCACTAAGCTGAGTGTTACTCTTTGCAACCCCATGGACTGCAGCATTCCTGGCTTCCCTGTCCTTCACCATCTCCTGGATATTATCATTATGCCTACTTTATAGCTGGAAGCACTAAGGCATGAGATTAAATAGAATTCCCCAAGGTCACACAGCTGGGAGGTGAAAGATCAAGAACACAAATACAAGTGATCTGGCTACAGGATCCCTGCTCTCAAATACTCCCCTAGGCATCTTCCAACCCATGGCAGAATCCAAGGCTAGGAGAGCAGCAGGATGGAGGGAATTGAGAATCACTTCTAAAGAGGATGTCTATGGAGTGGGATACTTTCTGGAGGTTCAAAGGTTCAGAGTCATCCAAGCTCTGCATCAAAGAGAAGAGTAATTTTTACTTTGTAATTTGCTTAAGTACTGGGTTTTACATAAGACTTAGTTAGAAACAAAAGAGTTTCATTTCAGAAGATTGTTAAAAAGCAGCAGTGTGGTGAGGCTTTGGGGTTAGAGAGGTGTGCTACTGCTGCTGCTGCTGCCAAGTCGCTTCAGTCGTGTCCGACTCTGTGCGACTCCATAGACAGCAATCCACCAGGCACCCCTGTCCCTGGAATTCTCCAGGCAAGAACACTGGAGTGGATTGCCATTTCCTTCTCCAATGCATGAAAGTGAAAAGTGAAAGTGAAGTCACTCAGTCGTGCCCTACTCTTAGCGACCCCATGGGCTGCAGCCTACCAGGCTCCTCCAGCCATGGGATTTTCCAGATGAGAGTAATGGAGTGGGGTGCCATCGCCTTCTCTGAGAGAGGTGTGCTAACCAGGTCTTATTTTCTGTATTCTGACGCTTTCATATCTTTCAGTCTCACTGAACCTGGATGGACCACCTCTCACAGATTTAGCCAGAACCTGGAGAAAGTAAAGACTTGCCATAGAGAGTACTTGTCAAACGTGAGACAATCATCCAGAGCCCATACTGCAATGACCTTCTGTACCGGGCTCTGATGCGAAGAGATGACCCATTGGAAAAGGCCATGATGCTAGGGAAAATTGAGGGCAAGAGGAGAAGTGGGCAGCAGAGGATGAGACGGTTAGATAACATCACTGACTCAATGGACATGAGTTTGAGCAAACTCCAGGAGATGGTGAAGGACAGGGAAGCCTGGCGTGCTGCAGCTCACAGGGTGGAAAAGAGTCAGACCCGACTTAGTGACTGAACAGCAACAAGTAGGCTCTCACCCTGGGCCACTATCTCCCCCAACCCCCAACAACCCAGGGCCAAGTGCCAGAAAACCAGGGACAGCCCCTACACCCCAGAGCCTGCTGCAATTATTCAGATTAGTCAATCCAGAATGTGCTCACCATGCCTTGCCTTTTCCTTTCAGTGGAACCACAATAAAGGCTCTTGCCCACATTTTCTCCTTGCTCCCTCTGCCTCTAGACTGGCCATGATGCTTCCCCATGGGATCCCCACAATGTGGTATTCTGTGCCTCCTGTTTTAGGGGACTATGAGCACAAGACACTTGTTTCTTCATGACAGTCATTTCCGTGTCCGCATGTCTTATCATACTCGACTATAACAAATCACAGGCCCCTACACAACACCAGGCTTGGTCCAGCCCTTTGGGGTTTCACCTGGCTTTGGGCCTCTGTTGCAGGTTGCTGGGTGCACAACCAGGGCTCACACTGACTGAGGTGGGCTGTGTTACAGAGATCCGAGAGCAGGAGGTGTCTATTTCATTCTGGAACTTCTTCGCTGTGGGATTTTGGGGAAATCATAGAAACCTCTGCCATGGCATTTTTGTAAGAATGAAGGAGAAGGTCCCTGCCCCTTCTCTGTCCTGAGGCCTTTAGTGATGAGTAAAAGGAAAAGGGAAGGTGAAGTTTCTTCAGAGCCATCTGGGAAGCCCACATCATCATAAACTGAAGTACCACCTCCTGTCTCTAGGGGCCCACAGGGCTCCCTGCACAAAAGGAATCATCTTGGAGTTGCTTCAATCTAGTACAGGGTTCCCCAACCTTGGCACATTGACTTTTTTGAGTTGGATAATTCATTCATTGTTATGGAAGGCTGTCTTGTGTCCTGTAAGATGTTTAGAAGCATCCCTGTCCTCTTCTCATAGAGGTCAGCAGCATCCCCCTGTTGTGACAACCAGAAACATTTCCAGGCATTGCTAAATGGCCTCCAGGGGCAAAATCACCCCTGGTTGAGAATTACTGATACAGAGAAGGAATGAGTTAAGCTCTCTCCCTTCTTCTCTTTTCTCCTCTCCACCTCTCCCTCTTCCTCTTCTTTCTCCTCCTCCTTTCTCTCCCCATCTCTCTTCTTCCAAAATGCTTACCGTTTGCAACCCCAGGTACCCCTGTGAACAGCAGGGCTCTAGGGGCACAACTGGAAAATAGTTGTTCTAGTGAACAACTCCAGAGATTGCCAGAATAGAATTCAGCACTCTCTTGATGGTGGGTCTTGGTTTTATTTCCATCGTATATTTACCAACTCGGCTCATCTGGCGCGATCCAACCACCTCATCCATAATTTACCATCCTCTTTAAGTAGGCTCGTATCAAACCCACAGAATGTGAGAACTGAAAGTTCCTTTGGGGCTACAGAGTGAGTTTCATCTTGCTGCCGGCTCTGGCTGCTGCATGGAGAATGATGAAGCTGCCCTAAGCTCAACAGGAAAGCCTGCCTTCATCAAGAGGTGGTGTCTGTTGGGGGAGAGTTGGCAGGTAGAAAACACTCCATGCACCTGCCAGTTCCTCCTTTACAAATCAGTCAACCCAGATCCAAGGTCCTCCTGGATTTAACTAAAATGAACCAAATCTTACAATGTGATGAACACAGTAGTATTGCTATTACTACCTCCATTTTGCAAAGAAAGAAACTGTAACCAAGGACACGGAGTCATATGCTCAAAGTTCCATAGGTAATAAGAGGCGGTGCCAGGATTTGATCCTTGCTCTTCTGATCCAAGACACAGCTCTGTCCATCATACCAAACCCTTCAGATGTCTCATCTTCTGAGGCAACAAAGTTTCCTCCACACAAATACTACAGAGCAGTAGCAAGAATTAGTGAAATGAGCCTGTTTACTTTAATATTCTTAATGTCATTTCCCAATAAATAAGCAAAGAACAGTTAAAGTAAGGATTAGAAGAAACCAGAAGCCACACAGAAGGGTGGTGGGGGTAGCAGATGTGTATCCCAGAAATGAGGGGTGAATTAGCAAAGTCAGGAGAATCTGTTTTATAGAGTATGGACTGCTTGGGAGCCAGGAGTTCAAATCTTGTCATCTGCATTGCTGGACCTCTCTGAACTTCAGTTTCTTCTGTAATAGTAACGGGTAACTCCAAAGGCCACAATGAGGATAAAGTGAGCTGGTTGTTGTTCAGCTGCTCAGTCATGTCTGACTCTTTGAGACCCCACGAACTGTAGCACACTAGGCTCCCCCATCCTTCACCATCTCCCAGAGCTTGCTCAAACTCATGTTCATTGAGTAAGTGATCCATCCAACCATCTCGTCCTCTGTCCTGTCCTTCTCCTGCCTTCAATCTTTCCAGCATCAGGGTCTTTTCCAGAGTCAGCTGTTCTCATCAGGTGGCCAAAGCACTAAGCTTCAACTTCAGTATCACTCCTTCCAATGAATCACGATTGATTTCCTTTAGGATTGATTGGTTTGACCTCCTTGCAGTCCAAGGGACTCTTAAGAGTCTTCTCCAACACCACAGTTCAAAAGCATCAATTCTTTTGTGCTCAGCATTCTTTATGGTCCTACTCTCAGCATCGGGTGGGGGTGGTGGTGTGTATAGCAAGTGCTTAATATTTAGGATTTTATTATTATTATTACTATTATTGGTATTATGAAATAGCAAATTTCATGAAGGTATTTGGGGGAAAGGAACTTAGTTCTAAACTGATTTTAAAACCCCTCCCCAAAAAAAGGAGTAAGGAAAGAGTTAGGTTTTAGACAGATGAGTAACTGGACAAACAGGTATATAGACAGATGGAAGAATGGACAGATAGATGTTTAAAGAAACAACATTTTGGGGAACCAAGATGCAGAACCTAAGGGAAAGTCACTATAAATAAGAGATCATCTGAATTAAGTATTAGCTCTCCAAAGACCCTCAGAGGGACCAGTGAGCAGAATGAGGAAGAGAGGCAGTGAGAAAGCCACGGTGGTGCTTGGTTTCGGGGGCCTTGGTGCTGCCGAGAGACTTTGGCCTGCTTCCCACAGACATTAAGGAGTCTGGGCCACGGAGAGCAAAGGGAGAGAGAGACCAAAGCGGTTGTATGAGAGTAAGCAAAGTGAGACACATGATCAAAACCTGGTTCTGTCCAGTGAATGCAAATGTGGGGCTCCTGGCACTTGGCTGGCCCAGCCACAGGAGGTTCAGCCCCTTGGTTTCCCCTGCTTTTCCTGGCAGCCAGAGGGGAGGGCTGACTGTCTCCTCTCTGTCTGGACAGAATGTTGGCCCTGAGGTGGGGTGGGTGAAAAGGTCACCTGGTTCAGTTCCACCTCAAACAGTCTGAGAACCCACCCAGAAGCTCATGAAGGGAACCTCAGGGAGGAAAGAAAGTTCCAGAAACACAGGTAAACAGGTCCCTGAGAAAATCAATCTGAAAAAGTGCTGTAGGCAGGAGGAAGCAAGCCTTTTTTCCAGGTCCAGAGGGGCAACAGGTGAGCCAAAGAAAGCAGGCAGGCACAAGTTCCAATCACAATTCTGTTGCTAATCCCTCAAATACCTACTTTACCCCTCCCAGCCTTGGTCTTGTCATCTGAACAATAACAGGACTAAATATAGCATTGTGAGAGAAGCATTAGAGCCATGAAGGGCACACAACTGACCTTCAATAATATTTTTTTCTTGGTTTTAACATGCACACAGAACCCCCTAGATGCAACTCCGTACCCCTTAAGGGGACTCGGTTCTACTTCCCGTCTGCCACTGCCCTCTGCCATAGCCAGATTTCTCCCTTGAGAACTCCCACAGCCTGACTTGGCAAGGAGGAGACAAGCTTGGCTCTACTGTAACCAGCACTATGACCTTGGGCAAGGAATACCTGGTGACTAGCCTTGGCTCTAGAGAAGAGATTAAAACAGGCATTAAGATGCAGGGTCAGTGGTGTGCCAGGGCTTGTGGAGTATTCACATCTCAGCTCTTTCACCGACCAACCGCTGGGTGGTCTTGCGTAAGAAACAACCTCTCGAGTCTCAGTTCCATCAGCACTTCCTTGGTGAGGTCACAGTGAGGGTTAAGCATATACAGATAAACTCAGACAGCAGCTGGCCTGTTGTGTTCACCTAATGTTCACCTGTGTCACTGGCGTCAGATTAGTGCTGTACCTGTGTCAGTCACCATGCCGAAGAGTATTTGGGTGAATCTGTTTCCTGGGAAGTTCTTACGGTACATCTGATATTTTCTCTGTAGCTTTTGCATTTTTCCCTACTTCAGATTATTAGACAAATATTTATTGAGCACAGATTAGGTATCTGGTTACTGGAAACACCTACTAAATACCTGAGTAAGTAGCCAGTGGTATCATGCTACTGTAACACTGTGTCTTTTGCTCATGGATCCTGATCAGTTTGCAACTGTGGTGTATGCATGTACGTATGCGAGTGTGTGCAAGTGTCAGTGTGTGTGTGAGAGAGAGAGCTAGAGATTAATTATGTGATTAACATCTGTCTCCCCCATTAGATTTTAAGCTCTATCAGGTAGACACTACATCTATTTTTAATCACCTTTTCAGTCTTAGCACTCAGCACGTAGTAGACACTCAGTAAATATTTGTAGGTTGAATAAAGATACTGTCCATGTTCTCTATAAGCCCAGAGACTAGAGGGAGTGACAGGCAGGTGAACAACTAATTTCAAAGTAACCTGGTAAATGGAATGATAGAAATATGCATGAGGTATGTGACAGCACGGTCAAGAGGCACCTTACCCTCCTTGGACAGAAGCAGCTCAGGGGAAGCAGAATAGAAATAATGCCTGAGCTAAACCTTGAGGAAAGGTAGGCAAGGGCTCACTTGCAGAGGACCCTGTAGGCAAGTCTGCAGCCCACAGAACAAGTCTCATGGACAAGTCAGTCCTTACACAGAAGAAGAAATTCACCAAGTCTTTTTCAGATTTTTACTTCCCCAGATACACCTTCCCAAGTAAAACAGCGTCTGGAGTCAAACTGAATTCCAGCTCTGCCATATGTAAGCCGTGTGGCATTCAGCAAGCCCCCCAACCTCTCTTAGCCCTAGTTTCCTCATCTGGAGAATGGGGGAACTTATAGCATCTGCCCATCACAGAGTAGTGATGAAGATAAATAAACTAATCTGTATGATGTACTTAGCGTGTGCCCAGCACTTAGTGAGCATGTGATTAGACATTGGTTATTTTCACTAATCCCTTCTGAGTCCAGACTACACAGCTGTCATATACATGACAACACCATCTGTGGAAATTATCTCATGTTACCCTCTAAACTCCCTGAGAGAAGTGATCCAAGACTTCTTTTAGGTTCAGCTTAGGTTGAATTCTACTCTAAAGGAAGCTCCCTATGCGATGTTAAATATACATACTGTAGGACATATAAGGTCATTCTCAGATACCAGCTTCTCCTCTCTTTCCCAGGGTCTAGAAAAGGCAGCCACATCGGATATGATCCAAAAGAAGCCATTTCAAAGCATGTGTCCTGTTTCTGTGTCGGCCACACTCCCCACCTCAGGAGATTCTGGTCAGGGTGGGCTGGGAGATTCCTTAGATAATCTAATAGATTAGTTTCCAGTTTAGCATAACAGCTAGACAGATTTCTGCAGTGAAGTCATCCAAGTCAATTAAAAGGCATTTTTCCCTGCTGTGAGTTCAGAAGTCCCTTTGGTTTGTTCCAGCTTTCTGGGATGTTTCATAATAGGTTCCACTCTGGGTTAATTAATAACCCTTGATTCCTACTGAAATGCAAAGACTGAAATCCTGTGTGCAAGCACATCCGGGCAGGGCCTGCTGGCAGGGCTGGGGTGAACCCAGCAGGGCTCCTCTCATCAGGGAGTGAGCCAGACCCCAAACAGTAGAGATGACAGCAGAGCTGGCAGCAAATGTAAAGAATGGCTGAGCAAAAGCTGGAGGTCAAAGCTGGAGAAGTGGTGTCGGGAGGGAGAGCATAAGCAGTTGAAGAAATCACGAGGCCAGAGATTCAGCAGGTTGGGAGGAAGCTGGAATGTGGGTGTGAAATGGGTCAGAGCAAGTGGCCAGGACTAAGTTGGTGAATAAGATGAGGGTGACAGTGGTCACTTTCATACGATGCCAGCTCAAACACATCCTGCGGGTTTGGTCCCATCCTCTGTTTTAAGGAAAACAGGTTATCCCTTCTATTCTCAAATACAAGTTACAGGTATGAGAATGAAGCTCAATGGGCTAAAGAACACCAAGTCAGGGATACACACACATTTTATGAAGTTCTTTCCATGAACCTTCTCCCCAAGCATAATATTCCAGGATAAGATTTTTTTTTCACCCAATCCAGAGCGGAATTTTCCTGCCTCCAGTCTCATGCCACCCAGTCTATCTTCTAAAACCACTATCAGCATGTGCATCCTAAAATGAAAACATGATCATATTACTCCATGGTTTAAAAAGTCCAATAAATATGTCTCACTCCCTCAGGACACAATTCAATTTCTAACCGCATGCATTGCCATACAAACCCCATCCTGGATAGAGATTGTTTTCTTTTTCAGCTTCATCTTCCACCACCCTTTTGCATGCAACCTCTACTCTGGTCATTTCCCTGACATGTAACAAATTGAAATTTCAAACATACTCTTTAGTGGGAAAGCTTGAATACCTGAGTACCTCACTACCGTGTGTGCACAACTGTACTCTTCCTGTCCTGACACTTGGCTAATTCTTGCCCCCAAGCCTCTGTGAAGCCTCTCCTAAGAGTGTTCCCAGGCAAGGTTGACGATCCCTCCCTCTTCTGTGCTCCACTATGCTTTGTATGATCTGTGTCAGCACGCATCCCAGTGTACAATAGCCACAGCCCCCATTGTTTATTTTCCACCAGAAGGAGAACCCTTTGAGAGTGGAGAGCTCTGTCATTAAGGCCACATACAAAGCATGTGCTCAGTAAGTTTTTCTTGAACAAAGGGGCAGGTTAAGATATGGCGTTTTATTTCCTTTCTTATTACACACTCCTCAAAAAATTAAAGGGCTTATTACTTTCTCCTTCTCATATGGTAAAGCGTCTGCCTGCAATGCGGGAGGCGTGGGTTTGATCCCCGGGTTGGGAAGATTCCCCTGGAGAAGGAAATGGCAACCCACTCCAGTACTCTTGTCTGGAAAATTCCATGGACAAGGGAGCCTGGTAGGCTACAGTCCATGGGATCGCAGAGTCGGACTCAATTGAGCGACTTCACTTTGTACTTTTTCAGAACCTCTACTTGATCTCCACTGGAGTCTCATCTATCTATTAATACAATATTGGGCTTCCCTGATGGCTCAGATGGTAAAGAATCTGAGGTTCAGGAGACACAGGTTCAATCCCTGGGTTGGAAAGATCCCCTGGAAGAGAGCATAGGAACCCACTCCAGTATCCCTGCCTGGAAAATTTCATGGACAGTGGGGTCTGGAGGGCTACAGTCCATAGGGTCACAAAGAGTCAGACATGACTGAGTGACTAACACTTTCACTTTCAATATGATATTAAGAGGGGACAGGACAGATGTTGATGGAGTGGGTGGCAGTTAGGAAGGGTAAATTACAGAACTTGGCAGGCATAGGCTAAGGAGTTATGAAGAGCAATTCCCAGTGCAGAAGATGGACCTGCTTTCATGCCCATGGCTCCTTTCTTCTCATCACTGGTTAAGGTATAGTCACACCAGGAAGAAACATCCAACTGGCAAGGCAGTCCTGGTTGCACTTAGAATCAGTAGGGCTCTTCAGGCATGGTATCAGCACTCCCCCTACTGCAGCTCCTTCACTGACCATCAGCTGTTATCAGCTGTTGCTCACCCCCACCCCCCCATTCTTGAAGAAGAAAGCCTCTTACAGGTAAATGTGGAAAATATGAACTTCAGAGTTAGAAAATTAGATTTGTCTGCTATTAAAACTATCAGTTCAGTTCAGTTGCTCAGTTGTGTCCGACTCTTTGCAACCCTATGGACTGTAGCACACTGGGCTTCCCTGTCCATCACCAACTCCTGGAGCTTGCTCAAACTCATGTCCATTGAGTCAGTGATGCTATCCATCCATCTCATCTTCTGTCATCCCCTTCTCCTCCTGCCTTCAATCTTTCCCAGCATTAGGGTCTTTTCCAATGAGTCAGTAGTTCTTTGTATCAGGTGGCCAAAGTATTGGAGTTTTAGCTTCAGCATCAGTCCTTCCAATGAACATTCAGGACTGATTTCCTTTAGGATAGACTGGTTGATCTCCTTGCAGTCCAAGGGACTCTCAAGAGTCTCCTCCAACACCACAGTCCAAAAGCATCAATTCTTTGGTGCTCAGCTTTCTTTATAGTCCAACTCTCACATCCATCAGAAGTGACCAAGAGTTTCTTCAAATAGTAAGACAAAAGATAACACTGCAGAAAATGTAGTAGGAAAAACAATGACATGGGAGATGGAAGCCCAGGGTCTCTCCTATTTTGAACTCCAACAATAATCCAATGTGCATGCTAGGAATAGTCACTTGCCCTCTGTGAACCTCTGGATTAGATGATCTCAAAGTCCGTTTTTGACTCCACCCTTCTATGACTGTATCATGTCATCCATTCACTCACCCATACACTCAACATTCACTGAACACTTTGACCAGGACCTGTGCTATCTGCTATCAAGGAAAAGCTAGAAGTTTATACCAGGTGTCAATTGAATGCCATGTATCAATGGGAAATAATATTGGAGATATGTATATATATATAATATATATATGTGCACATGTGCATGCATGCTAAGTCACTTAATTCATGTCCAACTCTGTGAAAACCCAATGGACTGTAGCCCATGAGGCTCCTCTGTCCATGGGATTCTCCAGATAAGAATTCTGGAGTGGGTTGCCATGCTCTCCTCCAGAGGATCTGGACCTCCAGGGACTGAACCTGCGTCTGCATCTCTCACATCTCCTACATTGGCAGGAGGTTTCTTTAACCCCTAGCAGCATCACCTGGGAAGCCCGTGTGTGTGTATGTGTGTATGTGTATAAATAATAAAAACACAGATACAAACATGACATGTTTATATGCCTGATTCCTCAAGCTAAGTTCTCTACAGAATGGATTATATTCTTTCCATTTCTGAATAATCCCACATACTGACACCTAGAAACTACTCAGGCAACAGGTGATCAATGATGTGAAGTGGCTGTAAAAACAACTACAAACACTTACGCAGCACTTTCTGGATGCCAGGATATGCCTTGCATTTTTCACATGTGATAATTTATTTCATTCTCATAACAACTCTATAGGTACATATTGCTGTTGTTATTGTTATTATTACTTTCATGTTATATATGAGGAAAATGAGGCACACAGAAATCAAATTACTTGCTTAAGGTCACTTAGGCTGAGCTTCCAACCCAGGTGGTCTGGTTCCAGAGTCTGAGCTATTAACACTATTAATGTAATCTATAAATATACAGCTACACTTAAAGACAAACAGTAACCCTTGGGGAAAAAAAAAGAACAAACAGAACTGTTAACAGGGGAACAATGCAACAATAAGCCAGAAACATCAAATGATGAGTCAGAGCATCAGGGTTAGTCGGGAAAGGAGGAGTCTTTTACTAGAAGAACATCTCACAAGAGCTTGTAATTCATCCAGTAGATCAAACGAGTAGGGTGAGATAGGAAACAATGGTGGAGTGATGTGCTCAAAGAACCCGAGCAAAGAGACGAAAGGCAAAGAACTTGAAGAAGGCAAATTCAAGATCCAACATATTAAAGCTGATAGATAAACTTTGGTAAAGAATCTGCCTGCAATGCAGGAGACCTGGGTTTGATTCCTGGTTCGGGAAGGTCTCCTGGAGAAGGGAATGGCTACCCACTCCAGTATTCTTGCCTGGTGAATTCCATGGACAGAGGAGCCTGGTGGGCTACAGTCCATGGGGTCACAAAGAGTTGGATATGACTGAGTGAAACACGTTCTACTTTGGTTAAGAATGAGGACCCTGGACTTGGCTGAAACTGGTTTGAAATCCCTAGATCCCCACATTACTAGCTGTGTGACTCTGCTTGGGCACTGTATTTAAACTCTCTGAGCCTCATTTTCCTCAGTGAGAGGCATATTGTACAGGGTAAATGCATTAACACAGAGGAAGGCTGTAACATGGACTCTAGCATACAGTCCCTGCTCAATATGTTTGCTACTATCACCATGATTATTGCTTCTCCATTTCTCTATTGTCTTCCTAAGTCAGTGAGCCTAAAGGCAGACCAAGGGTGGTAATAAATCCACATCAATCAATGTTATGGTTAAGCAGAGAAACACTTGCTCCTCTAATGAGTTATGTTTCAGTTAATAGCCCTAGTGTCCCACCTGCTTTTTTTTCTTTATTCCTCCAGCTGTTTCTTAAATTTGAAGAGGAAAAAAAAACCTCCATGGAGACCTGCACGCTTTTAAAAATAATACAAAACAGAACGTCTGAGGTCACGGTAAGCCAAGCCAAACAAATAAATCTTGCAGGATTGTGTTAACAAAACAAGGCTTAGTGGATCAGAGCGGGTAGAGTTCTGCCGGATTCAGCCCTGCAGAGAAATACCAAGCTCTGGTGAATTTCAAACACAAGGAGGTCAAATATGATGATCAAATGATGAAGCACTTCAGAGTTCAGCATCGATGCTTGGGCTGGAACCAGGAGAGCATTCTGTGCATGGTGGTCTCCAGAACCCACGAGGCATGTAAAGTCTTAGAAATTCAGACCCAAAGGGCCTTATAGATCATTTGTATAACCACTGTGGAGGGCAATTTGTCAATATCTATCAGAATTATAAATATCCTGGGAGGCAGACTCTGAGATGAACATTAGCCTGCGAGAAGCTCATTAGGGAGAACTTCGGGGATCACCACCACTGGAAGGAAAGACAAGGCAAGGAGGCAGGACTGGGCAGAGAGAGCAGCTGGGCTGCGCTGCCATCTTAGCAGATGCTTCCACCAACTCCACAGGGAACTCTGAGGCTGGGGTGGCCCTTCAGAGTTGTCTCAAATTGGGATAAAGGAGCTAGGTCTTTACTCCCTGTGCCAGCCAAGGTCACAGGAGATGTGCCCTTGGGCAAGGCAGCACTTTTCATCTGAGTGAGGCACAGAATTAGGGCTGACAACTGAGGGCTGTCTTCTGGTATCAACTCCAGCTCCTGGGGGAAAGTCCTTCATTCTTCAAGGTGCATTATAGCAAGCACCACACGCAATACATTCATAAACACTTTTTCTACTCTAGATAGAATCCTACGGGTATACAAACAGATACTTCAAATGACATAGGTTTAGCATTGTTTATAATAGTAAAGTTATGGAAAATAAATGATGGTATATTCAAATAACAGCCCCTCAGCAACCATTAATGAGAAAGAGGCAGCTCTGCACATACTTTCAAGGAATAAACTCTAAGATACACTGAACCACAGGGTAAGTGTGGATGGACTGCACTGCTCACTTGACTGCCACTCAGCCCCACACCCATCCAATCCTCTCCTGCACTATGGGGGCTGAAAGTCTATCTCTACACTTCCCGGGTCCTTTTGACACACTGTGCTGTGCTTAGTCATTAGCTGTGTCCGACTCTTTCAAACCCAATGGTCTGTAGCCTGCCAGGCTTCTCTGTCCTTGGGGATTCTTTAAGCAAGAACACTGGAGTAGGTTGCCATACCCTTCTCCAGGGTATCTTTCCAACCCAGGGATCGAACCCAGGTCTGCTGCACTGCAGGCAGATTCTTTACCATCTGAGTCACGAGGGAAGCCCTTTTGACACATAATTCCAGCTAATTTCTACCAATTTCTTACCATTCAGGTAAGAGTTGAGGTTAGGAAGATGGTGGCAACAAAGCTTTGCCAACAGCAGTAGCGGTTAAAGCAGGCTGGTGGCAATTCCTCCAGCCTCAGGGGGATGCAGGTTCATGTTCCCACTGGCAATAGTGGCAGTTCTAGCAGTGGCGGTGATAACAGAGAACGTAAGCCTGCAGCAACTCTGGGCAATAAGAGTTCCCCCTTTGACCCATTTGGAGTCAAACTTCCATATTCAGTACTCCTCTGAGTACAGTTGTTTATGTTTTTTTCTGATCAACTACCATCTATGACAAACTATGACATCTATGACAACCTAGACAGCATATTAAAAAGCAGAGACTTTACTTTGCCAACAAAGGTCCATCTAGTCAAAGCTATGGTGTTTTCAATATTCATGTATGGATGTGAGAGTTGGACTATAAAGAAAGCTGAGCACTGAAGAACTGATGCTTTTAAACTGTGGTGTTGGAGAAGACTCTTGAGAGTCCCTTGGACTGCAAGGAGATTCAACAAGTCCATCCTAAAGGAAATCAGTCCTGAATATTTATTGGAAGGACTGATGCTGAAGCTCCAACACTTTGGCCACCTGATGTTAAGAACTGACTCACTGGAAAAAAACCTTGATGGTGGGAAAGATTGAAGGCAGGAGGAGAAGTGGATGACAGGGGATGAGATGGTTGGATGGCATCACCAACTCGATGGAGTTTGAGCAAGCTCCGGGAGTTGGTGATAGACAGGGAAGCCTGGTATGCTGCAGTCCATGGGGTCGCAAAGAGTTGGACATGACTGAGCAACTGAACTGAACTGAACCATCTATGAAAAGCAAAGGAAAACACAAATGTGTATTTGATTACGGCATTTAAAATTTCTCTGGAAAGTTGACCAAGGAACAAGTTATAATGGTTAAATGAACTGGCCAATAACCAGTTAAATGATTAGCCAAAAGAGAAATAGATTGGTAAGGGCAGTAGGGTTAGAGGTAGATCTTTCACCAGATACCATTTTTTACCTTTTAAATTTTTGACTATTTAAACATATTACTTTTATGCAAAAAAATAAGAAAAAATAATGAAAGTTGTATCTGATTAGGTACATACATTTCCTGCAAAATATTTCCCAAATTAACCATCTAGTTTCTGCCAGAGCATGTCCAACACAGGGACTCCCTACCCACCAAAGGGATGTGGTCCATTCATCATTACTCGGCATTGCTGAACAAGGCCTGTTTATACCAAGTTGAAGTCCATCTTTTTGTATGATTGTACCATTAGCCTGAATTCTAATCCCAGTGAAACAATACAGGCTGGTGGTTCAGCACACGTGCAGATGAAACCCGGGTTTGAATTCCTCCATCACTCATTTCAAGCAGGATGTTTAACCTTTCTGAGCCTTAGTTTCTTCATCTGCCAAATAGGGAGAGCCCTCATACGCATCTCAAAGCGTTGTGGTAAGGCTGGAATAAGGTTATGCATACAAAATCATTTAACCAATACATCTGGTTATTGTTCTTGATATCTGCAACAAATGACAGAAAAATGCAGTGGATAAGAGGACTCTGAATTTAGACTGTCTAGGTTAAAGAACAGGTTCCTGCCAATTACAAATCAGGCAACCTTGGGAAAGCCCTCTTATTCCACCTGAGCCTGTTTCTGTAAGATAGAAACAATGATAGTGCCCATCTCAACAGCAAAAAGCATTTATCCTTACCTTATAAGTATTAATACTCAACATATGGTAGCTCTAACTCTTTTCAACCACTCATTCAGGTGGTGAATATTTGCAGAGAGTACAATGAGTTCTACCAAAGACTCTTCTCTGGACTAAGCATCTCCAGTTCCTTACACTGCTCTCCTTTGCTTCTCTCGCTGCAGCCACTCTCTTCGTGAGGCATTCCAGGCTGCTACTATCCCTTCCAGGCTTGATGGTCCAACTGGATCTCTCACTGGAGTCCAGCTAAAACAATGAGAGTGTGTGTGTGCTGTGTGTGTGTGCCATCACTTTCCTGAATTCTAAATGCTGTACTTTGATAATGCATCAGGTTTTGAGAGAGTAACAACCATAACCATGGTTGTTGTTTCAATCACTACATTTTGTCCAACTCTTTTGCCACCCCGTGGACTACATATAGCCCTCCAGGTTCCTCTGTCCATGGGATTTCCCAGGCAAGAATATTGGAGTGGGTTGTCATTTCCTTCTCCAGAGATCTTCCCAACCCAGGGATAAAACCCACATCTTTTGCATTGGCTGGCAGATGCTTTACCACTGAGCCACCAGGGAAGCCCATAACTATAGTTACTGAGCTCTTAATAAACATGTGAGAAACTATGCCAAGCATATGACTTATACTGACTAATTCATTCCACACATTAACTCTAGGGGGTAGAAATTATTATCCTCATTTTTCATATGAAAAAGCTAATACTTAGTGATGCTATAAGTGGAAGGTCAACCCAGCTAAAATATGATGGAGTTGAGACTCCATCTCCAGTATATCTTACACTAGAGTCACGGTCCTAACTTCCACACCATACTTCTTCTAAAAAATATTAAGAATTTGTTTAACTCAAATTTTAGGTCTTGTTTTCTCCTTACGAGATGTTAATAAGTTAAGTCTCCCCAGTCCTGCTCCTCTTCCGCTGAGCTTTTGAATAGGATCTTATATTGTATCTTTACTCAGTTGGATCATATCAAATTTAATCCACCATACTCTCTCTTCCATTAACTTCAAGTCATCAGCAAATGTAATTTGATAAATAACAGTTGAGAAGGAGATGTAGAACACAGCCAAGGGCAGAGCTCTTTGGCAAAGTGTTAGATCTATTTCCCTCAAGGTGAATTACCATCAAGCAGTCATTTCCTCGTGGGGGTTATGTCCCACCTGTCACCAATCCGCAAAACTGGATTAACTGACATCCAACCTCCACTTCTTTATCTCACTGACAATTATTTCTTGAAACATGACACAGCCTTTATGACAATATCTGCAGTTAGGGTCTACTCTAAGAAGGACTGCCCCAGAAAGAATGGTGGCTAGTAGGCTGAAGTAGGTATGCAAAATATACACATGACGTATATACATGATGGTCTTGAGTGCTTAAATTCTTTTAAGGGGGAAATTCCACCCTTGCTCCCAGCAGACAAAGTTGAGGAAATATAAAAAGAGGAGAAGATGAACAGGACTTCAACCAACAGCCTTCCCTAGGATCCATATGCATCTACCGAAGCCCATCTCAACTCCAGTATCATGCAACGACAGGACTCCAAAGGAGCCGTGGGCATTCCTACGTAAATCAGAGGAGAAGGATCTTTACCTTCTCCTGTCTTTCTTTCCATCTGCTGGAGCAATGCACTGCCACTTAGGCTTTGGTACCTCTGTTAACATCAAGGAAAGACTATTATAATTTTGGTTTTTTTATTAAAGAAGAATGAAGTCCAAGGCCCTGCCCCACCAAGTACTAGCCCGCTAGTCTCAGAACTTTGAGTCTACTTGATATTAATCCATTCATCAACCTCACTGCTGTGTCCCACAGAGGGGCGACTTGTACCTGTGGAGAAAGAGATCCTTTGCCTCAAATATAAACAGAAGAGAGCTTGACATGCCAGCCACCCTGGCCGGAACCTCTCAGGCCCTGCGAGGACACTGCTGAGAGGCTCTGCAGAGCCAGCAGGGCATTCTGGGTAATGGGATGCAACATGAGGCAGTTTCCCCCACTGGCCTCCCCAGGGTTTCTTGATTCCTGGCTCTGCAAAAGCTGAGGCAAACAGTTTTTGAACTGGGGGGAAGAGGGTGGAGAGAAGGGGCGGAGGCTTCCTTTAGGCCAACCACAACTAACTCATTTGCTCTGTCCAGCAAAACCCAGACAGTGCAATTATCTGGTTAATTTGGCCCTTACTTGGGAGACAGAATTCCAAAATGTGAGGCCAGCTCAGACTAAACAGTGGCTTCCATCCTAAGACTTCTCCTAAGTGCTAAAGGATGCATATGAGATTCCTAGGGGGTTGCTTATGTGACCCACCCATCGATCCAGATGGGAAAAGACAAACAATTCAGACTCTAGGATGAGTTAAGGAAGGCATATCTTCCAGGGAAAAATGCCCAAATGACTGCTAATTGGCCTCTTGGATAATTTGCCTTCTGATTACCACAGAGGGAGATGACGAGAAATCAAGATGACTCTAAATTAGCCAACTTTTCCAGTGTGGCTGTAGCCTTCAGAGGTTGGCTGAGTGTCCCCAGGGTCCTGGGTGAGTTATTCTTAGGACAACTCTCTCTGATGCTTCTGCTTACAGATTTAAACCCATAAGTTGGGCCAGAAGCAGCATTGAGATAAAGGGCAAAATTAAAACATGCTCCTGGGGTTTCACAAATAGAGTGAGACAGCTAGCAACTGAGCATTTACCAGATGGTTTATGGAAATCTCAGATTTTTGAGGGAAGATTAAAGAACAGCAATTTATCTCTGTTGGAAACTGACAAGCAGATTGGCAACTGTGGAATCCATCAGTTAGTCATTCTGCAAATATTTGCTTCCACTCTAGTATGTGCCAGGCCCTGTGTTATTTAACAAAGTGAGATCCAAACAGTCATGGTCCCTACCCTCATGCAAATAATACCACATCTAAATATGTGGTTAAAAACTCAGATAAGGGCTAGAAAGGAAAAACTGGGGTGCTAGGTAAAGGAATAACCAGGTTTACTGATTTAGACTGCGGTGGGAGGGCTCAAATAAAGAATGTCCGAGAAAAGAATTTTAAAGCTAACACTTTTAAAACTTTTGATTTTTCAGAATGATCAGCCTGGTTTTAGTACAAAAAATAAATTGGAAGTGGATGAAAATATGAAGTTAGGAGGCTGTTGATTATGAAGACAGGATGAGAGCTGATGATGGTTCAGCCAAGGAATTGGCAATGGGAACGGAGAAGAATGGACAGACCAGAGGGATGTGGGTTGTGGCGTCTATGACATGTGGGGAACAGGTGTAATGGTGGAGGGAAAAGGAGGCAGCCAGGAGACTGTGCAGTTTCTAGCTAAGATGCCAGGTAGATGGTAGAGAGAGAATTTGGGAGGATGAATAGGTTAGGGCCAGGGGAAGACAGTGTCCTCAATCATTCCACACCCTGAGCTTCCACTTTCCTTAGCTCTGCTCACGTTGATTCAGTCTCCTCACTCTTCCTGTTGCCATCTCCACTTGTTGAAATCCTAGCCATTCTTTACAATCCATTTCAAATACCACCCCCTCCTTGAAGTCACTCGGACTCCTCCAAATAGCTGTGGCCTCTGGTGCCCACAGCACTAAGTTTGGATCTCTCTTTCCTGGATTCCACCTGTGTTGGGTTCTGTGAAGACTTATCCTGCCTCCCTTCCTAGACCACAAGTTATTTGGGATAGCGCCTCTGCTTCTCTATCCTTGTTCTGCACATGTGAGCTAGCTAGCATAGCAGATGTTTGACAAATATTTGTCAAGAGAAGAAAAATAACCTGTTCTTTGCCATGGAAGGAAAACCAGTAGACACTGGACTGACTTGAAAGCCATAGGATCAAATTGAAATTCAAGCTGTAGGTGTTTTAATATTAAGCCAACTCAAATTTGACGCTCAAAAAGCTTTCTGTTCTTCCAACACATCAAA
Source organism: Tragelaphus eurycerus (assembly GCA_935064755.1). NCBI lineage: Eukaryota > Metazoa > Chordata > Mammalia > Artiodactyla > Bovidae > Tragelaphus > Tragelaphus eurycerus. The sequence goes on along the minus strand of CAKXYN010000072.1, from coordinate 5,307,194 downwards.
CTCAAAGAGTGCTGGAAAAGTCACATCCTTCAATTTTTCTATGGTGCTTTTCTGAGTTCATCTTACAGCAAGAACCTTTTCCATCTTATTGCTTGCCTTTGATGATGAGGAGGATGATAAATGGGTAACATCTACTAAGTGTTATTGTATGCCCTGTGCTGGTCTAAGTACTTTTCTTGGACTAACTCATTTGATCCTCTTGGCTATCCTATCAAGCTGATGCTGTACTCCAGCGGAAGATGAAGAAACTGAATTTCAGGGGGCTTAAGTACTGTTGAACTGATGTCACAAAGGTAGTTGGGACTGGAACCAAGAGTTGAGCTCCAGAGTCCATGCTCTGATGCGCTCTCCTAAGGCCAAGCACAGTGCTTGGCATTGAGTTGGTCCCCAGCAAGTCTTCAGTGAATGAAGGGGAGGAGTCCTAGATCTGGAGGCCACAAGTTCTGGTCCTAATTCTACCAGTGACTTCCACTATAACCTTGGGTAAGTCTGTGCTTTTTTTCCCTATAAAATGAAGTATGTGGATACTAGTGGTAATAACAAGAGCCAGTAGTTGAGATTCTAATATCTTTTGAGGCTTTAAATAATTTAATCCCAAGGAAAATGAGACACAGAAAGACTCACTTGCCCAATACCTAGAAAACGAGGGAGTCAAGATTCAAACCCATTGTGCGCCTACACTTTGCTTCCAAAGAGATACCTCAGGGACCATGGTGGGGAACAGAGGGAGGTGGAACAGAATGGAGCAGATTTTGGGCTCCCTGTGCCCATTTCCATCAGAGAAGTTCTATGTGTCTCTATTTGTTAGAATGGGCCCTACTTGAAATTCCTCTTGAATAAAGGTTCTGCTGCTAAAACAGAAAGGTTGAAAGCTATTGGACTAAATAATTCTGGAATTTAAGACATCTTCCAGGTATAAGCGAGGATTTTTCCAGTAATCCTTACTCATTATAGTTTCAGAAGATGGGGGCCAAGTACACTCCTGGGAATGGCTCTGCCTATAGAAAAGATCATGGTGACAGCACTAAAGACAAGCTCCAACCTACCTGTTCCACTCGGATCTCAATCTCTCCATTCACCTTCTTTCCATGGAAATACTTGGCCCTGTGAAGGAGAGGAAGAAATCTACTGAGTAAGGATACCAATTGCTTCACTCTTTCCTCCCTTCTTCCAAAGGCCTTACCCCCCGAGGTGCATGTCCAGACACATTCCCCACCTTCCTGCTCTCTCCCACCCAGATGGATGATTTTCTCATTATTTATATGTATCACGTGGGAAAGGGAAAGAGTACAGGATGTGAGGATTGGAGACTCAGGTTTCGGTTCTGCCACCTCACTCTACATCTCTGTGTCTCCGCTTTATCCTCTGTAAAAGGGAGGATAATATATTTATCCTCTGCATAATATATTTCTAAACATTATTTTAAGGATCAAAAGAAATAAAGAATCCTACACAAATAAATAATGCAGAATTATTTTATTAGGTAGACCCTATATGACCTGTAAATGACTTATTACGTTGCTCTATCCATCCACTCCTTTATTTGTCCATCTCTCCAACGAAGCAGACCTCATCTGCCCCTTCATCCATCCAACCACACTTCCATCATCTTTCCTATACACTCCTGCTTCTGTCTTCCCATCAGCAGTAAATGGCATCCCATCTGCCCATCACTCAAAGCAAAAACACAGACTTCATTCTTATTAGCTCCTTCTCTCTCCCTATCCCCATGGGTTGTACATACTAATTATTTCTCAAATCCATCCACTTGTCCATTTTCTCTATAAGCACCCGAATCTTGACCTTAGTCATTTCTTTTCTCATATAAATTCTCTCTTCATGCTCTACTTTTGTATCACAGCACTTACTATAATTTGTTATAGTTAGTAACTGGGTTCACGCCTGTTTCCCACTGAACTGTAACACAATTCCTCCAGGCTAGGAACAATCCGTCTTACCCATCATTCTATTTCCAACATGTACCAGAGTACTTGATACACAGTACGAGCTCAATTAATATATGCTGAATGAATAAATGATTGAAGATAGATGAAGAAAAAAAAGATACTTTTTGAGTACTCACTCTGTGCCCAGAAACTGTGCTATCATATTAACCTATAGCCCTTCTCATTAAGACTTAAAACCACCACAATGAGGTGGGTATTATTATTTCCATTCCATAAATAAGGAAACTGAAACCCAGAGAGATGAAATACTTTGCCTAAGTGGCTCGAATGCTGGACTTTCACTGCCAGATCAATGCTTTTTCTCAGTCCTGAAAAACAGCAGCAAATGTTGGGGTGCTCCTGGGTTAGATGACCTCTCACAAAGCAGAAGTAACACAAGTTTCAATTGGCTCTTTTTGCTTGTTGGTCTGATGAAACCAAGGGCTCTTAGTGACTTGCTGTAACCTGAGCACTGTGTTAAACATTTCCATAGACCTTCTCTGGGGCACAGACAGCTTACTTGCTCCCAATCCCAATTCTCCTCTTTGCCCACAGAGACAACTTTTATAGACTGGCACCAAGAAATATATCAATATATCCCAGCTTTCCATTCAGCTAGGTATGACCACAAGTTGTTCAGTCGCTCAGTCGTGTCTGACTCTTTGTGACCCCATGGACTGCAGCAGACAGGCTTCCCTGTCCTTCACCATCCCCCAGAACTTGCTCAAACTCATGTTCATTGAGTCAGTCATGTTATCCAACCATCTCGTCCTCTGCCAACCCCTTCTCCTCTCACCTTCAATCTTTCCCAGCATCAGGGTCTTTTTAAATGAATAAGCATTCGCATCAGGCGGCCAAAGGATTGGAGTTTCAGCTTCAGCATCAGTCCTTCCAATGAATATTCAGGGTTGATTTCCTTTAGGATTGACAGATTTGCTCTCCTTGTAGTCCAAATGACTCTCAAGAGTCTTCTCCAACACCACAGCTCGAAAGCATCAATTCTTTGGTGCTCAGCCTTCTTTATGGTATGACCACATGATTGAGCTCTAATCAGTCGTGTTATATCCAAGAATCTTCTCATCAATGTTCCCATCTTCTTTCAACCTTCCACTCATGAAAGAATCCTTCTACAAATTCTTTGACCAAGTTGCAGTCTGTCTGTTCCTTAAGTCTATCTACACTTAGCCAACTCCAGTGGAATTCATCTCTCTTCAAGACCGCCTGAATCTCAGACTGACAGCTCTAATATTAATGCCACTTTTTCTTACGGCGTTGACAGGCTTAGACGTCAAATGGACAGAACTTTATGGGAATAGGAGTTGTCAGTGTGACTTTAAAAAGCAAAATTTTGTTTTTTTCTCCCAGGATGGTCTTCCAAAAAAATGTGTGTTCGACCAGCCTCATGCAAAGGGAACCTTTTCACATTATTTGCAAATTTTATCATGAATAAAGGTAATGTTGGCAAACTCCAGACACTGGGATAAGCCCACCTCTAATATTTGTACAGCATGGGGCAAAAGAACAAGTGGAAGTCTATGTATCATATGCCTAACATTTAAAATTGGTAAAGGTGGCAAACATTTAAATAAAACATGCTCGTCTCTTCCTTCCTTGAACAATACAATTTCATAATGATCTGGAAGGGTCAGAATTTGAATTTCTCAGGACTCTTAGAGATCCACCCCAGAACACAGTGACATGGAGGCTGACAGCTCTTGGTTCCCCATCGTCCTTCCTAATTCTCCTCCCACCCTTCTCTCTGTCCTGCATCACTGGGGCCTCCTACGCATGCCTGTGGATGACTCAGCCAATGCGGCCAAACTTTATCTCCTTGCCCACCCATCAACAGTCCCCCTGCCATGTCTGGGGAGGATACATCAGGGAACTGACCTACACTGGCCCTGGAATTAGGCCAGGGTCCTCATGGGCAGGGAATTCTATAGGTTGGATAACCACTGCATGATCAAAGGGTATAATTTTCAGGGTCCTCCTTCGTTGTAAGGAGTATAGCTAGTAAAGGACTAAGTAAGACTGAGGGCAGGGGTCCCTGCCGCTTGGGTTTACGAGTACTGGATGATCCTGGGACCTCAGGATGGTAACTGAATGGTAATAATGAAATCACTGGTTTACTAGAATGGTAAACTGAGTGGTAATGAATGAAATTACTGGTATACTAGAAAAAGCATGCATCTCAAATCACAGAGGCTCGGGCAAAATCTTAGTTCTACGACTCACTCACTGCATGTTCTAAGACAAGGTACTTAATCCCTCCAGGTCATAGTTTCCTCCAGGTCACTTGTTAAGGGGTGATAACATCTGCCAGCCAAGGTGTGGTGAGAAATTCACTTGATCCTGTACTCAAAGGACAGTAAGTAGAGAGTGTGGACTCAGGGCCAGACCACTGGATGCAATCCCAGCACCACCCCTCGCTCTCTTTTTTTTCTGAAACCCTGCAAAACTCCCTCAACCTCCATGTGCCTCAGTTTCCACATCTGGGAAATGGGGATAATCACAGTAACTATCCCACGGGGTGTTGTGAGGATTAAATGTGACACAACGTACAAAGCACTTTAGAATGGTTCCTGGCACAGAGTAAGCTCCAGAGTATACAGCCCAGGGCCTAAAGCAGAATCAATGACAACAAAGAACTACCAAATGTTTACACTGCGGCTACGGGTGCTGCGTGCGGAGACCCACAAACGTAACCTTACCCTCTTGGGGGTTAGAGAACGGAATTACAGTCTGCCTCACTTTGATCTGCCCCCTCAGTGAGATGAGAGATTGGTGATGATAATCAATAGGCGACGTTGATACACAAGGGTTGCAGGCCCTTCGCATCCCTCCTCCTGTTGTACTGACCCCAGGGATGGGAGCAGCTGCCACAGGTTCAGTCACACAGAGCCTCTAAGCAAGCAGCAAAGGTGAGTTGGAGCTTGGGCTCCAAGAGTTTCAGGATTCAGTCTAGACCCTCTAGGCTCCTTCATGATCTAGACCCTGTTGACCTATGACCCATTTCTTCTCTGGTTTTCTGCCCACCTCTTAGACACGCTCAACTTTCTGCAATTCCTGTGCTTTTATGAGTCTGAGCCTGTGTGGTTCTCTCCTTCTCTGCTTGGTTATCTCTTTCTCATGTTCCAAGATCCCTGACCACTGTTTCCTTGAAAGCACCCCCCCAACAAGACTGAATTAGGTGTCCCTCCTCTGGGTCCCCACAGGGTGCTACACTTAACCACCATGATACACATCATTCTGGTTGGAATTACACATCCCCTGTCCCCATACATCTGGTCTAGGAGCTCCTAGAAACCCGAAACTGTGTCTCAAAGCTCACTGCAGCTCTCGTATCCGGCACAATGTGCCAGGGCCCAGGCACATGTTTAAGGAATGCTTGCTGACTGGGTAAATGAATAATGTTTCCTGGGATAGCCCAAGGGGCAGCTCGCGCTCCAGATGCTCTGCTGCCATCTACTGGTACAACAGTGTAACACAACACTTACAAATCCCCACCCATTACCACGTGGAGTCCCCTTTCAGCGTCCCACTCGCACAGGATTCTAACTCTTCGCTTGGAACCCAGAGCACGCAGCACTACACCACCACCACCCAAACAGCTCTGGCCTCCACCGGCCTCACCTTCTCGAGAGAAACACTTGTTTTGCCCATCTCTGGAATGTTTACCGCAGGGCCTGCCAGACGGACTCAGGCTGCAGCTGAGGGTCAGGCGGTCCATCCCCCTGCCTGGCCGGGAGTCAGAAGTCTGTCTCCTGACAGGCCACACAGACTGCTGCCTCCTTGCCTGGGGCTCATTCAGGCTTGAGCTGCCTCTGAACAGTTCCGTCTGGCAGAGGAAGGGGTAGGGCTGGTCTGGAATTCTAGATGCCTTGGGGGCTGGGGTTGCTGCCGGTGTAATTGCCCGGCTGTCTGACCTCAGGTAGAATGGATGACCCCACTGTTCCTGAGGGCTCTGTCTCCCTAAACGCAGACCTCTTCCAAAGGCCCTAATATGTTTATCCTCATAATGAGTTTTCTGAGTCCGCAAGCCAGTCAGTCAAGGCCTTGGCCTTGGGAGGAGGTGGGGGAAGCTCTCTATTCCACAAAGCTTCCACCTCTGTGGGTGGTCTCATATTTTACTGCCACATCAGAGGCACTAGAAAGGAGAATATTATAAAACCAGTGCCGCCTGGGGTGGGAAATCCCTAGTTTGGGGAGGCGGGATGTGGTGTGTGTGAGAGAGATTTATGGGGAGCGATACTGAGTTCTTTCATGGCTGCAGCAGGAGCAGAAGGAAGAGGAGAATTAGCACAAACAGGATCCACCTGTGCACAAGCAGCGCCCTTCTAATAAATCCATCTGGGATGTAAAGTCAGTGTGGCTCGGCCCTGGCGGTGCCCTTCCCAGGGATGAGGGGTCAGGAAAGTTCTCAGGCACACTGGAGCCTTCAGGGGAGTAGTGCGGGGAGAGCGAAGGCAGGGATCTGGCCCTAGAAACTGATTTTCACATTTCTGATGAAACATGTCAGTTGCTGATTTGTGGCCTGGACAGAAACTGGGGGAGATGGATGACGGATCACATAGGAGAACCCTGAAGGTGGACACACTCAGGGTTTTCCAGTCAGCAAGATAAAGAGGCTAACATGATAGGTTGGATGGATGGAGGTGTGACAAAAACAGGGCCTTTGAACATGGAGTTCTAACTCAGAGATCCAACTCCATTGTTGTTGCTCAGTTGCTCAGTCTCAGTCATGTCTGATTCTTTGTGACCTCGTGGACAGCAGCACGCCAGGTTTCCCTGTTCTTCACTATCTCCTGGAGTTTGCTCAAACTCATGCCCATTGAGTTGGTGATGCCATCCAACCATCTCATCCTCTGTCGCCCTCTTCCCTCCTGCCTTCAATCTTTCCCAGCATCAGGGTCTTTTCCAATGAGTTGGCTCTTTGCATCAAGTGGGCAATTCTAGTTCCATTATTTACTCCCAGGAACAGCTAACCCTCCTGCTCCCCTCCCACTGTCAGAGGGGACCCTCCAGTGATGGGGCAACCTCACTGTACCTCTTTGCAAGTGGAAGGGCTCCAGGGAACTGGAAAGGGGAGGGGCTCTCTCTCTGAGAGTGACAAGGGCCCCTGCATCTGTACAAGGATCTGCGACGGTAAGGAAAGGAGATCCACTAGGGCTTCAAGGATGTGATGACTGATCCTCAATGCCTTCTGACAGCAAATAGGGAAGGGGATCTCTGTGGAGGTCTGCTCACAATTCACATCATTTATTCACTATTCACTGAGCCTTGTAAGGACTGGGCACCTTACTAGGCATGGAGTGGAAGGCTGATACAGTCCCTGCTCTTGTGGAACTAACACTCTCCTAGAAAAGTCAGGAAACTAACCAGGTGAAAAGAAGTGATGAATATGATGAACAAGGTGGTACAGGGTAGGATGTGGGGAGCAGGGAGATCTGATCCAGGAAAGTCAGGGAAGCCTTCTTTGGAAGATACTCAACACAGTTGTACTAACCATCTATTGTGTGCCAGAGCCTGCAGGCTCTAAAGAAATAGCAATGAAGATAACTCAGTGCTTGGCCTCAGGGGGTTTACTATCTAAATGGGAGGGAGAGACTCATAAAGTACAATGACCACACAGGACATTAGCTCTAAGACCAGCCCACTGAAAAAGACCTAGCCCAGTTTAAGAGCTTAAGACTGCTTTCCTGGTAAAGTGACCCAGTTCATCGATCTATCCATCTATCCATCCATTCATCTATCCATGCACCCATTCATTCATCCATCCAATGTTTGGTACCTATCCTTTAGCATCAAGGGCCACAAAGATGGCTCTCAGAAGGTCTGATGAGTGTGTATATGTGTGAAAGGCACACAGGGCAAAAGAGTTAGGCAGGTACTGGTGGCACTCGGGGGCCCATGAGTCTTCCTGGGGCATGTCCCTCAACGTGCAGGAAAAATGAGAGACAGGCACAGAGCAGAAGACCTGGATTTGAAATGGCAGCTCTGGCACCTGCTACATGACTTTGAGTAAGCCTCTGCTCCCTTATCTGAAGGGTGAGGATGGGAAGCTCTACCCACAGGGTCATGAAGATAAAATGAGGATGCGGATTTGAAGGCCTCTGGGAACCTGCCAAAAATGCACCAGCAAGTGGTTGCTCTCTGGTGAGCTGCTGGTGTGGATTTCACCCTCCAGGTAAAGAGGTGGGTGAGCACTGCTAGCATTAGAACTAGCTGGTCCTCGCCAGCTCTGCTATTTACTTCCTAGCTCTGCCTCAGACAAACATCAACCTTTCCAAGCACCAGTCTCATTTGCAAAAATAAGCACATCACTATGTCTGCCATAAGGCCCCATGAATGCTGTCCCTGACACATGGCAGATGTTTATGTTCATCTCTTTCCCTCCTGTCGTTCAACAGGTGGGCCATGTACCTGGGGAAGTGACAAATCATTCAGGGGAAGGTGGCAGTATCTTCATTACCCTAAAAGGATCTCCAGCTTCATGTCAAGCATGATGGAAACCTGCCTTGGCTACCCACTGGGAGCTCCTCTTTCTCCCCAGAACCAGCCTTTGAGGCAAATAAAATCATCAGCCACCCACTCACTCTGACAGCAGAGATTATGCCAGAATGTTACCTCCCAATTCCTAGCCCTCTTCTCTCCAGAGACACAACACTGTGTCATCCTCACTCCCACAGAATTCTGGAAGTCCACAGCCTTCATTCCACAAGAACAGTTCACATTTAGAAGGCTAAGATGTTCCCTCAGCAAACATTTAAAGAGCATCTATCAAGAACTCACTAACAGATGCTTATCTATTAAGATGCTTTCGAATTGTGCTGCTCGAGAAGACTTTTGAGAGTCCCTTGGACTGGAAGGAGATCAGTCAATTCTAAAGGAAATCAACTCTGAATATTAATTAGAAGGACTGATGCTAAAGCTGAAGCTGAAATATTTTGGCCTCCTGATGGGAAGAGCTGACTCACTGGAAAAGACCCTGATGCTGGGAAAGATTGAAGGCAGGAGAAGAAGGGGTTGGCAGAGGATGAGATGGTTAGATAGCATCACTGACTCAATGGACATGAATTTGAGCAAACTCATGGGAAACAGTGAAGGACAGAGAAGCCTGGTGTGCTGCAGCCCATAGGGTCACAAAGAGTCAGAAACAACAACAACACTAAGAGCTCAACCTGGCAAAATGCCCGTGAAAAAGGTGATACCCTGAAAGGTCATTCACACCAAGGTGTAAGTGACTTATAGCTGATCATCCGTAAAAGGGGTTTAGATGGGATGAGGAGGATGAGAAGAAGGGAACCATGAGAATATTAAGTGTTTGATGTTTGTGTGAGGCCTGTCAAGGTGAGAAGGGCAAGGCACAGAAGAAGCCTAAAAAAGTTACTTTCCCTCCACCTCCCTCCTCCCACGTATTCAACCAATTACCCACCCACCTGCCTACCCATCCATTTCTCCATCTCTCTAAGTGAAGTCGCCTAGTCGTGTCTGACTCTTTGCGACCCCATGGACTGTAACCTACCAGATTCCTCTCTCTATGGGATTTTTCAGGTGAGAGTATTGGAGTGGGTTGTCATTTCCTTCTCCAGGGGATCTTCCCGACCAAGGGATAGAACCTGGGTCTCCTGCATTGCAGGCAGACGCTTTACTGTCTGAGCCACCAGGGAAGTATTCCATCTCTCTATCCAGGCTCTACTATGTGCTTAGCACTGTGCTAGTCCCTAGGAATCATACTGAACAAAATAACCCCCTGCCATCCTGGTGCCCCTGGTCTAGCCAGGAGACAGGCCCAGATGAAGAATATTTACTGACTCCTCTCTTCATCAGAAATTACTAACTGACAAACCTCATGGAGTCCACAGTCTTATTTTGTTGGACTTACATTATACACTTTTGATTTAAAAACAGAATTCATTTATCAAGAATTCAGACTTCTGGCTTCCCCTGAAAATCAATAACTGAGCATCACGAGACCTGTATTTCCACATGGCAAAGCTAGCTGAGAGGACGGCAGCTGTTGCCTGCAGTTGGGGCATCACTTCTTAGGCCCAACAGTCCCCACGGCTCCCTGTTGTCTCTCTGCAGCCAGTGTCAAGTGGCAGAGGCATTTGTCATAGAGCCTGGGCTGCTGTCTTCCTTACAGCAGGGAAATATTTCTCTGTGCCTTTGCCTTTTCCTGGCACCTGCCCCTTCACTCACCGACCACCTTGCCTCCTGTGAGCAGCTGCACAAGCAACCCCTAATTTAATTCATTCCATTATGAAGATGGCAATTAGCTCAGTGAAAATCTTCAGGAAGCCCACACCACTGCCCTTCCTCCAAACTCAGGTTTGGAGGTAAGAAAAATGGATACAAAGCACCGTCCCCTCTCTTGCCATCACAGACAGTCTCCCTCCTGGTGAGGAAACACATCCCATGCAGGCTTCCACAGGCCCCAGGAGGAAAGACATTCTGCAATGAGACTGATGTCTGCCCAGTGACCTGCCTCCCCAGGGCAAGGCTGTAGCCAGGCAGGTGAAGTCTGGAAGAACAGGAACAGCTATTGCTAGGAGAGCCCATGGCATCTGAGGGACTTCTCTGAAAGAGGAGGACCTAGGCAGGAAAATCACATTTTGAAGAATGAGGGAAGACTCAGAAGTTGGACAGTGGAATTATCCAGAAAAAGGCAGGGCAATGGCAGGAAAAATGACTGAGACATAAAAGCAGAGAGAGGAAAATGAAAAGTTTCAGGTCTGAGACTCTTTTAAGGGCTTGCAGGCTGGCCCCTTCAGACTTTGAGCCTCTTCTGCATTATTCCTCCCAAGTTGCCAGCCTAGTTGTACTGGAAGCTGCAAATGATGGGAGCTCACTCCTCACTGGGCAGCCCATGTGGTCTTCGGATGATGTTCCCGTTATATACGCTGAGGGGACACATCTCCCTCTTTGTCTGCTTTACCAGCCTCAGTTCTCCCAGTTAGGAACCACATGAAACCAGTCCTCTAGCCACGATGGTTTCTAAACTCAGCTCTTCATCATTTAAAAAATGTTTCCTGAACTCTCCTCTGGATATTCTGACTCAGTAGTTCTGGAAGAGCCTCTCAGTGTGGCCTGTCCCACACCCATTCTGACTTCTATTATCAGCACCTCCATCTGCACTTGTATTTATGAACCAAGCCTCTCTCTTGCACACAGTCTTGATGGGACTGTCCCCAAGTGTCCCCGGGACATGTTATGGAACCACCCAGGTTTGTTCTTGCCCAGGAATTTTATTTATGAGAGGCACAAAGCTTGGAAGACAACAGGAGCTGACTTCTCCAGAGAGTGTTCACAAGTTCCTGCCTCTTAGGTCCAGACAGAGCCTCTCCTGACCTCTCCAAAACTTGGGTCTTCTTGTTTTCTTTTCATTCTGTGAGCCTCCAGCATAGTTTCCATAAACCCTCCATTTTGCCTAAGTCAGCCAAAATCATTTCTTTTTCTTGCAAACAAAGAACTCTATCCATACTGAAGGTGAAGAGCAGTACCTGATAATCTGAATGTCATTTTGATGGAAACAGTGTTTTTGGGACCGTGATCTCAGTTTATTGTCATTGCTTGATTGATGAAGGCACTGAAGCTTGGAGAGGACAGTGGCTCCCCTGAGATTTCATAGCATCAGCAGGGAAGGGGGAACTGGGGAAGACACAGCGTCCATCAGACTCCTCCCCGTGCTACCTTCTGCTCTAAGACACTTCCCCCAGATTTCCTAGCCACACTCTCACAGGGTGAAGACTCTACCAGGGCAGGAGACAACTCTTCACTGTTTTCCCCTCCCTCCCTCTTGCTGTGCAAGGGCAGGGGAGGAAGCGGCCGGGGCACAGAGCCTCTGGATTGGATGGCGGGGAGACCTCACGGAGAGAGGTCAGCACTTGAAAAATTCCTCAAGTCAAAGGGCTCGGGGCCTGGGTGCCACACAAGGCCCTCACTGTGTGCAGACATTGTCCCCCTGATAAAAGGGGCCGGGCCTGGGAAAGCGGCGCTGGTGTCCAGGCGACAGGCCAGGCTGCTGGGGAATGCCCAAGGCCCCTCCCGCCCCAGGCACCAGGGTGAAGGGAGGGGGAGTGGCAGGGGGTGCCCAGAGTGGGAGGATGAGCCCAGAAGTCCAGCGCCACCCCAGGTTGCAGGGGGTGGCTTATGTGAATCCGTGAATGAAGGGATTAAGAAGATGGCAAGACCCCTCTCACCAGGCCTTTCCTAGCTCCCTGCCCCCTACCTCTGGATTTCCCCACAGGGAACAGGCAGGGCTTGCCCTTATTTCAAGAAGTCTTAGGGGTGGGGGGAGACATAAGGATTTTGTTTCCTAGAGCCTAGTGTTTCCAACAGACAGGTGTGTATCCTGCCTTGAGCCCCCCTACCAACTCTAGGAGGAGGGGAACCAGCCCGGTCCCTGTCTTCCCATCTTCAGAGTAGAGAGTGTGCCAGCCCACCAGCACCCAGACACCCCTCCCTCCAGGGCTTCTAGAACGCAGCCCTCAAACACGTCCAGCTGAACTGAGAAACATGCCAAGTGGCTTCCTCCCCACTGACTGCCAGTGCCACTATATTCACTAGCAGTTAGTATCACAATTAGCTATTTGGTTTTTTTTTTAACATTTATTTATTTGGCTGTGCAGGGTCTTAGCTGCAGCACACAGGATCTTCTGTCTTCACTGTGGCATGTGGAGCTCTCGTTGCGGCATATGGGATCTTTAGGTGTGGCATGTGGGATCTAGTTCCCTGACCAGGGATTGAACCCGGGCCCCCTGCATTGGGAGTATGGAGTCTTAGCCACTGGACCACAGGGAAGTCCCTGCAATCAACTGTTAACACCATCACCATTTCAGTGCCTGTTATGACAGCTAAGCCCAGTACCAGCCCCACTCGTGCCATCATCTCCACCTCGTACTGACCCTTCGTGAGAGGTGCCACGATCCTGCCTTACAACTGAGGAATGTGAGGCCCAGAGGTCAGACTCCCCCAAGGTCTCATGAGTGAGAAAGAGGACAGGGGTCCAGGCAGTCTGCCTCGAGACTGTCCACTTGATTCTGTTCCTGCCCTGCCGGTGACTGAGACTGTTCAGTCCTCATCACAGCCCAGGAAAGCAGCTTCCTGAGAATGAGGTCAATGGAAAGGGTGGGAGGGCTGGTTTGGCTCCCCAATCAGAAGGCAAGGACGCACAAAGGCCAGCTTCTCACTGGGCCCATGTCAGCAGGGCTGGGCACTGCCTCTTGTTGCCACCCTCTGTAAGTAGGGTGGAAAGATAAACTAGCAGACATCTACTTAAAAATGAATTCCAGATAAACAACAAATAATTTTGTTGTACAAATCTATATATTGCATGGGATATGTTTATACTGATTCATTGTCTAATTATTAATTGGACACCCTTATTTTTACTGGCTAAAGCAACAAGCAACTCTACCCAAAAGCCTCTGCTGGTGGTGATGCCAGCTCTCAATTTAATGCCCCCTTCCCACCCACTGCAACCCTCCCCCGACAAGATGGCACAGTGGGAAGCAGAAAGTCCTGGTCACCCTGGGGCCAATCAGGCCACAACAAGGCTTCAAGGGGCTGCCAAGACACCCTGAGCTCACGAATGTCTGGATGGCTACAGGAACCCCCACTTCCCCTGGCACCTCAACATTCTGGCTGCCCAAAGGCACTGGTGGAGAGGGTACTCGAGGTGGGCACTTTCCTCTGAGGAGGAGGTCACTTGGCCACCATGCTGTAACAGGGAGTCCTGCCCTTGGACACGAGTGTGTGTGGTGTGTGCACTCACACGAGGCTCCAGAGCCCTCAGGCACAGCACACGAGGCCTGTGCTCAGGTGGGAGAGGGAAGGATGACAGGAGAACAGGCACGCCAGACTCGTCAGCTGGCCAGCCCGGGCTGGCTGCACACGCCACTGTGCCTGCTCTCATCCTGGGCTCGGAGCCTTCGTTCCCTTCTTCACAGGAGGAGAACAGTAATAGTGCTCCATACAGTTGTTGAGAGGATTAAATCAGAGAATCTATGAAAACCATTTAACACAATGTCTGGTCGTGCAAAGTACACAGGTGCTTGCCATATGACAGTGAGGAGGACCTAACCGCATTCCCGAAGAGCTCATGGTTTCTTCATTTGTGTGTTCACTCATTTTCAACCTAGACTTCTTAGCACCTACGTCATGCCAAACACTGAAGCCCTGGGAAACAGTCAGCAGGAGGTAGGTCACCATCAGATATGCCTGCAAAGAAGTTAGTCCTGTTAAAGTCCCAGCCTACCCCTCTCCTGTTTTGGTTTCTCAAGCAGTGCATGGTATGTCAGTGCCTTGCTTTCTTGTCTGTAAAGTCGTTCCTAGGAAAATCAGAAAGTGTAACTGGCGGTGGTATACTGGCTGGCTCTCTAGAGAGACCTAAAAATCCTGGTTTGCAGCATTTGCCCATTTCTATGGTGTAAATGCTCTCATGGTGGCCAGTGCGACTTCTGGTTAGATTGAGCGGTGTGACAGGGGAAAGAGGGGTTAAAGAATGCCACCAAGGTCACTCTCAGCATCACTGTCACACCTTCACCCTTGCCATTACCTGTAATGTCACCTCCAAATCACTCGTTCAGTCAACAGATGTTTCCCAGCACCCATTATCTACCTGCCCTGTTCTAGGCTCTGGGACACAAAGACAGCAAATAGGCATGGGTGGGTGGGTGGTGGTGGGAACACAGATTATCACACAACATAGCAACTCTCAGTGAATCTAGACATGCAAAAGGTGCTCTAATTAGTATCATTAACCATCATATGGTAGGATGGGGCAGCCTCACAAACTCCAGGCTGAAAGGATAGTAGCTAAGGGGTGTTTAAAACTAAGAATCCGCTTTTCATTCCCTCCTCAACAAGTAAAAGAAAAAGGAAATCCTAGGGAAGGGTGGAGAATAAGATGGAGGGTAACAATGGATCAACCCTGGACATTCACTGGAAGGACTGATGCTGAAGCTGAAGCTCCAATACTTGGCCACCTGATGCAAAGAACTGACTCACTGGAAAAGACCCTGATGCTAGAAAAGATTGAAGGCAAAAGAAGAAGGGGTGGCAAAGGATGAGATGCTTGGATGGCGTCACCGACTCAATGGACATGAGTCTGAGCAAACTCCAGGAGATGGTAGAGGACAGGGAAGCCTGGTGTGCTGCAGTCCATGGAGTCACAAAGAGTCAGACACCACTGAGCGACTGAACAACACCAACAATAGATCATTGTTGAAAGAGAAGAGCAGCCATTCTGGGACCAAGGACCATGGGAGGCAAGAGGAGGGAGGGTTTCAGAGACCCCTGGAGGGAGGGGCTGGGGGCCAAGCCTTAGCTGCCTTATGCCCCCTTCACCCGAAGATCCCCCTCCCAAGCCCATCCAGGCTCCAGAGACCTTGAAGGTAAAACTGAGATCAAGGAAGTACATCCAACCTTGTTATGAAGAACTCTTTTATGGGTCATGATCAATGTTCTCATTTTGGAAAAAAAAAAAAAAAAAAATCAAACCTTGGGTTCTAGTACATTCTGTGGCAATAATTTACACTGTAGATTACTGCTTTACAGTATAAGGTAGCTCTATGAGATTGTTAAAACAAATAAGTAGATGAACTTTTTAAATTATTGCTACAGAATGTACCAGAACCCTAGGTTTGACTTCTTCAAAATAAGAACAGTGATCATGACCTCCAGAAAGATTCTTCATAACAAGGTTCGGTGTACTTCTTTGATCTCAGTTTTACCTTCAAGGTCTCTGGAGCCTGGATGGGCTTGGGGAGGAGGATGTTGGGATGAAGGGTGCATACATACTGAAAAATAAACAGCCAAGACTTTATACACAGGTGAGTAAAACTGGTAAGCCCTCAACTGTATGCACTACATAGCTGTCTCTTGAAGTAAGGTGAATTTCAGGCCCCATGATGCCCAGTACAGGCTGTTCTGGTTGGAATGGTTTGGGACAATGACATAATGCTAACTGAAAATATATTACACGGTGAGCTCCAGGGATACAAAAAGAGGAAGACACAGGCTCTGTTCTTGCAGAAGAGACAGCTACCTAAAGCCAAGTACAACACAGCATGATGTGTGCTGTGGTGGCATGATGAAATGTATTTTAAGTTATCAAAGGAGGAAGTTATTAGCACTGGTGGCAGGGTAGGTGTGTCAGGGAAGACTTCAGAGAAGTGAAACTTGAGCAGGCTTTTGAGGATGAATGGAGGTTGGCCCTGGAGAAGGCAATGGCACCCAACTCCAGTACTCTTGCCTGGAAAATCCATGGACAGGGGAGCCTGGTGGGCTGCGGTCCATGGGGTCGCGGAGGGTCAGACACGACTGAGCGACTTCACTTTAACTTTTCTCTTTCATGCATTGGAGAAAGAAATGGCAATCCACTCCAGTATTCTTGCCTGGAGAATCCCAGGGACAGCGGAGCCTGGTGGGCTGCCGTCTATGGGGTTGCACAGAGTCGGACACGACTGAAGCGACTTAGCAGCAGCAGCAGCAGCAGGAGATTGGCCCAGTGAACAACAACATAGGGAAAGGAATTCCAGGTAGCAGGAACAGTATGGGCTAAGGCAGAGGTGTGTTTGAAAACTACAAACCTTTGCTATTCCTGTGGAATAAGCAGCCAAGCAGGACGTGGAGCTGGAGGCAGACCTACAGGGATGGCAGGCATGCTTACACTCTGACTTTGGACTTGAGGGCAATGAAGTTCCACCTAATGGTTATAACAGGTGACACATAATGGGGCATGGGTGTAAACTTGCAAGATTTGATTTTGGAAGGAGGATACTTTGGTGGTAACATGAAAGGTACACAGGAGGCAAGGTCAAGACTAGAGGACAGACACCAGTCAAAGCGCTGGAAAATAGGCAAGAGAATGAGTGGAGAGGGCTGACGAAAAATGAGCCTGAAATCCATTTCTTGTATTTCTCCTTTCCCTTGTGGTTCTCAAACCTGACTGATCGCCCATCATCCCAGAGGACAGTGCCAGGCTTTAGTTCAGAGGGACTCCTGACCCAGATCTTATTGGGGGGTGAGTCTGGTCCACAGCTCCCCAACCTCCCTGATGTAGCCAGGCTGACCTCTGGGGCAACCCCAAAAGGTCGTGGGATCTCAAAATGCTCCGCCATTAGTCCCTCTTTCCAGTAAATGCGGCTTTGGGATCCTCTGTGTCTCCGCAGAAGATGGACAGTCCTCCTCTCCCTCACTTCCCCCTGGCCACTGGCCAGGTATCATTCACCCTTGGGAGGCCCAGGCTGGTTCTGAGAGTCTGCAAGCTGGCCTCTGTCAGGAAGCAAGAGGGGGAGGTTCCTGTAACTCTCTCACCCTCTAGGAAACCTGATTCTGCACCAGGGTCCTGGACCAGGAAAGGGGTGACAGAGAGAAGGAACTACGGCTGACAAGGGAGAAAAGGGAGCCACATTGTTCCTGATGGGTTCACGCTCAGTCCAGACGAGGATCATCTCCCCCTCTCATTACCATCTCAAAGGAGAAAGAAAGGGGCTGTGTGAGCGGGCTTCTCCCTCTTCAACAGCTTCTTCCTCTCAGGAGACAGTCTGCACAATGAAGGAGGCGCTGGGCAGGGGGCTGACCACAGAGGCAGCCAGACTCTGCCAAAACTAGCCAGGGACAGTGGGGCTAGCCCGCCACCTGCTGGCTGCTCCTGGTACGGGAGGACGACAGGTATCCTTCCGGAACTTGGCAGGGAAGAAATCGGGGTTCTAAAGCAACCAGCAAAGGTTCTCAACATTCTCAAAGAATCTAGGATGAGTTCTGTATGAGAAGCTGTTACGTGTGGGTTGGAAGTCTCTGTCACAAACATCCAGTGAACACACAGCTAACTTTCAGGTGACACCATAATGAGGCTCAGTTTCTCACTCTTCCACTTTTAACCCTCTGAGAGGCAAGAAAAGTGGACTGCTGTTCTCAATCCCTAATTAACCTGTGGGCACATGAAGCATGATTGAAACAGACCGGGAGAAATTCCTCTAGCCAAAAACTGTGTCCCCCACCAGGGTACACAGACTAAAGTTCACACACTGGTCACTCCTGTGGATTAGAGAGATTGAAGACCAAAGTCAAAATTCAAATGTTACTTGGCTAAGGTAATTTATGGGATTTCAGTCTCATTAGCTGTGAGCCTACATTAAACTACACACCATATGGGCACTGAGTTGGGGGCAGACAGAGATTAATTAGTAAGACTCAACTTTATCACCTGAGAGCTAGTAGGGAAGACTGACCATTAGAAAACCATAGCACAGCCAGGGTAAATCCTAGTCTATTCTGCCTAATATTGGGCATAAAGAAATTAAATAAGTATGCCTACAGGGGTTGCAGTCAAGATGATTAATATTGCGCAAAAGGTCACAATAGTCTGCAATAATAATATGCACTTAAATAGCACTTACTGTCTACTAGACTCATCCTAAACACTTTTATAGTAATTCAGATTTCAAGCATACTTACATATATTAACTCCACAGGTAGGTACTATTTTACCATTTAGGTACAGTAACTTTAAAACGTCATATAGCTATTATGGGGTAGAGATTTGAATGCAGATAGCTCTGAAGTCTGAATCCTTAACCACTTCACGTTCCTGCCATTTATTAGCTCAGGATCCTACAAAAAGTAACGTTTTTGACAAATACCTCTTCCCAAGACCATATTACGGCAAACCTTGACTGAACCAGAGATGGTGCAGTCAACAGAGAATACTCAAAATCAAGGTCAAATTGGGTTAAAGAGAAATAGAGGACTGCAAAAGCCATGTAGGCATTCTGACTACCAGGCAGATAGGCAGGGGTGAGTGAAATCAACACCTCTGCAGAAATCTACCCCTTGGCTCAGAACCTAAATATGATGCTCTGCATAACTTCACAGGCAGAGATGAACAACGTTTCATGTAAGACTCTTCAAACATCAGTGAAAACAACTCAGAATGGATCAGAACACAGGCCAGGCACCCGACCACCCTGGTTAAGACGAAGTGATTCCACAGCAGGAAAATAAAGGCGAAAGTCTCAACCTACTGAACATGCTTTAATGTTGACTGCATTGCATATGTTATAAACTATAATTACCTCCCACTCCAAAGTACAGGTTCAACCATTCCCAACCTGAGTTCACTCTTCAAGGAATGAATGTGAGCACACACATCCATGTTAGAATAAGAGAGCACTGGCATGCTCAGTGAACTGAATATATTAACTGGTTCATGTAATACATGCTTGCTGGATGCTGACTCTGTGCCTACTCTGTGGTGGCTTTTGGAGACACACACAGGAAACCTTGCCCTCCAGCCTCCATGGCCATCCATGGGTCCATTGCCAGAACTGCCCTAAAAGGGGTGCCTCCAGGTCTCCATATTTAGGTTTACTTCCTGGACTGCAAACTCTATGTCTCCAACTGGACTGATAATACGTATCTTCTCCAGCAAAAATTTCAAATAGAGACCTCTTTTCCACCTGCATGCAGCTTCCTGTGTGCAGGGCCTGTTCATTACTTATCTGAGTACCTAAGGCTGTTATGAGAGCTGACTCATTGGAAAAGTCCCTGATGCTGAGAAAGACTGAGGGTGGGAGGAAAAGAGGACGACAGGATGAGATGGCTGGCTGGCATCACAGACTCAATGGACATGGGTTTGGGTGGACTCCGGGAATTGGTGATGGACAGGGAGGCCTGGCGTGCTGCGGTTCATGGGGTCGCAAAGAGTCAGACACGACTGAGCAACTGAACTGAACTGAAGGCTGTTATTTGCACTTGATCAGTGCTCAGTAACCACCTGTGGAACTACTGCTACAATGACCTTGACACATGTGTCCAGTCTCTGCCCCCCAGCCAGGATGCTTCCTGTCTATCAGGATAGGACACACCTGGGAAGAGACTGGAAGGGATATCATTTCTGCCCACCTTTGCTGTCCTGTTAAGATAGGTTCTGGAACCAGACTGCCAGTCAATGGAAGAGTAGGAATGCAAATTCAGGCACTCTGGTCCCTTGAGATTAAGGACTGTGGACTTTTGTTGATTTCTTCTACCCTCATGGCAACCTCACTCAATGAGGGAGCATGGCTGAAGCTCAAAGAGGTTAAGCGACTTACCACAGTTATTTCAGATTTTTTGAAGTTTTCTATTATTAGGAAAGTAATACCATACATATACCATATATTATATAATACTTCCTATGGGCCCTGGGCAGTACCCCATATCAAATGTATTAAGAAGTTTGCAGCAAATCGTATGAACAAGCACAGTGAGTGGTACAACGAAGACTATTACAGTCTAACTTTCCTTCAGATCAGGCTTTGCTAGCAAATGAGCAATAAAATACTTTCTAGTGAGCTTTTGGGGTTTTGGATTTGCAGGTGAGAGACTGCAGCCCTTAAATATAAAGCCCTTTGGACAGAGTGTGGCACAAAGCAGCTGCTGTGGTGCCTGGCATTAATGTCCTTCCCTCCTGCCAGTCTCTGATACCACAGAGTCTCTCACAGCTCTTCCCCGCTCTCTTCCCCAAGAGTGAGATAAGCCCCGTCTCCTCTCCTGCCCCTACGTGGGGGAACCTGCAGATTGCTGCTTACCAGTCTGTGTGGGCATCATCGATCACCAGCAGGATCCTGGGCCTCTGAACAACAGGCGTGGAGGGACCTGGAGGCTCCATCAGCCCCGAGGGGGCCTGCTTCATGGCACTGGAGAAGGAGCTAAAAAGGCTGGATCCTGGAGAGGAGAAGGAGGCTGCCAGGGGCTGAGGGTGCCTCCTCTCCATGGCGGGGGATGCAGGGGAGCTGGTGGAGCTGTCTGGGCGCTGCAGGTCTGTCATGTAGCCGTTAGGCAGGTTGGCCACAAAGCTGCTGTCAGAGAGGCGCCGGCGGAGGAAATTCATGGCTGTGATGGACGAGATGGCTTGTTCCTACTCCGGCTGTCTAGGTGAGGCCCAGAATACAGGCTGCCAGGGAGAGGGAGTGGTAGGGTCTTGGGCCAGAAGAGCCAAGGGAGTCCCACACAAGTCAGCTACAGCTGTCTTTTTTTCACCTGTGGAAACAGGCCAAGAAACACATTAGTGGAAACGACCTCAGCCCCTTAAGAGCAAACCAATAAAGCCCCTTCTTGCCCTGCTCCTGGGGGCAGTGCAAAGTAGGACATCTTTTTGGCAAGGAATTTGGCAACATCTATTTAGAGCACACCTTTTTAACCTACAATTTCCATTTTCTGGAATTCTACCCCAAGAAAGCAATCTGAGTTACAGAAAAAGCCTCTTGTACAATGTATTTACAGCATTATTTACACTAGCAGAATACTGGAAAGTCTTTCGACTTTCGACCACAGGATAACAAATATGTAAACTACAGCACATCCAGCGGAACCTTTTGTGGCTATTAAAAAGAGGCACTTAAAAAGGGATTTTAGTGATGCAGAAAAGTTTAATTTAAAAGATCATGATATAAGATTATAGGTACAGAATGACTACAACCACATAAAAGTTGAAATAATAAAACTTGGGAAAGAAAAAGACATCAGGATGTTAACAGTGACTATATTTGCATCACCAGATTACATAAGCTTTTGTTTTTTCCAGTTACCTGTATTTTCCACATTTTCTAGAATATATACAGCTGCAAACTGAATTGTGTCCTTCAAATCTGTATGTTGAATCCTTCACCAGCAATATGCTGGTATCTGGAGATGGGTTCTTTTGGAGGTAATGGAGTTAGACGAGGCCATGAGGGTGGTGCTCTCGTGAGAGCATTAACGTCCTCATAAAAAAAGACAAGAGGGAGTTTGCTATTCCTCGGCCATGTGAGGACACACGGGGAGGCAGCTGTCTGCAAGCCAGGGAGACAGCTCTCACCAGAAACCATCCATTCTGGCACCCTGACCTCAGACTGCCAGCCTCTGGAACTGTGAGAAAACAAATTTCTGTTGTTTAAGCCAGTCTGTGAAATTTTGTCAGGACAGCCCAGCAGATTAATAAACAAATGAAGTCCTTTTCCAAACACAGCAAAATAAGTTTTAAAAAATCAAATTATTCAAGATCAAAATTTCTCACTGAGAAAAATGGTTTCAATCATGCAATTCAACCCCACCTATATTTTATTTTGTTGAGATTATTTTATGTTTTTGCTGAGGTAAAATTTACTTAGATATGCACAGCCTGTAAGTGTACAGCTCGTGGAGTTTTGATACATGTATATGCTGGCATAAGATTTATTATACTCCGGTCACCTCAGGAAGTTGTCCTGTGTCCCTTTCTAGCAATCCACCTGTCCTCATGGGCAAAGGCTTTGCTGATGTCTATCATCATATGTTAATTTTACCTATTCCTGAACTTTATATAAGTGTGATTGTGTTTTATTCCTTTCTGCGTGGCTTCGTTCCCTCAATATAATGGTTTCAAGACTCAGCTATGTTGTATGTATCAAGTCACTCTTTTTTATCACTGAGTAGTGTTCTGCTAGATGAATAACTACAAATTGTTACTACATTCTCTTTTTGAGGGATGTCTGAAATGTTTTCAGTTTGGGGTGGGTATTCTGAATAGAATTGCTCTAAGGATGTTTTATTTAAGTAATTTTGTGGAGAGAAAAACAAAGAAAGGGGAAAGAGTAGGGTGAAAAGACAGAGAGAGACTGGTTGAGAGACTGACTTTTTCTTTGGGAAAATATCTAGAAGTTAATTTGTTAGGTCATGGGCAGGCATATGTTTTCACTTTTTAAGAAACTGTCCAAAACCCTCCCATAGTGGTTGGGACAGTTGCCTTATAGTCTTAGTTGGCTTAGAGTTTTTATCACGAATGGATGTTGAATTTGTGAAGTGATTTTCTAGATTAATTAAGATAATTTTGGCTCAGATCATGAGCTCCTTATGGCAAGTTCACGTTTAAATTAAAGAAAGTAGGGAAAACCACTAGCCCATTCAGGTATGACCTAAAATCAAATCCCTTATGATTGTACAGTGGAAGTGACAAATAGATTCAAGGATCAGATCTGGTAGACAGGGTGCCTGAAAAACTATTGATGGATGTTCATCACACTGTACAGGAGGCAGTGACCAAAACCATCCCAAAGAAAAAGAAATGCAAAAAGGCAAAGTGGTTGTCTGAGGAGTCCTTACAAATAGCTGAGGAAAGAAGAGAAGCCAAAGGCAAGGGAGAAAAGGAAAGATATACCCAACTAAATGCAGAGTTTCAGTGAACAGCAAGAAGAGATAAGAAGGCATTCTTCAATGAACACCACAAAGAAGCAGAGGAAGACAATATCTTGGGAAAGCCTAGCGATCTCTTCGAGAAAATTGGAGATACCAAGGGAACATTTTATGCAAGGACAGGATGATAAAGAACAGAAGCAGTAAAGACCTAACAGAAGCAGAAGAGATTAAGAAGAGTTGGCAAGAATACACAGAAGAACTATACAAAAAAGTCTTAATGACCCGGATAACCATGACGGTGTGGTCATATCTAGAACTAGATATCCTGGAGTGTGAGGTCAAGTGGGCCTTAGGAAGCATCACTACAAACAAAGCTTGAGGAAGTGATGAAATTCCAGCTGAGTTATTTCAAACCCTAAAAAATGATGTTAAAATGCTGTATTCAATATGCCAGCAAATTTGGAAAACTCAGCAGTGGCCACAGAACTGGAAAAGGTCAGTTTTCATTCCAATACCAAAGAAGGGCCGTGCCAAAAAATGTTCAAACTACTGTATAATTGTGCTCATTTCTCATACTAGTAAAGTTGTGCTCAAAGTCCTTCAAGCTAGGCTTCAACAGTATGTAAACTCAGAACTTCCAGATATACAAGCTGGATTTAGAAAAGGCAGAGGAACCAGATATCAAATTGCCAACATTTGTTGGATCATAGAAAAAGCAAGGAAATTCCAGAAAAAAACATCTACTTCTGCTTCACTGACTATGCTAAAGCCTTTGACTGTGTGGATCACAACAAACTGTGGAAAATTCTTAAACCAGACCACTTTACCTGTCTCCTGAGAAACCTGTATGCAGGTTAAGAAGCAACATTCAGAACAGAACATGGAACAATGGATTGGTTCAAAATTGGGAAAGGAGTAATACAAGACTGTAAATTGTCACTCTGTTTAACTTATAGGCAGAGTACCTCATGCAAAATGCTGGGCTAAATGAATCACAAGCTGGAATCAAGACTGCTGGGGGAACATCAACAACCTCAAATACGCAGATGATACCACTCTTATGGCAGAAAGTGAAGAGGAACTAAAGAGCATCTGAGTGAAGTCGCTCAGTCGTGTCTGACTCTTTGCAATCCCATTGACTGTAGTCTACCAGGCTTCTCTACCCATGGGATTTTCCAGGCAAGAGTACTGGAGTGGGGTGCCATTTCCTTCTCCAGGGGATCTGACCCAGGGATCGAACCCAGGTCTCCTGCATTGCAGGCAGACACTTTACCCTCTGAGCCATCAGGGAAGAATATCTGGATGAAGGTAAAAGAGGAGAGTGAAAAAGCTGGCTTAAAACTCAACATTCAAAAAAACAAAGATCGTGGCATCTGATCCCATGACTTCACAGCAAATAGAAGGAGAAAAAGTGGAAACAGTGACAGATTTTATTTTCTTGGCTCCAAAATCACTGCTGATGGTGACTGTGGCCATAAAATTAAAAGACACTTGCTCCTTGGAAGGAAAGTTATGAAAAACCTAGACAGAATATTAAAAAGCAGAGACTTCACTTTGCCGACAAAGGTCTGGATAGTCAAAGCTGTGGTTTTTCCAGTAGTCATGTATGGATGTGAGAGTTGGACCATAAAGAAGGCTGAGTGGCAAAGAACTGATACTTTCAAACCGTGGTGCTGAAGAAGACTCTTGAGAATCCCTTGGACAACAAGGAGATCAAAACAGTCAACCCTAAAGAAAAATCAATCCTGAATATTCACAGAAAGGACTGATGCTGAAGCTCCAATACTTTGGCCACCTGATGGGAAGAGCTGACTCATTAGAAAAAACCTTGATGCTGGGAAAGACTGAAGGCAAAAGGAGAAAAAAGTGGCAGAGAATGACATAAACAGTTAGACAGCATCACTGACTCAATGGACATGAATTCAAGCAAACTCTGGGACATAGTGAAGAGCAGGGGAGCCTGGCATGCTGCAGTCCATGGGGTCACAAAAAGTCAGACATGACTTAGCAACTCAACAACAGGTTTTTAAAAATCATGTATTTGCTTAATGTGATGAGTTACATTAATTAATTTTCAAATGTTAAACCAATCTTTCATTCCTAGGATAAATCCCACTTAGTCATAGTGAATTACCCTCTTTATATAATGCTGGATTCAAGCCAAGAATATTTTGTTGAAGATTTTTTACATCCGTATTCATGAGAAATCTGGTTTGTGATTTTCTTTTTTGTCAATGCCTTTGCCAGGTTTTGGTGCCAGCATAATGCTGACCTTACAAAATATATTCTGAAGTGTCCCTACCTTTTCAATTTTCTGAGTTTGTGTAATATTGGGGTTCTTTTCCCCCTTAATTTATTGACAGAATTCAACAATGAAGCCATCTGGGGCTGATTTTTTCTTTGTTGGAAAGGTTTTAACAATCACCTCAAATGATTTTATAAATCTATTCATATTCTCTGTTTCTTATTATTTCAATATTGGCAATATATGATTTCAAACAATTGGTCCATTTCATTTTAATTGTATAATTTATTGGCATAAAGTTGTTCATAGCATTTATTAACATTTCATTTTCTGCAAGATCTGTAGTAATTTTCCCTGATATTCCTGATACTAGTCATTTGCTTTTTCTCTTTTTGATTAACCTGTGTTAAGAATTTATAAATTTCATTAATCTTTTAAAGAAACAACTTGCAGCTTTTTATATTTTCTCTATTATTTGTTTTCTACTTCACCTATATCTGCTTTTTATTACTTCCTCTCTTCTTACTTTGGGTTTAAGATTTTTAATTTCCTCTTTTTTCTACATTCTTAAGATGTTAATATACCATTAATTTTAAACATTTCTTCTTTTTAATACAAGCAGTTAAAGCAATGTATTTCCCTCCATGCACCACTTTAGCTGAATTCAGAAATCTGACATGTTATATTTACATTATTGTTCAATTAAAATTATTCTTATTTCTTTCTAATTCTTTTTGACCTATGTGTTATTTAAACATATCTTTAACTTTCAAACTCCAGTGCTTTTTCAGATATTGTAATGTTATTGCTTTTAATATGATTCATTTATGATTAATGAACATAGTCTATAGTGGTTTAATCCTTCAACATCTTTGACATCCACTCAGATTAATTTTATGGCTCACCATGGTCTATCTTGATGAATGCTTCATTTTCACTTGAAAAGAACATGTATTCTGCAGCCGCTGGGTACAACATTCTATAAACATCAATTAGACTGTTGTTAAGTCAAGTTCCCCTGGAAACTGACTCTGCCAGGATGATTTGGAAGCAGAAAGTTTATTGGAGTGTGTTTCCATGATTAACAACTGCAAGCATGAAAGGCACAAATGGGCACAAGGAGGGGTTGAACTGGAATACAGTTTTCACAGAGGCCTCAGCCTGATCTTATTGGGAGCATGCACTGGGGGACATCTCCTTAGATTTCCTCATTTTCGAGCCACTCTGATAGCCTGTATTCTGCATGTGTGCTTGCTAAGCTGCTTCAGGCCCATCCAAATCTTTGAGATCCTGTGGACTATAGCCCGCCAGGTTCCTCCGTCCATGGGATTTCCCAGGCAAGAATACTGGAGGGGTTACCAGGCCCTCGTCCAGGGGATCTTTCTGACCCAGGGACAGACCCATGTCTCCTACATCTCCTCATTGGCAAGCAGGTTCTTTACCACTAGCACCACCTGGAAAGCCCCAGACGCTGCCTGCTTCCTGTCAAATAAATAAAACTGCAGCTTCCTGCTCTGGTTCTAGCTTCTCCCTGGCATATAGACTGGGGAGTGCTTTACAGAGAAGAGCCACATCAATGTGAATCTCACTTAGTGGAGGCAGGTGCCTTTTTTCAAGGGTTAAATCTCCTCCAGATCCCACGTACTTTTTATTTCTCTCCAAAAATCTCAATTAGATTCTTTCAAACACTTTATCCAAAACTTATAACCATCATCTGTGACAGGGTTAGTCCAACACAAGCGACTAAGCAATTACTGGATCTGAACATCTTCCATCTTTTAAATACTGGATAGAAAAGTTTACAAACAGAGATGAAGGGACCTTAGAGATTATTTAACAATCTCTTCTTTAGGAACTCTGGTCAACCTTACACTGGCAGGAATTCACCACCTTTAGAAGCATTATGTTTTTTGATCAACTCCAGTGTTCATTAAAGACTCATTCTGTAATTTCTTTCACTGCAAGCCCTGGGGAGCTTATCATCTGGTAAAGGGAGGCAGATAATGAACAAAAACTCATGGACTGGAGCAATACACAGAGTGCTGTTATAGAGATTAACAGAGAAGGCCTCTCTGAGAGGTGACCTTTAAGCTGAGATGTAAGGGTAAAGGGGAAGGGAAGTACATATGCAAAGGCCCTGAGGTAGGAAAGTATTAGGCACATCTGATGAACAGAAGGAAGCCCAGCTTAATCAGAAAATAAGAAGATTTTTATAAGAAAATGTTTAGAGAAACACAAAGGAGCCAGATCATGAAGGGCCATCTTGAAAATAATTGATTTTATTCCAAGGGTGAAAAGTAAACCACTGGATGATTATAAGCAAGAGACACACATAATCTCATCTACCTGGCCACTGTGTGGAAAACAGACTGCAGAGCACATATATGGATGCAGCAGCCAAGTTAGGAGGTTGTTAAAATCACTTAGGTCCTTAGGTATAAAAGAGAGTTGGATTACGTGATTTGCAAGGTGTCTTCCTGTTTTGTGAGTCATGATTTCCTGTGCCACTAGACACTGGATATCTCTTCAGTGACAAACTTAATTTGATGGTGGGACCAGGTGGGAGTGAGGGAGATTCTGGAAGAAAAGAAATTGGAACAAAAGGTCAGAAGACCCTGGGATAAAATCTTTCTGGGATAGAATTCAGGAGAGGCTAAGTGAGGGCTCAGCCCCACGCTATGCCTCCACTGTCCACTAGAGGGCAAGAGTGACCACATGTGCTTAGAGGTTCAGCCCTGTTTGGACTCTTTGTGACCCCATGGACTATAGCTTCTGTCCATGGGGATTCTTCAGGCAAGAATACTAGAGTGGGTTGCCATGCCGTCCTCCAGGGGATCTTCCCAACCCAGGGATTGAACCCAGGTCTCCCACACTGCAGGCGGATTCTGTACTGAGCCCCCAGGGAAGCACACCAGACAGAAAAATAAAACATGTCCTAGAGCAACATATTCAAAACTGGGACAGGAGTACATCAAGGCTTTATATTGTCACCCTGCTTATTTAACTTATCTGCAGAGTACACCATGTGAAAACACGGCTGGATGAAACTCAAGCTGGAATCAAGACTGACAGGAGAAACATCAATAACCTCAGACATGCAGATGACACCATCCTTATGGCAGAAAGTGAAGAGGAACTAAAAAGCCTCTTGATGAAGGTGAAAGAGGAGAGTGAAAAAGCTGGCTTAAAACTCAACATTTAAAAAATGAAGATCATAGCATCTGGTCCCATCACTTCTTGGCAAATAGATGGTGGGAAAAATGGAAACAGAGACAGACTTTTATTTTCCTGGGCTCCAAAATCACTGTGAACAGTGACTGCAGTCATGAAACTAAAAGAGGCTTGCTCCTTGGAAGAAAAGCTATGACAAACCTAGACAGCATATTAAAAAGCAGAGACTTCACTTTGCAGACAAAGGTCTGTAGAGTCAAAGCTATGGCTTTTCCAGTAGTCATGTATGGATGGATGTGAGAGTCAGACCGTAAAGATTGAGTGCCAAAGAATTGATGCTTTCAAACTGTGGTGCTGGAAAAGACTCTTGAGAGTCCCTTGGACTGCAAGGAGATCAAACCAGTCAATTTTAAAGGAAATCAACTCTGAATATTCACTGGAAGGACTGATGCTAAAGCCGAAACTCCAATACTGTGGCACCTGATGCAAAGAACTGACTCATTAGATAAAGATCCTGATGCTAGGAAAGATTGAAGGTGGGAGGAAAAGGGGAGGACAGAGGACAAGATGGTTGGATGCCATTACCAATTCAATGGACATGAGTTTGAACAAGCTTCTGGAGTTGGTGATGGACAGGGAAGCCTGGTGTGCTGCAGCTTATGGAGTCACGAAGAGTCAGACACGACTGAATGACTGAACAACAACAGTATCAAGCAACTTTGCAGGCTTACTTCTTGGAGACTGTAGCAGATGGGAAGACTTTTCTGTGAAGGTTTTAAAAGCTTGGAGACTTCTCACTTGTTAATGGAGCTACACAACAGAAATAAGGTATAAATCATATGGCTGCAGGTTTTGCATCAAAGCATAAAACAACTCCATAGAGTGAGAACTGCCCCACAGCAGCACCAGCTACTGATCATGAAGATAAGTAACTGATCATGAACTGGACAGGAGAGTGGACATCTCTGCACAGGTGTCTCACTGACTCAGACACCCAGACTCATTTCTGTGCTCATCCTCAGATGATTCTTTGTACCCGGCCTCCCCTTCCTCCCAGAAGTACCACTAACCATCCACTCACTTTGGCCAGAACTTGAATCTCACCTTTTGCTCCTCCTTATGCCTCAGCAGTTTCAGCCACTCAGTCACCGGGTCCTGTCAATTCTGTCCCCTCAAACATCTTTAATATCGTCTCCTCCTCTCCATCAATCCTATCACTTTTTTACCTTAGTTTCACAGACTAAGGTAAAAAATGGACCAATGACCTTAACAGAGACCTGACCAAAGACACACAGATGGCAACTCAGCTCACAAAAGGATGCCCCAAATCAACAGTTGGCAGGGAAATGCAAATTAAAATAACAATGAGATACCACTACACACCTATGAGAATAGCCCAAATTTGGAACACTGGCAACACCTGAGGCTGACGAGGATGTGGAGCGTCAAGAACCCTCACTTGTGGCCAGTGAGAAGGCGTGGTAACACTGACTTTGGAAGCAAGTCTGGTGATTTCTTATAGAACTTAATAAACTCCTACCATACTATCCAGCAATCATGCTCCTTGGTGTTTAGCCAAAGGAGCTAAAAAATCTATGTCCACACACAAAAATAACCTGCACAAGGATGTTTACAGCACGATGCTTATTCATAATTGCAAAAACTTCAGAAGAAATCAAATGTTTTTCAGAAGTGATAAACAGACATCCGGGCAAGTGAATATTTAGTACTAAGAAGAAACTCACTGGCAAAGTCCATTAACAGTTTCTGAGAAA
The DNA here is from genome assembly GCA_935064755.1 of Tragelaphus eurycerus. Classification (NCBI taxonomy): domain Eukaryota; kingdom Metazoa; phylum Chordata; class Mammalia; order Artiodactyla; family Bovidae; genus Tragelaphus; species Tragelaphus eurycerus. The sequence continues at coordinate 5,276,919 of CAKXYN010000072.1, read as the reverse complement.
TCAGAACAGAATCTGCCTAATAAAGGGAAGTCTAACCTTTTTTTCTCCTTTGCAGTTAGTCTAGTTTCACTTGCTCACAGGAAACTGCCTGAAGAAGCCCCCTAACCAGCACTTCAGCCCAGGGTTCCCAGTGCAAAGTGGTTCCACCCTACACTTCAGAGCTTGGCGGGCTGTGTGCAGAGATAATGCACACGGCACCTCATTTCAAGATGGCGGCAGAGGGCCGCGTGCAGAAGCACGGCTCTCGGCACCTCACTTCAAGATGGCGGCACTCGGCACCTCACTTCAAGATGGCGGCACTCGGCACCTCACTTCAAGATGGCGGCACTCGGCACCTCACTTCAAGATGGCGGCACTCGGCACCTCACTTCAGGATGGAGGCACAGGGCCGCGTGCAGAAGCACTGCTCTCGGCACCTCACTTCAGGATGGAGGCAGAGGGCCGCGTGCAGAAGCACGGCTCTCGGCACCACACTTCTAAATGGTGACACTGGGCCAGGTGCAGAAGCACTGAGCTCCACATTTTGATCTGAACAGTAGGGAGTAGCACAGCAGCAGCGGCTGGGCAAGAACTCCGCCTCCCTCCGTATGGACAAAAACCCTACAAAGCTGCCCTGCCCATGGCGTGTTTGAAAGGCGTGTATTCTAGTGCACAAGCTTGCACTTCTCCACCCTTTAAGGATTAACCTTTCCTTTGCCTCTAAACCAAACTCGATCTCATTCTGGCTGCTCAAACAATACTGAGCAGAAGGACCCTCATTGAGGACCAGCTCCAGAAAATCGAACAAAATGAGCTATAAAAGCCATGAAAAGACATGGAGGAACCTTAAATGCATGTGACTAAGCAAAAGAAGGGGCTTCCCAGGTGGCGCAGTGGTAAAGAATCCACTTGCCAATGCTGGAGACACAAGAGATGCAGGTTGGATCCCTGGGTCGGGAAGATCCCTTGCAGCAGGAAATGGCAACCCACTCCAGTATTCTTCTCTGGAAAATTCCATGGGCAGAGGAGCCTGGCGGGCTACAGTCCATGGGGTTGCAAAAAATCAGATGCCACGAGCACCATGCACTAAGCAAAAGAAGTCTGTCTGCAAAGGCCATGTACTGTGTGTGATTCCAATTATATGACATTCTAGAAAAGACAAAATTACAGAGTTAGCAAAATGGTCAATGGCTGCAGGGATTATGGCAGGGGGCGGGGATGAGGTCTGACACTGGTGGGAGGATGAAGAGAGAGCACAGAAGATCTGTGAAAATACCTACAATATAATACCCACAGCAGTGAAAATACTCTCTATGATGCCATAATGATGGATACATGTCCTTAGGCATTTGTCCAAGCCCACAGAATGCCCAACAGTGAACTCTAAACGAGGGACCTTGGGTGATTAAGATGTGTCAATTTTGATTCATCAATTGTAACGGATGTACCACTTGGGTGGGGATGTTGATAGTGGGAGAGGCTGTGCGTGTGATAGGGCAGGGAGTATAAGGAAATCTTTCTACCTTGCTGGCAAGTTGTTGTGAACCTCACACTTAAAAAAACAATGCCTTACTGAAAACAAAAAAAGGATTCTTCAAGTGTAAGACCCCCAACTAGGGATGACCCTAGCCTTAGCACTCTGGTGCCGGACACAGCTGGACAGAGACAATGAGCCTTAAGCTTAAACTCGAGGACTCTGGAACTCCATTGCCTGTCTCTTTTCCCACTGCCAGGAGGTCTGGCAGTGTGGTCCACTTTTGTTTGGGATGCAGCGTGTCAGAGTCTGCAGTATCAGACGAGATACTATAAACACAAGAACAGGCTTTGAATGGACCGGACTTTTGAGACCTGGTCTGCCCCTCGTGCCCAGTCACTTCAGTCGTGTCCGACTCTTTGCGACCCTATGGATTATAGCCTGCCAGGCTCCTCTGTCCATGGGATTCTCCAGGCAAGAGTACTGGAGTGGGTTGCCATGCCCTCCTCCAAGAGCTCTTCCTGACCCAGGGATCAAACTTGCATCTCCTGCACCTCGTGCATTGCAGGAGGATTTTTTATCCATTCAGCCCCCTGGGAAGCCCAGTCTGTCTCTGGCAGCTTAGTAATATTTTGGCCACAGGTTCTTGGTCTGCAAAATGGAGGTGCTAATCTCTGCCCTCCCTATTCCACATGTCTTTAAGCAGACTGAAATAAAATGCACTAAACTGGTTTTCAACATGTTCATGTTTTTAAGTTAATGCTGGGTAAAACTGACTTTTGGGGAGTACATTTTAACACATTCATGAAGCCACCACCTCAACCAGGGTAGAAAACAGTTCCATCGATCCACAGGAAATTGCTTTTTAACCTTTAAACTGCACTGTAAATGTTGGCATGAGTTTCATGGGCTAATACCTGGCTCTCTGACAATGGGGTATCAGATAAGGAATAAGATTTCCTTATCTGATACATTTCTTAAAACATTAGGGGGAAAAAATTCCAGTAATTGAACCTCCTGATCATCAGCTGCCTTTGCACTCATTGTTCCTTCACCTGCAGCATCCTTTCTACAGATACCTGCATGGCTCCTCCCTCATCTCCTTCAGATCTTTGGTCAAATGTCACCTTCTCAGTGAGGCCTCCCCTGACCACCTGAGGTTAAACCATCTGTTTCTGTGGATGTCTCTTACTCTACTCCACTTGTTCCTTTCTCCCAAGCATGCATCACCTTCTATAAACTACATACTCTACTTGTTTGCTTTCCTTATTGTTGGTTCTCTGCTTCCTGATAGAATGTAAGCCCCCAAAGAACAGAGACTCTTTTCTGATTTGTTCACTGATGTATCTCCAGCACTTAGAAAAGTGCCTAGCACATAATAGGGGCTCGATACATATTTGTTGAGTAAACACCTGCTGAAAATAACAGGAACAAAATTAAACCATCCTTATCTTTTGTTTGCGAAGACTAAATGTGTAATTGTGTAAGAGGAAGCAGCCATCCTAGTGGATGCATATAAGCCTAAGTTGGGCCACAGTTGGAATCACAGGACGGCATAACCAATTTCATTTTTTTAGTTAACCCCTTCTCTACGAAGAAATACCAAGACTTATAAATTCTCTCTATCTTTGGCTCAATGAGTGCTTAAAATTTTTTCTTTTTCCTCCCCCACTTGGAACCAGAGTTTGGGTAATTAACAACTGTTTAAAACTCCTTCTGCCTGAGCAGAAAGTTTAAAAATTCATGGAGACAACATGGGCTGAGCTTCATCCATATATTGATGAGCACAGGCCGTGTGGGTGAGCCTTCGAACTCAAAGAGTGTGCCACTCAAGTTGCAGAGCTAAGAGATGCTTAACTTCCTGAAAAAAAGGTCAAACACGCATCTGCCGAGGGAACAGCTCCATTTCCACATAACAGATTCGCCAGGCCTTTCATCCTCCAAGCTCTGTTCCAGCCACAGCTACATGAAAGTGTGCGCTGTCTTTGATGAGTTCATATCCACTCACAGGGGCCCAGATCTCCTGTGAGAGGCAACACTCTGGTTCCCACAGGTGTGACACAGTGGATCCCCAGCCAAGAATTGGGGCTTTGGAGACAGGATTTGTAGCTTATTAGAAAGCACCTGGGCAGGGGCTTCCCCCTGGGGCTCAGGAATAGAGAATCCGCCTGCAATGTGGGTTCGATCCCTGGGTCAGAAAGATCCCCTGGAGGAGGTCATGGCAACCCAGTCCACTGTTCCTGCCTGGAGAATCCCATGGACAGAGGAGTCTGGCGGGCTACAGTCCATAAGGTTGCAAAGAATCAGACACTGTGCTTCAGTTAGACACACCACCAAAGTAGCCAAGCACTGAAGTGACTGAGCACAAGCTGTCCAGGAATGGGAGGAATTTGGAGACTGAGATTGACACATAAACACTTTCAATACTATGTATATAACAGATGACTATTGGGAACATATTGTACAGCACAGAGAACTCTACTTAACTCTACTTGTAGCACTGCGTTGACCTGAATGAGAAGGAACTAAAAAAAGGAGGGGATACATGTATATGGACAGCTGATTCACTTTGCTGTATAGAAAAAACTAACATAACATTGTAAAGCAACTATACTCCAATAAAAATCAATTAATAAAAAAAAAGAAATCACCCTCCACACCCTGACATATATCCAAATAAAGAAATGCCAAAGGAGAGTCACAAAAAATGTTCGTGTACACGAATATTGACATTTAGTAAACAAGACTGGGACACAGGCTTGGTGTTATCTGACAGTCACATGGGCTTGTCTCTGATTTATCAAGACTTTCCCCTGAAGGTCATTGTCAAAAATACAAACAACCTGAAATCTGGAAATAAATGGTCATCTTTGGCCTCTCTCATTGCTGCCCATGGTGTGCCCTTCAAAGTAAATTAAGGAAATTTCTAGTGATGTTAACTTATTGTAAAATAAAGTAAAAACCACAAGTGGTTTGGAAGACATATTGCACAATATCATTTCTAGGCTTTTTCATTCTAAACTGGGTTCAGTTTTAAATACCCCATGCTGCCTTCCTAAGACGAAGACTAGATAACAAACAGACAGGGCCACACAGGGAACCCAACTGTGACACCAAGGAACCTGCCCTGTCCTCTCCAGTCTCAACTCAAGTGAATGGAGAAAACGGAGCGGGGAACGGTATTGGGATCTCCTTGTGCTGATCACAGCTGTATCCCTGTCAGGGTCGGGCCCAGAGTCAGCTGTGTGATGCTCATTTGCACCCGCTTCAGGGAGTACCCTGTGCTGGCCTCTTGCATCACTTGGGGAAAAGCAGACAACACAGCTGCCAGCATGGCCAGAAGAACATCTGAATCACCGCTGCCCAGCAAAAGGCAGGCAGGCTTCCAGGACTGCTGTGGCCCTGTTAGCACTTCACTTCCAGTCTCCAGGCTGGGTGATCCGTGATGTTTGCAAGGCAGAGCGAGGGAGTAAGTGAGCCAGAACTCTTTGCCAAGCCGGCCGACATGGAAGTATGAAAGTGAAAGTAAAGTCACTCAGTCTTGTCCGACCTTCGCGACCCCATGGACTGAAGCCTACCAGGCTCCCCTGTCCTTGGGATTTTCCAGGCAAGAGTACTGGAGTGGGTTGCCATTGCCTTCTCCAGAGGAGCTTCCTAACCCAGGGATCGCACCCAGTTCTCCAGAATTGCAGACAGACGCTTTATGTCTGAGCCGCCAGGGAAGCATAATGACCATGATAATGGTGGCGCTGGTGGCGCTGGTGGTGGTGGCGGCTACCACTGACTGAGTCCCTGTGGGGAGCCAGGGACTGCAGGCAGATGCCTGCAGATGGTGCTTAAGCCTCACAAGCACCCTGCCCAGGAAGTACAATCATCCCCATTTCACAGAAGAAGAAACTGAAGTCCAATGACAACAAGAAATGTATTCAGTTTACAAATGATCATTACAGACTGTTACCTGGCCCTATGAACTCACACATCCTTCCTTCAGCCTTATGAGGCAGGTGTGCTATTCTCACCTGTGCTGTACAAATGTGGACACTGAAGCTCAGAGTTACACTGCTGACAAGGGGTAGGGCTGTGATTCACACCCAGGCCATGCAGCTCTGGTGGGCACCGCGGTAACCACTAGGCAGCACTGCCCCTTCATGGTATCAGGATCCAAACCCAGGTCTGTCTGGGATCTACTGATTTTTCATCACATCATGGTCCCTTGGGGTTCTGTGAGCCTGGAATCTGTCTTCCCGGGCACCTTCACCTTAGCTCAGTTACACAAATGTCCTTGGGGCTCCCCCGCCTCCTCTTTGCCCTGTCTCCCACACAGTGGTGTCACACTCCTGTCTCCTTTGGCACGACCTTCCCTTTGCCTTCCTATATCCTCCAGCTGGTTTCTTCTGACTCAGCTCCTCCCCTTCTCCTCTGAGGAGGCTTTCCTGACTATTCTCACCAACTGATGAGGACTAAGGTTCTGTGACCCTGCAGAGGCAGCACATGCCCGTCACTCTGGGTGTGGAGTAGGGACCAAGTCCGGCATTAGAGATGGTGGCAGGCAGCGCCGGGTACCCAGAGTCAAGGAGAGACGCCAGCATAGCCAAGGTCCGGGAACCAGCCTCCACATTCCCATCCACTGGGTCAGAAAACTCGTGGAGCTAAATAAGGAACCTTCCTAGAGACAAAGGAGACCTTTGGGAGGCTTGCTCAGGTCTGCAGCATACCTGAGGATACAAAAGAGGGGCTGACACGGAGGGAAGCACCAGTCACTCGGAACACGTGGATGAAGGTATTCACAGGCGAGGAGGGAGACAGAGAAACAGAGACAGAAAGACAGATATATGTATACCTATAGCTGATTCACACTGTTGCACAGCAGAAACTAGCACAACATTGCAGAGCAATTATACTCCAATAATAGATTTTAAAAAAGGAGACACACAGAGAGAGAGAAATAGAGAGACAAAGAGATATATATTGAGAGAAAGACAGAGAGACACGGAAAGACAGAGACAGAGATTAAGACAGAAACAGTCCGGGAGACACGGAGAGGACACAGGCTGTAGCCACTGTAGCACTCATCCCGTCATTCAGCTCCCACAGCCTCCGCCCGAGCTTCCTCAGGGCAGACGGCCAGCCTGGCGGTGCTTTTGGTGGCCAGGTGCTGCTCTAATGAGGAATTTAGCAAGTTCACTCTGCAGAGCAAAGGCGTGCTATGAGGCATCTTCAATTTATGAGGTCCAAGCCCAAACTCCTGATTTCCTGCCATCTCACCCACCCAATATAGAATCTGCCTGCAACGCAGGTAGACCTGGGTTCAATCCCCGGGAAGATACCCTGGAGAAGAAAATGGCAATGCAGTCCAGTAGTTTTGCCTGGAGAATACCAGGGACAGAGGAGCCTAGCAGGCTACAGTCTCTGGGATCACAAAGTCAGACATGACTGAGTGACTAACACTTTCACTTTTCGCCCCTACCCAAACTGTCCCTTTTCCATCTTGCTCATTTCAGCCGATACCCCATCCAGAGGTTTAAGCTAGAAATGTGGGGAGATGCTAGGATTCCTCCCTGTGGAGCCTCCCACATCCAGGCCACCACCAGCTCTTATCCCCAAGGAAGCCTCTGAATCCATCTACTTCTTTCAACTCCACCATCACCCTCACCATCAATGTGTGAGCTGCCCTCATCCCTCACCTGTACCAAACTGCCTTCCTGCACCAAACCAGAAGCTCTCCTCTGGCCTCCCTGTCTCCCCACCTGCTCCCCAGGTCTGACTCCTGCCCTCCTTGCGGATGGCATTCAAGCTTCTTTCAAAGCCTGCAGGCCAACATCGTCTGGGATCTTCCCTCACACTCAGTCTCTGCATCAAACCACCCACCTTCCTGTCTCCCAAACAAGCCAGCCTCCTTCCCCAGCACCACGCCCTCCCCTCAGGCCTTTGCACATGCTGTTCCCTTTGCCCATTCCCTCTGCCCAGAATGTTCTTCCCAGCTCAGCTTTGTCATCCAGCTCCCAAGTCTAATGCCACTGTCCCAGAGCTCTTCTCTGATCATTTCCTGTCCACCCTGGACCCCTAATCTCCTTCCATCCTCCTGCAGCATCTTCTTTATCTTGGGAATGGTTTTACTTCCTGCCAGACCCAATCCCCTCAGTCCTCTCCTGGCACCTCACATAGGACCCAGATGCAAGACTGGCACCCTGAGAACTCAGTAATCCTCTGTCAAAGGACTCCAGGATCCCAGGACCCCAGGGAGGGTGTGGGCGATATCACGGCAGAAACAACTATCTGGAGGGGCTGGACCTGGGAAGGCGGGGATGCCTGTGAAACCACAGAACCGCATACCATGGCGCCCCTGCTCTCACCACTCTGTTGCCTGATGTGGAAAGCAGGTACGGACAAAGAAGTGACTTACCTGTGTGCATTCAGCAAGGCAGCAGCCAGGCAAGTCCAGGTCACCAAGTCTTCAGCTGGTGTTTTGTTTGTTTGTTTTTTAATGACTCCACCAATATCACTATTAAAATACAAGATTCTCAGGCTTTTAGTGCCTACTTGCCAACCACTCATTTCACCCTCTCCAGGGAATACTTTTCTCCTAAATTAAAAATACTAATAACCACTATGTGGCTGACTGCTTACTCAAGCACTGAGCTAATTTAATTACGAGCATTACTTCATTAATCCTCACATAACCCTGTGAAGCAAATACAACTCTTAGTCCCATTTTACAGGTGAGGAAACTGAGGCTCAGGGATTTCAGGACTTGGCAGGACATCATGTACTACATCAGTCTAGTCTACCTCCAGATGCAGCCCTTCAACCACGTGATACCCTGGTTTGCTGGGCCCCCTCCTCCCAATAATCCTGACATCAGTATCAAAGGAGTGCTCCATGAGAGCCTGGCACCTACCAGGCAGCACTCTGGCAGCCTCTGCAGTGTCCTTCACCTTCGGGAGCCTGAGTCCTGGCACTGGCTCAGAAAGTTCCAGGAACAGCGGGCTCAGATGCAATTATGGTGACACTGTCCCTGCTCTTGTAGGTTAGAGAACCCGGCAGCCACATGCTCGCAGAGAGGAGCAGGTGAGGGCAACGCTAGCACAGATTTTCACTAAAAGAGGTGGGAGCTACCACCATGGGCTCCCTGTGTGACCCAAACAATAATAATGACGATGATGGTGATGGTAATAATAACAAGAATAATAGCATTTCACAGCAATAACATTAACAGTAATCACAGTAACAATAAAATATAACAGCAACAATATTATAAATATATAGTATTTATACAATGCTGTCTGTGTGTCGGGTACTGTTTTAAGCCCTATTTATATATTAAACCAATTAGTCCTAACGTGAATCTCATTATTATCTATTTTTCACACAGAGGAAACTGAGGGCCAGAAGGGCACAATAAATTGCCCAGTAGTCAGCGTGATTCAGTGTGGGGTCAGGATGCGCCCCCACACATCATTCCGTCACTTCTCCACCCAGGAGTTTCTCTCATTTCTAAGAGGAGGAGCTCAGATCTGAAGAACTCAGATGTACATTTTCTGATCTCACTTTCAAGAGAAAGAGCCAGACACAGAAAAGTGGTTTCTTTCTCTGCCTTCCCTTATCCTGATTTCTAACAATGCTTGTCAGCCTCCACTGATATTAGTAATATGGGCAGAATTCTTGCTACATGTCAGACACTCCACTAAGCACTTTACCTGCACCTTCACTGTGTCCCATACTCCTAGTAATCCTACGAGGAAGGTTCTAGTATCCTTATTTTAGAGCTGAAGCACCCAAGGCCCAGACAGGTTCCGTCACTTGCCTGAGATCACAAAGCAGAGAAGCTGCAGAAGTCTAACAAGGTTGGTCTGATCCCAGAGTCTAGGCCTTTAACCACCAGTTGTGTCTGATTTTCTCTTCCCTACTCCTCCCTCTTCAGGAGCAACTGAGCTGGGGAAGCGGCTGGCCTCAGCCAAGCAGCAGTAATGCCCCTGCAGGCCAGGCACTATGATACCCCAGGACTGATGACATGTGACAGGCAGGGGGACGCACCCACGGAAAGCACAGCCTTCCTATCCTGGCATCAGATTTCCACCGAGACATCCCCGGGCAGCCACCGTGACTCCTCCCAGAGCTTGGCCCTCTGGTTCTCTCCTGCTGGCACTGGCAGGCCAGGGGAGGTTTCTGCATAGCGTGGATGGAGATGTTCACGGTGACGGCCTCCAGCCCCCACACAGAACAGTCATTTCCGCTGGTCCAACCGCTGCAGGAAAGCTGGACTCGCCTTCACGCCCACCAGTGCTCTTTCCCCTCCACTTACTTTTTTTTTTCTTTTTTTTTTTTAAATCACAAAAAGGTTTTCTCAAACCCCTTCCTGGGAGGTTTGAAACTGTCTGGAGACAGTCCTTCTCAGGAAAGGAGACCTTCACAGGCCTCAGAACATGGCATGACAATAGCTCCCACGGCTCCCCTGCCCCCCTGTGCTTAAGCATCTTCTTCCTTGCAGATGGGGTTAGGGGTGGAGGAAGGAATCCAGTGATCCCACAGCCCCCCAGACCCCGCCCCAGGCAGGAGACATCCCATTTTACAGAAGAGTCAAGTGAGGAATCTTGGCTAGGAGTCAAGCTAGAACTCAGCCTTTCTACCCTCTCTGGATCCTACCTCAAGTAGCTGAGATGGAGTAGGACCCCTGAGTTGCTGGAGGCAAAGGCATGAGACCGTGTGGGAGACAAGCAGATAGCAGTTAGTGGAGATAATGTGAAAGGGCACCACGGTGGGAGAGTAAGCTGGAGCTTCAGCCTCCTGGGCGTGAAGGGTCTCAGAACCATGTGGAAGAGCTTGGCCAAACAGCAAGGAGCAGCTGCTGTGTTTAAGCAGGGCAGTGACATGGTCACGTTTGTGTTTTTTGTTTTTTTTTTTAAAAAAAAAAACTCTGACACTATATGCTATGGAAATGGACTTGGAGGAAACCTAATGGACACAGGGAGACCAGGAAGGAGGGTTTCGCAGTGATCTATGAAGATTGTGCATGTCTGTCTATAAAGGAGACAGATGAAGAGAGTAGCAAAGCATCCCTTTCATTCACTCCCACACCCAGAACAAACCCCTTCGCTCTGTTATGGGATTGTGTGGAGGTGAATCTGATACAATCCCTGTCTTCAAACAGTTTATAACACTAGGGACATCAAAGAAACAATATGGGATGGAGTCACTCTGTTTCTTTGACTTACAAATATCTTTTGAATGCCTCCCATGGGCTAACCCTTTCCAGTTGGTGCTGGAGATATAACAATGGAAAAAACCCCAAATCTCTGACCTCATGGGGGCCACATTCAAGTGTGTGTGTGTGTGTGTGGGGGGGTGATTAGTCAGATTCTATTGATTCTTGCTTAGGAAACAATGCATGTATATTGTCAGTGTCATTTGCCTTCCCCGATTTCAGTCAAAAACACATGGTAAATCAGAATTTTGCTGGAGGACAATACAGTATCTACTGGATGCAGGAAAAGTTTGAGCAGAAAGACAGACTTAGAAGAACTCTAAAAACATAATAATCGAGGGTCATCTAGGATAAGGGTGAACATTCCCACACAAAACAACTTTTAGGGGTAACATGATTGTGATGTTTCATGTGGTGCTCTTTCAAACCTCAAAAAAGGTACACCATACTGTTTCTTATTAACTAGACAAGAAAAAATAAAAATAGTAAGTTTTAAGCCAAAGGCCAAAATCAGAAAAGAAAAACCTTCATAACTTGAAACTTTATCACTGAAATAGTCCCTATGTGGAATAACCCTAAGACGACACCGTTAACACAGCCGTGACACTATTCTATAACACAGCCGTAGCTATTCTATTGATATGCATGGCCTTGCTGCTACTACTGCTTCTCCTCATACTCTGCAGATGCCCTGGAGGGTTTATGCAGCATAACAGTTAAAAGCATTGGTTCTGAAGTCATAAGGTCCTGGGTTAATACCCCAGCCAGCTCTTCTAGTTCCCAGCACTGTGACCTTGGGCCTGTCATTCATTTTTCTGTGTCTCACTCTGCTCATCCAAAAACAGAGATAATAATTCTATCTCATCTAGAGGTCTGCTGTGAGAATGAAATGGGTTAATTTACATAAAGTGCTTTGAACACAGCTTGGCACATAGAGAATGTGCAATAAATTGGTAGTTAGGCTGCAGTTAGATGTGGCTCTGGCATCCTTGGAAAGCAGGCAGGGTGATGTGCAAGAAGGAAATGCAGAGTCTGTGAGCTTTGAGGAAGGGCCATGGTAGGGCTGGGTACAGGGCATCCTGTCGCAAACCTCTGCATGGTCCACCAGCTCGTTCACTGGAGCCATGTGCGTGCATGCTAAGTCGCTTCAGTCGTGTCCGACTCTTTGTGTCCCTAGGGACTGTAGCCCACCAGGTTCCTCTATGGGATTCTCTTGGCAAGAATACTGGAGTGAGTTGCCATTTTCTCCTCCAGAGGATCTTCCTGACCCAGGGATTGAACCCTCATCTCTTATGTCTCCTGCACCAGAAGGCGGGTTCTTTATCACTAGCACCACCTAGGAAGCCCCACTGAAGCCATAGCTTTCCTCAAAGGTTGTGTCACAGGAGCCCTGGAAAGCACAGCTGCCCCTCTGCGCACCTAACTCTTAAATTGCTTGGTACCTTTCACTGTGGCGGGCCCCTTGTTAGTAAACGGGGAGCTGATGAGTTGCTGCAATCCCCTCAGACTCACTGACCACAGGAAGTCACATGACTCCCACCCATCACTATACAGACATGTACTCTTGGTCAACCAGCAGCAGCAGCACCCAATCTATACTTCCTCTCAGCTCCAGTTATTTTCTACCACCTCTAAGCTTCTGCTTTTCCTTCTGCCTGTCTGCCCCTTCTCCCTCTTTCTTCAGGTCAGAATTCCTACTCTACACTGACACCCCACCTCAAACACACTTAATTCTGTGAAGTCACCCCAGTGAGCGCCCCCAAGGATTTCTTACAGTGTAGTTGGCCAATCACCAACACAGAATGATTTGTGGTGCTTGCTGACCACAGACCTCCTACTTTAGCGGGTAGGAGTCCAGCCAGCTGCATTGCTACCAACCTCCCCAGCTGACTCCCAACACACACTCAAGTTTACAGCCCAGAGACCTGGCCTTGCACCACTGTCTCTTAGCAACTTCCCTGTCATCTGGGCTCCCCCAGTTCTTTTCATTTGACTCTGAGAGCATACCTGCTCATATGCCAGTTGAACTACTTACAGTACATCTCCCGTCACCGGACTGTGAGCTTCTTGAGGGTAGGGAACGCGCCTGAATTATATTTAAACTCTCAGCACCTCCAGCAACCTTACCATGCTGGACTCCTCTTTTTTCCTCACATTCCATGAATCACTGCGTTCAGATAGCTCTATTTAAAAAATTTTTTTTTTTTTTTTTGCCACTTTTCACCTCTTCTACCCCAATAACCCTAGTCCAAACTACCACCATCTCTGCTCATGGACTAATGCAAAGGTCCACTCTCTGATCCTTCCATTTTGACCCCTATCCCCTACAACTTCCTTTTCACACACCATTCAGAATAATTCCTTAAAAACAAATCAAGCATTTACAAAACACATATTCAAAAAAGCACTGTAGGACTTCCCTGGTGGCCCAGGGGTTAACAATCCACCTTGCAATGCAAGGGACGCGGGTTCCACGCACTGCACCTACCGAAGCCCACAACTAGAGTCTGTGTATCACAAGGAAAGATCCCGCGTGACGTAACAAAGATCCCACGTGCTGCAGCTAAGACCTGACGCAGTCAAATAAAGAAAGCACTGACATCAAGAAGATACAAAGAATTAAACTCAAAACTTTAGAGTAAAACACAAAAGCTACTCAAAAACAGGTAAGAGACTTGCACAGATACTTGACTGAAAAGGACACAAAGAGGGAAAAAACATACGTGAATGAAAAGATATTCAACATCATCTGCCATTGCTGCTGCTGCTAAGTCGCTTCAGTCGTGTCCGACTCTGTGCGACCCCATAGACGGAAGCTCACCAGGCTCCCCCGTCCCTGGGATTCTCCAGGCAAGAACACTGGAGTGGGTTGCCAGTTCCTTCTCCAATGCATGAGAGTGAAAAGTGAAAGTGAGGTCGCTCAGTCGTGTCCGACTCTTAGCGACCCCATGGACTGGAGCCTACCAGGCTCCTCCATCCATGGGATTTTCCAGGCAAAAGTACTGGGGTGGAGTGCCATTGCCTTCCCCCTCATCTGCCATTAGGAAAAGGCATATTAAAACCATGGTGAGATACAACTACATGATCAGAATGGCTAAAATAAATACTGAAAATGCCAAGTGTGGACAAGAACACAGAGCAACGGGAACTTTTACACACTGCTTAAGGAAATGCCAAAATGCTATAACCACGCTGGAAAATAGTTTGGCAGTGTCTTATAAAACTGAATGTAAATTTACCATCTGCCCCAGCAATCCAACTCCCAACTCTATCCTAGAGAAGCAAAAATGTATGTTCACACAAAAACCTGAATACAAATGTTTATAGCAGCTCTATTCCTAATTGCCAAAAGCTGGAAAGGAAACAAATGTCCTTCAAGGGGTGAATGGATAGACAAACTGTGATATGTCTATTCAAAGGAACACTAGTCAGCGATGAGAATGAACAAACTCTGGATATACCCAACAACATGAATGAATCATGAAGACCTTATGCTGAGGGAAAGAAGCCAGCCTCAGGTTACATAGTGTACGACTCCACTTATCTGACATTCTCAAAATGACAAAATGGTAGTGATGGAAAGTACAGCTGTAGTTGCCAAATGTCAGAAGTGGGGTATTCGTGGTTATAAAAGGAGAACAGGAAGGATGTTTCTGATAAACAGTTCTGTATCTTCACTGAGGCGCTGGTAGTTCAATGAATCTATACATCTGTTAAAAGTCACAGAACTGTATACCAACACAAAGTCTACTTTACCATATGGCAATTTAAAAAATTAAAGCAATTGAAAGAAGTCAAATCATGTAACCTCCTGGTTCAAAACCTCCAACTTAGGGACTCCCCTGGTGATCCAGTGGTTAAAAATCTGCCTGTCAATGCAGGGGACACGGGTTCACTCCCTGCTCCAGGAAGATTCCACATGTTGTGGAGCAAATAAGCCCGTGAGCCAGAACTACTGAGCCTGTGCTCTAAGAGCCCATGCTCCACAACAGAAGTCACAGCAATGAGAAGTCTGTGCACCGCAAACTAGAGAGTAACCCACGCTTGCTGCAACTAGAGGAAGCCCACATGTAGCCACAAAGACCCAGCACAGCTGAAAATAGAGATAAATAGTAAAAATTAAAAGAAAAAAATCCTGCAACTTAGAATCCAAACTTCTCTCCACAGCCCATGAGTTCCACCAGTGCTGGTTTCAGATACCTCTCTGGCCACATCTCCTCAAACTCTTCCTTTTGTGTCTCTCTGTCTACCCTGAGGCTTCCCTGCTATTCCCTCTGCCTGAAATTCTTTCCCACAGGTATTTCCAAAACCCACTTCCAAACGTCCTTCACGCCTCTGCTCAAATTGTCAACTTCTCAGAGAGACTTTCTTAAACTGAATTTTCTATAATGGCATTTTCCCCTGCCCTTATACTGTTTACATTTTAATTCATAGCACGATCACTAACTCACATCTGGATGCACTTTATATTTCCCACCAGAATATAAGAACCATGAGGCTAGCGATCTTGTCTGTACCATTCATCAATACATTCTCAGCACCTAGGGCCTTGCCTACCACAAGATGAGAGTTCCACAAATAATTGTTAAATGATCAGTGATTAAACCCAAGAGATAAACATTTAGTGATGAGATTCCTAATGCATTGAACTTGTGCGTACTTTGATTTCATTGCAGTATCCTTCAAATCATCTGTCCACTTGGTACCTAAGTAAAGTAGCGTTAATCCAGACTATTTAGTTAAGCTATCAGTGTTTTAAAAATGAATTAACTCAACAACTCACCTACTAAGTGCAGCCTTGCAGTACTTGGTTAGGTACCTGGCTTGGGATGAGCTAAGATGGGGCAAGGCTGCAAGCACCCTCATTCTTCGAGCAATGCCACATGGGGTTTCCTCAGGGCTTCTAAAAAGCTATCTAGAAGTGCTACTAATATGTGCAAAGAAGTTGGAGGTGAGATTGAAGAAAGAAAAAATATACCACCTCTCCTCAACACCATTCCAAGGAGAAGGAATAAATTAGCACTTAAAGGACACCTACTCTATATGTTCCAGGCACTCTCTAAAAGTTCTATTTAATCCTCCAACCACCCTTTAAGGTGGACTCTATGGACCCCATTTTCATACATGAAAAGAGCCAGGCACAGAGAGGTTAGGTAACATGCCCAGAGTCACACATCTATAGGTAATGACTGGTGCTCTGAACTCAGGCCGGTGGAACATCCAACCTGATTCTTTCCCCACTCTGAATTTTAGAAGCAATATTCAGAGTCATGAGGGTGGGCACTGTCCAGAGGAACCAAGCAGACATGCCAATCTCAAACAGGAAATGCCAGCCCGGACACCCAGGTTCTTCACTAAAACTTCTCAAAGGTCGGCATCAGCAAATCTGCTAAAGCAAGATGTTGAGCACTTCCAGTAAAAGTGTACTGAGCATCTGCTCTATCACTGGGCTTACATTTAGTATCTCACTTAATTTTCATCATCATTTTAAATGGGTTACATGTATGAAGTGTTAAGGGCTATTTATCCAAAAACGAAGGTACCAACCCCGCAAGCAAACAAGAACACCTGAGAATTCTCTACCCCCCACTTCATGCCAGTTAGAAATTTTGAACTTACCTTAAAAACAGAGCAGTATGAAACTCAAACAACTGCATATAAATTTTTTTTTATAAGCTAGTTCTTTTAGTCTTGGTCAGGGTTTTATACACTAGTTACCACAGGAATTATTGTTCAGGGTTGCACACACAGAAACCAGGCAAAATGCAATTTGGGGGGCAATGAAAATATCTTCAAGGGTATTTTGGCTGTGAATGATCTCTACCCCCATACTATGGCTCTGGAATCTAAATATCAGTAAGACAAAACTCTGCTCTACATCCTGGCCTCCTCTCATTTACTCCTGCTTGGTTAATAATGGAGAGATCATAGATCGAGAAAGGATGCGAGAGACAGTAATACTAAGTGCTACTCTTTGCCGGGGCAGCAACGCCTGACGGTTACCGGCCATTTCCGATGATGCTGCCAAGGAGAGGAGTCTCCTACCCACTGGACCACTGCCATCCTCAGCCCACTCTTCCTCCATCTACCTGCTACCCACTCCCTTCCACATCCAACCCTGGCTGCTAGCTTTGCTTTCTAGCCCTGCAGAATATTTATAACCCCTCTTTCCTATGATGATCATTAGCGTATTCAAAGCCTGGTATTAGGATGATTCTTTCTTAACGTTATAGTGATCAAGAAAAGTCACGTATCTGCATTGCGCTTTTAAATAACTAAGTGATGGTTTTTACTTCTGGGTGTTCATCTCTACACATCTAAGATACTGACACTCACCTCCCCACGAGGTGGCCCCACTGATCAGGTTCTACATTTTGGGAGCCGTGCCCTGGAAATATGCAGCTTAGTTGGGAAGACAAAGAACAGAGATCACATGTCATGTGGCCAGTGTTCTTACAGTGTATAAATTAGGTGCCGGCCACATGCAGAGAGAAAGCGTCAGGGTTGCAGCTGCCTCCCCACCAGGAAAGCTTGCTGACCCATGAACTAGACTCTCCGGAAACAGCTTGCATCCTGGGTCTCTTTGGGGAAACTGACCAGGTCTCAGGCTTTGTTTACTTACTACCCCATCCATGTCTCAGACACATGCCTCAGTGTCAAGCCCAGAGTAGGTGCTCACTGAGCCTTACTCCACTCTCTGGCACTTCAAAGGGGCCTGGAGGTAAGGATAATTCAATTGAAATGATCCCAAAGTTCTCAATGAAGGTGTAAAAAAACTCTTTAATAATAATATCACTTCACACACCTAAGGTAAGGTGTCTTTGTCTCCATCTCTACCATCTATCAACTCACTGAGTGATATAAAACAGGTAACCTAACTTCTCTAGACCTTCATTTTCCCGGATATAAACTGAGGGGCCTGATCCAATGGACTGTAGGGTCCTCTCCAGATCCAGGGACCATCTGCTGTCCCAGACAGTAAAGTGGATAATCCACAATAATCTGACTGAACTAGCTGATCTGAAAAATCACTGTGTAATTTCCAGAAGAATGGAGAGCATGCAAAGAGCCAAAGGCAGACAAGGATTTCAGCTCCAGTCCTTTTGTTACTCTACCATGAACCACCACCCCAGCACAGGTTCAAATACCAGTGTCAACATTTACTGAGCGATGATCTTGGGTAAGTCACTGAACTCCTTCAGCCTTGATTTTCACATCTTTAGATTGCTTATTCTACCTCCTCCCAGGCCTACTGGGAGGGTGATGTGTTAAAATGTGTGTAAAGCCCCCTGCACCCAGAGGACACATGCTACGTTTCCCTTTGTGCAAACATCCTTCACCTCAGTAGTCATCCACTTAATCAACAGACTCAGATCCTGAGGCTTTTCATGATCCAGAGCACAGCCAGCCAGAGAGGAAGGGCTCTAAAAGTCAATTAGTTCAACTCCCTCCCACCTCTGTGACTGACACATGAAGAAACTGAGACTCAGAGAGGTGCAAGGACTTGCCCAAGAACCTACGTATTCTTCAGCAGTAAAGCCTGGCCCAGAACACGGGGTGGTAGATGCCAAGGGTCACACAAGACACAGACAGAAACCTCTACAGGCTCTGCTCTCCTTAAAGAAAATAGGGACACTCCAAATAAAACCAAATTCTAAAAGCAACAGTATTTTTTATTTACAAATTTTGGCGAGGGCTGCAGAAGAGATTAGAGTCACAGTTTGTCTATGAAATGCAAAGTTCCCCTGAATTCCCTGTGAGATGAAGGGCAGAGTTTCTTGCTAGCAGCCCTTCCCAGTTACTCCAGTCCCCTTTCCCCTCCCCGTTTTGACTTTTTTCACTTTATACACCTTGAGGCAGACATGCTGCATTAGGCTCCCCTCTGAGCAAGGTGAGAAGTCTCAAGTCACACGCCCTCTGAAGCACAAACGGCACAATCCCCTAACTGTGCTGTCATAGCACAAAGAGAATCCCCCTGCCCCCAGAGAGCTCCAACATGGGACATTAAGAACATGACCCAGTCCACAAAGGCACACCCAAGGGCCAGCGATCCAAAGGTCCCCCTGAAAGACACGATTAAAAATCCCTGAGACCATTTAGGTGCTCCTGGAAACCTCAGCCCAGAGTCCACCAAGGGCACTCAACTGAGCACTGAAGAGAGAGCCCCAATAAGACAAGGAGGGGCGTGGGTGACAGCTGACTCTGGGGAGACACTGCTAACCTGATGTGCCCCCTCCTGCCTCAGATTAACAGAAAGAAGCATTTCCCTTCCAGAAGCACTGGGCAGAAAGCTACACCAAGAGCAGGGTTGTGAAGAGCGTCTTGTCAGCACACTCCCCACCAAGCGGCCCCCTAATCCAAGCCTCTCATGGTGTTCTTGAGCAAATAAACACAGAGAGGGAGACCGTCCTGGCCCAGCTCAGACCACATGTGGGGGCAGTTCTGTATGGAACCTATGCCAACCTGCCCTCTAGAGCTGTTTCCTCCCGCTGCCCCCAAGGCTGTTCTCCTCCAGGCCCATTCTTCCTTCCAAAACCGGGGGCTCACCTCCTGGTTCTGAGGATCCTGCCAGGTTGAACAATGCTCAGAAGCAGGTGACCATTTAGCAATTCATCCAGTGGGACCTCTGCAGGCCAGAGCAGCTGGAGCTGTGCCCGTGCCCAGGGGCAAGGAGAGACTGCCGCGTGTAACTTTGAAAGGGCTCTCTCTTCCCTAAACACTTCTGATCACCCTCCTCCCCCTCTGTAGTACTATGGAGACATGTGCTCTGCTTGGGAGGAGGTAGGGAGGAAGGTGCAGATATTTACTGGAAGAAGGGCAACAGCCAGCTGAGCCATGCTCCACACTCACAACCAGCAGAAGCAGACTGGGAGAAAAATAGCTCTGTGTGCTGCCACAGAATTATTAACCCTTAGGCTCCAGCTTTGCTCCTCACACAGCTGAAGCAAGAGAAACAATACACTTAACCAATGGAGTGCTAGCCAAAGACATTACATCACCAGTCAGCACTGCCATTGGCTAATAATTCCTAGAAGGCATTATCTACTCCTAGGTGCTTAACCCTTTCATGAACATCACAGCAAAGACTCAAGCATTTGGTCTAAGCCTATGAGTCCTGGATCATGCTTTTACCAGGATGATCTGGGGTGCTTTCTAAACATACAGATTGCTATGTCCCATCCCAAATCATCCAAATCAGATTCTTGAGAAGAAGTATGTGATGGTTTAGTCGCTAAGTCAGGTCCGACTCTTGAGACCTCATGGACTGAAGCCCACCTGTCTCCTCTGTCTAGAGGGTTATAATCCATGGGGTTTCTCAGGCAAGAATACTGGAGTGGGTTGCCATTTCCTTCTCCAGGGGATCTTCCTGACCCAGGAACCAAACCCTGGCCTCCCACACTGCAGGCAGATTCTTTACCATCTGAGCTGCCAGGGAAGCCTGCATGGATTTCTGTATCTTAAACAGTGTTCAGAGTGTGGAAACCACTGGCCTATTCAGAAAGGCTTCCTCTCTGAAGGAATGAGATGAGATTTTTCTGATCATTTATTACATGCCCAATGCATTACTATATCATCTCACTTATTCCCTGCG
Source organism: Tragelaphus eurycerus (assembly GCA_935064755.1). Classification (NCBI taxonomy): domain Eukaryota; kingdom Metazoa; phylum Chordata; class Mammalia; order Artiodactyla; family Bovidae; genus Tragelaphus; species Tragelaphus eurycerus. The sequence goes on along the minus strand of CAKXYN010000072.1, from coordinate 5,256,672 downwards.
CTGAGCAGTGATGTGACTGGCTCCATTTCATAGGTATAAAAAGAGAGACTAAGTCATTTGCTCAGAGACAGAGCCTGGCTTTGAAAGTCAGACTGTTTGTACCCTATCTTGCTCCTCTTTTGAAGCTTCCAAAATCAAATCAAGCTATTTGCCTACTTATTGCCTCCAGGGTTATAGAAACAATAGGCCTCCTGGATAAGCTGAAAAATGCCAGTAATGGCATGACGCATGAAGAACTAGGGAGTGAAGATAAAGGGAATTCCCACAGCAGGTGTTCAGGGATCATGAACCTTCCAGAGAACCCTTCTCTTTCTTAGGCTCAGTTCTTCCACTCCTGCTACAAATCTCTGTTTAGCTGTCACTTTCTCTGGGAAGCCTCCCCCTACCCCCAAATCTGGGAGAGATGCCCCTGGTCCAGGCTCCTATGTGCTCTATATCAGTGGCCTCACTGCTTGCTTACCAGGTAAATTCCACAAGATTAATTACAGCCATTTGTACCTTCACCAACATAGACCCAGCACAGTACCTGCCACATGTGAGTACTCAGTCTTGACTGTGGAAAGAGGGGAGGGAGGGAGAGGTGGAGAGAAGGAAAGAGAGAGGGAGGAAGGGAGGGAGGGAAGGTCTTTACTCAAAATCTAAACAGCATCACCCTGATGCAGGAAAGGCAAAGGACTGGAAGCCAGGGAAACCACAGGTACAAAACTGTCTGACCCTGGGCAAGCCCATTCTCATGGGGCCTTGGTTTCCTCATCTAAAAATAAGAACAGAAGCACCTTCCTTGTAGGTAGTTATGAGGATCAACAAAAAGAATGATACAAGCTCGGATGCGCTCCTCTGCACTTTCTCCCTCGATCTCATCCATATTATCAGATCAGATCAGATCAGATCAGTTGCTCAGTCGTGTCCAACTCTTTGCGACCCCATGAACCGCAGCACGCCAGGCCTCCCTGTCCATCACCAACTCCTGGAGGTCACTCAGACTCACATCCGTTGATTCAGTGATGCAATCCAGCCATCTCATCCTCTATCGTCCCCTTCTCCTCCTGCCCCCAATCCCTCCCAGCATCAGAGTCTTCTCCAATGAGTCAACTCTTCGCATGAGGTGGCCAAAATACTGGAGTTTCAGCTTTAGCATAATTCCTTCCAAATCCCAGGGCTGATCTCCTTCAGAATGGACTGGTTGGATCTCCTTGCAGTCCAACGGACTCTCAAGAGTCTTCTCCAACACCAGAGTTCAAAAGCATCAATTCTTCAGTGCTCAGCCTTCTTCACAGTCCAGCTCTCACATCCATACATGACCACAGGAAAGACCATAGCCTTGACTAGGCGAACCTTTGTTGGCAAAGTGATGTCTCTGCTTTTGAATATGCTATCTAGGTTGGTCATAACTTTCCTTCCAAGGAGTAAGCGTCTTTTAATTTCATGGCTGCAGTCACCATCTGCAGTGATTACGGAGCCCCCCAAAATAAAGTATGACACTGTTTCCACTGTTTCTCCATCTATTTCCCATGTAGTGATGGGACCAGATGCCATGATCTTCGTTTTCTGAATGTTGAGCTTTAAGCCAACCTTTTCACTCTCCACTTTCACTTTCATCAAGAGGCTTTTTAGTTCCTCTTCACTTTCTGCCATAAGGGTGGTATCATCTGCATATCTGAGGTTATTGATATTTCTCCCTCCAATCTTGATTCCAGCTTGTGTTTCTTCCAGACCAGCATTTCTCATGATGTACTCTGCATAGAAGTTAAATAAACATGGTGACAATATACAGCCTTGACTTACTCCTTTTCCTATTTGGAACCAGTCTGTTGTTCCATGACCAGTTCTAACTGTGCTTCCTGACCTGCATACAGATTTCTCAAGAGGCAGATCAGGTGGTCTGGTATTCCCATCTCTTTCAGAATTTTCCACAGTTTATTGTGATCTACACAGTCAAAGGCTTTGGCATAGTCAATAAAGCAGAAATAGATGTTTTTCTGGAACTCTCTTGCTTTTTCCATGATCCAGCGGATGTTGGCAATTTGATCTCTGGTTCCTCTGCCTTTTCTAAAACCAGCTTGAACATCAGGAAGTTCACGGTTCACATATTGCTGAAGCCTGGCTTGGAGAATTTTGAGCATTACTTTACTAGCGTGTGAGATGAGTGCAATTGTGCGGTAGTTTGAGTACTCTTTGGCATTGCCTTTCTCTGGGATTGGGATGAAAACTGATCTTTTCCAATCTTGTGGCCACTGCTGGGTTTTCCAAATTTGCTGGCATATTGAGTGCAGCACTTTCACAGCATCATCTTTCAGGATTTGGAATAGCTCCACTGGAATTCCATCACCTGCACTAGCTTTGTTCGTAGTGATGCTTTCTAAGGCCCACTTAACTTCACATTCCAGGATGTCTGGCTCTAGGTCAGTGATCACACCATCATGATTATCTGGGTCGTGAAGCTCTTTTTTTTGTACAGTTCTTGAGAGTCCCTTGGACTGCAAGGAGATCCAACCAGTCCATTCTGAAGGAGATCAGCCCTGGGATTTCTTTGGAAGGAATGATGCTAAAGCTGAAACTCCAGTATTTTGGCCACCTCATGCGAAGAGTTAACTCATTGGAGAAGACTCTGATGCTGGGAAGGATTGAGGGCAGGAGGAGAAGGGGACGACAGAGGATGAGATGGCTGGATGGCATCACTGACTCGATGAATGTGAGTCTGAGTGACCTCCGAGAGCTGGTGATGGATAGGGAGGCCTGGCGTGCTGCAGTTCATGGGGTCGCAAAGAGTCGGACACGACTGAGCGACTGATCTGATCTGATCTGTGTATTCTTGCCACCTCTTCTTAATATCTTATCAGCTGGCATCAAAGTGCTGACACTCAGCTTAATAGCCAGAGGTCTTCCCCGTCTCTGTGTGGGTGTCTTGGACATCTCCAAGAGAGCATTTTCTCCCCCTGATCTTCACCACCACTCTGACTGGTGCTCCTATCTACTGATCTTTTATTTTTTTGGTAATTGAGATGAAATTTATATAACATAAAATTAACCATTTTAAAGTATACATTTCAATAGTATAGTTCAAACACAACTTCCATCCAGTTCCAAAATATTTTCACCATCCAAAAAGGAAACCACTTAGCAGTCATGCCCTGTCTACCTTTCTTCCCTTCTCCACACAAAACTCTGGCCAACACCAATATGCCTTCTGCCTCTGTGGATTAGGCTACTTGGACTATTTCATATAAGTGGAATCATATAATATGTGAATTTTTGTGTCTGGCTTCTTAAACTTAACATGTTTCCAAGGTTCATTCACATGGTAGCAAGTATCAGTGCATACTCAATCACTAAGTCATGTCTGACTCTTTATGACCTCATGGACTGTAGCCCTCCAGGCTCCCCTGTCCGTGGACTTTTTCAGGCAAGAATACTGGAGTGGGTTGCCATTTCCTCCTCCATGAGATCTTCCTGACTCGGGGATGGAAGCAGAATCTCTTGTATCTCCTGCATTGGCAGGCGGATTCTTTACCACTGTGCGATATGGGAAGCCCAGCATGTATCAGGACATCCTTCCTTTTTATAGCTGACTAAGATTTCATTCTAAGTACATACCACATTTTTGTTTATCCATTCCCCTGTTTATGGACAGCTGGCATCCAATCTTGAGCCATAAACCTCGGAGAGGGGGGTCACCCTTGATCCTTCCCTTGCCCATAATCTTGACATGGAATGTATCAGCAAGTCTTGTCCATTTAACACCCCCAATACAGCTCCTTCTACTTTTTCAATACCATTGCTACCCTGCAGCCAGGACACCAACACCTCTTTCACCAAACTCCTAATTTGTGCCAAGATCCCATTCTTCTTCCTAGTCCTTTTTTTTTACCTGTGAGCTGCATAAACCACATCATCCATTCACTTCAGCAATATTTACTGGGCACTTTTCTTTATGGAGTTTGTCTCCAAGAGGCATGACAGACAACAAGCAATTATACAACATCAGGTTGTTACTAGGTCATTAAGATCCTTCACTGAGTTTTCATTGCACCTTGAGTAAAATCCAAGCTCAGCATGGCCTTCCATGGCCCCATTTATTTCTCCAAACTCATCTTAGGTTGCTCTCCAGTCATGCTGGATTCCATTCCTCCACCTCAAGGTCCTTGAACAAGTTGTTCTCTCTGCCTCTTGACCTTGGCATTGCTGGACCTTCCTCATCCCTCAGATCTCAGTGTAAATATCACTTCTTGGTGATACCACTCCTCTAAATGGATCTACCCTTCATTAACTTCACTCATTCAAGAAATATGTGCTGAACACTGTGCTGGGATAAAGTGAGGTATGACCTCCTGGAGCCCTCAGTCTAGCAAGGAGGACCAATTACAGGGAAGTAAATACAATGAATCAGCAAGTGTGGTGAAGGGGGCATAAAAGGGAGGATATCTGCTTTATACCGGATGATCCAAAAGGCCTCTCTGAGGAGGTTATATTGAAACTGAATTGTGAGAAAGACTCCAGTGGGAAGATGACCTATTACTTTCCATCACACCCTGGCTATGTAATGCAACAGTCCATTCTTCAGTATTTGCTTTGAAGGAATCAAAGCATTTAATGTCAGTCTCTGCCTCCCCTAATAGACTAAACTGTATTCCCAGCACCGAGGACAGTGCGGACCATTTAGGAGGTATTCAGTGCACATTGATGAATTAATTACTGATCAATTAGTTAATCAATTCACCAATGAAATCATTCCACAGACTGAAACAAGTTCTAGTGTTTTTTTGATGTAGTCATTACTTTATAGCAGAAGGACACCTACTCTGTTGGGTTTTAGAAAACAATGGGGTGACTGTAAAATGAGAATGCATATGCACGAGACACTGGATAGTAGGTCACTGTAGTCATTATCAGGAAAGATTCTTTCCTTGTGGAAGCTGATCGACTCAATTCAAACTCCAAAATCCATTTTCAAGTGCAGTCAAGAGTCTAAAGGTAAGAGAAAGGAATGCTTCTGTTCTTCACCAGGCACAGTGCAAAAGCACCTTCTCTCTGGTATCTCGGCCACTTCCCAAGCCCACCCTGGGAAGCAGCTGCCCAGGCACAGCTCTCAGCAACCCCCTCCAAGAAAAGGGCACCTCTCACTCCCCATGCTGGTTTCTGGGAGTGCTGGCTGCACACAGCTCACAGTTGAGCTCCTCTTCAGGAACCATCCTGCTGAAGGGACACCCAAAGTTATGCCCCCTTCCCTGGAGGCAGTCTGCCCCCACTAATTCATCAACATGGGGTTTCAAAGGCCTGGCCCCCAGCCTCAGATCATCTGAGGCCTCTCTTGCTTTCCATCATTGACCAGCTTCTCCTTCTGCCCCCATCCTGCTTCTCACTCTCCATCCATCCCTTGGAGAGTGAAACCATTCCCCAAGAATCCACTTACACCCAATTCTCAGAGCCTCTGCGTCTTTTCCCTTAGAATCCAACCTATGACAGGTGGGGATGATGACTTCCTTTTAAATCAGAAAACTGAGATTCAGAAAGGTTAATAACGTCCCCAAGGCACATGGCTAAAGTGACTTTCTGGTGTGACTCCCTGTCAAGACTTTTCTCTTCACCACAGCCTCTAACAGCTGAGGCTGTGTCTCCATGAGACAGAAAGAGGAGCCCATAGAGGGAAAACCAGATCGGAAACGACAGGCAGAGGTTCCCTTCACCATCCTCCAGGGGGCACCCCTAACAACAAGGTCCAGGTCAAAACCTCCAGAAACAATATGAAAATGACCTGTAGGTTGCAGAGGAAAGCATCACATGAGCAATGTCCCCAAGCCTGAATGATCCATGCCTGGAAGCCAGGGAGCAGGGTTCCGGGGCAGACACTTCTGCCTTTAGGGGCCAGAATATTTACAACCACATCCAAAATATTAACTGCAACTTACCAGCTTTCTATTGCTCCACCCTCCATTTCCACAGAGCTGCCAGAATTCTTCCACTGCCCTCCTTGATCACAGGACAAAAATCTATGGAGTCTAAGGCTGCATTTTAAGGTCTGTGCATGTTTTAGCTCCTGCCATGTTGACAGCTCATTTCCTCCCCACAAAAGCCCTAGTCCTATTTGATTAGCTGACATAGGATTAACTGATGGTCTAAGTCAGGATACTGGATTTTTTCATCTTTGCACAGGAAAATCTCTGGAATTCCTGCTATCCTATCACACACACACGCATACACACCCCCTACCCCAGTCCTGGTATCCAATCACACACACATACACACACACACACACACAGTCTGCTATCCCATACACACACACACACACACACACACACCCAGGCCATCCAATCACACACACATACACACACACACCCTAGTCTGCTATCCCATCACACACACACACACACACACACACACACACACAACACCAGGCCATCCAATCACACACACATACACACACACCCCCTAGTCTGCCATCCCATCACACACACACACACACACACACCCACCCAGGCCATCCAATCACACACACATACACACACACCCCCTAGTCTGCTATCCCATCACACACACACACACACACACACACCCCCAGGCCATCCAATCACATACACATACACACACACACCCTAGTCTACCATCCCATCACACACACACACACACACACACACACACACACACACACACCAGGCCACACAGCTTTCAGCCTGGCAAACCCTCCTACTCCTCTAGTCCCCATTCAATAGTCCCCTCCCCTCCTGAAAGCCTTCCTGGCTTGCTCATGGTCCTCCTCTCCATGTAACATCCCCTGTACAACACTGCATTATAACTTTCTCCTGTTCTCCTTCTTAGTCCCAGGGACTCCTCCAACACCCTTCTTCCTGACTCTAGGGTTTAGCACATTGTCTGGCACACAATAGAAACCCAATAAACACAGAATAAATACACGAGGCGTTCCATAAAGCACTAATTTCTCTGTCCTGTTGTCTGGCACACAATAGAAACCCAATAAACACAGAATAAATACACGAGGCGTTCCATAAAGCACTAATTTCTCTGTCCTAGCTTGGCCAGGGAACCACTCTGAGGTTGTTTTTGTTTTGTTTTGTTTTTCTCTCTCTCTGAGCTCCAAGAGATTTAGAAATAAGAAATGGCATGACGAATCTGACCCCTGGCTCCGGGGGCAACAGGTCAGGAGGAGTCTGCAGATCTAGGCAGAGCAGACGTCCGGCCTCTGCGGTCGCCAGTTCCCCGCAAGCTCTTCCCGGGGCCCCGGCGCTGGGTGGAGATTCTCTTCGAAGCCACTATCCGAAGCCCCTCTGGCTCCCCAGCCCCTCAGGCGTGCCCCGCACGCACACCTGTCCGTCCCAGGGTCGGCCCGGTGAGCTGGCAGCAGCACTCGAGGAGGCAGCTTGGCTCGCCGGCTCCTCCGCCCTCTGTCGAGCCCCTCCGCGCGCCCGCATCCCGCAGGCACAGAGCCGGAGCGCCCGGGAACGCAGCCTGGCTCCGGGACGCCACCAGCAGCCTCGGAGGGAGGTGTCGGGGACTCCCCTGTTACTAGAAACCCCACAAAGTCTTACTTCGCCGCGGGTTCTGCTTACCTTGCGAGCCGCCAGGAACCCGGAGCCGGGGGTGTGCCTTGGCCGCGGCGCCCGCCTGCGGATCCGCTCTGGTCCCAGAGCTCAGCCTCCGCTCCCCCGTGGCGCGCGAGCGTCTCCCCTCGCCGCGGGGCTCCATTGGCTCCGGCAACCAGTCCCCGCCCACGGGAGGCTCCGCCCACGAGAGGCCCCGCCCCTCGCGCCCCTCGCGCCCCTCGCGCCCCTCGCGCCCCTCGCGCCCCCTCGCGCCCCTCGCGCCCCTCGCGCCCCTCGCGCCCCTCGCGCCCCTCGCGCCCCTCGCGCCCCTCGCGCCTCCTGGCTACCCCGCTCTCGGCCACTTCAAGCTGGTGAGGTGCTTCTAGACTCAGCTCTCACCAAGCTCAGGCAACCAAGAAAGGTAATAATTCTCCATCCCAAGAGCGTCTAGACGCCCCTCGGGGAGTATGAAGAGTGCAGAATCCCTGTAAACCAGCTTTGAGAAAGTCACCTGACCCTCCCTGGCCTTCGGGAGACTCCAGAAATCCCACAACAGATATCTCAGGCCCTGTGCTAGGCACTTAGAGCCAGGCATGCATCGGGGGAACCACACAAAGTTTGTCGCCCTCACGGATTTTGCACGAGGTGGGGATCGGGGCGGGCAGGCTATATGCAGATAAACAAAAAAGGTAATGCCAGATTGTTGTGAGCATTATCGGTGGGGTGATTTAAATAAGAAAGGGGGCCCGAGAACGCTATAAATGGGATGGTTTTGAAGGCCACTTTGAACAAGGAGATGGAGAATAAAAGCCGTTCCAGGGCTGGAGGGGGACAAGGAGATGGAGAATAAAAGCCGTTCCAGGGCTGGAGGGGGAGCATTGCTGACGGGGAGCAGCAGATGTACCTTGGTTCTGAGGCTGGAGCTGTAGTCTAGGATGGCCCAGTGCAGGGAGCAAGGGGAGAGAGGGTTAAGTCACCCAGAGCTCACAGAAGTGTGAGGCAGGGTTAGGGGCTCCAGCTTTGCTGTAAGCACGGAAGTAAATGAGAGAAGAGTTTTGAGTGGGACTGTGACCCTTTTAAAAAGACCACTCTGGCTTTTTGTGTGGAGAATGGATTTTCGAAGGGAAAGAATGGAAGCAGAGACCAAGGAGATGTCTTGGTCTTACCCTGCTTGTGCTGCTGTAACAGAATACTGTAGACTAGGTGGCTTAAACAAAGAAATTTATTTTCTCAGTTCTGGAAGCTAGAGGTCCAAGATCAAGGTGCTCTCAGGATGGGTTTCTGGTGAGAGTTCTTTTCCTGGCTTGTAGACTGTTGCCTTCTATCTGAGTCCTCACATGGTGTTGAAAGAAAGACCAAGCATGCTGATGTCTCTGCTTCTGAGGGCACTAATCTCCCGTCATCTCATCTAAACCTAAAATCTGAAACTCCCAAACACCCCATTGCCAAATACCATCACACTGTGTGGATCAGGGACACCAAATATGACTGATGGCAGGGTTGCGGGGGAAGTACATAATTCAGTACATAATAGCAGAAGGTTGTTACAGAAATCAAGGCAAGAGATGATGGGGGCTTAGACCAAGGTGGTTACAACAGAGATGGGGAGAGTGAACTGACTGAAATATATTTTAAGAATATCATGGAAAGGCTTAATGATGGATTGGATTTAGGAGATGAGAAAAACGAATGAATGAAGAATGACTCCTGGGTGTTTATCTTGAACTACCCACAGGGTAATGGTGCCATTGCCAACGTGGGGAAGAGTATGGAGGAACAGGTTGGAAGTAGAGGGAAATGAAGGAAGCCTCCATTGTTGGCATTTGAGCAGCCTATTAGATAGCCTATATCAGTGCCAGGCTCTCTTCAAATGATTCCATATGTGTTAACAATTGTCTATATAATTCCCATGATAACCATACAGTAGAAAAGTACTTTCACTGTCCCTGTATTCCAGATGAGGAAATGAAGGCACTGCCCAAGGTGGGTGACTGGATACATAAGTCTAGAGCACAAGTAAGGGTCTGAGACTGGAAATGTGCATTGGAGGATGCCCTGACCTGGGCTGTATGGGACCACCAAGAGAGAGCATGCAGTATGAGAAGAGAGGAGAGCCAAGGGCTGAGCCCTTGCAAGGTTCTCTTCCAACATCTTCCACTTATTGCGTGACCTCTACTAAGTGACCTTAGTCAGTAAGAAGGAGTGACCCAACTTTAGTAACTAAGATTTGCTCAGGGATTGCACACTCTGATATGAGCATGGACAGGCAGTAACATAGCAAGTGAAGTTGGCAAGGGGGATGAAACAGAGAAGGGTGGTTGATGTGTCATACTCGGGTGTGCCCACCTGTCTAAGGGAGCAATCATTATTCCACACCAGCTGATTTTTGCCATATGGAACATGGACCCCGAGTTGCCAAATGATCTGACTTTTATTAAAGGGCTAGGAATTCAGATTATGTTAAATCTCCAGATTTATTAATTTTGCAATTAATTTTAATTTAGTCACTACTGTTGGGCAAAATCAAACTTATGTATGGACAGGATTTGCTTCTTTGGCTACTACTTTCCACTTCCAGATTAGATAATAGCTCAGGGCCTTTCAAGAAACTTCCTGAGTAGTTTCTGTCTGGACACCAGACACACATGTTGATAATAGTTGGACATAAGAGAACCAAGGAAATCTCAACTCAGAAGCACAGCATTGTCTTTGATGACATTTGGCCAGTCTCTGCCTTGACCCACCTGACATATCATTTCTAAGCCTCAGTTTTCCCACCTGTAAAATGAGGAGCTCAGAACAGTGCTCCTCCAAGACCCCTCCCAACTCTAACATTTAGAGTTATATCATAGCAATAGTGGAAAAGGTGTGCTTGTCTGGGTCTGTAAATTCAAAAGGTCTCACTAAGTATCAGTTTTAAACAAAGAAGAAAAGAGGAAACAGGGAGTGAGAAGATTAGATGAGAAGCCAGGCAAATTGTGGCATAGAAAATTATTTTTTATTGAGCTATGAATAAGAAAAAAAGGCAATTAGATCAGGAGTGCTTAATGGTTTATACTAAAAATTCAATGTATTGTAGCCAATTCTCTCTATATATCACCAACAGTTTTGCAGTAATGAGATTCTCCTGTCATGTATTGGAGGTCAGCTACACTCTAGAATTATTTATTCTTATGTGCTGAGCTTATGTAATGAAAAGAGACTAAAAGCAGATAATTGCTCCCCATAGCATTAGTCCCTTCTGTCCCCACCTGAGATACGGTTTAAAACTGAGGAAACAGCTTATGATTTTATAAACCACTGGATCTTGTGTAGCAGAGTGAACATGAGGTTGAGAGCTGGGAGACCTGGCACACAGCCGTTGAATAGCCTCTCTGAACCTTCTCCATCAGTAAAATGACTGGTGCACAAAGGTGGCTTTCCTAGAAGACATTTGTATTCAGGTCTCCACATTTCTTTGGAGGGAATTTTTCATTGTGTGGGGACCTGGTAATTCCCAGGGCCAGATCTTTCCACGATTCTCCACTTCTCAGTCTCCCAAAATTTTTCAGACAGAGGTGTCATCTCAATTGGACCAATTAGATGCTCAGTCCTGGGACTATGTCTCTCCAGAAAGTGACAAAGATGGAGAGCTAGAGATTGACCATGAGACTGAATAGAGTGATGGTAGAGGCAGCAGCCACACCTTGAAGACCAGTGCTTGCTCCTCGGTCATGAATCTTGTTGGCCAATCTCCAGAATTCCCTTGGTTTCTGTCAGTTTTGCAAGCCTATTCCTTCATGCCAGCCCTGTCCTCCATCCAGATCTATTTTGTGAATCTCCTGTCTCTGCTAAATTCCCTTCTTGTGTTAGCAGTTCAAATTGTTTCTCTTGTTATTAACAAGAATCCTGATGGATCCAGGGAGGAAAGACACAATTTGGGCATGTCTGGATGCACACACACTGATAGGGCATACACTGTTCTCCTGTCACTCATTAAGAAATCTGGCTCCATGATGGTGGTGGTGGTGGTGGTTAAAAAGGATATTTGTTAAGAACCCAGATCTGCTCTGCTTAATAGATCTTAAAAAATGACCAAGCCCTTATAAAAACAAAAACAACTGCAGAGATCAGCCTTCCCATATGTAAATGTTGGTTTGCAAAGTCCTTTCACATAAATTCCCTCATTTTATACGTGCTCCTGTATGGTAGGCAGATTAGATAGTGTTCATGGCTCATAGATTAAATTAACAATAGCTATCATTTATTGAACACTTTTTGTGTGCCAGGCACTGTGCTAAAGGCTTTACATACCTATATATCAACCCTGATAAGGAGATATTATCCCCATATCACAGGTGATGAAATTGAGGCTTGTGCAAGGTCGTATAGATGATGTGAGAACTCAAACTCAGTTCTGTCTTTTTTAATGTCTTTGGCTGTGCCTTGGGGCATATGGGATCTTAGTTCCTTGACCAGGAATCAAACCTATGTCTCCTGTATTGGGAGTGTGTGGACTCTTAACCACTGAACCACCAGGGAGGTCCTGAACTGAGAGTTCTGTCCCAAACTCAAGAGTTCTGTCTTGATAACAAAGGCTGTGTACTTGTAACATACACATAGCTTGGTGTCATGTAATACAGCCAGTGAGAGACATTGCTATCACTGGAATCCAGGTCCTGAATCAGGAATGTTTCTATTCTGTTTGGCTATGGCTTGTTCAAACGTGTCAACAAAGTCAGAGTTGACTCAGTAGCCCATCATGGAGAGATAGATGTTTAAGGTCACAGAAAATTATTTTCATATTTCCCACTCTCTACCTGTCATGGTGCCTAAAATCCTTAGTCAAAGATGAATTGCTCTGTTTGAAGATTGATCAAGGGACACAAATGCACATGTGCCTGTAAGGAGTAAGATGCTGTTTTATCACCTAGGGTGTGGGGTGGGGGTGAAACGGCTCTGGAGCCTATCCAGAAAGGGTTAATGTAGTCATCATTTCACTGTGTATTTGCTTATCAAATATTCATGTGGTAACAGCCTCAGGTTCTTATCTATAAAATATGAAATGGGGACAGTAACAACAACAGAAACAATAATAATACCTTCTGGAGTTCTGGTAAGGACAAAAGTTATTAAAACAGAGAAAGTTCTTAGAGCATGCCTGGTGTATATCAAGTATTCTTCAGGTGTTAAAAATAAATTAACAAAAAAAAAAAAAAAAAAAAAAATTTGACTTTGAAAAAAGAGATAAAAGTAGAAAAACTTCTCAATTTCACCTGTTTCCTCTTTGAATTTTTTTTTAAAATAATAGTTATTTTATTTGTTTCCTCTTTAGATTCTTTAAATGATATTTATTTATTTTATTTATTTATCTGGCTGCCCAGATCTTAGTTGCAGCACACAGGATCTTTTACTTGCGGGCATGTGAAATCTCCTAGTTGCAGAATGCAGGCTCTAGTTTCCTGATGAGGCATTGAACCCAGTCCCCCTGTGGTGGGAGCATGGAGTCTTAGCTACTGAACCACCACAGAAGTCCCTCCTCTTTCTATTTAAAAATTGTTTTAGAAAGACAAGGAGGTGGGGCATAGAATAAAAGAAAATCTGAAAATATTAATTTACTCCTCCACACAAAGCAATTCATTTCATCTCTGTGCTGTACTTGTGCTTGGTGGCTCGGTTGTGTCTGACTCTTTGTGACCCTTTGGGCTGTAGCCCACCAGGCTCCTCCGTCCGTGGGACTTTTCAGGCAAGAATACTGAGAGTGGGTCGCCATTCCCTCCTGCAGGGGATCTTCTCAACTCAGGAACCAAACCCACATCTCCTGCTTCTCCTGCTTGGTAGGTGGATTCTTTACCCACTGAACCATCAGGGAAGGCATGAGCGTTTGTAAAATGAGGGGAGTGTTGAACATGTCCTAACATCTATAATTCTTGTTTTCAACCCCAAAGCAAAGGCTCAAAAGGAACGTAGCCTGGTCTGAAGCTGAAGCAGATTGTAAACTAAAGCCTTTGAGCAGATTTTGAGATAAGGATTTCACGCTTGCTTGTGTGTAGTGCAAAGCATTTTTTGCTGACATTGCAGAAGATTGTCATGGCAACCAGGAAGCTACGTTTCCAAGTCTTTGGAATCCCCCTTCATGGGAGGCAGATGTCAGTGGGCGTTCCTTTGTAATTAAGGGTGCTTGAAGGTTTTAGCTGATCAAGTCACTTTCAAGGTAATGTTCTAATACATCTGCCTCCACAATTCACTAAGGAGCAGCTGCAGCAAGGCAGAAAGACCACCGGCCTCCATCCAATGAGATAGGCAATGAAAATGCATAAGCCATGGTTCTCACCACTGGTTGCATGTTAGAATCACCTCTGGATATTCTAGTGTTTGGGCCTCTGATTCCCCAAATATGTCAGGTGACAAGGAATGAGGCCTGGATATCAGCTGGCATTTTTGTCAGTCTTTTGGGTGACATCATTGTGTCATCAAGATTGAGAACCACTGAGCTGGAGTTTGAATCCCAGATCCACATCTTCCTGTACGGTTGTGTGGTCTCAGACCAGCCTCTTCACTTCTCCACCTTGAGGATTTCTTCACCTATAAAATAGGATAATATAAATAGCTTTACAGAGCTGTTGTGAAGCTTAAACACAAAAGTGCTGGGGCTTTCCTGGCAGTCCAGGGGTTAAGACTCTGTGCTTCCAGTACAGGGGTTGGGGAGTGTCCAGCCCCTGGTCAGTGAACTAAGATCTCACTTGGGAACTAAGATGCTACAAGCTGTGCAGCACAGCCAAAAAAAAAAAATCAATCAATAAATAAAATTTAAATATGAAAGTTCCTGGGAAATACCATTATATCAATGTAGCTTCATTTGAGTTAGAACAAGCCTGGGATTGTGAAACTCAGAAACAAATGTGCAAACTAATGTGTTATATGCAAACAAACAAATTTACATATAATGTGGTTTAAGTATTGGCTCAGAGAAAAAGGAACAGAATAGATACATTTTAAGTTGCATAACTATAGAAAAATATTTGTCCTTTCAAAGGTATTTACATATTTTATTCTGTTTGACTTTACAAAACCCTCTGAAGTTGAAGTTATTGTTGTTCAGAGAAGTGAACTTGTTTGCTCAAGTTGTTACATCTCTTTGTTGGGTAAACAGTTGCTGATCAATTGCTAATGCTGTTCTAAGTTGCTTCAGTCATGTCTGACTTTGTGACCCCATGGACTGTAGCCTACTGGGCTCCTCTGTCCGTGGGATTTTCCAGGCAAGAATACTGGAGTGGGTTGCCATTTCCTTCTCCAGGGGATCTTCCCAACCCAGGAACTGAACCCACATCTCTTACGTCTCCTTCATTGGCATGCAGGTTCTTTACTACTAACACCACCTGGGAAGTCCCCAAACTGATCAGTTAACCCCTATTAATGGCTTCATGTGTCATCCTTCTAATTTAAGATACTTATATTGTCACAAGAGCTTTCTGAAGACTTAATGCTTTTGCCCAAAGCCCATTCATGAGGGAACTCTGTGGCAGGCTATGCTTCAGTCTGGGACTTTGGGCACCTTTCCAGTAGGGCACCTTTTCCTTACACATCAGCTTATCCCTTCTGTGCATTCTCTATTTTCCAGACCCATCTGTTCTGTGCATGTGGTATTATTTAGTAAGAATATTTTATCTCACTTCCTATTTGGTGTGGAAGGAATAATTTGGCAGGAATGCCCCTCAGGGGACCCATGTGCATCAATAAGAAGGATTTGAGGCCACATCAAAATTAAAAATGCATATATTCCACAATCTAGCTATTTTACCTCTAGGACACTTTTCTAATGACAGGCTCACCCATGCGCATAAGGAGTTGTGTGCAGTGCAAAGATGTCCATCAAGGTGTGATGAACCCCCTAACTGTTCATCAGGGTAATGTTAAGCATAAAATAGCTTGTGCATATATATGTAATGTTATAGAGTACTAAGAAGAATGAGGTAGATACGTATTAGCTAATATGTGCTAATCATGATCAAGGGAAAGTGCTTAGTAAATAAATAAAATGTTACAGTATGTGAGTGTCTATATATAGATAGATAATATATCTATAATTACATATTTTATTTGTAAATATACACACACTAGCTGTGTATCTACACACGCTATATACACACATATATGTGTATACACACACACATATAAGAGCACAAAAAAGTTGCTACCAATGGTTATCTTTATGACTTGCAAGAAGACCACCTCATTATATGTTGTGTGGGTAGGTTTCAAAGGAGTTTTTAGCCTTGTCCATAATATTCAAATCTGTATAAGACTATATTTGCATTACACAAGGGCAGGTGGCTCAGTGGTAAAGAATCTGCCTGCCATGCAGGAGATACAGGTTTGATTCCTGGGTTGGAAATATCCCCTGGAGAAGGAAATAGCAACCGGCTCCAGTATTCTTGCCTGGGAAATCCCATGAACAGAGGGGCCTGGAGGGCTACAGTCCATAGTGTTGCAAAGAATTAGACACAGCTTAGCAACTAAACAGCAAAACAATATGTTTGCATTATTATTGATATAATCAAAACATAATTTAAAGACCCAAATCCTTTCTTTTTTTTTTTTAATTCGATCAATGCAGTAAGATATTTTTAAATGGGAGAGTTTGGAACAGAAACCTGGGAAAAGTTTCCATATTTAGTGCTATGCAGAAGGAAGCACAGACTTCCCAGGTATGGCTAGTGGTAAAGAACCTATCTGCCAGTGCAGGAGATGGAAGAGATGCAGGTTTGATTCCTGGGTCAAGAAGGTCCCGTGGAGGAGGGCATGGAAATCTGCTCCAGTATTCTTGCCTGAAGAGTCCCATGGGCAGAGGAGCCTGTGGGGTACAGTCCGTAGTGTCACAAAGAGTCTGACATGACTGAAGCACACAGAAGAAAGAGCCCTAGACTGGGAGTCAGGCTGTCCAGCTGTGTGACTCTGGGAGAGTTACTTTCCCTCTCTGAGTCTCTGTTTTTCCTTTGTTGCTTGAGGAGAAGTTTGGATCTAATTCATGGTTTTCTAACTGTGCTTCTCAGTGCCCTAGTGTTTCCAGAGGTGTCTCAGGGGCCACTGCATACTGTGTGTATGTGAGGAGGAGGGATGTGTGACAGGGCTTGGAGAAAGAGACCTGGAAAGAGAGGGGCAGAGAGGAGACAGAGAGGGAGAGAGGGAGAGAGAAGGAGGAGGATTTCTGTGATTCCGTTCAGCTCAGCTGTTCTAAGCAGAAGCAAGTAACAACAGAAACTAGATGATTGGATTTAAATCTTAGTGTGTATTGGGGGAGGCAGGAAAGAGGCTCCTAGCTGGATATTTCTACCTTGTCATCAGGAAGAACAGATTCAGCCCAGACTCCAGCCGGCTGGCCATACAGTGGTCCCTTCATGCTGGACTTTGAGTCCTCTATGTTGGTCAGAGCAAACAAAAGAGAGAAGGATGAGCTGAGTGACCTAGGTGCAGAGTTCCATCCCCTCTGGTTGTCTCAGTACTCTGGGGGATTGGGCTCCCTCTCCTGGCTTTCTAGCCCCTGGGAGAAGAACAGAGTTTAACTTTCAGGCAATTGCTTTTCCCAAAACTACTACCACCATTCATCAGGGACATATCACCAGACATCAGAGAAGCCACCATCATATTAAGGAAGAGAGTGCATGTGAGAGCACTACTTGGTCTATAAAATGCTGAATGGAAGTTAGGTATCATTTTCATCACCATCGCACAGTGGCACATAAATATTTGTTCAAAGAATACCTTCTTAATAGCTTTTCCTTTCAGAGGAGGTATGAAGTAATGGCAAAAATTTGCCTTGATATTAATAAGATCTGGGTTCAAATCTCAGCTGTATACTAATTGATGTGCATGACCCAAATCAATAATAATAATAATTGTGCATTTATGCACCAGCCTCTGCTGTCTTTGACCTCCCTTATCTTACTTTTTTCAGTGACACCGTGAGATTAGTGTTAATATCCCCATTTTACAGATGAAGAAACTGAGACTCAAAGAAGCTAAGAAAGTTATTCAAAGTTGCACACTTTATACGTAGCAGAGTCAGGAATGGAACCCACATCTACATTGTTTGAGAATCATTGTTCTTAGCCTTTCTAAAGTTTTCCCTGCCTGCTGACTTCAGTTCTACCTATTTTGCAGGGTGATCATCATGACAAAATACAGCACAGCATGGGGATTGACTGAGCCAGTTTATGTGACCTGTCCTTTTATTCATAACCTGGGATGTACGTTTACAAGCAGGAAACAGTATAGTTTTGTATATGAAAGAGAGTAGAAGGAGATCTTTTACTAGTGATACTAAAATGCACACTTGTGAGTTTTGTGATAGGGTCACCTCCTTGTGGGCAGGTAAGATTGTGAGTAAGGGACTGTGCATAGGGAAGTTTGTCACTTCCGGAATGAAAATTCTTTTTCTCCCTCCTCCCCAACCAAATATTCCCCATTAGGCTTCTCTCAAAGCGTGATGGAAAAAGCACATTCAGGACAGGTGGAATTACAAATTCTACAGTGCTCTGCTCTGGCTATGGCCACTGCTCCCAGCATGAATATCTCTGCTCATTCATTTATTGCTCCTCTGGGAACTGGCAGTCTCCATCACTGTGTTGCCAGGCAACCAAAACAGCACCTGCATCAGAAGATCAACAAACCAATCAGGGCAGTCAGAGGAGGAGCTTTACCTGGTTGGCCTCCAAGATAGAAAGACGACTCTGGGTTGACTCAGGACTGTGGCTGCTGGCATCAGCATCAGAGCTGGAGGGAACTTGGAAAATCTGAATCTCTCATTTGGAGAGGCCTGTTGGGTGAGAGTGAAGTCTTTAAGTTCACACAATAACTCTGAGGCAGAGTCAGGAGAACAAGTCAGATGTGAAAACCAGGCTAATGTTCCATCCTTATACTTCATTGCCATCATTTCCAAACTCCTGAGTTGGGCACAGCCTTGTATCAGGCCCTCTGCTTGGTGAGAGGTGCAGAAAGCATTTAGACACTGTCCCTCAATCATCTTAGAGTTCCTTTATTGCTCCTCCATATTCGAAGAAGTATAGCATGGTAGTTAAGGGCTCAATATTAGCTCAAACACTTACCTCTTCTGGGAGAATGCAGATTACTTAACCTTTCTGTGCTTCAGGTTACAAATTTATACATTTCCCATATGTAAAATGCTGAGAAGGATGAGAATAAAATAAGCACAATAGAGTGAAATGTCGGTTGCTCAGTCGTGTCTGACTCTTTGTGACCCTATCAATTGTAGCCCGCCAGGCTCCTCTGTCCATGGGATTCTCCAGGAAAGAATACTGGAGTGGGTTGCCATTTCCTTCTCCAGGGGATCTTCCTGACCCAAGGATCAGACCTGGGTCTCCTGCATTGCAGGCAGATTCTTTGCAATCTGAGCCACCAGGGAAGCCATGCCTAGCACAAAGCAAGATTCAATCAATTATCGTCACACATAGGGCACCAGAGCTTGGACTGGGTGGCTTGGGTTCAGTTCTTGGGTCCACCTTGTATTCACTGCATGATCACTGTCAAGTTACCTACAATTTCTGTGACTTAGTTTGCTTACCTGTAGAATGAGCATGATAATAGAGCCTCCGAGGAGCTAAAGTTATTTAATATAAAGTGTGTAGAACAGTTTCTGATGCATGGTAAGTACTCTATCCATTTTCATTAATACAGTATATCAACAAATTATTTATTGAGCACTTAATATGTAACAGGCACTGTCCCGTGAGCTGCGGATATAAAAATAAGCAAAATAGGCAAGTCTGTCTCAGTTTTCATGAAATTATGACTGTTGTTACATTCTCTTTACTTCTCAGTCCCTGCAACTAGATAAACATCTTGAAGGCAGGGGCATGTGATTGCTCATAGTTGTATTACTTATGCCTGGCACAGAGTCTGAAGTAGTACATGTTCAGCAAATATTTGTTTGATAAATACCTGGCATTATGCAAAATACTGGACACTGGTTCTCAGTGGGGGATGGATTTGTTCCCCAGGGACTGTCAAACAATGAGAGGAGACATCTTTGGCTTTCACGCCTTGGAGGACAGGGAGAGGTGATGCTGGTGCTATAGTGGACAGAGGCAAAGAATGCTGCTAAACATCCTACAGTACTTGGGACAGCCTCTCACAGCAAAAACTTATCCAGCCCCAAATGTTAATAGTGCTGAAGTTGAGAAATTCTGGTGTCAGAGATCAGAGAGGTACAAAGGCTTATAAAGACTCCTCCCCTCCAAAAGCTCTTGGTCCAGGGGTGCCATGATAACAAGGCACGTGGAATGCTGTGTGCGAGACAGGGAGAGCACTATACGGACAAAGCCAAGAGACCCTGGACAGAAGAGGCTCCTGGTGCGGCTAATGGCTGAGCTGGTGCTTCAAGGACACATATGGTCTTCGGGCAAATCCTGTGTGTCCTGGGAGAAGTTGTAGGGCTTGGGGAATGCGAGCGTAGGGCCAACAGCATGAGCAAAGGCTTGAAAGTGGGAAGGGGTACAGTTTTTGTTAAAGTGCAAGAATGAAAGTAGGGAGCAGAGGCTGTGGCAGGAGATCCTGGGGGGTCCCAGGGGAGGCATACTATGGGGCTTGGGCATGATGCAGTCAGCCTGAATTTCCCAAAATCAGTTCCCTGAGAACTAATCCTTTAAGATGTACCCAGAAAGAGCTGCAAGGAAA
Source organism: Tragelaphus eurycerus (assembly GCA_935064755.1). NCBI lineage: Eukaryota > Metazoa > Chordata > Mammalia > Artiodactyla > Bovidae > Tragelaphus > Tragelaphus eurycerus. The sequence continues at coordinate 5,236,465 of CAKXYN010000072.1, read as the reverse complement.
GAAGAATGAGCAAGTGCCTAATATCACGCCCTCCCCTTTTGGAGATTTGCCAGGCTCATTTGTATCGTATGTTTTCTGAGAATTCCTCCATTAAAGAAACTTGAATTATTTTATTGAATTTATCTCAGAGTTTTCCCAAGTTACTTGGCCATGAAAACTTCTTTCCCAGACACCTGTCTGCATGGAGTCTGCAGACCTCTGTTTGGAAAGAGGAATCAGAGGAAACTACTGACTGTCTTGAAGAAATACCATGGCTGGGTTTGGTATTTCATGATTATCTTCCTGGCTTCTGTGTGCAATGTATTCAGAAGCTAAGAAATGTTTATACATGTTGTTTGAACACTTGACCTCTGGGATGTATGCCCCACCAGACTTGGTATAGGGAGTGTGTTTATTAACCATTTTGTCCCTACTTCAGCCTGGTGTGCAGTCAGCACTCACTCTATTTTGAATGAAAGGATGTTGTTTCCAGTCTTACATTAGACCCTGAGGCTGAAGAAGAGAGAGGCAAACCCTATTCTCCTGCAGTGAACAGACTGGCAGGTACATAGCAGCATTATGGACTGATAGAATGGTTCCCATAAATAAGACGGAAGGTAGCAAGGATCAGAAATGGTGTGGGGCCTGGGAATCTGTATTTTAAACTAGATTCTTGACTACTTCTGATGTCCAGGGGCCGGCATTTGGAAAACCTTGTTTGCCAATCAGAGATGACCCCAAGTTTGATTATTTTACTGAGATCAAGGTATCAACCTTCTTACACTGGCTATTCTTGATCCCTATCCCTTGGGGTCTCTAAGTCCCTGGACTCACTGCCCCTGAGCAGTGAGTGACCCCAAATTCTTGATCCTGCTTGGATCCTCTTATCGACCCTGGAGCAATACAGGTCCTTCATAGCCCATGAACCCTAAGGGGAGCATCTCTCCTTGACATTGAGGGAGAGGTTTGCTTCTGATATCCACCTCTCTACACTCCCCCCAACACTCTTGGCTCCCTCCTAGCTGTAACACTGCATTCCTGAGTCTGCATGATCTCTTGAAGACACCTACAAGATAAAGTACATTTATGTTTTCATGTAAGCTGTGTACACATTAAAGCTGTTTGGTGTTTGATGTTAAATTTAAAAAAAGAGAAAGAGGACTATGTGGTCTTTTAGGAAAGGCTGTGAAACTTTCCTTCATTTCGTCCTGGAGAGAGTTTCCTGTGGAAATGAAAGGGAAAAAGTCTCTGATTGACTTGTGTGTGGCATGCCTGCGTGCTCAGTCACTTGTCATGTCCAACTCTTTGCAACCTTATGGACTGTAGACCACCAGGCTCCTTTGTCCATGAGATTCTCCAGGCAAGAATACTCAAGGGGGTTGCCATGCCCTCTCCCAGGGGATCTTTGCAGGTAGATTCTTTACCCACTGAACCACCTTGGAAGCAGTTTGTGGCAATTGGAATCATTTTCTTAATTGGTTGATTGGAAAGAGAACAGTTGTGACTGCCTTAACAGGTAGTTCTCAAATTCCAGCTTGTAGATAAGTTTTACCAGAATCATCTAAGAATCTTATGAAAGAGTTATGCCCAGGCCTCACATGAGATCTTGTGAATCAGGGTCTCCACAGGTAAGGTACAAGAACACTTATTTCCAAAAATATTCCCTGGAGATTCTCATATCTCAATCTCATTCTCAATCTCACCGTTCAGATTGGTAGGTATAGTGGGTGATGGACCATTTCTCAGCCTAGCACAGTCTCATCCTCTCATTAAGCCAGCTCTGACTCTTTCTGTCCCGACGCTAAGTCACAGCCCAGTATCACCCACCACAGCCCACAGTGCATAGCCCCAAGATCCTTTCTCATCAATTCTTGGACCGAGCCCCTACCAGCTAAGGTTGTTCAGTCCTGGCTGTCAGATGCTGGTCTAGAACCCCCAGGGTTGGCCCCCATTGCAGCTGCACCCCGCCCCTGGTGAGTCCTCAGCACAGACATTTCTGGGCAAGGGAGAAAATCAATTTTTCCTGTAGCTGTCTCAAGGGATATACATTTTCTATCATTGAGTTGGTAATTTCCCTGATGATGGGGACATCATGTCAGCGCTCATCCAATTTAAACAGGTCGTCTGCTGACTGGATCATCTTCCCCATAGGGAATAGGGGCAGGATGGAAGTGCCTCCTATTTCTGCTCAAGAGAAGACAGAGGGATTAGTTTTATTCCCTTTAAACTTTATTCCCAAAGTTTAAATAGACTTTGCTGACATTTTCTTATTGGACTTCAGTACAGTTCCTTAGGATAGCAAAGGAATTTGCCTTTAATTGAGTCAAGAGGCTTGCATGTGCCAACCCATGTCTTTACTGAGTGGGTCTGAAGTTTAGAGTTCAGAGTACACATACATAACCTTGATTACTGAACCTTAAATCAGTCTCTAAATAAAGTCATATTTTACAAAGTGCAAACTAACGATCAAAAGGAATTTTAAACTATGCCTGACTCTCTCAAAAACAAATAAAAGGAGCCTATCTTGTAACCTAGAACAACTTTTTTTTAAATTAAATTTTACTTTTAAAAAGAGTGTTTATTTTTGGCTACATCAGATCTTAGCTGCAGCACCCAGCTTCTTTAGTTGTGGCACATGGGCTCAGTAGCCCTGTGACATGTGGGATCTTATAGGGATCGAACCTCCATCCCCTGCATTGCAAGGAGTATTCTTACTCACTGGACCACCAGGGGAATCCCCTAGAACAACTTTTAAAAATCCCTTTTAGTCTTTCTTTCTCCTCTTTCTCATCCCTTTTGTGCTCAATTCATCCTCATGAAATCCTTCAGACTCTTAACACTCAACCCTTGCAGCTTTTATTTTTACTTTCTCCTTTTTTTTTTTTTTTTTTTGGATCTCCAGGCCTGTCTCTTCATTCATATCCTTCATATTCAGAATTTTATCACAGAACCCTGATAACTGGACTAGCATGCCAAAACTCTACTAATTGCTGTTTATTATGAACATTTATTAGCACTTACTAACATTTTTAATCATGGTAACATCCTCATAAGATGGTTATTGATATTATTCCCATTTTAATGATGACTAAATCCAGGCTCAGAGAGATTAAGAAACTGGTCCAAAGACAATCAGTTTGTGAGTGGTGGAATCAGACAACTTTTGAAAAACATTTTTCAAAGGTGAGTAGAGAATTTGGAGGCTGGGAACATAGGCACACTAATAACACAGATGGGGTTATCATCTGTCCTGCAGATCACAGTCCTGTGAACAACCACTATGACAGTATTGCTGTAACCCTCCCACATCACAGTAGGGCGGGCATTCAGACCTCCTGTCTCTTCTAACTAGGAGCTTCTTTCCTGGGTCTAACACTCTTTCTCATCTTAAATTCCTCCAGGTCCATTATCTGCTTATTCTGGTGATTCATATTGTCTTTCTATGCCCTGATGTCAACAGGAAAGGGGGTGAACTGGCTGAATCAGCAGAGGGCCAGCATTTGTAAATGTTAGGAGGAAAGAGCATAGCCTTGCTTCGTGTCTTCTTCCTCACTCTTTAAAGCCTGGTCTCTTGCTTGTTTGCCAGGACACCCTTTCATCTCTCCTTTTCTTCCATAGAATTCCCTTATGCATCATTGTAATGTAGAGTAAATTATTTTTGATGTGTGTTTCCTCCTATGATCATGATTACAGTATGAGTCACCATCTGAGCAAGAAATGGCCTTAAGAAAAGTCAGATCAGAAAAGAGATCAGATCAGTTGCTCAGTCGTGTCCGACTCTTCGCGACCCCATGAATCGCAGCACGCCAGGCCTCCCTGTCCATCACCAACTCCCGGAGGTCACTCAGACTCGCATCCATCGAGTCAGTGATGCCATCCAGCCATCTCATCCTCTGTCATCCCCTTCTCCTCCTGCCCTCAATCCCTCCCAGCATCAGAGTCTTCTCCAATGAGTCAGCTCTTCGCATGAGGTGGCCAAAATACTGGAGTTTCAGCTTTAGCATCATCCCTTCCAAAGAAATCCCAGGGCTGATCTCCTTCAGAATGGACTGGTTGGATCTCTCTGCAGTCCAAGGGACTCTCAAGAGTCTTCTCCAACACCACAGTTCAAAAGCATCAATTCTTCAGTGCTCAGCCTTCTTCACAGTCCAGCTCTCACATCCATACATGACCACAGGAAAGACCATAGCCTTGACTAGGCGAACCTTTGTTGGCAAAGTAATGTCTCTGCTTTTGAATATGCTATCTAGGTTGGTCATAACTTTCCTTCCAAGGAGTAAGCGTCTTTTAATTTCATGGCTGCAGTCACCATCTGCAGTGATTTTGGAGCCCAGAAAAAGAAAGTCTGACACTGTTTCCACTGTTTCTCCATCTATTTCCCAGGTAGTGATGGGACCAGATGCCATGATCTTCGTTTTCTGAATGTTGAGCCTTAAGCCAACCTTTACACTCTCCACTTTCACTTTCATCAAGAGGCTTTTTAGTTCCTCTTAACTTTCTGCCACTGGGGAAGGCAATGGCACCCCACCCCAGTACTTTTGCCTGGAGAGTCCCATGGACGGAGGATCCTGGTGGGCTCCAGTCCATGGGATCGCTGAGGGTTGGACACGACTGAGCGACTTCACTTTCACTTTTCACTTTCATGCATTGGAGAAGGAAATGGCAACCCACTCCAGTATTCTTGCCTGGAGAATCCCAGGGACGGGGGAGCCTGGTGGGCTTCCGTCTATGGGGTCGCACAGAGTCGGGCATGACTGAAGCGACTTAGCAGCAGCAGCAGCAACTTTCTGCCATAAGAGTGCTGTCATCTGCATATCTGAGGTGATTGATATTTCTCCCTCCAATCTTGATTCCAACTTGTGTTTCTTCCAGTCCAGCGTTTCTCATGATGTACTCTGTATATAAGTTAAATAAGCATGGTACAATATACAACCTTGATGTACTCCTTTTCCTATTTGGAACCAGTCTGTTGTTCCACGTCCAGTTCTAACTGTTGCTTCCTGACCTGCATACAAATTTCTCAAGAGGCAGATCAGGTGGTCTGGTATTCCCATCTCTTTCAGAATTTTCCACAGTTTATTGTGATCTACACAGTCAAAGGCTTTGGCATAGTCAATAAAGCAGAAATAGATGTTTTTCTGGAACTCTCTTGCTTTTTCCATGATCCAGCAGATGTTGGCAATTTGATCTCTGGTTCCTCTGCCTTTTCTAAAACCAGCTTGAACATCAGGAAGTTCATGGTTCACATATTGCTGAAGCCTGGCTTGGAGAATTTTGAGCATTACTTTATTAGCGTGTGAGATGAGTGCAACTGTGCAGTAGTTTGAGCATTCTTTGGCATTGCCTTTCTTTGGGAGTAGAATGAAAACTGACCTTTTCCAATCTTGTGGCCGCTGCTGAGTGTTTCCAAATTTGCTGGCATATTGAGTGCAGCACTTTCACAGCATCGTCTTTCAGGATTTGGAATAGCTCCAACTGGAATTCCATCACCTCCACTAGCTTTGTTCGTAGTGATGCTTTTCTAGGCCCACTTGACTTCACATTTCAGGATGTCTGGCTCTAGGTCAGTGATCACACCATCATGATTATCTGGGTCGTGAAGATCTTTTTTGTACAGTTCTTCTGTGTATTCTTGCCACCTCTTCTTAATATCTTCTGCTTCTGTTAGGTCCATACCATTTCTGTCCTTTATCGAGCCCATCTTTGCATGAAATGTTCCTTTGGTATCTCTGATTTTCTTGAGGTATCTTGAGATACCTCAAGGTATCTCTGATTTTCCCTAGTCTTTCCCATTCTGTTGTTTTCCTCTATTTCTTTGCATTGATCGCTGAAGAAGGCTTTCTTATCTCTTCTTGCTATTCTTTGGAACTCTGCATTCAGATGTTTATATCTTTCCTTTTCTCCTTTGCTTTTCACTTGTCTTCTTTTCACAGCTATTTGTAAGGCCTCCCCAGACAGCCATTTTGCTTTTTTGCATTTCTTTTCCATTGGGATGGTCTTGATCCCTGTCTCCTGTACAATATCACAAACCTCATTCCATAGTTCATCAGGCACTCTATCTATCAGATCTAGGCCCTGAAATCTATTTCTCACTTCCACTGTATAATCATAAGAGATTTGATTTAGGTCATACCTGAATGCTCTAGTGGTTTTCCCTACTTTCTTCAATTTAAGTCTGAATTTGGCAATAAGGAGCTCATGGTCTGAGCCACAGTCAACTCCTGGTCTTGTTTTTGCTGAATGTATAGAGCTTCTCCATCGTTCACTGCAAAGAATATAATCAATCTGATTTCGGTGTTGACCATCTGGTGATGTCCATGTATAGAGTCTTCTCTTGTGTTATTGGAAAAATAAATAAATGAAAAACAAGGTATGGTCTCATAATAAGCAGATACACAGAGGAGACAGAATTCTCTGTCTTTAGTCTTCTGTCCAGAAAGTATACAAGGGATAGGGGGTACCTATTCCAAAGGCCTGGACTACGTTATATCTGGTCTGGCATGTTTTCCATGTATCTGACATTTACTCAGTTTTTTAATTTGGTTCCAGATACTGCTCTAAGTGCTTGACACCTATTAACATTTCTAATCAGCATGTCCTTATAATATGGTTATTGATATTGTTCCCATTTTAACGATTAAGGTTCAGAGAGATTAAGAAACTGGTCCAAAAACACTCCACTTGTGAGTTGTAGAATCAGAATTTAAACTCAAATCCTTGGCCTTCACTGTTAACCACTGTGCAACTCTCCTTCTCTACCTTTTAATCCAAGTAGCTGGTTAGATTCTTTACTAAAAATATAGTGATAATCATATTCCAGTAAAAGAATTATATTTTTTTTAGCCTGGAGAAGTAAAAATTTGGGAGGTAGAAGGTAGGACAGCTAATATGTGATAAGGATGGCATTTGAGGTCAGTTGTTACCCCAAATCTCGTGGGTTTTTAACATTTCAGTAGTTGAAGAATTTCATTGACAGTGACAAGGAAAATCCTTACACCAGTCTTTAGGAGATTTTGTTCATTATTTCTCTGAAAGAAAAAAAAAAGATATTTCAGTTCCCTTAGGTACGTTAGTCAACTGGGCCTCATTTCTGCTGTTCTGCTTGCAACTCTTATACACCAATGGTGGCAAATTTTCCCATTATTCCTCATAATGCCCCAGTGAGGAACCATAAATAAAACAGTCCTCATTATTCAGAAGAGGTGACTGAGGCTTAGAGAACTTTAGTAACTTTCCGTGATTACATAACTCAGAGGTAGTAAAAGTTGAATAATTGTTGAAAAGGTCTTGGAGGAAAAAGATTTATGATGATCTTTATTTATATCTATGGAGACTTCCTTGAAGAGCTTTGCATTATATGAGTGAAGTGAAGTGAAGTCGCTCAGTCATGTCTGATTCTTTGTGACCCCATGGACTGTAGCCTACCAGGTTCCTCCCTCCATGGAATTCTACAGGCAAGAATACTGGGTGGGTTGCCATTTCCTTCTCCAGGGGATTTTCCCAACCCAGGGATTGAACCCAGGTCTCCCGCAGTCCAGGGAGATGCTTTAACCTCTGAGCCACCAGGGAAGCCCTCACATTATACAGTCTAGTGATTAAATCTGTAATTCTATATTCTTTCACAGAATCACATTCTTTTTCCCTTTCAGTCTTTTGTAGCTGCTTTAATTGGATGAGATTAGAGAAGCACAGTAAATGGAAAGTTTTCCTTTCATGAGCTCTGGGCACCATCCACCTAAAATGTATCTTCCAGACAAGGTGATGTCATTCAGATTAGACATGTCTTTAGAGACTGATAACACGCTTCCTGTGAGTGAGTCACCTTCCTCTGGGTTGTCAGAATTAGGCAGCGTCAAATCTAATAAATATTGATAGGCCGGAAAGAATTCTAATGTACGCCATGAGGTCAAAGAAATTCAGTGTCTGAGACAATAGTAACTTAGATCTGTTTCTCCTCTGATCAACCCTGGAACTTCTTTTCACCCATGCTTTCAAATATATAAGGAAATATACGGGGATATGAAATAATAAATACTAATGTTTGGAAATAAACCTCCCTAACTGACTAAATAAAGAAACCTGTTGAACTTAAATCAGAGTACCTGACTTCTTCCTTGATTCTTATTTAGGCAATTGTCACCATACACCACACCATCCCACTGAACGTATACACAATCCTTCTTGATGGTGACAATGTACTTGAGATGGGATAAATTATAAATAGTCTAGTTCTAGGAATTTAGTTAGTTCTTGGCTTCAGCTGTGGCCTTGTGGATGCAAATTTCCCTTTCTATTCAAGAGACTTGTGTTTAGTAATTTTTAGGATTCTTCATCTTTTTAAATACCTGTGTGTATTTAATATGTGTGTGTGTATGCTAAAGTACCAGATCTTGGCAGGAATTTGAAAGAAAAGCTTCCAATATATTCCTAATGCCAATCAAGTTTGTCTTCTGTCCCTGGTGCTGAATTGTACAAGCCATTAGGGTTCCAAATGTGGTTATTTTTATAGCTGGCAAGGAAAAGGTAAAAGAAACAAAAGCAAATGTTTAGACCTCATAAAAACCTATAGACATGGAAAATAGCATTTATCAATATGCCTATGAGTGAAATGAATATTTGTTGTTGTTCAATCGTGTCCAGATCTTTGCAACCCCATGGACTGCAGCACATCAGGTTCCTCTTCACTGTCTCCCAGCGTTTGCTCAGATTCATGTCCATTGAGTCAGTGATGCCATCCAACCATCTCATCCTCTGCTGCCCCTTCTCCTTTTACCACCAATCTTTCCCAGCATCAGGTTCTTTTCCAATGAGTTGGCTCAGCGGAAATAAACATGGACAAACTTAAAAAGGAATCTAATGTGCTACTCACTACTCATTAGCTGTATGACCCTGGACAAATTATTTCTCCTCTACCCTGTAGAACTATCACAAAGGGTTTTTATAAGAATCAAAGGGGTTAGTGTACAAAAAATGCTAAAAGCTAAATCTTTAATATTGAAAGCACTATGTGCTAATAAGAAGTTATTATTACTCTTTCCATTTTGCTAAGGATATTTATGAATAACATATTCAAGACACAGAATAATAATTAAAATGTATTGAGAGCCTATCTGTATGAGATGTACTAGTTCACTATTTCCTTTGCAGTATTTCTTTTGTAAGAGAGGAACTTTATAGACAGAGAGCTTAAATAACTTTCCCAGGGCCACATAGCAGTTTTATAACTAAGATTTGAAACTAGGTTATCTATATCCAAAATCTGGGCCCTTAAGCACAACACAGCTGCTTCTAAATACTTTTGTTTTTCCACAATTGGTGATGTAGGCTGGATATGGAAGTAGTATTTTCTGTAGGTGAGACAGTGGTGGCTCAAAGAGAATTTTGGGTTAAAAATTTTCTTTCAGTATTGGACTGTAACAGCCTCACATAGAGCAAGATAAATTTACAAAATTTTAATCTTTTTCCTTGAGGAGGTAGGAAGATAAGGGATTTTTCCTTTCCTTTTCCGATTAGCACAGTTAGCATGTAGATCCTAAATATGTGCTATGTAGATTTTATCATTAACATTAATGCAGAGATTAGAATATGTTATGCCTTTTGGTTTACTGCCCTCACCTCTGATCCAATGATTAAAATAATTTCAATAATCCATTTTGTTTATTGTGCCAATAGTCTAAACTTGAATACTGAATATCCTTCACTTTAAATCCCACTTGCAGTCTGAATATAATAAACTGTAATTCATGTCCAATCTGGATGGATGTGCTTATACACCACTGTTTTGTTTTCAGTTCTTTTCAAAATGAGGCTTCTTTTCAGAGATATCTGAAGTGCATGTACTATTTTCAATTTGCAGTAGGAGACTGGCATATAAAAGAAATAATGAAAGCTGCATTATTATGTTCCCAGAAAATAACTGGTAATGGTGTAATCAATTTTCCCAGGGCTATTTCTTTTTCCCCTATTGACTGCTCAACCTCCATCCATCTGAATGGAAAAAAAAAAATGTTAAGCATGTGTTGATTGCTGTTGGGCATGGAGTAAATTACTTAAGTACAGCAGCTTTACAGGTAAATTGGTTTATACCTCTCAGTTTGCCATGTTGTCATTGTTTGGCCAAGGTCTTATGAGCTCTTTTCTCATTAGTCAGTGATGGGCATAGCTACGATTCGTCTTCAGTGTGAAATGTACCAGGATGGTCAGGCAGGAGGAGCTAAGATTTATTATTTACTATGTGTCAGGACCCTGGCTAAGTTCTTTGCTACATCATTTCATTTAATCCTTGCAATGACTCATTGAGATATGTGCTGTCTCCCCACTGTATAGATTAACAAACTGAGGCACAGAAAAAATAAATCAACATGCCATGGTCATACCTGTTAGTTATAAAAATTGGTGGCTGGTATTTTAAGCCAAGCAGTCTGACTTCAGAGCCCAGGCTCTCTGTTTCTATGTTCTGCTGCTTTCTATCTACTCGAGGTTTTCAAATCCTTAGATATCAACTCAATAACATTGAATAAGCTTTTATTTGTGCCAGGGGACTGTGTGAGACACCAAAGATGCTAAGATTATTCCCCTAGGTCCTCATGGCTTAGTATGAAATTCATTGTAATAAAGGCAGAGAGGGTTACAGAAGAGAAAAAAGAAGACAAAGAGGAGTAAAACAGGAGTGGTCGGGGGATCTCCACAAGATATGACACTGGATCTAAGTTTTTAAAATTCAGGGGACTTCCCTGGTGATCCAGAGGTTAAGACTCCATGCTCCCAAAGCAGGGGGGTCTGGGTTCAATCCCTGGTCAGGGAACTAGATCCCACATGCTTACAACAGAACTGGTGCAGCCAAATACATAGATATGTAATTTTAAAAAGTGAAAATTCAGAGGAAACAGCATGTGCCAAGGCTTGGAAATATGACACTGAATGGCACAAAACAGATGGGAGACACGACAGCACAGAGATCTGAAGCTAGGCTTCTTGGACTTGAATGCTAGTTCTACCTGGTGGTCAGTGGCCAGTTCCTTGCCTTCTTTGTGCTGTAGTTTCTCATCTTGACAATGATGCTTTTGAACTGTAGTGCTGGATAAGACTCTAGAGAGTCCCTTGAACAACAAGGAGATCAAACCAGTCAATCCTAAAGGAAACCAATCCTGAATGTTCATTGGAAGGACTGATGCTGAAGCTCCAGTACTTTCACCACCTGATTCAAAGAGCCGACTCATTGGAAAAGACCCTGACGCTGGGAAGGACTGAGGGCAGGAGGAGAAGCGGGTGACAGAGGATGAGATGATTGGATGGCATCATAGACTCATGGACATGAGTTTGAGCAAACTGCAGGAGATAGTGAAGGACAGGGAAGCCTGGTGTGCTGCAGTCCATGGGGTCACAAAGAGTTGGACATAACTGAACAACTGAATAATGAACAACAACAACAGCTATACAGTGAGGATGGTAATACTGTTAACTCCTTGATTGTGCAGTAAGGATTAAATGTGAGGGCTAAGATATGCACATCTCTCAGAGCAGGGCATATTTATTAAAAGCACTCCATAGCAGCTAGCTATTGCTCTTATTACCCACTATCTTTATTATTTTTATGCTTATTACTATCTCGTTGTTCTATTAGACATCATACGGGCTAGACTGGATCATACACTCTAATTTTCTTTCAAGCTTTACCATACTTTCCAGAGACATCAGCAGAGTTAACAAACCCAGCTTCCTCACAGAATGAACTAGCAAAAATATGGCCTTCTCTTCCCTTTAAAGCTTGAACTGTCGGTCCATTCTGTTAGAGCCCAGCAATTTAGGGCTGCTTGGACATTTCCCCTCAAGGCACAGTTTTACTCCAGACCCCAAGGAAAGAAGGAAGAAAAGCAAAGGAAGGATGCTCTGCTGAAGAAGCAACCTATGAAAGTGGATCACAGTCTTTCTCCCCAGACAATGAAATCATTTGCCAAAGTGACACTGTTCTTGCATGTGTTCAGGAACTTGTTTCAGGAGCTGTCATCCCTCCCAATGCTGGGTTTCATAGAGCTAGAGGCAGCAGGCTTGTGAGGGTGAGGCTTCTGCTTATCCTCTCCCCTCTTTCTCTCAGCTGTTCTTTTGCAGATTTTAAAATAACAAAATATGGTGGAAATTACATCATAATGATGGCCAGAAAACCTGGATTCTTGTCCCAGCTTTGACATTAACTGGGTAATGATAATTGCTGCCATTTATATAATGCCTGCTGTGTGCCAGACCCTGTTGTTTATGTGATACTTTAACTGATTTAGTCATCGCAAAGGTTGAAGGATTTGCTGTATTAGTCAGGCTAAGCAAGGTCATACTACAATAACAAATCGCTACCAAGTCTCAGTGGTTTGCTTCTCACTTGTGCTCTGTGTTCATGGTAGATCTCTGGGTACCCCGTTCCACACTGTCTCTACCCCAGCATCCAAGCTGTTTGAGAAGCCTCCATCTGAAATGTTTTAGATTTCATGTCAGGGAAAAGGAAGAGACAAATCACACATGGTCTCTTCAGTGCTTCCACATGGACGTGACAGAGTCACAGGGCTCCCATTTAATGGCTCTGCTTAGCTTCTAGTGGCCATGGAAGAGATATCTTATTATCTACCCGAAATAGGAGAACCAGACTATTGGTCAACAGCTATCATAATACTGTTATTGTCAGCATTTTATAGAGGAGGAAGCTGAAAACAGAGAGGTTAAGTAAGTTGCCCAAAGTTACATAGTTTGGAAAGTAGAAAAGCTAGGATTTGAACTCAAGTGGTCAGCTGCAGAGACTGCTCTTGATTACTGTGCATAAACCTTTTTCAAGGCAATGAACTTGTCCAAGTTTAAGTTTCCCCATGTGTAAAATTAGGGAAAAATCTCTTTCTTCTGTCCCTCACAAAGGTAAAAACATTATCCGTCCATCCATCCATCCATCCAACCATTCATCCACTCTTGGTAGTGGATGAATTAGGTAGTAATTGGCATACCTATTGTGTGCCAATTATTGTTCTAATTGTTTTGAATTAGTAGTGAATAAGCCTAAGTCTCTGTGCTTGTGTGGGGTATATTCTTCCATGCCCTAGGAAACCCTGGTCTAGTAACCTTAGATATGCAGATGACACCACCCTTATGGCAGAAAGCAAAGAAGAACTAAAGAGCCTCTTGATGAAAGGGAAGAGGAGAGTGAAAAAGTTGGCTTTAAACTCAACATTCCAAAAACTAAGATTGTGGCATCTGGACACATCACTTCACAGCAAATAGAAGGGAAACAATGAAAACAGTGAGACTTTATTTTCTTGGACTCCAAAATCACTGCAGATGGTGACTGCAGCCATGAAATTAAAAGATGTTTGCTCCTTGGAAGAAAAGCTATGACCAACTTCAGTTCAGTTCAGTTCAGTCGCTCAGTCGTGTCCAACTCTTTGCGACCCCGTGAATCGCAACACACCAGGCCTCCCTGTCCATCACCAACTCCCGGAGTTCACTCAGACTCATGTCCATTGAGTCAGTAATGCCATCCAGCTGTCTCATCCTCTTTCGTCCCCTTCTCCTCCTGCCTCCAATCCCTCCCAGCATCAGAGTCTTTTCCAATGAGTCAACTCTTCGCATGAGGTGGCCAAAGTACTGGAGTTTCAGCTTTAGCATCATTCTTTCCAAAGACATCCCAGGGCCAACTTAGCATATTAAAAAGCAGATATTATTTTGCCAACAGAGGTCCGTCTAGTCAAAGCTATGGTGTTTCCACTAGTCATGTATGGATATGAGAGTTGGACTATTAAAAAAGCTGAGTGCCAAAGAATTGATGCTTTTGAACTGTGGTGTTGGAAAAGACTCTTGAGAGTCCCTTGAACTGCAAGGAGATCCAACTGGTCAATCCTAAAGGAAATCAATCCTGAATATACATTGGAAGTTCTGATGCTGAAGCTGAAATTCCAATACTTTGGCCAACCTGATGCGAAGAACTGACTCATTTGAAAAGACCCTGATGCTGGGAAAGATCTAAGGCAGGGGGAGAAGGGGATGACAGAGGATGAGATGGTTGGATGGCATCACCGACTCGATGGACATGAGTTTGGGTAGACTCCAGGAGTTGGTGATGGGCAGGGAGGCCTGGCGTGCTTCAGTCGGTGGGGTTGCAAAGAGTTCGACAGGACTGAACGCCTGAACTGAACTGATGAGACCCTGGATATTAATAAAATAAATAAAAGAATAAATCAGTAAGTCAGATAAGGATAAATGCTCTGAGGTCAGTAAAATGTGTGGTACTACTATGGTCTGGATTGTGTCCCCCTTTAATTCATCTATTGAAAACCTAACCCACAATGTGATAGTATTTGGAGATTAGCCCTTTAAGAGATAATAGGGTTAGATGAGGTCATGAGGGTGGGGGCTTCATGATGGGATTAGTGGTTCACTTTCTCTTTTCACTTTCATGCATTGGAGAAGGAAATGGCAACCCACTCCAGTGTTCTTGCCTGGAGAATCCCAGGGACGGGGAAGCCTGATGGGCTGCCGTCTATGGGGTCACACAGAGTCGGACACGACTGAAGTGACTTAGCATAGCATAGCATAAGAGTCGGAAGAACAAGAGATCACTATTCCTCACCAAGTAAGTGAAGTGAAGTGAGGAAGGAGTTGCTCAGTCCTGTCCTACTCTTTGCAACCCCATGGACTGTAGCCTACCAGGCTCCTCCTTCCATGGGATTTTCAAAGGCAGTCATCAGCAAACCAAGATTTCTCACCAGAAACTGAATTGACTGGCACCATGATCTTGGACTTCTCAACATCCAAAACATCCAGTCCGTGTCTGTTGTTTAAGCCACCCCATCTATGCAGAAACCTGTAATTCAGCCTGAGTAGACTAATTCAGCAATATGTGAACCGTGAACTTCCTGATGTTCAAGCTGGTTTTAGAAAAGGCAGAGGAACCAGAGATCAAATTGCCAACATCCGCTGGATCATGGAAAAAGCAAGAGAGTTCCAGAAAAACATCTATTTCTGCTTTATTGACTATGCCAAAGCCTTTGACTGTGTGGATCACAATAAACTATGGAAAATTCTGAAAGAGATGGGAATACCAGACCACCTGATCTGCCTCTTAAGAAATCTGTATGCAGGTCAGGAAGCAACAGTTAGAACTGGTCATGGAACAACAGACTGGTTCCAAATAGGAAAAGGAGTACGTCAAGGCTGCATATTGTCACCATGTTTATTTAACTTATATGCAGAGTACATCATGAGAAATGCTGGACTGGAAGAAACACAAGTTGGAATCAAGATTGCCGGGAGAAATATCAATAACCTCAGATATGCAGATGACACCACTCTTATGGCAGAAAGTGAAGAGGGGCTAAAAAGCCTCTTGATGAAAGTGAAAGTGGAGAGTGAAAAGGTTGGCTTAAAGCTCAACATTCAGAAAACAAAGATCATGGCATCTGGTCCCATCACTGCATGGGAAATAGATGGGGAAACAGTGGAAACAGTGTCAGACTTTGTTTTTCTGGGCTCCAAAATCACTGCAGATGGTGACTGCAGCCATGAAATTAAAAGACGCTTGCTCCTTGGAAGGAAAGTTATGACCAACCTAGATAGCATATTCAAAAGCAGAGACATTACTTTACCAACAAAGGTTCGCCTAGTCAAGGCTATGGTCTTTCCTGTGGTCATGTATGGATGTGAGAGCTGGACTGTGAAGAAGGCTGAGCGCCGAAGAATTGATGCTTTTGAACTGTGGTGTTGGAGAAGACTCTTGAGAGTCCCTTGGACTGCAAGAAGATCCAACCAGTCCATTCTGAAGGAGATCAATCCTGGAATTTCTTTAGAAGGAATGATGCTAAAGCTGAAACTCCAGTATTTTGGCCACCTCATGCGAAGAGTTGACTCATTGGAGAAGACTCTGATGCTGGGAGGGATTGAGGGCAGGAGGAGAAGGGGACGACAGAGGATGAGATGGCTGGATGGCATCACTGACTCGATGGATGCGAGTCTGAGTGACCTCCGGGAGCTGGTGATGGACAGGGAGGCCTGGCGTGCTGCGGTTCATGGGGTCGCAAAGAGTCGGACACGACTGAGCGACTGATCTGAGACTAATTGCACATATGATAGAAAGTGACCAGAGAAGGCTCTTTAGATTGGGAGATCAGTGACAGACATATCAAAAAGTGACATTTGATCTAAGTTTATCATGTGAAGAGCTAGAGAGCACAGAGAATGACAAGCAAAAAACCTCAGAGGCAGGAAGAAGCTGTGGTGTGTCTGGGAACGGAGAGGATTAGATTAGCTGTAGTGCAATGAATGAGAAGGAAACTGGCAGTTAATGAAAGTGTAGAGGGAGGCAGGAACCAGACTGTAAAAGAAAGATACAGATCAGTGGTTTTTACAAGATTTTGCAGCAGTAGCCTTGTTTTGAGATTTAAAAACCCCTTTGGGAATCTGCAGAAAACCATAGACATGCTTATCAGTAAAGACCCTCATGTCCATATAGATTTCAGGTTGGTAACCCCTGAAAAATGTAAAGACATTTTGGATAGTAGGGAAAGAGAAGAGAGAAAATGACATTGTTTGCAAGCTTTCTCTGCACCAGAGGCTTTGCCAGTTACAATAAATTATTTATTTAACATGTTTTTTATAATCCCATTTGATAAATGTTGAAACCGGATATCAGAAAGGCTGAGCAATATGCTTTAGGTTCAGTGGGTAATAAATGATAATGAATTTGAATTAAAGTTGGCTTCTCTCCAGAAATATTATTTTTATTTGATATAGAGTCTGATTTCATCCTGCCAATGGTATTTTTATTATTAGGTGAAGGGTCTATATTTTCAAACAGCTGAAGCAGTATCCATTTCCTTTTCACTGGCTCTAGCTGAATAGCAGAGCAGCTCAGATTCTAAGTTTCCATTTCTTTACTGCCACAGTGATTATAATGTCAGCCTTTATTACTCCCAGCAGAGTGGTGAAATATAATCCCTACACCACTGCCAATTAAGGCAGCATCAACTCTGTTCACATTTGCTCCCTCTTTGTGAATGCTAGAAGACCTGCTCCAAGACTTTTCCAGTGGTTTAGTATTCTGCTCAAAGCAGTCATTTGCTGAGCATCATCCTTCTTAATTAGGGACCTAATGTATTGCAGTCAGTCCTTTGAACAAGGGGAGGATGGAGACCTAAAAAGGAGGCGTGACCATTCATTTCAAGGTAATCAGCTTTGAAGCTGCTTGACAATGGATATTGATTTCCTCCCGCCTGGAAAACCTCTGGAGAGAGGTTTCTGATCTGAGCAGTCTGTGCAATCCATGTGTTACGTTATTCGCTCAACATACGAGGCTGGAAAATGGATTATAATGCGATGAGCAAAGAAACTACCTTCTCTGAAAAAACACACGCTTGAGAATAATTGTAAGGCTCCTCCTTGATCAAAATGAGGAGGAAACATTGGAAACAGACTAGCAAACCCCATTTCCTAACTTCTTCTAACCTTACATAGAAACTAATCCTATATAGCTCAAATTCTAATTCTGTTATTTCCAATTATTGCCCCATTTTAAGGATGAAGAAATTGAGGTTCAGAGATATGAGTTACTTTTCACAGAGTCACAAAGCAAGTAAAAACCTGAGTGGAGAATTGAATTCTATTTTAGTCTAAGTTGCTGTTGTTGAGTGGCTCAGCCATGTCCGACTCTTTGCGACCCCCTGGACTGCAGCACACTAGGATTCCACATTCTTCACCATTTCCTGGTGTTTGCTCAAGCTCATGTCCTTTGAGTCAGTGATGCTGTCCAACCATCTCGTCCTCTGTCGTCCCCTTCTTCTCCTACTTTCAAGTATCTTTTAATTTCATGACTGCAATCACCATCCACAGTGATTTTAGAGCCCAAGAAAATAAAGTCTCGAGGGGGAGGAGCTAAGATGGCGGACGAGTAAGACGGGGAGAATACTTTCTCCTCCACAAATCCATTAAAAGAACATTTGAATGCTGAATAAACTCGATAAAACAACTTCTGAATGCCGGCAGAGGACATCAGGCACTTAGAAAGACAGTTCATTGTCTTCAAAACGAGAAAACGAGCCCTGCGGTAACTCCTTTTGTGGAGAACTGGCGCGGACACCAGCATTTGCTATTGGCAAGTGGGGGCTGGGCTAGGAGGAGCGGCGAGGCCTGCATTGCTTTGAGAAAGGATTTGGCCTGGCTATCTCGGGCGCTATCTGAGCGAAATAACCAGACTGTCGGTCATCTACTACATCAAAAGCCAGCCCTAACTTAAGACACAACCAGGACTACCTACGGAACAAAGGGCTGCACAGAGTTGGCCGGCTGCAGGCCGTCCCACTCCGGTGACAGGCAGCCAGGGCCAGAGGCGGGCAATTATAGCCCTAGAGAGACACTGTCTAACGGAACTGTGAGTAGGTTTCTGTGCTGACTCACGCTTCTTGGGGCTCTGGATGGTCAACATCTGCCTGAGAGAGTGCGCTGTTTGTATACCCAGAAAACTGAGCGGCGGAGAGGCGATAAGTCGCAGCACCTGCGCTCACTGAACATTTCATCACCTGTGCTACTCGGATCTGGGAAGGGCATAAAACGCAGACTCAACCAAGTCTGTGCTTCTGAGGATTATCTGAGTGCCTGAACCTGGCCGGTTTAGATTTGGGTGTTCATCTCCGCCCCCTCTGTAACAAGGCAGAGATCAGATATTGAAAAGACCTGTAAACCGCCTCAATAAAGAGAATTCAACAAACTACCAGAATATAGTAAGGACACTCTAAATTTGGCAATTTTAACAAAATGAAGAGACAAAAGAATACCCAGCAGCTAAAGGAACAGGATAGATGCCCACCAAACCAAACCAAAGAGGAAGAGATAGGGAATCTACCTGATAAAGAATTCCGAATAATGATAGCGAAATTAATTCAAAATCTCGAAATCAAAATAGAATCACAGTTCAAGAGTCTGGAGACAAGGATTGAGAAGATGCAAGAAAGGTTTAATAAGGACCTAGAAGAAATAAAAAAGAGTCAACACATAATGAATAATGCAATAAATGAGATCCAAAACACCCTGGAGGCAACAAATAGTAGAATAACAGAGGCAGAAGATAGGATTAGTGAACTAGAAGATAGAATCCTAGAAATAAATGAATCAGATGAGAAAAAAGAAAAACGTATCAAAAGAAATGAGGACAATTTCAGAAACCTCCAGGATAACATCAAACGCTACAACATTCGAATCATAGGAGTTCCAGAAGAAGAAGATAAAAAGAAAGATCATGAGGAAATACTTGAGGAGATAATAGTTGAAAACTTCCCTAAAATGGAGAAGGAAATTACCACTCAAGTTCAAGAAATCCAGAGAGTCCCTAACAGGATAAACCTAAGGCGAAACACCCCAAGATACATATTAATCAAATTAACAAAGATTAAATATAAAGAACAAATATTAAAAGCAGCAAGGGAAAAACATCAAATAACTCACAAGGGAATTCCCATAAGGATAACAGCTGATCTTTCAATAGAAACTCTCCAAGCCAGGAGGGAATGGCAAGACGTAATTAAAGTGATGAAGGAAAATAACTTACAGCCTAGATTATTGTACCCAGCAAGGATCTCATTCAAATATGAAGGAGAAATCAAAAGCTTCACAGATAAGCCAAAGTTGAGAGAATTTTGCACCACTAAACCATTTCTCCAACAAAAACTAAAGGACATTCTCTAGAGCAATACAATAATATCAGGAGACTTTAATACCCCACTCATATAATCTGGCTGTAATAGACAAAGTAAAGAGGAAAACATATTTACTTATGAGCCTCAAAAAATTCAGTTCACTCAGGAGAGTTTTAAAAAAAAAAAAAAAAAAGACTTATTTGTTCACTCTGTGGAGGTTTACTGACTATTTTGTGGGTTTGGTACCACTTTGGGTAGTAGGGAGGAAGAGGTGACAAATGTGATCCTGTCCTAAATAATATATTGTGGTAAAGATAGACTTACCAATACAAAATACCAAGATGTGCCTAAAGATGAGGACACCCAAACTGGACTTTTTGTTTCCTGAACTTTTCATTTCGAGAACAAACCTCCTAATATAAGATGAATTCACCATGATTTTTTTTAAGTGTTCTTTGTGATTAAAAACAGAGAGCCATTGGTTAAGAAATTACATATACTCCTCCCCACCATCACTCCCCTTCTTTCTTCCCATTTCCCTCCCACCCTCATTGATCCTTTCCTTTGTCCATTTTCCCCTGCAAAAAAAATTAAAAAAAAAAAAAAAAGAAAGAAAATAAAGTCTCTCACTGTTTCCATTGTTTCCCCATCTATTTGCAATGAAGTGATGAGACTGGATGCCATGATCTTAGTTTTTTGGATGGTGAGTTTTAAGTCAGCTTTTTCACTCTCCTCTTTCACCTTCATCAAGAGGCTCTTTAGTTCCTCTTCACTTTCTGCTATAAGGGTGCTGTCATCTGCATACTTGAGGTTGTTGATATTTCTCCCAGCAATCTTGATTCCAGCTTGTGCTTCATCCAGCCAGGCATTTCGCATGATACACTCTGCATGTAAGTTAAATAAGCAGGGTGACAATATACAGCCTTTATGTGCTCCTTTCCCAATTTTCAAATTGTTGTTCCATGTCCGGTAGTAACTGTTGCTTTTTGACCTGCATACAAGTTTCTTAGGAGGCAGATAAGATGGTCTTGTATTCCCATCTTTTGAAGATTTTTTCCATAGTTTGTTGTGATCCACACAATCAAAGGCTTTAGCGTAGTCAATGAAGCAGAATAAGATGTTTTTTTCTGGAATTTTCTTGCTTTTTCTATGACCTAATAGATGTTGGCAATTTGATCTCTGATGCCTCTGCCTTTTCTAAACCTAGCTTGTAAATCTGAAAGTTCTTAGTTCACATCCTGTTGAAGCCTAGCTTGAGAGATTATAAATTCTTTTATTTTTCCACTACATTAGGCTGCCTAATTTTAATATATATGCATTTTCCTCCCTTGACTTTCCACTTGCTTTAACTTTTTTGAACCAGTTAACTCAGTGTGATTCTGAGATAATTATGCCATGTTGGTGGAATTTGTCTTCCATTGGTGACTTAACCATGTATCTACAGACTGCAGTAGAGCTAGGTAGCAATACTGCATGTTACCAGTAGGTGACACCATCTTATCTAATGTGTTATTAAAAAGTATTTACTGACCATTACGGAGGAGCCTGGTAGGCTGCAGTCCATGGGGTCGCTAAGAGTCGGACACGACTGAGCGACTTCACTTTCACTTTTCACTTTCACGCATTGGAGAAGGAAATGGCAACCCACTCCAGTGTTCTTGCCTGGAGAATCCCAGGGACGGGGGAGCCTGGTGGGCTGCCGTCTATGGGGTCACACAGAGTCGGACACGACTGAAGTGACTTAGCAGCAGTAGCAGCAGCAGTATCTACTACTACGGGCAAGAATCCCTAAGAAGAAATGGAGTAGCCATCGTGGTCAACAAAACAGTCGGAAATGCAGCACTTGGATGCAATCTCAAAAACGACAGAATGATCTCTGTTCGTTTCCAAGGCAAACCATTCAATATCACAGTAATCCAAGTCTATCCTCCAACCAGTAACGCTGAAGAAGCTGAAGTTGAACGGTGCTATGAAGACCTACAAAACCTTTCAGAACTAACACCCAAACAAGATGTCCTTTTCATTATAGGGGACTGGAATGCAAAAGTAGGAAGTCAAGAAACACCTGAAGTAACAGGCAAATTTGGCCTTGGAATACGGAATGAAGCAGGGCAAAGACTAATAGAGTTTTGCCAAGAAAATGCACTGGTCATAGCAAATACCCTCTTCCAACAACACAAGAGAAGACTCTACACATGGACATCACCAGATGGTCAACACCAAAATCAGATTGATTGTATTCTTTGCAGCCAAAGATGGAGAAGCTCTATACAGTCAACAAAGACAAGACCAGGAGCTGACTGTGGCTCAGATCATGAACTCCTTATTGCCAAATTCAGACTTAAATTGAAGAAAGTAGGGAAAACCACTAGACCATTCAGATATGACCTAAATCAAATCCTTTATGATTATACAGTGGAAGTGAGAAATAGATTGAAGGGACTAGATCTGATAGAGTGCCTGATGAACTATGGACAGAGGTTCATGACGTTGTACAGGAGACAAGGATCAAGACCATCCCCATGGAAAAGAAGTGCAAGAAAGCAAAGTGGCTGTCTGAGGAGGCCTTACAAATAGCTGTGAAGAAAAGAGAAGTGAAAAGCAAAGGAGAAAAGGAAAGATATAAGCATCTGAATGCAGAGTTCCAAATAATAGCACGAAGAGATAAGAAGACCTTCCTCAGCGATCAATGCAAAGAAATAGAGGAAAACAACAGAATGGGAAAGACTAGAGATCTCTTCAAGAAAATCAGAGATACCAAGGGAACATTTCATGCAAAGATGGGCTCGATAAAGGACAGAAATAGTATGGACCTAACAGAAGCAGAAGATATTAAGAAGAGATGGCAAGAATACACAGAACTGTACAAAAAAGATCTTCATGACCAAGATAATCACAATAGTATGATCACTCACTTAGAGCCAGACATCCTGGAATATGAAGTCAAAGTGGGCCTCAGAAAGCATCACTACGAACAAAGCTAGTGGGGGTGATGAAATTCCAGTGGAGCTGTTCCAAATCCTGAAAGATGGTGCTGTGAAAAGTGCTGCACTCAGTATGCCAGCACATTTGGAAAACACAGCAGTGGCCACAAGATTGGAAAAGGGCAGTTTTCATTCCAATCCCAAAGAAAGGCAATGCCAAAGAATGCTCAACTACCGCACAGTTCTCACACGCTAGTAAAGTAATGCTCAAAATTCTCCAAGCCAGGCTTCAGCAATATGTGAACCGTGAACTTCCAGATGTTCAAGCTGGTTTTATAAAAGTCAGAGGAACCAGAGATCAAATTGGCAACATCCTCTGGATCATGGGAAAAGCAAGAGAGTTCCAGAAAAACATCTATTTCTGCTTTATTGACTATGCCAAAGCCTTGGACTGTGTGGATCACAATGAACTGTGGAAAATTCTGAAAGAGATGGGAATACCAGACCACCTGATCTGCCTCTTGAGAAATCTGTATGCAGGTCAGGAAGCAACAGTTAGAACTGGTCATGGAACAACAGACTGTTTCCAAATAGGAAAAGGAGTAAGTCAAGGCTGTATATTGTCACCATGTTTATTTAACTTCTATGCAGAGTACATCATGAGAAACGCTGGAGTGGAAGAAGCACAAGCTGGAATCAAGATTGCCGGGAGAAATATCAATAACCTCAGATATAGATGACACCACCCTTATGGCAGAAAGTGAAGAGGAACTCAAAAGCCTCTTGATGAAAGTGAAAGTGGAGAGTGAAAAGGTTGGCTTAAAGCTCAACATTCAGAAAACGAAGATCATGGCATCTGGTCCCATCACTTCATGGCAAATGAATGGGGAAAGAGTGGAAACATTGTCATACTTTATTTTGGGGTGCTCCCAAATCACTGCAGATGGTGACTGCAGCCATGAAATTAAAAGACGCTTACTCCTTGGAAGGAAAGTTATGACCAACCTAGATAGCATATTCAAAAGCAGAGACATTACTTTGCCAACAAAGGTTCGTCTAGTCAAGTCTATGGCTTTTCCTGTGGTCATGTATGGATGTGAGAGTTGGACTGTGAAGAAGGCTGAGCACTGAAGAATTGATGCTTTTGAACTGTGGTGGGTCATGGTGGAGAGATCTGACAGGGTGTGGTCCGCTGGAGAAGGGAATGGCAAACCACTTCAGTATTCTTGCCTTGAGAACCCCATGAACAGTATGAAAAGGCAAAAGGATAGGATACTGAAAGAGAAACTCCCCTGGTCAGTAGGGGCCCAATATGCTACTGGAGATCAGTGGAGAAATAACTCCAGAAAGAATGAAGGGATGGAGCCAAAGCAAAAAGAATACCCAGCTGTGGATGTGTCTGGTGATAGAAGCAAAGTCGGATGCTGTAAAGAGCATAGGAACCTGGAATGTCAGGTCCATGAATCAAGGCAAATTGAAAGTGGTCAAACAAGAGATGGCAAGAGTGAATGTCAACATTCTAGGAATTAGCGAACTAAAATGGACTGGAATGGGTGAATTTAACTCAGAGGGCCATTATATCTACTACTGAGGGCAGGAATCTCTCAGAAGAAATGGAGTGGCCATCATGGTCAACAAAAGAGTCCGAAATGCAGCATTGTATAGTAGAAATATAATGCAAACTACGTGTGTAATTTTAACATTTCTAGTAGCCTATTTAAAGAATATGAAAAAAGGAAATTCATTTTCTTTATGTGTTTTACTTAAACCAATATATACATCGTCATTTCAGCACTTAATTGGTGTGGAAAATAATCAGTGATATTAGTTTACATTCTTTTTATCACACCAAGTTTTCAAAATTTGATAGGTATTTTATACTTACAGCACATCTCAGAAACTTTGGTTTCTCAATTCAGAAACCAAAGCTTCATCAGAAGTGCTTGATTTACATTTAGAGTTTACAAAATTTCTTCTCAAAAAAAAGGATAGTCATATGCTCATACTCTTCTAAAGTGACTTCTAAGTGACTTAGCATAGCATAGCATAGCAATGGAATTTTTTAATTTCATCAAATTCTCATACCACTTTTGTTGGTCACAAGTAAGTTTCCTTTCCATGAAGCCTCAAGTCTGGCTCCTTCATATGTAGTGGCTCATTCACATGGCTGCTGCTGCTGCTGCTGCTAAGTTGCTTCAGTCGTGTCCGACTCTGTGTGACCCCATAGACGGCAGCCCACCAGGCTCTGCCATCCCTGGGATTCTCCAGGTAAGAACACTGGAGTGGAGTGCCATTTCCTTCTCCAGTGCGTGAGAGTAAAAAGTGAAAGTGAAGTCGTACCCGACTAGTATGGACCCCATGGACTGCAGCCTTCCAGGCTCCTCCTTACGTGGGATCTTCTAGACAAGAGTACTGGAGTGGCTTGCCATTGCCTTCTCCGATGGCTAGAAAGGTAAATTACAGTGACATGTTTCATTTTTGACTTAGGGAATTTTGTTTCAAGAAAATCTTGGAGTTAGCAATACAGTAAATTTTTACAAAACAACTCGACTGATAAGTACTGGTAAAAAAAATAAATAAATAAAAAACAAAAAAAGAAACCCAAAGATCATTGACTTCATTGCCTTTGGTTTTGTTTAATAGATCTGTAAACTGACAGTGATTGACAGGGTTTATGTATACATACTAAAGAGTTTTAACAACTGCCAACATGACATCTTTCATAAAGAATACTTTGGATACTTAGTCCAAATATTTTCTCTATATATCATACAGTGAAATGAAACAATAGATGCCTGTTGTTTAAAAATTTTTGTAATCCGTTAAAAAAATTTAACATGGCTAGAGCATCATGTGTTATGACTGAAACTTGTTTTTTTCTACATGTAAGGACATTCCTCTTTTGTAAGTGCAAAAGATTAAAAATGATCTATGCCACAAGTAGTATACTTCAGGCCAGGGGTTGACAATATTTTTGAAATTTGAGAAACATGTACCCAAATATTAATTGAGGAGCATCTCTTAGATTTCCTAACTCATTAGAAGTTGAAAACAACCCTCACAATTTTTAAAATTTTGTGTTAATTTATCTTTGATGTTAAAAAGGTCTTATAATCTATGAGCAACTGCTTACTGCCTTAGTTGAAAATCTTCTACTTTTGTAAAATATCACTTTTAGTACTTTTCTCATAATTTTCTTAATTTTAAAATAATTTTTATAAGTGAAATAGTAATTCATTTTATTATTTATCAAAAAATGGTTCTGTATATGTATATATGTGTAAGAATCTGGGTCATTTCGTAGATGGCCAAAATTACAAGCTCAGAGTCTCTTAAAAATCTTTAAAATTTATTGACCAATTTAGTAAATTATTTTTTGACTATTGGGAAGGAACTTTTTATCAAATTCATCATATTTGCTATAAATTTCTCTAATATTTGTCTATTATCTTTTTTTACGAGACAGAAATCTTCTTTGTCTTATTCTACAGTAAACTGCAATTGCCATTCATTGTAAAGTTTAAAATATTTTTATTCCAGTTTCTTCTTTTCTATTCTGATCACAGTAGTAGCTTTGCCTTCACCACTCAATTCTGCATCAGTAGTGTGCTTTTGTTTTACATTTTTAAAAATGTGTTCATACTTATTTTTATACTAAAATTTTCACAATATTATAATTAAAATATTAGCAAGTATTTTAATTTAATTATCAATGAAGATTTACAAAGTTGACGCAGTAACTGGAGCTGTCAGAATACAGTATTCCAAGAAAACCCAGTACAATGTGTCATGTATAGAAAAAAATCATTCAAACTGAATCAATCCATCAACTCCAACTAGATCAGTGATGTGTTTGTGTGTATTAGCGGAAACAACAGCATGCACATACGTGCTTTACTATACAGTCGTGCTGTCTTACACAACACAAAAGCTAAGGTGAAATGTACTTCTACCAAAACAGTAAAACTCTGTAAAATGACCCTATATGCTGCTGCTGCTGCTGCTAAGTCACTTCAGTCGTGTCCAACTCTGTGCGACCCCATAGATGGCAGCCCACCAGACTCCCCCGTCCCTGGGATTCTCCAGGCAAGAACGCTGAAGTGGGCTGCCATTTCCTTCACCATGGCATGAAAGTGAAAAGTCAAAATGAAGTCACTCAGTCGTGTCTGACTCGTAGTGACCCCATGGACTGCAGCCTACCAGGCTACTCTGTCCATGGGATTTTCCAGGCAAGAGAACTGGAGTGGGTTGCCATTGCCTTCTCCAAAATGACCCTATATGTGAGAGAGCAAAAGAGACATAGATATAAAGAACAGACTTTTGGACTCTGTGGGAGGAGAGGGTGGGATGGTTTGCGAGAATAGCCTTGAAACATGTATATTATCATATGTGAAACAGATCACCAGTCCAAGTTCGATGCATGAAACTTGGCGCTCAAAGCCAGTGCACTGGGAGAACCCTGAGGGATGGGATGGGGAGGAGGTGGGAAGGGGTTCAGGATGGGGGACACATGTACACTCATGGCTGATTCATGTCAATGTATGGCAAAAACCACAATATTGTAAAGTAACTAGCCTCCAATTAAAATTAACTAATTAATTAAAAAATAGTTTACATGGTTTCCATTTTTAACTTTAAATATAAAGCAATAAAGAGTAATATAAAAAAATTCAGTTACTCAGTGACACTAGTTCTAAATCCACTGCTCAAAAACCACATGTGAGGGTGGGATGGGGTGGGAGATGGAAGAGAGTTTCAAGGGAGGAGGGGACATATGTATACCTATGGCTGATTCATGTTGATGCGTGGCAGAAACCAACACAGTATTGCAAAACAATTATCCTTCAACTTAAATTAACCTTGAAAGAAAAACCCACATGTGACTGGTGGCTACTGCATTAGCACAGGTCTAACACACTGTATGCTGTCATCAAATATTCTTTAAATAAATAGACCCAGATAAACATCTTTCACCGACTTTACACTTGAGCCCTGGGAATTAAGACCTAAGCTTAGTTGCATCATACTTGAAGTAAAGTGAAATAGCTCAGTCGTGTCTGACTCTTTGCGACCCCATGGACTGTATCCTACAAGGTTCCTCCCTCCATGGGATTCTCCAGGCAAGAATACTTGAGTGGGTTGCCATTTCCTTCTCCAGGGGATCTTCCCGACCCAGGGATCAAACCTGGGTCTCCCACATTGCAGGCAGACGCTTTAACCTTTGAGCACCAGGGAAGTGGCTGTGCATCATACTTCAGTTCAGTTCAGTCTCTCAGTCGTGTCTGACTCTTTGTGACTCCATGAATCGCAGCATGCCAAGTCTCCCTGTCCATCACCAACTCCCGGAGTTCACTCAGACTCACGTCCATCGAGTCAGTGATGCCATCCAGCCATCTCATCCTCTGTCGTCCCCTTCTCCTCCTGCTCCCAATCCCTCCCAGCATCAGAGTCTTCTCCAATGAGTCAACTCTTCGCATGAGGTAGCCAGAGTACTGGAGTTTCAGCTTTAGCATCATTCCTTCCAAAGAAATCCCAGGGCTGATCTCCTTCAGAATGGACCGGTTGGATCTCCTTGCAGTCCAAGGGACTCTCAAGAGTCTTCTCCAACACCACAGTTCAAAAGCATCAATTCTTCAGCGCTCAGCCTTCTTCACAGTCCAACTCTCACATCCATACATGACCACAGGAAAAACCATAGCCTTGACTAGATGAACCTTTGTTGGCAAAGTAATGTCTCTGCTTTTGAATATGCTATCTAGTTGGTCATAACTTTCCTTCCAAGGAGTAGGCGTCTTTTAATTTCATGGCTGCAGTCACCCACCATCTGCAGTGATTTGGGAGCCCAAAAATATAAAGTCTGACAATGTTTCCACTCTTTCCCCATAGATTTGCCATAAAGTGATGGGACCAGATGCCATGATCTTCGTTTTCTGAATGTTGAGCTTTAAGCCAACTTTTTCACTCTCCACTTTCACTTTTATCAAGAGGCTTTTTAGTTCCTCTTCACTTTCTGCCATAAGGGTGGTGTCTTCTGCATATCTGAGGTTATTGATATTTCTCCCAGCAATCTTGATTCCAACTTGTGTTTCTTCCACTCCAGTGTTTCTCACGATGTACTCTGCACAGAAGTTAAATAAACAGGGTGACAATATACAGCCTTGACGTACTCCTTTTCCTATTTGGAACCAGTCTGTTGTTCCATGTCCAGTTCTAACTGTTGCTTCCTGACCTGCATACAGATTTCTCAAGAGGCAGGTCAGGTGGTCTGGTATTCCCATCTCTTTCAGAATTTTCCAGTTTATTGTGATCTACACAGTCAAAGGCTTTGGCATAGTCAATAAAGCAGAAATAGATGTTTTTCTGGAACTCTCTTGCTTTTTCCATGATCCAGCAGATGTTGGCAATTATAGGGGACTGGAATGCAAAAGTAGGAAGTCAAGAAACACCTGGAGTAACAGGCAAATTTGGCCTTGGAATACGGAATGAAGCAGGGCAAAGACTAATAGAGTTTTGCCAAGAAAATGCACTGGTCATAGCAAATACCCTCTTCCAACAACACAAGAGAAGACTCTACGCATGGACATCACCAGATGGTCAACACCAAAATCAGATTGATTATATTCTTTGCAGCCAAAGATGGAGAAGCTCTATACAGTCAACAAAGACAAGACCAGGAGCTGACTGTGGCTCAGATCATGAACTCCTTATTGCCAAATTCAGACTTAAATTAAAGAAAGTAGGGAAAATTACTAAACCATTCAGGTACGACCTAAATCAAATCCCTAATGATTATACAGTGTAAGTGAGAAAAAGATTTAAGGACCTAGATCTGATAGATAGAGTGCCTGATGAACTATGGTCTGAGGTTCCTGACATTGTACAGGAGACAAGGATCAAGACCATCCCCATGGAAAAGAAATGCAAGAAAGCAAAATGGCTGTCTGAGGAGGCCTTACAAATAGCTGTGAAAAAAAGAGAAGCAAAAAGCAAAGGAGAAAAGGAAAGATATAAGCATCTGAATGCAGAGTTCCAAAGAATAGCAAGAAGAGATAAGAAAGCCTTCCTCAGCGATCAATGCAAAGAAATAGAGGAAAACAACAGAATGGGAAAGACTAGAGATCTCTTCAAGAAAATTAGAGATACCAAGGGAACATTTCATGCATCATACTTAGCTCCTCTCTAATCTAAGATTGGTGATACATAGACAGTATCTAATATTTAATAGTCTAGTGGGGATTCTAGAAATTGGAGTGGTGTAGACATCCATGTGTGGTGAAGG
This sequence comes from Tragelaphus eurycerus, assembly GCA_935064755.1. NCBI lineage: Eukaryota > Metazoa > Chordata > Mammalia > Artiodactyla > Bovidae > Tragelaphus > Tragelaphus eurycerus. The sequence continues at coordinate 5,206,628 of CAKXYN010000072.1, read as the reverse complement.
CAGCATGGTTGTAACGGGGAAAAGCATGGGACATTAAACCCAATGACTGGGCTTGCTGTCTCTACTCTGTTGCTCATTAGCTGTGTGTGTTAAATGTCTCTTCTTTAAAGGAGATTGCTTATAACACTTCACATATTTGCTGTGTGGATCAAATTAAAATATTTCTATTTATAAGTTTTAAAACACTGTCCAAATGTTCGTGTTTTTGTCTCATCTGTGCCAGTGAGAAATCTGTCTCAGGCTGAATGTGACTCCATTCAGAAAGTACCCGTGTCATAGAAAGCAGGATGACTTTGTTAAGTGGCCAGGGAAGCCCGTGTTGCTGGTAGGCTGTGTATAGGTACAGTTGATAGCAGAAAGATGTCTTACTCTCAGCCAATCACAGTAACACACAAATTCAGAGATCAGAGCTTAATTGTTTATTTTTTTCAGGGAGTGAATCTTAATATAGTTAAAGATTGAACTAGAACCAGACTGCCAGGCTCTGAATCTCCAGCTGCTAGGGGATTTAAGATTTGGGATTTAGCAACTGTTTGAATATGGGTACATCAATTAATTTACCATGCTTCATTTTATCATCTAAAAATGGGGATAATAATAGGGCCTATCTCATAGGGTCCATTCGGAGAAGGCAATGGCACCCCACTCCAGTACTCTTGCCTGGAAAATCCCATGGACGGAGGAGCCTGATGGGCTGCAGTCCATGGGGTCGATAAAAGTCGAACACAACTGAGCGACTTAACTTGCAGTTTTCACTTTCATGCACTGGAGAAGGAAATGGCAACCCACTCCAGTGTTCTTGCCTGGAGAATCCCAGGGACGGGGGAGTCTGGTGGGCTGCTGTCTATGGGGTCGCACAGAGTTGGACATGACTGAAGTGACTTAGCAGCAGCAGCAGCATAGGGTTCATTAAGAGAGAGATATCCATTATACAGTAAAGTGTTTCAAGGAGTGCCTGCCATATTTGAAGTTCTTAATAAATGGGCAATGCCTTTTATCATCCATGCTGAATGCACCATGGGTGAGCATCTAGGAATTTCCTCCTTTTCTTATTTGTCTCCATCTACTTCCTCACTAATCCTCAGTCCTCCATATAGTACCCTAGTTCCAATTTAGGAAATCACAACTCCTTAAGACTCAGGTCATCTTTGGAAAAGACAATAAGTCTTCCATTTTCTGCAGAATGGAATATCTGTTAAAAACAACTCTTCCCGCTGACTTTGACCCTATTTCACAGTTGAATGTAGATGTGCTATCATGCTGAGCAGTTTTTGCCTCTTCACTCGGGTTTACCAAAGGTACTCCCCTGAGACAGAAGAATGAAAATGAAAGGATATCTCATTCATTTATTCACTATTTCCAGAAATAGTTATTGAGTACTTATCTTGCTTCCCTGGTAGCTCAGTTGGTAAAGAACCCACCTGCAAAGCAGGAGACCCCAGTTTGATTCCTGGGACTGGAAGATCCCCTGGAGAAAGGATAGGCTACCCACTTCAGTATTCTTGGGTTTCCCTGGTGGGTCAGACAGTAAAGAATCTGCCTGCAACGCTGGAGACCTGGGTTCTATCCCTGGGTTGGGAAGAGCCCCTGGAGGAACCCACTCCAGTATTCTTGCCTGGAGAATCCCCATGGACAGAGGTGCCTGGCGGGCTACAGTCCATGTGATCACAAAGAGTCAGACACAGTTGAGTGATTAAGCACACATACCTTGTTTCAGACACTGTGTGCTTGGGAGTCAACAGTGAATAAAATGGTAAACAAACAAACAAATAAAAAAAAACTCCTGCCCTGGTGGAGCTTGCATCTTAGTGGCAAGGCAGAGATGGGTGTTAAATAAGAACATATTAAGTGAGCAAATTATTTAATGTGCTAGAAAATTATAAACACTATGAAGAAATCTGAGCACACTGAAGGGGAATTGGAAGGATGGGATGTAGGGGTGGGAGCCAGGGAAATAATCACAGGGTTATTAGAGTGAAGAGTGTGCTTAGAGGGAACAGCCACTTAAAACATCCTACAGGAGGAGTGCATCTGGCCTGTTCAGAGCGTGGCAAAGAGAGACTGCTCTGTCTGGAGTAGAATATAGGGCCTTGTGGGACCCTGTAAAGACTATAGCTTTACTTCCAATGAAGTTAATAACTCTTCAGAAATCTGTATGCAGGTCAGGAAGCAACAGTTAGAACTGAACGTGGAACAAAAGACTGGTTGCAAATAGGGAAAGGAGTACATCAAGGCTGTATATTGTCACACTGCTTATTTAACTCTTTGCAGAGTACATCATGAGAAACTTTGGGCTGGATGAAGCACAAACTGGAATCAAGATTGCCGGGAGAAATATCAATAACCTCAGATATGCATATGACACCACCCTATGGCAAAAAGCGAAGAAGAACTAAAGAGCCTCTTGATGAAAGTGAGAGAGGAGAGTGAAAAAATTGGCTTAAAACTCAACATTCAGAAAACTAAAATCATGGCATCTTGTCCCATCACTTCATGGCTAATAGATGGGGAAACAGTGGAAACAGAGACAGACTTTATTTTTGGAGGCTCCAAAATTGCTGCAGATAGTGACTTGCAGCCATGAAATTAAAAGATACTTGCTCCTTGGAAAAAAAGTTATGACCAACCTACACAGCACATTTAAAAGCGGAGACATTACTTTGCCAACAAAGGTCCATCTAGTCAATGCTATGGTGTTTCCACTAGTCTTGTATGGATATGAGAGTTGGACTATAAAGAAAGCTGAGTGCCGAAGAATTGATGCTTTTGAACTGTAGTGTTGGAGAAGACTCTTGAGAGTCCCTTGGACTGCAAGGAGATCTAACCAGTCCATCCTAAAGTAAGTCAGACCTGAATATTCATTGAAAGGTCTGATGCTGAAGTTGAAACTCCAATACTTTGGCCACCTGATGTGAAGAACTGACTCACTTGAAAAGACCCTGATGCTGGGAAAGATTGAAGGCAGTAGGAGAAGGGCACAACAGAGGATGAGATGGTTGGGTGGCGTCACCGACTCAATGGACATGAGTTTGAGTGAACTTCAGGCGTTAGTGATGGACAGGGAGGCCTGGTGTGCTGCAGTCCATGAGGTCGCAAAGAGTCAGACATGACTGAGCAACTAAACTGAACTGAAGTTATTAAGGTGCACAGAATATAACCATGGGGCTTAAGTTACTAACTGCATAGTTATTTCTAGTTGTGTTTGGTCACTGAGAGTATAAATAGACCACAACATTGGATTCTCAGAGCCATCAGAATCCTCTAAGAGACTTGAGTCCTTTTACTCATCAGTCCTTGGGTTTCTTCCTCAGCCCTGACACCAGAGTCACCTGCCTATTCTTGGACGCCCTGGTGACAGGGAGCTCTCATCTTCCCATCTTCCTAGTTCTGCCTGGTGGAAGTCTCTCATTCATTGAGCTGACATCTGACTGCCTGTCATCACCATCCATCATCTTTATTTCTACACCCTGGAGGCCTTTCAGAACAAATCTAATCTTTCTTCCTCATGACAGCCCTTCAAATACTTGAAGACGGCTGCCATATCCCCAGAGTGCTCTCTTCCCCATTCCTGCTATTATTCCACATATGACAAATACCTCCAGCATCTACTTCCTCTCCTCTGACTCTGCTCCAGGTCTTCTTCTTAGATGCCCAGAAGGGAGCCCAGATGTGCCTGGATGGAGCAGACCAGGCCCAAGCCATCCCATCCTTGGCCTGGGGTGAGTGCTAAGCTAGAATGGGGGAAAAGAAAGACTGTGCAACTGATAGGCCTGGATTCAAATTCCAGCTCTGCCCCTTCAGGCGCTGTGTGACTCTGGAGAGTGGTTTAGTATCTCTGAACCTTGGTTTCTGTGTCCCTGAAGTGAAGATAGTAGTATTGACCTTGGAGATATGTTTTTTAAGAGTTTAGTGGTTTGATGAGTTTTTAGTTGCCTGGGACCACCTAAAGGTTCAAAGTTGATTCTTTGAAAAAATAGTTATTCATTTGGCTGAACTGGGTCTCAGTTGTCGCACAAAGGAGAGTCTGTCTTGGTCTCAGCATGTAGGATATTTTAGCTGCAGCATGTGAACTCTTAGTTGCAACTTGTGGGATCTAGTTCCCTGAGCAGGGATCAAACCTGGGCCCCCTACACTGGGAGCACAGAGTCTTAGCTGTTAGACCACCAGGATATTACCCTCAGAGTTGATGTTTTAATCTCTGATATTCCTTTGATGTTTTCCTCCCTGCCATCCCATTACTATCCATTTCAGCATTTTATTCCGAGAGCCAGATCTCAGAAAATCCAGTCTCCCTAATCCCCAGAAGAAATACTTTTTATGTTCTCCTTCTAATTCTGTAAGAAGAGAGTTGTAGAGTAAGCAGGGTTTTATCTTTTCTCTTTTCTTCAATAAATAAGTAAATACAACAGAGGAGTTTCACTGGCCCAAGATCCAGCCTCTCAGGGGCTGTCGAAGTAGTTTTGGGAATCATTCCAGTGTGTCCTGAGCAAGTACTGTGGCGAAAAGTGGATGGAGGGATCTACAGACATTCTGGCTGCCTATCTCTGTAACAAATAAAGTGAGTGTTTATTCTAAATCCAGGAGATTGGGCTCTTGCATTGTAATATGGCATAAATATATAACTAGAAATTTTTTTAAAGTGAATTATACACTGCTGCTGCTTCTGCTGCTAAGTCGCTTCAGTCATGTCCAACTCTGTGTGACCCCATAGATGGCAGCCCACCAGGCTCCCCCATCCCTGGGATTCTCCACTATTTGTTTTTGGCCGTGCTGGGTCTTCGTTGCTGTGTGCAGGCTTTCTCTAGTTGCAGCAAGCAGGTGCTACTGTTCATTGTGGCATGTGGGCTTCTCATTGTGGTGGCTTCTCATGTTGCAGAGCATGGGCTCTAGAGTGTGCGGGCTTCAGTAGTTGTGGTACACGGGCTTAGTTTCTCCGTGTGGCCTGTGGGATCTTCCTGGACCAGGGATCAAACCCATGTCCCTTGCATTGGCAGGCAGATTCTTAATCACTGGATCACTAGAGAAGTCCTAACTGAACTTTCTATCTCAGAGCATCTTCAATATAGCTCTTCAATAAAAGTGACTCTCATAGCTCATCTGAAGCTGAGGGATCAGAAAAGATGCTGTCCCTGAATAGCTGTAGCTATTATGATGTGGGAGATGGAGAATTAGGGAGAAGGCTGCGGCTTGTCCAAGTCATTATTGGACTGGCTCTTTGGTCAAATTGAGCCTTTCTCTCCACCGTCCTGGTGGTGAAACTGATTGGTGTCATTTCAGGGGAGCTCTGAAGGACTCCAGTACTGCAGTCCTTTATGTCAGTGCAGAGAATTTGTGAGTGCAAAGTGGTAGATAAGAAGTGCTTTATTAGAATAGGATGCTTATGAGATTTACCAGTGGGTGGCCTAGAAATGCCATGCCCCAAGAACTTATTGGGCTACAGTTTTATAATCAAAGGAAAAGCGGAGAGGAGGAGAAGAGCTTCTGTGTCTTTCTTGAGTAGGTGTCCTGTTTTCATCATTAGCTCCTCCTCCAGGTTGAGCAGGAGAATTTTCTTGTCCCTGTGTGGTCAAGTTAGGTCCACAAATTCCTAGGGATTGTTAACTTATTGAGCTCACTGGGCAGGATGTGAGTCTTGTGCCACAGTTGTTTTATTGTTTTGGAGCCTGCTTCAAAACAATAAAATGCTTCTGTTGCATGGCTTTATTGCTAAGCAAGCCTGCTTGGTTTTGTGGTTAAGTAAACTTGCTTTCCCGAGTAATCATTAACTAACAGGGGCCTGCCATATTTCTCTATTTACAATCTCCTAATGGGATTAACTATCTAATGACCTATTTTGTCCCTTCATTCTGTCTCTATCAGTAAAGAGGCTTCTCCTGTATTGTTTGGACCTTGTCACTCAACAGTTTCTCCTAACCAGGGTCCTGCCTCCAGTCTCCACTCCAGTTCTGTCTGATGATGCTATTCCTCTCAGAAACTCCCCTGGCAGGGAGCTGGGCTGCAACAGACTTCACACTCCAATTGCAGTGAAATTCCCCACCTCACATCCAGCCCACACTTAGCTTGAGTCTTTCCAAATTATTTGCCATTTCCTCCAAACACCCATGAGGCTTCCCTGGTGGCTCAGTGGTAAAGAATCTGCCTGCAAGCAGGAGATGCAGGTTTGATCCTGGGTTAGGAAGATCCCTTGGAGAAGGAAATGGCAACCGACTCCAGTATCTTGCCTGGCGGGCTACAGTGCTTGGGATCCCCAAAGAATCAGACATGAATGAGCGACTAAACAACAGCCAAACACCGTTTGAGTCCTAGCCTCCAGTCCTTTGCATGTGCTGTCAACTCTGCCTGAAATGCTTTTGTCCACAATTTTTGATTAATGAACTCTCATCTATTCTTCAAAATCCACTCAGATATCACTTTATTTATGAGGACATCCCTGTTTTTTCCAGAGAATTTATCACTCCTTCCCCTGTGCTGGGCAGCACTTTGCACATACCTCCATTGTATTATAATTGGCGTTTTGTATTACAATGATCTTTCAATGCATCTGTCTCCTTCAACTGAGGAGAAAGACTCAGTGAATTACTAGGGCTGCTGTAATAAAGTACCACAAACTGGCTTAAAACAACAGACTTTATTCTCTAACACTCCTGGAGGCTAGAAGTCTGAAATTAAGATATCTGCAGGGCCATGCTCCCTCTGAGGGTTCTGGAGAAGAATACTTCCTGGCTCTTCCTAGCTCCTGGTGACTGCTGGCAAGTGCATCACTGTGATATCTTTCTGTCATCACATGGCCTTCTCCTCTGTATCTCTGTGTCCAAACCTCTCCTTTCTCATAAAGACCAGTCCTGAGATTAGGGCCCACCTTACTACGATATGCCCTCATTTAAGCTTGATTACATCCACAAAGACCTTATTTCCAAATTAGGTCACATTAGGTCAAATGTTGGGAAAGGGTTAAAGAAAGTATTAGCTGCTCAGTCTTGTCCGACTCTTTGCAATCCCATGGGTTGTATGTAGCCCACCAGGCTCCTCTGTCCATGGGATTCTCCAAGCAAGAATACTGGAGTGGGTGGCCATTCTCTTCACCAGGGGATCTTCCTGACCAAGGGATCGAACCCTGGTTTCCCTCATTACAGACAGATTCCTAACTGAAGAAGAAAAGTTAAAATTTTACCTCCTTCTGCCTCTGTAACTCACCTTGCCCCTGTAAAGTCTGAATCACGTAGGTCATGTAGTCTCAGAAAGTGGGGACTTGCAATACTAGGAACTGGAGTTTATCTCACTCACCCTTGTCCTGCTCTTTGCAGTCACCCAGCCCCTGCAAACCTACTTAATCATGCCTGTCCAGGTCAGGCATCACCCTCCCCATCTTGACCACTGTTACTGTGAGTGCAAAACACTGTAGTTTAACCAGCCTATTAACAGCTGGTGTTGCCCACTACAGTCTGTCTATAAAAACTCTGTAATCCCTTTGTTCGGGGCTCAGAGCTTGGAGTGTTAACTCCTCTGGGCCCGCCGGTGTAATAAACCTGAGTTCTCCAACTCTCTGAGTGTGGTGCTTGGTTTCTCGAGTACTGGTTTCTGTAACATTTCCATCTGAGCATCCAGGGAAGCCAGAGGGAGGGTTAAGACTTCAACATGTCGTACTGGGGGGCACAATTCAAACCACAACACTCGGTTTTGTATATTTTTGTAGTGTCACTGCCTGGCGTCTAATGATAGTGGCTCAGCCGTGTCGGACTCTTTGTGACCCCGTGGACTGTAGCCTGCCAGACTCCTCTGGTCATGGAATTCTCCAGGCAAGAATACTAAAGTGAGTTGCCATTTTCTTCTCCAGCCTGGCATCTAAGTGATACCTAAAAATGCTCCTTCAGTGATGAAAGCATTAACAGTGAGTGAAAGGAAGAATGCGTTATCCCAGTTCACGCTCATTCACCGTGTGCCTCCATTTATGCTCCGCCCTTCGTGAGGTGTCACGATTACAGAGGAAAGCAAAATGTGGCTTCAACCATCGTTGGCTCTCCCACGAAGTGCCTGGCTTCCCAGCCGTGTTCTTTTGCAGTCCTCAGCTCACCCTGCATGCTTTAGCTTTAAATAGACCTACCGATGTGTCTGATGCCAGAGTGTTCATGACTAATTCAGGACCTTCCTGGCAGTGAGTTCAGGGGCGTGGGAGTCCAGCTGGGACCCTCCCCCATCCCCTGAAGATCACTGGGGCCTGTTCGCTCTCAGCAGCTGTGGGAGTTTTACTCTCTGCAAGGAGACACAGAATAAATCTGTAGGCTCCTCTGGATTGAGTCCCCACTTCTCCACTCCTGTTCTGCTCTGAGTCTTATTTCCTTCCTTGTAAAATGGGGATAGTACCCAATTTCTCAAGGTTATTGACATAATGGACATAGAAGTAAGTTTGTTGTTGTTCAGTCACTGAGTTTTGTCTGACTCCTTAAGACCCCATGGATTGCAGAATGCCAGGCCTTCCTGTCTGTCACCATCGCCTGGAGTTTGTCCAAGTTGAAGTAAGTTATGACTCTATTAATTAGTTATATAGTAATATTATTATATAGTAATATTATTAGTTAATTAGTTATATAGCATTCAAAATGTATTTAAACACACATTCTTTCTATCTCTATATTTTCACCCCTTTGCAACACAACCTTGCAGCTCCCCTACCAAAATCTAAAGCCAGTTCTCTTACTCCTTGGCTATAACCTTGACCATGTGGTTCACACTGACCAATGAGAGAGTAGTAAATACGATGCAAATGCAGGTTGAAAAGCATCTGGGTATTTGCACTTGCTCTCTAGCTCTTGGTAGTCTTTTTAAAAAATTCTTTGGGCCTCTGAAAAATGCTGGAGCCCACTTCCTTTCTACATAATCTCCAGAGTTGAGACATGCTCTTGGAGTTCAGTAACCTCAGATACTCTGAACCTCATCATTAGTGTCATTTTCATTTAATAATGGGTCTTAGTCTTAATTTTTCAGACTGTGTGATAAATAAAAACCTGACCACAGCTCCTGGGAACATGCAGTCTTAGACCAGGGACACGGCATAGATAGTGTCCAAAGACAGCCTGAAACAGTGCTGAATACGTACATTAATTTTACATATATCAGAATAAGTGTCATGTTTATATTATTGATGCCAATTTAGAAAGGGATTTTAAAACAATATTTCAACTGACCTTTGTGGCAGTCCTTTAATCCAGGGTAGAGATGCTATCCCCTTCTAGTTACAAGAAATCTGATGCCTAGAGAGGTAACATGACTTCCTTAAGGTCACACAGCTGATCAGTTAATGTTTGCTGCATAACAACCATTTCAATATTTAGTGATTAAAAAAAAATCATTTACTAGCTCATGTGGATGGGCAATGTGACTTGAGATCCCTTGGGTAGTTCTTCTCCTGGTCTGGCTTGGGCTCTTCATGCAGCTGCAGTCAGCTGACCAGTCAGCCCATAATAGTTTCACTCACATGTCCCATAGTTGATGCTGGCTGTTAGCTGGGGTGATGAGTTTTGGGGGCCATATGTCTCCAGTAGAGTGTTGTTATTGTTGTTCAGTCACTGAGTCATGTCTGACTCTTTGCAGCCCCATAAACTGCAGCACAGGCTTCTCTGTCCATCCATCACTATCTTCCTGAGTTTCCTCAAACTCATGTCCATTGAGTCAGTGATGCCATCCAACCATCTCATCCTCTGTCACTCCTTTCTCCTCTTGCCTTCAATGTTTCCCAGCATCAGGGTCTTTTCAAATGAGTCAGCTCTTCGCATCAGGTGGCCAAAGTATTAGAGCTTCAGCATCAGCATCAGTCCTTCCAATGAATATTCAGGGTTGATTTCCTTTAGGATTGACTGGTTTGATCTCCTTGCTGTCCAAGGGACTCTCAAGAGTCTTCTCCAGCATCACAGTTTAAAAGCTTCAATTCTTGGGCACTCAGCCTACTTCCTGGTTCAGCTCTCACATCTGTACATGACTACTGGAAAAACTGTAGTTTTGACTATACGGACCTTTGTCAGCAAAGTGATGTCTCTGCTTTTTAAAACATTGTCTAGGTTTGATACACCTTTTCTTCTAAGGAGCAAGCGTCTTTTAATTTCATGGCTGCAGTGACAGTCCACATTGATTTTGAAGTCCAAGAAAATGAAATCTGACACTTTTTCCACATTTTTCCCATCTATTTGCCAGTAGACTAACCTGGGCTTATTCATGTGAAAGTTGTCACAGAGTTTCCAAGAGCCACAAAGTCAAATACTAATGTTCAAGTACTTTTGAATCTTCATCTTCTGCACTGTTTTTACTGCTCTTGTTTGTCAATGCAAATCACATGATCAAGGTTAGATTCAAGGAGTATGGGAATTGTCACCCCCTTTTGATGAGAGGACCTGCAAGGTCACCCTGAAAGGGGAAAGAATATAGGGATAGGAAGATTCTTGTCTGTTTCTACAATCTACTACAGCTATATGTGTTTGTGTGTATGTATATATATATATATAAGTTTTGCCAAGAAAATGCACTGGTCATAGCAAATACCCTCTTCCAACAACACAAGAGAAGACTCTATACATAGACATCACCAGATGGTCAACACCGAAATCAGATCGATTATATTCTTTGCAGCCAAAGATGGAGAAGCTCTATACAATCAGCAAAAACAAGACCAGGAGCTGATTGTGGCTCAGACCATGAACTCCTTATTGCCAAATTCAGACTGAAATTGAAAAAAGTAGGGAAAACCACTAGACCATTCAGGTATGACCTAAATCAAATGCCTTATGATTATACAGTGGAAGTGAGAAATAGATTTAAGGGCCTAGATCTGATAGATAGAGTGCCTGATGAACTATGGAATGAGGTTCATGACATTGTACAGGAGACAGGGATCAAGACCATCCCGATGGAAAAGAAATGCAAAAAAGCAAAATGGCTGTCTGGGGAGGCCTTACAAATAGCTGTGAAAAGAAGAGAAGCGAAAAGCAAAGGAGAAAAGGAAAGATATAAACATCTGAATGCAGAGTTCCAAAGAATAGCAAGAAGAGATAAGAAAGCCTTCTTCAGCGATCAATGCAAAGAAATAGAGGAAAACAACAGAATGGGAAAGACTAGGGATCTCTTCAGGAAAATCAGAGATACCAAAGGAACATTTCATGCAAAGATGGGCTCGATAAAGGACAGAAATGGTATGGACCTAACAGAAGCAGAAGATATTAAGAAGAGGTGGCAAGAATACACAGAAGAACTGTACAAAAAAGAGCTTCACGACCCAGATAATCATGATGGTGTGATCACTGACCTAGAGCCAGACATCCTGGAATGTGAAGTCAAGTGGGCCTCGAAAAGCATCACTACGAACAAAGCTAGTGGAGGTGATGGAATTCCAGTGGAGCTATTCCAAATCCTGAAAGATGATGCTGTGAAAGTGCTGCACTCAATATGCCAGCAAATTTGGAAAACTCAGCAGTGGCCACAAGATTGGAAAAGGTCAGTTTTCATCCCAATCCCAAAGAAAGGCAATGCCAAAGAATGCTCAAACTACTGCACAATTGCACTCATCTCACACGCTAGTAAAGTAATGCTCAAAATTCTCCAAGCCAGGCTTCAGCAATATGTGAACCGTGAACTTCCTGATGTTCAAGCTGGTTTTAGAACAGGCAGAGGAACAAGAGATCAAATTGCCAACATCTGCTGGATCATGGAAAAAGCAAGAGCGTTCCAGAAAAACATCTATTTCTGCTTTATTGACTATGCCAAAGCCTTTGACTGTGTGGATCACAATAAACTGTGGAAAATGATGAAAGAGATGGGAATACCAGACCACCTCATCTGCCTCTTGAGAAATCTGTATGCAGGTCAGGAAGCAACAGTTAGAACTGGACATGGAACAACAGACTGGTTCCAAATAGGAAAAGGAGTACGTCAAGGCTGTATATTGTCACCCTGTTTGTTTAACTTCTATGCAGAGTACATCATGAGAAACGCTGGACTGGAAGAAACACAAGTTAGAATCAAGATTGCTGGGAGAGATATCAATAACCTCAGATATGCAGATGACACCACCCTTATGGCAGAAAGTGAAGAGGAACTCAAAAGCCTCTTGATGAAAGTGAAAGTGGAGAATGAAAAAGTTGGCTTAAAGCTCAACATTCAGAAAACGAAGATCATGGCATCTGGTCCCATCACTACATGGGAAATAGATGGGGAAACAGTGGAAACAGTGTCAGACTTTATTTTTCTGGGCTCCAAAATCACTGCAGATGGTGACTGCAGCCATGAAATTAAAAGACGCTTACTCCTTGGAAGGAAAGTTATGATCAACTTAGATAGCATATTCAAAAGCAGAGACATTACTTTGCCAACAAAGGTTTGCCTAGCCAAGGCTATGGTCTTTCCTGTGGTCATGTATGGATGTGAGAGCTGGACTGTGAAGAAGGCTGAGTGCTGAAGAATTGATGCTTTTGAACTGTGGTGTTGGAGAAGACTCTTAAGAGTCCCTTGGACTGGAAGGAGATCCAAGCAGTCCATTCTGAAGGAGATCAGCCCTGGGATTTCTTTGGAAAGAATGATGCTAAAGCTGAAACTCCAGTATTTTGGCCACCTCATGGGAAGAGTTGACTCATTGGAGACGACTGATGCTGGGAGGGATTGGGGGCAGGAGGAAAAGGGGACGACAGAGGATGAGGATGAGATGGCTGGATAGCATCACTGACTCGATGGATGTGAGTCTGGGTGACCTCCAGGAGTTGGTGATGGACAGGGAGGCCTGGCGTGCTGCGATTCATGGGGTTGCAAAGAGTCAGACACGACTGAGTGATTGATCTGATCTGATCTGATATATACACATACACACATTCCTGTTGAGCTCAATCGGGTCCAATTCTTTGCGACCCTTTGGACTTTGGCCCAACAGGGTCCTCTGCCCATGGAGTTTTCCAAGCAAGAATACTGGAGTGGATTGCCATTTCCTCCCCCAGGGGATCTTCCTGACCTAGGGGTCGAACCCATGTCTCTTGTGTCTGCTACGTTGTAGGCAAATTCTTTACCCCCTGACTCATTGGGGAATCCTATATGTGTGTGTGTGTGTGTGTGTGTGTGTGTGTGTGTGTGTGCGTGTGATAGGAGCACAGAGGGTTGGGGTGGGGAGCAGTGGCCAGAGATGGAGACCAGGAAAGTTATGTGGTTTTGAATGCCACAATAGAAGATTTGAAATTCATCTTGAGAGTCATGGGGTGACACAGAAACTTTTAAAGTGGCAAGTGGGATAGAGAGACATAAGTTTATAACTGCAATGTAGGATGATTGCAGATTACATTTGGTAAAGAAAAATCAGAGTGGGAGACTAAATTAGAAGGCTATCACCAAGTAAAAGGTGATGGTGGACTGAGTCAAAGACTTACAAATCCTCTCCTTGGAGAAGAGAGAATGAATTCTGAAACTATTTGGGAAAAGAGTTTAATGAATCATTGGGTCTGAGAGATGATAAAGAGGGACAGAGACCCCAAGTTTCCTGGTTAGGATAACTAGGTCTGCACGAGTTGGGAAAAATGAAGATTGGCAAATTGTTCATGGAGAGTGGTGATAGAACAGGGTAAATGATAGGGGAGGATGGATGGCAGATTCAGTTCAGTTCAGTTCAGTTGCTCAGTTGTGTCCGACTCTTTGTGACCCCATGGACCATGGCATGCCAAGCCTACCTGTCCATCACCAATTCCCAGAGTCTGTCAGGAGCCAGCTTGGATCAGCGCTCCACCCATGGCAAAGGTCATGAGGAAGGAGGCTCGACAAACGCAAAGGCGGGGTCAAGCCTCAGGAGTCCCCCTGGAAATCCTCCAGCATCTACCCCCATAACCAGAGCCTGCCTGCTTTACTACTTTGTGCTCTCACCTACACTTCTGACTTTACGGGGGGCTGTCCCCCACTACCTCTCTCTGAAAAAAGAGTTAACTTAGAGCTCCAGTTAATAAAAATTCCTGGGCGTGACAGGAGTGTTTTAACCTACAAACTCCTCTGAAGGTTCTCTAGCCCACCTGACAGGCTTGTCCGGCCACATGTGATTACTCACAGCCTCCCAACAGTGGGAGGCAGGAGATGCTTTTAACCTTCTAAAAACAGGTTCTTTAGAGAAGTTAAAAAACTAATAGTGGGCTGATTAGAAATTGTATTGATGAAGGGTTTTTCATTTGTTGAGCCAATGTTTGCTGCTAAGTCTCCACATCGCCTACCCTTACACACATTAATTAATATATAGAAGAAATAGGTATTAACCTTTGATATTAATCACGTTAGACCTTAGGCTAAGTAAGTTCTTTCTTTAATTAAAACCCACCCTCACCCTATAGGAATGTAAATTTATCTGGTGGAGTCTGTTTTAAGAATAATCACCCCTGGAGAAATAAATGTCCTGGATTGACCGCTGTCACAAGGAGAGGGTCATAAATTGTCAGCAGGCCCCCTGGCCAGAAGATGATGTAACACCCCTAAGACCTCTGTATACATTTGTATGAAGCACCTGACTTTGATAAAAAAGTCAAAGCACCTGACTGCTGACCCCGCGTGACTTTTGTATACCATCTCAGTGTATAAAAGTAGACCATGGAAAATAAAGAATTGGGATCAGTTTCTGGAAAGACTAGTCTCCCCATGTCGCTCTCTCTCTCAGATTCTGGTTGGGTCTCCATCTGGAGCGCGGAATCCACCATGCTTACTAATTATGCCTGGGCTTCTAAGATCCGACCAGGGAGGCCTCAGTGTCTCCTCTCCTTCGGGAGAACGGAAAGACGCCTGCGGCCTATGTAAGTGGTGCAAACTTCTTGTCTTGAAGTTTTATTGGTCTCCCACGTAAATCAAGCTACTCAGCCTCTTTTCTCCACTGAATTTTCCTACTGATATATATTCTTTATATCTCTAATTATAACTATTGTGTCCTGACCCTCACCGACGCCGTCTACACCTCGAATTCCCTGGATCAGCTGGGGCTGGTCCCCAGCAGGAGTCTACCCAAACTCATGCCCATTGAGTCAGTGATGCCACCCAACCATCTCTTCCTCTGTCGTCCCCTTCTCATCCTGCCTTCACTCTTTCCCAGCATCAGGGTCTTTTCAAATGGTTCAGCTCTTTGCATCAGGTGGCCAAAGTATTGGAGTTTCAGCTTCAACATCAGTCCTTCCAATGAACACTCAGGACTGATCTCCTTTAGGATGGACTGGTTGGATCTCCTTGCAGTCCAAGGGACTCTCAAGAATCTTCTCCAACACCACAGTTCAAAAGCATCAATTCTTCAGCACTCAGCTTTCTTTATAGTCCAACTCTCACATCTATACAGGACTACTGGAAAAATCATAGCCTTAACTAGATGGACGTTTGTTGGCAAAGTATGTCTCTGCTTTTTAATATGCTGTCTAGGGTAGTCATAACTTTCCTTCCAAGGAGTAAGCATCTTTTAATTTCATGGCTGCAATTCACCATCTGCAGTGATTTTGGAGCCCCCAAAATAAAGTCAGCCACTATTTCCACTGTTTCCCCATCTATTTGCCATGAAGTGATGGGACCAGATGCCATGATCTTAGTTTTCTGAAAGTTGAGTTTTAAGCCAACTTTTTCACTCTCCACTTACACTTTCATCAAGAGGCTCTTTAGTTCTTCACTGGTGCCATATTCAGTTGAGGGACCTGTGAGGATCTCCAGAGAAATATCTCATTGAGTATCTGAGTCAGAAGCTCAGGAAAGACATCTGGGTAGATGTCAAGCTGCAAGGCATCTAAGTTTAGGTGGCGAAATTTGGTAGAATTCATCTGGTGCTAATTGATGGAAAGTCTAATTCAAGATAACTTAAAACACAGCAGTAAAAGCGGAGTTTTTAAAAAGTCTATTAACAATATCATTGGGAAGTCCTAGAATAAAGGCTTGCTTCAAGCACGGCTAGATCCAAGGGTCCCAGTGATGTGATCAAGTCTTTAGCTCCTTCTGTCTTTGCTCTACTTCCCTCTGTGTTCTAGGCAAGTTTCCCCACCACCCCCTCCCCTCAGATGGTAGCAGCTTGTTCTCAATCACTTACTTGTGATAGTTTATCAGTCCAGTCAGGCTTAGAGGACATCATTTCAGGACTCGTGCTGAGTTTTGAAAGCAACTGGGTCCATGATATTGCATGCGTGCATGCACAGTCACTTCAGTTGTGTCTGACTCTTTATGACTCTATGGGCTGTAGCCCACCAGGCTCCTCGGTCCATGGAATTCTCCAGGCAAAAATACAGGAGTGGGTTGGATATTTCCTTCTCCAGGGATCTTCCTGACCCAGGAATTCAACCCATGTCTTGAGTCTCCTGCGCTGGCAAGCAGATTCTTTACCACTGTGCCATCTGGAAAGCCCAAACAAGATTAGAGCATCCTCAAAACTGTCCTGAAGCTAATGGTACTAGAATTCCAGGATTGCCAACAAAAACAGAAAAAAATTGGGAGTATATTTTTTAATACCAGTCCTGAGTGTCCTGGATTCTTTAGATCCCTCACATGGGCCCCCTTACTTTTCCTTCTGGGACACTGGATGGATGAGATGGTCCACTGATGGAATACAACATTAGTGGAAGGGACAGCTAAAGATAAACCTGGGGAACATCTACCTGTAAGGGGTCAGCAGAGAAATAAATAACAGTAAGAAAATGAAAGAGGTCAGCAAGTTTGGAGGAGAACCAGGAGAAAGCGACCTCATTTATTCCCCTCTGGAAGAACACCAGAATTGTCAGACATCCTATCCCTTGCTCTTCTGTTCTCTGGAGTCCTCTACACCAGACAGCTAATTTCTTTAGAATGTTAAGTACTTCACAAGTTGCTGTAAACAGCCCCAAGGTGCACATCCAACACCTATCATGCAGATTAAACTATTAATATGGAGGAAGGAGCAGCAGAAGAGATAATCAAGCTTAATGCGATTTTTTTTTTTTTTCCCAAGAAAAGCATAAGTCAGTAAGGAGTGCTCTATCTAAATAGCCTCTTCAGGCACCTCTATCCAAGAGAATTAGCTCATTTTTTCTGGATCTTAACACTAGGCGCTCCAGTGCCTCCTACAAGAACATCTTTTGTTATCCCAATTATTTCTAATATGACTCTAGCTAACTCAAGAATTAAGAGTTTAGGCCAAGTAAGAGGAAGGTGAGTGCACTTATTCTGATGGTCATTTTCTTCATCATTTTAAAATAGCGAGTATGATACTATGCTCTCTCGGGGTTACTGTAAAAATTAAATGACATGATGTCTGTCAGGTGCTTCTAATAGTCCTGGCATAGTGACAAACTTAATTATATGGTAGCTATTATTAGATAGCTGGATTTCTGAAACCCTTGGAATGTATTCTTCATTCTTCTATTCCTAGCACTTAACATTTACCTTCATAAAGCTTTGATTGAAGTGAGACCATACACAAATAAGTTAAATATATAACATGTATAGAAGATCAAAGTATCCCACTCAGAAAAATGTCACTTTGACATACATATTATTTTGTGCTGGAGGCAAATAAGAATCAATAGCTGCAAAAAGACTCCTTCCAGGAGCTTGCCTTATCTGACTAAAAGCAGAGACTTCTGAGAAATGAGGACCACCATAAATCCCCTCTCCCAGGAAAGGTTCATAGTCATGAGGAAGACAGGAAGCCAGCAATGAGATGCATCTGCCCAAAGAAAACCTCCTCCATTAGTTCCCCCCACTACTTCTCTTCACAAGTTGTGGTGCCCTTGGAAACCTAAACCCTTTCCTTTGCTTTATTATTTCTCTGCACATTTATTGTTCTTTGCTAAGATGCTTTTTAAGCCCCAATTCTAGCCACTCCTTTGAGTTACTCATCAATGGATTTCTCCCACATGCATGCATGTTGTATGTGTTAATAAACTGTTTCTTTTTCTCTTGTTAATCTGTCTCTTGTCAGTTTCATCTGCAAGGTCTCAGCACTGGCCTTCTAGAGAACGTAGGCCTGTACAGAAAAAGGTGTTTTTTTTTTTTCCCTTCCCTATGTGTGTTGAATGAAAATAAATAGTATGGAGAAAAATAAGAAACATGGAGCAGGAGGCAGATGATTTAAAATAAGGTTGGCAATGGCTGTTTCAATGAATAGTTACTGATAACTATTTTTCTGTTACTGATAGCTGAAGGCATGCTGATGGCTATAGAAGTTGCCTAATGTTTAGGCTTGGTTATTGTCTAGAGAGCTTGCATTTGGTGATGAATACAGTTGAGTAAACAAAAGATACTACTACACCTATGGCAGTACGAGAGTGTACAGGCTGTTGAAGAAATACATAGGCACATCGGGCAGGCAGCAAGATCAGCCAGACCACAGTATGCCTTTGGTGCTACGTTCCTTGTCTTCTCTAATACTCTAACCGAAGCAGAGAAGAGACACAAAGCCCTCCCCTGAGTTCTCTGAAATGGCTGTTTCAAGACAAGACTCTCTTGTCTTGGATCATGGGGAAGTAAACACAGGGGAACAATAAGTTTAGAATCTGTGCTGTCCAATAAAATAACCACTAGCCAAATGTAGCGATTTAAATCTAAATAGATCAAAATTAAGTAAAATAAAAAATTCTCTTCAATCATGCTAACCACATGTGCTTAATAACCACAAGTGGCTACTCTATTGAACAGTGCAGATATAAAACATTTCTATCATTGCAGAAAGCTTTATTGGACTATGCTGGCCTAGATAATATGACTCAGGCTACCCAAATTCCAATTGTGCATATGAATCACTTGGGGATCTTGTTACAAGCAGATTCTGATTCATTAGGTCTGGAAGTGGTGACTCAGATTCTGTATTCCTAATGAGCTCCCTGGTGGTGTCAAGGCTGTTGGTTCATGAACCACTGTTCAATAACAAGGACTCAGAGCTCAGGGCATGTTCTCCAGTGCTTGTAGAAAATAGATGGTGCCCGGGGGGCTTCTGCATAACCCCTTCCACACCCATCCTGAGTCTTACTTCTTTCTTCAAGGAAGAAGACATACATCAGTCCCATGTCCCTTACTGAAGATTCACAGTTTATGGACAAGCCCATAGGCTAGAGACTCAGAATGCCTGTGTTAAATTCCTGATTTCAAAAGTTACTTTAATAGCTGTGTAAACTTGAACAAGTCATTTAACCTCTCTGTGCCTCAGTTTCTATCATCAAAACAGGAAAGAAAGCAATATCTTACCTTTGAAATTTTGTGTTTTATAAATGCTAGCTATGTGTATGCTTGGTCCCTCAGTTGTATCTGACTCTTTGCAGCCCCATGGACTGTAGCCCACCAGGCTCCTCTGTCCATGGAATTTTCCAGGCAAGAATACTGGAGTGATTGCCACTTCCTACTCCAAGGGATCTTCCTGCCCAAGGATAGAGCCTGTGTCTCTTGCGTTTCCTGCATCAGCAGGCAGACTCTTTACCACTGAGTCACCTGGGAAGCCCCGAAATGTTAGCTAATATATTTATTAATCAAATAGGTTTAATTGCAAAGTCTATTTTCTCATATATCTACTGTGTACGAGAGACTAGAAAATATGATATGATCAAGACAATCCCTGACCTTGAAGGGCTCCTAGGTAACACTGGAGATGTCTGGCATTGGTATAGGTCTTTGGGTTTGAGATGTTATTTAGTTTGATTAAAAAAATATGTCTCATGATGTTAGATGGTACATTTCTATGAACATATTTGCTTCTCCTTTACCTTGCTGCTCAATATTTCTGCTGACATTTTAGGGCAACCCTGCTTACTACTTAACTAGTTAAACAAGGTCCTTTCATTTGCAACAGAAAGATACATCACCGAGTCTGCACAGAGTTGTATCCGAGGAAAGACAGTCCAATAACTAACATTAGTAAAAGCAAATTTATGTTTTTACTGGCTTCCCTTGAAGAGTGTCCCAGAGGATGCAATTTACAGCTCAAAGTAGAGCTTCTTAAAATCTTTTTTCCTTATTCCTCTCAACTCTCTTTCTCATTCTCACCTTCCTACCAAATCTTTACCTGAAACCAAGCTTGTGGAACTTCCTTGGTGGCTCATTGGGTAAGACTCCATGCTCCCAACGCAGGGGGCCTGGGGTCGATTCCTGGTCAGCAAAGCTAGACCATACATACTGCAACTAAGACCTGACACAGTCAATATATGAATAAATAAATATCTAAAAAATAAAATCAAGCTTTTGATTTTTTTCCTGCCTCTTCTCCTAGTAGGCCTAAGCCTTGCCTCGCTCATCTGCCCATCTGTCCACACACAGACTGTTTCCTATGACTTCCTCTTCCTCCAGTCTTGATGTCCACAGGGCCACTTCCTTCCAGAATGCTCATGCTCCTGGCCTGCTCCACATCTTGCCACATACTGGGAGAGGGGTTGTAGCCCTAGCTCCCTTTGCTTTGGGGTATGAATCTGTCCAGTTCTCAGATTACAAAGGAGGGTTCACAAACTGATCCTGAATACAAATATTCTGTCTTAATAGAAGCTTGGAGGGTGTGTGGTAGACAGGATTCTAAGATGTCCCCTAGGATCCTTGCTCCTGGGGTACATGCCCTGTATAATACCTGGGACTGTGAGCATGCTGAATTTCACTCCTATGATCAGATTATGTTACATGCGTGTTAACTTTAACAAAGGGAGATGGTTCCAGAGAAGCTTGACCTAGTCAAGTGAGCATTTTTAAAGCAGAGAGTTCTCACAAATATGACATTGGCATAGCTATAGATTGACTTATTTATTAATTAGTGGAATAGAATGTAGAGTCCAAAAGTAGATCCTAGTATATTTGATAATTTAATATTTGACTAAAATTGTGATTTTACCAAATGTAAAAGAGTGAGTGATTGAATACGTGATGGTGACACTACTAGCTATCCAAATGAGGATCAAAATCCTGCTTAAACCATTGAAAGAAACCTGGACCCATTACACAGATAAGTGTGATGGTAATCATTGTTTCATAGTATAATCTAAGAGACTCTGAGTACAATATCAAGAAGGGGAGATCTTAACCAAGATTGGAAATGCAGAAGTTATTAATAACATGTAAAGAGTTTTGAGCCTTTAAAGTCAAAACCTCATGGAAATAAAACTAAAGATAAGTTTTTAAAAAATGGTCCTATAATTATACTTCTTTACAATGAAAAATGAACTCTAAAAAGTGGATTAGAAAGATAAATAACCCAGAAGGAAAATGAGTAAAAGATATGAATAGGCTAATGACCAAGAAACATGTGAAAATGATAGATTTCACAGAAGTAAGGAAATGCATATTAAAATAATAATACAATCACTTTTTTTCCAGACTGGAAAAAAATTTTAAGCCCTCATCTTTAATTGTTAGTTTGAATATGGGAAGAAGCATTTTCTCAAACATTGCTGATGGTAACAGGAATTGCTTAAACTTTTTAGAAACATCATCAAATAACTATTAAAATTAAGATATGTATAATTTCTAATTTTAAAATTTTAATCAATATAAATGTATAATATGCATTTGTTTCTATTTATAATGTGCATTATTTTTTAAAAAATGAACCACATGGCAAAGCAAACAAAACAGACCATAGCAGAGGGTTTTCTCTTGGAGGTCACTAAGGAAGAGGTGAGAGAGATGTGCTCATCACATGGCCTGGAAGAAGCAGCAAGAAGTCATGAACCATCTATGGGGGCCACATGGCTAGGAATGTGGGTGACCTCTAGGAGCTCAGAGAAGCCCTTGACAAGGAAACTGTGACCTCAGTCCCACAACCACAGGAACTGATTCTGACCAACAACTTCAGTGAGCTTAGAAGTGGATTATTTCCTCAGAGCACCCAGAAAAGGGACACAACGTGGCTGACACCTTGATCTCAGCCTCTTGAGACCTTGAGAAGAGATTCCAGCCATGCTGTGGCTGAATATCTGACCTAGAGAATCGTGAGCTAGTAAATGGGTGCTGCCTTAAACCTCTAAGTTTGCGGTAAATTATGAGTGTGTATGCTTAGTCGCTCCAGTTGTGTCTGACTCTTTATGCTGCTGTGTACTATAGCTGACCAGGCCCTTCTGTCCATAGGGTTCTCCAGGGAAGAATACTGGAGTGGGTTGCCTTAGCCCTGCTCCTCCAGGGGCTCTTCCTTACCCAGATATCTAACATGCATCTTTTACATTTCCTGCATTGGCAGGCAGGTTCTTCATCACTATCACCACCTGGGAAGCCCAAGTAAATTGTTACCTGCAACTAATACAGAAAACTAACATAGAGGGAACATGAGAACAGGTGTGATGGGAAAGCCCATAGATGAATCTTTTTTATCTTTTTCCTCTTTTTTGTCCATGCCGCTCGGCATATGGGATCTTAGTTCCCCAACCAGGATCAAACCCACGTCCCTTGCATAGAAAGGTAGATTCTTAGCCACTGGACCACCAGGGAAGTCCCTGCAGATGAATTTTGTTGTTGTTCTAGATGAAAAACATTACTGATTACACAGTGCCAAGGCTAAAGGCTGAGAGGAGCGCTGAAGGAAAGTGGTGCCAGAGGCCAGTCGAGGGGACCCGTGGCCTGGGACAGCGAGAAGTGGACCACGTGATAGGGATGGATGATGGGGTTGGAGAGCTGGAGAGAACAGGGAAAGACTTCAGGTAAGGGGATTGGTCTAAGGAAAAGTATGTGGACAGGAGTATGCCAGATGTGAGGAGTGAGGACACTGCTGGGGACCCTGCTGGGTCCCCCTTCCTTTTCTGCAGTCGTTTTGGATGACTCCCCATACTTTCATACCTCCAGAAACTGACATATTCCCCTTCCTCTAACACCCTTTCCCTTTTCCTCACTTGTCTTTCAAGACCCAGCCCCAAACTGCTCCTCTGAAGACCCCCTAATTCCCAAGTCTCAGTAAGATTCATCCCAGACCCAAGGTTTTATAGCTTAATAACAGAAGCTGGGAATCCAACAGCTTTACTTGTTCTACTCTTCCCCGTTTACTGAAGAAAAGGAAAGAAGCTCTTTGCTGGGTCAATAATCAACTTCACAATTTAGTCCTTTTGCCTAATTCTCACTTCCGGTGGCGGGAGTTCTTAAAGCCAGGCACCCTATAACTGGGTCAGGCTGGCAACTCTAATTCAATAGAAGGAATTGGCTGTGAGATTCTAAAGAAGCTGGAGCTGTGAGGCACTGCCTGAGGCCCCCAATGAGAAATCCAAAGCCCCAGGCTCTTCCCACAGGATCCTTGATCTTTTTCTCATTTCCTCCTCCAGAAACGTGGGGCTAAAATAAGCCCAGAGGCTGAGGCAGGGGTGAGTCAGCTCTTCAAGTGGAGCAATCACTGCATGGCAGCTCCTTGTAAGAAACATCCCCCTTGAGTCCGAGTTGTTTATGCCAAGAGCTGCAAGCCTGAAAAATGAGTTCTCATAAGATAGGTTGGCTCCCTCTTGGCTCAAATGGTAAAGAATATGCCTGCAATGCAGGAGACTCGGGTTCAATCCCTGGCTTGGGAAGATCCCCTGGAAAAGGAAATGGTAACCCACTCCAGTATTCTTGCCTGGAGAATCCCATGGACAGAGGAGACTGGCAGGCTACAGTTCATGGGGTCGCTGGGAGTTGGACACAACTGAGTGGCTAACACTTTCACTCTTAACACAGATTGGGAGCAGGCTTCCCTTCGTACAGATGGTATGGAGCTTCATAGCCTGGAAACTTTCTGTGCCAGCGTTAAAAGAAGGGCACCCATCCCTCTGGGCAGGCAAAGCCTGGTGACAAAGGAGGAGGTGCTGGAAGCCAGGTAATGTGAGGTTTAGTTCCAGCTTCACTGTTTACCAGGTATGTCAGATCAGGTAACACCCTCCACCACTGTGGTGTCCTTTCTCTCAGTTACAAAATGAAAACGTAAACCCAGACAATTTTCACATTTCTCTTTGGCTTTGGCATGCTTTTGGATTATCTGAGCAGCTCCCCAAATGCCAGATCTCCAAGCTTACTCTTAGGCCCCAGCTCTCAGGTATGGGAAGTTAAAAGTGGAGAAAAATTCTGATGTGGCCTTGGCAGTTGTTGCTCAGTTGAACCAGGCTCCTTCAGCGCCTGCTGATTGGGTGTCTCTACTATGCTGCTGCTGCTGCTGCTAAGTCACTTCAGTCGTGTCCGACTCTGTGCAACCCCATAGATGGCAGCCCACTAGGCTCCTCCGTTCCTGGGATTCTCCAGGCAAGAATACTGGAGTGGGTTGCCATCTCCCTCTCCAATGCATGAAAGTGAGAAGTGAAAGTGAAGTCGCTCAGTCGTGTCCGACTCTTAGCGACCCCATGGACTGCAGCCCACCAGGCTCCTCCATCCATGGGATTTTCCAGGCAAGAGTACTGGAGTGGGGTGCCATTGCCTTTTCCATATAAGATTATCTAAACTGCACATCTGTCATTTGTAACCACAGCTGTAATATAGCACAAAAAGCACCTAGGTTGAGACCTAGTACCCAGTCAGTGCTCAGTAGGTACTCATCCTAATTGTGATACAGTGATTCATTCAACAAACACCTATTGAATTTGTATCCTGCTGTATCAAGCACTGGAGGAAAGAAGATGGCTGGGACATGATGTCCCATCCCAGGACTGAGGGGGAGACAGACATTAAACTGATGAAGCTGAAAATTGTTTACAATCTACACCAAAGGAGAGCTTGACCCAGTGGCTCCTGGATGCAAAGAAAGGAGTGATTCGCTGGAGGAAAAAAAAAAAAGGAGGGGGGCACTGTTCAGTCAGCATGTTGGGAAGATAGTGGATTGTGCCATCACAGGGAACAGCTGAGCGGAGAATGGAGGCTTATGTCAGCAGGCTTGGCACTGTGCCCTGTGGGAAGGGTGGGATGAGCTGCAGGGGAGAATCCAAGAAGGAACTGTACTGTCTCCTTGGGAGAGCAGAGAACCAATAGTCATATATGCCCTTATGGACATCAAATCAAGATTGCTCTCGTAGTGGAAGTTTTGAGCTAATGTAAAAATATCTTTCATCACCACCTGTGACTAATAATAATAATAATATTTATAGAGCTTACGGAGCCCCATGGATGCATTATATCATTTAATCATCACAAAAATCCTGTGAGGTATATATTGTTAAAATGATAGAAGTCAATTATTATGAAAACATACTTTTAACCTATTAGTGTTAAATATCCTTGTTCCACACTTACTGAATATAAAGTTTTAGGCAAGAACTTAGCCTTTCCAGGCAGTAGTGTGATGAAAGTGCCAAGATGAGGGGGTTGTAGAGAGGTACACTGATTAGAATGATGCCTATGTGATGCTAGTGTTTAAGAGGTGTTGCTTCTTATGGACCCATCATCTCATGGAGGCAGAAGAGGCCTGGGGAGGAGAGGCCATGATTTCAAAAGCACACAGACAGTAAGTTGTGGATTCAAAATTCAGGAAGTCTAACCACAGAGCCCGTGCTTTTCATCATTAACCCAGCCAGGTTTGGTTGCTCGAGTGTGGGTAGATTTTTGACCTTAACTCTGTTTCAAGGACTTTCTGAAGTTATGTACCCTGAAATGTCCAGCCAGCGGGGAGTGAAGAAATGATCCTCTGGTCATCACCCACCTTCTGGAAGCTGCTAAGTTAATGGATTCATCAAACATTATTAACCTGCTGAGCCCCTCCTAAGCATCAGACATGATGTTTTGCCATTTCTCATGAATTATCTCAGGTCCTCTCCACAACAAATGTACATGATTATTCCCATTGTATCAATGAGAGAGTTGATGCTCAGAGGAGTGGCTAACTTTCCCAACACCACACAATTACTATCAACTTCCCAACGTGCACTCCACAACATCTGCAAGGGCAGGACTTGATAAGCAGAGCAGACCTCGGAAATCAGATCCCTGTTTCCAGTGGGAGAACCCAAGCCTAAGCCAATCAGTGCAGAGCATTCTGTTGGCTATGGGATTAGTTCAGAAATGAACATCCATCTGAAGCAAAAAAGTGCAAAGGAAAATTTTCTCTTCTGTAAATATCATCTTCACTCTTTAAAGCAGGGCTTGGCAGGAGATGATCTCATCCTCTGACATTGTCGTGTATGGTTTTGGGGTCTGGGTACCACAGCCACCTCATCATCAGCCTGAGCATGACGTATGCAGGGGGTGGGCATGACCAGGAGAATCAGACCATTGGATTAAGTCAGTCCTGAAGCTTTCAGTTCCCTGGGCCAGTGACTGTCCTTATTGTTCCTAGCAGTTTGAGTAGAGATTTCTGCACAGCCAGCAAGGCAGGGAGCTGGACTCCAAGTCCAAAACCAAATCGTGGGCTCCCCAATCCACACTTTCCTACAGGGCCTGGCTGCAGACATGGCTCTCCTACTCAGGTTGTTTACCATCTGGCAGGAGGCTTTTGGCATTCTGCTGTAGTGGCAGATTTGATCATCAGTCACAATGCCAAGGGGATGGTGGTTTGAGTCATTGTTTATCTGTTGGTCTCATTCTTTCATAATAAATATGCATTGCTTAGATAATAAAACAACAAAAGGGAAAATTCCATGTGAGGCAGAGATAAAAAAGCTCTGCTTAAAAAAAGAAGGCTTATATAAAGGTAAAACTGTGTGATGTGTGTTTGGCATGTTTTTTAAAAAGCTAAACAGGATCAGGCCAAAGACAGGAGCAAGGCATCAAACCTTTTATCACAGGCTAGATGCCAGTTTCCTTTGAGATCTGATTATTCAATTGGAGGAGCTGATTGTAGCTATTGTCAAAATTTCCTGATTTCCTCCCCACCATAGAGGACCTTACATAGAAATACCTTAATCATGACAGCTTCTGAAGGCATGGGCCCAGCTAAGAGAGCTCCTGGAACTTAGAGGTCCTACAGATTCGTGTAATTCTCAAGCCAGAGAAAGCCCGAGGAAATCTACTGTCCATTGGAAAGCTGGCTTAAAGCTGTGCTTTTATGTGGATTTGTTCACTTCCTTGCTTCACAGGGAGAACCTCAAGGACATAGACAGCTCTCTCTCCTTGACAAAGAGAGCCCCTAATGATCAGGGGTAGTGAGGTTGTACCACAGAGACAGAGAATGATGGGGGAAGGATGGAATCACAGAGAGAACAGCCTTCTGAGGATGTAGTGGGCCCAGCTTGCTTGTTAGCACTAGTGGCACAGAGGGGCAGAGTCCTTTTGGGAAAAAGAAAACTATGAGGGAAGGTTTGTCAAGAAGCAGATGGAATTTGTCTGTTGTGCTAGTACAGGTTGTTTTAAGGCCATCTTTAGTTTTATGCATTCTGACTTTGGTTCTTCACACAAACATATTAGAATGCCCCACATCCCATGATAAATGGAATTTATATATGACAAATGATAAAGTTATAAGTTATAAAAATAAAGTTATGAAAGTTTTTATGATGCATTTTGTAGACGTACTAGATGAGACACATTAATTTAGATTTTATTGCTTTAATATTTCAGGGTCAAAGATTTCATATTTGAAATCTCAAAGATTTCCCTAGGTGCTTAGAAAGCTTGTAGGTTTTAGATACTGTTTCCATGCAGCCTAATAGCTAAAACAGCCCTAGTGGATGAGAAGGTCAGTTGTCCATCTGCTGGGCTGTGGGCAAGGAGCAGATGCTTTGATCTCTGCTTTTCTCATTGTCTGGCAAATAGCAGGGAACTCAGTGACAATGAGCAGACTGGTGCTTAGGTAGGACAGGAGACTGAACTCAGATAAGGGTTGGTCTTTCAGGAAATCAGGTCAGGGGTTAGGCCAAAAGCTGTAGGCAAGACTTGGATCATTCTACACTGGAATCTCATGCGTTTTCTTAATTTCATTTTTCCAAGTATAGGGCAGTGACGACATAGATAACTGAAGAAAACCTCTCTGGGTCAGGTACTGTGTGCGTCCCTGTTACATATCATGGTTTCAATGAAATCACAAACAAATCCGTGCAGTAGGTAGTACTTTTATTACACTTTACAAATGATGAAACTAAAGCTGGGTGGGTGAAAGGACATGGAGAAAGTCACACAGCAGAGCAGGAACTCAAAGTCTTTTGTCAGGGATGTGGAACACGCCCTTCCCTAGAGAGCTTTCAAGGTAGTAGGTGAGTGCTGGGCAGAGAAGGGGTGAGAGAGAGATGTTGAGAGCTCTCTGGAGAGCATTTCTGAAAATCTGGTTTCTTGGGATCCTTGTCTCCTTGGCAGATTTCCTCTCTTTACCTGCACGTGTGCTGCTGAGCCTCTGGCTCTGTAGACCAGACTTCAGCTGCCTCTTCATTGCTAAGGACAGATCATCTTGCTGGGCTTTGCCAAGGGCCTTAATAAAACAGATCCTGTGGTTGTAGCACACAAAGGTAGGCAAAAACATTACTTTGATGAAAAAAAAACCAGAAAACCACTCTCGAGCTAGAGCCCAATGCCTGACCTTCCTACCCCCAAGGGCATAGGCTAAGATTCCTTTTCTCCCCATTCACTCGATTAATTTCAGCCTCTAGAGAATCCCAACCCCCAGCCATATTTGCCTACTGTTGTTTTTAACCTCAAACAACATCATAGCAACAGAACTCAGAGGAAAGATCACAGATTCTGAAGTCAGACAGACATGTGTTCACATCCCAACTCAGCCTCTTGCTAGAACTCAGATTTTGAGTGGTTAACTTCACTTCGGTTTCCTCTCCTATGAAAGGTTGGGGGTGAATTAAATGATGTAATAGAAACTTACAAATGTATTGAATTACCTGGAAATTCATATCTTTTTTGAAGGAAGTACAGGGCAGAGAAGCAAGAGAGATGCCTTTATTTTCTTTCAGGGCAGAGGGTAGAGGACAAGGAACAGTTTTTTAAACTGAGAGAACAGACAGTGCAAGGCCTCGGGACAGATGAAGTCCAATAGAGCTGGACTTCCACTAAACTATGGGGAAGGGATTGAGGGGAAGTAAGTTGAGGTTGGAAATCTCAGGCAAATCCAGATAGTTGAAAGCTGCATAAGGACTTAGCACATGATCATAAAAGAAATGAGCAGTCACCCAAAGCTTTTAAGCAAAGAAGTACCATGACTTTATTTATGTTTTTATAACTTCATTTTGCCTGGGTCACAAAAAGATTGGTAGAGGGTCAAGGCTGGAGACAAGCTGCCCAGCTGGGAGGCTGGTGACCCAGTCTAGGTGATGGAGTGGCAGCCTTGATGGGGAGATGGAGGTGGGTATAGAGAAAAGTGGGCGATGGTTCCATGTGCTCATCCTGTGGCTTTGGATAACCTTGCTGAGCCTCAGCTTGTTTTTCAGTTGTTTATGGAGGATAATAACAGCATCCTTGTCCCAGAGTTGTTATGGGATTAGATGAGATCATGCATGCAGTGAATGCAGCATGGCGTCTGCTGCACACTGAGCGCTGGCAGGATGGAATTGAGTGTCATTGTTGCTGGTGGTGGCAGCAGTGGTGCTGGAGATGGTGCAGGATGCTCTCAAGGCACGCTGCAGCAGCAAAGGAAACAAACCACATGGGCAGCAAGTACTAGAACAAGCCCGCTTCAAAAATGAAATCCTGGTTAAAAGGTACAAATGGTCCTTGCGAGGAAAGGAGGAGAGAGGGAAGGAGGGAAGTCATTTAAAGAGGTCAGTGTGCCTGCTTTTGTGAGCTGAATTAGGACACAATGAGAAGGTGTCCTAAAGGTGGCAAGTGGGGTGGGCGGATGCGAAAGCCTTTGAAGAGAGTGGGGGAAGAAAGCTTAAAAATCTCGAGGCGGATGCCATGCTATGCCAAGTCACTTCAGTCGTGTCCAACTCTGTGCGACCCCACAGACAGCAGCCCACCAGGCTCCCCCGTCCCTGGGATTCTCCAGACAAGAAAACTGGAGTGGGTTGCCATAGAAAGGCCATTTTTTAATTTGGTACAAGAAACCCACAGAAGATATACAGCCCGTATCCTGAGAGTTCCTATACTCCATCCTGCCTGCCAGGAAAATTAATCACCGAGTCAGGAGAGTGGAAACTGAAGTTGGTTGGAGGGAATAAAGAAATAAAAATGCAAGAGAGAAGAAAAGACAGTCTTGCTCTGTTAAATACATTCAAGTCGTGTGGCTCAGACAAATGGCATGTGAAGATTCATTTCAAAATGGGAATGTTTTTATTGTTTTTGTGGATTTTAAAAGAATGTGTGCTCAATATAAACTTCTCAGACTGTTGAGAGGGACTATTTTGAGCACTAACTTTGTGGCAGAAACTTGGCATAGAGCTTTATATGCATTTATGCCATTTAATTATCACCCACACTTACTGTGTAGGTAACATTAACCATTTTAAAGCTGAAGAAACTGAGATTGAGGACGATAAGTGACTTGCCCGGAATCGCACAACTATTTCTACAACTTGCTAGTTTGGAAAAGTTACGTCACCTCCCTGAACCTAGTTCTGTTTCATTAGCCACAAATTGGCACTTGCCATCTACCCCTACAAGGATTAAATCATGTGCCACTGCAGCTGCTGACCTTCAACACCCCTGAAGGAGTTCGGTGTGGGGAACAGAAACGAGGCACTCTGTGCTCCAGGAAAACTGATAGGACAGGTCTTCAATAGTCAGATATTCTCAGGAGCTGATTTTATGGGCTCAATTCTTACACCGCCTCACACCCAGAAAAGCACTAAACTCCTTCATGGTGACAGTTGTTAATTGTGACTAGAAAGAATACCAAGAAGATGGCATGTGAAAACTTGGAAGATAAAACAGTGGTTACAAAGAAGCCTCAAAGTGTTACCAAGGACAAGTCCTACTCACCTTTGTTGCTTTGTTTATACATGATCTGTTGGGAGGATAACTAGAGACATGGACATGTGGATTTTAGTGTGGCATTTTCCAAAACCTCATTATGCCTTTGTGAACAAATGACCAAATATTGATGGCGTTACTGCTGAGTGGAATCGTCACTGAATAACCGTGTCCTGAGATTTCTGACTAATTGATTAATGACGACCTCTGGGACAGGAGTTCTGGCTTTGGTCTTGTCCAGTTCAACATTTTTATCAATGTTTCATGTGAGAGCATTGATAGTTCTCGAATCAAATCTGAGAATGTATCAAAGCTGAGAGGAAGAACAAATGGATTATAGAATTAGGATTATAGAATGTATTATAGAATCAGGATTCAGAAAACTGTCAATAGGCTGGCATGAAGGGAAGAAAAGAGAAAGTTGAATTATGCTAGCAGTAAATCTAAAACATAGCCTTGAAACTTTCAAACACTAGAATGAGGGTAAGTGAGTCATTGTTGTTTAGGTGCTAAGTTGTATCTGACTCTTTGCTACACCATGGACTACAGCATGGCAGACTCCTCTCCTCCACAATCTCCTGAAGTTGGCTCAGTTTCATGTCCATTGAGTAGGTGATACTATCTATCGAATCCTCTGTCACCTCCTTCTCCTTTGGCCTTCAGTCTGTCCCAGCATCAGGGTCTTTTTCCAGTGAATCTGCTCTTTGCATCAGATGGCCAAAGTATTGGAGCTTCAGCATCAGTCGTTACAATGAATATTCAAGGTAGATTTCCTTTAGGATTGACTGATTTGATCTCTTTGCAGTCCAATGGCCTCTCAAGAGTCTTCTCCAACACCATAGTTTAAAAGCATCAATTATTTGGTGCTCAGCCTTCTTTATGGCCCAATTCTCACATCCATACATAACTACTGAAAAAATCATAGCTTTGATTATATGGACCTTTGCTGGAAAGTATTGCCTCTACTTTTTAATACAGTGTCAAGGTTTGTCATAAAGTGGTAAAGGGTAAGTGAGAGAGTTGGCTTAATAACAGACTCTGAAAAAAACACTAAAGTCTTGCCTTTATGGTATACAACCTTAGACTGTTGCAACATATCAAATTATCAAAATCATAAAATGACACTTTGGGTTACAATTTTGGAATCTCTTTGGACAGAATAATGCTGGACCCCTAATATATGCTCAGCAGATACTGTTTAAAATAACACATGATTTAATGATTTTCCTGGAACACTGTGTTGAGTTATGCATGCAGTCACTCAATAAATTTTTTTTTTTTTTTAGGACTAGAGCCAAGCTGCAGTTAAGTGATGGGTACATATCAGTAAACAAAATCTATGTAGAAAACGGAAACATTTTTGAACATGCAATATGTATCAGACACCATTAAGGTTGTAAAGATGAATATAGTTCCTGCCTTCAAATCCTTGTTAAAGAAATGAAAGTATAAATCACAACCCAGAAATGTTACATGCCATTAAGCCTTTAGAAAGAGGAGGTCCTGAGCAGTGTATGATTAACTCATAAGAGGTGTCTGGAAAAGAGTTGCAGTGGATGGGACATACATAAGGTTTTTGGTATGTGACAAATAGATATTTGCTCATTCTTGGTAGCCATCTGTGTGAATGTGTCCAGAATAAGACAAAGGGAATTCTGGATAAACCTGAAACTTGCAATATATAAGGTAATAGAGAAGAAACTTGGATTTTTGTAAAACCTGGAGAAATTCTAGGGATAGAGCCAGCTTA
Organism: Tragelaphus eurycerus; assembly: GCA_935064755.1. Lineage (NCBI taxonomy): Eukaryota > Metazoa > Chordata > Mammalia > Artiodactyla > Bovidae > Tragelaphus > Tragelaphus eurycerus. Next base: position 5,174,200 of record CAKXYN010000072.1, on the reverse strand, counting down.
ATGGGCATGTAAATGTGAGGTATTGTTATATAAAATAAAGAATGGTCTTGTCCTGTGTGGACTCAAATAATGCCTTTAAGATACAGCTGCAAGTTTCAGGACAACAGAAGTTCACACTTTGTGTGAACTTTGGATTCACACAAGGAAAATCTGACAGTAGTTTATCAGTGGAAGAATATAGCCATTCATGAAGAAACTGCAGGGGACACTTCAACATATGATGAAGATTGACTCACATTGATTTGTGCTGTGGCCTGAATGGCCTCTGAGGTCAGATTTAGCCCTGAAATTCTGTTTTATAAACTTCCATATATTGTATTTAACAATTTGTATCATGCATTGCTATTTTGCAATATGTGTGTAAATCATTGCACCTTAAATCAATTTTGGAGAAGCCAATGGCAATCCACTCCAGTACTCTTGCTTGGAAAATCCCATGGACAGAGGAGCCTGGTGGGCTGCAGTCCATGGGGTCGCTAGGAGTTGGACACAACTGAGCGACTTCCCTTTCACTTTTCACTTTCATGCATTGGAGAAGGAAATGGCAACCCACTCCAGTGTTCTTGCCTGGAGAATCCCAGGGACGGGGGAGCCTGGTGGGCTGCCGTCTATGGGGTTGCACAGAGTTGGACACAACTGAAGCGACTTAGCAGCAGCAGCAGCAGCAACAAGTCAATTTTGGACTTTCTGAGAGCCTGAAAAAAGGTCTGAATGATGTATGAGAGGAAACATGAATTTGAAATTTGTTACAATACCAATACACTGAGTTCCTTTTGGTCAAGCTGTTCATCTTCTCTGCAACTCAATTTCCACATCTATGAAACAAATGGAATAAAATGTATCCTATTGTGTTGCTGCTAGGATAAGCTACAGTGTGTGGGTAAAGCATTATGAACAAAGTAACACACAAAATGGATGTACATATAATGGTAGTTAATCTATGCTATATATATATATATATATATATATATATATATATTATATATATTATTCATAGTATATGTAATATTATTCCACAGAGGAATGCATCAGTTCACTTCAGTCACTCAGTCATGTTCAACTCCTTGAGACCCCATGAATTGCAGCACACCAGGCCTCCCTGTCCATCACCAACTCCCAGAGTTTACTCAAACTCACGTGCATCGAGTTAGTGATGCCATCCAGCCATCTCATCCTCTGTCGTCCCCTTCTCCTCCTGCCCCCAATCCCTCCCAGCATCAGAGTTTTTTCCAATGAGTCAACTCTTCACATGAGGTGGCCAAAGTACTGGACTTTCAGCTTTAGCATCATTCCTTCCAAAGAATACCCAGGGCTGATCTCCTTTAGAATGGACTGGTTGGATCTCCTTGCAGTCCAAGGGACTCTTAAGAGTCTTCTCCAACACCACAGTTCAAAAGCATCAATTCTTTGGCGCTCAGCTTTCTTCACAGTCCAACTGTCACATCCATACATGACCACTGGAAAAACCATCCCACACAAAAAACCAGCCTTGACTAGACGGACCTTTGTTGGCAAAGTAATGTCTCTGCTTTTGAATATGCTATCTAGGTTGGTCATAACTTTCCTTCCAAGGAGTAAGTAGTCTTTTAATTTCATGACATAGATTAGTTCTATCTCTCAGGATACCTGTTTAGTTCAGTTCAGTCACTCAGTTGTGTCCGACTCTTTGCAACCCCATGAACTCCAGCATGCCAGGCTTCCCTTGTCCATCACCAACTCCTGGAGCTTGCTCAAATTCATGTCCATTGAGTCAGTGATGCCATCCAACCATCTCATCCTCTGTCATCCCTTCTCTTGCTGCCTTCAATCATTCCCAGCATCAGGGGCCCTTCACATCAGGTGTCCAAAGTATTGGAACTTCAGCTTCAGCATCAGTCCTTCCGATGAATATTCAGGACTGATTTCCTTTAGGATTAACTGGTTTGATCTCCTTGCAGTCCAAGGGACTCTAAAGAGTCTTCTCTTCAAGTCTACCTGTTGGGCGAATACTAAATGCTGAGTGATATCTTGGGGCCCAGCAAGCCAGAACTTCCGTAGTCACTGATTCTTTCCCCAAGGAGAAAAGGATTTTGCTCTATTCATTTTAGCTCTTTGCTCCTTCTTTGCATTATTCTTTCTCTGGCTCCTCAGTGTTCTTCACTGTAGGTTCGGAAGCTGCTTGTGTGTAGACTGGTGGATTCAGAGCACTCTCTAGAGACATGTACTGATGTGAGAGTTGGACTATAAATAGGGTTGAGCACTGAAGAATTGATGTTTTCAAACTGTGGTGCTGGAGAAGACTCTTGAGAGTCCCTTGGACAGTAAGGAGATCAAACCAGTCAATCCTAAAGGAAATCAACCCTGCATATTCTTTGGAAGGACTGATGCTGAAGCTGAAGCTCCATTACTTTGGCTACCTGATTAGAAGAGCTGACTCACTGGACAAGACCCTGATGCTGGGAAAGATTGAAGGCAGGAGGAGAAGAGGGTGGCAGAGGATGAGATGGTTTGATGGCATCATTGAGACAATGGATGTGAATTTGAGCTCATGTCGGGAGATAGAACTCGGGAGATAGTGAAGGACAGGGAAGCCTGGCATGTCTACGGGGTCACAAAGAGTCGGAAACGACTTAGTGACTGAACAACAGCTAGAGACAATAGCGGGATTTGTTACACTTGAGAGAAGTAGACTTTTTTTATCATTTGGTTGCTGGTGCAAGTGAAATGTACCAGGAGCGAGTGAGATGGGGAAGCAGGGAGCAGGGAAGGGAGGGTCCACCTTTTTTTCACTCACCCCTCCCTATCAATGCACTTCTCTGGCTGCTTATATACCCGGCCCCCAGATAGATCTGAAGACAACAAGCCACACAGGATTTCTCTTCCTGAGCACGGAGAGTCAACTGAAAAGTTTCCAATGGGACTGTAACTGAATCTAGTGACTCCCAAATAGGTCAATGACTCAGGGCTAAGGAACTCACTAAACATGGTGCCTGAATTATCTTCTTGGGCATCTAGGTAACATATCCTGTTCAATTGTCAGAAGAAGGAAGAGAAGAGCTTATTCAAGCACAGTGAACCACAGAATGAAGATTTATTTTTATTTTTCAAATACTTATTTTTTATTTTAACTGTACTGGGTCTTAGTTGTGGTATACAGGATCTGGTTCCTTCGCCAGGAATTGAACCTGGGCCCCCTGCATTGGAAGCACAGAGTCTTACCCACTGAGAAAACCAGGGTAGTCCCTGCAATTTTAATTATAAAATTTATCCTCAAATATTTAATCTCCAGTTCTTTCTCATACTCAGTTCTTTTAAAGTTCCACGTCACTCCTGTCACTAAAGAAACCTGAAGAACAACACATTTCCTGAATGTAGAGGGGAAGAATGTGAGGGGCAAGAGGAGAGGGGATGGAGGCAGGGGTACTATGGTGAATAATGATGAGGAGAGTGTGATAAGACCCAATTCAGGACCCAATTCTGCCTTGAATAATTAGCAAGAATTATCAACTTACCAAAAATCAGAACACATATCTGTTTCTACTCTTTTTTCAAATGTGGACCATTTTTAAAATCTTTATTGAATTTGTTACAGCATTGCTCATGTTTTATGTTTGTTTGCTTTTTTAACTCTGAGGCATGTGGGATCTTAGGCCCCCAACCAGGAATTACATTTGTGAGGTAAAGTCTTAACCACTGGACCACTGGGGAGTTCCCTTATTTCTGTTTCCGAAAGAAAATGATGAAATAAATTTCTTAGAGTGAGAATGTTAAAACCATTAAGTTTATCAAAGAAAACATAAAGGAGTTTATTTCTAATTTCAGTTAGGCAACTGCTCTAAGCAGGACACAAACTGACTAACTTTAAAAGAAGGTAATTGAGACTTTCGATCTGTTCAAGATATACCATGAACAGAGTACGTAGGTAATCCAGAGAATTAGAATAGAAATGTAAAATTCATAGTGAAGTGAAGGTCACTCAGTTGTGTCCGACTCTTTGGGACCCCATGGACTATACAGTCCATAGAATTGTCCAGGCCAGAATACTAGAGTGGGTAGCCTTTCCCTTCTCCAGGGGATCTTCCCAACCCAGGGATCGAACCCAGGTCTCCCACATTGCAGGCAAATTCTTTACCAGCTAAGCCACAAGGGAAGCCCTTAAAATTCATATGTATCTGATAAAACATGTAAGATTTCTTGCAATTAATAAAAAAAGATAACCCAGCTAAGAGTCGGACATGACTGAGCGACTTCCCTTTCACTTTTCACTTTCATGCATTAGAGAAGGAAATGGCAACCCACTCCAGTGTTCTTGCCTGGAGAATCCCAGGGATGGGGGAGTCTGATGGGCTGCCGTCTATGGTGTCGCACAGAGTTGGATACAACTGAAGTGACTTAGCAGCAAGCAGCAGCAGTTTAAAAATGGACAAACAGCTCATTCTCAAAGGAAGGTATCCATGTGGCCAGGAAGCATAGTTAAAAAGGTGCTCAAGTAATTACTCTTCAGACAAATGCAAAGTAAAATGACAGCGATGTATCACTTCACACTTAACAAAATTGATACGTTTTAAAATATTAATGCTAAGCGATGGTGGCCATGTGGAACAACCTGAATTCTTAACCCTTGCTGGTAGCAGTATAGAATAGTATGACCTCTTTGGAAACCAGCTTAGCAATTTCCATTGCAGCTGAATATACCCACCTTCAGATCAGATCAGATCAGATCAAATCAGTCACTCAGTCATGTCCGACTCTTTGCGACCCCATGAATAGCAGCACGCCAGGCCTCTCTGTCTATCATCAACTCCCGGAGGTCACTGAGACTCACATCCATCTTATGACCCAGTAATTCCACTCTTGGGTGTATTATACCCAGGAAAGATGAGTGCATATGAGATGAGTGCCTAGGAGCACTAATGAAAGTATAAAATATGTACTTAATAACTTTATTTACAAATAAAGAAAGTAATTAACAAAAATTTGGGGGCTTCCCTCATAGCTCAATGCAGGAGACCCAGGTTCGATTTCTGGGTCTGGAAGATCCTCTGGAGAAGGAAATGGCAACCCACTCCAGTATTCTCACCTGGAGAATACTATAGACAGACAGGCTACAGTCCATGGGATCTCAAGAGTTGGGCACTACTTGTGACTAAACCACCACCAACAACACAAATTTTAGGATAGTAGTTATTTGGATAAAGGGAAAGCAGGAGGGGATTCTAAGGGGCTTTTGGTGTATGGCAACACTACATTCATTTGGCTTGGGTGGTGAACACATGACTCTTCACTTAATTATTACTGTAATTGCACTGACACTTTATGATTTTATGTGTAGTTAATTTAAAGTGTTTTCGCATTTAAAAAAGATGAATTGCGGGACTTCCCTGGCAGTCCAGTGGTTAAGACTCTATGCCTCCACTACAGTGGGCGTGGGTTAAGGTTGAGGATCTAAGATCCCACATGCTGGGTGGTGTGACCAAAAAAAGCTGAAAATAAAAAAGATAAATCGTTTTAAAAACTGCTACCCAAATGTGGGAACTCACTTCCTTTTTAAGCCTCAGCCTTTCCATCTATAAACTTATTGGGATGGAGTGTAATATTCAAGGTGTCTTTCTGTTCTTACACACTATGGCCCTGGAACCACTGGGAAGCTAGGCAACATGAAGATGGAAAATAGCCCTAATCAGGAAATTATAAAAGATCCATGATCATCAGTATAAGTGGTCACTAATTAGCAGAGTTGGATATCTAGGCTTGCACCCTGATACAGAAGCAAAGCCTTTTAACTTGCATGTATCATTTTGGGAGACACTGGATGTCTGACTTCTAGTCAGTCTTGTCTGACTCTGTGACCCCATGGACTGTAGCCCACCAGGCTTCTCCATGTATGGGATTCTCCAGCCAAGAGTACTAGAGTGGGTTGCCATGCCCTTCTTCAGGGGATCTTTACTACCAAGGGGCTGAACCCATGTCTCCTGCATTGCAGATGGATTCTTTTCTGACTGAGCCATCAGGGAAGCCTAGAAGAGACTAGACTAGCAAATAATAATGGAAATTGGTTAATAATACATCTCACCAAAACCTTGAAAAACAAACGAGTGAGACAAAACAGGGCATTTGAGGAATCACTTACCAGAAGAGCTTCCTTCTCAAGTTGGTTTCCTTGAGGAAGATGGAAGACCTCTTTGCATGTGAATTGCATATAAATGCTCTTGTTAATGGAAACATCTAGCCCAGATCCTTAGAAAACCCAGGCTGAGGACGAACCTTTATGTGCAGATAATTTACTGGAGGGTGCACTCTTAGGGCACCAGTTGCATATAAAATTGAAAGTAAGGCAAAAAAGGAGAGCAAGTAGTCGTATGTTCCCATGCCCATCAAAGATTTACAGTGGATACTGCCGATGTTAGATTACACATGAGCACAAAGGAGCCTTGAAACTACTGCAGCTCAGAACCACCCACTGGATTGTGATGTGAGGGAAAATATATGTTCCTGATTTCCCCCTCTTTTCTCTTTTCTATTGAGTAAAGTCTGTAGGAGAGGTAGATAGGCTGACTAATGCCCTCAACAAGCTCATCATTGATTGTTGTCTTTGTTTAGTTGCTAAGTCATGTCTGACTCTTTGTGACCCCGTGGACTGTAGCCCACTCAGCTCTTCTGTCCATAAGATTTCCCAGGCAAGAATACTGGTGGGCCACCATTTCCTTCTCCAGGGGATATTCCTGAACCAGGGATTGAACCCACATCTCCTACATTGCCAGGCAGATTCTTTACCACTCAGTCACCAGGGAATCACTGGACACATAACAGTTTGTCATCCTAATATAACCAAAAAATGCCTCTTCAAAAAACTTGCTCTGAAGATTGCACAGGAAAATGTTCATGAAGGATTCTGCAACTTTAAAGTTCCTGTGGCAGTTCACTATCATTGAGTGGTGTTGCTGCTTAGGAAAAAAATCTGGAAAATATTAAAACAGAATATATGATCTCCACTATCTTACCTGCTATATTCATGAAGGGCTCAAAAGTTATGGCAAAGTGATTCTTTTCCTCTTTAAATATTTCTTGCCTTTTTATGGTTCCAAAAAATATATTTATTTATACATAAATATGGAGTTTGAGTGAACTCCGGGAGTTGGTGATGGACAGGGAGGCCTGGCGTGCTGCGATTCATGGAGTCTCAAAAAGTCAGACACGACTGAGAGACTGAACTGAACAGATTGTGTTGGAGTAGGAAATGGCAACCCATTCCTGTATTCTTGCCAGGAAAAGTCCATGGACAGAGGAGCTTGGCAGACTGTGGTCCATGGGGTGGCAAAGAGTTGGACACGACTGAGAAACAGCATGCAGGTTGTGTGGATTATAGACTTTTCTCATAATGCAATTTTAAGTGTGAAAGGGACACCAGTCACAATTGCAGTGGTACAATATGAAACTGCACTGGCACACATGCACAAACTGTCACATGCACAATTGTGTGACACATAAGGGGTGGTGCAGCTGAACACCAGTGGTCAGATTAAAATGGTCTTGTTGGTTTACAGGGCTTCCTTGAAAATAATGGGCTGGAAGGGCTTTGGGAGGGGTTCACTCACCTTTGTGAAAAAGGCAGATTTTGGTGGCGATGGGCACTTCTCAGAAGCACCAGGTGGCCTTCTTTGTCCCATTTTTCCTGGATGACCCTGAGGACCTGTACTCAAGATACATAGACAAATGAGGAAATAAGTCTGAACTCTTGCATTTTATGATCAGCATATTTCTGTTTCCCTCCCTCCCATCCTTTTTTAGTTATGATCTTACAGGTTCACTTCAGGGTTCTCTCTCTAGTCTATGGGAATGGCATCCAGTGCTTACTTTTGTCATAGTTTTTACCACACTGAATTATAACCCCTTCCTAAGCACTTGTGTCCTTGACTATACCTGAAGTGTCCAGGTTGTAGTCAGAAGTCAAAGTATATTTTCTGAATGTATAAGTGCATGAATTGTTTTTCTTATCATATAGGCAGAATCATATGTTTTCTTTATTATAAACCTTCTATCTAAGGACCACTTTCTGTAGGAATCAATGCAGAAAAATTCAGAAATCTTATTGTACTATATAGCTAAAAGACACAGGTCAGTGATACTGAAACCCACGTAAGCATTACAGTTGCCCATGGAGCTCAAAAGGCTCACTGATACCCTGTCTGCACTCTCTTCTAAATCTGAGTCCCTGGTTGTGGACCTGAGGTTAATGATGTACACTGGTCAATCTGATGGAATTCACTGTTCTCAGGTATCCAAGTGACAGAGCAGATGTTCAGAGCTGAATGGAGATTTCCTAAGCTAAGCTAGTCACCTCAGTCGTGTCCGACTCTGTGCAACCCCATAGATGGCAGCCCACCAGGCTCACCCGTCCCTGGGATTCTCTAGGCAAGAACACTGGAGTGGGTTGCCATTTCCTTCTCCAATGCATGAAAGTGAAAAGTGAAAGTGAAGTCGCTCAGTCGTGTCCGACCCTCAGCGACCCCATGGACTGCAGCCTTCCAGGCTCCTCCACCCATGGGATTTTCCAGACAGAAGTACTGGAGTGGGGTGCCATTGCCTTCTCCAGAGATTTCCTCATCCCCAGCCTATTGGTATCTTTCCATGATACCACCTTGCCCCTGATTTCGTGAGAATCGCCACTGCTTCAGTGTGAAATATGTGCTGCCACACTGCACGGAAATAACAATGATATTTGCAATATTCAAGCTATTTTTTCAAACTAATTATCCTTACTGATAACCAAGCATATGGGCACTATTGATGTCTTTTTAGAATATAAAGTTAACTTATTCTCTCATATACATGACCACACTTAAAAATTAATGAACAATCTGAGTATTCATGCATGTCTTGTATGGTATGCTCTCTAAATTCACCAAGTTCAGCCATTTTCTCTAATCTAGCAAAAAAAGACTTGTCTCTAAATGTTTTACAAGTGAGTTATTTTTCACATTGTGTTTGCATGTGTGTGGGTGTGTGCATGTGTTCATGTGCATGTGTTAACTGAGTGGTCTTTCTTACCATGTGAATCAAAACGTATCTCAATTTACTTACTACATTTTCCCAATTCTAGAGAAAGAACTAAACTAGTGGGAAAACACCAGGTCTCTAGCCAAGAGCTGCAGTACTGGTGGGTGAATTCTTAGTGAGCTTCCGGCCAAACATCAATATTCCATTTAGGGAGCACTTCTTGTTATGTAGTTGACTATATGTCACCTGTCCCATTGCCAATTTATGTATATTAGGTTGAAATGTTTGCAGTGTCAGAACTTCCCTGATTTTGCCCCACAAAACGGCAATTTTGAATGGTTTAGCTTACTATAAATAGCAATATGCAGATGGAATCCCTTTTTTGGAGATTTTTTTGAAGTACAAACCAACTGCCTCAAAGGCAGTTCACTCCTCAACAAGATGGTGAGGGGATGGGATTGAATTTGTGCTACTAATACTTTTACCCATCCCACGTTTCTTTATAGATACACTAAATTAACCTAATGCATGTTTTTGTCCTTTCCACACACCATGAATAGCAACTAGAATTACAGCCTTGGGTCTCTAGTGGTACATCAAATATCCTGAAAGCTTTCTAAACATATAGGTAATTTGCATCTATTTCCAAGTTCTGATTCAGTAACTGTAGGATGAAATTTTGACATTCTGATGCATAATCAGAATTAAGAAAACAATTCATAGGCACTGAAAAGAAGAAATGCCTTGCTTCAGTAATCTTATCAAGTGCATTGGGAGTTTAACTGGGTCTGTGAACATTACAACCAGAGAAAGGAAAGACCAGTAAAACCAAAACAAAACTATCTCTCACCATCTTCACCAGGTATTCCCAAAGGATCTGGAGGGCCTGGGGGGCTTCAGGGTCCCAAACGTTCACAGGTTCAGAATTTCCTTCAGTCTTGAGATCAGCTAGGGCTGATATGATGGACAGAGCCCAAATCCAGAAACCTAGAGCAGAAGAGTAACAGAAAAAGTTCTCACAGACTGGAAACTTGTGCTGTTGCTCAAAGGATCATATTCCCACCCCATCAAAGGGATGCAAACCCTCACAATCCCAAGAAGTATCTGTTACTACAGGCATCCACATCAATGCTGGGACTAGGGTCAGAGAAAGTTAGGAAGGTTCCAAGGGCATTATCCCAAATGCCCTCTAGATGGGACATGGAGAAGGCAGAAGGGACCTGCTGATCTTTCCTATTGTAATCCAGTGTCCCTTCTTCCAACTTATGCTTTTAGCTAGCCTGAAGCCTCTGGTAGCCACACCTGCTACTTGATCTTAGTTGTGATGGTTTGGCATCTGAAGTCTTTATTTAAGCATTGAGGTTTCTTCCATGGAGAAATCACCTAGCTTCATTTCTTCTCAGTTTTTCCACCTATACATGAAGGAGTAATTATGCCTATCTAAGAGGGAAGCATAGGATTTGGGGATAATATAATGAAGTATTTAGCACAGTGAAGGCACAAGGCTGACATCCTATGTAAGATTATCCTGACCATTGATTGCTCTTCTTGTCAATATATCTAGGTGGTAGAAATTTTCCTTCATTGACATCCTTTTAGTCCCATTAACAAAGCAAAGCCTGAACATGGACTTAAATCTAACAAAATAGGTCAACAATAAATATAAATTCTAGAGGAAATTGTCCCTAGTTGTCCTAATGACTGAAAGCTCTGTCTGTGCTGATATATCAACTATTGTAGCAGAGTGGTCCTAACTGTTATTACAAGTCTAAGGTCTGTGTCTTCTTAATAATCTTAACACTTGCTTTAAAAGATAACTAAGCCACCAGTCATATCCTTGGTAATAAAAACTGGCTGTAATTTCTGATTCCATTGATGACTTATGAAATGTTAAGTCAAGTAATTATGAGTGTAAATCAAGACAATTATTTATCAAAATAATCTGAGAATTTGTTTCTCAAAGTCAGACACATTTTCACACATGCTAGCTCTGACACTTCCCAACTGTGCAACCTTGAAGAAAATAACTAAACTGTTTCTCAGCCTCAGCTATAGTGGCACTATGAATTCTGACATAAGTCACCGAATTGCTTAGAAGCAAAAGATGTAATGATGTAATAAATATGCCTGCCATGATGCATGGTACATCAAACAGTCCCATGTGGTAACTCCTGACCCCTGGCCCCTACTCTCTGCCTTCTAATGAAAATACTGTACATATTTGAGCATCTTTATGACCAGAAATTATTGATAGTTTCTCATATGAAAGCCTTGGGGCATCTTTGAATAATTTTAAGATGATCATGAGAAAAATCCCAAGTGTTCAGGCTTACATAGCCCTTATTTTATTTTTGTAATTTTCTAGACCTCTCTGTGAGGTCGAGAAAGTTTCAACATTACATTCCTCATTGGAGTGAGGAAAAAATTGAAGTCCAGGAAAGGGAAATATTTTGACTTCTTTGAGACTGTTTTACAAGATGGAACTTTTGTTCTATAATATTGTTCTGCTTACTCTTCAGTGACTGTGCTGTTATTTAGTTATGGCCGAATCTCACATGACTGGAGATGAGTGGGGAATACCTTGTATGTTCAGAGTCTAAACTGTACCCTACACCCCCTGCCCCCGAATAAATATACACAGACATATACCTGCTTGCCGCTCACACACAGAGTTTTCTCTCACACACACAGTCATTCAATACAGGTTGCCTACCTTATACAACAAAGAGTAAATTTAATAGTTTTTTGTTGGGTGCTATAGCACTGTCCTCAGAGATATTATAATAGTACTTCCGCTGATTAGAAAATATAACCACCACTGGAAGGTGTTATTAAGTAATCAGTTGACTTATTTCATACAATGCTCCTATATGAAATCTTTGGGAATAATTTTTTCCTATCCATATTGCAAATTCCCAAAGAAAATGCATATTTCCCATTATGAACAAAATGAATTATATAAGGGGACTTTTTTCTGTTTTGTTTTGCCTGCAGGAAACTCAGCTTCATATTTCCAACTAAAATTTTGAAACTGGGTAGGTGCACACATCTGCACTTTAATTGACCATTAGTATGGTTTTACTTTTTGTCTTTTGTCTACTTCTAATTTTCTCCTGCTTATATTTTTCTACTTTGTACTATTAATTTATGTAAGATACCTCATAATATTTAATGCTAACATTATTTTAGAACAGACCAATGAGAGTTCATATTATGACTTGCTTTTGTGGATGATGAAAAAACGGACCCTTATAAATGTTAAGAAGCTTGACCAGGGATGAGATATGACCTGCACTGTTTCCTTTATAAGCCAAAACTCACACTCTTAACCAAGGTAGCATGTTGATGCCCATAGGAAGGCTAAGGTGACATCGATATTCTGATTGATGCATAGCTTGCTCAGATAGAAGTGAAAGAACATCTCAGGGGAGCAAGGATGAGATAGCTAGCGAGTAACAAGCTGGAGTTTCCAAGCTCTGAACAAGAGTCCTGAAATACAAACCTTAAACAGTTCTGAAGTGGTTGGTGCTGGCCAAGTACAGAATAGCAGTCCTCAAGACTCTGTTCCAGGAAAGGGTAAGCATCCGGATCTGAGAATGCCAGGCAGAAATAGAGCTAGTATTGCTTTCAGTGGAACCCGATATTGAGGACTCTGATAGCACAAGGGGAGCTAGAACAGAAGTTGAAACTCTGATATATTGGAATCTAGACAGAACAACCCAGAGAGCAGTGCATCTCAAAATCAGTCTGTGAAATTGCAACACCACAAGTGCATTCTGGAAGGATTTGGCTCCTCTAAGGAATTACTTTCTCATAGACTGCTCTGTGTTCCTCCTAGAACCTATTGGGTTGAGAGGTGAGCCAGGAATCCCAAGACTGGCAAGTCAAAATGTAAAATGCCCTTGTGAAGAAAGGTCAGTCTTCACAGTGAAGCTCAATGCAAGCCTTCCTCCACCCTCCACAATTGTCATCTTTCCAGAAGGACTTAAAGGACTTACTTGTCACCCTGCTTCTTTAACTTATATGCAGAGTACATCTTGTGAAATGCTGGGCTGGATGAAGCGGAAGCTGAAATCAAGATTTCCGGGGGAAATATCAATAACCTCAGATATGCAGATGACATCACTCTTATGGCAGAAAGCGAAGAAGACCCAAAGAGCTTCTTCATGAAAGTGAAAGAGGAAAGTGAAAAAGCTGGCTTAAAACGCAACATTCAGAAAGCTAAGATCATGGTATCTAGTCCATCACTTCAGGGCAAAGAGATGGGGAAACAATGACAACAGTGACAGACTTTATTTTGGGGGGCTCCAAAATCACTGTAGATAGTGACTATAGCCATGAAATTAAAAGGTCCTTGGAAGAAAAGCTATGGCCAACCTAGGCAGCATATTAAAAAGCAGAGACGTTACTTTGCCAACAAAGGTCCATCTAGTCAAAACTATGGGTTTTCCAATAGTCATGTTTGGATACAAGAGTTGGACCATAAAGAAAGCTGAGTGCTGAAGAATTGTTGCTTTTGAATTGTGGTGTTGCAGAAGATTCCTGAGAGTCCCTTGGACTGCAAGGAGATCCAACCAGTCCATCCTAAAGGAGATGAGTCCTGAATATTCATTGGAAGGACTGATGCTGAAGCTGAAGCTCCAATACTTTGGCCACCTGATGCAAATAATTGACTCCTTGGAAAAGACCCAGGTGCTGGGAAAGATTGAAAGAAGGAGGAAAAGGGGACAACAGAGAATGAGATGGTTGGATGGCATCACTGACTTGATAGATATGAGTTTGTATATGCTCTGGGTGTTGATGATGAACAGGGAAGCCTGGTGTGCTACAGTCCACGCCAGGTTACAAGGAGTCAGACACGACTGAGTGACTGAACTGAACCTGCAGGAGTCCTGAAAATTACTATTTCAACTTTGATGTAGAGCTTTAATATTCCAAAGTGAAGGTTTAGCTAATGATGAACCAAACTCAAGTTTTGGAAAAAACATCTGATGGCCAAAGAAGAGTATGATAATATTTTTGATGCTATAATTATGTTATTGGAAAAGGGGGATAAGATGTGGCTAGAAGCATCTGAAAGTGAGGAATAAAAGCAAGCAGAAGTCACTATTTCTCAGGTTTCCTTAGTTCATCCCTGAAACTCTAAGCCTTATATGAGTCTGCAACCTGGAAGGGAATAAAGCCAGGTTTCACTTTCTAAAATCTTGGATTTATTCCTCTCCCTCTTCTGAGAAAAATGGTTGCCTTTTTTAAAAAAGGCATTTCTACTCTCATTAAAACTGGGGCTTGAAAGATGTTATCAGAATCAGGAAATGAACTCAATCAACCCCATCCTTAAGACCAAGGATATTCTTGTTTACACCACCCTGACCCCAATTCATCTGTCTTGGGAAGATGTGATGAATACATTCTGCCCACTTTCCCTATTCACATCCCATCTTTTTTCAGAGTTTTTTTGTGCCTGAAGATCTTATTCTCTGTGTGTTCTTCCATGTAAATAATTTTCTGTAATTCACCCCACTGGCTCTCTCCTGGGCTTCCTTGGTGGCTCAGCGGTATAGATTCCACCTGCAGTGCAGGAGATGAGGGTTCAATCCCTGGGTCTGGAAGATTCCTTGGAGGAGGAAATGACAGCCCACTCCAGTATTCTTGCTGGGGAAAATCCCATGGGCAGTGGAGCCTGGCGGGCTACAGTCCAGAGTGTTGCAAAGAGTCAGACACAACTGAGCAACTGAGCATGAACACAAGGCTCTGGCAAGCCTATTTGTACTACTGAAGGGGCTGAGGCGAAACTGGAACATTCCCCCGCCGATAATAGAGGGCTAGCAAATTGTGATCATTCCTCTTCTTGAAACATGAGGTTGAATTCAAATATTGTATTAGAAAAAGTGACAATAGCTGCTGTAGCATAGTCACCTATAACTCTCAATAGCTGAACAAAGTGTTCACAAAAACTCTGCAAGGGTATTTCTGAAAAAAGAGTGAATCTCGTTTCAGTAGTAAGAGAACCAAGGTCCTTCCTTGCTGTGGTTGGGGATCTTCTTCAGCATGTGCTTCCGCGTTCTGCACATTCAAAGTGGCAGAGGAGAAAAGAAGATGGATGGGAGTACATGGGAGAAATCTGTGAGAGTCACTTCAAAGTGACTCCTATTACGAGTGCCAATACTGGAAGCCACTTGCATGGTCCCTACTAACTGCAAGATGAAGAGGATTTCCATATGAAACCAAGATGAAGGAGAAGCAGTTTGGGTGAATAGCTAGCCAGTCTCTGATATAGAGATATACATCTATCCATATGTATAGATATATTCTGTATGTATATCTATATTTGCCTTAGTAGCATGTCAAAGCTAATATATGTTAAGAAAGACACAAGGCTGAGTTTAGAGGTAAGAGAAGTATAAAGGGAAATTAAGACACAGGAACTGCTATTTCCCTACAGAAATTATTTTCCAATCTGTTCATATAGGAGCTGCCACTTAATTGCTTTATGAGACAATGAAGACAGAAGTAATGTCCCAGAACTATCCAAGATGGGGAGTCTTGTGAAAAACCCTCCAAAGACTAAGCTCCCCAATGATTAGATCGGGATAAGAAAGAAACAGAACTAAATTTTCCAACTTTTTCCAACTACCGAAGAGTGTAAAGAGAATAATGCCTTGGTGGATCTATCTTATTAAAGTCCTGGTTGGCTGTTCCATTCCCCCAACAATCTTTAAAATTTCTGGCTAGTCCATTGTTTGCTCTAACTATTATCAAGATGTCAGACTAGCTGTGGTGTTGGCTTTCTCTGATCTTTGGATGCTCATAACACTATTTTGACAATGTCCTGGACATGGGCTTTTCCACCTACTGCTCAAAATAAAGTCATCCCCTCTCCTACCACTCCTCCTAGCCCTCCCCACTCCAGCAGAACTTCAGGTCCAGAGTTAGGAGTTAGACGGCAGCAGCCTCCAATAAAGAAGCCATGGACTACCACTGTTCTTAATGAGGTTCATTGAACTTTTAAAATAAATATTCTTAGTTTTTTTTGTACTTTGATCATTTCCCAAAGTTGCAATTTTTGTGTGTGGCAATTTTGCCCAGTTTTATTTTTGCTTTTTAAAGAAAAGATTGTCAGGCTCATTTCCTCAGCTTGGAAATGAGACCATTTCCAAGGTCTTATTCTCAATTAATTATATTTTTATTAACTTAGGTTCACTTTGGCAAGCACAGAGTGCCTGGTTGGCACACACAAGGATGTCAGTAGGTTGATTATTATAGAAAAGCAGAACGTTCTCAGAATATATAGATAGTAAGGGAGAGAAGCAGAAGAAAAATCTCCTGGGCTCTAAAGTAGGAGAAAAGTGTTTATTATTCTATATTTAGCTCCAATTTTATCCACTAAATCACTTCCTCCTGGAAGTGGAGGAGCCTGGGCTAGTATCACAGTCTATAAAATTATGGATTTAGACTAGAGGAAATGGGATAATAGTCCATCTCTCATATTTCTGTTATCCTGGAAGAGTCAGAGATGGGTTCATCTCTAACAAACAAAGTTCATCAGCTTAATAGTCCCAGGCTTGGCCATCACAAGAAGAGATGACTTCCAGATATGGGTGGACAGAAATATTTCACTTTGAATGTCAATTTGTGAGCTTTCCTGGCATATTTGAATGTTTGATTGATCTGGTTAAAAATTAACTTTGACTCCAGCTTCAGGAGACCAGAAAATCAAATACTGAGAAAAAACCAATCTATTAAGTCATCTACCATAAACTTTCAAAAACAAGCAGGTGATCAAGTTATAGGACAGGTGAGGAGGTGGTCAACGAAAGCGCTTCAGTGCCTGGGGGAAGGGGAAGAGCCGGGTCCATGAACATGGCAGGTAAGTTTTCTTATTAATATCTATCGTAATTAAATTAATCCATTGCACTGGTAGATCAGATCAGATCATTCACTCAGTCGTGTCCGACTCTTTGCGACCCCATGAATCACAGCACGCCAGGCCTCCCTGTCCATCACCAACTCCTGGAGTTCACTCAGACTCACATCTATCGAGTCAATGATGCCATCCAGCCATCTCATCCTCTGTCGTCCCCTTCTCCTCTTGCCCCCAACCCCTCCCAGCATCAGAGTTTTCTCCAATGAGTCAACTCTTTGCATGAGGTAGCCAAAGTACTGGAGTTTCAGCTTTAGCATCATTCCTTCCAAAGAAATCTCAGGGCTGATTTCCTTCAGAATGGACTGGTTGGATCTTCTTGCAGTCCAAGGGACTCTCAAGAGTCTTCTCCAACACCACAGTTCAAAAGCATCAATTCTTCGGTGCTCAGCCTTCTTCACAGTCCAGCTCTCACATCCATACACGACCACAGGAAAAACCATAGCCTTGATTAGACGGACCTTTGTTATCAAAGTAATGTCTCTGCTCTTGAATATGCTATCTAGGTTGGTCATAACTTTCCTTCCAAGGAGTAAGCATCTTTTAATTTCATGACTGCAGTCACCAACTGCAGTGATTTTGGAGCCCCCAAAATAAAGTCTGACATTGTTTCCACTGTTTCCCCATCTATTTCCCATGAAGTGATGGGACCGGATGCCATGATCTTCGTTTGCTGAATGTTGAGCTTTAAGCCAACTTTTTCACTCTCCTCTTTCACTTTCATCAAGAGGCTTTTGAGTTCCTCTTCACTTTCTGCCATAAGAGTGGTGTCATCTGCATATCTGAGGTTATTGACATTTCTCCTGGCAATCTTGACTCCAACTTGTGTTTCTTCCAGTCCAGCGTTTCTCATGATGTACTCTGCATAGAAGTTAAATAAACAGGGTGACAATACACAGCCTTGACGTACTCCTTTTCCTATTTGGAACCAGTCTGTTGTTCCATGACCAGTTCTAACTGTTGCTACCTGACCTGCATACAAATTTCTCAAGAGGCAGATCAGGTGGTCTGGTATTCCCATCTCTTTCAGAATTTTCCACAGTTTATTGTGATCCACACAGTCAAAGACTTTGGCATAGTCAATAAAGCAGAAATAGATGCTTTTCTGGAACTCTCTTACTTTTTCCATGATCCAGCAGATGTTGGCAATTTGATCTCTAGTTCCTCTGCCTTAGCACTTTCTAAAGCACTTTAGTCTCCCAGCATGTGATTTATATTATTTTTTAAAAATTAAAACATCTCTGGAAGGCAGCTGCCTATAATGCTGGACAAAAATAAAGACACTTTTTTCAAATTTGCCAATTGGATATTGCAAAGGGAGTATAAGGAATAGAAGCTAATGGGGGACAGGGCAAGACCTTTGCTTTCATTATGAAATCAATAACAAATCATTCAAATTAAATAAAGGTCATTATGACATAAATCAGGGATATCCAACCCCCGGACCATGGACCAGGGGTAGAAGGTTCAATGTGTCATTAAGGGGACAATATAGCAAGTGCATTAATAGGAGCAAGTATAATGCAAGCATATTCATCTTATCAGCTTGATACTTCAAAGTGGAATGAAGGCTACTGCACTAAGTAAAAGGTTTAGGGTAGTGGGAAGTAGTAGTTGGCTGATTCAGTCTTTGATGTTTGTTGATTCATTCACCAACAGCCACTCCTTATATATCTTCTGGTGAGATTACTCTCACCAGTTGTTTAAAGATCACTGCTAAACAGATGGCAGGAGGCTCTGAGTCCATGAGAGGTTTGCATAAGATTGAAAAGCAGCATTGATTTCATATAGCATAAATTAGAAGATTTTTTTAAAAATTTCATTGTGTTCAATGTGAAAGTATCTCAGTTCAAAGTGCTTCCTGATATTGTCTGGATAAATCACAGCATTGGTGCATGTAGTACTTGATGGAACTAAAGATCAAAATAATATCAGTTTCTTGGAATTGTAAAACCATCCAGCCAGTTGACAAAATTTGTAGCACAATATCTTTCAGAGAGTCTGATCCATCTCCCAACCTATCTGAAACTTCATTGATTTTTCTTCTGACCCAGGTTTCTGGATTTTAGCTCAGTTTGTCCTCTTACTTGTGGCCAATGTCAAGTCTTCAGCAGACTCTGAGCTGTGTGAACCTCGCGGGCCCCAAGGACCTCCGGGACTCAGCGGTCCTCCAGGGCCACATGGTTATACAGGTAAAAAAAATTCAATGGCTCTCTTAGCCTCCATAGTGTCTCTTTGGTTTCAGTGTTAATAGATTCAGTGAAATCTTCCAGGTGATCTGATGAGAATATTGATCATTGAGATAAGTCATTTTTTGGTAATGAATGACTCAATTCTGTAGAGTCCTAAGATTCATCTACTAAGACAGCCTCCAACTCCCAAGAAATCTGTACGCTCAAACAGCTGTTCAGACACACTGGGTGTGCAGTGCAAGTTGAGACATAGGAATACAGCCCTATCTCTAGAAGTGTAGAGCTCTTATGTTGGCATCACACAGGGCAGGTGTAAGCTGAGATTCGTCCAGTGATATCACAGGCATATGAAACAGCAGATACTTTGACATCCTGTTCCCTTGTCATCTGCTGAGAAGTACATTTGGTTAAGCTCCCATGGAGATCCCATCAGCTTTGAAGACTTGTATTCAACTTCTAAAGCAATGGTTTTGAAATCTGGCTGAGCATCAGAATCACTCACAGACGTGTTAAACATGTAGGTTCCTAGTCTCCATCTTCAGAGAGTCCTCTAGAGGCCTGCAGTGTTGACTAGCCCTGAGTGACTGGGGGACTCTGGTTGGATGGCGTTCCACAGCTGTTCTGATAAACAGGCATGTTTGGATACCCCTGTTCAGAATTTCCATTTAGTCCTGCCATAGTGTTATCCTTAGATTTATCTGGGTAACTTCCAATAATGATCCTTAATACTCAGTCTTATAGTAAAGAAAAGACATGGCAGAACATGTCTAAAGATCCATTCATATACTTATTCATTCAATTACTCATGTACTGAACATATTTTGAGTGCTAATTTTATAAATGATGCTGTGTATGACATTTAGGAAGAAACTTAAGTACGACTCTTGTTCCCAGTTTGGATGAGGCCGTCACTTAAGGGAAGGATTATAATACTATGGGGTAATTTTTTATAACTATGGGAACAATGAATACCAGATGTGGTACAAGGAGACAGAACTTTTCCAAATCTAGAGGAGAGAGGCGAGCCTTCTGGAAGCAGTGATGCTTGAGTTAGGCTCTGACCAGTAAGAAGAAAGTAGTTGGAAGGGCAAGAAGCATAGAAAGGAAGAAGTAATTCATTTACTATGCAAAATACAAAACCTTAAATGGTATCATTCTATTTTCTGTTTATTTTGGAATTTAGGACCCATAGGAATGCCAGGACCAACAGGGAGACCTGGGCTTCCTGGACTGGTTGAGAAGTGCCCACCCCTGCCTCAGTCTGCCTTTTCCGTCAAGCTGAGTGGGCCTTTCCCAGGACCCTCCCAGCCCATTGTCTTCCAGGAAGTTCTGTACAACCATCAGGGCCACTTCGACCCTGCCACTGGCGTGTTCACCTGCAGTGTCCCTGGCGTGTACCACTTTGGCTTTGACATTGAGTTGTTTCAGAGCGCTGTCAAGGTGGGTCTCATGCAGAATGGCGCCCAGATCCGGGACAAGCGAGCAGAAGCTGGGGATAGCCACGAGCAGGCTTCTGGAAGTTCCATCTTGGAGCTGGAGAAAGGGGACAGGGTCTGGCTGGAGTCTAAGCTGGACAGAGAAGAATCTGAAAAAGGAACTACTCACACTGTGTTTTATGGGTTTTTGCTCAATGGAAATTAAGACGGCTGGGCGTAACAGCACGATTCTATCCCTCAAATAACTCTGAATTTAAGAAAAGAAGCTTCCTACATCCCAAATATTTCATCTAGAACTGCTAAATGATGAACAAGTCACTAAAACAGTAATGGCCAACTTGGACAAAATGAATGTACTGAATTGCTGAAACCAATAAAGATGCATGGTTCATCAATTTATCAATATTTTCTTGTGATTCCCAAATTTCAAGATCCTGGGTGGCAAAAAGTGGGTGAAAAAACAAAGTGAGGTAGGAGGCTGCCCAGCCAGGTTGCTGTTAAACACACCAGGAAAACCCCCATTCAGTTCGTGTTTTGCTTGCCCCCACCCCTCCCCCTGGAGGCTCAGCGGTAGGTAAAGAATCCCCCTGCCAAGGCAGATACTGTGGGTTTGATCCCTGGGTCAGGAAGATCCCCTGTAGAAGGAAATGGCAACCCACTCCAGTATTCTTGCCTGGGAAATCCCATGGACAGAAGAGCCTGATGGGCTACAGTGCTTGGGATCACAGAATTAGATCATGATTTAACAACTCAACAACACCCCACCTCACCCCCAGGGGACAAAAACCTCACAAACTCTCAAATCCATTTTGGGAATTAAGGATGTAAATATACAAGTAAATATCTCTGGCAGAGATAGCAAGTTTGCTTAAAATACCAAATGAAGATGCTTCCCATCAAAGGATCGCCCTAATTGGATGAGGGATAGTACATAAGGCAGAGGGTCAAAAATGAAAGTGAAGGAATTTCTGCGGCTTCATAGTTTTCAGATTAATAATTAATTTACTCAAAGCTGCTACTTACTTACTTAAACAATATCCCTTCTACCAGTTTCTATTTTAGCTAATTTTGTTCACATTGCCTCAATGAACCCAGTTCAAAAAAAAAAAAAAGTAATTTGACCAGCCGCTATTGCATTCAGAGGTAGCCACAAAAAACACTATCCTTCCTGGTGAGATGTAAATGCATGGTACTTACAGGAGTCTTATTTAAAAGGGATTTGACTCAACTGGCTTATGTTTTTGGCCCTTGATCTCTGCCCTTGGCTTTCTCCTTTTCTTCTATAAGGAATGAAGATGCAGTTCTTACAGCTGCAACACCGTCTTGCAGGCATTGAATCAAAGCCACATAATCCATGGTTGAGCAGGAGGATAAAAGTAACAATGTTTTTTGTACACTGACATAAGTCAACTTTATGCTACTGATGACTAGACTTTTAACATAACATTGGGGACTTTCCTAGTGGTCCAGCGGCTAAGACTCTGCTCTGCACTCCCAATAAAGGGGCACTGTATTCAAATCCTGTTCAGGAAACTAGATCCCACATGCTGCAACTAACCATCTCGTATGCCACAACTAAGACCCAGTGCGAAATACATAAATTAGTATTTAAAAAAATAAAAGAATATTGGTGGGTTTCTTTTTATTATTGAAGAATAATAAATTATTAATAATTATTATTAATAAATTATTAAATACAGTAAAACAAAAATCTATAGTTGTTTAACAGTTAATTAAACAGTTGTTTAATTAATTTTATATGCATACAAGCATGGACCCATCATCCAGATTGATACATAGAACATTTCTGTCATCCCAGAAGTCTCCTTGGTGCCTTTCCCATCCACAATCACATCTGCATCATTGAATCTATTTTTCTGACTGTCAGGATCATTTATCAATTATCTTTGCCTATGCTCATGCTGAGAGCTGGACTGTGAAGAAGGCTGAGCGCCGAGATTGATGCTTTTGACTGTGGTGTTGGAGAAGACTCTTGAGAGTCCCTTGGACTGCAGAGATCCAACCGGTCCATTCTGAGGAGATCAGTCCTGGAATTTCTTTAGAAGGAATGATGCTAAAGCTGAAACTCCAGTACTTTGGCCACCTCATGGGAAGAGTTGACTCATTGGAGAAGACTCTGATGCTGGAAGGGATTGAGGGCAGGAGGAGAAGGGGACGACAGAGGATGAGATGGCTGGATGGCATCACTGACTCGATGGATGCGGTCTGAGTGCCCTCCGGGAGCTGGTGATGGACAGGGAGGCCTGGCGTGCTGCGGTTCATGGGGTCGCAAAGAGTCGGACACGACTGAGCGACTGATCTGATCTGATCTGATGCTCATGCTCAGGAGTGCAGGAGGAGAAGGGGACAACAGAGGATGAGCTGGTTGGATGGCATCACCATCACGATGGACGTGAGTTTGAGTGAACTCTGGGAGTTGGTAATGGACAGGGAGGCCTGGCGTGCTGCAGTCCATGGGGTTGCAAAGAGTTGCATACAACTAAGCAACTGAACTGAACTGATGCTCCCTCTCAGTTGCTCAGACCTGTCCAACTCTTTGCGACCCCATTGACAGTAGACTTTGAAGCTCCTCTGCCCATGGGATTGTCCTGGCAAGAATACTGGAATGGGTTGCCATTTCCTCCTCCAGGGGATCTTTTCAACCCAAGGATCGAACCCGCATCTCCTGCATCTCCTGTATTGGCAGATGGATTCTTTATCACTGAACCACCTGGGAAGCTGTCATCTTTACCTATACCTGTACTTTGTATAAATGATATAATCCAATATAAAATGTTTTGTGTCTAGTCTTTTTTCACTCATCATAATGTCTGTGAAATCCATCCACACTGTGGTAACAATGAAACGTTTCATTGAATGGAAATGTAGTCTTCCATTACAAATATGCCACCATTTATCTATGTGTCTACTCTTTTATCTACTCTATTTATCTGATCTACACCATTTATCTACTCTTCTGCTGATGGATATTAGGGTGACTTTGTAACTGAGACTCAGTTTAATGAACATTCAGTTCAGTCTCTCAGTCGTGTCTGACTCTTTGCGACCCCATGAATCACAGCACTCCAGGCCTCTCTGTCCATAACCAACTCCCGGAGTTCACTCCGACTCACGTCCATCATGTCAGTGATGCCATCCAGCCGTCTCATCCTCTATCGTCCCCTTCTTCTCCTGCCCCCAATCCCTCCCAGCATCAGAGTCTTTTCCAGTGAGTCAACTCTTCGCATGAGGTCGCCAAAGTACTGGAGTTTCAGTTTTAGCATCATTCCTTCCAAAGAAATCCCAGGGCTGATCTCTTTTAGAATGGACTGGTTGGATCTCCTTAATGAACATAAGATCCATTTAACAGAAGAATCACAGATCCAAAATGGTATCACTTGTGCTAAAGCTCATGATACCAAACTTAGATTTAATACCTAACCTAATTGTGGTTTTGATCTTCCTTCAAAATGTAATCTTAATCATCCAGTTTGGAATTTTCTTGTCAGCACCAATGAGGTAATATGTCACGTAGGTTCTTTCCATCCTGTAAAGGAATGAGTCAATCCATATGATGAAGTTTTCACCATTTCCTTCCCTCCAAAAGACATTGTTCCCTAGTATTCTTTATATTATGTACCACAGCTTGTTCATCCATTCATGAACAGTGACTCATTGGTTTGGGGCTATAACGAATAAAACCATCTGAAACATTTATGCACAGGTTTTTAAAGAAATATGCATTTTCATTTCTACAGGATAAATACCCAGGAGTGGGATTGCTGGTTGTAGCTTTTCGCATACATATCCTGTATATGTCGTATTAGACTTTTACATAAGTATTTCATTTCTTCAGAGCTATAATATATGGTATTGTGTTTTTCATTTCTATTTGCAATCAGTTCACTGATAGTAAACAGAAATATGATCGATTTTTGTGTGTGTGCTGACCTTGTCTCCTTTAATCTTGTGTAACTTACCTTTCTTATCTCTTCTTGCTATTCTTTGGAACTCTGCATTCAGATGTTTATATCTTTCCTTTTCTCCTTTGCTTTTCACTTCTCTTCTTTTCACAGCTATTTGTAAGGCCTCCCCAGACAGCTATTTTACTTTTTTGCATTTCTTTTCCATGAGGATGGTCTTGATCCCTGTCTCCTGTACAATGTCATGAACCTCATTCCATAGTTCATCAGGCACTCTATCTATCAGATCTAGGCCCTTAAATCTATTTCTCACTTCCACTGTATAATCATAAGGGATTTGATTTAGGTCATATCTGAATGGTCTAGTGGTTTTCCCTACTTTCTTAAATTTAAGTCTGAACTTGGCAATCAGGAGTTCATTGTCTGTGCCACAGTCAGCTCCTGGTCTTATTTTTGCTGACTGTATAGAGCTTCTCCATCTTTGGCTGCACAAGAATATAATCAATCTGATTTTGGTGTTGACCATCTGGTGATGTCCATGTATAGAGTCTTCTCTTGTTTTGTTGGAAGAGGGTGTTTGCTATGACCAGTGCATTTTCTTGGCAAAACTCTGTTAGTCTTTGCCCTGCTTCATTCTGTATTCCAAAGCCAAATTTGCCTGTTACTCCAGGTGTTTCTTGACTTCCGACTTTTGCATTCCAGTCCCCTATAATGAAAAGGACATCTTGTTTGGGTGTTAGTTCTAAAAGGTCTTGTAGGTCTTCATAGAACCGTTCAACTTTAGCTTCTTCAGTGTTACTGGTTGGGGCATAGACTGGATTACTGTGATATTGAATGGTTTGCCTTGGAAACGAACAGAGATCATTCTGTCATTTTTGAGATTGCATCCAAGTACTACATTTCGGACTCTTTTGTAGACCATGATGGCCACTCCATTTCTTCTGAGGGATTCCTGCCTGCAGTAGTAGATATAATGGTCATCTGAATTAAATTCACCCATTCCAGTCCATTTCAGTTCCCTGATTCCTAGAATGTTGACATTCACTCTTGCCATCTCTTGTTTGACCACTTCCAATTTGCCTTGATTCATGGACCTGACATTCCAGGTTCCTATGCAATATTGCTCTTTACAGCATCAAAACAACAGAATGGGAAAGACTAGAGATCTCTTCAAGAAAATCAGAGATACCAAAGGAATATTTCATGCAAAGATTGGCTCGATAAAGGACAGAAATGGTATGGACCTAACAGAAGCAGAAGATATTAAGAAGAAATGGCAAGAATACACAGAAGAACTGTACAAAAAAGATCTTCATGACCCAGATAATCACGATGGTGTGATCACTGACCTAGAGCCAGACATCCTGGAATGTGAAGTCAAGTGGGCCTCGAAAAGCATCACTAAGAACAAAGCTAGTGGAGGTGATGGAATTCCAGTGGAGCTATTCCAAATCCTGAAAGATGATGCTTTGAAAGTGCTGCACTCAATATGCCAGCAAATTTGGAAAACTCAGCAATGGTCACAGGACTGGAAAAGTCAGTTTTCATTCCAATCCCAAAGAAAGGCAATGCCAAAAAATGCTCAAACTACTGCACAATTGCATTCATCTCACATACTAGTAAAGTAATGCTCAAAATTCTCCAAGCCAGGCTTCAGCAATATGTGAACCGTGAACTTCCTGATGTTCAAGCTGGTTTTAGAAAAGGCAGAGGAACCAGAGATCAAATTGCCAACATCCTCTGGATCATGGAAAAAGCAAGAGAGTTCCAGAAAAACATCTATTTCTGCTTTATTGACTATGCCAAAGCCTTTGACTGTGTGGATCACAATAAACTGTGGAAAATTCTGAGAGAGATGGGAATACCAGACCACCTGATCTGCCTCTTGAGGAATTTGTATGCAGGTCAGGAAGCAACAGTTAGAACTGGACATGGAACAACAGACTGGTTCCAAATAGGAAAAGGACTTCGTCAAGGCTGTATATTGTCACCCTGTTTATTTAAATTATATGCAGAGTACATAATGAGAAACACTGGACTGGAAGAAACACAAGTTGAAATTAAGACTGCCAGGAGAAATATCAATAACCTCAGATATGCAGATAACACCACCCTTATGGCAGAAAGTGAAGAGGGGCTAAAAAGCCTCTTGATGAAAGTGAAAGTGGAGAGTGAAAAGGTTGGCTTAAAGCTCAGCATTCAGAAAATGAAGATCAGGGCATCCGGTCCCATCATTTCATGGGAAATAGATGGGGAAACAGTGGAAACAGTGTCAGACTTCATTTTGGGGGGCTCCAAAATCACTGCAGATGGTGACTGCAGCCATGAAATTAAAAGACACTTACTCCTTGGAAGGAAAGTTATGACCAACCTAGATAGCATATTCAAAAGCAGAGACATTACTTTGCCAACAAAGGTCCATCTAATCAAGGCTATGGTTTTTCCTGTGGTCATGTATGGATGTGAGAGTTGGACTGTGAGGAAGGCTGAGCACCGAAGAATTGATGCTTTTGAACTGTGGTGTTGGAGAAGACTCTCAAGAGTCCCTTGGACTGCAAGGAGATCCAAGCAGTCCATTTTGAAGGAGATCAGCCCTGGGATTTCTTTGGAAGAAATGATGCTAAAGCTGAAACTCCAGTACTTTGGCCACCTCATGCAAAGAGTTGACTCATTGGAGAAGACTCTGATGCTGGGAGAGGCTGGGGGCAAGAGGAGAAGGGGACAACAGAGGATGAGATGGCTGGATGGCATCACTGACTCGATGGACGTGAGTCTGAGTGAATTCCGGGAGTTGGTGATGGACAGGGAGGCCTGGCGTGCTGTGATTCATGAGGTCGCAAAGAGTCGGACACGACTCAGCGACTGATCTGATCTGATCTGATCTGAACTCACCTTTAACCTTGTGTTACCTTGTGTAACTCACTAATTAATGCTAGGAGTTTCTCTTGTAGAGTTCTTGAAATTTTAACATAGACATTTGGGGCAGGTTTACTTTGTTTCCCGAATGGCATGCCTTTTATCTCCTGTAACTGTTTATTACAATGGCTACAACATCTAGTCCTATGTTGAAAAAGAGTGAGGGCAAACGTACCTACCTTTTCCTGATCTTTGGGAAATGAAATTTCATGGATACAAATCTGAGGAGTCAGTCTATAAGTTGAAAATATATGCTCTAAATGTTACAAAAATCATACTAAAAAAAATAAAACCAAAGGTATAGATAATAACCCAATAGTTGAGAGAAAGAAAATGTGTGTGTATGTATATATATAAAACTTGTATAAGGAATACTACCCAACCATAAAAAAGAGTGAAATTTTGTCATTTGCAGCAACATGGAGTGACTTGGAGGGCATTACAGAGAAAGACAAATGCTGTGTGATATCACTTTTATGTGGAATCTAAAACATACAACAAACTAGTGGATAAAAAAAAGAAGCAAACTCACAGATACAGACAACTAACTAGTGGTTACCAGTGGAGAGAGGGAAGCGGGTTAAGAAAAAGAAAAGGGTTATTATGGGATTATATGAAATCATGTGTGTGAAACTTTTGAAAATATAAAGCACTATAGAATCTAGAGAATCTTCCATTCGATTAAAAATAACTAAAAGTTTAAAGAGCCACTATAACCAGCATGTTATTCAATAGGAAATAGTTACATTAAGCATAGGCTATCCATGGTGGTGGTGGTGGTGGTTTAGTTGCTAAGTTGTGTTTGACTCTTGTGACCCCATAGACTGTAGCCCACAAGGCTCCTTTGTCCATGGGATTCTCCAGGCAAGAATACTGGAGTGGGTTGCTATTTCCTTCTCCAACAGGATATCCATATGTATATGCAATACTATATACAAACAATAGAAATTTGAAAAAAAGCAAAAATAAATAGAAAAGTTATATGCATATGTGTATGGAAAAATACAAAAGGACTAACACCTAAATAAATAAATCAATAAAATATTTTAAATTCTCAATTATTCAAGAAGTTCGTAAAAGAAAAAAGAGGGTACAAATAACACATAGAGCTTCTGCCTGAACATCAGCTGGCACAACTTCACTCTGGTTAAAAACCAACTGAGGTCATTGGCCCCAGACAGGCAAAAAATTAAATATTAAAGAATATTGATTTATTAGAACATCTTCCTCATACCTTTGAAAGGCAAACAAGTGAAAGAGGAACAGAGCAGCTGAAGACATACCCCTTAGAACAACTTCCATCTTTTCAACAGGATGCCTGGGAGAGGAAGACAGTCTCTCTCCATGGTGTGTGTAGGTAAGTGTAATCACTAGAGAATTGGATTCCATACGTTGTTACAAAGAACTATCCGAAGGACTGTCTCCTGCCAACACTTGTGATTCGTTTTATGATCATAATAATTCTGATGCAATTTTGCCACAACACAGGACAAAAGGATAGATTTCATATCAGCATTTCCAATCAGATACAGCAAATATAAGTGGAAACTTCCATTTCCACCCCCCCTTAGATTTGGACCGAAGCTTATGTTATTAATTTGTAAATAGCCCTAATTAATAGCAAATTAGACAAGGGACTTATGATATAAAGTAAACAGAAGGAGAGATAATTCAAAAATTTCATGTATTTGTGGAATGTGTGTTTCTGTTTTCCTTCTCTACACTGATGAATACAATATCAAGCTTTTCCCCATTTCACAAGTTGTCAAGAAAACGGGATTAGAGACGTGAAAGACACATGTGTAGACACCATAGACAATTTTTGTATGTCCATCGTAGAACTGCTTTGATGAATGTTCTGGGTTGTCATATTAGTGACCACCAATACTTTGAGGGATAACCTTCCTTGTTGGGAAATCAGCATAGTATACTCATAGGAAGGTCAGAAGAGTGGGAGGAACATATTCAGGAACCACACCTTAGTGTTCATATATGGTGCTAGACCCTTTTCATACCTCATTTCTTTAAGCCTCACAACCACTTAACAAGGAAGGTGCTATTTATTGCACCATTCTGAATATTAAGCAGAGGGAACAGAAGGTGACCTGGGACACATTCCACAAAAGGGACGTACTGAGGCGACTAGGATTTGAATTCCCTTCTCTCTCTGAAGGGCTTCCCTGGTGGCTCAGAGGGTAAAGCGTCCGCCTGCAATGCAGGAAACCTGGGTTCGATTCGTGGGTTGGGAAGATCCCCTGGAGAAGGAAATAGTAACCCACTCCAGTACCCTTGCCTGGAAAATCCCATGGACGGAGAAACCTAGTAGGCTATAGTCCATGGGGTCGCAAAGAGTTGGACATGCCTGAGCAACTTCACTTTCGCTTTCTCTCTCTGAATGACTTTGGAAAACATGTTAAAAAATGAGTGTAATTGTCTTCGTTGACTTTTCTTCCTTTTTACTTGAAGCTTCAAAAAAATCATAAATGAAAGTCAGCTTTGCTGCAGAAAATTGATGACGGCTTGCTTGCCTTTGGAAGGAAGTAGAGTTGCCTAAAGCTAGAAATGGGGGAGTGATTGCAAATAGGCACATGGGGTCTTTTGAGGATGATGGGGATCTTCTAAAATTGGATGGTGGTGGTAGTTACACAACTGTGGGAATTTGTTTAAAATCATTAAATTTTGCACTTAAAATGAGAGTTTCATGGTATACAAACTATATCTCAACAAAGAGCTGGGTTTTTGTTGTTGTTTTTCAGTGTATTTTACCGGTTGAAATGTTAACACTTGGACGTGTTATACTTAACAAAAGTTACTTCATCAGTGTTTCATTGATGAGATGAATTTCAGTTTTCTAGGATAATTTTTCTTTGTACATATGCTAACCCATAAACAGAGGCACCTATCTTAACAGATTTTCTTCTCATGTCTATGCTGTAATACCACTGCTTAATTAAGGCAGGTAAAGGGGTGTCATTCAATGAAAGTCCTACATGTTTGTGTATTTTCAGTTACTGGTTGAGCATTTTCTTTACAGCCAACAGTGCGTTAGATGCTTTATTTGTCACTGATTCTCACCACAACTCTCATTATCTCTATGTCACTGTTTGGAAAGAGATATTCAGAGAAACTAAATTTCTCAAGATCTGATTTTTATTTTGCTATGATATACTGTCTATTTACTAATTATTTTTGTCACTTAAGCCTGGAATATATTTTACATAACCATATATACCATTATAAAATGAAATGTGATACTTTTTTTACTGATTAAAAAAAAAAAAACAACACCCAACAACATCATTTCCAATGACCATCATGTGTTTCAATACTTCCAGATCCAGCAAAGGTTTTTGGATTCCCCACATAATTAAAAGTTATTCCACTGTTTGGCATAAATTTGTTCATCATCACTTGTTCACTTGACAGCTTCTCTTTCTGTGCATTTTAAAATACAACAATTAGTTCCCTTTGAGGAAATCACAGAGGATATCCCAAGATGAGTGAACTCTGAATTTTTTTAAAAATTTATTTATTTTTAATTGGAGGATAATTGCTTTACTGTATTTTGTTGGTTTCTGTCATACATCAACCTGAATCAGCCATAAGTATACATATGTCCCCCTATCTTGAACCCTAACTGTTTTTTAAGGATGAAAAGAAGTTTACCATGCAGATACAAGGAGAACATTTAGTAAGCAGTGTAGAATCAATAAATGAAACCCCCAGTCGACTTGTTTTTGAGGAAACACCATGCTTAATTGTTAAGGGCTGCAGGTGCCTAGCTGTCATAAGGATAATACCACAAGACTGTTTACTTAAAGAGACAAGAGGGGGAAAGACACTGGATGTTTGACTGTCCTAGAGAAAACCTCTAGGTCATCAGAAGTTCACGTTTCAGTAAGAATATTAACAGTAATACAAGGAAACTCTAGATTATCTTTGGCCTTGATTGTACCCCATTAAGTAGGAAGATGGGCGGTAGGGGGTGGATTTCCTTGGCAGTCTAGTGGTTAAAACTTCTTCCAACGCAGGGGTTGTGGTTTCAGTCCCTAGTTGGGGAGCTAAGATCCCACATGCCTCTCAGCCAAAAAAAACAAGACATAAAACAGAAGCATTATTGTAAATTTAATAAAGACTCTAAAAAAAAAAAGAAGAAGGAAAGTGGGGGGAAGTCTCTCTTTATGACCGAGTTCACAGCTATTTCTTGAGATTGGGAGACCTGGCTGCCTAGACAGTGTTGCGAACATAATCTTTCAAGAGAAGCAGCACCATCTTTCAACTTATGTGAATATTTATCTGTTTGACCCCCTGTTCTAGATGTCTGGATTTTAGCTTTGTCTGTTCTATTAGTCATGGCTGATGCCACTTCTATACCAGTTACCGAGTCCTGTGATTCTCAAGGACCTCCAGGTGTTCCAGGCCCTCCCGGCCCTCCTGGCCCTCCCGGCCCTCCAGGTGAGAAAACATTTTTCTTCACAATGCATTGGTCACTTTTTTCTGACTGAAATATCTATAAGCTCAAGGAACTATCCAGATGCTTCTGATGGTCAGTAACAATAGAGATAATGGTTTTTGGAGGGAAATCACCAAGGTCTCCCACTTCCTCGCCCATCTACACATCTAGAGTCTTAAAGCAGATGATGAGGTTTTTACCCCAGAAAAACTTCAGGCATGGGTTCTGAAGAAGCCACCATGTGAACCTAAATGACAGTTCAGACATTATATTGGTGTACTCTTTAATATGGCATAGTTACTCTGTGCTGTGCTTACTTGCTCAGTCGTGTCCAACTCTTTGCAACCTCATGGACTATAGCCCCCCAGGCTCTTCTGTCCATGGGGATTCTCCAGGCAAGAATACTGGAGTGGGTTGCCATGCCTTCCTCCAGGGGATCTTCCCAACCCAGGGATCGAACCCAGGTCTCCCACAAGGCAGGCAGCTTCTTTACCATCTGAGCCACCAGGGAAGCCCAAGTATACTAAAGTCGGTAGCCTATCCCTTCTCCAGGGGAACTTCCCAATCCAGGAATCGAACTGGGGTCTTCTGAATTACAGGCAGATTCTTTACCAGCTGCGCTACCAGGGAAGTCCATAATTACTCTGTGTTCACCCTTGATTCACATTGGAATACTGTTGAGTTTCCTGAAAACTCAAGGGCAAAATGGTATTGTAGAAAACAACTGAAAATAAGGCCTTATGCTCTTGAGTCAATTCTGAGAACTTACTTTGCCATTTCAATCTCACTGGAAATTATTCACCAGAGTGATCCAGCATCATTATTCCTTAACCTGACTGCCTTTAAATCATCTGTGGACATTGGTTAATATTCAGGTTCCAGGTTTTATCCCCTTGAAATTCCAATTCAGATGGTCACATATTATTAACTAAGACACTACTATTCACAGGTTCCACAGCTGACTGTCGTGCACAGTCCAGCTGGGGAATCATTGCTCTAATACCCCTTTTTATTTCTGGAATGCTACAATTCCTAGAGTTCCCTGTATCAGTGTCTTCCCTGAGTACTCCTACTACTTAGCATTTGTGATAATAAAAACATCATACTATGAAATGAATTGAAAGGGCAATTCAAGCAAATATTTATTCAGTTAACTGCTTCCAAAAATATACTATGCCTATCATCTGGTCCTTGGATATCATATGATCGTGTTTTCGGAATAAAATTAGGTAGGGCACTGGCTCATCATCTATTTAAGGAAATAAAATAGGTACTTAATGGGAGAGATGACTATTCAGTGTAAGCAAATGCTACCATCAAAGTAAACGCTGGATTCTGCCACTATAATGACAAGAGGGGAGACACTTTCTGGGAAAAGGATGTGTAAGGTGATCCTTGAAGGGAGAGTGTAAGTTAGTAGGAGGGGTGGTGTGGAAAGACATTTATGGACTGTGAAATGTATGAACTTCAAATCTCCTCTATCTTCCTTCTGTTTACTTTGGTGTTTAGGGCCCCCAGGCCCTCCAGGACCTCGAGGACCAGCTGGGATTCCGGGAGACATTGAGAGTTGCTTGTCTCCCCCTAAATCTGCCTTTGCAGTGAAGCTGAATGATCCCCTCCCAGCCCCCTCCCAGCCCATTGTCTTCAAGGAAGCCTTGCATAATGACCAGGACCACTTCAATCTTACCACGGGAGTGTTTACCTGCACCATCCCTGGCGTGTACCACTTTGGCTTTGACATAGAGATATTCCAGCATGCTGTGAAGCTAGGGCTCATGAAGAATGACACTCAAATCCTGGAGAAGGAGTCCAAGGCCAAGGACAATTATAGGCATCTTTCTGGAAATGTCATCTTGCAGCTGACATTGGGAGACAGAGTCTGGCTGGAATCCAAGCTAGACACAACAGAGACTGAGAAAGGACTAATTCAAAGTATGTTCTTTGGGTATTTGCTCTATGGAAGTTATCCTGGCTAAGGGGTAATGGCACACTTGAATTCCTCAAGTGGTCCTAAACCTCCCAGCAAACTTCCCTCCCTGCCCCAGTACTTTTCAGTGATCATTGAATAAATTACGTTAAGAACGTCCAATTTACCCATGTGAATGTAATCCTAAAAAGCAGTAAAGATTAATTATTCATTAACTGGTCAACAATTTCTTATGGAAAGCCCATGAAATTTCATGTATTCTTCTATATCCTAGGAACTCTGGGAAGAGGGTAGGTCAGGAAACAAGAGCTGGTTGAGGCTGGGCAACCAGGAAAGTCATCCCGCCTTTTGTTTTTTTCTGATAGTTTTTCACCAGAGGAAAAAAAATAATCTTGATCACAGCCCTTGACACCAGTTCAATTTCACAATTTATAGTATAGCTAGGAAAGCAAATATCCCAAAGAGATGAAGAAAATTGCTTTAAGTCGCACTAAGCTATGAATACAATCTACCAAGTACATATTTTGCATTTGATGCATACTGGAGAAGGCAATGGCATCCCACTCCAGTACTCTTGCCTGGAAAAGCCCATGGACGGAGGAGCCTGGTGGGCTGCAGTCCATGGGGTCGCTAAGAGTCGGACACGACAGAGTGACTTCACTTTTCACTTTTCACTTTCATGCATTGGAGAAGGAAATGGCAACCCACTCCAGTGTTCTTGCCTGGAGAATCCCAGGGACAGGGGAGCCTGGTGAGCTGCCATCTATGGGGTCGCACAGAGTCGGACACGACTGAAGTGACTTAGCAGCAGCATACTTTGAAGATGGTTTGAGCAAGGACCAATGGTACAGATTAAAGGAATTATTTTGTTGCTTAATACTCCTCAGACACTATGCAGTACCCATTCTATCACTTGTTAAGTTTATTTCTAACAGAGCTCGAACTTTGGGTTGTCAATGAACCTAGTTAAGGGCATGATCTTCACCCTCTTTGAAACCATGGGTCCCCTGTGACACCATCTGGAGAATGAAATACACTCAGGCAGGGCTTCCTGGACGATTCTTTCAAAGACAAATCCTCAAGTGACTTGTTTCTTTGGATTTTTATCCTTTGCCCTCTACTCTTCCCTTTTCACCCATCACCGCTCCCCCACTCCCACACCCAGGAAGATGAAATGCCTGTGGCAGAAGCAGCAGTTGCAGTTTTGCAAACCTGAGAACAAAAGACATGTATTGCTAAGCAGACTGAAGGAGTAGGAAACAGATCAGATAATGTCCTTGCACAGACACACCAGACTTACAGATGAGAATAACAATCCCTGATTTGAGTAAGCCAATGCAGACTGGTTTCTGTTAAATGTAACCAAATGCAGCCCTGATAAACCTGTTCTTTTCCTTGACAGACTTGCTCTCCCCTAGAGACTTCACCTACCATCCACTCTCCTTACTCTTCCCCCTTTCCTTTCCATCATCTCTTAAACATCTATACTGTGCTAAGAGATAATCTCTAACCTTAACGGTCCCACTCTAGTTCACACACAGACACGAGAACGAATCACATCTCTATAATGTGTTACCAGAGGAGATCAGAGATAAATGGTGAACACAGAGGCATTCTCAGGGTTGCCGTATTGATGTGTCCAAAACTGAGTTCTTGACTGCTTCTTCCTCTAACACCTCCTCTATTTCCATTGTTTCCTTTCCCCATGAACATCACCATCCACTGATTAGTGCCACCTACCTCCTTTCACGTCACCTCCACAGTCCACTCTGTCACCAAGCTAAATCAATTTCCATCATGACATTCCTACAAGCAACACCATCATCTTCACCTGTCACTGTGCTAAATGGTGGGCCAGTCCTCCACTTGATGCCTTTTTGATCGGATTTATCTCGTCCCAGCAGTGAATGCTCATTGCACAAAAGACAAGGTTATCATACTAATCTCTGATCAAAATCATTCATGGCTTCTCATTTTTCTTAGGATAAAAATCAAATTGTAATTGTATATTTGAAAATTGCTAAGAGAGTAAATCTTAAAAGTTCTTGTCACAAGAAAACAAATTCTGTAGCTATGTATGATAACAGATGTTATGTAGGCTTGCTATGGTGATCATTTCACAATATATATGCAAATTCTGGAAAATCCCACGGATGGAGAAGTCTGTTAGGCTGCAGTCGATGGGATCACTATGAGTTGGACACGAACTATGGGTTGGACACGAACTGAGCGACTTCACTTTCACTTTTCACTTCCATGCATTGGAGGGGAAATGGCAACCCACTCCAGTGTTCTTGCCTGGAGAATCTCAGGGATGGGGGAGCCTGGTGGGCTGCCATCTATGGGATCGCACAGAAGCAGGCACAACTGAAGCGACTTAGCAGTAGCAGCAACAGCAGGGTAGCATGCTCTGCTACTCTTCAATAATAATTCATAATGCTAGAGACTTCCCAGGCAGTCCAGTGGTTAAGACTCTGTGCTTCCACTCCAGGGGGCACAGGTTCAATCCCTAGTCAGGGAACTAAGATCCTACATGCTGAACAGCGTGGCAAAAAAGAAAAAAGAAAAGAAAGAAAGAAATTGTCTTCCACCCTGAAATAATAAAGTGTTTATTCTAAAAAATAATAATTTGTAATGCCAAAACCTTCCCTGAAGAACAGCTAGATTTCACGTGTTTTTTGTTAATTACAATTAGTTAACTAAATTAATCCTTTTTTGAGTGTTACTGGTATTCTGTTTATCTTTTTTGAAAAAGTGCTTATCTTTTACAGCTATGTATTAATTACAAATGTGAAGATAATGTGGCTATTTGTTGCACAAAAATATGAAGTGGGAGGAATAGACAGAGATACAGGTGAAACCAGATACTCATCTGAGCTATGAGTAGATAATCATTCTTCTGCCTACTATATTTCATAAAATTTTCATAGAAGGTGGTTGGAAATTTTTGCAATCATTTATGAAAGTAAGTGAAAGGGTAGCTTTACTTACTCAGCTATGATGTAAATTGGGCTTTCCTGGTAGCAGAAGGCAATAACACCCCACTCCAGTACTCTTGCCTGGAAAATCCCATGGATAGAGGAGCATGGTGGGCTGCAGTCTATGGAGTCGCTCAGAGTCGGACATGACTGAGCGACTTCACTTTCACTTTTCACTTTCATGCATTGGAGAAGGAAATGGCAACCCACTCCAGTGTTCTTGCCTGGAGAATCCCAGGGACGTGGGAGCCTGGTGGGCTGCCGTCTCAGGGGTTGCACAGAGTCAGACATGACTGAAGCGACTTAGCAGCAGCAGCAGCATGCAAATACTGAATCATTATGTTGTGCATCTGGAAATAACTTCATTTTGTCAATGATACCTCAATAAAAAAATAAATTATTAATATGATTTACTTTACACCTCTCCATATTTTCTTCCTACTACAGTTTTCCTTAGTGACTGGTTTCCAGCTATGCTGAAGTTTTAGTCCCTTAAATAATGTATGGTCATTGGACCACACTGCCACAGGGCATTTGCCTGTTCAACCCTCTGCCTAGGTCACTTATCTCCATAACCACCAACATTTTTTCTGCTCAGTCAGAATTCAGAAATAGCTTCTTGAGAAAGGAACTGATAATAAACTAACTGGCCCCTTTTATGCATTCTTACATTATGATTTTCTTCTTTGTAATAACAGCCATCACTTTATTCTTACATTTAAAAAATTCTCAGATTAATGTCTCTTTCCTCTGCTAAACTGTGAGTTTCATGATATCAAAAACTAACTTTTATTTTGGTCTTTATTGTAATCTCAAAATCCCACATGTGTCTAGCACATTTTAGGTGCTCAATAGTTTTTGAAACAATGAGAGCAGAGAAACAGCACAGTTGTTAACACATGGTAAGTTTAACTTGCTATAATCAGATTTCTTATTTTGTTGTTACTAAAAATTGACTTTGTTCCAGTCATAACTTGTAGTGTGATTTAGTCTGCACTCACTCAAACCATTCATGCATTTATTCAGTAGACAGATATTTACAGAGTGATAAGGAGAACAATGGGAGAGCCTGGTGGGCTGCCGTCTATGGGGTCACACAGAGTCGGACACGACTGAAGCAACTTAGCGGCAGCAGCAGCAGCAGCAGCAAGGGGAACAAGAAGAAAATTTATATATATATATGTCTATAATTTTATATAATTTTTTATAAAAATTTATAATTATTTATAAAATTTATATATATTTATATATAAGTAAAATTATATATATTAAGTACTTACTATGCTCCAAGCCCTTCACTCTCAATAAAATAGGTTTACCTGTTTGTGTCTTAATTTACCTGGTGCTCTATAATATCCAAGAATATTTTGAAAGAAGACATATTGTTTCAACTATATTTTTTAGTTATTTCTGAAAAATTGCAAGGAAGATGGAAACAGTGTATTTTCTTTCTTTCAAACATTTTAGTTGTTTCTGGATATGAAATCTCTACTGATGGTAAAGAACATCAGCAAGGCACTTTATCCATCTAAAACCCTTTTAATATAAATTTTTCCACTCAATTTCTCACCATTTTTAGAAGGCATTTTTATATATGGATGAAAAAACATGTAAAGCACAAAAGTCACACTTGCCACTTCAGACTTCCAGTGTGTATGTATGTGTGTGTGTGTGCGCACACATGTCCACATACACACATGCACATATGTAGCCAAGGCGTGAAGGTGGGAATAACTTTTCCCATGAGTGGGAAAGAAACATTTACTACTAATTTCTACTTACTAATGTCGACTTCTGAACTGTGGTGTTGGAGAAGACTCTTGAGAGTCCCTTGGACTGCAAGGAGATCCAACCAGTCCATTCTGAAGGAGATCAGTCCTGGATGTTCTTTGGAAGGCATGATGCTACAGCTGAAACTCCAGTACTTTGGCCACCTCATGCGAAGAGTTAACTCACTGGAGAAGACTCTGATGCTGGGAGGGATTGGGGGCAGAAGGAGAAGGGGACGACAGAGGATGAGATGGCTGGATGGCATCACTGACTCGATGGAAGTGAGTCTGAGTGAACTCTGGGAGTTGGTGATGGACAGGGAGGCCTGGCGTGCTGCGATTCATGGGGTCGCAAAGAGTCGGACATGACTGAACAACTGAACTGAACTGAACGTCGACTTAAAAGATACACAATGTGAGAGTTGCGAGCTAAATTTTATTTGGGGCAAAAATGAGGACTGCAGCCAGGAGACAGCACCTCAGCTCCAGAAAGGGGGGGTCAGGGTCGGGGAGAAGGTCAGTATATATGTGATTCTGGTAAAGAGGGGCTACATGGCATCAAGCACATGTTTTTCCAGAAAGTTTCTGCTGGTTTTGTGAAGCTTTTGCTAGTCACAAGCAACAGTCGTCACCATGAAGGATTTTAGTGCTTTGAGAAGACACAAGAATTGGGCTCAAAAAATTGGCTCTGGAAAATATCTAACTATCTGAAGACCTGTTCTGCCAGTTTTTCCCTGAGCACAGAGTACCTCATTTCTGTTTTCTACCTTGAACTCCTTTCAGGGGCTGTTGAAGGTCAGCAGCTGCAGCAGCACGTGATTTAATCCTTATGGCACGTGCCAGCAATGGTGGGAGGGAGAAGAAGGAAAG
This sequence comes from Tragelaphus eurycerus, assembly GCA_935064755.1. NCBI lineage: Eukaryota > Metazoa > Chordata > Mammalia > Artiodactyla > Bovidae > Tragelaphus > Tragelaphus eurycerus. The sequence goes on along the minus strand of CAKXYN010000072.1, from coordinate 5,134,839 downwards.
ATTAAAACATCACAGCTTCTACTATCCAGAATGAATGACCCTTTGTTTAAACACTAACACGGTTCTAGGGTATGGAAATGTTGACCAGGCCATGCATCTCTGCTAAATGTTCACTTTCAGTGTAATAGAAAGTATACACGTCATTTGTCTCCCAAGAAATACAGACATGATTTCAGTAGCGTGACCACTTAGACTGACTTTCTGTTTCCTGCTGCCGATGCTCTAAGCCCCTTTCGTCCCATTTGGATGAACCGCAGGTGAACTGAGCTGTGAGGAGTTCAGAGGTTTGTCCCTAAACATAATCCTAACCCCTACTTTTAGATATGTTGCCAAAAAATAGTCCAATTTTACCCTCAACTTCCTAGCACTTACTTTTAAATCATTTGTAGTTATTTATGTATATTAGAGTTAGCACCTTATACTTTTAGATTTTAATAACACAAATACAAACTAACTTATTGCAACAATCATACAGAAACACATGTATGATCCTAAAACATACACAATGTGTGTGAATATATATGTATACAAAATGTTACGTATATATAATTATATATATATAAACTGTATATATAATTATATATTTTTACTTATTTAATATTTATAAGCTTTCCTCTTTAGAAATCAATCTTGACGGGCCCTCTAATTAATTACAAAGGACACAGACTGTTTTAAAAAAATTCTTAGATCTGAAAAGATAGACTTCCAGCCAAAAAGTAAGTGGGTGTGTATATAACAAAATAAGAGGAGCTGAATCAGTGTAAAACTGTGAAGGAAGAGAAAGGGCCTGAAATACGGCAACAACTTTGAAGAACATGGGAGGCTCAGATTTCATTCCACTTAACTTATTTGCACAGCTGTGATGTAAAGCTTTTCCATCTAACATCTTATGTCAGGTCTGCTACCGTAAGTATATCACTTAATTGACTATCAGGATAACAATCAAAGTAAAAGGCCTGACGTTTATGCCACGGGTACTATAATAACCTGATAAAATACTGAAACTACACTGAAAGCATACAAAATAAGACAGTAGATGGCAAAGTGTATATGCTTATTCCCCTAGAAGGGGTAGAATTTGCAACAGTGTGCCTTTCTGGCCTAGCACACTCCCCAACCCTTCACATCCCCTATAGCCAAAAACAGCAGAGAAGTCTGCAGCCTTACCACCCACCTAAGGGGCCAGAACGAGAAGTTCAGAGCTGGAAAAATCACCTGGAAATTTAAAGGAAGGAAGTGTTGGCAACTGAAGAGTCTCTAGACCCAAGGTGTGAGTATGAACTCTAAGCAAGTACCGGCTGAGAATTACGGGCATGAGTCAACAGAGGGCCTCCTGAAAAAGCAGGCAGAGGCAGAAAGAAATCTGTTCTTGAGAGAAACAGCAGCCCAGGACAAGACTTGGGATTTTCCACCTTTTCAACTGAACGTCTCTCACAGTAATGCAGTTTGGACAGAAGAACAATGAAGCCTTGTGGCCTCATGGTGGTAGAGGGTGCAGCCAGCCCTGTAGTGGGAAATTAGGTTATCCCACAAGCAGGATACCCACAGGGTGAGCCCGATCTCTCTCTAAATTCTACTTGTATGTTTGGCACCAAATCACACAGGCATCAGGGAAAACCCACAGAGGGCTGGTTAAAAATAAATAAATCAAGAGTTAGAAGCCCAAGAAAGAGAGCAGAAATATTAGCAGGGTAAATATTTGCAGCTAGAGTTCAGACATGTTAACTGCCTAATAGAACAATATATAAAATAATATAGCAATATAATATATGGAAATATCTGATCTGATCTGATATTATTTATATATTATAAATAAATAGAAGCAATATAGAAAACAACAATCCTTCAGATCAGATCAGATCAGATCAGTCGCTCAGTCGTGTCTGACTCCTTGCAACCCCATGAATCACAGCACGCCAGGCCTCCCTGTCCATCACCAACTCCCGGAGTTCACTCAGACTCACATCCATCGAGTCAGTGATGCCATCCAGCCATCTCATCCTCTGTCGTCCCCTTCTCCTCCTGCCCTCAATCCCTCCCAGCATCAGAGTCTTCTCCAATGAGTCAACTCTTCCCATGAGGTGGCCAAAGTACTGGAGTTTCAGCTTTAGCATCATTCCTTCCAAAGAAATCCCAGGATTGATCTCCTTCAGAATGGACTGGTTGGATCTCCTTGCAGTCCAAGGGACTCTCAAGAGTCTTCTGCAACACCACAGTTCAAAAGCATCAATTCTTCGGCACTCAGCCTTCTTCACAGTCCAGCTCTCACATCCATACATGACCACAGGAAAGACCATAGCCTTGACTAGGCGAACCTTTGTTGGCAAAGTAATGTCTCTGCTTTTGAATATGCTATCTAGGTTGGTCATAACTTTCCTTCCAAGGAGTAAGCGTCTTTTAATTTCATGACTGCAGTCACCAACTGCAGTGATTTTGGAGCACCCCAAAATAAAGTCTGACACTGTTTCCACTGTTTCCCCATCTATTTCCCATGAAGTGATGGGACCGGATGCCATGATCTTCATTTTCTGAATGTTGAGCTTTAAGCCAACCTTTTCACTCTCCACTTTCAATTTCATCAAGAGGCTTTTGAGTTCCTCTTCACTTTCTGCCATGAGGGTGGTGTCATCTGCATATCTGAGGTTATTGATATTTCTCCCAGCAATCTTGATTCCAACTTCTGTTTCTTCCAGTCCAGCGTTTCTCATGATGTACTCTGCATAGAAGTTAAATAAGCAGGATTACAATATACAACCTTGATGTACTCCTTTTCCTATTTGGAACAAGTCTGTTGTTCCATGTCCAGTTCTAAATGTTGCTTCCTGACCTGCATACAGATTTCTCAAGAGGCAGGTCAGGTGGTCTGGTATTCCCATCTCTTTCAGAATTTTCCACAGTTTATTGTGATCCACACAGTCAAAGGCTTTGGCATAGTCAATAAAGCAGAAATAGATGTTTTTCTGGAACTCTCTTGCTTTTTCCATGATCCAGCAGATGTTGCCAATTTGATCTCTGGTTCCTCTGCCTTTTCTAAAACCAGCTTGAACATCAGGAAGTTCATGGTTCACATATTGCTGAAGCCTGGCTTGGAGAATTTTGAGCGTTACTTTACTAGCATGTTAGATGAGTGCAATTGTGTGGTAGTTTGAGCATTCTTTGGCATTGCCTTGCTTTGGGATTGGAATTAAAACTGCCCTTTTCCAGTCCTGTGGCCACTGCTGAGTTTTCCAAATGTGCTGGCATACTGAGTGCAGCACTTTTACAGCATCATCTTTCAGGATTTGGTATAGCTCAACTGGAGTTCCATCACCTCCACTAGCTTTGTTCATAGTGATGCTTTCTAAGGCTCACTTGACTTCACATTCCAGGATGTCTGGCTCTAGGTCAGTGATCACACCATCGTGATTATCTGGGTCATTAAGATCTTTTTTGTACAGTTCTTTTGTGCATTCTTGCCATCTCTTCTTAATATCTTTTGCTTCTGTTAGGTCCATACCATTTCTGCCCTTTATCAAGCCCATCTTTGCATGAAAGGTTCCTATGGTATCTCTGATTTTCTTGAAGAGATCCCTGGTCTTTCCTATTCTGTTGTTTTCCTTTATTTTTTTGTATTGATCGCTAAAGAAGGCTTTCTTATCTCTTCTTGCTATTCTTTGGAACTCTGCATTCAGATGTTTATATCTTTCCTTTTCTCCTTTGCTTCTCTTCTTTTCACAGCTATTTGTAAGGCCTTACAGCTTAATAAAACCCAGAGTCTCAACAATGTATTATCTATGATAACTAGTTTTCAAGCAAAGAAATTACAAGAACTAGAAACATGAGAAACATGTGCCCATCTTCAGCGGAGAAAAAAGAACAGTTGGTAGAAATTGACTTCAACCAGGCCCAGATGTTGAAATTAACAAAAACTTAAAGGTAACTATCATAAATATATATCTTTCTACATAAGGGAAGTGTGTTTAAAAATAAAGGAAATACATGTTTAGAGAGGGAATTGCAATAGCAAAATAAAAATTACATTCAAAAAGTAAATTTTGAGAGCTGGAAAATAAAATACTGAAATAAAAATTAATTCAATTACGTCAAAAGCAGATTGAAGCTGGCAGGGGGAAGGATCAGTAAACTAAAGATCAAGGGAATTACCCAATCTAAAAAGCATAATGAGAAAATATTGAAGGAAAAGCAATAAACTCTCAATGACCCAAAATAAAAATTACATTCAAAAAGTAAATTTTGAGAGCTGGAAAATAAAATACTGAAATAAAAATTAATTCGATTACGTCAAAAGCAGATTGAAGCTGGCAGGGGGAAGGATCAGTAAACTAAAGATCAAGGGAATTATCCAATCTAAAAAGCAGAATGAGAAAATATTGAAGGAAAAGCAATAAACTCTCAATGACCCTTGGACACATGTTACGTGATTCAGCATAATTCATCAAGCTACTAGAAGTTTGCTTTGAAATGTAAATGGTATAATGTTAATTCTTACAAAATATTTGTAATATATATTTCAACAAGTTTTGAGTTTCCATCATTCTTTCTAGAATGTTCATTTTCTGAAAGCCCAATTTAGCAAAATATACAATAGTTAAATAGCTCATTTTAAATATAAATATATATATATATGCTAAACAGGAACAGACTGACAAATGTAGACAAACGCATGGTTTTCAAAGAAGAGAGGGAAGGCACAAATTAGGGGTAAGGAATTACAGATAGAAACTCCTATGAATAAAGTAGGTAAGTGACAAGGATATATTGATAGCACGGGGAATTATAGCCACTATGTTGTAACAGCTTTTAACAGAGTATAATCTGTAAAAATACTGAATCACTTTGCTGTACACCTGAAACGAATATTGTAATTCAATTATATGTCAATTAAAAATTATTTTTTAAATAAGGAAAGGATGAATAGTTAGTTGCTCTGACATTTGATCCTCACCTTTCTAAAGGAAGTTTGTAAATGTAACCAGTCAGACATTTTCTAAACCTTAGAGCTAATGCTCTTGAGTGGTTTATTTTAAATAAATATGCAACTTACTCATGTATTGATAAAATGTAGAAGCTAGTCATGTAACCCTTATGACCAGAAGAACCAGGTGACTCTCAAAGTATAAAGCCCTGCATGCGTGTCTAGTTGCTTCAGTCGTGTCCAACACTTTGCGACCCTATAGACTGTAGCCTACCAGGCTCCTCTGTCCATGGAATTCCCCAGGCAAGAATACTGGAGTGGGTTGCCATTTCCTTCTCCAGGGAATCTTCCTGACCCAGGGATCGAACCCGTGTCTCGTGCAGCTCTGGCATTGCAGGTGGAGTCTTTAATGCTGAGCCACCAGGGAAGGCATAAAACCCTAGAGATCCCTGAATGAAATGTCTCTTCTGCGCCATATTGTCCTGATCACACAGTTAGCAGCCAGCGCTCTGGAACTCAATCATTTTCTAGGATGAGAAAAGAGATCCCATAATCTCTGCTTGACATATTCAGAATCTCCCAAATGTCTCTGTAGTATTTGTGATGGCTTCTCTGTCGTGTTCTTTGCCCATTTTCAGTAAAGTGTATTTCCTGTAGAATTATTATTTCATGGGACTGTGCTGACCATTCAGCACTGTCTGATATCTCAGCTGGAGTTTGACATCCAGGAGGTTGGTCTGCAAATAGACATTTCTGAAACTGTCAGCATCTGGAAGCTATTTAAAAGCACAACATGGGATGAAATCGCACGTGGGGTGAATGGATTCTTGTTGCTGTTTAGTTATTAAATTGTGTCCGATTCTTTGTGACCCTATGGACTCTATCCCACCAGGCTCCTCTGTCCATGGGATTCTCCAGGCAAGGATACTGGAGTGGATTACCACTTCTTTCTCCAGGGAATCTGCCTGACCCAGGGACTGAACCCACGTCTCTTGCGTCTCCTGCACTGGCAGGCAGATTCTTTACCACTGAGTCCCCAGGAAAGCCCCCGGGGTGAAAGGAGGTAAGAAGTAAAAAGAACAAATCTAAAAAACAGGACATGCCAACATATAGGCGATTGAGAGAGAAACCTCTGGGGTTGGAGGAAAATCAGGCAAGTGTGGTGACACAGGCCTCAAGGAAGAAATGTAGCAACAAGTCAGGGATTAAGTGGGTCAAGTAAAAGGTTGACTGATCATCTGGATCCAATTTCAGGGTTATTCGTGACATTGATAACAATACTATTGGTGGGACAGTACAGAAAGCTTGAGTGAAGTATGTTGAAAAGAAAGAGAAATTAGGAACTGAAGTACAGACAACTGTTTTAGGACCACAGAACTGGGTGACTGAGCTGACATTTCTTCTCTCATGGTTCCGGAGGCTGGATATTTGAGATCAAGGTGTTGGTAGGGCTGGCTTTCTCTGAGGCCTCTCTCGTTGACTGGTAGATGGCCACCTTCTTACTGAGTCCTCACATGTTTTTTCCCCTGCACCTTCCTGTGTCCAAATTGCCAATTCATAATAAGATTGAATTGGCAGGATTCCCCCTCATGACTGGGGAAGGCAATGGCACCCCACCCCAGTACTTTTGCCTGGAGAATCCCATGGACAGAGGATCCTGGTAGGCTCCAGTCCATGGGGTCGCTAAGAGTCGGACACGACTGAGCGACTTCACTTTCACTTTTCACTTTCATGCATTGGAGAAGGAAATGGCAACCCACTCCAGTGTTCTTGCCTGGAGAATCCCAGGGACGGGGGAGCCTGGTGGGCTTCTGTCTATGGAGTCGCACAGAGTCGGGCACGACTGCAGCGACTTAGCAGTAGCAGCAGCCCCTCATGACTTAAATCACCTCCTTAAAAGTCCTGTAATATTCTGAGGTGCTAGGGCTTGGGACTTCAGCATGATAATTTCGTGGATATTTAACTCAGCCCATAGAAACTTTCTTGAGAAGATTTTGTGTAAAGAGGATAAACCAGGCAGTAGTTGGAGAAGCCTTCAGTGTCAAGGGAGAATTTTCTCTTTGAAGATGTGGAAACCTGGTGTACTTACATACAGAAGAAATGATCTAGGAGAGAACAAAACTAGGTGAGAGAGGGGAGACTTCCTTAAACTATGTCTGCAAGTTGCTCAAGAAAACAGGACCAAGTGCACAATGGAATTCCTACATAGCAGTGTAGGTGTCAGTCTGAGGAACAAGACAGAAGGCAGGAAATTCAGCTGAGGGGCAGAACTGTGAGTCAGTGCGATGGAAGGACTTTGAAAAGTTTGCTTCTAACTATTTATTTTTCTAGGAAAAACAGAACACAGGGTAGTCAGCTGAATGTTGGTGCTGGAGATCTTTAGAGAGAATGAGGGTGTGAAATTGTAAATGGAAGTGAAGGACACAGCATGGAGTTGCTAAGCAACACAAAGGATCTAATTGTGACCAGTGGTCCTGAATTGAGAGTGAAATCACTGTGGCTGCATACTAACGATTTCCTAATTGTGAACAAAGCCTGAATACCGAAAAGTGCAAAGCATAAATGAACAATATGATAAGCGACTATAAAATAACTGCCTGGGTAGAATTCTTTTGAAAGACCCCATGCTCCTTTTAGGACTTGTTGCTAATTTTTCTTCATCTTAATACATACACATCAATCATTTAAAAATGTAGTTTAGGACTCCCCTGGTTGTCCAGTGGTCAAGACTCCGCCTGCCAATGCAGGGGGCATGGGTTCCATCCTTGGTTCAGGAAGATCCTACATGCTGTAGGACACCTAAGCCCATGCACCACAATTACTGAGCCCACACTCTAGAGCCCGAGAGCTGAAACTGCTGAAGCTGCACACCTAGAGCCCGTGCTCAGGACAAAGAGGAGAGCCTGCTCAAGGCAAGTAGAGAAAGCCCATATGAAGCGATCAAGACCCCACCCAGCCAAAAATAAATAAATAAATAAACTAACTAAAAAAATTTTTTTAATGTAGTCTAGGTTTGCATGTCTTTTTTAATGTTTATTTATTAATTTTAGTACGTGCTTTTTTGTTGTTTTTGTTTCTGTTTTTTATGGGATCAATCTCAGTTTCCCCAATTGGGGATTAAACCCAGAATCCTAATCATTAGGCCACCAGGGAGCTCCCGGCTTGAATGTTTTTTAAATTTATAAACATGGGATATTATTGTAAAAGTCCTTTAAATCGATAGTACTTTCGCTTCACAGTATGTGTAACATATGTGGGCAGTGCTCATTTGATTTCATTGTATAGTACTCCGTGACATGTGTGCTCCAGGAATCCTGTTTCTACGCTACTTCAAGGTACATCTGAGTTGTTACTGTGCTACTGCCAACACGCTTACCTGCTGTTCAATATGCCTGCCAGTTCTTTAAGGATACGCTCTAGGCATATTCTGTACAAAACACTCCCCCATAGCATCTTTCTTTATCTGACTAGAAATCCATCGATGAATGCTATCAGCCAGTTTGGGGGAAAATGCATGTATGTTAAGTCTTAAATCCCTGACAGGGTTTCTCTTTATCTTATTTAAAACCTTTCAGTAAAAATGTATACTATTCTCCATAATTGTTTCACAACTTTGTTAGGTCTCATCCTAGATACATTCGCTTTAAAAAATAAAAGATACAGTGCCCTCCGTTACTCTGAGCCTTCCTCCCAGCAGTCAGTATGCACAGACCTGTCAGAGGCAGAGCAGAGATCTCCCTGGGAACCGCCAAACAATGGGAGATGCGGTTGGATCAACCCCTTCTTGCTCTTTTCTGCCGGCTCGGTCGGTGAGCTTGGCTCCCTCTTCCCAGCCCAGGTTACCTACATTTGCTATTTTTGTTGCTAGTTAAATTGCATGGTTTCATTTTCTATTCTGATTAATTGATTCTGCTATAGACAGCACAATTGATATTTGAGTTAAATTATATCCAAAATGTTTGTTAATTTTCATTAATTACACATAAGTGGTTTTTTTCCTTCTGTTTGAATTCATACACTGGTAATATAATAAACTTTGATTCTTTTCTAACTTTATATTTTGTCCTGCTTATGCCATGAGTGAAAATCTCTGGTACAGTACTGAGTAGAAGTGATTGTGGGCATATTACTTTAGGTCTCAGTCTGCAAGCTCACATTCCAGGGTGAGAGGCTCTGTGTATAACTTTTCAGTAGTCACTATCAGATTAAGAGAATTCTCGAGTGGGATGGGGAGGTAGATGGGAGGAAGGTTCAAGAGGGAGGGGACAAATGTATACCTATGGCTGATTCCTGTTGATGTTTGGCAGAAACCAACACTATTCTGTAATGCAATTATCCTTCAATTAAAAATAAATAAATTTAAAATTAAAAAAGAAAATTCTCTTTTATTCTTTATTTCCTAACAGATTTTTAAATTTTTAAGAAGTTCTGGTTTTTAAAAAACTAAGTGCTTTTATTGTCCTTTTAAATGGCTATGTAATTTTCTCATTTAATTTGTAACTATGATAAAGGATTCTTCCAGGCAGTGATGTGGATTTAGGGACAAAAAGAAAGATGACCTTGGTAGCTATGAGAAGAGGGAGTTTTAAAAAAATGTTTATTGGAGTGTAGTTGCTTTACAATGTTGTGTTAGCTTCTGCTGTACAGCAAAGTGAGTCAGTCATACGTATACATAATATGTCTCCTCTTTCTTAGATATCCTTTCCATTTAGGCCACCACAGAGCCCTGAACAGAGTTCCCTATGCTATACAGCAGATTCACATTAGTTATCTATTATATATATAGTAATCTATATATGTCAGTTCCAGTCTCCCAATTCATTCCACCCTCTCTTCCCCCACTTTATTAGTTTGTTTTCTACATCTGTGACTTTATGAGAAAAGTGATTTTTAAGTGTTTAGGATCTATTTACCAAAATTCCACACTTCTGAAGGAGGTAAAGTTAGGGATAATCAATGACTGAATTTTTGTCAATGGCATGCAAGCAAAACTTTTGTGACCCATCCCTTGGCATTCCCCAGTTAAAAAAACATCTCCCACAGGACTCTCCAGGATCTTTCCACTTTGGTTCTCTTGATGTAAGAATAATGGAAGTTCGTAAGCCACATGTCAAAGATAGCAGAGCCATAAAGGACTGAAGGAGTCTGAATCCCAGAATCACTGTTCAGGAGAGATTCACCCTCCAGCCAGGTATACCAATAGTGGAATTTTAATAAGTGAGAAATAAACTATTAAGTTCTTTTCCCCGTTTCATCAATTAGTGTTAGCTTAAATCATATAAATTTCCCCAAGTTTTCGTTGTTACAGAAGGAGGCTAAATCTTATCATTATCATAAGCAGGATGATGGCAGTGTGTTTTTCTTCAACCTTCTTCAACCATAAAAATGACTTGACCAGATTCATGGTATGAGTGACAGAGAGGGAAGAATTAGAGCGATGAGGAGGCGCACATGGTGAAACTTGTCACTTAGGTGGAGAAGTAGATTGGGGAATGGGAGGCACCGTGAGCCTATTTCTCCTGGATAAGAGAGTGTCCATCCAGTAATGGGGATCTGGGGACAGGGAGGCAGCTTGGCCCTGAAAGCTATCAGAAGAGTGATTTAAGTGAAATAATGTCACGATTTCTGAAGTAGAATTCTAAGGTCCAGTTCTACTGTGACCAAATCTACCAGTTCCCTCATATGAACAGAGAATCTATTCACCAAAATTCCAAAATGCTAAGGAAAGGAAAGCGCAAGAGGCCAAGATATAGTGCATATTTATTTGTTTGCTTTTGACAGAAGAATCATAAGGGATTTGCTTTTGCTACAGAAAGAGGCCAGAACTATGTCAGGAAACCAGAGAAATAAATTGTAACTCGGGCTTGCTCCGGATTCTCAGTTTCCACTTTTGCTTCCAGCCACACCTTCTCGCCTACGTGCAGCGGCAGGGTCAACATGCCAGAGAGACTCCTGGGCTCTTTGGTGGAGACCTGATGCTTTTCTAAGACAGAACTTTTGTCCCTCATCAGCTGAACAGTCACCTTGCAGTGATGGAGATCCACATCGAAGAGGAAATGGTAATTTCCTGGCACCCTGCATGTGAAGACCCCAGTGTCCTCCTGTAAGTCTTTCTGGGCATTGTACAGGACCTCTGTGAAGGGCACGGGCTTCGAAGGGGAAGGCAGCTGGCCACTGAGCTTCACAGTGAAGGCGGACTGTCTGTGGCATGGGCATTTTACACTTGGTCCTGGAATTCCCGGCGGACCTGGTAAACCTGGTATTCCTTGGAGAAACGGACAAGACACAGTAAGAAGGTCATAGAATCCAATAAAAAGATGATACCCAGTCAATATGTGAAACCACCACTTTTTTAAAAAAAATAACATCATGGTTAAGAGATTGATCTTTGCTGTATGATTAAACGGTTTCAAGTCACATCTCTGAAACTGACCAGCTGTGTAATCTTACTAAAGTTAATCAACCTTTCTGGGCTATATTTCCTCATCTGAAAATATTATTATTGATGTCTCATGTGATTATTGTGAAGTTGTAATGAGACAATGAGTGTAAGGTACTTATAGTACCTATGCGTGGTGCATATGTATTATTTCCTATATATTATTTCATCCTGGTCTTCCCTGGCGACTCAGAGGTTAAAGCGTCTGCCTGCAATGCGGGAGACCTGGGTTCCATCCCTGAGTCGGGAAGATCCCCTGGAGAAGGAAATGGCAACACGCTCCAGTACTCTTGCCCGGAGAATCCCATGGATGGAGGAGCCTGGTGGGCTACAGTCCATGGGGTCACAAATAGTCGGACACGACTGAGCGACTTTACTCACTCACTTCACTCAATTCTTGCTTCAGCTTCCTTGGTGGCTCAGTCAGTAAAGAACCTTTCTTATATATTATTTCATCCTGATTTGGGTGGGACTAATTCTTGCTAAGAGCTTCACTGGTGGCTCAGTCACTAAAGAATCTACCTGCAATGTAGGAGACCCGGGTTTGACCATTAGCAAGAATTTTCCTTCTCCAGAGGACCTTCCCAGCAGAAATTTTCCTTCTCTAGGGGATTGTCCCAACCTTGGGAAGGAAAATTTTTGCTAATGATTCTAATCTTACTGAAGACCATAAAAAGGCCTGGGTGTCTATGTCTGGGGACTAGAAAGCCTTTGGATTACCAAATCTAACCCTTAAGGCCCATGATAATGGCCCCATAAGAGATGACAAACAACTGTGATCTTTCCTGAGGGCCCCTCTTTGTCTGGTCTCATTGGCTACAAAGAAGTCCTGGTAACCAGGACAGAATCTGAGAAGAATCTTGCTTCTTGCTCAGGTGCTCCCTGGGCATCATCCTTTTCATAAGAACTAGGTTTGGGGCCAGGGAAGGCAATGGCACCCCACCCCAGTACTTTTGCCTGGAAAATCCCATGGACGGAAGATCCTGGTAGGCTCCAGTCCATGGGGTCGCTAAGAGTCGGACACAACTGAGCGACTTCACTTTCACTTTTCACTTTCATGCCTTGGAGAAGGAAATGGCAACCCACTCCAGTGTTCTTGCCTGGAGAATCCCAGGGATGGGGGAGCCTGGTGAGCTTCCGTCTATGGGGTCGCACAGAGTCGGACACGACTGAAGCGACTTAGCAGCAGCAGCAGCAGGTTTGGGGCTCTAAGTGCTCAATGAAATCCAATGTGCTGACGATACATGATACCCTGCTACACTTACTAAACCCCCTTTTCTTGCTGTTTATCCGACAGTCTGATTCATGATACTGACTCTACTTAGCACATGTTCCCACCGTGACTAAGCCACATGGATCCCAGTACCCTGGTTCTAGAACTAGGCCAGTTTCTCTTGTTCCCTGTGATTTGAGGTCTGCTTCCCCTGCCCTGGAACCTAGCCCTACAGCTGACCATTTCCTCCACATTCTTTTAATCCTCAATGCCTTGTGCTCCTGAGTTTATGAGGATTATGACATTCCTACCAAAAACATGAAACAGGAGGTGCAAATAAAAAGCAGAAGAATGTATTCCTCACCTCTGACACCTGGAGGTCCTCGTACACCTGGAGGTCCTGGGTGTCCTGGCGGCCCCGGAGGTCCAGTACACCCTCCTTTCTCCAGGACAGCATTTGCCATTAGGATGATGCTGATCAATATCCGGAGATCTTGATTAAAGAAACAAAGAGAAGGTTTTTTTTTTTTCTGCCTTTTATTTTGTTTTATTTATATATGAAGGATGGATAGGTAGAGTTGCAACCTGGCCCAGGAAAGGTATCATGTCTAGAACTAAACACATGGACTCAAATAACAACTTTGCCCTTACTAGTAAACCGAGCAAGTTACTCCCTGAAATTTCCTTATCATTTATATACAGCAATAATTACACAGTTAAAACTGTTTCTGAATCCTGAAAGGTCAACATTTTTTCTTCATCTGTCTTTGAACTGATAGAACACAGAAAGCACTCAAACACAATTCTTAAATACGAAATCCTTTATTCTTATGAGAACCTAACACATCTCTCTCTCTCTCTCTCTCTCTCTCTTTAGTCGCTAAGTTGTTTCTGACTCTTACAACCCCATGGATTGTAGCCCGCCAGGCTCCTCTATCCATGGGATTCTCCAGGCAAGAATACTGGAGTGGGTTGCCATTTCCTTCTCTTCCTTCTCCAGGGGAACTTCCTGACCCAGGAATTGAACCCAGGTCTCCTCCATTGCAGGCAGATTCTTATCAACTAAGAGGGAAGCCCCAACCTACTACATATTGAATGCTTATTATGGAAAAGACATTGGGCTAGAAACATCATATCAGTAAGAAGTCATCACATGCCTGCTATTTTTACCATAAGCATCTTTGCCCCAAGCATTTTCACCACAATCATTTTTGCTACATAATTAATTTGACATAAGACAGTTTTGCCATAAAAGAAAAAATAACTGGCTGAGAGTTCAGTTTCAATTGGCTGACCATTGTTTGGTTTTATTTCTCCATGGATACAGTACTCCCATTTTTATGTTACATAAATCTTAGTCCTCACAGTGGTCCTGATAGTGACAAGTAGGCGTGGTGATCTTAAAACAGTGGATGATAACAGCTACATATAAAGACATATATGTACATATCTACATATAAAGATAGAAAATAAGTGGATAAAACTTACTACAAGTGTGAAATAAGATAGTACAAAGTCAGACTGCATATCATCCTAGAAAATAACAACATATCAGTTTGCAAATCCTTGGGTGATTTGAAGGCAAAGAGTTGAACCAGTGTTTCCCATGGAACTTTGGGACATCTGTCACTGGACATGTGACACAAGGTTAAGAGAGCAACAATCCTGTAGAGGATTTCACAGTGCAGTACAGAGCTCAGTTACAAATATGCATCCTAGGATTTGAAAACTGAAGGAGGAAGTTTTAGCAAAAAAGTGCAATGCTGAATGAAGAGATAACTCCACAAATAAAGGGAAAAAAAAAAAAAAAGACAAGTGCTTAAGTACAACCTACAAAGTAAAATCAGTTATTTGCATGATATTGTCATGGATCTGCACTTTTTAATGTATTCAAATAATTGTATTTCACAATTAAGTTTTTAAAATTTCATTATTCATTTCTTAAATGTTTTGTTATATCCTTTTAAGTGACCCTCTTTTATCTTTCATTATTTTTATCTTTTAGAGCAAAATTGCCTTATGGCCAGTTAGTTATGAGGCGACAATGTCTGTAGTGAAAATGCGTGCGACCACGATGTCTGTGGCAGAGAAGCTGGTGGTCTAGAACTGTACCTAGAACTGTTCATTACACCCCTACAAGGGAAAGTTTATATTTCATTTTACAGATTAGTGGTTTGAGATTCAAAGAGGTGATTCTACTTATTTCCCACCAGATTGCTAATCAGTTACAACCTGAGGGTGCGTGCTTGTGTGCCCAGTGGAATCCGACTCTTTGCAACCCCATGAACTGTAGCTCGCCAGGCTCCTCTGTCCATGGCATTTTCCAGGCAAGAATACTGAAGCCAGTTGCCCTTTCCTCCTCCAGAGGATCTTCCTGATCTAGGGTTCGAACCCACGTCTCCTGCATTAGCAGGTGGATTCTTTACCACTGAGCCACCTGGGAAACCCCAGTTACAGTCTGAGGCAAGATTCTTATTCAAAGCATTCTGAATTAAGAATCAGCGTTCTCAGCTCTGTGCTTTTAATTAGTTAATTGCTGGCTGATGGCCCTGCCCTCTCGTTTCTCCAAACCCTCTGCTCTTGGCTTTCACCTTTCTCATCCAGCTAAGTCTTATACGACAGCAACCCCCAAGAAGCACCTTGATTTGGAGGTATTCACTCTATGTTTATGTGATGTTTCCGTCTTCCAGAGAAATAATTTCAGAAAACCCATTTTTGGCACTAGAATATCCACCTCTATTAACAAAATGATACACTCCATCCATCCACTTACAAATACTTGACCCCCTCCCACAACCTCCGTCCGTCTCCTACCAGCCATTCTCAGGACAGAGCCTTTCCTTTGTGGGATGGGCGTCTCTCAGATTTCTTTCTGAAATGCCTAGCTGTGTGTCTGAGGCTTGGGCTCTGGTCACTGCTCACTCTGTCAAGGCCTTAGCTAAATGATACGAAGCTGCCTGTTCAAATATTTATCCCTGGTCCAAACTGAGACAACAAAATTAATATTTAATCACACAGTGGACTTAGGCCACCCACTCTTTCTGAATTTGGATCTTGGGCCCAGTAGGATTGTCAACTAGAAGTCCTAAGTCATTTTCAGATTTCCCTTCCAGCAGGTCTATTATGGAAGCAGCTGTCAATACATATAAGACCAGGATAAGGAGGTCATTTCTCCTATTCTGATTTCTTTCTGAAGACTTATTCCTTATGTTTAACCACAGATCTGGAGTCATCACAGACCATTTTATGAACAGAAGGCCAAATGCAGAGCAGGAAGTCTAGAATTGAGGGTAATTCCCAGTAAGAATAATGTACTAGGGGAACCAACATTGTGATACAAAATTAAGTGGTCAAACAAATGTAAAATATACAGTGCTAGTTAATATTAGATACTATTTAAACATGGGCTTCAGAGAAGGCAATGGCACCCCACTCCAGTACTCTTGCTTGGAAAATCCCATGGACGGAGGAGCCTGGTAGGCTGCAGTCCATGGGGTCGCTAAGAGTCAGACACGACTGAGCGACTTCACTTTCACCTTCACTTTCATGCATTGGAGAAGGAAATGGCAACCCACTCCAGTGTTCTTGCCTGGAGAATCCCAGGGATGGCTGAGCCTGGTAGGCTGCCATCTATGGGGTCGCACAGAGTCAGACACGACTGAAGCGACTTAGCAGCAGCAGTAACAGCAAACATGATCTTCCCAGGTGGTGCTAGTGGTAAATAACTCACCTGCCAATGCAGGAGATATAAGACTCAGGTTTGATCTCTGGGTCGGGAAGATCCCCTGGAGAAGGGCATGGCAACCCACTTGAGTATTCTTGCCTGGAGAATCCCATGGACAGAGGAGCCTGGAGGGCTACAGTCCATAGGAGTGAAAAGAGCTGGACCCAACTGAAGTGACTTAGCATGCACACCTTATTTTAACATGCATGGTACTTGCCTCTTTTGGTCCCAATGACAATCTTATAAGGAAAATATCTGTAATTTATTATATTTTATACAAATCAAACTATTTATAGAACACTCCATATTCTTATTACCCTTTTTTAATTCTTTCTCCCTGGAATTCTTATGCCCCTGAACTTTGATGAACTCTAAAATTTGGGTCAAATGTCTCCTTTTGTATCTATATCAAATATATAAATGTATGGGAAGAAGACATTTTTATAAAGAGAATAAATTAGAAGTTAGTTCTGAGTTAGGGTAGGGGACAGCTCAGCACTGAACACAGTGAAGTGGGTGAATTATAACTCAAAAGTGAATAACTGCTTGTTATTTTCCTGTAAACCACTACTTGCCTAGAATGCAAGGCCAACCGGCATATCAGTGGTTGTCAAAGGGAATAAACTCATCTGACCTAGCAGGGGACTGTAAATGCCCAGTAAGCACCCCAGAACATGTAGGTGAGTGAATCCTTTGACTTCTCTTCTAGAATATTTTTTGCAAGCAAAGGGTTGAACCGTTGTCATTACTTTGCTTTTGTGTAATAAAATATTGGTCTTTTTTTTTTTTAAATCAGTGTTGTACTGAGGATATATCTAATTGATGATAATAGAGGTTTCCTTCATCAAGGAAAGGTTAGAACTTGACCGTACATAGAATAAGATGGGGAAACACTATCTTCTCATGTGTGCCCTAAATTCTGTTTGGAGAAAGTACTTCTTGTCAGGGAGAGTCCTTGCTAAGAATATGTGTTTTGATGTGACAGCAGCTGGAGCCAAAGCCACAGGGAAGAGAATTAAATGATCATGCATGTACCAGACATAATTTTCAGACCATAAATATGATGTCAAAGTAGCTGTTTTGGAAGATGTTCTTTATCAAGTTGAGGAAGTTCCCCTTTATTCCTAGTTTGCTGAGAGTTTTTATTATGAATATGTATTGAATTTTCTCAAATTATGTTTCTGCATCAATTGATATAATCATATGATTTATGATCTGCTCAATTTTAAGATTTAGTATGTAATGTTAGTGATCCAGACACTGTGGTATTGGCAGAGGGATATAAACATACGTCAGTGGAACATAAAAGATAGTTTGCATAAATTACACACCATCAGCCTATTTTTTACAAAGATGCAAAGCCAACTCAGCAGAGAACAGAGAGTTTTCAACAAGAGGGAATATATGTATATGTGTAGCTGATGCACTTTGCTGTGTAGTAAAAACTAACACAACATTATAAAGCAGTAGTACACCAATAAAAAAATTTAAAAATGATGTTGAAATAATTGGTGATCTAAAAAATTAATATTAACCTAAACTTCACCTGTTGTTTGTTCAGTCACTAAACAGTCTGACAGTTCAGTCTGATGCTTTGCGACCCCGTGGACTGCATGCAGCACCCCAGCCTTCCCTGTTCTTCACGATCTCTTGGAGTTTGCTCAAACTCATGTCCATTGAGTCAGTGATGCCATCCAACCATCTCATCCTCTGTTGCCCTCTTCTCCTCCTGCCTTCAATCTTTTCCAGCATCAGGGTCTTTTTCAATGAGTAGGCTCTTCACATCAGGTGGCCAAAGTATTGGAGCTTCAGCTTCAGCATCAGTCCTTCCAATGAAAACCGCATACCTCATACAAATATTGACTCTAAATGGATGCTAGATCTCAATGTAAAATGTAAAACTGTAGTACTTTTAGAAGAAAACATTGGAGAAAAATATTCCTAATCTTGGGCTAGGTAGAATTCTTGAACATAACTTCAAAAACTTAAATCAAAAAAGACAAAATCCAATAAAGGGACTTTCTGGAAAAGAAAAATTTTGCTCTTAAACACTGCTCAGAGATGGAAAAGACAAGCCACAAACTGGAGAAAGTATTTGCAGTCTCTGACAAAGAACTTGTAAAGGGAGTACACAACAAATTCTCTGAACCTAAGCCTAAGAAAACAAACGATAAGTAAGCTGTGGTACATATACACAATGGAGTATTACTCAGCCATTAAAAAGAATGCATTTGAGTCAGTTCTGATGAGGTGGATGAAACTGGAGCCTATTATACAGAGTGAAGTAAGCCAGAAAGAAAAACACCAATACAGTATATTAATGCATATATACGGAATTTAGAAAGATGGTAACAATAACCCTGTATACGAGACAGCAAAAGAGACACTGATGTATAGAACAGTCTTTTGGACTCTGTGGGAGAGGGAGAGGGTGGGATGATTTGGGAGAATGGCATTGAAACATGTATAATATCATATATGAAACGAGTCACAAGTCTAGGTTCGATGCACGATACTGGATGCTTGGGGCTGGTGCACTGGGACGACCCAGAGGGATGGTATGGGGAGGGAGGAGGGTGGAGGGTTCAGGATGGGGAACACATGTATACCTGTGGCGGATTCATTTTGATATATGGCAAAACCAATACAATATTGTAAAGTCAAAAAATAAAATTAAATTAAAAAAAAAAAGAAAAACAATAGAAAAAAAAAGAAAATGGAAGGCTTGAACAGACATTTCACCAAAGAGGATATACAGATGGAAAATTTTAAAAAGTATATTGAAGAATGTTCCAACACCATTAATCATTAGGGAAACACAAATTAAAGTCAACATGGGACGTGACTACATACTTACTAGAAAAATTAAAATTTAAAAAATACTAATAATACAAAGATATAGAGCAGAAATTATCCTCCAATTAAAATTAATTTTAAAGAAAGATACAGAGTAACTGAAGCTCCCCCACAGTGTTAGAAGGAATGTAAAGTGGTACAGCTGCTGTGGAAAACATTTTGGGAGTTTTATTAAACATACCAACAGTATGATTCAGCAACTCCAATCTTGGGTGTCCATCCTGAAAGAAATTAAAACATATAGTGGCTGAGAGAGTCATTCCCCCAGGGTTTCATGCCCAGACTCCTGTGGATGTGATTTCACTTCTGTGATTGTGTTTTGTCATACGTGCAACTTGTTACCTGAAAACTAGGTTTGCCTTTTGGTGGATGTCGAGCCAAGAGACACAACCAAGCCAAAGACTGAGAGAAGAAAGGGTTTATTATTACTTGCAGCAAATAAGTAGAACACCAGGGATCTTTCCCAAATCAGTGTCTCTGCAGCAGCAAAACTGAGTAAGTTTTAAGCTAATGTACATGCATATTCATGAAGGCGCTTGAGCAAAGGAGAATTCAGCATATGATTAGGGCGTAGTTGACAGAGTTCCAGCTTTAGTTGATTGAAGTCAGAAGGGTCAGCATCATCATTCCATCCTGCATGCTCTGCCTTAGTTCCTGCAGAACTCAGATATATTCTTATGTATAATCCTTAAGGAGGAATTATCAATGCAATGCATGCATGCTAAGTCCCTTCAGTCTTCTCCGACTCTTTGTGACCCCGTGGACTGTAGCCTACCAGGGTCCTCTGTCCATGGGATCCTCCAGGCAAGAATACTGGAGTGGGTTGTCATGCCCTCCTCCAGGGGATCTTCCCAAATCAGGGATGGTCTGCACTCTTACGTCTCCTGCAGCAGGTTCTTTACCACTAGCACTACCTGGGAAGCCCTATCAGTGCAATGCTGCTGCTGCTGCTAAGTCGCTTCAGTTGTGTCCGACTCTGTGCGACCCCACAGACGGCAGCCCACCAGGCTCCCCCGTCCCTGGGATTCTCCAGGCAAGAACACTGGAGTGGGTTGCCATTTCCTTCTCCAATGCATGAAAGTGAAAAGTGAAAGTGAAGTCGCTCAGTCGTGTCCGACCCTTAGCGACCCCATGGACTGGAACCTACCAGGCTCCTCCGTCCATGGGATTTTCCAGGCAAAAGTACTGGGGTGGGGTGCCATTGCCTTCCCCGATCAGTGCAATAGGGTAGTTCATTTGCCTTTTCTCTGTTCCTGAATTCCTTTGTTCCCTTAAGATCATTGATGACTGAGACCTGTTCAAAGGCAAGCACTGCAGCAAGGCTTAGATCACAGAATGGCTTCTCTTAAGTCAAGAAAGCCTGCCTGGTTCTCTTTCTCCAGAGACCCCTTACCTATCAGCTTACAGACTCATCTTAAAATAAGGAGATAATCCTCGATTGTCTGGGGCAGCTCTAATGTAATCACCTGAGCCCTTATAAGCAGAAAAGGAAGGCAAAAGAGAAAGGCAGACAAATGAACAGCTGAGGGCGAAGGGCAGCCTTCAGGAGCTAAGAATGGTCCTGAACTTGAAGCCAGAAGGGAAACAGGGACCTCAGACCTACATCCTCATGGAACAGATTCTCCCAACAGCCTGAATAAGCTTGGAAGCAGAGTTTTCCTTCTGATGCCTTCAGAAAGGAAGGCATCCCTATGGGCAAATTGATCTTGGCCTCCTGGGACTCTCAGCAGAGAAGTCCTCTTATCTATATTATGCCCATGAGGCCGAAAGCTTGGCCTCTGTGCACCTGTGCTGAATTGAATCTCAAAGACAAGAGTTTGAGATGAAGTAGAAAAGGGTAGCTTGAAACTTCCCTAATGGTCCAGCGGCTATGACTCTGCACTCCCAATGCAAGGGCCCAAGTTCTATCCCTGGTCAGCGGACTAGACCCTGAATACTGCAATGAAGATGGAAAATTCCCACGTGCTGCAACTGAAACTGTGTGTGTGCTTAGTCGCTCAGTCATGTCCGACTCTTTGTGACCTCTCGGACTGTAGTCCGCCAGACTCCTCTGTCCATGGGGATTCTCCAGGCAAGAATACTAGAGTTATCATGCCCTCCTCCAGGGGATCTTCCCAACCCAGGAATCGAGCCCAGGTCTCCTGCACTGCAGGCAGATTCTTTACCATCTGAGCCACCAGGGAAGCCCAAGTATGCTGGAGTGGATAGCCCATTCCTTCTCCAGGGGATCTTCCCCACCCAAGAATTCAATACTTCAGTGCACCGTTGCTGACAAGGTTCAGGTGTGCACAGTCTGAGGTGGTTGTTTTCCTAATCTTGATTAGTTTCTCTGGTCCCTTCAATCTTGCCTTGGGTGGTTTCTTGGCTGCTCCTCCCTTGATTAGTAACAGTTGGAATCCACCCTTTGGAATTCAGGGAAGGTCTTGGAGGCTGGAATCTTGCCTACAAGAAACAGGGGACCAAAAAAAGGCTTCTATGCCCAGGAACTCACATGGTGCTCCCCCACTCCCACAGTTTCACCCAGACTTCTGACTCATGGAAACTATGAGATAATAAATGGATGCTGTTTTAGCTCCTAAATCTGTGGCAATTTCATGTAGGCCATCAAGACGCACATAGGACATGTAGCTTTCATCCCTTTCCCACTGGCATCCTTTAATTCCTTCTTCTGCCTTTGTGAATGCCAAGGAAAAAATCCATGCTCCTAAACCCAGTCCTATTCTGTAGGTAGAAGAAAATTAAGGCAGCAGCTGGGGTCATATTCTGGGGCTCTCATGTGGCTCAAAGAGGAATAGATCCAGGGTGGAGTCTACTTTCTTCAATAATCAGATTCTGGTCTCCAGCAACTCACTGCCAGAGGGGTGTAGAGGGAAGGACTCCAGTGTGAATGTCAATTGCCCTAAATTTTCTCTGGTTAAAAATTAACCAGCCTATTAGCCTTAAGAGAGATAAGAAATCAAACATTTATTGAGATCAGTTCATTTAATCAGCCTACTTAAATCTATCTAAATGAAGCTCAGGAGATAAGAACAGAAAAACCAAGAGGCTCTATAGTTGTTCAAATTTCTTTCCACAAGTCAGGATGCCTGGGGAAAGAGGAGGAATTTTCTTCATGGGAATTACAGATAGGAGTTCCTTATAATCTTGTAGCCACAATTTCTGGGAAACAAACTCGCTCAGAAGGACAATGTAGATAGTGGATTGCAGGTTATTAAACACCGATTGGCCCAAGGCAGAGTCTCTTCTTAGTCAAGGACCCTGAACAGTTTTTGTGAAAACCTTATATCAGATCAGATCAGTCGCTCAGTCGTGTCCGACTCTTTGCGTTATATAGGTTATAAAACCTATATAACTCTTTGCATTTATATAGGTTATAAAACCTTATATAACCTAAGGGAAAACCTTATACACCCTAAGCGTACATGCCCAAAGCCACTTACCCCAAATTCCCTGAAACTAGTCTGAACAAAGGAGAAAGAAAGATACTAAGTTAACCCACAATTCAGAAGCTTTAAGCCTTAGGTAATTAACAGTAAACAATTATCAATAGGCTTGTGGTCATATCCCAATAAGCGTAATAGAATGTATGATTCTATTCGGATACACAGATAATTAGGGTATTCTTTTAGGCGATGGAGAGCCCTGAGGCTCTTCCTTGGGGGGCGGGGTGGGGAGTGGGGGGCTGGCTTTCCACTTGGTATGTCGTTTCCATAGATACTGGCCACATAGCTCAAAGTCCACAGTCCGGCCCAAGATGGAGCCCTGCTTTCAAGACAGAACCTATTCTGTTTCGTCCTTCAATAAAAGCAGCAATATTAAAACTGCTTTGTTTCAAGCCTGATTTTGAGTTTTTAATACGCTTTTAATTATTTCATTCCCATAATATTTAGAATAACTTATCCTAGCACAAAAGAAAGAAACATACAGTACTCTAGAGGTGATTATTCAGAAATTTATGGAAAAAAAATGCAAATATTTCATCCTATTATATATAACTTAATCATTTGAGAAGTCTCAATTTATTGATTTATAAACAATAGTGAAATTAAAAGACACTTGCTCCTTGGAAGGAAAGCTATGACAAACTTAGCATATTAAAAAAGCAGTGACAACAGTTTGCCAACAAAGGTCCATATAATCAAAGTTACAGTTTTTCCAGTAATCATGTATGGACGTGAGAGTTGGACCATAAAGAAAGCTGAGTGCCAAAAAATTGATGCCTTTGAATTGTGGTGCTGGAGAAGACTCTTGAGAGTCCCTTGGACTGCAAGGAGATCAAACCAGTCAATCCTAGAGGAAATTAACCCTGAATATTCATTGGAAGGAGGATGCTGAAGCTGAAGCTCCAATACTTTGGCTACCTGATGCGAAGAGCTGACTCACTGGACAAGACTCTGATGCTTGGAAAGATTGAAGGCAGGAGGAGAAGGGGATGACAGAGGATGAGATGGTTGGATGGCATCACTGACTCAGTGGACTTGAATTTGAGCAAACTCTAGGAGATAGAGAAGGACAGGGAAACCTGGTGTGCTGCAGTCCATGGGGTCACAAAGAGTCAGACAGACTTAGCAACTGAACAACAACAAAACTAATAGCTGACACTTACTGTGAATTTCTTACGTACCAGGCTTTGCATGTTTATTTTACCTAATATGCAACGAGCCCATCATATTCGTTACTATTATTATCTTCAACTTTTAGAAAATGAAACGGAAGCAAAGCAATTGTTTGGAAACTTGTCCAGAATCCACCTTTTAAACAGGGACTTTGACCTTAGGGGCCACAGGTTTTAATCACTCTGCTCTATTGATCTGTTTCTATAAACCCAATAAGTGCCATGTACTCTGTTCTATTTAATGCATCCATTGTGAAAACAGAGGCACATTTAGTGAACTGTCTGTCTAAATCTACAATTTGTAAATCTATAAATTCTTAGGAATTTAAGTTAAAAATTCAATACAGACAACTCCAACTAGGCTGACAATATAACATCTGACTCAGTATCTCTGCCCTAGGTTCTCTTTCCTCTTCTAACTCCCAGCCAGGTACATCCCAGCACGTTCCTTCCAAGAACTGTCCTCATGCTCTAACAAGCCAGATCAATTTCCTAATCCTAATCCATGAACACTCTCCCAGCTCCAGGACTATGCATATTGACAGGACCCACAATTCCAACTTTGGGGGCAGTTCTGGAATTCAAGAGTGCAGTAGTTGACTTGCCTCTGTCTGAAGAACTATCACTTCGACACTTCTGCCTAAAATTTGCTAAACCATGGGTCCCCAACCTCCAGGATGTGATAATGCCTGACAATCTGAGGTGGACCTGATGTAATAATAATACAAATAAAGCGCACGGTAAGTGTAATGCACTTGAAGAATCCAAAACCATTCCTCTCCCCATTCCCCGGTCCACAAAATATTGTCTTCCTGTGGTTCCTGGTGCCAAAATGGTTTGGGGCCACTGCTCAAAATCTAGGAGCAGCAGATTGAGTTTTGTAGCAGTTCTGCTCATGGGCCACGCAGATAGGCAATAACACATGGACTCCGTTATCATAGAAACCAACAAACTTCACAATATAGTCTCTTGTATTCTTCCTCCAGTTTAATTATGAGGAACTAACCACGGTACCCTGACTCCATTCAGGAACATTTGGCTTCACACAAGGAAATCTTTTGTGAACACTGACATATAATTCTTCGATAACATCAGAAAATGGAATTCCACAATATATTAAAAAGTATCTCTTGCCACAGAAAATAGTTACTTATCTGTAGATGTCCCCAGGCTTGACTAGATGTTAATTACAACTAAGATAATGCTGCATTTAATATTCAACTTGTTAGCATTTGTCTCTCAAGGAAATCCCTTTCTTTTCCGCCTATGGAAGCCAAGTTCTGTTTTATGTACTTAGAGGTCCCCCGGGATCCTAGCTCCCTCAGATAAATCATACATGATTATATTTACATCCTCATTGAAGCAGGAATATTTGAGGTCAGAACTGTGTTAAGAGTTGACTTGCCTTCCCTGCTTAGATGGGTAAAAATTTGCTGAAACCCAGTCAGTTCTTAGAGCCAACAACAGTTAATTTATCTAATGCCCTAACTCCCACCTCTGTGACTCCTTTTGGTAAAAAGAATGAAGTTCTTTTTCTCACAGTATGTACGTCTCAAATACATATGACAACTGAAAAGGCAGGAGGTAGAGTCGGGTAAGAGCCATTGACAGTGAAAATGACTCGCAAGCACTTCATCCCACCCTGTTGACCTTGGAGTTGAGGACCCTGTGGGACTGATTCCAGGACCAAGAGGGCTGGAAGGGTTACCTGGGGATATTGTTTTGGGTTAGGCAGAATTACTCAACAGGATACTAAACCTTGAGTTCATTAAACTACTGTTTTGGCCATCTCTCACATGCCCAGAAAGGTGCCAGTCTTTATGCACATGTTTGTGTGGTAGAAAGAAAGCAGTACTTAATTGCAATGATTCTAAAACATCCAAGTGTTCACAAATTCCCCTCCATCACTTAATTGCGGCATCTAAAAGCCGCCCCTCCACCCGCCCTTTCCTGTAAAAGGAAAGACCTGGGGGCAGAGTCTTTCCTTTTACAACTAAAGATGATGCTGCTGATGTAAATGTCTCTGTGCAGGGTGAACAACTGCTTAAATTACAATAAAAATAAGATGTGCTGATGACTCTCTGAGCCAACTTTGATAAGGGAATGAATGGAGAGCTGAGTAGGGCTCAGAAATATTTTCTGTGGAGTCTTTCTCCTTGCTCACACTAAACACCTCAAGCCCTGGTAGCATATGGGAATCCACCAAGTCAACATACAGGGTTTACTCTTTTGTGGGTGGCAAGAAGTTCTCTACTTTGCTGATGAATATTTTGCCTCTCTAAAACACAGGTATGTCCTTTAGTATCCAAACTAATAGGTTTATCTTCTCACTTGGCCATTAATAAGTAATGTGACTATGGGCACCTTGCCACATCCTTAACCATAAGAAGATCACTTATAGGGCTTCCCTGGTGGTCCAGTGGTTAAGAATCTGCCTTCCAATGCAGGGGACATGGGTTTGATCCCTGGTCCAGGAAAAATGCATGCGCCACAACTTCAGAGCCCATGAGCCTCAGCTACTAAACACTGTGCTCCCTAGAGCCCACACTCTGCAATAAGAGAAGCCACTGCAATTGAGTTAGGTGGTAGATGGGCTCCAGGTCAGACATTTACAACTGACCTCCTGTTTGCATTTCATGGGGAATGAAGAAGTGGGCTGGATACTCACCACTGTTAGCATTTCCTGAGACAAGAGATAGGTAGGCTCGAGTTGAGGAGTTTACAGTCTCCTGTTTGCCCTCCAAATTGGAAGTAACAGAAATGGGGTAAATCAAGCCAGTGTTTGCCTCTTGTGAACAGCTTAGGGAATAGAGATGGGTTGAGAGGACACAAGGCACCAGGACAAACAGAGTACGGAAGGCAAGACCCCACTTGAGGAATGGAGTGGGAAGGGCTCCCCCCTCTTTGGGGACAAGGTCAGTCCCCCGCATTTGGGGACAAGAGAGACACTACACATGCGCAGAAAGGCTCCTTGTGGGTCAAAAGTCAGGGGATAATGCCAGGTCATAGGAGTCTTGCTCCTCCCAGAATACTTCACTTCGAGATCCATCTTGGCTGAGGGGTGCATGTGCATGCAGGTTAG
This sequence comes from Tragelaphus eurycerus, assembly GCA_935064755.1. Lineage (NCBI taxonomy): Eukaryota > Metazoa > Chordata > Mammalia > Artiodactyla > Bovidae > Tragelaphus > Tragelaphus eurycerus. The sequence continues at coordinate 5,107,995 of CAKXYN010000072.1, read as the reverse complement.
GGTCCCAGGGTAGGTCAGGTGTGGAAAAAGAAACCAGATATTTGACCTGATGGAAGACAAAGACTCAGAAGAACTGCTTTATATAAATGGCTTAACCACGTCTTTACTGGGCTCCTCCTCACTAGGGGGGACACCCACACTCTTTCTTTCTCGCCGGGTGTGCATCTCTGCTTCTGTCCAATCTAAACAAACCATTTTTCTGTGTGCTCTCCCACTTGTTGTGCTTTGCCTCTAACAATTTTGTACCTGCATTCATGGTTTTGCCTCTGTGATAAATGCATTTTTTTACTAGAGGCAAAAAATCCGAGGGAAAATAGCTTCTAGCCTCTACTACTACTACTAAGTCACTTCAGTCGTGTCCGACTCTGTGTGACCCCATAGACGGAAGCTCACCAGGCTCCCCCGTCCTTGGGATTCCCCAGGCAAGAACACTGGAGTGGGTTGCCATTTCCTTCTCCAATGCATGAAAGTGAAAAGTGAAAGTGAAGTCGCTCAGTCGTGTCCTAGTTCTCACTGATTTAGTGGCTAGGATTCCTGGTTTTCATCCAGGCTACCCAGGTTCAATTCCTGGGCAGGGAATTAAGATCTCGCTTCACACCACTGCTCACTGTTGCCTTGCCAAGATCACAATGAGAAGCCATAAATAAATAAATAAAAAAAATTTAAAAGGTGAATTATAGGAGATCCAGGCAGTGTATTTAGGAAAGAATGTTCCATCGTTTGGCTGACCTAGTGCAGAGTCTGGGAGCTCTTTCTCTTTCCACTTTGGGTTATTTGGCTTGGAGCTGGCTCAGCAGAATTGAGTTTGCTAATTGAAGAAACATGGGTTCTCTAATTGATAGCTGCAGTGTTGGAATGGAAATTCTCCTAGCTAAGCCCTAGTCAGGTTAGTTCACCAGCCAGGTGAACTGTTTCCTCTTTCCTTCTGAAATTCCTTGTAATTTTGTACAGTTATGGGATTGAGTCCTTCTATTGGAACTTGCCTTGGTGTTTCCAGAGTGGCCAAAGCTATTGACATACTTCTCAAGAGAACGAGAAGAGGAGCAGCACACCCAGCTGACCCATCTGTCTGAAGTAGTCCACCAATAAAATTACTTTACAGTTATGTTACATGACGTGTGTGTGTATGTGTTCCTGACCCTAGCAAAACATGTTATCAACCAACCAGGGCTGGTATCATGGGTCTCAATTCTGCTTCCACTTCAAAATCAGTTTGAAAGCCAGGTTCCCTCTTTCTCTTCGTCAGACATTTTCAGTTGTCCCAATTCAGAGCAGGCTGCCCAACTGCCTTACATATTCCTCAGGTGGGATGAATGGTCTTAACTCCCAAGAAAATGATTGCTGAAAATGGCTTCAAAGTGTCTTTCCCGCTTAGTGGGTGGACACCGCCACCCAGTGTTCTAAGGGGGAACTGTTGAGCAATGATCCTTGAATGCCTTATTGCTCCATTTCTCCATCAATTCCCAGGTGTGCCAACAATATCTTCATTATTTGGCTATGGTTAGGAAGGCTTCCCGGAGAAGGCAATGGCACCCCACTCCAGTTCTCTTGCCTGGAAAATCCCATGGATGGAGGAGCCTGCAGTAGGCTGCAGTCCATGGGGTCGCTACGAGTCAGCCGTGACTGAGCGACTTCACTTTCACTTTTCACTTTCATGCATTGGAGAAGGAAATGGCAACCCACTCCAGTGTTCTCGCCTGGAGAATCCCAGGGATGGGGGAGCCTGGTGAGCTGCCATCTATGGGGTCGCACAGAGTCGGACACGACTGAAGCGACTTAGCAGCAGCAGCAGAAGCAGGAAGGCTTCCACAGCTTTCCATGCTTTTAAGTGGTGTATGGAAAGGTTGTTAATAGCAAGGGTAGAGTTTCATGAGATGAAGCTGGAAAGGCAAGCAGAGGTGATGGCATGCATGCTAAGTTAAGACGCACACAGACCTGCTCATTTCTCCCCGCATCTCAAGCATTTTGGGTTTCTGTGACTCTGTCTATTCTGCTTCCTTTTCCCAGGATGCTTTCCCCACCCACTCTGCCTTGAGATGCCCACTCTTCCTGGGAGGTTCAGCTGGAACATCTATCACCTTCTCTATGAAACTCTGTCTGATCACCACCCCTTGCCTTTCCCTGGTAAAAATGAGTCATGCATTTCTTTCTGCTCCTTCATGCCCTCTTCCCTATACCACTTAAATGTGTGTTTCAATGTTTATATAATTGTTTTGCATGTAAACTCTAGGTCCTGAAATGAGACAGACCATCTTATTATTCTGTATGTCCCCAAGGTTTAGCAGGGGGTTTTGCATATTATAAAGGGCATGATTAAAATAAAGAACAAATGGGAAAATATACACATTGGTTTTGAGGAATCAGATTAAATGCTCTTAGAGCAGAAAAATGAATATCATTAGGAGAGAGGGAAGAAATACTGAAACCATGAGGCTGGAAGAGCTAAGAGCTAACAGGAAGTGATCATGAATTCTAAGAAAGTAACTCATTTCACTACCAGAGAAAGCACTATTTGTGTAATGCTAAAATTTATATAATGATAATCATTATCTTTATTATTTCAGAAGGACAAGAGAGCCACATAAAGGCTTATGCAGAAATTAAGGGGCTACAATTCAGAAGATCACTAAAACCATTAGAGAAGATTCTAACTTGCATTTCACTGAAATGTCAGGTTTCTTGCTTGGAAATGTCTCTATTTATAGGCTCATCATCCTCCCAAGGTAGAAACCATCAAGATATCTCTAATCTGCCGCTATATCCCTAGTTCCCAATACCCAACTAATCAAGGTCGAATGCTGTGACCCCAGAAATGTCTTATTGCTTGGCTCCTGCCAGGCTGCTAGTTAGTCTCTCATCATTCCTCACTGAGATCATTCTGACAGTCCCCTCACCAGCTTAGCCCTAACTTCCCCCTTTGGAATCCATCATCCATCCCAAGGTCATTCTACCTGAGCAATCTTTCTAAAACCCAGATGCTCTGCCACTTCCCAGGTGAATATTCTCGGTCTGAAAGAGAAAGCCCGAACTCCTTGGTGTGGCACAACTTTCACACACTTCCTTTGTGTGCAACCGATCTTAGACCCCACTGCTTTCTGCAGGGCTGGACCTCTGCCTCAGTTCAAGGGTTCCCAGAACCAGTCATGCTCTTTTTTTAAACACTTTCACTTCATGCCTTTGCATGTGGTATTTCCCCTGCCAGGAATATCCTCAAATCCCTTTTCAAAGAAGGTTAAAGGAGCATTTTTCTTGGAGACCCAGCTCTGAGAAGAGACTTTCCCCACTTCACGAAGCAGAGGTGAACTCTTCTCCACTGTGTCCTCACTGTGCATTGTAGATGCCCTTATTCCTGCATTTTTAAACTTCTATTATAGAAATTATTAAGTTCTTTTGGAAGCCTCTTGGTCTGCCCTCCACTGGCTGAAAGTAACTGAAGTGGGGTATAAAGCTTTGGTATCTTTACAGTCTTTATTTCTAGCACAAGGATGGAAAATGGCAAGCGCTGAAAGCACATTTGTGAAATGAATGAATAAATAATTGAAAATGAGTGAGTGGGCAAGCATGAAGAAACTCTAAATGTCCCTGCTACACACCCAGTCAATCCACACAGAAGATCTTGAGGGTGAGATTCATGCATAAAATTGTTTAAAGCTTTCCAGAAGTTTCTGGTATGCAGACAAAGTGAAGAAACACTATTGTAAAGTAATCCAGAGTATGTGCTCCATGAGTCCATCAATTTCCTTTTTAAATTGAAGTATAGGCTTCCCTGGTAGCTCAGACAGTAAAGCGTCTGCCTGCAATGTGGGAGACCCGGGTTCGATTCCTGGGTAGGGAAGATCCCCTGGAGAAGGAAATGGCAACCCACTCCAGCACTCTAGCCTGGAAAAATCCCATGGACAGAGGAGCCTGATAGGCTACAGTCCATCAGGGTTGCAAAGAGTCGGACACGACTGAACGACTTCACTTTCACTTGCATAGTTGATTTAGGGCTTCCCAGTTGGTGCTAGTGGTAAAGAACTCATCTGCCAGTACAGGAGATGTAAGAGATGCTGGTTCTATCCCTGAGTCAGGAAGATCCTCTGGAGGAGGGCATGGCAATCCACTCCAGTATTCTTGCCTGGAGAATCCCATGGACAGAGGGGCCTGGCGGGCTACAGTCCATGGGTCACAAGGAGTCGGACGTGACTGAAGCGACTTACCACGCACACACCCATATAGTTGGTTTACAATGTTGTGTTGGTTTCAGGCGTCCATCAAAGTGATTCAGTTATATGTATTTTCTTCAGATTCTTTTCTATTATAGGCTATTACAATATGTTGAATATAGTTCCCTGTGCTATACAGAAGGTCCTTTTTTTTTTTTTTTTTACCCATTTTGTATATAACAGTGTGCCACTTTCCTTTTAAATCCTTCTCAGCCTTGGTCCTTGATGAAGGGCTCCCTGCCTGCCTCCACTGTTAAACCTCCACAGGGAAGCAGCGACAGGATCATCTCTGTCCCTCTACTGAACTTGGTGAAGAAGGAAGCCTGCTGGCACAAGGGTGACATCCAGTGGTGAAAATGAATTTATTCTCCCACTGTCCCATTCCCTGAAAAATTACAAGTCCGTGGGAGAACCCAGTCTACACACCTCCTTGCACTGGTTCAGCGGTGTGTGTGTTTTTTTTTTTTTTTTTGTCCCAGGTAACTCATGCCACTCCAGGAAGATGCCTTGCCTGAACTGCACTCTTGGAAACTCAGCGGGGAGGTTTTGGTCTTTGTTGAACTTGGTCTTCGCCTTCCCCGTGCTCTGCCTGCCTGCTGACCACCCTCTGTGGCTCTGTTCCCAGCCCTGGTGTCATTCACAGGTATGGGTCCAGAGCCCCTGGGCTCCAGGCTCACACCACCCACGTGTCACCCCCTGTTGCCACTGAGAAAGGGTCAGTGCGCTCTGTCACCTGGCTGGGTCTCCCAGGTTGCAGGCAAGACACATGGGAAGGGGTGCTTCTGATTCTCACCGGCTCATAGGCTCCCCCCAGCTTCTGTGCCTCCTTCTATACCTGGCACTGCTGCTGCTCCCCCAAATACAGAGGAAGCTGATGCTCATGGCATTATTTCAGTTTGCTGGGGTAACAAAGTACAAAGTACCACAGACTGTGGCTTAAAAAACGAAGATTCATTTTTTTCTCACGTTCCTGGAGGCTGAAGTCCCAGATCAAGGTGTTACCAGCACGGTTTCCTCTGAGGCCCCTCTCCTTGGCTTGTGGGTGGCTGCTGTCTCCCCATATCTGTTGTCCCTCTGTGTGCTAATCTCCTTTTATGAAGACACTGATCGTATTGCAGAAGTGGGGGAAGGGTAGTGATAACTGATTCAGTTTCCCTACCCGATATTGGTCTGTTCATATTTTCATGTCTTCAGTATTTAGTCTTGGTATGCTGTGTGTTTTCAGAAATGTATCCATTTTTATCTAGGCTATCCAATTTGTTGGGATACAAATCTTCATAGTATTCTCTTATAATCCTTTTTATTTCTGTGGCATGGGTCATAAAGCTCTCTCATTTCTGGTTTTATTATTTGAATCTTTTCTCTTTTTTTTCTTAGTTAATCTAGCTAAGGATTTGTCAGTTTTGTTAATCTTTTCAAAAGACCAATTCTTAGTTTGATTTTTTAAAATTGTTTTTCTGTTCTCTATTTCACTGATCTCTGCTCTGATCTTTTTAATTTCCTTTTTCCTGCTAGATTTGGGTTTAGTTTGTTGGTTCTTTGTTTTCTAGTTCCTTGAAGTATAAAGTCAGGGCTTGGGGTTTTCTCTTTTTTTCGGTGCACTGCAAGGCTTGTGGGATCTTAGTTCCCTGGCCAGGGAATGAACCCATGCCTTCAGCACTGAAAGTACAGAGTCCTAACCATTGGATAACCAGGGAATTCTCTAAGCAAGGTTGTTAAATTGGGGTAGTTCTTTTCGTGGCTGGCCTCTGGTCTGGTTGCCAGGCTCTGACTTGTGCAGAAGCTGCTTCTGGCTGCTGTTTTACAGGGCTTGGTTGTGAGGAGGCTGGTGTGGAATCCTAAGGGGCCCTGGGGCTCGTCCCGGCTGCCTGGTAGGTGGAGTCAGGGTCCCAAAGTCTCTGAGGCTGCTGCCCATCCACTTGCAGGTAAGGTCAGGTCCCACAGTTAGTGTAGGACTACTGGCAGGCAGAGCTGGTTCCTGGAGTCTGGCTGCAGGGCCCGGGGTCCCAAAGCTCTGTTCAGGTCATTTTGGGGAGTGGGAGAAGTTCAGTGGGTGTGGGTGGAGGACTGGATGGGGACACCTACTCATACAGTCTGGTATGAGGTCTGGGGAAGCCCCAGTGGCTCAGCAGAAAAGAGCTCGCCTACAGTGTGGTAGACATAGTGGACTCAGGTTCCATCTTTGGACTGGGACGATCCCCTGGAGGAAGGCATGGCACCCCACTCCAGTATTCTTGCCTGGAAAATTCCATGGACAGAGGAGCCAGGCAGGCTGCAGTCCATGGGGTCACAAGGTATCAGGCAGGCTGCAGTTCATGGGGTCACATAGAGTGGGACATGACTGAGCACTCCAGACAGTCTGGAGTGTCCAGAAAGTTGCATTGCTCTCCTAGTGGCAGGGCCAGGGCCCAACTGGTTCCAGAGTAGTGTCCAGCCTGTAATGCAGGATTATGTATGGCTTTCTGCTTATGCTCCCTGGGGGTTCAGAAGTTAATTAAGGCTTTTTAGTGCGAGAGGGCCGGAGAAAGCAATGACACTTCACTCGAGTACTCTTGCCTGGAAAATCCCATGGATGGAGGAGCCTGGTGGGCTGCAGTCCATGGGGTCGCTGAGAGTTGGACACGACTGAGGGACTTCACTTTCACTTTTCACTTTCCTGCATTGGAGAAGGAAATGGCAACCCACTCCAGTGTTCTTGCCTGGAGAATCCCAGGGACGGGGGAGCCTGGTGGGCTGCCGTCTATGGGGTCTCACAGAGTCGAACACAACTGAAGCGACTTAGCAGTAGCAGTAGCAGCAGCAGCAGTGGGAGGGGGCAGTGCAGGTGCAGGGGTGGATGGAGCTGGGTCTCTGCCCTCAGGTGGGCTGGCCTTGCCTGGAGGCATGTCCAAAGGCAGCTGTGGCTCTTTAGTGGTTAGGCAGCCTGTGGGCTGATGGGAAGGGCTGTGTCCCCGCCCAGCTAGTTGTTTGGCTTGTGAGTGTTGGCTGATGCCAGGTCTCAGGGCTAGCGAGACAAGATATCAGCCGTCCCAGGGCCCTGTGGCTGAATGCTCCCCAATATGTGTCTCCGTCCCCATGGTGACCTGCAGCCACCCCTCGCTTCTCCAGGAGAGGCTCCAAGACCAGCAGGTAGGTCCGGCCCAGGCTTCTATCTAATTACTGTCTTTGCGCTTGGACTCAGTGCGTGCAAGATTTAGTATGCCCTTTCTGAGTGAAGACTCTTACTTCCCCTAGTTCTGTGGGGCTTGTCTTCCTGGTGCAGAGCCCCCCACCCCTCTGCCCTCGGCTGGGGAGCCTGACGTGGGGCTCGGAGCTCTCATGTCTGCAGGAGAACCTCTGTGATATTTTTCTCCTGTTTATGGGTCTCCCAACCAGGGAGGATGGGATTTGATTGTATCTCGAGTCCACCCCTCCTTTTCATCTCCTTGTGTTTCCTTCTTTGTCTTTAGTTGTAGAAGGTCTTTTCTGGTCGGTTCCAGTCTTTCTCATAGATGGTTGTCCCGAGGTAGCTGTGATTTTGGTGTGCTCAAGAGAGGAGGTGCGCTCAGGGCCGTCCTGCTGCCACCTTGACTATTTGCCTAGTCTTTTTTTTTAATGTAAACATTTACAATTCTAAGTCTCCCTCTTAGCCCTGCTTTTGCATAGTTTTAAGTTATTTTGATTCTGATTAAAGGGATAATATAAAGAGGTAGAGTTATCCGTAAGATCCAACGCCTACAGTTTTCATTACCAAAGCCAGTGTCTCTCATAACGATGGCTGTCTCATAACATTTTCTCTTCACAAGAGTCACCTGAGGCTCTCCTAACATGTAGACATGGGACCTCGCCCAGGTTTTCTGAATTAAAATCTCTCTAGTACTTAACGACAACAATCAGCATTATTAACAACCTCCCCAGGAGAATTGAACTCCTGCTGTGAGTGCACACTCAGTCATGTCAGACTCTTTGGACCTCACGGACTGTAGCCCGCCAGGCTTCTCTGTCCATGGGATTTCCCAGGCAAGAATACTGGAGTGGGTTGCCATTTCCTACTCCAGGGGATCTTCCAGACCCAGGGTTTGAACCTAGGTGTGTGTCTCTTACATCTCCTGCCTTGGTAGGCAGATTCTTTACCAGTGCACCACCTGGGAAGGCTCATGCTAAAAATTGAGCAACTCTTTTCCGCTCTGTGCTGTCTCCTTCTAATAGTTAGCATAGTGCTTGCACAGAGTAGAGACCCAGCAGCTTTGTAGACACGAGTGAACAAAAGTATGAGCCAGCAGGGCATTTATCTGGAAAGGAACCCCAGACTTTTCATGTCTTCCTGATTCCAAATCCAGTGCAGTTTCCCTAATCCTTATTGGATAACACCCTCAGGATCCCTTCCCTTCTGACATTAACCATTGTCAGAAATGGCCCTCTGCTGGGTTTTTTTTTTTTTTTTTTGGTTTGGTTTTTACTTTTTTGGTTTAATTTTTATTTTATATTAGATACAGTTGATTTACAATGTTGTTTTAGTTTCAGGTGTACAGCAAAGTGATTCAGTTATACATATATATATATCTCCATGCTTTTCCAGGTTTTTCCCCCATACGGGCTATTACAGAATGTTGAGTAGATTTTCCTGTGCTATGCACCAGGCCTTGTTGAGTATTTATATATAGTAGTTTCTATGGGGTTGCACAGAGTCAGATACTACTGAAGCGACTTAGCAGCAGCAGCAGTGTGTATGTTAATTCCTAATTCATTCTTTCCCACACCTTTCTCCTTTGATAACCATGAGTTTGTTTTTGAAGTCTGTGAGTCTATTTCTGTTTTATAAAAGAGTTCATTTGTATCATTTTTAAAGATTCCACATATAAGTGGATATAAGTGATACCATTTATTTGTCTCTCTTACTTCACTTAATATAATAATCTCTAGGTCCATCTATGTCCTGCACAAGGCATTGTTTCCTCCTTTTTATGGCTGAGTAGTATTCCATTGTATATATGTCCATCTTCTTTATCCATTCCTCTGTCAATGACATTTAGCTGGCTTCCATGTTTTGGCTATTGTCAATCAGATCCAGTCAGTTCAGATCAGATCAGTTGCTCAGTCGTGTCCGACTCTTTGAGACCCCATGAATCGCAGCACACCAGGCCTCCCTGTCCATCACCAACTCCTGGAGTTCACTCAGACTCACATCCATCGTGTCAGTGATGCCATCCAGCCATCTCATCCTCTGTCGTCCCCTTCTCCTCTTGTCCCCAATCCCTCCCAGCATCAGAGTCTTTTCCAATGTGTCAACTCTTCTCATGAGGTGGCTGAGAAGTACTGGAGTTTCAGCTTTAGCATCATTTCTTCCAAAGAAATCCCAGGGCTGATCTCCTTCAGAATGGACTGGTTGGATCTCCTTGCAGTCCAAGGGACTCTCAAGAGTCTTCTCCAACACCACAGTTCAAAAGCATCAATTCTTTGGTGCTCAGCCTTCTTCACAGTCCAACTCTCACATCCATACATGACCACAGGAAAAACCATAGCCTTGACTAGATGAACCTTTGTTGGCAAAGTAATGTCTCTGCTTTTGAATATGCTATCTAGGTTGGTCATAGCTTTCCTTCCAAGGAGTAAGCGTCTTTTAATTTCATGGCTGCAGTCACCATCTGCAGTGATTTTGGAGCCCAGAAAAATAAAGTCTGACACTGTTTCCACTCTTTCTCCATCTATTTCCCATGTAGTGATGGGACCAGATGCCATGATCTTCGTTTTCTGAATGTTGAGCTTTAAGCCGACTTTTTCACTCTCCACTTTCATCAAGAGGCTTTTTAGTTCCTCTTCACTTTCTGCCATAAGGGTGCTGTCATCTGCATATCTGAGGTTATTGATATTTCTCCCAGCAATCTTGATTCCAGCTTGTGCTTCTTCCAGTCCAGCATTTCTCATGATGTACTCTGCATATAAGTTAAATAAACAGGGTGACTATGCAGCCTTGACGTACTCCTTTTCCTATTTGGAACCAGTCTGTTGTTCCATGACCAGTTCTAACTGTTGCTTCCTGACCTGCATACAGATTTCTCAAAAGGCAGGTCAGGTGGTCTGGTATTCCTGTCTCTTTCAGAATTTTCCACAGTTTATTGTGATCCACACAGTCAAAGGCTTTGGCATAGTCAATAAAGCAGAAATAGATGTTTTTCTGGAACTCTCTTGCTTTTTCCATGATCCAGCGGATGTTGGCAATTTGATCTCTGGTTCCTCTGCCTTTTCTAAAACCAGCTTGAACATCAGGAAGTTCATGGTTCACATATTGCTGAAGCCTGGCTTGGAGAATTTTGAGCATTACTTTACTAGCGTGTGAGATGAGTGCAATTGTGCGGTAGTTTGAGCATTCTTTGGCATTGCCTTTCTTTGGGACTGGAATGAAAACTGATCTTTTCCAGTCCTGTGGCCACTGCTGAGTCTTCCAAATTTGCTGGCACATTGAGTGCAGCACTTTCGTGCCACAATGGGCCCTCTGCTGTTGATTCTGAAGGCTGTCTTTTAAGCTGTCACAACTCAGAGCTCATGTCTGTGGGACTTACTGTCCAGCCTGCCCATGAAGCAGGTAACTTGTCTGAAGCTTAGAGCAGTGGTTAAACTCAGATTTCCCCCCACTGTCACCAGGGACAATTTATTCCCAATAGAATCTTTCATAAAGGATCTTCCCCCTCAAAAAGCCTTAGTCCTGAGAGGGAAAAAGCAATTTTGAGATTACTTTCTGATAAAAGTCCACTATAACCTTGATGTTTGTTGTACTAATCTAAAAGGACTGATAATGCTAGCCTCATCCAACTGATGGTGCATTTGATTCCATCTTGAATTCCACTACTGTGGACTCTGGGGAAAATTGCTAACCTCTCTTAATGGAAGAGGACAAAGGCCATTTCTGGACTTGTGAGGTCACTCACAGCTCAGGGAGCATGGAATTTATTGAGTTTGCTGCCAGCTCAAGCCATTTTCTCACAATGGCTTTCTCTGGGGAGCGATATTATGCTAATATTGTTACGAGCTCAGAGGTTAGGTTATAAAATGATATTTGCCTGTTTTGTCAGTTTTATGTTTTGTTTTAACAGTTGTTTAAAATGTGGAAAAATCAAGGGGAAAAAAGCCCCACACCAAGAAAAAAGACTAAAGAAAGAACGGAGGGGAAGTGGAGAGTAAGCATAGAAAAAGAGAGCAAATAAAAAGATAAAAGAACTTGTTATTCTGAAAAGGGGAAGAAAATTTAGGTCCTGCCTTCCTCCCTTTCATTTGAAGGGAGTGTGGCATAAGTTTTTCACTTTCTGGAACCCCCTACCCACCCAGACTGTCCATGACCCTGTTCTTTTTTTCCCCTTCAATTTCTCTTAGGTTCTGAAGGATAATCTTAGAAAGTTTTCAGTTGCTTGAGCATGGCACTGAGGCTGTACATAGACTCCTCTGAGTCAGAAGATATTTAACAGAGGATACAGCTGCAGAAAGGAATCAATTTTTGCATCTTGTACATTTTAACAGCCCACACTGGCTGCCCTCCTTCCTCCCTCTTCATCTCCTGGAAACCCTTCAGCTGAATCCTGCAAGCTCATTCTCTTAGGAAGACAGCTGTATGTAATCCCTTGCTATTTAGGGTACAGAGATTCTGCCTTGCATGGGTAGAGCAAGAATTCTGGGCTCCAATTTGCCTTATTATCTCTCCTACTCCAACTAGAGAGAGACCATGAAAAATTGAAAGGGAGGGTTTCCATGGGGCCCTAGATTTCCAGTCCCCACCACATCTTCCCCACTACACACACCAGAAGCAAAAGTATAGGATATCCTCCTACCATTAAGGAATTTATTAAATTGTAATGTATATCACTTTTCTGCCCCATGTTTTGCACTTGTGAAAAAAGGGAGAGGGAAGAACAAAAGGGGAGCTTAGTGGTAAAGAATCCGCCTGCCAATGTAGAAGGCACTTGAACGCACTTAGATCCCTGGGTCAGAAAGATTTCCTGGAGAAGGAAATGGCAACCCACCCCAGTATTCTTGCATGGAAAATTCCATGGACAGAGGAGCCTGGTGGGTTACAGTCCATGGGGTCTCAAAGAGTCAGACATGACTGAGCATGCATACACAAAGAACAAAAGAATTAATTTGACATACAATTCTGGTAACAAATATTATGTTGGTTTACATCTCTAGCAAAGTCAGCTATAAACATCCAGGGAAAGTGGCTGTGCCGTCTTTTCCTATACCCCCTCCCCCCTCCCCTTCCTCTGCTCACCTTGATACTCTCTGCAAGCGGCTACCTGCCAAATGAAGGCCAGGCCATAGTTTTGAAGTCTGAATGTTGCTTCTGCTTTGTATTAAAAATACTAGTTATTGAAACTGAGTATAACTTAATGTAGTCCCTTGTTTAGTGTTGCTTTTGTTCCCCTGGCTTTTGGTGTCAAATCCAAAGTGTCACTGCCGCACCAGTATCAAGAAGCTTATCCCTGTGTTTCTTCCAGAAGTTTTACAGTTTCCAGTGTTACATTCTATAATCCATTTTGAGTTGATTCTCATGTGTGTTATAAGACAAGGTTCTAGTTTAATTCTTTCGTGTGTGACTTTCCAGTTTCCCCAATACCAGTTATTGAAGAGACTATCTTTCCCCATTGTGTGTTCTTAGTGCATCCGGTGGGCTGCCATCTACGGGGTCGCACAGAGTCGGACACGACTGAAGCGACTTAGCAGTAGCAGTGCATCTGTCATAAATTAATTGACCACATATGTATGCATGGGTATATTTCTGAGCTCTCTATTCTGTTCCATTGATCATTGTGTCTGTTTTGACACCATACTGTTTTGATTATTATAGCTTTGTCATGTGGTTTGAAATCAGAACATATAAAGACTCCAGCTTTGCTTATTTCTCTCAAGATTCCTTTGGCTATTCAGGGTCTATTGTGATTTCACACGCATTTTAGGATTGTATTTTCTATTTTTGTGAAAAGAATGCCATTGGAATTTTGATATGGATTGCATTGAATCTGTAGATCATTTTGGATAGTAGGGACATTTGAGTAATATTCCTGGCCTTTTTCTCCATAGGAAGCAAAACGACCTATTACAGAGTTCCCAGACCTTTCTATCTCCTCTCATATGGGATCTGCTTACCTGCATGTCTTTTCTCACCTGCTCTCTGCCTTGTTGTAAAGGGCCTGCCTGCCCCTGTATGGGGAGCTCTGTGAGTGTGAGAAGTTGGGTCAGTATCAGGATGAATGAGCATGTCTTACTAAGTATTAAAATTAGCAAAAAATTTACAAAAAATCTGATTCATTTCACTCCAGTCTTGTCTGTCATAAGCATAACATTTTGATATCCATCTGCCTGACTTTTTTGATCATCTCTCAGGTGGAGAAGATAGGCTGTTACTTACTCCCTAAAATCTCAAAATGATCAGTGCTAACGAGGCATTCCCATGAGGAGCAATTTAACTGGTTTTCTCCATTATAGTTTATTATAAGATATTGACACAGTTCTCTGTGCTGTAGGGCCCTGTTGTTTACCTATTTTTTATCTAGTAATTTGTATCTGCTAATCCCAAACTCCACATCTATTCCTCCTCCATGCATTTCCCCTCTGGTAACCATAAGTTTTCTATATCTATGAGTCTGTTTCTGTTTTGTAAACAAGTTTATTTGTATCATAGTTTAGACTCCATACATAAGTCATATCAAATGATATTTGTCTTTCTCTGTCTGACTTCACATAGTATGATAACTCTAGCTCTACCCATGTTGCTGCAAATAGCATTATTTCATTTTTATGGCTGAGTAATATTCCATTGTGTGTGTGTGTATGTATATATGTATACACATACCATATCTTCTTTAACATTAATCTATTGATGGACATTTAGGTGGCTTTCATGCCTTGGCTATTGTAAATAGTGCTGCTATGAACACTGGGGTACATGTATCTTTTTCAAAGTAGAATTTTCTCTGGATAAGAGGTCAGTTTTCATTCCAATCCCTAGGAAAGGCAATGCCAAAGAATGGCAATTACATTCCCACCAACAGTGTAGTGGGATTTTCTTTTCTCCACACCGTCTCCAGCATTTAATATTTGTAGATTTCTTGACGATGGCCATTCTGAATGGTGTGGGGTGATACTTTGTTGTAGATTTGATTTGCATTTCTCTAATAATTAGCAGTGTTGGGCAGCTTTTTATATGTTATTGATCATCTATATGTCGTCTTTGGAGAAATGACTTTACATCTTCTGCTCATGTTTTGACTGGGTTGTTTTTCTGTTATTGAGTTGAATGAGCTGTTTGTATATTTTGGAAATTAAGCCCTTGTTGGTTGTCTCATTTGCAAATATGTCCTCCTAGTCCATACATTTTGTTTTGTTTTGTTTATGGCTTCCCTTGTGGTGCAAAAGCTTATAAGTTTGATTAGGTCCTAATTATTTGTTTTTGCTTTTATTTCTGTTGCCTTATGATGCTGACCTAAGAAAACATTGCTATGATTTATGTCAGAGAATATTTTGCCTATGTTCTCTTCTAGAAATTTTAATGTAAGTGTCTTATATTTAAGTCTTTAAGCCATTTTGAGTTTATGAGGGAGTGTTCTAACTTCACTGATTTACATGTGGCTGTCCAGCTTTCCCAATACCACTTGCTGAAGGGACTGTCTTCTCCATTGTGCAGTTTTGCTTCTCTTGTTTAAGATTGATTGTAGGCATGTGGGTTTATTTCTGTGAGCTAAGAATATTGACGGTAGGCAAAATCAAGATTTAAAGGAACAAGATGCTCCATGTGACTCACTTGGGAATTTGCCTACAGTGCACCTTCCCCAAAACATTTTGCTTCCATCTATGGGAAAGTGGTTATAATATGCGAATTTGGATGGAAGAAAATACTATCATCTGTCCAGAAACTGCCACAATTCAGATGGTCCGTGCTTCAGATGGGAACAGTGCTCTCCAGGGTTGCGTAGTACCCAATCTGTCCTATAGTCAATGAATCAATGCTGTGTCCAACACCATATTAGGGGGAAAGTGGACAGATACCCATACACCAAATTCCTTCTTCCCTCATTCAGTAGAAACATCCTTCATGTAACTCAATCCCTCAAAGGCCAACTCTCAAACTGGCCATGTGTGACTCATTTTGGACTCTTGGAACCATACTTGTTATACATAAATGAAGATATCCAAGTTCTTCATGCACCAGCCTCTAGCATTAGCCAATTTTAGGTCTCTGTGCCAGATCTTTCTCAGATCTACCAAGCTCCTGGGCCTGCAGCTTGCTGTTGCTAAATGCCAGTCACCCAACCCCAAAACAACTCACTGATACTCATGCGGCCCAGTGTCTTTGTACAACTGCCACTCCAATTCTCACCATCTCTGCAAAGACTAGCATAATGGGTGCTCAAAAAGCTATTTAATGAATGAATAAATTAACACATTCCCCTTCTGTGTACACAGTACAGCTTCCTCCTGGTGTCAAATATGCCTAAAATGTATTAATTTTTTAAAAAATTGAAAACATTTTATTTCTTATGAAAAAGATGAAAGTTGCATAATTTAGAAGTCTAATCACCAATAAAAGATTCATAGTTCCACAAGTCAAATAATGGATGAACTGTTTGAACAGATTTGTCGTTGTTATGAGGAGGAGAGTACTATAAGCTAGGATTAATAATAGACACCAAATCAGTCACTGGTTGATTCTGCCAACTTTTTCAGTGGATGTTGCAAGGCATAGTATAACATATTGAAAGGTTGTTGTTGAATCACGCAAAGACACTGGGATTCTTGGCCCCCAGAGGAGAAGAATTCAATCTGGGGCCAGAGACAAGGCTTGATCTCTCAGAGCTTTTGTGTAATAAAGTTTTATTAAAGTATAAAGGAGATAGAGAAAGCTTCTGACATAGGAGTCAGAAGCAGGTAGAAAGAGTACCCACTTGCTAGTGTTAGCAATAAAGTTATATACTCTAAAGAATGTCTCAGGTTGTAAAGACCTAATTTACATTTTGAGATAAAACTGTCTTCAGGCAGGATCAGATCAGATCAGTCGCTCAGTCGTGTCCGACTCTTTGCGACCCCATGAACCGCAGCACGCCAGGCCTCCCTGTCCATCACCAGCTCCCGGAGGTCACTCAGACTCACACCCATCAAGTCAGTGACGCCATCCAGCCATCTCATCCTCTGTCGTCGCCTTCTCCTCCTGCCCTCAATCCCTCCCAGCATCAGAGTCTTCTCCAATGAGTCAACTCTTCCCATGAGGTGGCCAAAATACTGGAGTTTCAGCTTTAGCATCATTCCTTCTAAAGAAATCCCAGGGCTGATCTCCTTCAGAATGGACTGGTTGGATCTTCTTGCAGTCCAAGGGACTCTCAAGAGTCTTCTCCAACACCACAGCTCAAAAGCATCAATTCTTCGGCGCTCAGCCTTCTTCACAGTCCAGCTCTCACATCCATACATGACCACAGGAAAGACCATAGCCTTGACTAGGCGAACCTTTGTTGGCAAAGTGATGTCTCTGCTTTTGAATATGCTATCTAGGTTGGTCATAGCTTTCCTTCCAAGGAGTAAGCGTCTTTTAATTTCATGGCTGCAGTCACCATCTGCAGTGATTTTGGAGCCCAGAAAAATAAAGTCTGACACTGTTTCCACTGTTTCTCCATCTATTTCCCATGTAGTGATGGGACCAGATGCCATGATCTTCGTTTTCTGAATGTTGAGCTTTAAGCCAACCTTTTCACTCTCCACTTTCACTTTCATCAAGAGGCTTTTTAGCCCCTCTTCACTTTCTGCCATAAGGGTGGTGTCATCTGCATATCTGAGGTTATTGATATTTCTCCCAGCAATCTTGATTCCAACTTGTGTTTCCTCCAGTCCAGCATTTCTCATGATGTATTCTGCATATAAGTTAAATAAACATGGTGACAATATGCAGCCTTGACGTACTCCTTTTCCTATTTGGAACCAGTCTGTTGTTCCATGACCAGTTCTAACTGTTGCTTCCTGACCTGCATACAGATTTCTCAAGAGGCAGATCAGGTGGTCTGGTATTCCCATCTCTTTGAGAATTTTCCATAGTTTATTGTGATCTACACAGTCAAAGGCTTTGGCATAGTCAATAAAGCAGAAATAGATGTTTTTCTGGAGCTCTCTTGCTTTTTCCATGATCCAGCGGATGTTGGCAATTTGATCTCTGGTTCCTCTGCCTTTTCTAAAACCAGCTTGAACATCAGGAAGTTCACAGTTCACATATTGCTGAAGCCTGGCTTGGAGAATTTTGAGCATTACTTTACTAGCATGTGAGATGAGTGCAATTGTATGGTAGTTTGAGCATTCTTTGGCATTGCCTTTCTTTGGGATTGGAATGAAAACTGACCTTTTCCAATCTTGTGGTCACTGCTGAGTTTTCCAAATGTGCTGGCATATTGAGTGCAGCATTTTCACAGCATCATCCTTCAGGATTTGAAATAGCTCCACTGGAATTCCATCACCTCCACTAACTTTGTTCGTAGTGATGCTTTCTAAGGCCCACTTGACTTCACATTCCAAGATGTCTGGCTCTAGGTCAGTGATCACACCATCATGATTATCTGGGTCGTGAAGCTCTTTTTTGTACAATTCTTTTGTGTATTCTTGTCACCTCTTCTTAATATCTTCTGCTTCTGTTAGGTCCATACCATTTCTGTCCTTTATCGTGCTCATCTTTGCATGAAATGTTCCTTTGGTATCTCTGATTTTCTTGAAGAGATCCCTAGTCTTTCCCATTCTGTTGTTTTCCTCTATTTCTTTGCATTGATCACTGAAGAAGGCTTTCTTATCTCTTCTTGCTATTCTTTGGAACTCTTCATTCAGATGTTTATATCTTTCCTTTTCTCCTTTGCTTTTCGCTTCTCTTCTTTTCACAGCTATTTGTAAGGCCTCCCCAGACAGCCATTTTGCTTTTTTGCATTTCTTTTCCATGGGGATGGTCTTGATCCCTGTCTCCTGTACAATGTCACGAACCTCATTCCATAGTTCATCAGGCACTCTATCTATCAGATCTAGGCCCTTAAATCTATTTCTCACTTCCACTGTATAATCATAAGGGATTTGATTTAGGTCATACCTGAATGGTCTAGTAGTTTTCCCTACTTTCTTCAATTTCAGTCTGAATTTGGCAATAAGGAGTTCATGGTCTGAGCCACAGTCAGCTCCTGGTCTTGTTTTTTCTGATTGTATAGAGCTTCTCCATCTTTGGCTGCAAAGAATATAATCGATCTGATTTCGGTGTTGACCATCTGGTGATGTCCATGTATAGAGTCTTCTCTTGTGTTGTTGGAAGAGGGTATTTGCTATGACCAGTGCATTTTCTTGGCAAAACTCTGTTAGTCTTTGCCCTGCTTCATTCCGTGTTCCAAGGCCAAATTTGCCTGTTACTCCAGGTGTTTCTTGACTTCCTACTTTTGCATTCCAGTCCCCTATAATGAAAAGGACATCTTTTTTGGGTGTTAGTTCTAAAAGGTCTTGTAGGTCTTCATAGAACCGTTCAACTTCAGCTTCTTCGGCGTTACTGGTTGGGGCATAGATTTGGATTACTGTGACATTGAATGGCAGGATACATCCTGGAAAAGACCAGGTACACCCCCCTAATTTACATTTTAAGATAACAGAAGGTTTAATCCAGAGACTGTCCTTAATCCAGAGACTGTCCTCAGGCAGGATACATTATTGTTATACAATCCTAAGGAATGTAGAGAAAGAAAAAAGTTTGTCCTTTCTTCCTCCTTGGGAATTCCAGACCCCTCTCTCCTTGGGGAACCCTAGACTCCTTATCAACCTACCTAGGAAAGGACTCTCTCAATATCATTACTTAAAAAAAAATTGGGATATAATTACTTTGCAGTGTTGTGTTTCTGCTGTACAATGAAGTGACTCAGCTATATGTATACATATATCCCCTGCTTCTTGGATCTCCCTTCCACCCCTCTTCCAAATGTATTCATTCTTATTTTAACTTTTGTGACTTTTCCTATACCCACATTCTGCCCATACTAGTATATTTTTAATATTCTTTAAATTGAATCACCTTTTTTTCTTAAATGTTTGAGGAATAAAAATCCTACTTTAAAGGGTACTTTAAATTCTAAATAGGGGCTTCTCTGATAGCTCAGTTGGTAAAGAATCCTCCTGCAATGCAGGAGACCCTGGTTCAATTCCTGGCTTGGGAAGATCCGCTGGAGAAGGGATAGGCTACCCGCTCCAGTATTCTTGGGCTTCCCTTGTAGCTCAGCTGGTAAAGAATTCACCTGCAATGTGGGAGACCTGCGTTCGATCCCTGGGTTGGGAAGATCCCCTGGAGAAGGGAAAAACTATCCACTCCAGTATTCTAGCCTGGAGAATTTCAAGGACTGTATAGTCCATGGGTTCACAAAGAGTCGGACATGACAGAGCGACTTTCACTTTCATATTTTAAATGATAAACAGCATCTCAGTATCTTCGTATCACAGTAAACTGTTCCAACCTCACACGACCAAAAACTGTATTGGGTACAAACACTGTGAAGGTATCACACTTCTGAGAACACTGACCTAGGTTCTGGAGTCCACCACGTCTTGACTCAGGACCCAACCAGCTCCCTGGTGCCAGGTGAATAATGCATCTGATCCCTACCTGCAGGCCTCACCAAAGGTGGTTCAGATTATGACATGTGTCAGTAACAGGACAGGGAGAGCCAGTGTTTAGAAGAACCAGGAGAGGTAGGCCACAGGCTCCCAGGCTGTCAACCCTTGTCAAAAGGAGACAGAGCCAGGCCTGGCAGCCCAAAGTAATGAATCAGAATAATTATTCAGAGTCATTTGTCTGAAGGAGAAGCAGAAAGAGACTGTTTTCTTTTGCAGGAAGTGCTTAGGTGACTGTGGAGCCTGCTGGACAGACAAGCTCCTGCCAGAGACCTGGATGGAAAGCCAGACAGTCCCATCCTCCACACTCCCCAATGAAGTCCCCTCCACGCTGGTTGTTAGGGCTCTCTATGGCTCATTGAGAAAGCTTCTGCTCAGCATCCAACAGAAGACACTGCTTTCCTACGTCTGCTTGGCTATAGATGTAGGGAACAGGTGTTTCTGGGTAGTGTCAGGGACTAGCCAGGTCAGGCAGCCAAGAGTGACTTGCTGAACAAAGCCCTGGAGGATGCTCTGAGCTGAGGAGCAGAGCTAGAGGAGTTGCCAACCTCTTGGTCTGAATGCTGGGGTACCTTGGGAGTACCTTAGTTCATGAAGGTTAAAAAAAAAAATAAGGGGCAAAAAACAATCAATATTTGAACATCCATAATGTGCTAGGGACCATGCTGGCTTCTCTAAAGATAGGCGCTGAATGTCTTTTACCAAATTTAAGAGTAAGTGTTTTATTTCTAAATAACTAATATCAGCATTCATCCTGCAGCTTGCTGGGACGGGGTATCTCCCAGAAATTTCTGAGACTTCCAAGACTGCTTTATGTTCCAAAAATCCACTTGTTGCTTGCCACCACTCCCTTTAGGCCGCTTTATGAACTTAAGTCTGTTTGCCTTGGCTGCCCCCAAATCATGTTTCCATGCTGTCACCAGCCTTGCAGGGGCCACTGTGCACATTGCCTCATACTGCTCACCACCACACTGTAGGCAGGACCCTCTCTGACGTCCCAGCACGCAGCTAATTCATGCTGGATGCTTCTGACTGGAGTTTAAGAATAAAGCAAGGACACTGCACAGCACCTGGACATCCATAGGCACAGCTTCTAGGACACATCAGCCCTTCCTTCTCACGAAACTTGTCCTGTCACTGTGACCCACTCAGGCTCACTCATCTCTCCAGACAGGAATTCTCTAAGTCCTAACATTGCCATTCCAGCCCCCTTCTCTTTCCCCTCTTTCTCAGAGCCTCACAAGAGGAAAATTAAAAAGAAATAAGTAGAAACAATTTACTTGAGCTATACCATCTATAATGAAGATAGCGCTGTAATTATTAAACAAAAAAGTGACCACTCAAGTATATACACTTGAAACTTAGCATTTGCCTTTAGTTCTGAGTGACTAAATTATAAATGAATGTAGGTAGGTAGGGTTTTTTTTTTTTTTTTTGGCCGTGTGGCATGTGGGATCTTAGTGCACCACGCACCCCACCCCCGCCACCCCGCTGCACCTTGGCTTGAACCTGTGCGTCCTGCAGTGAGAGCACAGACTCAACCGCTGGACCACCAGGGGAGTCCCTGTTGGTATGTTTTTAGAAGACCTGCCGAATACTGCCTGAGTGCCAAATACTTAGCTCATGATAACAATCATATGAAGTAACGTCTACTTTGACAGATGAGAGCACTGAGGCACAGAAAGCCTGAGTAATTTGCCTGATGTCACACAGCCAGCAAGTAACAGAGCAGGATTTAACCCAAGTCATTTGACTGAGGAGCAGTGCTCTTAACTCCTGGACGAGGCTTCCCTGCAGTGGTCCTCCTCTGCTTAGAGAGAGACCTAGTCCCAAAGACAATACCAAGCCTACGTGGTGGGGCCTTAGAAAAGAAGTGCTGTCAATTGTGTCCCCTCTTCTGCCATCAAAGTTTCAGAAATATTGTTGACTAGATACTGGAGCCCCTCCCCCAGTCGTATTGTCTAAGTTTCTCTTTATAACAACCCTGCTGGTTTATTTTCTCTATTTCACCTCTGGGAAAAAAGGCAAGTAAGTAGTAGAGCTTGGATTTGACCCTACACCTGTCTGGATTTTTAAAAAAACATGCTCATTGCAAGATACAGAGCACTGTATCTACATGGTGCTACCAAAGATAATTTTAAAATTTGCTTCATTTAAACCTTTTATCTACAGTTATAAGGCTTGCAGAGTTTAGAAGGAGAAAAGCTAGATTTCAAAGAAAAGCTGCCTGTAATGATCAGTTGCATAAGTAATGTGCTTGGGGCCATGGTGGAAGGAAAGAGCAATTTGCCACGGTTCTAAATGGAAGGTAAACCTCTGGGCTGGACGCATGCCTGCATAGCTTCCTTGATACGCTTCTTAACCTCCTGGTTCTCTTGCCCATCAGTTTTCCATTTGATCACACTTATGGAAGATCTCACTCAAATACATTCTTCTCCAAATACAATGATGATAGTAATAATAGTAATGTCAGCATATTCCTATTCATCCAATGGGTGTCTATGTAGGTACTCACTGCTGCTGCTGCTGCTAAGTCGCTTCAGTCGTGTCCGACTTTGTGCGACCCCAGAGATGGCAGCCCACTGGGCTCCCCCGTCCCTGGGATTCTCCAGGCAAGAACATTGGAGTGGGTTGCCATTTCCTTCTCCAGTGCATGAAAGGGAAAAGTGAAAGTGAAGTCGCTCAGTCGTGTCTGACTCCTAGCGACCCCATGGACTACAGCCTACCAGGCTCCTCCGTCCATGGGATTTTCCAGGCAAGAGTACAGGAGTGGGGTGCCATTGCCTTCTCCGAGGTACTCACCAGAGGTACTCATCTATCAGAATGGCCGGATTGGAATACTAGTGCAGTTGCATGCATGCTCAATTGTGTCTGACACTTTGCGACCTTTGAGACCCCATGCACTGTAGCCTGCCAGGCTGCTCTGTCCATGGGAGTTCCCAGGCAAGTATACTAGAGTGGGTTCCCATGCCCTCCTCCAGCAGATCTTCCCTACCCAAGGATCAAACTCATGTCTCCTGCATTGCAGGCAGATCCTTTACTGCAGAGCCATAGGGGAAGCCCGTGAGTACTGGACCCAGCACCTACTAGCTGTGTGACCATCAGCAAGTTATTTAGCTTCTGTACCTCAGTTCTTTGTGGTAAAGATAAAATGAAGTTGTATGTGTGGAGTATGTAGAGCAGTGCCTGGCACAAAAGTAGGAGCTCAATTAATGTTGGTTGTTATTTTTATCATTTGCCAACTGTAATGATAGATACTCGTGATACAAGATAAAAGATAAATGTAGTGTGACTGGAGCTCTTAAATCATTATAAATGAGATGGTAGTACACCCTACCTTGACGGCCTCACTGTGAAGCAAGCATTATATGGGAGTAAATACTTACCTAGTGCAATTGTTGTGTTCCTTAACTAGTTGCCTCAAAATCAGAGGGATACTACAGAGGCAGCGTGGAAGAAAACCTTGTGTATGTTTTGAATGTTGGCTCTATCTGAAAACTAAACACCTGTGATGCCGACTGATGGCAGCTTCAGGCAGTATGTCAGACCTGATGTCGCAGGAATTCTTAGCACTCCAAATACTAAGTTAAAACCAGAAAAAGTTTAATACAGAGCCTATAAAATATGTACTATTTTGAAATTTTCCTGGTGGTCCAGTGGTTAAGATCACTTGCCTCCACTGCAG
This sequence comes from Tragelaphus eurycerus, assembly GCA_935064755.1. NCBI lineage: Eukaryota > Metazoa > Chordata > Mammalia > Artiodactyla > Bovidae > Tragelaphus > Tragelaphus eurycerus. Next base: position 5,084,478 of record CAKXYN010000072.1, on the reverse strand, counting down.
GGGGCACAGGTGCCATCCCCGGTCAGAGAACTAGGTTCCCACATGCTGGGAGGTGTGACTAAATCAATAAATTCAGTTAAAGATTTTTTAAAATACACCTCGTCCCAAATATTGCATATTAAAGCATATATATGGACTGTAGCCATGAAATTAAAAGACGCTTACTCCTTGGAAGGAAAGTTATGACCAACCTAGACAGCATATTCAAAAGCAGACACATTACTTTACCAACAAAGGTTCGCCTAGTCAAGGCTATGGTCTTTCCTGTGGTCATGTATGGATGTGAGAGGTGGACTGTGAAGAAGGCTGAGCGCCGAAGAATTGATGCTTTTGAACTGTGGTGTTGGAGAAGACTCTTGAGAGTCCCTTGGACTGCAAGAAGATCCAACCAGTCCATTCTGAAGGAGATCAATCCTGGAATTTCTTTGGAAGGAATGATGCTAAAGCTGAAACTCCAGTATTTTGGCCACCTCATGCGAAGAGTTGACTCATTGGAGAAGACTCTGATGCTTGGAGAGATTGAGGGCAGGAGGATAAGGGGACGACAGAGGATGAGATGGCTGGATGGCATCACTGACTTGATGGGTGTGAGTCTGAGTGACCTCCGGGAGCTGGTGATGGACAGGGAGGCCTGGCGTGCTGCGGTTCATGGGGTCGCAAAGAGTCGGACACGACTGAGCGACTGATCTGATCTGATGGAATCTAGAAAAACGGTACTGATGAACCTGTTCGCAGGGCAGGAATAGAGGCAGACGTAGAGAACAGATGTGAGGGCACAATGAGGGAAGAAGAGGGTGAGACGAATTGAGAGAGTAGTGTTGAAACATATACGTTACCATGTATGAAATAGACAGCTAACGGGAAGTTACTGTATAACGCAGGGAGATCAACCCAGTGCTCTGTGAGAGGTGGGATGAGATGGGAGGTGGAAGGGAGTTTCAAGAGGGAGGGGACATATACATACCTGTGGCTGATTAATGTTGATGTATGACAGAAACCAACACGATATTGTAGACCAATTATTTTCCAATTAAAAATAAATTGAAATAAAAAAGAAAATACACTTTTTCTGTTGTAGCAGCCATGTGCTTGACTTTTGCTGAGCCCAAAAGGAAGAAAAAAAAATATGTAGCTGCTAGAAACAAAATAAGAAGTTGAGGAAAATATTAAGTAAGAAATGATGCTGCACAGGGTTAGTGGTCTTATAAATAGGTCCTGTTAGCTATGGACTGGGATATTTATAGCCATATGAAGGCAAAGAGTCTTGGCCTTTGTAGCGAGGTGAGAGAGAGAAGGAGAGAGCTTTAACAAAGCTAGGAGCCTTGAAGTGCTGTTCCATCTGTTAAAAGGAGATAAAACTTTGTTTTCCTGCTCAGGTAAGCTTTAATGGATGAGAAAACAAAGTCACCATAAGAAATAGAAATGTTTAGCCTGAAGCATCCTGGTAGGTAAGCTGAATAACATTATTACCATATTTCAGAAAACCCCAAATAGGAAATAAAGGCTGAATTTGTTGTGGAATTAGTGTAATCACTGGAGAAGGCAATGGCACCCCACTCCAGTACTCTTGCCTGGAAAATTCCATGGACGGAGGAGCCTGGTAGGCTGCAGTCCATGGGGTCACCAAGAGTTGGACACGACTGAGTGACTTCACTTTCACTTTTCCCTTTCATGCATTGGAGAAGGAAATGGCAACCCACTCCAGTGTTCTTGCCTGGAGAATCCCAGGGACGGGGGAGCCCAGTGGGCTGCCATCTCTGGGGTCGCACAAAGTCAGACACGACTGAAGTGCCTTAGCAGCAGCAGCAGTGTGATCACAAGGATCTTAGCAGCTGCAAATTCAAAAGCACTCTGTAAGGATACCTATGAGACACATGGACCTCCCACTGGGGGGAAAAATCATATGAACATGAGTTTCCATATAAAATTATAAATGAAATAACAATTATCATGATAAAATTCAACAAGTAATAAAGAGAATTAGTACTCACAGAGAAAAGAGAACAACCTGAGAAAATATTAAATGATATGTAAAATAATGAGAAAAATTATTAAATAGAAGCAATAACAAACAAGAAAAGCAAGGAAAAACCACATATTAAAAATTATCAAAATATTGAAGAATAAAGAAATACAGTCATTAAAATTGAAAACAGTATGGTGGATTTAAACACAAGATTAGATATAGCTGGAAAAATAATCAATAAACTGGAAGATAAACCCAAGGAAATGAAGAGGAATAAAATTTATGAGATTATTTTAAATGAGGACATAAGATGCAAGGAGACATCTAATAGAAATTTCAGAAAGAGAGAACATAAATACCTCAGGGAAGGAAGGAATAGAATAGGGAAGAGGCAATATTTGAAGAGATAATAGTGGCAAAGTTTTCTAGAACAAAGATGGCTTGAAAAGGCATGCTGAGTCTTGAGAACAATAAATAAAATCCAACCCATACGTCGACACATCATGGTGAAACTTAACATTGAAGACAAAAAAGAAAACCTTGAAAGCAACAAGAAAGGAAAAAAGACTACCCTGTAAAAGAATTATGATTAGATTAACAGTAGAGTTCTTATGAACAATAATGACTGGAGAACTGTAGAATAGTATCTTTGAAGTTCTTAAATACCTACTCTCCTGGAATTAATGCCAGCTCTTTCCTATTCAAGAGCAGTGGTGAAACCCTGCATTGATGAACATCCTAGATCAATTAGTCCTAAACCTTGTCCTTGTACAGCAATGAAAAGGCCCTTGGAAATCAGAGTGTATGCCACTATTTATGGACCTAGAATTTCTTAAAAATAAAGCATCTTTTCTTTTCTAGAAAAAGGAAAAACACTCATGGCAGATAAATTTGTGCTGATTTTAGATTCTTACTCCAACCTCTGAGAGTAAATCCTTTCTCAGAGATGGGCTGGGCTGGTAGTATGGTAAGTGCTGTGTGCTTAGTTGCTCAGTCATGTCCAGCTCTTTGCGACCCCATGGACAGTAGCCTGTGAGGATCCTCTGTTCTTGGGGACCCTCCAAGCAAGAATAATGGAGTGGGTTGCCATGCCCTTCTCCAGGGGACCTTCCCAACTCGGGGATTGAACCCAGGTCTCCCACATTGCAAGTGGATTTTTTGCTGTCTGAGCCACCAGGGAAGTCTGTATATGGGTAGATGATTGAACTTGCCTACTGGCCTTGGAGGTTCTAATGGAAGACACACAGTTGTCTGGACTGACCAGGAGGACATTGAAATTGTCACAGATCTCAAAGAACTTACAAGACACTGAATGCAATAAGTTCTTATTATAAAGAATGGGTGTGCTCTTAAGTAGAGAAATGGGATGTGATGGCAACCCAGAGAGGAGGTGTCTGTCTCATTATCTGTAGTTCAGACTTAGCTCGACACCCTAGGCCTTTCACCATCAAGTCCTTTCAGATAATCTACTCCCCAGACTAACCCTCCCCTCAAAATGATTGGACTGCTCACCAACCCTTGAAAACGAGTCATATTTTATGAACTATTAAATAAATATCGATTGTTTATTGATTGATTAGTTGAATGGTTGAATAGACAAAAGCAATTTATATATCTTTAAGTCTTGGCTTCTCAGCTGTACTAATCCACCTCGATAAGAGTGTAACACCAGGTTGTACATAGATAAAGAAATCTTCCGTACTATACAAGCCATGTGCCCTACCCTCCAAACTGTAACAACTTTCATTAATGCAGGATAGTATAGTAAACAGTTTAGACACAAGCTTTGGAGCCATATTTCTTAGGATCTAATTCTGATTCTAGCACTAGCTCTGTGGCCTTGGGTAAGATGTTTAATTTCTTTATACCTCAACATGGAACTATAAGAATAAAAGAATACATAGCTCATAGAGTACTTTAAAGAATTTAATGAAGAAATATGCCTAAAATTGAAATATTCTGGATACATGGCAATGCTTAAAGTAAGTTAGCATAAATTGGTATTATTTTTATTAACACTTAAATCACACAGAACAAGGAAGAAACATTTGCTATTCAACTTCCATGTTATTGCAATTAGAGAAAGACATTTAAATGAAGATTTGGAGAGGACCATAAAATCTTCCAATTTTCTAAAATTCTACACCTACTCACAAAACGTTGAGGAGCTACCAAGACTTAGACATCAGGTCTCTTGATTCTTAACCTACCACTTATTCAATTAGCTCTATCACTTATACAACCTCAGTCTCCTGGCTCATGACCAGCAACTTCATCACTTTACTACTATTATTACAACTGCTGTTACTAATACTTAATTTCAACTACTTCTATTATAGCTCCTATGACCACAACCATAACTAATAGTGGTGCTGTGAAATACTCACTGTCTTACTACCAGAAACCATGTATGTACCAATCTTACACAAAACATGTTTTAAAATAAAAGCGTTATCTCAAATCATTGCAGCATTTCTGCAAGGACTGTATTTACCTCTCCATTTTTACAGATGAGGAGAATGTCTAAAAAAAATTGCTCACCACTCAGACTCAGTTAGCAGAAATATCAGGATTCAAACCTAGATCCCTCTGTGTCCCAAAACCATGCCTTTTCCACTTCAACAATCTACTTCTCAACCTAAAATGTATTTGAACATAATGGAACAGATTTTTTACCAGAGTTTTACAGCTGTTTCTCTCAGCCTGCAAAACAGATTGCTCCTGGTTGCTGAGCCTGACAATCGGTGCCAATTTGTCAAAATGCCAGTGGTGTATTAATTATTTAGAAAAAGCACAGGCTGACAGCTTTCTCTACACCCAGCAGATGCCTGTGTTTTAAGACCTGTAACAGCACCAAAGTGTGGCACACCCACTGATTTGCAATGTTTCCTGCAAACGACGTCTGTGTACATCCTCTGGGGACCAAAGGCAAGGATGAACTCTGTCAAGCTCATCTGTAGGAAGAAAGAGAAAAAATAAACCAAGAGAAAACCACCATGGGGCCATGAATCTGGCTGTGGATGGCCTGAAGATTAAGTTCCATCTTCTCTCTGGTATTTAGAAAGCCTGACCTTCTGCTTTCTCACTTAGGCTCCTCCCTTCCAGCTCTTGCCATGATTATCTTGACAAATCACATCCTAGGTGATGGCCTTAGTGAGGTCTGTTTGACAGAAACATAAAGCAGTACAGGGGAGAAGGAAGCTCTGTGGTATGGAAGCCGCAGATAAATGGGGCTGATGGGTAAGGCAGGGTGAAGAATGGGAGAGCGATGGTAGCCATTTCACAAGGTACTTAACTTATGGACTCATCAGTCTTTCAGGACTTGGCAATTATGCTTCAAAACAATGGAGAAAAGTGAGAAAGCGATTGCACACACCAAATACAACTTAGCTTTCTGGGAGCAGAAAGCAGGATTTTACCCTCATGACTCATGAGGTATCTGTGTGCACCATTTATCACCTGGGCGGGGGAATTCTTAGGCCTTGGAAACCTCTGCAGAGCTTCCAAGATAGGATGTGCTTTGAATTCTGTTATTACAACTCATTGAAATTTTCATTTTTCCAAGGGTTGCTAACCATTATCAGGAACTGGTTTTCTAAGGCAGGTCTAGACACTGAGCATGCTCGGGAGCGAGGAGGAATTCTGGGAGGCTCTTGGGAGAGAACACAATGAAGGTGGAGAAGTAGTGAACTTCCAGGTAGAGGGAGTTGGCTAAGTTAGGTTGTTAGCAGCCTGTGTAGTGGTGGTGATGATGGAGATGGTGGTGGTGGTGGAGATGATGGCAGTGCAATAGTAGCAGTGACCACTCGCAGAGCATTTATTCTCTGCTGAACCTACGCTGAGAACCTCTGTATATAAAAGGTGTCATGTATCTTCTCCTACCTCCTGTCCTCCCTCTGGCCTCCATCCTACATCCTGTGTTTTTCGTCCCCTCCCCTCTTTACTCATTTGACCTCGGTATTGAAAGGTCTAGGTCATGGGGGACCTCAGACGATAAAGAGAGAATGCATGATCAGCTTTCCTTGGTTAGAAGTATGATTGCAGATGAGAAAAGACTTCCCAGGCTAGTGTGAAGGGACAGTATGAGAGATGACACAAAGCTTTGGTCTCTAAGAAAAAAGTCTGATAGCTGGACACCCCCAGAGATGGCTGTATTAGTTCTCTAGGGGCTGCCTTAACAAAACACCACAGACTGGGTGGCTTCAACAACTGGAATTTATTTTCTCATGATTCTGAAGTTGAAAAGTTCAAGATCAAGATGGTAACAGTGTTGGTTTCTTCTTAGTCACCTCTCCTTGAGTTACGGATAATTGTCTTCCCTCCGCTGTCTTCACATGACCTTCTAAATGAGTCTGTGTCCTAATATCCTCTTCATATAAGGACCCTAGTAATACTGGATTAGATGACCACTGCCTGTGTGCTAAGTCGCTTCAGTCATGTCCAACTCTTTGTGACTCCATGGACTGTAGCCTGGCAGGTTCTTCTGTCTATGGGATTCTCCAGGCAGAAATACTGGAGTGGGTTGCTGTGCCCTCCTCCAGGGGATATTCCTGGTCCAAGGATTAAACCCATATCTCTTGTGTCTCTTGCATTGGCAGAACCGCTGCCTGACCCGCTGGGGAAACTCATTTGAACTCAGTTACCCCTTTAAAGAACTTATCTTCAAACACAGTCACACTCTGAGGTTCCAGGGGTTAAGACTTCAACATGGGAACTTTACAGGCACACAGTTCAGTCCATAATGATGGCCTAAGGGATCAGGAGCAGAAGGGGAAACTCAAAGGGTTCACCAGATTTTCTTTCCCAAATAAGACCCCAGATTGATAAATGCTTGTGCCACAGTGTTTGCTAAATATTTTGAACATTATTCCTTCTCTATGCCCTGGTATTATACTGCCTCCCATGGACCAGAGTGTCCCCACCAATGCCTGCACTAGGGGACACATTGCATCATTAAGGATTGACCGCAGTAACAGCCTCCACATCCAATGGACTCATCTACAAAATCTCACTCATGCTCCAAGTCTAACGTGTCAGCAAGGGTCTCTGCTCATCATAGTTGCTCAGGGGTCCAGTTCATGAAGCCTCCATCCTAATGTTTGCTTGTACAGTTACCAAGGTAGAATGAGACTGCGGCATATGAGACACTCTTAACGCTTCTACAGGAGGTGACACATGTCTTGTCTGCTTACATTTCAGTGGGCAATGGGCATCATAAAGTCATGCCTATCCTCAAAGGGTCCAACCCTGCCACATATATCTGGAAGAAAGGAGAATTGTTTGGTCAGGTGTCCTGGTGATACCACACACGCCCAGCACTTACAATACAAAGGAAACTGAGAAACCCAAATGTTCTGAGATTATACTTCAGACACAAGGGACTTACAAGAAAATCCAGTTTCAATAAAATTAAGTAACTATTTAAAGAAAAAAGTGTTTCCCAGCTGAGATCTGTACATGCTACAATGAATGATTTCATCAAATAACTACCAAAAATACTTTGAGATGAATAGTTTTATTCCTGTTTTATAGTTGAAGAAACAGCTTTATAGTTGAAGAAACAGCTCAGGAAAACTAGGTAACTCACATAAGAACACTAATCAATGCTACAGCTAATATTTGAACCCCTAGACAGCTTGATTCAAGAAACTTCCAACTTTAAAACACAAGCTGTCATTTTTCCGTTCATTCAACAGTTACCTATTGAGAGTCCCCTGTATGTCAGGCACTCTTGTGGACTTGGGAATAGAGCAGTAAACAAGACAGGTCTCTTCAGCATGGAACATATATTTTAGAGGAAGAAGAGGAGATCCAGAATAAAAGCCAGGTAAACAACTATGCAAGCAAGTCAATGTCAGCTAACAACAATATTTAGGGGTTTTATGATAGAGTGGTTACTTTGAGAGGTGACATTTGAGCTCAAGCCTGAATGATAGGAAGGAGTCACCCATGTGAATGCTTGAAGGAAAAGTCATTTGGGGAGAAAAGTTCATTTCAAGGCCTCACTGTCAGGACAAACTTGGAACAGTTAAGAAATGAAAGGGTCTCTCATACTGTTGTGCAACCCACTCCAGTATTCTTGCCTGGAGAATCCCATGGACAGAGGAGCCTCATGGGCTCTAGTCCATGGGGTTGCAAAGAGTTGGACGTGACTGAGTGACTAAGCACACACACAGAAAACTTCATTTTCATTCATCATCTCAGAATGTGACCTCATTTTATTGGATCTTTGCTGATGTGATTAGTTAAGTTAAAATGAAGTCATACTGGATTAGGGTGAGCCCTACACCAAGCTCTTACACCTTGTAAGAGGCGGGACACAGAGATACAGGGAAGAAACCCATGTGCTGATAGAGGCAGAGACTGGAGTGATGCAACTCTAATCTAAGGAGCACCAAGGATTGTCAGCAACTCCAGGAGCTGGAAAGAAGCAGGGACCATCCTCCTTCAGAGACCCCACAAGGAACCAACCCGGCTGACACCTTGATTTAGGATGTCTGGCCTTCAGAACTCTGAGAAAATTAACTTCTGTTGTTTTAAGCCTCCCAAATTGTGGTAATTTGTTACAGCAGCCCTAGAAAACAAATGCATGAGTGAAAAAAATGAACTCCCCACTTGATAAAAGTGTGTTAAAGTCACATAGAAGAAGAGAAGAATAACAATGGGAGACAGTGTCAGGCCCAGGCTTTCCAGGTGGCACAGTGGTAAGGAATCAGCCTGCTAGTGCAGGAGACAGGATATGCAGGTCCAACCCCTGAGTTGAGAAGATCCCCTGGAGGAGGAAATCACAACCCACTCCAGTATTCTTGCCTGGAGAATCCCACAGACAGAGGAGCCTGGTGGACTACGGGCCATGGAGTTGCAAAGATTCAGACATGACGGAGTGACTGAGCATACAAACACACATTGTCAGGCCCATCTTTGCAAAATACAATTTGCTATTACTGTTCATATCTCCAAACAGTAACAGCCTCAGTAGCAGTCAACTTGGCTTCCTCTCCCTTTAGTAATTCCTATGTTCTGTTTCTATGGGTGACCCATGATGTGTGATATGTGTGTATATTCCTTGCTGTAAGTCTCAATATCTTCTTTGGAAAGTGTTGGGGTGTGAACACACCAACAACATTTTCCCCTGGGGTAGGTCTATAGCTTACATGTCAACCTGTAAGTTTCACTGTTTTTTCTGCCAGACTGAATTTTAAACTTCTCAGAAGTATGTAGAGATTGAGCTAAAGCTTTGACAATTTCTGAGCTCCCATTCTGGCTGAGATCAAGGAACCATAATTAATCACCAGGCATTGTTGGATGCTGTTGTCACTTCTCCCCATAAGGCACAAGGGTCAGTCCAGTTCAAAGCTAGGAGGAGACCACTGGAGCATGTCCCAACCATACTCGTAGAAGAGAGAGACTTATATGAGACACCTGTGCCTCAGGAAGTCCAGCTGTTTACCAGAATCTGAGATTTACAGTTTGAGTAGGCTCTAGGAGTTGGTGATGGACAGGGAAGCCTGGCGTGCTGCAGTCCACGGGGTCACAAAGAGTCAGACATGACTGAGCGGCTTACAGTCATGTAAGACTTACAGATTGAACCTTAAAGACCATCAAACTACTGACATCTCATTGTCAAGTGAGACAGTAGATATGGACTTGTTTTAAAAATTGTAACAAGTATAAGACAGCAGAGATTACCATGGACGATTAGACAGTGATGGTCTCTAGTCCAGTTCTTAACAAATCTTCCTACCACATTGACCACAAAATAGTCCTTAAATAAAACTTAGCAAATACTAAAGAATTAAGTATTTTGCAGTGCCATAAAATTAGAAATCAGTAACAAAAATACAATCTGCTAAAACCGTGCTTGGAACTGAAAATATACATCTTCATTATTCATGGTTTGAAAAAGAAATTGTAACAGTAATAATTAGAAAATATTAAGAACCATATGGAGAATTATTGGAGAAGGAAATGGAAACCCACTCCAGTTTTCTTGCCTGGAGAATCCCATGGACAGAGGAGCCTGGCAGTCTACAGTGCATGGGGCCAGAAAGAGTCAGAACACCACACTTAGCGACTAAACAGCAGAAAACAAGAATCATGTAACAATGAAACTAGTGCATTCAGACTTCGTGACATTGCTAAAGCAATGCCTTGTGGGAAATTTACAACTCTAAATTCATATATTGAGAAATAAGGAATACTAAAAATAATTTAGGAAGCTGTCACAATCAAGAAGATGAAAGAAAAAGAGCAGAATAATCTCCAAAGGGAAAAGAATGGAAGAGTAGGAGTCAAAATTAATGAGAGAGAAAACAAAAGAATTAATGTTCCATTTAAAAGACTAATAAATGAATAAAAGATCAATCAAAAAAAAGAGAGCAAAAATTGGCCTTATTAGGAATGGAAAAAGTGATCAGAGCTATATATTAAACTGTAAGTAACAAATATGACTTATTAGATAATTATGTTTTTTGCTGGTGGAAATTGATCTCCTTTTATTTAGGAACATCCCAGAAACCTATCTAAGTAGTAGGCAGAATCCAACACTGTTAACAATCTGCTAGACTGCTTTTCATGAGTGAGTTGTATTTTCTACTTTGGAAGTCTCAACATCATTTTTCTTGGTGATTTTAGAAACTTTTATTTTGATTCGGTGATTGATGGTGTATTGGAATAAAATTGTTATTGACAGGAAAGAAAAAGAGATCAATGTGTTGTACTGAAAATTCTTAATATTCTATTTATGCTGGAATTTGGGGGAAGGGTATATACCTAGGAAAATTTCTGGGTCAAAGAGGATATTGTGTATTGTCAATGTATTTCCAAAATAATTATAGTAATTCACACTTCTACCAGCATTGGGTGATAGTGCTCACTTAGCCACAGGCTTGCTAACAGTACCAACAGGTTGTTCTTTGGGGCTTTTTGTTGCAACCATGTGAGATGGTGTATCATAGTGATTTTAATTTACACTTCCTTGGTTGTCAGTAATTTAATGATATTTCTATATATTATCTTCTGTGAATTGCCCTTTCAAATTTTGTATTTTTACTATCGTATTGCTTGCATTTTTGTCTTAGATTTGTAGAAACTTGTAAATTCCAGACAATAATATTAGGTAATTTAAATGCAGAACAAATTTCTCCTGTAGTGGAAGAAAATATATTTGCAAGTCATTTTGTGAACATACATTTTAATTTTTAGAGACTATATGCCTAAAGGTGGAAAGTCTGGATCGTGATACAGAAATGCATTAAATTTTGTAAGAAACAGACAAACCATCTCCAATATAGTTGAATCATTTTATCCTCCCACCAGCAATGTATAAAAGTTCATGTTGCTCTGCATTCTCACCAGCATTTGATTTTGTCTGTCCTTTAAATTTTTGTCATTGTAATGGATGTGAAATATTCTTTCTTGTGGTTTGTTTTCAATGTTCTGAAGACTAGTAACATTTGCATACTGCCCATTCATAACTATTTTTCAAGTGTCTTTAAGTCTTTGTCCATTTGGGGGAATGTTTGTCTTTGTATTATTGATTTCAAGGACTTCTTTTATTTGGGGTATGAATTTTTTTCTTTTTTCTTTTCTTTTTTGGCTGAACGGCATGCACTATCATAGTTCCCTGCTGCTGCTAAGTCGCTTCAGTCGTGTCCGACTCTGTGTGACCCCATAGACGGCAGCCCACCAGGCTCCGCCATCCCTGGGATTCTCCAGGCAAGAACACTGGAGTGGGTTGCCATTTCCTTCTCCTATGAGTGAAAGTGAAAAGTGAAAGGGAAGTCGCTCAGTCGTGTCCTACTCTTAGTGACCCCATGGACTGCAGCCTACCAGGCTCCTCCGTCCATGGGATTTTCCAGGCAAAAGTATGGGGGTGGGGTGCCATTGCCTTCCCCGGTTGGGGCATAGACTTGGATTATTGTGATAGTGAATGGTTTGCCGTGGAAATGAACAGATCATTCTGTCATTTTTGAGATTGCATCCAAGTACTGCATTTTGGGCTCTTTTGTTGACTATGAGGGCTACTCCATTTCTTCTAAGGGATTCTTGCCCACATTAGTAGATATAAGGATCATCTGAATTAAATTTGCTGATTCTAGTCCATTTTAGTTCACTCATTTCTATAATGTTAACGTTCACTCTTGCAGTCTCCTTTCTGACCACTTCCAATTTACCATGATTCATGGACCTAACATTTAGAATCAAACACCATACCAGCCAGAGATGCTCAGAGGGCTCAAACAAACCTTGTGCACACTAGGACCCAGAGACCCTCCCCAAGAGACTGAGACAGAACTATGTTTGAGTGTCTCCTATGGAGGTACAGGTCAGCAGTGGACTGCCACAGGGGCAGGGGGCCAGCAGACTTGGGTATGGAATAAGTCCTCTTGGAGGAGGCCATTGTTAACCCCACCATAGGGCCACCAGAACTTACACAGGACTGGGGAAACAGACTCTTGGAGGGTACAAACAGAACCTTGTGTGCACCAGGACCCAGGAGAAAGGAGCAGTGACCCCACAAGAGACTGACCCAGACTTGCCCGTGAGTGTCCAGGAGTCTCTGGTGGAGGTGTGGGTCGGCAGTAGCCTGTTGCAGGCTTGGGGGCACTGAGTGTAGCAGTGAATGCATGGGACCTTTTGAAGGAGTTCGCCATTATCTTCATTACCTCCACTATAGTTTGTGAAAGTGAAAGTCGCTCAGTCATGTCCAACTCTTTGCAACCCCATGGACTATACAGTCCATGGAAGTCTCCAGGCCAGAATACTGGAGTGGGTAGCCTTTCCCTTCTCCAGGGGATCTTCCCATCCCAGGGATCAAACCCAGGCCTCCCACATTGCAGGTGGATTCTTTACCATCTGCGCCACAAGGGAAAAACCATAGTTTTGTCCCAGGTAAATAACAGGGAGGGAACACAGCCCCATCCATCAATAGAAAATTGGATTAAAGATTTGCTGAGCATGGCCTCGCCCATCAGAACAAGACCCAGTTTCCCCCTCAGTCAGTCTCTCCCATCAGGAAGCTTTCATAAGCCTCTTATCCTTCTCCATCAGAGGGCAAACAGACTGAAAACCACAGTCACAGAAAACTAACGAGTCTGATCACATGGACCACAACCTTGGTCTAACTCAATGAAACTATGAGCCATGCTGTGTAGGATCACCCATGTGTAGGATGGGTCATGGTGGCAAGTTCTGACAAAACGTGGTCCACTGGAGAAGGGAATGGCAAACCACTTCAGTATTCTTGCCTTGAGAACCCATAAAGAGAATGAAAAGGCAAAAAAGATAGGACACTGGTCCCATCACTTCAGAGCAAATAGATGAGGAAGCAGTGGAAACAGTGACAGACTTTATTTTTGGGGGCTCCAAAATCACTGCAGATGGGGACTACAGCCATGAAATTAAAAGACGCTTGGTCCTTGGAAGAAAATTTATGACCAACCTGCTGCTGCTGCTAAGTTGCCTCATTTGTGTCTGGCTCTGCGCGACCCCATAGATGGCAGCCCACCAGGCTCCCCCGTCCCTGGGATTCTCCAGGCAAGAACACTGGAGTGGGTTGCCATTTCCTTCTCCAGGGCATGAAAGTGAAAGTGAAGTCGCTCAGTCGTATCCGACTCAGCCACCCCATGGACTGCAGCCTTCCAGGCTCCTCTGCCCATGGGATTTTCCAGGCAAGAGTGCTGGAGTGGGGTGCCATTGCCTTCTCTGTGATGAGCTACATGTAAAGCAAAGCATACACTATAAATGTACACCTAGTAATTCCTCTTCACATTTTTTTTTTTTTTACAGTTGATAAGATGTAAGGTCAAAAAAAAAAAAAAAACAAACAAACCAAAAAAACCCACACAGAGACATTACTTTGCCAACAAAAGTCCATCTAGTCAAAGCTATGGTTTTTCCAGTAGTCATGTATGGATGTGAGAGTCGGACTGTAAAGAAAGCTGAGCGCTGAAGAATTGATGCTTTTGAACTGTGGCATTGGAGAAGACGCTTGAGAGTCCCTTGGACAACAAAGATATCCAACCAGTCCATTCAGAAATCATTCTTGAATATTCATTGGAAGGACTGATGCTGAAGCTGAAACTCCAGTGCTTCGTCCACCTGATGCAAAGAGCTGACTCTTTGGAAAAGACCCTGATGCTGGGAAAGATTGAAGGTGGGAGGAGAAAGGGACAACAGAGGATGAGATGGTTGGATAGCATCACTGACTTGATGGACATGAACTTGAGCAAGCTCTGGGAGTTGGTGGTGGACAGGGAAGTCTGGCATGCTGCAGTCCATGGGGTAGCAAAGAATTGGACATGACTGAGCAACTGAACTGAACTGATGGACCTAACATTCTAGGTTCCTATGCAATATTGTTCTTTACAACATTGGACTTTACTTTCATCACCAGACAAATCCACAGCTAGACATCGTTTCCTCTTTGGCTCAGCTTCTTCATTCCTTCTGGGGCTATTTGTCCACTCTTCTCCAGTAGCCTATTGGACACCTATCAACCTGGGGGGTTCATCTTTCAGTGTCATATCTTTTTGACTATTCATACTTTTCATGGGGTTCTCAAGGCAAGAATGCTGAAGTGGTTTGCCTTTGCCTTCTCCATGGACCACCATGGGGTTTTGTCAGAGCTCTTCACCATGACCCGTCCATCTTTGGTGGCCCTACACAGCATGGCTCATAATTTCATTGAGGCCGAACTACGCTAGGGTAATGGTGACTTCCTCTAAAAGGACTTATGCCAACACACCGTGCCTCCCAGGACTGCTGTAGTCAGTGCCCCTGACCCCACGCAGGCCACTGTTGACACATGCCTCTGCCAGAGACTCCCAAATACACACAGGCAAGTCTGACTCAGTCTCTTATGGGATCACTGCTCCTTTCTCCTGGGTCCTGGTGTGCACCAGGCTTTGTCTGTGCCCTCCAAGAGTCTCTGTGTACCCAGTCCTCTGGAAGTTCTGTAATCAAATCCCACTGACCTTCAAAGTTAGATTCCCTGGGGATTCTCAGTCCCTTTGTTGGATCCATCAGCTGGGAAGTCTGACGTAGGCCTAGAACTTTCGCAGCAGTGTGAGAACTTCTTTGGTAGAGTTGTTCTCCAGTTTATGGATCGCCTACCTGGCGGCTTTAATTAGGGCTAATGGCGACCTCCTCCAAGAGGGCTTAGCCACACACTGCACCTCCCAGTCCTGGTGCCAGAGGCCCTGTCCCCCATGGCAGGCCCTTGCTGACCCATGCCTCTGCAGGACACCCTCAAACACTCACAGGCAGGTCTGGTTCAGTGTGTTGTGAAGGTCACTGCTCCTTTCCCTGGGTCCTGGTACATACAGGTTTTTGTTTTTAAAATGTATTTATTTGGGGGCATGCTAGGCCTTTGTTGCTGCACACAGGCTTTCTCTAGTTGTGGGGAACAGGGGCTACTCTTCATTGGAGAGCATGGGCTTCAGTAGTTGTGGCACATAGGCCTAGTTTCTCCTCTGCACGTGGGATCTTCCCCAATGAGGGATTGAACCCGTGTTCCCTGCCTTGGCAGGTGGATTCTTATCCAATGTGCCACCAGGGAAGTCCCTGCACAAGGTTTTGTTTATGCCCTTTAAGTGTCTCTGGGGGGTATGAAGTTTGATTTTAAACGTGATTGAGCCCCTCCTACCATCTTGTTGCAGCTTCTCCTTTGTGCTTGGACATGGGGTATCTTTTTCGGGTGGATTCCAACATTCTCCTGTCGATGATTGTTTAGCAGCTAGTTGCAATTTTGGTGTTCTCACGAAGATGATGAACACATGTTCTCACAGAAGAAGATGAACACATGTTCATGAACACATGAACACCTGCCATCTCTTTTGGTGAACGCATATACTTTCTCTCAAATCTGGACTTTTGCACACCCTAGTACTTCCACCTCAAACAATATGTTCCCTCAGATACACCCCCTCCCCATCCTATTAGCTTCGAGATTGTTCCTGATTCCTCAAGGGTAGTTAAGATGTTCCTCTATGAACTCTCATGACAGTGTCTTGCAATTCCTCATAGCAGCACTTAATGCTGTGTTCCTCAAAGGCAGGAGCTGGGTTTTTCTCACTGTTAAATTTCCAGCTCTTAGTACAGTGCCCGGCACAGACAAGTCTCTCCACCAATATTTGTTAGAGGAAAGAATGAATAATAAGTAGATGGGGGAAAAAAAAAAAAGTAGATGGACTTCCTTGGTGGTCAAGTGGTTAAGACTCTGCACTTCCACTGCAGGGGGCATGAGTTTGATCCTGGTTGGAGAACTAAGATCCCACAAGCCACTCAGTGTGGCAAAAAAAAAAAAAAAAAAAAAAAATCAATTAAAAAAATTGATAGATACTGTGAATATGTTCATGGAACAGTCTTAGGAGATGGGAACCCTGACTCACTAAAAACCTTATGGCAGTTGTGTACCTGTGGTGGAGACAGGGGACCTATTTTCCCCCAACACTTGTTAAAAAATATCCCTTGTCCAAAATCAATTTATTTGCACCAACCAAGCTTCTAATCTCAATGCCCTTCCCAAGCAGATTTCTTAACTGGAACAGATATGTGTTGGCTGGGTAACACATAATAGTAGATAGATTCATGTTGTAAAGGAGTATTTTGGCCTCTACTTTTTAAAGCAGTTCTACATAATTTTGGTTGACATGGATACAATCTCAGAACTTCTTCTGGGAACCAAAAAAACTAAGTTTTTCTTCCTTTTTTTCATATATACATTCCCCAAGGAGAGCAGCTCTTATTTCTCATGTTTTTTCCCTTTATAGGGTCTAAATTATTGTTGACGATCTTGATGACATTTGATAAACATAAATTGAATTTAATGATTAACAAGGCTGAACAGTAAACTCAAGGGACATGAATTAGTTTGCTAGGGCTGTTGTAACAAAGAATTGCAAGCTGCCTGTCTTAGAAATGCGTTTTCTCATAATTCTGTAGGCTAGAAGTCTGAGGTGGTGGCAGAGTTGGTTCTTTCTGAAGGTTGTGAGGAAGAATCTGTCTCATGTCTCCTAGCTTCTGGTAGTTTACTGGCAGTCTTAGACAAGCATCATACTGATTTCTGTCTTCGTGGTTTTTTTTTTTTTTTTTTTTTTTCACTACACCAGGTCTTGTGGCATGCAGGATCTTTCCTTTTTAATGCTTTTATTTATTTATGGTTGTGCTGGGTCCTCATTGCTGCATGGAATTCTCATGGTGGCTTCTCCTGTTGCAAAGCACAGGCTCTAGAGTGTGTGGGCTTTGGTAGTTGAAGCTTGCGGGGCTCTGGAGCACAGGCTCAGTAGTTGTGGTGTAAGGGCTTAGTTCCTCTGTGGCATGGGGAAATCTTCCCCCACCAGGGATCAAACCTGCATCTCCTGCATTGGCAGGTGGGTTCTTTACCACTGAACCACCAGGGAAGCCTCCAGTATCTTTTTTTGAGTTGCAGTATGCTAACTCTTAGTTGCGGCATGTGGGATTTAATTCCCTGACCAGGGACTGAACCCAGGCACCATGCACTGAGAGCATGGAGTCTTGGCCACTGGACCACCAGGGAAGTCCCTGCCTCCTTCTTCAGGGGATGTCCCCCTTGTGTGTATCTCTGTGTAGAATTCCTCATTTTTACAAGGACGCTAAGTCATTTTGGATTAAGGGCCATCCTACTCCAGTATGACGTGATCTAGATATACGTAATTGCACCTACAATGACCCTATTTCCTAACAGTCACATTCTGAGGTACCTGACACCTTCCACTTGTAGACTATGAGATTTTTAGCATCTCAAAAAAACTCTGGACCCCAATTTTATTCATTCATTCATTTACCCAATCTTTACAATGCTCTATTTTTTATTAAACTAATCACTTTCTAAGCTACTAAGGGTATAACATTGAACAAAACAGTCACAGTCACTGCCTTCATAAAACATATAATCCAGTGAGGGAGTAAAGATAACAAAGCATCAACCAGAAATTAAGGTAAGTGCCATGAGGTAGAAATTACAGAATTAAATAGGAGCAGAGAACAAGATTATCTAGCCTTGCTTGGGGACTGGGGTACAGAGTTGTGAAAACTTTCCCTGAGAAGTGACATTTACAGTAAGCCTTTAGGCTATAGCATCCAGGTGAGGAGAATGTAGAATCAAGCTTGTGGGGTTTTCTGGAAGAATAAATTGGATAAAGCCATTTATCTGAATGTTGTCTTCATGCTCCCATTTCCTTCTGTGAAGGCACCTCTTTTGGCCTTTACTGTCATTTATGGAGCTGCTTATTGTGTGTCCGGCTCTGTGCTAGTTTCCTACATCTTCTCTAATTTCTCTCTAATTTCTTAATGACAACCATGAAGACAACATTTAGAGTGCTGTCATATTCCCTGGTGGCTCAGAGGTTAAAGCGTCTGCCTTCAATGTGGGAGACCCGAGTTCGATCACTGGGTCGGGAAGATCCCCTGGAGAAGGAAATGGTAACCCACTCCAGTATTCTTGCCTGGAGAATCCCATGGACAGAGGAGCCTGGCAGGCTACAGTCCACGGGGTCGCAAAGAGTCGGACACGACTGAGCGACTTCACTTCACTTCATATTTTAGAAAGTGATGACAAGAACTATTCTGCTTTGGGCTAAATTCTGCAAAGTGCAAAATACTACTGATTCAAAAGTACTTTTTTGAAACATAAAAGTAGTGAAGATAGTAATGTTATTACAAATGTAAATTGTGGAGAGGTCGCCATACAATCCATGGTGAAGAGGGATTCAAAATAACATTATAGATATAAATTAAGGAAAGGTCTCCATACAACACAGAGTGAAGAATAAATCCTCAGCTGAAAAATATTAAATATAATAGTAAGTATCTGAAAATGTATTTTATTGAGATTGCATTCCATTTACTTCTGCTGCCTAGGGAACTGTCAATTTTGAATCCTTGCAAATACTGACAGATAGCCATAGAAATGTACTATTTTCAAATAAAATAGTGACCTCTTTGGTAATCCAGTCACGTTTTCTTCCCTCAGTACTTGCACCAAATAATGCTTAATAGTATGATATATAAGTGAATTGTATATACAAATGGAGAAAAGAGCCCAAAACTCCAGAGGCATTATTCAAAGTATATACCAATCATATTACTGCTGAAGATTTTATCAAACTAGTCAAAAAGTTAGTGAATTGTGGATTAAGGAAGGGCCAAAATAAAAAAAAAATTGCAAAATTCTTTCACCGTATAACATTTTTGGACCTTCAGTTCAGTCACTCAGTCATGTCCAACTCTTTGCGACTCCATGGACAGCAGCATGCCAGGCCTCCCTGTCCATCACCAACTCCCGGAGTTTACTCAAACTCATGTCCATTGAGTTGGTGATGCCATCCAGCCATCTCATCCTCTGTCGTCCCCTTCCCCTCCCACTTTCAATCTTTCCCAGCATCAGGGTCTTTTCTAATGAGTCAGCTCTTCGCATCAGGTGGCTGAACTGTTGGAGTTTCAGCTTCAGCATCAGTCCTTCCAATGAATATTCAGGACCAACTTCCCTTAGGATGGACTGGTTGGATCTCCTTGCAGTACAGGGGACTCTCAAGAGTCATCTCCAACACCACGGTTCAAAAGCATCACTTCTTCAGCGCTCAGCTTTCTTTATAGTCTGACTCTCACATCCATACATGACTACTGGAAAAACCATAGCTTTGACTAGATGGACCTTTGTTGGCAAAGTAATGTCTCTGCGGTTTTTTGTTTTGTTTTGTTTTGTTTTTGACCTTACATCTTATCAACTGTAAAAAAAAAAATATGAAGAGGAATTACTAGGTGTACATTTATAGTGTATGCTTTGCTTTACATGTAGCTCATCACACTCAGAGAAGGCAATGGCACTCCACTCCAGCACTCTTGCCTGGAAAATCCCATGGACAGAGGAGTCTGGAAGGCTGCAGTCCATGGGGTCGCTGAGGGTTGGACATGACTGAGCGACTTCACTTTCACTTTTCACTTTCGTGAATTGGAGAAGGAAATGGCAACCCACTCCAGTGTTCTTGCCTAGAGAATCCCAGGAGAGCCTGGTGGGCTGCCGCCTACCCCCGTCGCACAGAGTCCGACACGACTGAAGTGACTTAGCAGCAGCAGCATCACATTGGTTTGCAGAACATAAGTCAATTCCTTAAACATGTATAGTGCATGTGTTACAAAAACAAACTTGGGTTCACCTGCCTGCTCCTGGTAAAGCCAATCTACTGAGACCGGGTTGTGGTGAAGGAACATGCAGTGTATTGCAAGGCTCCAAGCAAGGGGTCCAGGCAGATAGTGCTTAAAAGACCTAAACTCCCTGAATGGCTTCCAGGGAAAGGTTTATAAAGACTGGGTGAGAGAGGGAGATTTTGGGTCATCAGTTCGTGAACATTCTTCTGATTGGTTGCTGGTGAGGTAATCAGGAGTCAGCATCATCAACCTGATTCCAGTGGGTTTGGGGTCCATGTGCTTGTGGGCAGTGTACAGTAAACTTCTTGTTAGGGGTTTCAGTATCTGCAGAACAGCTCAAAAGACATGGCTAAGAATATTATCTATAGCTCTTGAGAAACTAAAGGTCCTTGAAATTATTTAATAGCTAAGCTATTATTATTTGTCTCTGTTTTTCTTTCTTTCTGAATTTTCTCACTTTTATGCTTAAGTTTATTCTTTGGAACTTGGGGAAGGCCTAGGAAGCTAAGGTTTTTCTATAGACAAGAGGCAGACAGAGGACATGGATGGGGATGAGAAGGGCCCATAGAGTCCTGCTCTTTTCCACATATATGACATAAAAGCATTCAGTAACCTCTGATCATTGAAAGCTTGTGTTGTAAGAAAACTTTTTTCATTGAAATTAAAGTGATTTTGTGAGCCATGAGAAGGACAGTACAGATGTAGAGGACCCATACCAATAGAGCACATATATTTTTTAGAATATTTTATTCCCAGAGACTAATCAGTAGCCAACAATATGCCTCCCAATCTTGATCCAAAGTTGAAAAAAAAAATGGAAATTTTTCCCATGATGAATGAAAGCCTGTATGTGTGAATTTTTTTGGTGCTATGTGTTGAAAAAATGGTTGGTGTATATAAAACTCTCTTTTTCTTTTCATGCTGATGCATAGGGGCTGATAAAAACAAAATATTCTAGTGGGAGACCTTAATACCCAACTCATACCTATAGATATATCAACTAAACAGAAAATTAACAAGGAAACACAAACTTTAAATGATACAATAGACCAGTTAGACCTAATTGATATCTATAGGACATTTCATCCCAAAACAATAAATTTCACCTTTTTCTCAAGCGCACACGGAACCTTCTCCAGGATAGATCACATCCTGGGCCATAAATCTAGCCTTGGTAAATTCAGAAAAACTGAAATAATTCCAAGCATCCTTTCTGACCACAATGCAGTAAGATTAGATCTCAATTGCAGGAGAAAAACTATAAAAAATTTCAACATATGGAGGCTGAACAACACACTGCTGAATAACCAACAAATCACAGAAGAAATCAAAAAAGAAATCAAAATCTGCATAGAAATGAATGAAAATGAAAACACAACAACCCCAAACCTGTGGGACACTGTAAAAGCACCCCTAAGGGGAAAGTTCATAGCAATACAGGCATACCTCAAGAAACAAGAAAAAAGTCAAATAAATAATCTAACACTACACCTAAAACAACTAGAAAAGGAAGAAATGAAGAACCCCAGGGTTAGTAGAAGGAAAGAAATCTTAAAAATTAGGGCAGAAATAAATGCAAAAGAAACAAAAGAGACCATAGCAAAAATCAACAAAGCCAAAAGCTGGTTAAAAAAAAAAAAAAAAAAAGAATGAAGAAGATGATGGAATTCTGCCTTCCTTTTTTCCTTTCTCTTTTTCTCTGATTTCCCTGCCTCAAAAATACTTTCCTTTTAAGATTTTCTTTATGAGGCTCACATATGAAGTGGGTATAGACACAAGGAAGGGAAACAAGCCCCTAGCTAGATACAGTTGACATTCTCTGTTGTGGAAGAGCCCTGGGCCACCCCCATAGGCCAGCAGCTCACCTACTCCCCAAAGAAATGCCAGTTACCATGTGACACCCAATGGAATGTGCTGCCCAACTCACTTTGTATTAGCCATTAGCAGGATCGAAAATGACTCCTCCCCACCATCACCCCCCTTTTCCCTTCCCATTTCCCTCCCATCCTCGTGGATCCCTTCCTTTGCCCACTTTCCCTTGCCTTCTGAATCCCTTTCCCTCTCAAAAAAACAAAATATTCTTTTTTTTTTTTTTTTTAAAGTTAGGGATAAAAAGGAAACATTTCTTTGTGACTTGATTACTTCAATTACTTGGAATGGATTGATACTTTTCAAAATGGGATTCAATATCTTGAATAAACTGAATCTATCATTTCAGAGATAAAGGATTATAATTTTTAATATTTAGGACAAGATAGCAGAAATTCTTAAGAAGACCAAACTATAAAGAAATTTTTCAATCATCATAATAATTTTCTCCCACTGTCAGATAAAGAAACTAATGATATATTATTGATAATGTTTGAAAAATCACATCAAAATGCTGTCACAAACCATGTAGAAATATTTTCCAGAGATGCATTCAACCCAAGAATGAATTGGTATTCATCTTTCAGGTTGAAAGATTAAAGTTAAAATTTGCCTATGATGTGTTCATGTTTAATGAACATGGAAAGCAATCTTCAGTGATAAATTTGTTCTTTCTGAGTTAGTGTTTTAATTGAATAGCCAGAATTATCTAAACATCCTTACAATGATGAATTGGGATCTTCCAATTTAGAAGGTGTAAAGAGTAAGGAATTATCTACTGATTGTGGAAGCTGGACATGTGTCAAGCTGTTCATGATTGAACTGGCTATGGACAACCTAAAACTGGTGCCTTGTGTGCAACAAATGCCCACGAAGTGTCTGCAAATACTGAGAAATTGAGACGGTGCTAGAAATTCTGATTAGGTTTCTCTCTCCTCTAAAAGCCCCTACCTCCGGAGCAGAAAATCAGTTCGAATCACAGACCACTGATTTAGTTAACATCAATCCTCAATTTGGCCACATCTTCCCCCCCAAAGACTGGAAACCCCTCTTTGATTTTTTGACCCATGACTAAATCTGATTGCTCACTACTTGATATTTCCAGGTAGGGTAGTGGTAAAGAACCCACCTGCCAATGCAGGAGATGTAAGGGACATGGGTTCGATCCCTGGGTCAGAAAGATCTCCTGGAGAAGGAAATGGCAACCCATTCCAGTATTCTTGTTTGGAGAATCCAATGGACAGAGGAGCCTGGAGGGCTACAGCCCATGGAGTCGCAAAGAATCAGAAACAACTGAAGTGACTTAGCACGCTTGTACGCTCACTTGGACCCTTGATATTGCACCCACTCTATTGAATATCCTGGAGCCAAGTGCTTAAGTTTGGCGGTAAGAAGGACTACGGTGTTCCTTTGAATATGGACCACTTGTGTCTTCCTTCTGGAGCTTGTTGTTGAGAAAGACAGGTTTCTTCTTTATTCCTGATGGGTTCTTCCATGTGGAGGTAGGTCCACAAGTCAAACACACCAGGCCTTAAGTATCCTTTTTTGTGAGATTTGTAATTTTAAAAAAAAAAATTATTTTTGACTGTGCTGGATCTTCGTTATTGCACGTGGGCTTCCTCTATTTGTGGTGCACAGGCTTCTCATTGTCATGGCTTCTCTTGTTCCAGGGCGTGGGCTCTAGGGTGCCTGGGCTGCAGGAGTTGCAGCACAGGGGCTCAGTGGTTGTGGCTCATGGGCTCCAGAGCATGGCCTCAGTAGTTGTGGCGCACGGGCTTATTTGCTTTGTGGCATGTGGAATCCTCCCAGACCAAGGATCGAACCCACATCCCCTGCATTGGCAGGCAGACTCTCCACCCTGGGCCACCAGGGAAGTCTGGGATTTGTGATTTTTGAAGAAGAAACTGGGCATGAGTAACCCAGAGCCTTCCTCTCATCTCCTCTCAGAACCATGTGAAGTACAGAAAAGGGGCTGCCCTCACATAGGCAGACTGGCCAGTGTCCCCCATGAGCTGCGACAAGGTAGACGAATCTGTCTATTTCAGGGCTTAGTATTAGGGATTCAGCTGGCCTTTGTGGCACATTTACCAATATCACCTTTTCTTGGTAAATGAAGTAGAACTTATGTTCTCCCTTTACTTATATTTTCACCTCTCTCACCCAATTCAAAAGCTTAGAAGAGGGATACTATTATTCAATTTTGTTCAAATTCCAAACCTGGCCTCTGTTGCCAGATCAATTTCCTCCACTGATCTCCCACCTTGGTGCTGGGAATCTACACAGCCTTTCAGCTCACTCCTTGTCCCCATCAGCTGGGAAACAATATGCCTGGGCCTCAGAGAAGTTCACTGTGGTCAGACTGACAAGTAATCAACAGCCTTTGTTTATGGCGATTTAACAAGTACCAGTCAGTCCATATATCCTCATCTTGTCTATAAGCTATCAGAGTCCATTTCAAAGGGCTTCAGATCAGATCAGATCAGATCAGTCGCTCAGTCGTGTCCGACTCTTTGCGACCCCATGAACCGCAGCACGCCAGGCCTCCCTGTCCATCACCAGCTCCCGGAGGTCACCCAGACTTGCATCCATCGAGTCAGTGATGCCATCCAGCCATCTCATCCTCTGTCGTCCCCTTCTCCTCCTGCCCTCAATCCCTCCCAGCATCAGAGTCTTCTCCAATGAGTCAACTCTTCGCATGAGGTGGCCAAAATACTGGAGTTTCAGCTTTAGCATCATTCCTTCTAAAGAAATTCCAGGATTGATCTCCTTCAGAATGGACTGGTTGGATCTTCTTGCAGTCCAAGGGACTCTCAAGAGTCTTCTCCAACACCACAGTTCAAAAGCATCAATTCTTCGGCGCTCAGCCTTCTTCACAGTCCAGCTCTCACATCCATACATGACCACAGGAAAGACCATAGCCTTGACTAGGCGAACCTTTGTTGGTAAAGTAATGTCTCTGCTTTTGAATATGCTATCTAGATTGGTCATAACTTTCCTTCCAAGGAGTAAGCGTCTTTTAATTTCATGGCTACAGTCACCATCTGCAGTGATTTTGGAGCCCAGAAAAACAAAGTCTGACACTGTTTCCACTGTTTCCCCATCTATTTCCCATGCAGTGATGGGACCAGATGCCATGATCTTCGTTTTCTGAATGTTGAGCTTTAAGCCAACCTTTTCACTCTCTACTTTCACTTTCATCAAAGGGCTTACTGGAATTTAAATGTATCCCTACCAAGCTAGTAAAAGTATCAAAAAATACAGTGAGGCTAGTTATGAATTTTTGCCAGGAAAATGATACTAAATTGATAGTAAAGCTATATATATACATATGTATGTATATATGTATGTATGTATTTTTGTTTAATTGCTCATCTGTGTCCAACTCTTTACAACCCCATGAACTACAGCACCCCAGGGCTCCCTGTCCTTCGCTATCTCCCCGAGTTTGCTCAAACTCATGTCTATTTAATCAGTGATGCCGTCCAACCATCTTATCCTCTGTTGCCCGCTTCTCCTTGTGCCTTCAATCTTTCCCAGCATCAGGGTCTTTTCCAATGAGTCAACTCTTTGCATCAGGTGGCCAAAGTATTGGAGCTTGAGCTTCAGCATCAGTCCTTCCAATGACAAGTCATGGTTGATTTCCTTTATGATTGACTGGTTTGATATCCTTGCAGTCCAAGGGACTCTCAAGAGTCTTCTCTGGCACCACATATCGAAATCATCATATCTGTGTGTGTGTGTACACATACATATATATAATTAAAGAATTAATTTATTTATTTGGCTAGGTTTTCTTTGCCGTAGACGGGCTTTCTCTAGTTGCAGCAGGCTGGAGCTTCTCATTGCTCTGGCTTCTCTTGTTGCAAAGCATGGGCTCTAGAGCATTTGGGCTTCAATAGTTGTGGTACGTGGGTTTAGTTCCCCCATGGCATGTGGAATCTTCCTGGATTAGGGATCAAACCAGTGTCCCCTGCATTGGCAGGTGGATTCTTAACCACTTGACCACCAGTTCAGTTGCTCAGTCATGTCCGACTCTTTGCAACCCCATGAACTGCAGCACGCCAGGCTTCCCTGTCCATCACCAACTCCCAGAGCTTGCTCAAACTCATGTCTATGGAGTCAGTGACACCATCCAACCATCTCATCCTCTGTCGTCCCCTTCTCCTCCTGCCTTCAATCTTTCCCAGCATCAGAATCTTTTCTAAGGAATCAGTTCTTCTCATCAGGTGGCCAAAGTATTGGAGCTTCAGCATAGTCCTTCCAATGAATATTCAGGACTATGTCCTTTAGGATTGACTGGACTGGACCACCAGGGAAGTCCAAGTTATATATTTTTATAACTTCTCTGTCTGGCACATGTGGATGAAGACTGACCCCTGCCATATCAGTAAACATGGTGTTGTAGCCATCAAGCCATCAGCCACTGCGGCTGCCTCTACTGTGCCCCTGAGGGGCTTCAGGATGGAGAAAAGCAGGATCCTGGCCCAGTACAGTTAAGGAGCACAGCAAAGGTAAGGCCCAGATTCTTGCATCTTCCTATATGTATAAAAGGATTAAATTCATTAACTTGAGGTGTCTAGTTTTCTTTAATTACCAGTACTCTTTGACTACCTGTTATTTTGTAAAAACTCCTATATATCCTGGCTTCTCCTTCACCTCTTCACCATCCCACAGAGCTGAGAGGCTACCTTCTGGGCTTAAGTCCTCAGTGAGTTCACCAAATAAAACATAATTCTCAACTTTTAGGTTGTGTATTTTTTCAGTCAACACATGTATTATGTAGTCAATAGATGTTTGACAAATGAGTAAATTAATCATAATTTATTTTTTCTAGCCCATAATAATCTTTTAAAGTTTTTAAATGCTTATAAACCATATTTTTAATGATATTTCCTTCCTTTTTTTTGTTCTAATTTCAAAAACATTAATAGTTATTTCTAAAAGTCCTCTTTTTTACCTTATTGGTAAAACAGAATGACATTTACCTTCCCCCAGTCTTCTAGCCTAACTGTCCTTCTCCATCATTTCTTAAAGAGCAGAAATGTTGACTGCATCAACAAAGATACATTTTATTAATACATTTTCTGCCCTGAGATGTAATTATTCTGGTCCTGGGAATTTAAAGTATGTTAAATGCTCTTTTATTATCATCTTTTATCTTCGGGGAAGTGTCCTTTTAGACAGTTTTTCTACCATTTATTGTTAGAATTATTCCCCTTGGCAGTGAAGCAAAGTAGGACTTGAATCATTTACTTTCCTCTGTTTCATGTGATAACATTCTAATATGGGCCATAAAGAAGTGAGTCTATTTCTTTCTTTGTTTGTTTTGTTGTATTATTTACAACTATGTCAACCTCTGCTTTTCCTGGCAAAATTCTTTTGGGTTCAGTAATTTGTCATTGTTGTTTGGCTATGATTCCCTTTCTCTGGATTTTGTACAGATGCTTCTATTTAAGGAAACAGAACCTAGGCGATTCTTTTTGAGGTCACTCTCTTTCTCTGAGCCTACTACCAGATGTAGGGTTGATGCGAGGTCATCATCCCTCTTGATTGCAGACTGGACAAAGGGTGGACACCTAGGGAATCAAACTCTTTCCCAGCAATTTGGAGCTGAAAATGAGTTGGTGTTTTAGTTTGGGTTGACTACTTGAATGGAAAAATTGGGACCTCAAAGGTTGTGCAATGTAGCATAATTGGACTGTACACAATGAATTGGTAAGAGAGGAAAATGGACAGATGTACAGAATGACATACAGTGAACCAAGGAGATGAGCTCCTGATGACTTTCCAGGTCCTAGCAAATCATGGCTTTCCTGTTGGCTCAGATGGCACATAGTCCACCTGCAATGCAGGGGACCCAGATTCAATCCCTGGGTTGGGAAGATCTGGAGAAGGGAATGGCAACCCACTCTAGTATTTTTGCCTGGGAAATCCCATGGACAGAGGAGCCTGATGGACTACAGTCCGTGGAGTCAAAAAGAGTCAGACATGACTGAATGAGTTTCACTTATATAGAGCAAATTATGGCAGGATTATTTTTTGAAATGTCAATTTGCATTTCTGTGTGTCCCTGCTCCCACTATGAGGTGGTTGCTGGATTACTGCTGTTCATATTATAGGGTAGAAAGCAAGAGCTGTCTAAAGATAACACATAGAAGCAGTATAGGGTGGTTAATAATAGCAAATGTTCTCCAGCTGGGCCATCTGATTTAGAAGATATTGTATCACTTCCTGGCTGTGAACCTGGGCAAATGACTTAATCTACCTGTTGTCCCATCTGTAAGGTAGAGATAATGCTGCCTACCTCATGGTGTTAGTGTGACAATTAAATTAAGTAAAAACATAACATTCTTAGAACAATCATCATCATGTCATAAAGGAACTAATAAGTGCAAGTTATTTTTATTATAATAGTTCTTTTTCCCCCTGAAGACCCAAACTAATTGAAGAACAGTACCCCAGAGGATGAGATGAGGGCGAGGAGCACCATGTAGGATACTGTGTGTGTTGGGAGGAGCGGACCACGTAGACAGTAGAGATTAGGGTGGCCTGGCAGAGCAGCAGTTCATGCAATACTCTGAAGCGGTGTCTGAGGATGGGCCGAGCCTCAGAGGGGAGCACTGCCTTCTTCATGAATCTGGGAAAGCAGGATCCTGCTCCTGAGCTTCACTAGAAGTCCCTAGGCCCAGAGGATGGCAGGGATGTCAGACTGCTAGCAGCTTCCCAATCTCCAGTCTTTTTTTCTTATTCAGGAAAAGAATGCCAAACTGTAGCTGGTCACCCCTGTAAAAGTGGCTGGATTTCCTTTTTTTTTTTTTTTTTTTTGATATGAGAGGGAAATAGACTTTTGGGGCAAGAGTATGGGAATGTGTTACATTTCCTTCTCCAGGGGATCTTCCTGACCCAGGAATCAAACCTGGGTCTCCTACATCACAGGCGGATTCTTTATCTGCTGAGCCATCAGGGAAGTCCCTTAGACTTCTATCTTCATCTATCGCTATTTTGTTTTTAAGTTTTGTATATAGTAATATTGAATCTTATGTGATTCAGCAAGGAAGTAACAGAGTTTCAAAACCTGAAGTTCAGACTGGGATGACGGGAAAATAACTAGGACAATAGGAAAAAAATAGAAGAACAGATGGAAACTGAGAACTGCTAAACAAAGACCGGAGAGACCTCCTCTCTTCTCTGGGGCTCCATGGACAAAGATGGGCAAGGATGCCCCCAGATAACCAAGACTTTATACCCCTTCAGCCTGGCAAATGGGAGAACCACAACCAGATGTGCATTGATGCAGTATTTGTTGCATATCTGAGTTTACTGTTTGAAATCCAGAAGCACTAAAAGGACTTAGCTGCCTGTGGATTTTGTGATATTTCCCAGAATCCTTTTAATGTTTTCTGCTTTATTTGATTCTTTTAAAATTCGTTCAAAGTGATTTGTTGTTTCTGCCCAAAAGGACCCCACCTAAGACATAGACCCCACCTAGGCAGCTGTATTAATTTCTTAAGATGTCTCTTTCTTTCATCTCTGACTAGGAATATTGTAAATTATATTGTCAGATTTCATTTTTAGGGTCTTTTATCTTAAATGTTTTGCTTTTTTGAAGAGTCATTTTCTGGGATCATGTCCATTTTTTTTGCCTTACTTTTGACATCTGCGTTATCAAAGTTTAGAGCCCCAGGAGGTGAGTGCTGGGGCTTCTTCCTTTTACCCCACGCTGATCTGTTTCTTTCGTTTCAGTGTCATTGGCAGACAAGCAGTCAGTGTTTCCTTATTGATCTAAATCAAGTCCAGAATGGCAGTTCTTGCTGCTTCCTCTACCAGCTGAGCAGGGAACTGTCAGCAAGGCGAGTCAAGAATTTATCAGCTGTATTTCTCCCGCTGAATTAATCTACCGAGAGACATGTGGCTCCTTGAATCTTTCAAATGTGGTTTTTATACATCTGGAGGATATGAGAAGAGATTCTTAGGCATGGTGTGGATAACACCTGTGGGGACTGCCTTTATTATTTAAACCTTTCACAGATTCCAGCACTTTTGGAAATTGGTTGACTGTTCAAACAAACTGAAGCCAAACGCTGGAGAGAAGTAGCTGGAGAGAACACAGAAATGGGCACTGGAGTGTTAAGCTCAAAACCCCTGCTTCGCCATTTATTCACACTGTGATCCCACAGAAGCCTCTCTAAACTTGCTGGATTTTACTCTTTCCATCTATAAAGTGGAGATGCTTTTCTCTCTTCTGGATAGCTCACAAAATTGTCTGGCACCAGTGTTTAGGAACATAATTCATTTCTGGTCAAATGTGTATTATTGTCATGATCTTTACATGCCCCAAGCCCCAGTCTGCCGTTCCCATATGGAGAATTGTTCAAGTCATACAAAAAGGAGAGGAAAGGAAACTAGCATCTTCTGAGCACCAAGTATGACCCAAGTACTATCGGAAGGATACTACATGTGCACTTTCATTTAACTTTTCCATTAGCCCTGTGAAGCATGGATTAAGGTCTATTTCGTTCATTTTGTAGACCAGGTTGCAGGAGTTTAAGTGATAACTTAAGTTCAAAGTCTCATAGTTGATAACTTTCAAAAAATTATCAGAGACAAACTATCAGAGACAAAATTAAAGTCCTAGGTTTACTACAAAGCTGTTTTTTAAAATTGGAGTATGCTGCTTAATAATGTTTTGTTTCTTCTGTACAATGAAGTGAATAAGCTATATGTATACATACATCCCCTTCCTCTTGTATCTCCCTCTCACCCTCTAGGTCATCACAGAGCACTAAGCTGAGCTCCCTGTGTTGCCCACTAGCTAGCTATTTAACACGCGGTAGTGTTTACTCCTGCCTGGAAAAGCCCATGGATGGAGGAGCCTGGTGGGCTGCAGTCCATGGGGTCGCTAAGAGTCGGACACGACTGAGCGACTTCACTTTGACTTTTCACTTTCATGCATTGGAGAAGGAAATGGCAACCCACTCCAGTATTCTTGCCTGGAGAATCCCAGGGACGGTGAAGCCTGGTGGTATGCTGTCTATGGGTCGCACAGAGTTAGACACGACTGAAGCGGCTTAGCAGCAGCAGCAGCAGCAGTACCAGTGTATATATGTCAATCCTGACCTCCCAGTTCATCCCATCCCCGCTTTCCACCCTGTGTCCACAAGTCTGTTCTTTATGTCTGTGTCTGTTTCTGTCCTGCAAATAGGTTCCTTTATACCATTTTTTTCATATATGCATTAATATATTTATTTTTCTCTTTATGACTTCACTCTGTATGACAAACTCTAGATCCATCCAGTGCTTGTTTACACTATTGGAAAGAGAGGTGAAGGAATGAGCAGCTGGAATTCCAAGGGCACCTTTTTAAATGACATATATTGGTGTTTGTTTTCTTCAGTAATTGCAATATTTTTATGGCATGACATGAATTTACAGACATGGAACTCCAGGGAATTTGCACCTGTAGACAATATAAGCTCAATTTACAATAACTCACCTTTCCACCGTCATCCAGGAACCCAGTTAGGTCTTGCGTCCATGTCACTCCTCGCTCAAAGCTCTCCAGTGGTGTCTCAGCCCACTCTGAGTGAAAGCCAGGCTCACAGTGGCCCCACGGTCCCTGTGTGTGTGTCCTCTCCCACCCTTACTTCCCGGTCCTCCTTGCTGGTTACTCTTCCCTGGTCTGCCCTGCTCCCATGCTCCTTGCCATCTTGCCAATCCTCTAGGCTGCCAAGGAGTCTCCTGCCTCTGGGCGTTTGCATCTGCTATTGCCCAGAAGTCCGCACGTCTCACTCACACACTTCCTTCAAGTCTCTGGACGTCTCAGTGAGACTTCCCCTGACTACCCTTCAACATTTTGAGTGCTGTCTCTCCCTATAGCCTTCCCACGTCTGAAAGAAGTCCCTTTCTCCTTACCAGGAGGAGGAAATAAAACTGCTCCTTCCAGGACACAGAAAGCCTTTAAACAGCCCTTCACAGCATCAGACCAGGAACAACTTTAGAAACCACTGCAATCAATTCTTTTGTATTACAGATAAGGGAGGCCAGTAGCTGGGGAAATTACTTATTCAAGAATGAGGAGCTGTACAGGGATGGGTCTGGGAAGAGAATGCAAGATCATTCATGTGTTTGCTCATCTAAAAGGTATCTATTTAGGACCTCCTGCCTGTTAGGATCTTGAATGAAAACAGTTTCCGTTCTTAGCTACCTCAAGAGCCTACAGCCTCAGGTCAACCTTACTGAACAAATCATTACATAAACAAGTGTGAAACTCGGCTGTGACAGATGTTGCAAGGGAGATGTTGGTGCTTTGAGAACATAGTTTGGGGGTTTGACTTGAGCAGGGGGCTCAATAAACACTTTTTGTCTGTTAGTAGGATTTTTTTTAAATCATTTTTTAAAATTGAAGTATAGTTGATTTATAATGTTGTGTTTCTGGTATAAGACACAGTGATCTAGTTATATATATATATGTGTGTGTGTGTATTCTTTTTCATATTCTTTTCCATTATGCATTGAATGTAGTTCCCTGAGCTACACATTATGACTCTGTTGTTTATATTTCACATACTGTAGTTTGCATCTGTCAATTTCATGCTCCCACAGCCCCCCCTTGGCAACCGCAGGCTGTTCTCTGTCTGTGAGTCTGTTTCTGGTTTGTAGATAAGTTCATTGTGTCATATACTAGTTTCCACATATATCACATGGTATTTGTCTTTTTTTTGTGACTTCTCAGTGAACACTGTCTTGATGGAATAGTGCCAAAGCTGAGAATGAAAGGCTGCTAGGCAGCTGATGGAGGAGCAAGGGCATTTTAGGCAGTGGGGTAGAGTGTGGTGTGAGATGAGGTTAGAAATCGAGGTGGAGGTTGAGCCTGCAGCACCCTATAAGCCATGATAAGAAACTTTATCTTTATCCTAGAAATATTGCAAGGTTTATCTGATTCCTATTTCTATTCCTTACCTTTAATCGCACTGTCAAATAATGTTAAGGATAAGTAATAGAGGAGGCAGATTCAGTTTCTATTTATATCCAGAAATCATCGAAAGGGCAAAAAATAAACTTGAAAGAACATTCCTTCAGTCTCTTGCTACTTCCCTGCCTGCCTAGGCAGTCAAATGCCCTCTCTTTATTTCCAGTCTGGATTTGTGTGAACACTGTACACGCACACACACACACATGCTTCATATGCAGTTCTTAATTGTAGCAAACAATGTCTTGACATTCCTGATATAGAGATAACAGAGATTATTTTGATTAATCTCATTTAATTACAATTAGTTTATCCTCTTGGGTCATTTGATCTGCAATCACTTGCTGTCAGGGTGCTGAAAATAATGCCCATCCTGCTTTCTCCAAATGATGGCCGTGCAACTGAGAGGTCTTTCCTGGTATTGTGAAGTTCCACTCTCTGGTTCCAGAATGAAGAGAAGACCCAGGAGCACCATTATTAGCTACTTTGAAGTTTTGTGGTGTAACCTGTTTGCCTGGTTAAACATTGTTCTTCTGTAAGAACCATGCGTGTCCAACATCTGGGGCTTTGTTGACCCTGGAGAGATGGCCCCTCTGAGAGCTCATCTTCCATATGCAAGTCAGCCAATGCAAAGCTCACTTCTCCTGCCTCCTTTATCAAGCTCTGACACTGAGCCACTTCTCTGCACCAGTCCACTGCAGGGTCAGGTACCAGACAAGAAGAGAAAGCCCTTCACCTAGAGCCTACTCAAATTTTAACTAGCCAACCCTAAGCTTGCTTAGTCTGTCTCACCTATTCCTTCCCTGGAAACCACAGCAGGGCCTCTTGTCCACATTTTATCTTATTCCTTCTGCCTCTGGACCGGTCCTGCTACTTCCCCACATGGCCCTGGGTGGTGTGCCAGTCCCCTCCTCTTGGGAACTGTGAGTAACAAACTCTATTTTCAATGACAGCCATATCCTAATCTGTTGGCCTCATCATTCCTGAACAATAGCAAAACCTACATTTTAAAGGGCTTCCCAGGTGGCTCAGTGGTAAAGAATCCACCTTCCAGTGCAGGAGATGTGGGTTCAATCCCTGGGTTGGGAAGATGCCCTGGAGAAGGAAATGGCAATCCACTCCAGTATTCTTGCCTGGGAGATCCTATGGACAGAGGAGCCTAGTGGGCTACGATGCATGGAGTTGCAAGAGTTGGACATGATTTAGTGACTGAAAGCAATATTTTAAAACCTCTTCCTCAGACTGGTTTCTTTCATTTCCTTCTGAGAAATCCCATGTGACATCCCTCTGATCTTCTTGGGACATATGCTGGTGGAATGGCAAGGATTCTGGAGCTTGGCACACCTGAGTTAATTGCCCTGATGCACCCTTTAGCAGCTGCAAGACTGTGGGCTTTTGCTTCACCACCTTTTTAAAAAAAAAAAAATTATTTATGTGGCTGCATTGGCTCTTAGTTGCCACACGTGGCATCTTCATTGTGGTGTAAGGGCTTCTGTCTCATTGTGGCATGTGGGCTCCAGAGTACCTGGGTTCAGTAGTTGCGACGCACTGGCTTAGCTGCCCCACAGGATGTGGGATCTTAGTTCCTTGACCAGGGATCGAACCCACGTCCCCTGCACTGGAAGATGAATTCTCAACCAGGGAACCACCAGGGAAGTCCCCTTGCTTCCCCTCCATGACCCTTACTTCCCATGCACAGAGAAGAGGATCACAGCATCTGTGTCCCAGGGCTGGTTGAGGATAAAATGAGGTGATGAAGGTCCTGCAGCCATCACAGGACCAGGACAGGCGGCTGCTTACTGCCCGTGAGTTCTCTCCTATCTGTAACACAGAGCCGCCTCTGCTGTCTGCTTTCTGCCTGCCCATTTTTGTTGTTGTTGTTCAGTCAACCAGGAATCTTGAAAATCTGTGGATGACTTATTGTAAGCTCTTCAACCTTTGCTTCCTGTATTTGTTAACCTCCAGCCAACCAGAGCCTTTTATTTTCCCATTCATAAGCCCCCTGCCAACCCTGACAGGTTCTGAGAGTGGGTTTTTGATGAACTGCTTGGACCTAACGTTCCCTCCTGCTGCTCCCCTCTTGATGATGGCTCATCAAAGAGTTATCTTAAGAGCACAGGGCTTGGAGTCAGGCCTGAGTTCCAGTGCTGACTCTGTTTCTTATGTATGACCTGGGCACCCTGGTTAACCACTCTAAGCTTTAACTTCCTCATTTGCAAACACAGGTTAAAAATGTACACACTGCCTACATCTCAGGGCTGTTTTGTGAGGCAGATGGGACAATGTATACAAGACATGGAGAGTGATGGAACACTAGGAAGGACTGTAATTAAAAATACAAGAGGCGTTGGGGTTGGTTCTCTGTTTTTCCTCTTCTGTGTATCTTGTACTGCCCTCTCTACTTTCTGGTATCCCCGAATCCTGCTCCCTCCCATCCCAGTCTCACTGCTCTACCCTTCTCTTCTCCCTCTCACCCCTATGCTCTTGATGGTTCTCAGAGTCCAAACTTAAAGACCTTTCTTTCCTGCAAGGATTTGCAGAGGAAACACCTGTGAAAGGGACAGGGAAACCACAGGGAAGATAAAAGGAAAAGAAAGGATCAACTCTGTGTACCTACTATGTCCCAGGTACTATTTCACATAAATTTCTTAGTCCTGGAAAGTAGGAATCCTTAGCAGTCACTTTGCAAATAAGAACATGGAGGCTCAGAGAGGTGCAATAGCTAGCTGGGAAGCAGTGAATCCTTGATTCAAAATGAGATGTTATTTATTTTTGGCTGTGCTGAGTTTTCATTGCTTCACGAACTTTTGTCCAGTGGCGGCAAGTGGGCGCTACCCTCTGGTTGCAGTGTGCCGGCTTCTCATTGCAGTGGCTCTCTTGTTACAGAGCATGGGCTCTAGGGCCTTTAGGCTTCAGTAGTTGTGGCTCTTGGGCTCAGCAGCTGTGACTCCTGGGCTCTAGAGCACAGGCTGAGTAGTTGTGGCACATGAGCTTAGTTGCTTTGAGGCATGTGGGATCTTCCAAGACCAGGGATCTAACCCATGTCTTCCTGCACTGGCAGGTAAATTCTTTAGCACTGAGCCACCAGGGAAGCCCCAGTTGCTGAATCCTATTAACATTGTTTTTAAGTTCTAATGGTTGATTTGCTGTTTCATGTCAGGCAGGTGGACAGGCAGGTCTCTGTAGACCAGTGGAAGTGTCTTGGTCCTCTCTGTCTTGCCCATTCCCAGGCCGTCAGACTGCTGCTTTCTCCTGCTGCCAGGAGGAAGACCACAAAGCAGGGTCCATCTCCTCTCTGTTTACTGGAGCTGCTCTTTTTCTGAGTCCATAGCCCCTCATATAAAGTGATTGGTGAAAATCATAAAGTTCCATAAATAGTATGTAGACAAAGCTCATCTCTGAGCTTATTCCCATTACTTACCACATATGCAGGGCCAACTATTAATACATGATCTGTGGTATGTGTTGTTCAGTGGTGTTGTGTCTGACTCTTTGCAACCTCATGGACTGCAGTACACCAGGCTTCCCTGTCCTTCACTATCTACTGGAGTTTGCTCAAACTCATGTCCATTGAGTTGATGGTGCCATCAAACCATCTCATCCTCTGTCGCCCTCCTTTCCTCCCCTCAACCTTTTCCAAAATCAAGGTCTTTTCCAAGGAGTTGGCTCTTCACATCAGGTGGCCAGAGTATTGGAGCCTTGGCTTCATCATCAGTTCTTCCAAAGAATATTCAGGGTTTATTCCCTTTAAGATTGACTGGTTTGTACTCCTTGCTGTCCAAGTGACTCTCAAGAGTCTTCTCCAGCACCACAGTTTGAAAGCATCATTTCTTCAGCACTCAGCACTTTTTTATGGTCCAATTCTCACATCCATACATGACTACTGGAAAAACCATAGCCTTGACTAGACAGACCTTTGTTGGCAAAGTAATGTCTCTGCTTTTCAATATACTATCTAGGTTGGTCATAGCTTTCCTTCCAAGGAGTAAGCGTCTTTTAATTTCATGGCCGCAGTCACCATCTGCAGTGATTTTGGAGCCCAGAAAAATAAAGTCTGACACTGTTTCCACTGTTTACCCATCTATTTCCCATGAAGTGATGGGACCAGATGCCATGACCTTCATTTTCTGAATGTTGAGTTTTAAGCCAACTTTTTCACTCTCCTCTTTCACCTTCATCAAGAGGCTTTTTAGTTCCTCTTCACTTTCTGCCATAAGGGTGGTGTCATCTGCATATCTGAGGTTATTGATATTTCTCCCGGCAATCTTGATTCCAGCTTGTGCTTCTTCCAGCCCAGCGTTTCTCATGATGTAATCTGCATATATGTTAAATAAGCAGGGTGACAATATACAGCCTTGATGTACTCCTTTTCCTATTTGGGACCAGTCTGTTGTTCCATGTCCAGTTCTAACTGTTGCTTCCTGACCTACATATAGGTTTATCAAGTTCTACCTAAATGTTAAATAATCCTGGGGGAAAGTGGAAACATTAGTGAGATAGATAACGTGGGCTCATATATAATGAAGTCAGGGAAAGGTCTAGAATTGTTGTTTTACCTTTTTCTTGTAGATCTGGGAAGCTGAAAAAAATCCAAAAGGCTCACTTTTATATCTGCATATAACATGCACTCATCAGAACACACACAATATTTCAATTAGTGGATATATCTTAAAAGTTGCTACAGAACTTTAAGCAGGTAGAACATGATCACTTCCATTGTCAGGTGATAAGGCAACAGAGTGGGGTGAAGGAAGTGTCCTGTGACAGTGTGCACTGTTATAGGGTACCACTCATGTGACCGTCTCAGCAATACACATGTGTAAACATTGGTGGGGAGCCTTCTGAGTTCCAGCTTCTTCAGCACCGTCTGCCATAAATGTTTGCTACATCTTGTGCTATATAGTATTAATGAACTCAAAAAATCACACATATATATACATATCATTTTCTGAATTGCCCTGTATATGTGTACCTACTTCTCATTCAAAACACTAAACTAGCAAGACAACTGTCTGTGCTCTTCAAAAATGTCCTTGTTGTAAGGTGCAAAAAAAGAACCAGGAATTGTTCCTCATTAAAGACTATGGGAAACTAAAATGTAATATCTTGGACAGGGTCTTGGGATCAGGGGTGGAGGTAAGGGATGGACATTAAAAGTGTTACCGATACAAAACATTACTAGAACAACTGGCAGACTTTAAATGTAGGCTGTGAGTTGGATGATAGTATTACATCAGTGTTAAATTGCTAAAATTTGATCAGTGCACTGCAGTTACAGAAGAGAATGTCTTTATTTAAAAAAATACATGCTAAAATATTGGGATGTAAGGAGTATGATATATGCAATTTACTCTGAAATGTTTCAGAAAAAATATTGTAGACAGAGATATGGAGCATACGTGGCCAAATGTTAACACTGGGTGAAACTAGGGTATAACGAAAGGCGTTTGTATTATTCTTGTCACTCTTCTGCACTGTAAGTTTAAAAATAAACTGTTTCCATGAATGTAATATGGTGAAACATCTTGGCATCGTCTGTTTACTTTTCAGTTAACTAGATAATTCTACGTGACACAAAAATAGATTGTGCCTGGCTTACTGTTGTATTCACATGCCCATCATGGAGCATACACTCAGCTGTGTGGAATACAGAAGAAGTGATAAAGATGTTACCACAGCCTTGACTTCTTTCCTTTGGAACCACAGCAGCATTACTTACCCAGGAATCTGTTGATGAGTCTCTTCTGAGCAAGCCATCAATCATTTCGTGATAGTGTCCGGCCTCATTGACCCAGATAGTCTTGGTATCTGAGAACCAAGTGAGAAACACTTCCCTACTGACTGACAGACACTCCTGTGTTCCAGAAGATGCTATCTCTGAAGGCTATTGAATGTGTTGTAATAAACCAATAATCAAATCCATCAAATATTCACAATAGAACCCCTACATCTTTGTGGTGCCCCACTGTCTCCTTTCAGATATCATCAATCATCCCTTGAAATTAGAGAACACTTACTAAGAACATTCTTGTTAAATGAATGAAAACAAAGATAGGTATATCTTTGATACTAGATTCTCTGGATCTGAAACTTCTTAGAATGCATTTGGTAGATGACTGACTATCCTAAACTTTACTGA
Organism: Tragelaphus eurycerus; assembly: GCA_935064755.1. NCBI lineage: Eukaryota > Metazoa > Chordata > Mammalia > Artiodactyla > Bovidae > Tragelaphus > Tragelaphus eurycerus. The sequence continues at coordinate 5,045,364 of CAKXYN010000072.1, read as the reverse complement.
CACTGGACTGAAAAATAAACCCTTGGGATTAAAATAGCAAGAGGAAAAAAAAAAAGCATATAGTCGTAAACTACATGAAGATAGAACTGTATAAGCCCATCAGCCAAGCTGATTTCAGTATCTTAGGAGGAGATAGCAGCATAGAGCAGAACAACATGGGTTTTAGATGTCAGCTAGATTTTGATTCAAATTCCAGCACCTCCTTAACAACCTCTGTGTGAATTAAGGTAAGTAACATAATTTCTTTCAGGACCAGTTCCATTAGCTAAATAATAGAGATAATAATACCTTCCTTATATTATAATGTTGATGTGAAGACCCATCAGTGCCAACTCCCATAGAAGTCTTGGCTCTGTAAATGGCAGCTCTTATTATCTTAAGCAAGAGGGTACAGGGGCTGCATCTGAGAGGGGATTTTAATCACGTTTCTTCCACTAACACAGAGCTCCCTAAAGGCCTGGTGACCACAAATGAAGCCTTAACTCAAAGACAGTAGAGTCTTTGAAAGGAACAGAATTAAAGTAGGGTCTGTCCTTTCATGATGGGGTACAAAGACGCTATTAGTCAATTCAGCAAATATGTCCTCTGTAAATCAGCTCAAGGCATTTGGAGAAAGGACTTTGAAGCGGCACGCTGATGCGGTCCAAAGGGGAGCTGAAAACTTAAGTGTTTCTACCTGGGCCACACCATCTAGGAAATAACCCAGGAGAAGTGTGCAGGGAATCAGTTACTGTCCTCCGAGAGTTGATCTCAGCTGTCTATGTATGGTTATAGATTTCCCAGACCTGTTTCAAATGAATTTTCAGGAAGCCCATGAGCATTGCTAGTTTTGGAGCATCTAAAGAAGTGTTGCTCTCTAGGCTGTGTGCATTATTGGAGGGATGGTGAAGGATCAGGAATCTCATAGTATTCCATTGGTTCAAATCCTGTCAATATTTAAGTGTTTGTTTATTTGTGGCTGTGTCAGTAAGTTGTGTTTCTTCACTGTGGTGCAGGGGCTTCTCTCTAGTGGTGGCACGTGAACTCTAGTTTGTGGCGCTTGGACTTAGTTGCCCCATGGCACATGGGATCTTGGTTCCCCAACCAGGGATTGAACCCACATCCCCTGCATTGGAAGGTAGATTCTTAACCCCTGGACCACCAGGGAAGGCCCTCTGACAATATTTAGTACGTTTCTTTTTTTTTTTTTTTATTGGGGAAGAGAGCATCATTGCAGGTTACATGGCTTTGGATTTAAACAGGTGGCTTGGGTTTTAAATTTTGATTCTGCTATATATGGACTATGTGAATTTGGAGAAGTTACTTAATTTCCCAGAGCTCAGGTTTCCCATCAATGAATAGTAATATCCACTTTGCTGTTTTGCTGCAAGGCTTCAATGAGCTCATACATGCCAAAGGTCCTTGCACAGTGTTACTCAATAAATCTCAGCTCTTTTTTACACTGAGTATTATGGGGGCTGAATGAGACAATCCTTTCCTTCCTCCCAGCTGAAAGCCAAGACGGTATTGGCTTATTTAAGCACGAAAACATCAGTGTGCTCCATTTATAAGCTTGTTTTACCCTAGGAAACTGATACGAAGGAATCAATATCTACAGCAATTGCTTCTGCCCAAGTGGCTGCAGCTCCCCACACAGGAGCTGGGGCTCGCAATGAGCTGCTGCTCTCAACATAAGTCCTGGGAATTCACGCCGTTGGCTCTACAGACTTCAGTCTCCACTGGGTTGGCAGTCTCTGTGTTGAACTTGGGCATCAGCCAACATCTGAGCTCTAGCCTTAAGTGAGATTGGCTTCAGAGTGTCAGGCACCTGTCTTGGGGGAAAATAGGATTTTTCTCTTATTGGTATGGAGTATCAGATTCCGGCTTTAATAAATTCAGTGTATGTGGAGCAATACCATCCCCAAATTTATACCTATTGTGTCTAAGTAATTAGCACCTTCTTTCATTCTCAGAGGTGACCCACTTTGGATAACAAATTATGTAGACACAACCATACTAATAGAAATGCAAGTGAAAGCAAGGTGGCTGGGCATGATTCAAGGCCCATGAAAAGTTTAAAAAATAAGTTTTAGGGAATTAAAATTTGATTTTCAACACTGAGGAATTAGAGCTACCAGCATACGAAAGTTTGAGAGAAAGAGACTGTGTGTGTGTGTGTGTGTACAGGGGAAAGGAAAAGGTGGTGTGCCAGTGGATGGCCAGTGGATGTTTAACAATCAGCTCTCAGGGTGTTGGTGCCCTGATTTGTGTGTTTCCTGATTTCCATGGTGTCAATACTATGATCATGGGTGATTTCATGCTACAAATGTGATGTTACTGAACACAGGAGTAAGAAAGATGTGCACATTAAGTTCTCATGAGCTGGTATGAGCTGGCTCCACGCACTAATGGAAAATGGGGATTTAACGTGGACTTTGAATACTTCTGTGATGTTTCACTTTTTACAATATTCATGTATAACTTTCATAATAACAAATCCTGCATATATGTAGTATATGTACATGATATATATACATATACACACAAACACATGAGACATAAATAACACACACGAACTTACATATTGGCTTGGCTAAAAAAATTTGTTCGGGTTTTTCTATAAGATCGTACCAAAAACCTGAACAATTTTTTTGGTCAACCAACATATCTGTGTGAGAGAGAGTCTTAACAGTCTTCCTGCAGTTTTTAGTAAATTTGAGCGAGTGCACTTGAGTGTGTAACACACTGAGGGGCTCTCATAAATCCGGCTGCCGCAGGGTTTCATAATTTCATGATTGTCATAAGCTGCCATGATTCACCTTGCTAGTGCACATCTGGTACCTAAAACCCCTGGCTTCCATGTTGTGATGGAAGCTAAACGGACAGTGGGAAAACGCTTTGAGGTCACGAGTGTGAAATGAGATCTAACCTCAGGTAGGGAGAAAAGGAAGTTCAAGTTCAAATGATGAACGAACACACCGGGAGGACAGAAGTGTAAAGTTGCCTTTTATCGACTTTGCTTTCTACACTGAAGTGTTTCCAGCAGGTCCTTGAGAGAGTGGAAGGGAGTGAGGAAGAAACAGTCTGTACTTGCATTTACTGACGCAGTGCCTGCTGGTCACACTGCAACTCGATACAAACAGCCCAGCAAAGAGTGGGGCCCTGACTCTGGTTCTCATCAATGTAAACACAACATTAATATTGAAGATTCAAGAAAATGGGTAAAAAGTCCAGTGTCCCCTCAGTCTGTGTGATGGTGAAGGTGCTGGCCTACCCTTGGATGGGTCCCCAAGGGAGCCTGAGGTCATGACCTTGGCCCAGCCGCAGCAGAGCAGACATGAACACAGAGGAGCCCCACACATTCTTCCCGAAGTTCTCCCAACGGGCTCATGAATCTTCAGGACTGAATAATGAAAGTTCTTCTAAAGGCCTGAGAGGTTCGTACCTTTCACGTGCACAGAAACCATCCATTTAAAGCCCTGTCCCCACGACTCAGTCAGTGCCCAAAGAAAACGTGACCAGCTGTTCAACAGCTGGTCTTTGCATTTCCACAGTCCTCTGTAGCCCCTGAATTCTGAACAGTTGGAAATTTAAGGTCAGGGGGCCTTGAGGACCATCCTGAAGAAGGCTACCCATGTTTAAATACTGGTTGAAGACTCTTCTTGGTTGAGCCACTGCTGATCAAGGAACGTTAGCTGAGGCAGCTGGTTTTCCTTCGGAGCCTTAAAGGATCAGGTTTTCTATTTGGGATTCCCAGACTCAAAACAAACAAAACCCCCTGAAACAAAACAAGAGTGACCTTGAGGATAGGAGCCAATCAATCCTACCTCCAGGTTCTGTCAAGTACCATGTCAAGTACAATAGTTCGATCATTGGCGTGCCCTCCTTTTGGATACATGGTTAAACTGTAGGGCAATAGAAGAAAGTTTTCTCTGATAAAGAGACATTTTTGCTTTTATTTCCTGGGATGGATAACCCCCAGAACCCTGCCTTCCCTTAAAAAAAAAAAAGAAAAACAATGAAAACATCTCAAAGACCTGGCTGTGTGGCTTTGTGGAAGGATAACCCCTTTGCTCCCTCTCACCCCCATGTCCCATTCTTGGAGAGACTGCGTAGATGGGTGATTTCCCCTGCTCTGGGAATGACGGATCATGGGCCAGAGCAGAGTTGGCCTGATCCTTGTCCCAGATCTCCATAATGAGGGCAGCTTAGTTGGGCCAAAGAGACAAATAAAAACAAACCAAAACAGCGATGCTCAATTTGAGTTTGAAGGCTGGGCCCCAAACAGCAAGTGGCTCTCCCCCCTCTGCAGAACGTCTGTTGCTTGTGGTGGGCTTCCTAGTGCTAGCTGTTGTTCTCAGCCGTGAGATATTTGAGGGCAGCAAAGCCATAGCGGCGGGACATGTCCTGCTGAAACTCTTCCTTCAGGGTTTTGAGACAGATGCGGTATTGCTTGTTGGACCGGAACTTGGTGATGTCGAAGCTGGGGGCGTGAGGCATGTGGATCATGTACGCATTGGGCAGCACAATGAATTCATACTCCTGGAAGCAGACAAGAGCAGACTGAGACCTGCAGAGTCCTCCATGATGTATAATGAGCACCCAGGCAGACAGCTACTTGACTAAACAAAGGAATGAAGTCGTGTATGACACCAGTACCAGGGCAGCACCATGGACAGCACCACCATGTGGATGAGGGCAGTTAGTTCAAGGCTGTCTCCATGGCCCTGGGTACGTTACCTGGCTTCTCTGAGCCTTAGTTTTCTCATCTATAAAGTGAAAGTAATTCTACTACCTTGAGACTACTACCACAGTCACACCTAAAGTATACAGTCTATAACTGAACTACGAAGGCAGAATTGAGGAGCTCAAAAAGAAACTTGCCGGCCCCACACATTCCCCTAAATTTACTATCTGGTCCTTTGGAGAAAACCTTTGCAGGCCTCTGGTTTAATCTATTAGAATTCTGTAGTTTCTTTTGAGGTAGGTGCTCAATAAGTATTAGCTGAATGAATGAAAGGGTTTCATGATTAAACACAGCCTGAAAACCACTCCTTTGGTTACAGGATAGAATAGCTGCACCTTATATGCATGTTTTGTGTCATTTATGTGGAATTCCTAGAATGCTTTGTGTCAGACAGGCTGAGTGATGAATGGTCGTCATTTACTCATCTTCATCACTCAGTTGAATGAGGACGAGGGGGTGAAATGGTTTGTTCTAGGACACTCAGATGTGCTGGGAACCCAACTCTCACCCAAGGGAGGAGAAAGAAAAATGGGTTAGGAATCAACAGAGCTGAGAACAAGTACTATCACCTTCTTACTCTAGGACCGTGAACACATACTGTTCCTTCTTGAATCCCTGCCTTATCTCCAAGGCCCTTTCGGCTCTGAGGTCCAGGCCTCCCCAACCCCCGCCACCGCCCCCCTCCCCCCACAGTACTGGGGCCATAACATTCTACTGTTCTCACCTGGGCATCTAATTCCATGACGTGAGCCACCTTGTTCCAGCCAAAGCCCACAAACCTCCGGTCGTACTCAGGGCAGTCCCGTCTCACAACAACATATGGCTCGAAATCGGCCTCCCACTCAACCCGGTAAGGCGTGGTGGCAGTCCGCCACTTGGCAAAGTTTGTGGGTGCGTGGCCTTTCGTCCAGACGTGGTACCTGGGACACAGGGAGAAAAGCCATTGGTGGAGGGGAAGGAAGCAGAGGTTTCCAAATGCTGGTCTGGAGGATGAAGAGGTATATGCTGATATGGTCTTTGTTGTGGGTTGAATGTTTGTCCCCATTCCTCCCCTACCCCTCTGCCCTGGCCCCAGGAAAAGCTATGTTCAAGTCTTGACCCCCAGTATCCATGAATGCAATCTATTTGGAGCAAAGATCTTTGCTGATGTAATCATGTTAAGAGGAGGTCACAGTGGATTGTTGTGGCCTCTAATCCAAAGTCCTTATAAAATGAGGAAATTTTGGACACAGAGATATGCAGGAGGAACTCTATGTGAAGATGTGGGCAGAGACGAAGTGAGACACCTCCAAGCCAAGGGATGCCAAGGATTGCTGGCAACCACCAGAAGCTAGAACGAGGCAAGAAAGAAATCTGCCCTTGAACCTTTGGAGGAAGCAAGGAACTACCAACAACACCTCGATTTTGGACTTCTGGTTTGCAGAATGGTGAGGATAAGTTTCTGTCATTTTAAGCCACCCAGTTTGTAGTACTTTGCTATATCAACAAAAGTGAAAGTCGCTCCGTCGTGTCTGACTCTCTGTGACCCCATAGACTATACAGCTATGGAATTCTCCAGGCCAGAATACTGGAGTGGGTAGCTGTTCCCATTTCCAGGGATCTTCTCAATCCAAGGATTGAACCCAGGTCTCCTACACTGCAGGCAGATTCTTTACCAACTGAGCCACGAGGGAAGCCCCAAGAATACTGGAGTAGGTAGCCTATCCATTCTCCAGTGGATCTTCTCGACCCAGGAATTGAATCAGGGTCTCCTGCATTGCAGGCGGATTCTTTACCAGTTGAGCTATCAGGGAAGCCCTATAGCAACAGAGCCAGCCTCTTACATTTTTTTTTTTTTTTTAGCATTAGAGTGGTTGAGCAACTTGACCAAGACCAAGTAATTAATGTTGAAATATATTTTTCCTGAATTCCTAGTTTGTTTTTTTTTTTTTTCCTACCTTTGTGCTCATGTGCTCAGTCGTGTCTGACTCTTTAAAGATCCCATGGACTGTAGTCCGCCCGGCTCTCCTGTCCTTGGGATTTTCCAGGCAGGAATGGTGGAGTGGGTTGTTGTTTCCTTCTCCAGCAAATCTTCCTGACACAAGGCTCAAACCTGTGTCTCCGGAATCTCCTGCACTGCACACAGATTCTTTACTGCTGTGCCACTGGGGTTGGTGTATTGGGTTGGCCAAAAAGTGTGTTCAGGGCTTTCCATAACATCTTAAGGAAAACCCTGAATGAACTTTTTGACCAATCCAATACACCTTTCACTAATGAAGAGGCTATCGCTATGAGAAGGTACATGACTCTCTGGATTGCTGTCTGTCATTTATATGGAATAGCAGGTTAGTCTGTAACAGGAAGTGGAAGGCAGAAGTCTGGGATGACTCTTGGTGACCCTGCCTTAGTGTGATGTTCTTTCTCTTGAGGCAGGACCTATGAGCATGATATCACTCCTGCAATTATGTTACATTATATGGCAAAAAGGATTTTTGTAGATGCAGTTATGGTTACTAATCAGTTGACTTGAGACTACTGGGATGAGCCTGACCTAATCATACGAACCTTTAGATCTGGGTTTGGAAGAAAGCAAAAAGCCATGTGTGAGCGGCCTGTGGGGGTCATGTGGCAAAAAGCCTGTGGGTGTATGGTGACCTCATTCCTCCAATCACAAGGAAAGGAATCCTGTCAGCAACCAGTGTGCCTGGAGGAGAACCACACACGCTAGGGACAACTGCAGCCTCGCCCACACTGATTTCAGCCAAATGAGAACCATAAGCAGAGAATCCAGTCATTCCATGCTTGGACCTCTGACCCTCAGAAAATGACTGTGAGATAATAAATTTGTATTGTTTTGAGCTTCTAAATTTGTGTTAATTTTTTATATAGCAATAGAAATGAATATAACTATGGGTGGCACTAGTGGTAAAGAACCCACCTGCCAATGCAGGAGACATAAGAGATGCAGGTTCAATCACTAGGTCGGGAAGATCCCCTGGGGAGGAAATGGCACCACACTCCAGTATTCTTGCCTAGAGAATCCCATGGACAGAGGAGCCTGGAAGCCTATGGTCCATAAGGTCACAAAGAGTTGGACATAACTTAGCAATTGAATAACAACAATAATGATGATGATAAGCTCTAGTAAGCACTTAACTCTAAACTGGTTATATTGTACTACCCGTAATTGTAAGTTCTCATAATATACCCAATATCAAGTTACAAATAGCAATAGGTGGATCAGGGATTCATACCTAGGCAGCCTGCTTCAAGGGATAGGACCTTTAATCAGGTTAAGGTTTAAGTTAACTATGCTGATTACCTCTTTTTATATGTCACTGTCACCACACTCTCTGGCCTGTATCTAGAACAAGTAGTCAAAGGGGCCTATACACAAAGTTGAATGAATGAAAGAGAAATCTAAAAACCTGAGAGGCACCTAAGACAGAAGCCAGTTAATGGGGCAGGAATATGTCTCTGGATGCTAAAAGAGATGGGGGCTGAGAGCCAGTGAAGCAGCAGATGGGGTTCAAGAAAAAGAAAATTCTAGAAAGAAAAGCTTCAGAGAATGCCCCAAGAAACCTACTGTCACACCAGTAGATAGTGGTCTCCAGAACTTGCTTTCTGAGAAAATCAACATTAGCCTCCAAAAAAAAAAAAAATCAGTAATGAGAGACACTTCCTGGGTCCACCTTGTGGGATGCTGCTTAGAAGACACTCGGGGCACTCTGCGTTGAGCTGAGGTTCTCCAGCTGGCATGTGTATCAGAATCCCCTGGAGGACTACTTAACAGTCAGATTGCTGGATTCCACCCCCAGAGTTTCTGATCCAGTAGGGCTGGGATAGGGCTTGAGACTTGGTGCTTCTAACAAGTTCCCAGGGGGTGCCGATGCTACTGGTCCAGGGACCATGCTCAGAACCGCTGCCCTGGAGGACGGGTAGACCTGAGCATGATTTATTAGTTCAGGTGCTGTTGGGAGTAGACTTCAGCTGCTAGGAGGTTTAAGAGTTCATCATTTGGAGGGAAGGTGACAAAGCAGTTTGTTGGAAGGAAGGTTTGTAATTCAGCACTTGGCATGATGGCTTGCAAGCTCTTGGCCAGAGAAGCAATCACGGACACAGCAGGCCAACCCCCAGCTCTCCCAGCTCTCAGGCCCTTGGACTTGGCCTTGAAATGAGTTCTTGAATAACCTGGGGATTTGGAAGGAAGAGTGCTTTGGAGACTTGCCAAGTGATCAGCCTTTGGGAAGATCACCTGGAGTAGGAAATGGCAACCTACTTCTGTACTCTTGCCTGAAAAAATCCCATGGACAGAGGAACCTGGAGGACCACAGTCCATGGGGTCTCAAGAGTCAGGCACCACTGAGTGACTGAGCACACACACAGCCATTAGGCTACGGAGTCCAAAGTCTCCACTTCTGCCTGCATTTTCAGATGCTGGTAAGTAAATTCAGGACTTGACCAGTGGTCTCATGGTATTTTGGTTAAGAGCCTAGGCTCTGTGGTTTTTAGACCTAGGCTGAATCCAGGCTCTGTCATGTACTGGCTGTGTGGCTTGGGCTAGTTATGTAGCCTCTCAGAGCCTCAAGTTTCTTTATCTGTGAAATGGAGACAGCATATCTGCCTCATGGATTTGTTGTGAGGATTAAATGAGCTGATCCCAGTGCCCAGCTCATGGTTTGTTGTTCAGTTGCTAAGTTGTGTCTGACTCTTTGTGACCCCCATAGACTGCAGCACACCAGGCTTCCCCGTCCTTCACTCTACTCCTCAATTCCTTTATGAGAGGTGAAAAGGGAGCACCTCTGAATTTTTGCATGAATAACCTAGCTCATAAAGTTATCTTCACAAAATAATGTTTGCTTGAGAGAACCTTCTAGTAACTTATCAGTGGTATAAAAACCTAAGTTATTATTAGGATCTTTTCAGCAAAATTCAGATTGCATAGAAATGTATGTTTTGGGAGGGGCTTCCCAGGTAATGCCAGTGGTAAAGAACCCACCTGCCAATGTGGGAGACATAAGAGGCATGGGTTCGATCCCTGGGTTGGGAAGATCCCCTGGAGGAAGGCATGGCAAACTACTCCAGTATTTTTTTTTCCCACTCCAGTATTTTTTCCTGGAGAATTTCCATGGACAGAGGAGCCTGGCACGCTACAGTCCATATAGTTGCAAAGAGTCGGACATGACTGAAGTGACTGAGCACACACGTGGTTTTTTTTTTGTTGTTGTTTTTTTTTTAGTTCAAAGGAAGTGTTTATACTGTTTAAAAGGGAGGCCTTTCTTTAAAATGGGAGCAGAAGGCGAGCACGGCTCTCTCTCACAATCAGGAGACCGAGCAGGATTCCTACTCACCCAGGGGTGCTCCACTTAGTGCTGCAGTCTGTCCCTGGGGACAGAAGCCATCTGCATCTGTGCCATCGTGCAGACTCCCTGGCCCTTTGGACAGGGGGATGGGTAGCTCCTTTGCTATGTTTCTGCAGGACTCAGGGGTCTGGGAAGTCAGGGAAATGAGGGATTTGTTTGAAACTGTCACTCAGGCAACAGGACAGACAGCTGCCACACTGCTGTATCCAATCTTGGAGTCACCTGGATGCCTTTAGCTGTTGAAGCTACTGCTGCCCATCCCAGGCCTGAGGACCTCAGAGAACAGGCTGCTCACAAGAAAACGAGAGCTGGACACCATGGCCCTCGTGCGATGAAACCCACTGATCAAACGAGTGAATGGATGAGCAAACCAAAAGAAGTCAGTCAGCAGACAGGGGCAGAACATCAACTGATTAAAGTGGAAAAGAAAGAAGCTGACCACCCTCCCCAGCCTTCCCGTCCTTTCCATCTGGGTACACAGGGTGAATACTCTCTCTCACATTGCTAAGTTGTGTCTGACTCTTTCATGACCCTATGGACTGTAGCCTGCCAGGCTCCTCTGTCCATGGGATTTCCCAGGCAAGAATGCTGGTGTGGGTTACCATTTCCTCCTCCAGGGCATCTTCCCACCCAGGGATCGAACCTGGGTCTCAAGCATTGGCAGGTGATTCTTCACCACTGAGCTGCCAGGGAAGCCCTATAGGTCAGTCACACAAAAAGCACACGGCACGTGGGAAGACAAAGAATTATTCCAAGCACACAGTTTGGGCCAGCAGTGCTTCTATGGCCTTAAAATGGTCTAATGCCAATGACAACTGTCTAGGCCAGCAGCTCCTCCGGCTTCTGGTTTCCCAGGAGCGAGAAGGACTTTGGGCTCCCCCTCTCCCAGGGGGTGGCAGTGAGGGCCACTCACCTGAACGTGAAGAGGGTCCCCATGTCTAGCATCGAGAGCAGCTCTGCCTTCGACTTGGGAAAGGAGAGCCGGTAGCGCAGTGTCTCAAATGCGGGGACGATCATGGCCTTCTTGGTATTGGCGAGGTCCAGCTGGATGACAGACTTCCTGGAGAGAGGGCAGGCAGAGAGACAGGGCCCCTGTAATGCCAGGGAGAGGCTGCCCCATGCGAGGGCGTGGAGGTGGCTGGCACAAGGAGGGGTCATAGAGAAAGCCAGGGGCAGCCTCTCAGTTTAAACATAAGGGAATCCGAGACCCAGGGGAGGCCTGGAAGCTTGTCCAGCAGCACTCAGGAGCCTGGCTGTCTCTGGGCCAGAAGGCAGAGTCTTTCTGGAGAGGGAGCAGATGTGCTGCATGTTCTCAGTGTGCCCGTCAGAGCCAAGTGCAAAAGCCAAGAGACCAGGATTCAAAGACGTGGAGACCAGCCTGCTTGCTAGGTCCCCTGGGCTGGCCACACGCCTGATGCATCACTGGCCACAAGGAGAGCTGGACATAACACTGATGAGATGATTGCCAACCTGGGCATCTGTGGTCCCATCTCTGGGACTCTTCATTCCTTGGACTCCTTCAGATGCTAAGCCTTCAAACTCGCCTGACACACCCCACAGAGTCATCACCCAACATGCCAGAACTCTGGACCCTACCATCCTCTCACTCCTGCCTTCTGCACCTCCGAGACCCAGCTCCTGTCTTCTGGATTTGTCTGCCTGGGGCCAGCTCTGAGGTCATCATTTGAAAGAGAGAAAGGTCACGGCACATGAGGCTGGTAATGAACCACAGATAGGACTTAAAAGCCTGGCTCTTCTCTTTAGGTGTCTTGCCATATTTTACAAGTAATTCAGTTTCTCATGACCTCAGGTTCCTCCTCAAAATGGGGCAATAATATCTCCCTGCTGAGCTGCTGTGGAAACTGGACAAGGTACCAGAAATACTAGTACTGCCAGGCGTACCGGGCACATGGCAAACAGTCCCTATTATACAGCAGTGCCGTCCTTTTCCCAAGCATCTCTTTGGTCATGGCTGTGATACTTCATGCTGGCTTCCTGCTCAGATTACTGACCCTCGGGTCTCAGGTCAGCCTGAGATGCTCGTTATCTCTGAGACAGAGAATTCTCCCTTGGAGTAACATGAGGTATTTAGCAAAAATGCTGTAAGGAGCAGTCATCCAGAGCAATACAACTGCTTCTTACTTAAAGTAACTTTACTCAATAGAACTCTGAGCCTGTGTGTGCAGGCCAGGTTGCTCTGCAAGAAGCAGTAATTTGTGCAAGGAAGTAACTTGTGAGCCCAGGCCAGCGTGGGACACGAACAGAGAAGCAATCCAAAAAAGAAGAGCAGCAGGGTTCGGTAGCCACAGATGAGGGGGAATCTGGACCAGGTCGAGATAAGGAGGGATTTCTCGGAACCACTCTTGGTGAAGGGGTCTCATCAGCTTCTAGTGCGAGAGGGTGGTTGAGATGGACTGGAAGTTGACATGAGAATTCTTCAAGTATCGTTTGCAGTTCACTCTATAATTATGCTTCACTTAAGTATGTACCAAATGATATATGACTCTCACACCACTATTTCAAGACAGATTTGTAAAGGATGACACCAAGTAGAATCTGGGTGAGCTACCCTTGGCCAGTTGGAGGATCACAAGTCTGAGTCAGCCTGTTCTGGCCTGCATTCCTCATCTTTCTCTAAGCAATGCCTTTATATTAACACCTAAGGTTCCCTGGCCTGTGGCCAGACATTCTCTTCCATATCAACCTTATGTTGGACATTGGCCGACCGGGGGTTTGTTACCTTTCCTCCAGGAAAGGTACATTGTTATTGTTGAATTGCTAAGTTGTGTCTGACTCTTTGTGACCCCAAAGACTGCAGCACATCAGACTCGTCTGTCCATGGGATTTCCCAAGCAAGAATACTGGAGTGGGTTGCCATTTCCTTCTCCAGGGTATCTTCCCTACCCCGGAATCGAATGCTCATCTCCTGCCTGGCAGATGGATTCTTTACCACTGAGCAACCTGGGAGACCCAGGAAAGGCATACATCTTATTTATTGACATGGGTGTTAGGGATAGGACATATGGGTCTAAAGAATGTCCTTGGATCAAAATGGCAAAGCCCCTGGAGGGAGGGAAGATATTTCAGCACTGATGGGTGGTCGTTATTCCTTCAATAGTCGCCATGCATTTACTATGTGCCAGGCACTCTGCTTGGAAATACAGACTACCACCTCCAAAGTTTCTTCCTGCCTGATGCTGACATTCTCATCTAAAATGTTTCAGGATGCTAAAAGCCCAAGGGCAAGGATTGCTAAACTAGGACTCAAGATTGCATTTGCAGCTAATTATGTGAAGATATGATTGATTGCTGTGGAAATGGAGTGGGAGGCAGGAACGACAAAGGGAATGGCGAAGTGTACACACATACATAACAGTTACAGAGATCTATGAATGTGGGTATCTCTACATAAACCTCAAATTGCTGTTACAATCAAGGTTATTATAGAAACCACTTCTTGAAAAAAAGTTTTTTTAAAAAAATTTTATTTATCTGACTGTGCCGGGTCTTAGTGGGGGCATGCAGGATCTTTGACCTTTGTTGCTGCATGTGAAACCTAGTTCCCTGACCAGGGATCGAACCAGACTCTCAGCACTGGGAGCATGGAGCTTTAGCCACTGGGCCACCAGGGAAGTCTCTAGAAGCCACTTCTTGGAATAGAAGCTAATTCCCCTTCTCATGGTCCCTGTACACAGGGGCAGCCCTGAGTTGTGCTGCCCTACATGAAGCCCTGACCAGGTGTTCAGGGGCAGACACTAAGGCTTTAAATCAGTTTCTCACTCTTGGAAATCTGACAGATGCAGAGGCTGGAGACCACAGAGCTCACTTGTGCCAACACCAGGCAGCACTCCAGAGGTTTCTGAATTTCTGCTGCACCAGGGCCCAGAGCTGCCACAGGTTACTTATGGTCTCAAGTACTCGTTTTCTGAATTCTACTTTGATTCCATAAGATAAACCACTCAGCAGTTATGCTTCCCCTTTGATTTCTTTTCATTTTAATTAAGCACCCAGCATTGGTTTCTGTTGCTTGCGACCAAACAACCAATACACTGCAAGGTCCAGAGTAAGCAGACCCAGTCAGCAGCATGCCGCCCAAAACTGATTCCTGAGAAACCTTATTTCCCTCTGCACAGAGAGCATGAGATTCTGGAGTGCTTTCTGTAAATTCCATTTAATCTCGCTGAAACACAAAGTGCCACGGAGACGGATTTGTCACTAGATAGGTTCGTTTCAACCTCAGTTCAAGGAGGCTTTGATATTGATGTCCTGAATGGTTCCTATTAAGAAGTTGTTTCAGCAACAAAGTGGTTTCAGAGCAGTGACTGAGAATATCTGTTCCCTGAGCTGGTAACAGCAGCCTGGGCTTTCCTGCACTAGTGTGTCCAGCCAGCACCTCCCACCTTGGCTGGCCTGCTGACCACCTTGAGTGGCATGGTTTACTTTTACCAGAAAGTGAGTCCAGGAAGGGACAGAATGTCTCCAGTGCAGGTTCTTCCAGGAGCAGAGGAAGGATGGTGAAGTGGGAAGGCTGGCCCAGGGCCAAGAGATCTGCGCCCTGGAGCCAGCTCTGACAGGCTGCATGGCTCTGCAGCCTGTCATTCCTCTCTCTGAGACTAGTTAATCTAGAGTATTCACACTGAAGATTTTTTAAAAACAATATTTTTACTTATTTGGCTTTACTGGGTCTTAGTTGTGGCACACACAGGGTCTCTGATTTTCTTGTGGCATGTGGAATCTTTAGTTGCAGCATGTGGGATTTAGTTCCTTGACCAGGGATCAAACCTAGACCTTCTGCACTGGGAGCATAGCGTCCTAGCCACTGGACCACCAAGGGAAGTCCCTCAACTGAAGATTTTGGAAGGCAGTCTGGTACGGTAGTAACTAGGCAACTTGGCTTCTGGCCCTGACTCCATCACTCCTCTTGGGCAAGTCACTTGGACCCTTTTGAGTCTCAGGGTTCACGCACATGTAAAACATTCTGATGAGAAAAAGTATGCATCACATACAGAAATGCTTGGTGCAGTGCCTGGTACGCATTGGGCACTGACCACTTGATGCTGGCCGCTCCTGATGGTTGGTTTGTGTGTCAGTTAGGCTGGGCTGTGGTGCCCAGCTGGTTGGTCAAATAATCCACCAGATGTTGTCGTGAAGGTATTCATGGATGTGATTAACGTTTAGGATCAAGTAAAAAACCTTACCCTTGATAATGTGGGTGGGCCTCATCCAATCAGTTGAAGGCCTTAAGAGCAAAAATTGAATTCTACCCCCAAACTGTAACACAGGACTCCCGCCTGTGTTTCCAGCCTGCTGGTCTGCTCTATGAATTTCAGACTTGCCACCATCATAGCTCCTTAAGGTCACTATCCAGCCATCTAGTCATGCTATGCTTCTGTTTCTCTGAAAGATCCTGACTGGTCCACTTGCCTTTGTCCACGACCCCTTCGAAAGTATTCACAAGCCTACTAGAATGTTTCGGGCATGTGGAACTCATAAAAGGCACCTCAGTTATCTACAGCAGTAATTCAGAATCTTTGGTAACAGAGCGCCCAGTAAACACAGGGACTTGGAAACAGCCAGCACCAGGTTCAGGTCTTGCCTGTCACCCTCCTGTGATCTTGGGGACCTTGTAGTCACAGCCTTCCCATCTGTAAAATGGACATGATCTTATCAATTGGAACTGCTGTGAGGATGAAGTGAAACTGCCGCTCTAGAGACATTCTAGAATAACTGAGTGACAAATGAGCTAGCGTTCGCTCTCCAGGTTCAGCTTCCTGGTGGGTCTGAGCAAGTGAGAGGGTGAGGGCAGAGGGCTCAGTAAAGGCCACCAGCTGCTTAAACCAGGGTCATTTTCTGGCTTGCCAGCATGCCTGTCTATGGAAACAGTTGATTTGATTTCGGTCTCTAGCCAGCTCCCTGAGCCCTCTTTCACGTCACAAACAATTCAAGTGTTCCCAACAGAGTCCATTCATCCCATCCAGCCTGGCCCAGCTGACCTGCTAGGAGACTGTGAGCCAGCACTGTATTCTGAGACCCTGTCTCCTCACCTGTGCGTCTTTTCCCCTCAGCCTCTTGTGTTAGTTTACTCAAGTATGCAAACTGTTCACAGACTGTTTTGCTCCCACTTGCTAAAGCTGGTGACTGGTGGGGATGAGGAGGGAATGTGAGAGTATCAAGGTTTTCTAAGCCAGTTGAGGAGGTGGAGGTGGGTAGAGACTGTAGGCTTTCACGGGGCTTAGCATTAAGTCAAATAATAGCACGAAAGTGTAGACTTTCTACTGTAGGCAGATGGGCTTCCTGGTGCTTAAAATGACCAAACTCCAAGACTGATTCTGGTAGGTGACTGCGTGTATACCAACCCCCCACCCCCTACCCCCCGCCGCCATACCCACAGCCCTTCTCTTTATAACCCTATCCTCTGTCCTAGAGGCAGGCCTCTGTCATCAGGAAAACAGCCCAGGTTTCTGACACAAGGAGATGATGGGAAAGAGTCTCAGAGAAATAAGAAACAGGGATACATTGTGGGTTCTACTGCAGCAAAGATGAGGGCTCTGAGGCTGGGGGCTTGTTTGCATCCCAGCTGATTACTTAACCTCTTTGTCCTGTGGTTTCTGTCTGTAAGATGGGGATGGGGATGGTGATCCCAATGTTGATCTCAGAGCGTGCTGGTGACGACTGAGCTGGTACGCATCGAGTGCTCAGCCTGTGCCTGCCAGATGACAAGCTGTGGTGTGCACTGCTCATCAGCATGGGCACCTGTCCCTCTTTTTATGCTGGCCTGCTCACAGCCTGGCACCCACCCTGGATCTTCCCATTTCACTGTCATTGGTTCATTTCCTGGCTCGCTGCACCCTGTACCAGGTGCTGCTGAAACACCTGGGCTACACTGGTAAACAGAACAGGCAGACATCCTCGCCATCGCGAGGTTGACATTTTGTGGTCAGGGGACACATGAGAAGAACAAAGAGCGAACAGCATGGTATGTTGGAAAGTGAGAACTGCTGAGAGAGAAGGGCACTGGGTGAGGCATGTTAGGAATGCCAGAGGTGGGGAATGGGTTGTGATTTTAAATAACGTGGTCCAGGCAGGCCTCACAGAGAAGGGAATATTTAAACAAAAGGCTGGAGTAGGTGAGGGAGCACGCTGCATGGTGATCTGGGGTAAGAGCTTTCTGGGTTAAGGAAACAGCCAGTGCAAAGGCCCACCTGACTGAAGCACAGTAAGGAGCAGAGAGAAGACCTAGAGAGGGGACTGGAGAGGCTCCTGCAGATTATACAGGGTTCACAGGTCACTGAAGGGTGTGGTGGGCAAACGAATCCCCTGCCCCCAAAGCCATCCACCTCCTAATCCCAGGAACCTGCAGATATGTGACTTTCCAGGGCAAAAGTGATGCTGCATATGTGATTAAGGATGCTGAGATAGGAAGGTTATCTTGGAGTATTCAGGTGGGTTCATTGTAACAGTGAGGATCCTTGTAAGAGGGAGGTAAGAGAAGGAACTGGCAACCCATTCCAATATTCTTGCCTGAAGAATCCCATGGACAGATGAGCCTGGCAGGCTACAGTCCATGGGGTCACAAAGAGTCAGACACAACTGAGCAAAGAATGCACACACACGTCAGAGTCAGAGAAGGAGGCAGGATGATATAAGCAGAGGCTGAAGTGATGCGGACACAAGTCTTGCCTCCAGGGAGCAAGAAAACAGCTTTTCCTCTAGGGCCCCCAGAGAGTGTACAGCCGGGCAGACACCCTGACCCTTCTCAGAATCCTTACAGCAGCCACAGGAAACTAATACAAAGGTCTTGGGTTTTACTCAGTGAGATAAGCCACTGGGGAACTCTGAGCTGAAGGGTGAGAGGATCAGTTTTCTTGTATTAAAAAAATCACTCTGTTGCTGAGAGTTGACTGTAGTGTCTCCCAGGAGATCAATCACAAAGCCCTTGACATAATATAGGTGCTGCCACATAGGATGGCCAGATATTCTGATGTTTCAAGAGGAGCCAACTAGAGTGATCTTCAACACATGAGGGCTGGGTGTCTCTCAGGGGATGTCAGTTTGAAGGGAGAGTGAGTAGGGAGAGAAAGAGCTCATCTTCTGTATCGGATGATGCAGATTCTATCTCAACATCACTAATGGTGTAATCCCGGGCAATTTTCTTAACTCTGGGCTTTTGTTTCCTTATCTTGATAATAATAATTACTTCACAGGCTTGGTTATTAAGAAAGCTAAGATAATATATTCATTAATTAGTGAATATTTATGAAGCCAGGCAGAGATAGAGTCCAGAGCTGAGCGAACTGATGATAATCTCTGTCGTGACAGAGCCCAAAGAGCAGGGAGTGAGGGACGCACAAATGTAGGGTCTCTGGTGTGGAGTCTCTTATCACTTAGCTGGGTTCTTTTTTTTTTTTCCCTAGAGAGACAAAGTATCACTATATTCAAGATTATTAGGTACTTAAAGGAGAGGGAGTGGGGAGTTACTGTTTGGTTACAGAGTTTCAGTTCTGAAGGTACAAATAGTTCTAGAGATGGATAATGATGATGGTTGCAGAACAATGAGACTGAAGGCCACCAAACGCTACACTTAAAAGATGTACAGATGGGTTAGGATGAGGCATTGTTAAAAATTGTAATTTTATTGGAGTATAGTCCTTTTTTAATGTTAGTTTCAGGTGTATAGCAAAGTGATTCAATTATACATATGCTCATTATTTTTCCATCATTTTTTCCTCACATAGAGTATCATGGAATATTGAGTTGGTTATCAATTATTAATAATACATAGTAGTGTGTGTGTCTGTGTGTTGATTCCAAGCTCCTGATTTATCCCTCCCCACCACCTTTCCCCTTTGGTAATCACAGGCTTGTTTTCGATAATTTTAAGTTTATTTCTGTTCTGTAAGTAAGTTCATTTGTATCTCTTTTTGAAAACATTAGACTCCACATATGACTGATAACATGTTTGTCTTTGACTTCACTTAGTACGATAATCGCTAGGCCCATGCGTGTTGCTGCAGATGGCATTGCTGATTCCATTTTTAGAGCTGAGTACTCTTCCAATGTATATATGCACCACATCTTAATCCAGTCATCTGCTATTGTGAATAGTGCTTCAGTGAACACTGGGGTGCACGCATCTTTTTGAGTTATTGTTTTCTCAAAATATATGTCCTAGAGTGGGATTCCTGGATCATATGGTCATTCTATTTTTAGATTTTAAAGGACTCTCTATACTGTTCTCTATAGTGGTTGTAACAATTTACCTTCCCACCAACAGTGTAGGAGGGTTCCCTTTTCTCCATACCCTCTCCAGCATTTATTGTTTGTAGACTTTCTGCTGATGGCTACTTTGGGTTTGAGGTGATACCTGATTGGCATTCATAGATAACAAACTACATTTATTTCTCCAGTAATTAGTGAAGTTGAGTATCTTTTAATGTACGTGTTGGCCATCTGTATGTCTTCTTTGGAGAAATGTCTGTTCAGTTCTTCTCGTTTTTCAATTGGCGTTTTTTTTTTTTTTTTTTTTTGACACAGAGCTGCATGAGCTGTTTGTGTATTTTGGAGATTCACCCTTTGTAGGTTACTTTGTTTGCAAATATTTTCTGCCATTCTGTGGGTTGTCTTTTGGTTTTGTTTATGGTTTCCTTTGCTGTGTAGAAGCTTTTAAGTTTAATTAGGTCCCATTTGTTTTCCATTTTTGTTACTCTAGAAAGTAGATTAAAAAAGATACTGCTGCAGTTTATGTCCAAGTGTGTTCTGCCTATGTTTCATAGTGTCTGGCCTTACATCTAGGTCTTTAATGAGTTTATTTTTGTGTATGGTGTTAGAGAATGTACTAATTTCATTCTTTTACAGGTGGCTGTCCAGTTTTTCCAGCATCACTTATTGAATCACTTGTTCATTGTGCATTCTTGCCTCCTTTGTTGCAGATTAATTGACCGTAAGTGTGTGGATTTATTTCTGGGCTCTCTATCCTTTTCTTGATCTATATTTCTGTTTTCAGGTGACTACCATGCTGTCTTGATTACTGTAGCTTCATTGTATAGCCTGAATCTGGGAGTCTGATTCCTCTAGCTTCATTTGTCTCTGTAAGGACTACTTTGGCTATTTGGGGTCATTTGTGTTGCCATATAAATTTTAACATTTTTTTTTGTTCTAAATCTATGAAAAATGCCATTGGTTAAGCTGTGTTTTAAGAAGCAGGAGTTAGCCAGTCAGGAGAAGGGGGTTCAAGGTATCTGCAAAGTTTGGAAATAAGGAAGCATAAAGGACCCAGGGGAACTGAATTTCTTATAATGTGCCTGATATATTGAAGGTGGTGAATACACAGTAATCAGAATTACCTGTATTTCTTCAATGTATTCAGTATCAAGCCCCGTGCCAGGCACTTTATATAGACATTACCCCTTGAATCACTGCAACCTGTGACATATGTACTAGTGTTTTGAGTTTACCAAAGAGGACATTCAGTCTCAGAGAGGTAAGTAATTTGCCTTAAAGCACAGCTAGTGGTCACCATCATCATTGACAAAGGATGAAGACACTGAAATCAATACTGTATGAATCAAGGCTAGTGTAGAAATAACCTGGAAAGATCCACAATCACAGGATCTGTATGGACCAGGTCTGTTAATGTGGCAACTTGGCAGCTAGAGCAATGAGCCTTGTGGGAGTTCATGGATCAAGGCAGCTGGTGGGAGAGGTTAGGAAAGGGATGGAGGGAGATGGCAGGAGGCTGGAGCCTGCATGCTGATGCTCCTTACACAGCATCCCCACGGGGGGATCCCACTTTGTAGCAGCTAACTGAGCAGAGGCCAGGATGCAGGCAGCATTTGAAGATAGAGAGGTGTGCACAGACCTCCTGGTTTACTGAGCTTCCTACACTGGTGATTTTTCTTTTCTTTACCATACACGAGTTTCTCTACTACAGTCTGCTTTTGACTCCTTGGATCAGGCCAAGGTCAGAAATGGCCCCCTCACTGTCAAGTCCAACAGATTTTGCCATTCTCATTTTTCTTGCCTTTCCTTTGCACTTGGTCCTGAAGACCAATCCCTCTGCCCTTAGCTTGAGAACACCGTCTCCCACTCTCGCTGGTTTGTGCATGAGCCCTCTTGATGCTCGTTGTCTGGACATCTCTTGCTGTCCCTACTCCCTGGGTAGGGGTGAAAATCCTCACTCTCTGGTCATGAAAGCTTCCACTCCATTAACAGAAGTGGCTGTGCTGATTTCCTTGTGTTGGTGCAATGAATGGCTGAGGCTGATGCTGACAAGTGACAAACTGCTGGGAACCATGGGGCTGAAGGTATGGGGTCTGCTGTCAGGCTGCCAGGAGAGAACGAGATGTCAGCTCTCAGAGCTTGGATACCCACAGCATCAAATGTCAGAGAGCCTGCTTTTTAGTGAAACCTGAGTTGTAAGGAATCTAAGCGATGCTTATACAAGTGCCCAGGACTCACTCACAGGAAAGTTATATAGTAAAAGGAACAGGAGGCAGGAAAGAAATTTGTTCTGGAGTGTGCCTCTGCTTCCAAAACCAGAACAGTATCTCTCTCTTACGGCTTTGTGAGCAGCCAATTAGAGGAATTTGCTTCCCTGTACCTCCCCTGACCACCTCTGTTGGTCTTGATGTGTCCTGCTTGATGGGGAGCTACATCTTCTATGGGACCGGTTCATTCTGGACTTAAAAAAAAATTCATACTGCAGTATAGCTGATTTACAGCATTGTTAGTGTCAGGTGTATGGCAGAGTGGTTCTCTTATACAAATATCCATTCTTTTTCAGATTCTTTTCCTCTAAGATTTTCATAGAATACTTAGTTCCCTGTGCTATACAGTAGGTCCTTATGGGTTATCTTATTTTCCTGCCAATGCAGAAGACTCTGGTTTGATCCCTGGGTTGGGAAGATCCCCTGGAGAAGGAAATGGCAACCCACTCCAGTATTCTTGCCTGGGAAATCCTATGGACAGAGGAGCAATGTGGGCTATAGTCCATGGGGTCACAAAAAGAGCTGGACACAATTTAGCAACTAAAAGTGTTCATGTTAATCCTAAACTCCTAATTTATCCCTCCCCACCTTTGGTAATCATAAGTTTGTTTTTGAAGTCTATTTGTGTACTATAAATAAGTAGTATTTTTAGTTTGCAGATATAAGTGATATCATATGACATTTGTCTTTGTACTTCACTTGTATGATAATCTCTAGGTCTATCCATGTTGCTGCGAATGGCAGTTCATTCTTTTTAATGGCTGAGTAGTATTCTACCATAAATTTGTACCACATCTTTATCCATTCCTTTGTTGATGGACATTTAGGATGGTTCCACATCTTGGATATTGTAAATAGTGCCAACATGAACACTGGGGTGCATGTACCTTCTCAAAGTATGGTTTTCTCTGGATATATGCCCAGGACTGGGATTGAAGGATCATATGAGAATTCTATTTCTAGTTTTTCAAGGAACCCCCATACTGTTCTCCATAATGGTTGTACCAACTTACATTCCTACCAACAATGTAAGAGGGTTACATTTTCTCCATCATTTCCAGCATTGTTTGTAGACTTTTTGATGATGGCCATTTTGACTGGTGTGAGGTGATACCTCATTGTAGTTTTGATTTGCATTTTTCTAATAATTAGCAAAGTTGAGCATCATCCTGGACTTTTTTTGCTCACTGGGGACAGTGGGTGGTGGCAGTGTTAGTAACACACAGGACTGCCTGCTCATGTACCCATCAGCTCTGCTACGCTTGAGGTCAGGGATGAGCCTTGCTCACGGTTATGTTTCTTGCTCCAGCACCGTGCCAGGCACACAGCAGACATTAAATAAATATGCAGGGGATGAAGGAACCAATCTGGTTATCTTACGTGACAGAACAGATAGTACTGTGAAGAAGGCCCTTGGACAGGAGAGGGCCAGATGGCAATTGTAGTTCTGCCACTTGGGGCTTTTGATCAACTTTATCAGATTCTGCATTCAAAAAATGGTAATGTTTGTGATAAAAACAATCATATTTGTCAAGCACCTAGCACAACTCCTGGTGCATGGAGGGTGCTTGTAGATATCTCTCAGTCTGCAGGGATTGCCTACACCCTCATATCCTCCTGGGAGGCTCACGAGGAGTCGATGGGCACAGCTGGGGTGATCCCTACTTGAAGAGGGGGCTGAGACATGTGTCTGAAATGCCCCCGTACTTCTCTGATTTCTGCTTATTCCTGGAACTGTGTGGGTACAGTGCAAACGAACCAGTGAGCAAGTTGGCAGATGGTGAGAAGCAGCAGGGTTAACATGGCCACAGAAAAGCGTGTGTGTAGCTCTGAGAAGCCCCCATGTCTCCAGCTGCCCCACACCCCTCACACTGCCTAGTTTCAAGAGGACCCAACAGAAGCCTGGCCTCCACTAGAGCAATGAGAGATCATCTGAATAACACCTCTCAGGTAGGACTTAGCAGCCTACCTCTGGGCTGGATGTGCTGCTCATCTGCGTGATAACTATGGAGGCCGACCTGGGCACAGCCCACCCCAGGCCTTGCTTCACACCCCTGCTCGGGCAGCCAGGTAAGATGGTTTTGCTCAGATTCTATTCCAGTTGCCTAGGAAGTAAGTTCCCAGTAGAAAGGCTTCCAGGAGGTATGTGGGGACAACAGCAAGGACTTGCAAATGAGGGAGGCAAGACTGACTACAGGGAATGGAGCTGTAAGGCACATTAGGAAGGCAGGCAGAGATGGCAGAGCCCTCTGAAAGCTGGGGTGGCGGGCAGCAAGACTGGGCGGTTTCTGAATTGGTGGTGTTAACATCCAGGTGAAGTTATATCAGGGAGGAAGGGGCAGAAAAGAAAGAAAAGCTATGAATGAGCTTTCAGGGCAAACTGATAAAAGGAATAGTCAGTATCTCATGTTCGTCTCAACATCCGTATTCGTTCCAACCTGTTAGCAATTATGGCTGAAGGACCAAGGGTGCTTTCTGTGTGCCGTCCTGGGTTAGCTGTGAGCCAGAGGTCATTGGAGGGGCTGTCAAGAGCTTCAAAGTTTGGAGGGCAGCCTGCGCAGATTCAGGACCGACCTGGACACTCACCTGCTCTTACTCTCTGGCAACTTACATCTTTATGCCACTGTTTTATCCTCTCTGAGCTGGGGCTAGTATTAGGACCTGGGCAGGGGAGTTCTCTACAGATTAAATGGGTCATCTCATGTAGAAGCGAAGACAGTTCTTCAATGCATAGAAGGCACTTGATAACTACAACCTGGGAGGGTGATCACAGCCATCACGATGATGGCAGAGATGGGCCCATCAGGCATTTGGACCCACAAACAGGTTAAGCAAAGGAAAGAAAAGCAAACAACAGCAAAGGAAAGCAAAACGAAAAAACAACTATGGAATGGAGAGAAAACATTTGTAAACAATACAACCTACAAGAGCTTAATTTCCAAAATATGCAAACAAACCAATCAAAAAGTGGACAGAAAAACTCATCAGACATTTCTCCAAAGAAGACATACAGATGGCCAACAGGCACATGAAAAAATGCTCAATATTTCTAATTATTAGAGAAATGCAAATCAAAACTATAATGAGGTATCACTTTACACCAGTCAGAATGGCCATCATCAAAAAGTCTACAAACCATAAATGCTGGAGAAGGTGTGGAGAAAAGGGAATTCTCCTACACTGTTGGTGAGAATGTAAGTGGATGCAGCCATTATGGAAAAAGGTATAGAGGCTCCTCAAAAATACTAAAAATAGACTTGCCACATGATCTGACAATCCTACTCCTGGGCATATATCCAGACAAAACTCAAAAAAGGTATAGGCACCCCTATGTTAACTGCAGCCAAGACATGGAAACAACCTAAATGTCCACTGACAGATGAGTGGATGAAGATGTGATACATACAATGGAATATTAGCCGTTAAAAAATGAAATACTGCCGTTTGCAGCAACATGGATGGACCTAGAGATTATCATATTAAGCAAGCAAGAGGAAGACAAATACCATATGGTATCACTTACAGTGGGCTTCCCTAGTGGCTCACACAGCAAGGAATCTGTCTGCAATGCAGGAGACCTGGGTTCAATCCCAGGGTCGAGAAGATTGCCTGGAGAATTCCGTGGATTAGAGGAGTCTGGCAGGCTACGGTCCACGGGGGTTGTAAAGAGTCAGACACGACTGAGCAGCTAACACTTTCATCACTTACATGTGGAATCTAAAATATGCCACGAATGAATTTATTGCAAAACACTGTCACAGACACAGAAAACAGAGTTGTGCTTGTCAAGGGGCTGGGCAGGGGGTGGAGTGGGAGTTTGGCATTAGCAGATGCAAATTATTATATTAATACAGAGAATGGATAAACAACACGGTCCTACTGTAAGCACAGGGAGCTATATGCAATATCCTACGATAAACCAAAACTGAAGAGGATACATATTGTGTATATATGTATAGCTGAATCACTGCCATAGAGCAGAAATTAACACAATACTGTAGACTATACTTCAATAAAAAAAAAAAAAAGCAGGTTAAGCACAGAATGCCTTTGGATAAACCCAGGCTAAATGAGTTTTCTTCTTAGTAATGCTGTGCCTGTGGGTGTGTGATTTCACCCAGGTGTCATCATCTGTTAAATGGACTGTGATAAGGTTAAATGACAAAACACACGCAGAAGTGCTTGCCACGGTGCTTGGCCTATACTACGTGCTCAACAAATGTTCCCTGTTGCAGAAACAAGGACGAACACAAGGAAATGCCACCTGGTCATGTCCCTCATCACGCAGCCAGCTGGCCTCGTGTGGTACCACCTGTTCCTGGCCCTCGTTGACCTGTCTACCCTCATTCAACCAGTGCTGACAGAGCAGGCATCACGGGCCAGGGGACTCGTGATGGGGGAGGATGGTGAGACACCACCCTGTGGAGGACACAATAAAAGTGGAATTTGTCACTCCTGTACAGCCAGGATATATAGTCTCGACCAACGGGGCAGGTCTGTCCCCTAGGGAGCAAGGCAACATTGGCAAAAAAGCACAGCAAAGAGGTTTAAAGCTACAAGCACTGAACAAAGATGAGGATTCTGCTGGGTGAGGGAAAGAGGTGAGAAGCCCACCCCAGTGTTATGGACATGGGAAGTTCGAACTGATGGAGCTGTCTGACCTCCGGCCATTCTGCAACATTCCTCAAACATGCCAAGACATTCCATGCCTGTTTACCAACTAGTCCTTCATGACTGAACTATTTTCAAGGCCGCCCTACCCACCCACACTGGGTCATCGGGTCTCAGCTCCTGTATATATATCTCTGTACCTGTGTTGCTAGGAGTAGTGGCAGTGCCCACAGCTGGAGTGCCCTCTAGAGTATAGACCCTGTATAGACAGGAACCTGGCCTGTCCCATGCACTGCGACAGCCCGAGTGCCTAGAACAGGGCCTGGCCATGGAGATGCACCACCACACATGTGCAGTGTAGAACATTTTAGCCATGTGTTTCCAAACTCTTACTCCACTTAATCCTCCCAGAACCTTAAGTGTGAAGAAATCTTATGGTCCCCACTCATAGAAAGCTTGAGAGGTTAGGTACCTTTCGGAAGGTCCAGTGAATGTAGGGTAGAATGTGCTCAGTGTTGAAATGCGGGTCTCAGTGACTCCAGGGACAGCACGGCCACAGTGCTGCCTGCCGCCGAGTGTATAGTAGGTGCTCACTCAATAGTTCTAAGGGTGAATGGGTATGAGTACATAGTTTCTCATTTCTTAAAAAACGAGATCGTTACACTAAGTTGCCAGGCTGTACGGAAGGCAGCAGAGTTTGCAAGAGTGGGGGTTCTGGGTGGGGGCCTGGCAGAGACATTCAGTTCCGTGTGCTGAGAATGGGCCAAAACACAGACAATAACTCCTGTTGAACGCCTACTAGAGCCCCCACAAAGCTATTATTAGCCCCTTTACTAACTGAGGAAGCGGGATTGGGGAGATGAAACAGCAGCCCCAAGGCATATCCTTGATGAGCACAGCAGAATCTGGGTTCCAAGGGAGGTCTGCGTGACTTCCACCATGCCTGCAGAATTTCACTTGACATTTCTGAAATCAGGAGTGGAAGCTGCGCATCTCCACGCTCGTTTTTTAGAAGAAACAGGTGGAGGGGGTGGGAGAGAGATTTCGGTGAAACTCTGCAGCTATGACTATGCATAGAGCCCATTTCATTATTTCCCAATTGATCTGTTTGTTTTTGCTGTAATGTTAGCTGGTTACTAAGCAACTGCTGGAGAGCTAGGATGCTGACCTTTTTTTGGTAATCAAATAACCCCCATCCCCCCCAAAAAAGGTGATATGGGTAAGTATTTGGGGGTCTGATCAAAAGACTGCCAATCAGACTGCTCTGGTATACTGAGTTTCAAGGGGGGATATATCTGCTTCCATTTACCGAGCAGCCTAGTGTAGCGGTGTCTACCTTTCTCCTTGGACAGTAAGAGTTAACCTCCCTGGGCATCATTTTGGTCACCCGTTATAACACTTACCTCATAAAGAAGTGTTGAAGAGTAGAGGAATTTATACAAAGCAGCTGGCAGGGAGGCTGGTAGCTGTAAGGGTTCAGTCAGTAGCAACTATCATCATTTTTAGCAGGAATGCTTTAACAAGGCTTGGGTAGAGTATTTTGCTGGATATCCATGCTGAAGAAGTCAATCTTTGGGGGTGTTGTTGGGGCCCACAGCTGCCATGGCAAACTGTGCCCTGAACCTCATCCCAAACCAATGCTATATAATGCTGGTCACGAACATATCTACTTTTAGTGTTTGGATCAGGAACAAATCTATCCCACTCACTGGAAAAAATTTTCCTTAAGCCTATGGCAAGTCAATATGGTTATCTTCACATGAAAAGGACTGCGTGCTGATTTGGGACTTATTCTGATACAATCATATTCCTTACCAGTTCTCAAAATTTTAGTTCCTAGGGATGATCAAGATCAGAGGTCACAAAGACAAGGGATTAATTGCCAAAATTTACAAATAGCTCATGCAGCTCTATGTAAAAAACAAAACAAAAACCCAATGCAATAAAAAAAAATACGGGTAGATCTGAAGACATTCTCCAAAGACATACAGATGGCCAAAAAAGAACAGGAAAAGATGCTCAACATCATTAATTACCAGAGAAGTGCAAACCAAAACTACAATCAGGGATCACCTCACCATGGTCAGAATGGCCATCATCAAAAAGTCTACAAACAATAAATGCTGGAGAGAGTGTGGAGAAAAGGGAGCCCTCCTACACTGCTGGTGGGAGTGTAAATCGGTACAACTACTAATGGGGAACAGTATGCTGCTGCTGCTGCTAAGTCGCTTCAGTTGTGTCTGACTCTGTGCGACCCCATAGACAGCAGCCCTCTAGGCTCCGCCGTCCCTGGGATTCTCCAGGCAAGAATACTGGAGTGGATTGCCATTTCCTTCTCCATTGCATGAAAGTGAAAGTGAAGTTGCTCAGTTGTGTCCGACTCTTAGTGACCCCATGGACTGCAGCCCACCAGGCTCCTTCATCCATGGGATTCTCCAGGCAAGAGTACTGGAGTGGGGTGCCATCACCTTCTCTGGGAGAACAGTATGGAGGCTCCTTAAAAGCCTTCGAGTAGACTTACCATATGATCCAGAATCCCACTCTGGGGCATACATCTGGAAAAAAACATAATCCTAAAAGACACACACACCCCTATGCTCACAGCGGCACTATTAACAGCAGCCAAGACGTGAGAACAACCTAAGTGTCCATCAAGAGGAATGGATAAGGAAGATGTGGTACACACATATACAATGGAGTATTACTCAGCTATAAAAAGGATGAAATAACACCATTTGCAGCAACATGGCTTGACCTAGAGATTACATACTAAGTGAAGCAAGTCAGAAAGACAAATATGTATCAGTCATATGTGGAATCTAATTTTTTAAAAAGATACAGATGAACTTATTTACAAAACAGAAGCGACTTATATTGAAAACAAACTTACGGTTACTGAAGGGGAGACATGGGTGGGGAGGTGTAAATCAGGAGCCTGGGTTGAACACATGTACATTACTATGTCTAAGATAGATGACTGGCACTCTGCCCAATATACTGTAATAACCTATATGAGAAAAGACTCTAAAAAAGAAATATAACTGAATCATTTTGCTGTACAGCAGAGACTAGCACAACAATGTAAATCAACTATGCTTCAATAACATTTTTTTTAAAAGGTCAGAGGTCACAAACTGGTGGTCTTTGGGGTAAGAAGGTTTTACTCATCCTGAAGATATGTTTGGTCTGACTCAACAGTGTTTCGGTTTTTTTAAAAAAATTAAGTTGTCAACGCTAGAAATTAAAACACGAAAATCCAGATTTCTCATTCCTCTTGCAAAATATAAAGACCTTATGCCTGACCTCTACCCTCACCAGTAAATTCCACATCAGAGTGCACAGATGGCAGCTGCCTGAGATGGGGACTCCTGTCTCCCTAGCAATGAATCATGCTCACCACCCTTGGTTCCTTTAGGCCAAGGTCCTGGCCCCAGCGGGCATTTGTATTTGCGACTCCTGATATGTCTGTTTCTTCATTTCACAATGAGGAAACAGGCTGAAAAAAACTGAAAAAACTGAACTGTTGCAAATCACATAGTTACTTATGGCACAGGGTGCAAGCTGGAGCCAGGGTCACCGTGCAGGCCTCATCCACTGTAACAGTCAAATTCAATGACATCCTGCTCAGCCCAAGAAGGACATAGGCACAGCAGATCAAGAGGGGGCCAGTATGAGAAACAGGCCAAAGCAGGCAGGACTTCCAGGTACAGACTTTTGCAGAGGAAGTCTTGGGTGGCAACATTTGAAAGAGGTTCCCTGTCTTGCCTTCTAAAGCCCAGTCACCTTTGCAGACAGTTTTTGATTTCAGCTGCAGAATTGCTCTCTGGTCCATCTACCTGTCTCTGGTACTACTTCCGATCCCTTTGCTGGCCTTCATCTCTCACCAGAATGAATGCAGTCGTTCCTCAACTTTTCTCTTGCCCTACTGACTGTGATTCTTTCCTGATGCAATGAAAATGATCTTCCTTAAATGGACATCTAGTCATGCCATGCTCTCAGTGTTTTTCCATTGTCCCTCCACTCCTGCTCATGAACTCCTTAGCATATTTTATGAGAAGTCCTGCAGGACCCACCCTGGCTTACATTTCTGGCCACATCAGCTCTTGCTGTTCTCTCCATCAGGGCTCTGGCCACCCTGCCTTTCCAGAATGGATCTCTCTCTCTCCACCTGGAACATCACCCCTCTCCTGGTGAACTCCAGCTCAGTCTTCAAGCCTCCATTTAGGTCGAACTCAGTAGGACATCCATCCTATCCTGCCTCCACCTCAGATCAGCTGACAACCCTGGGACAGGACACACCCATCAGGGTACCTCAAGAGTCTGTCTTTAATCAACCGTCATTCCTGTTGGTCTAAAGCTATGGGATTCACAGATCCTATCTGTGTGGGTCACAAATATGGGGGCCCTAAGGTACCTTGTCATGGTTACTCACTAAATGAATGGAAACTCTGGATGGAGGAGGAGAAAAGTCAAGGAAGTTCCACTATCTTTTCACCCTAGATGGGAAGTCACTTCGCTTCTCTGGTCTCTTTTCACATGTGCACTAAAAGAGGCTGGACGAATTGATTGATGAACGGATAAAGAAGTTGTGGTACCTATATACAACAGAATCTTACTCAGCCATAAAAAGGGACACATTTGAGTCAGTTCCAGTGAGGTGGATAAACCCAGAGCCTGTTAGACAGAGAAAAGTAAGTCAGAAGGAGAAAAACAAATGTTGTATATTAACACATATATATGAAATCTAGAAAAATGTGCAGAGATGCAGACACAGTAGGGGGAAAGAGAGGGTGGGACGAATTGAGAAAGTAGCATTGAAATATATACAATATCATATGTAAAACAGAGAGCTAGTGGGAAGCTGCTGTATAACACAGGGAAATTAATGCTGTGCTCTGTGACAACCTAGAGTGGCGGGATGGGGTGGGGAGAAGGTTCGAGAGGGAGGGGACATGAATACTTAAGGCTGCTTCATATTATTGTATGGCAGAAACCAACACAACATTGTAAAGCAATTATTCTCCAATTAAAAATAATTTAAAAAGCACTGGATAGGAGCAGTTATTCTCGGCTCAGGGTCTTGGCCTGTGAAGAAAGGAATGGGTTTTAGGGGCAATTTGCAATATTTCAAAATGCACAAGGGAAACCACACATGTTCCTCTGATGTGGCTACAGGCCAACAGAAAGAAACTTCAGGTCACTCTGCAGTAAGAAAGTGCTAATTAATGGGCAATACCAGTTATATCACATTGGATAAGGTTATGATTAGCAATTATTGACATCTTTGATCAATAAAACACAGGAAGATAAAACACATTCTGAACAGTCTGCTCACGTATGTTTTTCATATCATGAGGACCATGAGACAAAATAATAAAACAGTCTTTGGATGGGAGAGCAGAGACCAGACTTTTAAGACGGGGCCAGTTTACCTTTCAACTAGCTGGAAGGCAGTCTCCACAGGTGCTCCTGAACAAGAGCCCCAGAGGGTGCAGGGTGGGCTGTGGCCCAGTCCCGAGGCCTCTCTCTGGCAGGTGGAGCTCAGGTCTCCCCACCACCACCCGTTTGCTTGGAAATCCTACCTGATGCACCCAGAGTCTGTCACCAACCTGCAAGCAGCTGAGGTCTCAGGACTGACAAGAATCAGGGGCTGAAAGCGTGGTCTTGCCACGCGGGGGCGCCCTCACTCCACACTCCACCCACCGAGATCCGAAGGCCCAGCTGGAACCGGAGGACAGCTCCATTCCTGAAGCCCCCGCAGGGTCGTGGGTTCATGGTGCCCAGTGCCACTGCCCATGTGTTCTGGGAAGACACCTCCCATCCTGCCTGGCGGAGGGGTGTTGCCTTGAGGTCACTCATCTGTGATTCTTAACTGAGACAGGCTGGAAGGGACTCCACCTGCTCAGAGGGGAGAAACATCCCAAGATAAGCCTGGATAGGAACTCAATTCAGAAAGTGGACAGAGAACACCGGCTGCCTTCCCCTGCTCTCGAGAGCAGGGTGGGGGTTGGAGGAGGGGGGTGACAGATGTGCTCAGATCAAACACATACCCTCACTTCAGGACCAAAGGTTTAAAGACTCTTGTGGGAGTTCTTTTAAGACTGTAAGACTGAGAGACGGACAGGTACAGATGACGGAGGGAAGTGGGGAGGGCCAGAGACCAGGTGAGAAAGAATTCTGATCCTGCTCTGTTAGGCACAGTCATAAGCCACAGAGCAGCCAGACAAGTATGAAGTGGGCAGGCTGTAGAGCTGGGGTCTGAAAGATGTTGGTTCAAATCCTGAAGCAGCCCAGGTGTACCCGAGCAGTTACCCTGACGCCCTGAGCCTCCCTGTTCACCACAACAGGGAGAGTGTATCCATACCTGCCTTTTAAACTTGATGTATGGATCTAGCAGGACAATATATGCAAACCACTCCTCATGGTACCTGGATCAGGAAGGCACTCAGGAACAGAGGTAACTCATGCTGACATATGACAGGGATAAAGGGTTAAAACAAACTTGACCAATTATATGCTGTGACTTCAGTTTGCTTGCTTAGGGGCTTTCAGGCTAGGTGGATTCTACAGTCCTTTCCACTTCAGATGGTTTGTTATTCCGTAACAAATGCCACTCCCCACACAGCCATCTATACCTCTCACAAGCCGAGAGCTTTCTCCAGCGGCTGGACACCTGCCCTCCATGTTGGGAGGGCTGGAAGGGAGTCACAGCTACCAAGGCAGCAGCAATGATCAGTACATGACCCTGGGGTCAGGCCAGCTGCCCTCAGCTCCCACTTTCGTAGGTATGCAGCCCCACATACTATCTCAGTCCCTCAGTCTCCCACTGGGAAAACAAAGATTAATAATGGTACCTGTGGCAAGGACTACAAGGGGAGGGAATGAAATCCCACTTGTCAGGCATTCAGAACTGTGCCAGGCACTCAGCGAGCACTTCAATACATGTTAGCCATCACTACCACTTTGATTTGTTTTACAGAATAGGCAGTGATCTTACTAGAATGCTTAGATGAAGGCTGTCTGATCCAAAATTAGAAGAGGGATGTTTTCATGAAAGCTATAGACAGAGCATTAGACTGGGAGACAAGAGATGCTTCCTAGACCAAGCTCTGCCTCGAACATTTCATGAGGTAACCTGGGATTTCAAGCCAATAGTCGGAAAAATGAAGGCCCTGGGTAGCCTTGCTGCTTTTAAGTCGCTTCAGTGGTGTCCGACTCTTGCAACCCCACAGACGGCAGCCCACCAGGCCCCGCCGTCCCTGGGATTCTCCAGGCAAGAACACTGGAGTGGGTTGCCATTTCCTTCTCCAATGCAGGAAAGTGAAAAGTGAAAGGGAAGTCGCTCAGTTCTGTCCGACTCCTAGCGACCCCATGGACTGCAGCCCACCAGGCTCCTCCATTCATGGGATTTTCCAGGCAAGAGTACTGGAGTGGAGTGCCATCGCCTTCTCCCTTAGGGCCCCTCCAAATCCGCAGTCAGAGGCCGTATCCCTGGGCGGATTTAGGTAGTTCCCATCCCCTCCTGTGTTCCAGCCGCCCTGTTCAGAGGGGCGTTGGAGCCTGCGCCCCGCGCGTCCTCACCTGAGGTACTCATAGAGTCCGTACATGGGCAGGAAGTCGATGTCGGACAGGAACAGGTAGGGCGTGCCCACGTGCTTCATGGCCACGTTGCGCAGCAGGTTCACAGGGTAGAACTGGCCCTCCTTGTACACGATGTGGTAGGCCACGTTGTGGCGGCCCATGAGCACCTCGGAGCCCTGTGCGTAGCGGAGGAACTGCTGGGCCTCGGCGTCCGACAGGTAGAGTGCTAGGCTGATGGGCCCCTCCCAGTGCTTGCAGATGGCCTCCAGCATCTGGAGCCTGCGAGGAGAAAGGCTACCTGACACACCTGCGCATGCGCGGGCCTCACTGGCGTAACCAACCATTATCTGTGCATCTGCGCATCGTCCGCCAGCCTGGGGCTGGCGCCAAATCCAAACCCCTGCGCTGAACATTAATTAAACACTAAGTGATGGGGGCCAATCACCAAACCTCAGTTCCTTTATCTATAAAATGGGCACAAAACACTCACCTTTTTGCTTCTAGCCTTTGAATGTTTATAACCAGACAGGTGACATGGAGAGAGTTACATTTCACTTATAAGCCTTTTCAGGCTCCTCTTTTCAATAGTGGGTGGGGAAATGTACATGAAATGATGTAAAGATCCCCTTCCGGCTTAAAACTCCCCCACCTCCCCATCTCGGTCAGCAAAGGTATACAGCAGTGCTACTACTCTCCTGAAGCAGGGACCAGCATAGTAGGCTTAGCCAAAAGGAGGCTGTGAGTTACAGGAGCATGAAAACAAGCTGTAAAAGTAAGAGTAATAATAACCACAATTATTGACTCATTACTATGCCCCAGACACTTCCCAAACCCTGTGCCCCCCATCTGTCATTTCCCCCATTCTCCTGATGAAGGAATTGAGGCTCCAGGTGTTCAGTAGCTTTAGTTCTTGAGCCTGGACTGTGTGGACAGGTATCTGGACAGGACTTTGAAGACAGTGAAAAGAAAACACTGGAAAAGGGAAGGAAAAAAACCAAAACATGTGAATGCTAGAAACAAAAGTGAGCCTGGGGTGATGCTATCTTCATTTTTCAGAGCTCTTACTGCTGCAGGGCACCTTGCAATTTTGCAAGGCTACCTGGGAGACACTGGGCCATGGAGAGTAGTGGGGTGGGACGGGTGTGTGGGGGGGTGGGGGATGGGGAATTGAGCACAGATAAAAAACAAAAGGTGCTCCCAATCAAGAGGGTTCTGCAAAAATGTTTGGAGAGAGATCTAGAAAAAAAAAAAATTTCCCCCCAGAAGCACTAGAAGTGCCTGTTACATAAAATCTATGGTTAAAAAAACAGCAAAAGCCTATTTCAGTTTTTCTTCCCCTACCCAGCAAGAGGTACAGAATCAGAATGCTCACTTTATTTGGACAATTACCAGGAAATAGATTCCATGCTTCTAAACAAAAGAAAATGGGCGCACCTATCTCATGTCAATGGTTTTCCTGATGGACTTTCAGTTTCCTCTCAGTAATTCTGTGAATTGGTTGCCTGGATTTGCTTCCTCTTTCACTAAGGAGGATTAAGGTATTCATCGGGGTAAAATGCCCTCCATTTTTCATACCTTATAGCACTTGTTAATCAAATTGACCACAGCCAGTTTTGAAAGAGGCACTATATTCTCCACAATGCTTGATTTCACTGAAATTTGTGTTTGGCCTCTGCTACAAGGCCCCTGGTTTCTGCTGGGCTCTAAGAACCTGCGATTTTGAATGATCCCACTTGCATCTCAGTCTCTGTCTGCAAAATGGAAGGACTCTGCAATTGGATGAGAGAGCTGTTTATACAAAGTCTTTGAAATTTGGGGAGTAAAGGGCAAGGATAATTTCTGCATCCATGTGTATGTCAGAACTGCTAGAGGGGATGGGATGCAGGAGGCATGACTGAGTGTGAAGGGAGGCCAGCCTTGGCTGTGGACTCCCCACTGACCGGGAGGCCAGCCTTGGCTGTGGACTCCCCACTGACCGGGAGGCCAGCCTTGGCTGTGGACTCCCCACTGACCGGGAGGCCAGCCTGGGCTGTGGACTCCCCACTGACCTGCTTTTGGGCTCTGTGTCTGAGTTTTCTAAGCAGGGAGCAAGCCCTGCCTAATCCAGCTCATCCTTCCCCCTCAGCAAAGATTTCAGAGTGAAGACAGAGACACAAAATACTTAGGGTTTTCGGGAGAAAGGTGCTGGTAATGTGACAAACGTCACATCCGCGTGGACTCTACAGGAAACAGCACCAGAGGTTCCAGAAAACCTCAGTGAGTGAAAACGAGTGATGGCACAACCACTTCCTGTCTCTCTGCCACTGGCTCTGATCTCTCTTGTCCCTTAAAACCAAGCTCTCTGCCAGGATCTGAGCAACAGGCAGACAGACAAACCGAGGTTCATCATAATGATAATAGAGAGAATGTGATCATGATTCAATAAATCTCTACCACATACCTGTTGTTTACGGCATGCCAGCCACATTTGGGCTGATAGCACTTTTAAGACTCACAGTAATGCTCTAAACACAGTGCAGATTCTCATCACTGTGTTACAGGGGAGGATGCTCCAGGAGGTGAAGTGACTTCTTTCAAGTCACATAGCTACAAGGTAGACAGGCTGGATCCACACAGCCAGGTCTGACTCCAGCGCCCGGGATCCAGACCACTACTCAACATGAACTGGGTTTGGCTGAGAAAGATGTCCCCATCACCTATCTCCCCAAACAGGAACCTGGTCTAAGCTTGGCATCAGCTTCCCTTTATTCCCTCCTCCTCCTCTTCCTCCTTGGTCTCTCTCGGGGTCAGAGGTCCCCCATCCTCTTCATTCTTCTCCTGGTTGTTTTCCCCCCAAACACACTTGTTCCCTAAGGTCTATCCCTGTGTAGTTCTTGTTGACACCAAGTTTTGTGCTGAGTCTTTCTTAGGAAGATAAGGATCTGGCATATCAAGGACCTGGGCCAATGGAGAGGGTTTCAAGAGACAAAGATTAATTCTGCAACTGCAGTATCATCCATTTAGAAAGAATCTCTGAGATTTTCAGTCTGATTACACCATCATGATGATGAAAGGGCTCAGCCTCAGGGAGGGTCCTAACTTGCTGAAGAGCACACAGTCTACGAGAGGAAATGCTGACACCAGGACCCGTCCTGATGCTCTGTCCCCTGCTCTCCCCTCCCCATCAGAGCCCACCATCACGTCATGCTGGGAAGAGGAGGGCAAAGGCTCAGGAATGCCTAGAGATGTCTGGAAGGCCTTCCACTTTCAGATGTCTGAAAGAGGTAGGGCTTCCCCAAGGGGGTCCTACTGAGACAGGGAGACAGTCTGTGGAGGTGTCAGGGAGCAGGCAGGGAGATGGCAGAGTCCAAAATCTAGAAGACAGGGCTTGGAAGGAATTCTAGAATGTCAGTCATTCCAAGCAGCCAGGCAGGTGGCCACTCAGCCTCTGCTGGAATGGGGAACCCGCTCCCTACAAGGCAGATGACTCCCATCTGGTACCCTGAGCAAGGCAGGCTGAGGGGTCCAGAGGGTAACTGAGGGTTCTGGGCTCAGACAGAACTAGGTCTGAACTCTGACCTGTGTCAGTATCTCTGGGCAAGTGACCACAGTTGTTTGTGCATCCATTTCCGCACATGCATATAGGGGACAATAATACCTTAGTCAATGACAAATTGGCTATAAACTCTTCCCCCCTCTATCTACATGGTTTGCTATTACCGCCCGCCCCCCCGCCCCCTGCCACTGATTCGGGCTGGCCATGGGACATGCTTTGGTTGATGGGACATTAACAAATGTGACACAAACAGGGGGCTTGAAAAGTGGTTGTTTGGTGGGGCTTGCCCAGAGCTGCTCCTGGAACCTTGTGACCACTGCCCTGTGAACAGCCTTAGTCATGACCATCAAGTGTCTGTCACAGAACTGGATATGCAGCAGGCACTCGGTACATGGGGGCTTCCCTGGTGGCTTAGTGGTAAAGAATTCGCCTGCAATGTGGGAGCTGCAGGAGATGTGGGTTCAATGCTTGGGTCGGGAAGATCCCCTGGAGGAGGGCATGGCACTCCACTATTCTCACCTGGAGAATTCCATGGTCAGAGGAGCCTGGTGGGCTACAGTCCACAGGGTTGCAAAGAGTTGGCCACGACTGAAGCAACAGCACACATCCACACTCGGTACTTGACACCTGTGATTCCTGCCTTTCAAATACACACACCTCCAGCAAATATCTACTGAGCATCTACAACATGCAGGTATTGTGCTGGGCCCCAGAATGAATGAGAAAAACAAGGTTTTCAAATGCACTTCTGGAGAGAAGACAATAAGCAGACCAAGATCAGATCAGAGTGAACTGAGGGCTAGAGGGGCCACAAAAGAGGAAACGGGATGAAGAGTAAGGGTGAGGGCAAGTGGAAAGGTCAGTGTGAGCCCTGGACAAGGAGAAAGACTGGTTTTGATCTTGAGAAAGCCTGGGTGAAAAGTTTTCCAAGAAGAGGAAGGAGCCCTTGGGATACAGAGTTTAGTGTGTTCTCAAGTAAGAAGAAACAGGACCAGCGTGGATGGCATATGGACAAGCGAGGAGCAGAAGGAGAGAGGTGTTCGGGGATGGTCAGGGATCAGGTCATACAGGGACATCAAGGTCTCGGTGGGCAGCTCTAAGACTATTCTTAAGGCGATAAAAATGCATCAGAGAGTTCTAATGATGCAACCT
Organism: Tragelaphus eurycerus; assembly: GCA_935064755.1. Taxonomy (NCBI): domain Eukaryota; kingdom Metazoa; phylum Chordata; class Mammalia; order Artiodactyla; family Bovidae; genus Tragelaphus; species Tragelaphus eurycerus. The sequence continues at coordinate 5,006,931 of CAKXYN010000072.1, read as the reverse complement.
GCTGTATGTATATTTAAAGATCGTCCTGGCTGTCATATGGTGAAAGGAGTACTTTTCACTCTCTAGAATGATGCTTTCCAAGCTTCAGCAGGCTCAGGATCACCTGGGAGGCTTATTACGACACAGATTCCTGGGCCCCACTGCAGAGATCCCTGTTGGGCAGATCTGGGGTGAGATCCACGTATCTGTGCTCTAACAAGGTCCCAAGAGATGCTGTGCTGTGGTGGAACCTAAGAATGGGACCCCGTTAGCTCAGTTCATGTTCTCTTTCCCTCACTTGCAGAAAACAAAGAGCAGGCCCATCAGCCACATGAGTCCCTGGAACTGCAGATGGTACTTCAAAGGCTTCATTCAAAAAGCTGGGAAGAGCAAGCGTCTCCTGGCCAGGTGGCAGGGATGCTGTAATCAGGATCCCTCCTGGCCAGCTCCCTCTGTCCTTTCAATCATCCTCCAGAGTGAGTGGCTGGGCAAGGAGCAGCCCTGCCGGGTCTACCACTGCAGCAGGCGACATTCATTCTTTCTGAACGGAATTCTAGAGGGAGCTGGGCACAGGAGCCCGCGTGTCGGCTCCCCTAATTCGTTGTGGCACTCACGTAGGGCCTACTTCTGACTCAAAGGTTTACAAACATACCCGAAATGTTTCTTCAATTAAAAATCAATCCAAGAGGCACCAGTCAGCCCGCTGCATCATAATTGGATGCGTGGGATGGAGTGGAAGGAGGTATTTCCGCCGTCTTCATCAGCTTGTGTGCTACTGCTTTATAATTTCTGATTATGTCCCGCTAAGTGTCTCTTGCTTGGGTGTGGAATTCCTTGAGTTCTCTGAGGTATTGTCTGGATGGCAGTACTTATCACAATGCGTTAGGGGGGATCACACGTCTGCCATGCTGGGGGATGCGTGTGCTTTGAAGGGAAGGCACCTGCGGTTGGTATTTGCAGCTGATGTGAGAGGTGCCTGGCCTGTCTTTAAGGGTGTGGTGAGGGCAGGTGCCAGGTCTCCTGCAGCCCAGGTTGGGAGGATGCTCAGGGCTAGCTGCAGAAGGAGGGGCTCTGTTCTATCTGTATTTCATTGATAATAAGTATATACATAAGGGTGGATTTGGGTTGTTAATAATTTAATTTTTTCCTTTTTTTTTGGGGGGGGGGGGTACACTTAAGATGTATATAGGATCTTAGTTCCCCAACCAGGGATTGAACCGGTGCCCCCTGCAGTGGAAGTGCAGATTCTTAACCACTAGACCACCTCTGAAGTCCTTTCCTTCTAATTGTGAATCCCAGGTTGCAAATGCCATAGCCAGCATAAAGGTAAAAACCTAATTAAGAGAACTGTGCTATGTTTGTGGCACATTTGCTAATCACTGGGCACTTTCCAGTCTCTTACATTATAAAGCATAGATGGTAACCTATGAGCTTGACGGTATTATTGTTACTTCATAGGTAAGTAGAGTGAGGCTCAAAGAGCCTAAATCAGATCAGATCAGATCAGTCGCTCAGTCGTGTCCGACTCTTTGCGACCCCATGAACCGCAGCACGCCAGGCCTCCCTGTCCATCACCAGCTCCCGGAGGTCACTCAGACTCGCATCCATCGAGTCAGTGATGCCATCCAGCCATCTCATCCTCTGTCGTCCCCTTCTCCTCCTGCCCTCAATCCCTCCCAGCATCAGAGTCTTCTCCAATGAGTCAACTCTTCGCATGAGGTGGCCAAAATACTGGAGTTTCAGCTTTAGCATCATTCCTTCCAAAGAAATCCCAGGATTGATCTCCTTCAGAATGGACTGGTTGGATCTTCTTGCAGTCCAAGGGACTCTCAAGAGTCTTCTCCAACACCACAGTTCAAAAGCATCAATTCTTCGGCGCTCAGCCTTCTTCACAGTCCAGCTCTCACATCCATACATGACCACAGGAAAGACCATAGCCTTGACTAGGCGAACCTTTGTTGGTAAAGTAATGTCTCTGCTTTTGAATATGCTATCTAGGTTGGTCATAACTTTCCTTCCAAGGAGTAAGCGTCTTTTAATTTCATGGCTGCAGTCACCATCTGCAGTGATTTTGGAGCCCAGAAAAACAAAGTCTGACACTGTTTCCACTGTTTCCCCATCTATTTCCCATGCAGTGATGGGACCAGATGCCATGATCTTCGTTTTCTGAATGTTGAGCTTTAAGCCAACCTTTTCACTCTCCACTTTCACTTTCATCAAGAGGCTTTTTAGCCCCTCTTCACTAAATAACTTGTCTAAATAACTTGTCTAAATTCATATGGTTAGTCTGTAGTGCAACTTGAGTTTGAACCCAAGTCTTCCTCTCCTTTATCCCCCTACTTCATTTTCCCTTTCCTAAATACCTACCCTGTGCAGATGCTGTGGTCAGAGTCTCTGGATCCAGCAAACACTAACTGAACATCATTATGTCCCAGGGCTTTCCCAGAGAGTCTCACATTTTTCTCCTGAGTTCACAGGTGGCCATTGGCTACTGATCTTGATGGAGAATATCTTGGCGATAAACTGAATATACAAATAGAAGGTGTGAATGTGACCAAGAAAAAGCAGGATGCTCTGAAAGATGGGAAACTGGAATCGCCTGGAACTCACTCACCTGGGAAGATCACAGTATCTGAGCTTCATCTGTCTCCTCTAGGGGGACTGAGATATACTTATGCTGCCTGGAGAACAGAAGACCAAGCCTGACCATCGTTCAGCACAAGGATCAAGGATTAGGTTTTGTTTTCATTTTACATGGCACAGAGAAGAAGGAAAAATAAATACAAAGAGTGGACTGTCCTGGTGGGTGGCCTGCTGTTGTGCTTGGTGGGAGAGGGCATGTGCACCCAGGCTGGTAAGGAAGGGTAGGGGTGACTTGGGACATGGGTCTAGGTCAGTCCCTCATGCAGCCTTACTGGCAGCCTGGCAGGTTTGAGCTGGAAGGGTTGGCCACCTGCCCTGGTTTCCCCAAGCCCTGCCTGCCTGGCTGGTACCATTTGCTCTTTTCTTCCTCACTCTAGCACCTAAGCCCTGACTGTGCATCCCAGCGGGCCTGGTGTCCTCTCCTTCCTCGTAGGGGCTCCTTCTCTCCCTACAAGGCTTCTACTGTCAGTCCACTCAGCCTCCAGCTCCATGCAGGCAGAACCCCTCTTGTGGGTATTCGCCATTTCTTGCCTTCTCTGCCCCAGCTGGGACAGGGGCTTCTCCCATGGGTTCTCATAGCACCTGTCTGCTGTCAAACCTGTTCCCTGCCTGTGGCAGCCTGAATTCTCAGTTGGCCCCAAGACTCTTGCCCGAGCTCCTGGTGTATGCTCCTGGATCACCCCTCCCTTGAGTGTGAGCAGAACCTGGTACTATTCTATACGATAGACTAGTACGGCTGTGATTATGTCACATAACAGACTGGGGAGATTCTCCTACTGGCTTTGAACAAGTAAGCTGCTCCACACAGCTAAGACCTAAGGGTGACCTCTAGGAGCCCAGAAGGATCCCAACTAACAGCCAGCAAGGAAATGGGTACCTTGGCCCTAGAGCTGAAAATGAGCTTAGAAGTGCACCCTGACTCCCAGGTAAGCCTACAGTCCCGTCGACACCTGGAGTTCAGGCCTGAGACCCCAAGCAGAGAACCTGCTAACATGTATCCAGACTTCTGATCCATGACACAGTCAGAAAAGAAAAAAGTGTGTTTCTAAAGCTGCAGGATCTATGGTGACTGATTAAACAGAAAACAAATACATGATCTGAGTCCTGAGTTCACTACATATTCTGTGAGGGCGGAATGGGGTCGTATATGTTCCCAGCCCCACAAGAGTTGGCCACAACACAGTAACAGATGCTTACATAGTATCTGCTGAGAGATCATGTGAATTTTGGAGATGAGAAAACTGGGGTCATGAGAAGGGAAAGACCTTTCCTGAGAGGACACAGCAGGACAAGGACCTAGGTGGTGCCAGAACCTCTGGACTTGTCCTTTTCGTCCCATTTGGTCTTTGTTGTTACCTGTTATGAAGTCACTGTGGACAGTGACAGCAACCATGAAATTAAACAATGCTTGCTCCTTGGAAAGCCATGACAAACCCAGGCAGCATACTAAAAAGCAGAGACATCACTCTGTTGACAAAGGTCTGTATAGTCAAAGCTATGATTTTTCCAGTAGTCATGTACAGATATGAGAGTTGGACCATAAAGAAGACTGAGCACTGAAGAACTGATGCATTCAAACTGTGGTGCTGGAGAAGACGCTTGCGAGTCCCTTGGACTGTAAGGAGATAAAACCAGTCAATCTTAAAGGAAATCAACCCTGAATATTCATTGGAAGGACTGATGCTGCAGCTCCAATACTTTGGCCACCTGATGCAAAGAGCCGATTCATTGGAAAAGACCCTGATGCTTGGAAAGACTGAAGACAAAAGGAGAAAAGGGTGGCAGAGGGTAAAATGGTTAGAGAATATCCCTAACTCAATGGACATGAGTTTGAGCAAACTCTGGGAGATAGTGAAGGACAGGGAAGCCTGGTGTGCTGCAATCCATGGGATCACAAAGAACTGGACCCGACTTAGTAACTGAACGATGGCCAGCAAGTTCTGCACAGGTGTTCTGGAGTCTGTGCATCTCCAGGACAGTAGCCATGAAGCGATTTAATTTCACAAGCTGTCATTTGCTAAAAAGCAGTGGGACTCACCGCCTCCACAGCTACTGTCAACACACATCATTCCCAGATACCTCCGGAGGCCAGGTCCCCCCTCATTCTCTGGGACTCTCAGGCTGCTTACTATCTGTGAACCATTTTGTGTCCCAGTGCTTGTTTCTTCATTTTGCTCATTCTCCAATCACTCGTGACTAATCACAAGTGACATTTATTGAACACTTACTAAGTGTGCCAGGTACTGTCCTTAGCACTTTAAAGGCATGAACTTATTTCCTCCTAAAACCACCCCATGAAATCGTATCCACAGGCATCTCCAAAGTGGCTCAAAGACAGAATGAGGCCATCAAACTCCCTTCCTAACTGTGGGAGTCGAGAGGGAATGACATGGAGAAAGCTGGGGCCAGGGCAGCCACTTGCACACCATGTGTCAATTGGAGAGGAAGCTGGCTAGCAGAGGTGGGCAGGAAGCACACAGGGTGGCCAGAAATAGAAACACTGGATAACCCTGAAAGGCTTAGAATCCACTCACCTCCTGGCAGCCAGAGGTGTTTTAAAAAACACAAACCAAAGCAAAAACTCTGTGTAAATGTCTACAATAAATTCCCATCAGGTTTAGAATAAAATCCAAATATTTTATGAGTTTCTAGTGTTTATAATCTTAACCTCATGCAGCTTCCATCTCAAGTCCCTCTAAAGTGAAGCTTCAGCCACACTGGTCTTCTATCAGGGTATCTGAATACACAAGTCTCTTCCAACCACAGGGCCTTTGCACTTGCTATTTTAAATGCCTGGAAAACTTTTTCTTTTTTTTTTTGGTAATGCACATGCTTCTCTGGTGGCTCACACAGTAAAGAATCTGCCTGCAATGCAGGAAACCCAGGTTCTATCCCTGGGTTTGGAAGATATCCTGGAGAAGGGAATGGCTACCCACTTTAGTATCCTTGCCTGAAGATTTCCATGGACAGAGGAGCCTGGCAGGCTACAGTCCATGGGGTCACAAAGAGTCAGACATGATTGAGCAACTAATACTTTCACACTCCCCCACTATGCTTGACTCCTTTTCTTATCCTCAAGTCTCTGCAGAAATGTCCCCTCCTTTGAAAGACCTCCCCCTGATCATACCACCTAAAGAAGGTCCCTCACTTGACACTGTTAATATCGATCACTGTTCCTTCAAAGCACTTATCACAATGTCAGTTATTTGACTTAACTATTTACTAGCCCCATATTAGCAATACTGAATGCACATGGCAAGCCTAAAATGATGCAAGGTCTTTACAAAGATTCTTACTTAACTAGTTTGCAATGGAGCAGGACCATGAATTTTCTTTTCTAAAGCTCCTTTGGTAATTTGATTTGTCCCTAGTTAAGGCTGAGAATCAGTGCAATAGACTGTAAGTCACATGAGAGTAAGGACCACATCAGTACTTCCTGATAAAGGCTCCAAGAATAATCCCTGCATCAACACATGTATAAGAAATGAAGTAGCAGTTGGTTTCCAACATCAACTGTGGGTCCAGTACAGGTGTTTCCTTATGATACAACTCCCCTTTTCCTTGAGGTAATTTGACTAGAGCTCTATTTTTTAGAATCAGTTCTTCCTCCATCCTCAAAAACAACCAGCATCATCAAAATACAGGAGCCCTTGGTTTTCAGTGCCGGAGAAGGGATGAGACTAGGCCCTGTGTTATCAGGCTTCCATGTTCCAAGCTGGTGGGGCCATTTCTGCCTTCTCCAGATGAAGGGCAGCTGTGAGGAGACTGTGCGGGCAGCGGGGTCTATCTGCCTACCTGTCCATGGACAGCTGAGCCACCAGGGTGACATCTGTGTTGTCTGAAGCGGGCTCATACTCATAGTGCAGGAAGTACAGGTGGGTTCGGTGGACGGTGAACCGCTCTCTCCGGAACTCGTAACACAAGTCATCCTCGTCCAGTTCTGAGAGCTGCTTCTGGAGCTGAAAGATAGGAAAGAAGGCTTGGGAACAAGAAGGAAATCCCCAAGGGGGTCGGCCTGTTGTGCTCTGTCCTTCCCTGAGTTTCTTATCCACTGGACCTTGTTGATTGGCCAGTCAGAGAAGGACAGGATCCTGTCTTCATTTTCTTCTGCAATATAATCTGATTTCAAAGAGGTGATGATAGAGGGCAGCTGCCTCCTCATCTGAGGAATGAGACCCTCTGAGCTGAGAGTGATGCTGGCAGCACTGACGGATAAGCAACCACAAACTCCTTATACAAAACAGAAAACATTTCCCTTGATGACCCAGCACAGCAATTTCAAACAACAGGTGGTAACTGTCAAAGAACA